>OW121700.1:40898245-46818049 GCA_933228785.1 Lasioglossum pauxillum | reverse complement strand
TTTTAACCGGGACACAAGAAGCGTAACTGCCGCTCGGATAAACAGGCTCCCCCCTTGTTTCATTGTATCGAACCGTACAAATGATAACGCCGCGCCAGGAAGATAGGCACTACCTCCGACGTTTAAAAAAAAAAAAGAGAAGTTTGCAGTTTTGCTTCGGATCGGGACGAGATTCAACTCGGAGCTCGTGTTTCTCTCTGCTGATTTTAATCGTTTTTAATCTATCCGAGATTTCTGCGGACGAACGAAGAAATTGATAGGAAAAGACGTCGAGTCGTTCGAGATGTTCAAGTTAAACGAAAATCTATTTTCTCTTTCAGTCGTTTTAATGTTTCGAAAATAATGTGTAGGAAGTGTGGATTTGTATGTTTTCTATTGTATGTATGTGTGAATCGTGTATGTGCATGATCATATAAAAAAATAATCAATAAATAAATACGAGACGTCTTTTAGAATCTCTTCTCTTACAAATGTCGTTATTAGGGATGGGATCAAGTTCAATATGTACTCACGAATCTGAGTCAAGTTCAATAATCAAGTTTCGTTTCATGGGTTTCGATTACTACTTAAAAGCAATAAAAGTTTCAATGATTATACTTGAAAAGTATTCATTGTATACAAGTAGTTATCGAACCTCGGGATTAGTACTTACAAGTTTCGAAAAGATACTTATACAGTAAGGAGCATGACTGATTCAACACACTTTAAATCAGAATAATTTTTTTATGAATGGACTAAACGACTTCAATTTCTATGTAAGGCTAGAAGAATTAGTTTAGTAAATGACGTGTAGAAAATATTTTGAAAAAATGCATTTGGTCGGAATTGCGGAAAAGGGCCGAAAATCTTGAGAAATTGCAATTTTTACCACTTTTCATCGTTTATAACTCGTAAACCAATTTACAATGAAATTTTCGGAGCGAATATAATTTATACAAGTTGGCCAAACACATCTTTTAAATTTTCGTTATTATAAAAATCAGTTTTTACTAATTTTTTTTCGCAATTCCGACCAAATGGATTATATATTTATAACAAAATAGATTATATGTATACGTTCTGAAAATTTCATTGAAATTGGTTAATCGGTTTACGAGTTATAAACGATCAAAAATGGTAAAAAAGGCCGAAAATCTTCAAAAATTGCAATTTTTACCGCTTTTGATCGTTTATAACTCGTAAATCTATTAACCAATTGCAATGAAATTTTCGGAGCGAATACAATTTCTACAAATTGACCAAACACATCTTTTAAATTTTCGTTATTGGCCCAGCTAAAAAAGTAGTAAAAATTGATTTTGCAATTCCGACCAAATGCATTTTTTAAAAATATTTTTTAGACGTTATTTGCTAAACTAATTCTTCTAGCTTTACAAAGAAATTGAAATCGTTTGGTCCATTCATAAAAAAGTTATTCTGATTTAAAGTGTGTTGAATCAGTTATGCTCGTTGGTGTAAATATTTCGATGTTGAAAATCAAACATGAATCTTGGAAATCAAAACTGCATAGTAGGTTTTAAGCACTTTCTTTATAAATTCGTAACTATTTAAGAATAATATTTCATTTACAATACTTGGTTTTATCCTATTTCTTCTTTTATCCATGATATTTCCTGCTTTTGTAAAAACTCTTTCTGAAGGTACAGAATTGGCCATTATACAAAGATAGTCACGTGCAATTTTTGATAAAATGGTGTACTTCATTGAATTTTCACGACAAAATAATAACGGGTCTTCTTTGCGTTCTAAATATTGTGATTTTAGATAATTTTCCACTTCTGACACAGCAGACGATGAGATAGGTATCGTATTATTTGTAATTGCTATTTCATTGTCAAATGATGACCAAATTAATAATTCGCTATTGTGCCGATTTTCAGACATCTGCGTCTGTGAACTATCACATGTTGTAGATGAATTATCATTATTAATATAATTAGTGACTATATCAGTCAAGGCATCCCGTGCTCGAGGGATAGATTCATTCTTAGAAAAAGCTAATGTTTTGAATCGTGGATCCAATAATGCAGTTAACATATACAAACGATTGTTCTCGACATCACCTAGATAATGTTCGATATAATATATCAGTTTTCGTCGCAAAGTACATTCCAAACTACAATCATCGGTAGAAGCATGTAAAATTATAAGACCACGTTTTCTCTCTTATCTCCACAGCGTGTTTACAAAAAAGAAGTAAATAGACGCCGCGCCGGAACAGCCTCACGTTGCCACGGAGCGTGCGGGAATACGGAAATTCGTAACGATATTCATAAAAACTTCGAAAGTTTCGAGACTGTTCGACCAAGATTCTTGCAAGTATTATTTACGTTTACCACAGTACTTGTAAAGGGTTCGAAAATGTCTGGCAAAGATTCGGATATACTTGGGAGTACTATTTTTTTTACTTAAGTACTTATAGAGAGTTCGAATTCCATCAATCAAGGTTCGAACCTGTTTGCGAGGTACTTGATCCCATCCCTAGTCATTATATCCTCGAAGTTTTCGAACGTCTTTTCATTTTTTTGCTTGATCTATTTTTCTCATAAATGCATAGAATCCACAATTAACGTGATATGAAAGTAATTATTTGCGCGGCAAATAAATTCGCACGGCAACCGCGATTTCGCAAGAAGGATATCTGCATGCCGATAGGGGGAGGCAGCGTTGGATCGCTGGTTGCGGCACGCATCCCTGAATCGCGGTGCACGATGCCGCGGGTTGGTTTTTACCGGTGGCCGGCGTTCTAATGGGATCGGGTCTCCATAATTGAATTTACGAACGGCTGGTGTGTGCCCACGTCGTCCATTTTCCTCGGGGGCCCGGTTGACGGCCACGTGACATTCCCATCGCGCGCGGCCAGGGGCCCAGTTCGAAGGCACGAACGTGGTTTAATGCGCTCATGCTCGCAACACGCGATTTTCACCAGAATCGCTCGCGTATATATTCCGCCGACGCTAATGACGGCATAACTTACTAACGTTGGACCAGTATTTCTATTAACCGTCCGGGAGCTATCAACAAAACGGTTACAAATTGGCGTGCAACGGAGGGAACAGAGCGAGAACGAGGGGGACACAGACGGAGAGAAGCTCTCCCGGCCCGTTGCGGGTTTAGAATGCTCGGAGATCGTGAGTGAAATGTATCGGCCGCGTATCTCGCCCTCTCGTATACCCGGATCGGACGTGTCGGCAATTAAATTTAGAAATAGAAATTATAGGGTATCGATGGGTGGCGGGATCCTAGGGGACGGTAATGGGCCCAGGCCCGACCAATCGGAAGAAAGAGAAGAGTTATTGGGTACAGGGTCGCGATCGCTCGCACAACTGCAATTAGCGACACCGATTCCGCAGAAACGATTCTTGACGCCGGAGCACGTACTGCACACCGATAAATTGATAATTCATACCGCTCGAGCGTAATTGATCGACTTTTTTTCCCACTCGGCCATAGACGAGCCGGTGTCGGACATTGCTCGAGTCAATTCGCATAAATGTTCGCCGACCGTGGTCGCCCGAACAAAGTTATTTCGCCGTGTCTTTAAATTGCGCAGGAACGTTCTAAACATACTTTTTGGAACTTGCTCTGAACGGTTCCTAACGACTTCGCGCACGACAAAAATGCCTAATTCTTCTTAGAATCCTTACAAAGGAGATTTTAAAAATCATACAATTGTGGTAGCGCGTCATTCAAAAGCAACCAACGTGGAACTAGTACAAAGGCGCGCAATTTATCACCGATATCGAGGTTTTCGCTTATGACAAAGCGGAGAACGAACGCGAACAACGACACGCAAGGGCACGCAACTCCATTTCGTTGCGCAGAAAAATACCTAATTCCTCTTAGAGTCATTACAAAGGAAGCTTTAAAAACCGAGCGGTTGAAATGCCATGCTATTCAAGAGCAACCAATGAGAGACTTGCACAAAGGTCCGCAATTTATTACCGATATCGAGGTTTTCGCTTATGACAAAGCGGGAAACGAACGCGAATAACGATACGCAAGGGCACGCAGCCCCGGCGCCATTCCGTTCCGCTGAAATATACGGTTTAGGTATAGCGGGACGTAACGAATGGGCCGGTGTGTCCGCGGTCGTTATTAATTGCGGCCACTGGCTCGCGTGGATACATATTTGTCATCATTACCGGGTGCGAGCTGTAGATATATTTGTACGGCCGATACGATTTAGAAACGTCAGGTCCGTTTATCGTTCTAGCGTCGTCGTTTCGAAACGCGTCGTAACGGCTGGACATCCTCTCGAGTGACCTGAGAGCCACGCGTAAAAGTACCATTTCTCACGCGGCGTTTCGCGCTCGCGGAAACTTTATCGAGCGGCTGCGATCGGCGGAGCTTTCGGCAAAAAATCGGCCGACGTCTAACTACAATATGTGTTCCACGGTTTCTATCTGGTTCTAGCATCGGTTCCGCCGATGCGCGAACGAAACCGAGCATCTTTTTGCGCGCGGTGCGGCGCGCGGCGGCGGTTATAAATCATGAGCATTGCCTCGCGGCGAGCCCATTTGATTGCGCGCTCGCGCGTATAAGGGACATGCACCGGGATACCGCGCCAGCGGTAAAAGTGACGATATAATTTTAGCCGGGCATTAGAAAGCGAATTACGAAAACGTCCGCGGCTCGTAAAAAGAAGCGGGACGCTCGTTATGATTAATAGATTGAATTTAACGGGTTCCAGGCACGCCTGCGAAAGAATACCGCACTCGAATGTGTATTCGGTTCCCTGTCGCAAATGGATATTCCGTGTCCGACGCAAGTAAGCGGTTATGGGGCCCCTCCCGTTGCGGCCGATTGAAATAAGACGCTAATTTAATTATCCCGGGCCCGGCCCTCCCCTCCACACGAATTTTATAGAGCCGTTGCCGATAAATACTCCGTTATGTGACACTTGTTATGAAAATGCACTATTTCCCGATTACCGACGCCATAAATGTCGGTCGCCGATCCACGGGATTTCCAAAGTACATTCCTGAGCTAACCGCAGCTAGAAATATCAAAAAGTGTAAACCGTCAAGAAATTATTGTAAGATTTGTAACGATTTATAACGTCGATCATACAGAAACTAACTGACAATCCATCGTCGTTCCCGAGGGGTTAAAAACCCGAGTCGATGGGCGCAGCAAGAAGCCAAGGGAAACCAAAATTGGGAAAGGTATTGCGAATATCATTTGGTGCACGAGTGCAATTCCTGCCGAATGGGAACGTCGCCGAGCCGCGAGAATGGGAGAACGATAAAACCGCGATTCGCGGATTAACGACGACGATAACTACTCCCGTTTTACGCAAATCGGCCGCCGACGAGCCTAATGCGTTCCCTCGCATGCATCTCGAATGCAATACCGATCGTTTCACACGTGGTTAAGGCGGTGAAGTAACGCTTTCTTAATGCAAGACGGGAATAAGCAACCGATAGAATCCGTTTCGAAGATAAATAACTTTTCCGAGGCTCGATTAAACTATTTAATTTGTAATGCAATCGCCGATTGAACTGCTCCACACACGTTACGGATCGTTCCGCCGCGTTTTTGCTGGAACCACCGCTGATTGAGACGTGCACAATAACTGTGCTCAAGTTTTAAGCTCTTTGTAAATGGCATTCTTTAGAAACATAAATTAAATTCTTTAAATGCTCTCCCTATTTTGCAGTTGATCTACTTAATTTTTGTCCGAAATGCATAAAATACGCAGTCTATTGATTGCTGAACGGTTCGGAGAATGAATTGCATAGATTTGTCGTTTCCGATAAATTCGATTAGCAGTTTCGCAGCAAGGGGATCGTTGGAATTGAAACATATCCGCGTGTAAACGTCGCCACGGAGTTTGCACAGTTGATAGAACGGGACCGGCCTCGCAACTCACGTATAACGAGACGACTTTGCGAAACAAAAGATCCTGGTCCACACCGGTGGACATAAGGCCGCTGCATTTCTACGAAACTGCATCGCAGAAACTCCTCGCTATGCCCATAACACATATCATATCTTACGATCTTTACGAGGGAGCTGATCATTTGACGACGGGCTACGAGCGAATAGTGTTGCAAGAACGTGGCAACAAAGTTTAGCCTGCCTATGAGAACGGTCGGTCTACTTGCGTGGCCGAGGATTAGTCTTTCAAAACTAATGACCGATCGGAGCGCGATAAACTAAACGATGCGTTGAAAACTTTATTTGCACTGCGAGCTGCTGCGACTCTACTAAAATGTCGAAAGCGAAGCACTCTTGAATTGTAACTTTGATAACGTTGGAATCATTTGAAAAATACTGCGACGATACGCCTGTTGTACTTACCACTTTTATGTAGTTTGGAATTCCTGATTCTCATTTTAATCGGAAGAAAATGACAAACATGTACGTAGAAGATTTATTAAAAAATATAATTAAAACGAAGAAGTTTCACCTGAATCAGTAGATCAATATTATCAAGAATTACACCCTGCGATAGTGGGGTTAAATTTTAATAAAAAATGGTTATCGCAGAGTGTAGTCATATTAAGGTGAAGTGCCCTAAGTCTGGACAGTCCAAAAGTGATACCTAAATCTGGACAATTGAATTTTCATAGTAAAATCATTAATTAAGAGATTAAATAATTATATTATATATTCTTAGGCCTTAGCTACAAGTAGGTGTGAATATTATTTCATTAAGACATCAATTGAAATTTAAAAATGAATTCAAAGTTCATCTGAAAACAGTATACAAAATAGTCTATTTACATGCGAATCATGTGCATTTATATTTCGAACTTTTGTTAGAAAAAAAGATATAATTTAAGCCCTCAGACAAAAAATAATTATCACGCATAATAATATTGATATTTTAAAATAAATTGGCAATCGAACTTAACGTAAATAATAATTATTAATCCAAATATTAGATGTCCAAGATTAGGACTGTTTTCAAATATAAGTACTCCATACTGGGACGCGATGACAGTAGCTGTCCCACTCTAAGCTTATACGCAATGTGCTTACGCCTGAAGCCGGACACGTGTTTGTGAATAAAATCAACGCATTGTTTGCAAATTATTTAACTACATGTACGTATAATTAGTCTTCTATTAGCTTGAATAACGTATGTAGAAAATGTATTCCGGTTGTGACATTAATAATACTTTATGTTTACATCTTAAATCTATCAGTATTACTACCTAACCTTAAAAGTTGTATTATGACAAGTTTTATTAAAACAGTAAATGAAAATAAATATATACTTGGTTAAATAATACAATACTATAATCTATGATAAGAATACTACATATTAAGCAAAGCATCTTCTATTCGTCATGCGCAACAGCGCCACCAACCAACGTTTTAGGTTATGTTCGCTCGATCAACTCGTAAATTGAATTTGTCCCGATATAGGCTTTACTTCTGTCCAGGTACTAGCTTAGATTGAATTTAATATGTCCAACTATAGGTTTGAATTATTCTTGTTAATACAATTAAGATATTAACCTAAACAATGATTTTTTTATTTTAAATTACTTTACAAACTTTGAACTGTATGTTAAAACTCTTAAGAAATTTTTTTTGTTTATTTAAAGTGATAAAATTAAAAATAGAAAAACATGCTGTCCAGGCATAGGGCACTTCACCTTATATTGGCAAAGAAAACTGTGATCGGTCTACCAGAAGTGGTCTACCAGCAGCCCCGTCCTGGGAACATCGAAAAGGAACTGGTCGAGTCGGCCGCGCCGATTTCTTCATAAAGGACCGCGGGCGCGTGATGTTTCGATGACGTCCGGCCGTGTTTGACGACAAGCAAATGAGTAATTTATTGCGCTCGGCTATCGAAGGGTTCTGTCCCTTTTTTTTCTCCCTCTGGCCAGAGAGAGAGTGTCCGTATGTCGATCGCGAGCCGGTAATACGTCCTCTATCTACAGGAGCTCGAAACAGCTTTTCAGGTTTAGGAGCGAGCCCGTGTCGCGTTTCCCACGGCTGGCGGTGTAGCGGGAGTTGCATACATACGCACATGCAAGAAACTCACCGCCATAAAATGTTCTTTACGCATTTCGCAGTTCCCGCTTAGGCGAACGACGAAAGGGAGCTCGCGAGCGTTCGCAATTTTTCTATCGGACCGCCTTCGCCGCCGTTCTCCGATGCGAGCCGGCTTATATTTATTTCGTGTGGTCCGACACAGAGCCGCCGGAGGAATTGCACCGAGCCGCACACGGATTCGCGACTCGTGCGTCTCGTCGTGCATTTTATAACGACGCTGAACTTTCGGCCGCCGTCTCCTGTTTCGTCCCGGAGCCATTGCGCAACGATCTCCTCGAAAGAAAGAACGTTTAACAGAATCAATAGAAAACACAGAGAGAAAGAAAATATTCTACGCTCTCCAACAGGTTCGGCTCGCGTTCCACGCCGAGAGCCAACGCAGGCGTACCTCTGCTTACTTAATGATCTACAGGGAACTGCTTCTCACAGAGTTCACGATCTTTCATTAATTCTGTGCCCTCTTCCTACTATTCAACCCACTTTTCTTTCACCGACAATTCTAATACTAAAATATATTTTGAAAAATGGCATTATCGAAAAGCAGCCTGTTCAGTGAACAGTGTTCACGCATTTATCGCAAAGAATATACATTTTTGGACCGCATAAAATGATATAAAATAAACTCGTTATACAGGGTGTCCCAAAATTCGTGAACTTCCCGAAAGGGGGTAGTTCCTGAGACCATTTCAAGCGACATTTTCCTTTGCGCCAATGTCAGCCGCGGCTTTGTTTAGGAGTTATTAACGAAAAACACGGACCAATCGGAGCGCGACCTAGACACGAGTTGCCACAGTCTGCCAATAGACGGCGCGCCGGGCCGACTGTGCCAACTCTCGTCTAGGTCGCGCTGATTGGTCCGTGTTTTTCGTTAATAACTTCTAAACAAAGCCGCGGATAACATTTTTCAAAGGAAAATGTCGCTTGAAATGGTATCAGGAACCACCCCCTTTCAGGAAGTTCACGAATTTTGGGACACCCTGTACAAACTGCTTCAACTGACAATCACTTTTATTTTAATACCATGCCATAACTCTTCGAAGAACAACACTCGAGCGAAACAGTTCTGATGAACCAAATTGAGGAACACTTATTGCACTTCATTATTGCTGCACCAAAATGAATATTTTTGTACGACGATGTTCCTCGAGAAAAACATTGCCGTCATTGCTGCTGCAAGTCGCATGGCATTCGCAATTGCAGGTGGCTCGGTTCGTTCGCCGTTTGGCCAAGTGTAAACACAGCGTAACGCGAGGCGTGTTTTACAGTAGCCAAGGTTCCACCGAACGAATTCAGTTGCACAATGATGCAGCTCTTGGAAATCAGTTCACTGGCACGGCGGCTGTAGAAAGGTACACACGAGTCGTCGTGTCTGCGATTATTAGCTTTACCTTAACCAGTTACTCGGTGCACGACAGAGGATATCAAGGTTGCGCATGAGTAGCGTCGTTTCCATGCGATTTACAAGATGGATTTCTCGTTTCCTTGTTTCGAAAGGGTATTTCGTGTTCCGTGCCTCGCCCCAAGGCTACCCGACGATTTTAAAGACGAACAATGGTTATTTTCGTAATGACGAGACGCGATTTGCGAATTTCGCAAGACGATCACTTGCTTTACGACTACGCCTTGCATTTTAGAAATGGTCGAACAGATCCGACCGAGACAGAACTTTCGAAATGTTCTTAGAAAATGCGTGTTATAAATCGTTGACGAGGAAGAGCGTTAAAAGTGATACGATACGATCGGTTACGAGCCGAGGAATGCAAACTACATTTATAATTTCCAGATGCGCTATAAATGTTCGGCGAACTGTTGAAAACATCCCACAGACTGATGATTCAATCTTGTATATTAAAATGAGCATAAAAATCTCGGCTGCATTGTGCACGAAGTATAAGTTGTGCTTTATTGGTCGTTAGTGGCCACCGACTGCGCGCGACGCGGTTTATACGGCTTCTCGTCAAATTCAATCACGAACTCGTTCATGACGCTTGACCTGCCAAGTTCCTGTGCGTATCTCATTGAATTAGCCATTAGCAAGATCACGCGACGTTACGTGTCGATTTCGAGAACCACGTTTCAATATCTGCGAAAGGGTTAGAGACACTCTAGTCATCGATGTTCGCTGAACCGTGATTAGATCCTGCGTAGCAGCAGGGCGTCAGTTGGAAACCCGCGTGTTCCCCGGGCCCGATTAGCGAACGGCCGGCAACTATTTAATAAAGGTTTTTCGTGACGCAGTTTAGGCTTATTTCTCAATTGATGCACTTGACGCACGATGCGTATGCAGCTAAATCAGCCAATCTATAGCGCCACTCCGGCCCGTTTTTAACAAGATATTTCCGTATTGTCGCGTTAACGCACGCACACACGTACGCGAAAGCGTCTCGACCCGCCCCTGTCCAGTCATGTCAGCGCTAAATGAACCATCAGGGCCGCCATAAATCCTCGGACTATCAGATGAGTAGCCACGGACTTGCCTGTCCCGGATATAACGAGGGACCACCGCCCAGCGTAATGGAAGCACTTCTCTGTCGACGGTCGAAAGATACCTTCGAGATTGGACCACGGGGCCCTTGTCCAAGCTGGACGGACCAACTCCACCTGATCCTATACCCACCGTCACACTAACTCTTCCGTTCTAACAGGCGATTCTCTCTAATTCCAACCGCTTTAATCGACAGAGAATTATGCCACACTGTTTCACGGACATTTCTCTCATCGAGAGAATCTCACGATTTCACTCGATGGACATGCGCAACAACTTTAAACAACCGGAAGCCATCGAGATTCTGAGATAGATACCGTTAACAGTTCCCGCTGAATCTACTCATTCTGAGGAATCTTTCTCGAGCTATTTCATTTATATCGGCCACGCGAAACATTTCTGTTATTCGACCAGCTAATAAGCCGATGGCGAGCTACCCGCGTGCGTGCCGTTCACGAAGACATTATGTGCAGTAAGATCGGCAATTTATAATGCAAACTTCTTTCATTCAGTCTTTGCGAATATATTCATACTATATTTTTTTACCATTTCTTTCCCTGCTCACTTTTTATTTCACCGATGCCTCTCCTTTCTTCCTTTTTAGATATGAAACGTGCTTGTCACAATTCTAATTCTAATTCGTCGATGTTTTCGAGATTTCGTCGATGAATTTTCTCGCCACAAAAGTGGAAAATTGTAGTTTAATTTGAACGATTTTTTCACACAGAAATGGAGGTTTCACACAGAGGTGTTGTCGTTATGGGACGAGTTTCCGGTTCGGAGCACGGGAGAGACGATAAGTCGCATCTTCGGCGAAATTAGTGTATAATGCAAACTTCTTTCGTTCAATCTTTGCGAATTTATTCATACTGTATCTTTTAATACATTCACTGGCAGCATTTGTTTCTCTGCTCACTTTTTATTTCACCGATGCCTCTCCTTTTTTCCTTTTTAGATATGAAACGTGCTTGTCACAATTCTAATATCTAATTCGTCGATGTTTTCGAGATTTCGTCGATGAATTTTCTCGCCACAAAAGTGGAAAATTGTAGTTTAATTTGAACGATTTTTTCACACAGAAATGGAGGTTTCACACAGAGGTGTTGTCGTTATGGGACGAGTTTCCGGTTCGGAGCACGGGAGAGACGATAAGTCGCATCTCCGGCGAAATTAGTCTATAATGCAAACTTCTTTCGTTCAATCTTTGTGAATTTATTCATACTGTATCTTTTAATACATTCACTACCAGCATTTGTTTCCCTGCTCACTTTTTATTTCACCGATGCCTCTCCTTTTTTCCTTTTTAGATATGAAACGTGCTTGTCACAATTCTAATATCTAATTCGTCGATTTTTTCGAGATTTCGTCGATGAATTTTCTCGCGACAAAAGTGGAAAATTGTAGTTTAATTTGAACGATTTTTTCACACAGAAATGGAGGTTTCACACAGAGGTGTTGTCGTTATGGGACGAGTTTCCGGTTCGGAGCGCGTCAGAGACGATAAGTCGCATCTTCGGCGAAATTAGTCTATCATGCGAACTTCTTTCGTTCAATCTTTGCGAATTTATTCATACTGTATCTTTTAATACATTCACTGCTAGCATTTGTTTCCCTGCTCACTTTTTATTTCACCGATGCCTCTCCTATTTTCCTTTTTAGATATGAAACGTGCTTGTCACAATTCTAATATCTAATTCGTCGATGTTTTCGAGATTTCGTCGATGAATTTTCTCGCCACAAAAGTGGAAAATTGTAGTTTAATGTGAACGATTTTTTCACACAGAAATGGAGGTTTCACACAGAGGTGTTGTCGTTATGGGACGAGTTTCCGGTTCGGAGCACAGGAGAGACGATAAGTCGCATCTTCGGCGAAATTAGTGTATAATGCAAACTTCTTTCGTTCAATCTTTGCGAATTTATTCATACTGTATCTTTTAATACATTCACTGGCAGCATTTGTTTCTCTGCTCACTTTTTATTTCACCGATGCCTCTCCTATTTTCCTTTTTAGATATGAAACGTGTTTGTCACAATTTTAATATCTAATTCGTCGATGTTTTCGAGATTTCGTCGATGAATTTTCTCGCCACAAAAGTGGAAAATTGTAGTTTAATTTGAACGATTTTTTCACACAGAAATGGAGGTTTCACACAGAGGTGTTGTCGTTATGGGACGAGTTTCCGGTTCGGAGCACGGGAGAGACGATAAGTCGCATCTTCGGCGAAATTAGTCTATAATGCAAACTTCTTTCGTTCAATCTTTGCGAATTTATTCATACTGTATCTTTTAATACATTCACTGGCAGCATTTGTTTCTCTGCTCACCTTTTATTTCACCGCTGCATTGTGGTCTAAAAGTCAGTTCTAGCGCGAATAAATTAAAAATGACAACTAAAATTTATATTTGTATGATAGTTTGATATGTATACTAAAATAACAAAAGCAAAACTAGTAAATCACATCACCGTATTATTGTTGGCAAGACTGTCAACGTTCCAGTAACCACATTTTGTTTTTCTGCGTTAGTCAATTGCTGCAAATTATAACCTCAAAATATTGATTTCTTTCTTGAAGTGTGCATAAATTGTGTTAGTATCTTGTTAAATATGATATTATCAGTATGGCTGTAACTGGAAATGGTAGGTTTACGTTTCCTTCACACACTTTATGGTATATTTTATGAACTAATACTTTTTAAGAAAAATTAAAAATTGAACACGCGTTGCGAACTATTTAATTTGAAAGCTTACTTCATCTCCATAAACGGCAAAGAGAAAACGCTATCCCCCTCAATCCCATTATCATTTTATTTTAATATTTTAGTAAACATATCTACCATCACCCGCTTACAGTTGTCCGAAGAATGCTTCAAATTGAAGAATTTGAAACGAAAGGATTGCGTTAGTGGATTACTAGAGGCTATTTTTACCGGAAGGGATGTGAACGGGCACAATATTGAAAGAATTTTAAAGAACTTTATCAAAAATATTGAGAAACGTTTGAAAATAGGCAATCATTATAAAGATAGATTTCTGTAAAAAAATAAGACTTGGTTAGAATCGACCATAGTATTCCCCTTTAATGAGATTGACATTCACGAACTTGAACCTGCAAGAATTAGAAGGCCATTAAAAAATGTTAATAAATGTAGTATTAGATTAATAATTATTATATTAATAAACAAATAGTCAGTATTGTAAATTATGTTTTATTTACTTTACTCAAATAATTAAAAGTTGTTTTTACACAAAATGTAAATTTTTTCCTCGCACAATAATTAATTCGCACGAGAACTTACTTCTAGACCACTGTGCGATGCCTCCCCTTTTTTCCTTTTTAAATATGCAACGTGCTTGTCACAGTTCTAATATTTAATTCATCGATACTGACAAAACGCACTGCATGCATTCGTCGATGAATTTTCTCGCCACAAATATGGAAAATAGTATTGTTTAATGTGAACGATTTTTTCACACATAAATGGGGGATCCGTGTTGTTGTGTAGGACGAGTTTCCGGTTCGGAGCACGGGAGAGACGATAAATCGCATCTTCGGCGAAATCAGTCTAAGAAACTCGACCTGGCCAAGGTCGGATAAAGGCGGAGAACATTGTTAATTACAGGGCCGTGTGCTGGTATCGATGTGGCTGCCGTAGGAGTAACTCGGCCGAGTGGCCAGCAGTAAAGATGGCATCGTGCACACTAACGAGTAACAAGTGGCGTGACGTTTCAGTTAGGCTTTAGTTTGCGATGTGTGCGCGAGACTGAGAAGAAGATATCGGTATGCCACGACCGGCAACCTATCGCCTCACCTTCGGGGGCTAATTAACGGTGAGATTCATTATCGACACCTCGTTGCTCCGCCGACCACTGTCTTAATTTAAGGCTCAACCTTTTCCGTCATTTCGGTACCGGCCACCGGAATCTCTTCGTAGCACATACACGAAACTTCATCGGCAATAAACATTTTACTCCCTAAATGTACTACCTAAATCTACTCGGAAAACACCCGATAAATAGAATTGAAATGTAATGTCGCGCGATGTTTAAAACGAATCAAACATACGTCTGATTTTTTCCTTTGAAAAGCAACAGATGAAAATATATTGTATATTAAGATGACTTAATTCTCTGGTGAGCAAGAATCATCTAGTCCATTATGCAAAGCAGAAATTTGTTCGGGACACGAATAACAAATGGTCGTCAGTCGGTGCCATCATTTGTAAGGCACAGCTTACTTTGCATGTATGCATCTACGGCCTGCATTAAGTTAGTTACGCTTAAATGCAAATTGACGTGTTAATCGATCTGTTCCGACTTTGGAACTCTGTGTATAATGAATCTCCGCGCGAGATCGACCGTAACGAAAATCCCCTGACCGTATCATCGTTCCTGTGTTGAATCTACGTGTCCCTGAATCCCTTTCTCTCTTTAATTTTTCAAAACCAAAACTCGCAATTAAAATTTGCGATTGTATTGTCAATTTATCAGATCAATGGAAATTTCTTTCGAATGGAGAATCAAGAAAATGATTATGAATAATTTGCGAGATTCTCCGAAATCTAGTGAATTCCGTCGAAACTCGTCGTGTCTCGATTAAAAATAGTATAAGTAAATCATGTGTGTCGCACAGTGTTGCGTACGGTAGAATTTCGACGAAAGTTCAAGCAGTTCCCTCACACCATCGGCGCTATTACATTGTCGGTAAAATGATGGGAACCCCCTAAGCATCCACTCAAGATTCTATGGCATAACAGTACCAGAAGGTAGGTGTTCACCTGAGATCGATGCTGAATTTGTGCCCCGGGCTGATCGGCGAACTCGTCACAGTAGATTTGACTCGATCGTGACCGACACTCGAGCCGGTAGTAGCTTTCAATTCTCATCCTTCTTTATGCTCGAAAATCGAAACGTCTTCTTTCGATTGCTCGGATCGAATTTGAAACAGATTGCAACTGACGAATAGGACGAATGGGCTGAACGGAAATTATAACCCTTTGACGGACAGAATCGTATTGTCTATTGAACGTAGCATAACGGCCGAGGCCTGTGGACCTTTTAGGTTCGAGGAAGTGACCGTGCTTCTTATTTTGATGTAATCGATGTCGATATTTTTGATTCTGATTTTCAACTTTCGATTCCGCTGATAACACGGGACTCGTTTTTGATTCCTTGTGAACATTGAAAGAATGCAAACGATGATGTTTAATAGTTTGATTTTATTATTATATTTACTTCACAATTTTTGCTTAGAATGCTCTTAGAATGAGTGAGCAGGTCAAGTATACTGCATGCTTTAAAGTGTAAAGCGTGGAAGTAGGAAGTATACAATTGAAAACACGTTATACGGATTTAAATAAAATTCTTCAACTTGTAATATTGAGTTTCAGTGATAAATAGTTAGTTATAATAAGAAGCCAATGCTGTATACCTTCTCATAGAATTTTTGGAAAAACTAGTCACACGCCTCCGTGGCGCAATCGGCTAGCGCGTTCGGCTGTTAACCGAAAGGTTGGTGGTTCGAGCCCACCCGGGGGCGTTTATTTTTTTCTTTTATAAAAATACATGGGTGGAGTCGAGACAACAAATCCTTATCTATCTGCAATAGCAACATCAAAGGTGTTTTCGATACCATAAATATCACTTTATTTTCATTAAACTTTCTTTCTGTTTAAGTTATATAGTCTCTATATAATTAAGTTACTCCCTTACTTTCTCGTATTGGTTGTTCCATCAACAATTACTAGATATGTGTGGCATGCTTAATTAATATTAAATTAATAATACCTTTTACGAGCATTAAACCGCAAATGATTCTTGCCGCTCTGTCCGTAAGAAGCAATTCAAATATCGGAAAGAAACGTTTGCTTCGTAAAATCTGCAAATAGCGCCGTTCAACATAGTGATCAAACGTTCAAACTGGTAGACAAATAGGGTAAACTTCCGAAAATCGATGTCACCGATAGATGATATTCTTGAAGGAAAATGGTGGCGCCACCTTTCACGGAAGGGCGGAATTTCTGCGAGTCGATGCCAGATCACCGACACAGACTTAAGATACGTAAGCACCGACGAGATACTATCAGAGAGGAAATGAGAGTGCTCACGCCCGGGGTTTGGCCGTGCCGCTTTTGTCTCCACATCATGTTTAGCCTGGAACAGCTCCTACATCATCTTTAGCATGGAACAGAACCTACACCATCTTTAGCAGGAAACAGAACCCACTTTACTGTTATTAAATCTGTGTAATGGATCAGAACTAGCTTCAACCACCGACCAGATACTATTATTTAATAGTTAACATCATTTAATAGTATCTGGTCGGTGATTGAAGCTAGTTCTAATCCATTACACAGATTTAATAACAGTAAAGTGGGTTCTGTTTCCTGCTTAGAAAGATGGTGTAGGTTCTGTTCCATGCTAAAGATGATGTAGGAGCTGTTCCAGGCTAAACATGATGTGGAGAAAAAAAGCGGCACGGCCAAACCCCCGGCGTGAGCACTCTCATTTCCTCTCTGATACTATTAAAGACTGCCAGACCCTGTGTTATTCAGCGGGACGGGTAACCGAGCGCGACGGGCGCGGGGATATCGTGGAACTTACAGTGATCTCAAATTCCACATCGCTAAAAATTCTAAATAGTGCCAAAATAGTACCAAAACATCGTCTGAAGTATGGCGGAGAATGTAACATTTAATAATAATCGATATGGTTTCGTGATAACTCGCATTCTCACCGATGCATCGCGACGAGAATCTCCTCAGTGGTCTTCTTCACCGACAAAATGCCGTCGATGGCCTTCTGTTTCTCTGGATGGAGCTAGAATGTATCCTAGAGGGCGTAAGAAATACCGAAAAATTCGAGAGACACCAACTCCCATAAGGCTGGCAGTCTTTAATAGTATCTCGTCGGTGGTTCTACCAACGCCGAGATACTCGCCAAGTAGAAGAAGAATGATATAGTATAGAATGCTCACATATTGATTTCCTTATAATACTATCACCGACGAGATACTATCTCGTCTCTTTATCTCAATAGAACCAGACGATATATAACATTGTTCACGGCCGGGGCGAATCAGCTTGAATAATGCATACATTTTGTTCTGAAGGAAGGTGAAATTGCAAAATGTTATGGAAAACAGTAGGTATAGGAATAGAATTTACTGAAAATCAACATATTTATTAAATGTGCAGCTATTAGCTCGATATTATCCTTTATTCATAAGACACTAGAAGTTCTTACAAATAGAGGATAATACCGATTGCCCAGGTCTCACCACGAGGAGGTTGCTGCACAAGAGACCCGAAAGAGAGTCAGAACGAATGCAATATTCCTTCTGGCTCCCTTTCTAACAACGGCGGACTTATACTAAATTACGCACGCAAGTCGAGCAATTATTGCGGAGCAAAAGAAGAAGAAGAGGATCGGAGAAGAAGTCTCCGAACCACGGGGGAGCAAAGGCGAATCAGGCAGAAGGCTCTGATTCATTCAAAGAGAAAAACTAAAACGAACCAGAGCAGAAGGCTCTGGTTCGAAGGGGACGCGGCGCGTACAATGCTGGCAGCCCATCTCCGGCCAGAGGCGATACCCGACGTGTCCTCACCAAGAGAGATGTTCACGAGAAGTGTTCAAACGTAATACCATTCCTCTGCCAACTACCTGGCCACCAGGAACGCAATGCGATGAGGTGAACCCGGGTAGGATTACAAACAGAGAGAACTCTGCCAACTACCTGCCACCAGGCATCACAAAGCGTTGAGGTGAACCCGGTAGGATGACAGAGAGAATGGCAATACGAGTGAACAGGTCTCAATGAACCACCTCTCTCAATGTATCGACGCCGAATACCGACTCCAACCGGTCTGGTACATACAAGCAAGGTCCGACACAGCAGAAGGCTGTGTCGGAATCAAGAAAACGAGTAACGAGAAGTTAAGACAATAATTACTCGACGATATACAATATTAAAAACTAACGCACGCACGCAAGTCGAGCAATTATTGCGGAGCAAAAGAAGAAGAAGAAGATCGGAGAAGAAGTCTCCGATCCACGGGGGATCAAAGGCGAATCAGGCAGAAGGCTCTGATTCTTTCAAAAGAGAGAAACTAAAACGAACCAGAGCAGAAGGCTCTGGTTCGAAGGGGACGCGGCGCGTACAATGCTGGCAGCACTTCTCGGTCAGAGGCAGTACCCAACGTGTCCTCACCAAGAGAAATGGACAGTGAGAAGTGTTCAATCGTAACACCATTCCTCTGCCAACCACCTGGCCACCAGGAACGCAATGCTATGAGGTGAACCCGGGTAGGATTACAAACAGAGAGAACTCTGCCAACTATCTGCCACCAGGCATCGCAAAGCGTTGAGGTGAACCCGGTAGGATGACAGAGAGAATGGCAATACGAATGAACAGGTCTCAATGAACCACCTCTCTCAATGTATCGACGCCGAATACCGACTCCAACCGGTCTGGTACATACAAGCAAGGTCCGACACAGCAGAAGGCTGTATCGGAATCAAGAAAACGAGCGAAGTGAAGTTAAGACAATAATTACTCGACATTTACAACGACGGTATAAAATCTTAATTACTAACGCACGCGGCCTATAGGCGATTCAGGCACCCCGGGGACGCGACTTCCCGTACTCACTCATGGCAACATCCGTGAGTGAGCCCCTGGGGTACATCACTCGGCAAATAAAACTAACTTATTGATATATCCTCTTCTTGATTTGCCTTCCTCTCGGGGTGTCCTCTTCTTGGTACGTCCTCTTCTTGGTGTGTCCTCTTCCTAGTTTGTCCTCTTCATAGTGTGTCCTCTTCTTGGTGTGTCCTCTTCTTGGTACGTCCTCTTCTTGGTGTGTCCTCTTCCCAGTTTGTCCTCTTCATAGTATGTCCCTTTCTTGGTACGTCCTCTTCTTGGTGTGTCCTCTTCCTAGTTTCTCCTCTTCATAGTATGTCCCCTTCTTGGTGTGTCCTCTTCTTAGTGTATTCTAACTAAAACAGACTAATAATAATTAGACATAACATTACATTACCCCGCACACGAGTGCAAGCCTAAGACCCGCTCTCAAGAGCAAACCTAAGACCAGTTCTCGAGAACCGAACGAACCCCACACACGAGTGCGAATCTAACCAGCTCAAGAGAGACCAACTAACCCCGCACACGGGTGCGAATGAAACCAGCTCACGAGAGCCAAACTAACCCCGCACACGAGTGCGAATCTAACCAGCTCACGAGAGCCAAACTAACCCCGCACACGAGTGCGAATAAAACCAGCTCACGAGAGCTAACCTAATACCAGCTCACGAGAGCCAAACTAACCCCGCACACGGGTGCGGCCTATAGGCGATTCGGGTAGCCCCGGGGACGCGACACCCCGTACTCACTCACGGCTCCATCCGTGAGTGAGCCCCTGGGGGACCTCCGATCGGAGGAATACCAATTTCAAACAAGATTTGATAACTTTTAGAAAAGGGTCTTGTCAAAGTTCCGACGCCAATAATTGAAAATTCAGAAATAACACGAATGCGAATAGAGCAAATATAATCCCGAACGTAAGCACATGAGTGTGGATACAACCAGTTCACAAGACCAATTATAATCCTGCACAGGAGTGCGAATACAACCAGAAACCAGCTCACGAGAGCAAATACTACCCCGCACGTAAGCGAAAACCTAACCATGCACATGAGTGCGAATACAACCAGCGATCCAGTTCACAAGAACAATTGTAACCCCGCACAGAAGCGCAAATACAACCAGCGAACCAACTCATGAGAGCCATTATAACCCCGCACACGAGTGGGGCGATCAGAATATAAATTTGATGAATAATTCAATTATAAATTTAAAAAAGACTCAATTCCGAAAGTCTCGATGAAAATTAGAGAAAACAGTTGATGGTATTCGTAGAATGAACGGTTGGAGGACAGGTTTGTTGAAACTGGGCCAAAGCTAGGCAAAGGAAGCATTGAAGAATATTAGTAATCAAATTTACCGGTGTTCGTTGAAGGAACAGTTGAAGTTCAAAATAGGATTGTTGAAGGTAGGTCAGGGTGGCTGTAGATGACCTCTGGTCAACCTCTGGTCCACCTCTGGTAGGTCCCTGGTCCTTCTAGTCCTCCTGGTCCCGGAGCCCGACTGAACTCGACCGCTCACGCCGCCCTCCACCGCCCGACTGACTGATTGACGGAGCTCTCTGACCGAGCGCGGGCGTGCGCCCCACGCTCGACGCTCAACGGTCCTCACCCCAACCGAATATCAATCGATGTCGATCGCCGTTACAATTACTGATAAATTTATTATTTCCAGCTGGTTAATGTTTATAACAATTCTATTTTACAGCGATGTCCACAAGCAATCCCTTGGCTATCTGACCACCTAATTTTTTAGTACAAATGGCTAATAGTATTCGACATACGGAATAACTTTTAAACCATGAACATTCGCACGCATTAATTTATTCAATACAATTCACAGATAAATTTATTAATTCTAGCTAATTAATGTTTATAATAATTCCTTTTGCTAATGATGTTAACGAGCAAATATAAACCCGCACGTATGTGCAATTCTAACCATGCACATGAGTGCGAATGCAACCAGAGAAGCAGTTCATAAAAGCAATTGTAATCCCTCACCGAAATGCGAATACAATCAGTTCACAAGAACAAGTATAACCCCGCACACGAGTGGAGCGCTCAAACTATAAATTTGATGAAGAATACAATTGATAAATTTGAAGAAGACAATACCGAAGTTTCGTTGAAAATTTAAATTAGTATGATGGACAGGCTTGTTGATATTGGGCCAAGGGTAGACAAAGGAAGCTTTGAAAAATATTAGTAATAAAACTTACCGTTGATCGTTGAATGAACAGTTGAAGGTAAGTCAGGGTGGCTGTAGATGACCTCTGGACCACCTCTGGTCCACCTCTGGTAAGTCCCCGGACCTTCTGGTCCTCCTGGTCCCGGAGCCCGACTGAACTCGACCGCTCACGCCGCCCTCTCCCGACCGACTGACTGATTGACGGAGCTCTCTGACCGAGCGCGGGCGTGCGCCCCACGCTCGACGCTCAACGGTCCTCACCCCAACCGAATATCGATCGATGTTGATCGCCGTTACAATTACTGATAAATTTATTATTTCCAGCTGGTTAATGTTTATAACAATTCTATTTTACAGCGATGTCCACAAGCAATCCCTTGGCTATGTGACCACCTAATTTTTTAGTACAAATGGCTAATAGTATTCGACATACGGAATAACTTTTAAACCATGAACATTCGCACGCATTAATTTATTCAATACAATTCACAGATAAATTTATTATTTCTGACTGTTTAATGTTTATAAGAATTCCTTTTGCTAATGATGTTAACGAGCACTCCCTTGATTACCTTGCCATCTAATTTTTTCGTAAAAATAGACAATAAAACTCGGGAAACAGAATAACTTTTAAACCATCAACATTCGCACGCATTAATTTATTCAATACAATTCACAGATAAATTTATTATTTCTGGCTGTTTAATGTTTATAACAATTCCTTTTGCTAATGATGTTATCGAGCACTCCCTTGACTATCCTGCCATCTAATGTTTTCGTAAAAATAGACAATAAAACTCGAGAAACAGAATAACTTTTAAACAATGAACATCCGCACGCATTAATTTATTCAACATAATACTATGATACATTTATTAATTCTAGCTAATTAATGTTTATAATCATTCCTTTTGCCAACGATGTGGACAAGCACTCCCTTGACCACATGGCCATCTAATTTTTCACAGTGTTCGATAGTGGCCTAAACGGGAGCATTCAAACGAAGGTGGTTCGACCGTTGGTACCGTCTCGTTATTGTTTTCGTGTCTCGAGCGCGCGATCGCGAAACCGCTGTCTTGTCCTCGTAAAAGTCATCGTACAATAAAGAATATATGTTTAACTGCAAAATTCGAAATGTTGCATACAGCCAAATATTAATACGTATTTTAAAATAAAATAAAATGAATGTATCGTTAATTAAATCATATGTGCATTATATATAGCAAGCGATATTTATGAAACTTTTCAGGAACATTACAAAACACCCGTTAAAACATCATGTAAAATTGCAATTGATAAGAATTACATGAAAAAGTAAAAAAGATATTTTATAAAACTTTTTGATTAGAGTTCGTAATAAAAATTTAAAATGTGCGTTTTGTGGATCTGTATATGAATTATATGCACTATGAATGCCTCATCGAAATCGGTTGATGCGGGAAAAAACGACAGGCATTGAAAAATGTAAAAATCCTTAGATTTATTACAGTTATATTGTATTTTACAGCAGAAGGTTTAAAGAAACCAACAATTAACGCACTTTATATGAATAAATTTCAAGATAAAAATAGCGTTCAATAGGTAATTAAATTTTCAACAACAATTATTACTTTGTTTGCTATCAATAAATAACAGTTTATTTATATATACATCGAGAAAACATTTATTCAGTTTTAAAATCATTATAGAAACAGGGAGCATTATATTTAAACAGAGATGAAATATTCAGGTTGAATTAATCATGTATTGACTGACTCGACTCGTTTCGTTTACTTTTCCAGAATTGTGACTGTAACGTGGAAAATAGCAAAAATACGCAATTTTACATGATGTTTTAACGGGTGTTTTGTAATGTTCCTGAAAAGTTTCATAAATATCGCTTGCTATATATAATGCACATATGATTTAATTAACGATACATTTATTTTATTTTATTTTAAAATACGTATTAATATTTGGCTGTATGCAACATTTCGAATTTTGCAGTTAAACATATATTCTTTATTGTACGATGACTTTTACGAGGACAAGACAGCGGTTTCGCGATCGCGCGCTCGAGACACGTAAACAATAACGAGACGGCACCAACGCAACAGTCGAACCACCTTTGTTTCAATGCTCCCGTTTAGGCCAATACCGAACACTGTAAAAAATTAGATGGCCATGTGGTCAAGGGAGTGTTTGTCCACATCGTTGGCAAAAGGAATGATTATAAACATTAATTAGCTAGAATTTATAAATGTATCGTAGTATTATGTTGAATAAATTAATGCGTGCGGATGTTCATTGTTTAAAAGTTATTCTGTTTCTCGAGTTTTATTGTCTATTTTTACGAAAACATTAGATGGCAGGATAGTCAAGGGAGTGCTCGATAACATCATTAGCAAAAGGAATGATTATAAACATTAATTAGCTAGAATTAATAAATGTGTCATAGTATTATGTTGAATAAATTGATGCGTGCGAATGTTGATGGTTTAAAAGTTATTCTGTTTCTCGAGTTTTATTGTCTATTTTTACGAAAAAATTAGATGGCAAGGTAGTCAAGGGAGTGCTCGATAACTTCATTAGCAAAAGGAATTGTTATAAACATTAAACAGCCAGAAATAATAAATTTATCTGTGAATTGTATTGAATAAATTAATGTGTGCGAATGTTCATGGTTTAAAAGTTATTCTGTTTCTCGAGTTTCATTGTCTATTTTTACGAAAACATTAGATGGCAGGATAGTCAAGGGAGTGCTCGATAACATCATTAGCAAAAGGAATTGTTATAAACATTAAACAGCCAGAAATAATAAATTTATCTGTGAATTGTATTGAATAAATTAATGCGTGCAAATGTTTATGGTTTAGAAGTTATTCCGTATCTCGAATACTATTAGCCACTTTTACTAAAAAATTAGGTGGTCAGATAGCCAAGGGATTGCTTGTGGACATCGCTGTAAAATAGAATTGTTATAAACATTAACCAGCTGGAAATAATAAATTTATCAATAATTGTAACGGCGATCGACATCGATCGATATTCGGTTGGGGTGAGGACCGTTGAGCGTCGAGCGTGGGGCGCACGCCCGCGCTCGGTCAGAGAGTTCCGTCAATCAGTCAGTCGGGCGGACGAGGGCGGCGTGAGCAGTCGGACTCCGGGACCAGGAAGACCAGAAGGACCAGGGACCTACCAGAGGTGGACCAGAGGTTGACCAGAGGTGGACAAGGGGTCATCCACAGCTACCGTGGCCTACCTTCAACTGTTCATTCAACGATCAACGGTAAGTTTGGTTACTAATATTTTTCAAAGCTTCCTTTGTCAGTTTCAACTTCCATGGCTCAGTTTTAACAAACCTGTCCTTCAACTGTTAATTCAACGAATACCATATCCTTCATACTAATTGAAATTTTCGAGACTTTCGGTATTGAGTCTTCTTCAAATTTATCAATTTTATTCTTCATCAAATTTATATTTTGATCGCCCCACTCGTGTGCGGTGTTATAATTGCTCTTGTGCTCTGCTTCGCTGGTTGTTTTCGCACTCGTGTGCGGAGTTATAATTATACTTACGAGCTGGTTCGCCGGTTGTATTCGCACGTCTGTGCGAGGTTACAATTGCTCTCTTGAGCTGGTTCTCTGGTTGTATTCGCACTCATGTGCAGGATTACAATTGTTCTTGTGAACATGATTATAAATTATAATTGCTCTTGGGGACAGGTTGTATTCGCACTCATGTGCATGGTTAGGTTTGCGCTTACGTGCGGGTTTATATTTGCTGTCGTGAGCTGGTTACATTCGCACTCGTGTGCGTGATTTAATTCTGTATTCAACAGCATTGTTTCTAAATACGATTAGTCTGTTTCAGCTAGATTGCAACAGCCGGCTGCTAACGAAGACGACACACCGAATGAAGAGGACACACCAACGAAGAGGAAGAAGACTAGAGTGTATTTTTAAGTTAGTTATATTTGGTTTATATATTAAGATTGTATACCATCGTTGTAAATATGTCGAGTAATTATTGCCGTAACTTCACTTTGCTCGTTTTCTTGATTCGGACACAGCCCTCTGCTGTGTCGGACCTTGCTCGTATGTAGTTTGTAACATACCGGTTGGTACGGCAGTTCGTGCTAGATAATATTAATGGGGGGAGGCTTTGAGAGATGTGGCTCGCTCATGTAAAACCTCTCCACTGTAAATTTATTCCACTCATGTCCGTCTCTGGCGGCAAGTGGTTGGGAGAAATGGGTATTGCAGCGTGAGTTCCTCTTGGCCATTCACGCGTCACCCTTGCACCAGGGCCTTCTGCCCTGGTTTGCTTTAGTTTGTCTCTTTGAAAGAATCAGAGCCTTCTGCCTGATTCGCCTTTGGTCCCCCGTGGATCGGAGACTTCTTCTCCGATTCACAGCTTTTGCCCCGCAATAATTTCTCGACATATCTGCGTAATTTAGTACAAGTCCGTCGTTGTCAGAAAGGGAGCCAGAAGGAATATTGCATTCGTTCCGACTCTCTTTCGGGTCTCTAGCGCAGCAACCTCCTCGTGGTGAGACCTGAGTAATCGGTATTATCCTCTATTTGTAAGAACTTATAGTGTCTTATGAATAAAGGATAATATCGAGCTAATAGCTGCACATTGCACATTTATAATTTTCGATAAGATTGTGTAGTAGAATATAAGAATTGCGAGATATAAAAACATTATTTCATTAAATTGTACATGAATTTACTTTCAGGTAGCTTGCTGTCGGTCAAGGGTACAACAATGCTTTCTTCGTTTACCCTTGGCCCATCTTCAGTTCGTTATTTCGAATTATTTATTCAGTCTGTGATCACGACAATTTTTATTTCTGAATTTCGAATTGTTCGCTGCGAAATTTTCACAAGTGCCTATTCTAAAGATTTTCACATGTTGTCTGAAATTGGTACTCCTCCGATCGGAGGTCCCCCAGGGGCTCACTCACGGATAGAGCTGTGAGTGAGTACGGGGTGTCGCGTCCCCGGGGCTACCCGAATCGCCTATAGGCCGCACCCATGTGCGGGATTAGTTTGGCTCTCGTGAGCTGGTATTAGGTTGGCTCCCGTGAGCTGGTTTTATTCGCACTCGTGTGCGGGGTTAGTTTGGCTCTCGTGAGCTGGTATTAGGTTGGCTCTCGTGAGCTGGTTAGATTCGCACTCGTGTGCGGGGTTAGTTTGGCTCTCGTGAGCTGGTATTAGGTTGGCTCTCGTGAGCTGGTTTCATTCGCACCCGTGTGCGGGGTTAGTTGGTCTCTCGTGAGCTGGTTAGATTCGCACTCGTGTGTGGGGTTCGTTCGGTTCTCGAGAACTGGTCTTAGGTTTGCTCTTGAGAGCGGGTCTTAGGCTTGCACTCGTGTGCGGGGTAATGTATTGTTATGTCTAATTATTATTAGTCTGTTTTAGTTAGAATACACTATGAAGAGGACACACCAAGAAGGGGACATACTATGAAGAGGAGAAACTAGGAAGAGGACACACCAAGAAGAGGACGTACCAAGAAAGGGACATACTATGAAGAGGACAAACTGGGAAGAGGACACACCAAGAAGAGGACGTACCAAGAAGAGGACACACCAAGAAGAGGACACACTATGAAGAGGACAAACTAGGAAGAGGACACACCAAGAAGAGGACGTACCAAGAAGAGGACACCCCGAGAGGAAGGCAAATCAAGAAGAGGATATATCAATAAGTTAGTTTTATTTGCCGAGTGATGTACCCCAGGGGCTCACTCACGGATGTTGCCATGAGTGAGTACGGGGAGTCGCGTCCCCGGGGTGCCTGAATCGCCTATAGGCCGCGTGCGTTAGTAATTAAGATTTTATACCGTCGTTGTAAATGTCGAGTAATTATTGTCTTAACTTCACTTCGCTCGTTTTCTTGATTCCGACACAGCCTTCTGCTGTGTCGGACCTTGCTTGTATGTACCAGACCGGTTGGAGTCGGTATTCGGCGTCGATACATTGAGAGAGGTGGTTCATTGAGACCTGTTCATTCGTATTGCCATTCTCTCTGTCATCCTACCGGGTTCACCTCAACGCTTTGCGATGCCTGGTGGCAGGTAGTTGGCAGAGTTCTCTCTGTTTGTAATCCTACCCGGGTTCACCTCATCGCATTGCGTTCCTGGTGGCCAGGTGGTTGGCAGAGGAATGGTGTTACGATTGAACACTTCTCACTGTCCATTTCTCTTGGTGAGGACACGCTGGGTACTGGCTCTGACCGAGAAGTGCTGCCAGCATTGTACGCGCCGCGTCCCCTTCGAACCAGAGCCTTCTGCTCTGGTTCGTTTTAGTTTCTCTCTTTTGAAAGAATCAGAGCCTTCTGCCAGATTCGCCTTTGATCCCCCGTGGATCGGAGACTTCTTCTCCGATCTTCTTCTTCTTCTTTTGCTCCGCAATAATTGCTCGACTTGCGTGCGTGCGTTAGTTTTTAATATTGTATATCGTCGAGTAATTATTGTCTTAACTTCTCGTTACTCGTTTTCTTGATTCCGACACAGCCTTCTGCTGTGTCGGACCTTGCTTGTATGTACCAGACCGGTTGGAGTCGGTATTCGGCGTCGATACATTGAGAGAGGTGGTTCATTGAGACCTGTTCACTCGTATTGCCATTCTCTCTGTCATCCTACCGGGTTCACCTCAACGCTTTGCGATGCCTGGTGGCAGGTAGTTGGCAGAGTTCTCTCTGTTTGTAATCCTACCCGGGTTCACCTCATCGCATTGCGTTCCTGGTGGCCAGGTGGTTGGCAGAGGAATGGTGTTACGAGTGAACACTTCTCACTGTCCATTTCTCTTGGTGAGGACACGCTGGGTACTTGCTCTGACCGAGAAGTGCTGTCAGCATTGTACGCGCCGCGTCCCCTTCGAACCAGAGCCTTCTGCTCTGGTTCGTTTTAGTTTCTCTCTTTTGAAAGAATCAGAGCCTTCTGCCTGATTCGCCTTTGATCCCCCGTGGATCGGAGACTTCTTCTCCGATCCTCTTCTTCTTCTTTTGCTCCGCAATAATTGCTCGACTTGCGTGCGTAATTTAGTATAAGTCCGCCGTTGTTAGAAAGGGAGCCAGAAGGAATATTGCATTCGTTCTGACTCTCTTTCGGGTTTATTGTGCAGCAACCTCCTCGTGGTGAGACCTGGGCAATCGGTATTATCCTCTATTTGTAAGAACTTCTAGTGTCTTATGAATAAAGGATAATATCGAGCTAATAGCTGCACATTTAATAAATATGTTGATTTTCAGTAAATTCTATTCCTATACCTACTATTTTCCATAACATTTTGCAATTTCACCTTCCTTCAGAACATAATGTATGCATTATTCAAGCTGATTCGCCGCGGTCGTGAACAATGTCATATATCGTCTGGTTGTATTTAGATAAAGAGACGAGGTAGGATCTCGTCGGTGATAGTGTTATAAGGCAATTACAGATTGGGTAATGTGAGCATTCTGTAGTACATCATTCTTCTTCTACTTGACGAGAGACTGCCAGCCTCTGTGTTATTCAGCGGGACGGGTAACCGGGCGCGACGGGCGCGGGGATATCGTGGAACTTACAGTGATCTGAAATTCCACATCGCTAAAAATTCTAAATAGTGCCAAAATAGTACCAAAACATCGTCTGAAGTATGGCGGAGAGTGTAACATTTAATAATAATCGATATGGTTTCGTGATAACTCGCATTCTCACCGATGCATCGCGACGAGAATCTCCTCAGTGGTCTTCTTTACCGACAAAATGCCGTCGATGGCCTTCTGTTTCTCTGGATGGAGCTAGAATGTATCCTAGAGGGCGTAAGAAACACCGAAAAATTCGAGAGACACCAACTCCCATAAGGCTGGCAGTTTTTAATAGTATCTCGTCGGTGGCGTAGTATCTGGTCGGTGATGGTAATACACCGACGAGTCGGTGGTGCCTCGAATGATAGCTTACCGATAGCAGAGAAAATTATTCTTACTTATCCTTGGAAACTTAGGGAATATTAGGGAGGTTCTTTAAAAATTCGTAGATAGTACCGCGGTGTTAGTATCAACTTGTGCCTCCGTTTACGATCGTATTTGTAGGTTATGTATCATTTCAATTTTCCGGCTAGTGGTGTACAGTGTACATGTTTAACGTCAACGGTGAAGTTCAAATTTTTTAAGGAAACGTCAATTTTTTCCGGTTTTAAATGTGCTGTATGAGGAGGCAAAGACATTTAATTGTGTATGATTCTGTATAATATATATTTTCTACACACAAGTTATACATATACAGCACTGAAAACTGATGACTATGAACTAGGAAGGTGGTTATAGAGAAACTGACGACATCGATATTTTTATAGACCTAAACTAGTCATTGGTGTTTGAAATATTGTGCGTAAAGTCTACCTTTCCGTTGTGATGAATTTAAGTCGATGTATTTATATATTCTTCCCTATCTTCGTTATTATTTTAAGTGTCAGTGGTGATGATGAAAATTATTTTGAAAATCTATCGTAAGTACTGCAAAGCATACGTTATGTTTTTTAATCGTAGGAAATTATATATTATAGTCATTAATATTAATGTTTTGTAGGGATCCTGACGATATGGTAGATCCACATTCGTTTTTCTATGATAAGCACAGCAAAAGGATGGTTGAAGAGGCAGGGAATAGTATAAAAAGGTATGTTAATTTTTTCATTCAACAATTTTATTTATCACTTCAATATTTCATTTAAGATACACGCCTAAAATCTATAATTAAACTTACATTACATAAAAATATATATGTATTACGTTTCATTTGTCAGTTTTATATGATAAAACAAATAAATACTATAACTATTAACATTTTTAGCGAAGATTCTACAATGGAATCCAATGAAGTTAAAAAAGAACGTAAATATGAAAAGCAAATAGATAATTGCGAGAGCCATGAAGCTATCTTCTACAAGCGTCTCATTAATTTATTATTACTAAATATGAATATAAAGGTACTAGCAAAATTTATCTGTATTAAATATAGTATCAAAATACATGACTAAATTGGCTAGAATTAGAACTTAACATTTTGATTTCTGGTAACAGGAAGAGGATGATATATTATTAGTAGGAATGTTAGAATTTGAAATGTCTCATGCACAAATGAAAATTTTACAAAACATTCAAACACAAAAAGTTTCTTTAAGAGAGGTTGATGAAATATTGAGTACTACAATCAAGAAACCACACCATAATATGTTTGGTGTCATGGAGTTTTTCAATACGTTATGCCAAACATTTCTAATGACATTCAGAACTATACAAAATAATGTAAGAAATTATGTACTCAACTGTCTTCTCGTGTTTCTATTCACATCTCAATATATGTATATGCATATTTAATATTTTACAATGCTTAATACACTTCAGCCTGATGCAGCTATACTTGTATGTGTAATGGTAATGTTTGGGCTAATGTTGAGAATGATTAAACAAGGACGAGGATTTCCAATATTCATTATAATGCAAGTGATATTCGTATTGAGTTTCCTTATGACATGGTGGCAACTTCTACAAGTGAGTTTAATTAATTAAACAGGAAACAAAGCTGTAGAAACTCATTACTAAACTTTGATTAAATGTTTAAAAAGGAGGCAGAAATTAAAGCTATGGCAGAACAAATGAAATTTTCGAATATACCAATATCATGTCAGCCAGATAAAATGAGCATGTGGGACAAATTTGTTTCATTTCTAAATTGTGAGTGCATTGCAATCGTATAGAATGCAATAGAGAACACGTATAACAAATATTATTTGTAACATATTACAGTTAATGATGACTGCGAAAAATATCATCAAGCAATGATGTCTAATCCAAAACTAAAAGTTACTCCTGCGCATGCATTATCACACCTTGTTACTACAGTTGTTCTCAGTCCTATCATTCATATGGGAACTGTTGTCTCCGGTTTTATAAATAATGCAACGGGTAAACATTGTAATTAGAGCTTTAGAAAAAATTGAAAAATTCCAATTCTTTATTTCATTATATATGTATTTTGCAGATGGTATACCATGGACATATGGATGGATTGTTAGATTAATGCTTTACTTTAGTGTAGTTATAGTTATAATACTATTACCAATTTGTGTGTCCGGTGCATCTATTAATCTAGGCGTGGGGCCTTTATTGAGATTCGGAATTGATTACCACAGAAAACATAGAAAAGGTAATTCATTAGAGTATGAAAACAAACGAGAACCTGTACAAGATATACCTCCTCAGGTAATGCATGTTTCAAAAATCACACGATAGCGTTATCTATTTCTTTATGTGCGCAATTGCTTAGAAGAAGAGATATGATTAATATTTTTCTTAGGTGCAAGGCGTGAACGCTCCGCCCAAGGTGGAAACGCCGGCCATAGTTGCTGCGCCGGTCGCAAAGCAATTGAACCAAATAGAAACTCCTGAAACTAAAGACCAAAAACAAAGTAGTTTGAAAGAAAACGATACGAGCGAAGAAGATAAAGATTTATCTTGCGGCGACTCTCGAAAGATTATCGAATTATTGAAAAATGATGTAGAAGTGTCTGAGCAGTGTGATCAAATTAGTAAGAACGTCACTTCTACACATGACGGGAGTGGAGATAAATGATGTTACTGATTTTACGATATTTTTGTACTAATACTACTTTATACATATACAATTGATCACTTACAGTATTTGAATCTGTAACAATTGTTTTGCATTATCATTTAAGCATTCGTTCCTTGTTATACCACATTTGTTGTATAATTTTAATTGTGTAAAGATAATGTTATTGCATACTGCAACGACTGGCTGCTAAGCTATTAACTATTAGTATTAAAGCAAACTGATCTGTATTAAGATAATTACCATTTCATTATTTGTAACTATTAATTTAAAATTATATATTTTTTACAAGATTGTAGCCTAATTTATTGGACATCGAAACAAGAATTTACTGAACATTTGTGCCACTTCCTAATTATCCGAAATCTTGAGACTCGCCAGCCTATTCCAACTTCCATACTCTCTGTGACATGAGAGAAAACGAGAGATTTCAAACTTTGAAATTAGTAAACATAAATTTGTAAACATTTGCACATTTTATGAGAAACCAGCTTCCCCAAGTTATTCCTTGCAGATTTGTTGACAAAAGCTGGGAATTTGGAGAGAGGAATAATACTCGACTCATCTATATTTTGCGAAATAATTCACATCCAAACGCAAACGTCTCTCATCAGTTCACTGGAAAATTTATTTACTTTCGAAAAAGGAGATTCCTTTTTTAATCGTGCCGCTCGTGTGCGGCTACGTTACACGCGGCCCGAAATAAAGGTGGATCTATCGATGCAGCATGGAGATGCAACGCTTCGCTACACGTGGCTATTGGCTGGCTAAAAAAAAACGAGTCGGAGGAGTTGGGCAACCAAAACATTTAAAATGGTTCGATCGGACGGAACAGCGGTACGAGAACTTTTTCAAATTGTTCACAGGTCCATAAACGGCAGGCGTGTGTAGAGCGAAAAGAGAAGGATACGTATTTAGGGTAGGGGGTTGGGTTCATAGGACCATAGATGCATTACATGCTCGAGATGATGCCTAAGAGAGGCGGTGTGGCGGTGTACGTAAATACCAACATGTTCAACCCTTAGTTCTGCTTCCGCAAACCACCGTTTCTCCGTCCTGTATTATACTTGCCCCAGAAAGTTTGCACGTTTCGTATACCCGTCCGCCAGCGCAAACGGTAAACACCTCTGCACGTTTTTCCGCGCGTTCGAACTCCAATTTTCCAATTTCAGAACATGTGCGCAAAATTGTCACACTGTCTACACATTGAGAGATCGTTTCAGCTCCTTTTTCTGAGATAAGAATTTTTTCCCCACTGTTTCGGTAGCTGTACACGTAGATTACGTTACGAACGTTGAACGAGCGGTCGGAATGTTTGTAAGGAGTCTGCGAACTTTTGACGACTTCGTCGAACTTCACTGCACCGTGGTTAATCCGTTTCCGTGGTGCCGAAAGCATGCGCGATCGTGGATGGGCCCGGTGAGCATCGAGGAAGCTATCAAAATAACGAACCTATCTCATTTCAAAGTGCCTTACTCGCGCGTGGCTGGGTCCAAAACGAGCCAGGATCGGTCCTGTGCACGTGCATCCCGGCCCCTTTTCACCTGAACCCCTAACTTCCTGCATCTGCGCTTCATTGATGTCCGTGGGCTGGCCGTTAGTTAGCGGTAAGCCACGAAGAACGCGGAAGAAGTTCGTGGAAGCGTAGGGGGTGCGTGTCGCGGTCTTCGGGGTGCTCTTCAGCAGCATCCTCTCCGGAGGATCCTCTTTAAAAACGTTCCCCTCCGGTGAGCTTGAATACGATCATCGATCCGCCTGCCGAGACACTATGGTCGTCGCAGAAATAACACACCGGTTCGGTAGATCGATCAATCCCGCTCGGTATCGGTGTATCGCCGAGGACTCCCCGATTTGTCTCGAACTTTTCTTTATTCGGCCTTTCACCGTGCATCGGGAAAAGTTGGACGAGAGATCGTCTCTATCGTTGTTCTTTCCTACCCCTCGTGTCTCGGACACGGAGAAGATTTTCCGAAAAGTTATCGATAATTCATTTTAAGTGGTACATTACAATTGAAACTCCGCGGCGAAGTTTCCGCGCAAGGGAGAGACAAAAGTTCCGGGGCACTGGAACTCTTCAATAAAGCGAAATACATAATGCATGCCTGCCCGGGACATAATTAAGCGAGGCGAGTGCCGAAGTTTCAACCGACCTCACTTTGTTCCTCCGTCCGAGTCGGTCCGAGCATCAATGATATTGATGAGGCGCATTGAAAGGGCATATTGACCGTTTAGAAGGGGTTCAAATGCATTGATCAATATATTGAAGTCGCCGTATTAATGGCTAGATTAACGAGATTATATTGAAGCGTGTTGACGGGAGCTTTAATATTATTGTCAGTCTACATTGACAATATTATTGAACGTCTAGCCGTTTAATAACGGTGACCGAATTTCGCCGACTCGATATTTTCGTCGATGAAACCCGCGGACGATAACGTATTCCCGTGTCCCTGTGATTATTCATGGGAGCCGAGCCCCAGGGACGCGGGTTTGTTTAAACAATCGGCCAGCGACACGCGATGATACTAATACCGGTTCTTGCGCGGCTTTGATCGTTAGTCTGTAAATTTTCGTACCTCCGTGCCGACCGACCCCGTGGATCCACTAACTCACGAGAGGTTTGGATACACCGGGAAATGGATGATAGGTGTAACGATCGGTTACTGCTAGTAAACGTTTCGCTGTTCACCAGAATTGCTGAATGTAAACTGTCTATTACTGACGCGCAGGACCCGATCCTGCACGTTCCCGTCGAGTGCGCATTTATCAGCGCTGTGCACCACGCCTAGACCGACAGAACAGCCACGATATAGATTTCCCTGAAACTTTGCCCACTCGTTCGCTCATCCGCCCGCGAAACCGCAGCCGACATTGCTTAGTCTCGGTTTGATTAACTCTGAACTCCTTCGCCGTGCCATTCAAACCTTCCCTTACAAAAAAACCGCGCGTTTTTCCTCCTATAATTTAGCAACGAGAAGGAAATACTCGTTCTCAAACTACGCCACATAAACACCTCCAAACTTTTCGAATCTTTTTCAACTGGCGCGATGTTTCGTGAATATTATAGGGAGTAAACTGTTGTTCCACGACCTCGCGGGTATTCTAAGTAACAGCGCAGTGTGTTTCACAGATTTCCACGCAAACTCTGCACATTAACTAGAGCTGAAATAATGAGAATGTGACTTTGAATACGTTCCAGTGTGGACACACACCGACGAGAATGTGTACGGGATTGTATCAAGATAGCTCCTTAGTGGTCTATTAGACCTAGCCATAGACAAGGTCCATACCTGCGATCAAAGCTGCACCAGCATTATACATGCGCACATAGTTGAGTAATCAATTTGTCGTGCAAACTTGAAACGGCTAGAACGAAAATAGAAATTTATTCTGTGCGTGTTTACAAGCATGTTTAAATCTGTTCTAAATATTCCGAGAACGTTCTACTTTTCACGAAATGTGAAAACTGCCACACCGCAACTTGAAACAATTTTTCCATTACGAAATTTATTAGCAAATAGCCAAGACTCGAGTTGTCTTGTCTAGAATGTATTCTGAACCAAACAGAAATGAATTCTGGAGTTCAAATAATTTCAGATGCGAAGAGCAGCGTTCAATGTGTAACAAATTCCGAGAAGGTCGATTAATTTTGTGTTTCCTTTAAAAGGGAGAAGTAAAATCATTTGTCCGGTGAGGAGTTGAAATCAGAACGTTTACATGGAATAATTTTCTCTGAAATATGGCGGACGGTGAAGCGATTTTCCCGGAGTATCGAAGATGAAAGGAATATGTATATCAGTTGGCAAAGTTTTGACAGGACGTACCTCGCGCTCGCTCTCCAAAGATATGAACGTATAATCGAGGGTAACCTCTATAATTTACCTCCTCCAACGAACGGAACGCCTAAACATCGGACCGAGGCTCCCCTTCTTTCTCGGAACCCTGAAATGTCAGGCGTAATTAACACGTTTACCCAACGGAGATGCGCGGCCGAATGATCCGCCAGAAAGGAAAGTGTAATTCAATGTCCGACTCGTGGACGAACATGGCCGAGCAAAGGTAACCGCACGATAACGCGGCATTCCAGTATGAGAGGGTAGTAATTAAGACCTCAACTGGTCCCAAGGGACTCCGTACGGCGTTTCCTTGTATCTTATCGCTATACCACGCTCGACTGGATGTCCATGCTTTACATATATGGGTTTATTCACCTAGGAGAGCAGTTTTGTGGCCCAGGGATGCGCCAGTATAAAGTTCGATAGCCTCTCCCCTAATTATTGACGCCTAAGAGGGCGCGAAGGCGAAAAGACACGTCTCGCAGCAATTAAAAGTCAATTTGGAGGGCTCTCGTTAAGAGAAACCACAGTCCGATAACTAATGGAGCCTGGAAACACCTTTCAAGATAACCAGACAATTCCTAACTTCGATACTCGGAGATAAAACCATCCTAAAAAATAGAACCGTCTCGACTTCACTTTTCGGACCAAACTGTTTCTCGAGACTTAACACTTTACTTATCGAAAAGCTATTAATGGGATTCTGTATGGAGACGAAACATCTTGCAAATATTTATGCTGTTGCCTCAAACGTGTACAAATAAGCATGCAAAATTTCAGTTTTCTGGGTTGGATCGTTTTCATGAAGTGTAGAACCTCGCTTGTTGCGCAAAGATGGAGGTTGTTCAACGAAAGAGGCATTATGTATTTTTTTTTTATTGAAAGCTTAATTGGAACTCCCCATAGGGGGTTATAAAGCTATACGTTAGTAATATACATCTTACATTTAAACATTAGTAATGTAGGTACAGTAGAACACATTAAGTATACATTAAGTACATAACTTTAAATCTTTAAATTACATTGCTTGAAAAAATTGAAAAGAAAATAACATGCCTGAATATTCGGTTCACAAAGCAACGATCTGATATTTAAAGGTGGAAACAAATTGAGCTTCCTTAATTTTTTCATGAGATCAACTCTTTGTGATTCCAACAAGGTACATTGCCAAATGATATGGTTAAGATCTTGAACCTCATTGCCGCAGTTAGATTTGGAATCATCTATTATATGTAGTCGTCATTATGTATTTTGTTTCTACGTACAGTGGCCCACAAAAGTGTTCATCCGCCCTTTAAAACACAGTAACCTTTTTATAATTGTACCAAACGACTTGATGTTTTGTAAGCAATTAGAGGCATTGGTTTACTAAATAATGTGCAAAAACAAATTTTCCAAAAATTACAATTTACAAGGTTACATGCAAAATATAAAAAAGGCATTTTTTAAAACTTTTTTATTTAGGCCCTTAATGAAAATTTAAAATATATATTTTGTAGACCTATGTTAGTTATACACATGCTGAAAATTTCATCGAAATCGATTGACGCAGTAAAAAACGACACGCATCGAAAGATGTACAATTCTGAGTGATTAAATTTTCTTTAAGGGCCCAAATAAAAAAGTATAAAAAATGACTTTTTTATTTTTGCATGTAACCTTCTAAATTATAATTTTGGAAAATTTTCTTTTGCACATCTTTCAGTAAACCAATGCTTCTAATTGCTTACGAAACATCAGGTCGTTTGGTAGAATTATAAAAAGGTTATTGTGTTTTAAAGGGCGTACGAACACTTTCGTGGGCCACTGTAGCTACTGCAATGGTGGGAATCGCTAGTATGCAGCGAGCAAGGACTCCGTGTGATAAACGAGGTTGCAACGAGGGAGGTTCCGCCGTAGCCCGTCAATTTGTTTCTTTGTTGTTAATAAAAGGCAGCATGAGTCATGGAGGCGCCTAACGTGCCGATTTCAATCGAACCGCTTCAGTTTCCAATCGCAAGATCGATTCGCTGCAACGCAACGGTGGTGCCATGCTCGCCGAGTAAAAGCCAGGCGATCGAGATTATACGTTAACAAGAGACGTTTAATTTCGTACAGGCGGTCGGCGTGGACAACGTGATAAATGTCGGCTGCAATGGCCGGCATAGACGTTGGGAATTAGTCGTATCGCGGCGCGGTTATTTCGTTCGATTGCCCGGCAGACCATTAAATATCAGGAAATCGAACCGGTTTATACGCGTCTAAGTGAGTAATCCCACCGGTACATAAATACAGGAAAACGAGCCCCGCCGGCAATTATACCCCGTTGCATTTTTCCCCCTTTTCCTTCCTCGCCCATAATATGGGAAAATAGTTTAATATCGTCGAACCGGTTCGACGTGACCGTGGAACCGTCGACGGTGACGATGATTTTGTGCCGAAGCAACCTTCTGTTGCAGTCATGCGAACCTCTGGAACCCGCAGGAATGTCGCACGGGATGTCGCTTCTTTAAGTTACTACACTGTTTTATTACATATATATCTCGGCTATAATAATACATACATGAAATACTTACAGCTTCGATTTTACATCATATAATTAGGTCCCGCGGAAAGTTCTGTCTATTTTACGGACCACTTATATCTCACGTAAGTGCCACTCGTTATGTGTTATTGCCCTAAGGAACGAACTTCTTACTGCTCTCTAATTACATCCACGGCTCCGTAATCTCTGCCGTTTTAACTTGGTACGCGATAATCGAGTGGCTAATCGAGCTTCAGACGCGATAAGAATAGTCCACGTTACCTCCAATTCTGTCACGTTTTCGTTTTTGCAAGAACATACTGAAATCATTGTAGTTCGGAGATCCAATATTTTTCAGGGTGAATATTAACCAATGAAGCGGTCACATATAAAGCAAAGCACCACTTCAATCCGGCGTGATTAATAGAACCCGCCGAAATTGGTCCTTAATGACCCGATAAAGAAAAGAAGGCCAGCCCTCATTAGGTGTGTTTTAGTTACACTGTTCTCATTTCGACTTTGCTAATGAGCTTTTCATCGGATTCGAGTAATCTTCGGGCTCAAAGAAACAGACAGCCACTTAACCTTTTTCTTCTGTAACTCTGAACAAAGCTGTTATGCTACACGCGAAATGAATTAACAGTTGCGGAGCTTCGTGAAAGCAGCACGATGAATAATCCTTCAAAAATGTTCGTACTTTTTTTCAGAGCAAAATCGTTAAAAACACACATTGTGGTGTTATCTGTACTCGATTATGCGATCGGTCTATGAAGAATCGACTATACTATTGGGTCGGCAAGAAAGTAATTTCTTTATTCAAGCAATGATCTTTAATGAACTAGATATTTTCCCTTTTGTTCGATGATCTTTTGCCAGAAGGTACAAATAAGATAATATTTTATTTATGAAAGTCCATCGCTTGAATAAAGAAATTCGGTTTTATTTCACCTTAAAATACACGAGTCAGTTGGATTAATACTTGTCATGACGTCGTTCGGAATTCGCAACACCAATTTATCAAACATGACCTTTCCAAAGGTTCATTACTAGACAGCGGATTTTATGCGTTTATAATAAAAATGGACACGGCAGCGAACATGCTAAACGATGTTGGAACGAGGGGACTGTTCGGGTGCATTTTGGTTTTCTGGTACGGAGAGTCATTACCACAGAAAACACGAGGCCCGAGGATCGCGGAGAAACGGTTCTGTGCCGATAATGTATACCTAGAGAGCGGTGCAGGCATTCCCATCGTGAGGGATGCCTCCGAGCGGCAGACTCGTGTCATCGTGTCATCGATAATTGATGTATGCGCGAACTAATGGCTGTAATTACCTCAACCTAATATCCACCGTGGAATCTCGCGCTTCCCCGTCGCGTACGCATTCCCCAGTTCGAAGAGTCGTAGCCGGAGCCCGGCACAGCTCGACTCGCGCGAAAATTTCAAGAAGAAATTAATGATTTCTCATCGTCCGTGACAGTCCCGGCCGCGATAATTAATCGCCCCGGATCGCCGCGGGCGTCAAACATTGACTCGGTCTTCTTGTCATATTTCTTCCCATTCTTTCCGCTTATTCTTCGCGCGGATTATGCGGGGCCACCGTTTATTAGCATGCTAACGACCCGCCATTAAATTACTTTGTCCCCCCGGACAGTGATAGAATGCTCGTAAAAACCATCACCGTCGGACCACTCTAATCGACTTTCGCTGCGAATGCGTCGGCGATTCGCCGGTTGTTTTGTCTTTAAACGAGGCAATTTCCAGAACGTCTGCGACGGAAATTATTGCTCGATAAAGCTCGCCGTGGCGTGGTCCGCCTTCGAACACGCAATAATTGTCTGCGATCGCAGATCGTAAGGCTACCGTTGCGTTTCAATCAGCCGGAAAGCTGAGAGCTACCGACAGAATTCATCGCTATCTCATGTTTTGATGCGAGGTTGGATGATCGTCAAATTTACTCTTCTATCATTTATAGACAAAATTCTTGACATATGCATTGACTGTATTCCTGAGCTAAAAGATAAAATTATCTCTAATAATAATTACAATTTATATTGCCATGATTTCAATACATTGGTAACATCCATCCCAATTAACACAACAATGGGTTCAGAGCTCAGAGATCCAGTTGATCCTAACCCTCAAATTAAAAAAATCCTAATAGACAACGGCGCCACGGCCATATTTACCGATGGTAGCAAAATCGCTAATGCTGATTATGTTGGTTGTTCTTGTATTTGCTACGACTTAAACATTCGTATTAAAAAAAGTATCGGAATGCTTGGCCCTGTGCGACGCTATGGACATTACACTTCAGCATAGAAATCGCTCTTTTGCAGTTTTTACTGATTCTTTGAGTGCCTTGCTTAGTCTAAATTTCATCAGCTTCAAAATCAGAACGAATCCTTTCATTCTCGAAATTAAAAAGAAGTATGTGAAATTCTGTCAGGACCACTCACATTCCATAAAATTTTGCTGGATCCCTTCACACATAGGAGTGTATGGAAATGAAGATGCGGACTCCCTTGCAAAAGATGCCACATCTTTTAACGCAGCGGACATTTCTCAAGTTCCTTTCACCGATTTTACTTGCCACCTCAGACTAAAAGGCATTCTCAACACTCGATCCTCAATTACTGAGCAAGGCACCATCAAGGGTATACATTATTTCCAAAAATTCTACAACCCAAATCAAACTCCCTGGTTTGCTCAAAATTTTGACGACTACATTAAAAGGGGTTTTATATCCACAGTAAATCGTATCAGGGCCAATCATTATAATCTCGCTGCCTCTCTGTATCGAGTAAATATTGTTAGTGATCCTAGTTGTAAGTGTAATTATAGCTTCGAGGACTTAGATCATGTTCTATGACAGAGTCGTCTTTACGATTCCCAAAGAATTAAATTAATAAATAAGTTGCGCAAAATTAAGTTTTTTCTACTATTAAAAGCGGACATTTTCTTTGCTGAACCTAATGTTAAAGCCTGCGAATATATCTTCCAGTTTTTAAACGACTGCAATATACATCTCTAGCGATTATTAAGTCGATCATTGTACACTGACTGTAAGCCTACTGTATAATTGTTAAAGCTGAAATAAACCTATAATAGGTTCCAGTGTCTCAATTAAAAAAAAATCATTTATAGTGTTACGTCCTAAGGTGGACGTATTAAAGATTTGAAGTTTAGTCGAAACATTTTAATTGAAGATGAAACGCAGTTTTGAACCTACCTGCATTCACCGGTTTCGGTTCGGGTAATTGAGGATTTCTTATATTCTAAGTAACTTTGATCATGGAATTGAAACGTAGAAATCGAAGTTAACCTCTTTAAAAATGATTTGATATTTTAATTTAACTTTAAATAAACAAAAGTATATTCTTAGCACCAAATTTCGGATACATAGTGTTATTATGATCTTATTATAATTTGGTAGTGTATTTACCGTAAATTAATTTCGCTCGCAGAAATGACGAAGATGATGTTTTTGAAGTTGATGATGTTGAAAATGATGTTGAAAAATAAACAAAATCCAGTGGGTTAACACGCTTTTCAAACTTTTAACTCCACTGGATGAATAAACGAACTTTCGAACTCTGACTCTGATTTTTACAAACTATTGACTGAACGTATTGATGACTGCTGACTGTGAATTGTGTACACTGAATTTTCAATTGATATACGTTGGTGATCGATAGAATTTTTGACATTGACTGAACGTATTGACTGCTGACTGTGAATTGTGAAAGGCTTAACATCTTTAAACAGATATTTATCGTATTTAATGTAAGTATCGCGCTTATTTGTTATATGTTAGTAGATCTTATATTCGCTAATATGAAGGTAACGGAGGAATGTCATTGTTAGTACATATTAATTATGAAATGGGAGTAATATTCCATCCTGTTGATTTAAAAATATATGATATTTGAGCAACGAAAGCATTCTTTCGTTAACTTGAAATGTACAATAAACTATTTTGTTAGAGTTTGTTCATGATGTCTGTTCTCAATGTCAGTTCGCGATGTTCGTTCTAGTCTAGATCGATCAATCCATTGTTCTAGGCTTAATTTTCATAAGGTGGCTACATCAACACCAATTCCTTTTAATCGATTTCTTCTTAATCGCATTCTTCTTAGTCACTCTCTTCTTAATCGTGTACATTGCATCTGTTATCATCCTCTTGGCTAGATCATATTACTCTGCGCATCTCATAGATCGAGGAACAATCCATCGCTCATTGATTCTTCTGAAAAATCTTCACAGTCTTCAGTGATGAACAGGCTTCAACGAATATTCGCTCACAATTTATATTTGAAAATGACTGAATCATTTAATAAAATAAATTTCGCTGCATTTTTAATTCGTTCAATGAAGGTTTTAAATTCGAAATAAGTTTTCTTAATTCTATCGCAGGCAATGTGGTATAGTATACGATAGTTTGACATTAATTATCAATTATAATATTTGATATTTTATATCTCGTACATCATTATTAGAGTAAGTATAAAAAGAAATACCAGAAAATATATGTCATGAATGTCATGCTTGATTTCATCAATTATTATTGACGGCTGAACCACTGGACGTGACATTAGTAACCCCTGAAGATGATCTGAATAAAGATCGAAACGTCGGAATTACTTTAGTAGTTTGCAAAATTGCTTTGTAAATCAAGTAACAAATGATCGAACCTTTGCGCCGAAAGCATTAGGAATTTAATATTAACAATAAATACGATCGACATAAGGATATAATAATCTACACACATTTGCCACCCGATATGTTTTTCGAAGTAGACTTAGAAAATTTGAGTTTCGCACAAACAACCGCAGTCTAATAATTAATGTTGCAGATATCAGATAAATATTATAATATTATAATATTTGATATTTTATTTCTCGTACATAATTATTAGAGCAAGTATGAAAAGAAATTCAGAAAATATATGTCATGAATTATACATGATTGATTTTATCAATCAATTAACGGCTGAACCACTGGACGTGACAATAGAAAAAATATTTTTTTTATTGTGTGTTTAAGGTCGCATACATCCGCTGAGGTTATTAGCGACCACTGTAGGTGTATCGATGGTTGGAACGTGTCTCTGTCAGGTGGTATAAGCCGATATCTTTCAGAAAGCTTAACATTTTTTCGCAAGAGCCTCCCGCTTGTAGCATGTCCAGCGATCCTCGCATGTTGTGTTGTACTGTTTTCGTATTGCAGCCTCGAGGAGAGCAGTGCTTTCTATGTGCACCGCTATTCTCTCGTCGCCGCTTCACTAACTTTCAAACGAGGAAACTTTAAATGCGAGTGGTAACAGCCGCATTTAATTACATCGGTTTGATTTTGCCGCAATGTTCACCTTGTTGCTATCCTCGGTCTTCGCTGCTCCACTATATCCGTACTCTAAGTCGGTGCACCGGTTACGACTTCCGAAACACGGGGCGGTTCTAAAACGGTGCCTGCACAAAAATACCGTGCATCGACGTCTAGACAAAGAGGCGGGGCAAGTGGATGCGCTTGAAGAGGAACAAGTGATCCGTCGAGGGCCGTGACGTCTTCGTTCGAGTCGGAGACAGCGACATAAGAGAGAGAGAGAGGAGGCCGAGCGATTCGAATAAGAATCGGAAGCACTGGCGTTTGAACGAGCCTGGCTGCGGCTGTGCTTGTAATAAGATTACAAGAGCTGAAGCGAGAGTGGTGTGACTAACGAGGCTATCGTCACTGCAAAACCAGATGCTCCCGAGTGTACGCCGCCGCCCAGGACGCGTCTTTCTGGTGGTCTTGTCTGGCCATGTGCGCCTCGGTTCTGCGTGTTCCCTCCGTCTAGCCCGGCTATTTATGAGACAAAAACCGGCGCAGATCAAAAGTGCTGCGGAGATGAACGGGTCCGATTGCGCAATTTCTTGTTAGCGCCGAGGGAACGCTTTCGGTTTCCGCCAGAGCCACTCCGAGGAGACTAATGGGTACAAGCGATTCGCTTCTCGTGTGGGATCTACCGCGGAGCTGCCGCTTTCGGTTTCGCCGCGTTTTCAATTAAGACCGTCAAATTGGACGCGAAAGTGACGACTAAAACAGGCATTACAACGTTTAGGCAACGTCCGCCGAGTGAATATATCACGCGGGATTACCGAGGGCTTGTTCTACGGGACCGACCCCCTATTCCATCGTCGTCGGCGATCGATGCGTTTAAGGCTGCGCCGGAATATCGATGTGTAATTTGACGAACTGTTATTCGAGTGATGCACGAGCGGAACTCCCGATACGACCAAATGCATCTACTTTATTCCTGTACACCCAACAGCCCGTATTATCGTGAATATTCAGGCTACCGACGTTTCCTAGATTTATTATGCTTTGCGGCGGCTGACAGTTTACTTACGTGCCACGGATCGCGGTGGATCGCCGCGATATGCAATTGCCCCGATTCCACGGATTCATATTTCACGGTGCACGTCTTCGGCTGCGAACGGGCGCAGCGGACTCTCCGCGGCTGGATTCCTGCTGGATCAGAACATTCCGGGTACGAATTAGGTGTTTCGTACGCGATGCGTTATTCGAGTCTGTTGTAAAAAAAGCTTCTAGTCATAAAATCGTAAAACATCTGTCGGAGTCCTGTCACGCGCGATTACAAATGAATGCACATCTGACACCGTTTACAGCGGTTTGAATAAAAGAGCGAGTCCGGCGGAGAACGGTTTAGATTCGGTATGAAGTTCATCAAAACTGATGTCCAACTTGACCCCGTTCCGAGGAGAGCCGCGCGTCGAGTTTAAAACTTTCGCAACAGGTATCTGGTTGAAATTAAACTGAAATGAATACTTCAGCGACTGCCATCGGACGTCGCGGATGTTATCGTCGGTCAAAGATACGATCTTCGACGGGGTCTAGCAGATACGCAATTAATGATAATTCAATAGTGCTTCGATAGAATTCGACTCTAATACCATCGGCGAAAGATTTTAATTAACTCGGACGATTGGAATGGCCGGGGGACGAACGAACAAACGAACGAACGGTTCGACGACGACTCGTTAGTGTTCCAGAGGATCTCCGAGATCTTGAAGTCGGCATGAACAATTTGCGATAACGTTCGTTTGCCGCGATTGTGTATGTGTTCGATGAGATTTTCCTTGGAAAGGGAACGGACGGGGAGGGAAAAACAAATAGTCTTGATTACCGATTACCCTTCCGACGGCTGAGCCGTCTCGCCGACTGGCTGCACATCCTGTCAGGGTCGGTTCCTCTCCTGATTCTTAGCAGCGTGCAATTAGTCGGCTGGTATTAGCATCGAATCCATCTCAGGGGACGTGGAACTCTGCGAGGGAGTGAGCCCAGTAATTCGGCTCACGCGGGACACGAGTCAGTCACGGTGCCTCGGCTTACGGAAACACGTCCGAGGGGGAAAAGGGGCGTTGCTTACTAATGTTGTTATTGAATTATTTCGAGACTTAGTTTTACGTGCGAGGGATCAAACCCGAGCTTAGTCCTTGCAGATGGAGCAGGCGTGGCCCTTCCACGATCCTAACTGCTGTCCCTTCGAGCCGTCCACGGATCATGGCGAGTTCCGCCCTGGACTAGATTAAGACGCGATTAGCCTGCTCTTCGCTTGATGGTTATTCCAGAACCACTCCTGTCCCCATTCCCCGAAAAACTGATATTGCCACCCAAGAGTTTCTCTTCGGAGAGCGACAGGAAACGAAAGAAATAAATTCTTCGGTGCATCGACTCGCTAGACGTCCACGCAAAGAAATATTGAACGCTGAGCACTTCGCGGTATGCTGCGAACAATTCTGCGAGAATCTTCACAATGTCGGGTTTGATCCAGTCGATTCATACCAGGGGGGTAATTATGGATTTAAGTGGTCAGGCGGTTTATGATGTTCGTCAGTTTTTCCTTGTTTCGATGACAACATTTTTAGATTTCCTTCGAAATATTTATTTTTGTGAGGTATTAGACACAGTTCATTGAACCAATTAAGGAGTAATTGGCAGAATTTATAGATTAGCCTGCTGCATTATGTATTTATGAATTAAAATCATATAATGCGGCTTAATATAAACTTCAAGGAGAATCATCAATTTTCAATGAATGTTTAAACACGTTCAATGCTGGATTTAGAACATATTTTAGAAGAAAATTTTAAACTCTATTTAATATGTATGATATTCGATCCATCTAAGTCGAAATAAAATTCTATTCTTGTGGGACTAATTTAAATTATTTAGAGAAGAAAAAATTACTGTATCGTGCAATTTTTATTTCGCTTCAAACTCCGCCAGTCTATCGATAACACATAGCAACAGACATTCAAATCGAAGCGCTCAGCAGGGTAATTCATGCCGTTAATTAGAGGTCGTTGAACTGGTCCGTCAACATAAAACGCATTACGACGACCCTGTTCGCGAAGTAGCCATCATGCGTCGAGTGTTAGAGCTTGCATCGCGCGCCAAATATAGCGACGATAAATCAGCAATGGATCGCGCGAAGGTGAAACAACTGCGTACAGAGTTGCTTAAAGGAAAAATTCGCGGAACAACTGTTACGACTGAAACTTGTTTTCCACCATCGAAGTGTAGGGAAAAACGAATCAATATTCAACGGAGTAGTATGCGGTATGATAGCTCGAACGGCGGAATTGATCGAAGTTTGAAGTTTGTTTCCGCGACAAGTTACCATTAAGCCCCCCCGTGCTTCACGGTTTTCACGGTTGTTAACGACCGAGTGATAGCCGTCGCATCGCACGCGATACCCGCGGCTATTAAAATGATGGCATTATGTATATTATATCAAGTAATTATGTACGTACATTATCGGCGCTTTTAATACGTTATAAAATTCGGGATGGCCAGCCGCGTACAAGCGGCCCGGCTGAAAGGTATAACGGTTGAATCGTGTTTGATAATAACGGAGCGCGGCGCGGCGATAACGTTTTCGCCGATGCGGAAACTTTTCCGTCCAGTGATGCGCTTTCACGATACATAAATCTATAACGATGGCGCCGCTGCGGCAAAGTTGCGAACAACGGTTGCTCGTTAACAGCTCTTTTTTTCTTGTTGCGATTAATATGCTAAGAATCGTGGTCGCTACGATAGCACACGATAGTGAAGCGATCGAAAGAGAATTGAAAAATTGGGCATTAGTCAATTTGGTGTAATGTAAATAGTGGAAGAACGTGATCGTTCTTTATGACGTTTTCTTTGCGATTTCACTTGTATTTACTTCTGCAAATATATCTTTATCGTATACAGCAGGGGTGGCCAATCTTTTGCATACCATGCGCAAAATTTTTTCACATACGAGTTCAGGTGCGCCATACAACTCAAGCACTTTTTCTACCTTCTTATGTTCGTTGTATAGGGGTAGAATCTGCTTCGGTTAGGGGAGAAAAAGGGATAACTCAATCGCGCCACTAAATTAATTAACTTACGCCAGTTGAAAAGACATACGTTCATTGGAGCACTAATCTACAATAGTGAGAAATGATTTTTTGGACGATAGGGCGATCACTGTCTTGAACACCGCAATTCCCATCCTATAATTGTAAACTGTCAAAAAATTGCGACGAATTGATGAGTAAGAAGGCTGAATAAATTCAACTGAGAGCTCTCAGGTGTTGAAAATATGAAGATGGTATCAGTTATGGCGTCTACTTCAAAAGAATAAGTATAAACGCAAGGGTCCAATGCGCCACAGGTTGGCCACCCCTGGTATACAGGGTGTCTCAGCTGAAGGTGGCCCCCTAAATATCTCCATTATTTTTAATGGCACAAAAAAAATATTATTTTCTTGTTGCGATTAATATGCTAAGAATCGTGGTCGCTACGATAGCACACGATAGTGCAGCGATCGAAAGAGAATTTAAAAATTGGACATTAGACAATTTGGTGTAATGTAAATAGTGGAAGAACATCATCGTTCTTTATGACGTTTTCTTTGCGATTAGAGTTTCACTTGTATTTACTTCTGCAAATATATTTTTATCGTATACAGCAGGGGTGGCCAATCTTTTGCATACCATGCGCAAAATTTTTTCACATACGAGTTCAGGTGCGCCATACAACTCAAGCACTTTTTCTACCTTCTTATGTTCGTTGTATAGGGGTAGAATCTGCTTCGGTTAGGGGAGAAAAAGGGATAACTCAATCGCGCCACTAAATTAATTAACTTACGCCAGTTGAAAAGACATACGTTCATTGGAGCACTAATCTACAATAGTGAGAAATGATTTTTTGGACGATAGGGCGATCACTGTCTTGAACACCGCAATTCCCATCCTATAATTGTAAACTGTCAAAAAATTGCGACGAATTGATGAGTAAGAAGGCTGAATAAATTCAACTGAGAGCTCTCAGGTGTTGAAAATATGAAGATGGAATCAGTTATGGCGTCTACTTCAAAAGAATAAGTATAAACGCAAGGGTCCAATGTGCCACTTGTAATCATCCAATGCGCCACAGTTTGGCCACCCCTGGTATACAGGGTGTCTCAGCTGAAGGTGGCCCCCTAAATATCTCCTTTATTTTTAATGCCACAAAAGAAAATATTTATGGCATAATTTAAATGGCATCGAAGGAAGAATATCATAGAAGAACAACTCTTCTGTCCGGTTATTTTTAATAGTTTTTTCAAGCTCATCGTTATTTTTTATCGGGAAAACTTTTTTTATTCCATCTTGTTAATGACTGAAGCATATTCAAATGTATTTTTTCAGCCGCTACAAGATCGAATAAAAAAAATAGTTTTTCCGATAAAAAAATAACGACGAACGAATAAATTGTTCTTCTATGATATCCTTCCTTCGATACCATTTAAATTATGCCATAAATATTTTGTTGTGCCATTAAAAGTAAAGGAGATATTTAGGCGGCCTCCTTCAGCTGAGACACCCGGTATAGCGATCAAATTTGGAATATACAGACGTTTTTAAAAAATGTGGGTCATCACGATTCCCCGAAAAATTCATTTCGTTTCCAACTAATATGTACGAAGTAAATTCATAATAGTTTTTATCAGAGCTATAATCCTGATATTTGTGTATATGCATGTCGACAAACAGTTTTTAGGACGATCTAGTAGCTGGATTCGCGCACACTACTGCGGGTCTTGTAATTTCATGGCAATATTTGCGTGAGATAGCAGGCGCAATTCAACTGTATTGATCATTTGCCGAGAACATCGAATAAAAAGAACGGCGAGTCAGATCGGATCGTATTGATACGTAATAATATGAGTTTTCATATTTTCATGCATTGTGCCGTACGTTCTTATGCATCTCCACCGTTTCGAATTGTTGGGAAACAATTCCCTTCGCACCTTGTCACCGCAGACAAAGGAGTCCCGGTTTACTGATAATCCATACGGATCCCGTGAATCCAGCTCATGGGAAAAAGGAGGCGACCCCATGAGTCCGTGAACACCGGTAGGCGGATACAAATGGAGAAATCGTGTTTCAATTACATCGGAACGTCGAGCTGGATTCCCGATAAATATTCACGTGTTAATGTTGAATGACGAAATCGTGGACGGGGAGCCTCTTCTAGATTGATGCTTTCAATCTTGCATTCCTAATAATTAGACTGTTGATGTTCATGCGAAGTGAACATTCTCACAATTTCTTTAAGGATGTTCTGGAGGTACAATGGGAGACAAAAGTACAGGAAATTCGAAATCCATCAATATGTTGGCAATGAATGCCATTCATGAGTATATTTTGCATTAAAAAGATAGATTAATGTGAAAACCTTTCGTTTAATTAGTGAATTTCATGTTATATTTATTAACTTCCCGATTTTATAGGGAAGTTATTGTAATTACCCCGAAAATCGAAAATCGATTTTTTAGCAGATCTTCACGTTTCATGGTCATTGCAGTCATTTTAGACTATTTTCAGCAAAATGTTCGTATGTGTGTGTGTGTGCGGATGGCCGTTTGTATGTTATCAAATTTTTCGTTAACGTTTTCAGAAAAAGTAACAACGCGATCAGGATGATGAATGATGCAATCGATGTGCCCCGTCGTAACTTAGAGCTGATTAGATTTTGGTCCATATTGGTCAAGTAGTTTTTTAGATTTTTAGTTTTTTTTCGAAAAGAGTTGATTCTACAATGCAATTTATAAGGGAGGACGAAAATTTTCCACCAAAGAACCAAACGCAATTACATAAAAAAAATTTTTTTCTTAATTTTTTTTTAGGTTTAAAAAAATTTTTTTTTTAGATTAAAAAAAACTTTTTTCTTTAACTGATGCTAATGTTACCGCTTGGAATAATCGAAAGTTATTCCAATGCAACAGTGAATTTATCATCTGTACTCCCAAGAATACATTTTGGGAGAATATCGATGAAAGTACAAAAAAAAACGATGTCAGCGATGTTGGCGAGCAAAAACAACCCTACTCGCGAGCGAGCGAAGCGAGCGAGCAACAATAGCCCTCTAGTTTTTTAATCAAATTGTCTTCATATTATAAAAAATTGTAAGTGACTTTTGCGAATAATTGTACCCTCTGGTTGAGATGACAACACGATTTTGATGTTTTGTAACAGTTTATAATTTTTTGCTCTGTAACTGCTTAGTGAATCCTAATCAATTTTGAACATAATTAATTACATAATTTTTACTATATATAAAAAAAACTGGAGTTTCTAGTTGCGTTTTTTGAAGGTTTAAATAGGGTTTGAAGTTGAATTTTATGAATTCTCCATAAGAAGACGTGTTAAAATGTGCAAACTTGAACCCAAACTTTGGTAATTGCATTAATTTAGTAAGAATTGTATCTTGCGAAATTTTCAAAAATTTTGTTGCGTATTTATATATCTCCAGAACATCCTTAATAATTTCAGCGACTAAAGACAAAAGAATATTGCGACGTATACGATTCCTCATCGCGTTATATCGAGCATCTGGGTCCCCGAAGGCCTCGCGGGAGTGGCGATAATTTTTCGCAAATATCGTGCACGCCACTGTACACCTCTTTTACAAATATCCAGAGCTTACTGTACGTAATAAGCGGAGCGAAGGTCCTCGGCAAACTAATAAAATTAAGCGAGTAGCGTCGTCGCTCGGGGTGATGTAGGTTTTATTCGGGAGCGGCGCACACCCTCGCCTCGCCGCGAAAAACGCTCGAGGCAGCGGGCGGTTAATACAGCGGATTCTGTGTAGCTAGACGCAACGTGAATTTTTATTACACCTCGATACGTGTCTCTCTGCTTTGGTAAAGTTTACCCTCTGTTCTCGACGGGGTATAGAATGGAGAGAAGGCCGAGAGGGTCGTCTCCGGCGGCGCAGACAAAAATCTCTCGCTCGAACGATAATTCGAGGTCGTTGCGTACTTTCCAGAGAATCGGCTATGGGGGTTCCGCGGAGTCGTCCGAAGAGGATGAAGTGTCTTCCTCCCGATACCAGTCACCCTTACTCTCCCTCTCCCTCTCCTGCTCCCCGCAACCCCCTTGGTGTTCACTCCCACGCGACTCGCTGAAATGTACGCTCGCCGCGTAAAACTGACGCCATCTGCGTTTAATGCCGCGCTCCCATCCGCGCGACGATAAAGGGGTGTGGGGAAAACAGGGGGTGTTCTGGATACCGATGGGGCTCCGGTAGGGCCGGGGGCGGCGCGGGGCAAAAGCCAGGACTGATCACCGTAAAAGCACACGGAAACGCGCTTCACAAATATAGCCGGGGCCGAGCTTTTTCACCGGCGCGTCGAATTGCACGCGACATTTCCTGACTGTTTTGCACGGTGTTCCTGCAACGGCACTGCCCCCCTCCCGAAAACGCTCGAAAAAAGGGCAGCACTGCCGCGCGCCCTGTTATTGGAAACTACGCCCGATGTTTATAGGAGGAAGCGCTGCTCCAAGTGTATCGCCGATGAACACCGTTATTAACTCAAACGATGAGACTGCGCCTGTTTCGTTTTTGTGTTTTCTCGCCCCACCTCCGCAATTTTTCCTCCCTTTTCGACAGCCCCTGCTATCACGTCCGCGGAGCTTCCCGGCCATTTTTGTTTTCGGACTCGCGTCCGTTTCGGCCCAACGGATGATGCGATTTTGACGGCGCGGTGCGCGCAATGGGTTTTCGGGATCGTTCGAAGAATCAGAGATTGAAATTTAGAAGGATTTTTCCCTTGTCATGGCCGCTAACCTGCCGTTTTATTGCGCACTGGAGCTCGTACAAAGGCACCGCACACTTCAAAGCGCAAGTCGTTTTTCGTTGCGGACTTGATTGCTATCGATAGCTGCTAACCCTGAGCCGGTTTCGGTTGTTTGCACGAAGCTGCCGGTGTAGCTACAAATTTGATAGTCGCATCTGTAGCTACCTAATTGGAAATGATTCTGTTTAGAGAATGCACCTCATGGATTATTTACCGGAAAGGATGTACATACCCGACTAAAATTCCCTTGTTGTTTCTGCCGATTTCAATCATGATTTCGATGAAACCTGCGGTTTCATTCCGTCGATGTCGAAGCAACTTCCCTTAAGCTGCGCCGAGCAATGTACAAAAGTTACCGGGGACCCTGTAAGCTTCGCGATGCTCCTCGGCTCCATTACTGTTCAGTATTTTACTGTTTCTGGACATAGACTGTCCCTCGGTTTCGTGAGAACGAGGGAGTCTGCTTGCAGCAAATAAAGGAAAGCACCTAATGCGAGTCCGTGACGGCGGTGGAGGCTAACCTCGGAAATTCTTGATTACATACACTTTCTTGTTAACGTTCCCGCCGCCTGATGTGAATTTTTATACCGGCCTTTTTGCTATTCCACACGCTCGTTCTCGCGGCGACCGTATGAATTCGATACACTCGCGCGTTTACCGCTGTCCGAATTTAGATCATGCCTCGACTCCTTCTTTCAATTATGCTTGGATACAGTATGGATGAAGCGACCTGTGAATAGAAGGAATCAGAAGGTTTGCGTGCATGCGAAACTCCCATCGACTGTCTGTATCCATATTCCTGCTTGCCATATCAGACGGATGAATAATAAAGCAGAGATAGCAACCTGAAAGAGGCTCCAACCACTAGGCAATCTTTTCGGTTCGGATACCGAAATAAGAGAGAGCAACGGTTAAAAGTACAAAGGTTAATTTAAAGATCTTAGTAGCTGTACATAGAGGATGACAAAATATATCGTTTTACCGAAGAGGGGTATAAATTTGATGTGGGATACGATTTCGAGCAGTCGTTCGTATAATTTTCTATCGGAGTAAAATCTATAGTGTGAGGAATGAAATGCTCTATAAATTTCGTAGAACATCTGGACGGTGTATTTCTCGAGTGTCGAAAAATCTGATCTCGCATCCGAATTCCACAGTTGGCCGGTCGGTTTCTCCCGTGCTAGTACACATAACAGCTGATACCGGTGCGGTGGTGGTGGTGGTGGTGGTATGGGCGAGTATACGAACAGGAATGCCACATATGAAGAACGAATCGACCGATCGATTTAATAGAAGAATTCGCGGAAGGATCTTTCATTTATAGGATCTGTGCTCGAACGATTTGAGCTATCCGGGCCAACCCTGGCGGATTCCTTTCCCCGGCAACCTAATATTCCAAATAGATCCGCCACCCCCGATGAAATTTAAATTCTATTCGTTTCGAGGCGAGCGGTTGCCGGCTCGAAACATCCTAATAGAATGCGCATCTGCAGACGGGAGCAAGAAACCTATCCCCGGCGTACAAAGTAACCGGCGTCTTTTCTTGGAAACAAATTCCCAGAGTATAAGACCAAGCCACGGAACGGAGAGAAAGAGAGAGGCATGCGCGAAAGTACCGGGAGGATTCGCGCGTAGCTTAGCGGAAAAGTTTCCCTTCATTCGTTCCTCGTTTCTTGCCCTGTTTCTCGCATTGCGCCGCGGATAGGACACACAACCTCGCTGTTTACGACCGAGCATTTCTTCGAACTGTTTAAAACGCAATCTGTTACTATCAAGCCGTATCATAAATCCCTATCCCACCGCGATTCATCCTCGAACATTCCACGCTTTCTTGGAACGCCTAAACCTGCTAATCCTTCCACCCGTTCACGCCTCGACCTGTCTTTTGTTCTTCGTTCTATTTTCTATCATGGATCTGCACAAGTTCACTTGGAAATATTTTTTACTATGATTGAAATTGTATTTTCATCTATGTCCTCTCTTCACGACTGATTTGGAAAATTCGTATTTCGCATACAGATCCACTGTGCAAACTATAGACGAGTGAGACAAGATGAGTCTCGAAGGAATCTTTGTCAGAGAGAGAAGGATGAAACGGACGAAGAAGGGTGAGTAAGAGAATTGACAGGAAAGTGTAACAAAACCGAGATATATTATAATAAAACTAAATAAAATATACAACAGTGGTAAAGGGAAGATAGAATGAGCGAATAGAGTTGTCGTAGGATCGCGAAGCCTGCGAAGCTTACGAAGCTGAACGTAAAGTGAAATGATCAGTCGATCGACAGTTAGCTGTATCAATGGCTTGATAAGTGTGACAATGATAAGTCTAGTATAAGTAAAAGGTGAACGCAAACGCAGCTCTATACTGTGGTGGGCCATCGGTTTCGGAAGGAACAAGGAGTGGGGACTTTGAAATTGAATGTCCAGGATCGCACCAACGTTTGTTAGGGCAATGACCCATCAAACGATGCTGCTCGGGAGACAAAGGAATTAAGGTAACGGATTTCACATAAGGAGAAGGATACGATGGCCCACGCAACAACAAATAACGAGTTCGATGGCCTACGAACACGGCGAGGTTTACAAATGCGGTCGATTACCTCGCCGGTTGTCATCAAACTCGAACAGCTGATGTCGTCGGTGAGGCAAAAACTACCGAAACGCGACCGTTCTTATGCTTCACCGACGACTCGTATACAAAGTTTAAAAGCGTTATATAAGGTGAAGTGCCCTATGCCTGGACAGCATGTTTTTCTATTTTAAATTTTATCATTTTAAATAAACTAAAACAATTTCTTAAGAGTTTTAACATACAGTTCAGAGTTTGTAAAGTAATTTAAAATAAAAAAATTATTGTTTAGGTTAATATCTTGATTGTATTAACAAGAATAATTCAAACCTATAGTTGGACATATTAAATCCAATCTAAGCTAGTACCTGGACAGAAGTAAAGCCTATATCGGGACAAATTCAATTTACGAGTTGATCGAGCGAACATAACCTAAAACGTTGGTTGGTGGCGCTGTTGCGCATGACGAATAGAAGATGCTTTGCGTAATATGTAGTATTCTTATCATAGATTATAGTATTGTATTATTTAACCAAATATATATTTATTTTCATTTACTGTTTTAATCAAACTTGTCATAATACAACTTTTAAGGTTAGGTAGTAATACTGATAGATTTAAGATGTAAACATAAAGTAATATTAACGTCACAACCGGAATACATTTTCTACATACGTTATTCAAGCTAATAGAAGACTAATTATACGTACATGTAGTTAAATAATTTGCAAACAATGCGTTGATTTTATTCACAAACACGTGTCCGGCTTCAGGAGTAAGCACATTGCGTATAAGCTTAGAGTGGGACAGCTACTGTCATCGCGTCCCAGTATGGAGTACTTATATTTGAAAACAGTCCTAATCTTGGACATCTAATATTTGGATTAATAATTATTATTTACGTTAAGTTTGATTGCCAATTCATTTTAAAATATCAATATTATTATGCGTGATAATTATTTTTTGTCTGAGGGCTTAAATTATATCTTTTTTTCTAATAAAAGTTCGAACTATAAATGCACATGATTCGCATGTAAATAGACTATTTTGTATACTGTTTTCAGATGAACTTTGAATTCATTTTTAAATTTCAATTGATGTCTTAATGAAATAATATTCACACCTACTTGTAGCTAAGGCCTCAGAATATATAATATAATTATTTAATCTCTTAATTACTGATTTTACTACGAAAATTCAATTGTCCAGATTTAGGTATCACTTTTGGACTGTCCAGACTTAGGGCACTTCACCTTAATCCGCTCGTGGAATTTTGAACATCCACAGTCTAACGATAGAAGTTTACCTGATGGAGCACGTTTAGCCAGGGGCTATCTCGACAACCGCGACCAACAAATTCTGTTATGACACAGTCGATATATTCCGAAGTGCAGCCGTCTTAGCCGGCATAGGCAGGGTTCCCCTTGGCGACATCGGCTCCATCCGCTAAGTGATTCGACCGCAAGATCCTCGGAGAGGAGGCCGCGAATCAGGCAATTCGACGTAAAATTCAGCCGCAGACGTCTGGCTGACTTTCAGTGTCAGCGCGTTCAGCTCGAAACATCGGGGTATGGTAGGAGGACCCCTCGCCTCGGTCTTAATCAACGAAACCATAAACGGCTGGAGCAGCTCGTCGCGTCTCAAAACGTATCCCCGAGGTGAGGATCGCAGCCCCCGATAGAGCCCGGGGTTCGGGTGTAGTCTAGCGGAAAAGTTTCCCCGTTAGGAGCCGAGGTCTCGGAGGGTGTACACGTGATCGTGGCGCCCGGTGTTGCAACGGAAACGCTCGGGATCCTCTTCGAAGATGGATGTGCAACGTGCGAGGGTAGGTAAGGCGGTGCACTGACGCGAGGAACGCGAAGATACAAGAGCTGGCGCGCGAACACGCCGCATGGTGCTTCGTTTTTCGCTAAAACCGAATATAAATCGATATTACCTAAAATCTTATGAACGCGTGATGGCTACGTCTTTAACTCTTCTAGAATAAATCATGGTGAACTTCGATTCAAGCAATTATATTATGAACGAAACAAATGTTCAACACGCTCCCTGCCGCGCGTACTATTTTTTAACCGACTTCGAAGAAGGAGGAGCTTACTCAATTCGATCTGCATGTGCCTTTTTTTATTTAGCTTTTTTGGCTATGTTTGTTCACCGGGTACATCCAGATGATATAGCTATTATTATAGCTCAAATAGTCTTAACAAGTTGTTTGAAAATTTTCTTGTTAAAAAATTTCATAAGGAAAATTCCACTCTCATGATAGAATTGGCAACACTCAAACTTAAAACTGTGGAGAGCGCTGAAGCTCTAGGAAACTTTTGAAAATCGCCATGATAGAGAAACAGGTCCCGTCCTGGTTAAAAATAATTATGTATGTTCACCGAGTACGCCGATATGGATGGACCAATCGGAACGAAACCTTCTGCATTTTGTATTGTATGTCTCCCGATTGGTTCCTTGAAAACAAATTTTGCATTTCTTCATTCTTTGCGGTTTTTATTGCAAATTACCACTAAGATCGAAAAACCATCATATGATGTTCTACAAATTCTGCTCGTTCCACTAAAAAGTGTGAAATAAACAAGTTTTATAAAAAGAAATTAAACCGACTTCGAAAAAACGCACTAAAAAACTGCACTATAAAATATGAAATAATTTCCATTTACTTTATGTGAATACAGACGAACTTGGATACAATACAATTTTTTCGGAGGCGGCGCAGAATTGAAAATTTTCGACACTGGAAATTACGAAAATCCTAAAATTCTTCTACACGCTTCCACATATTAATGTATCTTCTCTTCTCACCTACTGATTTCCAAGTCCACCATATTCCAATGAAATCATAGTCAGCAACATCTGTCATTCGGAATATTTTCAATTTTGCGCCGCCTCCGAAAAGATTGTATCGTATTTAAGTTCGTGTGTATTCACATAAATTAAGTGGAAATTCTTCCATACATTTTAGCGCACTTTTTCGAAGTCGGTTTAATTCTTTTTCGCGAGAAAAATCGACCGTGGTACGAGCGCGTGAACAACGGACCTAAGCAGGGGCGGTTGTGTAATGCGGCGTGGATTGTAATTGCGGGCCGGAGGCTGGACAACCAGCGTCAGCAAAGCGTGTGCGCGTTTCCAGCGGCGCTTATTGCCTTCATTGGTCACCGTTCGTGCTGGGAACAAAGCAGATGGGTGTCCTTAACAGTTATTGGCCGGGCAGCGTCGTTTCCACACGTCGTTGCTCGTCTAGCGAAAGGCCCTGGACCAATTTATCGGAGGTTACATTCGGGGCCCGGTGGCGATACTTTCTCGCCTACGCGCCGATGTAGGGGACGGCAACGCTGCGAGGGGATGCTGTAGATAGGTCAGGGGTAGAGATGTCCGGGCAAGGAGACACGGGGAGCGTCACTTTCAATTAGATAATTGAAACCGGGGGGATGGCCGGCCGCTAACGCGTTTTCCACACGTGTTCTCGCGGCTGGCACGCCGGAATTTTACAAAAGCGGCTTTAAGTTCTCCCTCCTGTCGTCCACCCGCGGCTCAACCGGCAGGGACACCACCCGGCCGATTGGTTTTCCTATGAGATTCGATTGTTCGTGACCCCCGTGTCCACGTGCTCCGCGCGACCGCGAGCCAACGTTCAACGGGGTATTGTTCAATCTTTGCCTCGAGATCGGGGATTTAATCCGATAGCGCCGGCTGATGCGATTTCGATCGGCGAATCCGCTTTTGTGTCGCGAGGAAATGATTATCGCGCGCACGGCCCCTCCGCCATTCGATTCGATTGCCCCTTTCGGTAACGTGCCGCTACATCAGATAGAGATCCTATTATTTTCTTAATTTGTAGGCGCACGAAGCGTCTCGATCGAGTTGTCCGGCAAGCTATTTGTTTACGATTGGATCTGTTTAATCATTCGTCGAACGCGGAATAAATTGGATAAAAGCGGAGTCGTTTCGAAACGGGTTACAACGAGATATCGAAGGTAAAAACCTGTAATCCGTCTGGAACATCAGGACGTTTATTAATCGTGCCGGGGCTGGGGCGTATTGAAATGTTAATCAATACGATTCACGGCGTCGACCATCAATTTCAATTAAACAGAGTCGGATCGGCCCCCGGTCTTTCAGTATTAGGGTCACCGGACCATTTCGTTTATCAAGTTCGAAAAGAAAGGAGGATTTCGTTCCGAGTAGTTTTTCAGCGAATAAAACGACATGGCCCAGATACACGATCCCGGATTAAATCGCGGGAGAGATCGCCGATAATCTGCGCTTGAAATAACGCGGCGCGCATTCCGATCGCGCTTTTCTTCGATCCCTCTGCACGAGCAGCAGCAGCCGCCGCACCGAGCGGCCGACCGACATGCCAAGATTTTTGCAGAAGTAGGTACTTGTGACTTGCACCGTAGAAACCCCCTTCGCTCGGATTCGATGATTGCAGCCGGGGAAAACCTGTACGATTGCATGGAGCTTCGAATGGAGAAAAGTTCGATCGACTTCCGTTTCATCGGTCAGCAATTCCATACTGTCGAATTGTTTCCGTGACATAGTATTTTCCCGTCATAGCGGATTGTGCGTCGATCGAATCCTATTCCGTCGTATAAATTGATCGTTTAAGTTCAATAAACCCTTCGCCGAACTGAAATTCGAAGCCGAGGAAGTTAATGGTACGGGTAATACGAACAGAAAAAATGGGAATCGATACCGTACAGAGTTACTGAACTTTTAATAACGCTAAAGAGTTGCTGAGAAATATTCATTAATATTAAACTGGGGATCTCCGCGCAAAATAAAAATTTCCTGCACCTGTTACGAGGAACGAGAGTATGTTCTTCCTTCTTTAATCATTTTAATATATTTAATAAAATACGTAAATACCCTTCGATTCTTTTAGTCTCTCTACTTTTCCAAATTGCTGTTGCTTATTCTTGTAATATGAGAGCGTCAGAGGTTTGTTGTTGAATAAATTAAGTTGGGTTATTTAAATAGTCGCATTTTGCGTTCTTTGTGTCTACATTTATCTTCGTGACAGATAAACTAAATGTGTAGCGCAGAGATTACTTGTCCTTTCCAGGCGCAACAGACCCCGGAAAAGCATATCTACCTCGACACATGTAGACAGACGAAAAAATATAAAAATTCTATGATAATAATCAACGTACACGTGAAAGTATCTTCTGAAAAATACACGAGATGTTTACTTGATACCAAATATTTTGCTTGCAAAAAATACGCGAATATATTCTTTTACCTTCCAGTAATTTTAGTAGATTTTGAGCGAGTAGAATTCTTGATAGAAACATTATTATATATTAATTTTATGCCAACGAAGTTTCAGGTAAAACAACCGATTTAAATTTCAACGTTTCATAAAAAGTAGATTCTATAAGAAATTGTAGAATACTGCGGAATATCTTAACGAAGTCTGCAGCTGACTTTCCAACCCTCACCACTCGGTGCCTTGTTCTCTTTAATTCGAGGAAAATGTACAGCGACGCCCACTGATATTCGGACACTCTTAAAAACGCCATAACTTTTTTAATATTGGAATATACGACTTGATATTTTTGGAGAGGTCAGAACAATTAATTTACTACACAACGTGCAAAAATTTGTGGAAAAAAATGCAAGTTGTCGGAATTGCATAGAAAATACTAAAAGTTGTGTTTTTCAACTTTTTTATGTGGGCTTATATGGAAAATTTAGAAAACACGTTTCGTAGATCTGTATCAATTAAACATATTCTGAAAATTTCGTCAAAATCGATCGACGTTGTAATGAGCTACAAACGTTTAAAGATGGTAAAAATTGCAGTTTTTCACGATTTTCAGCCTCCAACTGCAGTAATTCTAAGGATTCTTACATCTTTCAATGCCTGTCGTTTTTTCCGCATCAACCGATTTCTATGAAACGTATTTTTTAAAATTTCAGTATAGGTCCGCATAAAAAAGCTGTAAAATGCAACTTTTAGTATCTCCTCTACAATTCCGACCAAATGCAATTTTTGAAAAATTTCTTTTCACATCCTGTAGTAAACTAGTTGCTTTAGCTTCCCAGAAAAGTTCAAATCGCATAGTCCAATATTAAAAAGGTTATGGTGTTTTTATGAGTGTCCGAATATTAGTGGGAGTCACTGTATACAGAAAACCCATTCCTTGAAACGGAAGAGTTCATAATTTTGATACTTTCTATGTTACTTAGAAATTTAAAAAATTTTTGATTTCTGTTTCAAGAATATTTCACCAAATACTATTACAGAACAAATTAAAATTTTAATCTTTTTACCACGTTTTTATTAGCTCGCTTTCTTGTTTGTCTGTTTGTTCGGTACAAATTTTGCAATTGATTTTAAACTAACTTCCCGATGAGCTAGAGACTTGAAATTTTAAACATAGCTCAGAACTGGATGACAATGCAATATTTAAAAAAAATTTTTTAAAAAAGCCTATGCGTTCAGGAGATATAAATTATTAATAATTTGAATCTTTGCACCCCCCGCCGCGTGACGTAGTACGTCTTCGCGTTCAGCGTCCCCACTCTACTACGTGTTCCCACTCTGACTCATCCCCACTCCACTGACCCGCTTCGCACCGAAGGAGCTCAGTGTGCGTCAGTGTGCGTTTGAGCTCCGTACGGTGTTTACAAAGTTACTACGTATTATTGTAGTATAATATTTGTTTACCAAGCGAAAGAACAGTTACACCGAAATTCTCCGTCGAACCTTTATCTTTGACATTTCACCACGGCGTTCGTTTTCGATATGACGCGTCGGAATACCGTCTGAAATTTACTACATGTCTCTGTTATAATCTCATCAAAATGTTCAAAATCGATTGTAAAATTTCACACATATGAGGCTAAAAAGCAGAAAATAATTATTTAAATAAAAATAAATTTTTAAAAAATACCACGTTTTTAAAACGGACTAAAAAGTATAAAATAAAATTTTAAAAAACGCCACGTTTAAAAACGGACTAAAAAGTATAAAATAATTTCTTCTAGCCCCATACAGATTCCTAACCCCGTACAGATAGTCCTGCAAATTTGTGACTGTGAATTTTGAATAGTTATAAAAATACTTGTAAGATTTAAAACGAGAAACGTGGGGCGCATGCAATAGATAATTGATGCATGAACACCTAAATCACTAACAATTTTATTCCACTGCAAATGATATGAACTTTTTTGCGAGTTTCCTCAGCGGCAGCTACTCTCTACACTCCTTACTATGTATTATCTTGCGCCCCACGTTTCTCGTTTTAAATCTTACAAGTATTTGCATAGCTATTCAAAATTCACAATCACAAATTTTCAGGACTATCTGTACGGGGTTAGGAATCTGTATGGGGCTAGAAAAAATTATTTTATACTTTTTAGTCCGTTTTAAAAACGTGGTATTTTTTAAAAATTTATTTTTATTTAAATAATTTAACAAACAAACTTTGATCTACTTTATTGACACTATCTCGTGTTTTGTTTCCCCCGCGTCTCTCGTGATCGTCTCCGAGTCCAAGCAATAAAACATTGCAACAGATTCAAGTGGAATAAATCTCCGGCAAACCGCATGATCCTTTTCCGATAGCTAATAAAATAAATACAATTTCAGAATGAACCCGGTACATTCGGTTCGGTAAAAAGGCTTTAAAGTCGCCAAGATGGCGTCGTGTCGTTCCGTGGGAAAAAAGCTTAACTCCGAAACGGCGGAGTACGCTGGACCGTTGATCTAAATTACTGAAGACGGAGGAACGTGTCGTGCTGGCAGCGCTTCCATTTGCCCGGACTGTCTCTTCGTCTTATCCGGCCCTTATCCATTTTCTCTGTCCAGGGTCGTCGACAGGGCCGAGGAACAGAACGCTTCGCGGCACTACAGTCGCATCTCTACGTCTCGCATTTCCGAATGTATTCGAAGAAACATTCGACTTCGTTTCATATCTTCGAGACTACAAGTGCGGTGCGAAGGGTGGGCGGTTCTACAAATTGGCTCGTTAATTCGCGGGCTCAAGGGTCGAAATATCCGGGCCGGAACGAAATTATCGTTAGTCAGCTGTAATCCGGAGGCGCGTGTCTCCGCGGTTAGCCCAATTAATAAATTCCAGGCGTCGTTTCCGGGAGGCGGGTTCCCGCGGGCCCCTGTTTTACGATCGAGCCGGGTATCCGGAGGTTTCGGAGAGATCGAACGGAGATATCACGCACGCGCCCCCGAACGGCACAAAGGGACGGAAACGTAGGCGGTCCAGGGAAACGACGACGCCGCCGGAGTCGTAACGACGGGACGAGCCACGGTAAATCCCGGACTGATATCTTGAGCCCTGGGTTAATCCACCGCCTAGATTACTTCTCATTGCTTAGTGCGCCGAGCCGCTCCGCAACGCTCCGCACTCCACTCCAAGTCTACGCGTGTAAGTACGTGCACACGGTGTGCGACTGCGAGCCAGAGATTGCGAGCAACAAAAAGGAACTGCCACGAGAGCGAAAGATTGCAGCCGCGCTAGTAATTTCGCGGGATTAATATTTAATATCCTGAAGAGCAACGGGAGAAACGAAACGGGGAGAAACGATCGTTTACCCTCTCGTTCTCCCTCGTTTCTTCTTCCGTTCGCGAGCGAACGATAGAACCCCTGCTCTCCCGTATTTGGCTTTCTTCGCCTAACCCTTGACCCACTGTCATTCTGGGTCTCCGGGAAACAATGAGAAAATCCCGCACGCTTCGCGGAATTGCTCGGCTCTCAAATGAGTGCCGATCGAGCCTCGTGACAACACGTAATCACGCCTACCACCGCCTGTTCCCGCCCGATACTCTGTCCTTCTTCGGCGTTCTACGCGGCCTCGCAATCACAGCCTCCGCGGATTGCGTTGTCGACGTAAGGAAGGTGGTGTCGGTACGACGACATCGAGAACAATGGCGTTTGACTCTTTGGCATCGGCGTGGACAGCCTCTTTCTTCTTCCGTTTCCTCTTCTTCTCCTCCTTTCGCTTCTTGCCCACGTGGTTTCTGCTTTTGTGTAAATTTATATATCGGCTGGGCTCCTTGTTTACCTTTAATTCGGTCTTCTTTACCTTTGTTGATTGTTCGGCGCTTTTCAAACACGCTTCAACTTACGGCGAAACGGTATCACGCCGGCTGGATGGATTGCGCCGGTTCTGTTGATAAAACGCAAGAGTTCCGACTCTTTATTGTATTTATATAACCGAGAATATGAAGAACACGAAATAGATTCTATAACTCGTGTCCCGCCACAAGATCCTGCAACTCCCCGGATATCTCGTAACCATTGTCTTATCCTTTTCAGATTTTGGATACCTCAGCGATTCATATTTGGAGAGACAGTTTCTAATTTCTACTTGAACACTTCCTAAAGCTGTGTCCACACTGGAGCGACATCGAGCAACCTTTTGTCGCCTGTTGTTGATGGGAAAGAATAAATTTTGCTCCGGACATAAACGATTCAAGTTGCCAACGACCGGTTGAAAAGTTGAAACTTGAGAATGGACGTGAATTTAACTCCGAGAAAATCGAGTCTCGGAGGATTTCAAGGATTCGGAGCGGGTTCGATCAAGGAAAGTCAGAAGGACAGCAATACTTATCCGTCAGCAACGTTTATTCGCTGTCGGATCGCATTGATCTCGGTCACGCAAAACGCGAGCGTGTTCTATTCTGGTCGGGGCGCAGTCGCTCGTCGGACACGCGATACGCATTAAACAATCGGATTCGTGGCAGGACGCCGCGATAAATTGGCCGGCAGGAAAAAGGAGTCCCTCCGTGGATAGTGGAAGGAAAGGAGGTGTGCTCGCATTGCCTCACTTATTTGTAAGTCGGGTGGTCTACACCCGTGATTAAGACCCGGACGCTCTCCCCATCCGCCGATAGCAATAAGTTGTTCGATTTGCGAGCGAGTTTGTCGCGGCGCGCGGCGCTTGAACATATTTGCGCGTTTCATTGCCAGTCTAAATAACCGGGGGACACGGGACGCAACGCTTATGCTTGTTCCTCTTCCCACACTCGCGCGGTCTTGTTTCCTATGCGCGAGTCGATCCCACGCATTCTAATGAAAGGAAACCCGTCCAGGAAACTTTGGACAGTTACAGATAAGCGGCAACGAGACCGGGCGACTTCGAACTGGTCCGAAAGGAAATTTTCACTATAAAGTTATTGCACCCGTGCTAATTGTATCTCCGCGGGATTAGCTTCGGTTTCAAGACTAAGTGCTCTGCAATCTAAGAACCAGTCGGATCTTCAGACCTGCTCCCACTCGAGCGCTAATTAGAAGCCGGAACTTGGACTATGCGTCCTTTATGAGGATTTTATTATTTGTTGTAGTCGCGAATCTTCCCGAACGATTACACTGTCAAACAAATTTCAACTTTTTTTAATGTTTCCAAGGTACGCTGATTACGAATCTGCCCTTAATTTTTCTCCTACACGCACAGTTTTTCAGAAACATGACTTTGACAAAGTTTTTAACTTTTCTGAAAAAAACGTTTTTTTCAACTTTAATGATAAAAATTATTATGAAAGATATCGAACTGTGATTTACAGCAAAAGATTCTGTAGACTTTCCCGAATACAGTGATATCCAATATTAATACATTGTTTAAACATGTTTAAACAAGCATTAAACACGGAGAGACACCACTTTTGTACCAATTTGTGAGGAGATTTTTCAATTTATCTCAAAAAATAAGGGACCAGCGGAAAATTGAACTATATCGCGCGATAGAGCAGACTTTTATCTTGAGAAACCACCCTTTCAAGTTTGGAACGTCGACGTTTTTTTCGAACCAGAAAGCAAAATATCTTCGCCCGACATGAGTTGCCGCCAGTGGCGCTCACCATTAGAACGGATGTTCCACGGGATACGGCGCACAGTGGAACTTTTCGTCCAAATCGGAGACGAAATCAAAGAACTTTCGATAGAACTGAGGTAGAGCGATGAAATTTTTTTAAAATTATACCTGAAACTTGGCAGAATATGGGAAAAATAGGGAGATTATGGTACGAACGTTTTATAAACTTGAGAAAATTCGTTAAACAATTCGTTCACAAAAATCGATGTCTTGTAAAATCCTGAAGTCGTAGACAAATTTTGAGACCAGATTTAAAATCAACGTGAAAAAATCTACAGGAAATGATGCGCAGCATGTTAAAAAAAATTTTTCCGCTCGTGTTATTGAAAAAACTGCAATTTTCTTGGAATTGTGAGAGTTCAACGAATTTTCTCAAGTTTATAAAACGTTCGTACCATAATCTCCCTATTTTTCCCATATTCTGCCAAGTTTCAGCTATAATTTTAAAAAAATTCATCGCTCTACCTCATTTCTATCGAAAGTTCTTTGATTTTGTCTCCGATTTGGAGGAAAGGTTCCACTGTGCGGCGCCGCGAACGCATGTTTAAACATGTTTAAACAATCATAATGTACTAATATTGGATATCACTGTATTCGGGAAAGTCTACAGAATCCTTCGCTGTAAAGAACAATTCAATATCTCTCATAATAACACCACAATATTTCTTTTAAGTTGAAAAATATGTTCTTTTTCAAGGTCATGTTTCCCAAAAACTGTGCGTCCAGGAAAATAATTAAGGACAGATTCGGAATCAACGCAAAAAATTGCATAAGAAACACCCAATAGCAATTGTGGAACAAATTTGTTGCGGCGACATTCTGATTGCAAATGTTATGACGCGTTTTAATCAAGGAATTATATGATTTTAATTCTGTCTTCGACAAAGTGTTTCAAAATATCTAAGAGGAAAGGCAACCTAGTTAATTGGTTGCTTCGAATTCTTTGGGAGACTCTTCCGAAGCAGACATAAGCACTAACGCCAAGGACTCTAGTTAGAGAGCTGAATTATCGTGTGTCTCGGCGGTAGGTCCCAATTCTACAAAAAATCCTCTTCAGGTCCTCCGCTCGTAAGTATCGCGTGGATTCAAGTACCGACTCGAAAAGTCCTGCGCTTCTCAAAAAAATTACGTTCGTGATCCTCTCCTCCGTGCTTCACAGTAAAGATATGCCAATTCTTGATCATTTAATACTTCAAAATAGTAACCCAGTTATCGAGCTTCTTGACTTGCAAAGAGAGAAGGAGCGGAGGGCTGCAATTGAGAAATTGTTACTTTCCTTCGACCCAGATCGCAATCACGCTTCATTTTTATTATCTCCCCGGGATCCTCCGGTGTAGGAATAGGAATGGACGCGTTTTATCGATGCGAAATGAAATCCGCTCCACTTCCTCTCCATAATCGCGTCGCCTGATTAGGCAAGATTTTATGCAACAAAGCTGCACAGAACCCCCGGGTACCTCCGTATTAAGTTTCTGCTTCTCTAATTGGTTCGGGTGGAAGCTTCTTGCGCCGAATGTCGAAAAGCGATTCCGGACGCTCGAGTTTACTATTCTTCCCTGCGGAGCAGAGCACCGCATCGCTATCAAAGATTCGCCGGGGGACTAGCAGAACACATGCGAAATAGATGAATATCCTCGTAGTTCGGTCTCAATTTACGAGCCGAGTTTCGTATTTCCTGTTGCAAATTGTTTGTATAAATTAGCTCGCTCTTAGCATATACGAACCGGGATAGATTTATTCGACTAACAGAAGAACTACGATGTGTACTTAAATTTTGCCCGCGAAATAAATGCAGGTAGTATTTAGTTACTGAAATTTTCTGCGGGAAATTGCTTCTATAAATTCGCTACCTCCGAGTATAGCGGCTTCGAAATGTATTTGTACTTTTCCGAGTGTTGGTGCTCGAACTGTTATAATTAGACTGCGGATCTCTTTGCTAAACAAATTATTCCGACCAATTGCAATCATTTTTCCAACATATTATTGCAGCAACAGATTTTTTCCGAGATGTGTTTCTGTATGATATGGTAAAGTGCTTTTCGGAGCCACGAAATTGAAATTGGATTGGAATTGGAAAGTTCCGACAAGTTTTATTGATCAAAGTTCTTGTTCTTTTATAATAGCCCAATGCTGATAAACAGTACTTTTATTGATATTTATACGGACGTAGAAACGTTGGTGTGAGGACACCTTAATGGATTTTAATGGATTAAATGAAGCTAAATAGCAGGGATGGTTTATTCGCTATTATACAGTCAGATGATTCGTCGAATAGCGACGGCGCAAAAATAGCAGCTCGGGGCGTCAGTCATTTCAGAAAATATTGTAATGCGGGTCTTTACGAACGTCAGATAACAATTTCAATCTTTCGAAATCCAATAACTCGTTATCGGGCCGCTGTAAATGGAAGTAATTCCGTCGTTCTGAAATCCTCGCGAACATCCCATCGGCCTTTTCCTCCTTTTTCACTTTCTCTCTCGCTCTCGCGTTCCTCCATCGTTCTCGCTCTCCTCTCTTCGTTCCTCTCTGTTTCTCTCTCAATGTTTGTTCTCTTTTTCATCCGGCACGTCGGGTCGCGCAAAGAAAATCGAGTTTGGTGGAAACGAATGCTTACAAATCCGGTTCTTAACGAACAAAAACTGTCAACGACAGTCTGCGCTGAAATTATTTTCGTCCGGTGATGGAGTTCGTTAATGGAGAAACCTCTGCGGCCCGCGGAGAAACCGCGGCGCGCCGCGCGCCGGCCCGACTCTGTATCCCAGTTTTAATTCCATTTTCACGCAAGCCTTAATTGTTTTCTCCCCGGAGAAGGGAGAGAGGGCCGGGGCCCACGGTTTTCTTCGCCGTCTGTCCTTGCAGCCATTAACGATCGACCGCGGTACGGGAAGGAGTAAGCGACAACGGTGGAAACTGCGGGGGCGGGAGCGTAGCTTTGTCATTCGGGACGCTTCGAATCAATTTTATTTACATTTTTACGGGGAAGCACTTTGGCTTATACATTTTAAACCGCCACGGAGACGCGGGAAACATCGGAGGCGGACACGGGGGAACGAAAGGAGGGTAACAGAGGGGGGCGACCGGTCCTCGCAGACTCGTTTCTCTTTGCAGATCGTTAGCATATTTCCTTCCTGGGGAATATCGAAGGTATGGATGGGCGTCGTCGAGATAGCTCCCCCGGTAAATTGTGTTCCTACGGTAATTCAGTCGTGAATCTTCCGACCGAGCAGCTCGCTGCCGTTTCCAATTACGGGATGGGCTTTGATTCGCTGCCACTGGCCAGACGTCGACACGTCGTCGTCGCCGAACACCAAGGCTCGGCTCAATAGCGCAATTCTTTTGAGTCGCACTCCGCCTTTATGGACCTCGGTATCGGGGCGGCTTCGACTGTATACGGGGGCGGATCCACCGGAAGCGCTCGAAGCGGTCGAAACTTTTTGCGGAGATACAACGCGCTCACGATGATCGCCAGCGTCAACGAAAGGGCAATCGTTACGCCGACTAAAGTTAGGTACTTCATCGATCCTGGATAGACGATCACGGTCGCCTGGGATTCCTCGATCGTCGAATTCGCCCCCATCAAACCGGCCACGCATGTCCAGTTGCCGATATCTACTTTACTGTGCCTGCCGCCTGAAAACAGAAGTTGAACGATTATGGTCAGTTTTTTTAACGGTGACATCAGAAGCACGTTCTTTGCTGTACTTGCTGTCCACTTGGTAACTGTTGCAAGTGTCACGTCCGGTGGTTCAGCCATCGTTAATAATTAAGTATAATCAATGATACATAACATATACCTTTTGAATTTTCTATGCTTAATCTAATAATGTTGTACGAGAAACTAAATATTAAATACTATTGTTAACAATCAATGTCGAACTATTGCATATTACACCACATTGCGTGCGATAGAATTAGGAAAACTCGTTCTTCATTTGAATCTTACTGAACGAAATAACTGCGTAGCGAAATTATTTCATTAAATGATTGAGTCCCTTTCAAATATAAATCGTGATCTAATATCCGCTGAAGATTGTCCATCGAGAATCGATGAGCAATAATTGTTCGTCGCCGCACGTGTGACGTAGATGTAATGCGATCTGGCCAGGGGAGTCATAGAGAAGAAAGCATAAGAAGAAATTGATCTAGGAGATGCGCAGAGTAATATGATCTAGCTAAGAGGAGGGTGAGGGATGCAAGCGATTACGGAGAATTGGTGACGAATTAATCACCTGACGAAAATTATAACAAAGGATTGATCGGCCTATAAAAGGGATGACTCCTCATTAGGAGCGCAGTCTGCAGTCAATAAGAGTCCAATCAATAGACCAAGTGAACAGTCAAACAGTGCGACAATTGTCAAAATATCAGTTAGTTTAGTTATCAAGTTAACGATTCAAAAAGAAGTTTCCTGAAGAGTTACTTCAACAACAAGAACCTCCGAAGTATTCATCAACTACCAGAATCATTCCGAAAAATTCACGACAATTACCAAAAAGAAGACTACTTAGCGGTAATTACTATCAAATTATAATAAGATTTCGATAATATTATGTATCCGAAATTTGGAGCTTAAAATATAGTTTTGTTTATTTTTATTCAAACATATAAAAATATCAAATCATTTATTAAAGAAACCACCCAACTTCGATTTCCACGTTCCATCGTCAAAATCACATAGAATGTTAAGAAATCCTCGATTACCCGAACCGAAGCCGTTGAATGCAGGTAGGTTCAAAACTGCGTTACATCTCAATTCTAATCTTTCCAATCACTTCAATCTATTCAAATTAAATTTCAATTTTAACTATTCAAATCATCAAAAGGGATGACTCCTCATTAGGAGCGCAGTCTGTAGTCAATAAGAGTCCAATCAATAGACCAAGTAAACAGTCAAACAGTGCGACAATTGTCAAAATATCAGTTAGTTTAGTTATCAAGTTAACGATTCAAAAAGAAGTTTCCTGAAGAGTAACTTCAACAACAAGAACCTCCGAAGTATTCATCAACTACCAGAATCATTCCGACAAATTCACGACAATTACCAAAAAGAAGACTACTTAGCGGTAATTACTATCAAATTATAATAAGATTTCGATAATATTATGTATCCGAAATTTGGAGCTTAAAATATAGTTTTGTTTATTTTTATTCAAACATATAAAAATATCAAATCATTTATTAAAGAAACCACCCAACTTCGATTTCCACGTTCCATCGTTAAAATCACATAGAATATTAAGAAATCGTTATATCTCAATTCTAATCTTTCCAATCATTTCAATCTATTCAAATTAAATTTCAAGTTTAACTATTCAAATCTATAATACGTCCACCTTAGGACGTAACACAAGATTGTAATAGCAGTACGGTGGACTGATACACCGGTGACACAGCTCAGAAAACGATTCAAACCCGTTCTCTTTAAAAACCGAAGCTTCGACGGTAAAAATATTGTTCATTTCGTTTTACTTATCGATTCAAGTAGAATCACCGACCGCTTGTACGAAGAGAACCAGTTTACCGGCCAATCATAAAGAATGCGTTTTGCGGCGTGCACTCTTATTTCACTATTCGTTTGCTACATGACGCCGCCAGACGCGGACCGGTCAATGGGATGTTCCGCCACGTGGAAATTCGAGTTCCCTAACCAGTTTAGGGAAGACACCGGTGAAGTGACCTCGTACTTTATGCCTCCACGAAATCGATTTTGTTCGAGCGTGTTCGCGTATATCAAGTGGTCGTTGGTATTCCGGTATGAAGGGAAGAAGTTTCCACCGTCTGAACGGTGGTAGGAAGAGGGTGGCCAGGGGAGAGGAACGAAATTGGTGATTCTTTGTAAGTGATGTTGCGTTTCGGGAGATAAGAGTCTGCAAATTGGAACCGCTTCGGTATTCGCGCTGCGTGGATCTTGGATACTTTTGCCCCCGTTCTTACTTGTTTCCGTCTGATTTCCGAGCAAACGTATGTGCCTTGGAAACTTTTGCTAAGGGGAAGCCGGAAAGTCGACGAAGGCCTTTGGAACCGGACGGGGAATCGTAATTATTTGCGTTCTTCGATTTAGAATAAATCTTGCCGCCATGTACCTTGCCATCGAACAATTCCACTCAGCAAAATCAATTTTTAAACAAAAATTGAATAACAATTTCCAAGTGCAAGCTTTTAAAGGACCATGACAAATTCAGCCACAGTAATATGTATTTTTCTCTACGTACTCACTTGGACGAGTAATGATTTGAATTCGAAACTAATTTGGTGGTCCGAAAAAAGGGCTCATTACTTGGTAAAAGCACGCTAATTAGGGGCGTCAATAGACGTTGGCAAGCAATCCGTAAATTTCAAATCCCCGATATATGTAATGCAATTTCAATACACCGGGTTCTCGGGTAATACCTTAAAAGCGGTCGAGCGAGTATTAATATTTTGTTACGTTGGTTACCATTTTATTTATTGGCCAGTTTTCGATGGAGCGCGGCGGCGAGCGTGGTACGACCGTTGTATGAATTTAATTGAAAACGTCGAAGGATACCGAATATGTAAATTCTGAAGAGACGCCAAACCTCCCAGCGGGATTTGCGCGTATTTTATTTATGCGGAACAATGCCGGACGTTGCTACCATTTACCGTCGTAGTATAACAGAAAATATTGTTAATTTAATTATGAAATCGGAAGTCATTTTCCTGAGCGTAGTCTACAGCAATTAACAAAGAAAAATAATTGCTATATGTTTAACCGAGGTACATTAATTATCATATTCAAGCATCGCGATTCGCAATAAAATCGTATCGTTACGAATGCAAGCTGGAATGAGATTCGTGGGTGAATGAATAACTTCAAATTGCAAATTCTCGGTCGAAAGAAGCGAAATCGAAGAGCCTGCGGAGTGAATGGCATTATTGTTTTCGCACTCGCGAGAACGATAGAAATCAGACTGTGCGTGGCAAAATTAGTTCTGTCATTGATTTGCCTCGCTTCGCGAGATATTTCACTGTCGGCTCCTCAATCGACGCGCACAGCCTTTCGATCTATCAGTCTTGCTGCACTTTAATTGATCGCTAACCCCCCGGTTAGTTTGATCTGGGCAGCCAGTTTTGCATTCCAATTAAGTCGAGTTTGTTACATTAGCGGTTACGGTTAGGATACCAGCGGCAGTACTTACCTCCGATGATTAATTTGCACCGAGTGTTGCTGGTCTTGGTCATGTATCGATGACTTACGCCACTGTAAATTCCATATCCGTCCGGCCGGATCCAACGGCAGTAATGAACAGCCCTGTCCGTTACATTTGGAAGGATGTTGCAAGATAGAATTATGTTATCGGTCCCCGTGGCTATTAGTTTCGCACGGCCCGGAATAACGTAGCTTTCTGAAATTTTGACGAATGGAACGTGTTAGTACTGGAACAGTAAGATTCCTGTAGGAACGTACATGATTCATCGCGGATAAATTTATGCCAACGACCTGGCGAACAGTCTCGGAAACTTTAACACCTTCGCTGGAATACAAGCACGCGTTTCGGTGGAGGAAGAGATTCATTAGGGACACTCACTCATTAGAAACATTCATGAGGAACATTAGGAACTGTTTTCTTGCACTTCTATGCGAAATAAAGATTTTCTAAGTCAATGGTAAAAAGAAGAAAGTGTTCGAAAATTCTAGTTTAATTTATTTTAATCTAGTTACATTTATTTTAATTTTGACAAAGAATTGTACTTCAAAACAGGAGGGATAACATTTATTCATAACAGAGTTGGGCATTAATTAATTACACGAGTATTTAATTACATCTTCAATTACATTTGCAAAAGTGGACTATAATTCCAATAAGAAAACAGCTAAATGATCCAGAACATAAAAATTAGTATTATTACACTGAAGTAATTGTTAGACTCAATTGCAATTACTGTAATCGTGTTAAGTAATTGCAATTACTCCTTTCACAATTACTGTAATTGTAATTGTGGTCCGCAGTTGCAATTACTTAATTGTAATTAGATACCTACTCAATGGATATGTTTAAGAAGAACATACAAAAAGCATATGTTATATATTATCCGACTCCAACTTTGAAATGAGGGTCACATTAAAAAGTAATGGTAATCGTTTTTGTGAAACATCAAATAATTATCTACAAATAAATATTTAATGAATCATAAATATTTCCTAACATATGCTTTTTATTTGTTCTTTTTAGACATTTCCATTGAGTAGGTGTCTAATTACTTTTCGCTTAATAACCACAGCAGTTGAAAAAGCGACGTAAACCAATAAATCAAAAAAGGGTACCTAATTACTTTTTTAGAGCCATTTTGGCGTTACGTAATTGCAACTACCAATTACAATTACTTGTAATTGCAGAAATAAAATTACAATTACATGTAATTGTAACTGGTAATTGCAATTACTTTGGCTCAACCAGTAATTGTAATTGCGGACCACAATTACAGTTACATTGATTCGTCAAGTAATTGCAATTACCAATTAAAATTTCATGTAATTGTAATTTTATTTCTGCAATTTCAAATTACAGTAATTGGTAAGTAATTGTAATTGTAATTGAAATTACATTTTGCCCAACTCTGATCCATAAGGGATTAGGTTTGACTTTAGATTTGCTAATCACGAGGTTCGACCAGACATTGCACGGCTAGGTGTTAAAGAGATTCTGATTGAGACTATGAAACAGTAATCGGTCGCTTCAGCGACGTTATCTGAAGTTACCTGCGACGTGTACAGCGAACGACTGACGTTCCTCGGGTCCATTAACGACGCCCACGTTGCACGTCCATTCACCGTGATCCGTAAAACTGGCATGGTTGATTTCCGCGGCACAGTCGCCCAAAGGGAGCCCGGAGCCTACGTAAGGCAGACTGAAGGGTGTCCGAACGTTACTCTGCGAGACGGAATAAGCTGTTCCATTGGGACTCCGAAACCAACAATAGCTCAGCGCTGCATTCGCGGTGCATTTAATCTAGGCAACGTTAAAACAACGCTACAACAATAAACCCATCGTGCTCGGACAACGAGAGCCCGTGTTCGCCATTCATATAACAAACAATTCAAATCACCTGATACGAATCGTTCCCTTTCACGTATACTTTACGCGCCAAGATGTTCGGGAACACGGCTACGACCCGTGTTTTATTACTACCAATCGTCGAATTCATGTGGAATACGGTGCCATAGGAATTCCTCTTCTGGTCGGTTATGCGACATCTCCACGCCCCGTAGTCTTCCGGCTTTCGCGAACGAATGATCAAGCCGCACTCAAGATTTTTAGTCTCTTTTCCCGGCTCGGAAATGTTGAGAGTATCGTAACTGTTCGAAACGAGAAGTTATAAATGTTTCAATGTTAAAACATTGAATGGTCGTTTCCTATGCGATTCGAATAGCGACACGGTCTTTTTGAAAAAAGCTCTACGGCACTATGAGAACGGACAGGTAATTGGCTGTACTCTGACGGAGATAAAAGCGAGACGCTAACAAGGGCAATCTGTGCAGGCTGCTTTGGCGTTTAGGCGGCGCGATTACTGGCAGAGGAGAAAAATCGGATGATCCATTGGATGCGCGGGACTATTACGCCGGGCTGCTTTGATTTACGGGTCAGATCAGCGGCGCGCTGCGCGGCGCGGCGCGTAGCTAGGCGGGTCGATTCATAATTATTGGCGTATTGTAAAGCACTTAGCCTTTATGACTACACCGTGGAGTGCATAGCCATTCGAATTTTTAAAAGCCAGAAACACTCGTGTACAGCCGTTTGTTTCGGTAAATAATAGTGCGTGTGGCGATAAATAAACAGCGGTGGGAGGGCGGGTTGCTGACCCGTACTGTACACGTAATACGTATAACGACCCGCCATTGTACGTCGGTCCGGTGTGACGCTCCTACGTACAACAACAACAACAAAAGGGGGAAATATACCCGCGGAATAGGAAATGGTAAACATGTGCGAATGAAAAAATCAACGCGCACGAAGGGAAGTCGGACGTGATGCTCGTTGTAATAAACGCGCGTTGGACGTTCGACCCGTTTGAAAAGCTCGCGCCTATCCGTTTTCGTTCGCCGCGACGCGACGACGGCTAGCTCTCGTTTTTACATAAATTATTTCGCTCGACGCGGCCGGTTCGGCTTGTCAGAAGCGCGAATAAACGCGATTTTATTGGACGCGCGCGTGTCGCCGGGCTGGAACTTTGCGAAGTTTACCGTCCGATAAAGAAAACACGTTAATTAAACGTCACGTCGACGTAGTTCCCCGTTTCAACAAAATCGTGGGCGGCTCGCGGCCGTTAATGGAGTTCCGCATTGTTGCTGCCAATAATATTGTTTTTCTTCTTTCCATCGGGATCACCTAAATGCGCACTGTCGGTTCCCGGTGTACGTATTAAAAATTGTTAAGGTTCCGCGTGCCCGTCGAATACGCACCGTTCGTTTCCGATTCCGGGAGACAGGCTCAATACGTGTCCGTCGGGCCTTGTGAAGTGACAGAATTTGAATGCTTGCGGCTCGCTGACGTTAACGCGACAGAGGAGCTGAATCCCATCTTCTGACAAGATTACGCTGCTGTCTATGGTCCAGTCATCTGAAACCAAAGACCACTCGGGCGTCTCAGAGACTTTCGCTGTTCCTGGTAAAACTGAGATTACTTAATACTATCTACCAGTGAATAGTTCATAATTTTTGAGGGTCTACGGCATGGGTGGCCAACCTGTGGCGCATGCGTCAATCGTGGCGCATTGGATGATTACAAGTGGCGCATTGGATCCTTGCGCCTCTATTTATTCTTTTGAAGTATAGGCGCCATAAATGAATCCATCTTCATATTTTCAACACCTGAGAGCTCTCAGTTAAATTTATACAGCCTTCCTACTCATCAATTCGTCGCAATGTATTGGCAGTTTACAATTATAGGATAGGAATTAGAGTGTTCATGACAGTGATCGCCCTCTCGTCCAAAAGATCATTTCTCACTATTGTAGATTAGTGCTCCAATGAACGTGTGTCTTTTCAACTGGCTTAAGTTAATTAATTTAGTTGCGCGATTGAGTTATCCCTTTTCCTCCCCTAACCGAAGCAGATCCTACCCCTATTCCTATTTGCCAACCGCAACAATGAACGTAAGAAGGTAGAAAAAGTGCTCGAGTTGTATGGCGCATCTGAACTCGCATGTGAAAAAAATTGACGCATGCTATGCAGAAGTTTGGCCACCCCTGGTCTACGGTCCATGAGGGCTTTTTAAGAGAGCATTCAAAAATAGCTAATTCTGTTGGAAAATATATCAAGAGACTTAGCAACAACCCCAATCAGCAGGCAAATAAACGCAACAAGTTTTTGTATTTACTTAAATAATCACGTGTAGGGTAAAATGCCCAAATATGGTATAGTCGCCTATTATGGCACTGCCTTATATCTCGTAAAGGAGAAGTCGCACTCTAGTGAGAAAATGCTCAAACAATAGTTTACCATGTTTACTTAACAGTGTGCAGTGCAATCGCACCATTCTATAGATTTTAGTATCGATCCTCCGCCAGTTGTGTCTCCACGTGTTGAATATTTTTGTGATTAGATTTTCGATTGTATCTTCTTCGAGGAAGTGATTTTGAAATGTTTGAACATACAGTAGCGGACAAAAGTTTAAGACCGCTCTAAAGAAGACGATAACCTTTTTTAATATTGTACTATACGATTTGAATTTTTTTGGGAAACTAGAGCAATTAGTTTACTAAAGAATGTGAAAAGAAATTTTTTCAAAAATTGCAATTGATCGGAATTTGTGGAAAAATACTAAAAGTTGAATTTTTAACTTTTTCATGTGGGCCTATATTGAAAATTTAAAAAATACGTTTTGTAGATCTGTGTCAATTAAACATATTCTGAAAATTTCGTAAAAATCGGTTGACGTTGCAATGAGCTACAAACGTTCAAAGATGGTAAAAATTGCAGATTTTCACGATTTATTGCCGAAAATTTCGAAAACCTGCAATTTTTACCATCTTTGAACGTTTGTAGCTCATTGCAACGTCAATCGATTTTTACGAAATTTTCAGAATATGTTTAATTGACACAGATCTACAAAACGTATTTTTTAAATTTTCAATATAGGCCCACATGAAAAAGTTAAAAATTCAACTTTTAGTATTTTTCCATCAATTCCGATCAATTGCAATTTTTGAAAAAATTTCTTTTCACATCCTTTAGTAAACTAATTGCTCTAGTTTCCCAAAAAAGTTCAAATCGTATAGTACAATATTAAAAAAGTTATCGTCTTCTTTAGAGCGGTCTTAAACTTTTGTCCGCTACTGTATCTGTAGTTTCAGTTTATTTATATTAATGTTTGCCAACTGTTCGGGCTGAAATTCATTTTCTCTTTATCAGTAGCTACTATTATCAGTCCACGTGGAGTTCCCAATATGGCACTACCAAGGGTTCCCTAATATGGGTATAGCTATTGACATTCTTGCTGTGGGTGCCGAATATGGCACTGGGTGTCATATTAGGGACTCAAGGTGTACCATATTAAGAACCCTTTTCGCTGGAACCTGCAAATGACACCACAAAAAAAATATTTTTCCCAAGCTGTATTAATTTTTGAACAAACTTGACTCCAGAGTCTTATAGGGAGGAAATGCATCTACAACTGGTAATTTTTTGGTCGAAAAAGAGCATTCTAAAATAATCAAAGAATTACATCAACGTAGTTCATAGGATCAGTGGTTCATATTTGGGGACTTTACCCTACGCTAAACATTATGTAACATTACGTAAAATCGACTTACAGTACGTAGTAACTCTGAACGATGCACTCGTAGGGATTATTTTTCCTTCTGTTCCGTAAACGACGGTCCAGTTACCTTTGTGACGAGCTGTGACTACAGGAATATTGTACAGACAGCTGCCAATAATTAATGGAGTTTGCACACCCTTTGGATCTTCCAGCTGGCAGAAGGTAATGTTACCAGTGACTGGCTCCAGCTTGCCTTTTGCGCCACGTTTCAGTCTGATGTTTTTCTATCGTACAGAAAAAAATTGTTAATATACCTCTTGCTCGAGTTTGCATAGAGTATTGAGTTGCATCGAGACTTTCTGTCGGTTCCCTCGCCTTTCTTCAAACTTGTCTACCGTTTCTCCCAAACTCTGTAGGTTCGTGTAGATATTTATGCAACGCGATAAACTTGATACTGCATGGACTGTTATTTGCACGGGTGAAAATGATGAAAGCAAAGGACAACGGAGGTTCGACACCGCGATCGTTGTTCGTTCGACGCTCCGGACAACTGTAAAGTGACGGTGCATTAATGATTTAGCCAAGCACGGAATCGACCGTCTGATATCGGTAATCGATATTTCCCGAATGCCTATAATCTTCAGTTAACTCGATGCGGTATTTGCCGAAACCAAATAGAGCAGATATCGATACGCGGCGGTGCAGTTACCGAAACCGAGATTAACATTGCCGGGTACGTCTGATGATAATTATGCGGTGAGTGATTTACTTGACCAGCTGCCTTCATATCGTAAACTTATTATACCCCCGTTCAGGAATTCCGATATCCGCTTTACGCGACCGACATACAACGAATATTTTCCGGCCGCTCGTTATATTGCGCACGACAAAGGCAACGGCCCGATACAAGGAACATCGTAGGAATTCCATTAAAGATGATCGCTTCGGTTTTAAGCGGTGATATCAGCAGCGGGCCCGTGAGAGAGCGAGAGAGCTTAGATCAATCCCACTCGACCGACTATATCGATCTCTCCGCGCCCGATAATCCTTTGCTTTCGTTTCGGAAAGCGAGCAATCCGCAACGCAAGTGGTAATTCATGCCGCGAGCAGGAGAGCCGGTAATTACTAATCGACAACACGGGAAATATTGGAAATATCGATCGGATCTTGGTCAGCGGCGGGCTGTGGTCAAGTTCATCGTGCTTGCTGTTTGCATCCCAGACCAACTGGGATGCGACTATCGCTTATGCGATCTTATCACCTTGCAAATAATCGCTGTTATACCGCGTTACCGTGTAACGATCCCGGCAGTCATACGTGGATTTCAAAAGCAAACCGACACAGAAAAAAAGCTAAAATAACAATAGCCTCTCCTCGGTCGAAGAGATCGCGCATTCGCGATACCGGCTCGCGCGGTAAACATTTTTATCGACGCGCACTTCCGATCCTATCAGTTTTACTCGTTTAACTTTCATCCATTAAAAATTTCAATATTTTCATCGGCGGCTCGGTCCAACGCTTCATGATCGAAGTTAATCAAACCGCTCGATATTCTCGATGCAATTAGTCACGTCGAATCGCTTATTGTTCCCGACTGCAAACCATTCGAAAGCTTTTCTAGGACAGCGAATGAAAGCCCGTCGCTTTATCGGCCCTGATAAAAAGATAAACGATCCGTCGACTTCTTCCTATTCCGATTTCCAGCTGCGACTCTCGAGTTCGCTCGGTGACGACCGAGTTCGCAACTGACAGGTTTAGTTTCGCTGTCCGAAGCTGCGGTAGATTAAGTGATTCCATCCTCGGCTCTCGATCTATCAGGAGACTTACCATTTTCACGGTTTTCTCTGGATCCTCGTACACCGAGACGTTCACTGTGCCGGTTAACGGGACTCTGTTGTTGACGAACGCTGTCAAAGTCCACCATCCCGAATCGTTGCGATTCACCGACACGCGAAATTTACAGTCTTGCATGTCGATCACCGTGTTCTGAAATTTTCATTTTGTCCTGTAGGACACAGACCGTCACGACAAATTACCAAAGTGACGCTGACGAGCAACAAAAAGCAGAGAAATCGCGAGAAGTATCTCCACACTCTTTGTCTTTTGCCAGTCTTTGTCCTTTTAGCAGCATTCGTAAGAGAGGTAACAGTCGAAAGAAACAGTCATTGTCTTGACTATAATTCGTAAAATTCATTTTCGCGAAGCACGCCGGATAACAGCAGCCACTTGACTCTATGATTACACGCTCCAGGTATCACGCAGGCTTTTAAAGTAATCCTGTTTACTACATCAGACAAATTTACACGTGCTTCAACGATAATTTGGAGTTACGATGTCAGTCACGTTCTTCGGGCGAAGTTAAGTAACAGTATTTGCTTCGCTGTTAAGGCACGGCGGCGTGCTGTAGCCAAATCGATTCAAGTTGCGTTGTAACAGCGATACTGTTTGCCATTAAGTTATAGCGCAACCGAGGTTTCAATGTGCGGTTGGGAATGTGCGAAAGCGAGTCGTTTGATATGCAAAATGGTTGGAGTTGCTTAAGAAATTGTTGTGCGCGATTGTTAGCGAATTTGTGAAAATACAAATGCGTTTACGTACGTTCGGTGCAATGAGCTTGCAAGACGTCAGGTTGGTTAGAGCGTCTTTGAACTTCACGCGCATGGGGTATCCTTCGACGATACGCACATTCCTCGGTTCCACTTCTACAAGCTGCGGGAAGAAACGATAGTTTAAGATGCAGTTGGAGAACGTTGTCGCGCTAACCAGTGCACTGCGAGAGGACGAAGGGAAAAAGGATCGGGTCCCAGGACCGCCATATATTCGCAGTTCCGCGGCGGTTTGCACTGCCTCAACTCCGGACAAAGCGTCCACTGTATTCTCGCGGGGTTCGCACGGTAAAATGTTATGTCTGCCGTTACATTCAACTACCGCGGCAATAAATGCATTAAAACGCCCTTCCTGCCGTAGGACACTCTTTTCACTGCGGATGGCTCGCGCGTAGGATAACAATACGCGTATGCTTCGTCATCGTTTTGTGATCCCCGTTCTCCGCTGCTGCGAGTGTTCCGAGGAGCAGATTCTTTCCACGGTGATCGAATTAATTACCCTCAACGATCCGTGACACAAGAAATAGCTTATACAGTCGGTGTACAAATTATTCGCGCACCTTTTAAAAACTAATAACTTTTTTGTAATTGTACCAAACAACCTGATTTTTTATAATCAATTAGAAGCATTGGTTTACGAAATGATTTGCGAAAGAGATTTTCCAAAAATTGTAATTTACAAGGTTACATGCAGAAATAAAAAAGGCATATTTTAAAACTTTTTTATTTGGATAACGAAAATTTGAAATATATCTTTTGTAGATCTATGTTAGTTATACTAACAATAATAATAATAAACTAGAGGGCTATTGTTGCTCGCTCGCTTCGCTCGCTCGCTCGCAAGGTTGTTTTTGCTCGCTCGCTTCGCGAGCTCGCGGGTAGGACTGTTCTAGCGAGAGGGTTAGTGCTACGCATGGCTAGTAGGGCCTACTGCTATTAATGTTTTTTTATTTGGTGTGTGACTCTCCAAGAGTCACACAAAGAACTTCCCGATTCGTTACTCCTTCGCTAACATCGCTAACATCGTTTTTTTTTTGTACTTTCATCGATATTCTCCCAAAATGTATTCTTGGGAGTAGAGATGATTAACCCACTCTTGCACTGGAATAACTTTCGATTATTCCAAGCGGTAACATTAGCATCAGTTAAAAAAAAAAATTTTTTAATTTAAAAAAAAAATTAAAAAAAAAATTTTTTATGTAATTGCGTTTGGTTCTTTGGTGGAAAATTTTCGTCCTCCCTTATAAATTGCATTGTAGAATCAACTCTTTTCGAAAAAAAAAACTAAAAATCTAAAAAACTACTTGACCAAAATGGACCAAAATCTAATCAGCTCTAAGTTACAGCGGGGCACATCGATTGCATCATTCATGATCCTGATCGCGTTGTTACTTTTTCTGAAAACGTTAACGAAAAATTTGATTACATAGAAACGGACACACGCACACACACACACACAGACATTTTGATAAAAATAGTCTAAAATGACTCCAATGACCATGAAACGTGAAGATCTGCTAAAAAATCGATTTTCGATTTACGGGGTAATTACAGAAACTTCCCTATGAATCGGGAAGTTAATAATGCTAAAACACCATTACCATCGTACTAAGACGTTACACTAGTAAGTAAACGCTAATTTCTGAGAACGGTGCGTCCTACCGCAGAAATAACGAAATTTTCTAAAGGAGCAACCCAGGGCATATAGAGTATGCCCAACCACATGGCGTATGTAGTCTTTTGAATTTTTCAAGGAGACAAAAAAAGAAATAGAGTGTACGTTTTAATAAGATTATACGTTTTCAGGGAAATTCAATAGTTTTCTACTTATCAAAATGTTTGCTATATGGCGTCGCATTAAACGAACATCGCAGGCTCGTTGCTCGCTTGGTTCCTTGTTATAGTATACTAATGTTGCAAAATAAATTGTCTTAATTAGTTTTTCGCAAACGATACAACTCCTCATTATCCGGGGTTGCAGTATTGATCTTGTTTTTCTTCGATACTGTTAATTTAAATTGTCCCGAAATATATAAACCGCGCTCAATTTTGAAACTCTGCTCAGTGCTACATACAACATTTGTAAAGTTCGCCTTTCTGATTTTTTAAAATCCAAACATACTTTCTCGTATGTTTTTTATCCCTGACTTTTATGAATCGTAATCGCTTCAGCAGGAACCACTGGAAATTGACTACGTGTGATTTGATATTTTTCCTCACTCGAAATAGTTACTTGATTCGATATTTTTTATTATTGGTGTTAAATTTCGATTTATATTTGCATTTTTCATATAATCACGATAACGAGTTCTTACTTTCACTGCTACTATGGCCAATTGACAATCTAACCACAATATAGACGGAATTTTAGTATTTTCTTGAAAAGTAATAAATTTTAATATTCCGCATGCTCCATTAATCAATCCGTCTTCAACATCAATGTTATTAATTATCATATATTTTATATTAATTTTCAATTTAATCTCAGTTAACAATTCGTTTAGAACTGATTGTTTATTTAAAGATTGTAATACAAATGTTTCTGTACTTTCATCGATATTCTTTGAAAATGTATTCTCGGCGATGATTAACTCACTCTTGCATTCGAATAATTTTCGATTATTGTAAGCGGTTACATTAGCATTAGTTGCATAATTGGAAAAAGAAATTTTTTTTAATTAAAAAAAACAAGAAAAATTTTTTTTTAATTTTATAAAAAATTTTTTTTTAATTATATAAAAAAATTTTTTTTTTAAATATGTCTAAATATATATATAGTTACGTTTACTTCTTCGGTGGATACGCCTTTCGTATAAATTGCAATGTTTAATCAACTCCTTCCGAAAAAAACTAAAAAACTACTTGGCCAAAATGGACCAAAATCTAATCAGCTCTAAGTTACAGCGGGGCACATCGATTGCATCATTCATCATCCTGATCGCGTTGTTACTTTTTCTGAAAACGTTAACGAAAAATTTGATTACATAGAAACGGCCATACGCACACACACACACACACACATACGAACATTTTGCTGAAAATAGTCTAAAATGACTCCAATGACCATGAAACGTGAAGATCTGCTAAAAAAGATTTTCGATTTTCGGGGTAATTACAATAATTTCCCTATAAAATCGGGAAGTTAATAAAACTGGGCCCAAATAAAAAAGTTTTAAAAAATCCCTGTTTTATTTCTGCATGTAATCTTTTTTGCATACATTTCGTAAACCAATGCTTCTTGATTATAAATTATATAGAAATTATATAAATTATATAAATAAATTGATTAGAAACAATCAGGTCGTTTGGAACAATTATAAAAAAGTTATTAGTTCTTAAAAGGTGCACGAATACTTTGTACACCGACTGTAGCAATTTATATATTTTTCCCTGAATTATTTTGAGAATTTAAAAATAGTAGAACGATGTTCTTGAATAAACCCGAGTTTCTACTGTCACATTTCCGTAGAGATAAAACGAATGAACCATGTTTCAGATCTTTGATAGAAATACCTTTCCAGCGTCCGCTGCATCCGACAAGGATCCAAACGAATATGTCCTCGCAGTGGTTTGATGATCGTGCAAACTTTCTTCGCCGCCCGCGCTCGGCTCCCGTCTTATCCGAAGCTGCCTAACTTCTTCATATTCTGAAACAACGAGGTCTGGCTTGAAGCACTGTCACTGATCACCGCGAGCGAGGCAAATTCGGAGCACTTGGTCGAAAGTTTTTCGCATTGGAAACGCGGCACGCATTTGCCCCCGGTGGATTTAGTTGTTTCACATCGAAAGATGAGCGCAATAAATCTCGAACAAAGCGGAAAGCGAAGGGCGCGGGGCGAGATCGGCTTCGAGTGGCAAAGGGACGAAGGGGGTGCACGCGATGGCCACGTTTTCGACAGAGAAAGGGTGGGTCCACGGAAGAACCATAAATCTGCTGATTTACCCGAAACGCCGCTGGCGAATTGCACGGCCAGAAGAGTCGCGAAAATAGCGAACCGTGTCATATCGTCCGTATCCGCGGTGTCTTTAGACGAAACCACTGACGAACTGTTTCTTTTATATCGAGATAAGAGATATCGACGACTCCGATATCGACGACTTCCGCAAAGCAACAGCCTTGTCCTCCGGCTAATGCGAATCCGACGCGGCGTTTTGTCCAATAAAATAACGAGCTGGTATTTTAAGTCGTCGTGAACGATTATTTGCAAGATGAATGCGAGGGAACCAGCGATTTCGATCGTGATAATCAAACGACGCAATGTTACCGGAAAAAGCACTTCTTAAAAAGGATGCATGATACGTCGATCTAACTCCGAACACTGCGGAGATATCGCAGAGGTTATCAGATTAAATTTTTTACAGATATGCTGATTGTTTTATCACAATGCAAGGTGAAAAGGTTATTACATGGAAACGTTATTGGTTTTGAAATTGCTAAGATTTTGTGTTGTTCCTTCGATCTAATATGTATTCACGCGTATTTGCATCACACTTGAGATTATTACTCAGTTCCATCAGCTTCATAATCAGAACAAATCCTTCCATTCTCGAAATTAAAAAGAAGTATGTGAAATTCTGACAGGACAACTCACATTCCATAAAATTTTTCTCGATCCCTTCACACATAGGAGTGTATGGAAATGAAGATGCGGACTGAGGAAAAAGAAACAATATGTTGGTACAATCAGATCTTTTCAGAAACGAAAATCTTGCAGTAAAAACAATTATTCAGATTTTAGATATCCAAAAGGAAAAACTCTAGATTCAAAAACAAAATTCTTGACATATGCATTGATAGTCTTCCTGAGCTAAAAGAAAAATTATCTCTAATAATAATTACAATTTATATTGCCATGATTTCAATACATTGGTAACATCCATCCCAATTAACACAACTCTGGGTTCAGACCTTAGAGATCCAGTTGATCCTAACCCTCAAATTAAAAAAATCCTAGTAGACAACGGCGCCACGCCCATATTTACCGATGGTAGCAAAATCGCTAATGCTGATTATGTTGGTTGTTCTGGTATTTGCTACGACTTAAACATTCGTATTAAAAAAGGTATCTATGGACATTACATGGTCTACGCCTTACCAGCTATGTAGAAAGATTAGGATTAAGAAATCGCCTTCCGAGGAGTATCAGATATGATAAAATAGATACCGTTTATAATTATCGTATGAATACGGAACTTCGTGTACTTATCGCGAGCTAGATACCGATCTGGCGTTATCGTTATTTATACTGATTAAAACGTCATGTTTCAACCTCAAGTCCAAACATCAAACAACATACACATATAAGTTTTAAGAAACTTGTTGGCTACCTGGTACATAGGAATAATGAGAAACAAACCATGCTGGTTTGGTAATATTCAGTCACATTGTCAGGAATTTGATAGGTTCAAAGATACATAAGAGTAAAACTGGTGCTGTTACGAGCCGAGGGCTGGCGGATAGACGTGGCCGAGGGTTGTTCTTATGAACAGGATGGTCGTGAACTAGCCGGTGCCTGTTTCATCACCGGGTGTCACAGGATGGGTTTTCGTGGACTAGCCGATGCCTGTTTCATCACCGGGTCGCCACTAGGTTAGGAGAAAGGGGTAGTCGTGGACTAGCCGATGTCTGTTTCACCACCGGGTCGCCACTAGATAGGGAATGGGTTTTCGTGGACTAGCCTATGTCTGTTTCACCACAGGGTCGCCACTAGATAGGAATTTGTGAACTAGCCGATGCCTGTTTCATCACCGGGTGTCACAGGATTTCGGAAAGAGGTAAGGTATTGGGAAATTCAGCTCTCGTAACTCTATATAAAGTATCTGATAAACCTCGAGCGGTAAAGGTTTATCGAAGTGGGTGAAATGCTAGTTACTGGAGTTTACAGGATGTAGAAAAGATATTGGAAACTCTCAATTATCTAAATGTAAAGAGTACAATATATTCTTAGATAAATGGAAATACACTTGTCGTGTGTTGTATTATTCGCGGAAGCTAATTCCCGAACTCTCGTTTTTCACGCACTGAGATATGCGGGGGAAAATGAATTTGACTTGCCTTTCTTAACGCGTTTCTAAACTTCTTTTAAGTTATACCGATCGAGAGGGAATGAGACCCAATCTCACTATACACGCGTGCAGGTTATCTTTCAAACTTCAACTAAGCCCGTGGAGGCCAAGCTCGAGCCCTTTATATATCAGTCAGATTGTTCAAAAATGGTAGTGGGGGTAAACAGAAAATCTGGAGGCTTGTCTATGTTTCCCCAGATGCATGCACTTCCCATAAGGGGAAAAAACTGTTTATTTGGGCATGCGAGCTGGACCTCCTGCATGGACACGTGATTTCAAGAAGGGAGCAAAAGTCACGTAGGCAAAGCCTCCGTACGTAACAGTGCATAAAGATTTGGGTCTAGCCATGGCTGTCGCGATAACGTCACAAGCGTCTTAAAGCAAGGGAAAGAGGAATCGATTTCCTGAAGTTACTAAATGGAATTTCCTTCTTAGGAGACAGCTTAAGAGTTTTCATTTGACCAGTGATACGTCGAGAAGCTCCATCAAAGGAGGCCATTGTCCGCGATCAACAATTAGACGACGGTCTAGAAAACTCTATTGGACTGGTCGGTCGCGTAACGTGCAATAAGTCAGTGGAATATCGACGGGAGAATAGAATCACGGCGAAGCGAGGCTCATCGATGCGATATCGGCGATCCCGATTCCCTTCGAATCAGGGACGACCGTATACGGATTCGTGGAAATCTGGAATCCTTCCGAAAAGCGTGTGCGACCGCGTAGGTGTGAGATCCGAGGAAAATCTGCTGGAAATGATTTCGCCGCTGAATACGCGGGAGGCCGGGCTCACAGAGGGAAGAAGTAACCGGATTATCGTCGGCGTAAGAGGTGTATCCGAGTCCTGGGCGCTGGTATCGAAACGGCCCCGCGTTCTTGTGAAGTCGGAAAAGCCCATTTCGATGTCCCTTGTGCCATCAGGCAATCCCATTTGAGATTAGACGCAGGCGTGAATTGTGTTACCTTCGAGTTTGAGCGGATCAAAGGCAAATTCCCGGTTGGGACGCATACGTACGTAATTGATATGCCTGATGGGGGTTTCCAAGTCGGATAGTCAATTACCATAATCTTGTTGCGGGGAGAGAGGCCAGTCCCTGTCCGTGCCGATTTCATACGGCACGCTTGTATACATTGTGGGATGGCAGGATATCAATTCAATCCCGCGGAACGAAAGAAACCGTGGTGTATCCTCCTGACCCGGCGTTATTAGATTCCTCTGACACCGGCCCGGCGCGCCCTACGTCCGCGTCCTTTCCCTTTCAATTAGCGAACAGGATACACGCGGTATTAATCCGTCTTTCGTCCGCCATTGCGACGAGTATTCGAACACCGCCGCCATTCAACGAGCGAGCGCGTTGCACCAATTTTACGGAATTGGCCCTGCAAACGCGTCAAGAGAGCATCCAGATCTTTCAATAAAAGAATTTGTTCGAATTCGTATAATTAACGTAGGTATTGGCCCTTTTCATATACAGACGACTACATCAAAATATATAATTCTCGATAATAGAGTTATTATAGTTTAATAGTTCTCCAGAAAAATCCACGCCTCGAAATACACGCTTAATTCGCCGTTAAACTGTCGGATTTACGGAAGCCTCGTTCCCGCCATCCCGCCCGATTATAAACTCAATCGCGAAGCACGTGACCCGCGCACCTGCACGTGCTCCGATTGAAATGTTTAGGCTCCAGCTGTATCAATTCGTTCGGGAAGCCTCCATTTTTATTGGCCGTTAACGAGCAGATATCGCCGGACAAATGACCTGGATCAGCCGCCGTTCGATCGAAGTCGCACGTTGGTCCCACGGTGGATTAAGTCCGAATTACTTGGTACCGGTAATATATTCTTCTTTAAGCAATCGTAATGACCGCGGATCCTGCGAACCGCCTCCTGACAAATTGCGGTCCGTTTGATGGGTCCACGATTCTCCACTGGTGGCGAGATACTAAGATGAAGTGCCCTAAGTCTGGACAGTCAAAAAGTGATACCTAAATCTGGACAATTGAATCTTCATAGTAAAGTCAGTAATTAAGAGATTAAATAATTATATTATATATTCTGAAGCCTTAGCTACAAGTAGGTGTGAATATTATTTCATTGAGACATCAATTGAAATTTAAAAATGAATTCAAAGTTCATCTGAAAACAGTACACAAAATAGTCTATTTACATGCGAATCATGTGCATTTATAGTTCGAACTTTTGTTAGAGAAAAAGATATAATTTAAGCCCTCAGACAAAAAATAATTATCACGCATAATAATATTGATATTTTAAAATAAATTGGCAATCAAACTTAACGTAAATAATAATTATTAATCCAAATATTAGATGTCCAAGATTAGGACTGTTTTCAAATATAAGTACTCCATACTGGGACGCGATGACAGTAGCTGTTCCACTCTAAGCTTATACGCAATGTGCTTATGCCTGAAGCCGGACACGTGTTTGTGAATAAAATCAACGCATTGTTTGCAAATTATTTAACTACATGTACGTATAATTAGTCTTCTATTAGCTTGAATAACGTATGTAGAAAATGTATTCCGGTTGTGACGCTAATAATACTTTATGTTTACATCTTAAATCTATCAGTATTACTACCTAACCTTAAAAGTTGTATTATGACAAGTTTTATTAAAACAGTAAATGAAAATAAATATATATTTGGTTAAATAATACAATACTATAATTTATGATAAGAATACTACATATTACGCAAAGCATCGTCTATTCGTCATGCGCAACAGCGCCACCAACCAACGTTTTAGGTTATGTTCGCTCGATGAACTCGTAAATTGAATTTGTCCCGATATAGGCTTTACTTCTGTCCAGGTACTAGCTTAGATTGGATTTAATATGTCCAACTATAGGTTTGAATTATTCTTGTTAATACAATTAAGATATTAACCTAAACAATGATTTTTTATTTTAAATTACTTTACAAACTCTGAACTGTATGTTAAAATTCTTAAGAAATTGTTTTTGTTTATTTAAAGTGATAAAATTTAAAATAGAAAAACATGCTGTCCAGGCATAGGGCCTTCACCTTATACAAGTTCTTGATTTCTCTATAATGAATCCGATCATCTATCTGCAATGTCATTTATTTGTGGGCAGTAAATGTCGAAGACTACAATTTCTAAATAAATGCAGTAAGTCGAGTAATGTTAAATAAAGTTTGTCCACCAATGTACTTCGCAGCACGCGTATGGCAGTCAGTCTATCGGAAAGCGATTGTCCACCGTCGGCGACAGTAAATATCTTTGCGCGACACTTATAGCTGACCGTTTGCGCTGAAAATTGTTTAAACGTGTGTTCGTGTACGTGCCACGGTCGCGCGAAATTCAGCTGGTTGCGGGACTCCGAGGATAGCTTAATGACCACCCGTGACAACTTCGCGAACTTTAGTTGTACAGGCCACTCCACTTTAATTGATCAACTGAAATTGAAAAACTTATTCAAGACCGGTACCACTTTGGCCGTTCTCCGAGAATTGGAAAATTCTTGCGGTTGGAAGAAAAGCATGTCTTGTCGAATACATCGGCGATAAGAAACTCTGTACGCTCTCTATAGATTCGCCTGGAAACAACCTTCGACGATGTAGGTCATTGTGTTATCTTTCCCGAAATGTCAATGCTACGTAAGCAAGCGAATGTGTATTTGTTTCCAACGTGACCGATAAATGGGACATTCGAGCGAGCACAAAGTGACCTCGAGCATAAAATGTTTACCACCATCCATCAAATATATTTCTATTCTTCGGCCAGCGGAGACCTAATTGGTCCAGTCCGTCGGAGACACGGGCAGCCAGTGTTTGCACAACAAATAGCCCGACAATGAGCATGAAAATATGGTGCCTTTTCTCCGTTTGTTCCATTTTCGACTCGCACCACTTCAAATGTTTATACCTCGCTGACCGTGCAATAGCCGAGCGATCGCGAAGAAAGGAAACGGAAGAATTGCTCGCGGAATCTCTGCGTTAAAGTCAAACAAACGCGACTCGTTTACTTTAAACTCTTATGGCAAATATGATATTATACCTAATAATTTTCACATTTCCACGCGCAAGAATAATGTTCATGAATTTAACAATTCGTCATTCTTTAACAATACGGTGACATTTTTTTAGATCGTCATGAAAGTGGGGAATAAAATTCTATATAAGTTCTGCTTTTAGGAATTACGCGGAGAAACTTTCTCTCCCGCATGAAGACGCGCACGTAAAGGACAAAGACCGCTCCAACCTCCAGCGTTTTGACAAGCCGGTTATCTATTATAATTGAGCACCTTAGATTTTCCTGCGCGGCGTGTTTGCCGGATATCTCGAGAACGTCCGGGAGCGGTAATCCTGGCTCTCCTCTGGTAAGTGTCACCATAGCTCACGCGTGGATGATTAACCGCCTAAGCGACGCTCAATGAAAACGGCTCTTTAAAAACGAGCAGCTACTTAAACGTTGTACCTGCGCGACGCGGTTTGCTTCGTGCTCCTTGCGTATGCGGCCCCGATTAGCCACGTTAAATACGGCCGGCCATTTATCAGGGGGCATAATAGAGACGTTACTTTCGCGCCATATGCTGTCTCCTATACAATAAGCAGCGGCGCGCAGTTAAATGGCCGTGCCCGCGCAATATGTTCCGAAACGCGACAAATAGTCAGGAAACCGGCTTGCGGAGTGCACAGTTTATATTTACAATAGGACAATGCGTTTTTCGCTCGACGAGGGAGGGGTGAGCCCCGGCAGTTGTGGCCGCAACGGAGAACGGACACGCTTCGTCTATGATCCCGGGCGCAGTGCATTGCAGTCGCTGGATTTCGTGTGTCCTCCCTGTGACGTTAACGATCCGTGAAGATAGATCCGCCCAGGGCCGAAATATCACGGCAAAAAACCTCAGATAAGTCAAACTTTATCTGCTCGGCCGGAGATCGGTGAACCGATTCGTTGTACGAAGGTCTCGGCACACCATGCTGCGTGGAAGCTTCTGCCACATGTAGGAGTTGTAGAACGGTTGGCAATGGCTACAGCATAGTTTACAAGTCGGAAACAAAATATATTTTATAAGAGTCTGAAAAAGAATCAAGAGCATATTTTTAAAAGTTTAAGGTATCAATAAAATTGACTTTTTATGAGAAAGGTCTTAACAAAGCGGTACAGATAAATGAATGCCTGGGTGGCGGGGGAATTGAAATTGTTGATAACGAAATGCATATCAATGCGCGAGTGCGAGTTTTTAATCTCGAGGGATTATATCGCCTGACCTTTTAAACAATATTTTAATCGTAGAAAAATGTTCAAGCGTGAATCGTGGGGTAGATAATAGTTTTCTCGAATTAAATACTAACGAGAAACGAAATTAGATAGCGATAAGCTCTCTCGAGCGTTGCACGGGTTGCTTCGCCGTGTCTTTTTCTCTCCCGTTCCAGGCTGCGTCGTTTCTGTTTATCGTAAGAAGGATTTTAGTTGGCTGTTAAAGCAAGAGAATGTATAATTGGGGCCGATACAGCAGCGACAGTGGCGCCGTTGGAATTTTAAACGTAATCGGCCGCAGATAAACCCCGAGGGAACCGGAAGCGGAGGTCGAACGCAGCAACGGCACGAGAGCGAATACAAAAGTGCCTCGTATTTCGGTCTCGTTTCTAAATTAGTGGGATCGAGATCTAACAATCTATCCGCGTCCCCGAAAGTGAAAAACATCGTAGATCCGCGATCTCGATTGTTGTTACAGAAACTGTTTTGCGCTCCACGCAATAATAGGTATCGTTCATCTAAACAAAAAATGCTTAGCGTCACGAACGTGTGAAAACAAACTTTCGGGGGGCAATTGTAACGGAGGTATCTGATATCTGCAACATTAATTATTAGACTGCGGTTGTTTGTGCGATACTCAAATTTTCTAAGTCTACTTCGAAAAACATATCGGGTGGCAAATGTGTGTAGATTATTATATCCTTATATCGATCGTATTTATTGTTAATATTAAATTCCTAATGCTTTCGGCGCAAAGGTTCGATCATTTGTTACTTGATTTACAAAGCAATTTTGCAAACTACTAAAGTAATTCCGACGTTTCGATCTTTATTCAGATCATCTTCAGGGGTTACTAATGTCACGTCCAGTGGTTCAGCCGTTAATAATAATTGATGAAATCAAGCATGACATTCATGACATATATTTTCTGGTATTTCTTTTTATACTTGCTCTAATAATGATGTACGAAAAATAAAATATCAAATATTATAATTGAAAATTAATGTCGAACTATCGTATACTATACCAAATTGCCTGCGATAGAATTAAGAAAACTTATTTCGAATTTAAAACCTTGATTGAACGAATTAAAAATGTAGCGAAATTTATTTTATTAAATGATTCAGTCATTTTCAAATATAAATTGTGAGCGAATATTCGTTGAAGCCTGTTCATCACTAAAGACTGTGAAGATTTTTCAGAAGAATCGATGAACGATGGATTGTTCCTCGATCTATGAGATGCGCAGAGTAATATGATCCAGCCAAGAGAATGATAAAAGATGCAATGTACACGATTAAGAAGAGAGTGACTAAGAAGAATGCGATTAAGAAGAAATCGATTAAAAGGAATTGGTGATGATGTAGCCACCTGATGAAAATTAAGCCTAGAACAATGGATTGATCGATCTAGACTAGAACGAACATCGCGAACAGACATTGAGAACAGACATCATGGACAAACTCTAACAAAATAGTTTATTATACATTTCAAGTTAACGAAAGAATGCTTTTGTTGCTCAAATATCATATATTTTTAAATCAACAGGATGGAATATTACTCCAATTTCATAATTAATATGTACTAACAATGACATTCCTCCGTTACCTTCATATTAGCGAATATAAGATCTACTAACATATCATAAATAAGCGCGATACTTACATTAAATACGACAAATATCTGTTTAAAAGTGTTAAGCCTTTGGCTAATATTCGTGTTAATACAACTCTCGTACACCATTATTGAATACGATTGTAATGGACACTACCTAAACGTGACACTAGAATTGCGTCTGTGAAAAATTATTTTCTTAAGAATATTTTGAAATTTAGGAATGCATAACACCAAATTAGTTGTAATTTACATTATCATGAAAATTATTCACTAGAATGTACTGAGAAAAATATTCGTTTATAGGAAATTGGAGGAAAAGTCCGGTTTGCTATAATATAGGATATTTTGATGGTCAGGCAGTGAACGTGTTCTAGTTCGGAGGCAGCGGTGCATAAAGCAGCACCTTGGAGGCGACTCACTCGGCTGACGTGACAAATTGTCATCTTTTTGCGAACAAATTACGCGAGGCAAGGAGCACCGGAAAGAGCGGACGATCCCGAAGTAATCAGGAGGCGTTTGTCGGCGGCGCTCACGGCAGGCGCGTTAATTCTAATCCCGCTAGACGTCCGGCCGCCCTATCATGCATGGGTCTTCGCTAATTTGCACAATAATGGTGTAATTCCAGCGTCAGGAAGATAGCGGCCACTACCGTGTCGCCTTCGTGCCGGGCGATACACGGCCGCCGTACGTTCGATAAACACGCCCTCGCTACAGCGTGTATAAACACTTCGCGTGGACGTGTTTGCGGGGAAGAGAGACAGCGAACGAGACAAAACGATAGAGTAAGTGAGAGATAGAAAGAGAGAGAGAGAGAAAGATAGAAGAGGATCACAAGGACGCGCGTGGAGCGAGGGCTCCGAGCAAGGGACAGAGAATCAGTTAGCGGCGACGGGGTACAGTGGAATTAGAGAAAGGGGTTAAATGAAAATTTGAAGGTACGGCCAGGGGTCGGAGAGGGTCGACAAGGTTACAAAGCGGCGAAGGGCTCGAGGAGATAAAGCAAGAAATGAAAAGAAAACAGAAAAGGGCGAAAACGACAATTAAAGGGCGCGGAAGGCAAGAATAAACGAGTCGACGCGCCGACCAGGAGATATTGACAAGAGAGACAGGGTTGAAGTTCGAGGACCGTGAACGCACATGAAACAGTTTTATTCCGCTGTGAAAGAGAGGAAGGACAGAATCGGGGACACGGTGGAAAAGTTAGATGGTGTCGAGAGCGGCTAGAGCGTGCCAATCGGAAATGAATCCGCGTCGCCGTACACCGGCAACGATTGCTCGATCGCGATTTAAAGCAACGTCGCTGCAACTGCACGCTGCTGGATGTAAGCTCGTGTTATCGACCGTGCGTAATTCGGCCGGGCTACCTTTATCGTGCAGCGAACAGCAAGCAGCCTACACACGATAGTTGTTTAAACGTTACATAAGGCACTGCCCCCCTCCCCCACCGATTAACGCAGCATTCGACCTGTGCGCAGCTCAGAATGTTCGAATTCGGAGAGGTTCCGTCATCGATTGCTGATAATATCCGCGCTCCGGTTCCGAGTGGGATGCTCGACAAAATTCGGCGTCTAAAGGTGCGAGTACACTGGCAAGTGTAAACAAAATTTTATTTCCTTTACTTTTCTCCAAACTTTCTTCGTAATCTACAAATTCCATATTAAGAGAACATCATTTTTATTTTTCCATTTTATACGAATTACGTTAATTCGCTGGGAGATGCTCATTTGCCGCACAGTGTAAACAAAATGTTATTTTCTTTACTTTTCTCCATACTTTCTTCGTAATCTACAAATTCCATGTTAAGAGAACATCATTTTTATTTTTCCATTTAATACGAATTACGTTAATTCGCTGGGAGATGCTCATTCGCCGCACAGTGTAAACAAAATGTTATTTTCTTTACTTTCTCCATACTTTCTTCGTAATCTACAAATTCCATATTAAAAGAACATCATTTTTATTTTTCCATTTTATACGAATTACGTTAATTCGCTGGGAGATGCTCATTCGCCACACAGTGTAAACAAAATGTTATTTTCTTTACTTTTCTCCATACTTTCTTCGTAACCTACAAATTCCATGTTAAGAGAACATCATTTTTATTTTTCCATTTAATACGAATTACGTTAATTCCCTGGGAGATGCTCATTCGCCGCACAGTGTAAGCAAAATGTTATTTCCTTTACTTTTCTCCATACTTTCTTCGTAATCTACAAATTCCATGTTAAGAGAACATCATTTTTATTTTTCCATTTTATACGAATTACGTTAATTCGCTGGGAGATGCTCATTTGCCGCACAGTGTAAACAAAATGTTCTTTCCTCTACTTTTCTCCATACTTTCTTCGTAATCTACAAATTCCATATTAAGAGAACATCATTTTTATTTTTCCATTTAATACGAATTACGTTAATTCGCTGGGAGATGCTCATTCGCCACATAGTGTAAACAAAATGTTATTTCCTTTACTTTTCTCCATACTTTCTTCGTAATCTACAAATTCCATGTTAAGAGAACATCATTTTTATTTTTCCATTTAATACGAATTACGTTAATTCGCTGGGAGATGCTCATTCGCCGCACAGTGTAAACAAAATTTTATTTCCTTTACTTTTCTCCAAACTTTCTTCGTAATCTACAAATTCCATGTTAAGAGAACATCATTTTTATTTTCCCATTTAATACGAATTACGTTAATTCGCTGGGAGATGCTCATTCGCCGCACAGTGTAAACAAAATGTTCTTTCCTCTACTTTTCTCCAAACTTTCTTCGTAATCTACAAATTCCATATTAAGAGAACATCATTTTTATTTTTCCATTTTATACGAATTACGTTAATTCGCTGAGAGATGCTCATTCGCCGCACAGTGTAAACAAAATGTTATTTCCTTTACTTTCTCCATACTTTCTTCGTAATCTACAAATTCCATGTTAAGCGAACATCATTTTTATTTTTCCATTTAATACGAATTACGTTAATTCGCTGGGAGATGCTCATTCGCCGCACAGTGTAAACAAAATGTTCTTTCCTCTACTTTTCTCCAAACTTTCTTCGTAATCTACAAATTCCATATTAAGAGAACATCATTTTTATTTTCCCATTTAATACGAATTACGTTAATTCGCTGGGAGATGCTCATTCGCCGCACAGTGTAAACAAAATGTTATTTCCTTTACTTTTCTCCATACTTTCTTCGTAATCTACAAATTCCATGTTAAGAGAACATCATTTTTATTTTTCCATTTAATACGAATTACGTTAATTCGCTGGGAGATGCTCATTCGCCGCACAGTGTAAACAAAATTTTATTTCCTTTACTTTTCTCCAAACTTTCTTCGTAATCTACAAATTCCATGTTAAGAGAACATCATTTTTATTTTCCCATTTAATACGAATTACGTTAATTCGCTGGGAGATGCTCATTCGCCGCACAGTGTAAACAAAATGTTCTTTCCTCTACTTTTCTCCAAACTTTCTTCGTAATCTACAAATTCCATATTAAGAGAACATCATTTTTATTTTTCCATTTTATACGAATTACGTTAATTCGCTGAGAGATGCTCATTCGCCGCACAGTGTAAACAAAATGTTATTTCCTTTACTTTCTCCATACTTTCTTCGTAATCTACAAATTCCATGTTAAGCGAACATCATTTTTATTTTTCCATTTAATACGAATTACGTTAATTCGCTGGGAGATGCTCATTCGCCGCACAGTGTAAACAAAATGTTCTTTCCTCTACTTTTCTCCAAACTTTCTTCGTAATCTACAAATTCCATATTAAGAGAACATCATTTTTATTTTCCCATTTAATACGAATTACGTTAATTCGCTGGGAGATGCTCATTCGCCGCACAGTGTAAACAAAATGTTATTTCGTTTACTTTTCTCCATACTTTCTTCGTAATCTACAAATTCCATGTTAAGAGAACATCATTTTTATTTTTCCATTTAATACGAATTACGTTAATTCGCTGGGAGATGCTCATTCGCCGCACAGTGTAAACAAAATTTTATTTCCTTTACTTTTCTCCAAACTTTCTTCGTAATCTACAAATTCCATGTTAAGAGAACATCATTTTTATTTTTCCATTTAATACGAATTACGTTAATTCGCTGGGAGATGCTCATTCGCCACATAGTGTAAACAAAATGTTATTTCCTTTACTTTTCTCCAAACTTTCTTCGTAATCTACAAATTCCATGTTAAGAGAACATCATTTTTATTTTCCCATTTAATACGAATTACGTTAATTCGCTGGGAGATGCTCATTCGCCGCACAGTGTAAACAAAATGTTATTTCCTTTACTTTTCTCCATACTTTCTTCGTAATCTACAAATTCCATGTTAAGAGAACATCATTTTTATTATTCCATTTAAAACGAATTACGTTAATTCGCTGGGAGGTGTTCATTCGCCGGACAGGTCTCTTGTTTCGTTCTGTTAGAACCGCTGGGAACGTGTCGCGCGATCAGATTTTTGCGGATCAACAATGGAAAGTAATGCGGTTGCATAATTCCGCCCTCGATCCCGTGCGAACGACCGGCGCGCCATCCCCCGAGATCATAATTTATGCTTGTCCCCGTTTTTTTAATGACTCCGATCGTTATTCCCGTCCGTATAGCTGCCGATTTAGCAAGTTGTTCCATCAACAACTCATCCCGCGTTAATTAAACGTGTTATCAAATTAACGCCGCGGTAACGACAACGTGAGGCTTTAATTAAATCATTTATAGCGGGGGACTCGCGGGTATACGTTAATCACACGAAACACAGAAATAAATCGATATTAGTTTTAATTAAACAACCCGTGTTTCCCTATTCCGTCGTAGAAAATTGTTCTAAATTATAATCGATGGGAAATTATCAATCATCCGCCAGCGTTTCGGCGGGAAGATTGAAGAGACCCCGAGCCTGTCGACGCGTCGCGTCGTCGAGTTTTGCGTTATCAACGGCACGTTATATTCCGTTGCTGGATCTAATTCCGCTCAGAAACACAACATTATCAGCTCGCTGGATGTGTCTAATCGGTAAATATTACCATCAGTAATGTCTAACAAAATTATTACAGCGCCGAATTACGCGTAACGCGGAAGATATAGTATAACTATCTGCCGGTTATTAGATCTCTAAATTCTCCCAAGTTTATCATTCACGTTCAATCCGTTCAAACTTTCAAACCCATAATGAAAGATTGATTTTTCGCTTGATCCTCTTTCTTTCTCCAGTCTCGAAAATGCGAATTCGAACGTCGAATCACGAGAGACGCGCTAGATTCTCGCGAGCGGTATTCGAAAAACAAACAGCTTCAGTACGATTTTCCCGGTTCCATCGATCCAATTGATATCGACGACGAAAAAATATTTGTTCTTTAATTAATGAGAAAGCCTCGCGTTTCATTTCGAGCGAGGATTCACTGATTTCAGATCCGACCATTGTTACGCTGATCCTCTCGTCGGACTTCATTGTTTGCATGAACTTACGAGTGAATGAAAGTACGAATTACGTAGCGCGAATGAAGCCGAAAGATATCGGCTATTCCTTATCGCGTACTCCATTTTTCTGTTTATTTGGCTCTGTCAGACAATTGCAGCTTTACATTAGGTTTCACGTACATCAGTAAATGGAATAAAGGTGTGGTTGTTCCACGGATGTTTTATGAATGTGAAAAGCATTTCCGATGGATGGTTCGGCGTTGATCGGTATCGCGTAATCGATAACGTATAATCTCGGGGATTGTTTGCGCAGTTTATGCGACGTCAAACAATTGTCATACGCGTGCAGCGAGCACGACGAAGGGATGAGGGGTGGAAGCGTGTTCGTTCGACGGGAGAGGCGTTTTTCGAGTGGAGGATCGTCGGGAGCTTATTTAAGATTATGAACGATGCAACGGACAGAGCGGGAGGGTCGTCCGCGCGCTGTGCCGGATAATAGGAAGCCGGGAGCTGGCGTCGCAAGTACTTTAGATATACCTATATAAATTAATTGTACGATTGCGGGGACGCATGTTGCGATCTGAAGTGGGCTCGCGAGATTAGAGGGCCGGTTTTTGTTGGATTTGCACAACAATGGTCGGATCAGCGGCGCGGCATGTGCGAACCCACCGCTCTCGGCTCACCACGTTCCCGCTTCGAGGGATCCTTAATCCCAGCGCTCTCCAATTTGATACAATTTCCTGTCCTCTTTTTGTCGCGCCGATAGGGAACGGGCCCGTCACCGGGGCACGTGGTCCGATGTAACTGTCGGTTTAACACGCCTTTCGACGGAAGTGCTTTTTCATTTGCTCCTCATTTACGATCAACGTCCGCTTCCCTGCTGTCCGCGATCCCGGCACTCTCTCTCGATCTCTTTCTCTCTCTCCTGTTAAACCTCTGAGCCGGCTCCACGGTTGCTCTGCCTCCATGACAATTAGAACGTTGCTCGTTCGGTCGCAACGCAACGCAGTTTTGTCATTATGTGAACCACTGTTAATTGGCCGCCTCTGTCAACAGAATGTTCTATTACCCAAATACCGTGCTCGTCAACATTAATTTTGATTGCTACGTTCTGCCCGAAATTGGGGAATCAGCGCGAAATGCGCATCGAAATTAGCATGTTCCACACACACACAGGCTCCACGATTATAATAATTTTCTTACGCATTATGGGGGCTCGACGTAACTTACAACGATGTCTATGATGCATCCGAAATGACTAAGCGGGAACAACAATTTTCTAAATAAATTTCATCGTGTTTCACACGTACTGGTTTACGTTTCGATGTCTTTTATTGAGCCTGGCTGATTAATCATTCGTCGTAATAGCGATTGCAACGTTCCTGTTGGTTCAATTATAGAATTCAATACCAACTGAAACTGATTTTACGTAGCTAACCAACGGGTTACACGATTTTTCATTCGTTAGACGCACCGCTAGAGATTGTATTATTTTTTATCAGACTCATTATTAATTAATTTTTGCCCTTAAGCGGACTTTCAAGCTGTAGGAACATCTGAAACAGCAATGATTCAATTAAATTGTATAACGAAGATAAGCAGGTGTAATTGAAAGGGGTCAAAAATATTTCAGTTTCGACCCCAATTGTAAGGACGATATTTCACGGATTAGTTATGTCAGCTTGAATACGTATATTAAAATTTATGAAAAGGAAAGCAAACTTTCTACTCGGTGTCAAGCATCAGATGTTTTTCCATAAAAAAAAGTGCGCATTGCATAAACGCACAGTAACACCGTTATATCATTTCCGCACTTCATTCATGATTCTCAGCGAGTAGTATATCATTCGCGGGCACCTGTGCAAATACTTATCTTCGTGAAGTTACAGTAAACTGGACTTTGACAGAATTCAAGTTTTTATAATGTCGAATAAAATGTTGTCAGACTAGCCAGAAAATGTTCGAGCATTGACATTTAAGAGAATTGTACGAGCACTCCTTGTCAGTTGGTTGTAAAACTACTCTAGAAGCATTCACATATTGTTCATACAAACAGATACAGTGGGTGTACAAAGTGTTCGTACACTTTTTAAAAACTAATAACATTTTTATAATTGTACCAAACAACCTGATTTTTTATAATCAATTAGAAGCATTGGTTTACGAAATGATATACAAAAAAGATTTTCCAAAAATTATAATTTACAAGGTTAAATGCAAAAATAAAGAAGACATTTTTTAAAACTTTTTTATTTGGATCCTTAATGAAAATTTAAAATGCATGTTTTGTAGATCTATGTTAGTCATACACATATTGAAAATTTCATTGAAATCGATTAACTTACACACGAGCTACAAGCGGTCAAAAATGGTGAAAATCGTAGTTTTCCACGACTTTTGATCAGTTTCTGCTTAAAATCCACAGAATCGTACATCTTTCGACGCCTGTTTTTTCCTGCGTCAATCGATTTCGATAAAATTTCCAACATGTGTATAAAGAACATGGATCTAGAAAACATATGTTTTAAATTTTCATTAAGGGCCCAAATAAAAAAGTTTTAAAAAATGCCTTTTTTATTTTTGCCTGCAAGCTTGTAAATTGTAATTTTTGGAAAATCTTTTTTGCATATCAGTTTGTAAACTAATGCTTCTAATTGATTATAAAAAATCAGGTCGTTTGGTACAATTATAAAAAAGTTATTAGTTTTTAAAAGGTGTACGAATACTTTGTACACCCACTGTATGTATATTTTGTGAACTGGCATTTGCGCACACACCTCGCGTTTGCTTAAAAACTATGCAAGAGTTACAAAATGTGTGCAAAATATGTTTCTTGATACGTACGTAGATAGTCGTCGTATAATTTGTAACTCTATTGTTACAAATAGGAAACACATAGGAAATTAGGGTACTCGTCTCGGTAGTTAGCACATTTTCTAAATTTTTTACGCGAGGACATGAAGCTGAGGAATAATATGACTAGAGTCCCCATTCAACTGTATATTTTTTAATTCAACAGAAAGTTTAATCTTTCATTTAATCAAAGTAGTAGAATAAAATCTTTACTTAACTTTTTCCCCTCCCCGATTAGAATTTTTTTATATGAAAACGATCACATACACTGCCGCTCAAAAGTATGTGGACACTTCCTTAATTCTTATAACTATCTGAAAAAAGTTATGATATCTTTGGTAAATTTGATTATCTTGTATGTATTTCAGTTCGTACAGTATTGGAGAACATATTTTAATAATAATTTATTAAACATCTCACCGATAATGATAAAAAATAATTATATTTTCTTTTCGTCTACATATCCACCGCGTGCTTTTATGACCGCGTTTACTAGTCGTGGCATTCTGGCTATTAACTTTTTCATTACTTCACTTTCAATAAGGTTCCACTCAGATTCTAATATATTATTTCCCACAAATGTTTTTCAGTCTTGGGACATCGTTTTCGGACTTATCTATCTATGTGATCCCATAGTTTTTCTTTTATTTATTTCAGAAAATTCAATAACTAAATTGTTTATTTTGGTACTATTAGAATACATTACATACATATTCATAATAGACTTTAGCAACAAATATTGTTTGATAATAAAAATATACATTACATATCACAAATTTCATGAACATGGTAAGCGTCCACATACTTTTGAGCGGCAGTGTATGTATATCTCCGTGCTCCAAAGTGATCGTCCTCCAGAAACGAATTCTCCTCCCGTTTTTAACGTTTGAAGTGGCGATGAGAAGTTCTGTCGAAGGAATCAATAATCGAGGATTCCCCTGTTAAGGTATTCTCGAAGGGTTTAGGGCTAAGTTATTGGTTGACTTTGTGTTTGGCAAGGGTCAACAAGTCGACGGCGAGTGCTCATTTCACGGAGAATCTTCTTATTGTGGCCTAGAGGGCAGGCTTTCGGCGTTTTAGTATCCGACCTGAAGTATCGTGGCCTCTTCGCAATTTCAATTAGAAGTATTGCACGACCACGCTGATTGACAACCTTCGCAAAATTATTCTCTGTTTGCTGGACACGTAAACACCCGTATCGCAAGCATCGTGCATTTGCAAGAAAAACCACGATGAAAGTTTACGTTCGGTCGTGCGTATGCTTCGACGAATCGAGACCGTACACATCGTGTATTTTTTTGCCCGAAAAACGATGTGCCATGCGATTCTTGTCCCGGCGAATGGACATGGGGGGATTTTTTACTCCCTTTCACCTTTGCCGCCGCGGCTAATGTTGACATCGAAGAATGATCGAACGCGGCGCACGTAGAGGGGGAAGAAAATCAATGACAGAGGAACACCGGAATGCAATTTCGCTGGATGTTTTGCCGCGATCTGTTCATCTTGATTTATAAACGATACGCACACGATCCATATTTATTTACTTTACCGTTGTTTGTCCAGATATCCCTCGCTCCGAGTGAAATCGTTGCATCCGAAAAACAACAGTCCCCCTCTCCGCCATTCTTTTTATTCGTTTCGCACGCTGTATACAATCGATACAAAAATTTTGACTTCGTATCATACGCGGTCAACGAAATCCCAGTTCCACCATGATTTGTTACCTTAAACTATTAGATTGTACACGGTAAAAATCAATTCACGGCACAACACAGGATAAATGAAATATTAATTCAACATATAAAGCGTTCTGTACATGTAAAGCACTTCATAATTTATCCTATTCGCAGCATTTTATGGTTTCGAACCTGTAACCTGCTGTACAGTGAAACGTAACAATACGGATTAAATTCATGATAAACGGCACGGCATTTATATTCGCTAAATGATAGTTAACAAAGGCCGAACAACATATTTATTAACCGCCCTCCAGTCGAGAGTTCCGTCCGAAATAAATTTTCATTTACGGCCAAGTTTTCAATGCAATTAATTCATTCTTTTTGGATGCTGTGGAAAGTAGAAGATATCAGGTGTTGAAATTAATTCTTCTACGTTATTAAGAATTAAGAGTTAAACCAAACGTAGCTTCAAGAAAATACGTGTCAGATGTTTTTTTAAGTTCATAAATCACATCATAAAATCGGCGTGTTACGATTGTGTAACCTCCCTTGTTAGACACGCTGCCACATTTTTGACAGGTAGCGTACGTCTGAAAAGTAGACCGTACGCGTCTTCCGGCAGCCTCTGAATTATTAGCAGCCGTAACTCGACAGAAATAAGCCGAAGGGAAGCGTGGACCCACGCGTCATTGTGAATACCAAGCTCAGCGAACAAACTTTCAGACGTGGAATAAAGTTTCTCTCTCCGCGCGTCGTAACTCCGCTGAATCGCCTGACGTTACGGAACAACCGGTGAGAGCAGTAACAACTACAGCGCCGGTGTTTTCAGCGGCCGTTGTCTCTCGTTGTTTCTTAATCACGCTGTAAACCCCGACGTCGACGAAAATGCCTGCAAAATTGATATTCCATTCCTCCTCCTCCCCCGGAAAGGCGTAAAAAATGCTTTACTCGGAACATTCTCGCGTCAGCACCTGATCCCTTCGAACGCTTCAATGCTCCTCTTCTTATCGCGAATAGAAAAGATATTCCGCAGGAAATCTGAAAACGTGCAACACGAATCTCCGTTCTATGGAAATCGTCATTCAATAATGCATGCGTCATTTTTTCTTCTCATGACGATCTGCACTCGAAGCTGTTCCAGAATTCGAACGAAGAGAAATTACACTGTCCAACAAATTTCAACTTTTTTTATGTTCCCAGATTACTATTGGGTCCTTCTTATAGAGTTTTTTGCGCTGATTCCGAATCTGTTTTTAATTTTTTTCCTATACGCACAGTTTTTGAGGAACATGGCTTTGAAAAAAAAACATATTTTTTAACTTTAAACAAATATTGTGATGTTATTATAAAAGATATTGAATTGTTCTTTGCAGCAAAAGATTCTGTGGACTTTCCCGAATACAGTGATATCCAATATTAATACACTATGATTGTTTAAACATGTTTAAACAATGATTAAAGACGGAGAGACACCATTTTTGCACCAATTTTTGAAGATATTTTTAAATTTATCTCAAAAAATAAGGGTCCAGCGGAAAATCGAACTATACCACGCGATAGAGCAGACTTTTATCTTGAAAAACCCCCGTTTTAAGTTTTCGACATCGACGTTTTTACCGAACCAGAAAGCAAAATATCTTCGCCCGACATGCGTTGCCGCCAGTGGCGCTCTGGACGAGATATGGCGCAGCGACGGGATACGGAGCGGCGAACGACCGTTGTAGTGGTGAGCGCCACTGGCGGCAACTCATGTCGGGCGAAGATATTTTGCTTTCTGGTTCGGTAAAAACGTCGATGTCGAAAACTTAAAAGGGGGGTTTTTCAAGATAAAAGTCTGCTCTATCGCGTGGTATAGTTCGATTTTCCGCTGGACCCTTATTTTTTGAGATAAATTTAAAAATATCTTCAAAAATTGGTGCAAAAATGGTGTCTCTCCGTCTTTAATCATTGTTTAAACATGTTTAAACAAGCATAGTGTATTAATATTGGATATCACTGTATTCGGGAAAGTCCACAGAATCTTTTGCTGCAAAGAACAATTCAATATCTTTTATAATAACATCATAATATTTGTTCAAAGTTGAAAAATAGGTCATTTTTTCAAACTCAAATTTCTCAAAAACTGTGCGTATAGGGAAAAAATTAAAAACAGATTCGGAATCAGCGCAAAAAACTCTATAAGAAGGACCCAATAGTAATCTGGGAACAAATTTGGTGTTGGACAGTGTTATCAACGCTTTTCGTATAAAGTGTTATCAATAAAATTTTGTGGGTTAGTGGGTTAATCTGCCGGGAACGAGAATTATTTCGCGTTACGTTTCGTCGAGTCCGTTAATCGATCACCGGCGGTATTAAGACGTTCCAGGATTAAAGTGTTCTCTGTCTAATTGACGTTTCCCGGGGAGCTATGAAATACGGCTGACAAAAGAAAATCAATAGACCGGCCGTTCCCCGAACGCGATTCGTCCATGTAAAACATACTTCTGGAGCGGACAATAGACGTTGATCGCAGCTTTCAATCGTTCCGTTCAATCCAGTAATATCGAAAGCTTCGCGTCGCCGACAAAAGAGTAAGAACTGCAGACGAGAACGGGTAAGTCTGCAAACGAATCAAGGAACGAAAAAATGTTTACCTGGCATAGCGGAGAACCTAACTCCGAAAGAACCTATTACAATAGGTTCATCCCGCGTCTAGCTGGAGTCAAACAATGTAGTTCGGAATAAAGCGGCGCCCGGATGATCCGAGCTAAGTCGTCGATTCATCGACGGGAAACCCGGCTGCAGAATTCCGACGCGCGCTCGTTGGATATCCCTCGGGGCGTCGCTTGTCGATTTCCATTTTTATTGCGCCTACGTCTGCGGAAGCTTCCGCCGCGGGATCCAAGGCGCTAATTTGCAAACAGATAACCTCAGAGTTACGGCCGTGAACTTGCCGGGGTAAGGGATGCTGAGCTTTCCGCGGCGATAAATGTTGGAGAACGCGGGCTTCGAGACGTTCCGACGATGGCTCGACTTCTCGCAGAACCCGGGATGGGAAAGCGACCTGGACACCTGCCCAGGATTTTTGGAAACAGAGAAAACCGATCGCAAGCGGGACTAGAATCCTCCCTCTTTTCAAGAAAGAGGAGCCACTTTGAAATTGTTGTATTTTTAGAATTGTTTCAATAGTTCAATCGATTTGTATTAGGTCTTCTAATTGGTTCAGGCGAAAACAGCGACGATTAACTTGTAGCTAATTTAAAATAAATTGATGAGAACGGATCGTGACGTTCTTCCGACGCTAACTTCGCCGTTTCCGGTTTCGGTGACACAGCGGCATGCGAATCGCGGCGCGGAATCCGCGACGACGTTCCCCGGATCGGCCGTGCGGCTAAATCAAATTTAAAAGAATGACTCGTACACTTGTTTCACGAGAGGAACAATGGCCTTTTGAACGCTCTTCCCTCGAGGACCTTTCAAGGCGTTTGCTGACATTACGTTGCACTGTTCGGGGCACAATGGAGAATTGTGCCGCCACAGAAGTAGCGCGTTCCTCTGTTCGGAAGTATCGGGGAATTGAAATAGGTTGGAAGACAACTGTTGCTCTTCGCCGTGCCGCGCCACGCCGCTGAGGAAGTTCAACTAATTTAGTCTCGAACGAAATTTCGCCTCGCCTGCTCAAACTCAGCCGTTACTTTTAATCCAGTCGACCGAGGAACCGATGCCGCCGCTTTTGTCGGAAAAGCTGCCGGAAAATCTGTCCGCCTGTTCCCAAATTTGAGTTCGGTGAACGATTAAAAACGTCTCTTCGATGACGTTCGTGATTGAAATAACTGGTAGCATCTCTTCGGAAGAGAGCGTCCTGTTGCTATTTTTGTGTCTGAAGTTCATTAGTTCAGATGCTGTTACACGACTGGCAAATGATCTGAAATGACATGATCTCGTCTGCGACGGTAAATCTGTGTCGCAGCGGTCGCTCGCGATCGAACGAATTGCATCGTTCGGAAACAAGTGGAACGGACATAACCGCGAAAGAAAGTGGGCTTCGTGCTATTCCGTTTTACAGCCGCTGTATTTCGTTTAGAAGAATCGGAACTGATTTACTTTGCCCTATAAGTTTACTTTTTATTGCCCGGCCGTCTCGCTCGTATTTCATTCTCCTAAACTGTTTTTACTGGGTCCGGGCTACTTTTATATGGCTTATCGATATTTCTATATAGACCCACCGAGGATGATGGAATTCCTTCGTAATTTTTACTGTCCCCTGTAAATCGTTCTGCTACTTTCGTCCCGTTCCGAATCGGCCCGAATACGCAAAACTCGGTTTCACGATCCGCAGCTTCGATTTTTCGTACGTTCGTCCCGGTTAAACGCGGTTCACTACGGAACACTATAATAGAACAGACTATAGACCAATTTCTCCGGGTCGAAGTTAACGGTGACTCACACGCGGATAATTTATCGGGAACCCTGCGTGCAGAGTTCTATCGCAATCAATAACGATTAGAAGCACCGGGGCGAGATTACAGTCGAAAAATATCGTATCGGTTTAAATCACCGGGTCGCTATTTCTACACGGGGCCCGAGCGGAATCGTAGAACTCTAGTCATTATTTTAATTATTGCGAGCACTGCGTCGTTTCACGGGCCTTAATTACAGCTCTCGGAGACCGGCCCGTGAAGTAAAGCGATTCTACTTGCCTGCTGGCGTCCACGCTTGCGAGAACATCCTCTCACCTTCGTCAGATCTTCTTGTTGCGAACCGGTCCTGGCGAAGAATCAATAGGACCGAATTAGCGAGTCCGATAATTAAGGCGCCGCTCTTCGAGGGATTACGGACTGCCAATTCGGCTGTCGACTCGCACGTCAAAAATGTTTCTTATATTTCCGTTCTCGGAGATGATAGAAGATGAAAAGAACAGCAGTTTTGCGGTTGTAAAATCATAGATCCAGTGTTAGAATACTTTGGATCTACTGCTTTTACCTTAAACAATTAAAAATAACAGGTAGGGCTAATTGCAGAAAATGTCAGGTCGCTTTGGACCTCGTGGGCTCATTTCAGGGTAATCATAATCGCCGAGGGGTCCCCTCTTCCAGATAATTGCCAAATCCAATAACACGGTTAGAGGGGTGATATTAGCAGATCCCCGAGAAGTCGTCGAATTTAAAGCAAACAAGGGGTGGTAAATGAAATTTAATGTGACAAGGCTCCGATACACGCGCGAGAACTTGTAGGGGAACGTTCGGACGATATGTCGTGCGAAAAGCAACACCATGGTGCGTCGTCGTAAAACATTTTTATCACAAATCTCGGCGGTATCCCGATTTTCGGCGGTCCGCGTACCGCGTCACCGTTCGTTACATTAATCTGGCCGGCCGGCTCCCTTCCACCGGCTCGTTCTCGCGTGCATATTTCGTCGCTGTGCATCAGGTTCGACGCGGCAATTCATTTACCAGTGTACTCTACTCGTTCCAAGCCCGACACGCGTCGATGAACCGGCGCTCGGTGGTTGGAACGGGGCGCCACAGCGCCAAGCTTTCCGACTCGCGTGACAGCCATTGTTTTTTCACGAGGAACGCGACTCCGCTGACCGGAGAACGCCGCTGTTTTCGATGCGAGCCAAACATTTTGCTACTTAACCTTCCGCGGGCAACCGTGGCACAAGTGGGACAAATTGGCAATCTCGTCCAAAAAAGTCATGTCAGGAAATAGACACAGTGGGTGTACAAAGTATTCGTACAAGTGTGAATCAGACAGCTTGATTTCTGAGTAATTCTTTCTCACATCATGTGGTAAATTAATTGTTCTAACCACTCAAAATGGAGCATCTGAATATTTTGTTTTATTTGTAAACGTTTTAAACCCTTCTGGGTTTATTTCGCTTTACAAGAGTAATATAAGTGAATTCAATAATATAGAATACAGTAATAATACAATAAGAATACAAAGGGACAACAAGATCAGGAACAACTCTCGATGCAGTATTTGCAAGACATTTAGACAAAATTGAATCAAGAATGTTAATATCATATTTTAGCTATCACAAGCCAATTGTTTCAATGATGGAATCATAGAAAATCATAGAACATAGAAAAAAATAATGAACAATCAAAATTTGCGACGCAAAGAAGGAGAGCATATGGGAAATGCTATGAACTATGTTTCCTTCTTTGCGTCGCAAATTTTGATCGTTCATTATTTTTTCTATGATTTTCTATGATTCTATCATTGAAACAATTGGCTTGTGATAGCTAAAATATGATATAAATATTCTTGATTCAATTTTGTCTAAATGTCTTGCAAATACTGCATCGAGAGTTGTTCCTGATCTTGTTGTCGCTTCATTAGGATTATTTACCATTTCCAATCTTAATTTACTTCTAAACATTATTAGACTGCAAGAAGTTTCACTTCTGCCGCGCGTGGTTTTCCACGCGTATGTTTTTTTATTTACCTGACACCTGTCAAAATTTTTCAGGTTAGTTTAGAGCAAGGGTTTGGATAATTGTTTATAAATCTTTCAGTCGGAACAAAATCCGATGAGAAACTGCATGTGCAAGTAGCTGGAGGTTGATTCTATGTTATCCAATTGCAAATGTTCACAAATTAACTCTGGTTAACTAGTTATTAACAATTGTTGCGCGGGTTGATTGTTTCGGAAGTTCCCATAATGCGTAAGACAAGGAGGGTCGAACTGTGCGACGAGGACAGACATACATACCACTTCTCCAAAATTTGTTAATAACTAACAATTTAAGCGTCAAACCTGCATAAAACTGAAATGGGAATGCAGCTAGGGCTTCATTTTACATTCTACAATCTTAAAAGTTCACCAATGAAGTCTATAAAGTTAGTAAATGAATTATGAAAATGTTACTTGTCAAACTATTCGAGGTTATTCTCGAAATTTCGTCACTTCCGTAACGCTAGAAAATTGTAGACCCCTCAGCAAAGAAGTTTCACTTCAATAATAATAACTTTGAATATGTAAATATACTAACTATGTAAATTGCAATCTTTGAAAAAAGAATGAATGCTAAGACAAGCTCCAATATTTGGCTTTGCTATGAGTCTTGAAGGCCCATAGTAAGTAGGGCATGTATTAACTTGCGCCTTTGTGGATTATACAATACAAATTGCCATATTATGTGGTCAAGGGTTTCGCAGCCCTGATTGCATTTACACTGGCAATCATTGATAATACCTACCCGCGCTAGTGAAGAAGCTAGGTTATAAAGATCGGCTCGCATTCTGTTAACCGTAACGATGAAGCTTCTCCCAAGTTTTAAATAGGCGAGCCAGGGTACAGAACTTCCATTAAAAAAATTCTGGATGAATTTTACGTCTGAAGTGTGTCGCTGTAAGTGCATAAAGGTCCGCAGTTTATAAATATTAGATTGGAAAGAAAGTTCGTAGCGTTTTCAAATTAAGAATTGAAGATAAAATTCAGGTGATTATTCAATAACACGAGAAGTTACCTTGAAAATGGAAAAAAGTAATAGAACAGAACGGAAAATATCTGAAATTTAGCTTTCAATTTTAATTTACAAACGCTACGAATTTTCGTTCCAACTCAATACTAAACAGAGTATCGTGGAAGCGTCTCTGTGCGTTATGACGAGCGAAATCTAATAAACTGCGGAATCAAGAGAATTATTGCAGTTACCGGCACGGCGCGGCGGCGGCTGGTTCCAGCTCTTGTTATCTTCGATGGGACGTCGGTCCCGTTTCCGCGACTGCAAATGACGCGACGGTAAAGATCAAAAGGGGTGGACAATCGAGTGCTAGTGGCGCGTGTTACGTCAAAGGTCCATCACGGAGCGTTCCGCCTGTTGCGCAAATGAGAAAAAGTCGGGAGCATCCCTTGGGTATCGGGGCTGTCAGCATTTTCCATCCAATTATCCGTAATTACAGAGGGTGCCTGGGCAACGGCGTGACCGTTTTCATAATTGGTCGGTAGCTGGAAAACACTGTCGGAATTTCCGGCGTCGTGACGCCGTTCGGTGTCGATCGTCGCTGTCCGAGCTTGATATAATTGGTCGAGGGAAGCGGCTATCGCGTGGGAATAGAATTCAATTTGTTCGATAACCTTTCTGATTATTGAACGGCCGAACTGCGAAAGAGGGCAAGTGGATGATGACCGATTAGCCTGTTATTGAAAGATGAGTTTCTAGGTAACTAAATGGCGGAGATATCGGGGTTAATTCCACGGGATACGGGATCTTTATAGCTTGTCGTATCCGCAGACTCTTTTACGAATAGCTTATTTTAATAATTTCTACTTCTTACGAAATGATTCATTCGTAAGCGGACGTCCAGGTCTCGCAGCTACATTTATTCATCATCATCGTCATTTATTCAGCTTTATCGACGTGAATTTCTTAATTAGTACAAATGGACCCAGTGCACCGACAGCACAGCGACTCGTCGATGAAATTTAAAATATTGCGCTAGTTTTATTGGGTTTTTATTAATTCGGAATGGCGTTTAACGAGGCGTTAGCGGCAATTAGCTGCTAATGGTTATCGCTGGAATAAGGATGGTCGCGAAATATCGGCTGTGTCTCGCTTGCCATTTCTTTTCCCTGGAATCGCGAACCTTCATTCATAGCAGCGCGGCGCGGCGCTCCGATTTGCTTTGTTTCGCTGTTTCGTTACCGCGAATTTTAGGCCTGCCGTTACAGAGAACATTTATTGTAGCTGTTTATTGTACTCGAAATTCAACGGGAAAACAAAAGGATCGTCGCTGTCAAACAAAGCCTTCCATTATGGTGTCCCAGCGAACAATGGGCTCCACTGTTAACCCTGAAATTTTCAGCAGACTTCAAATATGCGCCGCCGGTATTTTCCTAGCCGCGCGCACGCGAGCGCGTTTTTGGGAAGCAGGTAATTTCGGTTCGAATGCGCGCCCCAGTTGATTGATCCGAGTCGTTGAATTAGTTGTTTGCCGTGCTTCGGTGCCGGGAGTTATGCAAGCCCATTTTCATCGTCGCGTCGTACGGCGTCGGCTTGGTTGTTTGAGTAACGTTGTATCAGACGCAGACCTTACTAAAATATGACTATCATTTTTACGATCCCCCCGCGCATCCTTTCATTTACATTGAACGCGCCCGCTCTATCGTCGAATACGGCCGCCACCGTAATCGAGCGATGCGCGGGGCGCAAATATTAGTCACATTATTCATAGCGCTTCATGAGCATATGGTACTTCCGCGGGCTCTTCGTCTCTTTCCCTTTGCCGTTTGTTATCCCATTGAAACGAATGCGCTGCAGCCTCGAGAACAATATAAACTCTCGCAAATTTACGCAAGGAACGGGGCAAACTTTCAAACCTGCCCCATTTTTAACCGGAATGAAATTTCTGGAAAGGTAAGCGACCCCGCGGTCGTTACGGGAACTTGTCGAACATTATAAAAATGTAATCACGCCGGCTCGGCTATTCGAGGTTTTAATACTTAAATAATTACTTTCATTCTGTCCCACTTTTTCAAGAGAGTCCGCGGGTTCCTTTAATATCGTCGCGCCGCGCGCCGGGCTAAATTTGTAAATGAACGCCGTTCTTCGGTGAATTATCTGTCTAGAAAGTTAATTCGAACGACTACGTGATTTTAGTTCTACAAGTCGGTGTCGGGAATTTTTGGACCGTCAAAATCTTTGTAATTGGCTAGTTATTACAGTGTTCTCCTCCCAGATGATAATCAAAATTAAATTTACGAACATTCTGAGAGTTCGGAGGAGCGCACGCAGCTGGTTCGCACAATACAGGCTTGGTAAAAGTAAATTGGGCATTCTGACGACGATGGTCCCGATAAAAGTAGTCCCACCGCGATAAGAATCGGCTTGATCGCCGGTAACAACGAATCCTCGGCCTTCGAATCTTCTTCAAAGGCGATGTCGCGTGAGGCGCGTGCAAGCCGCTCGTTTCTCCGCCGGGAAATTCCGCAACGTCGGTCTAGCCCACTGACGCGGGTCCGACGTCTCGTGTAATTCGCACCGCCATATTTCACGTGGCGTGGATCCTCGGTCTACGTAGCGACGGGGCTCTTAGATCCTCGACGATTTCAATAAATTATCAAAACAACGTCCGGCCGTCGCGTATTAGCGTGAGAAGGCCCGCAGAGAAGGGACGGCCGCGCGAGCGGACGAGCATCAAGCAGCAATTTGCTCGTACCATCTGTCAAAAAGCCAGCGTCGTATTACCGACCTTTCCCGGCCAATTATGCCCACGGCTAGCCCCGGCGCGCGGCGATCAAGCCGTGATCTACTCGCTTTTGATCCAGCTTTCACTCTAATTGTTCGATAAAAATTATACCAGTCAGAGTCTGACCTTCTTCTTCTTCTTCGCCTGGTTCTACCAAAAGGTGTCCAGAGGCTGGCCATCTCTCGATCAGCCTGCATCTACCCCATTCGACCGTCATTTTGTCTGTTGCTCGCGGTGAGACCTACGTCTTGCAGCTGTTGCCAAGTTCGATTCACCGTCGAGGAAATTTTCTGAGATTATGGTACTTCCGACGACGCGCGAGATCAAAATTTACGATCTTGAATCCTTACACTGCCTTGGAAGAATTTAGATCGTTAGTACTCGTCAGACACGTATGTTGCTCAGCTTTTTTTTAGTGCACAATGTACTAGAATGTGAAGAACAGGTAGACCATTGAAATGTATAAGAATTTGTTCCCAGAAGGCTAATTATTCACTCTTCGATCTGTTTCCTTTAATAGTCCATGAATTTTTCTAGTTTGAATTTATTTGATCAATTACTCTATTTTTTGATGGATTTAATAAATTAAATCATTAAAATGATTCGATTAAGACACAAGGTGTTGAAGTATTACGAAGCAATCTCGTGTTTATTCATTTAGACCGTTTCTTAATTATCTCCTCTCAGACCTGGAAATTCCGTTGCGTCCTAATTTATCAAGCCTGTTTGTCCCCTAATTAGACCAGTTAATTGAGATCCTACTGCATTAAAGTTTGACTGTGTTATCTATATATGCATATGTCTACGTTGCTCGCCTCGCACCGCACAGATATATACATTCGTGGTATTAATTAATCAACTAACATTGGCGTAACACGAGTATCGATCAAGCGGGATCGTGAGCTGCATCGCGACTGGAATTTGCTATGCTACTTTTAGGGTATCTACTGTTGCATATTCTGCAAAGTTTTGTTACAATTTACTTCAGGTGTTTCTCGATTGAATATCATACCGTAAACAAATAATTAAAATATGCGGCACCATGCGCATTGCTGGAAACCCCAGCTTGTATACACATAAAAAACAACAATAATTGATTTTTATGAATTTTTATGGAAACACGTACATGAATAAACAAGTATATTAAAAAAATTCTCAAGAAAATATTTCTATAACTTCACGAATTGTGAGAGAAAAAATCTGAAATCTTTTTTTTTATTGAGGCACTGCAACTATTATAGGTTTATTTCAGCATTAACAATTATACCATAGGCTTACAGTGTACAATGACAGACTTAATAATCGCTAGAGATGTAGATTGCAGTCGTTTAAAAACTGGAAGATACAGGGTGTCCCAGTTTTTTCCGGCCAAACTTTGCCAGTGTGTTCTACACGCAAAAGTAAGAAAAATATGTTATATGAACATATGCTCTTAAATGTTTTATTAAGGAGTTATAACTAATAATACAAAATGTTGAAATTACTAAGAAATTAGTAATACAATAGGGTCAATTTTTGTTAGATGCCAATCCTGTATTCGTAATAACGGACGTCATTTTGAAATGTTAACTCGTTAATAAAACGTTAATAAAAAATGTCGATATCAACTACTTCAGCAAGTAAACATAAGACTTTATGTAAACACAAACAGAGATATTCATAATACGTTCGTACGCTGTGTCGACGAAATGCCAGTTCATTATCATTTTGTATTATTAGTTATAACTCCTTAATAAAACATTTAAGAGCATATGTTCATATAACATATTTTTCTTACTTTTGCGTGTAGAACACACTGGCAAAGTTTGGCCGGAAAAAACTGGGACACCCTGTATATTCGCAGGCTTTAACATTAGGTTCAGCAAAGAAAATGTCCGCTTTTAATGGTAGAAAAAACTTGATTTTGCGCAACTTATTTACTAATTTAATTCTTTGGGAATGGTAAAGACGACTCTGTCATAGAACATGATCCAAGTCCTCGAAGCTATAATTACACTTACAACTAGGATCACTAACAATATTTACTCGATACAGAGAGGCAGCGAGATTATAATGATTGGCCCTGATACGGTTTACTGTGGATATAAAACCCCTTTTAATGTAGTCATCAAAATTTTGAGCAAACCAGGGAGTTTGATTTGGGTTGTAGAATTTTTGGAAATAATGTATACCCTTGATGGTGCCTTGCTCGGTAATTAAGGATCGAGTGTTGAGAATGCCTTTTAGTCTGAGGTGGCAAGTAAAGTCGGTGAAAGGAACTTGAGAAATGTCCGCTGAGTTAGAAGATGTGGCAGCTTTTGCAAGGGAGTCCACATCTTCATTTTCATACGCTCCTATGTGTGAAGGGATCCAGAAAAATTTTATGGAATGTGAGTTGTCCTGACAGAATTTCTCATACTTCTTTTTAATTTCGAGAATGAAAGGATTTGTTCTGATTTTGAAGCTGATGGAATTTAGACTAAGCAAGGCACTCAAAGAATCAGTAAAAATAGCAAAAGAGCGATTTCTATGCTGAAGTGTAATGTCCATAGCGTCGCATAGGGCCAAGCCATGGCCAAGCATTCCGCTGTAAAGATCGACGCGTATCTATCGATACTTTTTGTAATACGAATGTTTAAGTCGTAGCAAATACAAGAACAACCAACATAATCAGCATTAGCGATTTTGCTACCATCGGTAAATATGACCGTGGCGCCGTTGTCTATTAGGATTTTTTAAATTTGAGGGTTAGGATCAACTGGATCTCTAAGCTCTAAACCCAGAGTTGTGTTAATTGGGATGGATGTTACCAATGTATTGAAATCATGGCAATATAAATTATAATTATTATTAGAGATAATTTTTTCTTTTAGCTCAGAAAGACTGTCAATGCATATGTCAAGAATTTTGTTTTTGAATCTAGAGTTTTTCCTTTTGGATATCTAAAATCTGAATAATTGTTTTTACTGCAAGATTTTCGTTTCTGAAAAGATCTGATTGTACCAACATACTGTTTCTTTTTCCTTTCACGATCACAGGAATGCTAAGGCTTCATCCGTAGCTCGATAATATAGATCCTTAGCTGTTGCGCGTGGGGGGAGAAACGGATGACCACGATATTATCTGGACAGCTCGGAACGCGTCTCCAATAAAAACTTGCGAGCCGAGGTCCGAGGGTTATCGCCCCGTGTTGTTTCTAATCCGGTGTCCACAAAACCATAACACGGCGAGCAAACTTTTCGAGCTCGGTGACATGTCACCGAAACATCAAAACACAAACAAACCAGAAATGTAAAGAGTTAACGGCAACAGAGAGTCTGTCAATCTTCGTCCGGCATTGCGCAACAACGGTTCGGGGATGGGCGAGGGGTTTGTGTACACGTCAATCTCGTTCTCTATTTTATTGCATGTATTCCCGCGTTGTTAATCATTGTCCATCGGACAGAGTGGATTCCCGCGGTTCGACGCCATTTTTCTTTCGCCGGCCGTTAATCGTTCTAACGGGTTAAAATATTTTAAATTACGGGGCCAACGGCGCGGACGACGAGTTCGCTCGCGAGCGCACGAGCGGTCAGGCCGGGCCGGGGGTAACTCGTTACAATTTGAAGCGCGATTATGTCGACTTGAATGCCAGTCACTCTCCGGAGGTCATTAAAAATTCGCATCGCCATCCTTAAAGCGAGCGTCGCGGGAATGGAACATGGCGGAAAACCAGCTGGCAGAGAGCGGGGCTCTTCGGGATGGAATGTCGCATGCGACGACCCCCTGGTTCGCGAATTTGTTTCTGAATGCTCGACACGGTGGTTAGCTAAAGCTTAGACCCCTGCGATCCGAACTTTGAAAAGGCGCGGCAGCCTGCCTCCGAGATGAAGACGCCCGCGGACGTTTGAATTACATCTCTTGGATTCAGGTGAATTCAAGTGTGACCTGTATCCGCGGGCCCGGATAAATATATTCGTCGTTCTGGGACAAAAGCCGGCATTCGCTTTTAGCTGTACCAACGGACAAGTGTTAACCCGGAATAGAGCACTCGCGGCATCTGACGTACCTGCATAATTTACGAATTTCGCCGTTATTTTCGCTACCCCGGCTTTCTAGGAAATTACATTCCACTTGCCCGGTCCGGCCCGACTCGGCCCGCCCTTGTCCCGTTGAATTTGATTTCGGATACCAGCTGCGACATTCCGGATTGAATTCTTGAATCTCTTGGTCGTGACGCTTCATTTGATTGCAGTTCATATTTGATTCATAAACTGCACTTAATTCTGTAAGGTGGTAGGTGCGGCGAACTTTTAGACTACTGCTTTTTTAAATACGCATATGTTTATTCATTGTTACAGATCTAGGTGCACGGTAGTGCACCAGCCAAATTCTCGCACTACCTCCTTGTACACGAAACAACTTGGCCGCTTTTTAGAGACTTATAACTCGGCACTGGAGACAGATGGAGAGATGTAATTTCGCACACTTGTTAAATGCTATCATGTCTCAATATCGACAAAACATTAATCTTCCAACATTAGTAGGTTCCGAGATATAGGACCTCAAAAATTGCTAAATTTGTCACTGACTGACTGACTGACAGATCATAATAACCTTTTAGGTACTTCCCGTTGACCTATAAGCTTGAAATTTGGTACATAGGTCCACCATAACAAATACTCAAAGGAATAAATATTAAATATGTTTTTTTCTATCGATTGTATTTGCTGATAATAAATCTTTAAATGTTTTCGGCGCTACGGTTCGATCTTTTGCTAAGAACAAAGCAATTTTGCTAATTTAATCAAACATAATCAACGTTTCGATCCTAGTTTTGATCTTTTTCAAGATTAATTTGAATTGCGTCTGTAAAATAAATATGTTATAATAATGTTGAAAAACAGAAATTATTTAGTGAATTATTATTATTGAGTGATTGAATGTAAACAAATATTGTTCATAAAGACACACTCACTTGCTTTGGGGAACTAAATATATGATAAATGTGCGACACGTGGCCGTTACTTTTTAAACCAATGGTCATAAAAGGTGTTAGGTAGCGGCCAAGTTTGGATAATTTAGCCCTCCATGTAACTCTTTAAAAATTAAATAGCGTTCTTTTAAAGTGATTTTTGCAAACGCTTTTTCAGTATTGCAAGAGGTATTTCTAAGCTAACGAACTTGGCCGTATTTTGTTTGATCTCACAACTTTTTACGGCCATAGCAACTTGGCTCCTGTTTACAGGATGTTTTTGATGGGATTCATTCTTGCAAATCTAGTTTTACTAGTCCTAACGATTCTTGTCGTTACCGAGTGACTATCTCTTCACTTTTTTATTACACAAATTAGCGAATTTTAGATTCCATCGCCACGCTACTTTGTAAGTTGCATCACAACAAAATAACTCCGCCATCGCGCCGGTGATCCACCGTGCGTAAACTTCACACTTAACGGATCCCCCGAGGTGTCCAAATAAAAATTTGGCTGCTATTTATTTCGCGTGTCTGTCATATATTCGGCAAGTCTATTCAATTATGTGTACTCCGGCGCCGATTAAACTGTCGAAATATTATCCTGTTTCTGGCAACGTAGTATTCGGCTGGACACTAAACAGGAAAGATGTAGTAGGTCCAGTTTGCAAACGAAGTCCCATGGTGTCGGGGGAACGGCTACAACGGTCAGGCAGATTTGAAGGAGTTAATGAGCGGTCAGACTCGGCCTTGTATAATGACTCTTTCGGGCACGATGAGTGATCTAAACAAGGACAAAGAGCCACAGGAGGTAGAACGTCGCGCGACGGGAGGCCTCTGACGGTTTCGAGTCCGCTGCCTTCAAATAGAAATATATCCCATAGTCATCAACAGGCAACCGTCTTTAGCCGGCAATCGAACCAACCTCCGTCATTCGGAATGATCGGCTTCGTAATTAAGACGGTGAGCTGCAAAAAGGCTTTAATTGTTCCTCGTAATAGATTCGATCGGGCCTGCGTCTGGACAGCTGCCCGTGGTTACCTTTGCGTTGTCATGAAACCTTTCTCTACGATGGACACTGTAACGGGGGACGAGTAACATGATAAGCGAATCTTTGTCAAAAGAATGTTCTAAAAAGTCTCTTTGTAAATATCAAGTCTCTTTGTAAATACCAAAGGTCTTTATAGGAGATTTGACTGTCGAATTAGTAAGAATTAGGACAATTATTTTGGAAGCAAGTTGCCATAAATTCCGGAGAAACATTTTCCAATATTTTATAAACGTAATCGGTAGCTTGTCGCTAAAATGCGACGCTGAATGAAGCCGAATGAAACGGTGGTTCGCTTTTCTGCGAACCTGCAGGTGCGTGAACGGACAGTAATTAGTCTAAAAGGTCTCGATGTGTGTCGGACAAGTTGGACGAGCAGGTATTTCGATATCTGCTTCATTTCACGGAATGAGTTTTCGAGTTATGAAATGAGCGGGCCCGCTGAAGTGGGCCGGGAGACCAAGAAAAAAAGAGAAGATCAAGCGCATTCCGAGAGATCCTTCAGCAAGTTTTGTAACAAAATAAACGCGTAAAACGGTCACCGACAGCGCAGGTAATAATGACCGAAGGTGCGTTAATTAATAACCGACGAACAAATTGAAAGTATCGACCCCCTGACAAAATTAGGTGTTCGCCGAATGTTTAAGAATTTCGAAACTCCGGGCCGAAACTTACGAAACGTTTGAGGCGTGCTCAACTTTCGAAACTTCTGAATATTTCAATCTGTTCCACTTGGAAACGATCTTCCAAGCGATTCGAAATTTCGCGGAAACCCACGAGCAACCTCGTTAAACCGTTTCTGAATATCTAAGGTCCGCGATATTTTGTCGTGCAAGTTCCCGGCAAGTTCCGATCAGTTATGTGTATAGACACGTACCTGGCGGTTCAAGATTAAAAAGGAATTTAAATCTCACTTCGCCAAGTCTGTGATAAAACAAAGCATCGAAGGCAGAGAACATTGATACAGCTACATTAAAAGATTTTTAATGCAGTCGCCACCTTGTAAATGAAAAAGATAATTACAGTATTTTATCGATAAATGTCCCAAATGTCTGGCCGACGATTGTCTCAGAACTATCTCCACTCCTGCGGGGTGTAAGGTGAAGTGCCCTTAGTCTGGACAGTCCAAAAGTGATACCTAAATCTGGACAATTGAATTTTCATAGTAAAATCAGTAATTAAGAGATTAAATAATTATATTATATATTCTGAGGCCTTAGCTACAAGTAGGTGTGAATATTATTTCATTGAGACATCAATTGAAATTTAAAAATGAATTCAAAGTTCATCTGAAAACAGTATACAAAATAGTCTATTTACATGCGAATCATGTGCATTTATAGTTCGAACTTTTGTTAGAAGAAAAGATATAATTTAAGCCCTCAGACAAAAAATAATTATCACGCATAATAATATTGATATTTTAAAATAAATTGGCAATCAAACTTAACGTAAATAATAATTATTAATCCAAATATTAGATGTCCAAGATTAGGACTGTTTTCAAATATAAGTACTCCATACTGGGACGCGATGACAGTAGCTGTCCCACTCTAAGCTTATACGCAATGTGCTTACGCCTGAAGCCGGACACGTGTTTGTGAATAAAATCAACGCATTGTTTGCAAATTATTTAACTACATGTACGTATACTTAGTCTTCTATTAGCTTGAATAACGTATGTAGAAAATGTATTCCGGTTGTGACGTTAATAATACTTTATGTTTACATCTTAAATCTCTCTGTATTACTACCTAACCTTAAAAGTTGTATTATGACAAGTTTTATTAAAACAGTAAATGAAAATAAATATATATTTGGTTAAATAATACAATACTATAATCTATGATAAGAATACTACATATTACGCAAAGCATCTTCTATTCGTCATGCGCAACAGCGCCACCAACCAACGTTTTAGGTTATGTTCGCTCGATCAACTCGTAAATTGAATTTGTCCCGATATAGGCTTTACTTCTGTCCAGGTACTAGCATAGATTGGATTTAATATGTCTAACTATACAGTCTCTGCTCACTTTATTAGATTCAACTCTATAATCATGATTTTTTAGTTTTACCATGAATAATAGGTATAGTAGCCTTATGCAGAAATCACTTAATGATGACCAATGTATTTTCCATATATTTATTTTACAAAAACAATGGATACAAACACAAATAGATCCATATAATTCTTAAAACACTAATATTTTGTTTATCCGTCCTTAGCTGCTCTTAAAGCCGCAACTCTTCTGGGCATGCTATCTATGCAAGTTTGTGCAATTTCTTTTAATGCAGCGTCATGGTGCCAGTGATAGATTATTCTCTATATCAACTTGGTCTTTGTTGTTATATTTTCTTTGGCCAGTTCTCTTTTCAGGCACTCATATAGACATTTTCAATCGGATTCATGTCCGGTGAATTTCTCTTGCAAGAAAATTTTACACTTAGATGGGCAACCCATAAGGCAACCTTGTAGTATAAAATCATTACCCCATGGGTTGAAAACAGCGTCTAATAAAGTGAGCAGGGACTGTAGGTTTGAATTATTCTTGTTAATATAATTAAGATATTAACCTAAACAATGATTTTCTTATTTTAAATTACTTTACAAACTCTGAACTGTATGTTGAAACTCTTAAGAAATTGTTTTTGTTTACTTAAAGTGATAAAATTTAAAATAGAAAAACATGATGTCCAGGCATAGGGCACTTCACCTTACACCCTCGGATCGGTGGAGATTTGTTGAAGGAAATTGCCGCAAAATTGACTTTGACCTTAAAATTCATGGTCAAATTTTTTATGCTTGTATCGCATTCTACTCACCATGGGGACCAAACCTAATCTAACATAACCTACGGTTCCTTTGACAAGTTTCGTCCCCATAGTGAGTAGAATGCGATAAAAGCATAAACAAATTTGACCTTGAATCTCAAGGTCGATTTTGCGGTAATTTCCTTTAACAAATATCCACCGATCCGAAGGTGTACAACCATCTGCCGAAACCATGACACAAAATTTTGTTACACCCTGTACAGATCGCAGTAATTCCGCGAGACGTTCATTTGCCTGTCTCAAATATCCCGAGCCGAGATTAAAATCCGCCGTTCGCGAGTGCTCGGCTCGCCGAACGTGACCCGAAGGCGTTAAAACCGTCTCGAGTGGAAGAATGTAAATTTTTGTCCAGCAAATATGAATCAAATTAAGTCCTATTCGGTGGGTCGTTCGGCGGCGAGAAAGCCTCGAGATAAAGCTAAAGCTCGCGCGAACGGGCAAAGGTAAAAATTTACTGTTCTCCGGGCCGTTTCCACGAGCCGTAAAACCGGCTAAACATTCGTGTCCCGGCCGTGCCAGTTTAGAAACAGTTGTAAAGTACTTTGCCACTTTTATATCACTCTTAATACTTTTGGCCGGGCCGAGGCTCCCGGTAATTACTCCCGCGCGGCCAGTTATAAGTAATATAATTAGAGCAGTTTCGTCGGCTTTGCCTCTCGTTTTCTTTCGCTCCCCTTTTATGGGGACAACCGATGCGTGCCGGGGGGTCATCGAACGAGCCAATACCAGCCGCTTTAAGAATGGGAACAGTCTTTTAATTTTCCCGATTACAGCTTCCTCTCTTTGCGAGAGGGGAGAGTGTTCCCCGTGCAAACACGCGGCCGGAAAGGAAGCGGCACTAAACGTGCTTCCTGATACGATCGAGACCCAGTTAAAGAGCCCGCGATTTCTTCGAATGTTGCTGCGAATACCTCCACATGTACTATTGGCTCGCCTTCTCGTCATCGACGTTTGTTAAAACAAACACGCGACCCAGCTCTCCAATAAGAAGCTTCGTGCGAAACACACGTGAAATGGAAATTCAAGCTTTTACGACCGCTAATACGCGCGGGGATTGAATTAGTATGCATGAACCCCCGGTTGAGTACCTTTTTGAAACGTGCCCGAGTACACGCGCCCGGCGGCGAAGGTTGGAACATTGGCACAGTATTGCAATAACGTGAGATCCGGTCGGAATTTTATACCAACCTCTCGTAAATGTCACATGTGATCTACGAAAGTTTTACGTAGAAAGGTTACGTGCTTCGTGGAGTTGAAGGTAGCGAATACTGCAAGTACAGTGATCTTAGAAGCCATTTTGAACTATTCAAATCGTGGAAGCTCATTATTTTTAAGTGCAAGCTTAGACACTCGCGTAGCGAACACCTGAAATTAATTGATCTCCATTACAATAATTATGCAGGAGAGCTCTTGACTGTATACGTATACAGTAATGGCTTGATCTAAGACAGGGAGTTCCAACTTGTTTCCCTCCGAGAATCGCAAGGTCACTGCATAATACAGTATTTTATCGATAATTGTCCCCAACACGAGTCTGCCTAGGGACAATTATCCTCCAAGGATACTATTCTTTGACTTTTGCCGAATGTAGAAAAGGACAACGGAGCTCGAGAGGCTTCGGTCGCATGGAAGTGTAAACATAACTAATCCAATAACAAAACCTCTTTATTTTTCATTATTTATTGATGGGACTTTAACCAACATATTCGTGGCATTTTTCTAATAAAAATGATACCAAATATGATATAATCCCAATTATATTGACTTGTGTAATGAACGATGAAAATTTTCGACGCAAAGGACAGCGTAGAGAAAGAGGTGCAGTTCAAAGAACTTCCCATACGCTGTTACTCCTTGCGTTCGAAACTTTCATCGTTAATTAAACAAGTCAATATTATCGGAATTATATCACATTTGGCATCATTTTCATTAGAAAAATGCCACAAATATGTTGGTGAAAATTCCATAAAAAAATAATGAAAAATAAAGAAGTTTTATCATTGGATTAGTGTGGTCTCACCGATATATCTGAGCCGTATGATGTCATACTTCTCGGCGACCGAGGCCTCCCGAGCTTCATAACCCCACAAGGGGGTAAGGTGAAGTGCCCTATGCCTGGACATCATGTTTTTCTATTTTAAATTTCATACGTAACGTTTCCGAAGTAAATCGCGTGAAACAGAAGTTGAACGAAAACTCGTTTCCTCTTCTAACAAGTTCAACAAGTTAAACATAATGAAATTATTGTAATGCCTTTTTGCAGGTTTGTATTTCGAGTCTCTTAATTCTATCGGGAAATGAATACAATAGAGAAAAGAGAATTATGAACATGAATGCAGGGATTGCCTCATAATCCGCAACTTTTTCGAACAGCCAGAGGGTGTACATTGCCCAGCACGCACTCTCCGTTAATAATTGATAAGTGCCGCGCGAGTTTGATGATGTTCGTAGAATTTTTAATGCGGCTCGTTATGGACCTCGAGCGAATTCCCAAATATATCGAATAATAGGAAAAACCTGGACCACGGCCACCGCCATATTCTTTTATCGGGGTGCATTCGCTGCGTTCTGTAATTAACGATGTTGAAACGTAATTAAAACGATACGAAGCGGAATCAATATCGAATCGGTAACATTGGAAATCAGCGGTTTTTACCTGATTTTTACCTGGCCGGTTCCTCTCGGTTATAATCCACGGATAAAGGAACAAAGCCATTAAAATCACAGAAATTCGATCGATATATTATAATAAATTCCGGATCATTTGCGCGCATACTTCGTTAACGTTCTAACAATTTTGCTATACGATCCAGATCTAACAATGAACACTCGACTTTTTTTCCGCCCGTTAACGATCTTCGCGTAACGAAACATTTACAACGCGACCGGGTGTTTGCGTTGCTCGTTGCGCGTTAAAAACCGGATAATTGTTATTTACTTGGTTGCGCGCGCGCGAGAGTGAGTCGGGGGGAGTTTTTCGCGTTTATTAAACAAAAATTAATCGATCGTTCTTCATCGGTATTGAAATTCTTCGTGGAAATGCTCCGGCATCCTAAAATATTCAAGTATCAGTGCATCGCTGAACGTTCGCTTTGGCCAGTTTGGTCGGTTTTTCCTTTCGGCGATCAATTTAAAAAAAGCATTCGAATCGAAATGGCGCAGTCAAGCGGGTATCACAATTAAAACGGATTAATAAAACACCTGAATGGCGGCGGCTCGGTCGCGATTCCATTTCGAAGCGGGTATGGTTGGTCGAGGAAATGAAGGGGTAAAAAAGTGTCCGGTAAAAACGCGGTAGACACCGTGTGTACAATGATTAATAATGGAGTCTCGGCGGCGGCCGTTGGGCCCTGTCGTTTCTCATTAGCAGTAACCCCCTCCCGGTTAACGAGACCCGCAATGATAACGATTTGACGGCCGTGCGATTAATAGAATATTTGATCGGGCACACTGCATGCCGGACAACGCGTGTGCGTGCTCGACTCTCCCTCTCTCTCTCTCTCCCCCTCTCTCATTGCGTGTGTCTCTCCGTTCCTCTTTCTACCGGGTATACACACCGGTAGAAATAGAGGGGAATTTACTGCCGCTTGTTAGAGATACCCGTTAGAGGGGAGAGATTAATGCGAGCAATTGCAGGCTTGTGTTAATTGATACAACCTAATCACCATCAGACGCAGCGATGGCCATGCAAACTATATAGCGGACTATAATAATACAGGGAGCTGCTTGATAATGCTTCGTTCAGTACCGACTCGATGTTCAATTATTCGTTTACCATCGGATTAGCAGATTCCATGAACGCTGCTCTGTTGCGCAGGTAAGCCGAGCTTATTCCGGGTTTTCCTACCCGAACGACACGCTGTAACGTGTTGAAAGTTCCGCGATCGTTGCATCCGATGTGCCCGTCGATGCCGTCTTGTTTCTACTTCGATGTCGATCGCGCAAAGAATTCCGGAACTAGTAGAACAGTCGTCGGCTTCTGCGACGCGAACATTTCTTTGAATTCGTTCCGAGTTTCTTGATACAATTTTTGGTACTGGATCACGAATTATTTTAGTAGAAATTTCCGCGGTAAACGTCGACAAAAGGGCCCCAGAACTTTTTCCTATACATATACCCGTTGCCCTTTTCTCAATATTTACCATGTCCGTTTCAAATAGAATCTCCATTTTAAATCATTGTAATGGGTTAAAAGGAACACTGAAATATTTCATGATTTTTTAGATGTTTCCACAGTTTTGAATGTGATCTCATTTTTACCAGAAATGCATGACAGCCGCGGTCTATTTACAATAATAAAACAGAAAATCGATTTATTATAAGGCAAGGGGTTAGATGGCGCGTGAAAATGAGAATTCGCATAGAGACCGGCCGTCTAATTATTAATTATAGATTGCACACGCGGTGCATTGGTCAGGAAATTGTGAAATTTATATTTTCCGAATTAAATCGGAGTTGATACTCGCAGTTGCTATTCGATTAGAGAGAACCCATTTTTTGCCTGAATGAATACAAACGGTATTAAATTAATTTATACAATAATTCGGTACGTTCCGGTCAAATTGACCAACGCACGAGAATTAAATAGGAAGAAATTGAATAATCAAGTGCACAATGTTCTCATGTGCGGTTTCAGCACCGAATGAATATTAAGTTGACACGGGTATGGCGATGTTCTTGAACAGGCTAGACTTATGCAGCCATATAATTAGTCATTTATGGTCGGACGAAACGCGGGCTCTGTTCCCGCGAAAGCGAAGGCAGAACAAAGCGGCGCACTCGATAACGGGCGCGAACGATACATTAAGATGCGGTAACAAGATACGGAAACTTAACGAGATACTCATCAACCTGTTTTTATCGGGATTTCGCCGCGTTACCATTTTATCACCGTGTCGACGGTAATGTTGTCCACATTCCTTTCGCGCGGTCACAGGCTGGTCTAATCCGGATGTAATATATAGATAAAGAATAATTTGTCGGTCGGCGATGGCTTTTAAACCGGACCAACGTTAAGAAAGGGCGGGTAATCAAAGTTCCTTTGGGAGTTGTTACCGTTCCGGCCTACCGCGGGGAACTTTATCGCTTTGAGCACGCTCATTGTCGAACGGTGACTGGCCATAATCGAGGAGAAAGTCAGCGGGCGATCGCCTCGCGATTCTATACCTTCGTTGTGCAAGGGCATACGTACATTTGTGTACGTATCTTTTCATTAATCTCCCGGCTGTTCAGAGGACAATAATGATGTTTTGAGCGGAATGTCTAATTGTTACTGTACAACCATCCATTCATCGCATCTCTTATGTTGCTTCGAAGCGTTACCTTTCCCGACGTAATTAATAATTGTGATTATTCCGCGGACTGTTGGTCGAACGTTGAAGACCACCCATCTCCGCGCACGGCTCTACACGCTGCACAGTGCGCCGAAATGCCAGTTTCTTGGATTCAATAACTTTTGTTCTGTTTATGACAGAGACATGAAACAAAGTGGGTTTTTTTTATTTATATTGAAAGCAATCTCAATATGATATTGTTACGAGATGAAGTTGATATCACAGAGATCGAGTGAAGTCGCCTGTCAGATCGATATTGCGGTATCCGAACAACGAGGTTGTTGATAAGAAGAGAGACGTCAGATTCTCTTGAGTGATTGATACAAGAGCACGCGTCATCGATTGTACCCCTTTGTTGTTCAGTTAATAAAGTTATAGTTTCCTTGTTCATTATTACCATGTGTTCTCCGGCAAGACACAGCCGAAGCCTCCGCAACATTGGTGTCAGAAGTGGCAACAATATTATTATAAATATAGTCATTTATTTAAACATTGAAAAACGATATTTATAAACAAAATTTTGTTTTATTGGTGGTCTTCAGTAGATGAATTCGCAGTTCAGTTCTTCCGAAACTGAAACTTCGTTGCAAATTCTTATAACATTCGCCTCCTCGACACACAAACGCTCTTTTTCTGCTATGCCTGCCGCAACTAACTAAAAATAGGACTGTTCGCTCTGAGCTAAACATTCCTCAATCATACTTCGCTTTTATAAACAAATGTGTAATCATACTTAATCAAAGCTTACGAGTAACTGCCTGGGAGAAAATGTGAAACGTGTTTTTAAAATACATAAAAAGTAGATTACCTTTTTTTGTTAATAACTTTTTTATAAACAACTACCGCCGAGTAAAACATTTACAACATTATTCGGGGTGATGACCTAGACATATTAAAAAATCAGCGAGATCGGAGGGTTTATTACCTCATTGTCAATAATTGTCAATGATTATTAGGACGTTAATTTTTATTTATTTAATCGTATCTGTAATTAATGCAATATCAAAATTCTTTTATTTATTCAGTAACTACAGTCAAATCTCATATTTCTACAAGTGGACATCCGCGTACTCGCTTGCTGACTAGTTCTTGCTACATATTTTGTGAAATAACTCTGATTTGCAAGTAGTAGCAATTCTAACTTATGTAATATCAAAATATATTATCTTACTAATACGACGCAATCAAAATCCCAGAGCTAATTCAAACTACTTTTCTTTATCCTCTTCTAAAGATTAGGGAAACTATATTGCTTATATAATTATATTGCATATAAGTATTACAAAATTTGTGAAGATAAATTAAAATTAGCCAACCCTTAGCCATCATTTTCTAAAAATATTATTTCTTACAAACGTCTTTTGTTCAAAACACAACGGAAACAAGTTACGCTATGAACTATAGTGTTCCTGATTTCTCAAAAATTCTCGAGATTTTTTAATGAAATATATCCGAAAATATGTTATAAAATAAATGAGATTCACAAGAATTTTTCTAGATTTAAATTTCTCGAGAAATGAGAAATAACCAATTACAAAATTTCTCGAGGAAGAATTCTCGAGAAGGAACACTACTATGAACTGATGTACTATTTGATCTTCCTAAAATTCGCTTACAGATTCACTTGTAACTAATTTCCTACTGAATTTTTTGAATTTTTTTTGCAAAAAATGTTTGTCAATGGTTCGCTGGCGTAATTCGCAATAAAAAATTATCACATTGTACCTTTTATCATGCTGGAAGGGGAACGGGCATGTTCACCTAAGAGAATCTTGAAATACCGAAGAGAAAAACTTATTTAAAAAGAAACACGAATCTCGCAATTATGAGAAACATCGTGGGATCGGTATAGTATTCATTGCCCCCGTTGAATTCTGAATATACTTCCTGCAAAATGCAGAGACAAAATTTCAGCCGGCAGGAGATCGAATATGATATTCCATCTGTTGAAATATTCTATAGCGGGTATATCGCGCATTAACTAAACTGATTCTAGAATCACGGTGAATTACGGCTGTAAATAATAAATTCCGCGCATTAACTAATCGGATGCGACCCTTCGGAATTACAGCGGTGGTCATCGGAGCGTCGCCATTTTGGTCCCCGCACAATCGGTTAAACGGCCGGCTTTACATTTCGCGTTGCATGTTTCATTCGGCGAATAGGTAGGCGGCGGCGATTAGCGTGTGTCAAGTGCACTCGACTATGTAAACATTAGTCCCTGGGCGCGCGTGCGGTGCCGTATTAAAAAATTTTTCCATCGGTGTACACTTGGAATTTCATTGCCCGGGCGAAACAAGCGCAGGAAATAAATATTCACAATTAACGACAGCTACGTTTTTCGAAGGCGCGTAGAAATATGTACATGCATATACCGAAGGCCCCCTCGTATCACGTATTGTCGCAGTGCAGCGGCGACGTCGTTTGCAAATATAGCTCTTAATAACGCGCGTTACAACGAGCCAGGTGCCCGGGAGCTGTAATCGAAAAACGTTCATTATGCGAGCCGCAATGAATTCAAATACGCCCGGGAACAAAGTTGACCCGATTAAGTTCGATCTACACGCGAGAACAATCCGCGCCCCCGGCTTCATAAAAATTCGCAACAACCCGCCTCCACGGGTTTTATGGCAGCGGCTTTAACGAGCCTCGTTTTCCTTTATACACAGTGCCTAATGTCGGAAGGCCTTTCGCATTAGAAGGTTCTTCATTTTACTGCTGCAGACGTTTTCAAATAAACTCACTCCCTCGTTAACAATCCGAAACTGGTACTTAATGTACGTACTTAACTTAATGTAACGCTGGCTGCTCTTTTTGTAATACTTTCGTAATTGTCGTCTGACTTCAATATGTTTGTTGGGTCTTTTTCTTTTTTAACCGACTTCGCAAAAGGAGGAGGTTACTCAATTCGATCTGTATGTGCCTTTTTTCGCTTTTTTTCTATGTATGTTCAACGATTACGCCGAGATGGATGGACCAATCGGAACGAAACCTTTTGCATCTTGTAGAGTATGTCCCCAGGCTGGTCCCGTGAAAAAAAATTTCTTTACGATTTTATTTGCGAAAGTGTAGGATGGTGATGCCGTTGTGAACTCGGCTGAATGTTAGATATTAGGATCAGTAACGACGCGACGTCGTTACCGTTATTAATTGCGGCCTTCAGATATTTATAAATTACGATTTGGAATGTGACGGTTGACAGAGAAACACGTTTTTGTAAATCTCAGACGGAGATTTGTGAATATTCACACGAAAGATATATTTGATCCTACATTTCATGTACACTGCCGCTCAAAAGTATGTGGACACTTACCATGTTCATGAAATTTGTGATATGTAATGTATATTTTTATTATCAAACAATATTTGTTGCTAAAGTCTATTATGAACATGTATGTAATGTATTCTAATAGTACCAAAATAAACAATTTAGTTATTGAATTTTCTTAAATAAATAAAAGAAAAACTATGGGATCACATAGATAGATAAGTTCGAAAACGATGTCCCAAGTCTGAAAAACATTTGTGGGAAATATTAGAATCTGAGTGGAACCTTATTGAAAGTGAAGTAATGAAAAAGTTAATAGCCAGAATGCCACGACTAGTAAACGCGGCCATAAAAGCACGCGGTGGATATGTAGACGAAAAGAAAATATAATTATTTTTTATCATTATCGGTGAGATATTTAATAAATTATTATTAAAATATGTTCTCCAATACTATACGAACTGAAATACATACAAGATAATCAAATTTACCAAAGATATCATAACTTTTTTCAGGTAGTTATAAGAATTAAGGAAGTGTCCACATACTTTTGAGCGGCAGTGTATGTTCACCGATTACTTCGAGATGGATGGACCAATCAGTATAGGGTATATCTCCCGATTGGTCCCTCGATGAAAAGTGTGAAATAAACAAATTTTACAAAAAAAAATTAAACCGACTTCGAAAAAACGCACTAAAAAGTATAAAATAATTTCCATTTAATTTGTGTGAATTATACACAAATTTAAATACAATACAATCTTTTCGAAGGCGGCGCAAAATTGATAATTTTCGACACTGGAAATTACGAAAATCCTTAAATTCTTAATGTATCTTCTCTTCCTACCTACTGGTTTCCAAATCCACCATATTCCAATGAAATCATTGGCAAAAAATTTTCAATTTTGCAGCGCCTCCGAAAAGATCGTATTGTATTTAAGTTCGTGTGTATTCACATAAATTAAATGGAAATTATTTTATACTTTTTAGTGCGTTTTTTCGAATTCGGTTTAATTTTTTTTTATAAAATTTCTTTAAGTTGAAAGCATTATTTGGATATATCAAAAGTAAAACAAATAAGAGTAGATTAAATAAAAGGCCACTGCACTAGGAACAGTAAAGAAATTAAATTATCTTCAAGAAGTACCCTCGAAAGTATGTTTTACGAAAATAAAAAACGCGGCGAATAAACATCATCTAATTAGTAGAGGAATGATTGGCTGTCAATGGTTAAAATGATTAAATCTGGAGTTAATTGGCCGACTACTTTAACCAGATGTATAAACTTTTACATTTCACTGCAGCATTGACCACATTCAAATTTATCAAAAAATGTTCTTATATTTCATAGCACGTTGTTCTGTCGATTTTATCAACGGGATGACTATAGGTCCACTGTTCAGTTTACACTGACACGAACAGCTCGCGTGCGTGACAGGATATTCGGATAACGCGGTATTCGCATAAAGAGGGGTTTTACTCAGTTTAAAACACGAATTCTCTTGACCGCCAGCTCATGGATACATTCAGTAAAGAAGAAAGATACACTCCGTACAACTAATCTCAACGAATATAAAGTGGTTCGCCGGCCGAGTAGCTTACGCTGTTATAAAGAATAAAATATGAAGACGGAGCGAGAAGCGCAGATGGTGGTTCAGAAAGTTTTTAATGAGAAGACGAAGCCACGGGCCGAGTCTTTCAATTATGAAAGAGTTAAAAATTAAAACCACGGCCCGCTTGCAATGCATTTCCTTATCGCGCGGGTCAGCGCGATCGGCTTTCCCGGTTTGCTCCAGATTCGTTCGCATTCTTTGATCTAGCCTGAATCGTTCACGCTGCTCTCGCGCTACGCTTTGCGAACTGATACAAAAATTATAATCCTCTTAAAGTTATCCCGACTCCCGGGATAATTCGATTACGTTCGTTTCTCTGTCCCCGTTCACCGTCGAATTACGATGCTGCAAAAGTAAGTGTCACCTTTGCTCTAATCCACGGGAATGAAACCGTCTTGCACTTAAATTATGCAATTTTCCTGTCTCCTCTATTATTGAATCCAGTCAAAAACCCTCTGCAGCTCCGTACAACTTTAAAGCGATATGCTTTTTAACCGCAATCTGACAAAAGTATTATTCCACATTCGTTAAATTATATACAGAATAATTAACAGCAATTCGGACTGTCGAGGGTCAACTTTGAGATCAAAGACTGCCAGACTCGCAATGCAGATTTGAGGTTATCCAAATGACTAATCTTTTTTCCTGCTTTCTGGAAATTCGACGAGGCACTGAATACACAATGCGGTAATTGAGTTGCAAACAAATCGGTCACGGTGGAAAATAAAGCATCGTCGAAATTAGTAGCGACGCGACGCGATGACGGTTTTCGGCGGGCAAATGTAAACGCGGTCGAAGGAATTCGTTGCGCGGCACACAGTCCGCTAAAGAGTCTAAAACAAATAATTAACGGGCACGTTTGCGTATTATACAGCGTGGTGTACGTGGCACCGGGACCATCGGTGTTTTAATTTTTAATTTACATCCACCCTCCTCATTACCGGAAAATTGACACTGACGAAGTCCTTAATTATCCTTCAGCCTTTTAATTACCGGCACGCCTGCGAAACGCTGAAGGAATTGATCGATCGACCATGCTCGCACAACCCCGAAATATTTCCAACGCTGGTTTCTAATGATCCCTTTTCAGGTAATAATTTATAAGTACCGGCGAAGGAAACACGATATCTCGGTCAAACGGTTATCAACTGGACAAAATATCAGAAATTAGCTCGTTAACCTCGAGTTTCCCTCAGAGTATGCGAATCTGGTATTACCGGTTGCAATGCTAATTTCGTTACGCCCACATCAATCCATCATCGTGACACGATTCAATAACACTGTCCAACAAATTCCAACTTCATTTTTGTATTTCGATTCCCACTGTGCGATTCTTATAGTGTATTTCGCGCTGATTCCAAATCTGTCCTTAATTTTTCTCCTGGACGTACAGGTTTTGAGAAAATTAAGTTTAAAGAAAAGACATATTTTTCAACTTTGAACAAATATTGTGATGTTATTATAAGAGATATTGAATTGTTCTTTACAGCAAAAGATTCTGTAGACTTTCACGAATACAGTGATATCCAATATTAATACAGTATGATTGTTTAAACATGTTTAAAAAATCAGTAAAGTCGGAGAGGCACCACTTTGGCACCAATTTTTGAAGATATTTTTTAATTTATGTCAAAAAGTAAGGGCCTGGCTGAAAATTGAACTATACCACGCGACAGAGCAGACCTTTATCTTGAGAAACCACCCGTTCAAGTTTGCAACGCTGACGTTTTTTTCGAACCAGAAAGCAAAATATCTTCGCCCAACATGAGTTGCCGCCAGTGGCACTCACCACTATCGCGGTCGTTCGACGGAATAGAAACTTTTATTTTGGTTACGAGAACTAATCGCTCCAAAATACAAAAAATTTCGTAATACTAACAAGGGCATCTTTTTTAAGTTTTTAATAGTGGGTAGAAATAAAAAAGAAGAGAGCCAACAACACGTGGTGTTCCCAGGCGGTCACCCATCCAAGTACTGACTACGCTCAGCGCTGTTTAACTTCGATGATCGGACGAGAATCGGTTTATTGCAACGCGATATGGTCGTTGGCCATTTTTATAGGATAACTAATTTGTACAGTAGAGTCTCCTTATTCATCCGTTTATTTTACGATCATCCCTTCAACAAAATGCCGGTTACATTTTTCGGAGTATTAAAATTGTTACATATACACTTAGAAAACATATACCGTAAGAAAACTGTCGTACGTAAGTGTAAAATCTTTAATTCGTCGGAAATGTAACCGACATTTTGTTCAAGGGTTCATCGTAAAATAAACGGATGAATAAGGAGACTCTACTGTACGAATTAATTATGCTATAAAAACAGCCAACGATCATATCGCGTTGCAATAAACCTCATAAGTTAGTAAATAAGATATCATCAACCTCACCTCATCCCACATCCACTCTTTCCTCACCTTCACAAACGCATCTTTCCCACGCGTACATCACCTAGCATAATTGTAAATAACATCACCCCATTATATCATCATCATCCCCCCCTCTCTCTGTCATTCATTTCCATGTACATATGTATAAAAATTAGTTTTAAGATTAAAAATAATCGACGCGAGTTCCTGTTTTTTGTTAAGGGCGTTTCCAGGAGCATGTGATAACCCGAAATGGTTGCGGCTGTGAACTGCATTCTATTCACTGCGAAAATAGTATTACGAGGGGTGAGCATCCGCCACTCCTCCGACTAAGAAAGAAAGACTGTAGACCGCTAATGTTCCTTTATACATTAGTATTTCTTAAATTGTTAGAGAAAACTTTTCGTTTATTTTTATAGTTAGTTTAAGAACTGTTAACATTGTATTGCCTTTAAATAAACAATTAAAAAGAAAAAGAAAGCGTTGCAATAAACCGATTCTCGTCCGATCATCGAAGTTAAACAGCGCTGAGCGTGGTCAGTACTTGGATGGGTGACCGCCTGGGAACACCACGTGTTGTTGGCTCTCTTTTTTATTTCTACCCACTATCAAAAATTAAAAATAGATGCCTTGTTAGTATTAAGAAATTTTTTGTATTTCGAAGCGATTAGTTCTCGTAACCAAAATAAAAGTTTCTGCGGTCGCCACTAGCGTGCAACGGCCGAGCGCGACTATTCCGTCGAACGACCGCGATAGTGGTGAGACTGGTGAGTGTCACTAGCGGCAACTCATGTTGGGCGAAGATATTTTGCTTTCTGGTTCGAAAAAAACGTCGACCACGCAAACTTGACAGGGTGGTTCCTCAAGATAAAAGTCTGCTCTATAGCGTGGTATAGTTCGATTTCCCGCTGGACCCTTATTTTTTGAGATAAATTCAAAAATATCCGCAAAAATTGGTGCAAAAGTGGTGTCTCTCCGTCTTTAATCATTGTTTACATATGTTTAAACAATCATAATGTATTAATATTGGATATCGCTGTATTCGGGAAAATCTACAGAATCTTTTGCTGTCAAGAACAATTCAATATCTCTAATAACAACATCACAATATATGTTCAAAGTTGAAAAATATGTCTTTTTTTAAACTCAATTTTCTCAAAAACTGTACGTATCGGAGAAAAATTAAGGACAGATTTGGAATCAGCGCGAAATACTCTATAAAAATCGTCTAGTGGGAATCGAAATACTTTTTGGCTGTTGGACAGTGTAATTAATCGTTCAATAATTTCTTCGATGATGCCCTGCAATTTTTAGAAACTGTTCATGAAATATTTTCATTGTGTTCGTGTATATTTACGAGAAGCCCGATCTATTTCAGCACATGTCTTTAACGTAATAAACCATTGTGTACAATAATTGATTGAACAGTCGGACGTCCTGAACAATTAATTCTCCGTGACAGATACAGGAAATAGCATTGTGGCAGAAATGACAGTGTTCGAGTTCGCGACGAATCAATAGCCAAGTGTGCAAGAAGCCTCGATGCTGAATCATTAGTGTCAACTAATTTCATGGAATATTAAAAGCTCATCGATTTCCATTATTTTAACGTTACACCGCCACGAACATACCACGTCAAACATTCGTCGAGATCGAAGATCATTTGCCATCTGCATCGGTGGGATCGAGGGACAGGTGCGTCAAAGGCAGCCAGGGATCTAGAAGAAGGTGGACCGAACTCGATTGTCCTGCATTCTTCCTCACACCACGTCCCGAGTGATTTGAATCTGGCTGGGTATCTGTGCCCGGTCGGACCGCAATTGAAAAAAGGATTCGGGGCAACCTAAACCGTACCGAATTGCTCAAAACAGGTGCGGAGATGTCGAAAGCGATCCGGACAGGTGACGACACACGGCGTGTATCCGCGTGCTCGTCGATCGATGACAGAAGCGAGAGTGACCAACGTCGGAACGCCGCGTCGCGTCGCCTCTCTGCCGGTCACCGAGTAGAATCGTTTCGGGTCCCTAGGAGGAAGGGTGCGAGTCGAGTGGAGAGGTGAGATTACAAGGCAATAGCGCGACGTGCAATCACGAGGACACACGTGAAGGATCGACATCGTGGCCACGCAGCCGGTTCTCCTTCATTCGGCTCTCCCGATAATAATTAGACGCTGTCTGGCCTGAACTGCCTGTCCCGGCTCTAGCTTCGCTGACATGCCCCCGGCGTCCTTTACCCTGAAGCGGTATGTACATATATACATACATACCGTGTGCCCTCGCTACACCAGGTGCCTGTCTGCGCTTCGTAGATTGTGTACGATCGCGCGCGATTTCGCCGGTCAACGTTGTAATCAATGGGAATTGCGGAAAAGGATTGGTAGGTACGAGCAGTCAGCAGATATTCGATGATCGGTGCTCTCCTTTTACACATCGGCCCGCGTAGGCGTGCTCCGGGACCCAAAGTGTCTTGTTCCCTTTTCGACCGCTTCAATCTCGACTGGAATGAAAAATTGGCAACGCTCGCTCGGTGTAGCCTTGTCGATTATCTTTATTTCGACCTCTAGCTTTGGAAATTCTTTAACCCCTCGGATTCGACATCAGTACGCCGCACAGTGGTGCCGAGACGGCAAAAAATCGATTTTTAAAAAAAGAAGATTGTTTTTGTATTACCAAATAATGAGTGCATAATGTGCCAAAGTTCGATTTAAAAAAAAAAAATTTTAACGGGGATATAGGCATGGAAATAACCTTTTTTTCTCTCTTAAGAATTCATCAGTTATCAGTGCCATAGTTATCTAATTATTACACCTATAATTGAATACGTAGGGGTCTACAATTTATAGGGGTTATTACACATGCCTTAATTAACTGGCAAAAATAATTCTTGAATAAAGTTGTGCAACAAAGAAGCCTCTTTGCGTTGCGGTCATTTTTTATTTATGGAAGCAAATCTTAAAAATGGTAAACTTTGTATAAAACTTTGTATAACTTTGTATAAAAAATCTCCGCCTACTACAAATCACTTTGGCCGCAATTTAAGTTTAAATATCAACTTTCAGAATTTTCACAAATGAATCGCGCGGAAATTACGGTTCTTTGATGTTGGGGTGAAATTTTTAAGGATATATCACAAATAATAAAGAAAAATGTGAAATTCATATGTATAAAAAAATATACAAAGTTTTCGTTACTGGACCTCTGTCGGAAAAATTCAACAGGCATTTTTCTGACAGTGGTTAATGACCGCTATAAAAATAATTTATGTAATATACATAAATTTATACGTAAAGGATTAATAAATCATATGCATTTCATATGTTTCTTTATAATTTAGAAATATTCGTACACAAATACACCTAAAATATCAAATTTATTGTCAAATATCAAAATTATCAACTTAAATTTCGGCCAAAGTGGTCCGTAGTAGGCCAAGATTTTTTACACAAAGTTAGTTCAATATTATACCATGTCAAAGCGTTCAAGCTTTTTAACACATTTCATGTTTGCATAAATAAAAAATGAGCAGAAAAAAGAGATTTTCAATTAGCCCATATTATTTAATGGTTAACAAATTTAAAAAAAATCTTTTTTGCCGAATATGCGTTTTGCCTGGGGCAATCTATCCTGAAATTTTCAAGGAAATTCGTTGGATAGTTTTATTTTACGGATTTTTTGCCGGTTTATGGTCATTTGGCACCACTGTGCACCGTACTGACCTTGAGGAATATTTTTAAATTAATAACAGATGGTTAGATTAGCTGCGATGTGTTTTCATGCATTTTCTGTTCGCTTTCCAGAATTTGAATATGACTAAGGAAAATATTAAAAAGTCTAAATCATCAAGAAATTATTGTAACATATGCAACATCATATAACATCAACTATACAGAAGCAAATTGCTAATCTACCGTCAAAAATTCGATCATTTTCGCGCCCGGCTCCTCGCTTAAACCGAGAGCGGACTTCCGGGGTGGAAACCACGGTAAAATCAAGAACAACCATACAGTGATTCCAGTGACAGTCGGCGCTTTTGCGCTGGAAGAGTTATACGTACGCTAGACACCTACGCGCACTGTCACTCGATGAAATATCGTGCGCGCGATACGCGGACGCGCCTCCCGCCGGCTGAAATCACAGTATACAGATTTCGCAATGGTGTTCGTGACAGCTTAGCCTATTTCGTAGATGACAAAGTGGTTATCTATATTCTTGTCCGGTAGCGTCGAGTGGCCATTAGTCTCCAATCAAATCCGACCGGGATAAAACGGCCGATACGTTAAGTATGTATAAGGAGTCCTGACGTTTCAATCTAATGATAGGATCGGGAGTTGTTTCGCGTTCTAACAGGATACGCCCATCCGAATACGCTTTATTTGCTTGAGGACCAAACCTCTGCATCGTGTTCATATTATTCGCACGTTTGATATTTCCTTGTCCCCCGTAATACGCGTAGGTCCATTTCCGGGAAACGTAGTGCGCCAGTGATTGTTGTTAGCGAGGCAATTTCGCCACTCGCACCCCGATGGCAGAGTGTAACGGGGACTGCTAACCGTGTGTTTACATTTTGAGTAGGGGTTATCTGAATTACCTCTACATACATATAACAAGAAGCACTGGCGCACGGTGCAACCACCTGCACGGAACACCTGAACTTCGTCCAGTCTTCATAGTAATTTCATGCTTGATGCATTCTGTTTGTTGGGCCCTGCACATTTCAATCTTCACTTAGATATGAACATTTTTTGAACGGTACTAAGATTCTTCTCAATCGTTTCTTTACTGGAAATAAAGGACGAAATGTAACAATTCTTAAAAAAATTGTGAGGTTCATTGTCAATACAAAGATCTAACGATTAAGAATATTAATAATTTTTTTAAATGTTTGGAAATTATGAACAGAGTTCAAGTTTCATGTACTCTACCACATACTTTTGACTGTACATATACAATAAGGAGCAAAACTGATCCAATAACCACAAGTTTTGTATAAATCATTATTTATTGCCAGGAATATAGAAGAATAACAAAAAATCAACATTATAATCATTTTTATCATAGTTAGAAGTAACTTAAGAAATTTTTTTCAGTAATTAATGTCTCCTCGTTTAGCAATGACAACAAAAATAGATTGACTCGGTTTTGCACTGGCCCCTACAAGAAATGTTTATGTCAGGGGTGGCCAACATGTGGCGCATTCGCCAAACGTGGCGCATTGGATGATTACAAGTGGCGTGTTGCACCTTTGCGCCTACTTATTCTTTTGAAGTAGGCGCCATAACTGAATCCATCTTCGTGTTTTCAACACCTGAATCCTCTCAGTTCAATTCATACAGTTTACAATTGTAGGATGTGAATTGTGGGGTTGACGACAGCGATCGCACTCTCATCCAAGATATCATTTCTCACTATTGTGGAATGGTGCTCCAGTAAACGTGTGTCTTTTGAACTGACGTAAATTAATTAATTTAGTTGCTTGATTGAGTTATCCCTTTTCCTTGTTTACCTAAGCGAAGCAGGTCCTACCCCTATCCCTATTTTTCAACCCCAACAATGAATGATGGTAGAAAAAATGCTCGAGTTGTACGACGCATCTGAACTCGTACACGAAAAAAATTGACGAATGGTATGTAAAAGCTTGACCACCCCTGGTTTACGTGGAATGTTCTAGTAGTATGTTTACATCTAGCACTTTGGTATGGTTACAAACTATTAATCTACGTCTTAACACTCAGTTCTTCGCAATCAGTCGAACGGAAAAGCACGTAAGTGAAGTAAGAATAAATAAAAAAAAATAATTTCTCTTTTGAATGACGGCTTGTCAACGCGTAAGACGGCGAAAACTTGCAGTGTTCGTCAATCGACAGTGCAGAGAATAAGAAAAAGATACTGTAAAAGTGTATTATTAAGTGTTGGAGTAAGACCAAAAATATTATCACCGCAGGATGAACGAAGGATTATACGGTTCTTCTATATTCCTAGCAATAAATAATGATTTATACAAAACTTGTGGTTATTGGTTCAGTTTTACTCCTTACTGTACAAAGACAATCTACGTAAGAAAGAATTGTTTCATAGTTTCTCAGAAAGACTAACCGCGTTCTCCCCCTAGAATTGGTGGAACGGAGGGGTTGCTTGGAACAATTTAAATCGCGCGCCGCAATGTAGCGAGTCCGAATTGAATCATCGGACCGTGGTATTCGACGGCGCTCTAATTCACTTCCAATGTAATCTTAATAATTCGTCCCCCTAGCCCGAGAGAGGCAAGTTTCGCCGAAGTTTCGGATGGAAATAACGTTTTCGCGAAATTAAACAAATTCCGGGGAAACTAGTTGATTTAATAAAGCATCGCGGTGAAGTATGATGCGGTGGAATCTCTCTTTCTCCCCCGCTTTCCGTTTCGCAGAGTGTGTATCGGCTAGTTTACGTTTCGCGGAGAGTTCAAACTGGAGGATGCGGCGAGGCGAGGAGGACAACAATGTCTCCCTTTCCAAAATTTCAAATGCAGATGTTTGTACAATAAAATAAAAAAGATATTATCGAAACAATCAGAAAATTTTATGACAACATTAAAACTGAAACGAGGAAATAGATATTATAGATTGTTATGCTCTCTATTGGATAACGCGGCTAGAAAAGTGCGTACAACAATTCCCCGTGTCAGAGATTCAGCCACGGTGCGGCGGGGGTTTTAAATGCGATATGACCCAGAATGGGCGCCATGAGAATGGGGACTCTAATAAATGAATATTAAGCTGTTGTACCACGCTGAAAAGTATTTCACGAGCCACTATCACGCCGGTTATAAGCGTCGAATAAAGAAATGGTTGGACGATCACGCGCGAATGCGAACGCATTATAACGACGAAGAAAGAGAGAGAGAGAGCGAGAGAGAAGCGAGTCATCGATATCGATGTTCGTTGGGGAGGAGTCGGGCGGAGTTGAAATGATAATGAAGAAGGGAGTGAAAAAGGCGAGGGAAATTCCGGTCAGTTATTTCGTTCCATCGATTTCCTTCCGATTTCCTTAACGGTGGTCGCTGTATATATTGGGTTGGCAAGAAAGTAATTTCGGTTTTCACTAACTGATGGCGTTATGTTTTGTTTGATTGGCTTCTGTTAACGTTGCATTTGTTTTCTTTCTGACATTTCATAACTGCATCTTTTAGGTTACTTTTGAAGCAAATTACACGTAATTTTGATTAAAATTGTTAGTTCTGTGTCAATTTGAACATGGAGTGCAGAAACGAACATTATAGGCATATATTGCTTTTTTATTTCCGTAGAGGTAAAAAAGCTGCCGAGGCTCACAAAGATATATGCGAAGTTTACAGTGTAGATTGCTTAACAGAACGCACGTGCCAGAATTGCTTTAAAAAATTCCGTTCTGGAAATTTCTCACTTAAAGACGACCAACGTTCTGGTCGATCATCTGGAGTTGATGATGACCAAATGAAAGCCATTATTGAATCGGATCGTCATATAACTGTCCGAGAGATTGCAGACAGGTTAAATGTCTCGCATACAACCATAGAATATCGTTTAAAAAGTCTCGGAATCGTTAAGAAGCTCGATATTTGGGTTCCACACGAGTTGAAAGAAATTCACTTAATGCAACGCATCAACATATGCGATATGCATCTCAAACGAAATGAAATCGACCCTTTTCTCAAGCGAATCATCACCGGTGATGAGAAATGGGTTGTTTACAATAACACAACTCGAAAATGATCATGGTCCAAGCGTGATGAACCAGCCCAAACCACACCGAAAGCTGAATTGCACCAAAAGAAGATCATGTTGTCAATTTGGTGGGATTAGAAAGGTATTGTGTATTTTGAGCTGCTCCCAAGGAACCAAACCATCAATTCAGATGTTTATTGTCGACAACTAACAAAACTGGACATAGCAATCAAAGAAAAACGGCCAGAATTGGCAAATCGCAAAGGAATCGTGTTCCACCATGATAACGCTAGGCCACACACATCTTTGGTAACACGTGAAAAGTTATTGGAGCTTGGTTGGGAAGTGATGTCACATCCACCATATAGCCCTGACATTGCACCATCAGATTATCATTTATTCCGAAGTTTACAAAACTCTTTGAATGGTAAAACATTCACTAATGATGATGATCTGAAATCGCACTTGGATCAGTTTTTCACCGAAAAGGATCAGAAGTTTTATGAGCGCGGAATTATGAAGCTACCAGAAAGATGGCAAAAGATCATACAACAAAATGGAAAATATTTTATTGATTAAAGTTCATTGCTTTGATAAAAAAATTGGATTTTATTTCATCTAAAAATACCGAAATTACTTTCTTGCCAACCCAATAGTTTCGCAGTCTCGTAAACGATGAAATGAATTCCAGAACTTGATCGGACGTAAATTATCCGTCACGCGCCGGGCTCGATAATAAAAGAAAAAGAAGGAACGGCAGTCGCGTAATGAACCCCTCGTGAAGTTCGTCATAACCGAATCCCCGGCGGAACGAGATACGAGCGGTCGCTCTGGATTGCGTGTTGCTCGGAAGATCCATTTGGGGGGTCTCAAAATTTATCGTTTCGATGGGAGACGCTTGAACCAAATCCCCCACGGGAATCGTCTATTCCCAGACTAGAGCACGAACGCCGATGTGTGAACGGTCACGGGATTTCAGATTGAAAAACATGCTACTGATTCACCGAGCACGAATTAAGGGATATTCTGATTTTCAACTTTCGAAGATCTATTTCTCTGTTGCGTTTTCTTCAAGTATAACTGTTCTTGATCGTGTATATGTTAGAAATTGTACGTGAATTACAATATGAATTAATGCAAAAGTATTTTGATCAAATGAACAATTTGTTTTGTGCATCCGTCGATTGGGGACCGACGAGATACATTGAAAAACATTACGGGAAGATTCAAGAGAAGTAATCAAAACCAGATAAATGTCACGCGAAATTCGATGCCGCGCCGTAACAAAAGCAAACACAAAGGGAACGATTGATTTTCCGGGGAAAATAAAGCTTTCAACAAATTCATCCAATATTCTTTCCCGTTTCACGGTATTCCGATAGTGATTAAATTTTTTTCTTTGAAGTTTCAATAATTTATTCGCGTGTGTAAATATTTGTCATTTAACGTGGCCGGGGGACGTGTCGGTTCTCCATTTCCATGATAATTAAAACGGCCCCAAAAATAGTTCGATAACAGAAGAGCACTGGACCAGAACGAGTTTAATAAAACGACAGGGCGCGATGGCGTCTAGGAAAATAGTAAAAGGAATGATTGACAGCGAGTTTTTACTGGCCGAGGACTCTTGGTGCAGAAACGGTAACATCGCAAATATCTTTAATCACGTGGCAATTTTGCGGCGAAAAAGTGCAACGAAACTTTCGTGCCGGGCTATCGTTTAAGGTCGAACACTTTTCGGAGCAGTGGCGCACCGGCGCGGCGGCCAAGAAGAAAAGCAGCCGATTGCTCAAAAGACTCCGGGCTCGCCGAATTTCCAATAAAGCCAATAACTCGGCTTTATGTAATCCGCATAGCCCCCGGCGATTTAATTGCGCTTTGATGGGGAATTCTTTGGCGCCGTGGCGCGCGGCACGGCGAACCGGTCTTTCTCCCGGAATCTTCTTAAGCCAGTGGTTTTGTTGCGATTCGCTTTGCCTGCTTTTCGGCCAGGCTTCAAAGCTGCCACGGATTGTTACCTCCTTTCGCTATTAATCATATCTGTGGCCATAAGAATTTTTCTAATTCAAAGGTCACGGCAATTTCGTACCCCGCACAAAGGACCTCTTTCACATTTTTCAATCCTTTCGTATTTAAATTGGGTTCGACCGAGAGACCTTTATACTAAGAGATGCATATATTTAGTAACTAAGAACAAAAAAATCTCATAACTGGAATTAATTATTTCCCAGGATCTTTTTATGTAATATAGCAGGTGAAAAATAGAAGACACTAATTGTGCAGACTTCTTAAAATAATAAAAATATTCTGTGTACGAGTTACTGCACATTTATCCACAAAGATTCGAGCATTTCCGATATTTTCGTTTGGAAATCGTCCGACATTTTTTAAGACAAGAAGACCGGTGGAATGAAACGTTCCTTTTCGAAGAGCTCACGGAGAGAATTTAGGTTACACCGGGTTTCCCGAACCGGAGCGTTGTTAATAGTGGTTACAGAGGAAAGCACCGGTTGGTTTCCGATGGTTGAACCACGGTAGGTGGATTCGAGCTCGTATAATCTCGGAGGCAGCCGCCCTTCCGATTCTTGACGTTCCGCTGCAGCCCGTGCTTCCTCCTTTCATTACGATCCTCGGCAGTTTTGGGTCCTAATCGAACCCTCTTTCTTCGCTCGGCCATGATTCCTTTGAATGGCCGGGTCCGGATCAAAACGTTCCGCCGAGATTCGCCGGCCGCGCAATTCCGTCCGAACCCCGGAGTCGGAGCCGGATCGAGAAAGGTGCGCGCCGCAGGACAGTGAATTAGTGCGCACCGAAATTCTCGTGATTTAATCAAACGCTTGATTAAAACCGGAATTTGTTCAGCGTTTAACGGTGAAACTCGAATCGACCAATTGTATGTAAATCCTGGGTGCAGCCGCCTGCCGCCGTCGATGCATCGGGGATGCGTTTCGGCCGATGCTCCGACTGGCGTTGCACTCGTATCCGGCGTAACTCTTGAATATTTTATTCGTCGTTCGAATTTCGCGAAAAAACATCATCGATTATTAGCAACGATAGCGCCGCGCGACGACGCGACGCGACGCGGCGGTGCGGCCGTTCCCGTTGAAAATTACGCGCGGAATTTTATTGCGTTCCACCTTCGACCCCTCCAGCTCCGTGTGTAACGTGATTATAGCTTTAAACAACGATCAAAGATAACCCTCCGCGCGATAGATGGAAACTCATACATAAAACGCAGCTTTTTTTCCGGCGGGCCGGAATAAACCGGCGCGGCGACGAGAAAAAGAGGGGAAAGTAATCCCATCGGCCGATCCTCTTCGCTTTATTAAAATAGGGGCTACATATTGCCGGGCCGAAAAGCCCGAAAATGAAAACTCGATATGTACCAGGAAGGGGGAATATCGAAAACGAGCCTGGTTACCTCCGTCGTCGATCCTGTTTTCCCAATTTACCGAGCAAATGGACCACGTTAATCAACCATCGAACCGTACCCAACAGCATCCACCACGGCGCTCTTCGTTTCTCAACGGAACGGCGCACGATCTCCCGGTTTAAGCTCAAACGATTTTAAGGTTAATCATTGTTCCGATGGCCCCCGTGTAACCCCGTCGCCGACCCTTCCACAAACCCGTCGGCTCTGCTTTTCCCTTCCGATGCCGAATCCGTCGAACCCCTTGCTCTGCTGCGGAGACAAAACCGTCGAGGCTCGCGATTCCGTCGCGTTTACCCCAATTTATATGCTGACCGTAAGCCGACTTGAATACCACACGTAAAAACAGCCCCCTCGTCTATCGCTTGTTAGGAAAGTCCCTTTCTTTGTCCGTCGGTTCGACATGTCCACGCCCATTCGATTAGGGGTGTACACGATCGATCGTGATAATTAAAAGCCCCTATCAATCCGCTCCCCTATTTTCCGTTTTTTTTAGTCGGAAGAACCTTATCGCGATTTTAACCGCCCTTAAATAGCATGAAAGCGAAATTTTCGCCTGCCCTCTTCGTCTTCCCGAATATCAGCACGTGTAATGTTAATAGCTGCTGAAATTAGAGGACGTTTATCCATTTACGTGTCCCCCGTCTGCAAACATAACACGATAAATATCTTAGTCTGTTTGTTAGTTCAGGTTGGGTTACACGATTTCAAGGTGACCTTCACACGTGGAGAAGCGATATTTGAATATTCACGATTAATCTAACTTTACAGTCCCTGCTCACTTTATTAGACTCACCTCTATAATCATGATATTTTTAGTTTTACCATGAATAATGGGTATAGCAGCTTTATGCAAATATCACTTAATGATGACCAATGAATTTTCCATATATTTATTTTACAAAAACAATGGATACAAACACAAATAGATCAATATAATTCTTAAAACACTAATATTTTGTTAATCCGCCCCAGCTGCTCTTAAAGCCGCAACTCTTCTGGACATGCTATCTATGCAAGTTTGTGCAATTTCTTTTAATGCAACGTTATGGTGCCAGTGATAGATTATTCTCTCTATCAACTTGGTCTTTGTTGTTATATTTTCTTTGGCCAGTTCTCTCTTCCGGCACTCCCAGACATTTTCAATCGGATTCATGTCCGGTGAGTTGCCGGGCCATGGTAAAAGGGGGATTTTTTGCTCTTGCAAGAAAATTTTACACTTGGATAGGCAACCCATAAGGCAACCTTGTAGTACGAAATCATTACCCCTTCATTACCCCATAGGTTGAAAACAGCGTTGCATTCCTTGTAGGATTTCAAAAAGCACCAATTCTTCAGGTGAGTCTAATAAAGTGAGCAGGGACTGTATAATGTTGAATAAAATACTGAAAATTTGTACAGCCACGTGGACATATCGTTGGATATGCTGCGTTATTTGCTTCGTCAATCGTGTCACGCGAAAGAAGCAGCGAGGACAACGATGATGCGGCGGTGATGGAATCGGACGCGGTCGGGATTGCCCGCAATTGGTGCAGAAATTGTTAGACGTCAATCGGGAGAAGGATTTCCTTAGCGCGATTCGGTAATTTCCCTAAGGCACGGTTCGATCAAATACACGGTCCGATATTTCCGGGAGCGCTGGCGCCGATGTTGCATTCACGGCGAACAGAAAATGATCTCTTACGTCTAGAGCAGATCCAGACCGGATTCCGTTTTGCACGATTGTGCTCTAGGCTAGATCGGATTCGAATATCTCGATCCTCTTTACGTTTAAACCACTGTGAATGATCCTGCGAAAAATTCCTGTAGCGTTGTTGATTTTGTTTCAGAGAGTATTTCTAGCGGTGTGAGTTTTTCTAAATTGTGAACGAAATCTACTGTGAATCAAAGTTTTCTCTCGCCTCTACTTTTCCGATCCACTGTAGAATATCGCGCAAGAGAATGAAGAACCGAATTCTCGTCAGCGATCGACGAAGCTCTCTCCCTCTCTCTTCCGGAGATCCGTCTCGCATTACACCGTGGAAAATCGGCGAAAATCCCGCACGTTCGATCGTCGGGAGAGATAGAGGAAAACGCTGCGATTCGTATTCCACGGCGGGTAACGCGTTCGGCAGCGACGGCACAATGAATTTCGAGCACCGAATCTCGTACGCCTTCGCTCCAAACGAAGAGGACTCCGGGGCCGGGGCACTAAATCTCTTTGGCAATCGCCGAGAGTGGAGGGGAGAAAAATTGCCGGCCGCTCGGATTTCTGAGGTTAAGGTGGCGCGGATGGCCGTGGTAATTGATTCCCGTTATTTTACGTTTCGATTCCCCCCCCGTCGTTTATTAACTCCGTGAGGCTCGCGTCGCCATTGGCGCAGGGTAACTCGTCGGGCGCACGCGACTTTCATTCGTGGCCCCTGATTGGTCTCGTTCCCGTTCCCGCAAAGTGGATAATTTCCCGGGGAAAATCAGTCTGGAACACGAATTTTCACCCCGGTTGAAAAATCCGCTCGATTCCGGCGCGATGTCGGGCATTTAAATGAAATTCCGAGCGCGTTGCAAAAACCGTTCGAATAATATGTATGATAATAATACGCGCGAATGAATTTTCCATAGATTTCGCCCGGTAATCGATGTCCCCATTTACACAGGCCACTCTATCATGACCTGGCACCGAATCAGACGGCTTTAACTAGATCTCCATCCACCGCTGGGACTAGATATAGGTGATTACATCAACCTCTGCAGCTTCTCTCTGCTTAGTATTTGCACAACGATTCGACGTGTGCCGGTACCCGGACAGAGAGAGAGACAGAGAGAGAGAGAGAGAGAGAGAGAGAGAGAGAGAGAGAGAGAGAGAGAGAGAGAGGCACCTCAGCGAAATTCAGTGAGGGATAATAGACGCTCACCTAGCGCATAAATAAATCGTTACGCGATCGTCTTCGCCCGATGCCGATACAATTTATCGAATGTTTAATGCACGCCGAAGCACTGAAAAATTTGCCGGGTATCCTGATCGATCGGGAAACCGTGTCTTGAATGTACAATGGACAAGAGGGTCCCGCCCGTTTAATTTTTCATTCGCATAGACTTCATGACGCCCCATTACTCCCCTTACCGTGTGTTTATACTCGTCGAGGCGGAAGCTTGATCAGGAACGACGTGTGGGCGGAAGGCGCGCGAAAGACATTGATCAAAATTATCTATTCGGATCTTCTTCGGTATTGTCGTCTTCAAGGTACATGCTTCCCTTTAGTACCTAAAGACACATTTAATTGAGCTTCATTTTCATTGTCTAGCTGCAGTTCCTCGCAAGTGCGATTTGATTTCCACAATGTGCTAATATTATAACGCACATGTCAGAATAACAAACGAAGAATTTGCTTTAAGCATGTTAGCAATTGAACGCTCTTCGGGTTCAACAGATTCGCGGACGTTTCTTCTATCTATCCGGATCCTCTTCGGTATTGTCGTCTTCAAGGTACATACTTCCCTTTAGTACCTAAAGACACATTTAATTCAGCGTCATTTTCATTGTCTAGGTGCAGTTCCTCGCAAGTGCGATTTGATTTCCACAATGTGCTAATATTATAACGCACATGTCAGAATAACAAACGAAAAATTTGCTTTGAGCATGTTAGCAATTGAACGCTCTTCGGGTTCAACAGATTCGCGGACGTTTCTTCTATCTATCCGGATCTTCTTCGGTATTGTCGCCTTCAAGGTACATACTTCCCTTTAGTACCTAAAGACACATTTAATTCAGCGTCATTTTCATTGTCTAGCTGCAGTTCCTCGCAAGTGCGATTTGATTTCCACAATGTGCTAATATTATAATACACATGTCAGAATAAAAAACGAAGAATTTGCTTTGAGCATGTTAGCAATTGAACGCTCTTCGTGTTCAACAGATTCGCGGACGTTTCTTCTATCTATCCGGATCCTCTTCGGTATTGTCGTCTTCAAGGTACATACTTCCCTTTAGTACCTAAAGACACATTTAATTCAGCGTCATTTTCATTGTCTAGCTGCAGTTCCTCGCAAGTGCGATTTGATTTCCACAATGTGCTAATATTATAATGCACATGTCAGAATAACAAACGAAGAATTTGCTTTGAGCATGTTATCAATTGAAAGCTCTTTGAGTTCAACAGATTCGCGGACGTTTCAATCTCGGTCGAGCTTCGCGGAGCATTTGCCAGCGGACCGATTGAAAAAAGCCGCGGCTCCATTTTCCGGACGGGAGCATCCGCACAGGAAATTTCGCGCGATCAAATTGTTGGTTGTAAGTGGGCCGTGTACACGCGAAAGAGTTGATAAGCCGTGGTAGCGGATCGCGCAGTAGCGAACGCGAGCGGACGGGGTCCGGGTGGAAGCCGGCTCGCGTCGATCATTAATTTTTCATTCCCCGCATCGCTACGGTTTCACTCGGAACGCGGCGCTCTTCTTCTGTCATCCGTTTGATTAAAGTCTTCATATTTCACGAACCTGTTCCGGCGCCGAGCGTGTATACGACACTGAAGCATACAGGCAAAGGGAGGGGCTCTCGCGCCCATTGCGTTCCACGGGTATCGTTCAGCGGAACCGTAGGCTCTGCCCTGGAACGAAACAAATGGAAGCGAAAGGGGACCGAGCCGAGAGAGGCCAGAGAGAAGCGAGCCCGGTATCAATGGTAATGGCTGTCCGAGCGGACTTATTTAGGAGTGCATACGAAATTATGCACGAGCAGAGCGAGACAGCTCTGTGTAGGGGCCAGGAACCGAGAGAGAGAGAGGAAGAGAGGGAAAGAGAGACAGAGAGATAGCGGGACGGGTCGGGCCTCTGCCTGGAGAAAAAGGAACAATAGCTGCTGCCTGGGCTGCTGCGGCGGGCCACGATTTGACAGATGTCAAGACAAAGTGAGCCGAGTGCTCGGTTAGCCTCCAGCCAGGAAAGGGGTGCTCGATATCAGACCGTGTGTTACATTTAAATGATTGATGAACGCGCTCAATGAGAATCACAGCTGGGTCACACACATATCTTCCCGTGGTCGAGACCCGGGACCACCGAGTCTAATCCATGGCCAGGCTGGAAACGCGACATGATGTAGATGTCTCGCTATATGCGCCTTACTGATTATGCGGCCAGGACCGATGGAATCCAGAGGCAATCGAGTCCACCAAAACGGCCCGATATTCGGCCGGCGCTATTGTTCCTAGACCTGGGACGTTTCCAGGAACCGGACTCGTTTGACTTTTTCTTGCGACTCCATAAATCCGCCGAAGATTCAGTATTATCATAACGGGTTGGCCCGCGACCTGTCTCGGCTTAGTTTTTCTATTGCGGAGATTCTTCTTGCATAATGCCGTCGAAACTTTGGCTACCGCGGGCACGCGGCTGAAACATATATCACGGGGTTTTCTAGCTCTCTTGTTCCCTACAAATCATTTATTTTCCTGACTACTTCGGGACGACGTAAACCGAAATTTGGACTTCGGCTGGAATTTGTTCGACTGGATCCCCTGCTTCGATATCACTACCACGAGAATGTTCCTTATTACTGAAGTTAGATAAACTGATGAACAGAAATGAATTTACAAATTTATTAACCCCTTGTCCTACAATGTTGAGTCAGACTCGTGATGAAAATTCGGAACAGACTCTAATAAATATGTTCATTATTAATTTCCTTTAAACTGAAATAAAATTCTCTTTTGTTGTAGTCGATATACATTAGCGGACAAAAGTTTGAGACAGCTCTAAAGAAGACGATAACTTTTTAAATATTGTACTATACGATTTGAACTTTTTTGGGAAGCTAGAGCAATTATTTTACTAAAGGATGTGAAAAGAAATTTTTTTAAAAATTGCAATTGATCGGAATTGTGGAAAATATACTAAAAGTTGAATTTTTAACTTTTTTATGTGGGCCTATATTGAAAATTTAAAAAATACGTTTTGTAGATTTGTGCCAATTAAACATATTCTGAAAATTTTGTCAAAATCGGTCGATGTTGCAATGAGCTACAAACGTTTAAAGATGGTAAAAATTGCAGATTTTCAAGATCTTCGGCAATAAATCGTGAATATCTGCAATTTTTACCATCTTTAAACGTTTGTAGCTCATTGCGAGGTCGACCGATTTTCACGAAATTTTCAGAATATGTTTAATTGACACAGATCTACAAAACGTATTTTTTAAATGTTCAATATAGACCCACATAAAAAAGTTAAAAATTCAACTTTTAGTATATTTTCCACAATTCCGATCAATTGCAATTTTTAAAAAAATTTCTTTGCACATTCTTTAGTAAAATAATTGCTCTAGCTTCCCAAAAAAGTTCAAATCGTATAGTACAATATTAAAAAAGTTATCGTCGTCTTTAGAGCGGTCTTAAACTTTTGTCCGCTACTGTATCTGTGGCTGCAAGGAAGAACGCTGCATGTCACATAATTTCACTTTCGGGATATTGCCGTTTAAAGTTTTGAGCACTGATGCTTTGATAGAGGACATTGGTTAAATTGCATTATTTCTTTCAGCCTTTCGATCTTATTTTCACGACTTTTTTTCTGGTAAATACATAAATCCTATATTATAGAGCTCAATTAATGTATAAACTAAAATTTTTTGAAATTGTGACATGCGGCGTTTTTCCTTGCAACCACAGATATTGTCGTTGGAGAAAACATATGGGTACAATAAATATACATTTTCTTTTCTTTTCTATGAAATTCTGAACAATGAAGAATTTCTGAACACTATATTCACGAAATAAATAGTAGTGCAAGCGGTAAAAGAAAGATTATAAAGGCCCTAGGGGTGTAAGCATAGTGAATTTGCCCTTGAAAGATGTCGGCACGATACTGAGAGGATTTTTAGGTACTAATGAGATAATAAGATCCTGAAAGTTTCAGATCTCTAACCCATTTGGTTTTTGAGAAAAAGCAATATATGTAAAAATCAGAAAAAATGAAAATTCTCTGAAACGCGTGAATCGATTTATTTGAATTTTGGATATGTTTTGGGGGTTGATGGTAGCTTCTAGGAAAAAAAATTATGAGCTATATCGGTTGATAAAAACCTCGAAAAAAATGACGCTTTTGTTTTAATTTTGATTTTTAACTATGATACGATCCTGGCACAATTATGAAACCATTTTTTTCGAATTCCTCATCCATTTTTCTATGGATTTATGAGCTTTTAAGATTTTTAAAAAAAGTACGCCATATTGCAAAAAAATAAAAACCATTTTTTATGCAAATATTCACTTTATTTATGTATTTTATGCCTAAATCTTTATTTTTGTCGTTCATATATATCTTTTAACCTCATTTTAAATAGTCATTTCTCTACTTTTAACAATAATTAATTTAAGTAAGCGTCTTACTTCCGACTCAGAGTTTTTGGATGAAGTCGTCGAAACAATGAAATCACAAAATAGTGTAGAAAATACGTTAGCTAATGAAGTTCAACAAAATGGCTGGCAACGTAAAAAATTGCCGTTTCAAACTATTTCATCTGAAGCTCTAGAAGACTTTCCAGAAATGACGGAAAAAGATCTGCGAATCTTTTTCACCGGTTCTTATCAATTGAAGCAGGCTGTGTCGTATTTAGCAGAAATGCTTGATGAAACAGGTAATCTTACTATTCAATATGTAAAAGACCAGTCAAACATACTCAAAGCTCAAGTTCAATCCCGTCATATCAATAAGAAGGTTTATAGATGTTTTATTGAGTATAAAAAAAACGCTATTGGTCCCAAAAGCATATTGAGGCATAGTTGTGAGTGCGCAAATGGTCTTAGAACAATTGGATGTTGCTCTCACGTTGCTGCTACTATTTATTACTTGTCACACGGAAGATATTTGACAAAAATTCTGAGGCCTGCTGAAACACTAAGCGAATTATTTAATAGAGACAATGTTGCGCCGGTGATCGAAGATGATAGTGATGAAGACTGATAAAATATGATCATAAACTTTTTCTTCCAAATATACCTTTCAAACATTTGTTGTTATTTATTTATAATTTAGCAACTAAAATCTGTTTCTTATGTTATAAGCGCACAATGTTTAAAATATTTTAGTTAATATTCATTGACATTTTAAAATTTAATTTTTGATTTAGAAATGACTATTTGAAATGAGGTTAAAAGATATATATGAACGACAAAAATAAAGATTTAGGCATAAAATACATAAATAAAGTGAATATTTGCATAAAAAATGGTTTTTATTTTTTTGCAATATGGCGTACTTTTTTTAAAAATCTTAAAAGCTCATAAATCCATAGAAAAATGGATGAGGAATTCGAAAAAAATGGTTTCATAATTGTGCCAGGATCGTATCATAGTTAAAAATCAAAATTAAAACAAAAGCGTCATTTTTTTCGAGGTTTTTATCAACCGATATAGCTCATAATTTTTTTCCTAGAAGCTACCATCAACCCCCAAAACATATCCAAAATTCAAATAAATCGATTCACGCGTTTCAGAGAATTTTCATTTTTTCTGATTTTTACATATATTGCTTTTTCTCAAAAACCAAATGGGTTAGAGATCTGAAACTTTCAGGATCTTATTATCTCATTAGTACCTAAAAATCCTCTCAGTATCGTGCCGACATCTTTCAAGGGCAAATTCACTATGCTTACACCCCTGGGGCCTTTCTCTAGTTTTGAAGTACTCGGTGTTGATTCCAGAAAGAAATTTGTTCCGACGAAGAAAATCATTTTATTTATTTGAAAGTCTCGCGAAGCCAACTTTGAACCAGACAATCCGGTTTCCATCCGCCCGATCGGTATCGTCGGTCGGTGGTATAAGAAAAACAAGTGTAGGCCAGCGTGAAATTGATTCGCTCGGCGGCAAACGGCTGGAGGATATGAAAAATAAATAGCATTTCCATTGCATAATATTCCGTGGGGCAATCGGCTGGTCCGAGGTAAATTGATTCTGGCGTTAAACGAGAAATTCGGGTCAGAGTTAATTAATCAGGTTATCGACCAGAATTCCGGCTCGGAACGATTGACCGGTACCGGGGAGCGCGTCCAGGAGAACTCAATCGCAATGGTCGTGTCTGCCTTTCAAGTTCGACTGTAGACGCGCACCGCTGACGGGAGAAAGAGGTGTCGGGCCAGAATGCAAAAAGAGGTCGCCGCAGTATGCGAAGAACGCGTTCCCTACCTGGGTGCATCGTCCTACGCGATATCCCCGGATAGGCACGCACGCGTTTTACCGAGAGATTGATTAGAACCGTTGTCTCTATTTGAATCGTGAATCCATCCTCAAAGACAAATGAGCGTCGCGTCATTTATGTGAACGAACCACCCGTGGTTGCACAGCTGGCCGCCTTCCTCCATCACGGATATTAATACGCGGGTATACGTCATTTCGCTGCGTGGTTGAGCAATGTTTATCGTCCTTGCAGATCAATCACGCGTCACGGCAGTACACCAAATTGCTGTCTGATCCCGCGGCTATCCTCGTCCGGGACCACCGCGCTCGAGAAAATCATTTCACGCGGATCATCGTTAACTTTTATCCGGTCCGACGCTGCTTTTCCGCGATTACCGGCTACCCGCTGCTCGACGAACAGCCACTGTCTCAAGAGACCCGAGAATAATGAAAGCTATTAAGGATTCAAGTTCATTCCGTGCCTCTCCGTTCAGTCAATCACGGATCATTCGAAATTCACATGCTTTTCCCGCCATTCTACTTTTCCGAGTACTGGCGTGCACAACTTAAGCGTTTGCTGTTATCCCCTCTGAAGCGTCCGAAATATCGCAAGTCCGTATGCCGAACTTCGCGGGGTCGTAAATCCCGTTTCGCTTGCTCGCGACGATACTCGGGGCTTTGACGGTGTTACAGGAGTAACACCGACTACTTGAAAGAAGTTCGACTCTTTGGAAGTTAACACACTTTAATATATATTTAAAAACTTAACAAGTTACAATAAAGGCTGAGATTCGAGGTAAAGATGAAGTTGTTTTCGATTCGAGTGATTTTCGTGATCTGCTCTTGTCTGCTCTTCGGTATCTCGTCGTGTATAAAGTCGACTCGGCGTCTTTTCTTATTGGCTAACATACAAATGAATGGGGATGACAAAGTGATTTCTATTGGTGAGTGGGTGGTGCTTTTTGGTCGTAGGAGTTGGAGCGGTTCGGTGAAACTATGTTTAGGTTATGGAAAATATTAGGTGTGAATGATATGGGAAATGAGACGGAAACTAAAATGTTGCTTATACAAAGATTCGTGGTTCGCTCTTGAGACGGTCCCGAAGTGGTGTCCGATGACACCCAAACTCTGGGACCGTCGCGTCGAGTGTTTCGGGTTATTGCAGCGGACCGTGTCTAAATACATCTCACGTTCGGTCTGCTCGAGACCGAACACCCTCAATTTCAAGAAAAATTCCCTCCGAGGAAGCACATGACCAAGTTGGGTGTACCAAGAACATAAAAATTTGCAATAATAAATGAGTTACAGACTTTTGACCGAAGGTATGACGATTATTCCGAGCGTACGAGAGGTGTTAGGTGTTATTTTAACGGAGTGCGGTGCGTTTTCGCCCCGAGCCAGCCGACGCGATGATGGGACGGCGAAATCGTTGGACGATCGGACAGCTGAGCGGTGGTTGTCGGTGTGCGATATAATTTGCATGCTTACGGGACAAGAACCCACATTATTAGACGGGCCAGGGTTGGAATTGGCATCGAATTCGGGGGAATAGGCTGGGACTCGGACTCCGATCGTCTCGACCGGAGGAGAGGAGAGGAGGAACGAGGAGGCCGAGTAAAGAGAAGAATGAAGTATAAGAAGAGGGAGCCGTGCGGTTTCTTTGCTCAGGATGATTCCGTAATTAACTTTTTGTTGGCCGAGGCCTTTTCTGTGTTCTTTTCTGTTCATCTCGATAGAAGGTGGACCGATGATCCGGCCGATGGCGAAGCGAAGGGGTGACGAAGGGAGAACCGGTGCGCGTATGTGTCCACTGCAGAAAGGTATTACGAGGGGCTTCCCTGTCGAAGAGAATAGAGATTTTCAGAGCTCGTCCCCTCCTCTGCACCAGTCGGCCTGTCGCCGTCGTTGTCTCTTGATTCTGATCCTTCTTTCGGTTCGAATCCTCCCACCTTTCGGAATTAAACTCCTGGCAACTCGAGTGAAAAGTCTCATCGGCGTGTTCATTGAAGAACAGCTCAGGATTCCACGGAGGTACGGAGCGGGGGCCGAGCAATATCTTTGATAGAGTTCGAACGCGTCTGTGCGGGGGCGGCTCTACCCTGGCCGGGAAGATGGCGTCCACGGGGCCGCCGAGCTTAATATAGATGTTCATTTGGATAATTGAAATCATTCCGTCTGCATTTCATGCGCCGGTGCCCGCCTCGTTCCGGCTTGATCATAGTAATCGGTATCGCGTTCTGCAGCAAGATTGCGCCCGTTCGGGGAACAATTGACTACCGCGGCGCGCTCGAACCCAGCCGAATGCGCATCACCGTCACGAACGTCGTTATCGTTATCGATAACGATAACGACTGATTTGCGGCGGCGGTCCACCGGCTACAGTTATGCGGCTCGGCCCGGCCCAGCCCGGTTACGGCTGCGGGCCTCTTTCGAGTCGTCAAGGCGTGACAAGCCGATTGTGTGCGAAACGCGGAGAGAGCTTTGACCGCCGCCGATTCTAATTGAGCTTTGTGCCAACTTAACGAGCTTACCGGCTCGCCGATCGGCCCCGGCCATCGAAGAATCGAATTTCTGCCGTTTTCTTTGATCGATTTCGGTTATCGGTTTGTTGTCCCAGAAATTGTTCGCCCTCCGCGGGAGCAGAGTAGCCCGCGGCTACGAGTGCTGTCAGGTGTTGCCGACTCGGCCTGTCCCACAGGCGGATCGAACTTTGGACTAATATTGCATAACAGATTCTCCTGTAAGCCGGATACATACACTGGCGAAAGAATGCGCGGTTTAGAAATGCATGGAATCTTTGAATTATTTTAGAATGTGGTCGACGGCGCACAGTGCGTCGGAATGCCCGTTTTTTGGACAAAATTCCATATCTTAAAAACTGTAAGTGATATAAAAAGATGTTTCAAATAAAAGTTATAGGGTATAAGGAAGAGTATATGATGATTGTATTTGTTTGGTATTGTTGTAACCTTGAGATGCTCTATGAAGGTCACTTTTAAAATTTCATACGGTAATGTACATTTTTGATTATGTATTCTAATAGGTGAGGTTAAGACATTTTCAAAACACTACAAAAACATTATTTTTTCATAAACCGTTGTCAAGATATAAGCATCCAAAGTTGGCGTACCGTCTATAGTGGTATTGATTATATGTATTACTACAAGTGAAACAAAAGTCAAAATCGACTGTTTAGTAACGTGTTTATTTTCGTACGATTTTATAATAAATAATGATGATAATAATAATAAGAACAATAATAATAATAATAATAATAATCATAATAATAATAATAAAACACGAGAATTAATGAAAAAATAATGAATACAGTGAAATGTATACAGGGTCATCCGTTTTTAAACGGACAAACGTAAACCAGCTATAAAGAACCCCAAATGGAACAAGTTTTACCCCTGCCACTTTTTTTGTTTCGGCCTTGATTTCTAGAAAATTGCAAAAAACCATAATTTTTTTAGTTCACATAAACTTGAATATCTCGGGACTCCAGTGATGAATCTTGATGATTTTTCCTTTGTTTGGTTTAAAATAAATAGGGGCATCTTCTTTGTTAACAAAATATTTTTGTATGACCTTCGGATCTTTGTTTTTTTGGCATAGGGCAAAAATGCAATTTTCTAGAAATCAAGGCCGAAACAAAAAAAGTGGCAGGGGTAAAACTTGTTCCATTTGGGGTTCTTTATAGCTGGTTTACGTTTGTCCGTTTAAAAACGGATGACCCTGTATACATGCATATACTATATGTAAATTAAGAATTATGTTCATCCATATTAGAAACCGACGAATTTAGCAGGCTGGTCACATACTTCGGAAGATTACAGCGAGAATTCAACCATTCTCTATTATTCCTTAAAAACCGTTCACGGTCTCTGTATGATTTCTTCCACAATTTGTGGAACTACACACAAAAGGGTAGAATATTTTTCCAAACTAGTGTACACCTCTTGTGTACACTCCATCAAATTAAACGAATCTTGAAGTACACAGAGAATCGTTAGATATCTGTCGTTTGGTGGACAAGATAACCATTTTTCGAAAATCTGTCCGTACGTAGTTTCTGGGTGTCTTCCTAAATAAATATATTTTAAAATTAGGGGAGCAAGCTTGAGCAGAAAATTTTTATAGACATCGGTAAAGAATAGTCCTACGAATATTTTCTAGCAAAAATCACACGACATGTTTTACCTTTTTTGCGAAAAACTTAGTTAAAGTTATAAGAATTTTCGATTTCGCGTTTTGACAAACGGATCACTTTGAATCAATAAAATATGATAAATAATAATTGTAAAAACCGCTAGGGAGCCAAAATAACTAGTACACACCTTGAACTAAATGATCCATCGCAAATTATTTAATTTTTCGCTTTAAAATATGTTGTATAACGATTTTTTTTTATGGGCGTACTTGAGGTTACAACACAAGAAAAATCGACGAGTCGGATTATGACGGAAGGAACGTGTTTTGATTCAATCGATGTTCAGTTCTTTTTTTTCTGGCAAATGTTCATGAATAAATGGTATTTTTAAAATAGATTCATGTAAACAGATATACATTTTAAAAATATTGATTTTTTTATTTTTGCCCTCTTGGCCGACGCACTGTGCGGCGACGCGACTTTGAAGTCTGATATGTCGGAGAAGCATTCTGGGAGATGTCGATGAGGCTTTCGACAAGCTAATGGTGGCAGCTGGATTTATTCAAATAATTTTTTTACGTATTTTTAAGCTGTTCGTATGAAATCAACGCTGGTTTTCTTATTGTACTTAATACAAGAAGCTTGTAAATTCAACTGGCCACTAAAGAATTTTTTCGATTTCGTTTGCGGTCCTTTTTGTGGTCAGGACATTGGGCGCATGTGCGCGAATGAACGGGCACCGGAATCAGAAAAAGAAGGGCACGCCAACGATGACCACGACGATACAAAACCGTGCACGGTATTACTCGAAGGAGAACTGGTTGATCAGCCGTGCTCCATCATCGAAAATGTCATTATCGTTATCAGATTGATATGCTGCTGTGGCAGTTATGTCGCGTCACGTGGCTCTCTACTGACGAAGGTAGGAAAATGAGGTTATACTCTCGTTTGGGAGTGACATATTGACAAAAGGATATATTCATCGATCGCCACCTGGCCAATAGAGTGAAGTTCTGAACGACTCAGCAACTATGGCTCGATCGTAGAGGTTCGGATTAATCAACCTCATTTTCACCGGAAGGGAATTGAATTTTGCAGCTACGATGAACCTATTTCACTAACAAAGAAATATCGTCGTGATTCCTACCGAATAAAGCACAGTTTGTTAATTAAATTTCAAACCGCGGGAAGCAACAAGGAGAAGTTAAATTCCCAAGTCGCGGTCACGGCGATTACGGAGATTAGTTCCGTGGTACATTGTTCGTGAAAATTTTGTTTATTTCGAGTACACCGAACCGATACACCGATGCACCAATGAATAAGGTGAGTTTAGTTGCACAACGTGTGCACACCGAGCGCAAGCGGAAGCGGCAGTCCACCGGGATCAGTTTCTAGGACAAGATTACATCACGGTGTTTGTAAAACGATTGGTCGCTACTACACTAGTCCACTTCATCATCGGTAACGTCGTTATCGTTATCGGATTAATTACTTCGGCGAAGTTCCATCGTACCGCGGTTAACCGTCTGAATGGTAAATTACAAGAAGACCAACTCGCCGCTTGTGCAGCAAGCGCCGTTTTCATTTATTTGCGACAATGCGCGAACTTGCCGACTCAAATTTACTGACCTCGATCAAATTAGACTGTCTACGAGTTACTCTTCGGAAAACCCGTCCTCTTTCCAGTTGCATCTACGCTATCGAAATTGCATGTCTAAGGAAAGGGAAGATCGTATTTACCATCGTCTGATTTAATTGATTATCCGTGGATCGTTCCCTAAGACTTTGAAGAAGGCTTGACGCGATATGTCGCATCGCGTTCAATATTTATGCACGTTTGCATCTTCCGAACTTCCACATGCCACCACCGGATAAAGATCCGCAGTCTGCTTCGAACATGATGAACCACCATGCTCCAAAGTTGTGGTAATCTCGGTGAGAATCTAGGACGTGAGTGATCAATGGATCTTGACCAGGTCGATGTTCCCTTTAACGAGTGTCAAGTTCTACAAGTTTGTAGTCGACTGCAATATGAGCCACGGTCTAGAGTCATTAGCAGTCCCAACTTTAGTCTCGTAAATATTGGGTTTCCCACATTTGAGGTCACAGCTTTTTGCGTTACATGGGTCAACGATGGTCTGTTTTACGTCTGACGGGGTCTAAAGTTTTGAATATCAACGGTGTGGGGTCGTGAGCAGCAGATATCCAGCGAGTAGAAGCCCACAAATGCATCAATTTTGTTGTTGTACTTGGCAAAGACCAATGGCCACCGTTAGAACGAAAAGCAATTACGTCGGTAATCAACATTCATTTATAGAACGGGCGGAGTTCATTTCCGTCTTTGCGCCGGCGAAGGCTTCCGAGCAGTATAATAACTTTTCCACGGCAAACAGAACGTTATTTCCGTCTTCGGTGAAACTTTGAATTGTACATAATCCCGCGCCGCGACTGTGTGTAATCGCGAATTAATTGAACCCCTCCTCCACCGCTCGTACGAAGGAAGCGTAGAGGCTACTAAATTTGACTGCCGTATTATGTATTACGAGATTCTCTTTTAGGTGCCTTCCGGTGCAGTTCCTATAATGAAGCTGATTTATCTCGCGTATTCACCAGAATAGTCGGACGAATCCCGCTTAAACTTCAGGCTTTGTCTGACGCTTAAAGGGGATGGCGGAAAGCTTTAATTCATCGTTCCCCCCGTTGCGGCACTCGAGACCCGTAGCGCGATACGATAATTCAAGAACAGGCCGTCGCTATTAATTCCATCGAATTCTCGCGACACTTTTAATGAGTGGTCCGTGCCCCCTTTTTCAATCGATCATTCAAACCGGTTCGAACAATCGACTGCGTTTTCGCCGCCCCGTCGCGTCGCTCGCAACTTTATCTGAGATAATAGGTGCATTTTCGAGGAACCCCGGCGACAACGCGCTCGGTTTTACGATGGAAAAGCGAACGGGACAACGAACGTTGTACCTTGGGCACATCGTATTAATAGTAACGTCGCACGAACGTCACGGGGATAGTGTTGCGGTTTACATTCACTCGCGCAACCCCTCTAACCATTACGCGTGACGTAACCTAACATCCTATTATTGTTATATGTATAGATGCACAGAGTGGTATACGATTATGCATATAACCCGTGCAGAGTGTTCGCCATTGACGGACGATTACTGTTTACCGTTGCCGGCCCCTAGACGTTAATCAGTTTAGTCGTTGGCCGGATAACGACGCGACTGTAAACTTTTATCGCGGCGTGCACGAGCAAAGAAAATTTCCTTTAACACCCGCGTGAAACGAATAACCTTAACAGTACTTTTACCGACTGCCTCTAGGATCTTGATACCGTCTAATTAAGGGCACACTTCGCTTTAAACGATCGAAACCTAAGTGATTTTTGTGAGTTCGTTACATCACACTATTTCCGACTTGCCGAAATTATGGCAGGAAAAATTTCGTTTTTATGCAATTTCTGCTTTTTTTACAATCGACTCGGGCAATTTTTAATTTTACGCTAGAGAAAGTGATTTTTGTGAGTTCATTACATCACACTATTTCCGACTTGCCGAAATTATTGCAGGAAAAATTTCGTTTTTATGCAATTTCTGCTTTTTTTACAATTGACTCGGACAAGTTTTAATTTTACGCTAAAAAAAGTGATTTTTGCGAGTTCATTACATCGCATTATTTCCGACTTGTCGAAATTATTGCAGGAAAAATTTCGTTTTTATGCAATTTCTGCTTTTTTTACAATCGACTCGGACAATTTTTAATTTTACGCTAAAAAAAGTGATTTTTGTGAGTTCACTACATCACACTATTTCCGACTTGCCGAAATTATTGCAGGAAAAATTTTGTTTTTATGCGATTTCTGCTTCTTTTACAATCGACTCGGACAACTTTTTATTTTACGCTAAAGAAAGTGATTTTTGTGAGTTCACTACATCACACTATTTCCGACTTGCCGAAATTATTGCAGGAAAAATTTCGTTTTTATGAAATTTCTGCTTTTTTTACAATCGACTCGGACAATTTTTAATTTTACGCTAAAAAAAAGTGATTTTTGTGAGTTCATTATATTACACTATTTCCGACTTGTCGAAATTATTACAGAGAAAATTTCGTTCTTATTTCATTTCTGTTTTTCTACAATTGACTCAGATTTAATTTGACGCTAAAAAAATGCTCAAAAGATGAATGATTTTTTCAATTTTTTCGATTGAAATTTTCTACGCGCAGAAAATCAATACGTGAACAAGAAGTTAAGCTTTTATTAATGGTTTGAATTTAATTCTCGACAACAGACTACTTCACCCAAAAATAATGGACAGAACGTTTCGAGAACCGTGTAAAAATCAACCGAAACAAATCCGAAAGTCGATTGAATAATTTTGTAGCTTTTCGGTTGCCTCTTAATAAAAGGATTTCGAAGCCCGTTGCGAACGGATTAAAACGAAAACGTAAAATAAAAATATCTAACAATTCGGTGGATCGATCCGCATCGGACCGCGAATTACGCCCGGAAACATCGGCGAATTGTGAAAACAAATCTTGCAGAAACTCCTACAATATGTTCATACAGACCTCGAATCAAAGGAGTCAGATGTACTATAATACATGTACAAAGGTTTATCGAAACCAGGCCATCAAAAAGTCGTAGGTATTTGTTGGTAGTTTATACCTACCGTAGTGGAACCGTATAGACACGTACCAACACTTCTATTCAAATGCTTGAAGAATATTTGTCTGCAATCGGTTAACGCTAAAATTAACTCTTATATTTTGGACATCAAACAGAAATATAATCAATTTATTCGGAACAATTCTAATAAATATTTCATAAAATTCTACCCGTTTCATTCCGGGATCTGGGGCAATGAAGTTGCTGATGACTTAGCTAAAAGTGCTACCACTTTCTGTTCCTTAGGTATCTCAAGAACTCCTTATACAGATCTGTACGAACTATTCATGAAAAAAGCTTTCCTCAACACTTCCATGATAACACTGTCCAACAGCCAAAAAGGATTTCGATTCTCACTATGCAATTCTTATAGAGTTTTTTGCGCTGATTCCGAATCTGTTCTCAATTTTTCTCCTAGACGCACAGTTTATGAGAAAACTGAGTTTGAAAAAATGATTTATTTTTCAACTTTGAACAAATATTGTGATGTTATTATAAAATATTTTGAATTGATCTTTACAGCAAAAGATTCCTTAGACTTTCCCGAATACAGTGGTATCCAATATTAATATATTATTATTGTTTAAACATGTTTAAACGATCATTAAAGACGGAGAGACATCACTTTTGCACCAATTTTTGAAGATATTTTTTACTTATGTCAAAAAATAAGAGCCTAGCTGAAAATCGAACTATATCACGCGATAGAGCAGACTTATCTTGAGAAATCACCCTTTCAAGTTTGCAACGCCGAAGTTTTTTTCGAACCAGAAAGCAAAATATCTTCGTCCAACGTGAGTTGCCGCCAGTGGCACTCACCACTATCGCGGTCATTCGACGGAATACGTCGCGGCGCGGCGCGGCCGTTGCACGCTAGTGGCGAACGTAGAAACTTTTATTTTGGTTACGAGAACTAATCGCTCCAAAATACAAAAAATTTCGTAATACTAACAAGGGCATCTTTTTTAAATTTTTAATAGTGGTAGTGGGTAGAAATAAAAAAAAAGAGGAGCCAACAACACGTGGTGTTCCCAGGCGGTCACCCATCCAAGTACTGACTACGCTCAGCGCTGTTTAACTTTGATGATCGGACGAGAATCGGTTTATTGCAACGCGATATGGTCGTTGGCCATTTTTATAGCATAACTAACTCGTACAGTAGAGTCTCCTTGTTCTTCCGTCTTTTTTACGATCAACCCTTCAACAAAATGCCGGTTACATTTTCGGCGTATTAAAATTGTTACATATACACTTAGAAAACATATACCGTAAGAAAACTGTCGTACGTAAGTGTAAAATCTTTAATTCGTCGGAAATGTAACCGACATTTTGTTGAAGGGTTGATCGTAAAATAAACGGATGAATAAGGAGACTCTACTGTACGAATTAATTATACTATAAAAACAGCCAACGATCATATCGCGTTGCAATAAACCGATTCTCGTCCGATCATCGAAGTTAAACAGCGCTGAGCGTGGTCAGTACTTGGATGGGTGACCGCCTGGGAACACCACGTGTTGTTGGCTCTCTTTTTTATTTCTACCCACTATCCAAAATTTAAAAATGAACCCCTTGTTAGTATTACGATATTTTTTGTATTTCGGAGCGATTACTTCTCGTAACCAAAATAAAAGTTTCTACGGAAACTTTTAAAGATCAATTCAATATATTTTATAATAACATCACAATATGTGTTCAAAGTTGAAAAATAGGTCATTTTTTCAACCTCAAATTTCTCAAAAACTGTGCGTCTAGGAGAAAAATTAAGGACAGATTCGGAATCAGCGCATAAAACTCTATAAGAATTACATAGTGAGAATCGAAATCCCAAAAAAAGTTTTAATTTGTTGGACAGTGTAATTAAAAACCAAGGGTTATATAAAGGCAAATTTTACTTTCTCCATTATTATAGGGATAACCGTCTTCCTTGGTTCTTGGTATAAAATCCCATCATTTCATTGTCTCAATAAACAGAAGCAGAGCCGATCATTATCATCTCGCTGGCTCTCTCGCACGGATTGGCATCATTAACGGCCCTATGTGCAGATGTAACTCCGAGTGGGAAACTCTTAATCACGTCCTTTAGCAGTGTAATTTATGTGATGTGCAAAGATTACTACTGCTGAAAAACCTTTTTAAGTTAAAATTTCAGCTGCCTCTGGACGTTTCCATATTTTTGGCTGCGCCCAATATTCAAGTCCGCCTTTATATTCACTCGGTTCTAAAAAGTTGTAACTTGTGCGTTTAAGGGAAACCAAAATGGTCGTACACCCTCATGTTTAGTTTTGTAGAAGATTCTTGTTCTGTATACTCCATTTATGTGTACACCTAACGTTGTAATAAATCTCTTCTGAGATTTTCTCAATTAAAAAAAAGCAAATATTTGTCTGGATCGGATACGTTCCGTGTCTGTGCGTATAGTATCTTCATTTTTGTTGTGGAGTTGCACAGTGGGTCAGAAACCGATCTTTTTGGACAAAAATCTGCCGACAACTCAGTTTTTCATCGATTCAATTGGAATTTTTTTAAAAATGTTCGTGAAGGACTATACCTCGATGACGTGCTGCGCGAAAATCGTACAGTACTTGCTACATTTGAACTGCTAATTGGTTTGTATTCAGAAGAGCCACAAGAGGCAAATAATAAAGTCTTCAGGAAATCACGAGCTGAAAACTCCCGAATGTGTTGCCGCAAAAAGACAGATATAGATATTATACGGCATATGTTATTATCATCCGATCCACTTGTAAGCTCACTAAGAATAAAGGATGGCAATCACAAGGAAGTTCTTTCTCAAGAAGCGAAAACGCTGCTGTTGGACCAATAAATTAAAGAATGTAATTCTATTCAATTGGTAATTCTCAGGGCCAGATTTACAATTTAAAATCTTGCGGTTTAGGGTTAAGAAGTGTCGGCAACTCAGTTGGAAAATGCAACTTTATGGTATGGGCGGATGAAGTATCGGAGTTATTGAGGTTTGTAGATAAGGATTCTTGATTGTGACAGTTAACGATTTTCGCGCAGCACGTCATCAAAGTATAGTCCTTCGCGATCATTTAAAAAAAAATTCCAACTGAATCGATGAAAAACTGAGTTGTCGGCAGCTTTTTGTCAAAAAAGATCGGTTTCTGGTCCACTGTGAGTCGGCGCGCTGCGGTCGGATTTGGCCGAGACCGACCATTATTATCCCGTCGTTGACGGTTCGGCGACGGTTCCGCATTGAGAAGGCGAGACGAAACAGAAGTGCTTGTAGATAGGGCGGTTCGTATCAATAGTAACGTCGAGTGGTCGCCGCGGGGCGGCATTGCGGTTTACATTCACTCGCGTAACCCCTTTCCACCGCGTGTAACGTAACGTAACGTTCTGTTCTGTATGTTCAACGAGCTGGAAGATCCATATCTCACTTGAGGGGTAGCTCTTAGAGAGACACATAGGTATATAGGTACGTGCAGGCGCGAGTGCATGCTCGCGGGTAACGCTTAATGCCCGGTGTGTGTTCGTGTGCACGGGCACGCGCTGCTACCCTTGCCAGCCCGCCCCGTGTAGCTTCGTCGTGCATATGCACGTGCATGTGCATGTGCACGCAGATGCACGAGCAGCCACGCATGTTACTGCTCGTGTAACCCGAATGTCGCATAACCTCGTCCCGTTCTTTTCGACTTCATTCTCCTCCTCTTCTCGCTGTCCTCGCTCGCTTTCCCTCTCTTTGTCCCCCTCGATGCTTTCTCCATCGTTCCACCCTTATTTCTCTCTTCACCGCCCTCCCTTTCCTTATGCATTTCTTCCTTTCTCTCTTTCTCTTTCGCTCCCCCTCTCTCTCTGTCACTCTTCCTCCACCTCCTCCTTTCCTCTCGAAGCCGGCAGGCTTGTTCTCGAGGCGAAGATTGCGCTATTTCTTTATAATGCACACATTCGCCGAAGCTATTGCAATCTCGTTCGGTCTCGTTTCCGTGTTATCGGCGAGAAAAAGTATTTTCACGGTTGCGGAACACCTGGGGAGAGCCCGCGGGCCGGGGGGAACGTCTCGCGGAAATCTTCTCGGGCGAAAATCACGCGCCGCCATAAATTCACCGTTAAAACGGAATCGTTCCGGCACGTTTTAGTTTCTCCTTTGTCTCTGTCGGATGTTTACAGGTGCGGCTCTCGACCGAGATAGGACTGGCAGGCTGAGTGAAATAAGATTGGGCTTATGGGGTGACATGTTTTCCCGATTCCCCGTCCGAGCCCACCCCCTTCCCACGCCTAGTGGATTTTCTTGTCGACGGTGCCGAACTTCCCTCGCAACACCCTCGCTCCCACTGTAAAATTCCCCATTACGGTGATCACAATTAACCCTTGTACTCCCCGTAGAAGTAGTTTCTCGAACGAGTGAAATCATAAAATATGAAAACGCTTGCGAAGAATCTTTTCCGAAAGGGGACAGATGCACGTTTCCCGTATTAATTGCGTCGCAACGCGTATTTCAATTAACAACCAGCACATTTGATGAAGATATAATAACTAAAAGCATCATTTCAAATTCATATACATTTCAATTTTGGAGAGCATCACAAACTTCAAAACGGAGAGCAAACGTTCGAATGCGAATAAAATGAATGTTGAGTTTTGGTAATGGAACAACAGCGCGATTCTAAATTCAAGTTATAATTACGAGGTATTTATTTTCTTGAAAAATAGCACGATACCGGCTCGAACTTCCTTACGCATATTTTTCTTACCTTTTTTTTCTACCGGTGGAGAAATTATGTACGAGCGCATTATTCTTCCGTGTTATCTGCAACACAGGCTTTTTATATTACCAACTTTGATGGAGTGCCTGGACACCGGAGTACAAAGCACAATAATTCAAAAACTCTTGCCTATGAATTAGGCGCACGCGATTCCGTTACTATCTTCGCCAGACAGGAATTATTAATCATACATGCGGTAGAGCAACTCCAGGTGGTTGACTCTCGGTCCGCAGGTGCTGTTACGATCTGATCGAACGGAGTCGAAAAAATGCCGAGAAAGGGTTATCTAAACCGCTTAGAAATCGCCCGGAGGCTTCGTCGAATTCAATTCTACTGACGAGGAATACTTTTGACTTCAGAGGTTCGCAGCTCTAAGACATAAAGTACTTCGGGATAAGCACCGAACGAGGAAAACATTTAGCTAAAGAAATTAATTTCGCCGGAGTCAATAGTTTCTTATTTCTATTGAACATATCCGCAAATACGGAGAACGTCATAACAGGAAGGAGATTCGAAAGAGAGGGAAAGAGAGGAGACGAGGCAGAGAGATCCTTTCTTCTCCGATGCGAAACCGTGCTAGTCCAGTATACCTAGCAAGCACCCGCAAATCGTGGCAGCACAATAGACCTGTATTTCAATGGCAGTCTTTCAAGTTCCGTTAAAAACAAGTCAGCATACTTCTTTTCTTTTGCAAAAGTCAATGGACTTCTATTTCCAGCGGGAGAGACTAATTCTTCTCTGCTGGCCTCGTCGTCGTCTGTCGACGCGGACAATTTACTTGGAGCAGGTAACGAAGCCGCGGCGATTGTTCCTCGGGAAACACCTTTAACACTGAATCAACTATCGCTTATATAAAACTGTTATCAGGAAGAGTGGAAACGGTAACGTCGAAAACGCGGGTACGTACCTCTGCTGTCTGTGCATCCGCTGTCTCGGCGAGCATTGTACCGGACCGTAATACAAACTGCACAGTTTCCCTATATTAAGAAACTGATTAACTCCCTCATTGTGCAGCTACATTCAGCAATTTAACATTGTTCCTCGTTCGCCCCGCGGTAAGATAATTCCATTTCTATTAAACGCGCAACGTCTCGCGGCATCTTCACCGCCAGATTCTTCCGCCAACGTTTTTAATCTGACTTCCCCCAGGGCTAATTACCGAGACAAAAACCCTTCATTAAGGAAGCAAACTTCCCGCCGATCCTTATATTTGTGAAGGGGTTCGGGCGAGTTCGGGCTACATCCCCAATCTGCTAACAATACAATAATACAAAAATGTAGAAAATTAAATAATAAACGAGCTAACAAAATACTAATGATTCATTGTAAAAATTGAGGCATAATGATGGGTTCCTTATCGTTTTCCAGATTGATGGGAGAAGGGTTCGGGCGAATTCGGGCTAACATCCCCAATCTGCTAACAATACAATAATACACGAATGTAGAGAAATTAAATAATAAATGGGCTAATAAAATACTAATGATTCATTGTAAAATATTCGGCATATTGATGGCTTCCTTATCGTCTTCCAGTTTGATGGGAGAAGGTTCGGGCGAATTTGGGCTAACATCCCCAATCTGCTAACAATATAATAATACAAGAATGTAGATAAATTAAATAATAAACAAGATAATAAAATACTAATGATCCATTGTAAAAAATTCGGCATATTGATGGCTTCCTTATCGTCTTCCAGTTTGATGGGAGAAGGTTCGGGCGAATTCGGGCTAACATCCCCAATCTGCTAACAATACAATAATACAAGAATGTAGAGAAAATAAATAATAAATGGGCTAACAAAATACTAATGATTCATTGTAAAAATTGAGGCATAATGATGGGTTCCTTATCGTCTTCTAGTTTGATGGGAGAAGGGTTCGGGAGAATTCAAGCCAACATCTCCAATCTGCTAACAATACGATAATACAAAAACGTAGAGAAATTAAATAATAAATGGGCTAATAAAATACTAATGATCCATTGTAAAACATTCGGCATATTGATGGCTTCCTCATCGTCTTCCAGTTTGATGGAAGAAGGGTTCGGGCGATTTCGGGCTAACATCCCCAATCTGCTAACAATACAATAATACAAAAACGTAGAGAAATTAAATAATAAACAAGCTAATAAAATACTAATGATCCATTGTAAAAAATTCGGCATATTGATGGCTTCCTCATCGTCTTCCAGTTTGATGGGAGAAGGGTTCGGGCGAATTCGAGCCAACATCCCTAATCTACTAACAATACAATAATACAAAAATGTAGAAAAATTAAATAATAAACAAGCTAATAAAATACTAATGATCCATTGTAAAAAATTCGGCATATTGATGGCTTCCTCATCGTCTTCCAGTTTGATGGGAGAAGGGTTCGGGCGAATTCGAGCCAACATCCCTAATCTACTAACAATATAATAATACAAAAATGTAGAAAAATTAAATAATAAACAAGCTAATGAAATACTAATGATTCATTGTAAAAATTGCGGCATATTGATGGCTTCCTCATCGTCTTCTAGTTTGATGGGAGAAGGGTTCGGGAGAATTCAAGCCAACATCTCCAATCTGCTAACAATACGATAATACAAAAACGTAGAGAAATTAAATAATAAATGGGCTAACAAAATACTAATGATTCATTGTAAAAATTGAGGCATAATGATGGGTTCCTTATCGTCTTCTAGTTTGATGGGAGAAGGGTTCGGGAGAATTCAAGCCAACATCTCCAATCTGCTAACAATACGATAATACAAAAACGTAGAGAAATTAAATAATAAATGGGCTAATAAAATACTAATGATCCATTGTAAAACATTCGGCATATTGATGGCTTCCTCATCGTCTTCCAGTTTGATGGAAGAAGGGTTCGGGCGATTTCGGGCTAACATCCCCAATCTGCTAACAATACAATAATACAAAAACGTAGAGAAATTAAATAATAAACAAGCTAATAAAATACTAATGATCCATTGTAAAAAATTCGGCATATTGATGGCTTCCTCATCGTCTTCCAGTTTGATGGGAGAAGGGTTCGGGCGAATTCGAGCCAACATCCCTAATCTACTAACAATACAATAATACAAAAATGTAGAAAAATTAAATAATAAACAAGCTAATAAAATACTAATGATCCATTGTAAAAAATTCGGCATATTGATGGCTTCCTCATCGTCTTCCAGTTTGATGGGAGAAGGGTTCGGGCGAATTCGAGCCAACATCCCTAATCTACTAACAATATAATAATACAAAAATGTAGAAAAATTAAATAATAAACAAGCTAATGAAATACTAATGATTCATTGTAAAAATTGCGGCATATTGATGGCTTCCTCATCGTCTTCTAGTTTGATGGGAGAAGGGTTCGGGAGAATTCAAGCCAACATCTCCAATCTGCTAACAATACGATAATACAAAAACGTAGAGAAATTAAATAATAAATGGGCTAATAAAATACTAATGATCCATTGTAAAACATTCGGCATATTGATGGCTTCCTCATCGTCTTCCAGTTTGATGGAAGAAGGGTTCGGGCGATTTCGGGCTAACATCCCCAATCTGCTAACAATACAATAATACAAAAACGTAGAGAAATTAAATAATAAACAAGCTAATAAAATACTAATGATCCATTGTAAAACATTCGGCATATTGATGGCTTCCTCATCGTCTTCCAGTTTGATGGAAGAAGGGTTCGGGCGATTTCGGGCTAACATCCCCAATCTGCTAACAATACAATAATACAAAAACGTAGAGAAATTAAATAATAAACAAGCTAATAAAATACTAATGATCCATTGTAAAAAATTCGGCATATTGATGGCTTCCTCATCGTCTTCCAGTTTGATGGGAGAAGGGTTCGGGCGAATTCGAGCCAACATCCCTAATCTACTAACAATACAATAATACAAAAATGTAGAAAAATTAAATAATAAACAAGCTAATGAAATACTAATGATCCATTGTAAAAAATTCGGCATATTGATGGCTTCCTCATCGTCTTCCAGTTTGATGGGAGAAGGGTTCGGGCGAATTCGAGCCAACATCCCTAATCTACTAACAATATAATAATACAAAAATGTAGAAAAATTAAATAATAAACAAGCTAATGAAATACTAATGATTCATTGTAAAAATTGCGGCATATTGATGGCTTCCTCATCGTCTTCTAGTTTGATGGGAGAAGGGTTCGGGAGAATTCAAGCCAACATCTCCAATCTGCTAACAATACGATAATACAAAAACGTAGAGAAATTAAATAATAAATGGGCTAACAAAATACTAATGATTCATTGTAAAAATTGAGGCATAATGATGGGTTCCTTATCGTCTTCTAGTTTGATGGGAGAAGGGTTCGGGAGAATTCAAGCCAACATCTCCAATCTGCTAACAATACGATAATACAAAAACGTAGAGAAATTAAATAATAAATGGGCTAATAAAATACTAATGATCCATTGTAAAACATTCGGCATATTGATGGCTTCCTCATCGTCTTCCAGTTTGATGGAAGAAGGGTTCGGGCGATTTCGGGCTAACATCCCCAATCTGCTAACAATACAATAATACAAAAACGTAGAGAAATTAAATAATAAACAAGCTAATAAAATACTAATGATCCATTGTAAAAAATTCGGCATATTGATGGCTTCCTCATCGTCTTCCAGTTTGATGGGAGAAGGGTTCGGGCGAATTCGAGCCAACATCCCTAATCTACTAACAATACAATAATACAAAAATGTAGAAAAATTAAATAATAAACAAGCTAATGAAATACTAATGATCCATTGTAAAAAATTCGGCATATTGATGGCTTCCTCATCGTCTTCCAGTTTGATGGGAGAAGGGTTCGGGCGAATTCGAGCCAACATCCCTAATCTACTAACAATATAATAATACAAAAATGTAGAAAAATTAAATAATAAACAAGCTAATGAAATACTAATGATTCATTGTAAAAATTGCGGCATATTGATGGCTTCCTCATCGTCTTCTAGTTTGATGGGAGAAGGGTTCGGGAGAATTCAAGCCAACATCTCCAATCTGCTAACAATACGATAATACAAAAACGTAGAGAAATTAAATAATAAATGGGCTAATAAAATACTAATGATCCATTGTAAAACATTCGGCATATTGATGGCTTCCTCATCGTCTTCCAGTTTGATGGAAGAAGGGTTCGGGCGATTTCGGGCTAACATCCCCAATCTGCTAACAATACAATAATACAAAAACGTAGAGAAATTAAATAATAAACAAGCTAATAAAATACTAATGATCCATTGTAAAAAATTCGGCATATTGATGGCTTCCTCATCGTCTTCCAGTTTGATGGGAGAAGGGTTCGGGCGAATTCGAGCCAACATCCCTAATCTACTAACAATACAATAATACAAAAATGTAGAAAAATTAAATAATAAACAAGCTAATAAAATACTAATGATCCATTGTAAAAAATTCGGCATATTGATGGCTTCCTCATCGTCTTCCAGTTTGATGGGAGAAGGGTTCGGGCGAATTCGAGCCAACATCCCTAATCTACTAACAATATAATAATACAAAAATGTAGAAAAATTAAATAATAAACAAGCTAATGAAATACTAATGATTCATTGTAAAAATTGCGGCATATTGATGGCTTCCTCATCGTCTTCTAGTTTGATGGGAGAAGGGTTCGGGAGAATTCAAGCCAACATCTCCAATCTGCTAACAATACGATAATACAAAAACGTAGAGAAATTAAATAATAAATGGGCTAACAAAATACTAATGATTCATTGTAAAAATTGAGGCATAATGATGGGTTCCTTATCGTCTTCTAGTTTGATGGGAGAAGGGTTCGGGAGAATTCAAGCCAACATCTCCAATCTGCTAACAATACGATAATACAAAAACGTAGAGAAATTAAATAATAAATGGGCTAATAAAATACTAATGATCCATTGTAAAACATTCGGCATATTGATGGCTTCCTCATCGTCTTCCAGTTTGATGGAAGAAGGGTTCGGGCGATTTCGGGCTAACATCCCCAATCTGCTAACAATACAATAATACAAAAACGTAGAGAAATTAAATAATAAACAAGCTAATAAAATACTAATGATCCATTGTAAAAAATTCGGCATATTGATGGCTTCCTCATCGTCTTCCAGTTTGATGGGAGAAGGGTTCGGGCGAATTCGAGCCAACATCCCTAATCTACTAACAATACAATAATACAAAAATGTAGAAAAATTAAATAATAAACAAGCTAATAAAATACTAATGATCCATTGTAAAAAATTCGGCATATTGATGGCTTCCTCATCGTCTTCCAGTTTGATGGGAGAAGGGTTCGGGCGAATTCGAGCCAACATCCCTAATCTACTAACAATATAATAATACAAAAATGTAGAAAAATTAAATAATAAACAAGCTAATGAAATACTAATGATTCATTGTAAAAATTGCGGCATATTGATGGCTTCCTCATCGTCTTCTAGTTTGATGGGAGAAGGGTTCGGGAGAATTCAAGCCAACATCTCCAATCTGCTAACAATACGATAATACAAAAACGTAGAGAAATTAAATAATAAATGGGCTAATAAAATACTAATGATTCATTGTAAAAATTGCGGCATATTTATGGCTTCCTTATCGTCTTCCAGTTTGATGGGAGAAGGGGCTGGTAGGTCGCGTTCCAGGTTCATTTGAAGAAACGAGAGCAGAAGACTCGTACAAAGTGTCGAAAGTGCTCGTCTCGTATTCCGAAAGATTCTACACGGTAATTAAAATGATATACAGAGATCTCTACGGGCGAACATCTTGAAGACACGTGCACGCTGTTCCCTAACGATCGCGATGTACCCCCGAGGCGCCAGAGGGGTGCGCACGCCCTCTCATCGGCGAATTTTTCGACGTCATCAAAACCGGCCCGCAGTCCCCGGTTTAATTGATGCTCTCCATTTTTTCCTGCTTTTGTCTAGCTCCGGAGATTTATGGTCAGCTGGCCAGACTGGCGAGCGAAAGGGGGGCAACCAGCAAGGCCGACGTCGGTTTCTTTGAGCGCGATTCTCAGCGGGGGATCTTCTTTCTGGCACCAACAAAACCACCGACGCCCAACACCACCTTTTTCATCCTTCTGTGTCCCGATCTCTGTCGGTCTTGTCCCGACTTCTATCTCTCATAATGCGTGGCCTCAACTGCCATATGCGTTCGTGACGTGGCCGAGATGGGAACAGACTCTCGGAGTCGTGGAAGGTCCGTCCAGAAGGGTTTCTGGTCACGCTGAATGGATCTGTGGTCAGGTTTTCGTGAAGCTGACGGAGCATCGGATGACTGAACGGATTCATTACTCATTTTTTACATTATTTCGAACCCATTTTTTATTACCCTCCGGAAAGGTCGTTGAGACTAGGCTATTGAAATGTCCGGGACTACTTTGCGTTTGATAAAGGGATCAAAGGAGGGTAATATATCAATATTATAGCGACGATGGACGCAGCTTTCAGCTCTTGGTCTTATATCTGTCATTAGTCTTTCCTCCAAACAATCCAATTCACTTTTCTATTTGTTTTCGAACTATGCAAACTGTCTACGTTTAAGTAAACCAATTTATCTCGCCGGGAATCCATCGTGTTCTCGACACATTCGATTCTATCGCAACACTCTAAATATTTATTTATTGCCGGTTCAAATGAGGAAGTACACCGTGTTGTATTGAGAAACGGAAGAACACCGTATTAAATGAACACCCAATTTGTTCGACTAGATTTATTTAATTAATTGGAGCACGGGCTCTCACACGCAGTTTTAGACACTTCGTCTACTTTTCGATCGCTCGGCACGACGCTTGACTTCTCGCGTGGGATGTGTGTTCACTACGTGGCTCAAAACGCTTCTGCCCGCTCACGGGCAACGGTGACTTCGCGACACTCGCATTATTTGTCACCTTCGCTCGACATCTTCGTTAACGCCAACGGTAGTCGCTAGGATGTTTGAATTCGAACATGTATACATTTAAAAACACGACGACGAGGTCGAGCGCACCGGTTCAGCCGGGACACATCGTGTAGATTTAACAGCGTGCGCAAATGAGACGGAATTACAGGCGACACCTTTCGTGTCCGAGTGAAAATACGTAAAGAAACACGTGTCGAGGTTCATTTCGGTAGGTGCGCGGAGGATCTGAGATGAGGACGCTGAGAATACGCTGCCGAATTTATGCGAGCGACGTAAAAGCTCTTTGCAGGATCCGGTCGTCGGATAGAGCGAGAGAGGGAGAGAGAGAGAGAGACCGGTGTGACGGGTTCTCGGTGCCACGATAAAATGCATTAGCACACTTGATTATTTACAAGCGCAGCCGCTCGTTTCTGGCCGATTCTCGATGCTGCCCGTAAAACTTGAACCGACTGCGTATTGAGACTGATCTCCGCGGACTCTTAACGCGCTATTCGTTAAAACCAGCCCCGACAGTTTATGACACCATCTCGGACGGCGCCCACCATTTTTTGCGAGCCCATTGACAGCGAGCGAATTTCAGTCACTTAACGATCCCGCGAGATTAATGACGAGTTTCGGACTCGTTTGCCAGGCATTCGGTCCCCCGGTCGTTTAATGTAATTTAACACAGCGCCGATGCAACGAAGCTTTTAACAAGACGATTTCGGAAAGTGTTTGTTCTTCGTTACCTGTCAACGCCCCGGAAATTGACAACTGAAAAAATTGCTCGAAGACAATTTTTATTTTGGAGCTAAATTTTTATTTTGGTATAAAATGAGTGAAGGACAAACTGAAATTGTGCCAATTATCTAGGAAAAATATTCGTTCGATGTGTACTTTCTTAATACGTTTTTCTTTTTCTTTTTTTTATTATTATAGGTTTATTTCAGCTTTTACAATTATACATTAGGCTTACACTTTGTGTACATTTACAGTCTTAATAACCGATAGTGGTGAAGTTTGCAGTCATTTGAAAACAGAAAGAATATGTCTGCAAAGAATATGTCCGCTTTTAGTGGTAGAAACACACTTTAAATCAGAATAACTTTTCTATGAATAATGGACCAAACGACTTCAATTTCTCTGTAAGGCTAGAATTTTTAAAAAAAGCATTTGGTCGGAATTGCGAAAGAAAATAGTAACAATTGATTTTTACTACTTTTTTAGCTGGGCCAATAACGAAAATTAAAATATGTGTTTGGTCAACTCGTATAAATGATATACGCTCTGAAAATTTCATTGGAATTGGTTAATTGGTTTACGAGCTATAAACGATCAGAAGTGGTAAAAATTGCAATTTTCATGATTTTCGGTCTTTTTACCACTTTTGATCGTTTATAACTCGTAAACTAACGAGCATAACTGATTTAACACACTTTAAATCAGAATAACTTTTCATGAATGGACCAAACGACTTCAATTTCTCTGTTAGAATAATTGGTTTAGTAAATGACGTGTAAAAAATATTTTGAAAAAATGCATTTGGTCGGAATTGCGAACGAAAATAGTAACAATTGATTTTTACTACTTTTTTAGCTGGGCCAATAACGAAAATTTAAAAGATGTGTTTGGTCAACTCGTATAAATGATATACGTTTTGAAAATTTCATTGAAATTGGTTAATTGGTTTACGAGTTATAAACGATCAAAAGTGGTAAAAAGACCGAAAATCATGAAAATTGCAATTTTTACCACTTCTGATCGTTTATAACTCGTAAACCAATTAACCAATTTCAATGAAATTTTCAAAGCGTATATCATTTATGCGAGTTGACCAAACACATCTGTTAAATTTTCGTTATTGGCCCAGCTAAAAAAGTTGTAAAAATCAATTGTTATTATTTTCTTTCGCAATTCCGACCAAATGCATTTTCAAAATATTTGTTACACATCATTTACTAAACTAATTATTCTAGCCTTACAGAGAAATTGAAGTCGTTCGGTCCATTCATTTAATTCTGATTTAAAGTGTGTTGAATCAGTTATGCTCGTTAGTGTATTACTAATTTAAGTCTTTGGGAATCATATAGACGCCATAGAACATGATCTAAGTCCTCGAAGTTATAATTGCACTTACAACTAGGATCATTGACAAAATATTCGCGATACAGAGAGGCAGCGAGATTATAGTGATTGGCCCTGATACGGTTTACCGTGGATATAAAACCCCTTTCGATATAGGCAGCATTATTTTGAGCAAACCAGGGAGTTTGATCTGGGTTGTAGAATTTTTTGAAATAATGTATGCCTTTGATGGTTTTATTTGGGGGAGTAGAAATTACAAAGTTAAAATTTTGATCGTGGCCTCAATATGCCCTTTTGAGCGTAAATTGTGCATATTAGTAGAAATATTCACATTTTATGTGTAAAAATTACACAGAATTCAAATATGTAGTTCAATGAAGCAAAACTGAAAAGTTAAAATTGGGCGGGCTGTCAAAGAAGAGAAATAACCGTGTCACCCATATACGTCATTACAGAGATTATTATTATCGCGAATATATCACGTAATTACAGAAGGTTAAGTGGTAATATCCTCGCCGATGCATACGACCAACTGCGCGTTGCAAATAATGTAAAGCTGATGCTATTTCGGAGACGTTATGCTGAACAGCGTCCCGATAACAACTCCGGAATGTATTGCATTTCCATCGGTTGTTTTATTATACATTTAGTCAATGTCAACGGTACATCAAAACCTGACAGTCAACAGTTTCTATTTCGTAAAAATAAAACTTCTCCGGTTTCCTGTTTTTCTCTTTTTCGGCGCGCGGCGCGACCGTGTTATCTCCGTTACCGTACCGAAGCCTTTTAGTTTTTCAATCGCGAACGGTTTCGGGATCGTGTTTCGTGGAAACACGTCAGTTTTCATATTCAATCGTTTTCGGGATTTGCTTGGCCGTTGCTCGGGCAACGGACAAAAAAATCCTGTTTGAAAGAGAACTCATCGATGGGCGAGAACGTCGGCACCGGTAAGACGATCGAAATTAGCCTGTCCTCTTCTATACGAATTACTGATCTCATCGACGAGAAATCCGGCGCTCGACGATCTCGAACGGTGTACGAAATTAGAGGCTTAAAAGGAATTCCCGGGGACCCATTAGAAATTTACAGCTTTCGACGTGGAAAGTGTTCGAGCCTGATAGCGTCCGTTCTCCATTAATTTGTTGAGAGGAGGCCGAGTCATCGGTCGCTTAGTTGACACTTAAACACACGCGCGGTTATTTCCTCGATAATCGCAAACGATCCCGACGACTTGTCGCATTAAGGAACTGGTCGGCATATACAATCTGCTCTGAAATCCGTGTGAAACCGATCCGAGAGTACTTTCTTAAAGAAAACACAGAAGAATTGGAAAATAACGGGGGACGTTTCACCCATGTAAGCCTAGCTAGATGAGTACCGGTTTAATCCGTCTGAGAACCTTTTCGAAAAACGATCTTGATATTACGTTAATAAGAGGAAGAACCAAGGGATGGGAGTAAGAAACATATTCGACCTGGAATATAAATGAATGGGCAGACGCAGTCCCACGGAGCAAACTCGCGTGCACACGTTCATTAAACCCAAACATAAGCTTCTTCCCTTTGCCAACCTTCATACGCGAAATCTGATTACGCTTTTTCCCGAATTTTTTACGACTGCAACTCCTTTTGTGTATTCGAATCGTATATACGAGCAAGTATCGTATGAACGTGTGGAAATAAAATCCCATTCCCGAATGTTCGACCGAACGTGGTACAATTTCAATTCCTAAATTGAAAGCTAATATTCAGTGCTTGTGGGTCGTTTTAATTCAGATGATAATTGATAATGTTTTTCGATATTCTGGAATAACTTTAACTAGCACAAACCTTTTTGTTGTATGTATGTAATATTTCTCGCGTAATCATACCAGAAAGTCAACATTTTTATTTCAAACGTAAATGCACGAATTCGTCGCGCAACATCGTTCGAATACTCTTTCTCATAAAACCAATAGGTGAACAAACACTCGTGGATGTCCTCTCGACGCGCCACGGTCGATCATAATCGTCCTTCCGACAAAGGGGGTGTACAGAAAAAAAAGGACACGGAAGTTAATACAGTCGCGCGGACGAGCGCACCGTAAATTGTTATCGAGCCATGAAGCTGGACGACGTTTTTCAATTCGACCGCAAAATCAATCGCGCCTTATCGGTGAACGGTTGACCCATGTAAATTCCCAAACATCCACGAGACAAAGGATTCCCCGGTCGATCTAATCGTTTGAGCCGGTTACGTCCGAGCGATTGTTGGCTAAACGAATAGTGTCGAATCGAAGAATCAAGTGCGCGCGTAGAAAGAGGGGGTGGTAGAGGCGCGGAGCTGGGGAGGGTGTAACGCAAGAGAAAGAGAGAAGAGACAATTGTCTCCCGCACGATCGTCCCCCAGGGTGGCCCCAGTGGAAACGACCGAATTATCTCTGTGCCGTGTGGCGAGCGTGCAGCAGCGTGCCGCAGCGAGCCTGCAACGACTATTCCATTAACCGGTGGGTCCACTAGGTCGTCTTCGTTCCTGACATCTATTTCAGATTTATCGGATTGGATCTGTCCTCGATCGATCCCCTTCCACACGCCACCGTTCCATCTTTTTCAACCCCTTCGTTTTTCACCCCCTGTTTCTCTGTCCTTCCTACTCCCTTCCCGGTGGATTGTCCTCCGATGGCGTAACTAACGTTCCCCATTGGAACTCTATAGGTTCTCCTTTTTAACCCTCGGATGGCGGACCATTTTTGTAACTGTATAATTGATAAATGTTCAGGACCATTCACTGCTATATTTTATCAATTTTTTAAAACGTGTTTTGGTACTTATATTCAAATATTAAAATAAATGCAGATCTACAAAAAATATCTATTTTCTCTTTTTCTATGATACATTGCCCGAAATTACCATAAAGCCACCTGATTTTTTGGTGGAATCTTATAATTATGTCAGAGTAATGAGAAGCTGATGCACGATAGCATTTTAGGATTAATAAAAGAAACCATTTACATGATTACATTCATAGATTTATTTCAAAATTTATTTCTGGCCATGTCAAAGTCCTCATATTTTTGTTGTCTAGCCACCCCTTTGTTTGTCTTGATGCATGAATTGAGGCGATATCATGCTGAAAAATGAAATTGTCAGTCTCAATTCCTTCTGTAAATGGTATTAAGACCATCTCCAACAGCTCCGTATACAGGGTGAATTCGATAAAGCATGACACTTAAATATCTCCGTTAGTTTTCGTTGTACAAAACCATTTCGTAGGACAAAGTTACACTGTTTGAAGGGCCACATATAACGGTGTAAGGGAAAAAAAAATTTCAAGGTCATTTTTATGAGATTTCAAGGTTATCGATGTTTTTTTAAATGGAATGAGGTATTTTTTAATACATCAATCGATGCAGCTGGACATTCTTTATAAAAAAGTACTAACCTATGTATGTCGAAAAGTTAGTAGTTCAGGAGATATTTCAATTTAAATAACTCTAAAATACCATTACTGTAGTACTAAGACATTAGTGTTTACTTACTTGTGTAACATCTTAGCACGACAGTAATGGTATTTTAGAGTTATTCAAATCGAAATATCTCCTGAACTACTAACTTTTCGACATACATAGGTTAATACTTTTTTATAACGAATGTCCAGCTGCATCGATTGATGTATTAAAAAATACCTCATTCCATTTAAAAAAACATCGATAACCTTGAAATCTCATAAAAATGACCTTGAAATTTTTTTTCCCTTGCACCGTTATATGTGGCCCTTCAAACAGTGTAACTTTTCCTACGAAGTCTTTTTGTACAACGAAAAGTAACGGAGATATTTAAGTGTCCTGCTTTATCGAATTCATCCTGTATTGTGTCGAATTCATCTTATGATTAATTAATTAGATTGGTGTTTTGTTATTGGCTCTGAATGCAGCCCAAATCATTAACAAGTAGACTGCGGATTTTATGCATTTATGACAAAAATGGATAAGCACAATTTAAAGCAGTGGACATATTAAAAAGATTTAAAGACATCAGCTTTGTGGTTTCAGCTTTGTCAGATAGTTAAAAGCAGAAAGAAATTTTTATTTCACTCCTGTGTCTTGCAATCAATGCAAACATTTTTTATTTTGCATACGGATCCGCAGTCTATTGATGAGCCACCACCGAAGTTACGACTCATTGCAACATTACTTTCTTTCCTTATATCCAGTGCCAGTAGTATTTGTAACCATCTGGCCCATTCAAGTTAAACTTTTTCACATCGGAGAAAATGATATTTTCCCATTCTTGTGTCCAGGACATATGGCTTTGTGCAAATTCGAGACGAGCTTGTTTGTGTCGCTCTTTGAGTGCTGGTTTCTGCAGCATTTTTGTCCATTTAAATCGCACTGAACTTTCTAAAATTTGCTGCACACGCCTTGTTGCTGAAAATGGTCTTTGATACCATTTACAGAAGAAATTGAGACTGACAATTTCATTTTTCAGCATGGCAACGCCTCAATTCATGCATCAAGACAAACAAACTAGTGGTTAGACAACAAAATATGAGGATTATGACATGGCCAGATTGTTCGCTAGATTTAAACCCAATTGAGAATCTATGGGGAATACTTGCAAGAAAAGTATATGGCAATTGTAAACAGTGCAACTCTGTTTCTGAATTATGGATTGCGGTTGACGAAGCATGGACCATCGAAGCAGAAACTCTTCGTACTTCGTGATTCGAAGAAATGGAAGAAATTTTCGAGAATCTTAATAATCTGTGGCTTTATGGACATTTATCAGTTCGTTTTTTTGTTAAACTATAACCACGTAATCGTATAAATGGTTTCTTTTATTAATCCAAAAATGCTATCATGCATCAGCTTCTCATTACTACGGCATAATTATAAAATTTCACCAAAAAATCAGGTGGCTTCATGGTACTTTCGAGCAGTCTAGTCGATTATTACCGAGGAATTTCTTACCATTATAAGTAATCTCTCATCATTAAAATAGATCGTCGAAAGATATTCCAGGGCCGTCTAAAGAGCAGGAAACGAAATTCTATGGATTCTCGACCTACACCTTTCGACCGAGGAAGTAACGTTCGAGATTTTCTTGGTGGATGGTCGTCGTCGGTTCCAGCCGAATTGATCGTCGTTCCGACGTTCTGTTCATCCGCGCGAAGTAGGTATCTCAAGTCCGAATGCATTCTGTTATTGTTGAATTAATTATCTGTGAAACGACGTTCCCAGGCGCACAATGGGTCCGCAGTCTTTTCTCCAACGATCGAAGATTTCGGTCTCGGCGAAGATAATCGCTACACCATTGTTCGCCGACCGGTCGGAGGCACCTTCGACGCGAGAGTTCGTTGTTTGTGTGATTACCTGGCTCACTGGGTCCAACCCCGTCGAGTTTTCTTGCGCCAGCCAATTTTAGGAGACAGAGGCAACTCGGTTCTGGCCGTTCTCCGCGACGCCGGCTTGACGCTCCACTTTGCTCACACCGATATAGTAGAGAGAGGACAGGATAGGAGGGTCGAAAGTCGTCGAGGAGGGAAGGAGACACCCGGCTATCGACTATCGAGGAATTAGACCGCTCAAAGCTCCTTCCTTGTCCCGGGACGATGGCTCTCCTTTGGCCGCGGGAAGATGTAATGCTTCCAGGAGACCGGAGGGACCAGAGTAACTCCGTGTCGCACGGCCAAACGAAATTTATTTGTGGAATGAAAAAAGCCGAGGTAATTCCGCCGAGACCTGCACGCCGCGCCAACGAGATTGTACTACTTTTAAACGACGCTGCCGAAATCGAAACGGACCTGCTCCTTTCTGACGAAAATGCTCTTACAGCTAGTTCCAACGTTGGATGACGGCTTGCGAAAGTAGAGAATTCAAGCTTGCTCTTTTCGAAACATACAGGCGTGTCTAGGATGATATTAACGCTGTTCACAGTGACATCGTTAAATTAAAGTTTAATCATTAAACCAAGTTACATGTGTTTTACAGACGTCTATATCACTACTAAAAACCCGCGAACGACGAGGAAACGTTTAACCTTAGGATGGTTGTGTAATCGACTCACCGGAAACGCATCGAATTAATTCCTACACTTGGTAATTAAATTTTCATGCTGCTCTGCAAGTGGTAATTACCATCGTGTCCCGAGCGCCGTTACAGTCTTTATAGTTCACGAGCGTTTGGCCAACATGTTCCGGTTTCAATCAACGCCATAAAACGACCGGTCCATTTACCGGGTTATCAATCATTATAAGACTCTACGAGATAGTTGACACGACTATCGTCGGCGTAACAGTCAGGTTAATATTCATACATATTCATACAAGCGGAGAGCTCGCGTATTTATGCACGATACAATCCCTTGTACACTCTCTCGGTCCCGCTGTCTCTCCCTCCTCCTCTCCCGCTCCATCTGTCTCAAAGTTAATCAGCATAAACTAAGCGTTTTAACGATCAACGTAATAACACGGAAAGAGTCATCTCTCTCCCGGATTCATCTCGGTGTTTATCTTTTACCCATAAAAGTACGTAAATGAAGGCCGAGCGCGGCACTAAATTATGTCTTAATTTGAGCCGGCACGCTCGTTCACGGTTCGTCGGCCCTTTATAGGGCGGACGGTCGTCCGGTTTGAAGGTCCACGCATGCTTGCTATCACTACATTGACGTGCTAAGTGTCCGACCAGAGTCGTATTTTATCGGGGGGTATCGGCCGGTTCGGCTCCGTTAAAAACCACCGGGTACACGCGTCCCAAAAACCATCGAGATTTCGTGGGTGAACCCGACGAGGGACAACCTGAATCAAAATTTCCGAATCCATCGACGAAAGGTTAGAAGGGTTGCCCAGCTATCCGAGCATTCGCGGAAGATGAAAAATGTCCTGTGTAATTGATCGCGCACAATCGACTGCACGGGATTCGAGGCTAGCATGAATTATTTTGCGTTCGAACGAATAAATGCGCTTCGTTCGGCTTAGAGACTATCTTATCGGAATGTTGACTTTTTCCAGCGATCTCCATTCATTCGCGTCGACTCGATCGTCTTTCACGTTTGACAGAAAGCGAATCAAACGGGGAAAGTTGGAATATTTTCTCTCTAAGGCCCTCCACACACGGGTCGATCGGCGATTCGGTCGACGCGATTCCAGTCGTATGCGATTCCTCCCTCCACGTGACTTCCAATGCAAATGAATGGAGAGCCACACACGGGTCGATTCGTGGTCGACTGAAATCGACTCGACTGAAATCGCCGCGATTCTAATCGCGTGCGATCGGAAGCGAAGTTGGAAAATCGCGTGGATCGCACGATTCGCGCGACTCCACAGGAGACGATTTTTTCACTCTCTTAAATCGCATTTCTGAGGTAAAAAAATTGCTTAATTCGATGTAGTATCACTAATTAGAGCTTAATATACCCCCACGGTAAAACCTGCAAGTCTAGCTTTCCTTCTAGCAGCAAAAACGTCGAAGCAGTTTGGTTTTTATTGTTTTTGACAATGATCTCCCGCAACAAAAAATCTGAAAAAAATCGAGGACACCGCTTTTGATGGTAGCTTATTCGGGCACTATTAATACCATGTTTTCATATTTTTGAGTGAAAACGTGAAAACGCAATTCTTGATGTTTGAAAAACACAAATTGACTACAATCGACCCGTGTGCAAATGGCAATCGCGTCCGTCACATGATTCGTATATGACGATCAAGACGTACGAACTTCACGACGCGATTGCAATCGACTCGTGTGTGGACGGCATTCGCGTCTGTTGCATGAATCGTACGACGATCAAGACGTAAAAACTGCACGACGCGATTACAATCGACCCGTGTGTGGACAGCAATCGCGTCCGTCGCATGAATCGTATTTGACGATCAAGACGTACGAACTTCACGACGCGATTTCAATCGACCCGTGTGTGGAGGGCTTAAGGCCCTCCACACACGGGTCGATCGGCGATTCGGTCGACGCGATTCCAGTCGCATGCGATTCCTCCCTCCACGTGACTTCCAATGTAAATGAATGGAGAGCCACACACGGGTCGATTCGTGCTCGACTGAAATCGCCGCGATTCTAATCGCGTGCGATCGGAAGCGAAGTTGGAAAATCGCGTGGATCGTACGATTCGCGCGACTCATGGAAGTACGAAATCACTGATTACGCCGAGATGGATGGACCAATCGGAACGAAACCTTTTGCCTCTTGTAGAGTATACCCCCGGGGTGGTCTCGTGAAAAAAATCTTGCATTTTTTTATTCCTTACGATTTTATTTACGAATAATGAATTATTTCATGTATGTGGACCAATTAGGACGAAACTTGCATTTTTTTGTAGGGTATGTCTCTCGATTTGTCCCTTGAAAACAAATTTTGCAAACAGCCCTTTAGCTTGCCCGTGAGGGTAGTTATAGGGTAAATTAGATTTCGCGCTTTTCCGCTCATTTTCTGCTCTCGGATGTTTTCTAAAATTCCGAAAAAATGTAGCACGTGTCGGGTCTTAAGACGCATTTTATAGAATTTTTTCAGATTTTTTGGTTGCAAACTATGGTTCTGAAAAATGAAAAACACTCAAAACGTCGGAAAAATAAAGATTTCTCAAAAATATGGAAACATGCTATTTTGCTGTTTAGTGCCCTAATAAGCTACCATCAAAAGCAGTGTCCTCGATTTTTTTCAGATTTTATGTTGTGGGAGATCATTGTCAAAAACAATAAAATTCAAACTGCTTCGACGTTTTTGCTGCTAGAAGGAAAGCTAGACTTGCAGGTTTTACCGTGGGGGTTATATTAAGCTCTAATTAGTGTTACTACATTGAATTAAGCAATTTTTTTACCTCAGAAATGCGATTTGAGGGAGTAAATAAATAAAAACCAATAAAAACCCATCCGAGTAAAATTTCAGCCCTCTAGCTTGCCCGTGAGGGTAGTTATAGGGTTTTACTCAGATGGGTTTTTATTGGTCAGCTTTCAAATGGTTCAAGAGCCATTGAAAAACCTCTAAGGGCAGTTTTGACCACCTTGAAAGGCTAGGCCCTTTTACTCGTACCACTAAAAAGTGTGAAATAAAAAATTTTATATAATAAATAAAAATTATAAGTATAAATAATTATGTAAATACACACACGAATTTAAATGCAATACAATCTTTTCGGAGGCGACGCAAAATTGAAAATTTTCCTTAAATTTCTTAAATTCTTCTACATGCTTTCACATATTAATGTATATTCTCTTCCGACCTACCGATTTTCAGATTCACCATATTCTAATGAAATCATAATCAGCAACATCTGTCATTTGGAAAATTTTCAATTTTGCGCCGCCTCCGAACAGATTTTATTGTATTTAAGTTCGTGTGTATTCACATAATTATTTATACTTATAATTATTTCATATTTTTTAGTGCGTTTTTCGAAGTCGGTTTAATTTTTTTATACAATTTTTTGAAAGTGGAAACGTGAAAACGCGATTCTTGATGTTTGAAAAACACAAATTGACAAATGGCAATCGCGTCCGTCGCATAAATCGTATATGACGAGCAAGACGTACGAACTTCACGACACGATTTCAATCGACCCGTGTGTGGAGGGCCTAATGGATAGATTCTGGGAGAACTATTTATAATGTCACGAAATTTAACTACGTCGTGTTATAGGGCTGAATATTTCACCGAATCGAATTTTATTCTAAAACTGTATGATTCCGAGGAGGTATTCTATCGAGATCGAATTCTGAACATGTCAGCTTGCGATTCCATTAGTTCTTCAATTCCGGTAAGTTAGGCGAGCGTTGGAACGGCACCTTGAAAATTTATTAATTCGAATTTGCATGCGTACCGTAACGACGGACGTTTTTCGACGGTCGCCGGGAATTTCGCGTATTTTAACGGCGAGCTCTCTAACGACAACAGTCGCCGTCGGCAATAAAGTCGGGAACATCCAATATTCCGACGGTTGAATATTATGTTATTTTCTACAACTGAGTTCCGAATGAGGTTTTCCCGACTTTCACGGCGTAACGGCATTACGACGCGTTTCGAGCCGCGCGCGCGGCTCATTCAAGAAAAGTCAATTTCTCGGCGAGTAAGGGACGGGCATTAACGGTGGAAATTTTGCCGTCATGCTACGTGCCGTTCCTGTGTCAACGAACGTCGCAATATCCCCCGTCGTTTGACGGTTTCCGTGCATTTTTCTCGCGCTATCTGCGCCCGGCGTCGAACTGCCACGTTTTCAAAGGGACGACGGGGACGCGGCCGATTTCGCGTCGTTACGTTAATTCGATTCGTCTTCGCGTTTGTATTATTTTCTCGGGCGAGAGAGTTGCCGTGCACTGTATTTTTCCGTGGGCGGGGATTTTCAGTAACGCGACGCCCGGCTGCACGCCTCCGTTAAATTATCAGTGTCGCGATAACGCGACGAACTAACGAAGTTAAATCTGTAGACGACGACGACGCACGTGGCGGCACGATAATTCGAAGCATGGAGAAACGTGACTATCCACGGGAGGAGAGACGTGTCGTCCCGTTCGCTTCATTTCTTGGGAATGTCTTTCCGTCCTCGATGCACGCGCACCGAAGTAAATTGAATATTCCGGCCGGGCTTTTTAGCCGGTAAATTCCAAATAAGATACTGCTCAGTGAAATTCTGTCTCGACCGGGAACGTTATCATTTAGATATAACACGGCCGCTTATAGCTTCTATTTCCCCGCTGTTTCTGTGTCCGCGTACCCCGTCGAATGCAATTTTGTGCATGTCCATTCTGCGGAATCCTCCATTTTCGTACCGGTAAACGGCAGCCGCGTTCGAATATTAGTGATAATAATAGATTTTTGTAGACATTGAAATCGACTGGAATTACTGTACAGGAGCTATAATAGACATCTATTTCCTCTTTCAATAATATTAGCACGTTAAAGTTAGTACGGCATTAATTTGTGCCATAAATACAGAAAATCCGCAGCCTAGTTAACGAAAATATTTCAGATCAGATAGAATGTCTGGATTTTGGAGTGGCTTGGAGTGCATGGAGAAAGTTCAACAGTTTCGAGTCCAGTAATGAACAATTACGATGTTTCAACTACAAACAGTAAATACCGAAAATTTTAAAAGTATAATTGTTGAAGTGTGTAATTACAGAATTCGCAACAAAATGAAACCGGTTGCAAGTTCAGTTTCAGATCTTTGCGACCTGAAATAAGTCCCTTAGAAGAATTAATGTATTTTAACGTATTGTCTCATTATTATCATACCCTCTCGGAATCGTCAACATGATTATGCAGAATACTCGACACGATTTTACGGCTGGTTTATCTGCAGGGTGTATCTTTACATGTTATTTCCTTTCGCACAATGTTCTCGTTTTTCCTTTTAAAAATAAAAAAGACTTTTTAAAAACCACGCTTATATTAAAATGCACTAAAAAGGGGAAAATAATTTTTTTCTGGTTCTCCATAAAATACGAATCCAGTTAAATGATTAATAATATTTCTCCCCAAAATTTTAAGCATTTAGTTCAAACTTTATTCTGTTATAAAATTAGTCTCGGGATAGATAGACAAATTTAATATAAATTTAAATATAATCATGATATTAGTGACTATAAATAAAAGCGTGGACGCTCTTCGTGGACACTCCACTCAATATAGTTTAGCGCGCCACGCTTTTATTTTTATAATTTACTTTATAGTTATAAAATCAATGTCATGATTTAATTTAAATTTATATTACATTTTTCTATCTACTCCGACACTAATTTTATAACAGAAGAAATTTTGAACTAATTGCTTAAAATTTTGGGGAGAAATATTATTAATCATTTAACTGGATTCGGTATTCTATGGAGAACCAGGAAAAAATTATTTTCTCCTTTTTAGTGCATTTTAATATAAGCGTGGTTTTCAAAAAGATATTTTTATATATTTTATTTTCTACTTTTATTGTCATCGGAAGCAAGTGTGTATACAAAATTTCTGCAAGATTGGACTATGGGAAGGGTTTAAAATTCGATTACAAGATTTGACGCATACAACAACAACACGGCAAGTTAGTATAAGCGTGATAATAACATGATGACAATTACCGAGACAACTAAAAGCTCTGCTACTGTCCTAGAATGACTGAAAAATAATTTATTAGAATTATACAGGAATATAAGTGAAATAAAATATCATCGAGATGGAGGACTTCGGAATTTCAACTAGATTTATTCGGACGGAAGAGACGACGTTGTTTAATTTTCGCGGCGAGGGACGATTTTCTACGTCACAACTTAATATCACGGAGTGTGATACCGCGGGCCGAATATCTGTTCCATTTCCTTTTGCCGCGCGGAATGTATGCAAAGTTATGGTCAAACGCGTAATAAAAGAATCGGAAAGTGCACGGCCGCGTAATTTATCAGGGAACCTCGCTCGGCGAGAACCGCATTTGAATAATTAATGCAAAACGCCTTCTAAATAACCCGGGGCCGGGGTGATCGTTCGCTGCACCTGCAGACGTTTCCGTGCGATCCCCCTCGTATGGAAATGCTCGAATGGAACGGCCGCGATTCGGTCAATTCCGCTTAAGTACCAGCTCGGAAAAGTTTATTGAATTTGCGGGGGTGCGTGTTGCGGCCAGTCCGCATCGAAGAAAAAGGACCGAATGAAAACTCGCTACACGGACGGGCACGCGGTCAGGTGCGCGGTCCACCCCCCGCACCGAATAGTTTGTAAATAGAATACCCACCTTGGAAATTGGATTTATGTCGTTCGACCCGCCGCGGACGTTTCGAAATTGATGGCCGCACGGAAATAGTGCGTTTCTACGATTGACAAGTACGAAACAGAAACTTGAAAAGCTTCTGTTATTTTTCCCCGTGATTTTTACCTGCCTCCTACGAACTATTCAGAAACGTTGCCATTCAAATTTTAATTATCTTTTCCATTAACTCCTTGACTCCCAACTGCTTAAACCACACTTAAAAAATCAATTTTCACACGATACTCCATTAACACCTTGTCTTTATCCCGAGAAATGCCACAGAAGAGAAAAGACAATTTATATTTCTTGCATGGCTGCATTCATAAACTGCCGTATCTCTGATTTTAAAAAGACTTTCAGAAAATAGCCGGTAAGTAAAATGTTAAAGTAGCAAAACAGATTCGCAGCGTGGAGAACGTAAAATGGCTAGAAAAATGTGGAATTCCATTTCGGCGAACCGGAAAGGTTAAAGGAAAGACGGGGGAGGTTCGGGTAATGCGAAGAATTAAAGCCGGTCTCTTTCTTCTCGAAAATCGAGGGACGTTCCGAATTGTTCCCGGGAATATTAAGGAATAATGGGTTCAAAGTCCGACTTTCCAGCGCGAGTAAAGTCGGTACAATATATTCACGTTGGAGGAGAAGCAGCTTCTCCGAGATTCGTTCGATAATGCGAACGATCTTCCACATTTTTCCCTTTCCGAGGGCGGGCGGTTCTTGGTAATCCGGGGCCAGATAGCCAGGCAAATTGCTCTGTAATTACATAACTAATTATCCGTCGCATAACTCAGCGGTCTGGTTCCATCATTTCGTCCCGTAATACTCGTATTAAGACGTCTAGTAATTTAATTTCCTTTGAGTCGGGCCTGTGAACGCGGATTTCCTTGCCGCGACAGGCGCGCCGCGCGCTTTCCGGATTTGATTGGGCGCGGCGTCGGCCACGCGTCGCCGACAGGACAATCCAGATAATGTATTTTCCGATAATGAATAAGTAATTGCCGCACGGCCGGAGTCCGATATTGTAATTGCATTAAAAGACATTATTGGGGGAGTGGCGGAAAAATGGGCCGGGCCAGGCCGACGTTAAGAGTCACCATCCTGTTCTTATTTCCCGGAGGTCCGGCGCGATAATGGGCTTTCACTGCATGAATAGGGAGAGGAAGATGTATTCTTTCACGGTGCGCGTCGGCTGCTGTAGGTGTCGGACGTGAAATTAGCTCCGCGTTTATATTCTTATTTGCATACAATGGGCCCGGGATAGCGTAATAATTGTACTTTCATTGGGAACACTTTATCGCGGCCGGATCGGCTCCCGCGGTCTGCCCCGCCTCTCTGATCTACGACTCATTATGCACCTATGGCTTTCTAATTGCGGCCGCATCTATTAATTACGTAATTCCGAGAGGATAATCCGTATTAAATTCTGTCGAGGTGTCGCCACGCGCGCGCTGCTCCGATCGAGCTCCAATTCCAAGCACGTGGACAGCCTACTTGATTCGCGGACTCGTGATGCTGCTAGTTATTAACTCGACAGGTATAACTAAATTAGGATCCGTCAGTTATTAAAAATCACGTTTATCAGGTACGTTTGTAAAATTCCGCAATCGGTTCTGGGATTTAAAGCTCTGGCTTTATTGGTTAAATAATAAATGATTTCCGCTTTGTCCTAAAATGAGCAAAAATTGAATCTTAATTATTTATATATGCGAGATTAAATTTAAAAAAGAAACTTGAATCGCGGTTTTTGGAAGCACAGAAATTTGAAAGTCGATTTTCATGCCAATCCTGAGGTAGATATAAGATTGTTTATTTGTTACGAGGCGCGAGTAGATTGGATCAAGAAATAGTTTTATGCTTGCGCTGCACTGCAGACGTAAACTGTTTCATCAAAGACATATAATCATAGTCTATTTCACATTTTATTGTACTTCTCCTTAAGGTTTATTCCGCTTGCAAAGTATACGTGTCCGTCATCCTGATTAAACGAGTTTTCTAGGACCCGATGTAAAATGAGACTTCGACGGAGTAACAGCGCATACTATCCCGGCACGGAGCAGGGGACAAGATTTTTTATTGCTCATGATTTTTGAGCAGCGCTCTCACAGTTTTACGCGTGTAAATAAATTCCCCGGTGTCTCTGCTTCATGCGAGAATGCACCCTTGAGAAGATTCTAGTCTAAAATTCGGGAAAAAATCGATGCTTTTACCCGCCCTTAAAGAATAGGGTACCTAGAACGTCGTCCCGAGAATCCTAAAATTGACGAAGTTATAGCGATTTGAAATTTGAATAGCGTACTGCGCAGGTAACCGAAAATTTCCATCGCATTTTTCTCGAGACTAGAGCGGCGTGAACGAATCTCCAGTCAGATAAATTTTTTGTTCAAATTCCGACAGAGATATTTGGAAGGTTTTTTATTCAGCGCATAGAAAACAACAAAGAACGGCTGTATTTATTGTGTTAAAGGCATGATTGATCGTGCGATACTGTTGAGCAATCCTGAATTCAGACCCAACAATCTCGCATTAATTAAAAATGTACTTAAATTAAATGGTTATCACACTAATTTGATCTCCATCATCATTAAAAAACGTATCTTTGAAATTTACCACCCTCTTTTTGTAGAAAAACAGAAGGAGGAAAAATATATGAAAAGGGGTCCAATTAGTTGGAAAAACACAGTTGTTCTCTCATTTGTTAATAACATTTCCAACGATATTAAAAGAATTTTCAGAAAAGTTGGGTTACATACTATCTATAGAATCCCGTTTTATTTGAGATGTTGGTTTCCAAAGATCAAAGATCCAATACCATTATTAAAATGTTGTAATGTAGTATATCAAATACCTTGCAAAGGCTGTAATCTTTCTTACATTGGACAAACTTCTAGACATTTGAGTACAAGGATCAATGAACATAAAAGAAATATATTGTTGCCATCATCACAACATACCGCCTTGACGAAGCATTCATTTGAACTTGACCATGCATTTGATTTTGAAAATGTCAAAATACTGGATAAAGAAAGTAATTTACACCAAAAATTATTATTAGAAACTGTTCACATGATTAAACATCAAAGTGTCAATCTTAGGTACGAAAAACCTGAGATTAATGAAATTTACACTACATTACTGAATCAGTAATTAATTTATGATGATGTTCTATAATAATCTAACTAATGACTTCCAGTTTTTATAAATATGGTTAAACACATTAACATTGTTATGAAAAATTTCACACATAAAATGATTGCTAATTTTTCTACCAATTTTTGGTAATACATTGGTTGGAAGTTTGTTGGTGAATATTTAAAATTTGAATTTCGCGCCAAACATTGATTTGGTGTCTCTTGATCCTTGACATCGGATTGGCTAGTTAGATCTACGATGTTTCTCTGTTTTCCGCCTTGACTTTGTCACAACGGTTACAGTCTAGTACAGTTTAAACCTTCTTACTGACAAGTACCATTTCTTTTACGCTCTTCATTCTGTGTTTTTTCACAATTAGCAAGTATGTATATTACCTCTCGTCTAAACCATCAAATTTCCTGTGTTAATGAATAACAGTGTCTATTAAATTCCACAGACGCGGACTTTTCTTGATGATGGTTCAAAACCGAACCGAAACGTTGAAATTATAATGCTGCAAAATTGCTAATTTATGTATCTTTGATCGAACCTGTAGCGCCGAAATCACTTGTGCATAAACAACAATTTACGATCGTTAAAACTCAAAATTAAGCTGTATTTATTGTAACTTGTTTTATTAAGAACTCGTACATGTATCCTTTTTGGAATATGAAGCGAGATATCCGTCAGTTTGTCAAATTGGATACATTGATAGCGCAAGATCTGCTCGACCGATACACTTCAAATTTGACGTGTACTTTCTGTGTACCTGTTGCTATAGTTCCAGTATCACGATTTAATCGAAACAAGTTTTCGTTCCCATTTTATAGCCTGTGAAAGACTAAAGGTCATAAAATAATATTTGAAAAGCGGAACAATTAAAAGCCACGATTTTCATAGAATTTTCTAAGACTTAAAATCGTCTTGAACAAATAATAGGCTTGATTAGATGAAAGTCTTATACATACAATAATAACAATGATAAAGATATAAAAATATGAATGAATGACGAGCTCAACAGCAACCTTCCCTGCCCCCAAAATTTCTGGAGCTCATCAAGACACAAGTAAAAGTCCACGAGAAGTCCGACGGCAGGCTCCAGCAGTTTCACAGTAAAAAAAATCCTAAAGTTAGCCGGCGATAGTGAGTGTTAGACCAGAGAACGCTCTTAAACTTTCGGCCTATTCGAGGGGACAGGAGGAATCTGTCGCATGAGGCGTGTAGGGCTGGGTAAAAAAGCCCGTTCTCTTTTAAATGAAAGCTAATTCCCGTTTAACCGTACGGGGCAAGAAAGCCGTCAAGAAAACGTGACACGTCTTGGCCCCGGCTGTGGAATCGATCAAACTCGGGGGTCGCCCTCCGCCCACGCTTCCGACCCCTAATTTCTCCGCGCGGAATGACACTCGGCCCAAGCATAAACACGTGTTCCGTGTGACGTGTCCGAGGCTCAGGAGGAAGGGGGAGGGGGCAGTTTCACAGATCGTGAACGTAAACTTCTCATGCGCTCCATTTCAGCCGTACAGACACGCGCGGCACCGGCGACGGATTTATAGCGAGCCGTTTTTTCAGATGAGACCACTTATGCGCGCCGCCGCGCAGGCAGGATGCGCGGCTAAATTTACACGGGAAATGGTCCTCCGGCTGCGACTAGCATCTTCGAGCCTCGCAAAAAATACACAGGCCCCGCGTTAACCCTTCCTGGTCCTACATCGAGCCGGCTCATTTTAAAATGTTCCTAAAATTGTGTTGTCATCAGAGTAGGGACATAAATTCTTTTTTTAACTCTTTTCTTACAATTTTCTTTAATCACAAAGGGAAGGCACATTTTTAGTTATTTTACAGGGTGTCCCGAATTTAAATGGCAACACTTCAGGAGCGTGTAGGGGACCGAAAAACTAAGACAAAAGGTCTTTTAGAGATTTGCTCGTTTTGGAGAAAATCGCAAAAATTCGATATCTAAAAATCAGTTCAAGAGAGCAATTAAGAGACCGAATCATAGATGCAGTGCACCAAATATCACCAGAACAATGTTTAGCTGCAATTTATCAAGTCAGTGCTAGATGCAATGCTTGCATTGCTGCAAGAGGGCAACATTTTGAACAATATCTACATTAAATACATTTTCTTTAATCACAAAGGGAAGGCACATTTTTAGTTATTTTACAGGGTGTCCCGAATTTAAATGGCAAAACTTCAGGAGCGTGTAGGGGACCGAAAAACTAAGACAAAAAGTCTTTTAGAGATTTGCTGGTTTTTGTTTCGTTTTGGAGAAAATCGCAAAAATTCGATATCTAGAAATCAATTCAAGAGAGCAATTAGGAGACCGAATCATAGATGCAGTGCACCAAATATCACCAGAACAGTGTTTAGCTGTAATTTATCAGGTCAGTGCTAGATGCAATGCTTGCATTGCTGCAAGAGGGCAACATTTTGAACAATATCTACATTAAATAGATTTTCTTTAATCACAAAGGGAAGACACATTTTTAGTTATTTTACAGGGTGTCCCGAATTTAAATGGCAACACTTCAGGAGCGTGTAGGGGACCGAAAAACTAAGACAAAAGGTCTTTTAGAGATTTGCTCGTTTTGGAGAAAATCGCAAAAATTCGATATCTAAAAATCAGTTCAAGAGAGCAATTAAGAGACCGAATCATAGATGCAGTGCACCAAATATCACCAGAACAATGTTTAGCTGCAATTTATCAAGTCAGTGCTAGATGCAATGCTTGCATTGCTGCAAGAGGGCAACATTTTGAACAATATCTACATTAAATACATTTTCTTTAATCACAAAGGGAAGGCACATTTTTAGTTATTTTACAGGGTGTCCCGAATTTAAATGGCAAAACTTCAGGAGCGTGTAGGGGACCGAAAAACTAAGACAAAAAGTCTTTTAGAGATTTGCTGGTTTTTGTTTCGTTTTGGAGAAAATCGCAAAAATTCGATATCTAGAAATCAATTCAAGAGAGCAATTAGGAGACCGAATCATAGATGCAGTGCACCAAATATCACCAGAACAGTGTTTAGCTGTAATTTATCAGGTCAGTGCTAGATGCAATGCTTGCATTGCTGCAAGAGGGCAACATTTTGAACAATATCTACATTAAATAGATTTTCTTTAATCACAAAGGGAAGACACATTTTTAGTTATTTTACAGGGTGTCCCGAATTTAAATGGCAACACTTCAGGAGCGTGTAGGGGACCGAAAAACTAAGACAAAAGGTCTTTTAGAGATTTGCTCGTTTTGGAGAAAATCGCAAAAATTCGATATCTAAAAATCAGTTCAAGAGAGCAATTAAGAGACCGAATCATAGATGCAGTGCACCAAATATCACCAGAACAATGTTTAGCTGCAATTTATCAAGTCAGTGCTAGATGCAATGCTTGCATTGCTGCAAGAGGGCAACATTTTGAACAATATCTACATTAAATACATTTTCTTTAATCACAAAGGGAAGGCACATTTTTAGTTATTTTACAGGGTGTCCCGAATTTAAATGGCAAAACTTCAGGAGCGTGTAGGGGACCGAAAAACTAAGACAAAAAGTCTTTTAGAGATTTGCTGGTTTTTGTTTCGTTTTGGAGAAAATCGCAAAAATTCGATATCTAGAAATCAATTCAAGAGAGCAATTAGGAGACCGAATCATAGATGCAGTGCACCAAATATCACCAGAACAGTGTTTAGCTGTAATTTATCAGGTCAGTGCTAGATGCAATGCTTGCATTGCTGCAAGAGGGCAACATTTTGAACAATCTCTACATTAAATAGATGATAACGTAAATAAAATGTAAATAAATAATTACAAAAATGAAAACTTGTTTTGTTTCTTTTTTTGCGATTTTCTCCAAAACGAAGCAAAAACGAGCAAATCTCTAAAAGATTAGTTTTTCGGTCCCCTACGCCCTACACGCACCTGAAGTTTTGCCATTTAAATTCGGGACACCCTGTATATCTATGTTGACATTTAGCTAACAATGGAACATATTCAGTTGATACAAACCGATTTTGATGAACTCTGAAGTTCCACTCTGAAGGGGTGAAAACAGCCCTCAAAGTTGGGGGTGAGAACCATATTTTTTGAGGTATCTCGGCAACCAGTGGTCGAAAAAATTCGATTTTTTTCTAATTGTGTGTTTTTTAATGGACAATGTAGTCGTGCAAGAAAATTTTAACAAACATTTTTTGTTGAAACAATATATTAAAAATTTGATTTTTTTGCAGTTTCTCGTATTTATTGTTAGTTAATTTTAATGTAAATGTGGGTGTGTGATCTTTGATCCAAAATATTGGATACGTGTTTCAGGATTTTTTGTTTTTTGCCATTTAACAATAATTATGCATAATGAAAGATAGTCTTGCACCTGGCGTGCGCAGAAAGGAATTCTGGCTTGTTGTTTCGAAATATAAGCATTTAGTATAAACGTGTACAGTATTTTGAACAATACCACTCGGTTATATGTCGTTTATTGTTTTATGATTATCTAAAGAAGATGGCGCAGGTTGCAGTGAGATGCGGTGCTAAAGTGCGAACTACCGCGGCGGAGTAAGGCTATCGACTTCTATAGCCAATTCGCCTGTGAATTTTTGTTTTTTTACAAAAGTAGATAAATATTTATTAGTCGATAAATATTTTTCAAAGAACTATGTCTCACATAAGTTTCGTCAAAATCGGTTTGCATCAACTGAATATGTTCCCTTGTAAGTATTGATTACAATAGAATTTTGCTTCACCCGAACCACTTTGTCTTTCGTCAACCTTCCGATTGCTACGTATGGCAAAAAATCGCGGTGGGATATTTTATCGTCGAATGTACAAGGGTCACGAAGATGAAAAGAAGCGACAGTGTCGCCCACGCGAGGAGTTCACACCGTAATCAGTCAACGATAACTTTCGTATAAAGCTATCAATCTCCGACGATAGCCGTTCTTCTGTTTTATTGGCCGGACCCATCGGAGAACCCTATTTTCCGTCTCCCGTTCAGATAGGGGAGCCCTGGGTTATCTGTTTAAAAGGTAACTTATCGTAACCTTCCAGACCGTTCGATTTACGAAATTGGAGTGAATTGTTCTTCTCGAATTAGTTTCTGTGGGCCTCGGAATGATAAACTCTGATGATCCTGGCAATGATCTTCGTAGAATTGAAATATCTGTAATTTCAATGTTATCAAATAGACTCGAAGATCTAGATTGAAACGACAGATATATAAAAACGTGAGATTTAATTTATTTTGACTGACAGGTACAAATGCGAATTAAAGTTGAAGATAATGAAGGTAGGAGTTGATGGGTTATTGTGGTGCGGCGTAGAAAAGCCAATAAAAAGTAAGCGCTCGACGACAAAATTGAATGTGACGCACGGGAAAGGAAATCGAAAAGAGAAATCCAGCTGTTATTGTACAGAATATTGGATTCATCTCACATAATTCAATATATTGGCGACACACCACGCGAAAAAGCTAGATCACCAGCCAATATTCATTCGCCGCGATTCTGCGCGGCATTGTTACCAAAACGTCCACTCATCTGCACTTCCCCATATAATTCAGTGTACTGTCGAAGCGAGCGATAAAACTGGTTTATACAATGTATAATGCGTTGAAATTCCATAAATCAGTAGTTTCCTGGCAGGATCACATTTTTACAACAATCCTAATCATTTAAAAAATGTTTTTAGAATGTATTCTACGTTGGCGTCGCTATTGCTGGCTTCTTTAGGACATTCCAGGTTTCAAAAAATTTCAGGTTTTACAGTTCAGCAGTTAAGGGGGAAATTAGGTTAACTTCATTCGTCTCCCTTGCTACTTATCCTAAGCTGATTGACGGTGGAAAGTATTTTCATAGCCTGAAACGGCAACAGCATAACTCTCTTCAACAGAATGACACACTAAATTACCAAGAAAATTACCTTCCAGGACACCCGTTAATTACGCTTCTATTTTCCTGGACAGTCATTAATTATGCCCAAACGGCGCGCCGTGTCCTCCCGCGTTTTTTTTGCTAGGCACTTTTACCGGGAGCTGCTTAAAAAAATATTAAAAACTTTCGCGCGGTGCAAAAAAGTGCTCGCTGTTTCCCGGTGAGGGAAACTTTCCTCGGTGTTTATTGCAAAAATTCTGTTTCCCGGGCCGCGACGCAAGATCCCGGCAATTTAAGTCCTCGCGCTTTAAACGGCAAATTATCCCGACCCCATTAAAGGGGTAGACCATTATCGTTCGGAAGTATCGAATTTTTAAAAAATTTTCTTCATTTGCTTGCAGGTTACACGAATATCCTACATACAATACACGAGAATGTATTGTAGAATTTGTTGACATCTCAAATAGTTTTAGCTGGATAAGTGTAATTTCTCTGTGATAAAATCGTGCGTTTCATCCGCGAAACAACCTGCATCGTTCGTTATGGTAGTGGCTACGGAGGTTTCGGCAGCAATATATAATACGAGAATACTAACAAAGGCATGCGGTGTCAATAGTAATTTTAACAACAAAGCCTTTGATGTCTTACTGATGCGGGAGTTTTAAAGGCCGATGGAAAGTTCACGCATACCGTCCGACCGCAGTAATACGGCGTAAACAAACGCAGACCTTTCCGCATCCGCTTTGTAGCCGTACCACCTGAACGCGTATGTACTACGTTCGGCATTAACTACTACGCTATAACTAATGCGAGATACTCTTCCAGTCGAATGCCAATTATCACTGTTCAACAGCCAAGAAACGTTTTGATTCTCACTATGTGATTTCTATAGAGTTTTTCGCGCTGATTCCGAATCTGCCGTTAATTTTTCTCCTCACAGTTTTTGAGAAATTTGAGTTTGAAAAAGGACATATCTTTCAACTTGAAACAAATATTGTGATGTTATTATAAAAGATGTTGAATTGTTCTTTACAGCAAAAGATTCTGTAGACTTTCACGAATACAGTGATATCCAATATTAATACAGTATGATTGTTTAAACATGTTTAAAAAATCAGTAAAGTCGGACAGGCACCACTTTGGCACCAATTTTTGAAGATATTTTTTAGTTTATGTCATACAATAAAGGTCCAGCTGAAAATCGAACTATACCACGCGATAGAGCAGACTTTTATTTTCAGAAACCACCCTTTCAAGTTTGCAACGTCGACGATTTTTTCGAACCAAAAAGCAAAATAACTTCGCCCGACATGAGTTGCCGACAGTGGCGCTCGGCCGTAGAAACTTTTGTTTTGGTTACGAGAACTAATCGCTCCGAAATACAAAAAATTTCGTAATACTAACAAGGGCACCTTTTTTAAATTTTTAATAGTGGATAGAATTAAAAAAAAGAGAGCCAACAACACGTGGTGTTGTGTTCCCAGGCGGTCACCCATCCAAGTACTGACCACGCTCAGCGCTGTTTAACTTCGATGATCGGACGAGAATCGGTTTATTGCAACGCGATATGATCGTTGGCTGTTTTGTAGCATAATTAATTCGTACAGTAGAGTCTCTTATTCATCCGTTTATTTTACGATCAACCCTTGAACAAAATGCCGGTTACATTTCCGGCAAATTAAAGATTTTACACAGTTACAGTTTTCTTACGCTATATGTTTTCTAAGTGTATATGTAACGATTTTAATACGCCGAAAAATGTAACCGGCATTTTGTTGAAGGGTTGATCGTAAAAAAGACGGAAGAATAAGGAGACTCTACTGTACGAATTAGTTATGCTATAAAAATGGCCAACGACCATATCGCGTTGCAATAAACCGATTCTCGTCCGATCATCGAAGTTAAACAGCGCTGAGCGTAGTCAGTACTTGGATGGGTGACCGCCTGGGAACACCACGTGTTGTTGGCTCCTCTTTTTTTTATTTCTACCCACTATTAAAAATTTAAAAAAGATGCCCTTGTTAGTATTACGAAATTTTTTGTATTTCGGAGCGATTAGTTCTCGTAACCAAAATAAAAGTTTCTATTCCGTCGAACGACCGCGATAGTGGTGAGTGCCACTGGCGGCAACTCATGTTGGGCGAAGATATTTTGCTTTCTGGTTCGAAAAAAACGTCGGCGTTGCAAAGTTGAAAGGGTGGTTTCTCAAGATACAGGTCTGCTCTATCGCGTGGTGTAGTTCGATTTTCAGCCAGGCCCTTACTTTTTGACATAAATTAAAAAATATCTTCAAAAATTGGTGCCAAAGTGGTGCCTCTCAGTCTTTACTGATTTTTTAAACATGTTTAAACAATCGTACTGTATTAATATTGGATATCACTGTATTCGTGAAAGTCTACAGAATCTTTTGCTGTAGAGAACAATTCAACATCTTTTATAATAGCATCACAATATTTCTTTAAAGTTGAAAGATATGTCTTTTTTAAAACTCAAATTTCTCAAAAACTGTGCGTCTAGGAGAAAAATTAACGACAGATTCGTAATCAGCGCGAAAAACTCTATAAGAATCGCATAGTGGGAATCGAAACGTCAAAAAAATGTTGAAATTTGTTGGACCGTGTTATGAGCGTGTCTGTGCAATTATCTCGAAAGTGGGGGTTCCAAGCTTCAAAATGAGCCCGGTTTGTATCATTTACTTTTTTGAGAATTTCCATTTTTGAAAATAGTATCAAAATGTATCAGAAAATGTATAAAAAAATGAGGCTTGAAAAAAATGATTAAATAAACGAAGCTTGATCTTAAAGATCGTTTGGACCGCATTCATGATCGCGCAGCTATTATAAAAGCCCGCTATCGCAGGGTCACGAAAAATGTCAGACAAATGACGCGGCGCGAGGATAGAGGATGCGGGTTAATTAAAATATCAATGTTTGTTGCACACCATGCATCAGACGGGATTCCATTACGGCCTCATAAATACATCGTCCGTTCGCATACGTTACACGCGGGCCGTTTTCCTCCGCGGGATTACAGTCGTTCTTAATCCATTCAATTACACGGAAATGCCTCGGCGCCGTATCAAGGATACGTGCGTTTATATCCTTCCGAGGCTGACGTGCAGACAGGTATCTAACTATCTCAAAAAGAAATTCAGCCCGGGCCGTGTAGGCCGTGGCGACGTGATTAATGCGCGGAAGATAAGAAACTGCGGGCCCTCGACTTCCGGGGCATCAGAGACAACGGCCTCGGCGCTCCAGACAACGCGAATGATTAAGTTACAGACGCGGACTAATGAAATCATCAAATTTACCTCGCTCTTCCTGTATCAGGCAAACAACGGCCGTGCCCGTTGATCTCGTCCGAGGATCTCCCTCTAGAATCGTATTACAACGGAGCTCCAAACAAATGAAACGCACTTCGGAGTTGCATGCACCCCCGGGATGTTATTAATTCCTGCTTTTCATAATGGCGGACTTATTCCATGATTCATCGCCCTGCTACATCCAGATACGTACCTGCTCGTGGTGTAACTCTTGTTATGCGTTACTATGAAAATGATATAGAATATAAATTTTGTTCGAGCATTTCAACAAAGATAAAGGTTATTATTAAACTAATAGCGACCCCTTTTTCTTCCAAAAATGATGTATAGTTCAAGAATGAATTATTTGATTATTAAGTAGACATAATGTCCTACTTATTGGACACACGAGATTGTATCATAGAGTAAACTAAGAGCCAAGTTGCTATAAAGCAAGTTCTTGTAGAGCAACTTGGCTCTCAATGTGTTAGCACATTGCGGGGACCCTCATCCTCTTCGATGTGAGGATAATATAAGTGAAATGATGCTTCTAGAGTGCCTTGTCCACCATTTAAGCTGCAGGTACAGTGGGTGTGCAAAGTATTCGTACATCTTTTAAAAACTAATAACTTTTTTATAATTGTACCAAACGACCTGATTTTTTATAATCAATTAGAAGCATTGGCTTACGAAATGACATGGAAAAAAGATTTTCTAAAAATTATAATTTACAATTTGGCTCTCAATGAAAATTTAAAATACAATGTTTTCTAGATCTATGTTAGTTATACACACGAGCTACAAGCGGTTAAAAATGGTGAAAATCGTAGTTTTAAGGTCGCTGCACACTAGACCGCCCCACACCAGCACCAACCAGCGTTTTCACTGGCGCTCACCAGTAGCGCGGCCGTTCGCCGCGCCGTAACCAATCGAACGACCTAACCCAGACCGTTATAGTGGTGAGCGCCACTGAAAACGCTGGTCGGTGCTGGTGTGGGGCGGTCTAGTGTTCCGCGACCTTTACACGACTTTTGATCAGTTTCTGCTTAAAATCCACAGTATCGTACATCTTTCGATGCCTGTCGTTTTTTCCTACGTCAATCGATTTCGATTATCAGCATGTGTATATCTAACATACATCTACAAAACATACATTTTAAATTTTCGTTGAGAGCACAAATAAAAAGGATTTAAAAAATGCCTTCTTTATTTTTGCATGTAACCTTATAAATTATAATTTTTGGAAAATCGTTTTTGCATATTATTTCGTAAACCAATGCTTCTAATCGATTATAAAAAATCAGTTCATTTTGTACAATTATAAAAAAGTTATCAGTTTCTAAAAGGTGTTCGAATACATTGTACAGCCATTGCATGTTGAAATTAGAATTCGCAAATCGTTTTGAGTGATATTTCCATAAGAAATTGCATTTTTAAGCATTGTTCAGATCTTATATTTCAGAACACAGTTCTAACAATGTTTGATGGTTATAACTTGTATTGGAGATCTCGTGTAGGATTAAAGGAACAATGGGCCAAATGACCAATGACTGAATATCAATTTATAATGAATAAACAGAGATACCCCAGTGAATGATAATTACACAAACAAATTTAACATAGTACCATTGAACCATCTCACAATTCAAATTGCCGATCTCACGATAACAGTACTTCGAATACATGGGATGTTCGAACAACTGCTAAATAAATTAGAATAGAATTTACAATAGACCTACTGTATAAATTTCGTTAAGGAGAGGTGTTGTGAATGTTATTTTTTCGTTTAATATACATTCTGTTCATTCACTTCGTTCAGTCTGAGCGGCGACCTAATAAGATTATGTCGGGAGCAGGAAAAATGCTGGACGTCGAGTGGCAGCCATCAGTTCGGCTGAGTCGAAACGGAGGAATTTTCGTCCGGACTCTGGAGAGTTTCAACTTTCAACATTATTACTCGGCCGGCTCGTCACGCGATAGCTCGTTCGTCAACGGGTGTTTACATCGAAGCTTGCGAGCTCGCGAGCCGAAGTCGAGGAAAACGCTACAGCAGGATTGTTAAAACGGACTGGATTACCACGCGATACGTACGATTTTGTATATATTACCGTGCAAAACATCGCCGTTTGCCAGCTGGTGAAATATTCGCGCAGCCATTCCGGAGCTCCAATTATGCCAGACACGTTTCAGTCTTTAGGAGACAGAGAGGTCCTTAGCCGTTAGCCGTGACAGCAGTTCCTCTCGTCGTGCATGAATAGAAAACGGCCGTGAAAGCGCTATTGAAATTACGCCCAGTAATTTCAAACTCAAATAGTTGAAGACTTTAACTAGTTACAATTAGCGGGGACCCGGGCTGTTTGTCGGCTAATAGAATTTCCTAATGATAATTAAATATCTCGCGAACCGTTTTCTGCTGACAACCGCCGTGTGTGCTTCACGATTGTTCAAAGTTTCACGCGTTTCTTTTGTCCGGACGAAATTCGCCGTTTCAACGACTCGACCCGTTCTCCTCCACTTCCGCCGGGCTGGTTGCACGCAGTAGATTATGCCGCTCCGCGGAGAACTTATGCGAATCACGCGACAGTAAGCTGAATAGAAAAATTCCTGGTAAGATGGAAGGAATCATCCCAGGACTTAAGCAGCATGGAGATTTTCTATATCTGGTTCTTCTTGCAAACTAAAAGAAGTTTTGGTCAACTGCAAGAAATAGAAATTAAAAATTATTTAAATAAAAATAAATTTTTAAAAAATACCACGTTTTTAAAACGGACTAAAAAGTATAAAATAAAATTTTAAAAAACGCCACGTTTCAAAACGGACTAAAAAGTATAAAATAATTTTTTCTAGCCCCATACAGATTCCTAACCCCGTACAGATAGTCCTGAAAAATTGTGATTGTGAATTTTGAATAGCTATGGAAATACTTGTAAGATTTAAAACGAAAAACGTGGGGCGCAAGATAATACATAGTAAGGAGTCTAGAGAGTAGCTGCCGCTGAGAAAACTCGCAGAACAGTTCATATCATTTGCAGTGCAATAAAATTGTTAGTGATTTAGGTGTTCATGCATCAATTATCTATTGCATGCGCCCCACGTTTTTCGTTTTAAATCTTACAAGTATTTTCATAGCTATTCAAAATTCACAATTTCCAGGACTATGTGTACGGGGTTAGGAATCTGTATGGGGCTGGAAAAAATTATTTTATACTTTTTAGTCCGTTTTTAAACGTGGCGTTTTTTAAAATTTTATTTTATACTTTTTAGTCCGTTTTAAAAAGGTGGTATTTTTAAAAAATTTATTTTTATTTAAATAATTATTTTCTGCTTTTTAGCCTTATATGTGTGAAATTTTACAATCGATTTTGAACATTTTGATGAGATTATAACAGAGACATGTAGTCAGTTTCAGACAGTATTGCGACGCGTCATATCGAAAACGAACGCCGTGGTAAAATGTCAAAGATAAAGGCTCGACGGAGAATTTCGGTGTAACTGTTCTTTCGCTTGGTAAACAAACATTATACTATAATATAATACGTAGTAACTTTGTAAACACCGCACGGAGCTCGAACGCACACTGACGCACACTGAGCTCCTTCGGTGTGAAGCGGGTCAGTGGAGTGGGGATGGGTCAGAGTGGGAACACGTAGTAGAGTGGAGACGCTGAACGCGAAGACGTACTACGTCACGCGGCGGGGGTTGCAAAGGTTCAAATTATTAATAATTTATATCTCCTGAACGCATAGGCTTTTTTAAAAAATTTTTTTTAAATATTGCATTGTCATCCAGTTCTGAGCTATGTTTAAAACTTCAAGTCTCTAGCTCATCGGGAAGTTAGTTTAATATCAATTGCAAAGTTTGTACCGAACAAACAGACAGACAGACAGACAAGAAAGCGAGCTAATAAAAACATGGTAAAATAGACTGTTTCTATTAATAATTTTATTCTTGCAATGTCTGAATAATTTTATATTTCATCTATTCAGTTTCGTTACAACACCTACAGTCCATCTGGCAACGCTTCAAAATGCTTCAACGCGCAGCCCAAATCATGCTAAGAGACATAAGCAATTCCCCATATGTGTGGAGTATGAACGCCGAGCACTAAGCGGGAAATGAAGTTTTATTTTTGGCCGCTGGGAGTTTCGGAAGATAAATGGGGAAAGGAAGAAGCGACGACAGAAGTATGAATTCTTTTGTACAAAGGAAGGAAAAAATGTGTTCAAGATCGTACAAGACGACCTTCTGCTTTCAAGCCAGCCAGATTACCAAGATTTTATTTAAGGGGGATCTCCGTCTGACAGCTTCAAAAGCGAGTGACTTTTATGAATTCTTTTCCAGAGAACTGTCGACAGCATGTGAAGAAAGCACCTTGGGACGGATATGTGCATGCTTACGCAACAACAAAACAGTTTTTGTAACTTCGTTGTTCTTGTGCATTCGACTGCAAATTTCCGGAGCACGTTCCTAGTGAAAAGTCGATTTGTGGAACCTGTTACACGGGAATCCCCTCAACGGTATCCGCCATTTCGAAGTCGACCCGATCTCGTGGCCGCGCTCTAAAATCTGGAAAGGACTAGCTTCAATTTGCAGCGTGTTGCTTCGCGAAAATAATGGAAATAGGGCTGCAGGTATTAGCGGCGGATTTCCTCTTAAAATCGGTTGTTTAGGACGGTGGATCTGTTTAAAGGTATCGATGCCGGTGGAGGGAAGGAGTTGCGGGATTAGGGGATTGCCGCAGAGGCCTCTGGCTAGAGATCGAGACAAACAGCTGAACAACTTCATTAAGAAGAGCTAGAGCGTGTCTTGTGCGCTTCTTGCGACGATTCCCCGAGTGTTTTCAACGACATGAAGTGGAGAGAGTTTTTCTGGAATCTCGTTAAAATTCGATGCGTCTTATCTCTTCATTTCCCATCGGCTCGATCGAACCCTCTCCCAGAAGCCGCCGACTCAATCTCCATAACCGACAGTCAAGCTCCGGGAACACAACCGTCTATTCCCGAATAGGAGACGATCGCGTATCGCGTTTCGATTTCGCTGAACGAACGCGTAAAGAAGGTCTCGCGGAATCGGGGAAGGACTTTTCGGCGTGAGATAAACACCGTCTACACATAGGTCGAATCGATTTTCCGACGGAGACACGCCGCAGACCGAAACACTTTGCGTGGAACACCGTGCGATGATTGCTCGGCCCGATTCCCTGTTACCTCGCGCGAGAAAATTCGATAGGAGCCAATACTGTACAGGGTCGACGAGATAAATTCGGAACTTTTTCGGGCCGTCCCGCAAATAAGATCAGGCAAATATATATATTTATTGATTGACTTAGTTTACCATTTTAATTCTTCATCGTCTTTGGAATCGTAATTTAATCCGCGGGAATGTGCATCGGCAATCTAGTGTCCGTTCCCAGGTGTCGCGACGAAGGGAATGAGAACACAGGGCCACCGAAATTAAACGTACAACGGCGCGGCCTGATTGACAGTTGCTTGCGCAAACGACAGCGCGTGTACGCAGGGGCCAGCGTTGTGCTTCGGAATTTGTCACACGATGCTAGATCACTTTTGTCTTTGTTCGTTGATTGATCAGTAGACTTCGGATTTTTATGCGTTTATGAAGAAATTGACTGGGTGAAATATAAAACAGCGGAAAATGTACAAAATTTAAGAATATTGTCATGTTGTTTTCAATGTAAAAAGACCAGGGACCATAACTGTTATAACCAAAAAGAAAAGAGGTCATAGAATAACAAGTATTTAATTGACTAAAATCGTATTGGTTACAAATAAGGATTATATGTAACCGAATATTTTTTCTGTTGTTGGAAAATGTTATCGTAAAGAGAAATTCATTTCGATCACTTATAACAGTTATCAATGAGAGAAATTTATTTCGGTGGCTCATAGCAGTTATCGACGAGAGAAATTTATTTCGATCGTTCATAACAGTTATCGATGAGAGAAATTTATTTCGATTGCTCATAACAGTTATCAATGAGAGAAATTCATTTCGATCGCTCATAACAATGATTGACGAAGAAAATTTGTAATAGTTATTATTAAATAGTACAACTTTCAAATGGTAGACAATCAATTATTCCATAAATTTTTTATTAGTAAAATTAATTGTTACAATCAAAATTTAATGTGACAAACAAACAGATTTTATGTTGTTCTTATGGTCTATTGATTCGTCATGTTGTACGAAACCTTCTCATTGAATTTCACAGACTTGCCCATCCGAAAAACAATAGACAGTATATAATTAAATAATTAAATAAGCAACCAAAATGAATTTTCTCATCAATAATTATTATGTACAAGTGAAAAGAAATTCGATCATCGATAACTGTTATGAGCGATTGAAATAAATTTCTTTCATCGATAACTGCTTTGAGCAATTTCTTCAGTTATCGAGGATGACCTAATTTTTTGGATACTGATAACTGTTATTTGTAACCAAAAAGTATAAAAATCGATATTCTTTAATCATTTTGATATTCGAATTTTTTTCTTTATATTTTGTGTACATTATCTTAAATTTCAATAATAATCAACTTTTTATTAATGATTTTTATCGCAGAAAATTTTAGAATAACTGTTATTTTTGGTCCCTGAAAAAGACTATTAAGTGGTGAGATGCAGAATATGTTTATTTTGCATAAAGATCCGCAGTCGTAAGTCAGCAGCTTATTCAAATTACTAAATAAGTAAAAAAATGTTTATTTGGCTCCAACAAATTTCGATAATCTTAGGAGATCGGTCGGCAGAGATTCCTTCATGCATATACTTCCAAACCTATATCCTTAAAGAAAATGTAAAAAGAAATCATCGAAAATGCCTTTGAAACGAAAGAGTCGATGTACAATCTGTATAATGCGACGTCGCAGCCGTCGCTCCTCCAACATTTTTATTCCTAGGCTGGCCGAATAGAAACCGGCGAGCGTCCGCAAACAGGAGGAAGGTGTGGGCGATTCATTCGATCTCTTTCGGATCGAGAGCTGGCAAGCTGCGCGATATCTCGGTCGCAAACCGCCCGAGGGAGCTGTACACAAGCTGGCTATGCAATTCCGGGATATCTTCGTTACGGTGTACACGATCGGTAGCCGTTTGTGTGGGAGACGGTGCAGGTGGAGAAAGAGGAAAGCAAAGGTAGGGTATAGAGGATCGGGGATAGGTGGATAAATGGTGGGGAGTAGAGGAGGGTCCCGTCTATTAGTTAGACGGCGAATGTGCAGCAACGCGGGTACACGTTAAGGTGTGCAATGTCGGGAGGAGAATGGGGAACGATGGGGGAGGGAAAGACCGAGGCATCTTTGCCCGGTGAACCGAGGAAGTCCTAGCTCGCTCTCACATATGAGAAAGCCGTAGGAACCGGTGAAAAGCAGCCCTGGGTCCGACGTATTCTCGTCCGTACAGCTCTGCCGCGCGTTACACGAGCCCGCCCTGTTGGCTCGGTTCCTCGCCGAGCAAGTCGGACAACTTTGGCTACCCGTTAGGCGTTAAGATGATATATGTTATTCGCTTAATTAAGCGCTTGTCCGCGCGCGCTGAACGTCCAGGCTTCACCGGGCGAGCAAACTTCGGCTATGAGAAAGGTAAAGAGGGAGGATCCGTGGCACCAGTTTCTAAGCTCGTAATATCGCGCACACGTCCAACGATGCGCCCTCCTCTTCACCGACTCTAGACCCACGCGCCCGACGAGATTAAACGCGCTGGTTATGGCGGATGCTCTCCGATTGTTGGCAAAAATTATGTTCGGGGAACTCATCGTAGATACTAATGAACAGCCCTGTATAAATCGTACACGTAATTTGACTAAGCCAGATTAAATCGGGCCTCGAAAAGGTAACGTCAATTTGCCAAGCAACAACGACTAACGTCGTCGACTTCGTCAACTTCTGCGCGTGGATCGAAATTATTTCCGGGATCGGCGACTCGGCTTAACTAACTGGCCGGGAAGTGGTGTTTATGAGGCCCGCTGACGGAAGAACGTGCAGCGCTAGAAGCCCTTCCGCCTTAATTAAAAACCGGAGAAGGATGGATTTCAATTAGCGACTTACCGAGAGGCAACCACTCGCCTTAACCGAGCCACTGCGAAATGAAAATTCTGGAAGGATAATGGCGGGGATTCGCCGTTACAAATCACGCCGGAAGTAGGTGCTCTCCACGGGCAGCGTGTGCCGATAGGCCCGCTGTTAAATCTGACGTTCGCCCGGTTGGGGATTAAGAAAAGCTTAATATCGGCGCTGCCGTACTTTCGCGGCTAATCCGACCAGCAAATATCCGTTCCGAGAGAGAGAGAGAGCAGCGTACGATGAGATCCGTGCAACCGATGGTTACATCGTTGTTTAATCTGTTCTTTCGCTGAGCCGTTAAGAAAAGCCAGCGTAGCCGTTCTATGCAAATGCCAGTGGATGTTAATTGTTTCATTAAGCACGTGCTTGGCCCGGATGTCCAAGCAGGGCAAACTTCGCTCGGTCGAGTCTCGAGAAAGAGGGAGAGAGAGAGTTAATTGTCTCTTCGTGAAGATGAAACGGTCCGAGACAGATGGCGATAGACAACGCGCAGATCGTTCTTGGCTTTGTGTGAAAGAAAGACGCCAAAGGGAGAGAGAATATAAGAATCCTAATAATTAGAGTAAATGAACTAACTTGATAATGACGAAGTAGGTCACTCGCGGAAAGGAACGCCGCGCCGTCCGCAATCAAGGAAACCTGTTACGAATGAGAAAGCCTGTACAACTTCTTCAGAGATGTATTTTCAAAGGATAACACAGAAAACGATGAGGATCGCGGGCGGCTCATTGTGCGCGAGCAGTTCCCCGTTATAAGAGGACTGGGGAGGTTTGATTCGCGAGATTACCTGTTCCCGTAGGACAGGAAGCGAGGGGGGAAAAATGAAGATCACGTTAGCCGTTAGTACGGCGTACGTTATTTGTCTAATTAAATGCTCGCTTAAGGGGGAGAAATAAAAAAGGAAGTCTCGTATTCATCGTCGGCAGTACTTACATTCTCCGTTAGGAAAGTACTGTTTTCCCAGCGAAGAGGATCGTCCGGGATACCTCCGGCCGGATAATAATTTCTTTCGCGAGTGGAGCCGGCCCGCTTGAAAGCTCAGGACGGATTTCTATGCCAGTAATTAGTCGAAGTGCTCCGATGATCCAATGAACGATAAGACGGGGGCGTAAACTAAATAGAAACGCTGGGAATGCGGTGCGCGGGACGGGGGGCGCGCTGCGTCTCCTCTCTACCTCGATTATTCCGTTCCCCGTCCTAATGACCTGTTTTATCAAAACGAAAGGGGGAAAATCGTTACCGGCAGATGAGGTGTCACGCGTACCCGCCTTAATTAAGCGCTTGTACGTTCTGAACTGCGCGAGATTAAACTTAGCGCGGCGAGATCGTATCGGGGGGTCGTTTCTTCGCGCGAAAACTTGAAAACGTACGGTTATGCGACGAGCATAACCTCCCCGGGCCGGAGCGGGGTTGCGTCGCTCGAATCGCGAAATAAGGGTTTCAACAATTCTCGACGCGTTAATTAAGAAATACGCGTACTCGCGAGTGTCGGCGATTTCGAATTCATCGGGCGCGAGAAGATGAATGTTTTTGCGAGAAAATATTTCTTAGGCGACAATGAAGACTGTAATATTTGAGCAGTTTAATCAGACAGAGTTGTGTAGAAGAAACTCGTCGTGTACCGCTGTTCGTTTGCATGCTGCAGCAAATGTCTGCGTGAATGACACAAGTTGTCCGATTGATTAAAACGTTGTCTATAACGATTGACGGGATTGAGAGGTGATTACAAACAGCGAAATCCAACTGTACGGTGTAAATCTATTACTCGGTGTTTCGCCTGAAATAAGGGAATCATCAGTTTGTACAATCGCATAGACTAAAATTCTGTCGGATCGAGTTTTAGCCGATCCGTAGCTCCTAGATATCGAGTTTCAGAAACCGGCAGTTGTTGGTATCGTGTTATACGACCCGGAACTCGCCATTATCGAGTCTCTCGGTGTAGCGATTCGTAATTCTACACAGGATAATTGGAAATCACTCTTTCGAAGATCAGTAACACGAGTGTCTCGAAATTTCGTGTCAAATATTGGGTCGTTCGGAAAGTAATTTCGTTTTTCGTGTAGAAATGACATTGCTTCCATTTGTTGATACTTTCCTTATTTTAAATCGCAAAATAGTGGTGTATCTTGACAGCTGACATTTCGGACGTAACTTCCTACCTTGTAGTGCTTTCTAATCTTACAATTATGTTTTTATCATCGCATCAAATATGCAAAATCAAACTACGCATTTCCATCACCTTTTGTTTATTTGTTACCGCAAGGATAAAAATGCAGTGCACGAAAGAAAAATTAGTGCGCTGTTTAAGGAGAGCATGTACCATCGATTACTATTTTTTTCGCTTTTTTCAACATTTTTAATGCGGTGCAAATTTTTTATGTCGTGCAAACAAGAAAGGTCATATAACTCAATATTATGCTAATAAAAAACAGAAATTCTCCGGCATGGGATCTTTAAGTTGTCGGAAAAGTCGCAAGAGATCATAGAACAAAAAGTCATGAAACTTATTCTAAATGGTAAAAAATTGGCATTTAGAAAACGAAATGACTTTCCGAACGACCCAATATGTGCATTAGTAACTTCCTCATCAAAATATTGTAAGGAATAAGCCGTATTTATTTGTAAAAACCGTAAGACGCACGGATAACCAATCGTTGACAGACGTGTTTCTCGTGGGCGCTCGTTTCGATCTGCCTTCTTTTTACAATTCGTTGGCGATTGTAATTTTACAATTCTTCTGTTCTTTGCGATTCTCTATTTTATAAATTTAATCATATATAGGGCTGCCTATCAACACGCATACATACAATACATGCATAGATCCGTACTTCAACCCTATAATATGTACCTTTCATATATCTCAAGAATTCTGAAAGTTGGCAGCGCATCTTTCCTTCAACGCTCAGTAGAATGGGCGAAAAACATCGTGGATCGAGTTTCGTGGGGTTGTCTTACAATTAGTCTCTGAAGAAAATGAACGATGAGCTGCAAAAGTAGAGGCTTTGATATTACTTTAAGATAAGGAAAATTGCAATGTGTATTTCGAAATTATTGTCTGTAAATGAATTGCATTACAAGCGCACGAATGGCAAGTCGCGAGTGACGCTGAATACCTATTTAGTATCCAATTAAAACACTATTTCATCAGTCTGCTCGTCTCAAAGGGCTTCTAAATGGGAACGGCACGCGATCGGTGGTAGGTATCCCGATTGACCTTTCGATTTTGCGGTCCGGTCGGAGCTATCGCTGAATGGAAGTTAATCATAGGGCCTTGAGCAGTTCGTCGTAGCTGGGGCCGCGAGCAAGTTCCGAGGCGGACTGCCGCGGATTATAACGGGGATGAAACGGGCGTAAAGCACATCCCCTCGAGCGGCTCTTAGGATAGGCGATGTGGATTTATTTTAAAGGGTCGCTTTTGTAAATGACGAGTGTTGTTGCTCGCGGCGGAAAGCCGAGGTAGTCGAGTACGGAAGGGTGGCGTTGGTCGAGGGTCGAAAAAGCAGCTTTCTCACTCCAAAAAACCTTCCCTCCCTGCAGTCCTTGCAGATTTAGCCGGGGCTGTGTCGCATAAACGAAGTTGTTTTTCCGTGGGAGTCGTGCGTCGCGTGAAATGTTCAACGGTACGAGAAAAAAAACAAGTAGGAAAAAAGCATGGAACTAGTTTACCCGTTTGTATTAAAAAATTCATCAGCACTGGGAGCCACGATATATTAGAAAATGTAGTTAGCATCGAGTAGTTCCACCGGTGTCGAATTTATCGGCAAAAAGTGTTTCCCTTTAAAATTGCGGCCAGATAAATCGCGTGCACCCGACCCTGCCACGAAAAATACGGCGGAAATTATCACCCCGCAGAAAAATCAACGAAAACAAGACCCACTTTACCGACTATATCGTCAAACTTGTCACGTAGTGTCGTAATTATGGGCGTGACCCGCGATCGAACCGATCGATCCAATCTTTGAGATGATTGATTTAATAGCCCGAGATACGGGAACGGATAGAAGATGCAATAACCTAATGCCGGAATACTAATGCCCGTTGATAACACCGATTAAGAGTCTATCGAAGGCTACGAGGTCGGATCAAATCAAGACTTACTGATTCGACTCGATGGAGAACCGCAGTGGCCACATTACGATCAAATTACGATGCACCTAACGGTACGCGAGACTCTGCTTGTTATCTCGTCATAACTTAAAATCATTTTTAGAAATTTAGGCCAGTGTTTCTCAGTCTTCCCCAGTTACTATATTAAGTGGGACATTAAAAAAATAAACAGATATTTTTCAAGGGGGTCACGATCCATATACAGTTGGAGTCATTAATATTCGGACGCTCTAAAAAAAGCGATAACTTTTTTAATATTGGACTATACGATCCAAACCTTTTTGGGAAGCTAGAGCAATTAGTTTACTACAGAATGTGAACAGAAATTTTTTCGAAAATTGCAATTGGTAGGAATTGTAGAGAAAATACCAAAAGTTGCATTTTACAACTTTTTTATAGGGGCCTCCTGAAAATATCCTGAAAATTTCGTCAAAATTGGACAACGTTGCAATGAGCTATAAATTTTCGGCCTACAATGGCAGTAAATCTAAGAATTCTTATATCTTTCAATCTCTGTCGTTTTTATCTGCATCAACCGATTGCAATAAAAATTTCACAATGCATATAATTGACACAGATCTACAAAACGTATTGTTTAAATTTTCAATATAGGCCCACATAAAAAAGTTGTAGAATGCAACTTCTAGTATTTTTTCTGCAATTCCGACCAATTGTAATTTTTGGAAAAATTTCTTTTCACATCCTGTAGCAAACTAATTGCTCTAGCTTCCCAAAAAAGTTTGAAACGTATAGTCCAATATTAAAAAAGTTGTGGCCATTTTTAGAGCGTCGGAATAGCAATGACTCCCACTGTACATGCAGGGTGTCTCAAAATTCCTGAACATCCCGGAAATGGGAGATTCCTGAGACCATTTGAAGCAACATTTTTGCAAAGGAAAATGTCGCTTGAAATAGTCTCAGGAACCACCCCCTTTCGGGAAGTTCACGAATTTTGGGACACCCTGTATAGCTTTACTAGAAAATTACAATATGGTCCCACAATCAGTCAGCCAGGTAAACACTGGCGAGCTCAAATATTCTTAAAGCGCCGAAAGCTAAAACATCTCGCCAGCGAACCATTTGTTTGTCGATTCGTCGTAACAGCTCATCAACAATATCCTTGCGCTGCAAAGTATGCTTCGTCATTACTGGAGAAGCCACTCAAAACGAAGTTCTCCCGTCTATCGAAGCCGTGCCCGTTTTGCCTCGCGTTTTCGAGCGGCAGCTAGACATTGCGGAGTTGCAAAGCCCTCGCAGCGGATTGTAGAACTCGGGTCGAAATTTTCGGATCGGCAAAATGCATGACTGACGTCGTAACAAACATTTCCGACTGGGTCGCAGCAGCGATGGCGACTCGCGAATATCGTGCGCACATTTCTTCGGCGATACACGGTGCGCAGACGGGCGTTAACGTAGTTACGCCGGCTTATGGGAGCGACCCCCGGTTTCCTGAGAAATGACAGGGAACATTTGCTTAACTCATTTCGTAAGGCGATGAGCCGAGCAGTCGGTTCAGCAAAGAGTTGAGCAAACCCGACGAGGGACCGTGAGTGCTGGCGCGAGAGCAGGCGATGCGAAACGTCCGCTCGAGTTTCTCGCAAAAACATCCGTCACCAGGCCCGCTTTATTTTCCATTCGCAAAGGGAACCGAGGCTCGTCGTTGACGCGCCACCTCGCGTTGCGCGTCGCCGGCGCTTCGCGAAGCTTCTCGTCTTCCCATTCTATACGCGAATTTCATGCTGGCTAATGAAGCTGTTGCGTTCGCGTCCGTTTACGTTGCCGCGCTATTTGTTCGCGCAGCTCGGTATATAATTATACGTCCGGAGGCCACTCTCTCGAAAGCACGCTGGATTTCACGTAAGTTTCCGCGGAAATCCAGGGAAATGTAACTCGGGAAAAGTTAACGTCTGCCAAGCCGGGTAAGCAGCCACGTCGGCTCTCGCGGATGACGAATATGGCAGAATCGTGTCGGGCCGCGGCCGTTTATATTGATCCAGCCAACCGGACAGTTGTAATGAAGAAGAAAGAACCAACTGGATATTCCGCGGGAAAATATTCGCCGTGGCCCTCCTAGTGCCTTCGAGACGTCCGTAATAATTTATAATTAAATTCTGATCCCCTGAAATAAGAGCGTCCTTTTAAGTATCGATAAACCTGATTCACTTTTCTTCCGCATCTCCCGCTTCCGTCTGCCTCGACGTGGAAATGTAAAAAGACGATATAAAATGAGACTTCTTTGCGTGGCATCAGTTGAAAATATTATCGCTTTTCGGAATTCTCGTTTAAACGCCATAAATGCGCGATTTCATCACGACCCAATAATTCCATGCAGTATTTGCCCCGTAAGTAATCGCTCGTTCTTCAATTAATCACATCAATTCTTTACGGCGGATTAAACAAGGTTCCATTAGACCTGAATCGCCGACGATGACGTAGAACGAGTACGGAATTAATTATTGAACGAAGTAATTATCCTGCAATCGTAGCGTGAAACGCTCCGGCAAAGATTTAAATTGAAATTTACAAGCGGCGGGGTCGGGTAGCTCGGGACCGTTTCTCGCGCCGCGCCGCGTCAAACACGGCTACGACGGTAAAAGCCGAAACGATTGTGAAAATATTTTCTTTGGGTTTCGATTTATGAGGGGGGATCCGATAAATCCTCGAATCTCGATCGGCGTTAATCTAATACAAGCGTTAATCCCGCGAAAGCGGCGGCTATTATAAGATGTTCGAGGGTGGGCGTTGTAACGCAAACAAAAACAGCTCGGCAGCTACCCCTTCGGTGTCTCCAGCGCAACAAACACGGATAATCCATGGACATGGCAGCTGTTGCTGTTTTTTCAAACGATCCTCCCGGAACCTACAATAAAATATGCCTGCCACGTGGCAAAGAAACTCGATTCCGGGGGCGAGCCGGTCGCTTTTGAGCGGCCGTACGGAGAGATTTATGGAAACTGGCCGACAGAAACAGTAAGACGATTCCCGCTTCTTGCTGCCTTTTCCGGCGCGACTTCGCCGAAACTCGAAAGTTATCGTTCCTCTCCCCCGATAGAGAAAGAGAGAAACGGAGAGAAAGTGAAAGCTGCGTGTGCCATGCCCGATTAAGTCGACAAGCCCGAATCAACCGAAGAAGACGGCAGAGACAGCGAGACGAAAACGATATCCTCTCGCGCACAGGCACAGGCACAAGGCAGCAGCCTCGCTGTCGTTAAAAGACGGTCCCCGGTGAATTAATTCGAATTATTTTGATCGAGGACTTCCGCGGACAGAAAGCCGGCGACGACCTTCTCCCGAGCGTCAGTTAGTTTTCGTGGCTGTCGAGTAATTATGGCCCGCAGCCGTTTTGATGGACAACCGACCATGGAATTTACATTCCATCGTTTAGACAATACTCGGCGCACCGTATAATTTCATCTAGCCTTCCACAAGCCGCCTAAAGAGCCAATCTCTCTTTTTCTCTCTCTCTCTCCCTTGCCGGTTTCTCGGGATTGATATATGTGCCGGGTGTGTCGAACCCTTTCATTTCGAATTCGACCCGGCATTAGAGGACCGGGGCCCGTTTTTGCGCAACAAAGTGAAGAAATTAAATGGGTCCTCTTAAACGGTGCAATTAGGCAATTAGACGGAATACTATCTTTCACCGGTCTAATCATAACCATACGGGCAACGATCCGCCGACGAAATACGCTCGGAACGTACGCTCGTCATTCGGTGATTATGGGTCTTCAACGTATCGCGGCCCGTTTTTGGCGGAAATCCACCACATGCGCGTCAGCTCGGACTTTTTACGTTGGCGTTAGCGGTCACACGCAATCCGAATATTAGAAAATTGAAAGAAGTTATTCGCGTGGTCGTAATGCCTGGGAACTGCTAAGTATAGACGTGCTTAAACGCCTAAGCCGAAGAACCTGGTCTGCGGCATCATCGTCGGACCGTTCTGTAGAGTATACTAATTTCGGAAATTAAATGGCGTCTCCGCCAGCCCGTGCGGTTCTCGGAAATTTCGTATGATTAATCATCTACAATTCTACGCGGTGGTCGAGTTCTTACGTAATTCAGTCTCCATTTTTAATATTACGTCGTATGAAGAAAGTAAATTCTACTACGAAATAATAGCTCGAAACTTTCTTACAGTGGGTGTAGAAAGTATTCGTACACTGATAAATTTCAAACAAAACTGTGAAATTGTTGTTTATTAACTATTTTTTCTGTAAACAATGAATATGTGCATATCCTGAGAAGTCTATAGAATAGATACAATGTAAAAAAAGTTAATTTCTTGATTAACTTGCGAATGTAATGAGGAAAAACAAAAAATCGACTGAAATACACCAACAAAAAGTATTCGTACAGTTTCTAACTTTTTACAATTTGAGAAAGAAAACGTAACGTAAATTAATGTAACATTAAAAAATTATTAATTAATATTTGGTTGGATAGCCTTTGGCCTTTATAACCGCTGCAATTCTTCTCGGCATTGAATTTACTGAGGTCACGTGTTGTGTGATCTTGTTCCACTCTTCCTTCAGTCAGTGATGCCATATGGAGCTCCAAACGGAGCTCCCGTACTCTCCTCCTTACCCCTTCCACTATTCCATTCCAGCACCGTGCGCAGGCGCACACTCCACGGTCCCCATCGCGCACGTGCAACGTGTCTCCCATTTGCTCCACTCATTCCCCGTCATCAGAGAGGGGGTACATCATTTCACCGTGACTCCCCGCATCTGGCATCACTGCCTTCAGTGCATTTTTTGAACTCTCTTTTGAAGAAATTTCATGTTTTCTGATCTGTCGTTCTAAATAATCCCACAGGTGTTCCATAACATTGATATCGGAAGATTGTGGCGGAGTTTTCAGATACGCCGGTCTGTTTTGTAGTATCCTCATTCTGGTATTATACGCAGTATGCTTCGGATCATTATCGTGCATGAAAACGAAATCATCTTTAATATTCATTTTCTCTGCACTAGGATCAAGATTTCGTTTAAAAATGTCAATATAGACCCTGTGGTTCATTATTCCATCAATAAATTCTAATGAGCCAACACCAGCTGCACCATGCAGCCCCAAACAAGTACTGAACCTCTACCGTGTTTGACTGTAGGTTTTCAGTTTTGCGGTTTCAATTCTGTATTTTTTTTTCTCCAAACGGTACAGTGTCCATCAGACCCAAAAATGTTGAACTTAGTTTCATCTGTGACGATCACTTTATTCCAGTACTCCACTGGTGTAGTTACATTATTATTTGCGAATTTCAGTCTTTTCTTTCTATTCGTTGCACTTACCAAAAATTTTTTACAGGCCACCCGTCCGTGATATCCTGAATTTCGTATAGAACTGCGCACAGTACTAGCAGATACATCAATGTTTAAATTATTTTTAATGTTTTCAACTATTTTTATTGCACTTATTCTTGGATTTGTCTTTACCATTCTAATAATAACTCTACCAGTGTATTGATTGATTTTTCGTGGACGTCCACTTCTTGATTTATTTTGTACTCTTTTTCGTAGCTCATACCTGTGAATTAAACTTTGTATAGTAGATCGAGGTCTACTTACAATACGCGAAATTTCTGCTAAACTTTTACACTGATTGTGCAAGTTAATAATAATTTTTCTTTCTTCTATCGTTGTTTCCGTAGGTTTCCGTCCCATTTTTCAACGATAACTTTGAATATTTCGGAATTTTGAAATGGTATTGATGCCAACAACGTTTCCAAATATACTGAGGAGATCAATCATACTTACACCGCAATTTGTTTATGTTTACATGGTATGTTTACGTTAAGAAATGTTCCCTACGAATTAAGGAGTGTACGAATACTATTTGCTGGGGTATTTCAGTCGATTTTTTGTTTTTCCTCATTACATTCGCAAGTTAATCAAGAAATTAATTTTTTTGCATTGTATCTATTCTATAGACTTACAGAATATGTACATATTCATTGTTTACAGAAAAAGTAGTTAATAAACAACAATTTCACAGTTTTGTTTGAAATTTATCAGAGTGTACGAATACTTTCGACACTCACTGTAGATAATTCACTTGCAACCAATTTGATTGCGATCTGCAAGATCCAAGAAAGTTGAACTCGCCCCAGGTTTTCCTCCATTTAAGAAAATGCTTTGATTTTGCGGAGTGTTTGAGGTCGCCGGGTTGCCAGTCCACGTGTTGGGGTAGTCTAGGGGTTCATTCATGCCTAAAAGGGATCTATTTAACATGCCCATAATTCCTCGGTTGTTGGCAAGCATTCGAGCATCCCATGGTAATAGAGACGCGTTTCGAAGAACGGGGGCCCCTGGGTTTTCCCTCAATCCCTTCGTTTTCCGGTGCTCATGACCAAGCGACAACAAATCTATTAAAAGTTCGTCGAGCAGAACGACTCGGTAGTTATTGTCCGCGGGCAGCAGCAAGGAAGGTATCCATCTTTGCCTCCGATCCCGGTGGTTGGTCGGAAGGAGGATCGTGGTGTGCGCGTATTTCCAAAACGGAGGCCACAAAAGAGCAAACCGAAGCCACCGAGGATGCTTAAGTGTCGCTAAAAGCGGTCGGGATCGCTTCGGAAATAGGACCTCCTTGGTGTGGGATCCTCTCGTTGCAGGTATACCGTGTGCCCGCGGCAAGAAAACGTCATTTGAACCGTGCCATTGTCAATTTCCATTCACAATGGGGACAGCTGAAGGAGCGCGAGCGGGACCAAAACATTGAGACATATCCCGTTGTTGTCGCTGTCAACCGGTGACCCTCCCCTTTTTCGTCTCGTCGGACATTATTACAAAAATATTTGAAACTGCTCGGCTGCCTGCGCGGTCCATTGTGCCGATTCGCGCAACGCGTTCAAACCGATGCCAACCGAGAATCGATGAAAAGAGAGGAAGAGAGGAGCAGAGCTCGACAGGGTGAATACAGAGAGAGGATAAAGTGGGAGAAGGATCGGGACTCTCTGCGAGGGACTCGGCTGGAGATTTCATGTAATTTCAACTCACGTGGCGCCCAGGTATACCGGAGCAGAAAAATATTTGGAACACCTGCACGGCCGGCCGATCATCGATGGATCGCTCGACTGTGAGACGATATCGAGCCGGATAGATTGGTTAATCTGGATGTATCGCTATTCCGGGCCCGTGAAAATTTCATTTCCACCGGCATCGATAACCGCCAGTCAATAATTGTTGCCGTTCTGGATCCGTCGTTTCGACGGCCGGCGTAATTGTATTTACGACTGATTGCAAATGAGAGGATTAAAAATGAAACTGTGACTAGGGTTTCGCCCGGGAATCGGATCAGGTTCAAATCACGGTTAATCGGTACAATTTTATATTGCAGTTTTTCAGGCGAGGTACGGCGGCGCGCCGTGATCATTGAAAATATTTAAACGGCGCCGCGGGTTTTTCTCTGGCGCAACGACCGGGGCGATTTTGTAAATAAATCGACGGTAACGTTAATACGATCGCGAAATTACGGGGGCGCGATATTATTTCAAAGCTCGCGTTGATATTCACCGACGAGGCGGTCCGTGAAATTTCATTTAACGCGGAGCTTAGTGGAAAAATATCTGCGAAACGTTTTTCTGTTTATAACGCCCGCCCGAAAAATTATAATTATATACGTTCTTCCTGTTGCGATTCCTCCCGGGATAAAGTACTTTATTACTCGGTGTTATCGCCGACGTTTCAACGGGCTCTTACTCGTTTGCCATCGTTTTGCATTACAATTATCTTCTTGCGCCTTCAAATTTCTATTTATGTATTACGATCAGAAAATTCCTAACACAAACCTAAAAGTCATTTTACTCGACTCAGAACTCCATCCATTCTTCATTTCTGCACCAATTGCAAGAAACACGAACCAAATAGAAATTTCTCTCTAGCTTTAGTGACTCGAAAAAATTCTTAAAACAACAATATGTGAAAATTAAAAATAGCTCCGGGTTTGTCAGCTCCGTTTTGTAAATAGTATTGCAGATCTCGGAACGGGCAAAGTTCCTCTCTTTTATCTGTTACAAATTGTTAGTATTTCCATAGCGAGCGAATATTGCGTATCCGTTGTTTGTTCCGGAGTTTTCCATGGTAGAGAATGTTTTTAAATATTGCTGAGTGGTGTAAATTCGTCAGAAGCCCGGGAATATTTGCAAGGGACATGCGTTGACGTTTTACATCGCGTACGTGGCGGAGAAATTCGTGCAACGGGAGCCCGTGTTTTCCAAGGTTGACGCCTACCTTACGATTTCCTCTTGCTCTCTCGCAAGATCGGAGCTGTCTCACCGCGGGGGATCACGTAACGCTGCAGGTGTGCCAAACATTTTTCAGGAAACGTGAGCCGCCCGTGAGTCGAAATTATACGAAATCTCCAGCGGTGAAACGTCCCTTCTGTAAATTCAGACCTCCTCTTTCGCGTCACCCTCTTAAACTCTCATGCCAGTTCTGCGGACACGTCTTTGTTACGAAACTTACGTCTTTATACGAATAGGGCGACGGGGCTTGAATATATTACGCGAGATACTTCCAATTAAGGGAAATATATCACTCGGCCCTGCCTCTTTTCCTCCCGGCTCCAGAGAAATATTCCAAATTCAATGGACTCTGTGCTCGAATTCAATTAAAGTCGCTTCTCTTTTCGTTACGAATCCGGCGAAGCAACACAATGACGAGACATCACTTTCAAAAATTTAGAAAAACTTCTTAATTTAATACAGTTGTTTTCAAAATATCATCGTGCTACTTTTGCAAAGCATACATCCGCGGTATATCAAGCGTCATATTTATACTGTGGGTTTTATGCATTTAAAAATGAGCAGTTCAAGTGGAAAACACATACAATAAAAACATTTCACACTAAACCTACCGAGCATTAAAAGTGACTGGTACGTGTTGCCATATCGCCGCCTGAATGTAAGAACTAGGTAAATTGAAATTTGGACATTTTGAGTTATCTACTTCGTATTAAAGAAGAAATCAAGTAGAATTTAATGTAAAAACTGGGTAACCTCTCAAAGTAATCTACGACATCTAGTGAGCAGTGTTCAAAGTAGATAGAAAATAAATACAGATTTCTATTCATGTTATAAATGGGCAACTCGACTTTTATACAATTTTTTTCAATCCAAAATGATGTTTTTTCGTGTATTGTTCCACTTAAAATAAAGAAATATAAGCAGATATTGGCATTATGTTTAAAATAACGGTCTCCCTACCATAATCATAAAACCTTAAAATACTGTTTCATCAGTTTCTGTAAAATAAGGAATTGTAAGTTAGCTAGTTCTTACATTCAAGCGGTGATATAAAAGTGAACAATTTTTATTTCGCAGCCTACGGATTATTCATCTCGGAGGCTAAGGTGAAGTGCCCTATGCCTGGACAGCATGTTTTTCTATTTTAAATTTTATCACTTTAAATAAACAACAACAATTTCTTAAGAGTTTTAACATACAGTTCAGAGTTGGTAAAGTAATTTAAAATAAAAAAATCATTGTTTAGGTTAATATCTTAATTGTATTAACAAGAATAATTCAAACCTATAGTTGGACATATTAAATCCAATCTAAGCTAGTACCTGGACAGAAGTAAAGCCTATATCGGGACAAATTCAATGTACGAGTTGATCGAGCGAACATAACCTAAAACGTTGGTTGGTGGCGCTGTTGCGCCGACGAATAGAAGATGCTTTGCGTAATATGTAGTATTCTTATCATAGATTATAGTATTGTATTATTTAACCAAATATATATTTATTTTCATTTACTGTTTTAATAAAACTTGTCATAATACAACTTTTAAGGTTAGGTAGTAGTACAGATAGATTTAAGATGTACACATAAAGTATTATTAACGTCACAACCGGAATACATTTCCTACATACGTTATTCAAGCTAATAGAAGACTCATTATACGTACATGTAGTTAAATAATTTGCAAACAATGCGTTGATTTTATTCACAAACACGTGACGGCTTCAGGCGTAAGCACATTGCGTATAAGCTTAGAGTGGGACAGCTACTGTCATCGCGTCCCAGTATGGAGTACTTATATTTGAAAACAGTCCTAATCTTGGACATCTAATATTTGGATTAATAATTATTATTTACGTTAAGTTTGTTTGCCAATTTATTTTAAAATATCAATATTATTATGCGTGATAATTATTTTTTGTCTGAGGGCTCAAATTATATCTTTTTTTCTAACAAAAGTTCGAACTATAAATGCACATGATTCGCATGTAAATAGACTATTTTGTATACTGTTTTCACATGAACTTTGAATTCATTTTTAAATTTTAATTGATGTCTTAATGAAATAATATTCACACCTACTTGTAGCTAAGGCCTCGGAATATATAATATAATTGTTTAATCTCTTAATTACTGATTTTACTATGAAAATTCAATTGTCCAGATTTAGGTATCACTTTTGGACTGTCCAGACTTAGGGCACTTCACCTTATCTGCGTCAGACTTCTGCGACTTGTTTAGCCGATCGCTTATGGTTCTAAATGGGTCGCTCAGATTTGTACGTAGGTGGCTGCGATAGACAGTCGTTGGTCGATCAGACTCGTATTGACAAGGAATTCGATCGGTCAGCATTCAACGAGCGAACTCGGTCGAAGTTGAGGGCCCTCCATTTAACTAATGAAATTTCGGGTACGTACACGGTCTCCGGGGCAGGGAAGATGGACTCCTTGATGCGCGCAAATGTTCGCAAATTTAGTTCGCGTCTGCTTGACTCCTGCAAGTGGCCGAGTTACCGGCGGGGGTGTATACAGCGTGTCACAATTTGCATCGACGGGGCTCGGCCCGATAAACTAGCCCGCAATTTCATGCATACGTCATCAGGAAACCGGGGGGGAATACGAACTGTCGCGCCGACGACGACGAACGTCAGGTTCGACGTATGCACGTCGACGCGGCTCGATCGCCGCCAAATTCCACGGAAATTCTGCTGTCGTTTCGCGCCTCCGCCCAATGCTCTGCGGATTTCACCGCGAAGACGGAGCCGTCTTCGGCTGCCGGGAATTATGTGTCGATCCTCGACGCCCTACCGTGCCGTTGAAATCCGTATTGCATCGCGGCCAAGCCGCCCGCCGTCGCTGCCAAATTGTCGCGAACAGATCTCTCGGAAATTACGCGAACGCTAAAACATTTCCGAATTTTCCGTCTCCCCTACCGCGTGGAGCGCTTCAGGTCCTCATTTCGATAATGCATCATCACAATTCGCTTTCCAGTGCCTTGCGCTCGTGGAGCTACCTCAATAGACGAGGATGTTCCATCAGAACATCGAATCACGAATCATTGTCAAATTAAAATGGAAAGGAAATATCGATTCTAGTCACGATTCTAGTTATTTTTAGTGTTAATATATCCGGCTTAGAGTCGAACAGAAGACGGACTGACCTGCAAGAGACAATGCGAATCCTATGTCGAATGCTCCCTCCATCGATCGCCCTAATTCAGGACTCTATTTGCCGCTCTGTTTCGATAGTTTAGGTCTGGTCCTTCCGTATTGTTCGAGGACAAAAGTTGTTTCACATTGCTTGCGGTCAAGCGGACGCTGTATACGTCCGTGAACAATCCTAACGATCGTGAACAGCTTTAACAGCTTCCAATCTCCCTGTTTGTAAGCTGGCTTAAATCGTAGGTGATTATGACCGCCAGGCGACGGATGCCACTCCATCCAGTTTATCCCTCCTTGGAGTTGAAAACGCGACATCAAAGCAACGAGGACTTTATTGCGGATTATCGTGCATTTTTATGTCGACTAACTTCTATATCGATTAACAACCGATTCATGAAACACTGAATTTCTATTGTAATTGTAATGTAATATTGTTTTCGTGTAATGATTTTTGGGGAACTATCATGTATACTTCAATTACGTAAATAAACATAAAAACCTTACAGTACATCTCTTCTCTATCTCTATCTCTATAAATAATAAAACAGACGGAATCAACTGAGAACGACTGAACGTAGACAGCTGGGGTTTGAGTCATTAGACGTAGCGTTTCTTCGGGAAGGTTTAGAAGAAATCCCCATTCGAAAAAGTCCATTCGTTCAAAAGTTGTGACGTCATTAGTGACTAAAGACGACTTTTTCGCCTTCTTTTGGGCACGATTCTGCTTATAACTTTTGGATTTATTATTGCACGTGGACAAAGTCGCGGGTACAGACAGCATTTTCTAGAATCGTTTTGTACAGCCGCGACAGTGCCATTTTCTACGAGATAAATGGGGGAATATAAAAATTGTAAAGTGATAAAAGAGTGGTTCAGAGAGAACTTTCACCGGCGGCGGCGAGCATATAAAATCGTCGAGCATGAATCGCTAAACGAAACGCGGCGACAGTAAAATGTCTGAACAAAGAACACGAGTCTAAACAAAACGGTCGTTCTAGAAGGCTGCATATGAACATCCACCTAACTGCGAAGGGTAGAATTGCAGCGAGGAGAAGCGATTCTACAGCCCGTTTGCAGACAATACGGTTGGTTGACGCTTAGGTGAACGGTGGCGCGCAGTTCGGGGCAAATGTAACCGGTGATAGCCTGAATAGAAAACAAGCAAACCGCGTGCGTTGAACGTCCTCTCTACGAACGGGCGGAATTTTCTCCGGGCCGTGTTTCCTTGTTCCGAGGTGCTCGTGCACGTCAACCCCTAAGCGCCACTGCGGCGCGGCGCGCGGCGACTCGTAACAAGTTTTAACGCACTATCGAGGTCCGTGAATAATTAAGCTGGAGCCGCGTGCAACCAGATCTGTCGGTAGGCAGAATGATAATTAATTCAGGCACTAAACGTTATAAACGGCGCTGCGCTTTACCGGGTTTCGTTCTATGAATTTTTACTCAGCCCCGGAATACACTCGTCAGACATAAGTTGTCCCGAAAATGAACGGAAGAGTCTCTTCACCTTCCAAGATCTAACGAGATCAACATTCTAAGAAGTAAAATATTTAAATAAAAATAAATTTTTAAAAAATACCACGTTTTTGAAACGGACTAAAAAGTATAAAATAAAATTTTTAAAAACGCCACGTTTAAAAACGGACTAAAAAGTATAAAATAATTTTTTCTAGCCCCGCACAGATAGTCCTTAAAATTTGTGATTGTGAATTTTGAATAGCTATGAAAATACTTGTAAGATTTAAAACGAAAAACGTGGGGCGCAAGATAATACATAGTAAGGAGTGTAGAGAGTAGCTGCCGCTGAGGAAACTCGCAAAACAGTTCATATCAGTTGCAGTGCAATAAAACTGTTAGTGATTTAGGTGTTCATGCATCAATTATCTATTGCATGCGCCCCACGTTTTTCGTTTCAAATTTTACAAGTATTTTCATAGCCATTCAAAATTCACAGTCACAAATTTTCAGGACTGTCTGTACGGGGTTAGGAATCTGTATGGGGCTAGAAAAAATTATTTTATACTTTTTAGTCCGTTTTTAAACGTGGCGTTTTTAAAAATTTTATTTTATACTTTTTAGTCCGTTTTAAAAACGTGGTATTTTTTAAAAATTTATTTTTATTTAAATAATTATTTTCTGCTTTTTAGCCTTATATGTGTGAAATTTTACAATCGATTTTGAACATTTTGATGAGATTATAACAGAAACATGTAGTAAATTTCAGACGGTATTGCAACGCGTCATATCGAAAACGAACGCCGTGGTAAAATGTCAAAGATAAAGGCTCGACGGAGAATTTCGGTGTAACTGTTCTTTCGCTTGGTAAACAAACATTATACTATAATAATACGTAGTAACTTTGTAAACACTGCACGGAGCTCGAACGCACACTGACGCACACTGAGCTCTTTCGATGCGAAGCGGGTCAGTGGAGTGGGGATGAGTCAGAGTGGGAACACGTAGTAGAGTGGGGACGCTGAACGCGAAGACGTACTACGTCACGCGGCGGGGGGTGCAAAGGTTTAAATTATTAATAATTTATATCTCCTGAACGCATAGGCTTTTTTAAAAAATTTTTTTTAAATATTGCATTGTCATCCAGTTCTGAGCTATGTTTAAAATTTCAAGTCTCCAGCTCATCGGGAAGTTAGTTTAAAATCAGTTGCAAAATTTGTACCGAATAAACAGACTGACAAGAAAGCGAGCTAATAATAACGTGGTAATAAACACTACAACAAATTATCAGTTTAAGAAAACATGATAGAATTTCAGTTCTACGAAATCTCATAATATTAAATCCTTATCCCGCGTATTTTCAGGTCACCTTACGATCGTGGTCCTAGTATAGATACACCTGAGAGCAGGACGTATCAATTTTCTATAGAATCCACGATGGCGCTGCTTCCCTTCGCCCCAAAATCTCGTTCTACCTCAGTTCGGTCGCAGCAGGCTGCGCAACGTTCCGTTGAAACTTCATTGTACCGCGGAAATCGATGTGAAAAGGTGGAAAATGAAAAACGACGTCGTGAAGGTGAGAGTCTCTGTGTTCCTCGGGCGTCGAACTGATGGGACCGAGCCACCTTAAAAGCCGTTAAATACTGCGCTGGAATCGCCTTTATAGCCGCCAATGATTCAGTATTTACGCACAATGCCCGAGGAAATGCCTGGACCCCACCCGTTGCCATTGCGCCGTAGGAGGTCCGAAAACTTTTCCTTCCTTCGCAGCCCGAACCCTCGACCTCATCTTCCTTGCGTGCCTACCACGTGAAAATGCGTTTCCGCGCGTGACTTTTCCGCATCCACGGAAGGAAACACATGTTCTCCTCGGACACGCTGCTTTCCAGCTCATTCTCCGTCCCGACCTTGACTAATTGGAGAGAGCAGCCTACCAGCGCGGCGTGCTCCTGCGCGCAGAAAGCGTCGTGTAAAGCGTTGTTATTAATTTTTTAGCCTATTCAGACTCATGCCCCCATGGCCCCTTTCAAGCTTTTTAATGCCCGCGCGGCATTATCCGAGAATAAATGCTGGAAGCTGTCTCTCATTCATCGCTTAAGTACGCGTTCAACATAAATATATGTAACGACTCGCGCGAAATGAGAAGAGCGTATTAAAACACAGCTTTTCTACTTAGAACGGCGGTATTATTAATTACAGACAACCTCGTTAAGACTTTAATAGGTCAGGTTTTAATAGGCGCCGGGTATTAACGAGTCGAGCCTATGCCTGCTGGAAATTAATATGTAAATTTCGAGTCACTTGTACGTACTCTCCGCCGATGTGCTCGGCGACGAGCAATGCTCGGCTCGTTACCAGGCCACTGAAACGTGCTACGAGGAAATTATAATAAGCGCATCTAATTCTATTCGTACTTTGAGAATACTGCTTAACACTGTTCAGCCCTGCGCGGTTGCTTTGTCTTCAGTATCAAAGCAGAGTCTTCTGGAAACGGGGCTGCGGATCCGTCGGGACTCGCAGCGTATGATAATCGTAATATAATACAGTCTCGTTTTATTTTTCATTCGGTAAAAGCATTTGTGCGACTCGGGACATTTTCTCGTTTCCTTTACATTTGCCCGTGAATTTTCGTAATGACGTTTTGGCAAATCGAACGCCGTTTTCTCGAAATTGAATTCGGCAAATATTTGTGGGCCGGAAGAAAATTGCAATCGATAAAATAAATGCTTTCAATCCCGGCCGTCGACGTTCGGCGTTTTATTCGGCGCCGAACGAATACACGCCAACATTAACACGAACAGTTCCATGCTCATAACGACCACAACACGCGTCACTAAGAACGCAGAATTCGTCGAGTTCTCCCCGAATTACCTCCTCCGCGCGGCACAATATTCTGCGGTGTGCGATTACGAGCCGGCATTTCAATTGGAGTTCCTCGTTGGAAACAGCCATGGTCTGGAGTGACCTTATTCCCTAACAAGTTTGTTGAAATGTCGCCGCTTTCGTCGTTTCTCGGCTAGCTTAGAATCGTTCGTTAGTTCGTTCCTTTTCCTCGGATCGGGGAAAAAAAGCTGACTCGCAGCTCGGAATAGGATCTTAATTCCCTTGAACGGTTCATCACAGAGCGGCCGGCCGTTGCAGAATCGTGCAATTTTCAGAAAGATAATATTTCCGGCTGGAACATCTTTAATTACCGGCCGGGGAGCTTGGATCGACAATTCTAATTAAACTCAAACAAGAAAGACCCAATTGTTCAGGGAACCTTAATCACGCCGCGTTTGAGACCGGCTTCTTATGTCGGCATTGTTTAAATATTCATCGAAATTCGATTCAACTTCGTGCCAATTTTAACGCGATATTGGACTGGTCATTTTTACGTGGCACTTGTAGTAGAATTGTTTTGTTCCTTTCCTTATTAAAGCGCTCTGTTCGAGGCTTATTCAGCCACACAAGAATGATTAATGTTAGACAAGAATTTTTATGCAAGGAGTTAAAGGGAACTATTTTCTGATTCCAATATTTAAATCGACTATACATTCGCGGTGCGTTTGAAACAGTAAGGTGAAGTGCCCTATGCCTGGACAGCATGTTTTTCTATTTTAAATTTTATCACTTTAAATAAACAAAAACAATTTCTTAAGAGTTTTAACATACAGTTCAGAGTTTGTAAAGTAATTTAAAATAAAAAAATCATTGTTTAGGTTAATATCTTAATTGTATTAACAAGAATAATTCAAACCTATAGTTGGACATATTAAATCCAATCTAAGCTAGTACCTGGACAGAAGTAAAGCCTATATCGGGACAAATTCAATTTACGAGTTGATCGAGCGAACATAACCTAAAACGTTGGTTGCTGGCGCTGTTGCGCATGACGAATAGAAGATGCTTTGCGTAATATGTAGTATTCTCATCATAGATTATAGTATTGTATTATTTAACCAAATATATATTTATTTTCATTTACTGTTTTAATAAAACTTGTCATAATACAACTTTTAAGGTTAGGTAGTAATACTGATAGATTTAAGATGTAAACATAAAGTATCATTAACGTCACAACCGGAATACATTTTCTACATACGTTATTCAAGCTAATAGAAGACTACCTATACGTACATGTAGTTAAATAATTTGCAAACAATACGTTGATTTTATTCACAAACACGTGTCCGGCTTCAGGAGTAAGCACATTGCGTATAAGCTTAGAGTGGGACAGCTACTGTCATCGCGTCGCAGTATCGAGTACTTATATTTGGAAACAGTCCTAATCTTGGACATCTAATATTTGGATTAATAATTATTATTTACGTTAAGTTTGATTGCCAATTTATTTTAAAATATCAATATTATTATGCGTGATAATTATTTTTTGTCTGTGGGCTTACATTATATCTTTTTTTCTAATAAAAGTTCGAACTATAAATGCACATGATTCGCATGTAAATAGACTATTTTGTATACTGTTTTCAGATGAACTTTGAATTCGTTTTTAAATTTCAATTGATGTCTTAATGAAATAATATTCACACCTACTTGTAGCTAAGGCCTCAGAATATATAATATAATTATTTAATCTCTTAATTACTGATTTTACTATGAAAATTCAATTGTCCAGATTTAGCTATCACTTTTGGACTGTCCAGACTTAGGGCACTTCACCTTACTTGATTTCCCCGCCCTTTCAATTGTCTAAGTTTCGTTAAATTACACGCACGCAGTGAGTGCAAGCTCGGCAACGTTCCGTTGTTCGCGGAACGAGAAATAAGCTTGAATTGCCGGGTAAACACGGCCGAGTGTCCATTACGAAAATAAAGGGCGTTAATTGTTCGTCGTACGAGAGGCGTGTTTCCGTTCTGTGGGAAGAATGTTGGTAACCGATCCGCTAAACTGCGCGTCCTCGAGCCGTTATCTTTGATCTTCATTACGCAGGGCCCAGCGTTTGTCTCGTCAAACGTCCGCGTGACGTCCATTAAACAGTTCCCGATTCGAGAGCCGTTCGCGTGGCGAAGAAAAATGCGTGAACAGGTGCGAAATACGGGAACTGACAACATATGCCGCGTCATAACTCTCGCGGGCAAGAGTAATGTCCGCGTCGCTCATAAAGAACGCGAGGCTTTGTCAGTATATCGAGCTACTCGTCGTTTCGTCGGCCTCCCGGCCGGGCGCGTGTTCCCGGGTGAAAAAGAAAGGATTCGGGAAGCCTGGAACCGTGCAGCCGATATTTTATCGCCTCCCTTGTCATTGGAGACCATTGTAGGCCGCCTTACGTGGACCTCGGACCCATAGTTCAGACGATGACATTTCAATAAACCCGTTAGGGAATAAGGTCAGCCGAAAAGACCGCTGCCCTGCGGTCTGCGACCCTCCATCCAAAACTTTCAGTTCCCTGTGAGCCTTAATCATTCCAATACTACATCATGGTGCACTTAATTCAGCTCTAAATGCCTTAATTTTTCCCCGTTGCTTAAATTTTTATTATTTTTTATTAAAATTGTTGATTAAAAAATTATTAATTACCAGACCACGTGTTGTATGGATTTATGATAAAAATGAGTAAATATTTATAAAACAGTGTAAGAGCATTTAAGAACATGCATGCGCTATTTTCAACTCACTGAAATTATACAGGGTGTCCCAAAATTCGTGAAAATCCCGGAAATGGGAGGTTCCTGAGACTATTTGAAGCGACATTTTCCTTTGCAAAAATGTTATCCGCGGCTTTGTTTAGGAGTTATTAACGAAAAACACGGACCAATCAGAGCGCGACCTAGACGCGAGTTGGCACAGTCGGCCCGGCGCGCCAACTGTCGATTGGCCGACTATGCTAACTCGAGTCTAGGTCGCGCTCTGATTGGTCCGTGTTTTTCGTTAATAACTCCTAAACAAAGCCGCGGATAACATTTTTGCAAAGGAAAATGTCGCTTGAAATGGTCTCAGGAACCTCCCATTTCTGGGATTTTCACGGATTTTGGGACGCCCTGTAGAGAAATTTGTAAAGCCAGTCAATGTCCCGCACGTTTTAGGAAAGGGAGGACCGTTTTGATCGTTGCGAGGGAAAAAGTGTGCCGTCGTTTGAGAACGTTCTGCCCGTGGCTGGATCGCCGCCAATACTCCATTGCGCATTATTTCCGCACTAATTGGCCGCACTTCATGCACCAAGGTTACCAAGAACACCTTTCCCCTTAATCCCGGTTCTGTTCTCCCTTTTATTCGCCGTATTCTTTTTCTCGCGTCCTCGACAGCGAAATTAAAAAATCACCTCGATCGGCGACCTCTTGCCGGCTCTCGATTTACACCGGCGGCGAAAAGCCGGCGCACACTTTGCGCGCTACGGCTACCCGCTTATAATTAACGGCGAGGATGCAAACTGTACTTACGAACGATTAATTAAACCGCACACGGTTTGCTCGCCCCTGGGACTCGTAAGCGCCACGGCCACATTGTAATGAAATTGTGTTCCGATGATAAAGATACAGCAGCAGTTGCTTAACCCGCTGTTTCTCGCTGCGGTGCTCTCCTTTCATAGATTATCGGCTCGGCGCTTTGTCCCTCGGCGTGCATCGAATACCGAATATTGGGATCGGCTATCGTGTACACGACCGATCGATGCCTACAGTCAGGACCAAATTAACTAGCCGCCCAAAGTCTCTCGATGGATGGCCCTGACCAATTGTTTTACCGTGTCCTCCAGCTTTTTCCTCGAATTTCCGCACGAAATAAATGAAATAAATGTTCTCCGGAGCAGTACAAGCTGTTGTTAAAAACTGTACATTTTTGGTGTAGATAACAATCCCACTAAAAATATTCTGTAAACACGAGACAAGTTCCTATGGCCGTAAAAAGTTGTGAGATCAAACAAAACACGGCCAAGTTCGTTAGCTTAGAAATACCTCTTGCAATACTGAAGAAAGCGTTTGGAAAAATTAGTTTAAAAGAACGCTATTTAATCTTTAAAGAGTTATATGGAGGGCCACATTATTCACACTTGGCGGCTAAATAACACCTTTTATAGCCATTGGTTTAAAAAGTAACGGCCAAGTTTGAGTAATTTAGCCCTCCATGTAACTCTTTAAAAATTAAATAGCATTCTTTTAAACTAATTTTTACAAACGCTTTTTTCAGTATTGCAAGAGGTATTTCTAAGCTAACGAACTTGGCCGTATTTTGTTTGATCTCAGAACTTTTTACAGCCATAGGAAATTGGCTCCTGTTTACAGGATGTTTTTGTCGGGATTTCATCAATTTTTGTTGAAATTCCATCAACTATCAAGCAGGTATCAAAGAAAAAAATCCTTTTTAATCTGCAAGACAAAATACAAATTCAATGTATCGAAAATTAACACTATAGACGATGTTCGGTGATGTTTCTTCTGTTTACGTTAGAGCGATTGTTTTTTTCATCAGTATTTGTTGCGACTTCGAAGCTAATAAAACGTATACTTGTGTAATATTATACTTTCGTAATATATTTCTTTCAATACAACCTCTTTAAGGTGTAAAATTTCAAACTTTGATAATTATTCCTTTGAGTTTTTGTTATGATGGACCTATATACCAAGTTTCAAGCTCTTAGGTCAGGGGTCGGCAACCTGCGGCTCGCGAGCCACATGCGGCTCTTTGGATGTTTTTTCTTATGAATAAATAGATTAGTTTTTTTTTTATCAAATAACTTTATTTATGCGAGTACTATTTATTGTTGGCAAGAAAATATTTTGTGGCTCTTTAAAAACTTTGAAATTTTGTAAATTGTAATTTTTTACTCTTCCGACTCAAAAGGTTGCCGACCCCTGTCTTAGGTCAATGGGAAGTACCCAAAAGTTTTTGATGACCTGTCAGTCAGTCAGTCAGTGACAAATTTAGCGATTTTTGAGGTCCTACATCTCGGAACCTACTAATGTAGGAGGATTAATGTTATGTCAATATTGAGGCATGATAGCATTTAACAAGTGTACGAAATTACATCTCTCCATCTGCCTCCAGTGCCGAGTTATAAGCCACTAAAGAACGGCTAAGTTGTTTCATGTAAAAGGAGGTACTGTGAGAACTTGGCTACTGCACTACCGTGCACCTAGATATCCCTTCAATCGAAAGACGATGTTATTCTAAATGTAAGTTCGGTACAAAAATGCGACGCTTGGTAACCAAAAGAGTATTTCCACGAAGCGAATAATGGTTAACGGTATTCAATATCGGAAAGAAGACGCGACCACGCGTGTAACTCAGGCAAATGCTCACAAATAGATATGTTAGAGGAGGAGATCCTCATTCTGTGGAGGGTTTGTGGGTCCACAGGACCTCCAGGGTTCCCATGGCCCGTGATCCCGGGGATCGTTCGAGCTTTCAACGTCGGCAGGGTTTCCCCAAACACATCCGGTATGCCTCCCATGGCTACTTCCAGCAATCAACCTCCCATTTTGACCAACTTAATCACTGAAAACCCCTGGAGTCCTTTCAAGATCCCTTTAGAACTCCCTCGTGACTTTCCAACAACAAAACAAATCGTCTCGCTGTGGAAAACATATCAATATTCCGTACAGCGGAGACTCAAATCGACAGATTTATTTCTAGGACACTGAATCACAATGGCACGTTCTCGCACGTTTCCTCTTATCAGTTGTCCAAATGTCCCGCAACTCGCGACGAGACCTTAATATTCGGTTTTGCAGAGCTACTTCTGCAGCCATAGCGTTCGCGGTGTTGTGTTAACGATGGAGTTGTAAACGGCTTAACGATGCTCTTCTCGTGGAAGTTTCTATTAACCTTACGTCACACCGGGGTACACCGGAATGCTACAAAGAACATCCTATCTCGCCATCTGGACTATCCTACAGAGCATGAATTAACTCTGAGAAACCCTGCCACCCATTCGTGGCAGGTATAAGATCAGAAGGGAAGACCGTTGCCGCGTGGAGGGTGGTCCCAACCCTTGGCCGTCTTGTTTTGCTAAAACAGTGGAAACGATAGGAATCTGTGAAAGTAAGCAAACACGACCCTTCCAAAGGTTTTCACGGAATTTACATTTTTCGGAAAGCGTACCGCACGCGTGTTGTTTAACGGTATTCAAGTATGCGTAGGCTAACTTAAAACAATCCCCGAGTTTGCGCTTAGGTTTAGGATGGGACACATCTCGGGGTAACAATTTTCTTGTTCTGCACGTACACGATAGCTGCTAATGGAGGATTTCAATTGCGCAGAACGCTTCGACGAAGCTGCGTTTTTGCGTGTTTCTATAAATGCGAAACGAGAGTAATCGCCCCGAAGGATTTCCAAGATCGATGGCCGAGCTTCTTTCGAAATACAGGCGCCGGCAAAAACCAATCTTCTTTCCCGCTGCGGAAGAACAATTACACTTTAATAGAAATTATACGAGCGGCTTAAAAAAAATCTCCGACCCGTAATGGGATTCTTTTTCAATCTCCTCCGCGATGCAGTGAACGCACCAGACGCGATATTAATTCGCGCCACTATTAAACAAGGGAAAACGAGGGTGGCCCCGTCTAAAGAGGGGGTTGGAACGACAGGGGCGGCGGGGCGAGGTTGGAAGCGGTTATACATTTCCGTAGTTAATCAGCAGAACGCTCCATCGTCGATGTTTAAATTTTACTTGTACGCGGCGCAATTAAGGTAAAACCATTGGAACCCGGGATTTCCCGGGGTCGGTCGCTCGAATCTTAGCGTTCGGCCAACCGACCGAACACGATCCGGGTATCTCGTTTTTCCGCTTCATTTTGGAGCCGGGTAGAGGCAGCTTAAATGAACCAGACGGCAGTGCCGAAATTGAAAGATCAAAGGATTACCATTATTACCTTGTTTCTACGGTAACCTCCGGTTGTAATCTTTGTTTTTCACCTTCGTATTACGTACGGCGCCCCGGTCGGTTGCTCACCGTGGGCGTTCACGTTCTCACCGGAAGAACGTGGATGACCGCGTCTGACGCTGCAACACCATCCGCTGAAGCCCGGCGAATTTATTATCCGGGTAAACAGCTTTGAATAATGAATAACAAATTAAACACCTGTTACATATTACTCGGCGAACGCGCGACCTAAGACCCCGTTCAGACACGGCGGAATCCGCGCGTTTTCGACCGCGCGATCTTTGTTTTTGATTGTTCGACCGCGCGGATGCGTGTGAACGAATCCATATACGCTAATGTAAATAAGGTCCGCGCGGTTCAAATCGCGCGGTCGAAAACGCGCGGATTCCGTCGTGTCTGAACGGGGTCTAAGTGATCGCCCGACGAAACAAATCGGTAAATGATTCCGGAAGAGCCAAACTAAGTTTTATTGTAATTCTTACTTGGAAACTTCAATGATTCCTATGTTGCATTCCAAACTGACAAATGTTTGCAATCTAATGCTCGTTTTTCGAAAGAGGATATCCGAAGTCAAAATAGTTCCCTTCATTCCCAAGTTGCGAAGTAATAAATCTTCTTTCAAGAAGCAAACTACATGTCATTTCGTAAACTACATCCCTGCGACCGCCTCGGAAAATAAATTAGCAGCTGCCCAGCGCCGGATCCTGTTAATCTCGTAAATTTCGAAATAATAAATTTCGAAACCTGTTTACCGAGCACAGCTGCATCGCAACCTCTTCTGTTTAAACCGCGCAGCACAATAAAAGAAAAGAAGCGGCCGCGTTATTGCTACAACGTCGGTACTTACGAGTTCCTCGGGAAGCTTTATTAAACCATCGATACACGTTGCATCGCATCGCTGCATGATGCATCGCAACATTTCCCGCGATCGCCGAGCGATTCGCCAGACCAGTTCTTTCAAAACTCGTCGACTGGAGATGCGGGACCAGATCCAGTTCTCATTTTGTCTTCGACTACTGGCGAAGCTGGCTGCAATAATGACAGAATGTTAGGACAATAATCTCTTTAGAATTTCTAGGAAAACAAGTAATTTTGAAAATTTATTTTTATTGTAGCTGTTGAACAACTAGGCCGTTTTGGCATGTTAACAGTGTTTCTTTTTCGGTTTAGTGGGACTGTTACAGGACCAATTTAAATCTCAGTGTACGGTAATGCACCAGCCAAGTTCTCGTAGAACCTCCTTTTACACGAAACAACTTAGCCGTTTTTTAGAGGCGTATAACTCGGCACTGGAGGCAGATGGAGAGATATAATTTCGTACACTTGTTAAATGCTATCATGTCTCAATATTGATAAAACATTAATCCTCCTACATTAGTAGGTTCCGAGATATAGGACCTCAAAAATCGCTAAATTCGTCACTGTCTGACTGACTGACAGGTCATCAAAAACTTTTGGGTACTTCCCATTGACCTAAGACAGGGGTCGGCAACCTTTTGAGTCGGAAGAGTAAAAAATTACAATTTACAAAATTTCAAAGTTTTTAAAGAGCCACAAAATATTTTCTTGCCAACAATAAATAGTACTCGCATAAATAATGTTATTTGATAAAAAAAACTAATCTATTTATTCATAAGAAAAAACATCCAAAGAGCCGCATGTGGCTCGCGAGCCGCAGGTTGCCGACCCCTGACCTAAGAGCTTGAAATTGGGTACATAGGTCCACCATAACAAACACTCAAAGGAATAATTATCATAGTTTGAAATTTTACACCTTAAAGGGGTTGTATTGAAAAAAAAATATTACATAAGTATACGTTTTATTAGCTTCGAAGTCGCAACAAATACTGATGAAAAAAACAATCGCTCTAACGTAATCAAAAGAAACATCACCGAACATCGTCTATAGTGGTAATTTTCGATACATTGAATTTGGATTTTGTCTTGCAGATTAGAAAAGGATTTTTTTCTTTGATACCTACTTGATAATTGATGAAATTTCAACAAAAATTGATGAAATCCCGACAAAAACATCCTGTAAACAGGAGCCAAGTTCCTATGACTGTAAAAAGTTGTGAGATCAAACAAAATACGGCCAAGTTCGTTAGCTTAGAAATACCTCTTGCAATACTGAAAAAAGCGTTTGTAAAAATTAGTTTAAAAGAATGCTATTTAATTTTTAAAGAGTTACATGGAGGGCTAAATTATTCAAACTTGGCTGTCACTTTTTAAACCAATGGCCATAAAAGGTGTTAGGTAGCGGCCAAGTTTGAACAATTTAGCCCTCCATGTAACTCTGTAAAAATTTGTTAAAAAAGGCAATAGTGATTTTACGTGTGGCAGGGCTGTCGTTTTGTAGGTTGGGACTGTGGCCAATCATCGGTCGCGCACGAACCGTTGCAAATCAAATTGTCGTCGTTCGATTTAATAAACTCACTCACGAACAGACGCTCGATGTATATGGACATAATAATGTGCCACATAATAATAAGCGTGGTGAAAAGGAGGCTTATAGAAATAAATGTAAGCGAGATAGTATATTAAGTATATTTTCAATTAAAAGTGTTTTTGTTACAACAGCTGGTAAGATACAGTCATTTAAATGTATAAATATACATCACCAAAATATAAATTTGTAAAGTTCAGCACGTGGCGTTTACCTATCACCTCCACGTTATTATAAGAATTTTAACAAAATTAAATAGCGTTCTTTTAAACTAATTTTTACAAACGCTCTTCAGTATTGCAAGGGGTATTTCTACACTGAGAAAAAAAGGTAGTTACTTCAATAACACGCGTGTTATTGTAATTTTTTACTTCGACGAATATCAATGTATTCTTTTCAATAGTATGAAATTTAGAAGCAAATCGTGATGTATTTGAATTGTCTATCATGAAATGATTGAAAATATTATTTGATTCAATACCGTATATTATTATTCGTAATATTTCTTTTTTTCCTTCAATCAGATATGTTGTTAAAAAAATTTGGGAATTGGTTTGAGGCCATATCTTATTTTTTTGAAAACATTGATGGTCAAGCTATTGGCTTATATGATTCGCGGAAATGGGTTTTGCTATTGAAATTCAATAGTATTAAATATTAAAATAAGTTCATATGATATTGGCACTATTCAATAGTACATCTTATTGAATCAACATATATTTTTTTTGTTTCGACAGGATTTTTTTCTCAGTGTAAGCTAACGAACTTGGCCGTATTTTGTTCGATCTCACAACTTTTTACGGCCATAGGAACTTGGCTCCTGTTTACAGGATGTTTTTGTTGGGTTCAGCTTAACAGTGAGAAGTGTTCGATGCCTCGTGAAAGGCCGAAATCTCTGAAAACCAGATCCCTTAATGTCTTCGCCGGAGGATATCGATCCGAAGATCACGCGTCGCGTTCAATTTCTCGTTGGCGATGGCATGACGGGCCTTGTCGATCCGACATCCGGGTAGACAAAGGTCCCTTATTAAACATACAGGGGCCGGGGCTAAGAATTTTTTAGCGGGTCACGTCGCCGGCCAGAATATCCGGACGGAATCGAGTTTCCATCAACCGGTTATCGTGGAAATCCCTCGCGTAGGATTTGTCATCCCTTGCACGAGCCCCAGAGCACTCGTGTCAAAGGAGTGACGATCGCGGAAAGCTTTGTCAGAAATACCGACCCTCCACTTAGGTGCGCACGTACGATAGCACCTCGCGCGTACACACACACACACACGATCAGCGTCGTCATCAGCACCGACGCGGCAGAAGGCAGACAGCGACAGCACCACCCTTAATACGCGCGCGAACACAACTGAACGCCGACTGTTTGCATAGATATATATACGGAATGCCCGCGTTCGCTGGAGATGGTGGCAATATTTGCGCGGTCCTGACAGGAAGACAATGAGCCTCGATCCGACACGCGATATACAACCCCCCCCCCCTCACGGTACGGTTCTCTATCATCCACGATCCACCCTTCAACCACCCTGCCCTGTACCCCCGACCACTTCTTGTTATGGTACACCCATCCAGACGCATCCAGTCGTTCGTTACTGGGCGAAAAACAAGGGCCAGGGGAGGAACAACGACGCGTGGGAGGCTGCGAGAGGCGGAGGGACGGATTCTTGACGGTAATCCGGAATTGTAAATTAATCCTCGACCTTTCGAGATTAATTTATACCTCGGGATTACACGCGTCTGCCCGGCCGATCGATCCGAACGCGCCCGGTCGCTATTTACAATATTTTAGTTTCAGCCGGAATCCCATTTGCAAACTTTGAAAAGTCGGCTTCTTTGCTTCGATCAGCGCCGGTATTCGAAATTAAACAATTTAAAAAGTAAATTAAAACCATATGCAGAGATTTCAGACGAAGTTAATCGTCCTAACTTTCATAAAAATGTTACAAATCTATAATTTTAACCCTTTGCACTCCGTTGTCCCCTCTGAGGCACCACTAAAAATTGCTGTACCATTATTCGAAATATTATTTACATTATGAAATATATCGGTATCTAATCAATTACTAAACATTTTCGTATTGTATGAGGTATTACACCAATTTCATATCCATAAAATTGCATAAATCATAGGGAATGGAAATATTCTAGATCGAAAGAAATGTTTAATTTTCCAGTTAAAATAACTCGGAGTGCAAAGGGTTAAAAACGAATTAAATGTAATTGTTCTCTCGAATCTTCTGCCACGTTCGCACGGAACGTTTCCGATGCGAATGTTTGCCGCATGGCCGATCGACGACAGGCAATAATAATAAGTTCTGTTGCGATTAGTTCAGACGAAAGTGTTGTCTAGGGTGCATGCAGGGGTGTAGGCAATTTCGGTTCCCACGAAGCGCGACGCTTTTATTTGTTTAACTAGGAATTCCCCGTTATACGCCGAACGCCAGCCGACGATTGGGGTGAAGAGACCCGGCTCCTATTATTGCGCGACCAGATTTTTGGTGTACAATGTGGTAGACCATAAATTACTCATTTACCCGGATGATGCGCTATTCACGTGACATTAATTGTCGCGTCCTCGTATTTTACGTCACGAGCGTTCTACCATTATTCCTAGTGCTCGCTGAGGGGAGATGTATGATCGCGATAGCAGTCTCCTTACAGCGCATTACGCCATTGATAAATCTAGCAAATTCTTTTGCACTCGAAACGATCCGTTTTCTATGGAACTTTAAAACCACAATGTTTTCAAATTACTGTTTTTATTTATTCTTTATCCTTTTACCAGTTGGACCTCTTTATATTCTTTTTTAGCAAATCCAAGATAATAATCCAAGATAAATATAGGAACTTAAGAAGTGTGGATATTCAGTAAAACATTCTAAAAGTATTTTCTTCAATTGCATTATTTACATTAGCATAAGAACTAGACACTTTTCCACAAAAATAAAACTGTTAAAAACTCCATGGAAGATAGGAGTACACGATTCAATGCAGCGGAACAGGATTTTAACCTTTCTGAAAAATTGCTCAAAGCCATTTGATCCGCCAGCAACCGACCTATTGATAACCGCTGTATTTTCTCACGGCGGCAAGGAGGAAAGATGAAACATCGTTGCCACCGGTTCCCGGTGTGACGCAAAACCAAACACCGTCCTCTATCCGTTCGGTCCCGTATATCCGCCAAATCCGCGGAACGCGTTACATCCTGTTTCCCACAAATTTTCTGCGTTTCGTTCAATCGGAAGTCTCGGGGTGGCTGACGGAACGGTAGTTGTTGGAAGTTCGATTGGATGGGTCCGAGCGAGGAAAATCTACGACGCCCGAAGACTTAACTGTCGGGGATAAGTAGCTGACACTTCCGTTGCGTCAGAGAGGTCGTGGTACGGCTGGATCCGCGTGTACGGCGTCTGCAGGAGCCCACAGCTTTCACGGCTTTCGGACAAATTGTGAAAAGAATGATGTATTGAGCCAGTAAACGGCGTGACGTCGGGACCGCCCAGCGTCTCCAGGTCCCCGGAACGGCTTCTTACATCCGTCTGGAGATGCGAGGAGAAACGTCTGCCCGCAGCAACCGCCCATTACGTCCATTGTATTCCCGAGGAACAGTCGCCCAGGACACGTAGTCATCCCCACTCCCTCCTCGTCGATTCCTCGGTGTCCTCGAAGTCTTTCCGGACCAAGGTACAATTACATTTTCACGTCCCGCAGTTTGGACAAGCAGAGGACCCTTCCGCGGTCGAAAATACGGCCTGGCCAAGAGAAAAGGACGAGATTTCGTTGGTCGATTCGAACGCCCTGCGGTTTATCTCTTTAACGATCTTTTGTGCCGATCGGACAGCCCCCGAGACTAAGTTGGACATTTGCCGCGCGTATCGGCCCGAGAGATTGGATCGATCTTGAATGCTAATAAGGAAATAATTCGGCCCCGGAATAGCTGCGAGGTGTTAGCCGGCCGCGAAGCAATTTGCAGTTGAATTCGGTTAACGCCGGACCTCTTCCGCCAAAAATTATTGCTGACCCTCTCAGCCTCCTTTCGCTCTCTTCTTTTTCCCTGCTCGTCTCTCTCGCTTTCTCTCTTTCTCTCTCGCGGTACCCACTCGCTTCGAGGGCAAATCGGTTCTCCCCTGTTGCCGAATTTTCCGCGAATTGATTTCGCTGGGGATTCCCGCAGCAATCTGAATTCATTTGCGCGCCGCTGGATACTGATACGGAAACTGCAGCTTGTAAAGTGGCGGGCAGGCCGATTTTTATGCGAGTCTGCTAGCCGGGAATGAAAATTATACGAGCCAATTAATCTACAATTTCGTTCCCGCAGCCTGTTGTTTCTAATTTAATTTGTCCCTTGCGTACCGGACCGACGCAGTGGGGTTGATATGATTAAAGGGAAATAGTTAGCTTCTTTTAAGATTTCGAACAGCAATTCTATTTTTGGGTTATCGATATTTAGACATATTCAGACCTACATATTTAATAATAGGATTACTAGGGCACGCCCCGACACGAGGGCGGTCGAGGGTCAAATTAAAATATAAGCACCTCTGCTGGAAGAATGAGAGGTCCCATAATAGCTTTGATGAAAGATTAGCGCGGAACATTGTTCGAACAAATTTCACACTATGCGCGATAAGATCTGGACTAGCGTCTAGGTGACACGATTTTGGGAGCCGGCTTATTATTCAGAAAGGCTGACGTGGGAACGAGAAATTCCGATTCCATGAGCTGTGACGTGTACTCGGATCAGGAGGACACCTCCGAAACCGCCGCCTTTCTCGTCACGCTTGCCTTTGCCATAATTCGGGACGGCCCCGACAGGTAGGAATGTTTATACCCCGAAGATACTTTACCTGGCCAGCACTCTGTGGTCTAAGCTCGTGATATATAACGAGTAGTTGACTAATCCCTTCTACCCTTGCGGTCAAGGTACCTGCGTTCGGAACGTAAATATCTTCTACCGGCTACGGTTGAAATATATTCCCGAATTATACCTGCGCGGATCGCGTTAGCATGATCACTTTAACTAGTCTTTAAATAGAGTTAGTCATGTGGGGACAGGGGCAGAGGCAGGGCGAGAATAAATCACACAATGAAGTCTGAAGAAATAAATTATTACTCCGGCTACTAGGGTTGCTGGGATTTCGACTCTTGGGTGTTAGATCAACTGGCAGGTCGCTTTATTCATTGATGGCAATCGTGTTTATTGGACAACGGAGTGGCGGATTTATGTCGCCCGCAGTGTAAAGGAATTTTAAACCACAAGGCGACCTTTCATTCCGTCTAAGTATATTAATATATAGGACAGAGTGATTTAGCGGGATTTGCGCAATTGCCCCCGCTGTTCTCTAATCGTTTCTGAACATCTCAATCATTTTAAGTAGCAAAAGTAATTCTTCGCAAAATTTTCTCTTGAAAATCAAATAAGAGGTAAGGTGTAGTGCCCTATGCCTGGACATCATGTTTTTCTATTTTAAATTTTATTACTTTAAATAAACAAAAACAATTTCTTAAGAGTTTTAACATACAGTTCAGAGTTTGTAAAGTAATTTAAAATAAAAAAATCATTGTTTAGGTTATTATCTTAATTGTATTAACAAGAATAATTCAAACCTATAGTTGGACATATTAAATCCAATCTAAGCTAGTACCTGGACAGAAGTAAAGCCTATATCGGGACAAATTCAATTTACGAGTTGATCGAGCGAACATAACCTAAAACGTTGGTTGCTGGCGCTGTTGCGCATGACGAATAGAAGATGCTTTGCGTAATATGTAGTATTCTTATCATAGATTATAGTATTGTATTATTTAACCAAATATATATTTATTTTCATTTACTGTTTTAATAAAACTTGTCATAATACAACTTTTAAGGTTAGGTAGTAATACTGATAGATTTAAGATGTAAACATAAAGTATTATTAACGTCACAATCGGAATACATTTTCTACATACGTTATTCAAGCTAATAGAAGACTAATTATACGTACATGTAGTTAAATAATTTGCAAACAATGCGTTGATTTTATTCACAAACACGTGTCCGGCTTCAGGCGTAAGCACATTGCGTATAAGCTTAGAGTGGGACAGCTACTGTCATCGCGTCCCAGTATGGATTACTTATATTTGAAAACAGTCCTAATCTTGGACATCTAATATTTGGATTAATAATTATTATTTACGTTAAGTTTGATTGCCAATTTATTTTAAAATATCAATATTATTATGCGTGATAATTATTTTTTGTCTGAGGGCTTAAATTATATCTTTTTTTCTAACAAAAGTTCGAACTATAAATGCACATGATTCGCATGTAAATAGACTATTTTGTATACTGTTTTCAGATGAACTTTGAATTCATTTTTAAATTTCAATTGATGTCTTAATGAAATAATATTCACACCTACTTGTAGCTAAGGCCTCAGAATATATAATATAATTATTTAATCTCTTAATTACTGATTTTACTATGAAAATTCAATTGTCCAGATTTAGGTATCACTTTTGGACTGTCCAGACTTAGGGCACTTCACCTTAGATAATTCCAGTCTTTTAAAGAAATTCAAAATGTCTGGATGGTTTTAAAATTGATTGCAAATTCAAAAATCAGTCCACTGAAATATTTAATAAAGTCATATGGATGTTCAAAAATTCTATAAATAATTCTGTGAGAGATTACGGATCAATTTCAATCCGTGACGCGATGCATATTTGAACGAGAAAACTGCGGGTTTGATTGGCATTAAAATTCGCGTTTTAGTTATCGCGTAATAATGTTTGTTAATTTCAGGGAATAACGTCGGCCGGCTGCGCAGGACCTAGTAATAGAGGCTTCGCGGTTTGTTTATGTAATCCCTTTGAGTTGCTGCCGCGTGCACAAACGTATTTAGTATTTGCACATAAAATTATTCAGGACTTGTTTCCGTAGGTTCGTACGTGCTCTCGTTAATCCCGTGATTAATGCTACTTTCGTAGAGGAAGCCGCGGTGAAACAACCGAGGCCAAGTTATCCGAGGGAAAAGCGAGACCAACAAACACACTGCTTTGTGGCAATTACTTTTAAATATACTCCTGACGAGATGGCCGTGTTCCCGCCCCGTGCACACCGCCTGTTAAAAGTGCACGGGGGTTTTCGCAGAGCGGCGCCAACTGGCGCGCGAGGACACCAATTGTGAGAGAGCCTTTCTGGGAATTAAACTCATTGGGAATCTAATTCCGGGTAATCAAGACTTCGCCAGGTTTCACCTATCCCTGACAAGGACCGACTCGGCTCTCTGCACGCCCGCCAGACGCCGCCATTTTGCGGGAACGAATACGCGTATAATTGCGTAACAGCCCACCTGACATAAAGGAATCCTCGAGCTCATTCCCCGTGACCTTTTTACGCGAAAGGTCAGGACACTTTCCTCCCACCTGTGAACTTTACCCGAGCATTTGCTAAACCCACTTACTAATTTACCCGCCCCTCCTCCTTAATTTTATTTACTCCTGATGTCAATATTTAAATACCTGGACACAGTAGAACCTCGTTGCACGAAACAGAATCGAAAATACGTGTAAAAATCGAGGAGTGCAACGAACGAGGTAATTCAATTAAATTACGATATTCGCTTGTCGAACAAATTGATGTTTCTTGGCTGGTGAATATTAAAGTTGATGCGTACGAAATTGATTTAGGGAACTTCGAACAATTCTTGTTTTCTGCTGGAGTTTTATTGTAGCAGACGGTGAACGAAAATATTAAGTGAAAGCGCCGATTTTATGAATTGTATTTTTAAAAATCAAGGAATCCAATTTTCACCAGAATAGGGAATTGTTCAGTTGACTTTTCGCGCAGAAAGGTTCTATTGAACAATTTTTTTGGGACATATTGATCGATAACATTGGATAGTGAAAATATTAAGCGAAAACGCAGACTTCATGAATTTTATTTTTAAAAATCAAGAAATCCAATTTTCACCAGAATAGAGAATTGTTTCAGTTGACACTTCGCGTAGAAGAGTTTCGTCGAAAAAATTGTTTGCTTGGGAATAGAGCGTTTTGGGGACATATTGATCGAGAATATTGGACAGTAACGTTAGACTTTTATTTTAAAATACTCAATTTTTTAAATAATTTTTTTTAAATTAAATGTATCCAACTTTTATGTCAGTAAATCGACAATGTCATTAGATCGACATTTCCCACAGAAAAATCGGAATAAAATCAATCATTTTCCTTTTCCAGCTATTTTATTTAATCAAAGCATTTTCCATCAGGTTTTAATCGCGTGTTCCAACAAAGGGAGGACTCGACAATTCGTTTGTAATAAAAATGGACGGGCAGCTTCTAACAGTAACAGAGGAACAACCGGACGATTGTTATACAATAATAAATTTAATCATTCGTATTGATACAGAGTGGCTTCGACAAATATTAAATTTTCTGTTCGACGGGGCCGTTCGCGTACTGTTGTCCATAAAAGTTCAAACAGATTTTTCGCCCGTCCCGTTGCGATGAGCCAGCGAATAAGCGGAATCAACAGGGATCATGATTGATATCGCGGCCGGGATTGTTGGTAAAAGAACAGTCCGCGGGGCCAGGTTTGCTCACTCGAAGGCAGACAGTCGCATTATTGATCGGAAAAGTAATTAAAACGTTGTAATGGCAGCGGTAACGACGACGTCGCACGGCCCGGCCGGGCATAAATCAAATATTGAATGGATAAATACGTCGATTTAATTTCGCAGGATGCATACACATTAGATTGTCCGGCATTAGCGTGGATGATTCTTTGTCCGCGGCCGATGACGCGCGATTATTAATCGCGTTCGATTACCGGTGCCCGGGGCAATTAAACCGCGGTCGCTGTCCACCTCTACCTCTCTCTCTCCCTCGTTATCCTTTTTATCATTCCAATTAGCTATTAGGATCAACAGGAAAGACGAATGATAACGAGGACGCCGAAGCGTCCGGCCCGTGTTTTATAAAGCCATTATTGGGCCCTAAGTGAATACGTAAGCAGCGGCCATTCATCAAACCGCGGCTTGCCCGTATGCCTCGTGGTCCCCGGCCTTGTAAGGCGAGCTCGACACGCTTACACGGCTAATAAATAAGATGTACGCGGTCTTAACGATTCCGATCAGCCATTTGCCGGCCAGCGAAACATTATGCGGCCCCGTCTTGTTGCTGCGCGATTTCGAGTATCACACACGGGGCTGCGCGGCATTTTGTTCGAACGAGATACACGCGACGCGACGGTGTACCCGCCGCTGATCGTCATAATTTATAATGGCGAATTAATTTTATAGAAAGGGAAATATATACGCGCCGCCGACGCCGTCCTGTCCGGACGCTAACCCTCCCCCGGCCCCCTCTCCATTTACATAACATGAATAATTATTAATAGTGACCATTCGCGTCACCCTGCCCAGAAGAATTTCGCGTACCCCTCTTCGGCCCCTCTTCTCCTCCCGCGCGACGAATTTTCGCGGAGAATTATAATCGCGAAACGCGTAAACGCGTCCGCCGATGTCGCCTAATAGAATAACGATAACAGGCCAGGTGCCCGGCACGGAAATGCATCGTTAATTATAGACAGGTCGAACGGCGAACCGGTGTAAATGATTCGCCGACCGGCGATACTATCATTTAACAGCTCGCCGGATATTGTAATCAACATTTCAGCGGGATAATCGCGTTACCATATTTAATTATCCGCGAATTTTTAGCGGCCGGGCCGCGGGAAACAGACGCCGCGAGGCACCGGCGGACACTTTCGCCCGGCTCGGAGGCGACTGATTGGTGTTGAATATTTAAGGTCGTTATTGGATATTGAAACGCTTCGTGAAATAATCATTTTTATCGGCGTGTTAACAATCGTTCCGCCGGGGCCGATTGTTTCGCTGATGACCACGAATTGTGTAAATTGCTTGCTAAGATTTTATTCGTCGGGCGAATCTCGTCGCACCATTCGCAAAACAATGTAGCTTATCGCAATAACGACTAAACTACTTCGCAGAATATCCGTGTGCCGGGGCAACAAATTCGGAGATAAATCCATCCAGGCGTCGCTCGAACTTCGCGAATAAATTCTACGGTCTAAGTTAATAATCCCGGGGCGAGAAGTAGAAGGTCAAATAATTTTCGTGAGATATAAGAGGGGATCAGGGAACGGTCGCGAGACGGAAACAAATTTCTCGGAAGTCTGGTGGATTCTACGAGTTCAGCCGCGGCCTAAACCAAGGATCAAGACGGGTAGAAGAGCAGCATCCGGCGGCGGCGGCGGCGTCGCGCGGCGCCTTAAAATTCCGAAGTTAAATCCTGACACGTGCAGTAAATCATGCCCGCGTTACGGAATCGTTCCCGACTGCAAAACGTCGGGAGATGACGCGCGGCTCGGCGCGGCGCGGCGCAGCGCTGTGCGATGCGCTTGAGATCAGTCGGAGAGCGGATCACCACCGAGGGGAACGAAGCGGAGACGCGGCCAAGAAAAAAGGGTTCCCGAGAGACGCGCAAAGGCCTGGGTGCGAAGGCAGAAGAGTTCCGAGGCATAATAATAATTTGAACGCCGGTCATATTTCACTAAGGCAGTCATGAGTTATGGCAGTCGTGGCCGACGCAAATGATTTAGGTTTAATAACGACGGGCCTGTCCTGTAGCGCTAGGCCCAGGTCAGCTGGCCATTGTCAGTGGAACGGCGGGGCCTCTTCGAATGAGCGGTGTCTCCTCGATCTCTCACAGGGATGACTCGAGGTCACCTTGCTCGTGGTCCCTCCATGCTGCTGTCTACACGCTCCACCAACCTGTAGCCTCTGTAGCCTCAACCCATCGACATGCGCGAGACCAGTGCGTTACGCACAGTTAATTAGTTGAAACACTAGCGCAAAAAAATCAGTATCGCTTGAAAACTTCATTTATTCGCAAATAATTTCGTTTCCATGCGCTGAATACGAATACGACTTTCGTTTCCAGTAGAAATTACCATTTTCAATTTCTAGAATAGTTTCGTTTTTATCTCTCTGCCATTTTTCATACTTGTTGATCGCCGTGTTACGTTTCGTCCGAAGAGATCCGATAATATAATAAAACCGCGCGTACTATCACGCATCCCGCTCAAAGCGGAAAATTGTTACCAGCGTGTTTGCGCGCGGCGGAATCCCCGTTTGCGACTGGCTAATGTTTAACTATTCTCGCAAGGGAAATAAACACGGCAAAGGGAAACGTTTTGCTCCCGATGAAAAAGCTTTGCGCCGTGTGTTAGTCGGGCGATAAGTAATGTTTTATTCGAGAACCTCATTTGCTAAACTGTGACGTTCTCTGTCGCGATACCGATCACTAGACGTTTCCGTTGAACGAAGTTGAACCAGGTTACCTGAACAAACTGTGAACAAAGTGTAACAAGATAATAATTATTATACCAGTGGTCCTCTGCTATCCGAACACCGGCAGAAATCAATGCACCCAGTGCCACGGGGAAACTTTATCCCGCTGCAAGGAATAAATAAGTCTCGTTTTCACTTAGTTAGCCGTAAGTTCCGGTGCAAGTCGCCGTCCATTACTTCGGTGCCGTTGGTATCCAGATAATGGGAAAGCACTATTACAAGATCCGAATCAGCTTTTACATCGAGAGATTCCAAGGAGTTGCTGTTCTGAGAACTCGAAACAATATACTCGTCCCCGATATCAGGTATCCTTGGACAATTGTAACAAGAACTCGTTCACGGAAATCAGATCTCATGAACGGCAGAAAATTATACGAAACCGAGTTATCTTTGAAATACCGTTTCTTCGAAGAACGAACTGGCTCGGTCCAGAGGGAGACAGAGTGGGATCCAACTTTTCCTGGGATTGAATGCATCGGCCGTAGGAGTTTCGAGCGTTCCAGAATGCAGCCGCGCTCAGAAGGACATCGTCCGGAGACACGTGACAATTCCTAGACGACTTGTAATACCGGGAACGAAGAAAAGCCTGCGCTCAGGGAGAGAGAAGGAGAGAGAGAAAGAGAGGAAACAGGAGAGGTTCGCTTGTCTAAATGTTCGAGCAGCGAGCAGGGAAGAGGACAGTATCTAACGCCCACGGCGACGGGCCCGTGTTCTCATACACACGCCAGCCTGCCATGTTTATGGCCACAGTGGAATTCCGGTTAGTTTCCCTATAGCAGAACAGATAACACAATTTCGTGTCCCGTGACTGCATATCGGTGTTATTGAGACCACAGAGGCGCGACTGTCGCATAAATACATCCTCCTTAATGTTCAAAGCCACTTTCGACTTGCCCGCTCCCCTTTCGCCTTTGTTTTAAGTTAGTAAATCAGCCCCGGGTCCGTGTGTACCCGCTCGCGGAGGGTTGCCCGCGCAATAGACCGACGGATATCGCCGCGGGTACGTGCGTTAACAAGATCCGTTGCATTCCGGTAAACTCGGAATTCCTTTGTACGACCGTTCGCGCAGCGCTCTGGTGTTCACTAACGATCGGCTCCCGCCGGCACATTTTTCAAACGCTAAGAAAAGTATTTCGAGTCACCTCTTTTTTTTTCAACTAAATAGCCGGGTTATGGATACTTCAACGAGTGCTCCGGTTAATCTGAAATTCCTCCGGGGGATTCTCTGGATTCGCTGAAAATCGCACTCTGCACGGTTTCTTACGGTTCAACGGGTTTAACTGGGATTGTATTAATTTGTTCGTTCCGCAATAAACTAAACGAGGTCTCGTGTTTCTGCGATTTATCCGCCACGGCTGATAACCGGGTGCGCTCATAGTTGCTTTCGCGAAGACAGGGCAGGTCGGTGCATGATTCGCGAAACAATGCCTCGAAGTTCGAGGTCTTCGACTAATCGGCGACGTTGAACTGCGGCTTAGCGCGCGGCGGCGCAATTTCGCGAAGATTAGCGAGCAATCAGGCCCTTTCACGATGGATTCCCTCCATTCGATTCAGCTATCCTCGGAACGGTTAGGAGCGCGAGGGAAGACCGTCCGCTTGCCACTTTCTTCGTGAGGAACATTCAATTTAATTACCCCGTGGAATGGCACGAATTCAAGTTCTTGCTCGGGAAGCTTAGTTCAACGATCTCGGCCAGGGGGAAAACGATTCATCTCTGCTCTTTTCCACGGTGTTACTTTTCAGACGCCTTTCTGCTCGCTCTAACTTCCCAAGGTAGTCCCGGAGTTACGTAACATTTACGTGGAATCCATTACTGCCCCAGTACATCGAGTCCTTTAAATTTGTTTAAGCATTTCTCCCTTCTTTCCGACGGTTTTTCCTCCCTAGAACGGAGCAAGGGTCTCCGGGCGATTCTACTCCGGGCAATCTAAATTGCTCACGGCTAGAAGATGGGAATCGTTTTGCATCTAGGAAATTTTACGTCTCCTAATTGCTATGTACGCACGGCAACGGACCTCTAGAAAGTAGTTCTGGACCTTAACCGGCTAATTCAGCGTTTCTTATACTTTTCTCCTTACACTGCCGTTTTTGCATCATTCCCTGGACGGTGCATAAACCTGCATCCACCAGTGACGATAATGGCCATTTTATTTCGTGGAAGCAAAAATGGTACTTTGCTTGAAGGGATTAGGTTGGCCATAAAGTCTTTGCAGATTTCACTTTCCATTTTTGAAAGTACTACAAGGTACCGGGACATTTTCGAATCGAACGGATAACACTTAAGGTGGAGTGGGGTAAGTCCGTCTACGGGGCAAGTCCGTTAATTGATTATTTTTATTATAATATGAACGAAATTTCTCTAGTTTTTCTCTAGCTATTTATTAATGTAGTATAAGTTAGTATGAACTATAAGACATAGATGTCGTCCAAAAATAAAGGTGTTTTCCTCGCTTAAATCAACCAATGCCAAACAGTCACGTGCGAGGTACACGTACAACTTTGAGGTTAGTCTGAACGTGCAATAGCTTACAAGTTATTAATATATTCTGTGTTGTTATTTTAGGTAAGTACAACAAATATTGATGTAGGTTTACATTAAACAAACCGTTTTTATTGTATTTTTTAAATGTATTGAGAAAAACACTAGGATGATCTTGCCCCGTAAATATTACTACACGGGGCAAGTCCGTACTGTCACGGTGGGGCAAGTCCGTACTGTATGGGTAACTATAAAACTAAACAATATATTTAATGCAACAAAAAGCATTTTGTAACAGGCTTGATAATAATTCTTTTCTTGTCCCGTAGCACTTGAAACAAGGTCGGAAAGTTTTTTAAACTTTGTTTTAAAAAATAAAAAAAAATAAAATAAAAGTACTTGTTTGTTTAAAAACTAAACAATATAATTTAATGCAATAAGAATCATTTTAAAGCAGGCTTGCTAATAATTCTTTTCTTGCCCCGTAGTACTCGAAACATGGTTCGAAAGCATTTTTAACTCTCACAGACGGACTTGCCCCATTTTCGGGGCAAGTGCGTCCTAGTTGACACTTTGTACAATATCCTATCAAAATGATAATTTTCAAGCAAAATTAGAATCCTACATAATACTAATTCATCAGTAATAACTGTGGCAAGAGTTTGATACCAAGAATATTAAGTTTTTACATACCAGACTGAAAATACATAAGCTTAAAGTCCAACTTTTCAGAAACTAGTGCGGACTTACTCCACTCCACCTTATTTATTCATTGCAATTTAGTAATTTCTGGCCAACTCTAATACTCTGAGAGATTTTGACAGTGCAACATGAATGCTCAAGAAAGTTCGTGAAGCAGTTTACGTGAAGTACACTTACTGTGCCAAGATAGAAATTCTTTTCAATTAAGTGGCGACCAAAATGAATTCCGTTCCAGTAACTTGCGCCTTAGTATCCGCGAACTAGTTTCCGTCATTGTCGCGGCATAGCGCACTACAGCCGCCATCAAACGATTCATGAACAAAAGAGAGATCACAATGTTGCGCCGTTCCTTCTTCTCTTTGGCTACAGCTCGGTGCGGCACGGTTCCGTTTCCTGTTCGCGGTCTTAAATTACAGCTGAAAAGCCTAAAATTTGCGGACGTTGCAAAGGTTTAATTAAGTGTGAGGAGCTACCTTACTGTTCGCGTTCTTTGCCCGCTTTTAACGAACTTCTGGCGTGCCACATTGTTTTTAGATCGCGTTAATAACCGTGGACGCACTGCCAAGAATAAGTAATTCGTTCTCTTGAAAAAGTTTCTTGAATTTTAATTCGTCGTTCAGCTCCGCGCGAGTTTCGCGAAAACGGAATAACTGCGTCGGATAAAAGAATATTCATTAAGAATGTTTAGCGAACGTCGAGCGATGTCACTGTGGGAAGGTTCCAATATCCTTCGAACAGTTTTAATCTCCTGTACTCGACACCTGTTCAATCATATAACAAAAGATCGATGTAATCTTCTTAATTAATAGACAACTTCGCGAACATTGGGGCAGATCCCGGTCCAAGATTGAAATTAATGGCTGAAAATAATATTTCTTTTGTCTGCAGGAATATTAAAATATTTTTCCATGGCGTATGAATCTTTTTATTGAATCGTGAACTGGTTATATTATTTCCGTACAGGTTTCATTTTACCAGGACCCATGCTGTTATTGTTTCATTCCAGGTATAGTTTCGCGATTCATTGTCTATTGTTACTCACAATCCTCCTCTTTAAACAATTACTGTTCTTTCATTTAGTGCGCTCGTTATCGCTGGATATGGATATTTCTGAAAAATCGGTTTGCAGCGATAGCAATAATGAAATCTGCGGGAATATTTAAAATTGGATTTTTGAAAAATATTGTATGGTTACATATGGAAATCATGAAAAAAAATTAAACCGACTTCGAAAAAATGCACTAAAAAAATGCACTACAAAGTATAAAATAATTTCCATTTAATTTATGTGTATACACACGAACTTAAATACAATACAATCTTTTACAAGAAAATCCTTAAATTCTTCTACATGCTTTCACATATTAATGTACAGGGTGTAAAAAAAGTAATGGTCATCCGTCCTAGGGGTGAATCTACACCTCTGGATCGGTGGACATTTGTAAGAGAAACTTGCCGCAAAATTGTTTATAACACAGAAAATTAGTGTTAAAGTTTTTTTTTGCATCAACGCATTCTACTCATCGAGAAGAGGAAAAGTTTGAAAGGAGCCATGTGTCCCAAACAAATAGTTATTGAGATATAAGCTGTTAAAGTTTTTGCAAAATTTGATTGTGTGGAATTATACGTATAGACAAAAGCCTACTACTACAGTCCACACGTCTGTGTCGATGAGACAGAAGATGATCGTGTGCGTGCCGCGAGCCAGACGAAATTTAAAGGAGCCTAACGACGAATGCGCCTTTAAATTTCGTCTGGCTCGCGGCACGCACACGATCATCTTCTGTCTCATCGACACAGACGTGTGGACTGTAGTAGTAGGCTTTTGTCTATACGTATAATTCCACACAATCAAATTTTGCAAAAACTTTAACAGCTTATATCTCAATAACTATTTGTTTGGGACATATGGCTCCTTTCAAACTTTTCCTCTTCTCGATGAGTAGAATGCGTTGATGCAAAAAAAAACTTTAACACTAATTTTCTGTGTTATAAACAATTTTGCGGCAAGTTTCTCTTACAAATGTCTACCGATCCAGAGGTGTAGATTCACCCCTAGGACGGATGACCATTACTTTTTTTACACCCTGTACAGTAGCGGACAAAAGTTTCAGACCGCTCTAAAGAAGACGATAACTTTTTTAATATTGTACTACACGATTTGAACTTTCTTGGGAAGCTAGAGCAATTAGTTTACTAAAGGATGTGAAAAGAAATTTTTTGAAAAATTGCAACTGATCGGAATTGTTGAAAAAATACTAAAAGTTGAATTTTTAACTTTTTTATGTGGGCCTATATTGAAAATTTAAAAAATACGTTTTGTAGATCTGTGTCAATTAAACATATTCTGAAAATTTCGTGAAAATCGGTCGACCTCGCAATGAGCTACAAACGTTTAAAGATGGTAAAAATTGCAGATATTCACGATTTATTGCCGAAGATCTCGAAAATGTGCAATTTTTACCATCTTTAAACGTTTGTAGCTCATTGCGAGGTCGACCGATTTTCACGAAATTTTCAGAATATGTTTAATTGACACAGATCTACAAAACGTATTTTTTTAATTTTCAATATAGGCCCACATAAAAAAGTTAAAAATTCAACTTTTAATATTTTTTCAACAATTCCGATCAGTTGCAATTTTTCAAAAAATTTCTTTTCACATCCTTTAGTAAACTAATTGCTCTAGCTTCCCAAAAAAGTTCAAATCCTATAGTGCAATATTAAAAAAGTTATCGTCTTCTTTAGAGCGCTCTTAAACCTTTGTCCGCTACTTCTCTTCCCACCTACTGATTTCCAAGTTCACCATATTCCAATGAAATCATAATCAGCAACATTTGTCACTTGGAAAATTTTCAATTTTGCGCCGCCTTCGAAAGGATTGTATTGTATTTAAGTTCGTGTGTATTCACATAAATTAAATGGAAATTATTTCATACTTTTTAGTGCGTTTTTTCGAAGTCGGTTTAATTTTTTTTCATAAAATTTGTTTATTTCACGCTTTTTAGTGAAACGAGCAGAATTGGTAGAACACCGTAGGATGGTTCTTCGGTCTTATTGGTTATTTGCACTAAAAACCGCAAAGAATGGAAAAATGCAAATATTTCTTTTCAAGGGACCAATCGGGAGACATACCTTACAAAATGCAGAAGGTTTCGTTCCGATTGGCCCATCCATCTCGGAGCAATCGGTGAACATACATAGAAAAAAAGCGAAAAGAAAAAAAGGCACATACAGATCGAATTGAGTAACCTCCTCCTTTTTCGAAGTCGGTTAAAAAACAAACCAGTCATAGAAGTCTGACTGAGTCAGTTTAAAAAAAGGTGTCGGCGTGAACTCCATCCAGCACATTTCGGGGGGAAAACAATGGAATTAAGAGACGCATGAACAATCGCTCGTATACATAAGGCGCCGCCTAAAATGGAGTATTCCAAGGGCATTAAGTCGGCGAGGGCGAAACTCGCGGATGCCGGCGGTCTGACTTCCATCAACTTTTAAATCCGAGTAATTCCTCCTTGCCGCAAAGTTATCCGCCGTAAAGTAGTAAGTTGAGGAATGCGCAACTTTATAATTTGATCGCCGTAGGTTAGACGGGAGGCAGTGCTGGTGGGGGGACAGGGTAATTTGCGAAGAGAGGCACGCGTGAAACTTCGCGATATTAATTTGAATTTATACGCGACCGGTGGCTCGCTCCCTTCGTCAGCCGTTGATTTCCTCGGCGGAATGACCGAACTTGAAATAGAATTTTACCAAAAAATGGAACTTGGAAACATCCATAACTCTTTCGATCTCCGAGCCTTAGTCATCGCGTTCTGTGTCCCGATTGTCACTACGTCGATCTAATCACGCGCTCTTTCTCGAAGCGGAACTTCGCCGTCCTAAAGACTCCAGAAAAAAGCTGGTGCCCGGAAACGTAAAGGATTGGCTATTATTTTTTCGCGGATAACACGCTTGGCTTCAGCTCCCCTAAGTGATGTACGAGCCTTCCGAGGAATTCCCACGAAAAACTTGATAAAACGGCGATTCTCGTGTCCCCTTTCTTGGCCAATCGTTCAACGTTCTTGGGAGCGTAGCTCGCGAGCCATCCTACGACGCGATTTGATTTCTTCGAGTACACGAGAAATTAATGTGCGATCGCGGACGGTATAAATCTTTAGGAATAATGGCGATCCTGTCAGCTCTTACAGTGCTCCAATTGCATTCCTCTTAGGTTGCCGCTGGTCAAATTAATTAATTGCATCTACTCTGACAACTGGCCTTTGTCACACAAAAACATTATTTGAAGCAATTTGTCTTGACCGACCATAAATCGTTTTTTAAAAAAGCCACTCGTACATGTTTGTTGCAAAGTTTACTCTTAAAAATAGCATTTTCTAACAGTCACGGATCAAACGTTAACCTTAATGGACTGTGTGCCAGCCACTGCACTACATACCACTAAAAAATAATATTTATGAAATCTTGCTCTTAAATGAACGCGAAAGTAGTTTCTAGAATTACTCTCGCGTGGACAAGTAACATAAAGTTCTCTCTAAATATACAGGCTCGCGCAAAGATAAGCTTCGCCTAATGAACACTGACGATGAAAACTACCCCCCAAGTACCCAAATTTAATTCAGCCTGGAGTTTATAATTAATGAAACACTATAACATTACTTTTTAATGATACAGTGAAATCTGTGAAATCAGCAGTTGCACGAATTAATTGCGTCTCAGTTTGCCACGCGATTATCATTAAATTTCTCCGAGCATTTCTCTTTTTCGTTGAGAAAGTCTTGGCCGGGAGTTTATGCGTCAAAGTAAATTGATAAAAGAATGCAATGATATATTATAAAGATACAGTGCTCGTTCGTTGATAGAATTTTGATCCGATGCCTTTGACAGATGCTGGATGTTTGGCAAGAGTATTCATGTAATCTACGGCGGTGCATAAACCCGCGACTTGGCATTATCGAGCCGGGGTCGTCCTCTGGCGTGAGTTTTCCTTGGAATTTGTACATTCGTCCAGGACTAATAGAGCGCCTGTAGCACGCGTGTCAATTCACGGTCCAATTTAACTCGTTACGACAGCTATGTCCGTAGTAGCTTCGGCTTTCAAAGCGGATCTTCAAAGAACTGACGTACCCTTCCACGAAGATAACGTCAATAGCAAATAGGGCCGTGGTCCATAGATGATTCCGCAGTCGCTTTTGACAAAGTACACGGACGCGTTATTACTAGGACAGGATATTTGTCGGCCGAGGCGGGACGCTCGACTTCTCTCGGTAAATGGAATCGAGAATTTATTAAAAGGAGCAAATCTTTCTCTTCTTCTTCGTCGTCTTTCTTTTTTTTTCATCCACGGTTATAAACACCCTTGAATTTCTCTTTTTCCCTTTCCGTTCGGGGAACTTAATTAAAGCTAGGCGAGCTGTTGCGAAGATTTTATCCGTTCCTTGTTTCCGGCAGAACGAGCTCGCTCCCTCTAAAAAGGCACGAAAAATTTTGGCTTACGCACGCGACTTTATTAAAATTCTGCTGCGGAATTCCCGCGGAATTATACGTTACATGCCGGCTATGCGATAAAGAATGTTGCCCGTCGTACCTCGTCCCATTTTTAACTCTGCTTTGGACGTCGCTGGTTTCTTTAATAATTTCGCCAAGAAAGGACCCGGACCCGGCCACCCCTGTGCGTTCGCGCTGCAAATTAGAACGAAAAAGGAACTAGAAATGAAAACACGTTTTATGCCACGTGATTCGAACTTTCCAAGCTTTCTTCCTTCAAGACCGACTCCACAGTCCTGGAATATTAAACTATACCGGTATATGTAAAATTTTTATTATCGAATTCAGCAAATGCGTTCGAAAGCATTAACCTTACTAGACGAAATATAAAGTTTGGAACTTCTGACTCGAAACTGGACGTCACACGAGCAGTTCGTCTGATTTCAGTCCTTGTATGAATTAGACAATTTTTATTTAATTTTGCATAACCCTTCGAATGATGAAATTATGCTTCATTTATAATGTCACGGTTTAACATTTCAAATGAGCGACTTTTCAATTATGGACACGTACGGAACGTATGTGACGAAAAACAGGTAAAATTGAGATAATACAAATTTTAGTCAACGTAACTAGAACATAGTTTGTACTTTGACATAATTAAGTGAAGGAATTTCCTTAATTTGTTGAATTAAGGATACGGTGAACTATAAATAATACAAAAGTGAGGAAGCTTCTTTAGAGAATATTTTAATGAAATTAAAAATTCTAGAGGGGTTCACTAATGAATTATAATAATTTCGTAGAAAATTTTGATACTAGAGAGGGGGATATAATTGAAATCTTATCCTGGGCTCTGTATTATTAGTGAATTTACTAAAATACAGTTAATTTAAATAAAAAAATGTTTATGCAGGAGAACTTCAATGATGAATCAATTTGTACGCTAATTGTTGCAAGACTTTTTCTTCGTTTACCACAATAGTCGGCCACAAATTTTTTCCTGGACAATGGCGTGAGCGTTTCGATTCTCGCGTAGCGTGTGACAGATCAGCTCGATCATTATGCGATTCCACGGGCGTCGGTCGAATGCATCGCGAGGTAATACGTGTCGCGGATGAGGTTCAAAAACGATAAGGGAAACGCGGCAGGTATTTCGATCGGCGGTGACACTTTTATGCCCGCCGTATAAAAAGCTCGGGTAATCAAAAGCTCGTTAAGATGATTTATAATTTGCCACTGCATTTAACTCTCCCTCCACCTTCCGTGCGTACGGAGGCGACTTTTTTTTCAGAGCGCCGAGCACACCCCTCGGCCATTTTTGCCGGCTTGTATTCCTGTGAGCAAAGGGTGGCTCGTTGTACTAATGTTTGCGCCACAAAAGGGTGGAATTCTGGAACTGATGGTCGATCACACCTTTCGCTCCCGACAGTATAAATCATCCCCCGAAATCTTAGGATCGCTAACATTTCCTTTATCCCGCAGAATTGAGTCGAACCGTGCAGTGAAAAATTGCATTCAGAATTATCCGATACATCTTTTTCACAGTTCCCACATCCTACGAGTTTATTCATTTAGTCATAATTAGACTACGGATTTGTTTATACAATCTTCAATTTCTGTAGGTAAATTTTAAGAAAGTCGAATTCAATGTTGGTGGCCTTTGTAGATTTGTAATAAATAAAAATCGTACCAAATTCTATCGAATTTTACATTAGTCATAATAGTTTTGAATTGAATTTTCACTAATTTTGTATTTTAAGTACTGTGAAATTTTCAATTTTTCTGTGGTAGCATTCTATTTTATACATTGTCTTAAAATATGATTTTATGAGAGAGAAATGTTGCAGGATAAGACTATTCGGATAAAGGAGGTTCTACTGCACCGTGAAATAACGTTAACGAAAACCAAAGTCAAATGTTTGTATCTTCTAATATCCCTGAAACGTGGGATTGAAAGGAGGATTTAATTATCGGAAAAAAATCTCCAATAATATTTCTGTCGAAAACTGCTGTGAATCTGTGCTCCCACAATTTTCAATTTGCAAATTAAAAAGAAACGAAGATAACTTGCTTGACAAGAAATGAAATTCCCTTGGTTACAATAAATATTCATCAAATTCCCGTCTCTTATTTTCTTTCGTACCGGTGTCCGTCCTTTATTTTCGGCTTTACATAAGCAGAACAGATTACTTCGGGTTCGGAACAATTTTAAAGCTTCAATTACACCAGCGCTATGTATACGCGCGATCGCGATAGTCGTTGTGCGGAAAAATAACAGTCCGCGCGCACGATAATTGCGTTTCGGTGGTCCGTAGTTCGTGCATGTCAGCCTGGATTCTTGGAAATTGAAATGCAAAATGAAAATCAAGGAGGAATTGGCGGTTGTGTGTGCCGGTTGCTCGAGCTGCGAATGTGGTGAAAATAATATTAGCAGTTAGCGATCTTCAAGTGAAATGGCGAAGGCGATAACATTAAAACGGTGTATTTCGAGTAGCTGTACATTAGCGTCGGCGAAGTTTGGGTCTTAACAAGCATGGATTTTTCGTTCTTTTCCGTCTACTCGAATTCCTTGCCGCTTTTAAACGACCGGAGGAAATTGTTATTCAATTGTCGCCGCCGCACAGTGGTCTGGATTGGAAAATCGTGTGCCTTCTTGCCCAAAAACGAACTTTCTCGAATCGATATGTAATATATGAACATTGCTTCCCAAATGTCCACAGACCTCGGAAATGAAGAAAATAGTACAATTTAATAAATATTACAGTTGTAATAAGCATTGAAAGTTGGACATTTTAAGAGGAGTATTTTTCATGAGAAAAATTGTTTAATATTTTATTTAATATTTAATATTTTCTCTCGCTTTTTTTTAAATTGAAGAGCAGACTTTTGTGATAAAAATCATATTTCTCTATTATCAATTAATGTAAATACTCTATTTAAAAAATAATGCTGAATGCTGTAATAAAAATTTGTGAAGTCCTTTCTATTTAAGAGAGTATTATCTTTAAAGTTTAGCCGAGTTTAGCTTTCTAACAAATTGGAATATTTTTAGTACACCTTCCTCTAAATAATCATGAAAGAGAGGTAATTCCTTCCTCGACCCTCTGCTCAAATTATTATTGTTTAAAGATATTAATTTCTTTTTAAATAAAAAATATCAATGAAAATTAATACAAAATTCTTGTTTAACTAATGCGAAAAGTATTTAATTGCCTACAGTTAAAAATGACTATTTCTAAAATATTTTTAGTGAAAATTTCATTGCAATGTCTCTAGTGGTTCAAAAGTTATAACAAAATGGCACACGATTTTTCAATTCAGACCACTGTGCGCCGTCCACTATGTTACGAGTCGATAATTTGGCGGAAAATTCGAAGGGGACGATATTTCCGTCCGTATTTGTTATGAAACCCAGAAATATGTCTCCAACATGTTCTGGAGCATAATTACGTCCACATATAGGTCACCTCGTAGAGCAAGCCTCCGAAAATCTGGTCAGATGCCAAGGTTATTAGGCTTCATGAAATGAACTAACAGATTTTTCAGTCGTTTCAGGTCTTCTCCCGTAACTCGCGATATTAATTCGAAGTCTTCGAGAATTGGCAAAGATTTTTGAATAATTTGTTCGGGGTGCGACACCCAGCGTAATTCGACGCGCACCACTCGTGACGGATTTCTCAAATACTTGCTCTCGCCGGCATGTTTATATTCGAGCTAACGTTCGACGGTTCAGACGGCTCGCAGCGGCAGAAGAACATCAGCAAATTTACAGTGGGAATCGAAATGTTAATTATGCTCTAGCGATTTGGGTCAACCTAGGAAAATAACGACCGCCGAACTAGAATGTTTGTGGAACGCAAGGTAAACAGCCGGCCGATCGAAACGGAATCGAAAGCGACCGGCATAGAAAACCGCGGGTCATTAACCCCTTCGAGGTGTGCCGTGTTTTCCCTTTAAAACACCGCGTTGCACCGCACCGGGGTCCGGCTATAAACGATACCTCCATAAAGTTTTACCAGTTACACGCGGCCGACAGCGGTATATGATAAATCACTCTCGGGGCTCGCATCGACGTCTAGCGAATTTATGAATACTAATGGCCTTTTACCCAGATACGAGGCTCCAATTACTTTCATTTAGATCGAAATTAATAAACCAACCATTACACAAATATATTTCAAGTAACACCCGTGCTCATTTGTAGGAGCGCGGCTTCGTCCGATCCGTATAATTACGAATATCCGCTTGTGAGGAAATTAATAAATACAAAAACGAAGACGGTAAGTTCGAATTCGCGGGAAACAAGGCCACGTCGAGAGGAATCGGCCTTGTTCCGTGGAACAAAAGAGGACGAGAGAACGGTGTGCATCAATTAAAATTTACATCGGGCCGGCTCCCCATAAAATCGATAGATTTTTTCGCGGACAACGTGCGCAACGTCGGCCCCCCGTGATACGTACATAAAACGCGAACGTTAAACGCGATCGTATATAGGATCGGTAAACATGTCAGCGAGTAAGTTGCTCGAAAAGTCCACTTCACAGAGAAGTTTTCAAGCACTTTATCGGGATTTCCTCGACACAATGGTGGTACGAGCCAGTCACCGATATGGTCTATGGTACTCCGGCCAAGACAATCCTCCCTGTGTACCCAATAAAAAATGGGTTTGCTTAAATTCAACGTCAACCAACCGGGAGGACTAAGCCCTTCTCTCTCTCCCTCATTCTCCCTTTCTTTCTTTCTCGGCTGCGTGCACGCTTCTTAGAGAGTTTAGCCGACCACCGATAAATAATACCGCGATTGCCGTGCGGACCGTATACCTCGTGCGGGAAAGTAATGAGAACTTTGCACCTTACCGGTCCGCGCAGTGAAATATCGGGTAGCGCATGTAGGACGTCGTCTGGATGATTTAAAATGCATGTCCCTTCGGAACTATGTTCGCGTGGCTATCGTGTGGATCCGTAAATCAGCAAGTTGTTCCGTGAATCCTTAACACTTCGCGATTTTCTCGCGTGGCAGGCAATTCTAAGGAAACCATGGAGCTGGGGCTTCGCTGGAACTCGAGCATTAAGCTTCGAACTCGTTACCGGCAATTTCTGAACTCCTTTGGCGAAAGTAAAGACATTGTTATCTTCGATCTTACATTACTCATAAATTCTATGTATGTAGGTACTATGTGTCTCGAATAAAGCGTACCATTTGCTATCCGAAGGCGTTCGTGCTCGAATCGTTCATTTATTTAAAACAGCACAGCAGAATTTGTTCGGCTAAGTAATAGAACATATTTCAAAGCAACCGTATTTGGTCGAGGATTAACAGACAGATCCGCTCAGGAAGAAGAGCCTTGCGTGACCCCGTTGGCAAAGATTGAGAGATTTATCTAACCTAGCACAGAAAATAGGATGATAGTCTCTCCGAGTCAAGACAGTGGGATCAGATTGCTAAAGAGACTCCGTGACCCACATAGCCGAACTGTAACTGCCAAGAAGCAGGATAGTCAATGAGACGGACCCTAATGACTTAATGAGACCACCCGACAACTCGAAGATATGAATTAGGGTTCCCTGGATGGACAGAATCGTATCGTAGCTAGGGAACCAGGCAAACCGCCGGTCCTAAACATCCCAGCTGAACTTTCAAACCCGAAGACATTAGTCGGATGGTCCTACGGTTAGAAAATCAATTCCAATTCCCCGCTACATAAATTCCGGACAGACGTGAAATGTAAAAAGCGTAATACTGTCGGACAAAGTTCCGAGTTTTTTCAAGTTTCTTCGAGGTGTGGAGTCCACGCAAGAAACGGAACAGCCGTTTGTTATCAATTCGCCGTTTTGCACCAGTGGAGTCGTAGCAGTGGGAAGGATGAATTTGCTTTATGTTGTGAAAGAGACGTCAGGTTGTCTGCGTTTAGTGAGGCAAAAAGATCCCCCCTATGCACGGCTGACAAGAAGCAAGATTATCGTCGATAAATCATCTACATATTTCTGTAGAGGAAGACCATTTTCTATTATACTTGCCTCGTGTTGAGGAAACTTCGCTTTTTGTTAGCGACTTACCGATCTATTAATCTTAACGTTAATTGCTGTAGAGAAAAAATGATTAATTGATACAAATAGTCAATAAGTGATACTCAACTTTGTGTACAAAGTGTTTGCAAGGGTTATTAACTGGCAGCTTGAAATCGTCATAGATTAACGTGTAAAATTACCGGTTAAAATGTTTGACGCGCGTAATCGAACAGGCTGCATGCTTCATTTGGAGCACAAACTCCAGGGAGCTTTTGAGATTAGAAAAAGCTGGTGTTCTCTTTTCATTCCGGTCTGAAAATTTATCGCGACGCGAGCCATGCGGTTCTCGAAGCTGTTCGTAGACCGACGATCGTCGTCGTTTCAGGCAGGGCGACGAGAGGGAAAAAAAGGAGGAAGCCCGTTCGCTGTACGTTCAGTATAGCGAGAGAGGGCCGTCACCAAGTCTGCGCTTACTAGACCAAGAGAATCCTCTCTGTGCGCGCCGGATAAAAAATGGGATTGCTTAAATTCAGCGTCAACCCCAAGAGCCGGCCCCTCGTTCGCAAGAAGTTTGGCGAACCATTGCGGCAATAAATAATGGCGTGCCCGCCCCTTTCGTTCCATAGATCGCGAACGGGCCAGGAAAGCAATGAGAAGTTTGCACCTCCGCCCTGCTGGGTATAACGTCGATTCGTACACGTATCGCCGATTTAATGTACACTTGGGGGAACGTTGCGTTAGTTATTATTTACTGCGTGTACATAAATTTAATGGGGAGGCGAGGCGAAGGAAGGACAGAGAGGAGGGTTAGCCGGCACTTTAATGGTGTACTCAGAGCGAACCGCGGACGCCTCTATTAAAAAGTCTTTTATCTTGATTTATTCCCGCCCCGGAGGAATCGCGGGATATTATCGCGGAGAGACGGACGAGGTGACGAATAATTTTATCATGCCACTGAGGAAACGCGCGCCATCGGAAAAATAATGCCGGCCACTCTCGGCGAAATTAAACCCGTAACGAGACCCGATACGAACGCCTGTTCTCCTCGTTTCCTTGCTAACCACCGGCGATGTTACTTAAGGCGATTGCGTCTCGACGGAAACTGTGTTGCTGACAGACCCGTTCTCAATATTATTAAGAGCGCAGGTCCTACGTTCCACGCATCTTTGCGCGCCGAGCCGTGATAACTGTGTTAATTTATTATTCGTGATCGTTCATCGGAACCGGGGCTCTCCGTTGATTAAGTGGGTCGCGTGATTAAGCTGAAAGCATGTATGATTCATCAGGAGTTTTCGAGCGACGACGATCCAGTACACCGGCCACTCTGATTCAGAGGCCGAGGCTATACCTCGACCCATAGAACAGCAGTTCTCAGCGACCGGGAACGTAACAAGCTCGTCAGCATATGAGTCCATTGAATATCTAAGCGATCCAGCAGCAATCGGTAGTATCTTTGTCGACCATTTTCATCGATCACCGCCAAGTGCTATTCCGATTGAGGACCATGGAAATCGCCGACACAAATTTCCCCGACAACATTTCACCGACTCCAGATTTGACCGACAATAACTTTGGCCGACAACGCCTTTAACCAAAAACGATTTTGACCGACAACGAATTTGATGAATTTGATCCACAACGACTTCAGACGACCACAGTATGTATCATCATACATTATCATATAAATATGTTTCTTCTATCGATCGTATTTGCTGTTAATAAATGTTAAATGCTTTCGGCGCAACGGTTCGATCGTTTATTACTAATTATGAAGCAATTTTGCTAATTATCAAACAAAATCAACGTTTCGATCCTAGTTTGGATTCTTTTCAAGATTTATTTGAATTGCGCCTATAAAGTATTATATTCAATCATTTAATTGAATAGTTTTAGAAATTATACCATATTTACTTTACTTTACAGACGCGATTCAAATAAATCTGGAAAAGGATCCAAACTAGGATCGAAACGTTGATTTTGTTTGATAATTAGCAAAATTGCTACATAATTAGTAAGAAACGATCGAATCGTTGCGCCGAAAGCATTTAACATTTAGTATTATCATATGTATTATATGTATTATCATACTGTGGTCGTCTCAAGTCGTTGTGGATCACATTCGTTGTCGGTCAAATTCGTTGTCGATCAAATCGTTTTCGGTTAAAGGCGCTGTTGGCCAAAGTTATTGTCGGTCAAATCTGGAGTCGGTGAAATGTTGTCGGTGAAATTTGTGTCGGCGATTTCCATGGTACTCAATCGTAATAGCACTTGGCGGTGATCGATGAAAATGGTCGACAAAGATACTACCAATCGGTAGTATCTATTCTATATAGTGCTATTCCGATTGAGTACCATGGAAATCGCCGACACAAATTTCTCCGACACGGTTTTCACCGACAACATTTCACCGACTCCAGATTTGACTGACAATAACTTTGGCAGACAATGCCTTTAACCGAAAACCATTTTGATCGACAACGAATTTGACCGACAACGAATGTGATCCACAACGACGTGAGACGACCACAGTATCATAATACATATAATACATATGATAAAACTAAATGTTAAATGCTTTCGGCGCAACGGTTCGATCGTTTATTACTAATTATGTAGCAATTTTGCTAATTATTAAACAAAATCAACGTTTCGATCCTAGTTTGGATCCTGTTCAAGATTTATTTGAATCGCGTCTGTAAACTAAAGTAAATATGTTATAATAATTTCAAAAACTATTAAATTAAATGATTGAATATAATACTTTACAGAGCCGATTCAGATTAATGGACCGTTTATTTTGAAAGTGGTGTAAGTCCATTTTTTAAAAAAATGAGATATTACGTAATTCATGCTTAATTTAATGTAAATAAAATTAAAATAAAAAATAAAAAAAACAAGAGAAAATGAACCTACACCACTTTCAAAATAAACGGTCCAAATCTTGAAATATCCAAATTAGGATGGAAACTTTGATTTTGTTTGATAATTGGCAAAATTGCTTCATAATTAGTAATAAACGATCGAACCGTTGCGTTGAAAGCATTTAACATTTATTAACAGCAAATACGATCGATAGAAGAAACATATTTATATAACAATGCTGTATTATGATACATACTGTGGTCGTCGGAAGTCGTTGTGGGTTAAAGGCATTGTCGGACAAAGTAATTGTCGGTCAAATCTGGAGTCGGTGAAATGATGTCGGTGAAATCCGTGTCGGGGAAATTTGTGTCGGTGATTTCCACGGGACCCATTCCGATTCGTGCAATCCTTCGACTTTGCCAGGGAATCAGGAAAAACGCAACGTCGTTTTCCTTAATAATAACAACGCTCAAGATGGCTGAATAGCCTATTGTACTTTCCTTTCCTGTTTTTGCGAGGAAACGCATGGCCGCACCTGCCGCCCCTATTCCCTCTTCCGGACACGTTTTTCCGAATGCGTGTCGTAGTTTATCGAGTCGAAAGTTTTTTCTGGGCCACGTCTCTCTGTATGGAATCAGCAAAAACACCCTCAGCCTCCATAATTCATACACCCTCGACTCCCTCGAACGTTATCCACCCTCTGATTTCCAATGGTATCGGTCTATTATGCCTCGAAAACGACTGGTGCTTGTGTTGGTGGACCGTGACGGTGGTAGTGGCCGTAACGGGCAGTATTGCATTTTCGACATCGGCTATAGTTGTTATAGTTACGCCGCAGTGGCGAGCCAACGTTTAGGGCCGATTTCTAGCGTTTTATCGACCCCTCTCGCCCCCTGAAACGGCAACAGGGGAGGTGGGATTAAACCCGGCGTGTCAGCGATTTCCTACTGACAGCCGTAATAAGTCGCCGGTTCCGGAACAATATGATTTCCGCGAGATTCTATCGAGAACAATGATGAAGGGGGCCTTCTAGCCACCCCTGGAAAATTGGCTCGCGTGTTTATGCCACCGCCCCGGCTCGTGAACGAGCGTGACTGGTATTTTTCGAGTCGGAAGAGTTCGATACCTAGGCGGGACGGTTTGGCAGCTTGCCTGGGCTCTCCTTATCGTTAGGTAAACTTCGGACGGCCACGGTTGATCCGTTTCCCTCGTTCCTCCATCGTGGAAACGCTTAACACGGAACAACACCGGTAAATTCCCGGTTTCGCAGGTATCACACGCGGGAGACATCAACTCCGCCGTTTCATCGATGTTTCCATTAGGCGGTGACCCGTCCACTGGACGAACGGCTAGATACATGCACATTTATCTCTTTCCTTAATCATTTTAACCAGTCGAAAATGATGCGGTCACCTGCCGAGTGAACGAACACTTCAGCAGGATTTTTATGCAAACCAAAAATTGTCTGTACATATTTCTTTTTTCGTTTAATACGAATTATGTCCATTCACTGGACAGGTCACTCTACACTCGCAAGCTCTCCATCAATCCCCGAACCAATAATGAATAATCAGCAGGCTTTATGGCGGCCGAGGGAACGAATCTCGGGAAGAGGATTACACTGTTCGAAGTTCCGCAACGGGAAAAGTAGGCGACAGCCGCCTTCCTGTCATTCGACATCGACGTATTGACAGAATCCACCTTGTTTGATTGTGATCAATATTCCCCATCTTGCTGCAATCTCTTCTCTGAAATATTGATGTCTGACCGAGGAAATTTTTAGACAGATGCCCGATTTTACGCTGGGTTCGGCGCCGCGTAATTCTTCAAATTGTGTGAACGCAAAAATATAGATATTCAATAGTAATGCTTCTCTTATATACGTACTAATTTTTAAAAAACGTAGGACTCATTGAGTATCAATATAGAAGATATTTCAAAAATATAAAGGATATTTCAGCAAATAAAGTTTCTATCTTATCCGGTCATGTTTAGTCCAATGAAACGCAACCGCTTTTGGAGCAGGCTACACAACGAAACCAATTTTACCACTCATTCGCCCTGCACCGGAGAAGTGCGCGGATTCCATCAAGTCGGTTAATTCCCCGGTACAAATTCATCAGCCAGCGAAATCACTGTCTCCGGTATTCCATGGGACACGTGCGCCGCAGTCTGTTCAAAGGATTTCGTCGGCGGTCTAATAGATAACCGTTAATAACATCTCCACATAGTCCCGGTGCCGCGAGCAAACAGAACGCCTCGTCTTGAAACATTGACGGGTCCAATTTCGCGGCTGGAATGGAGAAACAAAAGGGCCAAAGTACACAACGGGACGGGAAGGAGTGGGAAGAACGAGGACAGGGGTCGAGGAAAAATTAGTTTGCGCGTAACCGGCGACGACTCATAACTGTTGCTTTTCCCCGAAACGGAACCGGGAGGTATACCTTGGCAGCTTGCCTGGGCGTCCTGGGCACAGTCAATATTTTGGGCAGGTCCGGTTCTGGTTGTCGTAGGTATTACCGCCTTTCCTGGATTCCATTCCGAAGACGACGCGACGACGCTCTCTCCTCACTCTCTTTCTCTCTCCTTCTCTCTCGCAGCAGGTAGAAAACCGTAGGAACGCTCAATTGACCCCGGTTCTTGGTCGATGGGGGATCGAAAGGTTCCCTTGTGTGCGCTTCCCTACTAGACGTTCGTCTTTGTGGAGGCGTCGATTGTGTTTGTCGACGTAGCCGGGGTGTCGAATCACATCTAAACACGAGATATCTTATTTCCGCGACGCCTCCTCCGGCGAGAGGACGCGTCGTCTCCGAGCTCCCTTCCCCCGTCGTCAAACCCCGCTCGCAGCGTCGCTATAAATTCTCCAATGTGAGATCCCTATCTTTATGGATCCTCGCTTTTACGAGTTTTACAAATAGATTTAGGTATCGCGGGCCCCGCTGCGCTTGTGTTTTAAATATCCCGCCGCGCGGTGTTTTTCGATTTTCGCCCGGAGATAAGGCCGCCGCGGATCCACGGTTCCGCGATCGACGAGCAAACAGATCAGCGGCTGACGAAAGTTTTCGTGCAACCCACCCGGTCGTGCTCGTAATTTTCTGCGGCCCCCGCAACGAATCTCATTCCCGAGATAAGCGACGACTACCTTCGAACTACGATTAGATCTTAGGAGAAGATACAACGCGCTCGGAATAAGGTGGAACGGAATTTAACCTTCGGCAGGTAGGGTCAGGGTGACTAGCTTCGCTTCGTTCGATCTAGAATTTGTTGCTTTCGAGGGGAATCGATAGATTACAGCGTTCAGTGCGCTGTGATTTCTATCGAATCTGTGATTGGTACTTTTATTGTTGTTTCCACGTCACTCATATATGTAGAAGCAACATAAAATTTGTGCGGGGTTAAAGATTCATTTCCTCCCTTTAAAATAGAATAACTTTTTTGTAATTTTGCCAAACGACCTCATTTTCTATAATCAATTAGAAGCATTGGTTTACGAAATGATATGCAAAATACATTTTCCAAAAATTATAATTTACAAGGTTACATGCAAAAATAAAAAAGGCTTTTCTTAAAACCTTTTCACTTAGGCCCTTAATGATAATTTAAAGTATATGTTTTGTTAAAAGACGTTTCTGCTTAAATTCCACAGAATTGTACAGCTTTCTATGCGTGTCGTTTTTCCTGCGTCAATCGATTTCGATGAAATTTTCAGTATGTGTATAACTAACATACAGTAGCGGACAAAAGTTTAAGACCGCTCTAAAGAAGACGATAACTTTTTTAATATTGTACTATACGAGTTTCATTTTACCAGGACCCATGCTGTTATTGTTTCATTCCAGATATAGTTTCGCGATTCATTGTCTATTGTTACTCACAATCCTCCTCTTTAAACAATTACTGTTCTTTCATTTAGTGCGCTCGTTATCGCTGGATATGGATATTTCCGAAAAATCGGTTTGCAGCGATAGCAACAAAGAAATATGCGGGATTATTTAAAATCCGAATTTTGGAAAATATTGTATGGTTACATATGGAAATCATGAAAAAAAATTAAACCGACTTCGAAAAAACGCACTAAGAAAATGCACTACAAAGTATGAAATAATTTCCATTTAATTTATGTGAATACACACGAACTTAAATACTATACAATCTTTTACAAGAAAATCCTTAAATTCTTCTACATGCTTTCACATATTAATGTACAGTAGCGGACAAAAGTTTAAGACCGCTCTAAAGAAGACGATAACTTTTTTAATATTGTACTATACGATTTGAACTTTTTTGGGAAGCTAGAGCAATTAGTTTACTAAAGGATGTGAAAAGAAATTTTTTCAAAAATTGCAATTGATCGGAATTGTTAAAAAAATACTAAAAGTTGAATTTTTAACCTTTTTACGTGGGCTTACATTGAAAATTTAAAAAATACGTTTTGTAGCTGTGTGTCAATTAAACATTCTGAAAATTTCGTCAAAATCGGTCGACGTTGCAATGAGCTACAAACGGTAAAGACGGTAAAAATTGCAGATTTTCACGATTTATTGCCGAAAATCTCGAAAATCTGCAATTCTTACCATCTTTAAACGTTTGTAGCTTACTGCAACGTCGACCGATTTTGACGAAACTTTCAGAATATGTGTAATTGACACAGACCTACAAGACGTATTTTTTAAATTTTCAATATAAGCCCACATAAAAAAGTTAAAAATTCAACTTTTAGTATTTTTCAACAATTCCGATCAATTGCAACTTTTGAAAAAATTTCTTTTCACATCCTTTAGTAAACTAATTGCTCTAGCTTCCCAAAAAAGTTCAAATCGTATAGTACAATATTAAAAAAGTTATCGTCTTCTTTAGAACGGTCTTAAACTTTTGTCCTCTACTGTATGTTAGTTATACAGATATTTCAAATATTTCAAAATCATTATTTCAAAAAGATCATCAAAGCAGATATTTCAAATTTTCTTTAAGAGCCCAAATAAAAAGGTTGTAAAAAATGCTTTTTTTTATTTTTGCATGTAACCTTGTAAACTATAATTTTTATAAAATGTATTTTGCATATCATTTCGTAAACTAATGCTTCTAATTAATTTTTAAAAATACGTTTGGTACAATTATGAAAATGTTATTCTGTTTTTGGAAAGCGTACGAATTGCGAATCCTTTTTACATTCATTGTATAGTGATTTATAGTGATGTATCATATGAATAAAATTTGGTTAGAACCTCCGAGATACAGATTTAACCCTTTCTTATGTGATCGTTGTTAATATTGATAACAGAAACATAGAATTTTATTTAACTCATTGCATCCTGTTTAAAATCTTCATCACGAATTTGCCTTGATACGGAGGACAAGGGATTAATGGCAATATGAATGATTGCGTGTGATCTTTTCGGTGGTTAAAGCGATTAAATGCACGCGGAGTGAATGCGGAGAGAAGAATTGCAACGTGAGAATTGTCACATGAAAGTAGAATGCCCGGGCGTCTACATGCAAATTAGACATTACGATTTCATTGCTTGAGAATTAGCACTGGGAAAGAGGAAGCAGTACTCAAGAATGAAGAGAATTTCTACTGTGGTGAACAATAGTATTACACTTGAAATGTACGTAGTTTCACAATAAAAAAGACATGTCGCGTGTATGTAAAATCATGGGTGTGCGCTCTTAGACGTAATTTGTTTCCTCCACTGGTACATGTATAATGTACATCTTGCGTTGCTAAAATATCAAATAACGTTTGCCGCATATGTTACTGGCTAATTTTCACGGGATACTACTACATTGCTAATGATCCTATAATTGCTTATAACGATTAATCGACTGTGTTACGTCAATCCGTAATTGGTCTGTACATTGCCCACCAAAATTTTGGAACTACACGATAGATTTCCATGGAATCATATCGTGTAACACATCTTCTTCCGACTGCGAATTAACCAAATGTTTTTTCAAGCAACAGTTATTTTTAGAGCTTCCCCTAGAGGATGACTGTTATAAATTTCACCGACTCATTTTTGCCATGAATGCATAAAATCCTCAGTTTATTAATGAATCATGTTGCCCACTTTATCGCCCTACTTTCACCGTTAACAAATAATTTTTCTCCAGTCATTTCTCTGATATTCCACCTCAAACGTAACGAGAACAATTTATTAGTACTTCCAAGCTAAACATTCCCCTCGATGTTTGTCCATACCAAACAGAAACTCTAACGGAGCAGTCGTAAACAAAATTGTCATACTGTTTGCGTTATTCTTGCACGCGAGATAATCGACGTTTCTAAACGAGTACATTATTTTTGCGTGCACCGAAGTACTAAAAAGCCAAGATTGCATCGCGGCCGGCTGCTATCTAAAGCTATTTCAAAACGTTTTCAGGCAAAGCCATTTCCCCCGTACAAATATTTTTACATTCCATCATGTGTCACTCTAGCGGACAGCCTACGTTCGGAACCGGCGTCATCGACCGTGTCTGCGAGCCGATAGTGCGGCTAAATTATTAGGTAGCCACCGATAAGAAGAGGCTCGCGTGTCGCGGCCGGCGGCGGGTGCGTCATCGAAAAAACATCGTTATAGTTATCGCGGGGGTGGCGTGTCTCGCCGCTATCCCGGAAGAGGCGTAATACCGGAGACAAACACTGTGAAACGCAGATTCGGCACTCCTCGTACTAATCTTGGCTGGTCGGGGAACGAGACAACGACGATGGTGTCTCTCTGTCTCTCTTCTGGTGTTCTCCCCCACCGAACGAGAAAGCAGCCGTCGCGTTGTCGACTGTCTTGTGTTTGGATAATACACACAGATAGTCGGATAATTCACTTGTCTCGTCGAAAATGAAATTACGACGACGGTGACGGCGGCGGCGGGCGGTGCAGCTATGCAAAACCCGGCAGTTGGCGAAATGGCAACGCGGGCGGCCGCGAGGCAATGCATAAAAGCAGTACAGCGTATATTATTTTACATTTCCCAGAGGGTCTTCCTATGGGGATTCCGTAGAAGAGCGCCGCCCACGCCACCTCAACCCCCTCTCGCTATACGGTCCCGTTTCCTCGTTCCCTGCTCCTCGAGAGGCCGCCCCCGGACGAACTCTCTGTGTCTTTATATATTTATATTCAATAAAACCCGCGTCGCGAGCTCCGCGACCTTTGTAAAGAAAAACACGCGTCGGTGCTGTTACACGACGAGACGAAGAATCGAGTTCCGCGGAAAGGAGCCGCTAGGGACGAATCCGCTTGTCCGAACGCGGGACGGAACGGAAAGGTAACGACCTTCGTGCAGGGCCACGATTTTGTATGGAGGGTATGCAGCGTAAATTCTGGCCACGGAAATTTACGGGATTCTAACGGGCCGGAATTTATGCAAGTCCCGAGGGCCCTTCTCTCTCTCTCTTTCTCTCTATTCGCGTATTCGGTTTCCCTGCGTAGTAGTCGGGTCGATTGAAAAACCGGATGAGAATTTCCACCATGAAGAATGCAACGCCTGAAAAGCTTTTAATAACCGTATAATGTACAGAGCGAACATTTTCCATCCGGGAAAAGTGTAACAAACAAGAAGCCATCGCGTCGTGTCGGGCCGCGCGATGAAAATCAAAGAGGCGACTTTCCCGATGGCTCTTACATCGCCCGAACGTAATTATACCTGGAAAGGGAGTCGAAAAGGGTTGAGGCGAACGCGATTACGATTTCTGCTGCTCAAAGGCTGCTCGGGGAACGCAAGGGCACCAAGGTCGCCCTTGGTTCATTTAAATGGTAATGAGTCTTTTTATTAGAGCACGGGCGAGATCCGAGATACGCTAAAAGCAAATTCATCGGCGGGAATGAGGTTAGCCGGACTCAATTTATCGAAACGTAATTGAGTTGTACAAGCACCCACATCTTGTCCGCGCGGGATCAGATAAAACACACAGGTATAATCACTCGCTCGAGATAACCGTGTAGCGTATTACAAAAGGGTTTCGGCTAATCACGATGACTCGACGCGAGACGCCACGCCGACGATTACGGCGTAGAAAACCCGAGCAGCGCGTATGTACCAAACCAACAGCCCTTGCGGAACACGGCAAAGCCCCGAAACGTAATAAATGATCCCTTTCTCGGTCTCCCTCGCGGTGCCGTTACGGTTCGAAGGGGTGGAGGGCGGCGGCTAGAATAAATTAAGTATTCTTCGGAGGGCGGACAGACCGGGCCGCCACTTCTGCGACCGGGGATAGTTTAGTTTTAAGGAAAGTGCTCGCTCGGACGACGGACTACCTCCTGGGACGAGGCGAACAAAGGTCCACGGCAGGACGAACTCGTTCGAAAAAACGAAAAGTAAAGACGTAGGCGAGGGCCGTGGGAGGAACGCACCCTTTCTCTCTCTCTTTCCAGCGCACATACGCGATAATAAATCACCTAGCGGAGGATCTTGAGGGAAATTCGGTGAAATCTCATCCATTAGGATTACCAGCAAAACAGAGAGGCAAAGGCGTCTAGTCTCCAGCACGGGACACCATTGGGCACGTTTCGCAAACACAACTCGTGTTTATCTGTTGATACTGCGGCCAAAAAGTTCCCGAGCTTCCCAAGCCCGCGTTATGAAAACAATATTTTCGACTTTCCCTTTTGTCGGCCCGGGCTGTACCGTGGAATATTTACCTCGAGTGTCCCTCCAGCAGATCCCTTCATATTTTGTCGGCGTTCCAGTAATCCTGGAATAGCAATGCGAGTGGTTTTACCGCGGCCTCACTCCCCTGGCGCGTCGGAGTATAAACAGAGGCGGCCCGATTAAATGATACGAATTGACGGGTGAGAAGGGGAAAATTGATAAGTCGAATGGCGAGCGTCGTAAAACGGGGATCCGCGTTTTAAGACGCTGTGCCTGGAGGATTCGTAAACCAGTGAATAAAGCTTTTTCGCCGGTTTAATGGCTGATCCCCGCACTCCTCCCGATCATTCGTATTATTCATGCTCGAGTCCGACCGCACCTTCCGCCGTATCGCCATCGACTTTTTCTCCCTGGATGCCGTTCCACTTTCGACCACTTCTAATCTCAGAATGTTCCGCCGTCGTAATTCGGTGCTGTCTCGCGATAAATTTCATAATTCCATGCCGGTTTTGCGACAGCGACGTCAGCGAACGTTATTACCTCTCTATAAACGCACTCGTAACGATACGAAACACTTCGCCGAAATGAATATCGCCAACAGCTTTACGCATATTTAGCGAATATTCGAGGCGTCATGAAATATGTAGCCTATTTGCATGATTGTGCCGCGGTGAAAATCGCTGACACATTCACTCGCGCTGGCTTTTCGCGTGACAGTAAATCGTGACTTTTACTGCCACGCCGCCGCGCGAAAAGTCATTACTAGGCTGCGGATGTTTATGCAAGCCCGTACTCACTGCTGGTTTTGTAGAAAAAAAGAGAGGGGAATTGCGTTCGCCATGATATATTTTATTTGATCGAACATTAACGAGAAACTTCGCGGTTTTTACTGGGTTTTTATGCTCGTCTATTTTCCCACGTATTTTGCGCTATGACTGCGAAGAATTCCGAAGTTTGGCTATCACCGATCTTGTCGTGGAATGGATGTACGCGTGATTGCGAAACCATGTTTTGCACGAATGCTTAGTTCAGCGATTTTCATCGTAATTCTTTGGTGATGGAAAGTGTTCGATGCGGTAGAATTTTTTGGAAAAATCCTGCTGCACTTATTGCGTTTACGTTGTTACAAAGGAAATAAAAGTTCGAATTAAGCAACGAAATTTTCGTCTGGCCCCAAACGACCCATAACGCCGACAGAGGGTTAACATTTTAGCCGAGCCGCTGGGAACGCGGTGAAATAAAGATGCGTCGCGCGAGAGGTTCGCGTTGGCGTCGCGTATCCACGTGCATACAAACGGCTGTTCTAAAATATACGCGAGCACGACTGGTCCCGGCCCCCTTTGTTCACCCCGCGCAATACCATCAGCGGTGCGCGGGACAGTAGTACGATCATGTTAACCCGATGCTTCGTCACCCTCGGCGCCGAGTTTCGAGTCAAGCCGGTGTTGAAATTTTGTTCGATGAGCGAAGTACACGCCGGTTTAATTTGTAGTACAGCCGGATGTGCGGCGTGGGTGGCGAACGTTGCGTGGGTGAACGGGCGGCCGAGTGGGTGGGTGTGGCGGCGGACGGGCGGTAGTCAAATTTATTGAAACGCACGCTGTTCTCCGGCCGTCCCCGAGGACCGAATTTTGCTATTTCGCAACGGTCTCGATGCAGAGTCGAATTCCGACGGGCGCCGCCTCCAAGGACTACCGAGGGTTTGTTAAGGGATGTTCCGTGGCGAACCCCCAGCCCTCTCGGTATACATCCATGTATACATATATACGTAGACCTACACATTTTGTAATTTAATTGCCGCCGGACAAGATGGAGCACGCTTCCCTTCCACGGGAATCGATTTAAATTCCGTGTCGCGGAACTTAAGCCGCTAAATTAATTTGTATTACGCGGCGACGACGAATGCGCGAAGAAACCGTTACACCGGCTAATTAGGTTTCGCGTCTCGACGTCTGTTCAATTTTCCTTCGAGCCTGGCCGTCGGGAATGGTCCCGCGAGGGTATTGCCTCTGCCGCATGGTTTAATTGAACGGGTTCGAGCACCGACGATTTTTCGACTTTTCGAGGAGTGGTTTTCGATCCTCGAAAAACATCTTTTTTTCTTTGAACCTTGTCCTACGATTTATCTTACGGTTTCAGTGATTAGAACCTTTTTCACCACATTTTTATTAGCTCGCTTTCATGTTTGTCTGTTTGTTCGGTACAAATTTTGCAATTGATTTTAAACTAACTTCCTGATGAGCTAGAGGCTTGAAATTTTAAACATAGCTCAGAACTGGATGACAATGCAATATTTAAAAAGAAATTTTTAACAAAGCCTATGTTATAGTTCATAATTTCCTGAAAAAGGAGAAAATTGTTCTCTATTGTATGCCTGCATATTCTCCAATAACTATACATTAACAAAAGCAAAACAGAATTTCATCTCGGTTCGAAGGAAATTAATAATATACACTGACGAGCCTAACTGATTCAACACACTTTTAAATCAGAATATCTTTTTTATGAATGGACCAAGCGACTTCAATTTATCTGTAAGGCTGGAAGAATTAGTTTAGTAAATGACGTCTAAAAAATATTTTGAAAAAATGCATTTGATCGGAATTGCGAAAAAAATAGAAAAAATTGATTTTTACTACTTTTTTAGCTGGGCCGATAACGAAAATTTAAAAGATGTGTTTGGTCAACTCGTATACAGTGGGTGTACAAAGTATTCGTACACTTTTTAAAAACTAATAACATTTTTATAATTGTACCAAACAACCTGATTTTTTATAATCAATTAGGAGCATTGGTTTACGAAATGATATACAAAAAAGATTTTCCAAAAATTATAATTTACAAGATTAAATGCAAAAATAAAAAAGGTATTTTTTAAAACTTTTTTATTTGGGTCCTTAATGAAAATTTAAAATGTATGTTTTGTAGATCTATGTTAGTCATACACATGCTCAAAATTTCATTGAAATTGATTAACATACACACGAGCTACAAGCGGTTAAAAATGGTGAAAATCGTAGTTTTCCACGACTTTTGATCAGTTTCTGCTTAAAATCCACAGAATCGTACATCTTACGACGCCTGTTATTTTTTCCTGCGTCAATCGATTTCGATGAAATTTCCAACATGTGTATAAAGAACATGCATCTAGAAAACATATGTTTTAAATTTTCATTAAGGGCCCAAATAAAAAAGTTTTAAAAAATGCCTTTTTTATTTTTCCTGCAACCTTGTAAATCGTAATTTTTGGAAAATCTTTTTTGCATATCAGTTTGTAAACTAATGCTTCTAATTGATTATAAAAAATCAGTTCGTTTGGTACTATTATAAAAAAGTTATTAATTTTTAAAAGGTGTACGAATACTTTGTACACCCACTGTAAATGATATGCGCTCTGAAAATTTCATTAAAATTGGTTAAATCTTGAAAAATTGCAATTTTTACCACTTTTGATCGTTTACAGCTCGTAAACCAATTGACCAATTTCAATTAAATTTTCAGAGCCTATATACTTAGCTAATACAAGTTGACCAAACACATCTTTTAAATTTTCGTTATTGTCCCAGCTAAAAGAATAGTAAAAATCAATTTTTATTATTTTTTTCGCAATTCCAACCAAATGCATTTTTTAAAAATATTTTTTAGACGTCATTTACTGAACTAATTCTTCCAGCCTTACAGAGAAATTGAAGTCATTTGGTCCATTCATAAAAAAGTTATCCTACTTTAAAGCGTGTTGAATCAGTTATGCTCCTTACTGTACATATTTATTAGACTCTGTTCTGAATCTTCATCACGAGCGCTGACACGATATTGTAGGGCAAGGGGTTAAGGGTACCCCCTTAACAAAGTTCTTCTTGGGATGATAGATACGATATCGCGTCTCTTATTCTTTTGTTTTGCCGGATTGCTCCGGAAGCTTGTATTACACCGCTGACGCGGAAGCGACCCGAAACGGTGAACGGGAATCGTTCTATTCGCCTTTACAGCGATCCCCTTGCAAACGTTTCTTATATTCGACGGAATAAAAACGAAATGACCGCAAGTATAAAATCCTGCTGCGCTCTTCGAATTTATTTTTCCAAGCGCCACTTTTCCACGATGCTCGAACAATCCGTATTTTTCTCGATTAAGATTCTCGGCATAGTAGGGGAAACAGGTTTCCTGTTACAAGCAGGGGCGTTCCCCGTGACGGTCGGGTCAAAGGTATATCTTAATTCAATTGATCGGTACCGATGACTTCACCGAGATAGAAGAACGTTCTAATTTTCAAATGCGAATTTCGCGGCAAGTGATATTCAACAGGGATAGAATGGAAGTACCTTCGAGGTGGGCGGGCGCGCGCGAAACCCTCTTCCGCTAATTTCGATCTCCATTTGTGTAATTGACTTTGAGGCGAAAGTTTTCGCTGCTCGTACGGTACTCCAATTTATCGGGACGTTATACCAACCTGTCCTAGGTGGCTCTCTGGTCCGTGCTTGAAAACAGTTTGCCCGATAGAGTTGAATTGTGCGGTGTGTTAGATACGAGTCTCCAGAGGAACTGACTAGACTGCTATAAAATATGTCAAGAGAACTCGGAGTATCAGAGTGAAATAGAACCGGAAGGTTTTATTGTTCGCCTCTCCTACGCTCTCCTTATTTTCTCTCGTTCCGTGTCGTCTCCGGAGAAGATGACAAGTATTTAAAAAATGGAACATGATTTCCTCCGGTCGTAATATCCTTCTTCCTCCGCGCTTCCATAAATTGCCCCCCGGTTACAAGCACCGTGCGCAGATCAAGGAGCACGATGACGAACATTATCTTACCTGTTACATCACGACGCACGGTAGGTATTATATTACATTCGAAATGTTGTATTTAATATTTATCGATCCACGCTTTACGAATGGTCAACGACGCGGAACGAGTATCGAGGGATAAGGGTGGCTCCGCCGTAACAGTTATCGAGACCGAGGCTATTATTTGCGTTTGACCTAAATGCTGAGTCAAGATTTGCGTGAGGTATGAACGGTTAAGGGTCGCTAAAAGGGTGTGCTGAATCAGGTCCTGTCCACATTGCCCGTTTAACATTTTCTTATCAATCGCTTCCGAGCAGAAACTGCTGCTCGAATAAATTTCAATGGCCGACTATATCACGGAAATACGGAAATTCTAGTCAGCCGATTTTACCTCCAGCTAGAAACAGTCGAAAAATATTGCCGCTAAAAATGTACGAGTAACGGAAAATTTTCAGAGGCGATCCCTCAAAAATGTCCCTCGGAAGTAACCCTCGAGGGAGTATTCTAACGTGACAGGTATTTTTCAAGCTCTTTGTAATTTGCGTCACGTCCAGTGGTTCAGCTGTTAATAATAATTGTTAAAATCAATCGTGCATAACATACATTTTCTGAATTAAATACTTACTCTAATAATGATGTACGAGAAATAAAATATCAAATATTATAATTGATAACTAATGTCGAATTATCATATATTATATCAGATTGCGTGCGATAGAATTAAAAAAAACTAATTTTGAATTTAAATCTTCATTGAACGAACTAAAAATGTAGCGAAATTTATTTTATTAAATGATTGAGTCATTTTCAAATATAAATTGTGAGCGAATATTCGTTGGAGCCTGTTCATCACTGAAGACTGCGAAGATTTTTCGGAAGAATCGATGAGCGATGGATTGTTCCTCGATCTATGAGATGCGCAGAGTAATGTGATCCAGCCACGAGGAGGATAAAAGATGCAATGTACACGATTAAGAAGATAGTGACTAAGAAGAATGCGATTAAGAAGAAATCGATTGAAAGGAATTGGTGATGATGTACCTTATAAAGATTAAACCTAGAACAATGGATTGGCTAATCTATAAAAGGGATGGTTCCTCATCAGGGCCAGTTCAGTCAATGTTAAAAATTCTATCGATCTCCATCGTACATCAATTAAAAGTTCAGTACAGCGAATGTGTGTGTTATCCTGCTGGAGTATAATTACAATAGTGAAGTAAAAGTTAAAAAGTGTTAATCGGTCGAAGATATTTTCAACAACATCAACGCCAAAATCACCACATCATACCGAAGCGTTTGAAGCGGTCGTATAGAACAACTCTGTGAGAGCCGAAACTGCGTATCGGTAAATACTAACAATTTATAATAAAATCACAAAAACTCCATGCATCTGAAATTTGTTACATAGAATATATTTTGTTTATTTAAAGTTGAATCAAAATATCAAATCATTTTTAAAAGAGTTTACCCAACTTCGATTTCTGCGTTCCAATTCCATGATCAAAGTTACATAGAATTTAAGAAATCCTCAATTACCCGAACCGAAGCCGGTGAATGCATGTAGGTTCAAAACTGCGTTTTATCTTCAATCCAAATCTTTCAATTAAACTATACAATCTATAATACATCCACCTTAGGACGTAACAATTGTAGTAAAAGAAGTTGTAAAAATTCAAAACAAACATATCTCAAGTGTTGCAACAGTTCCTGACAGTCGCCACACTAAACTAGCTACAACTTCGTTATTTTTTGGAGTACCATTATCAAATTTGAGAAGCATATTTTAAAAACACCGTGCTTTCGATGTCCACGAAAAGAAATTGATTTTTCGAAGCTGGTGCACCGGAATACGCCCTTAACGAGCCCGGAGGAACTTGTAAAGCTTGAGCGCAAGAAATAAGGGGCTGCTATCGATTTGTCTGTAGCGGGCGAACACAGAAATACTTTGCAAAATCGTTTGCATCGCTACGAGTTCGCGAGAGTTGTTTAAGACTCCGGGCAAGCAATAAAAATCCATTTACGTTGAACGAGGGCCTCTCTCCGACGACCCAGTTATGTTTCGCAGCGGCGGCGGCGGCGCTGCGCAAAGATCAAGTTCATGGAAGCAAGTTAATCATCCCTCCGCCCCTGTAATTTCTCTAATGCACAGTTTACACGACACAGCTGGATTGTTCGTAATAGTCGAACACGAGGAGCCATGAGATTATACAAATCCGTTCTGAACTGGATCGTCGGGTGGCTATATTCAAGAACTTGTCGTACCCGGTCCCTACTTGTCTTGCCGGGTTGTTCGTTCCGTGGGAGGGTTGGTTCTCCGGGTAACGAGGTTCCACGGAAGTTCCGCGCGGCGATATTTCTCGCGCGGAAACAATGTAAAAATATGCGTCTCGGTATTTCGAGGAATAAATCGCGGAATTACGTCGCGCGGCCTCCATTACTTTTATTTATCACTCCCGGCATTAATTTTTGCGGGGGCGGGGAGGGAAGGAATCGATCGCGGGAGTCGCCCCGCTTCTTTCCCCGGTATCGATCTACATCCGACCCCGGGCAAAGAACGGAAACGCGAAAGGGAGAAAAAACGTAGAAAAACGAAGGCGAAACAGAGACGAGAAAAAAGAATTTAATACGTTATTGGTGGCGGAGAGATTTATCGAAATGCGCGCGCGCGCGCTGCTCTTCTCCCCGGGGAATAAATTCTGTACCGCACATAGTGCTTTACCAGACAGAGTCGAATTGCACGGTGCGGTAGATACGAAGGACTACGGGGGTAGCTAAAGGATGCGCCAGGGCTGTACATTTACATCGGAGACTCTCCGGCAACACGCGCATTTTTTCCCCGGCTGATTATTAAAATAAATGGACTTTCAAATGAGCGGCATTATCAGCGCTAATTTTACTTGTAAAATCGAAAACTCCCGGCCACCGCTATTTCAAAACCAGAACCGGCAACTTCCTGCGTCTTCGCAATTAAAATACTTCGGAACTTCGCGATTAAAGCCAGCATGCGCGGGACATGGCTAAAAGCGTTCGAATTAAATCGAACCGCGCGGAAGCGAAATAAGCAGCGCAAAATACATCTGTGTCGTGTAAATGGGTAGAGGACCTCGGTTGTCCACTTAACTAATCGATGGTCTATTTTAGATGTGCTTACGATTCTCCATGTAGTTACTTTCCTTTATTGTAGGTTTTACTCCTCAGTAATAGCGGCGATGAACGCCGCGTGACGCTGCGCAAATTATAATTGGAAACGTAACAATCTGCGACCCCTTTCAACGTACGAATCCTCGAGTCCTGAGCAATATTTCGAAGCAAATCTTTCTTCAAATGGACTATAATAGACTGTCCCCTCTGCCCAAAAAAGTTCTTTCAAAATTCCCAATTCCCCTCGGAATAGAGCCACCCCGTTTCGGGGCTAAACGACACGGGAAACACTTACCCCACAACAATTTTCACTATGAAAAAAAAGGTAACTGACTTCGCGACGGTTCCCTATTTCTCTCCCCGGGTTGGTGGACCCTGTAGTTCACATTGGAGCCGAGGGTGCAACTCGATTTCAACCCCCGAACGGACCCGCAGTGGTACAAAATCGTCAAAAACCTAAAAAAACCAATAGTATTATTTTGTTAATTATTTGTATAGTTAAAGGTATCTGAGAAAATTCATACGGAATTTTAGAAAGGTCCTCGTATGATAAGGTGAAGTGCCCTATGCCTGCACAGCATGTTTTTCTATTTTAAATTTTATCACTTTAAATAAACATAAACAATTTCTTAAGAGTTTTAACATACAGTTCAGAGTTTGTTAAGTAATTTAAATTAAAAAATCATTGTTTAGGTTAATATCTTAATTGTATTAACAAGAATAATTCAAACCTATAGTTGGACATATTAAATCCAATCTAAGCTAGTACCTGGACAGAAGTAAAGCATATATCGGGACACATTCAATTTACGAGTTGATCGAGCGAACATAACCTAAAACGTTGGTTGGTGGCGCTGTTGCGCATGACGAATAGAAGATGCTTTGCGTAATATGTAGTATTCTTATCATAGATTATAGTATTGTATTATTTAACCAAATATATATTTATTTTCATTTACTGTTTTAATAAAACTTGTCATAATACAACTTTTAAGGTTAGGTAGTAATACTGATAGATTTAAGATGTAAACATAAAGTATTATTAACGTCACAACCGGAATACATTTTCTACATACGTTATTCAAGCTAATAGAAGACTAATTATACGTACATGTAGTTAAATAATTTGCAAACAATGCGTTGATTTTATTCACCAACACGTGTCCGGCTTCAGGCGTAAGCACATTGCGTATAAGCTCAGAGTGGGACAGCTACTGTCATCGCTCCCGGTATGGAGTACTTATATTTGAAAACAGTCCTAATCTTGGATATCTAATATTTGGATTAATAATTATTATTTACGTTAAGTTTGATTGCCAATTTATTTTAAAATATCAATATTATTATGCGTGATAATTATTTTTTGTCTGAGGGCTTAAATTATATCTTTTTTTCTAACAAAAGTTCGAACTATAAATGCACATGATTCGCATGTAAATAGACTATTTTGTATACTGTTTTCAGATGAACTTTGAATTCATTTTTAAATTTCAATTGATGTTTCAATAAAATAATATTCACACCTACTTGTAGCTAAGGCCTCAGAATATATAGTATAATTATTTAATCTCTTAATTACTGATTTTACTATGAAAATTCAATTGTCCAGATTTAGCTATCACTTTTGGACTGTCCAGACTTAGGGCACTTCACCTTACTTCGTAACTGAGTAAGCATCCTTAAGGGTTAAGTCTCGTTGAACGAGGTTGAAAATTTGACTTTCTTCTGCGTGTTGTCGACGTTGGACCAGCGTGCGACGGCCCTGGGCAGAGAGTTGAACAAAGATCCGCGTGCACGTACCTCTAGCCGAGACAATCATAACAAGCGGCTTGTCGGGGCGAAAGGCAGTGGCAGCAACACCGGCGTCACCAGGGGTAGATGAAACACCGGCGGGCTCAAGTTCACCCTCCCAGCGCCAATGAAAGAAGCCTGCCACCGGGAAAGGGGGAAAGGGGGTTGAATCCGCCTGGATACGCAGCGGCGACGATTACACCGAACAGGAAGCTCCGCTGGAATTCGCCACGGAGCGAGACGGTTCAGCGAGCGGCGCGAATCGCTCCTATAAATTATCCTTGCTAAAACGACACCCGGCATTCGCAATTATTTAAATGTACCGGATAACGACGACGAGTCCATGTTGCTGGCGCGCGCGCTCGCGCACGGAACACCAACCGGCCAACGTTGATTCGCCGGAATAAGGCGAAGGGTTCGGCGCGATCGTTTTAACACTAAAGAAGGTATACATAGTTTCGGGCAGCACTCTATGCCTTACCTCGTTGCGAGCGGCTGCGTGAAATTTCCCGACGCGAATTCCCGTCCGTGTTTCAAGTTATCTAATCCCCACGGTGCTTTACTTTATCCCGAATATTATTCTAATTTGGCGGTAGGAGCCGTTTCTGCATAATTCTTCCATCGCGTGAAATTTTCACGCAATTATCAATTTTTGATGGTACTGTTACGGACTGCGAGGTAGGTATATTATTACGAGAGAATCGTTCTATGCATTTTTATACGTGTATACATTACTGTATAATTGGCAGACGGTACGAGTATTTTGCCAATGGCTAAATTCGGGAAACACAGCTGTGTTCTACATTTTTTAACGTTTAAATGTAATATTGTAGCAGAACTTGTTATCGTGTATAAATTATAACAAGCCACGTGAGAATCATTTTATGCGTTTTCATATGTGTATACATTACTGGCGCGGAGCTGGCAAGCAATATGAATTTTTTAGCGATGCCTCAATTAAGAAAAATGCATCGATGTTTTACACTTTTCAATATTCAAACAGAGATGCGTTGCGGAATGAAATAGTAGCATTTGTTACGGCATGTAAAATTATAATGAGACATACAAGGAACATTTTACACATTTTTATATGTACGTACAAGCCTAAAATTTGCCTCAATATTTCAGTAAGGATTAAATGAAGAGAAGTAGAAATAGATTTCACACCTTCTGACATTTAGCTTAATATAACGAAGCAATGAAAATTTGTAACATCCGGTAACCGCTGTGGATTTACAATGCTTCGGTTCTACAATCTTTTCGCCAAGGAACGAACGATCCGAATTAGGTTATCCTCTCAGAGAGTACTCAACTGATTTGCGAACATACTCTTCGGATCACGGAGTAGATCTTTCGGATATAGATTTCCAGGCTAGAAAGCCGTACGGTTGATGGACCAATTTGCCGAAACGTTATTCTCATCTCTCGGAGTTCGAGACGCGCGTTGTACTGTCTGAGAAGTGCCCGCGGAACACACGGCACACGTAAAGAAGATTCCTGGGGAATACGGCGATGCCGACGTCGCTCCTAATGGCAACATTTCCGAAACACAGCGTGCTTCTCTTTCGAATCTTCTTCGCGGAATCGGAGTGAATCGTGCTTCAAAAGCTACAAGGTGGAACTTTCGAAGTTCGTTCTCGAGCGCCGTGTGGTACATGATCGTTCGGAGGGGGTTCGGGCGCGACCTATTTTCAATCCGCGCGTCGAAGCTCCGGGCCAAATTGGCCGCCATATTGGCAAACGTTAAAGATACTCGTACGAGCCGAGGCTCGTATTAAAATGAAATTAAGTCGAAAATCGAATTTCCCGTCGTTATGCTTGCGCGCGGAACATAATGATACGTTCGGCCCTGTGTAATTTGTCCGTCAATAATTTTCGGGTGACGCGCCGGGTCCCGGAACCCAGATCGTGGACCGAATATTAAGTACTCCGTGATACATTTGATTCGAGCCTTGGAGCGTTATCTAAGTCGAGGCGAAAGCTCTCCGAGTGGCCATTCAACTGACTTAACAGCCACCGAGAGAGCGACGACAGCGAATCGCATGCAAAGGGGAAAGTTCCGAACTGATTCCGAAGGTCCGCGGCTTTAACGCGGCATTAAAAGATTCCGAACTTTCGATATTGAACTTAAAGCTGCCGAGGTAATAGTCGTTTATGAGGCGGAACTCTGCTTTATAGTCAAACATCATTTACCGTACTTAATAGAGCGACCTGTCAAGTGAGTGAACGTAATTCATATTCAACGAGAAAATAACAATTATGGTGCCGTCTTCGTATTGAATATTATACCAGGTAATACAAAAATGATACAAAATATTTTATTCGAAGTATTGCCCGTCGGTAGCTATACATTTTTCCCATCTCTCTGACAATTTATGGATGCCACGCCGAAAAAACTGTTCCTCTTTTGAGGCAAACCAGTCATCGAGCCATTTTCGTACATTTTCGTAAGATGTGAAGCGCTGCGCAGCAAGTGCGTGTCCCATCGATGCAAATAAGTAATAATCGGATGGAACCAAGTCTGGTGAGTAAGCCGCATGCGAAAGAATCTCCAACTAAACGCCTCGATCGTCTCCATGAGCGGTTTTGCTGTGTGTGATGGTGCATTATCATGAAGAAAAATCACTTTGTGATTCATATGGAACCCATTTTCCCATCTTCTGGATCTTTCCCATGGCTTTCAAACGTATGGAGACGGCTTCTCGTGTCACATTTAATCGATCCGCGAGTTGCAACAATGCTTGCAATTCGCTGTCTTCAAACTTTTCCGGTGGTCTTCCATGTTCTTCGTTTCTCGCGTCAAAATCGCCATTTTTGAATTTTTTAAACCACTCAAAGCACTGTGATTTACCAAGAACATTCTCACCGTAAGCTTCGACAAGCATTCGATGCGATTCTGCAGCAGTTTTCTTCAAATGGTAACAGAAAATCAATGCTGTCCGCAAATCGTAGTTTCCAGGCAAAAATCACTTTGTGATTCATGTGGAACCCATTTTCCCATCTTCTAGATCTTTCCCATGGCTTCCAAATGTATGGAGACGGCTTCTCGTGTCACATTTAATTGATCCGCGAGTTGTTGCGTTGGAGCGTCATCCTCATCCAACAATGCTTGCAATTCGCAGTCTTCAAACTTTTTCGGTACTCTTCCATGTTCTTCGTTTCTCGCGTCAAAATCGCCATTTTTGAATTTTTTAAACCACTCAAAGCATTGTGAGTTACCAAGAGTATGATCGCCGTAAGCTTCGACAAGCATTCGATGCGATTCTGCAGCAGTTTTCTTCAAATGGTAACAAAAAATCAATGCTGTCCGCAAATCGTAGTTTCCAGGCCAAAATCACTTTGTGATTCATGCGGAACCCATTTTCCCATCTTCTGTATCTTTCCCATGGCTTTCAAACGTATGGAGACGGCTTCTCGTGTCACATGTAATTGATCCGCGAGTTGTTGTTGCGTTGGAGCGTCATCCTCATCCAACAATGCTTGCAATTCGCTGTCTTCAAACTTTTTCGGTACTCTTCCATGTTCTTCGTTTCTCGCGTCAAAATCGCCATTTTTGAATTTTTTAAACCACTCAAAGCATTGTGAGTTACCAAGAGTATGATCGCCGTAAGCTTCGACAAGCATTCGATGCGATTCTGCAGCAGTTTTCTTCAAATGGTAACAGAAAATCAATGCTGTCCGCAAATCGTAGCTTTCAGGCAAAAATCACTTTGTGATTCATGTGGAACCCATTTTCCCATCGTCTGGATCTTTCCCATGGCTTTCAAACGTATGGAGACGGCTTCTCGTGTCACATGTAATTGATCCGCGAGTTGTTGTTGCGTTGGAGCGTCATCCTCATCCAACAATGCTTGCAATTCGCTGTCTTCAAACTTTTTCGGTACTCTTCCATGTTCTTCGTTTCTCGCGTCAAAATCGCCATTTTTGAATTTTTTAAACCACTCAAAGCATTGTGAGTTACCAAGAGTATGATCGCCGTAAGCTTCGACAAGCATTCGATGCGATTCTGCAGCAGTTTTCTTCAAATGGTAACAGAAAATCAATGCTGTCCGCAAATCGTAGCTTTCAGGCAGAAATTCGACATGTTCAACGCTATTAAAAACTATTTTATTGTATGAAACTGGTATGGTTGTGAGTTGAAAATCTTTATCAGATGTGAAAACAAGAAAATGGCGTCAATGACGCGGTTTGACGGTAACTACATTGACAGCTAGCGCCATGTATGGGCAAATTCCGGTTTCATATTTACAGACCTGGTATAGCAATTACATCGTAAGCTCACATTATATCTGTTCCAATCCTCTGGCAAAAAGAATGCTCGTGCAACTCGAATAAAGCTCGATTCACTTGACGCGAAGTTTTGCGTTCCGAGCGTGCCAGCGGTGGCCTAACCGCCGCGCCGGTATCGGCGTGTCGCTTGCACGTGTTTCGTGCGACACGCACGTTCCAATGTAACCCCCATCGGGCTAAAACTATCCTGGTCTCGCGATTATCTCGCCCGGGTTACAACAACGGGGCGCGGGCGAGATCCGTGCCCGTGCGGCTGGTGTAATGAAATTGAAACGCGGTGTTGTTTCTTTCCCGACGAAGAAGTTCGATATCGAGGGAGCGGGTAATGAAGAATAATGGTTCGAGTAGCGAGCGAGCCGGTGTAATGAGCTCAAACCAGGCACAATATTTCGTTTTAAAAAAGTAGAATCAGCGTGGCACGGCGCGCGGCGTTGCTCCGCGGATAATGTACGCGGTGCTTTTGTTTACTTCTTTTCTCGCTCCTCATCAAGAGTTCCTTCCTTATTTTTTCCTCGTTACAGAAATAAGGGGGGGGGTAGGAAGAGGACGTGGAAAGAAAAGAGGAACCACCGCGGACGCGGAGGAGATGGACCGGCGGAGAAAGAGAGAAGAATGCAAATTGACGTTCGCTCGTTTGCATAATTCAATCATTTATGCTATCCTCTCGATCGATAATGCGAGAAGTTGCATAATACATTTTTTATTAAGCGCAGCTACGCGGACGCAACGGACGGCACGGCACAGTAGCCGGTCCGCGCAAGCGAGCGAGCGAGCGAGCGAACGTTCTTCTCGCCCACCCCCGCATCCTTCGTCCTCCACCCACACCATCAAATATGCAATAAATTTCCGCGAATGTAAATATTTCAGCGCGTTTAACAAATCTCCGCGGCGTACTGTTCGTACTAAAACCGCAATTTCCTGTCGCTACATAAATGTCGAAAATCCTGTAAACGACGTTTTAATTAGAGACTTGCGTTCGCCCGGCTAAACACGGGCTCGGCTCGTCATTTGTGCCCGCGTCAATTATCATTTAAACAGTCTACGATGAATTGCAACGATACGTTATACACGGACACAGGCGCGCGCGGCACACGCGTCGTGCTTTCATAATTTACACTCTTTAATGAATGTTTATCCGCGGCCGTTGAAGGATAATGAGTTTACTTTCGCGGGGGGCGGCCGCGGTTTGGCAGAGCGGCTTTTTACGTCGATTCTGCGTTTATCGGCCGAAAGGACACGCGTGTGGCCTCATTATCGACGATTTTTAGGATCGTCGTCGGCTAACGAGTCCCCCTCTTCTCATCCCTTATTTCATATCCTCCATCTCGCAATCTTTCATCGATCGAATCGCGGCGCTGAGTCGCGGAACTTTTCCATAACTCTTTGTTAACTAACAATAGCAAGTTTCACGCGAAACCCGCGGCGGATTCGTGCTCATCAGCCTGTTCCCTCGAAGATTCGACGGGCGCGGTGTGTTATAGAGAAACTTTGCTTCGTACACGTTTATAGGCGCCGTTGCGAGAGAAAACTTCCTGGCAACTTCTGAAGACGGTCGCGCGCGTGTCGGCAACATAATGTGTTACTTGTTCCATATTGTTTACACCGGAACGTTGAAGTGTTACGTCTGCGAACCTGTGAAATGGGTTAAATTGAATGCACGTAATTCCGCGAATTACGTTCGTCCTGCGATGGCGAAGTTCTCGAACCGTTCCACCCGGAGCTTTCATGTCTTTGCGTTTAACCGTGATTTGAGTAAATTCACCGACGTGTTTAATTGTTGTTCGATCGTCGGTCGATTCTGCCACGTTCTACAAGCAAGAAAATTGTTCCTGCATCCTTGTTGTGCACTTCAATTACATCCCAACCTTCGATGGAACAAATAAACGATGGAAATGTTGTAGGGTTTTCTATTAAACAGCACGTTAACTAACGAGAACTTGCAAGTTATTTATTACAGTTTTCCTTTGGTGAAACTCGCTCAATTAATCCCTTGCCCTACAATATCGTGTCGGACTCGTGGTGAAGATTTTGAACAGAGTCTAATAAATATGTTATTAATTTTCTTTAAACCGAGTTGAAATTCTGTTTTGGTTTTGTTAATGTATAATTATTGGAGAACATGTAGGCATACAATAGATATACAGTGGGTGTACAAAGTATTCGTACACTTTTTAAAAACTAATAACATTTTTATGATTGTACCAAACAACCTGATTTTTACAATCAATTAGAAGCATTGGTTTACGAAATGATATACAAAAAATATTTTCCAAAAATTATAATTCACAAGGTTAAATGCAAAAATAAAAAAGGTATTTTTTAAAACTTTTTTATTTGGGTCCTTAATGAAAATTTAAAATGTATGTTTTGTAGATCTATGTTAGTCATACACATGCTGAAAATTTCATTGATATCGATTAACATACACACGAGCTACAAGCGGTTAAAAATGGTGAAAATCGTAGTTTTCCACGACTTTTGATCAGTTTCTGCTTAAAATCCACAGAATCGTACATCTTTTGACGCCTGTTGTTTTTTCCTGCGTCAATCGATTTCGATGAAATTTCCAGCATGTGTATAAAGGACATGGATCTAGAAAACATATGATTTAAATTTTAATTAAGGGCCCAAATAAAAAAGTTTAAAAAAATGCCTTTTTTATTTTTGCCTGCAACCTTGTAAATTGTAATTTTTGGAGAATCTTTTTTGCATATCAGTTTGTAAACTAATGCTTCTAATTGATTATAAAAAATCAGGTCGTTTGGTACAATTATAAAAAAGTTATTAGTTTTTAAAAGGTGTACGAATACTTTGTACACCCACTGTACATTTTCTCCTTCTTTAGGAAATTACGAACTACAAAGAAAGCTCTAATCACTGAAACCGTAAAATAAATCGTGGAGCAAGGGGTTAAGTGGGTACTGCAATCTAAAAATGTAACTATAACAATAGAAACAGAATTTTACTGTAGTCAATGACGTACTCATGAAATCAAAATGAACCCCATACTGAAACAAAAATGATAGTCGAAGGGAGAACATATTCAAGTTGAGGGATGTACAAAATACGATGGACCAGTAAAGCGACGCTCTGTACATTTCTATCCCCGGTGGATTTGAATTGGAATCCTCGAACAACGAGTTCTCGTTGTGGCAATAAGACCGCAAAGCATCGGTTGACGATACGGTTGTAATTTTTCCCGGAGAAAATTGAATCGAGATGAATGTCCTCATAGAGTGCAGCGGCATGTCGGCCTGGCGGAACACGAGTAGAGAGACTAAAGGCACCCCGGACGTAACTCGCTAGCCTGAAAATCCCCTCGGGAGGGTTGAAATCTACTTCTCCCCGGGCCGGCGTAGTTCTCCTCTCCTAATTCTGAGTTCCATCACATTGATTCTGGCCTCCCTTCTAGACCTCTATCAGCATATACAAAGAGGGTCCAATTTATAAACTGCCCGCAGATTCACCCGCCTGCGGTGTCTGATTAGATGTCCCCACGATTGAATATATCTTGATGATAATTGGGGGGAGAAGATTTCCGAAGGAACGGAACGCGTCTATTTCCAATTAGGCGCATTGTGGCTGCCCGGGAAAAAACCAGCGGCGCTCCTGTTTTTCATTCTTTCTGTCTTTCTATTTACTCCGATCTTGTTTAAACGAAACACAGCTCGCTTAATAAAACGTACGCGTGTTCCAGTGCGTCGCCGTTGTTCCCGTGACGTGTTCTCTCGTGCGACTGGCTATGTTAATCCTACGCAAGATCGCTGGGAACGATTGCAACGCGACGCCCAGGCCGGCATTAAAAATAATCCACCGGAGTGTTTAAGTAAAATCGCGACACGCGAAGCGTTATTGGGAATTCGCACGTTACGTTGTTCGCCGGCAGCGGAGCGCGTTCTCTCGCTCCGAAAAAAATTAATAGAAAAAGGCGCGACGAGACCGTAACAAGGTAAATACGAGCCCTGCGCGCGAACGTTACATGATTTCAGGAGCAGGGTAAAAAGGCATGTTGTTAGCGCGTTAAACGGCTTCTCGAATAATTCCCGTTCGAAATCTCGTTTTCCATGGCGCGCGTCGCGTTAATAGATTTTCCGCGGCATTTTACGCGAGTCCGCCTTCGCGCGTCGACCCGTACCAACATCGCGAATACACAGATTTTCTCGCGCGCATAAAAAGGTGCATTCAACTTACGGTTTTTTTCCGTTATGTACGTTACGTCCCTACCCCCCTCTTTCTCTTTCGCAGCGCCAAAGCATTTTGATTCGGCCCGATATAATTCCCTTTCGTCGTTCGTAACTCGTTTTCGTTAAACCCCCTTCGAGTCCCCGGCCCGATTCGAGATTGAATCACTCGCACAGGAGGGGCTGTACGTATAGTATACGGTGTAACGCGAAATGGATATGTATATATGAGAGGATCTATTCGGAAACGGAGATCCCCCGACGTGATAACACTGTGTCACTCTTCCGTGGGGCTGCCCGAGATATGATTTATACGTATTCTTGCGAATCTTCCCAACTTAAGCAGATAACGTCGGTGCAAGTAATTGGATGTTACCTCGCGGATACCTCGCTCCGGGGATGCAGGATACTCTTTATTACTCTTTCCGACCTCTATTCAATCGTTCCTATAAAAACCATTAATTCATACTCTCCTTTATACAGCCTCGCCCCATAGAAGGAACGGGAGTGCATCGGAGGATGCATTACCGAGATGAAACTGATGACAAGATAGTTTTATAAATAGCAGCTGCTCTTAGCTCTTAGCTTAGTTTAGGCTTTTTGATACTCTACAGTCGCGAGTTCTGGTGTTTACAATAAAGGCATATTAACCCTTTGCACTCCGCGCTATTTTAACTGGAAAATTAAACATTTCTTCCGATCTAGAATACTTCCATTCCCTATGATTTTTGAAATTGTATGGATATGAAATTGGTAGAATACCTCATACAATACCTAAATGTTTAGTAATTGATTAGATACCGATATATTTAATAATGTAAAAAATATTTCGAATAATGATACAACAATTTCTAGTGGTGCCTCAGAGGGGACAGCGGAGTGCGGACAGCAAAAGGTTAATTTGTGATATCTCATATCACACACACACGCACCGTGTGTTATGATATTTCATATTTAGAATGCGAACACAGCACTGTTGCTTCATCATTTAATATTTTTATTTTGTCGACTTCCCAAGTCTTAAGGCGGTAGTCACACCTCTGGTTGTAACTAGCAAATAACTAGAATCTTACTAGATTTTGGGTCGAAAGTATGGGTCTGCGATTTAACGTTGTTTGACCTTATACGAGCATATTTTGAGCTGCGTGAGGAATCATTTTAAATAGGAAGGTTAGATGCAGTGCGCTCCAGTCATGAGGTTAACGAGATTATGTTTATATCTAATAATATGAGGGCCCAATGCAGAGAAACAATCTAGGAAAAAACCCGCAGATTTCAATGCATTATTTTGTCCCTAAAAGACTTTTATGACTTATGTGATGACTGGGCGCACTGCATCTGACCTTCCTCTTTAGAATGAGCCCTCACGCAGCTCAAAATATGCTCGTATAAGGTCAAACAATGTTAAGGGTGTTCTGGAGGTATATAAAAACGCAACAAAATTTTTGAAAATTTGGCAAGACATAATTCTTACTAAATTAATGCAGTTACCAAAGTTTGGTTTCGATTCACTGCACCGTTTAAGAATTATAGCAACTTAAAGTTTGCACATTTTAACACGTCTTCTTATGGAGAATTCATAAAATTCCACTTCAAACTCTATTTAAACCTTGAAAAAACGCAACTAGAAACTTCAGTTTTCTTTTATATGTAGTAAAAATTATATAATTAATTATGTTCAAAATTTATTAGGATTCACTAAACAGTTACAGAGCAAAAAAATTATAAACTGTTACAAAACGTCAAATTTATCGTGTTGTCTCTTACTAGCATGGAAACGCGACAAGTGTAGACCACTGAATATAGTTACAGAGGGTACAGTATTCGCAAAAGTTTCATGCAAAATATACTCATGAACGGCTTTCATTGCCAATATATTGATGGATTTCGAATTTCTTGTACTTTTGTCTCCCATTGTACCTCCAGAACATCCTTAAGGGGGATCTATACCCTCGGATTTTGGGGTATTTATCAATGTTATCAACCTCTGTGCAGAAAAAAAGTTTGGTAACATTGATAAACACGCAACTGCATAATGAACACGAGATGGAGTTGCTTGCTATTTCCATATTCTATTCATCTCGTCGCGAATGCCGTTATACAGGGCAGGTCGCACTAATATTAGTGCCACCGATGAGAATATGTACCTCGTCTGTGTCAGTTTTGCTATGATTCCACATTGACAGCAGTGCAGCAGTGAAATGTTGCACAATATCGCAGCACTGATTGACAGTCCTTCTGACTAGGCACCATCTCGTGTAAACTAACTGAAATGAAATTGGCTCTAGATTGGCTCTACATCAGAGATAACCTCTGTCTTCATGAACGTAATATGGGGAAATCTCTGCTAATGTGAATGAAATCACGCGCGGCGATTTTTTGTCCTTATACGAGCATATTTTGAGCTGCACAAAGGCTCATTTGATAGAGGAAGGTTCATCACGGCGCGCTCTGCTCATCATATCAGTCAGAAAAATCTCTTTGAGACAGGAAAATACATTGAAATCTGCGGTTATTTTTCTAGATTTTTTCTCTACTTTGGGCACTCATATTATTAGATATAAACATAATCTCGTTAAATCAATAGCAGAGCGCGCCGGATTTAACCTTCCTCTATAGAATGAGTCCTCACCCAGTCCAAAATCCGCTCAAATAAGGACAAAAAATCGCCGCGCGTAAACCCATGTTTCGACCCAAAATCTAGTAAGATTCTAGTTCCTTTCTAGTTACTTCATTGGGTATAGATCCCCCTTAAGTCGTAGACCCATATTTTCGAAGCAAAATCTAGTAAGATTCTAGTTATTTGCTAGTTACAAACAGGGCGGTGACTACCGCGTTAAAACGAAACATGCCCCATTTTTGACGCGTACGTGAGCAATTTGACCAAGTTTCGAATCAATTTCCCGCCACCAGCATTCCGAACTGCAGTTTTCGGTGGAAATGAACGACAACCCATTTGTATGACGTATCCCTGCCATCTCCCCACCCTGCATCCGCCATTTTGCACGCGACACGGCGAGACTGCCACCTTCTTTTGACATGTCACAGCCAGCTAAAATATCACGGCTATACGAAACACGAATCTGGTTACCACCCGGCGTTGCAATGGCGGCCGCGTGGGATAAGAAACCGGAAATCCAGTCTGCCGTAACTCAACCGACCGGCAGTCTCGCTGTTACTATTCCTGTGAATTCGAGTTTTACTAGCCGAGCCGCCATTTTAGTCGGAGAAAATATGTAAAGACGACACGCAGATGACGCGTGTGGGTGTATCTTGCTCGTAACACCGGTTGTATCGCTGGGATCTTATTCGCGCAGCCTTTGGACACGAGAAGCTACCGATATCGCCGACGAGACAATTAGCTTAATAAGCGACGCTGCCCTTGAAAAAGAAGGTTATCAATCGCGCCGCCCAGACGCAGCCAATCGATGCCTTTCCAATTCTCTGTAAGCGGCTTTTCAAAACTTCTTACCCCTCTTCGAGTCTATTACTGGAAATGATAATATCTCTTTGTGCTACGGTATCATTCTTTGTGTACTTTAGGACTTTGCTCGTCGGGTGCTCAATTCTTACGGGGATAATTAAAAATCTTCTGATTAGTTCGCGTTGATTGGTGGCCGGCTGTCTCTCCGCACGTTCAAGCGTCTTTCGAACAAGACTAGTTGTGGATCTTCACAGAAACTCGGATACTTTTAATCTTTCTACTGTTTTAAATTGTACCCTATTGATTATTCGATAATGCAATCTAGCAGGTCTCGTTTGAAACTGTCACAAGAAAAGTATATGTAGCTGAAATAACTGGAAGAATTTTGTTCCGAGACCTTTGTGAAGCACAAACTCGTTACTCTCGATAACAAACGGCTCGAGATTTCTTACATTTCCCGGAGTTCCTCTATATTTCCGATTTTCTTATTCTCAAGACAGCTTGCCGCAGCATCGAGACGCAAAGTAGACCTGGATCGATGCATCTCTTTTCAGACAACTTTTAATTGGCTGGTTCCCCGCAACTGTCCCTACCCGGGCAAGATATTCGATTTCGTGTATCGATACTACCATCCGCCCGCGACTAATCGTCTTCATAAAATTTCGGGATCACGTAGACACAGCACGCCTCCCGCATTGATCCCGAGGATAATTCGATTCGGTCAGATCGGGTCTAGAGTCGTACACTTAATCCAACCTTATAACGCACGGAGATTGCGCTCGTCAGGGGTGAATCGTTAGGACACCCCGTGGCAATGAAGAAACTTCCTAAGTTCGTCACACCGAGCACCCTTTGGATGCTGGAAGTAATTCTTCTTCTATGCATAGTGACAATAAATCTTTCGATTCGTTGGCTACGAACTGTTGGGGGAGCGATCGGACTAAACCGTGGGTCTGTTTCCAACGAGATGTCATGAATCTGAAGTGTTCCCGCTCTTCTTTGTTCCCAAACCAAAATACTGGCGAGATTACAAATATTCCTGGTACAACAATTCTAGACTTGAAAAATGCGATGTCGAGCTTTCTGTATTCTCAATTATTATAGTTTTAACTGTTTCCTTTATCTCGATCGACAATTTGTTAACGAAGTATTGTAAGAGAAGAGATGTTAAACAGTTATTTTATTTTAGAAAAGAAAGCACACGACTTATATTCAATTTAACAAACAGTGAATAAACATTAAATTCTTTAACCGTATTCCGTATTATACAGGGTGGCCCACATAACTCTGAACAGCTCAATATCTCCGCTACTTTTCGTTGTACAAAAAAACTTCGTAGGACAAAGTTACACTGTTTGAAGGGCCACATATAACGGTGTAAGGGAAAAAAAATTTCAAGGTCATTTTTATGAGTTTTCAAGATTATCGATGTTTTTTTAAATGGAATGAGGTATTTTTTAATACATCAATCGACGCAGCTGGACATTCTTTATAAAAAAGTACTAACCTATGTATGTCGAAAAGTTAGTAGTTCAGGAGATATTTCAATTTAACTAACTCCAAAATACCATTACTGTCGTACTAAGACGTTACACAAGTAAGTAAACACTAACGCCTTAGTACGACAGTAATGGTATTTTGGAGTTATTTAAATTAAAATATCTCCTGAACTACTAACTTTTCGACATACATAGGTTAGTACTTTTTTATAAAGAATGTCCAGCTGCATCGATTGATGTATTAAAAAATACCTCATTCCATTTAAAAAAACATCGGTAACCTTGAAATCTCATAAAAATGACCTTGAAATTTTTTTCCCTTACACGGTTATATGTGGCCCTTCAAACAGTGTAACTTTGTCCTACGAAGTTTTTTTGTACAACGAAAAGTAACGGAGATATTGAGCTGTTCAGAGTTATGTGGGCCACCCTGTATATATAACTTATTTAGATTTACAAAATACATGTATTCAATTTTCATTACAGGCACAGATAAAAAATTTAAAAATCGTGGTCTTTACTGTTCGCTTCGTAATTGCGACCAATAACAATTACAACTAGAGGGCTATTGTTGCTCGCTCGCTCGCGAGTAGGGTTGTTTTTGCTCGGTTTTTCGCGGGTAGGACTGCTCTTGCGAGAGGGTTAGTGATACGCATGGCTAGTAGGGCCTACTGCTATTAATGTTTTTTATTTGGTGTGTGACTCTCCAAGAGTCACACAAAGAACTTCCCGATTCGTTACTCCTTCGCCAACATCGCTAACATCGTTTTTTTTTTGTACTTTCATCGATATTCTCCCAAAATGTATTCTTGGGAATAGAGATGATAAATTCACTGTTGCATTGGAATAACTTTCGATTATTCCAAGCGGTAACATTAGCATCAGTTAAAAAAAAAAATTTTTTTAATCTAAAAAAAAAAATTTTTTTAAATCTAAAAAAAAATTAAGAAAAAATTTTTTTTTATGTAATTGCGTTTGGTTCATTGGTGGAAAATTTTCGTCCTCCCTTATAAATTGCATTGTAGAATCAACTCTTTTCGAAAAAAAACTAAAAATCTAAAAAACTACTTGACCAATATGGACCAGAATCTAATCAGCTCTAAGTTACAGCGGGGCACATCGATTGCATCATTCATCATTCCGATCGCGTTGTTACTTTTTCTGAAAACGTTAACGAAAAATTTGATACCATAGAAACGGACATACGCACACACACACACACACATACCGACATTTTGATAAAAATAGTCTAAAATGACTCCAATGACCATGAAACGTGAAGATCTGCTAAAAATTCGATTTTCGATTTTCGGGGTAATTACAGTAACTTCCCTATGAATCGGGAAGTTAAAAAAAATTATTTACACATTAGCTAGTAAACTAACCCTTCTAATGTCTCAAAGAAACTCAAGCTGCTGAGACCAATTTTGAGAAATTGATTCGTTTTTAAAAGATGTACGAATACTTTGTACACCGACTGTATAGCTGGCTATAACCCTTACAAGGTATTGAATATACTAAACTGTAGTTTTTTTAACAAAGATACTTTATCTTTGATCGCGTTGAAAAAATTATAGTTTTATTGTGAAACAGGTCGACATGTGGCGAATAAAAGTCTGGGGATTAAACTGGATTGACGTTTTCGGTGGACCGTTGAAGTGTATGATTTTAGGTCAACAGTCTCGAACAATATTGAGGAATACCAAGGCTCTTGAACTCACGCGGCAATCATCGAGAATAATTCTTTGTCGCGTGCCGGGATTTGCACAATCGAGAACGTACGAATATTTCGACCGTGCCGATGTATCCATTCATATGTTTCGCATGGAGTCTGACAAAGCGGCAGCTAGTATTTGACCTACTCTCGACCGAGCGCGTTCCATCGAATTCTCTCTTTCATGTATTTTTTTAAACGTCAATCTCAAAGGAAATCGAGTTGTTAATTATTAACTGGCGAGCACTTCGAAGGTTTTAGCGAGCAACCGCCGAAAAACCGAGTCCGGTCGGCAGAAAGGAATTTCATTCGATGCTATTGCGAGCCTGGACGTTTAATTAACGAATTAAATTGTGATTGACGGCGATCTATTATCCCTGTCGCTGTATCGCTTGCAGTCCATGAATTAGCTTTCATGGGAGATTGATTCTTCCGAAATCGAGCGCCGCGATTTCTGTGCTCGAAACGGTCGGCCATGCTAATGGCCCATAGTGATCCGTCATGCGAAAGGGAAAAATGCCCAAGTTCGATCCGTTATTCAAGTGTTTCATCCGAATGATGAGTTGAAAACGCAATGTCGATTGTGCGTCCTAGAAAAAAGGACAATGGTCTCGCCAACGAAGTTAATAAAAAGCGAAGCCATCGTGACGTGCTTTCACGTGAGTCTATTATTATAAATGAATGACGCGAATGCATCACTTGGCCGCATAGCTGTTAATAATTCAAAATGTAAATGTAATAATTGAATGCAAGATATTAATCACATTAAACGCCAGTCAACTCTATAATTCAGAGCAAGCGAAATTAATTAGCAACAGCAGCAAGCATAAAGTTCAATTACCTTTAAGCAGCGAGCAGTTCATCGTTAAACCAAACACGTTCTGTACACGTGTTTATACTGGTTTGAACAGCGATAACGATTTCTATCACGCTTATCGCGGGCTCGATAATGAGAAGGGAATTGTTACCACGCAAATGACTGTTTTTAAAATAGCGAGGAGAAAGGAACGGCACAGAAAAGTTGGCTCGAATGACCGTCGATTCGATCGTCACACGATTCGCGAACCACCGCACCGGTTCGCTCTCATTCTCGTTTCAATAACAACGGAGATTGAACGAAAGGCTACGCACACGGGGCCGGCCGCATCGGTGAGCACATCGAGGCCAATAAAACCCGATTTGCTCAATTTTTCATCTTGCATAAATGGAATTGCGTGAGCGGCGGGGACCACCAACGGAACGCCGGATGGCCGGTCGGATTTTTGCATTGGTCGATTAATTGAACGATTAAGTCGAATCGGCGCGGCGCGCTCCTTTGCAATTTCCCGATCGAGATTATCTGCCGGGAAACGCAAGAAGCGGGGCGGGGACGAGGGTAAAAAACAAAAACGGGAGCATCTGTGGTCGCGTAGGAGCTCGCGGCGGATGGAAATATTTTTTTTCGCGGGGCGGGGATCGATCAGCGGGGGAAAAACCGGATGGGTGGAGACAGACGACGGCCCGAAGAAAAGCGGAAAGTCGGCGAGGCTGCACCCGTGTTTGCGTCGGAGATTAAACGATATTGCGTCGGATAATTTGTCACGGAGATAACCTGCGAGCAGAAGAAGCGTCGAGGAAACGACGACGACGGCGCGACGGTGAGGACGGGGACGACGACGGTGGATGAGGAGAGCAGATCGAAGGGGGTCAGTTTTTCAGGAACCGTAGCGTGAAAACGGCCGAAGCCGCGGCGAATCGTCGCCAGTCACGCCCAGATACTATATTCGCTTTTGTATTCAATCCCTACGTCGCCCCTCGACAATTTCGTTTACGTGGACCAATGGCTCACAATGGGGTCTCACAAAGGGATGATCGGGTCCCCGCCAATAAACCGGGGGTTACAGGGGAAATCGGACTCGTGCGCCGGATTCTATTGCGAGGATGAGTGGGTCAACCGATAAATGGCATACACCGACGACGAAACCGGCGTCGGGACGCTGCCGTCGCTCCTCTCGGCCGAGAATCAAATCTACGCGCCGCGCCGGGCGCGAAAAAACAAAATCAACTAAAAACGAGAAAGTTCGCCGACTGTTCCGGACTGTTGTTCCATCCGATGGCTATTCTAGCTCGGCTAGGCTGTCCTTGTTCCTAATACTATCTCTCTCTGCCTCTCTCGCCGTTGGCTCTCCCCGCAGTGTCATAACACTTCGGTCCATAGACCGAAAATGTTCGTTCTGTTAGATCGGAATCAATAGGGGTTGTTTAACTATTGAAATCTCCTTGTTCCTTGGAATTACAGATTCTACTGCAATGCAAGCTATTTCTTAAAAATTTCATTGATCATCCGTTAACTCCATCGCTTTTCGAATTTAATTTGTCGAATTGAATCAATGGTAAAAAATCGACGTGATGAAGGCATGATTGAAGCCTTATTGTTCCTTGAAACTATGGCTTTCATTGCAACGCAGTCTGCTTCTTAAAAGTGTCATTGAGTTTCATTGATCATCCCTTAACTCTCACCAGTCCCTCGCTTTTCCGATTTAACTTGTCAAGTTGATTCAATGGCAAAAAATCAATGCGATCGAGGGGTGAATATTTGACTTTATAAATTGCTTCTTTGAAAAGGTAATCCCCAAGTACAATGAGTTTAAGATAAGATTAAAAATCAATAGAAAATGTGTTAAATCGACACAGGGATAGATGAGGATTAATAATTATCAAATATTTACATTATACTACGATTCCATGTCTAACAACAAATAATTACTACCGTTATTACGAGATTGGATTTTTATGTAAAATCCCAGTTTGAAAATTGATTTCGCCGACGGAAAAATTTGCTATTTTGCGGAAATGCCATAACAGAAAGACTAAAGAAAGTAAATATTAGAAATCTCTCTTTCTCTTCGAATATTTAATATTCTATTGCATTATTTCACTAGCTAACACAGTCGACGAATGAAATAATAAAATACTCGGAACTTTTCCTACTCGGGGAGTCGGATTCAATATTTTTACATCTTGAATTAACGTGTTTCTACCAGCGAGATTTTGAATTCCGTCCGCACAAGATTCTAGCTTATGTTTTATGTATGTTCAAATATATGTTCTTTCATTGCTTTCCATTTGTGAGTGCCATTTAAGCTAAGGGAGACCATGTTGAGAGAGAAACTTTGAAAATATGATATGACTGACGTAGAATTCCGACGTCGAAATCATTTATACAATATTTTCCGATGCAAGCATGGGACGTATGGCCGAAGGAAAAATGTAGAATTGTTTCTGTATCGACCAAATTATCCACGTTGATCTTCATCCTTCCATTCCGTATTCTTCCACGCATTCAAACTAGAAAATAACAATTTTGTAATAGTTCAGTGCAGTGAAGGTAACAGTTTATACTCGTACACGAAACTCGTTAGAACATTAATAATGACATACCCCAACTTACCAGTTACTTCAGCGATCCAAATCTCTCTCGCGGGCAGTAAAATTAGAACAAATCACTTCACTAAACAAGAACTACTTGGGCAGGATGATTTGTGGTCTGGATAAACAGGTCACTCGAAAGGGTTGGAACAAGGGTTGCATGGAAATAACGAAGGAAGCATTCTAATGTGTTAAGACAAGATTGAGGATTAACCGCTTGCAGCAGTTAACAAGAAGGATATCTACCGAGTGGTAAGGTGTAAAAAACGTGGTGCACATCGTCGTGAAGATATGTTCGTCTTGCAGCTCGTAGTAGCACTCGTGGGTAAAGGCAATACGGTTCCTGGCGGAGCAATACAAGGGGCAAGTAGCGGGGTAAGTAGTATAACGTGTTCGTGTAACACTTGAATAACGACGGCTCACGGGTGGAGTTCACGTCGGGGCGACTCTATATAGTATACATACATATATATATACTATACACACATATATATATATAGTATATTATATAGTTTTGCCCTTTGCGATTCGTAGAACCGTTTAAGCCATTCCAGTAGTTTTAACACGACGAAAGGACGGCCTGATTGGTCCTAGGCGGTTCCCTGAGATCGCCCCACATTTCTCATTCCAGCCGCCCTGAAACACTTTCGGGGTTCTTCGCCTACTATGAATTTACAATGAGAAATCCCCTTTGTCGTAGGGAGCTACGTTTTTACAGTGGATCTCGGAGAAAGTTTAGTCGTTAGGGAGTGGACGTTTTTCACGGCGCGGGGGCAAACAGTTGCCTTGCCTCCGACAGATTAATATTTAAAAGCTATGCTGCGAGCCGACGGTATTTTCGTTCTGCCGTACTGCCTTCGAATAACCGCGTTTCGCGACTATCACCAACCGGTTTCGCCATATGCCGTGCACATTTATTAACAGCTCCTACAATGTTTAATAGAACTTCGTATCAAAATTTGTGCCATTACATCAGACATATACAAATCTACATAGAAAACATTAGCTTGCTGGGTTCAATATTAACTGCCAAATGGTACATTGAAAACGTGAGTATGAGAGAACACCCTGCAAGATATATGGATCGATAACAATTTGAATTTATTCATTACAACCCTACGCGGCGAGAGAAAAATCGCGGCGAATAGAAACGAGCGCAATAAGTCGTTCCCATATTTTTAGCACGTGCAAAAATTCGTTCTGTGCCATTTTTCGACTCCTTTCCCCTGGCGTTCGGCTCGGCGCCCCCGGGGGTACTGTTGGGGTTACTTCGCAGCCCACCATGGAACCGAATGGAAGCCGACCCCCATGTGGCAGGCAGCCCTCACCATTAGATGTTTTTACAATGAATCCCTATTTACCGGCCTGTCAATGCGATATTTATGTTAGCCGATATTGCGTCGCCGAGCGAGTAATTGAAATTTTCCTAGCGCGAACGCGAGTCCTTGGACTCTCGGCTGCCGGCCATTTTGCCCTTTGCTGAGTCAGCCTCGATCTTCCTACTTCTCCCCGTTCGATTATCGAGAAGCGTTCTATGACACGAAACGATCGGCAACCCATGACTCCGTTCGATCGTGCCGGATTTTCGAACCGATACAAGCTTTTATTTTGCCGTTGTATCTCTTTCTCCGCCGGAAAAATTTATCCGCGAACACGTGCAACGACAACGACGCGATGCATGCATGCATGCATGCATACCGTCGTCGTACATACGTATGCATGTATGGATGTAGGTAAGGTGCAAGCGTGCATACGTGTTTCCCGGGAGAGAGAATCGCGGAGCTTCTTTTTATAACGGGTAAAAGGAATCGATAGGAATATCGATGAAGAACGTAAGGTAAGCAGAAGCACCGCTATTTGCGGCGGACAATTCCCCGGCGCAGGTTGCATGGATTTATTGTTAATTTCCTTCGGAGCGGACGGGAGCCATCTTCATCCTCGCCGTCATCGCTCTGAAAAGAACTCTCTCGCTCTTTTTACCCCGGCGAAATAAAAGTTAACACGGGACCCGTTTACGAGCTACATATATTTCGTAGAATGCTCGCTAGCTCGGCTCGCCCGATCGCCACGTTACATAAAACATCGACGATCGCGTTATTTGTACGATATCGTAAAATATGCCTGCGACACACGCGCTTCACGATCCTCCCGCCACCGGCTCATTTGCAATTATAATATTTACGATTTTTCGCCACGGACAACTTTACGATCGCGTTCCCCTCCCTTGATTAACAGAAGAATCGTATACTGTTCTACTTTCTTGTTGGTCCGCTCGCGATAGAATCCCCATCGCGTCGTCGCAGTCGTCGCCATTAATTATAAGAAAAACGATTTTTTTTTGTTCCCGTGCGTTTTCTTGTTCCTGGCTGCTCGCCGTTGGGATTTTATGTTCTTGAATTATAGCGCGCCGTTTATGCGCTTCGCCGTGCAAACGCGTCCGTGAAATCCAACCCACCGCGAGCTGAACGGCGGCTGGGAAACTTTTCAACTTTAACGCGGTGGATCCGGTTACATTGTCCTTCTCGGCGGACAACGTTAACGCATTGCTAAGAAAAATTTTGCCGAGCCACTCTCTCTGCTTGTCGGTTCGTTTCGAAGCCGACGGTGTTTCGACGTTCCCGAACTTTTTTCTGTTTGAATGCTCCCCCGCTTCCCGGCCAAAGTAAGCTGCGCATTCGGGAAATAGCCATTCATAGGCATTCCTGACTGGAACTATTTTTAAACTACGGAAACAAAGTTAATCTCTGATATTTGTTTCGGGGATGGACGACATCACGGATTGTATCGTTTGTTGTAATTGAACTGCGGGTCCCGACATTATAATTAAACATTGTTATACAGGGAGAGTCACCTAACGTCATCACCTCAAATATCTTTGTTGTTTTCAATGATACATTAAATGTCTTCGGGACAACGTTGAATGGTAAAATGGGGCTCAAACAAAAAAATGTTTGTTTTTGTTATTTTTTTTAAAGATATCGAGGTCACCCTCATTTTTTAAAATGGAAGAACCCTTTTTTAAATAACTACAATAATAGTCCCTGTCAAATTTTTGAAGTGAAACTTCTTTTAGTTTGTTTTTATATTTTTAGTTTATACAGGGTGTCTCACCCGATTTCGACATCCTCATTTTCTCGCTATTGTTACTCGTAGCAAAAAATGTTTCAGCAGAGGCTTGAATGGTGTCGAGTGGTGCATATTTTGATGTTATTAGTTTTTTCGCGAGTGGACGCGTAAAGGTCATATAAAGGTCAACTTTGTTTTTTTAAATGGAATGAGGTATTTTTAACTTCCCGATTTTATAGGGAAGTTATTGTAATTACCCCGAAAATCGAAAATCGAATTTTTAGCAGATCTTCACGTTTCATGGTCATTGGAGTCATTTTAGACTATTTTTATCAAAATGTCGGTATGTGTGTGTGTGTGTGTGTGTGTGTGTGTACGTATGTCCGTTTCTATGGTATCAAATTTTTCGTTAACGTTTTCAGAAAAAGTAACAACGCGATCGGAATGATGAATGATGCAATCGATGTGCCTTGCTGTAACTTAGAGCTGATTAGATTTTGGTCCATATTGGTCAAGTAGTTTTTTAGTTTTTTTCGAAAGGAGTTGATTAAACATTGCAAGTTATACGAAAGGCGTATCCACCGAAGAAGTAAACGTAACTAAATATATATATTTAGACATATTTAAAAAAAAAATTTTTTTTATAAAATTAAAAAAAAAATTTTTTATAAAATTAAAAAAAATTTTTCTTGTTTTTTTTTAATTAAAAAAAATGTATTTTCCAATTATGCAACTAATGCTAATGTAACCGCTTACAATAATCGAAAATTATTCCAATGCAAGAGTGAGTTAATCATCGCCGAGAATACATTTTCAAAGAATATCGATGAAAGTACAAAAACATTTATATTACAATCTTTAAATAAACAATGAGTTCAAAACGAATGGTTAACTGAGATTAAATTGAAAATTAATATAAAATATATGATAATTAATAACATTGACGTTGAAGACGAATTGGTTAATGGAGCATGCGGAATATTAAAATTTATTACTTTTCAAGAAAATACTAAAATTCCGTCTATATTGTGGTTAGATTTTCAATTGGCCAGGGAAGGAGTGAAAGTAAGAACTCGTTATCGTGATTATATGAAAAATGCAAATATAAATCAAAATTTAACACCAATAATAAAAAAATATCGAATCAAGTAAATATTTCGAGTGAAGGAAAATAACAAATTACACGTAGTCAATTTCCAGAGGTTCCTGCTGAAGCGATTGCGATTCATAAAAGTCAGGGACAAACATACGAGAAAGTATGTATGGATTTTAAAACATCAGAAATACGAACTTTACAAATGTTGTATGTAGCACTGAGCAGAGTTTCAAAATCGTGCGGTTTATATATTTTGAAAATTTAAATTAATAGTATCGAAGAAAACCGAGATCAATACTGCAAACCCGGATAATGATGAGTTGTATCGTTTGCGAAAAACTAATTAAGACAATTTATTTTGCAATATTAGTATGCTATAACAAGGAACCAAGCGAGCAACGAGCATACGATATTGGTTTAATGCGACGCCATATAGCAAACATTTTGATAAGTAGAAAACTATTGAATTTCCCTGAAAACGTATAATCTTCTCAAAACGTACACTTAATAAATAATAATAATAATATACAGCAACTAACGAATCGGGAAGTTTTTTGTGTGGCTCGTGGAGAGTCACACACAAAATGAAAGACATTAATAGCTGTGGGCCCTACTAGCCATGCATACCACTAACATTCTCGCAAGAGCAGTCCTGCCCGCGAGCTCGCGAAGCGAGCGAGCAACAACAACCCTACTCGCGAGCGAGCGAAGCGAGCGAGCAACAATAGCCCTCTAGTTTAATACATCAATCGATGCAGCTGGATATTCGTTATAAAAAAGTACTAACCTATGTATGTTGAAAAGTTACTAGTTCAGGAGATATTTCAATTTAAATACGATAATTTAAGTACGACAGTAATGGTATTTTAGAGTTATTTAAATTGAAATATCTCCTGAACTACTAACTTTTCGACATACATAGGTTAGTATCTTTTTATAACGAATGTCTAGCTGCATCGATTGATGTATTAAAAAATACCTCGTTCCATTTCGAAAAACAAAGTTGACCTTTATATGACCTTTACGCGTCCACTTACGAAAAAACTAATAACATCAAAATATGCTCCACTCGATACCATTCAAGCCTCTGCTGAAACATTTTTCTCTACGAGTAACAATAGCGAGAAAATCAAGATGTCGAAAACGGGTGGGACACCCTGTATATATTATTTTAGTTTTATTGTGTTTTTATGTCATTTTTTGGAGATATCAAGGTCACCTTCATTTTTTTAAATGAAACCACCCTTTTTTAAACATCTACAATAATAGTAATTATAATCACTGAATTCGTAATGAAAGGGACTATTATTACTCAAGGTCATTCAAGGTCACGGTGAGTGATTATAGTCACTGAATTCGTAATGAAAGGGACTATCGTTGTAGATATTTAAAAAAGGGTGGTTCCATTAGAAAAAATGAAGATGACCTAGATATCTCTAAAAAAAAATACCATAAAACCAGAAACATTTGTTTGGTGTCGTATGACCCCCATTTTACCATTCAACTTTGTCCTGAAGACATTTAATGTATGTCTGAAAACAACAAACATATTTCAGGTGACAACGTTAGATGACTCACGCTGTATAAAGAATTGATTGAACGTTATATTTGATCGTTGCAAAAATTATTCAAGGCAGATAGATTAAGCAATACTCGTTAAAACGATACATGACAAGTGCCACAAGCGGTAAGATTTATTAGAAAAACTGTTAGCAAAGCACAAAGCCAATTAATTGCTGCACTAACAGAAAAATTGTCGCTTTTGAAAACCGCGCGCATTATTGGATAAAACGAAGCGGTTGAAACTTTTGCGGGGAAGTTATTAAACATGTACATACGTTGGAAAGCCCTTTGATACATTACCAAGGAGCTCGCAGAATAACTCCGGTTTTCCACAGTAGAGTAAATCGAAAGTCAAACTTGCCCGGGTATACGTGAATTCTGCAGCGATTTATGAAGGAATCGAAAAATGTTTCCATGTACGAAAGCACTCTGTACTGCTCTGCGCCATCGGCTATTTAATCAAGAACCCGCGTTACGCTTGTACTCCGATATATGTATATTCGGCAAAGCACGTCGAACAAATATCTAGCTCGGATGTACCCACTGCTGGATCCTTTCTGTTCTTTTTTCATCGTCTGGTACGGCGACAGCAATTGCCTGATCGGCGCAGTTAATAGCGGGTAAATATTTAGCGAAACGGAAAAAAAAGACGAGAAAGAAACCCGAGGGAAAAAATAATAAAAAGAAGGAACAGCCTGGAGAGCGCTCGTTCGAGCGGTGTTCGCAACGTTCACGGACAATCCTTTCGATGGGGCTTCTCTGTTCGACGTTACTTAACATTTAATCGATTCAATACTTTCACCGGATTCGATGTAACCGGCTCGCTCGCGTTAATTACGTTTTCAATGAGCGTCGATCGCGACGCGCACGGGTAATTGCAATATTCCGAATCAATTGGCGACCCTCTGCGGAAAAAGTAATCGACATGGAGGAGGGAACGGTAAACATCGTTTTCCCTTGTTTTATGAGAATGATTTTACGGTCGAATTTTTTCGTCATCCACGATAACAGTGTACACCGGTGTGTACACATTTTTCTGTCCCACCGTCACACGGATTGCGTTTCAAGCTATGATGTCCGTGTAAACAAGAAATGCGTGTAATTTCGCCGGCATTGGATCGGGAAAACGGTGTTGCGGCCGATGTATCGCAATACGAGGCCGTATTGCAGCTGTGACACATTTCACCGATAATACCCAGAAATATTTCTGCCCGCCGGAGAAAGAGAGACAATCGATTTTTACATTAATCCGCGAGCCAGCCCGTTCCAGGAGCTTATAACGGTAGCCGAACGCAGATAGCAGAAAATTAGAAATTTATTGACTCCGACCCCCGCGTATTACCGCGCGCGCTACCTCGAGGTTACGCTGTAATCCTTTCGTTTATGAGTGGCGCATTACCATAAAACACAATAGACACGCCGCCACCCCCGTCGCTCTCGAGCTTTGACGCTGATAATAAAAGAAACGGGTGAGTTACGATTAATAATCGAACGAGCCCGGCCGTCGCACTAAAAACCGTGATCGAATTCCCGGTTCTAGAAAAAGACGAACACCGTGAGCACACGGTCCTTTCTGCCTTATTGCTGTTATACTCCGCCGAAATCTTGGCAACTGCCCACGCATAAACACACTTTCCCTTATCCTGTAAACTCGCCGCGATTTAGGGTTCATTCGAGTCGATTAATCAAATTTCACTTTTCTAACTCCGACCCTCGGTCGTTATTTACATTTTAATTCAACGAATCATGTTTTATTCCCAATTTTACAATTAACAAATGCATCGGAATAATGGCAGAGATATGTTTCAATATTTTAACCTTTTAATAAAAAATGTTCAGTATTTCGAAACTGGAAATGAATCAATTTTCATTCGCGGAGCGCGTAAGCTACATGTGAGCCGTTCGAAGGCGATTAACTCCACCTTTTGATTTTTTAAATATCGTCACCAGCATTTCATGATTTTGATATGTATTATTTTATCAATTCTTTCACATTGGTTGTTACTGCATTGGAAATACAAATTTAATGCCATTGGATATGTCTGCTGTCCACTCGTGCGATGTTAAAATGAAGTTGAAAATGTCTAGAAAAATATAAACTGAAAAATGCAGGAAAATATTTTTAAAAATGAATGGCCTCACTGCAATGGTTGGAAGGTGTTGCCGGCGAATAGAACGGCGAAGAACGCGTTGATTTAAATATAATATTCAGCGGAGGGTGGGAAAGGTTGTGTCGAGGGGGTGGGCTTGTTTAAGATCGCGTAATGCAATCTGGGTGTAAATCGCTCGGGAGTGTGCTGCGAAATGCGGATAGCTGTTTGCCGGTGCAGTTCACGTATGTAGAGCAAGTGGCAGCATTCCAAATCTCGCCACTTCGTGGGATAAACATTTCCGTCAGGACAACCGCTTCCACCGGTTATGGATGCTTGGCAAGGCCCCTAAGACTCGCGTGACGTGTGCGTGCACCTTATTATCCTAATAAGGATTACTGGCCACGATTGTTACGGGCTTCACGTCACATACTATGCAGAAGCGAGCCTTTGACTCGCGTAAACGGGGACAACGAGGACAACGGGAACATTAATGCAATGAAGTGCGCTCGACGCAATTATTATGCTTCGTTACGCTTAACGCGACTTTAAATGCGGTTAGTCGTGCTACAATAAAATTCTCATTTTTGTGAGGCAATATAAAAAAATCCATTCGCGGCAGAAATGAAACTTCTCGCAGTCTAGTAATGTTTAGAAGTAAATTAAAATAGGAAATGGTAAATAATCCGAATGAAGCGACAACAAGATCAGGAACAACTCTCGATGCAATATTTGCGAGACATTTAGACAAAATTGAATCAAGAATATTTATTTCATATTTTAGCTACCACAAGCCAATTGTTTCAATGATAGAATCATAGAAAATCATAAAATTTGCGACGCAAAGAAAGAGAACGTATGGAAAATGCTATGAACTAAGGTGAAGTGCCCTAAGTCTGGACAGTCCAAAAGTGATACCTAAATCTGGACAATTGAATTTTCATAGTAAAATCAGTAATTAAGAGATTAAATAATTATACTATATATTCTGAGGCCTTAGCTACAAGTAGGTGTGAATATTATTTCATTAAGACATCAATTGAAATTTAAAAATGAATTCAAAGTTCATCTGAAAACAGTATACAAAATAGTCTATTTACATGCGAATCATGTGCATTTATAGTTCGAACTTTTGTTAGAGAAAAAGATATAATTTAAGCCCTCAGACAAAAAATAATTATCACGTATAATAATATTGATATTTTAAAATAAATTGGCAATCAAACTTAACGTAAATAATAATTATTAATCCAAATATTAGATGTCCAAGATTAGGACTGTTTTCAAATATAAGTACTCCATACTGGGACGCGATGACAGTAGCTGTCCCACTCTAAGCTTATACGCAATGTGCTTACGCCTGAAGCCGGACACGTGTTTGTGAATAAAATCAACGCATTGTTTGCAAATTATTTAACTACATGTACGTATAATTAGTCTTCTATTAGCTTGAATAATGTATGTAGAAAATGTATTCCGGTTGCGACGTTAATAATACTTTGTGTTTACATCTTAAATCTATCAGTATTACTACCTAACCTTAAAAGTTGTATTATGACAAGTTTTATTAAAACAGTAAGTGAAAAAGATATATATTTGGTTAAATAATAGAATACTATAATCTATGATAAGAATACTACATATTACGCAAAGCATATTCTATTCGTCATGCGCAACAGCGCCACCAACCAACGTTTTAGGTTATGTTCGCTCGATCAACTCGTAAATTGAATTTGTCCCGATATAGGCTTTACTTCTGTCCAGGTACTAGCTTAGATTGGATTTAATATGTCCAACTATAGATTTGAATTATTCTTGTTAATACAATTAAGATATTAACCTAAACAAGGTTTTTTAACTTCCCGATTTTATAGGGAAGTTATTGTAATTACCCCGAAAATCGAAAATCGATTTTTTAGCAGATCTTCACGTTTCATGGTCATTGCAGTCATTTTAGACTATTTTCAGCAAAATGTTCGTATGTGTGTGTGTGTGTGTGTGTGTGTGTGTGTGTGTGTGTGTGTGTGTGCGTATGGCCGTTTCTATGTAATCAAGTTTTTCGTTAACGTTTTCAGAAAAAGTAACAACGCGATCAGGATGATGAATGATGCAATCGATGTGCCCCGTCGTAACTTAGAGCTGATTAGATTTTGGTCCATATTGGTCAAGTAGATTTTTAGATTTTTAGTTTTTTTTCGAAAAGACTTGATTCTACAATGCAATTTATAAGGGAGGACGAAAATTTTCCACCAAAGAACCAAACGCAATTACATAAAAAAAAATTTTTTTCTTAATTTTTTTTTTTAGATTTAAAAAAAATTTTTTTTTTAGATTAAAAAAAATTTTTTTTTTAACTGATGCTAATGTTACCGCTTGGAATAATCGAAAGTTATTCCAATGCAACAGTAAATTTATGATCTCTACTCCCAAGAATACATTTTGGGAGAATATCGATGAAAGTACAAAAAAAAAACGATGTTAGCGATGTTGGCGAAGGAGTAACGAATCGGGAAGTTCTTTGTGTGACTCTTGGAGAGTCACACACCAAATAAAAAACATTAATATCAGTAGGCCTTACTAGCCATGCGTATCACTAACCCTCTCGCAAGAGCAGTCCTACCCGCGAGCTCGCGAAGCGAGCGAGCAAAAACAACCCTACTCGCGAGCGAGCGAAGCGAGCGAGCAACAATAGCCCTCTAGTTTTATTTTAAATTACTTTACAAACTCTGAACTGTATGTTAAAACTCTTAAGAAATTGTTTTTGTTTATTTAAAGTGATAAAATTTAAAATAGAAAAACATGCTGTCCAGGCATAGGGCACTTCACCTTATATCTCTTTCTTTCCAATATGCTCTCCTTCTTTGCGTCGCAAATTTTGATCGTTCATTATTTTTTTTCTATGATTTTCTATGGTTCTGTCATTGAAACAATTGGCTTGTGATAGCTAAAATATGATATAAATATTCTTGATTCAATTTTGTCTAAATGTCTCGCAAATACTGCATCGAGAGTTGTTCCTGATCTTGTTGTCTCTTCATTAGGATTATTTACCATTTCCAATCTTAATTTACCTCTAAACATTGCTAGACTGCAAAAAGTTTCACTTCTGCCGGGCGTGGTTTTCCACGCGTATGTTTTTTTACTTACCTGACACCTGTAAAAATTTTTCAGGTTAGTTTAGAGCAAGGGTTTGGATAATTGTTTATAAATCTTTCAGTCGGAACAAAATCCCATGAGAAACAGCATGTGAAAGTAGCTGGAGGTTGATTCTATGTTATCCAATTGCAAATGTTCACAAATTAACTCTGTTTAGTTAGTTATTAACAATTGTTGCGCGGGCTGATTGTTTCGGAAGTTCCCATAATTCGTAAGACAAAGAGGGTCGAACTGTGCGACAAGGACAGACATACATAACATACCACTTCTCCAAAATTTGTTAATAACTAACAATTTAAGCATCAAACCTGCATAAAACTGAAACGGGAATGTAGCCAAGGCTTCATTTTACATTCTACAATCTTAAAAGTTCACCAATGAAGTCCTTAAAGTTAGTAAATTAATTATGAAAATGTTACTTGTCAAACTATTCGCTAGAAAACTATAGCCCCCTCAGCAAAGAAGTTTCAATAATGTTAAGTCACGATATTATATGACGAGATATTATTGAAATCGTGTTTTATATCCTTTCGTTAAATGAAGTCTTCAAGTAAAAAGTCTTGACCTGTTTTGTAGACTACTTCGAGCGAGGAGAAATTCTCATTTATGTCTTACAGTCGCTTTTCCAGGATGGTACATCAAAGGAACAATGGTGATAAAGGTGTAATACAAAGTGCTTGCACAAATTAGATAGTATTTCAAAAGATTAACTACCAATGCTACAACAATAGTCGTGCACTTTCAACACTTTGACTGTCTTAAAAAAGTGTCTCAAAATGCATTTTTAAATCTGTATAAATAATTTCGTCTGCCACTTTCGGTAGATGTGGTGTTTAAAAGTGTTAAAAGCGCGTGCAGAAACTTTGCTGGCTCGCGAGTGAATTTCGCAAATGATTTCGAGGAAGGGAAGGCACGCGTAATATTCTTTATCTTGCTCGGCCGCTGCATTTACCTTCCGTCTAACAGTTTCGCGAACTTGCTCCCCCGCAGCGGCGCACTCCACACCACTCTCCTCGATCACAAAACTTCGTAATAAGGATATACGCAAATATTTTCAACTTAGAAGTAGTTCGCGGCACGATGCTCGTCGTGAAGTGTGGTAGCCGAGCGAGCGAGCTGGCTAGAACGAGGGTACACACTGCGGGGAAACCCAGGGATCGAATACTTCGCGGGCACTAATCGCACAAAGTGGTTGTAATCGAGAAACTTTTTGAACGGTACCCGGTCGGTCCTTCTCTGCTCGAGCGACACGACAAACGTGGGAACGCCCACGTTCGCGCAACTAATGGAATTATACGACAGTCCTGCCGCGATAGAGGCAGCTCCGGTAGACTTAGGGGGCCACGTTCGTCAAATCCTATCGGCGAAAGTTTTTGATGTGTTTCATGGAAATGTCGAATCCTTGTTGCAGCAACGCGTCCTTTAATGCACCGATTGTGTACGCGCTGCTAAAGTGGCGGATAAGCCGTGGAAAGTTAGCGAAACTCGCCGCGCACGCGCACACAATTCCCTCTGTCGTGAAACCGATGCTATTTTTTTCGACGCTACCGCCACGATTATCTTTATTGACACACGCCGAGACCGCCGCGAAATCGTCGTGTTTGAACACCGATCCTCCACAACGAAGACGACGCGCGACGATTCACGTCGTCGTCTTGGTGCTCTACTCGTCGGATTTTCTGTTGCTTCCTGTTCCTGGCATTTCGATTAGACTTATACGCACGGGCTAATGGAATGCTGGCTGGAGAACCACTAACGGACCTAATAGCACGTAGATTGCATATGGATAAATTCAATCGGCGAAGGCTTCTGATAGGCTTAACCCAAATCCGTCTTCCCGCGACCGTAATGCGCCATTGCGTCTCGAATGTTGACGTGATCTCGAAGTTCAACGATTCCACGCTCCCGCCGCGGAATCACGTATCGCCAAACCGAGCGCTCGCCGGGGAACTGTTTGCAAATGCCTGGCTGTGGAACTTGAACGTGTCACGGACGCGATTACGCTTTCGGCAAGTGTTTTTGGGGATTTTAATAGGCGTTGCTTCGATCAAATCGTTCACATCATGAAGCAATAATCGCACTACAAGAAAAGAGGAGCAATTTTTATTAACAAAAAGACAGACAAAAGACTAAATCCTTTTGATACACGTTTTAGAAAACAAGAAAAGGAACGAGCAGACTCCCCGCTAAAACGCAAACACAAAGTCAAGATAGATAACCAAGAGAACCCACGACCAACGTGATTCCAAATCAGTCGGATCTTAATGCGTATAGCCAATTGATTACCGCGAGCGCAAGAACAGTGGGCGAACGTTTTTGCAGCTGGCTGTTAACGACAGGTTGCGCTATAATTCGCGTTTCTGTTGGCGGGAACGGTTGGTCGGTAAACACAGTTGTTTGGACAGCGGGGCAATCAAGGATCGAGCCGGTTTATTACACGGACGCTCTAAAATTCACACTTCCTTAACGAACAACGATCGCCACTTAAGTGAAAACATTATCCGGAAGAAGCGCCGTAGGTTCCCCTGCGGTGGAGCGTTAAAGCAACGATAGCGTGTCCGTGGTCGGTGAGGAGAGAGAAAAAAAGAGAAGATGTAGGTCCGTTCTAATGGGCTAGGGTCGTGGCGAAACGAGGAGGAGAACGAAAGAAAGGAAGAAAGACTGACGAAGGAAGAGAGGGAGAGACGTCGGCGTGTGTGCGACTACCCTGTGGTGTAGGCCTTGGAACGGGAACGAGTTGCCGTTACCCAGGGCAATCCTCCGTGTTTCTCACCCTCGGCGAGTGGTCCGGGTCGAACCGTGGAGATGTTGACGAGGTGGACGGCCAGAGGAGCATCGTCGGGAGAAGAATAGAGGAAAGAGACATCGCGTAGGACGGGCTAGGTGAACGGCTGGCCAGACAAGCGAGGCTGACAGCAACGCTGCCGCGGAGGTGAACGTGTTCATCTTCGTTGAACCGGGCGGCTGCCGTAGTAATTACGCTTTCACGTGGTACGAGCGGGTCTTCGAGCTGTGAGCTCGAGACCTCTGTGTATGCTATCCGGTGAATAGTGGCTGCCGTGCGCCACGGAAACGCCGCGTCGAGCCGCGTCGCCGTTCCGGCAGCCAAATAACTACACCGAATCCTTATACTTATATTTGCCGTCGGTGTTTTGCATCATAACGTGGGAGACCGAGGCCGGTCGTCTTTCTCTCATCAACCATTACGACCCCGGGAGCTAAATGACCGCGCAAAAACCGGCCCAGACCGCCGCGTGTCACGTTCCGCTGTCCGACGCGGAAAGCCCGCTCTGTGAAACACGGCCGACGTGGAATAGGTTTTAAAAGTTCCGAACGCCGAGTCGGCTCGTTACTTTTACCTGGACAAAACGATGACCTCCGCGCGCGCGCGATCCTCGTGGTACCAGGAAAAACCGGAACACCGGAAAGAAGCTGCGAGTTACGCGGCCCGGCAGCCGCTGGCCATCAACAAGAAATTCAACGTCTTGCCGCTGTCTCGCGGAAGCTTCCGCCGGTGAAAACTCCGTAATTGTGTTTCTGTATGGTTCTCGCCCTCCCCCATCCCCGATCCAGGCTAGCCCGGTCCAGACGGGTACGCACGGGTCGTTAAGGCGCGCCGTTTTTCGTGGGACCGACGGCAGGCTTAGTTGCGAACATGATCGATGAGACCGCGGAGCCGCGCACAAGCTATTCGACGAAATTCGTTTACGCTGCGTGGACCGCGGTAATGAATTGATAGAGTGTCTCGATGCCGTGCGTGCACCAGCCGCGCCGGCGAATATTAACCTCTTCGAGGACGAGGTTTTTCGGAACGAACGGGGCTAATCGAATGCTCCCCAGCGATTTTTATCAAATTTATATGGAACTCGGAAAGAGATTTTTTGGTGATCATCGTTCATATTTAAAAGTAGACCTTGGGTCGCATACTGGACTTTCGTGTCGGACGCTTCACCTCTGGAGAACAAGTTTATGCAGGTGTAATTTTTAATGTTGAACTCGCGTGTAGATGGATTTTTGTTTGAACGTATTCTTGCATCCGGAGAGCAGCAAAGTATATAAAAGTAAATGCAACTACGAGACGCCTCAAGTTCCACTGTGAAACCTCGTTGCGCTGGCTTCCGTATTTTTCGAGGCAGCAAAAAACTAGCAGTGCACATTAATGTTAGTATAAATTAAAAACAGGTTTGATCGTCGTTAGAGATGGAGACCAATTATGAGGAGCGTCAAGGTACATAACGGCGGTATTAAATGGATTCGTAACGATAATGTAAAGCAGGCTAGGCAAATACAAAGAATCCTGAAGAGGATCAGAGTACCTACGGCCGTGTCTCGATCAATCACTCTGGTTCCAGCAATCGCGTGCAGTTGTAAATTGTATGCGATGCGTTCCGCGGGACGAACGGAAACCTCGGCCGAGCAAACACGTTCATTATACGCGGGACGGCGAGTCCGGGGATGCCTGTTGATTAAGTTATAATAATAAAGCCGTGGCATCGCGAACGAACGCCTTAGCGAGCCACGTACGTATTCTTCGCCGCGATAAAACAGAATTCCTCATGTTATTATATTCAAGACCGGGGCCCCGCGTATGATCCAACCGGTTGCACCGATACCTATTCGTGGCTTATGAAAATCCTTAAGCCCTGTAAATCACACGTTATGGAACAGTTGTAAATTACGATTATTGCCGGGTTTACGAGGCTCGACAGCGCCTTCGTAATCCGACTGTCACACCGTAAAAGCGAAAGTAGGGAATTGCAATAAGTAGAGACTTTACGACCGGTCGATCGCATCGGCGCGGCGGCGTTACCTGTGCGTAGGTTTCAAGGACACGTGGCAGATGGAAAGTGAACGAGGAAGGCAGGAAGGAAGGAAGGGACGGGACTGCAATTTTGTCGTCGACCACTACCTACTATAAACAGATGAAGTCCACGGAATGATTTTACTGCCGCCATATATCATCCGCAATTTATTCGTAATGCTCGAGCAGTGAAACGTTCATTGCTGTCCAAATGGGATTTTCGAGTTTGCCCAAAATATTGTGACCCCGGTCGAAATTGCTTCCCGGTTGGAAACGATGATTTACTGTCTCACGGCGAAAGGGCCGTTAATAGAGTGATTTGTACCTTAATGGCGGCAATATTTTTCGCCTCTTCTCTCGGCAAACGCGTTCGACGACTTAACTGTCACGGATCCGGTAAACGTAAACCATGCAACCGTTTCCGGCTACGTTCGCAAATTAATAACGCGGTCCCTGTAATTATTACTTACTGTAATTCTTGCATTATGCAAAACCCTGAGTGCAGATGCAAATGATTAATTAGCCGGGCCATTATAATTATGACTTTGCGGCGGCGGTGGCCGGACATCAACGCGAGAGCGAATTAAATTGTTATGGTCCAATTAAAAATGTAACACGGCGGATCGCGTGCGTCTATCCGCGTGTATGACTAATTCCGAAACGTTAGGGGGCGGTAATCGAATGGAATCGGAAATGATTGAACATGCCTAATCGTTTTTAATAAGTTCTCGAGGGTAGATGCAAATTGCACGATATTTTCTTGAGCATTCTTGACGCCCAATAAATAGACGTCCGCGTCACGGATCCATTCTCGGGACGCGGGGAATAAGCAGCCATAACGTGCCGGGGAGGAATTTAATCCTTGGCTACCGACGTCTAAGGGCTCAAGAGCGAATGAACTTTCATTAAAAAATCTAATTTTCAAGAGGGACTGCGTTTAATCTGCGAGCAGAGGGGCAGGGACGGTAGAATTAAATTTTACGTGCTTCCTTTCCCGCTCACAGAAGCATGAAGCTTCTTGACTCGTTTGAGAGATGTCTAAAGGAGCCGACACGAATGACATCCGCGCCGGAGAATACACGAGAGAGTGTAGATTACACCGCGAACAATGGAGCACTATATTTTTCTTGTTCGTTCGCGAGGATGTTGAACGCGAGTCTATCTCGAGGCGCGTTACTTTCCGCGAAGTCGAAGTTTCGCCTCGTGGCTGGATACGTCGAGTCAGGCTGATACTAAAAGTCTTCGTTCCCTGCTTACACTTACAGAAGGTCTCGACTCTATGTAAACGGATCTACATATTCAGCCAGTTAATTGCTTGGCTCGTGTGATGCGGGTATCACGGTGAAGATTAGCGAAACCTCACAGAGCATGAGAACTAAACCAAGCGATTCGCGCATCAAGTTTATGCGCCTGCCGTGTGCTACATTCCAAATGAGGAGATCGCCGAAGCGCTCGGAACGTCGAGTTAAATTTAAACTACTTTCTGATATCGGATTTAATACGTGATACGAGTTACAAATCTGTTTGTCTTCTGATATCACCGAGCGAACGGACTTTCTTAACGGAGGAAAGATATATCCTCCACCGGCGGAATTTTATTTATGTTTTAAGATGTCGTGATTCATTGGCAATTGCAAAGAAAAGCGATTGTTAAGAAATTTATCTGGAGAACTTAAGGGACTTCGTTCAAAACGAATACTTTATCTAAAGGTACATATACAGGGTGGTCTTTTTATTTGAAGACATTGAAATATCTCGAGAACTATGTATCGGATTAAAACAAGTGGGCAATGAAAGTTGTTCGTCGCGAAGGGAGACATCCAATGATACCAAACTGGACCCGCCACCGCAACCCCCGGGGGGTGGGGGTGGGAGAAGATAAAAAACTTAAATGGAAACCCCCATTTTTCATTGCAGATTTGGATTTTCCAGAAAAAAATACACAAATTTTACCTAGGAGTTTTTGCATTTTGGTTCACAGATGGCGCTGTAATGGACAAAAATCAAAATGGAAAAAGTCGTTGAAAATTGGGCATATCTCGAGAAATACACATCAGATCAGAAAAATAAAAGTAGACGTATTTGATATTTTTAAGAATGGTATTCAATAACACCATAATTGACCCCCCCCCACTTCCTGAGGGTGGGAGAGGGAACTATTTCAAAATCTTCAATGGGAAACCCTTTTTTATAGCAAATCTTGGTTCTCCATTGATTTGATATTATTGGTGTAATTTCTTTCACAGATGTCGCTGCAATCGAAAGCAGTTGGAAAAATTCATTGGTTTGTTTATCAATCCTCAGGAAGTGGGGGTGGGGGTTCAATTATGGTGTTATTGAATAGCATTCTTAAAAATATCAAATACGTCTAGTTTTATTTTCCTGATCTGATGTGTATTTCTCGAGATATGCCCAATTTTCAACGACTTTTTCCATTTTGATTTTTGTCCATTACAGCGCCATCTGTGAACCAAAATGCAAAAACTCCTAGGTAAAATTTGTGTATTTTTTTTCTGGAGAATCCAAATTAGCAATGAAAAATGGGGGTTCCCATTTAAGTTTTCTATCTTCTCCCACCCCCACCCCCAGGGGGTGGCGGTGGGGGGTCCAGTTTGGTATCATTCCCCCTTCGCGACGAACAACTTTCATTGCCCACTTGTTTTGATCCGATACATAGTTCTCGAGATATTTCAATGTCTTCAGATAAAAAGACCACCCTGTATTGTACAAGTTGTAACAATGTTTTCGTTGCAAAATTTTTAAAACTTTCTTATTAATTGCCTGTCTTCCGCAAGACGCTCTGCTGTGTGATAAGCACGATCTTCTGGAGCTGGATCATCAGAACTAAAAAATTCATGAAGATCCTGTTTACATATGATTTTATCTAGTACTTGTTCAAGAAAAAATGTGCATTAATTTTTTCAGGAAATATTGTTAAAAGGTAAGTTGTGCTCAGAATTTCTCATCCCATTAATTGAGGCACTTTGGAGATCGAGTGACAATTCTCTGATCTCTCAGATTTATAAAACTGGAAGAGACAGTTATTTGATTAAACTGTGGTAGTGGCTACAGTGACAAGTGTACCGAAGGTATACACGAGTTTTGAAGATTGAAGTCGTTCCATCAATTGATTAATCTCACTGTAGTTTTCAGTTTGATGGAACTTTTTACGATACGATAATATTATATGTACCACTATCTTTGATTATTCGATATGAATACGTGCAGAATCAGATGCGCGTCGATTGCATTGTCCGCTGAATCAACCGGGGAACAGATTTTATTCAACTTCTAGAAGAATTCATCAAACTTTTAACGCGGATTCGAACTTTTACAGCCAGCTGTAGAAATTTAATCTTCTTAAATATTCTAAATATACACATATGTATGTATACGCCCGGTCAAAACATTTCACGGTGCGCGCAGCCTCCTATTTGCTCGCGAAACCAAAATTTTGCAATTTAGACGAGTTGTCCGCGTGCACGAACCGTTTCACCTTTGATCAGAGGGTGTTTGATGAAACCCAACTTTTATATTTCGTGTTCGCTGCAGCGCAACTTACAGATAGAAAAACCGTCAACGGGCGTGTTCGTATATCGCGATATTCATTTTAATTAACGTTTTATTAAAATAACTTTAATTAACGTTCGCCCGGGAGAACGAAAAAAAGAAAGAAGTAGCAACGAGTCGGTCCGAAGCGCAGACGCACACAATTTGTAACACGGTTCTGATAAATGTAAATGACATTCGAAACTTGTTTAGTCTGCGCATGAGATACGACAGAGTGGCAACGTTAAACTGTATCCATTTACAACATTTTTATATTAGGTGTAGATATTAACCATTGCGCTTTGAAATGCTAATCTAGAACATTTTCTACATTACTCAATTTATTCAAATTTAAATTTTCACTAAACTGCATAAATCCGTTTCACAGGGGAAATCGATAGGCTCGATCTCTTAAAAAGTATGCCAAGATTAATTCCTATTCGCAAAGGGTTAAAAGTTGCATGAGTATGATCAATTTTATATGAATGAACTAAAACGAATCATATAAGATAAGAGCGTTCTAGATCGAAACGTCTAACTTATGAAGTTAAAATAGCTTCGAGTGCAAAAGGTTAATTATGTAACTGAATCAAATATGGAACCATTTTAAGTAATGTAAAGTAAAACATGTGTAACATTAAATAAAACAAACTCAATTATATTCTTATTTCTAATTGATATAAATTTCACGAGTGCTCAGCTATAGCGTTACTCACAAACAGTTCAACCAGGCAGGGTTAAGACGGTGATGAAATTAATTTATCTGGACGGCAACCCCTAATAAAATTGTTCTTCTGGTTGTTACAGAGTCGGGCTGGAGAGCATAACACAAACCCGAGGAGCAAAACGTGGGCTCGTTCAATATTTCGAGCCTAGGCATTCGGCAGCGTAAGCCGTCTTATCCTTAAAAGGGCCATCGTGCTGCCCCAAACACGAAGGGTCAGAACACTTTCGTGCACTTGTTCGCCTCCGGAATCCGACCTCCGCGAGTATGATAAAAAGATTCCTCCCCGCTCGTGACTTCCTTCCCTCGATTCCCGCCTCCCATTCTCCCCGTTAACCCGCCGCCCTTTTTCCACCACCCTTTTTACCGATGCTAGAAGAATGGACGTACTCGAAATGGCGAGCATGTGCCCCGGATTGGCAGGGGCACTTTGCTGCCAGTCGTTCGAAAAGCGGCCGAATCGAGTCGACCGGACTGCAAGGGGTGTACCGGTGTCGAAATATTTCTGAAAGAACGGTGGCCGACTCGAACGAGATCCGGGAAGTCCTTGGAAAGGGTACACCTCGACGTGGAAAAGTGAGAACGCGAGACGATGGCAAGAAAGATGGTAAGAAAAAGGGGGGCAAGAGAGACTGAGAGAGAGGGGGAGAGAGAGCCGAGAGAAAAGGTTGAAAGAAGGAGGGAGCAAGAAAAACGTCCGAAAGAGGGAGACAGGTAGAAGTATTCAGGAAAAGAGTATGAGAGTGTGGTATATACCGAAGAAACGGGTGGTCGTTCGGTCGTACGTGAAGGGTCGGCGTTAGGCAGTTGGAACCTGGAATAGTGAGGAAAAGGATAGATGGAGATTGAGCGAGAGAACGAGAGAGCAGGAGCGAGGGAGAGAGAAAAAGAAATGAAGCGTGGTAGGGTAGAGAGTAAGGGCGAAAGGCTGACGAGGGGGTCGAGGGTGTGAGAAGAGAGAGGGAGAGAGCGCACGCGAGAAAAAGGGAGAGAGAGGGTCAGACTGGGGGTTGGTGTGCCTAGGGTCGCGCGAGAAGAGACCGAAGAGTGGGGAGATTCCCTAGCAGAAACCAGTCGAGTCCCGGCCTCAGGTCGCGACGGGTATTCAGTTCACAGGCGAGAGCCGTACCGTGCGGTTGGCCTGCATGCTGTCTCGGGTTCCATTTCACGCTCGTTCTCGACACCGGTCAAACACAGTGGACTCACTCGCGCAACAGTGATCTTAAACGTGGCCCACTGTCTAATCAATCCCATCGAATTCTCACCGAACAAATCTCCCAACGTCCCACAAACGCATTTGTTCACCGAGTTACATACATGATCGACGTAATCGCGTGTGACCATTTCGTGGTGGCAAGTGCGGCGAACTAATGCCAATGAACACGAACCAGTGACAACCATCCGATCCCTACGCGATCCAAGTGCTCGACGATATAAACAAAAACTGAAGGGTAGTTTTCGGAACCTAGTTCACCAGTGCTACGATCTGTGCGAACATCGGTGACTCGCAACCCTCGTTGCACGTACCACGACTCGTCCCGATTCGTAAACGTTCAGAGAAAAGAACTGCGGGACCACGCTTGTCTCACCTGTGTTTCGAAGTGAGTGACAGTGACGATTTGTGTGTAAACAAGCCAGTGATCGGAGAGGGTGGTTACCCTCCCTCTGTTCTCCGCTTTTTGTTTCTTTGGACAGCCAGCGAGAGCAACCCTTTCTCGAGAGGATCGCCGAGAACGATTCGCCAAGCGGCAGCGGCTTCGCGACACCCCGTGCACCGAGTGGTGAGTTTGATCTCTGTCTTTGATTCTTCCACCCCCTAGATGCATTCGCGTCTCTAGTCGCCTTTTCGAGGGGGTCGTAAACCCGGCGCACTTGCGCCCAACTTCACTGTGTGCCTCCAGACAAAGATGAGATCTTGCACGCTGCTAGAGGCGGGGGTGGTCGAGGAGATTCTGCAGAGGAATCTCTTTGACATCGACGTCGATCGGTCTTCCACTTACGTCCCTGAATACAACGTCCGGCCAGCTAGTCGGAATAGAAGGCGCACGATTTACTCCGGATAGGAAGATCCGACGTTTCGCGATCCTTTTATCCCGGGAACCCTTCGTGTCTCCATTCTGTCCATTGGTGTCTCGAGTCCGGCCCACGGGTAGATGGCTATCTGGGGCCAAAGGAACTCGCGCGCCAAAATAATCGCGGAATAGATGGACCGGTCTTCATAGGAATCGCCTACCGAACACGACCGTGTTATCACGCTAGTGTAATCGGACCAACGACCGGACCCGATCGCGTAACGAGTTTTCCAGCGATTCGCTTATCGGACCTCTCGTTGCTTCTGAAAGGCGGGTCGTGACCGTTTATTACGAAAATGGAGCGGATCCGGTTTATTTGTTTCGGCTGGTAGGCGGAAGCCCGCCGTGCGTGTAGGAAGGAATCGATCACTTACTTTCGTCGTGTTGTCTCGCGACATTTCATCGGTTTGCTCGATCAATATTTACTCCAATCGGTATCCTTCCGGCCTGTTGTCTGCCGGTCCCGTGTTATAGGCGCACGCCATTTTCCTGTTTTCGGGGCTGTAATGGCGGATTAATGAATCGCGGGAAATTAATCGGTCGCGTATCGCGTTACGCTACACGGCCGAAATTGTAATGATGTTTGTGACTGCGTTTCGTTGATGCGGTTTCAACCTGTTAACCTTGAATGGCGTGCTGTTGTTTGCTGTTTGCTCTAACTCTTCGATGATTTCTCGATGTCCTCACCCTTCTATGTCAATTCTCCAGGATTTCTCTAAACTTCCACTGGTCCTGCTTTAATATTTTCGTAGTACGCTTTTCACACTGACTCTATTCAAATCAGTTCAATTTGAATTTCAATTTTGCGATTCAAACAGTGAGACTCTAGAATGGTTTCTCGATTATTTCAAACGCAAGGGAATGTCTAAATTGAAATTGTAGCTGAGTATCCACTAACCAGACTATGAACCTCTGCATTAATTCATCCAGAAACTTTCGTCAAATTGATATGTTGAAAGTAAGTTCAACAAATCGAAAGCTGTGTCAATTTAACTCATTTCACACTCACTGAATGCCTGTTCGAAAATTCAGAAACTGTTTTGTGCTCGCGTTGATCTACATTTGCGGCGTAAAAATTTACGACGAAAGTTTTAAGTGGAGCTATCGGAAACTTATTGTGGAAATTTTTGTCACTCTCGTCAAAGCTAAGTGTAGATATCGCTGTCGTAAATACTGAAAGTGGCAATATCAACCACAGAACGTTCTTAACAATTTTGGCTATTATTACGATCACCTCCTGACAGATCTTTTACGAGACTCAAAATTACAAGTCAGTGTGTAACAACTAATTTCTCGTCGTGCTACAACTGGCATTCTGAATATGGTGTGACGTAACATCATTGGGCAAGCTTTTTATATCGACACATCCGTGAATGACTCATCTGACACGTTTCTACTAATTTCTATCAACGATAGGGACAGCGTGAATTCTTACTGTCATAAGTAGCACTTAACAAAACTTCCGCATGGAAGACGACTGTCAGGTTGTTAATCGGGTCAAAAAGAAATTGACGGAAACAACGGACTGAATGGTATTTAACTGACACGCATTCACCCGGAAATTCACGATTGTTTCCGACTTGAAGTTGCCCGATCGTTTTCACGAGTTCCGCCACGGCTTCTGAAAATTCCCTATTCACGAGTTGAATGCTTAATCTGCGTATGCCGCTTTCAGCTGCGTACGCAATATATCGTCCGAATCCCTTCGACGTCGGCCACCCAATATTCCCGGGGTTTTTGCAATTCGAATTTTCACAATCAAAGCCGCCAGTCCTGAGAAAAACCGGGTCCGCGAATGTTTATCTTGATACCGTAGAAAATACTGGTCGCTCGATCGAACTGCGAAACCGTCGACCGAAGCCAAGCAAAATTTCAGAACTGTCCGGTTCCGGAAACTTTCCAGAGACACGATCGCGTTTCGGATCGCAGAAGTTCAATCTCTGCGAAAAAATGAAGTCGATCGACAATAAGAGAACCGCCGGTTTTTGCGGAATTTTTCGCAGCATCCGCCGTCACGAGAAAACATTTTGATTTCAACGTAAAACGAAACCGGCCCCGATGTATTGGATTTACCTGTGAGTAAGGAAAGCCGTATGAATCATTTGAAAGAAAAACAGAGGGGCTGGTCGAGCCTTTGAGGCGACAGCACCCACGGTGACTCACCGGTTTGTTCAAATGAGGTTAGCCTCAACAATGATTCAGATTGCATACATTTTCTTCGAGCGTGGAAAGTCCAGCGATCAGCTACTCGCTATTACGGGTGCAGAAATGATAAAAATTTCATATCTGAAATGAAATTGTGAACGTCACGTGACAGGCGGTAGCGGACGTGTTAAATCTCTGGAGTGGCGGACGCTATCCTGCAGTATTTTCAACCGTATTTGACTAGAGACTTTACGGTTGATTATTGTACGAAATATTTTTGACGTTGCATTTATTGTGAACACAATAAAAGCGAGCGAAAGAGTCCCGCCGCTAATGCTCCTTGAAATGCATAATGCATAAGTAGCATTTGAATACATAATGTTCTAAAGCACATGCAATCGCATGAATATTCCAACATCCAAATGTTATAACACCGCTCGAATATGCAGTTGGATGAAAGTTGAATCGATGGTTTGGGTCCTGGCTCAGACAGAGGGAAACCTTAATTGTGTTCCACCCTCCTATTAAGAATCGCTGCAGGACGCTGCACATCCTGCGTAACGTTGCCCGCGTACGTAGTATGTGTGGTCCGGTTAACATGGACGATGAGTGACCCAATTTCTACGTGACCGGTCAAACGGTTCTTATGAACCGCCCGAAGTATAATGGCCGTGTCCAGCGTGCAAGACTGAGAATTTAAGAGCATTGTCGTGTTGCACGACCGAGAGTCGGAAATAAGAAAAGTTTGAATGAAACTCTTTGCACGGTATTCGTCGAGAAAAGTGGAAGGAGAGAGTGGGCGCAGGGGCGAGTCCACCCTCTCCTTCTCTTTCACCCTTTCACGGTATAAGGGATGTCTGTAAATCTCGAGGAAAACCATCTTTTCCTGCGTATCTCCCGGCCGGAGCGGGGGAACCATCGCGAGACGCCACGATAAAAAATATAGCACGGAAATGATGAGAAATAAAAGCCCGACGAAGGTTCGTTTTTATACCGTAATCTTGATGCCACGTGATACATGAGCGGCCGCTGCTTATAAAACCGAGAGATGTATTGCTTTATGAGGGAAATGACAATTTTATTCGCGGTTGCGCGGGAACAGCGAGGCGACGACGGTGAATCCTAAATGCCACCCGAACCGCGTCGACTCCGAGCCTCCTAGACGAACAGAACGCTTATCGGTGATAGTTCCACCAACCATACTCGTATGCATCATTAACCGAGAACGCGCCAGCCAAATAAATTGCGCCATCGCATTCGAATCGCTTCACTCGGTCAAGGCGGTAATTAAAAACCTCTCGCTCCACGCTTACTGTCGACAGTAATTATATCCGCTTCTGGCCACGTGTAAGCGTTATGAGTATTGCGGAAACCATAAGCAAAAATTGATTAAAAACGTAGCGGTTCAAAAGGACGGGCCAGCATATTTGCTCCCGCAAAAGCGAGCAGGTCCTGTTTTAATGAGCGAAAGACAGGGAACCTGTTTTCGCCGACTGGTGTCCGTCAATTACCCGCGGCGGCGTTCGATTCGTTCCCCGTCGAACTGTACCGACACCCTTTGTGGACTTATAATAAACGTTTGACCTTTTTCGCAGCTGATGATCACGGGCGCGCGACGTTCACCGTTGCGGCGCGGTGTCGCTGAAAATTCGTACGGGTCTGCTTTGCGAATGTTAATAATTAACGAGCTATGCTCACGGCGGCTATTAACGTATCAACGACTCGGACGAAATAATTAATTGCCGGCCCCCGCGATTGTGTCTTCAGACGAATTAATTATAGGATCGCGTGGCGCGGTAAATTGGGTCGCGCTTGCCTGGGACTTAATCTCGCGTTTCCGTCGGAAAATTCGGCCGCGATCCGAACAGGGGGGGCTCGAGGCTTACAAATGGCTGGGTCGAGGAGCGTGGAGCTGCCGTCGCCCCGAAAGTCCCTCATAAATCAGTCCAGAGAACGGGTTACTTACCCGCCCCCGCGACCCGACGTCCGGAGAAACGTATCTCGACGACGATAGGACGAGACGTCGCGTCGGGAGCCTCTGAATACGTGACAGGGGGGAACGAGAAGCGCGAAAGTTAGCGGAACATTTGCGTCTTACACCCTGTTACGTCACGCCTAAGCTGCGAAAAGGACGGGGCGGACGGGATCGCGACGAAAAAGAACGATCCTCTCTCCGAGCAGCCTCTCTGCCTCCACCCCGGACGTGTTTCGATACGAGACCGTCGGAACTAGTCGTGTAGGAGCATGGTTGGCGTTACTCGCGACATCAGCAACAACGACACACCGGCATGGCAACAGTTCGAAAGTTTCGGGCCGGGCGCAGCGAATTTCCATAAGTTGAGGGATGGCCTCTTCTTCGCAAAGTGAGAAAAGATTGTCGCCCCCGCGAGGGGCCAGCCGAAGATGGCGAGCCGGGATACCGACGCCACGCCGCGCCGGGCAATACATTACTCGCTTGTCCCGACGAGCGCGATCTTTACCGGCTATCTCCTTTAAGTTTCTCGGCAAGGTCTTACTAGCCGGGCGCCAGTCTGTGGAAATCGCCTTTCGAGTGACACGCGGCGGAAAGACTCGCGATCTTCCAATCGGACCTGTCGCGAATTTGAGGTTTGAGCTTCTTCGTGCCCCTGGCAATATTGGTTACGACTGGCACATATTCTGTAGTTTCTCTTCTCAGAGTATCAGAAGCTTTAGGTTGGACATTTAATATATCGAATGTATTTTATCCTTCTTATCCTTTCTAATCTTTCAGGAGCGACGTCTATGCGTTGACGCTGTGTGTTCTCGTAGGGTTCTGGCAGAGCCCTTTAATTTTCGAGCCACGCAGAAGCATTCGAACTTCCTCAAAAACGTGGACTCATTTCGAAGAACACCCCGAGGTCCCAAGACCGCAGCAATTTTTGCCTAGTGTCATCTCAGCAGCGATTTCACGAGCCCGGTGGTCTTTTAGTTAGTTGGTCAGGTCCGCGGGAGCCAGTTCGCATTCTCATTTATTCCTGCTTGCTTTTGCTTCCACTCGTTCCTTCCTGCGGCGAGCTGGAGAAGCGCGTGCTCTCTGCTCATCGCCTCCGTTAGGAAATCACGCGAGAACAGAGCGGCGCGGTTGCTTCCTGCGAGTTGCGTGCCTCTCGACCGCTGCCGGCGAACATAATTTCCCGAGTAATTCGGCAGCTCTCGCGGTTCCGACGGGAGGGCGAAAAACCTGCTCTCGTCGGACGCTGCAATCTGCTCTCTCTCTCGAGAAAGCATTTTTCTCTATTATATCGTGGTCACGTACCGCACCAGTTGGTCGCTCCTGAATCGAACCGACAGGCGCTAATCCGGCCTGATTGCATGCTATTTGTGTTATTCTCGAGGCCGATTATCTGCCCGGCGGTTCACACTCTGCGGAGTTCTTTGCGCCCGATGCCGGAGCGTGTGGCAATTGTCGCGCGAGGACGCGTCGAACAACTGGCGAACGTCGATACCGGGAACGGAAACGCGGCTTATCCTCGTTATACGTTGGTCCAAAGGCGCCGATAACGCGCGCACAGCCGGGAAATATCGCATCGAAAGCCTCCGCTCGGTTTCTCTCGCTTCCTCCGTCTATCGAGCTATCGCCGTTTCTGCGTGGCCGCGAGAGCCTCGATAATGATGTTAAACACGTACAAGCACGAGCACCGAAGGAGTTGAATCGTTAGGTCACAGTCTAAATCGCCGGGATAGATAAGGCGACGCGAAAGCTCGATATCGGCTGTGTAGAACCGCGCGCACTCGACGGATAGCACGCTCACGCGAATTCTCATTTTGCGAGCCACGCGATACGATCTTGTATATTCCCGCGAAGATTTCGCGCCCCGTATCGATCTAACTTATTTTATAACGCTAATAAATTAACGGCCCACTTCGCCAGACCCCGCGTTCCTTTTTTTCCACCTCGAACCTGAACGAGTTCTTTGATCCGACATTTTTCTCAGATAAGAACCATTCGCACGCCAGTTATCTCGGATCGAATGATATTGCCGCCGCTGCGTTTCCGTTCGGCTGTTTGCAAACGATTTTTACCGGTTCACGAGCGAAAGGCAATTTCGAGAACTTCGCGCATAACGTGATTATTTTCTAACTACACTTTATGAAGTTTCTTTTACCCGGTCGTTCGTGCTATGAAACATACCTCTCTTTATAGAATCCGTGGGTGTATATTAACTCGTTTCGAACGAGGATTTCTTAAAATGGTAGAAATATTTTTCTTGGAGAACTAAAGCTGAGTAGGGCAATAATCAACCAATATTTAAAAATTACTAATAGTCTTTTTGAATGTTAGTCACAGCAAAATAGTCATTAGTCAAAACTTTTTGATAAATAATTAATAATATTAATGTATGTTAATCGCACAATAGTGACTGATGACTGATCATCAACTACTAATTCACTAATAAGCAATAGCTAACGATTAATTAGAGCTGGGACTAACTATTTGCCATTTAGTTATCGCTAACTAATCAAAAAGTTTTGACTAATGACTATTTTGCTATGACAACCATTCAAAAAGACTATTAGTCATTTTCAAATATTAGTTGATTATTGCCCTACTCTGAACTAAAGTATGTATTAACAAAAAAATTGGAAAAGAGCATCGATTTATGAAAGTAATTCCATTTACCTGAATCAGTGCGAGTGTATTGAGAGTTACCCCGCGTTTTCGGTCGGAGGACCATCAGCGTCAATATTTCTTACAAAAACCGGCATAATCTCTTGCACAACTATCCGATAGCAGCAAGTATCGTGAAATATGTGTCTGGTTGAGTACAAAGCCGCCGGCATGCCCGCATAATTAATGGAGCTTAACAGCAAGAGCCATAAAAAGAGAGTATCATTGTGAGCACAATTGTCACGAAGAATGATATTTCATCTGGCTACAGATGATCCGAGGTAAAACCCATTCAGAATCGAATTCGGAGACGGAGGTGTCCCGCCGCGAGCGCAACATATGTTAATTCTATGGTTCGAGCGCTTCCCTTTTTCATCCAGCGCACAGGCGGAACACGATCGTCTCTTTCTCTCTCTCTCTCCTCCCCCCTCTTCTCTCTCGGTCTCCTCTCTCACTTCGGCGTAAGCAAATCACGCGTTTTATCCGTGTTTCCGTTCCGTAGATGCCCGTTTACGGCGTTCCCCGTATTACCATAGTTGGCATTGCCGGCGGTGCGTGCCAAGTACGCCTGTCGGCTCCGGTATTAGCACAATTCAATTGCGTTCGTTCAACAGATACTTCGTCCTCTTCATTTCCGTCTTGCCCGGAGACGTTGATTTTGCGCAGTGATTAGGGTCAGAATGTAAAGCAACAGCGGCGCCCTGATTAACACGTGCGCTAATATAATCAGTCGGCAGAGCACGCTAATTCCAACAAGCGGAATCTCGTCTACTAGCCTGCAATCGACAGCTCGTCGCGCGACACTCGCTCCCAATTATCCTAATCCGAAGCAAACTTTGCTTCCCTATTCTCGTTAAGTGCCTGGCCTCGTCCCGACGCGACGATTCGCCATCAGTCGGACTCCTGGAATGCACCGCCACGACACTTTTGTTTATCGCATCATTCGAATTTAGACCGGTTGACATTCGTTATCGTTCGGTAAAAATTCGGTGCCTGTTTACTTGACGACAGACTGGTTCTTTATAGAAAGTAAAAATGAAGTAAGAAACTGGAGCCACATGAAATTGTCTTTAAATCTTTACTTTTAAGTCCTGAAATATATTTTCAATGCAATGAAAATATTGGGAGTACAAATTAGTTCGGTCCGTTTTCAAAAGATGTCTCTGACTGTTATGAATGTTTCACAGTGACAGCTGATTTCGATGTTTTCAGAGAGGTTAGACATCTACCAATAATATTCAGTTTATATCGCTTTTGTTTTCATACAAAACTTTTGTTTTTTACTGTGTTGAATATGTCAAATTTTGTGGTGACTAAGCAGCATTTGCGGGAGGTTTTACTATTCTGCTTTAATTGGAAGAAAAGTGCTGCTGAAGCGCATCGAATGCTTGTAGAAGTTTATGGTGACAATGCTCCAACTGATAAATCATGTAGGGAATGGTTTCGACGTTTCAAGGATGGTGATTTCAGCGTTGAAGACAACCCTCGCTCTGGACAGCCAAAAAAATTTGAAGATACAGAATTGGAGGCATTACTCGATGAAGATCGGAGTCGAACGCAAGAGGAGCTTGCAGAATCATTGGGAGTTACTCAACAAGCAGTTTCCATTCGATTAAAATCCATGGGAATAATTCACAAGCAAGGCATTACGAGAGAAACGGCCGGAATACGAGCAGAGACATGACAAAGTTATTCTTCTGCATGATAACGCTCGGCCTCACGTCGCAAAAGTCGTAAAAAAATATTTAGAAACACCCAAGTGGGATATTTTATCGCATCCGCCGTATTCGCCGGACTTTGCTCCTTCGGATTACTGTTTGTTCCGACGGATGCAGCACGATTTGGCAGGTCACCGGCTCACTTCTTTCACAGAAATCGAAAATTGGTTACAAACTTGGATCGCCTCAAAAGACGAGACATTTTTTCGAGACGGAATTCGAAAATTGCCTGAAAGGTGGGAAAAAGTAGTAGCCAGCGATGGACAATACTTTGATTAACTTGTTCATTTATTTTGTTCTGAAATAAATGCATTTTTGACCACAAAAAAACGGACCGAACTAATTTGTACTCCCAATAATACATTGATTTGAATTGACAAGTTTGCCGCATAAACTAAAATAATGTGATATATATATATATTTACTGGCACAATAAGTTTCGATTTAATAATAATCGCATCAACGTCATACGACTTTTATCCGAGTACTTACGTTCGTTAATACCGCGTCCACTGTGATGCTGCATTCATCAGACTGTGCGCTTTTCATTTCAGCTTGCATAATACCCATTAATAAACTGTATATGGCGGACAAACGGAATTAACGGAACGGCATTGATCACATAATCTACATATAATCGACTTTACGGTGAATTGGTACTTACCTGTCAAAGTCAATCGCTAGAACAATATAGTATTATCATCATCCAATTAGCATACTGTCGTTGCGAAGAATTCGAACGTGTCGATACATTATCGAATTTAAAGCGAACAGTGAATTGAATACAAATGGAACAAGAAGACACCGGAAAAACGAGACAGATTTTCGGTAATGGAATCTAGAGTAACTTCTACAGATCATATTTAATAAATTGTACGTGCCGTATCTGCCGTTTTACATTTCATTATCCGCAGTCTATTAACAATTCACCTACGGGAAGTCTTTATTAATAGACTGCGGATCGTGGAATGGAAGAATTAGCTGTAAAAATAACAAGACTTTTCCCCACAGAAAGACCTTTACAACTTCGATAATTGTACAATCCACTATATGAAACCGGTCATTTGGCCGGTGGCGTTTAGCGTTAATTGCCCAAGAAAAGGAAAACATTGTCGGCGTATTGCTCAATCGTCTCGGAAACGTTCATTTCCAGCAAGAACATCGAAAAGCTTCGACGAAAGCGTTCGCGCGCGCGCGAAGAAGATTCCAAAGCGGCACGCACACGCCCACGTCAGCTTATCGCGTGTCCCCCCGTGGCGCGTGTTAATTGCCTTTAAATTCCAACTGGGGCCGGAGTAGTGATCGGTGTAATGACAGTCGGAAAGAATGCTAATGGAGAGAAAACGAAGTTCCTGGGCCGGGGGCCGGGGACCGGGTCCGATCTGTAATTTCGTCATGGAAATGCCAAAGACGCAGCCTGCGTTAGAGGGGGACCAGTCAACGAAGAAGAGAGAGAGAGAGAGAGACAGCCAAGGGGCAACAAACGGGGGACCGAAAGGCGCACTTACAAATTACGACGCAGCCGAAGTCGCGGCGCACGGAACCCGGCAATTTGGGAAGGGCGACGGGATTAAGCTGGCCCCCGAAAACCATGATTTCGTCGCAACAGAGGTGCGCATTATCCGCGAGAATGACGGGGCGGCGGGGGTCGCGACGTCGAGAAGCATCGACTTTGACTTGCTAATTTCGAAACGGTCCCATGGGTCATCCGGTGTTTTCGGTTTCTGCGACCAATTATGGCCGAACACTACACCCTCTCTCGCGTTCCCGGCCTCTCCCCCGACGTACTCGCCCCGATGCTTTTCCGGCCTAAAACGGTGCGCGTGTATCGCTTTCTTCTTTCTCTTTTTTTACTCGAATCGCTTTCAATGGATGCAGATATCCAATGCGCTCTCGTTTCACGAAAATGGAATAGCGACTGAAGCTTTGCGGATTCGTTCCAGATTTTCCGCCGGAGCAGAAGCCTGTAAATACAGTCGTGTTTCGCGATGACGCGCGTCGGAGATGACCTGCTGTTTCGCTACCGAATATAATCCCGGATACAAATTAGATCAATGTATTTCTGAATGAAAACGTTTAAACTCGATTCACGCTGTAATTTCTCACGAGGTCGGGGTTGAATCTGAGAATACCCGATGATCAACGCGTTAATTTGACCTGTTTGAATAATTAGGTTACTGTGGTCTAAAAAAAAAGAGACCTTCGTAAGGAAGACTGTACTTCAACAAACCTTCGGTAATCTATAATTCACTTCTTTTCTAAGACGTTTTAAGAAAATTTTTCGTTATCGTTTCTCTCTTAGAGAAGTGACTTTCTATACCTTCCGAAAAAATGACCAGATCGTTAGCATTCCGCGTTCGAAACCTGGAAACTCGAGGCACGATAATTAATTGCAACGTCATGTTTCGATGCCGACAGAGACAGCCGAAAACTCTCCGGTCTCTCCCTTTGACTTGCTAATTCGAAATTGAAATTGCGCGACATCGGTGACAAAAAAGGGCGGGTGATAGCTTTGGTTCGGAGAAATTTCATCGGTGGAAAACGTATTGTCTGGCCCGTTCCGTCACGCTTCGTCGGTGTCCATCGATTCACGCTTTTGTCGCGCGGCGAAACCTCACGGTATGAACTAAAATGATTAATTGAATATTGGTATATCGCGACGCGAGGGAGCTATCGATCCCCAGGGCCGGCTCTCGATGTAACACCCCCATTTTTCGGTCGGACAAGTGGACGAAACGGCCGGGAAAAAAGGAGGACAGAGTCGCGGTATCGGCTCGTTACCTTTGATGAACGTTGTGATTGCGCCCCTTAACAGGAAACGACACTGCTCGGGCGCGTTGTTAGCGTGCCACCGCTGTGTGTCTGATGTGTCGTTATTTTTTATTGTTCCTCCTCCTTTCGTCGGGGACGAAAAAAAGGAAAATAAATGGAAAGCAACCGACGATATTTCTCTCGTCGGTGTGTCAGGAGAGAACAATTCCGACGCGTTCGTTTTCCGGGAACGCGGTTATGACGAGCACCGATACGAAACGGCGATCCTGGCACCGATGGGAGCCATGCAATCGCGAGCAAATGTTTATTCACGAGAAACCGAACAAGTCGACGGCGTAAGCTGTGCAACGAAATTTTCGTTCCCGGAAATAAACGTTTTATTGAACGGATCAACCCGGGATTCGTGGAGGACGATTCATATTTTTTTTTTTCGTTCATTTTTCAGTGGAAACGTAAAGCCGAATGTGTCCCAGCCGTGTAAACTACAAAGCTAACAGATCGGCCGTGTCATCCGCGCCGGATGACAAATGCTGCCGCTAAGAAATGGACGAGCGAGCATCGTATATCACGCAGATAATTATATTATACCGCTTCTGGTGTATATTTATAGTCGTCCACGCAGGACACCGAATACCCCGCGCGCCGTTGTTGCTCTGTCACCCTATCTGCTCTCATCCGGCTCCTCGTGGTACCTAGGGAGATAACAGCGGTCGGCTGCGTCGCGAAGGGGTAAAATATTAAATTGTCCGTCATTTGTACCCTTCATTCGGCCCCTGGACGTCGCTTCCCGGTACACGCAGATGCTTTCGTGAAGATAGCGTTTCGCTCTCTTTTTTTCGCTCTCCCTCTCTGTGTCTCTGTTTCTGTTTCGATTCGACAAAACCCGTTCCGGTTTTATCTCGCTCATCCGTCGCCCGGAGGGCCGAACAATTAACCGCATTTGTTACCGGTGGCTGCAACTCCGAACGATTTTTCACTTTCCGACCCGCGACCGGCCGATCGACGACCACGCCGAATCGTTACCATCGGGCTCTATTAAGAAAATGGAGAATTAAATTGGAGGAGCGAACGCACTTAGACGACCCAGTTCACGCGATGTAACCAGGCCGAGTCCTTGTTGAGAGGTTGACCCTCGTTACCGCAAATATCGAATACTCTTGTTCCTTTTGCTCTACTCCGCCCAGATAAATCCGCTGTTTCATCTTCACTCGGGGAAGAAAATTGTGTCGTTGCATCCAGTGCTTCTCCTTTCGAATGAAATCACTTTATTACGGACAATATTTGCATGTGAGACTCGAGCTGAAGTGTCCTCGGTTAGAAACTTTTGAATGTTACTCGATGTCACTGTACCTACACTCGAAAGGAACGTTCGTGTCAGCAAGCGGCGGTTAAAACCGCGTAAAAACGACATCATTTGTATCGCTGCGTTTTTGATTACTGTTCGCCACGATAAGGGTGCACCGGCATTGTGTTAACGACTGACGGACAATGAGTAGTATAACCCTTTCGCGTCATTATTCCGGCGGCGATCGAGAAATTCGCATTAAAAGGTCGTTGCGTAGCACCACAATGAAACGCGAGCAGAACTCGTTGTTCCGCCCTGTAGAGGGGCCTCGGTACGTTCTCAAGAACACATTTACATGGACGTAATCGCGGTGCATTCCCATGAGTGCGTACACTAATTCGTGAATCGTCGCGGTCGACGGCGAGTCGAGAGAGACGGCTCGTTGAAGCCGTCAAGAACTCGGTCGGTTGTGCTCTTCACGACGTGACTTCGAGACCGCTCGATGGACCATCGAGTGCTACAAGCATTTCCTTTCTTTTTTCGCCGGGGTCGAGTGTTTCCTGGCTTTTGCGTCACTACGAATCATCCAAGCCGCGCGAATAAACATCGATCGCGTCCGCAGGCCGGTTTTCCGCGCGGCTCCTTCGCAGAAAACTTGCTGCGCTGCTGCTGTCAATTCGCTTTTCCTTGACTGGCCCGAGGGCTGTTTAACGAGGCAACTTTCCGAGGTATTGCTCCTTCAGCGTCCTGTTGAATGGAGAAATTCTGTGAGACCGTTCTCGTACATTTATAATATTTGCACGCTTCTGCACCTTCCACGCCTTTAAAGAAGTCTTGAAACGAAATGGATAGTGGGCATTGATCCGGGTTAAAAAGACAGAAACAGAGAAGCCCGGATTCCGAGGAAAATGTGTAACAGCTTCGGATGCAGCTTTTGGCTGGTTAAATTATGCGATCGAACTGAATGTCCAAACCAGCGTGGCCACGGATTGCCCCTTGGGGCATTGGCCTGGTTCGAGAGCAACAAAACCACGATAACGCAGGGCGTTCTACACGGAGAAGGCAAAATAGATAGTCTCCTACCGCAAGATCGAGAGTCGCTCCTTTTTCCGAGGCCGTTTGCCCCCATGGGCAATCTTGAACGCTCCCAGAGCAGAGAGAGAGCTCGTTAGCCACGCCCCTAAACAACGATTCGAATCTCGCCGGTTGTATCTAATCCGTACGCCTAATTAATCCACTTTAGCCGTCTGTGAATTTTTCATTGTAATTAGCCCGCAGCGCCGGGTCTAGTAGCGCAATTACTTCGTTATTAGTGTTGTTATAAACGAATTAATAATTAAACCACAATCGGCGAGAGCCGGATCGGCTCGGCGCGGCTCGGCCGACGATCCCCCCGAATGAAAGCGCTCCTCGAAATCGCACGCGTAATACACACGGTATTGCAGGCATTACTTTTTAATTGTCTCGATTGCGTTCCCGCGCGCGCAAATAACGCGGCTGTACAAATTGAGAAGGAAAGAGTATGCGAGGGAGGGAATGCGCACGGTCCGAGAGCCAGTCGGGGAAAGGTGGGACTCATAGAATGGGGCAAAGTCGAGTAAATAAATTTGTCGAACTCTCGTCGCGCGGTGCTCGTTATGGAAATCATTCGAAGTATGCGGTTCAATGAGGCGAAGGGGTGAGCGGATAAACGTATATGTATAACGTTTCGCGACGACCCGTATTCACGTGCGAGCGTGCTTATAATCGCGGCGGATTTTTTCCCTCCATTCCGCCCTTTCTACCCCCCCTCCTCCTTTCTCTCTTCCTCTCTTTCCCTCGCGCAAATTATCCACTTTTAAATCGTGCGATTTTAACGAACGCTTTCCTTTTCCTGTCTAATGATACGCGCGCTCGCGCGACCTCCCAGCCCCTGGCTCGGCGTGGAATGTTTATTCGCGCGGCACGTTGGAATTTAATGAGCGTCCCTTTTTCAACGGCGAGAATGTTATCTTAATCGAAAACGACCGTGAATTAGATGCTCGACGCGATTTTTGATCGCGCGATGAGCTCGACGTGCTCGGACAATGTTTTTTCAGCATCGAACAAAAAGATTCTTCGAGGAACCATCGTCGTTTCACGAATGTCTGATGGTTTTTCGCGGCCCCGTTACAATATGCTGAACTGGATTCGAAAATACACTCTTCCATCCATGAAGATTCGAAAATCGTATCAATTCGCGGAGATTTCTTTGTTCGGTTCAGTGGTTCTTGTCATTAATCAGTTTTATCATACAGTCTAAAGTTGATTAAACTTTCACCGGTAACTGACGTGCTGAAACTGTTTTTTAGAGCCACTAGAATTTTCTGACCTCTTGTGAACCTTTTCATAGTCGGCGGCGAACAAATTTCGCACACGGCGAGCGGTCAAGTAATTGGTCGCGGTTGAAATAATTTCAATCCGCGCGACGGTCTCGGCTGCCACGGACAATTAAGAGTCAGCGGAGAGAGCGATGGTCCTCTGGTTTCTTCGAGATAAATCTTCCTTTTAATCTGGATCCGTCGCTTTCCTTCGTCCCCCCAGAACGATCCCACAGCGGTTGATGAATATTACAAGCGAGGAGGGAAGAACCGTCGTCTAATGAGTAGATCGTGCGGCCAACCGTCAACCCCGCGTGCACGTATGAAAGGATTCAGGTCTTCGCGCTCTCGGGTCTTCCGCAACGTTTGTGTGCGTGCACACGTAGCCTCGCAGCCGGTTGTTAGTCTAGACGCTCTGCCAACAGTTATTTCCGCGGATGTCGTCCTGGCGAATTTGACAAATGCGAGCAATTATCGGCCCTGCTCTCGGCTGCCTACGTTGAATCCCATGGTCCCGATGTTAATTGAACGTCGCCCACGGCCCCATTTGTCGCCGATCATCTCGTCGAGCGAAAGGAGCCAAACAATAAACGACCAACGATAAATATCTTCACGATGGAATAAAGGCACGGTTTACGTCGACGCTAAAATAGGAGCTGCAACACTGTCCATCAAAGTGGCAAGAAAAGCTGGTCATCGGTTGGTCGTTTAGCGAACGTTGCTCTGATCACTGCTGCAACGCGAACATTTTTATTTTCACATACTTTCATATTTCAACAGAATAGAACGTATGTATCTCTGCCGGTTCTAATCATAGTTTCGATCGTTTAGCTCCAACGTATCCTAAGGCATTAACCTTTTCTGGCCGCGTACTACGTAGCGTGTGACGTCGATGCCTGAACATTCGGACTACGCGAGCAGTAAAGTCACTCGTGGGAAATTGAAAGAAAATGTGAACAAGTATTACCCCCTTCTGGAACACAGGAGCAAGCAGGGGACAAGTTTGAAATAACCATTTGGGCTGTTCTTTACTTTACCGGACTCAAAATGTGTGCCTTTCTCCTAGAAATTATATTTGGTATGTAATCCAGTAGATTTTTACCCGGCGCGGATTCAGATCGAAGTTTCGATCCTCTAGGATCAATAGTTGAGGAGTTATGGTCGCTTAAAGTTTAGCATATTTCCAGTTACTTGACAGGTAAGGGCGCCGCCATGTTGGTTTGTAGTGACGGTCGCAAGCTGCTTACTGAGTTGGTTAGGATTAGGTCGAGGGGGGCGGCAAGGTAAGCGGCTCGCGGTCGTCACTACAAACCAATATGGCGGCGCCCTTACCTGTCAAAAACACTGCAGATTGCTCAACTGTAAGCAAGCATAACTCCTGAACCATGAATCCTACAGGATCAAAACTTCGATCTGCAGGTTCCCCGGGTACAAATCTACTGGGTTACGTACCGATTACGTCATAATTCGTAGGAGAAAGGTAGTAATTTTGAGTTCGGTAAAGTAAAGTTTACCCGTAATTTGCGTTATTGGCTCCGAAAACAGTTTCGAAAGGTAGGATCTGTTCGACCGGCAACAGAATGACGTTTTAATGAGTCGTCCAACGCGAACGGGAAGGGGAGTCGGTGTGGACGTCGGAAAGATCCCTGGGATTCGCGCGTTTGTCGGTGCAGGCGCGTGTGAAATCTCGGCTTGTTAGCCGAACCGTTTCGTCGACACTCGTCCGCCGCGGATGTAGGGTTAACGTGAATTTAGCTGGATCAGACCGGCATCCAAACTCGGCGCGCCATCAAGAGCGGCTTGAACGGTTCGACGCGTCTTCTGGTCGACGGGTGGAAGTCGAGGTTGCTGCGCGACTTGACGGTGATGGTGGTGTGGTGTGGTGTGGTGCACCCGGTGGGAATTTATCGTTCGCCTAGGTAGGAGGATGACAATTAGCCCGAAGCACCCTTGGAACAGTGAGCGCCGTTTTAACGAGACCATGCCGTTTACGAGTCGAGTTTGGAGTCGCGGGGATTTCATGCTTCTCGAAGGAACTAATTAGATAAGGGTTGCCGCTTCGGGCGTCATTCCTTTCCTTCGACTCGATCTCTCGGTCCTCCCCTTGTCTTTCCATCGTTTCCTCCAACTTTCCCGAGCGAATACGAGCCTCGCCCGGCCAGAGAAAGGAGAGACGAAGGGAAAGAGAGAGAGAGAGAGACCGGAGCAGAATCGAGCGAGACGCCCGGGCTAACTTGCGCGACTCGCTTTTTTAGATTCGTCGCTTACAGTGCAAGTAAAATATGACCTGTTTTTTCGCCGGTGGTCTTTCCTTCTCTCTCTTTCACCCTCGTTTTCTACTTCCGGCGGCGCGCGGGTTTAATTCCTGCTAAAAGTGGAGCCGAGACGTGCGGGAGTGGTGGCCCGTAGAAAAATAGAAAAACAATACAGCCGGAACGTATACGTTCTACGGGGGCGAAAAAAAGGAAAAGAGGAACGGTGGCGATCCGCTTCGCTCCGCACTGCTCCGCGCCGTTGGAACTTTTGTCGAGAGCCCGCGCCGTGAATTAAGGCAGCGTATTTTTAATTTTCTGGCTTGGTGAAAATCGAGTCCTCGGCCGGAGTTCCCGGCAATGATCCCCCGGCTCTCTTTCCGCGTGCTCTCTGGCGAAGCCCTCGCAGAGGGTCGAAGGCAGAACAGGCCCCATCGATTCGAACGATGCTCGCCTTCCTCCAGTCGCTTCTTTTAACGACGCGCCTTTTATGTCGAATGCGTTTCATTCGTATCTATTTAAATCGGTGCACGGTCAATTCCACGCGGAACACGTGTACCCGCGGAACAATGTAACGAGATAGCTCGGACGTTCACGTGTACGCGCGCCCGTCCGCGGGCGTCTGTGTTCTCCGGTCTGCTTACGGTAGCCGCGATATACCATTCCGATTATAGTATGTTACTGCCTTCCTTAACGAGGGCAGAGCCCGACTATGGACTAATCTCGGCGCTCTCCGGCAACTATGCCATTGACTCGCACGGAAAGCAAACGTACAGATTGCTTTTCATCGGCCCCTTTCGCTTTCTACTCGCGTGCACGAGTCCCGTGAACGGCCGGCTGCTCGTGCGTTTCGCTCTCCAGCTTATTTCTTCCGTTTCTTCTATCATCGTACCGTCCCCCCTCCTGTATTCCCTGCAACCCCGCCGTACGAGCCCCGCACTGTTTCCCACTCGGTCTTCAACGTCCCTCATCCCCCGGGTTCCGTAACGTTGCCCATCGCGTTTTCTTCACTCGTTCCACGAGCTATTTGTCTCTCGAATAAATGACCGTTCATTTTCTCGCGCCCTCGACTCAACCTCCCCGTTTTCTTCGTCTTCAACCGCCAACCGCCGCGTGTTCCGCTATACCCGGTGGCAGAACGATCGAAATCGACGATTATGGTTGAAGAAGGCTCTTCTCTTTCCCTGTCACGGAACACGATTCGTTCCGTCGTCGTGTTCACGTAACGCGATTCCACGCGAGACGCCGACGACTACGCCGCCGCCGCCGGCTCGGAACTCTGGCCCCGTTTCCATTGGTTCCGGCGCCATAGGTGAGCAACGATACTTTCGTCTATAAATCACCGCTTATGCCGAGGAAGCTATTAATTACGATACTGATCCGTAAAAATCCTAACGCTGTACCTACTAACGCTGGGGAAATGATTGGTTTTCCTATTCAAGCATCTTTTATCTAAATTCTACAAAATATAAGTACACTAGAATTAATCTCGATCATATTCTAGCAAACTGACAATGTTACATATATGCAATTTTATTTAATAAATGAATTAATGTCACAGAATCTCCGTAACTTTTGCTTCGTCCAAACATCGAAACTTCGTCAAGTTTCGAAGCCGATTAGTTTTCCTATTCAAGCATCTTTTATCTAAATTCTACAAAATATAAGTACACTAGAATTAATCTCGATCATATTCTAGCAAACTGACAATGTTACATATATGCAATTTTATTTAATGAATGAATTAATGTCACAGAATCTCCGTAACTTTTGCTTCGTCCAAACATCGAAACTTCGTCAAGTTTCGAAGCCGATTGGTTTTCCTATTCAAGCATCTTTTATCTAAATTCTACAAAATATAAGTACACTAGAATTAATCTCGATTATATTCTAATAAACTGACAATGTTACGTGTATGCAATTTTATTTAATAAATGAATTAATGTCACAGAATCTCCGTAACTTTTGCTTCGTCCAAACATCGAAACTTCGTCAAGTTTCGAAGCCGAAATTTAAAATTTAGGAACGTCCATCAAAAATCGCGGAAATATGTGTATCCGCAGAGGAGGTCGAAAAAGAATTCGAGCGGAAACATTCCGAAAATTCTGCGCGAACGCAACGATTAACTGGAACGTGGTTATTTCAAAACGTGTACCGACCATATTAATAAAAACATGTTCGAAATTGTTCGCGGTTCGCATTCCGTTTAGGGCGAGATATGAGTTACCGAATAGTTTTTGTTCCCACTATCTGTGAGATTCCAAGATATCAATTGTGTGTCCTGTCCCACGTTTACCAGTGCACGTGTCCGGTGACTTATGCGCGACGGTGTACGTGCCCGGGGCGCCAACGCGGTTTTTCACGCACAGATTTCTGTCTGCCGTCGATCGGAACCGATCGCAGGTGAAAGGGAGTGTCGCTGGCAATCGAGAGACTCGATCGTCCACGCGGTCCCGAGGAATGGTTCGATTATTCAGCCTGTGTGAGAAACTTAGCGAACGGCGTTTCGATCGGTGAGCGTTGCCCCGTGGGCGAGCGTCCTCGATTAGAAAAACACCGGCGAGAAGGCGTAATTTTCTCAGGTTCTTGATCGATGGTTTCTCGCAACCGTTTAGGAGACGTTGAGATATACGATCTTCGTACAACCTTCTTCAACCCTGGGATGGTAAAGCTGAATTCACTTAAACCAGAGTTACAAATGTTCCTTCCACGATTTTGGGATAACTGGTTCGAATTGTTAGCTCGAATATATCGGAATTCTCGAATATTGTTAGGAATAAATGTCTCCTACCGTTTTCGATCGTAAATTGTTGTAAAACGAAATTTAATGATGATTTTGGCGCACTGGTTCGATCAAGTATAAAGATACACACTATTTGCAAATTTTCACAAAACGTATTTCAACGTTTCGGTCTTAATGTAGACCATTTTCAAGAAATTTCTAAAGAATTGCGTCTGTAAAACAATAAATGTTACAAGAACGACTTTTTCATTTTTATGGATTTAAACTAATGTGAGAAAAAAGCTACTTACTTGCGTAGTGCAAAGTAAACTTAATAATTCATATTTTAAATTTTTAAAAGACACGTGTTGGTGCTGTGGCAATGTACCATGTAATGAAGTATAATTGAATCACTATGACACATAGAAACGGAACTGACTTCAAATCGATTGCTAATGCGTAAATCGATATTTGGCGCTAAATTCAAATCATACATAACCAATATAATCCTCATTCGTTTTTTTCTGCTTTTGTACCATATTGTAATATGGTAATTATTAATTAACATTCAATTTCATTAAATTATACAACTATTGTTAGGAATCCCGAAAATTCATGGGATTCCGATATTTTTGGGTTCGCGCACAGCTCTATCGCCGATATATGCAAAACGGGCGATCGGCAGCATCTCCGCGGGTTTTCCTGCAAATTCCAAGACGCGTGTACGCCGGCTAGGAAGCCCGTGAAATACGAAACGAGGTTTGCGACGCGGGAAATAAGAATTCCCGGCGATTCGAGGCCCGTCCGTGGTTCCGGCTTCTGACGGAGGATATCGTAAATAGCTGGGGTCCGGCCGGTCGGGTAGCTTTCGGTATTCCTGCTGTTGCTCCATCCTGTGAAACCTAATCGAGACGCGTACCGCCGCGAGGAATAGTGCCTCCGTTCGCGCCACTCTCGGATACCATAAATATGTGGCCGTGGCCGGGGGAGGACGAGAGATATACTCCCACGTGCTATTGCTGCCGTACTCTCGCTGCGATCTTCTAGCGTGGGCAGATGCCAACTTGCACGACAACGGTTACGACGATGTAGGAGAGACCACGGAGACGACGACGGTGCACGGAATGGAACAACAAGAACCGCAGGAGGAGGAAGGAGGAGGAGGACGAAGAAACGAACGGAGAGGACGGTGATGCGAGAGATGGAGTCGGCGAGCTTGCTGGACGAGCTTGTCTACATAAACGTCCCTCGTTTCTTCCTTCGCGCCCTCGTATACATGTCCCCGATTTTCTCAGCAGCTTCTGAGAGTACGTGTGTCGTGTCGGTTACACGGCCGAGGCGAGGGCGTGTGTCTTCGGGGCCGAGAGATGCGTGTGGCCCGGCCACTATTCGCGTCTGGAATTCGAATCCAGGCAGCCGCAGCTGTTTGAATGTCGTCCTCGAATCCGCTGAACCGAACGGCGCTTAGAGAACTGTCTGGTACACCTCTTTTTTTTTCTCCTCTCCGAAACAAGACCGTTCGAGGAAGAAACGGAACGGGGGACGCAGAACAGAGAGGGCGTTCAACGCGCACCAATTTCATTCCATTGGGATCTGTTTGCGATGAAATATTCACCGATGAAATATCATCTTGGAATAACACCGTCCCAGTTGCCCGGTTTTTTGCCTCTTCACACGATCTTGGTGTTCGATGATCGTACTTAGCCATCCTATGTTCGAATTGGCCTCGTTTTTTCGGGGCTCTAGGCGAGTGTGAACCAAGCCAGCCTTATGTCGTACCGAACTCGGAAGACCGAGAATCTATCACTCCTCTTTATATCTGTACAGACGAATGGACAGTTGTCGAGCGTATGGAGGAGAAATAGGCGTTGCTATCGAGCAGTTATGCAGTCATTGTACTATTCAAGTTCTGCTTTGCCCCTACTTTGTAGGGATGCTAGAGCACAGCAAGCGTGAATCGATCGGCCTGTTAACGGAGAAATTCAGGTTGCCTGTCGTTGTCTCCAGAGACACGGAACAAGCTCAGAAGTATAAACTTCACGCTTTACGGTTTACGATGGAGAATGTACAGCGTGAAATATGGCAGCGTTTCTCTGTGGAATTCAAAGGTAATGAGAAGGCCGCGGATTTTATGCATTTATGACAAAAATGGGTACGTACAATTTAAAACAGTGGAGGTATTAAAAAGATTTAAGGCCACCAGTGTACTAGTTTCACCTTAATAGGATAATTAAAAGCAGAATGAAATTGTTGTTTAGATCCTGTGTCTTGCAATTAATGCAAACATTTTTATTTTTATTTATTTTATTTTTTTATCATCATATTTCTTCTTTTTCTCTTATAGAAACCAATCTATAGCAAACGTGTCTTAGGACGTCAGATTCAAACCCGAATCGAACGTTTGAAGTTTCTACAAAATTGCTATTTAGTGTATAATTTGATCGAATCTTAAGCGCCGCTAACATGATCCCAAATTTATTTTTATTTTGCATAGAGATCTAGTAATGAGAAAGATATGATTCACTGATGGTAGCTCTCGTCATCTCTTCCGCTACCCGTTCAACTGCGAACGAGAAAAATGTTGGCGAGGGGGCGAGCTCCTTTTCGCTTTCCCTCCATGTTTTCGTGTTTCATTCCGTATCCTCCGCGAATCGTGTACCCTCCGTGTACGTGACGTGTCACAGTGACACGTTTTCGAGACGCGTTCAAGACCCGTTAGTCCCGTGCGACGAATCGGACACGAGGGGTTACAGCTGCTTGACAATCCTTCTTCGTCACGCAGCGCCTCGATGCCACTCGGAACGGCTCTGTACCGGTTGGAAAATGTGCTGCACGCAGGCAGATGCAGTTTCACGGATTCTTACCGGCTTTCTTCGACGAGCGACACGTGCCTTTTCCACGGGCGAACGTATCGAATTTCCCTCCGGAAAATTCGTACGATATTATAGACGAATCTGTGTCTTCGGGGGCTATTGAAGTGCTGGGGAGAGGCACTATCGGGACTGCTCGCAGCATTGCCTGAATGCCACGACCTATATCGACGGGTCTAAATCCCTCTTTTAACGCAGTTTACATGAACGCCGAGACATGTTCATGCGGTAATATATTTCGCAGTTGAACTCGTTTCCCATGAAATTCCTCCTTGCCTCTTGTACGGATTCAACCTCGGACGCGACGCTTCAACGACGCTCTGAAATACTATCCAGGAAAGGGATGCCTCATCAAGCCCTCGCGATTCAATTGGTTTCCAAAAATTCTAACCGAGACTTCAAAGTGATCGACCAGATCATTTTAAGTCGACGCTTGAACTCCTTGGTATTCACAGTTTTATTATAACGTTGTACTAGTTTTCCAAACAGCAAGCGAGTCCTTTGTTATTTAACCTGATCCAGACTTGCATTTTTTGGCATTCGGATGTTCGGAATACGCTGTATTAATTTTCTTTTTTTTATTGAGCCATTGAAATCTATTATAGCTTTATTTCAGCTTTAACAATTTTACAGTAGGCTTACAGTTAGTGTACAATGACAGACTTAATAATCGCTAGAGATGTAGATTGCAGTCGTTTAAAAACTGGAAGATATATTCGCAGGCTTTAACATTAGGTTTAGCAAAGAAAATGTCCGCTTTTAATGGTAGAAAAACTTAATTTTGCGCAACTTATTTATTAATTTAATTATTTGGGAATCGTAAAGACGACACTGCCATAGAACGTGATCTAAGCCCTCGAAGCTATAATTACACTTACAACTAGGATCACTAACAATATTTACTCGATACAGAGAGGCAGCGAGATTATAATGATTGGCCCTGATACGGTTTACTGTGGATATAAAACCCCTTTTAATGTAGTGATCGAAATTTTGAGCAAACCAGGGAGTTTGATTTGGGTTGTAGAATTTTTAGAAATAATGTATAGCCTTGATGGTGCCTTGCTCTGTAATTGAGGATCAAGTGTTGAGAATGCCTTTTAGTCTGAGGTGGCAAGTAAAATCGGTGAAAGGAACTTGACAAATGTTCGCTGAGTTAGAAGATGTGGCAGCTTTTGCAAGGGAGTCCGCATCTTCATTTCCATACACTCCTATGTGTGAAGGGATCCAGAAAAATTTTATGGAATGTGAGTTGTCCTGACAGAATTTCACATACTTCTTTTTAATTTCGAGAATGAAAGGATTTGTTCTGATTTTGAAGCTGATGGAATTTAGACTAAGCAAGGCACTCAAAGAATCAGTAAAAATAGCAAAAGATCGATTTCTATGCTGAAGTGTAATGTCCATAGCGTCGCACAGGGCCAAACATTCCGCTGTAAAGATCGACGCGTTTCTATCAATACTTTTTTTAATACGAATGTTTAAGTCGTAGCAAATACAAGAACAACCAACATAATCAGCATTAGCGATTTTGCTACCATCGGTAAATATGGCCGTGGCGCCGTTGTCTATTAGGATTTTTTTAATTTGAGGGTTAGGATCAACTGGATCTCTGAGCTCTGAACGCAGAGTTGTGTTAATTGGGATGTATGTTACCAATGTATTGAAATCATGGCAATATAAATTATAATTATTATGAGAGATAATTTTATCTTTTAGCTCAGGAAGACGATCAATGCATATGTCGTGCATTATTTTTCGAAACAGCAGATGAGAAGTAAAAACAACTTCTATTCTCGCAAGATAAAATCTTCGATAAAATGTTTTCATAAAGGAGGGATGTGAAACATCTCGGCACCAATTAGCCGGTTCCACCATTAGTCGACAGACTAGCCACCCTCGCGATGTTTCAGCTGACATTAGCACATATACCGCATACAACACTCACCCAGCCCATACAGCAGATGACACTTGACAAAAGGGACACAGAAATATGACAAAGACAGACTGATGTGTCGGTGGGGTTTAAGTGATATGGAGAGGGCTGTCTTCTTTCACTTTAGCAGGGAGTAGGGAAAGACCCCAGCAACATCGTATCACTAATACAATCTGGAAATTTGTTCTACGAGAACGTAACAATGTATCAGGAAAAATTGATCGTCGATATTTAAACATTGGTACGTTCTTACTCAATAATGAGCTTACGTTGATTCAGTTCCTTTCGAAATGCTGCTTGGCTGAAGAGGACGTTGCGGGACGAGCGCAGGCCGAGTCGGTCGTAATTTTTGGTCGAGTTCAGGGGCAGGAAATCTGAATTTGTTGCGTGGAATTCGGATCACGTCGAGGTTCGCTCTGGAATTCAGTGTGGGCACGAGGGATACAGTTGTCCGAGGGTGGCCCTTCGCAATGCGCGCCGGTACCGCGGAACGCGGAAATTCGAGCTCACGCGGGGGGGAATCCGAACGGTTCGATACGCGTCCGGCTTATTGACTTCCGGTGACGGGGGAATAGTTCGTGGCCGCGCGTATTACCTGCTCGTTACCGATCCTGAGGTACGTATTGAAGCCCGGAGGCTACGGTCGAAACTGTTCTCTCGTCCCGGCTGCTTCTTTTCCGCGGATCGGGGGCCGAATCTGATCAGGAAATGTCGGCCGGTGAATTTTCTATGAGCCCTGAGAGATCTTAGCGAGCAATAACGCGCGCCCCGGAGAAATAGAGACGGATGAGCTGACTAAGCAGAATGGATGTCGGTGATTACCATGGGGTACTCATAGATAGCAGTGCCGGACAGATTGCATAGCGTTTGCCCGGCAGATAAAACAATAAATCATGCCTCGCTCGTAGGCAACCGAGGCGGATTCATTATTTTAACGATAGAGGCAAATATTTCCGGCTACGCACACTGGCTCGCGTGTTATCGAGCTTGATTCATTTAATCGTAACAATTTCCAGGTGAAATTTATCGCGTAAATCCAGCGCGGCACTCTTCCTGCGTATCGCGCGGCGGATCTTTAAAGCACGATGTCTCCGGACAGGTACCGCGCGGCTGTTTACGCGACCCGAGCTCCTTATCCGCCTCCCGGCAATTCGCGCGTAATTGCGAGATTTATAACTTTAATAATCGACCGCGTTAACCGGGGCCCACCGGGGCATCGGTATTAATTTTAATCATTTTTCGCCGGGAACTTGTATGGCTACAACCACTTTAGAGGCTTTTTAACCCCGCCAACGTTATTATCCTGACGTACGGGGGCGCGCTCCGGGCACGATGCATGTGCACTTAAATAATTTCCATGCACTCCCGGGCGTCATTTAATTGCGCGAACGTAATCTTTATCGCGGACCGTGCTTGCGCAATTATCTACGAACTTTAATAAATGAAACGTTGCTTGGCCGCGACCTCGAGGAGATACATTCCTCGCTTGGCCTCCCCCCTCCTCTCTTTGCAGCAAAAGTGCCGAAGCGTTAATTAACACCGCTCCATCTGCGTTCCGGGGCCAAGAAATTCCGTCCCAGCGATCGCGAACTTCGCAATTGCTCCCACTGAACTTCACCGTTTCCTCGCTAATTATGACACTTTTATTTCCCCGTCCGACTTCAGCTTTGTTCCCCAATTATTACAATTAACCTACCCTTCCTCTTTCTGACGCAGCTCTTTACCGGTTCCCCATTGTTACACGGATTCGAATTGAGTTACGGATACCTGAGAAACACCGTTATTAACTCTTTGATCGGGAACACCGCCTTTAGGCGACCGGCGAAATCATCGCGGGTGCTGTCGGGGCCCAAAGACGTTCGTCACAGAACTCCAACTGTGGCCACTTTGTGCCAAAGCAGCTAGCTGGTTTCGAAGCGAGACTCAAAGGATTAAATGGCTCGTTAGTATTAGGATCGCGTTAGAATCGCAGCTTGTATATGAACCGACGGTTGTAGATCAACCTGCCTTGATCGATGGGATTACCCCATGATCGTTCGATCAGGCTGTAATTTAATTGTATACCCTCTTCGGGACCGTCATTACGCGTCCTCCAACGCTCCGGTTCGATGATAATAATTTGAACGTTGCGACACGCGTCGCGAACCTTCCTCGGCGAGTAACCCTAATTTCAATTGAATGTCGTCGGCGAGAAGCGAAGAACCTGGAAGTACGGAGTGAAATTGATGGTTGTCCATCGAGAATTAATATGCCTGAACGGCGCGCATAATGCGTGCAGTTTCTCGTGGCAGAGGTCGACGGGGTCCGCGGCGATCGCGAACGGTCGAACACACGGAGCCAAGAAAGGTTTTATGCTAATTCCTGCGAGCGGAACCCACTCGCAACGACCGAGCATTGTCCGCTAATAACCGTTCGACTGCTTCGGTTCTACCTCTCGGCCCACTGCCTAACCCGGCTCGGAGAACAATAATTATTTCGCGAAGACGCGCGGTTAGAAAATTGCCGTGCACAACTCGCACCGCGCCGAGACAAAGACAAGCGCAAACGGGAACGTCGATGGTACTCGGCTCGGCGCGAGGCGTTCTCAGAAACGCGTCCGAGCGATGCGAGAGTCCCTCATTCGCCACTTTATTGCCTAACGTTCAGAAAGTCACGGGCGTAACGCTGTAATTTTCGACTACTCTAACTGCCCTCGCTGCTTTCTTCTTTCTGTCGCGCTCGCGAAACGCCGATTAATTGTTTCACCGCCTCCAGCCGAGCGAAACCGGCATTTTCGACGGTTCCCGGCTATTCCTGGACCTTTTAGCAGCTTTTTAAAATAGCCGAGATCGACCGCCTCTTTTACGAGAAACTCCGTATCCGTAATACACGGCTTTACGAAGTTAAAAGGTCACAAATTATATCCGGTCGATCTTTCAACTCCCGTAACTTCGTGCGCACAAATCTTATAATGTCGCAGCTGTGCTCGTTCTAAAAGGTGAAATTTCTATATTTGCACACTTAATGGTAGTTCTTTCAAGGACTTTCTTTTGTTAGGAAACGGGGTGGAAAAGTGAAAGTGCCTTTTTTGAAATTTTACAAAAAGTGTTTTAGGATTTAACAGCATTATTGCACAATTTCCCAAATATCATGAGTGTGTTTTACACGCACACTCGTCTGTTCAGAAGAATCGCTCCGGGCTCATAAATATTCAAAGTGTATTATCGAATCGGCAACCTCGCCGGCCGGAATAATTATTATTTCGCAGCGATGAGCCGAAGAAATCGCGAGATAAGAAGCTCGGCTGGAGATGAGATGAGTCTGGCGTACAATGAGGCCGATGATATTACCCGGACGAGTCTCATTGAAATACCGCCGCGAACTCGAAGGCGACTTATTTCCCTTCTTTTCTCTTTGGTTTCGCGTCTTTGTGCTCCGTCCTGCTTCGCCGAGTAGCTTAATTTGTAAATCCACCGCGCTGATTCCCGCTCGTGAATTCAAGTGGCGACCTCATCCACGCCCCCATTATTTCTACTTTTTGAGTTCGGATTATATGCGATCGTGGTCGGGGCGGTAGTGGTAGTGGCAGCGGAGGGTTGCCGCGTTCACCCGCTTTTGCTTTATCGCCTCCGTATAAACACCCGCGAATATTTTGTGTCCCCGACTCGAACGTCGCCGAGTTTCTTGTTAGCCCGACTCTCTGTCTCTCACCCCTTCTCCTTCTCTCACTCTCTCTCTCACTCTTGCTCCGTCGAAAATGATGTCACGGTTCTCGCGTTTATTACATACCCCTGAGGGACACGCCCGGCACGTAAATAAAATACGGCCGCGTAATATTTCGCGATGCCTATTTGTTCAGCCGGCATAGTTCCCTTCGTAATGTATGCATTTCCTCGTTCCCAGTTCTTGCTCTAGTTGCTAATGTTGTTACATTTCCATTTGTCGGCCCCGCTAAGGGAGCCACGGTTAAAGCACGAATAACTTGATATTCCCGTTCCACTCTCACCGCATCCATCCCGTCATTTTTGCTTCTCTCCGTCCTCCGCGATATCCGTTCTGCCTGGATCCCTTACACGCCGGTGTCGCGCGTCGCGTCGTAAAGAATTCACGCGAATAATTCCGAAAACCGCGCAAGAACCTTTCTACACTTTAATTGAACCCCTGGGATGGCTGAGAGAGCTGGGAAAATCGTGCCAACTGCCCTTCGCGCTTCTTCTCCTTTTCTTCCGGTTCCGTGCCACGCTCTTCGCCGAGGATTTAAAGGATCCTTCCGCGAGGTAAACAAACAGCCGTGCCCGCGTTGATGAGGATCCCTTTCATTACGCGCCACTAAAAAGGTATGATTCGAGTGGCACCGGCAACAAAGCGGTCTGCAAATCGAACCGAAACTTACCCTCGCTTTGCTCCACTTCGAACAACGAATTTCACCGTCCCTCGTTGCGAAACCGAAAGAGAAGTTTCATTCATGTTGATTCTTTATTTCAAACAATACTCCGCCGACTCGACACTTCTAACTTCTGGAAACGGGGTTTGAATGTAGAGTTCTTTTGAACGCGGTATTCGGTTCTATGCGAGAACAAGGCGAAAATGGAGAATAAGGAAATTGCGTGGGCAGAATCGTACCCCGGTGTTCTCTTCGTTAGGGTGTCGCACTTGTTTGTTTGGTAGGAACTGCGAGAACTTTTTGATGAACCGTCACTTGAGGCGTTTCCGGAAATAATTTTCTGCTCTTAACAAGTTCTGAAAAATTACCATTTCCATTTGGACTCGTTCGAATGTCTTCACCAGCCAGCGGGAAACACGGTTGCAATGTGAGGGGTTGCTAGCGACGCGTTTTCATCGCGAGGGAGGGCATTTTGAAATTTCTGAAAGTGGTACCTCGATCGCAGTGGACTCGGTTCGTGCATCAGTTACGGCGATCCGGGAATGGTCCCCGAAATCCGTCCGGTCTGAAGATAACGTTTAATACCGACGGACGTGTTCGCAGGGGCGAACTTATCGGTCCCCGTTCCTCTTTTTCGTTGAGCGTTCGGTGTCGCTTGCTCCCCCAACAACAGGGACGAGAAAGCGACGACGGTTAACCGCCACCAACACGATCGCAAACCGCCGACAGAGAGGCGGTGTGCGGCGTCGGCGGTGGTGGTCGGCGGTCGGCGGCTCGGTGGCTCGGTGGCGCGTCGTTAGTAAAGCATCGCGACGCCATTGCTCGGCCACGGGGCGCGCACGATTTAAATTTAAATAAGCGCGACGAGGCCGCGATAAAATATAATTAAGTTGGCCGAGCGGCGTCGGATGTGGCGAGGAAGTGGCGCGGGTCTACACGGAGGCCGTGGGAGGAACAGAAGAGAAAGAAGGCGAGGAACAGCAGCGGCAAGGAACGAGAGACGAGCCGGGGGAACGAGGGTGTACGGGCCGGAATGAAAAGATGAGGAGGCTCTGAGAAAGGGATGAGGCGGCAGCGACGACAAGCACCGGGTATACGTATACATATACACGTACATGTATATTGTGCGTATATTACGGCGAGGGCGAGCCGGGGTATCACGTCGCTACTTAACTTGACGGACTTAATGGCCGGGCGTAATGGGCGCGGCCGCAAGAAAAAAAGAACGTAATTAAGAGTGGCAAGGATCCCCGTTGCCGGTTACCAGGACCAAGATTTATGTTATGCAGTAATTTCAACGAAATCCTACCGCGTCCTGACGAGAGGAGGAATTTCATCCCCGTGAACGTGAGAGATAAGCCACGGCGAAGAGGGTGGGTGAGATAGAGGACGCGGCGTCGTTCGCTGTTACAACGTCGAGCAGCCGGTTTAACGATTTGTACAGAGGGTAAAGGGAATCGTTACGGTTGTGTCGTGTCCGCCCGATTTTGTCATAGGTGCACACGCCTACCCTCTCCCTCTCTCTCTCTGTCTTTATCTCTCTCGGGATGTCCTCTCGTGCGCGACGTGCTCACGGCAAATCCGGCGTTACTCCTGCAGGTACCGGCGCAGGTGGCAAGTGGTGTGCACGCTTGTAAGTTGTAACTTGTACACGGACGTCCCGGCGACGAACGCCGGTTCTCTTCCCGGTGATTCAGGCGATGCCCGGGCGATTTATAGCTCGCGGTAAATGCGGCGTACATACCGTACGTGGACGTTTGGATTTATTGTTGCTCGCGCGAGAGCTCGGGTATCTTATTAAACGGTTGACTTTCGGAGGACTCGACCGGCCCGCAGCGTGCCCGAGGAAAAGAGAAAAACGCGAATCGAAGTAGAGTATCGGTTGCGTAATGGCCGTCGGCGCGGTGTTGGCCCACCTGGCGCGATCCTCCGCGCGGGCCTTATCGACGGAAACGCGAGCCACGGGATGAGCGGTTTCATCAAAATCGACGTGGTACCCGGTCGCCATCCAGCGCCGTGCTGCGCGAACGCCAGCGAAACGTTATACGCGGATGGCACACCGGACATTTCTCATCGTAATGTGATTTATAGAACATTTTTAACTCCCCCGAGGTGTAACGCTGGCTGGTCCACCGTTCCCGAACTGATCGTGCGAGGACCGTCCACAGTGTGTTGCGCGTACGTACACTCCCGCTCAAAAATATGTGGTCACTTATACGTCTATGAAACTGACGTACAATTTATTTTATTTTCATATGATCAACCGGTGAAAAAATTACCAGCCATGCGGTGGATACGTAGATGAGAAAAAAATTGAGAATTAAATCCATCGAAACTTTCACATATTTTTTTTCGCGTACTTTTGAACAAGGGTGTATTTGCCAACCCGCCCGATCCCCATACTCTCGTGATCTCGTCGTCCCTGTTTTATCATCCTTCGCGTATACGCGCGAGCATTGTTCCCCAGCGGGCAGCGCAGCGTCTCGCCAATACTTCACGCCCGAAACTAATTACCGGCTCGAAAAATTCCCGGCTATTTATTGCACTTAGCCGGTCGGCCACGGCTCGTTAGAACGCCGGGAACCACCTCTGCCGCGTGATTTACCGTAGTCATCGTACATTCGCTTGTCATTGCGGCCGCATTGACCGCCCATTATTTTTATTCCGGGCTCCATTCCGCCGCCCGTCGTTACATCACTTAGGTCGTTAGTTTATGACGTGATTCACACCAGCCTGCGACGACCAATGGAACCGAAGGAACTCGATTTACGACGGCCGCTCGGTAAACACCCGCACTCGGGGCTGTGTGGGGACGAGCACTTATCGGACGGACAACCGCGCGCGGTGTTTTCTTCGCTTCCTTCGCAGACTCCTCTTCTTTCTGCCCGATCACTTCAATCGTATCTGTTGGAATAAGTTTTGTTTAGGTTGGTATAAATGATAACCTATGTATAATGTGAAGAAGAATGGTTGGTATGAGTGAGTTAGAGAAATTGGAAGACTGTAAAAGAAGCGCGCATGTAAGAGCGATCGTCATTCAAAAAACTGTACAAATAATAAGAAACCTTTGCATTAAAATAAAATAATTAACAGTATCTACTACGTATAAGTAGTCAGATTTCAAATTGATCTGGTCGATCGAACCTGCATAACGGAAGGCAATCGGAAGTCTTTCAACTACGCACAATATATATCATTTTCCGAGAAAATTGCGAGAAATTACGGAAACGTTTCTACTTTGCATAAAGATCCGCGGTCTAGCAATCAGCTACCGGCAAAGTAGGATGCATATACAAGAGTCTAGCAGGTACTCATCAGACGAGTAAACAGATCTCGCCCACAGTATCCCTATCCCATAGCTCATCGCATCCTCTAACAGCCTCCCGCGTCCATTTAATCCCGTAGAGCGTGCGTCCGAAGATTTCATGGGTTTGGATGCTGGGGGCACGTCCAAGTGACAAATTAAATAGCGGCGGCTGTTCGTCGCGTTCGTCAGGTTCCTACCTACAGACCACTTTGTAATTGAACAATGCTCTCTCACGCATTCGGTGCCGTGACACGCTTCCAATCCATTGGAATCGCAGCCAGCCAGCCGGCTGGGCATGCAGCAGCCTCTGCGAAAGAAACACACCAGCCCAGCAGATTTAGTAGAAAAAGACACAATAGCTTCGTTCCGCCCCGTTAGGCAGTTGGGTCATCGCTTTAATCCACCGACCCGTGGATGTGCGCGTGCACGTAACCTACCCGGGCCCGTGTATCTCTGCGAGAAGAGAGAAAGAGAGATACGTACAAGTGGTTTTCCTTCGAGGCAATCGTTACATCAGCCGCGGCCCCGCACGTTCACGAGCCCATGTATCGCGATGTTTCCGTAAGAGTGGCGGCCGTTTCGCAGCGTTACGTCGAAGGGCTCATTAGTAACCGACATCCCATTATATCCAGCCGTAAATAACGCCGGAGAGGCCCGCGTACGTACGGTTACGCAGGTCCAACCGGGCTATGTATTTTCAGCGGACTGTTTGGACGTCGACGGAACACGCCGGAGCCCGAGAGCTCGGCGTTGTATCGTAAAGCAAAATCGTAAAAGGGACGCCCAGAGGAGCTCAGGGGTCAAGCAGGAATCCTCAAAGACGACCGGGGGCCCCTGTAACCCGTCCGCAGCCGGTAGTATCGACTTCGTTCCCCGTGTAAATCGCTTGTTGCTCGATCTTCCGACGTCACGGGCCAGCTATTAGTTGAGATTAGCTTGTCCCCAGCTTCCCGCTAGACGGAACTCCTCCGGGTGGAACCGTGTCGTCGTTGTCAAAACACGGGTATCATTCCAGCGTTACGCAACGGTCAATTATTAACGAGGTTCCCGGAGCTCTTAGCTCCTCGGACCGTGAACGTCTCTGATCCACTCCGGGGACACGCGTGGGCGTGTTTATGATAATCTTTACTTATGATCGATCGTAGCTGGATGTTCAAACCCTTTGGGAGGGAACGGACTGCTGCGAATCGGGGCGATATATCCGACCTCGCCTCACCGACTCGTTCGAATAAGAGAGAGAAAGAGAGAGAGAGAGAGACCCAGAGGGTGGCCTCGAATTTCGGAAGCGATATTTTCGTCGCGGTCTTCGAACAGGATTCCTCCGTCGTTAAATTAAGTTAAATCTCGTTTAATCTCGGCTTTCTACGATTCCACGGGAACGGTTTGCGAGCCGAATTTAGGTGGAGTTAATCTGAAGTCCACGGGCTGTAGCTCGTAATCCCTGCGCCATGTATTTCCGTGCTCCGAAGCCCTCTGTGCCCTTCGTCATAGTTCGCGGCGGTCACGGAGTCGGATCGTGTACACAATTTCGCGAGCATCGATCGTAAAGGTTGAGATTTTACGCGCGTGGATCGTTCGAGGCTGAAACGGGAAAGTGGATTTCACGGCTCGAGTTGCCGGTTTCACGGTGGGAGCCGGTCCTAGACTCGGCGCAGAATGCTTGTGCATCGCGCGAGTTTCGCGTGGGCGTATTCATAATAAGCAATAAGTCGTTCGATGTACAATAATTCACGCGCGAGGCGGATGCCTCACCGACGGGCGTAAAATTTCCACCCTTCGCAAGTCGCTGCGCTGCGTGCGTGTAAAATGCACACGAGCTGCGTCGATGCTGGTGCGACGAGCGTGGGCGGTCGTTCGACGATTGCTATAGGTGTGCATCCACCGGGAATATTGTATACACCGTGCACGCGCTCGACGGCGGAGACCGATTCCCAGGAGATGAGCCATCCGATACGTTCCAGACATCGAACGCGCGAGGTTTGTGACAGGAAAATTCAGGGGAAATTAATCTGTCGGCAAAATACTTCGTAGTATTTCTACGGTCGAGTGAACGCCGATAGGCGAAAATCACGAGTCGTTTATGTTCCGCCTCGTTTCAACAAAATGTGGTAGGGGAGAGTCGTGCAGTACCGACCGCTCTAAGTTTTCTTGTTATTAGGTGGACTAGAATCGGTAAAAATTAAAATTAAAAAAAGGAATTTGTAACACAAAGGGAACTTAATAAAAGGCCAGAAATTAATTTTGTGAAATTTAATAATTAGTGTTCATTATTTGTAAGAATAAAGATATTAGAATTCGAAGGAAACAAAGAATTGTCGTCCAGTACCGACCAATTACGTATTTAGTAGATTTTTCAGTCTAAATCATTAATAATGTTAAAAAAAGACATTTAGATGTTAGAATACGCATTTTTATTCAAATTTTATTTATACATATAATAAAATAATTATATATTTTTATATATTATGTCATTTTTTTGTTTAGTTTTTACATCTTTCCTTATTTCCTTTCCTTACTTGAGTTTCAACTTTTCTTTTTTCTGCTTCTTTGACTTTTTCGTTTCTTGCAGCTTTTCTTTTCTCCGCATTTATATTTTTTTCTTCAGCCAGGTTCTAATTTTTCTGAACTTCGTTTATAAAAATGGTCGAAGTTAAGATTTCGGATTGTTGCGTCCGTTGTCTTCTCTTTTTTGTTTGCAACTCTAATTGTCGTTTCTAGGAGAGATTGATTTCACCATTTCCATGAAATTTGAAGTTACACCAGGTAAAGAAGTTAATGAAAAATTATCGTTAATATTTAAAGTGAGCGGTGATGATGGTTTTTCCTGCTTTGGAATTTCGGACATTTTTCTGTGGGAGAAGGTAAAAGAAAGATTAAATAAACATCTTCTAACTTCATTTCAAATGCTAACAGATTGAACTTACAGATAAGAAAAGTTTGGCTTATACTGGTCGACGATTGATTGGTCGATACTGCACGACCGTTGGATGGTCGGTACTGGACGACAAACATGAGGAAACATTTTAGGTTATGGTATACATAATATACAAAGAAAATTCCAAAACAGGGCCCGTTAATTATACTTAATAGACTAGATATAATATACATAATTCAACAAAGTCGTTTACTTGCCTGAGAAACGAATTATCAGATCTAGAAAATAACTCTTAACACTCGAAATATCAACGCCCACGCTAAATGTGTCAGAACTGCGAAAACAATCGAATGACCAATGTAGCAACGAAACATATTACCCACAATAGTTATATTCATTTGTTTTCGTAAAGGAAGTGTAGCCATTTGACCTGGAAAGTCATAAACTAATTTTGGTCGGTACAGTACGCCGGTCGGTACTGCACGTCTTCCCTACATGGTCTACCATTATTATTTATTTGGTTACTGTTGTGATGTGGTACGTAATTCTCTTATTTTACATAAAGATCCACAGCTAATTATTGGCCCAGAGTTACGAACGTTTCATATTGATTTTCTAGTAGCTGTTGAAAATTACTAATTTATTCACGTGAAGGGAAATCTGCAGTTTCGCAAGTTCCTTTGCGGTGGTAAATGGTTTTTCATCTGCCGTCATATGCGTCGATGCCATCTCTGCAAATTTCGTTTCAATATTCCATCGATTGAGGTCAGAGCAATACCTGATCAGTCGCGTACAGTTGATTTGATATAACAAATAAAGAATAGCCACACGGACCAGACGTATTGATTTACTTTTAACCATTCAGAATTGCGAGATTTACATTTCACGATTTATAGAAACAACAAAGCTCTTTAATGGTTATTCAATTATGCATTGAAACGTAGCTTTAAATTAACAAAGCAGAAGCCAAAGCTTCCAACGCAATTTACTCAATTCACTATTTTGTTCCACGCACGCTTTCGTTATAAAGCTAATTTATGAATTAAAAGTAGCAAGAGAAATTATATCGGACACAACTAAAACTCTTCTCGTGCGTTTAAAAGAATTTATTTTAATTAATTTCTGCGTTGCTATTTTGTTTGATGTTGTGCCACCTTCCAACGAATTTATTAGTCCATTAAATTTGTTCGTCTGTTGTTACCCAAACACAATGTTGAAACTGGAAGAAAAACCTACCCAATAAACGCGTACAAATATTTTGCTGACTGCGGGAACGAGGTACGATACAGCACGAAAAATGATAAATTTAAAATTGTTTTACATATAATAATAACTAGATCGAATCTACTTAGACCTTGCTTCATTATGCAAATATTACAATGCGTGCTTGAATGAAGAGACATTCCCACAATTTAAATAATTATCAACTAAAATTCTCAAACTAGCGATACGACTAACGATAGTAGGTTCAGTGTTGCCCCTCTCGCACAAATTTTTATTCTGGGAACGTAGATGAACGCGAAATTTTCGCAGGAACACAATAAATCGTAAAATGCAGAAAGTCGTGCCCGCCGTGCGGGTTGAGAAGCTGCTCAATGTTCTCCCTGTTCCTATCATAAAATAATATCACGCTTGCCATTGAAATAACGTAATTGTGATGTAGCCGTCTCGGCGAAGCGCCGCGATGACGTGCCGGGCAGAAATTAACTCGCGGCGTTCGCACGATCTTTCAATGGCTATTCAGCGTTCACTTTTATGACACAACCCCTCCTCCTCGACGCTTTTCTTGCCTCGATGCGAGGCACGTAGAACAGCATCCCCCGTGTTGGGGAGCGTGGGCGATCGTGGGTGGTGTTTAGGTGCGTCGTTCGTAATTACTCCCGAAGTCGCAGAAGACTCTATCGACCGGAGCGTAGAATTACCTGACGTCGGCCTGTCGGGGAGCGGCATAGGTGGAATTTATAATGACGGTGGTGGAGCGAGAAGGACCAGGGCGAATTTGCATGTAGTCGCGACGAGGGCGGGGGTGAGTCTGTGCGTAGAGGCCGGTGGGATCCGTCACGTCTGACGGGCTACTTTCAGTTTGAGGAAAAAGAATACGGCGAGTTTAAGTCGCCGACAATCTTCAGCCGGTAATTAGGTCAGTTCGGTGGTGTAGTTTCTTTCGTTCTTGTGCAAACCCGGCCAGACTTTCGCGATACTTCCTAGCGGGGACACCGCGATAGTTACTTTCTTCTTGGAGGACGTTCTCGGAGGAGTCGAAAGTCCTCTGCAGGGGAGACTCGTGCGGTACCGCTCTAAGTTTTTGTACTATAACTTGGGCCACAGTTGATCGAATTTCAAAACAGCAATTTGTAGTTCAAATATTGCTTAATAAAAGGGAACATTCTTCTTCAATATTACCGTAAAGATCGATAATTACACTGGAACCGGAATATTCAAATCAGGAAATGATAAGCGAACAATTGCGAACGATCGTCAGATATTTGTTTCCTCGTTATTGCGACGAGGGAACGAACGCCGTCGGCGAGACGAGTTCGATCCGGGGAATACATCTTCGTACGGTGTACTTTCCAATAAAGCCCGTCTCCGCGGTGGATTCCAGCGCCGGGGTAAAATTGGTCGTTCCGTGTAACCGTTTGATCGTGCGGCGGTTGTTAGCCGCGTGGAAGGATTACGCCCGCGAATGCTGTTCAGATATTGAACGAGCAGGTGAGACGGTCGTTGGAGTTCAACGACGGTCGTAGAGACCTCTCGGGAAACCACTCTGAAAGTTGGCAGGGTTCCTGATATTAGGGCTAGAGGTGAAGCAGCCCTAACGTCTCCGTCCTCATTACGTAGGTACGCACCCGGGTACTTTGTGGCAGTGGATTTCCACCTAACGATCTGTTCTTTTTTAATTAAACGTCGCCCCCGGTTCCGCGTATGTATTATCATAATTAATGGGATCTGAAACGGATGGAACCGTCCCCACGGGGACACTCTTCCCTCGACAGTCTTCCATTTCGTCGTGGAAATCGATTAATAATGCACCTTGGATCTGCCTCGTTCTTCGAGTCGTCTTCGACCCAATCACTTTTTCATTTTCTTCAAACTTCGTACTTAGATACATTTTTGAAAATATTCCTCGTGGATGTATCGATCTTCTTTCTTAAACGGCGACTGAACCATAGACACGTGCGTGCGTGTCTCCGAGACCATTCCAAAAGTGCATCTCAATGCTGCACCTTAAATCACATTTTCCGGGAATGACGTTGCGGTGGCGAGGTTGAGATCCAGTTCCGCGGAAGCTCGTCGTAAACCTTGTATCTCCTCCGTCATAAGTCCAGGTTTCCAGGCGCGGGCGCATCGTGCTCGCATGTTCGCAAAAGCCGCTTTTGTTCGTTAACTACACGCGGAGCGTAACTCATAATTAGAAGTACCACCGCAGACACGCTCAACGACCCCCGTTCGCGGTCAATATATGCTAATGCGTGCCATTAATACGTACGCGGAGCTCTGTGTACGGCGGTCGGCCGCCGTGTTCCCGCTTGGAAAACGAAGGGTGTAAATTGTGTAAGGTTTGCGTACGAGTCTGGGGGGTGAGCTTGACCGATTAAACTAGACGTACGCTGTGGCCCCGGTCGATAGCCGCGGATCAAGGAATTAATAAGGCAGTTGGAAATAGCTTCCTATACAGGCTGCAGCAGGGAAAACGCTGGGCACAAGCAAAATTCCCTGGAGCCATCGCAAACATCAACTTAAAATTTCAAGCTGTGAAACGTGGTGGAAACGGAGCTTCCTCCACTTTTTCGATAGCGAATTGATTTTGTCAACGTTCACAAAAATGTTATCAGTAAAACAACTTTTATCTAAGACAACTTGTTTTCTATGTAATAAGGTGAAGTGCCTTAAGTCTGGACAGTCCAAAAGTGATACCTAAATCTGGACAATTGAATTTTCATAGTAAAATCAGTAATTAAGAGATTAAATAATTATATTATACATTCTGAGGCCTTAGCTACAAGTAGGTGTGAATATTATTTTATTGAGACATCAATTGAAATTTAAAAATGAATTCAAAGTTCATCTGAAAACAGTATACAAAATAGTCTATTTACATGCGAATCATGTGCATTTATAGTTCGAACTTTTGTTAGAAAAAAAGATATAATTTAAGCCCTCAGACAAAAAATAATTATCACGCATAATAATATTGATATTTTAAAATAAATTGGCAATCAAACTTAACGTAAATAATAATTATTAATCCAAATATTAGATGTCCAAGATTAGGACTGTTTTCAAATATAAGTACTCCATACTGGGACGCAATGACAGTAGCTGTCCCACTCTAAGCTTATACGCATTGTGCTTACGCCTGAAGCCGGACACGTGTTTGTGAATAAAATCGACGCATTGTTTGCAAATTATTTAACTACATGTACGTATAATTAGTCTTCTATTAGCTTGAATAACGTATGTAGAAAATGTGTTCCGGTTGTGACGTTAATAATACTTTATATTTACATCTTAAATCTATCAGTATTACTACCTAACCTTAAAAGTTGTATTATGACAAGTTTTATTAAAACAGTAAATGAAAATAAATATATATTTGGTTAAATAATACAATACTATAATCTATGATAAGAATACTACATATTACGCAAAGCATCTTCTATTCGTCATGCGCAACAGCGCCACCAACCAACGTTTTAGGTTATGTTCGTTCGATCAACTCGTAAATTGAATTTGTCCCGATATAGGCTTTACTTCTGTCCGGGTACTAGCTTAGATTGGATTTAATATGTCCAACTATGGGTTTGAATTATTCATGTTAATACAATTAAGATATTAACCTAAACAAGGTTTTTTTTATTTTAAATTACTTTACAAACTCTGAACTGTATGTTAAAACTCTTAAGAAATTGTTTTTGTTTATTTAAAGTGATAAAATTTAAAATAGAAAAACATGCTGTCCAGGCATAGGGCACTTCACCTTATAATAACTTCCAATACAGAAAACATTTCGTTTAATATTACATGACTCAGAGAAGGGTGGTATCCTTTCCGAGTTAACCTTCCACCACTCGCCACATCAAAATTTCAAGCAGAAAAAAACATCTTGTAACATTTTATCTGACCCACCCTGTGTGCTATTCGATCTTCGCGTGCGTTCGCCGGTTAAACGAGTTATTTATCACCGGATTAATTATTAATACCAGCGCTGTTGAATAATGAACGTCGCGTTTGCCGTTCCGTGAAATTATTTACGTCGAAATTACGTCTCCGATTTCCGCCTGCCCGACGTTCCATTACGTCGAATTACCGCGACGCGAGAGGCAGCTTCTCTCCTCGCGGGGAAGCGTTCGACAGTTTTAGGTTAATACAGGCTAAAAAAGGGAAGAGGGTTGAGTGCCTGGAAGATTGCATCGGCCCGTAGACACTTTCCTCCGGTGTTGTTCCATTTTGTTTTTTAATCGAAGAAGACAGATGCCGGGCGACAAGTTCGCTGTTTTGCGATACTCGATAACGTCAGCGTGACGCGCGCGTGCCGCCGCATACTCGCAGCCTCATTCGGCCCGGGTAAACATTGTTCCGAACCCAATCTCGAGACGGCAAATGAACGGTTTATTATACGCGGAGGAACGTTCCGCAATCAATGGAAGGCGACGACCGGCTTACCGCGCGGTGCCTACCGGATATAAAAATCAATTGCACGCAAAATTGAATGTCGCGCGGCTCGTGCTTCGCCCCGCATTCTTGTTCTAATGAACATATTTCCCTGTTTCCGCGGATTACGCCGAGTTCCGATGGGACATTTCAATTTCGTTTGCTTTGGGTATCAGACTCGGATCCATATTACGAGAGCAACCGGGTCGTTTCGTTCGTCGGCGTGGTGGGAGCGCTCTTGATCGTCTTAGGGTGTCTAAGGACGTGGAACGAACCGAGCTGATTACCGAAACCGTTCGTAAACACTGAACAATCCTGTCTCCGCGTTCCGGGCTTTGGCAGCAGCCGCATTGTTCCGCGAGCAGTTGAAACCTCGGAAATGATTTCGCGATGGTATGCCTGTATGTATCTGGCGCTCCGAATCAAGCGTGGAGAGCCTGGTATCTGTGCTAGAGACATGAATTTCTAATTAAAGTACGGCATTTCTTCGCTGGCGTCCCTTTATTCCGGGAATACAGCGGCACGTTAAAAAGTAATGAAAGCTGGTTCGTCTTTGTCCTCGTTGGCCGGCGACTCGTTGCAACGGTGATACTGTCTCTTGTTTGGGGACGATGAGCTCGTTAATTCTGCTATTTTTATTCTCCTCGTGCGATGTTAAACAGCACTATCCTTTGTCTCTGATCAGGAGAAGCCATCCGATCGCCAGTCAGCGCAAAGTAGTCGCTACTTCGCTGTGGCTAATACTTCACGTGAGCCTAATAAGGGTGTACTGTGTACATACACCGTTATAGGGTTCTCCAAACCGTGATGGATAGGGTGGGAACACCATAGATTGCGTCTACACGTCGTCTCGTTGCATCGTCAGGTTATTGCGCCTCGACGAGCGCCATTGTAACAAGGACTTCATGACGATGATCCGCCGCACATGACCGCGCCTCTTCAAGACGGCTAAGTAATTTGCCAGCGGTCTATTATTTCAAGGTACCGTTGCCGTGGTTATAGGCAAACTCTAATAAGGACAATTATGCCATTTCTGCGGGACTCGACCGCTTAAGGCGACCCGGGACAATGCCTTCGTTATCCAGGAAGATTCGGGACTCTATCGGAATCAGTGTACGCGAACAAGATCAGCGAATACGTTTACCAAATGTTGCAAGCAAACAACGAATCTTGTGAAGATTCGTAAATCCCGCAAGTCTAAGAAATGGATGCAGTTGGAAACCATTTCTCCATGCACCTCAGAAGTGCAGAAACACGTGTAGTAAATGGAACGGGAGCCCACGTAAAAAGATAACGTAACCGTGTGCCTTTGTGTTCAATAAATTCCGAGATAAAAAGTATCTAAGGTTTTCATTTGACTCGCCCCAGTAAATTTGTAGGTCACTGAGGAGCGCTTTGCGACCGAATGCGGACGGGTAGGGTTTTTTTTCCTATATGACAAGACTGCCAGGAGGTTTATAGCCCGCTTTTCAGTTCTAATTCCGAGGGTCCATAAAATCCAACAAACGCGTACCGGCTCCGTTCCTCGGGTGACGCGTGCACGGGGAAAAAACGTACGCACCCTGCGCGCACGCGGTTATTTAGGGAGCGAAAGAGAGAAAGAGAGCAAGAGAGAGAGGGACAGAGCAAGCGCTCTGGCATCATCGTTCGCCTTCATCTCCCGGAAACTTTTTTTTCTGTTTAACTTCACAACGCCACGACGACGGGGCGGCCGCAATCGGGCCGGCTATGTACGGTTCGCCACATCAAACAGACGTGTGCCCTTTGAAGATGAAAAGCTCGCGTCGCACAACAATTTAATCTTCACGGTAATAGCGAACGGGGCCGGGCGTCCGCGCAACGCAGTTTACGGAACTCCCCGGAGGTTCCCTTTCGTTACTACGGTAAAGAGAAAGAGCGACGAATATGTAGGACCAACGGGGGTCCAGGGCGCAAGCAGTCGCCAGGACCGAGTTCCGGTACCTGTCGACCGACGTAACCAACGAGGCGGAGCACAAACGACCAAACGAACACACCATATCACATAATTAGGTGCGCCTGCTGACGGCATAACGAAGTTTGACGAGAGACCAGAAACTTTTTTATCCCGGACTGGGCGCGCCAACCTCTCCACTTCTCGTGGCTAACGATACCCGCAGAATTGCTTATCTCGCCGGAGACCCAACGTGGATTCGTCAGTAACGTGTTCATTACTTGGCCCTCCTTCCCGTCGTCCAAGTTGCTTATAGTAAATACTGCCTCGAAGAAAGAAATGAAGATCTAAAAAGATCTATTGGGAGTACAAATTAGTTCGGTCTGTTTTTTTGTGGTCAAAAATGCATTTATTTCAGAACAAAATAAATGAACAGGTTAATCAAAGTATTGTCCATCGCTGGCTACTACTTTTTCCCACCTTTCAGGCAATTTTCGAATTCCGTCTCGAAAAAATGTCTCGTCTTTTGAGGCGATCCAAGTTTGTAACCAATTTTCGATTTCTGCGAAAGAAGTGAGCCGGTGACCTGCCAAATCGTGCTGCATCCGTCGGAACAACCAGTAATCCGAACGAGCAATGTCCGGCGAATACGGCGGATGCGGTAAAATATCCCACTTGAGTGTTTCTAAATATTTTTTTACGACTTTTGCGACGTGAGGCCGAGCGTTATCATGCAGAAGAATAACTTTGTCATGTCTCTGCTCGTATTCCGGCCGTTTCTCTCGTAATGCCTTGCTTATGAATTATTCCCATGGATTTTAATCGAATGGAAACTGCTTGTTGAGTAACTCCCAATGATTCTGCAAGCTCCTCTTGCGTTTGACTCGGATCTTCATCGAGTAATGCCTCCAATTCTGTATATTCAAATTTTTTTGGCTGTCCAGAGCGAGGCTTGTCTTCAACGCTGAAATCACCATCCTTGAAACGTCGAAACCATTCCCTACATGATTTAACAGTTGAAGCATTGTCACCATAAACTTCTACAAGCATTCGATGCGCTTCAGTAGCACTTTTCTTCCAATTAAAGCAGAAAAGTAAAACCTCACGCAAATATTGCTTAGTCACCACAAAATTTGACATATTCAACACAGTAAAAAACAAAAGTTTTGTATGAAAACAAAAGCGATATAAACTGAATATTATTGGTAGATGTCTAACCTCCCTGAAAACATCGAAATCAGCTGTCACTGTGAAACATTCATAACAGTCAGAGACGTCTTTTGAAAACGGACCGAACTAATTTGTACTCCCAATATGTAGAAATATAGTGTCTACAAGAAGTAGAATGAGCAGGTCATGGTCAGACCGAGTCTTTAATGAAACTGGCTCGAAAAGAGATGCACAGTTTGTCTAGAGAGTAATTGGGACTGCTGCTTGCACAATTAGCTTAATCCAGTGATTACCCTAATTCCTGAGACGATTTAGGTCGAATTGCCTGATCCCCCAACTGGAAATTTATCGTCCCGCGGAAGAATGTTTCCAATTACGTGTAGATAACAGCATTTCAGAAAATATTTGCAAGGTCTGGCATTGTTGCAAGGGCTCTGGGTGCACGGAATAGTTCTGATACGGAAAAGATCGATAGACTCCGTAACGAGCAGACACGTCCACATCAGTTACGCGACCCGAATGGTCGCGGATTGACTGTGATCGTAGCTTGGCTCGCAGCCTGCGGTCGTAATACTATTGGACGAGCGTACCAGCCTTTTTACTAGGAACTTTTTTTTCACTGAAACCCCGAAGGAAGCAGCCGGGGTATATCGAGAGTCGCCATCGAGCGCGAGGACAACAAGCACGTCGATAGCCGGTGGACCTCGTCCGAGGAACGTATAGCGATTGATGATGGGCAATTTATGTGAAAGGTTCGAGAGGGAACGAGCTGCCGCTGCTGCTGCTGCTGCTGCCCGATGGGAACTTAAAACGATACCGTAATTCATGATCCGTCGCCTTTCGTCTAACGAGGGCGCGGCTGTTTCATTACCAACGAAATGAGGAATTTATTTCATCAAAGAACCCGAGCGTGCTTTTGTTGCTCGAGCCATAAACACACCGATACACTGTTACCGCAAAGCGGATGAAACCCTTTACATTATCTTCGAAGCAGCTTAAACGAGATTCAAACCGATCGAAAGACTAGTTTCACGGTTGCGTCGCTGTTTTCCTCGCCTTTTTCATCGAGCTTCCAGAACTTCTATAATTTCCGCCGATTCGGCGAAAACGTGACTGGGCGAAACAGAAACCTCAAGCTGAATTTCCGCGGGGGGAATGATCGAAACGATAAGACGATTCTTGGGTGCGTCGCGGATCATAATTCAAGACGTCGAACGATTTACGGTCGATTTATACAAAGTGTCTCGGGGCGGATGGTACAAACGGGCATGAGGTGATTCTGTGTGTAAAAACAGGTAAAAAAATGAATACCTTTGCAATTTGACAATTTTCTTGTTGACCATCTGTTTTTTCAAACCGTATGACAAATCGTAGAGCCACACGACACTCGCAGCTCGATGAAAGTTGACAAACTGGTACAGAAGAGCACAGAGAATCGATCAGCAAAGCCATCAAACTTTATCGTACACCTTCGCAAGGAGTCCGGTTTCTTTTTGAGCACACCTGTGTATTTCCGAACCGAAAGGTTCCGTGTCCGAACGGATAATGCAGGGTGTCCAAAAATTCCTGAACATCCCGGAAATGGGAGGTTCCTGAGACCATTTGAAGCGACATTTTCCTTTGCAAAAATGTTATCCGCGGCTTTGTTTAGGAGTTATTAACGAAAAACACAAACCAATCAGAGCGCGACCTAGACGCGAGTTGGCACAGTCGGCCAATACACAGTTGGCGCTGGTTGGCGCACAGGTTGCGCTGTGATTGGTCCGCGTTTTTCGTTAATAACTCCTAAATAAAGCCGCGGATAACATTTTTGCAAAGGAAAATGTTGCTTCAAGTGGTCTCAGGAACCCCCCATTTCTGAGATTTTCAGGAATTTTGGGACACCCTGTACAAATTGACGTTTAGGCGTCGCGTCGGCTTTTTGATCGATCAGTTCGCTCGAAAAAAGCTGCACGGCTTCGTTGACCGACGGTCGGTCGGTCGGTGACCGGCGCTGAACAATGCGTAGGTGACGTTCCGCGGCGTGTCCCGCTATCCCGTTTTCATGTAGGCCGGCGAGGCGGCGATTAATTACGGGGCTCCCTTAATTGGTCGTTTAATTAAGAGTTGTCGCGAGCGTGGCCAGAACAGCGCGTCACGCGACATTCGTTCCACCGAATATTCGTCGGCAAGATCGGCCTGTCCTGATTCCGCAGCGTCGGTGACGTGAGCGAACGTCGCGACGCTCGTCACCAGTCGCGCGCGGTCGGCCGCACAAAGGAGCCAAGCCGCCGACAGTTGGATTCGTTGACTAATTAAGCCCCTTGACGCCGTAATTAGCCACGCGTCATCCCCGATACTCTCCCGTTCCTTTCCCGCACTCTCTCTCTCTCTCTCCTCCTCGTGTTCCCTCTCGGATTCTTTCGAGTCGGAAGATAAATGCGCTCGGCGTGCCCGGTACGCTGTCGACGCGTCTACGTCGCGCGCTTCCGACGCTCCGACAGAACTCGCTCGGCCTGTTATCAGCAGCCCCGCGGTAGGATGCCGCGGATTAATCTGCGAAAATGTGTTTTTGTTTCATCCCGTCATTCTCTGCGCGAACGGGACGACGACGTGTGCCGCTCCGCTTTGAAACGGCGAGCCCCGGAGTCCGTATCATCCGCCTATGGGACTCAAAGGTCTATTGATTTTTTCCTCATTTCGTGGCACTTTTTTCCTTCTGTCGCCGCGCGTCGCATCGGAAATTGTAACGTCGTTCCATTCGGTCCCGAGCATAGGACGAGAGCCGTTGCTGCTGCTCCAGCTCTTCAGCATCGTTATCCGACTAATCCGAGACAACCGGGCTTTCCTCGATTTATCGCCCGGTAAAGGTTAGCTTCCCCGGGGAACCGTTATTAATTTCCGTCGAGAGGCGTCAAGATAGTTTTCGCGCTCCCGCGCCAAAGCATTCTGCGCGCCCGATCGTAACGAGCCTGATGAAAAGCCCAATTGACAGCGTCGCGAGGTCTAAGCAAGAGTCACGAGCCTATACACGAGCCTCCCGACGATTACAGCGGTTAATTCCCGGATTGTATATGCGCTAACCTCGCGGCAACGTGCTCGACTCTCGCCGTTTATTATTCTGGTTGAACGGATCGACCGGGTCGAGCTGTCGGTACTTCTTCGCTGATGGGACCTACTTCGAGGAGAGGTTTATTGCTGAAGAATGCTGCACGGGCTCGCTCACGCTTATTCGCTAGACCTACGTTCACCAGAAGGCGGTCGCTTGATTCGACAAATTAGTAGGAAACATGTCAGACTACTCGATTATCCTTTTAACTGGGTGACATGGTTACGGACACTTGCGAAGACGTAAGAAAAATGTTTCTTCTTATCATTTATCGTAATCACGCCACAGAGAAAAATCAGAAGAAAACTTTGTACGTACCAAAGACAGAAATAGAACTTTGTGCGACAGCTTTGCGAGCCTTGTAGATTAACCCTTTGCACTCCGAGTTATTTTAACTGGAAAATTAAACATTTCTTCCGATCTAGAATATTTCCATTCCCTATGATTTATGCACAAATGATTTCGGCGCTACCGGTTCGATCAAGGAATACAGAAATTAGCAATTTTGCAGAATTATAATTTCAACGTTTCGGTTCGGTTTTGAACCATCATCAAGAAAAGTCCGCGTCTGTGAAATTTAATAGACACTATTATTCATTAACACAGGAAAATTTTTATGATTCAAACCAGAGGTAATATACATACTTGCTAATTTTGAAAAAAAAACAGAATGAAGAGCGTAAAAGAAATGGTACTTGTCTATAAGAAGGTTTAAACTGTACTAGACTGTAACCGTTGCGACAAAGTCAAAGCAGAAAACAGAGAAACATCGTAGATCTAACTAGCCAATCCGATGTCAAGGATCAATAGACACCAAATCAATGTTTGGCACGAAATTCAAATTTTAAATATTCATCAACAAACTTCCAGCCAATGTATTACCAAAAATTGGTAGAAAAAATTAGCAATCATTTAATGTGTGAAGTTTAACATAATAATGTTAATGTGCTTAACCATATTTATAAAACTGGAATTCATTAGATAGATTATTATAGAAAATCATCATAAGTTGATTACTGATTCAGTAATGTAGTGTAAATTTCATTAATCTCAGGTTTTTCGTACCTAAGATTGACACTTTGATGTTTAATCATGTGAACAGTTTCTAATAATAATCTTTGATGTAAATTACTCTCTTTATCCAGTATTTTGACATTTTCAAAATCAAATGCATGGTCAAGTTCAAATGAATGCTTCGTCAAGGCGGTGTGTTGTGATGATGGCAACAATATATTTCTTTTATGTTCATTGATCCTTGTACTCAAATGTCTAGAAGTTTGTCCAATGTAAGAAAGACTACAGCCTTTGCAAGGTATCTGATATACTACGTTACAACATTTTAGTAATGGTATGGGATCTTTGATTTTTGGAAACCATCATCTCAAATAAACAGGGATTTTATAGATGGTATGTAGCCCAACTTTTCTGAAAATCCTTCTAATATCATTGGAAATGTTATTAACACGATAAACCTATGATTTATGCAATTTTATAGATATGAAATTAGTGTAATACCTCATACAATACGAAAATGTTTAGTAATTGAATAGATACCGATATATTTCATAATGTAAATAATATTTCGAATAATGGTAAAGCAATTTTTAATGGTGCCTCAGAGGGGACAACGGAGTGCAAAGTGTTAATGCGGATAGTCGAAGCTCCAGAGACAGGATTGGGAGTGCGAGTGAAATGTAGAGAAAGGCAACGGGGATGATTCCTCCGGCAGTAAACGAGCACCGCAGTATAGGACTCTCGCTGACGTTCTTCCCCTATCCAATTTACGGTTCTAGGATTTGTTACCGAGTAAAAGTTTCGGAGCGAAACCGAAGACCCCGAATTTACTATCGAACCCGAACCGGATTCGTCATCGGATTCCGCGATTAATTCGTGATAAGATCCCCGCGTCGCTTTCGCGGTACGTTGGAGATACTCTCCGCGCAAAAAGTAAACGGTCAAAGAAGTCGGATGAACCCGGACGAGGTTGCAAAGGCGAGAGCGCGGGGATCCGAGCGTGAACCGGACTGCTCTCGGGGCGACAGCGAGCATCGCGTTGCTCGCATTCCGTCGTTTTAATGACACCTTGCCATTTACGAGCATAGCTGGTCGGGATCTGGTTCCACTCAACCGGCCCCCTCCTTCGGCTTCCCCTGGACTCGACCCCGACCACGGGAAACCTTTTTCGGATCCTCTCGTAGCAGTAATTCACCTTGACAGACCTACTCTTTTGCGCTTCTTTCTCGTTCCACTTCCTCTCCACTAGAATTTTTCCGCCACGGTTGCTCGCGCGGACATCGTTTCCGTGCTCTTACGCGACGCCTTTTGCAACTCGTTCTTGCCCTCGACTCCTTCTTTCTCTCCGTTTAAATTTTTCTCTCTCCCTGGGCGCGGTTCCGTGGGTCTTTCTGAATATTCTCGATGACCCGAAGTTCAGGCGAAGTGGGGCACATAATTGTAATTAGTGGAGCACGCCTCTCTCCCTCTCTCTATCTCTCCTTCTCTTTCGTTCTACACAGTTTCCTTTCTCTCTGTATTCTGCGGCGGCGTCGGAATTAAAACAAGCGACGCGTGCGCGCGTGTACGGCCTCGCGGAATCTCATTTAAGTGATTAAATTGTACGCTCGTTTCTCGGGCCGGCGACACATCGGCTCGCGTTCGTTTCTCCGTTGATTAAAGGACACCCGTGTGCCCCGTTGCAACGAATTTTTTGATTCATTAGATAATTAAACTCGCGGACGGTCGCGTGGCCGGCGCGGCGCTGGTGCGCGTCGCGTTCTCTCGCCCCGTGAACACACATTCGCGCTGGACTCGTTAATACCCGATAAAATACGGGACGCCGGGTTCATAGGAGAATCCACGGGGAAACTGATAGCCGTCCGGCGCGAAGAGCGAGGGAGGAAGAGGACAGAGAACGAGAACAGAGAGTTAGGTGTGTAGGTAAATTGGAAACGGCACGGCGGGTAACGAATCGGTACGGTAAATAGTTCCCATTGCCTCTCGGTCGAAGGTTGTATATTGATAAAACCGTAAGCAGACATTCCCGCCGTAAATTGATGTCCGTTCGAGTCCTGTGTGCATAGCGGATTGGCTCGTTGCGTGTTTTGCCACATACGGTGTGCACAGAGGTCACGTGGGCCGACACGAAGGTCAGGAACACTGGTCCTGGTTCCCGTCCCCGTCACCGAGCCGTGATGCGCCTGCGAATGCCGGAACCACGGTCCTCTTTCCCGGCTGACGGACCCACGGAGACACACTTCAGATTTATCTCCTTACGGTACCCGCTGCACTCTCGCCAACTGCACAAGCACCCCGAAGCATCCCGGCAAAAATAACACTGCGACGAGGAACATTTACCGCCTCGTCGTTTGCACATTCCTGGCCGACCAATCATTTACGTTTCACAATTGAGTTTCGTTCGAAACAGAGTACATTCCCGAAGAGGAGTCGAGTGGTGATCCAAGTTTGTGGAATTCGGTGGTGATTAATTCAACAATGAATCGCTGCGAACATGTTATGAATTTGCTGTTACGATCAATTAAAAATGTTCGGAAAAACAGTCTAGAAACGCGTTTTTGAAATTGAAACAATTTTTTCAACGAGTGGAAAAAGTTTCATTGTAGAACGAACAAGTTGGAAACGCGAGGCTGCTGTTCAAATAGAGAACGCAATTGTTAATTAGCAGCAAAACTAGAATTCGATACTTCCGACACAGAAATTATAGTCGTTTAAAAGCTGTCACATTTTCCGAAACCATTATTAACCGAACTAATGGTTTGACTATCGTTTAATAATACGATAGCTTTCGCTTTTGTCATTACTCCACGCGGTCGGTTAATAACGCAGACAATGGAACTGCCGCGCAAAAATACGTATCGCGCGTGATACGCTGACGCAGGTACCAGGTAATATACTGTGGAATATATGAACAGCATCCACTGAATATCGATAAAGCTGCGAACCCCGAAATTTCGTCACAAATTGCTGCTTTGTGAGGCATAACAACGATCATCGTATTCCGCGAACGAGCATTGCAGCGACACGTCCCTTCAATTTTTCTCAAAAATCATCCCGATTTCCAAATGCGATTCTACAAACAATCTATTATACTGCAATACTATAAAAAATCATACTTTCCCTTGTTTGAAACGTGAAAACACTGGCATCCGCTACGCATGAAATAACTCATTCGAAGAATGCTTACAATGATGAAAGCGTGTAACTACCAAGCAGGATATCTGAAAAGTCTGCTCCGAAGAAAACCTAAAATTCCGTGCAACCCAGGCGATAAGATTCAGACCGGCAATCGGCTAGCAGGACCGGCGTGAGAACCAGTATGGGAGTCCGGGGCAGGAGCGTGCAAACAACCAGGACGGTCCCAAGCTACCGGTGTGAGGCAGCCGGCAGGCAGGCAGGCAGGGAGGTAAAGCGAGTAAGGAACGAAGGTTGTTGCGGTAATATCGCGGCGTCTCTTCGAGGCGAGATTATCAAAATGATACATTCCGGGTGCGCGCACACGTGAGCCACGCCGATATCGCGGGAGCACGTAATGCATAAGGCCCCGGGTAGCGTGGCGATTGGCGCTTGCGTCGCTTGCTTGCGTGTTCCTCGGCGTACGGTACCTACACGTGGAAAGGGTTACGTGTTTCGCGGCCGGAGACTACGAGGACGACGACGGACAACCGGTGTGGGGACGGGGAAGAGAGACGGAGAAGCCCTCTGCCGATCCTGGGTCCCGTCTCCGTCGAGGTCGTGCATTTACACAGGCGGGGTCATCCACAGTCTCTATGGTACCGTTACTCCGCACGAAGCATACATATTCTCAGAGCAGTTATCCCGGCAGCATCCTCTCCTCTCCTCTCACTCTCCACCTCCTGTTATCCTGGGCTGTTGCATATTTTTGTGCATCGTGTAAGCGCGCATGCAAACTCGCACGGCCGGGGGACCGGTAACGTTGGTCACGTACGTTTCTTCGTGTGTCCAGTGGCTCAGCCGGCTGGCATACATAAGTCAGAAACCGTGGCTCTGCCGTTGCCGCAGTTTCTCGCTGGTACTCCCATAACTAGCTCACCTGGATGCATGCGTACCCCCGCACGTTCTCCAGGACTAGCTCTCGTCCAGTCGCCGAGATCGCCGTCACTCTCCTGTTTATGGATGAGATCGATCGTTCCCGAGGACACGTCCCGCCGTTTCTACCTCTTGAGGAGGATATTATTCCATGAGCATCGCCGGGTCCACCGGTAGAAGCATCGGTTTTATCAACAGTTGCCTGGACAGCTAGCTTTGCCGCTGCCGTATACTGATTAGAACGTGGCACCGATGATAATGTTGTCAGCGCCTCGCAAGCTCCCGCTGGAAACGGCGATGTTTCGACGCAACCATCGATCAACCGGTGAAAATCCCGCCCTCTTTTTTTCCTCGCCTGTTTGTTTTCGCTCGTCTTGTTTTTTCAACGCGGCGGACCAACATTGCAACGCGTTCCATGCAGTCACGCGAGCCTGTCAGTTATACGAGGCTGTTTCTTCCGCGAACACCGGAATATCGAGTTCCCGTTGTCTCGTCTGGAAATTGAATCCCCGACGGTGATCTCTTTTGGCGCAATTTATATTGGCTTCGTTGGAGTGGAAACACAGGACCCTGCGCTCCTGCTCGCGAGTCTTGGCTCTACTGGCAAGTAAGTTTGTAATGAGATTTCGCGACTAGACCGGTCTCGACGTTGCGTTTCCACCCCGCCGTGGCTCGCCCCTCCCTCGTCTTCGAAACACTTAATTCGTCTGCGACGATACGGGGAGCAAGGTCGACGATCAAGCTGCTCGCTCGGACGACGACGACGCCGAGGAGGACGGTTTATTGCGCCCCGTGCGCTGCTTCGATCCACGGGAGAAAGGATCGAGTGTCGGCGGCAGAAGTATCATCGAAAATCGATTATAAACCGGACCACGCGCGCGCAGCTGGTATAAATGCAACGCGTCGAGAACGGTATCGGTGTTTCATCCGTGCTTGTCAAACTCAGCGACGCGGTGCCGCGCGAAAACGGGTATTTGCTCGTCGGATTAACAATAATCCAGGGACTCGAGAGACTCTCGCTCGGGACGTCTTATTACCGGCGGCGTTGCACCGCCGGGAACACTCCGAGCGAGCGAACGCCCGACGAGAATGAATACGTATCTCTTTTCCGCCGAGCTGACACGGCACGGAACGGAACGGAACCGCCTGGACGATGTTATAAAACGATAACGAAACGGCCGGTGTATCTCGGAGAGCCGGTCTCGGAATGGAACGCGTTGGCGTGATCCAGCTTGCCACTTGATATCGCAACGACGTCGGCCCGTCGGGCAAACAGGAATGATTTGCGGGAACGGGGCAACGGTCAGCGATACGCAAACTGGGAGGTTATTATCGCGGTACTGACAGTAGGCTTAAGACTTAATCGGCCGTTGCGATCGCGTGCTTCTAATTTCACGCTCGGTATCCTCCAGCCCCGGCTCCCAACATCCGGCTAATCGAATCTTTGCAGCCCCCGTAATCACCGTTTGAACGCCGAAACGTTTTGCACGCTTCGGACGTAATATACACTGACCCACATAGTTCCCCGGAAACTTTCCCTTTTCGTCGTGACGTGCAGTTGCCTGACGATTTCAACGGCGCTCTTCCTCTCTCTCTCTCTCTCTAGATCGCCCTATATTGGCTTTTTGTTCGCATCTTTTTGCCCGCTGTCTTTGCATTTGAACGCGCCGAACACGGCCAACAACGGCTCACGCCATCCGCCGTTGCACCTTTGGTCCCCGATGGTACCGTTACTCGTCCCGCTATTGCGAAAAACCGTGCGGCTCCCATCGAACAGCCGACTGGCCAGTGCCATCGGCGATGGCAGATACATACCTCGTTTCTGCCGGGGAATTTATAAGTGACAAACTTTTATTCAGAGTTGAATATTCCGCCTTAAAAGCGTTTAATTTAACACGTCCCGTATAAAAGCGAGAGGAGAACAAAGAAAACGTGTTCCGTAACTCAAAAATCCTGTTAATTTTCCGGTTGCATTAGCTGCAAGAGAACCGGCGACAAAAAGGTTTTCTTTCAAAATAATGGTCCATAAATCACTCGGAGCGAGTTTCATTAAAATCAGAAGGGTCCATTTGGGTAGCATCCCTTGTGAGCGGCGCTCTTGGGGACACGATGAATCGCGCTCCATTACCCAGAGGCTGGGCTAACATCTCGGTACTCCATTGAGCGATAATAGGCCCAATTGCTCGACATAATGACGCGAACTATAATAGTATCGAAAAGTCGAGGGAGGGCGGGACGGTGAGGCGGGAGCGCGTCGTTTGTATAGGGTCGTCGAGCAATTGGTCCGAAAGTTGGCTTGAAGATCCGCGTTAATTTCGCAGCGCGTCATCCGTCCTCGGTGGAACGAGGGTCGGGAGAGAGGAGGTGCTTAGGAAATTAGGAGGAAACTTACGGCAGCTAAGCATCCATTTTCCAGCGGCGTCGGCGTCCGCGTTACTCAGACACGCCGAGAGAGCCCAGCCTGACGTCTCATCCGTCTTCCAATGCGCATACGTCCCGGCCAGAAATTACCATTACGATGGATGCCGCTTGGTCTCGAGCGTACGCTCCCCTGCAGCCGAGTTTTATGACAGTTGCTCGGTAATAATGGTCGTCGTACCGCGTCGTGGCGTGATGGTAGCGTGGTCACGAAATTACGTCTTAACGCTGGGACCGGCGTGAAGTGCACGGAAGAGGATGCGAAGGGTTGGCTCCGAGTGGCTCGAGAAAGGGAGAAGGTGGAAGCGGAGAGATCGATACGCGACTGGAATGGGGATGAGAACGAGTGTATGACACCGGCCTATTGTGCGCGATCGAATGACATTAGGGACATTAAACCCGCATCATGAATACTCCCCGCCGCGGCTGGCGTCTCACTCGAGATATTCTCGTCTTGCTACGGCCTGTCCTCCGGCCTCGTATTAATTAGACGTTGTCTCAGCAGAGACGTCGGCCCAGCGTCCTCGACTGCGCGAGTTCGCACGTACTCTCTCATTCATTACGTAAACGCGTTCTTCATTCACCTCGCCCGGCCACTTTTCCCAAGAATTGAACGGCGGATAAGATCCTATCCCGTCTCGCCTCGGCGCGCCGAGGGGAGGGAACGGAAGCTTATCTGTGGGGGTTGCGCAAAAACGGGTAGAGCCAACCGACGACGATGCCGGGGACACCCCAGGAAATTCTTTTGCTCTGAAATTATATCGTGCGTCGTTATGCGCGCCGCTGGAATTCCAGCGAGGTCGTTGTCTTCGCTGCGAACATCCGGAGCATGCGAGCGAACGATGATACGGCCCGGTGACATTAGCATGGAGACAGCGTGATGGTCTCGCGCAGCCACCCTACAGGTATGCGGTGGTTTTCGCGCTTTCCTACGGGCTACGTGCCATCGCTACACCCGGTAGTCGCGGCCAATTACGGAATGTCTCGCTAGGTTGTTTTGTAGGCCGTTCTGTATTACCCTATTACGCTACTACCTCTTGGCATTTCCACGGAGAGCCAGATGGCTCGCGCGCGGGACCAGGGATAATTTCGCGAACCGCTCTCCTTTCGCGTTCTCGCGTCACCCTTTCCCTTTTCTTTCCTTTCGTTTTCGTTTCGCCCTCGTCTCTCTCTCTCCCCTCTGTCAGCCTCATCTTCGTTACCCCGGGCTTCTCTGTTCGGCGTACCTTTTTTTTCTATCTCGCTCTCTTGACGCGTTTCCGCTCCTTCTCCAGCGCGCGGCGCAAATCCCGTGATCTCCCTCGTCCAGCGTGAAAATACAAGCGACGGGTCTCGTTACAGTTGAATTGTGCCCGTATTTATTTTGTCCCTCGTTCCGGCGCGATCCACCGCGGTGCTACGCGTTTTAACGAGTCTGGAAGTGGCTCTCGTGTCCCGTTTAGCATTACCGAATGATAAACAGAAAACGAATGGGAGCCTCGACGGCGCGGGCGGCAATCGCGCGAGGGGATTCTATAGTTTCTCCGGCTCGAGTTTTACGTTTTTGTTTCCCCGATAGAAAATGGGATCGGCGTCGCTGCCAGAGGTAAAGAGGGGAAGTGAACCGCCGCCGCACCGCGCCGGATAGATAGGTTTGAGTATCAGTCCTTGAGTAATTTTCCGGCTGGAAAGTTTTCTCATTTACAGAGAGCCCTAATTTGATCCGCGAGCATTTCACCGACGCACGAACCCGTGGCGATATCGTTGGAGCACGGCTTGTCGATAAACGTTTCTATCCGCGGATCCCTGACGTTAAATACAAGCCCGTGGCCGCGGGCCATGCGTTTGTTCGCGATATCGGGGTACGTGTTTGTGAACCGAGGAAAAGATATGTATTGCGAGATATCGGGAACAGTTCTTTCCGACAGGAGACAAGAATGAACGAAACTGTTGGCGAAGAGGAAATCTTGTTTGAACGATTGCCGTGGGACGATCTGTCGATGATATTGAGATCAATACGCCGTGATCGTTAGACTGCGGATTTTTGTGCAAAATAAAACTTGACTGTATTAATTGCAAGCCAGAGCCGCTACACAGACATACTCCTCTTCTGAATCATTGTATGAATTCTAAATTAATTTGTTAGATATGAAATTATTCTCGATCGTACATTTTTCAAATAAATTTGGGGTTATGTTCGCGGTCTATCAAATTATACACTAGATAGCTTTACTGATGAGTCCTCTAGCGGATCTGGGACGAAACACACCACCATCTTTCTTCTTTTTCTCTTATAGGAAACATTCTACAGTAATTCTTCAATCGGAGTCCTAGGTCGCCTATCTAACCGTAGTCCAGTGCCTACTCACTCCACTGCCGGCCAACGCTGCGCCGTAGGGCGGCGATGTTTGATCTCGGCTCGGGTATATCGGTGTGAACACCACACATTGACTCGACTGAATCGAAGTCGCAAACTTCTTAATTTTAATGATCGGTTTATGGGAGTTTAACTAGCTTATTCCTGGCGTTTCGCTGATTAAAATGGTACCAAGAACGATATAATTGGGCCAATATTTAGTGGTTTAATCGACGATGAAAGTTTCGAAGGCAACGAAGAAGAGCGTATTGGAAAGAAAGAGACGCGAACAGTAGCCGCCGTCGGCACAGTTCAAAGGCCCGCGTTGTCGCTGTTCTTCGTTGCGTTCGAAACATTCAGCGTCGAGTAAACCACTAAATATTGGCCCAATTATATCGTTTTTGGTACCATTTTAATCAGCGAAACGCCAGGAATGAGCTAGTTAAAGTCCCATCATGATATCATAGAAAATAAAGAAGTTAAGATTTTGGTGTTTCATTGTGATGACGCACGGGCCTTTAAACTGTGCCGGCAACAGCGACACGCTTCGGCCACGCGATCCTATTTCATTCTGTCCTTCTCTATGTTCGGCTCGTAGTTTGAAGTCTCGGCGCGGTCGACGGAGTCATAAAAAAATAGCCTCTCTACGCTACCCAAGTCCGTTCAAAACACGGGTGTTGGGACTCCGATCGAAGAATTACTGTATAGCAATCGTGTCTCAGGACTAATGATTCAAATCCGAATCGAACGTTTGATAAATGTCTACAAAATTGCTATTTAGTGTATAATTTGATCGAACCGGTGCGCCGCGAACATAACCCCAAATTTATTTAATTTGTTAGACTTGGTCAAGGAATAGTGCCACCAACGCGTTCAACGTGTTCGCAGCGCGACAGAGAATAGCCGCTTTGTTTCAGGATTGGAATGAGAGAGATTTGTATCCGAGTTTGCGTCAGATCGAAAGTGTAGCGATTTCGCGGGAGTTTTCGTTGCGATCGTGACAGGATGTTGCTCGGCGTAAGGATTTCGACGTTTCCACGCGATTATCCGCCGCTGTGAACATTAGTTGGTGTAATACACGTCCCAGGAACGGCGGCGTCGCTAATTTAGCCCACGTTCGCGCGTAGGTGGGTGTGCAATATTAGAAACGTGGATGGAGCAGTGTGCATGTACGTGTGCGCGAGAATTGTTGGGAAAGTGCGACATGGGAGTTGCGGGGGTGGGCGAGTAGAATAGGAGCGGGGCTCGAACATGTTTGATATTAACTTCGTTTAGCCACACAGTCGAACAATTTTGTCAGTTTGCCGCGCACAGTGTAAGCAAGTATCGCGGGAAATGATGCATTAATTAGCCGTCGACTATTACGCCGGAAATTATTCTCGAGTACGTAATTTTCGCGAAACTTTTTTGCAGCAATCCACGCGTGAGCGCGCCCCCCGTAACTCTCATCGACAACCGGCTTCTCCTCTCCGCGATATTAAAAACTGTTTTACACGGTCGAGAGGGTAGGGACGTCATTAAAATTAATAATCAGTCCGAAACGCGAATTTCATCCGCTCGCTCGTAAAATTGTAAATTTTTCTAACGAACTTGTTTATTTTCTCTGTTACAGGTAAGCATCCCGTTACGTTTCACGATTTCCCGAACGAACATAAATGGCGACGGTACGTACCCAGCGGTGGCGAATGTTTCAGCGCTGCATGTATCCGGTTTTTCCCGATGATACATTTTAATTCGAGCATGGAATTCCGATAAAAGCGCGTTTCGAATATCTCGGAACTTTTAAATTTCTCAGGACTCGTTGGAAAGGCAACGAGGATCGATCGCGTGTTTCGGATGCCGATCCTATTCCCGAGTAATCGCCGACAGTGGAATAATACAACGAAACAGCGGGTGACTTCAATTGTACACTCAATGGGAGCCTAAATGGATTCGCGGTTCTCGTTTGCACGGGACATCGACGCGAGAGGTATCACGGCGGTGGCGGCCGCGAAAACAGGCGGTGTCGTTTTACGTTTTAAATGATACCTTCTTCCGGTCGCGAAAAATATAGCAGCCTTTCCCGAGGCATTTATAATCCGGTGCCCGGCACAGAAATACCGTTTTATGCCGTGAAAAACGATGCGACGTCCGGGTTAACCAATTTCATCCTCGGAGATCTAATTTCCTGCCGTCAAGATGCGTTACGCTGGGACACCCGTGTTCCTCTTTATAATACGGCTCGTTTCCCCGTTGTAAACGCGTCAGCCGGAATTGCGTCCTCGTTGTAAATCTCGCTGCATTCTTGCTCCGACCCGGCCTCGGTGTTGCAGCCCGCGTACACACCGCGCAGCCGAGCAATTTAAAGCGCGATTACCCGCCTGGGTTCTCGGTCCTGAGAAACTGCACGCGAATATTTTCATCCCTTATTCGGGGACCTTCATCGGAACGAATGGCACTGCTCGCCGATTCATGGACTCGGCCTCCAAACTTCATCGCTGGAACGTTTACGAAAATTTACATCTTTATAGACGATTCAGAAACACCTAAATTTGAACATTCTTCAATATTACTGGAATCATGCATTCACATTACAAATGAGCAGGTATAATTTAAAGCAGGAGTCGGATTAAACGAAATTAACAGCTTCAATGTACAAGTCCCAGAGATTTGTAGATAATACTGTATAATCATGTCGATTTCTATTGCACGAGTATTCTATAGCACGAATGCACCGTAATCTATTGATCACGTATGTAAAGCAATCAAGCTTGCCTGGTTACATGTGAAGAGCAATTTCAATGCAGCCGAGAAATTAAATTCTCCACGTAACGCAGCGAGACAACGGGATTTCATAATGTACGACGATGTAAGCTTAATTAGACTTCTAATGTTTCACTCTAATTATACATATGTATATGAAGTGAAAGTTTCATTGTGGGGATTAACGTGCAATAATCATTTCACGGTTAATTATTCCTGTGCAGGAGAAATTTAAGGATTACAATCCATGAGAATGTAAATGCAACGCGGCGTGCTTTACGATGCGTGTTTCAATCTGAGCGAATTAATATTCATTTGATCGCGCAGAGTTGTTTCGCTGATGAATAGTACCATCAATTCTTCCCAACTGGAACAGACTGAAAATGTTTCACAGAACCTTGGGGCTCACTCGTGTGAGAGCCAGAAAAAGTTGAATCATCGCTGCCATCTTTGAAAGTGACAGCGGTTCCGCGCTGTCATAGAACGGAACAGCTTGCAGGAGGATCCTTCATCTTCAAAATGGTTGCAACGTCCCGTTCAATGCGTGTCACTGTCACGCGGGCGACTCCTACGCGTTTCCATTGTGGCTGGCGCGACGTCATTAAGCAAATGAGAAGAAAGTGGCGCGTATTAGCGCGAGTATGGGGCGTGGCGAGTAAGTTTCGCGCGGTCGGGATCGATGTAGTGGCGCGTAAACGCGCTCCTCGATCGAGCCCTGGCTCTCGAAATTATTTTCGTCGATTTTTTTCCTCGTTGCCTTGTGCCCGATTTTTTCTCTTCCTTGCACCGGCGGCGCTTGCATTCAATTTCGTTGGTGCATTCGGGTGCAGCAACGGCCACGCCCCTAGCCCGCACGATCCGCTCCGATCGCTCGGAGCGGGCGAAACGCTATTTGCACATGCAGCGCCAACGCGGATAATCGCGCGCTGGGACGCGCATGCTAATCGCGCGCGCGAGCTTGCACCGGCCGGCGATTATTCCCGATGCCCTCTCTCGCAAGCGTGAACGCTGTTGGTCGCCTTCGGGACCTTCTCAAAGGAACGACGCCGATTACAATTAATGGACCCGTAATGGCATGTTAACGGCACTGAGCGCTGCTGGGACGTTACGGCTGATCCGACGCATTAGCCCCGGCTGCTCGATCTATCCTAAATCACGGGCTTCATTAATATTAGAAAACTCTCAGGCTTCTCGCCACGCTGAATTACACCGACGCGTCGCCTCGCATCGCCGACTCGTAATTTCCATTGCCGCGCATAAACGTTTCGCGAAATCAACGTGTTAATGATCCCGGGAACGGGATTCGAACGAGACCAGGAGGTCACGATTAAAAGAACTACTATTTTACGATCGTATTTCGTGAAACAGTTAAATTACACGTTCGTACAAACGAAGAAGTAATCCGGATAATTCGAGAACGAAGTTTCTTATATCCACGTGATAATGCACTCGGTAACTGATTTCTGCAACGTTCGTAATAAGAACTGGAACGGTTCTTTGGTTATCTCGGGAACAAAATATCTCTCCGCTTGCATGCTACTCTCCGCTCTCCATCGGATGAAGCGACGGATGGATTAAAAAGGAACGGACGCGTGGGAGTGTTTCGAACCAATCTTCTCTGTCGCAGAGATGAAATATGGAGGTCGATGGAGCCGCATCGGAATCGGATCCCGGTGCCGTTCCGCTTCGCGAGATCGACGAGACAATGCGGGGGTGGCGCCCCGAGGCTCCCCGTCCAAACACGTACGATTAATTGGAGCGCGTAAACGCGCCGCACCACGGACATCGCTTTGAGCTCTTCCTCTCTTTCTCCTCCCCTCTCTCCCTCTGGATTTAACTTACTACTTAACACCATGCTACTCGACATAATGACTTGCGTTCCACTTGCGGCAGTTTCGCGTTACGTTGCGCCGTTGTGTCGGTTCGACGTTGAGAACCGCTGCCGCGGTGCACTGTGGCGGCTCCTCGAAAATTGGGTCACGAATTCGCGGATCTCGCCGAGAGCGTTTAAGAAGCGACGGAGGTTAAAATGCGTCCCGAATCAGGGCTAACGCTGTTTCGCGAAAAGTTCTGCACGCGCGTTCTTTCGCGCCGCGTTTTCGAGTTCGGCGAAGAGAAAGAGAGGCAGCTAAGCCCCGCGCGAATTCCGGCTAACGGAAGCGTACGCGTGCTTTTTAATTATTAAGCTGCAAGTCGGATGCTGGAAGCGGCAGCTGGAAGTGCAGAGACATCGAAACGCGCGGAAAAACTGGTTTCCGCGAACCCCGGGGTAAAGGGGAGAGACGACGCTGAAGAGAAGCCCCGCGAGAATAACGAGCGTCCGTCAAACCGAGACACGCCGCTGGAACAAGATAAATTCCCGCCGGTCTCCTTAAATTCAATGTAACACTTACCTGCATCCCGCGGCATAATGGCTGCTCCAATTACGCGAATTCCGCGTTACTTTACGCCTCTGTGACGACGCGCCGGTGTTAATGCGCCGTTAATACGCGGCGAGACTAAGCGCCCAAGCTCGTACGAACCTTATTCTGCTCTGCAGACACTCGCCCCCTTTAAGAACGGCTTGGAACTCGGGTGTATCGTCGTCATGGTCGGCGCAAAAGCCGCCTTTCCACCCGCCCGGTTGCTCCGCTCCTTGCTGCGAAGAAAACTGCGCTCTCCTCTAATTGTTTTAATGACTCCGCTTTCGTGCGGACGTTCCGCGCTCTATTCTCTACCGCGGTTCTCTTTTTTCCCTCTCAGCTCCTCTCCCTCTCTCTTTGTCTTCTCATCTACGTGCTTCCTTCTTCCACTTATTCCACCGCGCCACCTTTCATCAACGTCCCCATGCTCTTCTTCTTCTTCTTCTTCTCCTGCCTCGTCTTCGTCTTTCTCTGGTCTTCTCAGCCTCGACCCCCTTCAATGTAGTTAGAACGCTAGCCCGGAGACCTCACTGCGCAAACCTGCCGCTGTAGCTTTCTGCCAAGTGCTCTTTTGCGGTCGGTCGATTGCTCGGCCCTCCCGACGACCATCGGTGTGTACGTCCACGGTATTTCTTCTGACCGGATTTCCCGGACGCGAATCGTTCCACTCGTTTCAACAACGTCTTAATTAGGATTTCATTAACCGGCCACGGTCAACCGAGCCGCTCTCTTCTCTCGCCTCGCCTCGCCCCGGCATGGCGTGTCGTTCTGCGGCTTCTTTTAATCTTTCATGCTCACTCGAGCCTGACTCCGCGCTGCGCTTGTTTTTCCCGTACAGCGAACCGTCGAGTCATCGAGCATTTTTACGCGACATGTCCGCTCCATGGGAACGAATTCGCCCCGATACGGGTTTTTGCGGTGACGAATTCAATGCCCCGAGATTGTTAGGATGGATGGCTTCATTAGACGCCGATGGGGGCAACGATCGCCGGCTCTTTGTACGATTCGGCGAAGTCTACGCGAATCTCGCTCTCCGATACGCTATCAGCCGATCGAAGGTTTAAAGGAGCTTCAAAGAATCGGTGCTTGTACACCGATCAGTGAAGATATGTTAAGATTCTTTTAAATGTTAATCGTGTTTCATTCTACTCGTGAAGAAGGTCGAAAGTGTTAAAGCGCGTTAGTGAAACTAATTTCCTTTCGATGAAAGATGACGTATTACGGATTTACCTTTTCAACCTTGAGTTCCCAGCAATTCCACGGCCCAGTTTTTCGCACCGTGCACAGCCGTAATTTATCGCCACTAATTTAATCCCGTTCCAAGCACCGCGCGAGCGCCGATTGTCCAAGCAAACGGTCTCTCTGGGACGCCGTTTAAATCCTGTTACCCGGCGATAATTCAGGAAAGACGGTTCCCTTGCGCTCGTTCGACGTCCGTGTGGAACGGGATTCCGGAGGGCCGCGTCTTTCATAGAGCTCGCCGAATTCGTCGGTCCGATCTGACTGAGAAGTTGTCGATCGTCGAAGAATTCCTGGGCGGCGGAAGTTTCCCTCGTAACTCGGGGCGCACTCGGCCGAAGTTGTCGCTTTGAAAAGCGAAGCGGAACGCGCGCGCGGGATCGATAGACTCACCCGTGCAATAATTCAGCGCATCTCCGCAAAACTAATGCAGGCGACGGGAGGGTGGGGGCGAGCCTTGGAGCGGATAAATCGAGGAGCCGGTTGCCGGTTTCCAGCGCGCTTCCTGGCCTACCTCCCGGTCCCACACGGCACAAAAAGCTGAGCCATCGACGCGAGGTTACCTTCGGGATCGCCTATTATATCCACATAATCCTCGCTGGGCTGCCTGCTCAGTCTCCGACTCTCTTGTAAGGGGGAGAACGATGAACGGAGAAAGAAACAGAAAGAGAGAGAGAGAGAGGAAGAGAGTTGCCAGCACCACCGATCCACCTTTTCTCCGTGGTGTCGCGTCGAAACACACAGACGCGCTTTCCCTAAGCTGGGTCCAGAATCTTTTTCTCCACGCCGCAGCGCAGTTCCCACTTTTGGTCTCGCCACGGAAGGAGAGAGGATTAGGGTTCGTCGTCCACGGTGTCGAAACTAAGCCCCCGGCCATGATATGGGATTATATACACGGTTGAAATATCGCGCGACCAGCCACCGGCGGTGTATCCATTTCAACCGTTCTGTGTTCTCGGATCTGCCTCACGTTTCTGCTTTATGTAGCCCCCCTCACGTACCCCCTCCTCCTCCCTTTCGTTCTCTCCCGGCCACCGTTTTTCCCGAGCTACGGCGTTCATGATGCTTCGCCACGGAAATATAGGTTCTCCGCTGATACGTGAATGCCCGACGTAAAAGTCTGCCGATCCTGTTGGTCACGGCAGCCCCGCGGCGCGTACCCGCCTCCATGAGAATTTAGTATTCCTGGGAAACCGATACGTTCGAACCCGGTGTCAGAAAAATCGGGGGGTAACAGAAGCCCGGTACACGGAATCTGCGTAACCGACGATCATTATCAACCTGATGTACGTGCATTATAGGGTAAACGTACCTTATTTCGGTCCCTACGCAATAATTAGCAGTCCTGAAAATAAAAGACAATGGTCACAGGCTATTTTTCGCTTCCGATGTGTACCTTCGTATAAAAAAAATTGATTTATTCATTCTTCCATTACACTGCTGTTTTATCGTTGCGCCAATTTGACGGCAACGTACAACTTGAGTCAGGGAAACAAGGGTCGGCTGAGGGTTAAAAAATAAATCCCTAACTAAGATCGGAGGTTGCAGCCGCTTCGTTTGCCAAAGCAGACCGCAAGTATCTACTTCTCCAACACTCTCCGCGACCTATTCTAATTAAAAGGAGAATCGATACCCGTGGTATCCCTCCGATAAAATGTCACCGATTCCAGAGTATCGACCTTGAAGCTGTCGAGAGGTACAAAGAGCATCGTCGCGGTTACGTCGTCCAGCCGGCGATCCCTATCGATCGGGGGTTGGAAAAAAAGAGCCCACTGTTAGAAGAGCGTCAAATATTATCATATCGGTCGGTTGGCGGTCAAAGAGGGAGGAGAGTACCGGATCAAAGACAACCAGCCTCGATTCTCCCCACTGTCGGCTCCTATTTTCCGGTGCGCATTTCGCAGTTCCGCAGCGAGGTAGCCGAGAGCGGGTCGCGTGTGTTCAATATCAACATTGCATTGTGCGAACGCATCGAGGCCCTCCTCCCTCTCGCATGCATATGCGCAGGAATTCGACCCCCAGATACATGTTTACAAAGGAGTGGCGGAGAACGGGCGTCTTCCAGACAGCGTTGGTATTGTGCTGGCTGGCGCTGCCGGCTTATACTTATGTAATGCGAGCCCTTCACCAACACACCGTACAGCCCCGGGGCCCATTCTACAGCGGCGCTTAAACAACCCACAACCAGGAGAAACCCAGCTGCCATTGAACAACGTGTGGCTTGATACCAACAACACGCGCGGACCGACGGGAAACCACTGCCGCCTGCGAAGATTCTCATCGTCCCGTCCAACCGATCCAGTTCTGGACAGATAGCCTGGGATCAGAGCTGCTATCTGGGCTATCGAAGTGTCAGGCTGGTCTAAGGTTCAGCCAAGGTTCAATCATTCCCGCACTTTAACTCTTTCGACAATTATGAGGTCTGGTCAGAAAGTATCCGCTCTTAGTGCATACAGTGACTCCCACTAATATTCGGACACTCTTAAAAGCACCATAACTTTTTTAATATTGGAATATACGACTTGAAATTTTTGGAGAAGTTAGAACAATTGGTTTGCTACAGAACGTGACAAAAATTTCTGAAAAAAACTGCAAGTTGTCGGAATTGCAGAGAAAATACTAAAAGTTGTACTTTTCAACTTTTTTATGTGGGCTTACATGGAAAATTTAGAAAACACGTTTCGTAGATCTGTATCAATTAAACATATTCTGAAAATTTTATCAAAATCGATCGACGTTGTAATGAGCTACAAACGTTTAAAGATGGTAATAATTTCAGTTTCTCACGATTTTCGGCCTCCAAATGCAGTAATTCTAAGGATTCTTACATCTTTCAATGTCTGTCGTTTTTTCCTGCGTCAACCGATTTCTATGAAACTTTCGCAGTGAATATAATTGATACAGATCTACAAAACATATTTTTCAAAATTTCAGTATAGGCCTGTAGAAAAAAGTTGTAAAATGCAACTTTTAGTATTTTCTCTGCAATTCAGACCAAATGCAATTTTTGAACAAATTTCTTTTCACATCCTATAGTAAAGTAGTTGCTTTAGCTTCCCAAAAAAGTTCACATCGCATAGTTCAATATTAAAAAGGTTATGGTGTTTTTAAGAGTATCCGAATATTAGTGGGAGTCACTGTACGTATCTTCGTTTCTGAATGGATTACCTTACAAAAGCGTGTTTATCATATCTTCATATCGTTAGCAAATGAAGATATGATAAACACGCTTTTGTAAGGGAATCCATTCAGGAACGAAGATATACAGGGTATTTCACCTAACTTGACCACCTTAAATATCTTTGTTGTTTTTAAGGATACGTCAAACGTCTGAAGAACAAAGTTGAATGGTAAAATGGGGCTCATACGATACCAAAAACATTTTTGTTTTTATGTAATTTTTTTTAGAGATATGAAGGTCACCTTCATTTTTTTAAATGGACGTTACACCAGTAAGTAAACACTAACGTCTTAGTACGACAGTAATGGTATTTGAAAGTTATTTAACCCTTTGCACTCGGAGCTATTTTAACTGGAAAATTAAACATTTCTTCCGATCCAGAATATTTCCATTCCCTACGATTTTTGAAATTTTATGGATATGAAATTGGTATAGTACTTCATACAATACCGAAATGTTTAGTAATTGATTAGATACCGGTATAATTAATAATCGAAACAATATTTTGAATAATGGTACAGCAATTTTTAGTGGTGCCTCAGAGGGGACAACCGAGTGCAAAGGGTTAAATTGAAATATCCCCTGAACTATTAACTTTTCGACATACATAGGTTATTATCTGCATCGATTGATGAATTAAAAAGTACCTCATCCATTTAAAAAAATGAAGGTGACCTTCATATCTCTAAAAAAAGTACATAAAAACAAAAATTTTTTTGGTACTGTATGAGAGCAATTTTACCATTCAACTTTGTCCTTCAGACATTTGACGTATCTTTAAAAACAACAAAGATATTCAAGATCGTCAAGTTAGGTGAAATACCCTGTATATGCACTAAGAGCGGATACTTTCTGACCAGACCTCATAGTCGTCGAAACAGATAAAGTGCGGGAATGATTGAACCTTGGCTGAAGCTTTAAACCAGCCTGATCGGAGTGTCAGGCTCGTCTAAAGGTTCAGCCAAGGTTCAATCATTCCCACACTTTAACTGTTTCGACGACTATGAGGTCTGGTCAGAATGTATCCGCATGTCTTCGTTCCCGAATGGATTATACTGTAGATTAAGCGTGTTTATCATATTTTCATTTTCAAACGATACACTTCATTCACCGAGTCGCAAGTTTTGAGTCATCCACGTCTCGAGCAGAACTGCCACGTGTTTATATGGTACGTCAAGATTCGAAGAAGGGTTCAACGCAGCTACACTGAACCACTATGTTCCACGAAGCGTCTTCGAGGATCTCCGCTTGATCCAGATAATTGGAGCCTGCCTGATGGCTGGATTTTGTTTCGGAACTGCGAGAACTTTCGAAAAACTTGAGAACGTTGATCCACGGGATTATGAGGGTTGTATCTCGCGGCGATGTTTAGCAGAAAATTTGGTACGTTGCAAGATTGAAAAAGTTCCTCCGAGATCATCAGGTATCGGGATTAAGCCAGTGGAATAAGTTCGTAATATCCTGTGTCGATTAAGGATTGAAGTTTCCGTGGAAACGGAGCTTGTTGGCCAGTGGCGATTCGGGGGTGAAGCGTTTCCGGCGATTAATAATGTATAAAGCGGAATGGATTCCGATTCGGTTAATTAGGGAACTGCACGATCCCGGTATGAATATCTTCGTGCGTTGTTTGTCCTACGAAAAGTTTCCCCCGGTAATAGAGGCGGACAAGCGTAAGGGGGTAGCGCGGGGATGACATTTTTGTAGTAGTTCGCAAAACGGCCGCAATTACGCCGCCTACGGAGGTTCGTTAACGACCGCTGGTGTTTGCATTGCTAAGAGTCACTTAAAACTAGCCGGTGTTCGTGAAATTTTGAAATTATCAGGGCCCCGAGTTTCCCCGTGACCGAAGCAAATTTATGTTAATCCCCCGGTAAAAGTTTTTTCAAGTCGTAAAACTTTATGTTCTCTCCACCGGTTCAACCGGTGTACCGACGAATTTAACAATTTACTCTCTTGAGCACGTTGGCTCTCGAGTAGACGAGACAATTCGATTCGAAAATATGCGACAAACAATTGGAAAAAGTGAAACGAGAAAGAAGAAGGAAGAAGAGTCGCAACGAGAGAAAGCCGAACAAGATATCCGAACGAATTTCTGTGATTCGTCCCGCCCTCTAACGCATAAAAACTTAAGCGCTCTCTTTTAAATTGCAAGCGCCGCCTTTTGTTCCCTTTTCCCCGGCGTTTCCCTTCCCCTTACATTTTCCAAAGCCTGGAAAATCACGAATGGGCCAGGGGCGAGGCGGCGACCCTCGCTCTGAAACTCGGAATAATATTTCCGCCCGGGCCATTCAGATTTTAATCAAGTCCGACTGTCAGTGCCGGCGAAGGAAACTTATGCCTGTTGCAACCAAGATGGCCACGGGGAACGGGGATGGAACTCGCTATCGGGGAATTCATTTACCGAACTTTTTAATTCGATAGAAGGTGGTGCGCGCGCAAGCATGTCCGCGCGAAACTTTCCGCGAAATAAAACACGCGTCGTCGATCTATCTTGTCTGCGAATATCGCTCGAACTCGATTAAAAACGAGCCGGCGAACTCGTTCCTTCTTTCACAAGTCCTCAATCAAGCAACTGGACATTGACAACATTTTGTTTCGGTAATTACACTTTTAATGGTGTTTCGATGTTTCGACATGCACTTTTCGCGAGTCTATTGGAACATTTGCGAATCAAGCATACGTAGGCTTTCACGTGATGCAAACCTAGGATGCTGAACTTAGAAAATAAGATTTGAGTTTAATACAACGCAGACAAAAATTCGTCCAATTAGGCGGCATTCCCAGAGCGAGCGCAGCCATAGAAAGAACGACACGGCTAATTAAGTTTGCGGGTTGAACCTCGCGATGGATGAGCGCAAATATTTTCAGTTCACGCTTATTAAACTCGATTAGCGTAATTTCGCGATGTCAACGAAGGAAGGCAACTTCATCTTAGCCAGCAACAGGTCGGCGAAAAATGCGCGTGAAGGAGGCGTGACCGGATAACGCGACACTAAAGCATAATAATGCAGGACGTGGAGGGAAGCTACGATAAAAATAAGAGGGTGCAAGAGATGCCGATCGTCGTAGGGTTGATATCGTTTCGAACGGAGAATTGATAAGGCGCGAATTTAATCGTCGGCGCGGGCGGACAGGTGTGTTCCCGGCTGTTTCGGGATCGCGATTGCGGCGCGTTATGCTCTCGAGGTCTCGCGCTGCTTTAATTACTCGCGCGTATTCTCAGTAATGAGGGCTAATTCGAAATAACAATTTACCTATCCGGAGCGCGCAAAGAGCGGAGATGGTTCCCTCCGCATCGTATTATGCAGTTACGTTTCTTCTCATTTTCTCGCCGGCAGTTTCGCCCAACCCTTAACTATTCGACTTCGCGTCGCGACCGGTAATTTGGTTTTTATCGCGAGTCTACCATCGAGAAAAGTTTTCGTCGCTGGCTGGATGGTTGGCTGGGCTGGCTGGTTAGCTGACTGGCTAGCCCGTGTTCATGAATTTTATTAAGATCCACGATAAAACGGCGTGCGTCCGCATTACCCGCGGATACGTCGCTCGTCTACGAGCCGACGTATTTCCCTGCGATTCTTGACACAATTCGCGAACGCCAATGTTTTTCCAGACCCGTCGACTCTCGCTCTCTCTCTCTTCCTCTCCGAATATCGTCTCCCATATTCTCTTGCTTCGGTACGAACGCGCACGACCGAGCCGCTTCGCTCCTTTTAATTCTACCGGGCGGATTAAATCGAATAAATCCCTGACGTTAGTCCGGATTTCAGCCGGAGCCGCTTTATTACGAGATTTCGCGGAATATATCGCAGCCGACAAAGTGGCGTGCTTGTTTTTTGCTTGGAAAATATCGCCGCGGCGCTCCTCCGGTCCAATTACCGACGCGATTTTAACCGGCACTTGAATTTACGCGCCACGTTGCTCCGCGCTGCTTCCGCTCGATCTTCCTTCCCGCCGCCGCCGACATTCATTACAGCGCATCCGTGCATTCGACTGCATCCGTTTCTCGCGTTTTATACTTTGCCTGTTAAAATAGCGAGAAAGTTGCGCACGCTTGCGTATGCAAAGCTTAATGAGTAAGCTGCGAATTTTATGCATACGCGTCGGACACGATTGTCTGAAACTCGACGCTGATAAGATCTCCAACGCAATAGGATATAATATTTTATGTAGACCCAGCGAATCAACCGATAGGGGATCCGAATGTTTTACGGCAACCAATTTCCGTAAATTAGTCCGAGTACGTTCATTTTTGCGCACGCATCCGTAATCTACTAACGAGACGATCGGGAAAGCAATATGGTTCTTATTTACGCAGTATCGTACAGGAAACCGGCGGAGAGGATTGGAAAGTAATTTAATGCATTGTTTAAATTGAGTTGTTAAAAGAAACGGCAAATAAGAAGCGGAAAATTAGTACGAGCCGTCCGACGGTTTTATTCAAGAAATACGTGTCTCGATTCCAGAGGTTGATTCGCGCATAACTGAATATCGGATACGAGTAACTCGATCCCATGTTACAGATAATACGAATTACAAATACATAATGGTACCGGTCCGCTCTTAATTAATAAAAGCACATTCCAGAAATTAATTTCGCCTGCCATATTTGACTAGAATCTACGTGCCTGTCTATCGGTCGGTTATTTCGCGTTATCCATCGGCGCTCGACCTGTCGAAACCCGGTCGGGTGCCGCGAATTCCCAGCGCAATTCCTCATTCTTCAAGCCAATCAGCACGTCCTTCTAAGCCGGGTCTGCGCGAAAATATGGTTTCCTAATCGCCATAATTCCCACAATCGCCGGCTGAAGCAATAACGCTCGAATAATTACAAACAGCGCTACGCGTAATTGGCCGCGATAGCGTTCGCGGGAATGGGGCGGAGAAGAGAGGCGAGGAGAGAGGCCGACAGAAGACAGAGAGAATAGAATTAACTAAAATTAACGTGGGGTTGCGAGGCGGGCGCAAGAAACGATTGCAGAGCGGAGCGAGGCGGCGCTCTCAAACGCCGCGAACAATCGCTATATTTATCGCGCGTTGCACGTTACAAAACGCGCTAATGATCGCATTAAGGCGTCCGTTTCTACGAACGAGCGTAACATTCCCCGCGATCTAGTTCTCTCGCGGCTCGGCCTCGATTTTTGCCGCTGTTCTACGCGCGACTCGTTCCGCCGAGCTTTTTTTTCCACCACGCAATTCCGCGTTGCTGCCGTGGAATGCGCAGGGCGTATTGAGACTCGTGGGAAAAAAACTCATTGAAAACGTGAAACCAACCTATCTCCGAAGCGTTACTTTCGACAAGATCTCCTCGTTGCGAAACATATTTGGTGTAAATTCGGAACAAGGTCTTCAAGAAACTGGTAAATATTGACAAAGAGTGATGACCTTCGTCGTTACATATGTTGTCAAGGTCAATATTCCTAAACAACTTTTCCCTGTACAAGTACAGATTACCTACTTTCTTTTTATTTGTAAGCATTTTAAACCCTTCTGGGTTTATTTCGCTTTACAGGAATAATGTAAGTGAATGCAATAACATAGAAAACAGTAATAATACAATAATAATACAAGTGAATGCAATAATACAATAATAATACAATTGAATGTCCGTTAACTCTAAATATGTAAATAACAATCTTTGAAAAAAAGAATGAATACTAAGACAAGCTCCAATATTAGGCTTTGCTATGAGTGTGTCCACATTAAGGATGTTCTGGAGGTACAATGGGAGACAAAAATACAAGAAATTCGAAATCCATCAATGTATTGGCAATGAAAGCCATTCATGAGTATATTTTTGTTTTTGAGTGTATTTTTCTATTTTTTGGAGTTTCTAGTTGCGATTTTTCAAGGTTTAAATAGGGTTTGGAGTGGTAGTTTATGAATTCTCCATAAGAAGACGTGTTAAAACGTTGGTAATTGCATTAATTTAGTAAGAATTTTTGTTTTTGAGTGTATTTTTCTATTTTTTGGAGTTTTTAGTTGCGTTTTTTCAAAGTTTAAATAGGGTTTGGAGTGGTAGTTTATGAATTCTCCATAAGAAGACGTGTTAAAACGTTGGTAATTGCATTAATTTAGTAAGAATTATATCTCGTCAAATTTTCAAAAATTTTGTTGCGTTTTTATATATCTCCAGAACATCCTTAAGAGGAGGTGAAGGCCCATACTAACACATTCTCCTACAAGCTGTCACTGGACGGTAATTAACCCTTTGCACTCGGAGCTATTTTAACTGGAAAATTAAACATTTCTTCCGATCTAGAATACTTCCATTCCCTATGATTTTTGAAATTGTATGGATATGAAATTGGTAGAATACCTCATACAATACCTAAATGTTTAGTAATTGATTAGATACCGATATATTTAATAATGTAAACAATATTTTGAATAATGATACAACAATTTTTAGTGGTGCCTCAGAGGGGACAACCGAGTGCAAAGGGTTAAACTGTACCGAATCATATACAGGATCTCAAAGAGAATGTAGAATCGATAGCGACACCTGTATTTGAATCAAAGTTAAGTAAAAGTTTAAGTTGTACATATTAAGTAACAGTTACATTCCACGCTTCAGCTTGACCTACGATTTTCGATACACCCTGTACAAGCTGCGTTGACGATAATTAATAATACGTGCCGGGAATACACGGCGATGTACCTGAAATTCCAGCGCGGCCGTTCCAAGGTGAATGTCTCTTCGAACCGCCTGAATGCAGGAAGAATAAGTCGGGGAGAAAAACGGCTAGCGAATGCGAGAGCGAGAGAGGGAGAGCTGAGCGGAGGATGACAAAACGGAGTGAAAGGGAAAGAGCGAGTAGAAGAACGGAAGAGAGCGAGAGAGGGGGGGGTATTACAGGCGGGACGCGCATCGTATTTGCAGATTTATAACCAGACGACCGAGCAAAAGGTGTCGCCTGGGAATGAGTAATGATATATTTGCCCGCATGCGAGGCGTTTCGAGATCGTTGGATACGCCGCGAGCGTTCTTGCGATCCCGAAAACGTGAGCGAGGGAGTGGCAGCCCACGGTAGTTTGTCGGGGAACAACGTCGTATCTTCGATCGTCGCCTTGTAGCTTCGCTCGCGCGATGCACTTAAATATATCCGCGGAAGGTGAGACAACGCGTCTCCTCCCAGCAGCGTAGAGCACACTTTTGGTACCTGCGCCCCTTCCTCGTCCCCGCGATTCAGGTGTATGTGCGCGCGCGTTGGTCCTTTGACCGGGTTCTTTGAATCCCCGTTCAAGCGGTAACCATTCGAGTGATTGAACGTTCCGGCATTGAATCGCATTTAAATCTCAGTTTGCGGAGCCGTCGTACGGTACACAGCTGCGCGGTGATATTTAATCAGCAAATGAGTTCTTTTCTATCGGAGGCCGTAACGGAGATTAAACGAGCGCCCAGCGGAGTGGGAACTCCAGAACAGAAGAGAGATAGAGAACGAGAAAGGACAAGAGTCGCACGCGCGCGGAGAGTGTCGCCGAGACGTTGTCGTTTTGGAATGAATAACGATAACGCTTCCTCGAGCCCCGGTGTCCCTATTAAAATTGCAAAAGTCCTTCGCCAGGTAGCCCGGGGACCGTGTCACGAATTTTACTCGCGCCCGGGACTAGCCTCGACTCTCTTCGTTCCTTTGAGCGCGCAAACTACGGAACGTCTTTTACGGAATATTAACGTGACCCCTCCACGGTGACCTAGGAGTGTCGACCTTTCACCTGGTGCTCCAGTCTACGGGAACCTTTGAACGGTGCGAAAATCGAGCGAACTCGGACGCGAGTTTCTCGGGTTCGGGGAGGGGGGAGCAGTAGGGCGGTTGATGGACAGGAGGAAGGAAGGAAGAGGAGCCGAGGCACACGATATACAAATAATCCCGGTCGGCGCCGAAACAGGGGAAAAACCGGAGTGCTTCATTTTACTAACAAAAACTTGGCGAAGTAGCGGAGGAAGGAAAGTTTTTCCGCCGGCCGGATCTGCTTTGTATCATCCGGCGTGCTGCGAGAGAACGTCTCGCCGCGCCGGCCAGCAGGCGGAAAGATGAACGGAGAAGGAAGATGGAAACAGAGAGAGAGAGAGAGGAAGAAAGGGAGATGGGGAAGAGCGAGAGTAAATTCTGCCGCGATAAATTCACGACTTTAACGAGAATTAAATTTTTATCTTTCCGCGATTGCACCGCTTCAATGCGCCAGAAAGAAAAGCGCACCGATGTAAATTACGTTTCTTGCGGGACGACGGCGGCGTCTCATCGCACACACCGTCGCGCGTCGCCGCCGCCTGAACACCCTTCGGACTCACTTCCAACAGTGGGTAGGTGGGGAGGGTACGCGACGCCGACGTACCGGATTCGGCTGTATGTTTCGCCGTGGAGCGTCGACTCGATCCGCGATCCACTTGCCGCGCGAATTATTCAGCAGCATATGCCCCCGGAGACGTTTCCGACGAAAAGAAACGACCTCGGACACGCCGGCAGATGTCTGGGCGCACGGTCGAACGATTTCCTGGCAAATAACGTGAAAACCAGGGCCCGAAAACCGGGCAAATACGGGCCGGAGAGCGGACAAAAGGGAGACAATTTTGCTAACGCTGAGCGTGAAAGGTCCCGGGTAAATACGTCGGATTGTTCCCTCATCAAACCGCATGAATAAATAATAATGCGCCCCGTGGGGGATTCTACCTACGCGGCGACCTTTCCCGCCGCCTCGCTGGCCCTCGACGAAAGGGAACATATAAATATTTCTATTAAAACCTCCTTAAAACGATCCTACGGTCCCATTCAACTGCGCCAGGTTATCCGTGCGTCTCTTTAAACGATCCATCGCTTCTTGAGAGAGAGAGAGGCTCTCAACCCTGCGGCCCATTACCTGGCTGGATTCCGGCATTTGCCATGGGTTCCATGTAACGGCAATACCAACAACAACATGAACCGGCTCACCGGCGCACCGTCATAGTTAAATGCCCTGCGGTTATTCCGCTGGGCGAGCGTCATCGCCGTCGCGTCGGAGAATGGGACCCGACTCGACATGTTAGAAATGGCAGAGAGACACGAAGGTAACCCCAGCCTCTGGCCGGACGGAAGGGGGCAACGGAAAAAGCATAGACGTGCCTGGGCACAATAAACGCCCTGCCAAGCAGGTTCACCTATTACACCCGATAGCTTAGCCACGTTTAATGCACTTCCGGCGACCGTGGAATCTTCGATCGGTTATTTGTATGCGCGATGCAGCCGATCCTCTGATCCCTTGATCCTTCAGCCGCGCATTCACCCCTTGAACGATCTTTGATGGAGAGGAAGTCTTCGCTCAGGAAGTCCTTCTATCTTCCTTGCTAATGTCCCGTCGGAGCTTTGGATCATCGACTCGATTACGTAATGTCAAACTCTTCGTCCCGGTTTAATGGCCACCTCTGAGAAAAAGGGGCGACGATGCGCCACTCGACTATTGCATTAGGGGCGTCGTTGGTGCAGTTTATTCCTTTCCCGTCGCACTCCGCTAATTAAATTACTATTTTATCGGATCAAACTTGCGAGCGATGGGGCCTCCGATTTTGACGACTCGTAATCAACAGTAAAAATTGTCCTCGGATCAACGAACTCGATCAAACACTACCTATCGAATCTTCTTCGAATATTGTACATACATTAGACCAAAATCAGAGGAGACCGCCTAGATAACAAGCCTTGTTACTAAACAATAGCGACAGGTACACAGCATTGTTACTGCAGGAGACGAGATTCGCTATCCGAGCGAAGATGCGGCGATCATATCAATGGACCCTGTATTTGCTTCAAAATCCATTTTCCTGCAGCGATAAAGTTACATTATATCGAAAGAAGCACTAGCCCGAAGCTATCGTATTAAGATAATGTGCTGCGCCAGACAGCACTCTCGCAAAGGTAGACTTTCTTTGAAGTAAGTCGATGACTGACAAGTGAGTGGCACGTATTCTCTATTAAAGGCGGTTGCTTATATCTTTCGGATAGAAATACGAAATGTTCGAGATTTATCGTGCACCCCCTTTCATTTCACTAGAAGTTCTTATTGCTCGTAGGCAACCGGCGATGTCCTTTACCGGTGAAAGGGCCCAGAAGATACATGTCAGTATTCAAAATATTTTGTAAACTCGATATGCACTGGATGCGTCGTTTCCTCGCGCAAACGACTGGCCCGCCTCGCTGTTCACCTGAGAATCGCTGTCTTCTTTGAGTGGTTCGCGTCTCCGCCATCCCGTAAGAGGGTTCACATTTCAAGGATCCTCTTTTCACGGTGAAATCGGTTTTTAACGTCGTCGACTGGCCAGATCGTATTCCCCGCCGCACAGACTCGAAACGTCACGCGCGCTTTCTATCAATCCCCCCCCCGCTCGATCCAACGAGGAATTTGTTTGCCAATGGCCTCGGAAATTACGTTTTCATTTGATCGTTCCCGCCACACGCCATGCCACGCCTAGCCCGAATTTTTCGCGAAAGTTTTTCATAACGCGGTGAAAGGGTCACGCGAAGCCTTTGACCCCCTCTAGACCGTGAGCACCTTTGACGTACAACTTTAGGAAAAGATTGGCGCGATACGATCGGCTCTTTTATACCGTGCGTTTTATAGGGAAACGTTGGGAGAGAGAAGAGGAGTCGACGCTCTTTCGATACAGCCGAGCAGGGTTCATGCTTCCCGTTAGCCTCTGGCAAGATCGCAGATGACCCTATTCTTCGGCGTAACTATTCGCGCATATATGCAAACAAAATTTCTGCGGCCGCGCGAGAAAGATACAGAAAATTTCCGCTGAAAGGCGATACGAGCTCCGCGAAAACCCCACTGGATCTTGATTGCTTAAACCTTGCGGGTCACCCAATTTTTCGACGCTGTTGGCCACCTGTACACTTCCATCCTCTTGTGTATGGTCGGACAAAGGACAACGATGTTAAAAGTCAATCCTGTTTCGATCGGTGTGCCACATTCCGGAGGATTCGATCGAATGGGTAGGTTTTCGAAGTTATTAAAGAAGAAAAAACAAGATCATGAACAACTCTCTCCATGCAGTATCTGCAAGATATTTAGACAGAATTGAATCAAGAATATTTATATCATATTTTAGCTATCAAAAACCAATTGTTTTAATGATAGAATCATAGAAAATCATAGAACATACACAAAAATAATGAACGATTAAATATGGGAAAAAAGAGACATAGTTCACAGCATTTCACATACGCTCTCCTTCTTTGCGTCGCAAATTTTGATCGTTCATTATTTTTTCTATGATTTTCCATGAGTCTATCATTGAAACAATTGACTTGTGACAGCAAAAATATGATATAAATATTCTTGATTGTATTTTGTCTAAATATCTTGCAAATACTGCATCGAGAGTTGTTCCTGATCTTGTCGTCGCTTCATTAGGACTATTTACCAATTTCAATCTTAATTTACTTCTAAACATTACTAGACTGCAAGAAGTTTCACTTCTGCCGCGCGTGGTCTTCCACGCGTATGCTTTTTTACTTACCTGACACCTGTCAAAATTTTTCAGGTTAGTTTAGAACAAGGGTTTGGATAATTGTTTATAAATCTTTCACTCGGAACAAAATCCCATGAGAAACTGCATGTGAAAGTAGCTGGAGGTTGATTCTATGTTATCCAATTGCAAATGTTCACAAATTAACTCTGTTTAGTTAGTTATTAACAATTGTTGCGCGGGCTGATTGTTTCGGAAGTTCCCATAATGCGTAATACAAGGATGGTCGAACTGTGCGATAAGAACAGACATACAGAACATACCACTTCTCCAAAATTTGTTAATAACTAACAATTTAAGCATCACTCCTGCATAAAACTGAAATGGGAATGTAGCCAAGGCTTCATTTTACATTCTACAATCTTAAAAGTTCACCAATGAAGTCTTTAAAGTTAGTAAATTAATTATGAAAATGTTACTTGTCAAACTATTCGAGGTTATTCGCGAAATTTCGCCAATTCCGTAACGCTAGAAAATTCCAGCCCCCTCAGCAAAGAAGTTTCACTTAAAAAAAAATTCAGTACCAGGCGTTTTGCATAAAGATTCGCAGTCTAATAGTCGGCAAGTGATGCGTTAAAAATGAGGTTTCGAGCGGAACAAGTTTGTTCTCCGTCTAGAGGATGTCACGAATGTAAGGATCCGGAGGTTGAGTTGCTGAAAGCCGATCGAAGACGTTCGATCACGAGGACGTGTAAAAATCGCGAAGTTGCTTAGCTCGAGTAGCGTTCCGGCAGCGTGTTATTCAACTACGAGACAGAAATAGATTTCGACGCGTATACGTATCGTTACCAGAACCGGCGCGCATTTCTGACGAGCGCGCGTACTCGAACAAATTGCACGGTACGTGGATTAATTGATTGCTGCCTAGCACGGGTGATTTATTATATTCCCGGTATTCTCGATCTTTCCATTGCCATTAGTAGCTCCGAGCGACGTCCTACCCGGCGAGAATCCTCCGTTTCCCGGCTGTTTCTATGTCTCGCCTCGCTTCTCACGAACATCCTTCATCGCCCGCCGTATTCCTACCATCACGCCCGTCCTCTCCACTTAGTGCCTGATAATTTCGTTAATCCAATTTACCCGGTTAAACAATTTCTCGAGCGCGACGACGCCGCGCCGGTAGCGCCGATACACGATTCGCCGACGTCCGTTTAAATTTACAGAAAAGTCCATCATCGTTTCGCACACATGAAACTTTCATATCGTTTCGGCGAAGTATTCTCAGAGTCCGCGGTGGCGTTTCGTCGTTGAAACGAGAAGATCGCTCTCTTCGCGGCTCGTTAGAAATTCATGACAATCGGCAAGTCAGACCTTGCCAGACGAGGGACATTCCTCGAGTGTATCGCATGTATCTATTCACGCGAGAGCTATGGGAGCGTCGCCGGTGAGACTAATCTAACAATAATGGATCGCGCGCAAATTAACCGTGCATATACATCTTCGCGAAAGAAACCGTTCGGAAATCTCAATAGACAGCGTTGAAACTCGGATCGTAAACAAGTCCGTTTATCGAGACTCGAAGCATTGATGAATGCGAAATCGATCGAAACCCAAAGTACAGCAGTTCGGAGCCGGAATCGCGGACGTATCGGCCGCCTTAGATTAATTCGAGATTCCACGCGGTAGAAGTCGTACATTTGCGACAAACGAGTTCGATTCGATCGTGCCAGTTAGCTTCTCCTTTCCCTCGTTCCGCTCCCTTTCCTTTATTGGAAGGACTCTTTTACTTTGAAGTGAATCCACGATGCTTTCTTAGTCCTTAGAACCCGCGGCTCTCCTGAGAGGCTTCCGTCTCCTTGAATCGAAAGCGTTTTATAGGTCAACCACTTTCGACCGCGGACGAAAGGCTACCGCCCCGCATCGCGTCGGATCGATCTTACCGCAGACGTAGTCACGGCTCCAATTACTAATCGACGCATGATATCCTCGCACGACGCACGGCCTGCAACCTTCCCGGAGTTACGGCTGGAAGATTAACGCAAGTGGTGTTAGCACACCTGCTCATCCAATCCCCGGTGCGGCGCTGTTTGTTCTCTCGCGCGCGCGCATACGCACACATGCACGCCCGGTGACGTGTCGCATCTCGTAAACGAGCGCAAACACGCATGTGACGCATTCAATGAATCGTGCATTGGTTCGCACGACGAATTTCGTCGCAGATCGGTCGGAGGCACGATTAATCGCCGTTTCGATGAACCTCGCCGCGCTGTTTGCGAGATAATTGAAACTTGACGATCACGAGCCCAGAAATTAAGTGACGCACTCGCCGAGCTTCCAATCAACGCATTGCAGAATCCCGAACAGTCGGATTTCCGTGATCTTATCTTGCACAGGGTGACTAAAAATGTTATACTTCCTTGAAAGGAAAGGGTTGGGATATTCTTGGGACAAACTGCGAGCACGTCGAAGAAGTCCATTATTGATTGAACCCTCCAGCGAGCCGTATCCACGGTACAACGTTAAACAGACCGAAGACGAAGCGAGCGTAGCGTCAGGTTGACGATTGCCAGTCGATCCATCAAACACGACACGCTGAAAGAACGGGGTATACGGGTTTGACAAGATTTAGCGATCGGGGCAGGCAGATTAGAGTTCTAGGACCGCCTCCCGGGCCGGACCAGATGTCGCAGACACGAGTCGAATGGTTGGGATGTTTGCCTGTGTATCTATCCATCGCAGTCATCGAACAATGCCCACGAGCGACGCGAGAATTCGCTTCGGGCGAAACAGAAACACGCAAAATGAGAATGCTCGAAGCGTTTAATCCTATTTGAACGGAAGCCGTGTAACGCGGAATTTCCTGGCTCCTGCAACACGCGGCTCCGGCGAGAGTTTCAGGTTGCTGGGTGGCTGCGACTTACGTCTAATTCCAAACATGGACCCATTATAAAATATTCAGCCGGAACATTTTCTGCGCATACGTACAGACGACGAAGTTCAATATATCTTACACGCTTCGTTACTTACCGGGCCGTCTTATAAAGCGCGCTCGCGCGTCGAACATACAGCCTGCATAAACAAGGGGACATGCTCGCGTTAGCCAGCTACAGTGAGACCCAAAATTATTCGCACGGAGGTACAGGTTTTGTACACATATTTCAACCTTTTGCAGATCGTATTCACCCTTTTGTGAATCAAGTTCATCTGCTACGTTCAATTTTATGTAGCGTTTTTGACTACTGAAAACCCCCGTGTTTGTATTATGGAGAAATGAGAAGGCGAATCTCGCACCCTCGCAAAGGAGTCTACCCTCATAAGTCACTCATTTGCCAAACCAACTACTCAATAAAAGTAAAACTATTCAATAAAATGAATTCTTTCAATTTTTATTATTTTACTACGTTTTTATTAGCTTGCTTTCTTGTCTGTCTGTTTGTTCGGTACAAATTTTGTGATTGATTTTAAACTAACTTTGCGATGAGCTACAGACTTGCAATTTTAAACATAGCTCAGAGCTGGATGACAATGCAATATTTAACAAGAAATTTTTAAAAAAGCCTATGCGTTTAGGAGATACAAACTATTAAAAATTTAACTGTTACACCTCCCCGCGCGACGCTCGGTAGTACCCACTCGGTTCTCACTCTGACTCATCCCCACTCCACCGAAGGAGCTTCGCACCGAAGGAGCTCAGTGTGCGTCAGTGTGCGTTCGAGCTCCGTGCGGTGTTTACAAATTTATTACGTATTATTTTACTATAATGTTTGTTTACCAAGCGAAAGAACAGTTACACCGGAATTCTCCGTAGAACCTTTATCTTTGACATTTTACCACGGCGTTTGTTTTCGATAGGACGCGGTCGCAATATCGTTTGAAATTTTTTACATGTCTCTGTTATAATCTCATCAAAATATTTAAAATCGATTGAAAAATTTCACACACCCAAGACTAAAAAGCAGAAAATAATGATTTAAATAAAAGTGAATTTTTTAAAAATACCACGTTTTTAAAACAGACTAAAAAAGTATAAAATAATTTTTCCTAGCCCCATACAGATTCCTACCCCCGTACAGATAGTCCTGAAAATTTGTAATTGTGAATTTTTAATAGCTATGAAAATATTTGTAAGATTTAAAATGAAAAACGTGGAGCGCATGCAGTAGATAATTAATTGATGCACGAATAGTTCACCTAAATCACTAACAATTTTATTGCACTGCAAATGATATGAACTGTTGTGCGAGTTTTCTCAACGGCAGCTACCCTCTACACTTCTTACTAATGTATTATCTTGCGCCCCACGTTTTTCGTATTTAAATCTTACATGTATTTTCATAGCTATTAAAAATTCACAATCACAAATTTTCAGGACTATCTGTACGGGGGTAGGAATCTGTATGGGACTAGGAAAAATTATTTTATACTTTTTAGTCTGTTTTAAAAACGTTGTATTTTTAAAAAATTCATTTTTACTTAAATCATTTTCGTGATATTAATAATGGGATAATAAACAAAATAACAATACAGCCCACGATACTATTTTGATTACTGCATGATTTGAAGAGATATTTCGGTGGATCTCGGTGTATACCCGGTATTCTAATAGGTGTGAATGTCACTGTAGCGAGCACATGGTGCGAGTCACGCATGCGAGGCGTGAAACAGTGGGAATCCGGAGGCGCCTCTGATCCAGCGCTTGCGCGGCTTTAAAATAATATTTTACCAGGATTATTGTCGATGGAAATGGTAAAACAGCTTACGCTTCGCAGTCAAGCGAGCAGGGGCATTATGCAAACCGAGTTCGCCCCTCGTCTTCCATCTCCGGCGTGTTGGATTCTCCCTCCGCGTCGTGCTCCGTCCGTCGAATCGCCGACGCAATCGTGCTCGCGTCACCGTCCTCTCGCCTTACACCGAAACCGGTGGGTGCTGCACACCCCTGCCCCTCGGTTGCATCCTCCTGACATTCTCTTCATCCCTTTTCGCCGGGGCTTCTCATTAGGGAAAAAAGATATCCTTCGACAAAGGTATCCTCAGGTGTGGGTCCCGTTGTTCTTCAATCCGTTATTCGACGGGGAGCGAATCGAATGCGTCTGGCCTCATTGTCCCTCAGGTCCGCGTCGCGTTTTCCTATAATTAACGCGTGCACAATTAAGTGGCAGCCTGTCTGGCGAGGGGTCGAATAAAACAAAACAGAAAAAAAAGAGAAAAAGGGAAGCCACCGCGCCCCCCTTCGGGTTCTTCCGCGTCTCTTATTTTTCTTTCGACGGGATATTTTCCGAGCCATCCGTCGCTTCTAATCGAGTAAAAAGGTCGTCGTGATAAATTAGAGCCGGGGGACGCCTCCGTATCGTCCTTTAGTCGCTCGGAAAAAAATCGGGAATATCCATTATGCTGTTTCACCAGCGTGCCAGAAGGGGAACGAGAACCCACCGGCGCCTTGTCTCCGAACTTCTCCCAACATCGCTGACATTTTCACCCTTGCGATTTCTATCTTTCCGGCGTAGCTCGTCCCCGTCCGGATCCTTTCACACCCGCTAAATCCTTCTCTCCACGCCCTTGGCTGCGCCGAGGTGACGGGTTTCCTCGTTAGGAACGAAGCTAACCGTCACGACGACGACGACGTTCGCCCAGAACGAACTGCCGTCGTCGTTATGGCGACGGGTATATCTGGCGAGTGCCATGGGCAGGTGTTAGCCGAGTTATGATTCGACGTGTTACCCAGCTGATGTACATTCGTCAAACGGTGTGTATCCGCTCGTGCACCGACCCCGTACACCTGCGCGATGTGTGCGTCCACCGTCATCTCACTTCTGGCACATTTATCGCAGCACCGATGATCCGCTCCGGAGGATCATTCTAGATCCTCCTCGCAGGTGCTAGGCTCCGGCGTCGACTCGTAAAACTGGGTTACGCGTCCGAGCATCCTTGCCGGAGACATCGTGCCGAATTTTCAAGCTTATTGATTCCCCTCCCCCGAATCCCTTCCACCACTGACACAGAAACGACTCTGACCCCCTTGTTACATGCGCGAGAAGTCGTTACTTTGATGTCGACACGGTGGTTTCGCTGATGCGCGCCCGTAAAAGCTCGCCTTTGACGATGCAGATAAAGTAGCAAGTCGCCCCGCCCAGTCAGAAGTTCGTTACGAGAGCCGGTGACATTTTATCTTCTCTCAGGTGGAGCGTCCGCGGAAGGTGTTCTGTTTTTCAGGAGAGACGCCCGTAAAAGACTCCCGATACACCTGGCCCGTGATCGGAAACGGTCACGGTTTCCGCCGATTCACCAACCGTACCCTGCGTCCTACTTGTAGGTATATCGGCAGCTTTGTCTCGCTTCATCCTCGCTCGCCTGTCTTTCCCGAAGCGGCTCCCATCGATGGAAGAAGATCGAACGAACGAACGAACCGTGCTAACACGAACGACTCCTTCAACCTACAGACGTTTCACCTACCAGATGGAAAAGGTTTCCCGGAGCTTAAATGGATTCCCCCCTCTCTTTCTCTCGCTGTATATTAATCAAACTATAAGTGGATACATTTATTTAGCTGAACCCGACGCAGTACGTAGCTTAAGTCGCTTCGATCTCTACAAATTGTGGCTTAAAACTTTTGCCTTTGCCCTCGCTGCACCGAGATTTCGGCTACGCGCGATCTACTTCGAAGAGATTCCGGGGAAGAGTGTTTTCACTGCCGGAGGATCTTCTTCTCGGAGTAAATCTGAAGTTGTTCTTCAAGGTTCATTCATTAACTTTTCAATATGAAATCAACGCCAGCTGTACAGAATCGACGTTGCTCGTTATCTGTTCCGTTAAATCTTCATTTTGCGAACAGCTTCTACGATTTTCCCATAAACATTGGAACACTTATACATATATAAACGCTCGATGAATCAATTACGTATAAACCTGGCCGGCTAAGTACACACCGTTCGATACTATAGCATCTCGCGTCTAAACGAACTGCTGAATATTTAATAGAATCCATCTACCGAATGTCTGATGCGTTCGTCTGGCACCTGAACATTCTAGCCACCCAACGCATTCTAGGATCATGTTAAACAAAACGAAGAAGATATTCCCGACTCTATTTCTAGCGGTGAACTTTCTGGGAAAAAAATATTCGAAAAGCGAGAACTAATTACGCTTTCCAAGGCTGACTTTCGTCTCCCTCGACTCTCGCCGGGGAGAAGAAAGTTCTGTCGATTGCGGGTTTTTTCGGTGAATTCAACTTCCGATTCCGTTCGATTCGATCGCGGCGGATCGTGGCGACCGTGGTCGGAAGTTTCCGGCCTTTTTCACGGTGGCAACGGCCGCTGGGGATTCGCCGACGTATACAGTCGTCCGAGCCGCAGGAATTACGTTGAACGGGATCGCGCGTGTGTACATACATCAGCCGCCGCCAAATATTGATTTTCCTTCATGGATATGACAATGATTTGTCACCGTGGACGAGTCCGACCGTGCATACAAAAGTTTACGGGATCGCCGGGTCCCCGAGCAAATAGAATGCGTGTTTCGTGGCCAGGGCACGAGGAGACGATGAGGAGTCGTCGACGGACGACTACGACGACGACGAGGAGGAGGACAACCCGAGGGGGTTGCACCTTCGGAATCCAAAACGAGACGCTCGATTTTTGTTTACCGGTGGGGTGGGAGCCACCAAGCCACGCCGGGACTATTTTCTGAGTAAAGGAACGTCGCCGGATGGAAAGGCAAACACCGGAGCATTATAACGAAGTCTCCCTCAGCCAGGTAAAACCTCGAATCTCAGTACCGAACTTCTCCTCGAGTCTTGTTTTATTTCACGAGTCGATCCACCCGATATATTCCTCAACGAAGGATCGTTTCCTATCGCGGGACTTTCCATTTCCCCGGGAAAGTCAATGCGGACATCGGTAAGGAAATCGCACAGTTTCTTTTTTCGCTGGGCGATCTCAATGACTTCATTGCAAATTGGCCGGGTATCTTGGAAAAATATCGGCTTGTACACCGACGAGCAACGGTCGGATACTATTGACTCTCTCGCGCGTCCTTTTCTCGAATTCGAGAGTCCATTTACGTCCTGGCGGTAGATACGAAAATCCTTTCTACTCCTCTGTCTCTGCCTCAGACTCTCTTAGCCCCTCTCCGCGTTCTATGCGAACGTTCAATCAGACACAGCCTGGTGTCTGAAATGACTTTATCGCTAATTCATTTAAGTTTCGACCGCATCCTCTTAGGGTAGAAATTTCTGAGGGCCGCCTAGGCAAGTAGGAGATCAACGGTGCTCCCTCGCAATACCCTTGGTTAATTAGATGCGACTACACAAAAGAGGAAGGCAAGAGGAGAGAGCGCGTGCTGAGTAGTGGCTTAACAGAGGGAACAGTGGCGGCATCGCTGAACAGCCCGAAGGTGAAATTCCAAGCAGTTGCTTATTACACCGTGGCCTTCCATTTAACGCAGTCGGGCTGGACACGCTGGGGATCGCTTTAAATAGATTCCCAAGCGCCGCGGCGTGGTCCTGTGCACCGGTTCGCGTACCTCGAACTCGCTCACCGGAATCGTCCGAAAGATTCCCGAAACTTTCGCTTTGTGATCTCTCCCCGCTGCGAAATTGCTGGAGTTTCCATTTAAATAGTTTACCGGTGTTCGGGGACCGAACGCGCGCGCCGGGTCCTTCGTTTCGGTAATATCCAGGCTAATTAGATACAATTAGAGAGGCAGCTTTTAGTTCGTACCCGCTTCCGCCCCGAACAGAAATTTCGTACTTTCTTTCACCCGCCGCGGGCACCGACGCTCCTGCGGCTGCCTCCGTCGCTTCTCAAGCGGACTTACTTGCTTAACAATTTGAAAAACCCTGATTCCCCCCGAAAAAATTAATACTCATTTTTCAAAATTGTTCATCTTGTTGCAAGGTATAGCCTGTTTTGCAGTTCCCTCGAGGAACAATTTGTTGGAGGATTCTGTTAGGCTCGCGCGTAACGAATTGGGCCTCGGTAGATCCGTGGTTGAGGGTTGAAAATTTTTGTGGTGGGTAAGACGGTACTCGAGAGATGGATACGGAGTCTCGAGACGATGGATTGCCGCTGGCAGCCGAACTGGACAGTTTAATGATCGATCTAAACGGATTTCCGGCATAGCCGCGCAGTCAAATCTACAGAATGCAATTAATGAACGCGCCGCGATCGATTTAACTGGATAATCTCGACCGCAATTTTAGCATCGGGCTCCGTCAGAATTCCTTAGCTCCCTACTCGTCATCGCGCCACGCGCTCTTTCATCCCACGAGCCTGAATAATTGAGTTTCCTAAGAGCGAAGGGCGGGGACCAGAAATTGGCCAGGTTAAAATGAATTAGCGACGAACAGGGACACGTCGGCCTCAGCCAGCGTTTTGTTCCAATTCCAATGCGTTCCAGAAGATAATTGCTGGAAAGCGGCAGTCATACAGAAATGGAACTGACTGCCGACTGCACGGATCTGTCGTGCTCCCATTATTTTCGCCTCTATTTTTCTGAGGAAGCTGATACGTTTGTTAAATCATTCTATAAAAGCTATTGTAGTACTAGTCGAAAGCGAAATAAACTTTTGAGACAACCTAACATTTCAACGGAATAAATATTAAAATACTGAAATATAGAGATTGCATTTTTCATGTAGAAAATAGGAAAGATCTTCCCCGCTCATTATAGAAGCCGGAAGTGTCCATTAAATAATAAAAAGGATATACCCGCAGTTTACTTATTTCCCGTCTATGCTCGTTAAGGAGGTGCTCCAAAGATCGAAATTTATGGATAATTATCGGCGTCTTGTAATTAATAGCTCCGCCGTTACCCGTCCTCTCGATCCTAAAATATGAACGAAGTTTTAAATAGGGCAACCAACATATACCATTATTCTATTAATTAACATCCCAGCTATCAATGAAACCAAATACCGAATTCTGAAAATTTGTATCCACAGATCCGAGCATAATTAATTTTCCTCGAATACTATCGGTTCCTATTCTTCAATCTAAACTACACAGCATAATCGAACTAACATTAGACAGAGAGGTATCTTCTCGAAAAGTGATTTATAGTTGCATTACATAGGCGCTCCAGTTTCGATGCTGCGCCTAACCTTTATTTCGAAGCGTATCGATTCGTTATAACACTGTTGCACGCGAGGCGCAGTTAACTCGAACATTAATTAAACCCCGAATAACTGAAATAATGTTGCAGCGTAACGTAGGGCCGATACATATTGCATTCTGTAAAATAGGGAGCGGCGAATTTGCATTCCGAAGATGATGAAGTGTTTTCAAACGCTAATACGATCTCTAGAGATTTCCCAAATTTGAGAGATCGTTTTTATTTCCGTAGATACAGTCAGAGTCGCAAAATTAAGTGGAAAAAAAATGTATATGGACAATTCGTCACGGATTAAATGAACAAAATGAATAAAATGTGTTACAACAGATGTAGGTGGTGTTTCTTGGTTTTGTAGTTTCGGGAGCAGCGGCTGTAGCCCGCAATCTTCCCCTAGGCCAAATATTTATCGAATATCCGGAAGTACATCGCGCAAACGGTTATGCAGCTTTTTCCTGGGGAAACCTTCCGCTTTTTTTTTCGTTCGTTGCAGGATAACGCCGAAAGTACCGACCGCGACAGAACAGAAAACATGGGATTGCGATTGCCGCCCGGGGTCATGATTCCCGATACTTTTTTCCCCCTGGCGGCAAACATATCGAACGCGAAACATCGTAACCGGTAGCATGCAATTTTCGTGAGCCGACAACGTCGCCCGGGGGATTAGCAATACAATCGTCGACAAGGCAGAGATACTCTTTCGACGTGCCGTCCTCATTTCGAATGTACATCGCTTGTTATCGCGCGAAGAACGAAGCTATTTGACACGTCGCCGTCGGAACGAGAAAGGGCGTCGGGACGCGTTTACGCGGGAATCGCGTGTTGTTGCGAACAAACGTCGAAGACCTCCCCGAGCCCATTCTCTTTTCCCTCCTTTCCACAATCATACACCCCGATGAATTTTTCATCCAACATTTCCCTTAACAACCTGCGAATTAAACTGGATCATCCCGTCATAATTATATGGCTTCCTTCTCCGGTTTCCTGGTGTCCGACCAGCGCCGACTTCGCTCTGTGAACAATGTAGATTCCACATTGAAATTGCCGAGCACTGTTTTAACATTAAATCTACCGAGCCTTAAAAGTAACTGGTACATGTTTCCTTATTAAAATGTGCTCTGTTAAAGATATCTATACAAGCATTTCTTACGAAATCATTTTGATCATTTCAATAATTGTAGAATAAAAAGTCTGGACCCCGACAGAGTAGTTTGACTGGAAAATAATTCGCAGAGGGGCCGACGATAATTGCGCCGGCATTATGCAGCAAGCTCCCCGCGAAGCAATTTTCGGGTAGTTTCGCGGAGAAATCGGGGTACCAGGAAAACGAACCGCGTTTACCGGAGCGTGCACACCGGATAGCCGATAACGAACGAGGTATCGACTTATTGTACCCCCGGACTAGCCCAATAAATTACTGTTTAAACTTGGTAATCAGGCGGTTTCGATTAAACGCGAAACAAACCGGCGGTAAAATGATGGAAGATTATCGATGATTAATCACTCTTCATTCGTGCGGTAACTTGTTCCTGATGGAATTAAGAAACCCGAGCGAGTTTGGTTCGGCGGTGATGGGAATTCGCGCTAGCTCCCATCAACTCCGGGGCCTCTCCTAATAACGCGAACCGCAACATTATCCTTGCTGTACGCTTCGATACGCACAAACGACGCTCTCGCGATTTTATTTTTCATTGTCTCTCTCTCTCTTTTTCTCTCGTTCTCTTGTGCTTTCTCCGCGTCGATTTCCATCTGCCTCTCTTCCCGTTGATGGCGATACTCTCGATGTATGGTGAGTGGCGAGCGCAAAAAGCCGAGGCTTCGTGCTCGGTAACCGGCGCATAAAATCGAGTATCATGGTTGCCCGGTAAACCGTACGCCGGTCCCGGGACATCGATCAATCGGTAAATTTTCGCAACGCATGACATCCTAAGGCGTTTTTGCCGGGCGCGTCGGATATTGGATTTCCGTGGCGTGTACCGTTGTACATGGCCCGCAGGAGCTGATGGCTCCACGGATAAAGAATCCTTCAGGATGGATCGGACCGTTCGAGTAACACGTTGCGATTGATTTTCCGAAGATGGTTTCGATCGGGCCGGACAGGAGACAAATTGCTCGAATTCACTTCAAATTTTCGATCGATCCGACGCGACGACTCGTAAACCGACGCTGTTTGGCCTCTCGAAAGTCAAAACGACCGACGCACAGTGGTGCCGATCGCGAATCTAGCTGGACACAATTATTCTAGGATTATTTTAACCCTTTGCACTCCGTTGTCCCCTCTGAGGCACCACTAAAAACTGCTGTACCATTATTCGAAATATTATTTACATTATGAAATATATCGGTATCTAATCAATTACTAAACATTTTCGTATTGTATGAGGTATTACACAAATTTCATATCCATAAAATTGCATAAATCATAGGGAATGGAAATATTCTAGATCGGAAGAAATGTTTCATTTTCCAGTTAAAATAACTCGGAGTGCAAAGGGTTAAGACTTGAAACCGTAGTTAAGTAGGTCATTGGATTCGTATTGACATCAGCTACAACAATATGTAATAATAAACACTTAGTGACATTTAAAAAGATTAACATGATCATATTTTCTTATTAAAAAAAAAGTTTCGTGAAATTTTTTTGATTGGGTTACTAGATGACTGTGTATCGATTAACTTTTGTTGGAAACATTTTCTTGCCAGATTATCCGAAATGATCAAAACATCGTGGTGACAACTGGGCATTTGTACTGAAAAGTTTCCGATCCGAACCTTTTCATTGATTTAGCTGGCCAAAATTATTTTGAATGGTTAATGACCCCGCAACGTTCTCAAATCACATATAATATATTTTTGTATTTGTTTAAGTATTATATATGTAGTTTCAGCTGCAAATATTAGTTCTTCGCTGCTAATATCCTTCACAAATGTATCGACCCTTCTTTTCTTGCTCTTGTCAGAACATTCATCAAATTGTTCCATTGGACGTCTTCTGCCAAAAGATTTTGCATACACTGTTTGTATATTTTTATTTGGAAACTGCACTTCACCGTCCAATCACTGTTCATTTTTGTTTATCAATTTAGTTACTCTACATTAACTTTTCTGCCACCAGTTCTTTAAATTTACACAAAATCTATCACACACCTTTTCATTAGCACTACATAATTACAAGCACTTCTTTTAGCAACGTTCACCTCACTGCGCCAAACATGAAATAGCTCTGCGCAAGAAATTTCAGCAGGCGCCACTAAAACGTAAAAAACAAAGAAGGTTGATACAGGCCAGCGATAATTTTTTGTACGGTGGTTCTACCACATTTAATCTACGATTTGAGAGTGAAAGTATGACAAAGGATTGCAAAGCTTTTTTTGTAACTCTACCTAAAGGTAAAGCAACTTGCTAAGACAGAAAATATAATACTTTACAAATAATGATAAAGAACTCAATTATTTACGTAGATATTATTGGTTTTTCTGTGAAATATATAAGTACATACCCTTCTTAGAATTATCCATATCCAACAAAGTAAAATAGCCACGTAAAAAATCGAAGGCAACGTTCGTTCGGAACGCTTGAAACACGACTGGCGCGTGAATGGTTTGACACCCGCAAAAGCTCATTTTCTACCTGCTTTAAAAGCATTTTACAACACTTCTTCGAGTAAATGATCATTGACCCTTACCAACCGTTTCATTACCGGTTCATTATTCGTCGCACCACTGTGCGACGTCGCGACGGAACCTCTTGTCGCGTCGATGCTCCGTCGAATCCGAAAATGCGTTTTCAGAATCCCATACCAGACGAGTACGCTACGAATAATTCAATGCGTATAATTCAAAATAATACTAAACGATCTAGAATATTTTAAATTGTAGTGGAGCGTTTGAAGATTCTACAGTATCGTTCCATCAGTTTCAAAATGGCTTGCCAACTATCGATCATTGTCGTCCAAATATGGTCCGCGTACAGTGTCATGGCTGCATGAATCTTGTAAAGGCAACACATAACTTGTGTCTACTAGTAACTGCAGTTTATTTTACCACGTTTTTATTGTTTATGATGAAGTTGTTGTTTCGAACACCAGCGACATAAAAATGTATGTGGGTGTACAAAACGAGTAGGGTTGAAGTACTTGTCTCAGTGTGAAACTCGGCATCGCGTTATGATGTATGCAAGCAGTGATAGGGTGTAATCCTTCTTTCGAGCTTTCCGCAGGCAATGTCACGGTTGGCTCGAGAACGAATCGTTAAAGAAGGAACGTAGACCGCGCGTTCCCGAATGACAAGAGAAATATTTAGGTTCTGGTACGCGAGCAGCTCAAAGAAGTCTGTCCGCGGCTGGCGTATTTCACTGCGCGTCGCGACGCTCGCGGGATCGTTCATCACGCTCCCGGTGATTTATGCAATTATGCGGAGCACTTACGAATTCCTACGTGAATATATCTATTTAGTCGGTTAATGATACGCACCGCGTGCTCCGGGCACGCTAATTACGAAAAAAGGGAGATGCACAAGGGGATATCAAAATTTCAGCTGAAAGAGCTAGAATTATTCCCGGGGAAATTATTAGGTACCCCGACGAAACATCGCGCCGGTTATTCCTAATGAAGATAATGCTCATGCAGGCTTCGCTAAATCGAAAAATTATTCATAACAATTAACTTCCGTTCGCCGACTTCGAACTTATTATACCGTCGATCTAGCCTTTTTCTCGCTGTTGACCCGCTTAACGATCCATTCGGTTAAACGCGCGTCGGTTCGTTAAATAAATCATTTTTGTCAGCAACTCCTTTCCGAACTGATCTTCGGTTTTGTCTTGAAACACTGAATCGGTGAACAGAAAATCGGCATTTCACGTGGAACGGTACAAAACGAAGCGGTTCGGTTGCAGTGGGAAAGAAGAGGGGTCGACCGCGTTGCTGTTAGCGCGGCACCGGGCCGCAGGTGCGAACTCGCTTGTCACGTTCCCGGAGATTTATATTATTATGCCGGGCGGTGTTTGTTAAGCCTTTACATAATCCTCGGCGCGTTACAGCCTGTCCTAGGGGTGGGGGCAGACAAGGGGTGGGAGACAAAGGGGGTCGAGTTCGCGACTCCGCGAAAGGAGCAACGTTCGAACGAAAACATTGAATCAATAATCCTGGAGAGGCAGGTTGCACGTTTCGCGGGCGAGAATGGTTTCTCGCGTTTCCGAAGGCGAGTTCCGACGCTTCAGCACGGAACGATCGGACACAGCGAACGAAAAAGGAACAAAGAAAGAGTGAGGAGGAAGGCTTCTTTCCTCGTTCCTCTTTTTTTTCCACCGCGGGAGCATATTTTAGCGTGTCAGCTGGCTGCGGGAACGCGTACGAGCGAGTCGTTTGTCACGCTCCTAGTGATTTACACAATTACGCGGAGTACTGTTTGCTAACAGCGTGTAGAACGCGACGAGAGAGGGTCGCCGAAGCGGCAGAAGTCTCCCTCCCGTGAAAGAGCCCGCCTCGCTCGCTCACTTTACCGGCTCCACCCGAATTTGTATTAGTGGACACATTGTGTGTCCACGCCGGGGCTCGGTAGAAAGAGATGGCGAAGGAGTGGGAGCCACGTCGCGTTACCTACATAGCAATTAAGGTAATGTCGCCTTCGGCGGTCCGGTCGACGGACGCAGAGCGGTTTGTCTTTCTCTTTGACCGACTACGACAGCCACGTCTATTTACCCGCAGAACTGCCCGCGCCGACATTAACCCGCTCCTCCCGTCGGCTCGCTTTCAATATTAATTGAAATAATTGCGAAAGCTGTTTTGCGCGATACGAGCAATAATCACAAAGCTATCTTGTGTGTGCCGCTGCTGTTGTCCGTTCCATCGACACGGTAATAAATAAACCTGGGGTTTATTCATCTCTCCCTTTCTCTCTCGTCTTTTTCGAATCAAAAAATTGTCCACGCTTCACCGAGGAGACCGCTTATCTCATCCTTCTTCATCCGAGGATCGCGTGCTCGCTCGTGATCGCGTCTCTTCGGCTCGTTGATTATTCAACGGATTCGACCAATTATCGCGCGATATTATGTTCCGTTCGACTCGTCCGAGCTCTTTCGTGGATTATTCACGCGCTTGGCTATAAAGGAATAACCGACCGAGAATGATAATTCGTGGCACGGTACCGCGGCTGTTGAACTCGCTCATCGATCCGTCCACGTTTATCGCTACGCTCGTGATCAGAACGCTTTGCGGTTTTGTCTGTTGCGCGCGATGGCCGAACGATCGTTTAATAACTTAACGCTAAACCTGCCGGCCGGATAGTGTTCAGATTTTTTAGCATATCGTTATGACAGTGTAGAACACGTTTCACGGGGAATGCCTGAACTCGCAATTTTAACAGGAATTCTGAAATTCTTGAGTTTAAGATACCCAGTTTATGGCAGAATTTTTTGGTTAAGGATTTAGAATGATGCGCCTCGGTTTGAAGCAAATCCCAACGAGATCACATGCATCCCCGGTTCAATTAAGGTTTCACGAGGCGGCTTATTAGGAGATGTTGCGCGTGATAAGAATCTTATTATGCCGGCATTGATTCGCCGGAGATTCACGAGCGAGCTGCGGAGGAGCGTTCGCCGCGTAACGCGCTTCTACTTGCGAAACTGCGAGACAATTAACATGGGGACGGTGACGGGAAACAGGGAGTCACTTTGTGTGAGAAACTTTCCGCCTTCGTTCCTTCCGTACGACCGACCGCGTTGGTTTTATCATTTTAAACGCTTCTTCTCCTAGATTGGATTACCATTTTACCATCTGCTTAATGACTTCAGCTCGAGAGTGATGTTTAAAACGTTAAAACATCTTCTGAAGGGTAAATCGATTTTGTCGGAAGTTCCTTTGAATGGCGGACTCGACAGAAATTTTACAGGAGAATATAGAGATTTATATTTTTCGGGATCTGATGTAAATCGAATGCAGAAATGTGTGAAATGGCAGCCATCGCGAGACCGCTCGGGCACTCGCGAGGGGATAGTTGAAAGACGGAGGGAGGAGAAGAAGAATCTGAGCAATAAGAAGGATCATCAGTGGAACTGTAACCGTAGTAAAGTTAAACTGCCACTTCGGTCGCCTTAAAGCTCCAGATATTACGGAGTCAGCGGGATAATAAACTCGTCTCTGATATCAAAGCACATTTATCATCTGCTCAACGACCCTCGTCGTGCCCGTTACCCAGTTGCCTAGCTTCTATCGACGCTGGCCGTCGAAAATAACAAGATCGCCAAAAATTCTCTGCCCGCGGATAACCTGGATTCGTTGGATCGTGTCCTCTCTGCCACACACCATGATCACTGGATAATGACGTTCGTGGTGGCTCTGCGGGCCGATTGGCCGATTTAAGATCCAGCATTCGAATCTTCCCGGCGAAATGGATTTCGAATCTCATTGTCGCAGCGTGAAAAGCGTCTCGGGCCGTCAATCCATCCGCTCGCCGGTCTCGTCTATCTGCGGCAAGGTGGTCTGCGGTTTATCCCTCATTACGTGCGATTCGTTTGCGGTACGGACACTCGCATCGCGCGATTTTCTCTTGTTCGTTTCGCCCCGGTCCGGGAGAGCGGTCCGGCAGAGTTCGTGGCCGCACACCACCTTCTTCCGACGACCGGCGCCGCAGTTATTTATCGATTTGCAACTCGCCTCGAAGCACGTGATAACAAGGCCCATGGCGAGAACGAGCTCTGTGCCGGATCGTTGCCTATTGCCGTGAAATCCATCGCCGTGGATAATACACGTACGCGAGCCGTGAGTCATATCGGCCAGATTGGAATCTCGCCTCTTCCTAATAAGCGCACCACGGGTATTTCAAATGCGAAAATAAAATGCGGAACTCTGCAGAAGATACTGGCTCGGACTGTTCTTGTCGCGTTGATCATCAATCATAGGTAGATGATTTTATTCTTTCAGTCGTTAAAGGGAACTCGGTATTACAATTTCTGCATTTATCACCTTTTTACCTATTTTTTACTTTGAAAAAAGCGATATGTTCTAGTTCATACAATAGATATTGTAATTATTTTTCTTTCATTAAATTTTATAAAAATTAGAACAAGAGATTAAATCGAGTGCATCTTCCAGCATATATATTTTTTCCGTCGTTAAAAGCAGCTGCTGTGATAGCCGTTCCGTAACGTTCCACTTTAAAGGGGTTAGATAACGGATTGTGAATGCATCTGCGAGCACACGGAGTCATAACATTCTGTATTCCGTTCGCGATTACGCGGAACGGACAATTTTCTCTCTTACTATAGCCTTTAGGTGTCAATAATTACAATATGTGCTACGATTGCGCCGGATTATTCGGATTTCTCCCGCCAACTAAATATAATCGAAAAAAATGAATTCGTTGTTCTATAGTTTTTACAAATAACAGGAGGAACTTCATTGTTCGTGAAAAATGTGAGTGTCAATTTTCAGGAGCGATGTCGATCGGAAAAAATTGATGGACGGCTAATTATTCGAACTTGGTCATATAATACGAGAATTTTAATTGCTACTGGATAGGTCTCGGTATTTTTCCATTTTATACAAACTCATTCAACGTTCCCCTGTACATTTAACAATGACTTCAACGATAACTACGAAGTTACTAACGAAGTTGTAGTTGCTATGAAACATGTACAGGTGAATTATAAAATCTTGAAATCAGATTTTCGTGGGCGAACCTCATTAAACGCAAGTGCGTCGCTGGCTGGCGAGTCGATGACGAGAAGCTGGAATCGAGCGGCTCCGGTGGAAGGAGTTTCCCGAAACGAATCGCCACAATTAAGCTCGCAATTATTCGCGACGAAGACTATTCCGTCCCCTCCCGTTCCCCGGTTCCCGTAATTTAATTTGCCTCACGGGAGACGTTGCCCGAAGGAAAACGATCGGCGAGATTGGAATCTGTGGCAATGAAGTATTGAGAATCCATTTTTAAATGCGTTTTATCGGTCCCGCAGCGGCGCGCCGCATCGCATCACCGGTGAATATACGACGCCGGGAACTTATCCCGAACCAATTGCACTTAGTCCGGCCGATACGATTAACAATGCTTCTGCCGGGCTGCTATATAAATTGCGAACCCGGCTAATGTACCCGACATCCACGGAATACTTAACCGCGCCTTTCGGCGTCGCAGCGTGCGCCATCGACGAGCTAAATATACAACCATCACTCTTTCGACTTGGAGCGGCAATTATTCAGCCGTTCAAAGTGATCCGAGAGACAGAGAGAGAGGTAGAGAGTGAGCCAGGCTCTCCTTCGCGTCGAAGGATGTCGCCGTTGACAGATTTCAAAGGAACCATCCTTCTGTGCCGTCACAAAAGCCTCTGGAACTTGTATTGCTCGTTCGATCGGCAAGGAATTCCGGCTAAACCGTGGATTCCCGATTATTTTTAGCTCAAAGTGTTCCGCGTTACGCCGGGGCGCTTTGCTATTCCAAATCTTCGCGTGCATTGGTCCCTCCGAGTAAAATGTAACGAGAACAATCGATGCACCGAGAGTCTTCCGCGGCGAAATCGACAATCTCCGACGCCAGGCAATATTCCTCTTCCCCATCTCGCTATCGCTAGAGACCTGCTTCTTCAAAGTTCCCAATTTTTCAATCCTTCGAACAGATTCTCATTCTTCCAATGACTGTTGGTTATAGTTTCATGTAAAATTATAATATTTCGTGTTGCTCAGACATTACATACTGGCATACCGTGCACGTCATAAATCATTTTATCCTTTTTTTACACCGTTATCTCCTGCGAATCTGTCACTTTCCACCCTTATCGCGTCGAACCATAAACATTGCGGAGATAGACAGTTTATCGGTGCTTCGCTCTGTATCTTGACAAGCGATCTGAATCGATCCATTGTTTGTTAAACACGTCTTGTCCAGAATGACCTCCGAAATATCTACCAGGTGTGCGCATCTCCTTACTCGCATTGCTCTTCTCCCAACACTGTGTTGTGAGTTTGCGTAATCGCGGGACTTAAATCTTAATTACTCGAGTCCGCAGCGCGAAGTGCATGAATCTCTCGGATTACTCACGGAATATTCGCAGCAAATAGAGAGCCCTGCGAGAGCGAGCGGAGAAGTCAGCGGAGCGGGATCGCGAAAGAATAGCAGAGTTTATGTCCATTGTCTCGGAGGCAGCGCGCGTCTATCTCGGACGGATCGCGAGCGATAAATCGTTCCCGATTCCTCGGGCTTCCTCCGGTCGTCCTCGCTGTCAACTGTAGGGATCGTGCGACTCGCCGTGTCGCGGACTTCCGGTCGGCGCAGGTGCGTGTTACACGCGTGAGCGGCCATTGCAGGCCGCGGACAAAAGGCACACGCAGCACGTCCGAAGCGTGCAGGCATCGTACGTATGCACGAATCCTCCGACCAATCGCGAGCCGCCTTTTCAGAGGCCATTCCTTCGGAAAGCTGCGCCAAGGTGTGCCGAGAGGAACGAGTACAGGCCAAGGGCGTGGTTCCCGCGATTATTTCATTCATCGAGGACTGGGAGACAGGGGTTAGCCTCTATGATTATCCCTGTGCATACTTCTCAGAACCAGTCACACAACTGCCATGTAAAACTTGTGGTACTTTGAACACGCTCGAACGGCTCCCATAACGAGGCGATAAGATAGGCGAACGCTACCGTGTCGCGGGAGGATACAATGCAAGAAATTGCGCTGACAAATATGATAATTACTCCAACCAAACAGGGACTAAACGGTTCGATTGCTCGGACTGGAATATCCTTCTGATCCTGAGTTGATGTTTTGATCGGCCCCGCCTCTGCAGGATCGTTGTTCTTTTCTGAGGAAGTTTTCCATTGCGCCGACAAATATGATAATTGCTCCAACCAAACGAGGACTAAACGGTTCGATTGTTCGGACTGGAATATCCTTCTGATCCTGAGTTGATGTTTTGATCGGCCCCGCCTCTGCAGGATCGTTGTTCTTTTCTGAGGAAGTTTTCCATTGCGCCGACAAATATGATAATTACTTCAACCAAACGAGGACTAAACGGTTCGATTGCTCGGACTGGAATATCCTTCTGATCCTGAGTTGATGTTTTGATCGGCCCCGCCTCTGCAGGATCGTTGTTCTTTTCTGAGGAAGTTTTCCATTGCGCCGACAAATATGATAATTGCTCCAACCAAACGGGGACTAAACGGTTCGATTGCTCGGACTGGAATATCCTTCTGATCCTGAGTTGATGTTTTGATCGGCCCCGCCTCTGCAGGATCGTTGTTCTTTTCTGAGGAGGTTTTCCAGGACAAGTGGCCTCGCCTCCATCTACTTGTCCCTGGTTCCAACACCCTCATCTGCAAGCCTTTTGCGAGGACATCAGCGCTGGGATTCAAGGACACTGTATCTGGGCAGTGTCCGCTATCGATCTAGGAGCACTTGAGATGCCAGGGTTGGGAGAGAAGATCTCGCCTATTGTCTCCATTTCCGCCGTTTCTTACACTAATCTTGGCACGAGATGTGTGAACACGGTCGCGGCCAATATCGCATGATAAGGGACGACACTCCGTCGTCGATCACGCAGCTGAAGTTTTGAAAGTTTCCCGTAATTCCGCGCGCATGGTGATTTCCTTCGGCGAGGACTCCGCCCTTGAATGCTCGTCGGGACGTCTCCTCGAGTAACCACCGAGGGATTACGGGTAACAAGTGATTCCGTTGATACACGGCTCGCCACCGACACGAAAATCCTTCGAATAGGGTGCTCGCTCTATTGAATGGAATATCCACGGGATTTATTATCCGCACACCGCCACCGTAGACCTCAATTTATTCCGTCCCATGATATCGGAGACCGGCGTATCGGAGGCTTCGCGAAATTCGCTGACCCTTGGATTAAAAATTGATAGAAATACGGTCCAATCAGGTGACACGAATAAATGGATACCGATCGAAAGGTGGGCTCAGCAAGGTGACGATCGAGGTTACCGGTTGGCCGAGCTTCCTCGCGCGGAACCGGATAAATTCGCCCCGTCGACCTAAGAAATATTCGCCGTCGCCGGATCATAAGCACCCTCGGTCGACCGCCATCATCGACTTCACCGTAGGTATCCCGACGATGGCCGTGTGCGCGTGCGATCTCGCTTTAAAGGGATAACGCGTCCGGCGACTTAGCTCATAATATATTTACGGTTACCTTACGACGTTTATATATTATCCTGTCCCTGGCTGTCCCCTCCCGCGCCACCACCGACCCCGGCGCTGATGTATTATGCATTCCGAACGCGATGTATTCTCGCATGCGCGCGTTACACGGCTCATACATTTTTGACCTCGATCTATCGAGTTCATTCCGCGGTAGCAGCCACGTTTAGCTCGCGAGTCCCGCGACCGCCTCGGAAGAAAATGCGTGAAATCCCTTCGCAGCCAGGCTGCCACGAACACGCCGGTGGCAGTGAAGCAACGTTCACGTTCACGTTCACGTTCACATTCGCCGTGCCATCGACCTCTCATCCTTCTCCCTCGCTCTCTGTCTCGCGTCTCGATCCTGCTCCAGCGATCCGTCCTTCGCTCGTTCTTCCCTCTCGTCTTCTCTCGATCTATCTTTCTCAGGCTGATCCTACGTGGTTAAGAGTTGGATTACCCTTATGGTGTTCCGCGGGCTAAATCACCTATTATGCATACGCCGGCACTTCTGCGAGCCGAGGAGAGTAAGAGAGAGAGAGAGACGTGGCGGAGTCGAGCCGAGTCGAGTCGACTCGAGTCGTGGCTGGAGCACACTGGAGCCAAGTTCTCGGTAGCTCGAACGCTCCTCTCGTTCCCGGTGGCAGGCGGAATCCTCCGCCTATTACTCCCTCATTTGCCCCGGGTCCATAGAAATGTAATTAAATCCCCTGAGCGGACGCGAAACGACGCGACGCGATCCGAGTCAGCCCGAACCCGAACCTACCCGATGCGACGACGCGAGCTACCGTGTCCGCTGACTCGTGGGAAAGTCGTCGAGCTTCCGGGGGGTTGCGGGCGGCCGGCCGGGGAGGTACTTTTGACAGGCAAGCGTTAATTAGCGCCACCAGGATCGACGACCTCATCATTTTTTTAAACTTAATTGGGCAAGCACCGCAATTAGAGGAGAGGCGAACGCTAGAACGCGCGCACGGCTCGACAAAGCGGGGAGTGGGAAACACACCAGGGTTGGAAGAAACGCATCTACCGGACGATCTTCTGTTCCACTGGGACAAAGAACTTCGCCGGAGAACCAGCCGCGCACAATTTTTGCCTCGTGGCCTTACTGTTCCACCCTCCAACTTTGTTTCTTCTCTCTCGCTATTCGCTTTTTTCTACGCGACCGTGTCCTCGTGGTTGATATACACCGCGCTCGGACGCAGGGAAATTAATTTCACGTTTGCAAGACGGCCCCGAGCGTCCGCGAATCCGTGCAAGATGCCCTGGTACACCCCCTGGCAAAGTGATAACCAGACTGCGGATCTTTATGTGAAATAAGAAATGTTCGCATTGATTGCAGGACACAGGAGCTGAATGAAAATTGTATTCTCCTTTTAATTATTCTGCTAAGCTGAAACTAATACATTGATGTCCTTAAATATTTTTATTACGTCCCCCGCTTTAAACTGAACGTCAGACTGCGGATCTTTATGCGAAATAAGAAATGTTCGCATTGATTGCAGGACACAGGAGCTGAATGAAAATTGTATTCTCCTTTTAATTATCCTGCTAAGCTGAAACTAATACATCGATGTCCTTAAATATTTTGATTACGTCCCCCGCTTTAAACTGAACGTCAGACTGCGGATCTTTATGCGAAATAAGAAATGTTCGCATTGATTGCAGGACACAGGAGCTGAATGAAAATTGTATTCTCCTTTTAATTATCCTGCTAAGCTGAAACTAATACATCGATGTCCTTAAATATTTTTATTACGTCCCCCGCTTTAAGTTGAACGTCAGACTGCGGATCTTTATGCGAAATAAGAAATGTTCGCATTGATTGCAGGACACAGGAGCTGAATGAAAATTGTATTCTCCTTTTAATTATCCTGCTAAGCTGAAACTAATACATTGATGTCCTTAAATATTTTTATTACGTCCCCCGCTTTAAATTGAACGTCAGACTGCGGATCTTTATGCGAAATAAGAAATGTTCGCATTGATTGCAGGACACGGGAGCTGAATGAAAATTTTATTCTCCTTTTAATTATTCTGCTAAGCTGAAACTAATACATTGATGTCCTTAAATATTTTTATTACGTCCCCCGCTTTAAGTTGAACGTCAGACTGCGGATCTTTATGCGAAATAAGAAATGTTCGCATTGATTGCAGGACACAGGAGCTGAATGAAAATTGTATTCTCCTTTTAATTATCCTGCTAAGCTGGAACTAACACATGTCCTTAAATATTTTTATTACGTCCCCCGCTTTAAGTTGAACGTCAGACTGCGGATCTTTATGCGAAATAAGAAATGTTCGCATTGATTGCAGGACACAGGAGCTGAATGAAAATTGTATTCTCCTTTTAATTACTCTGCTAAGCTGAAACTAATACATTGATGTCCTTAAATATTTTTATTACGTTCCCCGCTTTAAGTTGAACGTCAGACTGCGGATCTTTATGCGAAATAAGAAATGTTCGCATTGATTGCAGGACACAGGAGCTGAATGAAAATTGTATTCTCCTTTTAATTATTCTGCTAAGCTGAAACTAATACATTGATGTCCTTAAATATTTTTATTACGTCCCCCGCTTTAAGTTGAACGTCAGACTGCGGATCTTTATGCGAAATAAGAAATGTTCGCATTGATTGCAGGACACAGGTGCTGAATGAAAATTGTATTCTCCTTTTAATTATCCTGCTAAGCTGAAACTAATACATTGATGTCCTTAAATATTTTTATTACGTCCCCCGCTTTAAACTGAACGTCAGACTGCGGATTTTTATGCGAAATAAGAAATGTTCGCATTGATTGCAGGACACAGGAGCTGAATGAAAATTGTATTCTCCTTTTAATTATCCTGCTAAGCTGAAACTAATACATCGATGTCGTTAAATATTTTCATTACGTCCCCCGCTTTAAATTGCACGTGCCCATTTTTCTCATAAATGCATCAAATCCGCAGTCTAGTGATAACACCTGAATCTTCGTGGCTCCGGCTTCGTGTGATTTGGTGTTCAATATGCTCATTGAAATATTTCGTGGATTGTCACGTGAAACGTTCCGTTAATTTTTACGCAAAGTAAGTAAGCTAGGGTTAAAGTTGAAAATCCATTTTATTTCTGCTTACTCTCACTCCATTTTATTTTCGCCCTACCTCGGGGTTCCCTAAGAACTGTTTTATATTTCTCGCTGTAGTAATATTTTCAACACCGCCACCAGTTTTTCGCACCCCACGCCGAAGAAAGGATTTTCTGCCACCGCGTGCAAAAATGCTCCGCGTTGCAGCGGATTTGAGAGATCTACGTTGTCCTATCATTTTGCCGCGGGGTGTACGTGCGCGCGATACGCGGCGAAGTGCAGACAGGAGAGGAAATAAAAATATCTTGGCCAGGGACGTACGCGGTTTGCGACGTTTGCGCCGGAGTTTCATTTAAAAATAAATTTCTCTCGTCAACGGTCGGCGCGTGCTTCCGCGGGTGTCGGTACGCAATTCGGGAGAGTGCGAGAGAATCAGCCTCGCGACGGTTTTCTTGCCGCGGGTATCGGTTTCCCCGCGCGAGGAGATAGACGAGGTTCTGAAACAACGGGGGACAAAAAGAATGATCTACGGGGACGACGGGCGGCGTTGCATCGATGCAATTGCATTCCGCCCACGGCCCCACGGCTTCGGAAGTCAAAACCCTCCTCGTTCCGTGCATCTTCTTATTCGTCGTTCCACCTCTCCCGGAATCCTCTCCGCGGCCCATCTCTTTCTCCGAGTTACCGTGAACTTTCAAAGTTTATCTTTTCGCGCGTCGGCCGTCCTCGTCTTTCTTTACGCGCGGCCGCGGAAAGCAGCATCGCGATCCCTCGGCTGTTTGCCGGTCTCTCTCTCTCTCTCTCTCTCTCGCCGGCCGAGCCAACTTTACACTCGGTACATTATGAATACCACGATTTTCGCGAAGAAGTTATACGCTTCGGTCATTTTTAAAATGGAAAACTGCGAGGAAAAGTGGGTCGTGCGCGCACGGGCTTAGGGCAACGTTCGCCCGCTGCCGCTAGACTCGCCGATCCTCGAATCCTCTTACCGGCTTTCCGGCTCTCGCGAATACCTCTTCGTTGAATGCAGGAAGCGTAGCATATTTTCCACGCTTCCCGATACTTTCCATCGTTATATTATTAATTAGCACGAATGGAACTTTCCCTCCGTCGATCGTTGCTCCAACGCTCCACGGATATGCCCCTGCTAGATGTTGGCGACTCGTTGTGCCGGAAACTGCTAACACGAATAAATATGCTCTCTCGTTAGCCCGTTGTTAGCGACGCTCGGTCGCGTTTCTCTTGCTGAACTCTTTTTCTATCGCCTGCTTTAACCACTTCGAAAGAAAGGAAGGTGGAATCCGATTCGTGTCGAGGCAACGTTTAACGAGAGCTTTTCTCTAAATGAAGACGGTCAGCCATGCTTTATTATGCGCTTTTTAATTACACAATGTTTCTTCAAGAAATATGTTCGTTACGCAGACTGTGCAATGTACGAGGATGAGCTGCAGCCAGGGGCTATTTCGGATCCAGATCCTGGACGAAAACAAAATTAATCCTGCTGCGATGTTCAGAAAACATTGCTATAGATAATGCACTAGCAACGATTTTCATAAAGGAATGTTATACGATGGTATCGAAGAATTTTAGTGAAACTTAGTTAACCCTCGCGCCAATTTGACAGATTTCAAAGAGGGTAGAGTGCATTCCGGAAAAGTGAATATTTCATTGAATAAGATCGGCGTGCTTGTTAACAGCTGAAAATAATTATGCTTTCCGGGGTCGGCGGAATCGTTACCGGAGTTAATAATTTTCGAATAGCCGTGCGTCACGAGACGATACAAAGAGGCCAGGAGCGGGCAGTTTTTATCAGGAAATCTGCACGCGTCCTCTCGTGGACCTCGCGGTGCACCGTAATCCGTAGAAATATTAGAATGCAAAAGTCAGCCGGTGTAAATGTTGGAACGTTGTATCAAGGCTCATTAAAAAGGGAGAATTATTTGCCTAACCGCGAACGAGCGGCACGGCGTGCTTAATATGGCGGACGGTAATCGCGAACGGACACGTGACCGTGTCGAAAAACACGCGACAGCGTTCCAGACCGCGATAACGATACACACTTCGCCGAAGTACGAGGTTGTCGATCGCAGTCCTCCGGGCCGATTATCAACAAGTTCGATTCCGAATGTCGATTCTTGTAATTCCGCAACGGTCACCGGGGTCCGGGTCCACGATTCGCAACGTCAGGCACGGTAATGGCGAACCAAAGTGCACAGGTGCCGCAACAATTTACCGCGCACACGGCGGTGGAACCGGCACCTTGTTAATTGCTTGGGAACACGTAACGAGTAATGAATATTTTACTCGACGGCAGTTTGTCTTCCTAAAATGAGCTGATAATGTTGCGAATGTTTTAAAGGGTGCTTCGAAAACACCGACACTTTTTCCAACCGACAACCCTGGAAAAGAAACGACTACAAATTGAAATTGCGGTCATAATGCAGCCGTATCTCCCCTTTGAGGTCTGCAAATAAAAATGCAGCTGCAGAGATTGCCGGGAACTGCATTAGCATCTTAAAAAGCTACGACGAGCGGACTGTAGACCTTTATGCAAACTAATAGAATCTCCTGGGATTATTTTCCGTCTTGACAATTCATCTTACTTAACGGAATTCAATGGGTCTAACCTTTGCACTCGAAAAATTAATATATTGTAATTCGAAACAATTACTACAGCATTTCATATGTACTGGAGCGAAAATAGCTTCGAGTCGAACGGGTTAAATGTAGTATAAACGAATGCATAAAAAATCCTCGAATTTCGTCGAGGTCTAGTCGTGAACGCCTTGTCACGAGCATAATGATCGATTGACGAGCGACGGCCTGCAGCAGCGCATCGCGTCCCTTAGAAATTCACAGACTCTCGGCCCCATTAACGCAGCGTTCCCTCTCGCGGCATTAGGTTCCATCTTGTCATCCTTTAAACGTTGAAACGTTTAGACCCGGGGCCCGAGCGCTCGTGTGATAGAGAAGGCAATTTAGAGCGCGTTCCGGGCGTCTTCGCGCGACACCGAACGATTTTACGGGCGTTAATTGGTGAGCCCCTCGTCCTATGCCGTCAGCAGGTATATGATTTTTTTTCTAGAAAAGAGTAAGACGCCCGGTGTCAGGTTGATGGATGGATGAGGCTCGAGCCAGTCCGCCCCCTCCTCTCCTCGGACGACGACGCGACACGGCGACGGTTCGTTGATCCAGGGGCTTCGTTTTAAACTTTCAACCTCGAAAACTTGATACCTCCGGCTCGATCTCTCCCCGTTGCCCCTCTCCGCCCATCGACCGATACGCTCGCCCCCATACTGTTTTTAACTACTTCCCCCGGCATCGACCGGAATTTATCCGGGATTAAAGGTGAACCGGGGGACGCGACTCCATAATATGCCGCATCACGCTTATCTCCGGTGTCGTCCGCAGAAATTACGTTTCAGAATCGACTTCGGCGCGAGCGTCGTCGAATTTTCCGTGCGATTCAACCTCTCCTCCTATCGGTACACCGTATCCCTTTCAGTCTGGCTCGGCTTGTACAGTTTTAAGTTTTAATACACGACCATGAGAGTCGATCCCCGAACTTCCTCCATTCGCTGGCTCACGAGACCGGGACAATCGCGGGAAGATCAAGGGGTGGATCGAAGTTCCCTCGAAAACCGAGGAATCTACGTAAGGATGATCCTCGAATAGAAGATTCCGGGTACGACGAGTCCCTCGGAAATGGATACGGAGCTCCGACGACGCTGACAGTCGTCGAACCTTTTGTGCTTTATTTATTCTGGCCTGGCGGACTTGACGCTCCGTGGCTCCGTCGACTGGCTGGCGGAAGTTTCCGGCGAATTCGCGAAACTACCCTTGCTGCTACAGCTGCGCTCGACCTAGATCGACCGGCGGCAGTCTCTGAATAAAAAAGGAGAGACTCCTCGAAACAAGAGAGAGAGAGAGAGAGAGAGAGAGAGAGAGAGAGAGAGAGAGAGAGAGGGGGGAGGGTTGATCTCGACACAACGATTTCGTTGCGTGTCTACTCGAGCGGGCTCTTGTCGCGCAATGTCCTCCTGTCCGTCTGCAACCCCCTTCGGCGTCGTGTCGCTGGGACTCGAGATCGCCGCGTGTGATTTCGATTTCGCCAGGCCGGGCCGAGTGCTTCGCGATTTATTTAACTTTAAGAGGAGTTCGCCGGCGAAGTGCTGGCCACCGGAAGGGGGAACGGGGACAACGGTGAGAGGGGAACAGGGAATGGCAGGTTTTGCGGGGCGCGAATGGGGAGAATGGATGCGCGGGCGTGCATCGATGGAAAAGCGGAGCCGAGCCGTGCCTGGCTGGCCCCTCTGACGTTCCGGGGGCGTCAATGTATTGGGGGTACGTTCCAGGTTGATGCCACTGGCGCTGGACGCAATTTGAGAGCAATCGACTGAACGACACGCCGCAAATCAAACCCGTCCGTGGTAGTCGTGTGTTAGCTAGGCTCACCTCCACCGACTGCGTCGCCCCCTACGTTCAACGAGTCCCACTCCATGTCACCTTTCACCCTTCCCTGCCCGGGTGTGTTCCTCCTTCCTCTTTCTCCGTCCCTCGCCCTTCACCGTCACGCTTTTCGTTCCCCTGGACCTCTCTAGCGAGGCGAGGCGCACTGTGCTCGCTCCATCCTCTCAATTTGAGTTGACGCTTCTCCGTACGGTCGAGCGATTCGAGTTGACGCGCGACAGCTGCTTCTGCCGATGCATCGCCTTTCGCATCCGGCGCGCATTACACCGCTGTTACTGTTAATTGAATCGATCGTTTTCAGATTGCCGGTCGGTATACTAGCACCGTAAAATCGACAAAATCTCGTCGCGCCCCGCTGCGTCCATAAGCGAGGCTTTCCGGGGGATGGCCCGCCGGCGGCCTATCCACCGACGCGACGGACGGCCGAGGGTGGCGAGACTGTCGGGCACACCGCAAATTCGCTGTATATTCGACAACCGAGTACAGGAACCGGTTAACGAGTGAACTTTAGACTGTTCCGCTCCTTTCCAGCTAGCGGCTGTCAAGATGCCGGGTTGGAGATCATGCTTGTTACAGATTTCGTATCGCTGCTCTACCAACGTTGACCAAAAATGGTCTGGCTGCAATACTCGATGCAGAACAGTTCAGACGCAAGAATTGATATTGTTCTTTCGACATTGAATTTACTGTTAAATATGAATATACAAACACTTTCTTGTAACACAACGGAAACCAGAGCGTAACATGGCGTTAAATTCGAAGCGAATCTAGAACGCGAACGCGGAATGCTTTTATCCCGATTTTACGGTATCCGGTGTGGCAAGTGTCCGTTAATGACTAAAGTAAACGCGAGTTCACTCGGCGCACGGTGTAACGCGTTCCGTAATTTCGGTAATACAGCGGCTACGCTCCGTTAATAGAAGCACCGAGCGGAGCAGCAAACATCTTGAGCCATTAAAAAAGAACGGGGGTTATCAAGAATTGGATGTGCACGAAACTGTCTGACGTATGCTCGAAACTCGGCGCGCAGTTCCCGCGGCGTAGTTTGATTGCCAGTCGAACTTCAGCTATTTGTATGACCTTATTTGAGGTTTCTGGTCTTTGGAATCGAAGTTTCCGCGCCGCATCGCGTCAGAAATGGTTACGCCTCGGAAGCCCCCTGTATACCCGTCGCAAATTACTCTCCATCACTTGACCGAGTTCCACAGCATGAAAAACTGTTCCCGGCTCGGAAATTCATATTCCATTATTATTTATCTGCACTTCGCGCATGCACTTCCGAATCTATACCGGGAAAACGTTATTACCCGGCGCGATCGCGACAATTTTATTCGATAAATAAACGCGACGTCGATCCATCCGCGTAGTCATCGCAAAAGCAAAAACCCGACTTTCGGATGTAATTAAATTTGACCTTGTTTCGGCTGCACGAACGGTATAGAATTCGATGGACACGGTAATTCAAGTTCACAATCGATCTTACTTCGATGCCGAAGTTCGTGGGCACAAAGGGAGTACACTAAGCTGAATAATCGGATCCAGGCTATTTCAACCGAATTTCCAGCATGTTCGTGTATCGAATATTGCTACCGGCTGATTTAAATAAATGTAATCCAGCAGATGGCGGATTGAGATGATTAAAAGAGATAATCAATTTTTATTCACTTTCAGTTTTTTATTTTTATAAATTGTTTTAGTTTTATAAATTTTTATTTTGCGTGACAATCGGCAGTCTAGTATTTGGACATCGGAAGTGCCGATGAATTGCGTATCTCTCTAGGAACTGTGTTTGGTAGAGATATGTAGTTTAATGGGTCCCATGGAAATCACCGACACTTTCCCCGACAACATTTCACCGACTCCAGATTTTACCGACAATAACTCTGGCCGACAACGCCTTTAACCAAAAACGATTTTGACCGACAACGAATTTGATCGACAACGATTTTCCCCGACAACAAATTTGATCCACAACGACTTGAGACGACCAGAGTATGTATTATCATACAGTATTATCACAACACACACACACACATACTGTGGTCGTCTCAAGTCGTTGTGGATCAAATTCGTTGTCGGTCAAAATTGTTTTCGGTTAAAGGCGTTGTCAGTCAAATCTGGAGTCGGTGAAAACCGTGACGGGGAAATTGAGGTCGGTGATTTCTATAACACCCGTAGTTTAATAATGTGCGGCAATGACGCTAGATATTATATATGTAGAGATTTTCTGGTAAAAAGTTTCACAGATCGATGGGGTAACGCAGCACAGAGGAGGCGTTTATACCATTGTTACCGTTAATTAAAACGATCGCTCGCGGATCTGTGGTTGTTTTGCGACCCTCGAAATTGCATGGAGCACGTGGCTAAACCGGTCCTGCGAGCGTGGCTGCGTTTCGCAGGCGTTCGGAAAACATCAAGAGAGAGAGCGAGAGAGAGATAGAGAGAGAGAGATAGGCAGACGGAGTCGCCGCTCGCATTTGACCGATCGATGATCTCTGTGAAGCGCTTAATTCCCCGCTTTCCCAGCCGCGCGAAACGAATAGTTGAATGGGCAGAGCGCGGGCACACTCGTCCGACACTTCGTAACTGCGTCGTCCCCTCGATTTGCATCGGGCCCGTTGAAGCGTCACGCGATCGTTACTATTAATCGGTTCGATTGCGTCGGAATTGACAGTTCCCTTAACAGCTCGCGCCCTGCTGATTTACCCGACGGATGTTTGCGTACTCTCCGGACAAAAGAGATCCCGAATCCCCGATCCTCCATCTGGTTTTTCGATCCCCTTCGATCGAGTATCGGCCACGCCGCGTCGAGCCAGGCGGGATCATCGATTTCGCGCCTGTTACGCGATCACCGGTGCAGTCATTGAATTTTTAATCGGAACTTGAAACCATCTCTCTGTCCCCTTTGATCAAGCTTTTTTCCGTGTTTACCGACTCTTGCGGCAAACGCCGCGCCGCGCGCACTTCTCCACCAATTTCCACTTTCCATTCGCGAATACGTGTGTGCTCTTCGTTCCGTTTTTGTTCGTACGGCGCCGATGTGCAGATTCGCAAGCGCGCCGCGCGCCGACCGCTTATTCCCGCGGCTGTAAATTGACTTTACTCGTTCACCCTCGAATCCGACCGCGCGCGTCTTCCTTGATTGCCGGTCGGACGCAATATAAACGACGCATCGTCGCTCTTTCTGGCTCTGCTTTTTGTCTTTTTCGTTTCTCCCTTTCTCCTCCATCCGACACGCCGAACGACCACGCAATTTTATCGCGCGCGTGTCCATTCAACCGCGACGTTAATCACGTTATTCTTCTTCGCTTGTGCGCGCGCTCGCTCGCTCGTTCGCGTGCCTACGAAGATAACTCCGTTGAAAACAAAGTGAAATTGATAGCGGTCGGGATCGACGGGACTTCACAAAGCGCCCGGTAAGAATACATATCAGCGATGGAACCGTCGTCTTTGATAATCGAATCCGGCCGGCTCGGTACGGCGGCGCGGCGTTCGTTCTCTCGATCAGAAATTAAGGTCGACGTCGATCATTGTTAGAGACACTGAATCGAACGGAGCTAATGACACGATCGGTATCGCTTTGTTCTTTTCGAGATTACACGGGGACGTTTTCCAGGGCTTTAATTACCGTTTCCAGAATCGAGCGTTTCTGACCTGACATCGATCGACGTATCGCGGCGAAGCTCGTCTTCAGGATCCAACCGGGGAACGACGTGTAGAAGCGGGACAGTGATTAGCCCGGGCTTCTTTTGATTAAGATTCTTTTGTGCACCGCGTACCTCCTGAAAGACCTAATTGCGAATTACAAGGTTCTAATTAGAAATCTGTTGGACCGTTCCATGCGCCGATCTGAAATTGCAGCTCCTGGAGATTGTACGGCGTTAGCCTGACCCGGAATTCAGAATTAAAAGCTACGATTAAAACGTCCGCCGGCTCATTGCATTGGTTCTTCATTGGCTAGTCGGGGGTGCTTTGACTTCTCATTGATTGATCCCTGTGATTAAACACACGGTGCACAGAGTTTTCCGATAACAGCTGTTCGACGTTTTTCCTGTAACTCTCTGTGTATGAGTTGCAAATGCAAAATAGTCTGATAAAAGCGGAAACAAAAGGTTGACGAAGGGAAAATTTCCAAAGATTTTTATCAACTATCGTTACCAATTGCAGCGTTTTCGAGCACGCGAAAGTATAATGCTTTCGGTCTGTACGGACGACAAACGTGTGCTCGCATGGCGAGCGAAATTTTAATCCGTCCAGCGGTTCATATCAGAGAGCTTTGTCGTGCCAACAGAAGTAAAAAGGAAATTGAATAATAATAAAAGTCGTGACACGATTAAAACTGGCTTTATTACAACGAATCCCGTTAGGTTAACCGAATATAATGGCTCCACCACGTTAAAGCTATCACTTTATAATCGCATGGAGACGCAGTCGGTGAAATAAATCAGTCCAAGCGTGTCCGGATTCGTCGGATTAACAGAGAGGCAGATAGGAATTTTCGACCGGTGACTTAATTTACCGGGCTCGCGCAACCCGTTGTCCCTCTGTCCCTATATCTCTCTTTGTCTTTCTCTCTCTTTGTCTCTGCCAGTTACTCTTCCTCCTCCTATCTCGAGCGGCAACTGGAGCGAGCACCGGCACGATAAAGAGGTTAATACGATTTTACGCGGCAAACGAGTGAAAATACCGTGGGCGTACGGTTAGTACACGGTCGCGCCCTTAAGCGCGATAAAGCGGGTCGCATGCGAAACAGGAAAGATCGACCGGGCAACAGCAGCAACAACCGGTCGTGTAGCATCGGGAGCCGTTTACGCTTTAAAGGGGCCAAGTGGCCTGGGTCCGTGCATCGGCAACGACGCGGTTAATGGCGAGCGAACGTTGTTAAAATATTGAAGGGAAATATTGCTCCCGGCCCGTCTATGGCCGCGTAAAACTTCTAAATAGAAGCCTAACGATCGGCCGCCGGCGTGGAAAACGCGAGTGTAGCCGGGGACCGTGTTCGACGTCATCGGTACCATTCGCATCGATACTACGGCGCTCGAAGAACCCCGGAGACTACGGAAAAATTGCCGCGTTAATGGAACCGTTCACCGACCGTGTAAGGATTCCAAGCACTTGTAATTGCGGCGTTACGGCCGTTGCGGAAGCTGTTGGCCGATGCTGCGCCGCTTGCAAATTGGTGAGCGAGCCAGGACCCGTTCAACGGGCTTTGAAAAAGGAGACTTTGATGCGCGTGAAAAGTCCTTTTTTCTCTTGCCCGGCTTCTTTGAACCACCGATCCCGGGCATTGCTGTTCGCGGGTTGACTCGACGGTCCGCAGAGGACCGCAACACTTTTTCAAACCTTTATTCCTGCGATTCGCGTTGGAAACGCAATTGCAGAAAATTGTTGCGCATACTCTACAATATCAATGGAAGTGCAACTACTTCTCCGGTTGCGCGGTGTTCCCTCCCTCGTGCGTATTTTAAAGATCTTTACGAGGTACTTGCAACTGTACAGTGTCGCACGGTCCGGTCGTTACACCGAGCCAAATTAAAAGGTTAATTAAAAGCGGGCGAGCAAGAAACGCGCGAGTGAAAACCGTTCAACGTCCGCCGCTAATTGATTCCGCTATCGAAAAAACGTCGCATTTACATGGCATCTCGTAGCTAATGATAAGAACCTATCGGGTAATAGAGGTTCCTCGGTATCCGATGGCATAATTTCCGGCTGGTTCATAGTAAATAATTAGTATTACGTCCGAACCAGGACCGCTAACGACCTATAATCTTCTGATTGCAGATGTTTTGAAGCGGATCGAACGAAGGCAAAGATGAAGGCCGTAATCGCGTCGTGTTTCCTGCTCGTGTTCGTCCTGGCCAACGGCGGCGTCCTGTCCGTCGATTGGAAACACAGCGCCGCCCTCGACGACAAGTTCCTGGTCCTCTGGACGCCCGGCGAGAATGATATCATGTTCGAGATCCAAGTAAAAACCCTCGGCTACGTGGGTTTCGGTTTCTCCAAGGACGACGACAAGGTCCGCGCCGACATGGTCATCGGATGGGTGGACAATAACGGACAGCTCCATCTCCAGGTAAGCGTCTTTAAGGAACCCGCCTTGTTCCGGATCTAGTTCTTGTCCGTTTCTGGAATCGTCGCGCACCTGTTAAGCTACCGACACGGTCGCTGGTGCTTGCTGATCAAGCTTAACCTCGATTACATTCGCGTAATTCTAACATTTCGCCTTCTCGGAAGGTCTGGATGCTCGCGCGAAATTATCGGCGTTGATCGCCGGTCGTCTATGGCCGCGGATGATGTACGAGCGCCGGCAACAGGCAAAAATCCGCGCAATTACGATCCCTAGTTTCGCCGATGAGCAATTGAAAATGATCATCCGGCGAAACGATTATTCCTATCGTCCGTCGTCCTAGCCGGATTATATTCATTTCCCGAGCCTCGACGTGGAATAATTTCAACTAATTACTCTTATGCTACCGATCCGATGCGTCGAATGTTGTAGAGGATCGTTCGGGACCGGTGTTCGCCGCACGGGGCGCGGTGGCAGTGCGGGGCGAGGAGGAACGCGCATAATGATAGTCCTTTCGGAGATAAGTAATGGGTTTCTCGTTTCGATCGGTGCATCGGATAGTTATCAATCTTGCCAACCGAAGCCAGCGGCCTGTCATTACGCGTGCTCGTCATTTTGTACGACACTTTGTCGTTTTATTTTTCGCGAACGATTATCTTGGACAATTTTCAGTCACCGAGCATGATGTATTGCTTTTATCGGCGTACCAAGACCCGCGCGCCGCGCCGATGGAAGCAGATAACTTTCGACCGGGAAAAAAAACCGAGTCGCTTGGAAGAAAGGAAAATAGACATCGTTCGAAATGCGTCTGTCCCCGTTCCGAAGTGCCGCGGCGAAGATCGACCAGATATACATACATACCTACTCGCCGGTTTTGTCGTCACCAGACGCGTTTCGAGCATCTCGCTGATCCGTGGAAGCCGGAGGGTGGTTGACGACGACGAGGACAAAGTTGCTCGGTCAGTAAAATCGCGCCGGATATCGTTCGGAACCGGTTTGATTTCGCCAGAAGAGCCGCGTCGCTCGTACGCGAGTAGAATTTCGACGGTATGCCCGCGGTTTATTTCCGAGCGCCGTTAAATTTAAAACACCGCCGGCACCGTAGCCATCTTGTTGACGTAAACCCTTCTCGAAAACCGGACTCGAGAGGATTACGCGGTATCCTCCCTTTCATCAGCGCTGCACGGCTGTTGTCACTTTGCCGGTTCTTCATGACATCGGGGACCCAACGGAGGGAGATGGATGTCATATTCCCTTTTTCCTTCCCCCCGTCGCCGCGGCCCGAGCTTTCCTCTGACGCAAATGGGACGACCAGTGGCATACGAGCGACCATGACTCGCTCCTTTCTCCGTCCGTTTCTCTTTCTCCGCGGGCTCGCTCTCTCATTTACAGGCCCGCCGTTGAATATTTCTGTTAAAAACAGCACTCGACACGACGCGATGGCCGTGCGTTGTGCGTCGGCGTTTCATCATCGCCTCCCGGTTGCTCTTTCGCGCGGAATTTCCCGGCGACGACAAATTCGCTTGGCATCACGCTGTGTCACTGTCAACAACGCAACAGATGTTCTTCCTTTTCTGATTACCCTCCACGGTTAACGACAACAATTTTCCCTCGCTAAACTCTTCGCCGCGGGGACTGGCCATAATTCTCGCACATTCGCGCTCTCGCGAGACCGCTCCGGCGCGAGCGGTTCTCTTCTTCGCAGTTTACGCTGATCGTCAAATTCGCATCGCGATTTTAATAATACGCCACGCGAACTTTGCCACAAGTTCCTGCAATTGTGTTCGCAGAAGCAATCAGCGTTATTAGCAACAACTTCCTTTTAATTTGGGTTTCATGCCGTATCGGCTTCTAGATCATTAACGGCATGGTTCTAGGTTCTGTTAGTTTAATGATGAAGTTTTCATTTCATATAATAATCCAATCAATTTCTATATTAATAAAATCGCAATGTCACCGTTAAAAATATTTTTACATTACTCAATTGGTTTATATTTAAAAGTTGGTAACATTTTTGAGGTAGACTGACATGTAATTTCGAATTTCTTCGCCGAGGCATAAAAAACCCGGGTCTCTTATCTTTGTCGGCCGGGATGGCGTGAAACGGCTCGTACATTTTTTCCAGGTGCCTCGTACAGACTGGTAGGGCCGGTAAGGGGGCGAAATAAAATCTGAGGAATCGACGGAAGTCGGTAGACATCCGTTGGCCGCGTAAACAGCTCGCTTATTGCCAGCGAGTGTATGATCGGGTCCGGTATCAGCGGGTGGCCGGATCCGTGTTATAGAGATCTCTCTCGGTCGTTTCTTCTAAAATGGAAAGGAGCCGTAACCGAGGGGCGGTGTGGCGGGTGGAGGAGCTCGGGGATGCAATATAGGAAAGCAATCTTCTCCGACGACTAGCGAGGAGCAACCCCGGCAAGAGAGGGAGAGAGAGAGGAAAGAAGAGGATAGATAGAGAGAAGAAGGGAGAGAGAGCGCGCGGTGGTTCGGTGCTTAGGTACATATCTACGTAGGTAGGTAGTCAGGCTGCAGATCGCGTCCGTCTCGCGTGTCCGCAATTTTTCCGGTAGAATCGTTGCCCGCTCGTTCCATAATGCATGCCGTGCCGCGCAATGCTCTATGCGATGCAGCCGTCGCCGGACGTTCTCATACAGAGAACGACGCCACGAAGAAAAAGGAGAGGGAACAGGCTGCCGGATGGGACAAACGGAGACAGAGGGATCGGAAGGACGAGCGAAGGAAGAGAGAACGAGGGGCTGGGGTGTGGGGGGCAGAGTTGACGGCCAATGGGAGCGAGAAGGTTTTTCGTTATGATCGTAATCTTAGAACCAGAACAGCCGCGGGCATCCGAGAGACCAGCCCGAACCACCGACCCCGGACTCTCTCCTTCACTCTTTCTCTACCATGCACCCTCTCTCTCTCTCTCTCTGTCCTCTCTCCTAGTGCTCGATTTCTTGTCCTTATAGATGCCCGTTTTGCACCCGACGCTCACCCAACCCCCGACCTTCCATTGCCCCCTGTTCCAATTCAACGCTAGGATTCTTTTCCTCGCGTGGCTTAACTCCTCGCTTCCGGGGGCGCTTTCTCGCCTCAAACTAAACGAACCGAAATTCCGTAGTATATAACTCGTGCGAAAGGGAAAAATGCCCCTGTCCGACCACTTTTGCTACTTTCCTTTCTCTTTGCGTCTCGCGCCGATAACACTCTTGACTTCATATGCTTCCTGGATGCCTTGGATGATCGAACACCTGAGCATCATGACAAATTATTACAGCAATCAGCCATCTTAGACTTGCCATTCCAGTGCAAAAGATTGATAGCATCCATGTGAAATTAACTTATGAAATTGTAAAACTTTTTGTTCCAGTACAATCCAAAGATTACAAAGCATTTTAGGATGTGCATACATTTCCATGCGAATAGTATTGTTAAGATAAATCCCACTAAAATCACTGAGACGAATAATGTACATGTATTCGAACAGCATTTATTCAATTGCTCCGACAGGTCGGTGTCGTTGCGCCGAGCTTTCATTCGGTTCTACTTGTTTTCCGGTTGATGGAAATTTTATATAGCCACTGGGAATAGCCTTTCGTTATCCAGGACGTACGAGGGACTATGAAAACCTCGGTTTTCTTGTTTCTACTTAGGGGAAAAAGGGAGGTTGACGTCGATTGATTAAAGCAACAGCCCAAGCACTCCAATCAGCCGATTCTTTCGCACGATCGGCTGCATCTAATCCTGTTTAAAGGGAATATATTTCGCGCGCGCGGATCTGTTATGGTTATTACCTCGGCAGGTGAAGGGGAGGAGAAACCCGTAGTAACGTCCGACAAGACGAATCGAAGTTGATTAAAGATGTACGGCTGATACATCCCGCCGCTCCAGACTGCGGGCTGTTGTGTGCCGAACCACTTCGGCTTCCGTCTCTTCAGCCAGCTGAATTCAATTTTCCTGGTCTAATTCTTTTATTCGCTTCGTTTAACTTCCCCGTTCCGTTCGGCACGTCGTTTCACAGCGGATCCGTGGCTCGGTGTCTATTTGAGGTCTTTTCTGCCTGGAATACTCCTCGAACAAGCGACCAGGATGCGAGTTGACGGGGGATTTGCGTTGCTAGACAGCTACGATTTCGTACTACCGAAAGGGAGGCGTTATTTTTTGCTCGGCTACCTTGCTCTCCTACACGAATACGTCTGTCATTCGTGACGTAACCATTTTTCTTCCCGGGTAATTGTTTTTCGGATCCTAATGCTCGCACCACGCACACACTCGTTAATAAATCTTCAACAATTACACGTTGCGGTGAGCGGTTGAATTATCAGAGTTATTATAATTATCAAAAGTATTTTTATACGTTGACACATCCTCAATAATTTATTCCGTAATGCGCATGCATAATCTTAGTTTGTTCGTGCTGTGGGTATTTCAGGAAAACGAAACGTATTTTTGGAACAACCTAATTCTAATTTCATGAAGGGCGTTCCGCCGTCGAAACGCGGAAGCGCGCGTATAGATTTGCAATTATTTAAAGCAAATTGAAAGTGGAGAAGCTCGTTTATATTCCGGGAGGAGGATCCCTTACGAAATGCAACAAGAGAAAAGTATTCCATGCATAACCGTCGGTAGAATACATCGAAAAATTGTATGTATTCGGCTCCGGTACGTATTACCGCGCGGAGCGAGGTCGCTCGGCAAAACTCTAATTTAAATTCCGGCGCGTTTAGATCGGAATAGATTCCGCATTCGGGAACGCGGCGGTGGTATCGCGCGGGTTCGACGATGGGGCGCGTTGGGCACCGTCCAAAATATCGCGGCCCTTATCCGCCTCTCGCGTTCCCGGGTGCCCGGGGGATTAAAAAATTTCCACGGCGAATTAGGAAACGCTATTTACCCAGCAATCGTCTGAACCGGGGCCGTTAATGGATTTCTCGAGCAAGTGTTCCTCGGAGGAGGACGAAATATGCTTCGGAGGGTTGTACGGTCTCGCCTTTCGCAGCACATTTTCATGGCCCCATCCCCGGCGGGCTTTTTTCAGCCACTTTGCCGACTGCAGTGGCAAACCGCCGACAATGCGGAATAGGAATTTCATTCTGCGCGAAATGCCGCGGCCCGCTCCTCGTTTTTTCTCCTCGGCGAGGCACCCAGTACCTGTCCTGCATCCGGTCCCACACTGTGATTACATTCGACTCCGTGCGTGCGGCCACCAGGGAACTGTTCGCCTCGCCTCGCCTCGCGAGCCTGGATTCCAAAATTAACTGCAGCGCAAGATCTCATTACCGTTCCGCCCGAAGCCTCGCTCTACGGGGACACTCCGGCCGAAATAATCGCGAGTTGGCCCGGTTTTTGCACGCCCCCGCGTTCCTTTCTTTTGCTGCCATTGCCGCACGTCGTGCCACCGGAACCAAGATGCACGGCTAAACCGGCGAACGATTTATCATGCTGTATTATTTATTCGAATGTCAGCCGCAGCTACAGAAGCGTTCTCCGCGTTTCGCGCTCGCCTCCGCTCCATATGAGTCGTTAAATATTAACCGCCGCAAGCCGGATCGCTACATCGCCGCCTCCATTCTTTCTCCCGCTTCCGTTCAACAGACCCGCGGAATCGCGCGCGTTTGCGCGGAACATCTCCGTAGAGAAATCGCATGCCTCGGATCGGCCGGCTGCGGCAAAAACCGTACGCGTTGCGACAGCTCTGAACAATAGTCTGCGAGCCGTTGCTTTTCTCAGGCACGTCGTTTTATACTTTGCGCGGGCGATTACTCGAGAGATTAAGGAACCCTTTATTTAATAAGTCACTTGTGAGAAAATCTGTACGAAGTCTGGAGATCGAGTCGATTGTCCCGTGCTGGTTCAATGTACAGGGTGCTTCATCAAATTGGAAACCTGGTCGTTCAGAGACCTGTTAATACAATAAAAATGATTATTATCAAATCCACATGATACCTTTTTAAACTCCACTGTGTGAGGCGGCTTGCTGTTGTATGTAGGGTAAACTGTACATCGATTGGCACCCTAAGCAAAAATCGAAGTAAAAATCTTTTTATCTTTCTTTGAAATGTTTATACGAGCTTAACTTGCTATTATTATAAGCTAATAGAGATTTTTCAGCAAAATCAAACAGTTTTACCAGTCATACATCTTTTATTATACAATATATTCAGTGAGTAACAATCGTAAGACAAATAATACGGTCATTGGCACAGTAAGAAATTAACGTTGAACAGGCTATTTGTTTTACTTATAATTAAACATATACGCACTTATTGCATCTGTAGTACAGTGCGAAATTAAGTTATAATGCGATAAAGTATCTTACTTACTCGTAACGAAAATTTTAATAAAACACCATTTACACTGCACTGTGGTCATCCGTCGATCTTACTGGATGTGAAAACTTACAACGTTGCTTTGAAATATAAATAAGAAGCAATATAAAATGATTTTCTTAATATTTGCCGTTTAAATCGAAAGTGGCGATAACTACTGGTGTGCCAGCAATAGTACAGTTTACCCTAAATAGAAAAATTCAGTTCCACTGCGTATGTGGGACACGAACAATAACTTCATTTTTTCAATGGAGCGCAAGGTAAATGTTTCTATATTTACGTTGTCCTTACAATACCGAGTAACTTCCGCTTGAAGCACCTTTCAAATTTTTTTGGTCATGTGGGGGCATTTCAATCCGACAATTTTTGATCCGTGAAAAAGTTTAAAATTCGTTCCAGAACTTTACCGAGGGCTGTGCAAATATACAAAATATTGCTGCAGATTTCATTTAAAAAATTGAAGTTTCCCTCTATTTTGCGTACTCTACCACGTACACGTCAGTTGCTATTGATTTAGAGGAGCCAGTCGCTGGCAGTGCACGCGTTTGTTACAAACGCGCGGTGGCAAATTAACTTGTGACCTGATTCCAGTGTTAATTAGTGAACGTGTTCAATTAGTGGGCGGTATTATAAAACATACTAAGAATTACTTTGGTCCAATATTGAATAGTTCTCGAGAGAATCGAATTCGTACATGATTTAAATTGTAGTGTTAAAGTTGATTTTATTAGTGAGCTCGAAGAACTTTGACTGTACAACAATTTCGAAAGGAAGCGCATCGGCGCAGCAACAAACTGAAATCCCGTAATCCTCATTGTCGGGACTCGTCCCGCCAAACAGTATCAAACGGAGGGTGCGCGGGTCGGTGAAACAGAAACAATGACCGCGGTTCGGCCGCATCAACCGGCAGAGGGGTGAGGTTGAAAAAATAAAGGGGTTTTTCGTGGGTCGGGGGTAGCGGTGGTAGCGCGGCGATTGCACCGTCGAAGGAGAGGCCCGCAAGAATTCGCGGATATTTGCGAACGCGTGCTCGCATTCAATTCCATTCGATGTTCGCAAACACGCGCCGCGCCGTCGGCTTTATTGTGCGAGGTGCACAACGCACGGTGCGCGTCGGCCTGGCCGCCCCATACGTGCGTTCCAACTGTTTGGTGAATAAATGATATGTTTAGTAATACGCGCTCACTCGTGGCATTCGCGAATCACGGGGAATGAGAGAGGGACTGGACAAATACTAGGCTGGACGAATAAATCGAAAAAGGAAGCCGAGAATTTGCGAGAGAGCCAGAGTGCGCGTGTGCTTTAAACGGTGTAATTTCGATTTCCCCGACGCGGTGCGTCGATTGTGCCGCGAACGACAAAGAATACACGCTGAATTATTGTTTGCACTCGTTTCTTCGACCGCGGTTATAAACGGACCCTGCGAAGAACGATGCAGCTACTTAATTGGGTAATAACAATTTTCGTAGTAACTTCATTGATTATGATGTTTCCGAGTGTTACGTCCTGAGGTGGACGTATTTTAGATTTTGAATAGAAAATATTGAAATTTAATTTTTTAATAGATTGAAATGATTGAAACGATTATAATTGAGATATAACGCAGTTTTGAACCTACCTGCATTCACCGGCTTCGGTTCGGGTAATCGAGGATTTCTTAATGTTTTAAGTGATTTTATTTGAGGAACTGGTACGAAGAGATCGAAGATGGGTATAGTCTTTAAAAATGATTTGAAGTTTTGATTTGTTTGAATAAAAAAATATAAGCAGAACTATATTTTAAGCGTCAAATTTCGGATATATAATATTTTATCGAAAATCTTATTATAAATTGTTAGTAATTACCGTTCGCTGGTTTTCGCTCGGAATAAAAAAACTATCGCTTCTTGTACAAGGTTTAAAGATGATGATGGTAAATCCGGCGGGTGTACACGCCTTGAATCTTTTTTAACACTTTTGCTTTGTTGAACAACCAAGATTGAACTCAAATATACTTTTATGTCAATCCGGCGGGTGTACACGCCTTAAATCTTTTTTATACTTTTGCTTTGTTGAATAACCAAGGTTGAACTCAAATATACTTTTATGTCTCTCCACCAACAAATTTGAATATCGACTGAACTGAACTTCTTCAAGAGCCATCCCTTTTATAGACTAATCAATCCTTTGTCTCGTCTATTTCGTCAGGCGATTGTTGTCGTCATAATCGTCATAGCTAGATCTTATTACCCTGCGCATTTCCTGGATCCATTTCTTCTTAGCTGCTTTCTTATCTGTAGCTCCCCTGGCCAGATCGAATTACTTTTACGTCGCACATGGGGTGACGAACAATTATTACTCATCGATTCTCGATGGACAGTCTTCAGCGGATTTTAGATCATGATTTATTTTTGGAAGTGATCTGGTCATTTTATGAAATAATTTCGCTACGCAGTTCTTTCGCTCAAGACGATTCGATTGAAGTATGAATTTCTTAATTCTATCGCACGCAATGTGGTATAATATACGATAGTTCGATTTGATTTAACAAGAATATTGAATATTAGTTGCTCGTACAACATTATTAGATTAAACATAAAAGAAATTCAAAAGTATATGTAATAGATTATTGATTATATTTAATTATTATTGATGGCTGAACCACCGGACGTGACACGAGCAATTTCGGCCGGTTGGATTGGATCCAAAGTGTAACAGGCGACTCGCCGTTGGACACGCGTTCCGCGTACGTTCGTTGCAACGAGATTAGCTCAATTCCGTTCGCAGACTGCCTTTTTAAACGGGTTACGGCAATATGGTTCTTTCATTTTCGAAATAAGTGAGGAGGAAATGCTGAGTCGTTCTTTCTGTTCTAAGTTTACTGGCACGTACAAGATGTTCACCAGCGATTGGGTTACTTTCATGCTTCTGCTTTGATCTTTCGCTATAAACTTCATCATCTCGTAATTAATACAAACACCGAGGATAAAGTGATAGCATACGATGCTGTATTATTGAACCCAAAGTGTAACATTTAGTAACATAGGGCTCGTTTCGACTTATAATAATTTTGAGTAGTGCCTCAGAGGAGACCGTCAAGATTTGTTTCTGCTGGAATAACCGCTTGTCGATAGGCGCGCCGTGTTTTCAGTGAAAAATTTTCAGTGAACTCTCGGTGGCGTTCGATTTGAAGCGCAGTGCCATCGATTACTTCCGGTCTGCTCGGTTTAAACGTAAAATCAGCCTGGAGTTGTAGGAGCCGGCGACGAGGCCGCATCGACAATAAGAAGAGGAGCCGGCCCTCGTGGAACGCGAGGTTGTGGGACGGGGTCGGAAACGAGGCAAAGAGGGATGATAAAAATACCGAAGCTCGCGAAAGTGCTTAACAGCGGCACGCGGCGTTCTTGCGTAAAAATGCAAGCGGTGCATCTGCATACGCGGGCCGCCTCGTTGCCGCACCCGCGTCTGTTCGCTAGGACGGGGGTACGCGGGGTGTACAGGGGGTTGTATAACTGCGCGGAGGCTATTCCCAAGGCAGTTCTGCCATGGGAGCCCCCCGATGCGATTTTACCCACCGTAAATAGGATTCAGTGTAAATGCAGTTACGTATACGCGCGCGTTCTCGTAAATGTTGTCGCGACACTGTTTAAAACTTGCCCCGCACTACCCCCGTACGGGTTCTCTTTCTCTCTCTCCTGCGAGCATCTGCGCTGCGATACTCCCGCTGCGAGCCGGCGAAATCTGTGCGCGACGATAGCGGGCGTAATTGCGGTAAATGCAGATCGCCTTTCTGATCCCGAGCTCCTTGGAACACGCTGAATAAATCCTTTGTTTCTAACTACGGTCTCTCGTTAGTAGGTCAGAATCAGAATGGCGGCCGCAATTCCAGGCTTCACCACCTCCGAAGCGGAAATTTCGCTGGGCGTTACTCGCTCCAGTCTCGAGTGGCTCGTATCGTGCCGCGATTCCTTGAAAAATCGCTTTCTCGAACGAGCGATTCGAAATTAAATTGTACCAGCTGCCTTCCGCGTGGTCACGATGAAAATCGTATGGAACATGATTCCGATTACGAATGTCTGTGACAAGTCTATTCGATTCCTAACTGGATTTACGGTGGAGGGATAATTAAAACTCTAATGTTAACGCGTTGCATAACGAAACGGAAATAAGAAATGAAACATACCTTCATTGCAAAGCACAACGCATTCCGCGTGATTTTAGTTCCATTTCGTTTATAATCGACGAAGTTATTGGCACCGCAAACGCAGGAACGCTTTTCGACGGGTTCACCTGTTTGTTCGCGTCCCGAAAATACGGCAATAACGTGGCAAAAATTTTTCGGAGCGTGTATCGATGTCAATAAGCACGGTAAAAATGTTGCCGAGCAGGAAGTCGGACCGCCGGTTGAAAATTGTACGCGTAATTACGAGTTACGAGCGGTGTTTACTTTTCCCGTTTCGTTTCGAGCCTGCTGCGTCCGAATTGAGGTAAACGCGGAACTATAACGAAACAATCGATACGATGCACGGCCGTTGTAACCGTTTAATATCGTTGTCCCATCGCATCAGCTGGAATGGCGGCGCCGCTACAGGAAGCGGGCTCCCTCAGCAGCGTCGAATCCTCTTTCGCGCGATTCAATAACTTCCGGATCGATCGGCGTCGGAAAAGGGATTCCGGTTAATGCTCGTAGATGGAAATAATTGATAAAACGGTGGCCGAGTATTAGTATAATTCCGCGCGGGTCGTTCGAGCGTCGGGGAATAAAGGGAGCAGTTCTTTTCTCGTTCTCTTTTCGCCCTTTTGTTCCTTTTGTATGTTGGCGTGGGCGCGAACGGAGGACGCGCGTCTCGCGGCCGATCACCTTTTTGACGATGAACCTTTCAGTTAATCGATTCCATTATTGACTCTGCGCGCCGGTACTTATCGGATCAGAATAGAAATCGTGTTATGGCATCTGAAATGAAGTCGGGGGTGTTCCCGGGGCACGCGTTTACCCCGGGAAAAGCGTGGAGAAGAGGCGTGTAAGAGGTTTCCCGTGGATATGGGCGGCCTCCTCGCATGCCGATTCGCTTTTTCGAGGATCCTCCTTCGCTCCCGTAAGCGAGCTCCCGCGAAATCAAAATTCCCCGCGCCAAGAACTATTTAGGATTCCATCGGTAGACGATATCCAGGCGTTTGGGAGTCGCGTCTCGAACCGTGGTATTCCGCGTCGCGCCGCGTAGTGTCGCGTCGAGTCAAATTGAATGCCACAAATCATGCGGACTACGTGTGTCCGTGATACCGGGTGGCGCGTGTAAATTATATTATCCGGCGAATGTTCGGGGAATATATTGAGATAAAAAGAACGAGGTTCGCTGAGGAAAAAAGAAAGATCGTCCGGATGACGCACGAGTATCGCCTTTGTGGTTGGTTCCACAGCCCGCACGAATTCCAATCAGTATTTCCTGGACCATTCGTCACGAGATAATATTGACTCTACAATGACCACGGGCGAACCTCTTTTGCGTGTCCCTGACTCTTTTTTGCAGGAACGGGAGGAGGAAAGGTGTCCTGGCGGAACGAAAATATTTGAGGGGACATCTCGTTATAAATTGTATTATAATGACAGCCGTAATTACGTTCCTAGCGTCGAAGGTGTCCGAAAGAAGTGGCACATAATGGCATTCAGAGTGGGGTTTTGTAGTCGGTCGCGAAATATACTATAGCCCGAAACGACTCCGTGAAGGCTCTCTTCTCTGTACGAATGGCTTCAAAAGATTCTCGGCTCGAAGCCATGCCTCGCATGCTGATTCGTCTCTCTCCTCTCTCTCTCTCTCTCCCACTTTCGTTCACTCTTTCTCGACGTCTTTGGAGCAGTTCGGCGCCCCGGGCTGCGTCTAGACTCTTGAGACGAGATTACTCAGACCCAAATCCTTCCGAGAAGGACCATTTAAATCTTAAAATTCAAACGAATCCCCTCGAACGATTTTAATGGCGCTAATACGATTCTCGTTGCGATTTAACGCGAATGCAATCGAATTAACCATTTCTCATAGCGACTCCTCTGCAGACAATATAAATGGGCGAAAATTAATTCCCTCTTGTCCGAGGACCGGCAGCCACTTCGTCGGACTCGAGAATATTGATTCCGTCTTGTTAAACGGACACGATAGAGCCGGCCCGGTGACATCTTGCGTTTCTTAGTGGGACGGTTATCGCGCGGCCACGCCTCCGAATATTTACAGAGGCTCAAAAATGTCGAGGATAGAAGCTTATTTTTAAGAGAACGCTCGCGACGGTACATCCAGTTTTTATCGCAAAATGTCTGCCGCCGCTTCGGGTTGCAAACCCCGCGAATAAATATTTGAATCCGAAGATTAGGCAAATATTCTTATATACAGTTGGTGTACAAAGTATTCGTACGCCTTTTAAAAACTAATAACTTTTTTATAATTGTACCAAACTACCTGAATTTTTATAATCGATTAGAAGCATTGGTTTACGAAATGGTATGCAAGACAAATTTTCAAAAATTATAATTTACAAGGTTACATGCAGAAATAAAAAAGGCAATTTTTAAAACTTTTTTATTTGGGCGCTTAATAAAAATTTAAAATAGATGTTTTGTAGATCTATTTTAGCATACATGCGAGCTGTTTCTGCTTAAAATCCACAGAATCGTTCATCTTTCCATGCGTGTAGTTTATTCTTGCGCCAGTCGATTTCGATGAAATTTTCTGTATGTGTATAACTAACATACATCTACAAAATATATATTTTAAATTTTGATTAAGGGCCCAAAGAAAAAAGTTTAAAAAAATGCCATTTTATTTTTGCATTTAACCTTGCGAATTATAATTTTTGGAAAATCTTTTTTGTATATCATTTCGTAAACCAATGGTTCTAATTGATTATAAAAAATCAGGTCGTTTGGTACAATTATAAAAAACTTATTAGTTTTTAAAAGGTGTACGATTACTTTGTACACCCACTGTAAGTAAATAAGTAAGAACCTGATTTTTTATAATCAATTAGAAGCATTGGTTTACGAAATGATATACAAAAAAGATTTTCCAAAAATTATAATTTACAAGGTTAAATGCAAAAGTAAAAAAGGCATTTTTTAAAACTTTTTCATTTGGGTCCTCAATGAAAATTTAAAATGTATGTTTTGTAGATCTATGTTAGTCATACACATGCTGAAAATTTCATTGAAGTCGATTAACATACACACGAGTTACAAGCGGTTAAAAATCTTGAAAATCGTAGGTTTCCACGACTTTTGATCAGTTTCTGCTAAAAATCCACAGAATCGTACATCTTTCGACGCTTGTTGTTTTTTCCTGCGTCAATCGATTTCGATGAAATTTCCAACATGTTTATACAGAACATGCATATAGAAAACATATGTTTTAAATTTTCATTAAGGGCCCAAATAAAAAAGTTTTAAAGAACGCCTTTTTTATTTTCGCCTGCAACCTTGTAAATTGTAATTTTTGGAAAATCTTTTTTGCATATCAGTTTGTAAACTAATGCTTCTAATTGATTATAAAAAATCAGGTCGTTTGGTACAATTACAAAAAAGTTATTAGTTTTTAAAAGATGTACGAATACTTCGTACACCCACTGTAAATGATATGCGCTCTGAAAATTTCATTGAAATTGGTTAAATCTTGAAAAATTGCAATTTTTACCACTTTTGATCGTTTATAGCTCGTAAACCAATTGACCAATTTCAATGAAATTTTCAGAGCGTATATACGTAGTTAATACAAGTTGACCAAACACATCTATTAAATTTTCGTTATTGGACCAGCTAAAAGAATAGTAAAAATCAATTTGTACACCCACTGTAAATAAATAACTATATCTCCGGGGGGTGGTTTGCGCTGAATATAACATGCACCGGGAACGTCCGCAAGTAAAACACCTAACTGTTCGGCTGAACATTGTCGGAACTTATGAAAGTTGTATCTTCTCTGCAGTTCGAAACACATAATATATACTATGTATTCTATTATATATTAGAGTCGGAATCGCGATCAGTAGTTCGTGATTATTTGTTATACCGAGTATATCGCAATCGTTCTCCTTGCAATATTGAGAAATTGAACAAATTCTGCAGAAATGTTTCGTAGAGACAATTGTTCCTTTTCTTATTTCCGACCTATTTTCGAGACAAATTGACCAAAGTGCGACGTGTGTTCTATCACCGTGTCCTCGGCAGAGCTGGTCCGATCGCGCGAGCGTTTCGTTCTCGCTCGCGGCTTTTGTTGTATCTGTGTGATTGCTTTTCTTCGAACTGGGTGGTACGTTGCGGATCTTTACCGTCCGGCCGAAACGATGCACTCGCGCCAGTCGAGCCGGACTGCATAAAACTTTATGACGGCAGTAAAAAGCGGCGCCGCCACCGCTTGCGCCGCGATACAGATGGAACGGAAAAAGACGGAGCGGAAACCGCGTTCTCGCGGCGGGACACGGTTGCACGTGCGAGCCACGCCACCCCGCGATTTCACGGGCACGATTCCTTTCGCGTCGCTTCCACGGACTTTTAATAAACCCACGGGAAAACGGGAACCGTAGCGGGAGCACGCGTGTGTCGCTTCACGCTGCGGCGAAAACGATATTTGTTCCGTGGAATCGCGGGGAGCGCGTAATGAGCGAGCCGGACGAGCTGTCTCTCTCTCCTCTTCTTCATCTTCTTCTTCTTTCCTGTCCGTTCTCTCTGCCTGTGTATCCGCTTCCCTTTCGCCTCGAAATCTTTTACAGCACCGGCGGCGCGGCGTGTCGCGTACCGAGAGGCTCCCCGATTTACGCGACTGCGTCTCGTATTTTATATCTTGTCGCGCGGAGCATTTTATGAAGAGCCGAGGTGGTCCCCGAGCTCGGTCTGCTGGCCTGTGTACATTTCATTGCTGGCAGAAAGGCTCTTTAGTACACACATATCGCTGCTCGGAAATTTTGAGCACCCTCCGCTATTCCGGCTTTTACCGCGTCACATTATTCCGCATCTTTTTTGGCTGGTTATTTATCACTCTGGCTTGTCTCATATTCTTCTGTCCAGTCTACTCAATCTGCTGCACCTGCATTTATTAGCTATGACATCTTCTATCTCACAATTTACTACCGAAGCTCTTTCGGAATTACTCGGAGCGAATTTTGTACGTTGCGTGTTATTCGGTATTTGTTGCGACAATAGAACGCAGAATTACTTACTACATTTTGCACGTTCCGAAAGGATAATAAAGGAAATGCCGTGAATAATCCATCACGTTCCCACCGAATCCATTAAAAAATTCAGAAGGATATTTTCTTCAAAATTAAATCAGAAACATGCAATAAATGTTTGCCCCTGACGCCTCGTTTCCCAGAAAATAGAAGCTGAAAACTGTCAAGCACACCTGCACTTGGTTACTTGTAATCAATAGAAGGTTATTCCCTATGGAGAAAAATAAGTATAAAAAGTGTAGAATCAAATCTTTTCATCTGCGACCTCGTTTTCGAGAAAATCCAATTTAGAAGTTCGAGCCTGCGCCCGTGGTTGGCCGCGGCTTGATAAAACGTGTTCGTATTTGTTTTTTCGTTAACGAGGCTTCGAACAAAAGAATTTTGTCCTCCATGTCCCAATATTTACACATAGGTAGACTTGTTCAGTGGAAAACATGTTGGATAATTATTGATATTCGATTTCCTCGAAAATGGACTCCCCGATGAAACAATTTCACTCCGATATTTTGTCACGTGAAAGAATTAAAATCAGGTGGAGAACTGTTCACTGCATCATCTCTCAATGAGAAAATCGAAAAGCTCGGAATGAAATAATTTTTTTCCGGCTTGAAAAAATTTGTTCCTGAAGAGGTGAAGGTGTTCGTCTGTTGGTTGCCGGCTGACTGTCCCGAAAGGGGAGTCCTCGGCTACTTTCTCGGCAGGGACCTCGATGGGCTGGCCGATACTGTCAGAACTCCGGAAAGCTGGGCGTGAACGCAGAAGTCTGTGCTGCGACCGGTCTCCGACACGACGATTATCTTTCCGACTTCCTCGTGGTCCGACAGCGCGGCGCGGCGTGTCAGGTGGTTAACAATTTTTAACAAGGCTTTCCCCGGCCGGTACCAGCCGCCAGGCAACCAGCATCCAGCGAAACGACCTGCAACTTTTGCTCGTTAACCAGCAGGAGGAGGAGGTGGGGCATTGATGGGCGCAGATGTTATTAAATTATTGTTAATTCGATGCGACTACGCGGGTCCGGGTTAAATGGGCCTCGGCACAGTCGCGCGGCTCGAATTATTGGAACGTTAAAATCCGCTGTCATTACTGTCGTTTCGTTATTAAATTACACGGTGACCGCCGGATAAACGATCTAACGCGGTCAACACAATTCCACCGGTGTCCCGTGAATGTCTGCGGACGACTGTTCGCGGGATGATTGCGCGCATTGGATTTCGCGTTCGACGAGTCCTTAGCAAAACCGCTGTTTCAATTTCCGTTCGGTTTTCATAGTGAATGTCGTTCTTATCGCACGCGTTGCGGAACAAACGATCCGAAAAACCGTGTTCTGATCGGCGAGCTAGATATTGTCGACGCTGTTGGCCGAACGTTTTCGAGTCGTATTGTGCGACCGGCAATTACCATATTTTATAGAGCTCTCCGGCGCAACGAAAATCAACCGTTCCGCCGTTGCGTCGCATAAAACAACTATTTGATAATAATTTACACGGGCGCTCTCTGTATTTGTTGGATTAATGCGGCCCGGCTGGCTCGTAATGATCCACCCTGTCACGAATCGCGTACGTCTCGTAAATACGTCACTCCGTTATCAGAGGCTGATACGACTCCGACAACTGATTCGATACGTATGCAAATACGCAGGCACGTGGACGCGCAGTTATTGAGCTGTGAAATATGACTCGACGATAAATAACAACTTTGCGGCAGATGATCATGCCCAAATCACGTTCCCATGGACACCGGCCTGTCAAGGTGCAACCATAATCTCTGATCGCGATAGCACAAGTTGCAATTCTGTGGGTGGTAAACCAGATCTCCAAATGATCAGTTTATTATTACACGTCCAATAACTGATTATACTACTTGATTCACATTAGTACGAGTAAAGAGGGAAACTAGTATTTCCTTCGAGAGCATATAATCTTAGATCAACTTGCTTTTCGCCGTCATTGAGATACGTCAATCTCTTTATCAGATCCATCGTGAATGACTTAAAATACCCGCCGGTAGTTGAAGATTCATTTCATGGATATTAGAATCGAAGAACATCGCGGATAGAATGACGCTGGAAATAGACGCGTGATCGACGGAGAGACTTTTCATTAGGCGGGATCGATTCCGAAACGTCGCGGCAAGAACGTGATAATACCACGCTATCCGACAAAGTCAGCAGTAGGCGATCTCCGACGAATTCTCCTGACAGAATTTCCCTGTTCGAGCGGTCGGGTCCGCCTTCGAGATATTTCCGGGGACCATCCTTGATGGACAATGTCCACGTGTCAGCCGGTTAAGCAGATTATTCCGTGACGTCGGTATTTCCGCACGGAAATGTCCGGGATCGTAGTCCCGGACTTGATACCGGGCTAGCGGTGCGTTTCCGCGGTTCTTCGGGGGATAATTGGTAGAAATTAGACGTCGTTCGGCAAGTTCTGAACCGGCGGAGGGGAAAACGAGAATTCGGGCTGGATAGGCGAGAGGGAGGGAGGCGCAGTCGGCTGAATGAGCCGCAACTTCTATTGGTTCTTTGGGAACGGCGGCGGGATCCATCGATTGTGTTGTGGCTAAGCCAATTACTGATACGGGCTTTGTCTTTGGCCCGTTGTCCGCGCGACGCGACGCGTCCTCTTAATGGCCGGCTCTTTAAACAAAACCGGCGCGACGTGGGCTCTCTTAATTTTCAATTTCGCGTTTTCCCGGGCCCTCGGCCAGTGCTCCGTATCGTGGAACAAAAACAAGGGCGGGGCCACCGGCACGGAATCTAACTGCCGGATTTTATTGCAGTCCTTCCGATTTCTCCGCGTAATTACGAGCTCGTCGCGTAAGAGGATTTCCCGACTCATCCTTCGAGTTCGTTTACAGTAAGTAATTGCATTTTTATAAGCGTGCTGCTCGACTTGCGCCTGCGTAATGCAAAACCCTCGGTGCGTCTCCCGCGCGTTTAATCCTGCTCGCGTTTATGAATTTCTTTTACGATTGTAGCCCGATCTCGGGCTCGGTAATTTCAGCCGAGTCGTTCCAACGGATCGTCGACGAAGGACAAGAAGCCGAACCGAAGAGAAAATGGGTATATCGGGGCCGTGAGAATCGTTCGGGAGACGGTCGCGTGAGACGATCTCCTTCTCCCGATCGAAAAACGACAGACGGCCTTGTTGCACTTAGCGAAGTGCCACTCTACATACCGCCCTTTCGTGGAATGACTATCCGTCACACGTACCTACGTAAGTGTTGACGTTGCTTCAAGAGTGCTGACAGCGAAGCATCATTTTCTCAAGTCCTCCGCAACCTTTAACACTCGATCGCGTTTTAACTCGGCAAAGTTTGCCCCTGGGGCGACCGGGATTCCGCGAAAGGGATTAATGACGAGAGCCGTGCGGTTCAAGATGTCGCGTTGTTCTTCCACGAGCAAAAATGTCCCCGTGAAAAGTGGCCGGGACCGCGTTTGACGCAATTAATCTACTTTTTCCATGGACCGTTCATCCCGCCTCGCGGAGATAGATATAACCGTCGCTTAATCTAGTAGCAAAGGATGCCGGGCCGCGAGACGGGTATTTATTTCGCTTCCCTCGGAAGCTGTCCACGTCTTCTGGCCGGGTCGCGCGGTCTCGAACAACGGCGAAATCCTTAATAATTGTTTCCCTTGCCCGTGTTATCCGTAGGGGACGTCGGACGGTCGCGCGTCCTAGGGTAGTAGTTCGGCGGTTAAGTGGTGGCGCGATACAAAGGATCAAATCTGCCAGCTCTTAACGATCCCCGGCTTAGGATGCAATCCTCGAGGTGAAACCGGCTTAGGCGGCGCTGGGACACTGGTCAGCCAGTCGGGGCAGGAACAGAGGAAGAAAGGAAGACGCTGTCCGTGGCAACGAAACGGATGGAGACCCAGTTTTCGAGCAAGCGCGCGGCGGAAGGACACTGCGGCTCGGGTCCAGCCTGTGCCCGCCTAACCCGACGCTTGTTCGTTCCACCATATCTCCTGTCGTAACAAGCGCCGATGTTAAAGTCGACTTCGCTGAGTCAGCTCCGCCGGCGCACACCGTGTAGGTTTACCTCGGCCCTCGTCGGGGTCTCTTCGTCCTACAACCCTTTTCCGTTGCTCGCCTCGCCGCGCGAGCCTAGCATTGTATCGGAATTCCCCAGAGCCTTTCCTACTACGGGACAAAACAAAAATGCTCGTGCACCGTCGGCTCTCTTCAAAGACTGCCAGGCGCACTCCACGTCCACGTCCACCGCCCCCTGCCCCACGGGAGCGGAACGCCGCCGCCGCCGTCGCCTGCTATCGCTTGCAACTGACGCGATCCTCCAGGCTTTTACGCCCGGGACCGACTTAACTCGCAGCCCCGGTGATACCGGTGTATTGACTGCTTTATCGCGGATTACCGGCGTACGCCTTTTGTCCGGTAATCCTTCCCAAATGGACCCGGAAATTGTCCGACGTTCTGCGACTCTGCACACGCCGCTCAGGGACGCGCGGATCCCGAACGGATACCTTCGTTCGATCAGCTTGCGGAGACTTCGGGTTTTGCAATTTCTTCCGCCGATCGTACCGAGTCCCGGCGTGGAAATGTTTGTCCTCGATCCGACTGGTACCATTGTTGCATCCGTTTCCATTGTACGAGGTTACGAGGACGTTGCTCGAGTGGCGCACGCTGATTGTGTTACTGTGCACGATTTTATTCGACCACCCTCGGTATATCCAGGTCTCCGCTATCCTATGGAACGTTACAATGCTCCGTACCGCTAGTTAGATGACATAAATAACAGGCACTGATCGTCGAGTAACTGGAATAAGTAGCAATTTTTGTCCGTCCGTGTAAGGTAAAGATTCATGAAAAGGAAGATTGCGGATCCCGCGTCGCGTCCTTGATTAGCGTCACGAACGGCACTCGTAAATCATCATTATCACGAAAATATTACAATAAGGTGATGGATGACGCCTTTCAACGAGCACCGTCGTTGCCCTTAATACTTCTCGCTCTGTTTTTCGTGGAGAGCCCGACCGGATTGTTCACGGAGCACGTCGCGCGGAATAAATAATTTTCGTCATGAGAGTCACGCACGCGCCATTATATCACTCGCCCGGGATTTTTTTCGTGAGCCCGAGCGCTGGGGTTAACGCGTGGAGAACGAGACCGGTCCCATCAAGATTTCAGAAACCGGCTACTTTCTTGCTACCACTCCCGGAGCGTGCGTGACACGTTTTTCAGCCGGCAGCCACGATCCGGTTGACGATGAGATTTCTCATTTCGCCGGTTACATGTTTACGGCGGCGAGCATCAGCGCCGAGGAACACGTTTGCGAGGGCGTCGCGTCGCGGCAATAGAGATAACAGGCGAACTATTAGCAGTAGCAGCGAAGACTAGCACTCTAGCAGAACATTGTAAACCCCGGTAGTCAATCGAATCTCCTTTTTCGTCAATTGATTCTTCAATCCGAGATCCAACGGCGCAGTTTAACCGAAATCGTGCTGCTCGGTCGATTGTACGTTTCTCTTCGGCTCCCATCTTCGCCCCCGACTCCTCTCCGCGACGTGCGTTCATATTTTTCGCGCTCGCAGCTGCACCGCCGCATCCGCTCTTAACGAGCATCCGCCGTTTTTTCCTCTCCTCCCGAAGAAATATTAATTTCGTTGTAAAAACAGCCGCGTTCGATGGATCGTAACGCGTCCAGTTTCGCCGAGGAAACGCTTCCCCGGGAATGCCTGCCCGAGATAGACCGTGAAGAAAGCAAAATAGCCGGTACGTGTTTTATCTTCCTAAAAGAAGACTCATTATCTGTCTTGCTTTTCCTCGCCTTTTTCATCCTGCAGACGACGACCCGGCTGATCTTATAAGGCGAGCGGCCATATCTCTAGATATAGCTTAATGCCATTGTGGAGGTCGCTCTCCGCTGGAACGCCGGAAATTCTTAGAGAAACTCTCTCTCTCTCTCTCTGTGTCTATCTATCTTTCCTCCTCTCTTTCTCTTTCGCAGCAGCGTCTGGCCGTGGTTCGAGGCTGCCTTATACGGCCGCGTAACGAAGTGTAATATTTCTGAGCGGTTCTCACGATTAACGGCGGACGTATGCGATAAAACTCCTTTACGGTGTCGAAAATTGATAACCGACCGCGGATAGAAAAGAGCGCAGAGCCAGCCAGCCAGCCAGCCTCGAGTGGAAAGAGCCCGAACGAAACGAGCCACCGGTGGCTGTCGATGCTCGGCCATTCAGAGGGAAGATTCATCAGGTATCCCCGGTCCTTCGATTCTCATTTCCCGGCTCCGTTTCATCTTATAAGGCAAAACGTCCGGCGTCCCTGCGGACCCAGCTGTTGCTGGTGTGCCGCGGCTGCTCCTCAAAAGTCTCCTCAAGGTACCTCCCCGATCTCTCGTGTCCCCGGTCCTTTTTCTCATCCCGCCGGTTACTCGGAGACTGGCCGACACAACAGTGTGCGTGAATGTGTATCAGGAATGATGCATGGAGGCCGAAGGACAGACGAAGGTGGCGCGCAAGGTAGTAGGCAGAGGGAACGACGACGACAACGACGACGACGGAGGAGAGTCAGGGAGATGGAGGTGGAGGAGGTGGAGGCCTAAGAGGCATGAACGAAGCCAGTCGCAAAAGAGGAAGGGGAGGAACTAGTTATGGTAATGAGGAGATGCAATGATAGCTCCGCGTCCGCTCCAGCTTTGCTCTGGCCCCGCTCGGCTCCCTCGCCTTCGCTCTGCCCGTATGGCAATGATCTTCGAGACCGCTTACACCTTTTATGCCTTATTGTCCGAGATGGCTGTTATCCGTGTGAGCCCGCAATCTGTGGCATCGCGACCGCGTCCCCGCGTGTGCACACGTACCCCGTGTACGTGCGACCGGCCTCTCTCATTGTCTGCGTGCCCGCGTGCACCCTCGTATAATGGGATGGGCTGCTCACTTTAAACATGGTAAATAACTCGCAGTGGCGCCGCATTATCTGGAACGCGGCCGAGCGTAATTCTCGAGATGCTCGGCGGATGGAACGCTTTTTTGGATCGTTGACCGTTTCGACGCTGTGCTCTCCTCGCGTCTCACGCGACCGTGTTCTACGCGCAAGGATCATCCTCATCCCCGAGAAACACGGACGGCGTATACCTACACAGGAGATCTTGATGTCCGTCCGTGGACAAGCATACTGCTGCGAACCGCGGTGCGCGATGATTACGCCGCGTGCTTTCACGTGTACCAGTACCCGACGTGTAATCTGCTGTTTAGGTCAGCCGAGGGAAATTCTTCGCTTTCGTTACCAGCGCCGAGGAACGCGCGGCACCCGTGGAACAGGGCAAATTGTACGCGTGTACGAGTCAATCACCATTTCCGTCTGCGCCCTGTTCTGCAACGTTTTTTTACATAAACACTGTCGATTACCTTCCAGAAATTGAATCGTACCCAACTGGTTCGTGTCGGTTTTTCGCCGCGTTACGTCCGCGTTCAATTTACTCGGTGAAACCTATTTCCAACATTTTTGCTAGAGCTCTTCTCGTTCCGAAATGCAACAAAGAACTTGATCTCTGAATATTTTGCGTACTGGCATCGGTTAGCGACCTGTCGAGTAGGAAACGTAAACTATAAAGTCGTAACTTGATCGAGTGATCGCGGGGCTGTAAACGCGCGGGTAGCGAACCGATTGAAACGAGCGTGACCGTGGAACGGCCGAGAGCAACGTCGAAGAGAGAGGGAGAGTGCTCACGGGAACCTTTTAAGAGCAAGATTTCACGCAGTAGTCACGAACGATCAGCGGTAACCTGAATAATTGAGTCGAAACGATTTCGAGAGCGCGAACGGGAGATTAATTTCGCCGGGCCGAGGAATTAAAGGTGTATCGAGTTTCCGTTGAAAGGAACAAACTGGCCGCCGCGGCGGAGTCACGATCGGCGTGTTAGCGCCTCGGTGGGAGTTAAGGTAGATTCCAGGGGACTCGTTGCCGGCCCCCGGCAGACCCGATACCATCTTAAGAATCTTTCGAATTCCGCTTCTTTCCTCTCGGCTCGCCGGCGAGAACGAATTATCTGTAAATTCGACAAATTATCGACCGTATCGTTCACACGCAATACCATCGTGAAGAACGCGGGGGCCATGGGATGCCCGTGGCTTGTTAAGATTATCGGGAGAGAAAGAGAGAGTGAGAGAGAGAGTGTGATAGGACCGGGGGGCGAGGTGAAAGCCACGGGTCGGCGGTTTTCGTCGGCTCTCGAGATAAATTCCAGCTATTCGGCTACTTAACTCGTATTACAGCTAATTGGTGGAACGGCTGCGTCCGTTTAATGGCTCACTTTTAACGACGCTTCCATTTCTACCTCTCTCGCGCGCTCTCCGCGGTTTCTCGTTCCGTCCCCTCCGCCGTCGGCGTTACAGTGTCACGCCTCACGACCAATTAGTCGACCGCCACGCCGGGGAAAGCAATAATCGTTAATAGATTAATTATCCTGTGACACTTATTCATTGGCCTGCCGGTTTCTTGCAGGACGTCCGAACGAGCACCATAAATTAGGGCTTTTGGGGTAATTAAGGAACATCTACCGAGCCTCTCCGCGATTGCGTCATTTTTTCCTTGAGGTCTGGCTTGTACGACCCGTCGGGGTCGACGATCCCTCCGGAGAAAGTATTAGGGTGGTAATTACGCGCGAACGACACGAAATCGTGACGCGCGATGTTCCTCTTTTACTATTACAGCTTACACATCGAAAAAAGCCGTCAACACGAGCGCGTCTTGAAGCTCGCCGGCGCGGCGTGGCAGCCGAGCGTGGAATTCTCAACTCTATCGCAAAACGCGAGCATTCAATTCAATTCCTCGAGTAACGAGGCTCACGTAACTGCGGTTTTCTATCCACTCCATTGTGCCCGCGTGGAAAATAGGGTTGGATTTTCATTGAGCCCCGTTGTCATCCGATTATGACGGTAAGAGCTTACGCCATTACCAGGTTGACAAGCGAACGGTCGTAAGTTACTTTTTGCGGTCGGCCGTTCGTTCCTTCGTTCTTCCCTTCGGCGGATAATGTATTGCGTTCCTGATGAAGAGAACGGGCCGGCACCTGGCATTCGGATCGCTTCCCCGCCGGGACAAACGTTTCGCCGGCCACAGGGACATCCTGCGTGCAGTAATGAGCCGCAATAAGACGGTCGGGGAGAAAAACAGTGGTGGCCCCTGTGCGTGCGTCTCTTTCCGTCGATCCAGCGCGCCGTCTTCTTTCCGTTCTCCTTTCGTGCGGCCAACGACGACGACCAACGCGGCCGCAACAAGAAACGGCGAAAAGAGACGTCGAACTGTGACGTGGGAGGAAACGTAGCGTGATACCGGACCACTTGCTCGTATATAACGTTATCCATCCACTCGGGCCCGCGTGTCTACCCTTCTTTCACTCTCTCTCTCTCTTTTCTTCCTTCTCTTCCTCTTCCTCCTCCTCCTCCTCCTCCTCCTCCTTTGCCACCGACGCTTTATTTCTGTCCCGGCGAGATAGCCGTGTTTTTCCTTCGTGCCGCTGACAGTTTCGCCGGGGTCTCTCGCTCCTGCTGACGCTGCAGTTACCCGGGATTGGCCGACGAGAACGGACAATCGGGCGCAATTCGCTCGGTGTTTCCACTTCGGGACAACAACACGCCGTGTTAGCGGGGAAAATGGCACCGGGACGCGGAACGAGAAACGAGCCCGAACGTCCTCGCCAGGCTAGCACCGGCTGGCTCTATAACGTCGTCCCCCTTCTCGCCGACCCGTCTTTGAAGTCGACCCATTGTACACGGCTGCACGGGATTTTTCGTCTTGGAATTGTCATAATAATCCGCCGTGGCCGCGTCTTGGACGTTAATACGCTACCTCGTACCAATGCGGAAAGCACGGAGTCATTGTTGCGTTAGTTGCGATGGAGGAGCCCTTTGTGTCACACTCGACTCGAAAACAGACCAAATAGAAGCATGTACCAGGGTATTAATGACGATGCGGATGGACTGCATTTTTTTACTTAATTATTTCCTTCTGAAAAGGAACTAAATTAGAAACATGAGGACATTAGTGACGATAGGAGGGGATTATTCACGAGGACGAATATACAAATCGGACCTCTGGGTTAATGCTACTCTAACACTAAACCTATCAAGCACGAAAAGCTATTAAAATGTTTTAGCTTACAAAAATGACATTATATTTAGATTTCGTGCAATTTTTAATTGAATATGAGCTGGATGAAGGAACGTATAAAATAAATTTCCAGCAATTTCATAATTTCAATAATTGTAAGATGAAAAATATAAAACCGGTGATGGTAGGTTTAGTGTTATTCTTTTCAGAATATTTTACCGAATATTTACCGAATAGTCTGCCGTGTACCTACGTGCAGACAGATTTGTGGCTCGGAGCTTTCACTAAGGGATCACAGAGAAACAGATAGAGAACTTAGTGAACGAAAGAAAGGATGAAAGTGTACGTTCCGGAAAATTGAGAAAAAGAGAAAACAAAACGAATAGTACATCTGTAACATAAATGGAGCAGCGGAGACAAGAATCCAAGGGAAGAACCCAAAGGAATAAAGCGTTTTGGGATAGCGGTAAACCAACTCCGAAATTCCTCACATGCGAGACTGAAATAAAGAACCTGCCACGTTCACCTGGCCACGAAACCGCGCTTATGAAATTATCCGCTCCCTCTTCGATTCCGCTTTACGATCTCCTTTATCGGCCCGCAATTTCAGTCGATTTTCACATCGATAAGCAACACGGTCCCCGCTGTCCGGCTAAAATTCAGTAGAAGCGGCGTCGGTTATCTGCCGGCGAGAGAACGGTACGTACTCCTAAAACCGGGTGAACACGATTGCGACGTCGTGGAAACACTACGGTGCCATAAAAAGGGCGTTCTTGGAGGCGGAATCGCGGCGCAAAATCGGACTTCAATAAATCCACGGGTCTCCAGTGATTTATATTTTACGGCAGAACAATTTACACCTACCTTATCAATACGTTTACAATCGGCGGAAGGATCGCGCGAGCAGTCCAGTCGCATTTTTGTTTATTGCGGCAATAAAATTTTATCAGCGGCGCGGAGCTATTCCTTGCGGAGCCGATGGGATTCGATGAAAATCGACGGGTCGAGGCGGACGCGAGCTAACTGGCCAGGTCCTCGATTAATACGCCGGCGAGTACAACGAGTACACCGGGTGGATGTAGCACGGTCGCTCGTTACGTTCGAGACGAGATCTCGGCCGAGGGAAAATTCACTTTCGCACGGCCTTCTCGATTGCCAAGCGCGAAGAAATTGGGAGCGGCGAGACGGGCCTCGAGAAACGGTATTTCCCTGGAGATGGATGAAAAAAGAGGCTTAGACGGAAAGTGGGACGGATAAATGGACGTCATCCGTCTGACCGGCTGGCAGTACACGTATTGCCTATCAAGGTTGTTAAGCTATCCGGCTGTTTCTGCGCTCCGAATCAACTAAAAATTACCAACAACTCATTCAGTATTATTCTCAGTATTATTTTAATGGGTGGCATTTTTAAACGCAATATTCTGTTGCTGATGAAAAAAATACGTGTTTCGTTCCACCGTGGCGTCGCACAGTGGGACGAATGTATCGGAATGCTGGACATTGCGTTTAGCATGTTCTTTCAGTTTTTGTATCGCCTCTGAGATTTTAAATATCCATGTTTTCAGTAATACAGAATACAAATCTGATGTCAACAAATTTTTTGATCAAACATTTTTTTTCCAAATATTGGAAAAAAGGAAGAAATGATTTTTAACAGTCAAAACAGTTTAAAACAGTACATTTAATATCCTATAATTTTTCCGACATGTTCTGTTGACAATTCATACTATAGAACCTCAGAAAATAATTTTTAAGTTAATATCATCAGATCTCACTGATTCATTACATTTATAGAATTTAATTTTTGTCAGATAGGTTGGTTTTCAAAAAATCAAGATTTTTCTATAAGTACTTGGTTTTCTGAATGTATTCATAACTCTATGAATAATAATAATATATAACCTGATATTATAATTGTATTAATTACCTATTATACAGGTTAAAAAAAAGCCGATAAATAGGCTACCGGTCGGTAAAGTGTTAAGTACCTATCAATAAGTACCCATACCAAATTTAAACCCGATCGGAGTCAGTTATGCCAGTATTAAAAGCAGTGTTGCTTAGTTGGAGGTTCCCGCCACTTTCCAAACCCAAATGCCGGCCGCAGCCGGATCCCGCCAGAAGTGATCTCAACGAATTTCTCTTACACAATACCAAAGAAAAAAGTCCATGTAGCCCGTTTTTCGGCAGAGCTCGGCAGTCTTTTTAAAAATGAAAAAAGACCATTTTCAAGATATAAAAAAATTTTGTGTCGTTTTAGAGACGAACAAAAAAATTCATCACAGTTTTTCCCTTTCAATTTACGCTTATTGTAATATAAACGTAATAAAAATATAGAATTTTTTTCTCCGTCTATAAAGCCCATAAAAAATTTTTTTTTCGCCTTGCTATGCGTGAATGACACTCGTCAAGGTGCACTAACGCAAGTATATATGCCATCAAAGCCTTATAACTAGACTGCGGATTTTATGCATTTATGACAAGAAGGAGTGGGTTTAATTTAAAATATCAAAAATATTAGCAAAATTTACAGATACCATTATATTGTTTTCAACCTACTAAACATAATCAGGAAGAAAGTAAACTTCTATTTCACTCCAGTTTGTTGCAATTCAGGTAAGAAATTTTTATTTTGCATAAAGATCCGCGGTCTACTTATAACAAACTTCAAAGGGTATAGCCGGATAAGCATGGGCCAGCGGCCCCCGCTCCGATTTTCCTGATTCCTGTCTTAAAACATCGTTTTATGTTTAAAAAAACATTGTGTAAAATTTCAAATGTCTATCCCCACCGACAGGGGTGATATTGAGGTAAATTCCCCCGCACTTAAATGCACTTTGCTCTAAAACGAGAAAAGATATCGACATGGGATAAACGGCAAACAAAAGATATAGATACACTCTATATTTCAGATTTTTTTCAGAATTTTTGGCTAATTATTTATAGTTGAAAATAATTAATTAATTTTTTGGTAATTTTTTAAACTATCTTCCCCTGGGATGACACCTACCAAAAAATTCTAAAATATTGCTACGATTCTAACCTATTTTGTAAAAAAATTTTAGAAGTGTCAATGTCGCGGGTTTTCATACATTCGTCGACATTCGTGCGTCGTCGAAGCAATCGAGGCTGCGCAACGGTACCGTTCACCCGAAGGAAGTGGTGAGACGAGGCGGGACGAGGCGTATTTGCAAACGCAAAGTATCCTCGCTCATCTTGAACTGTCCAATCTCCGCGCAATTACATCCGCGCTAGACACCGCAACTTTTTGCTCCGGCGTCCCCGCACCGTGAACTCTCGTCACTCTGCTTTCCCAGGACGATTTCCGACTGCTCTGTGGTCCGTAACCGCGAGGGGCGTGTATCGTGTTCGATGATGGACGATCATCTGAACCTGAAAGCTGAGTAGACGCGGCGGATCCCCCGGAAGCGAGACATTTCGCGGTGATAGGAATCGGCGGACCTGCGGCCCCTAATGATAAAGTTCGCGAACCCGTCACCGTAAAATTGCTATGTACGCCGCTGAATACTACCTCTGTCACCTTCGAAGCACTCCCCTCGGGAAGCTAGCTTCGATGTCAGCGTCCGATCCGCTGCTCGAAATGATTCCGGTAATAATAATCATTACGGAAATGATAATCTTTATTAACGAGACAACAGTCTCGGTTCAGCAGCGTGAGAGAGTCTCGATGAGATAACTTGGAACAGCGTGTCTATTCAAATGTAAACATTTTCGCGACGTCAGTAGTGATAGGATCATTGCTTTGGAGAAAATTCTATAAAATCATTTTCAAACTAGCAATGCGGATCCGTCATGTCTTTTAATAATAACTTTAACAAGTTGAAAGTATATTGTAATAATATTTTCAAATACGTCTAACAGTTTCACAGTTTTGTGTTTCACCATTCATTTTTATTACCAACTGCATAAAATCCACAGCGTAGTAATGAAACACGCCGATTTTTATGAACTTTCGCGACGTCAGTAGTGATAGGATCATTGCTCTGGAGAAAATTCTATAAAATCATTTTCAAACTAGCAATGCGGATCCGTCATATCTTTTAATAATAACTTTAACAAGTTGAAAGTATATTGTAATAATATTTTCAAATACGTCTAACAGCTTCACAGTTTTGTGTTTCACCATTCATTTTTATTACAACTGCATAAAATCCACAGCGTAGTAATGAAACACGCCGATTTTTATGAACTTTCGCGACGTCAGTAGTGATAGGATCATTGCTCTGGAGAAAATTCTATAAAATCATTTTCAAACTAGCAATGCGGATCCGTCATGTCTTTTAATAATAACTTTAACAAGTTGAAAGTATATTGTAATAATATTTTCAAATACGTCTAACAGCTTCACAGTTTTGTGTTTCACCATTCATTTTTATTACAACTGCATAAAATCCACAGCGTAGTAATGAAACACGCCGATTTTTATGAACTTTCGCGACGTCAGTAGTGATAGGATCATTGCTCTGGAGAAAATTCTATAAAATCATTTTCAAACTAGCAATGCGGATCCTTCATATCTTTTAATAATAACTTTAACAAGTTGAAAGTATATTGTAATAATATTTTCAAATACGTCTAACAGCTTCACAGTTTTGTGTTTCACCATTCATTTTTATTACAACTGCATAAAATCCACAGCGTAGTAATGAAACACGCCGATTTTTATGAACTTTCAGCACGGTGCAGGAAACCCAAAAAAATGTTTGACACATATTGCTTTTTGTCGACCAACGCCCTTTATGAAGGGGTGAAAACAACCCCCGAGGTTCAGTTTGAAAAATGTATTTTATTGAATATCCCCGACACTACTAGTTGTAGAGGAAAATTTCGAAATGCAGTTTATACGTCATCCAACACTGAAGGTTGACAAAAATGATCGTCTTGGACAGCGTCTCCATTAATAAACGAAGGTAGAGGCGAAGGAATTTTCACGACTTTGTGACTGCAATCTGCGTGTGCTGCATCGACTGCAGTTGCAGACCTATCGTTGCACTGTGAAGTGGAGACGACAATCGGCATCGAGACGCGCAGGAATTTGATAAAGTTCACGAATGACAGATCGAATGATTCCGCGTGGAGTGGTTCTGGATTCGCGGATCCGCCGTTTCGCGAATGCGACAAATCGCGCGCGTGGCCGCGGGAGGCGGAAGGCGGAAGAGGAATCGCGGTCAGCCGATTTGGCACGGTCGGCGGCGCGTTATTCGATCGGCAGAATCTTCCGTATCGATGGAGAATAATCAAGGCGCGGGAGCGGGACGGGAATCTCGAGCGGAAGGTTCACGGAGAATTTCGGTGGCTTTATCACGGTAATCTCACAAAGGAGCCGGAGGATTTTCGGCTGCTTGACATTCCTCGCGTCGGCCGAGCGATGCCTGTGCGTTCGCCGAAGCGTTGATCGTTGGCTGCCATTCGGCTTCCTACGTGAATGCCAGGCGTTCACCGATGCAAATGCGTGCATGCACCAAAGGTCACGTAAGTGGATTAGTTCCCCTGTGCCCGAGGATCTGCATCGCGTTCCCGCTTGGCCGCGGAAATATGATAGCTGCGGCACAGCCGTCGATTCGGTCTCTCCCAGGAAAAATCTCCGGGACGCCATTCTCCCGGTTTATACGATTCGGGCGAAATCAATTTCGCGCCCGGTCATAATCGAGGATCACGATCGAACGAACGGGTATTAATAAGCTCGTAGAATCGCGGAACGCGCGAGATTTATAATTGATATCAAACCGAGCCCGAACGGGAGCCGTTTCCCCGGCCATTCGACGTTTATCGCTTACCGATTCTCTGATTAATCCCGGCCGCGCTACCGTGGATACCTCGAGCTTTGATAGATCGCGGAACTAATGAAACCCAAGCGGAAGGTAGCCGAAGGGAAACGGCCGTTCTCCAGGCAGCTCGCAGCTCGATTCGTGAATCCACCGTTACGCGGTGGCCGGAAAATAAACTAGCACCGTGAAATATGTCAATTCCGATGGGTGCTGGATCGCTCGTTAAAACGCTTTACGACCGTCGGTCGAACGTTTGCGGCCGTGCACCGATCGGTCGGGCGGTTAGCTGCGATCAGCCTGCAGCAAACGAAGCGGCCGGCTTGTATCAGTGATACTGGAATTGCGGAATATTCTGCGGCCTGGCAAATCGTTTTTCAATAATTGCTCGCCGCCGCGCACCGCAAGTACGAGCCATCGCGAAGGCGATAGAGGGAAAAACCGTTTCCCGTCCGTCTGACGTTAGAGCCCCCCCGAGTTTCTCGAAATTCCCGGGCCCCTGGAATGCCAATTTGCCAAGGCGAAAAACTTCTCGGCCCTCACCGAAGCTAAACCGAGTCGATTATTCATTATTAACGACCACATCAGTGTCGACTGTCGTTCGTTACAAAGACGCATGGGATCGCCGATGGAAATAGGCTAGTTTATTGAACAGCTGCGAGTTCTCACCTCCCCCACCCATCCCCTATATGTTTGGTCTACGTGTTTGATCCTAGTAATTACCTGCAATTAGGAGATCCTGTTGATACAGTAGTTACGAAGAGCTTCCAGGCTCTATCCCTACTCCTCAACACCCCCGGATACTTCGGCGTGTCTACGTACCGCGCGCGGACGGCCGATCGATCGATCAATCTACTCCCGGTACACGTACCCTTTCACCTGGCGAAAATTTTTCCGCCTCATTCCAGATGGATGACAGTCCCAATCAGAACCGTACAGAGCGAAATTTCAATTACGGGTCGAATGAAAAAAATTCGGGAATAGAATGTCGCAATACTGATCAAGCTTGAACTCATCGCGTGTAAAAAAGCCTGCGAACTGTTCGGATAGTGGTCGCCACGGTATCGAATGGAGGAGGCTCCATGATTGGATTGGTTATGGCTATCTGTTACAATATTAGATATTTTTAATTAAATTCTGTCGGTAACTATGACGCGCACCTCTGATCGGCGATTTGTGCGTCTCAGTTGATATTGTTGCAGAGGCTTCGGCTTGGTCTTGCTGGAGAACACATTATAATAATTAACAAGGAAAACTATAACTTTATTAATTTAACAACAAAGAAGTACAATCGTAGATGCGTGCTCTTGTCTCAATCTCTAAAGAGGATATGACGACTCTCTTCTTCTTATCAACAACCTCGTTTTTCGGATACCGCAATATCGATCTGACAGGCGACTTCACTCGGTCTCTGCGATATCTTCAGATTATCTCAGTGGAAGGCAATTTCATCTCGTAACAATATGTTATACTTGTATCTCTTGAGACGATAACAACAAATATTCACATATTCTAGTTGCATTTTTTAAAAGTTATTTCACAAGTTCGTCTATAACCTGATCTTTCCGAGTGGAAACAACAGTGCGCTGTGAATCGCGAATATTTGATCCCAGTGAATTCCCATAAAAATGTATTGAACACTGAAAACTGACAAGGGCAGCGCAGGGTATTCCGGGGTCTGGTGTCAAAAAAATTCAACATGGGTTTCGCAGCCCCACCGTGGCGGAATGTCGCCGACACCTTATTACACGGAAACCCCATGAGTATCAGGGGCATTCAGCGGCGAGGACAGTATCATACGCGCCCCGTGGGAATCCAGCGAGCTCGGTTAAGGGTATCGCGTTTCATGAAAACGATAGAAGCGCGCGGTACCTGACCGAGGACGACGGCGTTGCCGGTCGTCGGCCCCTTTTTCACGGGGGATCGTGATTCGCGTCGCGAATTTATCACGCGCGAACCTCGAACGGTCGGTTATCGCGTCGTGGAAATGATTTCATTTGGAAAAACCGTGCGTAGCCGCAGCCGGCAATTTGTCTTCGGAGATCGCGGATCGTCGATCTTCCTTGCCCCGGACGACGATAAGTCGATAAGCGGTGGAACACTGAGTTCGCGAACGTCGCCGAGAAAGCACGGCGAGCAGTCACGCGCGATTTGTCTCCCGTCTATCCGGCTTTTTCATCTGGACGCTTTGTTTCGTCGCTGGCCGAGATTTCTGGCGAGCAATTCCAGACCGACGCGACGATACGCTCCGTAATTTCGTTTACGGACGTCGCTCGAGCCGCGAGAACTGTGCTTCCGGCTTGGTTTCTTCGGCAGTTTCGACTAACCGATTCGGGGCTTCATTCAGTGAAATTTTATGCTCACCTCGTTTTATCCGGCACGCTTCTACCTTGATTAATCGTCAACTTGCTGCAGTTCTCGGTTGGAAGAAAGCTGTCTTCGATCATTTTTTGTGAAATTTTTTCTAGACAGTTTTCGTAAAATTTATCTAGGAAACTATATTCCACACAACTCGTATTTTCAGTTGGAAAATTTCGCTCCTGTAGTAATCACAACATCCAGGAGCGTCAGTAGTTTCCTCGAGCGGACGGCACAAACTTTCTTCCAGGTGAGGAGCGACGTGATTACGGGTCCGGCATTAACGCGGACCGGGTTTGTATTGGTGTCGGAGCGTGGTCCCGAGAAAAATGGAACAAAATCATTACGCTAAAAGCGACTGGGTCTCGGAGTGGTGGCGTTGGGGGCTCGTCGCGTCGGGAAGACAAAAAACGAAATTATACCGGCGGGGATAAAAGAAAGGCGGACCGGGCTGGTCCTTTGTCAGGAAAACTACTCCGTACCATTTTTCGTGGCCGGTAACGCCGAAAGTTTGCGACGCGCTGGATCCCGACCGTTCTCCGTGCGGTAGATTACGTGGAAACTTGCTATTCAACGCGCGTGGCGACGGTTGCAAGGAGTTCGGCAACAGGGGTGGAATGAAATTTTCAGGGACGTGTACGGGGGTGAGTCTGGTCACCCCGAGACGCGCAGACGACGTCTCGATATTGTCGGATTTTATAAAAAAGAGGGACCCGGGCACAAGGCGGAACTCGGGAGGTCGCGACCTCGAGATTCGTAGCTGATCAGTTCCCGACATCAGCCAAGGAACCCTCCCGTTTCCCTAATTTCCATACTGTGGCGTTCCCGAAATATCGCAATTCGTGTGCCAAATTTCGCGGGGCCAAAAATTCCACGCCACGTACAAGGCCACATTAACAATTTACGACGACAAAAATATCAAATAAGATTTTATAATATTTGATATTCTGGTTAGAAATGCTTATAAGAAGACTGCTTCATAATTATCTTCGGAAAAGTAGCTACTTGGGGTTAAAAAAGAACAATTTCACACTAAATTATTTCTGTAGTTTCATTTGTGAGATATAATATGCAATAAGAATATTATTCTACATCCTCATTGTTATGATCATCATCGAGCTCCTGATCATCGTTGCTTTCATTATCATTACTACAGAAAGTAGACTTTGTTGAGCGTATACTACCTGTAAACAATCCGCTCTATTGATCAAAAGGGCAAAGAAGGGGAATCATTTTTTCATTTTTTATATTAGTCATAAGACATGTTTTCGAACTAGTAAAACAAAATCGGTGTACAATTCGGAACTTTTCGTATAACTCTAGCTAAAGCTAAAGTAAGCATATCAATATTTTTTAAACAAACATAGTATTTCATAGAACAATAAAACATTTCATTGTGTTAACAATAATTGCAGATGAAAAGGCTTATAGATATATCCAGTCATTTTTCAAAGAATGTAAATTATCTATTTAAATCATAAGTACATCTTTAACATTGTAATACCAATCTGTAAAATTGTTATACGACATTGTAAAGCGAAATGGACCCACTTAAGGGTCTAAAGAGCTTCAATAAAAAAAAAGTTGCAGATGAAAGTACATACCTGACGCTTCAATATCCATGTAGAAACCTTGGCGAATTTAAATTGAAGAAAATAGGATGAACGCAATTACATCGTCAACAATTCTGGCGCAATTAACTGATATTGGCCGTTCGAAAGATAACTTCAATTTGCACACGCGCACCAACTACTGTGTTGCATTAACAAAAAAAATTCTCACGCTACATTGTGGGCTGTTTCTCAGAGTACGTTATAATTACAGATAATTTTTATGTCTACTTTTGTCGTCGTAATTTAATTATTTGGACTTACGTGCGCCGCTTAGAAACATCTTATTTATCTGTAATATCATAAAATGTCTCGACCATATACAGAACGTAGAAGCAAACTGACAATCCATTGCCGTCTCCGGAGGAGCGGGTGAGTCTACATATTTGAAACTAAGCAATCGTGAAATACATAGTTCTGTTCGATTGCGACTTCGTGTTCTACAGATACTTTATTTTTAATCTGAGGAGTCCTGATCCGACAATATCGGGGAGTGGATGATGGTATCTGGCGTGGTGGTTGTCCCCGGGGGCCTTGAACGGGCCGAAAACACGAGCCAGCGACGCGTATCGCGGTCTTATACGGTTTAGGGGTTGCATCCGCCACCGGGGGACCGTAAAGCGGAATTAATAACCGTTCCAGCCTGGTAAAATACCGCAACGGGCCGCCACCGGCGCGGCGTATCACGGTATAATGGGCCGAGCGACGAGCTGCCGGAGATCCTCGCATCCGCGCGGAACGCCGCTAAGTAAGCTTGCGCGTTATTAATAAATTACAATACGCCCGAGACGTTAATTACCGGCCCGGATTCGCGACGGGACGATGCGACGTGCGCGCGAGGGTGCCGGATCGCGAAGCAGGAAACAATTTCTAATTACTTCGGGACACGGCGAGCCACGGGATAGTCTATAAAACAGTAGCGCATTCGCGCGCCCATTCGAAAAACCTGATAGACGAGGCGAACCGCCCTCGCAATTTCTGTCACACGCAACCCCCGCTGCGTCTCGACCTCGCGTTTCTAATTTACAGTCGCGGGAAACGATGAAATACGTCGCCACGCGAAAAGTATGCGACGACAATTATTGCATACAACGAGCCGGGCTCTGTTCTGGTGCTTCCACAACGTCGTTTTCACGCGGACACGATCTAGAAGGGTTTCAGTGAGTGTGTGGGAATGGAGAACTTTGATAATCATCGCCTTTTAATATTTATTGGATGATTAACGCAGTTATGTCTCATCGGATGTGGCTGAATGGTTGGAATTTGTGATCAAGCTGAAATTACTTTACTAAAGTGGCCCGCGGAGATCAAGTATGCGTGTTAACGATCACGTTCGCGCGAGCGTTTACGTCATGTAACAAGGTATTCGCGGGATTACAAAACGATTTAACAAGCTTCATTCTCGGATTAGCTCTTGCGGATTCGTAGCGCTATACTTGACTATCGTCACTCATTCAAAGTTGATCGCAAGCTTTCTTCTTCTGTCCTCGAAAATTCACCGATCTCGAACCGGAACAGCGTCGAATGTGGGAAATATTGAATCGCGCAGGCAAAAGAAAATCGCGAAACGCTGCGAGACAGTCGACGGGTGATAAATCGTTCCGGACAGTTGCCCGGTGACGTCTCTCGAGAAGGGTGGAATCACGATCGGTCGAAGCGTCAACACGCGAAGCCACTGGCCCGCAAAAAACGGCATTATTTAACCCGGACGATTCACGATCCCCGTCCCCTTGTCGGGTCGTTTCGTTTTCTCGCGAAACCCGAGGTCCGTATCCCGGCCGCAAGGAATTCCAGACATCCTTTCGTATCCTCCCGTCGTCCGTGTTTTCACGGCTGACTGGGCCGGATCTCGTGAAACCTGCTACTAATATTTATCCTCGAAGTGACATCGGAGCCCGTCCTTCGACGTGGCCGACGCTGTGCGTTTTATTTTGCGCGCGTCGCGTCCTGACGAGGGGAGCCTGCAGCCCAACCGCAGATCCCTAGCTGAACATCGAGGGTATTTTCGTTTTACCGAAAGACACCCATCCAATCCAATCTTCACTCAATTTTGTTTTATCAAAAAACTCTCCGGTAAACCTGTGTTCGAATCTCGAGGAAGATATTGCCGTCCCCTCGTTACCGGCTGGGAAGGCAGAATGTGCTTCGCGGCTAGAACGTACGATAGCTGTAACATGCAAATGGCGCACGCGTGCCTTTATAGGCCGTGACATTAAACGCGCGCCACGCTGAAGCGTAAGTTGCGAGCGGAGAGCGGTGCGGTGGGCGTTCGCTAGTCGAAAAGGGAACATCGAAAAACCAGGATAGTCGGCCAGGCCCGTGAATTTATTATAACGGCGCCCCGGTAATTAAATTCATGGGATTCCGTGAAGTTTTTACGCTATGTCCTTGGGGATGGAAAACGGTCCAGCTCTCGGCCGCGATTCCGTCGGGTCTAGCATGAAATCGACTTCCAGCGGATTATCCGTGAAAGAATCTCGCTGGAGCCCCGCGAGGTTCGCCGGGGCGACCAATGTTTTAATTTTATTCGTCGGCTCGGCACCGGCAGTCGGACGTTAGGCGTTCCACGCACTATCACCTCCGGTGATCTCGCTCGTAATCCTCGAGGGCTCTCCGATTCCCGGCACTTTCGCCTCCGCGCCGGGCCGCCCTTCTTCTTTCTTTTACGGGTCTCGCACTCTTTTGACACCCGGCCCGTTATCGTTAGCCGCGCTGCCTGATGCGTGTTGACGCGCGGACGACCGCCCCCTCCGTTCACTGTCGACACAAAGTAGAAAAAGATACGGCCCTCTCGCGTTTCCTTGACCATCCGCCTCGATGGTAAACCCGTGTCCCCTCCGACGTGTCGTCGTGTTGCCCCACTGTCGAGCTTTCCGTGGACAACCCGCGAACCTGCGAGGTGCGGCCAGGCGGACGCATGCTCGAATTAACCGGGCCGATGCTTTCGGAGATCTCCGGGCCCGATCGCGCGGCATCAGAAAATGTAAATGGGAAAGAGGAGACACGCCGGGTACACGAGCATCTATATCCTCGCTAACGGTTGTAGTTCCCCGCGATACGACCGAGAGGTACAAATTCACCGCGTCCTCTTATTGCTCCGATCTTCGTGTATCGGAATTTATCATCGTCGCCGCTGAAACAAACGAGGGATAAGATCTTCGAGCATCTCGACGGTTCGTACCAAGATGCCGTAAAGTAAGCGATTTATCTGAACGTTTTATTCGTCACTGGTCCCGCGTCCACGTGACACGGTGTGCTGCGAGGATCGTGTTATGACTAGGGATTGCAATCCCGCAAAACGGGATCCCGCAATCTCGCAGAATCCCGCGTCATTTTTTGGTCCCGCATTTCATAAATAGGTGATGCCGAATCCCGCAAATTTTGCGGGACTATGCGTCCCAAAATTTCGTGAATGACGACGCGCACGAAGAACTATTTCGATGGTCTGTCATGAAGATATCGACAAAACTTTAAAAAAGAGATGATTTGAGAGCGATGGCAAAACGGGGAAATATTTACGTATGGCTTACGAATATTTTTGAACTATTCGACCTTGTGTAGTGAAGAGGCTGAACGAGCTTTTTCTAAAGCTTTTTCTATCTTTTTGTAATGACTTGAAGACCTAACTAGAAGATACAACAATTAATAGACTTTGCTTTTTACGATCATATTTTCAAAGTTCTACAAATTACAATTTGTTTTTATAATTTTAACATTTTTCAGATTTTAATCTAATTAAAATTATATTCACAGACAGGTCGATTACATATAGTTCGTTATAAACAATTTTTGTAGTTATTTTTAAGTTCTAACCAACATTTTGGTAAAGGAAAAAATTCTTCAATTAATATTTAATATCGTAGCCTCGTTATTGGTATAATCATTTTTTATTTAAATACCTTCTTTTAATAATTATTAGATATAACGAAGTATTATATTATGTATTTTATACAATTAGACACGTATATATATATATATATATATATATATATCATTTCAACATTTCAATTGTAGTTTATTTTCCAAAAAGTGATTTATTTTCATTTAAATTTATGTGGACTTAGATTTTATATGTATTCTGTTAATAAATTGTGACTAATATGATTAAAGATGATTATCTCATTAAGTAAAATTTGGTTCTTTATTAAATATATATTAGATTGAAGACCTAAATCCTTAGTCGCGGGGTCCCGCGGGATTGAAATAAATCCCACATCAATCCCGCGGGATTGAAAATGGCGCGGGATTGCAATCCCTAGTTATGACACTCCTCGATATATGCCGATTTTTATCGATCTCTTGCTCCTAGTACAGAAATGCTCCTTGACGCGGATCTTTATACAAAATATTGTTCGCATTAATTGCTGGGCGTACGAACCAAGCAGGAATTTATTCTTCTTTTTAGTAAATTCTTTCAATCTATTCACTGTGTGAAAGTATCGTCACCCATTGTTCCTATAAATCCATAAAATCTGAAGTTTATTATTGAGCTAATAGTCCAATTGTATTGGAAGCGTCGTGTTATAAATTTATCAAGGCTTTATTATAAATGCATAAAGTTCCGCAGTCTATTCATAATTAACAGAAATAAGCTTATGGGAATACCTGCCTGTCCACTGTTTCAACTGTTGATTCTGTTGAATATTAATGATTGGTTATTGTGAGTTAGCGATGAATATCGCAGTGTACATCGAGTCAGACTCGTGATACAGACTGCAAACAAAATCTCCGCTAAATATGAACGTGACTACCTATTAAATTGCAATGAAACTCTATTTCTCTGTCATCGGATTTTTCGCTTGGAAATATATGCGCATTCCGGTACTCGTGAACATCAATGGCTTAGCTCCTTCATCTGAAATTCCTGTTTTCCACCGGAGCTCGTAAATAAATAGCGATGCAAGTGGTCCATGCCGAAGAAAGAGTTCATTTGTCGATACAAAGGCGTGCAAAAGCCCGAGTATGCGATCGTCGGAGGCAGAGCGAGTGGTCTGAAGGTGCTGATGGTCGTCGCGACTCCCGGCTACCTGCATTGTGGCCGAGCAGATCGTGCCGGGCCGTGTCTCACCTTTCCGAGTCTCCTTTTGGAGCTCGTTCAAAGGAGGAGTCCTCGTTACGATAGGATCGCGCTATTCCGGCAGCCGGGATTAATGTCGGCGACGTTTAGCGTGCCGGGCTGCTGCGTGCACGTAGAGCCCGGCCGCGCATTCATTTGGACAATTTAGGCGGGCACGGAGAAAACAATCGGGGATCGGGATCGAGTCGAGTTTGGACTTACAAAAGGGGGCAAGAGATTGCCGAGCGAGGAGGAGAGGCCACCTTTGGGCGAGAGAAGGTGGAACCGGTGAGACTTGGGGGCCAGAAATCTCTGGTGGTGGAAGCGAACCGAGCGACGGGCCTGAAGGGTTTCGAGAAAAAGGAGAAGAGAACGGGAGAGGAGAAGGAGGGGGCGAGGGCCGCGTGCGAGAAAGAGTGGACAAGTGGAAGAAGGGAGACGGAAAGCCGACGAAGATGGGACCCGTTATGGAGATGAGAGAGGGGCCCGGCGGACAATGGCTTTCGGGGGCCGGGCCCCCTGAATTCATAATCCTCATTCCTCCGGCGCACGGTCGGCCCCGGCTCCGCACAATGATCCAAATATGTTTTCTGTATAACAAAACGCTTTTATAAATGTTTATCATCAATTTAAATATTATCTGATGCCGGCGGTATTTTGCCGGGGAACCCAGCTACCACCGTTCGGATCGACCGGTCGTCGGTGGCCCCGGCTTCTCTTCTCTAGTCCTTTCTCTGTCTTTCCACAGGTGGAACAGATGAGGAATGGCTTCGAGATTTTTCACTGCCTACCGCAGAGACTGGCTTTACGTCTTTCAGCTTTCGCCTCATCCCATCCGCGGCCCGGCGACGACTTCTTCTTTCTCGAGACCCTCTCGGCCCCACCCCCGCCACCGAAGACGGACGGGCAGAAGTTACGAATGAATTAGACCGAGGAAGAGCAAACTCCTCGCTCGCGAGCCGATGAACGGTGACTTTTTCACCCGGCCCCGGCCCCGTTTTCTTTGCGCGAACTCTTTCATATTAATCTCCACGGTTATCGATACCGAATATCGCTAACTACGTAATGGACGACTATGGCTGCAAACCGGCCTATTCAACACGGCCGGGAACGCTATCGGTTACCTTTAATAGTCGTACAAAAGGTTCTCCCTTAGTGCGTTTACCAAAAAGTAAACTAAAAATGGACAGAAGTACAGATAAAAATCGTGACACGAAAATAACCACATAATAATTACGACAAGAATTTTCATGAATGGAACCCAGGAAACAGCTCCGGCGAACCGCGAGAAACTAATAACAGTGTTCGCAGAAGCCTCACGTCCACCTCGCCCGCAGCGAAACAGCAAGAGCGAATTGCCCCAAAAAATGTTTATAGCGAGCCGTTGTTCGTCCTCGGATCGTCGTCCGTTTTGTATAAAAAGACGGTGCTCGGCTTGAAATTTATTTCGACTCGATCACGCGGCACGCCGGATTCCGTGCGCCGAAACCGGTGCTTCAACCGGCGCGCGGCGGTGGAATGACGATGATTATTATTCCGCCTCGGGGTAACGTCACACAGCCCGACCATTTTTCTTCCACGGTGCACGTGTACCACCGCGAATCAGCTCTCGGAGTAGCCGCGATATTAAATAAGGACGACGAAAGTGATTTACGAGCGTGAAACGATTTCTGGGATTCTCCGTGGCGATACTTACGCCGATGATTTAGGAACGCGTACGCGATCATAGCGCAATTATCAGCTATAAGGGGAAAAGGGGTGGGAGGCTGCGGGGATATATAATGGTGTTTCTGGGTGGCTGTGTGGGCTCCGCTCGCTGTACGATAGTCCGGCGAAATTGGAGCCGCGATTATCTCTCGGGTTTCGAGGTTTGAATTTTAAACGAGCATGGAGTCCGGCCGGAACAGTAGTTCAGTGTACGTGCGTATACAACTTTTAACCGCGGTTCCTGTTATCTAATTAAGTCCCAACTTGTCACGGGAACTAATATACGGAGTAATGCGGGATCGCTGTTTAGAATTACTTACGGGAACTTGTTTTTCGCCGGGATTACGCGGTCGAGATTTGCATTTTAAAGTTGCCCGGGCTTGCCAGTCCCGTCGCGTCGTACGGTACTTGACAACGACGACGATTGCGGTAAAAATTGGCTGCGTTCGCGGGCAACTTTCGTGAAACCCTTTCTTCGGAATTGAAAAGCATTGCCGATGGTGTATCCCCGGTTAATAATGAATGGAATAGGTCGGTGTCGTTCCTTTTTCACGCGTCTAACGAGATTATAATCCGGCTGGGAAGGTCGCGCGGGGGATTGTCAATAAAATCGAACAGCCGGGCGACGACGACGGTGTTGTGCGAGGCGGAATATAGTCGGCGACCGTTCCCGCGGACTATAACGATCGGCGACGATGCGATTGCACGCCGGTGGGGAGCGGGCGCCGCGCCGGGCGGGCGAAATGGATGTCGTCGTAACGCGAAACATCCCTGGAAAACAAGCTAGTGGACCCGGGGGTGGGCTGACGTCGGCGAAAGAATCGAATAAATTAATACTTAATCAGGACAGGTCGGCTGCGAGAAGGGGAAAGGGGAACGGGGGCGTGAAAGGGAGAGAAATTTACGACGAGCGGACGCTTCGCGTTTCCACGATAATATCCTCGGGTGTCTCGTGATTAATGCAGGCGCTCGGTCGGTGAAAAGGCGGCGGGCTTACGCGAGGATCGACTCGTGATCCAGAAAAACTGGCTGCACGGGACGGAAAGAATAATGGAGTCGCGCGCTGATGACTCCTTTCGACGGAAACCTCGGCGTCGCGGTGACGACGGCCTCGACGTGGACGTTGACGACGTCGTGGCACCCTTCGTTGGGAACCTCGACCTGGCACAGGCCACGAACGTGTAATATGGAATTGTTCGTACTGCCGCGACAAGGATCTGCGAGCAAGAATCCGCGTCTCCTTGGAGCGTAACACCGGTGAAACGTATCAAGCGTCGCGACGAGAAATTTAGTATGCAGTCGTCTGGGCGCAAGACTATTGCCGAGCAGGAACCGTTCCAAATAGAAATTTCGAGTAATGGTCGCTTGACTGAACCAATCTTCCCGCGCTGAGACCGAGACCCCTGCGAAATAGAGGATGTTCAGGGCCGCCGGGGTCTGGAAAATGATTGCCTATCGGTAAACCGTGTCTTTCCTAGAATTGTATGCATAATACAGTTTCTAGCTGATAATTCAATCATCCGACAGTTTTATCTAGACTAGATTCCCCGGTTTAAAAGCGAAGGGTCGTCTATTGGTGTCTGCGTTCCTTTGGAAATGTATTTCAGTCGGGCTTAAGTGATACATCGCGAGGCGATGAGTTATGCAAAGCTCCAGAATCTGGGACGGAGTAGTCTCGAGATCTACCAGTCGCGCCAGACTAATTACCACATTCAAACCTTTAGCATATGTAGTCAATTTTCATCATCAATCCTATCCATCGCTAAATCATCGTCGCGTATGTTATTAGAAACCGGGGGAGGTGAGTTTAAATTAGGACGCAATGATTGGGTCTCTCGTGAACATTGGTACTTTCTTATCTCATCTACCAGTGTATAATGAAGTTTCTTGTTGGGTGGTCTTGGGTGGAAATAGACTCGGGATGTTTCTGGAGTGCCGCGTCCTGCGGGAGAAAGGCTAATCCTGAAGAGTTTCCTTAGGCTCGAGTGTTCCGTCAGTTTTATGGACGCCTCTTCAGTTTTTTGGGGAAACGTGCACGGTTAAGCGTGGGTGGCCGCGAGTGGGATAAGTGACAGCGTGCATCTGGAGTGAAGGGTAGATGATGCAGGCCCATTTCGAGAGATGTCCTATTTGCTCGGTGGAGAGTATCGCATTTCGAACGTATGGATTCACCGAGGAATTTGGACCAAGCATTCTAGTCCTTTTTAGCAAGTTAGTTTAAATTCGAGACGTACAAAACTGTACGATAAAGCGAGGACTAAATGTCTGTAGGTTCGATAAGCGATCGAGGAATTCGCGAGGTTCGAAGGATCACGTTTCTTGCTGCTGATTAAGAAACGCGGAGTCATCATCGTATCGCCGGAACGTATGATACGTGGCGCAGGAGTGATAGGTCGTATTCCCTCGAATCTAGGTTACCGTGAAATTTGTAGCCACGAGCTTCTTGATATTCATGAAACTTTTTGCTCTAGCAACCTCCCTCTTTCGTTTTTCTTGGCCTCTCCCGTCCGCTCTTTGCCTCTGTTCTACCCCGGGTAATTGTCTTCATCTGTAACAAGTCCGGGGCTGCCGCTTACGATTCCGAGGCAATACCAGGCAACGTCTTGAATAAAATATTTCTCCTGGCCGAGACGTCAGCCGCGCTCAATCTCCGCGAAAGCGATACATCCTCTCCGGGCGCGCGGCACGGCGCATCCGGCATTCATTTTCCGTCGTTCGATAATTTCCAGCTCGAACACTCGAGTCCCCTCGGTTCGACAGCTCGCACCACTCGACACCCTACCGGTAGTTTCGACGACCCGACGAGACGAGACGAGATCGAGAACGAGTCGCGACGCGAAACGAAGCCGTTAATCCTCTCCGAGGGATCGTCCGCTCATAGACGAAACCTTGAAGTGGTAGTCGGCAAATGAATTGATTTGCAAATCGAAGAAATCGACGGATGTAGCGCGACGACCGTCCCTCCCGGCTTTTCATCGTCGCCGATCTCGATGGCAATTTATGCGAGGGTCATTTCGTGAAATTCACGGCACTCCGAGGACCAGAGTGGCCGGAAAAGAAACGATCGCCCCCTCCCCCTCTTCGTTATCGGCTCCTCGAACTTCCAACAGCCGTAGAAAGCATTCTATTGTCTCCGTAATGTCTCGCATCGAGACTTTCCGAAGCAGCGCAGGCTGTGAGCAAGCTCCGTAATTTTGCAATTATTAACTGGAATATACACAGAGCTAATCTATGATACGCTACACCAGTTTAAGGAAGAAGGATGTATTTATAAAGATTTCGATTTTTATGATTGGACTGCGGGTCCTTTATGCAAAATGAAAAATGCTTGCATTGATTGCAGGACACAGGAGCCAATAAAAATTGCATTCTTGCTTTAATTATTCTATCAGGCTGAAACGAGCACGTTGATGTACTTAAATATTTGAACTGCTTTAAATTGTACGTACCTATGCAATATGTATTTTATGGGCTCCTTTCTTAAGCAAAAACACAAGGTTGATTCGTCTAAAAATATAGAGTTGTATTGTTAATAACATAATAAATAACACTGTCCAACAAATTTCAACTTTTTTTATGTTCCCTAATTACTGTTGGGTCCTTCTTATAGAGTTTTTTGCGCTGATTCCGAATCTGTTTTTATTTTTTTTCCTATACGCACAGTTTTTGAGGAACATGGCTTTGAAAAAAAAACATATTTTTCAACTTTAAACAAATATTGTGATGTTATTATAAAAGATATTAAATTGTTCTTTGCAGCAGAAGATTCTGTAGACTTTCCCGAATACAGTGATATGCAATATTAATACATTATGAGTGTTTAAACATGTTTAAACAACCATTAAAGACGGAGAGACACCACTTTTGCACCAATTTTTGAGGATATTTTTCAATTTATCTTAAAAAATAAGGGTCCAGCGGAAAATCGAACTATACCATGCGATAGAGCAGACTTTTATCTTGAGAAGCCACCCTGTCAAGTTTGGATCGTCGACGTTTTTTTCGAACCAGAAAGCAAAATATCTTCGCACAACATGAGTTGCCGCCAGTGGCGCTCGGGACGAGATACGGCGCAGCGACGGGGTACAGAGCGGCGAACGACCGTTGTAATGGTGAGCGCCACTGGCGGCAACTCATGTCGGGCGAAGATATTTTGCTTTCTGGTTCGAAAAAAACGTCGACGTTTCAAACTTCAAAGCGGGGTTTCTCAAGATAAAAGTCTGCTCTATCGCATGGTATAGTTCGATTTTCCGCTGGACCCTTATTTTTTGAGATAAATTGAAAAATATCCTCAAAAATTGGTGCAAAAGTGGTGTCTCTCCGCCTTTAGTGATTATTTAAACATGTTTAAACAATCATAATGTATTAATATTTGATATCGGTGTATTCGGGAAAGTCTACAGAATCTTTTGCTATAAAGAACAATTCAATATCTTTTATGATAACACTACAATATTTGTTTAAAGTTGAAAAATATGTTTTTTTTTTCAAAGCCATGTTCCTCAAAAACTGTGCGTATAGGAAAAAAATTAAAAACAGATTCGGAATCAGCGCAAAAAACTCTATACGAAGGACCTAACAGTAATTAGGGAACAAATTTGGTGTTGGACAGTGTAATTGTACATACATACTTCCCACGTGCTACACTAACCTAAAAATATAGAGAATCAACAATTAAATGTTTGTGCTTCCCTATATTCTCTCAACACAAGATCTCCTTTACAGAACCCTGCACTTGTAGATTCTGTACCTAAAGGGTTTATTAATTTGTTTCTCACGAATTATCAAGATATTAATTCTTTAATGAATCACTTGGATTGTCACTCTGTCTGTCTGAATCTCTGTTTACTTTTATCTTCTCAAATCCTGCCCTCTCTCGGGCATCTATCTACCTCACCGACCTATACACAAAGCTTACACCTATTTTTCTTATAAATGCATAAAATCCGCAGTCTAGTTATGATACTCTTATAATTTTGTACATCAATGAAATAGCACAGTTAAAATTTTGTATTAGCTTATAAATGCATGAAAGTATCGCGTAGCTTATCAGTTGACAGAAAATGAGGTATTATCAAAGGGTAAGGGAGAACGTGATGTTAGGGGTAAAACATACTGCTCGAGACGCTGCTCGCGTAACGCGGCACGTTCCGCCGCGGGTTTCTGTGTAATTCTTCCGCTAATTCGAATTCAAACCGTGCGCCGGGTTACTTTCGATTACGGAGACGCACGAATTCGCCGGGATTGTAATCCCCGTGACGATAAATGGAGCGCGAGGAATCGAAGGTCGTTGCTCGGTCTGAAACATCGATTATGCCGCGCGGACCCGCTGCACCGGCGGAATCGTGTTTCCACCGAGCAATGTTTTGTCGCGACACGACCGGGGTAAATTATTAATCCGAAATCCAGGAATCGCGTGGTCGAGGTGAAAACCCATGGAGCTGTTGGTGTGTCGGCTCGATTCAACTCAGATATTCTACCTGGAAAGTTGGTAACCCAGATCACCGGGAACCGATGTTGTACAGTGGAACCGTTGAGTGAAATCACGTGTAGTGAATGTTGAATGCTGTCTGCCGGTTCTTTTGCTTATTGGCACGTACTGACTGGTCCGTTGATATTACGTATTGATGCGAAACTGCGGATGTCTATGCAAATTCTCGTGTTCACCGACCACGATCGACTAGGATTTCTCCCCTGAATACGAAGCTTCGATAATCGCGTCGGTGTCGCTAAATTCTTTAATCAGCGGAGCAAATTTTTCTTTCAATGTGATCCTTCGAGATCGAAATACGAGTGAATATAATTTTCTTGTACATACAATGCAGGGCCGAGAGAACTCGCCAGCGCACACCGGTGGCGAGATACCAGATATTCACACTGAATTCGCATACATTTCCCACGGTGGGATCGAGAAAAACACGATCCGCTTATCACGGCGTATGAATTATCCGCCGAAGTCGCCACTCGCAAGTTTCCATAAGCAGATCCGCTTGGAACTCGCGTAGCAAGATTTCAAGTGCGAGACTACAGTACTTCCTGACAGGTACACGTTCAGTTTCGAGTCTGGCAAAAGTCGCGATGCTAATGCTATCGGGCTAAATGTATCTGAGACCGTTATCTACTGTCGATGATCCCTGTACACTCGCTTCCGCCGCCACGCTTTCCATCGTTGCGTGTTACGCTGCCCCGAGGATGCGTGCTGCTCCCGTCCGGCTACTTTCCGGTAATTTTATCAATTTTATCATTCCCAAAGAGGGAACGAGCGAGTCGCACGTTCCGCCTCTTGGAAACACTAGTTGAACCCTGCGTCGCGTCGGCCGGATAACATCGCCCCGCAATAAAGTTGCTTTCCGTTTTTGCCGCATTCTTGTCGTTGATCCGCGGCCCGATGCTCTCGTTCCCCGTTCCATCGATCCACCCGATAAGCTCGAAAGCTCTTCCCGACTTCCGTTTTAATTAGCAAACCTCGCGCGCCGCGTACTACGATGCGGTATCGACCGTGTTTCCAAAAACATCTCGAACGCGCGTTTCTGATTGTTTATTTTCTCGAACGTTCGTACCGATCACAATTTTACGTTATCTGAAATTATCAAGTATACCGTGATATATTCGGAGAATTTTTAACTCTCCTGTTAAAAGAAAGTTTCCAAATGATAAAAAAGAATTAGTACGGACTCTCGGTCGACGGGAAAAGGGAAATTCTTTCGCGCGAAACTGCGTTTCCAAGGAAAGCATGTTTCGAGCTTAGGTTAATGCGAAAAATGTTCCGAACAATGTATTAGTCCGGGTAACTTAGTAAATACGGCGGAGCACGCAACGTCGGTTTAAATTACTGCAATTTACGCGATGAAACGAGCATTTCTGACATACCGACGTTCGGTGCGCGCCACCCTCGTAAAATGCATACCAGAAGCAATTCAGCTCGGTTTTTCGAAAACTAAATCACGTCTGAATATGTGTATAAGTAACGTTATTTATTTGAACGTGGTCGCATTAACAGCGCGGGATCATTCATCAAAAAATTGATAAAATTACCGAAACTCCATATCTTTAATTTCGTTCTGCGATTTGTTTTGTTCTTATAAGGTTTTAATAATCCTATGTCAATCTTTGATCACGATTACTCTACAATATTAAACATAGTCAACCTGGAAACATTGTCTGCTCGCAGAAATGTATCCGACCAGAGCTGCATTTTTAATTTAACACATTACCGACCGGTGGTTATTGCATAGCTTTAAAAAATCCATGGTACATGGCTAAAAGCTTTTTAATGGAACCTTCAATAGCAACAGCAATTTTCATTGTCAACTAACAAGACATCTCCAATAACGTCATCCAATAGTTTCATTTAAGATTGAAATGTAAAAGAAAATTTCTATGCTTCCTTTTGGTACAGCATAATTATTGAAAATCCTATTAATATACTTCCGGTAGGTAAAGTGTTAATTAATAACCATATAGATTGTCCCTCTCTCCTTATGCAAATCAATTTTTACGCACCTGAACGTGCTTTGAGATCTCGAGCAGGTTTTCAAACACTTAAATACAAATCCACATATGGATTAATAAATCCTATAAATAGAATTATTGCGAACTCCAACACTCTATATAATAGTATTGATTTTTTAATGGGCCTTTACACACTTTCAAAAAAAAATTACGCAGGCTTAACTGATAGTATCAGTACCTTTATAACAACAGTTTTTTGTGCGTGTCTTTTCTTAGTAATTTACGTTAAGTCTTTGTTCTGTTGTAAACATTTGTGTAAAAGGACCTCGACCTGTTCATAATAAATAATAATAATCTTTCTGAAACACAGTTGGAGGAAGCTCCAACTAAATACAAATCCACATATGGATTAATAAATCCTATAAATCGAATTATTGCGAACTCCAACACTCTATATAATAGTATTGATTTTTTAATGGGCCTTTACACACTTTCAAAAAAAAAAATTACGCAGGATTAACTGATAGTATCAGTACCTTTATAACAACAGTTTTTTGTGCGTGTCTTTTCTTAGTAATTTACGTTAAGTCTTTGTTCTATTGTAAACATTTGTGTAAAAGGACCTCGATCCGTTCATAATAAATAATAATAATCTTTCTGAAACACAGTTGGAGGAAGCTCCAACTAAATACAAATCCACATATGGATTAATAAATCCTATAAATCGAATTATTGCGAACTCCAACACTCTATATAATAGTATTGATTTTTTAATGGGCCTTTACACACTTTCAAAAAAAAAAATTACGCAGGATTAACTGATAGTATCAGTACCTTTATAACAACAGTTTTTTGTGCGTGTCTTTTCTTAGTAATTTACGTTAAGTCTTTGTTCTATTGTAAACATTTGTGTAAAAGGACCTCGATCTGTTCATAATAAATAATAATAATCTTTCTGAAACACAGTTGGAGGAAGCTCCAACTAAATACAAATCCACATATGGATTAATAAATCCTATAAATCGAATTATTGCGAACTCCAACACTCTATATAATAGTATTGATTTTTTAATGGGCCTTTACACACTTTCAAAAAAAAAAATTACGCAGGATTAACTGATAGTATCAGTACCTTTATAACAACAGTTTTTTGTGCGTGTCTTTTCTTAGTAATTTACGTTAAGTCTTTGTTCTATTGTACACATTTGTGTAAAAGGACCTCGGTCTGTTCATAACAAATAATAATAGTCTTTCTGAAACACAGTTGGAGGAAGCTCGTCGGAAATGAACGTTCCTCGGCACTCTTGTGCGAGTTTCGTCGAGTCTTCGTGGCAGACGGACCTCTCGAATTTGTCGCAAGGACTGGGCAGTTAGCTCGGACAATAAAGCGAGAGAAAGGAAACGTTTCGGGCCGCGAATTCGTGCCGGTGTCGCGCACGCAATCGCTCGTGTCCAGGTTTTGTTATCGTGCGAGCACTTGCCATTAAACCCGGCGGCTATTTTCGGGGCCGAGAGGACCGTGGTCGCCGATTCTCCTCGGATCGGGTGGTAGAACCTGGTGCACAACACGGGCACCGCGGATGCGTGCGGTTGTCGTTATCAATTTTATGAATTCGGGAGAACGCGCGGCCACCGAACGTTTCACGCCTGAGGTGCGCCGGGAACGCGAGAGCTGCCGTTTATTTATTGGGCCGATAGCATCGCCGGGCAGAGGAACACGGCCACCGTTAATGATTACGTGGACACTCGTGGAAACGGGCGCAGTGAATAAAATCCACGATCTCGTTGTACGCATTGCGACAAACGAGACGAGGTTAACGCCGCCTAGATTGTCGCGCGACGATAACTATTTTATGACGGGGCAAAGAACGTGTGTGCCGCGTATGCGCGGCTAGCCATACGTGTGTTTGAACGGTTGACCATCGCGTCGCGTCGTGGCCGCTAACACACGGCGAACGTAAATCCGGAATTGAAATCAGGAAATTGTTCCTTTTCAAATGAGCGAGCAATTCGTGTAACAGGTTGTCGGTTTTTAAATCTGCCGGGTGTTCGACTCGGTTCGACTGGCCGATACAATTTCCTACGCTTGAACGAGTTGCATTTCTCTGTGTAAGATCAGACCAATCCTACTCATTTTAGTTTGAAGCAAAAATCGAATACGTGCGTGTACCAGGTATGTAAATATGAAACCGGAATTTTTCTATAGAAAATACACGTTTATTGTATGAAAATGATACAAAATATTTTATTCGAAGTATTGCCCATCGGTAGCTGTACATTTTTCCCATCTCTCTGACAATTTGTGGAATTTGTGCAAACCAGTCATCGTGCCATTTTCGTACATTTTCGTAAGATGTGAAGCGCTGCTCAGCAAGTGTGTGTCCCATCGATGCAAATAAGTAATAATTGGATGGAACCAAGTCTGGTGAGTAAGCCGCATGCGAAAGAATCCCCAACTAAACGCCTCAATCGTTTCCTTGAGCGGTTTTACCATTTTTACCATTTTCCCATCTTCTGGATCATTGCCATGGCTTTCAAACGTATGGAGACGACTTCTCGTGTCACATTTAATTGATCCGCGTGTTGTTGTTGCTTTTGAGCGTCATCCTCATTCAACAATGCTTGCAATTCGCTGTCTTCAAACTTTTTCGGTGGTCCTCCATGTTCTTCGTTTCTCGCGTCAAAATCGCCATTTTTGAATTTTTTAAACCACTCAAAGCACTGTGATTTACCAAGAGCATGCTCACCCTAAGCTTCGACAAGCATTCGATGCGATTCTGCAGCAGTTTTCTTCAAATGGTAACAGTAAAATCAATGCTGTCCGCAAATTGTAGTTTCCAGGCACAAAATTCGACATGTTCAATGCTATTAAAAACTGTGCTTTTGTATGAAACTTGTATGGTTGTGAGTTGAAAATCTTTATCAGATGTCACAACAAGAAAATGGCGTCAATGACGCGGTTTGACGGTAACTACATTGAGCGCCATGTATGGGCAAATTCCGGTTTCATATTTACAGACCTGGTAAAGAACAAACTGAAGCACCTCCTCGATAACTTTATCGGGGAAATAATCGCATAATCAGTCCCGTTAAAGGGGAGAACAATTGCAATCGTCTTCGATCCCGGATTTGACGCTCCCGCTGTGGGAATTTCGGCTATCGATCTCGTTCGTGACGCTATTCGAGCCCATTAAGCGCTATCATTAGCCGGTCGGGTAGAATGCTGCTGTCAGCGTGGGTGACGTCGCGTCGCATTATCGCAATCGACGAATCGAGCCGGAGTAATTGACATAATTGTCCGGCATGTGAAATCGATCGAGTATAGGCGTCGATGGAAGGTGCACCCAAAGATCGTCCCGAGCTCGCTCCCGAATTCTACATATAAACATTCACAGTGATCGGCGACCCGGATCAAATTGCTCAATCAGTCCCACGCGAAAGACACCTGCGTGATTGCTCTCTACATTATATTTATCGTCCACGTTCTATCGTCTTTGATTTTCTTCGACAGAAGTAATTAAAGCGATTGTTGCACCGAGCTTCATTAATCTTTCATCCCATCCTACTGATTATACGCATTCAGCCCCGTTTCATTCCACCGACACGAGTGTCATCCAGCGAATCGTCCCCATTCATGCGGATGATTCACAACACACGAGACAATGGCGACTGTCGAAACGCAGGATCCCCCGCCTAATTGGCATAATTTCTCGCTACGCGGAACCGCGGCGCATGTACACTCGCATCAAGATGTTTTACATATAGTCAAAGCAGAACGACGAGGCGCCATTCTGCCTTCGAGAGATTTATGATGGGGGTCTTAGCCTGCGTGGGGTCTTAAAAGCGGACAAACGAGGCTAAACACAGCTGTCGTCGATGCCTGGCGACCACATACGGTCTTCTTTTTATTCGCTGCGGATGGCAAGAAGCCGGATGCAATTTCTCTTCATGCAATTCCCTTTAAAATTAGGGCCACCATTCTCGCCGCGAGTCTGGCTCGCTTGGAAATAGAAATTACTCAATTTTCGGGATCTCGCGGGGACTACGATTGGGATAATTGCAAGAGGCAGAGCACAGAAGTCCCCGGTCGTTCCAGAAAATAAACTCCACCATATGAGTTCGCTGGTTTAGTGGTGCCAGCAGATTTTCGGGTCACGCGGTTTTTCCCAGCGGCATTTCGAGCCACTTGGCAAAGAGGCAAGGCCAAGTCGGCGAGGACGCGGCTTTATGCCGGTGTGGGGCATCCACCTTCCCGTGTTCCGTGTCACTCGAAATTACAGAAGAAAAAAAACCGACCGAAGAACTCGGAGGTCGCAGCGCGGAATTTCCGGAAACGTTTCCCGTGCTTGACGTCTCGCGTTTCTTTCGGCCTGACGCTTTCCCGGTGGAGAGAGAGAGGGAGAGCTCACGACATTCGTGAGCGTGGCAAGAACGCAACGACAATTTATTAACAATTACCGTGTCCGGCGATTGTTTCCGTCGCAGCTTATCCGCACGCGTGATCGAGCCTTTCGCGGGATCGCGACGATTTCCCCGGAAGGGTACCGCGCGGTTTTGTCCGGAACGGTTTGCGGGACGCGATCGGGTAGGATCGTTATCTGGACGGGTCGTTTGCCATCACGGGCGACAGCGTCGGCCGATTCGCGATCGTATTGGGCCCCGGCGTAATTACTATAATCCCCGGAGCCGCGGAATCCGTCGCCGCGCCGCACGAGATACCAAACTCGATAGAACCGCCAAGACAATTACACCGCAGCACGTTGACACGCGGAATGTTGCCAGCCCCGCGTCGTCTACCCCTGTCTAGCGCGCAGAACGAAACCGATTTACAGGGGTCCCGATCGCCGATTACCAGTCTGATTGCGGGTTAAGCGATTCGACCGCGTAACTTAATCAACGACGGCCCCGGTAATTGTATTAACGAGCTCGCAAAGAATTTACTGATTGGTCCGCGAGACCGTCTTAACGTAACGAGGGAAAGTGAAACGGGGACCGAGAACTTTTTAATTCGTGGACTGTCCCTGATCGCTCTGACAAATTCGATGCCGAAATATCTAATTCGATACTGAAATGTTCCTGCAGCTCTCTCGGTTGCTGTTCATTTATTGAATTCAATTGGCTTTGCTGTCTCGATCAATTCTCCGAAGCATTCTCTATTATGTTTCAATCAGAAGACCTTGATAACCATTATAAACTACTTCTACACTGCTGTATACAAAAGTGTTCCATATCATATTCGAGAATCGCCAAAAAGTCGAAGATGTCCTATCGCTTTGTACCGAAGTGTATACAGCACGGTCAACGTGGTGTACTATAAGTCCAGCAGCTCTCGTTCTGGCGATCAATGTATAGAAAACGATAAGCTGCCCGTTGCGTCTGCCAAAAGGACTACCAGTCCACAAGAATGACTCCAGTTCGGAAACAAGATTAAGTGGGGCAAGTTTTTGTATTGTAAATTCACTGGTTCAACGGGATCTTGCGTAACGCCGAGCCGTCGGAACTGCTTTAACCTACTTGAAGTAGGACCATTTTACCGGAGCCGCAATCTGCTATTTCGGTCGTACGAAGGCCAAAGTAATAAGCCATAATCACCGACCGCTCGGAAAGTAGTCGACTCTCTCCCGTTCGCTTCCGTTACGGCTCGGCTGCGTTTCTTCGTGAACGTCGCGCAGTCCATCGTGTCCCCTTCGGATGCGAAACACTCGATAAATAATTAAAAAAGTTGTATAATGCAACGACTTCGCGGAACAGCTGACTCCGTGTCCGCGCCGAGTGAGGCCGAGTGTGTTTGCCATAGCATGACGCCCCCGCGACAATAAATATGGGGACGACAGTCGATGCCAAGGAAAAGGCAGCGGTGGTGTGTACACCGTGGGACGCGTACAGCCGCGGATACGATGCCTCTATCGCGATAGCGTTCTACAACGGCCGCGCACTTCCTGATTTTTTTAGTAGCTCCGGATGGCGTATGTAAACGTGCAAACAATGCCTCGCACGCGAGAACCGGGGAACTTACGAAAACTTTCTTGTTACGCCTCGCGCACTCCCGCGCCAGAGTCGATATCGGATTTTCGAGCCTGCGAATCCGGTTCGCCGCCGATAAGATAGAGCCGAGCGGATGAACGTCTCAATGGAATCGTTAGCGGATCTCGGATTTTATGCATCCATAAAAGAGAAGAACGAACAGCTCAAGCGTTTCTAACACGAATCGAGAGAAACGCCGATTTTTCGCGAACGTCGCGCAGACATTGCCGTTAGATTATGGCTGTTAAAATATTAAGAGCTATTCCATTCGAAGAATGAAACGATTTCTGCATTAGACACCGCCGTGTTCGAAAGAAACACCTAAGCAATTTGGTTCCCGTGATAAATCGCTGGCTGGTGAAAGCGCAGCAGCAACGAGGCAGAGCCCGGCTTCAATTTCGCCGAAATAATTGCAGCAAGAAATTTCATGCGCTGCAGTTTCTGTTTCGTTATCTTCTCCGGCTCATTTGTAACCTTAATGAGTAGACGCGATAACGAGTCTGCATTCAATTACCGTAGACCAGCTAACCGCTCCCGTTTCGTCGATAAATTACGGTTCAAGCAGGATGCACCTCGATCGTGTAAACACGGCCACTTTCCTCGCGTGTGAAGAAAGGGGGGCGAAAGCGTGTGTGGGGGGATGTTTTATCGGTTATAACGACACGCGCGTCGACAAATTCGATAATACGGTCCCGAAAGAGCATCCGTTTGCCGGCGGAGGGACTCGGTGAATCGGAACGGAAGCCGAAACTCGGGTCTCGTTTAAATCAGAGCAGTTAAACCGGCCTGCACGATCGCGGCCGCGCATTCACGCACCTTCCCATCCCGCTTTTCCCTGCGGGATGTGCGTGCACGGAGAAGGTATTGTCCGCGATCGGCGCGCTCGTTCAAACAGCGACAGACATAATTCGTATAATTGCGGGACACGGGCATTCTTTCGCGGGAACGCGAGCGGCGGAATCCGCCGGTATCATCCGGGCCGAGTACCTGGATGCGACAATAAACAGCGGGACCGCCGATGGGGACAGCAGGGAAGACAATTGCTCGGCGCAGGGACACGAGCCACTCGCGGAAACGGAACACACTCGTCCACCCGCGAACCATTTCCACGAATGACAACGATGTTCCCCTCTTTCGCTTGTACCTTTTTACACCGCTCTTCCCCGCAACTCGCCGTGCCGTTCACCACCCACGCCGAGTCTAGAGGAAACCTATATATCCGCGAGTTTACTGCCGTACGTGATTCGATCCGATTTCCTTTTATCGTTCGATGACCGCGTTCTCGCGCGGGGCTCCACGAGCGTGCTCCAAAAACGGTGGGCCAAATGGTTCCGCGTGGAAACATACGGTGTTGGTGGTACAGAGGATAATTCTTGAAAAAGCGGGTCAGAAGTGTAGAATAAATTTTTTTGCGCGAGCTCGTGTTTTCGAGAGGAACGAATTTTAAAATTCCCGAGGCCGCGCTCTGCTAAATGGGTAACGGCTGACGCGTCTGATCCTGACTTGCCATTTCTACTTCGCGTACGGACTGATCCCTGTGTGCTCGACAAAATATATTCTGTACTTTCGATTATATTATATTTATATTTCATATAGGATCATCTGGTTGTACCGCGTGCAGTAGAATTGTTAAAAAAAGGCAATAGTGATTTTACGTGTGGCAGGCCTGTCGTCTTGTAGGTTGGGACAGTGGCCAATCATCGCGCACGAGCCGTCGTCGTTCGCTTTAAACAACTCACTCATGACGCTCGATGTATATGGACATAACCGTGACCACAAAATAAAAAGGAGGCGTATAGAAATAAATGTAAGCGAGATGGTATATTAAGTATATTTTCAATTAAAAGTGTTTTTGTTATAAAAGCTGGTAAGATAGTCATTTAAATGTATAAATGTACATCGCCAAAATATAAAGTTGTAAAGTTCAGCACGTGGCGTTTACCTATCACCTCCACGTTATTATAAGAATTTTGACAAGAATAATGTCACCTGGTCGGCCACGAGTGTTGAACCGTGCTGTACACGCGGACGAGCGTGGATCGCTTGGTGCGCAACCGGCAGGAATTCCCTGTAAACTGGCACCCTCGCCCCCACCCCGCTCGTGTCCCTCGTACACAAAATTGATGACGAGCGCGCGGCGCGCTGAAACGAAAGTTCTCGCGAACACGTCAACGGCCTGGCGGTTGCTGGAAAAGTGGATGTAAGAGCGTCGTCATTGGACGTCCGATTGGTCGTGTGTCGGCTCGGCTCGGCAGTGGAAAAAGTATACCCCCCGCTTCCGACATGCTAGCGGAAATTGAAGAAGTTGCCCGAGACGGCATTGGAAATTATTTATTACTCGGCCGTCGACGTCTCGCGCTACGTTCCAATGGCTACGGTTTTTAGGGACGCGTCGCGGTTTCCCAGGCTTTCGTTGCTTCGTGAAATTTAGTCCCCGATTCCTCAAGCCCCCTCTTCTTCCGCGTTTCCATCCTGAAGTCTTCTTTTTTCTCCTCTGCGGGACAGGGCACGAGGAAATTAAACTTTTTCGCGAGAGTTTTGTCGTCCGGCATGCTTGCGGTGAATCGGAATCAATACTAGCTACCGGTAACTTCTGATTATACCGTTTCCACGAAGTTTCCCTTTTTGCGCGTGTCGAACTTGATCTACGGCAACAGACTTGTACTTCTTGCTTATGAGCTAATGAAGCTGTTTCTGCCGTAGAATGCAGCATTTGTTCCGTTTTATTGTTGTTCAGCGCGAATCCTGGAGAGGCAACTTCTTTTAAAACCATCGGTATATCGAGTGCTTAACCGTTTTTTCATTCACCGAATAATATCCAATTATGTACTGGTGGTACTGGTTGTACAGTATATGCTATTACACAAAGTTGAAAATTTGTATTTACACTCCGCGACAAAATGATAAGACACCTTTAGATTTCTAATGTTTCTCGATACCACTGATCTGTACAAAGATTTTGTGTATAGATCTGTATAAAGTATCCTCTGTGTAGCAACATACGAAGTAAGGTGAAGTGCCCTAAGTCTGGACAGTCCAAAAGTGATACCTAAATCTGGACAATTGAATTTTCATAGTAAAATCAGTAATTAAGAGATTAAATAATTATATTATATTTTCTGAGGCCTTAGCTACAAGTAGGTGCGAATATTATTTCATTAAGACATCAATTGAAATTTAAAAATGAATTCAAAGTTCATCTGAAAGCAGTATACAAAATAGTCTATTTACATGCGAATCATGTGCATTTATAGTTCGAACTTTTGTTAGAAAAAAAGATATAATTTAAGCCCTCAGACAAAAAATAATTATCACGCATAATAATATTGATATTTTAAAGTAAATTGGCAATCAAACTTAACGTAAATAATAATTATTAATCCAAATATTAGATGTCCAAGATTAGGGCACTATTCAAGTATACGTACTCCATACTTGGACGCGATGACAGTAGCTGTCCCACTCTATGCTTATACGCAATGTGCTTACGCCTGAAGCCGGACACGTGTTTGTGAATAAAATCAACGCATTGTTTGCAAATTATTTAACTACATGTACGTATAATTAGTCTTCTATTAGCTTGAATAACGTATGTAGAAAATGTATTCCGGTTGTGACGTTAATAATACTTTATGTTTACATCTTAAATCTATCAGTATTACTACCTAACCTTAAAAATTGTATTATGACAAGTTTTATTAAAACAGTAAATGAAAATAAATATATATTTGGTTAAATAATACAATACTATAATCTATGATAAGAATACTACATATTACGCAAAGCATCTTCCATTCGTCATGCGCAACAGCGCCACCAACCAACGTTTTAGGTTATGTTCGCTCGATCAACTCGTAAATTGAATTTGTCCCGATATAGGCTTTACTTCTGTCCAGGTACTAGCTTAGATTGGATTTACTATGTCCAACTATAGGTTTGAATTATTCTTGTTAATTCAATTAAGATATTATCCTAAACAATGATTTTTTTATTTTAAATTACTTTACAAACTCTGAACTGTATGTTAAAACTCTTAAGAAATTGTTTTTGTTTATTTAAAGTGATAAAATTAAAAATAGAAAAACATGCTGTCCAGGCATAGGGCACTTCACCTTAACTGCTATTATTTACGTTGTGTCTTAAGAGTTGTATCAGTTTACATGAAAAACCGGTGCGTCAAAATGATAAGACATGGTGAAGAAGAATAGTGATTTAATTACACTGTCCAACACCAAATTTATTCCACAATTACTATTGGGTGGTTCTTATAGAGCTTTTTGCGCTGATTCCGAATCTGCCCTTAATTTTTCTCATAGACGCATAGTTTTTGAGAAACATGACTTTTTAAGAAAAACGTATTTTTCAACTTTAAACAAATATTGTGATGTTGTTATAAAAGATATTGAATTGTTCTTTGCAGCACAAGAGTCGGTAGACTTTCCCGAATATAGTGATATCCAATATTAATACATTATGAATGTTTATATGTTACTAAACTGAGGATACTCTATACAGATCTATATACAAAATCTTTGTACACATGTACATTGTATTTGTTCCGGTCTATCTTAGCCGGAGTTGTATTAATTAACTAGTTATTGAAAAATATTCTTTATTATACCCAGAGTGTCAAATGTATTGTATACATAGGTATGTAGATGTTCAGACACAATCATACCCGCGTCTGGGTATGCAAATCGGCAATTAGCGTTTTGGGCGAGGGTTTCGGGGAAGCCGAAGACTATGTTTTAATCCATTCCCTTTCTAATGGTGTATTATCTCGGTAACATATTATCCGATATCCCATCATGCAAATATTATCCGTGAATCCTGAAGCTTGGCTTGTACGTGTGCGGCTGACGGTGCCCAAAGTTGGTTACCCTAAAGCAACAGAAACAAAGTCAAAGTTTTCCTATGCGGGAACTTGTGCCATGGGAAACGTTATCCCCCCGAGACAGATTTCGTCATGGACGAAAATCAAAGTTGCCAGTACAAATACTTTTTGGTGTTCGCCTCGGAGAGAAAGAGAGAGACAGAGGAAAGGGTGGGGGCAGTTGTCAAGTTGTCGGGCGGGATGTTTAAACGGAATCTTTATCCGTGCCGGACGCCGGGCCCGCTTAAAGAATTTAATTTCCTTCTCGACTTGCTAGGTCCGGTGTACAATTAAACCGGCGCTCATCGGGCAATAAACAGTGGCCTCGTTCCACGGCTAGCTTGGTTTAAATCCGTGGCATCTTATTTGCAGGATTCCCCAAGACAAAAGGGCGTAGTTGTTAGCTATCAGCCTGGACGATCGAGGCCCCTATCGAAACACTAAACGCGGAAGCAATATCGACACCGACTACCGGCTCAAAGCGCGATCGTCGCGCTCTCAAAGCGAAAGAATGGTTCTTGTTTCCTTGAGGAATTCGAATTTTCTCCGAGATTCACTGCGTTACATTTTCAAGCGGCTTCGTGTCCATTGTAAGCGTCGATTCCCGTGAAACACGAGACAAAGAAGCGCCAGGAACGAATATAAGTACACTTTCGAATACTGCCGATGTCTGATCGAGACGAAACTCGGCAGACATTAGGAAATTGAAGGGTAGATGCGAACTAGAAAAACTCAGCTTCGGGAACTCGCGAGTTCGTAAGATACAGATTTGTACGTGCAAGGACATTTGGCTGCGTTATGTTGACTGGTACAGCTTCAGCTTTAAGATGTGGAAAAACATGAGAAGACAGTTATTTTAGATGTAATTGAGCTAATATGCGAAAAGATGGGGAGCTAACGGCCGGGTTTGCTGATGAAAATCTTCGTAAAACCATAGACAGAGCTGGAAGCGAGCGATCAGCGTCCCGAAAACGCTAAGTAACTTTGACAGTATCGTTCCCGGTCGCAGTTCGCTACACCTGCGCCCTGTGCGTTGCTTTTTTTCTCTCGTTGCACCGCAGAGGTTCCACGGTTTTTACGGGGGCGCTCTCTCGCGCGGCAGCGAGTTTTTATTCGGAACGCTTTATATTTTATATCCAATCAGGCGGTTCTCCGGCCTGTTGCGAGGCTTTCGCGCGTCGGGGCCAACGTAAATGGATATTCCGGGGTTCTTTCTTCTCGACGGCCCTCCCCCCGTGTTTTCGCATACGGCTCTTTCGTGGCTGTGTGTACGCAGTATGTATGCGACTCGCAGGTGTGACGAATGGCGGAGGACAGAAGAATGCCGGGACAAAAGGAGCTGAGAAGTATAACACGCGTGACTCGCCGGGGCTCACGCCGCGCGCGTACCTGGACCCCGACTGTTCCCCGCTGGTAAATTAAATTCTAATAAAGCTCGCCGAAAAGCTGAGAAAAAAGCGGCTCGCTCGTTTACGGGGAACAATGGTTGCGGTGGAAGGCGTCGTCGGCACCGAGCGTCCAGCCGACGCGAACCGCGGATAATTATATCGAGGCGGCGGCCGGGAATCTCGCAGAAAAACTTGTCTTCGAGCCTGCCGGGATTCGAACGCCGCCTTCGGAGACGGTTAACTAACCTGCCGGTCCTCTCCCGATGCTGCTAGGTGTGTCCTTCCGAGACGCGTCGGCCCCAGAAAAAAGGCGGCGCGTTGAATAACTTCTCCCATCCTTCTCTTCTCCTTCGTCGCCTCACGTAGCGAATTTCGCCTCGTAGATCTGCCTCTCACCTTGTTCGGACGGTTTGATAGCTCCTCGTTTGCAGAATCCGTGTATCGTGAGATTCAGCCATTCAGCCCCGCGATAAGAAACCACACCTGACAGGCTCGAACGAAATATTCTCCGCTTCTCGCAAGCGGAAAGCAGCTTCTTCTGCGAAGTGTAAAATAGCTAGTTTAGTCTCGAGTTTTTGGGCTAACGATGTGGATGTAACGTTAGGCTAATGATAGCTGCGGATCACCCCGTCGAATGTGCTTCGGTTGAATCTCGGTTGCACGGTTGTGGTTAAATATACGGGGACCGGTTTACTTTTATCAAATTTCTTCTCCATGGCGCACTTCAATATGCTCATAATAAATCAGTTTGGAGATGCTAAATCCGAACGGCGGAATTAATGTTTTAGCGTGCAAGCATCAGCAATGCAGTGCAGTGAATATTGCAACCCTCGTGCTCTTCAAGAGCAGCATTGTTAACTTTGGACGTGTATAACTATAGACGATGTAAAATACGTAGTGCGAAGCTCGATTCCAGAAACGGGGAGGCGGTCGATCGGCCGCCGTGCGTTGTCCTAATGTTTTTACTGGTCGATTGGCGCGGAGTTAAACGTAAAGTTATTGCCTTTTCAGGACCGGCACGTGAAGGATACCAGCAAAGACCCGGAGATGGACTCGAGCCAGGACTATACGCTGCTACTGGGTTACGAGAACAAGACGCACACCGTTCTACGTTTCTTCAGGCGGTACAATACGTGCGACCCACGAGACTTCAAGATCACGGTAGGTGGTTTGATTTATGTGGCTTCCGGTGTGAAAGATAATTCCCTGCGTCCGTGCGAAGTGCTCGCCCGAGGATCATTTGATGGATTTACGGGAAAAATTGAGCGAGCTCTGGGCGTGCGATGCCGGCCGCCTCTGGGGGGTGGAATTATTTATCATAGCCTCTTCGGGAAATTGAACGTTGCAGCTGCACAGACCCCTGTCGATTAACCCTTTTACCCGAGCTATTTCATTACATCGTTCGCCCCTTACAGAATTTTTCGCCTTTCGAAATTATTTCTAATTAATACGCCCCAAAAGGCTAGGGCGATCTGTAAGTCAATAAACATTCGAATCAGCCATCTGAAGCAATTTTTATGAACTCATTCATCGCAGTGGTATGAGAACGCGATAGATCAGACATAGGTGAATCATTCTCTCGACAAGTCATCCTATACGAAGACATTATCTCTTCGTCGCGGTGCACGATTATTAAAAGACGATTCATCCTGCTAGCAATTAACTCGTATTAATCAGCACTAGTGAGTCCAGGCTCTTGTTCGGACGACAACGAAAATGTCAGGGAACTGAACCGTTCATGGTCGACTGATTCGACACAGTCACGGTTCACTGTCGCGATCGACGTGTGGGACGTTTCGCGTTTTATCGGCTCGGAATGGAAGACTCGTTATCACCAATCGTTTTCGTGGTATTTGAACCGGTTGCGGGACAGCTCGACCCAGTTCTTTATTTCGACGGTAATTAACTCGGAAGTAGATCGCGCGATAGAGCTGTCTACTGGCCGGTTTAACTCGGGGGGAAAGGAGATCATGCGCGTGTTGCGATTTGCTCGAAACCGCGCGCAGCCTACAATTTATGTCAGCGGTGCAAGCCACGGTTGCTATCCAGCTTTCAGAGGGGTGGTCGGCTCCGATAATGGCATCATTGATATGCAGTTAGGGCATCTTGCGTCTTGTAACTGTTTTTGAGCACCTCCAGCAAAGATACGCTATTAGTTAGCTTTCCGTGAAACGAGAATCCAATTATGCTGCAACCAGTTATTTGTGTTACGAGCTGGCAAAGTGTTCCCGATCCTTCACATTTTCCTGGAGAGATAAATCTTGCTAGAGACATAAATAAATTAATAATATAATAAATTAATGTTGAACGAAAAGAAAATTGTTCGCAGAGTTTAGTATCCAACACGGACGATGTAGAATTGGTGATTCCAAGCGTTCCGCGTGTCTGGCGTGTATCGGAGTTCAGCTAATTGTAAGGAATAATTATACGGGTTAACGTTTCGCGTGTCAATATCATTCGGAGCTGTCGATATTAACGTCCCGCGACGTTTATCCAAAACGTAGTGACGAGTCGCTTCGGTCGGACGATGAATATTCGCGTTCTATGTACGCGTAAATAATCAACGCGTGCAGTGCAAATATTGGCTGGCGAAGTTGAAGAGGAACGTTGTCGAAACTGTCGCGTCGAATTTCCGTGGAAGGCACACGGCGCACGTACCAAAATAACCGGAATAGGATTGCTTTGTCAATAAAGTAATTACACGATGCTCGCGGCTGGTGAATAGTTAATCCTTACGTCTCTGTCAAAAAGAAAAACGTTGCCCCCTTCCCGGTGAAACAGCGACTTAACGATTGTTCTGTTTAGAAAACTGTTGAAATGCTGAATTTTTCGAGGATTTTTGATGCATTCTCAAATAATCGATGCGCCCTGTGCCACAGTTCTTTTAAAATTTTATTCACTATATCTACAATTACTTCAACGCTGAAATATAGATTACGATAGACCAGAATTTTATTTCGATGGAACGACGACGAAAGGAACGAGTACCTTCCATATTTAATGGACTCTGCTTGAAATCTTTATCACGGGTTTGACTCGTTATTAATGCAGCGAGGGATTAACTATGCACCACAGCGATATTTGGAGCATGTATTCGCAGTTTTATAGATTACTTTTTAAAGGCCTTAATACGAAATTACCGGGGACTATTGGACATGAGAGCTCCGGGTTTCTAGAACACGTTAATTCCTGGGAAGATTGAAATTTTCTGGATGAAGATTTCAGAATTGCGTTGTCTCGGGTCCGATCTTCTTCACGTATCCGCTAACCAGGCTTTAGAAAAACGGTTTAGGGCCGAGCGGGCGATCTTGATCTCGGCGATCCGTTACGAAGGGAACTGTACGTCCTGGTGGATGTTAGTCCCCCGCGGGACGGCCGGGTACGTCCATCTAGCAGTTGAGTCATCAAAATAGTTGGGTGCAAAAATAAAGCGAGCCACCGCGGGCCGAGAGATTCTATCGGAGACGACAAACGACGAAGTCAGCTCCCCTTTCCCTTATCTGATCGCGTGATGTATCGGTACCCTACATGATATTTTTACGTGTCACGTTCGCCCCGCAGGACGACGGGGCCCCTAGCCCTGCATTATGCCTTCGCGAAAGGAACCGCTGAATCCGTAGGTGGACCCCGAGATACTTTAAATGGGCTTGCGAACTCGGTACAACCGTACGCTCTCGTACAAGGTTATCGGTGATCGGGGACGCAGAATGTATGGCGAGCCCTTGTTTTCAAAAGAAAATCGTGCTGCCTTGAGCGACTTGCTCCGCCGGGTTTCAATAGCGGCAGATAATTCTCCCGGCGACACATAGTATGTAGATTGAAAATGTTCAACGATATTTATTCGTGCGAACCGTCATTTTTCAGGAAATTAAATTCAATGCCTGTGTATCATCGACTCCATTGTTCGAGGAACTCGTGAATCACACTTTTCGAACCGACCGCGGGTATTATCCGGATAAAATGCTCCGAGAATGACTATTTAAATAACGCACCGTATTATTCCACGGTCGGACGAAATAACTCGTTATCTTATTTTTTATCTGAAAAATATATTTCGATTCCGAATAAAATACTATTTTGTGGCAGTGTTATCGATTATCTCGCTTGAACGAAAGCTTGATTTAAAGATCATGGTTTCAGATCGTTCCGATACCGTTCTAGACGAAACAAAAGCGATCAGCTATTTGAAAGTGTAGCTCCGACGAGCACAACAATCTGACAATAAATCGACGTAGCAGAATCGGCAGAGCGAGGAGGTAAAAAGAGTTTGGCGGACGTCGATTCCGTGTCGAATTACCGATACACGGTGTACATAAACGCGTCGCAGCACTCGAACAGTGCATTGTCAATACTGTTACGAGCCCGGGATCCCGGTACGATTGTTATTTCTAGCGACAGCCGCGCTTGATTAATCGAATGAACATCAAATTAAGCGGCGCTCCGTCGTAACCGGCTTACGTGGAAGAGGGCTTCGATTGCATATTAATATAGCGCGGCGGCCGGCCCTCCTTTGGGCTTAGTATGCAGACAGTCTCATCAACGGTACGTGAAATTAGGCTCGACTACGTCGCAGATGACACACCGGTCTTGAGGCCGGCGAATTCGCAAACGCGAGGATGCGACACGATGGTACATCTCGCGTGTGCCTCGTAATTAGTTCGTTAACGGGCTCGCGCGCGTTGGAAACGCGTGACATTTTGGCAGAGCATTGAAGTATGTATTTTTCATAATTAGGCTCGGCTGGACGGGGCTCGGGCGCAAATCACGCGACGGAGTTATGCAAACTAGTAATTATTTCGTTAGCCGGGGAGCCGGGCGCGCAATCACACACGTGAGACTCCGGCTCTCCGCCCGGAGAATTTCAAACCCGATGGTACTTTGTGGTACAAAGGCTTCCTGCGTTTCCATCCGCCTCAATTATTTTGGAACATTAGTTTAGGCCGCGCTAACGCTCGGATAATTGTTCCAATTTCTGCCCGGCTAATTGTCTCAGAAGTGTCAACAGGACGCGCACGGTCCACCACCGGGCGGCCTCGTCACGTTCGCTCGCGAAATTTTCGAGCCTTTGAAACGTGCCGATCCGAAAAAGAATTCTTCTCTACTCGGAGCCTGGCGTAATTCCATTTCGTCATCAGGCTGCTTTTTTCCACGCTGGTTTCGAGGACGAAAACCAACAAGCTGCACATACGAAAAAAGCTATTACCCGTGCCATCAATCATTTGAATTCGCTGAACGTCTCGGTTGTCTTAGCTACTTTCGCCCCTCGACAGGTGCTGCGTCTCATGAAGCGAATCTTCTTCCTTGTTCGAGGGGTTCAACGTACTGGGTGGCCCATTTTAGAGTTCATACTTTCAATAATTTCATTAATGTAATATTAAACAGACTGGCGCACGTCTGGCAAGAAATAGTCGGTCAACGCTATCTTCTCAGAAATAGTCGCGGAAAAGATAGCGCTTGACCCAATTCCACTCCAGTACTTCGATGTTAACAAATGTACTTGCCGAGTTGGACAAATGTATTTATAAATCCACGATCTGAGGAAGTGCATTCTGCAGTACAAACAGAAAGGAAAGAACGATTTAATGGTACCTGGAAACGGAAAGATGGGTAACTTCCCATCTGGAAGAACATACAGAGCTCTTCCAATACCCGTATTCACGATCGTATCTTTTCCGCCAGAGGTAGGAAACATTATTATTCCTACCGGGAAATAACTCACGTAGCGCAGGGAGTGGATACTTGTCCCAACAAATCGCACCCTGTTGACTGCTCGGTGTCCAAAGAAATCTTCGGTGCCCGTAGAATTGGCCCGGTCCAATTTCGCGTTGTGTTCTCGGGTAAACAGTCTGCTTACCCTTTGCATCTGATAAATCTCGCAATGCTCGCGGTCCTCGGCTGGTCGCAGCGGGATATCCCCGGCAGTCAGTCACCGTCGGCGGCGTGCTCCCGAGTCCCTCCTCGGTTAGACGTCGGCGATAGAAACCGCAAAAGTTCCGCGACGCGTAGCAATGGATTCCCCTTTGAGGCTGCTCGGCAGTAGCGCGGCGGTAGCATCCCCGGCAAGGATTTTCCGGCGTGGCATTATGCAATCCAGCTGCGCTGGCAACGGGATCGACGTTGCCTCGGAGTTTCCACTTTGCAAGATTCGTAGTCCGGTTTTTCCGTGGACGTGGCTCCGCGGCGCCCTCCCCTCTCCGCGCCGTCACTTTTTCACGTGGAATCCTCCCGAGTGCGATGACGAAGAGAGAATCGTTGAGGGGGGTTGGTCGAGGGTGGTGTGGGCGGGAGGGTAAGTGCGATTCGTACGTACATATTCGGGCAAGCGAATGGAAAACGGGGAAATTGAGGAGAGAAAATGCGGAAAAACAGAGGGGGCGAGGGAGGAAGGTATGGAAAGGTAGAAAGATGGGTGTGTGAGAGGGTTGATGGTGGTGCGCTCGAGGATGTGCACGTGAATGTTACCGGTAGGGAGATTGGTGTGCCTTGCAGAGGGGATTGGCTAGCTGACCCGGTTCTGCTTCTATTCCCTTCCTATCTGTAGCCGTATCTAGTTTACCACTTCACTCCCCGGCTGGATGGCTGGCCGGCTCTCGCTGGCTAGCCGGCTAGCTGACTGACTGGCCGGCCCTATAGTAGCCAACGCGAACTTCCTGAATAAGGTCCTCCCTCGGCACTAGAACTGATCGCTATTCCGAATGGTTCGGTTCGGTGTAAAAGGAAAATCGAATTTGACCGATGCCTTTGGGAGTGACGAGGAGAGGGTTGGCCCAGAAAGGGGGGGCTACGGGAGAGTCGCCAGGTGCGCTGACGATCTTATTGGGTGGATCCGTACACACGTACCGTCGTGCCAGAGGGCGCCAGGGGGATTTCGCCGGAAGCTACTATCCGGAGCGACGGGAAATCGAATCACCGTGGAAGGAGATTCCGCGGGCCTCCCTTCCAGTACCAGATTACATACGTTTGGAGACAATTATCGCCGGGAATTCGATTTCTCCGTCAAACCGGGCGCGCCGGCCTCCGCTAAATGTGGGTGCGTCGCTCGGTCATTTACAGACTACAGCGTACCCGGGTTTGTCTCGATTTTTCTCCTCGAGCTCTCGCTTTACTTTTCCAATTACCTTTCGCTTTGCACTTTTCGTTACCGGGACGAGTCTGAACTTCCAGGAAAGCAAGGACTCTCAACAGCAACACCAAACAATCCTTTTAAAAATTACACTCTGGATTTTCTTAGTTTCAAACTGGCTTTCCGTCTAATTGTATTATCGTAGTTTTGATCGTGGACTTTCATCACGTTCAGTTTATCAACTTCTTATACGGAAGAACTGTATTCTTATATTTTCATCAAATACGTGAAACCGCTGTTGAAAAAGAGCTCAATAACGTTGGACGATCTCCATCATGCTCCAGCCGTCCTGAAGATTGAAGAGATTCTTATCGAAGGGTTAGGACGTTTCCGATTGTTTCGGTCCAGGGGACAACGAAATCCCGTTCATCCAGGGGCGGAAACATTTTTTCCAGAGCTTCTTCCGTCGGATCCCGATCCCTCGGACGTTAAGGAAACATCAATCTAACCGCGGCAAAAGCAACCTTCACCGAAGTTCTCTCCGAGGCAACCGCAACAGAGGGTCGAGCATCGCGGGAAAGTAACTTCCAATTACGTGGATGCCTGTTCTCCCCCGGTTTTTCGCGGCCGGCAATCTAGCCGTTGTCAACATGTTTGTTAAAGGGAGCCGTGCCGACGGGATTGAATGAAACCGGACTGCCTACCGTCGTCGGCCGACGCTTCCCCACGCTTCGATAACTAATGACAGTTCGCGGAAGTTCTCCTCTAAGTTTTCCAATCGGCCAAAAACTTGCGAACTGACATTTACCTAGAAGAATTCGGGGCCGGGCCAGACAGTAGGAGAGAGGATTCCCCGACACTTTTATCGACGCAGTCGCGGGCGGGGGGAGCGCGAGATCTTCCGCGATCAATCGCGTCGACTACGCTGTGCTTTCCAATCAGCGTCCCCTTCATTTTCCGGCCCGTGATGTCCCTTTGAAACGACGCGATAAGGTATCCCGAGAACGCCGCCGGTTGCGAAGGAAGTTCGAGAAAGTGGCGCGATTCCGGAAAACCGACCGTCAAAATTGGCCCCTTCACTTGGCCCCTTCTTCGAATGTTTCCAATCTGGGAATCGAATTCCCCTGGAAGACATTCGTGACTCGGTAATGCAGCCCATATTCGAGATGTTAGTGCCGGACCGAATGGCCAACTGCCGCACCGTCCGGGGAAGATAGAGAGCGGGAAAACACGGGTACTGGTGGCCCGGAGAGAAATTGGAATAATTGCGGCGGCTCCGGGGAAATTAAATTATCGAACTATTTTAGTTTTAATGAAATTGTTTAGCGGCCGAATAGACCTGATCAGGAACACCGAATTGCCCCCGGCGTTATTCGATCGGAACCGGCCACCGGTCACAAACAAAATGACACGGGCCAGCTCCTCGTTATGACAATTTGCTGATCAATCGGAAATGTAAACACAATGCACTTAGAGAAAATTTGTGACAAGGATAAGAAGTCTCCCATACATTCTTTTCTTTGAAGAACCAGCGAATTTCCACGAGATGCTCAGGTTTCAGAGGATTTATCCTCTCGTCGCACAGTGGTCTAGAAGTCAGTTCTAATGCGAATTAATTATTGCGCGAGGAAAAAATTGACATTTCGTGTAAAAATTACTTTTAAATATTTGAGTAAAGTAAATAGAACATTATTTACAATACTGACTACTTGTTTATTAATATAATAATTATTAATCTAATACTACATTCTTTAAAATTTTTTAATGGCCTTCCAACTATTGCCGGTTCAAGTTCGCGAATGTCAATCTCATTAAAGGGGAATACTATGGTCGATTCTAACCAAGTTTTATTTTTTTTATTGCCTATTTTCTAACGTTTCTCAATATTTTTTATGAAGTTCTCTAAAATTCCTCAAAAATAGCCTCTAGTAATCCGCTAACGCAATCCTTTCGTTTCAAATTCTTCAATTTGAACCATTCTTCGGACAACTCTAAGCGGGTGATCGTAGATACGTTTACTACAATATTAAAATAAAATGATAATGGGATTGCGAGGGATCGCGTTTTCTCTTTGCCGTTTATGGAGATGAAGTAAGCTTTCAAATTAAATACTTCGCAACGCGTGCAAATTTTGTAAAACTTACGACATTCTAATAATTGTTCTTAAAAAGTATCAGTTCATAAAATACATCATAAAGTGTGTGAAGGAAACGTAAACCTACCATTTCCAGTTACAGCCATACTGATAATATCATATATAACAAGATACTAACACAATTTATGCACACTTCAAGAAAGAACTCGATATTTTGAGGTTATAATTTGTAGCAACTGACTAACGCAGAAAAACAAAATGTGGTTACTGGAATATTGACAATCTCACCAACAATAATACGGTGATGTGATTTACTAATTCTGCTTTCGTTATTGTAGTATACATATCAAACTATCATACGAGTATAAATTTTAACAGATTTACACTGCCGCTCAAAAGTATGTGGACACTTCCTTAATTCTTATAACTACCTGAAAAAAGTTATGACATCTTTGGTAAATTTGATTATCTTATATGTATTTCAGTTCGTACAGTATTGGAGAACATATTTTAATAATAATTTATTAAATATCTCACCGATAATGATAGAAAATAATTATATTTTCTTTTCGTCTACATATCCACCGCGTGCTTTTACGACCGCGTTTACTAGTCGTGGCATTCTGGCTATTAACTTTTTCATTACTTCACTTTCAATAAGGTTCCACTCAGATTCTAATATTTCCCACAAATGTTTTTCAGACTTGGCACATCGTTTTCGGACTTATCTATCTATGTGATCCCACAGTTTTTCTTTTATTTATTTAAGAAAATGCAATAACTAAATTGTTTATTTTGGTACTATTAGAATACATTACATACATATTCATAATAGACTTTAGCAACAAATATTGTTTGATAATAGAAATATACATTATATATCACAAATTTCATGAACATGGTAAGTGTCCACATACTTTTGAGCGGCAGTGTACGTTAGTTGGTATTTTTAATTTATTCGCGCTAGAACTGACTTTTAAACTACAGTGCGTCGGGGTGATATTTTGGAATTCTATCCGGAATTGGTTGTTTTCTAATTGATCAAGTTTCGCGGATAAACGTCTGCGAACAGTTGACCGACAATAGCTGCGAATTTGTTTGCGTATTATCCTGTAAACATTCGGTTTGTGATTGTATGGGGAGTTGGCCATTAAACTGGTGTTTCGGATTACCTCTAATTCCTCGCAGGCGTCGCGCCGCTGCGCTGGGAGCGCGCGGATTAGTCGAAGATTAAGCTGTTGGACACGTTACTGCCCCGGTCCGTAGCCGGAAGAAACTTGCCCGGGGTTTCCTTACGAAAGCGTCTTTTCCGAGCGAGGTAAAAGTTATCGACGCCGCGCTTGAGGTTAAATTGGATAAGCATTGCCGGGCCATAACTTCCTCTCGCCGACGCGACGAGCCGTGCCGCGTCGCTAGAATGATGAAAGTAAAATGACGCGAAAGAAAGTGTACGCGCGACGCAGAGAACGGCGGCGGCGGCGTGTCGCCCGAGTCACTTTTTATCGGACGAGCTTCCGGAAATCTCTTCTGGCGCCACTGCCGGCGCAAATTGTATTAAATATTAGTCCCCATAACGCGGCCGCACCGACGCGCAATTTTATTCATGGCGCCGCGCTGAAGAATGGCACCTCGGCTCGCCCGAGAAAGGGAACCCTTGTAAGATTCCTCGAAAGAAATTCCGAGATCCTTCGGAAATTAAAGTTTATTATGTGACTCCATTAAAGAGGCACTAGGTCTGAATTAAGCCAGAAATAGTACTGTAGAAAACGCCGCCGCCGGAATGTGTTGCAATTTAAAATAGTAAATCGTTCAACTCGTCGCCGACTGCTAACGAACAGCTGGAATTACTTTTCCTGCGAGGGAAGGCTGAAGGAGCGAAGATTTTTAGATTTCCCTTGCCGACTGAAGTTATCTCGAGTGACACGACCGGATTCCATATTTCCCCGATGCGTTCGGGCGACGCCGTAATAATCGCGGGATAATCTCGTTACGAAACCACAAAAGAATTCTTCCGGGGGAACAATCGGAGGTTCGATAAACGATATTACGTAACGCGAGTAACACGAAATATCGGCGACACGCGCGCACAAAGGGAGAGAGACCGCCGAAAGTACATTCTACTGTCCCATCCTAATTTCATTTCACAAAAGAAAGTGGGTCGACGCGCGGATCTCGTTAACTCAGGAAGAACGAATCGAGAGAAAAGCTTTATATATAACCTCGCCGCTGTGGATCAATATTCAGCAGACATATCATAAGGATCGCGTCGAAAATATATTTGAAACGAGCATGCTGCTAGAATAATAAAAAAAAATCTCCGGGAAATAATGTCACTTTTACACAGACGCGAATCAGCCAGCGTGTACGATAACGTTGCGGTGATGTTTCCGCAAATGAAAAATCGTAACAATCATGAAAAAAAACGTCGAAATGGCCGCATTTTTCACGACGCACGCGCATACACGTTTCATATTAAATCACAGGGATTTTGTTCTAAGCAGGCAATATTTCACGGCACGGTCCGTATCGGTTTTTCAATTTTTTCCTTCGTCACTCGACACGCTTTGTGGCGAGAGCAATCCGTCAAAAACCGCGAGATCCACGAATGATTTTCGGATCGTTGCCGCGATAACAATCGGCCGGTTGTAAAATTGGATTAAAACTCCGCCGTCGGAGGCTTTCGGCACGGTGCAGCGCGGCAACTGGTTTATATACACGGGACAAGCTCGACGCTATTAAATCGTACCAACATATATTACAAAATCGGCCACGGAGCTTAACTGCTTACACCGAAGCTTAAATTAGGTGGCGTTCGCTCACAAGCTCGGAACAGCGTTAACCAATTTTATCGTGGCCGTTAGACATGTAAATTAGCTGCATACAAAATAAGCTAATGTAAAGCGGAAGCGATCGTATTTAGGAGGGGCGGTTGGCCGCGCCGAAAAGGGACGTTCGACGACGAGAAAAAGCTGGTCATGCAATTTTAAGGCGCGTTCTTACGGCACTCGCCGCGCCGGCACGCATTTTGCAAATCAGTCCGTGTATCGATTGAGTCCCCGTGCTAAAAGCCTCTGCACTTCCGGTTGCACTTTAACCCGGCAACTTTGTCCGCCGCGTTACAGTTTTATTCATTAAGCGGATACATAAGTGATCGCCGTTTTCGCCTATTTATCGATAGCTGTGACTTGATACCGCGTTACACAGCCATAACAACTCCCTTCCGTGTCCATCACTTGTTGCCGCGTTTCCAGCGAAAATTGAATTCCATGGTGAAGCAATTAAAATTTGAGAAGTGGAATGGGCGTAACATCATAAAAGAGCATACATGAAATAGTACACAAATTTCATTTTCCATACAGATTATAACGACATCGAAAAGGCGATTATTTCACAAATGATATTTTTACTGCCACCGTGTTTGCGAACGGTTAGTTAAATATGTACAACAATTTGTATATTTGTTTTCGCGGCTGACTACCCCGAAAATTTGATTGTTCGAAAGTGCGACGACGGGAGTGAGTGAGACGTCGATAACAAGCAAGAGACAGCGCAGGCCCGAGTCGATAAATTGTGAAAACAAACATGTTTGGGGACACACAGGGTCTTCGGAACCCGGTTCAGTGAACCGACTGGTGATTCGCTTTCTATAGACACATAGCTCGGGGCTCGCAACTCGCTTATAGAGAGCAGCGGGGTACGATTCCATAATTGTTTCGATCGTCTCGATTTTATTCTGTTCTTTACCTCTGCTAGAATTTCAGCGGAGATAACGGATCGCGAATCGCGATACAGTGGTTTAAACGTTCCGGTGTCCATTTATAAAAAGCTTAATGTCTTTTAATTGACACGGCGATTGCATCGCGGAGAGAAAAATTCGCGGAATGTTGTTTCGCGCCATCGACATGGGGAACGGCCGGCTAATCGTTTGATCCTTTGCAGGATTGTCTTTGTCGGTGGCGCGAGAGCCATTTGAATGTACGAATTTGCGCGAGAATGCGGACGGCAAAGTCCTCCGTGGCTCCGCGTGTTCTTTATTGAAACACCGAATGGCCAGATTAAGCCGGGCTTATAACGATTATGCGTTATGGCTCTGCCGAGGAAACAATTTCCATTATCATTAATTGCGGTTTTATATGCAAAAACGTGGCGGCGACCCGGTTTCGCGGCGCAGCGGCCCGGCCCTGGGTGGAACGGAAAAAAGTCCACCGGCGCGCGCGCGCGCGGGGGTGGCTGCCGGGTAGAAAGAACGGGATCTCACGCAATGAACGGGGGCCGACATTAATCTTTTGAAAGTTGACGGGGTTGTCATAGTCCTCGCCGATCGCGATCTGTGGGCCCCACCATTAATAAAACTGATCCGGCGAACGATTTCACTCGGTAGCCCGACCCGGCCCGGAACGTACACATCGCGGCGTTACATCAAAGTCACACACGGAAGTTTATAGTTCGTAACGAGGTTTACCCGGGTTCGTGCGCGGAATGCGATTATGATTTATGATCCGCGAGTAATCGAACAGCCGAAAGCAATTTCGCCCCCTCTTTCTTTCGTGTCGCCGGAATCCTTATCGAACGACATTTCCTCTTTTTTCTATACTCCATCCGCGCGCCGCCATCAGATACCGCCGGGCGAAATTACACGAATTTCATTTAATGAAGAATCAATTTTTACTTTGGCCAAAGCTGGATCTGATAGCCCGGACCGACTCGGGCTTTTTCCTCTTTATCGGCTCCATCGAACAACCGACCCGAGGAATTAGAATAAAAACGCCCGGCGTTACGGATGATCGTCGGCCGCGCGACGATGAAAGCAACGATTCGTAAATAACTAACGACCGGGTTACTTTTGAGGTTTATTTTACCTCGGACCGGCAGTTTCGGTCACGAATTTATAAAGTTACGGCGTTGGTTACACGGAAAAAATAATCCTGCAACTACAACGTATTCTTTAACGTGCACGTATTATTTTACTCGATTTCTGCACGATACAAATAATGTTTGTCATTTTCGTGAGGAACGTCGCGGTGAAAAGATCATTTATTAGATATATCTGTGCTCGAGGAAAAAGTCTGGGAACAGGCGAAAAGCCGGGTTTTATTATCGCCGGGGCATCAAAGTTTCGAACTGTCGAACAAAGTTTGCGTTTGATTTTCTCTCCAGTCGCATTTCTATCGCTTTGATAACTACCGCAGGTCGATCGATTAAGTGTTGGCTGAACGTTTAAACTGTCCGATCATCTCGGCCCTAAATGCCAGCTAGGAAATACCCGTTGGCAGCGATAATGCAACTATTATGTCTGCGGCTATGCCTGGAATCGGAGTTGGCGCAGTTAACAGCCACCAGATATTGCAAGTTAATTTAAACTTTCGCCGGTTCGCCGGAGGGGGATCTTGATGCACAGTCTCGACGGATTCTTTCGTGAGGGCCGTGTACACAGAATAGACGTCGGGGAATCGCAGCGCGGAAAGTTCATGCTCGAATTATCCGCGCGGGCGCGAAACCCTTTTTGTCCTCTCCCACAATCTCGCTCGATCAGGACAGCCAATCGCGAACCAGATTCTACGTCGGCCAGGACGGACTCGCATTAACGGGGAACCGGTCGCAATTTTTGCCACGGCGTATCTCATGCATTAATTTAATCCGAGGGCTTCGGCCGGTGTAATCGCGGAACCACTCGCCGCCGAGAGAATACACGAAGAGGAAGCGGACCGTCATCGTTCACCGGGGATGCTGGCACGACTTGTCTCTGCCATTCGCTGCTCCCAAGCTCGGGCAAAGCTGCCGGTCGTCCGCCCCGAGCCAACAAAGATTGCCGCTTACTTTCAGCCCTTAAATTACGAGCCCCGTACGTTCTCTATCGCGCCGGTTCTAATTTTCCGTCGTACGTGCGAGCCACGGCGCTGCGCCGTAATGCAACGGCCAAAGCTGACGCGTAAGTGGTACCTTATCGCGCGGGGGCTTCTGTTAACAAGTCCATGTCATCGGCCGAGCGGGAACAGTTGTTTGAGTTCCGGTCAGGTACGTCCCCGGAGAGCGAAACGGAGCAGAGACTCCCCGCGGAAGTGGACAGCGAACATACACTTTTAAATTTAGTTGAATTTCCTAACTAACGTCGCGTCGGGAGGAATTGGATTTTTTTGTTCGAGCCCGAGGGGTCGCCGCGGCGCACTTTATTCCCGTGAAGCCACGGCGCTCCTAGATCGAAATCTACGGGTTCATCAAATCTCCGGACATTGTACGTAGTAGTTGTTCCTCGGCGATCGTCACGTCAGCTCGTCAACGTTCCGACGAACAAATTGCTCGGCGTTCCCAGAGCGATACCCAGTCCAATAAAACTAACCTGGCCGGTCGGTCGGTCGGTCTTTCGGTCGGTCCTTCGTTAATCGCGACCGACCATCTTTCCCCTTGTTCTTGTTACCGAGGCTCCCAAGATTCGACTAGACTCTAATGATCGTAAATTCCTGGCATCGCGGCGAGATCTGGAACGACATTCGAGTTCCGGTCATGTAGGAGCCACCCCCGGAGAGATACCTGACTGGAGAATAGACGGAAGAGTGTAACCAGGCCCGCTGCGCGACCCTCCTCCTATGAAAACGCCTAGTTTCCTCGTTTACCCGCTGAGACCGGGAGCCACGGAGTTCCCGTTGAAGTTTCTCGCGTTACTTCCCAATTCTCATCTTCACCGCCATCCAACTTCTTCCCTTACCTATTTCCTTCCACCAGGTGTCCCCTGTCCCTCGCGCCACCCCTCGCACCACCAGGCGGACTCGTTCCTGGGGACGACGTCATACAACCAGGACGACGTTTACATATCTTCTCTCTGTCTCTCCGTTCAATGTTCCGCGTATCGTTCCACCCTCGTTACACCCTTGACTCTCTTTCTCCTTCTCTCTCGCACACACACTATCTCTGGTTTCAACCCCACACGCACGCAGACATCGACTTCTCTCGCGGTGAACCAGCCCACGGGCACACGGAAGTTAAACGAAGAGGTAATCCCGAGCAAATATCTCGGAATCAGCGATAGTTCAACTAAGTTACGGGAGAACAACTCTTTCCCGTTTCCGCACTCAGGTTATCGCGCATAATATATCGTCCTCCGCGGGAATATCGTATCAACCGCACCCGAGATCTGGGACGAGGCTTAGGGACGAACGTCTAACATTCTTTTTCGTAGAATTGTAAAGCCGATTCCCCTGCCTCTGATAGAACACTTCCGTTTAACGCTCGACCCACCGAGCGCTGAAAGTAGTACGCGTCTCCTCGTGGAAACGACGAGATTGAATTTATTTAGATATTGCACGTTTTATTTAAGTGGCGAGTGTTTTGATTATTTCAATAATTGTAAAATAAATCCGAAACCGGTCATTCGATCGGTGTATTCAATCCGAACGCGATTCCGCCACTGGGAGCGACGGGCACGAGAAATTCGAATCTTTCTGCCAAACGTTTTATTTTACAAGCAAATAAAACTGTGGAGAATTGCTGAACGCGTGTTGGTTACCTGGATCGTATCCCACGAATGAAGTCGTTATTTGTAGTTTGTTTAAGCATCTGCAGTGTAATAATAACTGCGAAATTCTACAGTGAAATGTAAAACGTCATTGAATCTGCTTCGGATTCGTCGGGAAGTATTTCATTAAAATCGCATGATTTGCGTCGGCTCTACAAGAGGTGGTTCCGCGACGCAAGGGAGGAATTCCGTGGAAATAGAGAGTAAGGCAGAGGGTCGGCGAGAAGTGACGTATTATAGAGATTCCTCGTATATAAATCCTGTCGTGACGGGGAGCGTCGAGCGGATATGTAGGCCACCGATTGGATTCCATCCCATGCGTGAAAGCGCGGCGAAGAAATTGAGAAGCCAAGTTGCATATTGCAGCAGCCTTGCATGTTCAATCTGTATCCGCGATCGACAGATCCCGGGTGCACAACGCGATGTCTCTCCGGGGCGCGGCCAGAGAGAGAGAGAGAGAGAGAGAGAGAGAGAGAGAGAGAGAGAGAGAGAGAAAGGGAGTGAGAGCAATCTCGCGTCATTACGGAGTTTTATGATCCGGAATGACAAAACTGGCGCTTGGCGCTGGTAGGATCGCGATAGCAGACTCGGTGTTTCAGGGAGAGGCAATTAATCAGCGCAATGAATGCCTGAAAATCGCTGGCCACACGATTATGGAAATTTTAATTAATAAATAATAGGTTGCCGTCCTAGCGGTTCCCCTCAAGCTCGGCCGTTTGTTTAAGATTAATTGTTGATTAACGGCCGATGCTTTTTCTTTCCTGCGCCGACATTTAATCTCGCCGCGCGAGCGCGTTGTTCTTTGCTGAAACAAGAATTATGAATCGTTGTGCACGAAAGATCTCGGTCTTGGATCCTCCGAATACGCAAGCCGGCCCATGGGGACCACCGTAAGTCAAAATTGACTCCCCGGAACGTCTTTGACCCGGGTTTAAAGCGACTCGATAAATATTATATCGTTCTCGGTGAGAGTAATTGTAAACCGTGGCATAGGCACCATGGGAACGATCGCGGAAAATGGGCTTGGAAGTTCGCCGGTTAATATTTATGCGAGCGATGGCAACCAGCGGCGCGCGGAACATTTATACGCGTTCCGTGCAACTTTATTACAGGAAATATTTCCCGCATTAGTCTCATTTTCATATTATAAATTGCAACGTTTCGTATCACAGCGAACTCAAACGTTATTGCAAATATACATTACCGGGGTCGGTCTGAAATTTCTTATCGATTTTTAGCGTTGCCGTATCGTATCGGATCGCAAATTATCTCACGACTGATATTCCATATTTTTCGTAATGGCTTTTTGAAACTCCCGGTTGTTGTCTTTTACAAAAATGTTTTACGTCTCGTTTTCCGTGAAACGAAAATAGCCCGTCGCCGCATGGATGACATTCGCTGTCCCTCGAAACGAAAGAGCTTGAAACTAAAACTTTTCATTCGAAGACAGGATCAAAACAATTTATTTAACAATACAAGGATATTCTCACACCTCAAGAAATCTAATCAAATGTGGTTTACCTTAACAGATGCTTGATTTTCCTGGTTTTCACAGTGTTGAAGACCTTCAGAAACAACAGAATAACATTAGAATTGAAGCGAATAGGAGTATTACGAATTTAATCGCAAAAATCGTAATGCATGACAGCTGTCATCCCCGGGAGGACTGCATGGTGGAGTAATAAACAACGAATTCGAGATTTCACTTAGCCATACGTCCTCTTTAGAGTGGAGGGAGCATTATCCGGTGAAGGCAGCGTGAATTCGTAAAAGGGTGGCAAGACAACATTCGGAATTACCGTGGGAACGAAAAAATTCGAATTCCCGGCTAATCTTCTTTGCCGTGAATTACGTGGCTATCGAAGGCCCCGTTTCTACGCGGCAATCCGTGGATTAATATATGTTAAGACTGCGCAATCCCATAAGCCTGTGGCTACGGGCGTACGGCGTAGCCACGAATTCCATCATCCCTGCTTTCCCTCGTCGTTTTCCCCCCGTGCTCGGTGGGGTTGGTTTTTTCGCTAAAACGCGCGAGCCCGGCTACGCGCCAGTAACAGGTGTTCCCGCGGATAATGTCCTAAAAAGCTTCCAGAGCATCACTCGGCGTTTATCAAAGCGCCTCGAATGCGGCTGGCTTTTCACGATTCCCTCTCCTCCGGCATCCAACCTCAAACCCACCCTCGCAGGCCGGAGACAAGGGGCGACAATGCGGCCGCAAAAGTCCGCGACTCGCTCGCCGTGAATAGCGGCGCGGAATAATAAAGCGGTCGTTATCAATTCTTTGAGTGGAGACATTGTCGTGAACCGTCGAGCATCGGAACACGTGGGAACCGGTCGAAAGAAAGAGAGACGAACGACCGCGTTTTTCAAACCGCATGACTTCCTGAAACGTCTAGATTCGTTCGTCCCCGCGATTGTTCCAAGCAAACGCCTTCGCGCCAAACTTATTTTCGCTACTTACAATTTTCATTGAGACATTCTAAATATTCAGCTGTTTTATCGGGATTTGTTAATACACACTGGGCCCTTTAACTATCTGTACGGAAAATGTCTGGTGATCTCAGAAAAGTGGATTGAGAAATATATGAAAGAAAATTGTTCGATAAAGATTTGACTGGACTTACTGATAGCTGCCATAAAATGGTAAAAAGTGTCCGCGATTAAAGGGTTAAGCTTTATGAAATATGAGTATTCTGAATTTTATTCGCTTTACTTGCAAACAAAGAGTCTTTGTGGTCGATTCAATGTACAGAGGGATGAACGAAGCTAATTCAGGGAGTCCATAACAGAAAGGCTCCACCATGGAAAATCCATCAAATAGATCCAGGCTTGAAAGAAATGTCTGTAATAAAATTCATAATAAAAATGTTCGTCGAGTTGAATCGGTCTGGAGTTTTGTCCCGCCATAATGGCGCGCAGCGCGATCCCAGAGAAGCTATCGTGACTCGTAGGCGCTGCATGTGAATCCGAACGTAATAATAGAGCCTCGTCTCGTTCGGAACCAAGTCAATTATCTCTGCGTGGAACGTTCCGAAACTTTAAAGACTTAATTGTTACGTGCCGTGGCCAGCAGAAAAACAGAGCTGTAATTCGGCGAGAATCGCGCGCGCGGTGGTTCGCTCGCTCAGTCGCGGGAACGATTCCGAGTTTCAATTGAAGTTTCATTCGGGAGCGAGAGGAGGGGGGGAGTGCTAGAGAGACGGATCGTCACCGTGGGTCGTCGAACCCTCGAGAGCGAAGACTGTCGAATTTCTCTGTTATTGTATGCAAAAGCGTTTCGACGCGATGCTCTCGTTCGCCGGACGGTTTCGGACGCACACTGCCGCTTCGAACAAAGAGCATAATTAATGCCCGTTCGGCCGTGCCGATAGTTTCGCGCGGTCGGATCCCGCTGGATTTTAAATATCTCAGGCTCGATTGCGGAGTCGATTTCCCATGCATGGAAATGCGCCGGAAGGCGGCGGCTTGCGAAACTACGCCGCGGAGATAGCTTTATCGGGACCGCGTTAATGACGTTATAAGTTGCAAAATTTCCCCCGGAAAATGCTCGCGCACTAGGTGGCCGGAAAGGTTCGCGAGAAATCCCCGCCGCTCAAAGGGCACCGTGAAACGAGAACCTAAAACTCGTCGTTGTTTACACAAAGAACAGATTGCAATGAAAACAAACTAAACGCCCCGGTGTGCGTAACTGCGATAGTTGCGCAGGATACCATTTCTGGGTTAAGTAGAACCTCTTAAGTGAAATTTCCAACCCGATATCTATGGCTGTCGATTGTTAATCAAAGAAATTAGATACCAAGCGGCGAGACCAGGACTTTCGCGTACGGAAAATTATATCGCAAATATCGACGATAGTTGTGTAGAAGCACGGATTGCGAGCACAGACAACGGCGCAGTACCGCGGCTCATACGTTTCATTCGCGCGACTCCACTCTCATCAGCCTGAGCTTTATTTCAGTTATCCGAGAGCAGTTCTATCAGCCTTTTACCGTTCCGATTTACGCGCGCGGAAACGCGACAACTTTGATATCCTAATATCGACTCGCGCTGGCGTACGCCGATGCCCGGAAGAATAATGGCGAATATAGGTCACGACGCTTTTCCGCAACAAAAATCACGTCGTGCTCTATTTACGTTGATGGCTGAGCTCGTTTCGGCCGCCCTGCGGCGCACGCCGAAGAGTTCTCCGAAATTAATTACCATCGGAATCGGCGTCCTTATTTTCGTTACGACGGGGAGACCCCCACCTCAGGTTGGCCGCGGAAAATTTCACTTGCGCAAAATATTCACTGCTTTCATTGCAAATTAATATTGCGAAAGATAACAGCTGGGACAGAATGTGTTATCCCAACCGCGTTTAGTTTAGGCGGTTTAATAAGAGCCCTCGGCTACGGTTGTTTTCGGATCGCAGACATTAATTGGTTAATGGAACCGACGACGGGAGCAATCACGAGAATTTTTCCGACGAGTTTAATGATCCGCGTTTAACGAGGTGCGTTCCATTTGCGCGGCTGGAAATGGGCAAACTTCCGAAATGAAAATATGTATTATACATTATCTTATCAACTCTGACTTCTCGGTTTTTCTGTTTTCCTAGATAACAGTGCCACCATTACTCAATGTCTACTATTATAAACACCGTTACGAGTCGATATAAGGAGCATCTCAATCTCAAATAATTTTATTTAATATACAATTTTTTTTATTTCGGCGCAAGGTTCGATCATTAATACCACAAAGCAAATGTGCAAATCTTCGCGACGGTTTCTCGACGTCGAGAAACATGGTTTAATTTGCACATTTGCTTTGTGGTATTAATGATCGAACCTTGCGCCGAAATCAAAAAATTTTATATTCATTTTTCGATCGAGAAATATTCACCAATTTCATTTAACTCTGGCAAAGCTGAAATGGTTGTGTATTGATTTTTTTCTTTTCTTGACCCAAGTATTCAACCGAAGAGACTAGAATTTAGATAGAATGTGGCGATTCGAGGGATAACAGTGGCTGTGAGATGCACAGGAAAAATAATTACCGAACAATGTTACGCGCGAAAGAAAAGGGGAACGGATAGACACGAAGACACGCATAATGGAATTCGCTTAAACGAGTCAAAAGAGCAAGAGAATAAGCATAAAGGACTGACTCCTTTATCCAACGCGTGAGACTGAAAGGAAGATCCGACCGTTCAGCGCAAGTTTCCTGCCATTACAGCCAGGCGGCTGATTCGAGTTTCGCGAAGAAGCTTGCAGAATCCTCTCACGAGCCGAGATCGAATTACCCAGATCGAAGTCAATGCGGAGTCACCGTTCAGGGATCCGAATAAGAATTCGCAGTCGCCTCCGATCTCGCTCGGATTCAATCAGAGGTGAAAATGCGGGTAAATCGCGGGCCCGTATCGCCGGTGGCACGGCGAGTGCGCCGATAAAGGCAAAAACATATTCGATTCCTATTACGCGGCTTACTCGTGGCTCGAATCCGCTGGTGTGTTCCGCAGTCTCGCGGAAAAAGGCGTAGTGGCGTCTCCGTTTTTCCTTCGCAGCTGGTGAATACAGCTGTTTGCGCTTCAGAGTGGCAGCCACTCTTCCGGTATTCGCCACTCGATCTTCAATTTCCACGAGATCCGCGCGTTATTTCGCGCTATTCGACTCGGCCACCACCTCGTCTCCATCGTTTCGCATATTCGCTGGCGGACTTCCTCCAGGATCGTCTCCGTAGACTTGGGGCTCTCCTACTTCGATCGCATTTCTAGTAAATCGGCACCCTTACTTAGGGCTTTAGGCCTCCTCCAACTCAGAGAGAGAGAACTAGGTGAGCCTATATTCTCCTCTGGCGCTCGTACTAGTCGGAGCGCGGTGACAGCTCAGACCTGTCCTAGTCATTCGGGCCCCACTTTAGACTTCCGACCTCCTCCGACTCGTCCCACGGACGGGAGAGATCGAGAGGCAGAACTGCATAGCCATTTCTGTATTTCTCAAAACCATGCCAGTTGAATGGTGCGGTGGGATAGCACGAAACTCGGAGAAGGAGCTGAACGTGGCCCGCGGGCCACAATTTGTACAGACCTGACGTAAACTGTACGGAACGCTACCCTATTGCGAGCTGGAACGCGCAACCGTACGAGGTCGTTGAAAGCGTTCAAAGCAGCTCGACCGTGCGTCATTTCTAACGTGTGCTTACTTGGCCGGATAGAACGAGGATCGATCCCCGTTCTCCGCAGCTTCATCCTCGCCGCAACGAAACCGAACGTTTACGCCCCCGAGTTTCGACTTCGTTGGCCGTGCTCCACTTTTCGCTAGAGAACCGACTCGACTCGACTCGGCCGCGGTCGTTTTTCCACGGTATATACCGTTCCGCCGGCTTGTTACACGGCCCGCGGTCTTTCCGCGGGCTAAATGGCCGGTGCGCGAGTCTTTTGCCTCTGTTGATTGGATGGTTTGCCCCGGCACGCATGAATGAGTCGACGCCGGAACTTCAGGATCAATCGCGGAGCCAACCAGCCTCTCTCTCTCTCTCTCTCGCTGAGGGCGATTCGATTCGGAGCACATAAGGTATTCGCTCCCGAGCCTTGTGTTCCTTCCGAACACGCCCGCGTGCGGGCTACTGTGCACGCGTAATCCCAGGCTCCACCGTTCCACCATCGAGCCAGGCTGATCCGACCTCTCGTTTTGACAGTCTTCGATCCTTCCCCCTGCTTCGAATCCGCTCCCCTTCAACCGGGGGAACAGTTCCCTCGACTGAAACGCGGCCGCGATTTTCCGCGCTTCGAAGTTTATTTACCTGGAACATGGAGAACAGCCCCAGCCATGCCCGAGAAGAATACCAATGGAAAGATGGAAAATAAACGAACAGCGCCCGAGTGGAAGGGCAACCCGATCGATAAGAGTTTTCACGGATCGAATCGCCGCGGTGGCATCCGAGATTTCGTCACGCAACTTCTACCTGTTCCGCGCTGCTGCTCGAGCGCAGCGTACTTTGCACTTATTTACTTATTGCATCCTGTTCTTCCCCCCTTGTTGTCCCATAGCGATTAACGCTTTGCGGTCTATGCTGGTTTTGCCGGTTCGTTCCAGCTGGTTTGCGTTTGGTTGGCCAGTTTTGGACGTCGCACAGTTTCGCTGTGTTTAAACGACGCAGGAAATATCATGTTTACAATCATATGCTTGTATCAATGATAAAACTTCTATTGAGTAAATGAAATCGCGAATCGATAATTCCGCCGGATGACCGAGTGGCCTAATATCGTACCGATAGGACCTTTCATTCCCGCTGTACGTGACGTATTGTGCGAACGCCGTTCGCCGATTGTATTTACAGGAAGTGCTCGAAGTAGTTCCCGCTTTCTCGCGTCGAACAATAGGAACTTGCGTTCGAGTGGAACGGGCACGGGCGAGGAGATAAAGAAATCGCGATAGGGTTTGGAGGGTTAACGACGCGCGGCGTGTTCCCTATAATAATCGAGGACACGCGAGCTGAATTACTACCGATGGATCCGCAATTTATTTTTCCCGTGGATCGCGTTGAAACAGCTCGCCCGAAGGAAACCTGGTAGGTGGGTGGAGGGTAACGAACGGGCCGGGAAATGGAAAGGCAGAAAAGAAGCGTTCGAGTGTGAGGTTAAAACGGAGCCTGGCCCGCGGAACGTTCGCCCAGGGGCAATTGAATCGGTTTCGCCCAATCAGCGGCGCCGTTAATAGCAATCAACGGTCCTTCCCTTTCGGTCTTTGGCAAACGATCGGACTAATTACTGATCGGGATAAGGCGCGCGCAGTGGCAATATGTGCACGGATATCGGACGTGCCGAACTCTCTTCTATTCCCGCCCTCCGATCGGCCCTTTCCTCCACACTTTTCCTCCAGCCTAGACCGTCTCTTTCACCAGTGGCTTCGCCATTCTCTTTCTCCTTTCTCCGTTTCCCTGGCCGTCGACTTCCTTTTCTTGAAATCGGGCGATAGGGGCGAACGCATGCGCCCACCGTCGAGTTTGAAAGGAACGGATAGGAGGGTGGAAAGCAACGGGAGCAAACGAGGCATGATAGGGCCAAGGGGTGAACGAGAAGGACAAGGGAGGTGGGCGAGCGACGAGAAAGACGCCGGGAAGGGTGGAGGAAGAAGGAGGGTTTCCACTGTGCGATAACGACTGGCATCAGCAGCGCGCCTCTACCTACGACCTTCGTAGCCCTGCGAGCTTAATGTACATAGACATAGCGGAGAGGGCAAGAGCTGGAGGGGATGAAGCAGCGAAGAGAGGGAGGAACAAAGAGGGAGGAAAACGAGGAAGCAAGGTGTACGTACTATACGTCAAGACAATAAGTACCATTAAGATAACAGTCGGAGGAGGGGGAACTCAGATAACCCTTGCATGGACCTCGGGGGGTCCGTAATGGAGGATTCCATTTTATTCCGAGCGTTATTTTTACCGTATCCAGTGCACGGGTGGCTACGCGAGTTCTCTGGTTTTTTCGGTAACGATCCAATCTCTCGAGAACCGACTAAGCCGGCCCGTTTAATTCGAGGGCTCGCGATTGAATCCTCCTTCGCGCTCCCGAAGAGCGACGTACAAGCTCACAGGTGTCCCATAAAAGGATACAAGCGTCTTCTTTCTTCCGGTATCGCATATTCTGACCTCGTTACCCGCCCGGCGAAAAAGGAACGTCTGCGTTGAAGCGGGGGCCAATGCACCGGCGGAGATGAAACGCGAAATTTTATCGCTCGTAGTATGGCTGCTCTACCCTGCTCCTCACCGTTCAAGCGGCCACCGCGTAATGACAATGATTAATATTGACCCACGTGCACCGTTCAACCGGGTAATACAGTCTCCGGCAGAGACGCGGTGGGCAAACTTTAGTGTCTTCCCCACCCACGCCCCAATCCTCGGGGATTCCGCAGTTCGTCGACACGACAGTCGCCGTCAAAAGTTACGGTATCTCGTCCCCGCCGTGTCTGCAGAATTCGACGGACTTTCGCATTCTTATCTGACCCCACCCACCCGGCGAAAATTCGAGTTACGTGGATTTCTCCGAGGAAGCCGATTCCCAACAACATCAAACGCTCGGGCTGGGTGTGTCCGTGATCATGCGACAGCAGCACGATCAATTGCACTTACGCGCACATCATTGAACTTCGAATCCTTGCGGTAGTGAACTGTATTCTTCGCGAAACTTTATTATTACCACGTTTTTATTAGCTCGCTTTCTTGTTTGTCTGTTTGTTTGTTCGGTGGAAAATTTTGCAATTGATTTGAAACTAACTTCCTGATGAGCTAGAGACTTGAAATTTTAAACATAGCTCAAAACTGGATGACAATGCAATATTTAAAAAAATTTTTTAAAAAAGCCTATGCGTTCAGGAGATATAAATTATTAATAATTTGAACCTTTGCACCCCCCGCCGCGTGACGTAGTACGTCTTCGCGGCCAGCGTACCCACTCTACTACGTGTTCCCACTCTGACTCATCCCCACTTCACTGACCCGCTTCGCACCGAAGGAGCTCAGTGTGCGTCAGTGTGCGTTCGAGCTCCGTGCGGTGTTTACAAAGTTACTACGTATTATTATAGTATAATGTTTGTTTACCAAGCGAAAGAACAGTTACACCGAAATTCTCCGTCGAACCTTTATCTTTGACATTTTACCACGGCGTTCGTTTTCGATATGACGCGTCGCAATACCGTCTGTAATTTATTACATGTCTCTATTATAATCTCATCAAAATGTTCAAAATCGATTGTAAAATTTCACACATATAAGGCTAAAAAGCAGAAAATAATTATTTAAATAAAAATAAATTTTTAAAAAATACCACGTTTTTAAAACGGACTAAAAAGTATAAAATAAAATTTTTAAAAACGCCACGTTTAAAAGCGGACTAAAAAGTATAAAATAATTTTATCTAGCTCCATACAGATTCCTAACCCCGTACACATAGTCCTGAAAATTTGTGATTGTGAATTTTGAATAGCTATGGAAATACTTGTAAGATTTAAAACGAAAAACGTGGGGCGCATGCAATAGATAATTGATGCATGAACACCTAAATCACTAACAATTTTATTGCACTGCAAATGATATGAACTGTTTTGCGAGTTTTCTCAGCGGCAGCTACTCTCTACACTCCTTACTATGTATTATCTGGCCCCCCACGTTTTTCTTTTTAAATCTTACAAGTATTTCCATAGCTATTCAAAATTCACAATCACAAATTTTCAGGACTATCCGTACGGGGTTAGGAATCTGTGTGGGGCTAGAAAAAATTATTTTATACTTTTTGGCGTTTTTAAAAATTTTATTTTATACTTTTTAGTCCGTTTTAAAACCGTGGTATTTTTAAAAAATTTATTTTTACTTAAATAATTTTCGTTTCGAATCAGCTTTTCATTTTCTATAATCAATTTTAACCCTCCACTCATCAGTCCTGTATTACTGCTTTATGTTTACTATGGGATACCATACACTTCCACTGTCTAGATTCTCGACTGTAGAATATTGTATGTGCTCTGTAAATGTAGTCAATTTCATCGAGTTTACATGATTGATAGTATTGATCAAATTCGTACGCCGGTTCCTTTGAAAATTGTTTCATCAAAAACCGTTCGAAACTAATCAACCTGCCGATAAACTGCTATAATATTAACGAACGTTGCGATTCATTTTTCATGCAATTTGTACGATTGATACTAATCACGCTCGTACGCTAGTTCCTTTGAAAATTGTTTCACGGCAAACCAGTAATATACAGGCTTTTGCGGCAGCCTGAAATCTCGTAATGCATGTTCGTATCAAAGTAACGATAAACCGCAATAGTACTAATGAACGTTGCGATTCATTCCGTCTAATCGTTCTTTATTGCCAGTTTTACGTCGCCAAAATACAATTACACGGGAGGGGGAAAAAACGTTAAGCTGGGTTCACGAATAATTCACAGCTCGCAGCGTAAGTAGCCCGCTCGTAAACGGACACATGCGACTCCGAGGGGATCCCGGATGCCGTTGTACAGCGGAAGGTCTTCTAAGTCATTAATTATAGAAGTACCGTAGGCACTTATCCGACGGCTTGCTGACGCGAATATTCTGGCTCTACATAAAGAGGTTGGCAGACCGAGAGGAAAACTCGTATTCGCATGGTACCGTATAAACTTTTCATTTGATTCGCTCGATCAATCTCGCCGGGACATCAACGTGATCCCCCTTTGTCTTACCTTCCGGCTATAGCCAACAGGTACTAATTTTGGATAGTTCGCTGGGGTAAACGGTCGGTTCTGTGTTTTATCGAGCTCCTAAGTGAAGCTATTTGACACAATTCCGGGCTCGGTTTAAACGATATAGCGCGGCTGAATTGCCCCTCTTCCGTCCTATTGATTCCATTCGATCCCTTTAACTGGATGATATACGAGTCTCTTTAATTCACGTTTCATGAGCGAATCGATAGCGAGATTGTTCGTAATTGGAGTATCTTCTTTTCAGGCGATTCCGTTTGACTAGGAGAACAAATCATTCGACGGGACGGAATTGTTTCTATCGATTTTCCTTAGACCGGCGTGCCGCGGAACAAATCTTTGCAGACGTTCGCTGTGCTTTGGTATTCGTTCATTTTTGCGTGAAATATTGTACATCATTTTTAAGAAACAGAAGCCAAAAATCTTTTCTTTAGTAATTTTAGTAAGCTGAAAGTACATTGAGGTATCGACATTCGCTTTTGCGTTATAAGAAGACACCAAAAAATCGATCTACCTTGTAATGTATAACAGACTCTCGAAAAGTAAATCTAGTACCAATTATAAATGAATTACATTGTACATATTTCCTTTTTGCCGGACAGCGAACGTCTACAGCTGATCAAATACCTTTGATTATTAATATCGGAATAATCGTTATTACTAGATTGTACGTGAAAAACACGGCGAGGTATAAAACACGATGGAATTGAATAACGTATGAAAATCATCGGTAAAGGAAATATTGTCTCTGTAAATTACACTCGGGAAATTTAATTCCGCGCAAGGATTAGCAGTATAATTATTACCGCGCGCACAGTATGCTCTCGTGTGTATTCTGTTTGTGGGTATTCTCGAACTCTCCCTTTTAATAAGATCGATTCCTGCGGAATGTTGGATGCAAACAGGCTGTGTCTTGGACTGTTCCGCGCGGTCCTTAACGGGATTCGCCGGAAGTTTCGGCCGAGTTTACTCGTTAATGACTGTGTACATACCAGGAGCGTGCTCAGGTACCCCGGTGGCCACGTATTCGCCGATGTTGGCTCATCGGCATCAAGTTGATGAAGAGAACACCGGCGATACGCCCCGGTCGATGCGATAGAATCTTGTTAGCGCAACTGTCTCTTTTCCAACGCGCGCTGTCGGTACACAAGCGCGTCCAATCAATGTTTCCTCATGAATTATGTTGGATCAGTTTGCGAGATAGACTTTCGGCGCCGCCGCTCGGACGTTGGATACCCCGTTCCCTTGTCTCGTTGACATCGGTTACGTATTTTCCGCGTTTTCGTTCGATCGGCCGAACGAACCGATCGTTTCGCACCAGAAAGGGACTGCGATTCCATAAGCGTGCGCGCGCGAGCGAGCGCTAATTACGACGTGAGATATTTATAATGGCCGATCGATCCGCGGATTTGGATTTTATCCGACCCCGGCCGGATATCATTTAAAATTCAATTTGTTTTGCCGGCGAATGTTGGACAGCATGAAAATAATACCGAGTCCGCGAGCAACTTGTGTATCTTTACCGGCGGTACACGCTTTAAAGTCATTATTCACGGTCGGCCGGGAACTGTAATCGCGAAAAGTTTAATCACGCGATTCTAAAATTATCTGCCCGCCCCCTCCTTCCCCTGAGAATTCCCCGGACTTCGAGAAGGTTAAAAGCTAGGTGCGGCTCTGCGAAAATCCCGGAGCAATACCTTGGTGATTTCGTGCTCTCGGGTTCCGAGCAATTAGTAAAATCAGTCGAAAATGTTCGATCGAAGATATTGTACGTTGTATCGAATTTTTGCGCGATAAAGCGAACTGGAAAGAAACTTTTCCACCGTAGAAATATTTCTGTATCTTATGATACCATTTGTTGCTACAGTCAATATCAAAAGTTCCGCAGTCTGTGGTAGTGTAATATATTCGCACAGTAATCACTCGCTTCCGTTTTAGCGAGTCGAGGAAAGAATTTCCAACGAGGTAAATTCGATTCTGTCTATTGGCTCGCGCCGCAGCTCTTGAATTCCCGCGGATCGTTCCGATACGCGAATTCGAGTATAATCGATGTAGACGTGCCAGCTTGTAACTATGGCAGCGACAGTTTCAATGGAGCTGTGTCACGGATGACTGGATCCGCGAACGATATGTGCATATCGCGTGCCACTTGAACAGAAACGCACGCTCTCGCGAGATATTACCGCGAAACGAAGGAACCGCCCCTTACGAGATTTACATCGTACATTACGATCATTCGAGAATTCACGCCGGTCGAAAATCGATTCGATTCCTCGGCTACAGCGGCGCGAAGAATCCCATTGAGTCGGGAGTATCTTTCTATCTCCAGAAAATATTCGATGTACAAGATGTCTCGCGGTATATGCGGCTGCATATTCTACCGGCTGCGCTCGAGGTGCAAAAATGATAAAGAAGGTACACATAAACAGATTTTCGGGGTGCTGAGGTTGCTCGTTTATCTCGGTTTGTGTCAGGAATAGCAATTCTCAAATTGAATCTCATTTATAATTTATAGTTTCTTAATACTGTGAATGATACCGCGAATACTATTTTTCTTTGTCGAGATACGTGGTGGTTCAATTAAGAAACTAGTCCAACATAACACTCACATAGTTGGAGACGTGTTAACATTTCGAATATTGCAGCCAGCTTTGATACAATTTTACAAAATATTTCCTTGCCGGGAACGTTTGAAAAAATGTAACAGATACTTCAACCCTCTGCTGTTTCGTGCACAGAAAGTTCCAGGGCGAAAAGCTCCGGTATTCGTAGTAAAATAATTATAACGAGCCCAGTCTGAACCGCAACATATTCCGCGAAACGAGCGTATCATAACTCCATCTGAAAAAAAACGTAGTTCCCGGCAGCCGGAAATGAAGTTCGAACTGGGTCATTTGACATCGTTGCGGCCAGGGAAACCCGTTAAATAGGGAACTAACAGTAATTAACGCTGTTTCCCCGGATCACTCAGCGCCGACGTGAATTCTCGTGGCTTCCGCGAACTTTGCCGCGGTTCCGAGAGCTGAGCCGTTGCTCTGGACGGCTTGGCCGGCTTTCACCGCGAAATTCTGTACGATAACGGAAGAATTCGGAGTTCTCTGGGACAATAGGCCGGTTTCTGGTACGACACAGCATAGCGTAGTGTTGGCAAACGAGAAACCGCTGGTGGACGAACTGAACGGAAGAGGGAGAGAGAGATAGGGGGAGAGACCCGAACCTCGGAAGGGGTGAATGGGCGCGAGAGAAATAAGGGCTGAGAGAAAGAAGAATGGGTCTGTAGCGGGAGAAGTAAAGCGTCGGAAGTTTGAAGCCCTTAATTGCTTTTTAAAACTTTCAAGTTCGACTCGGTCACGGACCCCCCGGTTCTTCATCCTCGTCCCGTAGAACTCGTCCCGGTCGCACCCTTTGCATTCCACTTTGGAATGTTCAATATTAGTTTTCCCTATCGGAGTTGCAAACACGTTCGGCACGAGGGGTAACTCGAACGCTAAGAGGGTGGCGATGCGCAAGAAAATAGACGGGCAGATAGAGAGAATGAGCGGCCGGGAGCCGGTAGTAAGAGATGGCAACCACGAAAAAGAGAAGGACGGAGGCCCCGAGGAGAGAGCCCGAACCGTCGATAACTAGCCGCGCCTAGGTTTTTGCACTCGAAGCAATTAACGTCGCCCGGAAAAGAAGCCGCGGCACTCGAGGGGTCGCTTCTATTGGTTTGTGTATCCTCTGGGCGTCGGGCTCACTTTTCTTCTCGCGAAACTCCGCGAAACCGTAAAGTGCCCCGTCCTCGAACTTTCGTCCGAACGGTCCTCTCCCTCTTTTCTTTCGTTTCGCGCGCCCGCGTCCGCCGAGCTTTCAGCCCCGGAGAAGATACTTTTATTGGGTCCGAAAGTTTTGTCGCGGGGAATCGCCACCGCTCGTGATCCGGAATGGTTCATCGGCGCTGCTCGATAAATTGCGCGATCCTCGGGCCTGGGAAAATTCCCCCCTTCCTCACCAGTTTTATACTCGTCCGGCAAGAACCCCTCGCGCATAACTTCCGCGCACGGTCACCGTCGCTTCATGTCGTTTATTTTGCAAGACCTGCATCGCGTAACGCCGACTATCACCCCATTCTATAGACAAGATAGATGCTTTTGTACTTATGGATTTCTACGTCCTCTTGCAGGAGGTGAAAAACCTGTTCTTCATGATCGCTGCTTGAGACATTCAAAATTCTAGGTTATTCGTTAACTCTTTGACGATCTTTTGATGCTATTAACGAGTTCAGATAATTAATATACAAGGGTTAAGGGTAGAAAGAGATAATTTATCATTCGAAACTATGCCTGCTAAAAGGTGACTAACTTAAACTATTCCATCATTCAAAAGCATCAAGCGCGTCGGGTAAAAGATCGTTATTTAGAGAATGGGCCCGTGAGAGGATAGATCGGACAGTTCTGGATCTTATTTAAGGTTCCAGGGAGCGATACGCGTTTAATCTACATTTCGATCCATATTGCATGAGCGATCCTCTCGAAACGTCCATTCAAATGCTCGGTACCGCGGTCTATTTCGAGGCGTCCGCGCGCGTCGAGGGAGAGACTGCTCGTATCTTTTCTCTCGAGTTGCTCGTTCGGATCCTCGAGGGTCCGCGGCAGACCTTTCGAGAGACGGTCTTTTCCCGCGAATCGTCTCCGCGGCCCAAGCCGTCGATCTCGAAATTAGAGCGGCTTCTCGCGTTCGAGAGGTTAATCGGCGGCCACGGTTCGATCGGCACGGAACAGGGGCTGGTTAATGGAGGCGTCGGGACAAAGAAAGGGAAACAAACGAACTTTACGTACGCGGGACGAGGGGCAGCGCCCTGACAAAAGGTTTCTTCTCGCGATCCATTATGGTTCGTTATATTCAAACTTCTGACTAATTTCCCTCTATCTCTCTTTCCACAGCCGGTCTTTGTCAGCGTTCCGCGCGCTCATTGTTACCGGAGATATTGGAACTTTCTACCTCGATTATTTGTAACGTCTCATTTAATTGACGAACGCTTTCCCTCTGTGTCTCGTTAATACTGCGATTACGAGAGGAACAGAGGGTGTACAGGTGCAACAGTGTCTTTCTGTCCGGTTGGTGCCTTGATCTAGAATAAGGGGTGAGCCAAGGGTAAATCTTTTATGGTTCCTGGAGGGACCGGAGCCATTTGCTCGCATCACCAGTGACGTCTTTAACTTTCTAAATGGGATCTTGTCCCCGGGATTCGACGATTATTGGGAAGGATAAACGCGAGCTGCGAGTTCTCATAAGACGGACACGCGGCGAGGGTGAACGGCGAGGGTGGAAGCACGCCAGAGAAAGCAGGAGGACAGATTTCCGCGTTTCAAGAGCGACGAACAACGGAAGCTTCTTAATGAAGAATAACGCTCCGGCCAAAGGAAAGATATTTCCACTTAAACAAACGCCCTCCTAGTCGGTCCTCCTTTGCTTTCTGTCGACGGCAATTGCTCTCCATTTTTCCCCTAATCTCTCCTCTTTCTCTCCTCTCCTTCTCTCCCTTGGAACAGTGTCCCCCAACTTCCTCTATATTGATAGCGCCATTACCTTCCTATCGACTCCTTCCACGCAGCGTCTTAATAGAGTGTATCCCTAAGACGCCGGCAGCGACTGCACGAATTTGTCTCACGGTGTCCTCCAATAGCTTTGAATGGGAATACCTCTCACTTCAATTACCCAGCACCAAAAATGACTAGGTGTACCCTACAAAAGTGAGAAGATTGTGTACAGGGTGTGTCCGTTAAGTTACGTCACCATTTCTTAGGCATTTCCAGTAGTGCAATTAAAAAATGTTTTAGCCAAAAGTTTCACAGTACTTGGTGAGCTACATGTTCGCATATTCCTAAATCTGAAAAATGCTTTTTACGTAAAAATGTAAAGGTCACCGTGACTTTTTTAAATGGCATCATATGTTTTGGACATCATAGATCAAGATCTGTGACCTTGAAATGACCTCAAACTCGGAAATTTTGTGCAAACGTAATTTTAATGAAAAATTATTTCTTACGATATAAATCAAATTACATAAGATGTTCGAACTGCGATCCATCTTCTACGACACAGAGCTTCGCTCTTTCTATTAGACTTTTCGTTGTCGTCATAAGTAGGGCGTCTCGGTTTATGTTATTACATGCAGTTGTTATGCGATTTCGAAGTTCTTGAACATTATTGATTGCTGTATCGTATACAACAAATTGCAGATATTCCCAAACATAAAAATCCAACGGAGACAGATCTGGAGAACGCGGTGGCCAACGAATTGGACCATACGTTCCTATCCAACGATTTCTAAAATAAAACAAAATACAAAAATCTAATACAAAGACCGGAGATCTTCGATCAAACATCGAACATCTGATGTAACTTGATTTATATTGTAAGAAATAATTTTTCATTAACATTTCGTTTGCACAAAAATTTCAAGTTTGAGGTCATTTCGAGGTCATAGTATATAGTACACTGTTAAATTCGTCTCGACGTCAGAAAAAATCCTATGATGTCCGAAACATATGGTGCCATTTAAAAAAGTCAAGATAACTTAAGAATATGCGAACATGTAGCTCGCCAAGTACTGAGAAACTTTTGTCTAAAGCATTTTTTAATTGCACTGCTGGAAATGCCTAAAAAATGGTGACAACTTAACGGACACACCCTGTACAGATTTTGTACGGTTGTAACATGCTTCACTGCTGGAATTTCTCACTGACAGAATCGTCTTCGCAATTTTAATAATCGTAGAATGAAATGCCGGTCGTATCACCGTGGCGAGCTCAGTGTTTAAACGAAAAGCAAGCTTCCTCTTGTTGCCCCAAGAGGATAGAGATCTCCAGTTGAAAGGAGAATCGTGTCGATGGTACCTCGCGACGCGTTTAATTCTCTTAACGATCGGCTCGCGGCCGGGGAAAGAGGTTCAGACAGAAGCGTGGCTCCGTATGACGTCGTCAAAGAGGCTCTTCGGACGATAGCGTCGGATCGCGTGATTCCGTTCTGGCTTCACACGCGATGCCCATTTCCTCCTATCGACCTTCCATCGGATCGCATCGCACCGCGCTTCGGCCGTCGGAATCTTTCGATCTCATTGCGATCTGGGTCGCCCAGAGACAATGTCGCCCTTCTGTACTAGTCCCAACCCATCCGATTCTGGTAAACGGCGTCCGATTGTTCTCGATCGGGACAGAACGTAGGCCCGGAAACCCGTGGGCACGATGATTCCCGGGGCTGGATCGCCGGTAACGACGATTATCGGCGAACGTGAAAGCCTGACGCGTGAGTGGCCTGCGAATCCAACCAGCAGCGACACTCTTCAGCTACGAGAGACACGATCCCGGTTTCCACCAGGATCGCCGATTTTTCACTGACGTCGCACGTGCCCCTGTAACCGTTAAGAACCCCGTACCTTCCTTATCTTTCCGTTATAAAACGATAACGGGGACCATTCGGCGGACTCGTCGCCACGTGAATACCCAATGCCGGCTGGCTCGTGTGTTGCGAAATTTTAAGTGCCGCGCTGGCTGCTCTAATCGTCGGACGTTGTAGATGCTATCCCGGTCGAGTTGGGCCACTAGAAGTTTTGGGAGATTGTACAACTGTTCGCCTGGGTTCAGGGAGAAGGTACAAACGCTACTTTTTCTTAATCCTGGTGATCTGGAGTTTTCGCGATTTGCTGAGGGTTAATACTAAATTCGTGTATAGAAATTCCTCAGTGGATAAAGCATTCCAAACATTGAATGAACTGTCTATCTTCCAGAATAAAATGGCAGCAGTATTCAGGCGTGCACGAAAGTGAAACAGATGCTTCGTTTAAAATCGTGAAATACTCGGAACGCGCAGGTTGGGTGACGGGACATGCAGAATGATCTAATTAGGATAGCTGGGCTGCGATGTAATATCATGTTGCTCGATTCGACGGAGGGTATGGAAGGGTAATCGAGTTCCGTTGTACGAATAAAATCTACCGGGCTATGAAAGACACATCCACAAAGGATCCACGGGACAACAAATCTCATCATGATAATTAGTTTAGGTTTAGCTGATAAGGGGGTTCCAGCCAGGGTCAAAATGAAACATTAACGAGGCTGCATCTGGCCAATGCTCTCTCCAATCAAGTGTGATTGTTCCGAATTGTGAGTGGTCGAGGACCCTAGTATGCCGGACGCATAACGCGGATCGATATACATGTTTCGAGGTCGACCACCGATAGGTGGATAGGAATACCATTGCCCGGTATTGTTGTAGAACGTGGGTGGAAAAGAGGTGGGAAGGGGGTTGCCAGCAGCCCTCTCGGTCTCGTCTCGTCCCTTCTTTTCGAAGGGCGCACCAGCAGCAGCAGCAGCAGCCTGTGCGGCCGCACGACAGACACAGATTATCGGTACACACGGCGCGGAATTGATCCCCGAGGCATGCCTGCACGTAAAACTTTCGGAGATGAAAATGCCCCGGATTGATTGCTCGCCCGTTCACGCTTCGCGTGGGAACGTTCTAGTTCGCGTCACGTGAACAAACCAGACACGTCGGTATATTTATTAAACGGGAACAAAGCGGGGCCGGATACGGCCAGCTCGCAGCAAGTTGTTGCTTGTAAACCGCCCTCTGTCAGACACTGATTCTTGCCGCACCAGATTCTTTCGATAAAATACACCGGCACTAGCTCTTTGTCGCATCCCAGTCGAAATTTACGACCTCCCGCTAAATTTCAAACATTTTTGCACATTTTACGAGCGGCATGCATCTGCCGAATTTTGAACATTAACACGTTCTCGTGAGTTTTTGGGACGCTTGTAGCCAACAAGTTTTTACTTTGCTAATTAACCCTTTACACTTCGAGTTATTTTAACTGGAAAATTAAACATTTCTTCCGATCTAGAATATTTCCATTCTCTATGATTTATGCAATTTTATGGATATGAAATTGGTATAATACCTCATACAATACGAAAATGTTTAGTAATTGATTAGATACCGATATATTTCATAATGTAAATAATATTTCGAATAATGGTACAGCAATTTTTAGTGGTGCCTCACAGGGGACAACGGAGTGCAAAGGGTTAATAGTCTGCGGATCTTTATGCAAAATGTTTCGCATTGATCGTGGGAAGAAGGAATAACATAAAAACTCTTTTCATCCCTTAACGACTTTGTTGCATTAAAAGCAACATTAGAACATTCCTGAATTTTTTAAATCTTTCACTGTTTTATATTTCACCCAACCAATTTCTTCATAATTGCATAAAGATTCGCAGTCTACTAATTAATATTAAACATACATTGAGGAAGCTGACAATGCTTTATAGCACGTCTCATTCATTACGATTTCATTTTTCATATTTTTTATTGATATTGTATTGAAAAATTCGATACACATGCACAGCTCTGCAACTTGCTGTCTCTTAAGCGACATTAAAATTTCATTGGAGAAAGTAGTTCAACGAACGTAACGGGACCTGCGTTCCAGTAGTTTTTGGACAAGCCAATTTAACTTGGGCATAAACTATTGCAATTATACTTTCGTTCTCGGTATTTGATATAATCTCGAGCAACGTGTAAATGCGTTCGACGGCAAGAAAATTGCCGGGCGGATTATTAAAATACTGTTTTGATGATACTCGAGGCTTGGAACTGACGTTATCCGTAAGTGGAGTTTCGGGTGCGGGTATAGCGCAGGTTTTATACACGATTTCATCGGAACGGCTGCGCGAACCGGGTTCGGTGCTAATTTGTCGGCAGCCGTACGAAAGCAACCGTGTACTATGTTTCGCGGCTGGAACCGCGCCAGGTACCAAGTAAATACACCTATCGCGTGGAATTGGGTAGGATAGGACTGAAAGACCAAGAGATAAGAAGTCCTGACTTCAGAATCTTCATTCGGAAATAATTGACTGTGGATTATAATCTATCCTAACCACAATCACACCGAAATAACTTTTTCTCTAATTTTCACAGCATCACAAAGTCAAAGAAACTTCGAAATTTTCACGTTTCACATGGACGTGTTCCGTTGTAGCAACTTGCAACCACTTTGTTAAAGGCAAGTAAATGTGCAGAGATAAAGCTAGAATGGCCCACAAATTCAGGATTAATGAAGCCACAAACTTATATCATGGAAAGGCAGATTTACCGGCAAAACGCTTGCGCGATTTCTCATAAACGTTCAATCGACCAGGCGTCGGCTCGGCATCGTGATCGGTCTTTCTGGCAATCGATTCTTTCACGTGTTGAGCTTGAGCACCGGACGCAATCGAAACGCGGATTAATTAATTTCAGCTCGATAACGGTGGATCCTGTTGTTCACGGTCGAGCCGGGCGCTTCGGGTGTCGATTTCAAGGATCGCGAGGAAAAGATAGATCCGGTCGGGTCTACCTAATTTCACACCGGTCGATATAATCCAATCGCGATAAATTCCACGCGAGCGACTCCGGCTCGTGGCTAATGCATGCATGTATGTATAACCATCGGTCAGGCGTGGCCCCCTTCGAAATACGATTTATTCGATTCCGTGTTATTCGCTACTCTATTACGTGCTGGCCGCTAATCAACTTACGGCGGTTCCATTTTAGTCGGTCGGCCCCCGAGGAAATAAAAGCCGCGATCGAACGTTTGCCTACGGCGATCCTTTGCTATAACCGGTGAACATCTTTCTGCGAAATTATGTTCGCGGCATCCTCCTTAACTCTTTCGCTTTCGTTAGGGCACGTATGATCCGCATCCATTATTCTTTTTGATTTAAAGTGAAGTGCCCTAAGTCTGGACAGTCCAAAAGTGATACCTAAATCTGGACAATTGAATTTTCATAGTAAAATCAGTAATTAAGAGATTAAATAATTATATTATATATTCTGAGGCCTTAGCTACAAGTAGGTGTGAATATTACTTCATTAAGACATCAATTGAAATTTAAAAATGAATTCATAGTTCATCTAAAAACAGTATACAAAGTAATCTATTTACATGCGAATCATGTGCATTTATAATTCGAACTTTTGTTAGAAAAAAAGATATAATTTAAGCCCTCAGACAAAAAATAATTATCACGCATAATAATATTGATATTTTAAAATAAATTGGCAATCAAACTTAACGTAAATAATAATTATTAATCCAAATATTAGATGTCCAAGATTAGGACTGTTTTCAAATATAAGTACTCCATACTGGGACGCGATGACAGTAGCTGTCCCACTCTAAGCTTATACGCAATGTGCTTACGCCTGAAGCCGGACACGTGTTTGTGAATAAAATCAACGCATTGTTTGCAAATTATTTAACTACATGTACGTATAATTAGTCTTCAATTAGCTTGAATAACGTATGTAGAAAATGTATTCCGGTTGTGACGTTAATAATACTTTATGTTTACATCTTAAATCTATCAGTATTACTACCTAACCTTAAAAATTGTATTATGACAAGTTTTATTAAAACAGTAAATGAAAATAAATATATATTTGGTTAAATAATACTATACTATAATCTATGATAAGAATACTACATATTACGCAAAGCATCTTCTATTCGTCATGCGCAACAGCTCCACCAACCAACGTTTTAGGTTATGTTCGCTCGATCAACTCGTAAATTGAATTTGTCCCGATATAGACTTTACTTCTGTCCAGGTACTAGCTTAGATTGGATTTAATATGTCCAATTATAGGTTTGAATTATTCTTGTTAATACAATTAAGATATTAACCTAAACAATGATTTTTTTATTTTAAATTACTTTACAAACTCTGAACTGTATGTTAAAACTCTTAAGAAATTGTTTTTGTTTATTTAAAGTGATAAAATTTAAAATAGAAAAACATGCTGTCCAGGCAGAGGGCACTTCACCTTATGTATCAAATCTAATGTGAACACAAACTTTAATTTTTTATGATTTTTTTCCTACGATCACTTAACGAAGAGTTAACGAGGCTGTAGTACAAAACTTTACAACATTTCTCTATTGTTCGATCTCTGAGAAAATAGGCGTTACGCCGTGCGACGTGCTAAAAATGTCATAGCTAAAAAATAAGATCCACCCTCGGCTCAACCGCTGGACGCGGGCGACCTTGATAACGGGACACGGGTTAACGCGATGTACACGGGAACGCTTTCGCCCCCTTACGGACGGGCCTCGTCGAAACACTGCAATATGAGAACCGCCGACGGCGGATATTGCGAAATAAAAAGGGTTAAATTAAAAATTCTCGGTCGAGTGCTCCGTCCTTTCGCCCAGTGTCTCGAGAATATTCCTGCGGAATTTGAACGTGAAAGCACGGCCCGAGAGAGAGAGAGAGGGAGAGATACAGAGAGGAAGGGAGAAAGAGAGGGATCCTTTTCTCTCGTTCGCTCTTTTCCTCGTTTCGCGGTTGCCTCTTCTACCCGAAGGCTTCGACTTTTATAGCGAGCCCGGGTATAAAAGGCGGTGCTTTGTGCTTCCGTAAGCCGCCCTTATCGATATTTCTCGATAACAAAAATGAACGACTCGACTTGACTTTACTATCGTTTTCTCTTTGTGTTCCAGAACGACACGATGCAAGTGGTTTGGCAATATCACAAGGAGGAGCCGGCGTCGGCCGCCGGAGTTTTGCCCGCTAACGGCGCGGTTCGGGGCTCGAGGCCGCTTTATCTGGTGCAAAGGGACTCGCAGCCGAGGCCGAGCTCGCGCAACCAAGATGCCGAGCAGTCGCTTCAAACGTGGGACATATTGAACAAGCAGGTTCGTATCGGAGTCATTTATCCCTGTCCGCGAACGGCTCCCAGACGATCAATTACCCGCGACCGCTGTATTTTAGCCTTATGCAACGCAACCCCCTTGTGATCGAGCATCACCCTCTACCACCTTACTCTACACCCTATCCTCCAGCTTCTACAGGCTGTTGATTGCACCCAAAAGGATTGCGATACAGACGCATAAGTGTAACTGGAAAGTACGCGTTTTTGGATCCGCCTTTCGCACTGCTTTCGGTTCCGCTGTTCGGTGAATCACCCTGTATTTGTTCTCGGCTTTCCCCCGTCCGGTTCGACGGTCATTCGATGATGTGCGAAGCCGGCGCGGCGGGATGGCGTGGGCGGAAAATTATGGTGTAACGCGAGCCATTGCGTGGCCGAGTATCCCATAATATGATTATAACGCGCGGAAGAAGGATACTTCTCGACAACGGCGAGAACTCGCGTATGCATAATGATAGACCCCGGCGTAGGTGGTAATAATTTAATGTATAGGTGTTCGCGAGATTTTGGGTGTTAGGGATATTAACGGCGCAAGGGGAGATGTTCTGCAACGAGCCGGATATCTCCGTGTGCATAACCCTGAAGACGGGTCTGAAAATTTTTACCGAATTTTTGTTTGTCGAACCTTTACACCTTGCGAGAACCTCCCGTTTCTGAAGGCTTGTGTCGCTTGATTATTATAAATGCTGGAGTATATTGATGGTTTTCGAGTAATACTTAATGTTTATTTTAAACGTCATCCTGTTGAAATATTCAATGTTTTTTCAGTAATTGATTGGTATTACCTACAGTTATTTGTATTATTATTGGTTGCGTACATACAAATGACCAATTATGCTTTGTTTGCACATGTTTACACGTTACACTAGTGGCGTGTTTTGCCGGTCAATTTAGGTTCGATCGAATAATGCGAGAGAATTGTATGGTTTGTCGTGACAATGTCGGTAGCGGGGAAATGTCAGATATATTTACGCGTTCTGTCGACATTAATTTACATGTTGCTCAAAACTAATTGAATGACGCAACATTTATGTTCGCTGCTACTGAAACAAAACAGTATCGATTTTTTGAAGTTTGTAAATGGAACTCCATCCTACTCCTCGTTGGCGAACGCTTTCTTCTGCGTCATAAATCTACAGGTGTCACACAGGCGTGGTACAAGTAACCCTTGAATAACATGGTTAATAGAGTATACGTGTCGACTGACTATGACCGTCACGATAACAGCTTCAACGACTCCATAAAATTAAAGTCACCACGAACCTGTTCGCAGTTTCCCCGAACAAAGAGCATCGATGTCGAAAGAATCGCACGAGTGCTAAGATCTCGCCGCGGGCGTTTTCGTTTCGCGGCCGGCCCCCTAACACAATTGCGCCACATGGCCGCTAATTTCGTTGGGCGGATGCTCGTCGATTTCTGGCCGCAATCTGTTCGCTCGAAGGGGGCCCCATTATTCGTCGGTTCGTTGGCTCGGCACTCGAAGGCGGCCAGATTTTTGTTGTTTCGCCCGCGATACTCCGCGCCGCTCAATTTAGTCACACTTCTGTTTCGCGATCGAGCGCGCGACCTCGGTAACACGGTCTGCGGGGAGTGGAAAACAGCAGCGGGCGGTTTCCACCAGCATCACTCCCCCCTCAGGTGGGTGGTGGCTGGATCCGTGAGCGCGCGCGTGAGATGAATGTTCGAACCCGTTTAACGTTTAGGCCGGCGCGAGTGGATTTTTATCGGATGCAAGCCGCGGAGCATTGTGCGCGCCGAATTTATGACGGCATAAATCTTAACCGGGTCACATCCGGCAAAAACTATTCGTTCATTAGAGTCGTCGGGTCATAGATTATGGGTCGACGCTATCGTCCGGATCAGACAATGCTAATTCCACGGGCTGCCGGCCGTGCTTATAGTTTATATCGGGAGGGAGGTGTCCCTCTTTTGCAGAGAATTTACGCGTCACGTACACGGAGGGAAAGGATCGATCAACCGGCGAATGAGGAGGAAGAATGTGTTCCCGTGCTTCATTCGATTCTGAAATATTTCCCGGCGACGACGTTCGCCGAGGAAGCCTCGCTCTCTCGATCTGCTCGTAAAAACAGAGCGCAATTCGTAAATACGGAAATATGCTGTCAGAAACGATGGAGGCGCACGTATCGAGAGCAAATCGCTACTATCCAGTCAACTTTCATCCCTCTCGTTCTTAGTGTCGCGGAAATCTTGAATTTCGAGCCATTTTATCCGTGAAATGTATGGCCAGGCAGAATACTTGCTATACCCCATTGGTGGATAGGCACTAACAGTGAAATGTACATTTTTGCTTCGGTTTCTCGCCATTCTTCTGCACGTCGTTCTTGTTCTTTGATTCGCGTAATTCAATCGACCGCGCTCGAGCGGTGCGTGTGGATGGGTCGCGTAATGAAAGCGTCGACGAACCGAACGGCAGGGGTCGAGAAGCGGTGTTATCAGGAAACCAGGAACGTAATAATAAATTGGAATTATGGGGCGGCGCTCGGAGCCGTCGAAACCAAACGACGCTAATTTCATCAGTTCTATTTACAATTTATACATCGAACGGGCTCGCGGGCCAGGGCTCGGTTGTTTCGGTGCTCATCACGCTGTAACAAATTACCGCTTCTCCGAACTGGAAAGAAATTACTCATTCGCCCGGCAAATGAAACGATTCCACGTCCTTTTCGCCTTTTATACTCCGGTACACGTTCGCGATGAAATTGTTTGTTCCCCGTCAGTTCTCGGGTGCGCATACTTGCTTGGTACAGGCAGCCCGACACTGTTTTCTTAATCGTAAAATAGTTTCGAAATTACATATTACATCGTCGATCGCCTTATTATAATTTGCGAAGTCTTCTTCAGCAGCGGTTTCGTCAGAGGGTGCGTAATTAGAGATAATAATAGTTGACTTCCTGATCTAACTACGTATGGTTAGATACGGCGAATTCTCAGCCAATTGATATAAACATAACTCGCCCATTTATCTGCACCACTTATCTGGCAAGAGATCCGAAACTTTTTCTCGTTGGGATACATCTTGCTCGTAAGATGTTTTCGTCCGTGTTGGTTCGAAGCTATGTAGAGACTGGGGGATCCCCATCTTGGTGAAACATAGCATTCGCGAACTTCTTAATTCCGTGGCCGATTACTCGAACACACGTTGCCTGGTCGCGGAAACTTCCGGCGCAGCACAGGCGTCGAGAGTCACGGTTTTAATTGTCTTGGCGGAAGGAAGGAAGTAGGAAGGAAGCCGGAAGGAAGAAGGAAGCGAGCAACGCAACGCGTCTATGTTCGTCGACGAGGACGTTAAAGTTGCCAAGAAGCGTGCCCGCTTATCTTACCGGCGTCGGTGTCGGCGTCGGCGTCAGCGCCGGCTCCTCTTCTTACTTTCTTTCTTTGCGCGAATGCCACTTGTTCTTCGTTAACTACGTACGCGAAAGTTCCGCGCCAGCCGAATAACTTTTGTATCGCGCAGCGATGAATATGAATGTCCGCGGGCACAAAGAGGAGCCGGCTTGTTAGGACGGGTTTGCATTCATTCGGCTCCCTTTCGCCGACTGGCAACGATACCTTTTTTCCGCGGACCATTCGCGGCGACGAATCGGGACGAAAACTTCGTTGACGAGGCCGCGGATTCGCAATACGCCCGCAGCGGATTGCGCGCAGACCGACGCCTTTGCTGAAGTCATCACTTTCCCCCCGCGAAATATTCGCGTTCCCTTTTCGCCGAGCGACAACGCGGTTACCGCGACATTGCGCTAACTTCTGGCGAATATCCTTAGCGTTGCATCTGCTGAAAGGATGTCCGAGTCTGTTCGCTGGGAAAGAGATCCGAGGTAGATCATAATTAGTCGGATCTTTCTGCGAAATGAGAATTCTCTGCGTTATTTTTTCTTTTAAGAATTTCAACAAGTCGGAAGATACGTGACACTCTTTTGATGCTCAGCGTTTTGTATTTCATCTGCATATTTTTGTCATAAATGCATAAAGTTCGCCCGTTAGACATGGTAATTGTCCGTATGACGTGAGCAAGATGCATATTTATAGCGAGCATCAATGTCATTTATTTGGTAATTTTTCTTTTAATAATTTTAAATCTCTAATCGGGGTAATTGTTCACATGACACGAGCGAGAGGATATTTATTGCGAACATATTGACATCGTTTACTGGGTGGTCATAAAAATTAATTTTGTTAGTCAATAATTACGAATGCTATTACTTCTGAGAAGTCCATAAATGTTCGAAAGACGGTTAAAGAACCGTCGTTGGGTAGAGTATTAATAAAACATCGTTTTTGAATATTTCAGGGGTTGAATTGGTTACTGCGTTCGAGTCGTAATTTAATCTGGATCGTTCGATAATTTATTACTAATTGAATGGTTTCAGACGGGCTTCGAATTGTTCTGACTATATATCCACGGATCTATTACATTACAGATTGAATTTGCTGGTTAAATCGGTCCTCAAACATTCACGTCGGCGATAGTCTCCCGGCCGAAGATTATGCCCAGAATAATGTAAGACGCGTGTCTCGTCGTCAAAGGAAATTCTTGAAATGTCAGCGTCGCACAGTGGAACCTTTCGTCCAAATCGGAGACAAAATCAAAGAACTTTCGATAGACATGAGGTAGAGCGATAAAATTTTTTTAAAATTAAAGCTGAAACTTGGCAGAATATGGGAAAATGGGAAGATTATAGTACGAACGTTTTATAACCTTGAGAAAATTCGTTAAACAATTCGCTCACAAAAATCGGTTTCGTGTAAAATCCTGAGGCCGTAGACAAATTTTGAGACAAGATTTAAAATCAGCGTAAAAAAATCTACAGGAAATGATGTGCAGCATGTTAACAAAAAATTTGTTCCGCCCGTGTTATTGACAAAACTGCAATTTTCTTGAAATTGTGAGAGTTTAACGAATTTTCTCAAGTTTATAAAACGTTCGTACCATAATCTCCCTATTTTTCCCATATTCTGCCAAGTTTCAGCTATAATTTAAAAAAATTTCATCGCTGTACCTCATTTCTATCGAAAGTTCTTTGATTTTGTCTCCGATTTGGACGAAAGGTTCCACTGTGCGTCGCCTGTTAGCTGAACCCTTTTCAAAAGTGCATTGATCTTTCCAACGCGTAAAATGTAACAATTATATTAATTTCTTCATTATAAAAAGTCGGAGAGCTCAGTATAAAAACCGAGCAAGTCCATGTTTCATTAAATTTATACTTGTCGAAATTTTATATACATATATAGGGTGATCGATGCGGAACCAGTTTCAGTAGAGAGAGTGAAGTTTATCGATCACGAAGAACCATCGAACGATAGTGTTCAGTTTAAATCGCGGAACCTCGACAACCGGCTTTCCGGTATTAGAGGCTACTAGTCCGAGTGGATCCGGAACATCTAGATCGGATGTTGGTGCGGAATCGAGGGCGCGATATTAGCTATTTATGCGAGTAAAAGCGCGGTTAAAAGTTGGCGTCGAGCTGAGGAACAGGAAAGAGCGAAATATGAAGTGGCTGCGCGAGTGAGCCAGTCGAGCAGCATAAAACCGCGTTTTTATGTGGTCCGCGCTTCAAAAGGAGCCTCCCATTTGAACGCGTTGCACGCGGAACGCGGCATACCCGGAGGATAATTATCATCGTCTCTTCTCGTTCCAAGAAATGAGACGCACCGGGTGGAAAAAGCGGCCAAGGGTGAGCCGCGTCATGAATCCCTCGCACGATGACGTTTGTTCGCGATGAATTCGCGAAAACAAACCGACCGCACTCTGCTCTTTCCTCATCTGCATATTCATCTGCAATTCATTTCTGTCGAACACACTGTTTATTCGAACTGAATGCTATTTCCGACGTTATTCTTCCTGATTTCCCATAACGTTGTTATTCGCAATATGCGCGCGCAAATACCGATTTCGTGGAACTGTCTTCACCGAAAACAGCCATGCGACTTCGCGTAAGATTTCGGGATGCAGGGAACGGTTCGGTCGCGTGAGGAAAGTCGCTCGAACATGCTGGCCACGGCTCAGGGAGCCACGGAATCGTAAATACAGTTCGCGAAGCCTAAATCGCCGGCGTCGCCCGTGGGCGTTCAGCATATTCGACCGCAAAACAATAAACGCAGTCGTCCTTCTCGGTAATCTTGACATCGATAATTTCGCAGAAGCGCGTGGGAGAATCCGGCGGCGTAGTCGGGCTCAAGGCAGCTGGGGAGTACGGCCGCGAAAAAAGAATTGCAATTTTCTCGGGACTCTTCGGTCGCGTAGAAACCCCGCGGCTGCAACCCGAACGAACCTTTCCCTTCGCGGTTCTTTCTTTTTCTTTCTTCCTTCCCTCTTCCACTCTTTCTCTTTTTCTCTGTATTCAACAGGAATCTTTCGCAACGTTAAAATAAACACGATGGGGATCAATGCCCAGATACTTTTATCTAATCGTTCGAATGCCTGTCATTACCGGAACAGCGCTTTTTCCATCGGCATCGATCGCTTTGATGAAACATGGGAAATGTGGATCGCAGAGTTTCAAAAGGATCCTGTTCCTTTTGCGTTTTTACCGGAATTGTGCCCCGAACGCGTCAATTACAGTCTTCTTGCATCGATCGCTCTGACATAGTTTCACTGGGAGGCTCGCGGACTTCGTGGTTCAGTTTATGCTTTGTCGCTGTCAATTTCAAAGAGGTTGATACCGATACACTCATTCATTTTAAAAAAGGGATCCAATAGAAAATGCTTTCGAAATATAATAAAAATATCACACACGGAACAAAGTTAAATATTTTACGCAGAATTTCATGAACGAATCACCGTGTGCAGCAGAGTGTAATAATTGATATTACGATTCAAAGGACAGTTTTGCATTTCGAAACGGCTTTGACGAAAAACAAATAAAACTCGTCGGACTATACTTGCAGAGAGAAATAAGCGGAACGGATGTGACAAGATGAACAACACGCTAGACGGACACGCTTAGTTCTTATTCTATTAGACGTGTCGGAAAACTCGGAACGGAATCATTTATAATGCAATGAGATGTGCACGGAGCACGTGTGCGCAACGTTGCTTTGGCAATTTGCTGTTAGGCGTTGTCGAACAACGTTTCACGCGTCACGTTAACTCAGTTCCTTCGGTCTCATTTCTTTGATCTTATTCCGCACGAGAAGCTACCGCTTAAAAATCGCTATCGAAATGTACAGTGACAACGTCAGTGTCAATTTATGGATTGCACGTCGATGCAGTCTCCGGCTCCACTTCGAACAGCGACAGAAGACACGAGCAGACCCAGCTCTAATTTCGCGAAGCGGAAATAGTTCCGCTCGTTTAGGAGTACGCGTTCCGAAAATCGGGGACAGAACTTTGTCACGCGAATTGAGGAACTCGGCCGAAGACAGTCGCAATTAGAAAAACAGTTGGATACTGTTATTCGGAGCGATTGTAAGCTTGTACCTGGCTAAATACCGAGTTATTCCATTAGCGCGCATAGACAGATTCCCGGCCGTTTCACTGGCAGTCGCATTGTACGGGGGGCCTTGCACACTCGGGGAAGTTTTGAGAAAGCATTAACGAAATTCCTGGCGCGTGCACGGCCGACAGCATTCCCGCACCCTTGTCCGGGTCTGATTCGTTTCATCTCCGCGTTTCGACGTGAGGGAAAGCAATCTCTCTCTCTGCAACTGTGATTCATACGGGTATTCAGCAAGATCAGACACGAGCGTAGATATGAAGTGTATCAAAGAGGTCCGGTTAGAACGGAAAGCGATTATTCATGGTTACAACCACTAAAATAGTAACTTTGCTTCCGCTGCACGAGCGCCGGGCTTTCCTTTCAGCCCGCTGCAACCCGAATTTTCTTCGAGTTCAAAGGCTAGAACATCCAAACTGTTTGGAAACGAAATATTCAATTGATGGACCTGCGAAACGGTGAAATGGTGCATCAGATTGTTGGTAAAAAATACGGAGTTGGAAAGTGAGAACACATTGACCATAACAAACTTTTATTTAAGAAACTGTAAGAGAAATTGAATAGAACAGAAGTGAGTCAACGTGCTAATATAGTTTAAGTCTTTTCCAGTTCCATCGTTTCGTTTACGTTCACGAACTAACACAGTTCAACCAGCTGAGATTAGGTCTTTTTGCTGAAAAGGAGCTAGCTCCAAATTAGCGCGAATCGAGCCGCGTTTATCATTTATTATCCTCTTCTTTTCCTCCGACGTAAACTGGGTCAGCCGAATTCTCGCAAGGAACTCATCAAGGCACTCGACATAGTTAAGCCTATCCAAGCTTACTCGTTCTCCAAAGATTCGCGATCACGAGGGTCTCGACTCTGTTAGTCCGAAACTACGGAACAGTGCATAATGAAAAGGCTTAGCGCCGAGCCGCCGATTAATTTTCGTGAATGTCAACCGTATCGGGTCGGAACGAACACATTTGATTAACCAATTAATTAATTAAATTACAGGTCCGCCTACCCATGGATAAGGACACGCTACACTCGTGCCGCATTGTCAAGATGCCAAACATTCATCGCAAACACCACGTTGTGAAGGTAGGTTCCCCTAGCAGTAACCTAGTGACTTCTCGTCCCCTAACGTCCCACGCATCCAGCCCATCGAGACTTGATTAAACCGAGAATGTAGCTACAGATTCCCGTCGGCATGGGAACAATCGTGTCCTCCGTGGATCGCACCTTCTCGAGTGGAAGTCCTCCCGAGAGCAGTCGTTCCCAGACTCGGTTTACTGCAACGATTCATGAAACTCGCCGAACTGTCGGCTCCATAGAGTCCTCGGGCTGTAACAGGCCATCGTGTTATTTTTACGCGTGTTCGGAGTATTTCGATTCGCAAGGTTTATGTGCCGGGACCAAACGCTGCTCCCGATCATGCTCGAACGAAATCGCGAGTTCGATTTATTGCCACGCGCGACAGCGATTTCTATTTCTGCTTAACAGTCGATCGTAAAGCTATCGGATCGAATCTTTGCCAGTTTGTAATAGCCGTCGTTGCGGAATGTCCTGGGCCTCGATGACAAACTTTCAAATAGGCCATTCGCGTGATTGATTAGACACTTGTGGTGCTCGCACGGCCCGATCACCGATCCGAGGAAGAAAAACTTAAGGTAGATTGCAGATTTAGTTTCCTTCTTGGCTATCGACTTGGCATTTGTTATTTCTCTGCGTCTCAATTTTCAATCTTCAATTCAGCCATTCTCCCGTGCACAATTTGCAGACTGAGTAGCTCGATTTAAAGATCGAAAGAACAATCGGGGATCAATCGAGTAGATCAATGTGGCTTTCCGATACCGCGCGAAAAGGATAGAGAACAACGTTAAATTAATTATTGTGCAATGTAGTGGATAGATTCGGTTGACGACGTGACAGTAAGGCATCCCGAATAATTTTCTGGTCAGTCGACGAGATGGGTACGGTGCAGTTTGTATCTATCCGCCGTCGAGAGCTAACTGCATCTCGAAGTCAATCGAACGTGACCACGTTACGTGACGGGATTGCATTGCACCCTCTTTGCGGGAGAATGCTCGAGTAGAGGAGATTAGCCCCCAGATGCCGATAACTTTGCGATTCGAAATTTATCCATCGTCATAGTCGTTTAAGCGTTAAGAATTCCTGTCGTGTGATTCACGAGTCGATACACGCTATTGAATTAACTTCTTGCAGCGGCCGACCGCGGAATCGTTCCTTTCCGTATCGGACAGACCAATGGGGTTTTTCTGACTGTACGTTTAATGTTTTCGTTTTCTTGTTACAGTACGAGCCGGTGATACAACCGGGAAGCCATGATTTCTTGCAGCACATGACACTGTACGAGTGTCGCGGGAACCAAACGGAACTGGAGTCCGCGTCGAAAACTTCCGGCAGCGTTCGCTATCAGCCGTCCTTTCAATGCACCACAATCGCGGCCATCTGGAGTCTTGGCTCCGAGGTAAGATACCTATGTCGAATCAAACCTTCTACCGCCCATTAACACGTTCCCTATCGACTTCGCATATTATGTACCATTCCATCGGCTTCCGATGAATTCTTATATGAGAGATTCTCGCGTGTTGTAACCAGAGCTGGGGAAAATAGTATTTTTGGGGAAATTAGTAATCCTATTTATTTTAAAGTATGTGTACAACTTTGAAAATAAAATATTTTATTTGATGTAGTGATTTTTGAAAATGAAATAATTTATTTGAGAGAAGTAGTCATTTTTGAAAATACTATTTTATTTGAAGAATATATTGCAAATATTTTTGTATTTTGTCTTTATTTTTAATTTTAATTTTAAATATTATTGCTGAAAATAATTTTCTTAACGATAAGATAGGCATAAACCGCATATGTTTATGCGGTTTCTCAGAGTATTAACACAATGCAAAAAGTAAAATATTGTATTTTATGTTTCAAATAATATGCTAAAATAGAAATATTTTATTTTCTTGATCAAATTGTTGAAATAGAAATATTTTATTTGAGGTTCAGATTGTTGAAATAGAAATATTTTATTTTCGAAATTGTATATCTTATTTAAAATACTATTTTCTTTAAGCAAAATAAAATCTAAAATATTAAATAGTACTTGAAATATTTATTTCGCCAAATAATGCCCACCTCTGGTTGCAACCTCATACATTGCACCGAGTTCTGGTCCTTACATATTAGTGATTCCCACCACGAGTTGCGAGAAGTTCTAGAACTCGTGGTGGGGATTGTGGTGGTTGCATACAGCGTTACCAGATCGGGGGAATTGGGGGGACATGCTGTAGTAAGAACTGTGTGACGTCACGAGCCTATAGTGTAATATATCCCAGATCGGGAGAATTGTTTAGGAAATCTCGATGAATAAACTAGCGAGGATAAGATCCGATGACGTTGGGATTGTTGCTGAGAGTGAGGGCGTCATTGGTTACCCCCACTATTGGGGGACAATTCTCGGAACATGACGTCATGTATACATATACGGTCTCTCATCTAATTTTTAAATATATTTTCCAGGCTGATATTGAGCCTGTTAAATATTAAATGAAACCTGTCGCGAGGCCATTACACTACATTTTTACAATTAACGTAGAACACTCAATAACCGATTCTATATTCGTGGAACGTCCTCGATCATCGCCAGACTCGGCACTCGTTATCTTTTAAAAAGATATTTTGTTATTAATGCCGGTGCAGTGTTATTTAATAATTCCGCAGTGTCGATGCTTAATTGAATACGGCGCAATAGATTTCGAGGGAATCGAACGAGTTCCGTTCGAAGTGGGCCACGAATCGTGGAGTATATTTTAAGTAGCCCATGACGCAGCTGCGTTTGAAATTTATCGAATCGATCAGGCGCGTTATCGTCGCGAATGTAATCTTCGCAACAACAGAATAAAACAGCCCCGTTTTAATTACCCCGATATCGCGGGGGATCCGAAATTTTCCACTTATTTTCGATCGGACGGAAACGCGTTTCGCGAGTAATTAAATGGCCGCCGTGATGTCGCGTATGAAATTACCGAAACCGGCCTGCGATCGAGCTCATCTTCGCAGGACGTGTTCGTGCTTCGAGCGACCGCGAAGAAACGAGTTTGCGGCGCGCTCCATTGGTATGCATTACACAAAACCCAGAATTACCGCGATACACCTTCCCCCTCCCCGGGATCTCCCCCGTTCCTGAACCCTTGCCCGTGTCTCTTACGCTCGTCCCATGACGACGACGGATTAACATTCGCGGACAGTGATTTATCCCCGTATAATTACTCACGTAACTGATTCGGATCTCGACCCTATCCGAAGCATGATTTGCGACGCCAATTACAGCGTCTACGATTACAATATTTTCCGCGATTAGCGGGCCGCATGATCGCCGGCGACGTATCCCGCGACCCACGCAATTTTACCATGATTTCCTGATTGAGTCTCCTGATTCCCATCGACCATTTGCGGCCCGAGATACTTTCGACGGTTCGTTTCAGCCGGTATGTGCAGGTTTGTCCACTTTTGGAGAAAGTCGTCCCCATAGACTGAAAAAGAAAGAAAAATGCATTAAAAAATGTTTAAATGTCTGGCTGCGATGGAATACGATGCGAAAGGAAACGTAAATAGTGCTGCCGCGTATACTTGATGTAAAATAATACATGTTTGCGAATCCGGTAGTTAGGTGAGGTTCTGACGTCGTCATTATGTAGATGTTCGTCCTCAAAGAAGTAAATAATTTATTGTAGAGTTTGTTAAGAATTTACCTTCACTCTATGTAATAATGTACAATATTCTCAGTGATACGGAAATGTTTAATACACTCCATGTAATGCAATCGCAATGACAATGCACGCATTAGACAAAAGTTACTGAAACAACGTCTGTAATATTATATGTAGCGTACAATGCATTTGCGAGCACTGAGTGAACTGCCACCATTGCAACCCTATGGTTAGAGAGAATCGGTCGACGACCTGAATAGCTCAATTGGAAGAGTCAGTCACGAAGCGACAGACCTCTTCTCGAAAATAGACCATACGATATTCTCCTACGCGGTTCTACCAGAAATTTACATGCTACAATCCCTGAAAATGTGGGAAATCAATAATTAATATACACGAGAGATAGAGAGCCACAAACAACTATTTTGAGCTACTGAAACTTCGTGGTCCAACGTTCATTCCAGAACTTGACACAAAATATTTCAATTATACATCTAATAACCTATTCATTTGGAACAGTTAAGAAATAATAGATTTGTTATTATTAGACTGCGGATCTTTATGCATTTGTAGCTTATAAATATTTTTAAAAAATGCTAGAATGTAAAATTCGATAGAAGTTAGTAAGATTTTTATTTGTTTTGCATCTGCAAAGGCTGTTCCCATTAAAATAGGATTTTATTTCACGCCACTTTCTTTTAATTTGTCTATAAAGATTCTAGTTATTATATGACTCTAGCATTCTAGTAGTCTAGTTATTGTACATATATCAATATGATATTCATTATTATTACAGTATATCATTCATGAACAGACTGGGAATATTTATGCAAAATAAATAAGGTGAAGTGCCCTATGCCTGGACAGCATGTTTTTCTATTTTAAATTTTATCACTTTAAACAAACAAAACCAATTTCTTAAGAGTTTTAACATACAGTTCAGAGTTTGTAAAGTAATTTAAGATAAAAAAATCATTGTTTAGTTTAATATCTTAATTGTATTAACGAGAATAATTCAAACCTATAGTTGGACATATTAAATCCAATCTAAGCTAGTACTTGGACAGAAGTAAAGCCTATATCGGCACAAATTCACTTTACGAGTTGATCGAGCGAACATAACCTAAAACGTTGGTTGGTGGCGCTGTTGCGCATGACGAATAGAAGATGCTTTGCGTAATATGTAGTATTCTTATCATAGATTATAGTATTGTATTATTTAACCAAATATATATTTATTTTCATTTACTGTTTTAATAAAACTTGTCATAATACAACTTTTAAGGTTAGGTAGTAATACTGATAGATTTAAGATGTAAACATAAAGTATTATTAACGTCACAACCGGAATACATTTTCTACATACGTTATTCAAGCTAATAGAAGACTAATTATACGTACATGTAGTTAAATAATTTGCAAACAATGCGTTGATTTTATTCACAAACATGTGACCGGCTTCAGGCGTAAGCACATTGCGTATAAGCTTAGAGTAGGATAGCTACTGTCATCGCGTCCCAGTATGGAGTACTTATATTTGAAAACAGTCCTATTCTTGGACATCTAATATTTGGATTAATAATTATTGTTTACGTTAAGTTTGATTGCCAATTTATTTTAAAATATCAATATTATTATGCGTGATAATTATTTTTTGTCTGAGGGCTTAAATTATATCTTTTTTTCTAACAAAAGTTCGAACTATAAATGCACATGATTCGCATGTAAATAGACTATTTTGTATACTGTTTTCAGATGAACTTTGAATTCATTTTTAAATTTCAATTGATGTCATAATGAAATAGTATTCACACCTACTTGTAGCTAATGCCTCAGAATATATAATATAATTATTTAATCTCTTAATTACTGATTTTACTATGAAAATTCAATTGTCCAGATTTAGGTATCACTTTTGGACTGTCCAGACTTAGGGCACTTCACCTTATAGCTTGCGTCGATTTAAATAGATAGTTGCATGAAGAAGTAAACAAAGTTGCCTAATTTCCATGGTGATGGAAACATTTCAGCAATTAAGGGCCATATCGTGGTGGCTTTTAATCGTTGTTGGCACCTGCGTATGGTGCTCCGAGAACTGATCCAATTATCCCATGATTCGGGTGATTTCTTGAGGCTGCCTTGTAATCGCGTTTTTCTCTGGACTTTTTTGTTCGCAGGGGTTCAATTATCCGTTGGAGGCCGGTTATCCGCTGGACCCGCACGAGGGCCCGCGTTATTACATGCTTGAAACGCATTACACGAATCCGCTGATGGACGTGGACATCACCGACAGCTCGGGCTTGCGTCTGCATTACACGGACCGTCTGCGTACTCACGACGCCGGCATCCTCAGCGTCGGCATCGACCCGAACTGGAGGCATACGATCCCGCCAGGCCAGCCTGAAGTGGTCTCCGAAGGTCATTGCATCTCGAACTGTACCGGACAGACTATCCCCAACAACGGCATCAACATATTCGCCGTCGTCATGCATACTCATCAACTCGGGAGGAAGGTCCGATTGCGTCAGATAAGGTCCGGAGAGGAACTGCCACCCATTGCGTCTGACACCAATTACGATCCCAACTATCAGGAGTATCGGAAGCTGCAGAAGCCCGTCAGGGTCTATCCGGTGAGTGCTGTGCCTGCCCCGGCGGTGTTTCGAGGGCTCGTCTCGCCTCTGTATTTCATTAGACAGTAATTTAATGACGCCCAGCCGTGAAACTGACCGATAAGGAATAAATTTGTACCCATGCTGCTGCGAGATTAACCGACTGCCATATGATTCATCTCGCAGCTGCAGTGGTCAGAGCTCCTTTGTCGTTCGTAATTCTATGCAAGAATGATGTCTATTCTATGCCTGTATTGTCTCTAATGCATAAATATCAATGACAGAAAAATGTAGCAACAGAGACAGCGAGGTTATAAAATACAAACTCGTCTCGACGGTGTCAATAAATTTCGGAGAGCGAGCTGTCGCTCGTAAAAATTGATTTTAAATTGTCCGGCTCATAAAACACCGCCGTAGTGACCGTGAGCTTTTGCGTTTTGTTTCAGGGCGATCATCTGATAGCGGAGTGCACGTACTCGTCCGAGTCGAGGCAGGCGATTACGTTGGGCGGTTTGACAACGCGACACGAGACCTGCCTGGTGTCCACACTTTATTATCCGCGCATCGAACTATCTCTCTGCTACTCGTTGCCCTCGTTACCGACGGTTCTGCAGAGTCTGGGGATCCAGAAGCTAGTGCAGTGAGTACACGTATCTGTCAAAATATTTACGTCCGTGGCGGTGTGGACGCGGGGTGTCGAGGCCACGTTTCCACGTGGAATAATGACGGTCATTAATGGCGGATTCCGGTTCGAAGTCCGTTTGATATTAATTTACACGGGCCGTTGTTACCGCGCTAATGATCAAGCCGCGCGCCCTCGTCGTTTCTATAGCCCGGTGCTGGCCAGACGTTCGCTCCTTTTACTCTGATTACTTTAAATTGGCAATTAGGGACGACGATCGGTCGCGCGTCACGACCGCACGACCTGCCGTTTGCTGGACGAGCGCCGGTCATGTTGCGCCAGACGCATCGTTCATTGCATTATGTAACGTTACGTGTGTCACGAAGACGTTTCCTGCGACGTGTCGCGAACTTTAATGCACCGAACGTCCTGTTTCGCTAAACACACTCGGCCTATCGTCATGCTCTCTCGTTCACTGTCTCTCTCTGTCTCTGCGGCTGAGTTACTGTTATTACCGCCACTAATATCGGCAGCTCGTTGCCAGTTGGCTCGTTAACTCCGACAGAGATCATCGTCATCTTTGTGTGACATCGGGACGCGACGGGTGCATCGAACGCAGAAATTAAACGCGGACGGGCCATTGTTGCCCGGTTAATTGACAGTAATACGACTCGTACGCGATCGTTCTATTAATTGCCAACCTAAACTGGTCCGAACTGACTCTCCATAGTATAATTAACTACACTAAGTACTCGCAATAGCTTTCTATGCTGATAGAATTCCTCAAATTATTTTATCGTCTGGCAGATTGAGATGGGACTTTGTTAAAAATTCTATCAATGGAACACGTGGAGATTTTGTTAACAACAGTCCCTGCTCACTTTATTAGACTCACCTGAAGAATTGGTGCTTTTTGAAATCCTATAAGGAATGCAACGCTGTTTTCAACCTATGGGGTAATGATGGGGTAATGATTTCGTACTACAAGGTTGCCTTATGGGTTGCCTATCCAAGTGTAAAATTTACTTGCAAGAGCAAAAAATCCCCCTCTTACCATGGCCCGGCAACTCACCGGACATGAATCCGATTGAAAATGCCTGGGAGTGCCTGAAGAGAGAACTGGCCAAAGAAAATATAACAACAAAGACCAAGTTGATAGAGAGAATAATCTATCACTGGCACCACAACGTTGCATTAAAAGAAATTGCACAAACTTGCATAGATAGCATGCCCAGAAGAGTTGCGGCTTTAAGAGCAGCTGAGGGCGGATTAACAAAATATTAGTGTTTTAAGAATTATATTGATCTATTTGTGTTTGTATACATTGTTTTTGTAAAATAAATATATGGAAAATTCATTGGTCATCATTAAGTGATATTTGCATAAGGCTGCTATACCCATTATTCATGGTACAACTAAAAATATCATGATTATAGAGGTGAGTCTAATAAAGTGAGCAGAGACTGTAAATAGCTAGTGTGAAGATTTGCCAATCTCATTCTATTCATTCTATTTCTATTTTTATGCGTGAAACGTGATTTATTTTCTGGAACGCAAAGCCTCGATAGGAGCAAACTCTGCGCCAGCTCTGAGAACGTCGTTGAACAAAGGACCCAAAGACCTAACAAAGTGTTTCACGTCTCGCTCGCTTTGTGTTGCAGGAGTGAAAATCGCACGGTGACGATCGAGGAGCCGAAGGAGCTGGCGGGGATGACGCTGGAGGAGCGTCTGATGAGTTACGACTGGGAGACCAACTTCCAGTATTTCCAGGAAGTGACGCGCGTCGGTACAATCACGCCGTTGTGTTCGACGAGCAAGGGTCCTCTTCCTGGGACGGGGAACCTGGAGGTTCACTACCCGCGGATCCTGAGGCCGTACGAGGACGCAAGCCTGCCCTGCTTGAAGAAGCCGCTGAGGAACAAGCTGTCGATGTTGCTGAGCGAGGACGCGGACATCGGGACTCCGGTTGATCCGGACAACGACGAGACGAACGCCGTCGAACGAGGACAATTGGTTCGCAGCAAGGTGTCCCGTAGCAGCGATGGTCCCGCCGCCGGAAGTTCCTCAGCAAGATCGGTATCGTTGCCAGTCGTCCTGGCTCTGGCAGCGATGCTCGTCGGCGGCGCCGCGTTCAGGTGAACGCTGGCCCGTCCCATCGACGCCGATCGACCGACAGATCGATCGATTCTGTTTATCTAGGTCGGCCGTTTTATCCTCTCGTTGATCGTGCTGCATCGGGGAGGAGATGCATGTAAGTACGTGCCGGTGTACACTCTGACGCGTCACTTAGGCTAAATGATAACTATTGTCGTTCGCTGGCTGTTGACCGAGGACAGGGTGGTCGAAGCGCGCGCAACCCTTCGAAACCCGCCTCCTGAATCCTTCGCAAAACACCGGCTACGCAGAGATCCGTGTGCAATTTTTACCGCGGAGCCGATCCCGACGGCACGTCGAACCTCGGGGGAACCAGACATATTTTTGATGGCGTCGAACGATCGGCGCGGAACGAATGGGATTCGTCGCCGCGACCATAGGCTTTGCCAAACATACATATTTCCTTCGAAGAGGAACGCCCGTCGGGAATCGGCATCCACGCTGTCCTCGCTCAATGATCGACCACCCTCCCTTCTCGCGATCTCTGCTCGTGCACTATTGTTATGATGTATCGCGTGCTCGTACAGGACGCTCGATGGATATCTTTCGTTTACGAACGACTTGGTTTTTAGGGGACCCGGGTAGGTCACGCTCGTCTTCAAAAGACGAGGTGTTTTAGCTCTCAGCGAAAATCGGCGAATCGCCAATCCCTATCAACGAGACTTCCTACGGATTACTTGGATCTACTTATTGTTATCGTAAATGCCACTAAAAATTCAGAGAACAGTGAATACGTAAGCGAAGAACTCGTCGATAGGGGTTGTCGAGTTCCACGAGGACAACGCTTCGTTAGGTAGGCCATGGTTTCGTTAATTTCTTTGGTATACACATATCGAAGACGACAGCCGTTGTATCGTGCGTGATACAATGCTGTCCAGCGACGAGACTCCGTATGTACGCCGCGTTACATACGTCACGGTTGAAAATTTTAATTAAGCTTCCGTTGCGTTCTTCACATTGGGGTTCTATCCGAAGCGACGGCCCAAGAAAACACAAGTTTCTAGTCCATTTAGGTGAGCGACGGGGTCGCAGACGCGGTTCCGCTGCCTCGCGATAAGAACGCTGCTCGAGCACAGAGCGTTCTGGTGTTTGTTGGCCCGTTTCTAGCAGTTAACGATCTCGAACGAAAGATATCCACGGATAGAGAACGAAGAGTTGACGCAGGATCCTGTTGACCGAGCGGGATTATTATATTTTGGTGACTCCGGACTCGAAAGATTTTATATTGTTGGCTGTTTATTTCTCTGGCCGGGAGAGGAATCACGCGGCGCTGCTCGCCCGACGAGAAGCTCCATATTAGGGATGTTCGATTCACCTGGAAGAACCGATTCTCAAGTCGATTCTCTTAAAAAATACCGAATCAAAAAGTTGATTCAGGGAAAATCGAATATGCCAATCGGTTTAAACGATCGATCCTTTAATTGAAAAAATCAAATCGGAATGGAGCATCCCTAATCGATTGTTAGGTCTTATCTCCGACGGAGCTGCTCAGAATGTCGCGCGATCAGTTCCGCTTGGCTCCCGCCGGAAGTCTGTATATTCTGTTACTATTAGAGCTACGAACGAGTGCGTTTTCGAACTGAAGACCACATAAACGTTGGTCGATCCGCGCGCGCACGCGACAACTCGGAGACGAAGACGCGCTCGACCAACGTTTGTGTGCCATCGAAACCGCCACGGTCCTTTGTAATATTCTGTACAGTTTCTTACGTGTAACGTTGACGTCCGAGTGCCCGCGCCGCAGCGGGCGTGCGATTATTTATTTTTTATTTAATTGTATAGAGTTACTTCTTGCCACGTTAACACACTCCCTTTCGCTTGCTGGACACACGCGATCGAACGCGTTCTCAAGCCGCTTCGCCGCGACCATAAACGCAGCCTCGGCTTCACGATTTGCACCTAACTCGCGGCTACGACCGGCATCCGATCGGTCTCGGGTTTTCCTGTGAGGTCTGATTTGAAACGATCCTGTCCAAGCCGGAAGATTCTTCGACGTGTCCGATTGTCCGACGTCCGTGATCTTTCGGGCACCCGGGGATCAATGCAAGATGGAACACGGCTATAATCGTCACGCTCGAATGCGAGGGCTTGAAAGAGTGCTGTATACTGCGACCATTGTTTCCAGGACATTCGCGAGTACGACCGGAAACGACTTCGAGCCGAATTCGAACGTACGAGCCGCTTCTCGAGACCACGCTCTCTCTGGTCCGTCTTTATTTCTGCGCACATTTATATATTTTGTTAACCGAGAAGTTTTGTATATAAATAAATATATCGTTCTTACATTAAATGCGTGCAATATTATTTTCTTTTCACTCTCGAACTGATTTTTCGTTGCAGCCGGCGCGCGCGAACTGGTTAGTCTGTTTTGTTGCGAGTATCGAGCCAATGGTTGTATCAAGCATTTTTCAACTTGATTGTTGGATTGTTAGTCTGTTGTTATTTTTTTGTGAATATCGAGCCAATGTTTGATCGTTCCGAATTTACCGTTGGAACTGAATTTCGGAGGGTTTGCGTTGCAGTCTTGAATTGTAGTTCGGGTGCTCGAATGATTCCGCGTGGCACGGAATTTTTGGAATTTCGGCTCGAGCCAAACAGATCAGTTCCTGACGAAAATTTGGGGTACAGCGCGGCCATGGTCTTTCATCAGCGGGAACACTTGTCGCCGCGACGTTCCTCGAATACCACAATTCGATCGATTCCTGCGTCATACCATTGATGGACGACGCGCACTTCCGTTCCTTTGTGCTCGGTGCATCAAGGGGACGCTATTCTTGATGAACATTTCGAATTTTTCATGCGTGCTGAATTATTCCATTGGTTTCGACATTCCTAGATGATCCAGCGAAGTCCCCCCACCCCTATGCGCCTTTCCGACGTAGTCTCAACAAATTCTGTTCGTGTTTTCATTCCGCCGTTCACACTCGAGACAATAAAAACCTTCGAAACAATGCAACGAGTTTTTCTGCGACGCGATTAATGTAACACGGGAAACGATAGAGAACAAAAAAAGAAGGTAAGAAACGAGAAATACGGGGACAGGCTCGACTCACGACTACTTCGTTTAGAATGTTTTCTATCGCGACTGGATTAGATTGAATTCGACGATTGAAGCTCGACGATAACCATTTCTATGCGATTCGCTTTCTGTTCGATCGATTCACGTTTCCGAGACGCTTCTCTCTAGGTGTTAAAAAATTCGACAGAATAATAATATTTAGGTAGAAGGAACCGGGAGGAGGTTCCTCGACTTCTTTCGATCCGCGGAAAATAGAAAATACAAATTGCATGCACGGTGGCGTGCAACGAGAGGACTTACGCCGTGGCAAGGGCGATCGATAGCGGCACGTTGTAGTCAACGGTCCCCCTAACGCGTGCACTTTTCCTTAACTCCATTAGCGTCGAGGAAAGAACGCGGCTTGCTGCCGGACAAAAGGACAGAATGAGAAAATCGGTCCGCCCGGTCAGCAGGCCCGTTCCCATCGAAAAATTTCACGGGGAACGACACGACTTGATTCGCGTACGATTTTTTCCTTCACGGTCGTCAGACAAGTTCGTAGGAGGTCCATGGTTGTCCGTGAACCTCCTCGGCGACGATCGGTGTTGTCGATGATTAAACTTTCTCCCTAGCGTAGTAGGAAAAACCTCCTGTAGTCGACTAATCGGTAATGGATAAACGCGTAGCCACATTTTACAATTTAATACTACGATTATTCGTGAATGTCATAGGGGATCTGTATGTGTAGAAGACCGTAGGGCAGTCGAGCGAGATCACCTAACACCACGCGGAAACACACAATTAGGCGCCAAAAAGAGCAACAAAAAAAAAGAGAAAACGAACAAATCCACCGTTCCCTCCTTTCGATCCTCATCATCATTGTCCATCGCGTAATCGTCGAATCGAGTTTGCCGGGAAGAACAAACTGCCGCCAACCAGATTGCCAACTTCGCTAACGTCGTCGGCTTCACCCAACTTCGAACTGCCATACCCTTTTTCCGTTCGTCGTTCTTCATTTGTTACATCGAATATCATCGAGTCTACACACACGAACACATGCGTACTCATACACGAAGTGTGAAAATGGATATTGCTCGGAATCGTCGTCGCGGATCCTATGCGATTCGAGCGCGATGGCTGTGTTGGGCGAGTGCGGTCGCTCTGCTGGCTTCTCTCCGTTCTAATTAACAAACTGAAACGTTCATTTACCTCGGAGCACTTTTTTTAACATTTCATTACCTGCGCGAAAGTTTTCTGTTACTGGGCAAAGAAACGACGACTGAACACGATCCTCGTGAACTCTGGACGTCGATCAAATTTTTATTCAATTTCAAAAGTACGTACACTTTATAGTTACGTTTTCATACTAAAGCCAAGACGTGCGAATAGGGTCAAAGTCCAGAGCTGGAGAATGGAGGAAAGATTCGAAAAATCCGCAAAGTACAAGGGAGTATAATCGATTGAATTGACCGGGGTCGTTAAATTTTCATGATTCGCGGCCGGCATAGTGTTCACAGTCGCCCGACGATCGAGCGTAGATTGATCTGCAAAGAGCGAGTGAGAAAAGAGAGGCGCAGAGCTTGTGAAACGAACGAGAACCACTGTCGCTTTCTTACCCTCGAATTTCTGCGCTGCGTGTACTACGTAACCGTGCGATCCGCCAAGGGGATAAGCGATGATTTATCATCGCCGAAGGAGCTCGTTAGAATCGGCTGTGCGAGAGTGGCGGCGGACGGAGTCGTTCCGTGACTTCTTCCGCGCCGCGACGTCGACGTTTGATTTCGGTCACGGCGCCGCGACGCCGTTGTCGTCGTCGTCGTCGTCGACGTAAGAGGGAATGCGGAGAAAAGATGATTTTCGGTTGGAGTGTTAAAGGATGGTGATAGGAACTGCCGGTGATATTGACCAGAACAATCAAGCAAAGTGTCACAAGTAAATGTCATTTATACTGGAATAATTATGTTAGATACATAGGGAACGAATATTACGCATTTATACTAAAGAAAACGACAAAAAATAAACAAAAATGATCTTGCATCGTGTGTACGTTAGCTGGTTCGTCTTTTAAGCCGAGAACTCCTGGCGCCCGTCGCGCTTCCGAACGCGTCGAACGTAAATCGAATTGTAAATCGACTGTGGTCCTACCGGGGCAGGGCGTTCGTTCACGGATTATCCGGTCGTTTCTGCGTCAGATCAAATTGCACATTGTACAATATACACACGGAGACGCGTTCGTTCGGTTCCCCGAATAAGCGGCGAGAGAGTAGTACCTGAGACACGAAGGAGAAGAAGAAGAAGAACGTAGAGAGAGACAGAGAGGGAGAGAGGTGCGAGCTGCGGTCGTCGTTGTTCGCGAAACTGTTTCGCGTCGTTCCGGTTTGCCTGATTAGCTCGATCGGATTCAGCGACACGCGATGCACGGCCATTAGAGGCGTCGGCCTCGGTAAACACCGAGGATTCGATTGATACGCGGCCGACGAAAACGCGACGCGGGGCCAGGAAATCGGACATGTGTATGTACTGTATGTAGTAAAAGATTAGAGAACGATACCAGCGGCCCGTTCCCCGATTATATATGGGTCACCGGGCAGCAACGCAAGCAACAAAACAGCAGGAATGGGTAAAGGAATCGAGCGGATAGCGTGTGCGTGTACATAGGTATCCTGTATATAGTTTTTAGATTTAAAATTACGTCCCGGACTCTTTATAGGCACCTACACTCGAATTCCGGTAGCTAGTTAAATAGTATCTTGTATCTTTATAATTTACGTGTAACCGTGTTGAACAAAAAGCTACGGAAAAAAAAGAAATGGAATGATATAGAAGCGCAAAACTGTAGCGACGCGCGCTTGTGCGCTCCGAGAACGCATTGCGAAACGCACAGGCGCGCACGCACGCTCATGATTCGTACGCATACCGGGCGCCCTGTCCTTCCATACCGCTCTTAGATTTATACCTAATTTACACTGGATATTAACGTCTAAACGCTACACTATCATCTACACTGTAACAAATTGTATTATATTTTATATATATATAAATATGTAAATGTTTTTCTAAAATCTCGCCTCGAATTTTCTCCGCCTCTCTTCCCCTCGCTAATCCTTTCAATTGCAAGGTATTGGAACCAGATAAGTATTTGTTTTTCTTTCTCTAACGATTTTAAATTTTAATTGAAATACTTTCAATGCGTTCGGACATGCATAAAGTCCGCAGTCTATTGGTCCGTTTGCAAATTATCGTTCGACGCAGAGATTATCACAGAATGCTTCAGCTGCTTCATTTATCGAGTCGGCCATTATCAACTCTCTGGCGAATAAATAATTCTAAAAATAAATGTAGTTCGATCACACATGATTGATTCACTCCGTTCTATTAATTTGAAATTCAAATGAAATTGAGAGAGCGAATAAAACATTGGTCACGTTGAACTATGTACAAACTATTTCGTGCGACCACGTTCGAGTGGAAATTTTCATTTCAGGCCAGAGCAATCCAACAAGGAGGCAATTAACTCATACAATTATAGAAAGAACATTTAAAAATGAATGCGATAATGAAGTATAAATTTAAATTATAAATTCCTGCGGATCCCTAACAATGTGATACATTAATCTCAGAAATATGGATTCTCATTTCACCCTCTTCAAGGGCCCGCTCTACGGGCGAGCAACCCGGACATTTGTCTGGGGCGCTAAAATTTAGCGGCGCCATTTTGGCTGTAAGTATGAGAGAAATATTGATGTGTTAAATACCCAATTAATAGAAAATTTGCTTTTATTAAAATTTAAATAAAATGGTTCGATTTTTATTGAAAATAAAAAATGTAAAGGGGCGACAATTTGACTTTTTGTCCGGGGACGCCACAGTGCGGCCGCCTGTGGACAAAAGTCGAAAATGCAACTATTTTCAATACCTTATTTGGCTTTACTAATCCCTTCAGAAATGTCTCTAGTGTATGAATCAAATGCCGGGAATCTAAAATTAGCCCAAGAAACGGCAAGAATCACGTTTGCATATGTGGCAGAGAGCTCGTTAGAGAGCTCATCGAAGAACTCACGAGACCTGGCCCAATCAATTACTGATTTTCTATAATCAAGAACGTTGTTTTGTGTCCTTTCTTTAAATTTTGAATATGGAAGGTATCGAAGAAGGTGAGGAATATCCATTTGTCCTGTTTCATTAACCGTTAAAATAGTTTCGTAGCAATAATAAAACACTAAGTTAGAATCAAGTTTTATAGACGTTAATATCTTCAGATAAGCTTTTCTCAAGTTAGGGTCAAAACATCCTGGGGTTTTGATATATTTCGATTTCACAACTATTATACTTCACAAATATGTAAACATTTCCTGCTTCAAACTGCTTTGAACGGCTGTGTGCCATTTTTTACTACGCTTATGCGTCAAATCTTGTAATCGAATTTTAAGCCTGTTCCCATAGACCAATCTTACTGAAATTTTATATACACACTTGCTTGCGATGACAATAAAAGTAGAAAATAAATTATATAAAAAACTGTTTAAAAACCACGCTTATATTAAAATGCACTGAAAAAGAGAAAACAATTTTTTCCCTGGTTCTCCACAAAATACCGACTCTAGTTAAATGATTAATAATATTTTTCCCCAAAATTTTAAGCTATTCGTTCAAAATTTTTTCTGTTATAAAATTAGTGTATATAATTAGTGATTTTATAAATATCTACTTCATGGGTGTAGTCTATGGCCTACATTATGTAAATAGGCATACCTTTATTATTGTGAAGTTACCTACATATTCTGTCCATTATTATTGTTATAATGTATATAAAATATTATTTGAAATTCAATTTTGAATAAAATTCAATTTAATTTTTGGTCGTATTTCCTTATTTTTGTAGATGATGCATTGAAGAGCAGTTTTTCTTAACAGATCCCTGTTTCCATCACTTGGAATATACAGTGTGATCCCAAACGAAAGAAAGATACTTTGAGGTCTTATAGGAAATTTCACGCTGATCACGAATATACTATGTATTAAGGGTCACTGAATGGAGTTTAACCGTTTTTTCACGCAAAAACACTCAAAAAACTTCGAAAAAACGGTATTTTGCGGAAAAAACTGTTAAATTCTATTCAGGGACCTCTAGTATATGGTATATTCGTGATCAGCGTGATATTTCCTATAAGATTCCGTCAAGTACAGACTTTTGTCCACTCCGACCATAAGAACGCCGCACTGTGGGACGTGGCGAACGCGGACGCGAGAGAACGTGTCGGCTAGCTATATATTTTCCAAAGAATTATAGTTTCTAGTGAAGTCGCGTTTCCAGTTACTAATTGCCTGAAGTTTCTCGGCTGTCGCCATTAATATCGACCGATTGTTAAATAGCCAGCGACGATAGTCATAGGAGCAGACGCTGGGTCGACCGAGACGCGGACGGGGGGCCTATAAAATTACTATAGCCAACAACAAATCAGTCGGGGAGCGCAGTATCGAGCGCGACACAACTAATTACACGCGCGTATATTAGTTGCAGACAGAGCCTCCGAAACCGCGGTGGCTTCGAACTGTTCGGCTGTTGCTGGCAGTTTCAATTGCCGGCCCCGATCCAGTCGTCAGATTACAACGTGGATTTACCAAGGCGTCCAACTCTCCCCGATCCATTAATGAACAAGTTCCCGGCTACGATCGCTAATATTCTGCTTGCCCGGGCTGCCGACTAATCAAACTTCCGTTCTCGTCGCGTTACCTTAACGAGACACGTGGCTTCTTACTTTTCTTTCGCGGCTGGATGCGTCCGTTGAATTTACTAATTGCGAAGGTCCTTCGGGCGTTCTTGTTTAAGGAAGTTTCCGGGGCCGGATGCTGCCGGTACAAGCGCGATCGTGTAAACTGCACGATGAATGGGAACAAGTTGCCGCCGCTATGCGTTTAACTGCGGGAAACTTGCCGACAGACACGATGCGCCACCCATTTTTCGTCCGCCATCGATCTTTCGGTTTACTACTCGGTGAAATACTGACAGCTGACTGCGCGTCGTTTACGCGAATTCGTTTGAAGTCGTTACACAATTTTAAAGTTTAACTTGCCTAATAAACTAATATTTAATTTCGTTACCTCTTTATCAAGATTCTACGACGTCCCATATTACGCTGATCCACATTACCCGCATTCATCCTACAACAATTCAGCTAAAACTGCCGGTCCACTGTAATGGCCATTCATACACAGGTCCGGGATTAACGTTGCCTCGGAGCGTGCAACGGTTTAAACGAAAACGGACTCGTTAATCGTTTATTAAATACCACGAAACATCCCCGGTTAGCCGGTTGTTCGAGGTGAAGCGAACAAAGTAATATCTCCGCTTGAAAATACCAAGCAATCACGGCTAGTCCGTTACAGTCGGATGCACTCGAGAATGCTCTCAGCAGCCGTGCAATAACGAGGGCACAATGCAACATTTCTCGAATCAATCTGAGTCGCCGCGTAGCCGTACTCGGCACCCCCCCCCCTCGCTCCCCGCAGCCTCGTGTCTGCCGGTTATCGAGTTTATGTAAAGTGCGCGCGCGGTTATTATTACTTTTCCGAACGCGGAGTTAATTAAAACCTGCCAATGAACGCAGGAAGGCAATATTCTGACGCGCTGCTTCGTTTCCCCGGAATAGCCACTTGAATAAGAGAACAGGCCCGATTGTCAGGGAATGTCACTTCCCTGTAACACGGCACGGTTGAACGGCCCCGGTGCCGATCAGTAAACAAACCGTCTTCGGACCAGCTAAGGAAAGCTTAATGAAGCAATTTTCGTTTTACGAGGGTGTGACAGGTGTCGGCTCTGCTTGTATCGGACAGATCGACGTGACCCCGACGATAGATCCAGGGATATACGACGACGATCGAACCCCGACGACACGTAAACTGATTTTCTTCCTCTGATTTCAATCCTCCGCCTTCGATATCCTCCGCTACGAGTCCGTGAACTTTGGGATGCTTTCGATGGCCTTTTGGTTCGACGTTGGAAGATTAGAATTTTACTTTTCCAATGTATGTTTTTAGATGTCTTACAATGCTTTATCCAATTTTATTGTGTGCTCTTTTTATAGACATGTAAACCTAGTGAATTTATCTCCGAACAGTGTATAGGGTTTATTTGAAATATTTTCAAGAATTATTAATTGGGTCGAGCATTTTATCGCTCAATGGAAAAACTGAGCTGTAACTATAAACTCAATTGTTGAATTCGAATGCACCGAGTACATATACAGGATGAGTCCGCAGAAAAAGAACACCTAAATATCTCCGTTACTTTTCGTTGTACAAAAAAACTTCTTAGGACAAAGTTACACTGTTTGAAGGGCCACATGTAACGGTGTGAGGCAAAAAATTTACAAGGTCATTTTCTTACAAGATTTCAAGGTTATTGATATTTTTTTAAATGGAATGAGGCATTTTTGAATACATCAATCGATGCAGCTGGACATTTGTTATAAAAAAGTACTAATCTATGTATGTCGAAAAGTTAGTAGTTCACGAAATATTTCGATTTAAATAACTCTGAAAGACCATTACTGTCGTACCAAGACGTTACACAAGTAAGTAAACGCTAACATCAATTTCAATGTCAATTTTTCCATTTCAACTTCAATTTCAATACCAACTCTTCAACTTCATTATCAATTTCAATTTTTCCATTTCAACTTCAATTTTAACTCTCCCATTTCAACTTCAATTTCTACTCTTCCATTTCAACTTCAATTTTTCAATTTCAATGTCAATTTCAATGTCAACCCTTCAACTTCAACTCTTCAATTTCAATTTTTCAATTTCAACGTCAATTTTTCAATTTCAACTTCAATTTTTCAATTTCAATTTTCAAGGATTATTAATTGGGTCGAGCATTTTATCGCTCAATGGAAAAAATGAGCTGTAACTATGAACTCAATTGTTGAATTCGAATGCACCGAGTACATATACATTGTGAGTCCGAAGGAACAAGACACCTAAATATCTCCGTTACTTTTCGTTGTACAAAAAAACTTCCAAGGATAAAATTACACTGTTTGAAGGGTCACATGTAACGGTGTAAAGGAAAACATTTTCGAGGTCATTTTTTAACAAGATTTCAAGGTCATTGATATTTTTTTAAATGGAATAACGTATTTTTTAATACATCAATCGATGCTGCTGGTCATTCGTTATAAAAAAAGCACTAACCCATGTATGTCGAAAAGTTAGTAGTTCAGGAGATATTTCGATTTAAATAACTCTAAAAGACCATTACTGTCGTACCAAGACGTTACATAAGTAAGTAAACGCTAACATCAATTTCAATGTCAATTTTTCCATTTCAACTTCAATTTCAATATCAACTCTTCAACTTCATTATCAATTTCAATTTTTCCATTTCAACTTCAATTTTAACTCTCCCATTTCAACTTCAATTTCTACTCTTCCATTTCAACTTCAATTTTTCAATTTCAATGTCAATTTCAATGTCAACCCTTCAACTTCAACTCTTCAATTTCAATTTTTCAATGTCAACGTCAATTTTTCAATTTCAACTTCAATTTTTCAATTTCAATTTTCAAGGATTATTAATTGGGTCGAGCATTTTATCGCTCAATGGAAAAAATGAGCTGTAACTATGAACTCAATTGTTGAATTCGAATGCACCGAGTACATATACATTGTGAGTCCGAAGGAACAAGACACCTAAATATCTCCGTTACTTTTCGTTGTACAAAAAAACTTCCAAGGATAAAATTACACTGTTTGAAGGGTCACATGTAACGGTGTAAAGGAAAACATTTTCGAGGTCATTTTTTAACAAGATTTCAAGGTCATCGATATTTTTTTAAGTGGAATGAGGTATTTTGTAATACATCAATCGATGCAGCTGCACATTCATTATAAAAAAGTACTAACCTATGTATGTCGAAAAGTTAGTAGTTCAGGAGATATTTCAATTTAAATAACTCTAAAACACCATTACTGTCGTACTAAGACGTTAGCGTGTACTTGCTAGTGTAAATTGAAGAGTTGAAATTGTAATTGAAAAATTGACGTTGAAAATGAAATTGAAAATTCGAAATTAACGAATTGAAATTGAAAAATTGACGTTGAAATTGAAAAATTGAAATTGAAGAGTTGAAGTTGAAGTTGAAGGGTTGACATTGAAATTGACATTGAAATTGAAAAATTGAAGTTGAAATGGAAAAGTAGAAGTTGAAGTTGAAATGGGAGAGTTAAAATTGAAGTTGAAATGGAAAAATTGAAATTGAAAATGAAGTTGAAGAGTTGATATTGAAATTGAAGTTGAAATGGAAAAATTGACATTGAAATTGAAATTGATGTTAGCGTTTACTTACTTGTGTAACGCTTTTCTACGACATTAATGGTGTTTTAGAGTTATTTAAATCGAAATATCTCGTGAACTACTATCTTTTCGACATACATAGGTTAGTACTTTTTTATAACGAATGTGCAGCTGCATCGATTGATGTATTAAAAAATACCTCATTCCATTTAAAAAAATATCGATGACCTTGAAATCTTGTAAAAAAATTACCTTGAAAATTTTTTCCCTTACACCGTTACATGTGGCCCTTCAAACAGTGTAGTTACACAAAGTTTTGTCCTAAGAAGTTTTTTTGTACAACGAAAAGTAACGGAGATATTTAGGTGTTCTGTTTCTTCGGACTCACCCTGTATACGAACCGGAGAACTTCAATTTTAATTTGTTGCAGGAAGTTTGCTTTCAGAGTACATGTAATGGATATCGCTGCTTTTAGTTCCAGGGGAAATCGGATATAAAAGTGCCGAAGGAAACGGCAGACGGAGAAACCGTGTAGCATCGATAGAATCATCGGAGATTGATTAAAAACATAAAAATGGGAAATTGATTTAGCCTGGCGTCAAGGTTTTGAAGTAGGTCGAACAATCTCGCCATGGAATCGAAAGAGTGTAGGTTAAAAGTGTATTTCCGTCTGAAATAAAAACGATAAACACTGATAGGAACAGAGGCCGAAGGAAACATTGTGCCACTTTAAAAATTCTACAACGATTCGACGTTACTGTCATTCTTAATCAAAATGCTCGGAAATTCTTTGTTTATTTTCTGTTCTCTGTCAACAGCAATAATCAGGGATTATTGAAAAACAGCGGACGAATAAAACTGTAGATGTCATTCTATAATGATATTGTACACGTTCCAAAACGATACATTTATAACTTTTTTGGCGAAATTTGTTGAGTGAAATATAAAACAGCAAAAGATTACAAAAATTTAAGAATTTGTTGTTTTCAATATATGGAAATTATTGAAGGAGAAAATAAATTTCTATTCAATTCCTGTTTTCCGCAATCGATGCAAAACATTTTCTTTCCTTCATCAACAATTAAAATGAAGTATTTACAATATGCAATATGAATGTAGAAGTTATGGAAACTGCCTGGACAAAGTGGGATGGTAGAATGGAGACCCTGGGTTGGGTTCGTGTTCGCCAGGAGTATGATTACTTTTCTTTCCTTCTCTTTTTACTTTCTTCGCTTTCTCAAGAACCGATTTATTCAGGAACGTTGAAATATGTATGTCGTGCCTCCAAATTGACTTCTTCCCAAGAAATATTTTGCAATAAGAAACAAATTGCTGTTCCACATCAAGTGAAAGGTCCAGTGTATCAATACAACACACAACCAACTATTAGGTGTCCCTGGTACATAATTGACAGTTATCATTTAGCTTTATGTGCGCAGTAACTGCCGCAGAAAGTATAAAATAAAAGAACGTTCAAGGGTTAATGTAACCTGAGACATTGTCTCCAAGAAGAGTTATACTAATTTTGTAAATATTTAATTAACAGAGAAAAATACGTTCCTTCCAGTAAAGTGGCCTCTTAGTCGATGAAGCCATTGTGGAGTTATCGATCGGCGATAAGGACGTCGTGGGTTTTGTTTAATGCAAATTTCGCGTCCCGGGAGCCAATCAACGGGACCGGGGCCGGTACGGAATTTACGTTTCCGTGGGTCGTGTTACCGCGCACGAACGATAGATCGACGTGAACCAATCAGCGTACCTTCGATCAGGTAGCAATAAATATCGGTAGGGGTCGAAGTATGCGAGCGACGCCTTCAATGAGGACGCGATTGTATTTCGGGCTCCCTTCGAACTGCCGTCGACGGTGGAGCGTCGTCGCTGCCGTTGATTGAAATTTATGTCCGATGGGACCACGCCAATTCCACCGGTTCGCATGGCGATACCCGACGCTGCCCGCCGGCAGATTTTGGCGTTTCCCGCGATACACCCAGGAGATTCTGCGAGCTAAACTTCTCGTTCTACCCCCGAACGTCCGAGTACCCTCGCGTTTGCCCAACTGTTTCGAGATTGAATTCGCTCCAAACGATTTTCGTCCAGCACCGCGTCGCTTCTTCCCTATCTCCACTGTACCGGCGTGCACGACTGTCCCCTCCCGGTCCACCAGATTTATTTTATCGATGTTTTATTAATACATTTACCGCTGTTCAAATTTATTCCGGCCGTCGCTGCTGTTCCAGACGCTCAGCTCGCCTGTACCGACCGCATAAATCTTTCAAGTCAATCGCAATCGTTCGCTCAATTACAAACGGCGATTTATAAGCAGTCGGAGACAGATAAATGGAACTCTCTATCGGCTGGCTCTAAACAATCGTCTCGGCTAGGTTCGAAATACGACTCGAATAATTGTTCAAACGCCCTTTAACCCGGTGCACTATGATATATGTTGTAGTCACAGTCATTAGTAGACTGCGGATCTTTATGCATTTATAAGAAAATTCAGTAGATGAAATTCAAAATTGTAGGAACATTTTGAAAATTGAAGAGGCCAATATACAGGGTGCGGCGCAAATTAGTCCCCACGATTTTTCAGCCATTTCGGATGGTCGGACAGAAAAGTGTTTCCTACCAAAATTGATCAGTATTTAACCGACAAGAAATTGCAACATTTTAAATGAAAAAAATTGTCGATTTTCACCAAAAAATCAAGGTCAGTGTCATATCTTTAAATGGAACTGGGTATTTTTAACTTTATAATATTGTAGGCGACGCGACGTCGGAACGAATTCAACGACCTGCTATACGATGACTTTCAGAGGACCTTGAAATTTAATTTAATTATAAATTAATTACACGTACACGTTGACCATTTGTGTTTTCAATTTGGCTCCGTATAAATTTGGTTCTTTGTGAGTTAAGTTCTGAAGCAATGTTTACGTTCATTTGTGTACCTCAAAAAATGCGAGGCTTTGCTAATACGTACCGTCGAATTATTTCAAAAATTCTGGCAATTGATTCATGGCGATAATTTCTTTCAAGGTCATCTGAAAGTCATCGTATAGCAGGTCGTTGAATTCGTTTCGACGTCGCCTACAATATTATGAAGTTAAACAAAACCAGTTCCATTTAAAGATATGACAGCGACCTTGATTTTTTGTTGAAAATCGATTTTTTTTTTCATTTCAAAAATTGCAATTTCTTGTCGGTTAAATACTGATTAACTTTGGTAAGAAACACTTTTCTGTCCGATCATGCGAAGGGGCTGCGAAATCGTGGGGACTAAGGTGAAGTGAACTAAGTCTGGACAGTCCAAAAGTGATACCTAAATCTGGACAATTGAATTTTCATAGTAAAATCAGTAATTAAGAGATTAAATAATTATATTATATATTCTGAGGCCTTAGCTACAAGTAGGTGTGAATATTATTTCATTAAGACATCAATTGAAATTTAAAAATGAATTCAAAGTTCATCTGAAAACAGTATACAAAGTAGCCTATTTACATGCGAATCATGTGCATTTATAGTTCGAACTTTTGTTAGAAAAAAGATATAATCTAAGCCCTCAGACAAAAAATAATTATCACGCATAATAATATTGATATTTTAAAATAAATTGGCAATCAAACTTAACGTAAATAATAATTATTAATCCAAATATTAGATGTCCAAGATTAGGACTGTTTTCAAATATAAGTACTCCATACTGGGACGCGATGACGGTAGCTGTCCCACTCTAAGCTTATACGCAATGTGCTTACGCCTGAAGCCGGACACGTGTTTGTGAATAAAATCAACGCATTGTTTGCAAATTATTTAACTACATGTACGTATAATTAGTCTTCTATTAGCTTTAATAACGTATGTAGAAAATGTATTCCGGTTGTGACGTTAATAATACTTTATGTTTATATCTTAAATCTATCAGTATTACTACCTAACCTTAAAAGTTGTATTATGACAAGTTTTATTAAAACAGTAAATGAAAATAAATATATATTTGGTTAAATAATACAATACTATAATCTATGATAAGAATACTACATATTACGCAAAGCATCTTCTATTCGTCATGCGCAACAGCGCCACCAACCAACGTTTTAGGTTATGTTCGCTCGATCAACTCGTAAATTGAATTTGTCCCGATATAGGCTTTACTTCTGTCCAGGTACTAGCTTAGATTGGATTTAATATGTCCAACTATAGGTTTGAATTATTCTTGTTAATACAATTAAGATATTAATCTAAACAATGATTTTTTTATTTTAAATTACTTTACAAACTCTGAACTGTATGTTAAAACTCTTAAGAAATTGTTTTTGCTTATTTAAAGTGATAAAATTTAAAATAGAAAAACATGCTGTCCAGGCATAGGGCACTTCACCTTAATTTGTGCCGCACCCTGTTTGATTTCTTATCTATTAAAATTATTAAGGGAGGAAATAGCAGTCTATTTGGTTTCTATTCCTTGCAATTGACGCAGACAATTTTTATTTTTTTCATAAAGATCCGCAGTCTAGTCAGTAGAGGTTCTTTGTCGCCCATAAGATCTTCGGTGAAAAAAGAAGTTTTTAAAGTTAATGTAACTATTTCTTCAAATACAGCGTACAAAGTGAAATTTCTGCGTCGTGTATTCGCGAAATGCGTTGATAGCGAAAGTACGTTTCTTCGGTTTCGGTAGGGGGAGGGTTCCGTCGGCCGTTTCATCGAGAATAATCGGCAGGTAATGGGCTTTGTTAAACGAGTTCCCGCAAAAAATGGCGAAACTTGCCCAGCGAAGTCGGTATTTTCTCCGGGGGGGTGGCGTCCATACGTGCCGACGCTCTTCATCCCGGAGATTAGAAAAGTTACGATCGTATTTATGCGGTGTACAGTCGCGATGAAAAATTTTATGGGCAATACTCATCCCCGATACGATCCACTCCGGTGTTTTTTCTCCCACTATAAACCCGGCTTATTTCACAGCTCGGTAGGTTCGAACGCTTCTTCGAGTGTTCGCCGGCCGTACTGACGTAATTACGCGCCGATCCACTTTGCATGATAAAAGCAAGATTATGCAATTTATGAAGCACATTGTGTGGATCCACAAAGGAGGCCCCGTACTTGGGATACAGTAGGTCCTCTGCTCCGATGCATCGTTTGCATCTAATTCGGTGACTCTACACGCTTTGTCCGAGCCCGAAGATTCTGCTTTACGGCGATCGGACTGGTAGGCGTCTTGATTATCCTTTTCAAACAGTCTTGACCTAATTTTCTATACGGAGCCGTGGCGATTCCGAATACAAAGCTTACGGGCTTCGAACACGCCGCTACGTACACATAATTAAACGGCTACGTGCAATACAATTCCTGCAACTTCGGATATTATTCCAATCGCCAACAGCCTTCGTCGTTTTCATGTTTCATTAATCGTGGATCTATGGATTATTCCATTATTCATTGCAATTTCAAATTACTATGTCTACGGTGTTAATTTGGTTTCGTTTAAACAAAATATCAGACATCTATTGCTTGCAGTTGCTCCGTTTATGTTTGCTTTAAATATTGAGTGAATTACATATTAACACTAAACCTACCATTGCCGGTCAAATGACCGGTCTTACATTTTTCATTTTATAATTATTGAAATTATGACGTTGCTTACATGGAAAACGATGCGATAAATTTCTTTATCCAAGCGCATATTGCAATAAAAATTGCACGTTGTCTACATAAATAGAGCCTTGTCATTTTTATCAGCTAAAACAGTTTAATCGCTTTCAGTGCTCGGTAGTTTTAATGTAACCCTTAGCCGTATCCCTTAGCTTTGACTCAGACTCACCACTACAAATTGCTGCATTATTACTCACAATATTGTTTATCTCCGAAGATCGAGCATTTACGTCTAACACTATGCGTGGTATCGTTCAGGATAGTGGGACATCGGTTATTACGCGATCGCATGACTCGGCGGTTCGATGTTTAGAAAAGGACGGATATCCGGTGCCACGGAAAACCTATTAGCCATTGTACGTATCTAGAAAGTCGCCGCGGCCCACTATTGAACTAACACAGTGGCTGTGCGGCCGGAGAAATATTAAATCGATACAAAACGGCGTGGTATTTAATCGATAGCTGAGAGGCCGGATCGCGGCCGCGTTCTGTCTGACCATAGGCGGTCCCGCTCCACTGCGCGGGAAACAGGAAAGCATTAACGGTCCGGCTGCGGGGGTGGATTGCGTCATCAATTCCGGCGAGTCATCGCGCGGAACGACGCGACGCCGAAAACAGCAACTGGGCCGGGTACGCAAATCACCGGTGCAAAAACCGGGCCTGGAAAATTCGGGCGCGATGCTGCGAAGAAATATGCGGGTGCCGGGAGTAGGAACACAATCGGGGGCCCGGGCCGTATAATTCGATGCTAATTTATGGGCTAATTAAACGATCGAACTTCCAACACAAACAATAAAGTTCCGTCCGTGAAGATCGAAAGTAGGTCGGAGAAACGGGATGATAGCAGAGGATTGAGAAAGAGAGATAGAGAGAGACAGAGAGAACTAGGAGTCAGCCGTATCGCGTGGCTCTGCGTGGGGGTGGATTTCCTACCAGCATAGGGGAGGCAGAATTGAAAGAATGTTTAAATAAAGAATGATATACAGTGAGGAGCATAACTGATTCCACACACTTTAAATGAGAACAACTTTTTTAAGAATGGACCAAACGACTTCAATTTCTCTGCAAGGCTAGAAGAATTAGTTTAGTAAATTACGTCTAATAAATAAGTTGAAAAATGCATTTGGTCGGAATTGTGAAAAACAATACTAAAAATTGATTTTTACAACTTTTTTAGCTGGCCCAATAACGAAAATTTAAAAAATGTGTTTTGTCAACTGGTATAAATTATATAAGTTCTGGAAATTTCATTGAAATTGGTTAATCGGTTTGCAAATTATAAACAATCAAAAGTGGTAAAAATTGTAGATCTTCAAGATTTTCGGCCTTTTTACCACTTTTGATCGTTTATAATTCGTAAACGAATTAACCAATTTCAATGAAATTTTCAGAGCGTATATAATTTATACCAGTTGACAAAACACATATTTTAAATTTTCGTTAACTAAAAAAGTTGTAAAAATCAATTTTTAGTATTGTTTTTCACAATTCCGACAAAATGTATTTTTTCGAGATATTTTTTAGTCGTCATTTACTAAACTAATTCTTCTAGCCTTACAGAGAAATTGAAGTCGTTTGGTCCATTCATATAAAAGTTATTCTGATTTAAAGTGTGTGGAATCAGTTATGCTCCTTACTGTACTTGAGTTCAGAGTAAGGCAAAAATTTAATCAACGATTGACGACTAAATTTCTACTTCAATCGTTAATCGCATTTAACAATTATTCTCTTAGCTTAGTCGTTAATTGCGGTTAACGATTAAATTCCTGGTTAATCGTTAATCGCGGTTAATGATTAAATACTTGTTAATCGTTAATCGCGGTTAACGATTAAATTTCTACTTTAGTCGTTAATTGCGAGTAATGATTACATTCCTTTCAATTGTAATCGTCAATCGGATAATTAATTAATTAATAACTGCTGAAATTTCGAAATGAAATACGGACCATATATGAATACTGACAAAAATGTAAACTGAGTTTAGGTGTATTGTCATTTGGTTTATAATATAAACTCTGTTTACGTGCTTTTATGTTTTTTTCGACGATTTCTTTTTTTTAATCAACGATTGACAACTAACTTCATCATTCGATTGAATCAACCGTCGATTTTTCGATGATTTCTTTTTTTAATCGTACACATTAATCCATCAATCACGACTAAAATTTTAATCGATTAATGCCCAACTCTGCTCGAATTCAAATAGCTGCAGCTTTTTTAAAATTTAATTTTTTCAACGTTCGCATTGAGAAGGACTTCCTTTGTCTGGTTTAATAAACCGAGCTTACGCGATTCAAGGTAAATTGGTCATTTATTATCGGGAACGAATAGTACCGCGTATATTCGTAATTTGCAAATGAGATTGTGTTCCATTTCGGCTAATGTGTTTTTACAGTGTATCGATATGCCGGAATTATTCCTAGAGCCGCGTTCACGCTATTATTCGATACTGACAGACTCTACCTGCTGTCAAACTGTCGTCAGAGTGGCTTTCAATGGAATTTGTTCAACGATGTTCAAACTATTCGCGCGTCGTGGATTTTTACAAAAGGTTTTCAATGGCTGCTGGCCACTGACCGTAGCACTGCGAAAATCTAGCTTAAGGATTTTGCAATACAATTGGCACATCAACCGTGCCGCCAGTGCATCAAAACGAATGCACTTGTTTTTTATTCCCGCACGATTCGACCCATTTAATGACCTTGTGTTCACGCAGATTTATGGAAACATTGCGCTGGAATTTATGCTGCTAAAAATGTAAATAATTTCGGATAATCTTCCCTTTAACGAATTGGACCTGCCTTTATCTCTGAAATATTAGCTCTGCGATGAAACTGTTGCATTCATAATCGAGAGTGGTATGCCAGAGCTTCAAAGCATTGCTACGGGTTGTAATTTATGCAACGAATTACGTAATTTTCTATTTTAATTTGTTTCTGGCATTTATAAGTAGTACTTATCAAAAATTTTAAGCATTTCCAGCAAAAGTTTCGCAAAATGGGCAGATCATTTCGTTAAGCCGCCGCGCTGGAAACAGTTGATCTCCATTGGCTATACACAGGGCCTCATTAACGGAACGGTTCATTAGTCGCTACCATGTTAAGTCGAACCTACCCGTTCCACGTTCGTTTCGAAGTCCCCGGAAGTTCCGGGAGCGTTTCTTTATTTCGCCTTCGGTGCGCGATACTTCTGAACTTTTGGAACAGCCACGAGCGTCGGAACTTATGACTGCCAGTGGCAGACAGCTCGGAATTAATGAGATATTTGAAAGTTCAAGTTTCGCGTAAAACCGACGCGCGACGGCTCGTCGTCCATCTTGGAAACTTACATGCGTCGCGCATTTGTAAGATTCGCGTGCACTCCGGCCGCGTTTTTATCCCCGAAAACTGTTTCTCCTGGCCCGTCGAGAAGTATTCGGTACTCGCGGAATAAATAACGTACGGCGATACATCGAGAGTAATGAGCGATTTCCGATTTTGCTGACACGAATAGTTTATTTGTTGGTATTTATAGGCGTTGCTATTGGCAGCTTCACAAATCTACATGTCCGCCATTTTCTCATTAGCAAGCTGCAATCATTAACAAGATATTCTATGGACTCTGGAAACGGTAATCTGCGCACTGTGTGCTTATGTACAGTGTTGGGAAAATGTTATTCAGAATAACGAACAGATTCGTTATTTGTTATTCAGTTATTATATACACATAAGTAATAAAAATTTTCATTGTTTACATCGCTTTTCAATGCATGGAAATAAGTAAAAAATACGAAATGAAAGACTGAATGCAATATTAATGTAATAAAATGCCTCATCACAATTTATGTAAAACATTTAATTGAATTGATTCCTTTGAGCTTACTTTCAATACTATGCTGTTTTACGTTGAGGAGAGAAATCTATTTATTTTATAACGTATTATTTATTGGTTGGTATTTATCGCACGAGTCGCAATATTTGAACACCTTTTGTATTGTCACGTCGAATCCGCAGCACGTTTAATCCTTGCCATTTCGCGACTAGACGCTGCACCATTTTCCATCGACGCTTTCATCCCGCGATTCTCCTGCGTAACAATCGAATATCGCGGTCCCGCGGAGGCGATAACCCGTCGGTCCACGAAACCTTTTATTTTCGCTGGGAGAAAGAAATAAAAATACTCCCCGAAAAAATGGTAACGCCCGGTCGACCGTGCGACCAAAAAATTTGTGAAATGTATTGATTGCTCGTTTACGATAAATCACTGCCACGGGAAAATACTGGCCGTTGGAATAATTTGTACGCGACGCCATTTTTCACCAAGGTTTGCATGCGTCGATGCGGTTTTACAGACAACTATACACCGCCCCCTCTGTCCTCCTTTTCCACAGGCTTCTTCTAAAACATAGTCGTTGCGAACCATTTAGTTCAATAGCATAAATGAGGTATGTACATTAATAGCACTTTTGTTATATCACACTGTTGCACGTGTTGATAGAAAAAAAGTATAAAATAAAATTTTAAAAAACGCCACGTTTAAAAACGGACTAAAAAGTATAAAATAATTTTTTCTAGCCCCATACAGATTCCTAACCCCGTACACATAGTCCTGAAAATTTGTGATTGTGAATTTTGAATAGCTTTGAAAATACTTGTAAGATTTAAGACGAAAAACGTGGGGCGCAAGATAATACATAGTAAGGAGTGTAGAGAGTAGCTGCCGCTGAGGAAACTCGCAAAACAGTTCATATCATTTGCAGTGCAATAAAATTGTTAGTGATTTAGGTGTTCATGCATCAATTATCTATTGCATGCGCCCCACGTTTTTCGTTTTAAATCGTACAAGTATTTTCATAGCTATTCAAAATTCACAATCACAAATTTTCAGGACTATGTGTACGGGGTTAGGAATCTGTTTGGGGCTAGAAAAAATTATTTTATACTTTTTAGTCCACTTTTTATACGTGGCGTTTTTTAAAAATTTATTTTATACTTTTTAGTCCGTTTTAAAAACGTGATATTTTTTAAAAAATTATTTTTATTTAAATAATTATTTTCTGCTTTTTAGCCTTATATGTGTGAAATTTTACAATCGATTTTGAACAGTTTGATGAGATTGTGACAGAGACATGTAGTAAATTTCTGACGGTATTGCGACGCGTCATATCGAAAACGAACGCCGTGGTAAAATGTCAAAGATAAAGGTTCAACGGAGAATTTCGGTGTAACTGTTCTTTCGCTTGGTAAACAAACATTATACAGTAATTTTTCAATCGGAGTCCTGGGTCGCCTATCTAACCGTAGTCCAGTGCCTACTCACTCCACTGCCGGCCAACGCTGCGCCGCGCCGTAGGGCGGCGATGTTTGATCTCGGCTCGGGTATATCGGTGTGAACACCACACATTGACTCGACTGAATCGAAGTCTCAAACTTCTTAATTTTAATGATCGGTTTATGGGACTTTAACTAGCTTATTCCTGGCGTTTCGCTGATTAAACTGGTACCAAGAACGATATAATTAGGCCAATATTTAGTGGTTTAATCGAAGATTAAAGTTTCGAATGCAACGAAGAAGAGCGTATTGAAGAGAAAGAGACGCGAACAGTAGCCGTCGCCGGCACAGTTCAAAGGCCCGCGTTGACGCTGTTCTTCGTTGCGTTCGAAACTTTCATCGTCGATTAAACTACTAAATATTGGCCCAATTGTATCGTATTTGGTATCATTTTGCATTAGAAAAATGCCACGAATATGTTGGTGAAAGTTCCATAATGATATCATAGAAAATAAAGAAGCTAAGATTTTGGTGTTTCATTGTGATGACGCACGGGCCTTTAAACTGTGCCGGCGACAGCGACACGCTTCGGCCACACGATCCTATTTCATTCTGTCCTTCTCTATGTTCGGCTCGTCGTTTGAAGTCTCGGCGCGGTCGACGGAGTCATAAAAAAATAGCCTCTCTACGCTACCCAAGTCCGTTCAACACACGGGTGTTGGGACTCCGATCGAAAAATTACTGTACTATAATAATACGTAGTAACTTTGTAAACACCGCACGGAGCTCGAACGCACACTGACGCACACTGAGCTCCTTCGGTGCGAAGCGGGTCAGTGGAGTGGGGATGAGTCAGAGTGGGAACACGTAGTAGAGTGGAGACGCTGAACGCGAAGACGTACTAGGTCACGCGGCGGGGGGTGCAAAGGTTCAAATTATTAATAATTTATATCTCCTGAACGCATAGGCTTCTTTAAAAATTTTTTTTTAAATATTGCATTGTCATCCAGTTCTGAGCTATGTTTAAAATTTCAAGTCTCTAGCTCATCGGGAAGTTAGTTTAAAATCAATTGCAGAATTTGTACCGAACAAACAGACAGACAAGAAAGCGAACTAATAAAAACGTGGTAAAATATCAAAATTAATAATTTCCTATATAAAACAAGTTTTAAAATAGTGATAGCACAAACTTCGAACTTACATATATTCATACACAGTTTACAGAGATATTCATAAAATAATAAAGGTTTCATAGAATTTAATTTTTCCCGTTTTATTGAATTCACTGGCACAGTTAATAGAAGAAGTAAAATACCATTTTATTTGAGCTTCGCGATTTATCACTGTACCAATTTGCCCTTTCAATAAAAATCAGTCTTGTGATAACTCTTCGTCAAAATGCAAGTGGAAAAAGTGGAACGAATGAAGCTAAACGAATCTTCATTTCTGTGGAAACCGATTTTGAAAAATTCATGGAGCACGCACAGCACGAAGCCGAACTTGGCTGACGTGTGTGCCCATTAATCGTTGTTTCCATTCGCCCTCATAAGAGCAAACATTGACTGTGAGCGGCGTTGTCTGTTTCTAGTAGTGACTTGGCATAAACTAGCCAGTCGAGAAACGATGCCATGTTTGCGACGAGCATATTCCACGTTCTTCGTTTATGCGCTCCAACATAAAAACCATCCTAGTACAAATATCCAATATTTTACGTAACAACATATTTTTTTAATAAAACATTGCATTTCCTGAGTCTTTCTGACCGCGAATTCCGGCGAATATTATTTTTAAAAGTTTTGCTTATCCGCCACAATCGAAACAACGGGAATTTATCAAAAACAATGGCAGGTAGTTGACGGTAAACATTTGCCGGTCACGCGGCCACCAAATTTATGAATTTGATCAATTTTTACGGCACCGGAATTTGACGAAAAAAGCGAAACCAAGAAAACACGACGGGGAGAAAGAAAACAGAGAAAGTTTTTTAAGAGCGGAATACACTGGATTTCGAAGTACGTCGTTAGCTGTTTCCTTGTTTTATACGGGGGAACTAAAATTTACAACGGTTCGCCACTTTTTACGTTTTGGAGCATGTGTAACTGTTTCTTGAAAGCGATAAACGTGTTTAAATGCAAAGGTTTCCACGTCAAGCGAAGAGTGAAGCGTTAAATAGACGAAACGTGGTAGGTAATTCGTTATTTGCAGCTTGAAAGCAAAATACAAACTAGAATTACCGAAGCTATTCGAATCTTTAATTTATATCGTCACTCTGAAAGTTTGCTCGACTTCGAACTGATTTAGTTTAGCTCCTCGCTTTCTTTCGTAAATCAAGCAGGCACGGACCCGCTGTTTATCGAATCCTCCACTGCTACGTATTCAATCGACCGTATCCGTTGCCTGATTTGCGTTTTACGATTTCACGCACTTCGTTCCCGTAACTGGAGGAGCGTTGTTGATATTTACATAAACGGGAAGCCTCTTCCACCCTCACGGAATTTTTCTTGCACCTCCGAGGTACTCAACGCTTCCATTGTACGGTTCCATCCAACACCCCTGAATATTTCCCGGACTATAAAATGCCTTGCGAAGTTTCACGTTCATGCTTCTTTCACCGGCAATCGTTCCATCGAACGCCATCTTGCCTTGATTAAATTTCGAGTGGCAACATCAGCACAACCAAATAAATTAATTCTCATTCAAATTATTATCTGAATTCTTTAATTCTTACCTTAATCGTCAAGTAGTTTTCAATTTTCAATGGTTGGTTTTGATTCAAGAAACGTATTCGACAAAACGTTGGGTCGTCATAAACTGTAACCGCAGCCATAATGCGAGGAGAATTGTATTATATCAACGGAATCGATATACCATACATAGCCTCTTGACTGTTTTGTTAGTGACCAATCGCGATTCTTTTACTTCGGGCTAGTCGAAGCACTCGTGATCCCCTCCGTTCGAAGCAGGGAACGAAAATGCTGTTATGAAATGTAGTCACGGAAAGGATCAAGCGGGGAAATACAATCGAGAGGGTGGAGATTGAAAGAGAAGGAGGGACCGGCCCTTTGAGTTTTAGGGTATGCGATCATCGTTACGTAAACTAAACACTGAGTTCGCATTCGATACAGAGATACCTCCTAGCTGCTGTCTTAGGCCGCGTGTACACTGCAGAATAGACTTTCTCGAGTTGCGGAACTTTCGGCGAGTCGCTTCCAATATTCTGTCTATTAACACTACAACTGCTTGCGGACCCAGAATAATATTATATACAGTTAGGAGCAAAACTGATTACACACGCTTTAAATCCGAATAACTTTTTTATGAATGGACTAAACGAATTTCTCTGTAAGGGTAGAAGAATTAGTTTAGTAAATGACGTCTAACACATACAGTAGCGGACAAAAGTTTAAGACCGCTCTAAAGAAGACGATAACTTTTTTAATATTGTACTATACGATTTGAACTTGTTTTGGAAGCTAGAGCAATTAGTTTACTAAAGGATGTGAAAAGAAATTTTTTCAAAAATTGCAATTGATCGGAATTGTTGGAAAAATACTAAAAGTTGAATTTTTAACTTTTTTATGTGGGCCTATATTGAAAATTTAAAAAATACGTTTTGTAGATCTGTGTCAATTAAACATATTCTGAAAATTTCGTCAAAATCGGTCGACGTTGCAATGAGCTACAAACGTTTAAAGATGGTAAAAACGTGAAAATCTGCAATTTTTACTATCTTTAAACGTTTGTAGCTCCTTGCAACGTCGACCGATTTTGACGAAATTTTCAGAATATGTTTAATTGACACAGATCTACAAAACGTATTTTTTAAATTTTCAATATAGGCCCACATAAAAAAGTTAAAAATTCAACTTTTAGTATTTTTTCAACAATTCCGACCAATTGCAATTTTTGAAAAAATTTCTTTTCACATCCTTTAGTAAACTAATTGCTCTAGCTTCCAAAAAAAGTTCAAATCGTATAGTACAATATTACAAAAGTTATCGTCTTCTTTAGAGCGGTCTTAAATTTTTGTCCGCTACTGTATCTTGAAAAAATGCATTTTGTCGGAATTGTGAAAAACAATGGTAAAAATTGATTTTTACGACTTTTTTAGTTGGGCCAATAACGAAAATTTAAAAGATGTGTTTGGTCCACTTGTATAAATTATATACGCTCCGAAAATTTCATTGAAATTGGTTAATTGGTTTACGAGTTATAAACGATCGAAAGTGGTAAAAATTCCGAAAATTTGGAAAAGTTGCCATTTTTACCACTTTTGATCGTTTATAACTCGTAAACCAATTAACCAATTTCAATGAAATTTTCGGAGCGTATATATTATAATTTATACAAGTTAACCAAACACATATTTTAAATTTTCGTTATAGTTTTTCACAATTCCAACCAAATACATTCTTTCAACATATTCTTTAGACGTCATTTACTAAACTAATTCTTCTACCCTTACAGAGATATTCAAGTGGTTTAGTCCATTCATAAAAAAGTTATTCTAATTTAAATTGTGTGTGATCAGTAGACTGCGCATCTTTATGCAAAATAAAAAATGATCGCATTGATTGCAAGACACAGGAGCCAGATAGAATTTTCTTTCTTCTTTCAATTGTCTTATTAAGCTGAAATGAATACACCGATGCCCTTAAATCTTCGTAATTCGTCCACTGCTTTAAATTGCACGCGCCCATTTTTGTCATAAATGCATAAAATCCGCAGTCTAGTGATCAGTTTTGCTCCTAACTGTATATCAGACCTCTGGTTTCGCAATTATGTGGACATGAAAGTATGGAAATACATTGATACATGTGCGCATTCCGAAAAGCACTAACCGAACTGACAAAGAATGCATTTTCACACAAGAACACTCTGTTAAGGATGTTCTGGAGGTATATAAAAACGCAACAAAATTTTTGAAAATTTGACAAGATATAATTCTTACTAAATTGATGCAATTACCAAAGTTTGGGTTCGATTCACTGCACCGTTTAAGAATTATAGCAACTTAAAGTTTGCACATTTTAACACGTCTTCTTATGGAGAATTCATAAAATTCCACTTCAAACCCTATTTAAACCTTGAAAAAACGCAACTAGAAACTCCAGTTTTCTTTATATGTAGTAAAAATTAGGTAATTAATTATGTTCAAAATTTATTAGGATTCACTAAACAGTTACAGAGCAAAAAAATTATAAACTGTTACAAAACGTCAAATTTATCTTGTTGTCTCTCACTAGCATGGAAACGTGACAAGTGTAGACCACTGAATATAGCTACAGAGGGTACAGTATTCGCAAAAGTTTAATGCAAAATATACTCATGAATGGCTTTCATTGCAATGTATTGATGGATTTCGAATTTCTTGTATTTTTGTTTCCCATTGTACCTCCAGTACATCCTTAACAAAGGTAGCTTATAACACAGTAAACCATGAAAATCTGGAGTAGTCATCAGCTGCTGGTTTCAGCTCACCGATCGACGCATCAATCCATTAAATAGTGTTTCTGCTTGCACGACCATCAGCATTACCGAGCGCAGACAGAGCCGGAGCTCCGGAGCGAAGATTTCCGTCTCGTCTCATTACGAGGCGTTCCCATTAACTTACGGAATCGTTCCCGGTTCCCCGCACGACTCGATCTCAGGGGGATGTTCGAAATAACAACGCATCCCCGTGCACGCAAGGAAACGATCACAGGGGCGGCGATTGCCGGGGAGACCGGATAGGAAATCGCGGCGAGGATCGCGCGAAGAAGCTCGCAGAAGAAGAAGGGACGAAGACGATGTTTCTCGATGGAGGGCGGTGGAGGAAGTACGAGAGAGAGAGAGGGAAAGGAAGGAAGAGATCGAAGGAAAAGCGTACGTTGTCCTCGCGAAGGCGGGGGCCGGCCTCGAAATTTATTAGCCCGGGACGCGCTCAGCCGCGGCACGTCACTGTAAATTAACAGCAAACAGAGAGAAACGAAATGACCCCGCAAGCTCGCTCGAACTCTTTTCCTCCATTCCCCCGTCCGGGGTCGTTGCTATACGGCGCGCCGCGTTTCCCGCGGCCGCCCATTCGGCTATGAATTAAAACATAAATTTCAATCAACCGGTCGAAGACATTTATGGTGGCTCGGCCCTCCTCGTCGATTCGCAAGCGCCTGCAAACCGACCGATCGTTCCCGTCGATCGCGCGACGAACCGAAGACAAAGAGGGGAACGAGGGAAAGAAAGAGAGAGGGTAAAGGTATCGACGAATAAGCGATCACGAGGAGCCTCGAATCGATTAAACGGGTATCGCCGTCCTCTTCTAGTCGCGCGTAATCTCTTCTTCTCTGAAGAGAAGAACTGCCTGATCTGGACCGTCGAAAGTGAATTTTTGGGAATTTATTGTAAGCAATGGGTTGGAATAATGTTTCTGTAATTTTAGGCCTGGTTTATTATACTACTGGAGTAACTAATAATATTTTGTTCGCGGCGGGGAAGGCTATTTTTCGAGTACCGAGGATAGTAAAATCTTATGGTTATCCGGAGGCCACTCATTCCGCGGAGAACGGGTTCGTTAAATCCGTTCCCTTTAAAAAGTTGCGAGATGTTACGAGCCGTTTGGAAAAGCTTACAAGCCTCGCGCTACGGCACGCCATTATGTAATTTTACGCGGTAAGTGCAAGCTTTGCTTATTAAAAGTCCGGGAAGCTTCATTTTGAAGCGGCCCCGACGGTCGAAGCTTGCCGTTATGCTTGTCGAATTATGCACTCAGATGAATTGAGCGGGTTCTTTTGTTCATCGTTTAATGAACGAAACGTTTGTAATCGGCAGACTGGGAATTTTTTTCGTTTATTCTAGCGTTGATGACCTGAATGTTAAAGGAATTGAAGAGTTAAATGAGAAAAGCTTACTGAAAGGTTGTAATTTTTTAATAAAAGTCTTAATGAAATTCTCCACTGAAATTAATTTCTAGAAATTAATGTATAAAGTTCTATGAAATTGTTGCCGGAGTTTCGTTCTACAACTACAACAATTTTAAGCTGCGATCAATATTCAAAATTAAACATACATTTCGGAACTAAACTCCGAAACGGATCAGCTAAATCTAATCAGGCTACACTATTTAATGGAGTGGTAAAGTTTAAAATAAAACGAGAACCCGCCCAAATTTTATTAAACATTTAACCGCATTAACATATCGTCACGCAAGCTCTAAATGCATCTTTACAGTCTGTTTATAACTTTCCGAAACGATTATATCCATCACTATATCCGTCCTATAAAGGTAACGAAAATACACCGCTCGAATCATATTCCCAAGAAGACAGGAAGCGAAGATGTCACCTCTTATTAACAGGGTATGTAAATTTATTAGATCAGTCGATGTAGAAGAAAAAGATATTTGAAATTGAAATGAAGACTCGGTTTTCATTAAGGAGGGCGATATTTGTTATGTAAATCCTCGAAGTCATTTTATTTTGCTGACTTCGAAAAGAGAGACACCTTCCGCCATTTTGGTGGATCTTGAACGGTGCAAATTTATTCAGTCCGTGAATGGTATCCATTCCGTCGACAAACTTTGCTGCCGTGAGGTCGTGTCACCGAGCCGATATTACTTTTAATTACAGGCAGCCGGGGAGCGTGCACAAACGAGCCGACGTGGCGTAGCTCGGCGTGGCTTGTTGTTTTTGCAACGAGCCATCTCGTTCGTTAATTATTTCGCATGTGCGGACTGGCTCTGGGAGTTGTTCGCGACTTTAAACAACAGCCAGTTGGCAACAGGTAGCTCGCGATCACTTGTAATAAGCTAATTATTCTGCCACGTGTAATAGAAAACCATTAGCAAGTAACCCGCCACGCCATTATTAACTGCGACCCTCCGTCAAAGCCGCCGCCGTTGCTGACGCCGACGCCAACGCCGACGCCGAGCGTCGACCGTAATTGATGTACACGTCGCGAATACTGATCGTAGAACCGTGGATACGCATATTAGTACAAATGGCCGGATAAAAGATACAGGTTTACCGAGGGAACTTGAGGTTTACTGGGAACAGATAAGGGGAATTAGATGGAAACGGTGGCGTTCGGAGGAGATCTACGACTATTAATCAACCGACTCTACCGTGCGGTTCAAAGTACAAGTTACCCCACACTGCTACCTATGCTAATCTAACTGGAGAACAGTAATTCCGGCGCCATCAGAAAATCTTTCAATTTTGAAGTGACACTTCATTGCTGAGGGGGCTACAAAGGGACGAAATTTCGCGAATAATCTCGAATAGTTTGACAAGTAACATTTTCATGATTAATTTACTAACTTTAAAGGCTTTATTGGTGAACTTTTAAAATTCTAGAATGTAAAATGAAGCCTTGGCTACATTCCCATTTCAGTTTTATGCAGGTTTGATGCTTGAATTGTTAGTTATTAACAAATTTTGGAGAAGCGGTATGTTATGTATGTCTGTCCTTGTCGCACAGTTCGACCCTCCTTGTCTTACGCATTATGGGAACTTCCGAAACTTTCAGCCCGCGCAACAATTGTTAATAACTAATTAACTAGAGTTAATTTGTGAACATTTGCAATTGGATAACATAGAATCAACCTCCAGCTGCTTTCACATGCACTTTCTCATTGGATTTTGTTCCGACTGAAAGATTTATAAACAATTATTCAAACCCTTGTTCTAAACTAACCGGAAAAATTTTGACAGGTGTCAGGTAGTAAAAAACATACGCGTGGAAAACCTCGCGCGGCAGAAGTGAAACTTCTTGCAGTCTAGTAATGTTTAGAAGTAAATTAAGATTGGAAATGGTAAATAATCCTAATGAAGCGACGACAAGATCAGGAATAACTCTCGATGCAGTATTTGCAAGACATTTAGACAAAATTGAATCAAGAATATTTATATCATATTTTAGCTATCACAAGCCAATTGTTTCAATGATAGAATCATAGAAAATTATAGAAAAATTATGAACGATCAAAGCGACGCAAAGAAGGAGAGCGTATGGGAGATGCTATGAACTATGTCTCTTTCTTTCCCATACGCTCTCCTGCTTCGCGTCGAAAATTTTGATCGTTCATTATTTTTTCTATGATTTTCTATGATTATATCATTGAAACAATTGGCTAGTGATAGCTAAAATATGATATAAATATTCTTGATTCAATTTTGTCTAAATGTCTTGCAAATACTGCATCGAGAGTTGTTCCTGATCTTGTCGTCGCTTCATTAGGATTATTTACCATTTCCAATCTTAATTTACTTCTAAACATTACTAGACTGCAAGAAGTTTCACTTCTGCCGCGCGTGGTTTTCCACGCGTATGTTTTTTAAATTAACTTTAACTCACTAACTCTATTATTATAGGAAACATCGTCTAGTGAACTTTTAATTTTCCGAAAATTTGTATGCGAATGCAAAGATTAAAGAAAATGTTTGTTATGCGAGACCACTTGAGCACAGTGTTCCGATATGATGCATCTTTTCTCGTGCATGCGCGGCCAAAAGAGTAACGTATCTATATTAGGATGTTGAAATAACAGAGCCCTGAGGCAGTTATATTGGCAGGAATGTACTGAAACAATCTGTTCTGGACAAAAAGACTCCAGAACATGTCCTACGAGTTACAAAATATACAGAAATATACATGTTATACATTCATCTTTCAGAATCAAATCATATCAATTTTTTAAAATTCTGTGGGGTGCTCAAGGTGGGGTGCCCATTTTATCGAGAATGTAACTTTACTGAGGCTGAAATCGCCGCGCTTGCGCGAGAAAAGATACACCATATCGGAACACTGCTTGAACATTCCTTTTATATTTTACGCTCAGGTTTACATTTCAGTGGAAACTCTTGTATACAAATCCCCTTTTCCGCTACACTTCATTTTTCGATCTCTTTGCAAGGACATCCATAAAACGCGCAACAAATTGATGCAGCGCCGGTTGCGACACGGTTGCACGGCATACACTGGTGTTTTTACGCGTTCTCGGGTAGCACCGAAGAAATTGACCGTTTCAAGAAGAGGATACGCAACCTGGAAACTTTACGCAAACATCGTCCTTTTTCTTTTAATAGGAATTCCTTTACAGGGATTCTTGTAATATTAGAGTCGCTGCTACACAGAATTCCTTCGAAATAAGTGTCTATGAGGAGAATCTGCGCCAGTTTCGCTTTTCTCGTTGACGCGAACTTTACAATGGATAATTTTATTAAATTCCAGTCCTGTACAAATTTATACATTGAAAAATTAGTTCAATTTAATTGTTGCTAAACAATTTGGGAGAAGTACTCGAGGAGAGCGATGGATTTAGATAAGCATCGTGGGAACAGTATTAGGAGCGGTACTTAGGGAACGTACATGATCTGCTCTCGTGAAGCAGATCCGTGTACCTTCGTTCAAAATTGCATTAGCATTCATGGAGATCAGAACATTTAGGCTGAAATGAAAAATCAATTTCAACTAAGGCAGGAGAGGGTTAGGGGGTATGAGCAATTGTCAAAGCATACGGCGCATAAACGCACAATAACGCTTATCCTCGCACGCGTCATGTCGCGCCGGGGATGTTCCCGAATCTCCAACAGTGTTAGAACGAAATTATGTTGTAGGAGTACCATGTTATACGGGGGTTGCCTCTATTGTTTTAGATAAGGTAACAAGGGTAAACTTCGGTGTACCCGCCTCGCCTGACCGATAAATCCACGTCACGGCTAATCGAAAATTTCTACAGCCCCGATGCGTTATGAGGTCGCACGTTTAAAATGCGCGACTGCGTTACGTAAATCCTTTCGCATGCACAAAGAGGAACCCATCTCCGTCATCCCGGAGCCGCTTATGGCTCCGCAATAATTTGCCTGCTTATATCCATATCTCATAAATCTCAGTGAGCCGAGGAGTTATGTCAGCTGGTCACTTAGGTCTGCAGCAATACACTTGGGCGTTCGTCTCGCGGTCAGCATATTAATAATAATATCGCCAGCGTCAAATGAACGGTATCCTCAACGTTCGTACGCTTACAACTTCTCCATTTTTCCTCTTGTTCCTTAAATATTTTGCTATCGTCACATTTTCTCCCGGCCAATAAACCGCCGGAAACTGATCCGGCGATAATAGGCGCCGATGTATGGCCGGCAATCATAAAAATAGTCGGCCAGGCGAACGGGGAAAGAGAACGAGGTGTCGTGACATCGGGAAAGTAGCTGCTATGCGACCTCTGACCCCTGCGGTACGTGCTAGGCCAGCTGCCATCCCCCAGGATCCATGGGAGCGAAGTGGACCACCATTGGAACGTGCGGAATAGCTGGAACTGTCGGAGAACGCGCGGAAGTTCGGGGCAAGAGCGAAGCCCGACGAAAGAGCGTGAGGTCCAGGTTACGGAGTCCAGGCCCGATTCAATCAGCTTTCATTGTTTAAAAGTGCTGGCTGGGGTACCGCGACGTTACCTGCCAGCTGGCCACCGCACCCCGGGGCCAAAGTGCCATTTCAGCGCTCCGAAAATCGATCCCTCAACTCTTTAAGTCTCTATAAACAACCGCTCGATCCGTGTCAGCAGTCTGGAGCATTTTAACAATTTGTTAGACTTTCAGTATGGCTTTACAGTACATAGACATAAAATATATATAAATCTTCTTTTCCCTCTAGGGAATTATGAAGGACAAACAAGTTCTAATCATTGTATTCAAATTTCGAATAAGAATTAAACCGACTTTGAAACGCACTAAAAAAATGTACTAAAAAGTATGAAATAATTAGGGTGGCAACCCTAAAGATCTGGCAAGATCTTCTATATTTGATATGAGTCTTCTATATTTGAACTTGATCTCCTATATCATATTTGAATAAGATACAATTTTCAAAAATCTTTGTTTGAATAAAAAAGTTTAAAATGTACTGTGTACCTTTTTTACTTGAACTCCTATATTTTGAGCCTATCTCATATATACAGTAGCGGACAAAAGTTTAAGACCGCTCTAAAGAAGACGATAACTTTTTTAATATTGTACTTTACAGTTTGAACTTTTTTGGGAAACTAGAGCAATTAGTTTACTAAATGATGTGAAAAGAAATTTTTTCAAAAATTGCAATTGATCGGAATTGTTGAAAAAATACTAAAAGTTGAATTTTTAACTTTTTCATGTGGGCCTATATTGAAAATTAAAAAAATAAGTTTTACGATTTATTGCCGAAAATCTCGAAAACCTGAAATTTTTACCATCTTTAAACGTTTGTGGCTCATTGCAACGTCGACCGATTTTGACGAAATTTTCAGAACATGTTTAATTGACACAGATCTACAAAACGTATTTTTTAAATTTTCAATATAGGCCCACATGAAAAAGTTAAAAATTCAACTTTTAGTATTTTTCCAACAATTCCGATCAATTGCAATTTTTGAAAAAATTTCTTCTCACATCCTTTAGTAAACTAATTGCTCTAGCTTCCCAAAAAAGTGCAAATTGTATAGTACAATATTTAAAAAGTTATCATCTTCTTTAGAGCGGTTTTAAATTTTTGTCCGCTACTGTACATAATTGCAGTTTTCACTACTTCTTGTATATTTGGATAAAATATTTCTGGCAACCCTAGAAATAATTTCCATTTAATTTATGTGAATACACACGAACTTAAATACAATACAATCTTTTCGCAGGCGGCGCAAAATTGAAAATTTTCCAAATGACAGATGTTGCTGATCATGATTTCATTGGAATATGGTGGACTTGGAAATCAGTAGGTGGGAAGAGGAGGTACATTAATATGTGAAAGCATGTAGAAGAATTTAAGGATTTTCGTAATTTCCAGTGTCGAAAATTTTCAATTTTACGCCGCCTCCGAAAAGAGTGTATTGTATTTAAGTTCGTGTGTATTTACATAAATTAAATGGAAATTATTTCATACTTTTTAGTGCGTTAAATTTTTTTAGAAAATTCTATTATTTCACACTTCTTAGTGGAACCAGCAGAATTTTGTAGAACACTGGATGGTTTTTCGGTCTTATTGGTTATTTGAAATAAAAACCGCAAAGAATGAAAAATTGCAAAATTTGTTTCCAAGGGACCAATCAGGAGACATACTCTACAAAATGCAGAAGGTTTCCTCCTGATTGGTCCATCCATCTCGGCGTAATCTAGGAGTAATAATTATTTTTCGCCAATAAAATCGCAAGGAATAAAAAAATGCAAAATTCTTTTTTCATGGGACCACCCCGGGGACCTACTCTACAGGATGCAAAAGGTTTCGTTCCGATTGGTCCATCCATTTCGGCGTAATCGGTGAACATACATAGAAAAAAAGCGAAAAAAAGGCACATACAGATCGAATTGAGTAACCTCCTCCTCTTTCGAAGTCAGTTAAAAAGCGTGATTCATTTCATTCGTTCTCCCAAAAGAACGACTAACATTCATTTATGGTAGAAAGAAAATTTGAATTCCGACTGGAATATTTCTCTTCTACATCGCACCAATTTCTGATCGATCGTCCGGATTTTTGAGCACCGCAGCAGTAGCTCGAGCGACCGTGCATCCCTGGCTTGAACAATCGTGTTTCTTGCTGGCGGCGGCTACGGACAGCAGCAAGCACAGCGACAACACTTCCGTTAAGCACAGGAACGACCCCGAAGCAGACAGGAGGAGGCAAAGAGCGAGGTTGAATCTTCGGGGCGCTTCCGACTTGATTGCGCGAGTGCGCGAGCGAGCGGCGAAGCTAGCTCTCTTCTTTCGACGTGAGTTACATTGACTACGCCGCACATTAATTACCATTAGAGAGGATTGCTCTAATTCCACTTCACTCGTCCCGCACTCCTGGTTCTCTGGCCTTGTTCCACCTCTTCCCGCTGCTGCTGGTGCCGATGCCGACGTCGAAACGATGTGGATCGAGAGAGGGTCGAGGGGGTTGGTAACCAGGGAGCTGGTGCTCTCGGCTCCTGCTTCCCTCTTCCTGTTCTCCCATTGAGCCGGTGGAGAAGCGTTCCGCAGAAAATTGCGACGGCGGGGAAACTGCTCCGGCCCCCGAGGAAATTTATTACGGTCACCTTCGGCGCTGACTTTGGCATTTTTTTTCTGGACCCGTCCGAGACCGGGGCGGATTCCGGCCGTTTCGGACCGATGGATCATCGCGATTTGAATGTTTCCTGACCCGGCTCGGCTCGGCACTTCCACCGTCGCGCCTTTTATCCAGAATCGAGGACAGAGCGGGAATCGCGCGAAGGAGGTCGCCTAGTAGGCGTAATTGCGGGCAATTTTACTTTCGCCGCGATCGTTCCAGCCCTGTTTTTCATCCTGAATTACCCTCTCGCCCGAGATTCGCCGACTTCGAGCAGACGGAATACTAAATTTTTAGTTATCGCCTTCAGGATTTCTGTTTTTCTTCTGCTTGCTCAATCACTCTACTGCGTGTTTCATTCAGAAATTGCTCGCCATCTGCGCTATCATTTCGTCCGGAAGTGTATCGCGGGACCGGTGATCTCGCGTGCGTTTTATTAGGTGCGATGCAACCTGGCGTAATTCGCAGCCGTGTATCAAAATATTTATTGCCCGCGAACGTTATTAAGCCCCCCGGAAAATAATACTTTCTGATACCGCTCGCCGAATGATTTACTATTACCAGTATACGCGGACGACGCGCGAGGCTTACGAGATCTAGGCCCATGCAATTTAAAATTCGTTTAAATCATTCGCCAACACCGTGCGCGCCCTCTCCCGGCCGATCTAGATTAGATCGGTATCGGCCTCGATTACCGCCGGTTATGCATAATTAAAAAGCTCGTGTAGCGTTCGCGCGCAAATCTACCGTGTAATATGTTGCGCTCTCTCACGAGAGCATTTCGCAGTTCGTCGCACGGAGACGAATTGTTCGAAGCTCGTTCGATACGATTTATCACCGTTAACTTGTCGATGAGGCGGGAAAGAAGTCGTTTCGAAATCGATAAGGAACGTGTTGAGCTTTATCGTTGTATCGTCTTCATTCCCTGGTTTAGCGAGGAGGAAGTAAAACCGATCGATTGCACTTTATTCTCTGGAATCATTTACCTCGTTACACTCGAAGAAAATTGCCTTTACGAATAGAAGAAGTATTTATACACAGTGCAAAGGCAAGTTATACAAAATGTTTTATAGAAAATACTGTCACTTTAGCCCAGACGTGTGGTCTCAGAGCCCGTTATATTAATGTGGCAATCTGTTACTTTGTACAAACTGTTTTTACTTTGATTGTCGTTTTTACTGTTTCATAAAAGTACCATAATTATCCTTTTATAATGAGCCACTTTAAATTAAAGCTACGGGAGCGAAGCTGCATAGTCACTCGAGTGCATACTCTCGCGGGATCAGACGAAACAAATGATTCTGCAGCTTTTAAATGTCTCTCAGACTGCGCGCCTGCGATTCCGGGTTAACTAACTAACACCGTAACAAAAACAATTTATGGAGCAGCATCTCTGAAAAATGACGAGTTACGAAAACTGTTTATAAAATTCTAGCTGATATTCTAAATTGACAAGGACCAATGGAAATGCTTTTGTCCACAGTTTACCAAAATGATTACCAAAATGAAATGTGTACAGTCAATAAAAATGAATGAACTGACAGGATTGCGGGATTCAATTTTCACGTTCCTGAAACCCTTGTTACGAGCCAGGGCCGCGAGCAGCACGAGTGGCCGGCGAAGGGTTATAAATCCAGGGAATATGGTATCAGTTTGTTAATAAAGGCACGCGGACGAACCCAATGCGAAATTGGGGAGCCGCTAGGATTATAGACGACGAGGACGAACCTGACGCGAAGTCAGGGAGCCTCTAGGAATGAAGTCAAACACAGACGAACCTGATGCGAAATCAGGGAGCTGCTAGGAAGGTGAAACTTCGTGAACGAACCCAATGCGAAATTGGGGAGTCACTAGGAACGACGCGCAGACGAACCCGATGCGAAACCGGGGAGCTGCTAGGAGGTTGTAGAATCAGCGCGGACGAACCCAATGCGAAATTGGGGAGCCGCTTGGAAGTTGGATAAAAGCACAGACGAACCTGATGCGAAATCAGGGAGCTGTTAGGATACGGACGAACCTGATGCGAAATCAGGGAGCCGCTAGGATGGTATAGGTTTCGTGGACGAACCCAATGCGAAATTGGGGAGCCACTAGGTAGGAAAAATCTCTATTTGAATAATTGGTAAATAGCGAACGAACCTGATGCGAAATCAGGGAGCCGCTAGGATAGTTAGTAGGCCTCGTAACTAATATAATCTAATTGATACAACCCGAGCGGTAGGGTTGTATCGAGTGAGAACGTTCAATTATTATAATAGGATTTTGGACAATAATAATGGGTTTAATAATCTCAATCTAATTTCCAAACAACACAAATATAATGTAACTATAAAAATCTGTGGTACAGGTGTGTAACTGTCGCGGTTGGAATTTAAAGAAAGATATAGAAAAATGAATTTACCTAAAACGATGTTCGTTTTTTGACGCACTGGCAATGCGGGGGACTCGGAAACAACTTTAAAAAACTTTGATCCGAAAGGTACTTTAGCCCGATCTCACTATAGTTGCTTTTCCGAAATTACAGCACGACGTGACGCGATACGTGTCTACTGAAGTACTAACCCGAGAGAGTGAGAATCTAAGGGTTTATATACCCCTACAATGAATAGAATACTCTGTTCATAATCTAATCGCGCTTAGAGATTAGGGCATAGGGCCAGACTCTTATTTTGTCGCCTCTAATGAGATCGGGCTAAAAACTCGGTACTAAATCAAAGGGTTCAACTACGATATGAAAGGTTATCTAGGACGCTTCCTGCCAGAGACGATCTGGAAGAGATTCCAATGAGAAAACGAACGGAATCTATTCTCTATCCGTAACACCCTGTAGCTCCAACGTTTCCTGTAGTAAATTGCATAGTCCAATACATCTTTCCCCGAACTGCATTCCTATGGTTAGAATTTCTGTATCGCGGTTACGAACTGCGGAACACAATTAAAGGAATTCGTATCAATTCGATATAACAGACGGAAACGAGATTTTTTTGTATCTATTTCCAATCGGTATCGAAATTAAAAATAAAAGGATGAGGGAGCTTTGAAAAATACATTTTAATAATCTTTTTTTCAAGCATCAACGATCCGAATGGGCTTTCGAGCTTGTCTTTCGAAAATGTTCGAGTGGCCTGTTTGTTTCCAGCAAGCCCGACAACGTCGAATGATTAGTGTGTGAATAATTGATGAAATAATCGATAATGTCTGCATCGGAGACCCACTTGAAAGCGCCATATTATAGAGAAGCACTCTCGTCGCAGCGAACATTACGCGTCGTTTTTAAAATGCAATGTATCGCGAACTGGGGCGAAAAACGCATGGTTAATGTAACACGATTAATCATCGAGTGTGATCATCGTGCACGGTCTGCTATCTTTTTTCACAAACGTAATCCGGTAGCAACTACGCGTAAAAATTTTGTTGTTGAAACTGAAACGCTCGAGTTTAATTGATCGCTATTCCTCGGTGTTCTATTTTTAATTGAAAAATCTGCGTTAGCCGTGCGTGCAATCGAACTACACCGATTCAACAACATTGTCGATTTCAGATGAATATCATACGGAATCTGGGTGTTTGGAATTGATGTGTGTTTTGGAATTGTAATTTTTATAAGCTAAAACACTCTAATCGGTTTTAATGCTCGGTAGGCAGAGTTGTGCTAATTCGATTACATTGTAATTCAATTACTAAGTATTTTAATCATATGTGTAATTGAAATACAATATAATTGAAATGCAATATAATGGAGATACTATGTGTAATTGAAATACAATATAATTAAAATAGAGTTCTCCAAATTATAGCCCAGAACCTTGAAGAAGTGCGATATATTTTTATGTTTTTCTTTCATATACAGTAACCACGAGGTTTACTGTCCAACAGCCGTGTTCTGCACGGACAGTGTTCCCGCAGTGACATTATTTTTTTATGACTGCGCGCCGAGACTTCAATCGACGAGTCGAACATAGAGGACAGAATGAAATACAGTCCCTGCTCACTTCATTCGACTCACCTCTATAATCATGATATTTTTAGTTTTACCATGAATAATGGGTATAGCAGCCTCATGCAAATATCACTTAATGATGATCAATGAATTTTCCATATATTTATTTTACAAAAACAATGGATACAAACACAAATAGATCAATATAATTCTTAAAACACCAATATTTTGTTAATCCGTCCTCAGCTGCTCTTAAAGCCGCAACTCTTCTGGACATGCTATCTATGCAAGTTTGTGCAATTTCTTTTAATGCAACGTTATGGTGCCAGTGATAGATTATTCTCTCTAGCAACTTGGTCTTTGTTGTTATATTTTCTTTGGCCAGTTCTCTCTTCAGGCACTCCCAGACATTTTCAATCGGATTCATGTCCGGTGAGTTGCCGGGCCATGATAAAAGGGGGATTTTTTGCTCTTGCAAGAAAATTTTACACTTGGGTAGGCAACCCATAAGGCAACTTTGTAGTACGAAATCATTACCCCATAGGTTGAAAACAGCGTTGCATTCCTTATAGGATTTCAAAAAGCACCAATTCTTCAGGTGAGTCTAATAAAGTGAGCAGGGACTGTAGGATCGCGTGGCCGAAGCGTGTCGAATTACGAATTACATTGCAATTTAATGTAATGAAGATGTGAATTATAAATTACAATATAATTGAATTACAATGTAATTACAATGTCTTTTATAATTGTACTCCATTGCAATTACGAATTACATTGTAATTTAATTGAATGAAGATCTGAATTATAAATTACAATATAATTGAATTACAATCTAATTTTCCATTACTTTGTAATTATAATTCTGGAGTAATTCAATTGTAATTCTGCACAACTCTGTCGGTAGGTTTAGTGTTAATCTCGTGCGAGATAATCCAAAATTTCAGCGGCAAAACGAGCAAACGCATTCCGTCGTCTGTTTCTATTTAGCCAAGGGAATCGTTCAAGGTGCAACAGCGCGATCGCCAATAAAATCTGAGACCGTCATCAACGCTGCATTCGGGCTCGTGTATATCGTGATTTTCGGTTTGTTTCGGCCTCCCGGGACGGGTTTTTTATCGTCCCGTAAAACATAACAGCGCAATCATAAGTGAAACGTATAACGTTCGGAAACAGTGCGCTAGATCCGCTCTATTTCGAACGTTTATGGCCCGCGGTGGTCTGGGGGATAGCATTCGAGGCGAAAGTAAAGCCACGCCCGGCTCCGCTCAAAGTCGTACCGCATGCCACGCATTATTGAATGCACGTGTACGTACGTACAGCCATTACGAAAGGTAATTACCGGTTGTAGTAAAAGCCGAGCATACGTTTCACGATATAGGCGCCGAGCGCCGCTGAACGAAATCGAACAGCTTTCGTGCACCGCCGAAGTTGCAGTTTCAATTTCGTGTCAACCGAGCTACCGAGGAATCTCTTCATCATAACGTCGCGTTGTTTGCTCTTTAAGTATGTCTTTATTAATATTGACGAACCAAGCTCGATGAAAATATTTTCGCAATAAATAACCCCTGAATATCCGACGACGACACCTGTTAAAGTCCTGCCGACTTGCTGGAACAACGTAGACACTGTTTACTTGTATTTGCATAAAGAAGCCTGATCGACATATTTCGCGTGCTGCAGCCTCGTGTGTGCACGTAATAAAGACAGTTTTATAGTATGCATTCATCGACGAGGATGGAAAATGACGGGTCGGGACACGTAAGATTAAAAAGATAAAAAAAAATTAGGCCGACTTCGATAAAACTCACTAAAAATATGCACTAAAAAGTATGAAATAATTTCCATTTAATTTATGTGAAGGCGGCGAAAAATTGAAAATTTTCGATACTGGAAATTACGAAAATCCTTAAATTCTTCTACATGCTTTCACATATAACCCTCATCCGACCCTCGTGTCAATCTGACACAGTTTTCCCGAAATAAGTTATACTGTTCTGTTATTTGTAGGTAAATTTTCCTGAAACTTCGTGACTTTTATTTTCTTAATGGAAAACACATAGCCGAAAAACCTAATTGTAAGATGTAAATGTTAACTCATCAATTTGCCTTGTTATTTCGTCGATTTTTTATCACTGTGTCAATTTGACACCGAGGAACAAATTCAGTTCGTGAAATGAGGGACGGATGAGGGTTAATGTATCTTCTCTTCTCACCTACTGATTTCCAAGTCCACCATATCCAATATTCAAAAACCATAATCAGCAACATCTGTCATTTGGAAAATTTTCAATTTTGCGCCGCCTCCGAAAAGATTGTATTGTGTTTAAGTTCGTGCGTATTCACATCATTTAAATGGAAATTATTTCATACTTTTTAGTGCATTTTTTTAGTGAGTTTTTTCGAAGTCGGTTCAATTTTTTTATAAAATATTTTTATTTCACTCTTTTTAGTGGAACAACCAGAATTTGTAGAACACCGTAGGATGGTTTTTAGGTTTTATTGGTTATTTGAAATAAAACCGCAAAGAATGAAAAATTGCAAAATTTGTTTTCAAGGGACCAATCGGGAGAGATACCCAACAAAATGCAGAAGGTTTCCTCCTGATTGGTGAACATACATAGAAAAAAAGCGAAAAAAAGGCACATACAGATAGAATTGAGTAACCTCCTCCTTTTTCGAAGCCGGTTAAAAATGCAGAACATTGCAACATTAATAATTACACAGAACACGAAGAATCTAGAATGCAGTGGACGTGAAATAGAACTGAATTAAAAATGAAGTGAGTTAAATGCTCAGAGACTGTACAATAGAAGATGTGTGATGCATTTTTGCTAAAAAAGCGTATAAATTTAGTGTTCCATGAAGTTTCAAAATAATTTACTGACAGAAGCAAACGTTCCGACGTTTCAGTTGTAAGGAACCATGCGCCGTTTTAATTCTCGTGGATAAATAAAGAAGTCGAACGATACTTTTTGAAGTGTAGCAGAGGCCGCGCGGAAAGGGCTTCATCGTAGCTGGAATATGTTGCAGAAACGTGCGCCCGTTGCGCTTGGAAAATTTACTGCGATGAATTTTTAGAGCGGAGGCCTCATTCGGTTTCGTTCTTCCAAGCGAGTATTGTTTACTTCTATAAGTTGGCAAGCGGTTTTGAAGTTCTTCGTGTTCTCGGAACTCGCACAAAAAATCACCATTTCTGTGCTACGCCCGTTGATTCCGGGATGGAGTTACATAATTTACGGGAAGTTTCGCAACATTTTCCAACTAACGGAAGTGGCAGATATGGATAAACACGGGCTATGGACATTTTTCACTTCTCTCTTGCGCATCGTTAAATTTTCATCCTATCCTCCTTACTCGCGGGACTAATTGCAGTTCTACAATTGCAATTCAAACATGCGCAGTTTCAAATATTCTGTTATTTGTGATTATTAACGTTACGCGCAAGCAATCTTTAAAAAATACCAGCTTTCCACCGCGCCAACAAGTATAATTGCATCTACTATGCATCGTATTACATATAAACCAGCGATGCAACCATGCCTCGCGAAGATATTTCAACCTCGGAACTTCCGCGGAACTCGATCCTCTTCTTTGCCGCTGTTAAAACCCTCGGAGAATAAAATCTCGAACGATATTATCTAAAAGTGATTATTAAATCAGTAGTAGGAGAAAGAACTGATACAGTTTTACGTTCTCGTCCGCAATCACGATTTCGTTTAACGGAGCGGTCCAAGTTCTCGTCGAAGCCCGGTGGTCAGGAATTAATTACTATGTCGGGTAGAGCGGCAGCACACGTATGCAGACGATATTAAAAAGTTCGGAAGTTCGGCCAAGTGGCCAGCTAGGATCGTGTTTTTAACGACTGGCATGGCGGCCCGGGCTCGCATGAAAGGGATGACGTACGCGTGGTTCGGCGACGCCGAATTAAAGACCGTAACATATTTGCGAAACGATCGGTCTAACTGCTTCCTTCCGGTATTTACGGGTACGTTTTTCGCCGTTGGGACCGGCTGGTTTGCCAAAGAAACATAGCGAGGGGAAGGTACGGCAGCGAAAGGGGGATGAAACGCTGAATGATGGGCGCAGGAGGGGCCGAGGGGATGGGGGATGGCAAACTAAAGAGCTAAGTTACCGCGTCAGGAGTTCGAAAACTTACAGCGATACGTTTTAGGTCGAGGCCGATCTATAATCGAGCCCGGGACTCGGTTCCTCGTGGTTCTTGTTACGCAAATTGGTAATACACTCCCTGACATCGTAAAGAAGAGTAGAGGGGCCGTGATATCAACTCCCGGGCCTCTATAAGCTCCTTCAGATACTCCACGCTCGCGAGGAGACGCGTGCGTGATAATCAGATTGCGGTTGTTTATGCGAGGTCACACCTTCGCAGGCCATCCCGCGGAAATTGAGCTTAAACAGACATTTCGGCGACTTTATTAACACTTCACTTGTTTCCAGCAGTGTTTATAACCTTTAACTGGTAGATTGGGGTGTAGCATAACCCCGGTAACCGTTTTAGTTACAATTGTTATTAAAGTAGAATTTAGCACTGTGTGAAGCTCGATATCTGAGAAATACGAAAGAGCATTGCTATTAGAAAATTGTTAACAATGTTCTTCCTCCCTTAGAATTATTCCACAAGTTCTAGTTCAGGAATCGATGCATTAATACGTCGCGTGGGAAATATGTCAATGATCAAACGTAACAACAGAATAATCGCGTATCTAGCAATGCCCTGCCAATAATGGGAAACCATGTAACAATACCCCAGAAGCCTATTGCAACCAACTAACAATGAACCACTGCCTTAATACCGAAATCCAATAGTGCAACATTGTAGCAGTGCAACAATCGGCGAACCCTGAAATGCAAAAATACAGTAGTAGTGAGATGATACAGTAAGATAACAATATCACAGTGCAACCAGTCCGCCGGCATAGTTCGAAATTCGAACACAGTAGTTTTACAATTCATACATTACAACAACGTTCCGCACGTCATACGAGATGTCGGCAGAATTACCTTCACACTATCGCAACGCAATAATCGATTCAGCACGCGGAAGTTAATGTCGAAGTGACTTGCGATTGCCAAAGTGGGTCGCTTATTGATTTTTACAGCCGATGACTTTAATCCTGGACCTGACCAGTCCGATACTAACAACTACAAACCGTTTGCTCGTGACAACCATGATCTCGCGACCGACCAATCCAACATCGACAGTTCCTAGGATTCTCTGTCCTGGTTTTGTCAAGCCTGGTTGTGCAATCGTGCGACCTAATTCCGACGATTCTGCAGTTCTTTGACCTAAAACAACTCTTAAGATATTTACCCTGTCAGCATTCCCCTTCCGCGAACCATAAATATCCTGCAGCAACCTCCACGAAATTCGGCTAATTCAGAGAGAAAGGAAACTTTAAAATATCTTTTATCGTGGAACTCATTTCACGACTCCGCCGTACTTAATAAAAACATCTCGAGACGGCAGATGGACGTGAACAGTCCCAAAAAAGGCTTTTTGATTGAAACGCGTCACTGACAGGCGTCATTTTCAAGCTCTTGAAGGTTTTAAGTAAACTTATATCTGGTGTTTCATTTTTAGTTTGAAGCTCTTCTGTTTAGACGCGAAGTGATTGGCGTTCATGCAACTATTTCAAGATTAAGTCTTCCAGCTATTAATTTATTGCAAAAATGTTTACATTGTTGCCAATTAATAAATATGTACAATATTAAATAACAAACAAGTTAATAAATAACTATAATATTGTTCCTTTATGGCCGTCTATCTAGCCTCGCGAATTGAAACAGAAAATCAGTATCATGTTGACAAATTGAGCCACAGGAATCATAATGAACAGTTTATACGAGAATCCGGCGGCGTTTGAAAATTTGATCGCACTTTTAGGTTATCATTGGACTCGCCTTCGCATGACAATGGTTCATTGAAGTTCCTGCGCGATAAAGATCGACCGTACCATCCTCGGAGCGAATGTTCCGCTACTAACGGTCCTTGAACGACATAACCGGGATCCTTCGCGAATCGTGAATCCCTGAAGTCACGACCCAAGGATACCGCGTCGTTTCGAGGTCCCTTATCAGCAGGAAACCTCGGCGCCGTTTAATTCTAATATCGTCGCGCTACGGAATTTTAATCTTCCGGTTAGCAGGCGGAAAGAAGGTTAGCCGGGCCGGCCGGTGCGGGTTCTCGGCCCGGAAGAAAATCGACGGCGAACGGTTTCCCGAAGAAGGTAAATAAGGCTATCGTGATGTTGGCAAAGCAAACAGCAATCGAGTGATCGGTAATTGCTATTGCCGTGAACCCTGTTCGATGGTACTGGAGAGAAGACCGGTGTGCCGACGAAGTGACCCGGTGAATGGGTTGTTAGTCGAAGATTACCTCGACGCCTTACAATCACGGCGCCACTTTGAAACGCATGCTCTGACCCCGGCCCGCAAGCTATCGACTCGCATGCCAATTAGCGAACTAGTTATCTTCCCTTCAAACTATTGCGGTGGAACCTACTGATTAATAGTGGATTCAGCAATCTCGAATCAATCCTTTGTATCCGACGTTCCACGGCGAACGTGTTAATCTAGCCGAGTGAAAACGATTACGACCCTGGCGCCAAGTGAAATTTTATCGGGCCGATCTACCGATCGGACGAGCAACAGTTTTTCTATTAAACGGCTGCGTCAGATTAGACAATCAGCCGTTCCTTCCGACAACGAATATTGCACGATTCGATGTTGCCGAAACATATTTGACACATATTTTTTACCACGCTTCTATTATCTTGCCGAGTTGTCGTTTTGTATTCGTTAAATCTTGTAATCGAATTTCCAACCACTTCCCGATGAGCTAGAGACTTGAAACTTTAAACATAGCTCAGAACTAGATGACAATGCAATATTAAAAACAAATTTTTAAAAAAACTGTGCGTTCAGAAGAAAAAAAAATGTTCATATTAAGGTTGCGCCGGACCAGAAATAGTTCAACAGCGCCAATCGAGATGAACTACGAAGATAGAGAAGCAGATATGTTTCTCGCAGGAAAGACACTGACAGAGAATATGAAGCAACATAATTTTTTCGATCACGCGGGTAAGCCGCATTTAGCGAAGAAGCAATATTTTTTTATGCTCTTTGTGTTGAAATATTCTCTAAACTCTAGCGGGGTCCCGCTCAAAGCCCTTTTTTGCAATTTGGCTCTTGGGACTTTATAAACAACAAAAGTGCACGTTTTTATAGAAGAAATTTTTTTCTGTACACTTTTTCCAAAAAAGGGCTCTGTACTCTAACCCGCAATAATACAGAGAGTATTTCAACACAAAGAGCATTTGGAAAAAGTGTACAGAAAAAAATTTCTTCTATAAAAACGTATACTTTTGTTGTTTATAAAGTCCCAAGAGCCAAATTGCAAAAAAGGGTTTTGAGCGGGACCCCGCTAGAGTTCAGAGAATATTTCAACACAAAGAGTATACAAAAATATTGCTTCTTCGCTAAATGCGGCTTACCCGCATGATCGAAAAAATCAAGCTGCTTCATATTCTCTGTCAGTGTCTTTCCTGCGAGAAACATATCTGCTAATAATTAACTGTCACATCTCGTGCGCGACGCTCCGTAGTACGTCATCGCGTTCAGCGATCCCCACTCCGCGTGTCAGCGCTCCCTGCTCGACTACGCGTTCCCACTCCGACTCGTCCCCACTCCACTGACCCACTTCGCACCGAAGGAGCTCAGTCAGTGTGGTGTTCCGTTCATTCAGTTCCATTTCGGACAATTTCGGACTACATCAAGAGACGTCGCACAGTGGAACCTTTCGTCCAAATCGGAGACAAAATCAAAGAACTTTCGATAGAAATAAGGTAGAGCGATGCAATTTTTTTTAAATTATAGGTGAATCTTGGCAGAATATGGGAAAAAAGGGAGATTATGGTACGAACGTTTTATAAACTTGAGAAAATTCGTTAAACTCTCATAATTTCAAGAAAATTGCGGTTTTTTCAATAACACGGGCGAAACAAATTTTTTTTAACATGCTGCACATAATTTCCTGTAGATTTTTTCACGCTGATTTTAAATCTGGTCTCAAAATTTGTCTACGACCTCAGGATTTTACAAGAAATCGATTTTTGTGAACGAATTGTTTAACGAATTTTCTCGAGGTTATAAAATGTTCGTACCATAATCTTCCTATTTTTCCCATATTCTGCCAAGTTTCAGCTTTAATTAAAAAAAATTGCATCGCTCTACCTCATTTCTATCGAAAATTCTTTGATTTTGTATCCGATTTGGACGAAAGGTTCCACTGTGCGTCGTCTCTCGGAGTCATCCCCTCATCCTATCTTGCGTTTCTATATCTTACTATTTCATACCAGTATTACTATATCTTGCGTTCCATTTAAAAAAGACTAAAAAGTAGAAAATAAAAAAATATATAAAAAAAACTTTTTAAAAACCACGCTTACATTAAAATGCACCAAATAGGAGAAAATAATTTTTTTAGACGTTAGTGACTATACATGAAAGCGTGGAGCGCCCACGAAGATTACGTCAATATAGTTTAGCGTTCCACGCTTTTATTTATAGTGACTAATGTCTAAAAAAATTGTATTCCCCTTTTTAGTGCATTTTAATATAAGCGTGGTTTTTAAAAAGTTTTTTTATATATTAGAGATCAAAATAGCCACCGAGGTTGGAGACGCAAAGCTATTTTATATCTAGGGTTGCCAGAAATGTTTTATCCAAATATAGAAGAAGTAGTGAAAACTGCAATTATGTATACATGAGATAGGCTCGAAATATAGGAGTTCAAGTAAAGAGTTACACAGCACATTTTAAACTTTTTTATTCAAACATAGATGATTTTTTATTAAAATATGATATAGGAGATCAAGTTCAAATATAGAAGACTCATATCAAATATAGTAGATCTGACAACCCTATTTATATCATATTAAATACAAATTATAACACAATTTTTGTGTATTTTTATTGATTTTATTATTAGTATAAATTCAGACTTGTCACGTTCATTAAACGACGTTTCACGAGTCTACGCGAATTTTGTAAAGCAACAATAACAAGTTTGTTCAAAGTAACAGTTAAGACGTCACATTTTAAGAATATATTATTAAGACGCTTCGAGAATATACAAAAGAATACAATTGTTATGAATCGTTAAATTATACGAAGCCCCTTAATCGACAACGTCCATTTAATTTACGCGGTGGAGTTGTTCCCATAATTATTTCGCGAAGAGTGATATTTACGCGTCGCTCCGGCTTCGTTTCATGAAACTTTACGCGGTCAGCCTCTCTGACCGAGTGTATGAAAAAATGTACGTAGACCCGTGCGTCGTGGTTGCGCGTTTTAATTAAATAATAGAAACCTGCGTCAAGGGAATCCCACTACGTTCATTTGCCAGAATATTGCTGACGCATCGCTTAAAAATTTTCGGCGTTTAGAGAATTTGTATCTCGCGTATACAGTTCCCACCTCGGGCTCGCGGAAAACCGTGCCGAGCTGTTGTTGCGATGAATATGACTTCTGCATGCTTCAAATCGTTCTCCATTGTACAGAATTGTTAATCAAACTGGGTCTGTAAATGCTGGGCGAAAATTTCGTGTGCATTCTGCCGAAACACGTTGTTCGCTAAAAATGTGTATTACGTTCCTTTTTACAATCACTTTTTGAGGGCCCAGTCTTTATGTTTAAAGATTAAAACATTGTCAGTTGCAAGCCTCGCAAAAATCATAAATTATTATGAATTTATCATGAATTATAAATTACTGGGTCGGCAAGAAAGTAATTTCGGTATTTTAAGGTAAAATAGCGCCCAATGTTTTTATTCAAGCAACGATCCTTAATGAACAAGATATTCCCGTTCGTTCGATGATCTTTTGCCAGAAAGCACAAATAAGAAAATATTTTATTGACGAAAGTTCATCGCTCGAATAAAGAAATTCGGTTTTGTTTCACCTTGAAATACCGAAATTACTTTCTTGCTAACCCAATATCATAAAACAGTAGTCTTCATTGTATTAGGTTGGCAACTAAAATCGTGAGCTTTTGTTTCGTAATTCTTTTATTGTATCACTATAATCTTATTCGGTGACCATTCCTTTTGAACTGTATATCATTGGAAATCTCTGAATTTTGCGATTAATTTGATATAAAACACTCATGCTTAAAAAATATATATAAATTACTTTGTTTGAGAAAAATGTGGAGGTCGCGAACTTAGTTGCCAACCATTTATTGATAGGTGGTAGAAACTTATCAAACCATAATGCTCAATAAGCTGCGTACACTAGTATGCTAGTGATCATAATGATAAAATTAAAGGATGAACTTATTCAGCTGTCCAAAAGTGAAAACAATTTGAAAAAGTCAGTAAAATCTCGAACCCCTTTTTGGGTTCAGTGAAATGGTGATAAAGTAGCACATATCTATACTTGAACAAGAATCACAAATACAGCATTTATTTTCTTAACGAAAACTCACGTCAGTGAATTATTTAGGTCGTCCACTTAGCGCGAATCAGGCAGTACGAAACAAAGCACGGTCGAATTAAATTGTGCAGCAGGTAGCGGGCAAATAGCCGTGAGCTGGTATCATAAAACAAACATGAACAAGCCGCTATCAGCGTGGCCATAAGATGATTGGCACAGATTTGATCTTATTACTGCCGGCTGTCATGAATAGTGGCAATCAGTTATGTAGTCTTCCGTTATTCGCCGATGGTATAAGTGCGGTTTAGAGTAACCTTTACGTATAGCCCTCGGTTAAGGGGAGGCAACCTGTGCGCATACTCGAACAGAAAATTGCAGATTACCTCTGACAGTGTTGATTCGCGGTTCTACGACAAGTGGACGTTCGTTGTCCCCTTTTATTAACCGCACGCGGCTGCAAACTGTGACCCGTTTTCCTCGAAACATTGCACAATAGTCCCAAATCAATACGAGTAACTTCCTTAAAAAACGTGAAATTATAATTTCGTATTCGTGGAAAATAATTGAATAAATGAATATTTATCCAAACGCATACAATAAAAAGCTTAACTAAGAAGTCTAATTGAATTCAAATTGTTGTCGTTTGTATGAAGTAACACAGTTACTTTTAGCGCTACATGTAGGTCACCATTCGACCATAAATTAATCTCGTTCAATTCATTCATTCTGTGCGCAAATTACACTCTGTAGCTACTGAAACGGCATTGTGGACCACGGTGTGGTTGGGGTTGAGTCGTTCCGTAAGAAAATGATGTCAAAGTTCTCGTGCTCGCGCGATGGGAGTAATTGTCGAGGAAGGAGGACCGGTTATCGCGTTCTGCTGCTCTGACGAGCATTTGTATAAGTCCGCACCGGGAGTAACCGGGACAAAGGCCGATAAGGGCAAATAAATGCTTCTTACCGGCAACCGTTGTGTCTTCACAAGCCATTTGTTGGGGCTGTGGCGAGCCACTGCGTCGCGTCGGGAACCAGTCGAAGACCTATTTCATCTTGAAAGCCGCGTCACCGTAGAAAGGCTTGAATAGACTACGTATGAAATGATTAAGGTTCGAACGAGGAAGATAGACCCTTGAAAGGGTCGGATAAGATTATAGGTTCTTTGACAGGTATAATGGTTTCGCTGGCTCCTACCCCCGGATCACCGCGTTACGCGTTTATGAACTTTCACCGGACGATGCCGCCTTCGAAGGAAAATCACGCGCCATGATAATTTTCAACCATCTCTGCCCGTATATAGACTTTCCATTTATAGTTACTTAAAGATGATTATCTGTCTCACAGCTAAGGTGAAGTGCCCTAAGTCTGGACAGTCCAAAAGTGATACCTAAATCTGGACAATTGAATTTTTATAGTAAAATCAGTAATTAAGAGATTAAATAATTGTATTATATATTCTGAGGCCTTAGCTACAAGTAGGTGTGAATATTACTTCATTAAGACATCAATTGAAATTTAAAAATGAATTCATAGTTCATCTGAAAACAGTATACAAAGTAATCTATTTACATGCGAATCATGTGCATTTATAGTTCGAACTTTTGTTAGAAAAAAAGATATAATTTAAGCCCTCAGACAAACAATAATTATCACGCATAATAATATTGATATTTTAAAACAAATTGGCAATCAAACTTAACGTAAATAATAATTATTAATCCAAATATTAGATGTCCAAGATTAGGACTGTTTTCAAATATAAGTACTCCATACTGGGACGCGATGACAGTAGCTGTCCCACTCTAAGCTTATACGCAATGTGCTTACGCCTGAAGCCGGACACGTGTTTGTGAATAAAATCAACGCAGTTTGCAAATTATTTAACTACATACACGTATAATTAGTCTTCTATTAGCTTGAATAACGTATGTAGAAAATGTATTCCGGTTGTGACGTTAATAATACTTTGTGTTTACATCTTAAATCTATCAGTATTACTACCTAACCTTAAAAGTTGTATTATGACAAGTATTATTAAAACAGTAAATGAAAATAAATATATATTTGGTTAAATAATACAATACTATAATCTATGATAAGAATACTACATATTACGCAAAGCATCTTCTATTCGTCATGCGCAACAGCGCCACCAACCAACGTTTTAGGTTATGTTCGTTCGATCAACTCGTAAATTGAATTTGTCCCGTTATAGGCTTTACTTCTGTCCAAGTACTAGCTTAGATTGGATTTAATATGCCCAACTATAGGTTTGAATTATTCTTGTTAATACAATTAAGATATTAACCTAAACAATGATTTTTTTATCATAAATTACTTTACAAACTCTGAACTGTATGTTAAAACTCTTAAGAAAATGTTTTTGTTTATTTAAAGTGATAAAATTTAAAATAGAAAAACATGCTGTCCAGGCATAGGGCACTTCACCTTACATCATTACTTAAATAATTTGAAAATAAGCTGAATTTGTTTTCTGTCACTCTAAAGGTAGGATCTCTTTTGCGCGTCTGGACGCAGCGTTTTGATATCCATACTCTATTCGTCGTAGCTCTCTGCTGTGCCTCTGGACGCACAAGTTTGCGTTCCTATGATGCGATTTGGTATGACTTTCTTTTGTATTTCACTTGCGAATGAAAGCGAAAGAGCATCGCCCAAACTCAAACACGTGCGTCGATCGATTTACGATATGTGTTCGACGCACACGTTTGCGTTTGTATTTTCGCTTCGAGACCTCTGAATGTTGCGCCAGACCCAAACGCACGCGTTTTTTCACCCACTGCTTCCGAGTTCCGAGGCAATCCAGACGCAGAGCCATGCGTTTGTCGACCCACTGCTTCAGATTACTTTTCGGACTACTGTTTCGGATTTTGTGAAATCTGTAATGATATATAAACGTATCTCAAAGAATTTTTCGAAATGTGAAAATGGTTTTACAGACGTGTAAAATAAAGCGTCAATATTTTTTCCATTAAATTATAATAGCTGAACTAGTAAACCGAGGAAAATGAGTTTCTAGGAGCTTATAGTGAAAATATAAGAGTATCTACTCAAAAAATTTATTCATTTCTACTCAACATTTATTCTTCATATTCTTCATATTTCAAGAAATGCAGAGAAATTTATAACCAAAGACATCGGCGATTTAAATTATCTGAAAAACTACTAAATAAGTAAGAAATGGACAATTTTTCATTGTATTTTAAGACAACGACATTTAAAGAATTAATTAAAAAATGATTGCAAAAAATATATTTATTACGATAATTATCAGTAGGTAGGAATAATTTTTTAATGACTTTCAGTGGAAATTTCATCCCGATATCTCTTATGGTTGAAGAGTTATAGTAAAATGTTACCATCCAGCCCACTGTGTTCTTCGGCCGTCCGAGATTATATGTATATCGTGAGATTGTATATCAAGATTGTATGCAGCGTTCACTTCAAATAATTTTAATTTCGTCAATTTTCAAATGTCGATCTTTTTAAAAAGGGGTCCGTAAATGGGACACTTGGGGGCTGTATTAATTTTTAAAAAAATGGCCCACTATGAAAACGCGGCATTTGGTTAAAACAATTGCAAAATAAATGGTGAAAAAAACATTTTTTTCAAATAACGACATTTTGAGTGGATACTCTTATGTCTTCACTATCAGCAGGCCAAGTCTTACAATTTAATGGAGAAAGATTGACACGTTTTGTTACACCTCTGTAAAATCAACAGTTTTTAAGATATTGAAAAATCCTTTGAGATTTGTTCATGGGTCACTAAAGATTACAACCTATTTAAATTTGAACAAAATCCGAAATCTGACTCGAGAAAGTGTCCATTTTGTAAGGATTTGCGTCACCCGGTACACGCTTGCTTGAACGCGGACACGCATGTGTCGGTAAATTGCAACATTTGGGAAGCCACGATTGACAAGAATATTCTAGAATATTCCTCGAAACAGTTCTGATGAAGTATGACGAATGGAGTAGGTATAAAAGGCGCTGGAATAACAAAACGCTGTGTCCAGACGCGCAAAGGAGATTCCACCTTAAAGCCTGTGAATAATAGAACATCAAAAGAATGCTCATTGATATGAATAATAAATATTACCTGGGACAAAATTCACGACACGAAGGCGAGAGAAGTTTCCCTTGATCCGACGTGTGCCATCCAACGAAGAACTCAAACGGGAATACAGGAACCGACGCAGCAATACACCGATCGTTCTATACCGATTACGATATTACGAAAGTGCGAATAAAATGTTTTCGAAGGACTGTCTAATTACAAACTAAGCTGTTAATTCTCGATGCACCGAGGCTCGCTTCCAATCAAGTTCGCAATTATGGTCAGGGCCATTCTTTCCGGCGGGCATCTAATTCCTATAATTCCTCCTCCATTATTTTTCCCCCGATTACTTCCGCTGTAATTGCATCGAAGAACGTCTCCTATCCATTTACGACAATTTCACGGGCAGTTCGTCGCGACCCCGTGATGCGAAATTATCCTGGTGGAGCCAGGGCTCGTCGAATTTTCAACCCCTCGCGAGTCACGCCCCGGTATTATTTCGATAGGAATCGTGCACCTCGGGGGTGACAGAGTCTGAACTCGTTATTTATTCCTCATAACCAGCGTGATCTTCGTCGCGGGGGTGGCAGAAACGGGATACGCGCTGATCGATGGCAGAGAGTGGAGGGTGCGGTGAGCCTGGGCTCTTCAACTTTTTATTAAAACCGGCAGGGTTAACAAGAACGCGAGCTCGGCCGCACGCTGCTGCTGCCGCCGGTGTGGTGGCTGGCATAGCGTGGGGGTGTAAAACGCGTGGCTCGCTTAAGTCTGCGAACGAGCCAGGAATATCGTGCCGGTTCAAGAAGTAACCGTGAAGATGGCGGGGAAACGGGAACGAGCACGGGAAGTTGCCGGTGCTCGATGGGGGTGGGAACGAAATAGCGTTCCGCGCCGGCAGCTGGTAAAAAGAGACGGAACGCTGAAGGGTGGTAGCGAAGAGGGCCGAATAAAAATGACGGAAAGAGAGTGAGAGGGGGGGAACGGAGAAACGGAAGAGGAACGGCGGAAATAATAGCGCGGCGTTGGAACGAGACGGACGTAATGTTTGAAATATGTCGCCGGGATAGGAAGACAAAGCCAACAGAAAGAGATATCAAGAAGTGAGATAAATAGGGTGAGGGAAAACTCGATGGCGTGGGCCAGAAGGGTGACGCGGAGGGGAGTGAAGAACCGGAGTGGATAGAGATGAACACGAGGATGAGGTTTTAGATGAGCACGCAGATGGGGGAATCGGGAACCAAGGGAGAGAAAAGTGAAGTGCAGGGTGATTTGCAAATTCCATCATCCCTCGTCGCATTAGCCCCCTGCCTTCCAGGAACACGCGGAGATGTATATCTATAGAGTCGGTCGCCATCGCGGCGTGATTGCTCGCGACAAAAAGACGATTTGCGGTTTCTCCTGTGTCGTTGCTTCTCAAGGAGGAATTGTGTGCTTGCTTTGTGCATCAACCGGCTACCGATTCGCCGCGAAATCTCTCTTTAACGCGTTCGATTACGCTGCCCGTGATACTTGTTTCGAGGATCATGATGGAACTGATGTAGCTTTATGGGGCTGTTCTCGAGTAAACCGCTTATTCCTGGGTTAGGTGGGGCGAGGTTTAATGCGGTGAAAAAATAGTTGAACTTCTTCAGCAGCAGTTATTTAAAAGTAAATCTAACGAAACTGCTCGAAGAACAATAACGGTATGAATGAGATGTGCATCGTCTCTTTCGAAGCGAAAATCCAGAAAATTTTCGAAAAGTCAGGGATACCACCGCTGATTTACGGTGCAGGTTAACCGAACATTTCAGACACGGAAAAAGTACTGATGAAATACCCAGCAAGAATGGATGTCAATAATGATAAATCGTAAGGAAGTGAACACCTTGTTCCCGGACGTCGCGCCGGGAAGACTTATTTTACTCCTTTGTGGCGGCCGCTCGTTTTTGACGGCAGATTGCTCCCGTCTTTCGTTTATGTCGGTTTCATAGAGAGTTCCAATAATCGAGCAGACGTCCCGCGCGAAATAAATCTAATAAACGGCGGGAAGCGCGTCGCGTCGTTGACTTTCGCCGATGATTTTCGAGCGTGTGCGCGAGCGCGAGCGGCTCGGGCTTCAGCGACACAGGGGCGCACGTGAATTCAACTGTGCTATTGAAAAATTCCTCGATTACAACAAGAAGGAGGGAGAAAACGAAGAAAGGCAGAGCGCGGATGCAGTCGAACCACCGCACCGCACGGTACCCGGGAGAGCCGGTCCACCTAAAATGAGGCCACCGCATTTTTCGATTTCACTCGCGCGACCGTAACTATCCGCCCCGCATTCCGTTCCGTCGTTGATGTACGTGTGCACGCGCGGATGGCTCGACGAATGCCTCGCTTTGCATAAATCACGATTACGTTAACGTTTCCGTGGCCGTAGCCGAATTAAATTAAATTGAACCGTTAAATTAAAAACCGCGGTTTTGTGATCGGTGCCCGTGTAACGCGAGCCTTGCTCTCTCGCCCCTTTAAATAGCACATGCTAAACTGCGGGTCTCGTGCATTTATGATCAAAAATCAGAGGACGAAATACAAAGAAGAATTTAAAAATTTGATCGACTTATTTGTGACTGGTTAAAATTAAGAGAAAAATCAATTTCTGTTTCTTGCGAATAGCATTTGTTATGGAGCGACCTGTATATCTTGCATCGCACGTTCACCCGCGTGTCTCCGAGGTGAATTCTGTGCCAAGCGTCTGTTCATCGAAGTCGAGATCGGGAAGTTTCGGTATATGAGCAACGCCGAAAATCTCCGGTAGCGTTTCCAAGCGGAGGTCGGGCATTTTCGGCTGGGAAAAGGACTCGGACCGGGAATTGGTCCAGGTGAATGGGCCGGTCAAAGAGCAGCTACATTTTACACGGGCACGACTTTTAGCGTGTTCATCTACTTGCGTTGCATCGACTGTCGAGCAGTCATCTAGCTGTGTATACACGCGACCCCTTCCACGCACAGCCGGTCCCTCGTCGCTCGTTGGCTGCATCCATCTGCCCTTTCAAGCCTTTTATTACCGACCCTACCTGTTCAGAAGAACTTTTACCCTCAAAGTATTCAGATACCTGCACGCTCTCGTTTACGTCGAAAACCGTCCTAGTTATTTCTTTCCTCGCTTCTTTTTTCTCTCGCTCGTCTTCCGCGCTCACGCTAAGAAGAAGAATGGTAAACAGCGTTAAATATGCATGTCCCCCGGAAACGAAAGAAATTCGATTGTCGCGGGGATGGACAGGAACGTGTTGACGTTCGCGAATCGACAAACCGCAGGAGTTTATATACACACACTTTTATAGCAGGAAGCTTGTGTACCTTTCACTTTGCCGGCGGAGTGTACACGGAGAGTGTTACAGAATCAAATAATGGCCTCGCGTTTGATTGAAGCTATGAAATTGTTTATGACGACGAGACGGGCCGCTGGATTGCCGAGGCGCTTCGGTGCTCGACGATTTCTTCTTGTTACACGTGTGATCGCGAATTCCTTTGTCGTTTACACCACACTTAATCGTGCGTTACATTAAATATTGATGATTATCTTCTATTATTGTGTTAATTGCTCACAACTTTATATTATTTTATTCCAAGTGTTCGTTACCACTTGATTAATGCTTACGCAGAATATCAAATCAGAACAATTTTGATTAATTTAAAATAGACATTGTATCAGTTGCAGGGGACAGAAATAGGTACATTGGGTAACGGAAGTATTATAATTGTACCACACGACCTGATTTCTTATAATCAATTGAAAACATATTGGTTTACGAAATCTGCAAATGATCTGCAATGATTTCAATGATTGCAATTTGCAATGATCTGCAAAATGGATTTTCCAGAAATTATAATTTACAAGGTTACATGCCAAAAAATAGAAAAGACATTTTTTAAAACTATTTTATTTGGGTCCATAATGAAAATTTAAAATATATGATTTATAGATCTATAGTAAATAGTTACACACATGCTGAAGATTTCATCGAAACTGATTAACATGCACACGAGCTACAAGCGGTTAAAAATGGTGAAAATCGTAGTTTTACTGGACTTTTGATCAGTTTGCCGTTTTTTCCTGCGTCAAAGTTTTAAAAAATGCCTTTTTTATTTTTTCCTGTAACCTTGTAAATTATAATTTTTGGAAAATCTTTTTTGCAGATCATTTCGTAAACCAATGCTTCCAATTGATTATAAAAAATCAGGCAATTATAAAAAAGTTATTCTGTTTTAGAAAAACACAAAAAGTAATTGTGAGAGCGACTTCGAAGAAGTTCAAATTGGGATGGTGAATGAATAACCATTAATAAATTCAGTTTTGATACGCGCGTCGCGTCGTACACGCGAAATATTCGCGGAGATCTCGTTACCGAATAATTTACGATCACGCAGTCGCCGGTGCTTTTAATTAATCCGCGCAAATCTTTCCCCTCGATTATGCATTCGTTCATAAAAACAAAGCACGATAAAAAAAAAGGAGAAAAGAGTTGCGGGGCAGTAAATTCTACTTGCATTATATTTCAACTGCCGTTCCACTCGAATCAAACAAGTGTCTGGCGACTCGCGAGGAGAAGTACACGTACACGCGGCGGGCATATGTATATCTCGAAGCATTCTGCATATGAATGCGCGATTCGTCGTTGGTAACCTAGATTTCGCGAGAGCGGCGAATCAAAGTATTTAAAAATTGCGGGGGAAGAAAGGGAGCGTGAAACGTTCTATAAATGTTAACGGAAGTGATAAGAGGAAGAGAGCGGCGCGGCGGCAGGGAGCGGCGGACGATTCAATTTAATTTAATTCGTCGCAGTTAATCGATATTCTGTCCGTCCATTCACCGCTGTACGCCAACGTGTGCGAGCCGCGAGCAAAAAAATTGTTAGCCCGCGTATTCCGCCGGCTGATCGCGTAATGCGAATTTTCCAGCTCGCAATTGATCCGCTAAGGAATCGGAAGGCTGTATTTCCGAAAGCGACTCTCGGTGAATTTTTCATCGCACCCCGTCATCGTCGACGTCCCGTCGTTCTTTCAGACCTTTTATTTTCATCACTACACGTACGTTCAGACCTTTCATCGGCCTCGCTACGTATGTACGCCACCGGCTTGACCTGATTCCGACGAGCCTGATGTACACCGCCGCGATGGATTCGGCAAGGAAAAATTATGTGGCATCTTGGCTTCCGGCGTTAATGCAGCTAAATGATAGACGCTGCTCGAAAACACACGCGCGAAAAATCCCAAACATTTCCTCTCACTCTCCTTTCCACGCTTACATTACGGTAATATCGTCCGCGATTACTCTAACTAATGTTAACTCGATTTTCTACTCCTTCACTAAAAATTCACGCGAATTTACTTTCGTCGTTTCATCACACTTAGCCCATTTATATGTAGTTCTCTCTGCAACGTTTGTGAATCAAATAAGGTGAAGTACCCTAAGTCTGGACAGTCCAAAAGTGATACCTACATCTGGACAATTGAATTTTCATAGTAAAATCAGTAATTAAGAGATTAAATAATTATATTTTATATTCTGAGGCCTCAGCTACAAGTAGGTGTGAATATTATTTCATTAAGACATCAATTGAAATTTAAAAATGAATTCAAAGTTCATCTGAAAACAGTATACAAAATAGTCTATTTACATGCGAATCATGTGCATTTATAGTTCGAACTTTTGTTAGAAAAAAATATATAATTTAAGCCCTCAGACAAAAAATAATTATCACGCATAATAATATTGATATTTTAAAATAAATTGGCAATCAAACTTAACGTAAATAATAATTATTAATCCAAATATTAGATGTCCAAGATTAGGACTGTTTTCAAATATAAGTACTCCATACTGGGACGCGATGACAGTAGCTGTCCCACTCTAAGCTTATACGCAATGTGCTTACGCCTGAAGCCGGACACGTGTTTGTGAATAAAATCAACGCATTGTTTGCAAATTATTTAACTACATGTACGTATAATTAGTCTTCTATTAGCTTGAATAACGTATGTAGAAAATGTATTCCGGTTGTGACGTTAATAATACTTTATGTTTACATCTTAAATCTATCAGTATTACTACATAACCTTAAAAGTTGTATTATGACAAGTTTTATTAAAACAGTAAATGGAAATAAATATATATTTGGTTAAATAATACAATACTATAATCTATGATAAGAATACTACATATTACGCAAAGCATCTTCTATTCGTCATGCGCAACAGCGCAACCAACCAACGTTTTAGGTTATGTTCGCTCGATCAACTCGTAAATTGAATTTGTCCCGATATAGGCTTTACTTCTGTCCAGGTACTAGCTTAGATTGGATTTAATATGTCCAACTATAGGTTTGAATTATTCTTGTTAATACAATTAATATATTAACCTGAACAATGATTTTTTTATTTTAAATTACTTTACAAACTCTGAACTGTATGTTAAAACTCTTAAGAAATTGTTTTTGTTTATTTAAAGTGATCAAATTTAAAATAGAAAAACATGCTGTCCATGCATAGAAAAATCTCAAAAGTCATTTGATCCATTACTCTGAAATTTTGAGAGGTCGTTCTACATTTTGCTAGCTTTCGTCAACAGCGAAACTGTATTTCCACGTTGAGTTTATCGTGCTGGACAGGATCGATATCAATTTTATTTGCAGATCGGAAATATTTTTTTTCGAAAATAGTCGGGCTTTCGAAAAAGCGCGAGAGTACGCGAGTTCTTTGATACGGCGCGGCGTATCGGCCAGCCCTTTAAATCTCGGTTGGTCGGGAAGTGCATTTCTCGTAGTACGTTTTCTGAAAAGCGCGCCATAAGTCTCGAAAAATATATCAATAGGTTTTCATGAACAGCGACTCGGCTCTCATTCAATTCCGTTATTTATGTCGCAATGTATTTCCTCGTGTGTCATTGTACTGTAAACTGGAATGACGCAACGTCTCAATAGTTGCCAGCACGGAATTTCTCGATGCCCGTATTTCTCCCTCGCCTCCCGATGTTATTCCGTTTATTTCGTATTTCTTATTTCTACTCGACGAGAGACTCCGCTAGTCACTAGTGAATGCATGCGCTGCGTGTTTACAATTGGCAGTTTTATGGGGACTCCTTAAAGCACCGGTTTTTCGCATTCGCTCGGTCTCATTGCTCCTTGCGGAATTGCCTTTCCACTTATCGGAAAGGATTTCGGTCCGTCGTAATTTAAAAAGCAACAATCCCACTGCCTGATTTCCCTCTACGACCCTTCCAGCCGGTCATGTATCGCCGATTTCTATACCCTGTGTAATGCACGAACCCCTGTACACGTTTATAATTTCATTTCGACCTCGTACTTAATTTTATTTAGCTAACCTCCTCCGGAACCAATGAATTTCGAGGGGGTTCTTCGAGTCTATTTGAAAATGTACTCTCATAGGAATCCTCCATTTAGAACTAAATAATTCCCGCAGCAATATTTTCAATTAAATTATAAATTATTATCGTTAGCCAAGCTAAAATTTCCGTCGGAGCAGAATCCAGGACACAATTAACTGTTCTATTGATCATTCTCGCTGTTACTTGGCTCCGGATATTATCTTGGAGCGTATGAAGATAAACCAGACACTCGAAGTAGAAAATTTCATCAACGTTACAGATCAAACAAATGTGCGAAGTCATCGCAGGCAAACTGTCAAGATAGAGCGAAGTTACGCGAAGTTCCTAGTGATGAAACTTGGGGGCTCAATTTTGTCTGTCTGTCGGATCAGTTAGTATACATTTCATTAAGCGAGTCTGAGGAATACAAGCACACCGGAGATTCGTGACTTTAGCCTATTCTGCCGCGTGAAAGATCTCGGGACAATACTTCACTGAAATTTTAGAAAAACACATCTTACCGTACAAATGAAATGATTGAATTTTCACTCTGAAGAACCTTACGAGGTTGGAAAGCTTATTCCGTTCGAGAGCAGGAGGCGAAGATGTCTAACAGGATCATACCGATCCAAACACGTAGTGGGAGTCGAAAATTTTCGCTTGATTCCGTTCGTGACAGCAGAATCGATGATACAATCGGGTAACTGGTCGAATTATCGGAATCTGCGAGACAGCTAACCTAACCAGGATCAACAAGCCTTGCAAACCGAGTTGGCAAGACGGATGGAAGTCGGCGGCAGAGAGCACGAAGCGATGAAACTTGAGGATTTCTGCGTCGTCTGTTTGACAGAACCGAGTAATTACCAACCGGTATCAGAACGGACGAGGCCAGGAGCCCCGGTGGCTGTTTGCCGACAGAAGTCAGTTCGATCGTTCGGTGTTTGCGCGCGACAATTACGCCCGACGCGAGAACGAACCCAAACGTGATCCCGAAAATTCCTGGCGGCACAAGCATCCTGGAGGAAGACTGCGCCGGTAAGTGCCGTCACTAACGGTGCACTATACGTTGCACACCGTGCCATACTCGTTGCACCGTAACCACCCTACCTACTCACCGCATCGCGCTGCACCGTGCTCGACGAGAAACCCGAGGAAAGGGTGTACCGTTCAACAACCTCCGCTGTTTTATCGTTCCTGAACCGTGGCCCTCTTACTCCGCTTTCGCCTTCTTCTCCACCTTTTCCACCTTCCTTCCCCACGTTCCAACCCCTCCACTCACTCCTTCTCCAGCCACCCTCCCGCCGGCTTTTTCCGTTTTCCCACCCCTCCAGTTACATTAGTAAATTTCTAACGTTCATTGCTCATTCGCTTGTTTTCTCTCCCCACTTTTACTGCCTGCTCTTTCTTATCGCGCGTTTTATACCGCGATACTTAACCAGCGCCGCCGTAACACCCCTCAACCCACGGAAATCTTTATTTTAACGTGACCAGTATTTGTTGCTACCGGGTTCCTCTGCTTCGAGTACCGTTGCTTCTTTTAATTACACCCGGTAGAGAACCTTTGGCGCTGGTTTATGGTAATGGACCTACGAGGTTGCGATTAGCGGATGGACTTCCGTGGTGGTGCGTCTTTTGGAGCTGGGTGAGCAGGTATTTTAGCGCGAAACGTTGGGAAATCGATTTTTTTCGTATTGTCTTAAAGTCATTTTTACCACGTTTTTATTAGCTTGCTTTCTTGTTTGTCTGTCTGTTTGTTCGGTACAAATTTTGCAATTCATTTTAAACTAACTTCCCGATGAGGTAGAGACTTGAAATTTTAAACATAGCTCAGAACTGGATAACAATGCAATATTAAAAAAAACTTTTTAAAAAAGCCTTTACGTTTAGGAGATATAAATTATTAATAAATTTAACCGTTACACCCCCCCCCCCCGCGCGTGACGTAATACGTCATCGCGTTCAGTGTCCCCACTCTACTACGTGTTTCCACTCTGACTTATCCCCACTCCACTGACCCGCCTCGCACCGAAGGAGCTCAGTGTGCGTCAGTGTGCGTTCGAGCTCCGTGGGGTGTTTACAAAGTTACTACGTATAGTAATAACTTTTAATAATTTTTTCTAGCCCCATACAGATTTCTAACTCTGTACAGATAGTCCTGAAAATTTCTGATTGTGAATTTTTAAGAGCTATGAAAATACTTGTGAGATTTAAAACGAAAAACGTGGGGCGCAAGCTAATACACAGTAAGGAGTGTAGAGAGTAGCTGTCGTTGAGAAAACTCGCACAACAGTTCATAGCATTTGCAGTGCAATCAAATTGTTAGTGATTTAGGTGTCCATGCATTTATTATCCATTGCATGCGCCCCACGTTTTTCGTTTTAAATCTTACAAGTATTTTCATAGTTATTAAAAATTCTCAATCACAAATTTTCAGGACTATTTATACCGGGTTAGGAATCTGTATGGGCCTAGGAAAAATTATTTTATACTTTTTAGTCCGTTTTTTAAAAGATTATTTTATACTTTTTAGTCCGTTTTAAAAACGTGGTATTTTCAAAAAATTAATTTTTATTTGAATAATTTTTCTTTGACAGTTTCTGTGAGAAAGGAAGAGTTCCTTTCTACGACCCTGTCATATCGGAATGTCTTTCATAATTCCACCCATCTCTCATCCCGAACGTTCATCATCGCTCTAAATTGTCTTTATATAAAGCATACCTCGGTCACAACTCACTTCATCTGCATGTAGTTTCATGAAAATAGCTCAAAGTTAATCGTCAACATTTCTCTCAGCAAAATTCGTCAGACATTTGTTCCCTTTCTTCATACATGATTAAAATCCAAATTGCTTGATGATTAAAACGAAATTCGACTCGCAGAAATAAACGCATAGTCAACAGGTCCCAGGCAATAGTATTTTATTCGTGTCTGCATTTAATAGTGCTCCATTAACCAGCTGCTGCAAAATATTAATTCGCTGACGACTGCAATCAAACGCCGAAGCTTCTCCGAATTATTTGTGCGGGTCAAGTCGCTTAACCGTGACCTCGAGTAAATGATGGGTAATATCTAAAATCGGAGTACGGCGAAATTGTCCCAGCGCTGTGTATCATTCCGGTGGCAATAAAACCGTAATCAGAAGCCAGGTGGACGTCGTTGGTAAGTTATTTTCTCCGTTCACGTCGACGATCCCACCGGTCCGGAATTCAGGTTGGGAGCGGTGGCCCGTGGTCCTGAAACGTCAAGGGACACGCGGTAAATCTGTCAAATAATTTCCTGTTCGAAGGTGTTTAATTGCGCCGCGTGGCAATAAATTATAGTCGAATTCCTGGCGAAACGGTCGGCTAAATGTCTCGGTCCGCGACCCGAGCCAACCCGACACAGGGGTAAAAGATGCAGCGAGCTTTCCATTCGGCAGCGCTGCTGCTTGTCCACGAAATTAAATTCTCCTTCCCTTTCACATCGACAAAAGGCTTACGGCTTAAAACCCTTCCCGCCCCCTCCCCCGCGGAAGTTTAATTAACATTGACTTGGCTTATTTTTAACAAGGTTTCACCGCGTCTCTTCTTCGACATCGTTCGACTGTAATCGTGAAATTTCATTAGCTTAAAGGGATTCCGAAATAAACTTCCGTCCGGTCTTCGCGTTTCGCTACACGCGTTACACGATTCTTAAATCTGTCCGGTTATTAGCCCATTACCCGGTAAGACCATGCCCGGGAAAAATTCTACGGTGAAAATCCCGCGGCAACCTACTTCCGCGTCGACTACCTCCTTTTTTCGTGCACTCGCCTTTCTGTAAACTTGCCATCGTTCTATCTCGCCCGCCTCGCAAAATGTTATCAAACTGTTTCGCCGAACTTCGCCGTTCTAGCTCCCCTAATATCGGCGCCGGAAAAAATGTTTTATAGAAAGACATCGATTGCGTCGTCTCCTTGCCGCGCGGTGGATTCTGCTTTAATATAATATGCATCGCGAGACGCGGCCGGCTCTTCTAATTATTCAGTGTCTGGCTTTAAAAGTTACTTTAATATGTTAATCCTTTGTGGACGAGACGTGTTCAAGAAGTTAGCGTGCCTGCGAGTTTCCTATAACTTTGGTCGACGTAGTAAACACGTCTTACCGTCGCGAATCCGTGTGAAATTGTTCATGTAAAAGAATTGTTTCGTTGAAAAGTTGGAAGGTGAAATTTACATAGCATTGTTAAACATGGACTAAACATCAATCCATAAATGTAATATTATGGCCGAAGCAACCCTCTATAAATTTAAACCAATAATGCTTAAATGTAATTAATTTAATAAACTATTTCTTAATTTTCTATTTCTATTAACTGATATGAACCACTTAATTTAAAGAAAACTCAACGAAGAATGACAATTAATATCGCGAGATAGAAATTTTCACAAAAATGTTCACCGGAAGTCCTCCGCAGCCCTCGAAACGCTCAACGACCGGACATCAGCCGCCGTTAATTCGACGAACATAAAAATATTTGCGTGTTCTCGAATGCGGAATCTCGTTGCGCGAAGTTACGTTTTTAATTAAAATTCCCTGCACTAATTACAGCCGTACACATTTCTTTGCAAGAACGTTAAAATAAATCGCGGCATTCGCTTCTATTCTACTGGCATGCTCGCTGATAAAAGTGGGTCGACGCGCTTTTAAGGAAAATGTAATCTTGAACAATCCTTCCTTCCGTGACAAAATGGTAATTTTGTAATATTCAACATATATGAAACAATCGATTTCTAATACAGGCACTGGATATTAAAATTTTAATATCCTCACTAAGGTCAGTGTATCGTCTTGCGAACTGGGTGGTTAATAATAGACTGCGGATGTTTATGCAAATGCATATTTATATCGAAAATACATAAAAAACTGGGTCCTAAACAGAAATTTGTTTTGTCATTAGTGGATTTTAAAAATATAATTTTTATTTTGCATATTTTGCATATCGCATATGTTTTGCATAAGTGCATATTTCTTGCATAAATGCATAAATAAGCAATTAACAGAAACAAATTATGCAACTATTGCTCGATTTGTGAATTCAGCAATGAGAGTATTACAGCCAAGTGAAGGCGAAGATAAAGCACTATTGCTCGTCACAGATGCAGAGACGTATATATGTTGAAAGCTGGGAACCATTTGAAAATATTTTATCCAAATTTGTTGCACATAACTTGTTTGGTACATGGTCTAAACCGAATTGCTGAGGAAGTGCGACTGCAATTCCTTTCTGTTAATAAATTAATATATACTGTTAAAAAAGTATTTTTAAAAGCTCCACTACGCGTCAAAATTTATAAAAATAAATTACAAAATATGCCATTACCACCAGATATACTGTAATAACAAAATGGGGAACCTGGTTGGAAGCAGCGTTTTTTTATGCAACGCATTTAGAAGGAATAAAAGACGTCGTAGAATCGTTCGATGAAAAGGAGGCTTGAACATAAAATGGAATCTGTATTAAAACGAAATGTACACTTTAATGTATTATTAAAAATAAGCAAGATTTTGAACGGTGAACACGTTGAAGGACCTCGAGAAGTTCTGGCACGTCATTGGGGTAAACTTAAATGTGCCGCTATAACATCATGTGATGTAGAACGCTCTTTTTCAGCGTATAAATTAATTTTAATTTACAAGAGGTATCAATTTACAATCGACACTATAGAAAAAACTATTGTTGTATATTGTAATTTAAATTATAATAAATAAAACAATAAAATAATTACTATTTTACACATCCGTACATGCATTCCCTATACATATATTTAGCATATACCTTGCATATATTTTGCATATTTCGACATATTATAAATGCATACAGATCCGCAGTCTAGTTATTAATACTGTTCCGTCGAAAGGATTCGCAAAAATTTGACCCGATGTTGGGCGATCGGCGAAAGCGTTCTAAATTTGCAATTACTTTCCGCGTCCCGGCCGTGACACATTCTCTCCGCCCCCGAAAATCGTGATACAGTTTCGGCCCTGGCGGAATCCAATTCCTGTCATTGCTACGTCGAGACAATAATTGTTTGGACGTATTACACAAGTAGTAAAGCAAATTAGTCACAGACGTGACTGGCGTATATTTAGATCGGATATGTGCTATTGCGTCAATTGGTTTGCAGCCACAGAAATGGCGCCAGTACGATTTCATTAATTACGGGAGCAAATTGAAAGGTAACGAGCGTTGATGAAATACTATGCGTTGTAATAGTTCGACGGAATATTACATGTGCCAGTGTTCCCAGAATGTCTATTATCGATGCACGTTCGCCGCGACAGTTTTAAAGTAAATACGGGACATTCACGCGATTATATTAATACAATTAACACGTACAAGTGAAACTCGAGGAGCGGAATAACCAAATTGCTGAGCACAATTGAGGCGCCTTTAACAGAAGCGACGGAAAATTCTGTTCGACATTTCACAAATTGTCGCTTTGTATTTCATACACGATAGTTCGTCTAAAAGTAACCGAATCTTTTTCTTGTGAGAATGTAAAAAGTATGTGGACAATTCGAGTAATTTATAGTAATTGCGTTCATAATATTTCAGCGTATGAAAACGCAAATTCTCTTTGACAGCAACTCTGCATTATAATGCTTGGACAAATAACTGGCAAGGGAGAGAAAGATATGGCTATTTGCCTGTGGGTTTGTAAGACGACACCCTTCATATTCCTCCTGAGTGGCACTTCCCCTTATCTCTCTTCCGTAACACAGAAGTTTCCGTAAGTTGTTGGCGGAATTATGGTAGAAGTTAATATGAAATTACGGCGAACCATTGAATCAGCTTGACAAGCGTGTATCCCGTGTGGTTTCGGGTGCCAGCTCGAAAGCCGGTCATACTGTTTGCTATAATGTCTTCCTAAAATATTATCACAGATGCTCTTCCCGTTATCCACTCCCTGTCTCTTACATTAATAGAATTCTGATGCATCTACGCTAAACGACGAAACAGCCCAAAGAAGATTTACGAAACTATTGTTTAAAAATTTATTATGAAAACCGGCAGTCTATTTACAAGTTGGCTGGAACGTCACAAAAGGAATTTCATGAACAAACGCAGTTGGAAGAAATAATGAAATATTAATGTTACATAAATGAAAATACGATATAAATGATGTATTTAATATTTTATGTGGAATACCAGCTGGCGAGATTTTCGTTTTATTCTAGAGTAAGACGAAAGTTTATAACAAAACGTTTTTCCCACTGCCTTAGATAAAAACTGCACACTTCCTCGTTTTCGTAACCATTTTTACGGAAGATGTATTCTGAGCCACTGAGGAAAGTTTGTTTACCTCATGTACATTTGCTGAAGAGATAAAGCAAGTGACTTCACTTTAAATTGGAGATAAAAGTATTTAATTAAAATTTCATATCCTTCCTTCTGCTTGATATTTTCAACTGGTTTAACATGTGAAACATTAAATTTAAATGTCTCGAGAGAATCAAATTGCAGATATGCATTTGGAATCCTATGTCTCCTAGAGGATTATGTCTAATTAATCTTTCGAAAAAAATGTGATTTTTACACATTTCTCCTGGATAAATCAGCAGACTCTCTTTTGAAGTCGAGTATCTTATTTAAAAGATCATATATTGCACAACTTCCGCTAATTCTTTTGCTACGAGATCTCAAAAAATTCTGCACGATGAGCACAATTGCATGGAACTGGATCTTCAGAAATAAAAAATTCATGAAGTTTCTGTTAATACACGATTTTATCAAATGGATGAACGAAGGATTTTTCTCAATTCACGAGAAACGTAAAATTCTGCTGAAGAAATTGGGAAATTTATATTTTGAGAATTATATTTGATCAAAATTAACATTCAATTGTGGAAAATAAATAGTAACGTGTACAAATTATTGATGTGCAATTAATTTGCATATTTCAGCGATGGAAATTACGATCTGCAGCAAAGCAGAATTGCACGTTAATATAGACATTGTAGAAATGTTTGTAATTTAATAACGATGTACATAAAATTATTTATTAACGGCATTAAAATTGGCGTGAAAGAAAAGCAATTTATAAATAGTTAGAAATGCAGGTAATTTTGGTCTCAAAGTTCGTGCTTTGCAGACTCTATCAAAATGCTGATAAATCCCGATTTTGCGGATTGTTAACGGGGCGCGATCGTTTAAAAATCGTATCTTAATAGACCAGGCGAACGGGTCAGAATGAGCGGAATATTAAAAACACAGAACATGCACGTTCTCATGATGCATCGGCGTAGCGAAACGGGAAGCAGAGAAGTAGTGTGACGGTAATAAGCCCATAAATTTTCCGCGGAGCCTTTTGTCGGTGATTTATCTATGGATTGCAGGTGTAAAAATAATATTTCGCTCGTTAGCCTGAGCATGTCTCATTTTTATCGGTCCCGGCGGGCGCGCACACAAGATGGCGCGCTGAAGATCCGCCAATTTAATACTCGGCGCAGCAAGCCACGATCGGCCCGGCCATGATTTTAAGCCCCGCTCGATGAAAAATAGTTACGCCGCTCTGCGCAATTACACGAGCTTTTCAAAGGCTCTCGCGACGCCCGGTTAACGAGCAAGACAGAGTAATTATCCCGCAATCGGGTGGGCTGATAGTTAAGTCCGCGAGAATTGCGCCCCCGGCTTGATTGCCTATCGGAAAACAATACGGCGTTACAAGTAAACGCATTACCAGCCCCGGGATAATCATCCACTCTTTCGATCATTCCGCGCGAACCCCGTGGATTGCGATAATTCCTTAGCCCCGTCTAGTTTTCGGAAAGTCCACCAATTCCGCTGACACTCGCCCCAAATTCTCCCCGAAGCTCCGCTGATCGATGCGACAGTTCACTGGGGCTGCTACGTAAATTCTCCCCGTTTAACCCTTGCAAGACGAGTGATTCTGACCATTTTATGGCTGCCATGGTCGCACTCGTTCAAATTCTCGCGCTTTAATTTATCTACAAATTTTAAATCTACTTCTTTCAGAGCAAAATTGATCGTGTTTGATCTAGTACGACCAGCTAATGATTGAAACTAGTTTCTGAAAAATTAGAAATTTGGTAAAAATGGACCCACATCCTGCCATTCAAGAGTTAATAGCAGGGGTGATATATTTCCTTTTCAATAAATATTCACAATTTTTATAATTATTCGACTGCTTAATCTGAAGTTACATTACATAAATGTTCACCGGAATATGATCGGAGAGTTCTGGACTAACTGAACAATTTCTGAAAATGGTACCACGAAATATCGAACCACCTGCGCTCTTGACTCCCAATAATTAATTAATAAACTACTGGCAAACCCCGATTCGGATCGGCTGATAGTCGATTTCCGGCGGTAGGATATTAAATAACGATAATTTTGAAACAGAATGGTGAACATCAGGGGGAATCTAGAAAACTTTTTCGTAAGTTCCACAGCGAGATCAGATAACCGAATACTTCAATACTCCTTCGACCGAAGTTAAAATTCTTATCGGATCAGATATCGCGACGAGTCTCTCTCTCTTTCTCTCTTCCTCTTTGAACGGAGGAGAGATAAAGGGAAATCCAATATAAAAAGATGAAACGGCTCTAGAGAGCCCGGTGGATGAAACTTAACATTCAATACCCGTTATTCGCAGACAATTCGCTTTTTGCCGTGCACAAACGTGGATTCTGCCTAGTAGGCACGCGGTGACGCGAATGTGATGGATGAAACAGTTTAGACAATACAATCTCGATTCGTATCTGTGACCTTTTGGGGACGACGTTCTGATTTGAAAAATGATTGTCAGCTTCGACGCAATGGTTTTCGAGCTGCTCTCGTCCAAAGAAAATCAACGACCGATAACTCTTCTGAACTGTATCCTACATTCTCGGAGCCAAAAATCTGTAAATCAGGAGAGATTTATTGAATTTTTGTAAATTTCATACTATTTGCTCTTCCACAATCATTATAGTAACCTAACAATATCGAGAAAGTGGTATATATTTCCGTACATACGAGTACTTCTTTACGTCAATCAAAGGAAATTATCTTCTGGTCGTGAATATCGAACTTCTAGAAAATGATGAACAATAAACTCTTGTGGAAGCAATGGTACAGAGTTCTTCGGTATTTCAATTTTCCGAGGAAGCCGAGCCCGATCAAACGTTTCCTGTCGAACTATGCAAAAATGTAAGATTGAATAGCAAGGCTACACGTTCTCGCGAATCTCGGCAACGGTATCTCGCGTAACGATACCGGGCGTCCATCGAAATTCGCATTAAGACGGTGAGTCTATCGCACGAAGTTAGTTCCAGCAAAGTTTACAAGTTCGGCAAGCTCTGGAGGCCGGGTAACAGGGTAGCCGGGACTTTATCTTAACCATTCCCGTCGAATTCGATAAATCCTTTCGAGGTTTCTTTCTTTCTTTCTTTCGGGGAGAGCGCGCGGCGCACCGCTTTTCTCACCTAATCGATGAACGAACATCGATTATCACTTGTCCAGGCCGCTCTGCAACGGTTTCCCCCGCACATTTTTCTGCCGAGATATCACCCGGAGCCCGTAGAATAAACTCCCAGGCAGAGATTTCAACTCCGCTCTTATTATATTATAGGAGAGCGAAACGGGAGAAAGATTACCATGGGCTTTGACGTCGAATTGGATTAAGTCTGTCTGCGATATTTCGTTTAAGCTTGCGCCACGCCGCCGGACCGCTTTGTCATTCTGCCCGCGCATTTTGTAAATGGAGACCGAGTTGCAAAGTCGATGACGGTGTACGCATGTCAAGAAACACGACGACTTTGAGCGGAATCTCATTTCCGTTTACCATGTCTCAGCGTCCACCGTACACAGACGGGATTAAACGTTTACTGGCTAACCCTCTTATTCGGAACAATATTATTAACCACGTCCGCGAGTATACAGTTTGTTCAACTTTTATTGGTCTCTTAATACCGCTCTTACACAGAAGATTTAATTAAGGGTGGGTTCTTAAACCTGTGCACTCGGAGCTATTTTAACTAGAGAACGAACGTTTCATCCGACCTAGAATATTTCCACTCTAGGTGAATTTTTTCATACCGGTATTTTTCGTTAAGGATGTTCTGGAAGTACAATGGGAGACAAAAGTACAAGAAATTCGAAATCCATCAATATATTGGCAATGAAAGCCATTCATGAGTATATTTTGCATGAAACTTTTGCGAATACTGTACCCTTTGTAACTATATTCAGTGGTCTACACTTGTCGCGTTTCCATGCTAGTAAGAGACAACACGATAAATTTGACGTTTTGTAACAGTTCATAATTTTTTTGCTCTGTAACTGTTTAGTGAATCCTAATAAATTTTGAACATAATTAATTATATAATTTTTACTACATATACAAAAAAACTGAAGTTTCTAGTTGCGTTTTTTCAAGGTTTAAATAGAGTTTGAAGTGGAATTTTATGAATTCCCCATAAGAAGACGTGTTAAAATGTGCAAACTTTAAGTTGCTATAATTCTTAAACGGTGCAGTGAATCGAACCCAAACTTTGGTAATTACATTAATTTAGTAAGAATTATATCTTGCCAAATTTTCAAAAATTTTGTTGCGTTTTTATATACCTCCAGAACATCCTTAATTTCTTTCTAGTCTTTGTAGAAACCGAAATATCAGAATAGCGGTATGACGTCATACCGGTATATGAAAATACCGGTATATTTCTATATATTTACCGGTATTATTTTCGGTTTCCCTATTTCCATTAGGAATATTAGACGTGACTGTGAATAGAAACAGAAACGAAGAAATGAAGGCTTGTCTCGAATCGGGACGAGGAGGGAGTCTGTAGTCTTTAGTCTATATCTGTAGTCAGTACGTCAGTACTATGCTTGTCACGCAGCACGTTATATTTTCGCGGTGCATCTTGCGAAGTGAACTAGAGGTAGAACATATTGTAGAAGAAATGGGTCGGAGAAACAATGCTATTTATAAATATTTCATACATGATTTTTTTCAAAATTTGCAATTGATTGGAATGACAAACAAAATAAAAACTCGAGCTTTTAAACTTTTTTGTCTGAGCCTGGAACGAAAATTGAAACAATGCATTTTGTAGGTCTCGGTAACTTATATGCATGCTAAAAATTTCATCGAAATCGGTTAACGTGGTTATGAGCTAGAAGCATTAGAAGATGTAAAAATCTTCAGACTTACCAGATTTTGGCCCGAAGTAATGAAAACCTGTTATCACAACATTTATTTATTTATAGCTCATAACAACGTTAACCGTTTTCGATGAAATTTTCAGCATGCATACAAGATACCGAGATCTACAAAAGGCAATATTTGAAGTTTAATTATTCACTCAAATAAAGAAGCTAAAAGATATGAGTTTTTTTATTTTTTGCCATTTCAACGAATTTTAAATTCTGCAAACATATTTCTGGTGATTGTTAAGTAAACTAAGATCCTCTAATATTTCGAAAAAAATTCAAGTCATTTGGTCCACGTAAAAAAAGGTATTCCGTTTTAAACATTAGGATACATTAACTGCTTCACGACCATAAACGAGATATTCCGCGACTCGTAGGTCTTATCAATATAATTAACTTGAATGCGAATTTTGGTTTTCATTAATAATACTAAAATACATTAACCAATTATCATATATTATTGTTATTAAGCATAACGTTCGTATTAATATTAACGAAATTTAATAACTTTATATATGCTTTACTGAATTTGTTAAAATTTTATGTAATATTAACGAGATTTCCTGCATACAATCACGAAATAATTAAGGATTAAGATTAATATAAAGGTCAGTCTTAACTGACACTGAAAAACTACATATAAACCAATAAACTAGTAATATATTAATTATCTACTAATACGTATAAGAGTATTAATATAAACATTATAAACTAAAGCAAGGATTTAACCGATATAATTCTGATACCGGTATTACGCCAACAAGGCTGTACCGAAACCGATATGTTTTAATTGTTAGGGAAACAAAAACGTCATAATCTTCATTCTTAGTTATTTAGTAACTGTAAGCGGAATATCTCGTTAATATTAACCTAAAAAATTTTAGAAAATTCAATTGTGTATATTTAAATTTTTTGCATTTTATTAAGTATAAAATTTACTAAAATTTGTATTAACAATAATTGTTAATAAGACATCCGAGTCTCGGAATATCTCGTTTATGATCACCGAGCAGTTAATGTATCCTTTAAATTGAAAAAACCGAAAAAATACTGGTATTTATTTCGGTTTTCGTTATAATACCAGTATCTGTGCAATACTGTTATCGGTACAACAATGGTATGTGTGAAATACCGGTATTAAGTCCCTGTTTTAAATAATATTTTGAATCTCTAGCAATTTTTAGATTGCTTTTACATAAGATACTTCATGATCGAAATTATACATGTTTGACGTCATTCTTAGACATGGGCGTAATGGAATTAATTTACTATGAATAGACGGATTTTATAGATTCATGGCGAAATCGGATAGGTACGATTTGGAACACATATCTAAGAACTTCAACTTATCAAACTGATCGAAGGGGAAGAGAAATGTATATTTGATTCTCGTCTTCTACAATTCATACAGAAAGACTTAATCTTGCATGGGGATCTGCAGTCTCCGATATCAGTAACTATGAATACTGACTTTGGTCTGACCTAACTACGTACGCATTTTGGAGGGGAAACATACTTGCATTATTATCAATGGAATTAACACTAAACCTACCAAGCATTCAAATCAATTAAAATGTACTACCTTGCACGAAGACTCTAACTTAATTACAAGAAATTCCTAAACAGAAGGGTCGAATTCAAAGCAAATCCCAGATAGTTAAATGCATCCGTCCCCGATTCATCTTATCGCTCCCAGGATTACTAGATTCATACTCTGGATCCCTATTCATGCAGTATACGTATACAAGAGCACGGTGCGCTCCGGCCCGGTCGACTTCGCGCTGGCACTTCACGCAGGATCCTCTTCGAACAGTAATTAACTCACTACAGGGCGTACGAGTCCGGGGGGCAGTGAATTATCGTTGCGTAACGTCAATTATCCTTAAGAGGATTAACGTCAACCGAGTCGCCAAGGAAGCCATGACAAACAGGAGGTCGGGGTTTCTCGCGAGCTTGAACGGTGCAACGATAGGTTCCTGAAATCGGCATCGGTTTGGTGCGTTCGAGGTATTGCATAGAGCGGTCGCAACGTGGATCAGCTGATTCCCCGAGAGGGTTCGAGCCCGGGGTTTAGATAGCTGTTTGCTGCCCCGTTCAACCCTTAACATCGGCGCTTGGTTCCTCGACCCTGTATATTCAGCGAAGAACCATTCCCGTCGTGCAGTTCTGCCGTGGCATGGACGGCATTCAGCCGAAATTTACCGTCCGGCAGATTGCGGGGAAACAAACGGTTCCTGCGCTCACTTTCCAAGACTACTTGGACCGGTTTCGGGAACGAACTAACGGCCCCCACGGCTTTTGCTCGGGAACCGTCATTGCTGGTGCAGCCGCGCGGTAGCAAAATACACTTAGCGTCTGAGAAATTGCAAGACGAATTGCTCTATTTAGAACGGAATCGTTTAATGGAACAGGAATAACGTTGCGGTCGCCCGGTAGGTATCGCGTTACCAACGAAATTAAGGGCAACCGGAAACGCCTGGATCGACTCCATTCGAAAATTAGTTTTCGCTGGTTTTTTCTCTCTCTTACTCTCCCCGACCTCGTAAAACCGAGATCAAAACGTGATCGAATAATTCCATTCGTCGACCGGTCTATTTAATCCCGAAAGGGAGCGAAAGGTTTATTCTGTACGGTCACAGGTTATTAATTTTAAAAATATAGGTACATATACACACCGGTATCGTCCGGTGGAGAACTCGACGTATCGGAAAATATTCAGAGTGCGCGTGTAATTCTCTATTATGGAAGCGATAAATTTTCGTTGAAGTAGAGCGTAAGTAACGCGGGGAAAAAATTTCTCTTGAAACAAACATGAGCTTTTGTGTCCTCTTCCGTATAATGGGCTTTAACCGAATTACTTCGCCTGTGTTTAACTGACTCTATGTAATATTTACCTTGTATTCTGTTCCGCGTGTTTATGCGTTTTAATATTGCAAAACGGGCGGAACGTTGCGGCGAGCAGCGAGCGTGCACCGCTCAAAGCGAGCGGGAGACACATTAAAAATCGACTAATTGGGGCATCAATCGTGAATCACGATCAAACGATGCAACGCAACGGTGGAGACCAGCCCGGCATGCAAAGGACTGATACAATTTTCCTGCGTTTCGTTGTCGGGAGCAGCGGTTTCGACGGCTGTAATTGAATGAAAAACGGGCCGCTGGTTCTTAGAGTGAAAAAGCGCGCCCCCCCGATCCGGGGGCCAAAGTAAACGGAATATCATGTTACGGAAACTCGCAAGCTCAATATTACCTTTATACAGCGGCGGCCGGAGCCCATTATCATCGTATACCCGCGGCCGGTCGACGGAGTTCCGTGTTTATCCGTGTTGCGTTTCGACGTTGTTTATCGAAACAACTGGTCGCGTTTCTCGATCTTGCCCGATCCGAACAGTCCAAGTTTCGCGTCGTGAGAGGGAGAGAGAGAGAGAGAGCGCTTCCCGTGCATCTTTGATAGCCGAACACTAAGAAAACTGGCATGCCCCCCCGGTGGACTCTTATTACTCAATCTGTTCCGGAGATAGGCGAAACGAGTGCTTCCTCTGGTGACTTCCGGGGGCTAGACTATCGTGCACGAGGAAAGTTGGCCGCTCGTTTCGCGACATGAAAGCCCGGAATGTATACGCGGGGGGAACGGGATCGTTGAAAAGTGAATGAGAGCCAGCCGGAGTTTACATATCATGCAACGACGACGACGGCAGATTGGCATTGTCAACTCTTCGAGGAATCGTGCCGCGATATACGTAGGCGAAACAGTTTTGTAACGATACATATGCATAGAATGCGAGAGAAGCATTCCCTACTCCGTAATTTCTGCTTAGCTACGGGAAATGGAATTATGTGTTGGCGTTATTAGACGGGGAATGTTTACATGCGAATATACAGTCCCTGCTCACTTTATTAGACTCACCTGAAGAATTGCTGCTGTTTGAAATCCTATAAGGAATTCAACGCTGTTTTCAACCTATGGGGTAATGATTTTATACTACAAGGTTGCCTTATGGGTTGCCTATCTAAGTGTAAAATTTTCTGGCAAGAGAAATTCACCGGACATGAATCCGATTGAAAATGTCTGTGAGTGCCTGAAGAGAGAACTGGCCAAAGAAAATATAACAACAAAGACCAAGTTGATAGAGAGAATAATCTATCACTGGCACCATAACGCTGCATTAAAAGAAATTGCACAAACTTGCATAGATATCATGTCCAGAAGAGTTGCGGCTTTAAGAGCAGCTAAGGGCGGATTAACAAAATATTAGTGTTTTAAGAATTATATTGATCTATCTGTGTTTGTATCCATTGTTTTTGTAAAATAAATATATGGAAAATTCATTGGTCATCATTAAGTGATATTTGCATAAGGCTACTATACCTATTATTCATGGTAAAACTAAAAAATCATGATTATAGAGGTGAGTCTAATAAAGTGAGCAGGGACTGTATAGGGTCGTCGGGAATCAATTACGACGAGGTGTACAGGCACTTGTTTGAAAGCTACATTCTCCTAGAAAGGAGTATTTAAACGTTCGCATTTACAATGGTAAAAATAATGGTCGTCGACAAATTTAGCCGTCACAAATGGCCAACCATCTCCGATGGAGTAGTGCTCGTAACAGTTTTCAGAGCAAGTTCCGAAAAAAGACGGGAAAGAGGCGGAAAGTAGTAGAATAAAACGAAGGAGCTGAAATGGAAGACAGAAGAAAGAACGTGCGGGAAAACTCGGAGAAAGTGGTAGGGCAGTAAAGAGTGTAAGTGCCGGGTTTCGTGAGTGCCCGGTCACCGTGTGCACGAAAATTGACCATCCTTCCACGGAGTCGTGGGAACTATACGTGGAGAGTAGAATATGGGCAGAATATAGAAACATAAAAAAGGACCGTAAGCTATAGTTGTCGTACTTTATTCTGATTTCTTCAAAGACTTAAGTCATTGTTAGCGTTCGACCAATTCTGCGGTAGACCCCCGATAGCCTCATAAAATTGGGGCTGAAAATGCATGCAAGCTCGCACGCAATTAACGTGGCAATCAATCAGCGCGTAGGACCACCCACTTCCTGTTACCGTTCCAACAAGAGTAAAATCTTACGTTCCATTTGTCTTTTCTTTTTTCTCGTTCGTATGCGCTTTATCCTCGGTGTTTTTTTAAGTTCCGGGTATCGAAAAGCTACCGTCGAGTAAATTTATTATTCTTACGAAAAAATCTGCGTTCGTGTGCTTCCACGAAACGAAAATTGAAAGACAAACGAAGTGTTCAAACTATTTCGTTACAATTACTAATTTATGAGACGAAATATCAAATCTGGCTCGCGATCTTAACTTCAAGAGCTACGTTCACTTTATATTAAAGTTTACACTGAAAGATTTTATATTAAGTTTCCCAACTTGACAGGTCGATAGGAGCGACCCAACGCCGTCCGAGCGCATCTACCGCGCGCGGGATTCTACCGTACTTAAACCCTTCATGGGAGCTTTATCCAATTTCCAGCGGGCACACTTGTTAGTGGAATTGATTGGTAAGCGCGCGACGAATCGAAAATAGTCCCGATGTCGGAGAATGATCAGCGCGACTGGTTTTTCGATAACTTTCGACGTGGCGTCGCGTCGCGGTGAAATAATTGTAACGATCAGCCGATGTTTATTCGGGAGACTGGCTCGGCGAGGCATTAGCTTTGCGGCCTGGCCCGTTTCGTGATGGAATCAAGGCTGCCCTCCAATCATTTTTCAATTACAAACACCTGCTTGGATGAAGCTATCGAATACAACAATCACCGCCACCGCCAGAATCAGCGACCGAGCGAAATATTGATTCGAATGCTGATTTCGTGAGCTCCGCGGCTTATGAACACACACACGGGGATCCGTGCAAGATAAATCTGCCGGGCGCAAAATCAAAATGTAGCGACGATGGCGACGGCCGAGCGGGGAGGTCACGTTTTATCCGACCTCAACGAGACACACCGCCGTCTATTATCCGGCATTATATTTCACGTTATTCGACGAGACGCAATTCCACTGGATTTACTCTTCGTCGTCCTTGCGGCCGGAACTGGGGAAAATAAAAAAAAAACGATTCTGACCTCCGCGATTGGTCCCAATCGGATTGTCGACGCGCTGTTGGAGACTCGTGACTGAAAATTGGCCCGTCGCCAAATATTTCGGACGAAAGACATTTCCGGCCGGCTTTCTTCCCTTTTTTTTACCGCCGTATATCTATAATTGAATCTGAACTATGAATGAGACCCTCGGAGCACAAGCTACACGAGCCGCCGCAGAAAGTTGCGAATCGATGGAAATAGATTTAATTTGGCAGACTTAAGATAATTGCTTCGAGAGAGCGACATGGTGCGGCTCTGGAAAATCCTTCTTCTGAGAATTATTCTCCACCCATACAAACGTACATAAGGTGAAGTGCCCTAAGTCTGGACAGTCCAAAAGTGATACCTACATCTGGACAATTGAATTTTCATAGTAAAATCAGTAATTAAGAGATTAAATAATTATATTATATATTCTGAGGCCTCAGCTACAAGTAGGTGTGAATATTATTTCATTAAGACATCAATTGAAATTTAAAAATGAATTCAAAGTTCATCTGAGAACAGTATACAAAATAGTCTATTTACATGCGAATCATGTGCATTTATAGTTCGAACTTTTGTTAGAAAAAAAGATATAATTTAAGCCCTCAGACAAAAAATAATTATCACGCATAATAATATTGATATTTTAAAATAAATTGGCAATCAAACTTAACGTAAATAATAATTATTAATCCAAATATTAGATGTCCAAGATTAGGACTGTTTTCAAATATAAGTACTCCATACTGGGACGCGATGACAGTAGCTGTCCCACTCTAAGCTTATACGCAATGTGCTTACGCCTGAGGCCGGACACGTCTTTGTGAATAAAATCAACGCATTGTTTGCAAATTATTTAACTACATGTACGTATAATTAGTCTTCTATTAGCTTGAATAACGTATGTAGAAAATGTATTCCGGTTGTGACGTTAATAATACTTCATGTTTACATCTTAAATCTATCAGTATTACTACCTAACCTTAAAAGTTGTATTATGACAAGTTTTATTAAAACAGTAAATGAAAATAAACATATATTTGGTTAAATAATACAATACTATAATCTATGATAAGAATACTACATATTACGCAAAGCATCTTCTATTCGTCATGCGCAACAGCGCCACTAACCAACGTTTTAGGTTATGTTCGCTCGATCAACTCGTAAATTGAATTTGTCCCGATACAGGCTTTACTTCTGTCCAGGTACTAGCTTAGATAGGATTTAATATGTCCAACTATAGGTTTGAATTATTCTTGTTAATACAATTAAGATATTAACCTAAACAATGATTCTTTTATTTTAAATTACTTTACAAACTCTGAACTGTATGTTAAAACTCTTAAGAAATTGTTTTTGTTTATTTAAAGTGATACAATTTAAAATAGAAAAACATGCTGTCCAGGCATAGGGCACTTCACCTTACATTCGGCTATATTTAATGATTTTGTTAAACATTTGTGATCTGTTTTACTGTAGAAAAAAAATTGCGCGTTCTTCTGTAATTTTGGAGGAACGATAAGAGTCAAGCGAAAAACTGATTGGCTCCCGGAAACACGGTGAGGGAGTTATGAAACAATTAGTCCAAAAAGCGCCTCTCGAATGGTGCTGAGCACAATGTGGATTGACAGCGCGTAGACAAAGTGGTAGAAGAATAGATATGTTCACGGCGGCGAGACCTAAACATTAACTTGTCACTTTACGCCGCGGCCATAAGATGATTGTCTCGAATTGATCACTATTACAGCTGTCCGTCATAATCATTAGTAGTTTAGTTGATTTGTGTCAGCTGTTTATATTCGTGGATAGGGAAGAGAGAACATATTACTGTCGGGCTGGTCGTTTTGCTAGCTAGACCTGATTCTTTTCTGAATATCCTTTTCTGTTCTGTATTTTATAGTGGGTGGAAATTCGCAGAGGGAAAAAGGACGTCTCAAATGTGATTCAGTGCCGGTGTCCTTTGTAATGCGCTTAGACTCTGGATGCATAAGTGATCTGAAGAATCAATTACGACCGGAATATGTCACGCAGCCCCGTTAACTCATGTTTATTGTACATTTACATGCGCTTCCTGCACGGCCGCAAAATATAAGACTCGCGAAAGTCCTGGATTCTCGTGCATACATGGTCTGAATTCAGTACGCGGCGCGACATCAAAGGTAAAAGTACTCCTGGCTAATAAATAATTAAATACGCAAGTCGTATGGCGTTTCACGTGGAAGACATCTCCTTAAAATATGCAGCGTTTCCCCGGCAGACTTGAGGGACGTGCCGAGTCATGCAACATTCCTATGATGCCGGATAAAGAAACTCACCGGTGGGGTCATAGAAAAATTGCACAGCTTCGTTCGCGAAATTTTGCGGCGTCGACCGATTAACTTCAAACGTGCCGCGTCTACTTTGACTCGTCAACAGACCGGAGAATGCTCACCATTCGGCAATTAAAATATACAGTTTACGCGAATGGGTGATATTCGCAAATAAATTACAACATCGTTGAGCACTGAACTGTACATAAAATAAAAATTTCAACATTTCAGAATGCTCTACCACTTCTCTATCTTCATTTTTCAAGGATGAACTATCAAACTTTTTTATATGAACATGAAATACAGCCACATAAAAATTAACGATAGTGAAAGTCTTAGTACAGTTTCGTAGATTTTTGCAGTCTTTTTGAAAGGTAATGAAAGCGTGTAATTTCGAACATTGAAGTGCGGATCCGTTGTTGTAAATCTTTCGCGCGAATATCATAATTACGGAGTGCGGCGGAATTTTGGTTCGTAATTGTTTTGCTCTTTCGTTTCTGGGTACGTCTGTGTTTATAATTACTGTTGTTACTGCAGTTTCGAAAATAAATATGCAGCGCACAAGTACTTTTTCATGTAAAACTTGCCGAGCGGAGGTCCGAACGGTGTAGAATTTAGGATAAGCGCTAGACCAGCATAATTATTATCATTAAGAACGCGAGATCGACTGATAAGGCACCGCTCGGAGCGTTAACGACCGCCGCTTTAATGGCCGTGTGTGCTGTTCTTGGTTGCATGCGTCCCGATAATTCTTATTTATTAAAACATACATGAAACACTCGGATTACAGTGGTACTCGCTTTCCGTCATTCCATGCTAATGACACGTACGAGTACGTTGAATTTACTCCGAGCTATCGCGTAACTGCGTAACATTATTTTCAAAAATTAACCGATGTGATATTTCGTATGAAAAAGGTGTCATCCCGAGAGAGTCTCTCGTATTTGTCATCAATTTATAATGGTTTCAATTAATACACTAAATTGATCAATAAACTGTAGCGTTTTGTACAAATTCGTTGGTTCAGAGATAAATCTGTAAAGCCGGTTAAATAATATCTTATTCAGTCTTCCTGTGTTAATGGGAGTATAAAGGATTCATATCGGAATATTATAAAATGTATTGATTTACTGTGAATTTAGTTAAACACAGTCTTGTAATTTTGATAAAATTCAATAAAACTGTGTTAGCTCTACTTTGCAGTTTGGCTTTCTGGAACCATAGAAATTGAGAATGTTCTCTGCATCGTTGAACACGAGGTTTACGAGCGAAGCGCCATCATCTCGTTGCGCGGGACTAATTAGACCCATTTCGAAGGGTCTCCGATACGATTCAGATAGAAGAATGGTCTCAGAGTGTCATTGCATTTCCACGAATCGCCGAGCTTGTTAAAAGCGCAACGTCCGTAAGATCAGGCTGGGGCCGAGGAATTAACGAAACAGGCTGCGTCCGTCGCGAAACTCAATTACACGTCATTAGACGCGTCCCCGGCACTCGGATATAAATTATGTCCTCGGAGTATGCAAGATCAGAGGATAAGACGACGCCGGTAGCATTAATGACCGGTGCATTAACGGCCGCACGTGGTTTCCCGGTCGCAAAGGCCGCGAAAGTCCCTTCTTATTAAAAGACGAATTAAAAGCTGCTCCATTAAAACCGCTCCCCGCAGGACGTATTGCATTATTCATGCCGGAGATCGTGTCTTTGTGACCGATCGGCCGACGTACCGAGACAATTTAATTATCCACCGCGAAACGTTCCCGCGTTTAATTAAAGGGAAACGCGTGTACCGCGTTCCTTGGCCACGTGCGAACTCGCCGCAGAAAAATGTGTCGCCCAGCCTCGGTTCCTGGCGAAACGGCACGACGAATGCAACGATGCAACATGCTCCGACGCACGGTGGTCCTTTTCAGCGATTTAGCTGGCCAAAAGTCGATTTCAAAAATTTTACCTAAAGCGTGAAATTCTTATGCTTGCTATAGTTTAATATATGAGGGACAATGTACTAATATTTTTTTTATTATTCAGGCACCCATTAAGTGCTGTACTTCATCGAAAGTTAGAAATTCTCGTAGTATGCGTCCTGCTGCTAAAATTCGATGAGACAGTTTTTTATGTTTCAAGCAAGTTGTACACATTTCTTTCCAGTATGAAAGTTTTGCAAGTAAGTATGGACTATACTTTCAACAATTTTGTACCTTTTGATTGTATATCGTCTTGTAATTATTTACACTTCAACATGATTAGTATGTAAATCATATTTGTTACGATCGTAACACTTCATGAGTGATTATGTTGTACTTCTGGGTGCTTCCGGACGGTTTTTTAAACGCGGTTGTAATTGTCAATGGTTTGGGCTTACAGTAAAATAAAAATTAGCTGCTCGAATTTGCTCGCCTTCTTTTCACAGCATTTCCTTTACCGCGCCAAGCGGCTCTTGCGTTTCGTCCGCGCACGCTTTCCAGACGTAAACACTTGAGATGAAATGACGTTTTTAAAATACTTAAACAAATACAAAATGATATTATATGTGATTTGAAAACGTTGCGGGATCATTAAACATTATAAATAATTTTGGCTAGCTAAATCAATGAAAAGGTTTGGTTCGAAAGCTTTTCGGGGCAAATTTCCAATTGTCACGACGGTGTTCTAAACATTTCGGATAATCTGACAAGAAAATGTTTCCAACAAAAGTTAATCGATACTCAGTCATCTATAAATCCCAATAATAAAATTTCACAAAACTTTTTTTTCATAAAAAAATATGATCATGTTAATTTTTTAAATGTCACTAAGTATTTTTTATTACATATTGTTGTAGCTGATTTCAAAACGAATCCAATGACCTACTTAACTACGGCTTTAAATCTTAAAATAATGCTAGAATAATTTTGTCCAGCTAAATGGCCCGTTCGGACCACTGTGCGACGTTTCACGCACTGTCACCTGATTTTTAATTGCTGCTACCGATGCTAATATCATTTCCTATTAATTCTATAATAGGCAGATGGCGCTGCCGTTTGCTGGTGGTACAAATCCACAACATCCGCGATACAGCGTGTGTGCCATAAAAATGGGGCCGCATAGCTAAGGTCGCTGGCAATCCGATTAATATTTTATAACGAAAAATCAAAATATTAAATATAAACCATATCGGGCACACAATCCGAGGGTTCGTTGAATATTCAAAGCGATTCCACACCACAGAGTGGTTCAGTGGCGCGATTAACGTACATACGAAACCCGGCCGGCAGATAAGTCGGCCACTTTTTGTTGCAACGGTTCAGTGAACGCATCGAGTCGGGTCGCGACTGTTTTAAAAATTCCGACACCCCATTAATGAATAATAATCATAACGCACGATACTATCGCGGCCAGTGGCGGAATTACCTTGCGCACTGTTGCGCGTTCTCCCGCCGAGAGTAGAACAATGAACGTTCTCTGCCCGTTGCCGAATTAAGCGGAACTTTTTCGCGACAATGTGGCGGCGCGATAATTTCCTCGAGACAATATTTCGACAGCGCAGCGTCCCCCGGTATTTTCCCCGAGCCACTTAAGTGTCCCGAAGTTTAGAAAGAGCCTGGGTACCGTCCGACGGCGACGAGGAATAAAAATGCGGCTAATCGCATTTGGCAGGCGGCGCGCCGATAAAAACAAAAAGGAGAGACCGGTTGTTACCGCGCCCGTTCTCCAGAAAACGACAGGGCTCTTCGCGTCGTATAAAGTTAATTAGAAAATTTCGTTTCACCCGCGAGCGACGGTCCCCGGTCTCCCAATTCGACGCACTTTTAATCATCTCCCGACAATACGCGCAATATGCTGGGAAAAAAAGATTTACCAACTTCGAGCGCTTTTCGCCCGAGTGAATAGAAATCCGTCGCGGAAACTTCTGGCTCGCGCGGACATTTTTGTTTTCGGTTGACCATACGGGCGCGCGAGTCCGAAACTTTTTAATGACCCGCAACAATCGCGATTTGCATAATAAAATTGTATTGCTTGGTAACGCGGAAGCAATCAGTATTTTTCGGGATTGCTACAGATAAGAGAAGAATTTTCAGTAGATTTTCCTGTTTGAGAACGGTAAAGTGTTTCGGCGACCCGGCTTTACCGTGCTCGATGTAAATATGATTCGGTGAGTGCGCGTTTGAATTGTAGAGATTTCGGTGAGTGGGTAGTGAAGTGGCGCGAAGGAGCGAGCGAATTGTTCATTTTTTGATCACTGGAATTCTATGCACCTTTATTTCGATTAAAAATGAGGTAAAATTGTATTTCGTTTGAGGACCTTTTGTACTTCATGAACGGATGATTTTATCTCTAAAATACTGTGAATTTTCGGCATTTATGGCAAAAATAAGCAGGTCAAATACGATAATGAAAAAAGATTTTTAAGCTAAATAGAAGAGAGAATACATTTTCATTTAACTTCAGTTTCTTACAATTGGCTTGGACAATTTTTATCTTGCTTAAAGATCCGCAGTAATAATGTAACAAACAGATGCCTCGCTTAATCTGAAAACCGAAATTGGCTAGCGTTACTTCATAACCGCAGACATTTTAGTTAATATAGTCACGACGAGGTCACCCGACCACCAAACATCACGAATTAACACTCCACGCGAGACGAGATTGTTTTCCCGGCCACTTTACCTCTCAAAGGATGAATGCGCGTGACTAACTTTAAAATTTTCGTAATTGCGAAGGAGACTGGTTAATTAATTTCACCCTGGCTGCCGCACGACTGTAACCCTACATTCTGGTTACATCAAACGAGGGACGTTCTTTTCTGCCCAAAAAAGATTCCAAAAATAATGAACAGACTCGGCGCCATCGTGATAACCGCGACACGACCTTTATAAAGCATACTTTCTAATTCTGTCGCACTTTCTCTGAACCCAATAACAGCATTTAGTTCTTTTATTTTAAGTCAGACCTGAATTTCTATTTTCTACATTCTTTAAAATTCCATTCTCAGTGTTTAATTCGTTCTAATTTCATATTCCCCACTTTTCTGTCCTCACTCCGTGCTGTTTAACAGATCATGCGAAACGAAGACTTTATTACCACCATCGCGACAAATTTAACCGCGAGTTTAAATCGCCAGCATTCTTGACAGAGAAATTCGAGCGAATTTCTCCATCGCGACGATTCAATTCGCGCGTCGGCAGCGATAAAGAAATTCCGGGAAAAATTATGAGCATTAATCCGCAGCGGGAAGGAGAAATCTCTCTGCAGCAGAGTAACCAAAAATGAAAAAAAAACTGACAAGCACATTTTCGGGGAGCGGTTCGAGGTCGAATGTCCGCGCGCGCGGTGTGGAATTTCGATCGAAACGGAATAAACTACGGGGCTGTCCAGCCGGGGAAAAAAGCGTCGCGGCCGGTCTACGCAGCTGCATTACATTTCGGACGAATTCACGCGGCAGAAAATACGTTTTGGAAATTCCACCAGCATGCCGGTGGCCTCTACAGCACGACGCGTCATTCGGATTTAGGCGCACGCATGATCGTCGTATACATATTCGCAACTGTCGCGCGGAACAAAACTTCGCTAAACAAAATGTCCACCGGTAAATATGTCATTCTGCGGGGAACAACAATCCGCGAGCGTGCCGTAACGACAACGGCGATGACTGCGGATTAGATGTCCAGTGGAAATAGAAAAATAAAAGGCAAGTGCTGCGAGGGAGTAAATCATTGATCGCTCGAGCGGTAATTGTATTGCGGAAGCTTGTCGGAGCAGCTGCAATCGATTTCTGCCGGATGATAATTAATCTCACATAGCCAATATTTAACCTTTGTTACGCTCGTTCCTCGGGCTCTGTCCAATTAATCGTTCGTTCTGTTCCGTTCGTCTGGTAACGAGACTTCGCGTCGCCTTTCTGAAATGATATAAAAAGGAAAAGGAACGTTAGAGGCGGAACGTCGTCGTCGCGTCTCGACTCGTCTCGTCCCGACGGCGAAACCGGTGGGGAGGAACAGAGAAAGGGAAGAATTAAAAACCGTTTCAAAGTTAGTGCCTCGTCCCCAGCAATTCCGATCCGAAGTGTTTTCCCGGTAAAGGAAAACTTCCCAGCCCGTTTACCGGCGCGACTCGAACGAATCAGGCTCGCGCGAGCAGGAGGGAGAAAGAGTGAACGATGATTGTAAGAGGACAGTGAGGAGATGTAGAAGGAAAAAAGCGACCGGAGAAGAAAGGAAGGGAGAGGAACGAAGCACAGCGGAAACGCTCTGGGAATCTATGCGATAGCGAGACAAATGTTGCCTTGATCAAAGGGAATTCGAAACGGTTCCACGTGAAAGCGGCGCGCGAAGATTGCAGAGAAAAGGGCGAGGCAACGGATCTGCCGTCTGATCCGCCACGGAGTTCGACTACTATGCCGTACCTCACGAGACGTATTCCACTTCGACATGGCATGCCGCAAATCCGTAAAGCTCAAATCCCACGGAGTCCCTGTGGATTTGCCCGGGAGGAAGGAGAGAGCCTCGCTCGCATCGCAACGATGAAAAAAGGAAAGGGAACACGATCGGCCGGGTCTCCCTCCGATTGGGAGTGGGTCGACCAGGGATAGGGTAAGGGAGAGAGGAGGAGAGAGAAAGATAGAGAAGGGCGGGTAGACTATGTGGGGAAGGGACGAAAGAGAAAAGGAATTTCGAGGCTCAGACGTCGCGATTGGAAGTACAATTTGGCGGGGGGCGAAGCCACAGCGGAGGAAGCCGCTGCCCCCCTCGCCGCCGCTCGCTTCGATCGATACTATGAATATTCGATATCTCCAACAACGCACAAAGTACCTGTCAAAACAGCAATCTCGAGCGTTAATGTCGTTGCAAGGGCAGCGTTTGCCGTGCAAATACCGGAGCCCGACCCGCTCGGCCCGCCGCGCGCCTCGCGGGAGCCTCTTATTTGTGCAGCCTCGGTATCGTGCTCGATATGATTAATATTTCGGTATTGATCTGTTGCGTCGATGCTCGATGCTGTCGTTCCGACCATTTCCGCGATACTTAACGCAAACTAGACCGTTCTATTATCGTTGTTTGACGCGGCCCCGATAAGCTCGAATCGTAGCATCTACGTTTGTCCAGTGACGTTGCTCTTCCCGCTCGCCGATGACCTTCCGCTTGTGTACAGCGTCTCAGGTGTTTAATGGAAGCGATGATCGGTGGCGCGAGTCTACTTGTTTATTCTTCCTGATAATTTTACCACGTTTTTATTAGCTCGCTTTCTTGTCTGTCTGTTTGTTCGGTGCAAATTTTGCAATTGATGTTAAACTAACTCCCCGATGAGCTAGAGACTTGAAATTTTAAACATAGCTCAGAACTGGATGACAATGCAATATTTAAAAAAATTTTTTTAAAAAAGCCTATGCGTTCAGGAGATATAAATTATTAATAATTTGAACCTTTGCACCCCCCGCCGCGTGACGTAGTACGTCTTCGCGTTCAGCGTCCCCACTCTACTACGTGTTCCCACTCTGACTCATCCCCACTCCACTGACCCGCTTCGCACCGAAGGAGCTCAGTGTGCGTCAGTGTGCGTTCGAGCTCCGTGCGGTGTTTACAAAGTTACTACGTATTATTATAGTATAATGTTTGTTTACCAAGCGAAAGAACACTTACACCGAAATTCTCCGTCGAACCTTTATCTTTGACATTTTACCACGGCGTTCGTTTTCGATATGACGCGTCGCAATACCGTCTGAAATTTACTACATGTCTCTGTTATAATCTCATCAAAATGTTCAAAATCGATTGTAAAATTTCACACATATAAGGCTAAAAAGCAGAAAATAATTATTTAAATAAAAATAAATTTTTTAAAAATACCACGTTTTTAAAACGGACTAAAAAGTATAAAATAAAATTTTAAAAAACGCCACGTTTGAAAAACGGACTAAAAAGTATAAAATAATTTTTTAGAGCCCAGATTCCTAACCCCGTACAGATAGTCCTGAAAATTTGTGATTGCGAATTTTGAATAGCTATGGAAATACTCGTAAGATTTAAAACGAAAAACGTGGGGCGCATGCAATAGATAATTGATGCATGAACACCTAAGTCACTAACAATTTTATTGCACTGCAAATGATATGAACTGTTTTGCGAGTTTTCTCAGCGGCAGCTCTCTCTACACTCCTTACTATGTATTATCTTGCGCCCCACGTTTTTCGTTTTAAATCTTACAAGTATTTCCATAGCTATTCAAAATTCACAATCACAAATTTTCAGGATTATCTGTACGGGGTTAGGAATCTGTATAGGGCTAGAAAAAATTATTTTATACTTTTTAGTCCGTTTTTTAAACGTGGCGTTTTTTAAAATTTTATTTTATACTTTTTAGTCCGTTTTAAAAACGTAGTATTTTTAAAAAATTAATTTTTTTTAGTTTGCGATGCGAATTTCGTCTGTTTAACAGATATCCGTAGAGTATAGTAGCCTATAATAAACCTTTCAATGGGTCAATATGCCCATGCAGCGTTTCCCTACGAGAGCCACGGTATCCGAGGGTTAAAATACCAACTGCTTACGAGACGATGAGCGAGCAAAACTGGCGGACCACGGTGAAGCATCAGAACGTTACCTCACTCCGCGGCAGAGCCTGTTAATAGTCGCAACCCGAGAGAACAGCTATCAGCTCTTCCTTAGTGTATCGTTTAAATTAATGTTTGTGTATACTAAAATACATACCCAGTTCTCCCAACTTCAGCGGGTACTTGAACCGAAACAAGATTTCTATTTGACTTTGCACTGTATTCTGTGTGATGTGTGCCGTGTTACTAATGTTTATAGAGTGGATATACGCGAGATATGTGAGCGCCCGCGCCCGCGCGCTCGCGTATCGTCCTGCAGAAACCACCGGTAAATATACATAGAAACGCGATGTTTTAATATCGCGGGGTTTACATTTAAATCCCGCGGCGTGGATGCACTTTAATATAGCAGACGTAAGTAGCGCACGGTTACGCCGCGAAGATAAAATAGAAACCGGTTTAAACACCGTCGCTGGTGGAACGCGCGTCGCAAATTTTCGTTCGCGGCGCATCACGGCGGATCCCGGTGCATCGTCGCGCTGCGCCGCGCCGGCGGCCCCGCGTTCGATCCGATTACAGCGGGAATGAAATTTTTATGAAAAAAATCGCGTCGATCAACGGTAACGCGTTACGAACTATGGACGAGCAACGAATGAAATTTCGTTCGCCCCCTGCCGCGCTTTCACCCGGGCGTCGACGCAACGAATTTTTCATCGCGGATTACTCGTGACAGGCTAACGAGGTTACCAGTGCAATTCATCGGCCGATGGCAAAGCGATAAAACCCACGCAAGAAGCGAGAACGAACGCTGAAGACGCAAAACTCGGTGCGCGCCGCGCGGGCGACGATGTCTCCCAATTAGTTGGCTCGATAGACGCTCCAAATATGCGCGTTTTCAGCTTCAATCTCGAAAATTGTCGTCACCGACACACGCTCCGGTACTCGTCGGACTGGGTCGTTCCGAAAATTCTTCGTTATTGGATACGGCAATCACGATTTGGCAGTCGCGCAGTCTGTTGCATGGATCTCGGAAATGGACGGAATCTCTCGCTTTACAACCGGCGTAAAATAGCGTAGTTTCGTTGCGTTTATCGTTACGGTTGCCTCTGTCGTTACCGAGACTTTTATCGTTACAGCTGTAATTCGTTCTTGCTGGCTCAATGAATCATCATTTGTAAGCAATTTCGTTCACAGTATGAAGTCTAGAAATAGACAATATTGATACTAATACTTCATCGCAGACGAGCGAGATCTAAGGATGAATATTCAAGACGATGTAAAGTACTCAGGCTGCACATCCTGGGGTTAATGACGCTTCTTTTGAACTGTGGAAAAAGCGACTAGCATTGATTCGGAGCTGGTAAATTTGGTGTGTGGGACAGGGACGAAGGAGGACTTCTTCATAAGCCTTAAATGAATCTTCCGTGGCGGGCTGTAGGTCTCGCGAGCTCGCTTACTTTACGCGGTCGTATATTCTTCCTGGGCAGTCTTATCTCGGCGGTACCTAGCCTCCATCTACCTATCCAGCCACCCAGGGGATTACTCGAGGAGAGAAACTCGCCGGAACTTTGCGTATAGGTGTACGTGTCTGAATGCCTGGGGGATACGTGGAGTCCTGAACGGCGCGGCTCCGCTCGGCGCAGCGCCATTCTATTTCCGCGCGCACGTAAAACACGGCAGCCTGTAACAAGGTGGCAATTAAAACGATAACACGTGGATTTTGCGCCGGGACTTGTTGCCAGCCGGGGCCTGGCTCTCGAGCGCCCCTCGACCGAGAGATAAGTTGATCGTGAAGTAGAACGATCGTAATTAAAACATTCGAACTCCGAGATATAACCGGAGAGGAAGAGAGAGACGAGTCGCGCGAGCTTCGAGGGTATTCTTCGCGTCACTTGACAACGTTTCGCGAGCGAAAGAAAGGTTTCACGGATCTGTTGGAAACAGTGGGAAGTTCGTTAACGGTAGTTCCTTTTGCCTCGCGTTAATAAGGAGAGCACCCCTCTTGCGACCCGCTTCTATCATAATTGCAGCGCCGCGCTGCGGATTTCTCTGATCAGCGAGACAAATTAAAGGATACCGATTGGACGTGGAAGAATGAGTCGGCAACGGGAAAATAAAATGTTTCTGCATCCGACTCCGCTTTGAGAATTATCGGATTTGTGTTTCGGATCCTCGAGAACGACGGGAATTTGACTAAGCTGTTTCGATTTGCAAGGAGTGTGGCAGTTATACGATTTTTTTCTCCTCGGGAAACAAAGTTTCATATACAGTGAGTGTACAAGGTATTTGTACACCATTTAAAAACTAATAACTTTTTTATAATTGTACCAAACGACCTGGTTTTTTATAATCAATTAGAAGCATTGGTTTACGAAATGATACGCAAAAAAGATTTTCCAAAAATTATAATTTACGAGGTTACATGTAACAATAGAAAAGGGATTTTTTAAAACTTTTTTATTTGGGCCCTCAAAGAAAATTTAAAATATATGTTTTGTAGATCTGCGTTAGTAATACACATGCTGAATCGTAGTTTTACACGACTTTTGATCAATTTCTGCTTAAAATTCGCAGTATCGTATATCTTACGATGCGTGTCGTTTTTCCTGCGTCAACCGAATTCGATGAAATGTTCAGCATGTGTATAACTAACATAGATCTACTAAACATATATTTTAAATTTTCATTAAGGGTAAAAGTTTTAAGAAGTATCTTTTTTATTCTTGCATGTAACCTTGTAAATTATAATTTTTGGAAAATCTTTTTTGCATATCATTTCGTAAACCTATGCTTCTAATTGATTATAAAAAATCTGGTTGTTTGGTACAATTATAAAAAAGTTATTGGTTTTTAAATGGTGTACGAATACTTCGTACTTCCACTGTAGAAAACTTCGAGTCGATATTTCCTATTTTGTTCACTGACTCGAAGTTTTATTCCTTGTAGAATATTAACCAAAATGATTGAGCTCAGAAACTAATTTCGTTATGGAAACCCTTCTAATGAAGAAAACCTACAGTTCTGCGCTACATAATGAGGTTCCTGTATCACGCCATTCACTGAACTGCCGGCATGCGTTATTAAACAGCGTGCGTTTATGTGTATTCAAAGTTTTAGACATTAGCTCGTGAAACAGGAAATTAAATTAGTAAAAAGTTTAATCTTCATATACAAGAAAACAAATACGATTTAGATATTAATGCACAAGGTCGCATAGAAATGTTGAAGGGAAGCGACGAGGTTGTCCACACAGGTATCAAGCAGTGCAACCTAAATCAAAGCGGTCTAAGAGCATCATTAACCGGGCGAGGTTGGAGCGACCAAAGAAATCGGTCACACGGAAGTTCGACATCCGAACTTCATCAGGGCAGCGGCGCATTTAAGCGGGCCACAATGTATCCCATGCAATTTACCGTCTCCCTAAACTTGGGCCGAACTTACGCCCGTAAGGAATAACCCGTCTCCCGTTCCTCCGCCCCCTCCAACCGGCTAGATGGTCCTCGAGTTTCCAACTAGTTAACATTACAGCCGCGTATATAATATTCCATCTCCGCTCCGTTTCGACTTAAGGCATCGGGCGGTCCAACAGCGCCGTGGGGGCGAGAGCATGATGAAGAAGAGGACGAAGGGGGTCCGAGGGGGCCCCGGGTTATGGATCGGCGAAGAAAATACGCGCGACCTCGGGGTGCAATAAAACGCGCGAACGCCTCGGGACAGCGCGGAAGGCGGCGCGGAGCCTTTAGGTCGCTGGATTCCCTAAAGGGGAAACCAATAAGAGGCCGAACTCTTCATTAAAACTCCACGGAGCTCAGCGGAGCGCGTCGCCGTTGGAGCGAGAGACAGCTAAAAAGTCGATGGGGGGTTGGTCGCGGGGCAGCAACCCTTGAGCACCTCCACCGACAGCCCACTTTTTCCCAACCTTTCACCCTTTCTACCTTTTTCCCTCGTTTTTTGTCACCCGCCCTCCCCTATAAACCTAGGAGCGGGATATTAAAAGTTATTCCGGGACATCGAATAAAATATCCGAAGTTCTCGCGGCGAACTTTCCCGCCATTATGCCCGGACCCGGCGAAACCTTATTCTCGCCGGAATCGTCGCTCCGGCGCACTATGCTCCACGTTCTGGCAGTTCGACAGTCTAGTTTTTACACTGGATCGAATTGAACGGAATTAATTTCACCCTTTGACTACGTACGGCGTTCATGGCTGCACAGTAACGGGTGCGAGCTGAATGGCTTCCATGCAAAGTACTTAAGTTGCAACGCTGTACAATTGTTCGTATATTTCCTTCTCATTGGGTAGCAATTCGATTGCTCGCGGTCTTTGGTATAGTTCTTCTTCTTCTTTATTGAAAAATGCGGCATGGGACTGTTTTGTCCATCAGCTTGGTGTACATGCATACATTCATAAATATAAAAATGTATATACATACAGGGTGGCCCACATAACTCTGGACAGCTCAATATCCCCGTTACTTTTCGTCGTACAAAAAAACTTCGTAGGACAAAGTTACACTGTTTGACGGGCCACATATAACGGTGTAAGGGAAAAAAAATTTCAAGGTCATTTTTATGAGATGTCAAGGTTATCGATGTTTTTTTTAAATGGAATGAGGTATGTTTTAATACATCAATCGATGCAGCTGGACATTCTTTATAAAAAAGTACTAACCTATGTATGTCGAAAAGTTAGTAGTTCAGGAGATATTTCAATTTAAATAACTCCAAAATACCATTACTGTCGTACTAAGGCGTTACACAAGTAAGTAAACACTAACGCCTTAGTACGACAGTAATGGTATTTTGGAGTTATTTAAATTGAAATATCTCCTGAACTACTAACTTTTCGACACACATAGGTTAGTACTTTTTTATAAAGAATGTCCAGCTGCATCGATTGATGTATTAAAAAATACCTCATTCCATTTAAAAAAACATCGATAACCTTGAAATCTCATAAAAATGACCTTGAAATTTTTTTCCCTTACACCGTTATATGTGGCCCGTCAAACAGTGTAACTTTGTCCTACGAAGTTTTTTTGTACAACGAAAAGTAACGGAGATATTGAGCTGTTCAGAGTTATGTGGGCCACCCTGTATATTTAATAAGGCATACGTCCATTCTTCATACCTACATACTTACATACTTGCATTCGTACTTCTTAGTTTACATAAGTGCTTACTTTTGTCAATAAGTTATGATATTGCACAGACTAGTGTACTTAAAATTATTTAGCGTTAAATTATGTTAGATCAGTCAGTATGTGTAACAAGAATAGAGTCTGTGATAGATACGACTTTAAGGGAATAGAACAACAGAACAATAGTCTAACTTTTTCTTTGGTGCGCTGCATGGTGCATGCATTCGACGCTTGCTTTGTACGTTTCATCTTAGTTTTGTTGAGCTTCTAAATTGGGTGAGATTTGTAAGTGAAGGTTCGCTTAGTTCGCGTGCCCTAAGTCTGGACAGTCCAAAAGTGATACCTAAATCTGGACAATTGAATATTCATAGTGAAATCAGTAATTAAGAGATTAAATAATTATATTATATATTCTGAGGCCTTAGCTACAAGTAGGTATGAATATTATTTCATTAAGACATCAATTGAAATTTAAAAATGAATTCAAAGTTCATCTGAAAACAGTATACAAAATAGTCTATTTACATGCGAATCATGTGCATTTATAGTTCGAACTTTTGTTAGAAAAAAAGATATAATTTAAGCCCTCGGACAAAAAATAATTATCACGCATAATAATATTGATATTTTAAAATAAATTGGCAATCAAACTTAACGTAAATAATAATTATTAATCCAAATATTAGATGTCCAAGATTAGGACTGTTTTCAAATATAAGTACTCCATACTGGGACGCGATGACAGTAGCTGTCCCACTTTAAGCTTATACGCAATGTGCTTACGCCTGAAGCCGGACACGTGTTTGTGAATAAAATCAACGCATTGTTTGCAAATTATTTAACTACATGTACGTATAATTAGTCTTCAATTAGCTTGAATAACGTATGTAGAAAATGTATTCCGGTTGTGACGTTAATAATACTTCATGTTTACATCTTAAATCTATCAGTATTACTACCTAACCTTAAAAGTTGTATTATGACAAGTTTTATTAAAACAGTAAATGAAAATAAATATATATTTGGTTAAATAATACAATACTATAATCTATGATAAGAATACTACATATTACGCAAAGCATCTTCTAGTTTTAGGTTATGTTCGTTCGATCAACTCGTAAATTGAATTTGTCCGGATATAGGCTTTACTTCTGTCCAGGTACTAGCTTAGATTGGATTTAATATGTCCAACTATAGGTTTGAATTATTCTTGTTAATACAATTAAGATATTAACCTAAACAATGATTTTTTTATTTTAAATGACTTTACAAACTCTGAACTGTATGTTAAAACTCTTAAGAAATTGTTTTTGTTTATTTAAAGTGATAAAATATAAAATAGAAAAACATGCTGTCCAGGCATAGGGCACTTTACCTTAGTATTTGCAGGAAGTAGAACCGGCCAGTATCTGCTGTATCTTCAAACTCAATAGTTAAAAGATATTCCCGAAGAATACGGTCTGGGGAAAGACAGCTATCGAAACAGAGAATTTTTTGGTGGAATCTATTCTTTCATTGTGACGAGGGTTCGAGGCCTCTCGAGGGTCGATGCCGTCTAATCTCGCCGATTTACGTCGGAACCGTAAACGCGATCGTTACTCTTTAATTTTCCCCGACTGCTACGTAATCTCATCTACCTATCGCATTCACTTGGCGGCGCTTTCGACACAGGAGACTTCTACGGGTAGAATGTCGGTCACGTTCCGGCAAATGAATTCCTAAAATCGTGTTCCCCCCGTAAACGCAAAACGTTTTACGCCCCGGGAGCTACGAGGCACGGTTCAAACTCTGTTGCGACGGTGGGGGAAGGTGGGGGCCGACGCTTTAACAAATTCGGGATGTAATCGCGTCCAAGTTCCCGCGTCTCCTTAGCCGTTGCTTAGTTACGTAGTCTGGCAACGCGTCTCGAAGCAACTCCGCTCAGACGAAGTTTCTAATCCGCAAATCGTTGCCTAATATACACGCGGCAGCTACGCGAAGCATGCTTAAGGGGGCACACGGTTTATGCACGGTAACTTTCGGACCCCGTTTCTTCGACCGTGCAATATTTGCGCCGGTAATTCCGCCATCTTTAAGCGACCGGAGTGTTTAATATACAAACAGTATACGTACGACCATGCTCCAGCTGAACCGATGGATCGACTGAGAAAACACCTAAAAACGACTGCTTATCACACTGCAAATATTTGGTCTGCGTCACTTTCGAATTCGCGTGACGACAATGCCGTTCGCAAAAGAAAATTATGCGCTGGACAATAACTGATTTTCGTGCAAATAAATTACATTTTCTGCGAAAATTGTAAGCAACCGTGCAAAGAGTTAATAATATTGATACATTGAAAACAACGTTTCTTTACTGTTTTATGTTTCCGCCAATCAATTTTTTTCGAAAGAAGAGATTTAAAAAGAAACTAAAAGGGCGCTGCAAGTAAATGCAAAATTTAATCTTTAAAGTTAGCATAAATAGAATATATTAAGATATATTTCGATTTCAATTCAGTGTTCCTTAAAATTAATTGGAGTTAGCGTTGATTTTTGCGAAGGATAATCGGAGAAGGGTAACCACAGTCTTTGGGAAGGGCGGTTCCATTGTTCCGCCGGAAATTATCGCAACCTCTTATGACGTTACTGCGGCTAAGCAACAGTGTACACGGCGGGAAGTTCAGGGAACGTGGCGCGGATCTTTGGCGAGAACGGCGCCGCAAGAAGCCCGTAATTATAACTTTGCAGTTATGTTCATAAAATTGCAATCGTAAGCATAAATCGCGCAACTTTGGACGCTGGGAACAGGTAAATGAAGTAAGCGGCGCGCACGCACGAACAGGTACAATTTCCATGGGCCCCGATGAAAACATGACAACCGCCGAGACACTTCAATCTTCTCGGAACTTTGTAATTACGTGGAAAATCAAGAAAATTGCGCGAGTTACTGCACCGTAATTCGCAACTATTTTTCCAGTTTTCCGCACCCATTATGCAAATTGTTTCTGCAATCTTTAATACACCTGGAGAAGAAGTATTTTCTGTACCTAGTTTTAAAATTACTATCACGGAAACGTGTACTGTGTATATGTTTTTATTTTTTAATTAAAAACACTGTTTGGTATTGTAGAATTTGTTTGCACAGTGAAAGTATTTGTAGAATGTTAAATTCGTTTCGATCAAAATCAGTTCAAACGATTCCCAACACAAGTAATTTATTATTGAAGAGAAAAACAGTTTCATCGGTATATCATATTTTTCAATTTGTCGGTGGTTGACTCAGCAACCATCAAAATTCTCGAAATTCGAAGTAATTTAATTAACGTAAAATAATTTGATTGGTGAAACAACATTTTAAAACTTTGGCATGTTTCGTGTAGCAACATGGAAAACAGAATCAAGCGTTTTCAATAAAATTGTGCCCGTTCTGCCAATCATGTATGAAAATACACAGTTAACAAAATAATAGACATAATGAATTGATATTATCTCGTATAAATTCTTCACAGTCTTCTCTTTCATTTTCAATGTTAATTTATGCGAAACAAAGTCTTCTGTAAGAAAAAAATTCTTTTTACGTGTTTCAGAACATTTTTTTTGGGGATTATATCCTTAAAACTTCAATTGTTATACAGTGTACAAAGTATTCGTACACTTTTTAAAAACTAATAGCTTTTTTATAATTGTACCAAACGATCTGACTTTTTATAATCAATTAGAAGCATTGTTTTACGAAATGATATGCAAAAAAGATTTTCCAAAAATTATAATTTACAAGGTTAAATGCAAAAATAAAAAAGGCATCTTTTTCAACTTTTTTATTTGGGTCCTTAATGAAAATTTAAAATATATGTTTAGTAGATCTATGTTAGTTATACACATACTGAAAACTTAATCGAAATCGGGTGACGCAGAAAAGAGCACGCATCGAAAGATGTACGATTCTGTAGATTTTAAGCAGAAACTGATGAAAAGTCGTGTAAAACTACGATTTTCACAATTTTTAACCGCTTGTAGCTCGTGTGTATGTTAATCGATTCCGATGAAATTTTCAGCACGTGTATAACTAACATAGATCTACAAAATATATATTTTAAATTTTCATTAAGGACCCAAATAAAAAAGTTAAGAAAAATGCATGTTTTATTTTTGCATGTAACCTTGTAAATTATAATTTTTTGAAAATCTTTTTTGGATATCATTTCATAAACCAATACTTCTAATTGATTACAAAAAATCAGGTCGTTTGGTACAATTATAAAAAAGTTATTAGTTTTTAACTTTAACTTTCTCTGTGAACAACATTTCTGTAGTTGTTTGACAAATCGCGCATTTTTCACAAATTTTCTTCACGACTGCATACAAATTCGCAATATAGCGATATTAAGGAGTTTTCGATGAAATTCCATCAAGTATCTAAATACAACGAACACCATAGCGAACCTCCATCCGCAGTTCGCAACCATGAGGAAATAACACGTTCATTTACGTGAGCAGCAGTCGAACGCTGTAACAAGATAACATTTGAGTTAACTACTAAACCTGAAAAGAGTTTTCACCGTCACAATAACAATGCTCCTCGGGCCCGAAGCTATTAAACAGTTCTTCGGCAGCCCGTTTCATTCCGGAGTTATCGGCTTGTAACAAGTTACGTGACCCGTGGCTCGTGTATTCGTAAGCCCTGTAACACGCTGATCAGGTTTACAGTCCACTAAACTCTACTTCGCCGGCCGTTTAATAACAGTTTTACGTGCTTCATACGTGCCTGCCTCTATTCGAGATTAAATGCGAGAAGAAACGGCGCCGAACGGCTCGTCATCGCTCGATGAAACGTAACCGCAACGAAGAAAAGAGTAATTCTCGTTTCGACGTCGTCGCGACGTCGTCGTCGTCTCCGTCGTCGTCCTCCTCTCTTATGCAAATATTACTTAAGCAGCGTTCAGTTCACCCTTTTAAATTCACCGGGAAATCAGCGGCTCTCGATGTTATTGTTCTTACAGAGGCGACCACGGAGACAAAGGACGCGGGGATCCTTGATGCGGCGCCTTCCTGTCACCTCGTTTAAACGACGAGACTATTTGCATGGACTTGAAACGCGGCGGAATCGGAATTGCGCCGGATTCATTGTGAATGCGCATTTAAGCCGGAAGTCTTACGACATAACGAACGACAGCGTCTAGCATGCCCGCAGCGCCAAAAACTTCATCGCGACGACGGAGCGCGGGTGGTTGTCAGAACAGAAAAGAAAAGAAAACCGAGAGGTGGGGGGGGGAGAGAAGGGCGGGAAGGGGAAGTTGTCATTACGCAAATTTAAGGCGGTGGCATAACAGACGCGCGGAATTTTACGCTTCCCCCTGGCTGGGAGTTCGCTCGTAAAAATGGCGGCTGTATTAAAACACATTAAGTCCACCTGCCGGTAGTCTTTGCCGGGTATCTACGTACGATGTTTTACTACGGATGCCAAAAATTTAATAAGTTCATGCAAATAAGGCCCTTATGTAAATCTAAAGGATTTCATGACCGGCCAGATCCGCGAATCGCCGTACATATTTTTGGGCCACCCCCGCCGCCGCTGCGCCGCGCAGCCCTTATTACCATGGTAAATTTCCCTCTTGTAAGCGGCGAACTTACTGCGCACCGATGAGAAAAAACCAAGAGGAATTTCATTCACTCACGCCGCTCGCATGTGACCGGACTTCCCGGCGGCAAATCGTTATAATGGGCTGAACCACCTGCTAGGCGAACATGCTTCTCGCCAGGTTCCTCTTGGAAATTTAGAGCCTGAGAGCAGAGACGTACGTTGCGCGAAAGTTGAACCGCTGGGATTTCTTTGCGGACGTAATGCAGTTGGTGAAGTATTTGTTACAGGAAGTTGTACGTTTCAGGCTGTGCACAATTTTTCAGTCACCGTGTACATTGTGATCAGCTGTTCTGACAGATTTTACTATCGCAGAATTAACTATCTGCGCTCGAAACTATTTTCATTCCAGAATTTGGACATTTTATTTTATCCAAAAACAGGTTGGTTTTATGCACAAGGAGTTTGTACCGAGAATTCCATGGAGTGGTATCTCTCTGAGATGTTTCTCTTTGGTATTTCCGGTATAAGATTCAAAAGCAAAGGCAGTATCGACGAATCCACTCGTCCCGCGCGCCTTTCGTTCGTTCGATCCTCCATAGAAAAAACTGTCTCTCGGCGGAATAAAAAAATCCCGGGCAACTTAAAACTTCGCCGAAAGTTTTCCATCGAGCCGGGGATCGGTATCTTCGTTCAAATCTGTCCGGGCGCTCGAACTTTTCATTTCCCGTAATATACAATTCCCTTCTTCAAAAGAAGTTACACTGAAAAAAATATCAGATCTCAGCACATTCTGTCAGAATCAGTCGCGGAGGGGGGTCCGGGATTCTCTTTGAAACACGTATTCCCTTATTCGTTCGGATGAGGACGTCGATGGAAATAGAATGTAGTATCTTACAGGTACCGAGAAAAGAAGATCGGAGGGATGCGGGAGTAGAGGGTGAGGGATAAGGATGGGGAAAAAGGGGAAAGAAGAAGCGAAACGGCCGAAGCAGGAGAGAAAAATAAAGAAAGGGTAATGGCGTAACTTTATCTACGTTGGCAGAAGCGGCCCTCCAGTTCGATTTTGCGCTAGTCACTAAGTTACCTGATCTGCTCTCCATTGTCTTGTGATAACTTCGCCATACCTGGGCTAAGGATTTTCTTAGATACACCGTCCCCGGCGAGAAAGACGGAGCATAGGGCTTAAGTCGCGAAACTTTCGCCAACAAGCCGAACTCCCGCGATTCGCGGGAGTGTTACGAAAGTCGTATATCCGCGAAATGATCCCGGCCTTTGCTTCCGCGCAACTCTTGCTACTTCAACGAGCAAACAACGCTGCTCCTCGATTTCGGCGCCTTAAACGCTCCGAGCACGAATTTTTAAAGTGAAAAATACACGATTTAACCCCTTATCTCTCTGAACCCTATGTTGAGTACCTACCAGTAAATCACGAGCTAGCTGTAATAGCGGGATTAAATACTGTACTACTTAAGGGTTAAAATGATGTCTCAAAGAATACAGGGTGAGGCGCCAGAAACAGGCCACCTACAGTGAGTGTATAAAGTATTCGTACACCTATTAAAAATTAATAACCTTTTTATAATTGTACCAAACGATCTGACTTTTTATAATCCATTAGAAGCATTGTTTTACGAAATGATATGTGAAAAAAGATTTTCCAACAATTATAATTTGCAAAGTTATATGCAAAAATAAAGAAGGCATTTTTTAAAACTTTTTTATTTGGGCTCTTAAAGAAAACTTAAAATATATATTTTGTACATCTATGTTAGTTATACACGTACTGAAAATTTAATCGAAATCGGTTAACGCAGGAAAAAACGACACGCATCGAAAGATGTACGATTTTGTGGATTTTAAGCAGAAACTGCTCAAAAGTCGTGTAAAACTACGATTTTCACAATTTTCAACCGCTTGTAGCTCGTGTGTATGTTAATCGATTTCAATGAAATTTTCAGCATGTGTATAACTGACATAGATCTACTAACCATATATTTTAAATTTTCATTAAGGACCCAAATAAGAAAGTTTAGAAAAATGCTTTTTTTATTTTTGCATGTAACCTTGTAAATTATAATTTTTGGAAAATCTTTTCTGCATATCGTTTCGTAAACCAATAATTCTAATTGATTACAGAAAATCAGGTCATTTGACACAATTATAAAAAAGTTATTAGTTTTTAAAGAGTGTACGAATACTTTGTACACCCACTGTAAGTAACTCGGCTGCTATTGGTGTTAGGAAGAAATGCATCAGATGGAACTTGCTTGGTTTTGAGGGGGCATTAATCAGATGTTAGTATCTTTTTTGTAGGTGGACTCGTAAAGGACATGTGAAGGTCAACTTCATTTTTTTTAATGGAGTGAGGTATTTTTAATACATCAATCGATGCAGCTGGATATTCGTTATAAAAAAGTACTAACCTATTACTGATTAACCAAAGTAAATATAACACATACAATGTTGTATGAAATTTGATTTCAGTTATAATTGAATGTCATTAAATTGTGTTTTTACCATTATAGTATTTTCACTAGGTGAGTTTAAAGACACATTATGATTTTTTGAATTTACCGCGGTGTATCGATCTACATAACCTAGATCTCTGACAAGACGATCAGTGTCGTTAAAACGGACATGGTTAACACACGTGTTTCACGAGTCTCACGATTCTCACGTTAGCATACTTAATCACACCTAAGCAACTGAGTGAAAAATTGTGAAATTAAATTTGGTTTCCCTTACATTTCAACTCTTAATAGTTATTACTTTTGAAAATTGTATGTCATTTTGTATAAATCATGTTTATTTTCTCTTACAGACGCAATTCAATACAATCTTGAAAATTGTCAAAATCAGTGACCGAAACGTCGATTTATTTGAAAAATTAGCAAAATAGCTTAGTTAATTTTGTGTTTTTAGGTATTAAACGATCGAACCGTAGCGCCGATATCATTAATTATTGTTAGTACTAACCTATGTATGTCGAAAAGTTAATAGTTCAGGAGATATTTCAATTTAAATAATTCTAAAATACCATTACTATCGTACTAAGACGATAGCGTTTACTTACTAGTGTAACGTCTTAGTATGACAGTAATGGTATTTTAGAGTTATTTAAATTAAAATATCTCCTGAACTACTAATTTTTCGACATACATAGGTAGTACTTTTTTATAACGAATGTCCAGCTGCATCGATTGATGTATTAAAAAATAGCTCATTCCATTTAGAAAAATGAAGTTGACCTTCATATGTCCTTCGCGCGTCCACCAACAAAAAAACCACGACCATCAGATTAATACCTCCTCGAAACTGAGCAAGTTCCATGTGATGCATTTTTTCCTAACACCAATAGCAGCCGAGTTATTCAGGTGCCCTGTTTCTGGTGCCTCACCCTTCATATTGCCAACGGGTCATTCCATGCCGAATCGATCACTTTTTGCAGGCACCATCGCCGATTTTGTTCTAAATGAAATATGTTGTAGTCCATGTGAAATTAGGGGGGGTTTAAGTCATCATTTTGCCGGTTTCGAATTTTTTTAGAAATGGCAGGCCTTCAAATTTTTCAATTTTTGCCCATTTCGGCGAAAACGGGCCTCACTTACGAATTTTTATCTCAAGAACCGTTTGTCCAATTGAGCTAAATTTTTTTTTGTTTTATTCGGAAAGGATTAGGCTATTACAAAATAATTTTTTCAACCTCGAAAATCAACTTTATAATGTCGAAAAATTTAAACAAATTCTTCTTTTGCGTTTTTTTTAATGATGGGGCTCAGTGATTTAAATTTTGAAAAAAATATGGTAATATTCCTTGAAGTTTCCCCTTTAAAATGAGCCCTTGAAAAAGATGGTATCATTAAAATTGGCGTCGCAATGAGCTGGTAAAGGACGCCGTGTACCCCCGTTTCAGGTAGAGGTGGGTCGAGCGCACCGCTGTTATGGTCCGTTGTCTATACCGCTGGTCTCGAGAAAATACCAGCACACTGTAATAACTCTATTTATACCTGGAGAACAATATTAGTAACCACTCTTGGACAACAACACCTTTTTAATCATGACTTCTTTTATAGATATTAGTTTTTATAGGAATCATATATGTTCCACAAAAAAGATGTCGTTGCTCAATGGAAATCACGAGAAGGTGGGGGTTTTCTTCCATCGGGGAGGAATAAGGACGGTTTATGGTAAGAAGTATGGATAGAATCATTGTGTGGGGCGGACTTAAGGATTATGGAAAAAAATATAGGAGAAACTATTTCATTACTTGCAATGCGCAAAAAAATTTAGCTCAATCGGACAAACGGTTCTTGAGATAAAAATTCGTAAGTGAGGCCCGTTTTCGCCGAAATGGGCAAAAATTGAAAAATTTGAAGGCCTGCCATTTCTAAAAAAATTCGAAACCGGCAAAATGATGACTTAAACCCCCCCCCCTAATTTCACATGGACTACAACAAATATTTCATTTAGGACAAAATCGGCGATGGTGCCTGCAAAAAGTGATCGATTCGGCATGAAATGACCCCAACTCTTTTATAATTTTCATGTTCAACTCTGCCTGACCTTCGTTCATAAAATTTCGATACTCCTTGACGTTTCATTTGAATTTCATGACCTCAAAATGTGGAATATGTTCCACTAACAGTCATATTTTTAGCTGCTTCCGTAAATACTGTCTTCCACCAAGAAGATTGAGAGGTAATACTATTACGAAGACGACAAAAAGTGAAGAATTTTCGGGAGGCGAATCAAACTCTGAAGTTAACCTTATTATTAAATAATAAGCTTATCGCTGTAGGTTTGACAACTTCTGATGAGCGATGTATAATGCGATAGAATTTCAAATCACATTCCTGTGTCTGCTACGGAAAGTATCGATCTTCCAGCCGTCAAATTATTTTTAGTATCCGTTACGTACCGTTTCTACTGGCTTTTTATATGCAAAAGTGTTAGAAAAACTATCGGAGTTAATTTTCTCGATGCCATAAGTGAAATCCCCACGTTTCACACTTTACAGAGGATCTAAATAATTAATTGGCGAAGTCGTTTTATCGCGTGGATGAAGTCTTTAAATCGCTTATAACCGCGGTTGTCTGACACGTCTATTTGCAGTCGCGTTTTAAAAATACAGTAAAAGTACGTATACGATCGTGCTTCGTGACGGTTTAGAGTGCCGTTGCGAAAGAGTTGTTTCGCGAGAATCCGTAAACACGTGTTTCCGAAGTCAATGTCCAATCGATCGCGATGTCATGAAACAGATGTCCTGCTCGGCCAGGTGGCAGAAAGTTTACGCAACCCGGAACAAACATGTAGTCGGCCTTCCGCGATACAACGCGGTCTCGTTATTAAATTAACGCCGAGTTAAATCGGGCAAAACGGGTCGCGAGTTACTATGACCGTTTTCGGATCTGCCTCTTTATGTAATTTTCCGTAATTAATTGCGATCGTAAATGGACAATGGCGAAGGGATACAGCGAGCGGCAGATTCAAACAAACTTTACAGCAACACTTCGCTGTAAATATTTTCAGTTTAACCGATCAGCACGGTTAATTAATAAGATAATTAATACGCGGAACGCTTTGTTCCGGAAATTGGGTATTCGACGCGCGCGCGCGCAGCTGGAAAATGAAACCCGAATAAAATTAAGTCCCGAACGCGCTGATCGCCTGCATATAGATGAATACAAAAAACTTCTTTGTCTCGAATAATGATATTCGGCTTAATGTAGTGTGCCTTCGATATGCCGCGCCGCGTCGCGCCGGTGCAATGGTTTCGAATACCTTTCCTGAATGCACAGGCTTCGTATTTGCCGAGCACACCTGTAATCGCTGCGCAACGAGAGACACGAAAATCCCCCGCGAAAATAAATTGATAAAGCACACCGGAAGTTTTGCAAACGATGCTTCGTTTTCGAGATAATCGAATTTAACGATTGGATTTATAGAAAGGAGAAATGGTTAAACTTGGTTTCCGGTACACCAAAGTTTCTTTCATAGTTTCGATTAATTCTTTCATGCGGGATCATCTATTTCCCAATTGTTTCATTATCCATTTTACGTGTATCCAAGTCAATATTTTTTTGTTTAACAACGTTATGCATGGTCGTGCACAATATTTAGCTGTTTTCTGCAAATAGTTGAGCAAGCAGGATATGTATAATATAAAAAAAGGTTGAAAGGAAAACAGGCGGAGTTTATTTTGCGGACCACGACGTGTACATCGGCGTGTTTTTGCCGAGTAGCATGACGAGGCAACGTGCAAGCTCATCGAAACTCGAAGTGTTCTTTCTTGTTTTACGAGACAGAAAACAGCTTAGATACTTAAGTGGTAATTTGTCAAAGGGAACAGGGACGAGCTATAACAAGTTACACGAGCTGGAACTTAAAAGTAACGTTCCCCAGGAGTTTCGCCATGAAATTGATAAAACTTTATGTAATTATAAACCGGAGCAGGTCAAAAACACCGTGGCCATGTTTTCATCTTTTGGAATTCTAGTTTAAGTAGTGTACGAACGTCATGGTCGGACATTTTATCCAAAGAAAGTCAATTAACGAGCACAGATGGCCACTTCTGGGCACATTATGGTTCAGAGAAGACCATGGACAGTAGAGGTGTGCGAGAACCCGAAATATCAGGAACTCGGTGATCGGGGACGAGTCGAGAAGAGGAACGAGTCGGGTCGGGTCGGGTTCCCGAAAATTTCGAGATTCCCGAAGAAATCGGGTTCCCGAAAATTTCGAGAATATGACATAAGACACTCTTGAAAAGAATTCGTGATGGACAACATTCTTTCAATCTCGAAAACATCTAGAATAAAAAATCCGAAACTATGAATGTATTCTTTAAAACGAATATAAATGATTATAGGGGGTCTCGAAATTTTCGGGAATCCCGATAAATTCGAGAATCCCGATTTTCTTCGGGAATCCCGATAAATTCGAGAATCTCGAAATTTTCGGGTACCCGTCCCGATCCCGAAAATATTTCTAGTTCCCGACCCGACCCGATATTTGGGGTTCTCGCACACCCCTAATGGACAGTATGGAACCTATTCGAACCCCGTAAAACGTATTTGTAGTCAACTGGAACTTATTTGGACTCACGAGACTCAAGTTTCGGTCAACTGGGGCCGATCAATGACACTTAACCCGTGCGGCTTTTGCCACTATAACGCTCTGAATAATTGCAAACGCGTCGAACGGTTTTTAAATGTTTGCACCGACAATAAAATATATCGTCGAAACATGCAATTGTAAAATTTACCGACGCTTGTATAATTCACTATTTATTGTCGCACGAACTAATCGCTATAGTCACGACAAGATAACTTTTATTTCCGAATGGTTATGTAAGAGCATCGAAATATTAAATACAAAATGCTTGTCAATATTTATGAATATAAATATTTCTCTTGTTGAGAACGTATACAATTTTTAATCGGATTATCTGACATGTCTGACTAGTAATGGTAACGTCTACTTGAAAGAAGGGTTTACAGAAATGAGTATTGTTCATTACATGAATGCACGGGAAAATATTACTGAAATTAAATAAGTCACACATCTGCTTTACACTTTTTATTATTTTATTGTGAAAATGAAACTTGGAATAATTCTCACGTGTCCTCCGAAATCCCAAGAGAGTTGTATTAGCATTGCGCAACGTGTATAACATAATATCTCTTCGTCGAATTTAGTGCCGGTCACGTTCCTTTTTGTTACGTGAAATCGCTTTTATAATGCTGAAATAAAATTGCTATGACAAAGCCACGAATGCTGATACTATATAAAAACAGAAGTCCCAGTGCATGTTAATAGCAGGTGAGAATTCCAAACGAAGAACCATGAATCAAGGATTGAAGCTTATTTTACTCGTGTCTCTCATTTTCGCGATGGGGTGTTTGTTGTCACCGGCTGAAGCTGTAAGCTTTGATTTAAAATACGTATATGTTTTAAAAATAATTTATATGTTTTCTTCTAGGCCCCATCAAAATGTTACACTTATTATAGAAGCAGGTGCAAATATCCTGAAGTACAGAAACTGTGTCCGGTAATATAACTTTATTCTACGATCTGATAGTGTTATCAATTATTATAATCAATTTAATATGTGTTTCTGTATCTTTTTATATAGGAGGTATGTGCGAATGTCAATGGCTAATAGTCGATATCAACATCTACGAGGGAATAGTGCCTTTGAAAACTCCAGTAATCATTATGTACACTCAAATATGAATATTGAATAAATTATGAGGAATAATGTATGTGTAATTGTGTTTTATGATTGCCTTGATTATCATTTTAATAATCGTGATTTAAAATAAAGAATATTTTACATTGAAAAGGTGTTATTCATTGGGAACTCAAAAAAAATACAATTCTTTAAAACCATACTAAAAACCATTCTATGAATTCTGTGAGTTCGTTAAATAATTATTTAACGTTTCAAACTCGATATACACGTCGCCACGTTAACAAATAGATATATCAAGAATGCAGTGAATGATAAATGGATAAGTAAAAGTTTCACATAGTTTTATCACTGTCGTGTCGAAACAGGGTTGGTCACGATGAACTGATTTTGATACTAAAATGCACTATAAAATTCGTATTATAATTTAATGCATTTGCACGACTGCGTTATATACGTGCAGCTTTGTTCGCGGTAATGTGTATAAAACACGGAAGTCCAACTGCGAGTGCATGCTAATGCAAGCAATTCAACGAAGGATCATGAATCGAACCAAGAGTATTCTGTTTCTTGTTGTTTCTGTCATTTTACTGTTAGGATGCTTGGTAGTTTCCTCGGATGGCAGGGTAAGCAGGAAATTTGATTTTGCAATATAAAAAGTTGTTGATTATGCTTTGCGTATTATACGTATTTAAGAGAATCGATATAACACATTGAATGGTGCTTTACTACTAGATTTGTGCAATAAATATGAAAAAAAATACTTCTCATTCTTAATGAAAGCTTATACAGGGTCAGTCACCTAATGTTATCATCTCAAATATCTTTGTCGTTTTCAAAGATACATGAAATGTCTTGAGGACAATGATGAATGGTAAAATGGGGCTTATATCTCTAAAAAAAATTTCATAAAAACAAAAATTTGTTTGGTATCGTATGTGCCCCATTTTAGCATTCAACTTTGTAATCAAGACATGTAATGTATCTTTGAAAACAACAAAGATATATTTGAGGTGATACCGTTAGGTGACTCGCCCTGTATAATTTTTTCAAGAATCGTTCTTACGATTTTGACGGATATGTTATTATTATATTTTGAATGAATATTTTTTACTGAAGGTAGTAGGATTATAAAATATCGTTATACAGAAGGTAAACCACCCGCTCCTAGATTCCATATGTACAATGTTCTTCTTTATGCATTATATAATAACATATTACGAGTCTCTTTAAGGATTCACCGAGATGCGGAACTGGCTACCCCGCAGAGTTCTGCGGTTCCCCTCTAATGGAAGATGCATGCCCGGTAAAGTCACAATTACGTAACAATATTAACGTCAACATATAATTTTACATACAGAAAAGTTGCCAGATTAATCGTAGTTTTACTTTGTTCAATTATATGCGAACTACAGATCGTTCTAAATGGATTATTATAGAATATGAAAATAGGATGTCACCCTAGCATTTGATTTATATACTTTTTTTTAACTAGTAAGACAATACTAATATTTGTTATGCTTTTGTTTATTAGAACATGTGCAGACGTCTGAGAGAAAGAGGAAAATAGATGCAATGTAATTACGAAGAACATACAGATTTCTAATTTTATCTGAATTTTTATGAAAAATGTAATAAAAGAATGCCGCAACGAATAAACTTGTTGAGCAACTACAGGTGGTTCATTTAAATAATAACAGAAGCATCCATCTCCAATGTACATGTCAATTTTTCACTCGAATAAATAATATTCAGAGAAAGACAACTATGTGGTTTTTCATCGATGCACTCTGAGCATTAAATAAAAATTCTCCTTCGTTTTCTTTCAATATCCGTCTATGATGATGAAACATGAAACAAGGACACAGTTTGAATATCAATCGGGATGGCCGGCTATATACTTCTTTATTTTTCGTTCCCATCCATCCGAAAATCCATTCTACAGTCAGAATTGTCACGAACAATACGTATTACACGTGCGAAATTTCGCACATCCATCTATGGATGTCATTCTATCAAAAAGTATTTTTTTTACGTAAAATAAAAAGAGATCACAGTACACCAAGATACACTTACCTATACTACATATCTTTTCTACAACTGTTCTTTTTATTCTGATGTTGAACTATTTCAGTTCGTCGTTCATCTACATCGATTAGTATGTTCCAATTCGAAGCGAGTCATGATTTAATGAACGGATTTCTAGATGAACCTCCGGAGCGAGAGTAGTTATATTCAATTATCCTCTTATGATTCCATACATTACCAAATATCCTCCGAAACCAATTTATCAGTTTTTAATCACATTACTTCATCGTTATTCGTTTTAGTATTCTTTTAGAGTATTCATATATGTATTCGAACACGAAGTTCATGCTAACAGTAAAAATTTATCGTGCAACTTTTGTATTACAATCTCGACCACGTTTACTATATAAAAGGGGAAGTGTCACTATAGTGAACGTTCACTAGCAAGGAATACAACATATGATATCATGAATCAAAAGCTAATCTTTCTTCTGCTACTCGTTTCTCTAATTATGTTGTCGGGATATTTTGTAGTAGCCGACTGGGTAACTAATTTTTATTTATTAGCACTGTGTCGTTATTTTCTCGGAATAAGTAATTAAGTCATCATTTTTAGTCGCCACCAGCATGCCGTTCTTTACCGCGAAGCAACCTTTGCCGCAGCCAAAAATATATAATAATGTGCAGAGTACGATTATGTTTCATTAATTATGTTAATTGTTCTAGTATCGTATTTAGGTATTATTTTAATCTATAATGTGGCTTATATTTGTTTGTTTAGCTCAATTGTACGAGAGAGGAGATGGGATTATAAGCGATGATCGGTCAATTTATTTGAATTTCACTGTACCATTTATAAAGATGTAATTATGTTGAAAAATAAATATTCTATATCGGGAACATTAAGCTGCATTTTCTATTATTTTTACATTTTAAATGCGATCTACCTCCAGTCCATTGAAAAGAAATTATTCCATCAATCGAGATATAAATACTGTTATCTGAGCGATTATCCCGTATCAAGAATTGTGAATGTGTGGAAAGGCTGTCTAGAGCATCTACTTCTGAATGTACAGTGGCCCACAAAGGTGTTCGTAAACTCTTTAAAACAGAATAACTTTTTTATAATTGTACCAAACGACCTGATGTTTTGTAAGCAATTAAATGATGTGCAAAAAAATTTTCCAAATATTACAATTTACAAGGTTACATGCAAAAATGAAAAAGGCATTTTTTAAAACTTTTTTTATTTTAATTTGCGCCCTTAATAAAAATTTAAAATATATGTTTTGTAGATCTATGTTAGTTATAGACATACTGAAAATTTCATCGAAATCGATTGAGATACGCACGAGCTACAAGCGATTACAATTGGTGAAAATCGTAGTTTTTCACGACTTTTGATCAGTTTCTGCTTAAAATTCACAGAATCGTACGTGTTTCGATGCATGTCGTTTTCCCGGCATCAATCGATTTCGATCAAATTTTCATGTGCATAAATAACAAAGATCTACAAAATACAATATATTTTAAATTTTCATTAAGAACCCAAATAAAAAAGTTTTAAAAAATGCCTTTTTTATTTTTGCATGTAACCTTGTAAATTATAATTTTTGGAAATTTTTTTGCACATCATGCAGTAAACCAAAGCTTCTAATTGCTTACAAAAGATCAGGTCGTTTGGTACAATTATAAAAAAGTTATTCTGTTTTAAAGGGCGTACGAACACTTTCGTGGGCCACTGTATGTGACTATTGTGTATACTTTAAAAATATTATCATGAATGTACTAAAACTCGAATAAAGTTCCCACATTGTAATGACTTGTACAGCATTTTATATTTTGCAATAACAGTGTGCATAAAGCGTTGCGTAAAAGTGTGCAAAAGTTGTTATTCGCTGCCGAAGGACGAGTTAAAATAGACAACGTGATTTTAAGTGTACAGCGGTTTCATATAAAAGGCTGAAAAAAATTGGAGGCTATAAGTTAAAATCTAACAACGGAGAAAGTCAACTGAGACATGGCTCAAGTGTTTCCATTCTTCCTTCTCGTTATCTCTGCCATCTGCATGTCAGGATGGTTCATTCCATCCGCAGAAGCAGTAAGTCATTAATTCTACATTAATTGCTTATTTAAAATTCTATGTAATCTCGACTTATCTTTTTAGTGCGCGACATGGATGAATTGTCATCATCCTCTGGCGAAAATACTTTGTCCGGTATAGTAATACATTTCGATTTAAAACGTTGATGATACCCTTAGTACTCTTTTTATACAGTATAGTCTTGATCTAAGAAAATGGGAGCTTTAGTAATCGCGGCAGCGGGATATCATCGAACGTGTTTACGCGCTGTCCTTTTCTATGGTCCTCGCAAAAAAGAAATAGTCAAACTACACGAGCTAAGAAACAGCACGGACCCGAGGGTTTTTCTTATTGTTAGATCAAGACTTCACTGTATTTGCATATTTAAACTCATTTATATTTTTCATTCTATAGAATTATTGTGCGGAACGAAATGGATAGTACTACTATGGTGACTTCAATGGAGAATGATGCAATTAATACTGTATTGGAATTGAATATTGGCAGAAAATAAAATACTAAAAATTCTCAATACGTTGTTACCTTGTAACCTATTTTCTAATCTTATAACCTAACCCAGATGTCCCTAAGCTATTTTGTAAGAAGTATAATTAAATAGGTCTTCCATATGAAATTTCGAAATGTACATTGAACTATAAAGGTATAATAAAATATACTCTACAGGGTGAGTGACAACAAATATCTTTGTTGTTTTCAAAGATACATTAAATGTCTTGAGGACAATATTGAATAGTAAAATGGGGCTCATACGACACCAAAAAAATGTTTGTTTTTGTGTCATTTTTTTAGAGATATCAAGATCACCTTAATTTTTTAAAATGGAACCACCCTTTTTTAAACATTACAATGATAGTCCCTTTCATTACGAATTCAGTGACTATAATTACTCAAGGTCATTCAAACCGTAAATTGAAATGACTATTGCATAACAACTGCCACATAAAACAGCAGAATACACATGGTTTTTATATGCATAGTCATTTCAGTATTTTAAACCGAGTTATTAAATTGAAAACTCGACAAAAATGCGATTATTATACATCACGATTTCCATGAAAACAGTTTATAGTTTCACATTTATCGTATGAGGTGGGCATTGCATTTTTATGCGTTGATATAGTTTATCACAAATCACGACTACAAGTAAGTCTCACGTATAAAAGGCAAAGTACAATCGTAGCAGACACGACGAACGCAAATATCCAAAATACATAAGATGGGCCAGAAACTGCATTTTCTTTTTCTATTCATTTCGTTTGTCTTGTTGGCAGGATGTCTTGTTGCCCCAGTAGTTGGAGTAAATTAATATTTATTTATTAAATAGTGTTTTACTTTAATACACATTTAATTAAACGAAAATAAGGCTTCTTTTATTTCCAATAAACGAACAATACCCTTTAAGGTTCCAGGTGTATGTCGTCAGCTACCAAAAAGTACTCTTTGCCGCAGTGATAAGTACAAAATAATGTGCAGAGTACGTACATGTCCGACTCCTTTTAGTTAATCTTACTAATAGCTCTATTATAATAACTACGTTCTTTATCATTTCTATTTTTTAGCTCAAGGGAAAATGTTGACCAGAAGAAGAAGGATAGCACAATGATACAAAATTATTCCATATGTGCTACATAATTCACGAAGATGTACAGTTGTATTGGAAAATAAATACTGTTCATTGAAAATACAACATTACCTTCTTTAATCGTCCCTGTGTTTACATCACGTATTATCTTTAGACAATGAAAAGTAATCGTAGTTGAAATGACCTTGATGTTCGAAAATTATAGTTTTACCTTCAGATCAAGCTCAAGGTCATGTTTTTAGAAATATCTGAATGTATTTTTCGATCAGTTACACGATGCAATAAAATAAAAATGTAGTTATGTATCAAAAAATTGCCAATCACTCGTTCGACGGTGACGGCAAACTGCCAGCTGTTCGACTCCGATCTCAACGTTCTTCAATCGCTAACGAACATCGAATCGAAAACGTCGCGCGTTTATAATTATATATATAAGTCCACCCCACGCAATGATCCTATCCATACTTTACCATAAACCCTCCTTATCCCTCCCCGATGGAAGAAAACCACCACCTTCTCGTGATTTCCATTGAGCAACGACACCTTTTTTGTGGAACATATGTATATGATTCCTATAAAAACTAATATCTATAAAAGAAGTCATGATTAAAAAGGTGTTGTTGTCCAAGAGTGGTTACTAATATTGTTCTCCAGGTATAAATAGAGTTATTTAATCGTATACAGTATGCTGGTATTTTCTCGAGACCAGCGGTGTAGACAACGGACCATAACAGCGGTGCGCTCGACCCACCTCTACCTGAAACGGGGGTACACGGCGTCCTTTACCAGCTCATTGCGACGCCAATTTTAATGATACTATCTTTTTCAAGGGCTCATTTTAAAGGGAAAACTTCAAGGAATATTACCATATTTTTTTCAAAATTTTAATCACTGAGCCCCATCATTAAAAAAAACGCAAAAGAAGAATTTGTTTAAATTTTTCGACATTATAAAGTTGATTTTCGAGGTTGAAAAAATTATTTTGTAATAGCCCAATCCTTTCCGAATAAAACAAAAAAAATTTAGCTCAATCGGATAAACATTCTTGAGATAAAAATTCGTAAGTGAGGCCCGTTTTCGCCGAAATGGGCAAAAATTGAAAAATTTGAAGGCCTGCCATTTCTAAAAAAATTCGAAACCGGCAAAATGATGACTTAAACCCCCCCCCCCCCTCCTAATTTCACATGGACTACAACATATTTCATTTAGAACAAAATCGGCGATGGTGCCTGCAAAAAGTGATCGATTCGGCATGGAATGACCCAATAGTATAAATTAATAAGAAGGTTCAATTTATTGGGCTTATTTGAGGGATAAAAGAACAATATCATTAGAAGTAGGTGATTGACTACTATAATTTGGTTTAAGAGACCATTTCTTTCTTTCAGACATCTAATGAAAGAGTATTATGTATAATAATTTAAAAATAACAATTTAATGTTATGTCTTTAACTAATTCTTTAATTTATTTTATTAACTCAATGAATCAAATTTTTATAATTAGTTCTTTCAATTACAATCGGTATAAAACTATGATACGCCCCATAAATTTCTGAACATTGACCAAAATATAAACCACATATAAGCATCTATTTTAATCCCTATTGTAGGGGCAGTTCACGCATGAATGAATTAATATTAATATTTTTCGGAAAGGGCTCGATGTGTGACCGACCTCGTTTTTTATGGAACGCGCTCTCGGAACTTAAAACTTCCGTTTTTATTCAGAATATGTATTGTAAAGTCACAAAAATTCAAGTCATTTAGTCTCGAATCTGATGTCTTTCATGCTTCGTACAGTCCTGAACATTTCACTTTGAAACTTTAATTTACTCAACAAACTGTAATTTTCGGTATTTCTTTGTGTAGTATACGCCGCGGCAGCTCCCATTTTCGCTAGAAATTCTGGAAATAGCACAAATCCCTTCCGTTCGCCGAAATGCGCGATTCGTCGCGCGGTTCGTTGAAATGTTCAGGTATGTACGAAGCATAATGTAAATAACAATGACGGTCATGCTATTAATCTGTTACCTTGATTCACGTTCTACACGAAAATTGCGTACCGATAAACATTTATCTCGCAAAATACGAATTGTATTTTCACGTGACCATCTAATCTATGTTTGTTAAATTTCTTATCAAGTGCTCTATACATATATAATAGGAGAGGACTATGGTACCAGTCATTGGTTAGCAGCAAGTACAGAAGTACAGAATACGCGATCATGAACCAAAAACTGTATCTTCTATTTGTTTCATTGATATTACTGGCCGGACATTTCCTGACACCAGTAGTTGGAGTAAGTGAAAATATTTTTTCTTTTACCTACATGTGTCTTGCTATCAACTTGTAATGAATCATCGCGCCATCTTCTTTCTAGCTGGCACCAGCATGCCATTCTTTACCAAAAAGTACTTTATGCCGTAGCATGAAGTATAAAATGATGTGTAGGGTACGAACCTGTCTGATTCCTATTAACTAATGCTACTGATACAATGCTAATGCTACATTCTTTAACGTTTCTTTTTATAGCTCCAAGGAAAATGTTAATCAGAAGAAAAAGAATGGCGCAATGATAAACAATTATTCCAAGTGTGCTATATGATTGAAGATGTAATTACTTTGAAAAATAAATATGGTTTGTTCAGAATATAACACTGTCTTTTCGCTACTTCATCGGTGATGAATCATCACAAACACACACTGCCTTTGGACTATAAAAATTTACTACCCTAAAACTTCATTACATCACGTTTTACACGAAAATTGCATAAAGTAAACATTTATCGCGGGAAGCACGAGTTGAATTTTCTCGTGACTACCTAATCTATAATTGCTACATTTTTCATCAAGTGTTCTACATAAAAAGACGGAAAAATGCCAACAGTCATTGACTAATAACAAATTCAGACCACAATCATGAACCAAAAGCTGCTTCTTCTATTTGTTTCATTTATTTTATTGGTCGGATGTCTCGCGATACCAGTAGTCGGAGTAAGTAAAGATATCTCTTACACACCCTTCGTTATCAATTTATGATGATTCATGGCCTTCTCTCCTTTCTAACAGCATCAAGCGTGCAATGCTTTACCCCGATATAGGCTTTGCCGCAGTGCAAAATATAGAAAAATGTGTAAGGTATGATCATGTCTAATTAATCCAACTGTCTAGTCCCCCCAACATTTCTATTATAATAATCAAACGTTTATATGTTTCTGTCTTCAGCTCGATTGCACTCGAGAGGAAAGAGGATTATGACACAATGATCAGCAAAATGACTTCAAGTGCGCTATGCACTCGACGAATATGTAACTGCTCTCAAAAATAAACATTGTTCGTTCAGAATATAACACTGTCTTGTCGCTGCTTCATCACAAACACACGTTTCCTTTAGACTATAAAAATTGATTACTTTAAAACTTTATTACATCACGTTTGACACGAAAATTGCATAAAGCAAACATTTATCGCGTTAAGCACGAATTGCATTTTCAGGAGTTGAAGGAATTAAAAGACAATTTTCTACACTTTTTAAATATATTTCTGTGCAAACTTGTAAATAATCAATAAATGTATAAAATCCGCGGTTTAGATATACATACCTTAGTATAATTACTTTCAAGTAATTAGTAAGAAACACATTAAATTTTGAAGCAGGCACAACGGTTTTACAATTATCATCTATCACGTGTCCCACGAGACGTGTATATGGCTAAACTTTTATGGTATATATTGTTTACTACTGTCATGACTACGTTCTGCGTAAGTATAAAAGGCAAGGTGTAACTCTAACAGACATTCACGACTAAGGAACGCAAGGATACAGCATACGTAATCATGGGTCAAAAACTGTACTTCCTTTTTCTAGTCATTGCATCTGTTTTGTTGGCAGGATGCGTCGTGGCACAAAGAGTTAATATTTACTTATTTATTTGTACTCCATTTTAACATATAATGAATTACATATGCATTTCTTGTGAAATTTTCAGAAAAAGCCGGGACCCTGTAGTACTTTACCCGAAAGTGTTCTTTGCGGCAGCGACAAGTATAAAATAATGTGCAATGTGCGTCATGCTCGTATATTATAATAATAGTATTACTATTTCCTGCTACAATTTTTATTATAACAACTAAAATTGTTTGTACTTCTTTGTACAGTTGAAATGCTAACCAAAGGAATGATCTTCGCAAAGGACGATTGGGATTTCTAACTATGGATGTACTAACTGTTACTAAGTAATGAAGTTTCAATAAAATATTCTTCAAGAGCAAGTGAACTGTTGGCTTTAATCATTATGTCCCTTTTCAACCTATGAATATTATATTCGTATATTTCCAATTTACAGTAAATCCTCTATAAACGCAAAAAGGCCGTACACAATAAACGCAAAGAAATATCACCCCCACTGTAGTAATCTGATCTCAACCCGGGTATATGAGTGTGAACCACACTAAGGCCGCGCTCACAGTGGCTCAGATATCGGACGATTCGGCTGACGTCCGACGTTGTGTCTCTTTTTCCCACGTTCGAAAAAAGAGACAGAGGCGCCGGACATTGGCTAAATCGACCGATTCGGAGCCACTGTGAGCGCGGCCTAATGCGACGCGGCGAGTCGCAGTCGTCGGCACAGATAAACTTAAATATATTTGTATGCGAACTTGTAAAACATCTACGAATGTATAAAATCCGTGGTTTAGATATACGTTAGTATAATACTTTCAAGTAATTATAAGAAACACATTAAATTTTGAAGCAGGCACAACGGTTTTACAATTATCGTCTACCACGTGTCCCACGAGTACTGTATATGGCTAAACTTTTATCATATATATTGTTTACTAGTGGATGGGTATTTTATCGATCGTAATTTTTTGATATATAAGAATTAATTTTTCGCGGCGCCATGGTTCGATCATTATTTACTATACTTGGCTCTACTGTAGCGTATATGTCAAAGTGACATACATGTGCTATTCCAAATAGTAGAGGAAAAAGGAAAGGTGGTAATGTTTTTGTGTTTCGTCCTAGACCCGCTAGAGGACTCATCAGTAAGGCTAGCTAGCGGGGCTTGCCTTATACACGGGATGTTCGAAGGCGTTTGAAGAACGTATATATACTAATAGGTGATATTGTAGTAACGCTACAGTAGAGCCAAGTATAGTAAATAATGATCGAACCATGGCGCCGCGAAAAATTAATTCTTATATATATTGTTTACTATTGTCAAGACTACGTTCTGCGTACGTATAAAAGGCAAGGTGTAACTCTAACAGACATTTACGAATAAAGAACGCAAGGATACAGCATACGTAATGATGGGTCAAAAACTGTACATCCTTTTTGTAATCATTGCATCTGTTTCGTTAGCAAAACAGGTGGCAGACACGCAAAGTTAATATTTATTTATTTATTTGTACTCCATTTTAACATATATTCAATTACATATACTTACATTTTTTGTGAAAATTTTCAGGAGGAGCCGGTTCAGGAAAAGTCGGGTAAGTCATATATCGTTATAATAGTACATTACTATTTCCATCTACAATTTTTTTATTATAATAACTAAAATTGTTTGGACTTCTTTGTACAGCTAAAATGCTAACCAGAGGAATGATCTTCGCAAAGGACGATTAGAATTTCTAACTATGGATGTCCTAACTGTTACTGAGTAATGATGTTTCAATAAAATAATCTTCAAGAGCAAATGAACTGTTGGCTTTAATCATTAAGTCCCTTCACAACCTAAATATTCGTATATTTCCCATCTAATTGTAAATACCCTGTGTTCCACAAAATTTTGACAAAGATCCCCACACTAATCATATGGAAGATCTATCCCGGTAAAATCAGTTGGATTTTTCAAATGTTGTAGCTTATGATCTACTGAACAAAAGATGTAATGGGCACAAAGCTCAATAATGGACAGTTATCGAGTTATAATCAGTGAAACATGACAAATTCGAGCAGCCGAATACTCAAATCAGAGACCACCGCGACAGAATTCAAATGAGTAATACATAATAAGATCATTTTTTTATTAATCCATACACACGCGCACGCACACAAACACATACACACACAGCAGAGAGGGTTTGGAGTAAAAAAATACAACGGGAGTGATGAACCGTGGGGTCCTTATCTCTGCTACGACACGCAAAGATTTTTGTGAAAGATTTCTGTTCACAGATCTTTTCAAGGTCATTCAAAATTCAAAAATAATAACACTTAACAGATTTTATGAAAACCTACTATTTTTGTTTCAAACATTTTTCGAAAAAATAAATACTTCCCGAGATTTGAGTACACATTCGGCAGCTCAAATTTGTCATGTTTGACTGATTATAACTCGATAACTGCCTATTATTGAGATTTGTGTCCATTACATATTTTGTTCAGTGAGATCATAACCTACAACATATGAAAAATCCAACTGATTTTACCGATAGATTTTCCATATGATTAGTGCGGGGTTCTTTTACTAAACACTAAGAATCGTAGAGAAAAAAAATTGCAACATGGTCATTATCATTTTTAAAGTATGTAACAAGTTTCAGAATACTGTCATATAAAATACAACTTCTGTCACGTTGTTCGCGATAGTTAATATTTATTATTAAAACGTGGTCATATACAGCATGTATTACATTTTTTAATTTCGTACGAAACTGATAGGAATTGCGGTAAGCATATATGTACATATAAAAGCGGGACTCGCAAACATTGCTGCAATTCACTAGTGAAAACGCAAGGGAGTCAACTCAAGGAATCATGAACTTCAAACTCAATTTTATGCTTTTATTTGTCTCTCTAATTTTACTGTCATGGAATCATGTGGCATTGGCAGTATATGTAAGAGAAAAATCTTTACTCAATTTATGTATCATATGTAGTAATGATTGTACATGTTATTCATTATTTGTAATTTTTGTTAAGGAACCCGAGGCATGCAGAATTATAACGAAAGGGCATTGTACTAGCGAGAAATACGAACATATGTGTCCGGTACAATTATTTCTTCTTCTTAACTGACTTATGTTTAATTTATAAATTAGTCTTATAGTTAGCACAATATCTCTCATTTTTTCTTTTTCAGAGCGTATGTGGTACTAAGGGATGAATATGGTTGCATCGCAAATAATGTCTACAGAAGGAATACTTCTGCTACTGTTTCACTGGATGAAAATTGCAGACGTAATAGTATGTGATAATAAATTAATGCTACAGTGAAATTTTTGACAAGTATTTCTTTTTTCTTCCAATCCTGCATAATGTTCCATAGCAATTTATAAAAGTATATAATTTTTATAGCAGACCGCGATTTCGTAGAATGCATTAGAATTTGAGCATTGCAAGTGAAGCCCATCGCATATGGCATGAAAATGTAAAATATCCGCCACTGATAAAATCTGGTAGAACAGTGATAACTTCATTTGAGTACTTCCAATGTGTCAGTCACGAAAAGCTGGGTTTACTGTCAAAACGTGGTCAGATACAGCATATATGACATTATTTAACGCCTTTTGATATCATTTACGATAGAATTATTGCAAGCTTGTGTATATAAAGGAGAATATCGAAACTTGCGGAAACGCAAGTGTTTGAACTCAAGCAATCATGAACTACAAACTCAGTCTTCTGCTTATAGTTGTTTCCGTAATATACGGGTTTGGAAATTGCATGGCATTACCTGAAGTAAGAGACGAAATTTCTTTAATTAATTTATTTTAACACGTGCTAATTATATTGTATTAAATCTGTGCTATACATATACGGATTTGTTAAAGAACCAAAGACACATTATGCAAAATTATAATGAAGTGCTACCATGAAATATAAACATATGTGTCCGGTACTGATTACACTGTCCAACACCAAATTTGTTCCCAGATTATTATTCGGTCCTTCTTATAGAGTTTTTTGCGCTGATTCCGAATCTGTTTTTAATTTTTTCCCTATACGCACAGTTTTTGAGAAATTTGAGTTTGAAAAAATGACCTATTTTTCAACTTTGAACAAATATTGTGATGTTATTATAAAAGATATTGAATTGTTCTTTGCAGCAAAAGATTCTGTGGACTTTCCTGAATACAGTGATATCCAATATTAATACACTATGATTGTTTAAACATGTTTAAACAATGATTAAAGACGGAGAGACACCATTTTTGCACCAATTTTTGAAGATATTTTTAAATCTATCTCAAAAAATAAGGGTCCAGCGGAAAATCGAACTATACCACGCGGTAGAGCAGACTTTTATCTTGAAAAACCCCCCTTTGAAGTTTTCGACATCGACGTCTTTACCGAACCAGAAAGCAAAATATCTTCGCCCGACATGATTTGCCGCCAGTGGCGCTCACCACTACAACGGTCGTTCGCCGCTCCGTATCCCGTCGCTGCGCCATATCTCGTCCAGAGCGCCACTGGCGGCAACGCATGTCGGGCGAAGATATTTTGCTTTCTGGTTCGGTAAAAACGTCGATGTCGAAAACTTCAAAGGGGGGTTTTTCAAGATAAAAGTCTGCTCTATCGCGTGGTATAGTTCGATTTTCCGCTGGACCCTTATTTTTTGAGATAAATTTAAAAATATCTTCAAAAATTGGTGCAAAAATGGTGTCTCTCCGTCTTGAATCATTGTTTAAACATGTTTAAACAATCATAGTGTATTAATATTGGATATCACTGTATTCGGGAAAGTCCACAGAATCTTTTGCTGCAAAGAACAATTCAATATCTTTTATAATAACATCACAATATTTGTTTAAAGTTAAAAAATATGTTTTTTTTTCAAAGCCATGTTCCTCAAAAACTGTGCGTATAGGGAAAAAATTAAAAACAGATTCGGAATCAGCGCAAAAAACTCTATAAGAAGGACCCAATAGTAATCTGGGAACATAAAAAAAGTTGAAATTTGTTGGACAGTGTTATTATCTTTTACTAATTAGATTACATTTTATTGAAATTCTCTTTCTTCTGTGCGTTTGAAACGATACCTCAACATGATGATATATGGACCGTTTATTTTGAAAGTGGTGTAAGTCTATTTTCTCTTGTTTTTTTTATTTTGTTTGTTTAAATTTTATTTACATTAAATTAAACATGAATTACGTGATATCTCATTTTTTTTAAAAATGGACTATACCACTTTCAAAGTTGAAAATGTTATGTCGCATTTGTATATGTAAGCAACAGAAAAGCAACTGTTCGCTGCTATTCAATACATCAAACATTCGACATGGAGATACATAAATCAAAAGTTGGTATGCTGCTTCGTTCTCCTGGCATTCTCTTATCAGAATATTCCGTCCAACTTGCGGAACCACTATCATGCTGGCAGAAACGAACAGAAATGATAGCAAATAAGACAGTGAAATCGTTCTCGTTGCCCTGTACAAGTTTGCATGCGGTTGCACTTAAATCAAAGAAAAGAGATGATCAATATTTAAATATTATTCAGAATGTGACGAGACCAAGAAGTCTAGGGCGTTTTCCTCAAATTTATTAATTAGGCGCTCGCCTCCCCATTCGGCTCCCATCTCTCTGTCGCGAGTATGAGCGTTTCATTTCGCTAGCTATCGACCCGGTTATCCTAGTTTCCGGTAGTTCTGCGAGTTAAGTTCGCGACGGCCGACTTTCCTTCGCGCGAAATGAGGCGAATCGCATCGCGGAATAACGAAGATTACAAGTTGCATCGGCGCGCGACTAACATCTGGCCACGGTTTCCCCCGGGCATATTACTTCTGTTTTCTTGGGAACGGACGGTGTCGGACGTAGGAACAGAAATACGGATGTTCCAACGCGACGTTGTGCTTGCCAAGAATTTCATGAATATTCTTTAACATTAATGCGCTTTATAAATATTTATCACGCCCCCGGATTTTACTATCTCCGACAAATTAAGCTTTCCAGCTGACTTAACCCTTTCCCGCGCACCCGTAGCCGGGGCGTTACCTCTGTGGAAAGATGCAATTGGAATAGTAATTTCATACCCGCGATCTGCATCACGCTGCTACCTCAAGTCGTCGGGGATATTTAATATTCTACACAATGAATTTAGATTTTCTATTACGAAGAAAGCAGGGGGTAGACGGTACCGTTGAATCGCTGGCTTCGCGACGATTAAGAGCCTTTTCCTTCGAATGGACTATTTATTGTGGTTAAGGAAAGTTAGAGCCGAAGCGGGGAGTGATTACCAAACTGCAGATCTTTATTCACATTTTTATTCACATCTGTTGCAAGAAGTAGAAACCATTTGGGAAGTTCCTACTTTCTTTAATAACTTTGATAGATTGGAAATACCATATTTATATAAAATTCAAATCATATCATATTCGTGATTGTTTGTTATGATATAGATGGAGATAACGTCGTGACTGTAATTATCCAAAGCGTATGAAATTGTCTTTCAATTTGCCATTTTTCTAAAAACAATGTAACATGACTATTGTGTTTTTTACTAAGAAACTTTTACCCGGTTTTTGCACCAGTTTTTGATTACGGCTGATATTTACTGTGACATTTTAGTTATCGAATATCACTTACTTACCGCTTTACACGGTACAAAATAGTACGTTGACACTAAAAGTACGGATATAGCGAGAAAAAACAAATTCATTTTCGGGAACATGATTGCTTCTATGGAATGTTTGACACTATACAGAGCGATGCACGCGACACTGTTCTATATATGAAATAGTTGCGCGTAAAACTATTCTTCGTGGCCGAGTTATCAAGGTAGAACACAATAAATGTTGCGTAAAATAGCGGAAGTAGCGTAATCAGAAAACTAATCCATGTAACGTGTTTTAATGATATTTTTACGACTGGAATGTTTATAACGTGTGCACATATTTGTCTTAGCCGGAAAGCCGTGCACCATGGCGCCGTGGATAATTTGCTGCCGAGAGGTGCGAAAAACTGTTATTTCATATTTGAGAAAATTGTTATGTTTCATTACATTTCATAATTCTTCCAGGCTCGATCCCGTAAGGCGTAAGGACAAATCAATGGAGTTTGAAGAAACTAACGTTCGATAATGTCAACGCTGTAATGCTTACTATATTCTTCATTGTCACAATGATGTAATGGGAAATAAAATACATATAAAATTCTAATCGCTAGCATTAATTACAATTTCCTCTGTCCTTCTTGCAATCCACATAATAGTTATATAGGACATTGTGGACGATTGTTCATCAATTTTTTCGAATTATGATTTCTTTTTCTGTAGCATTGTCGACGTGTTCCTCGTGACTATGTTATCTGGTTAGAATTTTTTAGTGCTGAATATAGTTCGCGCATTTCCTGTATATAAAGAAGCGAAATATGCAAATATTCAAATCTGTAAAAAGCACGCACAGCAACATGTCTCAGCCAATGAATCGCGGTTTCCTCGTTTTAGCCGTAGTTGTTTTATCGTCATTTTACGCTATGGCCGCCCCAGAGGTAAGAAATTAATTTTAACACATGAAATTTTGCAATTATTGAAACTTTGAAGGTTCGTAATTTTGAAATAAATCTAATCTCCTCATTTCTATAATAATAAGTTAACATATACCAATCTGTTCTAGAACTCGGTAGGTTTGGTATTGATATTATTCTTATAACCTTTTTTGCAGGCCTTATGGCCACGCCCATCATCTTGGCCTAGCGGATAAATCGCCAAAAGGTATGTTCGAATTATTATTATTATTATTAATCGATAAGAACACAATAACTAATTCTCGTTTAATTACTTACTAGGTTCCATCCCGTAGGTGCAAATCACTGGAATTTCAAGCAACTCAACATTACTCTCGCGTTAGTAATAGGAGCTAATGTTACCACTGTAATGCAAATTTCGTTCGTCATTGCGACAGTAATGTGACCTTACGGGAAATAAAATATAAGCTTCGAATTGCTAGCATTAATTATATTATCCTTTCTTTTAACTCCTTGAAGTCCTTTAGAAATTCCTTGAAATTCCTTACAAATAGTTCTACAGACACAGTTTATTAATGACATACTTACGGAAAGATTTCCTCGAAAACAAAGCCTCAAAGGAAAAAAGATTGATTCCGTATATTCGATTTATTTTGTCATGTAGAATCACCACCCTCCACCCCCTCCCCGCCCCCCAACTTTTCGTGACTGTGTTACTCATTATGAGGTAATAGCTATTACATTTTGTAAACAATGAAGCCAATAAATATCTTAGAAAGTAATCTTAAGAAAAAAAGGGTTATAGTTCGTAAATATATTTTATTTAGTTTATTTGAACTTAATTTCTGTTACATTATGAAATGTTACTTGTGTTCTGTGATTCTATGATCAGCCAAGGCGCGGTATTAATATTTGTGCCTCTTTACGGTCTCTGGCTTGATAACAATTCAAAGAAGAACAAATTCAATGAATTAGAAATATTGTAAATATCAAATATTTTATAATCGTGCTGCACATGTTATATTAATCGCTCACCGCTTCAGAGGGCGTGAAATACAAGGATGACATCAATAGCTCTGAAAGCGCAACAACAGCAAACTTAATTTTTCCAAACATTGTTCCTTTGTAGAATTGTTGGCTCCTCTATTATCGATGTACACTTTACTGCTTTATATACATGTCGACACAAACGTTTAAACATTAAAATGCACTTTTCGTAACTGCGCTACGGAGGTAATAGTTAATAAACTCCACTGTTGTTTTAATTTATTCTTTCTCTATAAATTACTATCGAGACCTACAATCCCTGCTCACTTTATTAGACTCACCTGAAGAATTGGTGCTTTTTGAAATCCTATAAGGAATTCAACGCTGTTTTCAACCTATGGGGTAATGATTTCGTACTACAAGGTTGCCTTATGGGTTGCCTACCCAAATGTGAAATTTTCTTGTAAGAGCAAAAAATCCCCCTTTTACCATGGCCCGGCAATTCACCAACACGAATCCGATTGAAAATGTCTGGGAGTGCCTGAAAAGAGAACTGGCCAAAGAAAATATAACAACAAAGACCAAGTTGATAAAGAGAATAATCTATCACTGGCACCATAACGTTATATTAAAACAAATTGCACAAACTTGCATAGATAGCATGCCCAGAAGAGTTGCGGCTTTAAGAACAGCTAAGGGCGGATTAACAAAATATTAGTGTTTCAAGAATTATATTGATCTATTTGTGTTTGTATCCATTGTTTTTGTAAAATAAATATATGGAAAATTCATTGGTCATCATTAAGTGATATTTGCATAAGGCTACTATACCCATTATTCATGGTAAAACTCGAAATATCATAATTATAGAGGTGAGTCTAATAAAGTGAGCAGGGACTGTATGATGCGGATATTATGTATATTAAAACGATGGTAATATACGCAAAATAAAACCAAATTCCATTCTTGCTTTTCAATACATTTTATTTCATTTATAATGTCGCACACTTCGACTGTAGTAGAGCATGTGAAAACATGGTATAATCAGCCATTAGTCTCGAGCCTAATAAACAAATAAGAGTAAAATAATTATTATGTTGTTAGTAACAAAGTGACACATAACATTTTCATGTTTAGTTGAGAAGCGCTTCTGCACCCTCATAGTGACTATTTAAGAGTTGTGTCATTTTTCGCAACTGTATCATATGGGAAACGGTATCGAAATTGATAAATTAAATATTTCGGAGTGCAAAAGAATAGTGTAAAAACTTGATACGAAGGAATAATGTTATATTAAAAATTCATATTGTTCCTTATAATGGTAACCGCATTGATCGAAAGCGATATCTTTGCTGGTTTGACCTCAGGCTTTTGAAGGGTTGAAACAACGAAACTGTCCATTTTTTGACATTTTGCCTGACATACATTTGTTCAGTGACCCAAAAGGTACAACATATTTCAAATTCAGCCATTTTCGCCGAGGACCCATTTCACGTGGTTTAGTGCAGAGTCCTTTCTTTATATGTATTATCAAGTATATGACTGCATTATGAAGTTTTTATTAAATTGTGCAATTTATCCGTGGGAAATGTTGTAATTTATGTCGGCGGATTTAAAACACGTTTTTGCAACATGCACAGAATTGTGTCATGAATATCAGAAAAACGTGACAATGATAATGTTTTTCACATACATTCACGACTTACAGTGATAAAATGTTTCAAACTTCCACATGTAATCTTTCTCACAAACTATTTCTTTCTACTGTCAGATATTGCTATCAACAATAGAGATGGGATTCTTGTGATAACAAATGTAAACTGTTGGAATAATGTTGTTCATTAACATTGTAATTGCTGTACAGTACACGTTGCTAATTACGGGTAATCCATAACAGCTGTGTGTATAAATTTTTCACATTATTCCTATGCGTTTCCAACATACCAAAGTGTATAATGTATGATAATTCTTATATGAATAATGAATATATATGTAATGTAATATAAATGTCTTCCCAATTCAGTTTTTACGTAATACCCAGTCGGAAAATGATAAATTTAAATATGGATGGCAAGTTAATACCTCTGCCACAAAACATTATTTTAAAATGCGATTAAAACTTTAATAGTAGGAAGTTCGTGCCTGTGGCGGGTATATAAGGAACAAAACTGTTTGTTAACATTAATGGATTGAAAAATCTACATACAGCAACATGTTTAAGGCAATCAACATTGCATTCCTCTTAATAAGTGTAATTCTCCTGGTGACATTTAATACTATGCCCACTGAAGCAGAGGTAAGAATTTATTTTAGGACAGCCAAATGCTACAATTTATTCATGGTATATTCCGTTTTACCAATTGTGTATTATTTTAATCATATTGTACGTTTTTTCAGCCCCTTTGGTGCGACTGTTCGCAATACACGAGGATGCCAAAATCATGGCGATGTCGGGTAAGATTACAGCGGATTATTTAATACAAAGTCACCCTCATAACTGCAGCATTATCAATATATTGCATACTAGTCTAGTTGACTTGGGCAAATCTAATGTTAATATGCTGTGTAATTTATTACTTAATTTACCGTGTATTTTATAAGCAAATAATAATAATGTTCCTGATTTTATCTGATTTGTAGAAAATGTGCCAACGTGGTCGCTGATCAATTTGAATATGAAGACGATTTCTATGCATTGGATTTTAATTTCTCTTATGTTTGTGAAATTCGATTCGAATGTCTTGATATAATAAATTATCACGAAAATAAAAAGTGTGAATTCTATTTTAAAACCTTACCATTATCAAGTATCCCGATGCCCATAGTTATATAACGTACATGTAGACAACGAATTAATAGCAAAATCACGAAAAATGGTTTTAAAATGAGATTGAGATCTTAATGGTAGGAAGCTCATAATTCCACCTGGTATATAAGGGACAAAAACGTTTATTAACATTAATAGATTCAAAAATCTACATACAGCAACATGTTCAAGGCAATCAACATCGCATTCCTCTTTGTGTCTGTCATTTTTTTGACAACACTTTATACTATGCCAACTGAGGCGTCGGTAAGAATTCATGTGAATATAAATTGTAATCACGTAATTTTCTCATTTGAAATGTTTTTGTTGAATACATTAAAGCTCACAAATATTCGATTGCTTATTGGATGGATAATGTTGAATATTTTACTATATTCATTATGAATGTTACATTATTAATATATATCATTTCAATGATGTTATTGCATCTTTGCAGCCGGCTCTCATGTGCTTTTGCAGAGCTGAGTATTATCCCCCCGCGTGTGAGGTAAAGTCATATATGTATATGTAGTTATTAGATATGATGTATACATAACTGTTCAACATATCTAAACATTTTCTTCTGGCTTTTAGTGGAAGTGCAATCCTCATAGTTGGTGAATTCGAATATGACACTAATGGAAGCAGTTCACTGCAGAGAAAATAAATGGAAATAACATGAATAAAATAAAATAAAATTTTTTCAAGAAAAATATTGTGGTTTTATTTACCAAATGTAAAATATGGATAGGTTTGAGTGTGACAACAATATAGTTTGCCTCATATAAATTTATGCTATCACGTTGTTGAAACAAAGCGGTTTTGATCGACCAGGAAATGACAAGAGGTATTTTGGAGTGAATGGAAATAAGTGAGAAAGGATTGTTGTGTGATTGATGCGAGAGAAAGGAATGGATGTAACGTGCGGATTTGAATGGAGTGAGTGGGAAAGAGAAAATGGGTAAATTCCGAATCTGCGATAAATAACTGTATATTTTGCGCTTAAACACTGTACAAATAGTCGGTGAAATGAAAGATGCAAATGAAACTGTACAAATAAATGAAATGAAAAGAGAGAAAATTGCAAGATCGTTTTGATAACTTTGACAGCGAGAGCGCGTGGTTATGCGTGCGAAAGAGTGAGAATCGGCGTTTCTCACTCGCTTTTATTGTCTCTCTCCTTCTGGAACGTTCGTCACGCGTCAATGCTTCCGGGTGAGCATTCGTGAACGTTCCAGAAGGATCGAGAGCGAATCGCGACCAATTGCGCGAGTGATCGAGCGCTACGCCATTTTCTAGCGCCGCTGATTGGCCGATCGCCGTTGGCGTGATTGCGTCATCTTGGCGAGAATCGTACCGGTCTTGGCGGGAGCGCGCTGTGTCGCGAGCAGGGTGACCATATTCTCCGGGAACCAGTCCCCTTACCGCTGCGCCCATCGTCCAGCTGCGCCGCTGAGCCCGCCTGGCTTGCCCCACTCTTTCCACTAACACTGAGTCAGCGTCTCCACTCAGCGGCGCAGCTGGGCGAGGGGCGCAGCGGTAAGGGGACTGGTTCCCGGAGAATATGGTCACCCTGGTCGCGAGACTGATATGGCGCTCGCATGCGCCAGTTTCAAACAACGTCCATACTTTAATAACAAATGTTATAGAACATTGCTATTAATTTCTGCTGTCCACGATGGCTTTCTGTTATGCAATGTTGTTATCAGAAATGTTCAGATTAGAAGTGCTATGACATTTTAAAAAACTTTATGAGCGTCGTGATGTTATAGGTTCGAAATCGACGATTTTGCTGTAGGACACTCACGAAAAATTCATTTTGAATAGTCAAATGTTAGTTAGGAGGTATATATAAATGACGGTGAAAAAATATTCAAGAGTATTAAGTAAAACTTAGAAGATACAGTAACGAACATGTCTAACGTAGTTCGCTTAGTTTTCTTGCCTGTTTCCCTCCTTTTAGTATTGGGATATTTTTGGACAGCAACTGCAGAAGTGAGTGTGGTACACTTATACTTCAACTTTTAAATATTAATAATTGAAATATAATTACAATAATGCTATGTGTTTCTTTAGGCATTTGGATGCGACTGTAGTGCACCAGTAGGACGGCGATGTCGGGTAAAATTCTATAATAATCTACAAATGAATACTTAACATACTATACTAATTTAGTATAATTCATATGTAAGGAATAGTAATATTCATGTTGCCTTTATTTTCTCTCCAGCGCCAATGCCAAGGTTAAGGAATTGAATATGAACCAGATATGGCAGCGTATCGAAGAGAATTGCACTGCATATGTTAATATCTGTAACGTGTATTAGGGACCTGAATACTATGAGCGAATAAATTATTAATGGATGTAAAACCAGAGTCCTAAAATGTGATCTGTAGTGTAAATCTTTATTGCAAGAATCCTTCACATCTCATCTTCCATTTCTTTTCTTCCTTATTGATTCTGTTCTATGACGTCATGCACAAGGAACAGTTGAAGTCAAAGCAATTGAGAAGAGAAGAAAATTGCCTGTTTGTGCAACATTGTGCTTGAATATTATAATTGTAATATAAAAAATGCGATAAAAAATACAGAAAAACGATTTTTAGAGTGGCCCTCTACTTTTAATTTTTTGCAACTTCCTCTGTTGCTAAAAAAAAACAAAAATTTTAATTGCTCAGAGACATAAAATGTAAACTGTTGTGTGAAATTCCAATGTAAAGAAACAGCACAGCAATTCAATTGAAGCTTGAAATGGAGATTGTATACCATATGAAAATGAAACATTTGTTTGTGTAGAACTATAATATAAATCTTAGTGCAAAGACGCTTCTATTTTATTCCGGACTAGTTCTAGTCAAACCTTTTCACACTAAATTAAAACTACGTTACAGCATGAAGAGCATAACTGTTTCCAAAAGTAGCAGGAAACTATTATTTCGTGTTTAAAAAATGTTACATGTTAATAACACGACATTATGAATTACAGTAAATCCTCTATAGTCGCAAAAAGGCCATAGACGATGAATGCAAAAAAAATATACCCTGCACTGTAGTAATCTGATCTCGGCTCGGGTATATCGGTGTGAAACACTACTAATGCCACGCGACACGGAGAGTCGCAGTCGTCGGCACAGTTCAAAGGCCCGTGCGTCCTCACAATATAAAATCTTTTTTATTGTTACTTATTTTTTTATGAAACTTTCACCAGTATGTTTGTGGCACTTTTCTGATTAAAATAAGACTAAACACGATATAATTTCAACTCCATTTAGTGTTTTAATTGATGATGAGCGTTTCGTGCGCAAGGAAGAACAGCGTATGGAAAAGAAACAGACGCGGAGAGTCGCAGACGCTTCAGCCGCGCGCGGTCTCTCTTTACACTCGCTGTCCGCTACGTTCGGGTAGGCCTTTGAAGCTCAAAAAATAGTGTCCGTCTACGAAAAAAGCAAACGAACCTCCCCGAGGCTTTTGCGTTTATAGAGGATTTACTGTAATAGTAAATACCCTGTGTCCCAGAAAATTTTGATAAATTTTACTAAATACTAAGAATCGTAGAGAAAAAAAAATTGCCACTTGGTCATTATCATTTTTATAGTATGTAACAAGTTTCAGAATACTGTCATATAAAATACAACTTCTGTCACGTTGGTCACGATAGTTAATATTTATTATTAAAACGTGGTCATATACAGCATGTATTACATTTTTAATTTCGTACGAAACTGTTTGGAATTGCGGTAAGCATATATGTACATATAAAAGCGGGATTCGCAAACATTGCTGCAATTCACTAGTGAAAACGCAAGGGAGTCAACTCAAGGAATCATGAACTTCAAACTCAATTTTATACTTTTATTTGTCTCTCTAATTTTACTGTCATGGAATCATGTGGCATTGGCAGTATATGTAAGAGAAAAATCTTTACTCAATTTATGTATCATATGTAGTAATTATTGTACATGTTATACATTATTCGTAATTTTTGTTAAGGAACCACCGGCATGCAGAGTTATAACGAAGCGCCATTGTACTAGCATGAAATACAAAAATATGTGTCCGGTACAATTATTTCTTCTTCTTAACTGACTTATGTTTGATTTATAAATTAGTCTTATAGTTAGCACAATATCTCTCATTTTTTCTTTTTCAGAGCGTATGTGGTTCTAAGTGATGAATACAAATAGAAGACAAATAATGTCTACAGAAGGAATACTTCTGCTACTGTTTCACTGGATGAAAATTGCAGACGTAATAGTATGTGATAATAAATGAATGCTACAGTGAAATTTTTGACATTTGTTTCTTTTTTATTCCAATCCTGCAAATGTTGCATAGCAATTTAAAAAAGTATATGAATTTTATAGCAGACCGCGATTTCGTAGAATGCATTAGAATTTGAGTTTGTTTTGTTTATTGTGAATTTGAATTTGAGTCCGTTACCAACGGACCCCTGTTGTTCCAATTTCCTGATCCATAAAATCTGGTTTAGGCGCTGTGCTTTTTGGTAGGGTAAAAAACTACTATGTTACCAGGAAAATGATTAAAGACTCATGGTTAATAAAAGTCTTATTGTTAGTAAAGGACTTTTTCTTATTTTTTACCACGTTTTTATTAGCTCGCTTTCTTGTCTGTCTGTTTGTTTGTTTGTTCGGTACAAATTTTGCAATCGATTTTAAACTAACTTCCCGATTAGCTAGAGACTTGAAATTTTAAACATACATCAGAACTGGATGACAATGCAATATTTAAAAAAATTTTTTTAAAAAAGCCTATGCGTTCAGGAGATATAAATTATTAATAAATTTAGCAAGTGAAGACCATCGCATATGACATGAAAATGTAGAACATCCGCCACTGATAAAATCTGGTAGAACAGTGATAACTTCATTTTGAGTACTTCCAATGTGTCAGTCACGGAGGCTGCGTTTACTGTTAAAACGTGGTCAGATAAAACATATATGACATTCTTTAACGCCTTTCGATATCATTTACGATAGAATTATTGCCAGCATGTGTATATAAAGGAGAATACGCAAACTAGCGGAAACACAAGTGTTTGAACTCAAACAATCATGAACTACAAACTCAGTCTTTTGCTTATAGTTGTTTCCGTAATATACGGTTTTGGAAATTGCATGGCAGAACCTGAAGTAAGAGACGAAATTTCTTTAATTTATTTATTTTAACACGTGCTAATTATATTGTATTAAATCTGTGCTATACATATATGGATTTGTTAAGGAACCAAAGACACATGCAAAATTATAACGAAGTGCTACCATGAAATATAAACATATGTGTCCGGTACTGATTATTATTTTTTACTAATTAGATTACATTTTATTGAAATTCTATTTCTTCTGTGCGTTTGAAACGATACCTCAACATGATAACACAGTAAATCCTCATTTGCTGTCCAACAGCCGCGTTCTGCACGGACAATGATCCTGTAGTATCGCCGGCACAGTTTAAAGGCCCGCGTGTTCTCTACAATGTACTGCCAATTAAAAATGCTTCATTGTTCGTTACATATTTTTTTATGGGACTTTCACTAATTTATTTCTGGCATTTTTCTGATAAAAATAAGACCAAACACGATATAATTTCAATTGTATCGAGTGGTTTAATCGGCGATGAAAGTTTCGTTCGCAAGGAAGGACAGCGTATGGGAAAGAAAGAGGCAGTCCCCGTCGCCGGCACAGTTCAAAGAATGTCCCATACGCTGTTCTCCGTTACGTTCGAAACTTTCATCGGCGATTGAATCACTAAATACAATTGAAATTATATAGAGGGTACAATATATGTAGTACGTTGACACTAAAAATACGGATACAGCGAGAAAAAACAATTTCTTCTATGGAATGATTGACTCTATAGATACCGATGCACACGACACTGTTCTATGTACGAAACAGTTGCGCGTAAAAACTATTCTTCGTGGCCGAGTTATCAAGGTAGAACACAATAAATGTTGCGTAAAATAGCGGAAGTAGCGTAATCAGAAAACTAATGCATGTAACGTGTTTTAATGATATTTTTACGACTGGAATGTTTATAACGTGTACACATATTTGTCTTAGCCGGAAAGCCGTGCATGGCACCGTGGATAATTTGCTGCCGAGAGGTGCGAAAAACTGTTATTTCATATTTGAGAAAATTATTATATTTGATTACATTTCATAATTCTTCCAGGCTCGATCCCGTAAGGCGTAAGGACAAATCAAAGGAGTTTGAAGAAACTAACATGCGATAATGTCAACGCTGTAATGCTTACTATATTCTTCATTGTCACAATGATGCAACGGGAAATAAAATACATATAGAATTCTAATCGCTAGCATTAATTATTATTTCCTCTGTCCTTCTTGCAATCCACATACATAATAGTTATACAGGAAATTGTGTACAATTGTTCATAAATTTTTCGAATTATGATTTCTTTTTATGCAGAATTAAGACATCCCTCGTGACTATGTTATCTGGTTACAATATTTTAGTTTAGCTGAATATAGTTCGTGCATTTGCTGCATATGTATAAAGAAGCAAAATAAACACATACTCAAATCTGTAAAAAACCACGCACAGCAACATGTCTTCGCCAATGAATCGCGGTTTCCTCGTTTTAGCCGTAGTTGTTATATCATCATTTTACGCTATAGCCGCTTCAGAAGTAAGAAATTAATTTTAACACGGTTTGCCATGGTTAAATAAATTTTATCATCTCATTTCTATAATAATAAGTTAACATACAGTAACTCCCATTAATATTCGGACGCTCTAAGAAAAACAATAACTTTGTTAATATTGAAGTTAAGATTTGAAATTTTTTGGGGAGCTAGACCAATTAGCATGCTACAGGATGTGAAAAGAAATTTTTTCAAAAATTGTATTTGGTCAGAATTGTCGGAATTTATGCGGGCCTATATTGAAATTTTAAAAAATACATTTTGTAGATCTGTGTCAATTTTATGCACTCTAAAAGTTTTATAGAAATCGGTTGATGCGGGAAAAAGCCACCGCTTCAATAACAATTAACATTCTGTACCCCTAAGGAAAATAAAATATAATGCATACAAGATAAAAATAATCAGGTTCTAGTCATTTTAATTATGTACTACCATTATTTCTGTGCCAAATGGAAGATTAAAAATCTTCTTTTACACGATAATCCGAAACGAAATTATGAGATTATGTTATTGACAGCGAATTGTGTTGGTTTATGATTAAAGTTTCTGTCGCTGTTAAAATACCTGTTAAAAAATCACAAGCCATGAGCCGCAGAATTACAAAATTTATGGAATAATCGCAGATAAATAATGTGTTAACATTCGACGATCGTTATTCTGAAGAATGCAAAATTTTCTTCAGGACGCCAAGACTTCATGCTTGTTTAACATGCATTAAGAAATATCGAAGACGTAATGTGTTAAAAAGAAAAATTGTATGTAATCGAAACAGATGATTTCAACGTGAATTACGTTATGGTATTAAAAGAAACTTTATAAGTATCGTGACGCTGCTTGAAAACAAAATGGACGGTTCTGGTGTAAGACAGTCACGACAGATAATCACACATCGTGACTGCATGAATCTAGCCAAATGTGTATTACGTGTGCAGTATATTTGTAATTATATTCGAACATAACATGGCAATGATCGGAAGGAATACCATATATAAACACCAGCAGACAAACATTCACGTATCTTCAAAACACCATTCCAGTTATTATTTCAGTGACTTCATTACTGCAAACATGTTCAAAAGTATTCGTTCCGCTTTATTACCCATTTATCTCGTTGTAATTCTGGGATATTTCTGGGTGGCAGTTGCAGAGGTGAGACTTATGCATAGGTATTAAATATTTATGATTAATATATTGTTGCAATAATGTAAGTGTCTTCACAGCCCATTTCATGCAACTGTAATGCACCAGTAGGGCTTAAATGCAAGGTAAATTCATATTTAACTGATAAATATATTATATATTTATCTATACAGTATGTGTGAAAAGAATACTAATGCCCACGCATTTATTTTACCTTTATAGCGAATCTGCAGACACAGAGGTTAAGGTATTGGTCACGAATCAAATGATGGCAGCTTATCGAAGAAAACCTTCAGGCACCATTTATTGGAATGTCTGTTGTGTGTCCTAAATTTAATGCGACTGCCATGAGAAAATAAAGTACTTCAAAACTAAACAACGTGAATTAATCTTATTACCTTGTTTTCATTTATTATTATTGACACCTTCCCATCCGGACATTTCCCATCCGTCGAACGTTTAAAAGTTCTGAAGTAAACAATTAGAAATTCAGAAATAAAAATTGTTGTGTTCATTGAATGGACAAGTACTCCGAGACAGAAACTGTGTGTTTCGATTAATACTCGAAAGTAGCCACCGATGGTGGGCCGAGGGAACAGAAGAAAGCATTGAACTCCCCTTGGCCCACCCCGTGTTATAAAGCGGATTACCATCAAATAAAAAGAAATGTTCAATTTCCCGATTGTTTAAAGTGGGCCAGTTGAATGGTCAGCCCCTAGCTCAGCGCGCTTGCCGAGTTTAGGTGCGCTATGCGCACCGATGCGCAACTTTCCGCAGTTCAACTAATTTTAGTTGATTTCGTGATAGTAAATATTGATAGATTTATTATTTCTGGCTGTTGAATGTTTATAACAACTCCTTTTGCCAACGATGTCGACAAGCACCCTCTTGGCAATCTTACCATGGATCTTATCGCATATCCATAAGGATCACTATTCTTATACGTCTCTTTAAATAAGCCTTGAACTTCAAGGATACTGTGGTATTATCATTTAGAACCACAACGTAATAATACAATATAGATATAACTTCTAATCTCGCACGACTCACATATTCGACTTTAGATTGATAATATTACGACTTGTCACGAAAAACATTCACTGATACAAAACATCACGCATAAGATTGATTATTTTTGTACAAAATGGACGGTTTCCATGTAAGACTGTCACGACTGGTTATCTGTAACTATATCTGATCGTGGCATTGCATAGAGTGGAAGGAATATATAAACAGCAACAGACGAACTATCACGTATATTTGACAAACTGTTGTACTTCATTACTGCAAACATGTTGAAAAGTGTTCGTTCAGCTTTGTTACCTGCATTTCTCCTTGTAATGCTGGGATATTTCTGGGTGGCAGTTGCAGAGGTGAGACTGATGCATAGTTATTAAATGATATTTATGATTAATATATTGTTGCAATAATGTAAGTGTCTTCACAGCCCATTTCATGCAGCTGTAATGCACCAGTAGGGGCTGCATGCCGGGTAAATTCATATTTAACTGTTCAATATATTATATATTTATCTATACAGTATGTGTGGAAAGAATATTAATGTCCACGCATTGCATTTACCTTTATAGCGAAGGTGCAGACCCAGAGGTTAAGGTATTGGCCACGATTCAAATGATGGCAGCTTATCGAAGAAAACCTCAGGCACTATTTATTGGAATGTCTGTTGTGTGTCCCAAATTTAATGCGACTGCCATGAGAAAATAAAGTACTTCAAAACTAAACAACGTGAGTCAATCTTATTAACTTGCTTTTATTTATTATTATTGGCACCTTCCCATCCGGACATTTCCCATCTGACGAACGTTTAAAAGTTCAGAAGTAAACAATTAGAAATTCAGAAATAAAAATTGTTGTGTTCATTGAATGGACAAGTACTGCGAAACAAAAACTGTGTGTTTCGATTAATACTCTAAAGTTGCCACTGAAGGTGGGCCAAGGGTAAAGAAGAAAGCATTGAACTCCCCTTGGCCCATCCCGTGTTATAAAGCGGATTACCATCACATAAAAATAAATGTTCAATTTCCCGATTGTTTAAAGTGGACCAGTTGAATGGTCAGCCCCTAGCTCAGCGCGCTTGCCGAGTTTAGGTGCGCTATGCGCACCGATGCGCAACTTTCCGCAGTTCAACTAATTTTAGTTGATTTCGTGATAGTAAATATTGATAGATTTATTATTTCTGGCTGTTGAATGTTTATTACAACTCCTTTTGCCAACGATGTCGACAAGCACCCTCTTGGCTCTCTTACCATGGATCTTATCATATATCCATAACGGTCACTTTTCTTATACGTCTCTTTAAATAGGCCTTGAACTCCAAGGATACTGTGGTATTATCATTTACAACCACAAAGTAATAATACATGTTCAACTTTAGGTTGATAATATTACGACTTGTTACGAAACACATTTACTGATACAAAACATCACGTATAGAATTTACCTTATTTTGTACAAAATGGATGGTTTCCATGTAAGACTGTCACGACTAATTACCTGTAACTATATCTGACCGTGGCTTTGCATAGATAGGAAGGAATATATAAACAGCAACAGACGAACTATCACGTATATTTGACGAACCGTTGTACTTCATTACTACAAACATGTTCAAAAGTGTTCGTTCAGTTTTATTACCTGCATTTCTCCTTGTAATGCTGGGCTATTTCTGGGTGGCAGTTGCAGAGGTGAGACTGATGCATAGTTATTAAATGATATTTATGATTAATATATTGTTGCAATAATGGAAGTGTCTTTTCAGCCCATTTCATGCAACTGTAATTCACCAGTAGGGGCTGCATGCCGGGTAAATTCATATTTAACTGTTCAATATATTATATATTTATCTATACAGCATGTGCGGAAAGAATATTAATGTCCACGCATTTAATTTACCTTTATAGCGAAGGTGCGGACCCAGAGGTTAAGGCATCGGCCACGATTCAAATGATGGCAGCTTATCGAAGAAAACCTTCAGGCCCTATTTATTGGAATGTCTGTTGTGTGTCCTAAATTTAATGCGACTGCCATGAGAAAATAAAGTATTTCAAAACTAAACAATGTGAATTAATCTTATTACCTTGCTTTCATTTGTTATTATTGACACCTTCCCATCCGGACATTTCCCATCTGTCGAACGTTTAAAAGTTCAGAAGTAAACAATTACAAATTCAGAAGTAAAAATTGTTGTGTTCAATGAATGAACAAATATTCCGAGACAGAAACTGTGTGTTTCGATTAATACTCACAAGTAGCTACTGTAGGTGGGCCAAGGGTGAAGAAGAAAGCATTGAACTCCCACTTGGCCCACCCCGTGTTGTAAAACGGATTACCATCACATAAGAAGAAATTATCAAATTTTCCGATTGTTTAAAGTGGGCCAGATGGATGGCCAGCCCCTAGCTCAGCGCGCTTCCCGAGTTTAGGTGCGCTATGCGCATCGATGCGCAACTTTCCGCAGTTCAACTAATTTTAGTTGATTTCGTGATAGTAAATATTGATAGATTTATTATTTCTGGCTGCTGAATGTTTATAACAATTCCTTTTGCCAACGATGTCGACAAGCACCCCCTTGGCTATCTTACCATGAATCTTATCACATATCCATAACGGTCACTTTTCTTATACGTCTCTTTAAATAGGCCTTGAACACCAAGGATACTGTGGTATTATCATTTACAACCACAAAGTAATAATACAACATACTCATAACTTCTAATCTCGCACGATTTACATATTCGACTTCAGGTTAAAAATATTACGACTTGTTACGAAACACATTTACTGATACAAAACATCACGTATAGAATTTATTATTTTTGTACAAAATGGCGGATTCCATGTAAGACTGTCACGACTAGTTATCTGTAACTATATCTGATCGTGGCATTGCATAGAGTGGAAGGAATATATAAACAGCAACAGACGAACTATCACGTATATTTGACAAACCGTTGTACTTCATTACTGCAAATATGTTCAAAAGTGTTCGTTCAGTTTTGTTACCTGCATTTCTCCTTGTAATGCTGGGCTATTTCTGGGTGGCAGTTGCAGAGGTGAGACTGATGCATAGTTACTAAATGATATTTATGATTAATATATTGTTGCAATAATGTAAGTGTCTTCTCAGCCCATTTCATGCAGATGTAGTTCACCAGTAGGAGCTGCATGCCGGGTAAATTCATATTTAACTGTTCAATATATTATATATTTATCTATACAGTATGTGCGGAAAGAATATTAATGTTCACGCACTTAATTTACCTTTATAGCGAAGGTGCGGAAACAGAGGTTAAGGAATTGGCGACGATTCAAATGATGGCAGCTTATCGAAGAAAACCTTCAGGCACTATTTATTGGAATGTCTGTTGTGTGTCCTAAATTTAATGCGACTGCCATGAGAAAATAAAGTACTTCAAAACTAAACAACGTGAATTAATCTTATTACCTTGCTTTCATTTACTATTATTGACACCTTCCCATCCGGACATTTCCCATCTGTCGAACGTTTAAAAGTTCAGAAGTAAACAATTAGAAATTCAGAAATAAAAATTGTTGTGTTCATTGAATGGACAAGTACTGCTGAGAGATGACAAGAAGGTCCCTGGCAGGAATGCAGTGACGTAGACAAGAATGCGCGCCCGATTGGTTAGCTTGGAAGGTGCGTGCCTTCTATTGGCCGAAGCGGTCACAGACACACTACTACTGCTATGCAGAACAATAGACCCCTCTTGCCTCTACGCCCGCTCAGGGACCTTTTTGTCATCTCCAAGCAGTACTTCGAGACAGAAACTGTGTGTTTCGATACTACTCGAAAGTAGCCACTGAAGGTGGGCCAAGGGTAAACAAGAAAGCATTGAACTGCCCTTGGCCCACCCCGTGTTATAAAGCGGATTGCCATCATATAAAAAGAAATGGTAAATTTTCCGATTGTTTAAAGTGGGCCAGATGGATGGTCAGCCCCTAGCTCAGCGCGCTTCCCGAGTTTAGGTGCGCTATGCGCATCGATGCGCAACTTTCCGCAGTTCAACTAATTTTAGTTGATTTCGTGATAGTACATATTGATAGATTTATTATTTCTGGCTGTTGAATGTTTATAGCAATTCCTTTTGCCAACGATGTCGACAAGCACACCCTTGGCTATCTTACCATGGATCTTATCATGCATCTATATGAATCATTTTCATTGTAGGCAGAGCTGGGCAAAAATCTAATCAACGATTGACGAATAAATTTCTACTTCAATCGTTAATCACAATTAACAATTTATCTCCTAGTTTAGTCGTTATTTGCGGTTAACGATTACATTCCTTTCAATTGCAATCGTCAATCGGATAATTGATTGATTAACTGCTGAAACTTCGAAATGAAATACGGAATCAGAACTGTATGAATACTGAAACAAATGTAAACTGAGGTTTTGTTGAGATATATTTCTGTCAATTCTCCGTCTCCGCTTTCTCACTCTATCTCCCTCCTTCTTATATTTTATGGATAGATCGTATGGCGATTAATTTCATCAATCGATTGAATCAATCTCCGACTTTTCGATGATTACTTTTTTAATCAATCAATCTTGATTACAATTTTAATCGATTAATGCCCAACTCTGGTTTTAGGTCTCTTTAAATAAGCCTTGAAACTCAAGGATACTGCAGTATTATCATTTACAACCTTGAAGTAATAAAACAACATACTGATAATAAAAATCTTATGACTTTACCTTATAAAATGCCAGGAAACACGTTTACTGATACAAAACATCACGCATAAAATCTATTATTTTTATACAAAATGAAAGGTTTTCATGTAAGATTGTCACGACTAGTTTATCTATACAGGGGAATATATAAACAGCAACAGACGAACTATCATGTATGTTCGACAAACCATTGTGCTTCATTACTGCAAACATGTTCAAAAGTGTTCGTTCAGCTTTGTTACCTGCATTTCTCCTTGTAATGCTGGGATATTTCTCGGTGGCGCTTGCAGAGGTGAGACTGATGCATACTTATTAAATGATATTTATGATTAATATACTGTTGCAATAATGTTATGTATCTCTGTAGCTCATTTTATTTGTATTCGGTATGTGGAAAGACTACTAATGTTCGTACATTTATTTTTTCTCTATAGCCAAAGGCCGATCCTGAAGAACTTTGGAGGAATTGGGAGGATTGATTCAAATCATGGCAACACAATGAAGAAAACCTTCAAACCCTGTGTATTGGAATGTCTGTTGTGCGTTCCAAATTTTATGTGACTACCATGAGTAAATAAAGTTCTTCAAAACTATATAATGTTTGTATTTAGATATTTATACATCTCCTACGACTGAGTAATCTTATTAAAAAGCAATGAAGTTAGCTGTAAGTATCAGAAATAAACAATTCGTGTTTGGTGGACCTTGGAACTGTTTATTGGTCACGTGGAACGTTTCTAATCGCGGTTTACAAAAATATATTGCATATTGTATCCATGTACCTGAAAAATGTCCATTAATTTTAATTCGAGAAAATTATTATTCTCCAGTCCCGAGTTCGTAGACATAAAGAACAGAATGCATAGGGAGTACGGGATGATGAGATCTTCAGAATGAAATTTTGTTCGTCACCGTGACAGCAAAGACTGGCTCCATGTAGCCATTCACAGAATAAAATGAAATACAAATTGTAAATACTGGATCACCTTTCTTATAATTCCCTTTAAAATAATCCTTAAACTTCAAGGACACCGTAGTATTGTCAATGGTAAATGTAACTTTGAGGGGAGCCATCTTGCATGCTCCGTGGCAACGTAAGTCTGTTCCGGGGCGACATCTGTTTATTTTATTACCACGTTTTTATTAGCTCGCTTTCTTGTTTGTTTGTTTGTTCGGTGGCAAATTTTGAAATTGATTTTAAACTAACTTCCTGATGAGCTAGAGACTTGAAATCGGTTACATGGCTCAGAAATGGATGACAATGCATTATTCAAAAAAAAATTTTTTTAAAAGTCTATCCGTTTCGGAGATATAACAATTAAATATTTACCTGTTCACCCCCCCGCGAAACCTACGTCATCGCGTTCAGCGATCGCCACACCGCGCGACAGCGCTCCCTACTCCACTACCCGTTCCCTCTCTGACTCATCCCCACTCCACTGACCCGCTTCGCACCGAAGGAGCTTAGTGTGCGTCAGTGTGCGTCAGGGTGCGTTTGAGCTCCGTGCGGTGTTTACAAAGTTACTACGTATTATTATACTATAATGTTTGTTTACCAATCGAAGGGACAGTTACACCGAGATTTTCGGTCGAACCTTTATCTTTGACATTTTACCACGGCGTTTCGATATGATGCGGTCGCAATACCGTCTGAAATTTACTACATGTCTCTGTTTTAATCTCGAAATAATGTCTACAAAAAGGGAGCAGTTCGTTAATGATGATTTTCACACAGAAGTCGCCAAATCACCAGGCATGCCATTAAATACTTTACCACGTTTTTATAAGGTCGCTTTCTTGTATGTCTGTTTGTCTGTTCGGTACAAATTTTACAACTGATTTTAAACTAACTTCTCGATGAGCTAGAGACTTGAAATTTTAAACATAGCTCAGTACTATATGACAATGCAATATTAAAAAAAATTTTTTTAATTTACAACAGCCTACTTGTTTAGGAGATATAAACTATTAAAAATTTAACCGTTACACGTACCCGCGCGACGACCGGTAGTGCCCACTCGGTTCCCACTCTGACTCATCCCCACTCCACTGACCCGCTTCGCACCGAAGGAGCTCAGTGTGCGTTCGAGCTCCGTGTGGTGTTTACAAAGTTACTACGTATTAGTATACTATAATGTTTGTTTATCAAGCGAAAGAACAGTTACACCGAAATTCTCCGTCGAACCTTTATCTTTGACATTTTACCACGGCGTTCGTTTTCGATATGACGCGTCGCAATACCGTCTGAAATTTACTACATGTCTCTGTTACAATCTCATCAAAATGTTCAAAATCGATTGTAAAATTTCACACATACAAGACTAAAAAGCAGAAAATAATTATTTAAATAAAAATAAATTTTTTAAAAATACCACGTTTTTAAAACGGACTAAAAAGTATAAAATAAAATTTTAAAAAACGTCACGTTTAAAAAACGGACTAAAAAGTATAAAATAATTTTTTCTAGCCCCATGCAGATTCCTAACCCCTGAAAATTTGTGATTGTGAATTTTTAATAGCTAAGAAAATACTTGTAAGATTTAAAACGAAAAACGTGGGGCGCAAGATAATACATAGTAAGGAGTGTAGAGAGTAGCTGCCGCTGAGAAATCTCGTACAACACTTCATATCATTTGCAGTGCAATAAAGTTGTTAGTGATTTAGTGTTCATGCATCAATTATCTATTGCATGCGCCCCGCGTTTTTCGTTTTAAATCTTACAAGTATTTTCTTAGCTATTAAAAATTCACAATCACAAATTTTCAGGGGTTAGGAATCTGCATGGGGCTAGAAAAAAATATTTTATACTTTTTAGTCCGTTTTTTAAACGTGGCGTTTTTTAAAATTTTATTTTATACTTTTTAGTCCGTTTTAAAAACGTGGTAGTTTTAAAAAATTTATTTTTTTGTATGTAAACACGTTGTGGGGATGGGAGGGAAAACAGAACAGAGTGTCACTCTATACAGGGCGAGCTTTCAATTTTGGAAGACTACTTCTGGATTTGCGTATGCGTGGGGTATCCGCCCCCTTCCCCCACCACCTAATCCTAACTACATAATTCTGATCGCATGATTTTTCCATTACTAGTTCAAATTCTGTATGACGGCTATATAGAATGCAACGACTATGCAATCAAATTTAGTTAGGATTAGGTGGTTGGGGGGGGGGGGAAGTGTGCCGGCCCGACCACGCATACGAAAATACAGTATTAGCAATAGTTTTTTGCAAATATCTTGCAAACTAAGTCCGAGCGACGGATAGATGTAATGACAAAAGTTGTTCAGAATGTTGCCCTTGCCAACATATGTCAAGGTCAAGGTGATCCGAGATGTGTGGGTATAGTGGCTCGTAAACAAACAAGTTCAAACTAGCTGCTCCAATCACTCTTTTTCGTTAATATCTCGGGAACTAAAGCCCAGCGACGGATAATTTATAAAGCACAGTTGTTCAGAATGGTCAAGGTGAACGTCATCCGAGATGGTTCCCCACAAAGCTACATTTACCTTGTCAATTTCAACACTGAAGTAGTAAAACGCCATATTTATGACTTCTAATGTTGCACGATTCACATATACGACTTCAGATTGAAAATATTACGACTTGTCACGAAAAACATTTACTGCTACAAAACAGCACGCATAAGATTATTTTTGTACAAAACAAACGGTTTCCATGTAAGACTGCCATTGCATAGAGTGGAAGGAATATATAAACAGCAACAGACGAACTATCACGTATATTTGACAAACCGTTGTACTTCATTATTGCAAATATGTTCAAAAGTGTTCGTTCAGTTTTGTTACCTGCATTTCTCCTTGTAATGCTAGGCTATTTCTGGGTGGCAGTTGCAGAGGTGAGACTGATGCATAGTTATTAAATGATATTTATGATTAATATATTGTTGCAATAATATAAGTGTCTTCACAGCCCATTTCATGCAGCTGTAATGCACCAGTAGGGGCTGCATGCCGGGTAAATTCATATTTAACTGTTCAATATATTATATATTTATCTATACAGTATGTGTGGAAAGAATATTAATGTCCACGCATTGCATTTACCTTTATAGCGAAGGTGCAGACCCAGAGGTTAAGGTATTGGCCACGATTCAAATGATGGCAGCTTATCGAAGAAAACCTCAGGCACTATTTATTGGAATGTCTGTTGTGTGTCCCAAATTTAATGCGACTGCCATGAGAAAATAAAGTACTTCAAAACTAAACAACGTGAGTCAATCTTATTAACTTGCTTTTATTTATTATTATTGGCACCTTCCCATCCGGACATTTCCCATCCGACGAACGTTTAAAAGTTCAGAAGTAAACAATTAGAAATTCAGAAATAAAAATTGTTGTGTTCATTGAATGGACAAGTACTCCGAGACAGAAACTGTGTGTTTCGATTAATACTCGAAAGTAGCCACCGATGGTGGGCCGAGGGAACAGAAGAAAGCATTGAACTCCCCTTGGCCCATCCCGTGTTATAAAGCGGATTACCATCACACAAAAAGAAATGTTCAATTTCCCGATTGTTTAAAGTGGGCCAGTTGAATGGTCAGCCCCCAGCTCAGCGCGCTTGCCGAGTTTAGGTGCGCTATGCGCACCGATGCGCAACTTTCCGCAGTTCAACTAATTTTAGTTGATTTCGTGATAGTAAATATTGATAGATTTATTATTTCTGGCTGTTGAATGTTTATTACAACTCCTTTTGCCAACGATGTCGACAAGCACCCTCTTGGCTCTCTTACCATGGATCTTATCATATATCCATAACGGTCACTTTTCTTATACGTCTCTTTAAATAGGCCTTGAACTCCAAGGATACTGTGGTATTATCATTTACAACCACAAAGTAATAATACATGTTCAACTTTAGGTTGATAATATTACGACTTGTTACGAAACACATTTACTGATACAAAACATCACGTATAGAATTTACCTTATTTTGTACAAAATGGATGGTTTCCATGTAAGACTGTCACGACTAATTACCTGTAACTATATCTGACCGTGGCTTTGCATAGATAGGAAGGAATATATAAACAGCAACAGACGAACTATCACGTATATTTGACGAACCGTTGTACTTCATTACTACAAACATGTTCAAAAGTGTTCGTTCAGTTTTGTTACCTGCATTTCTCCTTGTAATGCTGGGCTATTTCTGGGTGGCAGTTGCAGAGGTGAGACTGATGCATAGTTATTAAATGATATTTATGATTAATATATTGTTGCAATAATGGAAGTGTCTTTTCAGCCCATTTCATGCAACTGTAATGCACCAGTAGGGGCTGCATGCCGGGTAAATTCATATTTAACTGTTCAATATATTATATATTTATCTATACAGTATGTGCGGAAAGAATATTAATGTCCACGCATTTAATTTACCTTTATAGCGAAGGTGCGTACCCAGAGGTTAAGGCATCGGCCACGATTCAAATGATGGCAGCTTATCGAAGAAAACCTTCAGGCACTATTTATTGGAATGTCTGTTGTGTGTCCTAAATTTAATGCGACTGCCATGAGAAAATAAAGTATTTCAAAACTAAACAATGTGAATTAATCTTATTACCTTGTTTTCATTTATTATTATTGACACCTTCCCATCCGGACATTTCCCATCTGTCGAACGTTTAAAAGTTCAGAAGTAAACAATTACAAATTCAGAAGTAAAAATTGTTGTGTTCAATGAATGAACAAATATTCCGAGACAGAAACTGTGTGTTTCGATTAATACTCACAAGTAGCTACTGTAGGTGGGCCAAGGGTAAAGAAGAAAGCATTGAACTCCCACTTGGCCCACCCCGTGTTGTAAAACGGATTACCATCACATAAGAAGAAATTATCAAATTTTCCGATTGTTTAAAGTGGGCCAGATGGATGGCCAGCCCCTAGCTCAGCGCGCTTCCCGAGTTTAGGTGCGCTATGCGCATCGATGCGCAACTTTCCGCAGTTCAACTAATTTTAGTTGATTTCGTGATAGTAAATATTGATAGATTTATTATTTCTGGCTGCTGAATGTTTATAACAATTCCTTTTGCCAACGATGTCGACAAGCACCCCCTTGGCTATCTTACCATGGATCTTATCACATATCCATAACGGTCACTTTTCTTATACGTCTCTTTAAATAGGCCTTGAACACCAATGATACTGTGGTATTATCATTTACAACCACAAAGTAATAATACAACATACTTATAACTTCTAATCTCGCACGATTCACATATTCGACTTCAGGTTAAAAATATTACGACTTGTTACGAAACACATTTACTGATACAAAACATCACGTATAGAATTTATTATTTTTGTACAAAATGGCGGTTTCCATGTAAGACTGTCACGACTAGTTATCTGTAACTATATCTGATCGTGGCATTGCATAGAGTGGAAGGAATATATAAACAGCAACAGACGAACTATCACGTATATTTGACAAACCGTTGTACTTCATTACTGCAAATATGTTCAAAAGTGTTCGTTCAGTTTTGTTACCTGCATTTCTCCTTGTAATGCTGGGCTATTTCTGGGTGGCAGTTGCAGAGGTGAGACTGATGCATAGTTACTAAATGATATTTATGATTAATATATTGTTGCAATAATGTAAGTGTCTTCTCAGCCCATTTCATGCAGATGTAGTTCACCAGTAGGAGCTGCATGCCGGGTAAATTCATATTTAACTGTTCAATATATTATATATTTATCTATACAGTATGTGCGGAAAGAATATTAATGTTCACGCACTTAATTTACCTTTATAGCGAAGGTGCGGAAACAGAGGTTAAGGAATTGGCGACGATTCAAATGATGGCAGCTTATCGAAGATAACCTTCAGGCACTATTTATTGGACTGTCTGTTGTGTGTCGTAAATTTAATGCGACTGCCATGAGAAAATAAAGTACTTCAAAACTAAACAACGTGAATCAATCTTATTAACTTGCTTTTATTTATTATTATTGGCACCTTCCCATCCGGACATTTCCCATCTGTCGAACGTTTAAAAGTTCAGAAGTAAACAATTAGAAATTCAGAAATAAAAATTGTTGTGTTCATTGAATGGACAAGTACTCCGAGACAAAAACTGCGTGTTTCTATTTCGTGGGCCAAGGGTAAAGAAGAAAGCATTGAACTCCCCTTGGCCCACCCCGTGTTATAAAGCGGATTACCATCACATAAAAAGAAATGTTCAATTTTGCGATTGTTTAAAGTGGGCCAGATGAATGCTCAGCCCCTAGCTCAGCGCGCTTGCCGAGTTTAGGTGCACTATGCGCACCGTTGCGCAACTTTCCGTAGTTCAGCTAAAAATTAGTTGACTTCGTGATAATAAATATTGACAGATTTATTTTTTCTGGCTGTTGAATGTTTATAACAATTCCTTTGCCAACGATGTCGTGTGCCAAGCACCCCCTTGGCTATCTTACCATGGATCTTATCACATATCCATAAGGATCACTTTTCTTGTACTAAGTAACGAAAAGACTCGTGCTTCCCGCGATAAATGTTTACTTTATGTTCTGTTCGTGTAAAACGTGATGTAATGAAGTTTTAGTGTAGTAAATTTTTATAGTTCGAAGGAAATGTGTGTTTGTGATGATTCATCACTGATGAAGTAGCGAAAAGACAATGTTATATTTTGAACGAACAATATTTATTTTTCAAAGTAATTACATCTTCTTCAATCATATAGCACACTTGGAATAATTGTTTATCATTGTGCCATTCTTTTTCTTCTGATTAACATTTTCCATTGAGCTATAAAAATAAACGTTAAAGAATGTAGCGCATTAGCATTGTATCAGTAGCATTAGTTAATAGGAATCAGACAGGTTCGTACCCTACACATCATTTTATACTTCATGCTATGGCATAAAGTACTTTTTGGTAAAGAATAGCATGCTGGTGCCAGCTAGAAAGAAGACGTCGCGATGATTCATTACATGTTGATAGCAAGACACATGTAGATAAAAGAAAAAATATTTTCACTTACTCCAACTACTGGTGTCAGGAAATGTCCGGCCAGTAATATCAATGAAACGAATAGAAGATACAGTTTTTGGTTCATGATCGCGTATTCTGTACTTCTGTACTTGCTGCTAACCAATGACTGCTACCATAGTTCCGTGAAAATACAATTCGTGTTTTGCGAGATAAATGTTTACCTGTACGCAATTTTCGTGTAGAACGTGAAGCAAGGTAACAGATTAATAGCATGACCGTCATTGTTATTTACATTATGCTTCGTTCCAGTGGCGCTCATCACTCCAACGGGCGTTCGCTGCGCCGTATTCCGTGGAACGCCTATTCTAGCGGTAAGCGGCACTGGCGACAACTCATGTCGCGCGAAGATATTTTGCTTTCTGGTTTGAAAAAAACGTCGACGATCCAAACTTGAAATGGTGGTTTCTCACGATAAAAGTCTGCTCTATGGCGTGGTATAGTTCGATTTTCCGCTGGACCCTTATTTTTTGAGATAAATTGAAAAATATCCTCAAAAATTGGTGCAAAAGTGGTGTCTCTCCGTCTTTAATCATTGTTTATACATGTTTCAACAATCATAATGCATAATATTGGATATTACTATATTCGGGAAAGTCTACAGAATCTTTTGTTGCAAAGAACAATTCAATATCTTTTATAATAACATCACAATATTTGTTTAAAGTTGAAAAATATGTTTTTTGTTCAAAGCCGTGTTCCTCAAAAACTGTGCGTATAGGAAAAAAATTAAAAACAGATTCGGAATGAGCGCAAAAAACTCTATAAGAGGGATCCATCAGTAATTAGGGAACACAACAAAAGTTGAAATTTGTTGGACAGTGTAATTTAATTTGGAAAGAAAACAATTTATTTCATTTGTGGAAGCATCTGGAGCTAGAGTCCATTCATGATGGCGTCATATTGCCATTTAAGAAAAGCTTAGCACTGGACGTAAGAATAGAAATGTATACAATCATTTATTACTATCATATAATTGTGAAGAAGACTAATTCATGGATGTAATTAAACATAAACATACCTTGCACAATTTTTTAATATGTGGTGGACATTACCTCTTTTTTTTTTAAAGGACACATACTATACTTTTGTCGTGGCACATAAATTTTCAACTAATCCTGATTGTCCGTCGCTAATGACCATAGCAGTTGAAGCGACGTTAAATAAATAATGATGATGGTGATAATCCTGCTTGTGCCGGTTCCTTAAAATATCCTGACAACAGAATCAGGCAAACAAATAGAAACAGGAACTGCAGCTTCCAGATCATGGTTGCGTTAGTGTGCTTCGAAGTTTCTCGAGTCAATGATTTGTGAACGCTTACGTAAATTGATAAAAATGTGTTTTTATATTTTGCGCGATTAATGTTTATCTGTATGCGAATTTCGTGTAGAACGTGAAGCAAGGTAACAGATTAATAGCATGACCGTCATTGTTATTTACATTATAACGAAACTGCATGTTGAGAAGAATGGGAGCGATAAAAAACGCACTACAAAGTATAAAATAATTTCCATTTCATTTATGTGAATATACACGAACTTAAATACAATACAATCTTTTCGGAGGCGGCGCAAAATTGAAAATTTTCGATACTGGAAATTACGAAAATCCTTAAATTCTTCTACATGCTTTCATACATATATTAATGTATCTTCTCTTCCCACCTGCTGATTTCCAAGCCCACCATATTCCAATGAAATCATAATCAGCAACATCTGTCATTTGGAAAATTTTTAATTTTTGCGTCGCCTCCGAAAAGATTGTATTGTATTTAAATTCGCGTGTATTCACATAAATTAAATGGAAATTATTTCATACTTTTTAGTGCGTTTTTTCGAAGTCGGTTTAATTTTTTTTTATAAAATTTTTTTTATTTCACACTTTTTATCTCTGTCAGCTGTCACATTCCAAATCGTAATTTATAAATATCTGAAAGCCGCAATCGATAACGGTAACAACGTCGCGTCGTTACTGTTCCTAATATCTAACATTTAGCGGTGTTCACAACGGCATCACCACCCTACGTTTTCGCAAATAAAATCGTAATTAATAAAAAAATGTAAATTTTTTTGCACGGGACCATCCCGGGAACATACTCTACAAGATGCAAAAGGTTTCGTTCCGATTGGTCCATCCATCTCGGCGTAATCGGTGAACATACATAGAAAAAAAAATCGAAAAAGGCACATACAGATCGAATTGAGTAATCTCCTCCTTTTTCGAAGTCGGTTAAAAAAGGGTTGTATTTTCAATAAACTGTATAAATTTTCGAATGCACCTACACCTTCCTTCAGTATATGCATAACGTATTCGATGAATGTTCGAAAAATTACATTGTTAAACGATAGACTGTATTTAATTGTGCAGATTGTTTTATTGGAACTGTATTACATTGACATTAATAATATAACACATTATTCAGTGTTGTAATAACTTAATTTGGAAAGAAAACAATTCATTTCATTATTGGAAGCATCTGCAGCTAGAGTCCATTCGTGATGGCGCCATATTGCCATGCAAGGAAATCATTGCCCCCTAGCACTGGATATAAGAATAGAAATGTATACAATCTATTATTACTATCATGTAATTGTGAAGAAGACATCATGGATGTAATTAAACATAAACGTACCTTGCAAGCTTCTTTAATATCTGGTGTACAATGTTGTGGGTGGTCTCTTGCTATGTCACATATCATTGGTGACTAAGAACATAATACAAAAAATCATTAGAAGTCCAGAAGAAAAGTCACATATTTCTTAGTGTATCGAAAGTTCTTTGATTTTGTCTCAGATTTGGACGAAAGGTCCCACACTGTGAGGCGTTTCATGGGATACGGAGCACAGTGGAACTTTTCGTCTAAATCGGAGACAAAATCAAAGATCTTTCGATAGAAATGAGGTAGAGCGATGAAATTTTTTTTAAATTAAAGCTGAAACTTGGCAGAATATGGGAAAATAGGAAGATTATGGTACGAACGTTTTATAACCTTGAGAAAATTCGTTAAACAATTCGTTCACAAAAATCGATTTCTTGTAAAATCCTGAAGTCGTAGTCAAATTTTGAGACCAAATTTGAATTTAGCATGAAAATATCTACAGGAAATGATGTATGGCATGTTACAAAAAAATTTTTTTCTACCCGTGGTATTGCAAAAACCACAATTTTCGTGACATTGTGCAAGTTTGACGATTTTTTTCAAGGTTAAAAAATGTTCGTACCATAATCTCCCTATTTTTCCCATATTCTGTAAAGTCTCAGCTGTAATTAAAAAAAGTTTCAGCTCTCTATCTCATTTCTATCGGAAGTTCTTTGATTTTGTCTCCGAAATGGACGAAAAGTTCCACTGTGCGGCGTCGAACAACGGCGATCCGTGATCCATCCGCGTGTTTACGTATGTGGCAAAAAGCGGGTGACAGTGCGAGCACCGGTATAGCTAACCGAGACCGAATTTCACTGCTTGAATCCTGAACACTTCGAAATATAATGCAACAATTTAAAATGTATTTTAACTTACTCCAATTGCTGGTGCCACGAAAAATCCTGACACCAAAATGAGGAAGACAAATAGGAAAGCAAACTGTAGCTTTTGAATCATTGTTGAGTTAGTGTGCTGCGAGTTTTTCTCTAGTCACTATTTGTTACAGTCGTGTCTCTGCCTTTTATATGAAACCGTTGAGGCAGAACGTGATAAATATATTTTACGTAAACACATAAAAATTTAATCGTATTTTACGCGATTTGATAAAGTGGTATACATGTTTGCATATCTAATATATAACATGTTCAATGAATATTCTAACAATTACATTGTAAAGGAAAACAATTTATTTATTTGTGCAAATTGCTTTATTGAAATTTCATAAACATTGTTGTTTAGATATGTATATTGTATAAGCGTTCGGTTTAGAACAATGTACCTTTGTTTGGTCGCGTCTCGATTTTTGTTGAGAGTCGTTTCCTCATCGTCCAGGCGCCGAAATTCTACCCATAGTTTATTCCTTGTGGCACCAGTTACACTCCGCGACAAAACTATAAGACATGTGCGAAATTCGATGAAAATTCTACAGGGTTTTCGAAAAGTCTGGAAACGGTCGAATATCTCAAAAATATAGCATTTTAGAGAAAAATGGTTGAGACATGTATTTTATGGTTTCGCAATGGCTATAAGATGGCGCCATTGGTTTGACCTTGAAGAATCATTTGAAGGTCACGTGAAGGTTGCCTCAATTTTTTAAAATGGCACCCTCTATTTTCTATTACGTATTCTTGCAGCTAATCTCGAGAGCTCTCCAAAACACTATAATCAACTGCTTTTTCATCAATTACTTTTCGAGTTATAAGGCTTCAAAGGTACAATACCGCCGGCACACAGTGGTAAATGTTTCGATTTTAGGTGGACAAAATTGTTTTCGACTAATTTACATCCTTTTGATATTTGATAATTACAATTATGATGTTTATTTTTTTGTTATGATGGAATTGAACATAAAAATTATAACAAACGGATGTTTTCCTTATATTTCTATATTTCCGATGTATAAAAGATAAAGTCTGTAAATATAAGAAAATGACTTTAATATGATTACTTTTTTTATTAATTAATATTAGAATACATTAATAAAAAATTAACTTCAGGTAATAGCTTCAAAGTTGATGTGGTTGTTCTTCGCCTATAACTATTTATAATGGGATCAGAGGTAACTAATAACATATGGAATATATCTTCCATTGTGGATTCCCGTGAACATTTTCTCGTATTTCCTTCTCTGTACTTTTTTATTTCCTTGTGCCTACACTCTTGTGCTTCTTCGTAGAGCTGGCCAATCGGCAGCATGGCATGTTTAATTATTTCTGACCCATGCATAAGCAATTTATGCACTGTTGGTTGGAGAAGATACCATGGATATAGGCTCAAATATTTTTCTAACGTATCTGAAGCATATTTTTTGAATTTATTAGGATCTATTTCATATCCACATGAAATAGTTTGCAGCATAACAGAGAACTGACTTATTAAATTTTCATCTAAGCCCGTTATGGCACTTGATAGCAACGGATTTTCAAAAAAACGACGAGCTGTATTGCCATCATTAGATGTGCCATAACCAGGCTTTACTACGTCAACGAGTAAACCCATTTCGTTCCAAAATCTTTTCTGTATTTCCTTCTTTCTTTTCGCTAATTTTTCTTTGTTTTCCTTCTTTACTATTTTTTCTCGAATTTCCAAACGATAGGAAATTTTAATTAAACATTCGAAACAACGAATTTTCATATGTAAAGGTGATAGGCCAAATCTATAAGCTGATGGAATGTCCGAAATTGCAGCTGATGATGGTTTGTTCATATCACGAAGTCCACATCTACATATATAACATTTTTGAGAAGACACATCCATCAAAGTGTTAGAAATTTTACCATCAACCATCGTAGAAAGAAGTACTGGTTTTATATTTATTTCTTTTTCTTCTATCATTATTTTTATAGAAGTTAATGTTTTTATTTCATTTTCTATCTTTTCTGTTTCAACTTTGATTAATTCCTTATTTTCAGATCGTAACAATATTTTTATTGGTCTACAAAATCTAGTGCTTGATGGTACCCTATTTTGCCATAATATTATCTTATTATCTTCTTCTTTAAAAAACATTTGCAATGGTACCAGTGATACTACAAACATTGAATTGTCTTCTTGTTTTTCATCACATTCTCGGAAGCGTTGTTTGTACCTGCTCATGCCAGAGGTCCCATCACAGCCCCATTTAAATATAATTATAGGATCATATATTTTCTGTTTCAATTGCAACAATACTTCTCGTTGAACTGCACAAAGACGTTTAATAGTATGCACGATTAGAGATTGTAAAGGTACCTCTGCGGAAATTTCAGTAATTTTAATTTCCTCGGGTAGCATCCCTTTTTGGCTTCAAGTATGTAAGGATATGAAGGAAAAGCATTTAATTCATGCATATTTAAGCGTTGTTGCACTGTCTCATACGCCCGTTTCGTCATTTTTCCATTCAAAAATGTAGCTAGTGCTTCTTCCTTGCTAATTTTCTCTTTTTCAATTTGTGGCGTTTGAAATTGTTGTTTTATTTCTTGTAATTCTGTAGAAGAAGAAGAATTGGCAGAAGAAGCCCGTTTCACTATATAAGCTGCACTACGCTTTCCTTCTGATCTTAAACTTACTTGTGCAGCATATACAATTTCGTTATTGCTATGTGATTCTACTAGTTTTTGAATTCGGCGTCTTTTTGTTTTTTCACATCCGTTATCAAATAGTTTTCTAGGCCGACCAGGGCCTTTAGATGTTGACAGCTGCTGTTGTATATTGGTTTGTAGCTCAGGGAAGTAAGTAAATTCTTTCAACCATGAAGAATTCTTTTTCTCAAATTTTTCTTTTATGCGACAACTCTTTGTCCATTTCTGAGACATAATATAGGCTAATTTTCTAATACGATCTTGAATACCATTTTCTATTTCCTCATTAATATCTTCTATACAAAAATAGTCAAGGACATACTGAAATATTTGCGTAATTTTCATCTCCTTACTCGTTTCGTTGAACCATACTTCGAACAACTGCTTTCGCGAAATAGCGTATGTATCTGAAATTTGAAAATTTCTCAGTAAGTAGCAGGAGGTAGCAGCGAATTTTTCTTCGACATTGTTAAGTAATTCATATAGATAAAATATACAAAAAAATTGCAGCTTGAGCATGCTTGAGTCAAAGTATAACCTCACTTCATTTACTCATTCATAAAAACAAACGCTTTTGATTATGGTTTATTTGATTTATTTCCTCCTTTTGATTTTAAACTCAAACGAGAATATATAAATTCGTTTCATATGTACTTACTTTCCATTTTTCAATGCACAACAAAAGAATTCACTTTCTCTATTAGTTTTAATTTAATGAGACGTGTTTACGTTACCGTTCATTACCTTACTGAAGATTATCAATATACACCGCAGTTTCGGAACATTCAACTATTCGTTAATCGATAAAAAATAGAAATAACGAGATATAATTTTTAGAATTATTTAATTCAGTATGTCTAATAATATATTTTCTCAATAAAATTTTTTTTTCAATAATTGAGAAAAATTAATTTTGTCCAGCTAGAATTAGACATTTTACCACTGTGCGGCATTAGCGTTAACCGAGATGTACCACGTGGAGGTTGCACGGTCGGATTTACATCTCTCGTGTGTGTGTGTGCGGTTTTTACTGAATTAAATGTTCAAATTGTTTTCCTTCTGCTGCTTGACAAAGACCTAATCGTAGATAAAATTCATTTAATACGTTTCGTCTCATTTCTGGTGAGATAAGATTTACTTGGTGCAGTATGCGTTCCCTAAGGTCTGCCAAATTAGCAGGTTTCGTTACGTATACATTGTTTTTAACATACCCCCATAAAAAGTAGTCCAATGGAGAAAGATCTGGTGATCTAGAGGGCCACCCTATTTCTCCACGTCTTCCTATCCATCGGTTTGGGAAAGTATTAGTTAAATATTGACGCGCTATTACTGCATAGTGTGGCGGTGCACCATCTTGTTGAAACCAAATATTTTGCATATTTCCGTCAAACAAATTGTCAATAGCAGGAAGTATTTGATTTCGCAATAAATCTAAATAAATGTTTGCACTTGAGTTTCCTTCGATAAAGAAGGGCCTGATAATACCACGTTTGCAAAAACCCGCCCACACGTTTAGTTTTTGGGGATACTGTGTGTGGAGATCACGCATCCAGTGAGGATTCTCGTCACTCCTATAGCGGCAATTCTGACGATTTACTGTACCATTTAATTCGAAAGAAGCGTCGGAAAAAATTATGTTATCAAGAAAAGTGTTATCATTATCGCATCGACGCATCATTTCATCGCAAACCTCAATTCTTCTATCGAAATCACATTCCGCTAGCTCCTGAGTAAGTTTTATTTTGAAAGGATGCCATTTTTCTTTCATCATAATTTTATGAACGGAAGATGTACTAACTTCAGTCGTCTGTGCTACCTTCCTCATCGAAGAATGAGGATTTTCTACAAATGATTGCATTACATCCATACTTTGATCAAAATTTGTAGCTGATTTTGGTCTACCACTCCGCGAGCGGTCCTTGACAGATCCTGTTTCTTCAAATCGTCTGACAGTTTTTTGAACTGTAGACTTTGAAATTGGTTCACGATCTGGATAAGTATTGTTAAACAAAGTCGCTACTTGTTCGAAGGACCTAACGCGGTCATTATATCCTCGCATCATTAATAATGTAATTCTTTCCCTTTCAGTCAATACCATTTTGGCGACTACCGAAGGTCTTTCTTACTTTTATTGAATGTAATAACGACAAGTCTGTCGATAACGAAGAACAAAACTATTACCATCGACCGTACAACCTCCACGTGGTACATCTCGGTTAACGCTAATGCCGGCGCACAGTGGTAAAATGTCTAATTCTAGCTGGACAAAAATAATTTTTCTCAATTATTGAAAAACATATTTAATTGAGAAAATATATTATTAGACATACTGAACTAAATAATTCTAACATTATATCTCATTATTTCCATTTTTTATCCATTAACAACTAGTTGAATGTTCCGAAACTGCGGTGAATTTTTGTGTCGTGCATTGAAAAATGAAAAGTAAGTACATATTAAACTAATTTATATTTTCTCGTTTTAGTTTAAAACTAAAAGGAGGAAGTAAATAAAATAAACTATAATCGAAAGCGTTTCTTTTATGAATGAGTTAATAAAGTGAGATTATACTTTAACTCAAGCATACTCAAGCTGCAATATTTTTGTATATTTTATCTATATGAATTACCTAACAATGTCGAAGAAAAACTAGCTGCTACAACCTGCTACTTATTGAGAAATCCGATCCGATTAGATCGCTTAATTATAGTTTGTAATACGAATATTATATGTAATTAAGTTACTGTAATTATAATTTTTATTATTAAAAAGAGTGATCATATTAAAGTCATTTTCTTATATTCACAGACTTTACCTTCTATAAGTCAGAAATATATAAATATAAGAAAAATATCAGTTTGTTATCATTTTTATGTTCAATTCCTTTATAACAAAAAAATAAATGTCATAATAGGAATTATCAAGTATCAAGAGGATATAAATTATTCAAAAATAATTTTGTCCACCTAAAATCGAAACATTTACTACTGTGCGGCGGTATTGTACCTTTGAAGCCTTATAACTCGAAAAGTAATTGATGAAAAAGCAGTTGATTATAGTGTCTTGGAGAGCTCTCGAGATTAGCTGCAAGAATACGTAATAAAAAATAGAGGGTGCCATTTTTAAAAATTGAGGCAACCTTCACGTGACCTTCAAATGATTCTTCAAGGTCAAACCAATGGCGCCATCTTATAGCCCTTGCGAATCCATAAGATATATGTCTGAAACATTTTTCTCTAAAATGCTTTATTTTTGAGATATTCGACCGTTTCCAGACTTTTCGAACACCCTCTATATCCATAAGGATCACTTTTCTTATACGTCTCTTCAAATAAGCCTTGGACTTCAAGGATACTGTGGTATTATCATTTACAACCACAAAGTAATAATACAACATACTTATAACTTCTAATCTCGCACGATTCACATATTCGACTTTAGATTGATAATATTACGACTTGTCACGAAAAACATTCACTGATACAAATCATCACGCATAAGATTGATTATTTTTGTACAAAATGGACGGTTTCCATGTAAGACTGTCACGACTAGTTATCTGTAACTATATCTGATCGTGGCATTGCATAGAGTGGAAGGAATATATAAACAGCAACAGACGAACTATCATGTATATTCGACAGATCATTGTACTTGATTACTGCAAACATGTTCAAAAGTGTTCGTTCAGCTTTGTTACCTGCATTTCTCTTTGTAATGCTGGGATATTTTTCGGTGGCGCATGCAGAGGTGAGACTGATGCATAGTTATTAAATGATATTTATGATTAATATCCTGTTGCAATAATGTTATGTGTCTCTCCAGCTCATTTTATTTGTATACGGTATGTGGAAAGAATATTAATGTTCGCGCATTTACTTTTCCTCCATAGCCAAAGGCCAGTCCTGAAGCTGAAAGTCTTTGGAGGAATTGGGAGGATTGATTCAAATCATGGCAGCATAACGAAGAAAACCTTCAAACCCTGTGTATTGGAATGTCTGATGTGCGTTCCAAATTTTATGTGACTACCATGAGAGAATAAAGCATTTCAAAAATGAACAACGAGAAATTGCCTTATTAGCATACCTCCATTTACTATTACTGACACCTCCACTATAACCATTTTCATAAGATACGAATCCGAACGAGATGAAACAATCAATGGTTGTGAACATTTCACGAACCAAGCAGTCCAATCTTTTCAAGCCTCAGTAGATATCAGTGGATATCAGAGCGTGGAGTGTAATATATTAATGCACATATAGACAAGGAATTAATAGCATTGTCACGAAAAATGGTTTTAAAATGAAATAGAGGTCTTAATGGTCGGAAGCGCAGAATTTCGACTGGTATATAAGGGACAAAAACGTTTCTTAACGTTATTAGATTCAAAAATCTACATACAGCAACATGTTCAAGGCAATCAACCTCGTATTTCTCTTTGTGTCTGTCATTGTTTTGACAACACTTTATACTATGCCAACTGAGGCGTCGGTAAGAATTCATGTGAATATAAATTATGTCTATATAATTTTCTCATCTCTAATGTTTCTGTTGAATACGTTAAAGCTCAAAAATAAGTGATTGCTTATTGGAAATATTCGATTGAATGTCATATTATGAATATACAGTGACTTGGAAAAATATCCGGACGCTCTAAAAAAACGATAACTTTTTTAATATTGTTTAAATACGTTTTGTAGATCTGTGTCAATTAAACGTATTGTGAAACGTTAAAATTGGACGATGTTGCAATGACCTACGAACGTTTCAAAATGGCAAAATTTGCAGATTTTCATGATTTTGGCCTATATCTAAGAATTTTTACATCTTTCAATGGCTGTCGTTTTTCCTGCATCGACCGATTTCGATTAAACTTTCACAGTGCATATAATTGACACAGACCTAAAAAACGCAATTTTAAAATTTTTAATAATAGGCTCACATAAAGAAGTTGTAAAATTGCAACTTTTAGTATTTTGTCTACAATTCCGATCAATTGCTATTTTTGAAAAAAAATGTTTTACATCCCGCAATACAGTAATTGCTCTAGCTTTCCAAAAAAGTTCAAATCGTACAGTACAATATCAAAAAAGTTATCGTCTTTTTAGAGCGTCCGAATATTGTTCCGAGTCACTGTATATCATTTCAATGATGTTATTACATTTTTCCAGCCTAGTTCTTGCAACTGTAGAAGGCCTCATAACTTCGAATGTCGGGTACAGTCATATATAGTTAATGAATATGATTATATTAATAACTGTTCAATATATCTAATCATTTTTTCTCTGACTTGTAGATATGGTGCAAAAATACACTTGGTTGAACAACTCGAATGTGACACCAAAGGAAGCAGTTTACTGCAGAGAAAAGAAATGGAAATAACAAGAACATAATAAAAACCATTTTTTCGAGGAAAATATTATAGCTTTATTTACCAAATGTAAAATATAGTATAGGTTTCTATTTCTATGTGACAACAATATAGTTTGCCTCATATTATACTATCAAATACTTCAATAACAAATGGTATAGAACAGTGCTGTGAATCCCTGCTGTCCACGATGGTTTTCTGTTATGTACACAATGTTGTTATCAGAAATGTTCAGATTAGAAGTGCTATGAGATTAAAAGACAGTCACGAAAAATTCATTTTGCGTAGTCAAATATTAGTCAGGAGGTATATATAAATAACGGTGAAAAAATATTCAGAAGTATTAAGTAAAACTTAGCAGTGTACAGTAACGATCATGTCTAACGTATTTCGCTTAGTTTTCTTGCCTGTCTCCCTTCTTTTAGTGTTGGGATACTTCTGGACAGCAGCTGCAGAAGTGAGTGTGTTACACTTATACTTCAACTTGTAGTCATGGTGTTTCAGAATAAATTTGAACGGAGAATATCTGGAAAGACAGGATTTATTATTTTGATCAGGGTTTTGGGTACAGGAAGTGAGGTGGGCATAATCGTGAAACATTCGAACGTTTAAATTATATTGCGCAAACATTTTGTCAAAATTCACACGTATACTATAGCTAGGTTAGGTATTAAAAAATATAAGTTGTTTTAAAGACCGGTCATTTGACCGGTCGCGGTAGGAATAGGTATACATGAAGTATAATATATATGTTATAATAATATATGTTAAATATTAATAATTCAAACATAATTATACAACAATGCTGTGTGTTTCTTTAGGCAGCTCCTTGCGACTGTGCTTGGCGTGAGAAATCTTTTAATTGTCGGGTAAAATCATATCTAGTTATTGAATATTTTGTGTACATAATTTTTCAATATATCTAATCTTATGTATGTCTAATCACTTTTTCCGTGTAGAGATTGTGCAGAAGGAAAGGCTGAGCAATTCAAATACGATGGCAGCTTATTGAAGAAAACCTTCGGGCACTATGTATTGGAATTTCAATTATGTGATCTAAATTTTATGTGACTGCCATGAGTAAATAAAGTTCTTCAAAACTAAATAACGTCTGTAGATATTTATACATCTCCTGCGACTGAGTAATCTCATTAAAAAGCAATAAACTTAGCTGTAAATAGCAGAAATATACAATTCGTAATCGGTGGAACTTGGAACTGTTTATTGGGGTCGCGTGGAACTTTTCTAATCTCGTATTATAAAAATATATTGCATATTGCATTCATGTATCTGAAAACTGTCCTTTAATTTTAATTCGAGAATATTATTATACGTTCATTCCATGTTTCATTATTTTCCAGTCCCGAGTTCGCAGAGAAGCAGGAATGGGACTCATAGCAAGTAGGGGATGATGAGATCTTCAGGATGAAATTTTGTTTGTCACCGTGACAGCAAAGGTTGGCTCCATGTAGCAATTCGCAGAATAAAATGAAATACAAATCGTAAATACTGGATCACCTTCCTCATACTTCCCTTTAAAATAATCCTTAAACTTCAAGGACACTGTAGCGTTGTCAATTTCAACTATGAAGTAGTAAAATGACATATTTATGACTTCTAATGTCGCACGATTCACATATTCGACTTCAGATTGATAATATTACGACATGTCGTGAAACACATTTACTGATACAAAACATCACGTATAGAATTTATATTTTTGTAGAAAATGGACGGTTTCCATGTAAGACTGTCACGATCGACTAGTTATCTGTAACTATTTCTGACCGTAGCATTCCATAGGTAGGAAGGAATATAATAAACAGCAACAGAAGAACTGTCACGTATATTCGACAAACCATTGTATTTCATTACTGCAAACATGTTCAAAAGTGTTCGTTCAGCTTTGTTACCTGCATTTCTCCTTGTAATGCTCAATGTAATTTATGATTAGAAGGCAAATATTTACCTTAGTGGAGACATCTCCGATGACCTTGACCTTGGCATATGTTGTCAAGGACAACATTCTGAGTAACCCTCAAGAAGTTTTAGACGGTGCTCGTTGTTTATTAAAAAGTTATAAACAAAAGCTGTTTCCAAAATATAGCAATTATTTCAAATAATGAAGGCTAAAACGATACACTGTATTGACCTATGTTATTAAGGTCACTTCTCTAAGTAACCTCCAGGAGGTTTTAGCCATCGCTCGTTCTTTATTAAAATGTTATAAATAAAAGAAGATTTGGCAATTATTTAGAAAGAGGCACTTCTCCCCGATTTTGATGAAATTTAAATATGTTATAGATTTCAACATTTTGGACAGCTTTTTCCTGTTCCAATACAGGAGGGGCGCTTTTAGTTTTCGAGATATTCGCATTTTCGCCACCAAATCCTAACTAATTCTGATCGCATGCTTTTTAATTACTAGTTCAAATTCTGCATGACGGCTATATAGAATGCAAAAATCGTGCGATTGGAATTAGTTAGGATTAGGTGGTGGAGGGGGCGGAGAGCGGGCGGCGACCACGCAGACGAAAATCCAGGAGTAGTCTCTCAAAATAGAAAGCTCGTTTTGTATATGTATGCCCAGGGTGAGACCCTGTTTTTTTCCGATCTCCACAAGGTGTTTACAAAAACAGTAAACTGACGCCGAGCCGGAACAGGCTTACATAACCACGGATAGTGCACGAATATGGAAAATTCATTTCACTACTAGCAACAGGTTTTTGCAATTATCTCGGACTCTAAGTCCGAGCGCCGGATATTGTATAGAGAAAAGTTGTTCAGAATGTTGTCCTTGACAACATATGTCAAGGTCATCGGGGATGCCTCCCCTAAAGTAAACATTTACGTACTAATGGTCGCACATTTATATTACTTTATAGCCAAAGGCCAGTCCTGAAGCTGAAAATCTTTGGAGGCATTGAGATTGATTCAAATCATGGCAGCTGAATGAAGAAAAGCTTCAAGCACTGTGTATTGGAATGTCTGATGTGCGTTCCAAATTTTATGTAACTACCATGAGAAAATAAAGTATTTGAAAAATATACAACGAGAATTTGCCTCATTAGCTTACCTCCATTTACTATTATTGCCACCTTCACTATAAATATATTCATAAGATACGAATCCGAACGAGATGAAACAATTAATAGTTGTGAACATTTAAAGGTAAAGCTATTGCTATAAACGATCTTTATTGAAAAATATCTATTTCCATATGGAAATCATTGCAGTTCAGAGCGCAGGCTATTTTACACAAATGCCTCTGTAGATATCAGTAGATATCAGAGGATGGAATAGATTGTACTAATGAACATTTAGACAACGAATTAATAACACAGTCACGATAAGTGGATTCAAAATGAGATAGAGATCTTAATGGTGGTAAGTTCATAATTTCGACTGATACATAAAGAACAAAAACGTTTGTTAACATTATTAGATTCAAAAATCTACATACAGTATCATGTTCAAGCCAATCAACCTAGCATTCCTCTGTGTCTGTCATTTTTTTGACAACACTTTATACTATGCCAACTGAGGCGTCGGTAAGAATTCATGTGAATATAAATTATGTCTATATAATTTTCTCATTTGGAATGTTTTTGTTGAATTCATTAACGCTCCAAAATAATCGATTGCTTATTGGAAATATTCGATGAATGTCATATAATAAATAAACCGTGACTCGGAAAAATATTCGGACGCTCTAAAAAAGACGATAACTTTTTTAATATTCTTTAAATACGTTGTGTAGATTTGTGGCAATTAAACATATTGTGAAAAGTCAAAATCGGTCGACGTTGCAATGAGCTACAAACGTTTCAAGGTGTTGAATATTGCAGATTTTCACGATTTTGGCCTATATCTAAGAATTTTTACATCTTTCAATGGCTGTCGTTTTTCCTGCATCAACCGATTCCGATTAAACTTTCACAGTGCATATAATTGACACAGACCTACAAAACATACTTTTTAAATTTTCAATAATAGGCCCACACGAAGAAGTTGTAAAATGCAACTTTTCGTATTTTTTCTACAATTCCGATCAATTGCTATTTTCAAAAAAAAATTGTTCACATCCTGTAGTAAACTAATTGCTCTAGCTTCCCAAAAAAGTTCAAATCGTATAGTATAATATCAGAAAAGTTATCGTCTTTTTTAGTGCGTCCGAATATTAATTCGGGTAACTGTATGTGTGTAATGTATGTGGGGATATGTGCGTGTGTTGACAGGCCCTGAATTTGTAATAACATAGAATCGTAAAGAACAGTGTTGTCAGAAATGCTGAGATTAGAAGTGATATGACATTAAATGAAACTTTATGAGCGTCGTGATGTTATAGTTTCGAAATCGACGATTTTGCTGTAGGAACCTCACGAAAAATTCATTTTGCGTAGTCAAATGTTAGCCAGGAGGTACATATAAATAACGGTGAAAAAATATTCGAGAGTATTAAGTAAAACTTAGAAGATACAGGAACCAACATGTCTAACGTAGTTCGCTTAGTTTTCTTGCCTGTTTCCCTTCTTTTAGTGTTGGGATACTTCTGGACAGCAGCTGCAGAAGTGAGTATCGTATACTTATACTTTAACTGTTAACAATAAACCTACCACGACCGGTCAAATGACCGTTTTCAAAATTTCGATTCGAATTTCCTATGTATACAATGTAATTGCGCCGCCTTTGAACTTCTTGACTTTTCCTACAATATACGTAGAATACATTTTTCAATATTCACTTCTTTTTTTATTGTTTGTTTTCTGAGCAAAATCTGTAGTCCGCCTTAAGTACCACGACCGGTTATTCGACAGGTTGAACGATTTATATCTTTTTGTAATAGTATTCTCTTGAAGACTCATTTCTGAAACTATAAAGTCGTTACAAACGAAAGGTAATGCAGCTATGGCATGATTTTAACCGAAAAGTGCCTTCCGGGGACTACTTTACGGCACCCCAAGTGTTTACAGTTCTCGCTCGCTTATCGGCCCAGCGCAAAACGCAGCGGTGATATTTGCCAGATGGGTATTCGAAGCGCTCCGCGAAACCTCGAATTTTCATACACCTACTATGACTTATCTACTATGACTGTAAAATAAATAAAATCATAGCCGAAGGGAAAGCCTAGACATCTTCTAACGGATTCATATCTTTTATTATGCAGTATTTTTATTCTATTATATCGTATTACGTGTTAGAAGTATCATTTTCAAAAAAGTGAACAAAACAAACAAAACTTCGTAGTAAGTTTAACATTTTATCTTTTATTAATTTTGTTTATCCATTTTGATTTACATTTCTATATTTTAGTTTTTATTTTATCCTTTGAATATTCATCCGTAAAATGTCAAGACATTCAAAGAGTATGAATTTATACCTCTAAATAAAAGAAGCTATATATTAGGTTGGGGAAAAAGAAATCCATTATTTTTACATTACCTCAAGCGGAGAAATGATGGATTTCTTTCTCCCCAACCTAATATTTATACTGTTAAATTGGCTATTATCTTCATTCTATATTAAACAATACAAGTTGTTTTAAAGACCGGTCATTTGACCGGTCGTGATAGGAATATATATACATGAAATATAATATACAATATGTTATAATAATATATGTTAAATATTAATAATTCAAATATAATTGTACAATAATGCTGTTTGTTTCTTTAGGCAGCTCCTTGTAGCTGTCTTGCACCTGTAGGATGGGGATGTCGGGTAAAATCATATCTAATTATTCAATATCTTGTGTACATAACTTTTCAATATATCTAATCTTATTTATGTCTAATCATTTTCTCCGTGCAGAAAGCGTGCAGAAGGAGAGGTTGAGCAATTCAAATACGATGGCAGCTTATTGAAGAAAACCTTCGGGCACTATGTATTGGAATTTCAATTATGTGATCTAAATTTTATGTGACTGCCATGAGTAAATAAAGTTCTTCAAAATTAAATAACGTCTGTAGATATTTATACATCTCCTGCGACTGAGTAATCTCATTAAAAAGCAATAAACTTAGCTGTAAATAGCAGAAATAAACACTTCGTGATGGTTGGAACTTGGAACTGTTTATTGGGGTCGCGTGGAACTTTTCTAATCGCGTTTTATAAAAATATATTGCATATTGTATTCATGTATCTGAAAATGTCCTTTAATTTTAATTCGAGAATATTATTATACGTTCATTGCATGTTTCATTCTTTTCCAGTCCCGAGTTCGCAGGGAAGAAGGAATAGGATTCATAGCAAGTAGGGGATGATGAGATCTTCAGGATGAAATTTTGTTTGTCACCGTGACAGCAAAGACTGGCTCCATGTAGCCATTCACAGAATAAAATGAAATACAAATTGTAAATACTGGATCACCTTTCTCATACTTCCCTTTAAAATAATCCTTAAACTTCAAGGACACTGTAGTATTGTCAATTTCAACTATGAAGTAGTAAAATGACATATTTATGACTTCTAATGTCGCACGATTCACATATTCGACTTCAGGTTGATAATATTACGACATGTCGTGAAACACATTTACTGATATCGTCCAAAATAGTCACAAATTTTTAAAGCGATAGTGGAGCGACGTGCAGGTCTTTAAACATTTTCTACATGTTACATGTTTTGAGTAGAATGTTGGTCTTGCTTTAATAAAAAAAAACCTCAAACCGTCGAAAGTAATTTTTCCACTATTCTGATTTTCATGGAATGGAGGTCCACGCAGTGATTACGTCACATTTCGCGTTTCACTGATCATTAATAATAAATTGATTCCGATGAAAGTTTGAATATAACTGGGTGCTCGCGCAGTATGAAAACATCGATTACCATTTTTCCATGGCTGGTAGCGAAACGGATCGGCCGGTAATATTTAACATTTCATAAATTGACGCGCACGCGATGCAGATGAATAAATTCCTAGGCGTTTTACACGCGACGCGGAAATATGTCGTTCGGGTCAATCGCGCGTGCATCGGCGAATGATAAAAAACTTCGATAAACAATATTGTCCCGTAAAAAGTTTTGCAGCAATTTTCATTCTCCGGTAGAAACAGGAATTCGATGCGGAGGTCGTGTAATTTCAAATCCGATATACATATTCGTGCTGTCACCCTATTTCTGCTTTTATCCGTTATCCGTCTGTAAATAAATTTCACGGGGCTCATTCTACAGTTTAGTTTGATAATACGAAGCGCGTAAAACTTGAAGATTTTATTTTCACGCTTGCTACAGCGTATCCGCATATCGTGTGAGCAAATGTTGTTTGCCCGTTGTTATAATAAACTTGCAGTTTGGATTCGATTTATGGAATGAACGGACCGAATGCACGAAGTGCATACGTTTTATTAGGTTGCTGCATAACTCCCGTTTATTGCTTCGTTCGTACAAATACGCGAGTCACTCAATCCAAACACCACTGCAAATATCGATGCTGCGAACACCGTGGCAAACAGGTTGAAAAAGAAGTGGAGCACGAATTATACATAAAAATAGCAATTCCTGCGATATGTAATAGCAATATGTCGTATGTTTTGCGATATCTGGTTTCATCTAGTACAAATTCAAGCAACCGTAGGCATTTAAACGTATTAACACGGCGGTAGCATTTGCAGCATGAATAGGTTCATTTTGCGCACCGTGTCAACACACTATATACAGATTTAGGATCTAATACACCCGGTAAATACGTATACGGTAATGAGCAATGATGTTTGATGAATGAACCAGTACCACTTTACCAACTTAATACCGTGCTGAGGTCGTTAAAATTGACACTGTCCTGATTCAGATTCTACTTCATATAAATACATTTATTCATCCATATGTTTTTTAGTCATAAATGCCTAATATATTCAATATACAATTTTACGCTGGCGTATACATTTATGACAAAATTGTAAAATTACACTGTCCAACAACCAAAAAGTATTTCGATTCCCACTATACGGTTCTTATAGAGTTTTACGCGCTGATTCCAAATCTGTCCTTAATTTTTCTCCTATACGTACAGTTTTTAAGAAAATTGAGTTTAAAAAAAAGACATATTTTTAACTTTGAACATATATCGTGATGTTATTATAAAATATATTGAATTGTTCTTTACAGCAAAATATTCTGTAGACTTTCCCGAATACAGTGATATCCAATATTAATACATTATAATTGTTTAAACATATGTAAACAATGATTGACACGTTCCGTGTGATACGGCGCGGCGAACGCCCATTCTAGTGGTGAGCGCCACTGACGGCAACTCATGTCGGGCGAAGATATTTTGTTTTCTAGTTCGAAAAAAACGTCGACCACGCAAACTTGACAGGGTGGTTCCTCAAGATAGAAGTCTACTCTATCGCGTGGTACAGTTCGATTTCCCGCTGGACCCTTATTTTTTGAGATAAATTCAAAAATATCCGCAAAAATTGGTGCAAAAGTGGTGTCTCTCCGTCTTCAATCATTGTTTAAACATGTTTAAACAATCATAATGCATTAATATCGGATATCACTGTATTCGGGAAAGTCTACAGAATCTTTTGCTGTAAAGAACAATTCAATATCTTCTATAATAACATCACAATATTTGTTCAAAGTTAAAAAATATGTCTTTTTTAACTCAATTTTCTAAAAAACTGTACGTATAGGAGAAAAATTAAGGACAGATTTGGAATCAGCGCGAAAAAACTCTATAAGAATTGCATAGTGGGAATCGGAATACAAACAAAAAGTTGGAATTTGTTGGACAGTGTTATTAAAATGCAGAACATTTTTATTTTGCATGAAAATCCGAATATAAGAGTGGACCGCCCTCCGAGGGTTGATTAAAAAGAAGGAACTTTACACGCGCTGTAAGAACCCGTGAGGATCGTGTTACGCTTAAACCGTTCAAATTGAAAAACCTGTTTGCAGGAAAAGTTTGTGCGTCTGTACCGGTTGCCGACGATTGGAATCGCTCAGGTGATACGTCGGGGGGAAGTTTCGCGTGGAAAAGTGCCGGCGAAGTTTCGCCTTTAAAACCAATTAAGCTAATACAAAGTTCCGAGCTGTGTGTAGGAAGATCGAAGTCGATTCGAAGTAACCTGCTCGGAAGAGGGGAGGCACGGGCCTCGATGCTGCAGGGACAGCTACATGGAAGCTCGAGCGGCGTAATCGAGTAAAATAACAGGCGCCGGAGCAAATTAACAAGTTTTTATGCGTTTAGTTTGCCAGTTGTGCCGTCGTTATGTTCGACGATGTTAAATCCTACCGTGGCGACTTACAACGGCGTGCGTTTGTCGCGCGACGGCCAATATCAGCAACCGACTAGACGTTCTCAGATTAATCTTGACTCGTTGCCGACGTAAACGGGAATAATGAAGTTGATTAAACCTTAATCGGCATGGACACTGAACCTGCAAGATCCACTGCAAGGAATACTACGGTCAGATGGAACGCTAATGTTCAGAGTGTCGTTGCTAGACTGTAAATTGCATTTACATATTTGTGACAAAATTAAATTTAATGATATTGTTATATTATTTTAGCATTATCCACAGTATTACACGAGGAAATACATTCTCATTGAACCTGTGTTTCGCGCAATCGATGCATACAACTATTATTTTGCGTACACTGAGAAAAAAATCTTGTTGAAACAAAAAAAATATATGTTGATTCAATAAGATGTACTATTGAATAGTGCCAATATCATATGAACTTATTTTAATATTTAATACTATTGAATTTCAATAGCAAAACTCATCTCCGCGAATCATATAAGCCAATAGCTTGACCATCAATGTTTTCAAAAAAATAAGATATGGCCTCAAACCAATTCCCAAATTTTTTTAACAACATATCTGATTGAAGGAAAAAAAGAAATATTACGAATAATAATATACGGTATTGAATCAAATAATATTTTCAATCATTTCATGATAGACAATTCAAATACAGCACGATTTGCTTTTAAATTTCATACTATTGAAAAGAATACATTGATATTCATCGAAGTAACAAATTACAATAACACGCGTGTTATTGAAGTAACTACTTTTTTTTTCTCAGTGTAACGATAGCGAAGGCTACGAGATTCTCGTCATATATAAATACGGAGAAATAGGCGTACCCCTAAACGGCGATAAATCTTCGTTATAAACTTTTAGTTGACTTCAGCTCGCTAATGAAGGGCCATTATCCAGTGGATTCATCCGGTGAAATTAAATTTTTATAATTAAAGGTACATTAACGGCGCGTCGGCAAAACGAATGAAAGTCGTATCTGAAAAATCCAGCTCGGGTAAACAAATAAAATAATTAGAATGGAGGAGGAAGCGAAGTGAGCAGGAGTAAAAAGTTGATGGAACCGTTGCTGGCACTTTTGCAGAGCGCGAACCAGTGAGATGGACGAGGATAAAGCTTGTAAAGTATTTCATATAATCTTTTAATAAGTTAGACGAGCTTCCTTCGAACGTTGCTGAACCAAGAGAAATTCTCCCATTTATTCCGAGCCATGATAATGCTTATTGAATTATCAATACGCCATATTTAAAGGAGCCTAGCAATTTCCCTAATTACGCTATAATCAGCTCGGAAGATTCGAAACTTCGGAGCTCGGAAGGTTTTCAGACAGGGTCTTTTATAACTTGTCGATCGGGGGATGGTAACTTGATCAAGGGATTGTTTATCACTAGAAGGATCTTTCGACAAGCGCAGGAGAAAATTTCATTCATTGTTAATGACGTGAATCTTACTATCTTGCCAATCCGGCGCTCATTAATATCCCGGATAGACAAGTCGCAGATTATGTCTACGTGCCGATCAAGCTTCGTAGACGGTTTTATTTATCGTTCTCCGGTGTCGCGGAGTATCGATCGTTAATTTCATTAAACGCGAAGCAATGGGAAACTGAAATACAACAACGGAAGGCGTGGCAACGTTAAACAAATTTGCAGTTTTTCAAGATCGAACCAAGATACGAATAATATTACTGTCTAAAAATATTTTAATGAAATATATTCTGTTAGACAAAATCTAATCACTAGGGGCATAATGTACCTAATCATATTGCGAACGAGCCTTTGAGTCGCGTTGCACATCTCGTAGAAATTAGAAGAGTGGATCGATTTTTCGAGAGGCATCCGAAATGAAATTATTTCGTTAGCGAGAAAAATTGCTCCTTCAAAACCGACTTGCTTCCTTCCCGGGAGCTTAATAATCGCGCCAAATTTAATATCTCGCTCCACGCCCTCTATCTGATAAAGATCAAAAGCATGACAAGTTCCAGCCGGCCCCGGGATTTTCATTACACTAAAGCGCTGCTCTTTGTTATTAACACATTATCGCTCGAGCACTTGCCGGGCGAGAGAGGATTATCTTGATAATGCGTTTTCTCTATAGCTCCCACCTGAGTAACATAACACGTTCTCCGGCGAACTTGAACAGTCTCGCACCGGCCCGTTGTTAATTATTGCCGAGCAATAATATTCCCTCGAATCGTCAATATTCTGGTCAACGTTGTTCCGATGACAATGGAACTCGCTTTTGTCGTTCGTAACATCATTGTTTCTAACATTGTAAGTATTTTCTCACAAGATGCGTGTAGATATTAACCAAATCGGGCTAAAGGTGGGATCTCCTTTGCGCGTCTGGACGCAGCGTTTTGAAATACATACTCCATTCGTCGTAGCTCTTTTCTGTGCCTCTGGACGCACAAGTTTGCGTTCCTATGATGCGATTTGGTATGTCTTTCCTTTGTATTTCACTTGCGAATAAAAGCGAAAGAGCATCGCCCAAACTCAAACACGTGCGTCGATCGATTTACGGTATGTGTTCGACGCACACGTTTGTATTTTCGCATCGAGACCTCTGAATGTTGCGCCAGACCCAAACGCAAGCGTTTTTTGACCCACTGCTTCAGGATACCTTTCGGACTACTGTTTCGGATTTTGTTCAAATTTGGATATGTTGTAATCTGTAATGATATACATATAAACGTATCTCAAAGACTTTTTCGAAATCTGAAAAATTGTTGATTTTACAGAGGTGTAAAGAAACGTGTCAACCTTGTTCCATTAATTTGTAAGAACTAGAACTGTTTATAGTGAAAACGTTTCTTTTCACTATTTATTTTGCAATTGTTTTAAACAAATGCCGTGTTTTCATAGTGGGCCACTTTTCATAGGTCACTGAAGTCTACAACATATTTAAATTTCAACAAAATCCGAAATTTTACTCCAAAAAGTGTCCGTTTTCGCGTGGAATGTAAGGGATGTGCGTCACCCGGTACACGCTTGCGTGAACGCGGATACGCATGTGTCGGTAAATTGCAACATTTGGAAAGCCACGATTGACAAGAATATTCTAGGATATTCCTCAAAAGGATAATCCGATATTGTTTCTTGGCGTAGACGCACGCGTCTAGACGGAGTGGATCGCGTCCAGACGCAGTTCTGATGAAGTATGACGAATGGAGTATAAAAGGCGCTGGGATGACAAAACGCTGCGTCCAGACGCGCAAAGGAGATCCCACCTTAATACGGACAGAGTAGAAATGGTCAGCCATGGTCAGACACGAGCCTCGTATGACAAAATTGTAACATTAGGTTTGGCTTATTTTATCGAATAATGTTATAATGTTTATCAAATAGTGTCGTACACTAAAATTGATGGAGTTTTTAATATTTTTATCTCGAAATCTCCACAGTACGAAACTTCTCTGACAACTTGTTTTTCTTCTCCAGAGCAGTAAAGATTTCGTAACTTTCCCTTCGTCTTGTATCAAAAAGGATTGGAGATACCCACGGGAATTGACGTGTAGTGTTCTGCGAGATTGTAGCAAGATGGTTGCCGATGGCAGACCATTTTTGTCTTGCCGAAGGCGAGATTGAAGGCGTAGGAGGATGAATGGGAGAGAATCAAAATGTATTAGAAACCGCGTACGTCTATTGGACAATCCGAAGGTAATGGAAACATTTTATTCTGTAAATGCTGTGAGCATTTACTCACAGTACAATGTAATTTATAATTTATTTAAAATATATATTAATTTAGAAAATATAATTTAAAATATAATTTAAAGTAGAGGGTTATTGTTGCTCGCTCGTTTCGCTCACTCGCGGGTAGGACTGCTCTTGCGAGAGGGTTAGTGGTACGCATAGCGAGTAGGGCCTACTGCTATTAATGTTTTTTATTTGGTGTGTGACTCTCCAAGTCACACAAAGAACTACCCGATTCGTTACTCCTTCGCCAACATCGTTTTTTTTTTTGTACTTTCATCGATATTCTCCCAAAATGTATTCTCGGGAGTAGAGATGATAAACTCACTCTTGCATTGGGATAATTTTCGATTATTGTAAGCGGTAACATTAGCATTAGTTGCATAAATAAAAAGAAATGAAATAAAAAAAAAATTTTTTAAAATGGAAGAAAAAAAATTTTTTCCAAATTTTTTCTAAATTTAAAAAAAAATTTTTTTATGTAATTACGTTTGTTTCTTCGGTGGAAAATTTCCGTCCTCTCGTATAAATTGCATTGTTGAATCAACTCCTTTCGAAAAAAACTGAAAAAATAAAAAACTACTTGACCAAAATGGACCAAAATCTAATCCGCTCTAAGTTACAGCACATTGATTGCATCATTCATCATTCTGATCGCGTTGTTACTTTTTCAGAAAACGTTAACGAAAAATTTGATACCATACAAACGGACATACACACGCACGCACACGCATACAAACATTTTGCTGAAAATAGTCTAAAATTACTTCAATGACCATGAAACGTGAAGATCTGCTAAAAAATCGATTTTCGATTATCGGGGTCATTATAATAACTTCCCTATGAATCGAGGAGTTAAAAATTGTATGTTTCGCACGAGCAATGCAGATATCACGATATGCAAGATATCGTAAATAAAGGAAGAGCGTGTAGTGAATAGTTAAACGAAAGGATGTTTACAGCAGCGGCAGGATTCGTTCACCTGAGTATCAATTACCGAAAGGACATTGGCTGGTTTGGTTCGCGTGGCGGGCAGGTGAAATTGGCGGGGGCCGTTCTTGGCTCGGGACGCGACCAAATCTAATTTATACAAGGTTGTGTCGGGGCCGTTGGGCTCTCTCAATCTTTGGGCACGGTTTGCTGGATTACAAATTGTTTCGGTCGGCGATGCAGACAGCCGGTGGCCCCCGGTAGACACGGGCAGCGTTAAGGTTTACGCTTGGCCCAGAAACGCAGCAAGCAGCCGGAAGGAAGACGGCCCGTGAGTAGCAAAATGGCGTCAGATGGATGCCCCCATTAATTAGCAGCTACCTTAGAGTTCCTCCTCGCGGCTCTATCATTCATTCGAGTCACTCTTGTTTCCTGCGACTTATCTTACCTCCGAGCGTCAAATCGCGTCTCGTTTCAGCTGAATTTATACCGGCGCGCCGCGCGCCGCGTCGCGCCCGAGGAAGAAGCTGTAAAACACCGTCGAAATGAGAACACGGCCGTACAGTTTATCACCTGGTATCGTATCATGCCCAAGATTCAGCGTTATCGTCATTATTAATAGTCCTCGCGCCGGGCGCTGCTAATCGTTCACCGATCGGTCGCGCGACTCTTTTTAACCCCCTTCTTCATCATCAAAAAATGTCTTGCAACCGGGTACCACCAATCACCATTACTTTAAATCCTTTCAACTTGCATGTCACCTGCAGCCTATAAACGTAACTAAAATCATGAGGAATTTTTAACCACCTGTAATCATGAAATTCATTTCTTTATCGGTGGCGACACGGGATTTAACGAAGCGTAGATTGTAATCTGCGATTACGCGTTTCTCGCGATATCCGAGGAACGCGAGGATTTACGAGCCGCGGCTGGAGTGGACGACTCAATGTTCCGTAAAAGGTAGGTGCACTCACGGTTGACTGAAGGCAACGCGTCATCGAGCAAATGGGAGATTCTTCTGAATGTGGATGTTTACACCGGGGACGTTTGTATAATGTTACGAACGCCCGCGCGAGAGGAACACTCGAACTTCTTTTGTCCCTTATAGAATATTCTGTTGAACGGCATGGCACCGCGATGCTCGACTTTCTGGTTCTCATCGCGTGTCAATCCCCTTTGACAACCTCTGGCGCGATTCCCCGCATAATGAATATCAAATCTCGCTACGTCAGTTTATTTTTTATTCATCCTGAACGACGTTTGAATGTTTGATTAAACGGTGTCTATCCAGTCTAGGAAATGACAATCTTCCGGATATTCGAGGAACACACGTGCAAATGCTACAGTGAATCGAGACAGTTCGGTGGAACGAGTATGCTACGTCAAAGCTGACATGTTTCTCGGAAAGCTCGTGTTATTGTCGAATCGAAATAACACTGGCTCGAAAGATCGGAGATAGCTGGATTTAGATTTAAAGGAAATCGCGTGCTCAAAGGGTTCAATTAAACGAGCACGGATTGAACGCGAAACATTCATGGTACAGAACCATGAATAAAACAAATTCCGAAGACCGAATTTGGATTGGCACAGAATCTAGGAGTTAAAGTGCATCAACCCTGCACCGCAAAACACAATTTAGTGTTCCACGCGCTAGAGAATTCGACAGATTTAGAACCAAGAAATCCGAAATAAACCTACCGGGGATTTTCAGACTGGAGTTGTATTCACCTAGGATCAGGAGAGACTAATCGAACCGAATTATAAATCATTGAAGCATCTCGACATTGAGGATCCCAACTGGGGATTTCTAGATCTTGACAGGGTATGAATGACGGGACCCCAAAGACAACCGATTTTAGATACTACATCTTGTCCAATTCTATTGGATTAGATCTATTTCTTCTAGATACCATTTTCGAAAATTTTTCCAAAAAAGTGAAAGTATAAACAATTTTCCTGGATATGTTCATTAATCTGTAGAAAATATATAAAGATTCTTCTGTACAGGATTGTACAGGTTCAACAGTTTCCATAAAACGTATTACAATTATTTGAAATAGACAATCACAAATGTTTTAACTTTGCATCGGTTTGACTTCCGCTTAAACTGAAATGACTGTGAAGTAATAAAAGCTAAAACTATATTAACAGTTGAAAGATAAAAATTTCAATTTCTGTAAAATACTCGTTGGTCTTTTAGCTCACAAAAATTAAATTTTGTCAATATTGACTTAGTAGGTTCGGTTCAAACGAAAATGGGTTTATATTTTTTTTAATATGGAAACGGTTTTATGAGGAGAATGATTTCACGGTTGGATTATTGGCTTTTGAAGTGACATGGCAATCCGTTACGAAGTATACGAGTTTCCAATTCCGCGAATTCGTTTATAACAATCCTGGTTACAACAAAACAGCTTACGAGCTTACCAATTTGACGAAGTTCTAAATTACAATCTCAAATCGCATTTGGAAAAACATTACGAGCCTCGTCTCGATTAAGGATAAAGGTCTTCTCGCTCGATATCATGACAATTTGTCATACAGTATGAACTACCAATTTCGTAAATTTCTTGATCTTTCCGATTAGGACTAAACACCCTATTGCTCGGTACTAGAACCATTGACTGCCTGTACACGACCACGTATACCACCGCTAGAGAAACATTCCTTATACTTTATTCCCTGTAACAGGTACACGATAGTTTATGGTCATAATACTTTTATGGAGCGATAGCAAAGCGTTTCTTAGAATACACGCCAGGTCATAGCGCAAGGGACGCATGCATCTGTGTCTTTGATCACCGGCAGATCGCTTTGTAAACCCCGAGGCCGGGCGAAATTGCTCGCAGGTTTAATGAGATTATTTTATAATAAATTTCCATAACACTCGCTGGCAACGGCCCGTTAGCCACATGTTAGACGGCATTATTACGTAAACCTTCGGGCAGTTTTGTAACTACCCTATGTTTATTTAATAAGCCATTGTGTCTCTTGTTAAGAATCAAATATCGTTACCCTTTGTACCAAAGGGGATTAATGCGACGACTCCACGCGGACGTATTTTCTTGTCCAACTTTTACATAACCGTCTTCCCCGAGAGTTCATCGAGTAAATTGGAAAATTTAATGAGACCGACCCACCCCCCACCTCCTCCGTCTCCGCCATCTGCGACTATCCGTGCCTCTGTCTCCGAGATTAATTGTAGGTAATGTCCCTTATGTAACCCGAAGGATCCGTCTAAATCCAGAGGAATCTGATTACACGGGGAACACGTCGATGGCGAATACTCGCGCGGGCGGGCACGATTTTCGGCGTCGCGGCCCAGCGAGCGACGCGAGGAAAGCAGAAACACAATTGGCAATGATAAACGGCACGCGGCGAGTCACGAACCGAACGATAATTCTCGGTCGTCAGCGAATCGGTAATTAAAAGCAAATCACGGGTGCAGAATCGACCATTTACGTAGAATGAATATTTCATTCGGTTCCTAACGCCCGCGCCCGGCGAGTTTCGGCGCGCGCGCGTGCTCGAACCCGCTTTAAGCCGCGCCGAGGAAAGTTCGCACGCGAGCGTTTAATTACTACACGTGCCGATGACATTTTACACCGAGTCCCTGCACACGAACCCGACCACCGACCACACTTCCTCGATGTGTCATTTCTTTTTGTGTGACCGGTCACGTATCGAATTATATTTTTATTCTTCCCGGGTCAACGTGTTGCGACGCGTCACGTTCGATAATCTCCTGTCCGCTGTGCGTGCCTGCGCGATGTCTGTTTCTTCGCAACAACTCGATCGATTTTTAAGCATTTGCACTCCACCGTCCCCTCTGACGCACCGCTAAGAATGCTAAGGTAAAGTGCCCTATGCCTGGACAGCATGTTTTTAACTTCCCGATTTTATAGGGAAGTTATTGTAATTACCCCGAAAATCGAAAATCGATTTTTTAGCAGATCTTCACGTTTCATGGTCATTGGAGTCATTTTAGACTATTTTTATCAAAATGTCGGTATGTGTGTGAGTGTGTGTGTGTGTGTGTGTGTGTGTGCGTATGTCCGTTTCTATGGTATCAAATTTTTCGTTAACGTTTTCAGAAAAAGTAACAACGCGATCGGAATGATGAATGATGCAATCGATGTGCCCCGCTGTAACTTAGAGCTGATTAGATTTTGGTCCATTTTGGTCAAGTAGTTTTTTAGTTTTTTTAGTTTTTTTCCAAAGAAGTTCATTCAACAATGCAATTTATAAGAGAGAACGGAAAGTTTCCACCGAAGAAACAAACGTAATTACACAAAAAATTTTTTTTTCGATTTTTTTAAAATTAGAAAAAAAAATTTTTTTTTTAAATCTTTTTTTGTACCTTAAGATGATGTTTCCGCTTACAATAATCGAAAATTATCCCAATGCAAGAGTGAGTTAATCATCTCTACTCTCGAGAATACATTTTCAAAGAATATCGATGAAAGTACAAAAACATTTATATTACAATCTTTAAATAAACAATCAGTTCAAAACGAATTGTTAACTGAGATTAAATTGAAAATTAATATAAAATATATGATAATTAATAACATTGATGTTGAAGACGGATTGGTTAATGGAGCATGCGGAATATTAAAATTTATTACTTTTCAAGAAAATACTAAAATTCCGTCTATATTGTGGTTAGATTTTCAATTGGCCATAGTAGGAGTGAAAGTAAGAACTCGTTATCGTGATTATATGAAAAACGCAAATATAAATCAAAATTTAACACCAATAATAACAAAATATCGAATCAAGTAAATATTTCGAGTGAAGAAAAATAACAGATCACACGTAGTCAATTTCCAGTGGTTCCTGCTGAAGCGATTACGATTCATAAAAGTCAGGGACAAACATACGAGAAAGTATGTATGGATTTTAAAACATCAGAAATACGAACTTTACAAATGTTGTATGTAGCACTGAGCAGAGTTTCAAAATTGAGCGGTTTATATATTTTGAGAAAATTTAAATTAATAGTATCGAAGAAAACCAAGATCAATACTGCAAACCCGGATAATGATGAGTTGTATCGTTTGCGAAAAACTAATTAAGCCAATTTATTTTGCAACATTAGTATGCTATAACAAGGAACCAAGCGAGCAACGAGCATACGATATTGGTTTAATGCGACGCCATATAGCAAACATTTTGATAAGTAGAAAACTATTGAATTTCCCTGAAAACGTATAATCTTCTTAAAACGTACACTTAATAAATAATAATAATAATATACAGCAACTAACGAATCGGGAAGTTCTTTGTGTGGCTCGTGGAGAGTCACACACAAAAAGGAAGACATTAATAGCTGTGGGCCCTATACTAGCCATGCGTACCACTAACATTCTCGCAAGAGCAGTCCTGCCCGCGAGCTCGCGAAGCGAGCGAGCAAAAGCAACCCTACTCGCGAGCGAGCGAAGCGAGCGAGCAACAATAGCCCTCTAGTTCTATTTTAAATTTTATCACTTGAAATAAACAAAAACAATTTCTTAAGAGTTTTAACATACAGTTCAGAGTTTGTAAAGTAATTTAAAATAAAAAAATCATTGTTTAGGTTAATATCTTAATTGTATTAACAAGAATAATTCAAACCTATAGTTGGACATATTAAATCCAATCTAAGCTAGTACGTAAACAGAAGTAAAGCCTATATCGGGACAAATTCAATTTACGAGTTGATCGAGCGAACATAACCTAAAACGTTGGTTGGTGGCGCTGTTGCGCATGACGAATAATAGATGCTTTGCGTAATATGTCGTATTCTTATCATAGATTATAGTATTGTATTATTTAACCAAATATATATTTATTTTCATTTACTGTTTTAATCAAACTTGTCATAATACAACTTTTAAGGTTAGGTAGTAATACTGATAGATTTAAGACGTAAACATAAAGTATTATTAACGTCACAACCGGAATACATTTTCTACATACGTTATTCAAGCTAATAGAAGACTAATTATACGTACATGTAGTTAAATAATTTGCAAACAATGCGTTGATTTTATTCACAAACACGTGTCCGGCTTCAGGCGTAAGCACATTGCGTATAAGCTTAGAGTGGGACAGCTACTGTCATCGCGTCCCAGTATGGAGTACTTATATTTGAAAACAGTCCTAATCTTGGACATCTAATATTTGGATTAATAATTATTATTTACGTTAAGTTTGATTGCCAATTTATTTTAAAATATCAATATTATTATGCGTGATAATTATTTTTTGTCTGAGGGCTTAAATTATATCTTTTTTCTAACAAAAGTTCGAACTATAAATGCACATGATTCGCATGTAAATAGACTATTTTGTATACTGTTTTCAGATGAACTTTGAATTCATTTTTAAATTTCAATTGATGTCTCAATGAAATAATATTCACACCTACTTGTAGCTAAGGCCTCAGAATATATAATATAATTATTTAATCTCTTAATTACTGATTTTACTATGAAAATTCAATTGTCCAGATTTAGGTATCACTTTTGGACTGTCCAGACTTAGGGCACTTCACCTTATACCATTGTCCAGAGAGACTCTTTCGCAACGTGCATGTTTCATATTGTTAGGGGAAGGGGTGGTAATGTGGCCCATCAGTTTTATATTTCTTCCTGAAATCTGATTCCTGAAACAATTTTTCTTTGATCAGGTTCAGAATCAAATTGATTCACAAAATTTTATCAAGACTCGTAGTAGATTCAAGAACTAATCGCTCTGATCGATTTCAATTTTCTAGTTTCAGTTTCCTCGATTAGAGAGCTTTGAAATTGCGGAATTTTTGACAGTGAATCTTGTCGAGGGTTAGAACGGAAGTATCAATTTTCTGTCAATCTGAGCCTTTAACATGTTGCGGTTCTAGATATGAGTGGTTGTCCTGATACAGGATTACAACGTGTAATACCACGATGGGTTTCGGGAACCGTCGAATTTGCGAATTTGGTTTCATCGGAGGCTGGACTGTCACTGTGGCGTTAGCCGGTAGCAATCATTCTTCGCCGGATGATCCCGGCGGACTATTAATTCGTACCAGATTCACTTTGATCTATTACGGCGCACCATTACAGAAGCATTGTCGTGCGCCGTGCCGCCGGCCGCGATCGACCGGCAACCATGCCGAAGATATCGGAATTCCTGCGGTCGGTCGCTCCGATAAAATTAATACCGCCATCAAACGTAATGTAATTAAAATGTAAATTCAAGCGTGAATCATGATCCCGATCCGGCTGCCTGTTCCTCACCGGCCGTCCCACGATTCGCTCCGGTTATTGTTGCGCGTTAACCGTCCTCGCCGGACGTCGTATTTGAATTTGGATATCGCAGAGCGACGATACCCCCTTCGGCGAAAAGCATCGTGAAAGGGTCGGAAAGTTTAACGAGTCGTGAATTAATGGATGTATCAAAGTTACGGGTATCATGGGCCGGCCTCGTTCCGAACCCACCGAGTAAAAAAGTTACGTATCGGTCGATTCTCGAAGCCGGATCCTACGTTTCCCGGATCGCTGCGTCCGACAATCGAACCCGTCCCTGTGCTTTTATCAAATTTTTCTCTCTCCACGAACGTTCTACTGGGAAATGACTGCCGTTTATGACCGCTGGATAATCGTAAGTTTGTTTTACGCGAAAGCCAACCTTGTTGGAAACACACCAAAACGATTTCCGGAATGTTACTCGCGTTCTCTGCCCTCCGAGGGCGTCTGGAGTCCGTGCGCGTGGACCCCGTTTCCACAATCGACTATACCTACGCTACTGGCTATAGAACAGTAATAAATATTCCCTGCATTCGTAAAAATGTAGATCCATTACATTTTTGCTAGACAATTACACAGGGACTGAAAAATGGAAAATTTCACAGCGGCGATATTTTCAATATCGTTTTTTTTTATAATATCTGCAGAAGTAAGCGCGTCACGATCGCGGGTCCCCGCAAGCTGTTTGCATATTCGGAGCGAACGATTCGGTAATAATTCGCATTGTCGTGCACGCGTGCTGCAGCATGTGGCGATGGTGGCGAACAATGCGCATCATGTCGTCATTTTGGTTTCGCGTTATTTTAATTCTGCGGCGTACGCCGGCCACTCTATTTGTTTCGACGCGGGTAAAAATGCAGTGCGCGATGGTCTGCGTGATTTAATGTTCTATTTCGCGTGGAATTTACAAAGGGAAACGACATTCCCGTTGATTTCGCGTGCGTCACCGTCGCGGTTGCTTTATTTCGTCCGCGCACGGCCGAATTTAAATATGCTGATTTTATTATACAAAGTTTTTACGTGCGTACGCGGAGCGTCGGACGTATTGCAACAAATTCTGCTGTACTCACCCGAGAAACACTATAACCCGATCATTAATCGGCATATTTTTCTCGCGTCGCCACAGTGGTACAGAAACCGATCTTTCTGGACAAAAATCTGCCGACAACTCAGTATTTCATCGATTCAATTGGAATTTTTTTTTAAATGTTCGTGAAGGACTATACTTTTATGACGTTGCAGCGCGAAAATCGTTAACTGTCACAATCAAGAATCCTTATCTACAAAGCCCAATAACTCCGATACTTCATTCGCCCATACCATAAATTTGCATGTTCCAGCTGAGTTGCCGACACTTCTTAACCCTAAACCCTAAACCGCAAAATTTTAAACTGTAAATCTGGATCTGAGAATTACCAATTGAATAGAATTACATTCGGCACTTATGAGACTTACCATTAATTTATTGATCCAACGGCAGCGTTTACGCTTCTTGAGAAAGAACTCCCTTGTGCTTGCCATTCTTTATTCTTAGAGAGCTTATAAGTGGATCAGATGATAATAACATATGCCGTATAATATATATATTTGTCTTTTTGCGGTAACGCATTCGGGAGTTTTCAGCTCGTGATTTCCTGAAGACTTTATTATTTAAAAACAAATAAAGTGATTGATGATTTCAGCGCAACGGTTCGATCAATTATACATGAAAAAGCAATTTTACAAGTTAATTTAAACTTTCAACGTTTCGATCCTTCTGTGGATCCTTCTCAAGAAAGAAGAAAAAACTGCGTCTGAAAATTATGAAAAATAGAAACAGTTTCGATATACTCAAATTTTAACAAATATTTAAGATTCATTATTATTTTACTCACTTGCTTTCTGAAAAAACTTTAACATAGAAAGCTTTAACATAGAAAAACTTTAAAAAGCAAGTGAGTAAAATAATAATGAATCTTAAATATTTGTTAAAATTTGAGTGTATCGAAACTGTTTCTATTTTTTATAATTTTCAGACGCAGTTTTTTCTTCTTTCTTGAGAAGGATCCACAGAAGGATCGAAACGTTGAAAGTTTAAATTAACTTGTAAAATTGCGTTTTCATGTATAATTGATCGAACCGTTGCGCTGAAATCATCAATCAGTTTATTTGTTTTACAATCTTACGATCGATAACATTAACAACATTTACTTTATTATTTGCCTCTTGTGGCTCTTCTGAATATGTACATACCAATTGGCAGTTCGAATGTAGCAAGTATTCTACTTCCATGTTGCAGTACCTTATGAACTGATGGAGGTAGTTTATACTATGGATAAATTTTAATGCACAATTTAGCCGTCTCCGAACAATATTCTTTGAATTTCACAGAATCAGCTTTCTTGTCACATGTAATTACCTCAAGAATGTTATGCAATCTTGTGATAATAACCGCGTTTAACGATTTTCGCGCAGCACGTCATCAAAGTATAGTCCTTCACGAAGATTTAAAAAAAATTCCAATTAAATCGATGAAAAACTGAGTTGTTCAGACCACGGAGCAGGATATCAAAGTTGCCGAAAACTAATTAATACTTCAGCAAATAGTTCAATTGACCTAATTATTGACCTAATTTGACAAACGCGATCTAACCCGTGAAGGTCTTATTAGCAACTATGTATTCAGTAATGCTAATTGTCGCGACGGAAATGCGTTTGACATAACCGCGACTCGTGTTTTGACGGAAGTTCGCAAACAGAACGTTTCGAATATTTATACAGCGCAGCGCATAGTGTATCGGTGATCTCGTTACTTTAGCTAGTTTCTTTGAGCCCAGAAGGTGCGCGAACCGGACAGGTGAGTGACGGTCGGTCCATTTTATCGTATATCGCCACCCACCGACCTTTTACTCGGACCTTCGCGTGCAACGATAATTAAAGGTACCGTCCGACGCAAAATGCTGAAATCGAGCACGGCCACGTGGCGGCCGGAAATACATGCTTAACAGGCGTGTATAATGGATGCGCCTCGGCAACGAGTGATTTTCGCCTTTCGGAGATTGATTGCTTTGGAAAGAGTCGTTAATGATTATTCTCCCTGACGCGATTAACACGCATCTTCGATACAATGAAACCAATAAGCCACGTATGTTAACACCTTCGGTCACAAAAGCGCGTTCACATGACCAGGAAGTTTCAGGATCGGGAAATGTTCAAATACTTTTTTACCTGATTTTGAAGTATGGTTACAAATATATCTAAATTCTGATTTTCTGGAAGCCACTTTGCATCATTAGCTACATATTTATATCGGACCATTCTGTCTGCTGAATCCGTCGTTAAAATCCCGTATGTTATTGGGAGTACAAATAAGTCTCCGCCGTTTTTTATCTTAAATTGGGCATTTATTGCGATGGAACAGTACTTTATGTTTTATTCAAAGTATTGTCCATCGCATGGCCACTACTTTTTCCCATCTTTCTGCCAGCATCCGGATACCGCGTCGGAATAACGCTTCATCTTTCGACGCTATCCATGAATCGACCTAATTTTTGGTATCTTCATATGATGTGAAGTGCTGGTCAGACAGGCCATGCGTCATCGATCGAAACAAGCAGTAATCAGAAGGAGCAATGTCTGGTGAATACGGCGGGTGGGGTAAAACTTCCCAATTAAGTGTTTCCAAGTAGGTTTTCACTGGCGCCGCAACGTGAAGACGAGCATTATCATGCAGAAGAATGATTTTGTCGTGTCTGGAGTAATAAGTGAGTGAACTTTGAACCTTGAGTGCTCGGCTCAATCTCATCAATTGAGTTCGGTAGAGAGCCCCAGTAACGATTTCATTCGGTTTGAGCAACTCATAATACACGACACCAAGCTGGTCCCACCAAATATTGCCTTCCACTACGTTGTCGGTCTTCGACATCAAATTCATCGTTCTTAAACTTTTGAAACCACTCACGACAACTTCTCTCACTTAATGCAGCCTTACCATTTGCTTCTACAAGCAATCGATGCGCCTCAGCTGCAGATTTCTTCAAATTAAAGAAGTAAGTGGCTCGAAACTCGACATTTTCGCATGAAAAAAATATACGACGCGATACACAATCGCTAATATTTCCAGGTTATGTTGTTGACAGATGTGCAACCTTACGATATGACTTCTTACATCTGACGTTAACCGCCATAACTTACTGATTGCGCTATCTGATTTCAAACGGCGGAGACTTAAGGTCGTCGCTCACTAGAACGCACCGGCGCCCACCCGGCATCGCGCGGCCTCAGCTGTTTTGGATTTCTTCTATGTATTTTAAATGGATGTGCGCACATCAATTAAAATACATAGAAGAAATCCAAAACAGCTGAGGCCGCGCGGTGCCGGGTGGGCGCCGGTGCGTTCTAGTGAGCGACGACCTTTATTTGTACTCCCAATAACACCTTCGGTCATAAAAGCGCGTTCACATGACCAGGAAGTTTCAGGATCAGGAAATGTTCCAATTCTTTTTTACCTAATTTTTAAGTATGGTTACAAACATATCTAAATTCTAATTTTCTGGAAGCCGCTTTCCATCATTAGCTATTTATATCGGACCATTCTGTCTGCTGAATCCGTCGTTAAAATTCCGTCCACGCGTTATGAAGCAGCCTGTACGACAAGGTATTTCAGGTATTTCCAAGTACTTTGTTGAAATGAATGGTTATAGATAGATTGCGGATTCCCGCGTTCGTGGCATTCACGAGCGAATGATACTCGCGAAACAGAATTTCGCTAAGACTTCGAATGGTTTTGGTACTACTGTCATGTTATCGATGCTTTAGGTAAAATAAAATAGTTCATAAAATTTTATGCTTATCACCGTTACCGGATAATAACGCGAACCGACCGTGCTTCTCTATTCTTTTGACAGCGTTATACGTTTGACTGGAATAAAACCATAAACTTTTAACGGAGTATGCACCGCGTTCATCCGAGTTTATCCGTTCATCCGTCTTCGTTTCGCGTGGAACGTTCCGGCGCGGCGTCGTTCTGAGCTCCGATCCATTTCTAAACAGAATCGCTGATGATTCACGTGACCGTGGAAGTTATGAGCATCCCGGACAATGAAGTAATTATAGTTAAGCGGTCGTCCGCATTGTCAAGTATCAGGAAACATTTTGAATGACTCTGTTGTTGCAACGAGATAATACCCGACGTCCGTACACACGGCAACTGGCAACTTTGCTCATTGTTCGTGTCATCGATCGGTCTCGTATCGGACATTTAACGAATACATATGTATGTATTCGGGTACCGATGTTTCCATTGCAGCCTGCGAAGGGGATTATCGTAGCTTCAATGAATCCTATCCGTTACACGCGAGTTAGCGCAAGCTTTAGCAGAACCGAATTTCCGTTAAGCGGTGTTTGTGGATTACTTTTTCCTCGCAGATAACTGTTTGCTGATTCGTGCCGCATGTAACAACGCGGCCGGTGACATCTTTTATGTATCGCCCGGATCAGACGACACTACATCCACCTTGCAGACCGAGAAAAGTGTTTCCACTGCATTCAGGGGGTAAACCAAAAATGTGCTACTTCCGGAATTTTTTAAAGTGTAAATAATAAGTCAAAAATTCCGGTTTTACACGGCGATATCTAGGTGCACAGTAGTGTACCATCCAAGTTCTTGCACTACCACCTTTTACACGAAACAACTTAGGCGTTTTTTAGAGGCTTATAACTCGGCACTGGAGGCAGATGGAGAGATGTAATTTCGTACACTTGTTAAATGCTATCATGTCTCAATATTGACAAAACATTAATCTTCCAACATTAGTAGGTTCCGAGATATAGGACCTCAAAAATTGCTTTTGTCACTGACTGACTGACTGACTGACTGACTGACGATCATCAAAACCTTTTGGGTACTTCCCATTGACTTACAAGCTTGAAATTTGGTACATAGGTCCACCATAACAAACACTTACAGGAATAATTATCAAAGTTTGAAATTTTACACATTAAAGGGTTTAAAAAAAACATTACGAAATAGGTACGTAAGATAGAACATAGCAGCATAACATATACATAAGGGTACTTTGGGATTATTCAAACTGTATTTTCGTATGCGTGGGCGGGCCGACCGGGCCTCTCCGCCCCCCGCCACCTATCCCTAACTAATTCTTGAGAGGTCGACGGGATAATCCCATAGTACCTACATAAGTATACGTTTTATTAGCTTCGAAGTCGCAACAAATACTGATGAAAAAAACAATCGCTCTAACGTAAACAAAAGAAACTGTACCGATCATCGTCTATAGCGGCGGGGGGCAAATGGATCCGAGCGTCGCCGGCAGGGTGTTACTCTTCGATACATTGAATTTGGATTTTGTCTTGCAGATTAGAAAAGAATTTTTTTCCTTTGATCGACGCTGCGTTGTTTAGATTTTTCGGGACAAAGTTTCAAGTAGGTATAAATAGGTAGTAAAACGAACATGCATTTGTTAATTTACTTAATGTCCACCTTAAGATAAAAAATGTTTAGGATTTAATGAATCAGGAATAAGAGTAATACTACCTACTTGATAATTGATGAAATTTCAACAAAAAGTGATGAAATCCCAACAAAAACATTCTGTAAACAGGAGCCAAGTTCTTATGGCCGTAAAAAGTTGTGAGATCAAACAAAATACGGCCAAGTTCGTTAGCTTAGAAATACCTCTTGCAATACTGAAAAAAGCGTTTGTAAAAATTAGTTTAAACGAACGTAGTTAATTTTTAAAGAGATGCATGAAGGGCTAAATTATTCAAACTTGGCCGCTACCTAACACCTTTTATGGCCATTAGTTTAAAAAGTAACGGCCACACATCGAAGAAGTACAAATACCGGACCCTAAAATTCCAAAACCAAGAATACAAAGAAAAAGAAAACCTCCTGCAATTAGAAAAAATAACCAACTAACAAAGAAAAAAAAACACCATAAACATTAAACGGGACAAAGTTATTATAATATTAAGGAGCCAAGCTCCGTTGCAAAAGTTGCAACGTCACAAGGTATAAAGAGGCAGTAAAACGAACATGCATTACTTTTTAAACTAATGGCCATAAAAGGTGTTAGGTAGCGGCCAAGTTTGAATAATTTAGCCTTTCATGCATCTCTTTAAAAATTAAATACGTTCTTTTAAACTAATTTTTACAAACGCTTTTTTCAGTATTGCAAGAGATATTTCTAAGCTAACGAACTTGGCCGTATTTTGTTTGATCTCACAACTTTTTACGGCCATAAGAACTTGGCTCCTGTTTACAGAATGTTTTTGTTGGGATTAGCATAACTCTTAACTTTACCATCCATTTTTTCGGTGTTCCAGTACGCGATCTCATTCGTTCGACGGTGCCGGACTGTAGATGGGTTTATTAATTAACAGGAACGACAATACCCGATACAAGGCAGGTACCGTGTTCCCTAATTCTGACGATGGTTGACGCACAGCGCACCGCGCCAACTGTGTTACAATACTAGGCAACGACTTGCGCAAACACTTAGGGTGATCCCGGAGTGTACGTTTGTTTAGTTACATTCCCGTGCACATTGCCGGGCGAGAGAATGGTTGCTTATGCCCGCATGTACCCTCGCTGAAAATACACATGCTCGATTATACCGAGCGTTAAACGTGACAAGGTACGGGCGTAGTAATTGCGTCACGCTATTACATTTAATTAAAAGTTCGCCCCTCCTCCCCCTCCAGCTTCCCCATCTCCTTCTCAACCTCGCCGGCAATGCTCCGAAGAAATCCGATTGTTCGAAGCTTAATATAACGAGAAAACGGGAGGCGAAGTTGCGCGAGTTACGCGCTGCAAGTTACAATTAAGCTCGCGTAAGCGTCCTCTAACAAAGGGATCGTATCGAATGGAAAAATCGTTCTCAACAAATCGGACTGTTTTTTCACGTCGACCGGCTTAAACCGGCCTCCACTGGCTCGTAATTTTCAAGTCCCATCGTGCCACAGCTATTTGTCAACGCGCGCACCGCCGCTGGATAATTAATAATACATATTTCGAAATTGTTATGATAATGCACCTATAATCGATTGGATATTATTCAAAGCGAGAGGTATTTATTTGCAATTACCACCGCGGCTTGTAAATGTAATAAATTTCGGCCGGTTCCGCGAATTTGATAATATTCCCTGCATTGTACTGTGCATAATCAAAGTATTTTTTCCGCACGTTTTTCTTATCGAACAGGATTCGTCATCTTCATACTTGCAAACTTGAACGAAAAAAAACGTGGTAAAAATGAAAAAAATGTGTGAGTTTATGACAAAACTAAACAAGTGATATTTGAAACATTGAAAAGATTAAAAACCTTCAAGAATATAGACACAAAACAATTTTTATACTAAATCGCGTTGGTTCTTTATGTTACCTTAAACGTAAAGTTCTTTCTTCTTTGAACACGTATACATTATTTTTACAAAAATTGATGTAGTCAATCGGTAACGTAATTTCCCTCAGTTTTTTGCTCTCGCCCTTTTTCACACTATATGAGGTTGCGGCAACACAACAAAATAACGAACTACTTAACAAAATAAATTACGCAAAAATAATTCAGCTTCATCGAACAATTTTATACAGCTAATTTTATTTTGAATAGCTTAACGAAATAGGTCATCTTACCGTTTAAAAAATCGAATTTTTATCAATTCCCTTATAGTTTTATATTTGTAAAATGTAATGATCCTTAAAAACATTTCCGAAAGCATATCATATTTTCTGATGGTCAAGGTGGTCTGGTCCCTTCAGGTGCAAACAGGATCAAATTTCGTGGTATTAGAATTTTAATGTACATCGACCACCATCTCGTACAGTTCAGCGGCCATCTTACCGTCGACAGGTGGAGCCCAGGCGTTTCGAGACCGTTGAATATTACTTATGCAAATCTTGCCGTGGAACCTTTTAACGGAGACCTGACGGTGGCTAGCAGCCGGCCATCTTTACGGACAGCGAGATTTAACCTTTAAGCTCACTCCGGCCCGTTAATTTTAATTGGGTCGTGAAAACAAATGTCCCAAGGAACGAGTCGTACTGCACACCCGCGTTTTACATCCCTTCTGATGACGCGGACGTTCTTAATCCCGCGAGCTGATGTTGTGGCAGCTCCCAGAGTTTACCCGGTCGTGAACATCACACCCGGCTCAGCCGTTGCTGATTCGCCGACAGGCAAATCTTGTTGATAGGTCCAGGTAATCCTCTCCGGCGAAGAAATCACCGAGAAAAAATATTCGTTCCGTCCTCGGCATTTAAATCCTGATTTTATGGGAGCCGGTGACATTCCGAGTAGGCCTCTTAATTGACTCTGCATTATAAAGTGGCTCGACTCACAGTAAAAAAGAAAATTTTGTGCTCGAAGTGTGACGAATTACACCGTAGTGTCTAAGAGTTACTGAGCCTAGCAATCTTTTATTCACAGGGTGCGCCGTTCTGCAGCCTTATTTCGAACAACAGAATTAACCCTAACTGCTGATTCGTTACAATAGTGATTCTCATGGGCCGTTTGAATCTTGCGGGGCTCCGCACTCGAGATAACGGCGCAAGGCCGGGAACAAAGACGATGATTTGCGTACCGCGAGACGGAAATGCGTTTTATAATGTAAATAAAAAGGAGGGGGATTATAGTTGGTTGAGTGGCTTTTAAAGACCTTTTCATTTCCCGCGGAGCGCACGCGGCACGGCGCTCGGCGACGTCTTCAGTCGTTCCGCATTTTTTAATTAGCACGATAACCTTTATAAAGCAACAAAATCTCATTTCCCCAGCCGTGCGCTCCCTTCGAGCGGTTAATAAAAATCACCGGGCGTTCGTTCGCTTTATGCGACGCTGCGATTCAACCATAATGGCGCAACGTTCCGGCTACTTTTTCCCTTCTTGGCGTTCAGGCCAATTTCGTATTTCCGAGAACAGGATAGTGGATTATTGTTAACACATTGTAGTGGGACAGATCCTTCTCCAGTGCCATCTTTTATCAAAATTCAGCCAACCTTGCCAACCGAAGACTCCACGCGTATAATTTTGCAAACACGCGAATTATTTTAACGAACTTGTTTACATGTACAAGTTCAATTACATGTTCGTTTTATAATTTCGACTTCTAACGCAATTGTTTGCGTTGGGTATATACCAGCATTCAATACGCGGCACAGAAATTACTCGTATAATTGCTGTATTTATTTACTGTATTTACTGTATTTACACGGCATTGAATTCCAAATTACCGCTGCGTGAGGAACACTGGCGAAGCTGACGCAATTGCCAGATGCGCATTGAAAGAGTATTTCATTGGAAACGCTTGAAAGTAATCAGACTAGAAACATCGGGCATAAAAAGTTTTACGCTTTCAGCATATTACAAAAAGAGCGGTTTATTTCTGCATTGATTACGAATTTACTACCGACGCGATTTCCCGCCGAGTTTATTATCTATCAATATGATAACCGAGTCACGATGCATTTAGACGTGTCCACGCGATAGATGCAGTGATGTATATAAAGCAGCGAAGTGTGCGTCGATATTAATGGAAGCAAGGGCTTGACAAGAAAAAAAAATCATGTTTCGGAAAATGAAGCTCGCTGTTCTCGTATTTTCCGTGGTTATTGTGTCGGCGTTTTATATCATGCCATCCGAAGCTAATGTAAGTTTTTATACTGTGTCGGCTGTCGCCGAAAATTTGATCATTTATTCGGCATTTGTTCAGTTTTTGTCCGAGCAGTAATTGATGTCGCTCACAGGTTTCATTTTTGTCTGTATTGCGTGTATTTTAGGACAACGGGCCCGTTGACATTGACAACCGTTTCGGAGACGAGGCAGATAACATAAATGACACCAGAAATGAAATATATTTTAAAAACATGAACATTTATTTATTTCTAGTTCCGACGATATAAGGGGAGTCCAAATTTCGCAATCTAATATAAGCTAAAATATGTTGTATTCGATTATTTTTGTATTTGCTTCAAATATGCAGCACGCATCTTTTTAAGAATACTTTTTACGTAACATTTATATTTATATTTACGGCGACATTGAACGAATGCAGGAGTGGATATTAAAAACTTTTACATCTTGCCAACAAAACAGTGCATTGTTTTTTCGATTACGCGTTTATGGTTTCGACAATTTATTATTTATTATGTCACGATGCATTTAAACGTGTCCATGCCTTAGATACAGCCATGTATATAAAACAGCGAACTGCGCGCACTAGGGCTACACAAAAATAAAAATCATGTTTCGGAAAATGAATCTTGCTGTTCTCATACTATCCGTGGCTACTGTGTCGGCGTTTTATATCGGACCCTTCGAAACCGTTGTAAGATTTATTCAGAATTTGTTTGTTTTTTGTTCGAGCGGTAATTTGTATCGCTCATAAGTTCCATTTTTATCTGATTACATGTATTTTAGGACAACGGGCCTGTTGAACGTGACAACCGTTTCGGGGACCGGGCAGAAAACATACATGACACCAGAAATGCACTATATTTAAAAAATATAAACGTTTATCTTCTTAGATATATATAAGCTAAAATATCTTGTATCCACTATTCCTGTATTTGTTTCAAATATGTGACGCATCTTTTTAAAGGTTATAAAACAGTTTTGATTTATTTAATTTCGGTAAACTGCGAAATATTCCTGAGCGATAGCGTACAGTCTTCACAGAACAATCATTTGTAATCATTTTAATTTTATTTGTTTGATAGGCCGTGACCAAGAGCCCTGACATTGTCATACGCCTTGGATAACTACAAGTGTAACGTAAATGGCAGCAGAGGCGGACATAAAAAGATGAATTGAAATATATTTAAAAGACAAACTTTCTTTCATTCTAATCACATCGATATAATAAAAGGCATCTGAATGTAACGAACTAATATAAGTTGAAAAATTTAGTATGCAATTATTGGTACATTTATTTAAAACATGAAGCACATCTTAAATATAAGTACCTTTCACGATTGTATATATAATATGAAGAATTGTTTTACGATCGTAAATACTTGTTATTGTAATAAGAAAAATTGTTCTCGGCGCAACAGGTTCGATCAATTACTACACACTAAACTAATATTTGTAATACTTCTGTGGACTACGTCTTAGCTATCTTTGGGTGATTCTATTGGAGGAACTAAAGGTGGTGTTTCGTCCTAGACCCGCTAGAGGACTCATCAGTAAGGCTATCTAGCAGGCCCTGCCTTAGACACACACGTGCCACAAGACTCTTTCACGATTGTATATATAATTACGATAATAATAGTAGAAGATAACAATATTGATAAGAAAAATAGGGTAGAGCAACAGTTACGAATCGATAACCGCGTATTGCCTCTCAATTTTCCTTTTTCGCTAAACTGTAAAACATTTCTGAGCGATAGTGTATAGCCTTCACAGAACAATCGTTTATAATCATTTTCATTTTATCTGTTTGATAGGACACGACCAAGAGCCCTGACATTGTCATACGCCTTGGATAACTACAAGCGCAGCGTAAATGGCAGCGGAGACGGACATAAAAAGATGAATTGAAATATATTTAAAAGACAAACATTCTTTCATTTTAATCACATCGATATAATAAAAGGCATCTGAGTGTAACGAACTAATATAAGTTGAGAAATTTAATATGCAATTGTTCGTACATTTATTTAAAACATTAAGCGCATCTTAAATATAAGTACCTTTCACGATCGTATATATAATTACGATAATAATAGTAAAAGATAACAATATTGATAAGAAAAATAGGGTAGAGCAACAGTTACGAATCGATAACCGCGTATTGCCTCACAATTTTCCCTTTTCGCTAAACTGTAAAACATTTCTGAGCGATAGTGTATAGCCTTCACAGAACAATCATTTGTAATCATTTTCATTTTATCTGTTTGATAGGACACGACCAAGAGCCCTGACATTGTCATACGCCTTGGATAACTACAAGCGCAACGTAAATGGCAGCAGAGGCGGACATAAAAAGATGAATTGAAATATATTTAAAAGACAAACTTTCTTTCATTCTAATCACGTCGATATAATAAAAGGCATCTGAATGTAACAAACTAATATAAGTTGAGAAATTTAGTATGCAATTGTTCGTACATTTATTTAATACATTAAGCGCATCTTAAATATAAGTACCTTTCACGATCGTATATATAATTACGATAATAATAGTAGAAGATAACAATATTGATAAGAAAAATAGGGTAGAGCAACAGTTACGTATCGATAACCGCGTATTGCCTCTCAATTTTCCCTTTTCGCTAAACTGTAAAACATTTCTGAGCGATAGTGTATAGCCTTCACAGAACAATCATTTGTAATCATTTTCATTTTATCTGTTTGATAGGACACGACCAAGAGCCCTGACATTGTCATACGCCTTGGATAACTACAAGCGCAACGTAAATGGCAGCGGAGACTGACATAAAAAGATGAATTGAAATATATTTAAAAGACAAACTTTCTTTCATTCTAATCACATCGATATAATAAAAGGCATCTGAATGTAACGAACTAATATAAGTTGAGAAATTTAGTATGCAATTGTTCGTACATTTATTTAATACATTAAGCGCATCTTAAATATAAGTACCTTTCACGATCGTATATATAATTACGATAATAATAGTAGAAGATAACAATATTGATAAGAAAAATAGGGTAAAGCAACAGTTACGTATCGATAACCGCGTATTGCCTCTCAATTTTCCCTTTTCGCGAAACTGTAAAACATTTCTGAGCGATAGTGTATAGCCTTCAAAGAACAATCATTTGTAATCATTTTCATTTTATCTGTTTGATAGGCCGTGACCAAGAGCCCTGACATTGTCATACGCCTTGGATAACTACAAGTGTAACGTAAATGGCAGCAGAGGCGGACATAAAAAGATGAATTGAAATATATTTAAAAGACAAACATTTCTTTTATCCTAATCACGTCGATATAATAAAAGGCATCTGAATGTAACAAACTAATATGAGTTGAGAAATTTAGTATGCAATTGTTCGTACATTTATTTAATACATTAAGCGCATCTTAAATATAAGTACCTTTCACGATCGTATATATAATTACGATAATAATAGTAGAAGATAACAATATTGATAAGAAAAATAGGGTAGAGCAACAGTTACGAATCGATAACCGCGTATTGCCTCACAATTTTCCCTTTTCGCTAAACTGTAAAACATTTCTGAGCGATAGTGTATAGCCTTCACAGAACAATCATTTGTAATCATTTTCATTTTATCTGTTTGATAGGACACGACCAAGAGCCCTGACATTGTCATACGCCTTGGATAACTACAAGCGCAACGTAAATGGCAGCAGAGGCGGACATAAAAAGATGGATTGAAATATATTTAAAAGACAAACATTCTTTCATTCTAATGACATCGATATAACGGAAGGCATCTGAATGTAACGAACTAATATAAGTTGAGAAATTTAATATGCAATTATTGGTACATTTATTTAAAACATGAAGCACATCTTAAATATAAGTACCTTTCACGATTGTATATATAATATGAAGAATTGTTTTACGATCGTAAATACTTGTTATTGTAATAAGAAAAATTGTTCTCGGCGCAACAGGTTCGATCAATTACTACACACTAAACTAATATTTGTAATACTTCTGTGGACTACGTCTTAGCTATCTTTGGGTGATTCTATTGGAGGAACTAAAGGTGGTGTTTCGTCCTAGACCCGCTAGAGGACTCATCAGTAAGGCTATCTAGCGGGCCCTGCCTTAGACACACACGTGCCACAAGACTCTTTAAGGAAAGTATATATAATTACGATAATAATAGTAGAAGATAACAATATTGATAAGAAAAATAGGGTAAAGCAACAGTTACGAATCGATAACCGCGTATTGCCTCTCAATTTTCCTTTTTCGCTAAACTGTGGAACATTTCTGAGCGATAGTGTATAGCCTTCGCGGACTAACGTAATCGGAAACAATCGTGTGTAATCATGTTATTTTTACCTGTTCAATAGAGTTTACGTAAGAGCACTGACGTTGTTCCAAATGTTCATAAGGGCACCTCGATGTTACAACTTAATATAATAAATAATTTTTATACTTAATCGTCCTTGTATTTATTTCGAACATCAAATTCACTTCCACCAAATTACGTAGAAAATATTTTCGTACCTCATCACCACTGAGTGACTGCATTTAAGTGGACTGTCTCGCACACCGTAAATTAATAAACACTTGTGTCATTTCATTCCTCCTCGGCGGAAATACTGTCAATCGGACAGCTGCTCGAAGGTTAACGCGATATTACTGTTTAGAATTCCGCTGAGCGAGAAAGAGAAGGAGAAAAAGAGAGGTACGTCGCTCAGTGGCGTTTTCTAATTAAGGTTCCGGGCAAATCACGTACAAAGAGCCGGTGAATGCTTTCGCATTTGAATCGTCAGTCGAAGGAACGGGCCGGACGCCGCGCGCCGTCGAGAAAATTCATGATGATGAAGGCCGCGGTTAAAGAAATGAAAACTCATCGGGTAAAGACGTGCCGTGCGAAGATCGAAAAAGGATGAGTCACTATACGGTTCCGGGGCCAGGAGACGAAGAAGAAGGGTAAAGGAGGTAAAGGAGGTAGACAAGATAGAGAAGGAAGAGAAGACACAGAGAGAAGGTAGAGAAGGTCGCGGTACCGCTGGTGCCGGTGACCTTTTTCCCTACCCTTAACGTTACCCGAGCCAAGGAATCGCCTATTCCTTGTTCTTCCGCGTCGCACGGACACCGTCTCTTCTTATAAAATATCCACGACGACAGCTGCATACCTACGCCATAGATCGCATAACGCAAAAACGTTGCTCCGTTAGCTTATTGCGCATGTCATGTCGCCGGCGACATTATGTTGTCGTTACCCTCGACCGATTCGTCTAGCCTTTGTTTTCACAATTTTCCCCACGATAATGTCGTCCATGGATTATCGGCTAACACCGCCAGCAGTCAAAGTGAATATCTTACAAGTTGTAACGCTAGGATCCACTGTTTTATGTCCACTAAGGCCATGGACGCGCTTCTGCCATAGATGGATTATACACGGACTCGTTGAAATAGAAATTGTTAAATATATGTTTTAGATTCCGGGTCGATTCGGGGAATCGGATCGATACCGGGACTCTAAGATTAACGGGTAAATAATTGAGAAGGAAGACTGAGGGGGGTCGACGAAACGTTAACGAAATGCGAGTCGAAAGATGATCTAAATAACGTAAACGAATGTCGTGGTTGAGTGTCAATAGACGAACTGATCGATCAGCTGGGCGCGTCGATCAACCGCGACCGATCCCCCTGCCGCGCCCGCGAGGCCCAGGCTGCTCGATCCACCGGTGGCGCTCGCGGGGAGCGTCGGGGCGGTGCGGGGACGACGGCGCGCCGAACTGATCGATAGATCGATGTCAAAGTTTATTTAAATACTTGGTCAACGCAACAGAAAATCTCTAACAATATATCAACACGTTAGGTGGCGAGTTAAGTTATATGTATATTTGTGACACTAATTTTTGACCAGGTAAATTAATTTTTATTACGATAGTTTTACATAAACCGAATTTTGTTACGTGGTTCAGAAAGCAAATTTGCTGAAATAGTTTTAGAATTGTTGGGTACTGTTAAAAGTGCTAAAAGCCACGCAAACAATTCCGTTATTTTCACAATAAAAAGTAAAGGGACACGCGCATGTGATATTCAGTTTGACTTCCTAGAAACCTGACCTGTAGGCATGCCCTGCAGAAAGGAAACGAAAAAACGCTGAAACCTGCAGAGCAGGGAGTCAGTGTTTCACAAGAGTCTCAATTTCCAGCTGCAACGAGCATACTCCAGCGTTGCAAAGTTTCATGATCCATTAAATATCAAATAAACAAGTGACAGCCTTTGGAAAAACAGTGTTGGAACCCTCGTCCTGATCCGTTAAGTGCATGTTCCATTAAGGCCGTGGCAAAACTGTTACTCCACATTCAGTCCGAAACGTTCATCGTTGTTTTTTATACAATTCTCTGACAACCGTCGATAATATTCGTTTTGAGTTCTCTGATCGGACAGGAACTGTTGCAATCATCCGGTAGTTGAATAAACAATTTCGTCGATGAAGGCTCGCACGATTCGCGCACAAATATTTCACGATCATACCCGAGCAGAAAGGCTTTGCTGTCGCGCGACAGAACGTTTTTTCACAGAACGTACCTCAAGGGAGGAACGTCGGCCGCAAATCGATAGCAGAAAGAAAATAAGGAGCTCAGACGGAGGAAAACTCGGCAACATTCGTATTGTCTTCGTACGCGTCACGATTTACCAGACGCTCGTAACGTATTCGCTACGCCATATAGCGACTATTGTAGCGTTTGCGCTATGTCGCGCAATGCTCGATGTTTAACGAGCTACAATAATTCACAAAGAAACTTTTCCCGCCAGCACTGAACGATACTACTTCTGTCGAAATGTAACCCGCCAGCGAGTAACGAGCAACTTCGTACTTGGGAATTTTTCGCGATGTCATGTCGTTCGCGGTCCGGGGTTTTGTCTTTGCTAATGACAAGACTGCTTACGCGCGGAAATATGAAAACGGGGAAAAATAGAGAAAGAAAGGGGATGAAAACTTATCCGACGGAAAGCACATGAGAGACCGTTTTCCAGGGACGCGGTTGTTACTTATCTCATAATATGCAGTTACCACACCGCGCTTCTAAAGCCGAGTGAAACTTTGATGCCATTCTCCTCGAAAGTAGTTTGTGTACATTTTCTCGCGCAAATTTCCCGGCATTCCCCGAAGGCGCGCGAATGCCGGTTACCTTTCCGAACGGGGAATAAAATTCTCCATATAATTTTGTAATAACGCGAATCGGCTCCATTGAATCTGCATTTCGTTCGACCCAAAGCGCCGCCGCCGCGCCGTGCCGATTCAAAATGGCGCGCGTTGGTCGATTTGCTCGAAAACGTGAACAAAATTGAAAAAAGATATTTCCATAGAATCTAATCAGCGTTATATGCACTACATAGTTTCTTATTCATTTCGATGTTTTTAGTGGCGGACGAAAAGTTCTTTAAGAACTACGCATCAAATTGTGACTTTTGGAAATGGCACAAGTAACCGGAACTTTTCTGGGTAAGATTTGAATAATTATTTAAATAAAAATAAATGTTTAAAAAATACCACGTTTCTAAAACGAGACTAAAAAGTATCAAATAAATTTAAAAAAAACACCACGTTTAAAAAACGGATTAAAAAGTATAAAATAATTTTTTCTAGCCCCATACAGATTCCTAACCTCGTACAGATAGTCCTGAAAATTTGTGATTGTGAATTTTTAATAGCTATGAAAATACTTGTAAGATTTAAAACGTGAAAAACGTTAAAATAATAATAAGTTAACGTATGTTCAAATCATAATTCGAAAAATTGATGAACAATCATTCAAAACTTTTTGTATAACTATTATGTGGATTGCAAGAAGGACAGAGGAAGTTGTAATTAATGCTAGCGATTAGAATTCTATAAGTATCTTATTTCCTGATGCATGATTGTCACAGTGAAGAATATAGGTGGCATTACAGCGTTGACATTATCGAACGTTAATTTATGCAACCACCGTTTCGTTCTTACGTCTTCGGGATATCCGACGCCTTCTGGCCTGAGAAAAATATGCGCACACGTTATGAACATTCCAGTCTTAAAAATATCATTAAAACACGTTACATGTATTAGTTCTCTAATTACGCTACTTCCACTATTTTACGTAACTTTTATTGTGTTCTAACTTGATAACTCGGTCATGAAATTAGTTTTTACGCGCAACTGTTTCGTACATAGAACAGTGTCGCGTGCATCGGTGTCTATAGAGTCAATCATTCCATAGAAGAAATTGTTTTTCCTCGCTGTATCCTTATTTTTAGTGTCAATGTACTACATATAATGTACCTTTTATATAATTTCAATTGTATTTAGTGGTTCAATCGACGATGAAAGTTTCGAACGTAACGAAGAACAGCGTATGGAACATTCTTTGAACTGTGCCGGCGACGGGGACTGTCTCTTTCCCATACGCTGTCCTTCCTTGCGAACGAAACTTTCATCGCCGATTAAACCACTAAATACAGTTGAAATTATATCGTGTTTGGTCTTATTTGTATCAGAAAAATGCCAGAAATAAATTAGTGAAAGTCCCATAAAAAATATGTAACGAACAATAAAGCATTTTTAATTGGCAGTACATTGTGAGAATACGCGGGCCTTTAAACTGTGCCGGCGATACTACATATACGACCACTGTCTGTCCAGAACGCGGCTGTTGGACAGCAAACGAGTATTTATTGTGTCATCATGTTGATGTATCGTTTCAAACGCACAGAAGAAAGTGACAATATGAAAGGGAGAAGAAAGGGACACATATGTTCATATTTCACGGTAGCACTTCGTTATAATTTTGCATGTGTCTGGTTCCTTAACAAATCCGTATGTGTATAGCACAGATTTAATAAAATATAATTAGCACGTGTTAAAATAAATAAATTAAAGAAATTTCGTCTCTTACTTCAGCTAATGCCATCCAATTTCCAAACCCACATATTACGAAAACAAATATAAGCAGAAGACTGAGTTTCTAGTTCATGTTTGCTTCAGTTCAAACACTTGTGTTTCCGCTAGTTTGCGTATTCTCCTTTATATACACATGCTGGCAATAATTCTATCGTAAATGATGTCGAAAGGCGTTAAATAATGTCTGTATACATGCTGTATCTGACCACGTTTTAACAGTAAACCCAGCCTTTCGTGACTGACACATTGGAAGTACTCAAAATGAAGTTATCACTGTTCTACCAGATTTTATCAGTGGCGGATATTTTACATTTTCATGTCATATGCGATGGACTTCACTTGCAATGCTCAAATTCTAATACATTCTACGAAATCGCGGTCTGCTATAAAAATTATATACTTTTATAAATTGCTGTGCAACATTATGCAGGATTGGAAGAAAAAAGAAACACTTGTCAAAAATTTCACTGTAGCATTCATTTATTATCACATACTATTACGTTTGCAATTTTCATCCAGTGAAACAGTAGCAGAAGTAATCCTTCTGTAGACATTATTTGTCTTCTATTTGTATTCATCACTTAGAACCACATATGCTCTGAAAAAGAAAAAATGAGAGATATTGTGCTAACTATAAGACTAATTTATAAATCAAACATAAGTCAGTTAAGAAGAAGAAATAATTGTACCGGACACATATTTTTGTATTTCCTGCTAGTACAATGGTGCTTCGTTATAACTCTGCATGCCGGTGGTTCCTTAACAAAAATTACGAATAATGTATAACATGTACAATAATTACTACATATGATACATAAATTGAGTAAAGATTTTTCTCTTACATATACTGCCAATGCCACATGATTCCATGACAGTAAAATTAGAGAGACAAATAAAAGTATAAAATTGAGTTTGAAGTTCATGATTCCTTGAGTTGACTCCCTTGCGTTTTCACTAGTGAATTGCAGCAATGTTTGCGAGTCCCGCTTTTATATGTACATATATGCTTACCGCAATTCTTATCAGTTTCGTACGAAATTAAAAAATGTAATACATGCTGTACATGACCACGTTTTAATAACTATTAACTATCGTGCCCAACGTGACAGAAGTTGTATTTTATATGACAGTATTCTGAAACTTGTTACATACTATAAAAATGATAATGACCAAGTTGCAATTTTTTTTTCTCTACGATTCTTAGTGTTTAGTAAAATTTATCAAAATTTTCTGGGACTTAGGGTATTTACTATTACAGTAAATCCATATATAAATACATAAGTAAATACATAAACTATTTTAAAATTTTTTTGTGTGGGCTTATATGGAAAATTGAGAAAACACGATTCGTAGATCTGTATCAATTAAACACATTCTGAAAATTTCATCAACATCGGTCGACATGAGCTACAAAAGTTTAAAGATGGTAAAAATAGCAGTTTTTCACGATTTTCGGCCTCCAACTGCAGTAATTCTGAAGGGTTCTTACACCTTTCAATGCCTGTCGCTTTTTCCCGCATCAACCGATTTCTATGAAACATTTAGAGTGCATAAAATTGACACAGCTTTACAAAATGTATTTTTTAAAATTTCAATATAGGCCCGCATAAATTCCGACAATTCTAACCGAATACAATTTTTGAAAAAATTTCTTTTCACATCCTGTAGCAAGCTAATTGCTCTGGCTTCCCAAAAAAGATCAAATCTTAACTTCAATATTAACAAAGTTATTGTTTTTCTTAGAGCGTCCGAAGAAGATAAAATTTATTTAACCATGGCAAACCGTGTTAAAATTAATTTCTTACTTCTGAAACGGCTATAGCGTAAAATGATGATAAAACAACTACGGCTAAAACGAGGAAACCGCGATTCATTGGCGAAGACATGTTGCTGAGCGTGGTTTTTTACAGATTTGGGTATGTGTTTATTTTGCTTCTTTATACATATACAGCAAATGCACGAACTATATTCAGCTAAACTAAAATATTGTAACCAGATAACGTAGTCACGAGGGACATCGATAATTCTGCAGAAAAAGAAATCATAATTCGAAAAATTGATGAATAATTGTCCACAATTTCCTCTATAACTATTATGTATGTGGATTGCAAGAAGGACAGAGGAAATAATAATTAATGCTAGCGATTAGAATCTTACATGTATTTTATTTCCCGTTGCATCATCGCCACAATGAATAATATAGTTGGCATTACAGCGTTGACATTATCGAACGTTAGTTTCTTCAAACTCCATTGATTTGTCCTTACGCCTTACGGGATCGAGCCTGGAATAATTACGAAATGTAATGAAACATAACATTTTTCTCAAATATGAAATAACAGTTTTTCGCACCTCTCGGCACCAAATTATCCAAGGCGGACCCATTTCGGAACACGTATGGGCTAAAACAAATATATGTACACATTCCAGTCGTAAAAATATCATTAATACACGTTACATGTATTAGTTCTCTGATTACGCTACTTGCACTATTTTACGTAACATTTATTGTGTTCTAACTTGATAACTCGATCACGAAGATTAGTTTTTACGCGCAACTGTTTCGTACATAGAACAGTGTCGCGTGCATCGGAGTCTATAGAGTCAATCATTCCATAGAAGAAATTGTTTTTCCTCGCTGTATCCGTATTTTTAGTGTCAACGTACTACATATAATGTACCTTTTATATAATTTCAATTGTATTTAGTGGTTCAATCGACGATGAAAGTTTCGAACGTAACGAAGAACAGCGTATGGAACATTCTTTGAACTGTGCCGGCGACGCGACGGGGACTGTCTCTTTCTTTCCCATACGCTGTCCTTCCTTGCAAACGAAACTTTCATCGCCGATTAAACCACTAAATACAGTTGAAATTATATCGTGTTTGGTCTTATTTATATCAGAAAAATGCCAGAAATAAACTAAAGAGCTATTGTTGCTCGCTCGCTTCGCTCGCTCGCGAGTAGGGTTGTTTTTGCTCGCTCGCTTCGCGAGCTCGCGGGTAGGACTGCTCTTACGAGAGGGTTAGTGATACGTATGGCTAGTAGAGCTTACTGATATTAATGTTTTTTATTTGGTGTGTGACTCTCCAAGAGTCACACAAAGAACTTCCCGATTCGTTACTCCTTCGCCAACATCGCTAACATCGTTTTTTTTTGTACTTTCATCGATATTCTCCCAAAATGTATTCTTGGGAGTAGAGATGATAAATTCACTGTTGCATTGGAATAACTTTCGATTATTCCAAGCAGTAACATTAGCATCAGTTAAAAAAAAAACAATTAAGAAAAAAATTTTTTTTATGTAATTGCGTTTGGTTCTTTGGTGGAAAATTTTCATCCTCCCTTATAAATTGCATTGTAGAATCAACTCTTCTCGAAAAAAAACTAAAAATCTAAAAAACTACTTGACCAATATGGACCAAAATCTAATCAGCTCTAAGTTACGACGGGGCACATCGATTGCATCATTCATCATCCTGATCGCGTTGTTACTTTTTCTGAAAACGTTAACGAAAAATTTGATACCATACAAACGGACATACGCACACACACACACACACACATACAAACATTTTGATAAAAATAGTCTAAAATGACTCCAATGACCATGAAACGTGAAGATCTGCTAAAATATCGATTTTCGATTTTCGGGGTAATTACAGTAACTTCCCTATGAATCGGGAAGTTAATTAGTGAAAGTCGCATAAAAAAATATGTAACGAACAAAGAAGCATTTTTAATTGGCAGTACATTGTGAGAACACGCAGGCCTTTAAACTGTGCCGACGATACTACACGACCATTGTCCGTGCAGAACGCGGCTGTAGGACAGCAAATGAGGATTTACTGTGTTATCATGTTGAGGTATCGTTTCAAATGCACAGAAGAAATAGAATTTCAATAAAATGTAATCTAATTAGTAAAAAATAATAATCAGTACCGGACACATATGTTTATATTTCATGGTAGCACTTCGTTATAATTTTGCATGTGTCTTTGGTTCCTTATCAAATCCGTATATATATAGCACAGATTTAATACAATATAATTAGCACGTGTTAAAATAAATAAATTAAAGAAATTTCGTCTCTTACTTCAGGTTCTGCCATGCAATTTCCAAACCCGTATATTACGGAAACAACTATAAGCAGAAGACTGAGTTTGTAGTTCATGATTGCTTGAGTTCAAACACTTGTGTTTCCGCTAGTTTGCGTATTCTCCTTTATATACACATGCTGGCAATAATTCTATCGTAAATGATGTCGAAAGGCGTTAAATAATGTCTGTATACATGCTGTATCTGACCACGTGTTAACAGTAAACCCAGCCTTTCGTGACTGACACATTGGAAGTACTCAAAATGAAGTTATCACTGTTCTACCAGATTTTATCAGTGGCGGATATTTTACATTTTCATGTCATATGCGATGGTCTTCACTTGCTAAATTTATTAATAATTTATATCTCCTGAACGCATAGGCTTTTTTAAAAAAAATTTTTTAAATATTGCATTGTCATCCAGTTCTGGTGTATGTTTAAAATTTCAAGTCTCTAGCTAATCGGGAAGTTAGTTTAAAATCGATTGCAAAATTTGTACCGAACAAACAAACAAACAGACAGACAAGAAAGCGAGCTAATAAAAACGTGGTAAAAAATAAGAAAAAGTCCTTTACTAACAATAAGACTTTTATTAACCATGAGTCTTTAATCATTTTTTCTGGTAACATAGTAGCTTTTTACCCTACCAAAAAGCACAGCGCCTAAACCAGATTTTATGGATCAGGAAATTGGAACAACAGGGGTCCGTTCGTAACGAAGGACATACGTATAACTAACAAAAGTGTGGATTTTGCGTGCGTTTTCGTTCAAATTTGCCAGTACACGGTGCATTGACCAGTTACGAACATTGATAATACGACACAATGCCAGTCCGTTGTCGCCGTTCGTGTTCGTTTCCAAGCGCGTACATTCAATTCCATGATATCACGTTAAAAAGTTATTATTTTGTTAGATGAGGTCCGCATTTAATTGCATATGGGAAACAAGTTCTATATACTCTATTGTGCGAGACAAAGTGTGCGTCGATATATTGTTACGTACTGTAATTATTGCGTTTACGGGACATTGTGGTCAAAGCGAGAGTTAATGTTATTATGAAACACAATTATATTATAAATTATTGTGTAATTATTATAACGTGCGAGTGCAATGACAAATTATTAAATACGGATGCCCGATTGTTGACTGCTGACCAAGCAGCCCGTACCAGCAGAAGTATTTGTGGAACATCAAAGAAAACAGTGTTGTGCGTTGATTTCTTTGTAAACCTTATGAAAGCCATAATTAATCAACTTCAATTTGACATGCAGTCGCAATTAAAGCACGGTAGAGTAAATATTGAGAGGACGAAACATTACTTCAGTACGACGTTTAGTTTCAACTATAACGATATTTTTTACAGCGATGACAATTAATACTCCTTTTTTAAAAGTTTTTACTACGTTTTTATTAGCTTGCTTTCTTGTCTGTCTCTCTGTTTGTACGGTACAAATTTCGCAATTGATTTTAAACTAACATCCCGATGAGCTAGAAACGTGAAACTTTAAACATAGCTCAGAACTGGATGATAATTCAATATTAAAAAAAATTTTGAAAAGCCCATGCGTTTAGGAGATATAAACTATTGAAAATTTAACCGTTACCACTCGGTTCCCACTCTGGACTCGGTTCCCACACCACTGACCCGCTTCGCGCCGAAGGAGCTCAGTGTGCGTTCGAGCTCCGTGCGGTGTTTACAAAGTTACTACGTATTATTATAGTATAATGTTTGTTTACCAAGCGAAAGAACAGTTACACCAGAATTCTCCGTCGAACCTTTATCTTTGACATTTTACCACGACGTTTGTTTTCGATTGGACGCGGTCGCAATACCGTCTGAAATTTACTACATGTCTCTGTTATAATCTCATAAAAATATTTAAAATCGATTGAAAATTTTACACACACAAGAATAAATAGCAGAAAATAATTATTTAAGGGGGATCTATACCCTCAGATTTTGGGGTATTTATCAATGTTATCAACCTCTGTGCAGAAAAAAAGGTTGGTAACATCGATAAACACGCAACTACATAATGAACACGAGATGGAGTGGCTTGCTATTTCCATATTCTATTCAGCTCGTCGCGAATGCCGTTATACAGGACAGGTCGCACTAATATTAGTGCCACCGATGAGAATATGTACCTCGTCTGTGTCAGTTTTGCTATGATTCCACATTGACAGCAGTGCAGCAGTGAAATGTTGCACAATATCGCAGCACTGATCGACAGTCCTTCTGAATTGGCACCATCTCGTCTAAACTAACTGAAATAAAATTGGCTCTAGATTGGCTCTACAGCAGAGATAACCTCTGTCTTCATGAACGTAATATGGGGAAATCTATGATAATGTGAATGAAATCACGCGCGGCGATTTTTTGTCCTTATACGAGCATATTTTGAGCTGCACAAAGGCTCATTTGATAGAGGAAGGTTCATCACGGCGCGCTCTGCTCATCATATCAGTCAAAAAAATCTCTTTGAGACAGGAAAATACATTGAAATCTGCAGTTATTTTTCTAGATTTTTCTCTACTTTGGGTACTCATATTATTAGATATAAACATAATCTCGTTAAATCAATAGCAGAGCGCGCCGGATTTAACCTTCCTCTATAGAATGAGTCCTCACCCAGTCCAAAATTCGCTCAAATAAGGACAAAAAATCGCCGCGCGTAAACCCATGTTTCGACCCAAAATCTAGTAAGATTATTTAGGTAAGATTACTTAAATCTAGTAAATCTAGTAAGATTACTTCAGTAGGGTATAGATCCTCCTTTAATACCACGTTTTTAACTGACTAAACAGTAAAAACTAATTTATCCTAGCCCTACACAGATTCCTAACCACGTACAGATAGTCCTGAAAATTTGTGATTGTGTATTTATAATAGCTGTGAAAATACTTGTATGGATTAAAAGGAAAAACGTGGGGCGCATGCAATAGATAATTGATGCATGAATAGTGCACCTAAGTCACTAACAATTTCATTGCACTGCAAAAGCTATGAACTGTTGTGCGAGTTTACTATGTATTATCTTGCAACCCACATTTTTCGTTTTAAAACTGTAGTGCACCAGAAGGACGGCGATGTCAGGTAAAATTCTATAATAATCTACACATGAATACTTAATTCATATGTAAGGAATAGTAATATTCATGTTGCCTTTATTTTCTCTCCAGCGCCAATGCCAAGGTTAAGGAATTGAATATGAACCAGATATGGCAGCGTATCGAAGAGAATTGCACTGCATATGTTAATATCTGTAACGTGTATTAGGGACATGAATACAATGAGCGAATAAATTATTAATGAATGTAAAACCAGAGACCTAAAATGTGATCCGTAGTGTAAATCCTTATTGCAAGAATCCTTCACACCACATCTTCCATTTCTTTTCTTCCTTATTGATTTTGTTCTATGACGTCATGCACAAGGAACAGTTGAAGTGAAAGCAATTGAGAAGAGAAGAAAATTGCCGGTTTGTGCTACATTGTGCTTGAATATTATAATTGTAATATAAAAAATGCGATAAAAAATACAGAAAAACGATTTTTAGAGTGGCCCTCTACTTTCAATTTTTTGCAACATCCTCTGTTGCTAAAAAAATACAAAAATTTTAATTGCTCAAGGACATAAAATGTAAACTGTTGTGTGAAATTCCAATGTAAAGAAACAGCACAGCAATTCAATTGAAGCTTGAAATGGAGATTGTATACCATATGAAAATGAAACACTTGTTTGTGTAGAACTATAATATAAATCTTAGTGCAAAGACACTTGTATTTTATTTCGGACTGGTTCTAGTCAAACCTTTTCACACTAAATTAAAAGTACGTTATAGCATGAAGAGCATAACCTGTTTCCAAAAGTAGCAGGAAACTATTATTTCGTGTTTAAAAAATATTACATGTTAATAACACGGCATTATGAATTACAGTAAATCCTCTATAGTCGCAAAAAGGCCATAGACGACGAATGCAAAAAATATACCCTTCACTGTAGTAAAATAATAAATAGAAAATAATGTCTACGGAAGGAATACTTCTGCTAGTGTTTCACTGGATGAAAATTGCAGACGTAATTGTATGTGATAATAAATGAACGCTACATGTGAAATTTTTTACAAGTATTTCTTTTTTCTTCCAATCCTGCATAATGTTGCACAGCAATTTATAAAAGTATATAATTTTTATAGCACACCGCGATTTCATAGAATGCATTGGAATTTGAGCATTGCAAGTGAAGTCCATCGCATATGACATGAAAATGTAGAATATCCGCCACTGATAAAATCTGGTAGAATATCTGGTAGATAACTTCATTTTGAGTACTTCCAATGTATCAGTCACGAAAGGCTGGGTTTACTGTTAACACGTGGTCAGATACAACATATATGACATTATTTAACGCCTTTCGATATCATTTACGATAGAATTATTGCCAGCATTTGTATATAAAGGAGAATACGCAAACTAGCGGAAACACAAGTGTTTGAACTCAAGCAATCATGAACTACAAACTCAGTCTTCTGCTTATAGTTGTTTCCGTAATGTTCGGGTTTGGAAATTGCATGGCAGAACCTGAACCTGAAGTAAGAGACGAAATTTCTTTAATTTATTTATTTTAACACGCGCTAATTATATTGTATTAAATCTGTGCTATACATATACGGATTTGTTAAGGAACCAAAGACACGTGCAAAATTATAACGAAGTGCTACCATGAAATATAAACATATGTGTCCGGTACTGATCATTATTTTTTACTAATTAGATTACATTTTATTGAAATTCTATTTCTTCTGTGCGTTTGAAACGATACCTCAACATGATGACACAGTAAATCCCCATTTGCTGTCCAACAGCCCAATTCTAGACGACAATGGTCGTGTAGTATCGCCGGCACAGTTTAAAGGCCCGCGTGTTCTCACAATATACTGCCAATTAAAAATGCTTCTTTGTTCGTTACATATTTTTTTATGCGACTTTCACTAATTTATTTCTGGCATTTTTCTGATAAAAATAAGACCAAACACGATATAATTTCAATTGTATTGAGTGGTTTAATCGGCGATGAAAGCTTCGATCGCAATGAAGGACAGCGTATGGGAAAGAAAAAGACAGTCCCCGTCGCCGGCACAGTTCACAGAATGTCCCATACGCTGTGCTTCGTTCCGTTCGAAACTATCATCGTCGATTGAATCACTAAATACAATTGAAATTATATAGAGGGTACAATATATGTAGTACGTTGACACTAAAAATACGGATACAGCGAGAAAAAACAATTTCTTCTATGGAATGATTGACTCTATAGACACCGATGCACGCGACACTGTTCTATGTACGATACAGTTGCGCGTAAAAACTAATCTTCATGATCGAGTTATCAAGTTAGAACACAATAAATGTTACGTAAAATAGTGGAAGTAGCGTAATCAGAGAACTAATACATGTAACGTGTTTTAATGATATTTTTACGACTGGAATTTGTACATATATTTGTTTTAGCCTATGAAGATTCCGCCATCGTGGTTGCTCCGTGGATAATTTGCTGCCGAGAGGTGCGAAAAACTGTTATTTCATATGTGAGAAAATCATTATATTTGATTACATTTCATAATTCTTCCAGGCTCGATCCCGTATGGCGTAAGGACAAAGCAATGAAGTTTGAAGAAACTAACGTTCGATAATGTCAACGCTGTAATGCCACCTATATTCTTCACTGTGACAATCATGCATCAGGAAATAAGATACTTATAGAATTCTAATCGCCAGCATTAATTACAACTTCCTCTGTCCTTCTTGCAATCCACATAATAGTTATACAAAGAATTGTGGACGATTGTTCATCAATTTTTCGAATTATGATTTGAACATACGTTAACTTATTATTATTTTAATGTTTTTAACGTTTTAAATCTTACAAGTATTTTCATAGCTATTCAAAATTCACAATCGCACATTTTCAGGGCTATCTGTACGGGGTTAGGAATTTGTATGGGGCTAGGATAAATTATTTTATACTTTCTAGTCCGTTTTAAAAACGTGGTATATTTAAAAAATTTATTTTTACTTAAATAATTATTAAGATAATAATAGGTAGTATCTTGTATTGCTTTCTTATCCCAGGTCATAAGTGGTCAGCACCTTGCGACCTCTGCGCGGTACCTACACGCGTTTCTTCGCGTGAAAACTGTTCGAGGGACGTTTTCCCTGGTGGATTCTTGTTGTGTTTCGTTGTTGGAAGTTGAGGAGTCCGGACAACGGCGACGTCTGAAGACAGCATTCAATCCGGACGATTAGATCCCCGACGTTGGACGTCCTCGGCGGCGTCTTGGTCGACTGGCAGGGTCCTCGTGCTTGGGTTCCATTTGGTAGGCAAATGCACGGAAACTCTGCCGTCAAATATTGAGACACGTACGCTCACCGGTACCTGCGTGCACGGACCGGTGAACGGTACACGTGAAATCCGGCCTTTCCAGCTATTTATGTAAACGACAGTTCCCGGGAGAGTGTGGAAGGCTCGGTCGCGCGCGCGCGCGTCTCTCCACTCGGCGTTTGCTTATATTTCCGGCATTTTGTGAACATTACGGTGGCATTCAGGTGACGTATTCGCGGCTCTTCCTCCGGCGCTGTATCTTCTTTTCTTGTGCACCAGCCCGAGCACCGTCTGCGAGGCTTCACGCTCGTGCCGCGCGTCTTGCTTTATTTTCCCCTTTTCGAGCGCTCTTCCTGTTCCCCAACCCCCTGTCCCGCTCGCTTCCTTGTTTCTTTCACGGAACCTTCCTGCGGGATACCTTGCGTTCTAGAACACGGCCCGCCATCGCAATAACTCACCGTTCCCCTCCCTATCCCCCGTTTTCTGGCCAAGTAATTCCTGCGAAGATTGTCGCGTCTGTTAACTATTATCGTCCTCCAGCCGCCGCGCCGCACCACCCGCTGAACCCCTCCATTGTTCTTCGCGAACATTCATATTCTCGCGAACGATCCCGACCAAATGAGCACCGAAGAATATTCAGGTCTAACGATAGCCGTGATTGATTAACTTTCCCCGGAATCTGTTCCGGGGGATGGCTCCTCGGTTAGGGGATGCCCCTTCTCGAGCGTAACTTTCAGAACAGCCTCGAGGTATGATTGTTTTTCTTAATGTTCTGCTGGAGGGGAATTATTAGAGGCGTGCGGGAAGCCGAAATTTAGGGTCGAGACGGGTCGATATTTTGAGTATTTTATAGTGCATTGTAAATGTTCGAATGTTGATGGAAACAGTGATTCCGTAATAAAGATCAAGAATGATTGAAAATTGCATATATCATCAACATTTATAGTTTCAAATATAGCAATGAATAATACCTCATCATCGCAACAGTTTGCAACTGATAGAACAGCACACCTGCATGTCTCCATTTCTGACAACAAATTACGTCAGCGAAAGCTATCGTGGGCAATAAGGATTACCACTGGAAGTTTATGACGCTTTAATACTGAAACACGTGACAGCATGAATTTGCATGAAACGCATTACCGTTGTCGCTTTTTTGACACTTCTGACGGAAGTTTTACGCTGCGAAAGTGCGTGTCGTCCGTTCTGGCGTGGACCGCAGCGTTTTGTTCGGATAAATCCCATATTTTTCGAGCCACTTCGTGAAACGCTTTAACGAAACGCGGGCAAACGAACAGTTTCAAAATGGATATATGTATTTACACAAATCGATACTTACAATCATTATTCGAAAGTACTAAATAATGTATAAGCCATGTGAAACATTTTAAGTAAACGAACACATCTAACTGCAGCCAGAGAAACAGAGCAAACATGATATACAATTCACAGTTAAGCAATCGATAATCGGTTTCATATTTGATGCACCGAACAGATCAGAGGTTATTTTCCTCCAGTTACCGACGGCATTGGAAAACGACAGTGGATAAAACAACAGGTGCAGTCGTTCCTGGGATCAATAATAAATTTTCAAATTTCCCGGACACGAGTCATTGCACAGGAATAGCGATGATGTTACGGCGCCTGGGTAACTACTGGGTACGAGTGGTGTTCGCATGAGACGTTCGCACGTAATACCACGTCTATGGAAACATAGTGGGCGAAGTAAGGTAGGCAGAGTGGTGAAACAAATGGGGGTAGTGTGGGGAAAGTTCCTTAAGCTGGGAGCTTACGTAGGACAGAACCGGCGCTGGAGGATATATCGAATTTGTACGGAGAAAACGACGTGTTATTACCGTGGCGTGTATTGTCAGTCATATTAATTACCGCCGCAAGCGACAGCCAAAGATGCAAGAGAGCAAACCTGCTGGATTCTGCTTCGAGGAGATGCTCGGCGAACGGAATTAAGAATTAATCTCTTATCAATGGAGCTTATGGCCATTATGGGGGACATTTTATTCATACGTGGCCCTCGTTGCCGAGCAAATTTATTCAACCAGCCATTTGAATGCACATCCGAACATCGGTTAAAGTATAAGAGACTCGAAACTTCCCTGGTAACCGGGCAAATGGATCTTCCTGACCCGTCTAAGTGATTTAAGAAGCGAGCGTACGCGACAGAACGAAAGAGAGAGAGAGAGAGTGCACGAAAAACTCGACTAAGAACAATTTGAATAATTTAAAATCGTAGTCAGATTGAAGTCTGCGAACCGAACGACGACTCCGACATGTTTTCCCCGGGGGACGCGTGTCATCGATCCGGGGGCTCACGTCACGCATTCATAAAGCGTCGCATTAATAAATACGCTGTAAGTTCTATTTCCTCCGGGATAAAACCCCGAACACGGCGTAGCACGCGTTGACGCCGACGTAATAGCTCGTAATTATTGAACAACGCGAATCAAAACCGTTCCTCTCGCGTGAATAAGTAACCGCATCGCGAGATTCAATTGGTCGCGATCCCATTGAAATTGCAAGGAAAACTCATGTGATGGAAATTAACGGATTTAATTGGTTACGTCTGCCATTTTTTACGGTGCAATGGGACCCATCGATTTACAGTCGGACGCAGATTCGTTGACGAAAACAAAAATTTCTTAAGGGGGATCTATACCCTACTGAAGTAACTAGAAAGGAACTAGAATCTTACTAGATTTTGGGTCTAAACATGGGTTTACGCGCATCGATTTTTTGTCCTTATTTGAGCCGATTTATGGCTGGGTGAGGGCTCATTCTATAGAGGAAGGTTAAATACCGCGCGCTCTGCTATTGATTTAACGAGATTATGTTTGTATCTAATAATATGAGTACCCAAAGTAGAGAAAAAATCTAGGAAAATAACCGCAGATTTCAATGTATTTTCCTGTCTCAAAGAGACTTTTTTGACTGATGTGATGAGCAGAGCGCGCCGTGATTAGGGTTTGTCGGTTTTTAAAAACCGGTTTTTGAAAGAAAATTTTGCAAACCGAAAACCGGGTTTTTTCTGTAAAAAAACCGGTTTTAAATTTATACATAAAACTTATATTAATCCGCTATAACGATTTCGATGTAATCAAAAAGTACACAGCTAGTGGTATAGCGGAGAAAGGTCAGGGAACATTATTGCCTTGAACATTTTTGTAGAGGAAAATGTCGCTTCAAATAACCTCAAGAACCTCCCATTTCCGGGACGATCACGAAATTTGGGACACCCTGTATACATATATATGTGGAAATGAAAACAGCGCATAGAGACTGTGATGAAAATGCTATGGAAATAGCAATAAATAAATATCTGCAAGAACCTGAAGAAGCGACATCCTCCAGTCCTCAAACATTAAAGAAGGAGTTTTTGATCTTAGAGGCTACAAATAGAAGAACAAAAAGTTTAGATTTATTATTTAATGCTTTAAAGACAATTAAGCCCAGTTCAATAGCAAGTGAGCGAGTTTTTTCTATTTCTGGAAATTTTTTGTCCAAAATAAGGACACGACTAAGCAATAAATCAATTGACGTTCTTTGCTTTTTAAAATCACATTTTATTAATCAAAGAAAGAAGTAAAATAATAATGTTCATAAATATTTGTTAATTTCTGTGATTCTTTAAGGGTATTATTTTGTCAATTCTTTAATAAATAAAAAAAAATTAAAAATTTCTATTCTAAGTTGTAAACATGTCTTATTTTTTATCTGTAAAAATCCGAAACCGGTTTAAACCGGTTTCATGGAAAAGTTAAAAACCGAAAACCGGTTTTTTAAAAAGTCGGTTTTCGTATAAACCCTAGCCGTGATGAACCTTCCTCTATCAAATGAACTATTGTGTAGCTCAAAATATGCTCGTATAAGGGCAAAAAATCGATGCGCGTGATTTCATTCACATAGCAGAGATTTCCCCATATTACGTTCATGAAGACAGAGGTTATCTCTGATGTAGAGCCAATCTAGAGCCAATTTCATTTCAGTTAGTTTACACGAGATGGTGCCTAGTCAGAAGGACTGTCAATCAGTGCTGCGATATTGTGCAACATTTCACTGCTGCACTGCTGTCAATGTGGAATCATAGCAAAACTGACACAGACGAGGTACATATTCTCATCGGTGGCACTAATATTAGTGCGACCTGTCCTGTATAACGGCATTCGCGACGAGCTGAATAGAATATGGAAATAGCAAGCAACTCCATCTTGTGTTCATTATGCAGTTGCGTGTTTATCAATGTTACCAAACTTTTTTTCTGCACAGAGGTTGATAATATTGATAAATACCCCAAAATCTGAGGGTATGGATCCCCTTTAAAAAGAGGAGATCCTTATTGGAAATTCTCGAATCAGCTTATGGTAATCGCGTCGTCAGCGTGGGCGTCGCCTAAAATCACGTTCAGGCGTGCCGTGACAACTGGTTCACTCGTAGGAGACGCAAAAACGTTGTCCCACCCCCGCAGGGCCAGCCAATCAATTCCGCGTCACGACGTGGCGTTGCATCGATGACAACCGTCATTTGCAATGCTATTGCGCTTCGGTCTTACCGTTAACAATGGGTGATTTCAATGTATTAATTCGAGGTTGATACGGCATAATGTTCATTGTTCCGTTTAGACAGTGGGTAAAGACCGCACCCACACGCGGCCGCGGTCCAAGTGACGACGAATACCAGCAACGGGCCGCGGATGGGAAGTAAGAGAGGTTTGCTGGGTAGACAAAGAGAGAGAGAGAGTGAGCGAGGGAGAAGCATTTCGTAGAGGGATGGGTTGCGCAGCGGCGGAGGGTCGTGCAAATGCATGTATATTGCTTCATGAATGCGCGCGCGATGAGCTTGTAGTTAGCCGTCGCGGTGTCATTATTAGCGTAGACAGGCTTATACGTCGCTTGTCCAGAATCCGCGGTGACAAATGGTCTCCTGGCAGACGAAACAGGTCCGAAAGCAATTTGCACCCCATGCTCGGGACGGATTTCCGCGCCCGCCCCACCGAAAAATGTTACACAAGGCCGGACCGTCCGTCCACTCTTGTCACTTCTATCGTCATCGTTTATTAATGGCCGGCGCGACGTCACCGCGACGTACAACTCCGGCCAAGTGGACACCTTGCCTAATTCATCAGCGTAATTGTATTCATACCCGTGCGCTTCTCCGTTCAGTTTGCCACGGTCCACTGCGAAAAACACTTGAGAAATCACCAGCTCGGCGGTTTACCCAATGACTCCCTGTGTGCGCTGGCCAGAGGGTTTCATTTATTAACAATATGTCTTCCATAGATGTCAAAATTCTCAAAATTCTAATTGATCTTTATTTTTGTAAGGAATAAGCCGTATTTATTTGCAAAAAAGTGTAAGACGCACGGATTCTCGCGGGCGTTCGTTTCGATCTGATCTTCTTTTTACAATTCGTTGGCGATTGAAATTTTACAATTCTTCTGTTCTTTGCGATTCTCTATTTTATAAATTGAATCATATATAGGGCTGCCTATCAACACGCATACATACAATACACGCATACATCCGTACTTCAGCCCTATATTTTGTTTCAATATCCATTCTTGCGGGTAACACGATCAATAGAGTACGAAGAAAAATGCAGACTTTGTGCAGATTATTTTTTAAACATAAGAAAATATTGCTAAGTTTATGGATCGTCGGAAATCCCCAAGAATTGCTAGAGAAGAAGTACCAGCGATATCAAAGTCGCAATGCTTCCGGTACGCAACAAGTTTGAACAAGAGCCAATCGACCATTGATAACAGCTTCCGGTGGGTTACATTTCACTCGGGGAATGGGACGATCGTACGATGAATAATATTAATCCGGCTAAAAGGCTGAAATTATGATTGGGCTATTCCTTAAAAGATGGCTCGATGGAAAAGTTGGAGGAAGTTCGTAGCCGAAGGCGACTGTTGTTGCGAAGGTCATTGTCTTCGACTGAATCGACGGGGGACGGGTGCCGAGGGAGAAAGGAAAGTTTTCTTGGTTGGGAAATATTACATTTTATCACATCCTGCTACGATCATTGCTGGACAATACATAGAAAGAGCTTTATTCCCGATCCCCTTTCAATCTCCTGATGGGACAATTTCCTTCGAAACGGCGAATGATCAACCAATATCTATTTCTATACCTTTTTCTGAGGTCCGAGGCCCCGGCTCGCTGTCCCTCTTCTTCTACCCGCGACCTATTTCTATTAGCCATTTATGGCCGATGAGTTACTTTATGTAGTTCCATTGATCCTGCCAGCCATATCCGATTCTCCCCGTATCAGACCACGGATAAAACGACGGCCCATTGTTATCTTGCGGAGCCGCGTTAGGGCGACGACGACGCACCAAAATCTAATCTACCAAAGGAGAAATCAGTTTCGGCCCCGGCTGCCCAGTGCGTGGGAGGACGTCCCGAGATTGTTTTCGAATCGGCGGCAAACTCGATTTTTCAGGATTTCTCCGCGATCCCGTAAAATTGATTTCGTTCGAGGAGAACTGCTCGATATGAATTCGAACAGTTCTGCTCGATAACTCGCTCTGCTTTCGAGTCTGACTCTCTCGAGAACAGGACGAAGCCCTATTTTTACAGGCAAAATTCAATGTCTTTCAAATAACAGTTTCGAAAGAAGTTATTAGATATCATCTCGTTGTTCGTGCCACTGAAATTTTCCATTTTCTTTAATATTGCATATTTGCGTCGATTGTGGCAAAATTTGTAGCAATACAGTATTTTATCGATAATTGTCCCCAACGCGGGTCTGCAGTGGAGATCGAGAGGCTTCGCTTGCTGAGAAGTGTAAACATAACTAATCCAATGACAAAACTTCTTTATTTTTCATTATTTATTGGTGGGACTTTGACCAACATATTCGTGGCATGTTTCTAATGAAAATGATACCAAATATGATATAATTCCAATTATATTTGCTTGTGTAATGAACGATGAAAGTTTTCGACACAAAGAAGAACAACGAAATCGAATCCGTTGCGCCGAGAACATCACCCTAAATTTATTAAAAATTTACGATCGATAATAATTTCTCATTTCTCATTTAAAGAAGAACAACGTATGGGAAAGAAAGAGAGACGCGGAGAGTCGCAGCGCGCCGGCACAGTTCAAAGAACTTCCCATACGCTGTCCTTCCTTGTAAATATTCTTATATTCATTGTAAATATTATCCAAATTATATCGTATTTGGTATCATTTTCATTTAAAAAATGCCACGAATATGTTGGTCAAAATCCCATAAGAAATAATGAAGAATAAAGAAGTTTTGTTATTGGATTAGTGTGGTTTCACCGATATACCCGAGCCGTATGATGTCATACTTCTCGGCGAGCGAGGCATCTCAAGCTTCGTGGCCCCTCAAGAGGGTACACCCCGTAGGAGTGGAGATAGTTCTGGGACAATTGTCGGCCAGACATTTGGGACATTTATCGATAAATACTGTATCAATTTTATCTATCTTACATGTCTCTTAAAGGGATATGTTACCTGGTGTAGCGTATATTTTCTCGACTGAATTCATTACTACTAAGGTGAAGTGCCCTATGCCTGGACAGCATGTTTTCCAATTTTAAATTTTATCACTTTAAATAAACAAAAACAATTTCTTAAGAGTTTTAACGTACAGTTCAGAGTTTGTAAAGTAATTTAAAATAAAAAAATCATTGTTTCGGTTAATATCTTAATTGTATTAACAAGAATAATTCAAACCTATAGTTGGACATATTAAATCCAATCTAAGCTAGTACCTGGACAGAAGTAAAGCCTATATCGGGACAAATTCAATTTACGAGTTGATCGAGCGAACATAACCTAAAACGTTGGTTGGTGGCGCTGTTGCGCATGACGAATAGAAGATGCTTTGCGTAATATGTAGTATTCTTATCATAGATTATAGTATTGTATTATTTAACCAAATATATATTTATTTTCATTTACTGTTTTAATAAAACTTGTCATAATAAAAGTTTTAAGGTTAGGTAGTAATACTGATAAATTTAAGATGTAAACATAAAGTATTATTAACGTCACAACCGGAATACATTTTCTACATACGTTATTCAAGCTAATAGAAGACTAATTATACGTACATGTAGTTAAATAATTTGCAAACAGTGCGTTGATTTTATTCACAAACACGTGTCCGGCTTCAGGAGTAAGCACATTGCGTATAAGCTTAGAGTGGGACAGCTACTGTCATCGCATCCCAGTATGGAGTACTTATATTTGAAAACAGTCCTAATCTTGGACATATAATATTTGGATTAATAATTATTATTTACGTTAAGTTTGATTGCCAATTTATTTTAAAATATCAATATTATTATGCGTGATAATTATTTTTTGTCTGAGGGCTTAAATTATATCTTTTTTTCTAACAAAAGTTCGAACTATAAATGCACATGATTCGCATGTAAATAGACTATATTGTATACTGTTTTCAGATGAACTTTGAATTCATTTTTAAATTTCAATTGATGTCTTAATGAAATAATATTCAGACCTACTTGTAGCTAAGGCCTTAGAATATATAATATAATTATTTAATCTCTTAATTACTGATTTACTATGAAAATTCAATTGTCCAGATTTAGGTATCACTTTTGGACTGTCCAGACTTAGGGCACTTCACCTTATTAGTGACTACATTACGCCTAAAATGTCAGATAACTATATAAGATTTGAGTAGAGAAATAACAGAAACAGTGAGGCGGGTTCATTAATTCTTGCTTTATCCAGAGAGCGTATCGACTCGGGCTTTGATCTGGATGATGTCTTGCTCCGAACGTGTTCAAGGATTATCTGAAACCCGGTCGGTAAATAATCACGGCCCAATGGGGTACTAAATTCTGCACAAGTTCGCATGTCCGTAGAGCCGGAGATTAGACGTTCGATAATCTTCGGCGCGCAAGATACCGCGTCGCTGTACACGCGAATCTGATTCAGCAGTCACGAGCTGACAACGATATTATTCCCTCGCAATTTGCAGGGACGACGACGACGACGACGACGACGATGACGACGACCTACACACGCATTATGATGCTCTCATACGATGTCGCAGAGGCACGGCCATCTTCGTAAAGTAACGCGAGGCACGCTCGTTATTTTTACACTGGAATTTGCAGAAACCCCTGTATTCACGACAAAGCTGCGTACGACGTGGGAAACGAGCCGGAGATAATTCGCCCTCTGTTTGCCTGCGCACCGGTTGAAGGAGCAAACCCGCGTCTGCATCCTTCCCCGACGCTCCTGAGGATTGCTGTTTAACAAAACTCTCGCGTCTCTTCGCTGCCACTAACCACCGCAGACACTTCGACACATGCTCGAAAAGAAGGTATAGATTCCTTCTGTCATTGACTAGACAAAAGGAGAAGATTTTACTTTGAAAATAGTTCGCAGTATTGCCTCGATATGTGTAAAAGAGATGTGCACGATATTTGTGTAAATGTATCCCCGAATGGAATATCCCTTGAGGGTCTCTGCGCAGCGTAATGGCAGCAATAATGAGAGTGCGTTGCTCTGTTGCACCTGGATTGTAAGAAGAGCAACAATGGTCGGTTTCCCGTTTGGATTAAACTAATTAAATATCCGAGTTATCTGACTAATTGGTGCGCAGTTAAGAGGCTAACGCAATTAGGGCAAAATGATTGTATTTATCCGGTTAATTACCAAGACCCGAGCTTAGCTGCACGGGCAAAAAGAATTATAGGGCGTTTCATCTAGGGCGTGTTAATTGCAGAACTTCAGCTCGTTAGTTGCCACGAGCAGAAGTGGAAAAATTAAATAAGCAACAAACTCGCCTGCAAATTAATATGATTGAAACGAGATCTTTCTTAAATAAATAAACGTATTCCCTTCCCATTTAGTTTCAATTAGTCGATTCTTCGTCGAACGAGTTTGGAAATTTCATTTCAGAAATGGGAACCGAAATGAAACGTTGTCATTTGCAAAGTAGCCCACTTCCCAACCACGACAGTGGATTCCTTTTAATTTAAAGATTGAACCAATAACATATTCTCCGCTCGGCATCACATGCTCGCCTAAACGAGACGGCAGTTGCCGCAGTTGACGCACGCAGAGGGTTATCGGAAACGAATTTATTTGAGCGGTGGCTGATCGCTGACACCGACACGTTGCGTTCTACAGGGTATCGACGGCTTCCCCGTATTTTTTCCGTCTTATTATACAAAACCGTACGCTCGCCGTGCAAATGTAGCGTGCACCTTATACGGTGCATGATAAATGGACGCGGTTAGTCAAATCAAACGGTAGTATTCAGCTGTTGCACGTTACCGCGCTGCACGGCACGCACTGCAAACAGTGATTTATAATATTTAATGAAACGCGACGATCGTGTGTAGATTTGTTTGTGCAAGGCGCACCGCGAAAATTCATCGGTCCCAGATGAAAAATTGATAACTCGTCAGCTCGTTACGCAACCAGGCAACGATGGAGAAGCGATCTCCCCTGAGTGAAAAGTAATTGACGCGGTACATCATCGAATCAAATTAGAACTTTCAAGAACATCATACAAACTTCGCAGGAATATAAAAATTATTTTTACCAATTGTTTGCTGAACACGTTCACAAACAAACGTCAGATTCGCAATTTCTGATCGGTACAATCTCCCTCGACAGGATGGAAATTAGCCTTCAGACGCATCGCGGCCACAATCCTATTGCACGAAGGTCATAATTGCGGACAAAGTACGAATCAGATTAATTGCGGCTAGCCCGTTTGACCGGTAACAGTCGAATCCAATAACGATTAATCCGTGGGGATCGGGGCCGCATTAAGGGCAGCGAAACGTCGAAAATAGAGCGCGTCGTCGGCGGAACGAATCCGCTGAAAGGAAATAACTTTTGCGGGGGGTTAAGGGTCCGTCGAGGGGGATCGTTCGGAAGTTCGGGAAACGAGCGACGTTGCCCACCCCCCTCCCCTATTACTCGGTCACCTGGCATCCCGCTTTCGCCATCATTTTTAATTCAGGTTACCGCGGCGCAAGTTGCGAACGAATGTACCGAGGAAACCTGTCCGGGTTTCCGTGTGTCGACCCCATTAACGACGGGCAGAGGCGCAAAAGCCGGGGAATATTTTTAATTGGACCGCAAACTTTGCCCGCGCCGGACGCTTGTTGCCAGTTTTCCGAGGCGGCGACGGTACGGCGATGCGACGGCTCGCGCGGAAAAACCGCCAGGGCTCAAAAGCGACGTCGGCCGTGTCAGTCGATTTTCCGCGGTGTTCTTTTTCCGTCGGCCTCGGACAAAAACGGGAACAGGCCGAAAAAAGACGCCGATCAACGCGGAACATTGTCGTGTGCATCGGCCATCGACGATGTGTAAAACGCGCGTGTTTTAAAGAGGTACTCTGGTTTTCCATTTTGGAAAAATCGATTTTCTTCTCTCTGCAATTTCTTGGTTGGGCCGCTGGTTAATCATGATAATTAATATCCTATTTCGATTATAGAGATAGAAGGACTCTTGTTCTTCTCTAACGAGCACGATCGTCCAAGGAGCAGAAAATCGTTCGAAGGAAACAAACCTGATTTCGATCGCGGTGTTTCCCAAATGAATCAACTGCACACTCGAGCGCGTCGATCAGCGAAATCCGGCCCGCGACCGTTCAATAACTTAATTCCCGCTGTGTTGAAATCTGGTTCGGTATAATTATTCAGTGCGGTGACTTTTGCGGGCCGCGTGTATCCACGATAATGGCTACGGGGCAACGGCACGCGTACAAAGTGCACGCGTCATCAGGTTGCACCGCAGCTTCCAGATTATAAGCCATGGAACATAAAAGAGTGTGAAGGGGCCACAATTAAAGGCACGTCGCTGGCCTGGTGGCCGCGCACCGTGCCTCGCCCGTGTATACTAATTACGCAAATGAATATTTATTCAATTGCTGCGTGAAACCTCAGCCAGGTGGCTCGGGACAAAGAGACGCGGTCGCGGGTAATATGTTGGCGTCCGCGATCTCGTCCCTATACCCGTATCTCTGTTCCGCGGCATTCATTGCGTCATTCCGCGATTGCCCGCTGCGGAAACGCGCGACCGCGACCGTCTAATTGCAACATTCACCGCCGGAATCCAGTTAGCCTCATTTTTACATAGGTTAGGAACTACGGCTAGGGCGGAGCGAGGCAGGGCACTGTCAACGAGCCGTGACGTTGACTCTAAAGCGGCCCACATACGGCCGAATGACCAAATTACGACGACAAAAGTCGATTTAACAATTTTCTCTAAATTAATTTTAAATACCATCATTACGTAGTCTAAGAAACGGCCCACAATGTAGCGTGAAAATTGTTATTGTTAACGCAACGCAGTAGTCGGTGCACCTGTTCAAAGTTAGGCTATGGTTCGGACGGTAAATCTCAGTTGTTCGCGTCAGTAATTTTGACGACGTAATTGCGTTAATCCTGTTTTCTCCAATTGAAATTCGCTAAGTTATCCACATGGATATTGAAGCGTCAGGTTCGTACTTTCATCTGCAATTATTGTTAACACAAAGATAAGTTGTACATACTGTTAATATACTATATTGTATCATATACTATTCTTGGTTAGGAAATATTGATATGCTTACTTTAGCTAGAGTTACAAAAAAAGTTCCAAAGAGTACCCCGATCTTTCTTTACTAGTTCGAAAAAATGGCTTATAACTAATATAAAAAATTAAAAAATGAGTCCCCCCCTTTGTCCCTTCGATCAATAGAGCGGATTCTTTACAGGTAGTCGCGCGACCGTGCTGTACAGGAGATAAAGATTACGAGAAAAGAACTATTTGAAGTGTTAAGAAGTGAACAGTTTTTCAAGTTTTCGTCATTCTGAACATTGTATAATACAAATAAAATGTCTAGTTAAAGTGTTTGTTTCGAAACTTTAAATAAAAGAAAAATAATTAAAAATAATAAAAATAAATAAATAACAATAAAAAAAATAATTAATAGAAAAAATAATAAATAATAAAGAAATAATTTAGTGTTTTAATTTATTTAATTCTGTTTTAATTAAAATAATATGGACCCTTAACCCTTTTTTATGACACCAATTAACCCTAAGTAGCTACTTTTCCGATGATTATTATTAAGCAGTCTTCTTATAAGCATTTCTAACCAGAATGTCAAATAAAATCTCATTTCATATTTTTGTCGTCGTAATTTGGTCATCGTTCTAGACGTTCAATAATATTTTCACTACACCGATCAATAATATTGACGAGGCGCATTGAAAGGGCATATTGACCGTTTAGAAGGGGTTCAAACGCATTCATCAATATTCAGGGTGTCCCAAAATTCCTGAACATCCCGGAAATGGGAGGTTCCCGAGACCATTTGAAGCGATATTTTCCTTTGCAAAAATATTATCTGCGGTTTTGTTTAGAAGTTATTAACGAAAAACACGGACCAATCAGAACGCGACCTAGACGCGAGTTGGCACAGTCGGCCAATCGACAGTGTGCCAAATGGGCATTTTAACTGGACAAAATTCTAAATCGCCTATTTTTCTATATTTATCAATTGATATGTTTACAGTTGTATAAAATATGAATAATTATTAACGTTTTAGAACATTTAGTTGGTGTTTGTTAATTAAACAATATATTTAAAGTGATTTATAATTAAATATAACATACAACGAAGTTAGTAATGGATCTATGTAACACAGAATGAGTTAACAAGTAGTAGATATTATCAAAGAAGACGTCATTTTTAATTATAGACAAAAAGAATGTTAATATAATTTACCAATTTACTTTGTGGAGATTCAGACATACGGGCAAGAATTATTCTTTGGTTTAGTATAAGGTTTCAATCTATAAATAATCTGCTGCATATTATTGTTTATTATTTTAATATAATAAAAAATTAAAAATATAATAACTTGATCTGAAGGTAAAACTTTAATTTTCGAAAATCGAGGTCATTTCAAGGTCATGTTATTATATATATATCTGAATTTATTTTTCGATCAGTATCAAAAAACATCGATAGCCTTGATAACTCCGAAAAAAAATGACCTCTGGAAAAAAATATTCGTGCCAGATATTTGGTCCATTGACACCATGCACATCACGTAACAAATATTTTTTGCATCACAATAACCTGAAGAGATATTTAGGTGTCCTGGTTTAGACGAGACACCCTGCATTGCAGCGTATTGACGGGAGCTTCAATATTATTGTCAATCCACATTGACAATATCATTAAACGTCTAGGGGCCGCTTAACATTCGATTTCAATCTACGGTTCAAAGAGGACGTGTTAACCTGAATTAATGTTAATTATGAATGATATCTTTTAATCTTTGCAGATTTATAAAAAATGGCTATTAGAAGTCGAACAGTATAATTGCAACGAAGACCATATCCGCGTGCCCCATAAAAAAAGAGCTTCCGCGTATACTATAACGAACAATATAAAGGTTTCAGACCGGCCGGGAACATTCAATACGTGGAACGCTTGAAAATACGAAACCGCCGCGACATTAAGTATTCATACGGAATCGCGAAGGAAGTGGTTCACCGCGAAGCTGGATTCTATAAAAACACCGTGCACCGCGGAATTAAATCGTCCGTACGCCGCGCTCCTGGAAGAAAATATTTTTCGTCTATGTGCATGTGTATGTGATGCACGGACATGTACCCTGCTTCGCACGGTTTGCTTGCAGCTCGGTTTTTGAAAGCGTGGCGACTCGCCTCCAGAAATCCGCGCGCGGCGCGGTGTAAATTAATTTCGAACGCGCGATTAACAGGTGAAAGAAGTCCCGGGTCCCAATAGAGGTCGATCGCCATAAATTTTCGCGTATCGCAGCACGGAGGATCGAAATTGCGCGCGTTCCTCCACGGCTCCGAAACACCGCCGTGAAAATTAGTGCTGGGAGGAGATAAGATGGGGTATGTGTTCAAAATGCGATGATTCTTGTCGCGAATTGTGAAAACCATGAATTAATTTGTACACTATAATGCATCGTGCTTCATGATCTAACTTCGTATAATATTCGAAACTGTATTAAAGATCTGTACGGTGTGCAAACGTTGTTCTTGAAGGTAAGATAGATTTGTTAAAAATTCAATATTGATAACAAGTTCACAGTTTTGTAGTCATTGCATAGGTACTTGAATAAATTCGCGTTGCTAGCGAACGAGTAATTTGACTCAGTACGCAAATATACACCGCACAGTTAAAACACTTCATTACAGCAGAGAGCATGATTGTATGATTAAACTCATCGCGCAAGGGCAAAGGAAAGGTTAGTATAAACGTTCATTCCGCTCAGTAGGGTATTATCCTTTCTCTTCCTTTGTGTCGCGCGATATAAATACATATAAAGAAGGTAATAGCCAAGAGACGAGAGGAACACGGCGAACAACTGTTTATATGGACTTTTTAAATAACTTTTATACGCGAAAATGTTCTCCTCGAGTTACCATCCACGTTTTACGAAATACCCTGTATTCTCTCTCTTCGAGCAAACATTCCATAAAACTTTCTCCGTGAATTCTGCGTCACCCTAGCCTTTCAAGCATGAATCACGCGCTGAACAACCATTCTCCGTACCTTGCCCCGAGATATCACGCAGACACTTATTCTGAAAACCCTTAAAAACCTGGAGGACCCTCTCCGAAGTGATATTCAAGTTTCAAGTTAGCAATCGGTACGCTTACGGTCCTGAACTTCCGTATTCACAATTTTTATAAGGGCGGGAGCACGGAGCTCGCATGAATCTTCCCGTATATTGGAAAACCTGCCGACGAAAGAGTTTATGAAGTACCGAGGCTCGCGATCATTCGGCGAACTATCAGCAAATACCTTTTATTAACATGACGATATATGTATTTTCAATACGATGTAAAAGAAAATGTTTCTCGCTTTTTAATTTTTAGGGGTGACAGTAACCCTCGGCTGTAGTGTTTCGTGTGTGCAGAGAGTGCACTTTTTTACAGATGAAAAAGGTAAATAGATTCGACGAAGAAAAATCATGTTGGAAAATGATGGTTCAAGCTTTTTTATAAAATCTATTAAAGTACTTAAATGTATGCACATATGTCCAGATACTTAAGTGTAAATTTTCAACATGCTTCCTCTGCAGTCATTTTCAAAATATTTGATGAATCGTGTTCTTGTCATTCCTAAAAGTTCCAGCGTTATTTAAACTTCTCCAAATTCGATGATTACTAGACTGCGGATCTTTATGCATTTATAATATGTCGAAATATGCAAAATATATGCAAAATATATGCAAGATGTATGCAAGGTATATGCTAAATATATGTATAGGGAATGCATGTATGGATGTGTAAAATAGTAATTATTTTATTGTTTTTTTTTATTATAATTTAAATTACAACATACAACAATAGTTTTTCTATAGTGTCGATTGTAAATTAATGCCTCTTGTCTATTAAAATTAATGTATACGCTTAAAAAGAGCGTTCTACATCACATGATGTTATAGGGGCATATTTAAACCCCAATGATGTGCCAGAACCTCTCGTGGTCCTTCAACGTGTTCACCCTTCAAAATCTTGCTTATTTTTAGTAATACATTAAAGTGTACATTTCGTTTTAATAAAGATCCCATTTTATGTGTAACCTTCTCTCCATAATCATCGGGTATAATTTTTAATTTTCTATAACTGTAGTTACCAAATCTATAGATTCCATTAGAGGTAATCCTATTGTTTCCAATTTCTTCATGGCCTCAGGTAACATTTGGAAATGGCTCTGAATAAATGTTAAATTTTGTTGTAAATGCTTACATCGTAATGCTTCTTTCGTCGATTTAATTGACCAAGCCTCCTTTTCATCGAACGATTCTATGACGTCTTTTATTCCTTCTAAATGCGTTGCATATAAAAACGCTGCTTCCAACCAGGTTCCCCATATTGTTATTAAAGGTTCTGGTGGCAATGGCATATTTTGTAATTTATTTTTATAAATTTTTAGGCACATCTATCTTATTTATTCTGGCGTAGCATTAAATAGTCGAATATTTATGCAAAATGTATGCAAGAAATATGCACTTATTCAAGAAATATGCACTTATGCAAAACATATGCAAAATGAAAATTATGTTTTTAAAATCCTCTAATGACAAGACAAATGTCTGCTTAGGTCCCAGTTTTCTTATCTATTTTCGATAAAAATATGCATTTGCATAAACATCCGCAGTCTAATGATTACATATACACCTCCAATTCACAAAAAAGTGAGGATAAAACATGTTTGTCAAGCCGGTTTATACTACTTAAAAAATATTATAAAAGATGTTACGATTTCGACTAATAATTCTGACTATAGTTGAACGACGTAACAAGATTCTGTCGTTGACACATTGACTCCGCTTACTAAATGCTCGTTCTCCGCGTGCATACATTTTATTTATTCATAACCGTCAGGCAGTGTACGACAGAGTACCAGTGCGGCGACCGTACAGATAAATATCGATTCTCACACACACATATGTATACGCGCGCGGACGGAACTCGAGACAGATAGACAAGCCGAAAATGAAATTGGTCCAAGGGACGTTGCCAACAACCTGCCTTGACGCAAACTGATGATGGTGGTATTGCATGATCCGGCCCGGGCCCGAATATCGGAATTTGTGGCATCTAATACTCCGTTACATGTGCGCCCTTTGAATGATTCCGGGTACACCGTGGCCGAGCTAAGATTGATCGTCTTGTGTATCGGTTTCCGTGCTGTGTAAACGATACCGTTGTGTAACCGATAATATATCTCGCGTGTATCGGCTCAAAGGGTGTCGGCGCGTTAATTAATCTGTCCCTGGTCCGCGGACTCGCTTCGAAATGTATTCAAAATTTCGTGTCCGCGGCGAGCTGATCCATTACATCATCGAATCACCGGGCGCAAAGGGGTTGGTCGGCGGCGTCACCGGTTACAGAGTTGCACCCCCACAGGCAGCGAAAATGGGACGAACAGTGCGGGAATCAGGTTCTTGATTGTGATACCGGAAGATTATACTGATTACGGTAACAATGGCTTATCGTATTGGGCTATAGGAAATATGTTCGGTTGTCTTCCATGTTATATGGTAGGGTTGCCAGATCTTCTATATTTGATATGAGTCTTCTATATTTGAACTTGATCTTTACGTACCTATAAGAATTTTCAAAAATCTTTGTTTGAATAAAAACGTTTAAAATGTGCTGTGGACCTCTTTTATTTGAACTCATATATTTTGAGCCTATCTCATATACAGGCTGTCCCATGCAAGTGGAACAGGCTGTACCTCCTAAACGGTCGGGAATAGAGGAAAATGTTATAAGAAAAAGTTGAACGGTATTAGACAGCGCATACTACGCAACTAGTTTTATGCACTTTTGTGCATCGGGTCACTTTAATCTTCGATCTGTCTGTACCATTACCGAAAGTCTGAAACTATGAAGACGCCTGATTTGCTTGACTGAATAGTTTGTTTTACGAGGGGCGAACCGATCCATTACATTAGCGAATCACGGGGCGTAAAAGGGTCGGCACACAGCGTCACTGCCAGCGCCGCAGCCAGCAAAACATCGATGGAACAAACATTGCAGGAATCGCGACTTCAATGAACGAACAGCAGCGGCCGGGCTGCGCGACCTGCAAAAAAATATGAACAATGATACTCTCGACTGTGTGTTTCGCGTACGTACGCCAGAAGCTATGCACCCGTGAAAACACGAATAGACAGGCCATTTGCCGAAATTGGCACGGCCGAATTTTAACCGCAGCGCAACGGCACATACCACCCCTCACCCAAAAAGCATAAATAAAGCAGATTTTATTTCGATTATTGACCATCGACAATCCTAGTTCACAGGTCGCCAGTGTCAACGCGACCAACCGATCGGGTAATCTCGTCACACGTTGCCCGACCTCATAAATCATAAGGGTCGCGAAACGTTTGCTTTACACGCGAAGATGGCCGGCAAGAAGACAGAGAGCCCGTGCAGATGATGGAAAGAGACGCGGGACGAAAGAAGGATGTTCCGACAGCGAAGAATTTCATAACCTCTCTCTTAATTGCACATACCACGATAGCGCCACTCATTTACATTTATATATCGCATTCCAATAACTCGGTGCCTCGCATAGTTCAGCTATATTTTTCTGCTCGCGTATCCGACAGAGAATTTTCACGGTTCGGCGTTTGGCTGACGTTCGCGTTCCTTTCACGAGAGAGCTTGTTACGTTTCGTTGTTCCCGTTATTTTATGGATGCGGCTCGCGACGTCGCTGTAGATCGTAATTTCCAGCCGGGTGTAATTGCTATTTCGCCTTGTTTTCGATTTAAAATTATTCGAACAGCGACCCTCATATCGATGCTCACTCCTTTGACCGTACGTGCCTCTTATTTTTGGCTGTCTTACAAATCAGCCGAGTTTCATCAATACCGAAACGGGATAGTTGGATGATGTCCCTTGCCAATGTTTCTCACTCCACCTCTCGACCCAGTCAAAGGCCAGCGAGCCGGAGAAAAAGTACAATTCCGGGAATTACCGATGGTGATGTATACAAGTCGGTGAATATGTATGTGTTTTACAAAGCTCTAGTGTTGATCAATATTGTTGTCGATTAATGCTGGCGCCGCGCCGGTCAAGCTCTCCTAGACAGTGAGTTTTTCTAGGCCAAAATACGGTACTGGCGGAACCTGTGTCGATATTAAAAACAACAAAAACATTTCGGGCTGGTAGTATTTTATTTTCGGATACGCTCAGCTGAGAAAACGATTCTCCGTTATTATTTTTCGCAGAAAATTACATAAGGTGAAGTTCCCTATGCCTGGACAGCATGTTTTCCTATTTTAAATTTTATCACTTTAAATAAACAAAAACAATTTCTTACGAGTTTTAGCATACAGTTCAGAGTTTGTAAAGTAATTTAAAATAAAAAATCATTGTTTAGGTTAATATCTTAATTGTATTAACAAGAATAATTCAAACCTATAGTTGGACATATTAAATCCAATCTAAACTAGTACCTGGACAGAAGTAAAGCCTATATCGGGACTAATTCAATTTACGAGTTGATCGAGCGAACATAACCTAAAACGTTGGTTGGTGGCGCTGTTGCGCATGACGAATAGAAGATGCTTTGCGTAATATGTAGTATTCTTATCATAGATTATAGTATTGTATTATTTAACCAAATATATATTTATTTTCATTTACTGTTTTAATAATACTTGTCATAATACAACTTTTAAGGTTAGGTAGTAATACTGATAGAATTAAGATGTAAACATAAAGTATTATTAACGTCACAACCGAAATACATTTTCTACATACGTTATTCAAGCTAATAGAAGACTAATTATACGTACATGTAGTTAAATAATTTGCAAACAATGCGTCGATTTTATTCACAAACACGTGTCCGGCTTCAGGCGTAAGCACATTGCGTATAAGCTTAGAGTGGGACAGCTACTGTCATCGCGTCCCAGTATGGAGTACTTATATTTGAAAACAGTCCTAATCTTGAACATATAATATTTGGATTAATAATTATTATTTACGTTAAGTTTGATTGCCAATTTATTTTAAAATATCAATATTATTATGCGTGATAATTATTTTTTGTCTGAGGGCTTAAATTATATCTTTTTTTCTAACAAAAGTTCGAACTATAAATGCACATGATTCGCATGTAAATAGACTATTTTGTATACTGTTTTCAGATGAACTTTGAATTCATTTTTAATTTTCAATTGATGTCTTAATGAAATAATATTCACACCTACTTGTAGCTAAGGCCTCAGAATATATAATATAATTATTTAATCTCTTAATTACTGATTTTACTATGAAAATTCAATTGTCCAAATTTAGGTATCACTTTTGGACTGTCCAGACTTAGGGCACTGCACCTTAGACACCATTCAATTTAAAGTGCGGGATAAATATCTACGGAATCGTTTGCTTCAGGCGCCCATTTTCCAAGATTTTCGCATACAATATTAGACAATTACGTTACACTCAACTACAAACTTCTTGTTAGCAGGCTTTGTCTAGAAACTTTTAATACGCTGGAAACAATAATGCCACCTCCTGAACATTGATTAATAATGCTTCATAATTATTTCCTGGAAGTTTAATATTCATTATATTTGGAAACTGTGTGCACTTAATTCAGTAGTTGAGAGACTTTCAGCCCCTTTCGAACATGCTCGTGTGATCGCTTCAGCGAGGAGAAATTATCGAGATTTTCCTTTAAAATTTGGATTGCAGGCATTCCTATTCCCTTTTCTCTTGTTATACTAATTTTGTATCAAGAGTGTCACATTTTATATTTAAATAATTTCAAGCTGGAATTTCATGTAAAAGTTCCACCAGTCCTGATAAGCCATTCCGCTACTCATTTGTTCCTTTTCCGTTAAAACGTCTCGAGTTTCGTTATTGAATTACTTTCGCTCTTGGTACTGGTCCTGATCTCTCCTATAATCCGTTTTTATATCCCCACACCCGCATATATTAAAATAAAATTGAAAATGTATGAGATCCTCGTTTCACGTTCTATCGGACGCATAATTTAACCGCGGTCTGTAATTGGATTAAAAGGAGATCTGATTTCAGCGGATCAGCTGAAATCGAGGCCTCGCTGGCGAGCCCTTGAAATCCGTAAATCAAAAACACGCAGCACCATCGTCGATCATTAGAAGATATTCAGGGAAGGACTGGCGGGTATACGTCGTGCGAGGATGAATACGCGACGGGACAACAAAGTGCCGCAAATCTCCGGCTTCCAATTCCTCGACATTCATCAGGGGATCCCGTAGCCCGTAACGAGGGAGTAGATCGGCCAATAATGGCTCATAAAACGGTAGGCCCGCGGATGGATCTGTGTGCGTGTTCGAAAGCGCGCGGGTAAGAATGCAGCCCGGCGAGAGAGGCGCCGAGAAAAACGGCTTTCATTAAGAACGTAGCAACGAGTGGTAATGAGAAAAACGGGTTCCACGTGAAATAGCGGCCAAGAGGAAGCCGCTTTTTATCCGGTGGAATGCGGCCATCGGGGAAAACAGAGCTTTTGCCTCGGCGGTATCCCCGATTGGTTCTCGGGAGGCGTGCACGCGTGTGCGAGAGAAGACTATGCTCGCGTATACGTACGCGCCCCGATCCGATGAAAATCTTCGCTCGATCGGTTTTCCGGCCGCAAACGAGTTTTTCAATTATTCAGCCGGCAGACGTAAAGTAGCCACGGATCCGTATATACGGAGAGGAAAAATAATTTACGGCCTTCGTCGCGCAATTAGATGAGAGTCGCCGACCAATACAGATTTTGTAGTCTACAACAGGATAGTTGTTCTTGTTTAGATAGGTCCGACCAATAAATCCAAGCGATGCGAGACAAACCGGAAAGGTAATACGATGCGCGAGATAAATAATTCTGGGTCGCCTCGCCGGGTTATAAATAACCAGAGGTGTTAGAATCGTAATTGGCCTCTGCTTTTGGTGTAGGGAGACTGGATGATTCCATTTTCGGTAGATTGCAGTTGCGATTGCTTCGAAAGGAAAGGGGATTTCAGTTCACGAAGTGGACCAGTTGCGGTTGCTGCGATTTGGAATTTGAGAGAAGGGCGCGGTGGTAGAGAGCAATCTGATTTTTTACTTATTCAACACCGTATCTACGGTGTGGAAGATGATGGTCTGGTAGATTTTGTACTTCGTAGTTTAATATGTGTTCGTCTGACATTTTTGTTTGTTCATCTCCATGTCCTCGTATTCTTTAATAAATTGGGATTTCATCCTTCGCGTTCCGAGTTGAAGAAACTTATTTGTCTAGCTAAACAAACGTTGAACGTTTTTCCAAATGATACCTGCATTTCCTAGCATAAACGCCACCGATTAACGGGCCAAACACGATCAGCCGACCAGAATGGGCAGCCACGCCGTCTGCAATCCGCGCACCGTTCGTGTGCATGCGAAATAACACGGGTACGTGTAGCAGATGCGTAAAACGCGGCGAGTGCAGCACGTGGTCTTAAAAATCGGTCCGTTTGCTTCTTAAAGCGGCCACGAAACGGGCGTCGTTAATTTTACGAGGCGCTACAGATTGCGATACGAACGAGCATCGTAACGCTTCGAGTTAGATGGGGTGCATACGCGCGTGTACGATGCACCGTTGCTCCGAGAGCCGGCATCATAACGAGACCAGCGGCGGTCGCGTATGCGTGGAAGCGCGAATATGCGGTTCGTCCCGATCGCGCGTTGCTGGATGCATTAAAACGTACCCACGGGGCCGCGATACAGGGTGATTCAGCTAAGTGTGTCCCCGAAATCACTTGTTAACTATTTCCGAGAGTAGCGCACAATGTGGCTACAATAGCGCGACTATTTTCTTGAACCCCTTCAATGCGTACCACTTACACTTCTCGATCGATTATGCAAAATTTTGAGCATTGCTTGCATTGGAAATCGTTTAGTAAATATTACCATTGTTTACCTTTACTTAGGGTTCAATTCTCTTTCCAACCGCACGAGTGAAATGTACCGTTTAGAATAATGAAACCTCAAGGTGATCTTTGTACCTTGATAAAAAAGAAAAACAGGAAACATCTAAGGTGAAGTGCCCTAAGTCTGGACAGTCCAAAAGTGATACCTAAATCTGGACAATTGAATTTTCATAGTAAAATCAGTAATTAAGAGATTAAATAATTATATTAATTAAGACATCAATTGAAATTTAAAAATGAATTCAAAGTTCATCTGAAAACAGTATACAAAATAGTCTATTTACAGAACCATGTGCATTTATAGTTCGAACTTTTGTTAGAAAAAAATATATAATTTAAGCCCTCAGACAAAAAATAATTATCACGCATAATAATATTGATATTTTAAAATAAATTGGCAATCAAACTTAACGTAAATAATAATTATTAATCCAAATATTAGATGTCCAAGATTAGGACCATTCTCAAATATAAGTACTCCATACTGGGACGAGATGACAGTAGCTGTCCCACTCTAAACTTATGCGCAATGTGCTTACGCCTGAAGCCGGACACGTGTTTGTGAATAAAATCAACGCATTGTTTGCAAATTATTTAACTACATATACGTATAATTAGTCTTCTATTAGCTTGAATAACGTATGTAGAAAATGTATTCCGGTTGTGACGTTAATAATACTTTATGTTTACGTCTTAAATCTATCAGTATTACTACCTAACCTTAAACGTTGTATTATGACAAGTTTTATTAAGACAGTAAATGAAAATAAATATATATTTGGTTAAATAATACAATACTATAATCTATGATAAGAATACGACATGTTACGCAAAGCATCTTCTATTAGTCATGCGCAACAGCGCCACCAACCAACGTTTTAGGTTATGTTCGCTCGATCAACTCGTAAATTGAATTTGTCCCGATATAGGCTTCACTTCTGTCCAGGTACTAGTTTAGATTGGATTTAATATGTCCAACTATAGGTTTGAATTATTCTTGTTAATACAATTAAGATATTAACCTAAACAATGATTTTTTTATTTTAAATTACTGTACAAACTCTGAACTGTACGTTAAAACTCTTAAGAAATTGTTTTTGTTTATTTAAAGTGATAAAATTAAAAATTGGAAAACATGCTGTCCAGGCATAGGGCACTTCACCTTAATTATTAGATTTTGCGATGCTCTTGGAAACCGTACAATTTTTGTTTCGACTATTTTTTCATGTACCAAATAATTTACAATTTAGCTGAATCACCCTGTACACCGCTCGTCGCAACAACAAACCACTTGGGCCGCGTAAATTTCAAGGCGCAAGGTTATAAGATGATGTACGCCGCATCGGCGTCGGCTTATTTCCTGATTGGTGGATCGTCGGGAACGAGCCTGGCCGAGGCGAAAGGCCGCGGTGCATCACGGTGCATCACGGTCGGATGAGAAACGACGTCGTTTTCACGCTGGCCGGATTAACGGGCGCAACTCGCCGCGCCGCGCCGCACGCCGGCCCGCCAATTTTCCAGAATAATAAGACCGTTCCGGGAAACGGTTTTTCCGGAACAGTTACATTACCATTGCACCGCTGTTGCCTCGGCCCGCCCGGCCCGACTCTCGCAGGTGTTTCCCAGCTACGGTTCTTGTTGTACTTTCAGTTTGTTTGCGCTTTAATGGCCGGCTAACAACCTGTTAATAGTTAAGCGAGTTTAAAGGACTGCTCCCGCGATACGAGCCCCTCTGCCGTACATATCTGACGCGACGGAACCTCCTCTGGAAACGATCGAATTTAGGTTACCGTTTTACATCGGCGAGCATCACGCTTAAAGTAGACAGCGTAAACAGCTATAGTTCGGTGAAATTTATTTCCGGAAATTATGGTTGGCGCTTCTTTGAAACGCTTCGAAGGCTAATGAAATACTCGCCTGGATGCCGGTCTACGAAACTGTTCTTTAACAAGGCAATGCAGGTCGCTGAATAGTGATGCGTCGGTGCTACCGGGATATTTGAATTTTGTAATTTTAGTCGAAATTGTTGAGATTCTCTGGCGAGAATCTTCTGTCGAAAGTTAAAAGTGTTTCTAGCTCTTTCGTTCTGCAAGCATTAAGTGCAATTTTGAATTATTCGTGCCTCGAGCACTCAAACATCGTCTAATGCCTCGTACAGACCTCCCCCCCTACAATTTTAAGTCGCTAACCCTTCATATAAGGATGATGTGAGGGTAAAAACCCTTAACTGTATCATTTTTTTTCTCGGTTGTTAATTAAGATATTCAGATTTTAAAAAAACGAAAATACTCGAACTTGTCTTCTTCATATCATATATTTTTTCACAATTGTGATCAAATTATTAAAGGTAGAAAAAAATCATTGAGCAACCCTTCGAGTGACCACTTCCAAAAAATTCAAGATCAATGTTCTGTTACCTATCTAATATATACAAAAGTTTCAAGATGATCAGATTCGTGTAACATAATTGTAATAATAATCTTTTTTTTAATGGACTACTATATTTTTCAGAAAATAATAGCAGGTACTGAGAAAAATCCAAAAAGGTGCTGTATGATATTATTCTGAGTTGATTAAAGGTAAATCGTTAGCTTACGTTCTGCATCGTCCGACGGCCGACAGCCAGCAGCCGCCAAGTCCCGCCCCTAAAAAATTAAATGATTTTTTTCTACCCTTAATAATTTGTTCTCGTATTTTCATTTTTTTTATACGAATATCTTAATTAACAACCGAGAAAAGAAATGATACAGTTAAGGGTATTTACCCTCACATCATCCTTATATGATGGGTTCGCGACTTAAAATTTTAGGGGGTTATCTTACTATCTAAAACCATTGTTTTCCGCACAATATCAATAAAAATTGAGGGTGGGGCCGCTGGATCATGCTTATCCTGCTAGACCCAAATTTTTCTCCTTCTCCGAAATTCTTCTCCGTAGAACGACGAACAGGTTATAAGTCGAAGGGTTAATATTTGGTGGAAACGAAACGGCAGCCGACAAGACTGTTCGTTGGTCACGGTCGAGCCAGCTTCAGTCCAATAAACGTTGTCTCAGGGAAAACTTGGATCATGTTCCACACGCTTTACCTCATCCGCGGATGAAGAGCAGGATGCGGAGACGATCGTTGACCCGATGACCCGCAAGGGAGCCGTGTATGCCCGCCCGATTATATCGATTCGGCCCCTATTCGCGACAGCCTCTACCAATCGCAGTTTTAACAATTTTAAACAACGAGGTCACAAAACGGGACCCGCTGACGTAAAATTGAATTAACAACCCGCGAGGTCTCCCTTTCGAGTCTACACGATCGTACGTATTTTTCGGCGGAGCTCTCTAGCCCGAGGACATCGCAGATATATAGATAGGATCTAAACGATTCGATAAAATGTTCGAATTGATTCGAGAGCACGGGAATTAATGGCGAAACAGCCGGATCTTCGTTTTCAATTTTGTTGTGTGAACGGAGAGCCAGCGGGGAAATGATAATTCACTTTAATGGCGTAACGTTGTTATCGGAAAGGAAGATTTACCGACCCGGTTGCTTATATCGCGTCCCCGGTTTGCAAGTCGCGAACATGAAATGCCCGGGGAAAGAAAATTTCTATCTGAAAAATTACTTAGCCGGTACATTCGTCAACCCATCTATGTCCCGATTGACAACATCAAAATATAAATCCTCTCGCTGTAATCAATAATAGGCAATTCAGGCACAAATTGGAAATATTTATGTCGATATTCCTCGAATATAATGCAAAGTGTCCGAAAAGTTTCTAAAAAATTATTCTACAATCCCTGACAATTTTCCTGACCATATTTGCTAGAAGATACCCAGCGAAGTAAACATGCGAATATTTTGCTTAATCCCAGATATGGTGAAGTGCCCTATGCCTGGACAGCATGTTTTTCTATTTTAAATTTTATCACTTTAAATAAACAAAAACAATTTCTTAAGAGTTTTAACATACAGTTCAGAGTTTGTAAAGTAATTTAAAATAAAAAAATCATTGTTTAGGTTAATATCTTAATTGTATTAACGAGAATAATTCAAACTTATAGTTGGACATATTAAATCCAATCTAAGCTAGTACCTGGACAGAAGTAAAGCCTATATCGGGACAAATTCAATTTACCAGTTGATCGAGCATACATAACCTAAAACGTTGGTTGGTAGCGCTGTTGCGCATGACGAATAGAAGATGCTTTGCGTAATATGTAGTATTCTTATCATAGATTATAGTATTGTATTATTTAACCAAATATATATTTATTTTCATTTACTGTTTTAATAAAACTTGTCATAATACAAGTTTTAAGGTTAGGTAGTAATACTGACAGATTTAAGACGTAAACATAAAGTATTATTAACGTCACAACCGGAATACATTTTCTACATACGTTATTCAAGCTAATAGAAGACTAATTATACGTACATGTAGTTAAATAATTTGCAAACAATGCGTTGATTTTATTCACAAACACGTGTCCGGCTTCAGGCGTAAGCACATTGCGTATAAGCTCAGAGTGCGACAGCTACTGTCATCGCGTCCCAATATGGAGTACTTATATTTGAAAACAGTCCAAATCTTGGACATCTAATATTTGGATTAATAATTATTATTTACGTTAAGTTTGATTGCCAATTTATTTAAAAATATCAATATTATTATGCGTGATAATTATTTTTTGTGTGAGGGCTTAAATTATATCTTTTTTTCTAACAAAAGTTCGAACTATAAATGCACGACTATTTTGTATACTGTTTTCAGATGAGCTTTGAATTCATTTTTAAATTTCAATTAATGTGTTAATGAAATAATATTCACACCTACTTGTAGCTAAGGCCTCAGAATATATAATATAATTATTTAATCTCTTAATTACTGATTTTACTATGACAGTTCAATTGTCATGATTTAGGTATCACTTTTGGACTGTCCAGACTTAGGGCACTTCACCTTAGTCATTGCTCATTGTTCATCTTGCATTGACAACAGAATGGGCAGACAGCTATGCACGTCGATCGTACGCCACGTAAAATAAACAGGATTGTTAAACCGTCGCGACGACTCGCGTCGGCGTTAAACGAAAAAAATTTCGCGCGACGCAGGACAGTGACTACACCGTTCATGATTAATAATGTCGATGCGAATCGGGGGGAGAGAGGTATTGATTCGACTCGGTGTGACTGGTTCGCGACAGAATTATATAACGCAATTGTTCAGCCTCGGATTCAGACGCCGTCCATAAATTCAACTTCGAAACTATCGGTTCGAGTGGCCGCAGAATTGATTAGTCGCGCGACTAGCACGACCGAAGCCGTGACCTTAATAGTAATTTCTGTACCGCAGCCGTGCATTGCCTTTATGCTCTTCTCGTTTCCTCATCCTGTGTCCCCACACCCTCTATTCTCCATCCGTCGTGTTTCCGCGCTTGCAAGCTCGGCTGGCGCTGCCGCGACCGGAAACGAGATTGAACCCCTGAGAAAAGGTAGCAACCACTCGCCGGAGAGCCCGCTACGTAACAAACCACCGATATGTTCGTTTGTCCCCTGTATACATTTGAAAATTGCCGCCCCCTTGAGACGAGCCGGCGATCATAACGTGTAACTAAACAAATAAACAGCATTATCGAGGGGAAGCGCCGCTGCCGCTTAATTAACGTCGCGGTTATTCGCCGGAAAATACTGTGAAATTGAATCGCCCCGACAACAGGCTTTTGAATGTACCAAGTGGAAACGCTGGCAATTTCGTAATTGCTATAATCACCGAATTTTTAATCAAATTGGGAATACTGTGCAAGCAACAGAAACACGGTGGTGCAAGCATCCTATAACGGTTTTCTAATTTATGATCTCTGAAATTGTAAAGATGCATTTATTCGATAAGATTGAACGAAATGAAGATGCTCTGAAAAATCCGTAAGTGGCTCCTTTTTTTGGAACAAACGCATATAATTTTGATTTTACACAGAGATCCATAATTCCAGATTCCATCGTTACTGGAGAGACTCGGGCGATGACGCTTGAAAAACCCGTACGAGTCGATTTTCATCAAAAGGCGAGAACCATTTGACCCATCTACGTCGGTGTTCGTCATATGGCGAACGGGTTGAATGGCGACGCATCGGCGCGCCGACGATATCACGACTGTCAACACTGACCCGTTTAAATGTGACGCGAATTTCTTTGGGAAGATATTTCTAAGGTATCCGCAGACCTCTGCCTGGGCGAGGACTCGTGCCAAGCAATTCCACGAGATACGTATCTGGTATCGTGCGTTTTGTTCCTGGTAATATCCCCGGGAGCATATTTCCTGCCGTACGTCGCGCACGATTTCGCGCGTTGCTGCTGGGAGAAATCAGCTCGATGGATAGGAGAAGCGCGGGGATTAAGCGAGTGTCGCTTGTTTGTACTCGTGCTACGCCCCTATTTATCCGCGGCACGAGGAACTATCGAGGGAACGTCGTGCGAAAGGTGTTCAACATAAATTTACCTTACAAACTTGGCAAATAGACGCAACGCTGCCGTCGAGCACAAGCCCCGCCACCGGCCTTCATGTAGAATTCATGCACGAATCCCTAGGTTAAGACAACGGCACACTCCAGAAAGTATCCGTATTGGGAACCGGTGTCGAAACAGTGCTGGACGCCTGTGTCCCACCCGACGCAACACTTAAGCAGAATATTGATTTTTTACTTTGGATGGACATCCCGAAAAAATTATCACGATGCAAGGTGTAACGATTGTCCGAAATGATCATCCAAAATAATTGGTAAGCAAATATACAGTAGGGAGCATAACTGATTCCACACACTTTAAATCAGAATAAATTTTATATGAATGGACCAAACGACTTCAATTTCTTTGTAAGGCTAGAAGATTTAGTTTAGTAAATGATGTCTAACAAATACGTTGAAAAAATGTATTTAGTTGGAATTGTGAAAAACTATAACGAAAATTTAAAAGATGTGTTTGGTCAACTTGTATAAATTATAACATATACGCTCCGAAAATTTCATTGAAATTGGTTAATTGGTTTACGAGGTATAAACGATCAAAAGTGGTAAAAATGGCAACTTTTCCAGATTTTCGAAATTTTTACAAATACAATTTTTAATTTTTTTATTAAGCTTCAGTTGCCTTTAAGTTTGGAAATGTTAGTTGCCCGACCCAATATTGGGACTTGTCTTCTTATTTTTAAGTTCTTGAAAAAATGTAAACTGCGAATTTGATTTGATGTAGTGTAGACTGTGTATGTGTGAATGTGTATATGTTTACTGTAATTTGTTTCAGTGCAGCAAAATAGATCTCGACTGAGATCTGAAATTGCTTAATAAAAAAAAAATGACGTCTAATAAATAAATTTGGTCGGAATTGTGAAAAACAATACTAAAAATTGATTTTTACAACTGTTATAGCTAGCCCAATAACGAAAATTTAAAAAATGTGTTTTGTCAACTGGTATAAATTATATACGCTCTGAAAATTTCATTGAGATTGGTTTACCAATTACAAACGCAATTTTTTAACTCTTTTGATCGATTATAATTCGCAAGCCAATTAACTAGTTTCAATGAAATTTTCAGAGCGCATATAATTTATATCAGTTGATCAGACACTAAAATCAATGTTTACTATTGTTTTTCACAATTCCGTCCAAATGCATTTTTTCAACATATTTTTTACACATCATTTACTAAACTAATTCTTCTAGCCTTACAGAGGCATTCAAGTCGTTTGGTCCACTCATAAAAAAGTTGTTTTGATTTAAAGTGTGTGGAATCAGTTATGCTCCTTACTGTATTGTCTTTATTTTGCTTTACAATTACGAAATAAGTAGACAATTTTTACGTATTATAGAGATCTGTTGAAGTTACCGAGAAGTATCTTGGGATGGTTCTTGAGGATACTTTTATAATTTTATTGCGATATGCCTCGGTAGTAAAAATACAGAAGCTTACCATTTACAACCCTCTTTTAGCTCAAGTAGTTTCCAGAATATTCGTCCGAATATGTGTGTCGCCCCTAACTTTGAAGACCATTTTCACTATATCAATATTTGTGTGAAACTTGAGGAACTACGTATGCAGGTATAATGAATGCTGTACGTCTGTTCAGAGGATCGAAGGTATTTAAGATTTATCCATTCGATACAATAAATCAATCAAGAATTTGATGTACCATCGCTTTTTAACGAATTCCCATAATACGTATCGGTCGTTTATGCAAAGACCCGGACGGCAATATCGTTCCGATGTATTCGGCCGAATAGATTTCGTCGTTCCGGGGGCGTAAAGTGAACGAAGAACCGTTCAGAATTCAAAAACGAACCGGGCCGGCCGGTCGCGCCTAAAAGGTGGCCGGTAGCCTCTGCGCTTGCAGAAACCGTGGCGTGGGCGGGAGAAGAAAAAAAGAACGGCGGAACGTACGCAAATTCGTTTTCCCCCGGACAAAGCGAGCTTCCCGCTCGCCGCAATGACGTTTTTCTTTCGCGCAGCCTTCCTCAAAGCGTGTTCCGCGTTAGATCCCGCCCTGGTACGTGCCAATATTCTCTGGGCGGCCCTCGTGCAGCGTCCCGGAATACCAAGGGAAGTATCAATATTTTTCGCGTATTGATAACCGCCTTGTACGGTCGGCCACTATAAAGTATATCGAGGGGGTTGCGCCTCGAAAAAGTATTGCGTAGCTACGTGCAAAGTGTCGGCGGTGGCTTTGCCGCCCCCTATCCCCTTTCGAAGGGTCCGCCAGACGAAGCACGTGAGATTCTTTACGAATGCATTTTATATGCAGAGCGTCGCGTTTACTCGCGCGTCCCGGATCGGCCCCGAAACCAAGGAAGAGGGATACCGGAAATTTTACTGCCGGTTTATTGCGGCCAACTTGTTTAGAAACTCGCCGAGCACCGAGAAATATTTAACTCCTCCCCGACCACTGAACGTCTCTCCAAGAAACGCTTCCCACCGGCCACTAACACGTGCCCGCTATCAATTATAAATTCCCCAACACGCAGCCCAGGGAACGTTATCGCGGACACAGCGAATCCTGCGGATTGTACCCGTCCTGATTAAAAAATTAGACGAATGACTAGATGAAATGAAAAACAGCAACAATATTAGAAGGATTCAATAACTGTGTTCCATTATTTCCAGCTTGTTAAAAAGATTAAGAGATGAAATTATATTGTATAAAAAATTTTTATTTTATATAAAGATCCTAATAAGGTGAAGTGCCCTAAGTCTGGACAGTCCAAAAGTGATACCTAAATCTGGACAATTGAATTTTCATAGTAAAATCAGTAATTAAGAGATTAAATAATTATATGATATATTCTGAGGCCTTAGCTACAAGTAGGTGTGAATATTATTTCATTAAGACATCAATTGAAATTTAAAAATGAATTCAAAGTTCATCTGAAAACAGTATACAAAATAGTCTATTTACATGCGAATCATGTGCATTTATAGTTCGAACTTTTGTCAGAAAAAAAGATATAATTTAAGCCCTCAGACAAAAAATAATTATCACGCATAATAATATTGATATTTTAAAATAAATTGGCAATCAAACTTAACGTAAATAATAATTATTAATCCAAATATTAGATGTCCAAGATTAGGACCGTTTTCAAATATAAGTACTCCATACTGGGACGAGATGACAGTAGCTGTCCCACTCTAAACTTATGCGCAATGTGCTTACGCCTGAAGCCGGACACGTGTTTGTGAATAAAATCAACGCATTGTTTGCAAATTATTTAACTACATGTACGTATAATTAGTCTTCTATTAGCTTGAATAACGTATGTAGAAAATGTATTCCGGTTGTGACGTTAATAATACTTTATGTTTACATCTTAAATCTATCAGTATTACTACCTAACCTTAAAAGTTGTATTATGACAAGTTTTATTAAAACAGTAAATGAAAATAAATATATATTTGGTTAAATAATACAATACTATAATCTATGATAAGAATACTACATATTACGCAAAGCATCTTCTATTCGTCATGCGCAACAGCGCCACCAACCAACGTTTTAGGTTATGTTCGCTCGATCAACTCGTAAATTGAATTTGTCCCGATATAGGCTTTACTTCTGTCCAGGTACTAGCTTAGATTTGATTTAATATGTCCAGCTATAAGTTTGAATTATTCTTGTTAATACAATTAAGATATTAACCGAAACAATGATTTTTTATTTTAAATTACTTTACAAACTCTGAACTGTATGCTAAAACTCGTAAGAAATTGTTTTTGTTTATTTAAAGTGATAAAATTTAAAATAGAAAAACATGCTGTTCAGGCATAGGGCACTTCACCTTAATCAGGTGATACAGTAAAACGATAGGCATGGATCTCATAGAATCATTTTATAATCAGTCTACTGCAGACTATAAATAAAGAAATATTTAAAGTACTGTCTTATATCATAGAGTTTCAGTCCCACGACACCGAAGTCTAGAGGGGACTCGAGCAGGAAGAATATTAAGAAGGAAGGCGGTGACATTATTGCTGGTTTATTGCGGGCAGCTTGTTTAAAAACTTGGAATGCAAAACGTGAATTGTCTGCGGAGAATAATAGAAAAGTTGGACGTCTGAGGATGACGTTGGCGCGCTCGGGTAGGACGGCGGGTACTTGCCGGTGCACCTGGGTACGTGCGCCTCGGGGAAGATTTATTTGTAGATCTTAATTCAATGTGAAAATTTTACGAAGATACCCGGCATTGTCTGCGAAAACTGCAGGTCCTGCTTTTACGACCGGGCCGTAAACCCACAAAACTGAGTAATTAGAAAGCGGGAGCTGTGTTTCGACAACCAACCCGCAAGAAGCGTTCTGTTAGCGTGCATAGTTCGCGCTTATGCGCTGTTAAGGGAGTTCCGACGCGCAGATTGCACGGGAATGCGTACACGGAATATATCATCCCGCAGTTAACCTCTTCGGTTCCGAATATACACCGTAGCACCTTGTTTTAAACTAACACATATAATGCCTGAAGTATCCAAGTAAACATTTGTCTTCTTCGAAGAGGAGCTCTCGTCGTTTTTGACGAATTGCAACGGGTTTCGACTATGTCCAACTATCTGATAATCGGCGATGTGATAATTAAAAGGTCATTCTACGAAAACGATTAAATTTCATGACCACTTGATCCAGACGATGCTGCAATATTTGGTTTATAAACGGCGCGGCGATAGAGAACATTACGAGCCCCATCCATTTTCAGATCGTCGTATTTGATAATATTTCCTCGGTCGATTCGACAATCGATCATTCCTGGACCTCGGCACACGAGTGAAGCACGAGCATTGCGTGACTCAATAATTTGCAAGCAAGGCAATCTGAATGTCCCAATTTCCCCCTCATGATTAACCCTAACCGGCTGCGTACGTTTCCGATGGTATACGTTCCAGCAGAACACATCTTTACCAAAGTTGAACAAAGTTGCACGGCGCAAAGCGTTTAATATGAATATCGTGATTGCTGTGTAAAACGACGTTGCTTACTGAAGATTGAGCTCACGAGGACTGATGAACAGTTAAACGAGATATTCCCAACCAGTCTCCAGGTTTTATGCATGCAAAAGAAAAATGTGAGCACATGAAACGCAAATATATAAAAATACCAGAAGAATATGAAGAATATTGGAGAGGAAAAATAAATTTCAATTTAACCCCTTTTCCCGCAATTGATGGAGAAAATGTTTATATTTCCACTTTTCTTCATTCCGGAAATTGATACCGTAATTTTACAAGCCTGCGCTCTATCTATTCGATATCGGAAGACATGAGAGAAATCTGAAGATCCTCCAGATGCTACCATAAACTCTAAAATAGCCCGAGTGTCATATGTTGCAGTAATTCTCTTCCTACCTTGGCGACACAGTCCTAAATTGATTTTAGTTGGATCTCGTGGTCCCAGATTGATGTCAGCCCATTCCGAGCCTCTTTATCTAGACATGTATAGTTCTAATTGAATTGCGATGATTGAGTTACCTCTGTCTCCAGGTCTCCGGGGAACAATTTGTTTCTGTGTTCAGCGGTTTCTCATTAAAGCACGATTCCAATCTTTTATCAGCGAAAGTAGATCCCTAATACATTTTTCATTTGTGCATGCATTCGCTGGAATTAGCATAGAAATAACGTTAAATCAACATAGGCCTATCGTGTTAACCGTTCCAGGTATCTTGATGGAAATGTGGCTACTATATTGAGGTAATCGTGTGGAGGAAATTGGGACACTCTGGTTGAACTGCTCGTGAATGATCGAGTTCCATGCTAAACACGTCGGGGCCCAATCTACGGCTTGATATTAGTCAAAAGTGATATCTGTAAACGCGAACAATTTGCAATCCGTACACGAGCATTTTTTATTAGTACAATTTTCTTGCAACGATCCAATCATCGCAACACGTAATCCGAGGGGAACACTGTTTACGCTGGAAATAATAGCGACGCGTGGTAACGATCAACTGTTAACATAAAATTCAACATTAATTCGCACACTGTGCACGGAAATTTTTTTTTAATTCGTTGCCCTGTTACGTGGTTACATTTCCGAGGTGTTTTCAATGAAACACGAATGTAATTACCCGCCGATACCTCGGCGGAAGGAGTTTACGGCGCATAAAATTGAATTTATTTTCCTGCTCACTAGCTCCAGTCAAGGCGCGCGTTAATCTACGTGATACATAAATTACAGAATGCATTACGAAGATAAGAGCCCCTGTATTCCGGAAGAATGTGCCGCCGCGAAATACGGTACCAATCGATCGACAAAGAAACGTTCAAAAGCTCGATGCAACATAGATTAAGTGCCCTTAATCTGGACAGTCCAAAAGTGATACCTAAATCTGGACAATTGAATTTTCATAGTAAAATCAGTAATTAAGAGATTAAATAATTATATTATATATTCTGAGGCCTTAGCTACAAGTAGGTGTGAATATTATTTCATTAAGACATCAATTGAAATTTAAAAATGAATTCAAAGTTCATCTGAAAACAGTATACAAAATAGTCTATTTACATGCGAATCATGTGCATTTATAGTTCGAACTTTTGTTAGAAAAAAAGATATAATTTAAGCCCTCCGACAAAAAATAATTATCACGTATAATAATATTGATAGTTTAAAATAAATTGGCAATCAAACTTAACGTAAATAATAATTATTAATCCAAATATTAGATGTCCAAGATTAGGACTGTTTTCAAATATAAGTACTCCATACTGGGACGCGATGACAGTAGCTGTCCCACTCTAAGCTTATACGCAATGTGCTTACGCCTGAAGCCGGACACGTGTTTGTGAATAAAATCAACGCATTGTTTGCAAATTATTTAACTACATGTACGTATAATTAGTCTTCTATTAGCTTGAATAACGTATGTAGAAAATGTATTCCGGTTGTGACGTTAATAATACTTTATGTTTACATCTTAAATCTATCAGTATTACTACCTAACCTTAAAAGTTGTATTATGACAAGTTTTATTAAAACAGTAAATGAAAATAAATATATATTTGGTTAAATAATACAATACTATAATCTATGATAAGAATACTACATATTACGCAAAGCATCTTCTATTCGTCATGCGCAACAGCGCCACCAACCAACGTTTTAGGTTATGTTCGCTCGATCAACTCGTAAATTGAATTTGTCCCGATATAGGCTTTACTTCTGTCCAGGTACTAGCTTAGATTGGATTTAATATGTCCAACTATAGGTTTGAATTATTCTCGTTAATACAATTAAGATATTAACCTAAATAATGATTTTTTTATTTTAAACTACTTTACAAACTCTGAACTGTATGTTAAAACTCTTTTAGAAATTGTTTTTGTTTATTTAAAGTGATAAAATTTAAAATAGAAAAACATGCTGTCCAGGCATAGGGCACTTCACCTTATGCACAAATGTTTTTCTATGAGATTTGCGCGTGCAACATGTAACAATCTGCAACAAGTAATGTTTGTAGCAGTAAGGATTTCTTTTTGAGGGAACACTTGAAGTGGTATTTGAACAATCAAATAGAGTGAACCATCCTCGATCTATATTCAGTACAAAAGAAATCCCCAGGAAATAGTACGACGGGCGAAGAGACGTGCTCCATTCATAAATAGCATTGAAATAGGGGACTCTTCAGGAGGGCTGTTTCAGTTTCCACCGCCACGCGTGTCGTACTATAAAGTATTCAGCCGCTAGTGAATAAAAACCACTTACATCTCTGCGACACGGTGGAGAGCAGTCGTCTCGGAGACGTTGTTCCGCTCGGTCGTTACTTCCGCCAGGCCGTTCTAGCAGCCGGGCCACGGTAAATAAATTTTCGGAAATACGACTGAACGGAGATCTATTAAAGTCCTTTTTGTCTGGCGTCATATCGCGCCACCTAAGTCGGATTTATACCGGCGCTTTAACACGTTCGAGTAGTTTAACGACGCGGTGACGAGCTTTTGAAGGTGTGTCGCAAAACATTGTTGAACACCTTCGCATGTAGACTTTTATTGGACACATTTATTTGTCTACTGCGGTCTGAAAACACCGTGGATTACGAACTGTGTGCATCTACACAGTGTACGGTGTTATAAGACACCCAGGAATTTGTCAGGATAACGACTTCGTACTCTATTTATTTGACTGATATGTAAAACGGAGATATTTCTTTGTAACTAAAACCTTCACAAATTAACATTGTGATTACCACGTCAACTTTCTTTACTGTGAATAAAAGAATTAATGGTTCCAATACAAATAAAAAAAATTTTATAAAAAAAAATTAAACCGACTGAAAAAATGCACTAAAAAGTATGAAATAATTTCCATTTAATTTATGTGAATACACGAACTAAAATATAGTACAATCTTTTCGGAGGCGGCGCAAAAATTAAAAATTTTCCAAATGACAGATGTTGCTGATTATGATTTCATTGGAATATGATGGACTTGGAAATCAGTAGATGGGAAGAGAAGATACAATAATATGTGAAAGCATGTAGAAAAATTTAAGGATTTTCGTAATTTCCAGTGTCGAAAATTTTCAATTTTGCACCGCCTGCGAAAAGATTGTATTGTATTTAAGTTCGTGTATATTCACATAAATTAAATGGAAATTATTTCATACTTTTTAGTGCGTTTTTTCGAAGTCGGTTTAATTTTTTTTATAAAATTTTTTCATTTCACACATTTGAGTGGAACGAGCAGAATTTGTAGAACACCATAGGATGGTTTTTCGGTCTTATTGGTTATTTGCAATAAAAACCGCAACGAATGAAAAAATGCAAAATTTGTTTTCAAGGGACCAATCGGGAGACATACCCTACGAAATGCAGAAGGTTTCGTCCTGATTGGTCCATCCATCTCGGAGTAATTGGTGAACATACATGAAATAATTCAGAGATTTGAGGCTTTCACGGCCCGGCATCATACAGTTATTTCTGTTGAGGCTTTCTGATGTAAGCCGTGAAATAACTGTATGAAATAATTCATTTTTCGCAAATAAAATCGTAAGGAATAAAAAAATGCTACATTTTTTCACGAGACCACCCCGGGGACATACTCTACAAGATGCAAAAGGTTTCGTTCCGATTGGTCCATCCATCTTGTCGTAATCGGTGAACATACATACAAAAAAAGTGGAGAAAAAGGCACATACGGATCGAATTGAGTAACCTCCTCCTTTTTCGAAGTCGGTTAAAAACCAGGGTAGGATCAGAGTTAATGTAAAAGCAATACAAAGTCCCCATTCCTGTAATTCCCACTGCATCATAATTTTGATCATCGTAAATACACAGCGTCGAAGCCCGTATCAGCTGTTGAATACGCGACTGCGTCGATCTCCGAGCGACACTTAAACCAATTAAAGCCACGCCATATCCGCGGGCGCTTAATTATCACGATTAAATGCTTCGCCATTGACGAAACTTCGCTGGTCATTGGACTTCGCACGGGCAGACGACACTATTACGTCCGGCGCAGTTAACCGAAGTTGATACTTCGTTTTATAGCATAAAAGGCCGATTGGAAGTTCATTAAAGAGTTATCGGTGTTGGACCGACGGCCACAACTCATATCGCCCGCGAACGGCGAAATTACTTTTCCGAAGTTTCAATACACGTTAGAATACCGCGTAACGAAATTACTGGGTCCGCTGGTTAAACGCCGTCTACGAAGTTCAATACGCTGTAACGATAGTCTAGAATCGTCAGAACGTGAATCTGACGTGAACGAAGCACCGTGGCAGGGAACTTCCAGAAACCTTCAGTAGAAAGTGTGAACTGTCCTATCTGTGTGTCATCTATCATGAAGATTCTTCTCCGCATACGTCTTGTGATAAAAATTCACTTTCAAGTTTGATGGACATGTTATCCATGGCGTCACCTACGATTTAACCCTTTGACTCTAAAGGCGTATATATACGCCCTCAGAAGTCTATCAATATATACGAAAGGCGTAAATATACGCCCGCTATATTTTTTTACTATAACACATTTACTATTTTACCAATGTATTCAATCCATCAATACAGGGTGAGTGTCGTAACGTGACGTACAAAAAAAATGTTCAAACAAATGTTCCATGGTTCCCAGGGGGACATACAGTGCTGCAATCAGATTTTTGTTACTTCGATTTTTTATCGAGATATAGAGGTCACCTTCAGTTTATTAAATAGAATGCTTAATATTTTTTATTGAACTCGGATGAAGCACAAAATTCTGCGTAAAAACGTATTGACCTTCATATACAGGGTGAGTCCGAAGAAACAGAACACCTAAACATCTCCGTTACTTTTCGTTGTACAAAAAAACTTCTTAGGACAAAGTTACACTGTTTGAAGGGCCACATGTAACGGTGTGAGGGAAAAAATTTTCATGGTCATTTTTTTACAAGATTTCAAGGTAATCGATATTTTTTTAAATGGAATGAGGTATTTTTTAATACATCAATCGATGCAGCTGGACATTCGTTATAAAAAAATACTAACCTATGTATGTCGAAAAGTTAGTAGTTCACGAGATATTTCGATTTAAATAACTCTAAAACACCATTACTGTCGTACTAAGACGTTAGCGTTTACTTACTTGTGTAACGTTTTACTACGACAGTAATGGTGTTTTAGAGTTATTTAAATTGAAATATCTCTTGAACTACTGATTTTTCGACGTACATGGGTTAGTACTTTTTTATAACGAATGTCCAGCTGCATCGATTGATGTATTAAACTAGAGGGCTATTGTTGCTCGCTCGCTTCGCTCGCTCGCGAGTAGGGTTGTTGTTGCTCGCTCGCTTCGCGAGCTCGCGGGCAGGACTGCTCTTGCGAGAATGTTAGTGGTATGCATGGCTAGTAGGGCCCACAGCTATTAATGTCTCATTTTGTGTGTGACTCTCCACGAGCCACACAAAGAACTTCCCGATTCGTTAGTTGCTGTATATTATTATTATTATTTATTAAGTGTACGTTTTGAGAAGATTATACGTTTTCAGGGAAATTCAATAGTTTTCTACTTATCAAAATGTTTGCTATATGGCGTCGCATTAAACCAATATCGTATGCTCATTGCTCGCTTGGTTCCTTGTTATAGCATACTAATATTGCAAAATAAATTGTCTTAATTAGTTTTTCGCAAACGATACAACTCATCATTATCCGGGTTTGCAGTATTGATCTTGGTTTTCTTCGATACTATTAATTTAAATTTTCTCAAAATATATAAACCGCTCAATTTTGAAACTCTGCTCAGTGCTACATACAACATTTGTAAAGTTCGTATTTCTGATGTTTTAAAATCCATACATACTTTCTCGTATGTTTGTCCCTGACTTTTATGAATCGCAATCGCTTCAGCAGGAACCACTGGAAATTGACTACGTGTAATTTGTTATTTTCCTTCACTCGAAATATTTACTTGATTCGATATTTTTTTATTATTGGTGTTAAATTTTGATTTATATTTGCATTTTTCATGTAATCACGGTAACGAGTTCTTACTTTCACTCCTACCCTGGCCAATTGAAAATCTAACCACAATATAGACGGAATTTTAGTATTTTCTTGAAAAGTAATAAATTTTAATATTCCGCATGCTCCATTAACCAATTCGTCTTCAACGTCAATGTTATTAATTATCATATATTTTATATTAATTTTCAATTTAATCTCAGTTAACAATTCGTTTTGAACTCATTGTTTATTTAAAGATTGTAATATAAATGTTTTTGTACTTTCATCGATATTCTTTGAAAATGTATTCTCGGCGATGATTAACTCACTCTTGCATTGGAATAATTTTCGATTATTGTAAGCGGTTACATTAGCATTAGTTGCATAATTGGAAAAAACATTTTTTTTAATTAAAAAAAAACAAGAAAATTTTTTTTTTAATTTTATAAAAAATTTTTTTTTTAATTTTATAAAAAAAAATTTTTTTTTAAATATGTCTAAATATATATATTTAGTTACGTTTACTTCTTCGGTGGATACGCCTTTCGTATAAATTGCAATGTTTAATCGACTCCTGTCGAAAAAAACTTAAAAACTACTTGACCAATATGGACCAAAATCTAATCAGCTCTAAGTTACAGCGAGGCACATCGATTGCATCATTCATCATTCCGATCGCGTTGTTACTTTTTCTGAAAACGTTAACGAAAAATTTGATACCATAGAAACGGACATACGTACACACACACACACACACACACACACACACACACACACACACACACACACACACACACACACACACACACACACACACATACCGACATTTTGATAAAAATAGTCTAAAATGACTCCAATGACCATGAAACGTGAAGATCTGCTAAAAATTCGATTTTCGATTTTCGGGGTAATTACAATAACTTCCCTATAAAATCGGGAAGTTAAAAATACCTCATTTCGTTTAAAAAAAATATCAATGACCTTGAAATCTTGTAAAAAAATGACCTTGAGAAAAAAGTTTTACCATCATCAAATTCGTCCCTTGAAACAGTACAACTTTATTGTGATGAGATTTTTTGTACGACTAATAATAACCGAGATATATAGGTGTTCGTACTTAAATGGACCTCCCTGTATACGCCCTCACAAATCCAGCAATATATACGAAGCGTAAATATACGCCGGCTATATTTTTTTACTATAACACCTTTACTATTTTACCAATTGATTCAATCCATCAATACAGGGCGAGTCTCGTAACGTGACGTACAAAAAAAATGTTCAAACAAATGTTCTGCAATCAGATTTTTGTTACTTCGATTTTTTATCGAGATATAAAGGTCACCTTCAGTTTATTAAATAGAATGCTTAATATTTTGTATTCAACTCGGATGAAGCACAAAATTCTGCGTAAAAGAGTATTGACCTTCATATATCATAAATCTAATAGTTAACGAGATATTATCGAAAGAATTTTCCATATGGTCTTATTCAAATTGAGGGTATCAGTTCCAGCACCTACTATCTTCCAGGTAATAGCTATTATACATATGAGAAACTATATCGATTAAAGGGTTAAACTGAAATTGTCGCTTCCACAGAAAAATCCAATTCATTTTGATCGGTAAATTTTTTAAAATACTTGCAAACCCTTTGAAATATTTTTGACTGAAATGTAAATGTACAAAATCGGTGATTGACAGTTGTGTGAGGTACCTTGCTCGTTCAGATTTCGAGCCACGTTCCTCGCTGGACGGGATCTACAGCGCAGCCACGGACGTATTGCACTCGAGCGAAGATTTGGCCAGCGAAAAGTGCATTGACCAAAATGAGCACGGCTCTGCAGAGGCATCGCGTACAAACCCTCCTGTCCGTATCGATTCTGTGCGGAGCACCGATAAGAGCTGTCAGCCGAACAGCACTTTATAACGAGAGAATGAGGCGGAAAGGGGAACGAAGGCAAAGCAGAATCAACGGGCGCAACGGGGTCCCTCTGCAAAATTGTCCCCACGTTTCCCGGCGTCTTATCGCGGTACGCCCGCAAATGGGAGGGAAAAAAATTGCTACACTGCCAGCCAAACTGTGCCGGGTGCCGACACCGATCGCCACGAACCCGATCAGTGGAAATGCGAGTTCGTTACAGGCCGGTCCCCATGATTTATTTCGTCACCGCACCGGGGAGAGAAAGGTAAATGGCCCGAATCTCGATCGGGCCTGAATGTTAAAGATTACGACAGGTCGTTAAACATCTGCTCCATCGAACCCATCCAGTGTTCAAAAAGCCGTGCCGCGAATTTTGCACACGTGTAACCATCGTGCGCTATGGTTCGTACGTGGCACCAGAAAATTCACTGAGGGACGACCAATTTTAAGCATGCTGCTCCTTGTGCAATTTCGTTCGGTGCAAAGTTGCGCGAACATTTTCTGCTTTTTAAGTAAATGCTTCCTCTTAAGTAATTTAATTATTGTAGTAACAAAAGATTAGTATAAATTTTTCTTTTTTTTTTGCGAACTTTGATCATCCTCTTGAACTGCAATGTATTTGCAGGAAATAAGGTAACAGGGTCAGCTGTGTAGAGCAACAGCCAACATAGGAATATTTAGTTTCATTACTCAAACAATTACGTATTAGTAAACACTTGATTCGTCGATCTCGTCATTGCCTATTTGGCATAGAAAGCCCATGACGAGCTGCACTCGTGTCAACAGAAATTGTTAATATTTGTACGCGCCACACAACGAGGATGCGGGATAAAATAAAGTATTCGCCTTTCTGAAACTGTTTTAACTTTAAAATTGTTGGAAATATTGTCCATGTTCCTTTATACGCAATATTACATTTTTCGGATACTTTTCACTCGTTATTCTGATGTTTTAGTTTGTCATTGTTGGTAAGGTGAAGTGCCTTAAGTCTGGACAGTCCAAAAGTGATACCTAAATCTGGACAATTGAATTTTCATAGTAAAATCAGTAATTAAGAGATTAAATAATTATATTATATATTCTGAGGCCTTAGCTACAAGTAGGTGTGAATATTATATCATTAAGACATCAATTGAAATTTAAAAATGAATTCAAAGTTCATCTGAAAACAGTATACAAAATAGTCTATTTACATGCGAATCATGTGCATTTATAGTTCGAACTTTTGTCAGAAAAAAAGATATAATTTAAGCCCTCAGACAAAAAATAATTATCACGCATAATAATATTGATATTTTAAAATAAATTGGCAATCAAACTTAACGTAAATAATAATTATTAATCCAAATATTAGATGTCCAAGATTAGGACCATTTTCAAATATAAGTACTCCATACTGGGACGAGATGACAGTAGCTGTCCCACTCTAAGCTTATACGCAATGTGCTTACGCCTGAAGCCGGACACGTGTTTGTTAATAAAATTAACGCATTGTTTGCAAATGATTTAACTACATGTACGTATAATTAGTCTTCTATTAGCTTGAATAACGTATGTAGAAAATGTATTCCGGTTGTGACGTTAATAATACTTTATGTTTACATCTTAAATCTATCAGTATTACTACCTAACCTTAAAAGTTGTATTGTGACAAGTTTTATTAAAACAGTAAATGAAAATAATTATATATTTGTTGTTAAATAATACAATACTATAATGTATGATAAGAATACTACATATTACGCAAAGCATCTTCTATTCGTCATGCGCAACAGCGCCACCAACCAACGTTTTAGGTTATGTTCGCTCGATCAACTCGTAAATTGAATTTGTCCCGATATAGGCTTTACTTCTGTCCAGGTACTAGCTTAGATTGGATTGAATATGTCCAACTATAGGTTTGAATTATTCTTGTTAATACAATTAAGATATTAACCTAAACAATGATTTTTTATTTTAAATTACTTTACAAACTCTGAACTGTATGTTAAAACTCTTAAGAAATTGTTTTTGTTTATTTAAAGTGATAAAATTTAAAATATAAAAACATGCTGTTCAGGCATAGGGCACTTTAGCACACGTTTTCGAGAACATAATGTGAGCAAGCTCCATACAATTTTTTAATCAATTTTCTCTATAATAAATCGTGACAGAAAATGTTACACATTTTAAGTTGCTCGGTTGCGATGGCTTGCAGAAGACATTACCCCGAGGAGCATCCGAGAATTTCCGCTCCCAACGGGGAGCCGAATCTCGAAAGTTCAAACACCGTCGTGCTCATAATACCGAGGCTCCCGATGAGTGATTATCCGAGTCCAGAACGAGGAGACTACAATAAGTTCCTACTTTCCCCTAGCTATCCCGACTGCGCACAAAACAACCCTCGCGATTCTGCTTGAAGCCACGCGGAACGTGGGTCTGCGTCTTTCACAGTCGAGTTCAGTTTTCACAAAGGGTCCGAATGAACCTGCTCGTCCCGCGCATTATTATAAGGCCTTCATTACATATCTAACGTACCGATAATCGTCGTTCCCGTTCGAGTGTTCGGTAAACGCCATTACCGGCTGTCACGACGCGACGGAGGGAAACACGATTAAATCCTCTCGCGTTCGCGAGGATCTTCGCGATTGCAGCTGATCTCGGGCGGAAGCGTTGATCGGCGCCGTGTGCCAGCCGGCATTAAATTTTCAGAGCCTCGCTCCTGTTCTCGGAGCCGAAATACTTTCCTTTGACGTGTATCCTGCGAATCACGCTCGATGGAGTTGTAACCCAATTACTCGGAGATGTCGCCGGGCGGACACCTGAAAGGCTTAATCTCCTAGGCTGGAGCCGCGCGTATCGCTCGCTTTCTAGCTCGCGAGCCGAGCCGAGAGCGCGATAATTAAAACCGTCCAGTGGCGCGAATTAATCTCGTTAACCAGTAACGGGACGGTAAACGTTTACAATTTGCCGGAGAAACACTTGAGCAAACTTCGATGGGCCGATTAACGGAACAATACTCGCCGCGGCCTGTATGCATTTCATAACGGGGAAAGGAGGACGAACTCGAAGGCGCAGCACCTTAAATAATTATGGTGTTTGCTTAAGAAGCAGGAGAGAGAAAGAGAGAGAGAGTGGGAGAGTGGTGGGTACCCGCTCGCGTCCAGGGTCCTCTAATTCCGAGGGCGAAGGGTTAATTGGGGGCAACAATTAATTTACGATGTTGAACGAACTTACACAACTTTGACAAACTGCCAACGGTGAAGGATGAAGCGAAGAAAGCCGCCATAAATAAGGATGAAGCGAGCCGGGAACCAGGGCTATTCCGGGCAGGAACAAGGACCGGCTTGCCCGGGTCTCGATGGGCTAGGTCCTGGTTGGATGCCCGGTGACCAAGGGACAAGGGAAAGTCTTAAGCCCCCGGAACTAGCGAACACCGCCGTATCCTCGGCTCAAATTAGTCGCGCTGGATTTACTCGTCGGCGGATCAGTTTTTTAATCTCCCACGGGAAGCCGCAAATAATTCCCCGGGACCGACGGCCGTGCGCAAAGCCCGCGGCGAACCCACGGTTATCCTTGATGAAAGTTTTTGAGATCGCTCCGATGAGCATTTGCATTCTCTCACGATCGAATCTAGCCCGGGTCTATAGTTCCGTTTAATCCCCCTGTCTCACCCCTACGCCGAGTTTAGTCGATTTCATTTTTCGCGTTCGTTTGCTCGCGATACGTGTTTGAGTATCCTTCAAACGAATTTTATTGCTCCAACGATCCTCGACGAGCGGTATATACGTATGTATAAATATATAGATATATTATATACTAGGGACGTTACCCAGTGCAGAAATTGTCTACTTTTCAGAGGTATGCATATTCGTTCCCCCGGCGAATCTCGTTTTCGCGACCGGTCGCGCGGTTATCGTCCTTGGTGGACGGAAAACACCTCTATTAGTTGCTCGAGACCAATCATCGGAAAATGAACGGCGTTATACCATTTCAAATCAATCATACTGACTCACGTGAACAGAAAAATACGTGCATGAAAGATCCTACGATAACATTTCATCCATTTTTGCTTTACACTTCGAATCAGCAAATTCGTATGATAATATTCGTATCATACTTTCAGTACAGTTGCTTCTTCAGGATGATTCGCTCGGCAAACAGCTCATATATCAAATTTCAGTGTCAAAGACTAAACGCTACAGAACTTCTCGAAATTAATAGATATTCCAGACACCGGAGACTAATGGCTCTCCGAAACGTCTCCGCAGATGGTGAGTGCGATCCGGTTGCGCGTGTAAGAGTCCCGGTAATTAATTGCAATCAATATACTCTAATCTTCGGCTGCCAGGAGCGAGCGCAGGCGAGCGGGCCACGTATTCCGTGGAGCATTTATCATGTTAAAACGGGCCACTTCTGTTGCGAAGTTCGAAGCGGTTATTACTGTACACACAGTCATCCGCGGACGTCCGAAATGCTATCCTTGCCAGCAGGCTGATAAAGCGGTAGTTAGCGGAGCCACGATAGCCCCGGAATCTTTTTTAATGAAAAACGATCATGGAAAACAGTAAATTTCAACGTCGGAAAATCGTTCGAGTGTATTCGTGTTATCTAATAATATGAAAAGCGCACACAGCGAGAGAAATTTTTGGTACACGGAGGGAGTACAGGGAGGTCCACGCAACTTGCACACCTATAATAACATCCAAAGTATGCGTTGCACGAAAAAGTTTTTTATACAGAAATTGCATGGCTTGAAGGGATACATTAAGGTGAAGTGCCCTATGCCTGGACAGCATGTTTTTCTATTTTAAATTTTATCACTTTAAATAAACAAAAACAATTTCTTAAGAGTTTTAACATACAGTTCAGAGTTTGTAAAATAATTTAAAATAAAGAAATCATTGTTTAGGTTAATATCTTAATTGTATTAACAAGAATAATTCAAACCTATAGTTGGACATATTAAATCCAATCTAAGCTAGTACCTGGACAGAAGTAAAGCCTATATCGGGACAAATTCAATTTACGAGTTGATCGAGCGAACATAACCTAAAACGTTGGTTGGTGGCGCTGTTGCGCATGACGAATAGAAGATGCTTTGCGTAATATGTAGTATTCTTATCATACATTATAGTATTGTATTATTTAACCAAATATATATTTATTTTCATTTACTGTTTTAATAAAACTTATCATAATACAACTGTTAAGGTTAGGTAGTAATACTGATAGATTTAAGATGTAAACATAAAATATTATTAACGTCACAACCGGAATACATTTTCTACATACGTTATTCAAGCTAATAGAAGACTAATTATACGTACATGTAGTTAAATAATTTGCAAACAATGCGTTGATTTTATTCACAAACACGTGTCCGGCTTCAGGCGTAAGCACATTGCGTATAAGCTTAGAGTGGGACAGCTACTGTCATCGCGTCCCAATATGGAGTACTTATATTTGAAAACAGTCCTAATCTTGGACATCTAATATTTGGATTAATAATTATTATTTACGTTAAGTTTGATTGCCAATGTATTTTAAAATATCAATATTATTATGCGTGATAATTATTTTTTGTCTGAGGGCTCAAATTATATCTTTTTTTCTAACAAAAGTTCAAACTATAAATGCATATGATTCGCATGTAAATAGACTATTTTGTATACTGTTTTCAGATGAACTTTGAATTCATTTTTAAATTTCAATTGATGTCTTAATGAAACAATATTCACACCTACTTGTAGCTAAGGCCTCAGAATATATAATATAATTATTTAATCGCTTAATTTCTGATTTTACTATGAAAATTCAATTGTCCAGATTTAGGTATCACTTTTGGACTGTCCAGACTTAGGGCACTTCACCTTATATAGTGTATTTATTTTTTTACAGGTGGACGCGTAAAGGACATATGAAGATCACTTCGTATTTTTTAATAGAATGAGGTATTTTTTAATACATCAATCGGAGCAGCTGGACATTCGTTATAAAAAAGTACTAACCTATGTATGTCGAAAAGTTAGTAGTTCAGGAGATATTTCAATTTAAATAACTCTAACATACCATTATTGTCGTACTTAAATTATCGTATTTAAATTGAAATATCTCCTGAAGTACTAACTTTTCGACATACATACTTTTTATAACGAATGTCCAACTGCATCGATTGATGTATTAAAAAATACCTCATTCCATTAAAAAAAATTAAGTTGACCTTCACATGTCCTTTACGCGTCCACTCGTAAAAAAGATAAATACACTACATAATGTACTCCTTCAGACCATGCAACTTGTGTATACAAAACTTTTTCGTTCAACGCATACTTTGGAAGTTATTATAGGTGTGTAAGTTGCGTGGACCACCCTGTGTATAATTTAGCGTGTCAATACCTTTTGGAGGTGGTGTAAGTATCGCGGAGGGTGGAAGTGTGCGGCGGCAAAGTCGAACTGGGAAGTCCAAGAGGAAGAATCGCGAACGTGGATGCGTTTAGCTGATCTGAGTCTTCCCTCGCTTCAATTGGGCTTCAATAATTTGTGGCCCCGCGCCAGTCGGCTGGTCGGACGATAAGATGTCGTGGGTTTGGGTGGAATCGCAGAGGCGAGAGCTGGTGTATGTGGAACAAGTAGAAGGAAGGAAAATCGGCGTGGAGAAAGACTCGGGGCGCGCCTCAGGGGTAGTAGTCGGTGCAGCCAGGATATGCGAGGCAGTTGAAAAGTTTACACGCTCCGACGGTGATGTATGGAGATTGTGCGTGCGTGACTTGCTTAGTTCTGAGGCAGCCGCCGAAGCTCACTCACTTCTACACACACACCTCTACACAACCCTCTTTCACGTTTCCTCGGTCGTCTTGGCTCTGATAACTACCCCTTTATCGGCCCGATGGCAGGGATACCGGCAGTTTGTTAATCATTTTCCTTTAACCACCATCCGACACATTTCCCCCTACTTCTTTAACCCTTAGCCCTTTGCGAACCAAAGTATCCCTTCTATTTTATTTCATTTTTGTTTGCATTATAAGGCTATGTATTATATCTTTCAATTAGAGTCCAACGTCCACAGTAGTTAACCACTTAGGTTGGAATTTAAGTAACGAATACAATAGTAGGATACAATTAATCAATGGAGAAAATAAAGCCAAAATTGGCAGCGCGTTTCTGGTCGACAAATATTTGAAAAATCGTCGAACGAACGCATTTAACGAGAATTACTTTGACCACAACAAATATTGACGACCTATTGAACTGGTGAATTTTTCCAGCGATCTTTTTTCACGATGCTCTTTATTATTCGTCCAGTTATTCCGTTCTCATCGCTAACCTTTCCCAGCTTCAGGATTATTCGAAATCTCGAGGGGTTGGGGGTTGAGTGAGGAGAAAGGAGGTACGTCGAGGAGTTTAGCGATCGTCCGAAGGCTGTTCCCGTCGCCATTGCCTTCGGCGGACTTTTCGTATCCGGCAATTATTTGAAATTTCCGTTCGATATCCCCGGGAGCGTTTCCACGACTGAACTTTATTTGACCACGATTAGCCGATGCCACGTCGATGCCCGTCGTGCGCCGGAGACAAATGGAGCTCCACGATATTCCGGTGAATTATGAGAGCTCCATTTCGCGGATCTTTCGTCGATTGGATTGTCCAATCGGATACGCGCATTAAGCTGCTGCTATTTCAACTCCCGCCCATTCGTTTCCCTGTTTTTTCGCTGGCTCGTTTTTCCCCGGGTTGTTTTTCTCCGCGCGACATGAAGACTTTCGCAGTCGATGTCCTTCGACGATTAAAATCCCCGACACCGGTATCGTGAACGTTTCACGCGAACGAATCGAAAATATTCATCGATTACCTGTAATCGACTGTTCGCGTACCGGTGGATGCGACATTAACGTCGACGCCGGTTTGTAATACGGAATTTATGGCGCGGAAATGAACGTCGCAAAAAATTGTAAACGCCGACAGCAAGATCTTTAATCATAGTGCTGCTTGGTCTTGTCAACCGCAGCGATCTGCGCGAGGTACGCTCGCATTTAGGGTACGCGGAAGGTATGCTGGTTACAGGAAATTGTTGTTACCATCGTCTTCCAGACGAAACGACCATTAGGGAGACTGAATTATCGAAATGGATTATTGTTATTTATTAGCTTCTCGGAGATGGTTCGAGCTGCATTCTGTATTTGGACCACGATGTTATTCGGTGGTGCAATTTTTAATGGGTTACCCTTGGTTCGTCGACAACCTATTTCACCGACACGATTTGACCGACACTATGTTTTCACCGACACAGTCAAATCGTGGATATATATGTTTTCATCGACATTCCGTCTTTAGCGACAAGTTTGAGTTCATTCATTTCCACTGACACCAAATCCACGTATTTGCTAATGTAGATTAATCGTTATTATCATTGTTATTTTCTCGAGGCATTTAGTTGTTTGTATAATAAATAATAAAGAGAATTACAAAGCATTGCTATTTAGATCATAGTTTTTATTGCTGTTTTATTAATAGGTATTCACAAAGGAATAGAACATCATAATTTTTCATTTAATTTCGAACATAATGGTGTAAATACATATAAAAATGTGAATAAACAGAACGAATGCTACGAATGTATAGACTAATATACAGGGTGGTCTTTTTATCTGAAAACATTGAAATATCTCGAGAACTATGTATCGGATCAAAACAAGTGGGCAATGAAAGTTGTTCGTCGCGAAGGGGGACATCCAATGATACCAAACTGGACCCCCCACCGCCACCCCCTGGGGGTGGGGGTGGGCGAAGATAAAAAACTTAAATAGGAACCCCCATTTTTCATTGCAGATTTGGATTCTCCAGAAAAAAATACACAAATTGTACCTAGGAGTTTTTGCATTTTGGTTCACAGATGGCGCTGTAATGGACAAAAATCAAAATGGAAAAAGTCGTTGAAAATTGGGCATATTTCGAGAAATACACATCAGATCAGAAAAGTAAAAGTAGACGTATTTGATATTTTTAAGGATGCTATTCAATAACACCATAATTGACCCCCCACCCCCACTTCCTGAGGATTGATAAACAAACCAATGAATTTTTCCAACTGCTTTCGATTGCAGCGACATCTGTGAAATAAATTACACCAATAATATCAAATCAATGGAGAACCAAGATTTGCTATAAAAAAGGGTTTCCTATTGAAGATTTTGAAATAGTTCCCTCTCCCACCATCAGGAAGTGGGGGGGGGGGTCAATTATGGTGTTATTGAATAGCATTCTTAAAAATATCAAATACGTCTAGTTTTATTTTTCTGATCTGATGTGTATTTCTCGAGATATGCCCAATTTTCAACGACTTTTTCCACTTTGATTTTTGTCCATTACAGCGCCATCTGTGAACCAAAATGCAAAAACTCCTAGGTAAAATTTGTGTATTTTTTTCTGGAGAATCCAAATCTGCAATGAAAAATGGGGGTTCCCATTTAAGTTTTTTATCTTCTCCCACCCCCACCCCCAGGGGGTGGCGGTAGGGGGTCCAGTTTGGTATCATTGGATGTCCCCCTTCGCGACGAACAACTTTCATTGCCCACTTGTTTTGATCCGATACATAGTTCTCGAGACATTTTAATGTCTTCAGATAAAAAGACCACCCTGTATATATAGACTACAAAACATAACAAAATTGTACAATAATTACACAGATAAAACAGTGTCGGTCAAATCGTGTCGATGAAAACAGTGTCGGTGAAATGGATGTCGACGAACCAAGGGTAACCCATTTTTAATACGTTACAATCGAACGTTTTTTAATAAAAACGGCTGTTAAAAATTTTTCTGTAAAATAACTCGCACAATAGTGAATTCATTTCTGACATAAATTCTGCATGGAACTAAATGTATCATTCGGTAACGCAGTATGGAACAATCAAACTCATCAAGCGAACACTTTTCAACCTCGTCGACGGGTGCGATCGCGTCGATCTCCATAACGATCGTGGCCGGCCGGGTGCTCGAAATCTGTCGGTGGGAGCTTTTAATTGTCCAGTTGGATCCGATTTCTAGCAGCGTAACATCCCCGCCGGTTCCGTGGGCAAATAGTCGCTAAAGCGAAAAGAGACGGTAATAATTGTTGGTAGGTTAATAGTGGCTTTAACCGTTCCTGACAAATTGTACGATATATATACATACGGCAGCAGGGTTAACGAATGACCGGATCAGCGAACGTTTATCGTGTCCACGGTACGGAATCGTAGAGACGGGGTCGTTTCCAACTCCATGAACCTTCCAGCTGCCGGAAGCTTAAGAGCTGCCTAGTCCGAGAAACCGCATCGCCGCACAGTGGTCGGAAAGCGCTAAAACGTGGCCAAAATGCCAAAAATGAATTTCCCGCTAGGCGTATGGGGTTTGCCATACTGGATACTCAGATAATGACTCTATGGGAAACCCAAAGTAAAAAGGTTTTATTATGTATACCTGCCAAATGGTGGGAGTACAAATATCGCGTTCAGTCGTCACGCAGTTTTTGTGCAGTGAACTACGGTGTGAGAAAACAAGTGTGAAGCTTGTAATTTTACGAAAAGTGAATTTCTTTTCTGTGTGTACAATGGATGCTGTTCCTGGAAGTAAGTACTATGCATAATAATAATATTAGATTTATATTAATTAGTGTTTATAATGTATAAAGTCAAAGATAAAATTTGGTGCATAGATTTTAAGAATGTAAACTAAAAGTTGTATACACCCCAATATGCTCCAGATGTAATTGCTGGGTCTTGTAGTAGATACTTTCATCGTATATTATCTTGAAAAAAAAGCTGCGGAAAATTGCGGATTTGGTCATACGATCCATTTTTGTGACGCAGAGGTAGTCACGGTACTAGTTACAAGCATGTTTTCTCGAGAAAGTTAGAAGATATAATAAAGTTTGTTAAATAAGCATTGTATGGTTCCACTTATAGAATTTTCTGATACATGTTTTGAACATCAACAACAATTTGTTTATTGTTTAAAAAAAAATTTTTAATTAATACATTATTTTTTTATACTTTCAGGTTCTTCTGATACTGAAATACGTTTCTCCAGAAAAGAAATTTTTCTCATGGTTAGAAATAACCTTGGTAGTAGTTTAAGTACTATTCTTCAGCATTTGGAGGACCAGATATTGGAGAAAAGTGGATTCACAATCAAGATCACTGATTCCAGCATGAAAACGGCCATGTCGAAATTATTCTCTTTAATGAGAAAAATTATTTATTGTCATATAATGTTATTAACTTCCTGATTCATTTTTATTTACTTTTACTTTCTCATTCTCGCAGTGTCAAGGTCTTAAAGTTCTTTTAATAAATCGCACTCCTTGGCGGACGGCTTCACCGTCAATGGTTGTTATCATTGAATTCCCACACCAATCATCCTTTCTACTGGAACGCATATCCACTTCTCTCTCTCATCTATAGTATTTTCTTACATAAATATTATTTATTATAATAAAATGTTCTCCTTATTTAGTTTTATATTGTTTGTCGCTCATTTAATATAATCTTTTATGCATTAATTTTGAAGCAGTCATCGGTAAGTACTATAAAACATTTAGCGAAATCAAATTTCGGTAAATCATTTTATTAGCAAAATCAAATAATTTTTTCACATAGCATGTTACGCATCCGTCATTTTATTTTTTAAATTTTTGACATCAGATTCATATTCGCCGGCACGAAAACTATGGGAATACTAATTTTCAAGAGAGTCCAATAATTTTTTGGGTTACGCATCCGCCATATTGAATCCGCCATTTTGTTTTTTTAATTTTTGACATCAGATTCATATTCGCCGACACGAAAACTATGGGAATACTAATTTTCAAGACAGTCCAATAATTTTTTGGGTTACGCATCCGCCATATTGAATCCGCCATTTTGTTTTTTTAATTTTTGACATCAGATTTATGATCAGCGACCCGAGAAACCTAAGAATATCAATTTTGAACTACATTGGAGTACTCCTTCCTATTTTGGCCACGTTTTGGCGATTTCCGACCACTGTGCGCCGGTCTGGGGATTCTGAGCCGGTGTTGTTATATATACACGTCGTACATACACACAGAAACACGCATATTACACATACACGTACAGATGTAGATATACATGGATATCGCGCACGGATTATGCCAAAATGTGTGAACCAACACCTTGATTGGCGTAGAGCTACTTTAACCCTTTCGTCCGCAGGGGAAGCAATCCACGTACACAGAGCTGGCCGACGGCGAACCGCGGATCTTCTTTGGCGAAACTAACCCCATCCCGATCCGCGTATCCCATAGTAGCTCATTTCCTCTTGTTAGCTACGTCGCTTAAGCTTAGTTTCCGCCGGAAAGTGTTATCGATCTACACGGGCACGGCAGTCGGCCCTCGAACCTCGAGCCGGGTCCACCTCCGCACCCCTAACAGAGCCACACTTCTCGACAATATGGTAACACATGCGTGCTACTTTTAATTTCCCGAAGGTACTACGTAGAATTTCTGAATGAAACACGGTTAGAGGGGACGAAACTGTTGGTAAATAAAGTTCACGTCCACTGACTTTCTCAACAGGCAGAAGAAAAACACAAATCTCAACCCCTAAACTGTAGGGGCACTTCAAAATATTTCAACACATTGTCAGAGTTGGGCATTAATCGATTAAAATTTCTATCAAGATTGATTGATGTACGATTAAAAGAAGAAATCATCGAAAAATCGGCGATTGATTCAATGAATTGATGAAGTTATTCGTCAATCGTTGATTAAAAGAAGAAATCATCGAAAAATTGGAGACTGATTCAATCGATTGATGAAGTTATTCGTCAATCGTTAATTAAAAGAAGAAATCATCGAAAAATTGGAGACTGATTCAATCGATTGATGAAGTTCATCGTTAATCGTTAATTAAAAGAAGAAATCATCGAAAAATTGGAGACTGATTCAATCGATTGATGAAGTTAATCGCCATACGGTCTATCCATAAATTGTAATAAGGAGGGAGAGAGAGACAGAGATCGGAGATGGACAATTGACAGAAATATATCTCAACAAAAAACTCAGTTTATATTTTTTTCTGTATTCATATAGTTTTGATTCCGTATTTCATTTCGAAGTTTCAGCAGTTAATCATTAATCAATTATCCGATTGACGATTACAATTGAAAGGAATGTAATCGTTAATCGCAATTAACGACTAAAGTAGAAATTGAACCGTAATTCTCAATTTAAAGTATTTAATCGTCAACCGCAATTAACGACTAAACTAGGCGATTAACGATTGAAGTAAAAAATTCGACAATCGTTGATTAAATTTTTGTCCAACTCTGCAAATTATTTGTCAAAATCATTGCGGTAATCTTAATTTTTTCAGATTTTCTAATTTCCTCACTAAAACCTGCATCATTAATGAAGACTTTAATAAATACTCCTGAAAGCTCCTTCCTACTGAGTGTTGCATTCAGAAATTCTATGTAAGGTCAAGTGCCCTAAGTCTGGACAGTCCAAAAGCGATACCTAAATCTGGACAATTGAATTTTCATAGTAAAATCAGTAATTAAGAGATTAAATAATTATATTATATATTCTGAGGCCTTAGTTACAAGTAGGTGTGAATATTATTTCATTAAGACATCAATTGAAATTTAAAAATAGTCTATTTACATGCGAATCATGTGCATTTATAGTTCGAACTTTTGTTAGAAAAAAAAAAGATATAATTTAAGCCCTCAGACAAAAAATAATTATCACGCATAATAATATTGGTATTTTAAAATAAATTGGCAATCAAACTTAACGTAAAGAATAATTATTAATCCAAATATTAGATGTCCAAGATTAGGACTGTTTTCAAATATTAGTACTCCATACTGGGACGCGATGACAGTAGCGGTCCCACTCTAAGCTTATACGCAATGTGCTTACGCCTGAAGCCGGACACGTGTTTGTGAATAAAATCAACGCATTGTTTGCAAATTATTTAACTACATGTACGTATAATTATTCTTCTATTAGCTTGAATAACGCATGTAGAAAATGTATTCCGGTTGTGACGTTAATAATACTTTATGTTTACATCTTAAATCTATCAGTATTACTACCTAACCTTAAAAGTTGTATTATGACAAGTTTTATTAAAACACTAAATGAAAATGAATATTTATTTGGTTAAATAATACAATAGTATAATCTATGATACGAATACTACATATTACGCAAAGCATCTTCTATTCGTCATGCGCAACAGCGCCACCAACTAACGTTTTAGGTTATGTTCGCTCGATCAACTCGTAAATTAAATTTGTCCCGATATAGGCTTTACTTCTGTCCAGGTACTAGCTTAGATTGGATTTAATATGTCCAAGTATAGGTTTGAATTATTCTTGTTAATACAGTTACGATATTAACCTAAACAATGATTTTTTTATTTTAAATTACTTTACAATCTCTGAACTGTATGTTAAAACTCTTAAGAAATTGTTTTTGTTTATTTAAAGTGATAAAATTTAAAATAGAAAAACATGCTGTCCAGGCATAGGGCACTTCACCTTAGTCTTCGAGAAATTGAAGATAGCACACGCGTGTGCTATCATTTTGCCGAGGAGTGTAGGTGTGTATGCATCGTACTAGAGGGTCCGCTTCTCGTAATAAGTACAGATGATCGTTTCAAACCGTCCCCGGGTGCTCGTAGATTTGAATCGGACCGGGGACGGATGAAAAGTAGCCGTCCAGTAGCAGCCCATATTGCGAGCCGGCTCTCGTTCACTGGCTTGTTCGAGAGCACACGGTCTGTCGCCGGTGAATTGCGGGACTCGCGATTTTCGGTCGCTTTTGGGCGAGTCGTTCCTTGTTTCCGCAACGTTATGTCCGCGAAATTACCCCGTGCGTCGTCGCTGCGACGCGCACCGGTGCCGGACCGCGGACGTTTTTCATTGGGAAGATCGGCTGAAACATTTTTCAATGGAACGTCCGCCGAGCGTCGCAGCCACTTTGTGCTCCGTTCAAACTTGCCGACACTTTGCTGTTACGCGACGTACCCGCCCCGTTGTCGACCGGAATGTCAGGCTTTTTTCATGCCGCGCGGTATCGGCAGTCCAGAAAAACGCAGAAGTAAATTGAGTTACACGCCTCCGGGGAAATGGCGTTGCATTATTCGTTGCGGTGTACCGCTGCTCGCTTCCATTTCGAAAAGCAAACGAAGTCAAAACATTAGGACAGGCTCGACAATGAACGTTGGAATGGGTACCATACCTGTGTTTAGGGTGTTCCGTTACCGGCACACGGCCAGGTATCGGGCAATGGCCGGAGTCTTCGAAACGACGGAACCATTATTTCGGCAGCACAATGGCCTGGTATCGCTTAATTAGTTCTGAACAATTTCCGGTGAAACCTTCGGTACTTTCAATTCAATTAGTATCGTTTATGAGGTCGAAACTGCTGCGCCGGACTGTCCAAATTATTTCGTAATTTCCCTGCATTGTCTTCTCGTGTATCGCGGAACGAAGACAGCGGAATTATCAAACGGGGGGCCGCTTTTCGGTGTGAGTTTGACGTACCAACTTTCGTTATTATCTTCATTTGATGCACTTCAAACGATATTGTAATTGTAAATAATTTAATCGCGGCTACTTTGTTCATTATTTTTCAGTTACAGCGACCATATAACAGTAAATTAACTTTCTGGTAAAACTGCGGACTGTCACAAAGTTCCGCAGTTTGTTAATGAAACATTCAATCAACCAGTACCCTAGTGTCGACGCCATGCGATCTGTAGGGGCGACATTGAAAGCGGAGTCCACGATGAAGAATTTTTTGGCCATGTCCGCGCGTTAGTCGTACAAGTGGAGGTCGCACAGCCCTCCGTAATAAAGAGTGTATGATTTCAAAAGATGGAACAAAAATAAATGGAGATATAGAACGGTCCTTCATAAAAGGGGACGCGTGGAAAGCTGTTGTAAGGTGATACTGGCCGGTTGAACCCTCCGACGCTCGCTCCCCGTTGATGTCCTTCCTCCCTCTCACACACACTCTCTCTCTCTTTCTCTCATGCTCTCTCCCACTACCTTTTCCCTAGCGATATACCCGCAAAGAGGATCGGATTTGTTATGACATGAAACTATTCGAAACTCGATCTTAAAGGGAAGGGTTTAATATTTTGACAAGGGTCTTCCGTCCCGGGGGTACGTGTCATTGCACATATTTCCGGTACAAATCGTTTTAGACGATCGTGCCTCGTATAACCGATCGTGACGCTTCTCGGTTTCGGGGAGAATCTTATAGAAACACACCTGCCTCCAAGGCTGTAGCCCTTCCTTCGGGATAAACGGTCCCCGTGTTTCTCACGTATTGTCCGAGCGGGGCGGGGGTATGAATAGCCTAACAGTTGATCTCCGATCTTGGGTCCGCAACACTAAGGCAGCGAAAAGTGTCCTAAGTGGTACTATTAGGTGTACAAACTAATTCAATGCACTCGCAATCACTCAGTTGCAGAATATACCAAAATTATCATTGTTGTAAATAATTTCACAGAGTCCATGGGACTTGAAGAGGGTTGAAGAAATCGACATTTTTCGATAAAATGAATTGTAAATCTTCTTAATTCGTAGACTGGAGTGTTGAAAATCGACCAAATTCTTCTAATGTGCCATTTGATTGCATGCCCCTGTCAAGCAATCTCTAAAAATACCCAGCCGATCGAACACGAGGTCGTGGAGTGGAAAGGCGCATACATTTTGGACATAATTCGCGGTCAGACACGATTATCACTTTTCCGCGAGCACTGTTCTCGTTTTGGCGGTGTGTCACATGCTGCCCACGGAAATAGGAAAGTAACGAGGGAAGCGTTCGCCAGATAATAAGGGATTTTACGCAAGCAGACGTCGCAGGACGTCGGTCGAGTAGTGCCGCCATTGCTCCATCGAACAATGCGGATTAAACGTCCAGCGGACATTCATGGTAAGCGTCAATCGGTCTGCCTCCAGTCAATCTTAACACGTTCCCGGGTAATTGACAGTCATTTAATTAGCATACCTCGCGGGAAATATAATGCTGTCCGGCGATGGTAGTGGCTTCGTATTTTTTTTCTCCAGGCCCCGGACAAAACAAAAAAAGAGCATAATAATCGTTGATTTGACAAGGAAGAACGTGACCGGCCAAAGTCGACGGGGACTCCGCATAAAATTTCGCGGGGCTGTAATTTCAACTCGCGGGTATACGTTCCGCTTGTAACATTTATAACACAGAATATGTTTTCTTCCCGTTCGTCCGGGGTAGCCGCCCCGGGGAACCAGAGGAGAGTGCAATTCCAACTAATTCCATTTTTACGCGCGAAATTTTTAATTTGTATCATTATCGCGAAATGCGCCGGCTCTCGCAAAGACGTACGGACAGTTCCGCTTTCAACCGAATTTTAAATAACGCGAAATTCTAATGAGGCGCGTCGAAACGAATACTTGTAACGTTTTAACCAGCTCCCCTCTTCCGTATCGATAAGGTGAAGTGCCCTAAGTCTGGACAGTCTAAAAGTGATACCTAAATCTGGACAATTGAATTTTCATAGTAAGACATCAATTGAAATTTAAAAATGAATTCAAAGTTCATGTGAAAACAGTATACAAAAAATTAAGGTGACCTTCATATCTCTAAAAAATATTACATAAAAACAGAAATTTTGTTGGTATCGTATGAGCCCCATTTCACTATTCAACTTTGTCCTTCAGACATTTGACGTATCGTTAAAAACAACAAAGATATTGAAGGTGGTCAAGTTAGGTGAAGTACCCGCTAAGGTGAAGTGCCCTAAGTCTGGACAGTCTAAAAGTGATGCCTAAATCTGGACAATTGAATTTTCATAGTAAAATCAGTAATTAAGAGATTAAATAATTATATTATATATTCTGAGGCCTTAGCTACAAGTAGGTGTGAATATTATTTCATTAAGACACCAATTGAAATTTAAAAATGAATTCAAAGTTCATCTGAAAACAGTATACAATATAGTCTATTTACATGCGAATCATGTGCATTTATAGTTCGAACTCTTGTTAGAAAAAAAGATATAATTTAAGCCCTCAGACACAAAATAATTATCACGCATAATAATATTGATATTTTAAAATAAATTGGCAATCAAACTTAACGTAAATAATAATTATTAATCCAAATATTAGATGTCCAAGATTAGGACTGTTTTCAAATATAAGTACTCCATACTGGGACGCGATGACAGTAGCTGTCCCACTCTAAGCTTATACGCAATGTGCTTACGCCTGAAGCCGGACACGTGTTTTTGAATAAAATCAACGCATTGTTTGCAAATTATTTAACTACATATACGTACTAGCTTGTCTTCTATTAGCTTGAATAACGTATGTAGAAAATGTATTCCGGTTGTGACGTTAATAATACTTTATGTTTATATCTTAAATCTATCAGTATTACTACCTAACCTTAAAAGTTGTATTATGACAAGTTTTATTAAAACAGTAAATGAAAATAAATATATATTTGGTTAAATAATACAATACTATAATCTATGACAAGAATACTACATATTACGCAAAGCATCTTCTATTCGTCATGCGCAACAGCGTCGCCAACCAACGTGTTAGGTTATGTTCGCTCGATCAACTCGTAAATTGAATTTGTCCCGATATAGGCTTTACTTCTGTCCAAGTACAAGCTCAGATTGGATTTAATATGTCCAACTATAGGTTTGAACTATTCTTGTCAATACAATTAAGATATTAACCTAAACAATGATTTTTTTATTTTAAATTACTTTACAAACTCTGAACTGTATGTTAAAACTCTTAAGAAATTGTTTTTCTTTATTTAAAGTGATAAAATTAAAAATAGAGAAACACGCTGTCCAGGCATAGGGCACTTCACCTTACCATTCGTTTTTATAATCGAATTAGTCGACGAGTGATGGTCCACTTCTTTTACAAACGCCACACATTATGTCCAGATAAAATTACAAAAATTACATGCTGTGCATAATCGTGGTATCATGTATGTATGTGTATGATATACACAACAATACACTGTATAATATAGACAATTATGTTGTACAGTCTATAATGTATAGAATTACGTCGTGTACACGGCCCAATATACACACGCATATCATAGTCCAATTCTATTGTGTCCTCTCTAGTTTAGAACGCTTTGTCGCGTTCACAGCTAGATTGTGCATTATAATTAGGTTATAATGGACGACTTTCTAAATTACAGAATATTCAGTATTTTAGAACACGTACGAAACCGAATCGTGTCAGTTACCTGAGCACCTCACCTAATTGTGAAATTACTACACAAGGTTATAGAGTGGATCGAATAGGAATCCTCGAAACGACAACGCACACGCGTCGCGTTTCCCGTCTGCTCTCTGTACGCCGTCAAACGCGACATATTGAAAATTCAACGCATTCCAAAGTTAACAGTTGAACTAACGAATTTAAATTGCTGTGTAGTTCCACCTGGCGGCGTCGATCTCCTGGGAGGCCATCAAGCTTTGATATTCGGAGGTGTTGATTACGTCTTGAGATGGATGACATGCCAGGAGTTCCACGAGAACCTGGTACATATACCGTGTCAAAGGCCCGCTGATGTCAGACTTCCGCCGCTGGGACGAGTTATTATAATTAGCCGTCGAATCAATTTATCGTCGAATTTATCGCGCGCCGACACACCTACTCCGGGTCCAGTGCCAATGAACCCGCGTACCCCGTTGTCGAACGCGAATTCGCATAACCGCGAGATCTTCCGGGGGAACACCCCGCGAACCAAGTAATACCGATATTAGACTGGATTAGAGTTCGACTGTAATTTCAACCGGCTAACGTCTACCGCCATATTACTCGCAGTATGTCTGTGTCCCATTTAATAGGCTTCACGGAAAATGGTAGCGATTAATATTTCTAGGCACTTCTATTATTCATAGAATTATTGCCGTTCTATTTTAGAATCGGTAGAGAGGATTAATATTAGAATGATTTAAGTAATTTGTAAACTAGGGATCTTTCAGCAAACTAGAAAATGTCCGAAATCGTCAAGCGGTTGACACGGTTACTCTAACTCGTCCGACATTTTCAGAGCTAAAATGGGGTACTAGCTATTGGAATAGAAGTTTATTCGCGACGCTTCTTCCGCAGAAACTATTCTCGAATTCGTCGAAGTACGTAGTCACGATCTAAAACAGTGCTTCCCAAAGCGGTCGATACCGTTCCCCTATGGGCGATGGAAGGATTCAGTGGGTCAGTATACAAATAATATAAAATAGTGAAAATTAGTCACAGCATCCTTTTGTTTATTTACTTGAAGAAGATAGATCTCCAGAGGGTCGCCGATTAATTTTTCATGTGAAAAAGGGGAGAATATAAATATGTTTGGGAACCTCTGATCTAAAGGATCGTATTCGGGCGACTCGTTGTCTTTTCAATTGTCCGAATTTCGGACGATTCTCGATAATTGAGTGGGAAAGAAGGGATTGAATGGGACTATCTGGACAGTAAACGATCGTTCGACAGCGCGCTCGCAAATTCTGTAATATTCCGGCAGCAGCGGCGCGGCATCGAAGTTTCAGGGACGCAGACGCTCGAAATGCCGGAAGCCCGATGTCGTTCTGGAATTGAATGGAACTGCGTGTTATAGCTGCCAGGCAATTAACCGTTGCATTCGACTACTGTGTCCTTGCATGGACCGAGAGAAAACAAGGTTGGTCCTCCTGCGGATGCTCGTAGATTCGCAGCAGTTCATCCGGCCTCGCGCAGTGTTGTCTACCCGCTGCTGGAGTTCGGTTGGCCGGATAGGGCACTCTAATTCGTTGCAATCAGGGGAACCTTCGCCGGTGTTTGCCCACCTTGTTGCGCCTCTATTAGTTCCGCGTCAGAAAGCATGCTCACGTGATTTGTATCCCCAATGCGCCACCTCGTCTGGACCAGACGCGTGCGTAAGTCCCGCATTCAAAGAAGCTCCGCTTGACACGCCACCAACGTCCTTCTAATTCCGAGTAAACACACGTTCCAACGAAGTACGTACTTCCAATTGCAGACAAAATCTACAACTAATTCCCCGTTAAAAACGCCTGCTTCCGCTTGTGCGTCAGTCATGAGTAGACTGCGGATTTTATACATTTACAACAAAAATTGGCACGTAAAGAAGCAGCGGACATATTTCAAAAATTTAAGACCGTCAACGTATTAGTTTCAGTTTAATAAAATAATTAAAACAAAACAGAAGTTTATATTTAGCCTCTGTGTCTTGGAATCGACGCAGACATTTTTTATTTTGCATAAAGATCCGCAGTCTAGTCATGTGCCTCGCTTATCCATGACGCTTTTAAGAACATCACTTTGTTCTTAATTATTCATGCAATTATTTTCCTACTTATTGACAAATATTCCTTCGGAAGTTTCGAGTTCGTTAAACTGAAGATCTTTTTGGAACTCCCACTTGGCTATTTTCGTGGAGTGGTATTCTATTTTAACAGAGAACAGTTTTAAATGAATGTGGTGCTATCGATTGTGGTGGGGCTAAAAACAGAATCGCAACGAGATTTGAATTACTCGTTGAATCAGGTAACTGTTTTAAAAGGTAGGTCATTTTTAATTATCCCAAAGAGCGCAGTTACGTGATAGAATTGGTGCAAGAGGAAGCCGGCAAGCTCTTACATAATGCATTTTTAACCTTGCCACTTTTATAGCCGGGTGTCATTGTACCTACCAGATCAATAACGTACCGATATCCGTGTTCACAGACTGCCACTACGTTCTAACCCTTATAGTGCGTTGGCATTCTTATGTCATTTATTTACGGGGTAAACAGTACACATTCTTGTTGAACTTCTGGAGGAATTAATTAAACACATGATCGTCCGTTTCGGACAGTCTTCTGACTGTGACTGGTACAAATTATTAAAAGAAAAAGTACTCGAAAAGAAAAGAACTAAATGTCCATCACAATTTATTTCTGAAAATTTTGATTTTGTACAGAGATCTTCAACCTATTGATCATAAAGTGGAAAAAAATGTGTTATTTTTCTAATGAAACCTGCGATATTATAAAAATAACATATGTAACTTGCGTTTGTTTATTCCAGAACCATAACTATACAAATGTACATAGTTCAAACTATCGTTCGGGTCTCCAACGACCCGGCCATCGTCGGTCAACGGCCGAGACGGTCCACGGAAGGGAACAGTTCCTAAGAGTTCGCTAACAAGCTTCGGTCGGTCGCTCTTTTGCTTGTTTGTCCACGCTTAATGAGTCTTATTACTTCGGATACTCGATAGCAGAGGGTGATGTCGGTGGAAATCGAATCGCGCCTCTTACGCCGAAAGATCGCGCCGAATAAAACGATCGGAAGAACTTTGGTCGTTACGCAAGCTCGATGAACAAAAGGAGGAACTGCTCACGGAATTGCTCAGTCTAAGCATAGACGAGCTCCGTTCGAAAGTGCAATTGCGCTTGTCAGAACTTATCGAGTGCCTGATCTCGTAACTCATCCCATACCCTTTCTCTCCCTTTCTCTTCCTCCAACCCTCCCACGACTCGCCAACTCAACCCTCTCTACCTTTCTTCCTCTCCGTTACTTTGTCTCCCTTTTTCCCCTCTCGTCAACCTTCTCTCTCTCCCCTCTCTTTCACTCTTCTCCTTCCTGTCTGTTCTCGGTGCACCGACCTTCTTTAAAACTTGATCTAAAACATCCATTAACGATACCCCGGCACGGCCCTACCTTTACCAAGTTCAGGAATGGCAATTTGTAGCGGTTCAATTAAAAGACTGAAAAACCAGCGATGGCTTCGGCGAATTCAAGAGTCGCATTTAGTTTCGTTGGTAGATCGGCGTGCCTTAAGCGTCCTGTAGTTCGAAGTTTTGCGACAAGAGCCTCGCGATATTTAATTGTCGCGCTTTATTAAAGAGGGGTAGGTATTCCGAGTGAAGCTGAAGTTAACACATTACCGACCGGTGATTATTGCATAATTTAAAAAATTTATGGTTCATGGCTAAACACTTTTTAATGGAACCTTCAACAGTGACAGCAATTTTCATTGCGAACTAACAAGTCACCCTCAATAACGTCATCTAATACTTTCGTTCAAGATTGTAATGTGAAAGAACAATTTCTATGCTTTCTTTTAGTACAGCACAATTGGACCGTTTATTTTGAATGTGATGTAAGTTCATTTTCTCTTGTTTTTTTATTTTTTTTAAATTTTATTTACATTAAATTAAGCATGAATTACGTGATATCTCATTTTTTTCAAAAATGGACTTACACCACTTTCAAAATAAACGGTCCTATTATTGAAACTCCTATTAATAGGCTTTTTCGGTAGGTGAAGTATGAACGCGATTGGGAAAAACAAACCCATTGATTTGTGGACCACAAAGTGTTGAATATTTATGTGTCCACAACGATGTAACGATAGTCTTACATTGTTCCTACTCTTTCATATTTTACTGAAATAGTAAAATTTATTAGAGCTAGTAAGAACTGAATAGTCGAGAAACATAATTCACAGATCAGACCATATCTTGAAAATCGGTAGCATTTTTTTTACGCATTCTTCACTTTAAATTCATATCCTAGAAAGGAAGGAGATCGAGTTGGAACTATGTTACAAGAGAATATAGATCTCGAAAGCGTTTCGAAAACGAAATGCGCCAATTTGAAAAACGACCGACCGACTAGACTGGATGCAGGCTAAGTTACTTCCAGAAGGTCCCCATCATCCATTGATATATGTGTGCGCTCCTCCGTGCATTTTAGTGAAAGAACATCCTGTCTCATTGAGTAATGTTATCAAACTGAAACTTTTATCGCTGATGAAAGTTTCCTCACACGCCGGTGTGACCCTCTGCCGCTCGGAATGCAAAATGAACCTTCACGCGAAAAATTTCCACGAACTTGTTCTCGGGGTAGCAGCTCGAACGGATAACGACGAGAAGGCTAATTGACAGTAATGACAGAAATATTCCACCCGTAAATATTCCATCTGCTACATTTATTTGTAATAATCTTTCTAGACGGTATTTTCATTTGCGCCTGTTGATTTTGGATAAAAATATTGGTTACAACGTAATAGTCATTGGCACAACTCTAGTCAAGTACAAATTTCGTTGATTTTCGAGTTTTTTCCGAATATAATAATATAATCTTAGAATATAATCTTTGATCATGATTACTCTAAGATATTAAACACAGTCAACCTGGAAACATTGTCTGATCGAAGAATAGTACCCGACCAGAGCTTCATCTTTAATTTGATAAATAATAACATAGATTGTCCCGCACGCCTGAGGCAAACCAATTTCTACGTACCTGAACGTATTTTGAGAACGAGAGCAGGATTTCAAACAATGAAATCCAAATCCACATATGGAGTAATAAATCCTTTAAATCGCATTATTGAGAGCTCAAACATGCTTTATAATAATATTGATTTTTTTAATGGCACGTTACAGGCATTCAAAAGAAAATTACGCAAGACTATTTGTTAATATCGTACCTGTATTTGTTTAGTTTCGCGCTTGTCCCTTCTTATGTAAAGACTATTTTTTAAGGTTAAGACTACTTTTTTGTTATGTTTCTTTTTGTTTTTATTAGTTCTACTGTAAACAACTGTAAACATTTGTATAAAAGAACCTCGGTCCGTATATAATAATAATAATAATAATAATAATAATGCTTTGTCCTCTTGGATAAATATTCTAACGAAATGAAATATTTTCCGGAGCTTCCATAGCAGATGACCCGGGAGGCTAGGCGTCCGAGGAACTTTCGCCGGACGGAAATTGTTATTCGAGCGTGAAAGTTGTAAATTATTTACCGCGGGAACCCGTGTATTTCATCTCTGCTGCATAATTCGCTTTTAATGCCGGTCGCGGCGTCATGAAGCGGGTCCGGCAACGTCGTCGTCGTCGTCGCCGTCTGAAACTAATAAAATTGCATTAGCCAGTCATCGGGCGTCACTGTGCACAGCTGAGCGTACTCGACGTCATGCTCGTCGAGTACCCAGAGCCCTCAAACCGAGGGAATAGATTTTTTCCCTGAAGGTGGCTAGGAACCGGTGACGTCACCGGTGGAGCAAAGGGAAAGGAGAAAGGACTCGAGTAAAGGCGAAGTGAACTATCACGGGAAATTGCGCAGCGGAGCGTTCTTCCAGAAAATCGACAGTTTCTTCTATTTGTCAGGTCGCGCTTTTAGGATCAAAAGAATGAAACTTTAATTAGCGACCCGGGCTGGGTAGGTACGTGTCGGCGCGCAAGAGAGCTGCAGCAAGGCCTGCCCGGTCCTTCTGTACGTCCTTACGCATTCTCACAAAGGAAGGCATCGCTTTCAAACGACCAAGTTACACGGTTTAAAGCAATCAAACGCCCCTATCTATGGCTTCGCCGGTTGCAATATGGAATACTACGATCAATTAGCTCCGAGTCTCCTCCGCAGCATCCTGCAAGTTCATTTTCTTATTCTTTCTTACGAAATTTTTAAAATTTCTTAACCCTCATCCCTCCCTCATTTTCGCAACCTAATGTGCCCTTCGTCTAGGGTTGCCAGATCGTCTATATTTAATATGAGTCTTCTATATTCAAACTTGATCTTTACGTACCTATAGAAATTTTCAAAAATCTTTGTTTGAATAAAAAAGTTTAAAATGTGCTGTGTACCTCTTTTACTTGAACTCCTATACGTTGAGCCTATCTCGATTAAAACGGCAAAACTTCAGGAGCGTGTAGGGGATCGAAAAACTAAGACAAAAAGTCTTTTAGAGATTTGCTCGTTTTTGCTTCGTTTTGGAGAAAATCGCAAAAATTTAATATCCCGTTGTCAGTTGCTCTCTTAAGTTGTTGTATACACAAAAAATAAAAGTACAAAAATGAAAACTTCTTTTGTTTCTTTTTTTGCGATTTTCTCCAAAACGAAGCAAAAACGAGCAAATCCCTAAAAGACTTTTTGTCTTACTTTTTTGGTCCCCTACACGCTCCTGAAGTTTTGCCATTTAAACTCGGGACACCCTGTATAAGGTGAAGTGCCCTAAGTCAGTCCAAAAGTGATACCTAAATCTGGACAATTGAATTTTCATAGTAAAATCAGTAATTAAGGGATTAAATAATTATATTATATATTCTGAGGCCTTAGCTACAAGTAGCTGTGAATATTATTTCATTAAGACATCAATTGAAATTTAAAAATGAATTCAAAGTTCATCTGAAAACAGTATACAAAATAGTCTATTTACAAGCGAATCATGTGCTTTTATAGTTCGAACTTTTATTAGAAAAAAAGATACAATTTAAGCCCTCAGACAAAAAATAATTATCACGCATAATAATATTGATATTTTAAAATAAATTGGCAATCAAACTTAACGTAAATAATAATTATTAATCCAAATATTAGATGTCCAAGATTAGGACTGTTTTCAAATATAAGTACTCTATACTGGGACGCGATGACAGTAGCTGTCCCACTCTAAGCTTATACGCATTGTGCTTACGCCTGAAGCCGGACACGTGTTTGTGAATAAAATCGACGCATTGTTTGCAAATTATTTAACTACATGTACGTATAATTAGTCTTCTATTAGCTTGAATAACGTATGTAGAAAATGTATTCCGGTTGTGACGTTAATAATACTTTATGTTTACATCTTAAATCTATCAGTATTGCTACCTAACCTTAAAAGTTGTATTATGACAAGTTTTATTAAAACAGTAAATGAAAATAAATATATATTTGGTTAAATAATACAATACTATAATCTATGATAAGAATACTACATATTACGCAAAGCATCTTCTATTCGTCATACGCAACAGCGCCACCAACCAACGTTTTAGGTTATGTTCGCTCGATCAACTCGTAAATTGAATTTGTCCCGATATAGGCTTTACTTCTGTCCAGGTACTAGCTTAGATTGGATTTAATATGTCCAACTATAGGTTTGAATTATTCTTGTTAATACAATTAAGATATTAACCTAAACAATGATTTTTTCATTTTAAATTACATTACAAACTCTGAACTGTATGTTAAAACTCTTAAGAAATTGTTTTTGTTTATTTAAAGTGATAAAATTTAAAATAGAAAAACATGCTGTCCAGGCACTTCACTTTACATAATTGCAGTTTTCACTACTTTTTCCAGATTTGGATAAAACATGTCTGGCAAATCTACCTTCGTCTGTCAAATTGACATAATGATGATAAACATCAAACACTATTTTATTGATAATAGAGTAATAAATATTTACACAATATGCGAAGCATGCAATGAATGCAACGAGAAGAACGCCGGAGGACCAGATCCGAACGAACGTTGCAGTGGATGTAACGGGCATAATTCTACTCCTTGGGGCGGGGACCAGCCCGTAGAGGGTTCATCAATTTTTCGGCAAGTGATCGAACATTAATCCCGGAAATTGTTACGACCGAAAACGCAGGTCTGTGCAAACAACAGTTTATTCTACGGCCGGGGTCTACCGGAGGGCATAGAATCAACATTTATTCAGGCGTGCATACCGCGAACGTTGGCTCGGCCTGTACACAATTTGATTCATTTACATGCGACTGCGTCGCGGCCGCATGCCGAATTGCGCATTGAATACCCGTTCGCCTTATATTCCATATCCATCTTCGTTATCCGCCGTTGCGTCGTCCCGTGGATTCTTTCCTGCGGCATTGTGGCGGGCAACGAGCACTATACCGTTCCAACCCCCGTCGCGGCGACACAAGGACGGCTCGCATTTATATGAACCGACCGAATAGAGATTCTATTTTTGTATGGACAGACATTATATAGTAGGTCAAGACAAGTTGCGCGGATAGGAGATTCCCTTCTATTGTGTCTGGGGCGGTGAGGGTCGGCGCGGGAGATGAACGGTGGACGAGAGGAAGGGGGCGGTTGCAAGGCAGAACTCCAATATTCGGAATTTATAACCCCTCGTAACTCAGTCGGTTTCTGCACCTAATACCGGGCCGACCTCTAGCCAGCAACCTGCATCCCGTGCATCCGGCTGCAGGATGTCCGAAATCATCTTATCGCTATACTTTAGGGTCATTATGCGTTCTCATATCCACGGGGAAATTGAAGTTCAAACAGGAAAGAGCGGCGGGTGTGTACGAGAAAGAGGGAGAGAGAGACGCGAGGGCAGAGTTGTTGCTCGACGGGAAGTCGAGCCATGAAATACGCGGCATTTTCGGCTCGAGTGATAGCGCGGCGCAGTCTTGGCAGCACGACGGATGCTCACTTTTCGGGGCTAACCAGTTAGGACGCCCGATAACGCGTGATTTATCCGCCCTGCACTCGGATACATGAAAATATACTGGCAGCCGTGACTTCGTTCGACGTTTAGACCGAGTTAATACCGGGAATTCCCGAGTCCCGGGTCGAAACCGCCAACGTGTTCTGCCGATGGGAATGTTATTTTACTGTTCGCAAACAAAGGTCGACTCTGAGGCACAGTGGCCTGCTTCTGTAAAATAGGTGGAATTAATTCAACAATTTTGTGTGGCTTAAGGAAAGAGAAAAGGAGATATTACGCCCACTACTATCTCAAACATCATTTACATTAGATAGAAGAAATGCTGCTACTTAGAACCTGCAGTTAAGTAGTCAAGTTTAAAATTTGTTGATTTTGCAAATTAATTTGGAGATTACCATGATAATCCCCGATAAATTGGACGTATTCGCACAGATGCACTGCAGATTACATTTTCATTTGTAATTCTACGCAAATGTCGATAATTTTGCAGAATTTCCATATAATCGTATTACAATGTCCCGAAAATTATACATACATCCATTTCATTCGAAAAGCAAGGTCAGAAACCTTATTAAATCGATATTCAATACTGCGTGAACAACATCGAGAATTCTTGAATACGATATTTCAACAGAACGCGATAATATTTCTTGACATGACAAATATATCAGTCATCCGATGCTTTATCGAAAATGTCCGACACAACTTTTACAGTATTAATCGCCTCTCTCTCTCTCTCTCTGCATTTGCAAAGCTTTTACTTCACATTCGAACGAAAACGAATATAACAAACTACTACACGCAAACACTGTACAAAATATTTACAACCGTCTATTCAAACACGTTGCAACGAGGAATAAACATCAAAAAGTATTTCACACCGGCGTTCTCTGATTCAGAGCATATTAATCACCGCAAAGGATTACGCACACACTTTGATTCAAAGCAACGTGAATACCAAAAAGGCATTGTGCAGCAACATTCTTTGATCCAAAGAGTAACCGATGTAACAAAGCTGTTACTTTCAACCCTCACCTCTTCCACCCCCGAAAAATAAAAAGCAGCAGTAGTTTCAAAACGCGATAAAACAGTAAGACCGAAAACTGCGCAGTTCGCCAGTAAAAAGAGTTTCAATAATAAAAAGTCAACTACGATTCCGATGCGCGCAAAAAATAGCAAATCCCAGAGGCTGCGAACCGGTCCAGTATCCGAAACAAATAAATTCCGCAACGGCGTAGGAGGGCGCAGAGATCGTGGTCTATTTGCAACGAAGGAGAACGGCGCGGCGCGGCGGTTGAAAGGTAGCAGAACGCTGAAGAGCGGGAGATTACGCTTAGGCCCCGAAGACAGAGCTCTCCGGGTATTGATTTCGCATTCGCGCGTAAGTGCGTCCCCGGGCAGCCGGCAAGGTATTATACACCGATAAATTCGCGAAACCGCATATCTCAGGGCAATCGTAATACATAGTCGGAGGCGTTTCCACGAGAAAAATATAACCTCCAAAGGAGATTCCCCGGGGCTCTATACAGCCACGTTTTTCTACGCTTCCGCCTTCGAGGCCTGGCGCGGAGCATTGCTTCGAGCAGTTTCTTTTCTCCGCTGGCCTGCAGCTCCTTCTACCGTTTCTTTCGCGTTTTAATGGGCAGTCGTAAAGTACAGGAAAATTAAAAATTCATACCAGCGAAAATTTAAGAGTCCCCGTGTACGTACAAACGACTGCATTTACCTTGGTTGAGTTCTGTCTCGCATGTATTTGCACGCCCTCTTGGCTGCCTTGTCGCTCGAAGCTTCTCTTTCGCACGTCCCTGCGTTTCCAACTCTCCCTCTCTCTTCATCTCTCTCTCCCTCTCGTTCTCTCCGCCCTTTCTTATAATTTTTCGCCCCTATCTTCCTCTGCTACCTTACTCCACTTCCACATTTCTCTCTCTCTCTCTCTCTCTCTCTCTGTTCGTCTCTCACTATTCCTCCCTTGCGCCCATGTCTCCCTTCTTTCGCGTTGCTTGTACCACCGCCGTGAAAGAGCGGAAACACGGTACCGGAAGCCTTGGCCGCTGGTTGCCGCGAGAAGAAATACGCGCAAGGTCCCGTTGCCGTGGAAATCCTTTTCCTCGTCCCGTTTCGCGACCCACTTTCACGCTTTTCAGCTCCTTGGCCGCGACTTTCTTCAGCGACCGTCACTCCACGATGCCCGCCGCGCTTCCGAGTCTTTTCTGCCGCGAGACCAAGCCGACGCGGAATGCCTTTGAGTCGTTTACGACCAACAGCTGCCCTTTGAATCCGTAATAATCTGATATCGAACGGCCGCCGGACCTTCCGAAGTTCCGACGAACCGCCCAGCCGAACCCACCGTCGCGTCCGGTCGGCGTCGCCTCGTCGGTAAAGGACACTTCGCGCTTCGATGGCTCCATTTTTCGGCCATTTTTTCGAAACGAAATTGCCACGGCACACAGTGGGCGGCAAACCGATCTTTTTGGACAAAAATCTGCCGACAACTCAGTTTTTCATCTATTCAATTGGAATTTTTTAAAAATGTTCGTGAAGGACTATACTTTGATGACGTACTGCACAAAAATCGTTAACTATCACAATCAAGAATCCTTATCTACAAAACCCAATAACTCAGATACTTCATCCGCCCATACCATAAATTTGCATGTCCCAGCTGAGTTGCCGACATTTCTTAACCATAAACCCTAAACCGCAAAATTTTAAAATGTAAAAAAATTAAAAAAAAATTTTAGTACAATTTATCCATGGTATAAACTACCTCCATCAGTTCATAAGGTACTGCAACATGGAAGTGAAGTACTTGCTACATTTGAACTGCCAATTGGTTTGTATTCAGAAGAGCCACAAGAGGTAAATAAAGTCTTCAGGAAATCACGAGCTGAGAACTCCCGAATGTGCTGCCGCAAAAAGACAAATACAGATATTAAGATGAAGTGCCCTAAGTCTGGACAGTCCAAAAGTGATACCTAAATCTGGACAATTGAATTTTCATAGTAAAATCAGTAATTAAGAGATTAAATAATTATATTATATATTCTGAGGCCTTAGCTACAAGTAGGTGTGAATATTATTTCATTAAGACATCAATTGAAATTTAAAAATGAATTCAAAGTTCATCTGAAAACAGTATACAAAATAGTCTATTTACATGCGAATCATGTGCATTTATAGTTCGAACTTATGTTAGAAGAAAAGATACAATTTAAGCCCTCAAACAAAAAATAATTATCACGCATAATAATATTGATATTTTAAAATAAATTGGCAATCGAACTTAACGTAAATAATAATTATTAATCCAAATATTAGATGTCCAAGATTAGGACTGTTTTCAAATATAAGTACTCCATACTGAGACGCGATGACAGTAGCTGTCCCACTCTAAGCTTATGCGCAATGTGCTTACGCCTGAAGCCGGACACGTGTTTGTGAATAAAATCAACGCATTGTTTGCAAATTATTTAACTACATGTACGTATAATTAGTCTTCTATTAGCTTGAATAACGTATGTAGGAAATGTATTCCGGTTGTGACGTTAATAATACTTTATGTTTACATCTTAAATCTATCAGTATTACTACCTAACCTTAAAAGTTGTATTATGACAAGTTTGATTAAAACAGTAAATGAAAATAAATATATATTTGGTTAAATAATACAATACTATAATCTATGATAAGAATACTACATATTACGCAAAGCATCTTCTATTCGTCATGCGCAACAGCGCCACCAACCAACGTTTTAGGTTATGTTCGCTCGATCAACTCGTAAATTGAATTTGTCCCGATATAGGCTTTACTTCTGTCCAGGTACTAGCTTAGATTGGATTTAATATGTCCAACTATAGGTTTTAATTATTCTTGTTAATACAATTAAGATATTAACCTAAACAATGATATTTTTTATTTTAAATTACTTTACAAACTCTGAACTGTATGTTAAAACTCTTAAGAAATTGTTTTTGTTTATTTAAAGTGATAAAATTTAAAATAGAAAGCATGCTGTCCAGGCATAGGGCACTTCACCTTATACGGCATATGTTATTATCATCCGATCCACTTATAAGCTCTCTAAGACTAAAGGATGGCAAGCACAAGGGAGTTCTTTCTCAAGAAGCGAAAACGCTGCTGTTGGATCAATAAATTAATGGTAATTCTCATTAGTGTTGAATGTGATTCTATTCAATTGGTAATTCTCAGATCCAGATTTACAGTTTAAAATTTTGCGGTTTAGGGTTTAGGGTTAAGAAGTGTCGGCAACTCAGCTGGGACATGCAAATTTATGGTATGGGCGGATGAAGTATCGGAGTTATTGCGTTTTGTAGATAAGGATTCTTGATTGTGACAGTTAACGATTTTCGCGCTGCACGTCATCAAAGTATAGTCCTTCACGAACATTTAAAAAAAAATTCCAATTAAATCGATGAAAAACGTAGTTGTCGGCAGATTATGGTCCAAAAAGATCGGTTTCTCGTCCACTGTGCGGCAGTGCGCACTTTAATTTGCACAACGGCCCCGGAGGAAAACTTTTGCGTAACAGGGTAGCATTTCTCTTTCAGTGAGATAGTTATACGCGAATAAATTTTCTTGATATGTGTAGATACGGCCTTGAGTTAGAAGAACACATTTCTTTTAGTAGCGCTTGTTCATTTGTTTATTGGACGAGGTATCGTGTCAATCTGTTCAAACCTATGCAAACAAGGAATTGTTATTTTGGACTTAATAGCACTAGGGACCGAACTTAATTATTCAAGTTGTGACAAGTATGTGCCCGCTACTGTACCGTGTGGAAACGCGTACAGGACCTCTATTCAAAGAAGCCGCATTTATTTTAATAGAAAGGGTTGACGTGCTTATTTAAAGATAACAGCAAATTAGAGCGACATGTGGAGGGAAAATTGTCTCTGAGGAAGGTTTTGAAGTGATTAACGGAACGCTTTTACAGTTGACAGCGGCACAGTTCTCTGGCCCCGGGAATTTCATTAACCGCATGCGAACAAGACTCGTGGATGAGCCATATAATAGAAATTATATAAAAATATAATTATTCAAACGATGTTCCGTGTTGATTCGTTGTCAAGACTTCTCGAGGGTTTGGTAGAACCAACAAAATTCGATGTCAGATATTTTCATCGTCCGTGGCATTTGACATGTTGCCGATATCAAGAAATGTAAATTGAATTGTCGAAATGCAGAGCTCGATAAATCGTACAAGCATTTATCGTTTCGTATCTCTTATTAATTAAACGCGCCGACTTTGACTGCTTACAGTAATAATAATGTTACAATTTAGCCGTACACGTATTCGTTTAGAAACAGAGATAAATACGTATGTATAAAGAAATAAAGCTGTCCGTCACAATTAACGTGTGTATAACTTGCAATTACAGTGTTTCCCTCGGTCGGTTTTATTGTAAATCCTATAGGAACGTAATAATTAATTATGTACGAAGTGCTCGCGTGCAGATTTTAACCTGCATACGATGGACTTTCAAATTCGTTTTCAAACCTCCTTATAAAATGCCACAACGTAATCTGTTCTGTCAGATTATGTGTAATTTTATTTGATCGGTCCAACTGGAAAAACAAATTATTTTATTCATAATCGACGCAACAAATTTTTATTTTGCATAAAGATCCGCAGTCTAATTATAATTGAGAACAGGATGCGTCGACTGGTGTGACAATGCTGTGACAGAAAAGTGTTTAGCCAACACCGCATAGAATTCGAGACAAATTGTATGCTCGTCACGGGAAGTGTATTGAATGGATTTCCTCGGGGGTTGAAATTAAATCGCACGTGTTTGGGTTAGCGGAAGGGTGGAAGTTTAGACAGCGAGTGTGCTCCTTGTGGACAGATCGTAGCCATCAATAGAGGGGTTTCTATTTTTCTGTGAGAAAGGAAACCAACGGTTTCTGCTGGTAATCCGAATCCAGGCGAGACGGGAATGCATCAACTGTTCCCCGCGTGAACGATGCGTCGTGACAGCTGAGACGGTTCCCTCTAGAAACGTCAAACCCTTTGGGACATCTATAACCATTGAAGCGTCCTGTAATGGAGAAAGTCGGTTTCCGAGGGAACGTTTTCGGTACACCGCATCCCCACGTAGAATTATTTCAATTAAATCGAAACACTGGGACTCTTCTCGTGTGCTCCGAGAGGGGATACTAACATAGAGGTTAATCAGAACTGTTCTTGAACATGTATACAGAATGGTTCGTAAATTAATTTAGTTACATTATTGATTTAATCTCATGAAGTGATACAGTTTCATTAATATAAAAATAATAAATTCGTACATTCTTTAAACTTTTGAACGTTTAGAACCTTATTATTGGGTAATCCTTACTTTACCGGACTCAAAATTTGTGCACTTCTCCTATAAATTATGATATATTTAGTACGTAATCCAGTAGATTTGTATCTGGGGCGGCTGCAGATCGAAGTTTCGTTCCTGCAGGATCAACGGTTCAGGAGTTATACTTGCTTAAAGTTGAGTGTTTTCGACAGGTAAGGGCGCCGCCATATTGGTTTGTGGTGACGACCACGAGCCGCCAGTCCTTGCCACTCCCTCCCACCCCCCGACCTAATCACCGACCAACTGGGTGAGCGGCGCGCGACCGTCACTACAAACCAATATGGCGGCTCCCTTACCTGTCAAAAACACTACAGATTGCTCAACTTTAAGCAAGCATAACTCCTGAACCATTAATACTACAGGATCGAAACTTCGATATGCAGCCGCCTCGGGTACAAATCTACTGGATTACATACCAAATACATCATAATTTATAGGAGAAGGGCACAAATTTCGAGTCCGGTAAAGTAAAGAGCAGCCTTATTATTTATTACTATTACACTCTCTCTATATATTGTTTAGTGGATGAGAATAAGGATCCTCGTTGGACGAGAAGATTTCAATAAAATAACTAGAGGGCTATTGTTGCTCGCTCGCTTCGCTCGCTCGCGAGTAGGGTTGTTGTTGCTCGCTCGCTTCGCGAGCTCGCGGGCAGGACTGCTCTTGCGAGAATGTTAGTGGTATGCATGGCTAGTAGGGCCCACAGCTATTAATGTCTCATTTTGTGTGTGACTCTCCACGAGCCACACAAAGAACTTCCCGATTCGTTAGTTGCTGTATATTATTATTATTATTTATTAAGTGTACGTTTTGAGAAGATTATACGTTTTCAGGGAAATTCAATAGTTTTCTACTTATCAAAATGTTTGCTATATGGCGTCGCATTAAACCAATATCGTATGCTCATTGCTCGCTTGGTTCCTTGTTATAGCATACTAATATTGCAAAATAAATTGTCTTAATTAGTTTTTCGCAAACGATACAACTCATCATTATCCGGGTTTGCAGTATTGATCTTGGTTTTCTTCGATACTATTAATTTAAATTTTCTTAAAATATATAAACCGCTCAATTTTGAAACTCTGCTCAGTGCTACATACAACATTTGTAAAGTTCGTATTTCTGATGTTTTAAAATCCATACATACTTTCTCGTATGTTTGTCCCTGACTTTTATGAATCGCAATCGCTTCAGCAGGAACCACTGGAAATTGACTACGTGTAATTTGTTATTTTCCTTCACTCGAAATATTTACTTGATTCGATATTTTTTTATTATTGGTGTTAAATTTTGATTTATATTTGCATTTTCCATGTAATCACGATAACGAGTTCTTACTTTCACTCCTACCCTGGCCAATTGAAAATCTAACCACAATATAGACGGAATTTTAGTATTTTCTTGAAAAGTAATAAATTTTAATATTCCGCATGCTCCATTAACCAATTCGTCTTCAACGTCAATGTTATTAATTATCATATATTTTATATTAATTTTCAATTTAATCTCAGTTAACAATTCGTTTTGAACTCATTGTTTATTTAAAGATTGTAATATAAATGTTTTTGTACTTTCATCGATATTCTTTGAAAATGTATTCTCGGCGATGATTAACTCACTCTTGCATTGGAATAATTTTCGATTATTGTAAGCGGTTACATTAGCATTAGTTGCATATTTGGAAAAAACATTTTGATTTAATTAAAAAAAAAACAAGAAAATTTTTTTTTTTAATTTTATAAAAAATTTTTTTTTTAATTTTATAAAAAAAAATTTTTTTTTAAATATGTCTAAATATATATATTTAGTTACGTTTACTTCTTCGGTGGATACGCCTTTCGTATAAATTGCAATGTTTAATCAACTCCTGTCGAAAAAAACTAAAAAACTACTTGACCAATATGGACCAAAATCTAATCAGCTCTAAGTTACAGCGAGGCACATCGATTGCATCATTCATCATTCCGATCGCGTTGTTACTTTTTCTGAAAACGTTAACGAAAAATTTGATACCATAGAAACGGACATACGTACACACACACATACACACACATACCGACATTTTGATAAAAATAGTCTAAAATGACTCCAATGACCATGAAACGTGAAGATCTGCTAAAAATTCGATTTTCGATTTTCGGGGTAATTACAATAACTTCCCTATAAAATCGGGAAGTTAAAAATATTCGGATCTGCGCAGCCGTTCTTAATCACGTCTGGCGCAAAGTTATCTCGCCGAACGAGCGGGTAATGTGAAGTCATCGACAATCAGAACAACACGGTCTGTTTTCTCGCCCTATCCCAGACAGCTCGCATTCTACCGCGGCGTAACAATACTACACATCGTTGTGTATTCAGATTTTTCGCCCCGCCGTAATTTAAACTTGAATACGATCTCGTACTTCGCGGCAGCCAATTAAAACTGGTCTAGAAGCAGACTCCTCCACGAACCCCAATATTCTAATTGCATTACCAGACAGCAAGTGCAGTCACGATAATAATAACTGCACCCTCGGTGTCGAGGAACCGTTGACAGGATAAATCCTGGTGATCACGAACGAAAAACAAAGCAATCTTCTTTGCTGGAAGACATCTGTAGCTCACATTATTTTACAATAATTATCGTCCGAACAATGTTTCAGTAACAAATTCAACGCACTAAAATAATAAAACATTTTCATGTAAACATTTGTCCGATGTGAATTTATTTCAGAGCTGCAGGCAGTTCTATCTCGGAATCGTTCTTCGGAGAAACAGAAATGTTCACTCACCTGTTTATAAAGAAGTATTGTTATCTGAACATTAGATAACAATTCTCCAGGATTGCCGGAGCTTGACAAACAGATGAATCCACTTTTCCGGTTAAACATGGATTATTAAATGAAATGCTCATAAACCTCTGCTATAACCTTGAGGCATCCGGTACAAGGATTCGCGTGACCATAACAGACTCGGCACGGCTTGGCAGTTAAAACTACAATATCTCGCTCTGTCATTTTTATTAAACGGTTGGACAGTTCGCTTCGTAAAAATTGACTTCCTTGGGCGCTGTACATTCGACACAATATTAAACCGAATGGAGTCGTAGCAATTAATTAGCACAATACAAAAACAAATGTAATTCGATGAAATCGCAATAAACCGCTTCTTATTTTTGTCTACGGAAATGCTCACATTACATTTCCAAACAGCCTGAAATTTCCAGCACCACAAATCACATTTTCCATAACGATCCGAAATCCAGTATCGAAGTATGCGACTCAGAGACCATTGCGAGATAAGCCTGCGTTACAGATGTAAGAAACACGACTGGAATTATAAGCATCTGATAAGAGAATTCGAAGCCTTCAGGAAGCATACGGACTCTCGGATCATAAGTACCCGAATCAGGTTTCAGGGTATCGCTATTGGTGATCTGAAATTCGTAGCATACTCCTGGGACACCTGGAGTGGGTTGTAGAACCACATCACCAGGAATCCAGAGATCGTCTAAACACCTTCGAATCACCTGGGATAGCGGCTTCTCGGCCGGGAACTATTTCAGTCACGGGAGTTGTCTCGAATCATTCCCCTATCCTAGGGATAAACTTTTTATCCTCCGCTAAAAATGTCGGATTCTTCGAGTACTCCTTCGGCTATTCCCCAGTTCCCCTTGAAAGAAAGAGAGAGACACCGCTAAGAACGTAGGACAGATTCTACTTACTCGGTTTATCCAGGAGTTCCAGAATGGTTTGGACATTTTAGGGGGTCGTGTCTTTAGAATTTAGACGCTCCAAGAGATTTCGAGAATCTCGAATCGATCGGGTCTGTCCCCGGCTGTTCCGGAAGATTTGAAAGTTGTCGAAGTCCCGATGCGTTTCAGACTTCCACGGTATGTTCCCCAAAGACTGAGAGTTTCTAAGCATTCAATGGGTTAAGAGATTCCGAGCGATTCGCAAGATTTTTGTAATCCGAACAATTCCCTTGGATCTTTAACGTGAGCCTTAAAAGTTTGCAAACTGTAAAAGATTCGGCGGTTCTGAGGTTTTGTTGGACAACAAAAGTGGTCGATACTGCTAGTTTTCTGTACTTTCAAAGTACAGTAGAACCTCGCTCGTTGCAGATTTGCGACTCCCACCAGGAGTTGTTAGATGTTCTGACACTCGTGGTGGGGATTGCGGTGACTATACAATGTCCCGGAGTGGGGAAACAGATCGCACGATTGGTTACCTCTTTTTTTGGACAACCTCAATTTTTGCACACATTCTCGGATCCGTTCCGTGCAACGATCAAGCTTCTACTGTACTATAGAACAGTAGAATTCTGCATAGATCAAGGAGGGTAGTTCTGTATCGATTTACACTTATTACACTCCATTACTGTAATCGCTGTAGTCATGTTCCTATTTGTACTCGCGTCATGCGCCGCTTCTCAAGAGAAAGCTATTATAATCTCGTGTCCGAATGTCCCCGCAATTCCGATCGGCCCCTTCGCAACACGACAGAAAACGAAGGCTAATCCCATGACGTTCCGTGTCCCCAGGATAACTGTTAAGTGGCAACAATACTAGCAGGCGAGGCAACCGGCAGCCAAGATATGTCAAATCCGTGGTAAGGGTATCTGCATAGCTGCACAAGGAATATTATTGTTAGTGTGTCGCCAGCGACGCGGCCGAATCCCGGATTTCCGGGCCGTCCAGCCGGAAAGCCAGGGGTCTAACCGTCGCGAGCTGCGGTTACTTTAATCTCGCTTAATCACCAACCAGTAACGATAACGAATCGCCGATATAAACTTCAAACCCTTAAAACACGGGGACGCAACATGGTAAGTGTTAACGCGCGGTTTGCATCCGGTTCGCATTTATTCTCGCGAAACATGTAATTCATTACGACGAAAATGTTACGACACATGGATTTCAACAATCAGAATTTAAACCTCTACATGTATAAAACCCAGTCTAAGGTGAAGTGCCATATGCCTGGACAGCATGTTTCTCTATTTTAAATTTCATCGCTTTAAATAAACAAAAGCAATTTCTTAAGAGTTTTAACATACAGTTCAGAGTTTGTAAAGTAATTTAAAATGAAAAAATCATTGTTTAGGTTAATATCTTAATTGTATTAACAAGAATAATTCAAACCTATAGTTGGACATATTAAATTCAATCTAAGCTAGTATCTGGACAGAAGTAAAGCCTATATCGGGACAAATTCAATTTACGAGTTGATCGAGCGAACATAACCTAAAACGTTGGTTGGTGGCGCTGTTGCACATGACGAATAGAAGATGCTTTGCGTAATATGTAGTATTCTTATCATAGATTACAGTATTGTATTATTTAACCACAAATATATATTTATTTTCATTTACTGTTTTAATAAAACTTGTCATAATACAACTTTTAAGGTTAGGTAGTAATACTGATAGATTTCAGATGTAAACATAAAGTATTATTAACGTCACAACCGGAATACATTTTCTACATACGTTATTCAAGCTAATAGAAGACTAATTATACGTACATGTAGTTAAATAATTTGCAAACAATGCGTTGATTTTGTTCACAAACACGTGTCCGGCTTCAGGCGTAAGCACATTGCGCATAAGCTTAGAGTGGGACAGCTACTGTCATCGCGTCCCAGTATGGAGTACTTATATTTGAAAACAGTCCTAATCTTGGACATCTAATGTTTGGATTAATAATTATTATTTACGTTAAGTTCGATTGCCAATTTATTTTAAAATATCAATATTATTATGCGTGAGAATTATTTTTTGTCTGAGGGCTTAAATTATATCTTTTTTTCTAACAAAAGTTCGAACTATAAATGCACATGATTCGCATGTAAATAGACTATTTTGTATACTGTTTTCAGATGAACTTTGAATTCATTTTTAAATTTCAATTGATGTCTTAATGAAATAATATTCACACCTACTTGTAGCTAAGGCCTCAGAATATATCATATAATTATTTAATCTCTTAATTACTGATTTTACTATGAAAATTCAATTGTCCAGATTTAGGTATCACTTTTGGACTGTCCAGATTTAGTGCACTTCACCTTACTCCTCGTAAAGTCAATCGCGTTTTCTGTTAATAATTTGATTGATGAATAATCGATTTAAAACGGAATTTATGTGATGATGGATACTCTTTGCGACGGAGGAACGCGTACAAACGTTGATAAACCCGGTCCCGTACGCCGGATCGAACCGGCACGTCGCTGAATTACGAATTTTAAATAACTTCGGTGAACTGTTCAAACTTCCCCGGATGGGGGCCATTTAATTTTACGCGTTATCTCAGGAACTAATTACTACCGGCGGAATGGACGTGCTCAAAAAACCGAAGGGAAGAAAAGCAGGATGACGGAAGTCGACAGAAGTTTCAATTGCGTTCTACGGTTCTCACGGTTGAGGCTTCGGGGGTGTGGGCGAGCTTTTGCAAAAGTTACCCCGACGTTTCGTTAACATTGTAGCCAGCGCCGTCCGGGAGAAACAGTAATACCGATTGCAGCGTATAATGTGTCATTCAACCCCCGCTCAAGAAGTTGGCTGCAATGTAAACGAAACGTTGAGAGAAGTTTTCCGAAAGGAGAAGGACTACACCTGAAAGTCTTCATCTCGGGAACCACTCAAATTTCTGATTCAATTGTGGTTGGCATTCTACGAGCTGTGTTTGCGATGCCATTGTATTATTATTATTTATTTAATGCTTCAAACCAAGTATGGTTTATGGATGCCATTGTATTAATAAATGAAAGTAAAAATAAGATAAGAACCACTGTTATAATTCGCCAATGAATAATTGCAAGTAATAATTCGCCGCCTGAATGTAAGAACTAGGTAACTTACAATTCCTTATTTTCGAGAAATTGATGAAACAGTATTTTACGGTTTTAAGACTATATTAGGGACACCGTTATTTTAAACATAATGCCAATGTCCGCTTATATTTCTTTATTTTAAGTGGAACAATACATGAAAAAACATCATTTTGGATTTAAAAAAATAAAAAAAAGGTCGAGTTGCCCATTTGTAACATAAATAGAAATCTGTATTTATTTTGTATCTACTTTGAACTCTTCTTCTTTAGAAGTAGATAACTCAAAATGTCCAAATTTCAAGTTACCGAGTTCTTACATTCAGGCGGCGAATTCTTTCCACATCTATATTCGAGTAAGTACTTTTAATAGTTTATGGATTACATGTTCGTCAAGATTTCTGCAGGTAGCAAAAGCAGTATTTTGGAAACGTGTGACGCCAACTTCGGCACCGGTGTTCATTAAAATCAATGCACCTGGCCAGACAGGAGGTATAGATAGCGGAATTATAAATCATTTTCAATTTTGCATATTAATCGCGACCGAGCGTCTGCGCCGGCGAAGAAATTTCCATAAATGGTAGCTCAGAGCCGAATTCGTCGAAGAGTGATGCAACTGCGCTTGGACGTCGCCGTCGCGATGCACTCGGCTCAATTTGAATGCACCGTGCGCGCAGCGATGCCGGCGAACATATTTCGCGGCGAGTCGTTCGATTAAACATGGAAATTGTGAACAAGAAGAAAAAGAACCGTCGAAGATGGGACGAAGAGGGCTGAGTCGAGTGTCCGCCGGTCAGCGATGATGACAACGATAATGAAGATTGGGCGGCTGGCTCGTCATTATAAAGCCATTTAATGCGTTCAACATGGAATCGCACGGTCGAGAACCCGCTTCTTTGTATTCACGGCGACACGAGCTGGCTTTAATACGTCCTTCACACTGTTCGGCGTTCTCCGTTTAAACGATCCGTATTTAAACGTTCTTGTCGCTCTCCGGTGCACGTTGTTGCACTCTACGGCAACGTGTTCCTCCTCCCTGTTTTTCGCTTGTCCTCTTTGATAACTGCCATCGGGAGTACGTTAGTGTTCACCATGCAACAAACTCTTCCAGGCTGCTTCAACCGCGTACCTTAATTACGCATTCAGGGCCGGCTTCGTTCGCTGTAATTATAAACTTCGACATGAAAGTAACTCGGCGAGCGAGCGTTCCTTTACCTCGAACTGCCTTCGCTCGTGTAATCGAGATCGAATCGAACAAAGTGCTTGATTACGCCGCCACGCGCGACCGCCCCCGCTCCCGCGGAATACATTTCGAGCTCGAGATGATAGAAAAATCGGCCCTATACAAATCTATTCGAACGTTGGGCGAAGCATAGTGAGGACAATTAAGCAGCCTCTCGATTACACCGTCGCTCGCTGGCACAGTTACCGCGGGGAAGATAATGGGCCTGCGATACTCGCGTTTGAAGTGTCTTCGATGACAAGCAAACACAATGGTTCGTCGGAAGTTACTTTTTCATGAACTTGCCGCTGAAATAATAGATATGGACCTTTATTTTGAAAGTGGTGTAAGTCCATTTTCTCTTGTTTTTTAACTTCCCGATTTTATAGGGAAGTTATTGTAATTACCCCGAAAATCGAAAATCGATTTTTTAGCAGATCTTAACGTTTCATGGTCATTGCAGTCATTTTAGACTATTTTCAGCAAAATGTTCGTATGTGTGTGTGTGTGTGTGTGTGTGCGTATGGCCGTTTGTATGTTATCAAATTTTTCGTTAACGTTTTCAGAAAAAGTAACAACGCGATCAGGATGATGAATGATGCAATCGATGTGCCCCGTCGTAACTTAGAGCTGATTAGATTTTGGTCCATATTGGTCAAGTAGTTTTTTAGATTTTTAGTTTTTTTTCGAAAAGAGTTGATTCTACAATGCAATTTATAAGGGAGGACGAAAATTTTCCACCAAAGAACCAAACGCAATTACATAAAAAAAATTTTTTTCTTAACTTTTTTTTTAGATTTAAAAAAATTTTTTTTTTAACTGATGCTAATGTTACCGCTTGGAATAATCGAAAGTTATTCCAATGCAACAGTGAATTTATCATCTCTACTCCCAAGAATACATTTTCGGAGAATATCGATGAAAGTACAAAAAAAAAACGATGTTAGCAATGTTGGCGAAGGAGTAACGAATCGGGAAGTTCTTTGTGTGACTCTTGGAGAGTCAAACACCAAATAAAAAATATTAATATCAGTAGGCCCTACTAGCCATACGTATCACTAACCCTCTCGCAAGAGCAGTCCTACACGCGAGCTCGCGAAACGAGCGAGCAAAAACAACCCTACTCGCGAATGAGCGAAGCGAGCGAGCAACAATAGCCCTCTAGTTTTAAATTTTATTTACATTAAATTAAGCATGAATTACGTGATATCTCATTTTTTTCAAAAATGGACTTACACCACTTTCAAAATAAACGGTCCATATATTGATACATTTCCCGTTTATGTGAAAACAGCAGGATAGGCGTTGTCGTTATCAAAAAAGTGTTCGTACAACAGTTGTTTGGTATGACGGGCTATATTACGTAGTATTAATTGTTTTCTTGTGGGTGGAGTGCTGGAGATCAATCTAGTTCTTTTAAATGGAATACTATATGAGACAAATCCAAAAAGGCGTTATATTATATTATTCTGAGTTCATTAAAGGTAAATCGTTAGCTTACTTTCTGCATCGACCGACGTCGGCCGACAGCCAGCAGCCGCTGCTGAGTGGCGTCGAATCGGCCGTCGCGTCGGGCCGTCGGTCGATGAAGAACGTAAGCTAACGATTTATCTTTAATCAACTCAGAATAATATCATATAGCACCTTTTTAGATTTGTCTCAGTACCTGGTATTATTTTCTGAAGAAAAAAGTATAATATTCCATTTAAAAAAAGATTATTATTACAATTATGTTACACCAATCCGATCATCTTGAAACTTTTGTATATATTAGATAGGTAACACTACATTGTTCTTGAATTTTTTGGAAGTGGTCACTCGAAGGGTTGCTAAATGATTTTTTTCTACCTTTAATAATTTGATCACAATTGTGAAAAAAATATATGATATGAAGGAGGCAAGTCCGAGTATTTTCGTTTTTTTTAATCTGAATATCTTAATTAACAACCGAGAAAGAAAATGATACAGTTAAGGGTTTTTACCCTCACATCATCCTTATATGAAGGGTTAGCGACTTAAAATTTCAGGGGGTTATCTTTCAACCTAAAACCATTGTTTTTCACACAATATCAATAAAAATTGTGGGAAGGACCGCTGAACCATGCTTATTCTGCTGGACCTAATTTGATGTCTATTATATACTTATGTCCATCACAAATAATGTTCAGGTCTGTACGAGGCATTAGACGATGTTTGAGTGCTCGAGGCACGAATAATTCATCATTGCACTTAATGCTTGCAGAACGAAAGGGCTAGAAACACTTTTAGATTGATCTTCAGATCTCCTCCACCACTCCACCCGCAAGAAAACAATTAATAGTACCTAATGTAGCCCGTCATACCAAACAACTTTTATACGAACACTTCTTTGATAACGACAACGCCTTCCGAGATATCCTTCTTTTCTCACTTAAACGGGACACCCTATATAATTATTTACAGCTCCCAAAAATCTACAGAATTCTCAAAAATGTTTCTCTTGTTTACAATAAATACTTGAATCGGGAATGCTGAAAACGTGTGTGTTGTTTTTTCTTCTCCATTATCCCCCGATCGAGAATCTTAAAATCCGCAGCTGCTATACATAGCAGACTCAACGTGTCCAGAGTTTTCTCCGTTTAATTAACCGGTCACGCAGCCGGCTTTGCCGTTTCGGCCGAGGCGACATGGGAACGTGAATTTAAGCTGTTCGACGACAGTGCCACGTGAATTTATCGCTTGATTTGAAATGCACCCACCGCGCAATGTCCATTCATATCTCATCCGTGGTAATAGTGAATATTGCACCCGGCAGAAGGTCCTGGCGGCGTTGACCGGGGTCGAATGGATTCCTGACATTGCCCCCTGGCCGACGGGGTTGAATTTGTTCGGTGTAGGCCCAACGTTTCCACCGTGTGCTTGGACGCATATGGAAATGGTCACTTTGCCCGAGCAAGGTATATTTACACGTTCCAAAGGATCCGCTATGCATGCTCAATCTTCGGCCAGTCCGTTGGCCGTCTCTCTATCCCGTGGCCGGCAGAAATGGCTTGTTGATTAGTTGTGAATGGCTCTTGTCCATGGAAGATTTCTGCATCTCAATCGGGTTGCACCTTCAAAGAAACATGCTCGCGCTCGACTGCGTCTTCCGTGCATAAGACCAAAATTTGTATAATTGTTCTCCGTTTCTTTCTTTCATATACAATGCTAACCAGATCGTTTAAGTAATTCTGTTTTGTACAAAAGTAATTTGATGCTAGTAAAAAATTGGGATTTCAAATAATCAGAAATAGCAGTGAATAATTTTATAAAAAAATATTAAACTGACTTCGAAAAAACGCACTAAAAAGTATAAAATAATTTCTTTTTAATTTATGTGAATACACACGAACTTGAAAATTGAAAATTTTCCAAATGACAGATGTTGCAGATTATGATTTCATTGGAATATGATGGGCTTGGAAATCAGTAGATGGGAAGAGAAGATACATTAATATGTGAAAGCATGTAGAAGAATTTAAGGATTTTCGTAATTTCCAGTGTCGAAAATTTTCAATTTTGCGCCGCCTCCGAAAAGATTGTATTGTATTTAAGTTCGTGTGTATTCACGTAAATTAAAAAGAAATTATTTTATACTTTTTAGTGCGTTTTTTCGAAGTCGGTTTAATTTTTTTTATAAAATTTTTTTTATTTCACACTTTTTATCTCTGTCTTCCGTCACATTCCAAATCGTAATTTATAAATATCTGAAAGCCGCAATCGATAACGGTAACGACGTTAATATCTAATATCTAACATTCAGCGGAGTTCACAACGGCATCACCACCCTACATTTTCGCAAATAAAATCGTAATTAATTAAAAAATGTACATTTTTTTTGCACGGGACCATCCCGGGAACATGCTCTACATAGAAAAAAAAGCGAAAAAAAGGCACATACAGATCGAATTGAGTAACCTCCTCCTTTTTCGAAGTCGGTTAAAAAGTAGTTATAATGGATCGAAGGAGAATGAAGTGACAGCGTCGGCTAGAATGGTTGAAAAAAATGTTCAAAAATGACTGCATGGAAGAAAATGTGATGAAGACTTGAAATATCTGTCGGAACGTTCGTGCTCGGAGAATTTCCGGGAGCCTGGAAATATAATAAGCTGAGCCGCATATTCTTCGCTGCCAGTACCTTTTTTTCTCTCTCTCTCTCTCTCTCTCTCTCTCTCTCTCTCTCCTTTAATAACATTACAATATTCAATTCAATATTTTACATATAAAAATGTCTTTCATAAATTAAACTCTTCCGCACAGGCGTTTCATTGATTCAACAATAAAGCGTTCCACGGAACTTAATAAAATTGAAATTCATTCGTTCAATATTCGCCTACGTTATAATATGTATATATTACATTTCTACTTTGAAATATAAGGAATCAGTTTGTTATTAATTAGTAGACTGCAAACCGTTTTGCAAAATGAAAATTTGCTGCATCGATCGGAAGAGAATGGAGCCAGAAATTTCATTTCTCCTTAATCATTTTAACAAGATCAATGTAGCGTGCCGACATGTCTCAATGATTTCAATATTCGAATTGCTTCGAATTTTGAGAATTGAGGAACAGTGGGATCACATTCATCTCGATTACTGCAGGAAATTAGTTGAAGTTATGTCAAAATGCCTTTTAAGTTTCCTATTCACGATTCTTTTCGAAAACCCTCGTTTAATTGCGGTAATCCTTTCGCATTATTTCCCGTGGAGTCTCTCTCTCTCGCGCACGGAGTCCAATCCCGAGTGTTGTTTACGTAATGATTATTTCAGTTGGAGGGTTCGGCTTACTAGAGTCCGGCGCAGAACTTCGTTACATTGAATTAGACAGCAATGTTCAGATTCGCGATTAGTGCAGATGGCAGTGGTAACTCTACATGGAAACTTTCAGAACTGGGAATCTCTGTGCTCCCAGTGTTATTCGGGATTCTAGACAAACTCCGAGCCACGATGGGGGCAGCTTCCATTTCCGGCTGGCTTAAAATAAATTAAGATTTTTTGACATGTCAGTTGCAAAACCATCCCGGAAGCTCCGCGATGAATTCCGAACTGGAGCTGCCGAAACTGTCAACGAACTTCGCCGATGGTTTCGCGAGATTGATCTCCGTGCAGTTGTAATTGACGAGATAATGAACGATACGGTTTTCGTTCGTTGTTTATGGCTCCACCTAACTTTCCGGATTACGATCGCTCGCTCGAGCCGGTAGTTATTTACGCGCGGCAACAGACTCGCGATCGAATCGATTTCGGTGCATGTACGAGAGCTTTTTAATCCCTATTGAAATCACGTAATGAAATACATTTCTCGCTTTTAAAAAGTGTGCTTAATAATTTTTCCAGCTCCACTAACGAACGTTCGCGTTTAATCATTGTCGAATCGTTAATGGCAAAACGAAACGCGTCGAGCGTAAAGGTTTATTACGAATTCTCCGCGTTACAAATAGCTTTATATTTCCGTTCCTATTAATTACATTCGGCAACGATTTGCATAATAAAGTAGAGAGGAGACAATGATTAACAATAGTCATTTGGAAGCAAATTGTTATAACGATTAAACAGCGAGAAATAATAACTATAAAAATGCAATTACCAGGAACGCAGGATTTAAAATCGCAGAATAACGGGAGCGGTGGTTCTTTGACGCGTTTCCATTGGGATAATGATAAAAAGCTCTTGGCCTTCCCACAACTGTTCAAATGCTGATGCAGGATAACGAAAATATGGCGGATATGAGCGCGAAACGAGCGCGGCTGACGCGTCTACAAAATCCTGTCGGTGAAAAACCGAAGGAAGCTACATTAAAACATGATTACAAAGAATATAAAACGAGTGTGAATTGGTAACCGGACCGAATTTCAACGCAGCCCATTTAATCGTTCTCGAAATTATTTGTATCCCGTTGCGCATCGGGATCGAGATGAAAGTCGAAGTTCGAATAGCGACGGAACTTTTGTGAAAATTGAGAAAAGCTTTTAACGCAAATACGCAGGAAATGAGAAAGAACATTTCAAAGGGGGGGCTTTCAGACGCTTACTTAGAATGATAAGTTAAAAACTGAGCTACTGTTCGGACCGGGATGAATAGAAATCCGGGATTGAATCGCGGCTGTGCGAAGAATTAAAGTCTGCAGTGGACTTTAAATCCAATCTATTGTCTGCGGCCATTTTCCTGCAAAAATTCACTGCGATATCGACGTGAATTAATCGCGATAATAAACGCAATTAGTTGGTAGAAGTCGGGTGGGCCTACCTTCTATACAATTGCTCCAGTTGTGCACATTTCGTACATTTTACACCAATAATAATTACCGGACAAGTACAGTTACATTTTTCTACTGAATATTATAAGATTTAACTAAACAACCACCTAATAATATATAAGGTGAAGTGCCCTATGCCTGGACAGCATGTTTTTATATTTTAAATTTTATCACTTTAAATAAACAAAAACAATTTCTTAAAAGTTTTAACATACAGTTCAGAGTTTGTAAAGTAATTTAAAATGAAAAAATCATTGTTTAGGTTAATATCTTAATTGTATTAACAAGAATAATTCAAACCTATAGTTGGACATATTAAATCCAATCTAAGCTAGTACCTGGACAGAAGTAAAGCCTATATCGGGACAAATTCAATTTACGAGTTGATCGAGCGAACATAACCTAAAACGTTGGTTGGTGGCGCTGTTGCGCATGACGAATAGAAGATGCTTTGCGTAATATGTAGTATTCTTATCATAGATTATAGTACTGTATTATTTAACCAAATATATATTTATTATCATTTACTGTTTTAATAATACTTGTCATAATACAACTTTTAAGGTTACGTAGTAACACTGATAGATTTAAGATGTAAACATAAAGTATTATTAACGTCACAACCGGAATATATATTCTACATACGTTATTCAAGCTAATAGAAGACTAATTATACGTACATGTAGTTAAATAATTTGCAAACAATGCGTTGATTTTATTCACAAACACGTGTCCGGCTTCAGGCGGAAGCACATTGCGTATAAGCTTAGACTGGGACAGCTACTGTCATCGCGTCTCAGTATGGAGTACTTATATTTGAAAACAGTCCTAATCTTGGACATCTAATATTTGGATTAATAATTATTATTTACGTTAAGTTTGATTGCCAGTTTATTTTAAAATATCAATATTATTATGCGTGATAATTATTTTTTGTCTGAGGGCTTAAATTATATCTTTTCTTCTAACAAAAGTTTGAACTATAAATGCACATGATTCGCATGTAAATAAACTATTTTGTATACTGTTTTCACATGAACTTTGAATTAATTTTTAAATTTCAATTGATGTCCTAATGAAATAATACTCACACCTACTTGTAGCTAAGGCCTCAGAATATATAATATAATTATTTAATCTCTTAATGACAGATTTTACTATGAAAATTCAATTGTCCAGATTTAGGTATCACTTTTGGACTGTCCAGACTTAGAGCACTTCACCTAACTTGACCACCTTCAATATCTTTCTTGTTTTTAAAGATACGTCAAATGTCTGAAGGACATAGTTGAATGGTAAAATGGGGCTCATACGATACCAACAAAATTTCTGTTTTTATGTAATATTTTTTAGAGATATGAAGGTCACCTTCATTTTTTAAATGGAATGAGGTATTTTTTAATCAGCAATCGATGCAGCTGGACATCCCTTATAGAAAAGTACTAACCTATGTATGTCGAAAAGTTAGCAGTTCAGGAGATATTTCAATTTAAATAACTCTAAAATACCATTACTAGCAAATAAACGCTAACGTCTTAGCACGATATTAATGATATTTTAGATTTATCTAAATTGAAATATCTCCTGAACTACTAACTTTTCGACATACATAGGTTAGAATTTTTTCATAACGAATGTCCTGCTGCATCGATTGATGATTTAAAAAATACCTCATTCCATTAAAAAAAATGAAGGTGACCTTCATACCTCTAAAAAATATTACATAAAAACAAAAATTTTTTGATATCGTGTGAGCCCCATTTTACCATTCAAATTTATCCTTCAGACATTTGACGTATTTTTAAAAACAACAAAGATATTCAAGGTGGTCAAGTTAGGTGAAATACGCTGTATATTCGGACGTATTTGGAGGGTTGAAATAAAAATTGTAAAATTCACTGAAAAATGAACCGTTTCAATGCAAAATCGTGGATGTATAGTGAAACTAACAATTCGCTCAGCCACGGAACACTAGAACCAACGCAACAGTTTCAGGCGGGACTGTTGGAAGGTTAACAACGTTTCAATAGGGTGTCGTCAATAGGAAGATAGTAACCGCGGAAGATACGATCGGCTGTTCGGTTCGGTGGCAAGCGTAATCAGGAACGCATCGGCAGTTCCGTTGAACGATTATCATCGGGATCGATCGTACCTCCGCGGGGTCCATTGATTAACCGCGATCTAAACGCGCCGCGTAGAGTCGGAAGTTGTCGGAGCTCGGAGTCGTCGTTATACCGTGTAACGCGTCAGGGCGATCGGCGGGTCTCTTAATTGGATCGGAGTTTACACCAGAGAAATGCGTTATTATCGTCACCGGGTAGCTGGAAATGTCGGGCGCATGCCGGTTGTTATCTGGATACAAGCAACAAGCCACACATTTGAGCCCCCGAGTAATCACACTAACATGAGATGCAGAGTCCGCCGCTAACTAAACTCTAAAGTCTGCCGCAAGTTGGCCCGATGTGGTGTCAGCCCAAGCACAGAAGGAATTCCCGCGTAAGTACGTATCCCAAGGCCTCGGTGTACCTGTCAATTGCAAGTGTGTAGGTGGGTCGAAATACCTTTGGATCCCGGGAGGTTAACCGCGACGCTAAGATAGCATTCAACGCAAACTCGGGAGCTCTTATTTTAATTACCCCGTCCTTCTGTGTTAGACCGGGGCCGCATCACCGAGGAAAACAGAGAAAGAGAGACAGAGAGATGGATAGAGAAGGAGAGAGTGAAGGAGAGAGAAAGGGAGACAGGCCATCGTTCCGTAATATGTTTCCTTCGCAGATTAATGCAGTTACTCGCCTTCGTTCGCGTCGCAACACCGTTTTCCTTGTTACAGGAAATCAAAGTTCCCACCGTGGAGACAATTCTTGTTATCAAGATTCCGCTGGGAGAACGTGATTCTTATGCGAATTAAAGCACGCTTGTCCGAAACCAACCATCACCGAAACAGGCCCCTGTACGCCCTAAAACTGCTCCCGGTGTTGCAATCTTTTGCATACGTGCGTCGCTTCGACTAGCTTCATTATCTAGTTCATGATGGAATTCATCCGGATTCTCAGTCATAAGAAAATTAGAATATTAGATTCACGAACCACTGTCAGTCACCACAGATGAGATTTAAGTGTAGGCTCTTGAGATTAAAATTTTTCAGAATCTAGGACAATATTCAATGTGCAAAACTTGGTTAATACCATTCTTATTTCGTCATTGTCGTAAATTTCTGCCATTGTTTAATTTAAACATGCTGCTAGATAGATACACATTGTTGAACATTTTCGAAACAACCTTCTTCTACTATTCTATTTATAATTAGCCTCGTACTCCGCATCTTTTGGTATGCATAACAGCGTTCGTAGAACGAGTTTACTGCTCTAATTACGTTCTTAATACTATTACTGCAACCACTGCTTACTTTTCTATTTTCTTATCTCGTACTTGGAATAATATCTTTGTCAAATTAGTGTAATATTACACTTGTACTACATTGTATATAAATACTACACTGTAATATAAAGTTATATTCATGGATCAATTAATTATATTAATATTTATACTGCAAGTTTCATCCACTTAAAGTTCATTTCAAATATTTCAGAATAACTGTATTGTCTTGAAATCAAAATGAACTGAAATAATTTATGAAAATATATGAAGGAAGGCTAAAGAAGGAACTGCCAGCCGGATATGTGTTAACGTCTCCTTCGTCTTTCGCGAATTTGCAAGTGCCGTAAACTCATAAAGGACCGCGCTCTAGCGATGACGTTTAATACTTCAGAAACTGGTGCCAGAGTTCTGAACACAATGAAAACTTCGCGGCGACCCGGCTCGGGGTTGGTCTGGGAATCGTAGGTGAAAAAGTCCTTGGCCCAAATGCGCTCTGAACTAGGCCAGAAAATTTAAAGATTCCTATTCACCAGTCGAGGCCGTCGAGGGAAGCAAATTGGCGTCTGCCCACCTGCTTACGTGGCACGTATTCCGCATTCCATTGACCCCTGGGTAACGAGGCATCGGACACCATCCTGTGATCCTGCGACCTGAAAGTAACGAGGTTTCTTTCACCATTTTGACGGGAAGCAGGGAAACGATAAGCCGTCGAAAACTGTTAAGTCTGCAGACATTTTCGTGGAAGCTTGGTAATGCAACTGCTTGGATTTTCCTAAAAATCAGCTTCATATGAATCTTTTCTTGGGGAACTGGTTCAAAAATAGCAGAGGAGTCGCGTCGGTGTCGTGAAAATCCATATAATCTTAACAGAAACACTGACAGATCGTGACACGGTTAATGCAAAATTACGAAGCCATGCGTTACCGCGGTCGCCGTTGTCAATTCCGATCCACGACCGCCACCAGAGACTATCCATTAAGTTCGGTCACGGGAACTTTGTCTAAGATTAATTTATCAGGTAACAGGCCGAAGTAAGGAATCCCTGGTTACCAATGAATCGATAATCATCGGAAGATTTATGGACATCGTCTTTCCCTCCCTTGACGCTCCCCTGCCCTCGCATCTCCTTTATGCATACATTTCCATTAACACGTTTAATGACTTGGCGAACGTTAATGTCCCTTTGTGCGTCTATTACGCGATCGAGACAATGAATATGGGACAAGGCACGATGACAAGTGGAGCCGATAGAGAAGCTCCCTCGGCTCTCACGGAGCCATAATTGCGGTCAAGCTTTTTCCACGGATCGGAGACGGCGTAATTTCCCTTGCGAGGACTCGGCGCGGATCAATAAAGCCAATTTGTCTTTTCGCCCGCTTGTCTATCCAATTAGAGCAACGGAGCATCGTTATAAAATCTCGTCCGTCGCGAGAAAACCGTTAAACGACCGGCAAAAGGCTCCGGAGGATCGCGAAACAATATTCCATCCGCGGATGCATCGCATGCGACGCGATGCAAGCGGCCCCGGGTTCATCGTTTATGCATTCCGCAGCGACGCGTAAATTTTTTTCTGCTTCGCGAAAAGGATCGGCCCCCCGTTTCGCCTGTGTGTAGCGTTCCCTGTTTGCCGGGCAAGCGACACGCGCCGTTAAAAGCTACTCAATATTTGACGGCCAGACGAAAATGACTTAGAGCTCTGTACCCGTCTGGCCCCTCTCTCCCTCTGTCTTCTTCATACATCCACTTCCCGGTCCGTGGAACCGTTCGACGAGATCGATGGGGGAATCGAGTCCGGAGAGCCGAAAAAAGAGTTTGCATACACGATTAATTGTTTTCCGCCTCGTACCGCTATGATTTATCCCGTAAATTCTTCGACGGAGAACGGCGCGGAACGCGCATGAACGGGGAAAACTGACCGACTACATAGTACCGACGCGTAGCCCTGTAATTACACCTCTCAGAACGTTCTTTCTCATCGTCTATTCCTCCATTCCACCGTTCGATGTCCAGCTCTATCCGGGGGCTAAAGCTGCGTGTCGACTTGAGAGTTCCACCACGCCGAAATTGACCTTTGATAGAGCGAATTCTCGAGGAACCAACAACGGGAAAATAGATTTTCGAAATAGGTAAATAGAAGTGGAATATAGCTGAATTTTAGGTACAGTAGAACCTCGCCAGTTGCAAGCTCGTTTATTCGCCTTCAAAGTGCGAAACTCTGCCAGACTACTGCTTTAGATCAACCCGAGAGTCTACTTTAGCTTCAATAGCTAGCGCTTGTAATTCTAGACGGTAGCTATCTCCGTGTGAGAAGTGGACACCAGCGTCCGGTGATAAATATTTTTATGGGCAATTCAGAATTAGATAATTCAATTTCAAGTTAGACTGTTCTTTCGCTTTGTGCACATTATCGCGTAACTGTTCGTTCTATTCTCGACAGTATAACCTGCGGGACTCTACTTTTTGATGAAGTCTGCAGAATTATTAGACTGCGGATTTTACACATTCATGAGAAAATTAGTCGCGGTAATTAGAAATAGCGAGAAGGTTGAAAGAATTGAAGTCAAACCATGGCGGCTGGAAAACATTTTGCGGGCGAAGAGAAGAAAGAAAAGGAGACAGTCACTAAGTTAGTCATGAGAATCTTTCCTGATCCCTTTCGCCTTCAGGATTCTATGGAGGACCTATCAGCATCTCAATGGGGTATCCAAAGCTTGGTCCACACCTTCAGATATCACTGTTAACAGCCAGCTCCGATAAAATCAAGGTATCAAAGCGGAAGAAGCGTCTTGACTCCTCCGTTTGCAAGGATGTTTGCGCTGGGCACTTTTGTGCCTCGGAGATACTGAGAAACCCATTAGCTGGATTGTGACCGGTGTTTATGCTAGTACATAGGATCGATTAGGCTCGGAGAAGGTATTGGACCGTGAGACCTAACAGTAGATGACATTGCTCGAGCTTTACAGTGTTACTACAGCTTTATTCGAATGTAAGTCATCGAATGGCTTACCTCTGCCTGGTCCCCGTGTACACTAGTTCTATTCTCGAGGGTGGAACTTTCGAGTGGACACGTGACATAAAACCAACAGAGATATAGTTTGAAGAGGACACAGAAGCGGGAGACATCCTCGAGGAGTGTTCTCAAGTGGACACGCAGCATAAGCCGCCTCGGACAACACTCGTCCCCTTGCTCCTGTAGATCGACATGACTACCGCCAGGATCTTCTCTGCAATTCGTTCAGGATGTTCGACTCGGTGAATCTCGAGGAAATGAACGGAGCAAAGGAGGCCCGAAAAGGGAAATTTCGATGCCGGAATTCGGTTACCTTTGCTGCCGGATGATCAGGGTTGGACCAAACGGATCCTCGTTTCCCTGTGGATCGGCGATGCCCGATTTATTCCGTTATTGACTACGAAGGATCGATTTCGGTGATCGTCACTTCTCTTCAAATATTGTAAAAAGTTTGGATATATTGCCATTTCCAATTTAAGTCTTATCAAGCCGGTCATGGAGTATAAGTGTTTCGCATATTTTCCGAGAAACAAGAACTTACAACTCAAATTAAATCGTATTCGATTTGTCGCGATCAGAATCGCATTAAGTTATAGAATAAGTACGTCCACCAATATTTTATTAGGTGAAGCTAAGACCACCAATTTTCTGGGCGGAAGCAGTTTTCTTGCAAAAACATACCTTCTGAAGTGCTATTCACTTAAAGATCTAGTATCAAATAAAATTTTTTTTTGGTAGCAATACTAATCTCACAACGTTACTTTCTAACAGTAGAGTAAAGCACTCGCTATTATTCGAAAGTTTCATTAATATCTCTGAACTTCTTGAAGGTATCTCGACAAACGAAAGGCATCCCATGTACTCCAGCAACTACAGATCTTTAGTTAACATCCCACTCTGTGACCTTGAATTAGGTAAATCTATAAAGAACTCAGCCAACCCTAATGCTGTCTTAAAGCACTTTATTGAGTCGGTCCCTCCGCAAACGATTGAGATTTACACAGATGGCAGTAAAATAGAAAACGCACAGTCAGTGGGAGCAGCTTATTACTGCCCACAACTAAATATGAGTAAAAAATTAGCCTATATAGACAAGCGTCCATATTTACAGCAGAGTATTTTGCAATTAATCAAGCTTTAGATGTGATTATCTCGCACACTGATCCAAACTTTCTCATTCTCACAGATTCGCAAAGTGTAGTCAAAGCTTTACAAAAACCTTCATTCAATTCCCAATGTAACAAACTGCTCATAGAAATTAAGGACAAATATTGCAATTTTATATCCTGCAGTAGTAATACAAAATTTGTCAAATTTATCAGGATCCCAGCGCACATTGGCTTAGTAGGAAATGAAAAAGCTGACTCGTTAGCCAAAGAAGCTACAGAATCAGGAACCGTTCTCTTCAAATATTGTAAAAAGTTTGGATATATTGCCATTTCCAATTTCAAAAAATTTCTTTGCGAATTCCTATCGATATGATTTTGAAGGAGAAATTCATTTCAATAAGTGAGATATGAAAAGGATAGTTCATCGGCGAAATCAACGAATTATCGGCGGCTATTCGCCAAATGTGGTCCGTTTTATTTCAGCAAGCTCGTCGACGCGATCAGTATAAAATTGCTCTTTCAAGCACCGATGATTGTGCGGCACGTGGACGCGTACGATAGCAACAGAGTCGCAATTTACACGTAGCTTGTCGTTAATTGTATATGCACAGACAAAGTAATGGAAATTACGTTCCGATTGGCCAGCCTGAAAAGACCGTGCGCGCTATCGTGCGCGGTACAGTTTACACAATAGACAGAGCAATATCTTTGTTGGGCCGTCCTGATTGGACTGTTAGAGACTCTGCTTATGTTAGTTATGCCGGTGCATTCAACCAGCAGCCAGTACTGCTTTGTTGGCACTGGCATATCAGGGTGTAACGAGCATCTGTATTGACGTTCTATTCTCCCGCTCTGTCTGACCGTGAATCTCCTGTTTTCAACAACTACTATTACCATATACCTTTGTGCACGCGGTCCTAGGCTTTCTATGTACATTGGAAAGTTTTCCTGATTCCTGGCGAAGTTTATGGATAACAGAGTTAACTCCAACATCGCGTCCCGAGGTTTGGACACGTGAAGCTCAGAAATGTTCCCTTCGAGAACCTCGCGAATTTAAGCCTCATTTAGCCGAATATCTAGCACCACCTTAATTCCCTGTAACTCTGCTGCGACTGACACGAATCAACTGAGAAATCCAGCTAACAGATTGATTTATTCTTTATCGCTCCACTGTGGGATTACACTGTCCCGCGGACCACTATTTTGGAAATTATACGGAATGTGAAATTTATTCTGTAGAATAAAATAGCTTTTACATTTATATCGCTTATTTTATTTTTATGTTTACAGTCGGTTTAAAAAATATTTAAACACTACATTTCTGATATTCTGATATTCTGAGATTGCTGGAAGAGTCGATTATAATTATTCAGAATAATCTTAAAAGTATTGGTCTCGAATTAACCCCTCACAAAACAGTATTTGTTCATTTTAACAACAGACCAGGAAAACTACCAGGAAAAACTGAAATTGTGATTGATAGCCTAACTCTCAAGTCCAACAGCTCTGTCAAATTTTTAGGGATTAACTTCGATTTCGACATGAGTTTTAAGACTCATGTTGATGCTATAAGAAACAAATGTTTTAAGCTATTAAACACTATGAAATTTCTCTCTATCAGCGGAAAACCTAATGACGATTTTTGGTAGTCTTATCAAGCCGGTCATGGAGTATAACTGTTCCGTATATTTTCCGAGAAACAAGAACTTACAACTCAAATTAAATCGTATTCGATTTGTCGCGATCAGAATCGCATTAAGTTATAGAATAAGTACGTCCACCAATATTTTATTAGGTGAAGCTAAGACCACCAATTTTCTGGGCGGAAGCAGTTTTCTTGCAAAAAAAATACTTTCTGAAGTGCTATTCACTTAAAGAGTATCAAATAAAATTCTTTTTGGTAGCAATACTAATCTCACAACGTTACTTTCTAACAGTAGAGTAAAGCACTCGCTTTTATTCGAAAGTTTCATTAATATCTCTGAACTTCTTGAAGGTATCTCGACAAACGAAAGGCATCCCATACACTCCAGCAACTACAGATCTTTAGTTAACATCCCACTCTGTGACCTTGAATTAGGTAAATCTATAAAGAACTCAGCCAACCCTAATGCTGTCTTAAAGCACTTTATTGAGTCGGTCCCTCCACAAACGATTGAGATTTACACAGATGGCAGTAAAATAGAAAACGCACAGTCAGTGGGGGCAGACCACAACTAGATATGAGTAACAAAATTAGTCTATATAGACAAGCGTCCATATTTACAGCAGAGTGTTTTGCGATTAATCAAGCTTTAGATGTGGTTAGCTCGCACACTGATTCAAACTTTCTCATTCTTACAGATTCGCAAAGTGTAGTCAAAGCTTTACAAAAACCTTTGTTCAATTCCCAATGTAACAAACTGCTCATAGAAATTAAGGACAAATATTGCAATTTTATCTCCTGCAGTAGTAATACAAAATTTGTCAAATTTATCTTGATCCCAGCGCACATTGTCTTAGTAGGAAATGAAAAGGCTGATTCGTTAGCCAAAGACGCTACAGAATCAGGAACCGTATCGAACGTTAAAATACCGTTTACCGATTTCTTTAGCGATTTCAAATATCAAATGAGAATGTCATCAAACGATAAAATTTAGACTGAAGCCTTACACAAAGGTACAGTAGCGGACAAAAGTTTAAGACCGCTCTAAAGAAAACGATAACTTTTTCAATATTGTACTATACGATTTGAACTTTTTTGGGAAGCTAGAGCAATTAGTTTACTAAAGGATGTGACAAGAAATTTTTTCAAAAATTGCAATTGATCGGAATTTTTGAAAAAATACTAAAAGTTGAATTTTTAACTTTTTTATGTGGGCCTATATTGAAAATTTAAAAAATACGTTTTGTAGATCTGTGTCAATTAAACATATTTTGAAAATTTCGTCAAAATCGGTCGACTTTGCAATAAGCTACAAACGTTTAAAGATTGTAAAAATTGCAGATTTTCAAGATTTTCTGCAATAAATCGTGGAAATCTGCAATTTTTACCATCTTTAACCGTTTGTAGCTCATTGCAACGTCGACCGATTTTGACGAAATTTTCAAAATATGTTTAATTGACACAGATCTACAAAACGTATTTTTTAAATTTTCAATATAGGCCCACATAAAAACGTTAAAAATTCAACTTTTAGTATTTTTTCAACAGTTCCGATCAATTGCAAGTTTTGAAAATATTTCTTTTCACATCCTTTAGTAAACTAATTGCTCTAGCTTCCCAAAAAAGTTCAAATCGTATAGTACAATATTAAAAAAGTTATCGTCTTCTTTAGAGCAGTCTTAAACTTTTGTCCGCTACTGTATATATTGGGTTGGCAAATAAGTTCGTTCGGTTTTTGAGATTTATTCCACTCTGAAAAACCGAACGAACTTATTTGCCAACCCAATATTTTTTTCAACATTTCTTTAGCGATTCAAGAATACCTTGGTTTTCGGGTCTCAAATTACCGAGAGATTTTGTTACATTTGTCAACAGAAGCCGTTCGAATCATTATAATTTAAATGCCTCCCTGGCGAGAGTACGCTTCATATCGGATGGTTCCTGTGAATGCGGAGCGGAGGCCCAGGTCCTCAATCATATTATCTGGCAATCTCCAGAATATGATTCAGAACGAGAACACCTGTTTGAACTGCTCCTCAATCGTAAACACTATCCTCCCTACACACTTAATTTTTTTTCTAAGCGTACGAGATATTACAGCGCTAATGTTTATTTTTAACTTTCTCAAAAAATGTAAGATTATGATTTAGCGCCTACCGTTTCTGCTACATAATTCCACTTTACACATATTACGTTATATACTTCTCTATTTTTTTGTAAATTGTTATATTAATGTATGCTATATAAACCAAACTAGGTTTATGGCATCAATAAATAAATAAATAAATTTCTGATTAACCATCTCTCTGTCTACTGCTAGCAGCACTGTCCACTTCGGAGCACCTGCGTTCCATTTGACTTCGATGATAGCCCGGAGGCGTCTAATGGTCCGTAGGGAGCTCGTCGGGAACCACGCGTGCAACGTCAGACATCCTGGGCAAGGAGTGGCCAAAAATCGCGTGCATTCCGATCGATTCGACGATTCCAGGATTCCAGACCGTGGGTCCCATCCTCTAGGAATCCAGCAGACCGAACGGAGGGCCGTTGTCCGTCTCGGTCGAAGGAGGCTGGGCTGGAAACATTATCATGCAACCGGCCAGAGCTGTTTGGTAGCCAGCGACCCGCCGCGCTGCGCCGCGCCGCGCCGTGCAGACGCATCCATCTTACCGGGCTCTCTTCGCCGGCAACGACGTGAAATCAGTTTTATTGTATCTCTGTACTTGCTCACTCGCGTCGCGTATGGATGCAAATTTGCTTCATTAGGGTATCGAGGATACGACGTGGGCCGAATACGCTTGTCCGCCACGGCGATACCCGCGGACCAACCATCGGATATGGCGAAACGCACCAATTAACTTGAAGGCTATCGCGTGCCCGAAACGTAAAAGGAGAGCATTCTCGGATTCTCCTCTGCCTCCACCGGACTGATTCATATTATCCATTCCGTGACTCTGCCTTTCTTCGCAATACGGTCCGCTACCCATTTAGAATAGTTGCACGGCAGCCCGGTTGAAAATTGCGCGCGGCTTGTCGCGCGGATCCATCGACTAGCAATTTTTTACGGGAAACAACAAGAGGACAGTGTCTATTTTCTTTCATCCCTCGAATCTAGGGTGGACTCAATCACGACAAAAATGTTGATATACTTTACAAAACGTAGTTGTAGAGATGTCTACATTTTACAGTCGAAATTCGCACTGGAGCTTCGGTATTATTAATTTACGCATTATTAAATCCCTGTTTTCCAACGGATGCACGAATTGCCTCCCTTCAATATTGGAGCAAAACAGCATTATTCTCGCATATAAGCCCTTCGCTTCGAGTTGTCCGAGCAGGCAAAATACAACATATATAATTTTTTAAATACAGCAGCAAGAATAAGCTTCGTTACGAACGTAGTACGAACAAACGCATAGGACATGTAACATAATTAATTTTTCATGCGCGAACATTCCTCATCCTTTCCACGGTGAATTATTTATACCTCAGAGTAACATTTCCGGTGCATACGATTTTATCGATATATTTTTCCGATAGCCGTGGTTATCACTCTACGAAATTTCCCAAACAATGGCAGTGAAATATTAAATAAATATCGACGAAGTAAAAGAAATAATTAAAGATTTTTTCTGCAAAAAAACATTCGCTTTTCGCTTCGTTATCCAGAGAGTTTGTAACACATTGAAATCTACGGGATCGGATCGCTTTTATTATAACAGTCCATTATATTCCTTCGTTTGCAGAGAGGAAATCAAATTTGAATATTCGTCGCAGTGAATACGCTTAGCTAACGGGTCGGTCCATCGGTGACCGATTCTACTGGCAATCATTGACGTCGACCGGCAATTCAGCAGGCTCTGGAAATCGTTTTTCTCATTATGATCTCTGATGATTCTCATTCCGCTTGGCCAGCATTGATTCATCCCTCGTTATGGCTCGGTATTAAAGCGAATCCCGCAACTGTGTCATCCATGTATGTAAATACCATGCGCCCATTCTGTTTCCTTTTAACAAGGGTATAATGTCATTCGGCCGATTGCATCCTTGCGTCCGACACAAAGCGCACCGTTTCGTTTCCGGTTCGAGCAAGTAATTAAAATCCTTTGTAACCGGTCCTCGGCTCGCCCGGTGCCCAGATAATTTTGATCCTTTCAGGTGAACGAGAAGAAACGCGGCTGCGATTCTAGTGAATGGAGACGATCGCATCGATGCCGATTAAAAGTAATGGTATCGATTTCGAATATGAAACATGTGGTTGATACGAAACTCAGTTGTATGCATTTCGATATTGCAAAAAAATAGACCCTCACCACGAGGTGTACAGTGTGCAAAAATATGGTTTGTCGTGACGATCATAGATGGCTTCTATGGCTTCCGATCGGTGGAGATCTGTTAAAAAAACGTCTCGCAAAATTGACCTTGAAATGCAAAGGTTACAAAATATTCCAGACATTCACCAAAGAATACGTGACAATACAAAATCAAGACTACAAGTTTGCTTACAAAATGATGGTGGTCACAGAGAAGTTGGTATCAAGCTCGGTTGTTACGAAACATCAATCAAGATGGATCCGTCCTCTGGCATAGAAGATAAACATTTTTCAAAATTTAACAGATAAAATTCACAAATACTTACATCATATTATTCAATACCTATTTTCAAGATAATGGTTGAATTTTGACCCATGGTTTCCTTGACAACTTTGACCCTTGTGTTGAGTAGAACAGGATGCAAGCAAAAAATTTGACCTTGAATTCCAAGGTCAAGGTCAATTTCCATTTCAATAATCAATTTGAATAATCTTTTATTTGGAAATAAGAATTAATAAATAAATCACTTTTGGAATTATTTCAATTACTTTCATTTAAATAAAATGTTTAGTTATTATTTGCAATTAAAATCACACGTTTATTTATTATTTAACTTTCTTATTTAAAATAAAATTTGCTCAACACTGGAAGCCAATTATGATAGTCACGAGAAAACATTGTTTTACACCCTGTACAAGGCAGATTTGTACTAATTCAATTACATTGTAATTCAATTACGTCGTAAATGAATTACTATATAAATCAAATACAACGTAATTCAATTACTAAGTATTTTAATCAGATTTGTAATTGAAATACAATATAATTGAAACACAATGTAATTGAAATACAATGTAATTGAAATGCAATTTATAATTGAATCACAGTATAATTGAAATACAATATACTTGAAATACAATATAATTGAAACACAATGTAATTGAAATACAATGTAATTGAAATACAATATAATTGAAATATAATATAATAAAAATACAGCTCTCCAAATTATAGCCCAGAACTTGGAAGAACTTGCGATATATTTTTATATTTTTCTTTCATATACAGTAACCGCGGGTTTACTGTCGAACAGCCGTGTTCTGCACGGACAGTATTCCCGCAGTGACATCATTTTTTTCACAACGTAACACCAATATTTAATGTTCTTTATTTTTCATTATTATTTTATGGAATTTTAGCCAACATGTTCGTGGCATTTTTCTAATGCAAAATGGTACCAAACACGATATAATTTCAACTGTATTTAGTGGTGTAATCGACGATGAAAGTTTCGAACGCAACGAAGACAAGCGTATTGGAAAGAAAGAGACGCGGTTGTCGAGTCAATGTGTGGTGTTCACACCGATATATCCGAGCCGAGAACAATTATTTCATCTCGAAATATTCACAATTATTTCGAGAACAGTATTTCATGGGCTGTGTTTCCGTTTACGTCCATTCTCAGAATTTGAAAAAATTTTGAAAATGGGTTCCTTTTTGACTAAAATGACGATTGCCAGAAAGATTTTTGAAGTAATAAATTCCTTCTATTTGAAACCTTTACATGGATTTTTCAAACATTTACATTCATTTTTCATAATTCAATTACAATGTATTTTATAATTGTGCTCCATTGCAATTACGAATTACATTGCAATTTAATTGACTGAAGATCTGAATTATAAATTACAACATAATTGAATTATAATTTAATTCAATTACAATGTATTTTATAATTGTGCTCCATTGCAATTACGAATTACATTGCAATTTAATTGACTGAAGATCTGAATTATAAATTACAACATAATTGAATTACAATTTAATTCAATTACAATGTATTTTATAATTGTGCTCCATTGCAATTACGAATTACATTGCAATTTAATTGAATGAAGATCTGAATTATGAATTACAACATAATTTAATTATAATTTAATTCAATTACAATGTATTTTATAATTGTGCTCCATTGCAATTATGAATTACATTGTAATTTAATTGACTGTAGATCTGAATTATAAATTACAACATAATTGAATTATAATTTAATTCAATTACAATGTATTTTATAATTGTGCTCCATTGCAATTACAAATTACATTGTAATTTAATTGACTGAAGATCTGAATCATAAATTACAACATAATTGAATTACAATTTAATTCAATTACAATGTATTTTATAATTGTGCTCCATTGCAATTACAAATTACATTGTAATTTAATTGACTGAAGATCTGAATCATAAATTACAACATAATTGAATTACAATTTAATTCAATTACAATGTATTTTATAATTGTGCTCCATTGCAATTACGAATTACATTGTAATTTAATTGATTGAAGATCTGAATTATAAATTACAACATAATTGAATTACAATTTAATTAAATTACAATGTATTTTATAATTGTGCTGCATTGCAATTACGAATTACATTGTAATTTAATTGACTGAAGATCTGAATCATAAATTACAACATAATTGAATTACAATTTAATTCAATTACAATGTATTTTATAATTGTGCTCCATTGCAATTACGAATTACATTGTAATTTAATTGACTGAAGATCTGAATTATAAATTACAACATAATTGAATTACAATTTAATTCAATTACAATGTATTTTATAATTGTGCTGCATTGCAATTACGAATTACATTGTAATTTAATTGACTGAAGATCTGAATTATAAATTACAACATAATTGAATTACAATTTAATTCAATTACAATGTATTTTATAATTGTGCTCCATTGCAATTACGAATTACATTGTAATTTAATTGAATGAAGATCTGAATTATAAATTACAACATAATTGAATTATAATTTAATTCAATTACAATGTATTTTATAATTGTGCTCCATTGCAATTACGAATTACATTGTAATTTAATTGATTGAAGATCTGAATTATAAATTACAACATAATTGAATTACAATTTAATTCAATTACAATGTATTTTATAATTGTGCTCCATTGCAATTACGAATTACATTGTAATTTAATTGAATGAAGATCTGAATTATAAATTACAACATAATTGAATTACAATTTAATTCAATTACAATGTATTTTATAATTGTGCTCCATTGCAATTACGAATTACATTGCAATTTAATTGAATGAAGATCTGAATTATAAATTACAACATAATTGAATTACAATTTAATTCAATTACTTTGTAATTATAATTCTGGAGTAGTTAAATTGTAATTCTGCACAACTCTGGTACAAGGTTCCAGAACGTGGTGGGGATTGCGGTGGCTACGAATCGATATGATTGGTTACCTCCTCCGCTGCACAATCTCGATTTTGTGCACACATTTTCGGTTCCGTTTCGTGCAACGAGCGAGACTCTACTGTATAAATGAATGAGGTTTCACATTCCAGCGGGTTTATTAAAAACTATGTGCACATAATGCGCGTCGCTAATGAAGACGAAGGCCATCGCGTGCCGAGAACACAAACGAAGAGCCGCGGAGAGATTTCAGTCTCGTTTCTGGTCCTCGTCTCCGATTTCTATTTACGTACTCGGCTCACGTATGCTGCGTGCGGAACGAAAGATCAGAACCACAAAAGAGGCACGGCTTCTCCTCCTCGATCTTCTCGCTCCCAGCATGCTTCTCGTCGCTTAAGAGGCAGCCCTTCGATTCCTACACGCCGGAAAACGCCGCGGCCGATTAATTTCCGCGCGTTTCTTCTACGAGACGGCCGGAAAACTGATTTGCCGTTACGCGTTCCCGGATGTTTGCTCTACGGATACGCAGGTGTTCCCATGGAAATCGGTTTCCACTAGAGGGGGAAGGGGATTTTCTCAGCTCGCGTGAAGCTGAGTCGAACGGAGAACGCCTGGTGCTCGCGTGCACCGCATAGTGAAACATTAAACGCAAATCGATTCGAACGCGCCTTAAGCCCGCAAATAAATAGATCCCGATTCTTCTGTTCTAGGTTCAGGAATTCCCAGACCCGTGTCAAGCTCCTCGGCTTTCTGCCGAAGCACCCTGAGCTTTCGGATTACCCGGGCGTTAACCCCTCGCATCCAGATTTATTTCGTAACTATACTTTGTCAATCGTTATTGAACGTGCTTTTTTCAATTTCTTTCTCGACGTTTATATATTCGATGACAAGAACGACAGTGCAGCTCAAAGTCTATTAAGGAACATGTTACGCTAAGGATCGTTTGAATTTCTCGCAAGCCCTAATCATGCATCGTCTGGTGCGTGCGGAACAACCATTCCATCATCCGTAAACGTTCCTTCAAATTGGGGATTGCTTTTTGTTAACAAAACTGGGACAAATATGCACGTGTTCTGATGCTTCTGCAAACTGTTCGGGAAGTAATGTTAATCTCTTCCCCGAAGCAGTTAAGATCGACGACGTAACTAGACTTTAAGTACTCGTTAGCTAAGCGAGCTATAGTCGAATGTGCATAATGAATACGTCGTTGCGTCTGAGTTTCCGAGATTTGTTATTTCCCTGCTTGTTTAACTACTTCAGCAACGATGAAATAAGAATAACCATTTGTACTGGAACGTTGCACAGTGGGGTATTTGCCCGATTTCAGCGGTCGAAATTCAATTTTAAAAATTTTACATAAATTGTAAAATTTTTGTGGCTTGAGTTAGTTGAATGTCTGAGGAACAATCTCCCATCATTCGTTTCCCCATTCGTGTATTCATTAAGCACTGAAATTTGTCGGAAGTTGAAGTTCCGTTAAGCCGCTTTCATTTCTCAACGAATTCACCTATTAGTAATTATTACCTTATTTACATACACTAACAGATTTTTGTTTTATAGAAGTTTTTTTAGCTAAGTATATGGTATACTTTTAAGAGAAATTCACTTTTGTACCATATACATGTTTGTAATTATTAATATTTAAAGATAACCAACGATGAAGTCACTTTCTTGATGATTCTAAGACTTTGGTCATGATTTCGTTATACTTCCGGGTGCGTCCCGGTGTTCATTTCTGTGCCATTGTATTCTTTGAACTTTTCTGATTAAGATGCAAGAAAAATTGGATCTGCCTACGACTGACTCCGTGTTTTATAGTTACTTTACGGAAAAATAGCCATCGCGGGCGCGAAAATCGCAGCATTTCTCACATCCTGCATGTTCGCATTCGCTATATTTTCGTATTTACTTAAGTAAATACTAAATAATAATAATAAACACACAATATACACTAACATAAGAAAACAGTATACACATGAAATTTAAATAATATACAGGGTGGGGCAATAACTATGTCCACTTTAAATATTGTCGTTATTTGTAATAATATGAAAAAATGTTGTGAACAAAATTTGCACGGTACAGAGGAGGACATGTTGTGGCATAAACATTTTCTGCGTGGGTGGAGGCATAGAGGAGATTTCAAGGTGACCTCGATTTTTTAAATCGAAAGACCAACTTTTTGTATCATGAATTGATAGACTATAGAATTCTGAGTAAAAATGTATTGACCTCCATATGTCTTAAATGTAATAGTTAACGAGATATTATCGAAATAAGTTTCTTTCTTCTTTTGATAATATCTCGTTAACTATTAGGTTTAGGACATACGAAGGTCAACACTTTTATACTCAGGATTTGATACTCCATCGATCTATGGTATAAAAAAAGGCCATTCTGTTTAAAAAAATCAAGGTGACCTTGAAATCTCCTCTATGCCTCCACCCACGCAGAAAATGTTTGTGCCACAACATGTCCCCCTCTGAACCGTGCAAATTTTGTTCATAACATTTTTCCATACTATTATAAATAACGGAGATTATTCTTTGTAATAACTATTTTAAAAAGATATTTTAATTGTAAATGATTACACTTTTTGATAGTGTACATAAAATAGACGATTAACGTTAAAATATTGATTATAATCCGCAGTACTTGATTGAAAAATAGCTACAAACTTTACAATCTGATACGCTCCTCTTTATGGACAAATTTTGCATTTAAAACATCCGTTTCAGTAAAAACGGCATACAATACAAAAAGTAGAAATCTCAAGCTTTAAAATGGTTGTTTTTTCATCAAATTTGGATAAATTTTAGCCAAGTTACAGCAGTTTCAATATTGAGCGAATTTTGAACTAGCTGTGGCCGCTGAAATCGGGCAAATACCCCACTGTGCGTCGTTGATATTTCTTATACAAACAATAACGCTTATAACAATAATATGAATTCATTACAAGCTTTACATACACGGGAATAATAATAATGAAAGAAAGTCGCATACAACTGCATACTAACTATGATGATTAAGACGTCATAAGACTCTGAAAAATATTCAAGAATTATGCTATGTATGAAAGGGATTATCATTACGGACGGTGAAGTTACCTTTCCTATTTTTTACATATCAGTTTTCGTACTCTGTTTTGCCAGCGGAAAAAAAGGATTTTATAAAGCTCCACGTAGAATGAGAATTTGTTGCGAAACAGTTTCTAGCACGGCAGTGTTTAAAGAGAGCACAGGAATAGTCTGCCAAGAAACTTAGGTATACGAGGAGTATTAACTTCGTTCAAGTGTAACGGGAGCACTATACCATGTCGAACTAGAGCAACTGGCACACATATACTTTGCCAAACCTGTACACACAATCTAGATAATCGTACATAATTTAACGCCTGGGGAATGCTGCTAGCGAGGGGCTTATATTCAATTTTTGATGAACAATCCGACAGCCTGCTCAGAGCTCGGATTGTTGCATGCACAATCGTATCGTTAATCTACGGATTTCTCGGTTTCTCTGAACTGATAAAATATGAACGAAGAAAGATTGTGCTCGAACACGGTTAACAGATCGGTCGACATGAAACCACGTTTTTCTAGAATTTCCGCCCGCTTCAGCTTATAAAGCGGAACACTATTTAATTATCCTTACCTCGTATAAAATGGAAATAGAAGATAGAATACGCAAAGAGATCCGTAATACGTGTGTATCGTTTATGTCCGTAAGAATTTTAATTAATTCAAAGTCATACACCAGCGTGTTTAGATGTTTCTACTGTTTTAACTTTGCATAAAATCCGTAATTTCTTTGCACAGAGCAAGTCAGTGGACGAACGTGAAGACTTGTAAGGATAAACAGTACTCGAAAGTGCAAAGATTTTCTAGTATTTCGACAACGAACGAAACTTCGAACTACGAGGGTCATTCAATAAGTAAAGAGACAAATTCTATAATTTTAAAACTATTCAATGAATGTGTACAATCTTTTCAGGGGTGTTAGTTGGCAACCTTGGGATATGCTCTGATCAGCTGTTTCATCATTTTATGTCAACATAACCTCAAAATTTTCAATTCACCATGGCAAGTCCACTAGAAGATTGCACCTTAGAAGAGCAGCGCTCAGTCATTAGATTTTTAGTCGCAGAAGGTGTAAAACCAAGTGAAATTTTTTCTAGAATGTTAATACAGTACGGTAAAAGTTGTATGAACCGTGCGAATTTTTACAAGTGGGTTGATCGGTTTAAAAGTGGCCGAACAAGTGTAGGTGATGAACCCCGATGTGGACGTCCAGTGGAAGTTTCTGGTCCCTCGGTGCAAAAGTGGCTTCGGGGTAAATCGAAAGAATTCTTCGCCAAGGCAATTAGGAAGCTGCAAGAAAGATGGGACAAGTGCATAACTGTGGGGGGTGATTATGTTGAAAAATAGCCTTAATTTTGAAAGATTGAAATAAACCGTTTTTGAGCTATAGCCATTTGTCTCTTTACTTATTGAATGACCCTCGTAACAACGTCTGCGATAACATGTCCCAGGCTAGTCGGCAAAGTGCAGGGACCGTTGGGTTTTCCCGTTGAGGAGAACCCCGTGACACCGGCTGTCCCTGAAAGGGTGTCATGAGCTGCGGGAAGTGAGCAACTTGTATTTTCATATTTTCGGTGCGGCGAACAGTTGGACAACTGGAAACGACGTTAGGTGTCGGAACAATTAAGTTCGTGCAATTCCATAATACCGATTCGAGCATTGTTAGTCGGCATTACCATAGTTAAGGTCAGGGTACGCTTGGGAGCGGCTTAAACTGTGGTAACATCCCCTGCACGGTTCCGAAATTCAAGAAACTCCGATATTAGAGTTCAGAATGCGCGGAAATTCCATTAGCCAGGGATGTGGGGAGGGGTGAGGCGGGGGGGAATTGTGTCCTTACATCAATACAACCCGGTGACTGGTACTTTGCTAGTTGCAAAGTGGAGGGATGTTGAGTATGTTGAGGACCGGGGTCCGGCGCCCGGAGATTCCGTGAAATTTGGAAGTCAGCGCGGCGGCCGGGCCGACGTAAATCTGCAAGCAAATACAAATAAGCTGATTGCCCTCCGAGTCCTTCGTCCATCCCTCACCAGTAATTAAACAGGGCAATCTGCACTTCCTAGCCGGGGCGTCGCATGAACGGCGAGAATGAGCTGGATCCTACGGAACGGGCAGGCACCTATAGCTTCGAGAGAGAACCGTCTGTGTGCGCTAAGATTATATTTGGGCTTGGCCCATGCAAATTCATGAGTTCCTCCGACGTCCTGACATTCGGCTAGTCCGGGGCTAGATAGACACGAAGCTATTGTAGCTAACTACTTCAATGGCATCCGGCCTTGTAACGCGAATTATCGAGGACCCTTCCCACGAAACGAACTCCCAACGATTCTCGAATAAACCCGTCGACCCCGCAATTAATTATCCATTAGAGAGGGGTGTGTGTTCATCAACGAGCGCGGTCATGCGCCAGTCTAGGTCGGACCCTTGACGTCTTGAATCGTATTTGTGTAAACAGAAGCTGGTTAAATGAATATTAATGCAGCCGCTGCCTGTTAATCCAGAATTCCCATGAAACGGTAATTACTCGTAACACGAGTATAATGCACCCTGTAACACAATGTCGGAAGAAACGTGTATTTATGGGCTAATGCGGCCAGGCATGAGTATATGTTTTATGACTTTAATGTCTTGTTGCAGTTTGCATGATGCGCTGAAATTTCGCGGGACTCGTGTACGCTCTGTATTCGCAATTTGTTCGGGATTCCCATAGGACGTAATGGTCACAATTATACACACAGCGGATCTTCACGCGAGATAAAAATGTTCTACCTGAATTGCAACAAACTGCAGTGAAATAGAAATTTATTTTCGGTTTTAACATGTTCTTCTAATACTTCTAATGACAATTTTCACGTAAATGTTAGTACAGAAATGTCTGGGTCTAAGAGCACCCACCGATGGCCATTTTTCACATTTGCAGAAAATTTCAGATTATTTTGGATTCTGGCAACTTTCCTTGTTAGAGCGATACCATTCCGAAACCAACACGCAAGGTACCGGTGGCGCACGTAACCGACGAGCTTCGGTTAACATTGGCCAAGGCGAAGAATCGCGCGGTACCGCGAAAGGAAACAAAATTCTGATAATTAGCAGCGCGGCAGAATATTCACGATTTCGCTCGCAGCGATATCCACAGAGTTCGGGGAGCTAATGGTGGTTGTCGAGGCGGGGGCGTGGAGCGGGGGGCGCAGCTGTATTAATTCTTCAGCAACTTATCTCATCGCAGAAAGTTCGGTTTATCTTGCAGTAACCTGCGGAAAGTAAACGCCTAGACGAGACGGATCTCGGAGATATCCGCGATATGGAGACATTCTGTCGTATTTTATGCTGATCCTAATCCACCTTTGAAACACGGACCGAAACTTTTGAACAAGGAGCATCGGTAAGCACACAGAGCGCAGAGCCGTCTGAGGATGCTCTGGCGACGATGCCGAAAGAGACACTTCGTTCAAAATATTAGTAGCGTCTCGCCGGATGAAGACGAGCCCTGACGGACGGGTGTATTTTCGGTTCTGCTTATCGTGATTCGCGGCGGAGTAACATTTTCAATATTACAGCACTTACCGCGGCTCTATAGTGGTTCGCATTAAACTTTCCTCCCGTGTAGTGTCGCCAGACCGGAGAAATTGGGGGCATCCAGTTACCCGCTCTCTGTCATTACCGAATTAGTCACGTCACATTGTGACACATAGACGATCGAGACGGTACGCGTCACGTGACCGAGCCGTGCGGATGCTGGGAAAGATACAGTAAGAGACAAGTCTTAATCTAGCGACACTGCTCTCCCTATTACTATCTAAGTACCCACTTGGAACGTTAAAAACAGCAGCGGTCGGATTTAGGACGCGCCGTTGAAGAATGCAAACGCCATTGTAATTCGAGTGTTTCGCGCGCTACTGCTGCTAGTGCAATTCGGTGGACGACTTTTAACTAGCAAATTGTTAGTCAAATTTTTAATGACGAGCCTGTCGAATATAATAGCGGCGAGCAACAGAGTTCGAAAGAGTCCTTCTGTATTTAACAGCGCATTCGAAATACGGGTCAAAAGGTCGAACGTACGACAAACTGTAATTTCACGTTGTTCGACGGACGCTCTCGCGCGACACGGCCACCGTTTTGCAGATTCATCCGGCGGGTAGTGCGTGCGATCGTTCGACGTCCATTATTTAGGACTCAATTCGAATCCTCGTCATTATTTTTACGCGTGTCGAGCGTCGTTGTCAAGTGGATGCGAGCGTATCGAGGTATCGAGCTTAACGAAACTTCAATTACCAGATATTTCTGCTCCGCTGTTCCCGCAAATTTTACTGATCATTCGCTGCGAAACGCTCTCGCCCTGAATCCACCGGTTTATAGATTGACCCATAGATCCCCCGTGAAATCGTGATTTCCTCAGAGTTAATAAGGAAGTTACTCTCTTTTATTCATTCATTTAAATAAATGAATATCTAAACTCTTCTCTTGCTTTATGGTTCCAGGAATATTGGCAGCAATCGCTTTTAATTTTGAACTTTAAATTAGAGCGACCCCAATCCGGCGGTCTTAAAAAGTTTTTCGAACTTCCCTGCGCTAAAAAAATCGGGTAACGATTCTCATCTAGAGTGGTAGACGGGCGGCCGGGCCCCACGAATCTCATTATCAGTGTTCGCCGATAAGCGATCGTCGCCGGTAGAATTCCAGAAACTCTGATGTCCCGGCAGGGATCCGCGGTATCCACGGTAGCGACAAAGAGCCGGAGCGGCGGGCGTGCACGCCTTAACATTCCGGCGACGTACTCCAAAGATAGCGTTACACCGTCATTAAACAGCACCGAATATTTGCATTATAATGGGACACGGAGGCTGTGATTCATTGAGTTCGTCTCGTTCGTTATTAATGGCCCTCGGGTGCGCGGGTATCACCGTGCTGGCTGCATTGTGTGTCAGTCCGTGCCGGTTCCTCCTTGGTACACGCTTCCCTCCGCATTAACATAAGCACCGTATCTCGCAGGGTGTCAGTCGGAGTCGCGAGACACCGAGAGACCATTGCCATCCGCAGACAGAGAGGGAGAGAGAGAAACTCTCTCTTCATACCCACACCCTATCCTCTTTTCCGCCCTCTTTGCGTACCAATCCAACGAATGCGAGCTGCTCTAATGATGACGTCCGCTCGGGCCCGATGCATTCTAAATGCCGACACGCCTCTAAATTAGTGTCTTCGCTCGGCCAGACCAAAGGGTACGTCAACATCGGTGACGCGCAAAAAGGGCCGCGACAAGCCGAGCTCCGGCTACAGGATATCCGAGGACGTTCGACTCGCGTGGTCGACGTCTTCACGGGACCCCGTGTCACCAACGCGAACAGGAAAGGCGACGAGCATGGGGGAAAAGGTAACAATGTAATTCGCTCCTGTACTCCAGTTGCCACTGTCCCCCGTAGGGTTGGGATGAAGCTAAAGGTCCAAGGTAGCAAGCGCCCACTTCGAAATCTCCAGTCTTCAACAATGGATCGATTATTTATCATACTAGTAAGTCGTGCCCCAAGGAATAATCTATGGGTAGAATTGCGGCGCCTGGCCGATGAGGAAACGACTCTCAACGAAAATCTCGACGCGACCAAACAAGGGTACATTGTTCTAAACCGAACGCTTATACAATATACATACAGTGGGTGTACAAAGTATTCGTACACTTTTTAAAAACTAATAACATTTTTATAATTGTACCAAATAAACTGATTTTTTATAATTAATTAGAAGCATTGGTTTATGAAATGATATACAAAAAAGATTTTCCAAAAATTATAATTCACAAGGTTAAATGCAAAAATAAAAAAGGCAGTTTTTAAAACTTTTTTATTTGGGTCCGTAATAAAAATTTAAAATGTATGTTTTGCAAATCTATGTTAGTCATACACATGTTGAAAATTTCATTGATATCGATTAACATACACACGAGCTACAAGCAGTTAAAAATTGTGAAAATCGTAGTTTTCCACGACTTTTGATCAGTTTCTGCTTAACCTTCATCCGTCCCTCATTTCGCGAACTGAATCTGTTCCTCGGTGTCAAATTGACGCAGTGGTAAAATATCGACGACATAACAAGATGAAAAGTTATTTTCCGATGTTTTTGTATTCAAATCGATGCGTTAACTTCTGCATCTTAGTTTCTGCACAATTTTTGCATAAAATGAGGCGATGTGGGACATACTGCTTGTTTACGCAAATCACATCGGGCACTATGTATATTAGCATTCTAAGATGCACTGATATGTGTCAGAGCAAAAAAAACAGGTCAATGTCCACCACGTGTTAAAAAAATATGCAAGGTATGTTTATGTTTAATTACACCCATGAATTAGTCTTCTTCACAATTATATGATAGTAATAATACATTGTATACATTTTTATTCTTATATCCAGTGCTAGGGGACAATGATTTCCTTGAATGGCAATATGGCGCCATCATGAATGGACTCCAGCTGCAGATGCTTCCAATAATGAAACGAATTGTTTTCTTTCCAAATTAAATTATTACAACATTGAAGAATGTGTTATATTATTATTGACGATGTAATACAATTCCAATAAAGCAGTCTGCACAATTAAATAAAGTCTATCGTTTAACAATGTAATTTTTCGAACATTCATCGAATACGTTATACATAGACTAAAGGAAGGTGTAGGTGCATTCGAATATTTATACAGTTTATTGAAAATGCAACCCTTTTTTATCGCTCCCATTCTTTCCAACATGCAGTTTCGTTACAATGTAAAAAACAATGATGGTCATGCTATTAATCTGTTACCTTGTTTCACGTTCTACACGAAATTCGCATACAGATAAACATTAAACGCGCAAAATATAAAAACACACTATTATCAGTTTACGTAAGCATTATTTGTCACGTTCACATGAAATCTTTACCTTCACGACCTTGAATCCAACTTTCCTAAGTTCCTCTTTTTGTGCTAAACCGAAGAGACCAGAATTGCATATTTTCTCTGTAACACAAATTCATACAACTCTACTGAATTTATACCATTTTGTTCCAGATTCATTTTAATATCTGAAGAGATGTTTCCTCATTATAATGACCGCCCAAAAGGTGTGCGTTTCCTTTGCGAACACGAAATGCAATGGTCCCGAGTCGCAGCTGTTTGCCCAGAAATTATCCGGACACCGACTTTGTTTGCAGTTCGCGTGACATCGATGCTATCTTGATGGTTTTTCTCTTCTTTGGAAAGGAGTATAATGTGCCGACTGAAGAGTGTTGAAGCAATTTGGACCAGTTGCGGTTCGACACTTCATTATACCGCGGTCGTAACAGATGGTGTTTCCGAAGCTCCAGACCTAAAAAGTAAAGAACCAGTCTTCTCAAACTTATACTTAATTTTTCGCCACCCTGACATTACGTATTCCAGTGCGACTTTAATACGAATTTGCTATCTATTTCGAAATTGTTGAATATTCATAATTATTCTTTATTGAAGCACAGATTGCAATAAAAATTGTATGAATATGCATCCATACTGAATCCGTATTGAATTTACTAATTCAAACATTCGATGAAAACGTCATCTGATATCACAAGCTTCAAAATTACCATGTTTCGAAAAGACTAATTAGCCAGGGTGAATAACTAGGAATAAATAAATCACGACATTCTGTGGTTAATTGCATCTATTCTTGACTCTGTTAAGCAATCACAGATCGTCTGCACGTGACACGACCAGATAAGTCGTTAGTATTCAGTCGATCGACAAGTTTTCCGCGCCACCTGGAAAATGCATTATTCGAATAGTTGTCTCGTCTGTGTCGGACACGTAACGTCGATGAAGTATTTAGGATTACGTGTACTATATTCGAATCCTTCGCTGGTAGTGCCCATCAGGAAACGTCGTTTCCCTGAACATATTCACTTCTCTTCTCGATCCTGCAGTGAAATATCGACCAGCCACATGGTAAATGCAGATGGCGTGCGTCTAGTTTCATGGAACGGTAATAAGGGGCCAGACTGTTTAAACCCCAATGAATGTCCGATCGCGTTTACCGAGATCACCGTCATGTGACGCTAAATCACTACGTACGGTCTCTGCAATCAATTCTTCATGATCTTAGATGAATCTGCACAACAACAGATTACCAGGAAATCGATTATGCTTGAATTATTCTAACTTTATATTTCTTCTATGCAGACTTCAAATAAATTGGTGGACGAGACTTTTTTAGACAAGGATTTAGCGACAATAACGTAGAAACTTTGGTAATACTTAATGAACTTCTTCATATAAAAGTTTATAGAATTATTGACTATAAATAGCGTACGATTTTATTGACATGTTTTTGTAAATGTAATTATATTAGGTTGTAAAGAAAGAAATGCAGGATATAAACCTGTTCTTAAAGTGTTATAATTCACATAAAAAACAATTTTATGAAAATTGTTTTGAGAAGAACAATAATATGAAAATTAATTTTATAGAAAATTTAATATTGTTTAATAGTAGCATTAAATTATTATGAGAATTGATTTTAATATTATTGAAGGGAATAGTATTAAAATTAATTTTACAGAGAATTTAATATTATTTAAAAATATAAAGCTGTGCATTCGTTGATACATCCTCCGCCCCATACTTCGTTGATATTCCAAGCCGCTTGAGCGGCACTGCGGCCTAGTTTGAACTCATAGAAACAAATAATGTAAAAATCGTGTTTCGGCATCCTGAAATGAAAGCCAAATAATTTAATAAAAATTTGCATGAAATTAAATATCAAAAGCATAATTAAATAGAGCGTACAACAAGCTTTAAAATGGCATATAACTCATTAAATTAAGGTAAATATTTATTGGTATAAAATTGCAATTAAAACAAAGGAACAAAAATTCAGAATTTCTTTCTTTACAACCTGATGTATTAGTCCTTTGCCCTGAGATTTGCCTTGCCCGAGGTTATGTTAAATGCAAATTTCTCTGTGTTTTAAATCAGGTGTTCCATATTAGCAGCCTTTATCCTAATCGGTTGATTCATCGCGACGCGTTTAAAGGTGGGTGGGGGGCAGCTTGAGCCATGGGGAACGGGAGCATTGAATGGACATTTACGGGACACCATAAAAACGTCGGAAGACGGGAGCGTACGCGAGCATACGAAGGATATCTAAATACACGTTTAAATTGCCGGGAGTTTCCGCGGCAGAACGGCTCGCCGTTCGAATGAATGCGGTAAGATGAATGCGGTCCGTGGTGGACACGGCGAAAAATAAGTAAAAGTGTCCGTGCGTGTCCCGGGGAATAGCGAAGAAACGTTTCTTTCGGCGTGCATCCTTGCCGGTGTGTGCAGTTGCCATTCGAAGTTGCAGCCGCGGCGTGCTCCCCCTCTGTCCGCCTTTGTATCCAGCTTGCGTGAAGACGTAAATAAAACTGCACACGCAATTTATTCGCCGAACCCGGGTCCGTGATCTCTACCTCTTTCCGTCTCTCTTTTTTCTCTCTTTCTCACTCTCTCTAGCTCTCTCCCCCTCGCCTCCTTTCACGATGCACCCCGTGAGAATATATATCTGCTGGTTGCTTTCCTCCGGAAACACGTGCGGTTTTCTTTCTGCCCGACGCCCTTTACACGGCTGTGAATGCGAATCTCGCGGCGAGTTGACGTTCTTTTGTTACTTCGATATGGAATTTCAGTTTGTCGAGCGTACTTCGCCGAGTATATTGAAACGCTATCCGGTATCGTCGCCGGTTTTCTTTCCCTCGGAAATAGTAAGACGGTTTGCAGCGCTCTCTCCATTGTACTTGTAAATTGTGTCGTACCCCGTTCCCCGTTACTCTCTCTCTCTCTCTATTTCTTTCTCACCTTCATGGAAGTATCGATGTTACGCACAGATACGTTTGCACAGATAAATGCGAGAGCAAGCCGTTTTACCATGATTTTAGAGGCTACGAAAGGGGGATGAGTATAAGTGTCGCTGTGATTGCAGAAAGCCCCATTCAACTTCTGTTTACACTGCCACCGCCCACTAAATAATACAGCGAAACAATATTCGCATTACGGGCGCGCAGTGGCTCAGTGGGTAGAATAGCTCTGGAAATATTCCATGTGCTATTTAAAAACTGTGGTGCCTAAGGTAGTTCGGAACCCATCTTTATAAAAACTGTAGGTCCCGTCGCTAATGACCATAGCAGTCGATGCGACGTTAAATAAATAATAATAATAATAATAATAAAATATTCGCATTGTATACGTTCAGCGCATAAAAATCACCTATTGGTTATTGAAACATATAACTCATGTTAATCTAGTTGTAACCGACAGAATCGAGTTAATCAAAATTATTAATAAATGTATAGCTTCTACCTTTATTATGCATTTATGTTTTGTATTTGTAATTTGACTAACTGTGTCCGTTCTACAATTGTCAATATCAAATGTGCCGTTGATACATGATTGTCGAATAAACTCAGCAAGGAACAATTTAATTAACTAACGCAGCCACGGTAACAATTAATCGATAACTGTGAATGAAGCAAGTTATTCAAGCGCCAAATTCCGAAAAGAAGAATTTAAACGTGATGAAAAAAATTGAAGTCTTTCATTGACTAAAATATTTCATTATATAATTAGCACTGCTGCCCCAGGCGGAAAATATTCGACGGAAATCGTGAAAGTGATTATTGAAAGAATTAATTGGGCGTTCATTAAAAACGGAATGTGATATTGTACATTATTAAGCAAATTCGTTATTCTCGAAACCTGCATAAAGTTAATGATGATTGTAATGCTCAAATGAGCTGTATGCGACAAATAATGCCCACGTAAACGCCTAAAAATTTAATTGGTATTGCATGAGGGAAATGCAGGAGTGATTAAGAAAAGGAATATTGTATTTTCGACGAACTGTATTAATTTTCCAATACAATTACATCACGATCGAGTACGCAATGCGTCCTTCAATATTCTAGGAATGAAATTGTTACACGAAAGAATTTATTTAATTATGCACGTTGTTTTATTGAAATTTTATTACATTGCCAATAATAATAATTTCATATATCAGGAACTGGAGACCATTTCATAATGGTGTTGCCATCATGTGCCATGCCGTATAGGAGAATCATTGCCCTCTAGCACTGAATGTAACAAAGGAGATGTATACAATTTTTATTAATTTCATAAAAATGTGATCGAGGCTAAGAAATAGATGTTATTAAACAGAAGCATACCTTGCATATCACTTTAATCTTTCCCTTGCAAAAACCCTTCTTTTTTGCTAAGGCACATATTCGTGAACTCTAAGAAGACAAGGGAATGGATAATTGTTAGTCCAAAAGGAAAGACACGCATTTATTAAAAGTATAACATAACAATGTAACACACGCTTTAACTTACAGCCAATCCTTGTGCCGGTTCCATGAAGAACACCGACAACAGAACAAGGCAAACGAGTAGGAACGGGAATTGTAGTTTCCAGAGCATGTTTGTGTAGTCTTTTCCGAAGTTTCTCGAAACAATGATTGACACTGTTGTGTCCTCTTTTTATATGAAGCAAGTCAGGAAGAACGTGACAGATAATGCTTACGTAAACTGTTAAAAAAGTGTTTCCATATTTTGCGCGATAAATGCTTATCTGTATGCGAATTTCGTGTAGAATGTAGTGCAGGGTAATAAACAAATAGAATTACAATGATTATTTTTTCATTGTCCAACGTGAACACCTAAAAATTTAATTGGTATTGCATGAGGGAAATGCAGGAGTGATTAAGAAAAGGAATATTGTATTTTCGACGAACTGTATTAATTTTCCAATACAATTACATCACCATCGAGTACGCAATGCGTTCTTCAATATTCTAGGAATGAAATTGTTGAACGAAAGAATTTATTTAATTATGCATGTTGTTTTATTAAAATTTTATTACAATGCCAATAATAATAATTTCATATATCAGGAACTGGAGTCCATTTCATGATGTATTGCCATCATGTGCCATGCCGTATAGGAGAATCATTGCCCTCTAGCACTGAATGTAACAAAGGAGATGTATAGAATTTTTATTAATTTCATAAAGGTGTGATCGAGGCTAAGAAATAGATGTTAGTAAACAGAAGCATACCTTGCACATCACTTTAATCTTTCCCTTGCATATACCCAACTTTTTTGCTAAGGCACATGCTCGTGAACTCTAAGAAGACAAGGGAATGGATAATTGGAAGTCCAAAAGGAAAGACACACATTTATTAAAAGTATGACATAACAATGTAACACATGCTTTAACTTACAGCCAATCCTTGTGCCGGTTCCATGAAGAACACCGACAACAGAACAAGGGAAACGAGTAGGAACGGGAATTGTAGTTTCCAGAGCATGTTTGTGTAGTCTTTTCCGAAGTTTCTCGAAACAATGATTGACACTGTTGTGTCCTCCTTTTATATGAAGCAAGTCAGGAAGAACGTGACAGTTAATGCTTACGTAAACTGTTAAAAAAGTGTTTCCATATTTTACGCGATAAATGCTTATCTGTATGCGAATTTCGTGTAGAATGTAGTGCAGGGTAATAAACAAATAGAATGACAATGATTATTTTTTCATTGTCCAAAGATAATGCGTGTTAGAAATGCAGGAGCGACAGAAAACATAACATTGTATTTTCGACGAATTGTAGGCGTGAGTTGTCACAGTCGGCCAATAGACAGTTGGTGCGTCGGGCCTACTGTGCCAACTTGCGTCTAGGTCGCGCTCTGATTGGTCTGCGTTTTTCGTTAATAACTCCTAAACAAAGCCGCAGATAATATTTTTGCAAAGGAAAATGTTGCTTCAAATGATCTCAGGAATCTCCCATTTCCGGCTGTTGAAGGAATTTTGGGACACCCTGTATAGTTATTGCACATTATTAAGCAAATCCGTTACTCTCGAAACCTGCATACAATTGTTACGAGCCGAGGGCTGGCGGATAGACGTGGCCGAGGTTTGTTCGTTTGAACGTGATTGTCGTGAACTAGCTGGTGCCTGTTTCATTACCGGGTGTGACAGAATAAGTTTTCGTGGACTAGCCGATGCCTGTCTCATCATCGAGTCGCCACTAGGTTAGGAGAAAGGGGTAGTCGTGGACTAGCCGATGTCTGTTTCACCACCGGGTCACCACTAGATAGGGAAAGGGTTGTCGTGAACTAGCCGATGTCTGTTTCATCACCGGGTGTCACAGGATTGCGGAAAAGGTAAGGTATTAGGAAGTTCAGCTCTCGTAACTATATATATAGAATTGTTGATAAACCTCGTAAAGGTTTATCGATATGGGTGAAATGCTAGCTACTGGAGTTTAAAGGATGTAGGAATGATATTAAAGACTCTAAAATATGTAATATCAAGAGTACAATATATTCTATAATAAAGGTGGAAATACACTTGTAATGTATAGTATGATTCGCGGAAGCTAATTCCCGAGCTCTCGGTTTTGACGCACTGAGAAATGCAGGGGTAAATTAATTTACTTGACTTAAGAACAGCGTTTCGAAACTTCTTTCAAGTTAATACGATCGAAAGGGTATCAGACCCAATCTCACTAGACGCGTACAGATTCGTGTTCAGTCTTTAACTAAGCCCGTGGTGGCGAAGCTCGAGTCCTTTATATAGTAGTGAAGCTAGACGGAAATCTGGAAGATTGTCTATGTTTCCTAGATGTATGCACTTTCCTATCAGGGGAAAAACCGTTTATTTGGACATGCGAGCTGGACCCAGTGTCGCCAGGTCGAGAAAATCGAGGGGAATACAAGTACCCCCTCTCTGATGACCAGTCCAGTCTACGGTACGGGCACCTTGGTTTACAGTCTTAGTGGGGGACGTTGGAGTTGCGCATAGTGCTGGAATGGGATAGCGGAACGGGAAAAGGAGAGTAATTGATGACCATTTGGTAATCAACTGGCGACACTAGCTGGACCTCCTGCATGACCACGAGGTTTTAAGAAGGGAGCAAAAGCCAGGTGCAAAACCTCCGTACGTAACACAGTTAATGATAATTATAATGCGCAAATGAGCTGTATGTGACAAATAATGCCCACGTAAACGCCTAAAAGTTGAATTGGTATTGCATGATGGAAATGCCGGAGTGATTAAGAAAAGGAATATCGTATTTTCCACGAACTGTATTAATTTTCCAATGCAATTACATCACGATCAAGTACGCAATTCGTTCTTAAATATTCTAGGAATGAAATTGTTAAACGGAAGAATTTATTTAATTATGCATGTTGTTTTATTGAAATTTTATTACATTGCCAATAAGAATAATTTCATATATCAGGAACTGGAGTCCACTTCATAATGGTGTTGCCATCATGTACCATGCCGTATAGGAGAATCATTGTCCCCTAGCACTGAATGCAACGAAGGAGATGTATAGAATTATTATTAATCTCATAAAGGTGTGATCGGGGCTAAGAAATAGATGTTATTAAACAGAAGCATACCTTGCAAACGAGTTTAAGCGGTCCCTTGCATTTACCCTTCTTTTTTGCTATGGCACATAATATTTTACGCTAAGAAGACAAGAGAGTGGATCAGTGGAAGTTCAAAAGGAAAGACACGCATTTATTAAAAGTATAACATGACAATGTAACACATGCTTTAACTTACAGGCAATCCTGCTTGTGCCGGTTCCATGAAGAACACCGACAACAGAACAAGGCAAACGAGCAGGAACGGGAATTGTAGTTTCCAGAGCATGTTTGCGTAGTCTTTTCCGAAGTTTCTCGAGACAATGATTGACACTGTTGTGTCCTCCTTTTATATGATGCAAGTCAGGACGAACGTGACAAATAATGCTTACGTAAACTGTTAAAAACGTGGTTTCATATTTTGCGCGATAAATGCTTATCTGTATGCGAATTTCGTGTAGAATGTGGTGCAGGGTAATAAGCAAATTGAATGACAATGATTGCTCTTTCATTGTCCAAAGATATCGTGTAGAATGTGGTGCAGTGTATTAAACAAATTGCATGACAATGATTATTTTTTCATTGTCCAAAGGTACTGCGTGTTGTAAATGCAGGAGCGATAAAAAAAATAATATTGTATTTTCGACGAACTGTATTAATTTTCCAGTACAATTACATCACGATCGAGAACGCAATGCGTTCTTCAATATTCTAAGAATGAAATTGTTGAACGAAAGAATTTATTTAATTATGCTTGTTGTTTTATTGAAATTTTAGTACATTGCCAACAATAATAATTTCACATATCTGGAACTGGAGTCCATTTCATGATGTATTGCCATCATGTCCCATGCCATTTAGGAGAATCATTGCCCTCTAGCACTGAATGCAACAAAGGAGATGTATAGAATTTTTATTAATCTCATAAAGGTGTGATCGAGGCTAAGAAATAGATGTTATTAAACAGAAGCATACCTTGCAAACCAGTCTAAGCGGTCCCCTGCATTTACCCTCCCTTTTTGCTATGGCACATAATATTCTACGCTAAGAAGACAAGAGTATGAATTAGTGGAAGTCCAAAAGGAAAGACACGCATTTATTAAAAGTATAACATAACAATGTAACACATGTTTTAACTTACAGGCAATCCTGCTTGTGCCGGTTCCATGAAGAACACCGACAACAGAACAAGGCAAACGATTAGGAACGGGAACTGTAGCTTCCAGAGCATGGTTGAGTTAGTCTCTTCCGAAGTTTCTTGAGACAATGATTGACACTGTTGTGTCCTCCTTTTATATCAAGCAAGTCAGGAAGAACGTGACAAATAATGATTACGTGTTTAAGTAAGAAAGTGTTTTCATATTTTGCGCGATAAATACGTATCTGTATTCGAATTTCGTATAGAATGTGGTGCAGGATAATGAAGAAATTGCATAACAATGATTATATTTTCATTGTCCAAATAATGCGTGATAATGCGTGTTGGAAATGCAGGAGCGATAAAAAAATAATATTGTATTTCCGACGAATTGTTTTCATTTTCCAATACAATTACATCACGATCGAGAACGCAATGCGTTCTTCAATATTCTAAGAATGAAATTGTTGAACGAAAGAATTTATTTAATTATGCATGTTGTTTTATTAAAATTTTATTACAATGCCAATAATAATAATTTCATATATCTGGAACTGGAGTCCATTTCATAATGGTGTTGCCATCATGTGCCATGCCGTATAGGAGAATCATTGCCCTCTAGCACTGAATGCAACAAAGGAGATGCATAGAATTTTTATTAATCTCATAAAGGTGTGATCGCGGCTAAGAAATAGATGTTATTAAACAGAAGCATACCTTGCAAATGAGTTTAAACGGTCCCTTGCATTTACCATTCATTTTTGCTGTGGCACATAATAGTTTACGCTAAGAAGACAAGGGAATGGATAATTGGAAGTCCAAAAGGAAAGAGACGCATTTATTAAAAGTATAACATAATAATGAAGAAATTATTTTTCGATCGATCATTTTTCAATTCAAATTTTAGGGTTATGTTTGCGGCGCACAGGTTCGATCATATAATACACAAAGATAGCAATTTTTGTAGACATTTATCAAACGTTCGATTCGGATGTGAATCATTTACGTTATATAGCAAACGTGTCTTTATAACGTAAATGATTCACATCCGAATCGAACGTTTGATAAATGTCTACAAAAATTGCTATCTTTGTGTATTATATGATCGAACCTGTGCGCCGCAAACATAACCCTAAAATTTGAATAACATAATAATGTAACACACGCTTTAACTTACAGGCAATCCTGCTGCTTGTGCCGGTTCCATGAAGAACACCGACAACAGAAGAAGGCAAACGAGTAGGAACGGGAACTGTAGTTTCCAGAACATCTTTGCGTAGTCTCTCCCGAAGTTTCTAGAGACTATGATTGACGCTGTTGTGTCCTCCTTATGTAAAGCAAGTCAGCAGGAACGTGACAAATAACGCTTACGTCTTTACATAAAAAAGTATTTTTATATTTTGCGCGAAAAAGCGTATCTCTATGCGAATTTCATGTAGAATGTGGTGCAGGGTAATAAACAAATTGATTGACAATGATTATTTTTCCATTGTCCAAAGATAATGCGTGTTGCAAATGCAGGAGCGATAAAAAAATATTGCATTTTCGACGAACTGTATTAATTTTCTAATACAATGATTACGTTGCAATTTAATTTAGATAATTTATAGCAGCCTAGTGATAATGACACACGGTCGACGTACGCAATTGAATACTTGTCGCCAATTGTGTACAATCCACAAGCACCATTTCAATAGCGAACATCCGCGGGAAATCCATTTCACGAGCGTAGTCAAACCGATTAATCGTAAAAATGTTGCGACTTCAAAGAACGAGCTCTGTAAACTGTGCTCTCGGTGTGCGGACTCTTTGTGCGGTCCTCATTAGTAACCACATTTCTAGGCGCTTTGAGTTGTAACTCTGATAACGAAACTCATTCTACATTCCCTTTCTCAGCCACATAATTTTCATGATCCGGGGAATGGATATTACATTACCGGTGTCCGGCCGGTGTAGCCCGGGGAAACTGCTTCGCCGGTTCTTTCCCGATCCAGGCGAGCCAAAAGGAAGATAATCCGTGGACGGGGTCGCGTAAAAGAATCCAGCCGGCCGGTATGCTTTCCAGAAATGTTGCGCGAGCAAATAGTCGGGTGGACAAGTTTCGCGCAAGAAACTTCGCAATCACGACGGAGCGGAGGGACGTGTGACGCACGCGTGACTTCTTGTTCCGCTTGTTCTCTTCCTCGACAGCAAGCAGAAGCAGCGTTCGAGGGTCCATTTCCCTGGACGGCTAGCAGCCCCGGGACGAGGACTATTTCGTGATAGTCCTTTTGTGACCAGTGGCAGCGGCGTCTTTCAGGTTTGAGTGGTTTCGCGGGCCGGCTCCGTGGAAAGAATCGTCTCGCGCGGCCGGAACTTCGCTTTGACCGGTTAAGGTATAATTTTCAGATACTTCCGAAGCTCTTTCAGTGGCTGGGCACTTGTCAGCCGAGCCAATTCCGCGTCGAAAACTTTCGTGGAGTCCATTGGAGAAAGCGATCTAGGGACAGAAGGAGAAGAAGTTCCCCCGCAACGACGTAAAAGCGAGGCTGCCACCCCCCTCTCCTGGGAATATTAAATCCATGCAAAAATCCGCGAAACGCGGCGAACGCGTCTGTGACAACCGAACTATTCATTTAATATTCCAGATTCCCTCCGTTACAAGTAGGTCGAATATTTCGGACGTTCTTCCGTTTCCTGCTCAGCCACCTATCCTCCTCTATCCACCCTACCTGTCCTCCCCATCCAGCCCCTCACTTATTAATGTCGAACGAAAGTTAGTATCTAAAATTACGCCGTTCCCGGCTTCCGTCAAAGTAACCGAGGGAAAACTTCTTTCGGCCCGTGACGTGGACTTTCGAAACAAGTTTTAATAATGATTCTGCATTAACGTCATAATAGTTGCGGGCCGGCTTGCGCTGCGAGCAGAAAGGTTACGATGAAGGTTGCTGTTTGAATTATTTACTTTTTAGATGGTTCCATTCTGCGATGCGTATTATCGTTTACGGCCTGACGCCTGTTAGGTACGTTTCTTCGTAAGCTCGTCATTCCAGAGGCAATTTTTGAAGGTTGAAATATGTTTCTCGATCGCATATTGAATAACAAGAATTTATGATTTCGGCGCCAGGTTCGATCATTCATAAATATGTGTATTTATATCGATATATATTCTAACTAAATTCTTGTTATGCAATTTTTGAATTTCGGAAATGTATAACTTTTTCGGTAGCTCCAAAATACTTTCGTTTTTCCCTTCCTCGTATTCTGGAAAACATTAAAAACATTTTGCTCGTGAATGAACTAAAACATGAAGAAGCTACTTTTTAAACCTGGACACCAGATATCGAGCATAGGAAGAGGAAGAAATGAAATTCCTCCAGAAATGCTCCGACCTTCAATAAGATAAGCGTATGGTAACTGCACCAGTGAATGAACATTTAAGAAATTGTTCAGGAAAATACTGTATTTAAAAAAAAATATGTGAATTAAAGGAATCTCATATATGCCAAATGGCTCCCTATACTTCATTTGTCAAAAATAAATGAACACAAATAAAATGAAATTATTATTATTTGTCTTTACTAAACGTTAAATAAAAAATATAGAAAATACCAGTCAATGAACACTACGTTCTAGTAATTGAACAATGACGGTCCAATGAATGAACAAAATTATTAAACAATATTCTCCTATTTATTTAACTCTTTAATCACAAAAAATCCCCTAGAATTAATTTTCTTTGGCTCCGTTATCTTTGTTAAAACATCCTGTCTCTTGTACCAAACCGTATCTGGAATCTCAGGCCATTTCCATACCTTTCCTTTTTCACATTCTACCATTGTTGTCACTTCATACTCTTCGTCTGCTTCATCGATTATTTTGCCAGGAAAGTATTTCTTGTTGCATCTCACAATAACGAAATCATTTACTTCGTATTGGGTTTGATTTTCCGGATTCTGAATTTTTTTGTCTTCCTGAGTTTCGTGATGTTCGCTGTCAGAATCACTTTCTTAAGAACTGGAATTAGGAATAAATACTCTTGAATAATAAGAATAATAATAATTATTATTATTATTAAATAATAATAATATATACGATGCTGTCATAAAATCCAATGAATGAACACTCTGTTCATTTACTGGGCTATGAGTAATATCGTGGACCAGTGAATAGACGCAACGAATTTTTAACGAAATATTCATTTTATAGCTATTTTTGTGATTTATATTCAATATTTAACCCTCGTACATCTATATTGTTAGTAACTTTTATCTCATGTGTAAAGGAAAAGTATAAAAACTCATGTGTAAAAGAAAAGGTCGTGTATACATATCTTACTAGTTTTAGCTCTGTTTCACAGAATCAACGCACTTGGTGAAAATAGGCTATCTTAGAAACTAATGGTTACGTGATTAATATAAAACAATATGAATACAGCTACGAAAAAGAGTCGATATTACATTTGCCCAAGAGTCATTATCGACAGTATACCGTGCGGCTTAAGATTTGTTGAAATATACAAAAGCGTTCATTTACTGGTGCCCGTTTATTCATTGGAGCAGTTACCCTACAACGAAAAAGGTCGATGAACATTTTCAATTTTCAGATTGTTCGAGCCAAAATGAAACCACTCCGCGCCGCTGCGGAGCATAATCTCGCCACGGAAATTAATTCTCGTGGCAGAAGCTGACAGCGATACTTTACGACGTCGATGAATTTCGACCAAGCAGAATTGAATCTTACAGCGCACTTATCTCGCCATTAGCGCGCCAGCGGTACGGACCGTTTTGCTCCGTGTATGTCCATCTCGCTGGCGACGGTATTCGATTAAAATTCGACGGGGCCCGCGATCGTGTAACGCCATTAGCGTGCGGCCTTGATAATCAGCCCGCGAGAATCCGTCAGCCGTGCGGAGCGTCTCTCGGATCTCGTTTTCGGGATGCGTGCCGTTGAAATTTGCATTATTATCGGGACACGTACGGGAGACGGGTGCCTTGACGGGTCTGCGATGGTAATCACCGATGGCAGGTGCACGGTGAACAGTTTTGGGGACACGACGCACCGTGAGCTCATCCCAGCCGCCCATTAGACGCCGAACCGAGCCGATCGGCCAGTAAAAACCGGCATTAAGACTTTACGCCCGCCTTCGGCGTCGCGCAGTGCGGCGTACCGATACCGCCCCCTCTCGGGCGTATTATCATTCTTTTGATTCGACGAATAGGAAATCGATTAGGGGTAAGAACACGCTTATCCTGATGACGCGGCGGTTGTCCCGTTCGGTGTTTCCGTAATTATGGCCGGACCAACCCTCGGCCCTGCTGATCCAGCGAGAAAGTTCCACGCTAATCGGCAGGCTTGAGTAGAGTTCTTTTTTCCTGATCTGCGGTGACAAGTGCCATGGGAAAACTGATAGTGCTTGTTATTTCAACGTTATATGGAATTTTGCGCAACATGATTGATCGTGAATGATAGTAATTGACTAATTGCGCAACCTGTTGTGTAAAATCAGAATTTCCTGATATTTTGTGCACAACAAACGGGTTGCGTTTGTACTGTGTTGTACTGTGAATGGCAGTGTTGCACAAATATTGTCAGACAAGTCTCATCGCTACGGAGTGAAAAATTGAACGATTGCTCCAATTATGTGTCAACGTGAATACAATTTGGATTTGCGTAACATCATGCTGCAGAATAATTGTTGCGCAACATGCTTGATCGTGAATAGGCCCCTTTAGTGTTAATATCATTGTCCTCTAAAGTAGGACTAATGAATAAGAGATATATGGCTTAGACCACTTTCATAATTATTATGTTCATTCATAATTATATTCATAATTACTATATGTACAGTAGCGGACAAAAATTTAAGACCGCTCTAAAGAAGACGATAACTTTTTTAATATTGTACTATACGATTTGAACTTTTTTTGGGAAGCTAGAGCAATTAGTTTACTAAAGGATGCGAAAAGAAATTTTTTCAGAAATTGCAATTGATCGGAATTGTTGGAAAAATACTGAAAGTTGAATTTTTAACTTTTTTATGTGGGCCTATATTGAAAATTCAAAAAATAAGTTTGTAGATCTGTGTCAATTAAACATATTCGATATTAGAAAATTTTGAAAATTTGCAATTTTTACCATCTGTAAACGTTTGTAGCTCATTGCAACATCGACCGATTTTGACGAAATTTTCAGAATATGTTTAATTGACACAGATCTACAAAACTTATTTTTTCAATTTTCAATATAAGCCCACATAATAAAGTTAAAAATTCAACTTTTAGAATTTTTTCAACAATTCCTATCAATTGCAATTTTTGAAAAAATTTCTTTTCACATTCTTTAGTAAACTAATTGCTCTAGCTTCCCAAAAAAAGTTCAAATCGTATAGTAAAATGTTAAAAAAGTTATCATCTTCTTTAGAGCGGTCTTAAACTTTTGTCCGCTACTGTATATAGAAATACAATATTATCGTCTGTTGACCCATTTCTCTGACAGAACCTAGCGCTCCGATCAAATCCAACGAACCCTCCGACAAACCGTACCATAAAAATCATTCTTCAACTTCGAGAGAAAGTACTTCGCGATACATACATCGAACGGCAACCCTTTTTCTCTATATTGGGTTTCCACGTTAATCAAACGTAGGCTGAAAGGGTCGGTTTCTCGGCGCACGCGATAGCGTTCCACGATGATAATCACTTTCCCCGTTCTCATTTGCCATTTCCGAGATCACGCGAGCGCGGCGCCGTGCCGCGGCCAGCGTACTTTTTCTTTCCACTGGTTTTTTTTATGTATTGAACGAGCGGGTAATTCAAACGAATGAAAAGTTTTCAAGCGATGCGGCGCGTCCGGCATCTCCTCCTTGTGTTGAGCGGGGCTACATCTTTCAATAATGGCGATGCGTTCGTGATTCCACTCTGGCGGATGAAAAAAAAGCAGCGCAGACGGCGTAGTATCGTTCGCAACTTTTTATCCTCTCGCTCTCCCTCCGCACGCGGCGCGGTGCGGGCCCATTTCCGCATCAGCGAATCCGCGCCGTGCCGATGCTTCAATGCTAATGCTTCTTGCCAAAAGGCTGGCGCTCGCTCGCTCGCGCGCACCTCTTATCTCAATGGGAAGCCTTCACCGATTATTACCTTTGCAAATTTAAACATCTCATTACACTCACTCCGGCGCCGCACCATCCACGAATTTTCGATCCCGCATATACATAAAAATTCCCCGCAATTCTTTAATGGCTCGTAACTGCGACTCCGAGTCCGCGTAAGCCCGGCCGTGATTTTAATCACCGATGCGAGCCCATGAGTCGTATCTGCTTTGATGTTTGCACGGTGTTTTCGATTCGGTGGTACGTTCTTTCTCGCAAAATTTTTTCATTATCGGTCCGAATAATAGAGGTTCTACTAAATCGTCAATAGAACGAGGAAATATGCTCCGGAATATGTCGCGTTTAGACTCATTTCAATTGGAGAAATGTTACGAACACGTTGATAAATAAATACTGCTCCTTTATGAAGAAACTCATGCAAGATTGTGAACAATAATAGCGAATATTATCTGTTTATATTTTAAATGAAGTTTTTATCCCAAAAATTTTATAAAAAAAAACTAAACCGACTTCGAAAAAACGCACTAAAAAAATGCACTAAAAATTTTCCAAATGACAGATGTTGCTGATTATAATTCCATTGGAATATGATGGATTTGGAAATCAGTAGGTGGGAAGAGAAGATACATTAATATGTGAAAGCATGTAGAAGAATTTAAGGATTTTCATAATTTCCAGAGTCGAAAATTTTCAATTTTGCACCGCCTGCGAAAAGATTGTATTGTATTTAAGTTCGTGTGTATTCACATAAGTTAAATGGAAATTATTTCATACTTTTTAGTGCATTTTTTTTAGTGCGTGTTTTCGAAGTCGATTCAATTTTTTTAATAAAATTTTTTAAAAATTAGACATTTTTTAGTAGATTTATTAAAATTAAAATTTCACACCTTTGAGTGGAACGAACAGAATTTGTAGAACACCGTAGGATAGTTTTTCGGTCTTATTGGTTATTTGCAATAAAAACCGCAAAGAATGCAAAAATGTAAAATTTGTTTTCAAGTGACCAATCGGGGGACATACCCTACAAAATGCAGATGGTTTCGTCCTGATTGGTCCATCCATCTCGGAGTAATCGGTGAAATAATTCATTTTTCGCAAATAAAATCGTAAGAAATAGAAAAATTAGAAATAGAAAACAAAAGATTTCGTTTCGATGGGTCCATCCATCTCGGCGTAATCGGTGAACATACATAGAAAAAAGACACATACAGATCGAATTGAGTAACCTCCTCCTTTTTCGAAGTAGGTTAAAAAAGGAGTTGAACATTTTTCGCGGCGAGGGGAATGATACGTGGATGGTCTGGCGTTATCTATCGGTTCGAGGAACAGCGGGCGTTGAAAGTTACAGGAGTATCGATCAAAATCAGGAACATCACCCACCATCCAGCCCAGCATCTAGTCGTAATGAATTGATGTCGAATTGATGGCAGCGAAGTATACACGACTGGCAGCGCCCGTTACACAGGTCGGTCGACGTCTAACTGGAATTATGCAATCAAATGACACAATGGTTCAACTATTATGTATCAGTCGAGCGACCAACTTCCCCGCAATGAATGCAACTGTGACAATACCAGATCTCGTCTCTTCTCCTGTCTAGCACACCAGTGGCACGTTCAGTATCGTCCAATTCTCATGGATAATAATTGTCGCCCCGGAGGCTCGTGTTGTAACGCCGCCTATTAAAAATCAATTTTCCCGGTGACGCTCGCGTCGATGCCAGCTGCAAAACGAGGATTAATTCAATCGACAATAATCACGGATATACTCGATTATTACTTATTGTTAGTTGGTGTTTGTGGCCGCGTTTCCCCTAGCCGCAGCACGGCAAAATAAAAGTCGCGAATAAATTGTGGATTTCATGCGTTCGTAACTGAAATGATCGAACGATACACAAAACAGTGAAAACGTCAGAAGGAATAATACTGCTATGTTATTTTCACTTTGTCAGAATTATCACGAGAAAAATACATTTTTATTGAAAACGGGTTTGTCGTCATTCATGCAGACAATTTTTATTTTGCATTAAAATTCGCAATGTTGTCATGAAAGTTGCATACTAGTGCTTGGCAAAAATTATGGAGGAGTTTTAAGAACTGTTTTAGAAAAGCTTGTTCGTATTATCAAACGAATCTACTTCGTATCATTAATATAATCTGTTCCAGTAACGATATAAATTATTGTATCATCCACCATGTGAAAATTTTAATCCAATCAGAATAACGTGAGATTTCACGCATTAATAACAAGATCGAGTAGATGAAAGTTAAAATACTACGACGATTAAAAGAACATAAAAATGTTAATATATTATTTTAATATTTCCATTTAGTTTCTCTTTCATGAACACGATCGAAAACTTTTTATTTCACATGAAAATCCGCAGTTTAATCATAAGCAATGGAATCTCAGTACAATTGACATTCCCACAATCGTCTCTTAATACTTGTTCCAATTATATCAACTGTCTCCATACACATCTGCAAATTCTACACAACGAAATCCATTGTCCTGCAGATAACAGTGCGTCGCCGGCTCGATAAAAACATTTTTCGATAAAATAGAGAACCGGCGCGAGAGTGCCTGGCATTCCGAATTTACAAAAACATTCCTCGAAATAATTTGTCGGCTATTTGCAAAATCCTGTTTGCACGTCCAGATCGGAGCGATCGTTCGGTATAATGCCCCTCCGGCAGCCGACTTTCCTGTAAACGGGCCGGCCGGAATAATTAAAATTTTTCACATTCAAATAATCATTTTTAATGCCGGCTGAAAATTTCGCCGCGGCGAAACGCAACGCGGTGTGCTGGCGCGGCACGAGGTATGAATTTCGATGGTCGGGTTTCCGCGGAAAAAGAAACTATGCGTGTTCGACTTCCGCGGAAAACCGGTGCCGGCGCAAGTGAAACCGTTTTATCTTTTCCCGGTGCAACGTAACCATCTTCTCCCCCGTGTATTTTTGTATTAAAATGCAGATCGCCGCGTTCCCTTCGTCCGTGCCGGCCACATTTTTCCGTTCGAAATTTCCTCGAAAATGGTTTGGTAATTCGAGAGCGAAGACCAAAGTACGCGCACTTCCAAATTTTCCCATTACAATGCAGATCAATCGAGTGCCGCGCGGAACACTCCCGGTTTTCCCTGGTCATCCGCTGCAAAACCGATTTTTACAGGTCCGCCGGAATTTCAATGCGCGGCACACACATACACGCACATACACACCTGTTTCCTGCCCTCGCCCGGTAATTTTCTTCGATTTATCACGAGAAAAATCGCCGCCATTGGTACAAACAGTCGGTCAATCTAGCGAACCATGGAGGCCACCTGTAACGAGAAAATCGTGTTCCTTTGTAACCGTATAATTCTGCCGGAAAATTGCTGGGCGCTCCGTTATTCGTCGATTTTCAAACGACAACATATGTATATACCATATATACATATATACTTTCTTGTCATCCGTATAATACTCGTATTGCTTTTATTGTTTACAGTTTGAATTAAATGTTTGGTGGTTACATGGTGAAAGCTGTGGGTGCATTTTGCAACGATTTTTAAATTCCTTTTTTAGATACTGCAAAACGTTTCAAACAAATGTTTTTCAATCAAAATTTTTGAATGGTATTTTAGGAAACACAGATTTGAGAAATTTTATATTTCGCCGATGGATAAGATGAAGTGCCCTATGCCTGGACAGTATGTTTTTCTATTTTAAATTTTATCACTTCAAATAAACAATAACAATTTCTTAAGAGTTTTAACATACAGTTCAGAGTTTGTAAAGCAATTTAAAATAAAAAAATCATTGTTTAGGTTAATATCTTAATTGTAATAACAAGAATAATTCAAACCTATAGTTGGACATATTAAACCCAATTTAAGCTAGTACCTGGACAGAAGTAAAGCCTATATCGGGACAAATTCAATTTACGAGTTGATCGAGCGAACATAACCTAAAACGTTGGTTGGTGGCGCTGTTGCGCATGACGAATAGAAGATGCTTTGAATAATATGTAGTATTCTTATCATAGATTATAGTATTGTATTATTTAACCAAATATATATTTATTTTCATTTACTGTTTTAATAAAACTTGTCATAATACAACTTTGAAGGTTAGGTAGTAATACTGATAGATTTAAGATGTAAACATAAAGTATTATTAACGTCACAACCGGAATACATTTTCTACATACGTTATTCAAGGTAATAGAAGACTAATTATACGTACATGTAGTTAAATAATTTGCAAACAATGCGTTGATTTTGTTCACAAACACGTGTCCGGCTTCAGGCGTAAGCACATTGCGCATAAGCTTAGAGTGGGACAGCTACTGTCATCGCGTCCCAGTATGGAGTACTTATATTTGAAAACAGTCCTAATCTTGGACATCTAATATTTGGATTAATAATTATTATTTACGTTAAGTTCGATTGCCAATTTATTTTAAAATATCAATATTATTATGCGTGATAATTATTTTTTGTCTGAGGGCTTAAATTATATCTTTTTTTCTAACAAAAGTTCGAACTATAAATGCACATGATTCGCATGTAAATAGACTATTTTGTATACAGTTTTCAGATGAACTTTGAATTCATTTTTAAATTTCAATTGATGTCTTAATGAAATAATATTCACACCTACTTGTAGCTAAGTCCTCAGAATATATAATATAATTATTTAATCTCTTAATTACTGATTTTACTATGAAAATTCAATTGTCCAGATTTAGGTATCACTTTTGGACTGTCCAGACTTAGGTCACTTCACCTTACGCGCGAATAAAAGTTTAGGCGCTCGATAACTACTCTACAGTGTCGCGTGGGCTTGCTATAAATGTATAAAGTCTGCGGGGTTTAGACATATACGAGACCCATTGGTTGGAAGTTAATTAACTCTGAAGGAGCCATCTTAAATATTAATTCAAATTGGTCGCAGTACATCGGAATATCGCGATACATTATTTTAATTAAGATTCACATGAAAGGTTCCACCACGTTGTTTGCTGCGACATGATTAATTTCTGTTAAATGGTGTTATATTGTATACCTTGTTAAAACGTTTCCATCATATTTTTGCACAAACATGTCTTGTTTCGCGGAAGAATGGTTGACGGTTGAAATGTTGGTAATGCCAAACGATTCATATTTAACCGTAGTACTAATTAAAATTTTAAGTTAAACATAATACCTATCCATTACCAGGTTTAATTTAAGTTTAAACAACCTGCAATCAATTTTATACTCAATCAAATTAAGGCACCGTAATAATGCAATGCAGATTTTATGCATTCACAATGCGAACTTACAAAGCACAATGAAACAAAATTTCAATGGAGGCGGAACACGATTTTTAGTTATTCTCTACCCTCAATTCTGAAAAATTATATTCCTGCGAAATAATTTCAGCAAATCTACATTTTCACGTGCGTATTTTCCAATCAGAAAATCAAATCACGGTTTCAATTAATGCATCCAACCAATCTCATCGATCTGAAATTTTTTATTAGAGTAAATTAATTTTTATGGTACGAGACGTACGTTTTTCTAGATAATTCCCGAATAGCTTTCATTACTGTTCGTAGATTTTCACGATATTTCAATTACTTTATGAATACGTTCCATGTTACGTACACAGGCTAACGCTTGTTTCACCGAGTTAAATGTTATTAATAGTACACTACAGACTTTCATGCAAAATAAATGCATAAAACCCGCAGACTACTCACTATCATTATTGTTTCAAAATTTGATGTTTGGGAAAGTTTGAAATATACGTTCAAGGGAAATACATTGTACCAAACGAATTATTCTCTCGACGAAAAAAAAAATAAATCAAATTCCACGAGTTTGAACAGTACAACAGGAATGGGATAAATCAAAAGGTATAACAGAAACGAAGATATATGTTGACGTAATAAATTTATAAACACAACACTCGAAAAAGAAGATCACAATGAGAATGAATTATATTTATCACAATTCATTATTTTTACGTCTCAAAATTCACAGACATTCAGTGTTAACCTTGTTATATAAAATTGACAAAATCGTCAAATTTCCACAATTCCACAAAAAATGTTTAAAACACTCAGTTCGACTGCACGACCCTTATCCTCTAAAATGTATCGATCCTCTCCAGCCTCCGAAACGCGTCTACCAATATTTCATCATGATTTCCGTCGGAAAAAGGTTGAAATTTACTGTAGCGGCGCGCGTCTTCGTAATTAATCGCGACAGAGACGCATCGTCGGGTTCGCCTAATCGAACCGCCATTTGAATCCCGGCTCACGGAGTGCCGTGAGCAAGAAGCATCGTGTTCCGTTCGATTATTCCGACTCCGTGATAAGATTCTTGGGTGTAACGAGGGCCGGGGAAGCGCCAAAGATGCATTGTCATTGGGCGCAACACGGGGATAAGAAGCAAAAGCTGCAAGCACGGCGACGTATTAGAGATGCAGTGGATGTCTCTAGTTGGCGGCTGCTAGCACTCTCTCTCTCTCTCTCTCTCTCTCTCTCTCTCTCTCTCTCTCTCTCTCTCTCTCTCTCTCTCTCTCTCTCTCTCTCTCTCTCTCTCTCTCTCTCATGCATAGACGTGCACAGAGAAAGACATACACAGGCACACAAACACACGCGTTTGGTTGCTCTCATTTCCATAACGGGATAGGTACATATTACCTTACGTACCTTCATTTCCGTGAGCTCTCTTCTGCGAGCGTCCTCTCTCGGTCTCCGGCTCTCGTCTTCATCTCCCTTTTTCGCGTCTCCATTCGCCCCGAAGTTTCGCGTCTCCTCTTCTTTATTCTTCTTACGGAACCGTCATTCAACGACCCCTCCGCCCCCTTATCATTACTCTTCACCACCCTGGAATATCTCATTTCTGCTCTCACCCGACCTTGCATTCCACTCTTGTTTCCCTAACCAGCTGGAAGCTGAAGTTGCGGCTTCAGTTACGAAGTGGACGGACCTGCAGATCGTTTCGGATTTGACCCGTGTATTTTTGAATCATCAGGTTCGCACACGGTGTGTTCTCGATACTTATATACCACTATTTAGTGTCGACAATAAATAGAGAGAGTTGCAGATAGGGTTGTCAGAAATGTTTTATCCAAATATAGAAGAAGTAGTGAAAACTGCAATTATGCATATATGAGATAGGCTCAAGATATAGGAGTTCAAGTAAAAGAGGTACACAGCACATTTTAAACATTTTTATGCAAACAATGATTTTTGAAAATTCAAATATGATATAGGAGATCAAGTTCAAATATAGAAGACTCATATCAAATATAGAAGATCTGGCAAGCCTAGTTGCAGAAGAGCCTAAACTATACAAACTTATTTATATCGATCGTATTCTTGTTAATAACAATTATTAATGATATCGGCGCTACGGTTCGATCGTTAAATACAAAAAAACAAAAAATTAACTAAGCAATTTTGCTAATTTTCAAGTAAATCGACGTTTCGGTCACTGATTTGGACCATTTTCAAGATTATATTGAATTGCGTCTGTAAGAGAAAATAAAAATCATTTATACATAATGACATACAATTTTCAAAAGTAGTAACTATTAAAAGTTTAAATGTAAGGGAAACAAATTTAATTTCACAATTTTTCACTCACTTGCTTAGGTGTGATTAAGTATGACAATATGAGAATCGTGAGACTCGTGAAACACGTGTGTTCACCATGTCTGTTTTCACGATAATGATCGTCTTGACAGAGATCTAGGTTATATAGATCGATACACCGCGGTAAATTCAAAAAATCATAATGTGTCTAAACTCATCTAGTGAAAATACCATAATGGTAAAAACACAATTTAATGACATTCAATTATAACTGAAATTAAATTTCATACAACATTGTATGTATTATATATTTACTTTGGTTAACCAGTAAAGGAAATAAAGGAAAGTATATTTTTGTATTGGAAAAGATACAAAAATATACTTTCCTTTATTTTCTTTACTGGTTAACCAAAGTAAATATAGGAAAGTACATAAAGGAAATAAAGGAAAGTATATTTTTGTATTGGAAAAGATACAAAAATATACTTTCCTTTATTTCCTTTAATGGTTAACCAAAGTAAATATATAACACGTACAATGTTGTGTGAAATTTGATTTCAGTTATAATTGAATGTCATTAAATTGTGTTTTTACCATTATGGTATTTTCACTAGGTGAGTTTAAAGACACCTTACGATTTTTTGAATTTACCGCGGTGTATCGATCTACAGTAGCGGACAAAAGTTTAAAATCGCTCTAAAGAAGACGAAACTTTTTTTAATATTGTACTATACAATTTGAACTTTTTTGGGAAGCTAGATCAATTAGTTTACTAAAGGATGTGAAAAGAAATTTTTTCAAAAGTTGCAATTGATCGGAATTGTTGAAAAAATACTAAAAGTTGTATTTTTAACTTTTTTATGTGGGCCAAGATTTTCGGCAATAAATCGTGAAAATCTGAAATTTTTACCATCTGTAAACGTTTGTAGCTCATTGCAACATCGACCGATTTTGACGAAATTTTCAGAATATGTTTAATTGACACAGATCTACAAAACGTATTTTTTAAATTTTCAATATAGGCCCACATAAAAAAGTTAAAAATACAACTTTTAGTATTTTTTCAACAATTCCGATCAATTGCAACTTTTGAAAAAATTTCTTTTCACATCCTTTAGTAAACTAATCGATCTAGCTTCCCAAAAATGTTCAAATTGTATAGTACAGTATTAAAAAAGTTATCGTCTTTTTTAGAGCAGTTTTAAACTTTTGTCCGCTACTGTATATAACCTAGATCTCTGCCAAGACGATCAGTGTCGTGAAAACAGACATGGTGAACACACGTGTTTCACGAGTCTCACGATTCTCATATTATCATACTTAATCACACCTAAGCAAGTGTGTGAAAAATTGTGAAATTAAATTTGTTTCCCCTACATTTAAACTTTTAATAGTTACTACTTTTGAAAATTGTATGTCATTATGTATAAATGATTTTTATTTTCTCTTACAGACGCAATTCAATATAATCTTGAAAATGGTCCAAATCAGTGACCGAAACGTCGATTTACTTGAAAATTAGCAAAATCGCTTAGTTAATTTTTTGTTTTTTTGTATTTAACGATCGAACCGTAGCGCCGATATCATTAATAATTGTTATTAGCCTAAACTATGCTGGAAAATATCAAGAAATAAAACAGTAAACAGTGATTGCGATTTTATCAAAAGTAAATACTAGAATGAAAACAGCGTATCGGTTTCGATATAATGAAGCTTGATGACACTTCGTGGGAATTGAATGCCGGGTATGAAAATTCCTGCGAACGTGGAGCAGCGAGTTTAGGAATTACGGAATTATCAGAAGGGAATTGTATCACATGTGCGTGGTTAATGGAACGGGACCGTGGCAAAAGGGAGTAAAGGAAAATAAACGAATTTATGACGACGCGAGAGAAAAAATATTGAATAAAAGAGCCGGAGCCCCGAATGGGACGGTGTCCAATCGACGAGAGGGCGCGTCATGCACGAGGGCAAACTGTCGAATTGTCATTTTGCCAAACGGATAAATTGCGAGCCGGATATCTCATCGAATGGACAAATTGCTGAATATGTTGCGTCGGCAATAAGCGACGGGCGTATGCGGTCCCCCCTATTAAACGCGTTAAATGGATTTATTAAACTTTTGTATTCTTTGGCGGGGCGGCGTCAGCACGAGCTCGAAATTTGCGACGTGCTCAAAGCGAGCCGACTGATCACGAATTTGCCGAAATAAAAATTCAACGACGCGGGTTCGAACACGTTCCGCACGCTGTCCACGGATATTTGTAAAAACGGCTGGACATCAATTCATTTCGTGCAATGTTTATCTATTTTTTTTTTGCAACTTCTGCTACTCTGTACTTGACACGTACACAGTTACATGAAATATTGGAAAGTCATTGTCCTTTTATAAATCCAATCAGAATTAGAAGGACGCGAGAAAAGTAGATCAATGTCTTCATAAATTAGATCATTTCTTGTAAATAATTTCACGCTCCACACAATTGTCCCTCAAGCTTGTTGTGAAACACCATAAAACACAATAATGGTGCATGCACTCATTAATCATGATCACCGCTTATTTTAGTAATTATAAACATTAACTAACACGCCGATTGTTGAACGTATGAAGCTAATAAAACTACGTGTTCTCAGTAAAGTGGAAACAGTGAATCATGGTCAGACAAACGAGCCAAGTTATAGGAACGATTAACAGCTGACATGAGAATGTTCTTCCATTTTCCTCTGCTTCTTCGTTTTCTCTGGAATGAACTGATCGTTCTCGAAAGTGAAACACCACTGTTTCAAGGTATTCATTAAATGAAACGATGTTTATAAATAAAGAAATCAGATCAAATTTTTATATCGATTTTTATATCTCAAAATTTACACATGTTTTCAATACATTTTTACAGCCTTTTGAAGACAATAAAGTCAAACACCACTGTTTCAATGTATTCATTAAATGAAACGATGTTTATAAACAAAGAAATCGATCAATTTTTATATCACACTCAAAATTTACACACGTTTTCAATACATGCTGTGAGGGGTAGTGTGATTACAGTGTATCTTTTTCTAATTTTTACAGCGTTTTGAAGAGAAAAAATGTTGGAAACTGGCGCCTTTAATATGTTGCACTATAACAAAATTTAATTCTGTTTGAATAAAAAATGTAACCCTCCTTCGAAGAAAAGTAAATCCGAAGCAATAAAATTTATATTCATAATTTGTGCTAGATTTGCATAAAAAATGATAAAGGAGCCTTAAAAAGCACTTGCCGCGCTAGAGCAGCCGCTTAATTAAAGAAAGCCCGGGCAAGTGAATTTCGAGGACTTTAATACGTTGCACGATAAGAAAATTTAATTCTGTTTGAATAAAAAATGTTGTAACCCTCCTTCGAAGAAAAGTAAATCCGAAGCAATAAAATTTATATTCAAAATTTGTACTAGATTTGCATAAAAAATGATAAAGGAGCCTTAAAAAGCACTTGTCGCGCTAGAGCAGCCGCTTAATTAAAGAAAGCCCGGGCAAGTGAATTTCGAGGACTTTAATCTGTTGCACTATAACAAAATTTAATTCTGTTTGAATAAAAAATGTAACCCTCCTTCGAAGACAAGTAAATCCGAAGCAACAAAATTTATATTCATAATTTGTACTAGATTTGCATAAAAAATGATAAAGGAGCCTTAAAAAGCACTTGTCGCGCTAGAGCAGCCGCTTAATTAAAGAAAGCCCGGGCAAGTGAATTTCGAGGACTTTAATACGTTGCACTATAACAAAATTTAATTCTGTTTGAATAAAAAATGTAACCCTCCTTCGAAGACAAGTAAATCCGAAGCAATAAAATTTATATTCATAATTTGTACTAGATTTGCATAAAAAATGATAAACGAGCCTTAAAAAGCACTTGTCGCGCTAGAGCAGCCGCTTAATTAAAGAAAGCCCGAGCAAGTGAATTTCGAGGACGCAAACGCGAGGGGTGATTTTAATTAGCAAACGTTTGGTGACAGCAGCGAGCGGTATCGTCACGGGTGTCGTGGATCATTGGAATTTTATCCGACTCAAAGGTATCAATATTTGCCAGGTATGTCTCGCCCGGCAGACGTGATTGTACACGCGTAAATCCGACAGGAGGAAGCCCGGTAATCTCATATTTGTCCAGGTGGTGGGGAGCCGTGCGAGCAGGTGTTTAACCCTGGACACCTCTTGATTGGCAAACATGCATATTTTATCCGGCCTCGCAATCGGATAACGTGTTGTTCGTATCAATTATTCTCCAAAACTCAATGCTTCCACCTAATGGGAACGGAGTTTTAATTGAAACGTAATCCCAATTAAAATGAGCTCGCGATACTTCGCGAGCACGAACATTCGTAATCGCGTTAACGAAATGAAATGTTCACTCGGGCACAAGATATCAACGCGGTTGGAAAAATAGGAAAGGCGGGCTTTTTAACCGCAGAATCGAACTCTCAGAATGATTATTTTTAACTATACAACTAAAACCGTATTTTCCAAGAATTCCGCCCGAAATGCTAATTCGTGCTTCAATTAACAATATTCTTTCATGCCTTCTCGGAGAGGAAAAATAGCCCGCGGCCGTACAATTTGTCCGCGAGTGTGCAAACCGCTCGCGGCTGGTCAGGATTATTCGATTAAATCTTTACTCACCGCGTGATATTAACGATGACCGAAAATTGCGTTTGCCCGGCGAAATAATAGTTAAAATTTCACGCCCACGTGGAATGCTCCGAAACGCGCGGGGACACGGATTTTGGTGTTGAAACAAGTCGGCGTGGTTCCTCTCTCAATATATTTATTCAGTTTATTTATTCATAACGACTTATAGCTCTATATTCTTCAAATATACAGTCTTGTATCTGGCATCACTCGTACCGACAGGTATTTACAACGACTCTCACAGAACGCCACGTAACAACTTCTCATCCACACCTTTTGTAAATATAACGCTTCTTTTATAAACGACTTCTCTTGTAGGATTCATGTGCCCTCCATCAACGTTCGCAACGGTAGTCGCACGTGGACGATGCACACTCTCAACACCATCGTTCTCGATTATGCTACCTCCCTTCGATTATCTCCGTAGAAAAAGAACCCCGTTCCTACGCGCAATATTCGTCCCTCAACAATCGATAAATCATGGGAAAAGAACGAAAGGAGGCAACGTGTCGTTAGACGTGTTCGAAGGAAACATGTTCGGAACCGAGGAGAACGGAAAAAGCTCGGGTCGCGTCCTCTGTAAGTTCTGTTTCTCTGTCTGGGAGGGGAAAGAAAATGGGAACGCTTTCACAGGACACAATGAACAACGGTATTATCGATCTCTTATCAGCTACCTACGTCTAGTTAGTTTCACCTTTGCTTAGGTTAACGCGCCAATGTCTCGTTAAAGCACCTTTACGAATACTTTCTATTCCTCACAGGCTTCTGAACCTACCACACGGTTCACTGAATTTGGCCGCGCGTCAGCGAACGAACGTGACGGCGTTACTACTCTCGTCCTTTCGTCCAGTTCGCCAGGAAAATATAGTTTTCTTCGCTCGGACAGCACGCGATTAGAAGGATACTCGGACAGAGGGTGCGAATAGATTCATCGGTCTACAATTCTGCCACCCGGCGGGTCGAGCAAACTCATTCTCGACCTGTCATGGCTCCTCGTTGCAGTAATTGTTAGCCTGTGGACCTTTCGGCAAATTAAAAATAATCCCCATCGAGTGCACGACTTAAAATTTGGTTTCTCTTTTTAATAATCAATGGAAGACGAACAAAAAGTTTCCTGAAGCCAGTATACAAAAGTGATTGTATTAAAATAATACTTTGTAAAATGGTTGATCTAGTTGTGGACAGGTTAGCTCGCAGCGAGGAACTAGAATGAATTTGCTTCGCCCGTTCGATCTTCTATAAAAGTTTGCGACGGACGTGCGCTCTTATAACCCTGTTCGAATACGTTCACCCATCGCCACGGTTTCTTACGCGACAGAGAAGGTACATGTCGTTCAGACGAATGCGAAGTTATTGCAGAAGCTTTGTGTGCTGGGATCTACATGTCTGATATATCCATGGGAACTGCTCTCTTCGGCGTTTCTTTTTGCAGTGAGCTAGCGAGTCGCGTGGAATTCGGTGCTGATACGTGGAGAATGTCTCAGAGAATCTTCAATATCTAGAAATTATGACAAATGAGCGACAACGATATCAAGAACCGACGCGCAGAGTGCGTTTCTGGTATCTTAGAAGTCGGAAAGAAATACATTGACTGCTCAAAGTCAGCGGACCTCCATCATTGTCTCATTCCATGATTATTAGATCGAGATGGTTTAGTCTGTTGAGGTGTCTCCAAGAGACTCCGAGCAAATAATTAATTTGTTTCCGACAATAGCGCACGGCCAGTTTGAAACGCCCGAAAGATTGTTGTAATTTCATCGAATCGTGTTGCCTTGTTTGTGTTACGGTGTCTAGAGGCACATGAACGCAGCTACTTCGGTAATTTTGTCGTTTTTTGATTCGCCTTACCGAAACGAATGGACTGTCTCAGATCGGAGCAGTGCGTATAAAAATCTTGACGCGTCGAATTGCGAATTGACGAATCTACCTGCCATCAACGGGTTTATTGGACGTAATGGTTCACCTACTCGCTATGCAAGCCGATCAAAATCAATTGGAAATTAATTCCTTGAACTTCGAAAAAAACCTTTGCGCAACAATGGTAGGATCGAACGAATACTCGATTATTTCAGCCTTTACCGAATACAATTCCCGGTTTGATGGATCTGCTCTTGTAAAATATGAAAAAATCCACACGTAGAAAGTATCCAGACCGGAATCGAAGAATCTGCGAGAGAATTTACGTTTAAGCATAGCTCGGCCAAGCTCACACCACGCGCGATGACGTCGAACAATACGAGGATTATCATCTTATTAGAAACATCTAAAAATACTACGTTTTGTCTTCCATTTTTATTTAATATAAAAAGATCTCGAGCGACTCTTGAAGTTTCTTTTTTCCGTATGCTTAATATACAACCAACATCACTATATCGTTATGTACAATTTGTTTGTGTCTCCCCACACTCCCCTTTCGTGTCCGGCGTTAGGTTAATCGCACGCCATTCTGTTCTTAAAAGAAACGGCGCCGGCCGTGTTGTGCACGAGCCGAGTTCTGCGCAAACGTACGGACAAATTAAACACTATCGTGGCGCCCGTTGAATATAACAACTTCTATAATTTTATACAATCTCCCGCGGCTATAATATTGTATCTTTTCGGAGGAAATTTCACGTTACCACAGTCCCGTGATCAGTGCCGTGATTTACGATCGCATGCGAGATCACTGTAGCAAAAGCGGACCCACTGCGGGGAGGAATGGAAGGCATTTTGTAACGTTCTCTCTTTTTCATTCGCGCGAAACTTCTCTTTTCCTCTCCTCTCTCTTTCTCTCACTCCCACCGCCTCTATCTCTCTATCTTGCTCTCGTTCGAGCTTCTCGTGCACACTTTGGGGCTACTAATCGCAACGTACTGAATAATCGAGACGTGATAACGAGGTTTCTTTGCGAGATTGGAGGGAGATCGAAGGCATCGCATTAGAAATTGCAAGTGTGTACGTTCCGCATGGATCTTTAGTGCTGTTCAGCAAGCGTTTGTTTTCTTTCTCTCTCTCTCTCTTTCTTCTTCCTCTTCTTCTTCTTCTTCTTCTCTCAACAAGAAACTCACCGAAAGAGACAAAGAACGAAAGAGAGAACGTTGGAGATTCTCGTGAAGCCGTTTCAAGCAGAGTTCGTAAAAAACGTTCGTTTAATTAGTCAACGTTCATAGACTATAAACATTCGGAGAAAACGGAGTTAATGATTATCGCTAAAGAGGAGGGGAAGTATGCGACAGTACGTGAAAATTCAACGTTCGATCTGTTGAGCGATATTCTTCTAATGTCTCGTAACGTGTTGAAGTCGGGTCGCCTCTTCTTCAAGCTATCGAGGTTCTTCGCGCGAGAAGATAGCAACCGATCGCAGTTGCATCGATCATTATCCATCGCGCGAGGCAGACGCGGACTTCAAAGCAGTTACACCGTTCAAATGCATTCGGTACGAACAGTAAATCGATTTGTAAACACTGTACGCCATATAATCGCAAAGTTTAGCGGCAACTTGATGATAACTTAGGCCCACTGTCTCTGCGTCAAAGTCACCGAGTCTCACCCGATCACTGATTCATCACCACGTAACGTTCACCCTTTTCACATCCGACGAGTCCGACAACCAGGTAGAACCTGAACCAGTGCGTTTCAATAGTCTCGCACTATGACCTCTTCAGCTGTCCCATGTCGGGGCTCTTCTGGGGGTAGAGGCCGAGCTTCAGCGTTAGTTCGTTCGGCTTCCTGGGAGCATTCCTGACGGGGAACGGGCTGAACTGCGTCTTGGGGCTGACCAGGGTGTTGTAATTGTTCTCGACGCCTTTGCTGGAGTGCCCTATGTTTCCCAGGCTCAGCGAGGACTTCTGGTAGCTGCTGGCCACTCCTCTATCGGGCAGCTCGGTGTACTTGCCGATGGTGATCTTCCCGGGAAATTCGGGATGCGAGACGGGCCGCTTGGTCTCGTCAGCGAAGCCTGGCGACAGCTTCGACCCGTAATGGTTCGCTGCGGCGGAGAAGTGTTGGTCGATGAACTGGTGACTCGGCGACAGGGCATGGTAGTCCAGGTGTTTCGTCGGCAAGTACGAGCCCAGCTCCGACGTTGCCTCTATCGAAGGTAGCAAGTGTCTGTCGTACTCCGCGCTCTTGTGCGAGTACTCCTTCGGGGACAACGGCTCGTACTTGCGACGCAGGTCCGTGGACTCACCTGTGTACTCCATGAAAGAGGACCCGGTTGGATCCAAGCACCTCTCCTCCTTGGAAACGTACTTTGTGGGCGTCAACGGTTCGGTGTTCCCGTTGTTATAGTACGGAGACTTTCTCAAAGTCAGCGCCAGATCTGACGGCAGGGACATGTAGTCCGTGCCGATATCCCTGGAGGGCTCTTCTTCGTACCTCACGCGAAATTCCAGCGCCTCTTTCGTCATCATCGGACTCTTCAGGTGCGTGTCGTAAGCGTTCACGGACAGATCAGGTTTGTTATTGATATATTCGAAGGTGGTGTCGATGACGGGTTGATCGTAGGAGGCAGCCACGAAGGGGTTGGTCGTCGCATGCTTAGGAGACAGTTTGGGTGTAAACTCGAAGGTTTTGTAAGGATCGTAGGCGGATTTCAGGGGCGACGTGTCGTATTGAACCGGTTTCGTTGTGTACCTGATTGGTGGGACGTCGTCGAACGGAGAAGTGTTCGGGACGTACGGGATGGAGGATAATTCCTTCTGGGGAAGTTCCAGGATCGGATGCGGCAGCACCTGGGCCGAAGAGATTTGATCTAGCTTCTCTAATTCTCTGTATATGTCTATATCGCTTTTAGGGGACGAATCGTCGTCTCTGTACTTCGACACGTTGTACGGTAACACTTTCTCAGTGTACTGTGAAAATTTCTCGACCGGCAACGTTGGCTCTTGCTGTGTCGTGAGATCGCTTCTGGTGTCTATAGAGTCGTTCGAGGACTTATAAGAGAAAACATTGGTGGAAATGCTCGACAAGTCAAGACCGTCGATCTCGCTGATATTCTGACTGGAACCCTTCTCCAGGTTCGCGATGCTCGCCGGTGAACGGTCCTCGTAGTTCAACAACAGCTTCGATAGTTCTTCGTTGATCTTCCGATCGATCAGAGCCTCTCTCCTGTCGGAGTACTGATGCGCGATCACTTCGTCGACTCCGTAGTGATCTATATGCTCGTTGTCGTCGATCAGCGACAGCCTCGACAATTCCTCGTTAATCTTCGCGTCAAACTCGGACACACTGGTGGCCGTCATGTTGTCAAAGTCCTTGAAGTTGATCCTCGCCAGTTCCTCGTTGATCTCGTGCTCGTTCAGCCCCATCTTCTCTAAAATCGGACTGAAGATCTTTGAGATCTCCTCGTTGATCGGGCTTATGCTGATCTCCTTGGATATCTCTTCAAGATCCGGCAGCCGTTTCTTCGCCTGGCACGCCAGGATCTTCTGAAGTATCACGGAATTCTCTTGAATAATCTTCAACGCCCTGTCGCTGTTTCTACGACCATTGTCGCCTCTTTTCCGAGGCTTCACCTTCGTCCACACACCTAACTTCGACTCTCTGCCGTCATCGGAGTCCCCGTTGTTTTGACTACGCGCCACAGTGTTCAGTATACTGTCGGCATTCTCGTCGATACTGATCATCGGATGAACAACATAGGACTTCCTACCTTCGCCTGTCACGCTTATGTCAGGTATCTCCAGACGACGTTTGGAGAAGGTGCTCGCGGAGTCGGAGAAAGTGTCCTGCCTCCTAGCCTCCAGACTCTTCAAGTCTTCCCACATGTAACTCTTCTTCGTCAGTATCCCAGAGTCCGACGATCCCTCGCTCGCCTTCGCCTCCATGTGTTTGATGTCCTCCAAGATATCGCTGGACCTCTTCTTCACCATGGAGGCGTTGAACTCGTCCGAGGAGACGGACGACTTCATATCAACGAATCGTCTGCTTTCCAGACTACTGGAACTTCTTTCCAGGATCTTCGACTTGTCTCTGTGCCGATAATTGTAGCTTAAATAATGCTTATCCAGCTTCTCCAATGGCAACGACGGCACCACGTCCTTCTCCGATAGAGGATCATCCCCGCAATCGTCGAGGTCTCTATCCTTTCGATAGTAATCGCTGCTGCTGGACTGGTAATAGTGGACATCGTTATCCCCGTTTCTCCTATCACTCGAGACCTCTTTTTTCGTATTATACTCTCTTCTGTATTCCTCTTTCCTGGTCGCCCCTGTGTCCAAGTCTTTGATGTCCGACTTGAGGGTCGAGTCGAACTTGGATTGGTAGCCTAGATACTTGTTCGACTCCTTCGAACTGCTCGACTTCTGCTCGGGTGATGTTTCTGCGCTGTCCAGGCTGGACCTTTGCCTGGAGACGCTGTAAGGCGACGGAGGAGTCTTCTGGTTCGGGTTCGAGATCGGGTAGAACGGCGAGGTAGCCGCGCTCAGGTCCATCGGCGAGCCGGATAAGTTGTCCTGACCGTGTCTATTGTAATTCGAGGTATATTTGATCGAGTTGGCACTTATTGGCGATTGAAGGTCCGAACTGAACGACCTCTCGGAAGACTTCATTTTACCGGGGCTACACGAGTCGCTGGAGCTGCTGACGATCAGCTTCGGGCTCGTCTCCGACTTGAGCCTCAGCGAGTCCGTGCTGATCGGCGTCAGCGAGCTGGACTTCTCGAAGCTGGCCCTCTTCGTGTCCGTCTTGTCGCTGTCTCTGGTCACGTCCGAGTCCCCGGATCGAAAGACCAAAGTCTTCGAGTCCGAGCTCACGGAGGAAGACACCGACTTGTCCATTAGATAATCCCGCGAGTCGGACCGAACCGGAGTCCTTGGGCTGATGGTCATGCTGGAGGGTTTTGTGTCAGGACCCATAGTCTCCCCGGAGCTGAAAGACTTGTTGCTCTCCGGCGTCTGGGGACTCTTCTTCAGGTCCGAATACGTTTTCGTCTGTACACTTTGTATTCTATCCATGAAATACGGCTTCTCCAATACTTGAGAGTTAGCAGAGTCTGTAGCCAACGGCGTAATAATGTTGGCTCCGTGTACAGACGTCAGCTGACTCAACTTCTGATCCACAGTCACTGGCGAGATCGGCAGGTGCCCAATATACGTCTTGCAGTATAGATTCCTTTCGATACCGACTGAACTTGGTTGTTCAACAATCGGACTCACTTTTGCTGGCTTGTACGTATTCGAGTCCAGGGATATTCTGCTAGAGAAGTCGAAGGTCGATCTGTATCGTTCTCCATTCTCGCATCCCAGGTCGAGAACAGGCTTACCTGGGATTTTGTCCAACTTCAAGTCCAGGGGTGACGTCTTTTCTAAGATCTGATCGTATTTCGTATCTAACGATACTTTCTCTGCTATTTTGTCGTATTTCGTATCCAACAATACTTTCTCTGCTATTTTATCGTACTTCGTATCCAACGATACTTTGTCTGCTATTTTATCGTATTTCGTATCCAACGATACTTTGTCTGCTATTTTATCGTACTTCGTATCCAACGATACCTTCTCTGCTATTTTATCGTACTTCGTATCCAACGATACCTTCTCTGCTATTTTATCGTATTTCGTATCCAACGATACCTTCTCTGCTATTTTATCGTACTTCGTATCCAACGATACCTTCTCTGCTATTTTATCGTATTTCGTATCCAACGATACTTCCTCTGCTATTTTATCGTACTTCGTATCCAACGATACCTTCTCTGTGATTTTATCGTACTTCGTATCCAACGATACCTTCTCTGCTATTTTATCGTACTTCGTATCCAACGACACCTTCTCTGCTATTTTATCGTATTTCGTATCCAACGATACCTTCTCTGCTATTTTATCGTACTTCGTATCCAACGATAACTTCTCTGCTATTTTATCGTATTTCGTATCCAACGATACTTCCTCTGCTATTTTATCGTACTTGGTATCCAACGATACCTTCTCTGTGATTTTATCGTACTTCGTATCCAACGATACTTTCTCTGTTTTATCGTATTTTGTGTCAAAAGAACTAATTCCGTCGTACTTTGCGTCCAACGAACTAGATTTGTTGTATTTCGTGTCCGCTGGAACAGCTCCGTCTGTGATCTTATCATATTTCGAATCTAATGAAGTAGACTTGCTTGATATCTTATCGTATTTCGTGTCTTCACGCTCATCTTTCTTCGTGTCTAGCAACATAGCAATTCCTGCTACTTTATCGAATTTCGTGTCTAACGGAGAGGCTCTGCTCGAGATTGTATCGCTTTTAGCATTTAACGAGATCGGCCCCGCAAGTTTCTCGTACTTTGCGTCTGGCGGAGCCGTTTTGATTATGATTTCATCGCATTTCGAATCATTCTCAAATTTCCGGTCTAGTAAAACGTCAAACGTTTTGTCCGTCACTACATCCGTCTCCGTCTTGATCAAAGAGGATTTCTCAAGCATTTTGTCGTACTTTGCGTCTAAAGACACGGCCTTGTCTGCGATCTGATCAAGCTTAGCTTGCAACGTGGTTGTCTCTCCTGTTTTGTTGTACTTTGTGTCTAACGAAGTAGCCTTGTCCGCGATATCATCGTACTTTCTATCTAACAAAATAGATTTCTCTGTCATTTCACCGTACTTTCTGTCTAATAGGCTAGTTTTATCTGCGATTTTATCATACCTTGTGTCTGACGAAGCAGTCGTCGCCGTCACTGTACCGTATTTAGCATCCGAAGAAACTGTCTTATCCGCGACGTCGTTCTGCTTCGTGTCTAACATCGAGTCCGCTTTCTCTGTCGTGAGTTTTTCGTAGCTTGTGTCTACCGGCGTAGGTTGATCGAACAGTTGATCGTACTTCGTACCTAGCGACGTTGGATATTCCGCGAGCGCGCTTGAACCTTGATGCTGAACGCTCGTGGACGTTGCCTCTTGCCCTGGATCCTTCAGATCCGTCAAGCTTCCTACGAAGTCCTCCGTTTCCTTCGCAGGACCTTTCGACTTGTGGCTCTCGTGCACCAAGACTTCTTCATCTTTCACGTTGATCGTGCTGCTGCGCAAACCTAAATAGTCATACTCGTCCAGAGCTAAGGATTTTCGGACGCTGGTGTCCAAAGTAAAGTCCGTAGAAAGATCGGCCGCAGACCGATTTTTCTCCATAGACGATTGTACCGTCATCGACGAGTCATCCGGCGAATTCTTGCTCCGCGCGCTGAACGATTGAGGAACCATTGAATTATTGTCATCCTCTGCGGACAGTCGTCGAATCTGATCTGTGATCTTGGCGATCGACATGTCCCCCAAATTCTCTTCGATCAGCCCCAAGTCTTGTTTGCTGTCGACAGAGGCTGGCTCACTTTTGTCATCGGAGGATGCACGACCGAGCGACTTCTCGGGCATCGGCGATCCACCTCCTCGGGATATTTTCTCTTCGTCCGTTGCCATGACGTACGACTCGGACGCGGACGTCAGGTCTTCGCTGTCAACGTCGCTGAGACGATCTGGTTCGTCGCATAGTTCGGTCGACGTACTGTCACTGTCGCTGTCACCGTTGCTGCGCTTTGGAGAAGCTAGCTCAGCTTCCAAGGGCTGCAGTGCGGCAGCCTCCGGTGGACCTGGGTGAACAGAAACGGATCCATATAACACTTATTGTTACATGCTTGGAAATATTCTACTACAGGCGAGATATAGTGTACCAGTCACTACTTATGGGATTTCGTGTCGCACGATCTGAAATACCGATAAGAATTGATACCAGGGACTGAAAACTGTTATGATATCGGTTCCGTTTCTCGAAACAGTTATGAAGAACCGAAATGATGTTATAACTGTTACGAGAATATCGGTTCTGGCTTATATCGGTTACGGTTACGGTTCTGGAGAACCGATATTATTTCGGTTCTGTAACTGTTATTTTTCGGTTCTGGATTTCGGTTCCGGATTTCGGTTCTATCATTCTGTATTCTGTATTGTGTTCGGTCAGTTCGGTCTTATATATTTATTATGTAAGTAGTTATTTTTCGTTATTTATAATTTAAACAATCTTTAAATAAACAAATTTTTATAATTTGTTCTATATTCGTTATTTGAATTGTTATGCCAATCATTTATTGTTCAAATAATTGTTTAAACAAATTTTTATAATTTGTTTCTATATTCGTTATTTGAATTGTTATTTCAATAATTTGTTGTTAAAATAATTGTTTAAACAAATTTTTATAATTTGCTTCTATATTCGTTATTTGAATTGTTATTTCAATAATTTGTTGTTAAAATAATTGTTTAAACAAATTTTTATAATTTGCTTCTATATTCGTTATTTGAATTGTTATTTCAATAATTTGTTGTTAAAATAATTGTTTAAACAAATTTTTATAATTTGCTTCTATATTCGTTATTTGAATTGTTATTTCAATAATTTGTTGTTAAAATAATTGTTTAAACAAATTTTTATAATTTGCTTCTATATTCGTTATTTGAATTGTTATTTCAATAATTTGTTGTTCAAATAATTGTTTAAACAAATTTTTAATTGTTTAAACAAATTTTGTAACAACAAATTATTGAAATAACAATTCAAATAACGAATATAGAAGCAAATTATAAAAATTTGTTTAAACAATTATTTTAACAACAAATTATTGAAATAACAATTCAAATATCGAATATAGAAACAAATTATAAAAAATGTTTAAACAATTATTTTAACAATAAATGATTGGTATAACAATTCAAATATCGAATATAGAAACAAATTATAAAAAATGTTTAAACAATTATTTTAACAATAAATGATTGGTATAACAATTTAAATAACGAATATAGAACAAATTATAAAAATTTTTTTTATTTAAAGATTGTTTAAATTATAAATAACGAAAAATAACTACTTACATAATAAATATATAAGACCGAACTGACCGAACACAATACAGAATACAGAATGATAGAACCGAAATCCGGAACCGAAATCCAGAACCGAAAAATAACAGTTACAGAACCGAAAAATAACAGTTACAGAACCGAAATAATATCGGTTCTCCAGAACCGTAACCGTAACCGATATAAGCCAGAACCGATATTCTCGTAACAGTTACATCATTCCGGTTCTTCATAACTGTTTCGATCAGAACCGATATATAACAGTTTGAAACAGTTATTTCCAGAATCGTTTCAGTCCCTGATTGATACTCGATTCCCGAAATGCTCTAGAACCCCACGATCGCATAACAGAAGAATACATTAACAGATTGATTTATTAACATATCACATCTGTGATGCTACATACTCGAATAAATGTAACTAACCCCAATAAATAAACCCAATGTAACCCTACGTCGTGTAACACAGAATACCACATGGTAATTGCTCTACTTTTATACCTCGTCTGTGCATGACTAATTGTAAGCCAGCAATTAACGCTATAAGTTTAATCCATGTTATCTAAGGAATTTCTACTTCAATATTTATACAGGGAACTTCGTTATCGGTAGACAGTAACACAAACCATCAGACGATATAGCTTGCCGATAGAAGGGGTAGTACAGATTTCTGTTTTACCACCTTCCGATGCTATTTCCTTACCAGCAGCTAATGCACAATTCACGAATGCAGTTTTTAAATAAATAAAATACTAAATTAAATACAGTTGACTTAAAAATGTTATCATTTTTGCATTTTGCTCCAGCACAGTGAAAAATAATTTTGTATATGCACTGTATAATAACTGTACAATAATACAGTGCATTTATACTAATTTTACGTATCATTGAAGTAATCAGGTTCCTAAACTTCTGATTGTATTTTAGTAGTGAACATACCTTCACTCTGAACACATAAATTTAATTTATATTTTGTATTTAGAAATACATTCGTCAACAAAAATCTGATCTCCTTTACAATCGCCTACTTTTCAGTCGTCCAGATTTCGACTAATTGATTGCAATAATTACTGTATTATATTCTGAAAATCTCATGTTAGCAATTTAATCATAGATAATGTTGATGCTATGGAGTATATAACCGAAAATATTAAGATTAAGAAAGTATTATCGATCTCTGTCAAATCGTTCAGGGAGAATCACGAACCTGATACATTCGTAGCTTTCTGCTTCGCTTTCTTCGTGTCCTTCCAATGCAATGTAATGCCCTGTCTGTCCCTTCGATTCTGACTCAAAGGTGTAGGTCGTGTCTTCGCCTGTGCAGTACCAGAAGGTAGACTCAAGGGTCGATTCTTCGCGCTCACGAGCGCATTTTTGCCCACTAAAAGATGATTCATGGCCTGAGAAGTAGGAGGTGGTACCATGGTCTGCCTTGCACATGCAGCTGCGTCAAGAAAGAATTTATGCATTTTTGCTCTGATTCTATTTTAAGCACACACATTCACAGCCTTAACGTTAACGCTCTCTTCTCAACAAACACAAAAATCCAACAACTTGGATTTAGCTTATCAGCCAAATACAAGGAAGTCCAAGAGCCACTAGATCATTTTAAAAATCATCCACTTACTTTTAAAAAATTCATGTTCTATTCCTTAACAAACGAATTCGAGCTTTAAATGATCTAGTGATGTTTGGGCAACCCTGTATATACTTTCTTCCTATTTCTTTGAACGCGCGATAGCCATTTCGAAAACAACGATCAGCGAGTTTTAAGCGATTAACTGAACCCTAAAGAATGAACGAGAACTCTGGTGAAAATGAGAATTTACCAGATAGTATGATGTGTGCTTGTCGTTGACGTTCTCGTAGCTTAGCATACTGCTGCTTCAATGTGCTAATGTCCAAAGCGAGGCGTTCTCGATCGCTGCTGGGCGCCATTGCCTGTAGCGCGCCGATTGTTTGAGGTATACGATCTACAAGCATGTCTTGCGTGTCACCGGCACAAAACAGAATGATATCGTCAGAACACCATTGTTACAACAGACAACGTACTTTCATCGGTCTACGGTTTTTTTTACCTTTTTTCAGACGTTGCGCCATGCTGAACATCGCAGCAGCCACGGCCAACCTTTCATCCTCTTCTGTATCGCTGTCGTCGTCGTCGCTGAGTTTTCTTGCCCACGGTGTGATATTGTATCTGTGCTTCTCCCTTAAACCTGTTACACCTTGCAAAGGTCCCATGCTGACTATATTCTACGCATAAATAACTCGGATTCAATACACAGCCGACGAACATTGCATCCTGCGCCGAGATCGCTTGCAAACTAAACGTTCGAGACTTTGCGATATGAATTTTAAAGACAAGAGTATAACAATCGACTACTTTTATACATTCATGAATTTTAACAATATTATATTTATGCACATAATGCTTAATCAATCGGTAAGTTCAGATGGTGGATGTCTGAAGTGAATATTCGATGCTGATATGACTTGAACATTTATTTTGGCAACGCTCCACGTTGCTAATGTCTACGTAGACCTTTAACGAACCTTGATGAGATTATTCGTGTCTGTGAACTCTAGCATCTCTCTAGTTAGGACGCCCATTATGCTGTAAAACTCGTCGGCCGATGTGACGGTCATGATACGACTGTAAACGAATGATTATTACAGTATTGAACCAACAGAGAAAATTAAGAGAGAAAACCATTCACTGTACAAACGAGTAATCTATTATTTTTCAATCAAGCGAAGAACAATTCATGCTTCCAACAGCATTTCTATCACACAGAAAGCAATCGATGAATTCAATTAACATGATAGTGTAACCAACAGAATCACTTATAGGCGTAGGTAAACGTTAAGTGGAAGATGGCACCTACTCTGATAATCCTTCCCAGATGGTCAAAGCAGTTCTAAGAAGAATCTCATCACCTTCGAGGAATATCAAATCCCAGACTCGAAGGACAGCTTCCTGAGGTAAACAGTGGCAAAAGAGGGTGAGGAACCATTGCATCGTGAACACATTCGTCAGGGGTGGCTCGTAACTGCTGCCTAAAAAGACGAGGGATTAATAACCGAATCACTTTTGAAAGTGGCGTAAAAATGTTTGAGCCGGGAAATGAATCCCTTCAGATTTTCCTGGTGAAACATCTAGGGTTGCCAGATCTTCTATATTTGAACTTGATCTCTTATATCATATTTGAATTTTCCAAAATCTTTGTTTGAATAAAAAAGTTTACAATGTGCTGTGTACCTCTTTTACTTGAACTCCTATATTTTTATCTCATATATACATAATTGCAGTTCTCACTACTTCTTCTATATTTGGATAAAACATTTCTGGCAACCCTAGGAACATCTTATACACGGCTCGTATAAGTTGCATCCAAAATACACACGTTTCTGGTTTCGCTGGTCTAGCAATTATAAACAATGATTTGACCTGCTATTTCCTTCGTTTCCCAAGATCAAGTTCATTCAGAAAATACCCTATGCATAAAGAAGAGCAAGAAAGCACGAGTTGGATCGCAGAAACGCGTGTACCACGAAACCCGAAGCATTGGCCGGCCCAACAGAAAACAAATTGGAGGAACTTGCTCGAAAAGGAATAACCTGTCGCCTTGTCCTTCGCGTCGTTCTGCAGCGCCTCGAGGTGCTTCGAGAGCTTGGGCAGCCTGGTCCTCAGGAGATCACGAAACACCGCCATGTCGACGGAGAGGCCGCGTAGATTGTCCGCGAAATAGCCCTCGGGCAGGACACCTTCTATCAAGTAGATCATCACCTTCACCGCGGCGGACTCGGCGCGATCCATAACTTGCAGAACGAGGGCGGCGAGCACGTTCAGGCCTTGGCAATAGCCGACGGACTTGTTCCATCGAGCGAAGCCAAGCAGAACTCGACGGAGCACCGCTTGATTGTCTCTGCCAGCTGCGCCGCAAAATAGACTGCAGCCTGTCCTGTGTAAATCCTGAAAGGGCCCGGCAACCAGACTCGATTACAGAAGTGCACGGTTCAATTTACATAACGAGAGGGAACCCGAAAATCTCCGGTACCGATGGTCGGGACGGATCCTCGAAAATTAATAGGATTCTTAAACACATCGAGGATCCCAATATATTCCAAAATCCCAAATAGGGGATCCAGATATATTCGAGAACTCCCAATATGCTTTGGAATCCGGAATATTCTTGGGAATCTCCATATATTCGAGAATCCCGAAATTTTCGGGAACTTGACCCGTTTTGATCTGATGTCTCCCCGACCCGTCCCAACCATCGACATTTTCGGGTTCTCGCGCCAGAAAATTCTGGAAATTTTCGACTTTATCGCGCACGCGAAAAACGACGTCGACCGACGCTCGGCTGTTCGTTAAAGGTCGTTCGTCGTTCGTCGCGCGACCAAGCTAATTGAAAGGCTCATCGGCGACATTTAATTGCCTGGCGTCGAAGTGATTAATGATCGAAATTTAATTGCTTGTAATTATATACGTCGAAGATCGAGACCGTTCCAGACGCGATACCGCCGAGCGATGTCGGCCGGAATTGCGTCACGATCATTTTTCTGGACCAGTTATGCAAGAGGAGATATCCAGCTCGGTCTTGGACTGAAACTTTCGGAATTTATTGTTTAATGCTCCCAGAGTGGACGCTTTTGACGATTTCGTCATGGCTGCATGACTTCATTTTTATTAACTTGTAGATATTTTTCTTTGAGATTGGAATTCGTATTTTTTAACACGTTCGATATTTATTTCGACAATAGCCTGCATAATGACAATAATGTTCTATCAACCCTGAGATGATGGACCTTTTCTAAAACTATATTACCGACGGTGTTTACCGATTCACTATTTTACCACGTTTTTAATAGCTCGCTTTCTTGTCTGTCTGTCTGTCTGTCTGTTTGTTTGTTTGTTTGTTTGTTTGTTTGTTCGGTACAAAACTTATGAATTCTCTCGAACCTATTTTTGACCCTGAGATGATGGACCTTTTCGAAAACTATATTATTGACAGTGTTTACTGATTCATTATTTTAATACGTTTTTATTAGCTCGCTTTCTTGTCTGTCTGTTTGTTTGTTCATTTGTTCGTTTGTTCGTTTGTTCGTTTGTTCGTTTGTTCGTTTGTTCGTTTGTTCGTTTGTTCGTTTGTTCGTTTGTTCGTTTGTTCGTTTGTTCGTTTGTTCGTTTGTTCGTTTGTTCGTTTGTTCGTTTGTTCGTTTGTTCGTTTGTTCGTTTGTTCGTTTGTTCGTTTGTTCGTTTGTTCGTTTGTTCGTTTGTTCGTTTGTTCGTTTGTTCGTTTGTTCGTTTGTTCGTTTGTTCGTTTGTTCGTTTGTTCGTTTGTTCGTTTGTTCGTTTGTTCGTTTGTTCGTTTGTTCGTTTGTTCGTTTGTTCGTTTGTTCGTTTGTTCGTTTGTTCGTTTGTTCGTTTGTTCGTTTGTTCGTTTGTTCGTTTGTTCGTTTGTTCGTTTGTTCGTTTGTTCGTTTGTTCGTTTGTTCGTTTGTTCGTTTGTTCGTTTGTTCGTTTGTTCGTTTGTTCGTTTGTTCGTTTGTTCGTTTGTTCGTTTGTTCGTTTGTTCGTTTGTTCGTTTGTTCGTTTGTTCGTTTGTTCGTTTGTTCGTTTGTTCGTTTGTTCGTTTGTTCGGTACAAATTTACTTATGAATTCTCTCGAACATATTTTTGAAGATACTAAATCGCAGCCGTAATCGAATCGTAATCGCAGATTCTGGATCGGTAAACAAACAATTTTCCATAATTCCGCGAGGAATGTTTAGTTTAACAGCCTTCAGTATTCATTAAAGGAAATAATTGATTGCCCATTGCAATTTCTTCGTCATTTATTGCGGTGGATGACCGTCCGCATTATTCTAAGAATTTTTCATCTCTCACAGAGATTCTTCACGATTACGAAGTGTAATATTTCATGCAACCATCTTGTCGGCTAAAACGTCGAGAATACGATGCGAATTAAATAAGTCGATAGCTCTTCGTTACGTAACGAATTTATGCAGCACTATCTAACTGCGTGAAGAGAGTTACAGACACTCGTACGTATTTAAATTATGCAAACAATTCTTCACATCAAAAAGAAATTCGAATTCATATTTCTATCAACTCAATCTATTATTTGGCTTCTGCGAAGATTCGCCCAGAAATGAAATTCCATTTCTCTCACTTAAAGCCGAGCAATTTATGAAGCAATTAGTGGGATTCTGAATGGTGCTACAGCCAGAGGCAGTTTTGAAAGTTATTTTTACATAGCAATCCCGAGAGAAATGATTTGATTGTATAATATTACTCGACGTGATTAAAATTGCTGTTGTTGAAACATTTTTTAAGAGATCATTGGAATCGTAAACAATTTGTATTCTGCAGAAATGTATGCAGTCGTAGATATTTGGAAAGCTATGGAGTGTTCGTAGGTAACGTGCTAACACACGGATTTTTCTTTTCGTCAAGTATTTATCGAGTATCCTCGAACGTTGCCAACGAAATAATCACGAAATTCGTCCGAGCGCCGTCGCACAGTATCGCAAAAAGGATGTACGTTTCCCAGTCTTACTTTAACGATCTGTATACCGAGCTCTTCATCGTCAGGATTGCTCCACTCGTTGAAGCAGACCTTTTCAGCCTGCTTCCAATCTACGCCGCGCTGCTCCAGATGACGTTCCGCCAGTGTCAGCCATAACTGCGACAAATATTTCGAGATGAGGATACGGAAACGAATAAGGTACACGGATCAGCCGAGCTTTTCATATCACTCACCTTCTTCCGAAACTCCGGTGGTATGCCTCCCTGCAACCTGGCGACCATTTTCATCGCGTCCAGCCATTGTATGAAACCACTTTCTCCCGGCTGCGGCGTCAGGCTGAATCTCATCTTCGTGTCTTCGACTGTAAATTTCATAAATTCGCACGGTGAGCAAGGCGAGAACTTTCGGTCGAAATTTTATTAAAATCGGCCGAGCATTCGACAACACAGAACACTCGTTACCCGATTGGAAAATGTAATCACCGCCAAAATTAATTTTTGAACAGCTTTGGATCTATATAGTTCCCTTCACTGAAATCAATTCTTAATTAGTACTGTGTTGAAGAATGATTGATCCGCGGCTCTGACAGAGCCTGTTAAGTGCAAAAAGTTGAATGCAAATGATCGTAAATAAGATCGTAATAAACGAATTGGCGGTCACGAACGGTCAGCAGCCACTTCGTTAAGCAAACACAGTCGACGGTGGATCCACTTCAATCGGAACGTCCAAGTTTTATTGTCAAAACCGGCGTTCAAGGGAACATCAAACAAATAACAAGAACGTGCGTGTTTGAACGAAATGAAACGGTCCGACGTTCGTCGAGTTCATTAGTGCGTTCATCGACGACAGTTATGTCGCTGTCGATACGGAAACTTAATTAGCTGCTTTAAACCGTCGAGTCAGATGTGTAACGAGTACTGACACTCAAAACACGAAAGGCACTTCTGCGTAAAGAGAGTTCATTTAAATAATACCACCACCGTAAATAATTTCTGCGATTCCGTCGAGTGTCGTCTTCCTCCAGAAAATGTTTACACATTGTATATTCTTCATCAAATAGTGTGCTAATTAATCAGGATGAAATGAAGAATGTTGACCCTTTTCATAGTGTAGTATGTATATTCTAATATAAAATGGTTGTTTGCATGAAAACCGTATCGTTCTGTAATAGAACGGAAATTGTCCGATTAGATTTTTCCGTAGCAGCGATAATTATTAGCTCGTTAAAGCGATAATGCTCGTCCGGCAGGAGAGTGGATAGTTGTAGCTAGACGAGGCGTAATTATCATATACAATATCTTCAGAAGCAGCATTCAACAGCAATTTGGCCGTATACAACGAGTTCATTACCCACGTACTATTCCGCGTCAGCGAGCTGAAGTGCGCACTCGCCCCTCATAAATTTTACAACTCTGTCGGAATAAGGTAAACTCATGACCTATCTATCCGAGCGCATTAGAAATACAACGTGAATTGATGCCCGCTACCCTTTTGTTGCTCGACTCTACTCCCAGGCGTCCGATTCCATTCGAACTGGGATTGTCTGATAAAATACAGCCACGTACCGCACAAAAGAAAACACGGAGAAGCGATTGCGTTTTTATGAAGTTGGCTATCGTGCTGTAATGCTAGATATTTTGTTACTCTCTATACCATCAATTACTTTTCACCTGTCACGTAAGGGGGGAGAGAATAAATATTTGCACGGTATCGATTCCGCTGTGCAATCGCTAATAGTGTTTCCACTGCAACAACACAACATTGCTTAAATTAAGAGGGATTAATCAACTGACGACTTCGCTCATTACACGTTTCCGCATGTTTTAACATTTTTTGAATGAAATTCCCGACCTTCTATGTTCGTTTAGTTAAAGAATTTATCATTGAAAATGGGAACTATAATAACTAAAGTGACACGATTATGCGGAAAGGATGAAGAACTATGCATGCAAAATTCCTCGCACGATGTAGATTCGATCAATTTTTTGGCGAAAGTACTCAAGTTTCAAAGAAGACTCGTCATCGGCGCTGTCGCAGCTTTTCATCGTCCTAAATGCATGCATATGGATGAGGTCATAGAAGACAAACATTTTAGTAATACATTTACTTACAATACTTTACATTAACATGCATTAATTCAAGAACATGCAAAGTTCGGTGAAGATGATTGGAGCCGCTCAAACAAATCGTAATCTATTCCGATTCTTCTGTTGCTCCGCGATTTTCATGATCTCGTTATTCGCGGATGTTCTCTCTGTTCTATTGCCTCGAAGCAGATCATAAAAGAAAGCAAATTACATTATCGGAGCATTTGACGAAGTATATTTCATTTAATAAAAATGTAAATGAAACTTCAACGAACTTTTTACGTCACTTTTAACTTGATATTGGTGAATAATTCTTCTCCCTGTAAACTATTCTATAAATATTTCCTTCATAGTTTGTAGGAAATTCGCCAGAAGTAATTGCATTCTGCTCAGTTGAAACCGAATTATATGGTTTTACTCGGCAAACTTGAGGTCTCCGATTCGCATTCGGAAGATTACGTGCATGTATGGTCTCCCATGGCGAACAATACCGTTCCAACATTGCGACGAGACCTTTTCGAAACGGTTTGATTGGTACCGATGAATGATCGCAGTGTCCATTGACTATAATTGACTATCAGACAGTCGAAGACCCTCGTTTCCCCACTGAATCCTCTTATCTACGCTTTGGGCCTCAAGTTCGCACGGCAAACCCATACAAACGGAAGATCTACGGCAATCGAATTAAACGCTCTTCGCGAAAGCAACGGTAAGCTTTTCAGAACGAAGACAGGTTGGCGGTAGAAAATTGCTTCGTGCAGGTGAGCAAAGCAAGAATTGAACGACGCGGCCGCGGAGAATTGGAAACGGAGTACGATACACGTGCAACGAGGGATTCTGAAATAATTTCGTTCACCTTCCAATTCTTCGTACTTCGAGGCAGAGCTGGCAGCGTACGCGGCTCCTGACGCGAAGTTTTTGAGGGAGTTGAAAAATCCGCTCATTCTCCAATTAGGAACGCCACTCTTTCTTCTTCATCGTCACTTTCACCTCTCCCGCCTCTTGTTGCACTGCGTACAGCCGCCTTTCAACCGTTTTCGTGATTCATCATCCGTCGCCGTTGCGTTCAGTTTCTCGAAATCGTGTTCGATTGTGCCGCGTTCCGATGCTTCTTTCGCGAAAGACGCATTTTTATCGCGTGTCTGAAATTTCGACGGGCTCAGTTTCCTCTGCAACGCGCTCGCATCAAACGAGAAACTTTCGTTCGGCATTCTGACGCGCCTCGCTCGCGATTCAAAGGACGATTCGAAATTCGTGATCAATAAACTGCGGATTCTATGTGTTCGCGGCAAAAATCAATAGGCCAACTACAAAAATATAAAGACATTGTTACATTACTTTCGAATTTCCGAGGCGATTATAAAAGAATGTTCATGTTTATTTAATTTCGGTTTTCTACAATAGACTTGGACAATTTTTATTGTGCACAAAGACCCGCTGTCTAGTGATCGTTAAAGAATTTTTTCGTTTAAGGCTTTGTTGTCGAGAAAATCGAGTTTGAGAATTCAGCGAGTACGCGCGCTATTATTGTAGATAGGAGTCCGCTGATATGTCTGATCATGACCTACCGGTTCTACTTCCTGCGAAACCAGCGCACGCGAACCCAACGGACCTTCAAACTCATTTTCCTCGAAAGCGAAACCTTAAACGAAAAAACATTATTCTTTCTTCTCGTCTCATTTTTCATATAGGTTCACCTCCTCGTGACTTTTATTTCGAAAACACCCTGTATATGAGCGGTTCCATGTAAAAGTGGTGTAAATGAATTTTAATTATTATAAATGAGAATGAGAAATTATTATTGATTTTTAATAAATTTAGGGTGATGTTCTCGGCGCAACGGATTCGATCATTAGGACGTAATGATTCAAATCCGAATCGAACGTTTGAAAAATCTCTATAAGATTGCTATTTAGTGTATAATTTGATCGAATCCGTTGCGCCGAGAACATCACCCTAAATTTATTTTAATTATTATGTCCGTGGCTATCATTCTTCGATATTACTGCGTTAGAACTTTTACTGAATTCCTCGATATCCAATAATCAGTTGTTTTCAACTGCACCACTCTTTCATGGAACGACTCAAGCGCTTACGATAGTAGAACTGAATTTTATAATGAAAGCTAATTCCGTTGCGGAAATATCAACATTGTTTCGGATGATTTGAATGGGATTTGTGGTCAATGCAGAAGCACTATGAACTTTATGCTATCTACAATGTTATTGTACCTGTAGTGCTCACGATTAGCAGAAATCAATAATGAAACAATTATTTCGATATTGGAAGTTCCAATATCAATAACCAGAAACCCGCGTGCCCACGATTAGTTTCTTTTTTAAACAACTTTGTGTTGTGTGATGATCAATGATTATGATTCTGCAATTATATTTACGAATACATCAACATTTACGGGAAATATACGCACATAGATTGTGTTTGTACATATACATAAATGGAACTAAATGTTTGATACACATGAAGACATAAGAAGAAAGTTCGAACACCTCCAAGAATATTATCTTTTCCCTTCGCGGTGCTCAAACTGTTCTGATATTATTTTAGGTGTGTGTGATTCCATCATGGTTAGAGACAACAGCACTATACTTCATAATCAATATTCAATAAAAAATATTCAGACAGTGTTCCATTTTATTCATCGATGTTGAACATAATGCTGCATAAACAATTTCGATCAGAGTATATTCACTATGAAACTGAGTATTTCTTCCAGATCCGCGCACATTAATAAAATCCACAGCATCTAATTAATTACAAGTCTGCAATTTCTCCAACCTTGCCGTTTCACGCTACAAAAAGGGGACAAAAACGATGTTTCACGAGATAAATAACAATATACACAGCAAGCACGATTCTCCATCAGCAGTGTTGAAGAAAAAGATAAGGAATAGCAACGAAAGGGATGAATTTCTTCGCGTCGGAAAGATCTCCTGCAGAAGAGTAACTGTTTCCGTGGAAATGGATACACCCTCGTGACGTCCGGGTTGTTGACAACAAATGAACCAACCCCCACTTCATTTTTTCTTAACAGTGTCTGTGCAGAGGTACCACCTGTTACGAGGTACGTAATGTGGAGCTGATGTAACATATGCGATCGATCTTGCGAAGAAATCCACGCTCCCAATACCGATTCAAGATAATCGGCCGTTCGATGGTTCGTGTGACGCATGGGCTGCTAAGTTTGCCCCTCGGAAATCACGTTTCCCGATACTCCAAAAATTCGCGAAACAAAACCCGAACAGAAATCAAGCATCGGGCACCGAGTGAAATTAAGGACAGCGAATTTGAAATTATTTTGCGGTAATTGACAGCAAAGTGAAAATTCCCGCAGAAATTCGAACAATTTCGGCACGCGTCTCCCGACGTCGAAACACGGAACGGCAGAAGGTTGGATTCTAAAACGACTAGATACAGAAAATCGTGCACATCGGATTTTCGGGAAGGACGGTCGGCGAGGGTTGCATATGGTCGCCAGAGCCCACGTCGTCGAGCACTCGTGCATCACAGTAACTTCACGGGCACGCGTATTCACTATAAATCGTTCGCAGCGGGTATTAACACAGTGTGACCGCGTTTCGATTTATCTAATCCAATTCGGGGGCAAGGCATTGATTTCCCAAGTCCTCGAAGCAGTCACGTCGGAAATGCTACAGAATAGAACGACCCGTTTGTAAAGACTGTTGGCATCCGGATGGCACCCCTCCTAAACAGTTGCTCTAAATATTCCCCACCCTCTAAATATTCAACGCTCCTGTATAATTCAAGAACCCGTGCGCATATATATATGTGTGTGTGTGTACATACATGTATATGTGTGCCTGTACGTGTGTGTAAGCCAGGAATATCATTATGATCGGTGGAGGCGAGCGACGACGTTCAACGTTCCCGATCGCGGTCAAGGATGGACGACCAAAACACACATCATCCCCTGACGACCCCGGTGCCGTCCAAGAGAGGCCTTACCATTGTCAGGTCGTGGATCGACGTCGTGATAGCGTGGTGTCGACGTCGTGTCCCCGGGAACGCACTCCGGACTACGCATCTGCCGTCATCCCGTCGATCTGTGGCAACGAGGACTCACCAGCGAACCACGTCCACCCCTGCGTACTACTCGTCTCGCACACTTTGCTTCTCCGCATGCAGGGCCGACCGTTGGGGACGATCGAACACAGATACACGGAGGCACGCGTGGGCGAGAAGAACCGATGGGAGGCAAGCAAGACAGAGACAGAGAGAGAGAGAAAGAGAGAAAGATCAAAAGACCTGGCAGAGGCTAGCGAAGGCCCTGATCGGATGGTAGGTCGCTAGAACTGAGCTAGCAACGAGGGCCGTTCTTCGAAGAGCAAAGCCGAGCAGAGCTGATACGTGTCGAGTCAGCTGAACGCGACCACTACGTCGACGACGAGAGGGAGCCGCGCGTGCGTCCACACTGATAATAACCACGAAGGGCAGCTAGCACGGTAGGGGTAGCTGTCTGGTGGAACCCTGCAATAGGCACTGAAGCCGTTCCACGAACCGTCCGCTACCTTAGCGATCAGCCACTCCCGGATGTCCGCATGCGCAGCCACCCACACCACCAGCCACCCCACTGCGAAGAATTTGTATCCGTGGGGTTCTCGCGTGTCCCGTCGAACACTGCCAACAGGAACACCGCGAACCCAGGGGTGGTTCTCTCGAATCGCGTCGCCTTTTTTCATCAGGCTCTGCCATGCCGACGTCACAGTGGAACGAGCAAGGAAAATGACTGGACGTGCCAATTATTCCTCTCGTTTCGGGTTTATGGCAAAATCGTTTCGAGCGAAGCTGCATTGCTTCTACGTTCAACGATGGTGGAGAGCCCTCTTCAGAATTTTTTTCCACGTATCCAACGAGATTTCAAGACTATCCGCATTTCAATGGAAAATCTTGTTTCCAATAAAATAGCGGCCTCGTCGCTTTCTGGTGTAATTTGTATCGCGGGCTCTTCGTTTTTGCCGATGGACGACCCCGGGGCTGAAATTGCGGCTTCTTCCCTCTCCCCAAGCGTCCCCTTCTTCGAGGCTTAACGAATGCTTCAGGTTTGCGCTTTTCTATGATTGTCTTCGGTTTCCTTTTCTTCTTCTTCTTCTTCTTTTGTCTCGGGTTTCGAGGATGCTTGGATTGTTGGGATGGTCAGAGTTCGGGTTTTATATTTCGGGGAGGAAGGTTCAGGGGTTTAAGGACATGGTGGCTGGGTGATAGAGAAGATTTTATCGCGCCGTCATCGCGGTGCAGCCGTCGATTTTAATCCGCGTACACAACAAAGCCGAGCGCTACGGATCGATGAACTTATCGACTCGGTCCCTTTATGGGTCAGTCGGAAATGTCGTCAGAATCGGCAACAACGGAGACTAAGGCCATCAGATACGCTCGCGGATGGAACGCGTGTACGCGCGCCCTTCACGGCACACGCGAAACGAGAAAATTCCGACGATGAAAGTGAATATCGTGGCTTTGAACGATTTATTTTGATGCTGGGGACGCCGCGCCGGGCCAACGAAGTGACTAGATCTGATTATGTTGAGCAGGTTTACTTGTTTCTTGAGAGTCAGATTTCTCGATTTTGTATAGCTTCCAGAGCATACTGTACATACTATACAGGGTGGCCCACATAACTCTGAACAGCTCAATATCTCCGTTACTTTTCGTTGTACAAAAAATCTTCGTAGGACAAAGTTACACTGTTTGAAGGGCCACATATAACGGTGTAAGGGAAAACAAAATTTCAAGGTCATTTTTATGAGATTTCAAGGTTATCGATGTTTTTTTAAATAGAATGAGGTATTTTTTAATACATCAATCGATGCAGCTGGACATTCTTTATAAAAAAGTACTAACCTATGTATGTCGAAAAGTTAGTAGTTCAGGAGATATTTCAATTTAAACTAGAGGGCTATTGTTGCTCGCTCGCTTCGCTCGCTCGCGAGTAGGGTTGTTTTTGCTCGCTCGCTTCGCGAGCTCGCGGGTAGGACTGCTCTTGCGAGAGGGTTAGTGATACGCATGGCTAGTAGGGCCTACTGATATTAATGTTTTTTATTTGGTGTGTGACTCTCCAAGAGTCACACAAAGAACTTCCCGATTCGTTACTCCTTCGCCAACATCGCTAACATCGTTTTTTTTTTTGTACTTTCATCGATATTCTGGGAGGGAGCGTATTCTTGGGAGTAGAGATGATTAATTCACTGTTGCATTGGAATAACTTTCGATTATTCCAAGCGGTAACATTAGCATCAGTTAAAAAAAAAATTTTTTTTTAAATCTAAAAAAGAAATTTTTATAGATCTAAAAAAAAAATTAAGAAAAAAATTTTTTTTTATGTAATTGCGTTTGGTTCTGTGGTGGAAAATTTTCGTCCTCCCTTATAAATTGCATTGTACAATCAACTCTTTTCGAAAAAAAACTAAAAATCTAAAAAACTACTTGACCAATATGGACCAAAATCTAATCAGCTCTAAGTTACGACGGGGCACATCGATTGCATCATTCATCATCCTGATCGCGTTGTTACTTTTTCTGAAAACGTTAACGAAAAATTTGATTACATAGAAACGGCCATACGCACACACACACACACACACATACGAACATTTTGTTGAAAATAGTCTAAAATGACTCCAATGACCATGAAACGTGAAGATTTGCTAAAAAATCGATTTTCGATTTTCGGGGTAATTACAATAACTTCCCTATAAAATCGGGAAGTTAATAACTCCAAAATACCATTACTGTCGTACTAAGGCGTTACACAAGTAAGTAAACACTAACGCCTTAGTACGACAGTAATGGTATTTTGGAGTTATTTAAATTGAAATATCTCCTGAACTACTAACTTTTCGACATACATAGGTTAGTACTTTTTTATAAAGAATGTCCAGCTGCATCGATTGATGTATTAAAAAATACCTCATTCCATTTAAAAAAACATCGATAACCTTGAAATCTCATAAAAATGACCTTGAAATTTTTTTTCCCTTACACCGTTATATGTGGCCCTTCAAACAGTGTAACTTTGCCCTACGAAGTTTTTTTGTACAACGAAAAGTAACGGAGATATTGAGCTGTTCAGAGTTATGTGGGCCACCCTGTATATAGAAGTGAAATAGACTTATTTGGATTTGAAATGTGCCTTTTACCGTAAAATAAAAAAAGGGATTTTTGCCTGAGAAGAGTCAGATTTCCGGGTTTACTGTTGTTTTCAGAGAGTACTCCGTGCAGCAGTGGAATAGACCGGCTTATTCGAGGTTACAAAATGCAGAAGGTGTTTTAGAATTTACTATGTTGCTCATGTGACCTGTTTTTCGTATTTCCGAATTTTTCTTAAAAACTGCAATCTATCTTGCACTGATTGCACTTCAAAAATTGCTACCACAAATTGTTTATTTATATATTCTACACAGATTCAAGTATAACTCTCGATATTTCAATTTGCTTTGAAACTTTTGTGAGCATGAAAATATTTATTGCTCGAAAACGAGGTAAGTAGGGCGGGAGTTATGAAACATCCTGTACATAACTGAGTACACAATAAAGCCAGAGGCAAATATTTACACATATTTCATGAACATATTCTAACCTCCCTTTACATTAGACGTACCGTACCATAACGTTTGGTAATGTAACGTTCAGATTCTAAGAGCCTATAATGAAAAATTCGGTGTGGGTCAGAGTTGATCCGATATTGGATTAACTGCGTCGCTATCGGATGATTAACCTCTCGAGGGTCAACCCGATGAAATCGATACCCCCCGCCGAGCATTCTTCACCCTACGATCGAAATTCGCCCCCTCCCCTAATTATAATATAAACCTAATATCCATAAAACATAAAATCCTTCTTTTAGAAATTACATAAAACGCACTGGAAACCTGAATAAAAAATTTACGTACTAAACCTGTAGATTTTATTAAAATGTAAAATTATCATTTAAATTGTTTAAAAAGTAAAGAACATAGTCAATTTACACAATTTCTTATCACGTTATACAAGAGTTTACTGTGCTGACGAAAGAAGCCACAAGGCAAAGGGTTAAAAATTATTCTTTTGAACTTATTAAAAATCTCTTTCATTCGATGTGCTTTCGCGTAGGTTTTCAGGACTTTCAAACAGTCCCAGAAATTATCCGCGTTGATTATCGTGGTTGGTCGAGTCCAAGGATTACCAGAGGAGAATTTCCATATTCGTAAACGTTATCGCGGAATAAATACGTATCCGAAAGCAGGCGGGATACGACGCCGTCTCATTTTCCGCTGATTAGTGTCGCCGATAAGCGGAACACTATCGTTCGCGTGGCCAGGTGCCGGAAATAATTAGGAGCACTGCCAGGAGATCGGCGATACGTTTCGCAGGGAACGTCGACGCTCATCCCGGGCACGACGACGGAAATAAAAATCGCGAATTATCGACATCTTCCGCCTTGAATCTGGTTCAATCTCGAGGATGGTGGCAGCGGCGGGTTGTTGAATATTGATTAAAGGCGAGGAAAGGATACCCGTTTGCAGATAGAATTACCGTTTTCGATGTCAACAACGCCGGATCACATATTCCCAGCCGTCTCTGAAACACGCGACCTTTTTCCCTCGCGAATCCGATCCAATCCGATTCGTTCTGATCCTGCAGCTTCGCGCGATCCCTTATTTTCAGATTCCGCGCTCAACTGGCGGTCAGTGCGCTCGAATTTCAATGGACGGTAATCAGACTGGCTATTCGAGCGATCCGGCGAACCACAGCTTTCCCCTAATTCGAGTTTTACCGACCGGTCTCTTTGTCACCGAAAAATTTCGCGCCCTACTTCGTCCCTTTTTCTTTACAGAGCAACTTACAAATGGATTTTATGTGCGAAGTGCGAAAAGGAATTTTTTAAGAAAGCAAATAGCATGGTTATGCGAGATTCCTCTCGCTTGACAAATAAAAACGTCAACCGTCGACGAAATAGAAAAAAGAATTTAAAATAAAGACATATAACATTCATATTTATCTTCATTCATATTCATCGCGGGTTGGAATATTAGAGTCCTCGTACAAATGCAAAGGGCTGTGAGTGCTAAAAATAGTGCAGCGGGCCCCTAATTGCATTTCCACGGGACAAACTATACAATTGCATGTACACCTGGACTTTAATAGCGGAAAACGAGGAGAACGGCGCGAGATGAATACAGTAATTTTTAATGGCTCAGATAAGAGATAAACGTGTCCAGTAAGAAGAAATAATAAATGGACGATAAAGTAGGTGAGGAAATAACGCGCACGTAAACATTGCATTCATGCGAACACCGGAGTATGAGTTCTGGTATTATGTAAACGGCGAGCTTTATGATAAACGGTGTAATCATCAACGCATAATCCGGGCAGATATTATTCAGCAGATACGCTCATTTCGTAAGACCGTGTTTTTGTCGGGACGATGGCGGACACATCGGGGGTAATGACTCAGAAACAGTTACTTAATATTTTGAACGCTTGGCTGAACTATTGAAGCACTCCTGGTAAAGAGAGAGAGAGGACGGAAAGAGAGAAAGAGAGAGGAGTTTAGAGGCGTTTGAAAAATTGCGCGAGGTCAATAAGTTTCTGGAGCTAAGGATGAAAAATTACCCTCCGAGTATCCCCGTCGCCTGAACGGAACGAACGTTTCGAAAAGACTGTCTTGCAGAGAAATAAAAGAAAAGGAAGATCGAAAATAAAGTGGCGAGGGGTGCCTCGGTGATTTACTTTCTTATCTTACCTCAAAACTATTATTTTCTTTTTTTTATGTGGTTAGATACGGACAGTTTATTTTGAAAGTGGTGTAAGTCCATTTTTGACAAAAATAAGATATCACGTAATTCATACTTAATTAAATGTAAATAAAATTTTTAAAAAAATAAAAAAACAAGAGAAAATGGACTTACACCACTTTCAAAATAAACGGTCCATATATTGGTAAGTCACTCCGTTAAAAATATTGATTTTCTAGCAAAATTATAATTGTCTGCTTTAATCTTTAAAGTATTTTACTTTCTTTCCAACATGCAGACTCGTTGTCCACCTAAGTTCTCAAACTCCGCAGGCTATTGATGTAAATAAAAATTTTAACTGAATCATTTTTTCTGTCGAGGATTATTCTATCACAACTTTTCGAGAATGTTCATAAATCAATCAAAATATGTTCTATTATTGTCGATGAATTTTAGCATGGCTCGTTCAGTCGAGGAGATTAATGCACGGATGGAATTTGTTTTTGACATTTCGAAATGGTATGAGGTCGTTTCAATCATTTTTATCTTTTCTATCGAGGTCGCTAATTTTGAAAGGTTGAAATTACTCGCGACATTAACGTTTAATTGCCGTTCATATTACCCGCTTTACAAATGACTCTTATCATTCCAGAAGTCATTTCCTGGTGGTTAGACAAGATAATTGCACAATTTCGATTGGCTGTACGAAAATGTTACCGAACACAGAATGAAAATTGCAAGATAAAGCTGAAAGTAGCAAACACTGTTATAAATATACAAAGGATAATGATGCAGAAGAAAATCACATAATTGAATGTAAAGACCACAAGAAAACGTATCTGGAAATTAAAATTGTAAGATACCTCTAGGCTGGAAAATAACATTGTCATAAATCCACAAAGAATCCCACCTTCTGCACCCCCAATAATCAGCACGGTACCCGTTCTAATTCCTGCAAAGGCGAAAGCAATTAAGTTGCCATATTTATGTAAACGAGAGAAGAAAACGCACGGCTGCTTGACGTCGCATAACGATTTCCTTGATTCTTTAATGCCCGGCATTCACAGCTCCCGAAGCTCCCGAAGCACTAAATACTTTATCGAGCGATAAAGTCGTTTAAGTGAACGACCCCTAATTACACAAGCTGGTAAACCCACTTTATAGCCCGGCTGTACAGCGATGGTCGATTATGAAAGACGATAAGAATAATCTCGCTCGAAGTCGTGAAAAGTTTAACGATTCGGTAAGCCCGAAACGAAAAGTGGACGGGAAAAACAAATAAAAAACACCGTCGAGAAAAACGTCTGGAATCGTCTGGGATCGTCCGAACGTGAGACAAGACGGTCTGGAGAGCGGTGGAAAAAAATTGTTCCCTGGTTGCGCAACTCCTTGATGAAGGGGTTGAATATCTTCGGGGGCGGAATGCGCGACGCTCCACGGTGGAACGAAACGCCAATTTTCTTGGACATCGGGTGAAATATTTAAACGTCGAAGTTTTGTGCTGCAGGTTAGTTAAACTTAAGCAACCGTGGCGCAAAAAGAACTTCGGCCATGTTGTCTTCCAGTTCCTATACTTTAAACAATTACCACGTAAATCCTTTTAGTTAATTTCGTCGGAAAATCTGACCTACTGCAATTGCTTCCCTAGCAGCACAAGATATTGTATACACATTCATATAATATCAAAAAGAGATTCAATCTGTTTTTAATATTCAAATATACATACAATATTTATTTTACATTAAGTACCAAATATTCTTTTTTATATAAGTTAGGAAGAAATATTTTTCTCATATGAAAAAGTGTGGCTTAAAAAATATTTATCCAATATTTTTGTGCTACTAGGGTTCATTTCAAACTAATTGTTCCAACTTCTCGAAAAATATTGAAGTCGCATGGTCCAGTCTTGAAAGTTAACGTCCTCGTAAGGGTGTCTGAATATTATTGTGGGCGTGCGAGAGTATGTTCCTCAGTCGTTCCACCATGCGCCCCTGTCACGCAATGTCTCGCGATGCGTCGCGACGTGGGGGTTCATCGTGCTAAATACGGGTCCCGAAGTAATGGAGAAGATCTGAGGAAAGTTCCGCATTTCCGTTTCGCAGGCGCAACATCATTAAAAGTTTATCAATGACGGGGAACGTCGGCGGTTCGGCCGCGCGTACCGCACCAGGGGCATGCGTGGTCGGCGCGGTACTCGCGCGGCAAAGTCTAATTATTGATCACCGAGCCGCTGGCACGTGAAGGAGGCCTTTTTGTTTTCCGGAAGTGTCCGTGACGACACAGGTACGAGTATTTGCGATACCGATATCGCCAGTCCTCCCTTCCCAAGTGTATCGATAACGGGATTCCGAAAGTGCTCGGTTTTCAAGTGGCTACGAAAGTGCACACCGATCGCCAACGAAAAATGTCCCCATCGCATAGTGTTCTAAAACGACCATCTGACCGCGAGAACCTCGACATTTAAGCTCCCAGCTCCCTAAAGGTTCCCTATCGAAATTGTTCAACCCTTGCTAATTTTCTTATACGCTTAGTTTCTTACGTTCCAATTTTTTGTTCCAATAAAAAACCAGTAGATTGTTCAAGGAACGAATGTATGGAGAATTTGTTTCGCATTCTACCGATGTCTTTGGATTCTCTAATAAGTAGATTTTTGTAAAATTCAAGACGAGTGATCGTAGAGGGATTATGTAAGAACATTCCGAAACAACTAGGCCGAACGGTGACTTTGAACTTTCCGGGTCTCGCAGTTTCACTATGCCTCGCGCGCGTTTGCTTATGATTCTGGTGACACAGCTCGCATTCGAAAAATTATGATTGCCGTTTGTATTCCGAAACGTCCTTGCGAACGGTGGACATAAAGTACATTCTTGCAGACTACTTGGTACATAGGTATTTCCTTTTTATTCGTTTATTTAGTGTGCAGTGAAAGCTTTAGCGCAAATAGGTATCATAAACTAGAGAACAATACCGACGGGACGGAAGTTGAATATAATGAGAAACATAGTATTGCTGAACAATTGTGATTAAGAGCAAAATGTTAAACTTCCTTGGAAGGAATGATTCCTGAAGTTATTTGAAGCAACTTTTTCCTTTGCAAGAATGTTCTCCGCGGCTTTGTTCAGGAGTTATTAACGAAAAACACGGATCAATCAGAGCGCGGTTACTGCGGACGGATTCCGGCTCGACCAATGCCAAAGCCACGCTCAGTGGGGCCTGTGCTCTGATTGGTCCATGTCTTTCGTTAATAACTCCGTAACACAGCCGCGGAAAACATTAGCGCAAAGGAAAAAGTTACTTTAAATCTCCTCAGGAATCATCCTTTTCGAGGAAGTACAACATTTTTGGGAGATTTTGTTTAAAAATATTTAGCAGAAGTACATTTCCACGGAGTTTCTGATGGGTCAAGAAAGTTTCCATGAATTTCCCTTAAGGTATCCGCGGAGCCAGGGATCTTCTTCCGGAAGATGTTGAAGGATCACCATGTTCCCTGAGTAAAGTCCTTCTCTGAAGTCTCTCGAGGACAACCGAGATCTTCCCGGTCGCCCGCCGAAGTCCTTCTGAATTTTCCGGAGGAAAACCGATCTCTTCGTCAAGTCCTTCCCAGGGGGTTCCCGAGGCCGCCTGCGACCGTCCCATCAAATTGAAGGTCTCTTGGAACTATTAAAAGTGTATCCGAGGTCTGCTTATGAATTCGCAAAGTCCTGGTCTTTGTTAGAGGTTCTATGAAATTGTCTCAGAGCTCCCGGAGGATCCATACAATTATTACAATTCTCTTCCTTTTCAAATTCGTGGTATCCCTATTCGTAGTTCCTCCAACTTGTCCGAGTAGAATCTGTAGAAAAGATCTAGTCGAAGTCTCCTGGACTTCGTCGAAATTACAATCTCATATTGCATTGTTTCTTGTGTTAATTCTGGTATTAATTGTTAATAGAATTTTAATTTGGTCGGAATGGAATATTGTAAAACATTTTTCACGTACTGGTTTAGCATGTGCAAAACTCACGTGTCATTCCCTATTCTACTATTATCGCACTTCGACGTAAACTGAAACGCCATGCCAGGTCGTAATATTTTAACGTTTCGAACCGATACGAGACATGTTAAACATTATACGGTCACGTGGAAAATTAAAATTATCGCATTTTCTCACGTTGCACCGGACAGTAATAATTAAGTTACCCTGATCTCCCTTTTCTGTAACAACGAAAATAAGTCGTCAGAAACGAAACATGAAATTGGAACAACACAGAAACTGAATACATTTTACAATTCATGTATTCTGGTAATTCCATTGCAAATTTAAGCTAAGATAAACATTCTAACGATGATTGATTGTCTTTTTGTCTTGAACTGATTTAGAAGCTGAATAAATTAATTTCTATCTGAATACCAGTCTGTAAGTCGATGTATGAGGTTGCAATGTTGGAATAGATTTTTTTAAAATAATGAAGCAAAAATCTCATTTCGTAGTCTGACATTTTTAGAGCACACGACATTTCTATGACTCGGGTCTGTCTCGGCACTCGCGGTTGAACTTCTGCTTCGGTTACTCCATATTTATGAATGCAAAACAGCGATAACGTAAATAATAAGGAACCGGCTGCGGTGGCGGAACTGTAAATCGCATCGCGGTTTTTAACGTCGGCCAGCACAAAGATCGCTTCTTGCAGAGCGACGTTTTTATTCACGAAAACGAAACACGAAGTTCCATTGAACAAGACAACGCGACGCGTTGCGTTCCCGTGTTATGAGAGGGCCTATTGTTTATTCAGAGTAACTGGCCGTGGTTAAAACATTGCTGTTTCTTGTACGCTACTTCCTGCTGTCCTAATCATAGTGGTTCGCAGAATTCTAAAGTGCAAATTGTGGTGGCACCGTGCGGCTTCAAACCGGGAAACAGTGTTACAATGAAACTGCAAAACATCCTAAGGTAACTCTCCCATCAGAAAATGCAAATTCTTCCAATAAACAACAAAACATTCTCCATTCTTTCTCAACCGCCACTTTGAAATTAAAATTTGATACAACCTCCTATTTAGACAATTCACTCTGGATGATTAAAATCACCTTTCACGATTCAAACATTCTAGCATTGTATAAATCGATGTCATCATTTCTGATTACTGAAATGTATTCGACGATTTAATAAGCGTTGTTCCAGTTGCATTAATTTCTTTGTGGATTAAAATATTCGAGTGATTCTAAACCGTTCAATATTGGGCCTCGATTTATTCAGATAGAGGGCATCGACTCTCGAGTCCCATGAATAGAAGGATGCGACAATTTATTAAGTATATGCTAATTTATACTCACTATGTTTTCGGCTGTAGGCTTGAAGGTACGCCGTAATAATGTCGCATTGTTTTTCACGCTTGATGCTGAGATAATCCTTCCGTCGCAGCTGGCGGATCAGCAAGCTGCCGGTATGATTGATATGGTCTGATAAATTCCGTATTAGAATTTGAAGTTCACTTGTGCCTGCAGAAGAAGAACCGTTCGCTGTTAATAAACTGAAAATTGTACTATAAAAACGCTGATAAAAGAAATTTATGAGAGTCCCGCTTCTTTCAGATTGCCCTCCTGTCATAAGCGTATAAAATGTACAATTTATAACGACGATGATCCAAGTTCGATTTTTGTCGCGACGAGGTTGGCAGAACTGTGAAGGATGGCGGAGAAGCAATGCTCCGGAGGGCGAATTATGCGGAATCCAAAATGCAACGAGTACGCAGGGTGTGCGGGAGATTGCGGACGACACTTTCGAATTGAAGGGGGCGCGTTCATGCGAGCTCAGGTTAGGCGAGACAAGGCGGGACACCGCGAGGAGTCCGTGAATTGAAGCCGCAATCTTGATAACGGCCCGAAAGGGCTCTCCCTGTGTACACACTCGGCCCAAGATTGCAGTTTTCCAACTCTTCCCGCTGTTACTTATGCTCCCTACGTACAGCGGGATCCAGCCCGGAAGAGAGACTGCCGGGTACCGACACTATTTCCCTTTGATCATTCTGAACACGAGGCCAGATGTTCTCAATCGCGCGGCTCCCGGGAGCCCGCCTAAGCCCGCCTTAACTAAGTTGAATTACGTTAACTTCCGCGTTAAAATTTAAATTGAAGAACTCTCCGCGAAATGGTACACCTACGGCGAATATAAAACGTCACGGAGAAATCTTTGACGGGCCCTGGGATTCTGTAACGAGCGTTTCGCACTCCACGCACGTCCGCACGGCATTGCGTATTCATATCGACACGGGCCATCAGGGATTAGCGAAATGCCCTGTGACTTTGTCTCGCGGAGCACCGAGAATTCAATATACTTAATTCTGCAAAAGAAATCCGGGTCGTTCCGATACGATTATTCCGCCCTTAACCCATTTCGATCTACCAAGAAGAAGACCTACGTCAGAATTTATCAGAACTTGCACATGCATTTTGTCGATGAATTACGAAGTTGCTAGAAATTGAATTTTTTGGTCGTTTTAATCAAGAAAGTCACGACGTGTCTACAAGCTTGCACAAAAGAAAAGGTGTTTCTACATAGGTTCTGTCTTTCAGACTACGAGAGCTCACCCCTATTTTCCCCTATGCATGTTCAACGAAGTAGCATCGTCTATAGAAATAAAAGGAGTGGTTCTCCCGTGGAAAAAAGGGGGAAAAGTAGCACTCCAAGCCAAAGAACCTTCTCGCCTTGAAGTCGACGAGGTCGCTTGTCTGTCTGGGCAACGCGGCCTCTTGTCTCGTCAGCTTCTGCCGAAGTATCTTCGCCTAATTCGAATGGATTTCGAACCTCCATCACCGCATTCAATCGATATCACGAAACGCATGAAGATTGAAACAGTAGTACAGCGTCGTACATCTTAACCTTTCAATCTTGACTTCGTCGAATAAATCACTTCTATGTTGCGGAATTTTTCCGGTTGCTTTGTCAGTCGAATTGTTACAAACCTATTCTGAATTCTCATCGAAGAACAAACTATTTTCCTGTCGCGACGTCGAGTGACAATCTGAAACGTTATTATCTGTAATAACGAGTAGTCGCTCTCGCTAATGGATTATTGTGAAGGAAACGATAATGCAGAATTCGCAGACGCTTCTGCAGTGTCCCATCTACGTCCGTTCCGTAACAATCGCATTCGATCCCTCTATATTATGAAATTCTACGCGCTAAATAATCGCTCGGTGTGGTTTGACAATGAGAAGCTTCCACAATAAATGTCCCCGATGTAAACCCATTTATCAGACGCCCACGCTCCTCTCTTTTCCCCCCGTGTTATAGACATTTCTATCTCTTATTGAGTTACTCTTACTTTTCCATAGCAGACGCGCCTTTTGCAGCTGCCGATGCTGCGGACGCGCCTTCAGGGACGAGGCTGTCGAGTCACTTTCCGATCGTCCCCTGTCACCGTCTGGCAGCCCGTAGATATCCAGCAACAGCTGATCCACCAGCGACGAGACGGATCGTTCTTTTCTTGGCGGTGCGTCGGGTAACGGCGACGGATACGTCTGAAACACGCGACGATGCATTCCCATTATTGGCGAACTCGAATCAAATTCAACAGATATCTAATTACGAAAACATCCCATCAATCCGCTCCACGGAATTCCAATTCTGCCACGGTGCACCGGGGAACCGAAGCTCACCTCCACGATGCACTTTCTTGCATTTTATGCCCGTTTCTTATTGCAGCGAATCTCATTTGATGCGCTCTAAGCTCCGGATCTTTCTAATCAAATTCTCTTTTTTCATCTTTATAATATTCCCTTCTAATATTTGGGAATTTGGTTAATTTCATTGGTAGATCGTCTTAAGCGGCCTCTAGACATTCAATAATATTGTCAATACGCCCATTAATAATATTGACGAGGCTCATTGAAAAAGTTTAGAAAGGGTCAAACGCATTGATCAATGTATTGAAGCATATTGATAGAAATTTTGATTGAAGCGCATTGACGGGAGCCATGTTGATGCACGCATTTACGTTTAAGAGGTTTATTGTCAATATTTCGTCAGTCTCAGTAGACAGTGATGCGATATGGTGCAAGAGTTCTCGCGCAAAATAAAAATTGTCTACATCGATTGCGAGAAATAGAAACTAAATTGAATGTTATTTCTTCTCTTAACGATTTTGATACAGGAGGAATCATACAGGGTGGTCCACGCAACTTGCACACCTATAATAACTTCCAAAGTATGCGTTGCACGAAAAAATTTTGTGTACAGAAGTTGCATGGTCTGAAGGGGTACATTATGTAGTGCATTTATTTTTATTACAGGTGGACGCGTAAAGGACATGTGAAGGTCAACTTCATTTTTTTAATGGAATGAGGTATTTTTTAATACATCAGTCGATGCAGCTGGACATTCGTTATAAAAAAGTACTAACCTATGTATGTCGAAAAGTTAGTAGTTCAGGAGATATTTCAATTTAAATAACTCTAAAATACCATTACTGTCGTACTTAAATTATCGTATTTAAATTGAAATATCTCCTGAAGTACTAACTTTTCGACATACATAGGTTAGTACTCTTTTATAACGAATGCCCAGCTGCATCGATTGATGTATTAAAAAATACCTCATTTCATTTAAAAAAATGAAGTTGACCTTCACATGTCCTTTACGCGTCCACCTGTAAAGAAAATAAATACACTACATAGTGTACCCCTTCAGACCATGCAACTTCTGTATACAAAATTTTTTCGTGCAACGCATACTTTGGAAGTTATAGGTGTGCAAGTTGCGTGGACCACCCTGTATATTGACATCTTGAATTTAAAGAATTTTCCAACAATTTTGAATTTGATATAATATAAGGCAATAATGGGATCCGGCGATTAACATTAACTAATTTAATATATAATAACTTAAAAATATAGTATTATTAATAATAAAATAATTAATAATATTTACGTCTAATTAACGGCGATTAACATTAACTAATTTAATATATAATAACTTAAAAATATAGTATTATTAATAATAAAATAATTAATAATATTTACGTCTAAATTCGAGAAAACAATTTCTAAAAAAACCTGTAACTTTTATGGATTTGCAATTAAGCAAAATCTAATTATTAATTTGAATTCAACACCTCAAAATCTATAAAACTGTACCATTTTTACCGTCGTTAATGACCATAGCAGTTGATGCGACGTTAAATAAATAATGATGATGATAATGTACCATTTTTATTAATTTAAACTTAGAAGTAGCTTCAGAAATGCATTTTTTGAAATCATGATTTTTGTCCACGTTTTTCTCGGTTCAACCGACATTGATAATATTATTGAACGTCTAGGGGCCCCTTTAGGCAGATTCATCGGAAACATCTCAGAAAAGAATGAACGATCGAATATAAAAGAAGCGTACGACTTCTGTTTCCGGAATTACAACAGTTCAAGTTCAAACATTGAACTTTGAAATAATAAAAGTCACGAAATGCCATATCAATTTTCCTACAAATGTGTCAAAATGAGACTAGGTATGTATGATGGTTAGCTCCAATTTGGAACATTTGTGTCCAAGTTACCTTTTGGTTCCAATTTCAGTGATTCGATGCATACAATCACTGCCCACCAATTTACAATTAACATTCAAGTAATTGTATCATGACGAAATCTTGCAACTGCATAAAAGCATAAAACATTACACAAAAGACTTTAATTAGCCCCTTGTCACCGCCGAGTTAATAATTCAATTATTGTGATTGAGCTTTATTGAGCCCGATTATTTATAGCTAAGTTGAGTGACTGTTCTTTAGTGGCGCTCACTGTAATACCGGTATTAATTTCCTATTAACCTCCGACCTTTGATCACCTCCATGCTCGCGATCATTCAGAAAGCGAGATTAGTGGGCGTAGTAACGCCGTAGCTTTAGCTAGCCTATAAAGCCGAAAGAAGTAACTGTGAAACAGGATTACCTTCGGATTCCGAACTTCGGTCTCGGTGTTCGCGGTGCCATTGTTCTTGCAGTCGTATTGCGCCATGTGCCTCGTGTCGCCGACCGATTTCGATCTCTTCAAGCATTTCCTAGGCGGTTTCGCCGGCACGATGCTCGCTCTTCGAATCGGCTTCTTCTTATTCAGCTCCATAAAATCCGGCCCTTGCCAGTCCCTCTGTATCAAGTTGCATTTTCTTCGCGCGTACAACGAAGGAAACTGATATCCGTCCGCACAATAGAGCAGATTTCGCGTCTGCTGGGTGACGTACACGTCACCGAACACGCGCTCATTCTCCACGGACACGCATTTCACGCGGTAGCTGATTTCCGCGTATTTCTTCAGGGGCGTCACGTTGCAGCTCATCTTCCGTCAGCTGTTTCGATTATCCTCGAACGAAACTCGAAAATCGACAAACTAATCCGCGAGACAATTAATCTCTCCAGCTGTTCTCTTCGAAATGTTCTACGATGACGTTAACATCGCGCGACCATCTTAATCGACATTGGTTACCCACATGTGGATCGCGAAATTCCGCAACTCGAACACGGAAACTCGTTAGCAGGTTAGAACGCGATTGGCTCGCGCCGCAGGAAATGCAGAAAATTATTGCGACTCGTTTCGCGCGAACGTTCGTGTTTTCCAGCGATTCGGGAGCTCGAAATTAACATAATTGAACGATCCGTTCGCGAGGTCTGTCGTTAAGCCAACAGATAAATCGCCGGACAATACCTCTATGACATTCGCACGCGGAACAGGAGATAAAGAACGACCTTCTTCGCAGTTGCAATTATCTGACATTTATCATTTTTGATACGGCGACGCGCCGTAATTGTTCCTACCGCCACCCGCTGACGCAGAAATCAAGGTTTGCCGAGTCGAACATGTGTCTTTGCTATTGTTGCGAACTGGGCCGGTCATCGGCGACAAGCAGAAACGTTGTCGTGAATTATGGGAACATGTTTTCGCGAACGATCGGTTCCGGTGGCATTATCGGAACCGGTTCGTGTCTGTTCCTATGTTTCTTGAAATGAAATTTGATGTTGCAATTAATTATTAGAATATCTACCACGTCCAACAATATTTTGTTAAAGTTTGTTCTTCTATTCTATGTACCGGCGCATTACTCGTTTGAAAATAAATCCACAAACACTGTCACTTATTTTTGCTGTTATAAAGTTCGTGCACGAGTTAAGGAGGATACATGTTCGCACATTTTCGTGTGGTGTGTTGAATCGGTTCGACTACGTCCACTTTTTACAGCACAGCACTGGCATCGTGGCCCTTATCGGGAGTCCGGTATTACACTTCTGGTGGACAGACCGCAACTGGAAGTGTCGGCGATGATAATCGTTTCATTAAGTCCATACCTACGCTCGCGTTGTCGCCGAGTCTATCGGCAGAGGCGATGCACAACTAATGGAACAGTTGTGCATTAAAATTGCCACGTGCCCAGCGAAAACACGATGTGCCTCGGGCATCACTGGAAATAAAATTCAACGTCACTAATCTGCTCGTGTAGAACCAAGACAATTTTATTTCAGCACGAAACATAAATGTAGGAGTTTCGAACCAAGAAAAAGAAGCCATGTGTCAGTACAGCTGCAATAAACCTCGCGGATATTTGAAAAATAAAATTGAACGTTAATAGTCCGTTTACAAAAAAGCCAATTTTATTTCAGCACGAAACATCAATGTAGGAGTTTCGGAACGAGAAAAAGAAGCCACGTGTTCAGCGAAAATCCAATAAACCTGATGGATCTCTGCAAAATGAAATTTAAGGTTAATGGTTCGCTTGTTTATAACAAAGGCAATTTTATTTTAGCACGAAACGTCAATTCAGAAGTTTTGGAAGGAGGAAAGCAAATATCCTGTGAAAATGAAGTGAACCTTGTGGATCTGTGCGAAACAATATACAACATTAAAAAACTGTTTGTTTGACAGCTAGAAAAATGTTGCCATTGTACGAGACGTCAGTACGAAGTTTCGGGAGAAGAAAAACGAGAAGTTGGACGCGCAATGAAAAACTTTTAATTATTTTATACCGAGGACAGCGTAGAGGAGGGTCGGAGCGATTCGGTTTTTCCTCGGGTTTAATTTTCTTGGCTCGCGGTTCGCGGGTAATTGCCGACGAAAAATGTGTCTTACCGGTCACGTCCTATTCCCGCACCGTTCCCGCGACGTTCTCGCAGGAAGTTCGTGGGGAAGCGCGATTTCAAGCCGGTCAACGAAACCACTACTGTTATCGACGTCGCTGATAGCGCGACCGATGTAATGTAGTGCATACTCAGCTAGAATTTTAAATGCTTGCCGGGCGTGCAGTAGTCGTTCACCTGGCTGGTTCAATAACCCTCTTTCCTCACAAAAAAAGAGCGCTCCGAAGGGACCGAGCCCCTATCTTCTCGCTGGCAAGTGCATACAGCCGACTATTTTAAGCGTGAACCTGTTTATAAATACATTTTACGTAACAAAATGTGTGACAGACCCAGAAATTTCATCTCCTTAACAGTCTTCGCGCAAATTCTCTCTGAAATCCGATTCCAGAAAACAACGAAAATGATTCCGTTGCACAAACATAAATAAATTAGAAATACAAATTCAAATTGAAAGCATATATAATTAGTAGAACTACTAATTGTACTTATATTAAGCATCTTGTTGTCATAATGCAGTTTGAGCATGCGTTTACTACAATTTTTGATAACATTATGTATTCATAGTGTCACTTTGAAAACAATTATCGAAGATAGGAATTATGAAAATGATGCGTTCCTGTTTCGGTGGAGTGTAATTTCGGATTTTGAATTTTAGCAGCAGGCCTGGCCATGGGATTATTGTTTGATCGATTGCACCCCACGTTCGAGATACCGTCGCTATAGGAACGAAACATTTGCGGCCGATGTCAGAGCAGAAATTACAGCGTGGTTCCATGGTGTTCTACGGAGATTATGCTTTAGGAAATTGGCGTCAGAGGATACGTTTGTATCTGGATTGATCCGCGGGAGGTCCGAATATGATAGAAACGCGATGTGTTTGCGCAGAAAAGAAGGCTCAGGAGGAGGGAAAGGACGCGTTGGGTCCTCGCACCGATGACATTTACGGAACCTGCAATCTTCCGACTCGCTTCATGTACCCACGTGAGTCTAAATAATTTATCAATAGCGACGTTTCGCACCGTACATGCTCGTTCGATAGTTCCGAGCCCCATCTATCCTGCTGAATTTATTATATTGACCCTTTGTGCCGCGTTTCTCTTTCGAAATTTCTCGCGCGCTTGGGTTATATACAGTGGGTGTACAAAGTCTTCGTACACTTTTTAAAAACTAATAACATTTTTATAATTGTACCAAACAACCTGATTTTTTATAATCAATTACAAAAAAGATTTTCCAAAAATTATAATTTACAAGGTTAAATGCAAAAATAAAAAAGGCATTTATTGAAACCTTTTTATTTGGGTCCTTAATGAAAATTTAAAATGTATGTTTTGTAGATCTATGTTTTTTGAAATTTATTGAAATCGATTAACATACACACGAGCTACAAGTGGTTAAAAATGGTGAAAATCGTAGTTTTCCATTTTTGACCAGTTTTTGCTTAAAATCCACAGAATCGTACATCTTTCGACGCTTGTTGTTTTTTCCTGCGTCAATCGATTTCGATGAAATTTCCAACATGTGTATAAAGAACATGGATGTAGAAAACATATGTTTTAAATTTTCATTAAGGACCAAATAAAAAAGTTTTGAAAAATGCCTTTTTTATTTTTGCCTGCAACCTTGTAAATTGTAATTTTTGGAAAATCTTTTTTACATATCAGTTTGTAAACTAATGCTTCTAATTGATTATAAAAAATCAGGTCGTTTGGTACAATTATAAAAAAGTTATTAGTATTTAAAAGGTGTACGAATACTTCGTACACCCACTGTATAAGATTGTGGTATCTTGATAATAATTTTTGGTTACGTATACGTTTTATATCATTTTGCAGTCGCGCTCTTACTCTTTGAAAGTAATTTATTTGATGCAATTAAAAGTTATCTCAAAAATAAAACATCAAACATTATTTGGAACAATCAAACGTCACAATGGTTAAACTTAATATTCCAATAAAGATTGCTACCAACTTCTGTGCAACAGTGAACAATGTATCGTTACCGATAGCAAATTATAGAACGATGAATACGTCTATCGCCATGCGAGACATGTTTGTTCTGCAGTCTGATTCTGTGACCGAATTAATTAATGGAAATTTAATTAATATGGATATGCAAATGTGCGCAGGCGGTTCGCGTAAGTGGTTTCCGATTCGGTTTCGTGTATCACAGGAATAACAGACTTCGCGGAAGACAATTGCCATAAGAAGTTTCTCCGTATTAAAACGATAACGCTCTGCTATTAATAAGCCAGCGCTCACGATCGGTACTCTCGCCGAGGCTTATCGGTGTTCCAGAGCATTTTTGCACATGTCGCAGGAACCCTTCACAAGATAGCCGTTGTTGGAAATGTACACAATTCCTCTCTTTCAACGCATCTTTCGCTGTTACCCGTTTCTGTGCCATAAAGACGGAAAGAATAATTTACCGAGAAGCGTATAAAATCGTACGCGCGTAATTGCATCCATGACTTACAGTCTGCCCCGTTGTGAAACAGCATAATTATTTTATACGTAACACCGTGTGTCGCGCAGAAAAAAGTAGAACGCTAAAAATATCATCAAAACCAAAATTTCGAAATGCAGTGCTATTTTGAGTTGCTTGATTAAACTACCTCGCGTTACGCTTCAATTAAAATACCGTTTCACGGAAAACGTGAAATTCGCACGGAGCCTCGAAATAAAACGGCGAAATTTGCTTTGAAGTTCAGCAGCCGCCAGCCTCAAAAGAATATGAGAAGCTGTGGGGCGAAGCCGAAAATTCGGAAAAATCTCTGGTGTCCGTTCTGAAAAAGCGAATTACGAATATTAATCTCGGTCGGTGGTCGGACGAGGGAGGGGGAGGGGGTAGTCCGGTGAAACGCGATTTCAATAAAATTGAATTCCAAGATGAAACTCCGGTGGTCAACTTATCAGGGCGAGCGAGATACAGAGGTTTTAATAAAGGCAGCGGGAATCGGCGCGCGGCAAAATGAATAAAACATCTAATTTCTACGAAACTGGCCAGCGATCGCGTCGTATTGGACGCACGCATCGAGTGCTATATCATTTGAGAAGTAACCGTCGGTGTTACACGCTCGGCCGCTCTTGGATAGGTCTTAATCTCGAAGCCGTTCAGTGGGCATCCAGCATTCTGAGGGAACCATGCGCTTCCTCTTGCTCGTTTATCTCCTGTTATCGGTCAGTGGTCAAGACGCTAGCTCGGAGGAAGTCGACTGCCAGGTTTACAACCATCTTTACGTTTGCCTGGTGAACGGCGTGCTGCAGAACGTCGCGTTCGAGGATGTCAACGAGGTGCAGACGATCGAGGACATAGAGCTGCACCTGGAGGGCCTCGGTATCGCGGAGATCGCCAAGGACGCGTTCCTCGAGGTGGCCAATTCCTCAGCGATCTATCTGCGTGACAACGACCTGACCGTCATCTCCAGACACTATTTCACCGCCTTGGATCAACTGACGTACCTGGATCTGAAGAACAACACCATCATCGAGCTAGAGGATGGCGCGTTCGCGAGGCTACGCAGCCTGGAGACCCTGCTGCTCGACTACAATAACATCTCCAGCTTCAAACCCGGCACCTGGAAAGGTCTGAACGATCTCCGAGAGCTCTATGCCACGAACAATAATATTGTTCTGAGGAGGAACATGTTCAAAGGACTCAGACACCTAGAGACGCTCGCGCTAGACAACAATGAAATTACCGAGCTACCCGTAGGCACCTTCGATGGATTGCCGCACATCGATCTCCTGTATCTCTCCAGGAACAATATTTCATCCCTTCATTCCGAGACCTTTCGAGGGCTCGGAGAGGTGAACGAATTGGATTTGGGGAGAAACCCGCTGACGAATCTACCCGCTGGCACCTTTCGACACCTCAAGAAGCTGAACTCCTTGTGGTTGAACGGCAATCGTATCGTTGCGCTTAGGGCCAACGCTTTTGAAGGATTGGATAATTTGTTGGTCCTGTTTCTGAGTGGCAGCGAGCTGCATCACGTCGATATGTCCGCCTTCGGGAGGATGAAGAACGTCACGGTGGATCCTGGGTTCAAGATACGCGGAGCTTTCGTCGACCGTATCTCGAATGTGCATGGACGGTTTCAGTGCCACAGTGTCTCTGATCAGTTGCCGTACGAGTGCGTTGGAACTAAACCTTAAAGTGATGATCGAATGTGAAGCGATGCTTATTGTAATCCGCAATTTTTGTATCCTAACGAATGCTGTTGTCAGTCGAATTTATATACATGTATATAAATAACGCTGCGGAGCGCATGGTTTTCTAATAAAGTTTTGTATAAACATTTGTTCTCGATTTTCTTGAACTGAATGAAAATTAGGGGATTTCGAGAGAGAGGTTGATGTTTAGACACGTACACTATACTTTTACCATGTGAATAGCATATCCAACATTTTGGACGTACAAACTTGTTATGCGGAAATTAAAGTTCTAGACGAGGCTGACCTTTCGGAACATGTTTTTAAAAATTCGAAAGTGCATAAACATCGCAGTCTATTAATGACACTTATGTTTTATTATATCCGTCGTAGTCACAGATTTTCATGACATCGTGCTATAAGTCAAACTGTATGCAATATTGTTGAGCGCCCAGGGTGCTCGATAATAAGAGTCGATCGCGAAACAAAGGGCAGTTTATCCGATGAAAGTTATTTTTGCAGGAACCTTCCTGGGGTACCGGCAGGACGACAGTCCACTTCCGCATCCCTGTTACAGAAGCACGGCGATGGATTACGGATGGTACGCGCCATCCATACACACGGTGCCCACGAGATATTACCCGCGAAACACTTCTTTCAGCCAACATCAAGCTCTCGGCGGAATGTATAGAAACTGCTCCCTCAACACGGAACTGGACAAAAGCATTGTTTAAGTATCTTATCAGCTGCCTATGAATATAATCCACCTCGATTCAGCTAGCTTCGCGTGCACAATTGTACGACATCCAACTAGAGGAGATATATTTCAGAAACATGTAAATTATACACCTTGTATACCCCACCTATTTTTAATAAATCTTTTAAATATGACTTTACATCTATCTTCAATAACTCTTTTATATATAATTTTATATATAAAATAAAATTCAATGGTTAAATTTTAATTTTATACATATAGTCACCATTCTTTTCTACAATTAGAAAATCGTGCGCTATTTGAAAATAAAATTCAATGGTTAAATTTTAATTTTATACATATAGTCACCATTCTTTTCTACAATTAGAAAATCGAGCGCTATTTGAAAATAAAATTCAATGGTTAAATTTTAATTTTATACATATAGTCACCATTCTTTTCTACAATTATAAAATCGTGCGCTATTTGAAAATAAAATTCAATGGTTAAATTTTAATTTTATACATATAGTCACCATTCTTTTCTATAATTAGAAAATCGTGCGCTCTTTAAAAATAAAATTCAATGGTTATATTTTAGAGAATACTGCTGCGGATCTTTATGCAAAATAAAAATTCTGTCTGCATCGATTGCAAGAAATAGAAACTAAATTGAATGTTGTTTCCTCCCTTAATGATTTTAACAGAGGAGGAATCATACGGTAAGGAGCATAACTGATTCCACACACTTTAAATCAACTTTTATAGTTAAATGATAGAAGATTCTATCAATTCAACCTAGGGTTAGGTTAGAATTAAGTCTCCGCAATACAACTTGTACCTTCTAAGTACCTTTGTGCCTTGCTCGTAAACCCGCGAATAACTTTTACATGAATGGACCAAACGACTTCAATTTCTCTGTAAGGCTAGAAGAATTAGTTTAGTAAATGACGTCTAATAAATAAGTTGAAAAAATACATTTGGTCGGAATTGTGAAAAACAATAATAAAAATTGATTTTTACAACTTTTTAGCTGGCCCAATAACGAAAATTTAAAATATGTGTTTTGTCAACTAGTGTAAATTATATACGCTCTGAAAATTTCACTGAAATTGGTTAACTGGTTTACGAATTATAAACGATCAAAAGTGGTAAAAAGGCCGAAAATCTGGAAAAATTGCAATTTTTAACACTTTTTATCATTTATAATTCGCAAACAAATTAACTAATTTCAATTAAATTTTCAGAGCGAATATAATTTATACCAGTTGACCAGACACATCTTTTGAATTTTCGTCATTGGCCCAGCTAAAAAAGTTGTAAAAATCAATTTTTACTATTGTTTTTCACAATTCTGTCCATATGAATTTTTTCAACATATTTTTACACATCATTTACTAAACTAATTCTTCAAGCCTTACAGAGAAATTGAAGTCGTTTGGTTCATTCATATAAAAGTTGTTCTGATTTAAAGTGTGTGGAATCAGTTATGCTTAGGCTTGCCAGATCTTCTATATTCGATACGAGTCTTCTATATTTGAACTTGATCTCCTATATCATTTTTGAATAGCATATAATTTTAAAAAATCTTTGAATAAAAAAGTTTAAAATGTGCTGTGTACCTCTTTTACTTGAACTCCTATATTTTGAGCCTATCTCATATATACATAATTGCAGTTTTCACTACTTCTTCTATATTTGGATAAAACATTTCTGGCAACCCTAGTTATGCTCCTCACTGTATATTAATCAGTTATATAGTCACCAATCTTTTCTACAATCAAAAAATCGGGCACGAACTTATGCAATCGTCCAATACATAGTGTAATAAGTAGGCTGCGGATATTGTGCATTTAGACTTTAGATCAATAAACTATATCAATGTAGAGATATTTTCGCTGATAATACTTAATATCTGAAAACTATTTTTTCATTTTCGTGGTTTTGCTAAAGAGGAAACAATCGAATGTTTTTCCAAAGTATTCTAACCACGAGTTCCTGTTCTGGAACGTTATCGATCATTGACAGACAGGGTTAACGAAACGGATAAACGAATGCGTAATGTTCTATGTTTATATATATTCTTTATTATTACAGTTTAGCTTACGCATCGCAGTAATCGTATTTTTTAACAGACCCTACGCAGGCGACCCAGGATTATACTGCGTCCCGACTCTACCGCTGACTAAAATGGTGTCTTTACGCTCGGATTATTGTTTACGTTCACTAACTTTGTCTTCGTTACAGCGTTCTCTGTTATTCGAATTCGCTAGGGTCTTCGGTAATCATCCAATTTTCCGACTTGAGAGTTCCTTTACAAACGTCTGATAATTCGAGTGCATATGCATATTTCATCGATTACGCTGCTTCAGTGGTGTCCATCATAGTGGTAATGGTAACTTCAACATAGATTTTCATATATATATATATAATTTTCGTTTTTTATATATATATTTATATGTATTTATAAATGTGTGTACATAACACAATGCGACTGCTCAATTTGTCAAAGAGTTTTCTCAACATTTCAAATGCTTCAACAACCATAACGACCCGCTGAACGTGTCTCGGCAACGTTTCATCGTCCTGTATGGTACTATTTACCGGTATGCAAGTTCTACGCTCGCTTCCTATCCAAAGAGACTCTGCAAACGTTCGTTCAAGATATATTCGATCAACGGCGCCGCGTCATCGACGATTTCACGGAGCCACCGTCGTCGCGTCGAGAAACAGAAAGCCCGCGGCAGCCTGGCTTGCCACCCTTGTCGAACCGAAACTAGTTTGCCCAGCGATTTTCCACATCATGTCACGTATCAAAATGTTCTTAATGGCGTCATGTGAAAAACTGAGCGAACCCGAGAATGACCGCGCCGGCTGAGAGCAGGAAGCTGTCCGGAACGCCGCCGTCCAAGAACAATCTTATTAAACGTGACGCTTTCAAGTCCATGAATCTTCCTGCTCGACGTCGAACGCGTTCCCGGCCGTGTACTCGTGCAAATTCCTCGATCGCTTCATCGCGAACGAAACGCGGAAGCACCGACGAAAATTTAAACAAATCCGTCCGACGCCTGATCTCGTTCGCGATTGTATCTTCAAGTGAAGATCGATCCTTTATACCGTTACCTTTTAGGATAGCGATACTATCCTCTCTAGGATAACAGTATGGTAGATCGATCCGTTATGATCTCGTTAACATCGCGAAACAATAGGACCCTTCAAATGTTGTTCACTCTGCCAAGACTCGTACGGAGCTCCGTGAAACGGCCTAGCTACCTGTCCCCCAGCGTTTATCTCGTTCCCCGACACGATATTACGGAACAAGTTGCAAGTCGACAACCCAGTCAGGTGGTCGGAGAAAACCTTTCCCACGATATCCTCGGAGGAGCCTTCCAAGGGACACGCTCGTTTTCTAGCCACGAGGAGGATCGATCAGCAGCTATAAGACGCAGCGGCCGCGTCAGCGTTATTCCTATACATCGCTCACTACTTGTACCGTTCCCTCGGAGTCTTAATCGTAATTAATACTTTTAATATAAATAATCGTTACATTATACCATACTCGATAATCCAATGATGATCCTTAACGGCTAAACGATGACAGATAGAACTCGCATTTTACGCAATTACTTTAACACCCCAATCCGATTGCTCTTCGTCTTACGTGGCGGTTAGATAAACGTGGTAAATGATCTCGCGATCCGGATGATCGCCGACCGGACTGCGGACGAGATCGAATTTACGGATCTTGGAATCGAGTCGACGGTTTCGTCGGGTTCCAAGCTGGGTAACGATTCGTCAAATCTCACGGCTCGTTTAAACCGTGAGCTTGTACAGGATCCGCGCAGTCCGATCGACGATCGGTCGGAACCGAGTGCGCACGCTGTGTTCGCGATCGCGTCGGTCGTGTTCGTTGTTCGTGCGATGTGACGTATAATCGAGGCACTCAAAGTTGCATCTTTACTTTGAGCGGCCTCGGCTATCAGCGGGAGAAAGGTGCGCGCTCGGCGATCGGCGAACCGGCGTCCGTCGCGCTGATCGTAGCCGTGGAAATACGGATATTTTCTTCGTGTAAGATGGAATATCGTGTTCTCTATCTTTGCGTAGATATCTTTCTCGATCGCGTCGATCTCCCCGGGACGATCTCGCGACTCGGTTCCGCCGGATCGCTCGAAGTGCCGCGACGCGTCTGGGATAAACCGCGTCGCGATCAGAACATCGATTCAACGCTAACGCTACTCTCTCACACTTGTCTCGTTTGAGGGGCGCGATCGCAAGAAGGATTCCTGCGACGCTCCACTCGTGAATACCTTATATTGTCGTACAATTGATATCAAATATCGTTTCTCGAATCGAGGACCGGGCCCGCGCCTGCGGCGTCGCCGCTCGCCGATCGGAGAGAAAGTGATCGACGATCGGGGACACCGTCCACGTTCGGAGGAAAACGTGGCGGACACACATTTCTCTACGGACACGATCCTCTCCACTCTCTTCCGTTCTCTTACATACATTATATAGCATTCCGACCAATTTACAATTAATTAGACCTGAAACTTCCCATTTTCCCACATCTTTACGGCACCGGTTACGTCCCTGGAACAATAGGCTCCGTTTTGTTCGTCCGGGTCGATAAGCTACACTTGCCTTGTGTCTTTTATATACGTGTATGTTATATAATACGATTGTGTACATGTATGTGTGTGTGTGTGTGTGTATGTGATACACATCTCTGCGTATGTGTGTGTTCGCGTGGATACGTGTGTATGATTATAGTACATGTTGGCTAGCACTCATTGAAATCAAGGAGGTAACATACGGTTACATAGAGCCTAACTTGCTAGCCTATCATTGATAACCTCGCCTTAACCGATTAAGTACTTCGTTATTACCTTAAATCCGTTACACAGAGACACTGAATATAATGATCAAGGGAACGAGCGTCGCCCCAATCGGCTAGCCTGTGCTCGATCCGCGTGCAGAGGAAGCCGAACCGGCGAGATTCCAGCTCTGGATCATGGTTGCTTCACAATTTGTGTTCCGACCCTTCGTGATTCGTTGTAATTAGATCGTAGTTTGGTGTTACTTCTCACAACCAAAGCGTCGTCGTCCAGAAGAGCAAGAACGATTCATTGGTGTTAGGTGTCCAGCTTCAACCAGGCTAGGGAGGAGTCTAGTCTCAACCTGTCAGCTAGGTGTTCACCTTCGACCTAGCTAGGTAGGTGTCTAGCTTGAACCTGGTAGGTAGGTGTCCACTTTCGACCTAGCTATTTAGATGTTTAACTTAGTGCCTAGTTTTGATCTAGCTAGGTAGGTATCTAGCTTCGACCTAGCTAGCTACGTGTCTAGCTTCGACCTAGCTAGCCATGTGTCTAGCTTGAACCTGGCAGCTATGTGTCCAGCTTCGACCTAGCTACTTCGACGTCTAGCTTCAACCAATTAGCTAGGTATCCAGCTTCTGTCTAGCTAGCTAGGTGTCTTGCTTCAACCAATTAGCTAGGTGTCCAGCATCTGTCTAGCTAGCCAGGTGTCTAGCTTGAACCTGGCAGCTATGTGTCGTTCTTCGGCCTAGCTACTTCGACGTCTAGCTTCAACCAATTAGTTAGGTGTCCAGCTTCTGTCTAGCTAGCTAGGTGTATAACTTGAACCTGGTAGCTGGGTGTCCACTTTCGACCTAGCTATTTAGATGTCCAGCTTTAATCTGTTAATTTAGTGTCTAGTTTCGATCCAGCTAGGTAGGTATCTAGCTTCGACCTAGCTAGCTACGTGTCTAGCTTCGACCTAGCTAGCCATGTGTCTAGCTTGAACCTGGCAGCTATGTGTCCAGTTTCGGCCTAGCTACTACGACGTCTAGCTTTAACCAATTAACTATGTGTCGAGCTTCTGTCTAGCTTCAACCAATTAGCTAGGTGTCCAGCATCTGTCTAGCTAGCTAGGTGTCTAGCTTGAACCTGATAGCTAGGTGTCCACTTTCGACCTAGCCATTTAGATGTTTAATTAGTGTCTAGTTTCGATCTAGCTAGGTAGGTATCCAGCTTAGACCTAGCTAGCTACGTGTCTAGCTTCGACCTAGCTAGCCATGTGTCTAGCTTGAACCTGGCAGCTATGTGTCCAGCTTCGGTCTAGCGACTTCGACGTCTAGCTTCAATCAATTAGCTAGGTGTCCAGCTTCTGTCTAGCTAGCTAGGTGTCTTGCTTCAACCAATTAGCTAGGTGTCCAGCATCTGTCTAGCTAGCTAGGTGTCTAGCTTGAACCTGGCAGCTATGTGTCCAGCTTCGGTCTAGCTACTTCGACGTCTAACTTCAATCAATTAGCTAGGTGTCCAGCTTCTGTCTAGCTAGCTAGGTGTATAGCTTGAACTTGGTAGCTGGGTGTCCACTTTCGACCGAGCTATTTAGATGTCCAGCTTTAATCTGTTAACTTAGTGTCTAGTTTCGATCCAGCTGGGTAGGTATCTAGCTTCGACCTAGCTAGCTACGTGTCTAGCTTCGACCTAGCTAGCCATGTGTCTAGCTTGAATCTGGCAGCTATGTGTCCAGCTTCGGCTTAGCTACTTCGACGTCTAGCTTCAAAAAATCAGCTAGGTGTCCAGCTTCTGTCTAGCTTGAACCTGGTAGCTAGGTGTCCACTTTTGACCTAGCTATTTAGATGTCCACCTTTAATCTGTTAACTTAGTGTCTAGTTTCAATCTAGCTAGGTAGGTATCTAGCTTCGACCTAGCTAGCCATGTGTCTAGCTTGAACCTTGCAGCTATGTGTCCAGCTTCGGCCTAGCTACTTCGACGTCTAGCTTCAACCAATCAGCTAGGTGTCCAGCTTCTGTCTAGCTAGCTAGGTGTCTAGCTTGAACCTGATAGCTAGGTGTCCACTTTCGACCTAGTTATTTAGATGTCCAGCTTTAATCCGTTAACTTAGTGTCTAGTTTCGATCCAGCTAGGTAGGTATCTAGCTTCGACCTAGCTAGCTACGTGTCTAGCTTCGACCTAGCTAGCCATGTGTCTAGCTTGAATCTGGCAGCTATGTGTCCAGCTTCGGCCTAGCTAGTTCGACGTCTAGCTTTAACCAATTAGCTAGGTGTCCAGCTTCTGTCTAGCTTGAACCTGGTAGCTAGGTGTCCACTTTCGACCTAGCTATTTAGATGATCACCTTTAATCTGTTAACTTAGTGTCTAGTTTCAATCTAGCTAGGTAGGTATCTAGCTTCGACCTAGCTAGCCATGTGTCTGGCTTGAACCTTGCAGCTACGTGTCCAGCTTCGACCTAGCTAGCCATGTGTTTAGCTTGAACTTGGCAGCTATGTGTCCAGCTTCGGCCTAGCTACTACGACGTCTAGCTTCAACCAATTAGCTAGGTGTCCAGCTTCTATCTAGCTAGCTAGGTGTCTAGTGACGATCGTCTACGCGACGAACGAAGGAGTTAAGAAAAAGGAAACAGAGGATCGACGGAAGGGAAAGCAACGAGGCACTAAATCGGCAGCGCGAGCGCCGCGAGCTGAAATCGCCGGTTCGACTGCAAACGCGATCGTTCGGGTCCCAACTTTGCGGATCGAGCGCTCGCCGTACTCGGTGAGATGATTAGAATCCCACTTTAACTCTAGGCTCGATTCGTAATACCGATCCCGTAGCTTGCCGCATGATTCTTTGACCAAGCAACACGCGAGAAGCAGTGGAGAATCGGTCGTTACTCTATGACGAGCATAATCGCTTGAGCCTGGTTCCTTCCTATGTCCTTACTTAATACGGTGTCGTCGTCCAAGGCATCTAATTAGTTCCACGGCCTTAAAGTACGCTATTCTCGGCGGTTTTTAGCCAACAACGGGGTGTATTACACGACACATGGGGATTCTAGATAGATTAGATTGATCTTAAACGCTACTTACGCCACGGAAAAAGCGAGTAACTTCGAATGGAATGTAACTGTATGGATCAGTTCGTGGAACGGGAATACCTATCCGACTACTGGTATTGCTGGTACGTTTTTACGACGGAAATGAAACGTTAGTTGCTGACGTAAACGCGGTTAAAATTGTATGAAGAGGTATTAACGGCTGCTCACTACATCACACGGGCACTAGAACAAAAGATCGAAGAACAATTTTCGCTAAGAGCTTCAGCATTCGCGATCAAGCAAATGCTTGAATGTGTTGTTCGTTTCGGTGTCTAATTAATTTATCTATATTAACTTCGAAATGTCTAAATCGCTCTTCTGTTAATATAGATTATAAGAATCCTTCGTGTACCTCTAGGAGTGTTGAAAATTGTTTTGGGATGTGTGTGTTCGTTAAATTTTGGGAGATTGTTCGTGGATCGTGTTTTGATCAGACGATCACGCAAGTCGTTCCGGTCCGATTCCGAATCCGTCCCTAAGTCATCCCCAAGATGTCTCTGAAGGAAGCCTGCTAACTCTAGTCGTTACGTGGTTCGCGATAACTCAATGCCGTCGATTCGTCTAGACTCCAACGCTTGAACCCACCTGCCTTTTCTAGTTTCTATTCCTACCTAGTGCTTAAACTTGCACCCCTGAGATATTCGGTAATCTTTAACCGCATCTACGTATCAGTGCAGATCGAACCTGTTCTGCTCAGCGAGTCCGTCGAGGCGCGTTTACACTGGTGAAACGATCGGTTCAAACGATTCCATCCTTCTCAGACTTTCAACAATTCTCCGGGGCTCCCCTCTGTCAATAGAACAGAGATCGAGGCGTCCACAGTGTACGCGCACCCTTAAACTTCCGTTTCGTCTTGTGTCGTGGCGTCAGCTCCGAAAGCATGTTCCGAACCTTCTCGAGGACCTGCCACTCCTCTCGCTTATCCTGAAGCAATGAACGTTGCTCTCGGTTCGCTTTAGATGACAACGGGAGCTTCGTAAATTCGGCTACCTTCCTGCCTAGCTTCAAAGCTTCTACTCCCATCGCTCTAAACTCCTACGCAGTCTACCACTGTCTACGTTTCTTCGTCCGTAGAAAGAAACCTCCTCGCAGAATTCCATTGAATCTAACGGTAACGCGAAACGAATCGTGTAATCGAGTTATATTATCATAATATCAACGTGTTTCTCGGTTTCGTTCGTTCCTCGTGGAATTGACATGTGAAATGAATCTAACGCCTTCGTTCCCCAGCTGATGTTTGATGCCTGGACGGTCTACCTGCACTTATCCACGGATACGAGCAACAAAGGTCTCGTCGCGATGATCATACAAATGCAATGGTGCACGTGTCTCATATAAAAAGTATAAACAATAGGATCACATGGTCAAGTGCGGGCAAAAGTGTTTTACAAAGAGATAGAGATAGGATAGATAGATATAGATGGGGACTTAGTAGTCTCGAATGAGTGAAATCGGTGACAAGAAGGGCACTTAAGTTGTCAAGGCACATCAATAACTAAACAGTCGGACGTCTATTACCTCATTAAACTCGTGAACTCGGGAGCCGTTTTATAAGCTGCAATGAACAGTCCAATGAAAAGCTACTAGCCGATAGAGTATCGAGCTGCAAAATTGTGCAAATAGAGGATGGATTAAGTCTTACATCTTTGCATCTGTATATTGCGTCAGCTATTCCGTTCTACGCGTTGTTTCTCGAGCAATTCGAATCGAAAAAATTCTGAGAAAATGGTGAAATTGGCCTTCATAGTTCTACGCATGCCCTATCACACTTCTAACCAACGCAAACCATCATCGAAAACGATTCATTTCTAAAGAACCGAAGGTACGTTCCGTTGTACGGTTGAAAATTCGAACAGAATAGTGGAAGGAATTCTTTAGACTTTCGAAGCTGACACCACGAGGTCTGTCTTCGTCATAATATACGTTGATCAGCCCTTACGCTAATGTAAATTGAGATCATTTGGATAAAAGAGGTTTTCGTCTCTCTCTTGTTGCCGATTGTTGTTCTTATCGGCCATTGTGTTTTCACATACGAGTACTGTTACCAAAGAAGCGAATCGCAACGCATCGTTCCGGCGAGCGGACACCCGATTATTATATATTTGCAGATCATCAAACGTTCTCGGTTTGCATCGAATTTGCGCGAGCGCAAACAGTAGAATGCCCATTTGTATATTTTTTCCCTTTCACACTCTTTCTTCAAACTTCGTCCTCGCATGACACCGAGTCAACCACATTCGCGTTTCGTCTTCCCGTGCCCTAGTTCACGAACCTGTTGTTATCTCTTCTTTTTTTTTATTACATTTTGATTTTCCCACACGGTAGTCGATCTTAACTCTACGGACGAACGAACGTCCTTCGTTTTTCGCGAGTTTCCACCCCGGTCCGATCGAAACAGTCGCGACGACGCGAAAATCTCGGATAAACGACCACGTTCCGTTCGTTTCATTTTTTAACGTTTTTTTATTCTTTAATTTTATTTGGAATCCGGGACAGTTTTCAACATCGAGATGCTCGCGCTGTACGGAAGACAATGAATTTTGAACACGTCCAAATCGATCGGTCGCCGGCCGAGAGAGTTCCTTTTTGACTTGGCCGAAATATATTAGTGTCGTGTAACCGAGCCGGCGAGCCACGGAATAATTTTTTTCACCTTTTAGTCCGTTTCGTCCAACCATTTTGCGTTGCTCACATGCACGATATCAAAGTACTGTCCGCCATCGAAAGCTTAATGACTATTTGTGCGCTTAAGACACAGAGACGAGCGGATCGTGTTCTTCTTGACCGAAACGATAATGGTAACCGTATCGGCGATCGATCCGCTGTCCTGTCTCTAGCCAAATGTTCAAGTATAATGCCCGAATCTCCTCGTTTTTTTTTGTTCTCCTCAATCATATTGTATGACGTCGGTTTACAAATATTTTAACAATTTTACAAATATTTTCACCTGCAAGACTTTTCCTTCTCCCGTTATCTTCCCTTCGCAATCCCAGTCGATTTGTTTCCAAACCCCTCGTTTCTTTTTCCCGCTATTTTTCCCCTCCTTGCTCTTTCTCATTCAATCGTCTTCCTCTCGTCTGCGTTTCCTTTTAGACAATGCTCTATAATCGAAAGTTAAGCCTAAAAATGGTGGATCGCTGGAAGTAAAGTCGGATGAGGAGATGACAGGGGCCTATGGAACTGTTCTCTTCCTGTTTCTGAATCGAAAACCAAGTGCGGCGTTCCCGTAACCGAGACGAGAGAGTGTGCAGAACGGATACGTCGATGGTAACGAAACATAACCGGACGCTCGGAAAAAGTATTATTTATCGTTCATTTAACCTGAGAATCTTCTTAGCCACTATTTAAATGCTGAATACATCGAATACATAGAACCTACATAGTATTTTTTCATTTTTCACTTGATTAATATACATAAACGACCACGACTTTTCTCTTAATCCCCCGGTGAATTTTTTGTCTAACCCCCCCAGTATCGAAACACGCAGTTAATTTTGATGGAACGCATAGATTAAATACTCAAGAGAACTCAACGAATTAATCAACCGGTGAAGTAAAGAATGGAAATGTATCGGAAATCAGAATAAGAAGAAAAATCATCGATTCGCTCGAACGAATTCAATCGGAATGCAGAGGTACAGGGTAAAGGACGAATCGTTAATCGGTAAACGAATGGTATTTCTTTTTTTTTTTTTAACGAGTTATGTTTATGTTTATACACATCGCCGTGGACCGTTAGCAAAATTTACATCGTTGCGTCGCGTCACGTGCGAGACGCTAGCGTCGTTTAATCGCGCTCGGTGATCTGCAAATATATCGATGTCGCGCTCGCTCGCGAATCAATCTCGAATATCTAGCGAAATAGAATCGGTGTGTAAGCTAATCTAAATCAGGCCAGCCCAATATAGTCGATAGAATCTCGGCAACAGCAACAAATCATTGTAGAAGATATGTAACGTAAATCGCTTTTCTATTATATGTATAGTAAAATTCTGAGTTGCGTCGTTCAGTGCATACTGATCTAACATAAATAAGCTTTGAGGAGATCTCCTTTGCTCCAGTACTTTCGTTCGATGAATTTACATGTCGCCAAATATGCCGGCGAACGTCTTCCGAAGATTCTTCATGGTGTCCTCGGAGTCTTCGTTCTGAGTCTGGCTGCCTTGCCGGTGGAAAGGTACTCTGGTTGGTGGCGGATCTTCGGGACGTCGTCCGACGGAGGGTGCGCTGCTCACTGTGCTCGATTGTGATGCTATATGCCAAACAATGCAAAATTAATCATTTCATAACAACAGGTCAAGATCTGTTTTTATGATTTTGTAAGATTGAAATTTTAGGGGACTAACAAGGGAAGCACCCCAAGTGTCCGACATCGATTTTGATAATTTTTTGTGAGATGATGGTATATGGATCCCTAATTATGCATACAAAATATTAGGTGTAGTTACTCAATAGTTTTAAAGATATGAACAATTAAAGTTTCATACCTTGTTGATATACCATGATTTGAGCTGTAGTTCAACTTTAATTGTTCATATCTTTAAAACTATTGAGTAACTACACCTAATATTTTGCAAGCATAATTGGGGATATATATACCATTACCTCACAAAAAATTATCAAAATCGAAGTCGGACACTTGGGGTCCTTCCCTTGTAAGATTCTACAACTTTAAACTTCAGAGCTGAACTGAGAGACTTACATGTGTACAAACCTTGAGAATCACGGCGCTGCAGTTGATGGTGGCTGTCCGTGGTTGTAGTGTCGGTGGGAATAGCAGTTGTAGACCCTAGAGACCCTATGCTTCCTATGCTTGCCATGGATCCTAGGCTTCCATGCGATCCCAGAGGTACAGGTGGTGGTGCTGGGCGATCTTCAACTGGACTCGTGGCTTGACTGGTGCCAGTTATAGACCCTCTGGACGCTGTTTTCGTCAACACGCTTGGGGGTCGGCAACATACCTGAAAAATTATCTCAATGTTAATATTCATTGTCCGTTTAAACTCGCTGGTATATCAATGACTCATCGTTAAAATCCTCATTAAAACAATTTAGCAAAGGAAACTAAGGTGAAGTGCCCTAAGTCTAGACAGTCCAAAAGTGATACCTAAATCTGGACAATTGAATTTTCATAGTAAAATCAGTAATTAAGAGATTGAATAATTATATTATATATTCTGAGGCCTTAGCTACAAGTAGGTGTGAATATTATTTCATTAAGACATCAATTGAAATTTAAAAATGAATTCAAAGTTCATCTGAAAACAGTATACAAAATAGTCTATTTACAGGCGAATCTTGATTTATAGTTCGATCTCTTGTTAGAAAAAAAAATATAATTTAAGCCCTCAGACAAAAAATAATTAGCACGCATAATAATATTGATATTTTAAAATAAATTGGCAATCAAACTTAACGTAAATAATAATTATTAATCCAAATATTAGATGTCCAAGATTAGGACTGTTTTCAAATATAAGTACTCCATACTGGGACGCGATGACAGTAGCTGTCCCACTCTAAGCTTATACGCAATGTGCTTACGCCTGAAGCCGGACACGTCTTTGTGAATAAAATCAACGCATTGTTTGCAAATTATTTAACTACATGTACGTATAATTAGTCTTCTATTAGCTTGAATAACGTATGTAGAAAATGTATTCCTGTTGTGACGTTAATAATACTTTATGTTTACATCTTAAATCTATCAGTATTACTACCTAACCTTAAAAGTTGTATTATGACAAGTTTTATTAAAACAGTAAATGAAAATAAATATATGTTTGGTTAAATAATACAATACTATAATCTATGATAAGAATAGTACATATTACGCAAAACATCTTCTATTCGTCATGCGCAACAGCGCCACCAACCAACGTTTTAGGTTATGTTCGCTCGATCAACTCGTAAATTGAATTTGTCCCGATATAGGCTTTACTTCTGTCCAGGTACTAGCTTAGATTGGATTTAATATGTCCAACTATAGGTTTGAATTATTCTTGTTAATACAATTAAGATATTAACCTAAACAATGATTTTTTTTATTTTAAATTACTTTACAAACTCTGAACTGTATGTTAAAACTCTTTTAGAAATTGTTTTTGTTTATTTAAAGTGATAAAATTTAAAATAGAAAAACATGCTGTCCAGGCATAGGGCACTTCACCTTAGTTTCGTTTAAACTACGACATGGTAGACGTCACATACGTGTCACGGTGAAACTGTCTTTACAGTTCGGTATTTCGCCAAGTAATTTTTATCAGGAACGCATATAAAATCTTCAATTTATCTACAAGTACATCTTGATAGATGTACCCATAACATGAACCGTTAGAAAAGCATTAAACCCTTCCCTTACCTGCATCTTAGCGGTAACGAGGTCTGCGATGTGACGACGATCCTCTTCCTGTGTGTCTCCCATTAACGACAAAGCGCTGTCATTTACTTCGATTATGTACTCCCGGCCATCCTTCCCGACGAGCAGCTCGATCGCGCAGATATCCAATCCGCCAAACAATTGTGACACGTGGTCGATCCATGTACGGTGTTTCTCGCTCACGGCTAATTGCTCCAACATCGCCGAACCCGTGTTGGACTTCCAGTTTCCGCTTATGCTCTTCCGCCTGCGTGCAGTACCGACAACGGTTTTATACTATTCGTCTTAGGAAGTCCCGCGGCGTAATGATTTACGCATTCATCGCGGTTGCTCGGTCAATTAACTCCCGACCGGTGAGGTCGAGGCGAGACATCAATCCCTCAACGCGTCACATTTAATCATTTCTAATTGACAGTCTCGATTATTGGCAAACTTTTTCATCCGCCCGGCCACGCGGAGAATACACCGTCTTTTACATTAATCATTGCAATAGAAAAAGAACCGTCAATTTCTCTGGACATCAAAGAACAACGAGCTATCCGCAATTAAAATATCCAAGACTAATCGTCCGCGATTATTGTCATTTTACTGGGTGTTCCAATGATTTATACAGATGGAGTCAAAGAATACTGGTGGACTATTGCAATGACTGGCAGGTGTGCATCAATCATACTTCTGTCAGTTATACGCCGTACTCTGACACGCCTGTAGCCACATATTCAATTGTTAATTTCAATGAAAGGCGTTCGGTGGTCATTTATTTCAGATCATTCTCACCCACCACCGGTTCTCTACGTCCACCTACCCGTTGAAGATCGAACAACATTGTGGAGCGAAGTGTACCATACCCTGTTGCTACATGCAGGAAACATTGCGGACTTTGTTCTGGACTCGTATTTATCGCGGATTATTGACGCCACTGGTGGATAGACACGGTCCGGACGGGTTAGCAGCGGACGTGTTTTCGCGACACTCACATGAACGCTTTGTAGTTATTGCCGATTTTCTGCACGTGCACGTCGTACTTGGTCTCCACGTACGGCTCCGCGGTGCAGTAGGTGTTCGCCAGTGCAGCCAACGAGGCGAGATCCAGAAACTCCTGATTCGTCTCGGCACGGGCTTTCCCCACTCCCCCGTGGGCGTGTCCGAGTTTCACCACGACCGGATAACGAGATGCGCTCACCTGCAAAAGAAAGATAATCGAGGTATATAATTAATGCGACGATACGATTACGTGACGAGTCGCCCCGAGCCCGCCTGTTTATGGCTCAGGCTGCCGGCGCCAGCCTCCGAGACCATCGAACAAGAGCTACGACCATCACTCGGACGTTTTTATTGGATTACAGATGTTCGTGCGTTTTCCAGGTACAGGAAGTTCATTACAACGCTAATGTGTAGACAGCGGATGAGTAGGTGTAAATTAAAATATAGTAAAAACATTACACGGATTTTAACCCTTTGCACTCCGTTGTCCCCTCTGAGGCACTACTAAAAATTGCTGTACCATTATTCGAAATATTATTTACATTATGAAATATATCGATATCTAATCAATTACTAAACATTTTGGTATTGTATGAGGTATTACACCAATTTCATATCCATAAAATTGCATAAATCATAGGGAATGGAAATATTCTAGATCGGAAGGAATGTTTAATTTTCCAGTTAAAATAACTCGGAGTGCAAAGGGTTAAACTGCTGTTACATTGTTTTCAACCTATTAAACATATTTAGAAAGAAAATAAATTTCTAATTCTATCCACTGTGTTACAATGCAGAAAATGTTTATTTTGCTTAAAGAAATTTTGTTACATTTCATGAAGTTAAATGTATTCTAAATGATTTCAACATCCGCATTCTAGTTCTTATATGCCAAATTCAATTTACCGATAGGTGTAGCTGGCGTGATAAATATGTTATGTGAATTATTAGCGAACGCGTGTCACCGTGTACCGGCAGGGGATCGATTAACAATAACGGTGGGAATTCTGCATTCCAATCTAAGATCAACGGAAACCAGTCTCCCGATGGGACGCCTACAGCAGTCTCGGGCCTGTCTTCCATAATCGAATACATTAACCGACATCTGTGAATGAAGATCAAAGTCTGCCGATACGCAGGCGGTTGATTAAGCAGTCTACAATATTCACGTGGGCTGGAAAAGATTATTGCACGCCGATAGCACCGCCGCGTGTCATTCAGTTCCGCGAAAGTCTCTTCCAGTCGACTGTCCGTGAAACTATCTCCAATTTCCACGATCGTCGGAAAAAAGCGTTTCCTTCGAAACCGTGCACGCTGTCCGATCGTACCGGTTCTCGTTTGCATAAACAACAATCGCTACAGTTTCCGTAACTACAACAATCACAACAGTTCTCCAGCAGACTCGATCTCAGTAGTTGACACAAGCAAGTGGATAGACCATCTTCCATTTTTCTCTTTCGAGAACAGGCTACGGTAGACCATAATCTCTACGACAAATTTCATCCAATTCCATGATCGAACGAAGAAAAGAGGGGTAGGACAGCATGAAACGTGAATGCTCTCCGGCTCGTCCCGTTAGCATAGATAACCGTGGTATTCTCGTTGATAGAAAGAAGTCTACCGTGACTAAGTGGTTGATATTGCCTCTAATCCTCTGACCAGTCTCGATCGCATCCTGTGCGCTCTTCTATCCATTCCCGGAATGTGAAATGCATTCGCGTCACCTGTTCGTTTACCAGAATAAATTTTCACCTGCGAAACTGGACGTAAAATCATATTCGAGATCAACTAGCAAAGTTTAAATTTGTTAGATTGAAACATCCTCTACAGTTTCGTCGGGACAGGATATTCCACATTAGGAGCATCGATTTGAAATTTTTTCGTGAACCGTAGATTTAAACATAGTAAACCTGGAAACATTATCTGATCGAAGAACAGTATCCGACCAGAGCTTTATTTTTAATTTAATAAATAATAATATAGATTGTCCCGCACACTCCTGAGGCAAATCAATTTCTACGTACCTGAACGTGTTTTGAGAACGAGAGCAGGATTTCAAACAATGAAATCCAAATCCACATATGGAGGAATAAATCCTTTAAATCGCATTATTGCAAGCTCAAACGTACTGTATAATAATATTGATTTTTTTAATGACACGTTACAGGAATTCAAAAGAAAATTACGCAAGATTATTTTGTTAATATCGTACCTGTATTTGTTTAGTTTCGCGCTTGTCCCTTTTTATTACCACGTTTTTATTAGCTCGCTTTCTTGTTTGTCTGTTTGCCTGTTTGTTCGGTACAAATTTTGCAATTGATTTTAAACTAACTTCCCGATGAGCTAGAGACTTGAAATTTTAAACATAGCTCAGAACTGGATGACAATGCAATATTTAAAAAAATTTTTTTAAAAAAGCCTATGCGTTCAGGAGATATAAATTATTAATAATTTGAACCTTTGCACTCCCCCGCCGCGTGACGTAGTACGTCTTCGCGTTCAGCGTCCCCACTCTACTACGTGTTCCCACTCTGACTCATCCCCACTCCACTGACCCGCTTCGCACAGAAGGAGCTCAGTGTGCGTCAGTGTGCGTCCGAGCTCCGTGCGGTGTTTACAAAGTTACTACTTATTATTATAGTATAATGTTTGTTTACCAATCGAAAGAATAGTTACACCAAAATTCTCCGTCGAGCCTTTATCTTTGACATTTTACCACGGCGTTCGTTTTCGATATGACGCGTCGCAATACCGTCTGAAATTTACTACATGTCTCTGTTATAATCTCATCAAAATGTTCAAAATCGATTGTAAAATTCCACACATATAAGGCTAAAAAGCAGAAAATAATTATTTAAATAAAAATAAATTTAAAAAAAAAAACCACGTTTTTAAAACGGACTAAAAACGTATAAAATAAAATGTTAATAAACGCCACGTCTAAAAACGGACTAAAAAGTATAAAATAATTTTTTCTAGCCCCATACAGATTCGTAACCCCGTACACATAGTCCTGAAAATTTGTGATTGTGAATTTTGAATAGCTATGAAAATACTTGTAAGATTTAAAACGAAAAACGTGGGGCGCATGCAATAGATAATTCATGCATGAACACCTAAATCACTAACAATTTTATTGTACTGCAAATGATATGAACTGTTTTGCGAGTTTTCTCAGCGGCAGCTACTCTCTACACTCCTTACTATGTATTATCTTGCCCTCCACGTTTTTCGTTTTAAATCTTACAAGTATTTTCATAGCTATTCAAAATTCACAATCACAAATTTTCAGGACTATCTGTACGGGGTTAGGAATCTGTATGGGGCTAGAAAAAATTATTTTATACTTTTTAGTCCGTTTTAAAAACGTGGTATTTTTTAAAAATTTATTTTTGTAAATTTTAGGTTGTCTTTTTTAACTTCCCGATTTTATAGGGAAGTTATTGTAATTTTGTTATGTTTCTTTTTATTTTTATCAGTTCTACTGTAAACAACTGTAAAGATTTGAATAAAAGGACCTCGGTCCGTATATAGTAATAATAATAATAAATAATATTAATTTGTATGCTTCTGCATAGTGTCTCGTAATATTGTCGAAGAGTGTTTTTACAGGCCGGCGTAGAAAAAGGAAGTGGCTGTTTAATGGATTGCCCCTTCGTGTTCGTGTCCGGGCAGCTATAGGCCGGCAGCCCTCCGATGGTTCGCCGGTAGAGAGAGCAGTGCTCAAACTGAAACTGCCGTGTGCGAAACCAGCACGTGGGTGTCGCGAAACTGCAACCCTGAGCACCGCTGTTGTACGCGTGCCCCTTCCCCCCCTCGGACGGACACCAACGACGGGGATCAACGGCGAGGGACATAGAGATAAATCATTTATCGTGCCCAAGGGGACTTTCGAGGACTCCGAGGGCAGACAGGGGTGTCACCTTCAATTTCGTTTTCTCCCGCTCTCGGACGCACTAAAAATAATGCGCGTTTCACGCGGACGGAACCGAACGTTTATATCCACGTGACACGCTGTCCCCCGGTAATGAATAAGTAAGTTTCGGTTACACGGGGATCATCGGTTACTTAAGAGTCAATGGTTTTTCGAGACACGCTTGGTGTCCAGGTCGTTGACCCCTGACGGGCCACCGGCAAATTCCAATTAGAAAGCCGTAATTGGAGACTGCAATTAGCGTGTTGTAGCATCAAGGTTGTAGCCCCACTTTTCATGTCTTTTGTATTGTGTATTCTAAATAAGAGGAATTGGAAGTTTCTTTTTTATTTTAAGCATTTCAGATCTCAAGTGAGATCTATTTCTGCTGCAGTGAAGTAAATTACAATCTACATTAAATCGAATCAAATTAAATTCGTAGTTTACAGTTTTTTAAGCAATTCAAAATAAGAAAACAAGCTTTAATGTTGGGTCGGGCAACTAATATTTCTAAGCTTAAGGGTAATTGAAGTTTAATTTTATGCAGTTGATGAATTAGCTTAGATCGCTGCAAATCGAAGAGACTACATTGCCAAACAATATGATTGATATCCTGGCTGCCGTATCCGTACTCGCACTTCGGGTCACTAAGAATTCCTACACGAAATAGAGACGCTTTAAGGCTATAATGATCGGCTCTGGATCGATTAATAGTTACAATAAGTTCTCGTGAAAGACGTTCTTGAATTCTAGAGCAGTGGGTAAATTTTTTAAAAATATGGTTTGTTGTAATTCAAAGGATTGCACCGTTTTAATTTGACGTCTCATGAAATTTGTAACTTCTGATATTTGAAATAAAGTGAGATTGTTCCCAATAATGTGATTCATATGAAGATCAGAGGGTGCTCCGAACATTTGAGTGAGTCTGTACACGAGTACTTTCTAACGCGTTGCAGTACTTGTTGCAGTCCAAGCATGTTTCATTGGCATAAAAGTATTCACCTCTTCAGCTAATCCCACATTATGCTTCACAAATCGATAAACTCAACCAACCAGTTATAAACTAATAAACTCAGCTAGCTGATTACTTTATAAAAGATCCGAAGCAACAGTTTCACCAACGTTTCTTAAAATGTTTGAGTCGAGAGAAAGTCGAACGATTTCTTAAAATTCAGTAAACGATTTCGAACATAATATCACGTAACCACGACAAATCTCGAAATCGTTACAATTTGTTTCACGCGGTATCGGAATGTTCGAGCATAGAAATTCCAAAGAATTTGTAAACACACGGATTCGTTTGTAATAAATTTAATTACCTCGACCACTTATCTTGCAATAGATACACCGTCGTCGCAATAACGTCCTTCGTTTGAAACTCTATACATGTCGAACGTTTAGACAGCGGAATGCCTGGCGTTCTCCTCACGAGATCCACGTATGCTAAATTTTATGTCTTCGTCGGCGCAACTTTAAACAGATAGGTTCCCACTAGGTCAGCAACGTTCTGTTTGTAATTTCGAGCTGTTTGGACTCTCGAATTCCTGAGATTCCGTCAATTCGAGTATCCGTGTACACGGGGCGTCGAAATCCTCTTGAATGCACGAACAAAATCACGATAATCGCAGAAGACAATTAAGAGAAAGATGCAATAAATCAGAATTTACGAATACTTTGGTTACGACATCTATCAAAAGAATTATTTTTCATAAAGATCCGCAGGCCAGTCATAACTCAGTCATTGACAAACAATTCGATAGATTTCCGATGCCTAACGAGTTAATTGACAGAATCACAGATAGCCAGCCTCCCGGAGCCGTGCCATCATAGCAAAATGCAGATTCCACGGGCAAAGTCCGTTTCCGCCCAGTTGGGCTCCGTGATCCAGAGTTCCGACCCGCCCGCCATAAATGATAGTAATCGTGGATGAAACGGTGATGAGTGGGACCCCCGCGAGCGCGTTTTTCGTTGAAGGGGGTCCACGGTCCCCCGAGAGCAAACAAAGAGAGAGGCAACCATCGATCGAAAAAGAAAAGAAAATAGATCGTCTGTAGTTCGAACCAAGAGAGGAATACATGGAAGACGGCACTCTTGGAGGAGGAGAAAGATAGAGAGCTGTGGGTGGCCGGCGGGAGACGGAAAGTGAGCAAGGTATACCAAAGCGGTGGGAGATAGAGGCTTGATAGTAGGGAGACCTCTCGGTCGCTTGTGGAGGGGAAGCAGAGGATCAAACGAAGGAGGACAGAGCGAACGATAATGAAAACGCGGGAGAAGGACAGTCCGTCGACGGTGTCGGAGGATAGAGCGAGAAAGGTGAGCAATGTGGAACGAGCAGAAACGAGGAACGGAACGAGAGAAGTCGGATTGAAGGAATAGGGGATAAAGACGCGGAATAGGCTTGGGAGAGAGATCGAGGAAGAGGGTGAACGAGCTGGGTGAGAGGGGGAGAGAGAGAGAGAGAAAGGTAAAAGTCAGAAATGAGAAGCGGGACGGAGAGGCCCCGGGATGATTGAGCGAGCAAGAGAGAAAAACCGAGCGAGAAAGCCGATGTTGAAGCTCGTCGGCGGAAGAAGGAGCGAGCTAAGGAACGTAGGAAGGAACGAGAGGCTCCCGTGTCGGTGTCGGTTCGCGCTTGCATTGCTTTTCGAAGCTCGCGCGCGAAAGGTTCGTGGGTAGGTGCGTGAGTGCGTGTGCGATCGATAAACGCACGTGAAAATCCAGTCGGTCTTCTTTCGCGGCTCCGTGTCGGCCTCGAGACACCTCGTGGATTCGAAGCGTACGGCGTTCGCGGGTCCGGAAAGCTCGCTGCTACTACCACCAGTCTCGCACGATCCTCTTCCTCCGATACCACGGTCCCGAATTCCAGTGCACGCGAATCTACTGCGAGACTGTTCGCAAATTGGTACCGGTGTCTTCCGGTCCGTCGACGGGCATCCGCCGGTCACGCGCCCGCTCGCCGGTGCCCGCGCGTCTTTGAGGTCAAGCGGAATAACGGAGAGAAAGGCGGAGTGCAAGTTAAACTGTGCGAGGAAAGCGGAAGAAGAAGGATCTGCTAGGGGTCACGGAGAAAGGTATACCTTGTGCGCGCGCGATTTTCGCATTCCCCTGTCACACTGTTCCGTGTTTATGGCGATTACGCCGCGATTCGCGCCCTGAACTTGTCGCCTTGGTTCCGAGACTTTACAATGTCACTGCGAGATCGCCCGATTTTGTTTTTCTTCTTGTGCGCGGCACTTGCGTCGCATAAACCGTCTCGTCATTAGAGACCGCTCGGCTTCATTGTAGATTTTGAGATTTTTAGACTTGAATGTGAGACCTCGAGACGTTAACACTGTACGAGGTTCTCTCTCAAGTACACGTTTCATTCATAACTCGGTACAACGATCATATATTGATTGCAGAAAATTATGCAAAATTATAAATCGTCTCGTCATTAGAGACCACTCGGTTCATTGTAGATTTTGAGATTTTTAGACTTGAATGTGGGACCTCGAGACGTTAACACTGTATTCTCTCTCAAGTACACGTTTCATTCATAACTCGGTAAAACGATCATATATTGATTGCAGAAAATTATGCAGCGTACAACAGGAGCTGTTTAGAGCCAGTTATTTGTTTCATCCTTACTACTCCGTGTATCCATGGTCCAGCAGTTTAATGCGCACCAGTGTAATTACATATTTGCATCAAGTGCCTCGTTATGTCCGTATAAATTCATTTTATTACGACTTGATTCATTCTTATTAGATGCAACACTGCCCGCCTGTCATAAACGCAATCTTATTGATACGTTACGATTAGAATGCGGCTCTTTATGCGTTTACGGCACATGCGATGTTCGGAATACAAGAAAATGTGTATAGTACTGTTATTTTTGCTATTTCAGAAGGAATCTGTTAGTCAATCAAAGAAATTTTTCTCTGCAATTAATGTTCATAACATTCGACAGGAAAATGAGAACACAGTCCAAATTTTACATTGCTTCATCAGACGAATTCTCGATATATTTGAACATTCTGTTCGTACGTTCTAATAATTCCTACGGGGCCAACAAAACAGCTGCGCGCGACGTCCGCGATAATAACTCTCCTATACTATAATACAATGGAAAATAAATGAGTGCAGCTTCATTAAAGCTCCTCTCAATCTCTGAACGTGGAATACGTGTAGCAGCCGTTTCATGTGGCAGTCGTGTTCCGCAGCACACGATCCTAGAATCCCAGCAATCACTGTCAAACCGAAACTCTTTCGTGCCAAGAAACGTTGCGCACGCTATAATAATGCATCGGCCGAGAGCGGGGTTATCCGCACGGCGGAATTTGGAGCAGAAAAAAAGGGCGGTGCACTTCTGCATTGGACGTGTCCGGCTTCGATTCGGCCGGTTCGGTCAGAGATTAGATTTGACGCTTTATTGGACTAGCAATCAAGACGATGACATCAGAGTCGGCTGCTGCAGGCCAAAATAAACTTTGCTGAACGCGCGGCTGAGCGATCTCGCAATCGGGCTTCTGCGAACCTTCTGTTCGCCGAGAGTCGATCGACGACGGACACCGTTCGCGAACTTATCATTCCGCCTGTGTACCTGTTAACATTTCAGTGAACTTGGGAAAGCTGACGGCACACAACGGTACGTGATCGCACGACGATATTGTTGGTAAATACCTCGAGCGGTTCCGTATCGGCCTCTTGGCAAACGTAGCGATTGAACATGCTGAGCAACGTTACCACTAATATCGTTCTAGGATGTGGCAACATTATGTACGAAAATGTATCGTATAATTTGAATCTCTTAGCACTTTGCCATTCGAAGATAATGTAAAGAAACAAACAAAAGTTTGCACGACGCGTTGGTATGATTGTGCGCAGCTAAATAAATAAGTAGGGATAATACGACTTTGAAAATTGATTAACATTCCAAGAAAAATTGTTTTCGATGACAAGATTCATAAAGCTCACTCTTATAAGGTGAAGTGCCCTATGCCTGGACAGCATGTTTTTCTATTTTAAATTTTATCACTTTAAATAAACAAAAACAATTTCTTAAGAGTTTTAACATACAGTTCAGAATTTGTAAAGTAATTTAAAGTAAAAAAATCATTGTTTAGGTTAATATCTTAATTGTATTAACAAGAATAATTCAAACCTATAGTTGGACACATTAAATCCAATCTGAGCTAGTACCTGGACAGAAGTAAAGCCTATATCGCGACAAATTCAATTTACGAGTTGATCGACCGAACATAACCTAAAACGTTGGTTGGTGGCGCTGTTGCGCATGACGAATAGAAGATGCTTTGCGTAACATGTAGTATTCTTATCATAGATTATAGTATTGTATTATTTAACCAAATATATATTTATTTTCATTTACTGTTTTAATAAAACTTGTCATAATACAACTTTTAAGGTTAGGTAGTAATACTGATAGATTTAAGATGTAAACATAAAGCATTATTAACGTCACAACCGGAATACATTTTCTACATACGTTATTCAAGCTAATAGAAGACTAATTATACGTACATGTAGTTAAATAATTTGCAAACAATGCGTTGATTTTATTCACAAACACGTGTCCGGCTTCAGGCGTAAACACATTGCGTATAAGCTTAGAGTGGGGCAGCTACTGTCATTGCGTCCCAGTATGGAGTGCTTATATTTGAAAACAGTCCTAATCTTGGACATCTAATATTTGGATTAATAATTATTATTTACGTTAAGTTTGATTGCCAATTTATTTTAAAATATCAATATTATTATGCGTGATAATTATTTTTTGTCTGAGGGCTTAAATTATATCTTTTTTTCTAACAAAAGTTCGAACTATAAATGCACATGATTCGCATGTAAATAGACTATTTTGTATACTGTTTTCAGATGAACTTTGAATTCATTTTTAAATTTCAATTGATGTCCAGATTTAGGTATCACTTTTGGACTGTCCAGACTTAGGGCACTTCACTTTATCTGCCACGCGAGAATCGCCCGTTGAATAAATTAGGAATAAACTTGGCTACCAGCTAGTGAACGTAATGTATCGAGAGTAAATACTGCTTCTCTGACCCACTGCACATTCGACTCCAGGACAGAGTCGGATGCCACCGCGCGTTCGTATTATAGTTTACGGCTCGGCGGCGGGTCTGCTGGAAACGCGAAAACCGCGGGCGGAGGCTTGCCGTCGCCAACAGGAAACATAACACGCGATGAAGACGTTTACGGTCGTTTCATTATGTTAATTCCACGATGGGACAGCCATTATGTCCGGCGCCCCGTGCCGCCACGCGAAAAGAAGCGTCGTCGGCCGTTTCCCTGAGACTTCGCGCGCGAATAAAACACGAAACTCTCTCACCTGGTTACATTTTATCATCGTCGGTTTCCACGACCAGCCTCATAATGAATAATTCATGTTACTAATTAGTCGAGGTTCGATGTATCGGCGCCTCGGCCGCTGCCTATCATCGTCTTTGCCACGACTTTCGCCGGTCGCGATAACAGAGATTGGCGCACGAGATTCGAACATTTACCAGCGAATTTAATAAGAATCAATTAATTCGAGATCCAAGCACTGCAGAAACGTTTACGGATTGAAACGTTTCGGTCGTGAAATGTCGGCGGTTCGTGTCGATCGAACGTGGAAACACGATGCACTGGGTGGCTCGAATAGGAAACGTAACAGATCGAGATCTGTCCGGGAAGATTAGTCTCACAAAGTATGGAAATCGTATGCTAATAATATCGGTGTTCCATTACCGATCGCTGTCAACAAGGTGACAGAATCGATTTGGAAAAAGGCTGATAGCCAGGGTCTACCCGTAGCATGCATAAATTTCAATCCATTACGTTTTATTATCCGAGACGCGGAGTACACGATTTCCAGCGAAATTCCATATTCATGGACAGGCCACCGGTACGCGTTTCCTTGCGAACAGATTTTCTCATACACGGACGCCATGCCGGTGTTTTTTCCCCCTCGATTCCCTCGGTCGTAACAGCGAAAGTCCACGTATCCCCTGGATAGCCTTAATTGCCATCTCTAGCATGCGAAACACATCTCGTTAGCAACCCCGTGATTGCACTATCTGGACATTTATCATGTGAAATGCTCGCAATTTGTGTTTTGTTTGGTCGAAGGGTCTTCCTGCTTGCTCGTCGCGTCGCAGATTTTGTAATAGCTTGTAATCGCTGGAGCTTGAATGCAACTTTACGGCTGCAACTTTTGTTGCACAAGATAACAATTACTCGAAGCAGTGCCGGAAATGTGCTACGTGTCGTACGAAGTCATTATGAAGCACTTAAGTTGTGCTGATTCGTAGATATTTATGTTCACAGCTATTCGTGTACTTTCTATTAATTATTGAGTAAATCATTCAGTCGACAAACGATTCAGACGTGAAATTATAGACGTATTTGCTACTCCGTTTTCAGCGAATATCGAAGACAAGCTCTTTCGTGCAACGAGCATCATAAAATCGAGTGTAGCAAGGGTTTGACTCGACCTTCAGTCGAACGTGAGACGGACGACCGTGTAATCGAATTTTGTACGCTTCCGAGCAATCGATTTCGATAAACGGCACGGCGCAAAGTGTGAGAGCACCGAGTTGATTGAACGAGGGGGTCTTGTCGAAGAATGATATTGAGTTAATCGTCGATTCCTCTGCCCCGACTCTTTCTACATCGATCGGACAATATCCTATAACAAATTGTGTCCCCTCGTCCAAAGGCAACAGGAAATTTCATTATAAATATTCTCGAAACGAACGTCGAGCTATTACTTGAAAGTATCCACAAGAGGAGGAGCGTAATAACCAGAATATTAGTAAAAGGTTAATATCGTAGAGCGGAATGTGGTATAATTTAAAATACACAGAACTAGTTTTCTTGAAAAATGACAGACAGTTTTCCTACAGAATGGAGAATACATCTTCATAAAATTGAAATTCGTGTACATAAGTTTGCTTTTAACCTGCTTACACACTGTTAGAAGCCATTTCGAGGTATTTTTATCGAAAAACTATGTTTTATGATTTCTGTTGCAATTGCGTTCACGGAGTTCCTTACTTGGAACTTCTGTGTGGTAACATTACATTAACGCTACACACTTTTATCTTACAAGTATTGATAAAAGGGAGTAGACTCCTTTTTCCAGGATTGCAAAGATGCGGGATTCGCCTTCTCATTTCTCGATATTACAAACACGGAGTTTCTCAGTAGTCAAAAACGCTAGATAGAAGATCGATCTAGGACGCTATCTCCCTCAAAAGTCAAATTTTTTCGTTTACGAGGCGTAATTTGCATTATTTGGCAGCGTAATTTTAATACAACTACGCATGCAGCTATTTTTATAGCTACACTGCCGCTCAAAAATATGTGGACACTTTCCATGATCATGAAATTTGTGATATATAATGTATATTTTTATCATCAAACAATATTTGTTGTTAAAGTCTATTATGAATATGTATATAATGTATTCTAATAGTACCAAAGTAAACAATTTAGTTATTGAATTTTCTTAAATAAATAAGAGAAAAACTATGGGATCACATAGATAGATAAGTCCGAAAACGATGTCCCAAGTCTGAAAAACATTTGTGGGAAATATTAGAATCTGAGTGGAACCTTATTGAAAGCGAAGTAATGAAAAAGTTAATAGCCAGAATGCCACGACTAGTAAACGCGGTCATAAAAGCACGCGGTGGATATGTAGACGAAAAGAAAATATAATTATTTTTTATCATTATCGGTGAGACATTTAATAAATTATTATTAAAATACGTTCTCCAATACTGTACGAACTGAAATACATACAAGATAATCAAATTTACCAAAGATATCATAACTTTTTTCAGGTAGTTATAAGAATTAAGGAAGTGTCCACATACAGTCCCTGTTCACTTTATTAGACTCACCTCTATAATTATGATATTCTGAGTTTTACCATGAATAATGGGTATGCCTTATGCAAATATCACTTAATGATGAACAATGAATTTTCCATATATTTATTTTACAAAAACAATGGATACAAACACAAATAGATCAATATAATTCTTAAAACACTAATATTTTGCTAATCCTTAACTGCTCTTAAAGCCGCAACTCTTATGGGCATGCTATTTATGCAAGTTTGTGCAATTTCTTTTAATATAACGTTATGGTGCCAGTGATATATTATTCTCTCTATCAACTTGGTCTTTGTTGTTGTATTTTCTTTGGCCAGTTCTCTTTTCAGGCACTCCCAGACATTTTCAATCGGATTCATGGCTGATGAATTGTCGGGCCATGGTAAAAGGGGGATTTTTTGCTCTTGCAAGAAAATTTTACATTTCGATAGGCAACCTTATATGTAGTAAGAAATCATTACCCCATAGGTTGAAAACAGCGTTGAATTCCTTATAAGATTTCAAAAAGCACCAATTCTTCAGGTGAGTCTAATAAAGTGAGCAGGGCAAATTACGCCTCGTAAACGAAAAAATTGGACTTTTCAGGGAGATAGCGTCGTAGATCAATCTTCTATCTAGCGTTTTTGACTACTGAAAACTCCCGTGTTCGTATTATCGAGAAATGAAAAGGCGAATCCCGTACCCTGCAGTCCTGGAAACGAGTCTACCGCCTTACAGAGATCGACTGGGAAACTGAAAATTCCTCAACTTGAAAAGTTCGAAAATCGAGGGACGCAGAAGGGGAAAATTTTTGGGTGACTCTTTAGTGTCCGGAAGCTTTTTGGACCCAGGTGTAGCTGTCGTTTTTCGAGGCGACTCGCGGGGCGAGCATGTTCCCCGAATGGAAATAAATGCCGCGTAGAGCAAAGGTACGAGAGAACGGGCTCACGATGGTTCTCGTGCTCGTGTTCGTATGTAAGGTACGTAGGTGCGTGAAGTGGCCGGCTGGTTGGCGCCATTCGGTCCTCCGCGTATCGGCGGAACGCGTAATAAACGTAATATCGTAGAGGCCGATACGACTCATGCATTACGCTCCGTTACGAGTCGAACCCGAGGGATTATATCTTCCTCGGCCGGTTAATCGGCGTATCACAATCCGATCCCACGACGTGGGGAGGCCTACCGACGATTTATAACGCGTTCGAGGCTATTCGTTCCTGTTTGTACTTCAGGGGAATCACTTCCCTTCTAATGAACGCTGTCCATGCCCGGTCGCGAGCATTACGAGAAATCATACTGCCCGGACCTTCGGAAACCCAATGGGAATTTGTGGAGGTTCTTTCCGAGAAACTTAGACGCTTAACAGCGCGAGGTGCACAGGATTTGTGGCGGCTCCGGGCTCGTTTCGATGAAAAACGACGCCATCGCATCGTCCTATAGCCTGCCCTATCCGAATTAAGAGGGGATGCAAAGCAGGAAAATCGACTAACATTTCAACATTTTTATTCTAGAAAACTATTAGCTACGGAAGATCATCATTGCATAGTTACGAAGCTAAATAGAAAAAAATGTTGCACACTTAATATTAATTAGGCAGCTGAAATTTAAGAAGGTTAATATGTATTAAGATTAATAAAAGAAGAGAGAACTTTCTATTTGGTTTCTGCATCCTGCAATCAATGCTGAAAATTTTTATTTTTAGGCTGAAAATTAGTGCAGAACTTAATCTACAGATTTCAGATACGTCGAAAAGGTGCAGGAACGAGCCTGGTCGGTTACCAGACTGGACCCGCGAATCGAATAATTTATAGTCGTCGGTTTTTCGTGATTACGCTCGCGGCGCCGTCGGTACAGCCAGTGTAACGATAGAAAACGGGTGGGACAGGACACGGATCGTGGTCACGGGTCCGATAACGCCGCGGGAGTTCGCGATACATTCTTCTTTACTGCAACGACACCGTAATCTGGGAATCTCGGCGATAAATCCTCAACTATTCCGGGATCAAACGCCGACCGGACACCGGGCCGAGTTATTGGCAATTTTCTCGTAATTTATGCACGTGTCGTTGCGCGTCGCGGCTGTATCGTACCACTGATTACACCGTGTTGCGGCGGCGGTTCTTTATCAACCAGCCATTACGGGACCACCGTCCCCAGCCGATATTTATACCGCGGATTTGTATAAAGAGCGACGCGCGGCTCGTTATTTTCGGTTCGGTATTATTCGACGACCCCATTCTAGCCGAGCTGCCGTGCATTTTCGACAAGGTGAATGCACGTGCCCGCGGCCGGTGATTAATCGGCGCTCCGTACATCGTTGGCCATTATCCAATCCGCGACGCTGGCGCCAGTCATAAATTAATAGTTTCCGCGAAACCCAAGGACCCACCCTTCCCGCACATCGTCGGAACTAACCGTTTCGCTATACATAGTACAATCAGGCAAAAAAATTATAGTAACGTTTCCAATGCAATACAATACAATGGACTGTAATTTTGCATCACATATCCGGAATTTGGGATAATGTCAATGATAGGTTTTCAGCCACTTGCAACGTTACTTTCGATCTCGGTTTTCCCGGTACTTTGAAGCTACGATTGCGAACGGCGGATTAATCGCAGGTATGAACACTACCATTCCGTGGAAATGCTCGTGTTTAAGGACGACTGTGCCTCCAAGGCGTGAGAGGTGTCTTATCCCGTCGCAACCAGAAACGCTGGGACGACTAATGAAATATTTCTGACCGCAATGTTGGTCTTCATTCACCTGGAAACACCGCGCGGCGCTACATTTCTCACGCGGTAATTACTCGCGGTTCAAGAACCTTCGTGGCTCCGGGCGGACGCGAACTGTCAACGATTCGTGAAGGAATTGGTATGCCACTTGGAAAGGTTCTCTACACCCAATAATCAACAACGTTAGCATTAGCGAAAAATTGGAAATATTTCACTTGGGATTTCCTGGCTTATAATTAATGAAATTATTAAGGCGTTTTTGCTGGAGAATATTAAATCAATTAGGCCAGCCTTTAACGAATACACTCTTGTCATTTTCACGAAATATTAGACGTCATGATCGTGTGTCACCTGATCTTGGTATAATAATAATGAATTAAGCATAGGCTGTTTGCTGAAGAAATGTCGTTTCACTGTTTTTGTCTTCGAGTCTAAAGTTTCATTTGGTATATGCACATACAGTCGGTGTACAAAGTATTCGTACACATTAAAAAAACAAATTACTTTTTCAAAATTGGACCCAACAGCTTGAGTTTCTTTTCAGACGTTAGAAGGATTAGTTTACTAGCTAATGTGTAAATAACTTTTTTTAAGAATTGTTATTGGTCACAATTGCGAAGGAAATAGTAAAGGTTACGATTTTTAAATTTTTTATCCGTACTTGTAATGAAAATTTAGAAGGCGCCTCTGGTAGGTCTAGGTCAGTTATATACTTGTACAAAGTTTCATCGAAATCGATCAAGGATATTACGAAATATAATTGATTAAAAATAGCAAAAATCGTAAGAATCTGCGATTTAAATGAATCGCTAACCGTAAATTTAAAGATTTTTACATCTTACAATGCCCATAGCTTTTTTATCCGTCAGCCAATTTCAATGAAACTTTGTACATGTATATAACTTACTTAGATTTACAAAATACATTTATTAAATTTTCATTACAGGCACAGATAAAAAATTAAAAAATCGTGGTCTTTACTGTTCCCTTCGTAATTGCGACCAATAACAATTACAAAAAAAATTATTTACACATTAGCTACTAAACTAACCCTTCTAATGTCTCAAAAAAAAATTCAAGCTGCTGAGACTAATTTTGAAAAATTTATTCGTTTTTAAAAGATATACGAATACTTTGTACACCGACTGTACATATGTAGAGATATGTACTATTTTATGAGTTGTAGAACAATACTACCAAACTATCAAAAGCATGCTATATTGCTGGAGTTCGCAACTCATATTCTATAAAGCTTTATAATTCCACTAACAATTTACTGTCTTCCTTTAATAAAAAAAAGTTTTCAGATATAACTGCTTCATTGCGAATGAAATAAAGGCTCAACACTTGAAATACAGTCTAGACAATCTGCGAAGCTAGTTAGTTATTCATAGCAAGGCATCGTTAGAACACGTTGCACAGTAAGAATAGCGTTTTAGAACTGTGTTACAATTCTACCTTGAGAGATATTAATGACCATTACTTCCCACATTACTCTGAAAATAAACACACCTCCGCACCAACCAAAATAGGGATACAAAACCTACTTTGTGCTATGAAGACATTATAAATCAACAGCAGTTGTTCATGTATTTCTTTTAATTCTAGGAGCAAACTTCAAAGAGACAGGATTGAACAGCGTAGAAATCGGAGTGAAAGAATTCTTTGAAATAAAAATTGAAAAACAGCACGATCTGTTTAAGGTGAAGTGCCCTAAGTCTGGACAGTCCAAAAGTGATACCTAAATCTGGACAATTGAATTTTCATAGTAAAATCAGTAATTAAGAGATTAAATAATTATATTATATATTCTGAGGCCTTAGCTACAAGTAGGTGTGAATATTATTTCATTAAGACATCAATTGAAATTTAAAAATGAATTCAAAGTTCATCTGGAAACAGTATACAAAATAGTCTATTTACATGCGAATCATGTGCATTTATAGTTCGAACTTTTGTTAGAAAAAAAGATATAATTTAAGCCCTCAGACAAAAAATAATTATCACGCATAATAATATTGATATTTTAAAATAAATTGGCAATCAAACTTAACGTAAATAATAATTATTAATCCAAATATTAGATGTCCAAGATTAGGACTGTTTTCAAATATAAGTACTCCATACTGGGACGCGGTGACAGTAGCTGTCCCACTCTAAGCTTATACGCAATGTGCTTACGCCTGAAACCGGACACGTGTTTGTGAATAAAATCAACGCATTGTTTGCAAATTATTTAACTACATGTGCGTATAATTAGTCTTCTATTAGCTTGAATAACGTATGTAGAAAATGTATTCCGGTTGTGACGTTAATAATACTTTGTGTTTACATCTTAAATCTGTCAGTATTACTAACTAACCTTAAAAGTTGTATTGTGACAAGTTTTATTAAAACAGTAAATGAAAATAAATATATATTTGGTTAAATAATACAATACTATAATCTATGATAAGAATACTACATATTACGCAAAGCATCTTCTATTCGTCATGCGCAACAGCGCCACCAACCAACGTTTTAGGTTATGTTCGCTCGATCAACTCGTAAATTGAATTTGTCCCGATATAGGCTTTACTTCTGTCCAGGTACTAGCTCAGATTGGATTTAATATGTCCAACTATAGGTTTGAATTATTCTTGTTAATACAATTAAGATATTAACCTAAACAATGATTTTTTTATTTTAAATTACTTTACAAACTCTGAACTGTATGTTAAATCTCTTAAGAAATTGTTTTTGTTTATTTAAAGTGATAAAATTTAAAATAGAAAAACATGCTGTCCAGGCATAGGGCACTTCACCTTAATTATTAAGCCAACGTGCTGAGAAATTATAGCGGATCGATGCAAACGACTTAATAATTGATCGAAGGGAATGAATGTGATCCAAGTGTTTCCATGAAAAGCGTACAAGCATGTGGCAGATTGTAACAAACAAAAATCCGTTACTCGCTTCTGCTCGAGTAAGCAATCTTAAACTGTTGATCTCCCTGGCGTATCATAAATCAGCGGCAGTAGACCAAAATGGAAACGTGCTGTACAAGAGCTTCAGCAGCTGTACGGTATAGCGATTTAATGCGGCGCGCGTAATGCAGTCGGCTTCGCCGGCAAACAGGCTGCCAACGAATAATCGCGAACGTTAATTAAGACCCGCGGTCGATTATGCGCGCCACGTAATCCTTCGGCGCGAGCGATGAATCCTCCTGGATGCGGGTTGGCACGGAGGATTAAGGGGAAGAAAAGGGAAAATTGGAATGCCAGCCACCCAGAAACTGCATGACTAGACTTGGCAGTATATTCGTGATGATGTAACGGGAGAAACCGCGGAGAGACCACACCCCGACGGCCACCGCAGCCACGTGCTCTGTTTCGTAAGATGCCGGGTTTTAGGCAAGGCCGTCACCATGTGGGATGATACTTGCTCCCCGTGAGGTATAGTCGGCGACGGTTTCGGCCGACATTAATCTCCCGTGTCCTTTTGCCGGGCGCCGGACCCTTGTCGGCGGATAAGCGAGCTCGATATGGCGACGCCATTGAAAAATGGAACCACTGCATCATAAGTTTGCTCGAGCCAAAAAATAGGATCGACGATCTTATAATTAGATCTTCGTACACCTACGGTCAGAAAAAAAATCACTGTATCCAGTTCACTATACAGTCCCTGTTCACTTTATTAGACTCACCTGAAGAATTGGTGCTGTTTGAAATCCTATAAGGAATTCAACGCTGTTTTCAACCTATGGGGTAATGATTTTATACTACAAGGTTGCCTTATGGGTTGCCTATCCAAGTGTAAAATTTTCTTGCAAGAGCAAAAAATCTTACCATGGCCCGGCAACTCACCGGACATGAATTCAATTGAAAATGTCTGGGAGTGCCTGAAAAGAGAACTGGCCAAAGAAAATATAACGACAAAGACCAAGTTGATAGAGAGCAGGATCTATCACTGGCATTATAACGTTGCATTAAAAGATATTGCACAAACTTGCATAGATAGCATGTCCAGAAGAGTTGCGGCTTTAAGAGCAGCTAAGGGCGGATTAACAAAATATTAGTGTTTTAAGAATTATATTGATCTATTTGTGTTTGCATCCATTGTTTTTGTAAAATAAATATATGGAAAATTCATTGGTCATCATTAAGTGATATTTGGATAAGGCTACTATACCCATTATTCATGATAACACTAAAAATATCATGATTATAGAGGCGAGTCTAATAAAGTGAGCAGGGACTGTACATAGTATGAAGTAACCAATCATAGTGATTCGCAGTGTCGTTTTCTTTTGTTTCCACGTTCACCATTAAATTCTAGAACCTTGAAGACCTCGTGGTGGGAGTTATTAGTATGCAAGGAACGAGGGTTCCGTGCAATCAGCGAGGTTCTACTGTACTATAACTCAAAGCAGTTTCTGGAGTCAAAATTTATTGCTCCTAGTAAATTATCCAATGTTAATAAAATGATTCTTTAACAAGCATGACAACATCCCGAGGAAATGTGTCTCGCTTTACCCCGAATCCTCTGCAACCGCAGGTGCTTCCAACGCAATCAAACACTCCGCATTCCGGCGGCTTCTAGCAACTAACAAATCGCAAAAAATAGCCGGCCATTGGTTAGCAATAACAGTCTGGTTAGCGTCGCGCTTTCGCAAAAGCCGCGGGAACCTTTACCGAGAAAGTAGCAGCGATTCATCAGCATACTTAATCCGGCGATCTGCAGTCATGACGACGTCCAGCACTGAATCACTCTCGATGCAGTTCGAGCGTTTACAGAATTCCATTTGACGATCTGCCGATGCACGGGTTCGCGGGAATCGTGTTCGCGAATGAATTTTCAGCGGGACGGGTTCGGGTTTCGAGGCGAGGGCGGATCGCTACCGTGACTCAGCCTTGGCACCGATACCACCGGTGTCCATAAATTAGCATTCGGCAAACCTCGGCTACCCAGAAGACCTTCGGCGACGGTCCTCTCCTCTGGTAATTTTAAAATTTCAACGGCGCGCGACGCGTCACGCCGGTTCTTGGCCGGTGACGTCTGCCGCGTTCTTTCGCGGGCTAACTAACGCCGTAGACTTTACTACGCGGCCGTGACTCACCGGCCAACAATCTCATTCATCGGAGAACGAGAATCGCGATAACCGCGTATAAACCGTGCTTTCGCAACGACGCGACGCACGCGGCTCTGCAATGTCGTTTCGCAGCGAGTCGAAAAAGTCTCGCTCTGGAGGTTGAACGATCAGAGACGTTCCACAATTTTCCTTTATACATAAAATTGTGTTTCTTCGACAATTCGATATGTACATCTTATAAATAGCTTAAACTAGAAGGACATAGCAGCAATTTTTGTCGATGTCGATTTTGAAGAAATCAAGTTTAAAAAAGGTATTGGGAGATTTTGAGAATCAAAAATATTAGATAATCACAAATGTTTTTCCCGTTTCCTCCGTTTTACAAGTCCGAGTGCCGCCAACGTTCCCAGTTCGCGGAATGAGACATTTTATACGGAGGAAAAGTGTTCCAGCAATTCGCTGGACGCGATGATGCGTCTTCCTCTCACTCCTCATCCTCCTTTTCCTCAATTCCTCCTTTGCCGCGTTTCTTCGTGACATGAGGAGATTTACTGTCCGCGTAATACGAACCATATGAAATTCGGACGATAAGTTGCTTTCTGAAGGTCCGCTTAAATCGCACAAGCTTGAAAATCTTCGTGCAAATACCCATTGTTTAATATCTTAATCGATTGAAATATTCCTTCCAGTAAAAATGAAACAAAAAGCAATATTTATACACATCATCTCGTAATTTACAAATTTGTACACCTGTAAATAACATTCTTATCTCATTTTTTCCACGAAGGAACCTTCATATCAATGAAAGAAATATTCCGCCGATTCTAATTTCCATAGAATTAAGTATGCAGATGTGTATGCATTAAACTCTCGGGTCTTATCTTCAGATTTACGATTCTAATAATAAAAGTGCTGCATAAAGTGTGATGTAAACCAGATCATCTTGAAGATATTCGGTGTATCATTTCCTCCATCAGAGAGCACAGCGAAACACGCAAATACTCCATTAAGTTTGTCCGAAGCAAATAATTATTCTGCCCCAAGAATTATTCTCTTTTTATGCCAACTTTAAAAACGTTCGGCGTGTGTTAAATGTCGCGTGACTTCGTCGATTGATAAACCCACCCTCAAAGGTGAATTATGTCCAAGACGAAGTACATGTTAGGCACAGCTTTAACAGCCGAGTATTTCTTAAGGAATTTTCCCACATTGATTTAGGTAATTGATCAACCAAGCACGGCACGAATTCGCGCACTTAATACTTATTTCGATCATCCTAGATCTGCTCGAGCCATTAGTTCCGTAGCAGATGCACCATCGCTTATTTGAGATCGCCCGATCCACTTAACTAGAAATGCATCTTGCGATTGCTTTTAGGAAACGAAGGTCATGCGGCGTTGGTTCGCGTGAAATCATTCGCGGAAATAGTGGCCGAACGTCAACGGAAGTCCGCGTTTTTCTTTGATCTTGCACCCACGCTTCGGCGGAACAGCTACGCTTCAACTTGCACATCTCAGCGATGCTGAATGATTTCATCCGTTATTTTGAATGCTCGGCCGTCAGTGGGTGGACAGTGTGAACATTTATAATGCGGTATCGATTGCGCCGATACGACCGATATACATTTGGCTTCGAATGCGCCGGTGTGGTTACGCTTTGGAATAGTTGTTCGCAGAACGACGCTCAACGCGCTGAACCGGTGAGATTAACCGCAACGAAATGGCCATTTTCTTAGAACGCTAACATTAGAACAATTCTACATTAACATCGATCTCGTATCGACAGAGACATATTCAGTTTCACAGCTCTTGCGATAGTGGCTTCGCTATAAAAGTTGTTCTCGGAATCGAATGAAGCGATTACGATTCATTACGAGGATCAGTAAAATAGTAAAATTATCAATCTGCTACAGAACATACAGTCGGTGTACAAAGTATTCGTATATCTTTTAGAAACGAATAAATTTTTCAAAATTGGTCTCAGCAGCTTGAATTTTGTTTGAGACATTAGAAGGATTAGTTTCCTAGCTAATGTGTAAATAATTTTTTTTGTAATTGTTATTGGTCGCAATTACGAAGGGAACAGTAAAGACCACGCTTTTTAAATTTTTTATCTGTGCCTGTAATGAAAATTTAATACATGTATTTTGTAAATCTAAGTAAGTTATATACAGGGTGGCCTTTTTATCTGAAGACATTGAAATATCTCGAGAACTATGTATCGGATCAAAACAAGTGGGCAATGAAAGTTGTTCGTCGCGAAGGGGGACATCCAATGATACCAAACTGGACCCCCACCGCCACCCCCTGGGGGTGGGGGCGGGAGAAGATAAAAAACTTAAATGGGAACCCCCATTTTTCATTGCAGATTTGGATTCTCCAGAAAAAAATACACAAATTTGACCTAGGAGCTTTTGCATTTTGGTTCACAGATGGCGCTGTAATGGACAAAAATCAAAGTGGAAAAAATCGTTGAAAATTGGGCATATCTCGAGAAATACACATCAGATCAGAAAAATAAAAGTAGACGTATTTGATATTTTTAAAAATGCTATTCAATAACACCATAATTGACCCCCCACCCCCACCTCCTGAGGGTGGGAGAGGGAATTATTTTAAAATCTTCAATGGGAAACGCTTTTTTATAGCAAATCTGCGTTCTCCATTGATTTGATATTATTGGTGTAATTTCTTTCACAGATGTCGCTGCAGTCGAAAGCAGTTGGAAAAATTCAGTGGTTTGTTTATCAATCCTCAGGAGGTGGGGGTGAGGGGTCAATTATGGTGTTATTGAATAGCATTCTTCAAAATATCAAATACGTCTACTTTTATTTTTCTGATCTGATGTGTATTTCTCGAGATATTCCCAATTTTCAACGATTTTTTCCACTTTGATTTTTGTCCATTACAGCGCCATCTGTGAACCAAAATGCAAAAACTCCTAGGTCAAATTTGTGTATTTTTTTCTGGAGAATCCAAATCTGCAATGAAAAATGGGGGTTCCCATTTAAGTTTTTTATCTTCTCCCACCCCCACCCCCAGGGGGTGGCGGTGGGGGGTCCAGTTTGGTATCATTGGATGTCCCCCTTCGCGACGAACAACTTCCATTGCCCACTTGTTTTGATCCGATACATAGTTCTCGAGATATTTCAATGTCTTCAGATAAAAAGACCACCCTGTATATGTACAAAGTTTCATTGAAATTGGCTGACGGATAAAAAAGCTATGGGCATTGTAAGATGTAAAAATCTTTAAATTTATGGTTAGCGGTTCATTTAAATCGCAGATTCTTACGATTTTTGCTATTTTTAATCAATTATATTTCGTAACATCCTTGATCGATTTCGATGAAACTTTGTACAAGTATATAACTGACCTAGACCTACCAGAGGCGCCTTCTAAATTTGCATTACAAGTACGGATAAAAAATTTAAAAATCGTGACCTTTACTATTTCCTTCGCAATTGTGACCAATAACAATGTTTAAAAAAAGTTATTTACACATTAGCTAGTAAACGAATCCTTCTAACGTCTGAAAAGAAACTCAAGCTGTTGGGTCCAATTTTGAAAAAGTAATTCGTTTTTTTAATGTGTACGAATACTTTGTGCACCGACTGTACATAGAAAAATAACTCGTTAGTATTTTTGAGAAATTCCATTCAAATAGAAAATTAGAAAACAGTCCGGTTTATATTTGACTGGCCCCCGATCGAGAGACACGTCAAAAAAATGTATAAAACCGACCACGTTGAAAGTAGTTCCAAATCTGACCGGTGATTTCAAGAATGGCGAAAGACACGTTCGAAATGCTGTTTCGGCACGCGCGAGCGCATCGTTGTGATAGCTCGCGGCAGTTTCGCACCAAAGATAGAGCTATTCGTCAGCGAGCCATGCTATTTTTCTCCTGTCTGGGTATAAATAGCTACAGACAATCCGTGTCAGCGGTTTGTGACCCACGGGCTGTTTTGAAACACTTTTATTTCTTCGACGCCGGTGGAAATAGCCGGCCATTTATTCCTGTACCGTTTAACTGCCCTATATATTTTTGGCCCACTGTTTTACTAAACCTAAACATCCTGATAAATATACCGCGTGTAGGACTGCCTGGAACGATATCGATCGGTCAGTCCCTGCCATTCTTCGTCTTCGACCTTCATACAATTTCCATTGCATGTGTCATTACCAGACTGCGGATCTTTATGCAAAATAAAAATGGTCTGCATTGATTGTGGGCAGCAAGAATAATGTAAAAATTGATTTCATCTCTTACCGACTTTGTTGCATTAAAAACAACATCAAGACATTGTTGAATTTTTGAAATCTTTTAATGTTTTATAATTCGCCCCATCAATTTCTTCATAAATGAATAAAGATCCGCAGTTTAGTCATTACGTACGGAAAATTCAATATCAGGTCATTAAGTATGAAACTCGACAAATAAAACACAAATTTCAAACACATCTGTCAAGTTTCATACTTAATGACCTGATATAACTAATTTTTTTAATTACATCCATGATTAGAATCGCCCTAATTTGTACGTATGACATAATAAAATGTATAAACCATTTATTCATGCATTAAAGATAAACTTCAAGATTACTAATGGTAACATCAACTTTTGCATCCATATTTTCAGCAAGCTCAGTGCAATTGAATTTCAATCTCACTTTCTAAATCTTTCATTAGGCAATAAAAGCTCCGCAGATTAAAATCTCTTTCACATCAAAATTAGTAGTATGTTTGCGGTTGAAAGTGTGTGTACGTTAACGGTGTTCTGGCCATCAAATTGATTTGAAAGTCACTAGATTCCCAGAGTTAAACGGGACCGTGCAGAATTCCTTAGACGCGGTTCAATCGCAAAATCGTTCTTCATTGTTCCACGACCGCAATTTCCACATAAGAAGGAACACAATTATTGTTATTAATCTCCGTGACAGATTTTACGGCTTCACATAATTTTGCATTAGCCCCGCACGCCGCGTTTCTCTTTGAAGTTAATCAGTAATTTCCTTGGTCCGCCGATGTAAGACGTAGAAATACATATCGCGAGCTTGGCTCGATATACTCTCTTCCTTCGAAAGGATGATTGTAGTTCTAAGTACGTGTTACCACCACTTCCTCTTTATTATATAAATATGTACATTGCAAAGGCCATAAACTTTGTTTGCGCTGAATAAGGATGCGTCTGTGGTTAGCTCGCTGTGTCTGGTTAGGGTCGGTCTGTATCTACTTGCCCTAATTCTCCGAGAGCCGCTTACGCGATCAGGAAAAACGGCTGTAAGTGGCGACCCGACGCACAGATTATAGCAACTGAGGAATAATTGTGAACCTCTACTGATTATTTGTTGAAATTTAATTTTCAAGTATTACATAAATAGCTCATTAACACTATTTTCCCTTCCTAGTAAAATGTACATCATAGAAGCAATTTCAACAGAATTGTCATTCGAACTTCCATGAAGAACCACGCGGACAATGTGACAATTCACACCGTCCGTATTTGCTGACGCACCAAAGCGGTTTGGTTACAACAGCGAGAATAAATATCGGTTAACTAAAATTGCAAACACGCGATCGCAGCACTATAATCTGAAACGTCGCGTTGCTCGCACGGCCTTAAAAGTATGATTCACGTGCTGCTCGAAAGGATAATGTACAAGAGCATTATGGTTTCCATCCCTCCCGTGTTTTCGCTCGTGAAACCACCCGAGCAATTGCAGTTCGATGCGATCCATCTCAATCGACGAATGAATCATATGTTATTACAACGAACGGAACGTTGCAGAATCGTATTGTTGCGAAGCGCACGCGCGAATCCTTCGAATGAATGCGGCGCGCGACTCACCACTTAATAAAACCGATTATGGTTCTTCCTTTTTTTTTTCTCTGTTATTTTGGACGGTGAATGAAGACTGGCGGATCGTTATCGGCCGACACGGTACACATTAACAAGTGATTTGATGAACAGCAAATTGTCGGCCACCAGTATCGCACCAGCTCCTTCGTTATTTACTGTGAGTCACACCGTAAATATAGATACGTATTCATGAGGAGACCCGCTGACACTCTGAATCCTTTTATCGGAGCTGCTTTTCCCGCCGCGCGAACGATTACCGTAATTCGCCCAATTATCATAATGAAACGCGTCGCTTTGAATTTCGCTGTCGTCGGAGAGCTCTGATTGTTCCCTAACCGGCTATTACCACTCTCGTGGAACACGAGCGTAAGCTAATTCCTTCGAGACCCAAGGTCATGAACAGTCTGCATTTCCACGTGAAATCTTCGTCTATTTATTCGTTCCACCTGTGTAGTTTATAAAATTATATAGAGTGGACCCAAACGTTATGCGAACATTAAAGCTCCCATTCCTCTGGCATTATCGCTATGAAATAAAATAGCCACTGTATTCATTGACTACAGATTATAGAATGAAGTACGGATAGTGTTTATATGTATTTATCTGAGAGTTTTAACAGACAACCCTATATAGAGGTAAATTTATAAAAATAGAGAATCGGAAAGAAGAAGAATCGTAAAATTACAATCGCCAATAAATTGCAAAAAGAAGGCACAACCCAATATATAGGTTTTATAAAAATAGAGAATCGCAAAGAACAGAAGAATTGTAAAATTACAATCGCCGACGAATTGCAAAAAGAAGACAGATCGATACAAACACGTCTGTCGTTAACATTTGGTTATCCGTGTGCCCAGTTAATAAATCCGCTTTTTGTTACGACTTTTCCTTACAATATTTTCACGTTGTGCAACAAAGAAAACAAATTAAGCTCCCATTCCCCTTAAATTGTCGATATGGAATAAAATAGCCACTATATTTATTGACTACATATTATAGAGTTGAAGTACGGATGGTATCTGTATGTATTTATCTGAGTATTTTAACAGACAACCTTTTATACAGGTAAATTTATAAAAAATAGAGAATTGGAAATAACAGAAGAATTGTAAAATTACAATCGCCAATAAATTGCTAAAAGAAGGCAGATCGATACAAACACGTCTGTCGTTAACATTTGGTTATCCGTGTGCCCAGTTAATAAATCCGCGTTTCCTTACGTCTTTTCCTTACAATATTTTCGCGTTGTGCAAAAATGGAAACAAATTAAGGTCGTCGCTCACTAGAACGCCCCGGCGCCCACCCGGCACCGCGCGGCCTCAGCTGTTTTGGATTTCTTATATGTATTTTAATTGATGTGCGCACATCCATTTAAAATACATAGAAGAAATCCAAAACAGCTTAGGCCGCGCGGTGCCGGGTGGGCGCCGGTGCGTTCTAGTGAGCGACGACCTTTAAGCTCCATTCCCCTGAAATTGTCGATATGAAATGAAATAGCCACTGTATTCATTGACTGCATATTGTAGAGTTGAAGTACGGATGGTGTTTGTATGTATTTATCTGAGTATTTTAACAAACAACCCTTTATACAGGTAAATTTATAAAAATAGAGAATCGGAAAGAACAGAAGAATTGTAAAACTACAATCGCCAATAAATTGCAAAAAGAAGGCAAATCGATATAAACACGTCTGTCGTTAACATTTGGTTATCCGTGTGCCCAGTTAATAAATCCGCTTTTTGTTACGACTTTTCCTTACAATATTTTCGCGTTGTGCAACAAAGAAAACAAATTAAGCTCCCATTCCCCTGAAATTGTCGATATGAAATAAAATAGCCACTGTATTCATTGACTACATATTATAGAGTTGAAGTACGGATGGTGTCTGTATGTATTTATCTGAGTATTTTAACAAACAGCCCTATATATAGTTAAATTTATAAAAATTGAGAATCGGAAAGAACAGAAGAATTGTAAAATTACAATCCCCAATAAATTGTAAAAAGAAGGCAAATCGATACAAACACGTCTGTCGTTAACATTTGGTTATCCGTGTGCCCAGTTAATAAATCCGCTTTTTCTTACAACTTTTCCTTCCAAAAATTTTCGCGTTGTGCAACAAAGAAAACAAATTAAGCTCCCATTCCCCTGAAATTGTCGATATGGAATAAAATAGCCACTGTATTCATTGACTACATATTATAGAGTTGAAGTACGGATGGTGTCTGTATGTATTTATCTGAGTATTTTAACAAACAACCCTATATATAGGTTTTATAAAAATAGAGAATCGGAAAGAACAGAAGAATTGTAAAATTACAGTCGCCAATAAATTGCAAAAAGAAGACAGATCGATACGAACACGTCTGTCGTTACCATTTGGTTATCCGTGTGGCCAGTTAATAAATCCACTTTTTCTTACGTCTTTTCCTTACAATATTTTTGCGTTGTGCAAAAAAGAAAACAAGTTAAGCTCCCATTCCCCTGAAATTGTCGATATGAAATAAAATAGCCACTGTATTCATTGACTACATATTATAGAGTTGAAGTACGGATGGTGTCTGTATCTATTTATCTGAGTATTTTAACAGACAACCGTTTATACAGGTAAATTTATAAAAATAGAGAATCGGAAAGAACAGAAGAATTGTAAAATTACAATCGCCGACGAATTGCAAAAAGCAATCGATACAAACACGTCTGTCGTTAACATTTGGTTATCCGTGTGCCCAGTTAATAAATCCGCTTTTTCTTACAACTTTTCCTTCCAATATTTTCGCGTCGTGCAAAGATGAAAACCATTATTAATCGCTTAAAAAATCCGTACGGAACGAGTACCTGCGCGAAACATTCCAATGAGAAATTTTCGTCCATTTCACGCGTCCATAAAGATCGTTCGGAAAATATACGAGAGTTTCCATAAACGTCAAACAGCCGATCATGAATCAGTCCCCGTGAGTTCGCAGGTAAACGAGAAGCAAAAGCTCCGAAAGTTAATTCGCTGTCAAGAAGTTTTATACTTGTGCGGGTAACGCGGACATATTATAGCGTTCTGCTTCGACGTCCCCAATAGCGATTGACGCATTGATATCACAAACCCACGATACGGCACGCACAGTCAACGTCCCCGGCTCCTAGTACTAGTTCTCCAGCGGATCTTTTTCCTCGGAGAAAAAACTGTTGCACTACGAAGTGGCTGAACGTCGCCTTAAGGCTCGGCCACTCGACGATAGACGTTTCTGTTCTTGATTCGTCGATTTACGTAATTACTCGGCTAGACACAACGGAGCACGAGTCACTATTAGTCACACTTCGTTTTCTTCGTGCTCCGGCGCGAGAGTTCGAAACCCGTCCTACAACTTAATCGCATCGCGACATCGTAAAAAACGAATTCTACAGAGAATTTATACAACACGGCGCGTTATCAATTGTCGCTGGTGTTGGCGTTCAATGAGACTGCTTTGGGAGATACCGATATCATTACCGACTGCAACTTGTGGATCGGAGACTCTCTCTCTCTCTCTTTGCTGGAAATATTCTAAATTAACTCTAAATAAATAAGCTTTCGTAAAAATGATGATTAGAAGATTGTATCTTCTGACGTCAGATGATTCGTCAAATGCTTCATTGAATAAATTCAACATCAAATATAACTTTTGCATTTATTCTGCTTCTCGAAGGTACTTTTGTTGCTAAATAAAACTCGTCCAATTATGTTCGTGTTTCTAATTGACGTCGGTAGAGAGCAGTGATGCAATCACAATGCAAATGAGCGGCATTCAATACGAGAATACTTAAATTAGCATGAACTCTAATTCGACTCCGATCTGCATTGGAAAGTAATACAATATATTCCAGTTTATAGCAATAATTGGAATATCTACGAGCTCGGTTATGAACCCTCGAGCATTCGGACTAATAAAACTGGACGTAGCGGTAAGCTATATGTCCAGCATATTGGCTCACTGAAACTTTGAACTGGTTTTTCTGCCAAACTTGTCAGTTCGCATATAAAAGCTGGTATAATATGCTCTCGTGGCACCCTAGGTGCATTTAAAATAGCTCACGACTTAGGCGTGCGGTTACAACAGTTTAAATACATGTAGAGGCGAAACGTCGTTGAAGAGATTTATCGAAACTTTATGTATAAAGACTGCAGATAAATCATTGCATACAATTCCCCATGCAATAAATGCAATTATATCTACAACAGAAAAATACAGCATTATCTTTTTTCCAGGGACCATAACTGTTATAACCAAAAAGAAAAAAAGTCATAGGATAACAAGTATTTCATCGACTAAAATCGTACTGGTTACAAATATGGATTATAAGTAGACTGCGGATTTTTATGCAAAATAAAAAGTGTCTTCATCGATTACAAGCCAATGGAACCAAATAAAAATTCTTTCTTCTTTTAATTATCTTATTAAGCTGAAACTAATACACCGATGTCCTTAAATCTTTTTAATATGTCCACTGCTTTAAATTCTACGTTTCTATTTTTGTCATTATATGCATAAAATCCGCAGTCTAATTATAAGTAACCGAAAATTTGTTCTCTTGTGAAATTCATTTCGATCGTTTATAACAGTTATTAATGAGAGAAATTCATTTCGAACGCTAATAACAGTTATTTTGTAATGGTTATTATTAAATAGTACAACTTTTATATGGTAGATAATCAATTATTTCATAAATTTTTTATTAGTAAAATTAATTGCTGCAATCAATTTTTAATGTGACAAATAAACAGATTTTGTGTTGTTCTTATGGTCTGTTGATTCGTCTTGTCGTAAACCTTCTGAATCGAAAAAGAGTAGACAACTCAATAAATAAGCAACAAAAATTAATTTTCTCATCAATAATTATTATGAACAAGTGAAAAGGAATTCGATCATCGATAACTGTTATGAGCGATAGAAATAAATTTCTGTCATTGATAACTGTTATGAGCAATCGAAACAGTTTTTCTTCATCGATAACAGTTATCAAGGAGGATCAAATTTTTTGGACATAAATAACTCTTATTTGTAACCAAAAAGTATAAAAATCCATATTTTTTAATCATTTTGTTCTTCGAATTTTTTTCTCTCTTCTGCACATTATCTTATATTTCAATAATAATCAACTTCTTATTAATGATTATTATCGTAGAAAATTTTATAATACCTATTATTTTTGGTCCCTGCTTTTTTCTACTTATGAATTATGCGTGCATAATTCCAATGTATGGACGGCAGTGCACGCAAAAGATTTGGCACACGTCCCTCGCGAGAAGTCAAGCAAATGTTACGGCGCGGGGACATGCGTCGGAATTGCAATGTTACGCACGCGATTAATAATAGCGGGATCGCATAAGGGAGACGATGCGGTCATGCAAATTGTGAAAGATTTGTCAGTGACCGCAGTCCAAGATTCGTTGATTTCCTCTTTTTATTCGGCGAACGGGAATCGCGAATTCAGCCTGGAATATCGTTCGCACCGTTTCAGAATCGAGCACGCGACGATGCACGGCCGATGCACTTTTTCGTGCACGGTAATGAGGCAACACGACGTCGCGTCCGAATTCATGATTAATCGAGTAATCGTGGCTGACAGTTCCATGGATATCCGTCCACGTAATTAAAGGACTTGTCGTTGCGTCTGTTACTACTGTCAGAAGTATGAAGACCAAGTCTGATCGGAGATGCGGTCGAGTGATACTGCAAACGGAATTTGATTGGTGCAATTTTCGAGGGCAGATGCAGTGGAGATGACACGCTCGATGCTCGTGGGAATGTCTGCGATTTTGTATAAACGTACCAATAGTATCGCGAATAAGGTGAAATGCCCTAAGTCTGGACAGTCCAAAAGTGATACCTAAATCTGGACAATTGAATTTTCATAGTAAAATCAGTAATTAAGAGATTAAATAATTATATTATATATTCTGAGGTCTTAGCTACAAGTAGGTGCGAATATTATTTCATTAAGACATCAATTGAAATTTAAAAATGAATTCAAAGTTCATCTGAAAACAGTATACAAAATAGTCTATTTACATGCGAATCATGTGCATTTATAGTTCGAACTTTTGTTAGAAAAAAAGATATAATTTAAGCCCTCATACAAAAAATAATTATCACGCATAATAATATTGATATTTTAAAATAAATTGGCAATCAAACTTAACGTGAATAATAATTATTAATCCAAATATTAGATGTCCAAGATTAGGACTGTTTTCAAATATAAGTACTCCATACTGGGACGCGATGACAGTAGCTGTCCCACTCTAAGTTTATACGCAATGTGCTTACGCCTGAAGCCGGACACGTGTTTGTGAATAAAATCAACGCATTGTTTGCAAATTATTTAACTACATGTACGTATAATTAGTCTTCTATTAGCTTGAATAACGTATGTAGAAAATATATTCCGGTTGTGACGTTAATAATACGTTATGTTTACATCTTAAATCAATCAGTATTACTACCTAACCTTAAAAGTTGTATTATGACAAGTTTTATTAAAACAGTAAATGAAAATAAATATATATTTGGTTAAATAATACAATACTATAATCTATGATAAGAATACTAAACATTACGCAAAGCATCTTCTATTCGTCATGTGCAACAGCGCCACCAATCAACGTTTTAGGTTATGTTCGCTCGATCAACTCGTAAATTGAATTTGTCCTGATATAGGCTTCTGTCCAGGTACTAGCTTAGATTAACCTAAACAATGATTTTTTTATTTTAGATTACTTTACAAACTCTGAACTGTATGTTAAAACTCTTAAGGATGTTCTGGAGGTACAATGGGAGACAAAAGTACAAGAAATTCGAAATCCATCAATATATTGGCAATGAAAGCCATTCATGAGTATATTTTGCATGAAACTTTTGCGAATACTGTACCCTCTGTAACTATATTCAGTGGTCTACACTTGTCGCGTTTCCATGCTAGTAAGAGACAACACGATAAATTTGACGTTTTGTCACAGTTTATAATTTTTTTGCTCTGTAACTGTTTAGTGAATCCTAATAAATTTTGAACATAATTAATTATATAATTTTTACTACATATACAAAAAAACTGAAGTTTCCAGTTGCGTTTTTTCAAGGTTTAAATAGAGTTTGAAGTGGAATTTTATGAATTCCCCATAAGAAGACGTGTTAAAATGTGCAAACTTTAAGTTGCTATAATTCTTAAACGGTGCAGTGAATCGAACCCAAACTTTGGTAATTACATTAATTTAGTAAGAATTATATCTTGCCAAATTTTCAAAAATTTTGTTGCGTTTTTATATACCTCCAGAACATCCTTAAGAAATTGTTTTTGTTTATTTAAAGTGATAAAATTTGAAATAGAAAAACATGCTGTCCAGGCATAGGGCACTTCACCTTAGTATACCGAATTTCCAATCGTGTCGAAAAGAAATGAATCTAAAGGAGACAAGTGCAATTAATTCTGTTATATGTGTGTCTGCTGCTGGTACATAATAATTTTCTACAGCAGATTGAAACATGGGAGGCAAGCAATTAGCAAGGCACTAACATAGTTTGTTAGAGTCTGACTCATAAATTTTCTTACTTGCGAGCGTGACAGTATCACTCGATGTGAAAAATGTGGGTTAAACTAGAATCTTAAATATTAGAACCATATATTCTGACATATTTATAAATTGCTGGAGTGTATAATCGTTCGTACAACATCACGAATAATTATTTATTTAGTTCGCAAACTGAAATCGCCGTTAAGATTCTGCAAAGATATTCAGTTGGTGGCCAATTTCTGCCTTTCACCAGAAAAAAACGAACCGTATTAAGTGTAATTAAAACAAGCTCGGCGTGACATGTTCCTCGAGTTTATACTGAGTCATTGTGTTTGTAAACACGTTTCTCCGAGAAGTGAACACGCTTGTAATAGTGTAGAGCGATCTTCACGGAATTTCAGAGAGAACGAAAGTTCATATCTTAATTAATCCTTTCGCTGGAATGAACTTTTCCTTGCACGATATTATCGTTTAGCGAAAAACCAATTTAATTGCTCCGTTTCGTTAACGACGCTTATGCAACAGTAGAGATAATACATTTTTCATACAGCATCGGTGGCTATTTTGTGATTATGATCTCATCTCCTTCAAAAAGTTTATCAATATTATGCTTTGAAGAAGCTGATCGAAATTAATTGCTGCAAAATCCGAATATTATGGCCACCGTCAAGTGGTAAATTAATGGAAAACAAGCCGAGGAAGGCGTGCACGACGATCCGACATCTTTACCGAGAAGAATCGACGTAATCGTCCGGTCGTCGGCTGCACTTCCGAGCCGGCTCGTCGGCGCAACATGACGCAACGTCCAAATTTATGATTAATCGCATCCGATACGCTTCAGCCTGTTCCTTTTTCGGCGAGACGAACGTTTTGCGTTCACCTTCCATAGGGATGAGGCTGAAACTTGTCCGATATTATCGATGCACTTACGTTTCTTATTGATATCTGACGTATCAATCAATTTCTACCACTCCAAACAACTCAAAGTCTGAAAACAAATAAGCCTCTGATAAAATACAATCTCTAATGAAACTTAATATTGCATAATAAACCGCATGGAACTCGGATCGATTTTATAACATTGTATATGGAACAGCAATGGAATTTATATTTGTATACGCGCACGATCGAAAGTGCGGTAGCAGCAGGAAGTGATTCATTAGGTATATGCAAAAATAAATCAAAAGTGAAGTGTGTTCATTCAGACATCGGTTTTCGGAGAAATCCAGTTTAAACATCCTGCGTACGCATACAGTTACTTATTATCCAGCTTGCGGTTATTTTAGTTGTTTTATCCTGGATGAAGTTTCTAAAATAAAAATGGTGAGACATAGTTGTACATGGAAATTCGATACTGGAGATAAGTCATTTCGATAGAGGCCCTAAACAAAAGATAGAAATGAACAGAGGGTTGCGAGTCAAATGCACCCCATATATGTAGCTATGTATATGTATAATCTTAAACAGCTTGAACAAGTAGTAGCTAACTAAATTATTCACCAATGAAATTAGTATTGATAACTTGATAAACGATAACCTGTATTGTATTTCATCTAAGTATTTATAATGCACAACATATTTCTTATATGGAGCTATATGTATAATCTTAAACAGCTTGAACAAGTAGTAGCTAACTAAATTATTCACCAATAAAATTAGTATTGATAACCTGTATTGTATTTCATCTAACATACATAAGTATTTATAATGCACACCATATAAGAGTTTTTTTTTATTAATAACATCTTAGGCCATTATTGGCCCATAGATACATGTTGAAATACAAAAATATATGATTTATGTCTTAAGTTGTCCAAATACAATACTCTCCTTCATATATAAACCCTTACAAATTAATATCGCACTTCTTACAAAAATCATTAATTATTTTAAGCGCATTGATGTTGAGGCTTTTAAGAAAATTATCAATATTATATGGGGGAGCCCACTTCGATACCATCAGCTTCATATAATCTTAAACAACTTGAACAAGTAGTAGCTAACTAAATTATTAACTTAAATGATTAAATTATTAATTCTTGTTCAAGTTCGATACGGTCACTTCAGTATGTTTCAAACTAGCAATCGTTACACATCAATTCTAAATGTTTAATTTGACATAGACAAAGTTATTATAGTAAGTACGTATCAAAACCAAGTCTGATCAATTTCATTGCATATTATTGAAAATTATATTTACATATACATGTTTTGTTTAGAAGCAAATTTCCGTCGGAGTAAATCTTTTGCAAAATTGCTATAAGGTAGTAATTGATCGAAACGGTAGCGCCGAAAGCATTTTAAAATAAATTATAAACCAATGAAATTAGTATTGATAACCTGATAAATGATAACCTGTATTGTATTTCATCTAAGTATTTTTGCTATAAATGTATCAAACAGCAGCCTACTAATAACTTTGTTGAGACTTATAGATGAATCCCCGAATACCTGGCAACGGTATAGTATCGATAACATATGTAACAGTGCCAAAAATGCTCGACTAATGTCGTTGACATGTTATTTCGATACAAGTTCGATACCGCAGCCCGGTACTCGGGAATTGATAGATATTAGTATTAATGAGCCGGTCCCTCTGAATTGGTCCCACCACCATCGGTGCGACGTATGAGCTCAGAGCTCATGCGTGCACACACGTACGGATGCTGCCGCGCGGAATATAATAGCGGTAATGCGATGGAACTGGGGCAGTTCTGCTTTGACGCGCGTCTTAGAAGCCTCCACCTGCTCCGCTCTGCTACCGGGCCGCGAATTTTTATTTTTGGAACCGGCCGACCGATCTTCGAGGTTCGTTTCTTGTCACAATTCAATTCGTCGCGAGTTTGGGCTGAATCATAGCCCCTATCATGTTCGCGAATTTGTTATTGAAAAATCCGATCGAATTCTTGATCTCCAAAAATATCTTAACCCTTGTATACACACTCGAAGCATACAAATCGCTTAGAATTCAATTTCGAAGCTAAATCTCAAAATCTTTTAACTTATCCAATTTTAATTTAACATACAAATATTTTTTTTACCTATTCAATTTTAAAGGTGAAAGTGTTCCGTAAAATATTTTCGCAAAACCGTACGAAACAATTTCAACGAACGCGAAATTGGACAGCCGGTCGTCTACACAAGGGTTGATGTATTTTTCTTGTTCGAGACATTGTGTGATCGAGTGAATTGTTCCAGTTTACGAGACTCTCTGTTACTTGTTGCTCGACTCGACGTATCAAGTAGTACATATCGTGGTCTTGGAGTAATCGTGCCCTCCCGGGGAAACTAGAGTAAGTTCATCCACATCAATTTAATCGATGCACCGCGAGTCATCTTGCTAAAGGTTGCGCCGATGGAATGCAACAAGCATCTGCAACCGATGACCGTCAACTCACGCGCAGTCACGTCGAAACTTCACTTTCCTCCTTCGTGAACATTTCGCTCGTTTATTTGCCGGGATCGGTTACCGAGATGCTCGGAAACCTTCCCGGATAATCGATTCTTCTCTAAGTACCGTGAGTCACGAAAAATTCTTACTCGACAGCTACTTGTTTATCTACGTTATCTTTTGTTTTGACAGTCGTCTGTGTGAATCGAGTCAGTTCGCGCGCGAACCTGAAAATAACGCTTTCGGGCACCTGCGAGTGTTCAAACAGTTGTTTCTTTCACGGCACACGTATTGTTCCTCGCGGAAGATATTCATTTGCGCGATCGATTGTGATCTTCCATGAATTAACGAACGGCGGATCGTTAACAATGATCTTCGCAGAACCATCTCCTCGGAGAAACGAGGCATAATGACGCTAAATGAGCGAAGTAGAAACGTGTCTTCTCTATGCGGCGCATTGTCTCCGCGCACGTTTCAAGCGACACTCGAAACGTGAGGCCGTCATTAAGCTCGGCGCAATTATCAATTTGCAACACTCGACAAAACATGTATCGTCATAACAACGCGTCTTTCAGGCCCGACTAGGCCTTTCGTTAAATCGTCTGTTAATCGAACGTTGTTTCCGGCAAATGGCTCGAAAAATGTAAATTATTTGCGCGCGCGGACGCGTCGCGTCGCCGATTTATCTTGGAGCAACGCGATTCGAAACGTGCCACCAAGTTGCTGTGCGACCATTCATTAGCTGGGTGATTGATCGATCGTATAATTAATACTTGTCCGAACGATTGCTTTCGCGCGAGCGCTCGCAACTCCGCAGTCTTCTTCTTCTGATCGGACAGTGTATAATGATTCGACTGTTTCTGTAGAAACTTTTCGATTCCCTTTGCTGCCTACCGCGACGAGTACACGTGTAGAATGTGTAGAATCGACGGGCGAAGTGTATTCGTGCTGTTTCTCTAATGAGCAAGATCAATTTCAGTTTGCGGGCTCGATAAATGTTATTACTCCACTCGATGTGTCGTCACCAGTGCTAGAATAACGATAGTGATTTATGCACCGCTGACACAGCTAACGGTAGTCGAGCGGCGATAATTCTCAGACGAACCTTCTCCTCGAATCTGTTTTTCGGCGGCCTTGATCGAATTAAACACAAAAGTTTGGCCGAAATAATTTTCAGCAGACCGAGTTTGAATAATATTTCTCATCCTGGATGATCGAGCAAAATTCCGCGACAAAACCAGTCGGCTCCGTTGAGTTTTCGATCGGGTTTTCTCTAAAGGAAAACCAGAAGTCTCCAGAAGCAGCAAGAAGAAGCGAGGAAAGCTGCAACGGGATCGATCGAAGAATTTATACGCGAAACCTTGAAGGCGATACTCGATTGCAGCTGTCAATATATAATATTTGATATGTACGGCGTATTTCGTTTGCGTAACCGGTTCCAGGATTTACGCACACATCTTATCGACTGATTTCATGCCGCGGAGACTTTTTACTAATCTCGTTTAATGTTTATGCACGTTCCACGAACGGAATCGCATCTTGCAACGAGCCGTTTGAATCCTGTCCGGCGCTCGCGCGGAATACTTTCGTGGTTGCTAATGGGAAAAAAATGTTTCAGATCTAGTCTTCCCGCGATCGAATACACACCCCGTAGATCCGTTTCGCAATTACACCACGTTCCGCGTAATGGGAGATGTAAAATACAGAGCGATCCGGCTCCGGGATTCGTTAATAGATTATATCATTAGAACCGCGCGTTTGGAAACCCGTGCACCGTATTTAGCATGACCGTTTATGAAAGGTGCTAATTGCCGGCTGCATAAACGCCCAGTCAGCCGCATTCCCGTCAAGAATGCGGGAAAATTACATCGCTCCGATTCTCCGACCCCCATTATAACCATTGCAATTTCACGCTCCGCGAATTAGCATGCGTGCAAGAAAGTGTAAACAGTTGTAAAAATGATGGTTTAAGTACTGTTTACCCAGCGCTGTCAATACGATGTATTAATTGAATGTTTGCCTTGCCTACATGCAAACGAGAGGCATCGGGTTGAAGGCTGTACGCACGAGACCTCGCAATCTGTACACGTTTGCTTCTGGAACCCTTCTGTGACTGTGGCAGGCAACATTCTACACTGTTGTAAAATATTTTCCTAGCAGGAAAAATCCTAGAAGATGAAAACCGATGTCTGCTTCAAGATTAAATTTCTCAAAAATGAAGTAGCCATTTCGCCTTGAAAAAAGCACATTATACACTCCAACTAATAGTAAATACTTGTGCAAAAAATGAACACGATACAGTTTCCTGATTTCTTTAAAAGAATCACAAATGCGGATGAAGCATTATCGTAGGATCTTTTGTGGAACTATTTCTGATGAGTGTACAAGAGTCAATAAGATCTTGAAGATGAAAACCGATGTCTGCTTCAAGATTAAATTTCTCAAAAATGAAGTAGCGGTTTCGCCTTGAAAAAAAAGCACATTATACACTCCAATTAATAGTAAATTCCTATGCAAAAAATAAACACGAAACAGTATCCTGATTTCTTTAAAAAAATCACAAAGGCGGATGAAGCATTATCGTAGGATCTTTTGTGGAACTATTTCTCATGAGTGTACAAGAGTCAATAAGATCTTGAAGATGAAAACCGATGTCTTCTTCAAGATTAAATTTCTCAAAAATGAAGTAGCGATTTCGCCTTGAAAAAAAGCACATTATACACACCAACTAATAGTAAATTCCTATGCAAAAAATAAACACGAAACAGTTTCCTGATTTCTTTAAAAAAATCGCAAAGGCGGATGAAGCATTATCGTAGGATCTTTTGTGGAACTATTTCTCATGAGTGTACAAGAGTCAATAAGATCTGGAAGATGAAAACCGATGTCTGCTTCATGATTAAATTTCTCAAAAATGAAGTAACGGTTTCGCCTTGAAAAAAAGCACATTATACACTCCAACTAATAGTAAATACTTGTGCAAAAAATGAACACAAAACAGTCTCCTGATTTCTTTAAAAAAATCACGAAGGTGGATGAAGCATTATCGTAGGATCTTTTGTGGAACTATTTCTCATGAGCGTACAAGAGTCAATAAGATGTTGAAGATGGAAATCGGTGTCTGCTTCAAGATTAAATTTCTCAAAAATGAAGTAGCGATTTCGCCTTAAAAAAAAGCACATTATACACTCCGACTAATAGTAAATTCGTATGCAAAAAATAAACACGGAACAGTTTCCTGATTTCTTTAAAAGAATCGCAAAGGCGGATGAAGCATTATCGTAGAATCTTTTGTGGAACTATTTCTCATGAGTGTACAAGAGTCAATAAGATCTTGAAAATGAAACCGATGTCTGCTTCAAGATTAAATTTCTCAAAAATGAAGTAGCGGTTTCGCCTTGAAAAAAAGCACATTATACACTCCAACTAATAGTAAATACTTATGCAAAAAATGAACACAAAACAGTCTCCTGATTTCTTTAAAAAAATCACAAAGGCGGATGAAGCATTACCGTAGGATCTTTTGTGGAACTATTTCTCATGAGCGTACAAGAGTCAATAAGATGTTGAAGGTGAAAACCGATGTCTGCTTCAAGATTAAATTTCTCAAAAATGAAGTAGCGATTTCGCCTTGAAAAAAGCACATTATACACTCCAACTAATAGTAAATTCCTATGCAAAAAATAAACACGAAACAGTTTCCTGATTTCTTTAAAAGAATCGCAATGGCGGATGAAGCATTATCGTAGGATCTTTTGTGGAACTATTTCTCATGAGCGTACAAGAGTCAATAATATCCTTGAAGATGAAAACCGATGTCTGCTTCAAGATTAAATTTCTCAAAAATGAAGTAGCGATTTCGCCTTGAAAAAAGCACATTATACACTCCGACTAATAGTAAATTCCTATGCAAAAAATAAACACGAAACAGTTTCCTGATTTCTTTAAAAAAATCACAGGCGGATGAAGCATTATCGTAGGATCTTTTGTGGAACTATTTCTGATGAGTGTACAAGAGTTAATAAGATGAATCAGATGGTTTGTTAGCGACGTCTGAAGAGTCTCATACAAGCCTTGACGAGGTGTCGGTGCGCGTCTGTTATTGACGACAGGTTGAAAGAAATGCCCGATAAATCGTATCGGGGATGAGCAGGCGCCAATTCATTCTACAAAATTCGACCGTGTACTCCGGCCCCGATTAACGTGGAACAGGTAGCTGGGGGTTAATGAATATGCAAACGAGCCCTGACGAAAACGGTACTCTGATGAGATACCACACCGTCGTGACCGCCATTAACAATGGACCGCCGCTGACGGTCTCCCCGATTCCTAATAAATTTTTCCACGGCTTCGTACGGTAGCCTAATCTCTCCGCGGGCCTGCTAAAGGGTTGTTATTACCCTTAACGAGATGCGCTTCGTTATGCATTCCGATAGGTTCTCCCGTGCAATTTGCCCCCTCGAATATCGACAGCACCTCAGAATTTACGTTTGACCGGATCCATCGTTTTGTCGGTAGCGGACAAAGAGCGACGTTAAAAGTCGCCGCGACGATTAACACGATAATAAAGTTCTTCGACGAAGCTCCAGGCGTCGGTGGCTCGAACGAACGGGCCCTCAAGAACAATATAGAGGAAAGGTTCAAAGTAGCAGTTTGGACCGGATCAGTTTCGAACCGATTTCACATTGCAGAGATTTCAGAATATTTTGCGGACCTATTCCGCACGTTCGATCGATTCATAGCAGCGACCTTCGCCTTTTCTATTTATTGACGCTGCGAAGTGCGTACCGAGCGTCAAGGTTGGAAGAAGCGGCCGCCCCGGTTCTCGCAGTGCAGATTATTTGTTTCAGCGACGAAATAAAATAAATCCGGGAATTCTGGGAGCTGGGAGCCCCTTTGGTAAACCCGGTGGCGTAACGGGAACTCGAAATAGTTCGCTTTTCCAACGAGTTCTTCGAATTCCTTCCTAAAATTGTTCGGTGCAGAAATTTGCATCAGTGCAAAGCAAATTGTTCTCTTAGGCTCAGAAGCATTTTCTTCAATTGAGTTTTCAAAAGAGTACACAGTGTTTGATGGTGCCCATCAAACGATGATCGTGTTCACTAGTGTATTGCATACTTAACTGATCAGCAGCATTCAATCATGCGATGCTCCTTTAATTTTCGAGATTAGCACTGCGAATTCCACCGTAATCTTACAATTGATAAAGTGCGAGGGCAACGAATTAATTTGTACTCCTAACATCCCGTATCGATCTGTCGGAATAATTAATTTCTTCGTTTTACTGATTAATTCGCGGCTGGCTATCTTCGCATCGGCGAGCGTGTTTTAAAATCGGAGATTTATTAATATTCTCGGTGCATATCTCGCCGTCCATCCGACCGGTTGACTCATCCATCAGTAACCGATTAATTTATAGGAATTCGTCAATACGCGCCCGAGAACAACCGAGCACCGATCATCTCCTCCCCGGACAATAAATAACATCCTCGTACAGCTGGTTACAGCATGCCTGCTGTCGTCGCTAATTTTCTTTCGCGCTGCCGCGGCAAGAAAATGTTAATTGAACAGGTTTTGTTCCACGCCCCTTCTACGCGCGGGATCGGCTCACGAAACCGGCCGTGGCCGACAATAAAAATCGCGGAGCATTTGGACAGCTCGGAGAATTCATGCTCGACGAATTGCGCAGACTTCTTCGGTTTCGCCTCGCGTTAAGGTTTCTTTGATATTATCTGGTGGTGCGCACTGTGTCACTGTGCCGGCGCAAAATTCCCGCCCGTCAAACTGCTGATTTCCAGCTTCGCCATCGCGAAACAGAATACGATACCGATGATAGTTGCAAAGCGATACAGGACCCGGCGAAGCTAAGCTGTCTAATGGTCGCGTAAATCCGCCTACTGTAGATCGTAAACAATTAGAAGAATGTCTGGTGTAACACGGTAGTTTGTCACGGCTTGCAAGTTTCTTGGAAGTTATCATTTCCAATTGTTCGATCGGTTAGGTCATCGTCTCGAAGGATTTTCTTCGTTCGCCCACGCTGATTCGAGAAAGTATATGAATACTTGAAATGTTATTTCGAAAAAATGGAATTTTTCAGGTATTGTTTGCACTTGGCTACCACGACTCTGTGGACAAAGTTTGAGATAAATGCGAGAATGTGTGCAGGAGAGTTGTAAAACGTTGATTACAAACATACACAGAGTTTGAAGTAGTACAAAATATCTGTACGATTACACGTATCTTCAATTAATCCTCTCGCTTAGAATATGAATTACTCCTTCAGTGCTTCAGCCGATCTATTAGCATTTCCACACACTCACGCTCCATTACTCACGTCATCGTCTCGACTGCCTAACTATGTAAACATTCGAAATGAAATATCCTCTCGAAGCATCGGAGTAAGAGTGCCTCAATCAATGCTGAAACGATCGATCCATAAACCGAGGAATATCCATTTCAGTACTCGTCGGTAAAATTTCTTTGAGGAATATTAATCCTCCCTGTTAATGACGATTATTTGCACGAGGCAACAAAGCCATACAGATGCTTCTTCAACGAATCATGAACAATTCTTCTGTCGATATACGTGTACGAAAATGTGATAAACGAGAAAACACAGAAGAGTCTGTAGGTCGGATCGGATTCCGAAAATTCGCGCAGTCGCGCTCTAAATAGCGCAACCGTGGGATAATTTATCGCGTCGGGCGTAAATATAACGATAGAGACCGTAAGGTACAAGTTGTAATAGCCGGTCAGTGAGTTGTAATGGAACCTGTAAATGAAAGCGCGAGGCGTGGAGAAAGTCGGCGCGGCGCGTAGGTAGAAAAAGATTCAGCTAGACGCATTAGCGGGTCCGCAATCACGGGATAGTGCACTTCGACGACGCGGAATCGCGACGCTCTTTGACAATCCCGTCGGACGTTGCCCCGAATATTTCGGCTTCCATTTGCCGGTTTGAAAAGCCCCGGCGAATCTCGGTCGAGAGACTTCGAATCGCGCGAAAAGAGAAAGAGACCAACAAACAACCCGCGGGTCTCTCGCACGCTGGCGAACGCTGAAAACATTCGCGTTTTACGGCGACGCTTTATATGCAATACTGTTCCGATCCCCGGGCTTTAATGAAGATATACAAAAGCGATAAACGTTACGACAGGACATGAAATACTCCTTTCGGCGGCACCGTACAATAAATTCGCGCCCGTATTTATGAAGTTACGTAAAGTCACGTGGCGAACGTGATGTTAGTGCGGCCCGATAAGGGAACATGAAGCGGAATCAATCGACTGGTGACTTTGATAAAACGATTATGTAAGGTTTCTGGAACGTGGAGATGATGCGACTTTCCACGAGAAAGATTCCTAGAAGCACTTCGACGATATCGACAGTCGAATTGACTGGATTGACTGAATTGATTTCCAATCGGACGGCCCTGGGATTCTTGAGGAAGAAAAATCTCGGGTTAACTTAGATGAAGTTCTAAAAGTTTCATCATTTTTTAACAACATGTGGCTCTATGTTAAACTGTATACTGGATACTAGCATATAATGGTTGCGTCCCTCGGGACATTTTTGTCCCCGTTCTACAATTATTGGATTGTAAATACATAATTCGAGTATACATAGTATCTTTTGTTATTCTTCTCTATTTATTCGAGTGGCTTCTTCTCAATCGCAGTTGTGTACATTTGCTGTAGTAACTTCGTAACATCCAGCATCGACTAAAATGAATTGCTATTATCATAGCAGCAATACGTGGTCGTTTCAAACCATTTTGAGGCCTTCAATGCGACTGTAAAATGAATTTCATTAGAATATGAGCTACATAAAAGCCAAGCGAAAGATTTGTGCTTAAAATAGAAAGTCCTGGACGTAATAAACCGTAATAAACCGTAATAATTTCGTCGACACTGACCGAGTCCGAGAATTTATTAGCACTTTGCCGGAACTGCAAGATTCAGGACCATTTTTCTGACGATTTCACGGTAAAATTGCCTCGTTAGAATATTGAGCGGTAATTTTCGAGGAGTGATTACAATTGTTATTTATTTGTTCTCGGGGATCGAACAAATTCCTGGCGCCATTATCATAAGGAGGGACGATAAATCGTCATTTGCGGGACCTCGGAGCGTTGAATTATCGTAAGGTCTTATATATTCGTGCTGATGGTAGGCGCGAGAAAAGTGCGGGAGAGTTATAATATCGCACTTATATGTGCGCCCGTGTTGGATTACCATAAGTATGAGGTGTAACGCGGCTACATGGCCCGGTACTCGTTCACATTTACCAGCGCGCGCGCTCTCTCTCTCTCACCCCTCGTGCACGATCTTATTCGGAGTTTAAGGTTAATTGGCATAGCCTTGCACACTTATTTACGTCCGCGCAATCACAAATCTCCGTTTCAGACAGGAATTATCGATCGTAAATTACTCTGTACATTGTACCGACGCGCGAGCTCGCGGTTGCTCATTTCGCAAACACGGGACGATAATGGGGCCCTTATTCGACAGTAATAAAAACAGAGACATTTTTACGTTCGTTCGACTGCGTAGAAACCGAAGCTGGAAGAAAGTTCCGGCACGAGGAACCGTGCAGACAAATCGCTTCATTTTCTGCGCTGGAAAGCCGTTAGCTCCTTTTTTTGCGGAATCGCGCCACCGGTGTAAAGTCGACAATTCAGTTAACAATGACCGCGGAAAAGGTAAATGAAAAAATCGTTGCATCATTCAGAGAGGTCTGTCGGAGTTGCAACAACCATTGGTGTACAAGTAAGGTGAAGTGTCCTAAGTCTGGACAGTCCAAAAGTGATACCTAAATCTGGATAATTGAATTTTCATAGTAAAATCAGTAATTAAGAAATTAAATAATTGTATTATATATTCTGAGGCCTTAGCTACAAGTAGGTGTGAATATTATTTCATTGAGACATCAATTGAAATTTAAAAATGAATTCAAAGTTCATCTGAAAACAGTATACAAAATAGTATATTTACATGCGAATCATGTGCATTTATAGTTCGAACTTTTGTTAGAAAAAAAGGTATATAATTTAAGCCCTCAGACAAAAAATAATTATCACGCATAATAATATTGATATTTTAAAATAAATTGGCAATCAAACTTAACGTAAATAATAATTATTAATCCAAATATTAGATGTCCAAGATTAGGACTGTTTTCAAATATAAATATTCCATACTGGGACGCGATGACAGTAGCTGTCCCACTCTAAGTTTATACGCAATGTGCTTACGCCTGAAGCCGGACACGTGTTTGTGAATAAAATCAACGCATTGTTTGCAAATTATTTAACTACATATACGTATAATTAGTCTTCTATTTTCTTGAATAACGTATGTAGAAAATGTATTCCGGTTGTGACGTTAGTAATACTTTATGTTTACATCTTAAATCTATCAGTATTACTACCTAACCTTAAAAGTTGTATTATGACAAGTTTTATTAAAACAGTAAATGAAAATAAATATATATTTGGTTAAATAATGCAATACTATAATCTATGATAAGAATACTACATATTACGCAAAGCATCTTCAATTCGTCATGCGCAACAGCGCCACCAACAAACGTTCTAGGTTATGTTCGCTCGATCAACTCGTAAATTGAATTTGTCCCGATGTAGGCTTTACTTCTGTCCAGGTACTAGCTTAGATTGGATTTAATATGTCCAACTATAGGTTTGAATTATTCTTGTTAATACAATTAAGATATTAACCTAAACAATGATTTTTTTACTTTAAATTACTTCACAAATTCTGAACTGTATGTTAAAACTCTTAAGAAATTGTTTTTGTTTATTTAAAGTGATAAAATTTAAAATAGAAAAACATGCTGTCCAGGCATAGGGCACTTCACCTTATGTACCAATAAAATGTTTTCTATAATGAGAATAGTTCTCGTATCATTGAATATGTTCGAATTACGGGCCACAAATGCTCGTTTCATTGTCATGCACTGTATTCAAGGTCGAGATTATTTCAAGCATGTAATGGCCAGTGCAATTTGCGCAATTTTTTCTTCATTTTCTATATCAGCCAAAGGTCGGGTGATATCGCACCTGACTCGCAGCATATCATCAGGTGTGAGGAGTTGAAGTGGGCCACAAGGAAATCGAATCCGCTTAATGTGTCATGCAATATTCGCCCGGCACTAGGTCGCAACGTGCATTAAACACATTGAGGCGAGCACCTCGGGAGATTATGCGAACGATCACGGGCACGGCGGCGTCAGGTAGACCGCTGCCGCGTCGTAACTCAATTTTGTGGCGAAGTAAATCCTGTCGCTTGTGACGAATCGACGTGGAAACGTGCGACACAGAAAGAGGGAGAAACGATAAGGAGAAAAGAGAGGAAAGAAGTCGCCGGGATGCGTCACGAGGCGTGAACCGCCGTTCACGGGCCATCGGTGTGTTTATTGTCGCCAGCGGAAATAAAAGTAATGCGAGAGTACGTGGTGGCTGCCTATGACATCAGCCGACCAATCAATCCGTTTTGCATGATGATGCATGAAGTGCAGCGGATGAATACCATGTGAGAATATCGCCGGCCGATCGACGTGGGTGTGGGCGCCGCGAATTTGCCCCGCAGAAATTCTGTCGCGTAATTATTCAGCGTAAAAGAGTCCTCTAGCGGGTCGAGGACGAAACACACCACCATCTTTCTTCTTCTTTTTCTCTTATAGAAAACATTCTATAGCAAACGTGTCTCAAGACGTAATAATGATTCAAATCCGAATCGAACGTTTGGTAAATGTCTACAAAATTGCTATTCAGTGTGTATAATTTGATCGAACCGGTTGCGCCGCGAACATAACCCCATTTGAAAAATGTACGATCGAGAATAATGTCTTATTTATTATTCAGCGTAGTTTCGCGCGCGCGTCGCAGCGGAGTTATTCGACCGCTTTTGTGACACGGTCGCAGCATTTTCGATGGTACATAAGAAAAAAATGTGACCAATAATCCGTATTGAAGTTGACCTTTTTTTAAAGCTTCGGTATACGAAGACCCGAAGGAAGGGCAACTTCGATAAATATTTTGCCGGAGGCTGTTAAATTCACATTTTTCACCTCGCCTCAGTATTTTCACGGGAGGATATATTTAGATATTTGCAGCGAAGGTTCTTCGATTATTTAATCTTGTTTGTAAACAAGTCTCGCAAGGTGTCGAGCAGATCAAGAAAAACTACGCGTGCCGTTCCAAGGTTAAGTCGACCACCTACACTTTGCACTGCATGCGAAGATGTTTTTCTTGGTTTCAAGGTGTCGGATACGCCTACAAATTTTCCTGCCATCAAACATTTCCAGGAACGCTAATAACAGTGTTCAATAGCAAGTCTATTGTGAAGAATGGCACCATCTGTGTAGCTGAACTAGCGACATTCGAACACCTCGTACCATTCGGTCTCCAATTACTCTTGCAATATATCCAATTCCGGAGTGGTACTAGTTTCAACATAAATAACAAAATTATAAAATATAGCGGCCGTGTAGAAACGAGAGTTCGCCGCATCGGTCTCTAACCAGTCGGTTTTATGGGCCCGAAGAGTTCCAATTCAGTTGAATTGCCTGTATTATTAACACTCAGCCTACCAAACGCTGCGAGTGCATTGCCGAGCGCAGAGCACTGTCGAATAAATTTTCCGAAACGACCGCGGAACGAATGTTTATCGTCAGTCGCGGGACGGAGCTCAACGAGGACGAATAAATTCGACGGGATCGCGAATTAAACGATGATCACCGGGTGCACCTACAAATCCGCCCGTCCCCCGCAGACGTGTAAACTGCATTCACAAAGTGCGTTCGCGTGCATGCCTCCGACACCGCGCCGTTACGCTCCAAACTCTTCGGGCGTGATGCATTGTCATTGATACGCAGGCACACGTTGTCATGCCTGCTCAAACATCCCAATGACACTCTGCACGAGCGTTTAATGCATGCCGAATGGCGAATCAGTTTTCGCGAGCAACGCATTCCGCCGGTGCAGTGAAACCCTTCGGAGACGCGGAGAAACAGTGTCAGAGAATCGTGGAAATGCAATTCTACTTCGAATTTACAGATAGAATAATGTTTTGAAACTCGAGGCATTCAGATAATTTAAATAATTATCGTGTAAAGCGGTGTCGAACGAGTTAGTAATATACTTCGATCAGTAAAAATACATTCACCTTGGAAGGGGCTGAATTAACATACTTTCATCTACATTGTGTTCTATTTTGAACAAATTGTATTTATAGCATCCGAAGAGAAGTAGCTATATTACTTTCACTGCTAATGAGTGGCAATTTAATATTGTTGCTCGGTAATTTTGAATATTACCTGCCCCATGTATTTATAGCTCTTCGGTCTACGAATAGAACCTGCGTTCTAATTTATAATTGAATCTGCCCCCTCACCTTCATAACTAATCTAGATCTTTACGCCTAATTATATCCGACTACGATCTTTGCTCTGACATCATACAAGAAAAGGGGTGCATACTATTTTCAAAACAAGCGAGTCACTTTTCATTATGAATGAAATTGTCTTGATCCGGAGAGTCTCTAAAAATATCTTCACGCTGGAACTAGCGGACTCTGAACACGAACGATGTACCATACTTTTGTAATAATAACTAGTCTTCGGATGTTTATTCTAAATATATGTAATGTTCAATATGAATTTAAAAGTTTATTAAAAAGTTTCTCATGGTTTTTATAGTGTCTATAATTGTAAAAGAAAAACTCCGGATCGAGTGATTTTGACTCGTCTGCTAGTGCTAATGTTAATCGAGTTTAAACAGCTTGCGCTAAAGTTAAACGAGAGGAACAATAGCAGTATTTAAGAGATCGTTTATCCGCGCAGTCCCAGATCTAGCCAGCTCGAATTCCGCGACTGTCGAAGGTTCCGTTAGAATTGCCTAGATCTGCTGGTCTGTGCTGGTCTATTCTCGCAGCCGAAGAAAACGCATCGTCAATGCCATCTTTTAGGCGGATCGCATTCGTTTCTGGACCGTGTTCGACTTTGTGTTACCGTTTTATATCTATATTTAGATCCGGTCCGTCTTAGCTTGATAAACTAGGTCGGATTACTCCGCTTCCGCAATTCCTGTTATCGTGCATACCTAAAATTCTCTTTCAAAGGAACGCGAACTCGACGATTTTGATGAAATTTACGGTGAGAGGCATTTATCGAATTATGATTGGCATTTATAAATATCGAAACAGCTTTTTCAATACATTGAAAAGCATAATTCTTCATTTAAATAACAATTAATCTGTTTCAGAAAAATTGAAATAGTCTTACAATTTTCAAAGAATTATAAATGTTTCCTCTTTCCGCTACCTATTCATTACGCTCGGTAAACACCAAACTGTGAATAAACCCGCGAAGATGTTCTCCACCGCGTTAGAATTATGATTGGCATTTATAAATATCGAAACAGCTTTTTCAATACATTGAAAAGCATAATTCTTCATTTAAAAAACAATTAATCTGTTTCAGAAAAATTGAAATACAGTCTTACAGTTTTCAAAGAATTATAAATGTTTCCTATTTCCTCTACCTATTCATTACGCTCGGTAAACACCAAACTGTGAATAAACCCGAAGATGTTCTCCACCGCGTTAGAATTATGATTGGCATTTATAAATATCGAAACAGCTTTTTCAATACATTGAAAAGCATAATTCTTCATTTAAAAAACAATTAATCTGTTTCAGAAAATTTGAAATAGTCTTACAATTTTCAAAGAATTATAAATGTTTCCTCTTTCCGCTACCTATTCATTACGCTCGGTAAACACCAAACTGTGAATAAACCCGCGAAGATGTTCTCCACCGCGTTAGAATTATGATTGGCATTTATAAATATCGAAACAGCTTTTTTAATACATTGAAAAGCATAATTCTTCATTTAAATAACAATTAATCTGTTTCAGAAAATTTGAAATACAGTCTTACAGTTTTCAAAGAATTATAAATGTTTCCTCTTTCCGCTACCTATTCATTACGCTCGGTAAACACCAAACTGTGAATAAACCCGAAGATGTTCTCCACCGCGTTAGAATTATGATTGGCATTTATAAATATCGAAACAGCTTTTTTAATACATTGAAAAGCATAATTCTTCATTTAAAAAACAATTAATCTGTTTCAGAAAAATTGAAACACAGTCTTACAATTTTCAAAGAATTATAAATGTTTCCTCTTTCCGCTACCTATTCATTACGCTCGGTAAACACCAAACTGTGAATAAACCCGCGAAGATGTTCTCCACCGCGTTAGAATTATGATTGGCATTTATAAATATCGAAACAGCTTTTTTAATACATTGAAAAGCATAATTCTTCATTTAAATAACAATTAATCTGTTTCAGAAAAATTGAAACACAGTCTTACAATTTTCAAAGAATTATAAATGTTTCCTCTTTCCGCTACCTATTCATTACGCTCGGTAAACACCAAACTGTGAATAAACCCGAAGATGTTCTCCACCGCGTTCCCTCAAAGCGAAACCAGTTAGTATCTTTTACTAGATGAGCAAATTGGTCTTATAGACGCTCGTTACAGTAGCGACGCTTTCAAACGTCGAGTGTAGTTCATCACATCTCCGAAAGTGGTACTCGCTAGCAACTAGCTAAAACGGTAATTAGTCTGCGGAACTTTATGCAAATCCACACTGAAGAGAAACTCAAGGAAACAAAAGCCGCAGGGAAATTTAATGTCCTCTGCTGGGACTATCTTACAATTAGCGATTATCTTACCACTTGTAATTTAGCCACGACGAAGATAGTAGTGTCGTTAACTTCACAGTGTGTAAGTTTGTTAGTTTATAAATTGGTTCGTCACTGTGGCAAAAATTTAAAAAGAGTCGAGAATATCGATGCATTAGTTACAAAAATATTAACCAGAGAAATAAGTTGCTATTTAATCCCAATTTTTCATTTCATAAATTTACCACGTAGAATAAACGTAGTTATACAGCGAACACAGTATGCCGTCCCTTCGAGCAAATTGATGACAGTAGGGTGCCTTTTACGAGCACGTACACATAGTGCAGGATGAAATACCTAATCGTCGTGCTGATATCAACTAGCCGGAGCTTTCATCCGTACAAGTTTCGTTTATTCACGTCGCTGTGAACGGGTGTTTATCGATCGTTTCTAGGAATTCGCACGTAAATTCGAATCTGCTCCGCATCGGCGCGCGAAGGATCGAATAAATTTGCATTAACGAGGACCGTAGGTGGGCACAGCCGAGATACCAGATTTAGATGGGCCAATGACAAATTGAAATTAGTTGTTTAAGGGATTGTCTGATTCATTGGCTGCGTTCGTCGGCGAGGAATTCGCGATGAAAAGAAAAAAAATATAGCGGAACACGCATTCTCGGCTTAACGAGCTTGTTCCGCCTTCGTTAAATAGAGTTATACGTTTCCTAGCATCCGACAAGTGACGGCCGAGTTTGAATCATTCGGACACGCATAATCGGATTTCGAAGACGAATGGGTCCTGACTGGCCCGGGGATCGTTTTGTCGAATCGCCAGTCGTTAGATCCCGTCGCGATTCTCGCGTGTCTTTGAAACGATTCAATTATGAATAGTTATCACGCGACTGTACCGAACGCAGCTTTTTGTGAAATTAAACTGTCCAACAAATTTTAACTTTTTTGGGGATTTCGATTCTCACTATACAATTCTTATAGAGTTTTCTGCGCTGATTCCGAATCTGTCCTTAATTTTTCTCTTAGACGCACAGTTTATGAGAAATTTGCGTTTGAAAAAGTGACATATTTTTCAACTTTGAACAAATATTGTGATGTTATTGTAAAAGATATTGAATTGGTCTTTACAGCAAAAGATTGCTTAGACTTTCCCGAATACAACGATATCCAATATTAATACAGTATGATCGTTTAAACATGTTTAAAAAAAGACGGAGAGACACCACTTTTACACCAATGTTTGACGATGTTTTGTAATGTATCTCAAAAAATAAGGGTCCAGCGGCAAATCGAACTATACCACGCGATAGAGCAGACTTTTATCTTAAGAAACCCCCTTTTGAAGTTTGCTCTGTCGGCGTTTTTACCGAACCAGAAAGCAAAATATCCCATGGAACGCCTCACAGTGGGACCTTTCGTCCAAATCGGAGTCAAAATCATAGAACTTTCGATAGAAATGAGGTAGAGCGATGAAATTTTTTTTAAATTATAGCTGAAACTTGGCAGAATATGGGAAAAATAGGAAGATTATGGTACGAACGTTTTATAACTTTGAGAAAATTCGTTAAACAATTCGTTCACAAAAATCGATTTCTTGTAAAATCCTGAGATCGTAGACAAATTTTGAGACCAGTTTTAAAATCAGCGTGAAAAAATCTACAGGAAATGATGTGCAGCATGTTAAAAAAAAATTTTTCCGCCAGTGTTATTGAAAAAACCGCAATTTTCTTGAAATTGTGAGAGTTTAACGAATTTTCTCAAGTTTATAAAAAGTTCGTACCATAATCTCTCTATTTTTCCCATATTCTGCCAAGTTTCAGCTATAATTTTAAAAAAATTGCATCGCTCTACCTCATTTCTATCAAAAGTTCTTTGATTTTGTCTCCGATTTGGACGAAAGGTTCCACTGTGCGCCGTATCACGTGGATCACCTATTCTAGCGGTAAGCACCACTGGCGGCAACTCATGTCGGGCGAAGATATTTTGCTTTCTGGTTCGGTAAAAACGTCGACCTTCCAAACTTAAAAAGGTGGTTTCTCAAGATAAAATTCTGCTCTATCGCGTAGTATAGTTCGATTTTCTGCTGGACCCTTATTTTTTTAGATAAATTCAAAAATATCCTCAAAAATTGGTGCAAAAGTGGTGTCTCTCCGTCTTTAATGATTGTTTAAACATGTTTAAACAATCATAATGTATTAATATTGGATATCACTGAATTCGGGAAAGTCTAAGGAGTCTTTTGCTATAAAGATCAATACAATATCTTTTATAATAACATTACAATATTTGTTTAAATTTGAAAAATATATCATTTTTCCAAATTTCTCAGAAACTGTGCGTCTAGGAGAAAAATTAAGGACGGATTCGGAATCAGCGTAAAAACCTCTACAAGCATTGCATAATGAGAATCGAAATCCTTTTTGGCTGTTGGACAGTGTTATTATTGTCAGTATCTGACATTTTGATTTCTTTCTGTTCACAGATGTGGCGGTTAACATTTTGGACGTACTTCCTGCTAATCGCGTTATCGCTAGCCCCAGTGCAGAGAGTCTTGGCGTGCTCGTGCATGAGATCTCATCCTCAGTCTTTATATTGCAAATCAGATTATGGTGCGTATTATGTCTATTTTAGAAATAGCAGTTTCGTAGACTAACCATAGAAATTTCTAAATTTCAAAGTGCTATTTTTCCAGTCGCCGTGGTGAGAGTGAGGAACATGGAGCAGAGGAATGACGTACAGTTGGCCTACCATGTGAAAGTGAATAAAGTCTTCAAGGTTCGTAACTCTAAGTAACTGTTCGATTTTTACGAGCGATGTTATTCGACATCGATTTTATGTCCCGGCTCGAATCCTAATACCAGAACACGCTTTCTTAGGATCGGACCAGCGTAAATCCTGTGAATTTCCCGAGGCGAGAGATTTTATGGACCATGGTCACAGACTCCATGTGCGGTGTCGTTCTGAATGTCGGGGAAACCTACGTGATAAGCGGCATGATCGGACAAGGAGGAATACATCTATCATTATGCGGCTTGCATATGCGGTGGTCTGAAGTGCCGCCCAGGCAACGGAAAGGCTTCAGAGGCCTCTTTCACCGTGGCTGTGCTTGCGACGTAAGTGAAATGCTCCGACACCACTTTCTCGAATTCAAACTTGATGCCACTCCCCACATTATCGTGCAGGCGTTCCTGCAAATTCGCGTTTTCAAAAGCTATTCTATAACAAGTTACACTGTCCAACAAATTTCAATTTTTTTTATGTTGCCTAATTACTGTTGGGTCCTTCTTACAGAGTATTTTGCGTTGATTTCGAATCTGTTTTTAATTTTTTTCCTATACGCACAGTTTTTGAGGAACATGGCTTTGAAAAAAAAATATATTTTTCAACTTTAAACAAATATTGTGATGTTATTATAAAAGATATTGAATTGTTCTTTGCAGCAAAAGATTCTGTAGACTTTCCCGAATACAGCGATATCCAATATTAATACATTGTGAATGTTTAAACATGTTTAAAAAATCATTAAAGACGGAGAGACACCACTTTTGCACCAATTTTTGAGGATATTTTTCAATTTATCACAAAAAATACGGGTCCAGCGGAAAATCTACCAAAATATAAAATATACCACTCGATAGAGCAGACTTTTATCTTGAGAAGCCACCCTGTCCAGTTTGGGTCGTCGACGTTTGTTTCGAACCAGAAAGCAAAACATCTTCGCCCGACATGAGTTGCCGCCAGTGGCGCTCGGGACGAGATATGGCGCAGTGACGGGATACGGATTAAACATGTTTAAACAATCATAATGTATTAATATTGGATATCGCTGTATTCGGGAAAGTCTACAGAATCTTTTGCTATAAAGAACAATTTAATATCTTTTATAATAACACCACAATATTTGTTTAAAATTGCAAAATATGTTTTTTTTTTCAAAGTCATGTTTCTCAAAAACTGTGCGTATAGGAAAAAAATTAAAAACAGATTCGAAATCAGCGCAAAAAACTCTACAAGAAGGACCCAACAGTAATTAGGGAACAAATTTGGTGTTGGACAGTGTTATTAAAGTCATTTTGTAGAAATCAAAAGTCAGGGCACATTCTCTACCATTTCATAAGATTTTGTAAAGTTTTATAAGATTCCTAAAAAAATATGCAGAAAGTGATCAACTTTCCCAAAAATTATGAATTCCACCGTTCCTTATAGTTGCATGACTCAGCTAAACGTTTCCATTCGTCCGATCTATAAAAATATTCGGAAACAGTTGCCGCCTACATCGTCCGCCTTGACAAACGTGGCCATTTTCGACCACGCGCGAAACCTAAATTTCCGAATAAAATGAATTGCGTAGACGTGAGATACGGGGGCGCTTCCTACTTCTTAACAGTAAAAATGATACGCTTCATTTCGGATGGTTCTTGCGAGTGCGGAGCGGAAGCTCAGGATCTCAATCATATCATCTGGCAATGTCCAGAATATGATTCAGAACGAGAACACCTGTTTGAACTGCTCCTCAATCGTAAACACTATCCTCCCTGCAATATTAATTTTCTTCTAAGTGTACTAGATATTACAGCGCTAATGTTTATTTTTAACTTTATCAAAAAATGTAAGATTAGGATTTAACGCCTACCGTTTATACTACATAATTCCACTTTATACATATTATGTTATATATTTCTCTATTTTTTTGTAAAGTGTTATAGTAATGTATGCTATATAAACCAAACTAGGTTTACGGCATTAATAAATAAATAATCAATCAGTCAAAATGAGAATTTTTCTGCGGATGAAACTCTGACGATTTATCGTGTGTTTAGATTCACTATACGCCCTGGTGGAAGAAGGGTGAGCATCTGGAACACGGCGGAAGGAAACGATGCTTATGGGAAAGCGAACCAGGTCCTTTGCATTGCCAAGAAACATACGGCATCTGCTTGGCCTCGCCAGGTGGGTGCTCCTGGGCTCCGTCAGTACGTTACAACGTCTGCATCAAGGAGCACCAACAGAAACGCGAGCAGCAGAGGCTGTTGGAGCCTTAATAAAGCCCGGCGTGCTCGCACGACAACGCGCTTGGTTGTACAGATAGAACGGATACCGATCACGCTGGCGGAAAACGAGAAACATGTACGCTCCCGAGAATGATGAACACCCTTCGAAGAACCTGCTGTCAAGTGGATTGGATGTATTTATTTATTCCAGACGTAGCGTTAGATCGTTGACCATTCGCGTTTATTCATCCTCCGTGCCGCGTCACGTTCTATTTATTCTCGCGTTTTACCAAAAGTATTAATTGGAAGGTTGTGTCAGCGAGTACAAAAGCCGGTCGCCGATTGGCACGCGGCCGCATCGAATCATCGGAATCATTGCACGCTGGCCGCTGAAACTGCACTGTCGTTGAACAATGTGAATTTGTCTCTGTTATAAAAGTGAAATGAAAATATTTAAACATTCTTCTCCACCTCCACGTTTTCGAGCTGTAATTGTAACTTCCGCTTTTAACGACCATCGGGTACCGCAAGCGAACGAACGTTCATCTAGGAAAAGCAACCTTTCATCGGCAGTGTACGCGACGCATTAGCTGGCAAACTATGGCTTGCAGCGACACGATAAATTTCCCAAATGTTCCGAGGCACGACGGCGTTGTCGACGCGATCTTTTTGCCATTCGGTCGTTCGATGCACTCGATCCGCTTTTAACGTTTGAATAATTGAGGAGGGGAGGGGCCGGTATTCGATACACTCGAGGAGAATTATTAGTCGAAGGAGAATAATTCATGAAGAGAGCCTCGCCGACGAATCTCTGAATCTCCCGTTGGAACCGACGCCGTCGGCCTCGTTACGTTTAATCAAACAATTTGGCCAGGACGATCCGCAGTCGAAATCGACCGAACCCGCGTCAAAGTTGAAGGAAAGAGTAAAGCGAAGCGTACTCTACATCGATTGGCTATACTTTAGTTGTACATATAGGCTATTAATGTATATTATGCATTTTTAAATTATTCTTATTGTTTCTTTCGTTCCCGCGCACCCTGGACGTGTGCGTGTATGTGTAGAAGAAATTACTGAAACCTATTTAATAATTCTTGGTATAGATAGAGCACGGAACTCTGAATACAGAAGCGATCGTAATGAAAAGTTCGTCTCGAAATGTCACGATTAGGCGTCGCAAAGTGGTAAGCGATTCTTCGTTTCTTTGCATTGCGGCAGAAATAAATTCATTGTCATTTGTACGAAAGATGCGTCGTCTGATTATTCAGAGAACGTGCGCCGGGCGTCGTGCTAGAAGCGTAATCGATTAAGTTCTCTATTTGTAAACGGTGTCTGAGGCGTGATCAATCGCGATGATATCATCGCGACGATGATAGCAGCGAGGAACAGAGCCCTGTACAGGGGTGAAAATTTAGTACAAAATGCTAAACGAGCGATACGAGGGGAGTTAGTCGGCATTTCCTAACACGAGAAACGTATGTACGTTAAGTCAAGATGTATTCTAGTTTAGTTCTTCCATTTGATAACTTTTGTAAGTATTATGTATTACTTAAACGATGAGAAATAAAGGGAGAAAATGTAACACCGCCCGTTCTGTCGGATAATGTCTCTGACTCACCATTTCACGATGATTCGGGTAGAATGTCTGCTCGATTAGGGGGAAGTTGTCTTTCCCCAAACGACGCTGAAGTCCCAGCAGGTACGCGAACACCCACGGCTTATCCTGCGAGGGGAACGTTGATTAATAGCGTCGCATTTAAATCTTTCATTTGTTTCAACCGGTGGCGTCATACGGCCGTTCATTTGCAATGCTTCCGAGAGAATGACTAACGAACACCGGAAAAGATATGCATCACTGGATCGATGAAATGAAATATTTAATAGTGAGGAAAACATAGATACAGGCATCAATATTAGATTGAAAAATCTACTCAACTAGTAGACGGAAATATACAAATATTATTAACCCTGCTTATGATCTCCAATCGAATTATTCAAAATAACATTACGAAAAGTACAGACATTTGTTAGCAACAATACCGTTTTTTAAGCATCCGGATTTTAGGAATATGACTTTTGTAATCATTGTTATAGGAAAAGACATTAGGCATATTATCCCAATGCATCTAGCAGATGGTGCACGATAGTATCTTTTTATTTGCGACTATTTCTAATCCAGAATCGGTTCCATTGATTCCTCGTGTCGTATGTAATCATAATTTATGTTTCCTACGCTTGCCACCACGTTGACAAATAATGAATATTCACCTGGAAGTTGTAAATTGCAGTAAGATTGTTAATACTCGGGACACCTCCGTACATTAGACCGAGAAGAAGGTTCTTGTAGTCTTCTCCTGCGTCCTTTAAGTTCTGTCGTATCAGGACGAAATCTGGCTTGAAGGATCTACGAACAAATTCAGTCGTTTAGCCAACGTGTACATTGTTATAAAAAGTAGGAGAACAGAAAGTGTTAAGTTACCGGATGACTTTGGTCCCGTTACGATAAACGGCCATAGACACCACGGTGCCAGCCTCGCTCGCTGTCAACGACAATTCCCGAAATTCCGCTTGCTCCACACGGATCTCAAAATCGCCGTGGAGTCTACGGCCCCGGAAGTACTTGCTCCAGTCGGTGTTCTGATCGTCGATCACAAGGAGTGTGAAACACCGATCTTTGTTGAATGACGGGCCCCTCGTCGCTCCGGACACTGCTGCTCCAAGAATGGACGCGCCCTAAACATGACGAAAGAAGGGATGATCTAGTTGCCATAAAGTTGACATCAAAGAGATTCATTAATTCCTCAAAACAGTAAATGTTCTATAAATGTGAAAATTTTTGTACGATAGATGGAAGAAAAATATCCCCCCAACTTAGTAATCTGATCTCGGCTCGGTACTATCGGTGTGAACCACTATTAACGCGACGCGGAGAGTCGCAGTCGTCGGCACAGTTCAAACGCCCGTGCGTCATCACAATGTAACACCAATATTTAATCTTCAATATTTTTCATTATTTTTTAATGGAACTTTCAGCAACATATTCCTGGCATTTTTCTAATACAAAATGATACCAAACACGATATAATTTCAACTATCCCTAGTAGCACAAAAATATTGCATAAATATTTTTTAAGCCACACTTTTTAATATGAGAAAAATATTTCTTCCTATCTTATAAGTTAGGATAAAAAAGAATATTTGGTACTTAATGTAAAATAAATATTGTATGTATATTTGAATATTAAAAACAGATTGAATCTCTTTTTGATATTGTATGAACGTGTATACAATATCTTGTGCTGCTAGGGATATTTAGTGGTTTAATCGCTGATGAGAGTTTCGAACGCAAGGAAGGACAGCGCATCAGAAAGAAAGAGACGCGGACAGTTGCCGTGGTCTCTCTCTACACGCGTTGTCCTTCTCTACGTTCGGTTCGGCCTTTGAAGCTCAAAAAATAGGTACCCATATGCGATAGATGCGAAGATATCCCCCGAGGCCTTCGCGTCTATAGAAAATTGACTGTACATGTGAAAACTTCTGGACCGAAATGTGCACATGAATTGAGGCATTACTATACAAAGGAGAAACTGTTCGTTGAGAGGGTTAAAGCACCTGATCGCGAGCAGCACCGGTCAAGCTTTGCACCCTCTGGAGCAAGCTCTCTCGGGTCTTGGCCGGCGACGAGGGCGCGCTGGTGGTCCTCGATCCTGGCCTCAGGTTGAGGCTTAGATCGCCGCCGACAGGTTGAGGAGGTCCAGGTGGAGGTGGTCCAGGCGGAGGTGCTCCAGGCACCGGTGGCTGGCTAGCTGGTGGAACAGGCGTCGGCTGTGACTGCAACGGCCGTTCTGTTGCGCTTTGATACGATTGGGACGAATCCCTGGCCATGGAGGCCAGCCCGGAGTCTGTGCTTGGTTCATCGTCTAGCTCCGAGCTTAAATCCCCTGACGAGAACCTGGAAGACAAGCTAAGATGGTGGTCGTGACAGTGACAATCGGTCCGATCGTTCCCTGCGGTTTCACGCTGTGTAATGTTACTTGGTTTTTGTTTAGTTTTTCGTTCGTTTGTTCGTGGACGTAAACTGCACATCGAACAGCCACAGTGCGCTTGGGGGGATGTTTTGGCATGAATTGCGCCGACGATGATGGACGATTTGCTGAAATGCTGCGGCTTGCATGCGTGACAGGTGACGACACATTCTCGGTTCTGATGCGGACAGCTATCGCAGAGAGTCTTTTTGCTGGCGAACACACATCGCTCGCGGTGTTATGCGGGCTCACGATCGTTCGTGCTTCGTGAAATGGGAACGACGTTTTCCCTAGCGAGATGGACAAGTTTGCCGGCATACACTGATTGCCATGGATTTGGAATCAATTCTTGATTTATAGTCGAAGAGTCAAGCTAGTTAGATATGTAGGCGCCAAGGAAGAGGAGAGACTGTAGGGAAGGAAGGGAAGGGACGGGGAGGATCTAGGAAGGAGGAGATTAATGACAGGGGAGTAGGGGATCTTGGTAGGAAAGGGATGGAACCAGCTAAGGGGGAGATAGACACTGAACGGATCTAGGGAAGGGAGAAGGGTTGATCAGGAATCATGAAGCACCTGCAAGGACCCGCAAAAGTCCCCCTGAGCTGCCGAGATACGGACTCCCGGGACTCCTCTGAGCTCCCGGAGGGTCCGCTGTTCCTGGCAGCTTTCAAGGGACTGACAATTTTTGGCAACGCATAGCTATACGTTGTACATGATAGCTGTTGATCATGTCTTGCATGAAAATGTCTTGTGACAATCCAAGACTGTACCACAATGGGTCCAACAGAATTTTTTAACACAGCTGTGATCGGTTTCCAATTTTTGACAGGGTGCCAGAAAAATACATTAAGTGATTGTTCTACTCCTATTACATTTGATAAAATGTACAGAATGATTCCAAGCTTCAGGCAGTCAGCGTATGCTACTTTACGGCTTACAAAATCTGTGAAATAAATCATTCAGAGCGAAGACATTGGAGTGCATCTGATAAGCTTCGCAGTTACATCATAATCGAGGTCGAATATCGGAACGTTGCGTGTTGTTTTATTTTCGTGCTCTATTCCTGGATCACATGAATATTAAAAATGTCAAGAGGTTCAGGCGGTGATCGTACGATATCGAAAGCGAATGTTTAAACAGACGCATGCAGAAATACAATAGATCGTTAAATAGCTGCAGGAATATTTTATCTTCCCGGAACTGATTGAAAGCCGGTGCCTTAATTAAATGAAGCTGTCAATTAATATTATCACTTTTCCTATCCGCCGTTCATGAAACTCGTATAATACTATTAATTATAACCGAACGGAAAATCAGATAACCGCCCCTCTTAATTGAACAAGCAATTTATCGACTTGCATGGTATATCGCGTTGCGAGTCACAATATACTGTTCTATTAAATCAATTTTGATTCGCGATATCCATTCATTACTGCCGATAGTCATTACGCTGCACTTTTTACGTCGAACGTTCATCGACAATCGTATTTGCGGAGTTCCAAATAACATTTTTAATACCGCTCCTGTCAAATGAAATTAAATTGTGTTAGGCTCGTTAGAAACATTGGCTCGACCAAACCGAAGTTAAATTCACCATTATCACAGAAACCAAATTATCACCTGAAACACTCGAAGTATCAACGCAAAATGATAGCTGGACGAACTCCTTTAACTTGCAAAGGAACTTTGTCTAGCTAACTACTATCTTTGGCATGTCTCTAAACACAGTGAATCGTCACTGGAGCAGGAAGTTATAATATCTAGCACGTTCACCGAGATTCAAGTCCCAATAAAACTCGCACATAAGCAACTGTCTCAGCGGGACAGAACGCGACGGTTCCCAGAAACGACGCTAACGCAGCAATTACGCTACAAGATTTCCCAACTACAGACGCTTGCTAAGAATTCCCGAGATAGCTAAACCGATACCGACTGCTCCTCGAGGGCATGGCATTCATATTGCGGCGATCCCGAGCGTCGCGCTTCTGAATTCCTCGGGTCGCCTCCGCTGGTTAGAGGAATGTTCCGCGGATTCCATCGAGCGGGAGCGGTGTTTTGCGCATGCAAAATCAGCGTTGCGAATCGCAAAACGGATGGCACTCACCTCCGTTTCAGGTAGTTAACATTGGAGGTGAAGGACTGTCGAAAGCTGGAGAATGAAATGTTGCCGGGTGAAGGAGCTGTACCACAGTATTTGGCGCAACCGCCGCGGCCGGTAATCTTGCTGGCTGACGCAGACTTCGTCTTTCGGACGAAAACCGCCGATTTCCTTCTATCCGCTCGGCGTCGATCGCGATCGCGACCTTCACCTTCGACCCTTCGGCTGATTAGGGTCCGGGGATCAAGGGTTCACGGCGCCTAGGGTTGCCGGTCGTTCGATGATCAACCGATTCGATGTTTGCGTCTCTCGTCGAGTTGCGGAAGAAACTTCAACGTAAGATAACCCGAAAGGAAAGGATGAAATAAGAGAGGTGAGGAAGGAGAAACTAAACAATCCAAGTTGAAATCTGCAAGGACAAACCATGGACATTGTTAATAAAATATTTCCCTCACTGTCGGTTATTTTAAGTGTACGCTAGTTTAAATAATTTGGGACTGAGTATTGATTTTGTATAATTGAGTTCCTAGCTATAGGGGCAGATGTGCTGAAAAGCCGTTCATTTACTAATCTTACATAAACCACGAGATTTGTATGAAAAACCACAAATGTGCATGATAAAATCAGCAGACAGAAATTTCCAAAGATCTCCGGCGATATTTTCGAAGCGAAACTGGGCGACTGTTGAATGAAAAATTAATTGGAGACCCGGTTCTTGCGGCGCCCTGAAGTATTCTCTTTCGCCGGATCCCAGCGAGCATTCAACCGATGAAAGATAGCAGCAAACATCTTTCACAAGAGGTGCTCCTCAGACCGTGATAAAAATGTCTCCAGCGTATTCTTTATGCGCGCGAGATGAAGACCTCTCGTAGAAATTTAGCACAGGCAAAAGTAGAGCTTGATATCCCGCTGATCGATACCGGCGCACTTTCGCAGCATGGCTCTGCACGCCGGAGAATTTTTTCGCGCGACCCGTGTTTTTTGTTTCCTCCTCGAAACAATGATTTGAAGCCGGCTCGATTATTGGATTGCGATAAAGAACGCCGATAACGAGTTAGCCGGCTCTCGTTGGCTCTGCGAACCACCGGAACAAGAGATAATTGTTTCCGTGGAACGGGGGCAGGGTGAAACAGCAATTTGCACACGCCCGAAGCGATGCCGTTTTTCCAGTCGCATGCGATTCGCGGCTTCCGCGATTTTCCGAACAATTCCGGCACACGCAACCGGCTTCGTGACTGTGAAATCCGTCGAAACGAATTAACTACCGCTAAGTTCGACGCCGTAGAAACTCGACGGAATGTTCCTGAAGTTTCAGAATTTTCTTTTCCCATTCCGTCGCCGAAACCGTTTCCCCACAGGAGCGCTAAACTTTAAATTAACGCGACTCCACGCCACACGCGTCACACCTCGGCGAGCCGCCGGCATTCAATTAATTTCAGAGACCGCGAACTTGATTGAATTTCAAATCAGTCTACATGAATTCCGAACCCCGTGATTCTTCTCCGCGACTCGCGCAACCTCCCGAAGTCTGCTTTTCTCGTTCTTTCGTCGGATTACGCGACGCGATGCAACCGACACCCACAAAACTCGATATCGATCGATCGGAGCTCGTCGGGCATTTCTGATTTTTATCAGGCGAATTCAGACACCGAACCGATGACAGTGATGCACAGCCGCGGTGGTTCGACAAGCACGGTTCTTTAAATCGATTGGTTTCGCGACACACCCTTTTAAACTCCTGTTTAAACACTGGATCGCTGGAATTCTATATTTGTCCGCATCTGCGAAGTTCTGCTGGAGTACGTATTTTTCAATTTTTCATTGAAGTTCTTTATATTTTTTTTTTACGTAGTGCGAGACGAGAAGAATTTTAGTTACTTTTTTAAATGTTGCTAGACTGGCGAAACTTATCCACGCTTTCTACGGGGCGTTTAGCTTAGACTTCAGTAATAATCGATGACGGAAGAGTCCCTCGGTGTTAGGAAAGGGCAGGCGCATTGACCGCCCAAAGCTGCGCATACAGAAACGTTATGTACACGGCAGTGAGCTATTCTTGTGTCGAAAACGCGAACGAGAAAATCGAAACGTGCTGAACAGTCATTCCTATTAAACGAACTTCTTTCGAACAATATTTTCTGACAGACGAGCCCCTTCCGTTTTCAATCAAGATTCCCTCGCACAATTTTATTTCGGAAACACTACAGCAGTGGTCTCGTGACCGAGTCGCTTATCGTGGTCGAGAAAATCGAAACGTGCTAAACGACGAATCCTATTTCTCTGAAGTAACATTTTCTGGCAGACGAGCCCTTTAAATCATATTTTTCACACACATTTCATTTGGAAACCTTCTGTACATGGCAGGCAGCTAGCCTCATGTCTCGTGAGCGAGGAAATATAATCGTCCCTGTTTGAACTTCTCTCAAACAAAATTTTCTAACAGACAAAACCTTTCTACTTTCAATTTGTTGTACACATTGTATCCGAATTTCTGTTTAGCAGAACGACGATGGGCAGCACTTCAAAGAAGAAAGACTCCTCAAGAAACTCCAAAGTATGCGAACTATATGGAATAAAAACGAAAGTCGTCGATCAATCACAAGGAATTCGCGAGACGTCCGAGAAAATAAAGAATGCCGAGCGGTCACGTGAAAACGACATGCGAACCCGCGTGAACAATCGCTGGTCGTCGGTTCCGGCGGCAGGCTAGTGTGCCTGATCGATCAACATAGTGTTGCTATCATTGTGCTCCCGCGTAAATTTAAACCATGCAGTATTCGAGCGAACGGTCGCCCGACCGAGCGTGCAGTGGTCGCAATTGACCAAGGTACACGTCTCACTGAACCGAGAAGCCTGTGAGTCTCGAACGCGAATGAACCATCACAATCTCCTTAACTTTATTGAATTAAAAGTGCGGGCCGGGGGGTCGTAAGTCAACCGAAACGGTCCGCAGGAGGCGGTCGGATAATCGAAAATCAATCCCGAGGGCTGTTTACTGTCCCGCACGATGGTTCCAATTCACCGGGATCCGAGGGGACCATCGAAGTCCTGTGCTTCGCAGCGGTACCCGTAGAACGTAGACTAGGTCCTAGCACGAGGCGAGAACGATCGACGAGTTATCCGAAATACCCTGTCCACTTCGGAGGACCGTGGCGATGAACCGTAGTCCCCGGATGCAATTACATCCACCCGTAAATCTACGTCTTAAATACACTGGGCAAGATCTGAGAAAACTGGGTACTCACCTGTGTCGCGTGCGTGTACTACCCACTAGTTTGCCGGTGAAGCAGTGAGCCTCAGCCGAGGATCGCGAGGGTGTTACCCGGAGGGTTTGCGGGTCGATAGGTTCGCGCGTGCGTGCTTCTTATCATCCCCCACCGGGTCTTTTCGGGGAGCTAACGACGACGGGGCGGAAAAGGGAACGAGCCCCAGTGTTTCCCGATATGCCTGGTCCCGGTCCGTGTTTATACAGGGTGACGTCGCTCGATGCGCGTCAAACACGCTCCACCTGCTGGCCGAGTGAAGATGAAACGTCAGGCTACGCCGTATAACACGGTCGCGCCTTCATCGAGCCGGTACCCGGTGTTCTACCCGGCCGGTCGGCGTTTCCACGCGGCGGGTACCGAAAATACTAGATTAGTTTTACAGTTGGAGTCGTGGTTGCAATCTCTCTACCTTCCCGATAATAATTATGGAGGCTAGTGTTGTTTTTTCGTCGGTGGACCTACCCGCCACTCGAGTAGCTCGGATACAACCCCCGGCTACTCCAGCTTTATAGTTTGAATCGTGGTTGCAATCTTTCTACTTTCCCGATAACAATTACGGCGGCTCGCGTTGTTTTTTCGCGGGCGGACCTACCCGCCACTCGAGCGGGTACACTCGAGCGAGCAGTGCGCCCGCCGCATGAAAGAATTAATGCGACGACCCAGATACCCGCGGCGCTGCGCTCGCCGAGCTTTTGTGTCTATGGAAATCGTACTTTGGGATCTTTCAAGAGATAGAATTTCCATTGTCCGGTACTCGTGCGCGCAAACGACCCGCCGCGCCGTACCGGTTGGGAACCGCCGCACGGAACGCGGAACGTGGAAGAAAATTTCTTTGTTCCAGAACCGCTCTCGAGCGACCAAGCCTCGCGGAATTAAATCCCGCCGGGTACAATAAGATTAATATAATACAACGATTAATGCTTTCCTTTATTTCCGGTGTTGCTCCAGGCGCGGATTTCTGCCGGCTTTTTTCTCTTTGTTCCGCCTCCACGCCGCGGGCGAGGTTGGAAAGTGTTTTTTCTCTCTGTCCCGTTTTTCTTCCCCGTGGGAAAGTGGGTCGCCGACATTTTTCCGGGATAAGATCGCTCAAAGGATGTACGAGCCGGTGGAGTTTCATTGAGATTACGTTCATCGTGGTTCACGTCGTCGCTCGTACGACTACCTCCGTTCGTTACGTAAGGAAAATGTGAATCACGAGCGACTCTTTCTCCACGGCGGGTTACTTTTGTTTTCACCCGCGTGCCGCGCGTCAGCACCGGGGGATCATTCAATGACCACTCGACACACGGCGCCCGGCACTCGGTTAGCAAAAACTGTTCCAGTTCCATGGAGACTCGCATTCACCTGCCATTGCTGTTTTAATTATATTTGATAACATCTTCGGAGTATACAATGGAGCTGCAGATTCTTTAAGGATGTTCTGGAGGTACAATGGGAGACAAAAGTACAAGAAATTCGATATCCATCAATATATTAGTAATGAAAGCCATTCATGAGTATATTTTGTATGAAACTTTTGCGAATACTGCACCCTCTGTAACTATATTCAGTGGTCTACACTTGTCGCGTTTCCATGCTAGTAAGAGACAACACGATAAATTTGACGTTTTGTAACAGTTTATCATTTTTTTGCTCTGTAACTGTATAGTGAATCCTAATAAATTTTGAACATAATTAATTATATAATTTTTACTACATATAAAAAAAACTGAAGTTTCTAGTTGCGTTTTTTCAAGGTTTAAATAGAGTTTGAAGTAGAATTTTATGAATTCTCCATAAGAAGACGTGTTAAAATGTGCAAACTTTAAGTTACTATAATTCTTAAACGGTGCAGTGAATCGAACCCAAACTTTGGTAATTGCATTAATTTATTAAGAATTATATCTTGTCAAATTTTCAAAAATTTTGTTGCGTTTTTATATACCTCCAGAATATCCTTAAATGAATTTAATGTAGCAACGATTGAACACGATGACATAAGATCAATACAGAATGCGACGGACGGTTTTACGTTACAAAATCGTGACAATACCTCCTTTTCAATCCTTCCTTTTCAATATCTCGTTTAGTTAAATGTAATGTGTGCAATAAGGATCGCACCATTATCGACTCTATAAATCCGTATGTTTTATGCGATGAAATATAATGTTTTCGGTAAAATCGGAGCAATTATAAATTCTATTGATATTGCTACATTTGAATACATTAACACATGCTATTGTAATGATAGCTCCGACTTCCGGAAAGCTATTACGCATACGCTATAAAAACTTCCAGCATCCGGTATTTAAATCATTCTTCCATAAAGATATCGGTGCATCATGATCTTGAATGGTTCGCACGTCATCCATGAATGATCCTATAAGCCCGCTATTGTCTCCGACGTGCGCCTTTGTCTGCATTGTGACAACTTAAGAGGCACGGCGACAGTACCTCCGCTAGCATCGCGACTATCGACAGTCCTGTAACTCCGCAATCTTCGTCCAAATCAATATTCATTCAATCGTTTGTCTCTTCAGATCGCACAACAGTTGTCGACGTGCGCAAACATGTGCAACATTCTAAGAATCACCTTTCTGCGTCAATCCAGAAGGTGAAAGATGTTTTAACGATGTCGTTTCTAATAGAACACCCCAGGTAGTCAGCAATTTGGATACATTTGAAACAGAATTTATTGGAAATAGCCACTAAAATACTTTTATTGAAATACGACATATGTTAAGATTTAAATGTATTAAATGTATTGAAATTATTAATTGAAGTAATATTTTCTACGGACTATATTCTAAATAATTATTTCAAATAATATTCTTCTTGAAATAATTTCATGCTCTTAAACTCGTTGAACGATGCATAAACATGAATTTTTACTGTCAAACTATAATCACGACTACCTTGTAATGGGGATTTAATTCGTGTAGAAAAATTATGCAAGAAATTTCGCTACGCAAATAAGAAATGTTGCTACTCTACTCCACCGTTTTTGCAGTCATTGGTAAATACGAGTACCGCGGCAAACGAGGGTCTAATTGACATAATTCCGCGCCCCGGCGTAATCGTTACGAAGTTCCGAAACTTTAAGCTTTAAAGCAGACGTGCCGTCTTCCGAGTCAATATCTGTATCCACCTACGCAGCGAGAAAGAGGGCCCTGCGAACAGAGCATGCATAAAATCTCGCTCTGATCCCAGTTAATTCCGGTCGGATAATTATTCAACAAATACCGATATTGTCGAAAAAAGGCCGGGTGAAGGAACCTTTTCCACCGAGGTAGCCGCGAGGGTACGCGAATTAGGGTCACCGCCTAGCGCAGCACGACTTTAAAATCATTCGACGAACGTTCCGGAAGGTTTGCCGGAGCGGAGTAGAACTGTGCCGGTACGGCGGGTATCTACAATACGATCGGGTAGCTTGCACGGTGCTGGCCTCGAACGTCGAGCACGGCGAACCACGGTCTGCGGACCGTTCGGTTCAGAGACTTGAATGCGTGGATTGCATACACATCGAGCGAAAAGGGAATGGCCGCCGCTTGCACGATCTATCCCCACCAAAATGCCGAACACTTGAGCGTCCCTGGGGGCAGTTCAGGAGGAACAGTCATTATTGCGCCAGTATAACACTCGGCAGCAGTTCTCCGCGACGAACGATCGAGTTTTCGAGCGGGACCGTCGACGATAGATCGCTCGATCCACGACCTTCGCGTGATCGGAAAGAAGCCGCGTGGCCGCCACGAGAAATACGCCTCGCCTGCCTGAGACTGTGTGTCCCTCGTCGCGTATACGATGCGACCGTTCTCGTTCAGTAACGAAAATGTGACGTGAGACTGAGCCAAACCGACGGAGAGAGCATTCGCAAGAACGTGACACGTCCCGCGCTCGGTCGTACAGTGTTGGCGCGATTACACCGCCGAAAATGACAGTGGGGACCAACAATATTCACGCGTTCTCCGGTGCGCTTGTGTCGGTAGTGTGCCTGGCCCTGGTGGCGCTCCGTGTCGGCGAGGTAAGTCCGTCACTGTCCAGGAGATTCTACGTTCCGAGCACCGCTACGCGAGGACACGCTTCGCGGAGATTTCGCTCGTGCGAGATCTCTGGCTGCCTCTCTTGCAGAACACTCGCACGACCATCCTTCAAACCACCAATCCAAAGAACCTTCGGAACGCTCGAAATAAAACTCTCAACTCCTAACACCGTGTCGAAACGCGCGGACTTATGAATGAAGAGACAGATCACGCGCGAGCGCCTCTTCAAGGTTGATCGAGTAGATAAAACGGCCCGCGTACAATTATTTTTCATTAAGATAACCGTGCGAGCGGTCCGCCAGCCGAGGACACGCTTCGCGGAGATTTCGCTCGTGCGATCTCTGGCACGACTCCCTTGCAGAACACACGAACGACCATCCTTCAGAGCACCAATCCAAAGAACCTTCAAAGCAACTAATCCAAACTCTCAACTCCTAGCACCATGTCGAAACGCGCGGACTTATGAATGAAGAGACAGATCACGCGCACACTTTCAAGTCGACCGTCCTTCAGGGACGACATTTGTGCGTTCTATTAACTCTTGCGAGGACGAGCACATTACTGCGGGCATACTAATCTGTTCAAAGCAGATAATTGAGACAAAGACCCTCCTATTTATTCTAATTAGAATATTGTGAAACATCAACATTTTTAACTTCAAAAGAATATTCACAATAAAAATAAAGAGTTTAGAGTTGATATACATTTTTCGAACAGATTCAATAAAATAATTCAGTCATTAATTCATGAATTAACAAGTTAGTCAAATACCGCAAGGGTCTGTTATATAAATGTGTGTGGATATAAAGAATGACGCAGATACTTACCGGTATTCAGCTAATGAATTCGAAATGACCGAGAACTACGTTACCGGTCTCGAATGTGTTGAGATAACCGCGCGAGCCATGCGAGGACACGCTTCGCAGAGATTTCGCTCGTGCAATTTCGCCGGCGCGATCTATGGCATGCCCTGCACAACATCCAGACAATTAAAGCCGTCGAATCCACGAACCCCCAGCTCATAGCACCGTGTCGAACCTCGCGGGCCTGAATGAATGAAAGGACAGATGACGCGCGAGCGCTTCTTCCAGGTTGATCGAGCAGATAAAACGGCCCGTCGAAAATGATTTTTCATTAAGATAACCGCTCGAGTGGTCCGCCAGGCGAGCAAGACGTTAATGCTCGACGACGTTGATCCACCGTTGCAAACTATTAATTAGACGACCATGAAAATCGACGGAGCGGAGCACTGGTATGCGAGTTTGATCCGATCGGTTCGTACCGCGTATCCGTCAAGCTAGGAAAATAAAGGAACTCTGATAAAAGCTGTATACACGATGTTCTTGCCCTGGTAGCACGGGGAGCACGCGTTCGCCGATAATAAATCGGCGCATCTCCAGCTGACTCATTCATTCACCGTGTAAATACGCGCTGCTTCAAAACGATGTCGCCCAGGCACGGGCGGCGTGTGTTCAGACAGAGATGTTATCGCCACCGGGCGTTCGATCACAGAGATTTCGCGTCTTTATGCAATTTAGTGGCGCGTGACGGAAGGACCCGGCATGGGAAACGGTACGCTCGCGGGATCGTGAAATTGCACGCGGAAAGTGGGAATCGGTCTGGAATCCGTAGCCGACAGTCGTAATGCGATATTATGGAGCAATATCGGGAAGGAGTTACGGTAACGGCCGTAAACTTGCTTTTCCACATTGTTCCGCTAAAAGTGCTCGACCCGGTTCCCGGAAAAATTCGTTTTAGACCGCTCTCCCGCTCTCGATCTCGCGATCGCGCTATCGGACCCGGTCAGCCTTGCCATTCTCGCGGCAATGGGGAATGCGTGTGCAGCGGGTGGGCTGCGTCGAGCGCTGTCGTTCCAAGCCGAAATATATTGAGCGACGAAAAGCGGCGGGCCCCTTCGGGCTCTGCCTATTACCGGCAGGAATGCAGGCTGCCCACAAAGCCCGGCACGCATACGTACGATCCCGTCGTACGTGCGGCGAATGCGTGAATCGCACAACGACACGCACTCGACCCGGTCGCCTTGGTGTAGCAACCAATTGCTGGAATTAGTACACAGTCGACGCTGATTTAGGGAAATGTAGGAAACCAGAATTTGTCCTACTGCGCTCCTTCGGCGCGAGACGATCTACCGGGTACCCCCTGAAACGCGGCCGTGGCTTCGCCGCAGTCGGCATATGTAATTTGTTGCAACTATCGTCGTTTCGCTGTAGATTCTCAGGAAAAAATTTTTCACGTTAGGTTCAACAGGCAGGAGTTTAATGAGAATTTATTTCTTCGGTTAACACGTTATCTGCCAGGTTCGTAATTTTGAAAGTCCATGGTACGTAATTAACCCCTTGCACTGTAATAACAAGTCTTTACGAACGTCATCGTAAAATCGCAGTCTCAGTTTTGGAAGCAGGTGATGTAAAATACAGTAGAAATTCGTTTCGAAACAGTCGCCGATGGCCATTGGCTGGGGCAAAAGGAACAAAGGGAGCAGATTGCCTTTCATTTTTAATGTCGGTGGAGCAGCGCTTAACAATTAAGTAGCCTTTTTATATCGGGCGATATATTCCTGCTGCGCATAATCGAATTTACATTCAGAATTTAAAATTCTGAATAATTTAGAAGATGTTCTTTCCACGAAAGGCCAGTCTGGGAGAGGCATGCATACATTAAATGCACAGAGTGTCTCGGAATGTTTATATAAGAGAACAAGAAGGACCAACGAAAAAATGTATCCTTCCAGGAATACAATCATTAATCAAGAATTGCAATGTAGAAAACAAATTGATAGATTTCAATGACAATTCAAAATATACTGTATATCGTATTCAATTCCCTGAATAAAAGATCACACGGTATACACCAAGAGATACACACAGTATAAGTGACCAACGATACAATAACGCGCACACAGGCTTGAGGGCACCTGTGTTTGTGCGTGAGCTGCTCCCCGCGGACCGAACTTTGCTTTCATTAAAAAATCTGTTTAACAGGAAGCTGGCCTTGCCACATGCAGGGCTATCTACGACGTAAATCGTAGATAGGATTCATTCGGGTCCACCTATATAAATAGACCTCTGCAAAGTCGTCCCGGGTCCGAGCATGATTTTTCCCCGCACGCACCATTACGCGCGTCGGGATCGAAAAAGCGTGTTGCACGCGCAGAGAGTTATCGAAACCGTCGATATGCTCCGGAAAGCTCCGGTTTATATTTGAAAGCGACTTGCGCAAGCTCGCCGAGAATTTTAATGGCGTTCGCGTCGTGCATCGAGGTGAGGCCTCCCTGGTGAATTAATTGCAAATGCTTGTACAGACTTGTCAAGAATTTTAATTGTGCTTCTTTCTTCGATACATGTAATTGAGGGCAATACGGGGAGCCACTAATAGTAGGTGGTCTTATTAAGCGGCGAGGTCCCGCATACATCGATTTAACGTTTCTTTATTAATATTGATGAGTCCCGATCGTGTCATCGCCTGAGAACCCCCTGTGACACGGGAAAGCCAGATCGGACCGTTGCGCAATTATTTCGCGACGATTACGCTACCCCGGGCACGAACCTGCCATCGTTTTTTATCGCCGAGGGTGTACGCTTATCCATTTTAGATTGTCAGAAAATATATTTTCATTTGCTGTTCGCTAACATTATTACATACAGTGGCCCGCAAAAGTGTTCGTACGTCCTTAAACCGGAATAACTTTTTTATAATTGTACCAAACGACCTGATGTTCTGTAAGCAATTAGGATTGGTTTATTAAATGATGCGCAAAAAAATATTTACCAAAAATTATATTGTAATTTACAAGGTTACGTGCAAAAAAAGGCATTTTTTAGAACTTTTTTATTTGGTCCATTTTATTTGTAGCTATAACTAACACAGATCTACAAAACATGTATTTTAAATTTTCATTAGGGGCCCAAATAAAAACGTTTTAAAAAATGCCTTTTCTATTTTTGCATGTAACCTTGTAAATTATAATTTCTTTGCACATTATTTAGTAAACCAATGCTCCTAATTGTTTACAAAGCATCAGGTCATTTGGTACAATTATAAAAAAGTTATTCTGTTTTAAAGGGCGTACGAACACTTTTGTGGCACTGCAGATAGCCCCTTTATAATAGAGACGCAAGACGTACGGTCAGGAACGCCAATGTTAGAATAATTTTAATTATTTACCTTTAATTATTTTAATTATTTGACAAATATTTTCCAAAAATTATATTGTAATTTACAAGGTTACGTGCAAAAATAAAAAAGGCATTCTTTAGAATTTTTTTATTAGGGCCATTTTATTTGTAGCTATAACTAACACAGATCTACAAAACATGTATTTTAAATTTTTATTAGGGGTCCAAATAAAAAAGTTTAAAAAAATGCCTTTTCTATTTCTGCATGTAATCTTGTAAATTATAATTTTTTTGTACATTATTTAGTAAACCAATGCTTCTAATTGCTTACAAAGCATCAGGTCGTTTGGTACAATTATAAAAAAGTTATTCTGTTTTACAGGGCGCACGAACACTTTTGTGGTCACTGCAGATAGCCCCTTTATAATAGAGACGCAAGACGTACGGTCAGGAACGCCAATGTTAGAATAATTTTAATTATTTACCTTTAATTATTTTAATTACTTGACAAATATTTTCCAAAAATGATATTGTAATTTACAAGGTTACGTGCAAAAATAAAAAAGGCATTTTTTAGAACTTTTTTATTTGGTCCATTTTATTTGTAGCTATAACTAACACAGATCTACAAAACATGTATTTTAAATTTTTATTAGGGGCCCAAATAAAAAAGTTTAAAAAAATGCCTTTTCTATTTCTGCATGTAATCTTGTAAATTATAATTTTTTTGTATATTATTTAGTAAACCAATGCTTCTAATTGCTAACAAAGCATCAGGTCGTTTGGTACAATTATAAAAAAGTTATTCTGTTTTATAGGGCGCACGAACACTCTTGTGGTCACTGCAGATAGCCCCTTTATAACAGAGACGTAAGATGTACGGTCACGAACGCAAATGTTAGAATAATTTTAATTATTTACCTTTAATTATTTACCTTTAATTGTTTTAATTATTTGACAAATATTTTCCAAAAATTATATTGTAATTTACAAGGTTACGTGCAAAAATAAAAAAGGCATTTTTTAGAACTTTTTTATTTGGTCCATTTTATTTGTAGCTATAACTAACACAGATCTACAAAACATGTATTTTAAATTTTTATTAGGGGCCCAAATAAAAAAGTTTAAAAAAATGCCTTTTCTATTTCTGCATGTAATCTTGTAAATTATAATTTTTTTGTATATTATTTAGTAAACCAATGCTTCTAATTGCTAACAAAGCATCAGGTCGTTTGGTACAATTATAAAAAAGTTATTCTGTTTTATAGGGCGCACGAACACTCTTGTGGTCACTGCAGATAGCCCCTTTATAACAGAGACGTAAGATGTACGGTCACGAACGCAAATGTTAGAATAATTTTAATTATTTACCTTTAATTATTTACCTTTAATTGTTTTAATTATTTGACAAATATTTTCCAAAAATTATATTGTAATTTACAAGGTTACGTGCAAAAATAAAAAAGGCATTTTTTAGAACTTTTTTATTTGGTCCATTTTATTTGTAGCTATAACTAACACAGATCTACAAAACATGTATTTTAAATTTTTATTAGGGGCCCAAATAAAAAAGTTTAAAAAAATGCCTTTTCTATTTCTGCATGTAATCTTGTAAATTATAATTTTTTTGTATATTATTTAGTAAACCAATGCTTCTAATTGCTAACAAAGCATCAGGTCGTTTGGTACAATTATAAAAAAGTTATTCTGTTTTATAGGGCGCACGAACACTCTTGTGGTCACTGCAGATAGCCCCTTTATAACAGAGACGTAAGATGTACGGTCACGAACGCAAATGTTAGAATAATTTTAATTATTTACCTTTAATTATTTACCTTTAATTGTTTTAATTATTTGACAAATATTTTCCAAAAATTATATTGTAATTTACAAGGTTACGTGCAAAAATAAAAAAGGCATTTTTTAGAACTTTTTTATTTGGTCCATTTTATTTGTAGCTATAACTAACACAGATCTACAAAACATGTATTTTAAATTTTTATTAGGGGCCCAAATAAAAAAGTTTAAAAAAATGCCTTTTCTATTTCTGCATGTAATCTTGTAAATTATAATTTTTTTGTATATTATTTAGTAAACCAATGCTTCTAATTGCTTACAAAGCATCAGGTCGTTTGGTACAATTATAAAAAAGTTATTCTGTTTTAAAGGACGCACGAACACTTTTGTGGCACTGCAGATAGCCCCTTTATAATAGAGACGCAAGACGTACGGTCAGGAACGCCAATGTTAGAATAATTTTAATTATTTACCTTTAATTATTTACCTTTAATTGTTTTAATTATTTGACAAATATTTTCCAAAAATGATATTGTAATTTACAAGGTTACGTGCAAAAATAAAAAAGGCATTTTTTAGAACTTTTTTATTTGGGCCATTTTACTTGTAGCTATAACTAACACAGATCTACAAAACATGTATTTTAAATTTTTATTAGGGGCCAAAATAAAAATGTTTTAAAAAATGCCTTTTCTATTTTTGCATGTAACCTTGTACATTATAATTTTTTTGCACATTATTTAGTAAAGCAATCCTTCTAATTGCTTACAAAGCATCAGGTCGTTTGGTACAATTATAAAAAAGTTATTCTGTTTTAAAGGGCGCACGAACACTTTTGTGGTGACTGCAGATAGCCCCTTTATAATAGAGACGCAAGATGTACGGTCACGAACGCCAATGTTAGAATAATTTTAATTATTTACCTTTAATTATTTTAATTATTTGGCACAGTAATATTTTTCTAGTACAAGGTCAATTTTCACAGTATCATTATTGCTCACGATGCAAATTTTAAATTATTCTTTGAAACACAACATGTCGTGGTTAAGCGGAACCTTAGAAAGTAGTGAGAGATTAGTAAGCAAATGGTTGTTTGCATAACAAACATGAATATTACATCTTTTGGGTCAACCTAATATATCCATTCGATTTAGCTACTGTGTTCCAGCAGTGTCCTTACCAAACAGCAGGAACAGTGGCGTCGCACGGAAGCTTTCTTTATTAGAGAGGGAAGCGGTTTCCCGTAATCCGAGGATTAGCCAGCAATTAAAACATTCCATTACTCACGATAGCGTTATCCAACCGGCAGAATGTTTAAGTAGCGGCTAACGTGAGAATACGGGATCGGAAGGTACCTGGCGATCTACATGGTAAATTATTCATCCGTGGCAAATTGACGCAATGGAAAACGGGAGGCGACGGAAGAAAAATCCACTCCTTCATCCTTGCACGCATCTACTATATGTGTATGTGCGTGGCTCGCATACCATACGACGTCCTCGAGTCTCACGCAGGAAATCTCATGCGTCTCGTATATCTCATTTCTCAACTAAACGGCGGAATTTACATTTTCCGCGAGAATTCCAGCGAATACTTTTCCCCGGCGAGAGGGCCGTGGAGGACCGTGCGCACCGAAGAAATCGACGGAATTTTAAACGCGAAACATTTATTCCGCCTTTGTAATCCGCTTACATCGAATGTTTCCCAAGGACGACGCACTGGAAACACGAACAGGTTATGAGGGAACCGACAGTGATCGAATGTCGCGGCAAAAACCGCCGCCATTAATGGAACCATTTCAAACGCAATTAATATCGCGAATCCCTCGACTAACACGTTTACCCGTGCAACCCCATCGATTACAATCCCCCCAGCGCCGTGCCGAATTCAAAAATTCATTTTTATGGTCTGGTGAATGTCTGATGCGCAATTAATTACCGCCTGTGTTGTTCGGTCTGTCGATCGTGAAGTATTTCGAGCGCACCGCGATGCATTTCAGCCGAGCTTGTTCGCGTTCGTCCCTGCGGGTGGCAATTTTCGGGCGTCAACTGCACTAGTGCCGATATGGAAATCAGATGGTCCAGTGGTTTTCGAAGTACAGTAGAGCCTCGCTCGGTACGCGAAACGGGACCGACAGTGCGTGCAAGAATCAAGGTCGTTGCACATTGACGACTCCCACCACGAGCTGTTAGAAGTTCTGGCTCTCGTGGTGGGGATTGTGGCGGCTATCTAGTAGAAACACGGAGTGGAGAAATGGGAAAACATATCGTTTCGTGCAACGAGCGAGGTACTACTGTACTACAAAGCGATCTGCCATTTTCTCGACGCGGCTCGAGACGGCGAAGACCAACGTCAGGAATAAAGTAACGAAATCCGCGTATTAAATTTAACGGATAATGATTCGCTTGTTGGTACACTGTAGATTCAATAACAGATCGCGCGCGCACGAATTCAGAGAGATTAATTGTAGAAAAGGAACGGGGCGACGGGACGGGCGGATTCATGGTCATTCGATTCAAGGAGCGGTCGTTAAAAAATATCCGGTGAATAAATGTTCAAAGAAGATCAATAGCGCAAACGGGAGGCATAAATTGTGTTCCCTTTGTGCCGGGTTATTGCGAACCGAGACACGTAATAAAAGTCGCAACGTCGCGTCAAGGAGTTGTTGTTGTGTTGACTCGGTAAAAAGAGGCGGCTACGGTTCTACGTCGGGTTACCGGGGGGTGAGGACGAGGGGTGGGGCGTGGGGGACAGGACGAGAACTTTTACGAACGAGAAGAGACGTGGTATTACGTTATCGCGGCGCATCTAAACGTCAATCTTCCAAATTAGAAAGCGTTGGTTGCCGCGACGGAAATTTTCGCTATGATGATACATGAAAGGGTCGTTTCGTTACGCGCATCACGGGGCCCCGCGATACATCGGCCGCGCGCCGCGTCCACCGCGCCGGTTATATTGTTTTAAATATATTCACTTTCAATGACGTTTAGTAACATCTTGATAGCCCGGGAAATAATGAAAGCGGGAATAGCGGTGAAATCGGAGGTATTGTACGTAGTACGACGCATAGTATGCAGGCTGTTGGAGCGCGTCATCATTAGCGCTGTTTCCGTTCGCTCCGATACACCGCAACACGTAACGCTGAAGCGATGCGTAATTCCCACTGGTCAGATCGTTTGAGAATTTACCAATGCAAATCCGGAGAAAAATATGTGGGTCTCATTATGCGACCCTTCTCCCGCCGATGTCGCTGCCGTTCTTGCAATCAGAAATCCGAGCGGATCCAAAACAGCCTACGTAGTCATCCTTTACCGTTATTTCAGTAAATTAGATTGCGGATCTTTATGCAAAATAAAAATGATCTGCATCAGTTATATGATACGGAGAGTGGGCTGAAATGTATTTCTTCTCTTAATAATTCTAATGCTAAGAATGAAATATTCTTACGTCCAGAAAACTAAGTCTAATCACTGTTTCTTCTTTTTCTGTAACTGTTATTTCAACAACACTGCTATCTGCGAAATCAAATGAATTTTGGTAGTACAATTAAGTCGCTCGCGTACAACTTCGCTGTACTGAAAAATCATGAAAATGTAATACGGCAAGAAAATGTAAATGATTACAGCACGATCTTTATCATTGTCCTAATTATCTCGCGCTAAGGCCTCGAAGTTACCTACGGCACGCGCAACCTGATTTTCTTAAATATGGCGCGCACAATGTATGCATTGCTATTCGAACAGATCATCTCTCGGCAATTTCTAAATGAAAAAATTATGAGCCTTGAAGATTTCAGATAAGGGAATAGAACTTGAAAATTTTCGTGCATGTTTGTCGATGTTCGAAGACCGTGGACTATAATTTTTATATAATTATATTAGAATATCGCTCGCAGCATCGCGATTCAGGTGTTAATTTCAATCCGTATAACTGTGATTACTGTCTGCGCTTACGTAACGCAGGAATGGTGTTTTTGGACAAAGTGGCAGCCATATAAACACCAATTTTATATAGGAGCTGCTATAAATATCGACAGAAAGTCATAAATGATTCAATGAAAAGCACAAGGGACAATTATAAAACAGTCGATAAAACCGTCAATCGATAAAACTAAAAGGGAAGCGTTGAAATAAAATCGATTTTTCCGGCCGTAACCTCTGAAAGGTCTTAAAGCCCGCTTCTAATTCCATAAAGCACGGTCCGGTGGGTCTTGTCGCGGGCATAAACCAGGAAATATGTCTTCTTGGAGCGAGAGAGCTGGCATGGGACTATCCTGCTCTTATCACAATAAACCCGAGATTTTATACGCCGCGATGGAACACGTTCCAGCGAACGTGGGACTAAAATCGGACAATACAGCGCGCGTTATGCTTCCGTGTCGCGTCGTACGTGGTTGATTCTCGCGATGTAGATACAACGTGTGACATACGCCGGCCCTGCGACTGAGTCTCTCTGCTTATGGTTGCCTCGAAAGGCGCCGATGGGTGGATCGCCGATATTCAACGGAGCTGTTTCGCAATCTCCGAGGAGAGACATATTATCGCGAGCGAGCAAGCGAACGTAGGCTGTGGAGTCGCAGCGTAGGCCGAACGATCTGGTCCGTGGTCGTTTGCCCGAAATGGACAGGCCAGACGAGAGCAAAAGTATGCAACGGTTCTGACCATTTTTGCGGGGACACCTTTATACGGCCGCGTACTTGCCCCCAGGGACTGGCGAATCTCCTCGATGAGCTTCAGCCTCGTTTCGCCGGCAGAAAGTTCGAGGACACTCTTACCAACGCGCGGAATTTTATGAGCTTGTTGCGTTCAAGCGGCATTCTGCTCTGTAGATCCTTCGGGACTTTTTAAAGCGGACGTCAGGATTCTTCGCACATGTATTTACGACGACTTCGAGTACGGTACAGCCTCGCTAGATGTACGAAACATGTTCATACGCTACCTACGTAATTTTCTCAGGAAATGAAGTTCTATATCATAGTCTTCAGTCCCGCCAATAGATGAAAATATATATTGATCTTTCATTACTACAATAGTTGAATTACTTGTTCGTAATTTGTAGAGATTGTACACCTTCTGTAACCAATATGACGACGTTCGTCCCCAAAGGTTTAATTCAAGCAGAGGCGTCGGCAGAAGGAACTAGCGGGACGAACAGTAAATCGTTGGAGGCGAGCACCATCGAAACACGTTGTCGCCGTGGAACCAGTTAGGAGTTCCGTATTACGGAGACCATTCCCAACGGAAAACCGCACGTTTATTATTTGAACAGTGGTCGAATGATCGTGTCACCGTCGGGAAACGGTTCTTCTCGGTTCCCAGGGCGAGCGACGCCGCCGTTAAGCATCGATCCTCTCGATCCGCGGTTTCGCCAGCATTCAGACAGGACTCACGGACGCCTTCCATCTTTACGACAATGCCATTTCGTCCGGATCGAAGAGGAGCGTTGCGTCTTGAAGCCTGACGTGCACGTGGAGCCGTGCACAGGGCCCCGGAGTACTGCACACGGAGCGTGAAGAACGAACGAACGCAAGCGCCTCTTTCGCCGATTTGGTCCCGGCGTCGCCTTCGGGAGAACCGCGGATATAAATCACGATCTCCACTGACGTGGCTGATTTGCCGGCTGCCGTGGGCAAGCCTATATGAGTCCCTCTCAGACTGTTTAAACTTACCCGCAAGGTTGTTGCGTACCCGCCAAACCTTCGAGACAAAAGAGGAGAAAAGGGACGACGCGAACCTACGGTAATAAAAACAACCGAAATCACCATCCACTGTGTTGGAGCACCGGGATCGGTAGATGACTAGAGACGTGCGAAAACTCGTAAATGTTGAGTCGGTCGAGAACTTTTTTCAACATTTTTTTTAATGTCGTAATTCCCGAAATCTCCCGCAACTATTGGGTCGTCGTTCCCGACGACGCACAGTGCGGCGTTCTTATGGTCGGAGTGGACAAAAGTCTGTTCTTGACGGATTCTTATAGGAAATTTCACGCTGATCACGAATATACCATATACTAGGGGTCCCTGAATAGAATTTAACAGTTTTTTCCGCAAAATACCGTTTTTTCGAAGTTCTTTGAGTGTTTTTGCGTAAAAAAACGGTTAAACTCCATTCAGTGACCCTTAAGGGTGTGGGTCGGATTTTGACCTTGGTCGTAGTATCGGTGCCCTCCGCATTTGTAGCTAGGAGCGCTAGTGTTTTTAGTCACTGTTTTACCGATTCAGTCACTGTATTGGTAAAATATCGGTAAAATAGTGACTAAAAACGCTAGCGCTCCTAGCTAAAAATGCCATGGAACTAATACTTGCACCAAAATCTCCCGTATAGGGATCTACTTCGTAGATTTCGTTTGCTGTGTTTAAACACGTATAGTTTAACATAATAAAGGTTTCATTGACATTGTATGTGACCCTGAATTCCGGGATGCCTACATTTTGGTCTATAAGAACCCTAAATCTCTCGATATTTAAGAAAATGTATGTGTCTCGACAATGGCAGCACTGTCGCTTCGTCCAATATTTGTGAAACTGCGCTACATGCTGCCGAATAATGCAAATTACGCCTCGAAAACGCAAAAGTAGGCCATATATGGAAGCATCCCGTAATTGTGGGTCTTTTATCTAGCGATTGTGACTACGTAGGGGCCCCAAATGTGCGTTAGAGAGACAGCAAACGAAATCTACGGAACCCTTGCAATCTCGTGTACGTATACAGTATCTATCGGTGTGTTAAGGTACTACCACACTCGCACTCGACCAAGGTCAAAATCCGACCCACACCCTTAATACATGGTATATTCGTGATCAGCGTGAAATTTCCTATGAGACCTCAAAGTATCTTTCTTTCGTTTGGGATCACACTGTATATTCCAAGTGATGGAAACAGGGATCAGTTAAGAAAAATTGCCCTTCAATGCATCATCTACAAAAATAAGGAAATACGACCAAAAATTAAATTGAATTTTATTCAAAATTGAATTTCAAATAATATTTTATATACATTATAACAATAATAATGGACAGAATATGTAGGTAACTTCACAATAATAAAGCTTTGCCTATTTACATAATATAAGCCATAGACTATACCTATGAAGTAGATATTTATAAAATCACTAATTATATACACTAATTTTATAACAGAAGAAATTTTGAACGAATAGCTTAAAATTTTGGGGAAAAATATTATTAATCATTTAACTAGATTCGGTATTTTATGGAGAACCAGGGAAAAAATTATTTTCTCTTTTTCAGTGCATTTTAATATAAGCGTGGTTTTTAAAAAGTTTTTTATATATTTTATTTTCTACTTTTATTGTCATCGGAAGCAAGTGTGTATATAAAATTTCAGTAAGATTGGTTTATGGGAAGAGGCTTAAAATTCGATTACAAGATTTGACGCATAAGCGTGGTAAAAAATGGCACACAGCCGTTCAAAGCAGTGTGAAGCAGGAAATGTTTACACATTTGTGAAGTATAATAGTTATGAAATCGAAATATATAAAACCCCAGGATGTTTTGACCCTAAATTGAGAAAAGCTTACCTGAAGATATTAACGCCTATAAAACTTGATTCTAACTTAGTGTTTTATTATTTCTACGAAACTATTTTAACGGTTAATGAAACAGGACAAATGGATATTCCTCACCTTCTTCGATACCTTCCATATTCAAAATTTAAAGAAAGGACACAAAACAACATTCTTGATTATAGAAAATCAGTAATTGATTGGGCCAGGTCTCGTGTGAGTTCTTCGATGAGCTCTCTAACGAGCTCTCTGCCACATATGCAAACGTGATTCCTGCCGTTTCTTGTGCTAATTTTAGATTCCCGGCATTTGTTTCATACACTAGAGACATTTCTGAAGGGATTAGTAAAGCCAAATAAGGTATGGAAATAGTTGCATTTTCGACTTTTGTCCACAGGCGGCCGCACTGTGCGACGGATTGGCCAATACGAGGGGTGTGCGAGAACCCGAAATATCGGGAACCCGATGGTCCGGACGAGTCGAGAAGAGGTCGAGTCGGATCGGGTCGGGTTCCCGAAAATTTCGAGATTCCCAAAGAAACCGGGTTCCCGAAAATTTCGAGAATATGACATAAGACACTCTTGAAAAGAATTCGCGATGAACAACATTCTTTCAATCTCGAAAACATCTAGAATAAAAAATCCGAAACTATGAATGTATTCATTAAAATTAGATTAGATTGCTATATATTACCCTTGTCCGTCCCCAGTTGGAATTTGCTTCAGTTATATGGTCTCCGAATAGCTTAAATTACGAAATCATGCTAGAGAGAGTGCAGCATAAATTTCTTAGGTTTTGTTCTTATAAGATTAATCATCCTATGTCATTCTTTGATCATGATTACTCCACAATATTAAACATAGTCAACCTGGAAACACTGTCAGCTCGCAGAAGAGTATCCGACCAGAGCTTTATTTTTAATTTAATTAATAACCATATAGATTGTCCCTCTCTCCTTATGCAAATCAATTTTTACGTACCTGAACGTGCTTTGAGATCTCGAGCAGGCTTTCAAACCCTTAAAGCTAAATCTACCTATGGATTAATTAATCTAATAAATCGCATTATTGCAGACTCTAACACTCTGTATAATCGTATAGATTTTTTCATTGAGTCTTTGCACATGATTAAAAACAAATACGCAGAATTATATGGTAATACCATATAGTTAGTACCATTAGTTTTTGTGCATGTCCCTTCTATGTTACTATACGAGTAATCCTTTCTTGTTTTCTATTGTAAACATTTATGTAAAAAGGCTTCGGTCCGTTTATAATAATAATAATAAAAATGAATATAAATGATTACTGGGTTCTCGAAATTTTCGGGAATCCCGATAAATTCGAGAATCTCAAAATTTTCGGGTACCCGTCCCGACCTGATATTTCGGGTTCTCTTACACCTTTAGCCAATACATTATTGATTGAAAATTATCCAAAAATACGTCATGACTTTCCCGACAACCCAATATGTTAGAGTCCGAGACGTAGATGGTGATCACTAATTGTGATCATCGGTTTTTGCAATTGTTTATGTGCTACTACACGACTCTAGGTGACGGAATACCGTTACGCAATATTATTGAAGGTATCTGTTCGAGGCTAGCGGTACATCGGTTGATAACGCGCCAGATTTACTACGATGACGTCGCGTGTGTTACGGGTCAATGAGGCACTGTCGTGCTCGATAACGTGGTCATCGACGTTTCCGTTTGCTGATTGAAAAATCGACATAGTGATGACCTCTTTATTGGCTGCACGAGATCTCCCATAATAAGTATTTTAATAAAGTACAGAAACATTCCGATCGTGTATTCATCACTACCGGATTTTATGCTTTTGTCAGAAAATTGAGCAAGTGGAACACGAAACGATGAAAACATGAAGAGTGTTAGCGAACACCCTCAACCCTAGCATAATTTTGCATACAATCATCAATGATGTCTTTCTAATTTCTCGATTCAACGTGAAGCGAATTTCTCCGAAGGTTACAAGAAGTCTCTTCTAAAAGCAATTTTCGTTGCAAGCCAGCCGGAGACTATCAAAAAGACAGCATCTCGCAAGTCTCGTAAAATGCGCGGCTACGCACGGAACATAAAAAATAAGTGCCCGTTCACAATGGTGGAACGAGTGGCGCTGCAACAGCTAAATAATTACGCGTGTCGTTCCCGAACGTATTACCGAGGAAACAGCGAAACTAAGAAAAAACTACGCCACATTCCGTGTGTAAATGAATGGAAACCGATTCCTGGATACTCGCAGGGAATCACTTCCGATCCTCTTTCCCGGAACACCTTGGAAGCATTCCTTTATCTCTTTCCCGTTCCTCCGTTCGCTTGGAAATCGATTTTATTCAACGATCAGTGTTTTACCGTTTTCCACGAAACGAGGCAGAACGGCTCGGGCTTCTGCATGGCATCACGCTCTCGTTTTAACGTCCCGTTCACGGCCCAGGAATGCCGTTTTTGCTCGCGGTTTTGTATTAAACAATCATTCGCCGGGCCATTCGGCGGTGAACGATGGTCGTCGCATAGCGGGAACGAAATCGAATCATCGGTGACATTATCTTCTCATGAGAAATGGCGTCCATTCTTCATTCCCCGTTTAGTGGGATCCCGGTGATCGGAAAATGTTTGGTCATTCCATACGTTGTGATCCCTTGATCTATTACATAACTGCAATTACTAAATTTCTTTGTCTTTAATAAATGCCCAGAAGAACAAGAAATTTCGTAGTAGTTAAATTTTATTGTGTGGATATTGTCACAGAATTTTATTTCGAAAAAATTCGCGGCAAAAATGTTTCTGTCATTAAAAGGGACAGTTCGTGCATCAATAATTGAAAGTGCATTTTAAGTATTGGTATTCCACGTTTGGAGCCAACATCGAAAAGCAATGCGACTCGCGGGACGACCAAATACGAGCCGGTGTGCGAGCAGCAGAGCGCCGGAACAATAAAGGGGCAGCATGTGTCGCCGGTAGAAAACGTAATGATGTCGTTTTGGAGGAGACGTACGGCGCATTTAAGAAAACAGCATCGACAGGGATTTCCTTCGGTTCGCCGTGCATACTCATTATACCGGTGATGCCAGTGTCCGAACAGAATCATTGAAATGTTCCTGGTGCTTCGTTCTGCCTCGTACGGCTGCCATTACGCCGGATGCGGATGCTACGCGTTAGGTTCACGCGTGACACCGTGTTATGGCGAAGGCGTAAGTCCGCATGAATTAGAAATGCTACCTCCGAGAACGAAACAAAAACGTTTCGAATAAACCGTGGAGTAGCTTATGCCGCGTTTACTAACTTCTGCGCCTGCTGCGGCGCGGTAGCTTTAATCCTTAAACGCTGAGACGAAGCCTCCGAGACTATGCGAAATTATTTGAAGCTGATGCGACTCGAGTGCATATCTTATAAATATAATTTTAATAGAGAATGCGGGTCTTTATGCGAAATTCCATTCAGGAGTTATGAATATCAGAATAACAGAATCATTTTGGTGCTGCCTAGAAAAGTTAGATTGCCATCGTAGAAAGTGAAAAATACGGAAAACAAGAAATACGAGCATTTTCGAAAGAAGCATCTACGAGCCAACTTCCGCGAATGATTCAGCTTTTCATCGCTGTCGTGATTAACTGTAGCGTCATAAAATGAATCACTTTTACAACGAGAAAGGAGTATCAACCGCACAGAATGGTTCGGCTCGCCAGCAACGTCTTTCTAACGAAATAAAAACGAAATGTCTTTGAATTTCACAGTAAAGTGATACATTACGCTTTCAACTATTTGTAGCGGGGATTGTCACAGCTTCGTAGGAGTACGTAGCGAGCACTATCGTTATTGGCACAGCCGCAGTAGCTCGAGTTCCTCGTGTAAATCAAGGCTCGCCGGCGAGACCGCAGAGAAGAGCAGTTTCTCGGCGACCTCAGTCGGCAGTAAAACCGAATGCAATTTTGCCTTTTTGCTTTTTAATTTCATACTTTCACTTTTCGCCGTACTTTTCCGTCTGGCTGCGGCCAGCGTACCATACGAGACAGTCTCTCTGGCATGCATGCTCGCCCGGTTTCAGCGTTTTTCTCCCCTTCTCGTTACGAGAAACACTCGATCCTGTTTATTAATCGAACCGCGGTGTAGCCGGTGAAACCGCAGCACGCAATTTCATATTTAAATTCGTCTACATCCGCGAGACGACTCTCCCGCGACAAGGAACGTTTATTAATTGCGCGGAGAAGGTGGTAACGCTGTTTAATGATTTAATCAGCCGGCAGATTAACGACGGTACAAAAGAAATCGCGCGCTTTCTACTCTCCGCGGTCGATAAGAGAAGCACATCGACTTCGCCGAGGATATAATTTAATTGCAACGGCGTTGCCGTGTGCTGTACCGATTTCAATCAGATTAATGGCTAGCAATTATGTGTGGCTCTACATTGAAACCGGCGAAGATAGATCTGTAGCTTCTTCGCGAATATCCTGGAATTTTAATAACGAAGGTGAACCGGTCAATTAATAAAGAGATTGTCCCGGTAATAGATTACACTCGAGAGCCTATGCAAGTAAACTCAATCTCTTAATGGACACGTGTCTGCAATCTTGCGAACAGATAATTAAAATTATAAACTGAGTTGCCGAGACTTGTTCCCGGCGCGTCGGTTTCGCACGCGAATTTAAGCGGGATCATAATAATTCATCTCCCCGCAAAGAATGCTGCTTCATATTCGCCGCTGCGATTATGGGAAAATATTCACGGCGATCCTACAGGGACGTCGTTCGATTCTCGGTTTTTGTCGCAGATGTCACCGTAATACGTAGATTAACACTTTGAGTGACATCCCAGCAGCCCACAGAGTTCCACCAAAAAAAAATAACAGGAGTCGTTTTTGAAGGGTTAATGTAAAATGAGATTTCATATCGTATCGAGTTGCTATCATGTTCCTTGAGTCGCGTTGCCGGTATTAACAATTTTCATCTCTCCGAACAGCATCGAAATTATAGAAGGCGAGCGTTTTCTTCGGCGTCTCAAAAATCGCGATAGTTCCGCGGAGATAAGTAATATCGCCATGCGATCTCCCATGGAGGACCGTGTAATATCCATCTGTTGGTACGCTGTGGCATTATTGCAACTTATCGACTTATCGATTTCGACGCAGGTGGCGAGGGTAATGGGCACCACGCGCGTTCCGTATAATCGTAATAATTTCACACAATTCACTTTCGCCATTCAATAACGCGCACGGAGGAACGCGCAACGCCCCATGCTGCACCGGGAACGCACGCCCACGGTTATTAAGGGCAGGGTGCAAGCATCATACGTACGTTTCTATCGGTTTATAATTTATGCGACGCCCGAGATGCAAACTCGTTATGAAAATCATCCTTCTCCCCCTCGGCTTTGTTTGTTTAACGCCCCGTCGGCCACTTTTTTTTGCGGGGCGAGAAGACATTGTACGAAAAATACCACTGCTCGAAAGGTTAAGCAGATGCGAACCGCTTGCAAAAGTTCGCGGGTTCAGCGTTTCTCAATGCTTTTGCGACACATTCGTTTTTAAACTAGTAGGGCCTACTGCTATTAATGTTTTTTATTTGGTGTGTGACTCTCCAAGAGTCACACAAAGAACTTCCCGATTCGATACTCCTTCGCCAACATCGCTAACGTCGTTTTTTTTTTTGTACTTTCATCGATATTCTCCCAAAATGTATTCTTGGGAATAGAGATGATAAATTCACTCTTGCATTGGAATAACTTTCGATTATTCCAAACGGTAACATTAGCATCAGTTAAAAAAAAAATTTTTTTTAAATCTAAAAAAAAAATTAAGAAAAAAATTTTGTATGTAATTGCGTTTGGTTCTTTGGTGGAAAATTTTCGTCCTCCCTTATAAATTGCATTGTAGAATCAACTCTTTTGGAAAAAAAGTAAAAATCTAAAAAACTACTTGATCAATATGGACCAAAATCTAATCAGCTCTAAGTTACGACGGGGCACATCGATTGCATCATTCATCATCCTGATCGCGTTGTTACTTTTTCTGAAAACGTTAACGAAAAATTTGATTACATAGAAACGGCCATACGCACACACACACACACACACACACACACACACACACACACGAACATTTTGATAAAAATAGTCTAAAATGACTCAAATGACCATGAAACGTGAAGATCTGCTAAAAAATCGATTTTCGATTTTCGGGGTAATTACAATAACTTCCCTATAAAATCGGGAAGTTAAAAATCAGTTATTCTGCCTGCATAGACATCATTTCAAAAACATGCTGTTAAAATTATCCATTTCTTATCTATTAACCCTTTGCACTCCGTTGTCCCCTCTGAGGCACCACTAAAAATTGCTGTACCATTATTCGAAATATTATTTACGTTATGAAATATATCGGTATCTAATCAATTACTAAACGTTTTCGTATTGTATGAGGTATTACACCAATTTCATATCCATAAAATTGCATAAATCATAGGGAATGGAAATATTCTAGATCGGAAGAAATGTTTAATTTTCCAGTTAAAATAACTCGGAGTGCAAAGGGTTAATAATTTACAATTGAATTGGAACACAGAACTTATCCACGTGTTTCTAATACTCTCGAGCGTTTTCCGAAGCTTTTTAGTATCTTTGAGAATAGTGCAGCGTTTGATGTGCTTTTTGTCACCATCCGAAGAAAGAGGTGCTACTAGCTCGGCGGGACAAAAGTACATTGATTATAGTTCCCGTCCTTTTTCCTCAGCGCGGGTCTTCGCCCGGAGAATTTATAGCGAATGTCTGGAAAAATACTAAACGCGTGGAACAACACATGGCGCGGCAGAGTAATTGAAAAATACGGGGAAGTCACGTCTCTGTAGAACAATGCTGCTGTGTCACACTCGCGGACTGCGATATATGTACTATAGGTATTTACATCGCCATTGGCCTTTCCAACGAGGCGAGTTTCGCGAAACAGCTTGTAGTAATTGTTTACGTGCTTTAGACCTTCTTTCTTGCCCGTCGGCTCACCGGGCACTTTTACGAAGATTGAAGTTACTGGCACTTTAACGGGGCACTAGGCAAGAAAACACCGAACTCGCTACTTGAAAGGTATTCGACTTCCTGTTACCTCGCTGAACTGTATGGTCGTTCAATTTTCTAAATGTACGAACACGATCGGTTCGTTCAGAATTACAGGAACTTGTTACACAGCACAATTACTGTTGATGAACCCAGTATCAAACGAAGAAATTGAATGATTTAAGTGTCACACTGTCTCAAATTGTGTGGTTAGCGAATTATGATTCTCCTCTTGTTTTTTACCACGCTTATATTAGCTTGCCGAGTTGTCGTTGTTGTTGTTGTATGCGTCGAATCTTGTAATCGAATTTTAAACCACTTCCCGATGAGCTAGAGACTGGAAACTTTAAACATAGCTCAGAACTGGATGACAATGAAAATATTAAAAAACAAATTTTTAAAAAAACTGTGCGTTCAGGAGAAAACAAATTTTAATATTAACCGTCACACCTCGTCGCGCGACGCTCGGTAGTACGTCATCGCGTTCAGCGATCCCCACTTCGCGCACCAGCGCTCCCTACTCCATTACGCGTTCGCACTCCGACTCATCCCCACTCCACTGACCCATTTCGCACCGAAGGAGCTCAGTCAGTGTGGCGTTCCGTTCATTCAGTTCCATTTCGAACAATTCCATACTCCATCAAGAGACGTCGCACAGTGGAACTTTTCGTCCAAATCGGAGACAAAATCAAAGAACTTTCGATAGAAATGAGGTAGAGCGATGAAATTTTTTTAAATTATAGCTGAAACTTGGCATAATATGGGAAAAATAAGGAGATTATGGTACGAACGTTTTATAAACTTCAGAAAATTCGTTAAACTCTCACAATTTCAAGTAAATTGCGGTTTTTTCAATAACATGGGCGGAAAAAATTTTTTTTTCACATGCTGCACATCATTTCCTGTAGATTTTTTCACGCTGATTTAAAATCTGGTCTCAAAATTTGTCTACGACCTCAGAATTTTACAAGAAATCGATTTTTGTGAACGAATTGTTTAACGAATTTTCTCAAGGTTATAAAACGTTCGTACCATAATCTTCCTATTTTTCCCATATTCTGACAAGTTTCAGCTTTAATTTTTAAAAAATTTCATCGCTTTACCTCATTTCTATCGAAAGTTTTTTGATTTTGTCTCCGATTTGTCTATATTTTACTATTTAATGCCAGTAATAGTATATCTTGCGTTGCATTCAAAACAGACTAAAAAGTAGAAAATAAAAAAACTTTTTAAAAACGACGCTTATATTAAAATGCACTAAATAAAATAATTTTTTTAGACATTAGTGACTCTAAATAAAAGCGTGGAGCGCCCACGAAGATTATGTCAATATAGTTTAGCGCTCCACGCTTTTATTTATAGTCACTAATGTCTAAAAAATTAATTTCTCCTGTTTAATGCATTTTAATATAAGCGTGGTTTTTAAAAAGTTTTTTTAATATATTTTTTTTACAAGGAACATTCTTTTCGACGAGGGACATTTTACCTCGTTTTCACTTTCTCCTCATTTTACACCTCTCATTTCTATATTTTTTCTTCTCATTTACTCCAGACTACATCTCATTTTGACTTTCATTTCGTTTACACAACGTTTTGATATTTTCACAAACCAGTTTATAAAACTCGGAATTAACATAACGAGTCATACGAATTTAACGTATTATTTTTAACTTCGACGTTAAATATTCATCTCGGTATTATGTATTCCGGTCTAACGTTGCTCAACACAGATAAACTAGACGTATTACGTCACCGATGACACAGAGTTCGTGGGAGGTAATGTGTGTGACTGAGTCTACGCCAGACAACTCGCAATACGATTGAGACAATACTTTATATGTAGGGAGGACCGTGGGTTCAGTTCAGTTGATATTGGAAACGTCGCAAACAGCTGAACGCTAGATCCACAAGGTCGTGAAGTAGCGACGAATGATAGAGACCGCTATTGATTCGGCTTTTACTACCATAGCCGAATAGAATGTCCGATAGGTGATTTATAACATGAAGAATGTGAAAAGGGCCGGGATCTATGCGATCGTAGTTCACTCAAATATACAGTGGGTGTACAAAGTATTCGTACACTTTCTAAAAACTACTAATATTTTTATAATTGTACCAAAAAATCTGATTTTTTATAATCAATTAGAAGCATTGGTTTACGAAATGATATGCAAAAAAGAGTTTCCAGAAATTATAATTTACAAGGTTAAATGCAAAAATAAAAAAGGCATTTCTTAAAACTTTTTTATTTGGGTCCTTAATGAAAATTTAAAATGTATGTTTTGTAGATCTATGTTAGTCATACACATGTTGAAAATTTAATTGAAATCGATTAACATACACACGAGCTACAAGCGGTTAAAAATGGTGAAAATCGTAGTTTTCCACGACTTTTGATCAGTTTCTGCTTAAAATCCACAGAATCTTACATCTTTCGACGCCTGTTGTTTTTTCCTGCGTCAATCGATTTCGATGAAATTTCCAACATGCGTATAAAGAACATGGACCTAGAAAACATATGTTTTACATTTTCATTAAAGGCCCAAATAAAAAAGTTTTAAAAAATGCCTTTTTTATTTTTACCTGCAACCTTGTAATTTTTGGAAAATCTTTTTTGCATTTCAGTTTGTAAACTAATGCTTCTAATTGATTATAAAAAATCAGGTCGTTTGGTACAATTATAAAAAAGTTATTAGTTTTTAAAAGGTGTACGAATACTTTGTACACCCACTGTAGATAGCCTCACAAAACAACGCAAAAATATAGCTAGCGACTCAATGCAATCGGAGACAAGTTGCAAGTGTCAGAAAATAATGGTTCTGCACATAAACCAGACCATAAGAAGACGAACGACCTACTAAGATTCAATTCAAATGGTTATGGTTCTGCTCTACAAATCCGGTGACACCTTGACCACAGTAACATTCATCGCACGCACGTAGAGCCGCGATACTTGAATGTAACGACTCGATAGGCCCAGTGAAATTTGACCTCAGGTACAAGGGAACATGATACATTGACATACACTCTCGCTAGGCATAGCGATGATGACCACAAACTCGTAAGAAAGTGATACTTTGACTTACGGACTCGTTGAACCTAACAGAGTTCATTTTAAGGAGATAAGGACACGACTCTCAAGACGTGATGGACGGTACAAACTCCTTAAATCCAAGTTAGGGTATCCACAAACCCCGAGACCAGGCGATTTCCAGTTGGAGACTCGCCAGCTCAGAAATCCTAGTCAAGTTCAGAGATCTGGAGCCTTGAGCCTTATTAGATGGATTAATGCCGAGATTAGCAATGATGATGATTGACTGACAATCTAGATTAGATTGCCCAGAGCTCGAAGACTTGTCTCCTTGAGATTAAGGGGCTTATCTACTTTTGGTCCCTCGATTTTGATCTCTCACGATAGCGTGCTTACGTACTCAACTTTTGTTTACACAATTTTTATCGGTTGCTTCACAGACACGTCCTGTCGCTATATACTCGTCGTTAATTTTACTACTAGGGCTAATGTGGCTTTTCATTAATGTATTGTGGCCCCGCTCACCCGAGGCGCTTTTTACAAGATGCTCCGATTACACAGCACCATAGATTGTCCTACGCTCGCGATGTTAGTTGTACTACCTCAATCATGTCCGCATGTCGTGCTCCTACGTGTCCATTGTGAGCTGTCTAAGTATCCAACATTTATCACAAGTCCCAGAGGCGGCAAGACCATGTTGTACGCCACACGAACTAGGAGAAGAAAGATCCTCGGAGGCGTGTGGTTTAGTGATCAGAATTGTCACCTAACTGACAGCGGACGCAATCTTAATCCCCGATCCAGCTTTCTTTCACTTCTGAATTAAAAGTTGTAGTATTAATAGCATAGAGGTGTCGGCAGTTTAAAAGAGGAGTGATTGCAGGCACCGTGTGCAATATTTGCATGTGCAGATTTCTTAAGGGGGATCTATACCCTCAGATTTTGGGGTATTTATCAATGTAAATCAACCTCTGTGCAGAAAAAAAGTTTGGTAACATTGATAAACACGCAACGGCATAATGAACACGAGATGGAGTTGCTTGCTATTTCCATATTCTATTCAGCTCGTCGCGAATGCCGTTATACAGGACAGGTCGCACTAATATTAGTGCCACCGATGAGAATATGTACCTCGTCTGTGTCAGTTTTGCTATGATTCCACATTGACAGCAGTGCAGCAGTGAAATGTTGCACAATATCGCAGCACTGATTGACAGTCCTTCTGACTAGGCACCATCTCGTCTAAACTAACTGAAATAAAATTGGCTCTAGATTGGCTCTACATCAGAGATAACCTCTGTCTTCATGAACGTAATATGGAGAAATCTCTGCTATGTGAATGAAATCACGCGCATCGATTTTTTGTCCTTATACGAGCATATTTTGAGCTGCACAAAGGTTCATTTGATAGAGGAAGGTTCATCACGGCGCGCTCTGCTCATCATATCAGTCAAAAAAATCTCTTTGAGACAGAAAAATACATCGAAATCTGCGGTTATTTTTGTAGATTTTTCTCTACTTTGGGTACTCATATTATTAGATATAAACATAATCTCGTTTAATCAATAGCAGAACGCGCGGTATTTAACATTCCTCTATAGAATGAGCCCTCACCCAGCCATAAATCGGCTCAAATAAGGACAAAAAATCGATGAGCGTAAACCCATGTTTAGACCCAAAATCTAATAAGATTCTAGTTCCTTTCTAGTTACAATCCGAGGGTATAGATCCCCCTTAATCCTAGACTTCAACGCTTTATGCTAGTCCTTTTCACGAATTTCATTCTTCTCGTGTCATGCGAAATTTTGTTTTTTTGCGTCAAGTTTAATATTTTCTACTTCTCCATACCATTGCATCAGAATCCTCGGTCCTAGAGTAGAAAATACCCAATTTTCCACACCGTTCAACATTTTACATGTCGCCAAGTGTCCGCACCAGCAGCGTTTCCTTCCTCGAATTTTCATTCTTCCCGTGTCTCGGCGCGCAAAGTTCCTTCGTATGCTGGAACGGCATTGCAAAAGATGTCGTTCAACCGTTGAACAACTCATATTTTAAGTCGCGAACGCTACCACGTTCGTGGCAACCTGAAAGAAAACTCGGTTTTGTCGTTCGCTTTGGTTTCCTCGGCGCCGAGGTATCCCTCGTGCAGCTTACCGTCTCTGTCCGGCCCTGTTCGGGGCGTTTGTCAATGCGAAGTCCTCGCACGGACACAATACATGCAGCTGAAAGTGCATTCTTTGGCCAGAGGGCTCGAACCGGCTCTCGAATTATCTTGCACGGGGAAAGGAAGAAAGAGAAGCCAAAACCTATGTTATTGACCCTGCCCTCCTCTCCTCCCTCTCGTTCTCTTTCGTCTAACTTCTCTCAGGGCGCTCGTTTTCTTCGGCTTTCTTTTCGGTCCCCCTTTTCTTTTCTCTTTTGCAACAAACACCGAGCCGGAATTTTCGCTCGGCGAGAGACAAGGACCGGGGGCCCCTTCGAAGAGTCTTGCCGTGGACCGTTGCTGCCGCCAGTTTACGCCGTAATTTCCGATCGGATCGTTTCGTTGATTTTACGCCTCGAAAACCTAACGGCAGACGTATCGCTAAAAAATGACTGTTTACACGGAAGCCGGGGGAAGCGTTTACGTTGAACGGCGTGCGAGTTAATGCCCGAACAACTTCCAGGAACGAAGGTCCTCGGAGAAATTTCCGTGGTGAACAATATGGCCGACCGTCAATTTGTTCCCCGCTGCCGCGCCGCGCCGTCGAAGAAGCGTTCACCGTGCGCTCGTTCCACAACGAACAGATACTTTCGCTACTTCCTGCCCTGACGATAATTTACTATTATGCGACCGCGGTCTTTAGGAGCTCGTAAGCTAATTATTAGCGCCGTAGTCGCGATTTGAAAGCTATTCGCCTCGTAACTCCGCAGGAAACCTGCTTATTGGAAATTGATCGCGCGTCTTCATGCAAATCAACACTTCTTCGGGCGACAACAGTTACGTAAACATTTATTTCTTCTATTAGTTATTCTTGTAAGCTAAAAGCAAAAGTAAAAGTAGTATTCTTCCACTCTTTTTTTTTTATTAGGAAATCTCTTATGAAATTTATTGCAACATAATGCATAGTGCACAATATTACAGATTCTTCCACTCTTCTTTAAACACTTTCTATTGTAGGGTAATTTCGGGAGAGATCCACCACATTTTGTTTTCTGTCTCTAAAAATTTTATTAATAAGAATTAAAAGTGTAGACAGACATACAGTCGGTGTACAAAGTATTCGTACATCTTTTAAAAACGAATAAATTTTTCAAAATTGGTCTCAGCAGCTTGAATTTCTTTTGAGACATTAGAAGGGTTAGTTTACTAGCTAATGTGTAAATAATTTTTTTTTTGTAATTGTTATTGGTCGCAATTACGAAGGGAACAGTAAAGACCACGATTTTTAAAATCGGATAAAAAAGCTATGTTCATTGTAAGATGTAAAAATCTTTGAATTTACGGTTAGCGATTCATTTAAATTGCAGATTCTTACGATTTTTGCTATTTTTAATAAATTATATTTCGTAACATCCTTGATCGATTTCGATGAAACTTTGTACAAGTATATAACTGACTTAGACCTACCAAAGGCGCCTTCTAAATTTTCATTACAAGTACGGATAAAAAATTTAAAAATCGTGACCTTTACTATTTCCTTCGCAATTGTGACCAATAACAATTTTTAAAAAAAGTTATTTACACATTAGCTAGTAAACTAATCCTTCTAACGTCTGAAAGGAAACTCAAGCTGTTGGGTCCAATTTTGAAAAAGTAATTCGTTTTTTTAATGTGTACGAATACTTTCTACACCGACTGTAATTGAATTGCTTATTTAATTCTTTTTAATCAAATATAACGTTAAATGAGTAAAACTTTTATATTAATATATTAACGTACTGTTTAAAAAGGTCTAAAAAGTGCATCTCTCCCTAGGGCCTGGGGTTAGATGCACTCCTAATTGGAGATAGACGCATTCCTTTATTTATAACCTATTCTCCCTACTTCTATTCTTTTTTTTCTCTATCACACATGTTACATAAATTATAATAGTTATTTTATATAATTTCATGGAGCCATTTGAGGCATTCGGAACAACAAATCCAATCTTCTTTAGATGTGGTAGAATAATAATATTCCAAACATTCGATACAATGATTATCAGATTCTTCAGAACTGTTTATGATCTTTTCTTTTTGTAATTAATTGAAAAAGGGATGTTTCTGACGAAAACAACTGTCCAGCACACTGACACAAATTACTGGTGCGTCTATCCCTAAATTGAGGGAGAGACGCGCCTATACAAAAACAAGAACCGGCACATAAAATTTTGTCAAAACACGATGAGAAACCATTGTCAGTATTTAAGTCGATACAGATAGTTAAAACCATACAATAAGAACGTAATAACATTTGTACTTACCACTTACAAAAATTGTTGGAATAATTTTTGTTTAGGTTGGTATAAATGATAACCTATGTATAATGTTAAGAAGAATGGTTGGTATGAGTGAGTTAAAGAAATTGAAAGACTGTAAAAGAAGCGCACATGTAAGAGCGATCGTCATTCAAAGAACTGTACAAATAATAAGAAACCTTTGCATTAAAATAAAATAATTAACAAAAATTAATACCACGAAAAAGTTTTTATGCTTCTGTTACACGTAAATGATGTGATACACGTGTTTTTCGAAACGAGGTTATTTGCATAGGTTAAAACGATGTAAATGCCACGCGAAAAACAGTTAAAAATTGTTGAGTATTGCCCAAATAAAAACAGGCGCATCTATCCCGAAATTACCATATTCGATCCACTCATTTCTTTTTCCAAATATGCATAAAATCCGCATTTTAGTAATAACGATACGTTTCGACGAACGAGGAATCCAATTTTGTGGAAAGTTCTCCGATGGTATCTCGTAGCCAGCATTTGGAAAGAAGGATCAATTATGCGAGAGGCGAAACATACGAGAGGCCGCCGCCGTAAAAGTGTACGGTCCAGACCACTGTTTAACGATTCGACGGCTCATTATCAGACGCGCTTGTGGCAGGAGATAATTGTAAATTAGTTTTGCGGTATATCTGATCGAATCGCTCGTCATCTCCGCCCGCGTTTGTGGGAGCAGACCTCTCGAAACCCGAAAGCGTATAAGTGAAAGCTGAATGCACCGGCACCGCACCGGTAACAGCTCTTAAATTTACGCACGGTGGAAACGGTTCGAAAGAACAGTCGGAACATGTGAAAGTGTACGATTTAAGAAGATCTACCGTGGAACGAACTCTGCCGTTCGCAACCGAGGACCCGTTGTATTCCATTATGTTCGAGTCTCAGAGTTGCGTGGTCTGTTGTAGTCGGGTCTCGTTTCTCCTTCGAATGTAATGCGCCTAAAATAATGACTAGATCGTTAATGAAAGCGGGCGTGCACACGATGCGGCAGCATCCTTTATATAATATTCGATGCATCGGAACTTTCGCGTCTTCCTTTGTGCTCCTCTCACTGAACATATTATACTTCGCGTTCATTGTTGACGGATCTTTACGTGTAGCATGGGACGCAATTTCTTTTTTCTGTGTAAGAATCTATCATCGTTCTTTTTTTACTTTAGCTTTTTTTAGGAATTATGTTTTTGGAATTAAATTCAACATTTACGTTTTTGTACGTATTCTTTTTGTCGTAGTTTAGTTTAGTTTCTGCATGCACTTATATTGATATTTTTAAAAGGCAATGTTTATCAGCTGCGTTTAGTGTTTAAAAACTAGGTCGTCAGCCCTCGAGTCAGCTAATTATACGTTGGAATACGTTCGATGACTTGGTTTACGAGCCAATGCACGTTTCACAATTTTATATGCAAGATTGTTACCAGGTTACAGTTACTTATGCTTTTATGATGTGTACAGACTTGTGAAACACGAAAGAACATTAATGGAACGAGGAACGTTCTAACCAACGACGAGTATGTTTATAAGCAATAAAATTTGATTATGCAAACACATCTTAGAATTAATTTATAAAATAACACTGTCCAACAAATTTCAACTTTTTTTATGTTCCCAGATTACTATTGGGTCCTTCTTATAGAGTTTTTTGCGCTGATTCCGAATCTGTTTTTAATTTTTTTCCTATACGCACAGTTTTTGAGGAACATGGCTTTGAAAAAAAAACATATTTTTTAACTTTAAACAAATATTGTGATGTTATTATAAAAGATATTGAATTGTTCTTTGCAGCAAAAGATTCTGTGGACTTTCCTGAATACAGTGATATCCAATATTAATACACTATGATTGTTTAAACATGTTTAAACGATGATTAAAGACGGAGAGACACCATTTTTGCACCAATTTTTGAAGATATTTTTAAATTTATCTCAAAAAATAAGGGTCCAGCGGAAAATCGAACTATACCACGCGATAGAGCAGACTTTTATCTTGAAAACCCCCCCTTTGAAGTTTTCGACATCGACGTTTTTACCGAACCAGAAAGCAAAATATCTTCGCCCGACATGCGTTGCCGCCAGTGACGCTCTGGACGAGATATGGCGCAGCGACGGGATACGGAGCGGCGAACGACCGTTGTAGTGGTGAGCGCCACTGGCGGCAACGCATGTCGGGCGAAGATATTTTGCTTGCTGGTTCGGTAAAAACGTCGATGTCGAAAACTTCAAAGGGGGGGTTTTCAAGATAAAAGTCTGCTCTATAGCGTGGTATAGTTCGATTTTCCGCTGGACCCTTATTTTTTGAGATAAATTTAAAAATATCTTCAAAAATTGGTGCAAAAATGGTGTCTCTCCGTCTTTAATCATTGTTTAAACATGTTTAAACAATCATAGTGTATTAATATTGGATATCACTGTATTCGGGAAAGTCCACAGAATCTTTTGCTGCAAAGAACAATTCAATATCTTTTATAATAACATCACAATATTTGTTCAAAGTTGAAAAATAGGTCATTTTTTCAAACTCAAATTTCTCAAAAACTGTGCGTATAGGGAAAAAATTAAAAACAGATTCGGAATCAGCGCAAAAAACTCTATAAGAAGGACCCAATTGTAATCTGGGAATAAATTTGGTGTTGGACAGTGTAATTAAAAATATCAAGTTTTATATACAGGGTGTGCCCGTTAAGTTATGTCACCATTTTTTAGGCATTTTCAGTAGTGCAATTAAAAAATGTTTTACAATTAGACAAGCCTGTAGCTGACCAAGTACTGAGAAACTTTTGTCTAAAACATTTTCTAATTATTAACAATTATTAATGATATCGGCGCTGCGGTTCGATCGTTAAATACAAAAAAAAAAACAAAAAATTAACTAAGCAATTTTGCTAATTTTCAAGTAAATCGACGTTTCGGTCACTGATTTGGACCACTTTCAAGATTATATTGAATTGCGTCTGTAAGAGAAAATAAAAACAATTTATACATAATTAAAAGTTTAAATGTAAGGGAAACAAACTTAATTTCACAATTTTTCACTCACTTGCTTAGGTGTGATTAAGTATGATAATATGAGAATCGTGAGACTCGTGAAACACGTGTGTTCACCATGTCTGTTTTCACGACACTGATCGTCTTGGCAGAGATCTAGGTTATATAGATCCATACACCGCGGTAAATTCAAAAAATCATAATGTGTCTTTAAACTCACCTAGTGAAAATACCATAATGGTAAAAACACAATTTAATGACATTCAATTATAACTGAAATCAAATTTCATACAACATTGTATGTGTTATATATTTACTTTGGTTAACCAGTAAAGGAAATAAAGGAAAGTATATTTTTGTATTGGAAAAGATTCATCATATAACATTACTGACACAGCAATGTTGCGTAATATTCATGTATCAAAGGTGTTTCATACCTAAGATACCTTAATACCTTAATCACACCTAAGAAAGTGAGTGAAAAATTGTAAAATTAAATTTGTTTCCCTTACATTTAAACTTTTAATAGGTACTACTTTTGAAAATTGTATGTCATTATGTATAAATTGTTTTTATTTTCTCTTACAGATGCAATTCAATATAATCTTGAAAATGGTCCAAATCAGTGACCGAAACGTCGATTTACTTGAAAATTAGCAAAATTGCTTAGTTAATTTTTTGTTTTTTTGTATTTAACGATCGAACCGTAGCGCCGATATCATTAATACTTGTTATTAACAAGAATACGATCGATATAAATAAGTTTATTTTCTAATTATACCGGAAATGCCTAAAAAATGGTGACATAACTTAACGGACACGCCCTGTATATTACTACAATAGAGAATTTCTCAACGTTCATTTTCCATCGCCATCAATATGCATCTAAAAATAGTTGATGTTTCAATAGAAACACGATCGCAATCACATTTCCGAAAAGCCTGGATTCACACGAACCTGTCAAAATCCGCAAAAATCCGGGTGAAATCTCTAAATGTACGGCTGTCAAAGGTATCGGTGACAGACGGAGTATAACGTTAAAAAATTTCCCGGAAAAATGATCGAGCCGAGTAACATAATACCGCGTTTACGCGTAGCAGCCTCTATTTATTCGCTCGATAAAACAGGCCCGTCGTATTGGACAGGCCGGTGTGTGTCGTGTGTCTCGATACGTCCTGCGCTGTATTTCATCCGGTTACCAAAAATGCAGGCCGCTTCGCAGTCGATACTATTCCGCCCTCGTTCCTGCGGTTCGCATACTCGCCGATGGGTGTGTACTATCGGAATGTGTTGAAACATTGCGGCCACGAGGCGGTCGGATTAAATCTTGATACATTGCCGCTATCCACGCGTAAAATTCGCGCGCGAGCTCTTGCACGGGAACGCGCGGCCCGAAACACGTACACGCGCGCACACACGCGTACACAGAGCCATATTTGCGCACAAAGACGCGCTCACATTGGCGTATATTGGCGCACAGGGAAACACTTTGTAATTCTCTCCACACCGGCAACGAAAGTTTGCGCGCGGCGCGGAAAGAACGAAAAAATATCGGTGATTTATCGTCGGGCCGACCGATTGCCGATAATGTACATTCTATCGTAGCGAATTACTAAGTGGCCACTTGTCCTCCACCGTCCCTTGTACATGAATTATTCTATTCCGTGACCAGGCGTGCGTCCAACCCGGCTAATTGTTGCTTTCCCCGTCGACGAGCGAAGTCACTCGTTAGCGGTTGCATCGCTCGTGATCCGCAACTTTGTTCAGGCCAGCCGTTGAGATCACGCGACTATCATTTAGTCAAGGTCTGCGATACGGACGCGACTTCTTTGCCATTTTTTTTCTTTCGGTAATGCAATTTGAATCTCAAGGAAGATCTCGGTTTACATATCTGAACTTGACCCTCATTCGCTCTTCGGTGATAATTGCATGAAACATTCAATGACATTTTTACATTTTAAATACATTTCTTTTATAGTTTACATTTTACATACATTTCACCGACAGAAAGTGCTTAATTCCAAATGGGTGAATTTCCACCGCGAGGAACACACGAGGATTAACAGCCAGCGGTTGGCCACGTGTCACAAGAGCGAAATTCGATGGAGAATACATACATACAACGGAACTCACCCGACGTGGTTATCCAATCGGTGGACCATGTTAACTTTCGTTTATATAAGCGCCGGTTCCCGTGATGTCACCGACGACCACTATACACAACGTTCTCGTCTATACCTCTGCATACCTGGACGGGAACGATGATTACGTCAGGCCGTTAACGGCAAATGACTGTCCTACGGCCCCGTTTTTATACCGCTGCGCCGAGAGGAAAGTTAGCGACGCACGGTTTCGTTCGAACTGTACATACTATGTAACTGCACGGAAACTCGAAATTTAACTTTTTCCAGGTCGATTTTTTCGTGTAAAAAAATTGATTTTACTACGGATCGAAAGTGAAACTCGTAGGGGAGAGTCGTGCAGTACCGATCGCTTTAAGTTTTCTTGTTATTAGGTGGACTGGAATCAGTAAAAATTAAAATTAAAAAAAGGAATTTGTAACACAAAGGGAACTTAATAAAAAGCCAGAAATTAATTTTGTGAAATTTAATTATTAGTATTCATTATTTGTAAGAATAAAGATATTAGAATTTGAAGGAAACAAAGAATTGTCGTCCAGTACCGACCAATTACGTATTTAGTAGATTTTTCAGTCTAAATCATTAATAATGTTAAAAAAAGACATTTAGATGTTAGAATACGCATTTTTATTCAAATTTTATTTATACATGTAATAAAATAATTATATATTTTTATATATTATGTCATTTTTTTGTTTAGTTTTTGCATCTTTCCTTATTTCCTTTCCTTACTTGAGTTTCAACTTTTCTTTTTTCTGCTTCTTTGACTTTTTCGTTTCTTGCAGCTTTTCTTTTCTCCGCATTTATCTTTTTTTCTTCAGCCAGGTTCTTTTTTTTTTTAACTTCGTTTATAAAAACGGTCGAAGTTAAGATTTCGGATTGTTGCGTCCGTTGTCTTCTCTTTTTTGTTTGCAACTCTAATTGTCGTTTCTAGGAGAGATTGATTTCACCATTTCCATGAAATTTGAAGTTACACCAGGTAAAGAAGTTAATGAAAAATTATCGTTAATATTTAAAGTGGGCGGTGATGATGGTTTTTTCTGCTTTGGAATTTCGGACATTTTTCTGTGGGAGAAGGTAAAAAAAGATTAAATAAACATCTTCTAACTTCATTTCAAATGCTAACAGATTGAACTTACGGATAAGAAAATTTTGGCTTATACTGGTCGACGATTGATTGGTCGGTACTGCACGACAGTTGGATGGTCGGTACTGGACGACAAACATCAGGAAACATTTTAGGTTATGGTATACATAGTATACAAAGAAAATTCCAAAACAGGGCCCGTTAATTATACTTAGTAGACTAGATATAATATACATAATTCAACAAAGTCGTTTACTTACCTGAGAAACGAATTATCAGATCTAGAAAATAACTCTTAACACTCGAAATATCAACGTCCACACTAAATGTGTCAGAACTGCGACAACAATCGAATGACCAATGTAGCAACGAAACATATTACCCACAATAGTTATATTCATTTGTTTTCGTAAAGGAAGTGTAGCCATTTGACCTGGAAAATCATAAACTAATTTTGGTCGGTACAGTACGCCGGTCGGTACTGCACGACTCCCCCCTATCAAAAGAAAAAAAGAGTTCTTTTTTGGTTGCAATAATCGTTGCGACGTGTATTTGTTCCACTTTTCAGAGGAAATTTATTACTGTCGTTTTCTCTAAGACTCGGTTTAATCAGCTTGTCGCGGTCTGCTTTCCGAAATGAGTCCTTGCGCATGTCGATAGCCACAATACCTGTCCGCCCACTACCATAACTCCCGCGTTATGAGTCTGGTTTAATCGGAGTGTGGTGGATATCTATTATAATCATCGAGGCACCTATAAAATATTAAAGAATTTAACACTAGATTTACCAGACCAGTCATTTTGACTGGTTCCAGATTTTTTCTATTAAAAATATTGATATTATAAATATATTTTTCTGAGAAATTTTTTTAGTGAACTTCTTTACTGAAGCACATATTTAAACAAAACTCGAACGAAATCTAAATAAATGCAATTTTGTCATTAATTAGGACGAAACACCACCTCCAGTTCCTCCAATAGAAACACACAAGAGAGCTATGCCGCAATCCAAAGAAGTATTACAAATATTAGTTATATAGTGTGTAGTAATTGATCGAATCTGTGCGCCGAGAACATTTTTCTTAAAATTAAAAATATAGCGATCGAGAACAATTAAAATTTAACTTAGATGGCGAAAAATTTACAGTTCGAGAAAGACTTGGTCACGACTCCGTCCACAAGATGGACAAATTGTCGAACACTTTCTAGCAAGTTACTGAAATGTCAACAATCAGTATATTAATAACTTTCCTTAAAGAGTCTACTGGCACGTGTGTGTCTAGGACGAAACACCACCTTCAGTTCCTCCAATAGAAACACACAAGAGAGCTATGCCGTAATCCAAAGAAGTATTACAAATATTAGTTATATAGTGTGTAGTAATTGATCGAATCTGTGCGCCGAGAACATTTTTCTTTAAATTTGTCATTAATATAAGGCAATGTATGCCAATTGCGTTTAGTGCTCGGTAGATCTAGCGTTAATCAAATAACACTGTCCAACACCAAATTTGTTCCCCAATTACTGTTGGGTCTTTTGTATAGACTTGTTTGCGCTGATTCCGAATCTGTTTTTAATTTTTTTCCTATACGCACAGTTTTTGAGGAACATGGCTTTGAAAAAAAAACATATTTTTCAACTTTAAACAAATATTGTGATGTTATTATAAAAGATATTGAATTGTTCTTTGCAGCAGAAGATTCTGTAGACTTTCCCGAATACAGTGGTATCCAAAATTAATACATTATGATTGTTTAAACATGTTTAAATGATCACTAAAGGCGGAGAGACACCACTTTTGCACCAATTTTTGAGGATACTTTTCAATTAATCTCAAAAAATAAGGGTCCAGCGGAAAATGGAACTATACCATGCAATAGAGCAGACTTTTATCTTGAGAAACCCCTCTTTGGAGTGTGAAACGTCGACGTTTTTTTCGAACCAGAAAGCAAAATATCTTCGCTCGACATGAGTTGCCGCCAGTGGCGCTCACCACTACAACGGTCGTTCGCCGCTCCGTATCCCGTCGCTTCGCCGTATCTTGTCCAGAGCGCCACTGGCGGCAACTCATGTCGGGCGAAGATATTTTGCTTTCTGGTTCGAAAAAAACGTCGACGATCCAAACTTGACAGGGTGGCTTCTCAAGATAGAAGTCTGCTCTATCGAGTGGTATAGTTCGATTTTCCGCTGGACCCTTATTTTTTAAGATAAATTGAAAAATATCCTCAAAAATTGGTGCAAAAGTGGCGTCTCTCCGCCTTTAATGATTGTTTAAACATGTTTAAACATTCATAATGTATTCATTTTGGATACCACTGTATTCGGGAAAGTCTACAGAATCTTCTGCTGCAAAGAACAATTCAATATCTTTTATAATAACATCACAATATTTGTTTAAAGTTGAAAAATATGTTTTTTTTTCAAAGCCATGTTCCTCAAAAACTGTGCGTATAGGAAAAAAATTAAAAACAGATTCGGAATCAGCGCAAAAAACTCTATAAGAAGGACCCAACAGTAATTAGGGAACATAAAAAAAATTGAAATTTGTTGGACAGTGTAATTAATAATACCATGAATGCAGTTTTGAAAACCGTTCGTAAAATACAAAATAGTTTTACGAACTTGTAAACACCGGAGAGCACAAAAATTCCCAGTTCAATTATAATATTTGTTGCCTCGAGCATGACTCGTACAAATAGTTACAAATAGATCAATTATTTTCGACAGAACAGAAACATGTAGATCGATAAGACTGAGGAATAGTTAATTATCTACCCATCAAACGACTATGATACACATCCAAATCAGAAGGAAGCATAAACTTCGATGAACACGATACACTATTGCGGAACATTCGCAAATTCCAATCAGTTTAAACTGATTTACGAACAAGCAAAAAAAGAAAACGCTTTTACAACACATTACATACACTTTTTCTTCTCCTAAGCGCACACTCGCACGCTACCAATCTTAGAAATCATGCTCCAATCACGAAGATATCTAACAGTACTTCTAATGCTTCTTTAATCGATCGATATCCTCAATAGAGACTACGAATTCCTGTTTTCCCGCAATAATCTACAAGAATCTGAATTTGCATACGTATCAGCAATCTAGTTATCGCCGACAGTAAGTTAGCCGATGTCACGTTATCGTACAGATCATCTTACGCCTTTCGTGTTTCTCCTTTTCCGTTGAAACACGCTTTCGTGAACCGTGAATTGTGAGCCCCATCTCGTAAAGAATGGAATACTTCTGCACCGTAATAACACAAGCTACATGCCCGATATCCCCTAATTGTACAGATCGGAATATTAATATTAATTATCAGTATCAAAATTCCCATGGTCACGGAAAATCGCGTGCACCGACGCATCCCTGATTAGTATGCAACAAAAAACGAGACACGATGATGATACCCTTCGATCGGAAATTAAATCTGTCGGACTGTGTGCAAATTGTTCGATTAAATTCTTCTACAGTTTCACTATCCTCATTTTACTTCGAATCGTATAAAATAATTACCTCGCAGCTGTTCATAAATTCCATTCAAAGTCCATATATTATCCTTTAATTACAAAGATCATAATATTAACAAAAAAAGTCTTATTTTTTCTAATTTCGTCTGATTCGCCTTTGCGCCTTGGACCTCCAATTTTGGAGCTGCCGGTACAGTTAAAGAATTACTTGTGTAGCTGTTCATAAATTCCGTTCAAACTCCATAAATTATCCGGCTGGAATTTCGCCGATCCGAGCACGCGAGTCGGCCACGCAGCGATCGCACGTCAATGGAGAGAAATAACAGATTTCGTGAGGTATCAAATGTTGCGTGCCGGCCGCACAGCGGCAGAGCGATTGTGAATCACAGTAATTACACCTGGCTGCCGTGACTCCGTGGATCCTAGACGGAAATTAGAGAACGCCAGGAATGGGTACGGCGCGGCGGCTGTTGCGTTTCTCGCGACTCTGCCGAATTCCGTGACGTTCTCCGGCAGCGGATGCATACTTCTGACTGACTGTCGCGGTTTCATTGAACTATCCGCTAATAGGGACCAGCTGCGTATTGATTACGTAAAGCCTTGAGCTCTAAACGCGTACTCGTGACAAAGCTATAATTAGCGAATTCCTTTCGAGGTAGTCACCGGTCGCTAAGACGTCGATCGGGGTTGCATCATGACCATAAAGAAAGATCCATTTCGATGAATTGCGGGAGTCTGGGTCGAAAATGCGGCGCTGCAAATGGCACCGCGCGAAATGATCCCTCAATGGAAATTACTGGCTCGTTTTCCCCTGTACTAGTTGTATCAGACATCGAGAAATAACACCTCTGAGAAAAATGAAATTTTCTACGCAGGCATGTATAAATAGGAGGGGTTTATTGCGTCAGGGGCGGCGTACATATTATTTCGATTCGATTCATGTCTGCTGAGGTAGTTTCGTCGAGCTCGAGGCGTTGAATTGGGCGAGAAGAGTTGGTAAATTCAACCGAGCCCCATTGCGTTTCGATTTGAAAATGCGCATTTTGGATGTTCGAAGAATAGTGTTCGCGTAACGCAAGCCGGTGATATTTTCCCGGCCCGATCGGTAAGTTAATGTCCAAGTAAACTTGGGACCGGTCTGGGCGGTAGCTATCGGCCCACGCTAACTTTCAATTTCATGCGGCCGGACCACTTCGTGGCCACGGATAACGTATACACGCGTGTACACGAGGAATGTCCAGCACAGCGGTGCCCGCGGACGGATACACCAACAATAAAATCGGTCTCGGGCTAGGTTGGAGATGCTGCGACGAGCATAGGCACTCACCATCGCCGAGACAAAGGTCTGGACGTAGGCGTTCGCAAGGCCACCAGTCCTAAATGCTTCAACGAACTCTCTTTCTCTTTCTCTGTCTCTCTCTCGCACACACATACACTCTTTCGCTGCCTCTTTCTTTCTTTCTCGTCCTCGGCAGGAGAATCGGGGAGCCGCGTTGGGTTACAGAAAAGGATTCCTCTGTCCGCGGACGGCTAATCGATTATGAGAACGCGACATGGCAACGTATACCAGTGTCCTTGCGTTTTGACAGATGCTCCTTTTTTCATCTCCGATCTACCCGCGTGCCGATCCCCTATCCCCGATTGCCATCTATCCTATTATCCGCGGGATGCTGCGGCTGACTCTCTTTTTGCCGTCGACCAAGCCTTTTACGAATTCATAATGGTTCCTCGTATCCTTCGGGGAGCCGACTGTTATTGCCTGACTGGAGATCTGCTCGCCGATGTTCGCGATAGAAATTAATGGCTAGACTCTGTGTCTAGGTTTTACGAATTCATGAGAAAAGTTAGGGGAACGAACATAAAACAGAGGAAACATTGGAACAACCTTATGGATGTTCTGATATTTGCGACAGAAATGAATGGTTGGACTTCATAGATTTTATTTATTTGTAATAAAAATGAGTGGATGGAAAATATTGTTGCATTATTTTCAATCTATTAGGCTTATCCCAACACGCACTGCACTTAAAATCGGGGCTAAAGCAACGAACTTCAAAGTCTGCAAACGACTGCATTCGACAGGCAGATGCCGATTGAAATTTCGGCTCGTTCCACGGATAAATAATTAGAAATCACCGCGAATGAGGAACGAATACAGAACACACGGTTTTAAGGGCAAGAAGCAATTATCCGGGCGCAATTAAACCAGCCGCGACGGTGGCAATTAGCTGCGCGCGTTAATATTAATTGCGAGACTGATCCATTTTTACCCCGTCCCGTTCCCATGATTCGAGCACCGATACGTCGTAAAACGCGTATCGTTCGAACGATCGCAGTGAAATCGTCTACAAGGTAGTTACACTTTCATGTAAGGATATCCATCTGACACTGAAATCGAATATTAAACTCTCCAGACACACGTGATTGATTCCCCGCGCCCGTTTTCGGATAGGATTTCGTCCGCGCATGCAGCTGTAACGTGCGGTTATGTACTCGACTATTAATTGAAACGTAGAGAGCGAACCCCGGGACCACTTCGTTAACTCGGCAAATATTGATTTTAACAGAAATTCGTTTCACCGGATGGGCCGGCGCGGCGCGGCGGTGTGGCACTTGCGTTCCAGACTCGCTTTCGACGTGCCGAATGAAAAAGAAATTCGCTCGACGTAAACGCGAGTGGAATTGGCGTGGGGGTCGCCTAATTAAGAACGGCCACGGCGAATCAACGCGGCGTCGAAGAATTTCGAGAAAATTACGATCTTAGGTCCATTAGTTCCGGAGACAGACCGAAGAATGTGTAGAAACTTTATGCGCACAATATTAACACCAGAACCACCGGACCTGTCAAAATGATGGATTTCGGTTTCTTCATTTTACAATTAAGGTGAAGTGCCCTAAGTCTGGACAGTCCAAAAGTGATACCTAAATCTGGACAATTGAATTTTCATAGTAAAATCAGTAATTAAGAGATTGAATAATTATATTATATATTCTGAGGCCTTAGCTACAAGTAGGTGTGAAAATTATTTCTTTGAGACATCAATTGAAATTTAAAAATGAATTCAAAGGTCGTCTGAAAACAGTATACAAAATAGTCTATTTACATGCGAATCATGTGCATTTATAGTTCGAACTTTTGTTAGAAAAAAAAATATAATTTAAGCTCTCAGACAAAAAATAATTATCACGCATAATAATATTGATATTTTAAAATAAATTGGCAATAAAACTTAACGTAAATAATAATTATTAATCCAAATATTAGATGTCCAAGATTAGGACTGTTTTCAAATATAAGCACTCCATACTGGGACGCGATGACAGTAGCTGTCCCACTCTAAGTTTATACGCAATGTGCTTACGCCTGAAGCCGTACACGTGTTTGTGAATAAAATCAACGCATTGTTTGCAAATTATTTAACTACATGTACGTATAATTAGTCTTCTATTAGCTTGAATAACGTATGTAGAAAATGTATTCCGGTTGTGACGTTAATAATGCTTTATGTTTACATCTTAAATCTATCAGTATTACTACCTAACCTTAAAAGTTGTATTATGACAAGTTTTATTAAAACAGTAAATGAAAATAAATATATATTTGGTTAAATAATACAATACTATAATCTATGATAAGAATACTACATGTTACGCAAAGCATCTTCTATTCGTCATGCGCAACAGCGCCACCAACCAACGTTTTAGGTTATGTTCGCTCGATCAACTCGTAAATTGAATTTGTCCCGATATAGGCTTTACTTCTGTCCAGGTACTAGCTTAGATTGGATTTAATATGTCCAACTATAGGTTTGAATTATTCTTGTTAATACAATTAAGATATTAGCCTAAACAATGATTTTTTTATTTTAAATTACTTTACAAACTTTGAACTGTATGTTAAAACTCTTAAGAAATTGTTTTTGTTTATTTAAAGTTATAAAATTTAAAATAGAAAAACATGCTGTTCAGGCATAGGGCACTTCACCTTACTTGTTCAGACGTATTTCGTAAGAAACGTATGCAATATCTCGATTAATGTGGTCTTGTTATCTTCAACTTCGTCTTACAATATCGCATCAGAGTCGTGATGAAGATTCTGAACAGAGTCCAATATATTTCCTTTAAACCGAGATGAAATTTTGTTTTGGTTTCGTTAATGCATACAATAGATATAAATGTTCCCCTTTGTTAGGAAACTACGAACTACAAAGAAAGTTCTAATCACTGAAACCGTAAAATAAATCGTATGGCAAAAGGTTCAAAGGCAATGGTCACTAGTCAATTTTAGTATTCATTTCACATCGTGCAGACAGCGTTGAAAATAAATTATTTAATTTAATGCAACCTTTAAAATGGTATATTTAATTTACTGGTGTCTCGAAAATGAAATATTAATACTCTACGTAATGTTAATTAAGAGTTTTCTTGTCACATGCGGTGCTTCCTTTGTTTTGCCCAACGACTCGCATTGATCGAATTCCGGAGATGGATAATTATTTTCACGGCTGTCTGACAATGTGAGGCGCAATTACCGGGTAACTGAGGGGATTCGGAGAATTCAATCGCGTTTTTGTTCCGTCACAGGTCACCGGCCAATTAGCGGACACCGAGTTCCAGCCAACGGTCACGGCGACATGCAAAGCCGGCCACATGACGATACGAGTGAATCTGAACCAGAGTTTCGTGGGTGCTGTTCATGCTCGAGATTTTCGGACGCCACAGTGTATGGCGCCGGGGAACGGCTCGAACCATGCTACCCTCGCTATTAATCTCCTAGCTCCCAAAGGATCTCCTGACTACTGCGGCGTCTCGGTAAATAATGTAAGTGACACCCCGTGAAAATTTAATTCCAATCGAAACTGTAAACAATCGTTCATCTCTTTCGAAGCCAGTACCTTGCTCGCAGTCTGACGAACTCCGCACTTCGTTCGATCGTCAAACAATCGATTCGTAATTTAAAATCAGTGATGTCCCGTGCGAAATAAACTGCCTGGCGCGTTTGTCCGCGGAATAGTTTACTTACGCCGGTATTAAATCGCCGTAAAAGTGCCTGAGGCGGCTGCGACCACTGGTTTTAATCGCATCGGTAACAGATTCCCCTTAATCTCGTTGTAATTCTTGCAGGACAACGAGGAGCGTTCCATCCCCATCGCGGTGCGGATACATAAGACTCTGGAGCTGGCGGACGATAAATTTTATGTTATTACGTGCGGAAAGCCCGGATTCAAAAACGCGAAGTACGCACAACCTTTATTAATATTAGCTCGTATCTCTTGGGATTCGCCCGGGGGGATGCAGGACGGCCAGCAGGGGTTGTATATAATTTTCACGCGTTACGATCGTTTTCTCTGTTTGCAGGAACGAGACTTCGTTAGTGTCGCTGCGGCTTTTGGAAGGGGGGCACAAAGTGCAGGAGGCTATTTATGGTCACAACTATACTTTGCGTGCGGAGATCTCGCGACCAGATGGTTCGTAACAGCATCTCTCACTTCCATTTCACCCTTGCATTTAATTGGAATTAACGAGCCCGTGCGATACGCGCGCACCGCGCCGCTCGCTCGTGTGCGCAGCGCATGCCGGGTGATGCACTTTCATCAATCCTTTTCTTTACAGGTATGTACGGAATCAAGGTGAAGTCCTGCTTCGCGTTCAATAAGCGAAACAACAGCGTACAGCTGATCGACGACAAGGGGTACGTTGCATTTTAGTCACGGAAGCGCGGCGATCTCTGCCGGAATCGATTAATAACTTGCGTTCGAATGGGTGTGCTGTTTTATGCTCTCTCTTCAACTTTTTTCGATATTTTTGCTAACTGTTCTTTAAGTTCTTGTTTTAAAGTACAAAAATTTACATGCAGCCTATATAATCTAGCTACTACAAACGAATCAAAGCCACAGGTTAGTCTAATCGAATGAATCAAAAAACTTCCACTAAGACTGAAGGAAATCAAGTTTAACCTGCGGTATGTTCCTCTAAATTGTTGTGCGAAAATTTGAATTTACATGCAGCCTCCACGATCTGTTAGGAACGAATCAAAGCCGCGAGTTGGCAAGATAAAATGAACTGAAAAACGTCCTATGGACGGCGCAAAGAGCCTTGTCGTTCCTCGATGAATAACGAGATACCGTGCGCTTCTAATGACGCCAATTTCGCGCGAATCGAGACGGAATGATGGTAATCACGGTTACGCAATGTTTTCTGTTCCATCGGACAAAGGTGTCCCGTGAAGGTTCGAGTCATGACGAAATTCATATACGATCGGAACACCGGCCTGGCGGATGCGACATTGTTCTCGATGTTCCGGTTTCCTGACAGTCCGCAAGTGCATTTCCAATGCGACATCGCTGTGTGCCGAGGTAAACAGATCCGTCGACTGATTTCCCGATTACGGAGCGCTGCGTGCCGAATCTGGGTTACAGTGTGCCGTTCAACTCGAGCCCCGTGGATTAACATATTCCCTCGGAAGTACCCTGCGCTATCAGATGCACATGTGTGCGCTCGCAGCGCGGCTGTCCCTCGTCATTACGGTTTTCCTTCTCTTTTTGCCGCGCTTTTCACGTTTCCCGGGGTCGCTGTCCCGTTCCGCCCTGGTCCCAAATCAGGATTTAGCTGCTCTTTAGTTTCTAGCGACAGAGCAACGGAGCGAAAGTTCAAAATTATTAGTATATTCCTTGATGATCATTAACACATTACTTACCGACTGTCTCACACCGAAAAGCAACTTCAAAAATATTCTTCTAGAGAATAATCCCGGAAGTGACGATTATATTCTTGAAGTTGGTTTATGACCGAAACTGTCATCGGTGTTGAATAATATTTTACGAAACGCTCAGTCGTGAATCACAAGCATAATCTACGGAATAGTCGCCGGTAAGTTATGCGTTAAGGATGTTATGTATCTGTTTTACTGAAATGAATTTCGTTCGGTACTCGCGAGCTTCTAAACCGACTTCGTGGACCGGTGTGCGTCTGTCGTGCGTGGAACGGTAAATTGCATCTCCGAGATAACAGGTGAAACGTAAAACGTTAATCTTCTTTCCTCCAGGAAGCTGCGGTATCCCTATTTGCGAAGGCGATAACGAGGAAGAAATAAAGGGAGCGTCTTTAATTAATGGGCAAAGCGTGAGCGGCGAGGAAGGAGTGCTTCTTGCGGGCACGAGCGTGTTCGTTCTTGACCCTGGTCAAACGCCATGTAAATATTCCAACGAGTACTTTTCATAGTCCATACGTGTACACACACATTCGCCATACCGATACACATACACACAGTCGCATATATACCGATACTAATTAACCTATATGTATACCGTCGATACCGTAACTAAAATTATCCACGAACTTTTACCCGGGACGATTAATTAATTAAACCCGCTCCCGATGAACCTTTTGTCTGGAAATAAACTCTTAATGGGTTTCAATGTCGATATATCTTGTTTAATAGCTGTACAAACTCTGTACGAGGACGGCAGCGTCCACCCATTATGGCTGCTATGGCTGGCCGTAGCTCTTGGCATTCTGTTCCTCATCATGCTCATTATCAACATATTCCTCTGCTCCGCGATGACCTGCAGTTGCACCAGGACCGACATCATCGAGAAAGAACCATCGATCATCGAAGATTACGATCCCTATCGCAGCTGGCATGGTTCCCAATATGGCTCGAGGTTTGATTCCGACTTTTTTCTTTTCTTTTTCAACGATACCGCCGTCTGCCTTAGATTTATTTATGTGGCGGGAACAGGTGACGGATTCATTATAACTAGACTGCGGATTTTATGCATTTGTGACAAAAATAGCAGTGAACATCTCAAAACGATTTAAGGACATCAGTGTATTAGTTTGAATTGTATAAGATAATTAGAAAAACAAAACATTTCTAGGTGGCCCCTGTTTTCTGCAATTAATGTAGAAATTGTTTATTTTGCATAAAGATCCGCAGTCTAATTATAACCTTTTTCGGAATCTAAGTAGACTTTAATTCACACTCAAGACATCACTTGCCTGTTTTGGTCAGAGTATCTTCGTCCTTCTGCAGTAATAAATTGAATTGGAGTAAAATTTGTTAGATTTTAATAATTGCACAGTGATGAAAATTTGGATATTAATATAAATATAAAGATTTTATTAATATAAATATAAATATGAAGATTTTATTAATATAAATATAAATATAAAGATTTTATTCATATAAATATAAATATAAAGATTTTATTCATATAAATATAAATATAAAGATTTTATTCATATAAATATAAATATAAAGATTTTATTTGTATAAATATAAATATAAAGATATAAATATTTGGATTGGCATAAGTGAACAACGCAGCAATGTATAAAGTGAATGTTGTTATAATGTCGCCGATATTTGCAGGTATTCCCTAAACGGGAAGCAAGGATACGCTTCCGGAGGATCAACGATGAACTCGACGAGGTCGATATCGACGAACAGCGACCATTACGCCATAGTTCACTCGCGACCAGGAAGCAGATACTCTGGGCCGGGTCAGAAGCATCATCATCATCACAGAGGGCCGCCGTCGAACATCGGTTCCCATTATTCTGGAAAATAATTAACTAATAGCCGCCCCTAACGAAAAACTTAGAGCGAACGATCACCATCGATTAAACTATTAAACGATCTAAAATAGTAATTCTCCGTTTTAACGCAGCGACCGCTTGTAACGAGCCCCGAGACTCGATGGAATCGGGGTTCGAGGTCGTTTCCGACGCAAACTATCAATCGCGACCCACTAAACGATAAGCTGATCTTCGTTTCGATGAACGGCGACATCGTAACGAGACACCGTCGTCTCAAACATTTGTTAAAGCCTTAAGGATTGATCCTCGTAACTCCGTGTGTCCTTAATAGTTACTACTAATATATTACGTACGCAAAAAGGTTAAACAATTCTTGCCTTGAAGAGTATTTTTGTACTAATTTTCAACTATCAGTATAGTTATCCGTACCTTCTTCCGACGGGGACACATGCGAATTTCAAAGATGTTAGCATTTGGATTTAATGATCTTTTTGGTGTTCAGATGATACGGTGATCTTATTCATGTTTTGTTTATGTCTTCGCTCGGGGGGAGGTTCCTCTGCTAGATCGTGTATGTATCATATGATAGTCATAAATTTAGGTACTTAGCATTTACGATGTTGGGCAGTATCGTACTTAATTCAGTGGAATTAGACGAACGCTTTTGTAAATAAATTCATTGATCGGGATTCATCCTTCGTGACTGTCGACGCGCGTCGTTGCCTTCTATCATCAAAATTAGTGTAGTGTCTATGCTGTCCAGTGTCCAGTTAGGTGTACTTACTGCCGTCACGATCAAAAAATTGATGTTTTGTATAAAATCCGCGGAGTGTAGCGGCCGGGAACAAATTGATCATCGACTTTGTTCCGTTCTTGACACGATATTATATATATATGAATATATATATCTATTCTCTGATAGCTCAATGAAACATTCCATGTTCAACGAGTCACGATTACATGCTACAAATACATTAAAAGTTTAAGGAAACTGTCGGATTTTTTAATGAGTTCCTTACCCGAAAACTTGGTGACGGGAAAATGTTCTTCATTATTTTTAAGTGTACAGTTAGCGCGAAGTTAATAGTATACATTTTCCTGGCAATTAATAATGCTAAATAACGTGTTAACATCGAGTTTGTTTCTTAACAAGGTTCTGATTTGGTTAACGTACAGAAAACGACGTAATTAGAAACGTGATTACTCTGCAATCAAGTTATAAAGCATTCATAGATTCATATTGAACGAGGTGACCCTGGCTGCATGCAACATTCGTGAATATGTCTTGTCACGTAAGGAGACACGCACATGAACGATTTTATAATACTAAGTAGTCTATCAAGGTCGAATTATAAATGGTTGCTTCAATAACAGTGAAGGTTAATTAGCACTATTTACAATTCAAGAAAATACTTTTACCCAGCTCGCTTTACAATTCAAGAAAATCCTTTTCCCAAGTTCGCTTTACGCTTTCTGAACACTAATATACTCTTTATGATTGATCTTCGATGAATAATTCATACTTTATACACGTTTATTTATAATTATTAGTAACAAAGTAGTAATTTCAATAACAAAGGCGAAGTAACAACTACTTTTCTCTACTTTCAATTTTTGTTTTAAATGCGAATACAAAATATCGAACACAGATCTCATGGATAAATTAGTATTGCATTAACGTTCTTGTTGAAGCTATGTTGTTTTAAAGAAATCAATTATTAAATACAATTACGAGATGAAAATAAATTCTGAATATAAATTAATAATATATGTGTGAATACAATTACGAGATGAAAATAAATTCTGAATATAAATGATTAATATATGTGTGAATACAATTACGAGATGAAAATAAATTCTCAATATAAATGATTAATATATGTGTGGCACGTTTGGCTTCATTAGCTGCATTCGATTTCCAGGGAAATAATTAATCGGAACGGCGAATATAAATATTTACTGCATGCTGTTCTTAATGTATGCTTTCACTCTTACTCTCGTTAATTACTGGGAACGAGCCGCGTCTCCGAACTGTATTCTTCTGGCTTAATTGAACGAGTCCGTGCACCGCTAGTTTTGCAACTTCATTTAACAGAGGATTCGTTAACATTAATGACGAGAGTAGTCTAGTTTCTCGCGTGGCCGTTGTCCTGGGATTTTGAGAAAGTTAGGTCAATGCATCTTTCCATCGCACGACAATGAAAATTAATTAGGATAAGTGCCCCGGCACTTACAACACGTTACTAGCTTTTCTCATAATTACGTATTCGATCAAAATTAATCAAAATATCCGGCACACGTTTCGGAAATGGAAATTTTTCCTTCTTTGAGTTTGGACTTTCCATAAAAATACATATTCTAAAGGATAGGTTTCCGAATGAAACTGTAGACGAATTTTTAAAAACAAATTTATTATTAAATGTACATCTTTATCTGATAACGGAGTATACGCGAATTACTCGCTTAAATACTACCTGTACAAAAACACGAAAACTCATCTCTATGTGCACCATAACTTGCGAAACGCGCCGGCGTTCCGTCGCATAAATAAGTCAAGTTCGACACTCTAATTCCATAAACACGAAAGAGTCCAGTGGCAAAGGATTCAACAACAAATTCGCGATAATCTTCAATGAAGGATCCTCTTCGTGACGAACCGTTTTGCAATACATTTAGAAAACGTACGTCTATAGATCGATGTAAGAAGTGAGCAAATAAATTAACAGGGAAAAGAAAATTTACAACAATGATGTTACTCGCGAACGAATGCTGCGTTCAGTGACACTGGTTAACTCGAATGATCAGAAGCTGACGATTAGTCTATCCTTTCACCGGTACTGTAAAAAAACAGCGCTACTTTCAGTAGAATAAGTCTTCTTTGAGTGACGAGCAATTGAATCTGGGAACGTCTGACTGGTGACAGTTACGTTCCACTTCGAATCGACGGACGATTCCACTGAAACCTTTTGTATGTTATTATTCACAGTGTGAAACTTCTGACTAGGCTATGGACTTTATGCATTGATGACAAAAATTAGTAGATAAAATTGAAAGAAATCAACAAATTAAAAGAATTCATCTTGCAATGGGTGCGAACAATTTTGATATCGCATAAAGATCCGCAGCCTATGACCGTCCGTCATTTGCAATGAACATAAAGTGAACTGAATTCAATTTTTCAAAATTGATGAAGAATGACAGTGTGGGTCGATGTAGACCCTGTATACACCATGAAGTTTCCTTTCAGTTCATCCGTTTAATGCAAAAGTGATACAACACTATATTCGCCTGATTGGACAATCGCCAATAAATAAAACAATTGTAATACAATTTTAGCGTGTTCCTAACATCATATTAATGTGTTTTGTAAAGCTTTAACTTAATTCCTCATGATTCAATGATGTGTTTGCATTAAACGGCTCGTTTTTGTTCTCAGACTAAATCAGAAAAGATCAGACAAAATCCAATGAAAATCATTCATGAAGCAAGTTTCCGTGTGAAGTTCTCATTCGTTAGCATCAGTCGACGAAGTTGGCGGAAACCGCGGTGCAGTTGCCGCGGTTTCGATCGCGGCGAGATGAAAGATGGGTGTCTCCGATGAAAAAGTTGACGGAAGAGAATGTGCCTGGTCGCGAATGGGTATCGCGAGGAATAAATTACAGGGCAGACGGAACACGCTCTTCGAGAGACATGAGAACGACACCGCGGGAGACGCGGAGCGTTGAACATTGAACAATGACTGCTGTTAAACGTTTGCTCGTTAGCCCAGTCCCCTTAGTGTGACTGGGTAGTAGCGTCGCGATTGAGTATTTCGTGTTTTAACGGTCCCGTCGTGTGTATTCAGCGAAACGAGCCAGGAGGGGTTTATCTACAAAACGCGGATCGTGACGAAGGCGCACGTGCAACGATGCAGTCGCACCTGCACAACGCCACGACCGACCACTAAAGCGTTAATTGTGAGTTGCGAGTAACCGTAAGATGTATTCTCCATCCGCGATAAAGAAAACGGAGGCACCATGAGTAAAACGTACACTAACACCGCCCGGAGACCAGAAAATGCTCCACTCTCTCTCCCTCTCGCTGTAATCCGTGCCACGATCCCGTTCGTTGGTGTTAACCCTAGTTGACGGTGTGTTCGAGTTCTTCGAGTGCAAAAGTATCAATGAATTTTCAGTCAGTCGTCTCAGCCGTTCACGGACCAAATGGAAGCTTTACTATTGAGTGACTAACGATGATCAACAACAATACTTATTTTTACTTGTGAATGAAATACTTATACAATACTTATTTTTACTTGTGAATGAAATAACATTCTAATAATTTATGGAATAATCACGTAACAGGACATCTTTCGCACTCGTAGAACAGCCACTCAACTATTAGGTGTTTCGATCAACAACGAGCATAAACGAACTAATATTTTATTGATCTTCCTGTCTCCGCGCAGTGCATCGTCGCACAACGCATTCTCTGTCGCAGAGAACGCGATGCAACGTCGTTTGGGGTAAATAGAGAAAGATTACGTATGAAAGTAAGTACAGAACGATCACGTCCGAAACGAGAAAGACTCCCGACGACGACGGTGCTCGTTTCAATTCACGATTGCAGCTGCTGTCGAAGAAGAATCGCAAAATCCATGGCGAGCAAATAATAAATAGTGAATGAGACCCGTGAGAAATCGCGAATCGATTTGAGAGAACCAACCCAGCTAGGGCTGAACGAAAATTAAACTAGTTCTCCTATCGTTTCCAAAAAGCCGCGATTCCGGGAGGAATCTTACCTAGTCGTCCTTGACACACTAATCTCTAAGTTGAATATTTTTTGCGTTTTATACCTTCTAGTTTTATCCGTTCCGAATATCTCATTCCCTACGTGTTCCACGTGTTAGGCAACCCGGCTTACCCCTTAATTGATCTACGCTGGAAAGAAAAAAAGAAGGCTGACACGAGGACAAGAACGAAAGCCAACCGGCGTGCTTCGTGTACACGAGCACGAATTTCCTCCCTAACTAAGGCCACTTTAGGAACCTGGATGCGATCCAGCGAAGCGTTTCGAGCTCGTACTGTATCTCGCATCATCTGGATCGAACGGATCGGGTTTCCTTAAACAGCGTTTCCCTAATGATCGCCGATCGACCGGCTCTCACGGTGAAAGGTCCTGCTACATTGTATCCTCCGCGGATTCCGCTCTTCGCGCTCTACTTTTACCCCCGAAACATTTACTCCCTTATAATTGTCTCGATTAAATGTAACGACTATTTCTACATTATTTACACAGTTACAATATTGTTAGTTAACGTTCGTACGCGTCCTACGCGTGACGAGGCCCGCTCGATGTTACTTACTTTTCATGCGATCGCCGATGCTCGAATCATCGGTTGCCCGGCTTCGTTCCAATTTCGACGAGATTGGAACTACCAGGGATCGGTGTTTGCGATCGTTTGCAGGGCCAGATTGTCGCCAACTTCGAGTCATTACCGCCTTGGGAATGAACGCCTATCGCCGCAACCATAAGCGGTATCCGGCTGTCTGATCGAACTCTTTTCCTCGCTTGTTCTACTATCGTTTTCGGGGACCACAATTATTTCTCTCATTCTCACTCTCTCTCTCTCATGCTCTCTGTTTTTCTCTCATTCTCTCACTCTCACTCTATTCCTCCCGTGGAGTAGACGCTCTTCGACGAACGCGACCCAACGAGAGTGAAAATATTTACGGAATGATTCGCTACAGCATACTGACTAATTTACAGGAATACGCTAAGAATATCGTGTATGCTTTGGACCGCCTCAATATCTGAGCTCCCTCAGGATCGATCAGTGAAACGAGTCTAACAGCGATGGCGGTGTGATCGGCGGTAAATGATCGCCGCATCTCGGGAAGTTCGGCGGGATCGGTGGCAGATCCGCGTGCGTCCCCACGTGTAGGATTAAGTTCATGCCGATCAATATATGGAACAGGAAGTGACAATGGAACAGCCAGTATCCTAGAACATGAAAATGTTTTTAGAATAATCTCAACACATTATTTTCTTACTATTAAATCCGTCCTCTATTATGTTATATACTTCTCTGTTTTTTTGTAAAGTGTTATAGTAATGTATGCTATATAAACCAAACTAGGTTTACGGCATTAATAAATAAATAATTATTAAATGGGTCCTCAATGTTTGTTTCCAAATGGGCACATTGGCAATAACCAAACATGAGTTTATGTACAGTTACCCGAATTACTGTTCGGACGCACTAAAAAAGACGAGAACTTTTTTAATATTGTACTATACGATCTGAACTTATTGGGAAGCTCGAGCAGTAGTTTACTACAGGATGTGAAAAGAAATTTTTTCAAAAATTGCAATTGATTGAAATTGTAAAAAAAATACTAAAAGTTGCATTTTACAACTTTTTATGTGGGGCTATAATGAAAATTTAAAAATACGTTTTGTAGATCTATGATAATTAAAAGTATTCTGAAAAATTCGTCAAAATCGGTCGACGTTGCAATGAGTTACAATTGTTCAAAGGTTTTCTAACTGCAATAAATCTAAGAATTCCTACATCTTTCAACGCCTGTCGTTTTTTCCCGCATCAATCAATTTCGATGAAACTTTAATAGTGCATATAATTGACACAGACCTACAAAACTTACTTTTTAAATTTTCAATATAGGCCCACATAAGAAAGTTGTAAAATTAAACTTTTAGTATTTTTTCTACAATTCCGATCAATTTTGAAAGCTTTCCAAAAAAGTTCAAATCGTATAGTACAATATTTAAAAATTTATCGTCTTTTTTAGAGCGCCCGAATATTACTTCGAGTAACTGTATCTCGATTTTACGTAATTAGTTTAGATATAATTGATACAGACCTACAAAACTTACTGTTTAAATTTTCAATATATGCCCACATAAGAAAGTTATAAAATGAAACTTTTAGTATTTTTTCTACAATTCCGATCAATTTTGAAAGCTTTCCAAAAAAGTTCAAATCGTATAGTACAATATTTAAAAATTTATCGTCTTTTTTAGAGCGTCCGAATATTACTTCGAGTAACTGTATCTCGATTTTACGTAATTAGTTTAGATATAGGAAACGCTAACCGATATTTCAGTTCACTTACCAGGATTATCTGCGCGGAATCGGAAAATTACGTAGCCGTTGTTTGGAACGGCGATAGTGTCCTTGGCAGGTGGCAAATTGAACTGTCGATTGAGGAGACCTCTCTTGTCGAGATCGAGCGCGTGCTTCAGATTAATCTTTTTCACGTTCTTGTCAGGCGAACGACCCATACCGATCACGTTAAACGCGTATCCGTGCAAGTGGAAGGGATGCGACAGGTTCGGTTGTTGGACTGCAAGAACCATTAATCATGATCAAATAAATATTCCAACCACCGAGAGCTTCGAGCTTCGTTCAGCTTTTCCAATCTTAATTTGTATTTCGTAATCCATAAAATTGCAAATCTTGTATCACACAGAAATATCCTTTTAATTAGCCAAAAAACTGTTTTTAAATCAATCCTTTTTTGTAAGTCTCATTCCAGAATTTGTGAAAACATCGTATAGATCAATTTTGATAATATTCATGATTAGACTGCGGATCTTTATGCAAAATAGAAACTTTCTATTTGAATTGCAACAAACTGGGGGGTGAAATAAATATCTAATTTCTCGTTGAATATGTTTAATAGGTTAAAACTAATATAGTAGTATTGGGTTGGCAAATAAGTTCGTTCTGTTTTTTAGAGTGGAATAAATCACAAAAACCGAACGAACTTGTTTGCCAAACCCAATATATTCAAATCCTTCAAATTTTTTTACTGTCAGGAATTAGATCTACTCATTTTTATCACAAACGCATAAAATCCGCAATCTATTCATGATGTTTGAGAAATACTTAAATTATATTCATGTGTGTTAAAATTGAGACATCCATCAGAAAGAAATATTTTTCAATTTAAGATTTTTGTCGTATAATTATTACTTTGAAGAGAATCGAAACAGGAGTGTTAATTACTACGTTTTTTAAGAATAGGAAAGGAAAATACAGGAGCGAGAGACGATACGCACCTTCGTCTACGAGGACCACCTCGACAACGGCGTTATGTGGTATATCAACCTGATGGGTGCACATGCAGTTGGCGCCACAGTCTGCAGGCCTGTTGTCCCCGTTGCAGAACTGTTCGGGTGGGATGTCGTCGATTTGCGAAAGCGGAGGCGCCGGCGGAAACGTGAACGAGATTTCATCGACGAGAGAAATTACGTGATCTCCGGTCGGTGCGACTGTAACCATAACACACGAGGAGAATTGACAGACGGCCTGGTCTCACGGAACGGATTCCGATTTAGCAGGTCCCGATGATAATGAACGGCGCGCGCGGGTTGCGTCAGACCCATCGAGGGAAAAAGAAGCTGTGCTCCGATGCAGAGACCGATGCGGATGGTTTTGCTAAGCCCGGGAGCAAACGAGGATTTTGAAATCACCGGTTCTTACCCAAGAATCGATTATAAGTCTGCGGCTGGAAGACTTCTTCTGGTCTGTAGAAGAGGAAACGGAATGGCAAGAATATTTTCACATCTGGACGCTGCTGGAGAATTCCTTGGTCTATCTGGCGAGCATTCTTCAGCTGGTTCACACAGACCGCGTCTTCTCGTGGACGGCCGCATATGGCGTCCAGGGGGTTCAGCACCTGGTCGACAATATTTATATTTATAAAACAATGTCCACGGATGGAGCACAAGGTTTCTGAACTCAATCTTTTCGGGAAGTAAGGTGAAGTGCCCTAAGTCTGGACAGTCCAAAAGTGATACCTAAATCTGGACAATTGAATTTTCATAGTAAAATCAGTAATTAAGAGATTAAATAATTATATTATATATTCTGAGGCCTTAGCTACAAGTAGGTGTGAATATTATTTCATTGAGACATCAATTGAAATTTAAAAATTAATTCAAAGTTCATCTGAAAACAGTCTATTTACATGCGAATCATGTGCATTTATAGTTCGAACTTTTGTTAGAAAAAAAGATACAATTTAAGCCCTCAGACAAAAAATAATTATCACGCATAATAATATTGATATTTTAAAATAAATTGGCAATCAAACTTAACGTAAATAATAATTATTAATCCAAATATTAGATGTCCAAGATTAGGACTGTTTTCAAATATAAGTACTCCATACTGGGACGCGATGACAGTAGCTGCCCCACTCTAAACTTATGCGCAATGTGCTTACGCCTGAAGCCGGACACGTGTTTGTGAATAAAATCAACGCATTGTTTGCAAATGATTTAACTACATGTACGTATAATTAGTCTTCTATTAGCTTGAATAACGTATGTAGAAAATGTATTCCGGTTGTGACGTTAGTAATACTTTATGTTTACATCTTAAATCTATCAGTATTACTACCTAACCTTAAAAGTTGTATTATGATAAGTTTTATTAAAACAGTAAATGAAAATAAATATATATTTGGTTAAATAATACAATACTATAATCTATGATAAGAATACTACATATTACGCAAAGCATCTTCTATTCGTCATGCGCAACAGCGCCACCAACCAACGTTTTAGGTTATGTTCGCTCGATCAACTCGTAAATTGAATTTATCCCGATATAGGCTTTACTTCTGTCCAGGTACTAGCTTAGATTATATTTAATATGTCCAACTATAGGTTTGAATTATTCTTGTTAATACAATTAAGATATTGACCTAAACAATGCTTTTTTTATTTTAAATTACTTTACAAACTCTGAACTGTATGTTAAAACTCTTACGAAATTGTTTTTGTTTATTTAAAGTGATAAAATTTAAAATAGAAAAACATGCTGTCCAGGCATAGGGCACTTCACCTTACGCGAGGAATTATTAATTTAGTCTCGAAGAGAACAAGGTTCGTGCGGAACACTTATCTTCAGAATTCTCGAGGAGAATTCAAATGAGAACAGCTTTCGTAGAAATTGAATAGAGGCGTTCTACTTACGACACCCTGTGGGAGACCAAAGTCATACGTCGGCGCCGTGGTGGTTGGTTGATAAGGACCACGAGCATAACGCAGAATGGCGAGCTGTTGAGCACGCGGGATACCGCACTCACCGAGAGCACGAACTTGGATCCAGTATGCACCGACTGGCTGGTCAGCATTTATAACGAAATCGTATCGTTCACCTGGAAATCAGCGAAGTAGCATTTCAATTTCAAGATACAAGTTGCCAATGTGTTAAGAATTTCTTCCTCTTTTACGGTGAATATAAATGGTAAGAAAAGAGGAGAGACTCACCAGAGAACGAAATAATGGTGTCCACGTTGACTGGTTGCACGGCCTCGCCGTCGGTCGCGATCAGGGTAAGAGGATGACCTTCGAACGTAATCTGAGATGGACAGACCGATCCGAAGGAATTGATCATTCGGAAACGATAACGGCGGCCGGGAGTTATGGTGAAGACCTCCAGGGGTGTGTTCGTCATGAAACCGGTGTTGGGATCCTACGGCATCGGAAATACGATCTTTCAAACCCTTTTATTGTTTGTTGGGGAGAACCGTCGACGTTTGCGAAAAAATTGCCGAGCGGAGATACCGAGGCTCGCGATAACAGTGGATATTGAAATCTAAACTGCGATCGAGGCTATAATTTCCAATGATACAGTTGATTCGTGACGAACCATCTAAAAACGACACGGTAGAACGACGGCGGAGTATTGTCATGGGTAGACTGCGGATTTTATATAGTTATGAGAAAAATGGATCATATACGAAGTTGTAAAGACATTAGAAAAATTGCATACCCTAAATTGTCCTTTTCCGTTGATCAGAACGCTTTCAGGAGCTTGTCCAGTGTTAACAGCGAGACGACCAGGGAAACGTTCAGCTGCGGTCTCGTGGAACCAATCGCTGAGTAATATGACATGAGTAGTCAGGTCGTAGTCGTACAGGTGACTGTTAGGATCTTTGCTGGGTGGTTGACGTATCACGATGCTTCCGTAAAGACCGTCTATTTTCTGCAAACCCGTATGTGCGTGCCAGAAATGCGTACCCTCGTTGCCAGCCATCCATTGATACCTGTGGACAAGCAAATGGTGAACATTCGCGCTGCAATAAGCACGGACGCATGAATTTACGACTTACGAGTACCACTCTTCAGAATCAACCCGTTTTCACCTATGCTCTCTTTTAATAGTGGTAAAAATATGAATTAACTGATATTTTGATTTAAAATTCAATTGAGATTTTCTCGTTGAAAGTGCTTATTCATAGCTTTCCGCTTCGAGTTTAATGATAATCAATTAGCAGTGGTTTATGAATCTTTATGCATGTTCTAATTTTTATAGATTATTTTAGAAGATTTCTTGATGCCAAGATATCATAAAACAAATATATCAAGGCTGTAAGGTCGTAAAAGTAAGGCGAATTGTTAAGAATAATGATTACCTAAATGTACTACCCTCCTGGATGGGACACTGCGTTACAAACGGCACACCATCGTAGTATTGAGTACCTCTCTGCCAGACTCCGTGCCAGTGAATGGTAACATCCATCCCTTCGATGTGGTTCTCTACGTCAATCACGACTTTGTCGCCCTGGCAGACTTGAATGCTTGGTCCCGGTACCATTCTGTTCGCAGTTAGTATACCTCTCTCGACACCGTCCGCCAGCACACATTGACAGTCACTCCAGACTACGTTGGTCGCGTTAGGGGTGCAAATTTGACATGCACTGTGGATCAAGATCAAAGCAATGGTAAGAGTCAAGAGAACTTAGTTACTATTGAACGTAAATCTACAATCACCCGATTTCTTTTTGTTTGTGTTAGATGCATTTTCTTTAAAATGTGATATTTCAACTAAAAGAACAGAAATAAAGCTGTTTCAGTTATTTTAAAAGGAACAATAAATAAGTCCACGCTTTTAGACACGTTTGGCAACTTCATGATGTCGCCAGTGACCCTAGAGTGTCGTTCAAGGGCTAAGTCACTTTCAACTTTCATGCAAGATGCATTTTCTCCAAAATGTGATATTTCAACTAAAAGAGGAGAAATAAAGCTGTTGCAGTTATTTTAAAAGGAACAATAAATAAGTCCTCGCTTTTAGACACGTTTGACAACTTCATGATGTCGCCAGCGACCCTGGAGTGTCGTTCAAGGGCTAAGTCCCTTTCAACTTTCATGGAAGATGCATTTTCTTTAAAATGTGAATTTCAACTAAAAGAACAGAAATAGAGGTCTTGCAGTTATTTTAAAAGGAACAATAAATAAGTCCTTGCTTTTAGACAAGTTTGACAACTTCATGATGTCGCCAGCGACCCTAGAGTGTCGTTCAAGGGCTAAGTCACTTTCAACTTTCATGGAAGATGCATTTTCTTTAAAATGTGATATTTCAACTAAAAGAGGAGAAATAAAGCTGTTGCAGTTATTTTAAAAGGAACAATAAATAAGTCCACGCTTTTAGATACGTTTGACAACTTCATGATGTCGCCAGCGACCCTGGAGTGTCGTTCAAGGGCTAAGTCCCTTTCAACTTTCATGAAAGATGCATTTTCTTTAAAATGTGATATTTCAACTAAAAGAGGAGAAATAAAGCTGTTGCAGTTATTTTAAAAGGAACAATAAATAAGTCCACGCTTTTAGATACGTTTGACAACTTCATGATGTCGCCAGTGACCCTGGAGTGTCGTTCAAGGGCTAAGTCACTTTCAACTTTCATGAAAGATGCATTTTCTTTAAAATGTGATATTTCAACTAAAAGAACAGAAATAAAGGTCTTGCAGTTATTTTAAAAGGAACAATAAATAAGTCCACGCTTTTAGACACGTTTGACAACTTCATGATGTCGCCAGTGACCCTAGAGTGTCGTTCAAGGGCTAAGTCCCTTTCAACTTTCATGAAAGAGGCAACATATCTCCAGCCTCCAATGGAAACTGGAATCGATAGACGGGTGCAACTCCCGCCACTATGTCAAGAAGAGATTAGAAAGGGTAGACACACTTACGCTCCCAGCACGGTATAATATTCGAGGGTGAAGTGGTAGTAGCATATCCTGGGCGGTTCATTTTCGCGGCAAGCCCTCGCGCATTCATCCGGCGAAGAAAGCGACGGATTTCTACGTAATTCAGCGGTGGCACGTTCACTATAGTCGAGGGGTCTCGTTCTCGGTGGTCTGACTGTCACACCCCTGCTACCGAGGTTGTCGATACCGCCGAAACCGCTTCGGAACACGTTCCCAGATGGATGTGTTTGGACCAGACCGTGGCTGGACGGGAAGAAGTTCGACGTGTCATCGGTGAAGATGTTGCCCGTTTTGATAGTGGGCGTCCAGAATGACGACGCTGCCGTCTGATCGGTGGCTACGTCTGTAACAAACAAAATCATTAACTTTATTAATTTCTGTTTATTGCTGATTGTTATTTTCATTTTAGACAAATTTTATTATGAGTGAAATTAGCTGAGTGCACATTAGTTCACAAGCTATAGGAGGATAATAAATCTACCACGATGGAAGCGAATTTCTGAGGTGTATACGATTAAAAGAAACAGGCATACAATGCACTCGTCACAATTATCCACCTAGAATTAGCGGAGTTTTTAGCGTGAAGCGTTTTCGTTCATTCATGAATCACTTTCTATAATTAGAATGCACATCGCAGTTCAAAATATATGGTCGCCATTAGCTTGATGGATTAACAGAAAATGAGATGCTTGGAGAATAATGCGGAGGAGATAGGTAGACCGTATAATGAAGGCAAAGAAAGTGAAGATGCTAAAGTTAGCTGTTTTGACCTAAATATAGATAGCTCCTTGAGCAGAATGTTCTGACTACACTGCGGTTTTTATGCATTTATAATAAAAATCGGTAAGCACAATTCAAAGCAGGGGTCGTATTAAAAAGATTTAAGGACATGAGTGCATTAGTGTCGGCTTAACAAGATAATTACGAGAAGAACAAATTTTTTATTTAGCTCCTGTGTCTTGCAATAAAAGTAAATATTTTTTATTTTGCGTAAAGATCCGCAGACTAGTTATGAGGTACCTCGACGCTGCCATGCTCAACTAAATATGTATTACAAACAGCATGTTTCAAATACGAATCTAAAACCAACCGAGAAGCACAAGTGACTAATTTGTATTCCTTTTAAAAATGACAAGACGATTATTTTTACAAAATGCGAATAAATAAAAGTACTCAACAAAGAAAAGTAATCCAAGTGATATGGACTCGTATTAAGTGTTCGTATCGAGTAATCACGTTTCACTATGAAAGAAGAAATTAATCGCAACATAAATTCTCCTGCTAAAAGAAATTTATAATGGACTTCCTATTATCTAACTCAACAACGTCCTACGATATTATTGTGTCAACGAAATTGCTGCAGCTCGACGACAGCTTTCAGAACGACGGAACAGACATTTCCACGCCGACAAGATAACCATCAGAGGCACCCGTGGTGGAAATGAAAGTGGAGATAGCAACTGTGTATATCACGTAGAAAAACTCTCAATAAATCAACACGTTGCGCGGCTCGCGAAACGGAAATGACATAACGCGAAAATTGATCTCCGCTGACAAAAAAGATGTTTACATTTCTTCTATCAGCTTTACAGTAATTCCGGGCGCAAAAACACACACCCGACGGGAATTACTGGTGGAAATACCGGTCGGGCTTATTCGGGTAATTAAATATAGCCGAATGATGTAGTGCGCGCTATTTGTCGGTGGTACGCACACACGCACGCACGCACGGAGAGAAAGAGAGAAGTGGATCGAAAGAGTTCGCGAGAGCGAACTCGGCCCGAGATTGATCGTCCCGACACCGACATTACGACGTGCTGAAATGATTATTCGAAGAAAGTACGCGGCCGGGCAAGAAGTCTGGAAGGTTCGCGTCCATTTCTCATGCACCGGCGTGCAAAACTCACGGGGCCCGCGTGTGCTTTGCGATTTATAAGGAAAAATGGTGGCCATTAAAACGGGGCGCCGAGCCGCGGCACGCATTCATAGAACGAAAAACGCTGGCTGCCGGTCGCGGACACGCTCGCTCGTTCTGCCTCGAAAGCATGCGAAAGAATGCGATTCACTGACTCCGAGAAATCGCGCCCATGACGGATCCCTGGATCAAGGTGTCCTGTCGCCTGTTATCCTTCGTGACGCAACCAGATACGACTTCCTTCGACCGGGTACCACGCAAAAACCGAGCGCGTACACTGTTTACCCACGGCAACGTGAAAGAGCAACGTATTGGCTCGGCCGCTCTTTGTTATTATTGGGAGGCTCTACTGTTAGTAGCAAACTTTAAAGGCGCTTTTCTCAGGACTAAGGTGAAGTGCCCTATGCCTGGACAGCATTTTTCCATTTCAAATTTTATCACTTTAAATAAACAAAAACAATTTCGTAAGAGTTTTAACATACAGTTCAGAGTTTGTAAAGTAATTTAAAATAAAAAAAATCATTGTTTAGGTTAATATTAATTGTATTAACAAGAATAATTCAAACCTATAGTTGGACATATTAAATCCAACCTAAGCTAGTACCTGGACAGAAGTAAAGCCTATATCGGGACAAATTCAATTTACGAGTTCATCGAGCGAACATAACCTAAAACGTTGGTTGGTGGCGCTATTGCGCATGACGAATAGAAGATGCTTTGCGTAATATGTAGTATTCTTATCATAGATTATAGTATTGTATTATTTAACCAAATATATATTTATTTTCATTTACTGTTTTAATAAAACTTGTCATAATACAACTTTTAAGGTTAGGTAGTAATACTGATAGATTTAAGATGTAAACACAAAGTATTATTAACGTCACAACCGGAATACATTTTCTACATACGTTATTCAAGCTAATAGAAGACTAACTATACGTACATGTAGTTAAATCATTTGCAAACAATGCGTTGATTTTATTCACAAACACGTGTCCGGCTTCAGGAGTAAGCACATTGCGTATAAGCTTAGAGTGGGACAGCTACTGTCATCGCGTCCCAGTATGGAGTACTTATATTTGAAAACAGTCCTAATCTTGGACATCTAATATTTGGATTAATAATTATTATTTACGTTAAGCTTGATTGCCAATTTATTTTAAAATATCAATATTATTATGTGTGATAATTATTTTTTGTCTGAGGGCTTAAATTGTATCTTTTTTTCTAACAAAAGTTCGAACTATAAATGCACATGATTCGCATGTAAATAGACTATTTTGTATACTGTTTTCAGATGAACTTTGAATTCATTTTTAAATTTCAATTGATGTCTTAATGAAAAATAATATTCACACCTACTTGTAGCTAAGGCCTCAGAATATATAATATAATTATTTAATCTCTTAATTACTGATTTTACTATGAAAATTCAATTGTCCAGATTTAGATATCACTTTTGGAATGTCCAGACTTAGGGCACTTCACCTTATATCTTTTAAATTGATCTGTAAGCGAAACTGTTTTTCGTAATTTTTGTCAGATTTTTGGCATAATCTCACTACACACTATCGAACTTTAAAAAGCTTTCTTCCTAGATCTTCCTAAGATCCTTCGGATCTAACAGTATAGCAGTATGGAAACCACACAAAGTGGAATATCACGCAACGAGATGCAACTTCCTTCGATCGCAAATGTACGCACAAAAATAAGCAAGCGCAAACAGTGTCCAGCGGAGGCAGGTGAAAGAGGAAGTGCTGGCTGTTCTCTGTTATTACTTTATTGGATAATCATCGTTGTTATAGGCACCGATTAACTCATTAACCACCATGCGGCCGGGTACGGGCCATAAACACACGTGATAATCGTATTAACAAGCGAACAAAGTAATTTGATGGTCACTCCGTATTTCCTCGTACAGCATTTTCCCCTTAATTACCGGGACGCTCGAGTGATTCCTCACCGGCCGTTTTCACTACGCGTCGATGCTCGGAACCGAGGCCGGTTGAAAAGTCAATTACGGAATCGCGTCGGCGCTCATTTTATTCCATTGTTGTTTTGTTTCGGTGCGTGTGGAGACAGGTCGGATAATTGAAAGAAAAATTACGGACAATGGATAATGGAAAGGCTGGTCCGGAAACCTGTAATCGAGTTTCTATACTGCGGAAGAGGTAATAGTTGCAATGGTGCATATCGATGAAAGGAAATGCTATTTTTTCCTGGTCTTGACCTATTTTCTCCTTTCCATTTTCTTGGGGAAGCATTCGAGATTATAGTTGACGTTTTTTAACATTATGGACATTATTTGGCTTATAATTACTCCGTATTTGTTAAAAATTCTTGAAGAATGAAAGCTGTTCAGCTCATGTTTCATGCAACTAATATCAGTACCTTCTGTTTTTAACATCCTACACTATTGTAAATAGCCATAATCTGTCGAAAACCAATTATACAGAGCCGAGGTTTGATTATCTGCCAATGGAGACCGAGGGCGGTTCGTGCGTCGATTTTATTACACGCTCGGCGTCTTCATGAAATATTAATGTCAATAATGTCCGTGGAGGGTCGTAAAGATGCTCTGTTTCGGTGGAAAAAATTCAGGACCGTTTTCGGCGTTCCTTTTACGGTCAGCTGGAATCCGAGAGGGGGCCGGGGGACCCGACGAGATACGAGGCAGAGCTTCCACGAATTCGTCGTAAATCGTAAATCGTGTTCGGTTAGTTGGACGGTTTGCGAAACCCGGCGCTGGTCCCGGTGCAAACTTATTTCCGTTGTCGCCCATGTAAATAAACCGGGGCCGGTTGTCGATCGGTTTTCCGCGCGCGTGAATTGCCCGAGATTCCCGGCGCGGTATACGGAACCGGTTTTCGTCGCGCGAAAAAATCGGACCATGAAAAAATCGGCCGCGCTGGAATTTCGGATTGCGCAGCGTTCGGAAGACAGATACGATAAATCCATGTTGTTGACCGAAGGCGGCGCGCGTTGCTCGACTCGATGAAAATCAAACGGTCCGCGCATGTCTGTCGCCATACTCGTCGACTGTCGACTGCTACTATGTTTCCGATATCCGAGAAAATTTCTTGCGAAACGTTTCATAAATTTTCCGATCGGAACAAACAAGCAAGACAGATCGCGGTTCAGTTCTTTCACTCGACCCTCGAATTCCGACTTTTTATTATATGCATATTTTAAACTTGTTTTTAAATGTACTGGAATGCTTGCAGAAGTTCGTACATTATCCTTTTTCCTAAAGAGTGCGCAATTCAATTGATATATGAAACATTGCTCTGTATGACGATAAAGTAGCTAAATCAACTACAAAAAATATAAAACGTACGTTCACGTACGTGAAAGAAGATTCGAAAATTTAATGAATTGTTTGCGACGAGTTGTTTCTCCCGGGTCACCCTGTATATATCCGTCTCGGTCCCAACGCGTCTTCAATTGTGCAGATTTTTCAGTCCGATCGAGATGTAAGGCTGAGACGCGATGAAGCGGCGAGCCGGTGCACGGACCGGGCCGCTTTTCAATATTTAACTACCCTGTACAACTATAGACACTACACGTAAAGGGTTATAGTATTGTAATTTACCATTCTATCCGGTCGCACGCCAGGCGGTCGGCCTCGTCTGCGACTGGCATAGGCGTGCATTATTTACGACCGTGTACCGAACGTGCATCGCCAGAGAAAAATTCTTCTGCGATGAATTATGCCGCTCGCTCGGCACGAGCTTTCGAAACCCAAACACGCTTGAGGAGCTTTTATACGGTTGGATTTTATCATGGGTTTCGCAAATAGATGCTGGTGCCATTCTATTAAACGCACGTAAAAGCGATTGCCCTATCGGCCGTTATAGGCAATGAAAGATCGGGATTCTATAAAAATTATTTATTTTGGCACGTGCAATTTAAAGCGGTGGACGAATTACGAACATTTATGGAGATCAGTGTATTCGTTGCAGCTTAATAAGACGATTAAAAGAAGAAAGCAATTTCTGTTTGAGTCCTGTCTCTTGCAATCAATGCAAACATTTTTTAATTTGCATAAAGATCCACAGTCTACTAATGATTATTCCTTCACAGAATACGTAATTAAAGAAAGACGCACACGAAAAATAAACGCGATATTTAGCGCGTTGTTGCATCATTCTTTAATGACAAAGTTTTGTAGCATAAACTGTAATTATAGCAGAAATCACAGGAAGTTAGCAAGAAGATCGAGCTGACCGTTTTGCAATCAAAGATCGGTTTCATATGTGGATCAGGGACCTTCGCTTTCCATTACCTTCAACTTCATTGAAACGATTTTCTACATTACACGCGCGTGACGAGCAGTTCTTCTCGCGGCAACCAGACGGCCGCGGAAAAGCGATCGGCTTATTATACAATGTTTATCGAGACAGTCTCGACCGATATAACCCGAGATCTCGCAACCTATGCAAATCGGCCGGCCGAGTCGCCGCGTTTTGCAACGTTTCCTCGGAAAATTCAAGCGTATCGTTAGAGAAATTTCTCCGAAGGATCGCGGACTCCCTAGAAGCAGGTCGTTCGCCACCAACGGCGTATTTGCTCGTTCTCGCCGATTTTGAAGCCGCGAAAGGAAGCAGAATGGTTCCGGTCGAGAGGAACGCGGGCCACGGCTAACTGGAAACGCAATATTCAATAATTAGCTTGTTTCCTTAATTGGCCTCCCTAGACGGCTTGACCATAAAGCAATTTTGGGGAATCTTTTCCAAGAACCGCGCTGGGTATTATTATTCCAAACTTGGTGTGCTTGTTATGCAACAATTGAAGAATGTACTCAAATTGTTATAAGCAATACGAATCGGTTTCCTCACAGCATTTAATCATTAGCTTGTTTCCTTAACTGGTCTCTCTGGACGCTTCAACTATAAGGCAATTTTGGGAATTTTCGAAGAATAATGTTTATTGCTTGGAAGAATGAACTGAGTGTGGAAAATTTCGTTTAAACTCGAATCCGACAAACCGGCCGGCGTTCTGCTGTGATCGTAACGGAGCGCGTTCGCTGTTCGAGAAGTGAATCGTCGTGTCGCAACAATGCCCGGCTAAATACGCTGCCCTAAATAACAAAGAGTCAGTCTCTATGCCGAAAAGAGAATAGAGAAAGAGAGCCGAAAAGAAAGGGATCCCGCGGAATGGCTAGTAATCGCGAGTAAAGGTGGCGTTTTTGCCTCGCGGCAATTTCGTAAACCGTTCGTTCGGTTACCTAACCGAATCGACGCGGCTCGGGCAAGAAAAGGGATGCAGATTACGATTTATTGCCGTTTCAGATTCAGTAAATCTCGCGGAATCCGCGGCCGAGGCTGCGAACGCGGAAAGTTTTATATCCGGCGAGGACGAGGACCTGCAGCACGGTAGCTTGGTTCCAGAGCTCGCCGATTTACTTCCTTGATTTAGTAGCATTGCTAGCGTAGGCCGTTAACCGACCGATCATTTTCTATCGTAAATTTCTATCTTCGAAGACGAATGACTCCGACTCGGACACGCCCGATACGCGGACGAAATCCGTGGCACGAAGCTGCCGGGATCCGGCCGGAGATAAATTTGTCTATTAAATCGAAAGGTCTGCCTCGCAGCGCTCGCGATCCAGAGCCAGAGGAAAAAATGGCCGCGCCATTATTGAGCGCATGTGATCGCCGCGCCGCGCCAACGGGAAACCGCGGAGCCGGCCGCGAACAAATATATAAAGACATCTATGAAGGGTAAAAGTAGAAAGCGTGAATAATTCATGCAGACAATGATCCCTCGAACGAGATTTCGATGGACGCCGGCCGCGCCACAAGAAACGAATGGAAAGGCGGCGGGAAATCGGCGCGGTCGTAACGATGCTTTGCTTGTTCGCGTTCGGCTCTTATGTCAGTCACCGAATTTTCAAACAGGATTCGCATTCGTCTCTGTAACAGTCTTTGTAGTCGTAACATTCTAAAGCAACGCGATTCTACTATTACAAACAAGAAATCATAAGACATGTATAATAGCATTTTGAATATGTCCGAGGCAGATTTTTACAATTTCACAAAAGAATTCTTTGCTTTCTTCAGGTACATTGTCAAATTGCTCATAGAACACGCAATAGAACTCCAGTGCAGTTTCGCCGTTAGCCAATGAGATTGTCAAGAGAAGCGTTAAACGCAAGTGGCTATACCCGGTCATTGATAACAGGGCTAATAGCACATCTATTAGAGACGGGCCAACGACTCGCCGCCATCCGTAACGTAGACTTTCGCTGGTTACGGTTCCCGATACACATTTATCGTAAGATGATACGTGTCAACGTCATTCGGCGTCCCATCGTGTCCTAGTCGGTTCATATAATTTTCATTTTTACGCAAGCAGATCGCGCGGGAAAACGAGGTTTACATAAGCTGTTGCTCGGTTGGGGTGGTTAGAAGGCCCGGCGTATGACGTCGTCCACCTACAAAGCTGCAAACCGTCACGCGGATGCTCTTTATGATGACAGTATGATGAAGCAATGTCGTGCCAGCTTAGTTGTACGACGCGGTGCAAACAATGCGTCTGTGTAATAAGGCGAGCAATTTCTTCGTCCTAGACGGAGAAACGTCACCCACGCTGGTTGACGTAAAAATACGGTTATGCAACGGATGATCACGGGAAAACGGTACGGACCGTCCTACAAGATGAACGGCGAGGCGTTGAACGGATTCTTGTCGACCTCCCACCGTGCTGGAGTCACACGTGCTGTCAGCGTTTCAAAAAAAATGAACCAAACCAGATACACTACGGATTTTGATGGATGTTTCAGTAGGTGGACACTGGTCAAGTTCCGACAAGTGGTGAATAAACTTTCTGAGGTGTACTCCAACGTGGACGCAGAAGTGGGAAATATTCCCGAGAATTATTCGCATGTGATGACGCAGCACAACCATCGGGGATTGCTTTTATGCGGCGACCCGCCATTCGAGAACACCCAAGGGGTAGCTTAGCTAAGATCTTCCTCTGGAGTCAGCACATACTCCGTAATTCAAACGTATTCGCAAGTTGAACGTCTTCTTCGCCTTAAATATTTATTAGCGAAAAAATCAGCCACTTGTAATACCTTCAGAATACATATTTATGAAGTACTCTTATCAATGAACTACAACGCTTGCAAGATCCAATACAGTCTCCTAAAGTCCATTGAGCCAGCAAGCAAGAAAGAAACGGCCCCACGCACGCAAAAATCGAGCTTCCCACGCAATTACGCAGACAGAGACCAACGATATTGCACGATAATCTAAACCAGAGTCTCGAGATTTCAATCATTGTACTTTTTGTTGAACTTTCTACGCTGCTCGTTGACGGGATCCAATTTTCTGTGGCTTATGCAAGAACTAGTTAGCGGTTCGTTAAAAGTACGTCCGTTTAAATCGGTCGAAGGTGGAGTATTCGATGCCAGTGGAATATGCTACGTCAAAGAAGAAAGTGCATAATTGCATACTGATTTCGTGTGGATAGCGGGACAGGAGGTTGTTCGCAGGAACAGAATCGTTCTGGAGATTTAATCGATTCGCCAAGGTCCGGAGCGCTTTCTTTTCGCTTGTATCCTCCTGCGAATATGTCAAATATCGCGCAGAATGATATGCACATCCGAAAATCCGGCTCGCGATGATCTTCCTGCCAGAAAATAATCGGCTCAACGTCAGGTTCTCGCGACGTTCCTGTCCGCAATCGAGACAGGTCTTCTGGCGGTTTGGTGTAGATTCTTTTTCTCGCGTGTTCACTCCGCGGCCGTTCTCTTGCTGGTAGCGGTGAACCACGTGAAACTCCTGCGTCGATTACCTCCGTTGGGACCGGCAACGACCAGCAATTTGCTCTGTGTTCCTATTCAAACTGGTAGTCGGTGGCTCCGGATCGATCTCCTTTGCAGAGGGATTCTTCGAAAGAAGACCGGAATGTCGAACTGGGTCGAAGGAAACGGAACCACTAAATGTCACGGCTCCAACGTGTGCCTCTGTCACGAGTCGAAGTTTGTCCTTTCATCGGAATGCAATTGAACTTTCAGAGAACGTTCGAGCAGGACGTAGAATACAGATGCTCGGCGAAGAGGTTCTTGGGTCCGTCGCAGGACTTCGTGTCGCGAATCGAAAAATAGAACAGAATCGAGTTCTATTAGAAATTAAAGACTGCATAAGTGTGGAAGCGGTTCTTACACAAATTTCAGCCCTTCAAGAAGCTCTTGCATTTCAAGACATGCAATTTTTACTTACAATTTACAATTACATTATCCAATGATTAATTCTTTCGGCTTGTACCATTTTTGCAATAATTGGTTCAATATACTGATTGTGTTTGTGTCACAATGAAATTAGGGTAAGGTTGCTCAAGTCGTACCCCTTAAGAAAAAAACCGTATAAAACTTAGGATTTATCAAATAAATAGAAATTAAATGTGTTATTCAAAACTTGTGTTAATATTATTGTTATTTATTATAACAGAATTAGAAAATCTATATGCTTTCACGTAAAATAAACTAAATCTTTAAAAACTTACATCGGTACGACTAAAGGAACCGGTTTCCTACGTTGTACCCAAGAATTCAATTAAGCAACAATAATAATTAAAACGTATTTTTAATTAATCTGTTTACATGACACATAGGTATTCAGTTAGTACAAACATCACATACAAATTTTTTTGTTCTTTTGTCAACTCCAGCGCATACATCCTGCACCCATGATTTGCATTTCAAGCATTGAATCATGTTTTCCTCCCGATCTTCTCCACAAATAAAACAAAACCAATCGCTTTTCTTCTTTTTAGTTTCTAATGCCAATTCCTTTTTATTAATTACTGCGTTTCTTTTATTTGCCGCATTTTTTTATGTTTTCTTTATTCTGCGTTGACGTTATTTCGACTGACGAGGTAGTACGACTTAGGAATCTCATTTATGAGATTAAGGACTCTCAAGTTAAATTTAAAAAGTAAACATAACCTAACTGAATAAAATTAATACGATTTCGTTTCGACCAGACGATTATGTAAATTCTATTGAATTTATATTTAATAAGAAACATAATTTTATCAATAATTTACTTTCAACATTAACTACCAAACATATGCAGAAGATTATAAGAAAATTGAAATAAAACTTACTTGATGACAGGATTTATAATGAGGCAGGTTTATGGCAGACAATAATACGTAAAACAACTTGGTTGACTCAGATGTATATTTGGTTGTCGTTGTATGTGCTGTTGTCGCCGTAGTTCGATCAAAATTCAAGTGGTACGACTTAAGCACTGGTACGACTTGAGCAACCTTACCCTATATGCATGGAATTTCAAGAATTCTAATTGCTTACAACATCTAATTAGCAACATCTAAAAGATGTTGCTAATGCAACAACATTTGTCTGCAAAGGGTTAAAGCTCAGGAGGTGCATCGCTTTCCCTCGAGATTATATCCACCGCACAATAAAACGATTGTGCGCTACGCCTCGATTCCCGATCCATACTAATTACAATGTGTTTCCACAATTTCGCAACGATAAACACGCGCAACGCGCCGGCAATATTGTTTATGGGACTGCGAATCACAGCAGTGCAAGGAAGTGAGAGCGAAATTTGATGCGTTGCGTGATGATTTAATGTTTCGTTCTATTACTCGCCGATAAAGATCACGAAAATTATTTCCCGCACAATTAGACGGTTAAATTATTTACGACGATTGCGCAAGTGATTAAAGGCGAGTACGTCAATAATAAAATGGTCGTTCCGATGGGATTGGTGAGCGTGTGCGATGAACTTACGCGATGAACGCGATAATTGACACACGCGGGGAGTTAACGAAGCTGCGATCCGTTCTGAAGACACATCGTCGAGAGTATTCTCACCGTGAGAGTCGTTAGGCGAGATTCATCTTTCTTAAAGTTCAAACGACAGGTAAAGTTCAAACAAAAGTGAAGTCGTAATGGGATTGTGTAGGGTAGAGCTCGTGTTGCGCCTTGATCGTGGCTTCACGGCCTCGTTTTTGCTGTCGACGACCGAGGAATCGAAATGCCACAGTGATCGAGCATGTACAGCCTCGAGAAGTCATAAACTACAGCAGCTTCTATTGTCGAAGTAAATGATAGAAAATGTTTCTTTGTTTTCCAACGCAAAGTCGTGCTGAGGAGTTTGTCCATTAACAAGAACCATATGCGAAATAAAAGTGGAATTTTGTGAAACTAACGACAGTCATAATCATGCTCCAAATGGCTTTTTAGTTATTATTTATTATTAAGGTACGAGAAAAGTCCATCCGAATGTAGAGAGTCTAAATCAGTTCTTTCGGTGACTGCCTAGGCTCTTTAATGGGTATTTAATATCGAGCACGAGCAACTACTGCGAACGTGTAATTCTATGTTTTCTTGGTGATGCAAGTTTTATGGACACCGTTGCGTTGCGAAAACTGTAACTGCTCTACATAGTTGCAGGGCGATACCATTTTTCATCGGATAACTTTCAGCTGATTGCTTATTACTGGATCGTTATTGGAACTTGTCATTTCACATACCGCGAGATTTATTGCCTTTTTTCGTGTTTCTCACTCGCTCTGGAGTTTTATGTCCTTCACTTGCTCGGAAGTTGTAAATTAGAATGAAGTCCATTAAGGATTTCGTTGCTTTCTTTCGAAAGCAATCTCATGAAACTTCTTTTGAGGACTACACAAATTACTCCACTAGTTGCAAAATGTTTGCTGAATGAAAATACATGTGTAGAACATGAGTACCAAATAGTTTCAGCGTTCTCTACGAAGAATTCCAAGAGTGGCCAAAAAATGGCACTCTCTACCAGAACACCTTCGACATCGCTATAACATAGGCTTGCCAGATCTTCTATATTTGATATGAGTCTCCTATATTTGAGCTTGATCTCCTAAATCATATTTGAATAAAAAATCATGATGTGTACCTCTTTTACTTGAACTCCTATATTCTGAGCCTTGGATTCTCCAGAAAAAAATACACAAATTTTACCTAGGAGTTTTTGCATTTTGGTTCACAGATGTCGCTGTAATGGACAAAAATCAAAATGGAAAAAATCGTTGAAAATTGGGCATATCTCGAGAAATACACATCAGATCAGAAAAATAAAAGTAGACGCATTTGTTATTTTTAAGAATGCTATTCAATAACACCATAATTGACCCCCCACCCCCACTTCCTGAGGATTGATAAACAAACCAATGAATTTTTCCAACTGCTTTCGATTGCAGCGACATCTGTGAAAGAAATTACACCAATAATATCAAATCAATGGAGAACCAAGATTTGCTATAAAAAAGGGTTTCCCATTGAAGATTTTGAAATAGTTCCCTCTCCCACCCTCAGGAAGTGGGGGTGGGGGGGTCAATTATGGTGTTATTGAATAGCATTCTTATAAATATCAAATACGTCTACTTTTATTTTTCTGATCTGATGTGTATTTCTCGAGATATGCCCAATTTTCAACGACTTTTTCCATTTTGATTTTTGTCCATTACAGCGCCATCTGTGAACCAAAATGCAAAAACTCCTAGGTAAAATTTGTGTATTTTTTTCTGGAGAATCCAAATCTGCAATGAAAAATGGGGGTTCCCATTTAAGTTTTTTATCTTCTCCCACCCCCACCCCCAGGGGGTGGCGGTGGGAGGTCCAGTTTGGCATCATTGGATGTCCCCCTTCGCGACGAACAACTTTCATTGCCCACTTGTTTTGATCCGATACATAGTTCTCGAGATATTTCAATGTCTTCAGATAAAAAGACCACCCTGTATGCATAATTGCAGTTTTCACTACTTCTTCTATATTTGGATAAAACATTTCTGGCAACCCTACTATAACAGGACATTTTTTATTTGGGTAAATTTGGACGAACGATATTATCATTATTGACGAGTAGCCTGCATTTTGCGAAAGCCATCCGCGATGCGTCGCTCGCGAGTATGGTTGCATGAGCGATGATGCTGCGTGTTACAGCGGCACGCTGGCGCGCAGAGATAGAAAGTGCGATGATCCGCGAATGAACTTGGCCTTGTCCTTGTCCTCGTCTCATCTTACGGAGCGCTTAAGCGTTTCTCGCTTGTGCAAAACCGTGGTATTGTGCAAACACTTGTGGTGAGGCTCGCCTGGCAGAAGGTGAAGGGAAGGTGCAGGCAGGCGGCAGACACCGGGTGTTGCATCGAGGTTCCCCCTCGGTAATGATGCCACATAAACGCCGCTTCGATTGCGCTAATGAATGTAATAACGGTCCACTCAAACGGGAGCTTTCTAGTCCCCGGATTACGTCCAGATTGCCAGAGGAATGTGTTTCCGTTCCGTGTCGACCGTTGCAACAACGTTTACCAGATCCCATCTCCCGTCATCCTCCTCGCCGTAGTGATGATCTTCCAGACCTATTTCACTGATTGATGGGTCGGCGATAATTTTTACTGTTAATGCGTTAGCTTATTAAACGGCGTCATTTCTCACATCCGTCTCGAATTGCTTTATTTCCGTAACGTTCCGTGTAGACTGATGGCCGGCTATTTGTCATTCACCTTTTCACTTTTGATTCGCTGTGTACATTAACGCGGACCCCCGCTGCGGTTAATTTAATAGACCCGTCAGACATAAAGTCAACTTTTCATTACCGTTTTTAATGGAATTTTGAGATTTCATTCGCACAGCATCGCGTCGGCGCCGACTTGAATGTCAGCTTTCACAAATTTTGCAAACATAATTCGTCGATGCAGATTCTTACCGGTCGAATTAGATACGATTTCTTTATATTAATTGCCTCGCGATAGCCACTCGTGTTTCGTAACTCGATCTTGTTAACCATCTCCGGTAACGTTGCCGAAGAATGTCGGAAATAGACCACGGAATAATTATTTTATCTATTCTTCAATTACTCAGATAAACTGTAGCTCGTTTCACCTCTATCGGAATCCATTTGCATAAACACGCGGCTTCATTTTTATACTCGCCGTGCATGCTTAAACAGTGCCACTTAACAAAGGACATTCTTTTACACCGTTATCTCTGAGCCACCTAATTTATCTTTGAATGACTTACATAAAAGGATAAAAGCATTTAAACTCTACACTTTCCCCAAGAATTGAAGGACACTGTTCATTAGAAAATACTAAAATAATATTTAAAAATTGGCTTCACAAGCTCCGCCATTTTCAAAGGCTTCGGCAAAGAAGCCTACAGATTAGGCGGCGCAATTTTCTTCGTCGATTCCGCGAGTCCATGAATCAACCGGCGTGGCAAGGCCAATCGCTGAGAACGGGGCTTAAGAGTCCCCAGCTGCGAACGCCGCGCAGTTCTACTAAATCCTCCGAGTACTTTCTTCGATCAGTCTTCCTTATCACGAGGCACTCGAGGAATCTCCGAGTAACGCTGCGAGCATTCCTAATCTGCATTTTTCCAGGGCAATTCGTCTCGTTAAGGGAACATGTACGGATGTTCCCGCAATCAATCGCCGGGCCGCGCTGCCCGGGCAATCGTATAAGCCAATTAAGTTAAATGAACGGAGCCGGCTCCAGCGGCTGATGGCAAGTGAAAGGCTTATCCCAGGGCTGGCCTGCCGCCGGAAACGTTTGTACACACGCTCGCCACGAATTTCACGGCCGATTCTATCATTAAGATCGTCCCACTAACGTCCGAGATCGCGCTTCCTTCGATTCTCTCCGCATTTTATGCCTCAACGAGCAATCAGCGTAGACGACCGTGGAGCACTTTCATTGGCAATTGCGACTCCACCTACATGCGCTCCTATCAACTCTAACCGTTATCATATCCTCTCCTCTATTTTCTGCGATCTCTCTTTCTCTCCGGGAGCCCCGGTTCGATCCAAAACGATTAAAAAACCCGACGACTTTCCCCACGATGGAAAACCCTTTCCGCTTCCACGTGCGCTTTTTGCCGCCTCGCGGAGCGGCGCGGAAGTTTAATGATTGATTCTTAATCGCTCGACTCTTTGCTCTTTGCACCGGGCGAAACTGGTTCCTCAGAGAGCTGTCGCTTTTACGAACTCGTAAAAATCTGTATAAAACTTTCCCGCATCCCGCCCACGTTCTTCGCGGACTCTTACCTGCGGTTTTATGGCGTCGTTCCGTGCGCTGAATTTCGAATCTTTCCGCGAGGATCAAGAATTGACGCCAACGTTCGCGTCGGGTTCGTTTAAATAGGAACCTAATGAATAGACTGCGGATCTTTATGCAAAATAGAAAATGTTTGCATTGATTGCAAGACACAGGAGCAAAATAAAAATTTCTTTCTTCTTTTAATTATCTGATTAAGCTGAAGCCGATACGCGGATGTCTTTAAATCTTTTTAATATGTCCACTGCTTTGCATCGTGCTTACCCTTTTTTGTCATAAATGCATAAAATCCTCAGTCCACTAATGAATATTCAATATTTAATCATTTCTTGAGCGTCACACTTTTTGGATTAAATTATTCTAATTTGCCAACTACAGAAAAGACGTCGATTGCAGCTGTGATTATGAAAGTAACACAAAATCAGTTCACGTGTGTCAGGAACGTGGATCTTCGGAGAAGTCTACGTAATTGCGGTTGGAATATCGATTATAGTTACAAAGTGTTACAAAGTGTGCTACCAGATCTACGAACGTGTCTAGGTCACTGGTTTCCGAGAAAGCTTTCTCTAATCGATATTTTTACTTCGATTCGATCGTCTCCCAGCTAAATAGACGATGACTCGTGGTTTATGCTCGAGCTGTTACTATCGTGAAGTACGAGAATTGTTGAATTCCGTTGGCACGATAGAAGATACCAAAGGATCCAACAATGATGGAGTTTCATGGCAATTATTTTTAAGCAAGTCGATAGAGATAATGTTCTTTTTAATTTCGTTGAACATGAAATCGCTCAACATTTTTAGGGGATGAAATGAAAGTGGTTTCCGTTTCAGCTTTCGACTTCTTCCAGCAACAAGGTTGAAGCGGAAAGTGGATCAAACAAGAGTATGGACTATCAAGTGTAATCCGTGGTTAGAGTTTCTGTTTCTATCCCGCGAAGCGGTGTTTCCGAAGCCCATTTTCTATAGAAAGTAGAGAATTTAAAAGAAGACAAAGATTCAGAGGTGTGTAATTTCGTGTAGATAACAAAACTTGATATTACGGTGTTCGGAAAAGAAAAAAAACGAAGAACAAGTAGACGAAGCTTTCTCGACGAGTCGAGGCAAGGATCCGGTTTCCGTTTAGCCGTCGATTTCTCACGCCGCGGACCTTGATAATCCGCAGAAAAACGCAGGCATCGCGCTCGCGACCGTTTGCCAAAGTGAAACTAGCGCAACAGAAGAAAGACATCGTTACATCACGGCCGCTGTTCCTTTTTATTAACTTTCAATTTACTACTAGAGATTGACCGCCGCTTGCACAATTCTAGAAGCGCGAGAAGGGAAGAATACTGAAAAAAAGTCTCGGGACACCAGCGAAAGGAACGATTTGCTGTTCTCGCGGATATTTTTAACAAAATTACTCGGAAAACTACGTATTACAATAAGCAACACGTTTCGAAAGGCGAGTCGAATATAGGTTACATCGAAGAAAGCGAAACCACGTTTAAGACAATACAGGGTGTCTCAAAATTTGTTCAACATCCGGAAATGGGTTCCTGAGATCATTTGAAGCGACATTTTCCTTTGCAAAAATGGCGTCCGTGGCATTGTTTAGGAGTTAATAACTAAAAACACGGACCAATCAGAGCGCGGCTACAGCGGATTGATTCTGGCTCGGCCAACGGCGACGCCACGCTAAGGCCGCGCTCACAGTGGCTCCGATATCGGACGAGTCGGCCGACGTCCGTCGTTGTGTCTCTTTTTCCCACGTTCGAAAAAAGAGACAGATGCGTCGGACATTGGCCAAATCGACCGATTCGGAGCCACTGCGAGCGCGGCCTAAGCGATTGGCCCGTGTTTTTCGTTAATAACTCCTTAAGGGGGATCTATACCCTACTGAAGTAACTAGAATCTTACTAGATTTTGGGTCGAAACATGAGTTTACGCGCGGCGATTTTTTGTCCTTATTTGAGCGGATTTTGGACTGGGTGAGGACTCATTCTATAGAGGAAGGTTAAATCCGGCGCGCTCTGCTATTGATTTAACGAGATTATGTTTATATCTAATAATATGAGTGCCCAAAGTAGAGAAAAAATCTAGAAAAATAACCGCAGATTTCAATGTATTTTCCTGTCTCAAAGAGATTTTTTTGACTGATATGATGAGCAGAGCGCGCCGTGATGAACCTTCCTCTATCAAATGAGCCTTTGTGCAGCTCAAAATATGCTCGTATAAGGACAAAAAATCGATGCGCGTGATTTCATTCACATAGCAGAGATTTCCCCATATTACGTTCATGAAGACAGAGGTTATCTCTGATGTAGAGCCAATCTAGAGCCAATTTTATTTCAGTTAGTTTAGACGAGATGGTGCCTAGTCAGAAGGACTGTCAATCAGTGCTGCGATATTGTGCAACATTTCACTGCTGCACTGCTGTCAATGTGGAATCATAACAAAACTGACACAGACGAGGTACATATTCTCATCGGTGGCACTAATATTAGTGCGACCTGTCCTGTATAACGGCATTCGCGACGAGCTGAATAGAATATGGAAATAGCAAGCAACTCCATCTCGTGTTCATTATGCCGTTGCGTGTTTATCAATGTTACCAAAATTTTTTTCTGCACAGAGGTTGATTTACATTGATAAATACCCCAAAATCTGAGGGTATAGATCCCCCTTAACATAGCCACGGACGACATTTTTGCAAAGGAAAATGTCGCTTCAAATGATCACAACTACCTCTCATTTCCACACGTTGAAGGAATTTTGAGACACCCTGTAGAATGTAAGAAACATTTTTCACGTTTCCAGCTTTTCGAGTTTAAAACTAAATGCAACCTTACGTGTGCCGGTCGCGTGGTCTGTACCGCATTTCCGTCGACATCACAAAAATGGAGTTAGCAAAGATCAAGATCGGTCATGCAACCGATCGCCCCTTTGAAGGTATCGAAACGAGCATGGTAATGTGAATTTTGCGTCACCAGGAATCGATCATCGCGGACATCGTCGAGTGGCCAGCGAATATCTGGATACCTTTCTTAACGAGATCCAATTCCGTTCTCTTAAATGGCCATAATGTTGCATTAGAGTCGCTTAGCCGGAAGGAAAATCCAATTACGCTTTCATAATGGGCCACGTAATCTTTTCGCCGCTCGATCCCCGGGCTTCGTAACAGAATTACGGCGCCGAAGATCAGAAAGAGTAATTGTAATCCGATCGAGATCGGATCAACCTTTTTCCCTGTCGAGAACCTTGTAATCGGGAGACCGATCGATTTTCATTGAACGATCGTCCATCGATCCGCCAAATTGCGATCGTTCGGTCGATCGATCGCGATCGATGCGATCTCTCGATGACAAAAGCGGAAGGCCGGTACCGTTGGCCACGATTTATCTCTGCCCGCACGGTTAACAAATCAGGCCGAGATCGGTTTCGTTCGCGTCCGATTGGTTGCGTGCTGGACAAGTAGTGATGCAGAAAGCGTGACACAGTTTTAGACGACTGATCGTGGGACTTAACCGCTTCGCCTCGGAAATAGAGAGTGATCCAGTGTCGCCGTAGATCGTGATAGATGCGATCTATCGTGGCACGCGTATGTATGTATATGTGTTCTGGACATTTTCACCGTTACACTGACCTCCCACGTTTGCTGCATGTGGTCTGCTACCGAACGGTGTCCGGTTACTTCCTGATCCTTTGGCAGGAACGTTGTTCACGACTTAAGCTCGATTCATATATGCTCGTCACACAACGATCGATATTTCGTTAAAAGACTTGACAATTTATGCCCCTCCAGCAGAGTTGGGCATTGATCGATTAAAATTTTAATCACGATTGATTGATTAATGTGTACGATTTCAAAAAGAAATCATCGAAAAATCGGCGATTGATTCAATCGATTGATGAAGTTAATCGTCAATCGTTGATTAAAAGAAGAAATCATCGAAAAATTGGCGATTGATTCAATCGATTGATGAAGTTAATCGTCAATCGTTGATTAAAAGAAGAAATCATCGAAAAATCGGCGATTGATTCAATCGATTGATGAAGTTAATCGTCAATCGTTGATTAAAAGAAGAAATCATCGAAAAATCGGCGATTGATTCAATCGATTGATGAAGTTAGTCGTCAATCGTTGATTAAAAGAAGAAATCATCGAAAAAAAACATAAAAGCACGTAAACAGAGTTTATATTATAGACCAAATGACGATACACCTAAACTCAGTTTACATTTTTGTCAGTATTCATATATAGTTTTGATTCCGTATTTCATTTCGAAATTTCAGCAGTTAATCATTAATCAATTATCCGATTGACGATTACAATTGGAAGGAATGTAATCGTTAATCGCAATTAACGACTAAAGTAGAAATTTAATCGTTAACCGCAATTAACGATTAATAAGTATTTAATCGTCAACCGCAATTAACGATTAATAAATATTTAATCCTTAACCGCAATTAACGAGTAAACTAGGAGATTAATTTTTAATTGCGATTAACGATTGAAGTAAAAATTTAGTCGTCAATCGTTGATTAAATTTTTGCCCAACTCTGCCCTCCAGGAACACGTGAAATACAGTGAGGAATTTGAAAGAACAAGTGGAAAGTGGACTAAAGCTAAGAGAACTAATGTAAATAATATTTTCCACTAATTTATGGAGACTCCCCGTTTCTGAGACAATCTCAGATTTCCGCACGTTGATAAATATTTTTGAAGAATGAAGGAATGAAGGAAATGTACTTACGAAGCAAGTTGAACGATTGCATATGTGTGTAAATAAAAATCACGTGGTTACAATTTTATAGTCTTCTGAATGCCTCGGCGTACTTCGCTGGGGCAAAAATTTCAAGCTATCGGTAGATAGATATATTATATGTTACAAAACCAATAAATCGGGGATAACTGACTATTATATTCATAATGCTCGCAGTAAAGTGCATTCAGGTCGAGATCCGAACTTGAACGAGCCACGGCACTGTTAGAAATGCTTGAAATTTTCTTTCGAACGTGTATCGTGGGAACCGTTCGCGGTTGAGCTACAGAACTGAAAGTATCGTTAAGCTCAGTATTTATTACCGTCGGCTTCGAATAGTTATACTGGACACCTCGGTATCCCGCGGACTTTGCAATATTTTACACTGGCCGGTGCCTAACCTAATTCGTCCCGCAACGACACTCTGTAACTCGTTTGGTGTTGTCAATTTCGTCGAATTTCACGCTTTCCAATCGTCACCCGGGGAGTCGAATCTCTACGATGATTCGCGAAATTCCGCAAGGACTGCGCAGTGACTCGCGGCGTTACTGGAGCCGCATAGCGAGACTGCGGAAGTTTATGCAAACGCGGATTTCTGCGGGGAGTAAATAAATGAGATTTCAACACAAGTATGTTCCATGATTAAAGGATCTTAAAACTGTACTCTTCATTTTGCATATTGCATGTACTTTACATATTTACTGCCTATTATGCCTGCGTTAACTTCCGCAGTCTACACCTCATTAATGACTTTCAGCAATTGCTAGACGTATTATCTTTCTAAACGTAATATTTCTGACTTTCTTCTATTCGTGTAATTTAGTCATAGGGAATCGAGTTCTTAATTAACGATTCAGCAGAGTAGGGTAATGATCAACTAATATTTAAAAATGACTAATAGTCTTTTTGAATGTTAGACATAGCAAAATAGTCATTAATAAATTTGGGATGATGTTAGCGGCGCTTATTCGATCAACTTATACACTAAATAGCAATTTTGTAGACATTTCAAACATTCGATTCGGGTTTGAATCTGACATCCTGAGACACGTTTGCTATAGATTGTTTTCTATAAGAGAAAAAGAAGGAAGATGGTGTTTCGTACTAGACCCGCTAGAGTCTTCAGTAAGGCTATCTAGCGGGCCCTGCCTTAGACACAAGTGTCGGAAGGAGGAACGTTATTAATATACTAATTGGTGACAGTTCAGTAACTGAAGTTACTGAAGTTACTTAAAAATTTACGATCGATAATAACTTCTCATTTAAAATAGTTATTAGTCAAAACTTTTTGATTAGTTAGTGATAACTAACTAATCGCACAATAGTGACTCATGACTAAAGATTGATGACTGATCACCCACTACTAATTCACTAATAAGCAATAGTTAACGATTACTTAGAGCTGTGACTAACTATTTGCCATTTAGTTATCACTTACTAATCAAAAAGTTTTGACTAATGACTATTTTGCTATGACTAACATTCAAGAAGACTATTAGTCATTTTTAAATATTAGTTGATTATTGCCCTACTCTGCGATTTAGTTACTCCGAGTCAAAATAGACTCAGGCACCGCTGTCGAAAGGTTAACGATGACTTGCCCATTCATAGTGCTCGAGAAGGGGTCAACGAACGAGATCGATCGACAAGCCAGGTTCGATTTTCGTCTGTAACCTTGGGGATCGACGTTATTCGATAAAAGATGGCATTCGGCAGTCAACGACCGGTCAGAAAGCGGTCGAACTAGTTTGGTCCGTTTACGGGCGATCGCTTACTGGTTTTCGCCAATGTCAAGTGCACGGGGACTTCGGTTGAAGACTGGCCCCTTACTTAATACCGGCTTAATGGACCTCCGTGATGTCACTGAGGACATCGAATTTCGAAGACCCACGGATTCGAGTAACCGGTACCGTAGCGTTCGGTGTGGGCGTTGTGAAATAACGAAATCCGAGGTCGAGAATTTTTTCACGGAGACACGGCCGAATACGGCGAATCTTTCAGCCGCCGGGGCAATTAAAATTAATTAAGCGGGCTGTTTGGTACGGTTAATGAACTGCCGCGCCACCGCCGGGACTTAATTAAACTCCAACGCAATCCTACCGAGGTTCCAATTGAATACTGAATATTTTGTCCCGGGAAACTGACCCGGAATACATCGATCTTCGATGGGACCGGCACCGTAGAATTAATTAAAGAGCTTGTCGGCCGATCGACGATCGATCCGCGTAATTCATGCCAGTTTTCGGGTACTCGCGCGCGAGTGTATGGAATTTAATCGTGCCGAGAGCAGCGTCCACCGAGGACTGCAACTTTTATGAATTATTTATACGCCGATAATCCCGTTAGATGGTCGAGCGGATTCGGCGGCTCTGGAAATCGGACGAGCCGAATGACTAGCTAATTAAGCGTTCATGGCCGAAACAAACTTTAGTCCAGTTCCCCGACGAGTGGATGATTCATTCTTTAACGCCCCGGAGAAACGTTAAAATTCAGGCTACTGAATATTCATGATAACTAGACTAAAGATTTTAAACATTTTAGGCACCTATGTGTAGGCGAAACACAAGTTAGTGACATTATCAGAAGCTTGTATAAATAGTCGAGAAAATACACGTCATTGCAATCGGTGCACAACTTAAAAAGTCGTATAATTTTTAGGAGTGCAGCGAACTTCCTTTTTTGATGTTGAAGAGTTTGTGCAATAATGGCACGCAGGGACGTAAAGAAAGCACGCGGTTTCTTTGATCGTGTTTCTTGCTCGTGATTCTTCCCGCATACAAAGATTGGGGCCACGTGAAAGAGCCTCGCGTCTTTCAAAAGACAGTTCGCGAAAGGACGCGTTCGGTCTGCACGTGTTTCAACCTTTATGGTCCAATTACAGCCCGGTCCCTTTCATTCCGCGTTGCTTGACCTTTAACGGTACACCCGCTGCTAATAAATGCAGAAAATCTGCGGAACGACTTCGGGCTTATTTGCACGAGGGTATTACCTTCGATCGCACGCCCAATAAAATGCGATACGTATCCCATTCGCGGATATTCATTTCAATTTTCGACGTTTTGATCGACCCGCTTATTGACGCCATTTCTTGATCGCGTGAGGTGCCACTGTGAAGGCAGTTGAAATGAAGATAATTGACCCTATAAAAATGCTATCTATACAAAATAAACAATTAAATATTAATTATTGTTTTCTTATATCTATTAGGTTGACAACTAAGTTCGCGACCTCCACATTTTCTCAAACAAAGTCGTTTATATATATATACAGTGAGTGTATAAAGGATTTGTACACTTTTTAAAAACTAATAACTTTTTCATAATTGTACCAAACGACCAGATTTTTTGTAATCAATTAGAAGTATTGGTTTACGAAATGATATGCAAAAAAGATTTTCCAAAAATTATAATTTACAAGGTTAAATGCAAAAATAAAAAAGGCAACTTTTTAAACTTTTTTATTTGGGTCCTTAATGAAAATTTAAAATATATGTTTAGTAGATCTATGTTAGTTATACACATACTGAAAATTTAAAAAGATGCCTTTTTTATTTTTGCATTTAACCTTGTAAATTGTAATTTTTGGAAAATTTTTTTTGCATATCATTTCGTAAACCAATACTTCTAATTGATTACAAAAAATCAGGTCGTTTGGTACAATTATGAAAAAGTTATTAGTTTTTAAAAAATGTACGAATACTTTGTACACACTGTATTTTTTAAGCACGAGTACTTTATATCAAACTAGCTTTCCCCCGCCACGCGTTGCTGTGGCACAGTATTTTTTAAAAGCATGTACTTTCTGAACGTGTTTGTGATGATCTATTTTTTTCGGTCTAACTCTGTCACTCACTCTCTCTCTCTCTCTCTCTCTCTCTCTCTCTCTGACTCTCTCTCTATCTTTGTCTCTGTCTCTGGAAGGTTTTACAGCAAACCGCATTCGAAAAAGTAAATTCGATCAAAAGTTATAAGCAGAAACGTGCCCTTTCTCTCTCTCTCACTCTCTCTCGCACTCTCTCTCGCACTCTCTCTCTCTTTCTCCCTCTCTCTGCCTCTGTTTCTGTCTCTGGAAGGTTTTAGAGCAAACCGCATTCGAAAAAGTCCATTCGATCAAAAGTTATAAGCAGAAACGTGACCAAAAATGGGCGAAAAAGTGGTAATGGTGTCACTAAAGACGTCACAACTTTTGAACCAATGGACTTTTTCGAACGCTCTTTGCTCATAAACCTTCCCGAAGAAACGCCGCGTCTAACGGTTCAAACCCCAACTTTATACGTTGAGCAGTTCCGGAGTCTATGAATCATATATATATATACAAATATACAAATATACAAATATATATACAAACATCCATTTTTATATATATAGATTAATCACAAAATACAGAGCTTCCCAATGATATACAGTTCAAAAGTAATGGTCACTGAATGAGGTTATAATGATGCAATAAAAGGATCACGAAACAAAAGGTCGCGAATTTAATTGCCAGCCTAATAATTTTTTTATTTTCTTTCTGCAATTCATACTTTTTTTTACTTCTTTCAACGTGTATTTTGATGAATGGATCGTGCAGAAACATCCTATCGACCGATTAGCCTACAGATCGCAGATCCAATGTCAAGTTTACGTCACGATCAGCCACGCGATTCACTTTGTATTCCGGTCTGTGGCGATTCACGGTAACGCCGATTGCTCGATGAAGAATTAGTATGCTTTTCAAGGCTCGTTTGACAAGCCGCACGCTCCCTTGATGACCGGCTAGCACGAAAATTTTGGTCAATGACAATGCGTGACCGGCGTGCAGAAACTCGAGGCGCGTGGCCATCTACATTCGAAGAAAGAGTACGAGGACCTCTCGTTCTGCTTTCGGTCACGCGTCCCTGATGGACGTAAAGATCCAAGTGAACTTGCGTGACCTGTGTCATGGTCTCCGTTAAATGAGGTACAGTAGACTCGAACATCACGCAATCCAAGAACTTGCTGGAAGTAATTTAGTCTTGCTAATACATGGATACATATAAACAAATTTGAAATTGAATTTTAACACAAATTCAAAATTGATTTTTAGCACTTATTACACGTGATTCTAGTTGCTTCGACGTGCTGAATACGAATACGACTTGCGTGTTTCGCGGAAATTACGAGATCCCGAGATATTCGCGGAAAACTTTCTTACCGGCACACTGTGGTCTAAAAGTCAGTTCTAGCGTGAATAAATTAAAAATACCAACTAACGTAAATCTGTTGAAATATATACTTGTATGATAGTTTGATATGTATACTACAAAAACAAAATCACATCACCGTATTATTGTTGCCAAGACTGTCAACATTCCAGTAACCACATTTTGTTTTTCTGCGTTAGTCAATTGCTACAAATTATAACCTCAAAATATCGAGTTCTTCCTTGAAGTGTGCATAAATTGTGTTAGTATCTTGTTATATATGATATTATCAGTATGGCTGTAACTGGAAATGGTAGGTTTACGTTTCCTTCACACACTTTATGACATATTTTAAGAACTGATACTTTTTAAGAAAAATTATTAGGATGTCGTTAGTTTTACAAAATTTGCACGCATTTGCACGCGTTGCGAAGTATTTAATTTGAAAGCTTACTTCATCTCAATAAACGGCAAAGAGAAAACGCGATCCCCCGCAATCCCATTATCATTTTATTCTAATATTTTAGTAAACGTATCTACGATCACCATCTTAGAGTTGCTCGAAGAATGGTTCAAATTGAAGAATTTGAAACGAAAGGATTGTGTTAGTGGATTCCTAGAGGCTATTTTTACCGGTAGGAATGTGAGCGTACACAATATTAAAGGAATTTTAGAGAACTTTATCAAAAATATTGAGAAACGTTGGAAAATAGGCAATAATTACAAACATAGATTTCTGTCAGAAAATAAGACTTGGTTAGAATCGACCATAATATTCCCCTTTAATGAGATTGACATTCACGAACTTAAACCCGCAAGAGTTGGAAGGCCATTAAAAAATGTTAATGAATGTAGTATTAGATTAATGATTATTATATTAATAAACAAGTATTCAGTATTGTAAATTACGTTTTATTTACTTTACTCAAATATGTAAAAGTAATTTTTACACAAAATGTCAATTTTTTCCTCGCACAATTAATTCGCACTAGAACCGATTTCTAGACCACAGTGCGGCACATTGAATTCTGCCTTTAAGTGTGCGTCTGTAACAGACACGAATTTATACGAATCATACCGAGCACACACTGAATGAAATAATGTTTGCGACTCGCCCCGAAGCGCAGCAAACGGATTTAACTATATCGCGCCGGAAGCTCTAAATCAGTGGACAGTCGGGTGCAACAATTAGCTCTCAGGCGCACGCATACATCTGCATCGATGATGATCGCTCGAACCTAGAATTATCGCCCGCCGTTACACGGGTTCGGTGCCATTATATCAGCGGACCGTTTCCGTCTGGTTTCGCCTTCTCATGTGAACGAACCGTGGAACATTCCCTGGTGTTATTTACACGCGAAAGAAGAAAGCCGCCGTGGATGCCGCCAATAAAAAAAAAATAAAAGGCTAGAACAAGATACGCCGAAACGCCAGAAGCATAGTTCCGTGCGATAAAAAAAAAAGTTTCACCTGTTGTCCTCTCGCCGTGCCGCATCTTTCGCACGACAGAAAATTCATTAGCCGAGAGGATTTATAGCCGAGATCCCGTGTCGATTTCGAGCGAACAAGAATGATGAGCCAGCGTTCTGGTTTCGCGTTTCGGCTCATAAATATTATCATTTTATTTCCACGGGACAGTTAGCAACGCTGCCAAGGCCGCGTGAAATCGCGGTTGTTTGCCGGCTGAAGACGTCGCTAGGATTAGTTTATATCGAAGGAAAACAGATCCCCGGGAGAGCTTAATTTATCAAAAGACGAGAACCTTTCACGGATAGAAAAGTACATGTCCGATAATATTTATTACTAGACTACGGTTGCTTGTGTTAATTCGAAAGTTTAGATACCGACTAGCCATGGTTTTGTTTATTACCTCACTGACGAATTTACCGCGTTCATAAAAGCACACCTAAAGCTCATTATAATATTTCTCTCATTATGCTTCTTGTATCAGGCAATCCATTAACACGTGTACTCGATTTAATAGTTACCCATTCGTGCTATTTTCATTAAGTCTAAAACCGATTATTTAATTTTAAGTATCTGTTTTATTACCGGCGAGTTATTTATAGACTTGAATGACAGAAACTATGTATAGAGTGCTCATTCCTTTTTGAAAGCCAGCATAGAAACAAGGAAAAATGTACTCGGCGTATCAAGTGTACAAGCCATTTTAGAAGTGACTGATAGAAGCTAGAAAAATTTTATTACCTCTACATCGTGTCTAGAAGCTGTTGTAGAGACGTAATAAAATTTCCGTGGTTGACAGAAGCAAGATCAATTTTATTTCGTGTGTATCGATCTGCAGGCCATTTTAGAAATGAATAATAGAAGCAAGAGAAATTGGATCTCTTTTATATCGTGTCTAGGTGTTGTTATAAGACTGTGGTAAAGTTTTTATGTATAGCTGGTAGAAGCAAAACCAATTTTAGTGAACGCGTATCGAATGTAAAAGACAATCTATGGGACGAACGAGACAAGAAAAATTTTATTTCGTATGTACCCAATGTAGAAGCTATTTTAAAAGTGAGAAGTAATAAAATTTTATTGCGAACGAATCGAGTGTGCAAGTCATTTCACATGCGGTAGAAATAACACAAATTTTATAACATACATATCGAGTCTACAAGCCATTTTAGATATGAGTAATAGAAGCAAGCAACATTTTATTTCATATATTCCGAATTTAGTCAGGTAAGAAAAATTTCATTACATACTTATTCAGTCTGCAAGCCATTTCAGAAGTGAACGATAGAAGTAAGAAAGATTTAATGTGATATGCATCGAGGCTGCAAGCAGTTTCAGAATTAATAATGGCAGTAAGAAAAGTTTGATTTCGTCTGCACCGTGGCTGCAAGCAACTTCGGAATAATTGACGGCGGTAAGAGCAATTTTATTCGGCGTGTCTAGGAGTTGTTACAGAAACGAACCCAGAAGTTTTATAGAGTTACAGTACGAGTTACGGAAGTAGCGGAGGCAAGAAACCGTTTTAGTTTCGTCGGAGGTCCTGGTTTTCGAGGATAATTGACCATTAAGCTTCAAATATTGCGTGAGAGCTGCGATGATCGTTGGCGAACAGCATTCCTTGGGAGTCCCAGAATCTCATAAATATGGAGAGCACACAGCCGCCGCGTTACGCAATCTAATGCCATCGATTTATTATTATCCCGCTTTCTTCTCGCGAAGGATATTGCTAACTAGCATCGCGGAGTGCAGCGGTTTAATCGACGGTAACGTTCGCCGGTCTGGCACGGATAAAGGCCGCCGTATCGATTGTAGGAATCGTCGTGTGCATACGAACGTTTCGTGAGATCGGCGTGGAAAAGCGCGTTTTACGACAACGTAAATGCGTCACGGTTCGCTGCGAGTTCCGAACAACGACAGTGGAAATTTTCGTGGTCGTCGGGAACTTTCGCTTTTCACTTTCAGCCGATCGAGTAACCCTGCGACACACGTGTTTTCAAAGATCGAAAAAATCGTGCGGATAAAACCGACACCGGACCCCCGATTCGAGATTTACCGGGTGTATCGCGTTCGCGGCGGGAATCTCGATTCGATTTCAATTAATTCTAACGCCACACCACACTGCGGTCTCGACAGCCTCGGACGAAATTCAAATTCGAGGAGAGAAGAGGAACTATATCGTTCGACGAGCCGTGAATGATGCATCGCGCTCTCTGGACTGTACGATGATACATCTGGATCCTTCTAACCTCATTCCGGATTCGGTGATAGAAAACGGTCACACTCGGATACGTTCTCCAGCTTGTCAGTTTATCCGTCTTCATTAGCGGACGCTTGCTGACGGCAGCACGTCACTTGCCAGTTTCATAGTCGAATCGACTGCAATTCATTCTTCTGGGATGCTGATTTTGCTGAAAGACTATTCTTTACGAAGAATCTTTCTTACGAAGACCCTGAGCATTTTAATTTTCAACAATTTTCTTTCGAATGATAATCTCAAAAGAACACATTTAACCTTGTCGAATAAAATTTTATCTACAGTCAAGATGCACAATCTAAGGTGAAGTGCCCTATGCCTGGACAGCATGTTTTTCTATTTTAAATTTGATCACTTTAAATAAACAAAAACAATTTCTTAAGAGTTTTAACATACAGTTCAGAGTTTGTAAAGTACTTTAAAATAAAAAATCATTGTTTAGGTTAATATCTTAATTGTATTAACAAGAATAATTCAAACCTATAGTTGGACATATTAAATCCAATCTAAGCTAGTACCTGGGCAGAAGTAAAGCCTATATCGGGACAAATTCAATTTACGAGTTGATCGAGCGGACATAACCTAAAACGTTGGTTGGTGGCGCTGTTGCGCATGACGAATAGAAGATGCTTTGCGTAATATGTAGTATTCTTATCATAGATTATAGTATTGTATTATTTAACCAAATATATATTTATTTTCATTTACTGTTTTAATAAAACTTGTCATAATACAACTTTTAAGGTTAGGTAGTAATACTGATAGATTTAAGATGTAAACATAAAGTATTATTAACGTCACAACCGGAATACATTTTCTACATACGTTATTCAAGCTAATAGAAGACTAATTATACGTACATGTAGTTAAATAATTTGCAAACAATGCGTTGATTTTATTCACAAACACGTGTCCGGCTTCAGGCGTAAGCACATTGCGTATAAGCTTAGAGTGGGACAGCTACTGTCATCGCGTCTCAGTATGGAGTACTTATATTTGAAAACAGTCCTAATCTTGGACATCTAATATTTGGATTAATAATTATTATTTACGTTAAGTTTGATTGCCAATTTATTTTAAAATATCAATATTATTATGCGTGATAATTATTTTTTGTCTGAGGGCTTAAATTATATCTTCTTTTTCTAACAGAAGTTCGAACTATAAATGCACATGATTCGCATGTAAATAGACTATTTTGTATACTGTTTTCAGATGAACTTTGAATTCATTTTTAAATTTCAATTGATGTCTTAATGAAATAAAATTCATACCTACTTGTAGCTAAGGCCTCAGAATATATAATATAATTATTTAATCTCTTAATTACTGATTTTACTATGAAAATTCAATTGTCCAGAGTTAGGTATCACTTTTGGACTGTCCAGACTTAGGGCACTTCACCTTAGATCTTATTATGCAGAACGACTACTTTCGTGATGGAAGTTAGGTTGGGATAGGCCAGTAGTAGATTTTGTCAGTAGTCTATTTCCTAAAAAATTATTAAACATGTAAATACCCTTTTTGTGAGTCCAATAATACCACAATGTCAATCAAGTCAGTCTAAAAGCTAGATCCTTTCGGTAATGATCAGTACTTCATCTGTTATACGCCAATCCCTTCGACAAATATCCCGTCGTTCCAGCCCGGTCGGCCACCAAAGGAGTAGAAATCGAGCACAATCAAGATTTCGAGAGACGTGAGACACTTGTTATACTTGTTGGCTGATTTCCCATGCAAATTCCATGCGCGACGAGATAGGGAATTACAGAGTTCCGCTCGAAATTCCGCTCCGAGAAAGGCTCTCGACTTGTTTTCGATTCCCGGATGTTTCGGGGTGTATAGAGTTGTCGTGGACGAGATCACGTCACGTTCCAGCGTGGCACGTCTTGTCAAGGATGCAGACACGATAATCAGCATGGCTAGGTACTCGGTACAAGTACCATGAATGTAATACTAGTCGCCGGAACGGAGAACGTGCTTCGCGCTTTGTTGGCTTTCCGATACTGAGCCGGTTAATAATTACTCTTCGCGGAGGAGGAGATTTAGGATAGTGTTGATTGGAATCTCATTAAAAGTATCCAGCTTTAGTCGCAGGCAACCATTTTTCACGCTTATCAGTTTCCGTGGATTTATGACTGAATGATTATGACTAGGAATTTATGGAATTTATATAAAAAATAATTTTAGTCTTATACATTTAAATATGTAAAATTTGATTTCTTGAATGTCGTTGTTCATCTGTGTATAACATTTCTTGTTACACTTGGAACTAGTACGGAATGAAAGTAAAATTGCTGTATCAAAATTGTACAAAATTTCAGTTCCCCTTAATGAAGTCAATGATACTTTTGTCAGGAGTAAAATCGTGAAGGGGAACGAACATGGCGGCAGCTTCAATGAAGAAGGAGCTAGAATTCTCGCAGACAAACGGACGCCAGAAGTGAGTCGCTCCTAATCTGAATAAACAGGAACAGCAGCGACAGCCTGGCGAACAAGAAATCGCATGATCACGACACGTGTTCATATTTGTCGAAGCGCGATGGAACAAGGGTTTCGTGAGCTTTCGTGCTGCGCCGCGTGCGACGAGTCTATTTTCACTTCGAGTATAATAATTCCGACGCAAGATTACGCCTCGGGCGGCACCACCCAACAAAACAAGGCTCCAACAAAACGATTCTTTTGTCTGCAGCCTGATCTCTTGAGAAATTGAGGCTACACTAAGTAATACTTATTTAATTTTTCTTCGGTGCAAATGGCGTAAACATAAAACAATTCCCCATGAAATATTCATTTAATATAGGCAAGATTCGTTATTCCGCCGCCCACTCAATATCAATCTACGTAAATTGACGCTTCTCTCCCTAAAATCCTGAAAATGTGTGCGCGCTCACGAACTCTTCCAGACGATGGATTCAGATCGGATCTTGCCAATATTAGGGGACTACCATAAGAACTGGTGATTGCTTTTCTTCCACTGACACTTTGTAAGACGACAGTGATGTATTCTTTGGCAGCTGATGCCGAATTAGGGGACGAAGAAACTTCTAAGGGCGCAATTCAAGAATCACTCCAATAGACGTACAGTTGTTAATAACTCTCCTACAAGAAAAGGGCTGCATTAATTCAAATTTACGATTTTTTCATTTCATGGTAATTAAGTGGGATGATTATGAAATTTTCATAAATTTTCATCTGGGTGTGGCCGGACGGGTGGTATAACCGAGCAGGGATGATACTGCATGTAAAAATAAGTCGAAAAAAAGGAATAACATTTTTTTGTTTGACGCTTCGTTTTCGAAAAAATAGAGTTTGAAAATGCAGCGAATACATGTGCTATTGCATAAGAATCGTCTGACCATGATCAACCAATTCTACTTTGAGCATATATGTACTAAAGCACGCGAACCTGGCGGAACTTTAAACAAGATTTTCTCGAAACCGAAGCGACAAACACAAAAATGTTATTCCTTTTTTTCGACTTATTTTTACCACCCTGTATAACGCCTTTTACCGACGTTCCTACGAATAGTAAAATGAACACGATGAAGGTGCTGAAAGCGAGATTCTGCATGCTTTTCCTTTTCACAAATTACTGTATAAAATCGTGAATTTGCATACTTATCGGGTAATCATCTGCACCGGACGATTTGCGAGTGTCATCAAGGTATGGAAAATAAAAGTAGTAATGCAGACACAACATTAGAGCACCGGGAGCAAGCATACGGCGCGTAGACAACGTTTTGCACTTTGACATATCGACGTAGGAACTTCTGCGGCGAGTAGAAGGGTGTGGTGGTCGTCAGATCGAGGGCGATAGGTCGCCACTTTCCCGACCTCGTCATGCGTTTTACACGATCATACCCATAAACGTAGCTTCCCACTCTTTCAGGTACGTGGGTGCTGCCGGCACTCTGACAATAGGCTCACTTGGCCGACTCGATTTCGTTCTTTTCCCCGTCTGTTCCCTATAAGTCCTACAAATGGGACAGGATGTGACGAAAGCACCGCGAACAACTGTATTTGTCGCAATTCGTCAAACGTTTGAGTCTTATCGCCCGCTGCCTTCGAACCTATTCTCCCGGAAGTGTTGTATCGTGTTACCGTTTCTTGCGCGATAATTCTCTACGAGAAATTACTCATTAGATTGCAGATTAACCATTTAAAATTGTATTATTTTTGTGTTATTAGAATCGTTAAAGCAAAAAGACATTTTTGTTTTACTCCTGCTGCTCGAAATTGATTCAGAGAATTTTTATTTTGTATAAAAATTTGTGAAAAGCGAAAGGAAAGTTAAAATTTTGAGACCGCGAAAGAAATGTTTTACCGCAAGGGGTTAATTTCTTCATTGTCGATTCTCTTCCGCCACGTATTAAGATTCCTCGGACGTAAACGCGTTGAGACGAAGCAGCGTGAACCAGCCTCACCCACAAATTTCTATCTGCGGTTAAGGGAGCAGTGTATCGGGTGTATCGGCAGTAAAATCAGAAGGGAGCGAACTGGCGTGGCGGCGATCGTTTTTCGAATTCCGATACTGCCGGTTCTGCCGGTCGCGGTTCCTGCGGTGCGGTGTCTCGCGCGCTTCACATTTGGACATTATACCTCGGATATTAAAATATCACCGAAGCATATCGAACGAGCGAGTCGGCAAACCAACAGAACGAGCGAATAGCTGCCGATTCCGAAACGCGTTTACGTAAGAGTCAAATGACCGCGGACACGCCGGCAAGACCCGCGAAACGTGAAATTACGGGTCTTTCGCCTTCGTCCAGAAGCTGTCCCGATGCAGACCGGTAATTAGTTCGGACTGGAGCTTTTTGTCAACAAACCGTTATCTAATATTGTCGCGCAAAACGGCCGCGAAATGGCGTAATATTTCACTGTGACGCGAAACAACCGAACGAACAAAGGGAACGCTTTTTGCTGCCGGGGTTTTAATTCTCCTTTGCCTGTGTTCCTCGCTCTCTTCCGGGAGCCGGGACCATTTCGACTGTCTGCCACGTTTCACGTTCCCAGCCCGAAGATTTTATATGAAACCGCGGCGTTCCCGGAGTTTTTGAGACGCTAACTCGCGTGGGAATTGTATGCAGTTCTTGTCACCCGATAAAATGCTACGACCGCGGCAAAATTCCGGCAACTAGTCCGGAATTATTTCTTCGAACTACAATACGGAGTAAGATGAACGCTCGTTCATCTTGTGTTGGGAAAATATTTTGGAGAAATTTCTGTGTCGTGGAAAAATATGAATACTTTGGATTCTTAGGATACGGTTATAGAAATAAATTCTACGAAGTTGTGCAGAAATGTTTCTCCACTTCGGACTCGGAAGGCTCGACAAACATGTGCTGTGAAACTTTGTAGGCTTGTTTCGCGTGTTATATATCGCTACGTATGAATGCGTAAACTTCCGCGGTGCACTATCGCGGGACATTCCCTGTAGAAAGCGGGAGGCACTAATTTCAATATTTAAAGAAAAATTCGCCACGTTGGTCTGCCACAGTGGAGCGATTGTACTGGAGAGACGTCGCGTCGGCCGCGTGTAGCATAGTAAAATGACGTAACGAAACCGCGGCGAGTGTGTCGGCGCTTGTTCGTACCTATGTAAGTAAAATAAAAGTGTGTCTGTGGCGCGTGACCCACTGCACAAGCAACTATCTATCTAACTAGCTATATGTACACGGGAGACGAACTGCACTGTTATTTTATATTGTTGCTTAGTAGGGCAACTGACAACTGGCATCCCATTAAGTGCAGGAAGTGAGGCAAGTAGTGGAGGCAAGACGATGCTCAGGGCAACGGATCATAGTATTCCCAGAGTTTTGCTCGGCGGTCTGGCTGACTGCTAATTAACAGCCGGACGGAATACCGACGAATCCGAGCGCGAGTTTCAACTAGCTCCGGGCTATGCAGGTGACGCTGATGAAGCAGGTACTCTCTGATCAATGGACTAACGCGTCGCAGCCACGCGAATGAATCGTCTACATTTCGGAGAACCATTGTGCCGCTGCCAATTCCTCTTAGCCTTAAATTCCCGTCGATTCACCGAACGACGCCGTTTCATAATTTATACTAAAATTGCAGCACGCCGGGTTTTATCAATAATTACTTCCAACACTCTCTCCGATTCCAGCACGAACTCGTTGTAATATCTTCAGGGAACTTCTGTGTCATTTTATGCTTTCGAATCGGTGCACAGATATTGTGCAAGGCCTTGCATTATATGTTTGCAATAACGACAACGCAACGAGGCGACCGAGTATCGAATTGAATTATCCGAGCACGTCAGACGTCATTAACATCCGTAGAAGCTCGTGTTATTTTCCCGTCGACGATCCTTGACAGTTTACTCCTCGATGGAATCGTGTGTGACAGAAATTGTCAACGTAGGAATTGGCATTTCGCACGTTGCGACGCGCCATTAACACGCTCTATAAAAGCGAGTGTCTCGGCGAACAATCACGGTCGAGCGACGCCAAATACGATCCTCGCGAAAAACAGAAACTGCGAGAAGCCGATCGATCAAACTGGAACGGAAGAAGTGCAAGCCTGGAGCGCCTTGTACGTCGAAGCCGACGTCGGTTTTAGTCATCGTCGTGGTTCTGGTTTAATCAGAGGCTCATTCTCACGATCAAATTAATGAGAACTTTGTCAGGTTACACGGTAGGAGTGTCGACGTTTGTTACTTGATGAATCTTTTACCTTACAGTGAGAGCCAGACTCGGAACGAAACAAAGTACACCTTTTTTGTCGCATACTATTCGTTAGGCCATTTTTGTCAGCGCGCCACCAGCTCGCCTTATTTGCCTCTGTTCGTTATTTATCGGGAAACATCGATATCGGAGGCCATACTGTCTGAATTTGATTCAACGATGGCGGAAACGTGGGAGACCAAGGCTGAGAAAAATTTCATTTCTGGTTTCCGATCGTTTGCAATTTATGCTGGTTCTACGAATTATGTTATTGGTACATTGTTAGTGATAACAAATCAGCGCTCCATTGTATGAGCCTACCGTCATAACGATTGATATACGCATATTACCCTTTTCGTTAGCATTAGCTCCATTTCCCGTTGGTTCCAAGCAAAGGAGCCTTTGTCGTCAGCATTTGACAAGGCACAACAGCGTTATTGCATTATGCAAATCGCATCGACATTCCAGCTCCAGTTCCACGTCCTGAACAATATCTCGCGGCTACCTGCGACGCATGTCAACCGGAACGGTGACAGTAGTCGAAGTTTCTCACGCGATTGTCACACCTGCGAACGCGCGTGTGTCCCTCGGAAAGAAACGGCCTGGTCGAGAGAGAGATAGTGAGGGGAAAAAAAGATACCGAGAGATTAAACGAAACAAGGCCGATGGAAAGTGGCGAATCTTTCCGCGTCCCGTGACAGGAAACGCTGGTTTAATCTGTACCAGATGAGCGTGTCTCGCTGTTAGGTGGATCGGCGCAGTCACGTCTCGTTCTGTCCCACTTTTCCGACGCCGACGTTTCGTTCACGATCGTGGAACGTGTTCTAGTCTACCCTTCGGTTACGCTCCTTTGATAATCGATAGCTTTACGCCAGGCTCATAAAGCCGGATGCATTAATGCAACGGGATCCGTCCATTATCGGGCAACAACAGTTTTCTCTCGCGACTTTCTTTCCGTAAGAGAGAAACCCTCAGTTTTCATCGACTCATCCGATATCCTGGAGTTCTTCGCGATGATCCTCCGCTCTTTTCGTTTCCCGTTGACACTGGAATCATCACGTATGTGGGGGTTTCAGGTTTCTTCTGTTGCAATTGATACGATGAGAAAGATGCTTTCATAGGAAATCAATACACACTCTTGTGTTAAGGAGGTGGACTCCTTTTTCCAGGATTGCAAGATTCGCCTTCTCATTTATCGATAATAATACAACACGGGGTTTTGCAGTAATCAAAAACGCTAGATAAAAGATTGATTTATAGCGCTATCTCCTTCACAAGTCCTATTTTTTCGTTTACGAGGCGTAATTTGCATTATTCGGCAGCGTAATTTGCATACAACTGCGCATGTAGCTATTTTCATAGCTGCATGCTGCCGAATAATGCAAATTACGCCTCGTAAACGAAAAAATAGGGCTTCCGAGGAAAATAGCGCCCTAGACCGATCTTTTATCTAGCGTTTCTGACTAGTAAAAAACCCCATGTTTGTATTATCGAGAAATGAGAAGGCGAATCCCGCACCCTTGCAATCCAGGAAACGGTCTACCGCCATAAGAAAATATTCTTAGTGCTCCTTATTCTTCTCTTTGCGGTCTAGAATTACTTTATGGTGGTGTAAGAGACAGCGAACTGCGAAACGAACAACAAACGCGTCGGGAGAAAACGGTTTTGAAAGAAAGTTGTCCGTTGACTGTCGCGAATAGGAATGATTGATGACCGGCAGATCCTCGAACCCCGATGTATGACGGTCTAGTTAAAACGTCGCCGACAGCGTCGCAGCAAAACACTTGTTAGGCCGGATGTGTGGACATAAGCCGAGTACATTTTGCCAATGTTACGTCGAAATCAGCCGGGAAGTGGCTTTTTCCTGCGTCTTTTAATCGAGGGTACAGCTCACGGTAATGGAATCCGTGACCGGTTCTCGATCCGAACCCAAACGATTGATCAGGGCACGCGTAACAAGTGAACAATTACCGCGAGCGTTTCCTCCATGTTTTATTCCTTCGACCGCGTTAATGAAATCAACGATCGGCCGCGATTATTCCCCGGAGGACTGTCCGTGCTCGAATTCCACGGAATTGGACGGGGAACTGGGAATTGTCCAATCGGAATCAAGGTGATCCCTTATTTAACAGTTAATCGATACTGCCTTTTCATTACACGTAAAATAAAACGTGCAGAGAGTTTGATTTCTGTTTAACTTCCGGAGCAGTAAACGTGACTATTTTACTTTATTTTTAAATAGTAACAACACTGTGTCTATCCAAAAATTCCTTTTTTTGTAATATACATATTAAATCTTTCTCATAAATCTAATAATACATTTACTAATTTATGTTATAATTTAAAATTCCCTGTATATCCTAAGAAATAAATTTGTTGAAGGTTTGAATTAAATTTTTTATTGATAGGAATTTTTGAAGAATTACAATTGGCTAAAATTGCGCAGGAAATATTTAACCATTCGCGGTCCAAATTGTGTCCTCTTTATTATGTCTATTTACTACAATATCTTATAATTATAAGACGAATTCAGTTACGTGTAAATTCACTAATCTAGTCATAGTTCCCGCACGTCATTAAGTCTCGAAGCAAATTAAAATTATAGAAGCGGTACTCTCGACGGGGTTAAACATTAATTACACGCAGCACAGAGGTAACTTCTGCTAAAGAATTACTTGTTCATGCTCCCAGCAGCGTTTAATTACAATTGCCCGCGCATAAGTAATGTATAACGCACATGCGATACGAACGCGAGGTTATTATTGTAGGTCGCTATCGTGGAAATGTGTACCTAGAAATTCTGTTAAAGTAAATTTAATTTTCTACAGGAATGGTTCCGTAACGTAAAGGAAAAATGCATTTTACTAGGATCTTCCGAAAGTTCATTAAACTTGATCAAGTCTATTAATTCTTATAACAGTTTCATACGGTATTGAGCGCATAAACTTTCGCGGTCTAATCTCGCGGATAGTGGGGCTATTTTTCTAGGAAGTCTCGACGCCTGTTTTCACAGTCTCGATGTAGTCTCCTTATGTAGAAATGATAAAAATGTATTCTGTATTTTCGACTTGTTTGCTCATGTAAAATCACCCCCACCACAGCGGACTTCTAATCAATATCAGGACACCCCGTATGAAGAAAGTTCCGCGTCTCGGCGTCTCCGAAGGATCGTAACGCGCTCGAAGTGAGCGCATAAAATGTGCCCGCGCTCGAGGATGCCGGAGTAAAGATAAACTCCATCAGGAAATTCGCGCAACGGTTTTGCGCTGTTTGCGTTCGCACCTGTTTAATAGACCTCTAGGTAAACAGCTCGACGAAATGGTCTTCGGATCGATCGGGCGGCGGAAACTGCTCGACGGATGGAACAGGCATAAACTTCTAGGATAGTTCACGCAGATGATTTCTCCGTTTTCTAGCGGCAAGAAAGTACGTGCCGTAAATTTTATACGCTGTTAATCGCCGGACATTTGTCAATCCTCTCCAGTTGCGACAAAGCAACTGTCTGGAGCAAGAATTCTGACTTTCGAATGTAAGTGTGGGGTATAAAGTGAAGTGCCCTATGCCTGGACAGCACGTTTTTCTATTTTAAATTTTATCACTTTAAATAAACAAAAACAATTTCTTAAGAGTTTTAACATACAGTTCAGAGTTTGTAAAGTAATTTAAAATAAAAAAAATCATTGTTTAGGTTAATATCTTAATTGTATTAACAAGAATAATTCAAATCTATAGTTGGATATATTAAATCCAATCTAAGCTAGTACCTGGACAGAAGTAAAGCCTATATCGGGACAAATTCAATTTACGAGTTGATCGAGCGAACATAACCTAAAACGTTGGTTGGCGGCCCTGTTGCGCATGACGAATAGAAGATGCTTTGCGTAATGTGTAGTATTCTTATCATAGATTATAGTATTGTATTATTTAACCAAATATATATTTATTTTCATTCACTGTTTTAATAAAACTTGTCATAATACAACTTTTCAGGTTAGGTACTAATACTGATAGATTTAAGATGTAAACATAAAGTATTATTAACGTCACAACGGGAATACATTTTCTACATACGTTATTCAAGCTAATAGAAGACTAATTATACGTACATGTAGTTAAATAATTTGCAAACAATGCGTTGATTTTATTCACAAACACGTGTCCGGCTTCAGGCGTAAGCTTAGAGTGGGACAGCTACTGTCATCGCGTCCCAGTATGGAGTACTTATATTTGAAAACAGTCCTAATCTTGGACATCTAATATTTGGTTTAATAATTATTATTTACGTTAAGCTTGATTGCCAATTTATTTTAAAATATCAATATTATTATGCGTGATAATTATTTTTTGTCTGAGGGCTTAAATTATATCTTTTTTTCTAACAAAAGTTCGAACTATAAATGCACATGATTCGCATGTAAATAGACTATTTTGTATACTGTTTTCAGATGAACTTTGAATTCATTTTTAAATTTCAATTGATGTCTTAATGAAATAATATTCACACCTACTTGTAGCTAAGGCCTCAGAATATATAATATAATTATTTAATCTCTTAATTACTGATTTTACTATGAAAATTCAATTGTCCAGTTTTAGGTATCACTTTTGGACTGTCCAGACTTAGGGCACTTCACCTTATTTCATTCAAAAACGTCAGTATACAAAAATAATCCATGAACATTGGCGATATTTTTTGTTAACAAATATAAGAAACATCAGGTAGATGAACAAGAAAAAATACCGGTTGCATATGTGTTGAGCAGGTAACAATTTCTTTCTTATGCTTTCTAATCCACTGATCTACACCCAATGGCGCGTTAAATGAAGTCCGAATTAACTTCATCTAGCAGAAATTATCTAATTTCTCAATCGGAACAAGAACCTTGTAAGCAACGTCCAGTATACTATTACAAAAACGGGAAAATTAGAACCTCTTTGTAACGTATAGAAAACCAAGTCATCCAGAATTACTATGATAGTGAAGTGTACGAAACTGTAAACCGATTGTCAGACGGATCTTGCGCCATTATTAACGATCACGGTTGTTCGCGCAATTAAAGCCGGTAGCGTACGAGAAAACCGGTGAAATTACCGGTAAAAGTTGCAATTAACGGTGATCGAAAGTCCCCGTTGAGCGGAAATGATCGACGTCTGTCCCTCGTGGGCAATTAATAGCGACTAATTAACTGCCTACTAGGAATATCGGGGACGTGTTCAGGTATGGCGGTGGGTATGGAGGTCGACGGATCGTCTCTGAAACAAAGTCCTATGAGCATCCTGACCGAACGGGGTGAAAACAACCACTCGCGCGGAACCATGACGCCATGGTGACGCCGAAGAAATTTGAGATCGACGTGAAAGAGAACTTTCTCCCAAAAAGCCGTTATTTAGTCCCCGTCAACGCCACGCAAAAAAGCGGTTTCCCCCCTTTTCACTGAATGGCCAACTCCTACCGACTTAATTGTTCTTCGCCTTACTTTCACAGACGCGCAGCCGAAAACAGGGGCACTGACATTGATAACTGCCCGTCTAGAAAGGTATTAACATCGACGTCGACATTTCGCTCCAGTGAGCAAAAAATTCGATGTTTCTTAAAATACGTTTCTTCCTGAGAATTTCTGATTTAAGTCTCTACTTCCATGGGAACTTTTATGAATAAACGCTGCTGACCATTTCGGAACGCATGTCTCTTAAAATGAGTCATAGTATTATTAAGACATCACTCGCCTACCGACAGCTACTTAGTAGTTTATAAAAGTCTATGATTCATTGCTGTCGATTTCTTAATCGTTTTTTCAGCAGCAATGGCAACTTGATTCGGAAACCAACAAGAAAACCTCGGCAAAATAATTTAACAATTACTCTAATGATTATACGTCATAGCACAGTCATCGATAGACTTCGGACTTTTATGCTAAATAAAAATTGATTGGATTAATAGCGAGGTGTAGGTTCCACACAGGCATTTACCACTTTTTATTAATTTTAAAGTGTCGGAAATAACACAAAGATGTTTCAGAATTAATTACTGAATGAATACTTCTACATTTTATTTAAAACAAGTATTAAGTGGAGCGAGTATGTTTTTTCGCTCAGTTTTTTCACAGAAAAGGTGCTGTCGCGTGTTCCCAATTAACCTGACGTCTTAAAAGAAGCCGGATGCACGGAACCACGGGTCATCGAACTCGATCTTTCGTTTTACGATTTCGTGAACGTTTAATGAGGGCCCGTCGGAAATTCCGCCTCCGGTTATGTTGCGGTAAATTCGAGAAACCATAGACCACGTACGAGCACGAAGCGTATTTTTGCATCGCGATGGAACAGCTGCCGGAGACCCACCCTGCGGGTTAATCAATTTACTGTTATTGGTCCAAATAAGCGGTGGGGTAACGAGGGAATGCGGTTTCTCGGCGAATAATAGGCAAGCAAATGCGAAAGAAACATCGGCCGAAATGCTAAAAGCGGCGGTCTATCGATATCGAGACGAAATAATGACAACAAGATGACGGCTCTAAACATTGTCGCGGTGCCGAGGACTACTCGAACGAAACTTATTCGCCGGACTGTGGGAATCATTTCAGGGATTAAGTGGCAGTGAACCTAGTTCGTGAAATGAATGGATCCCCGGGGGAATCGTTAAGACAAACTACGGTACTTGCGAAGCGAATTGCCCGACGATAAACGACCTATTGTCCGATTACGTTGGAAACGAGCGGTCCTCAGACGTGAGCGGAAAAATTGTTAACGCGTCGGTATGCGCGCTCGAAAGTGCGTTTGGGAAACATACTTCGGTAGAGAAATTGACATTAAACCTACCATCACTCCTCAAATCACTGATTTTATTTTAGCGTTAATAAATAAGGTGCTCTTCCATCATTTTCACACAGTTTCCCGAGGACTTGGTTACTTTCCCACGTCTATGAGAGTACGATCAACGGTAGCCGCTTAAAAACGCCAAGAGAACAAGATAATTCGCTCGTGATCCTAAAACATCGCCGATTTCTATCATTTCACAATCCGATAGTAGTATAAACAGTGCACCCGCAAATATTCCGAGGAAATTACCTTGTCAGTCAGAGCGACGCGGCGGGGCCGCAGACACCGGCGCGAGCAACCATAAAATCAATCTGCCGATCGGCACGGGATCGCAAGAGGCCAGGGCTGTGCCGATCGGCGGAGATAGGTGTAATTTCGAATCCATTAGAATCAATTTTCTTAGAGCTCTGCTATCGCACGGAACGCACGCGTGTCGTACCCACGGCGACTCGCTGTCGGTGGTTTCACCGTGATTGCGATTCCAGGCGGACGCGTCACGAAGATCGGGCCCGTGTGCTCTCAGCGATCGACGGGAATGCCGGGTTTAACCTAGATCAACGGATCCAGCGGCGAGGAAGAAGCCGATCGATGCCACGACAGAAGTCGTTCGTTCGACTAGCCGCGATTTCTAGCTCCTTTTTCGTTGCCACCCCGGTGTGCGCCCGACTCTTCCTACGCTTCCGGCGACGGAAATGGAAACTGGAGGACCGAAGAGGATACGGATCCTCTAAGTTTGTCGATTGAATTCGGTGCAACTGTCCTCCAGGATGTGGCAGTTCACATGTGCTGAAAGCAGACCTCTCGTTTCACTTTTTCTCCCCTCAATATCACGGCATGCGCGCCTGACCAATGTCGTTTCCGGTTTTTGCGCGCCAAGAATGCGGCCGGCTGATGCATGGCTCCTGTAATTTTATGGCGTACGCTGCTCGCTGAATCCGGGGACCATAGATGCTTAAATCGGAATGGAAAGAATCCTGAAGAATTATTTTTCCACTAAAGTGTTTTCGGAAATGGTTCGCGAGGACTTAATGCCATCCGATTGAGGAACTACGAACGATGCTCTCATTTATCGAAAAAACGTCATTGGATGTTCTCATTCCATGATAAATAATATGGATGATGTACAGTAATGGGTTACCATATGACGAGGCGCATTATGTGACGAGTGAAAGGATTAGAAACTGACAAATTAAGTACTAATGCTCATCGAACCGTGGGCTTTCATGCTAATTCATGTTTTTAGGGACTGATCGAGAAAAACAGGAATTATATTCTTAAAGATTACAAAAAATATTACATCTGCGCACGATATTATTATAGAGTATTATAAAATGTTCGCATAGAGTGTAGACATTTATAATGTAGTCGCAAGAAACAGTTAAAACCAGTTAGTTTCACCCTCCGCCATCTGCTACTCGAGAAGAGATTACCAATACGTAGACTGACAACGTCTCCGATCAAACGTCACAGTAAACAAGAACACAGTAGATGGAATCCAATTTCACTTTTAATTAAGCATTCCCGATAGATCTCCATCCCATCGACATTTAAATGAACACGTCTACCCGGGCGAGCTGCCCAACACAGTTTCCTGACGACCTCTTCGCTCGTTAACGATACCCATTCATTAAGCAGGCTTACAATGAACGCTCGTACACTCGCTGCTTTTTTTACGTAAACGAATGCGGCGAGACCACCGGCGTGTTTCATTCACGGGCAGTTTCTCGGTTAAACCGTTAAGGACGCGAGACTTCAAGGAGACAGAAACAAAGTCGGTGAGAGAGCTGCGACAAAGACGGAGAAAGAGAAAATGACTGGTTTGCGATGAGGCTGATCGGGAGACTTAACGAGGCTCGTTTATAGGTGTACAACTATTTCGTGCAAATTTCCTATCGAGTGTACCCGTGTAGATTATGATCTCCATTTTCTAGTGTACCCATGTAGATTATGATCTCCATTTTTTAGTGTAGCCATGTAGATTATGCAAAATGTACGAAGTGAATCTGGTTGAACGAAATAAAGAAATGAGCATTTGTCAGTCGTTAATTGAACATCTTTTGTGTTACACGCGTAATATGTTTTGTTAAATATATGGTTCGTTTATAAACATTGATACGTTTCTGTGTAGCTCACCAACTATTTTGTGCAATTTTCCTGTACCCAAAACCAACGATAAAAATTGTTCAAGTCCCCCATAGATCAGCTCCTGATTAAAAAAACGTGCCATTTTTTAATGCTCCAATTTAGAGTGTGACTTGCAGATTGGAAGTGGTCATACCGACCATGATCGCACACGGAAGGAACAGCGAGGGGCGTTTGTATGTAGGTGAACAACTCGACGGACCAGTCCGCGATAAACGGTTCTGTGCACAGGCATCGTGCCATCCGCTTCAAAAACCCATTTCTATCGTCGGCGATCATGTCGGCGGAATAAAAGAAACGGAAACGTCGGCCCGCGCCTGTGGAAAAAAGGAAAAGGGAAACAAACCGGTAGGCCTTTCCGCAAACGCGATCCAGAACCAGATTGTCGTTCGAGGAAATCATCGCTGGATGCGGTAATTTGCCAGCTCGCGTTCCGCCGAGCAATCGCGGCCGCCTTGCCTTTTGCATTCATTACGCGACCGTTTAGCGACAATTAATCAATGGCCGTCCTGTTTTGTGCAGAACGTGAGCCGCCCCTGTGTTTAACGAACGATCTCCTTCCTCGAGACAACAACACGATTTCACACGAGCGCGTGATCGTTTAACGAGCCACGCGCCGACTCTATCGATCATTGTACCCGGTTTCGGACCCTATTCGCGGTTCGTTGTCCTGGCGCATACTTCGGGAGAAAATCGGCGATCTGATCGACATTATACCTACCACTGGTAAAATGGTCGGTTTCGTATTTTGTAGAAGATAAATATGTTTTTTTCTATCGATCGTATTTGCTGATAATAAATCTTTAACTGTTTTCGGCGCTACGGTTCGATCTTTTGTTAAGAACAAAGCAATTTTGCTAATTTAGTAAAGCATAATCAACGTTTCGATCCTAGTTTGGATCTTTTTCAAGATTAATTTCAATTGCGTCTGTAAAATAAATATGTTATAGTAATGTTGAAAAACAGAAATTATTGAGTAAATTATTATTATTGAGACACACTCACTTGACGCAATTCAAATTAATCTTGAAAAAGATCCAAACCAGGATCGAAACGTTGATTATGTTTGACTAAATTAGCAAAATTGCTTTGTTCTTAACAAAAGATCGAACCGTAGGACCGAAAACATTTAAAGATTTATTTGTAGAAGATGATTGAAAAAATCGTACCCGATTTAAATCATCCAATATTTTGCAAATTTTTGTGATTGTAAGATGCTTTCATGGTAAAACTTGATAATTTTACCACGTTTTTATTAGCTCGTTTTCTTGTCTGTCTGTTTGTTTGTTCGGCACAAATTTTGTAATTGATTTTAAACTAACTTCCCGATGAGCTAGAGACTTGAAACTTTAAACATATCTCAGAACTGGATGACAATGCAATATTTTATCGGTTCCTCGATCGGTTCCTCGATAAACGGCCTGAACGCCCGCTGTTCGTTCTCGCAACCGCTCGCGTTTATTTTCGACATATCAAACTGAAATAAACCTGAAATTTACTACATGTCCCTGTTATAATCTCATCAAAATGTTTAAAATCGATTGGACAATTTCACACACACTAAAAAGCAGAAAATAATATTTAAGTAAAAAAAATTTTAATATACCACGTTTTTAAGACGGACTAAAAAGTATAAAATCATTTTTCCTAGACATACAGACAGTCCTGAAAATTGTTGATTGTGAATTTTTAATAGCTATGAAAATACTTGTAAGATTTAAAACGAAAAACGTGGGGCGTAAGATAATAGTAAGGAGAGTAGAGAGAGAGTATCTGCAGCTGAGAAAACTCGCACAACAGTTCACATAATTTGCAGTGCAATAAAATTGTTGGTGATTTAGGTGCACTATTCATGCATAAATTATGTATTGCATGCGTCCCACGTTTTTTGTTTTAAATCTTACAAGTACTTTCATAGCTATTAAAAAAAATTCACGATCACTTTTCAGGACTATCTCTATGAGGTTAGGAATCTGTACGGGGCTAGGAAAAATTATTTTATACTGTTTAGTCCGTTTTAAAAACATGGTATTATTATTCTTAAGGTCCGGTGGTTCTGGTATATCACGTCCAAGCAATAGCTTTTTTTCGATGTGTGTCGAAAGTACAGTATTTGAAAAATAGCTTTCACTGTCGCCGGAATACTTCCTTAATAAATTCACCTGGACAGCTGTTATCCAGGAACAATTGGTTGTTGTATGCAAATGTCGAAGTAGTTCGCGACTGGGTAACCGGTCCCGTTGGGACTCGCAAAAATCGCATTTCCTCGTGTTGCGTAAACGATATTTAAGTTTCAAAGGCGAATACGTTCTACTCGATTTGCAGTTTTCCTACAAACGCAGTTAAGAGCCTTCTGTCGCTTTCTGTTTCTACGTTCGTGGTTTTATTGTAATAATCTCCGCCTACACGTTCGGTTTTAGATATCAGAGATCTAGTACAGCTCAATCGAAAGTGTAGTGGTGAATCGTGGAGTGTCAAGATGAATCATACATATTACTCAAACACGAACTGATAGACTGATCTGATAAATTGTACCGAAGTTTACTTTCATTCGTATCGGTGGAATAATGTGCATGCTATGCATATACTTCTGCGGTAATTTTTCGATGCACGTTGCAGGATGGTAATCGACTATAATTTCGTTAAATTTGCGGCGTGATCGATGCGTACTAGCAATCGAAAGTTGTAGCTCGGTCAGATTTCTCCTCCGCGAGTCTACGAACTGTCATGCTTGTTGTTAACTTGTAATAAACTTGTTCTTAAATAAAAATCGTTCTTTTTCTTGTACGATGACTTAGGGTTACAGGTAAAAACGAATTCGCTGGCAAAGAGACAAAAATAGTTGATCCGCTAAAGAGCGAAGTAATAGATAATAATATATTATAGTAATCGAGCGTATAACCAGGCGTATTAGACGCTTTCATCGTCAGTGTCTCCCGGCGATATTGCGAGTTTAGCGACTCCTGGTTTATACGCGAGCGAGTGTCCATGAATTTTTCCTAATTACGCGTTGCGCGATCCTAATAGCTACTGGCTCGAGTATTGTGCAACGGTGTCGTTACGCTTTTCCTATCAGCTTGGTACACGGCGATTTACAGTTTCGGTAAGTGACACCAACCAGGATCGGTCACGGGGGCCCACGTACGCCGAGAAATTAGAGAAATAATCGCTACGTGTACAACGATTAGTCGCGCTTGCCTTAATTACTGTAATTACCTCTCCGTAGGCACTGATCGTCTAATGTTCAGCGTGTTTTGCGACCACGCTTCTCTTCCTATGGGAAATCGCCAGGGTAATGTGCATCTTGGAATGTGCACGCGGGAAAATGCAGCATCTCGGAACTCGATCAAAAGAGAAATCACTTCCGATATCAGTTTGCAAACCGTGCAAAAACACGCATTATTTCGAAATTTGCCGGGAGCAATCACCTCCGATCCAATGTCTGGGAACGCACGAGAAATTTTTTATCGACGGACGATTAATTAACATGTTGAAGATTGTTCAATACTTGGCTTGCGGGCTCGTAAAAACGGCGGGCTCTAATTTTTCAACAAATTTATTTCTTTAGACAAGATTTAATTCATTCTTTCCTGAACATTTTCGAACCCAAGTAAATTTCAAACAATATAATTTAGAGGCCAACGCTACGCAAAGACGATTACAAAGTACAAAATTTATAAAGTCTTTTATAGTTACGAAATTACTGACAGAAAAATGCGAGAACGAATTTCGGGAGATCTAATCGAGAGTCCCGGAGTTTCGCAGCATCGAAAGTAGACTAATCCTGCGCAGGCCTACGAAACACGCGGGAACAGGACGACTGGCAAAATCGCAAGGACTCAATTCCCCGGACGACCCAGATACCTGCCACGAGACATCGTGTGCGACTGTATTGGGTATAACGGTGCAATTTCACACAGTACGCACACCATTTCTCCGGCTTCCTGTCAGATGATCGTCCGTCTGGATCGAGTATCGCCGGGCACTCTTATATTTATCCAAGCGAGTTTCCGCGTAGGTGTCGAATCCTTACGATTCCGTCACTCGCGACTCTGTCAACCGTTTCCACCGTATCCGAGAGAACGATAGTAATTTCGGATCGGTAAAAATTCGAACAACACTCCGTGCGAAATGGGACACTAATTGCACGGCGCACCAAGTAGCGAGCGAGTCGCGATACCGAGCGGCGCGAGTTACAACAGGCTGGTTTGACATTTACTTTGACATTTATCAGTGTACTCTGATCCACGCTAGCGCCTTAAAAAAACGCCGGATGATCGTGGGAACAGCACGATCGGTTCCGATGGATCGCGGCCATGTCCAAACCGTGATCAGTGTGTCCCATGGATCCGCACATATCACGGTGTCGTCACTTGATTCCCGCGTGTATCAACAGTCCCGACAACGCACAGATAGAGAAGCACACTTCACTCACGATCGGATCTCTGCGCCGGTTCTCGTTTGAATCTGCGCGCGGAGATGCTACGCGACCGAAAGAAACCGAACATGTGAGGAAAAAGAGTCCCGGTTCGTAGCGGGAGAAGCTAGGCGAAGAAGCAGGAAGCCGGGCGCAGTTGAGACCAGGAAAACGAAGAAGCAGACGAAGAAGAAGAAGAAGAGGAGGAGAAGGAGAAGAGGATGAGGTCGAAGACCGAGAAATGAGAAGGATAACCGTACCGGTAGTACGAGGAGGAAAGGGAAACGGCGGCGATGGCTGTATCGGAACGTTGGAAGGTGGTTAGGCAAAGGTGGAACAAGCTGACAGATGCACCGGCGATAGAAGAGGACAGTAGAGAGAAGAGCAAGAAGATGACTCACCGTTCTTCCTGCCGGCGGTTTGCGTGACGCGTATGCCGCTCGAGATCCGCGTGGCAGCGAGGATCGTCGCAAGGACGATCAGCGTGTTCGGTCCGTGGTAGAGTCTCATGACTCCTCCGGAACAACCTCCTCGGACTAGAATCCCGGGACTTGTCGGCGAGACTTGCTGAGGCAATGGCTCAGCGTCGACTGAGACGTTCTTTGTGCCCGCCGCTCTATCTGTGGACTGTCACTTCTCTCGTCGTCGGGGTTTTCACACCGTGGTCTACCGATATCCCCAGGGAGAGCGAAAACCGAGAGACTACCACCACCGACGGAGACGACGACGGCGACGTACGGTGTACGGAGATCGACGGGCGCCGCGCGTGTTCTTCTGTTCGTTCGCACTTTTCCAACTCGTAAATCCCGAAAATCAAAAGCCCGCGGTCTCTGCCTCGCACCGTATCGGTCTTATCCGACTAGCCGTAATCCACCGTGCGGTCTTGTACACCTATTTAAAACCTATCGCTCCACCTCGCGCTTCTTACTATTGGCTCCTGCCCCAATTCCTTGTCCAATGATACACTCTCGCGCGCGTTCACCTCCTTTTCAGATCGAGACGTACGCGGCCGGATCGGAGTGGTGGCAGAAAGTGTCGGGTAGTAGGTGGTAGGTGGCAGCGACAACGGGTAGGTGGTAATATCTCCGGATGTTTGGAAGGCGCCGCGCTAATAATCGGCCCTGGAAAAGTGTCCGTTCTTCGTACCCCTTCTCCACGAGAGCCGGGCCCCCTCTCTCTTCTGTACGGGCCCGTTCCGTTTCGTTTCGTTGCGTCGCGTTTCCATCGTTTCTATCGCGCCTGCCGCCGCCGCCGCCGATTCCGCTCGATGAAGGTGAAGGGGTTTTGCGTTCCGAGGCTCGCTACCACAGCCAAGATCGCCCCGCTAACTTCTGCACGCCTTTCTTGCGCCTGTCTACGTGCCCGTTTTACCGTCTATCGGTTTGTCTGACTCTGATAGCGCAGCGTACACGTGGTGGGGCCCCGGATGCCTTCCTCTCTCGGGCTCTATACGCTCCAGCTACCTTCTACCAGCCAGCAGAAGCTTCCTCCGATCCGGGCACAGGCCCCACGGTCGTCGACGGCTATTCTTTCAGCACCGGCATTTCGTAAGACACGTTTTGATAGCGTTTGACCGGACACGCCTGGCCTACGTACACCTTGGCAATGAGCTGTTAGCCGACCATCGCTTCGGACCGTGTCAACGATCACTGCCGGGTCGTTCCGAAAGGAATGTCGTCTTTAATGGTGACTTGCAAGTGTTGAGGATCACGCAATTAGTACGTTTTTAGGATTCTCCGTGATTCGCATAAGGCACCCGCCACGGTTAACGATCCTCGCGGCAGTGACTGTGGAATGGGACTGAAATGTTTGACATTTTGTACATTGTGGTGCGCGGAAACGATTTTTCTGCATGCTCTGAATGTTAGTTTTAAACGTAATATCTTTTTGCATATTTTAAAAGAGGATGCACCGCGTTCGATAAAATATTGTAACCATGAAGGCAATAGCGGAAGCTAAGCTGACGAATAAACGTGAAGTTACACAGGTGCACAAACTAAACCAGGCAATCGTTAATTATAAACTTGAAGCGTACACGGTCAAAAAGGCGAGTAAGAGTTCGAATGCAGTTCTGAAAGTTAACGTCAAACTGCACGCTGCTTATAAAATTACCCGGTATTATCCTTTCTACCGATCGATGACGTCGACTCCCATGACGAATGACTCACAGCTGTACAAACTAAGACATACCGTTAAATAAGCTTGACGTTGACGAATATTATTTGCCAACCCAATATTAGACAGCTATGACGCAGAAACTAGATGCAAAATTTTTCGATAGGTACAGGAGCACGGTGGACCTGGACGTTTCGAAAGTGGTAGAATAACGCGACAACGGGTGGGATTTATTCGAATAGTATGCATATTTACTGGGTCTCTCAAATCGGATAAAAATACACTCGGTTCGCGGCTTGATCTACTCTTCTCGGATTTCTACTTTCTACTTTTTTCCTCCTCGGAAGCACACAGTTCGATCTGTTTTAATGGCTGTCGGCGTTTTAACGTTTCAGAACATGCCGCTGGTCGAAAATATATTATCAGCCTAACACGATCGCCGTCGCCTAATCGCGTGAAATCTTCCTGTATCGGATGATCTGAACAGAGCCGCGAGGAATGTCGGGTCCGTTACGATATTAGCGTTCTTTTCTTTAATCGAACCAAGTCGTTCGCCGGGAGCGTTTTATTCCTCTTTTTCAGCCGCTTAACGGGGACTTACGATCAATTATGACTGTCAGTTGTCGACGAACTGTGAAATCGTGGCCAGTCAGGTCTCTTTTGAAAGCAATCGCTGTTGGTTTTCGGTTTGCCTGACGTGCGTTAGTAATTTGATTAATCTTTTACCAGAAGTAATATCTAGTAATAATCATAGCTCTAGTAGGAGCCAACTGCAATAGAAGTTCCGAAATTTTTTGATTCTCCGGACAGAAATGAAAGGATACGTGACCTAAACCTGCAGCTATGAACAACTTCGAACGAAATAGTAAATCATACTGTTACATAAATTGGCGACGAGTAACTGTAGATTTATAGCTGCAAGTGTTGCTGCAAAACGTCCACAAGGTTGTAGGCAGCGAATAAAAAGGTCGGTCAACTTCAACGAAGTCTCTATTCCGCTGTGAACGTCATAAATCTTTGGACGCTGGTTGTAAATTAGCGTTTGTCACACATTTCTGATAATTGGCCACATAAAAACATGCATTTGCATAAACATCCATAGTTAGCTTATCGTTGTATCACTCAAAGTTGCGATTAATCACGACGGTGGATACGCATTGATCTCTTCAAGAGCCTTACCACGTTGGCTACCAAGCCCCTTTTCCGACTTCCTCTAGATATACCATCTGTGTACCAATAGTCAACTTTTTTCTGTTTTTCTGAATACAGTTTATGGGTACAAGACATACATATATTAGACTAAATAGCTTTTACAAGCCCATGGTAGCTAACGTGTTAAGCTAGTTTGACACCTTCTAGCAATCCCGTTGTAATATCCAATACTGGAACGCGGCACCTGTGGCTGGGTCGAGTCGGAAGTCGGTAAGGTAGCCGTTGATTGATCGTGACGAAAGGGTTCGTCACGATAGACAGGTTCAACAAGATCATGTGTCTGTCATCCAGCCTTGTTAGAAATGTTGTCGTCACCTTCTTGGCGATAGATTGGTTTAAAAATGGATTAGACATCCATTCCTTTGATTGAAGGATCAATATTTCGAATCAATTCTTCGATGTAGAAGTCGAGAATCGATTTTTTCCATTATCCTATTCCGACTTACGGAGAATCGATTGTGAATCGTTCTGTTCCGTAAAATTTGCCGCGTATTACGCTAAATAAAACCGCGATTTATGACGCGCCAGGGAACAAGAGATCGCATCTTCGTGAAATGTTTTCTGTATTAGCGAGCACGATGACGGTGAGAAATGTTTTCCAATGTCGATTATCTTCGCATGGGAATATTTCACGGTAAATTATCGGAAGCCGAGATAATTGCCATCGAGGCCTTTCCCGTTCCCCGGCGCAATCGAATATTCATAGCATCAATGGTGAATCGAAAATTGACGCGCACAATGTGCACAAAATATTTATCCTGCCGAGCTGTACAATTTTGATTACAGTTGCTATGGTCAGCGAGTTCATTTTCCATTCGTTCGCGTGGCCGTATGGAAATTGTAATTATTCCACGGTGTTATTTCATTTCGTAAATCAGTAAACGTACCTGTCTCCCGGGGCGATCGAAATTGATGGAACGATTTGCATCTAGGTGCACGGTAGTGCATCAGCCTAGTTCTCGCACTACCTCTTTTTACACGAAACAACGTAGCCGTTTTTTAGAGGCTTATAACTCGGCACTGGAGGCAGATGGAGAGATGTAATTTCGTACACTTCTTAAATGCTATCATGTCTCAATATTGACAAAACATTAATCTTCCAACATTAGTAGGTTCCGAGATATAGGATCTCAAAAATGGCTAAATTTGTCACTGACTGACTGATGGACAGATCATCAAAACCTTTGCGGTACTTCCCATTGACCTACAAGCTTGAAATTTGGTACATAGGTCCACCATAACAAACACTCAGAGGAATAATTATCAAAGTTTGAAATTTTACACCTTAAAGGGATTGTATTGATAAAAAAACATTACGAAATAGAACATAGCAGCATAACATACACAAGTAGACGTTTTATTAGCTTCGAAGTCGCAACAAATATTGATAACAAAAACAACCGCTCTAACGTAAACAAAAGAAATTGCACCGAGCATCGCTATAGCGGCGCACAGTGGAACCTTTCGTCCAAATCGGAGACAAAATCAAAGAACTTTCGATAGAAATGAGGTAGAGCGATGAAATTGTTTTTTAATTATAGCTGAAACTTGGCAGAATATGGGAAAATAGGGAGATTATGGTACGAACGTTTTATAAACTTGAGAAAATTCGTTAAACAATTCGTTCACAAAGATCGATTTCTTGTAAAATCCTGAGGTCGTAGACAAATTTTGAGATCAGATTTAAAATCAGCGTGAAAAAATCTACAGGAAATGATGTGCACCATGTTAAAAAAAAATTTTCCGCCCGTGTTATTGAAAAAACCGTGATTTTCTTGAAATTGTGAGAGTTTAACGAATTTTCTCAAGTTTATAAAACGTTCGTACCATAATCTCCCTATTTTTCCCATATTCTGCCAAGTTTCAACTATAATTTTAAAAAAATTTCATCGCTCTACCTCATTCCTATCGAAAGTTCTTTGATTTTGTCTCCGATTTGGACGAAAGGTTCCATTGCGCGGCGGAGGGCAAACGGATCCGAGCGTCGCCGGCAGAGTGTTAATCTTCGATACATTGAACTTGGATTTTGTCTTGCAGATTAGAAAATGATTTTTTTTCTTTGATACCTACTTGATAATTGATGAAATTTCAACAAAAATTGATAAAATCCCAACAAAAACATCCTGTAAACAGGAGCCAAGTTCCTATGGCCGTAAAAAGTTGTGAGATCAAACAAAATACGTCCAAGTTCGTTAGCTTAGAAATACCTCTTGAAATACTGGAAAAAGCGTTTGGAAAAATTAGTTTAAAAGAACGTTATTTCATTTTTAAAGAGTTACATGGAGGGCTAAATTATTCAAACTTGGCCGTTACTTTTTAAACCAATGGCCATAAAAGGTATTGGATAGCGGCCAAGTTTGAATAATTTAGCCCTTCATGTAACTCTCTAAAAATTAAATAGCGTTCCTTTAATCTAATTTCTACAAACGCTTTTTTCAGTATTGCAAGAGGTATTTCTAAGCTAACGAACTTGGCCGTATTTTGTTTGATCTCACAACTTTTTACAGCCATAGGAACTTGGCTCCTGTTTACAGGACGTTTTTGTCGGGTTCAATTTATTCTCGGAAAGAATTCCAGACAGTAGCAATACTAAAAGAATGCGAGGAAGAACATCTCGAGTGGTTGGAAAAGAGCTGAAAGTCGATCATTCAGCAGTCGTCCGACTATGGTTGAATATCAAATAAGCAAACTGTAGCGTTGAAATTCAAGAACAAAACGAGCAATTAATTCCACAGCACCTGGTACATTTCAGAGTCGAGTGGCGTTGCGGTAAATGTTTGTAAAGCGGTTTATGCGACTTCTTGCCCACGCAGGAAAGGAAAATGGAATTCGTCGGCGACCGAGAGCGACAGAGGGTAGAAAGGAGTCATAAATTAGAAACGAAGCAAACCAAAACGACGCCGGATAATTAGAGTGGCGAGAGAGGTGCATAGACCGGATGCGAGGAAAATCACGGGTGCGTCGCTGGCAATCCGCAGCGCTTTTCTCTCTGAAAAGGAAAGCAACCGAGGAAAGCATCGCGACGCTTGCTCGTGCGCGCGCTTGTTCGCCGCGCCGCGCCGCGCCGGTGAAAAGTGATTTAGATCGGACACGCGACGCATTTCAACGCGCCAAGCGGCAGCGCCGGAACATCTTGATGGGGTCTGGGTTAGCTTCTGCCAGGCCGACGACACGTTCGCATCGCGATTTCCATAGAAATCGAAAGGGAATTCGCGAACGTGGTAGGCGCGGTCGACGAGCAGATTTGCTGCTCGACGCTTTCCACCGTCGCGGCGAACACCGCTGAAATTCGATTTCCGCTTAGCGAGCGAGACTGAAATCGATTTTCCGTGACCTGCATTCTGCCTTTCCTCATCTGGTATTTGTAGCAGGCCTGGCCGCGAATAAATCACCGCTTCCGTTCTGAAAAGGCAACGAACGTTCAGATTCCTCGAAGATACTGCCACAAACATGTACGTTAGATTTCAGTTTTCAGAATGCTAATGTGCAGCGATTTCATCAAAAGATACTGTTATACAGGGTATTGCACCTAACTTGACCACCTTGAATATCTTTGTTGTTTTTAAAGATACGTCAAATGTATGAAGGACGAAGTTGAATGGTAAAATGGGGCTCATACGCTACCAAAGAAATTTTTGTTTTTATGTAATTTTGTTTTAGAAATATGAAGGTCACCTTCATTTTTTTAAATGGAATGAGGTATTTTTTAATACATCAGTCGATGTAGCTGGACATTCGTTATAAAAAAGTATTAACCTATGTATGACGAAAAGTTAGTAGTTCAGGAGATATTTCAATTTAAATATCTCTAAAACACCGTTACTGTTGTACATACTGTTGTGACATACGTCATTCTATTCGTTTTGATATGCTGAACACAAAATGTATGTGTCATTTCTGGATGAAATGAATCGTTTTCGAGATATTCGCAAAAAACTATAGCGGAACTAGTAATGAAAAATCATGCGATCAGAATTAGTTAGGGTTAGGTGGTGGGGGGCGGAGAGGGCCAGTCGCCAGGCCGTAGAAATCCAGGAGTAGTCTTTCAAAATTGAAAGACCCTGTTTTCTCTTTCATCTCCGCAGCGTGTTTAGAACTTTAGAACAGGGACTAAAACGGTTCTGGAAATAACTGTTTCAAACTGTTATATATCGATTCTGATCGAAACAGTTATGAAGAACCGAAATGATGTTATAACTGTTACGAGAATATCGGTTCTGGCTTATATCGGTTACGGTTACGGTTCTGGAGAACCGATATTATTTCAGTTCTGTAACTGTTATTTTTTGGTTCTGGATTTCGGTTCCGGATTTCGGTTCTATCATTCTGTATTCTGTATTCTGTATTGTGTTCGGTCAGTTCGGTCTTATATATTTATTATGTAAGTAGTTATTTTTCGTTATTTATAATTTAAACAATCTTTAAATAAATAAATTTTTATAATTTGTTCTATGTTCGTTATTTAAATTGTTATTTCAATAATTTGTTGTTAAAATAATTGTTTAAACAAATTTTTATAATTTGTTCCTATATTCGATATTTGAATTGTCATTTCAATAATTTGTTGTTAAAATAATTGTTTAAACAAATTGTTATAATTTGTACAAAATTTTTATAATTTGTCTGTATATTCGTTATTTGAATTGTTATTTCAATAATTTATTGTTAAAATAATTGTTTAAACAAAATTTGTATAATTTGTACAAATTTTTATAATTTGTTCCTATATTCGATATTTGAATTCTTATTTCAATAATTTGTTGTTAAAATAATTGTTTAAACAAATTTTTATAATTTGTTTCTATATTCGTTATTTGAATTGTTATTTCAATAATTTATTGTTAAAATAATTGTTTAAACAAATTTTTATAATTTGTTTCTATATTCGTTATTTGAATTGTTATTTCAGTAACCGTAACCGATATAAGCAAGAACTGATATTCTCGTAACATTTATAACATCATTTCGGTTCTTCATAACTGTTTCGAGAACCGGAACCGATATCATAACAGTTTTCAGTCCCTCGTTTAGAAGCAAAATATAAACAAACGCCGCGCCGGGACAGGTTTACGTTGCCGCAGAGCGTGCAGGAATACGAAAAATTCAATACAGTATTAGAGATAGTTTTTTGCGAATATCTCGAAAACTATTCATTTCAGCCAAAAATGACACGTACATTTCGCGTTCAGCATGTCAAAACGAATAGAATGACGTATGTCACATGTCGAAAGGAAGGGGGGTTCTAAAATCTTACCGAGATATGAAGGTCAGCTTCATTTTTTTAAAATGGAATGAGGTATTTTTTAATACATCAATCGATGCCGATGTCGAAAGTTAGTAGTTCAGGAGATATTTCAATTTAAATAACTCTAAAACACCATTACTGTCGTACTATAAGACGTTACACAAGTAAACGCTAACGTCTTATGTTAGTACGACAGTAATGGTGTTTTAGAGTTATTTAAATTGAAATATCTCCTGAACTACTAACTTTTCGACATACATAGGTTAATACTTTTTTATAACGAATATCCAGCTGCATCGACTGATGTATTAAAAAATACCTCATTCCATTTTCAAAAATGAAAGTGACCCTCATATCTCTAAAAAAATTACATAATAACAAACATTTTTTTGGTATTGTATGAACCCCCATTTTACCATTCAACTTCGTCCTTCAGACATTTGACGTATCTTTAAAAACAACAAAGATATTCAAGGTGGTCAAGTTAGGTGAAACACCCTGTAGACTACAGTTTTATACCAAGAAGCATTTTAACACGAAATAGCCAATTCTCAATAAGTTTTCTGTTGACCGGTGTTTGCACAATTGAGTAACAAACAAACACTGACACAGGCAACACTTTACTCTCGCGTTATTACATGTAGTGATTTATGTTGTTATACGACAAATGGCACTAATTTGAGGGAACACTTCCAGCAAAGAGGTCACTGTGAATTATGGTTAATGAAACTTCGTGTTCAGTAACGGTTTAAGTGCCCGCCTTTATGTTTCATGTCTGAGAAGCTTCATCCACGAGACTACTAAAACTTAAAGTTTATGTATCACTTTTATTTGTATATCTGTTCCTTTTGCTGTGTTTTTAACGCAACATGACAGACAACGCTCCGAGGAATCAAAACAATGATCAGACACAACAAGACAGTCATCAGAAAATCAAATACCTGTTAGTTATTGTGGAGTAAAAAACTTAAAAATGTCAAGAATTTCTCGAAAGTGAGAACTGCAGGCGTAGGACAGAGCAAGAACAAGTGCTCTTTCGGCGACAAAGATGCTATCTAACGTCATTAACACCTCGGTTTATCTGCGCGCGAGTTCTTCTAATTAGGCCAATAAAATTCACGAAGTATTCGACGGTTGATTTCGTGCTCCGTTCGCATACCAGTTCACCGAGTGTGAACGGTTCGTAGGTGCTTAAGTGGTTCACATTTCGCCAGTATTGCCTAGTAACCGGTTACGATAAATTTCCGACCAGTGCAATGTTATGTCTGCCGATCTAGTTCCTTCCTATCGCGTCAGACCCGAAAGTTGTCGGTCAAGAATCTGCATCGAAAGTGAAAGACAATTTGTGCAATTAAAACAGATTTTGGGCGCGAGGGATACTTGCTGCGTTCAATGCAGGATCAATTGACTCTTTCTCTGGCTGCATTTAACGAAAAAGCTGAGCCAGCTGGTCGCAGTTTTGTCTGTGAACTGCGACGAGTTTTTCGCCGACGTGAAAGTCCGTGTTAGGAAATATTGTTTCTTCGGCTAATTGTCGGATCGCCGCAACGATTGCACAGGATATTATCGTTGTGTTCATGTTAGATCAGTGCTTCCCAAAGTACCATCCTCTTGTGGGCGCTTCACGAAGATGTCGCGGCGAGTATTATCGACAAATTCACAAACATGTACATAACTTTGAAGAAATCGTCGGCTGCGATGTCCGCCTCCGTCCTCGAGTCGGATGTCAGGTGCCTCTCAGTCTACGGCCGTTTTTACCGGCAAGAATGGCGAACCATGTTAAATCGGTCTCTATTGAACCGTGCACCCTCGACGCAAGAACAAGTGACAAGTATTAATGTCGTAACTCCCGGTGAGCCGCTGATTGACAGTTATATCGACCACGGAGTGTATCATTTTCCACGGCGATGCATACCACCGTTTCGTCATTCAATTGCTCCACATTTGACGAACTTCTTGCAGCCGCTTCCGTTGCAATTATTTAACAACCGTTCGAACTATAGTACATATCTCGCTGTTCTCAAGCTTTACGAGGCCACACTTCGAAATTTTATAACGTATCTAATGACTCATGCGTGCTGAAAGTATGTGCCAGGAATTCCGGATTACTCACGGTTCTGGAACTTCGGATTTCGACGTTCGACGTGAGGTCAACGAATGTAGAAAAAAAAACATGAACAGTCACCACTCTTTTTGGGAAATATCGGGTTTGCCAGAGAGTCCTGTGCGATTCATAGTTACATCCGTCGTTTTAGCATTGTATAACTTTATTGCACAATTTTACTGTCTATGATACAATGTTCATTTCGTTGAGCAATACCTTTAAAATTCTTGGTCTTTGGTAATGTACACCTTTACGTAATTATTTTATTCAATGTTAACCTAAAAAATATTGAAAGTACTTTCATCCAGATCTAACACATCCCTAAGAACAATTTTTCGTGAGGTCGTTAAGAGAGTAGTTCGTGCAATAAATAAAAACTTCCCGCTTTTCGTCCTGCATATTTAATGTTGGGTTGGTTTAGCGAATTTAGAGTCGTTCCACATCGATTAATCGTATGTCTTTGGTACCCTGCAGTTGAATTTTCTTTGACAGACCGGGATTGAAAAGTAATAGCGATCATTTCTGGATAAGCGTGCGGCAAAGAACCGTTCTAGCGAACACCGTAGTGCAAAAACGACCGAACAGAGTCTCCGCGTTCCCCTAATTAATTGAAAATCAACGTGAAAGTGTACGACCGGTGGCACAATCGTAATGTTATCGTCGAAAACGCCACGGAAGAAAGTATCCGACAAAAAGACGGCGTTGCAGGTCGTGTCTCGACGTGTAACAACGATCGTTCGCCGTACTATCCCATTGATTTGTAGTCTTTAAAACACAATATAGTCTTTGCGTGACGCAACCGTAGAAAATGTGCACATTCGAATCCGGTACGAGCCGCGCGCTCCTGGCTGTGTTTACACTTTCGATATTCCCCGGGTTGAGGTGAGCATTTTCTGCGTTGGATAACACGTGAGAACGCTGACGGATTTTAGGCCCGTTTTTCAATGTTACGGATTGCTGGCCTGGCAAGTAAAAGCGCTCGAAGAGCACGCGTGCACGGCCGATCTGTTCCTGGTACACACCATTGTGAATGTGGAGATCGTGACTGTGTACTATCGATCCTAGGATCGTGGCTGAATAGAAGGTGCACGGACAATGACGTAACGGCCGAGCGATTGCAGAATAACGAGACCAGATTCTCGATCAAATGTAGCGCAACCGGATGAATGTTCCTGGTTGACTATGTCTTCCGAGTATCGAAACGAAAAACCAGCAACCGTGTTCTCCTGCCGGTGCAATGAAGCTTTGAATTATGCACAAATTGAGAGCATTCTCGATCAAAGTCATTGTTGTGGGAGCAGGAGGCTGGGTTAGGAAACTGCTCTCACAACGTTCACTCTAAATCTCGAATATGTTAATATTAGGTTGTAAAGAAAGAAATGCAGGATTTTTGTCCGTTTGTTTCCATTTCAATTTTATACCAATAAATATTTACCTTAATTTAATGTGTTATATGCCATTTTAAAGCTTGTTTTACGCTCTATTTAATTACGCTTTCGATATTTATTTAATTTTATTCACATTTTTATTCAATCCTTTGGCTTTTATTTCAGAATGTCAAAACGCGATTTTCGCATTATTTTTTTCTATGAGTTCAAACTAGGCTCGGAATATCAACGAAGTATACAGGGAGGTCCGTTTAAGTACGAACACCTATATATCTCGGTTATTATTAGTCGTACAAAAAATCTCCACAGAATAAAGTTGTACTGTTTCAAGGGGCGAATTTGATGATGGTAGAAAATTTTTTCTCAAGGTCATTTTTTTACAAGATTTCAAGGTCATTGATATTTTTTTTAATGGAATGAGGTATTTTTTAATACATCAATCGATACAGCTGGACATTCGTTATAAAAAAGTACTAACCCATGTATGTCGAAAAGTTAATAGTTCAAGAGATATTTCAATTTAAATAACTCTAAAATACCATTACTGTCGTACTAAGACGTTACACAGGTAAGTAAACGCTATCAATTTCAATTTCAACGTCAATTTTTCAATTTCTACTTCAATTTCAATATCAACCCTGCAACTTCAATTTTTCAATTTCAACTCTTCAATTTCAATTTTTTAATTTCAACGTCAATTTTTCAATTTCAACTTCAGTTTTTCAGTTTTAATTCGTTAATTTCAAATCTTGAATTTCATTTTCAACTTCAATTTTAGCTCTCCTATTTCAACTTCAATTTCAACTCTTCCATTTCAACTTCAATTTCTACTCTTCCATTTCAACTTCAATTTCTACTCTTCCATTTCAACTTCAATTTTTCAATTTCATTTCGTTAATATCAACTTCAATTTCAATATCAACCCTTCAACTTCAATTTCAATATCAACCCTTCAACTTCAATTTCAATTTCAACTCTTCAATTTCAATTTTCCAATTGCAAGGTCAATTTTTCAATTTCGACCTCAATTCTTCAATTTCAGTTCGTTAATTTCAACTCTTCAATTTCAACATCAAATTTTTATTTCATCTCCTATTTCAATATCAACTCTTCAACCTCATTTTCAACTTCAATTTTAACTCTCCCATTTGAACTTCAATTTCAACACTTCCATTTCAACTTCAATTTCTACTCTTCCATTTCAACTTTAAATTTCTACTCTTCCATTTCAACTTCAATTTTTCAATTTCACTTCGTTAATTTCAAACCTTCAATTTCAACGTCAATTTTTCAATTTCAACTCTTCAATTTCAATTTTTTAATTTCAACGTCAATTTCAAATCTACAATTTCATTTTTAACGTCAATGTTTCAATTTCAATTTACACTAGCAAGCAAACGCTAACGTCTTAGTACGACAGTAATGGTATTTTAGAGTTATTCAAAATTGAAATATCTCTTGAACTACTAACTTTTCGGCATACATGGGTTAGTACTTTTTTATAACGAATGTCCAGCTGCATCGATTGATGTATTAAAAAATACTTCATTCCATATAAAAAAAAGTATCAATGACCTTGAAATCTTGTAAAAAAATGACCTTGAGACAAAATTTTTACCATCATCAAATTCGCCCCTTGAAACAGTACAACTTTATTCTGTGGAGATTTTTTGTACGACTAATAATAACCGAGATATATAGGTATTCGTACTTAAACGGACCTCCCTGTATATGGGGCGAAGGAAGTGTCAACGTATGCACAGTGCAGCGCTGGTATCAGCAATTTCGCGCTGGCAACGACAGGCAAATATTTTAATAAAAGTTTGAATAAAATTAGATATCACAAGCATAATCAAATAGAGCGTACAACAAGCTTTGAAATGACATATAACTCATTAAATTAAGGTAAACTGGTATAAAAAGGCAATTAAAATAAAGAAACAAAAATCCTGCATTTCTTCCTTAACAACCTAATACAATATAAAATAATTTACAATTTGCCTTTATGTTTCAGCATTACCAATGTATAATTGGCTTGCCTCTACATTATAGCATAACGAAATCCGCGATCGTTCTGCCTCTGCAATTTACATAATATCATTACATCCGCACTATATTGTAACAGTATTAAATGGAGGGATTGCTCCGGTTTCGTGGTTCAATCTCGGGAAGAAATCAATGCGGAGTGACCTGTTCTCTAAAAGAGGCAAATAACTGGGAATAAAAGAAACGAGGAAAACGGGTCGACTGACTGGAGCGATTACCATTAGCGGTCGAGCACCGCTAAGACAGCGAAGCCAATAATACAAACCGGCCTTATGTAAATGACCGGAAGATGACGAACGTCACCGACGGCGTCCATGCAGCAGCCGGGTTTCCGGCAACGCACGTAATTCAACAAACAGCCAGTCGAACGCGCGCCGATTGTGCAACGGGCCAATGGAAACCGCCAATTACAGCGGATTGGGTGCAATCGACTTCGGGTCGAGCTGGAGCCATTTAAAATGCACCGAAAAAAAAGACAAAAAAACGTGGACCAATTCGTGAGAGATTGAAAATCAACTTCGTACTTCGTGTTCCCATCGAGTCTACGCTCGCTGCGAAGTTCCGAGCGTGTACGCGGGCGGGAAATACATACTTTCTACGCAGATTTCTCTCCGCTCTCGATGTATCAGTATTAATCCCGCAAAAAAAAACACGCCCGCGATAGGCTGTCGCGGATGCTTGAACACGGGCGAAAAAATTACGCCGCCGGAAAAACGTGTTCGAGCATTTTGGAACGCCGGGAATGCGAATAGCACGCGTGCTTAAACATCGTACATTTTTCACAAGCTTCCGTTTAACGCGCATTTTATATTCTAATTATGTTTGAACACGAATTTACAGCGTACGCGAGCCAAAATTGCCTTTCGGGTTATGCATTCGTTTCAGCTATGTGCCGTTGAAATTGCAATCAACCGTTGCGGCAATTTATTAAAAGCTTCGGAACTTAGGTTTCGCGAGCACGATAATTGCTGAGTGTAACTGTCAATGTAGAAATGTGGGATGCATGTGTTTGCAATTACCAATATGAATGATATAACACAGTGAAGTGAAATTCGTTGGGTTAAGACGGTAGACTCGTTTCCAGAATTGCAAGGGTGCGGGATTCGCCTTCTCAGTTCTCGATAATACAAAAATGGGATTTTTCAATTGTCAAAAACGTTAGATAGAAGATCGATCTATACTTGACTCCAAATAAGAAGGTACTTGTTCTGCGCATGTCGTTGCGCGTCAGCCTTGTTGTAAAGTCTCTAGATACCCACTACGTCATGAATATTCATATACCAGGTGACAAAAATTTGTAATTGTATCGTCTTAATCTATCAAACCGGATTGACGTTTGTACGTCAAAGTAATCTCATTACCTGTGGCGGTTCGGCGTATGTAAATACCTACTCTTGTACCTTTCCGCTTTCATTTAATTAAACTATATTGCACAATATAAACAATATTAATCTCTCAATAGTTCTCTAAATACTACGAACACACGGTATTGTCTCAATGGTCACGTGGTCGGCGGAGGACGAGTAAGGGATTAGCCAATGGATGATTTCCGCTAGAGTCATATGCGCAGTAGAGTCTTAAATTCGTCGGCTAGTAAGTACCTTTTTATTTGGAACCATGTATAGGGCGCTAGCTCCTTGAAAAGTCCCATTTTTCCTTCACGAGGCGTTATTTGCATTATTAGGCAGCATTTAGCTATGAAAATAGCTGCATGCGCAGTTGTATGCTTCCGAATAATGCAAATTACGCCTCGCAAACGAAAAAATAGAACTTTTTAAGGAGATAGCGCTCTAGATCGATCTTTTAGCTAGCATTTTTGACTACTGAAAAATCCCATTTTTGTATTATCGAGAAATGAGAAAGCGAATCCCGCACCCTTGCAATCCTTGAAAAAGGAGTCTACCCCTTTAAGACCAAACTGAATATTTGCTACAAGGTGGTAGGGAGCTTGAATGTCGAATCAACCCTTCGTCTTCAAAGGCTAATAGTATCAATTCTACAGAGAACGCGCAGATAGTTGCTATAAATCTCACTGTGAAAGCAGTCGTATAAATAGAAAATATTGCAGCAACAAGTCTTGCAATAGAATTGACGGTATTGTTCCCACAAAGAAGGATGCGTTGCAAGCACACAACGCCTCGACAATGCTGTCAACAATAATTTCTCAGCTTGTGCGTATGTGTATTCCGCTGTCTGTTACTTTATTCATGACCTACTGGTATTTTCATCGATACAAATTTGTGAAACACGTGGGTAGTATCTAAACTTGCGAGGCGATCCTCCCACGCAATTTCTGCGTCATACTCATCGCGTGATTTAACAGAATAACAACGGTGGAGGAATTGCTCTCGTTTCGTTAGCCGAACCCGAGGAGAAATCAATGCTGTGTTGACCTGTTCTCTGAAAGAGGTAAAGGCCTCGTCGGCAAAAAGAGAATAGGGAAAACGGAGCGATTAATTCAGGTAGTACCCATTAACGGTTCTACCGGCGGGATTCCGAGCCAACAAGACCACCCGGGCTTATGTAAATACTCGGAAGATGACGAACGTCACCGGCACTGGCACGAGATCTAGGTTTCCGGCAATGCACGTGATTTAACAAACACTCGGGGAGCGTGCTTCGATTGTGCAACTAGTTGCCCGGTTAATGGAAACCAATTACCGCTGATTGGGTGTAATCGCCGGGGTAAATCGTTGCCAACTATTAACCCTTCGGAGGTCGGCCACCGAAAAATCTCTTGTCGAGACGCTGCGTCCGAAGGGGTCAATAACACTGTCCGACATCCATTTTGCGGTTCTCGTTTCTTCTTATGGGCATACTCAACTTTGCGAAATTTTTCTGCTTTCACCGTAAAAGATATCTGAATGATTTTTGCGTAGAATGATTCTCTAGACTCTTCTGAATGCGGTGATATTTTTTTCTTATAATATTAGAGCAACAATATCTAATTATATCATGGAATAAAACGCACGTTCCTTCTGTAGAACTGTTTAGCAGTGATGTATAGTGATTTGCTGCGCGTTTGACATGTAAATGTTCGGAAGTATTTTTAAACAATTTTGAGCTTCGTCCAAGTCCGTACTACGTGACTGTTTAGTTTCTGTTTCACGCACCGGGGAAGTTCTGTGCGTGTACGCGCGCGAAAAACACTTTCTTCGTGGATTTCTCTCTGCTCTTGCTGTATGGCCATTAACTTTGCAAAAAATCGCGACTAGGATCGGGTGCCATAGATGCTTGGGTGCAGCAGGAAAAATTCAACCGACGGAGAGTATGTCTCTGCAATGTTCAACATGCAGTTCGAAGTATTGAACTTGTCTGAAGCAGTTTACATTTTAACATTCGCTCGGGTTTTGTCTGCGTTTTATTCAGATGGAAATGGAAGAATGACGAAAACAGGTAGGTGTACAATTTGTCTTTCAATTGCATTGTATCTCTGCAATAAAGAAATTTATTTTGTGCAACAGTTCAGCGAGCAAATCACTTCTTTTCTATCAAGATGAATTGAATAATGCAATTGATGGAGAACCGAAGAGTTTCAGATGAAGTTTTTAAAAGTTAGATTGAGCCTAGAAGAAAATATTTTATCGAAAATTATAATTCTGAACTTACGATCGATAGTGAACATTGTAATGGACATGTCAAAAACTTCTGAATGACCACTTTACTGGATTGTGCACTTAACGACGCAGCAGACGGTGCAAATGAAATTGCAACTGTATCCGAGCCGAAACAGCAGAATTCCAGGGAGTTTTAAGGGCTTAGTCCTAGGATGGGTAATGGGATAGAGTCTAGGAAGTTCAGGTGGAGGACACGGAATATAGGATGACGTAGAGGGGTCGTAAAGTTCGGATGGCATATCGTGTTCCCCGGCACGAATGACGCAGTGTCCCCTGTCGTGGGGAAAACTACAAACTACAGGAGAAAACAATGCATGCTTTCAAGGCGAATGATATATCGATGCCCATGAAATATACATATAACGAAAAGGGATCTTGCGAAAGACGTCCTTTCGCACCCTATCCTTCAACCCTTTGTAAATCCCGAGGAGTTATGATCTTCTTCACTTTTTACGTGTTCCTGTGACAGTATTTTTACAACATTGATATTGAATGCTGAGTCGTACTTAATAACAATTTTCATGGAACATGTTCGTCTCGAATAATCGACATTCTGTCATAACTTGCATCCCAACTAATTACCCATATGATAATGGACCTCCCTAAGTATGATGGAACACCCTGTACCTCGTCGATCATAATTATCACCGGATGTAATGTCAGAATTTTTAATCCAGCTTTCGAAACGGATATGCAGAGCATTAAGATCGGCGTGACTATTTGAGTGCAATTGGATCTACAGCAGCGATTTCCAACCTGGGAGACGCGGACTATTGCCAGGGGAGGCGCCAAAATTTTGTTGTTATGAAGTTATTATTGTTTAAAACGTGTCTATATTATTATATCTATTAAAAAATAGGAAGGCGCGGAAAAGAAAAGTTTTTTTAGGGAGGCGTAGTAGCATAAAGGTTGGAGACCGCTGATCTACAAAGATTACGCAAACGTCAATGCGTCATCGCAAGTCCGTTTAGCGGCAGTTTAACACGTGATCCCGGCTTCGCAACGACAAATTTACTGATCGTGAATCGAATGACCTCCCTTTAGATCGTGTTTCTCGAGTCATCGTCGGAATAATACGCGAGAGATTTACTTCGTGTCGTTGTGTATTGATCAACGCGAGGCTCAGCATGCGGCGCCGTGGATCTCGTGGAATAGATTTCCCGTGGTTCGCAATAACGTTCGATTCATTCACAGTCGAAGACAGGTAGGGTCGTGGGTCATTGAAACTCGGACATAGTTGTGTAATCTCCTAGCGGATTGACCAACTAACACTTTCAATGTCGCAGAAGTTGATCAACTCTCCGAGTCGACTGACCTTTGTGAAATATTCTCGCACAGTCGAGTAAAACGTTTGACCGACCGTGGTCTTCTCATTCCTCTAATGATTTCTTCACGTTTCTATTTTCTGAATACTATCATTGTAAGAATAATTATGTATAATTATATGTAAGAACATTATTACCGATATTTTTGCTCCTGCTTTCACGAGACTGTTTTAAAAGCGTTCACTTTTATATATTTTTGCCCAGACTATTTTAACGACAGACAATAACCGATAGTGTTCGTGAAACCGGTAGGTGTTACGCCTTCATTAAATTATCATTTGCGACAGGAAATCAGGCACAATTAGGACAATTAAGCAGCCCAAGCCAGTAACTACGATTGTGCAAAGCGAATCGCACGACGTTGCTTTACGGGGAAATTAACGAACTCGTTTTGCGGTTCGCGTTGGTTGATTTTGCATGTCAGAATGGACGATAATTTCTGCGGTATAGCACCGGATGGGATTTAATTACTATGCCCGGGCTCGATGGGATCAACGAATCAATTTATCATTCAATTTCCATGATTGTTCTGTCGGAAGATTGAATTTAATTACCGATACCGATATGTATCCCTATATTTCCGACAATATTCATTCGACACGTTTAATATTCGTTACCATGAAATTCCAATGGAAGTTCCTGGACACATGCATGTTTGCAAGTATACAGGGTGTCGCAAAAATGTTGTATTTCCTTGGAAGGGCTGATTCCTGCGTAACTTTCTCCGTAAATGTTTATACAGATAATTATTTAATATAATTACGTGTTGCGAATCGCGCTAGCATAAAGGCGGCACGTGAGTTAACATGGGACAGGGGAGAGAGGAGCGAGAGGGGCTACCGAGATTATAAACACGGTCTCGAGACAATACCGGCCCTCGTCACCTCCCCCCTCGATCGTGCTGACTCCTCGTTCCCCGCTGATTGCCAAAAACCACAGTTACTTTTCGAACTCCTGCTTTGCTTAAGCTACTTTCGCTGCTTCGCACTGAACCTTGAAGAGAAGATCCATTGCGCTTCTTTGGTCTCTCTCTCTTTCTTTAAATCGTTAATTCTAAGTTGTCTTTTGGTTATAATTGGTGTCGGGTTTTTTAAGTTATTATTCAGTTGATTTCAGTTTTAATAAAGTGGACTTACGACTTTGCCGTTTAATATTAACTGATAAGTGCTAGTGCCTATTAATTATAATAAAGCCTTCCACTCTTCCTTAACATTACGGGAATCGATGAGTTGGCTGTCGAAATGTAGGTGTCCGAATGCAAACGCATTTCTCTTATTAACGAAATCACGCTGCCGAATCGGTCAGAACGTTTGCTCGAGCGAACGAGGATTATTCTCGGTTACGTCAACTCGCCGTAGATCGGTGTTTAATTAGACCAGGATCTGAAACGCTGAGGAGTCGAGGTGGACGAGATGTCGCATCATTAAGGTCGCAAGAAATTGCATCGTATAACTTCCGCATCGTGGGCTACCTCGTTCCGCCTGACTCGAAATTTTAATTGAGTAGCTATCAGAGGACGTCGCATTAATCACGTTGCTACGAGTTATCGAATATCCAACACTATCCACGACAGCATCCGTCCCAGTGTTTAGCAAAAACGACTTCGTAAATCGATAATACACGTTCCCTTTCTTCCCGCTTTCTAACGGAACGTGTTGCGTTCGAACGACCACGGGATTGCCAATCGCCCTGTAATGGGTAATTAATGTCGCTAATTAACGAAGGCGGGCGGTCATATTCTCTGCTTGTTCGGAGTCATTATTTTAATCAACGTAGTAATTTTAGAATTATTAAATAAATTTTACCAACTAATTAAGCAATTCTTATGATACTTCTAACGTTGCCGAAAAAAATTACTTCGAAGATCCCTAATCAACTTCATTTTGGTTTCAAAACGAAATTAGATGCTTAAAAATTCAGTTTAAAAAATCACCCGAAGAATTCTCGAGTAACTCTCGGGCCCTGAAACGTGCACACTGGAATATTCCTAGCACAGAACATTTCTAAACGACGTCTTTAGCGAATGATTTTAATAGACAGTCGTGCCCAGACGCGTGTTCCAGGGCGGAAGTTCTTAGGACTAAAATTCCACGGTTTTTCACGAGCGGTTACGTGCGAACTGGAGCAGCGGGAGTGCAACAGGGTCCAATTGAAATTTTGTTCAGCAAATATGATTTCTCATTTCGCATTTCTCCGTGCGTCTATGCTGTTTCTTTTCGATCGCAGCGCGATCCCGCGGGAAATTAATCGTGATGGACGAGCGTGTCCAACCGGGTTGAAAGACCCTGTCAACACCGGGTTTGTTGTTTCATAAATTCGTCTCACGTTTACGGAAAGACTTTGTCCGCGGTTTCTGCAGAAAAATTTCCGCAGGCTGTGCCCGAGTGTTTTTGATTCCACGGCTCGCGGCTAACAATCGAAATAACGAGCCCGTGGCATTTCATAGATATGCGCGACGGGTACACGATAGAAACACATTTGAATCGGAACGAGCATCCGTCTGTTCGGAGAAACAAAAACCGTCATAACCGGCGGTACACGCGGGAATAGTTTTTGTACAACAGAAATTTTTCTTCGCCGATTTCGCTCTCGCGGCTTTTTTCACCTTCCACCTTTGCCCGTGAGAAATTACCGGGGCCGGCAGTATCGTTTGCTACTTTTGCTCGCATAATGCCGGGCGATAAACCCTATTTAGAGAAAGAAACGAAGAAGTTCTCAGCCGTACCTGTTTCTTGCGGTCTGCCGAAGGAAACGTGTCTCTCTGCGGCTTCCATTATTAGTTCTATTCATCCGAGAGGAAAAACCCGGAGGAAGCCGCATCGAATTTCTGCATACCGTAGATAGTAGCATAAGTAGCCTCTGGGGAATTATGCAAAATAACTGTCTGCGTAAATTGTGGGACACACGAACTAAATAGAAATTTCTTCCTTTCATAACTTTAGCAAGTTGAAAGCTACGCATCAATATTCTTCAGTTCTTTTAATCTTTCCACTGTCTTCAATTTCTTTCACGCGGTTTCATTATGAGTGCATAAAATCCATGTTTCAATATTTTAATAGTTCAATATTTTAATAGTTAATATGTTAATAGATTGTTATGCATTATTTATTATTTTTATAATGAAAATACTAATAATATATTCTTATATTTCCCTAGTGACTCGAAATTATTAAAACTTCGAGTGGGTTCCATAATCTCAAGTCACCTTTTCCCTTGTCAGTGCAGGAACTCAAATTTTGCTTCTAAAAAATCGCTCATAAAAATACAGATTTGCATAACCACCTGCAGCCCAGTCGTCAGATAGCTGCTACACTTTAATATTCGGAAAATGGAAGCGTGAAAATGTATCTAGAACTATGATAAGCGGGTGTTACAAGAGCCCAGTTATGTAGGAAGGGTGCAACGTAACTACGAAGCAAATGTTATAACAGAATCGACATAACGCGTGAAATATTATTGGATAATTCGTCGTTCCTCCGGTTCCCGTTCGAGGGTTGCGCGAGCTCGCCGAGTAGCCGAGAAAATCGCAAGTAATTTAATAGAAAACACGCGGCTTAATACTTTCATTTTTAGGCGATTTGCATGTTAAACAGTAAATAGGTAAAGGTAAACTTGTTCTACTGGAAGTCATCGAACTGGTTTAATCAAAAACCGTCGATAGAAGTTTAACACGCATGGATGCATGCGCGGAGACCGAAAGCAGCTTTTCCTTCGTTTCTGAACGTTTATCAGTTGACATTTCAGGCAATCTTTCGTAACTAACAATAAAGTCCAGTCGGTGGAACTGTGTAACGGAAGGTTGAGCATGGCGGCTTTTTCCGCTCGTTTTTCTCATTTTTTCCCGTTTTTGCAAGGGAATACCTTTGGCTGTGAGGCAAGTACCGTCTAGAGACAAATACACTGTTATGAGTATTATTCAACGTAGCCGCGATTAAGTATTGAAAGTGATTTAATATTCCGTTCCAATAAAAGCATGTGATTTATCGAGAGGTTGGACAACTAGTTTTACCTGGAAATTGAAACTCGCACCGTATTACATATAGGGCTCTGAACGCCACACAAGTGTCTGGAAAGTACTGTAATCAAACAGACATTGTACCTTATTTAACTAGCCGCACTAAGTAAAAACTGAGGAGAAGTGGTTTTCTAGCGAGACGCAGTTTTATCTGCAGAAACGACGTACAAACTACAAAGAATATGGAGCAATCTGGTTTGATGTAATCGATCGCGACTGCCTTAAAAAATCATAGAAAACGTCCGCGCACTGTGTTGGGTAACCAAGAACGGAAAAAGCAGTATTTTATTCAAAAAAGTTCACCTTCGACGTGTATTACCTTTTTCTCTGATTCATTTTATTCTCCTAAGTCTGTTCGATCGAAGTCTGCATCTTGGATCAAATAACTCGAAAACTCCGTCGAGTTGATTCGATTTAAAAGTACAGCAGAACCTTGCTCGTTGCAACCTCGTTCATTACGCGGAATCTTCTCGGAAAAACAGATGGCAAGATTGGTCACCTCTTTCGTTGAACAACCTTGATTGTCGCATTTTCGGTCCCGTTTCGTGCAACGAGCGTGGCTCTTACTGCGCTAATCTTCGTTGGAGCCGATTTGCGTAAATTAGCCCGCTTCGTTCTGCAATTAAAGAACCAAATCGTCGAATAAACAAGCCATTCGAGTCCTCAATCTATTAATTATGAATCGAAATTGCAGGTTGCAGAAAGATAGGGAATGATATTCTTATTTCGCCCTGGTGCTCGCGAGTTTCATGTATATAGCACCGTTTCCTAATCTTAAAATACGGTGTTCAAAGAGATAGTTTTAATACGTGTGATTAAGTAATTATATCTGTTCTGCAATAGCGTGAACGGAATGATCTTTTCGGCCGAAACGTAAGTACACACCTGTTAATCCCGGTGCTCGAGACCCGGTATTTTTTTAAGAAATACCGCAAACTCCGACCGACGAAAACTTTCGAGAGCAAGTGAAGCAATTGAGCAACGAACCGCCTCTAATTGGGGCTGGCACACGCCGTAAAAAGGCGCCGCAAGGTACGCTTCGTGTAAATGAATCGCGCCCTGCTTTCCGTCTCCTCGATAACGTCCGACAGTTTTCAACGAAATTAGCTCCCCTTAGACGTGCCCAGTCTGAAACGAACCTAACAGCACAAACAAAGAAGACCGAACCTCCAAGCATCATCTACTTCAACCTACTGCACCGTATACGGTACAATTCATTAAAAAAGATTTTCAAGATTCTCTAATGACTATTCTTTCAAATTGCATCTACTCATGTTTGTCATAACTGCATGCCGTTCGCAGTCTATTCATAACGTAATGTAAACTAGTTACTTTCAGTGCGCATAATAAATCATAATTAGTGCTCGATAAATTAGGATTTATTTAATTTTCAGAGTGCAACTAAATATCCGCCATAGCTAAATGCTAGAGCATAAATCTATGTTTTCTCTGCTCTCACAGATTGTAATCTGCGTGCTATGTCTTTTATACATTTTATCCTTTTTACGTTTACATTTCTGCAGCTAAATGAACCTTCGAGGCTCTAAATTGCTTGCGCATAAGAAGGTACCTCATCAGCGCGGTTATCTGTCAATAAGCTTCGTTACTCACCATCTCTCATCATTTCTGCATTGGAAGTGTCGATGTGGATTTTATTGATCACCGTGACTCGCTTCTTCCTCGGCCGTTTCTCTACACGAATTAATCGTTACTCCTGTAAGGAAATATCAGGCACGAGAGTACTTGACCGATTATTTTCTCGTGTACGGAATACCATCGGCACAGTGACATTTTAATTACACGTCGCTCAGCATTGCTAGTCGGGCGGCTACGAGCCCGGCGACGTTGTACAAAAATTCCTTCCCTCTTCAATGAATAACAAGTTCTCCGGGTAAATAACACGTATCGTCAATGGGAAATGCATTGCGAAACGCTGTCAAGATAGAAAAGTTGTCGTTCTAGTAAATGCGCTCAATCGGCGTAATAAACTCCCGTACGCCACGCGATATATGGTGTTCGTCTGTCGTGATTATTCTGGGGAAAAAAGCGGTCCGCTGTTTCCCATAATGCATGATAACGGCACGTAAACACGGATTTCCAATTGATTTTCGTCCGTTCGCGAAGCCGCACAGTGGGTCAAATCGACGTTCTAGCTGTTCACGCCTATTTCACCATTATTTTAATATATAAAGACCACATTAAATAGGTCTTTGGATTCGTCTTGGCGTCAGCTATAACATTATTGAATAAAAAATATATAGTTATAAATAAATAATAAAGGTGACCAAAATATTTTATTGAAAAAAATTTTTTTTTGAATTTTTTGTATTGACATTTGTAAAAGACTGTGTACTAATTACTTTTTGTAGGAAACATTTTCTTGTCACAACACCGGAAATGTCTAAAAAATTGTGTGAATAATGAATAATAATTGAAAACTAGCTATTCAGGCATTCAAACAAAAGTAATCCATAATTTTTGAATGAATGAAGTGTATTACATATATTGAAGTAACAAAAATGTGTTATTAGTGTCTTATTTAAAGAATCACAAATATTCAAACAAGATTAAGTATTATATTTTACAAAGTTACTGACTACAATCAATAGATCATACGAATTTTCTGCTTGTTACTGTATTTATCTATTAATAAACAAAAATGTATAATATAATTCCTCTTAACAAAGGTAAAATACAGGTTTTAAATATGGAAAAAGTGCTGTGATGCTATACTACGATGCTATCATTATGATCTCTCAAGTACAAATGATTCAACTAAGCTAGCAAGAAGTTCGAATGTTTATCAATGGTCACATAATCTCAAAAATTCATAAGATAGGTCTGGGTTAGGTCTTTACACTCTTAAAAGCCGCTGAGTGGTCGTCAATGCGACTCGTGCTACGCAACTCGCCGCGGAATTGCGTGTCACGCAACGCTTTGAATTATCATAACTTCGGGGGATGGATTAGGATGGATCTAAATTTTGCACGTTCTTTTAGAGGAGATCTTGCCGAAAATGTTCCACTTTGTCAGAACATGGGGATCACCGGGGATGGCAATTTATTTCTTGTCAAAGGTGAAAAACTTTAACGATTTTCCTTAGTTGACTAAATATTTTTTTTAATAATAAATTATGAACAATGATGCTTAGTTCCTAGTGCGTTCTCAACATAGATATACATTCTTCATATAAAAAAAATTGGTCACTTAATCTTCAGTAGGTTTTCCAGGACATCATTATGAAGAAAACGAATTTTTTCGGTGATAGATCGTATCTGAAAAAGTTTGATCTTTGAACGTTTATTGTAACGAGAGTTTTTAATAGCTTTAATTAATATTATCGTTTTCGAATGTAATAGACATTTAAGAAACATTGTGCATTCGTTAAAAATCGATATGAGGACTTTGAGTTTTTAGCCCGTGAACAGCTAGAACGTCGATTTGACCCACTGTGAGCCGCCGCGAACGCAATAACAGTATTATCATTAAATGCAAACGAGTAGAAAATCAATTCGGTTCAGTGAGCAGCCGATTACCGGAACACGAATTTTTCAATCAGATTACGACGAATATTTAATTTCTCATTTTTCGCTTATTGTTTTCGTTCGCTTATTGTTTGCGTCATCGCGGCTGGTCGAACGATGTCCGTCACAGTAACAAACCGTTTCGACCAATTATGTGAAAAAAATAAATCCTCGGGGAGAGACTTATGATAGCTCTGAGGTGTTATCGACGCGGTTCTCAATTCGGCGAAAGTGCACGCTGGCATGCAACCCGGTCGAATCCTTAATTGGAGCCCGTGTTAACACGGTCGTCGGACTATAATCGAACACGTGCCGCGGGCATAGTCACGATAAAAATCTCTGTTCGCGCATGAATTGCAATAGCGAACATCCATTCATGGCTCGTACACATCATCAATTCGATTGTTCCGATATCGGGAGGAAGACGAAATCGATGAAAAGTGTGAAATCGTCTGTTCGCGAATTTGTATCATTTTGTTTTCTTTTTATCTGATTATTAGCGGAACACGAAGCGGAATCCTAAATGACCGCTCGGTGAATAAATTATACTAAACATTAGATTTCTGCGTCCAGCTCCGCGGTAGACGATAAATCATGCTTCGTGATGGTTTTTAAATTAAACATTAAGCAGCTCTGTAATTTCGTTCGCTTCGAGCTGGAACAGGACGTGTGTGTAATTCTCTAAATGTGATCGTTCATGAACGTTCATTCTAGGCTTTCATATTAAACAGCGCACAGATCATGCATTTACGACGTAAATGACTAGATGAAATACGAAACTGTGAGGACATTAAAAGAATTTATTTATCCTGATTTAACGTCTGTCTTGTGCAATTTTCTCAGAAGATTCTTACTCGCCATAAAGATCCACAGCGCAGTGATAAAAAAGTGCAATTCTCGAAAGTCCAATCCATTACCTTCAACGTCTGTGTCTACAATTTGAACGAATTCGATGAAGTTGAAGTATCTAGTTAACCAACTTAAGCTACCGGTTAGCTACCTGTAAGGTACCCGCTAGCTACCGGTTAACAATCATTAATTCCAGGTATCTGCGGAGTATCTCTAGGCTTTTTCGAAGCCTTGAAGTTCTACAATTACCTTCCTGGTCTCTTGTTCACCCATCGCATCTGCGTAAAGCTTTTTCAATGTCTCAAAGTTCTGCAATCGCCTATCTTGATCTTGCTTAACTATCTTCGGATAATTGCGGAACAGGATTAATGACTTCTGACCAATTTCTAATGGCCAGTCTTGACTATCCTTTTTCAGTGACTACATGTTCCGGTGACAGTCCCCAGAATACTAATGAAAGATTCGGACCCTTACTTTGTCGTTGGTAGATTCCGGACACTAACGACGAAGTTTGCGACAGTATTGACTAATCTATCTGGTTAAGGACAAACTTAATTAACTGCCATGCACCAGGCTAGGCGATTTTCCACAAACCACCTACAGTGTTATCTCTTGAATATTTCCTAGTATGGTGTTTTCAAGCGTATTTTATACTTGGAATGTACTCGAGCCTTCTTTCAATCATTTTTCTATTTGACCCTTTGTCGATAACCAAAATTTTCTACGATATCACTGTCCAACACCAAATTTGTTCCACAATTACTGTTGGGTTCCTATAGAGTTTTTTGCGCTGATTCCAAATCTGTCCTTAATTGGTCTCCTAGACACACAGTTTTTGAGAAATATGGCTTTGAAAAAAAACATATTGTTCAACTTTAAACGAATATTGTGATGTTATTATAAAAGATATTGAATTCTTCTTTACAGAAAAAGATTCTGTAGACTTTCCCGAATACAGTGATATCCAATATTAATACATTATGATTGTTTAAACATGCTTACACACGTTTGTTTAAACGTGTTTGTTGTAAATTGAAAAATATCCTCAAAAATTGGTGCAAAAGTAGTGTCTCTCCGTCTTTAATCATTGTTTAAACATGTTTAAACAGTCGTAATGTATTAATATTGGATATCACTGTATTCGGGAAAGTCTACAGAATCTTTTTCTGTAAAGAACAATTCAATATCTTTCCTAACAACATCACAATATTAGTTTAAAGTTGAAAAATATGTTTTTTTTCAGTCATGTTTCTCTGAAAAATTAGAGGCAGATGCGGAATCAGCGCAAAAAACTTTATAAGAACCACCCAACAGTAATTAGGAAACATAAAAAAAGTTGAAATTTGTTGGACAGTGTATTCAATGATGTTGAGTATTACATCATATAATATGATGTGATCCAAGTATTTTATACTTGGGAAGTCCTCTCAAACCTTCTTCCAATCATCTTTCTATTTGACCTTTTGTCGATAATCAAAATTTTCTACGATATTCAATGATGTTGCACTTTATGCTAAAAACGCTGAGAATGGGTGATGATCCAGTCGATGGACTTCCTGTAAGTAAAGCAATAAAACATATTACTCAAGATAAGTCGGTGCGCGTCTTCCGGCGGTGGTTCCCATGGATTGCGCTTCTGCCCGTGTTCAGTTAGCTGCTAAAGGTTCACCCACAAGACAGAGCGCTCATAAGCCCGCATGATGCAAAATAACTATTGCATCTCGCGGTTTCTCCGCGGATGAAATAGGCGCGGCGTGATGTAAGCACGTACTGCACGCGGCAATCTTTCGTCTCCGTAGAAGGCAGCGGACATTTCACGTTCCCGTGCATCAGGAATACTAAAACGCCGCCGGTGGAGTGACCGTCGCGTCCGGTATTTATGAGATATCGATTGCCATCGACTCGCCGGTTGCGAGGGAAACGCCACTGACAGCGAAAAAAGATTCTATCGCGCGCGCTGCCGGAATGGCAATACCATCATCCTCTCTGTGTGAAATCGCCGCGCCGGGACAAAGTGAAATGACAAACGCACAATACACGATAATATGTTCGAACACTGTAATAAAAAATTGAAATCTGTTAATTAAGAAATTTTTATTGTTCAGCTTTCTACATGTCTTTCATCTAGCTGCACACTCAGTTCATACAGAGAGGAATTCCTCCTTCGTTATCGGTTCTAACCGGGCTTATCGATTTCTGGGAGTGCGAAAAAGTCATCAGTAGGCTGCGGAAGTTTATGCAAATTTTATATGTAAAAATATATGCAAATTTAATGCATAATTTATGTAAAATATATGCAAAAGATATTTGAAATGATCGCACTGAATAATTGTATTAGTAACGAATGAAACAGTCGAATATGGTATAATATGATATATGTAGAGTACTTGTATAATATCTATTACTGCTTGTAATTGGCATTATAATATGTGATGATAATTATTTCTATTTTTCTATTTTCAACTGTCAACTGGTGCCTTTTATCAGATAAAATTAATTTATATGCTGAAAATGTCCTTCCAATATCACAAGATGTGATGTACCGTCGATATTTGAATCATTTAAACTATTATTAAGTTTAGACAATATTTCAAATCCTAGATTTTTCTCAAAAACATATTTATATTTTGCTCTCACCTTTTCTCCACAGCCAATAGGTACATTATCTAGATTTTGAGCAAAATCTGTAACTAATTTAATTGAATCTTTTAATGCCAAAATATTCGATTCTAATTTCGTTGTTGTATCTGGCGAAGTAGAAAAATTAGCTTCAATAAATGCTAAATCGTCAATAAGATCTTAATTATGTTATCATTTCTCTTGGGCTGTCTTAATATATGCTAAGTACACTTTGTTCTTTGAAGGATTTAATAATCTGGAAATAAAGGAGAACTTGACTATTTGGCACAAAATTAATCATTCATTTAGTCATAATGAACATAAATATTACCAAATATATTTATTTAAGTACTTCCCTAATAGCATGCACATGTTTTGCTTAAAATGTGGCTGTTTCTATCCACGTTCCCCATCGTGTTGCGACCGCTTCTGGTAGTAAAGGAACATTTGGCTGCTTTTCTTTGTAAATTTCTATTCTACGCGCAACTTTCAAGAATATCTGTTTTACAGAAGCTATTAATTTATTGACGAAAGGAAAGTGTATTCGTATTTCCTGCGCTATTCTGTGCAATCCATATGCTACACATGTTATATGTACCACATTGGGATAAAATAATAATTATTATTAACAATATAATAATATTATTAACTGTTTCTTAGGCCGTGATCATACAGAGAGCGGCAAGCGGTAGAGCAATTAATTTTTGATTATTATTACATGAGAAAAATGCAAAAAATATGCACAACATGCACAATGCACAACATATGCTGTTTGCAAAATAAAAAAATATATTTTTGGAACCATCTAATCTTGACATAAATTTCTGTCCAGGTCGAATTTGTCTACCCATTTTCTTCAAATCTGTCGAATAACAGATATCGGAACTATAATTCGTACAATCTTTGATATTAGAACAAAATACGACCGATTTTTTAAGCACGAATTTACAGTTTCGTCGACACTAAACCTCGGTCAAACAATCAGTTTTTTTTATCGCACAGTTGTCGAGATTGTAAAACTGCGAAAAAAAAACGCAGGGAAAGATTCTATCGCGCCCGTTGCCGGAATAGCAATACATACTATCATCCTCCCTGCGAAATCACCGGAACAGAGTGAAGAGACAAACGCACAGCGTTTGCCATTCTGCGATAAGGAATTTTCCCACTGCAGCATCGAACGGAACGATTTTTTCCAATCTTTTTTTACCAAAGCCCCTTTTTTATTCGAATTTTTATTGTGCTGAAACTCGCGTCGCTGAATGTGCCGCGCGAAGTTATGAATAGAGTGCAGATTTTTATGCAGTTCTGGCCTCCGCGAATTTGTGGAACACGAAAAAGCGTTTCCGTTAACAAGCATCAGCGAAATTGTTGCCTCATCTTCATTGCGGGATTATTTTTTATTGTCTGGTCGATTAAATGGATTTTTGCCTCGTTTTGCTTTTCGCGAAAATTATGAATGGTCATGATTTTCTTCCCAGTATAATATTCGCCAATGAATTGTAGATCGACGCCGATGTGTGTAATTTATACGAGTGACAGGTTGTGGTATGTGAACAAGTATTTTATCGGTCTCTAATAGTAGCAATTTACCGTCATATCGCTCTTTATTATCGAGATTCTTGTAACATACGTGACTGGATGACTTAAAGTAGCGAGATCGTTAATGTCTATAATCAGTGCATTAGTCAATATCATTTGATGAACTCGATCACTATTTATGGTACTTCGCAAAATTGTTTTTTCAATTTTCAACGGATTTAACACTCAAAAATTGTTTAACTACAATTGCGATTGACAGATATTGTTTCTAATATCAGCGACTTATTTTCATACTTTCTACGGACTTTCTTAAATATTAATAGTCTTCGCCCTGACGCAGCAAATCTCTCTGTAATTTATAATGTACCATACCGTTCATGAATATTTATTTCACTGCGATGGTATCGTCGGCTGAAATTTCACGTAAAATCTATGAACAATCTGAAATACCAACAAAATTGACAGTAATTATTAACAACGATATTCCAATTTAATGTTGCACAATTTCCTGGGTGGATACATAAAAAACTGAACGACATTTTCTGTTCAGTATTATCATTACACTAGTATTAGGTATGCAAATTAATTCATAGCCCTCGCATTCAATTATAATTTCACTTTAAATTCAAACCTTTTATCAGCCAGATCAGAGATTCATTAATTACTTATAAAATAGAACAAGTGAAAATACTGGCGATTATTTTGCGGGTGGAATATCCTCGTTGTATGTAATTAATCAATAATATCCACGGAGAAAGGTCCACGAATTAATTAGCATACGTAATACACTATTTATAACTAAGTATTGAGTCTTGAACTTACTTCTAACAGAAAATTAGCGGAACTGTCTCGAATCCAGCGTTACAACTTTCCAGCGCAAGAGCTCCGTTGTTCCCGTTGTGTAATCGCCGTAATTAAGCAATGGACAGGAACAAGCCGCCAGATTTTTGTAAATCGGTATCATGCCAAAGCTCGTGCGTCAGAAGATGAATGTGCGACTGCGGCGGGCGGAGAGTGTCGTATCGCTCCGAAAAATGTTCGTAGGAAGCAATTAAATCGTTCACGGGTTGCCATAGAAAGTAGATATATTACTGGTTATGCCATTAAAATTTTATCACTTCCTACTGGGAGGCTCCCGATGCCGAGTATTCGATCTAACTGGCGGGTACAAAATTTATAGCGCATCTACGACAATTTTTCGTTTAGAACGTAACCCACAAGCCCATATTTGTTTCTTAAAAAGAAAACAAAGAAAAAACGATGCCATAAATCTCGTTCTCGTTTCCTTATTACTTGTCCTGATAGAAAATTAATGGAAAGTCATCTGAAAACGTTCGGCAATAACAATTACAATGACAGCTACTTGGACGAAGTGTATCTTGCCTCTGCTTATCGTTTCGGACATTTTTTAGTGGTTCACTACGGAATATTGTAGTTAGGTAGTGGATGTTTATGCGAAATAAAATTTCTCCGACAAACAGGAACCGAGTCGTACTTTCCTTCTTACGCTGAAGGCTTCAATAATATTTACCCACATCAAATACCCATAAAAATGCAAAAATTTTAATAAGGTGAAGTGCCCTAAGTCTGGACAGTCCAAAAGTGATACCTAAATCTGGACAATTGAATTTTCATAGTAAAATCAGTAATTAATAAGAGATTAAATAAATAAGAGATTAAATAATTATATTATATATTCTGAGGCCTTAGCTACAAGTAGGTGTGAATATTATTTCATTAAGACATCAATTGAAATTTAAAAATGAATTCAAAGTTCATCTGAAAACAGTATACAAAATAGTCTATTTACATGCGAATCATGTGCATTTATAGTTCGAACTTTTGTTAGAAAAAAAGATATAATTTAAACCCTCAGACAAAAACTAATTATCATGCATAATAATATTGATATTTTAAAATAAATTGGCAATCAAACTTAACGTAAATAATAATTATTAATCCAAATATTAGATGTCCAAGATTAGGACTGTTTTCAAATATAAGTACTCCATACTGGGACGCGATGACAGTAGCTGTCCCACTCTAAGCTTATACGCAATGTGCTTACGCCTGAAGCCGGACACGTGTTTGTGAATAAAATCAACGCATTGTTTGCAAATTATTTAACTACATGTACGTATAATTAGTCTTCTATTAGCTTGAATAACCTATGTAGAAAATGTATTCCGGTTGTGACGTTAATAATACTTTGTGTTTACATCTTAAATCTATCAGTATTGCTACCTAACCTTAAAACTTGTATTATGACAAGTTTTATTAAAACTGTAAATGAAAATAAATATATATTTGGTTAAATAATACAATACTATAATCTATGATAAGAATACTACATATTACGCGAAGCATCTTCTATTCGTCATGCGCAACAGCGCCACCAACCAACGTTTTAGGTTATGTTCGCTCGATCAACTCGTAAATTGAATTTGTCCCGATATGGGCTTTACTTCTGTCCAGGTACTAGCTTAGATTGGATTTAATATGTCCAACTATAGGTTTGAATTATTCTTGTTAATACAATTAAGATATTGACCTAAACAATGATTTTTTTATTTTAAATTACTTTACAAACTCTGAACTGTATGTGAAAACTCTTAAGAAATTGTTTTTGTTTATTTAAAGTGATGAAATTTAAAATAGAAGAACATGCTGTCCAGGCATAGGGCACTTAGATCTTTTGGAAACAATTTCTAAACATTGGCGGGAGAACTGCCTCGTAGACCAGAAGAATATAATTACAATCGGCGGAGAACAGATGGAACTGAAAAGTATCTCGACACATTTTTCACTGGGATCTTAATTACACGGGTCGGCCACGCGGGTTTCATCAAAAGTGACTTACTTGGATATCAATCAACAACAGCCAGCGGCCACGATTCGTCGCGCAAGGGAAACGTAATATACTTTCCGCGGGCCAGTTGGGCCGTTTCCTTTCCTGACCGCGATAAATCAGTCATTTTCTCGAATTCCAGCAGCGTCCTAATGTTGATTGGCCGCCGATCTGCTCTCGAAGGCAGTCGATTGCCCCGGCGCGGCGATGTCGCAAATGATATACTGCGTGGCGCGGCGAGTGCATTAAGAAGAGCGCGGAATCGATGCAATCCGCTTAATTAAGCGATTAACCATTTGCTTCGATTAAACTGCTACAGAGTATTTCATTATCCCTGTCACATACGATTTCTATCGAGCTAGACAATTTTCCTCTGCCCACTGTTAACAGCAAAAATTTAGAAACATCTAAAGAATTCGCTGGACCAAAAAGAATTCCAACTGTATCAAAAGTCCCGCAGGCTAATCCGATTACACGGAAGCTGAATTTCACAGAGGCGAGGAAATAAAAATTTGAAAGTAGAAATCACAGAGTAATTCGGGGGAAAAAGTAGTCGTGGATGATTGGTTGTCACGGAACTTTCTCGAAATAACAAAATCCCGACGAAATAGATAGATAATGCTGACGTATCTCGGTAGTAAATCGTGTGCAACTCGGCTGATCGAGATCGTCGAAACAGGATCTTCTAAAACAGACAATAATGATCAGCGTAATCCGGGTCACAATGTTGCAGCAAGGCTAGACAATAAGTTTACCATATCGCGGTTCCATTGAGTTTTTAATTAGTCTCTCTCCTTCTTCCTCGTGGGCGTCAGCATGGTCCTGCGCTTGTCGAGCACCCTTCAATTGATGTAACATCTGTCTGCGCATAATGTTAAGTAGCAAAGGCGTTACTCGGCCACACTTCGAACTTCCCAGGATTCTATGCATAGCATCGAGCTGTGGGAAACGAGCGGAACGTGTCGGTTTCCCGGCGGTTTTGTAAAAGCGTGTCGATTCGCAGCAGCGTCATGTACAGGCGCAAGCATATCCGTACTTACCCGTCCTGCGAATAATTGCCGCGCGCGGAAATCGTTAACAGTCCGGAGACGACGACGACGTCTTTCCATTACATAGCAGCGGAAAGGAAAAGTCTGCCGCGAGCCGTCCTAATGGACAACAAATCGTTGGAAACCGCGGAACGACCGACCGAACCCGATCGCCGATTTAATTAGTTGAAATCTCTCTCCTGTTAAATATTTGCGTTTCTCCGAGATAACGAACTCGCTGGATCACAAGTTTCCGAATATCGTTCGATCGAACGGTTTCTCTTTATCCTCCCGCGATCGGAGACGTCTAGACAATTTGAACGTTGTCCAGAGTACTCATTCGCATAACTCGAAACGGAACACGATTCCGATTCGGTCGTTGGTTCACTGTAATACTTAAGTAATTTTTATCGGGCGGGTTATTTGTTGCATGCATGAATCAACTCTTTACGATTGCTTTCATACAATCGATACAGATACTCATATCGTAACGGTGTTTATGGTAATGCTAAATGATACAAACGAGACCATTTAGTGGCCAATGTTAATGTCAAGTGATTTTGCTTCGTGCCACCAGTTACAGACGATGTCATTTATGCTATTTATTTGCCTGGCGCGGCGTTATCTTATCACTATGCAAAATGAAAATGTTTCGCTTCAATTGCGACAAACTGGAATGAAATAAAGATGCTTTTCATTTCATAATACAATAATATATTATTATTATAAATAATTGATAGAGTATACTATAATACCTACTTTTTAATAAAATCGTGATTCCACGTCGAAATCCGAAAGAAGTCAATCGCACACCTACGATTTGCGATCGTAGGTGATCGAGAGATCGCTGCTTGTGCAGGTCGGCCGCGTTGAAATCACCAAGCTAGAACGCTTGATAGGAAGCACGCTCGGCATCTCAACGATGACAAGATGAAATGCACGGAAGATATATATTAGAAGCCGACCACTTTTCTCGCTGCATACTCGCCGCGATGTATGTATGTAGATTAGGGCGTAATTCATAGTAAAAAGGAACGATCCAACATTGTGACTAATAAAGGGTGATCGTTAAAGCGATCCCACAACCGGTGAGCCTGACGCATAAATAACTCGGATCGATCGCGTTTCAGCGCGTCAAGATAATTTGTTGCTTCCTAATTATTATTCGTACCTTCGCTTTCACCCTCGTTCGCATACTGACCTTTTCATTTATCGTCCCGGGGCACTGCTCAGTTCCGCACTGCACGTGTGTAGGTGCGTATGCTACTTCGACTTACAACTCGGAATACTCTGCGTATCTCTCATATTCTGAATAATAATTTATCCTCCGTAGCTTACTTTTATTGTCAAAATATGGCGACGAGAGTCATGACTAGCTTCCGCGTTGCTGAGGAGTCAACTGTAAATTAGATAGCGTGTACAAATTATGCGAAGTGCTGGATATTGTTAGAAAGGAGGAAGTTTAGTTTGAATTGGGAATGCACAAGGCAAAATTGTCCTTAAACGTGTACTTTCGATGAAAATGAGCGAATTATTCCTTCCTAATTGGTGGCACAAGTTGAGAGGCTAACGATTGAGATCAATTGTTCGTGCTGTGTTTCCCAGCCGAAGATAATGATCTTTCGAAGATTAGGATGCACAGCACATTGATCCTGCCCCAAAAGGGTCACGGCTACGTCCGTGCTCGCTGCCTCCAGTTGCGCCACGTCCATTATCCTTGAATTATAGCGCTCGATCGGTATAAATTATCATCTTATTCGCGCGCTATCTTGATCGTTGCACCCCTAGAACCACCGCTCAACAAACATCGATTTTTTCGCAGTTGTGCCGACGGCATGTAGATTCCGACAACCTATTAATTAATTTCAAGTTAATGAACGCAATATAACATCGCGGGCATGCAAATTTGTCGCTGTTTCCGAGAAAACGATTCCGCCGTTCAATAATTCAACTCGGCTGTGTAGTATTGCGCAATCGTTCGAACGTTTTACGCGGGGTCGGGGTGGGGGAGTAAATCAAACGGTCTTATCTACCGCGACCACACAAGATAAGAAGCCAATGAACGCAACTACTATGCGTCACGGTGATTTTTTCGCGACGCTCGCGCTCTCGGTGAACGCTTCGGAAAAACGACGATCGATCGACGGACACCTGTAGCACGTTACTTTTACTTTCCGAGCTGAAATGGTAGCACGTTAATTGGAACGGTCACTCGCCGAGAGTGTCTTGGTGTCGGGGCTGCCTCCCGAGGCCAGGCCGAGACCGATCGAAGACAATAAAATCGAAAGGAGAGCCGCGGGTTCCCTTTCCAGCGCCCTTATCGCCGATGATCTGCGAAAATGCAACGGCTGGCGGAACAAGAGCGCGGGTCGCGGGCGCACATTCTCGCGGGGCACACGTACCGCGCGGATAGTTCGTTGGTTTGTTCGGTCGGTCCGTTCGGTTCGTTCCATGGGAGCAGAAACACTGCAATTCGTCTCGCACGAGCGACCAGCGCGCGATTTTCGCGTCCCTCTCGAGACACCGGAGTCGTGTGCCCGACCGGACACGTCGCTCGCCTCCGCGCACGCCCCTCCTTTTCGATGGATATTCTGCGACTTAGCAGCACTAAATAATTCCTTTTGCCCCGGCCGATCAGGAACTTTCACTATTCGTGAGACACCGAGTATCGCGCCCGCGATCGCGAACGCTGCGCGAACCGAATGGCCTGCATTTGCGTCGCGTCGGCTGAACCCGCGTACATCCTTGCACTTGTAAGATCGAGGGCTGTTCTCTTCGACTTCGATTGTTGTAGATGAGCACATTTCTTTAGAGGACACAAGAAATTCTTTCACATTCGCAACAATAATTAAACTCCTGTAGGTGTACAAAGCATAACAATACATTTGTAGACACACAATGCTACTACCGATGAATATATTTCCCTAATAACTTCCCATCAAAGTGCTTCCCCGATGTCGGTACTTCATTGTTACGATCTTTCCGAACGGAAAAACAGAATGAAATTCCGACAGCCTGTTTCATTTCTCAGCAATCATGAACATGTTTCACGATAGGTGCGAAAAACGCTTGATACTCTTGTAAAACAATTAAGCCCGGCCGTGTCGAAGTATTTCTTCAACTAGTGACGCAACGCGCTCGCGATAGAAAATAATTTACCGGACGAATTATATAATGCTGATTTTTCGCAGGATAATATCCATCGGAATCACTTGGTTCTCTCTCTCTCTCTCTCTCTCTCTCTCTCTCTCTCTCTCTCTCTCTCTCTCTCTCTCTCTCTCTCTCTCTCTCTCTCTGTATTCCCCATACGTATCCTTCCTCTTTCTCCCGCCTCACTCGTGTCGAGTGAACAAGCAAAACATTGCCGCGGCATAATTAACCACCTGGAATAGCGCGATCGATCAACTTGCGCAATTATCGTCAAGTTCTCGTTAGCGTAGTCAAATGCGGCGCCCCTCGATTCGGCCCGCGGTGCGTACTCGAAATCGAAGCTTATAATTCAACCGGGAATCGAAATCGTTAACCGATTCTCTGGATACCGGGTGGAGAAAGTTTGCATCGCCAGCCGAGGCGAACAATAAAATGATCTTGTGACCGGGGGCAATTTAGTGGCGTGCATCGCTGGACCTAATAATTAATCGCGGAAAGGGGAACGCGCGGAATTCGCATTGCGGGCCGCATTGCGGATGTTCTTTCGGCTGGTAGCGTCCCACGGTATAGGGCACCGTGGAACCAACCACCTTCGACGATCTCTTTCCCCCCGCCGCCTTTTGTTCCGATCTTTAATTTATCTCCGCTGGTGGTACGCCAGCTCGTGTAACACGTTGCCCATTGTATGTCCTTGCCGCAACAGGAACGATTTATCGCGCACCTTGCACGCTGACTGTGACGAAATACTTCTTGGTCAGTTCGCGTGACAGTGTCCTTACTCGGGCTGGATTGTTAGCGTAACAGCACTTCTAAACGGATCGCGATCCTCTCGAATCGCAATCGAACCGATACGATAGCATTCTAAGGTCGGTATGTTACAGTCATTGTGACTCCCTCGACGCTTTTTTCAGTCGAACCTGCCATCGGACTTTCTCCGCCGATGACTTGTGTCATGCTGCACATCTGACTCGAGAAGCTAACCAGAAACAGAGGAATTTATTTAACCCCCTGCTATGTGGTATGCAGTCCGATTCGTAACGGGAATTTCCAACAGAATCTATTAAACTCCGGTATTATTCATTTCGATTTCAAATAAACATTTATACTTCTGTTCTCTTGAGCTCAAGAAAACTACGATATTTCTGAAAATAAAATAAATTAATATTCTTTATCACACCTTCGGTGTAATTAAACAATGAAAAGCTAAAACGGTTTCTCTCTTAATAATGAATGCCGCCTGATGTCCAATCGTTTTTACTATCTACTTCTTCTGGGAAACTAATATACACGAGGTTAAATATTTTGAGGTATTATAACTTCGGTCGATTTCCTTGTAATTGTTCTATCATTGCCATATTTACGGGTACGCCAGTCAATCGATTGGATCGACCATAGTCAATCGCGAACCTTAGTGAGTCATAACCAATTAATGACTTAGCGAGACGCCGGTAGAGGTGTGTTAAAATAGACGCAATTATCGTTGTCTGAATACGAATCGGTTGCCATTGTCTCAGTAAATTGCTTCTATTAATCGCGGACTTGAATTTCCGATCACTTGATTCGTAACTACCTTCTCATTTTTACGTTGTCTATAAAATTTGTTCGTTTATACTGTTCAAAAATCTTGTTTGAAATCTTGACTTGAAAATTATAAACTGCCAAATGAATTTCCGCTGTTCGTATAGAAATGTTTTATTTCACTAACACAGGTTGAAAAATTATAATACAGTGGGTGTACAAAATATTCGTACACTTTTTAAAAACTAATAACATTTTTATAATTGTACCAAACAACCTGATTTTTTATAATCAATTAGAAGCATTGGTTTACGAAATGATATACAAAAAAGATTTTCCAAAAATTATAATTTACAAGGTTAAATGCAAAAATAAAAAAGGCATTTTTTAAAACTTTTTTTATTTGGGTTCTTAATGAAAATTTAAAATCTATGTTTTGTAGACCTATGTTAGTCATACAGTCCCTGCTCACTTTATTAGACTCACCTGAAGAATTGGTGCTTTTTGAAATCCTATAAGGAATTCAACGCTGTTTTCAACCTATGGGGTAATGATTTTATACTACAAGGTTGCCTTATGGGTTGCCTATCCAAGTGTAAAATTTTCTTGCAAGAGAAAAAAACTTACCATGGCCCGGCAACTCACCGGACATGAATCCGATTGAAAATGTCTGGGAGTGCCTGAAAAGAGAACTGGCCAAAGAAAATATAACGACAAAGACCAAGTTGATAGAGAGAATAATCTATCACTGGCACCATAACGCTGCATTAAAAGAAATTGCACAAACTTGCATAGATAGCATGTCCAGAAGAGTTGCGGCTTTAAGAGCAGCTAAGGACGGATTTACAAAATATTAGTGTTTTAAGAATTATATTGATCTATTTATGTTTGTATCCATTGTTTTTGTAAAATAAATATATGGAAAATTCATTGGTCATCATTAAGTAATATTTGCATAAGGCTACTATACCTATTCATTGTAAAACTAAAAATATCATGATTATAGAGGTAAGTCTAATAAAGTGAGCAGGGACTGTACACATGTTGAAAATTTCATTGAAATCGATTAACATACACGCGAGCTACAAGCGGTTAAAAATTGTGAAAATCGTAGTTTTCCACAATTTTTGATCAGTTTCTGCTTAAAATCCACAGAATCGTGCATCTTTCGACGCCTGTTGTTTTTTCTCGCGTCAATCGATTTCGATGAAATTTCCAACATGTGTATAAAGAACATGGATCTGGAAAACATATGTTTTAAATTTTCATTAAGGGCCCAAATAAAAAAGTTTTAAAAAATGCTTTTTGTATTTTTACCTGCAACCTTGCAAATTGTAATTTTTGGAAAATATTTTTTTGCTCATCAGTTTGTAAACTAATGCTTCTAATTGATTATAAAAAGTCAGGTCGTTTGGTACAATTATAAAAAAGTTATTAGTTTTTAAAAGGTGTACGAATACTTTGTACACCCACTGTAGCTTCCAACAAATCTGGGGAAGCGTTGCGGTCATAGAACAAGGAAAACCATAACTATAAATAGCCTAAAGGGTATCAAAACTGTGCGGTCGACGGTGCTTGCGCACGATGCTTTTGTTCGGTCACTACGTATCAACATAATGTATCCTTCTCGCCTCTCACTAATCGAGTTACCCACGTAACCTTTCCACCCATTATCTGTCTTCTGAGTCGCAAACGTGAAAGTCTAGAATCCAGTGATACAGCGCTATAGGGATACCACGTGTACTGGAATAACTACTTATGAAGTTTTACGGCCTGCACTCGTACGAACTCTATGCACACTTTCTATTTTGTTGGTTGCAGCTAACGAAACCGCGTGGGTGGCGGCCATTTTCTATCAACTTTTTTGAACAGAGGTTATCGAAGTTAATGATGCAATTCTTCGAACTAGAAATATATTTCTTAACTAGAAATAAATAAATGACCTTGAAATGTCCTTGACACTATATTCAGCAACGGAGTAGAAATACCTGTTTCAATTTTGCTACATTCGTCGGATCATTAGACAACACTTAATTTTCATCATTTTACACGTATAATGCGGTACCGAATAAGCTTGGATATTAATTCCGTAGCTAACTCCATCCTTGCAGCAAACTGTGCTTGCCTAATTGAACTTGGTTATTGTTGAGCTGTGGATCATTATGCAAATTAAAATGTTTATGGACTGAAAGATTCCATGTGATAGAAATAAAATAAGAATATTATTCATTTTTATCAATGTACGTGTTTTCTTGTATTTTGCATACAAATGCATCAAGATCCGCAGTCAAGATATTACTGAATTGTGGATGTTCATGAAAATTAGCATTCCCGGAGACAACTCCATGAAAACAGGGGCCACACAAACCTATTACATTTGCATACAATTTTGTCAAAATTGTCTCTTTATTAATGCATCTGAAGTTCACAGTTTATCCAACTACACCGAATTAATTCTGCCTTACTTAACAATACTTGCCGCGACAGCATAATCTGGCCATCTGCAGATACTCGCGGAAACATGATTATTGCCACCTTTGCATAATCGCACGCATAATTCCCTTCCGCGAGGTCCATCGCGCAGTTTCATGCGGATCGTTCCGAACCCAAATGCGGCGAATGTTACGATCGCGGAAATTCCGCGAAATGGAATTCTTTCCCCTAAATCACAAGCCGAGAAAGTCTTCGGCTGGATGCTTTGCGAAATTGCGTACCAAGAAGCGTCAACGATATTTCTCACGTTTGAGACGATTTGAAATCGTGTCCTTCAGACAGGTATGAGTCACGCACAACTGTGAAACAGGATTCAAGGATCCGAGTTGCGGCGAGGCGTGCGTGATTTTGGTAAAAGTATCTTCTGGACCAGGAACTGTCTGAGAAGCTCCTGGCAGCCGGTCAACGGACTGAGACCGAGACCGGTGGTTCGCAGGAAAAGAAAGCCGCAGGCGCTGCTCTCTTCTGCTTCTCTAGACATCTAGAGAAGTAGACCGCACGATATATCATTTCGGTGCACTTTCACCGAAAATCTCGCTCTCGTTGTCCCGAGACGTGACAGCTAGACGCCTACCGGGTTCGGCTCTCTTCGGCCCTCGTCCAGGAGTCCTGCGGAGGCGGATGTCCCTTATTCGCATGCTTCGCGGAGCTTGCACACTCGACACACTTGGCCATCGAACCGTTCCATCGAGCTGAGACGCTGCGATTATCGATGAGATACGGTCGACGACGTGTGGATTAGTTCTGCTCGATTTGCCGATAAAACAGTTGCGCTAACACTGGGGGAACAAACGAAATTTCAAGAATTTCCCGTGGGCAATCAAAGTGCGTGTAGTACACGAAATTTTTTCTCATTTAAGGGGGATCTATACCCTCAGATTTTGGGGTACTTATCAATGTTATCAACCTCTGTGCAGAAAAAAATATTTGGTAACATTGATAACACGCAACTGCCTAATGAACACGAGATGGAGTTGCTTGCTATTTCCATATTCTATTCAGCTCGTCGCGAATGCCGTTATACAGGGCAGGTCGCACTAATTTAGTGCCACCGATGAGAATATGTACCTCGTCTGTGTCAGTTTTGCTATGATTCCACGTTGACAGCAGTGCAGCAGTGAAATGTTGCACAATATCGCAGCACTGATTGACAGTCCTTCTGACTAGGCACCATCTCGTCTAAACTAACTGAAATAAAATTGGCTCTAGATTGGCTCGACATCAGAGATAACCTCTGTCTTCATGAACGTAATATGGGGAAATCTCTGCTATGTGAATGAAATCACGCGCATCAATTTTTTGTCCTTATACGAGCATATTTTGAGCTACACAATAGTTCATTTGATAGAGAAAGGTTCATCACGGCGCGCTCTGCTCATCATATCAGTCAAAAAAGTCTCTTTGAGACAGAAAAATGCATTGAAATCTGCGGTTATTTTTCTAGATTTTTTCTCTACTTTGGGCACTCATACTATTAGATATAAACATAATCTCGTTAAATCAATAGCAGGGCGCGCCGGATTTAACCTTCCTCTATAGAATAAGTCCTCACCCAGCCCAAAATCCGCTCAAATAAGAACAAAATTCGATGCGCGTAAACTCATGTTGCGACCCAAAATCTAGTAAGATTCTAGTTCCTTTCTAGTTACTTCAGTAGGGTATTGATCCCCCTTAACCGACTTCGAAAAAGGAGGAGGTTACTCAATTCGATCTGTATGTGCCTCTTTTTTCGATGGATGGACCAATCGGAACGAAATCTTTTTCATCTTGTAGAGTATGTCCCCAGGGTGGTCCCTGGGTGAAAAAAATTTTGCATTTTTTTATTCATTCAATTTTATTTGCGAAAAATGGATTATTTCACCGATTACTTCGAGATGAATGGACCAATCAGGACGAAACCTTCTGCATTTTGTAGGGTATGTCTCCCCATTGGTCCCTTGAAAACAAATTTTGCATTTTTTCATTCTTTGCGGTTTTTATTGAAAATAACTAATAATACCGAAAAACCATCCTATAGTGTTCTACAAATTCTGCTCGTTCCACTAAAAAGTGCGAAGTAAAAAAATTTTATAAAAAAAATTAAACCGACTTCGAAAAAAATGCATTATAAAATGCACTAAAAAGTACGAAATAATATCCATTTAATTTATGTGAATACACACGAACTTAAATACAATACAATCTTTTCGCAGGCGTCGCAAAATTGAAAATTTTCGACACTGGAAATTACGAAAATCCTTAAATTCTTCTACATGCTTTCACATACTAATGTATCTTCTCTTCCCACCTACTGATTTCCAAGTCCATCATATTCCAATGATATCATAATCAGCAACTTCTGTCATTTGGAAAATTTTTAATTTTTGCGCCGCCTGCGAACAGATTGTATTGTATTTAAGTACGTGTGTATTCAAATAATTTAAATTGAATGGAAATTATTTCACACTTTTTAGTGCATTTTTTCGAAGCCGGTTTAATTTTTTTTATATTCATCATTTTATCGCGAAAACATAGGTGTCAGATTAAAAATTAATTTATCGAACGTGATATTGTCTTCTGTACTCAGCTAGCTGAATGTAGACGTCGTCAATAGACTGCTGCATAATGCTGCAGCAGTCGCGTGTATACGTACCAAGTTCACTGTCAAAGGCCTAGACGTATTGTAATGTTCCCGTGGAGGTATTGCATGAAGAATTGATGACACGTCACGTTGCAGACAGCACTCTGCACGCATTGAAATCACTTGAACACATAGCTGCATACCTTACACTTGGCCTCTCTGTGAACTTCTTGTTTTACGTGACAGTTTTCCAATCGGTTGCTGTCGCTCTTATGACTCTAATACTACTTGATAACGAATTGCATAATTCTATAAATCTGTACATTCATATGTACATCCTCCACACCATTATTGCTTTCATATTACAGCTATTACAAAAAAGATTGTATACAGCAGCAATTCATTAGATGGAAGTTAACCTACAAATCAGCTTGTGTCTCGTTTGAATTTTTAATCGATCGTGTACTTAATTACAGAGTGCTGAAGCACTCGAGCAAGTGCTAGGCAAGTGAGAAATGTTATTGACAAACGTCATTGAATATTTATACATATAACGAAACATGAGTACGACATGCTGGTGATCACAGCTGAATCATTGCTTTCGAATAAAATTATTGAAATCGCTAGTGTGCAGAAAGTGGAGTTGTGCGTTTATGCAGTGGATTGTCTTTGATATCGTTGGATCGCTCCTCCGAATTCTACCAGGAAATTAATTAAAACGAGCGAATCGGTTTCTCGCAGCGGGGAATTCGTGTAGATTATCATTTTGAGAATATCGTCAGAATAAATATTGATGTGTCCGGTAATTCAACGCGATTATTAGCTGACTAATTGCTACGGCACGTCTGTTTTCGCAGTTTTACTGAATAAATTGGCTTCACGCGGAATTCGTTCACCGCGACGTGATGAAATACATACGTTATGCTGTGATGTTACTTTCCATCCACGATGTAATATATCAGCATCGAGGTATATCGAAAGCCGTGTTAGACGAGTCGAAGAATTATCGGTTGAATACAATGAACAATGTTCAATGAATACACGAGTCGCTCGGATCATCGAGAATACAATGCCATCGGTGATCGATGATCCCCGATCTAATGGAGAAATTGGTATCGCTAAATATTCTTCGGTGCGAACAAAAGCACAGCTGCCGGTAATCATCAATTTAACGTCGATTTCACCTAGGATTCGAATGAGACGTTATTTTCAATTTTTAACAATATTTTATTACATCGTTTGCAACAGACAGGATCATAGAAATGATTATGGGAACCGGGAGATAAACACGACGGTCTAGCATTAACGGGAGATAGACAATCTCGTCTGGATGATGCTGAACATATACGGTGAGAATAAATCGATCGGTTGATTTCTTCTAGGGGCCACGCCGGGCATGAGTAAATACGATCGGGTAATTGGTGTCATTACGGCGGTTCATTACTATTCTATAAGTAACACGTCGCTACACAGACCCGAGTTCTTGCACAGAATCGTTAAATAAAGGTATGCGATTCCATTAATTCAATTTGATCTGTCGCTGTTATATCCCGGATTGAAATTTACGTCGGGACAATCACGTTTTTCCGAGTATTCATTAGTGGTTTGTAATACTATGATAATATAATAAAGAAGCGAGTCGATCCATTTGATATGAAGAATATAAAATGTAAAGCGATCGAAATATCTGAATTGAAGCATTTTTTTATTTAATATCATCTGTAGATTTTCTTGAAGAGGAACATGTTCACGATGCTATCGCATCTGATTCGCCGTGAAGTAACGCTTTGTAAGGGAAGAGATAAACGAACCATGTCCGTAAAATGCGATTCCTCTTTCGATGCATCAGTTAAGGACCTCGCGGGACCCTACGTGGGCTGCGGGTCGCAAGAACACGGCGATTCTTTCGGTGAAAGGTGCTTCCTGGAAAATACATGAAAGGAAAGGGGTGTAGCACGTCACAGACCAACTGTCCTCGATGTTGGAACGGGATACATTCAAAAAGAAAGCGCAGTTTACCACGGCGTCGTAATAAAAACTCTTTCGACGGCCACGTCAGTGTTCTGGAGATCTCAGATTGATTGCCGTGAGTCCTGCTTATCTGAAGTATACAAGACGCGTCACCTCAGACAGTATATACAGGGAGATCCGTTCAAGTACGAACACCTATACAGGGTGAATTCGATAATGCAGGACACCTAAATATCTCCGCTACTTTTCGTTGTACAAAAAAACTTCGTAGGACAAAGTTACACTGTTTGAAGAGCCACATATAACGGTGTAAGGGTAAAAAAATTTCAAGGTCATTTTTATGAGATTTCAAGGTTATTGATGTTTTTTTTAAATGGAATGAGGTATTTTTTAATATATCAATCGATGCAGCTGGACATTCGTTATAAAAAAGTACTAACCTGTGTATGTCGAAAAGTTAGTAGTTCACGAGATATTTCGATTTAAATAACTTTAAAATACCATTACTGTCGTGCTAAGATGTTACACAAGTAAGTAAACACTAACATCTTAGCACGACAGTAATGGTATTTTAGAGTTATTTAAATTGAAATATCTCGTGAACTACTAACTTTTCGACATACATGGGTTAGTACTTTTTTATAACAAATGTCCAGCTGCATCGACTGATGTATTAAAAATACCTCATTCCATTTAAAAAAAAAATCGATAACCTTGAAATCTCATAAAAATGACCTTGAAATTTTTTTTCCCTTACACCGTTATATGTGGCCCTTCAAACAGTGTAACTTTGTCCTACGAAGTTTTTTTGTACAACGAAAAGTAACGAAGATATTTAGGTGTCCTGCTTTATCGAATTCACCCTGTATATCTCGGTTATTATTAGTCGTACAAAAAATCTCCACTGAATAAAGTTGTACTGTTTCAAGGGGTGAATTTGATGATGGTAAACATTTTTTCTCAAAGTCATTTTTTTACAAGATTTCAAGGTCATTGATATTTCTTTTAAATGTAATGAGGTATTTTTTAATACATCAATTGATGTAGTTGGACATTCGTTATAAAAAAGTACTAACCCATGTATGTCGAAAAGTTAGTAGTTCAAGAGATATTTCGATTTAAATAACTCTAAAATACCACTACTGTCGTTCTAAGACGTTAGCGTTTACTTACTTCTGTAACGTTTATAAATTGAAATATCTCTTGAACTACTAACTTTTCGACGTACATGGGTTAGTACTTTTTTATAACGAATGTCTAGCTGCATCGATTGATGTATTAAAAAGTACCTCATTCCATATAAAAAAAGTATCAATGACCTTGAAATCTTGTAAAAAAATGACTTTGAGAAAAAATTTTTACCATCATCAAATTCGCTCCTTGAAACAGTACAACTTTATTCTGTGGATATTTTTTGTAGGACTAATAATAACCGAGATATATGGGTGTTCGTACTTAAACGGACCTCCCTGTATACTGTCCAAAATATTTCATCTCTCAACCCTCGAAATGCTAAACCCATCGGCGGAGAAAGTCATTCGTATGCGATCCCGTTTTGAGAGATAAAATTACGAAACAAGAAGCTTGTATCCAGATACAATTTTTAAGGTATACACGTCTAGAAATAATTCTTTTTGAACATTCCGCTTGCTGTCTCGACAGCTTTTGTTGAACAGAGTGACGCAGTTTCATCATTGAATTTGACGACATCCTACGCATCAACTTTCACATTTGTCACAGCGGTCATACGAATCCCATGATCGTACAAAACCACATGACAGTTGAGTAGTGTAGCTTCCCCGCAGGTGTGAAAATATGAATTGTCGTTCTAATGGGAAATAACGTCCGCAATAACAGCGTGGCACTCTCACAGATTTAGGACAGTTCCCGTTTCGTTTCACACGTAAAAACGCCTTGCGCAATGGTTACCTGGCCAGATGAGTATCAAGGTAATGGACCCGGCGGCTCCTCAGACATTTTTCGTAGGACAGGGCATCATCGCAGGGACGCTCGAAATGCATGTTCTCACCGTTGCAGCACGCTGCACCGCCCATTGTTACCTCCGACGCACTTAATTCGCGACCACGAGTAGTGCACCGGGCGGTGATTAACATGCCGCTCGTGAAACACTGGAAAAAAGCCATACCACTGTCGCTTGTACTACTATTATGAAACGCTTTGTAAGCTTTAATGAAACCGCTGTCGCTCGGATAGCCTAATCATTTTGCAACGCCGGAAACGCATCTAGAGACGTGTAGTTAATCCTACAGCGACAGTGAATTTTCAAATAAAAATATTTTCTTATCCCATTCTTACCATTGATGTCAGTAGCACTCCTTCGAAGAGAGATCTTCGAAGCAAGAACCATGTTCAAGACAAACATAAGCGTTTCTTATCGTCATAGGCTGGTAAATTGATTTGACTAAAATAATAACAGATAATCTGTTATTTGAGCCAGATGATTTAATTACATCGAACAAGAAATTACTTTCTCTTTACCATTTCTAAAAAAAAAACAAAAACCAGCAAATAATCTATCATTTCGAATTGGTATGTTTTATTCGGAATAAAATGTGTCCGAGCAAGTTCGGTCTCGTTAATACCACATTACATAGTACCGGCATTTATATTTCCGCGACGGTGAAACCGTGAAAGCAAATCTCGCGGCAACTGAAGAAGGAAAATGTGTTGCAAAGATTTAATGAATCCGGGTTATAAATGCGCGACACAAATAGTTTTCATACCCGCGTGGACACCGAGAGTTTTATGAAATCGTTATAAAACAATGATCCAGTATCTTAATAATATTGGTGTGAGGTTTCACATGATTAGTGTGCGGCACTGCGTGCGGCGGTTATTTAATTTTCCATTTAGTTGCGAGTGTTTCGCTGTACCGGGGGCGCGGATGTTTCGGTGCTCGCTCGAGACATTATGATTCCATAGAACTGTACCGGGCAACAATGTGGCGTCGAAATGAAAAGAACGTATTTCCGTGCTACGCGCTATTTAACATTGCAGCTCGCTGCAATGTATCTCATTTCCTGTAATAATTGCCACATTATGGCATATAATTACCGCGATACGTTCGCGATACTGGCGTTGCTTGATTCACGAGCGCGTTTCGATCGGGTGATAAAGGATTCACGTGGTATTCAGTTTATAAAACGCTGCTTCTACTTATGATCCTTCCTAGCATTAAACCCAAACAATTTTCACTTCCTAGAGTTTTTACTTCCCAGCGGAATTCTCGATTCGCGTGCACGAGCCCGACCAAACTGAATCCTTCTGAATGGTACACTTATCGATGTAAAAACGATACGCGGCGCGGAGATCCACGAATCCAGATAAAAATCGCGAATCGCTTAAAGCCCGCTTTAGCATCCCGCGCAATTAACCTGCCATTGTTTACACGGCTTAAAAAACGGAAACACGATTTTTCGCCATTTAAATTCTACCAGAAGCCGGATAATTTACCCCGCGGTATTCGCATAATTTCTCCCGGTCTCGCGCAGCCGTTAATTGCACCGAATGAAAATTTTTCCGCGATATTCTTCATTCCCCGCGGTCGGGCCCGTAAAGTTTCCCTGAAAATATGCTCGATAATTACGGGGCCGTTAATCAGGATGAACGCGTTTACGTCGACCGATATGCGGGCGCGATCCGAACGGCGCGGAAAAACCGCGAGTGCACACAAGATCCAATAAGAAAGGCAACTCGTCACTTTCCACCGAGATCGGGTGTTGCCGTATTTTTGTTAATCGGCCAGCTACCATGATACCCGCTGGACCGTGAATTTCTTTTCCACATTGCCACACGACAAGTTTATTAATCGTTATGAAACCGGCAAGAATACGGCCGCGATTCGGATTTCAAGCGATCATGGCTGATGCATGGACTGCGATCGCGATTATTAAACGGAATTATTCGACGTGTAATTCCTTCGTCCGCCGTTACGGATAATGAAGTGATACAGAAACACGCCGGAAAACAGATTAATGGGAATACGGAATAAATCAATCTTCCCGGGCATTTTACCACTTGGCGGCGAGCAAGCAGCGGCCAGTTACCATCGATATTAACTACCAGCGTCAATTTCTGCTATCAAGAAAATTGTCGTGGACTTTTATTTCGACCCCGCGATCCGGAATTCCGTTCACCACATCAATCCCGCGGCTACGGTCTCGTTAATAATGAATTATTATTGCGTGCCCCCCCTCATTTTCCCGTTCTTACCTCAGCGCAATGTGTTCTATCGTTTTCTGTTGTTCACGCTGACCCATATACCGTTCAGATTTCCCAAAGAAACACTCGAATTTATTTGCACAATCCCTCGACGAGCAACATTGTTACACGATTTCACTTTTCACGGTGTCCTCAGAAAATTCGTCTTAATTAAATCCTAATTATATGGAATCGTTGAAAATTCGTAACATCGACTCGTGCCCTCGAATTTCACTGTTCTGCAAGACGCGCGGATTTCGAAAATGGAATTTCTGCGAGGTAATTATCCCGTCGAAGCATTATTACGCGAAGGTTACGCATATTATGTATCCGTCCACCTTGTGCAACGCGTTTCATTAAGTGACAGCCGGTGGTTGCAGACGCGTGCGGATTTTTCCAGATTCCCCGTCGGAATATAATAATTTCTCGAAACGATTGACTAACGACCAATAATTCCCTAGCAATGAGACGGCAACGGGCAATTATCGTAGGCGTGTACCGCGGATCTGTAGAAAAAAAAACATGAGCGTTATTTAATACTCGTTCATTAATATTTCTTATTAACAGTTAAATTTTCATCTCGCTTTCGTGTCAGCTGATCTTTTGCAAACGATAGGAAAAATCTCGAAATTTTATAGTTCGTTCATCGACGCGATCAACATTCTCCTCGAGGTCCCTGGGGGTATCGAGATTGTTACATTTTAGTATGGTGATTTCATCGACACTTTTTCTGCGGATCCTTAACGAGGAGACCGATCGTTCGGAAATATTTCAACAATGCTAAACGAGCGATGGAAGTCGTTAAGGCTTAAGAGTGAACATTGTTAGATTTTAATTTCAACATCCACTTGTCTCGGTTTATTAAAGCGCGTAGAGTATTGCACAAGTAAAGTAGCTCCCCTCGTAGTAACAAACTTTATGCTTGACCGTAAAGAAGACTGACTGTAAAAAGAACCTGATTAATACAATCTTGTCCAGGAACGTCAGTTAGAAAAAAATATATAAAGAAATACTTTTTAAAAACCACGCTTATATTAAAATGCACAAAGCAGGAGAAAATAATTTTTTTAGACATTAGTGACTATAAATAAAAGCGTGGAGCGCTAAGCTATATTGACCTAATATTCGTGGGTGCTCCACGCTTTTATTTATAGTCACTAATGTCTACAAAAATTATTTTCTCCTTTTTAGTGCATTTTAATATAAGCGTAGTTTTTAAAAAGTTTTCTTTATATATTTTCTTATTTTCTACTTTCTAGTCTTTTTTAAATGGAACGCAAGATATAGTAATACTAGTATGAAATAGTAAGATATAAAAACGGAAGATATGGAAATACAAGAGATAGAATGAGGGGGTGACTCCGAGAGACGACGCGACGTCTCTTGATGGAGTCCGAAATTGTCCGAAATGGAACTGAGTTAACGGAACATCACAACCACGCTGAGCTCCTTCGGTGCGAAGTGGGCCAGTAGAGTGGGGATGAGCCGGAGTGGGAACACGTAGTGGAATAGGGAGCGCTGGCGCGCGGAGTGGGGATCGCTAAACTTTAATATTAATATTAATTTTTTTTTTCTCCTGAAGGTATAGTTTTTTTTAATTTGTTTTTTAATATTGCATTGTCATCCAGTTCTGAGCTATCCCTAGTAGCACAAAAATATTGGATAAATATTTATATCAGATTCAATCTGTTTTTAATATTCAAATATACATACAATATTTATTTTATATTAAGTACCAAATATTCTTTTTTATCCTAACTTATAAGATAGGAAGAAATATTTTTCTCATATTAAAAAGTGTGGCTTAAAAAATATTTATCCAATATTTTTGTGCTACTAGGGATGTTTAAAGTTTCAAGTCTCTAGCTCATCGGGAAGTAGTTTAAAATTCGATTACAAGTTTTGACGCATACAACAACAACAACGACAACTCGGCATGCTAATATAAGCGTGGTAAAATGGTGGCGACTATAAAATTGATTACTAGAACTGTTACTTTAAAGTGTAACTAATACTTCGTTGAAACTTTTCCATATTGTACAGACATCTTGCATCTAATAAAACGATTCCGACTGCAAACGCTGCCTCAGAAACGAAAGATAATATATCAGACACGCACTGATACTTCTGAACACCCTGTGCATTGTGTTCTAAGACACAATCTATTGTTATCTCGTAGCCTGCAGCACTTCAGAACCGCATCTCTCGAGGCTGGAAACGTGCAACATCGGTGGCTCCGTAACACGATGCATCATCCAGAGATGCTTCCTCAACTTGGCAGCCGACATGCACTTGAACTTCCTTTTGCAGCCGGAGGAACAAAAGTTCGTACACCTGCTGACGAGGCGTGAAAGCTGCTATAATTGCACGTACGTGTCGAATATTTTATTACCATATGAAAGTCAGTTTTTTCTTGTCGATGACAGCGTGACATGAGTCCGGACATTTTCATGCGGGTCAGGGGAACGCGTCCTCGGAATACGATAGTAGAAACGTTCGTCTACATTCCACGCAGACACGTTACGTGCACCTAACTATGCGATTCGATATCTGTGCCACCCCAACCTTTAACTTCGCGAACGATCAGGCATGTGTTGGTATGATCTTGCACTTCTTGAGAGGCCTTCTAGGTCGAGAGACTGAAAAACACCGTACGGTGCGATCTGACATTCACCGGCAGTGTGATCGATGTTCTTTCTAATCTGCAACGCGCTGCTCGCGATTTGTGATCGATACGATTTTGATCGAGGCGTGTACTGGGTGGGGCAAAATTTGTTTATCCTCGCGCCGCGCCGTAGCATAATACCTCAACCTTTTGTAACGCGTAGTTTCCAAAGTGTTCGATGATTCCTTTGGGGAATTACACTGTCCAACAAATTTCAACTTTTTTTATGATTTCAATATACTGTTGGGTCCTTCTTATAGAGATCTTTGCGCTGATTCCGAATCTGTCCATAATTTTTCTCCTATACGCGCAGTTTTTGAGAAACATGGCTTTGAATAAAAAAACATATTTTTCAACTTTAAACAAATATTACGATGTTATTATAAAAGATATTGAATTGTTCTTTACAGCAAAAGATTCTGTAGACTTTCCCGAATACAATAATATCCAATATTAATACATTATGATTGTTTAAGCATGTTTAAACAATCATTAAAGACGGAGAGACACCACTTTTGCACCAATTTTTGAGGATATTTTTCAATTTATCTCAAAAAATAAGGGTCCAGCGAAAAATCGAACTATACCACGCGATAGAGCAGACTTTTATCTGTAAAATATGTTTTTATCTGTTTAAGTTGTAAAATATGTTTTTTTTTCAAAGCCATGTTTCTCAAAAACTGTGCGTATAGGAGAAAAATTAAGGACTGATTCAGAATCAGCGCAAAAAACTCTATAAGAAGGACCTAACAGTATATTGAAAACAAATTTAGTGTTGGACAGTGTTATCAATGATACAACTTTCTTGTGTGAATTATAAGCATTTACGCATTATATGCATTAAATTGTGTGTTATATGCATAGTATATAAATACTTGGAAACATCGACATTAACAAGTGCCACTGACATTTCTATTCTACTTTCACCACATGAAAGTTTTGTACCAGTTATATACACAGAAGCAAACTGACAATCAATCATCGTCAACGTCAATCCAAAATTTAAATGCATCTTTGAGAATGAAGACATATACCATGTGAACTGGCTCGAAGAACAAAATTAAGAATCTGTAAGGAATAAAGTTGCAACCACCTCTTATCCCCTTGCCTACAAGATTTTCAACAGAGTCTAATAAATATGTATGTCATTAATCTCCTTTAAACCGAGATAAAATTCTATTTCGGTTTTCTTAATGTATAGTTATTGGAGGACATGTCGGCATACAAAACATATAAATGTTCTCCTTTTTTAGGAAATTACGAACTACAAAGAAAGTTGTAATCACTGAAACCGTAAATTAAATCGTAGAGCAAGGGGTTAATATGAAGGCATTACAGTAAGACCTCGATGGTTGCAACCTCGTTAATTGTACGGAATCCTAGTTCGTTTCATACCAGCAACTCCCACCACGAGGTATTCAAGGTTGTGGAACTCGTGGTGGGGATTGTGGTCTACGTCAGGACCTCCTGAGTCCTCCCCACCAGATTCCTGCGGAGTGTATGAAGAGATTGAGGAGAAGTAGAAGATTGAAGTAGGCAAGACTCGCGAGAAACACAGAAACTTTAATGCGTTGATCTTGTAATTGACACACGCATACCAATGTAAGCAGAAATAAACCTGCATAGGCGTTGCAAAAATAAAAAGAAAAACGAAATTCGTCCACCGGGCGGGCAGAAATTCGCAATTACGCGGTTCGCGTTCGTTGGCCAATTCGTCGTGCGTTGATGCACAGATTCAAGTCGCCGGGTGTTGCGCTAATCGTCGAAATTTGTAAACTAATCCACGCTCGCTTGGTTTTCTTCCTTTCACCGGCGTGTTCCTCTTTAGACGGACAAACTGGTGTTTCACGGAACACGACATCGGATTTTTTTCGCGGTCGCGTTCCATTCGCGCGCACGCGCGTGCGCACCGCTCAGAAAATGTCAAACGTTGTTTTGCAAAGCCCGGGCTCGGCTTAGGGGTTTCCCCGCGGAACGTAAATCAGGGAAAGGCGATTTCGTGTTCGCTGGCTAGCCTGGTGTCCCGTCGAGCTCAAATGAACCGGAGCAAATGAAAGTTTTACGGCGGTCATCGATGAAAAATAAGAACTAGACGGGACGCGCGTGCCTACGTACCAGTCGCTCGAGGCTTATGTGCCTGGTTTTTCTGATGGAATGCGATTGAAAAAACACTGTTATTCTTTCGACGGACGATGCCGTATTTCTCTCGGTCCTGCACGATGTCTAGTTTCGCTTTTTACTGTTTCGGACAAGTACGAATTTCTGCTCGTGTTTATCCCCTCGATTTTTTCACTGGAGTTTCGTTGAAGAAAGGAATGGAAATACCGTACATGGACGGTCTCCGATGAGAGCATTCTTGGTGCCATCCGCCTATCTGTTGACTGGTTCGGCTGGTTTTCTTGCTGGTGATAAGCATCCTCTGCGGGTTTGCTGAGTACAGAGGCGTTCCGTACGAGCTGAGCGACTTCCGTGTACGACGATGACTCGTGGCCCATTGTTCGACTCTTTCCTATTTTTGTTATCTATGTCGGAACGAAAGTCTGAGACGAGCTTGTAGGGGTTGTACCGATTAAGTGCTACTGGACTGCAATGGTCATACAGTGGGTGTAGAAAGTATTCGAACACTGATAAATTTCGAACAAAACTGTGAAATTGTTGTTTATTAACTATTTTTTCTGGAAACAATGAATATGTACATATTCTGAGAAGTCTATAGAATAGATACAATGCAAAAAACAATTAATGTCTTGATTAACTTGCGAATGTAATGAGGAAAAACAGAAAATCGACTGAAATACACCAGCAAATAGTATTTGTACACTACTTAATTGGAACTGCGTAGGGAACAGTTCTTAACGTAAAGATACCATTAAACATAAACAAATTGCGGTGTAAGTACGGTTGATTTCCTCAGTATATTTAGAAACGTTGTTGGCATCAATAGCATATCAAAATTCCGAAATATTCAAAGTTGTCGTTGAAAAATGGGACGGAAACGTGCGGAAACAACGATAGAAGAAAGAAAAAATATTATTAACTTGCACAATCAGTGTAACAGTTTAGCAGAAATTTCGTGTATTGTAAGTAGACCGCGATCTACTATACAAAGTTTAATTGACAGGTATGGGCTACGAAAAAGATTACAAAATAAATCAAGAAGTGGACGTGCACTAAAAAGCAATCAATACACTGTTAGAGTTATATTATTAGAATGGTAAAGACAAATCCAAGAATAAGTGCAATAAAAATAGTTGAACACATTAAAAATAATTTAAACACTGATGTATCTGCTAGTACTGTGCGCAGTTTTATACGAAATTCAGGATATCACGGACGGGTGGCCCGTAAAAAAATTTTCGTAAGTGAAACAAATAGAAAGAAAAGATTGGAATTCGAAAATAATAATGTAACTACACCAGTGGAGTACTGGAATAAAGTGATCTTCACAGATGAAAGTAAATTCAACGTTTTTGGGTCTGATAGACACTGTACCGTATGGAGAAAAAAAATACAGAATTGAAACCACAAAACTTAAAACCTACAGTCAAACAGGGTGGAGGTTCAGTACTTGTTTGGAGCTGCATGAGTGCAGCTGGTGTTGGCTCATTAGAATTTATTGATGGAATAATGAACCACAGGGTCTATATTGACATTTTGAAACGAAATCTTGATCCCAATGCAGAGAAAATGCATATTAAAGATGATTTCGTTTTCATGCACGATAATGATCCGAAACATACTGCGTATAATGCCAGAGTGTGGATACTACATAACACACCGGCGTATCTGAAAACTCCGCCACAATCTCCCGATATCAATGTTATAGAACACCTGTGGGATTATTTAGAACGACAGATCACAAAACATGAAATTTCTTCAAAAGAGAGCTTAAAAAATGCACTGAAGGAAGAGTGGGACAAGATCCCACAATACCTGACCGCAAATTTAGTAAATTCAATGCCGAGAAGAATTGCAGCAGTTATAAAGGCCAGAGGCTATCCAACCAAATATTAATTCATAATTTATTATGTCACATTAATTTACATTACGTTTTTCTTCTCAAATTGTAGAAAGTTAGAAACTGTACGAATACTGTTTGCTGGTGTTATTACATTCGCAAGTTAATCAAGAAATTAATTGTTTTTTGCATTGTATCTATTCTATAGACTTCTCAGAATATGTACATATTCATTTTTTCCAGAAAAAATAGTTAATAAACAACAATTTCACAGTTTTGTTTGAAATTTATCCACTGTATATTTGTGTGTTCAATGTTTCTGTGTCGTCCACTCAGCAAGCAACGCTCTGCACAAATAAACCGCAACAGTTGCCCAGGAAATCGATATTTTTGCAGTTCGAAACTCATATTGTAGAAATACGATGAAGAGTTGCATAAGCATTAGCGATCGAACTGCTCAATGAAAACCGTTTTACAGGTCCAAAAAAGTCCGGCTACGTTGATTGGGAGATATCCTTAATGAAGTCAGAGTGACTAGTTAGAAAAGTGGGCTCCTGTTCTCGATTCACGTGAGGCTACGTGGATTTTTTGCACGGTTGCAGCAAAAGTAGCAAGAATTTGCATTCCCCATCAAGAATGTTGAAATGTTTAGTCACGGTTTAGGGAAAAAGGGGAGCACGCGGTGTATCGGGTAGCAAGTTCCGCATGAAAATAAGTCAACTGGGTGTAAAATTGAACGTTCCGCTCTCGGCGATGGGAAGAAAAGGAAACTGAAATCAAACTCCACGGATCTGGACACGGACCGAGGCGTGGTTTTTATTCTGCTCTGCACCACTTTCCCTTTCTTTCCCCTGAGAAATTTAGCAATAATTATGTCGCTCGAACTCCCATTACTTAGGCCCCGCCAGGCTACTCGAAGTATCGAGCGACCGCTGAAAGTGCCGGGTTGCCATGGAATATTTCCTTTAATTGTTCTCGCAACGTGCAATTGTTGGCCATCCGGAATGACCTGAAAGACCCTTTTGTTTTCGATCTGCAGAAGGTCAGGAAATGATGGAGTAATTTTGTGAAATCAGTACTTTAAAAAAATAACTTATGTACTTGAAATGGCCATAAATGAGTGTGCAAAATCCTCATATGAAAAGTTTAATATTTCCTCGGGAAAAAATTCTAAAAAATCAGAATACCCCCTTAAAATAATTTCACGAACTCATCAACACCGAAACGAAACTCGGGGTAGAGAAAATTCGTGTGGAGTGCCGTAGCAGGATTAATTACACGGTCGATTTCTAGCAGGAACAAGACGTCGCGAAATATTACGCATCGATCGAATTTCGCTTCTAGGAACCGTTTATCAGTGGTCGTACGGAGCAGACACGTTGTTGCGTAGTGACATTTCCTTATTGCCCGTGGAACGTGTAGTTATCGCGTGAACAACGTTTTCAGCTGATCAGGAACTGAGTTTCCATGAAAAGGAAGTCACGGGTAACGGGCTGCGAACCCCGTCGCGTCGGGATTTACGGGTTCGAAAAATTGGAACGTCGAACGGGAAAATTCTCAGTTTCCGGGGATGCTCGATTTTAACGAGCGGCTTCTCATCGGGTCTGATTAAACGTCGATTTTATAGGGGCATCGAGTTTCGTTCGGGTTCTCGTTACCGTCTTCGTTACACGCTCATTTATTATTCCAACCTACGGATTCCATCTAGATAATCGCATTAGCATATCGGTGTAGCTCGTTACGTAACGTCGTGCGTATTTGTGCGGCAGAACCAATAAAATGTAAATAGATCAGCGGATTTTTCGTTCCATTCAGCGACTTTCACTAATATTCCATTCCCAGTATGCAAGCCGGCCGCGGACCGATACACGGATTCGAACTCAGCCGGTGCCGCCGCGCATTTCCTATTTCGTATTAAAGAGGCCACCGCGTTTTGTAACGTCGTTAGTATTGTAAAAGGAATCGGCCATCGGCATTGTATCGTATGGAACCGGGGCTTCGCTAATTAGCACGATACAGGAAGGAAATTCGACCATCATAGACCTCTAACGTCGTTTCCTAATCTCTTCTGGCTCGCTACCCCCTTACAAAGTTCATTTTGTAACTTGTCTCCTCTGGGTAAACTAGCTTTGTATTAGGTGTGCAAATGGGGTTGCCAGAAATGTTTTATCCAAATATAGAAGAAGTAGTGAAAACTGCAATTATGTATATATGAGATAGGCTCAAACTATAGGAGTTCAAATAAAGGAGGTACACAGCACATTTTAAACTTTTTTATTCAAACAAAGATTTTTGAAAATTCCTATAGGTACGTAAAGATCAAGTTCAAATATAGAAGACTCATATCAAATATAGAAGATCTGGCAACCCTATGTGCAAATAAGTTCTTTGCACTTTACTTTCGAATTCAAGATTTTATTACATTTTACGTACATAAAATGATGACTCTTAATCTTTTTGCCAATTCTTCTTGCGTCTGGGTCGGATTTTTGTTAAGCAATTCCTCTAACTGACCGTCATCAAACTTTCTCGGTGCACCTGAACGATCGCCGTCTTCCAAATAGAAATGACAGGCTTTAAATCTTGGATTAATAAGAAAATTGTTATCGGCGCACAGGTTCGATCAATTATTACAGACTATAAAACTAATATTTGTAATACTTCTGTTCCTCAGTTCCTCCAATAGAAACACACAAAGATAGCTATGACGTAGTCCACAGAAGTATTACAAATATTAGTTTTATAGTGTGTAATAATTGATCGAACCTGTGCGCCGATAACAATTTTCTTATTAATTTAAAAATATTACGATCGAAAACAATTCTTCATTTAAATCTTGGGTAGCACTTTTTGCATGCTCTGTAAGATACAGCCTTCTCTCCCAGTGCCGCACAATAAATTTCAGTAGCTTCAACAGCTGATTTGTGCAAAGAGTGAGCAGTGACGCAAATGATGCTTCTCGCACGCTATAATGCTTGAATTTGTTGCATAGGACTGGAAACTCTCAGGGCTCTCATCACGACTTCTTCTTACATTATGATCGTAGACAAAAAGGGGAAGGAGCTTATTTGCACACCTAATAATTCATAGCCTTAGTACAAATTTCTCCTCAATAATAATTTGAGGAATGTATTTCATTCTATTCATAATATTCTTAATATTTCCCATACTCGAACATTTAACACCTTGGCATATAAAGATGTCTCGAATTTATTCTGAGCATACCAAAATGATAATAAACAGTAACTCTCCTAATATGTAAAGGGGTGAAATCTGCACCGGCATCAACGACTCGACGACTGCCGGTAACGCACTGCGTTTCCTGTTTGGTATTAAACAGCAGATCGTTTTGTAACGTCGTTAGTGCATAAGGAATCTGCCATCGGCATTGTGTCGACAAGTAACTGAGAGTCCGCTAATTAGCACAATACAGGAAGGTCCCGATGACGTCGGTCAGCGTCAAATCCATGTTTCCACGCAGGAAGTCGCAGTTAGGCGAACGATTAATTGACGGTACACGCAATCTCGTAAACAACCAGCGAATGAAGGAAGAAAACCAGTGCCATTCCGCGGGAACGAACATGGAGAACCGATGGAAACGAAAGCAGACCCGACCACTTGATAAAGATATAAACGCAGGTGTAAACAACACGGACAACGACTCGAGAAAAGAAACTGAAAATGGAAATACTAGTTCGGGAACCAATGGTTACTGCCGCAGAGTTACTGCCTCCGAAAGGGCGGCAACAGAAATCTTGAAATCGTAGAAGAGTGGAAATCTTTAAAACAACTTTAATCTCGGAAACTCCATCTTGCTAGCTGATTCGCAAACAGCGGGAGTAGATTCCATTTTTTGGTAACTTTTTAATAGCAGCTTTAAATTAATTGTAGATTTCATACATTGAGGACAGAGGTGTGTCGATACAATTAAAAATAGTAGGAACATTGAAAGAACTTAAGAAAAATATTTTTACTGGACTCCTGCAATTAAGAAAGACAATTTTAGTATGCAGTCAAACCTGTTTTTGTGCGGTCTTTTTTTCGAATTGCGAATTACGATTTGTTTTGTGCGATTTCTTTTATGCGACTTTTGGGTGAATTTTTTTATGCGGTATATGAATATAAGATCAGCAGGATATCTCAGAAGACGTTGTCGTTATCAAAAAGATATTCCTACAAAAGTTGTTTGGTATGACGGGCTACATTACGGAGTATTAATTCCTTTCTTGTGGGTGGAGTGCTAGAGGAGATCTGAAGGTCAAGTTTCTTTATTTAACTGGAATGTCCTTTTTTTATACCATAGATCAAAAGAGTATCAAATTCTGAGTATAAAAGTGTTGACCTTCATATGTCCTAAACCTAATAGTTAACGAGATATTATCCAAAGAAGAAAGAAAATTGTTTCGATAATATCTCGTTAACTATTAAGTTCAGGACATATGAAGGTCAACACTTTTATACTCAGAATTTGATACTCTATCGACCTATGGTATAAAAAATAGGACATTCCGCTTAAAAAAATCAAGGTGACCTTGGAATGTCCTCCGCCACTCCACTCACAAGAAAACAATTAATACTACGTAATGTAGCCCATCATACCAAATAACTTTTGTAGGAACACTTTTTTGATAACGACAACGTCTTCCTAGATATCCTGCTGATCTCATTTCAGCAGGATATCCTGTATATGTATTGGATTATGTACATTTTGAAAATCTCTCCATGTTTAAAATGAAAATTAAAATTTTTAAAAATGTTTCCATGTGTAATTTAATTATTACATTTGTTTGGAAATCACTTTCTCGCTATTTCGTAAAGCTTTGAAATGTTCTTTATATGTTAAAGAAATGTTCTTTATATGTTGTGAAAAATTATTTGTTATAGCTATTTATGAAGTTTGTGAATATTTTTTTGTGCGGTTTTTTCTCTGCGGTCCATATTTACCGCACAAAAACAGGTTGACTGTACAAATTGGCCTTCCAAGAATTAAAGGTTAATTTCAATTTGCAAGTGCAATAAGAATCATATATTAATTGAGTTGCTTCACTCGTAAAGTCTACCTTACAAACGGAATTATACCCGCACAGTTTTAATTTCCAAGCGCGGTGTAATCAAGAAACATCCGGTTATTCCGATCCACTTCGTCTGGCAAAGTCGAACTGGCGGTCGATCGCCGGTAAAAGTACAAAAGGAGAAGTTTTAATCGACTGATCTCCGTTTTCGAGAGTGTCCGGAATCAATTATATGAAGATTTCGCAACGTAGAAAGCGGGTGTGTAGACCAAAGTCCCTCCGTAAAGCGAGCGGAAGCTGGATCTTCCATGTTAGATTAAACTTCACTCTGTCTATGTGTGTGTGTGTGTGTGTGTGTGTGGCAAATATCTGCAGGCGAGGTCTAAATGAATTACGGCCCGCGGATTTTAATCGCGACTGTTTGCGCTTTCTACGGTGCGCCGTGTCTTTTCTCTCGACTGTATCCTAAAGAAAAAGTGTTCCCCGTATCTATGCTTTGGCATCGAGGGCGACAATCTTAACGAAGACGTCGCGCGAACGAGGACAATTCAGTGACAATCTCCACTGCGACGTCGCCCATAAATCACCCGGCAATCTTACCTAATGTTTATCTTAGAATTTGACGTGCATACATACATTGTATCCGCGGCGGTAATGAAGCGGGTTGCGATAGGCCTGGGGTCTTAATGAGCCGGTTCTCAGCCGGTAATTAGTATTCTCGCTTTTCTCTTTGTCTCCGGCTGCGTGCCATGCTTTTTCACCTGGCCGAAAGCCGTTCAATTAGCGGATCACGATCGTTCCTGACAATTCCGACCCTCCTGGGGAAAGTCTTCCGATTTCGGTGGATCCCGTGGTACATTGCGAGCGGAAGAACACGTGGCAGTTGCCGTTCATAACGGTTCACCCGAATGGAGCCGTGCTATGGAAACGAAAGTGCTCGGACCACCGTTGCGCCGCAGCACCATCTCATACGGATTGATTTCATTCCCCTACGGACAATTTTTTTCCACACCTCCGAATCATCGATCTACAGTTTCGATCAATTCGGATCGCGGAGAAAGGATTCAGGATTTTCTACTCACCTTCCGGCGCGGATTCATCGTCTTTGTCCGAGGCTGGGGCAACGGTTCGAACACATTTTTAATTTTATGAACGTGTTCAGAAAATGAAAGAGTTCTGCGTCTGTAAAAGAAATGAAGATTGAGACATCAGGAGAAGGGAAAGATGGCTCGTGTATGTAATATTTAATAATTATATGTCATCGGCACCGTCGTATTCTCAGTGTTACGAGACAGCAGTTATTATGGGAGCGACATAAACGGTACAATGAGCGCATAAATAATGATGGTCCATGTACATACAGCCTCGCTGCACTTTCCTTTCGGTTTTGGCACACGAGGAGTGGTATGTAGATGGCAATGAGATATGCATATAGAAATTAATCCTGCCACATCCCGTTGGAGATCGTGACGAGTGTTTTAGGTTGGGCGTGACACACTTGTGTCGATTATATTGCAAGAAACCAAATCCGCCTCTAAGAACCAGCGCGATGTGATGGTAAGAAATGCTCGGATATGATTAAAGTTCAGGCGGTGTGAAGTTAACGGATTGATTACGAGCGAGCATTGTATGTAAACGTTATCGAAACAAATTGATAAACGAACTTGTCGCTTGTTTTTACCGTAGTTGCACAGCGGTGGAATGTATATTAAAAAATTCTTTCTGGCGGATCTACTGTAGGAAATGACTGTCGGATCATACGACTTTCGAACTGCGGCACCGTTCAAGTTTATTATTTAAGACTCCGGGACGTTAAAGTTCTCAGAAGGCGGAAAGGGAATTTCAGACCTCGGGAAGTTCAAAATTCGGTCTCAAAGGAACAGTGTTTCGTGAGGTTAAAAATTCAATGTCTACGAAGGTCTGGGCATTCTACAAGCCTTCAAATTAACAGGACTTAAGGGGGATCTATACCCTACTGAAGTAACTAGAAAGGAACTAGAATCTTACTAGATTTTGGGTCTAAACATGGGTTTATGCGCATCGATTTTTTGTCCTTATTTGAGCGGAGTTTGGACTGGGTGAGGACTCATTCTATAGAGGAAGGTTAAATACCGCGCGCTCTGCTATTGATTTAACGAGATCATGTTTATATCTAATAATATGAGTACCCAAAGTAGAGAAAAAATCTAGAAAAATAACCGCAGATTTCAGTGTATTTTCCTGTCTCAAAGAGATTTTTCTGACTGATATGATGAGCAGAGCGCGCCGTGATGAACCTTCCTCTATCAAATGAGCCTTTGTGTAGCTCAAAATATGCTCGTATAAGGACAAAAAATCGCCGCGCGTGATTTCATTCACATTAGCAGAGATTTCCCCATATTACGTTCATGAAGACAGAGGTTATCTCTGATGTAGAGCAAATCTAGAGCCAATTTCATTTCAGTTAGTTTACACGAGATGGTGCCTAGTCAGAAGGACTGTCAATCAGTGCTGCGATATTGTGCAACATTTCACTGCTGCACTGCTGTCAATGTGGAATCATAGCAAAACTGACACAGACGAGGTACATATTCTCATCGGTGGCACTAATATTAGTGCGACCTGTCGTGTATAACGGCATTCGCGACGAGCTGAATAGAATATGGAAATAGCAAGCAACTCCATCTCGTGTTCATTATGCAGTTGCGTGCTTATCAATGTTACCAAACTTTTTTTCTGCACAGAGGTTGATAACATTGATAAATACCCCACAATCTGAGGGTATAGATCCCACTTAAAATTTTACCGTCTCGGAACCTCGCGACTCCAATTCCCATTTATAAAATCCTAACATTTCAAATTCAATTACTGAATTATTTACCATATTTTCTTCATTTCCGCAGAAACCTCTGACGAAAGAACATGACAGATATCGACGGCCGAGTTTACGTGTTCCATTTCCGAGCTAACCTAATTCGAACTAAATCAATCCACTTCGAGAACCTCAATTTATTATGCTGCTTGCATATGCTACAATTTCCTCAATTAAATTCATTAAAGTCGAAACTTTCGTTCTGACCAAGCAGAACGGGACGTCATTAAAAACCAAAGTTGAGGGTTATTGCAGGAAACGTTGTCGCAAGAAAACTTCAAAACCGTGGCTTGTCAACTTTTTCTGCTAATAATAATTTATAACCCGGTTCAAATTCCTTGTTTTACATAGACTAAGTTGCGAGGATAATGTGCGAGTGCCAGTGATGAAATTATATCTCGTTGCTACGGTTACGATGCAATTACGTTAGACAACGATCTGTCAGCTACTTTCGAAACTATATTTCGCTTGTACGTCATATCGGAAATATGCCCCCGGACTTTGTGTGTAATTGGTCCACCTGCGATCACTATAGACGCCTAAATGAGGCCGGGACATCGCAGATGATGTTCGCAACTTTGAAGTCGGTGCCGTTGTTCAAAGAAATGGCCTGCAGCCGTGTTTCGTGTATCCATTGACCTCGAAACGGCTAAATTGCGACCAGTATCGCGAATACAGCGATTTGGTATCGTGCTTAGAGCGTAATCATAGGTGTTCCCCTTTCTTTCTATTGTGCCTTTTTTGCCACCGAAACACTGACGCATTGTCCAATAGAAATTCTCGATAGTTTGACCATTAATCAAAATATCGTCACTTTCCGTAGGCTGTACAACCGCTAATTGTATTTCAGCAACCATTTATCATGATTAGCTAATATGAGATAGTGGCTACATGAATTCTAACGGAAAATGATTTATCAAATAAATAGAATTGTACAGAGAAATTAGGTAAACATTCAATCATTAAAATTATATATTCAAGTATAAATCTTAAAGAATGAACAAAGCTAATGATCAAGGTTGTATTATTATTAATTTTTCCTATTAAAAACTGTGCTCAATTCTTAATTATAAAGAAATTTTTCTGGGTCAAAAATCACTGTTGACCCGAATGCTAATTTTATGGAAATCGGTTTCTGGGGATAAATATAAAATGTTTTCAGTCTATTCGAAGAATAATTAACAAACGGAATTTATAGCTTGTTTACATATTTCGAGTTGTACATTCTTACCGCCATTCAACCGTAAATAACGGCGCCTGCTTCCTCTAATCGGTTTCATCGATAGATGTTACATCCTCGCAACCGGAATTTATAACGTGTGCTAATGAAATGCGACAATTCGACATAACGATGAGTCAGAACAGTATGATTAGAATGTCGTTTGACATTGGCTACGATGCGTACGACCTCTATAAAAATAAAGTAGCTGAAATATTTCTTCGACATTCTTGGCAAGGACACTTCTTTTCGATCGACATTCCACTGCTCCAGTCCACGAGAGATCAATGAAGTTTTTTCTAAAAATATCTCCGTGTGATTGTTGCAGCACGTTCGTCACCTACGAAATCCAGCCAGGTTTCTACCTAAATGTTTCCATAATGCTGAGAAAAGTAAAGAAATTCTATCGTTCGAATCAAGATACAGTGATTCAATTATCTCACAATACGGCGATTTAATGACTCGCAAGTTGCTTTTTAAGGCTGTTCACGGTTAGATTACAAAAACTCGTATCACAACGAAATCCCGGATCGGTCCACGATTTTCTGCGAACATAGATTTGTTTCGTCGAGCAGTCATAACCAGCGTTCGCGCGGCAAAAAGGATCGTATTCATTGATTTTGTCCCGGGCCACCGTATACGGCGCCTAAGAAAGTCTTCCTAATTGCTCTTAATTGATTGTGATGTTAATATAGCGGCCCGGAACGAAAAGGAATGATCTTTAGATCTGGTTTATGTAAGGGATAATTGACTTGGCATTTTTCTACAAGACAAGAATCAAGTCCGACGCCATGGATCTCCTAAACCGGTTGCGTTACGATGTATGCTCACCCCGTGACCGGGATAATTTGGTCAATAGCGTTGCGAACTTTTTACCCCCTTTATTCCATCCTGACGAAATAGGCATAATTGTCTTGCGCCAGTAGATTAATTGACGACAAACCGATAATCGAATTGGCGAGATCGATAACTGGATTAGTCTATTTGCAGCAATTTTCAAGGAATACGGAAACAAACTATTTTAAATTAATTTAAGGTAAATTTAACGGTACTGTTACACTATTTGGAACACTGAAGACAGATGTTAGTGCAGCAACAACTAACGAGGCTTAAATTTAAATTCATATTGTTATGCAACGAAGGAACGATGCCTAGCGCGCACACCGCCGATCGAGAGCGCAGCACAACGAGGATCGAGATATCTCCGCGAAGCAACCATGTAATTAAGATTTTAACCTTTCTGATGACACGAACGATATTTCCGCGGGAGTAAAATTCAATTATACAGGAACCAGTGGCATAAACTGCAATCGGAAAACTATCGTGGCTGCGGAATTTTAATTGTCCATAAATCGTATATTCGGTATTGACCATCGTTTACTCTCCAGATACGTTATCAAACGCAGCAGAATATTCGAGCGATTCGAACGTTGCGGCGTTTCGGTGCATGCTCGCGATACGCATCGCGAAAAATGCAGCGGGCGCGGGGAAAATTGAAAACGGAACGTATCCAGCGATGTGAATGACACTTGTAATGTTATATTAATGGATTTCATGCACTTGGCATAGCGGAAAATGGATTTACAAAAATATTTTCGTCTGAAGAATAACACATTTTTTGGAACTTTTTAATGGATACGAATGTTGGTGGTGCATTCGACTACATGAAGCATTAAATAAATGTATATTAAACATTTTCTGTTGATCTTAATTTGTAGAATGAAAAATTGTATTTCTGCTCGAAGTTGTTAACAGTTCGTTTTGTAAATGAAAACATTTAGAATAGAGAATATAAATAGATGGAAATGCTATCGGCGCTACTGTTTCGATCAATTATTGTAGTAATTGAACAAGTAATTGATCGAAACGGTAGCGCCGAAAGCATTTTTAAATTTGTTAACATTTACGATCGAGAATTAGAATTATTTTATAAATAGATGGTTTCGAAAAATTAATATTTGGCCTAGTTAGGCGTACGTGTAACCCTCGACTAAACCTTTCTCTAAATGTAACAAGCTGCAACCACACGAAACCAGGCTTTTTTGTTGATACCGATCTAGCGACCTTTCATGCGATTAATCAACTGCGGACTGTTTCAAATCTATCTGAACAGGATAGTCATTTTTAGCAGCTCGTTCAACCGTGGTAGTTGTATCTTGATTCGGACATGAAGGAACTTTTTCATACAGCAATTGAAGTTTCAATATCGTAGAATATGTACCAGTTGCTATACACTGGTTCACGTTCACCGAAAACATTCAATACCATTAACAGGATTACATTATTCTACACAATTCTTGGTATTAAATACAAATAACTTCAGTAACGTGAAAATTGTTTTGTACGACGATCATTTTTAACGATATCATTCTCAAGCAAAGAGATGAAATGATATTTTTTAATAATAATATTAGACTATATTAGATAATATTAGAATATTAGAAATAGTATCTCTACAAAATACATCGACCAGAGCAACGAAATAAATCCAGTTCGAAATATTCCTCGATCAAGTTAATCTTTTCGGTTCAATACGAGATCGTTCCTTCTTATTCAATTCACGTCGCAGCGTCTTCCGGATCTCGCAACGACCCTTTCATTTCGGTGAACCCGTTATAAATCAGTACAAAGGATAAGTAATAGGGCAAATCCAATAATCCTGGCAACGTTTCTTCAGTCAGTGTCCCGTTCTCTTGTCTCCGGGAGCCATTATTTCTCATCGTTTCACCGTCGCGGTATTCCTTCTATACGGGACCGTTCACCGTATTCAAATGACTCCACGGTGATAATAATGATCAGGGTAATTGCGTACGTGTCGGACATAATGACTTAAGCGGCCTGGCTATTCGATTTCCATGGTGTCAGAGGTTTGGCGTCCGCAACCTCACGCGGATTTCTTATTACCGGCGCACAGCGGGGAATCTGACACGCAAAGTCGGAACAAAATCGATTTCAAAATGCGTTTTAACAAAATTGTGTAAATTCATACGTTGCAGAAGCTTGAGCCTATTTTGAGCCGACTTTTTGAGGGACTTTTCGGAACACTGCCGTGCCGGCGATCTGGCGCGGTCTCGCGCGTTTCCTGTTTCTCGTGGCTGCAATTTTGTACTTGGAACGGCCGGCAAGCATGTTCTCCGTCGTCACGGCTTTGATCCGATTTTCAAATTACCCGGTAATGAACTTTCATTCCGCGCGGGCGAATTTATCGCGAACCGATCCCATCTCTCGCGTTTCGATTTCTCCTGATGATGGCCGGTTAACAATTAATCCGCATGGAAAACTAACCAGATTTCCTTCCGGCGGCGCGTTCATCTTGCCAAGGAATGGGAACTCATCGAGGGTAATAATCAAGTGGTGCGAAGCACGGTGAACCGCGGCGAGCAGAATGATAGTAATGATGTCATTACCACTTTTCCTCTCACTGACAGTTAAGCGGGACCTTGCCGCGGACAACGCCCAGCTTCGCGGTTCTCTTCGCAGCGGGTCCACCTGGTAGATTGCTCCTGAGCGATCTCAGCGGCAATTTGCTACGAATTGGTAATCTAGAAGATATTCGCCGGCGATTCAAGGCCAGGAGCAAGAGAAACGGATTTCCTGGGGAGATTGCTGCACGGCCGAGAGATGGAACGCCGCGATCTGTTTTATATTCTAGACCGGATTAAAGGAGCCCGAACAATTTATTCATAGAAAGTCTCAAACATTCATGCGCCTCTTTTCGACGGTGTTATTACCTATTCCGAAACGAGCGGAAGGTGACCTTGCTGGAAATATCGTGCCATTCAATCGTTCGCAACTGGGTTGGTCAGGATTGTAGACGCGGAGCTAAGGTGAAGTGCCCTATGCCTGGACAGCATGTTTTTCTATTTTAAATTTTATCACTTTAAATAAACAGAAACAATTTCTTAAGAGTTTGAACATACAGTTCAGAGTTTGTAAAGTAATTTAAAATTAAAAAATCATTGTTTAGGTTAATATCTTAATTGTATTAACAAGAATAATTCAAACCTATAGTTGGACATATTAAATCCAATCTAAGCCAGTACCTGACAGAAGTAAAGCCTATATCGGGACAAATTCAATTTACGAGTTGATCGAGCGAACATAACCTAAAACGTTGGTTGGTGGCGCTGTTGCGCATGACGAATAGAAGATGCTTTGCTTAATATGTAGTATTCTTATCATAGATTATAGTATTGTATTATTTAACCAAATATATATTTATTTTCATTTACTGTTTTAATAAAACTTGTCATAATACAACTTTTAAGGTTAGGTAGTAATACTGATATTTAAGATGTAAACACAAAGTATTATTAACGTCACAACCGGAATACATTTTCTATATACGTTATTCAAGCTAATAGAAGACTAATTATACGTACATGTAGTTAAATAATTTGCAAACAATGCGTTGACTTTATTCACAAACATGTGTCCGGCTACAGGCGTAAGCACATTGCGTATAAGCTTAGAGTGGGACAGCTACTGTCATCGCGTCCCAGTATGGAGTACTTATATTTGAAAACAGTCCTCATCTTGGACATCTAATATTTGGATTAATAATTATTATTTACGTTAAGTTTGATTGCCAATTTATTTTAAAATATCAATATTATTATGCGTGATAATTATTTTTTGTCTGAGGGCGTAAATTATATCTTTTTTTCTAGCAAAAGTTCGAACTATAAATGCACATGATTCGCATGTAAATAGGCTACTTTGTATACTGTTTTCAGATGAACTTTGAATACATTTTTAAATTTCAATTGATGTCTTAATGAAATAATATTCACACCTACTTGTAGCTAAGGCCTCGGAATATATAATATAATTATTTAATCTCTTAATTACTGATTTTACTATGAAAATTCAATTGTCCAGATTTAGGTATCACTTTTGGACTGTCCAGACTTAGGGCACTTCACCTTACTCGATCCGCTGTGTATTTCTAAAACAGATAAAATTAATTATTTTATCTCGAAAATGCTACAAAATACATATACGAAGTAACCGACGACTGTCGATACGAGTATTTCCGTTTCCCACGAGCGCCGCGAACGACAGTTACGCGAGAAGCGGAAAATTCGCGTGACAGCGAGCACGTTAAAAATGATAAGGGTTTTTGCTCGCGTGTCGAAGAGTTGCACAATTGGCGAAAGCAGTTTTTCAAAAAAGAACGATCACAACCGCGGATCGAGCGTGTGTGCGGGACTCATTTACATGCTCAGGCGTGTATGATAATGATTTCTCCCGGCATTGTCGCGGTGTACGTTATACAACGGGTACAGTTACAGGAGATATACAAACGACAAAGGCTTGCCATAGGGTTGCTCTTTCCCTCGGGTTAGTTTTGCCCGTGCATTTCAATCGCCCGCTCGCTCGTGACAAGATAGCGTTAAAGCAGTAGTTACGTCATTTTTATTTCATCGTTATGGTACGAAACGGAACCGCAGCCTGCTCGCGGATATGTCATTGGCAGCGGATGAAATATTTCTAAAGAAAGTGGATGCTCCTGGATTGGGAAACAGAAATTATTCAATTAGACGTTGGATAACGCCGGTGAACAAGCGATGGAGCCAGCGCTCAGAACGGATAATGGTACAGGAAACATGTTTTTCACCGTGTTGCACGTGTTCCAGTAAAAATATTACGCCTGGGACGCCGATTGTGTTCGATCGGCTGCTCAGCTGCATGGAAAGTTCTATTATGTACGATCGATAGGTTTCAGGGAATTCCGCGTGTACCGTTTCCGCGAGCAACATTGCTTCGCGCACAATAATTCCTTTCTACGCGCACAATAAAATGTAGTGCATTGTTTCCAGCCGCTAATTACCCACCTTGAATCCCAACGGGCTCGTAAGAACGTCTGTAACTGGTCAGCTCTGGTAATTAGTCACCGTTCTTATTGTTCACCCAGGAAATAGATTTCACATGTTGCAATATTTGCATGGTGTTGTACTAACGTTTGATATGTTGCACTGATTGAGTCTTGACTTGGCATATTCACTGCAAATTTATTTGTGCAGCTACAACTGAAGATAACGAATGGGGCAACCTGTTCCTGTATTCTCATGTGCTCATTAGAATAGCCGCGTTTCTATTGCATTGGCAATATTCCAACTAATTCTCAACTGGAAACAATGACGATATTTCTTTTCGTCGTAAATGCATAAAAGCCGGAGTGTAATTGCCAATCTTCATTTGCGATTATTTCAACCAAAATCACGCTGTTTCCGACGGAATGGCGAGCGCAGGACAGCCCGCGGGCTAAGCACCATATCATTCGTCCGCTATTACTCGGCTATGCAATTTTCGTAAAACGTTAGCCGTGTTCTCACACTGGCTGGCCATTTTCATACCAGTTTCTCAGTTCCAGATGACATCGTGCGAACAATCGCGTCAAGCGGGGAAAAGGGGGTCGGCCGGGAACCGTAACGGTATTTTGCAAATCGTCGTGTGTTACAATTTGTTCGCGAACGCGATGGAAAAGAGAGTTAAGGGGGGACACTAAGCGCTAATTAAAAAAGATTAACGCGTAACCGGAACGCCGTTGATTATAATGGATATACACGCACCTCTGCTTGCTCCTCGCTGTAGGCATTCGCAAGGGTAATTCAGTAGAACCTGATGCCCGTCGGATTAGATACATTTGATAGGTTCGCGAAGTGTGATAGCAAAGGGTGCAGGCGACTATAATTGACCGTATCGAAAGTTCTTCCCACTGTGTCCAGGGCAAATTAATGCGGATCAAACGATTGTTATTCTGTAATTATAAAACTTCAGATGGACCCGATAGGAATTTAAATGTAAAACTATCCTATTTACACGGGGAGGAATTAATTTATGATGATCAGATAAGCGGGAGGTCGAGCTAGATACATTGAAAAAAAGGTTTGTGCGTTCCTTCGCGTTTTGAAGGTGGCATGGTTCGCCAAGTTTGGTAGAAACTTGTTGAAAAGTGGTCTCAATTTGGTCATACATATACAGGGTGGGTCGCCACATTTTTCCACCTCAAATATCTTTGTTGTTTTTAAAGATACGTTAAATGTCTGAAGGACAAAGTTGAATGGTAAAATGGGACTTATACGATACCAAAAAAATTTTTGTTTTTATGTAATTTTTTTTAGAGATATGAAGGTGACCTTCATTTTTTTTAATGGAATGAGGTATTTTTTAATACATCAATCGATGCAGCTGGATATTCGTCATAAAAAAGTGTTAACCTATTATGTCGAAAAGTTAGTAGTTTAGGAGATATTTCAATTTAAATAACTCTAAAATACGCTCTTGGAAAATACGCTCTTGAAAGACTGCTCTTGGATTTTCGTATGAGTGGTCGCTGCCCCCTCCACGACTTAAGACGTGAGTGTTTACTTACTTGTGTAACATCTTAGCACGACAGTAATGGTATTTTAGAGTTATTTAAATTGAAATATCTCCTGAACTACTAACTTTTCGACATACATAGGTTAGTACTTTTTTATAACTAATGTCCAGCTGCATCGACTGATGTTTTAAAAAATACCTCATTCCATTTAAAAAAATGAAGGTCACCTTCATATCTCTAAAAAAAATTACATAAAAACAAAAATTTTTGTGGTATCGTATAAGCCCCATTTTACCATTTAACTTTGTCCTTCAGACATTTGACGTATCTTTAAAAACAACAAAGATATTTGAGGTGGCAAAATGTGGCGACCCACCCTGTATAAGGTGAGGCGCCAGAAACAGGCCACCTGAATAACACGGCTGCTATTGGTGTTAGGAAGAAATGCATCAGATGGAACTTGTTTGGTTTCGAAGGGGCATTAATCCGATGTTAGTAGCTTTTTTGTAGGTGGATACGTAAAGGACATATGAAGGTCAACTTCATTTTTTTCAATGGTATGAGGTATTTTTTAATACATCAATCGATGCAGCTGGATATTCGTCATAAAAAAGTGTTAACCTATGTATGTCGAAAAGTTAGTAGTTTAGGAGATATTTCAATTTAAATAACTCTAAAATACGCTCTTGGAAAATACGCTCTTGAAAGACTGCTCTTGGATTTTCGTATGAGTAGTCGCCGTCCCCTCCACGACTTAAGGATGTTCTGGAGGTACAATGGGAGACAAAAGTACAAGAAATTCGAAATCCATCAATATATTGGTAATGAAAGCGATTCATGAGTATATTTTTGTTTTTAAGTGTATTTTTTTTTGAGTTTCTAATTGCGTTTTTTCAAGGTTTAAATAGGGTTTGAAGTGGAATTTTATGAATTCTCCATAAGAAGACGAGTTAAAATGTGCAAACTTTAAGTTGCTATAATTCCTAAACGGTGCAGTGAATCGAACCAAAACTTTGGTAATTGCATTAATTTAGTAAGAATTAAATCTTGTCAAATTTTCAAAAATTTTGTTGCGTTTTTATATGCCTACAGAACATCCTTAACCACAACTCATTCTATGCACATGATATTTGCATTGTAGCTGTCGGTTAGCTCACCACACATACGAAAATTCGGGTTACCCTGGGTTGGTCGACAACTCATTTGACCGACGCTGTTTTCATCAACGATTGGACCGACAGTAACTTTCGCCGACACTATGTTTTCATCTACACGGTCAAATCGTCGACAAATGTCTTCATCGATACGGTTTGGCCGACACTAACACGGTCAAATCGTCAATGAAAACAGCGTCGGTCAAATGAGCTGTCGAACAACCCAGGGTAACCCCGAAAACCCAAGAGTAGTCTTTCAAAATTGAAGGTGGTCTTATACAGGGTGTGGCCGGACGGGTGGTACAACCGAGCAGGGGGTGATACTACATGTAAAAATAAGTCGAAAAAAAGGAATAGCATTTTTTGCTTGACGCTTCGTTTTCGACGAAACTTCGACGAGATTTGTCTGACGCGTCTGACCATGATCAACCAATTCTACTTTGTGCATATACTAAAGCCCACGGAGCTGACGGAACTTTAAACTCGATTTTCTCGAAAACGAAGCGTCAAACGAAAAAACGTTATTACTTTTTTCCGACTTAATTTTACATGTAGTATCACTCCCTGCTCGGTTGTGCCACCCGTCCGGCCACACCCTGTATATGTATGACCAGAGTGAGACCCTGTTTTCTCCTTCATCTTCACAGCGTATTTACAAAGAAAAATTAAACAGACGCCGCGCCGCACAGTGGTCTGGTAGCTCGGTTTTTGTGGCCAAAATTATTGTATCGTTATTTCAAGGTTTAATGTTATATTATTATATGTCGTTGGATTCGTCTTGATACCAGCTAGAATATTATGAAGTAAAAATTATATGTTAATGTTTAAAACATTGAGGTGACCTTCATTTTTTATAAAAAAAGTGATTTTTCTTTAACTTTTTGTATTGAAGTTTGTAGAAAAGTGAATACTGATTAACTTTCGTTGGAATAATTTTTTTGTCAGATCATCGGAAATATTTGAAAAATCTTGTTAACACTTATCACAATGCATACTATTGTCTAGAAATCGCGGAAAAGTAGATAAGATTGAATTCTTCATAGGAATTATACGAAAACTAGTAATGGGAGGTTTTCCAGGTCTCTGACTGGCACAGAGAAAACATATACATACATTGCAATTCTAAGCTGCTATGCAAGATTCAAGTGGAACTATGTATCCCGGCGTCGAATAATCGTGGGCCCGTATTTGTTAAAATCCGTTTATAGTTCAAGATTTCGGGAGATTGCAGTTCAAATTTACATGATCCTCTTAGTAAATGTTCAAGCTTTCATATAAAACAAGTCCGATGCTTAACGGTCTTAAACGTTTTTGTATAATTCTTTTCAAAGTTTGAAATGTCATTAATTTACGCTATTCGTGTATGGACTAAACAATGCTTAAAAATGGATTAAATATTTGAAATGCGCTTACTAACATATATAAAATCATCGTTAAAATCTATTTTCTGATATTCGGTGATTGAAATCTAAAACGTTTTATTTTACTTTGAATTTTCTGACTTTGTCTTTAGAACGCTGTATCTCATCACAGAATTATCTAAAATGAATAATATTTTGGATTTGGGAGCTTTAAAAGGTTGTACTTTATAGGAAAAAATTGTTTTTCAATGTATTAAAGTTGAAAAATTGAATTTTGGCCACGAAAACAGGGTCTCCAGACCACTGTGCGCCGACAAGAGCTTACGTATCCACGGAGCGTGCAAGAATTTGGAAAATTCAATATAGTATTAACAATAGCTTTTTACGAATAGCTCGCAAACTAAAGGCGACCCCCCTATAAGTATGCGAAAATGAAAAAGTTGTTCAAAGTGTGTAGCTCGTAAACCATACTTGTTTTAAAGCATTAAATAAATAATAATAATAATAAAATGTGTAGCTACATAACATATTTAAATTTCATCAAAATCGGAGAGGAGTGCCTCTTTCTAAATAATTACCGTTACAATATTTCCACCTGTACAAGCGGTTCAAGTTGCATTGTTTCTTAATGGTTCTTAATGTCCGTATTTGACTGTAGTTGACACAGTCGGACCATCAATTCTGAAGTAAGTGAAATCCTGCGGTACGGTGGCTTCTGAAGGAACGGGACAATTGCGACACGGAAATTTCATTTTTAATGGAGCAGGGAACAACCGAGTTTTGAGATATCGATGTTCCGAGGAGAAATGCCATTTGCATAAAGCACAATCGATAATAAAAATAATTTCCCCGTCGTTCACAGCACAATCGCGATGGGCTGGTGCTGGTACGCAATCTCTCCCTCTTTATCTCGGCTTTCACGATTGATCCTCGTGTTCCGTCAAAATAAGTCGTTCATTCTCCCACACGAAAAAAATTATGTAACTCGCAGCCGCGCACCATTGCAGGATGTATGGTTTTTCCCCGTCGGTGAAAAGACCGTACGAACATCTGTCCCGAGCGACGCAATGAAATTGAGCTATTCCCATGCTTTCGAAACGCCCCCGCGCGAGCGTGCATAATTGCCATTCGAAAACATAATGTTCGAGGCGTTGCAGCGGGAGAAAAAAGCGGAGAATCTCGGCACGGACACGTTGCATGGAATGCATTACGATGATACAGCAAGTTTACTTCGTGTTCGATCGATGGGGTCATTACTTGTTCGCTATTTCGCCATTAATTATGATTCAATGTGTCACGTTGAACACGTTTTTCTCGAGTCCGTATGCGGTCTGTGAACATTCATGTAAATTGCAAATCTCACTTCAATTTATGTATATCAGGCGATTGCAAAAGTTCGTGTCCGAATTTAAAATGAAATGTACTTGGTTACGTTTTAAATTGAGTTTTATTAATCGATTATATTGTCACCATCATTTACTACAATTTTAACGTTTCACAAGCAGGTGGACTCTTTTTCCCGAAATGCGGAAGTCTAACAACGAAACAATCAAGTCAAATTATGGAAGTATTTTTAACGATTTATTCGCTGCGCGTTTAAGACTAAAACGCGATAATTAAGTCAAATTAAAAACCAACTACGGGCAGCGCGAGATCGTTCGGTTCGCCTAGCGTCGAACTCGTAAAATCAGAGACGAATTGCAGCACGTGGTCGTTATCTGCGAATGCATCGTTGGAAAGGATGCTCGCAAGACCGATCACGAAACCATTCTGAGTTACTATGCGTACGGGAAGTCGGTATAATCACGAATAATTTGCAATTAGTACAAGCCCACCGAGGAAGGCTCGCGAGGATGCCTAAATCGGATTTCGTTGCCTGAGAATTCCGAACTACATATTAAGTACACCATCTTGACTATCTAAAAATGTACAATGATTTCGGGAATTTTTTTAAAGATATTAATAAAAAAAATATTTGGGATATCACAAAAAAATCCAAGTACTGTGTGTAGAATATTCGGTTAAAATTTTAAGTAAATCGGCCGTTTTTTTCTTACGATAAAGGTGATCTAACCATTTAAAATTCGCTACTACGACGAAACTATCTGAATTCTTGCGCATTGTTCGCCGCGGGTGACCTGTATCTGTCATCCTATAGAGCAACGTGGGACCACAAACAATGTCTTGCGTCTGATCAGAGATCGTTCGACCAGACGGCCAGATAATTTACTGCGAATTCTAATCGAGCTCCATTTATGTGCAAAATATCGTGAGACTCCGTGGTTTCGTGAGAGTGCAGTCTTTTAATATGGGACTCGTCCATACTGTATTCCGTCTCGTCTTTCGACATTTTTATATAACGCGACCAGACGTTGCGACAGGCGTTTCGCGATCGTGTCTCAACGGTATTGAGTAATAATATTTAGGATTTATCGCAAATTAGATTCATTGTTTAATTTCCAGAGAAACTACTGCTTTTAATTTACAATTAGCAGATTACGGTAATAGCCGCGCGTCGAGTGCACGCGGTTTCGTGTTGCCGTTGATTTGTACGGAATTGAGGAGGATTAATGTTATACTTTCATGAAAACAGAAATCAATTCATAGTTACAAATTTATTTAATCTAAAATTTAGCGTTGAAAGATTCCATCGAACTAAAAGCCCATTTATTACGTTTTACTCGGTGGAAGACTATAGAGTTTTAGAAAAGTGTGTAGATACATCTTAAATCAAACTCAATGAAAACAAAGATATAATTTATTGTTTAACATATCATTCGGGCAAGATTATCTCGTGAAATTTCATAGAATCTAGGTACACGGTAGTGCACCAGCCAAGTTCTCGCACTACCCCCGTTTACGCGAAACAACTTAGCCGTTTTTTAGAGGCTTATAACTCGGCATTGGAGGCAGATGCAGATATGTAATTTCGTACACTTGTTAAATGCCATCATGTCTTAATATTGACAAAACATTAATCTTCCAACATTAGTAGGTTCCGATATATAGGACCTCAAAAATCGCTTTTGTCACTGACTGACTGACAGATCATCAAAACCTTTTGGGTACTTCCCATTGACCTACAAGCTTGAAATTTGGTACATAGGTCCACCATAACAAACACTCAAAGGAATAATTATCAAAGTTTGAAATTTTACACCTTAAAGGGGTTGTATTGAAAAAAACATTACGAAATAAAACTTAGCAGCATAACATACATAAGTATACGTTTTATTAGCTTCGAAGTCGCAACAAATACTGACGAAAAAAACAATCGCTCTAACGTGAACAAAAGAAACTACGCCGAGCATCGTCTACAGCGGCGGGGGGCAAACGGTTCCGAGCGTCGCCGGAAGAGTGTTAATCTTCGATACATTGAATTTGGATTTTGACTTGCAGATTAGAAAAGGATTTTTTTTCTTTGATACCTAATTGATAATTGATAAAATTTCAACAAAAATTGATGAAATCCCAACAAAAACATCCTATAAACAGGAGCCGAGTTCCTATGGCCGTAAAAAGTTGTGAGATCAAACAAAATACGTTCAAGTTCGTTAGCTTAGAAATACCTCTTGCAATACTGAAAAAAGCGTTTGTAAAAATTAGTTTAAAAGAACGCTATTTAATTTTTAAAGAGTTGCATGGAAGGCTAAATTATTCAAACTTGGCCGTTACTTTTTAAACCAATGGCCATAAAAGGTATTGGATAGCGGCCAAGTTTGAATAATTTAGCCCTACATGTAACTCTTTAAAAATTAAATAGCGTTCTTTTAAACTAATTTTTACAAACGCTTTTATCAGTAAATATTCCGTTTTGTCGAAAATTCTCTTGAAGATGATCCATACTTTGATCGAAACGTTGAGAAGAATCTTTTAAATTGCAACATTGCTTTGTTTTGATTTTGGATCGAACAGTTCAGTTTAGTTCTTGCCAGCATGGAATACAGTTGCAAATTTAAACACTTGTAAACAATTTACACACAGCAAGTACGGCGAAAAATTATGTTGTGGTTATTATTGATCTTGTGAAATACTCGGTACAATATTCAGTATTTTTTAGACGCAAAATTCTCTTGAAGATGATCCATACTTGGATCGAAACGTTGAGAAAAATCTTTTAAATTGCAAAATTGCTTTGTTTTGATTTTGGATCGAACCTGTGCGCCGATAACATAAACTAATTGCTTTTTTCAGTATTGCAAGAGGTATTTCTAAGCTAACGAACTTTTTTGTTGGGATTCTGTATACAATAAAATAATTGACGTGGTAATGAGATAATTCACCTGGCAATGGAGTGTTCACCCCAATATCCTCGGAGATCATACTGAAAAAAGCGTTTGTCAAAATTAGTTTAAAAGAACGCTATTTAATTTTTCAAGACTTACATGGAGGGCTAAATTATTCAAACTTGGCCGCTACCTAACACTTGAATAATTTAGCCCTTCATGTAACTCTTTAAAAATTAAATAGCGTTCTTTTAAACTAATTTTTACAAACGCTTTTTTCAGTATTGCAAGAGGTATTTCTATGCTAACGAACTTGGCCGTATTTTGTTTGATCTCACAACTTTTTACGGCCATAGGAACTTGGCTCCTGTTTACAGGATGTTTTGTTGGCTTCTATATTTCTTTAATAAATAAAAAATATCTCCAGTAAAACATGCCACTAATTGCAGAGCAGACGTTAGCATAAACACACGCAACCAGCTCATTTTGCCAATTTGTCGCCAGCTTAGCGTCTCCCTGACCACCGCACAAAGCAGTCGCAGCGTTCAAAGTGGACGGTGCGCTCGACATTCATGAAGTGTTCCATAATAAGTTCGAATTTTCGCGGCTTAAAATACCCTTCCGCCGAGTGTATGATTTAGCGTTTCTCTAGGTGTACGTGTGTCAACTCGCGCACGAATTAACGCACACCGTGGCCTGGCAGCTCTCGACTAGCCAACGGCAGCGAATATCTATTACTATGGTACATTGAAGCCGTCGACGCGGAACGTTTGCGTGATCGGCACTTTTTCCTGGGCGCGACAGTGTAAGAAAATTTATTAGCTGATAATGGTGAGCGCAACAACCCGTTTCGTCGGCGTTTGGCATCCACTGTTTCCTCGAAACAGCGCAAAACAAACTGAAAAATGTGCTCCGATTCTCTCGAACCGATTCCACGTTTCTAATTATATAAGGGCGGATACATAAACGCTGTTACGCATACAGTTTATGGACGGCTTGCGTTGCGTTTCGGTAATTAAGACCTTTACGATGGTACCTACTGGTTCGTTATCGTATCGCGATCAACGCGTGCTCGCGCCTCGGTATTCGCGAACCACGGAGAATAAATAGTGTGCTCTAAGTGAAACGAAATTTATGGTGTCTGCTCCTCGGAACGGGGAATAAGTTTGATGGATGCGAAAGTCCGGATCGTATTCCATAATAAGATGCGGGACCCTTAAATCATTCGACGGAGAATGGTAGACACTCAGTTTTCGTTAGCGGAATAACTGGATTGGTAACAGATAGCGACTATGATGTAATGTGACAGCTGCGAAATAGAAAAAGGTCCGTTATGCGCAATAGTTTATATACGCGCAGGGTATTAAACCACTTTGCTTCTATCTGCTCGAAGCTCTTCGTGAATCGAAATATGAATCGATGCGATTACGACTTTCCGTAATTGAAGTTAGCACATCTAGCTGAAATAACTTCATTCAGTTTTTCTAGATTGCGAGTGCTTTTTAATTGTATTTTTACAATGTCAGATTTTCCCTCTTTTGTGTTAATTTGTGTTCCTTAAATGTGTTAACTGCATAGCAAAACAAAGTTCTCTGATGATTTATCTGAAAATAAAACAGCTTACACGAACCTGAAGATTGAATAAAATTTCACTTTGCTCACCACTGGCGCTAATAAATAAAAGTCAAAGTCTAACAGTGTTACATTTCAATTAATTCTGTGCTCGATTCTTATAATTTTAATGGTCTACAGAGGTAGAGGTTGCCACTGTTTGTTTATAATTAGTCGATTGCAACCTTGCGCATTTGCAACTTCTAGCAGCAAGATCATAATTTCTCGTCGCCGACATAGAAACCGCCTTAACGACAGCATTTGCATCAACCTAATAGAAATCAGTTGCGCTTAATGCGCTCGCTACACTCAATTAAGTTACTAAACTCCGCCAGTTGCCGATCTTTCTCAGGACAACTACAAAACAAACTAACAGCCGGGCCCTCCCGAGCGCGGACACGCAACGTCTTTCCAAATAAAAATTCCTCCGCTGCAACCCGCAGAAAAAAATCGTGCTCCAAGTGCATTCCCTCACGAAATAATTAGCTGGATCACGAGCGGAGAAAATGTGAAATTAAACGGTTCATTAGACGACTTCTCGATAACCAGCTTTCGTAATGTCTCGAGGTGCTCTAGAACTGGTTGGAAAATGTGATTTAAAATTTATAGAATTGCAAGATCGAGCCGGATGTCGGCTGGTGGTGTGCAATTTACAAGTGCTACGCGACAGGACGAAAACTCATCACTTAAACTAACCGATATTAAATCACGTACTTACGTTTAATTTATTGCACTCATTTATTCGTCATATACGTGGATTAGCTTACTAGAAGATCTCGATCGATCGCCATAAAGTGATGTAATTAACGAAGTCTTGAAACAAAACTGAAAATCTATTAAAGTGTTTATTGGTAATATGAAAGGGTGCAATCATTAGGATCAGAATAGAATAGGCCAGAGTAGTTGCATCAACATACATTGAATAATCATTAACCTTTTGTCTACCTGCAACTATGTTTCGTTTCCGTGCGAATTTTCAAGAACGTGACCAAGAGGATGAATTAGAGGGAAGACAGGGTAAAAAATTCGCAAAAACTAGGGGGTCGACAGTGCCTTGTGTGACGAGGTCGGGGCCGTATCATACCTCGAGAAAATAATAAGACACCTAAGGTGAAGTGCCCTATGCCTGGACAGCATGTTTTTCTATTTTAAATTTTATCACTTTAAATAAGCAAAAACAATTTCTTAAGAGTTTTAACATACAGTTCAGAGTTTGTAAAGTAATTTAAAATAAAAAAATCATTGTTTAGGTTAATATCTTAATTGTATTAACAAGAATAATTCAAACCTATAGTTGGACATATTAAATCCAATCTAAGCTAGTACCTGGACAGAAGTAAAGCCTATATCGGGACAAATTCAATTTACGAGTTGATCGAGCGAACATAACCTAAAACGTTGGTTGGTGGCGCTGTAGCGCATGACGAATAGAAGATGCTTTGCGTAATATGTAGTATCCTTATCATAGATTATAGTATTGTATTATTTAACCAAATATATATTTATTTTCATTTACTGTTTTAATAAAACTTGTCATAATACAACTTTTAAGGTTAGGTAGTAATACTGATAGATTTAAGATGTAAACACAAAGTATTATTAACGTCACAACCGGAATACATTTTCTACATACGTTATTCAAGCTAATAGAAGACTAATTATACGTACATGTAGTTAAATAATTTGCAAACAAGGCGTTGATTTTATTCACAAACACGTGTCCGGCTTCAGGCGTAAACACATTGCGTATAAGCTTAGAGTGGGGCAGCTACTGTCATTGCGTCCCAGTATGGAGTGCTTATATTTGAAAACAGTCCTAATCTTGGACATCTAATATTTGGATTAATAATTATTATTTACGTTAAGTTTGATTGCCAATTTATTTTAAAATATCAATATTATTATGCGTGCTAATTATTTTGTCTGAGGGCTTAAATTATATCTTTTTTTCTAACAAAAGTTCGAACTACAAATGCACATGATTCGCATGTAAATAGACTATTTTGTATACTGTTTTCAGATGAACTTTGAATTCATTTTTAAATTTCAATTGGTGTCTTAATGAAATAATATTCGCACCTACTTGCAGCTAAGCCCTCAGAATATATAATATAATTATTTAATCTCTTAATTACTGATTTTACTATGAAAATTCAATTGTCCAGATTTAGGTATCACTTTTGGACTGTCCAGACTTAGGGCACTTTACCTTAGACCAAATGTCTTATACTTCTGTCGAAGCAATGTCAGTCCGTGTTCACATATGTTTCTCTAATTTATTCTATGGTATGCGATACAATCCTAAGATTTTGCGTGTTTATTTTGCAGATATGTAGTATTCAGGATATAACGGAGTGTACACTTTCCACCTTTAAATATAAGAAATTTAAAAATATACTGGGTGTCTTATTATTTTATCGAGGACTGTAAATCGTCTAGTCTACCTGAAAAAAGTAAACAGCTCGTGAAGATCGGTGGCGTGTGCTTTCCGAGAGGCATGGCGATCGGCTGGCAAAAGTGAGCGTACTATCTTTGGCGTGGTTGGTCACTGTATATGGCAGCGGGTGCCAGCTGGCATATGCAGATAAGCGTGTCTAATAATTGTGGAAATATCGTTCGGGCCGCGAGCCGCATTCTCAGAGCCAAATGAATATAAATCGAAACGAGTTTTGCGTAAACATTTTACGAGACCCGTGCGCTCGCTGTGGGTATAAAATCGTGGAATTGTTGGTCCCGGCCCGTTTCGAGGTAGCATTCGGCTGTGTTTCCGTTACATATCGCGTCCCTATTGCGTGGTACAGTGAAAACCGAACGATATTTTGCATGCCGGAACCGTGTTAATTCGTGCGGAACGAAAACTCTCCGCGGGGTTGTTAAAAATCGATTATCCGACGGCGAACGTTTCCGCGGCGTTTCCATCGTAAAAAGAAAATTTCACTCGTGTGCCTCGAGATCCCCGGCAAGGTTAATGTTCACAAATAAAGTATAACAATGACGTGCGTTACCTTAGACCTCCCGTGAACCGGACGATTACATCGATAACATCAAGTCTGGTCGATTGCTTCAATATTAAGAATGCATTAAAGAATTTCAAAATGGATTATCAGACCGTAAAGTTCTTCTATGAAAACGAGAACGCAGCAGAAATTGCTCTGCCTACCTTTTATGCATTATACGTCGCTTAAAAATAGCTGATCACTTAGGAAAATCACTAGACTGTGAATTTTATGCGTCCGTGCAGTACTAGAACTCTCAAAACATGATAAGGTATTAACTTCGATCAATGTTTAGAGTTTCTTTCTATCGTTAACGCACTGGAACTGTTCGCGAGGGAATTAGACTCCTACTTACAGCTTTTGAATCGTTAAACGACCGCGTCGTTGAATCATTAAAAAATTGAGCAATCTATGCATTTTTTAATTTAATATTGTAAGTAGAAAGTGTGGAGCTCGAGTTACGTTCACAAGATTTTCATCTATAGACTTGCAAAGTGGTAGAAAATTGCGGATTTAGATGTACCTAAGTACGGTCGGGCAACACCTGCCTCATGCGAGAGAGCCGTAATTCAGTTGACACGAAAATAAAGCAATCATCAACTTGGCTACACATCAATCTTCCACGCAACGTACAATTTCAATCGAAACGTTCTACAATCAGTTTCAAGCGACAGTGCGTGTAAACCATGCGTGCACGAGGAAAAACTGAGTGCACTGGGTATAATGCGAAAGAACCCGTAACGAGCTTTCAATATTTTATTGGTTTCCGAATTACAATTCTGCTTAGCGTGCTGCACATACGCATTACAATTATAGAGCCAATAAAAATTGATAAACTGCATTGAAATTAAGGTAAAAGGCGGTCGGCAGTGCAAACGACTCGCTATAAAGTATTTGTTGCGTTGGCAAATGACGTTCTTTCGTTCTTTTGTGAAAGTAAGAGAAAAGTACCTTAGCATAAGCACCAGTTTTTATTAAACACTGTTCCTTCTATCAATTTTGCCCTGAAGTTGTTGCACAAAACTCACGGTCCAGTGATGAAGCGGATCGCAGGCGAGTTCGCTGAACGTTCGGCGCTTTGATGCCCTTCGAATTGCGATTAAGCAGCACGCATTGTTCGATTAGGTTTCGCAGTGTGTCGTAACGAGACCGGTGGCTACGTCACGAGTTCTCTAGGTGCCACACCCACCCCAGGCCAGGCGTGGTACGGGAGACACTTCAATGCCAAGAATGCGGCGTAAAAGTGGTTCCGTTTCGTTCCGATCGAGCCGGAGCCGAGCGGAGAGGTTTCGAGCGGAGCGGAGCCGCTCGACACGCACGCGACTCGCCCGCTGACCACTCCGCCCGTTTTCCCCGTTTCGCGATCGCTCGGATATATGTACACGCTGGCATTAAAGGTTAGATAATATCCGCGATCGTGTGTGCCACGGCGTCGTTTCGTTTGCTGCCCTTTCCTTGATCCTTCACGTGAGAATTAAATGCCCGCCCGATAGAACCGACCAAGACCGTTTTATGAAGTATAGCGGCAAACGAGACCGAGGGTCACTGCGATTTCTGCTATAAACTGACGCCGGGCTTTCGTAACGATCAGGCTAGTCAGACACATGTTAAAGAGGCTAACCTTACCTCTGCTGTTCGGTTGTATATAGTGTTTTGCTTTAGGAGAAAAAACATTCTCAAATAATATCAAATAAGATTTCAGTGAACATGGAAATTCGGTAAGGTGAAGTGCCCTAAGTCTGGACAGTCCAAAAGTGATACCTAAATCTGGACAATTGAATTTTCATAGTAAAATCAGTAATTAAGAGATTAAATAATTATATTATATATTCTGAGACCTTAGCTACAAGTAGGTGTGAATATTATTTCATTAAGACATCAATTGAAATTTAAAAATGAATTCAAAGTTCATCTGAAAACAGTATACAAAATAGTCTATTTACATGCGAATCATGTGCATTTATAGTTCGAACTTTTGTTAGAAAAAAAGATATAATTTAAGCCCTCAGACAAAAAATAATTATCACGCATAATAATATTGATATTTTAAAATAAATTGGCAATCAAACTTAACGTAAATAATAATTATTAATCCAAATATTAGATGTCCAAGATTAGGACTGTTTTCAAATATAAGTACTCCATACTGGGACGAGATGACAGTAGCTGTCCCACTCTAAGCTTATACGCAATGTGCTTACGCCTGAAGCCGGACACGTGTTTGTGAATAAAATCAACGTATTGTTTGCAAATTATTTAACTACATGTACGTATAATTAGTCTTCTATTAGCTTGAATAACGTATGTAGAAAATGTATTCCCGTTGTGACGTTAATAATACTTTATCTTTACATCTTAAATCTATCAGTATTACTACCTAACCTTAAAAGTTGTATTATGACAAGTTTTATTAAAACAGTAAATGAAAATAAATATATATTTGGTTAAATAATACAATACTATAATCTATGATAAGAATACTACATATTACGCAAAGCATCTTCTATTCGTCATGCGTAACAGCGCCACCAACCAACGTTTTAGGTTATGTTCGCTCGATCAACTCGTAAATTGAATTTGTCCCGATATAGGCTTTACTTCTGTCCAGGTACTAGCTTAGATTGGATTTAATATGTCCAATTATAGGTTTGAATTATTCTTGTTAATACAATTAAGATATTAACCTAAACAATGATTTTTTTATTTTAAATTACTTTACAAACTCTGAACTGTATGTTAAAACTCTTAAGAAATTGTTTTTGTTTATTTAAAGTGATAAAATTTAAAATAGAAAAACATGCTGTCCAGGCATAGGGCACTTCACCTTAGTCGAGACTTTGGCCGAGCGATTTGTCGACTGTCATCCTACAAAAGAACCATTCCCGTCTTTACCTAGAGTACACGATTATTTAACACTGGAACCGATCGACAAAAGAATTATCGAATAAAAGGATCATTCTTGTGTTTACCTACAGGACGTAAATGCTACACTGAAACCGATCGGCATCGAAAAACGACGTCGCTAACGACCCGGAAGAAGCCGGAACGACATCGCTCATCTTCTCATTAGGGCTTAACGAGCGTCGCGCACTGGCATCGCTATAAAAGAGGTTCTCCGTGGGACAGGCATAGAAACCATTTACGGCGCGGTTTAATTGAATCGCGCCGGCACAGACAAGAGACAACTCGATAATAGCGCCGGACGAGCGGATAGAGGATTCCCTTGAGCGCCAAGTTCACGGTGCGTCTCTCCATCTGTCTCTGTCTCTCTCTCTTTCCAGTGGCCTAGGTTAATAAAAGTTGCATCATCGTCCAGGGAGCAGTTACCGGGACGGCCGCGGATCGTTCCGCCGAGAGCCGGTTACGTCACTGAAGATCGTTGCACCTTGGTATGCTCGTCCTCGATCGGGCAAGATCACGGATCGTCCTCGAGAGGAGAGATCAGCCTCCACTCTTCTGCCTCGCGGCTCGTTCAATATTTCCCCTGAGTCATCCGCGACGTGCAACCGTCGTAATGCTTACGACAGACAGACGTCCGGCCAGACGGAAGAAATCGTTTTCCGATTAGTCAGAGTCGAGCCTCGATCCGTCGGAAATCGCCGGGAATATGGTACACGGGAAACGGATGTCGGCTCGAGGCCTCAGACGATCGAGCAGACTGAGGAAACGGGGAATGAATGGAGCGAGGCACTGCGAGAAGTCCTGTTTCACTGGGGTGGATCTGTGAGCACAGCTTGTCGCGGAAACTTGTGCGAAAGTTGCCAACAAGCTGCGATTTTTATGCATTTTTTCTGGTTAATTTTATTCCACCAGACCGCCGAAGCAACAATTTTTCCGTTGAATTTTCAGTACGTTCGAGTGATTTTTATACCGGTGCGGAATCTGTGATCAAAATATTTCCGGTTTGGAAAGCCGAGATTTAATCAGTCTGCACGGTTATAAAATTTAATCAACTCGCGAAGGCGGAGGAGCGCACTGCGTAAATCAGATAATTCCGGGGCGTACACTTTTATTGTGAATTGCGTACCATTTACTTGATATGTTGCGGTTGCGAGGAAAGGCTTCGTTGCCAGTCTGAAATGATTTACGCTCGAGGAAGAAGATTCGTGTTGAACTTGCTCAGTGTTTAATTATTGAGCTATGTTTCGTGGCATTTAGAACAGAAAATATTGCTCGGAGCCTTTTCACATCGGTTGAAAAATAAAACGGCAATTACGTGTATAATAGAGTTACGTCGAAATTGGTAAAAAGAGTAATGGCGAAGTATAAAACGGGCATTGTACCGGGTAATCGGCCATTTGTCAACAGGACTACAAAAACAGGACAATGTGAAAAGGCTATAGTCTTAAAGTTGCAAGTAGGATATTTATATTACGTCATACCTCATAGACAAAACCTGTGTATAATCTCTGTATCTAACAGTGTAATCGATAGACGATTACGTATGCAGCGTAGATATATCTGTCAGAAACCGGTTGGAGCCGCTAAAATCAGCTAAAACTGAATGGCATCAGGAAAAACTGATAGGGAACTGCTAAAACCGGTCGGAGCCTTCTAAAAACCGTCTGAAACTCTTTGGAATATACTAAAACCAGATGAGGTCTATTAAAACAATCTGCACTTAAACTTCCTGAAGTCAGTCAGAGTCTGTTCAACCGATTAGAATCTCTTTAAACTAAGTACAAATTCCACTGAGACTGTTGTCAGCTCTTCAAAAAACCAGAGTCTATTCACGGACCTCGTCATTTTACATTAATCTCTCGTGAGCGTTATATTGCAACGAGATATTAACACAGTTTTGTTGGAATTTCGTTGACTCAAAAGGGAAAAACACGCGAAAAAACCGAGCCGTTGCACGGAGTTCGCCGAAAAACGTGCATTTTATGTCGGTGCAGCGTAACAAACGGGGTCCGTGGAAACGCGGTCGCAGGATCGAATTAGAACGGAGGAAGAAAATAATAGGTCTCCGTTAACTGTCGAAGAACGGGTTATGAAATTTTCAACGATCAATGGCACCGACCTGGTTCGCGTCGCGCGGACGACAGAATGCGATCCTGCAACAGGCTGCATCGTTGCACAGTACGCCGCGAATGCTCGAGTTTTTAATGAGCCCCCACTTCCCACATCTCACCATGACACCTCGATAGTTCAGTGGCTGCAGGTGACTCGGGTTAATCGAGACAGCTGAGACGATTAACTGCGATTTTAGCATCGCGTGATAATAAATCTGTTTTATTACGGCTCCAATAATTTGATCGCCCACTATATATGTCACAAGATAAACATTTATACGTCAGTTACTACAATGTCTCCCGCGTAGCAATAGAAACGTATTCCAGTGCGGTGCGAAGTAGAGACGGCGCACAATGGAACCTTTCGTCCAAATCGGAGACAAAATCAAAGAACTTTCGATAGAAATGAGGTAGAGCGATGAAATTTTTTGTAAATTATAGCTGAAACTTGGCAGAATATGGGAAAAATATTATGGTACGAACGTTTTATAAACTTGAGAAAATTCGTTAAACTCTCACAATTTCAAGAAAATTGCGGTTTTTTCAATAACACGAGCGGAAAAATTTTTTTTTATCATGCTGCACATCATTTCCTGTAGATTTTTTCACGCTGATTTTAAATCTGGTCTCAAAATTTGTCTACGACCTCAGGATTTTACAAGAAATCGATTTTTGTGAACGAATTGTTTAACGAAATTTTCTCAAGTTTATAAAACGTTCGTACCATAATCTCCCTATTTTTCCCATATTCTGCCAAGTGTCAGCTATAACTTAAAAAAAATTGCATCGCTCTACCTCATTTCTATCGAAAGTTCTATGATTTTGTCTCCGATTTGGACGAAAAGTTCCACTGTGCGGCGCGGAGGAAATTAAAATTTAACACGCTATTACAAATGGTTTGCTTGCTCAATTAGCGGGGCAGGAAGCACCCACTGTCACCGTCGGATCATCTGAAATACACAGTCCTTTTTGTAACACGTGCGAAGTCATTTAGCATCAGTTGTTGAGACGCAACGTTCAGCTCGCGGTGCGCGAAATTACAATAGAATGAGTCCCGTTCCGCGATAAAGGTGTGAATTACCCCGATAAAATGGATTCCCACAGTTAATGCGATTCCAATTAAGTGGACCCGGGGTTGCAAACGGCCGGGAAGACAGGTAGTCCCCGTTGTTGCGCTTTAATTATTCATCGACGCGTGGGACGCATCGCGAATGACGCAAGGGGAGAAACCAACGATCACTTCTGTATATATAATCGAGTTTTCCAGGCCGGGCAGCACAACATCCGTTTTGCCTTTCGGCTTTTTCCTTTCGCGCCGAGCGAAATCACGGGGGCCTTGGGATCGGACGATTGCGCAAACCGAAATTTCGTGCGCAAATCATCAAACCTAATGGCGGGATGTTACGCATCGAATAGTGAAAGTTAATGGCATCGGGTCGATAACGTATGTACGCATGTATGTACGCTTGCTAAGTACGGTCGCTAATGATCTGCAGTGAGTGTAACATAATTCGCCGATTACGCAATTGTTTACGAGCTAGATATAACATGGCCGTACTGGATTTACGGGGATTATCGTCTGGGATCAATGCGATACAAAGGTGTCGTGTCACTGTAAATCATTCTGTCGGGAACAAATGTAACGCTGGCTTCTGAGCCACTCATTTGTTAGTCATTCATCACTGAACCCAGTAATCGAATCTTGCTTTATGGAAGAATTGATCGTAAGAAACTATGGTTACGTCTCTGTTATTTGTTACTGGATTGAAGATTTGTCTATTCATTATTATTCTTGGTTAATGAGGCTATTATGCTTAAGAAGAAAGGGAAATTATGCACTACATTGGGTGTACAAAGTATTCGTACACTTTTTAAAAACTAATAACATTTTTATAATTGTACCAAACAATCTGATTTTTTATCATCAATTAGAAGCATTGGTTTACGAAATGGTATACAAAAAAGATTTTCCAAAAATTATAATTTACAAGGTTAAATGTAATTTACAAGTTTAAAATATATATTTAGTCGATCGATGTTAGTTATACACATGTTGAAAATTTCATTGAAATCGATTAACATACACACGAGCTACAAGCGGTTAAAAATGGCGAAAATCGTAGTTTTCCACGACTTTTGATCAGTTTCTGCTTAAAATCCACAGAATCGTACATCTTTCGACGCCTGTTGTTTTTTCCTGCGTCAATCCATTTTGATGAAATTTCCAACATGTGTATAAAGAACATGGATCTAGAAAACATATGTTTTAAATTTTCATTAAATTGTAATTTTTGGAAAATCTTTTTTGCATGTCAGTTTGTAAACTAATGCTTCTAATTGATTATCAAAAATCAGGTCGTTTGGTACAATTATAAAAAAGTTATTAGTTTTTATAAGGTGTACGAGTACTTTGTACACCCACCGTACGTAAACAGCTTTGTCGGCCAGTCAAAATATTTATCATGAAGTGGAGCTACTAAAGTATTAACTAGGAGAAAAAGGCTTTAGTCCTCGAACGTTTCAAGTGCACATAATTAACTTGTCGTCAACGTTAAACCTATGGTTTGCACAAGCCCCGAGTGTTGCAGACAAGAGTTACTAGTTAGAATAATTGTGACCGTAAGGAATTCTATGCAAAACAAATGGCATTCCTCGAATCTATTACTACCTCTGCAGCGGGCACCTAATAGACAACCCTGATTTCCACGATTTTATCACCCATTTGGTAATGCTCGCGCGAAGGCATCGTAAAGTGGTAGTTCTCCGTTACCCGAAACGTGTCGCAACTTCGCGACTGTTTATATTGTTGTCTACCTCGTTGCGATTTCGTGCAAAACATTTTCTTCCGAACAAATAATGTGCATTCTGTAACATTTTACGTTCAGCTGATTTCCAGGAGACGATCTCTCTTTGGATTCCCTTTGAAAGTCCGTAAATCATCCCAGATGGCGACATTTTGATTCTTCCATTACCATATTGGACCTCTTATTGCGGTTCAAGGTGGATATGAAAGGACTCGAATATGTATAGTTATTCATTATGCTGTGACGTCCTGAGCTGGGATTTCTTGACTTTACCGCAGACTGATCTCAGAGGCTTGAAATGCATTTTCCGAGACGGAAGATTAAAGCTTTCATTTTGAAGTGAAATCGAGGCTAGACAGACCGCAGTGCATTTTTACCGTGCATTTCGTAAAAGTAAAATGGTTATGCTGTTTTTCGAGCATCTTGTACTTGAGATTATCAATGCAAATTGTTGCAGAGAAAAAATGTAAAGAACATGTACAGCTTTATGTACTTAAAGAAGATCTTACGCATCTACGATAGGAGAGAATACCTTGCCGTTGGCATAAACGAGGTGGTAACAGGTCAAGTGCGTAATCGGAGGGGATCGCGTTGATAAGTAGGCAGATTACGGAACTGGTTGAGCGGGAGGTATCAAAATCATTCATAATCTTGGTAAATAGTGTCCATCTATCCTCCGGTTGAAGAAACACGGACACCACAGCACGTCCTTGGAATGCAACAGTAGCTAACGCGCGTATAAACTTGTTGATATGTCACGATAGGGAGACGCACAAGGAGCTCGTTGTGCCAAGAACGCACGCACTAGAATCACGGGGAAAGCGGACGGTGATCGTCGGACCGTGATGTCGGTTCTACTACCTTAATACGCCATAAAAATAAATTGAACACGTTAAGACAGCGGACGAAAAATTTGCGATTGGCCGGTCTTATAACTCCAGACGAACGAGCCGGCCTGACAGGTATCGGCCCTCGAGAGTAAATTGCACTTCTATGAAACAGCGCAAGAAACCTTTATTACGCTCCCGTGCGGCACCGACGACGACGCGTGGAACGACTCTTGTTCGTAGCCGAAGCCGATAATGGCGGACAACTGGTTCACGCCGAAAGCATTTTCACCTTGTTAACTCCGTTAATGCTCTTCGACGACAGCCGCTAATATTTTTCCTGATCGTCCGCCGTTTTTCTGGGACATTCACTGCCGAGACGAAAGGCCAGACCTTGGAAACTTCCGCGACAAATCAATGTAATTTTACGGTCTGAATGTCGGGAAGTTTAAACATTTATATTTTGAGAAATTAATTGTGCCGTTACCTACTGGCGATTATTTAAGAGGATTTTTAATAAGGTGAAGTGCCCTCAGTCTGGACAGTCCAAAAGTGATATCTAAATCTGGACAATTGAATTTTCATAGTAAAATCAGTAATTAAGAGATTAAATAATTATATTATATATTCTGAGGCCTTAGCTACAATTAGGTGTGAATATTATTTCATTGAGACATCAATTGAAATTTAAAAATGAATTCAAAGTTCATCTGAAAACAGTATACAAAATAGTCTATTTACATGCGAATCATGTGCATTTATAGTTCGAACTTTTGTTAGAAAAAAAGATATAATTTAAGCCCTCAGCCAAAAAATAATTATCACGCATAATAATATTGATATTTTAAAATAAATTGGCAATCAAACTTAATGTAAATAATTATTATTAATCCAAATATTAGATGTCCAAGATTAGGACTGTTTTCAAATATAAGTACTGCATACTGGGACGCGATGACAGTAGCTGTCCCACTCTAAGCTTATACGCAATGTGCTTACGCCTGAAGCCGGACACGTGTTTGTGAATAAAATCAACGCCTTGTTTGCAAATTATTTAACTACATGTACGTATAATTAGTCTTCTATTAGCTTGAATAACGTATGTAGAAAATGTATTCCGGTTGTGACGTTAATAATACTTTATGTTTACATCTTCAATCTATCAGTATTACTACCTAACCTTAAAAGTTGTATTATGACAAGTTTTATTAAAACAGTAAATGAAAATAAATATATATTTGGTTAAATAATACAATACTATAATCTATGATAAGAATACTACATGTTACGCAAAGCATCTTCTATTCGTCATGCGCTACAGCGCCACCAACCAACGTTTTAGGTTATGTTCGCTCGATCAACTCGTAAATTGAATTTATCCCGATATAGGCTTTACTTCTGTCCAGGTACTAGCTTAGATTGGATTTAATATGTCCAACTATAGGTTTGAATTATTCTTGTTAATACAATTAAGATATTAACCTAAACAATAATTTTTTTATTTTAAATTACTTTACAATCTCTGAACTGTATATTAAAACTCTTAAAAAATTGTTTCTGTTTATTTAAAGTGATAAAATTTAAAATAGAAAAACATGCTGTCCAGGCATAGGGCACTTCACCTTAGATCCTGGTTGAAACCCAGCACAACCGGCCAGCGCGAGCTGGCTTGTCCGAATCTGTCCGGGTGGGCGACTGGAGGACAGCATGTCGAGTATGCTAACTAGACTGCACGGGAAAGAAAAAATACATAAAGAAACGCAGTGCAATTGCGGTAAACAACGAGTAGGCATTGTCGGGTGCTCCGAAGTAATGATACAATGTAGTTTTATTATTACGTGTACGTTCCATCGACTAAGACTATAATTTATTCGTCTGTGTACCGGAACAGTTCGCTCTTCCTTCCTAGCAGACACGCCGATAATTGTCTTTCCCCACAGGAGAAAATCCGTTCTCGCGTGCGAGACGCGAATGAAGAAATTCTTTGAATATTCAGCGGGTTTGTATAACGTTTAACGAAACGTTCGGATAAAGATCTGTGGAGCTTAATGATACGTTGAAAAAAAACCGCGAGCGGTATCCGCGCAGCGTCCGTCCCGCTGGACTCGCCATCTTTCCGGCGTTCCGCACCGCGGCCGCATCATCGCGTCGGGGATTTTGCGCAAATTAAAGGAGAAAATGCATATGGTGGACCGATACGATAATCTGTTACTTTCTCGAAAGCGAAATCGGATATAAAAGGATAAGCATGGAAATTCGCGTGCGGCCGCGTGCTCTTGGGAATTGTTGTGAATTACGGGCAGGCGGCGACTGCGTTGGTAATTGCATGCCGCACGAAATCGCTTAGCATTGGCGTAACAACTCCACCTGTTGCAAGCTTGCTCTGTTTATTCTATCGTTTCGTCACCACGGCAACGTAATCTTTCATTATTCGGCGAAAGCAGATTCCATTAAATTCACATCGCGCTACGATCACGCGGATCGCGTGCATGTGAGTTTTATTCGGTTTTCCTTTTTTTTATATAAACACGGAAAGCCACGGGCCGATTAACGCGCGTTTAGAGGTTCGAGCGGATAAACGAAATCGAAAATGCACCAGGATGTTCTGCGGCCTCGTATTGCAACGTTTCATCCGTCCGGATGGTAATTATCTGCCGATCAAAATGGTAACGAGTGCGCGAAAACTCGTTAGTTTCGCGTTGTTACACTGCGTGGTATTAATATGTGGAAAATTGTGGAAAGTTCGAACCTAAATGGCTGCGTTCAATGTGCAAGTTTCGAGCAACATGTAGCTAAAGGATTTAACAATTAAAACTAGACATGAAAAATTGAATTCACTTGTAGATGAGGTAGAATAAAGTAGTCTTTTGTAATAAATGATCGTGCTGTTCCATTTCCCATCGAGGAAACAACATGATGCCGACTTTGATCACCCCGAGAGACGCTCTTTTTCGGAGAGAGCAACAGTAAAGTAATTCATGCGACAGAATCACGCCGCGTAAGAAAAGTAACGACGTGCTCAGACGACACTTAAATACCGTCGGGCAATCCGAACACAATGGCACGTTTCGTACGCGGATTCCGTTCGGTGGAAAAAAACTGTGTCGACTGGTTTTTAAACTTGTGTACACGCGCAACAGCCGCCACGCCGGTGTCACCGCATTGTCCAAACTGCAGCACACATATCCTCGACCTGGTGTCGTTCCATCAATTCCAGTGATTCAGCAGGTGATACTCGAGCTTCATTCATTTTCTCACGCCGTAATCTATACTCGCCCGTACGCCGCGGAAGTGGTTTCTCCTATATGCAAATCATATTTCGCCCGAAGATACCGAACCGTTACCAACGAAGTGCGAAATGCAACAATAGAATTCGTCCGCGAAATTGACTTGCAGTCGCGTTAAGTACTGCCAACTTATACTTTCTACTTCGGATGACGTTGCGATTTAAATTGATTGCATTCTCGCCTCATCTGCTTTTTAAAATGGTGCGTCTCCCAAACACGTTCGATGCAGAAAGGAATATTGAATTTAAAAAATGTCTACGAGGCTCAAAACTGTTCTCTGCTGATTTAGCGTTTTGATATTTCGCACCGAGCGTGAAGAGTCGAATAATAAATTACACCGAGCGAATTAGTTCCTTTTACAGAATTGTTAGCCGGGAGAAGTGGCCATAAAAAATCGCTTTAATTGGTCAGAGCTTCTGTGTTCTCACTCGAATATCATTTAAAATTCCGAAGAAGGCGGAGCCGGCGCGTCGAAAATGGTAACAGCCGGCCGGTTTGATTTGTCTCATTCGCTTAATCGAAAATTTCCACCGCGTTCCGCCTTTTAACTATCAGCGGGACGCAACGGGGACGATTTACGAGCATCATTATCTCGTTGAAAGCTCGAATGGTGTAACAATGGCTGCGTTCCACAATAATTGGACAGAATACGAGATTCGAATACGATACCTATATGGAAGGATAGCGAGGGAGGGGTAACAGGTTCCTCATTACCCGTGTCAAAGCTCTTGTTGCTCCCGGGTCCGTACAATGAACAATGACATCATTGTTCTAAGCAAATATTTCGCGGATAAAAGTGCTGATGAAGATGTACGGCCGATTAGATCGGGCTCGCGACATCCTCCCGCTGGAAACGAATTTTAGGATTCCCAAACACGACGCAAGCAAGACAAATGGATGCAATCTAAAAAATTGTGTATAGATAAACAAGTCAAACCATTTAGAAAAATAACAGAGATACAGATTTCACAATTGTATTTATGCATTTTCAAGTGAGTACAGTAGAACCTCGTTTATTGCACGGAATCCTCGTTCGTTGCATGCTAGCGACCCCCACCACGAGAAGTTAGAAGTTCTGGAACCCGTGGCTGAGGTTTTGACGGATACGCAGGGGAAACACGGAGTGAGAAAGTGGAGAAGCAGTTCGCGTGATTGGTTACCTGTTTCGTTGCTCAACCTCGATTTCTGCACGCATTTTCGGTCCCGTGTCCTGCAACTGTATCAGCAGAGTCGCAAATAGTCGCCGTAATCGACCGAAACGAAAAAACAAACGTTTGATTTCAATCAGAAATGATTTTTTCCGTTTGTGGGAGCCAAGCACCGTCCGATTGATCCGCGCCGGCCGGCGCCGATTGCGGCGAGCAAATTGCGAACTGCAACGAAAGACAAGTAGCAAGGATCCGATTATAGTGAATCGGTGAAGATTTATCCGCGCTGGTCACCGATTCCCACAACAAGAAGAAAACCCCGGCAATTATCGAGCGGGGCGTAACATAGTAATAAATACGTTTACTTTCCCGCTACGTGCTATCTGATTTACCCGCTCGCTTATGCAACCGTTCGGCGCAGGGCCGTATCGAAGCCTTATTTCCTTAACCCGGTATCACGGCATATGGTAAATAGACACGACCAGGCAACAGTACTCCGTGGGCACGCAACACGCAGAACATTACCGCGTGACATGTGAATACGATCGCCGCACAGCGGTGCCATTCCTCGACGAGCCGACCAAAATGCAATTCTCAAAGCATGCAACAAGTGAGCAATTCAATTTTTAAGTTGTAGAAAGCATCTGCTACTAGTCGCTCCACGATTCGGACAAACTGGAATTTTATAACAATGTTTTGTACACGTCACACAGTGGTCGGTAATCGCCGAAACGTGGTCAAAATAGGAGAAAGTACTCCAATTTAGTTCAAAATTGATACCCATAGGTCTTTCGGGTCGCTGATTATAAATCTGAGATCAAAATTACAAAAAACAAAATGGCGGATTCAATATGGCGGATCCGGAACGCAAAAAATTAGTGGACTCTCTTGAATATAATTCCTTTGTTTCTTGTGTCGTTGAATATAAATCTGATGTCAAAATTAAAAAACAAACTGGAGGCCGGGTATGTGAAGAAATTATTTATTTCCACATATACTTGGTAATAGAATGTTTGCGAGGTATATTATTAGTACAAATTGTTATCAGATGACTTCAGACAGTGAAAAATGTAAGATTTTAGTGTAAAATATTGCATCCGATAAAATTCTTTAGTACTAAAATATAATAAAAAGTTTCTCAGTTCCGTTTCGCTCCGATATTTCGCTCACCTCTAGTAAAATAAATATACATATAATGTATACTATGGTGTTTCATCTGATCCATACATAAGTAGTATTAAGATGTCATGTACAAAAAAGATGAAACAATATCCCCCCGAAGTCACACAATTTTTTGAAGAACCTGATATGAATGAAGATATGTCGTGTGACGAAGTATTGTACAGGGTGTAAAAAAAGTAATGGTCATCCGTCCTAGGGGTGAATCTACACCTCTGGATCGGTGGACATTTGTAAGAGAAACTTGCCGCAAAATTGTTTATAACACAGAAAATTAGTGTTAAAGTTTCTTTTTGCATCAACGCATTCTACTCATCGAGAAGAGGAAAAGTTTGAAAGGAGCCATATGTCACAAACAAATAGTTATTGAGCTATAAGCTGTTAAAGTTTTTGCAAAATTTGATTGTGTGGAATTATACGTATAGACAAAAGCCTACTACACAGTCCACACGTCCGTGTCGATGAGACAGAAGATGATCGTGTGCGTGCCGCGAGACAGACGAAATTTAAAGGCGCATTCGTCGTTAGGCTCCTTTAAATTTCGTCTGTCTCGCGGCACGCACACGATCATCTTCTGTCTCATCGACACGGACGTGTGGACTGTAGTAGTAGGCTTTTGTCTATACGTATAATTCCACACAATCAAATTTTGCAAAAACTTTAACAGCTTATAGCTCAATAACTATTTGTTTGTGACATATGGCTCCTTTCAAACTTTTCCTCTTCTCGATGAGTAGAATGCGTTGATGCAAAAAGAAACTTTAACACTAATTTTCTGTGTTATAAACAATTTTGCGGCAAGTTTCTCTTACAAATGTCCACCGATCCAGAGGTGTAGATTCACCCCTAGGACGGATGACCATTACTTTTTTTACACCCTGTACAGTTACTTGTATACGGAGATTTTCATTGTTGACTATCTGAAGCATTTTATTGTAATATATAACAATAATGTTCCTTACATTTGCGAATATTAGTTTTGTCTACGATTTAGGGAAAATTCGCCATTTCGGAACGTACCGGTCGCTAAGAAAATGGCGATAATTCATAAGGTCGCAATAGGTCGCAGGAAAATGAAACGTACACTTGTTCAATAGCCTTGACAGCTTCTTTTCCAAAAAAAATGAACGCTTGATCGTGATTGATAAGCAACTTTTTCGTTAATAAAATGTACCAGATGTGTAGATGTCTCTTTATCATCTGCCAGAGCTTTAAAAAATTAAATAAAGCAATAAAATCAGAATATTATATTAAATTAGGACATGCCCAACAATAGCAAGAATGATAAACCAGCGTTACAGCGCGATAATAAATCGTAGAGGTAATTTCAATTATCGTTGAAAATGCCGGTCTTCTAGAACTACTAACTTTGAACTTACGTATCTCCGACAGAAGTACGTATTAAATATTGGCTGTAACAAAAAAACGTGCTCTGGAGCTTTATAAATAAAGTACTATTACACAGATTTTTAAACAACGGAAAAAAATTTTTGACTTTTGACCACGATTTGGCGATTTCCGACCACTGTGCGTCATCTAGTATGTTAGCTCCTTAAAAAAGCTGAACTCGTTTCGTAAAATGCTCGCTCGAGATAATGAACAGACAGCAGATTTTATGCGCTTACGTCGAAAACGAAAAAATGCTGTTATATAATCATCAACCAATTATACCTCCTAAGAAAGGGAATGGACTTCTGTTTGACTGCAGTCTGTCGCAACCGAGAAAATCTTTATTTTGCATAAAGATCCGCAGTCGGCGCATAATGAAGGGCGATAGAGCACGGCGTTCTGCCGGTTACATCAGTCGCTCGCGGATTTTGCGTAACAAGCTTGTGTTCGAGTGTGCTCCATTGAAACGAGTAATCGAACCGCGCGATGTGATCGGCCTGCTCTCGTATTAAGTCATCGTAAAGCACCGGCCTCGGCGCACGTTCCCGTTCCATTCATGTTAGCTGATTCCTCGGGAGCAGCGAAAGAAACAAGCTTAGCGTCCCCGTTGTCGATCAGCTCGATATATCCATACCCGCGGATATGGTAATGAAGCGTTGTCAGATAGCGCCATTAATTTCTGGAAAAAGCTGCCTCGATATTACCATCGCGAGCCAGTTGAGAAACGTTCCCGTTTGAATACTCTTTGATCTATCGTTCGCACGTTCTCGCGTGTCGCCCCGGCATTTCTGCGATTCGACGTTTCGAAACTGGGTTAACGTGCCTGAGCCTCTTATGCTCCTTGTTGCAATTTTCCGATTACAATGCGCCAATTTTACGCCCTGTAGTCACGCCTTGTCGAACCCCGCTTTAAGCGCGCCGCTATCCCCACCACTCGAAGAACCGTGTTCGGTGTGGGCGGAATCAGGGATAAGGGGCTGTCGGAACGGAACGTTGGCCAATGGACAGTCGTAAAATCAGTATCGTTGTATAATGGCAGGAGGAGAGGACAGAAACTTTTTATTTTTTCCGTCGACGAGACCGAAATGCAACGGAGTTTGTGATTATAATAAATTTCCAAAGCTATCAGCAACGGTCTCACGAACAGCATCAATCTCTCCGCTATTTATTTTGATATACATTTCATTATTATTTTGATGTATGTTGGCGAGCCACGACACCGGCTCAAAAGCAGACAGGAAGAGTATCATTAAACAAATCAAACGGGAGCTTCACATTTTTGTCACGCTGTCCTATTTCAAGGTGAAATTACCAACGGGATTCCCTAATTTATTTCGAGATATGCATCGGACATGGACGGGGCGTCTCGTCCGACTCGTTCCACACGCCCGCTGAAATACTAGACGCCGACTGTTGGCAATGAGCCAGATGCAACATAGAAGCAAATGATTCAATTTTAGAGAGGAACCCACACATCATGCTACCCCGGAAGCGGCGTTGGACGGCACCGGTGGAACGAGCCTTATAGATAATTTGCAACGAGTCTTACTTACAGCTAGAAATCTCTGAAATGTGTTCCTGAGCTTTAAAGATCGAGTTTATGATTTTTTAAAAGCTTGCTTTGATTTATTACGATAACTATTCTGCATCTCGCGTTTGATCCAGTAATGTTTTGCTGTTAGATAATTTTTCAATTGCTTGTGGATTCGACCATCCTTGAAACACCCTGTACACTGGAAACTCCATCACGCCAAAAAACTCCGCACGATGGATAACATCATAAAGCTCGGAGCACAATGGGGCCTGGTATTGTCCGCGGATTTTTCCAATTAACTCGGCCCCTAATTGCACAATTAATTAGACGTTTCTTGCTTGAGGGAAGAACTCGCGGGTTTGGAATTTCGCCGGGAAATCCAGTCGGTTCTTGTCCTCGGAGTAATGTCTCCCTTGTGCGCCGTGCGGTGCATATCGGTTACCGACGCTTTAGCTCGTACATCAATTAACTGGCTGTTACTCAGTACTTGTTATACGATCTATACTACCTATCGTTGCCTTCCTGGACACCTGATCGCAACATGGAATCACTGTACTTACACGGGTAGCCGGCAGTTGCAGCAGCACGGAACAGTTCCTCGGTTCGCAACAATTCTCGTCGGTTTAAGGCGGCTTTACACTTCTTCGCTATGGTTGTGGATTCTTCTCAATGAATATTCAATTCGCTGGTTCCTAAAACGAAAAAAACATTTTCGAACATCGCTGGTGCAAGTATGTACAGTGGATCCAACATGTAAATACGGGATGTAGTTCCGGGATGTAGATCCAAAGAGAAAAGTCTAAATTCGTCTTCAGGCTGCTGGGTTTCGCTCTAGGGATTGCAATCCCGCGCCATTTTCAATCCCGCGGGATTGATGTGGGATTTATTTCAATCTCGCGGGGTCCCGCGGGATTAAGGATTTAGATCTTCAATCTAATATATATTTAATAAAGAACCAAATTTTACTTAATGAGATAATCATCTTTAATCATATTAGCCAAAATTTATTAACAGAATACATATAAAATCTAAATCTACATAAATTTAAATTAAAATAAATCACTTTTTGGAAAATAAACTATAATTGAAATGTATACATAAATATATATATACGTGTTTAATTGTATAAAATATATAATATAATACTTCGTTATATCTAATAATTATTAAAAGAGGGTATTTAAATAAAAAATGATTATATCAATAACGAAGCTACGATATTATACAGGGTGTCCCAGTTTTTTCCGGCCAAACTTTGCCAGTGTGTTCTACACGCAAAAGTAAGAAAAATATGTTATATGAACATATGCTCTTAAATGTTTTATTAAGGAGTTATAACTAATAATACAAAATGTTGAATTTACTAAGAAATTAGTAATACAATAGGGTCAATTTTTGTTAGATGCCAATCCTGTATTCGTAATAACGGACGTCATTTTGAAATGTTAACTCGTTAATAAAACGTTAATAAAAAATGTCGATATCAACTACTTCAGCAAGTAAACATAAGACTTTATGTAAATACAAACAGAGATATTCATAATACGTTCGTACGCTGTGTCGACGAAATGCCAGTTCATTATCATTTTGTATTATTAGTTATAACTCCTTAATAAAACATTTAAGAGCATATGTTCATATAACATATTTTTCTTACTTTTGCGTGTAGAACACACTGGCAAAGTTTGGCCGGAAAAAACTGGGACACCCTGTATATTAATTGCTGAGGTGAATCGGAAGAATTTTTTCCTTTACCAAAATGTTGGTTAGAACTTAAAAATAACTATAAAAATTGTTTAGAACGAACTATATGTAATCGACCTGTCTGTGAATATAGTTTTAATTAGATTAAAATCTGAAAAATGTTAAAATTATAAAAACAAATTTTAATTTGTAGAACTTTGAAAATATGATCGTAAAAAGCAAAGTCTATTAATTGTTGTATCTTCTAGTTAGGTCTTCAAGTCATTACAAAAAGATATCCTGCAGCAGAAAAAGCTCGTTCAGCCTCTACACTTGAAGGTCGAATAGTTCAAAAATATTCGTAAGCCATACGTAAATATTTCCCCTTTTTGCCATCGCTCTCAAAGGAAATCATCTCTTTTTTTAAAGTTTTGGCGATATCTTCATGACAGACCATCGAAATAGTTCTTCGCGCGCGTCGTCATTCGCGAAATTTTGGAACGCATAGTCCCGCAAAATTTGCGGGATTCGGCATCACCTATTTAAGAAATGCGGGACCAAAAAATGACGCGGGATTCTGAAGGATTGCGGGATCCCGCTTTGCGGGATTGCAATCCCTATTTCGCTCCCCTTGCATTTCAAATTTCGCTCTCGAAACAGCGAAAGAAATTGCGGGCCGCTTTCACCTGAGCCTACCCCGCGGACCACGGCCCAGGTTAATTATCCTCGGACGGCCCTAATGATCCGTTCGCGGCCGAGATCTATCGGTGCGATCCGATCCAGGATTCTGACAGCCGCGGCTAGCCGGTTACCCACCGCTCCGAGTATCTCAGAAATCGAGGGAGTGGCACGCACCGACGCTGACTGATTCCTGATGAAGCACGATTTCCATTGGACGATTGGCGATCGTGTTATCGATAACATTAACGGAGCCGTCCGCGCGAAGGAGTAAATATATTTTAATGGAGCAGCCGTCAGCGAACAGCTAAATAACACTCAGCACACAACGCCGCCATTAGTTATAATGAACGGGCAGATGATTAGAAATAGGTCTCACCGGGAGAGAATGAAGGAGGTGAGATTTAATCTGTACATGACATCGTACTAATTTCTTTTCGCTCTACAATGATCTGTATTAACAGAATTGCCTCACGAGCGTCCATCAGTGTTGGAGAATTATTTGATCGTGATCACTTTGTTGAGTTCATTTTTTGAAAGATGTTTCTACATCACGCAGTTTCAAAGATGTTCTTAAATCACGTAGCGAATAGGAAAGTAAAGATACATACTTTTTCTTTTCGAAAGTTTTAATAAATTCGAAAGTTTCTATCGGTATTAAAAAAATTTTTTCGTGACTGAACCCAACATGGATTTAATAACTCATTGAAACTTTATATTGTTGTCGACTGTTCTCTATATAGTACACGCAATGAAACGAGTTTGATCAGACATTTTTTACTTTTATATTTTTATTGACTGTAAAAGACAAAGTGGAAATTAAAATTTCCTGAATGCACCATTTCCTCTTTGACGGACCGAATTTCGACATCAATTGAAGATTCCACTTATATCACAACATTCCACGAATGTTTAACTTCTAATTAAATGCAATCTACTTGGAGGCTTCCAAGAATTCACGGAGTACTTCAAAGGCTTCTTTAACTCCACGCAGAGAGGATCCCTTAGAAGAGTGCCCTCGAAAAGATCTAAAGGACTCTCAAAGTCCTTTCGGTGACTATCACTGGATCCCCGAGTGCCCTCCGGAGATTCTCACTCAGAAGATATTAAAGATCCTCATAGAGTGTCTTCGACTTCTTTTCAGTGGTTCTCAATGGGGCAGAGAACTTTCGGAAAGCGTTCGGAGAATCACTGGGATACTTCTGGAAACGCTTAAGGGAGTTAAAGATCGTATAGAAGTGATCTTAAAGTTCCAAAGCGCTTTAGAACTTTCGCAGGACCTTCTCGTAAGCCAAATACGTTTAAAGAAGTTCTATCAGTTTTAAAGCTGCGGTCTAACGATCTTAAGCTTCACCTGCTATACGTAGATCCTTGATTCGAAGCAGCTGCTGCTTCTTGTAATACTGTAAAAGTTTCTGATGCAGAAATATTGTTATAATTACAGTAATTGCGAAAGCAAAAATGGGGTCGTTTTGATTGATTCGGTAGCTCTGGTATGAAAAGAACTAGTTATTATCGGTGTAGATACTCTCTGAAGTGAACCATAGTTAACAACTCCTACAAATCTTCTTACCTAACAATAACTGTTCGGTCGTTCACAGCATGGTGGTTTCGCCTCGGCATATTCTGCGATGCGCCCGCTGTAGTGGCGCATTATACAATTCATGTTACGTGTATAACACTGCCGTAAATTTTTTGCATTAACATGCGCATCAATGTACCAAGTCCGCGGCGAAATGTAATAACAAACGTAATAGATTCGCTGTTATACAAGTTCTCCATTAGGTTCCATTTTGCATCGAGCAGACAGCTGTCTTCGCGTGTTTATAACATAATTGGCGAATAATTCGCAGCTAAATAACACATAAACTATTTTTTGCTCCTCCAAGCCGGAGATAACGAACGCAATTTGTATCGCCGACCGATTTGATTATACATATATGCAAATCGGTTCCTGGATTGCGGTATTTAATTGGTTGTGGTCTCTTAAATCATTCAAACTGACGGTAGCCTCAGCATAGGCGATTATAATATCGCATTAATATCTCTCTCTCTCTCCCGCGGAAGATCCGTTTCGCCGGGAGATCCATCGGATGAAGATCTAATTAACGAGATAACTCTCGCGACGCGATTTCACGCGTCAGGTCATTTAATCACGTCCAATCGTGAGAAAATAATCATATTTGTCAGACGGCTGCGCGACACGCATCAGCGAAATTTAGATAAATTCACGCATCAGAAGAGCGTTCAACGCTACAAACTGATTTCACGATTCTTTTTTATCGATCGGGCGATTTCGCGGGAGCTGTTTGATAAATCAGCCAATAAAGAAAGCATTCGACTACCGAACCGGATAACAGTATTTGGAAAGCTAAACATTTTCAGCAATGCGAACACAAGTAACAAGTATACGCGTGCCCGTGGTAATGATCCTGCGATCAATCCACGCCACGATCGAGAAATCTCTTGATGAAGATTTTGAGGCTGGGCAGATTAATGGTGAATTCACCGTCTTTCCTGGTTGTATTGTTTTTTATTTTGCGCTATCATCTGATATTCCGTATTTTCTTCATGAATAATTAACAAGAAGAAACTCGATCTTCTCTTTAGGATAGTGCCCTAAAAATAGCAAGACCACAACCAGTTAAGCTCTGCTTTATAACAGCAGCGAGATGAATAGAAATTGATAAATCGTCTATCGCGAGAAGTTTCTAGCACTTTTAACGAGCGGATTGTTTAATTTCCTGCGCACTATAACCAATTAGTTGTTTAACGAAGAGACGCAGAGAGCCAGCGCGGGTCATTTGCATTCGAGATTAGAAAGCTAAAACTTTAAAACAGATTGATGTATCGGTAACTATGCCGAGACACCTAGTTAAACTTGCTGGCGTATTCATTGCGTGCGCGGTGAAAAACGTTAAGCAGAAATTGCGCTGATAATTGCGGAGTCGCATCGCGGGCAAACCTTGATTAACGAACATCTGAGATATTAAGACACAAGCCCGGCGTCAAAGAGTACAACAAAATCGTCTCTAAGTATCGGCAGCCGCGCGAAGGAAAGCAAAAGCGTACGTCGAGCCTTGAAAGCGAACGGCCGTCGATGCATAACGTATTCCCGAGTTCCGTAGATCGATGTACCGATAAAATCGTTTTCGTTTATTCGTCGGCGTCCCGCGACGCCATAAATTGCGATCTCATGCGCCACTCTCGCTTCGTATCGATTTGCAAATAGACGAAACCCGGGAAAATCGGCTGGATCAAGGTTTCACCGAGCTCCGGCAACCTGCGTGGCCATAAGTAATATCGTGAAAGGATAAACGCTACCTAACTAATGGAGTAACAGGTTACTTCCTTCATAGGTTAGAATAATTTTTCGCTCTTCGGGATTTAATAAACGATCCTGGCGTCTTTACGATCGTTTCCACCGTTTCCATCTTACGCGCAGTTCGCTTGGTATCGATAAAGTAACCGGCAATCAGAACGTAAAGCTGCTATTTTACAACTGAATAATTTATTCAATTCTATGCCGCTTAGTAGTAATTCTACCTGCAAACGTATGCTAATCTACGGTCCAAGCAGCTCAAAGTTCAGACACTCAAGATCATTTCCAATGTCACGGACTTTCAGAATTCCCTCCGAAGTGTTCCGAAGCATCTTTCCAATGAATCCTACCATTTTTTGAGGAACTTTGAAATTTGTCAATGTTCTTCTGAAATGTATAACACATACAAATGTATATAGTCAGTATTAAATATGCCAACAGTACATGATCATAATTACAATGCAGGATGTCGATTTAATTCAATGTGTTTCATTCAGTCTGACAAGAACCTGAATTATATGTAAGCTGCTTACTGGAAATATGCAGGTGTCTCATTAGAGATAATTTGTCAGTAATAGTACCTATTTATGGGAGCTAGTTTTATTGGTAATAAACGTAAGTTCCACCCATATTTTCTACGTTCAGATCCACTGGTTCTCGAGTGAATAAAAGTATAATATTTCCTCTCTATAACCTCGCTTTGTAAGTGTTTTTATGATCGTCATATCCAGCATACTACGGAGCTGAGAGATCCTAGAAGATATACATATCCTTCAGCTTTTATGCAGCGAATTGAAACCGCAGAATTACAAAACATAATGCGTTGAATTGAAGAATATAGCGATATTGAGTAGTCGAAGAATTTTCATTGTGATTATTTTGAGTTTAGATTATTATGAATGCAGTCACGAGATAAATCACGAGACAAGTTTTTACTTTACCGGAGTTATTAATATAACATTAGAACGACTGGTGCAGCATTTATAGCGTTTCACGGCGTGACAGAAAGAACAAAATACTGGTACTACTACTAGCATGGTTTGGCGAACATAATAAAACTGTTATCAGAGAAAATAAAGTCACACCTGTTTTCCCTCTTCATAAACCAGTCTCTAAATCAGCGAGTTCGCGCAGCGGACTGAATGTTACGTTCGAGCCGCGTAATAATTATTACGTTTAAATCATGCAAAAACGAAGTTACCCCGGCACAATACAGTAAAACAGATTAGCGTCTAATAAAGAGATAGTAGATCTTATCACGAGATAGGTTCCCGACGAAATCCCGTGTAAAGAACAAAGTGAACCGTATTGCAATGATCGTTGAATCACTCGGCACGAAAGTAGCAGCATTCGGACCTTTCAGTGGATCGCGATTCGTTAGGCAAATCGTGTCGCGGAAAACGATATCGCGAATTCTAATCGGCGAGAGCTGATCGGGGCGGGGCGGCGACGCCTAAATGCAGCCTATAGGGACACGTTTTAAGGAACGGGTGTCTGTCTGGGATTGTGAAACTATACCGGTAGTTGCTCTGCGAGCACGTTGCATTCGCAGCGAAACGACCTGGGCAATTTTTTCTGCGGGAATGTTAACGCCGCGCGTACAAGTGTAGTCGGCCAATGCGAAAAACAGGAAGCTCTGTCGGGATCGGCAAAAACTGACATTCCTGTCATTGTCAATTTCCTGCTGCCCTAATACAAAATGGTAAACCGCGTTTCGTAATATCCGCTGAACTGGGTTGCAACCGTAAAGTTGACAACAACCGCGCACCGGCCATGAGACAATTCAGTAGACTGGTGCGAAGGGTGAAAGTTGTGAACAATTAAGATACTTTTTCCACGATCGCATAAGCTAATCGTTAATTTGATCGAACTGGGCAGGTTCGCCCGATGGTGATTCAATATGTTCCTCGAACCAGTGACAGCGGTGCTTCGGGAGACACGAGATTATATTTCTTGATCTTTCCAAATTATAATACCGAGCGTTTTGTACAATTGCTGTTTTATCAACCGATACCCAAAACGATGATTTTATCAATTGTCACGTCCGGTGGTTCAGCCAATATTAATAATTGATGAAGTCAATCATGTATAGCGTATACAGGGTGAATTCGATAAAGCAGGACACCTAAATATCTCCGTTACTTTTCGTTGCACAAAAAAACTTCGTAGGACAAAGTTACACTGTTTGAAGGGCCACATATAACGGTGTAAGGGAAAAAAAATTTCAAGGTCATTTTTATGAGATTTCAAGGTTATCGATGTTTTTTTAAATGGAATGAGGTATTTTTTAATACATCAATCGTTGCAGCTGGGCATTCGTTATAAAAAAGTACTAACCCATGTATGTCGAAAAGTTAGTAGTTCAGGAGATATTTCAATTTAAATAACTCTAAAACACCATTACTGTCGTAATAGACGTTAGCGTTTACTTGCTAGTGTAAATTGAAGAGTTGAAATTGAAATTGAAACATTGACGTTGAAAATGAAATTGTAGATTTGAAATTGACGTTAAAATTGAAGAGTTGAAATTAACGAAGTGAAATTGAAAAATTCAAGTTGAAATGGAAGAGTAGAAATGTGAAGTTGACATGGAGGAGTAGAAATTGAAGTTGAAATTGAAGTTGAAATGGGAGAGTTAAAATTGAAGTTGAAATGGAAAAATTGAAGTTGAAAATGAAGTTGAAGAGTTGATATTGAAATAGGGGTTGAAATAAAAATTTGATGTTGAAATTGAAGAGTTGAAATTAACGAATTGAAGTTGAAATTGAAAAATTGACCTTGAAATTGGAAAATTGAAATTGAAGAGTTGAAATTGAAATTGAAGAGTTGAAATTGAAATTGAAGCATTGACGTTGAAAATGAAATTGTAGATTTGAAATTGACGTTAAAATTGAAGAGTTGAAATTAACGAAGTGAAATTGAAAAATTCAAGTTGAAATGGAAGAGTTAAAATTGAAGTTGAAATGGAAGTGTTGAAATTCAAGTTGAAATGGAAGAGTTAAAATTGAAGTTGAAATGGAAAAATTGAAGTTGAAAATGAAGTTGAAGAGTTGATATTGAAATAGGGGTTGAAATAAAAATTTGATGTTGAAATTGAAGAGTTGAAATTAACGAATTGAAGTTGAAATTGAAAAATTGACCTTGAAATTGGAAAATTGAAATTGAAGAGTTGAAATTGAAATTGAAGCATTGACGTTGAAAATGAAATTGTAGATTTGAAATTGACGTTAAAATTGAAGAGTTGAAATTAACGAAGTGAAATTGAAAAATTCAAGTTGAAATGGAAGAGTAGAAATGTGAAGTTGAAATGGAAGAGTAGAAATGTGAAGTTGAAATGGAAGAGTAGAAATTGAAGTTGAAATGGAAGTGTTGAAATTGAAGTTGAAATGGAAGAGTTAAAATTGAAGTTGAAATGGAAGTGTTGAAATTCAAGTTGAAATGGAAGAGTTAAAATTGAAGTTGAAATGGAAAAATTGAAGTTGAAAATGAAGTTGAAGAGTTGATATTGAAATAGGGGTTGAAATAAAAATTTGATGTTGAAATTGAAGAGTTGAAATTAACGAATTGAAGTTGAAATTGAAAAATTGACCTCGAAATTGGAAAATTGAAATTGAAGAGTTGAAATTGAAATTGAAGCATTGACGTTGAAAATGAAATTGTAGATTTGAAATTGACGTTAAAATTGAAGAGTTGAAATTAACGAAGTGAAATTGAAAAATTCAAGTTGAAATGGAAGAGTAGAAATGTGAAGTTGAAATGGAAGAGTAGAAATGTGAAGTTGAAATGGAAGAGTAGAAATTGAAGTTGAAATGGAAGTGTTGAAATTCAAGTTGAAATGGAAGAGTTAAAATTGAAGTTGAAATGGAAGTGTTGAAATTCAAGTTGAAATGGAAGAGTTAAAATTGAAGTTGAAATGGAAAAATTGAAGTTGAAAATGAAGTTGAAGAGTTGATATTGAAATAGGGGTTGAAATAAAAATTTGATGTTGAAATTGAAGAGTTGAAATTAACGAATTGAAGTTGAAATTGAAAAATTGACCTCGAAATTGGAAAATTGAAATTGAAGAGTTGATATTGAAATTGAAGTTGAAGGGTTGATATTGAAATTGAAGTTGATATTAACGAAATGAAATTGAAAAATTGAAGTTGAAATGGAAGAGTAGAAATTGGAGTTGAAGTGGAAGAATAGAAATTAAAGTTGAAATTGAAAAATTGCAGTTGAAAATGAAATTGAAGTGTTGATATTGAAATTGAAGTTGAAATTGAAAAATTGACATTGAAATTGAAATTCATGTTAGCGTTTGCTTACTTGTGTAACGTCTTAGTACGACAGTAATGGTATTGTAGAGTTATTCAAATTGAAATATCTCCTGAACTACTAACTTTTCGACATACATAGGTTAGTACTTTTTTATAACGAATGCCCAGCTGCAACGATTGATGTATTAAAAAATACCTCATTCCATTTAAAAAAACATCGATAACCTTGAAATCTCATAAAAATGACCTTGAAATTTTTTTTCCCTTACACCGTTATATGTGGCCCTTCAAACAGTGTAACTTTGTCCTACGAAGTTTTTCTGTACAACGAAAAGTAACGGAGATATTTAGGTGTCCTGCTTTATCGAATTCATCCTGTAGTTTCTGAATTGAATACTTGCTCTAATAATGTTGTACGAGAAATAAAACATCAAATGTCATAATTAATATTTGACATTGAATTGTCGTATATTATACTACATTGAGAGCGATAGAATTAAGAAAAATCTATTTTATTAAATATATTATGTGAGCGAATAATTAAATGAAACATCCGGTTGAAATTTGTTCATCACCGAAGAATGTAAAAGATAGTTCAGAAGAAATTAGAATGAACATTGCATTGAAGAAACGCACAAAATAATTCATGAACAATAGACTGGTGACTAACTACCCAAGAGGATGCGTAGAGCCACTTGATCCAGCCAAGAGAATGATAAAAACGAATCGAAAACTAAACATCCGGTCAAAATATAGACGACAAATTAAGAAGAAAAGCGACTACGAAGAATTGTTGAGGATGCACCCACCCTAAAACGATTAAGCTTAGAACAATGGATTGATTAATCTATAAAAGGATCATCAGGACATATAAAATCTAAAAAAAATATAAAATCTTTAAAGATCATCAGGACAGTCAGTCCTCAATGAGTTCAGTCAGTAAAAAGTGAGTACACAGTCAAGAGTCATAAGTTCAGTCAATAGTTTGTCAAAATCAGAGTCAGAGTTCGTAAGTTCGTTCATTCGTTCAGTGGAGTTAAAAGTTTGAAAAGCGTGTTAACCCGCTGGATTTTGTTTATTCTTCAACATCATTTTCGTCAACATCAATACCGATTGAGTTGCTGAAGCGTTGAACCGAACATTCATTTCTTGCGAGCGAAATTAGCGGTAAATACTAACAAATTATAATAAGATCATAATAACTCTATGTATCCGAAATTTGGTGCTTAGAATATACTGTTGTCTATTTAAAGTTGAATTAAAATATCAAATCATTTTTGAAGAGTTTACCCAACTCCGATTTCTACGTTCCAAATCCACGATCAAGTCACTTACAATTTAAGAAATCCCCAATCTCCCGAACCAAAGCCGGTGATAAGTCGAAAAGGTAGGTTCAAAACAGCGTTTTATCATTCAATTCAAATCTTTCAATTAAACTTCAATTCTTTAATACATAACACAATCAATACCCACTCGTTCAAGCGAACAATTTTTGTCGATCATTTTCACGGACTCCTCGTCCACGTCGCGTGCAAATGCGTATGATTTTTCTAGACTGAATGGCCGTTATTATTGAATTCATCAGACTTGGTAAAGTAGAGTTTTCTATCGGATGTGCAAAAATCTAGACGCGTAACGCGCCGGTAACGGAACTATTATAGAAATTATCGTGGATCGAGAGTGCATTGTATCTCCACCTGTGATCTATGGTTAGCCGGCTGGATCCTCCCTCCGGAACTATTCGGCGATTCACGGCCTCTTTCTCTTTTTCGAGGGAACCTCCTTTCCCCCACTCCTCCGTACAGCTTTCAAGGTGCCGAATTAGAAAGGAAATTCGCGTATTAACCGACTAACGTGAAAGTGCAGGCAGACAGGGCGGTGTAGCCTTGTTCGCACGATTCCGTCAAGGAGTCACACGAATGATCAGCGTGGAGTTACTTTCGAGCCGATGACTCGTCAATCGTGACGTTTCGCGGATAACGGATAGCTACAGTAACTTCAAAAAAGTATCGACACGGTTAAGACCGTGATAAGCATCTTCGATTTTTGAAAAGTTGCCGATATTTATTCCTGACCCCGATGTTTCAATCTTCGAGTACGTGGTAGAGCCAGTCATGAAAAAATTTGAAACGTTTCAATTTCCACCTTTTTCGACAAAGAAACGTGTTTAGTTTCGTATTAATTTTTTTAGCTAAGGAAATCTTCTGTGCCAATACTTTTTAGAGCTACTGTACTTCTTGAACCGCGGATAGATTGAGTGTCCTTCGCTGGAAACGGCACTCACCTATCGCCAATGAAGGTGGATAGGTAAAGGCTCAACCCTTTCATGCCTGCTTTGCACGAACGACTGGTATTAAAAGCTGCAGGTTTCTAGCAGATTTATTGAATTCACGTGTGTACAGTGGTTTATTGACTCTGGGAACACTGAACATCGGAATTAAATCTCGGGTGAGATAATAGTTACTAATGATCAGGAAAATTTTAGTTATTTATAATTAATATTTGTAAACAAGATCATTTCGAGAGTAATATTACTTCTTATACCGCAACTGTTAAAATTTAGGTTATAATAACGATGATCTCTGTTGAAAAGCAGAAATTCGATTTTCGCGTCACGGATTTTTGGTCGGCTGGGTTCAAAGAGGCAGAGGTCTGGCTCGATCGTGAATCACGAGTTGAGAGCGATCGATCGATCCGCCATACCAACGCCGACGCCTGTAGCATGCTCCGTTCATCGAACACGGTGAAAGGAGTTGCGCGGGTTTTCAGGTTTTTAACGCCCTCGCCGCGGACCTGGTATGCGCGAGTAACATTCGAAACGAAGGTTTGTCACGCGGCTCGCTATTCAACGCTCGCTGAAAATACCCTCTCGAAATCGAGAAACCGCTCCCGCCTCTCGCGAGGTCGTTACTCTTGGCACAGGTATTATCACACTGCGGATCTGTATGCATTTATGGCAGTCGCGTCTTTGGAACACTAGCGAAAACGTTTCCGATTTTTCCATTTACTAAATATTTCAAACGGTCAAGGTATTTTTGTGGAACGTTGTTGCAGAGATTTATGTATAGCAAATATCGGTTAGGAATGCAATCTCGGTTTTATAAAGCAATTTAGTCTGGGCAATCTCAGCGCTTCGATTTTTCGTAGATATTTGCAAGGAATGCAGTTGTGTCATTTTTATAGAGCGATTTGAACTACGCAATTGCTTAGATGTTTTCGAGTCGTTAAATATTGGTACACAGAATCTTTTGATCCATAGACTGAATTATTCTGGAATTTGTAAGGTAGTCTATAAAAAAGGAATATTACGGAAGAATCGACAATTTTTATATTTCAAATGTTTCATTCTAAATGTACAGCCTGTACGTACAGCCCGTGTAGATTGATCTACGATGTTCCCGCACCAATAGTTTCGGTTAATGGCCATGAAATTCGCTGGGATAATCTGCCGTACCGTAAGCGATTCTTAATCGAGCCGAAGTATTCCAGTCGGATCGATCGATCCGATTGCTGGCTGAGATTCGGCCGCAGAGATTGACTTCGTTCGATGTTCGGTAATTCCGCGGCGACCGAGGAATGGAGAGAAGAGAAACGGATGATCGTGTTCGGCGTTACCGTTCGATTCGCCTTTCTACATAATCGTCGATTTCGTTTCCTCTCTCCCTGATTTTCCCTTTCCCTTCCTCCATCTTGCTCCTTTTTCTCTTTCCCTCGAAAAATAGCGATAACGTACAAGCAATTTTTTGAGAATTTCGTAGAGTTGTGCAATTGGTTTAAAAGTCCATATGCATCTTAATAATCGTCGATTTCGTATCCTCTCTCTCTCTGAATTTTTTTTCCTTTCCCTTCCTCCATCTTGCTCCTTTTCTCTTTCCCTCGAAAAATAGCGACAACGTACAAGCATTTTTTTGAGAATTTCGTGGCGGTGTACAATCGGTATAAAAGTCGATATACATCTGAATAATCGTCGATTTCGTATCCTCTCTCTCTCTGATTTTTTTTCCTTTCCCTTCCTCCATCTTGCTCCTTTTCTCTTTCCCTCGAAAAGCGATAACATACGAGCAATTTTTTGAGAATTTCTTGGCGGTGTACAATCGGTTTAAAAGTTGATATACATCTTAATAATCGTCGATTTCGTATCCTCTCTCTCTGAATTTTTTTTCCTTTCCCTTCCTCCATCTTGCTTCTTTTTCTCTTTCCCTCGAAAAATAGCGATAACGTACAAGCATTTTTTTAGAATTTCTTGGCGGTTTACAATCGGTTTAAAAGTTGATATACATCTTAATAATCGTCGATTTCGTTTCCACTCTCCCTGATTTTCCCTTTCCCTTCCTCCATCTTGCTCCTCTTTCTCTTTCCCTCGAAAAATAGCGACAACGTACAAGCATTTTTTTGAGAATTTCGTGGCGGTGTACAATCGGTTTAAAAGTCGATATACATCTGAATAATCGTCGATTTCGTATCCTCTCTCTCTCTCTGATTTTTTTTCCTTTCCCTTCCTCCATCTTGCTCCTTTTCTCTTTCCCTCGAAAAGCGATAACATACGAGCAATTTTTTGAGAATTTCTTGGCGGTGTACAATCGGTTTAAAAGTTGATATACATCTTAATAATCGTCGATTTCGTATCCTCTCTCTCTGAATTTTTTTTCCTTTCCCTTCCTCCATCTTGCTTCTTTTTCTCTTTCCCTCGAAAAATAGCGATAACGTACAAGCATTTTTTTAGAATTTCTTGGCGGTTTACAATCGGTTTAAAAGTTGATATACATCTTAATAATCGTCGATTTCGTTTCCACTCTCCCTGATTTTCCCTTTCCCTTCCTCCATCTTGCTCCTTTTTCTCTTTCCCTCGAAAAATAGCGACAACGTACAAGCATTTTTTTGAGAATTTCGTGGCGGTGTACAATCGGTTTAAAAGTCGATATACATCTGAATAATCGTCGATTTCGTATCCTCTCTCTCTCTCTGATTTTTTTTCCTTTCCCTTCCTCCATCTTGCTCCTTTTCTCTTTCCCTCGAAAAGCGATAACATACGAGCAATTTTTTGAGAATTTCGTGGCGGTGTACAATCAGTTTAAAAGTCGATATACATATCTTAATAATCGTCGATTTCGTATCCTCTCTCTATCTGAATTTTTTTTCCTTTCCCTTCCTCCATCTTGCTCCTTTTCTCTTTCCCTCGAAAAATAGCGACAACGTACAAGCATTTTTTTGAGAATTTCGTGGCGGTGTACAATCGGTATAAAAGTCGATATACATCTGAATAATCGTCGATTTCGTATCCTCTCTCTCTCTGATTTTTTTTCCTTTCCCTTCCTCCATCTTGCTCCTTTTCTCTTTCCCTCGAAAAGCGATAACATACGAGCAATTTTTTGAGAATTTCGTGGCGGTTTACAATCGGTTTAAAAGTTGATATACATCTTAATAATCGTCGATTTCGTTTCCACTCTCCCTGATTTTCCCTTTCCCTTCCTCCATCTTGCTCCTTTTTCTCTTTCCCTCGAAAAATAGCGACAACGTACAAGCATTTTTTTGAGAATTTCGTGGCGGTGTACAATCGGTTTAAAAGTCGATATACATCTGAATAATCGTCGATTTCGTATCCTCTCTCTCTCTCTGATTTTTTTTCCTTTCCCTTCCTCCATCTTGCTCCTTTTCTCTTTCCCTCGAAAAGCGATAACATACGAGCAATTTTTTGAGAATTTCGTGGCGGTGTACAATCAGTTTAAAAGTCGATATACATATCTTAATAATCGTCGATTTCGTATCCTCTCTCTATCTGAATTTTTTTTCCTTTCCCTTCCTCCATCTTGCTCCTTTTCTCTTTCCCTCGAAAAATAGCGACAACGTACAAGCATTTTTTTGAGAATTTCGTGGCGGTGTACAATCGGTATAAAAGTCGATATACATCTGAATAATCGTCGATTTCGTATCCTCTCTCTCTCTGATTTTTTTTCCTTTCCCTTCCTCCATCTTGCTCCTTTTCTCTTTCCCTCGAAAAGCGATAACATACGAGCAATTTTTTGAGAATTTCTTGGCGGTGTACAATCGGTTTAAAAGTTGATATACATCTTAATAATCGTCGATTTCGTATCCTCTCTGATTTTTTTCCCTTCCCCTTCCTCCATCTTGCTCCTTTTCTCTTTCCCTCGAAAAATAGCGACAACGTACAAGCATTTTTTTGAGAATTTCGTGGCGGTGTACAATCGGTATAAAAGTCGATATACATCTGAATAATCGTCGATTTCGTATCCTCTCTCTCTCTGATTTTTTTTCCTTTCCCTTCCTCCATCTTGCTCCTTTTCTCTTTCCCTCGAAAAGCGATAACATACGAGCAATTTTTTGAGAATTTCGTGGCGGTTTACAATCGGTTTAAAAGTTGATATACATCTTAATAATCGTCGATTTCGTTTCCACTCTCCCTGATTTTCCCTTTCCCTTCCTCCATCTTGCTCCTTTTTCTCTTTCCCTCGAAAAATAGCGACAACGTACAAGCATTTTTTTGAGAATTTCGTGGCGGTGTACAATCGGTATAAAAGTCGATATACATCTGAATAATCGTCGATTTCGTATCCTCTCTCTCTCTGATTTTTTTTCCTTTCCCTTCCTCCATCTTGCTCCTTTTCTCTTTCCCTCGAAAAGCGATAACATACGAGCAATTTTTTGAGAATTTCTTGGCGGTGTACAATCGGTTTAAAAGTTGATATACATCTTAATAATCGTCGATTTCGTATCCTCTCTGATTTTTTTCCCTTCCCCTTCCTCCATCTTGCTCCTTTTCTCTTTCCCTCGAAAAATAGCGACAACGTACAAGCATTTTTTTGAGAATTTCGTGGCGGTGTACAATCGGTATAAAAGTCGATATACATCTGAATAATCGTCGATTTCGTATCCTCTCTCTCTCTGATTTTTTTTCCTTTCCCTTCCTCCATCTTGCTCCTTTTCTCTTTCCCTCGAAAAGCGATAACATACGAGCAATTTTTTGAGAATTTCGTGGCGGTTTACAATCGGTTTAAAAGTTGATATACATCTTAATAATCGTCGATTTCGTTTCCACTCTCCCTGATTTTCCCTTTCCCTTCCTCCATCTTGCTCCTTTTTCTCTTTCCCTCGAAAAATAGCGACAACGTACAAGCATTTTTTTGAGAATTTCGTGGCGGTGTACAATCGGTTTAAAAGTCGATATACATCTGAATAATCGTCGATTTCGTATCCTCTCTCTCTCTCTGATTTTTTTTCCTTTCCCTTCCTCCATCTTGCTCCTTTTCTCTTTCCCTCGAAAAGCGATAACATACGAGCAATTTTTTGAGAATTTCGTGGCGGTGTACAATCAGTTTAAAAGTCGATATACATATCTTAATAATCGTCGATTTCGTATCCTCTCTCTATCTGAATTTTTTTTCCTTTCCCTTCCTCCATCTTGCTCCTTTTCTCTTTCCCTCGAAAAATAGCGACAACGTACAAGCATTTTTTTGAGAATTTCGTGGCGGTGTACAATCGGTATAAAAGTCGATATACATCTGAATAATCGTCGATTTCGTATCCTCTCTCTCTCTGATTTTTTTTCCTTTCCCTTCCTCCATCTTGCTCCTTTTCTCTTTCCCTCGAAAAGCGATAACATACGAGCAATTTTTTGAGAATTTCTTGGCGGTGTACAATCGGTTTAAAAGTTGATATACATCTTAATAATCGTCGATTTCGTATCCTCTCTGATTTTTTTCCCTTCCCCTTCCTCCATCTTGCTCCTTTTCTCTTTCCCTCGAAAAATAGCGACAACGTACAAGCATTTTTTTGAGAATTTCGTGGCGGTGTACAATCGGTTTAAATGTTGATATACATCTTAAGAATGTTCTGGAGGTACAATGGGAGACAAAAGTACAAGAAATTCGAAATCCATCAATATAGTGGCAATGAAAGCCATTCATGAGTATATTTTGCATTAAACTTTTGCGAATACTGTACCCTCTGTAGCTATATTCAGTGGTTTACACTTGTCGCGTTTCCATGCTAGTGAGAGACAACAAGATAAATTTGACGTTTTGTAACAGTTTATAATTTTTTTGCTCTGTAACTGTTTAGTGAATCCTAATAAATTTTGAACATAATTAATTACCTAATTTTGACTACATATAACAAAAAACTGGAGTTTCTAGTTGCGTTTTTTCAAGGTTTAAATAGGGTTTGAAGTGGAATTTTATGAATTCTCCATAAGAAGACGTGTTAAAATGTGCAAACTTTAAGTTGCTATAATTCTTAAACGGTGCAGTGAATCGAACCCAAACTTTGGTAATTGCATCAATTTAGTAAGAATTATATCTTGTCAAATTTTCAAAAATTTTGTTGCGTTTTTATATATCTCCAGAACATCCTTAATAATCGTCGATTTCGTATGCTCTCTCTCTGAATTTTTTTCGTTTCCCTTTCTCCACCTTGCTCCTTTTCTCTTTCCCTCGAAAAATAGCGACAACGTATAAGCATTTTTTTGAGAATTTCGTGGCGGCGTACAATCGGTTTAAAAGTTGATATACATCTTAATAATCGTCGATTTCGTATCCTCTCTGATTTTTTTCCCTTCCCCTTCCTCCATCTTGCTCCTTTTCTCTTTCCCTCGAAAAATAGCGACAACGTACAAGCATTTTTTTGAGAATTTCGTGGCGGTGTACAATCGGTTTAAATGTTGATATACATCTTAAGAATGTTCTGGAGGTACAATGGGAGACAAAAGTACAAGAAATTCGAAATCCATCAATATAGTGGCAATGAAAGCCATTCATGAGTATATTTTGCATTAAACTTTTGCGAATACTGTACCCTCTGTAGCTATATTCAGTGGTCTACACTTGTCGCGTTTCCATGCTAGTGAGAGACAACACGATAAATTTGACGTTTTGTAACAGTTTATAATTTTTTTGCTCTGTAACTGTTTAGTGAATCCTAATAAATTTTGAACATAATTAATCACATCATTTTTACTACATATAAAAAAAATGGAGTTTCTAGTTGCGTTTTCTCAAGGTTAAAATAGAGTTTGAAGTGGAATTTTATAAATTCTCCATAAGAAGACGTGTTAAAATGTGCAAACTTTAAGTTGCTATAATTCTTAAACGGTGTAGTGAATCGAACCCAAACTTTGGTAATTGCATTAATTTAGTAAGAATTATATCTTGTCAAATTTTCAAAAATTTTGTTGCGTTTTTATATACCTCCAGGACATCCTTAATAATCGTCGATTTCGTATGCTCTATCTCTGAATTTTTTTCCTTTCCCTTCCTCCACCTTGCTCCTTTTCTCTTTCCCTCGAAAAATAGCGACAACGTACAAGCATTTTTTTGAGAATTTCGTGGTGGTGCACAATCGGTTTAAAATTCGATATACATCTTAATAATCGTCGATTTCGTATCCTCTCTCTCTGATTTTTTTCCCTTCCCCTTCCTCCATCTTGCTCCTTTTCTCTTTCCCTCGAAAAATAGCGATGACGTACAAGTATTTTTTTGAGAATTTTGTGGCGGTGTACAATCGGTTTAAAAGTCGATATACATCTTAATGGTGAACCGTTTGGAGTCAAGATAGACATTATTTATCATTCGTTCTTGAATAAAGCGATTCCACAGACGGTTACTTTTACTTTCGCGAACGGCGAACGTTTGTCGTTGCAAACTAATTGTCGCGTCATGCATCGACCTTATAAAATCTATGTGCATAACATTGGCGTATTTGTGTGCGGTATCGATCTTATCCGATTGGATGTTGTAGACCAGCGAAGAAAAAGATAGATCGTGCTGGCGTTTCATAACCCTGGAAGTATGCGAGCGTTTGATTCTTTATCGAAATATCGTTCGAATTACAGTATCAATGATTTCTGTGTAGTTAACTCGCTCTCGAAGTTTCAGAGTCGACAGAGCATAATTGAAACGGTTTGTTCTCAAGTTTCACCGAGAAATAAGTCGTTAGTATGCGAGGAAAAATTGGCTATCCTAAGATTAGAAAATCCTTATCTTGGATTCGGAAATAAATTGTAATAATTGTGAACGATTTGGATTTGCATAATGGAACTGACCAATGCTCGAAAGGATAAAAATGTATCAGTGTAGCATTAATAAATTCAGTGATTGCAACATAGAAAGCCTAGAGTCACGTTGATCCATTTGGTGGTGCGTAGATCAAGCAGTCGTCTTTTATTCCTTCTAGAAGTAACAAAACCGTAGATACTGGAAAAGATATGAGAATCTCGATGTGCTAAAAAATAAATTAATTTATCGAATGATTTCCCACCGGAAGCTCAGGAATGAATCGGCTCGAGCCATCACGCGAAACTTCGATTAAGTAACCGTTTGCATTCCGATTCCGATAGAGAAATTAAAGCCCATGCAATTGCCGGACACCGTTACAATCTTATCGTGTCAAACAAAACAATTGAAGCGTTCATTACAAGGCGGAAAACCGGTGAACGAGAACCTGATACGCGAAGCTAATCATTCAGACACTTCCTTTATCGTCGTTTGCATAGAGTAACGAACGCGCAATAATAACCGCGGGATCATTTCCTGCAAAACAATTACTATCAAGTAATTCAGAAATTATAGACGGCCATTCAGTTACCGTTGTATCTACGGACCGGGAAAGTTTATCGTAACTTGGCTTTTTCCTTTTAATCATAATGATAATGCTCGCCGCTATCCGGATCTTAATGACAGTACTTTGTATCCAATTAATCACCGTTCGACATCGGACCGATCTTTTATAGCCGGGTTAGCGTGTAGCTTGCAGCAACTGTGGAAAAAGGGTTGCTAGATAAAATGTAATTAGTGTACCTGCGATTGAAGGTTGTTACACGGACTGCGCTCCGATCCCGGGGCTCCGTGTCCGCGTTCAAAACAAATTCGATCCGTGAGAGAAATGCGATCAAGGCCACTGCATGGAGCGGAATGCAGCCAAGTTTATAGTAAGCACATCTATTATCGATACATTGTGTAATTCGATAACTACCTGCTCCGCGAACACGATGCAACTTTATGCAAATACGACGGCCGTGAGTATGATGTCACGAAACCGTATGTTACACGAGTGTTTACCATCGGCTGCATTCCTGCCGGTGCTCTCGTTTCCCTCGATCGACGATAGATGCATCGGAGCTCCCATACAGTTGCACTAATTGATGCGTTCACGTGCCAACGTGGACAGAGAATTCGGTCCCGACCGATTTACATGTAAACCCTTTTACACTTATTTTGTGCACCTGTACAGATTTTATTTCGTACATGTTTGAAGTTTAAAAATCGTGCTACACAGCTGAACGCTTGAAAAACACAGGCTTCAAACGTTCGTTGAAAGCACTTGTCCAGATCCAATTAACAATCGAGGAAGTAGTAGCTTCTGATTGAACATCAACATCCCCGATCCTACATTGATCACGCAACGTTTAGACACCGGGACTTTCTCGTCGCGAGGCTTGCTTCGTTAGCAAAGTGTAACACGTTGAAGATTGCGAGTAATTGTAGCAAATCGTTCGTTCTAGCCTTCACCCACTTTCTCCTTCATAGAGCGAGCTTAAGTCAACAATCGGCCGTGGATGTGTCGAACGAACGAATTCTAGAGGCGGGCAAAACCGCCGCTAACCGTGCACCTATAGCGGTTAATAACACGATACCTTCGCAACAGTATCTATCCCGCGTACGTTCCTCGTATCCCGGTTACTTCAATGGAGATATAATGGACCGTAACGTATCATTTCGAACGACACTGCGGGGAACAGCAATTTTTCAAGAATTAATCGCTTTATATATCAGTCATGCGGATGGATTTTTTCAAACGCGAATTGCTGTCGAAGTCGGGAAATTCAGTTTAACAAGCATCGCACTGCCATGGTTTACGGAGTATGTGGATGAAATGGATCGATACGCGAAGAGGAAATGCTTGGTCAGAGATGTGGGATTATGGGTTTATGAGATTACGAGTAATGTGAGTACTCAATGCCGATTGAGTGTTGCAGACTCACCGAGAGAGCTTAAGGTCAATAGTCGATTATAGATTAAATCGGACTTTCCTAACAAACGTGCCACATATATGATTTGGAATCGATACTCTAATTTATAACGACTGGGGTTTCGTAGTCGTGAAGTCGCACTCTATTGTAATATGGTGCACCTGACTGCGAAAAATTTATGCATTTATAACATGTCGAAATATGCAAAATATATGCAAAATATATGCAACATGTATGCAAGGTATATGCTAAATATATGTATAGAGAATGCATGTACGGATCTGTAAAATAGTAATTATTTTATTGTTTTATTTATAATAATTTAAATTACAATATACAACAATAGTTTTTTCTATATTGTCGATTGTAAATTGATGCCTCTTGTCTGTTAAAATTAATTTATACGCTGAAAAAGAGCGTTCTACATCACATGATGTTATAGGGGCATATTTAAATTTACCCCAATGATGATCTCGTGGTCCTTCAACGTGTTCACCCTTCAAAATCTTGCTTATTTTTAATAATACATTAAAGTGTACATTTCGTTTTAATACAGATTCCATTTTATGTGTAACCTTTTCTCCATAATCACCGGGTATAATTTTTAAATTTTCTATAACTGTAGTTACCAAATCTATAGATTCCGTTAGAGGTAATCCTATTGTTTCCAATTTCTTCATGGCCTCAGGTAACATTTGGAAATGGCTCTGAATAAATGTTAAATTTTGTTGTAAATGCTTACATTGTAATGTTTCTTTCGCCGATTTAATTGACCAAGCCTCCTTTTCATCGAACGATTCTATGACGTTTTTTATTCCTTCTAAATGCGTTGCATAAAAAAACGCTGCTTCCAACCAGATTCCCTATCTTGTTATTACAGGTTCTAGTGGCAATGGCATATTTTGTAATTTATTTTTATAAATTTCGACGCGTAGTGGAGCTTTTAAAAATACTTTTTTAACAGTAGATATTAATTTATTAACAGAAGGGTCATCTTTTAGGCACATCTATCTTATTTATTCTGGCGTAGCATTAAATAGTCCAAAATTTATGCATTTATGCAAAATTTATGCAAGAAATATGCATTAATACCAGAAATATTCACTTATGCATAACATATGCAATATGCAAAATATGCAAAATAAAAACTATATTTTTAAAATCCTCCAATGACAAAACAAATTTCTGTTTAGGTCCCAGTTTTTTTATCTATTTTCGATAAAGATATGCATTTGCAAAAACATCTGCAGACTATTTATTACAGACCTAAAAACCAAGAATCCAGAGCCTACTAAAACATGTCAATACGTATGCTACTATTTTTTTGGAACGTATGAAGATTTAATTGTTGTTGTGCTAAAATCATGCAGCAGAGGATAAATAAAAAAAATGTATAAGAAAAACTTTTTAAAACCCACGCTATTATTAAAATGCACTAAAAAGGAGAAAATCATTTTTTTCCTGGTTCTCCATAAAATACCGAATCCAGTTAAATGATTAATAATATTTTTCCCCAAAATTTTAAGCAATTAGTTCAAAATTTATTCTGTTATAAAGTTAGTGTCGGAATAGATAGAAATATTTAATATAAATTTAAATAAAATTATAACGTTAATAACTACAAAAATGAAAGCGGGGAGCGCTAAACTATATTGAGGTAATTTTCGTGGGCGCTGCACGCTTTTATTTATAGTCACTAATGTCATGATTTTAATGAAATTTATATTAAATTTTTCTATCTATTTCGACACTAATTTTATAACAGAAGAAAGTATGAACTAATTGCTTAAAATTTTGGGGTAAAATATTATTAATCATTTAACATTGGATTCAGTATTATATGGAGAATCAGGAAAAAAATGATTTTCTCCTTTTTAGTCCATTTTAATATAAGCCTAGTTTTCAAACAATTTTTTTTATATATTTTATTCTGTACTTTTATTGTCATCGGAAGCAAGTGTATATACAAAATTTCAGCAAGATTGCACTATGGGAAGCGATTCAAAATTCGATTACAAGATTTGAGCATACAACGACACCACAAGTTAAGATAATTAATATGTTAAATTAGTAAGCGTGGTAATAAATCGTTTTGAAAATGTATAAAATGCAAAAAATCGTGTACAGAGTGTATAAAAAGTAATGGTCATCCGTTTTAGGGGTGAATCTACACTATGCAAGAGTAACTTGCCGAAAAATTGTTTATAACAAAGAAAAGTGTTGATAAAATTTTTTTTTAAACAATTCTGTGGCAAGATTCTCTTACAAATGTCCACCGATCAAGAGGTGTAGATTCACTTCTATTTTAGGTCGGAAGAAATGTTTAATTTTCAAGTTGAAGTAGCTCCGACTGCAAAGGGTTAAGCTTGTGAACACCGTAGTGAAATTCGAAGTTTACAAAGTGTCGGATCGAGTGGCTGTGTAAGAAGGGCTCGTAACACGGTCCAATAAATTACCCGAATCGTTACGAGCGTATTTAAATTCTTAATGGATAGTGAAAGTCTACCGATCCACTGAATGCTCCCAATGAAACAAAATGATCTTTGGATCGTTAACCGGATGATAAATGAACATTTATTGCCACCCGGCCGATGTACGAATGCTCTGCTCCGAGCAGACACATAATTAAATTTAATCTAAATGTTCTTATACCACTTCCGAATGCTTGTGCTTCCATTCAGCGGCCAGTAAATCTCTTAATCAACGTAAAACGTAATTAAAATCTACAGATACCAGAGCCACGAATACGCGCGACGGAGTTATATTTGATATTAGAAACCGTGCTTACTTTATGTTCTCCGCCTTCAGTTTCGAGGCGCATAAATACCAGACCATGCCACTGCTTCACGTGATAATAGACTCGTGATTGAAACCGGTATACGTCATTTTATTGGGAAAAATTCGAGCATATAGATTACGATTCGTATCAGAAGAAACTTCGCGAAAGTTAACTCGGCTGAATTTGGCATTCTCGTTTTCCAACTTAATCGGCTCGTTCATCCAAGTCATGTCACTTAAACCGGGCGTTATCATTCGCCTCACTCAGTTTAATCAGGAAACTTTTAATCGGACCTGCGAAACTCGAATTCTCTCAGTAACAGTGACCTACCTCCGAGAGACGTATAACCAACTTCTAGTTAATACGATCGTAAACAACTGCCCTGGACCAGTCAGGTAATCGATAGAGAAAGTTCGCCTGGATTACGCATCTATAATTAATTGAACGTTTAATGCCGCCTAAGTAGCTCGGTAATCGATTCACCGCGGAATAAGCCTTCGCAACGACACTATCGACAGCTGCGAAAAACGGCATTTATCTCTTCCGGAAACCTAAGCTGGTTCGTTGACACTTCCAATGGCGTACTGTTCATCCTAACAGTGCCTTGATCTGGCTTTCATTTTTATAATGTTATTATTTTCCTTGCAATATTGGACGTTATTATTGGACTTTCCAGAACTAATAGAAAATCAGTTAAAAATATTATTTACTGGTACTTATTAGTTATCTCAAGCCGTCTGTTACCTCGTTGAATTAATGCAGGATAATGATACTTTAAACGTCCGATATTACAAGGAAAATAATAACATTATAAAAATGAAAGTCAGATCGAGGCACATAAATAGCAAAACGTATCGGTGTTATATCCAATACGTAGCTAATTCAATTAGTTACACAGGCATAAAACAGTATTCATGTGACTGTGCAAATGCCAATAGAACAGTAGGATGCTGTTCTCACGTCGCACAGTGGGGTATTTGGCCTGAAAAAGTGGAAAAAACTATTGTAGCGTTATTTATAGGCTCAAGATTATAATATTATCAGCTACAACATTATAAAATCCAAAATACATTTTAGTATTTGAAAAATCAAATATACCTCAATTTTTTGAAAAAAAAAATTTTTTTTTAACTTTTATATATTGAAATTTGTAGACGTCTGTATACTGTTCCTCTTTTGTTCGAAACAGTTTTCCTCAGATTATCGAGAACCCTTGAAAAAGCAAGACGATAGTGGAATATTTGCACTAGTATAACTTGAAAAATATTTAAGAAAAAAATATTTTAATATAATGTTTTGGAAAGCTGTCAAAACAAGCTACAAGAATATGCAACAAAAAATAGGGAGTTCTATTTAAGAAATGGAAGATGACCTTCACGTAATTTTCAAACGACTATCCAAGGTCAAATCAATGACACCATTTTATGCCCCCCTCTAAACCATACAACTTTTGTCTGAAACATTTTTCTCCAAAATAGCTTCATTTCCCAGATATACGTCTGTTTCACGGTAAATGACTCACCCGGTATATTATAAGAATATTTTAAAATGATTACCATTAATTTTCATCGGAAAATACATAAGAAATTTCTTCCTCGGATAATGTTTCTTCTTCATTTGAGGCCAAGCGTAGCCGAACGTACGCGTACGCGAAACGCTGCTAAACACTTAATTCTAAATAGGCTATAAAATTTGAATTCGGACATATTCGGAATCAAACTTTGTTGGCTTATAATCACGAATCTTTACCGAATGTGATGACACCAAAAAGAGCACTCAATATGGCTTTATACTATAACAAAATTGTCAATAAAGTTTTGTAATTTTTAAAAAGCTTACAGAATGATTTGTAATATTCAAATATTAATAACTATACTAATTTAGATGATAACAAAATAAAATCTATGCGAAAGTGCTCTGTATACCTACCTGAACAACTTTTGTAGTACAAGAATTTACAGAATTTCCCTTCAAACACATGAAAATCGCCAATGAACAGACGCTGTCTTAGAGACTGTTTAAGAACACCAAGCGCGCCTTAAAATCTCTCGACTTTCGATGAAGTTTACTACTTCACGGGTGTACAAATAGAAAAAATAATATTGCAGCCTTATTCTTCAGACCTTTAACTACAACGAACAACAAAAGTTTTATGCCATACGCAAAAATTTAGAAATTGAATTTTTTCCACTTTTTCGGGCCAAATACCCCACTGTGCGTCGCAGCAATAATTTATTATTTATCGCATGGACGTTATAAATCAAAAATTGTAAAACCAGCAGAGATACTTAAAACTTATTTGACGCAACGAATGTAACTACAGCGACGAAGATTAAGTTACAACGTGTAAGTTAAAAAATACTTCTTTATCAAGGTGTAAACTACACACAGAACATTAGACGCATTATTCTCCTAAATAATCCGATATACTATCTAAATATTTTCGAATTTGTTATTTCAGATAACCCATATTTTTAAGCAGCGACAGTCATTCAGTCTCATGAATTTTGTTATTGCCGGATAAAAAATTGCTGCGACTTATTGATTACGTAATTCTGCGATGTAATAATATTCATAAATACAATTTCCTAAGTTTGTTCATACAAAATTCTCCAATATGAACGTTTCTTTTGACCCTTCGATCACCCATGCGGCCACTTCAGTATACTCCGCAAGGAGGCTATACACTAATTTTATTTTTTTTAAGTCTGTTCCACCAATTCGACCCCCATGTAACTTATGCAACTATATAGCTCAGCAATGAAGCTTTACTACTGATTTTTTTCAAAGGTGTCACTCGAGGGGTTGTTTACAAAAACCACCCCCAAAGAATGAATTCTTTTATTTCGGACTACTTATTATTATGGACTACCGTCCATGATTAAGCTACGATTTTGGAAAAATATATTTAATAAAGCTTAAAGGTACGTACCATTTGCACTTTAAAGCATTCGAATATCTCAAGTACTTTTTGAGAAAAAAATATAAAATTTTAGGGTTTTTATCCCCATATCACCCTTACGGAAGAGGATACGGGTCTGAAATTACTCACAGTGGTTCTTCAAGCAAACAGCCTCATTTCGCAAGTTTAAACACTAAAATCGGTGCTGGGGCCGTTTTCCCATGCTTACCCTGCTAGATCCAATATATTGAAAACATACGTAGCCAACAGGACAACAGCATGAATTATTTAGTCGAATAACAGTTGGATCTCTGAACGCATCCCTAAACAGCGCAAAATGGAGTCGCTCGGAGCGGAAACGGCGAACACTCGCCACAGGTCTTGAACAGCCCGCGTTCAGAACATGTAATTATCGCGCGGCGGATGCTCGCGATGATCTATCGAATTGCACGATCTCGAGTGAAAGAATGTTTATCTGCGGCAGACGAGCTCTAGCCGGCTGAGAATCTCGGTTATCTGATAGATAGATCGGGATCCTGATAACGACCGAGATTTCTATACTCCTTTTTTTCTTCGTCCTCTTCGACTTCTTCTCCGGTCTCGCTGGTAATTAAGATTTTTACCGGAACTATTGCGCCCGCTTCCCATAAACGCAACATTATTCCACCAAAGACTTTCTCGCCTGTTCCACTAGAATCCTGACTGTTTAATGCGCCCGAAGATATATCAAAGAAGTTAATGTAGCGTGGTGAACGTATCGTGCAAATCAGTTTACACGTGCAAAAACAAGAACGCCAGCGTGCCCGATTGCGCGCAACAATTGTCTCGCTTTCCCCGAATAGTGTCAGGGATTAATTAAATTTCTGACGAACGCGCAGTGTTCAGAGGTTTCCAAATATTTATAATCGAAACGAGTGCGGCACACTGTTGCGGAGTTATCTACGTAATCTTAATAAGAACTGGTTAAAGTAACATTTCCAATTTGTGCTAATCTTGGCAGACGGAAGAATACCAGTTCTCCGGAATTTCTGTATTTCCGATGCGTTCGCGGAGTAAATCATTTCAGAGAAAGCGATCTCGTGGCTAGTTTGTTTTGATTACAGTCATGCTGGATAATCATCGACCACAAGAACAGAGAGGAATGTAAATCTTTGCCAGAAGAGCAACTTTTTTTCCACTTTCAGCATGAAATCCTTGCGCAATAGGAAAAAGATATAATCGGTCTCGAATTTCACCTGTCCAGCTTGAACCACGAATATTCTGATTTACGCCTACCATCAATCTTGGGTTCATTTGTTATCGAGCTTTAATTAGCAGTCTATTCATTAAGTAAAATTCATTGTCCGTTTCGAAGAAAATTAAAATTCATGTATGGCATTTTGCGAAAGTGCGATTAAGGGCCATTGATCTCAGAGATCAATGAAACGAAGATCAGTTCTTGGATAAATCATTTTCGAACGTTGCAATGTGGTTCTTGGCTAAAAATAACATGTACAGGGTGTAAAAAAAAGTAATGGTCATCCGTCCTAGGGGTGAATCTACACCTCTGGATCGGTGGACATTTGTAAGAGAAACTTGCCGCAAAATTGTTTATAACACAGAAAATTAGTGTTAAAGTTTTTTTTTGCATCAACGCGTTCTACTCATCGAGAAGAGGAAAAGTTTGAAAGGAGCCATATGTCACAAACAAATAGTTATTGAGATATAAGCTGTTAAAGTTTTTTCAAAATTTGATTGTGTGGAATTATACGTATAGACAAAAGCCCACTACTACAGTCCACACGTCCGTGTCGATGAGACAGAAGATGATCGTGTGCGTGCCGCGAGCAGACGAAATTTAAAGGCGCAATCGTCGTTAGGCTCCTTTAAATTTCGTCTGTCTCGCGGCACGCACACGATCATCTTCTGTCTCATCGACACGGACGTGTGGACTGTAGTAGTAGGCTTTTGTCTATACGTATAATTCCACACAATCAAATTTTGCAAAAACTTTAACAGCTTATAGCTCAATAACTATTTGTATGTGACAAATGGCTCCTTTCAAACTTTTCCTCTTCTCGATGAGTAGAATGCGTTGATGCAAAAAAAACTTTAACACTAATTTTCTGTGTTATAAACAATTTTGCGGCAAGTTTCTCTTACAAATGTCCACCGATCCAGAGGTGTAGATTCACCCCTAGGACGGATGACCATTACTTTTTTTACACCCTGTACATACAACAAATGAAATTATGAGTAAAATGAATGCGTCGAACTGAAAACTGCAGGACGATACTTTATGCAATTACATACATCTGAGGATCGTGTAGGGGTGAAGTAACAAAATGTCAACATCGATTAAAAATTAATTAGAGTCGACACAGATGATATATCGAGTACAATTATTCCTGCACGAGGTAATGCGAGGGCACGCTCCTTCCTGCGGCCGCGTGCTGGCTTTTAATTAAACAGCGCCGACGGAAAACGGTTTAATTCGTTACGACTTTCCCGGACGATAAACGCGGCGTATAATGGAAATCTAATTGAAATGTGGCTCTATCACATCCTCGGACATGCTGTTTAACCGTCGCCGTAATATTCCCGGACGGACAGCTATGCAAAATTCCTGCGACGCTGGAGAAATGTTTGAAAGGCTCTTTTAGTGCAGAAGCTTGAAAAATTTGATTTTCTGCACTTTCTAGTTGTAGAATCAACTTTACATTTTGAGAGAAACGCCCAGGAATATTGCAACAACTTCAAGAAATATTTATATATTTTTATTTTTTATTATGCCAAATGCAAACGAGAATTCGATATTTAAAACTCTGTCAGTTTGTTAAATCATGAGATATTTTACAGTCGGTGTACAAAGTATTCGTACACATTTTAAAAACGAATAACTTTTTCAAAAGTGGACCCAATAGCTCGAGTTTTTTTCAGACGGATTAGTTTACTAGCTAATGTGTAAATATTTTTTTTTAATTGTTATTGGTCGCAATTGCGGAGGAAAAAGGAAAGGTCACGATTTTTTAATTTCTTATCTGTGTCTGTAATGAAAATTTGAAACATGTATATCGTAAATCTAAGTTAGTTCTTTACATGTACAAAGTTTCATTGAAATCGGTTGACGCATGAAAAACCTATGGGCATTGTAAGATGTAAAAATCATTGAATTTTGGGTTTGCGATTCATTTAATTTGCAGATTCTTACAATTTGCAATTTTCTATTTTCAATCAATTATATTTCATAAGAACCTTGATCGATTTCGATGAATCTTTTCACATGTATAGAACTGACTTAGGTTTACAAAATACATGTTTTAAATTTTCATTACAGGTACAGATAAAAAATTACAAAATTGTAATCTTTACTTTTTCCTCCGCAATTGCGACCAATAACAATTTTTAAGAAAATTATTTACACATTAGCTAGTTAACTAATCCTTCTAACGTTTGAAAAAAGCTCAAGCTATTGGGTCCACTTTTAAAAAAGTTATTCGTTTTCAAAATGTGTACGAATACTTTGTTCACCGTCTGTACTTCTTTCAGTACATCCGGTAGCTGTGTTCACAATAAATTAAAATGCCACTTCAGTTTTTAATTTCAGACCAATGGAACCGTATCAGCCTATTAGGCGGAGGTGGGCATTATTTGACGAAATAAATATTTCAAATACTATTTAATATTTTAGATTTTATTTTGCTTAAAGAAAATAGTATTTTAATTAAAATATACAATTTCGAAAATAAGATATTTCTATTTTAACAATCTGAACCTCAAAATAAAATATTTCTGTTTCAACAATTTGATCCCCAAAATAAAATATTTCTATTTTAACAATCAGAAACACGAAATATAAATATAAACTATAAATAAATAAATAATAAAATATTTTACTTTTTGCATTTTTATAATACTCTGAGGAACCGCATAAACATACAGTCTACCTTATCGTTAAGAAACAATTTACACCCATAAATGAATGAATTCGAACCATTATTCTCAGCAATAATACTTAAAATTGAAATTGAAAATAAAGACAAAATACAAATATTTTCAATATTCTTCAAATAAAATAATATTTTCAAACAAATTACTGCCTCAAATAAATTAAATTATTTTCAAAAATTACCGCATCAAATAAAATATTTTACTTTCAAGAATTACTGCATTTAATAAAATATTTTATTTTCAAAGTTGTACACATACTTTAAAATAAATAGGATTATTTACTATTTACTATTTAAAATACTATTTTCTCCAGCTCTGCTTTTTGGGCACATTTTTATAAACTGGATAAGGCTCAGCTGAGCTCGAGGCACTAGGAGAACGGTGGGTATGAATTTCGGAGACATTTAACCACTGATTACTAGGGGCGAGGAGCGCACGAGGGTTCAACATTCTTCCTTACGTTTCGCATTCCGGGCGGGACACTTTTACCGCTCGGCTTCCGCGGCTTATCTCGATCCCGGGCGAAAATATTAATGAAGTCCACGTTCTCCTGCAATTAGTGTCACCGGGCCGCCGCCGTTTCAGCCGCGTGTGTTCTACAATGTAGATTTTAACGGGGTGTCTACGATCGGCCGAGCTTGACCAGTGAAAGGCGCGCGAGCGTTTCTTTCGTTGAAAATATCACGGATCGCATACACGATATCGAAATTATCCGATAAACGGGTTCACCGACAGGAACGACCGTAAACCAGGGGAGTTGATGCGGGTATCATTGCCAGCCGCAAACGGTAAGCGGCGATTTTCGTGCGAAAATCCGCCTGGATAGTTCCTGTTACACTAATGCAATTTGCACTTGCCGACTATTTTACGGCCGATCGTATACAACCGCCGTATTCCGTTTTAAACTTGGTGAAATTTATACCATCGCTGATCAACTTTCCTTCCATTGACTTTTTGATGCTGGCAAACTACCCTAGTAGCACAAAAATATTGGATAAATATTTTTTAAGCCACACTTTTTAATATGAGAAAAATATTTCTTCCTATCTTATAAGTTAGGATAAAAAAGAATATTTGGGACTTAATATAAAATAAATATTGTATGTATATTTGAATATTAAAAACAGATTGAATCTGATATATATATATATATATATTTATCCAATATTTTTTAAGCCGCACTTTTTAATATGAGAAAAATATTTCTTCCTATCTTATAAGTTAGGATAAAAAAGAATATTTTGTACTTAATATAAAATAAATATTGTATGTATATTTGAATATTCAAAACAGATTGAATCTGATATAAATATTTATCCAATATTTTTGTGCTACTAGGGTATCATCCAAAAGTGTCTTCGAGAATTTAATTAATTTGCAGTTCATTTTAAGAATTGGTTTCTTAACACTTCAGCTGATTCATCAATTATGTCATCACTGAAATGAATTTCTAAATTCTTGATGGATCAATGTTAATCCAATTAATGTAATTAATTTTTATATCTGGATGAAAAATATAAGTACAAAGTAACGAACAGAGTTTACGGCCAAGCCTAATCAACTATCACGCGTAACTGGCTGAAATTCACACTCCAATCCTTTCGAACTGAAATAAGCAGACCAGAACGAACGCTGAAAAGCACTTGTCACTGTGATTTACATGTACTGTGCCAGCACGCTAACGTTAAACACTAGTATATATTTTAGTTCATATTTTACTGTGAGAAGAATAATTTCTCAATGAACATAACAGGTCCTTAAAACTGAAGAAAAGTGATACGTAAATGAACTAAAAATATTGTTCAAATGTGATGGAAGTACCTGGAAGGTCTACATTAAATTTTCCACATACATTCCCGAGTATATTCATCCGTTTTCGGTCTTGTGCCAGTTGCGAAGCCCCCGGCACGCATATTCGAGGCAAGTCGCCCGCCGGGACGGCCATTTATTTTCAAGGCAGTGGCATGAAATGTTTGAATCCAATTTGCTCGCTCCAGATCGTGGTTTATTCCGTAGACGATGGAGTGTACGTCGAGGATCATAGAAAACCTGATACGGTTTACAGGACAAACCAGATTCAAGACGGACCACCACCGGCACGTTTCTGTGGTCCGTGCACCGCGCGTGTCCGTTTCGAAATTTCTTCGTTCTCGGCTCGGTATGATAATTCAGCTGGAAAGGTAGCTCGGCGTCGGCTAAACCAAGAGAGTCCGTCGAGCATAGAGCGAACGTTATTGGGCCTAACCATGTTCACCGAGAGTTGATTACCTGGCAAACGTGGGAGTCGCCGGGATAATCGCATCTCTGGACATTTCAGGTGCCCGATTTGGTATGACTTCTGACGGTCCAATTTCGTTCGCCTCGATGATTGCTCCCTTCAATCTCCGACAGGAAATTCCGAGGAGCCCCTCTCTCTGTCTAGACCTCCAGAAAGCGTCGCACGTCGCGTCGACCGACTCCTGAAAACCGATTCGAACCGTGAGTATATTTCTAGAACGAACTCGCCGCCGAAACTTCGTTTCGACAATCGAGTCGGGGAACGTTTATAAAATTGTTCGTTTCTGTCACGGAACCGAAAATATTGGCTATAATGTAGCGGCGCGAAGATGTGCGCGCCTGTTTCAGTTTGGCACGCCGATTTATTGAGAAATTTGGCCGCTGTATCGAACAGGCAGAACATTAACTTTGCGATAAAATCATGCGATGACAGACCGCGCGGAAATTCGGCAGCGTGCGCTGCTTCTATTTTCTGATAACAGATAAATTCGCGCACGTTCGTGCTGCTCGAATAGCGGCCCAAGGCGACGAAATCGAGCAGATTTAATAATAGCTCCCTTAAACATAAAAATTAAAATCCATTTAGTGCAGAACATTTGATGATGATGCAGGTAAGATACGGGAAGATGGAGAAATCGATTAGCGAGTCTATAATTTCGAATATACGTACGTATCTTCTTTCTGTAGTCCACGGTGTTATAATCGAAAAGGCGATCACCATAAGAGTCGAACAACGGAACACAGAGTGACGTGAACACGAGCGGGAATTTATCAAATTAGCATACAGGTGCACTTTTCGTAAGAGTGAACGGAAAATTAAGCTTGCGCTTGTAGACACGACGTAAATGACTGGCTGCCAAGAATGTTGACATTCGTTAACCCTAGCTCGCACCCAGAGAACATATTCTTAATTATTATTTATCGGCCCGTTTATTATTTTCAGCTTCCATGTAAATGGTCCATTAACGGTTTACGATCCGTTAAAGCCGCGATTAATCTGCCCGGGTGAGGTCGGAGTTGCGAAAACCGCGCAAAATTATCTTCAGTGACTACCAGCAGCGAACATTGCTTATGCAAAAGAAAAAACAATTTTAGATAAAAACGGAGATACGTTCAAATAAATAAGTAATCAAGAAGAGATCAGTCTTCTATGTTACAAATATATTTTCAATATTCAAGTCGCAGTAATAGAAAAAAATCAGAGTCCCGATGATTTCAAGTTCGAAAAGGAATTTAATTGATCACGGAAACTGTGCATTTGCAGACTCCCTTTCATTCCACTGCCCCGTGAACATTCCTCGCAGCTTGCATGGGCGTGCACTTGATTGCAGTCGGCCAGGGGCTCGATCGATACTGCAAACAGCCGAAAGCCGTATGCTTTGCTCGGACTTTCCCGGTTTTCGCCGAGCCATAGCAATCGCCAGGGTTAAAGGATAGAACACTTCGTTTAGCGAACGACACTCGGTGTCGCGCGCGGCTTCGATTCAATCAATTAAACATTTCATTTCGTGTTGTGGCAGTCTTTTTATTGAACTTCAGTTTTATCTTCCGGAGCACAGTTTTGTTTTCGACGACGCGTTCAATCGATCGGAAACGCACGCCATCTGACCAAGGAGTGCACTTAGTTGATAAAAATCGACCGGTATAGATCGCATGTCCTTCTTCCCGAAGACAAATCTGAAGAACGCTCGCGTGATGTGTTGCCGAGCTTCATCGTTGCCAATGTCCACCCGGATAATCGTACTGCTTAGTCGTCACCACCAGTCATCACTTCCATGAACTCTGGAACAGACATTGAAGCATGTTCAGAAAATCGATTTACTAAAATCAATTAAGTAAGGAATTGTCGTTAATATCTGGTAGCTTCGTTAAAGAATAATTTCTTGAATATCAGTCTCGATGACACAGGAGATAAGAAATTATTTTGTTAATATACTACACGGAGAAATAATTGATTATAAATTGACAACACCAGGTGGCGATATTCGCCTCGAGGTGCCACGCAGATAGCCGGAAGCAAGCGGCGATGATGTTTGGTCTCGGAGCCCGGACACGACACGCGTTAATTAATTAAGGAACTGATAGATTCTTGGCAAGCGAAGCCGTGGGTTCCCTGTAATTTTCAGCGTGCGATACTTGCCGCGATCTGGCGTTAGTTGTCGTTGGCATACGGTCGCCCTGCCGCTACGGTAATTAATTTGATCCACGTGTCATGAAAATTCTAGGTTACAGCTCACCGTCGAAGTCGAGGGTTCCGGAGCCGTCGGCGTCAATTTCCTCGATCATCATGTCGAGCTCCGCCGGCGTCAGTTTGTCGTCCAGCTCGTGGAGAATGTCGCGGAACACTTCGGTGGTGATGTAGCCATTACCCTCTTTGTCGTACAATCGGAAAGCTTCGCGCAATTCTTGTTGCATCGCCTCGGCATCCTCCTCTACCAAGAACCTCGCAGCTAGCGTGCAGAACTCTTCGAACTCCAGTAGACCGGATCCTATGAAAATTTAAATATGATGGTACTGTTCCACATCACTTATGCACTTCATTGACCGTAGGCGATTTCTATCTCAAAATCATTCTTCTACGTCGTCTTCAATTCTTAAGGAATTTCATTTTAACCAAGGAGTTGAATTTTTAGCTTTGAACATTTATACTCCTTTAATTGCGTGGAATTTTTGTAAGACTTGTTTGTTACCATGGGATTTAAAAAAGACGAAAAAAGTCGGATTGAAATAATTGGTTAAATTGCGTGAATAACTGTCGACATGTTCCAGGTTTGCTAATTGAATAAATATTCCGTTTTGTCGATCGTAACGAATTAATAGAAATTAGTTTAAGTTATCGGAGCACTGGTTCGATCCAAACTCAAGACAAAGCAATTTTGCAAATTTAAAAGATTTTGTCTCAACGTTTCAATCCAAGTATGGATCATCTTCAAGAGAATTTTGCGTTTGTTATGTGTAAATTGTTTAGATGTATAAATTTGCAACTGAATTCCATGCTGGCACGAACTAAACTGAACCATGTAAACGTTAAGGGAGAACCAATGCAAAAACAAAGGAACGACGTATATTGATTTATTATCTGAGACGGTCTCTTAAGCTTTTAATGAAACTTCGAATCAAGCGGAACATTGTTATTTACCGTCTTCGTCAACTTCATTGATGATTTCCTTCAGAGTCTTCTCGCTGAGCTCATAACCCAACATGGTCAATATCGTTCCCACCATGTCTGTGCCGATGCTGCCTTTCTTGTCGTGATCGAAGGCATCGAAGGCTTTCTTCAGAACTGCAATAGAACAACTCCAATTAACGTTTATGACGAGCACCGAGAACCATTTACGTGTACAGGAGAAACTGAGCTTAATTACTTACGAGCGATTTGGTCCTTGGTCAGATCATCCTGTAAGGATCAAACACGGAATCAATACACTTCCTTAGAAAAATTTTCCTTCAATATCAAAAGTAGCAGAAGAAATGAAAAATTCTATCTTGAAATATTCAGAAAATCTTCAACTAGAATTCTGTGATTTTAATTCTAAAACTTCAAAAAAATTCTTTAAAAAATTGGGTGTTGATATATTATGATTAATGATTGTTTTTTACTGATAACGCACCATGGCGATGTGGTTGTGAGGTATTCACCGAGAAGACAAGTCTTAACACACGATAGCGTCGGCGTCTTATCCGGGTATGCACCAGATTCTGGCTGTGGACTTCTGTTTTATGTGGGTATAACGATGATGTTCTGGCACGTGATTGACCGTGTAATGTCTACGTAGGAACTCTAGCGGTTTTCAAAATTCATCGAGGACACTCCCCACCCTGTTTCCGCAGAAGAACAGCTTCGATTGTGTGAATTCCGAGGCAACGTACTCGATTTTGTAATACTCTTCCTGTTGGCATCTTCGTTTCTTCTCTCGCGCGTGCGGTCGTTCTAAATGAGACAACGGATTTCAACCTGAACATCACACTACACAAATTCAGTTGTCTGAATTAAGTCCCATCAAAATTATTTATAAGAATTTTAACGCACACTGTGTAAGCCGAGTAATGCAGAAGTGGCGCAAGCTAATGTTTAACCTACATTATTGCTACATGTCGGGAGCTTAATGGTAATTCTGAAGAATAGTATTATTGTCTGTAGGTATAACTTCACAGTGGTTTGCACTAAAATGTTCTTTTATTATCTTGCATTAAATGGCCGGCACTAAATTTAATTTTTTAATTTAATAACGTAATTACTTATATGTTCTCCGGAGAAATTCATTTTTTGTTGCAACAGAAACATAATTCTTCTGTAACCTCTTCAAAATAAAATGATGTAATCATTTTATTGAATTTTCCGACTATGAAGTATTTTCATTTAAATAGCAGTTGCTTCTCCTACAGTAAAAGTAGCGAACTGTATTGAATATTTTCGTGAACCTGAATTTTCCTCGCATTCCAATTTATTGTGTTTTCAATTTTCCATCGTGCCGTGATTGAATTGTTCGAAGTACAATTTCTGAAAAATTGCATCGTCGATGGCTACGTGCAGTTACTCGAATTAATATCTAGAAAAGGCGATAACTTTTTTAATATTGTACTATACGATTTGAACATTTTTGGGAAGTTAGAGTAATTAGTTTACTACAGGATGCGAAAAGAAATATTTTCAAAAATTGCAATTGATCGGAATTGTAGAAAAAAATACGAAAAGTTGCATTTTACAACCTTTTTATGTGGGCTTATATTGCAAAATTTAAAAAATACGTTTTGAAGGTCTGTGTCAATTAAAAATATTCTGAAAATTTCGTCACAATCGGTCGACGTTGCCATGAGCTGCAAACGTTCAAAGATGGTAAAAATGGCAGGTTTTCACGATTTTCGGTATATACAGTAGCGGACAAAAGTTTAAGACCGCTCTAAAGAAGACGATAAATTTTTTAATATTGTACTATACGATTTGAACATTTTTGGGAAGCTAGAGCAATTATTAGTTTGCTAAAGGATGTGAAAAGAAATTTTTTCAAAAATTGCAATTCATTCGAATTGTTGAAAAAACACTAAAAGTTGAATTTTTAACTTTTTTATGTGGACCTATATTGAAAATTTAAAAAATACGTTTAGTAGATCTGTGTCAATTAAACATATTCTGAAAATTTCGTCAACGTCGGTCGACGTTGCGATGAGCTACAAACGTTTAAAGATGGTAAAAATTGCAGGGTTTCACGATTTTCGGTATATACAGTAGCGGACAAAAGTTTAAGACCGCTCTAAAGAAGACGATAACTTTTTTAATATTATACTATACAATTTGAACATTTTTGGGAAGCTAGAGCAATTAGTTTACTACAGGATGCGAAAAGAAATGTTTTCAAAAATTGCAATTGATCGGAATTGTAGAAAAAAATACGAAAAGTTGCATTTTACAACCTTTTTATGTGGGCTTATATTGCAAAATTTAAAAAATACGTTTTGTAGGTCTGTGTCAATTAAAAATATTCTGAAAATTTCGTCAACGTCGGTCGACGTTGCGATGAGCTGCAAACGTTCAAAGATGGTAAAAATTGCAGGTTTTCACGATTTTCGGTATATACAGTAGCGGACAAAAGTTTAAGACCGCTCTAAAGAAGACGATAACTTTTTTAATATTGTACTATACGATTTGAACATTTTGGGAAGCTAGAGCAATTAGTTTACTAAAGGATGTTAAAAGAAATTTTTTCAAAAATTGCAATTCACCGGAATTGTTGAAAAAACACTAAAAGTTGAATTTTTAATTATTTTATGTGGGTCTACATTGAAAATTAAAAAAATACGTTTTGTAGATCTGTGTCAATTAAACATATTCTGAAAATTTCGTCAACGTCGGTCGACGTTGCGATGAGCTACAAACGGTTAAAGATTGTAAAAATTGCAGATTTTCAAGATTTTCGGCAATAAGTCGTGAAAATGTGCAATTTTTACCATCTTTCAATGTTTGTAGCTCATTGCAACGTCAACCGATTTTGACGAAATTTTCAGAATATGTTTAATTGACACCGATCTACAAATCGTATTTTTTAAAGTTTCAATATAAGTCCACATAAAAAAGTTAAAAATTCAACTTCTAGTATTTTTTCAACAATTCCGATGAATTGCAATTTTTTAAAAAATTTCTTTTCACATCCTTTAGCAAACTAATTGCTCTAGCTTCCCAAAAAAGTTCAAATCGTATAGTACAATATTAAAAAAGTTATCGTCTCCTTTAGAGCGGTCTTAAACTTTTGTCCGCTACTGTATCTAAGAATTCTTACATCTTTCAATGCCTGTCGTTTTTCCCCACATCTACCGATTTCAATGAAACTTTCAAAGTGCATATAGTTGACACAGACCTACGAAACGTACTTTTTAAATTTTCAATATAGGCCCACATAAAAAAGTTGTAAAATGCAACTTTTAGTATTTTATCCTGTAGTAAACTAATTGCTCTAGCTTCCCAAAAAGGTTCAAATCGTATAGTACAATATTTAAAAAGTTATCGTCTTCTTTAGAGCAGTCTTAAATTTTTGTCCGCTACTGTATCTAAGAACTCTTACATCTTTCAATGCCTGTCGTTTTTTCCCACATCTACCGATTTCGATGAAACTTTCAAAGTGCATATAATTGACACAGACCTACGAAACGTACTTTTTAAATTTTCAATATAGGCCCACATAAAAAAGTTGTAAAATGCAACTTTTAGTATTTTATCCTGTAGTGAACTAATTGCTCTAACTTCCCAAAAAAGTTCAAATCGTACAGTACAATGTTTAAAAAGTTATCGTCTCTTTTAGAGCGTCCGAATATTAATTGCAGTAGCTGTAGTTGCCGAAACAATTCGCCGGTGTAAAAGCATTGTTTCGCAAGTGACGGTAGCCGAATCTTTCGCGACGCATTGAGAATAGATGATTCACTATGATCACGGCGCATGGCGTGGCGGGGAAAAACGGCGCGACAATAGGTGAAGTTGGCTCACATCCGGACACAAAATCTGCCTTCAACACAATTCGACGTAATAACCGTGTGCAACATATTTTATCAGTCCACCTAATTATATGCTCGATAAAGTCTAGCATCGACCATTATATTTAGGAGGCATTAACACGTATCACAGCGTATTATTAACGTCCGGATTAAACAGCTGCCACTGTTCGGACGACAAGCGTCGATTATAGTGATCCTGCTCCAATGTTACCCTTTTTACACGTTAACATTAATTGTGACACTGTTATATACATGACACGCTAATTTGTAAAATCTCGGATTCCGAGGACCACTTTTTCAGTCATGTTCGATATGAAACGTGTCAGATAATTTAACACACAACTAATTGTAGTCGTTTAAAAACGAATTATCTCTTTACATAACGCGAGAAGAGAATACCGTTCCAACGCATAATTTTAGTTAATATTAACTCGTGTTTCCACTTTATTACTGCACATTACAACTACTTTCTGCTGTTCGTATGACATAATTGCATTTCTAATTTCAATATATCGCGTAGGGAAGGGTAGCTACAAATGAATATACACGTTGAATGTACGCATTTAATTATTTCATCACTTCTCGTCGGCGGTAAATAAAGTTACACAATTATCATCTTACATCGACTGACAGATTAATAGAAAAGACAGTTAGCGGGAGAATAAAATACACAGATTGCATGTGCTATTTTTTTGGACGTTTATTATTTTTCTCTTAATTGTACTTCACTTTCACATATCAGTGTAGTCGCAGTTTAATCGTAATTACTTATGAGTATTATCACCTTCGAATGACAGTACGTTTCGCTGGCAAAGTACAAAATTTCGAAGCTCGAAGGAACGCAACTCCACCGCGAGCATCAGACCTTCGGATCTCCGTGGGATTCGCTGTATCGCCGTCTCGAAGAGAAACTTCCATTCTCGGAGGATACAAGGAGAAACTCGGGTGCCGAAGGGGGGAAATCGCAACACCATGGAAACATCGATCTATATTCGTCAATATAAACCTGTCCCCGACGACGCCGCCAGCGTCCCGCCGCTGGTCCCGGTTAATTCCGGCATAGTTAGAAATACATTTTAGCCGATTGTGACTCCAAAAGCGACTGGGGACCCGGCAGAAATACTTTCTCAGCTATACAGAGAGCAGACCCGGCTCGGCTCGGCTCGGCGTTGCGATCATGCTCGTGGCAGACATCACCTACGAACCTTTAACTTCGTACTTTGCCAACGGCCACATACACCGCCGATAAATCGCAGTCTCCACGTGTAGAACAGGCGGGTCCATTGCTCGTGGACGTGGCCGACACGAGGGACCACGGTTCTCCGTGCCAAGCGGATCATTTAGCCTGTCATGACCTCCATGAATTCTGCAACAAGAGCCGGTACGGTTGGTGATCTACCATGTCCGAGCGGAAAGTCGAACCGTTCGATCTCTTTCTCACGTGAAACGCCTACCTTCGAAATCGAGTGTGCCAGATCCATCGGTGTCCACCTCCTCGATGATCATGTCAAGTTCCTCCGGGGACAGCGCGTCATCCAGCTCGTGGAGGATATCTCGGAACACGTCGGTCGTGATGTAGCCGTTCCCTTCCCTGTCGTACAACCGGAAAGCTTCCCTCAACTCCTGCTGCATCGCCTCCGTGTCCGTTTCCTCCTCCATGAACCGGGAAGCCAGCCCGCAGAAATCTTCGAAATTCATCTCCCCAGATCCTGTCACATATTTTTTTCGTTCAGTAATTAACCCCCGTCCGCCCTCGTTTCCCGAGAAAAATTCGGAAAAGTTCGCAATTTAAGGATGTTCTGGAGGTACAATGGGAGACAAAAGTACGAGATATTCGAAATCCATCAATATATTGGCAATGGAAGCCATTCATGAGTATATTTTTGTTTTTGGGTGCATTTTCTTTTTTTTGGAGATTTTAGTTGCGTTTTTCCAAGGTTTAAATAGGGTTTGAAGTGGAATTTTATGAATTTTCCATAAGAAGCCGTGTTAGAATGTGGAAACTTTAAGTTGCTATAATTCTTAAACGGTGCAGTGGATCGAACCCAAACTTTGATAACACTGTCCAACGCCAAATTTGTTCCCTAATTACTGTTGGGTCCTTCGTATAGAGTTTAGCGCTGATTCCGAATCTGTTTTTAATTTTTTTCCTATACGCACAGTTTTTTAGAAACATGACTTTGGAAAAAAAACATATTTTTCAACTTTAAACAAATATTGTAGTGTTATCATAAAAAAAAATTGAATTGTTCTTTATAGCAAAAGATTCTGTAGACTTTCCCGAATACAGCGATATCAAATATTAATACATTATGATTGTTTAAACATGTTTAAAGAATCACTGAAGGCGGAGAGACACCACTTTCGCACCAATTTTTGAGGATATTTTTCAATTTATCTCAAAAAATAAGGGTCCAGCGGAAAATCGAACTATACTATTCTATAGAACAGACTTTTATCTTGAGAAACCCCGCTTTGAAGTTTGAAACGTCGACGTTTTTTTCGAACCAGAAAGCAAAATATCTTCGCCCGACAAGAGTTGCCGCCAGTGGCGCTCACCATTACAACGGTCGTTCGCCGCGCCGTATCCCGTCGCTGAGCCGTATCTCGTCCCGAGCGCCACTGGCGGCAACTCATGTCGGGCGAAGATATTTTGCTTTCTGGTTCGAAAAAGACGTCGACGATCCAAACTTGACAGGGTGGCTTCTCAAGATAAAAGTCTGCTCTATCGAGTGGTACAGTTCGATTTTCCTGGACCCTTATTTTTAGAGATAAATTGTAAAATATCCTCAAAAATTGGTGCAAAAGTGGTGGTTCCCCGTCTTTAATGATTGTTTAAACATGTTTAACATTCATAATGTATTAATATTGGATATCACTGTATTCGGGAAAGTCTACAGAATCTTTTGCTGCAAAGAACAATTCAATATCTTTTATAATAACATCACAATATTTGTTCAAAGTTTAAAAACATGTCTTTTTTAAAAACTCAATTTTCTCAAAAACTGTACGTCTAGGAGAAAAATTAAAAACAGCTTCGGAATCAGCGCAAAAAACTCTATACGAAGGACCCAACAGTAATTAGGAAACATAAAAAAAGTTGAAATTTGTTGGGCAGTGTAATTGCATTAATTTAGTAAGAATTATATCCTGTCAAATTTTCAAAAATTCTGTTGCGTTTTTATATACCTCCAGAACATCCTTAACCTATCACACATTTAAAGGCACGATGTGTCTTCAACAAATGTTAGAGGAAAATGAATGATGGAGTGTATAGGCGAAACGAATAAAAATTTGTCCGCCAGCAGTACTCGGTGACAGCGTTCGAGCAGCACGACGGCAATTAAAATAATGAGGCATGCGTGTAAATAATTAATCTCAACCGTGTTCTCTTTTAATTTAATCGTAACTCGAGATTGAATATAATAAAACGGCACGCTATCAATTTTCGTTTAATAACATCGCCTTCGGGACTCGGTTTTTTCACGCTTTCCTTTTCTAATAATTGTAGTATCTACTTTCTTGTTTTCTATGTTTCGCAACGAAGTCAATTACGGTTACTGTAATTATTAAATTACCCAAGTTATACCGGTTTCGCACCAGAGCCGGTGTGCTCTGTCGTGTGAGGAGCATACGAAAAATGCGCGACAGTGATCGGAACGAAGAAACCGCTCGCGCCGGAATGAAAAGGATTATAATTGCGGCGCGCCTGAGTAATCGCCGGGAAATCACCGGTGTACGTAATTGTACTCGCGTTTTGTATCGTGTGTTTCCTTGTTTCCGTGAAACTATTATAATTTCGGTATTTTAAGGTGCAATAAAACCCAATTCTTTTTGTTTAATGATCTTTTGCCATCTTCCTGGTAGCTTCACAATTCTGCGCTCATAAAACTTCTGGTCCTTATCGACTAAAAACTGATCGAAGTGCGATTTCTAAACTGCGGATCTTTATGCATTTATGAAGAAATTGGTTGGGCGAAATATAAAATAGTAAACAATTTTTTAAATTCAAGAACGTTGTAATGTTGCATTTAATGTAACGGAGTCGTTAAGGGATGAAATCCATTTTTATGTTATTCCTGCTTCCCACAAACAATGCAAAACATTTTTATTTTGCATACAGATCCGCAGTCTAGCGATTTCATACATTGCTATTCATTAATATGCATTGCTCGAATAACAAATTGGGTTTCATTTCACTTTAAAATACCGAAATTACTTTCTTGCCAACAATACAGAGAATGCTGGCTACACGTACCGAATGGATCGAACTCGGCGATGACGGCGTTCAGCTGTTCGGTTGGGATCTTCATACCCATCATTCCCAGAATGGTCGCGACCATGTCGGTGTTAATGGATTCTTTCTTGTCGGGGTCGAAGGCGTCGAAACCCATCTTGAGTTCTATAACCATGGAATCGATCAACGATTTAAGTACATTTAAACCGTACAATTGCTAAATTGATTCAATCCGGAAAATTGATGAAATGGTATACATTAACTTTCACTAGTTCTTTCAATCTTTACCATTTAACGGTATCAAACACGATTATTGAGAATAAAATTCTAAACGTCCAAAAACTTGAGGGGTTGCTAATCGACTTGGTTCTATTGTCTCGTCGACAGAAAATTGATTGTTACTGTGTATCGAGGAACTTACGCGCAATTTGGTCCTTGCTCAGTTGGATTTCATCCTATAAAATAGAAGAAAAAATTGCCTTAGCACCATCACATAAACGAATAACATCACTTTCAATACAAAACGAGTCAGAATAGTAGAAGCGCCGAAGGAATGCAGCACGTGTAGCTGGAACAATTCTTGCCATTTGTGCCATAAATTAATAAGCCGCAAACGGCAAGAATTCTGGCGTTACTCAATAAGCAACAGTAATATCGAATCATAAACATAGTCGCACTCGGACGTAATTGGTGCGTGACATAAAATTTCGATTATTAAATAAATACGCTCTGAAACGTGCAGAGAGTAGAACCTGTTTCGCAGTTCGAATATCGGGCTGAGAATGATAATTACCATGTCGAAAGTGTTTCGTTCGAACTAATCACGGTATCACCGAAGTAAATGATTAACGGTTCCCTTCGGAGCAATCGCGTTTGAACAACTTACTGTACCGATGAAAATGTCACACTGAGCCTTAGTAAACTAATTAGTAGAGCTGCATGGACGCAACCCCGCATTCTTATTAGCGTCGATAGGTAATCACCAATCATCTCTCGACTTGAAGGCACTATAAAAAGATTCTTAATCTGGACCCTTTCATGGTACAGTCTTTGCGAAACGTTCTATTGTCGCAACAATTGAATGACTGATACCGCCTCGATGTATCAATCGACTATTGTCTCTTATTACGCCTCTCCTTACACGCTGCTCGGAGCCGATGATCAGATAAATTACTATCTACATTACCAATTTAGCGGGCCGCTTTCTTTTTTTAGTGCAAGTCATAGGATTTGAACAACCACATAACTATAACCATTGTGTCGCGTGGAGTAATCGTAGATACTCGATGATGTGCGTGCATGGCGTAATTTATTTTTGAGTGAGATCATTCATTTATTTTATATTCACATCAAAATACCCGAAAAATCAAAGTAATTTAATGAACGAAACCTCCACTAGTTATTGCATTTAGCAGAAAGACAATTATTTCCTCAGAAAATTGACATCAATCAAAGAGACATCAATTTTATTTCTGTTTGAAAAGTTCTATGTCGAAACTTTTCTAGCGATTTTGCGGTGGGATTGCGGAAATCACTCGAAAGGTCGCGAAGTGGTTTTGTTCGGCGTTGTTTACAAATCGGGAAGCCTGTTCGCTGCAAAGTGGGAAACGCGGGCTTGTTACGTCGCGGTTACATCATCCGGCAATGTCAAGCTCATGCGAATCCGGAACTGTGATTGGCAACGGCGGGTAGAAAGCCAGTGATGCGTCCCCGCAGTATAGCCGGTCATTTCCACTAGCACGCGACACGACCGTGCGTGAAAACGGTTATACTGATTGCGCCGGGTCCACCGTACAGCAGTTTGATATTGGCATTGCGTCCTTTTAGAGAATTGCAGTGGATTGCCAGCGGGGCGAACGTGTAAAAAAGCTCACCTGGCAGCCGCCACGGAGGACGGGACCGCGGCGCGCTAAGTGACCTCCTTAGCCAATCAGATAGAGCTTCGACGTTAGAGCCGAACTACTGACCTAATCATTAAAAATAAACGGTGCCGGAGGGCTGACCGCTGATAGTAATCATCGCTTCGTTCGACGGTGTTGACTTATCCTCTATATCGGGCGACGTTCTAAAGGAAATTCCTTCACAGTTACTTGCTTGCTAGAATTACCCGATCGAAATGACCTTGTCATCATGCTTTGCTTACGCTTGATCTGTTTAAAAATTTATACGGTGCTTTTAAGTTTAGCGGAGTGATAAAGTATTTGTGCATTCTGTTTTTTGGGTTTAAAGCGTCAAAGCGTTTTTATAGGAGATCATAGAATAAATTGATTTATTTATACGCATGCAACAATAGAAGTCAAGCGAAGTATTTCTAGTGTTAAAGTCGGAAAGAAACGAGACACAATGGCGTCGCTTATTCAAATATTTAAATTTACTTGAAATAATATTGATAAAAGAAAGAAAAAGAAATTTTTGTTGAGAATCATTGAAGCAAAATAATTGAAATCAGATCTCTCCACCCAATGAAAACTGCTCTGATCCGTTCATTTACCCTATCAATTTCAGCTCAGCTACACTTGATCAGCTGAGCTGACATTGACACGCGTGCCTCTGGGATGCCGGCCAGGTTTAATAAGATTTAGGTCGATGAGACAAGAATTATTTATTTTCCGTTGCAAAATATACAGCAGAGTACCCTGCGTCAACGATTTTGCGATAGTTATTCAGTCTCCATGAAAGAATGCTCCAAAGAAGTAGTCTACATACAGTCCCTGCTCATTTTATTAGACTCACCTGAAGAATTGATGCTTTTTGAAATCCTATAAGGAATTCAACGCTGTTTTCAACCTATGGGGTAATGATTTCGTACTACTAGGTTGCCTTATGGGTTGCCTATCCAAATGTAAAATTTTCTTGTATGAGCAAAAAATCCCCCTTTTACCATGGCCCAGCAATTCACCAGACACGAATCCAATTGAAAATGTCTGGAAGTGCCTGAAAAGAGAACTGGCCAAAGAAAATATACATAACAACAAAGACCAAGTTGATAGAGAGAATAATCTATCACTGGCACCATAACGTTATATTAAAAGAAATTGCACAAACTTGCATAGATAGCATGCCGAGAAGAGTTGCGGCTTTAATATCAGCTAAGGGCGGATTAACAAAATATTAGTGTTTCAAGAATTATATTGATCTATTTGTGTTTGTATCCATTGTTTTTGTAAAATAAATATATGGAAAACACATTGGTCATCATTAAGTGATATTTCCATAAGGCTACTATACCCATTATTGATGGTAAAACTCAAAATATCATAATTATAGAGGTGAGTCTAATAAAGTGAGCAGGGACTGTACATAATCCTCTATGGAACAGGCGTACAAGGACACGTATACTCTACTCGACACTACTAAGAGAGCACCTGTGCTGCGTCAACTTCATCAGGTCCATCGATGCTCTATCACACTGCGAACATCCCGTACTCTGCATCTTCTGCTCTAGTTTCCACCGTCAAAGACAATGAAGGTATGTTATCCAAAGGATGCGGTGGCAATGGTGGAGGATCAGCCATCTGGTTATCGAGGTTGCTGTTGAATCTCGTCAGTCCCCAGGCAGCCAGCAGTGTCTCACTAGGCTCGACCTCGGACACATAGCTGTGCCAATCGCTTAGGAGACTCACTCTGGAGATCCTGGAGACCCTGGGAGGAGGCACAGGCTCCGGTGGCAGAGGAGTGATGTACCCATCCTCAGCTTTATTATTCATCTGAGCAACACTCCCGCCCCTCCGCCTATTCTCCACGACATTGACCCCTTTCGGAAGGACAATAGCATCCACCATGTTCTTCTTCACCAGCATCACCCGTTTGCTTCCACGCAACAGCGACGGATACTTCCAGACGATCAGGAAGGTAGTAAAGGTCCCGATGAATAAAGCCGCGGCAGCCACCAGAAACAGCAAGATGATGGCTTGCGCCTTGTCCCTGTTCTTCAGCCAAGTCCTGAACATGTATCCAGGCAACGTCGTCGCCGCCAAGCAATTCAGCGGGGACACGGCGTTCTTGTTATCGCTGAGCAAACAGATCGTATACGTGGTCTCCGGATCGATATTCTGCACATGATAAATGCGCGTGACGTGTTTCGCACAGTTGACCGAGCGTTTCACGCTGCCGCTGTCGAACCAGAGTAGCGTGTGCCCCTTCTCCAGGTTCGGCAGCTTCACCGCGATACTCTTATCCGTGACCGAATCGACGAAGAACCCGGGAACACGAGAAGGGAGTTCCAGATCGCTAGAAAGCAGCTTTCGTAGGCTACCGGAAGCGAGGAACTCGGAAATGCTGCAGGTCACAGTAATCATCTCGGGTTCCTTCGTGGTGGTTGTTGTCTTTGTTACAGTTTGCTCTGTCGAATGGTGAGTGGTAGACTCTGTGATTGGAGGGGCAGTAGAATTAGCTGTACAGAACTCTGCGGTGCTGAAAGGTTTGCCAGCGTTCTTAGACGGAGATGAACAGGTTGGAACACTTATTACACCTGGGTGAGTGTTAATTAGGTCCTGCATCCATTGTAGACTGCAGTCGCAGTTCCAAGGGTTGTTGCCTATCTGCAGGGAAACGCGTCCTCTGTGAAGTATCGCGTCGAATATTCCTTTCGGCAGCGAGGAGATACGGTTCTTGGTTATATCTAATTGTAATATAGAGGAGGACATCGGTTCCAGCGAATTCTGCGACAAACTGACGATGCCGGAGTTGATGAGGTAGAGAGATTTGACATTCGGCGCTCCTTTAAAGGATTCATCGGTGATTTCAGAGATAACGTTCCCTTGCAAGGATATTAACTCAAGTTTGTTAAGAGCGCTTCCGCCGGTGATGTTTTGTAGGAATTGTGGATTGTCGATCACTCCGTTGAGGTCAAGATTGCTCAGAGAACCCGCAGCGTTCTTCAGTAAATTGAATTCGGCTTGTTTGATGACGTTATCTCGGATGGTTAGCATTTCCAGGCTCGTTAGAGGGTCGAAGGCGGCCTTGCGGAGCGAGCTGAGGCTATTCTTCACCAGGGTGAGAACCTTCGTTCGCTTGAAAGTGGCCTGGCCAAACGCGTCGTCTTCTATTTCATCTAGCGAACAGCTCTGCAGCTTTAACTCTTCGATCGGCAGGCTGGTGCTCAGCCAATTCTTCCGCAGCGAGTCACCCGGGAACCCGCAGTTGATCACTGACAGCTTGACGGAATTGGCGGTCTCGCACTGGGCCTGCGGAGAATGTTTGTTAGTTGAAAATTCAACAGCACCGTGCGCAGAAATACGCCTGGTGTTTTCTTTTCAGTGGGCTTCGAATGTTCAACGAAATTAGTTTCATGAGTCTGTAGAAACGAAGAGCATGAGTGTCCAAGTTTATTACGGGGGTATTCTAGGCTAAACGATCAGAAAAGAGGTCAGAAAGTACAGCGTGTTCGAGGAAATTACAGCTCGTTTAGTGTGGTGCATCGATAAGATTGCCATAATATCTCAAAAACCACGGTATCATTCGAACTAAAATTTTGCACATGTCTTCAGCACATGTGCGGTTATCGTCAGTACCACTGTCACGATAATGTATATATTTTTGTAATTTTGACAGCTTTTCAAAGCGAATGTGAAATATCAAAGTCAATGTGAATACCTCGAAGACCGCTCCTATGTACTCCGATATCACATCGCCAGCATCCAAAGTTTTGGGAATGGCAGAGCAGCTCACAGTCTTGCAGTCAGTGGTCTGACAGTAAGTCGAACTCGATCTCTGATCGAGCGAAGATCCAAAATTCTTTCGTACAGTTGTTGTTTCCACTGTCAATAGATTTGTCTGCGTGCTAATGATTGAATTTGTTAAAATATTATCCGGTGTTTCGAATTTGATCAGATCCGGTGTTGCAAAGCGTGGCCAAATCAAGAAACCAATTGCAGCGAGAGTTGGAAGTGCCACCAGAAACTTCTGCCGTGCAGCAAAACTGCATTCGTTAATGAATTAAATATGGTCGATTAATTCTGAATAATTTATACATTGAGAAATTTTATGCAGCGAAAACAGAGGACATGCAGTATGAGTAAATCAACATGATGAAATATGGATGTTGCATCAATGAATTCTAATTATCACAAATAACAGATTGCTTCTACTAGTTTGATCTGCAAATATGAATGACCCTTCCCGAACAGCGCACAAGAATGAATGCAGTTAATTGAGGAAGTGTATCTTAAACGTTACAATTAAGACTTGAGACATTTGAGAAGTGTACCTTATCAGTACCTCGGACGTAGACGCCGAGGTCTTCGAAGTTCTTCTTCTTCTAGCGAACATATGGACGTCCTGTCACAGTTCCACAGAGAAAGGATAGTTGCAACCATCTGGCGAACACGATCACATAATCGATTCGTGACAAGAACGCATGTCAATCCTATCTATGCTTCCGCAGATGAACTTTATCGCCCTCAGTAATTAAATTACATTTCAAATGTTTCGTGCATTGGGGAAACGGGGATATACTAGTCATTTTCGCGTTTTATCTGTATACAACTTTATTCACAGTAATTACATATTGATTACACTTGACTACAGTACTAGTCACGATACAATAAACAAATATTAGTTCACTCTAGTGGTGGCAGACTTTTACGCCTGACTTTCTCGAAACACACATGGAAAGCAAGAGCGACATCGCACTCGTCACCTCCTGCTTCCTCAGCTGAAACATTAATTTAATCGCTAAATGTAAGTCCACGTTGGTTAATATTTTTTAGTAATTTATTATCAACGTATTCTCTCGAAAGCTAGTGCTATTTCCACGCATGTTGAATAAATCGTAACAATGTTTAAAAAATCGTGTCTTCCTCACATTATTAAAATAGCATTTATACCTTGATAGTGGTTGAGAAATTTCTATGTGCTTACCAGTGTCCATGCAAGTGTTCCAAGTTTCCATGAGAGTCTTTCTTCGCTCGGCTTTTTCGGGGTTGTTTTCTTCACTTCCTTGCATGTGATAAGGTGGTACGTCGTCTCTTACGAAAGTATTTCCCTTCATCTATATAACAAAGTAACTTTAATCTCTCGACCTTAATTATGTTTTAAACACTTCCTAGATTCGCAGTTTCTCAGCATCCATATAATTGACAATTAGCTCGATTCATTAGGAAAGTTGCCCAAGAATTACGTTGAGTTTTTTTCAGTAAGTCTTAGATGAACTTACAAGGGGACACCGCGAATCGAGACACCCGGATTGCAACGAAATTTTGTGTGAACATAGCTTAGACATTCTCATGAACTATCCAATTGGTTTTATTCTTGTATGCGTACCCGTTTTCGAGATAATTGATATTGAAATACCACATGTGCGGTCTGTGCGGTATATTCCATGAGTGAAAACCTCTTGTCATAGCGGTCCGTGGCCGAGTGGGTTGAGCGAATGTCTACCACGAGAATGGTCGGGGTTCGCGTCCCGTGTCGGCGTTTTTTTAAAATATTTTTTTTCACTTTTTTTTTTATTTTTCTACACATTATTATGTGCTACACATTATTTCTAATATAATAAATAACAAGTAATCTAGTTTTACGATGGACAAGATATATGTTTGATAAAAATCTAACATATTCGTTGTGGTAAGTATTATAACGCAAATTATTTTTGCTGTGTATTTCTTCACGTTGTACGAAAGAGAGTTCTGTAACGGTTTTAACAAAAAACGAGATATACCTGCGCGGGCCTACCGCCAACGATTGTCTTAACGATGCCCCTTTTCGAAGCACTTTCGCATTCGCAAAGCATTCTTGTGTAAGGATGGTATAAGCGAGAACAAGGCGATTACTAACAATAAATGATATAGAATGGCTAAATAATGTGTAGCACATAATAATGTGTAGAAAAATAAAAAAGAAAGTGAAAAAAAAATATTTAAAAAAAACGCCGACACGGGACGCGAAACCCGACCATTCTCGTGGTAGACATTTGCTCAACCCACTCGGCCACAGACCGCTATGACAAGACGTTTCCACTCATGGAATATATCGCACATGACCGCACATGTGGCATTTCAATATCGATTATCTCGAAAACGGGTACGCATTCAAGAATAAAACCAATTGGATAGTTCATGAGAATGTATAAGCTATGTTCACACAAAATTTCGTTGCAATCCGGGTGTCTCGATTCGCGGTGTCCCCTTGTTAGTACTACCTCTCAATATTTGACAGCAGAAAACTTCTCACATTTTTGAGAGCGGCTTTGAATTGCAGTATAGCCGTTCTTTTCATGTCACTATGTTCTAAATCACTTTTCATATGAATTATGAAATGTTCTGAATTAATTGCTTTTTTCTATTGTATATTACTCGAAATAGTTGTTCTCAGTTATTCGTTAGGCTATTTCTCTCAGTTTGTACTTACCACACCGTGTTTTTGATGCAAGCATGCCAAGAAACATCCGACATTTTTGTAGTCTCCTTCGCCGTTAAGTAGTTTATCGTGGGCTTCACCGGAATGTTCAAATGCCGTCAGGTCCTCTGTAGTGTTAACAATACAATATTCATTATTTGTCAAACATGTTTCATGAAAAATGTATTCTTTGCTCACCACGCGAAAGACCCAAAAGTTCCAGGCAGACGGCATAGAATCCGTTGGACCTCTTTCTTCCATGGAAAGGTAGCCTCGGCTCTTGCGTTGACAGTTCCTGAAGCAGGTATCGACATTTTAGAATAGCGATGTATAAAGAATGAAGTAGAATTTCTGTTTAAAATCACAGCAGTACGTATTAATAGCTTCGTATTTACATAGCAGAGGAAAAGACAGAGAAGAACGGAGAAATATTTCATAGTGCTTGGATCCTCTCCCGTCGTCTGAAGGAAAATTAATATTGACTACAATGTTCTACGGTCAATATATACCTTCTTCGTGTAATCAATACTATCATCCCGGACAGAAAAATGTGACAAAGCTACAACCAGAGTAATTACAGTCTGTCTCATCCAAGAATAGACTCGTTTCGCGCAGCTCGACTGACCGCGGGAGGCGCTGCGAGCCTCGCAACTCACACTCCACCACCAACTCCCACTGAGTCTTCATATACGCGGTGTACCGGAATGAAACTGATTAGCATGGAAGTATACAGAATAGAATATCCGCTTCTGTGGAGATACAACTGATGGCTCTCCTTGCTCCATTTTCTTTCGCCAATAAACACTTTAAACAAAAGCGCGGAAAAACTAGCGAAACGAACGTAATAAATAGCGAGCGTGATGATGCGTGTAACACAGGACACCTGGTATAACGCGAGTGAGGCAGTTCGCAGCGCTGCACCGCGTGGCGTCGTTTCAGTGACACTTCGTGCATGCGTTGTGCATTGGGAGTTCTACCAATCAGGGCGAATCTGCGCAGCGAACGACGTAAACTGGTCGTTTGCGAAGCCTATTCTTGGATGAGACAGACTTTAAGATTCGTATCGTGGAAAATAATAGCTGACATACTGTTATCTTTGTGCATGGTCAAGACTGATTTTGTACACTTCCAGCGAAAACTGACGTTGTGGCTTTGTCGTTGCGATAAGATAATGATGATGATCTTTACGTAACGTGAAATTCATTGAAAATGTTTTCGAATCACGCAAACAACAACCCTAATAACTATGACATGCTAAAGCAATTTTTTTTAGGTTATATACTCTCAATTAAAAAAAAAACGTAACACGAATTATAAGGTACTGGCTTATTATAACAAATGGTATTAACAAACGCCAATTTTGAACCACAGATTCGCTTATACACATGAACAAATAAAGTATACGGAGCAAGGAAGAGGAAACAAAAAATATATTCACATCTTTAATTATAAATATACAAATTTATTTTAATTTGAACACACTTTGTAAGTAGATTATACAGAGTGTCTCAGATAACTTGACACCTTGAATATCTTTGTTGTTTTTAAAGATACGTCAAATGTCTGAAGGACAAAGTTGAATGGTAAAATGGGGCTCATACGATACCAAAGAAGTTTTTGGTTTTATGTAATTTTTTTTAGAGATATGAAGGTCAACTTCATTTTTTTAAATGCAATGAGGTATATTTTAATACATCAATTGATGAAGCTGAAAATTCGGTATAAAAAAGTACTAACCTATGTATGTCGAAAAGTTAGTAGTTCAGGAGATATGTCAATTTAAATAATTCTAAAACACCATTACTGTCGTACTAACAAGAACACGTTAGCGTTTATTTACTAGTGTTCAACTATATCCTTTAGACATTTGACGTATCTTTAAAAACAACAAAGATATTCAAGGTGGTCAAGTTAGCTGGGACATCCTGCATATAAATTATGAATTATGTACAGTCCCTGCTCATTTTATTAGACTCACCTGAAGAATTGATGCTTTTTGAAATCCTATAAGGAATTCAACGCTGTTTTCAACCTATGGGGTAATGATTTCGTACTACAAGGTTGCCTTATGGGTTGCCTATCCAAATGTAAAATTTTCTTGTATGAGCAAAAAATCCCCCTTTTACCATGGCCCAGCAATTCACCAGACACGAATCCAATTGAAAATGTCTGGAAGTGCCTGAAAAGAGAACTGGCCAATGAAAATATACATAACAACAAAGACCAAGTTGATAGAGAGAATAATCTATCACTGGCACCATAACGTTATATTAAAAGAAATTGCACAAACTTGCATAGATAGCATGCCGAGAAGAGTTGCGGCTTTAATATCAGCTAAGGGCGGATTAACAAAATATTAGTGTTTCAAGAATTATATTGATCTATTTGTGTTTGTATCCATTGTTTTTGTAAAATAAATATATGGAAAACACATTGGTCATCATTAAGTGATATTTCCATAAGGCTACTATACCCATTATTGATGGTAAAACTCAAAATATCATAATTATAGAGGTGAGTCTAATAAAGTGAGCAGGGACTGTACATAATCCTCTATGGAACAGGCGTACAAGGACACGTATACTCTACTCGACACTACTAAGAGAGCACCTGTGCTGCGTCAACTTCATCAGGTCCATCGATGCTCTATCACACTGCGAACATCCCGTACTCTGCATCTTCTGCTCTAGTTTCCACCGTCAAAGACAATGAAGGTATGTTATCCAAAGGATGCGGTGGCAATGGTGGAGGATCAGCCATCTGGTTATCGAGGTTGCTGTTGAATCTCGTCAGTCCCCAGGCAGCCAGCAGTGTCTCACTAGGCTCGACCTCGGACACATAGCTGTGCCAATCGCTTAGGAGACTCACTCTGGAGATCCTGGAGACCCTGGGAGGAGGCACAGGCTCCGGTGGCAGAGGAGTGATGTACCCATCCTCAGCTTTATTATTCATCTGAGCAACACTCCCGCCCCTCCGCCTATTCTCCACGACATTGACCCCTTTCGGAAGGACAATAGCATCCACCATGTTCTTCTTCACCAGCATCACCCGTTTGCTTCCACGCAACAGCGACGGATACTTCCAGACGATCAGGAAGGTAGTAAAGGTCCCGATGAATAAAGCCGCGGCAGCCACCAGAAACAGCAAGATGATGGCTTGCGCCTTGTCCCTGTTCTTCAGCCAAGTCCTGAACATGTATCCAGGCAACGTCGTCGCCGCCAAGCAATTCAGCGGGGACACGGCGTTCTTGTTATCGCTGAGCAAACAGATCGTATACGTGGTCTCCGGATCGATATTCTGCACATGATAAATGCGCGTGACGTGTTTCGCACAGTTGACCGAGCGTTTCACGCTGCCGCTGTCGAACCAGAGTAGCGTGTGCCCCTTCTCCAGGTTCGGCAGCTTCACCGCGATACTCTTATCCGTGACCGAATCGACGAAGAACCCGGGAACACGAGAAGGGAGTTCCAGATCGCTAGAAAGCAGCTTTCGTAGGCTACCGGAAGCGAGGAACTCGGAAATGCTGCAGGTCACAGTGATAATCTCGGGTTCCTTCGTGGTGGTTGTTGTCTTTGTTACAGTTTGCTCTGTCGAATGGTGAGTGGTAGACTCTGTGATTGGAGGGGCAGTAGAATTAGCTGTACAGAACTCTGCGGTGCTGAAAGGTTTGCCAGCGTTCTTAGACGGAGATGAACAGGTTGGAACACTTATTACACCTGGGTGAGTGTTAATTAGGTCCTGCATCCATTGTAGACTGCAGTCGCAGTTCCAAGGGTTGTTGCCTATCTGCAGGGAAACGCGTCCTCTGTGAAGTATCGCGTCGAATATTCCTTTCGGCAGCGAGGAGATACGGTTCTTGGTTATATCTAATTGTAATATAGAGGAGGACATCGGTTCCAGCGAATTCTGCGACAAACTGACGATGCCGGAGTTGATGAGGTAGAGAGATTTGACATTCGGCGCTCCTTTAAAGGATTCATCGGTGATTTCAGAGATAACGTTCCCTTGCAAGGATATTAACTCAAGTTTGTTAAGAGCGCTTCCGCCGGTGATGTTTTGTAGGAATTGTGGATTGTCGATCACTCCGTTGAGGTCAAGATTGCTCAGAGAACCCGCAGCGTTCTTCAGTAAATTGAATTCGGCTTGTTTGATGACGTTATCTCGGATGGTTAGCATTTCCAGGCTCGTTAGAGGGTCGAAGGCGGCCTTGCGGAGCGAGCTGAGGCTATTCTTCACCAGGGTGAGAACCTTCGTTCGCTTGAAAGTGGCCTGGCCAAACGCGTCGTCTTCTATTTCATCTAGCGAACAGCTCTGCAGCTTTAACTCTTCGATCGGCAGGCTGGTGCTCAGCCAATTCTTCCGCAGCGAGTCACCCGGGAACCCGCAGTTGATCACTGACAGCTTGACGGAATTGGCGGTCTCGCACTGGGCCTGCGGAGAATGTTTGTTAGTTGAAAATTCTACAGCACCGCGCTCAGAAATAAGCCTGGTGTTTTCTTTTCAGTGGGCTTCGAAGGTTCAACGAAATTAGTTTCATGAGTCTGTAGAAACGAAGAGCATGAGTGTCCAAGTTTATTACGGGGGTATTCTAGGCTAAACGATCAGAAAAGAGGTCAGAAATTACAGCGTGTTCGAGGAAATTACAGCTCGTTTAGTGTGATGCATCGAAGGCTGGCGATAGGATTGCCATAATATCTCAAAAACCACGGTATCATTCGAACTAAAATTTTGCACATGTCTTCAGCACATGTGTGGTTATCGTCAGTACCACTGTCACGATAATGTATATATTTTTGTATTTTTGACAGCTTTTCAAAGCGAATGTGAAATATGAAAGTCAATGTGAATACCTCGAAGACCGTTCCTATGTACTCCGATATCACATCGCCAGCATCCAAAGTTTTGGGAATGGCAGAGCAGCTCACAGTCTTGCAGTCAGTGGTCTGACAGTAAGTCGAACTCGATCTCTGATCGAGCGAAGATCCAAAATTCTTTCGTACAGTTGCTGTTTCCACTGTCAATAGATTTGTCTGCGTGCTAATGATTGAATTTGTTGAAATATTATCCGGTGTTTCGAATTTGATCAGATCCGGTGTTGCAAAGCGTGGCCAAATCAAGAAACCAATTGCAGCGAGAGTTGGAAGTGCCACCAGAAACTTCTGCCGTGCAGCAAAACTGCATTCGTTAATGAATTAAATATGGTCGATTAATTCTGAATAATTTATACATTGAGAAATTTTATGCAGCGAAAACAGAGGACATGCAGTATGAGTAAATCAACATGATGAAATGTGGATGTTGTATCAATGAATTCTAATTATCACAAATAACAGATTGCTTCTAATAGTTTGATCTGCAAATATGAATGACCCTTCCCGAACAGCGCACAAGAATGAATGCAGTTAATTGAGGAAGTGTATCTTAAACGTTACAATTAAGACTTGAGACATTTGAGAAGTGTACCTTATCAGTACCTCGGACGTAGACGCCGAGGTCTTCGAAGTTCTTCTTCTTCTAGCGAACATATGGACGTCCTGTCACAGTTCCACAGAGAAAGGATAGTTGCAACCATCTGGCGAACACGATCACATAATCGATTCGTGACAAGAACGCATGTCAATCCTATCTATGCTTCCGCAGATGAACTTTATCGCCCTCAGTAATTAAATTACATTTCAAATGTTTCGTGCATTGGGGAAACGGGGATATACTAGTCATTTTCGCGTTTTATCTGTATACAACTTTATTCACAGTAATTACATATTGATTACACCTGACTACAGTACTAATTACGATACAATAAACAAATATTAGTTCACTCTAGTGGTGGCAGAGTACGCCTGACTTTCTCGAAACACACATGGAAAGCAAGAGCGACATCGCACTCGTCACCTCCTGCTTCCTCAGCTGAAACATTAATTTAATCGCTAAATGTAAGTCCACGTTGGTTAATATTTTTTAGTAATTTATTATCAAAGTGTTCTCTTGAAAGCTAGTGCTATTTCCACGCATGTTGAATAAATCGTAACAATGTTTAAAAAATCGTGTCTTCCTCGCATTATTAAAATAGGATTTATAACTTGATAGTGGTTGAGAAATTTGTATGTGCTTACCAGTGTCCATGCAAGTGTTCCAAGTTTCCATGAGAGTCTTTCTTCGCTCGGCTTTTTCGGGGTTGTTTTCTTCACTTCCTTGCATGTCATAAGGTGATAGGTCGTCTCTTACGAAAGTATTTCCCTTCATCTAGAAGACAAAGTAACTTTAATCTCTAGACCTTAATTATGTTTTAAACACTTCCTAGATTCGCATTTTCTCAGCATCCGTATAATTTGACAATTAGCTCGATTCATTAGGAAAGTTGCCCAAGAATCACGTTGAGTTTTTTTCAGTAAGTTTTAGATGTACTTAGTACTACCTTTCAATATTTGACAGCAGAAAACTTCTCACATTTTTGAGAGCGGCTTTGAATTGCAGTATAGCCGTTCTTTTCATGTCACTATGTTCTAAATCACTTTTCATATGAATTATGAAATGTTCTGAATTAATTGCTTTTTTCTATTGTATATTACTCGAAATAGTTGTTCTCAGTTATTCGTTAGGCTATTTCTCTCAGTTTGTACTTACCACACCGTATTTTTGATTCAAGCATGCCAAGAAACATCCGACATTTTTGAAGTCTCCTTCGCCGTTAAGTATTTTATCATGCACTTCACCGGAATGTTCAAGTTCCTTCAGTTCCTCTGTAGTATTAACAATACAATATTCATTATTTGTCAAACATGTTTCATGAAAAATGTATTCTTTGCTCACCACGCGAAAGACCCGAAAGTTCCTTGCATTCGTCAAAGAATCCGTGGGACCTCTTTCTTCCATGGAAAGGTCGCCTCGGCTCTTGCGTTGACAGTTCCTGAAGCAGGTATCGACATTTTAGAATAGCGATGTATAAAGAATGAAGTAGAATTTCTGTTTAAAATCACAGCAGTACGTATTAATAGCTTCGTATTTACATAGCAGAGGAAAAGACAGAGAAGAACGGAGAAATATTTCATAGTGCTTGGATCCTCTCCCGTCGTCTGAAGGAAAATTAATATTGACTACAATGTTCTAAGGTCAATATATACCTTCTTCGTGTAATCAATACTGTCATCCCGGACAGAAAAATGTGACAAAGCTACAACCAGAGTAATTAAGATTCGTATCGTGGAAAATAATAGCTGGCATACTGTTATCTTCGTGCATTGTCAAGACTGATTTTGTACACTTCCAGCGAAAACTGACGTTGAGGCTTTGTCGTTGCGATCAGATAATGATGATGATCTTTACGTAACGTGAAATTCATTGAAAATGTTTTCGAATCACCCAAGCAACAACCCTAATAACTATGACATGCTAAAGCAATTTTTTTTAAGGTTATTTACTCTCAATTAAAAAAAAGAAACGTAACACGAATTATAAGGTACTGGCTTATTATAACAAATGGTATTAACAAACGCCAATTTTGAACCACAGATTCGCTTATACACATGAACAAATAAAGTATACGGAGCAAGGAAGAGGAAACAAAAAATATATTCACATCTTTAATTATAAATACACAAATTTATTTTAATTTGAACACACTTTGTAAGTAGATTATACAGAGTGTCTCAGATAACTTGACACCTTGAATATCTTTGTTGTTTTTAAAGATACGTCAAATGTCTGAAGGACAAAGTTGAATGGTAAAATGGGGCTCATACGATACCAAAGAAGTTTTTGGTTTTATGTAATTTTTTTTAGAGATATGAAGGTCAACTTCATTTTTTTTAATGGAATGAGGTATTTTTTAATACATCAATTGATGAAGCTGGACATTCGTTATAAAAAAGTACTAACCTATATATGTCGAAAAGTTAGTAGTTCAGGAGATATTTCAATTTAAATAATTCTAAAACACCATTACTGTCGTACTAACAAGAACACGTTAGCGTTTATTTACTAGTGTAACATCTTACAATAGTACGACAGTAATGGTGTTTTAGAATTATTTAAATTGAAATATCCTCTGAACTACTAATTTTTCGACATACATACGTTAATACTTTTTTATAACGAATTTCCAACTTCATCGATTGATGTATTAAAAAATACCTCATTCCATTTAAAAAAATGAAGTTGACCTTTATATCTCTAAAAAGAATTACATAAAAACAAAAACTTCTTTGGTATCGTATGAGTCCCATTTTACCATTCAACTTTGTCCTTCAGACATTTGACGTATCTTTAAAAACAACAAAGATATTCAAGGTGGTCAAGTTAGCTGGGACATACTGTATATAAATTATGAAGTATGTATAATATTGTGATATATAAAAATCAATGTTTAATCTAGTTCCACGTACAAAACGTCAAAATGTCTTATCAAAGTACAATACTAGTATGTAAACATTAAGGTAAATATTACAAATACTATGTTTGACAAATGGACTGCGGATTTGTATGCAAAAATATATTTGAAAAGATGAATTGGTATTGAAGGGGTAGTATCCTTCTTTAGCGTTTTCACTGTTCTATATTTTATCCGCTCCTTTTTGTAATAAATGCACAAGATCCGCAGTCAATTGGTAGGAGATAGTTTCAAAGTACGTTAGCGTAAAACGTTGAACACTTTATGAGCATTTGCAGCAGTTGCGCAACGAGACATTCTCTCGGTCTTTCGTGACCTCCTCGTCGACCGTATTTGCGAGGGGTCTACCACGAGTTTCCGGCAATATTAAACACAAGAGACCCGCCATTAGGGTGAAAACGCCGCAAAGAGTGGTTGGTCCCCACCACATAACAGCGCCTAACAGATCGGCCACATAAGGTGCAGCTATACTTCCGACGTGCGACATCGCTGAATTCGTTCCAACCGCGGAATTTCTGCACACCTGTTCCGGAAAAAGTAACAGTCGTAACAGCGAGCAATTTGATTGTAAACTGGGAAACTTTTACATTGCACAAACTTCCCAGATTTATGGTAGATCTTTTGAAAACTGTCAGAAACTAAATAATTGGACACATTTGTCAACTATTTGGTCGAACGGTCTGTATAATTACCGTAGGAAAAAGTTCCGAGCTGTACAAAATAACTATTCCATAAGCAGCCGACGCGCTGAACCTTCCAATCAGAGAAATGATCATGACAGTGTTAGCCTCCGCTGTAGGGATCGCTAAAATTCCCAATAAACATATCGCTGCTATGATATACAACAATCCACTTCCCAGTCGTCTTCCCACAAGTATCAATATGGGAGTCGGTATCAGATACGCAGGAATTTCCGTCAGCCCCATAACGAGAACGTAAATATACCGATTCGTTGAGAAATTGTTTACGTTTAATGCTAGAACATCCAAAAATTCCCGTCATTAATGCTGAAGCAAATTTCATAGAGAAGAAAGTGACGAATGAAAAATGATTATTGAACGTTCATTACCTAGTGCATAGTAGGAGAGCGAAGCGGTCATCCAGTTGAAATTCGTGATAATGAGTCTGTTGCGTAATTCACGGTTGCTTATGAGAACGCGGAGACCTTCGATATCTTTTTTTAATCGTTCTTTTGTGGAGTCTCGACTTGCAATCGAGTTAGTCGAGCCTTTGAAATCCTGGCAGTGCATTGTCAACGATGTGTCTATTATTGCCGATGATGAAGAGGATCTCTTGGTTGCCTTCTCGATCAAGTTTCTCGCTTCCTTGCGACGGTTGTGGGCTATCAGCCATCTTGGAGACTCTGGCATGATCCTGAGAAATAATATTAGTATTACTGCTGGTTTCATACTCTTTTCTACATTGATTAATATTTAAATGAAGCCAAATATGTATTTGCACACGACACCGCGTTTACGAAATCTGACAATTTATACCTACGTAGAAATACACGACGAGCAATTACCTCGACGCAATTAGAAAATTCCTGTAAAATATGTGAAACATAAAAATCTCAAGTGAAAAGATCATAATATTCAATATCGTATTAGCGCGTTCTCGTTCCACTAAAATCGTTAATCACAGCAGAGTGAAATTTCGTTTAACCGCGGCCTCTCTAAATATAAAAGTGGACATTACGCAAACACAACAGCGATTTAAAGCGAAGGAACACTTTATTGAAACGATTCGTCGAACAATTTAAGGGCTTACCATAGGGGTATTAGCAGCACCAGCGCTGGCAAGGAAATTGCCAATTGTACGTGCCTCCATTCGTGTAGGAAATAAGCTACGCCCGGTATGATGACAGTTCCACTGGCATATCCAATGTTATAAGCAATGCCCATCCACTGTCTGTGTTTCTCGGTTGCAACCTCTGTCACTGCACGGAGAAATTTGAAACAGTAGGAAGATTAAAAATTTCCAATATTTTTAAATTGTTAAAGGAAGATTAAAAATTTCCACTTTTTTTAAATTGTTAAAGGAAGATTAAAAATTTCCAATTTTTTAAAATTGTTAAAGGAAGATTAAAAATTTCCAATTTTTTTAAATTGTTAAAGGAAGATTAAAAATTTCTAATTTTTTTTAAATTGTTAAGGGATGATTATAAATTTACGATTTTTTTAAATAGTTAAGGGAAGATTATAAATTTCTAATTTTTTAAAATTGTTAAAGATTAAAAATTTCCAACTTTTTTTAAATTGTTAAAGGAAGATTAAAAATTTCAAATTTTTAAAAATTGTTAAAGGAAGATTAAAAATTTCCAATTTTTTTAAATTGTTAAGGGAAGATTAAAAATTTCCATTTTTTTTTTAATTGTTAAGGGAAGATTAAAAATTTCCATTTTTTTTTGAATTGTTAAGGGAAGATTAAAAATTTCTAATTTTTTTTAATTGTTAAGGGAAGATTAAATATTTCCAATTTTTTTAAATTGTTAAAGGAAGATTAAAAATTTCCAGTTTTTAAAAACTGTTAAAGGAAGATTAAAAATTTCCAATTTTTTTAAATTGTTAAAGGAAGATTAAAAATTTCTAATTTTTTTTAATTGTTAAGGGAAGATTAAATATTTCCAATTTTTTTAAATTGTTAAAGGAAGATTAAAAATTTCTAATTTTTTTTAATTGTTAAGGGAAGATTAAATATTTCCAATTTTTTTAAATTGTTAAAGGAAGATTAAAAATTTCCAGTTTTTAAAAACTGTTAAAGGAAGATTAAAAATTTCCAATTTTTTTAAATTGTTAAAGGAAGATTAAAAATTTCTAATTTTTTTTAATTGTTAAGGGAAGATTAAATATTTCCAATTTTTTTAAATTGTTAAAGGAAGATTAAAAATTTCCAGTTTTTAAAAACTGTTAAAGGAAGATTAAAAATTTCCAATTTTTTTAAATTGTTAAAGGAAGATTAAAAATTTCTAATTTTTTTTAATTGTTAAGGGAAGATTAAATATTTCCAATTTTTTTAAATTGTTAAAGGAAGATTAAAAATTTCTAATTTTTTTTAATTGTTAAGGGAAGATTAAATATTTCCAATTTTTTTAAATTGTTAAAGGAAGATTAAAAATTTCCAGTTTTTAAAAACTGTTAAAGGAAGATTAAAAATTTCCAATTTTTTTAAATTGTTAAAGGAAGATTAAAAATTTCTAATTTTTTTTAATTGTTAAGGGAAGATTAAATATTTCCAATTTTTTTAAATTGTTAAAGGAAGATTAAAAATTTCTAATTTTTTTTAATTGTTAAGGGAAGATTAAATATTTCCAATTTTTTTAAATTGTTAAAGGAAGATTAAAAATTTCTAATTTTTTTTAATTGTTAAGGGAAGATTAAATATTTCCAATTTTTTTAAATTGTTAAAGGAAGATTAAAAATTTTCAGTTTTTTTAAATTTTTAAAGGAAGATTAAAATTTTCCAATTTTTTTTAAATTGTTAAGGGATGATTATAAATTTACGATTTTTTTAAATAGTTAAGGGAAGATTATAAATTTCCAATTTTTTAAAATTGTTAAAGATTAAAAATTTCCAATTTTTTTAAATTGTTAAAGGAAGATTAAAAATTTCCAGTTTTCTTAAATTGTTAAGGAAAGATTAAAACTTTCCAATTTTTTTAAATTGTTAAGGGAAGATTAAAAATTGCAAAGTGGCCCCTGTATTCTGTAATCGATGCGGACAATTTTCATTTTGCAAAATGATCCGGAATGTAGTTAGGACGAAAGTGCATTCAAATCGTATGTTCTTAATCTCAATAACTTATTGACAGCGCTATTTGTCTCCGCGGTATTAATCAATCCGGTTCCCGTTCCGAAACCCGAAATAACCTGAATCTAAACTATTTAAATATAGCCTCGGCCATTCACTATATTGCACGCGTCAGAAGTGGGGTCAGAAATTCGTCTAATTACGACGTGAAAGGAGACTTTCAAATTATCATTATGCCGGTCGCAAGAAAAGGGACGTAAAAGTGCTGCGTTGCCGGTAATAAGTATAATAAGCCGAGTTAGACTGTGACGTAACGAAGGGTCTGATGTTTCGAGCTGTCAGCAACGAATCATGAATTCATGCGGTGCGCGGCTGATACGACAATGTGTATTAATGTTCATTTTCTGTATGCGCGGTGGTTGTTGCAACGTTAAACGAGCATAAATCATAACTCACGTGTCGTGAACGCCGAATACTGAATCGCGGCGTGGCTAGCACCATTAAGAAGCCGTGAGATCATGAAAGCCCAGTACCATGGGACAATAGCACCGGCTGGGCCGGATGTTATTAGCAATATCGTGCCAATAACGTAACTCATTTTGCGGCCATACTTGTCGGCTAAAACTCCGAAAATTGCGCTGCCTAACAATTTGCCGAGAGACAGGGCCATGTGAGTGCTCGAGCGAGCTGCGCTGTTGTCGCATACTAAATCCCACTGAAATTTAATTGGGAGAAAAAAACATTATTGCTCTGCGATCATGGTCTTGCTGCATAGGAGTGGAAATTCCTCTTTCATGGGAACCTTTCAAAATGGTCCATTACCAGAATAGACTATATCCCTTTCATCATAATGTTCCTTCATAACAATTTAGTTGTATCTCATAATTAAATTTACTTTTACTTTACATCTACTCTAGATGCGTTTGATCGTTTTGTCTATAATGAATGGAAAATATTCCTTGATAAAAGCGACACAGTTAAATGTAACGTAACTATCTTTTAATCCAGAGTTCCAAACATTTTTTAAAAACGGAATGAAGTAGTTTATTGATGAGTGACATTATTGCAGAAGAACAAATGAGCTAATGTGTGATTTCATGCTCACATCTTGGACGAATGAAGTCCCCTCGACATCAGGCTCGAAGTCTCTCACTGCGCAAGCTATTGTTTTCTGTGTACCATTATCCATCTTGTACCTTAAAGCTTTTTCAAATCCAATTTTTGCAAAATACTGATAATCATAATCGTACATGGTACACGATGTAGCCGAGGAAATGTTCCTTATTTCCTCACGAGTCCAATTTGCCGCGGTTAGGCTCGGCACTGCGCACCAGTGAGTGGGAACCTACATTTTACGAAATCTGTTAATCATTTATGCTAACCATGTGCTCGCAGTTGCATAAGCTAGTTTAAAGCGCGATTTCCTCTGTTAGTTAACATTTTTTCTCGTATGTAGTTCCAATTAACTGTTCGAAGATTGAACAGTGAAACGAAAAGATTAACATCACTTTTTCAACCACATAAATAAAATTTTTTCTGGTGAAAACATTTCTAGATATTTTTTTAACATTATAAATGAGGAAGTACATTGAAAGAGGAGATGTTCAGAATTCCTTAAAAGATACTGAAAGATGTTTTCGACAGTACTTTATAATTGAGAGGAATATTTTTTATTTACACTTTTTCGAGAGATAAAGACGTGTCTGACTTACTTCGGCAATAAAAATGTAAGACATCGAATGCATCCCATTAAATATCGTTGGCGTTAGCGTAAAAATGAATATTATCCACAGAAAATTAGACCCACTGCCAAGTTTGTCAAGCTCCACTAACAGTGGATCTGTGGCCTTCGATTTTGTCATGTCGTCTGACGGATCGCCCGACATGATGGCTTCTGGAAATTAAAACAAGCAAAACAACATTAATTGTTGTAATTATTCAATGGACAACAATGAAGAACATCGAAAAAATTATAATTTATATGGAACGTTTGTAACTCCGGGTCAAAATAGACCCAAGCCCAGTTGTCCTACCCAAGTGAATCGATAAAGTGTTAACAATGCGAAATTTCTAAAAGAACTTCTTCACAGAAAAATTAATAATGAACAGTCCCGTTTATACAGGGTGAGTCTGCAGAAACAGAACACCTAAATATCTCCGTTACTTTTCGTTGTACAAAAAAACTTCTTAGGACAAAGTTACACTGTTTGAAGGGTTACATGTAATGGTGTAAGGGAAAAAATTTTCGAGGTCATTTTTTTATGAGATTTAAAGGTCATCGATATTTTTTTAAATGAAACATCAATTTAATATCAATTCTAACATCAATTTCAATTTCAATGTCAATTTTTCAATTTCAACTTCAATTTCAATATCAACTCTTCAACTTCATTTTCAACTGCAATTTTTCAATTTCAACTTTAATTTTAACTTCAATTTCTATTCTTCCATTTCAACTCCAATTTCTACTCTTCCATTTCAACTTCAATTTTTCAATTTCATTTCATTAATATCAACTTCAATTTCAATATCAACCCTTCAACTTCATTTTCAACTGCAATTTTTCAATTTCAACTTCAATTTCTATTCTTCCATTTCAACTCCAATTTCTACTCCTCCATTTCAACTTCAATTTTTCAATTTCATTTCGTTAATATCAACTTCAATTTCAATATCAACCCTTCAACTTCAATTTCAATATCAACCCTTCAACTTCAATTTCAATTTCAACTCTCCAATTTCAATTTTCCAATTTCAAGGTCAATTTTTCAATTTCAACTTCAATTCTTCAATTTCAATTCGTTAATTTTAACTCTTTAATTTCAACATCAAATTTTTATTTCAGCTCCTATTTCAATATCAACTCTTCAACTTCATTTTCAACTTCAATTTTTCCATTTCAACTTCAATTTTAACTCTCCCATTTCAACTTCAATTTCAACTTCAATTTCTACTCCTCAATGTCAACTTCACATTTCTACTCTTCCATTACAATTTCAATTTTTCAATTTCACTTCGTTAATTTGAACTCTTCAATTTCAACGTCAATTTTTCAATTTCAACTCTTCAATTTCAATTTTTTAATTTCAACGTCAATTTCAAATCTTTGCAATTTCATTTTCAACGTCAATGTTTCAATTTCAATTTGAACTCTTCGATTTACACTAGCAAGTAAACGCTCTTAGTACGACAGTAATGGTGTTTCAGAGTTATTTCAATTGAAATATCTCCTGAACTACTAACTTTTCGACATACATGGGTTAGTACTTTTTTATAACAAATGTCCAGCTGCATCGACTGATGTATTAAAAAATACCTCGTTCCATTTAAAAAAAATATCGATGACCTTGAAATCTCATAAAAAAAATGCCCTCGAAAATTTTTTCCCTTACACCGTTACATGTGGCCCTTCAAACAGTGTAACTTTGTCCTAAGAAGTTTTTTTGTAGAACGAAAAGTAACGGAGATATTTAGGTGTTCTCTTTCTTCGGACTCACCCTGTATAAGCTTTAATGCATACAATGTTCTTAACAAAACTCGGTAGTTTAATAAACCACGTGTATTTACTAACCAGTTGCTATATCAACTCGAAGATCGACAACACAATTCCAATAAACAATCGATGACCTCCTAGTTGTTGGCGTATTCAGCAATCATGCTTGTATCCTCCAATCTGATCCGCGTTTTCATAAATAAATTAAATTCTTATTTTCGAAAACATGTTCTCACACTCACTGTCACGTTATGTATACAATCTCGTCAGATCCACGATTCAATAAAACCATCACTGCACTTATCAACAAAGATTCCTTCCGCTATAGCAGTTTCGCAGTTCTTCTTACCGACACACTGTCCCTAAAGTTTAGACTATTGCCACTACATTTTTCAATGTAGAAATATTAATAACTGATGTAAATATTATTTAAATACTGATTGAATGATGGCATCGTAGAAAATCACGATTACAATTCCACATGTACGGCAGTGCGTAACATCGATGTCTAACAATGTAACACAATGACAAACATAGAGCGACGAAAATCACAGATGGCAGCCTTTCGTTGCGCAATTGTGCGCGAGGTAACTCGGGCAGTTTGTACGACACTGAAAGAATTATCAGATCCATCGGATGCATTTACTTACAACTTATCAGGCAAAGCGGCTTAATGGCCGCGATACGGCAGCTATCACACACAAGTTCCTTTAACTATTCTACCGTCTAACGCGGCGAGTTCCAGAGCAATAATCGGCTCGTTGCAACCCGTTAAGCTCGTAAATACACGAAAGATTCATCATTAAACGGTATCGGCGTCTGTTATCTCGTCGAGAGCCAATTCACGCGATACCAAGATCCGAAATCTTGATCGCTGGAGGCGAAGTTGTGAAACAAGCCTCTCGCCAAATTAAATTAACCCGAACGATTCTTTTGAACTTTAACCTGTCAACCGAGTACCTTTAATCGAAGCTTCATTCATTCATTCAACCTTCAAATCCGTTGAATATCGTAGTATAGAAATAAATGTTTCGATTAATTTATTATTAGGTTAGCGGAAAGTTAAGATATTTTCCTTTCTCGAAATTAAATTAACCAGGACGAGCCGGTTCTCTTCAACTTTAACCCGTCAAGCGAGTAAATTTAATTAAACCTCGATGATAATGTGTAATTAAGGTCTTCAAATTCGTGGTAGTCATTTATCTTGGATACTTCGAGATTTGTACTAGGAAAAATTCTAGTACACTATCGCAGTAATTTTACGATGTCTAGTCTTTATGGCGCTGTAAAAGCAAATGGAAAGAACAGTGATAAACATAATTTGTGCAGTCTCTTATCGCCGGGAATCCGAAAAATGATTGTTTTTATTGTTCTTAATCGGCAGGTGTGATATTAAACACGATACAAATGATCGAATGCATTTTATATCACATGTATAATCAAATTATATCAATTGGATTGATCATAAGATTCCGTGGATAAACGATTAATAATACAGTGTACCCGATTAACAGATTAAATCAACTTTTTATCTGTTGCTCAATATAGCGACTAAAATTGTGGTTGTACTATATTTTTGTTGCAAGCGGTACAGACAGTCCGTATTTATTTTTACAAATTTAATTTGATAGCGTGAAATTAACGAGACCGTTATCTGTGTTTCGTTAATTTTTACAGAATTTCGTATATTAATTGGATGACCGGGGATCATTTATCTTTATGATTTAACCAGTGAACGTGTCCACGTGTATTTAATCGCATATTTTCGTATTCGCGACGTCTCGAGATTACTTCGACGATTTTCAGCTCTGTTTTGCTCGCGACGGAAAAGTATGATGCAGTTTTGTTTTTTATTAAACATTGTTGACGAAAGTACTCTGTTCGTAAAATCGCAATTCCTTGTTTCGAGAATCTCGTACAGTATTATTATACATAACTCGTACTCACTAGTAAAAGTCATGATGAAGATATAACGGACATCAGTCTCGAATTATTATATAATTAAGTATTGTACACGTTTAAAAAAGTAGTCGAACATTACGTCAACGGTACATCGAAAACTGTTTAACGATAAACCTTATCGTTCGTAAGCACTCGTCTTTCTCTTATACCGAATGATTCGAAACTTTATTATCGCGTCCATCGAAACGAAATGTTACGCTCGGCTTAAGTGTAGTGTGTACTCGTTCAAGTATGAAAATAAATTCTCTGGAATGCTTGTCTATCCGTCAAATGTAATTACAGTGTTCGGAGATGAATTTCTGTGGTGTAAATCGCAGTCTTTATTATTTGTTGATATGCACTCTTCGCACCATGGGGACGTTGTAAACTAAATAGAAAAATGAGTCTAGTATGTGGTTCAGGGACCGTAACCAGGCTTCGATCTTGTAATTTATTTCCTTCGAAATTGAAAATGCTTCCTTCTGCGGAGGCATGGACCTGGAAAAATTAAGCACGCCTAGAATTTCGCCCTAATTGCTTCGATAAGCGTTGAAATCCACTGTCTAGTAACTACGTGACTAGAAAATTGAAGTTCGTAGTAATTGTTTATAAAAATACCCGTCTGTTTCCGATTGTTCATTTCGGTTGTTGTAAGTATACATATAGCAGGCAGGAAAAGCGCTCGTCGTCTTCACTCTGTGAAACTGGCTTGTCTTAATAGAGATCGACGATTCTTTCGATAAAGTTACGCCATTTATCAATTCTTCGTCGCTATACGTCACTTCGCCTTCGAGCACCGTCAAAGTGACGTTGGTGAAATTTTTCGCGATGTAATTGTCCAGATACATCCCTGGGAAATCAGCAACAAATAGTACGTCGGTGTCGTTAGACCACGTATAAACATGTTGCTGAATTTCTTCCAATTTGTACCTAAACATCAAATAAACATTAATAACTTCCTTTCAGACGGCCAAACAATTTCAATTGAAATTCTACTGAACAGAAGTCGTGAGCAATTTAAAGAAATTACTGTAAGTTACATACCTGTAGGAATTATATTGTGACAAAAGTGGCATTAGATACGAAATAGGCTTGAAAGGATGCCAATCAACGGTTAGCAAGTCAACATTTGGATCGAACATTCTTTGCTGGAATCTTCCATTTAATGAACACCATACGTCTATGTAGATACTCAAGTTTGATGACAGATGTGACCATTTTGCAGGCCTTTTGTAATGATGATCGCTTTGTCTAACACGTCGCTCTTGCTCTATCAAGTTGTCCTAAAAATGTCAGTACAAAAATGATCAGAAACTACCCATTATTTTTTAGTTATAAATAGAAAGAATTTGTTGAGATTGTAACTCAGATAATAAGTACCCTAATGCAGAAGGCGTACTGTCTAGCCATGTCACCATGTTTCTCCCATCGATCGCTCTGCACCCACGCCTTCGGATCCAGATAACGATCTTCGTTGCTCACATTATCGTGGATTCTAATCACGACTAGTATAGTGTCCCAAGCATGAACCATCATGTCCCAGGAATAGCCGTACATACCTGGTACCCAATTATTATAACCCTAAAAATAGTAAAAAGTTCGATCCAGTAGAACCATCGCCGATAATCAAATAAATATATAATGTTTCTAACAATTCATAGCCAGAGGAATTGAAAAAGATCATTTAAAAAGAACAACATTTCCAGCTAGAGAGTAAAATTCCCGATCCTGTCGATTAAAACACGCATCCTCGAGGGATCCTCCAGAACGAATTATTTCTTAATTCCTAAAGACTTTATACACGATTTATACTTTATGCACGATCGTAATAGTGTCGACACAGACGATACCTTAGTGATGAAATGAGAGTACGGAAGGAAAAATTGTAAAGCCACGTGAAAGAGTAAGAGAGATACAACAAATTTTTGCTTCTTCGTCGCACCTTCTTTCGTGCGTTTGCAAACTGTTCTGATATTTCTGTCTTCGTATTTTCGTTCCAGTGCTCTATCATCTTGCTCTTTAACGACGCTCTTCGGTTTACTATCTGTTTCGAAGTCGACCTCGCCACGCAACGTGAAGTTTGTTTGTTGCTTCAGAGTATCTTCACTTGATTCTTCTTCGCAAGCAACTTCTTTCTCATATTCAATTTCGAATCGATTCTCTCGGAACGCGCCACAGCCTTGGATACTCTGATTTTGTACTAAAAGCGACGTGCAATTGTATTTCAAATACGAAATGCACTTTCGGGGCCAGTCTGCGTTGCAGAAGAGAGGCAGTGTTGCGAGGCAAACGTACGGAAACATTCCTAACGATAAATATAAGTGTCAGTCGAATCTCAAAAGAAGATTCTAAGCAAAGTATAAAGGGAAAGAATTATTTATAAATTAATACGACGAACCTTACCTATGTTGAACAATCGAGAATTCATCAAATGGAACGTTGTGCAAAAAATCATGGCGGGAATGCGTGTTTTTTCAAACAATATCCAGAAACCGACCGTCAGATCAAAAATGAACCCGAACCAGTGGACTACGAAGAAATCAGTTTGCTCAGTGGTCAAGAATAGTCTGAAAAATAGGAATTATATTTTGTTAAGATAGTTTTACAATACGACTTTCTTTAATTCAACTCTTTTCTTAATATTAAATATGATTTTTCCGTACATACACTTACTTGAACGGAGTGAAGACCCAGTGTGTCGACAAATTCGTCATGGCGTACCCCGACAACCATTCTGTGCTAGATTTCTTCAATCCAGCTATGAAGTACAGTGCAAAAAATTGAAATTTCAAGATAAAGTAGTTCCACAATGGTACACTATCCTTGTTTCCTTTGGAGCTCGTTTTTCTCGCATCCAGCGCACTGTAAAAAGGATTGTTAATTAATCTCTGCATCTACGAGCAACGGGTGAGTCGTATAATTCTTTCTCCCTATAATTTTTCAGTTTTGTGCAAATGATGTTCACCATTTGGTATTGCGAATTGTGTGGAGTTGATTTTGATGGGAAGGTTCTTTGCAGACAGTGTTTCCTATCGATGATGACAATTTTTCAACGCGTGTTCGTCACTTTTGTGAGATCATTTAATTAATATTTACAAGATCCTAACTCACGTCTCTGATTACGGACCGGATTTCCCATTCGGATGAGACATTTCCTTTCAAACTCACAAGAACTTATTAGCCTCCGTACCCCAGAGGAGAGTCGCAACGATTCCGTAGAGATACGTGTGGTTGTTCCAGTAGCTTTTGTTCAGCAGAAAGATGTACCAGTAAGGCATCACGAAACAGGCGCAGGCGAGTTTAAAACGAGAGCCCAGCATTATCCCGAAAGCTCCTATCCACATGATCGTGTAAATTACTATGACCCACGCCAGCGACGGAGGCTTCATTCCGTGGATCAATGGGAAATGACACTCCAGGGGGTCTCCCCATCTTATATCCACGTCTGAGAGACCTCTTTCCTCCACGACGTCGAACACCATGCAGAATCCTGAAAAATTTTTACTAAAGGCATTCGGCGAACAGCGATAGCTCCCAGAAGTTTTGATTTATCTAACCCTTCTTCCACCCGTGTATCAATTCTCTGTTTATTTTCTCTACACATATTCACGGAGATTTACCTTTCTAATTTTCACTGATACCGAATAAGTGATAATGATGAAATGACTTACCGAAAAGCGCTCGAACGACTCCCAAACAGGCAGCATCAGTCGGTCGGTACAAAAGATTCGTGAGTTTTTCGAAACTGGAGACATCGTCCAATCGAAATCCACAAAGTTTCTCAAATCTCTTTTCAAACGAACATCGCACCCAAAAACTTTGTCCATTCTGCTTGCGATACTCCTTTTTAATTTCGGATCCCCAATCTTCGGGGCTGGTTAGTTTTCTACTTTTCCTCCACATGATCGAAGCATTCAAAGAATCTGTTAAATAGATCCAAAAGATGAGTACGGTATACTATTGAAAATACATTCGGAGTATTTTACAATATATATTTGAACAACTTCTCATTTTACTAGAGTTACACTTCGATTAAAAAACAAAATTACCGTCGCCGTCTCGTGGAAATGTTCATCGAATTTTGACTCTGAACTCTGAATCCGAGCGTAGGTCGTCCACCTGATAAGAGGGCGAGACGACCCGCGACAAACCGACGGCAAGTTGATTGCATTGTAAATGGAACGAACGAGCGTAAACGAGACTCACCTAGGACAGGCCGAAAGTGTCGGTGTCCGCAGCCAGGAGAGATGAAACCGGTCCGATGAGGATGTATCGAAGGTTGCTCGACTTCTGCGCGTCGCAGCTGCAGGAGTAGTCGCAGAAGAAGAAAATCCGGATGCTGAGAGAGAGCAGGAGCAGCGTCGCCAGGCAACGTGCTCGATTATTGACCCGCGCCCGCGCAATAATAATATATTATCGGGCATTCTTCAGCGCTGCGCTTAGGTTCATCGGTACTTTATCGGCCGATACTCAAAACTCTATCGGAGCCAGCCTTCGTTTCATTTGTTACACCGATTAGAGCGAAATTTATACGTGTTCTATCGACACGTTCTCTGCCGTGTCACTCGCGACAGAATTACTCACACAGATACGAAAATCTCATTAAACGTATTATTTATATAATCATATTATAATATATGATTTTTTAAATAAAGAAATTTGTTGGATAATTCTTTACAAACGCGTCTTCGTCCCAGAGTTAATAGCTCGATACTTTCCAGCTAGTTGAACGTAAAAATCGAGTTTAAGAACTTCAGACTGCTGTTTTGAAGCGAATGACTATATGGAATGGAAATTACCTCTGTTCGATAGCGAAACGCTGCATATGCTTTTGCAGTGAGCGGACTGAGGCGTTCGCCGAGGATTTCGCTGGCATGTGCGACTCTGCATAAAAATAAATTATCGAGGTGCGGTTATCTCCGGCAATTACCAGCATAATAATGTGTAATTATATAACTATGTTCAACTTATTGACAGTTTCTGTTGAGGTATGATAGGATAGAGCTTCCACGCGATAACGTGTCTGCGACTCGAAAAAGGGAATGGAAATACTGGTGTACCTCTCGACTCTTGAACTAAGTGAACTGACGTAATAACAATGTGTGATAAACGCTGCAAGAGTAAATAATAGCTAACAGATGGAGGAAAAATACTGTATGTTCGGAAAAACGGTATTCTTCGTCGGGAAGGTCTCGAGGGATCAGCAAGGGTCATAGAGACATTTATTCGAATCAATTCCACTAGGTTGCTCAGCTTAACCCCTTTTCCATCAACGAGCTGATGACCTGTCTACACGATTATTTCGTTCATACTTTCTCGTCACTTCGACGAGATGATGTGTGTGCATCGATCTTTCCTGGAAACATGGTTCACAAACTAGTTCTTCACATAGTAAGTAATTGATACCAACGTAAAGAAGAGATTCAAAATAGAGTTTAAACAGCGTGCTCAACATAGACAAAATGGCATAAATCATTCATGTATGGTACCTCACGAGGATATTACTCGGACAACGTAATGCGAATTAGCGAGCGACGATTACGTGGTTTTTGAATAAGCTGCCATGCCTTTTTGGTCTCGCAGCTGGGGTGTTCGACTGAATGGGCATAACTTCGCGTTCTAAATCCCCAACGGCCGTTTTAGAGCCGTAAAACAAAGGGCTGATTTATTTCTGCACGCCCCTCAATCTGTCTCCGTGGACCACTTTTGATTAGTGCTGCCTCTTCAAGCTTCGGGCCTCTGCGATCTCGATGTTTTCGGTTATTCTACGGAACAACGTAAATTATTAAAAAATTATACATCTCAATCATTTCCTTAAAAGTACATTTTACCACGCTTATATTAAATTGCCGTGTTGTTCTATGCGTCAAATCTTGTAATCGAATTTTAAACCTCTTCCCATAGTCCAATCTTGCTGAAATTTTGTATACACACTTGCTTTCGATGACAATAAAAGTAAAAAATAAAATATATAAAAAGGACATTTGTAAAACCACGCTAATATTAAAATGCACTAGAAAGAAGAATATAATTTCTTCCTCATTCTCCATAAAATACCGAATCCAGTTAAATGATTAATAATATTTTTCCACAAAATTTTAAGCAATTAGTTCAAAATGTCTCGTTATAAAATTAGTGTCGGAATAGATAGAAAAATTTAATATAAATTTAAATAAAATCATGACTGTAGTGACTATAAAAATAAAAGCGGTGGAGCTCTAAACTATATTGACGTAATCTTCGTGGACGCTCCACGCTTTTATTTATAGTCATTAGTTTCATGATTTTATTGAAATTTGTATTAAATTTTTCTATCTATTCCGACACTAATTTTATAACAGAAGAAATTTTGATCTAATTGCTTAAAATTTTGGGGAAAAGTATTGTTAATCATTTATCTGCATTCGGTATTTTATGAAGAACCAGGAAAAAAATTATTTTCTCCTTTTAGTGCATTTTAATATAAGTGTGGTTTTTAAAAAGTTTTTGTAGATGTACCTCAAAAATAACACTGGCAATATGTTATTATCATACAGAGTTACTAAACACAAATCATGTGAATAGAGAAACAATACACTATTAAATTTATTTTATCAAATAAGTTGCTTTGTTTTTATTTAATTCTTGCGATCGCCGAATCAAGGTCATCGCGCTAAAGTGCTCGAATAAAATGAAAAGCAAACACGTTTTCTAGCGTCCACAATATTCCCCGATAAAAAAATCAAACGGGGACAGTGAGCTAGGAAATTAACGCCGGTATTTGCTTTCGCGCGCATAGAAACCCCATCAACCCCCGCGCGATATTTGCCAAGCGTATTTGTTCGGGAATATGAATCAGTCCACCTGGAAGCGACCAAGGAGAGAGTTCGGGAGACATAGGGAAAAATAGAAAGAGAGAGAAGAGACGGGAGAACCGAAAGGAGATCCGCGATTGTCGTATGTATTTGCCCGGCTATTTATCACGGTTTATTATTTCCTATTGTCGATGGAGTCACGCATTGTTGGCGGACGAGGAGGGCCGAGGCGAATTTCTAAAACCGTGTCCGATCGAATTTGCATATTTCAACCCCGAGACGCGTGTGCCGGGCGTCCGATTACAGGCTCTATTAATTGCGGTTCCGCATTGTTCTCCACGATAACCCCAGGGTCGATACTAAGTTCTCGCTTTCCCTCTCGTTTTACCTCGCGTTCATTCACTTTTCCAGGCTCCGGTTGCGAATTCAGCAATCGCGGGCGAGGGGAACTCGGCAGGGTGGCGAAATCGTTTTGCCACGGCCTCGAACCAAATACGAATTTTTATACAGAATTTTACGAAAACTGAAATAACCGAAAAATATCGTAGACTGATTAAAAGATTGTCGAGCCTCATCAGTGAAGGTGCAAATCGACGATGAATTTTGTAGCCTTAAATTAAAAGAAGAAGAATTAAATTTTCAGATAAGATTTTTATTAAAACATCGAACAACTTCCTGTGTAAAAATCGTGGCAGAGAAGGTCTCAATGCATTATTCAGAAAATCTCGATCGAATATGTAACCCCAGCTGCATTAAACGGATGCATATTCATGCGAAACTGAGAGGAATGAAAGGATGTTGCGGAAAGCTTTCAATACGCAACATAGCGGGGGGAAACAACATGTGCCTAATGCACTACAACCAACATTTAGCATATTCACAACTTCTCTGATGCATTATACATACACACTACAAAAATCAGAACTTTTAACCCAATTCAAATTCAACAAAATGCGACACGAATTATTCGTTGAATTGCGGAAAATTGGAGATTAAATATTTCCCATCAATTCTCAACTCCTCTGCCTCGTCGGTATTTTTATTGCAGATGTTTGCAACTGTTTGCAATTCTAATCGCACGGTGAAAGTACAAACGGGTTCGAAAGTGCGCGTTCTACCCCCATAAAGAATTCCAGCGGTAACGACCGTCGCAGCGGCAAGTCCAAATAGTTCAAAAAGGGGTGGCAGGGATCGATGGAGTGGACCGAGAAAAAAAAATCCGGCATAAAATTAACAGTATACAGCTTGCAGAATGCAGTTTGTTGCTCACCGGCAATATTTCATGATGGCCTCTCTCCCGCGAAGGCCGAGAGAGGGGTTCGGTTCTCGAGGGGGGTGTGCAACAATGGAACCCTTTACCCAGCCCCTAGCGCCCAGCCAACATCCATACATCATCATTCATACTGGAAAAAAACCTGGGGGCACCTATGGCAGTCTACGCCTGGAGGGGTCTTCGAAATTTCAAAGTACCGAGTACGCATCAAGTACTTTCTAATGCCACGCTGGATTTTCGGTTCGTCTGGCACGCCGAGTACAACTTCCACCTTCGATCGCTATTCTTATTGTTCTACTTGGTTTCCGGTTCGTCTAATCCGTTTATCGAATCGAAAGGCGACACTATTGGAAAGTTATTAAATTTCCAGAACAAAGTGGAAAGCGCTATGCAGGAAGAAATTGCTAAATGCGTTGATCACTAATCTAGCAATATGAAAATGTAATTATTGAATATTCTTATTGTTCTACTTGGTTTCGGGTTCGTCTAATCCGTTTATCGAATCGAAAGGCGACACTATTGGATAGTTATTAAATTTCCAGAACAAAGCGGAAAGCGCTATGCAGGAAGAAATTGCTAAATGCGTTGATCACTAATCTAGCAATATGAAAATGTAATTATAGAATATTCTTAAATATGATTTTCTCTAATACTGAAACATACCTTCGAGTAAATAGAAGCTCGTAAATTTTACCACGCTGGTCTTCCATAGTAAATAAATGTAACAGAATAGCCACAAAGGCAACCGGAGCGAACTATTGTCTAAACGAGAAAAGTCATAGCGAACAAAGGTTTCCAAATAAAACCGTGAAGTTCCTGCGGATATTTTATTTTTAAAAACCGGCTGGCACCCTTTAAAATCGCACCACGCCCCAAAAACCCCAAAGGGGTTGTACCCGTAGTAAACAGTGACGTGCAAAACTACCATGAAGGGTTACGAAAAAAATGTCAAGTTACTAAAACGCGTAAAAACCGTTTGGCTATTCACTGTCTTTTTCATCCCTTGTGAGAAGGGGTTGGTTGCCTTTCGTAGGCCAGAACCTAGCAAAAAATAATATCCTCAACTTTGTGCATATTTGTACTGTACTTTTTCATATAAACAAACATTGTTGGAGTACTGCTTTATTCTATTTCAATTCTTTCCTTAGCAAAGACGACTTGCAAAAATTGTTCATTCATTAACAACTTTCGTCGAACTTACAACATACCTCATCGTGTTCGTTGAATGTAACTAGTTAGAGAAAATATCTGACGCTGTGCTAAAACAGTCTCCCAACAAAGGGTTGAAGGAGACAAGCGAGCAACCACGCATTCAAGACGAGGACAGATCGATCATCGCCGCGAAACGAGCTCAGGACATCGATTCGTTATCTGTAGTGCGAAAGAAGAGAAAGAAGGTCGAATGAGAAACGTAATCCGCTTTTCGGAAAGAGGCAACCCCTTCGACGAGCCGCCGGTCGTGTCACAGCATGGGTGACTGATTGTAAAACCATGGAGTAACCCGCAAAGGGTTGCCAGCTTGAAAAAGAGCGGGGGAACGGACAGTTTAAAATTGAGCCTCGTAATCGACGTGTAATCCTCTAAAGCCGTGACAGCCCAGAGATAATGGAGCACCGATCAACGATGGGTGGCCGGTTTGTTTTCCACGGCGGTGAGATCGATGAGACTTTCACTCTTCCCACTGATTTCACATTGATCTTCCAAGAAACACCTTTATTCTTTAAACGCCGCGATCTCTCTCAAACTTTCAGATATGAAACAATATACAAATCAGACACAAATTATCATAGTGACATATCAGGCAATGTACATCATATTTTTCTTTGTAAATGGAAGATATTGTCCCTTGAATTTAATGTCTATTGAATTTGCCAACTCAATTTTAAATCACTCTAACATTTTTAACAATTTAAGTCTTGTCGAAAGATTCTGCAACTATCAGGAATATATCGCGTGTAATAATATTGTACCTATATTCACATTTGATATTACGGACGTCATCATAACGAGAAGGAAAGGTGGCAAACAGTCGTCAATTACAGCGCACAAATTACAGGAAAGTAGCAGTCCACTTTCAATTCGTTTCGAAAGTGGCGTAACACCTTTATAAGATCAAAGCTTGCCACCGATGACAGGAGTACTGATCACGTTCCACTAGCAATAAATGTTTCAGCGTCCCGTGAATGTCTGGTCATCGTAAACATCAATGAAACGTCGTACACTCGAGCTTGTTAGCATACATCAAAACGAGTCTTCCAGAAACTTAACCTGAATCTCGGGAATTACACACGTTGCCGGTCACAGCTGTTCGAGAAACGATTGTGAAAGTGTGCGGCGTTTTTTTTCGGTGAAAAATGAGGTGGTCGAGACTGTTTTGTCGATTAAGCTCGGATTTTCTCGCTTTTTTTCGCCTTTTTTCAGAACGAAGGCGGATCAACGTCCCCCTAACGAGAATCCGTCCATTGTTACTTGTTGCTCCCTCGGAACTATGAGACGTGCATGGTGTAAACATTTTAAGCATGTACAATTTCGAAGTGTGACGAACTCGTTTCGGGGATCGTTCGCGAATCCGCGTTGGGATTGAATTAAAAGTATTCGAAGCTAATTAGCATTTCTCGATTCAGTAGTTCGTGATCGCCGGACAGGGGATGAACTGACATTTGCATTATCACGTGCGAACGGTTTCCATTTTGCGCAAGCGTTCGTCCGGAAAGACACTTTTGGGGTGACAAACGCAGGGGTTACAGGTACCGGTGCGTACTCGTCCATGGTGTCATTCTTCATTCAGTTTTCGGGGCCCTCGGAACATCGTTCGAATTTTAAAGACTGCTTCAGTACCATTGAACCTGGATTTTGATACTTTACAACAGGGAATACAGAATATCAATAACACAGTGCGGCAAACAGTGTTCGTAAAATTGGCGACCGTCCCGTAAAGTTTCTCCGAGGCTACTAACATGCTGCCGGAAAGGAAAACGCGACTGTAGCACAACAATCGAAGAAACGCTTCTCAGGACGCTCTCCGCTTCTTGATATCGGACGGCGCACAGTGGTCTGAGAGCGGCAGAAACCCCATATTTTCAAGTTTCTTAAAAAATCAAATTTTTTATATTTTTGAATAGTAGGAGAGTAAATTGAAACATTTCTAGGATGAATCAGTTCAAAATCCAAATTCACTTTGTTGTAGAACGTCTTAAAGTTGGCCATGCTAAACATGCCTAGTTTTCAGCATAAATTCAAGCGCATGTTTGAAGAAACCGTATGCGTAAAAATATTAATGTAAATAATGTTTTCTTTTCTGGCTTCCTTCAAGTACGAAGACCCGGAATAAATCAAGAAAAATGTTTATTTTTAACTTTTTCGAGTAGTTTTGCAGATAATGCTATTAAACGGGGAAAAGAGCAACGTTAATGAAGTTTGAAAGACGATATCTCTCTTGCGCCAAACTGCGCCAACGTGCCAATGGGAAAATAACGTTTTTAAATATCTAAGTAAACAATAAATGCAAAGTTCAGCTGCGCTAACCTGCGGCTTTAGGTTTTATCTTATGAAATGTCGCTGAGAGCGCGTCAAAGAACGCTCCGCTTTCTGGAACACTTGACGGTCCGTCACACAGTGACGGTAGCTTACTTTTTGTGGCCAAAACTATTGTAGCGTTATTTCAAGGTTTAATCTTATACAATTATTATAGGTCGTTGGATTCGTCTTGATACCAGTTAAAATATTATGAAGTAAAAAATATATGTTAATATTTAAAAAATTGAGATGACCTTCATTTTTTATACAAAAAGAGATTTCTCTTTAATTTTTCGTATTGAAGTTTTAGAAAAATGAACACTAATCAACTTTCGTTTGAAAAATTTTTTGTCAGATCATCGGAAATATTTGAAAAATCGTGTTAACAATTTTCACAATGCATACTATTGAAAACAAGTGTAAAATATATTATTCATTATTATTTTATTAATTATTTTATAATTTATTTATTATTTTTCGTGACCAAAATGTAAATAAACCTTATCTGTATACTGTACATAATAAATTTCCATGAAATTATTTCATTTTATTTTAATTGACATGAAATTATTGTTTTTTAAATTAAGTAGTTATTTTATATGGAGAGGAATCATTTTTTATTATCTTTAATTTAAATTGAATTATATTTCATTTAAAATTTATTTTATATTCAATTTAAGTGTAAAATTTATTATTTATTCTTAATTTATTACTTATTTTTTAATATATTTATGATTTTTGGTGACCAAGAACGGTTACAAACATTTTTTGTCGAGATTTTCCCCAAAATAGAGCTTTCCTAGGGTTTTTGCCGTTTTCTGCCGCTCTCAGACCACTGTGCGGCGTGAACAAAAATAAAGGTGCTTCTCGTATGATTTCACGTCACATAACTTTGCAAAGACAAAATCAGACAACCTACACAGAACAAACTCCAGTCCATTATTTTGCGCATTTGTTTGAGCATCGTGCTTGCCCAGCATCGAAATTCATCGAATTTTGTTGTCTTCTATTTCCGATCGCCCAAAAATTTTTTTTATTGATTTACTGCAGAGGAATACACACGATACATCGAACCGATCTGTCAGCCAGCCACCCAGTTTCTAGGGAATACCCTGCAGAGAGATTCTTTTGTTCGCGTGGCTGCCGAGGATACGTCCGCCTTTGTCCCGAGGGAATCTTCGCGTATTATGTTTGTAGGTTTCCCTCGTAGGAATGATCATTATCTCTTTAGAAACCCAATGTCCGCGGTATGAGCCAAATAATCTGAACGTTATCCCTTTTATTAATAGAAAAGGAATCAACAGAGACTTTGGGAGGATTGGGACCGGCGTTCGATACTTATTACTACGTTCGTGATTATGACTAGTCTTCGTCAACGGGGAATTAATACTTCGCTTCGGACAAGCAACGTCGAGTATGTATTCGTAAAATATTACACACTACGTGCGAGATGTCTTCTTTCTCCTGTTCATGGTCTAATGGTTTAAATAAATGTACAGAAGCATTTCTCTCTGTCAATAGACGGCACACCATTCGTAAAAAATAATGGCAACACGTCCGACGCGCCCCCTCAAAAAATAATTCTTCTCTGTCTGTTTATTTGTGTACACTGACCCGACAGACTTGCCACCCTCTACCTTCGCCATAGCTCGTTCAAATGTAACGTTTATAGAAGGTCAATGGCGCGTGCAGCCTTTTTTCTCTTTGATATTATTTTACTGCGAATGGCGACTGTATTACTTTTGCTCAGCCACCGGGCCGAGCCGGTCCACTTCGTTTTTAAGTGGCCAGTGCTAGTCTAACACACATCTGCGACCGTCTCTGCGGAATGGAACGTTTTACGTTGATTCATGTAACGCAGGTTCCAAATTCTCTCCTAATGCGTTTAGTCGGCCGGAGATTTAAATTGAAAACTTGGACTCGTAGATAAAGGGAGTTTAAATGTCATTATTTAGACTAGGAACCTGCGGATCTGTTAAAATTGGATCAAACAGTGTTAGTTGAGATGAAGTGATGACCCAAACTCACGTTGTAATCCTCTAAAATTCAAATCATCTATTCTCCATATCAGTAAAATATTTCGTTTCTTTTCTTTCAACACAATTATCCACATTGTCCCAGTCTCTTAAATCTTGGGGACAATTTTATAAAATCGTCAACTCACTTCTCCAAGTGACAGTACTCGACTGTTACCGAGAATTCCGTCAAGTTAAAGCGGACATGCTGTCCCCGTGTCTCTCTCGAGAGAATTATGGTCGTGCGATCAGGCTGCCAATGACACGTTTCGAGGAATCGACGCGGTGGTCACGCAGAGTTAACGAATCCAATGCCACGAAAAGCGACCTCGCCGATGCTCCGGCAGATAGCCGAGACAATGGAGTGATAGTTGGAGTGCAAACATAATGGTAATGGCTCCCGGTAACCAGGAACTAGGATGGGAGATTAAGATCTGCCATTGTGCGCCGACTGCATTTATGGTGGCCGGGCACACAAGAGCCCTGGCGTTAACGTCAAAAGGCGTTACTCGCTCGAGCAAGCTCACCTGGTAGTAACAGAAAGGTATCTGATTATTCCTGGTAGACGAGATTCCGACTAGATTTTAATACGGCCCCTTTGTTTCTGTTTCCATTCACCTCGATGCACCCTTTCGGCAGACGGCTCGATCGTTTTGTACGCAGGGGTGGGCTCGATACTGTTCAGTAACGGTGTCTTAAAAAACTTAAGGGATGAATTCTCTTTCCCATAATAAAACCGACTACGTTCGTAGTCGTGAGATTTTTGCATAAAGAAGAAAATTATTTTTATTAATTTGATGGTGTTTATTGGTGGTAATTATTTTTATTAATTTGATTAATTTGATCGTATGTTACAATATTAATAATAATATTGACTGTCCCTCTCTCCCTATGCAAATCAATTTTTATGTACCTGAACGTGTTTTGAGATCCAGAGCAGGATTTCAAACATTTAAATCCAAATCCACATATGGATCAGAGTTGTGCAGAACTACAATTGAATTACTGCAGGAATTATAATTACACAGTAATTGAATTACATTGTAATTCAGTCATATTGTAATTTATAATTCACATCTTCATTCAATTATATTACAATATAATTCGTAATTGCAATTGGAGTACAATTATAAAATAGCGTTACGTATTATGAAAGAGGACAATGAATAGCAACTACATATGCCGCGTAGACAGCAAACAAGTATGTACATGAAAGAAAAACGTAAAAATATATCGCACTTCTTCAAAGTTCTGAGCTATAATTTAGAGAGCTGTCTTTTAATTATATTGTATTTCAATTACACATCTGATTAAACTACTTAGTAATTGAATTAATTGAAAGGTTTGAATTATGTAATTCAGTTACGACATAGTTAAATTACTATATCATTGAAATAGAATGTAATTCAATTGTGCAATTGAATTAGCACAACTCTGATATGAATTATTAAATCCTATAAATCACATTATTGCAAACTCTAACACACTATACAGGGTGTTTCGTCTAAAACAGGACACCTAAATATCTCTTCAGGTTATTATGATGCAAAAGAAATATTTGTTACGTAATGTGCATGGTGTCAATGGATCAAATATCTGGCACGAATATTTCTTTCCAGAGGTCATTTTTTTCGGAGTTATTAAGGTCATCGATGTTTTTTGATACATAACTACATTTTTATTTTATTGCACCGTGTAACTGATCGAAAAATACATTCAGATATGTATAATAACATGACCTTGAGTTTGATCTGAAGTTAAAACTTTAATTTTCGAAGGTCAAGGTCACTTCAAGGTCATGTTATTATACACATCTGAATGTATTTTTAGATCAATTACCCGATGCAATGAAATAAAAATGTAGTTATGTATCAAAAAACATCGATGACCTTGATAACTCCGAAAAAAATGACGTTTGGGAAAAATATTCTTGCCAGATATTTGGTCCATTGATGATATGCACATTATGTAACAAATATTTTTTTTGCATCACAATAACCTGAATAGATATTTAGGTGTCCTGCTTTAGACGAAACACCCTGTATAATAATATTGATTTCTTTAATGGGTCGTTATACACATTCAAAATGTCCCTCTTTTTTTATTTTATTTATTTTTTATTCTATTATAAACATTTGTGTAAAAGGACTTCGGTCCATTTATAATAAATAATAATAATAATATTATTAGTGTACATAAGCACACTTATATGTTCCTACACATTCCTCGAAACATTTGTGTCACACATGTGCGAACGACCATATTCTCAATCGACATTTTCTGCAGGCCATTCTCGTTAGGCTTCCGACACGTGGAAAAAACATCAAAGACTACTCCCATAAATATCCTCGAACGAGTGTAGAATTACGCACGAAGTAGAGTATTCGATATTATTGCGTTATCGATCGGCTCACTCGATCGAGTTCTTCCCTTTGATGTCTGGTAGGGTGCATCGAGTGGCCTGGATCCAAGATAATACAGTTTATTGTCGGTCGAAGGGTATGAATTCGTCTCCAACGACATGCGAGAGATTCGTTATCTCGATCGGATTTAAGTGCGGGTGCGTACGATCGCTCGAAATGGGGTCCCGTAAATCGCAATTTTTTCTCTGGTCGCAATTTCGTTAGCGTTATCAGCCATAATGGAGTGCACTTCAGATGGTGATTGCATCTACGCTTTTCGAGAAGAGGGACAAACGCGGAGCGATCGCTATTTTAATCTTCCACCTGCAGAATTGCAAATTTTATGCATTTACTACCCTCGCAGAAGAGATCATTCAGAAAGTAAAATACACACTTGAACATGAAAGTAACATTGATTAGTTGTAACATGTAATATTACTGATGTAGCAACAATTGCAATGTAGTGAGAATTTTTTGTTTGCAAAATACATTCAGTGCACATGAATTACTTTGTTTACCTTCTGCTTTTATGAACGTAATTTCACATGAATATTCCGAATTTATTAAGTTTTATGAATAGTGTTGGAGATACACGTTCGTTGCGCGGCGATTCGCGAATACATGTTCGAATAAAGTATTTCAGAACCCCTTCGGGGTTTAGACAGTACTATTGTACGCTGGCATCGTGTTTGCACATTTCATCGCCGGCCGAATAATTTCGTTTCGTCGTTGCACGTACCTTAATTGAGATGTTCTGCACACTGCTACGGGCGCTTCACGTGGACCAAACATTTACTGACATGCAAGCCAGGTTAAATATCCCCAGGCGGTACTTCGAGCATCGGTCTATGCACACAGAAAAATGCCGCTAGCTCTCGGTGCTGTCGCATTCGTTTATTTTTGATTTACTTTATTCGAAAGACGATTGCTAAATCCGGGGAAGTACCATGACCCGTTATCACAGTTAAAAATAATATTCCAGAACATCTTTACCAAATAGCAAACTGAACTTTTATATGAATCTCATGATACAATTTTAGAAGCAGAGTTGGGCAAAAATTTTATTTAAATACAAATTTCAAATAAAGTGGGTTTAAAACCCACTTGGAAAAAAACCTACTTTATTGGAAATTTTGATTTAAATAAAATTTTTGCCCAACTCTGTTTAGAAGTTCGAGTGACACATTTTTAAAAGAATTTCACTCTTTTGTTAGTCGTGCTGTATTGACGTAATTATTGTTATGATTGTAAAATAACACTATTTTATTATTAATGCTACTGTAATGATATGCGTAAATGTGTATGTAGGTCAAAGGACGTTGCAAATTCGATGCATTCAGTGTACTTACACGTTGCATCGATGCACGTGTTGCTAAACGACTAGCACGCGTTGAAGTCGCGTGACCTCACAGGGTGCTAGCATTCGAATTAGCCAAAGATCTGGCAGTGATCGAAACTCGCCTTTTATATCTCAATTACGATTACTCTTCCATGTTGTTTCGGTGACACGTGTCGTGGGCCGCAATCGATCTGTCTGCACGGTATTACCAAACAGCATGATTACTACTTTCCGAGATAACGTAGTCGAAACATGCATCGTCGAGCGTCTTTTACACTCAATAATACCAACACGCTGCTTAATCTATCTTTATTATATAAAAATCGTATTTAAATTAGATTTATGGTTTATTGTTATATTTATTATTATGTTATTTAGGTTGTAAAGAAAGAAATGCAGGATTCAAACCTGTGTTTTAAAAGTGTTGTAACTCACATTAAAAAATTTTATTAAAATTTTGTTAATAAAAACAATATGAAAATTAATTTTATAGAAAATTTAATATTGTTTAATAGTAACATTAAATTATTATGAGAATTGATTTTAATTTTATTGAGGGGAATAGTATTAAAATTAATTTTACAGAGAATTTAATGTTATTTAAGAATATAAAGTCGTGCATTTGTTAACATTTTCTTCGCCCCATATTTCGGCCTAGTTTGAACTCACAGAAAAAAGAACGCGAAAATCGCGTTATGACATCCTGAAATAAAAGCCAAATAATTTGATAAAAATTTGAATAAAATTAAATATCGAAAACATAATTTAATAGAGCGCAAAACAAGCTTTAAAATGACATATAACTCGTTAAATCAAGGTAAATATTTGTTGGTATAAAATTTCAATTAAAAAAATAATATAATTATTTTTCACATATGTTAGTATCTAAACTGAATTTTATAAATACTTCCAGGTTTCTCAAATCTGATACATTCGATTTAAAAAGAATAGAAATTGATTTTTAAAATCCCTCTATAATTTAAACACAAAATAATTGTTATTCAATGATTAAGAGAATAATGTATGTGTTATTATTACTAAAGGCAAAAGCAGATGTTTCGCAGTGAATAGTACATAAGCGGATACACCGAACAGAATATCAGCGCTAACATGATCGAATTAGCAGAGATTCTCTTGTCGACGGGAAACTGGCTATGATATCTCAATTACGTTCGCTTTTACACGGTGCTGGGCGAACACGTGCAGGATGGTGTGAAGTTTCCCGCTATCAATTTCTCAAAGCCAACCACCGAGTGATAATGGCACGTGGCGATGGCGTTTAGCCGAGTTTCGGTCGCCTTGTCCACGTGCCCGTTGAATCCGACACGTGACCATTACCATAGGCCGGGCTAATTCGTGGCGTACCTCGCAATCAGGAGAAAAAGATCGATAGAGGCGTGTGACGAGATGGTGTTGACATTCAACAAGAGAAAGATAACGATAATCTTCGTGAGTGGTTAAAACGTCTGAATTTTTAGCCATTCTCCTTTTCTAGAATGATAAACGTTCAGCTAAACGTGCATTTGCGAGCAATTCTAAAACGTGCAATAAAACTCAGAAAAATTATTAACTCTGACTTAATTGCAAGACACAGAGACTCTAGACATTTGTTTCTTGTGTTAATAATTTTAACATGTTAGAAATCAGATAAGAAATTTTTTTAATTCTTTGAATATCTTCACTGTTGCCACAGTCTATTTATGATAAATAAAAATGCACGTTTCCTCGTGCAACAACGTTCGACAAATTGCTCCCATTTCTTTGTCAACGAGGTTCAAAAGAAACTCCCACGGTCGAAACGCAAAGAATCGAGACGTAACAGTACTTCCACGGTCCCGTGTAGTATCCCGCAGCCCGAAACAGCATCAGGAAGTGCGGCTAGAGCAGTATTTAAAAAATTCCAACACCTGGCTCCGTTTTTTCTGCACCCGGAAACGTAGCAGCTCTAATAAGTGAGAGACAGAATCGTTCCATTCTTTTAAAAGCCTACTTCCGCGCGTTAACAAAACCCATCCATGAAATGACTTTCTGGTTGATACGTGACGACTCTACCAACGGGCCGTGTCTATTTCCCGGGACCGATGGGACGAGGGGCAAAACGAGGGAAAATCAAACAGCGTGGCTAGTCGCGACACTGCCGTGGCGAATCAATTTTAATGCATCGGAGAACGTGACTTCGGGGGTGCGTGCCACCTTTGTGGACCACCGGTCCTGTAATTTCAAGGTATTTAGCCGGACTAACAAGGCTGGCACCCTCGATTTTCCCTTCGTGGTGTCGCAAATAGATCGTGGATCACCGAAGGTGAAAGTGCATCAAATTCTCAGTTTAATTACCATGTAAGTAATAATAATAATTTTGAGTTTTAACGATCGTAAATTGTTGTTTATGCACAAGTGATATCGGCGCTACAGGTTCGATCAAAGATACAAAAATTAGCATTGTCACAACGGTTACAGTCTAGTACAGTTTAAACCTTCTTACTGACAAGTACCATTTCTTTTATGCTCTTCATTCTGTGTTTTTTCACAATTAGCAACTATGTATATTACCTCTTGTCTAAACCATAAAATTTCCTGCGTTAATGAATAACAGTGTCTGTTAAATTCCACAGACGCGTACTTTTCTTGATGATGGTTCTAAACCGAACCGAAACGTTGAAATTATAATTCTGCAAAATTGCTAATTTTTGTATCTTTGATCGAACCTGTAGCGCCGATATCACTTGTGCGTAAGTAATAATCCATGACAATTAGACATGAAATGGGGATAGTACATTGTAGTATTGTATAATTTCAGGAAATTGATAAGCACGAGCATTTTAATTCTACCGATAGGGCGCATGGAATATCAAGCCCTACGTTTCACATCACGCCCAAACTAGGCCACCGATCCTTTCCAGCCAATCGACCTTATCCACACTTTAGCATTTCGAGCTATCGCCACGTGCCGGCCACGTGGCCGCGATGCATCCCCGATGCACGTCGCCACGTGCGCGTATCGCGCCTAACCCGACGTTAATTCAAGAATGGATTACTCACAGATAACACCTCCTTGAAAAAACGGTAAGAATAACAGTGACAAAATGGTAATTCGGCCACTCGGAGCTAAAACGTCGCGTGCCACCTTGAGGACCTCTTGGAAGATTTAGGATAACTATAGCGAGTCCGTGCGAATTGTTGGATTTATCTAATGCGTGTCCGGAGTGCTATATTAATAATGTGGGAGTGGTAACATCTGCTGGCAATCAATTTTTTAGACACTAAAAGCTTTAACCTAGAAAAAACCTGCGTTGCAGTCTATCTTTTACATATTTACAGTTTTGTTTTGTTTATTTTTTCCATAAAACGTAAAATCCGCAGTGTAGGCATCAACAAAGTGTTAAAACAGCGGGGTTTCCCATCGCGGTTTTCACACGAGCGTCCAGTTTCTCACACGGTGGCTTCTGCGGTCGTCTAATACGCGTTCACGAAAATTTTCCCCGGACCACCCCCATTTTTGTGGCCACCCCGGATTCCTGGTGAAGCGTGCGCCCATTTCACGGTGATTTCTTGCCATGCGGTAAAGAAGCCGGTCGGCGCCTTTGAAACTCACCACTTTGGCGGCGAAGATCAGAGGGAAACCGCGAGGGAAGGATTTTCGCGCTTTTGACCCTTCAAACATGCCACTCCACACGGTTTTCACTCGTTTTCCCCGAGACCCGACGCGATCGGCGAAACTGTTACGTCAACTGAAACCTTTATCGGGGTTGCTTTTGATGGATCGTTTAGTCGAGACTGCTTGAGCGTGAGATTCTAGAGGGTGGACTTCCTAATTTCGTTACAGTGAATTATATTCCTCTTTTTCGGTGAATTCCACGTTCAGGTGAACACAGCTCGCATCCGGATTATGATGGTTTTTACAGTGGGAATTTGAAGGAAACAGGAAGTTGTGGTGCAGATTTATGGGGCTGCCGTTGCCGATTCGATGGTAGAAAAAAGGGTCGTGTAACATCAAGAACCATTTTCTCGTGAAATATTGGTGGAATATTATCGAAATTTTTGCTTTGAATGTAAGATGTAATCAGATGTAATATATTTTTAATGTAGAATTAAATGAACAACATCAGTTGTCTAATAAACAGTAAAGATCATATTTATGTTTCAGTTGCTAGATTAATAGAGAACCTTTTTCTCGTGAAATATTGGTGGAATATTATCGAAATTTTTGCTTTGAATGTAAGATGTAGTCAGATGTAATATATTTTTAATGTAGAATTAAACGAACAACATCAGTTGTCTAATAAACAGTAAAGATCATATTTATGTTTCAGTTGCTAGATTAATAGACTTGAAATATGTATCGAGTCACGAAACTGAATCCACAGCTCGTTAGCAGATGATTAAACAGCGTAATGGATCTCGAAAAAATAACGAGCTAGGTCTCGTGTTACTCTGCTAAAGAAGTCAATCAATCACCTACAATAATGACAATGATCATTGTTCGCCGACTAAGTCAATTGTATCGTAACTCCAACGTTATCTAAATAGAAATTGCAAACCTAAGACCAAACACGCAAAGGAGAAAATTGCAAAGAATTGTGGCAAGAATTTCGAATGCAGAAGTTAAACTTGCGATTCGTGGCTTGTCCGGTGTAGCGTGACACACGGGACATAACATTTATCGTCTTGTCGCGGCGCGATTGTTATGAAATAATAATGTGGCACGAGGGTCCGTGCTCCGGAATAGGGTGGTCACGAAGAAAGGGGTGAAAGTGTGCGGTGGGGTCGAACCGATCGCAATCAAAGCAGAAGCCGGTGTCCTCGGGACACGTCACTTCTGTATTTCCGGCGGTGCTCAATATCCGTGACTCGATTTGGCTGGATAATGAAGCGAAGTCAGGGAACGGTGTTAATCACGCAAAATACTGCCGATCCCGGAGCCTGACAACTAATACCACACGTGATGGCAAACTTAATCACCGAATTGCAAACTTTTCGCTCGTGACGACTCCAGTGAAGTGTAATATATTTTAAATTTCCCCTTATTTTCGAAGAAAATATAATTATGCCATTTTTAATTGTAATTTAACCCTCATCCGTCCCTCGTGTCAATTTGACACAGTTTTCGCGAATTAAGGTGTACTGTTCTGTTATTTGTCGGTAAATTTACCCGAAACTTTGTGACTTTTATTTTTTTAATGCGAAACACATATGCTTAGCCTTGTACATGGAAAATAATGATGTCAAAACTGCAAGTCGAATTTGTTACGAAAGAGTCCCTGTGTGTCAATATGACACATGTACTCTTACGTACTGTCGCGGAGTTTTTCAATGACTATTACTTCAACGACAAATTTATACGGCATCCGAAAATTGAAGGAGAATTGATTTTTTCTAAATTAGAAGAAAACGTATTTATTACTCATATAGTATGGAAATTTACACGGGACGCGATCGAAACTGCCACACAGAAGTAAAGCAGGGTCAACGCGTAGTGCTACAATTAGTTGAAGGTTTGGGTGGACGCAATGTTACGTGTGACAATTTTTTTACTTCACACGAATTAGCAACTATATTACAAAAACAAAAGATGACGCTTGTAGGGACCATACGAAAAAATAGAAAAGAAATTCCACAAATTTTACTCGATATGAAGAAGGAGCCACTTCATCATTCAGAGTTTGTTTTTGATCACATACTAAAAGGTACAATGGCGTTTTATGTGACAAAAAGAAGACGATTTGTTATTCTATTTAGTACATACCATACGTCAAAGCAAATAAGTAGTGAAGTAGATAAAAAACCTGAAATAATAAAATATTATACCGCTACAAAAGGAGGCGTCGCGTCGATGTCCTCGATGATATGGAGACGGTGGGCACATACAGATGTAACCGCAAAACAAATAGATAGCCAACGGCAATTGTTGCTAATGTGTTAGATATATCAGCATGCAATGCTTTTATAATATTTACTTCACTCAATGCAACGTGGAATGAAAATAAAAGATATCGTCGAAGCCTTTTTTTGATTGAAATTGGACATTCTTTGGTGCATTCCTATATTACGTTACGCATACATCTACCGCGAAGATCTAATGCGACTGCACTTGTTGCATAAATACAGGGTATACCAGCAGTGATTGTGCCATGTTGTAGTAATTGTGTAATGCATACTCCTCCAACAAAAAAACGAGCCCGATATCACATGTGCGAGAAAAAACCGAATGCTGATATACATAGTGTCCGATGTGATTAGTGTAAACAAGCAGTATGTTCCGCACATCGCTTTATTTTATGCGAAAATTGTGCAGAAACTAAGATGCAGATGTAAATCATCCATTTGAATACAAAACATCGGAAAATAACTTTTCATCTTGTTATTTCGTCGATATTTTACCACTGTGTCAATTTGACACCAAGGGACAGATTCAGTTCGCGAAATGAGGGACGGATGAGGGTTAAAAACATATATTTGAATAAAGACCTTGTAAAAATAATAATAAGATTTTTGGGTTCAATTAAATACGCTAAATGCATGAATTAATGAAGATACGGATCAGGAAGGAGTGCAGTCAAATGAAACGCAAAGTGACAATGACAATTCTGTTCGCAGAAGGGGATGCAAAGTGGAGAAGCCTAAACGAGCACGGATCAAATAATTGCGATAGGAAACGATAATCGATGCAAGGATTTCCCTCGATCCTTCGATACCACTCAGCCTCGTTACCGCATCCCTTAGGGGATGCCTCGAGGACATCTTTTTGATACAAGCAAAATCTTGTTTTCCTGCCCTCTCTTGAGTAGTGATGGGTTCAAACCAATTTCTCCATCACAGTGAATAATTTCAAAAAATCAACAACTCCCATTCTATCGCAACTTTCTTATAAAACCTTTCAAGTTCACGAATTTCATAAAAATTAAATGCTATTAATAGAGCAAGCTTAAGCTTCGCAAGAATGTTGCAAGCAAAGACGCTGATAAATTTCGAATTTCAGTGTAGAACGCAGTCGGTGATGCAGGTGATCCGGATTGAGTGATACAACTCCTTACCGTTTCGTTCGAGTGGCTGCCATTCGGAAGGGGTCAGTAGCCATCGCTACTTCGAAGATCCGCGTTGATATGAACTGCCATGGAGTGCATCAATGTAAGAACCACTGCGATTCGTACAGCGAGCACCAAAATACAGACAGATGGCTCGTTGAATCTCTCGGTGATGGTGGACGTGTCTGTGAAGGTCCCTTCGTCAGTAGTCGTGTCACCTATGACGTACAAGCTCGGGGTGTAACAGGAATCCATGACGAGTGAACCGTCCACAATTGTTTCTGGATCATGCAACAACTAAAGCTCAATTCTACATTTTACAATTAAACAATCGAAGAACAAGAAGTAAAACAATTTTCCAAATTGTCCTATGAAGATTGTCTGTCATTCCTCTGACTCTTTTCGAAGATCTATTGCTTAGGTTTTAAAATCTTGACATTACAAAGGAATTTTTTCGAAGTAATCGAATAGCAAATATTGCAGTTGATTGCAAAGTTGATCGGAGCACCATGGCAACAGACTGCACTGCAAAATGGCGGAACATTCATCCACACCCCATACATTCGTCAAACGGCGTACACAGACGTCCGGATCGTTCCCCTTGTGGGTGATGACGCACACACGTAAGCTAAACAATAGTTAAATCAGGGTGAGGGGTGGCTACGGGTTGCTGTGGGTGTTTAATGAGCTGCCAGCCAGTGACTGCAAGAGGGTACAGGCCGACTGAGCGGGGTACAAGGAGGGTTGACGGATTTTTTGGGGTGCGAGGAGGATGGTGAAATCTATGGGGCACGAGCTACGGCACCACTTGACTGTTTATGGGACCGGCACCGTGTAAAGTGTAGGAATAACATTGCATATCTTTAAATGGAACTGGTGCCTCAGTTGAACCGAATATCTGTCGAAGAACATCGTGCCGAGGAAGTTGAATGGAAACAGTTATTATTAGACTGCGGATGTTTATGCAAATGCATATTTCTATCGAAAATAGATAAAAAAACTGGGACCTAAACAGAAATTTGTTTTGTCATTAGAGGATTTTAAAAATATAATTTTTATTTTGCATATTGCATATGTTATGCATAAGTGCATATTTCTTGCATAGATGCATAAATTTTGCATAAATATTCGACTATTTAATGCTACGCCAGAATAAATAAGATAGATGTGCCCAAAATATGTACCTTCTGTTAATAAATTAATATCTACTGTTAAAATAGTATTTTTAAAAGCTCCACTACGCGTCGAAATTTATAAAAATAAATTATAAAATATGCCATTGCCACCAGAACATCGTGTCGAGGAAATTGAATGGAAACAGTTATTATTAGACTGCGTATGTTTATGCAAATGCATATTTCTATCGAAAATAGATAAAAAAACTGGGACCTAAACAGAAATTTGTTTTGTCATTAGAGGATTTTAAAAATATAATTTTTATTTTGCATATTGCATATGTTATGCATAAGTGCATATTTCTTGCATAGATGCATAAATTTTGCATAAATATTCGACTATTTAATGCTACGCCAGAATAAATAAGATAGATGTGCCCAAAATATGTACCTTCTGTTAATAAATTAATATCTACCGTTAAAATAGTATTTTTAAAAGCTCCACTACGCGTCGAAATTTATAAAAATAAATTATAAAATATGCCATTGCCACCAGAACCTGTAATAACAAGATGGGGAACCTGGTTGGAAGCAGCGTTTTTTTATGCAACGCATTTAGAAGGAATAAAAGACGTCGTAGAATCGTTCGATGAAAAGGAGGCTTGGTCAATTAAATCGGCGAAAGAAGCATTACGATGTAAGCATTTACAACAAAATTTACATTTATTCAGAGCCATTTCCAAATGTTACCTGAGGCCATGAAGAAATTGGAAACAATAAGATTACCTCTAACGGAATCTATAGTTTTTTTAACTACAGTTAAAAGATTATACCCGGTGATTATGGAGAAAAGGTTACACGTAAAATGGAATCTGTATTAAAACGAAATGTACACTTTAATGTATTATTGAAAAAATAAGCAAGATTTTGAAGGGTGAACGCGTTGAAGGACCACGAGATCATAATTGGGGTAAATTTAAATATGCCCCTATAACATTATGTGATGTAGAACGCTCTTTTTCAGCGTATAAATTAATTTTAACAGACAAGAGGCATCAATTTACAATCGACAATATAGAAAAAACTATTGTTGTATATTGTAATTTAAATTACAATAAATAAAACAATAAAATAATTACTATTTTACAGATCCGTACATGCATGCCCTACACATATATTTAGCATATACCTTGCATACATCTTGCATATATTTTGCATATATTTTGCATATTTCGACATATTATAAATGCATAAAGGTCCGCAGTTTAGTTATTATACAATAGCAGCGAGAATAACGATATCCTAAGAATTTGTTGCCAGTCCCGATTAACCGACCGCTGACCTAAGCGCGTCGGTCACCTGAGCATTCAGGGCAGTAATGCTTCCGTGAAATTAGGCAGGTACACATCGATCTTTTTCGAAGACGCGCCATCCACCATATTATGTTACTATTTGCCAGCGATTGTATAAATTCGAAGGGCGCTCCAATTGCTATATTGAGTTACTATTTGCGGACGATTTGGAGAATTAGGGAAAACCGTTCTTCCCGAATCCATGAAACGGGACGAGTCGACCGTGCAGAATGAAATTCTATATCCACTGCCGTTATACTTATTGTTGCGGGGATAAGACGGCTAATTACCTCGAACCCTCAAAAGTTCCGAAAAAAATGCAAAGCTTTGCTTCGATACGTTCTTGCACAAAAGACGGAAGAAACTGCAATTTATTCTTTCGGTCATTGTTCGGATTCAAACCAAATTCGAACGAAACGATCTAGTTACAATTATACGGGATCGTAATATTAAGAATGATAATTTTCCAGTAGAAATTTTATTTTGCATGTAGCTTTGTACGTTTCGTACTTTTTTATGGCAGTTCGAAAACGAGTTTGTCTAACAATGCAAGCATTCATTTATCGAACATTCGACTGACTGCACTGTCTTCAGACTCCCTCGAATTCAAATAAAACGCACGCACACACGCGTATACATGAATCTGCAGATCAAATGTGTTTTCAGCGTGCGTGTAATCCTGCCTAAGCTCACCCTACAAGCCCAATAAAACGTGCGCTCCTACGAATGCTTCACAATGACGTTAAATCAATGATTTGTCCAACGAGCCTTTGCCACGGGCTTTAATCCCGGTTTTACATGTGATTAAATCCTGGCTTAAGTGTCGGGCCGATTGATATTATTAATGAATAATGTCGCCGGATAGTATATTAAACATAATGAACGGGGTGGCGAGCGTCTACGTCGACTGCGAATGTCAATTTCGATCTAGTTGTAAGTCAATGAAACATTAAAATATAGTATGACTTTTGGAATTTTGTTAAATTTATTTTTCGAGGCTTCTATTAACATTTTAGGTTTTATGAAGTTCACGGAAAAAGAGAAGAATTACCTGGCAAAAATTCGCCACGTGCCAAAAATGATACTCGCTGGCACGGAAGGAATCATTGGCAGTATCGTGGATCGATGGGCGTTCGATGATTCCCGATCGACTTTGGAGGACTCGTGGCTGCCTGGACCAGTAATCCACGTCATTCCGGGATGAATGCCTGGCTGGCTCGGGCATTCTTCAAGTAAATTATAGTCTTGAATGGCAGCACAGTGGGGGGTTGGTTGGCACGCGTACATTGGGGTACACCTGCCCCCCGTAGACATCTGTCCCCTGTATTTCCATCGCGAGAGTCAAACCATGGCGTGCGGACTGTCGGCAGTTGTTGTCAAAGTCTTGTTAAAGCCTGGAAATGTTAAACTTTCGTCTTCCATTAATACTAACATTATTACTATGCCCTTCTCTCGAATTAAGTAAGATTTCTGCGGGACTTTATGCATTTATTTGCAAGTTTAAAAAAAGCGAAAGCCCGTGTATATTAACAAAAATGAATTTCTACTGCATTTTTATTTCCTCTTCAAATATGTAGAAAATAATACAGTAGATTTTTAAACAATCGAAATACGAAAGCCCGTGTATATTAACAAAAATGAATTTCTACTGCATATTTATTTCCTCTTCAAATATGTAGAAAATAATACAGTAGATTTTTAAACAATCGAATACACATTGAATACATTTCTAGTACGATATCATGGAGCATGAATAAAACTTTTACTTTTCCTCGTCGTTGCTTTCAATTTAGTTGCAAATTTTGTCATTATCGGAACAAAGAGTGAAAAATGGCGGACTTCAATCTTCCAGACGACAGAATAATCAACTTTCACGTCTCGTCCTCATTAATTCAATTTATTCGCGGCAGGGGCGTCGATCTCAAGCTCAAATAGGGCTTTCCATATTTTAGCGAGCTGCCACGAAAGGAATGGAAGGCTATGGTGTCCGCGGGGTGTGTCCCATGACGTAGTGGTCTATCCGGCATTGTTCGTGGTTTACCACAAAGGCCTGCAAATGCCAACTTGCAATGAAAAGCCGGCTACCCTATGCACCGCGTCTAAACAGATGCCGAAATACGATGCCGAAAGATGTTTGTCTGAATCTTCTTTTTACACCCTCCAACTATCTGTCGACAGTCTTTTGGGGTAAATACGCTCGAGGGTTGTTTTGTTCCTTGATCGACATTGCTCTTGTTCGACTTCACCTTTTTAGTGGAAGTCTCGCCGTACAAATTTAATTCTGCCTGGCAAACCGAGAATACTTAACCCCTTACAACGAGCCAGACTCGTAACGTAATCGACAAAATTTGATGATTTACGAGGTGCAAGAATGTTACAAAAATCATTGTTACAATTAGACTGCAATATAGACAGTAATATTAACTTCTCAATTTTAGTCAGATTAAATAAATTTCTGTGGTTGCTGAACGACCGATCGGATTAATCAGATTTTACAAGATTCTAAATCGCAAAGTTGCCATATTCACGATCGCTTTAACATCCTCGGTTACTATGCCGTAAGCACATGCCACCATCAATCTCCGATTAAGTGCTCAGTGACCAGTCGACGTAATTTTCCGAATTTCCACGGGTAAATGGCGCGCGCTCTCCAAATTTAACAAAAACTTCCGAGCTTCTTTCCATTTTAGTTAGCCAATTGAGGAGCCGATCAATTATTTTATCAACGGGGACTTCTGTGTCACGAAAACTCGCCATTAATCTTCGATTAAGTGTGCAACGATCGGTCAAGGTAATTTCACGAATTTTCGTGAATTAGGAAAGCCCGTCTTCCCCCTTTTCCGAGCTGGTCTCTCTGTTAGGGTGCCCTATGGTGTACCCCGTGCTCTCCACGGGGGAGCACCTCTGTCAGTCACCAGTATGTCACCATACAGACCAGCGCCCCGGTACAATGAGGGCCCTGAACGCGATCGATATGTGCACTCGACGGAAACGACCCAGCGAAAGGTCGATCAAAGCGAAATCACTGCGCCTGGAAATGCAGGCAGCACGATGTTTATGGTCTGTAAAAAATCCTCCGATGAATCTTTGTTTAAATCAAACGGCGAACGCGATCCGGCTCGACCATTGTTCCACTACTTCCACTGCAGACGATCTACGAGCGACACCATTTTTAACCCTCAACTGCCGGTAGAACAATTTATAAAAAAATTTAGTTTCTTCCAGTGTCTACGCCTCTCTTTACAATTTTTAATTTAATATTTCATAAAAGTATCATGTCACCCTCGTACGGTTCTCGGGGTGAACATTCACCTACTTTGTTTTTATCAGGGACCATAACTAAAAAGAAAAAAGTCATGGAATAACAAGTATTTCATCGACTAAAATCGTATTGGTCACAAATAAGGATTATGAGTAACCGAAAATTCGTTCTCTTGTTGGTAAGTGTTATTGTTGAGAGAAATTAATTTCGATCACTTGTAACAGTTATCAATCAGAGCAATTTATTTCGATCGCGCATATTAGTTATCGATAAGAGAAATTAATTTCGATCGCTCATAACAGTTATTGATGAAGGAAATTTGTAACAGTTATTATTAAATAGTGCCACTTTCAAATGGTAGACAATCAATTATTTCATAAATTTTTTATTCATAAAGTTAATTGCTACAATCAAAATTTAATGTGACAAACAAACAGATTTTGTGTTGTTGTTATGGTCTGTTGATTCGTCTTCTTGTACGAAACCTTCTCAATGAATTTCACAGCTCTATCCGAAAAGAGTAGACAACTCAATAATTAAATGAGCAACTAAAATGAATTTCCTCATCAATAATTATTATGAACAAGTAAAAAGAAATTCGATCGTCGATAACTGTTATCAGCGATGGAAATAAATTTCTGTTATGAGCGATCCAAATGAACTTCTCTCATCGATAACTGCTTTGAGCAATCGAAACAGTTATTCTTCATCGATAACAGTTATCGAGGAGGATCCAATTTTTTGAACACTAATAACTGTTATTTGTAACCAAAAAGTATAAAAAAAATAGTATAAAAAAAGTATATTTCGTGTACATTATCTTAAATTTCAATAATAATCAACTTTTTATTAATGATTTTTATCGTAGAAAATTTTAGGGTAACTGTTATTTTTGGTCCCTGGTTTTTATAAAAACTGTAAAATGTTTTTGCATTTCCTGTGTACAATATATTTTCAATCTCTTTCGTTTTTTGCGATGTGAGATGTATTTTTCAAACATGAGAATGGTTTGTTAATTTGGAATGTATTTTATTCAATGATCGCGTTATCTGCAGGAAATTCAGAGATCCGTGTTTTCCAGGTAGACGAGCCAGTATTGAATTAACGTAATTCCGGAGAATATAAATCACTCGTGTTTCCAATTTCTTATTTTCCGCTGTCGCACCCCTAAAGTTGGAAGCAGTTACGGGGTGCACAGGCCACGGCAAAAACTGATTGAATCCCCCCAAAATCCAACACCTTTACGGTTCCTGGACCGTCTGTCGTGCTATGCACACAGTTCCATGTCGCCGGCATAATGGTTCCATTGAAGCATTACCATTATTGGCGAGATTTGGGGAAACGATCGAGCGTGCTAACGGATTCGTCGCAGCTTGCAGCTTGTTTGCAAATAGGCCTCGTATACGAATTTATTGATCAAGTGGTAAAGGATGCTGCGCAACCGCTCCGCGCTGGAAAAATATTATTTCTGCGCGAAGATAAATCCAATGCGAAACACAAATTTTCCCCACGAAATCCAAACTTTCTCAGCTCTTTGAACATCCGTCCATGCCGCAGATGTGATCATCTATCATTTAAAATTTCTGCGAATATTGAAACATTTAAGAGTTGAAGAATCATTTAATGTGCAAGATAATGTAGAAGATCGTAAAACTTTTTAACCATTTATAAACCGTTTGAGTGAAACAGTTGTACATTTGACAGATTGACTACGTTTAGCTTCGAATTTTGAAGGGATCATCGATCAAAAGGAAGCACCACTTTCGGAAGAAAACGATTTCCATAACTAGAACAAGTGGGTGTTTCACTGTCGTGACACCATAGCCAAGTGTTACGAAAATAAATAGGCTGATCGTTCGATCAAATGGAGTGCAAACGGGGTGGGAACTATCAAAATATCCGAACTATTGAATTCAAGATGGAAAAATAACATTTGTCCGGTGGTCTTGCAATTTCTGCCTCAACAACCCGAGTGTTTATCTGCTTCTTCAAATAATATTGCCTCGTACAGGAAGACTGCGTCATTTCCCCTGCAATTTTATGTTAAAAAATTTCTAACAATGAATTAACCTTGTGAAATGAATACTTGATCATCAATGTGAAATAGTGTCCAACGATTATAATGGATAAATTGCATTTTGAATATGAAAAATATGGGTAGAAATAACGTGACAGGTTATAACGTCGATTTTTCCAATCGAAATCGGTTTCGAACGTTTAAAAGTCACGTTTCTACTAACGTAATCCGCAGGATTAGGCGGGTAGGCGTAATTTCAGGCGCAACTTGTGATACATCTGCCCCGCAGTGATTCCTATAAAGGACACGTGTCCTGGCACGTGCTTATTCATTCTTCAACAGGACCTCATTCCTGCAAAGTGGCTCGAGCACGCTCGTTGTCAAGACGGCTACTATTTAATCGGAACTTTTGTGTTTGCGTATCTTTTTCCTCCCCATGATCCCACAATTTTATTACTCAACGGACGCGTGGTGTATCTATCATCAGCGTTTCACAACGATCCTGATCGTTGCCGATTGTTACGGGAGCTAGTTTGAATTTTATGACGTGTGCACCGCTGTACATGCAAGTGTCGGCACGATTTTATGTAAATGTATCTCTGGCAATAAATTCATTACTTCTGTCACTGTAATTTCATTTCAATTCTGTTAAAAATGTAAAATACTTTGCAAGCGGTGTATTTAAAGATTTTTCGTAATCACAATAAATTCATTTTGCTTCCAATTACCGAGCATCGCTTGGGCAAAATCAATATGGCTGCAGGCAGATTAAAGGTTTTCATCGACAGATGGGATAAAGCACAACGAGCTACGTAAAATATGATTTATTGATAAGATATAAATTCTGTACAATATATATTCCCTGAATCGGCGGTTTCACAAATCGATAAGAGCACTGGCGGAGACGCGCGCTTAAATTACGCTAAACCTAGAAACAAGGGATGAGATCAAGCGCTCGAGATCAATCTGAGAATGATCGGTGACTAGAAAGAAAAAGGAACGCGGTTGGTAGTACGTGTTAAACCATATGTAAAAAGAATCGTGTGTCGATCTCTTCGTGAAAGAGCAACTTCAACGATGCCGGAACATCGAAACTAAAAAAGAATCTTGCTGCGGTCCTATATCGCTGGATCTTAATACTAGAAATTCGTTGCAAATAGAATACTCTCTTACAAAGTAAATAACGATCATCACTCGCACTGGCCTAATCATTTTTACAAAAACTCGCAGACGCAACTAACACGTGTCACAATATGCAGTTTACACGCAACAGGGAACTCTCGTGTTGCATGCAAACTGCAGCGCGCGTTGTTGTTCGAAAACCTGGAGGATCTAGAGTGGAAAGATTTATCGAAGCGCGGAGGACTCGAGAGACGCAGGCTAATTAACCGACCCACAACATGTCCTCGATAATAATCCAGTTGCAAGAGACTGCGGATCTTTATGCAGAATTAAAATTTTCCGCACCAATTGCTAGACCGAGGAATCAGGCAGAACCAGATAGAATTTTCGTTCGCTAATTTTTGCCATAAATGCATAAAGCCCCGCAGTCATGTTCATCGGGAAGTTCTTTGGTTTCCAGTCCATAAAACCAGATTTTCGTGCCACTGTAAATTTCAGAATACCTCGTGAACTCACACCGACGTCACTGGCAATATCAAACGATTCCTAAGAAGACACCTCTGATCGGCAGAGAACTGCAATGGCAGCGATGACTCATGCAACAACGACTGGTACACATGCACAAATTATCAACGCTTCGAACTTCGACGAAATTCTCGGGTCCACTTAGTTTCCGGTGATTGTACTCTAAGGCCTCCACGTTCTGGCAGGTGAGCAAAATTTTCTAAAGACACTGGTACATGTTATTGTGGCTCATGTGATGAGTCGGGGGCAGCTGATGCTGCGCGTGGTACATCCTCTGGTCGTAACAGGGTTGATATTGCATCGGCGGACTGACACTTTGGTCACTGTAGCAGTCGTATTCTTGCCATTCGGGGACGAATCTCTCTTGAGGATAGGGAAACGCTGTGTGCGACGGTCCCAGTCGTTTCTGCGCTGCCACCGCGCAGCTTCCTGTCGAGGAAGTGATCATGTTCCCGTTTTCACTGATGCTCACCGTCACGTTGCCCACGTTCACCGTGATCTCACCAGTTTCCGAGTTTCCTAGGGTTTGGGACAGGGCCCAGATGTAGTTGTGGGCGAAACGGAGCGTCTCGATTTTCGTCAGCTTCGTGTCTTCCGGGAAGGTCGGCAACGCCATCCGCAGCCGCTCCAACGCGTCGTTCAGGGTGTGCATCCTGTGTCGTTCCCGATCGTTCGCTTTTATTCGACGGTTCCTTTTCAGCCGGAGCACCTGCAACCCGATCAATGGTTCCACGTGATCGTCTCAATCTCTCTCGCTTTTCTTTCATTTCGCTGGGCCGAGGCCTCGAAACGAGCTGGGTGGTGCGTGCGTTTCGAAGCTGTGCTATTACTCACGGTCATTCTAATTTTTATAGCTAATGATTCGAACCGGCTATGGACTCTAAGTGGATCGTTTGTAATTCTGGGATTTAATGGACCCGAGTCAGCCATCCGGGGGTTAATGAATGTAAATATTCTCCGGATATCAGTGTTCATAATTACCTGCGTAGGGCTCTTGCACCGTGTATTCCGAGTCTTCTTCCTCTTTTCGTCTTTCGCCGGCGGAAAAAGACACTCTGCTTGAATCTCGTGTTTCGGAGACTCGAAACTAACGTCGAATCCAGAGTCTGAGGAACTCGATAGCTCGTCGAATCCTCCTTCGCTGCAGAACGAGTACTCCGAGGACATATTGAATGCTTCCTGCAAAACAGAACACCCAATAATTTTAACAGTGCTCTCGTATCTCAAAACATCATATTTTGATAGTTTCGGTTAAGTGGAATTTTTCTAACAATTTTTAACAAGATATCCAGTCGATGTACAGAAATGATATATGAAAATATTTGAAGTGTTTCTTATTTGTAAAATACTTCTAAAAGTAATAAATTGATAGATATTTGTAATAAATTCAACACACTTGAATCAATAATTTTTTTCATTTTCATAGTTTCAAATCTTCATTACAAAAATAATTGTTGCAGTGTCCTAACATTTCTTCACCATCATCCCCCACTTCCAAACGCAGTGTAAATAATTCGTAGAAAGTCTTACTTGATAAATTACTCGAGCGAGTAAACCAGTCCTTGATTATTGAATTTATCCAAGTCGATCACTTCACACAAGTCAACACGCGTTACTAGAGTTTTGTATGTTCCAAGGAATATCGTTTCACGGCATAGTCCGAGCGACCCGGCGGCAGCAGGGAAAAATGAAATAAGAAACGAGGAGTGTCCTAGACGGGGCACAATTTGGTACTGCGAAAGTGGCATGGGGCTCTTAGAACATATATACTCTCCCGGGGGTATTTTGCCCCCTCCATAAGGGCGGTCCGCCTTCTATGGGGCACCGTACCAAGAGTTCACCCCATAATCACGACGGTGGGGCACCCAACGTTCTCCCCTCCACCAGCCTTTGTGTGCACTAGACGCGTGCCACGGCGATGTAGTCGTATAGTTTAGGAGATTAGAGGTTTTAGGGCGATTACACCTCTCTATGCATCTTAGGCGAAGGTGAATACGAAGTTTTGTGGTGTGCTAACAGAACGGTTGGTATAAGAACATTATGGTGTTTCGGTAATCATATTTTGTGTTTTCGAAGGAAAATAGTTGTGTGGAACAGAGCGTATACAGAAAAGTCGAGTCGTTAGGGTTGCTTAGCTTCGTTTTGTTTGATTATTATAAATAAATCGTCCCCTTATGGTTCGTGTCGTTTTTAAACAAAATTCAGCACAGTTCATCCGCGATGAAATCTGTTCCTATTAATTAATTATATACTTGTATACTGTGTTATATTCAATTAAATTAAATTTTTATAAATGGTGCCATCGAGTTTATATTAACAGTTTAAGGGCGAATGAGTAAAAAGTAATTACTCTTAAATAACCCGAAACAAACTTTTAATACAAACAACATTTTCCCTTTTATCTAACTCGAATTAATAGCTATTATTGTTGATTTTACAATTTGTAAAATGCTGCACCTGTAGTACTACTAACCATGACTGCCGCTGTGTACAGTGGGTTGTCGATACCAAGGGGCAGCTGTACCACAATAATGCACAAGCCACGAATGAAGTTACATATTACACAATTTGCCATACTTCAATGTCTTACAGAATAAATATTTCAGTATTCTTGAAAATTGTAAATATTTATAGAATAAGAAATTAACTATTATTTATTCTTACCTTTGTTACTGTGCTGGAGAGCGCAAATTGCTAATGTGCCTTCGTTCACCACACTGAAAGATGAAAAATATCGCTCCCTGATCTTCGATTCAACGCTGCCCCAGGCTGTATGGTTCAAAATAAGTGAACGATAATCTAATAAAACCAACCGTGGCCATATGTCACATTCGCTAATCAGTTGATAATGCCCTGGACATCGCTATGGAAACGTGCAGGTAGATCAATCGGAATAGGTATTTTCTAGTTGATTATAATTTCTACGCCTCATCGATGCATAAAGTCACACGTTTCGTCGCTAATTTCCAATAGCTTTGCTACCTGAACTCATTGATAAAAGAACAATCTCTATAAATTATACAGTTTATTAAATATTTATTCCCAAATGTTAAAAAGATTCAAATAATCACAGCGGGTTGTAATTATTTTTTAAATGTTGAAATCATTATTAACTCAGAAAATAAAATTACATATATTTATTTCTCAATATTTACCAGTGAAAATATAAAACTTATATACTTAATCATATATTTTTATCATTATATATTTTTATATATGTAATCTAGTAACTAATAAATTCAGGTAAGTCGCAATAAAACATCAGTTGCATACATTAATAAAATAATCACAGAATCACTGGCATTCGTGGCAACAGTGTTCACTGAACAGTAATCACGCGTCAACGTAATCACAGTCGGAGTCCCCATAAAATATGAAATTACACGCAGGTACATAGGCTTCCAAGGCTCCCACGGAATATCAGTATGCAAAGGGATCACCGGTAGCATGATAGGACGATTTTGACAAGTATTAACGTCCATCAATCACAGCTACGTCAATTATTTGACACATCGGCTGTAGAAAGTCGTCTTCGTGTCCACATTCATAATCACTGCTACGTTGAATTCGTTGCTCATTTCCCATGACCTCGAGTTCCAATGATATGCAAAATCGCTCGGATAGAGAACGAAAAATATCGACACCACGACGACGTGTGACCTGTTTGCATAACGATTCGTTATCGACCGTATATTCGCGTGCTCCGAGTGTACTGTCAATAATTTATTAAATGAGCACAGACCAGAGTTGGACAAAAATTTAATCAACGATTGACGACTAAATTTTTACTTCAATCGTAATCGCAATTAACAATTAATCCCCTTGTTTAGCCGTTAATTGAGGTGAACGATTAAATACTTATTAATCGTTAATTGCGGTTAACGATTAAATTTCTACTTTAGTCGTTAATTGCGATTAACGATTATATTTCTTTCAATTGTAATCGTCAATCGGATAATTGATTAATGATTAACTGCTGAAATTTCGAAATAAAATACGGAATCAAAACTACAGTGGGTGTACAAAGTATTCGTACACCTTTTAAAAACTAATAACTTTTTTATAATTGTACCAAACGACCTGATTTTTTATAATCAATTAGAAGCATTAGTTTACAAACTGATATGCAAAAAAGATTTTCCAAAAATTACAATTTACAAGGTTGCAGGCAAAAATAAAAAAGGCACTTTTTAAAACTTTTTTATTTGCGCCTTTAGTGAAAATTTAAAACATATGTTTTCTAGATCCATGTCCTTTATACACATGTTGGAAATTTCATCGAAATCGATTGACGCAGGAAAAATTCTGTGGATTTTAAGCAGAAACTGATCAAAAGTCGTGGAAAACTACGATTTTCACCATTTTTAACCGCTGGTAGCTCGTGTGTATGTTAGTCGATATCAATGAAATTTTCAACATGTGTATGACTAACATAGATCTATAAAACATACATTTTAATTTTTTATTGCGGACCCAAATAAAAAAGTTTTAAAAAATGCCTTTTTTATTTTTGCATTTAACCTTGTGAATTATAATTTTTGGAAAATCTTTTTTGCATATCAGTTTGTAAACTAATGCTTCTAATTGATTATAAAAAATCAGGTCGTTTGGTACAATTATAAAAGAGTTATTAGTTTTTAAAAGGTGTACGAATACTTTGTACACCCACTCTATATGAATACTGAAAAAAATGTCAACTGAGTTTAGGTGTATTGCCATTTGGTCTATAATATAAACTCTATTTACATGCTTTTATGTTTTTTTTCGATTATTTCTTTTTTTAATCAACGATTGACAATTAACTTCATCAATCGATTGATCCAATCGTCAATTTTTCGATGATTTCTTCTCTTAATCAACGATTGACGATTAACTTCATCAATCGATTGATCCAATCGTCGATTTTTCGATGATTTCTTTTTTTAATCGGACATATTAACGAGTCAATCATGATTAAAATTTTAATCGATTAATGCCCAACTCTGCCACAGACACATTTTACCCCTGACAACGGAAATCACCGTTCACTACTGTCAGGTAGCCATTTGCAAACGTTCATTGATAAACATCAAGTGTGTATTGATAAGAAAGGAAATTAATTTAGGATTAAACAGAAGCAGTGAATTATTTCTTATTCAGCACGCATATTTAAGCATATAACAACGAAAAGATTTGAGAACATTCTACCAGATACTGATACAGATGCTATCTTCCGTTTCCTCTCAATCTCTTCTTCCGCTTTCGAATTCGATAATTAATCTCCGTCACTTCTGATACTGACTAATGATCGAAGACGCGTTCTCCCGAACAAATTAAAAGTTCCTTCAACCTTCGTTCGCGATGAACGATGATAGTAATTCGAGTTTACGTATTATTGATGCACGGTAACAGTTTAGAACACGCGAGTACAGTAATTACACTCGCCCTTAGAATACCGGCTTGAAATTCCTCCCATCCCGTAAACGGAAGACGGATAATGATGCGTATAATGAGCGAAAATTACGAAACTGTTCGACCATAAGATTTACATAATTGCTATGCTTCCGACCGATAATTTCCCAAACAACTCGATGATTTCCTTTTGCAAATAAACAGCCATTGGCACGCTTTTTTACGCGAGCTGTTATGGCGTCGAGCGCTGTCGTTGTTTGCAAACAATGTAATGAGGTCTGTAAGTTTTCTTTATCTGCATTGTTCTTTTAGAAGGTGACCTCCAATTTCTTAAATCGAATGCTATGTATTCTTTTTTTACAATAAAGCGTGTGCCAAAACGAGTTTATTCGTAGACGACGCACTGATCTTCTGGGTCGTACAAGGTCACAAATGGAAGAAGCATTTCACAGGCATTTGTAGCCTATAAAATAGCCTAATGCCAGGCCGATCCAACTGAAGCACGAGCCATCAATGGAACTGATGCTACATGATTTGCATGATACGGTTTGATCCGATTCGATCGAGTCCATCGAACTGACGCTAAACGAAAGCCGTACATAATACCGCTCTTTACGGGTCGCATTTGCATCCAAGGTGCTCATCCATAACACTCGCGATTATGCACCGGCTAACCAGATTCTTTCACCTTTGAAAAAAGCTTCACGGTCTCGTGTCCTGCTAAACATTTTCATGGTTCATCAACTTCAATCATCATCGTGCAGCTCTAATCTAGTTGGAAAGAACGCAAATGTCGAGACGGTTTAAAGAAATTCTCATTCCAACTACAGCTTTTATGCAAGATTTTATTGAAGCTATAAATGCGAGCGACGTCGTCCAATGTATCGCAGTTTACGATTTCCCGGGAAACATTCGCAAACTTTTAGTTTAACGGTCCATGTAAAAATGTTTATCGACGAGAAAGTTACAGTTAGAGGAACTTTACGACGGATCGGTGGCGTAGAACATGGACGCGCGAAAGTGCCATTTTAAACTGCAACAAGGTTTCTTTATTACGGAAAAATGGGAACGATGACACTATTACTACGATTTTAGGATTTTTTGCTTGAAAGTTGTTCTTGTGAAATATGTGGAGAGCAACATTCACGGTCGTTTTTAAATGCAACACCGACAACTAAAAGAGACGAGGCACCCTCTCCGGCAGAAGGGTGTACAACCAACCCTTTTTCACACTTTGAAAATTCGTGCCGTTTCATCGATAAAAGGACGCCGTGAAATCGACACCGTTTCTGACACATGTTCGATCAGCCCGCGGAAATATTGGGAATTACACGAAAGATTTGCTACCCGGTGCGTGCAAAATCGAAGATCAAATAAAAAAAAGGGGCGTGCAGGAACGCAGCGGAGGACGCTGTCGAAAACGGAAAAAGGGTTCGTAGAAGACCTCCGGAACGATTCGCTCTAATTGGATAATTTATTGGCCACGTCGATAAATAATACTTCCACAGTTGAGCCTGATGGTCGCGTGCCCCTCGTTCTCTTTATTCCATTAATTTATGTATTGCACTCCTTTGACAATATGTTCGGAAAATTCCTTTAAAGAATGAACAGAAATTGTATTAACCCGTTCCAGAAGTTCTTTTGTTCTTTGGCGTTTATTCTTTGACTATTTTGAAAATTGGAAGCAAATATTTTTACGATGAAAACTTTTTTAACGAGGACTAAAAACTTTTTAAGAGGCATCTATCCTCTATATGGCACAGAGATTTTCCCGAAATTCGATCCAGACAACAGAAAAATTCTCGAACATGGAATTCTCGAAGGTGTTCGATCGAAAAAAGGCGCCGCGGTAATAGAGCCGATCGCCTTAAATGGGTTTGCCTGCAAAAGGCGTGCTGCGTGAGAAGTGGGTTAACTAACTGGCAACACCCATGTTTCATATAGTTCACGGGAGTTTTCCCAGACCTGCAACAAGCGCTCCGAGCAGAAGCCGGTCGAGCGCAAGGAAGAGAGAAGACACCGGCGATCTTTGTGCAACAGGACACTCTATCCCACGGCTTTCTTCCTCTTACCTCGCGACAATGGCTGCGTCTATGAACAAGCAGATGCGATCACTTGCGTGGCTGTCATTGTGTTGCACGTGACACCACGCGATTACGACAGATACGACGACGAACATGAGGTAACTACCAGACGAACGACGACGCAGGAGAATCTCCAGAAGTATTTGACAACAACGTAGCAATTCGCAGATCCTATTAAACTGATTTTTAATCAGATCGGCGATAATTTCTCATAGTTAGAACCAGGCGAAGAAAAACATCTTACTGAGAAAGCAATTTGTTGTGGGAGATGGTGAACTGGACAGAAAATGTGTTGTAGCTTACACTGTGAGTTATTAAAAAGATGAGTATGTATCACGATTTATTTCTGTGCGAAGATAAATTCGAAGTCAAACTCGTTCTGTATACTCCATCTATATTTATATCTATTAAATCTAATATCTTTAAATCTATTCTGAGATTTTATAAATAAAAACAAAGTATTTGGTGTTAGAAGTAGGTAATTGTAATGGAAGGATTTTCCGTAATTTTTGTAGAGCAGAAGGGTTTTCTCTGGAGAGATCGAAACGTGTAATTGATAAATCCTTTATTCTGTTCTCTGTCGAGTGCGAAAGCTAACTGACTTCCAAAACGGATTACATATTCGACCGAAGGCCTGGTTGTCCGCGGTTGTCATGAGCGCCAGTCGACGACCGCGCGCCACAACACTGTTCGAGGAACGACACCTCCTCGTCGCGCAACGGACACACACCAGCGCAAGGTGTTTCTTTTATACCTTATTGAACAGTGCAAATTTCTTCTCTATTAGTTCGAATATGTAGAAAGTGTACGTGGAAATGTTATTACTTACAGTCAACGTGATTGATAAGACGAGAACAGATAAACCAAGAACTTGACCCTTCGTGTTTCCCGACAGAAGGAACCACTTTTCTGCTTGGTTTATTGACAACCATAACTTTCTACATAGTGAGTGTAGACTGTAGATGTCGCTCTCACTCTCGTACATACAATGGTCTCTTTCTTTAATAATTCGTAACACATGACTTATTTAAAACTTTTTAATAACTTTAAAACACTTGATTTTCTGTCGTTTCACACGTATTAATTTGTGATGGAAACACAGTTTCAGAACGGTTTTTATCAGACGTTCATGCTCCGCACAAACCAATTACGACGGTATTCGGCCATTGCAACCCGAGCTGTCACACGAATATCTGCCAGCAACACAAGTGCACCACTTGCATCCGATGTGACGACTTTCCCCATTCGTGCATGCTGCACGAGAAAATGATCCTGAAAAAATGAAGTAACCAATCACTCCACCAATCCTTCAACAATCCCCCAACAATTTTTAAAAGAGAACCCACCTATAACTGGATCATACGCAACAATGGCGAACAGCAAGAACAAAGCGACAAGTTTCGTCCAGATGTTGTCTTCTATGTTTTTCTCCAATCAACAGAAGAGAATAACTGATTTCGCATAAGACCTCAACACTATTAAACAGGGTGAGGCGCCAGAAGCAGGCCACCTGAATAACTCCGCTGCTATTAGTGTTAGGAAGAAATGCATCAGTTGGAACTTGCTTGGTTTCGAGGGGGTATTAATCAGATGTTAGTAACTTTTTTGTAGGTGGACGCATAAAGGACATATGAAGGTCAACTTCATTTTTTTAAATGTTATAAAAAAGTACTAACCTATGTATGTCAAAAAGTTAATAGTTCAGGAGATATTTCAATTTAAATAACTCTAAAATACCATTACTGTCGTACTAAGACGTTAGTGTTTACTTACTTGTGTAATGTCTTAACACGACAGCAATGGTATTTTAGAGTCATTTAAATTGAAATATCACCTGAACTACTAACTTTTCGACATACATAGGTTAGTACTTATTTATAACGAATGTCCAGCTGCATCGAATGATGTATAAAAAAATACCTCATTCCATTTAAAAAAATGAAGTTGACCTTCATATGTCCTTTACGCGTCCACCTACAAAAAAGCTACTAACATCTGATTAATGCCCCCTCGAAACCAAGCTAGTACCATCTCATGCATTTTTTCCTAACACCAATAGCAGCGGAGTTATTCAGGTGGCCTGTTTCTGGCGCCTCACACTGTATAGCCCCCCATACACTAATTCAACCATTTTACGTTATATGTATAGTCTAGCGTCAGAAACTAGCGTCAGCGAATAATTTGCCATAAAATTTTATTTTTTAAGTGCGTTACTTGCATACGATGACTCGTATGTCAAGACGCTTCTTTCTCATTCACTCTTTGATGTACAGGGTGTCCCAAAATTCCTTCAACAGCCGGAAATGGGAGGTACCTGATATCATTTGGAGCAACATTTTCCTTTCCAAAAATGTTATCGGCGGCTTTGTTTAGGAGTTGTTAACGAAAAACACGGACCAATCAGTGCACGACCTAGACGCGAGTTAGCACAGTCGGCCAATAGACAGTTGGCGCGCCGCGGCATAAACCCGACAAAGCCGCGGATAACATTTTTGTGAAAGAAAATGTTGCTTTAAATGATCCCAGACATCTCCCATTTCCGGCTGTTGAGGGAATTTTGGGACACCCTGTATATCAAAGAGTGAATGAGAAAGAAGCGTCTTGACGTACGAGTCATCGTATGCAAGTGCCGCACTTAAAAAATAAAATTTTATAGCAAATTAATCGCTGACGCTTGTTTTTGCTTGCGGCTTAATAAATAAACGACTATATTACATAAAACGGTTAAATCAGTGTGTGGAGGGCTATATGTATAATAGGATTGAGATCTTATGCGAAATCAGTTATTCTCTTCTGTTGACTGGAGAAGAACATAGAAGACAACATGTGGACGAAACTTGTCGCTTTGTTCTTGCTGTTCGCCATTGTTGCGTATGATCCAGTTATAGGTGAGTTCTCTTTTAAAAATTGTAGGGGGATTGTTGGAGTGATTGGTTACTTCATTTGTTCAGGAGTATATTATACAACATCATTTCCTCTTATGTGCTCGGCTGAGGGAACATTTAATATCGGATGCATGGTGTGCACTTGTGTTCGTGACATACATTCGTGTGACACCAGGGGTTGCGGTGGCCTGATAACGGATTATTAAATACTGGAATATTAAAAATGTTGTACTTTTAATTGTTACGAAACTGTGTTCCTATCACGAATTAATACGTGTGAAACGACAGAAAATGAAACTAATATTCGAATTAATAAATTGCAATAAAGCATTTTAAATAAGTCATGCGTTACAAATCATTAAAAGAAGGAAACCATTGTAAGAGAGTGAGAGCGACATCTACAGTCTACACTCACTATGTGGAAGATTATCGTTGTCAATAAACCAAACAGAAAAGTGGTTTCTTGTGTCGAGAAACACGAAGGGTCAAATTCTCGGTTTATCTGTTCTCTTTATTTCTTATCAATCACGTTGACTGTAAGTAATAACATTTCTACTTACACTTGCATGAGAATGTTCTAGTCTAATAGGAATGCGTTGCGACATTTCGTAGAAAGGGAAGCAAGCAGATAAACTTGCAGAAAATTTCGCGATGTTTCCAGAGAACGTACAGTAGCGGACAAAAGTTTAAGACCGCTCTAAAGAAGACAATAACATTTTTAATATTGTACTTTACAATTTGACCTTTTTTGGGAAATCTAGAGCAATTAGTTTACTAAAGGATGTGAAAAGAAATTTTTTCAAAAATTGCAATTGATCGGAATTGTTGAAAAAATACTAAAAGTTGAATTTTTAACTTTTTTATATGGGCCTATATTGAAAATTCAAAAAATACGTTTTATAGATCTGTGTCAATTAAACATATTCTGAAAATTTCGTCAAAATCGGTCGACGTTGCAGTGAGCTACAAACGTTTAAAGATGGTAAAAATTGCAGGTTTTCGAGATTTTCGGCAATAAATCGTGAAAATCTGCAATTTTTACCATCTTTAAACGTTTGTAGCTCATTGCAACGTCGATCGATTTTGACGAAATTTTCAGAATACGTCTAATTGACACAGATCTACAAAACGTATTTTTTAAATTTTCAATACAGGCCCACATGAAAAAGTTAAAAATTCAAATTTTAGTATTTTTCCAACAATTCCGATCAATTGCAATTTTTGAAAAAATTTCTTTTCACATCCTTTAGTAAACTAATTGCTCTAGTTTCTCAAAAAAATTCAAATTGTATAGTACAATATTTAAAAAGTTATCATCTTCTTTAGAGCGGTCTTAAATTTTTGTCCGCTACTGTATGTATATCAAAGAGTGAATGAGGGAAAAGCGTGTGCAAGTGCCGCACTTATAAAATAAAATTTTATAGCAAAGTAATCGCTGACGCTAGTTTTTGCTTGCGACTTAATAAATAAACGACTATATTATATAAAACGGTTAAATCAGTGTGTGGGGGGAGGGCTATATGTATAATAGGACTGAGATCTTATGCGAAATCAGTTATTCTCTTCTGTTGACTGGAGAAGAGAGTCACTTTGTTCTTGCTGTTCGCTATTATTGCGTATGATCTAGTTATAGGTGAGTTCTCTTTTAAAAATTGTTGGTGGTTTGTTGAAGGATTGTTGGAGTGATTGGTTCCTATATGATCATTTTTTTGTCCAACATTGAGAGTATGCCAGGAAGGGGAAAGATTTAACGCAGACCATTGCAACCAGTGCATTTGTGTTAATAGCGACATGGTGTGTACCCAGATGGATTGCGGTGACGACGATCCATATCAATTATAGAAATGGAGTTCGTAGTCGCACTTGCGCATTATAACAAAAACACTTCATTTATTATAGAGGAATATAACACACACACTTGATGGCAAAGTGTTCATAAAGCCATGAAGAGTGTAATGATTATGTACTAGAATGCGGATCTTCATACGAAATAAAAATGTTGTATCTTAATTGTTATAAATGCATATATCTATCTCAATTTTCGTCACAAATGCATGATATCCGCCAATCATATCTGCGGCTTGTAAAATTACATGTCGGGCGTCAAATGAGACATATCCACGTCCCTAATACTAATCAATTGACATTTAGAGTTGCATCGAGGTGATGCCAGTGAAGGTATGCCGCTGAGAATGTCTCGACCTTCGACGTAAGCGTTCGGCATTCGCGTGCGGACGATTACTTCGAACTTCTGCCAGTGATAACGATCTAGGATCAGAATACGTAATGAAGCAGCCTTCTACCGCGTCGAAGGAACGTCGACGTCCTTCTCGAACGGTTGTCGGCCGGTAGAGAAAATCCGCGCGATCCAAGCGGATACGAGCGGAATTGTCCCGCTAAAGGTGAAAACACACTCTGTCCGACTTTTCAGAGCCGGCCGATACTTTATCGTCGGAGGTGGAGCTGCTCGCCTCGGCCTTTGGTAACTGTACACGTTCTCTTCTCGTCTTGCCAACGTTCTTTCTTGGCCACATCATGCTCTTCCTCTCCTTCGACGCCCTCGTTCCCACCATCCTGTTTGTCCGGCCTTTTCAGTCGCAAATCCTCCTATCCTCCGCTCAATGTCCGCCCAAAAAGTCGACAGCGGTTCCAAAGTTGGATAAATTAAGTTATTTCTATTAAAATTGTAATCTTCGGAATCTTCTTTAGAAAGTTTCTACAGAACTAGTTGTTCAATTAAAATGTTATACTACCTACTTGGTTAAACATTTATACCAGACCGCGAATTTCATGCATTTATGCCGAAAATAGGTAAGTACTCAGTGAAAGTAGTAAAAAAATGTAAGAATTCATTATTCTCAATTTATTAAATGTATTACAGCAAGAGATACATTATTTTTAACTCTGGTTTCTTATAATTATCGCAGACAATTTTTATGATTCATAACAATCCGCAGTCTATTTGTATATTATTTTATTTGAATAAGAAAACAATTTTATTCCAATTTTTCAAGACAGTGTAGTATGTAATAGAATTTTTGCAGTCCATTGTGAAAAATGTCTTGAGCAATGTCTGCCCAACCTTATTCATTTTCACCACAATGGAACTAAACCGCGAAATAGAAACCGGAAGCGAACTTACTTCCTACCGAGTTTACGGTTGCGCAACACAATTTCCCTTTCGTTCCTCTCTTCCATCGCAATCTCCCTCCCTTTAACTACGTTCAGTGTCTCATTAACTTGATCACGGTAAAACAAACGACATTTTAAACGTTATTTTATACATTTTTCTTTCTGATAGCCTTCGATCTTTACGAGAGCATAATACTATCTCAACAATGTTTTTTATTCAAATTAAAAAATATTAAACGTCCATCAAACTGTGTCAGTGGAGTCCAATATAGAGCCTATTGATTTTATTATATTACAGCGTACTTCTGTACACCTTCTTAACATCCGCTAAAACCGTCTTCTGCCTCTATATTTACCTGACGGATGAGAGAAGAAGCGAAAGCAGAATGGCATGAAGGAAGAGGTCGCAAATAATCTCGTTCTTGTCCTTTCAGCAACATCCTTTCCCGGCTACTTCTGCCGTCCCTCTCACTTTCCGGCGTTCGTCGATTTCGTCGTCTTTCTTCCCGCGCAATTCACCTTTTTCAGACTGTCGATCGCCTCTGGCTAAAGAAATCAACGAGAACGCAAACGAAAAAAAAGAAATAGGCTACACGGCAACCCGACGGAACTTTTGCTCTTTCGCAGCCGACTCGAGCCTCTCGAATCCTGGACGAGACCTATTGAACCTCTATGATGGGAAATTGTTGAGACGCGAGTCGATCGCTGCACGATCCGCTGTGGTCCACCACGATTTACCAGTTCAACTGTCTAGTTTCAATAATGCATAGTTCGCGGCTATTCATACGAAAAATATGAAATCCGTTTTCATCTTCTCAGATGTGATCAATCATCAGTAGTTAAGGATGTTCTGGAGGTACAATGGGAGACAAAAGTACAAGAAATTCGAAATCCATCAATATATTGGCAATGAAAGCCATTCATGAGTATATTTTGCATGAAACTTTTGCGAATACTGTACCCTCTGTAGCTATATTCAGTAGTCTACACTTGTCGCGTTTCCATGCTAGTAAGAGACAACACGATAAATTTGACGTTTTGTAACAGTTTATAATTTTTTTGCTCTGTAACTGTTTGGTGAATCCTAATAAATTTTGAACATAATTAATTATATAATTTTTACTACATATAAAAAAAACTGAAGTTTCTAGTTGCGTTTTTTCAAGGTTTAAATAGAGTTTGAAGTGGAATTTTATGAATTCTCCATAAGAAGACGTGTTAAAATGTGCAAACTTTAAGTTGCTATAATTCTTAAACGGTGCAGTGAATCGAAACCAAACTTTGGTAACTGCATTAATTTAGTAAGAATTATATCTTGCCAAATTTTCAAAAATTTTGTTGCGTTTTTATATACCTCCAGAACACCCTTAAAATGGCTAGGTTAAATACAATTTTGAACAGATAAAAATTTAACATCTCTTTTCTACAACCGACCAAGAAATTTTCTATTTTACACAAAGATCCACAGTGTAATCAACAATGACTTGTTTAGATTTTTTACTGTGTGAATTAAATCGAAAATACGTAAAAATTGAAATAAAAATTACCATTCTTTACTTCGTTATTCGTAGCAATAATAACATAAATCAATACAGTCTAATTTTAAAAAAAGTTGCTCACTTACGACCTTCGAAATTTTCATTCGGGACCACCGTGCAATCTCTACATCGGCGCCGAACGTCACGCATGTCGCACGCACGTGTGCGGTTTCGAGCAATACGCTCCAATTGGTAATTATGCGTTGCATCGAGCTCACCGTGGCTCCGTTTTCTTGTACCCGTCGACGTATAACAAGCGTGTAGATAAGGATCAACATTGTTCGATGCCGGTTTTAGATTCGGAGAAAGTCGGCGTGTCCAGGACATTGCCAGGATTGCGTAAGGCCACGTCGATTCCTAATTACCGGCGATGTCGGCTAACCTATTAATTAGTCGATCAACTCGTGAGAACGCTGCGGATAGAATTCATAGCCGCGAGGACCGACGGGGTTTTAGAAGTTTTAAGGAACCTGGTGTGTACGGGGTTCGTCGCACGATACTTTACTACAGTCCATTTCTCATGGATTAATTAATGTTTATGGCGGATTGTCTTTTTAGAGGCAATATAGGAAGAGACTAGCTTCTATTCTGCTACACAACGCCAGTTCTGAAAATTAAATAATTATTTTAACTGGAAAATTAAACATTTCTTCCGATCTAGAATATTTCCATTCCCTATGATTTATGCAATTTTATGGATATGAAATTGGTGTAATACCTCATACAATACGAAAATGTGATGATGTGTCGCGTAGACATATTATTGTATTAAAGTTGGCATTATGATAGTAATAAAATTTAAATAGATTAGAGATGGGAATGCGCCCGTCGATTGAATAACGCGGCAAGTTCAATTAGTAGAAAGACATAGAACGATCGTTGTTATAAAATAAAGGAGTTGTGTTGTCAATGTTCTCGTGATGTGGAAAGATGTCATATGTAATTTGTGTTTGATTAAAATATATTATATACATTAAATACTGTATATTTATTAAACGTTTAACAACGTAGAGCTGAATATCCACAACAAAATGTTTAGTAATTGATTAGATACCGATATATTTCATAATGTAAATAATGTTTCGAATAATGGTACAGCAATTTTTAGTGCTGCCTCAGAGGGGACAACAGAGTGCAAAGGGTTAAATCTCATGAGTCCAGACGTAGTTGCACTTTTATAAGCAAAGATAAAAAATCGATTTTTTATGATACTCAAATAACCCTTAATTATCGTTCGATCTTATTTAACATCGGCAGCTGCGGTTCGGAAGAAGAAACCTCGCGGAGGGCTCGTTATCTGCGCGAGAGCCGCTAATTTTCCAGGAACGCTTGTCTTCCTCGTTTCCATCCTTGACTTCCTCGTGGCCTTATCGGCGATCGAAAAGGAATGCGCCTGGTACGCTGGCCACGAAACGACGATAAACGGCACGACGGAATTGCCGGTTTGCTCGTCTGGGATTATCGGGCGAGTACACCGAGCGCACCGGGTGCACGCGTCCCGCGGGATGCCATGCCGGGAAGCTCTACGTGCGAGCATGTGCATCGCCGCGGCTTCCGTAAGTGTGCCGTACGTCGTTTCCGGTAGGACGCTCCGGTGCATCCAACTTGCAGTCGAACCTGTCCGAGTGTGGGTGCGCTGAGGATGCAACGGACTTGTTCCGCGAAACTCGGCTCCTCCTTCTCGCAGATTTCCTGCTTCAAATTATAGAGATTCTGTTTGCTACTTTCCTGTCATTTTATGCTGACTCTCGTCGATGATCGTGCGAGTATTATGCTACATCTCTGGACGTATAGTGTACATTTAAATTTTATTGAGTTGATGGAAGTGTATAATTAAACCTTTTTGTATAAAATAAAAATTACCCAAGTCAATTGCAACAGACCGATGTTAAATGCATATTTATATGGAGAAGAATCCGCAGTTTAATCTTGATTTAATTTTAGCAAAATCAGGATTTAATATTGAGCTACTAGAGATGGAATTGCGTGATCTCAGACACCGTGGAATTCGTTTGCGCAGAAATTACGAGCGAATCGAATGTACAACCGCATAAATAACAGAGAGATGGTGGTAAATGAAGACGGTAATTCGCGGTGTCGCGTACCCGTTGACGAACGCTGCTCTTTTTATGGGAACACGTCGCCGGATTGTTGCGTGTTCACAAAAGCAGACGCGACCGGTGAGAACGGGGCTACGATGGTATAAAATACGAGTCTGGCTTCTAAAGAGGACGTTAAAACGATGATTACTGCGTTTCATTTATATCACAAAGCTTGTTTATTCTTCCTGTTACTTGAACTTTCTAACTGGACTCCGCGTTGCTTCCGCAAAGACTCTTTTCCTTTATCGAACGCGAGACGAATTTAATTTTCTGCCATTGAAACTGTTCCTAATACCCTCGCGGCGTGAAACTGTTAATCCAGTATTCGTCTCTGGCGTTTTTGTTTCAGTCACCTCGAGAATAATGCGGGGCAGTAGTGTCATAGATGCAAGAGAGTGTTTTTGTATTTCTTGAAATGCTTGAAAGAGTGTGAAGGCTAATTAAAATTAGTACAAGAGCGCGGAGTTACGGAGCATGTAATATTTACACACTCGCCTAAACTAATTCGCTGGCGAAATATTCGAGATGCAATGTAGTGGAAAGCAGAACGTTTTTCACTGTGTAAATAAAGATAAGCGAGAACGTTCCGGCTAATAGCTATTCGATACTAATTAAACGCGGATTTCGAATCGGTTTTACCTGCTATTTTACCTAGACCTCGTATTTTTAATTAGTGTTAAATATCTTGATCGTCGAGCGCAATTTCAAATTTTCACTTTTTCGAGAGTACCAAACTTTCAATAGATAAATTCTATAATATTCAATCAATTAAAACATTCGAAATTTAGTTGACACAATTCATTGAAGTGGTGCATTATGAATTTTTTGGAGTCGCTGTGTCAAAGTGCTTAAAGGTGCAATCGAAGGAAAGGTCGGCAACAACGAGAATTTCGGGTAACGTAATTCCTGTAGGTCTCCTTCACGCGCGATCACGGCCATGATGGAACCACGAAAGAGACTCACCTGGCACGTCTCGGCACAAAAGGATCAAAAAGGTTCGCCCCCCTTTCGCTCGGTGTTACGGGGCACAGACTGTAGCCTCTCCTTCGAGCGGAGCTGTTTCTCTCTCTCCATTCCTTCCACTCCCATAGCAGAGGCCGCATACCTCCTTAGGATGCAGTGTAGACCTGTCCATTGGCTGGCAGACATCGGTTCTTTTCCGAAACGACTACGACGACTCATGAAACCGAGAGGATAGAGAAACCGGGGGGATAGTTGTACAGATAGCTGTGTGCCGGTGCGTCATGAGGTTCAGTGAATACGTGAACGTTCTTTGAACTAAGAAGCAAGTGCTCGGTACCGGAGAGTCAGCGATCGAAAAAAAATACACGTGGTGCGATGAGTTGATACACTGTGCTGCTGGGGAAGAAGGATCTTGAACCGACTTTATGAGGTAAGGACCTTGGAGGATATCGTTCTTGTGCGAGTGATTGCAAAAATCCGGGGAACAATAAAAACCAGGACTATAACCGCCAGCATTTCGCTCGAGCGAGGATCCTGGATGCTCGTGGAACCGTGTTTCGACAGATGGACAGCAACTCGAACGTTCGTTAAGCGAGAAGTCGCGATGTTCAATTTAATTGGTGTTTCAAACTAGTTACTCCGTCTTCGGAGCTGACACCTTTCAACGGCTAGTCTAGCCTTGCGACACGAAATCCTTTTATATTGAGCGTAATCTGTCCGCCGCGAGTTGTCGCGTTAGTGCAACTGTATCCTGTTGGCATTTCCTTGACCTGCGAGGAATTGCGACATCTCGATGTGCGACATTAGAGTAGATATTTATTTGCTCTTTCGAACGCATTTCTCTGGAGCCAACTTTGGTCTTCGTTGATCTTTGAATTCGTTTTTTTAGGGATCGGAGATATTCGATGTTAAGGTGCGTTCGATACAGTCATTTCTATTTTGAAGATACATTCTCTCCGTTCTTGGCATTCTTGGTAATGGCACAATGACAATGCCTCGAAGCACGCGGATCTTGCCGAACTACCGTCACCGTTTTCACCACTCCGCCGGAACCAGTCTGACCGGCGCGAGTGGGCTAGCCGAAGTCTTGGCTTCGCAGAACCGGTGTCAAGTTCGTGGAACAGGAAAATCGCGGACAAATTGCTAGATTATAGATTAAGTCGCGAATCCCCCCACCCTGGAGTGTGCAACCTTGACCCCGACTGAAAATCCAGTCGGTTTTACGGCATTGAGAGTTTGAGAGCCGAATGTCCAGGTGGCACATCGTCCATTTTGTTTCTCTGGTCTATTTATCATTGTCGCTACACTCAGAAGTTTATTGCTTCTTAAGCACCAGGTATCTTATTCTTCATTGTGACTCCAGAAAATGGAGATGTAAGATGCAAAATGAAGCTTGGCCTTTTTGATACACGAAGATTGCAATCGTGTCATGTAATGTACCTATTTATGATAAATATATAAAATGAAATTTGCATTGCTCGTGGGATGATCAATTCAAAAGATCCCATGATTCTTCTAGACAATTGTATACAACAGGTAAAGAATGGCGTAGCTAATGCTCGACAATTAAAGGCAATCTCTGATAATAGATTTTAGAAGAACCTCCGCTTCGAGATGCAAAGTTTACGATCCACACGTTGAATAGATAAATAAATCCGCTCGTAATCGACGATTGACAGCCGCGGGCGGTTTCGAAACAGCCTTTCTGTGAGATTTCGCGCGCGCCGCTGTTACCGGTCTTCCAGTGGCGTAGGACCTTCTCGCGAATCCGAGTTTCTCTTGGAAAGCAAAAGAGTACACGAGCGGCTAACTGTTCCGCGGCGCTCGTGCACGAGGACCCGGCGTCCTAGACTCGTTAATCGCCGGGAAAGGCGGTGAAACAGAGAGAAGCCCAGAAAACGGAGAAGCCGGCGCGCGAAGGAGGGAGCAAGCAAAAAAAACCGTTATGGTGCCCCCACCAAACGACCCAACGCCATTACGTTACGCGCCTGGAATCCTGACACTGTGTGACCAGGTGATACCAGGATGAATGACTAAGAAAACCAGCAACGTCCTGCCACGCGTTGCGCTCTTCTTCTTCGCTCACCGTTTTTTGCAACCGGCTACTCGACTTCCTTGGCGGACAGGATGTCGCACGTTTCGCGATAACATCTCTTGCAGATGTATCATTCACCTTAGAACTCTCCGTCGTACTTCCTGGTACCGTTCGTTTCAAAGAACACGAACGTGTGGTGTCGTTCTTGTAGTTTAGACCGACAGAAATTTTCGGACAGGTGCAAAGCCGTATTTGTCTTTGCGTGTCGTCGTTGAAGGTCCGAAGAACCATGATTTTCATCAAGATCTTTTCGTTTGTGTCGCAACCTTGAACTCTCAAACAAATTGCTTCGACCGTACTTCTTCTCAACCGTCGAAGTACATCTGACCGTAGACTCGCGACGCGAATATGCATTATCCCGTGACACATTTTGCCATGCGTTGCCTCGGCGAATTCTATTGCACAGCGCCCCGCAGCAGTTTTTCTCCGCGGGAACAAACGGCCCGCGTTAAACACAATCGCGCGCGAGAAGAAAAGCTTTCTATCTAGATAGCACAGAAATTAATTCCGCGGCGCGGCGAAAACACAATAAACAAACGAAACGCCTTTAACGGAACCTTGCTTATTAATCGAGCAACGCTGCATAACATTGAATATAATTTGCTGTTGTAATATTACGTTCCATACAGGAAGGTGTGCATCTAGATATTGACATTACACGATCTGGTGGAAACAAGTTTGATTCATAATTGGAAATCTGGTGAAATAATAATCGCGCAGGATTCGCAATCTACGCGAACCATAAATTCCCCAGCGGGGTGCTGTTTCTGCTTAGAGCGCGTAATCTATGGCAGAGTGATTTTATTTTCGCGTGTTTGCGACGCGCAACGTCAACAGTCATCGATACGTTCTCGGTAGGGGATTCCCGATGCAGTTTTGACTATCTCGCCGAACGTGTCCGTCCATCATTCAATTTCCGGACTGTTTCGAGCCTGATTGGGAGTAACTGCCACGTCTATTTACATCGAGGACGAGGGTGCGATTCACTAATGACCGAAAGCCTACTTTTCTCCTTAAGCCTAATGGGCCCGGTCAATTTTGTCATTTGAAATTGATTGAAAGTAACGACTACGTTTGTGTCAAGACTAGGCTCCGTGGAAGATTCGCGTCTTGCGATCAGGAGCATCTCCTCAATTGTTGCGACTCGTACACACCGAAATTCAAGCGGTTCGCCATTACGCTCATGATGCGGGATAGGATTAACAGAGTCCGCAAGCATCGGCGTATATTTCACATTTAATCAGCCGCGGCCATTAAAACTGCGTTCCTTAATTGTTCGTCCGGGAGGCAACGACTCGTCTATTGTGATTCCGATCGGTGGTTGATTATCCGCGATCTTCCTCGAGGAAATCCTCGGGTTTCTTCCTGGTGCGGAAGAACGGCGATGAATCCATCGCTCAATCCCGCTGTATCATTTTACACTCGGTTGCTGGTAATTGCCACCTCTACCGAAGGTATTTCACGTGCGTGTGTGCGCATCCTTACGGTGCAAGCATGCTGCTCGTCATGGATTTTAACGCTACGTGGTTTTCCGCGTTGCGCGCCTCCGAGGCAGGAATCACGCTCGCTCCGAGACCGCGCGAGCCTAATTATTGTTGCAGATTAGGCTCAAACCGCGCCGATAAATATTTACAAAAATCTATTATTGCCCCGCTTATCGCCGGCATCGAACCTCCTCGATTTTTCCCATGAATATTCCGAACACCGTTACGTACAGCCGGGGATAGTGAAACCACTGTCTCGTAAAAATTTACGAAAGTAAACAAACGAGCATCGTTGTTGTGCAATGCAGCTCCCTGCTGGAACATTATTCGATGGAATGTAGAAAGCATAGCAGGGATGCTTTGTTCCCGCGCAATCGACCATTCTAAATAATTTCCATTTCTTTCTGCTTCAACTAAATTGCGAAGCAGAACACCAATGTTTATATTGATATTAACGTAGTAAAATCATTTACAGATGAAATAAACTTTAACTCCAGGCTTGGTAATAAATACAGAGTATCGAAGGTACCATTGGCAGCCGTTCTGAAGGATTGATTTTATTCACAGATTTGGAACCGGTTACATTCTGAGCCGTTCCACGGTTCAACGTCGCGTGTTTAGAAAGATTTACACAGTGGAAATTAAATCTTCCTCGAGTGCGCAACAGTGATTGAATATTTGCAGCCACGTAGAGTTTCTACTACAACGACAGCCCGTTAGCGTATCTACTGATGTCCCTCGCTTAATAATTACCTTTCTCGAAGACAATACTTGATAATAGGCTTCGCAACACGGAAGTCGGCCAGTGGTATGCACAAAAACACGAGGAAACTGCCGGGAGAATTGTCCCCGGTAATTGTTCCTTCCTTTCAACAGAATGATTAGTTCTCACGCGTCGTTTCAACATTGTCCACAACTCCATGCAAATGCATACTAAACGCTTCCTAATTCCGTGGAAAGTGCACTCCGACGATCGCTCCTCGACCAGCTGCATTTTCACAATACAAACAGCTCCTTAAAAGATCAAGTTTATACCGTAGCACTCCAATTCTCTCTTCATATAGTCTCACTTTTACATTACCTTTGGAACTAGCCAATTTGGGACTCAGTAAAAACTTATAAAATAGCATTTTTTAATTCTTTGAATGTTTCTACTGCCTCGCCATTGATCTACTTGCCCCTGCCATAGATTCCTACATTAAATGAAGTTAAGTTATTCCGAACCGATGGTTGAAGATAAATCAGAGATTAATATTAATGGATCGTTAAGTAAATAAACCTTTCAATTTCGAGCCGGGTATCGAACGATCGTCGACCAATGAGCAATCGGATAATGTATCTCGCGATTTGCTCCAAATAGCCAACTGCATTCTGAGGTAACACGGTCTGAATATTGTTGCTGGTTGGTTTAAGTATAGCAGGAAAATATGTAATCGGTCGAGTGGCTCTGATTCCATATGAACGGCTGTCTCGAGTGAGAGTTATGACGGAGCGGAGGTAGAATAGCGTGGAACGCGTTCTGCGTTTATCTCGAGCCGATGCCTGTTGTGCAAGACGTTTGTTCGGAATCCGTCCGGAGGCTCTACTAGAAAGTTACCGGCGCGCGGATTGTAACAGATCTGCGTAACGCTAATGCACGATGGCCATTGGCCCGTGAAGTTTCACGACTTGATCTTGAAATTACTTCTCAGCCTTGTTTCTCGTTAGTAACTGCTCCAACAAGCGCCATAAATCATCGCCGGCTCTCGAAAAACGCGAATGCACCGAATCAAACAAACGTACACGCAGGTTCCCAATTAGAATTACATAATCTCATTGTGTATTCTACGTCTTGATGATAACAAACAGGCTCCGGTAATCACCAGACAAAATAAATATTTTCCAAATCGATCCCAAGAAACGGAAACCGAATAAAAAGTTATTTCTCTAGGTTTAACACTAACAAACGATTTCATATTTTTCATTTCATAATTATTGAAGTTGCTTATGCGGAAAATAATCGATAAAATTCTGTGTCCAAGCATATATTGTTGTAAAAATTGCCGAAAATCTAAATAAATAGAGCCTCATCGTTTTTGCAAACTGAAACATGTTAATCGCTTTCAGTGCTCGGTAGGTTTAGTGTTAATGATTAAAATATATATTTAATTCTGTTGATCGATCTGACAAATGAACGACTCAATTAGCGGCGGAGCCATTCAGAAGCAGCTTTCCACTTTTCGGAGTGCAAGCCGCATAGCTCGAGTAGCCAAGAAGCAGTGGTGACTTTCTTTGTGTAAAAGTGTGTTTAAAAGAAAGAGGGCGGAGATAAATAGCGGTCGGCCGTGTAACAGGACAATTCAATTTACGGATCTCGAGAAGAGTTCTTCCGCGAACTCCTGAAATGGAATCTGATTTCTAACGGCTTTTCACTGACCGCACTCGCTCGCTGGAAGTCATTCAGACGGCGCGCGGCGCGGCCGCTCCGGTGCACGCGGTGCATTGCCGTGTTGCATCGGCTCGCCCCAAGCGGTTTTTCTTTTCGCGTCAGGGAAAAGAACGCGGCTCGACGAAGTCGTTTTATATGGGTGGTACCCGGTGGCTTCGATAGACCGTTGCATCCTCCGCAGAGTTTAGCCATTTCCTCCCGGCCCACTCGTCTGCGGTTTGCAACTTGCATTTTTCTGTCAACCGCCGCGCCGCGCCGCGAGCGTCGATCCCGTGTCCGAGCAAGAAACTTGCGGCCGCTTATTATGGTAGTCTCTTCACCTTTCGTATCGTTATCCTACATCCTCTTCTTCTTTTACGATCGGTGACATCGACCGAAACCGCAGTTAACACCATTTATCATTATTTATTAAAGGTAGTTAATGATGTAGGGAATTATATTCTGTTTGTAGATGTTTATTTAAATCTTATGCGTTCGACGCTTCAATTCAAGTGGAATACGAAAACTTAATTTATGATCGATAACCAGCAAGAAGAGGTTGCGTTTAAACTGCAGACTTCTATACCGTTACACATTCGAATAGACAACTTGAGGACAAGTAGTAAGTGATCATAAATTTCATTTTACTACCACGTATCAGGGCTGGATAGAAATGAAATCAATATGAAGCATTGACGACGTTGATTTCTTGTGCTCGACAGAGCAAGTTATAGTATGTTGGATTCTTGTACTTCTTGGAGCGTTCAAAATTTTCGTTCCATTTAGCTTAATGCCATAAGCGTTTGCTAAGATAACTCACAATTAAATTATTGCTGTAGTGAGAGTAAACATTACAATGTTAGGAACAACAAGAGTTGGGTGGTAATTAATTACATCTTTAATTACATGTGCAAAAGTGGACTTTAATTACAATAAGAAAACGGTTGAATGGTCCAAAACATAAAAATTAGTGGTTTAAAAGAACAATTACACTGAAGTAATGGTTAGACTCAATTGCAATTACTGTAATCGTATTAAGTACTGCTTTCACAATTACAGGATGAGCCAAAGTAATTGCAATTACCAATTACATGTAATTGAAATTTTATTCCTGCAATTTCAAGTAATTTTAATTGAATTACAAGTAATTGTAATTGACAGTTGCAATTACTTAACGCCAAAAAGTCACTAAAAAGAAAGTAATTAGATACCTACTCAATGGAAATGTCTAAAAAGGACAAACAAAAAGCATATGTTATATATTATCCTACTCCAACTTTGAAGTGAGGGTCATTTTGAAAAGTAATGGTAATCTTTTTGTGAAATATCAAATAATTAGCTACAAATAAATATTTAGTGAATAATAAATATTTCCTAACATATGCTTTTTGTTTGTTCTTTTTAGACATTTCCATTGAGTAGGTATCTAATTAATTGCAACTACCAATTACAATTACTTGTAATTGCAGTAATTGGTAAGTAATTGTAATTGTAATTGAAACTACATTTTTCCCAACTCTGCAACACGGCATCGAAACGTTTCTGGATTTCACTGTCCAACACCAAATTTGTTCCCTAATTACTGTTGGGTCCTTCGTATAGAGTTTCTTGCGCTGATTCCGAATCTGTTTTTAATTTTTTTCCTATACGCACAGTTTTTGAGGAACATGGCTTTGAAAAAAAAACATATTTTTCAACTTTAAACAAATATTGTGATGTTATTATAAAAGATATTGAATAGTTCTTTACAGCAGAAGATTCTGTAGACTTTCCCGAATACAGTGGTATACAAAATTAATACATTATGAATGTTTAAACATGTTTAAACAATCATTAAAGGCGAAGAGACGCCACTTTTGCACCAATTTTTGAGGATATTTTTCAATTTATCTCAAAAAATAAGGGTCCAGCGGAAAATCGAACTATACCATGCGATAGAGCAGACTTTTATCTTGAGAAACCCCGTTTTGAAGTTTGAAACATCGACGTTTCTTTCGAACCAGAAAGCAAAATATCTTCGCCCGACATGAGTTGCCGCCAGTGGCGCTCACCATTACAACGGTCGTTCGCCGTTCCGTATCCCGTCGCTGCGCCGTATCTCGTCCCGAGCGCTACTGGCGGCAACTCATGTCGGGCGAAGATATTTTGCTTTCTGGTTCGAAAAAAACGTCGACGATCCAAACTTGACAGGGTGGCTTCTCAAGATAAAAGTCTGCTCTATCGAGTGGTATAGTTTGATTTTCCGCTGGACCCTTATTTTTTGAGATAAATTGAAAAATATCCTCAAAAATTGGTGCAAAAGTGGTGTCTATCCGTCTTTAAGGATTGTTTAAACCTGTTTAAATACTCATAATGTATTAATATTGTATATCACTGTATTCAGGAAAGTTTACAGTATCGTTTGCTGCAAAGAACAATTCAATATCTTTTATAATAACATCGCAATATTTGTTTAAAGTTGAAAAATATGTTTTTTTTCAAAGACATGTTCCTCAAAAACTGTGCGTATAGGAAAAAAATTAAAAACAGATTCGGAATCTGCGCAAAAAACTCTATAAGAAGGACCCAACAGTAAATAGGGAACATAAAAAAAGTTGAAATTTGTTGGACAGTGTTTTTAGAGTTCAGTTATTTCAGTTGATGAAAGACTTAATGTGGTTATTGCTAAAATTTCTCCATCGCCAATATACGGCTTTCTTGGTACTTGTTCTTTGTGTAACTTTGTTTAAGAGTTCAGAGAGTTTTGACGTTTTTAGAAGTGAAATCGTGTTGAGGAAAAGTTCGGAACAGAGATTCCTCGTTGCCCAACGAATGATTACGCTGCGCTTTTATTTAAAGGATCGCGTACTATGCAAGCCGTGAAAGGTTATTTCGTTCCCAGTCAATAATTCCACGTGTTACGTTGCTGTAGCGGCTATTCATCCTAACATCCAATGCCCTCCAAAGTATTATAATACAATTCGCGTTCAAGACACGCCGGTTTCGATGACCGGAAGTGAACGGAATCGTGACGGGGCTCTAATATAGGAAGCGTTCGTTTGTCACGCAAGAGAGAGCGCAGTTTGATAAATAAAACTTTTTCTTAATCGCTCTGCTCCAATTTACCCTAATGAAAGTTGCCGGGAGGTCAGTGTACTGTGCCTACTACGCACACCTCCATTTTGAGTTTCCAACTGTCGTAATCCTTCCTTGATGTAATAGCTGTTGATAGTAACCGGTGCCACGCATGTGTACAAGCGTAAATATGCCGCATTATAATTTTTATTCGAGCTAAGAGTGCATTTCAATGAACACTTGAATGGAGAAGTGTGTGCGCTGCATATTTCTGGCGATAATGCGACATCGTTTACACAACTGGTTGCACATTTTGACGAAGTACCTGTCAGGTGCCGCATGTGGTTGTTATTGTTCACCTACGTGCAAAATTTAATGAAGAATTTATCCTTTGGAGTACACCTAGTCAATCCTGTAAATCCTGCGTCAATACGACGAATATTTCTAGTGACTTTTAGAAATATGTACTTATTTTAGCAAAAGATGTTGCATGCATCTCATGAAGATTTTTAATATATTCAGAAGAATGTTTGTTTAATAATAAAAGTGTAAGTATACAATGATTTTATTTCGTTAGGTGACGATGTGGACGATTCTGCTGTTTACGCTCTTCACATGGTCTTCGTCATGGGGTCAGGTGATCAACCGAGCACCGCATTTCGTGCAAGGTGGCGACATGGCCAGGTTAGCGGTGTCGGAAGGCACACCTCCTGGCGCACCTGTCTACAAGCTCCAAGGAGAGGACCCTGAAGATTCTAGGTTGCACTACTCCATCAGTGGCGAGTATTTCACCGTGAATCGGGACACCGGCGTCGTCGTTCTGAGAAAGCCGCTAGACAGGGAGACGCAAGACTTGATCGAAGTCATCATCAGCATAACGGGTAACTATGTTGCTTTTATTGGTGTCCCGTTACGCTGTTACGCTGGAATATCAATGGGTAATCGCCGATATCTAGGCCAATAGACAAATTCTATACACGCGTGATTTCCGAGCACACCGGTTCATGGTACGCTGGTTACTCGATTATGTCAGCCCCATTTTTACAAACTTTCGTACAAGTGCTAGAAACATACCTGTCCTAAAAATATACCTTATTCCAAAAATTTGGAATAAAACTGGAACTGCAATTTTTAAGATTAACTCATTTTTAAGATTATTGGATATCTAATTTGTAAATATTGGGTTGACAAGAAAGTAATTTCGGTATTTTAAGGTGAAATAAAACCGAATTTCTTTATTCAAGCGATGAACTTTAATCAATAATTTATTTATTCTTTTTGGCAAAAGATCATCGAACAGAAGAGAAAATATCTTATTCATTAAAGTTCATTGTCTAAATAAAAAAATTAGAATACCGATAATACTTTCTGCCAACCCAATAGATCTGTTTGCAAATATCGACTTTCGAAAATTAATGTAATCTTGTTCCTCTAGTTTACAATTTTTCGTGAATCGCAAATAGGTTCTGTCTTAATTGGTACTTCCGATAACGAGAAGTACTTGGAAAAGGAAGTGTAACGATTCAAGTGGATGCATTTGATAAGCAGTAGTAATTGGCGATTACTTTTCCAGACGAAGGGATTGCTGGATCGGAGCCCAACACCGTGTCCCTTCGTCGTGAGATCGCCGTGCTGGATGAAAACGATAATCCACCGGTCTATCATGGCAGGCCTTATGCGGCCAGGGTGCCGGAAAGTGCTCACGTGGGTGGCCTGTTAGTTCCTCCTGGCACGATCACTATCACCGATCTCGACGGTGGCGTAAACGCGGATGTTCACGTGGAATGTGTCTCGGCGTCGCGGGACGACGATGTCTGCGATGTCTTCAACGTTTCCACGGAAAAGGTAACGCGCCGACAATATTCTGCAACACCGATCAAAATAACTTCTCTCTGATGATTCCGCTTATAATTATTGAAATTATAAAAATATGTTGTTCATTTTATGTGTGCTCATTTTTAATTGCGATTGTGTACGGTTTAGCTGGCGGAGGGGAAGTACGACGTGCAGATTACGCTCGCGAAGCCGCTCGATTACGAGCGCAGAAATTCGTACCTGATCAATCTGCTGGCTATGGACGGTGCCAGCGACGCGACGAAGGTGCTACAAGCTAGAGCAACCGTGGCCGTCGACGTTCTCGATGTACAGGTAAGAAGTAGGTCTCGACCGTAGCCGATGTAACTGTACATCCATCCCGATCGGCCAGTATCGGTTAACAAGATGGCACATGCTAAAGCCGGCCGGAAAATACCGCATTACCCAGTGACTCCGTTTCCGAACAAGCGTTACTTTCACCCCAACACGGTGAAGCGCATCTCTGCGTTTCCTGTAACCTTATTAATCCGTGAAATCCCTCGTTAAGCAACGGTTACGCATTGCTAATTAATCGCGCGATGCCAGATGAATTCGTGCTCCGGATCCACGGATTTTATGGCAACTGGGGATAGATCCATTCAAATTCCTACGGATTCGTACATTCCTACGTAACAAGAAAGACCTAACAGTCGGAAAAACATCGTTTTCAGGATCAACCACCCGTATTTCTGAACGCGCCGTACAGCGCAGCGCTTCCGGAGAACACGCCACCCGGTCAGACGATCCTAACTGTGAGAGCTCGTGACGGCGATACAGGGGAGCCAAGAGCCTTGCTGCTCACCCTTGAAGAGGATGTTGAAGGACACTTCGATCTAGAAGTATCGCGGGAAGGCGACATCACCGTCGGCAAACTCGTCACTGCCAACGTGTCCCTCGACAGAGAGGACCCCAGGATTTTGCAGAACGGCGGGATCTACAGCTTCCAGGTGAAAGCTACGGAGCTCATCAACAACGAAATACCAGCGGACACTGCCACCTCCATTGTTACCATTGTCGTCACTGATGTCGACGACCTTGTGCCTGTTTTCAACGAGAAATCCTTCGACGTGATGATCTCCGAGGATATTGGGGTGAACACTCCATTGCCAGGTGAATTATCTCATTACCAGGTCAATTATTTTATTGTACACAGAATGCCAACAAAAACATCCTGTAAACAGAAGCCAAGTTTCTATGGCCGTAAAAAGTTGTGAGATCAAACAAAATACGGCCAAGTTCGTTAGCTTAGAAATACCTCTTGCAATACTGAAAAAAGCAATTAGTTTATGTTATCGGCGCACAGGTTCGATCCAAAATCAAAACAAAGCAATTTTGCAATTTAAAAGATTTTTCTCAACGTTTAATTCCAAGTATGGATCATCTTCAAGAGAATTTTGCGTTTGAAAAATACTGAATATTGTACCGAGTATTTCACAAGATCAATAATAACCGCAACATAATTTTTCGCGGGAACTTGCTGTGTGTAAATTGTTTACAAGTGTTTAAATTTGCAACTGTATTCCATGCTGGCAAGAACTAAACTGAACTGTTCGATCCAAAATCAAAATAAGCAATTTTGCAATTTAAAAGATTCTTCTCAACGTTTCGATCCAAGTATGGATCATCTTCAAGAGAATATTCGACAAAACCGTGTTGCTAATGACCTTTGATGTTGAAGCAACATTAAATAAATAAATGTAGTAGTAGTATTCGACAAAACGGAATATTTATTGAAAAAAGCGTTTGTAAAAATTAGTTTAAAAGAACGCTATTTAATTTTTAAAGAGATACATGGAGGGCTAAATTATTCAAACTTGGCCGCTACTTAACACCTTTTATGGCCATTGGTTTAAAAAGTAATGGCCAAGTTTGAATAATTTAGCCCTCCATGTAACTCTTTAAAAATTAAATAGCGTTATTTTAAACTAATTTTTACGAACGTTTTTTTCAGTATTGCAAGAGGTATTTCTAAGCTAACGAACTTGACCGTATTTTGTTTGATCTCACAACTTTTTACGGCCATAGGAACTTGGCTCTTGTTTACAGGATGTTTTTCTTGGGATTTCATAAATTTTTGTTAAAATTACATCAATTATCAAGTAGGTATAAAGAAATAAAACCCTTTTCTAATCTGCTAGACAAAATCCAAATTCAATGTATGGAAGATTAACACCGCTATAGATGATGCTCGGTGCAGTTTCTTTTGTTTACGTTAGAGCGATTGTTTTTTTCATCAGTATTTGTTGCGACTTCGAAGCTAATCAAACGTATACTTATATATGTTATGCTGCTATGTTCTATCCTACGTACCTATTTCGTAATATTTTTATTCAATACAACCCCTTTAAGGTGTAAAATTTCAAACTTTGATACACTGTCGAACAAATTTCAACGTTTTTAATGTTCCCTAATTACTGTTGGGGTCTTCTTATTGAGTTTTTTGCGCTGATTCCGAATCTATTTTTAACTTTTTTCCTATACGCACAGTTTTTGAGGAACATGGCTTTGAAAAAAAACATATTTTTCAACTTTAAACAAATATTGTGATGTTATTATAAAAGATATTGAATTGTTCTTTAAAGCAAAAGAATCTGTAGACTTTCCCGAATACAGCGATATCAAATATTAATACATTCTGATTGTTTAAACATGTTTAAATAATCACTAAAGGCGGAGAGACACCACTTTTGCACCAATTTTTGAGGTTAATTTCAATTTATCTGAAAAAATAAATCAATCGGAAAATCAAACTATACCACGAGATAGAGCAGACTTTTATCTTGAGAAGCCATCCTGTCAAGTTTGGATCGTCGACGTTCTTTTCGAACCAGAAAGCAAAATATCTTCGCCCGACATGAGTTGCCGCCAGTGGCGCTCGGGGCGAAATACGGCGCAGCGACGGGATACGCGGAGCGGCGAACGACCGTTTTAATGGTGAGCCCCACTGGCGGCAACCCATGTCGGGCGAAGATATTTTGCTTTCTGGTTCGAAAAAAACGTCGACGTTTCAAACTTCAAAGCGGGGTTTCTCAAGATAAAAGTCTGCTCTATCGCATGGTATAGTTCGATTTTTCGTTGGACCCTTATTTTTTGAGATAAATTGAAAAATATCCTCAAAAATTGGTGCAAAAATGGTGTCTCTCCGCCTTTAGTGATTATTTAAACATGTTTAAACAGTCATAATGTATTAATATTTGATATCGCTGTATTCGGGAAAGTCTACAGATTCTTTTGCTTTAAAGAACAATTCAATATCTTTTATAATAACATCACAATATTTGTTTAAAGTTGAAAAATATGTTTTTTTTCAAAGTCATGTTTCTCAAAAACTGTACGTATAGGGGAAAAATTAAAAACAGATTCGGAATCAGCGCAAAAAACTCTTTAGGAAGGACCCAACAGTAATTAGGGAACAAATTTGGTGTTCGACAGTGTAATTATTCCTTTGATTGTTTGTTATGGTGGACCTATGTACCAAATTTCAAGCTTGTAGGTCAATGGGAAGTACCCAAAAGATTTTTATGATCTGTCAGTCAGTCAGTGACAAATTTAGCGACTTTTGAGGTCCTATATCTCGGAACCTACTAATGTTGGAAGATTAATGTTTTGTCAATATTGAGACATGATAGCATTTAACAAGTGTACGAAATTACATCTCTCCATCTGCCTCCAGTGCCGAGTTATAAGCCTCTAAAAATCGGCTAAGTTGTTTCGTGTAAAAGGAGGTAGTGCGAGAACTTGCCTGGTGCCCTACCGTGCACGTAGATTTCTATAACCACGTTTGATTTGCAGGTCTCAACATGATCGTAAGCGACGGCGATGTCGGCGAGAACGCAAAATACACATTATCCCTTCGGGATGTGCCAGGATATCCTGGAATCAGCGAAGCCTTCGTCGTCAGCCCGAAGCAAGCCCAAGGCAGAGTTCCAGTTGTGATCAAGGCGAAGGACGTCGAGGTTTTGGACTATGACGTGGATGATCCTGCGAAAAGAGAGCTTGAATTCGAAGTAGTTGCGCTCGTCGCCGACGAAGTGGTAATAATCCGTCCTTAAATCATGTGTTCACGCGATCATGGCATTCGTCTTCTAAAACACTTTGAACTAATTTCCAGGTAGCCACATGCAGAGTCCACATACGTCTGCTAGACGCAAACGACCACAGCCCGAAGTTCTCTCGGATGCACTACGTATTTTCCGTCTCCGAAGACGCTAAGATAGGAACCAAACTAGGTGACGTTGTCGCTACAGACGCTGACAGTGGCTCTTTCGGTGAATTGACTTACACTCTCCATGGTTTCGGAGCTGACGAATTCAGAACAGATCCGAAAACCGGCGGAATCTTCATCGCTGGAAAGCTAGATTTCGAGACGGACAATATGTACATGTTGACGATAGAGGCCAGAGATGGCGGCGGAAGAGTCGCCGTTGCTATCGTCACGATAGATGTGGAGGATGTGAACGACAACAAACCTGTCTTCGAGCAGTCTAAATTCTCCAGGACTGTTCGGGAAGATGCAACCAGCTTCGATCCGCAGTTGTTTGTCAGAGCTACGGACGTTGATGGTCCCACGCAGGGTAATGGGAAAGTGACGTACTCCATCAGCTCACATAACAGCGTGACGAACGATGTCTTCAAGGTATGTGAAAAAATGAAGAATAATTTTATTGATTCAATGTAAATTCTGCTAAATCGTTTGGTAGATAAACCCTGACTCTGGCGAGGTGACAATGTCGAAGCCAGTCCGTTCAGGAGACACTGAAAGAGGAATTTACGAATTAGTGATTCGAGCCACGGACGCCGGGCGGCCGCCATTGTTCTCCGAAGCAGAACTTCTCGTCAGGGTCGGCGTGCCCGGAAATCAGAAGCCCATATTCCGTGGAAACTACAAATCGAATCTACCCGGGCCCAACAGTTATCGAGCGAGACTGTTGGAGAACGCTTCGCCTGGAACAGAAGTGATTAGGGTGGTAGCTAACGATCCTGATGGAAGGGACAATTTGTTGCAGTATTACATCGCTTCTGGTGCTAAAGACAATTTCGTCATAAACTCTAGGTAACGACGAAAGTGTTCTACTCCTCCCGTTTGCACAACGATTACAATGTTTTATAGATTGTTTAGAAGAAAACGTTGTTGTGATGATAAACGGACTTCTATGATTTTAGCTCTGGTGTGATTACTGTGTCTCCAGATGCTCGTCTGGATCTGGAAACTGGCGGCGAGAAATACGAAGTGATCGTTTATGCCGTAGACTCTGGCACGCCTGTCAGGGAAACTGCCACTACTACCGTCACAGTGAACATGATCGACGTGAACAATAAACCGCCGATGTTCAACGAATCGACGTATCTCGTTTACGTGTCTGAGAGAGCTGGCATTGGTAAGATAACAATCGCTCACTGCGTTAAAAGTCTTCAAGGCTTTTCTGCAATAGCTAATTTATAACACTGTCCAACAAATTTCAATTTTTTTATGTTCCCTAATTACTGTTGGGTCCTTCTTATAGACTATTTTGCGCTGATTTCGAATCTGTTTTTAATTTTTTCCCTATACGCACAGTTTTTGAGGAACATGTCTTTGAAAAAAAACATATTTTTCAACTTTAAACAAACATTGTGATGTTATTATAAAAGATATTGAATTGTTCTTTGCAGCAAAAGATTCTGTAGACTTTCCCGAATACAGCGATATCCAATATTAATACATTATGATTGTTTAAACATGTTTAAACAATGATTAAAGACGGAGAGACACCACTTTTGCACCAATTTTTGAGGTTATTTTTCAATTTATCTGAAAAAATAAATCAATCGGAAAATCAAACTATACCACTCGATAGAGCAGACTTTTATCTTGAGAAGCCACCCTGTCAAGTTTGGATCGTCGACGTTTTTTTCGAACCAGAAAGCAAAATATCTTCGCCCGACATGAGTTGCCGCCAGTGGCGCTCGGCACGAGATACTGCGCAGCGACGGGATACGGAGCGGCGAACGACCGTTGTAATGGTGAGCGCCACTGGCGGCAACTCATTTCGGGTGAAGATATTTTGCTTTCTGGTTTGAAAAAAACGTCGACGTTTCAAACTTCAAAGCGGGGTTTCTCAAGATAAAAGTCTGCTCTATCGCATGGTATAGTTCGATTTTCCGTTGGACCCTTATTTTTTGAGATAAATTCAAAAGTGTCGTCAAAAATTGGTGCAAAAGTGGTATCTCTCCGTCTTTAATGATCGTTTAAACATGTTTAAACAATCATAATGATTTAATATTGGATATCGCTGTATTCGGGAAAGTCTAAAGAATCTTTTGCTGTAAAGATCAATTCAATATCTTTTATAATAACATCACAATATTTGGTCAAAGTTGAAAAATAGGTCATTTTCTCAAACTCAAATTTCTCAAAAACTGTGCGTCTAGGAGAAAAATTAAGGACAGATTCGCAATCAGCGCGAGAAACTCTATAAGAATTGCATCGTAAGAATCGAAAGGTAAAAAAAAAGTTTGAATTTGTTGGACAGTGTAATCGAGTTAAAACTTGTTACTAAAGAATTGCAAGATTTGTCTTATTAATGCACTGACAAGGTTCATTATACACTTATAGTCCTTTACATTATTCTCATTTTTAATATTCTATGCAAAAATGTTGTACAAATGAATGATTCACAAGTTGCCTATACTGTCCAGTATGTTTACACATCACCTCAATGTGTCATTCTAAATTCCTACTCGAAACAGAAGCGATGTTTTAGGGAAACATGCGAGAGGAACACAGTAAATGAGGTAATGATTACAAAACAGAACGATATCGTTAATGTTCGCCCGACATGAGTTGCCGCCAGTGGCGCTCAGGACGAAATACGGCGAAGCGACGGGATACGGAGCGGCGAACGACCGTTGTAGTGGTGAGCGCCACTGGCGGCAACTCATTTCGGGCGAAGATATTTTGCTTTCTGGTTCGAAAAAAACGTCGACGTTTCAAACTTCAAAGCGGGGTTTCTCAAGATAAAAGTCTGCTCTATCGCATGGTATAGTTCGATTTTCCGCTGGACCCTTATTTTTTGTGATAAATTGAAAAATATCCTCAAAAATTGGTGCAAAAGTGGTGTCTCTCCGTCTTTAATCATTGTTTAAACATGTTTAAACAATCATAATGTATTAATATTGGATATCGCTGTATTCGGGAAAGTCTACAGAATCTTTTGCTATAAAGAACAATTTAATATCTTTTATAATAACACCACAATATTCGTTAAAAATTGAAAAATATGTTTTTTTTTCAAAATCATGTTTCTCAAAAACTGTGCGTATAGGAAAAAAATTAAGAACAGATTTGGAATCAGCGCAAAAAACTCTATAAGAAGGACCCAACGGTAATTAGGGAACAAATTTGGTGTTGGACAGTGTAATTTGAATGTTTACCAGGAACGTTACATATTAGTCTGTCGCTAAATTGCTCGCTATCTTTTTTTGATGACTAAACAGGTGAGCCTGTCCTGAAGGTAGCAGCTACAGATCCCGACTCGGACGCCTATTTGGAGTACTCATTAGTGGAGCCAATCAAAGCCGTTGACAAAACAGGCGTGGCACTGAAGAACACAGCGTCCTACGACTACAAAACTGCGTTCCGTATCAATTCTACGACTGGACTGATCACAGTCAATCGTGTCTTGGACTACCAAGTGGCAGCTGTGATCATTCTCACGGTTCAAGCGCAGGATTGGAACGCTGTGGTTAATGCCAAGACGCAGATTACGAAAGTCGAAGTGACTGTTTACATACAAGCTTACAGCGATGACAATCCAACTTTCTCGAATACTGGCTGGTCGCCCAATAATCCGACGATCAAGATTTCTGTGCCGGAGGAACAACCGCTTGGAACGACATTGTTAATGTTATCTGCTAAAGAACCTACCACTGGATACCCTGTCCAGAGATTCGAGCTGGTGAGGGACGATGACGATGAGGGATACGTTAACGTCGGTGTGCAAAGCGGAAATGTTGTTCTCAGCAAGAGATTGGACTATGAAGCGCTGAATCAGAAGGTATCGCTGAGACATGTGCATCAGAGAAATGAATATTTGGAAGACTTGGTTATTTCATACAGAGAATTTAATGACCCCATTCTTTTCAGTTCATCCGCTTCAAGGTGCGAGCTCTAGCCAGGGACTACGAGATAACGCGAAAGATGTCCGAGGCTAACGTGATCGTCGAAGTGCAGGACAGCAATGACAACAGTCCAATCTTCACGCAGGATGACTACAAGATCTCTGTCCTCGAGTCTGCCAAGCCCTCGAAGATAGTGTTGAACGTTAAAGCGACAGACATGGATAGTTCCGCGACTGAGGAAGAGATTAAAAGAGGATTTGGTGAAGTGAGGTACTCGATCACTGGTGAAAACGCGAACTTGTTCGAAGTGGACCCGATTAGCGGAAATATTCAGGTGAACGATTTTTTTCATGTCATTCGTGGTCGTCTCTAAGGAGCTAAACAATTTGTATTCGTATGCTTCTCACATCGATGAATCTTAATAGATTGCCGCCAACACGACACTGGACAGAGAGAAACAATCGGTTCTGCGTTTCTATGTAGTCGCTTCCGACATGCCTCAAGGGGGTGCAGAGCAAAGGAGCACCAGAGCCTTGGTGACAATAGACGTTCTTGATGTGAACGATAACGCTCCAACGTTCGAGCAGGAGTTCTATACCGCCGTGATACCGGAAAATGCTCCGCCACGTGTCAGCGTTATCAATATCACTGCCACCGATCCTGATGAAAGCAAAGGAGGGGTGATTAACTACGAAATCATCGATGAGGGCGAGGCGAACGGTGAGCAACTCAGTTCATTCAGACGTCATTGGAGACTTTCTAACCAATTCAACAATATTACAGTAAATTTTCTATAGACGCGAAGGCCTCGGGGGATTTCTTTGCATCTATCGCATGTGGGTTCCTATTTTTTCAGCTTCAAAGGCCGAGCCGAACATAGAGAATTAATTCATCATCGATTAAACCACTAAATACAGTTGAAATTATATCGTGTTTGGTATCATTTTTCCTTAGAAAATGCAAGGAATATTTTGCTGAAAGTTCCTTAAAAAAATAATGAAAAATAAAGAAGATTAAATATTGGTGTTACATTGTGATGACGCACGGGCGTTTGAACTGTGTCGACGACTGCGACTCTCCGCGTCGCGTTAGTAGAGGTTCACACCGATACACCGAGCCGAGATCAGATTACTAAGTTGGCGGGGATATTTTTTTCGCATCTACGGAACATTTACTGTACTTCATTCCCCGAATGATTTATATTTTACAAGTAACCAGCAACAACATCAATTTATTATATTTTGCAGGCTTGTTCAAAATAAATCATACAACGGGAGAGATTTTCTCTGGCAAGGCGCTAACGGGAAAAGGAAGAGCAGAGCCCTACCTTATGCGAATAGGAGCTCAAGATGGCGGCGAACCAGAGTTGTACAGCGACGTAATTCTGATCTTGTACATCGGCGATGTGGTCAGCAACGACGGTGTTCCTTTATTCATCAGACCAACTTTAGAAGAGGTGGCTCACGTAGCCGAGAACTCGACGATCGGCAGTCCAGTGTTCCAAGTGGTAGCGTCAGATCCGGACGATCCTAATCTCCCGAACGGTAAAATCACCTTTAAGTTCTTGGAAGACGGGAAGTTCGGCAAGGATGCCAGCGCCTTCAGAATAAACAGCGATACTGGTTTGATAACCACGAGAAAATTGCTTGATCGCGAACAGAAAGATAGTTACACGTTAATTTTGGTGGCTCAGGATCTAGGTAATCCTCCTCAGCAGGCAACTAGGGTGCTGCAGGTGATAGTGAACGACATAGACGACCATAAGCCTCATTTCAAGAGGACTCTGGATAGTCCTCCGATAGAACTAACGATCTTCGAGGAGAAACCAGTGGGGACGAAAGTAGGATTGATAGAAGCCATCGACGAAGATATCGGTGATAACGGGAAGATCGACTATGCGATCGTATACGGAAACGAAGCTGGTCTCTTCGTCGTGGAGCGTCTGGAAAACAACTCAGCTGTGATTAGATCCAATGGTCGTCTAGATCGAGAGTCGATCGATCGCCACTTGCTGACAGTGAAGTGTTTCCCGTATTCCACGAAGAAGTCCGACATCATCCCGAAACCTTACAATCGGCAAGATCCCTCGGAGAGGCAAGTTCTAATCAAAGTCCTCGACATCGACGATAACAAGCCCACGTTCAAGAAGCAGAACATCACATTGGGTGTCCGGTTAAACGTTCCAATTGATACTAGTCTGATCACGTTGGAGGCCTTCGATGCAGATTCTGACGCCCTACCGATCAGATACAGCATGAGCAAAGCGTCCTTCGCATCTCTCGTTGATCCCTCCATGTCCAAGCGAGAGATCCCCTCTCAGCTGTCCTTGAACCTTCAGACTGGCGAGCTAAGAACAACTGGATCCATGTCCAGCTACGCGGACGGCTACATGGAGATCATAGTCTCTGCCAACAATTCTGTTACATCTGGAAGAGAGACGAATATGACATTGAGGATCTTCTTGCTCCGAGACAGGGACATGTTGAAGTTTGTTTTCTCGAAACCACCAGTGGAGGTCAGGAAGACCCTGGAGGACTTTGAGAAGGCTGTGCAACAGGCTCTGTCACTGCCTATCAGCGTCAACGTTTATGACACTCAGTTCTACTCGAAGGAGGATAATTCGTTGGACTTCTCTTCGACCAGCTCCTGCTTCCAGATGGTCGGCAAGGAAGCGTACGATCTGGATGAAATGAAGGCGCTCCTTACAGATCCTAGGAACGAGGAGCTGAAAAAGGTTTACAGGGCTTATCATGTTGAGAAGGTGCAACATTGCGCTGCATTGGTGGCTCGTGCTGATGCCTCGATGACGCAGATGTGGGTCCTGGCGATCGCTGTGCTGGTTGGCGTTGCTACAGTCATTTCGAGCTGCACTCTTTGCTGCATGCATGCCAAGTGAGTGTTTCTTGTCGCAGACTGACCATTTTAAACAACATTCTTGAGAACTTCAAATCTCTGTACGGCTTGTTTGTGTGTGGGTCATTCCATGCCAGATCGATCACTTTTTGCAGGCACCATCGCCGATTTTGTTCTAAATGAAATATGTTGTAGTTCATGTGAAATTAGGGGGGGTTTAAGTCATCATTTTGCCGGTTTCGAATTTTTTTAGAAATGGCAGGCCTTCAAATTTTTCAATTTTTGCCCATTTCGGCGAAAACGGGCCTCACTTACGAATTTTTATCTCAAGAACCGTTTGTCCGATTGAGCTATATTTTTTTTTGTTTTATTCGGAAAGGATTGGGCTATTACAAAATAATTTTTTCAACCTCGAAAATCAACTTTATAATGTCGAAAAATTTAAACAAATTCTTCTTTTGCGTTTTTTTTAATGATGGGGCCCAGTGATTTAAATTTTGAAAAAAATATGGTAATATTCCTTGAAGTTTCCCCTTTAAAATGAGCCCTTGAAAAAGATGGTATCATTAAAATTCGCGTCACAATGAGCTGGTAAAGGACGCCGTGTACCCCCGTTTCAGGTAGAGGTGAGTCGAGCGCACCGCTGTTATGGTCCGTTGTCTATACCGCTGGTCTCGAAAAAATACCAACACACTGTATACGATTAAATAACTCTATTTATACCTGGAGAATAATATTGGTAACCACTCTTGGACAACAACACCTTTTTAATCATGACTTCTTTTATAGATATTAGTTTTCATAGGAATCATATATATGTTCCACAAAAAAGGTGTCATTGCCCAATGGAAATCATGAGAAGGTGGTGGTTTTCTTCCATCGGGGAGGGATAAGGAGGGTTTATGGTAAGAAGTATGGATAGAATCATTGTGTGGGGTGGACTTAAGGATTATGGAAAAAAATATAAGAAAAACTATTTCATTACTTGCAATGCGCACTAGCATACAAAGACCATTAGATAATGAAATTCTCACCCCTAAAAATTTATTTGAATGGGCAGAAACATCTTTTTCAAATATAATATTTAATTACGTCACCCTAGAGGAACATAACAAACATGCTGATTGTTTACAAGCTCGTTTTGCAACAGCATTACCAATTACAGGCACTAGAAGCTTTCATAGCTTTACACCATTATCGAATAAAGAACTGCTAGGCAAAACCTGCTCGTGCGATAATGATGGCTCTGTTTTTAGTGTAATAGGATAGTTTCTCCTATATTTTTTTCAATAATCCTTAAGTCCAACCCACGCAATGATCCTATCCATACTTCTTACCATAAACCCTCCTTATCCCTCCCCGATGGAAGAAAACCACCACCTTCTCATGATTTCCATTGGGCAATGACACCCTTTTTGTGGAACATATATGATTCCTATGAAAACTAATATCTATAAAAGAAGTCATGATTAAAAAGGTGTTGTTGTCCAAGAGTGGTTACTAATATTGTTCTCCAGGTATAAATAGAGTTATTTAATCGTATACAGTGTGCTGGTATTTTCTCGAGACCAGCGGTATAGACAACGGACCATAACAGCGGTGCGCTCGACCCACCTCTACCTGAAACGGAGGTACACGGCGTCCTTTACCAGCTCATTGTGACGCCAACTTTAATGATACCATCTTTTTCAAGGGCTCATTTTAAAGGGGAAACTTCAAGGAATATTACCATATTTTTTTCAAAATTTAAATCACTGAGCCCCATCATTTAAAAAAAAGCAAAAGAAGAATTTGTTTAAATTTTTCGACATTATAAAGTTCATTTTCGAGGTTGAAATATGGTAATATTCCTTGAAGTTTCCCCTTTAAAATGAGCCCTTGAAAAAGATGGTATCATTAAAGTTGGCGTCACAATGAGCTGGTAAAGGACGCCGTGTACCTCCGTTTCAGGTAGAGGTGGGTCGAGCGCACCGCTGTTATGGTCCGTTGTCTATACCGCTGGTCTCGAGAAAATACCAGCACACTGTATACGATTAAATAACTCTATTTATACCTGGAGAACAATATTAGTAACCACTCTTGGACAACAACACCTTTTTAATCATGACTTCTTTTATAGATATTAGTTTTCATAGGAATCATATATGTTCCACAAAAAGGGTGTCATTGCCCAATGGAAATCATGAGAAGGTGGTGGTTTTCTTCCATCGGGGAGGGATAAGGAGGGTTTATGGTAAGAAGTATGGATAGGATCATTGCGTGGGTTGGACTTAAGGATTATTGAAAAAAATATAGGAGAAACTATCCTATTACACTAAAAACAGAGCCATCATTATCGCACGAGCAGGTTTTGCCTAGCAGTTCTTTATTCGATAATGGTGTAAAGCTATGAAAGCTTCTAGTGCCTGTAATTGGTAATGCTGTTGCAAAACGAGCTTGTAAACAATCAGCATGTTTGTTATGTTCCTCTAGGGTGACGTAATTAAATATTATATTTGAAAAAGATGTTTCTGCCCATTCAAATAAATTTTTAGGGGTGAGAATTTCATTATCTAATGGTCTTTGTATGCTAGTGCGCATTGCAAGTAATGAAATAGTTTTTCTTATATTTTTTTCCATAATCCTTAAGTCCACCCCACACAATGATTCTATCCATACTTCTTACCATAAACCCTCCTTATCCCTCCCCGATGGAAGAAAACCACCACCTTCTCATGATTTCCATTGGGCAATGACACCTTTTTTGTGGAACATATATATGATTCCTATGAAAACTAATATCTATAAAAGAAGTCATGATTAAAAAGGTGTTGTTGTCCAAGAGTGGTTACCAATATTATTCTCCAGGTATAAATAGAGTTATTTAATCGTATACAGTGTGTTGGTATTTTTTCGAGACCAGCGGTATAGACAACGGACCATAACAGCGGTGCGCTCGACTCACCTCTACCTGAAACGGGGGTACACGGCGTCCTTTACCAGCTCATTGTGACGCGAATTTTAATGATACCATCTTTTTCAAGGGCTCATTTTAAAGGGGAAACTTCAAGGAATATTACCATATTTTTTTCAAAATTTAAATCACTGGGCCCCATCATTAAAAAAAACGCAAAAGAAGAATTTGTTTAAATTTTTCGACATTATAAAGTTGATTTTCGAGGTTGAAAAAATTATTTTGTAATAGCCCAATCCTTTCCGAATAAAACAAAAAAAAATATAGCTCAATCGGACAAACGGTTCTTGAGATAAAAATTCGTAAGTGAGGCCCGTTTTCGCCGAAATGGGCAAATTTGAAAAATTTGAAGGCCTGCCATTTCTAAAAAAATTCGAAACCGGCAAAATGATGACTTAAACTTCCCCTAATTTCACATGGACTACAACATATTTCATTTAGAACAAAATCGGCGATGGTGCCTGCAAAAAGTGATCGATTCGGCATGGAATGACCCGTGTAGAACCTCCTTTAATGAAGAGATTTGAGGCTTTCACGGCCCGGCATCATAGTTACTTCTGTTGAGGCTTTCGGGTGTAAGCCGTGATACTCAGTATCAGTGTGTCTTCCGACCCCCTGATGAAGCTAGCTGCAAAGCTTGCGAAACGTTGGGAAATTTCTTCCTTTAGGACACGGCTTACACCCGAAAGCCTCAACAGAAGTAACTCCTTTAATGAACATTCTGAAGTCACTTGTTTTAAAGCATTATTATTATGATGATTCCAAGAGCTTTCTTCAATGAGAATGCTTTTTCGTTTCGTTGCAGGTACAAACGTCAAGTGAAACACGCGAGGTTACGAGACCAGCCCCGTCCGCCATTGAGTTATGTTTCTTCCGGTCCCGGAATGGTCAGCGCTGCGTCCCACACTACACTTGGACCAGGAACCATGGTTTCTCTGGGTCCTCATGAAAGCCCTTACGAGTGGGGCGCAGATACAACTCTGTACCACCCTAGCACACTTGAATCAAGAACATGAAAGAAGACGCTTACCTCAGGTTGCGATTTGGGAAACTGTGAAGAATTTATCTCGTATTCAACTGCATGGAACTTTGGACCGCTGTTTTATGCAGTTGTGACTCCTCCTTGGAGAATATAGTAGACGATGAAGTTTCATAAACGGTGCATTAGTTGAATATTATCGCAGAAACGTTGAGAATGATTGATCTCAGTGCTGTCATTTATTTATCGGTCTCAATAGAGTACTGCAACCACATGAAAATCAAAGGAAAGTATAGCGGTGTGTTAATGCGACGATTTTTATCGATTATTTAACCGATGCGTCTGTTAGAGATGGCGGATGGTTATTTTATATTGTCATGATTTCGAACATGTTTGATATTCACAGTGCTATGCTAGGAGCTTGTAAAGATCCTATGAATGGAATCGAAAGACTATGCCATTGAAACCGGTGAGATTTACTGTTAGGGAAAACGGAGATTCGTACTGTTGCGTTTGATAGGAGCGGTTGACTGCGCTTGCGAGTCAGTAAAGACGAGAGGATCGTAAATACGTCGTCCATAAAATGTATTATAGCTGTTCGAGAATGAGAATTCAATAGCATCGTGGAAGAAGTCACGAGATCGAATCGTGCAACGAAGTCGACGAATGGTGCTATAACGTAAGATTGCAATGTTCGTGCCAAAATACGGCGACACGTGTAACACGCGACGACGGCATTTCTTAGTTTAAGCGGATCAGCTCGCGTGAATTGTATATTTCTTAGACCGTACTCGAAAGTTACTAATACTGATCGCGACATATCGTAGAAATGCGGGCGTTTTCTTGTAATATACTTAATATCTAAGGGCGAAATAAATCTGTACATTTCTTTGTAAGAAAATGGACGCTTTCTTACCTTTTATAATTCCCTATTATTTAACAAAGACTGATATTTAACCCATTGATATTCACAGTTGATCAATTCCCCACTTTATTCCAGTTTTTATGAAGCATACAATCTGCTACAGTAGAATGAATCAAAGTAGTATTCAATCTCGAATTTCTTTACGCTTATGACATTCTATCGACATTCTCCATTTATTCGCTTTCTAGTTCCTTATATCAGATTCTTTATATTCCTTATATCCTTAAAAAATTGATTTCCATGGAATACATGTTCAACAAAAATGAATAATAAGAATATTGAATAATATATTTCCTAGTCTATTTTGATAGTTCCTCTAAAAATTAAAAAACCTTGGCCACGTGAAATGAAAAGGCAGCTTCATTTATTAAGGAAAACCAAGCTTACAATACGTTAATTTTTGATGATCGAGACATTTGAAAAAAACATGCAAGTACCTTTCGCCGAATTATTTATTTTCTACGGGACACGGTTCTAACAGTGTACAAACGGATGACTGCCGATTTTTTCCACGGTCTCGTGGCCTATTAAGCAATCTCTCGATCGTCGAATATCTTACGGATTGCACGAGCCGAGATCTTGAGAGATTCTAAACGCCCTCGACGAAAATGTCAAGGCGAGGTGGAGCACCGTAGATAATTTGATCCCGTGGAACAGTGAACTAAGAAAAGGAAGAAACCCGAAGAGACCTTCAGTTGATTTCTATAATAATGAATATTTATCGCTAATTCAGATTGATCGTTGGGTACAGCGAGGACGAGCAAAATATCCCTTCAGATGCATTCCATTCGAATTTCATTTCTGGTTTTATTACAATAATTGCGTGATTACATCATTCATTAATCCTAGCAAGATTAAGAAAAACACTTCTCAAGCCCACAGTTGCAAAATATTTAAAATACTAAATATTACAAAGTTTACGAAAAATCACTTTTATTTTAGGGCAGATATTATTTTTTAACCCTCATACGTTCCTCGGAGTGGAAATCCACCCATTTTCTTTTGTTACAATAAACTTCTTTAACATTGTTATTTTCTTTCTGTGTTATAAGATATATTTCCTCGAAATATGATATTAAAAATGAAACATAATTTGTCAATTTAAGCTGTAAATAAAAAATGTGTGACGTCTTTAGTGCAATTATTTCCGAGGACTGTACGAGAGTTAAGACAACCATCTGAAATAAATAGCTTAATCTCGAGATTCAGTCTTTTCAAGTCAGCTTTTCCGAAAAGTAATTTTCATTTTAAGTTTTGGCCACAGTCTCGGCGAATCGTTTGAATCCTTCAATGGTATCGAGGTCCTTCGCAGCATCATCGCTCTTGGTCTCGTTTAAGGTTGTCGTCTCAGGCAACACAGTGGTAATTTCCTCATTTTCACTTTCCGTAGTAGTGGTGCCTACGAGTTTCAATGCCTCGTACTCATATTTCTCAGTGCTTGCATAGTCTTCTTCGACGCTCGATTTATGATTGGGCGGCACCGTGGCAGGTTCTTTCAGATCGTTAGCATTCATCATCGACGAGTCCTTTTTCTTCTCCTCGGTGCCGTCAAGGACAGTTTCCTGATAACGCGACGAGGCAAAGCCGGCCGGACTTTCGTTCTCCATAAACTTCGATCGCTCCACTGCCAAGTGTTTAGCGATCGTCTCTAAAGGTGTCCACACTTTGTCTACAAACTGCTGTCGGTCTTCCGTGCCCATCGATTGCGACCGGTGAATTATGTCGTGCCTGAAAAATGAAAGTTACACGGTGAATATGTCAATTTATTAATCCGGGGAGCCATATTTCTTCTGAATGCAATGCAATTTCGATTAAGAATGTACCTACGACCTTTTTATATAGAAACAGTGATTTTCAGTGACGGTAAATCTCCAAAATCGAATGCGCATATTTGCATGACATTATTACAGCCATTCCCAATGTGTCTTTCCGAGAATATATTCTTTCTCCTACTTTTTAAAATCTTTTTTAATTTTTGAAGCATAAAGAGTATCTTATGAATATTGCATTTATTGATGGTTCGATAATTTTATTACTAGTGAAAAGGCCAAGAATGCTCGGGCATACGCCGTCAAATAAAAATCATAAACTAGCTATAAAACGGTAGATAGCTTTTTTACTATCTTTTTCTTTTATGTCGTAATTACTAAGATGACATTTTTATGCATTTATGGCACGTGGCAATTTGCATATGGCACTCGCCTTACGGCAACGAGTCGAACTCGTGGTGATCTACGACTGATAACTAAACCAATGAACACAATAGTAGACGGCGAATAAAATATATTCGCTCATCCAACACTTGAACTACGTGGTTGAACGATAGCGCGGAGATCAGTGTTTTGTGAAATAAAAATTCTTCTCCGCGCGAAGTTCCATTATCGGCGGCTTTAGGGTCGCATCACCGCCATTTTTACGTTCTTTACGACGCATAATTCCCGTATAACGCAGAACAGCGTTTTCCACGGTCGCGGATGAAGCAGGTATGCGTCCTGTGAAGCAACTGGGTCATCGGAAAGAATTTACGACGGACCTTTTTCCGCGCGGGTTCATACGAATTTAGTCAGTGACATTTCACGTGGTCGTCGTTAACGAGCGAAGGAACGCCGGTTTCGTTCGATTTTTTGATTTCTTTTTTTACCGAATCGACAGCGATCGTGCGGAGTCGCGGCTCGTTCGGTGAAAGTCTGCAGGGCTTTGTCGATCTTCCCGATGATTTTGCAGATAAATCTATCGTCCCCGCGAGCGGCATTGTAAACGATTCCACGATTTACAGGCTAATACGCGACGAGAGGTCGCCGATTTCCGAATCGGGAATAAATCTAGGGACGGTGCCGTTCTCGTAGTTATGTAACCGAAACTAGGGGAGACATCGATACCGAGGCATCCTTCGGATAGTGTGGGTGGCTATTTGCATAATTTTAAACGTTTTGCATAACCTCCAGACTGGAAACCCGTGGATATCCTTTGCAGAATAATTTACATTCCACGATAATTTTATGTAATTTAATGTAAGTAGAAGTATCCCCGATAGATCGGCGTTGTCCATGTTTGTTTAACCCGTTGGCTTATGATTGCTTTCGTAACCTCGCTCGTCAGACATAGTTTATCGTTAACAATTCACTGGAAGTAAAAGGAATTCTATGTTCGTCGAACGGTTACGTTTACTTTGTAGATAATAGAATGATCATATTTTATTTCTACTCGGGAGAAGAGACTCTAGAGAGTGTTTGGTGTACTTGAAAGCTTCGGGTCTCTCGCAGGATTTTATACAGCGAGGTCTTATAAATAATGGATCGACATAACAGACGCTTGTTTCGATCAAAGCGGAGTCTGTACACTTCAAGACTTCGAAATTAAATGAATTCTGAAATCTTAACTAGCTGTTTATAAATGAAAAATATCAATTAAATATTCCTAGGGTGTAACAATAAATTTTGAGAGAAGTTCGTTTCCAAAATTAGCATCTCCATATAAGGGCCGTTCCCGAGCGTTGCCTAATGCTTGTCGAAATAAATTTCTTCGGTTACCTGGTCATTCTGTTTTTCTTTTTCGGGTACAAATTCAAATGGAATATCATTTGCTGCCTTTCCTCTTCGTCGGTCATTGGCTGGTTAGGCAACGCTAGCATTGGCTGCGGGATCGGGGCATAGAACTTCGGCCCTCTGTTCGGCTGAATCGGTCGCCTGATGTCGTAATCGTCCGATGGGATTTGTTTCGGTCTGGTATTCTTCTTGTTCTGGTCTATAATGTCAGTGATCGGGTAAATGTCCAGCATCACGCTGAACGGCTTCGGCTTGCGTCGCTTCGCGAGATTGTAGGCGGCTGCATTTTCATATTGCGAGTCTACCGTTGACACAGGCTGTGCCACATAGTTCACGGGTCTGCCATAAGCATCGTAGTAAGGATTGTACCTCTGCAAGCCCGTTGGAGCGAACCTGGAAGGGTTCGTCAACTTTCAATAAACGATTCATGTGATATTTTTAACAAGGAAAATCTTACTAACTCTGACGCAAAATCATACATTTATATAAATTCAGGATTTATACAGACCTAACGTTGGACGTAGCCAACAGATTGACATCTCCTGGATGTTTCGGCTTGTACTGATAAAACGGATCCTCGTTCGAATAACTATCATCTTCTTCAGATCTATCGCTGTTTGACATCATCTCACCCATATCAGATGCCATGTCATACTTTTTTGGATTCACATAAACTCCGGTGAATTTAATACCTCTGTTCGGCAGCTCAGCATCGTTTGTCAGGTATTTAATGATATCTTGGATGCTCCTGGACGCATATGGATATCTGTACTGAGTCAGTTGAGGATACTTTAGCCGTTTGAAAGCTGTTGGTTGGTTTGACTTCAGTTCCCAGTGGAATGGAGTTGGACGACTTTCTTCGGAAGTCTCATCGTCATCCGTTGAACCCGGGTACCTGGGCCTGCGTAAATATTAATGAACGTTGGTGATGCATCGATTCTTCAATAAATTAACGGAGGTGTGCAGAGATTTCTACAATTCCAACGAAACATTACATTTTTTAGATAAAGCAGACACGTCTCAGAGTGATCTAAAGTAATAAATATACGAAATAAATCGTACGTCTTCTTTTCTACATATTATGCAACCCGATACACAACAATTTATGAATAAACGAATGAAGCCGAAACTGATTTCAACGATTATTATGTAAAAACACGTTCTTCCTCATTTTGAAAAAAATTATTGCTTTATAAATGATCAAAACGTCTTTCGCATACTTGAAACACAGTTGCCATACGCATAATTTCCTATCATTTAAATAACGTGTGGGATGTCGCAAAAATTTAAATAACGATCTCGTTGATTTATGGATCGTATAATCGATTGGAGATCGAGAGAAAATCGTGAACACTTTTATCTTACCTTTGTCTCACGCGATAAACGGCAGCATGATTGTCAAACAACTGCTTGCCCTCCACGGGTGACTCCTCGCCGCTCCTTTCCACGGACTTCAGCACTCTTTTCCGTAATTTGTAGTTGTTCAGATTCTGCGACCTCAGCTCGGCGCCGAATACCTTATTATTATCTGCGCCGGTGGCGTAAGGAAAAATGTTCTCGGTATTCCCATCGTCGCCCGATCGATCCTGAATGTAAACAGGATCGCTCGCGGAATAATTTGTCCCCGACGCGTAGGTCGAGTTGAAGAACTTCTTCGTGCTGTTCGTCGTCGGTTTCTTCAACGGATGCTGCAATATGTGCATATGCTTCGATTCCTGGTTGACTTTGCTGTTCGCAGCTGTGGCCGATGAGAAGTCGTATAAAAATATCCCGACCTGCAATTGAAAATCACGAACGGTCAATTTGGGTCAATTATTTCCACAGGTGAAGGTAACATTGAAATTTTGCATGTGCTGGAACACTGAGCACATTAAAATAATACTAATATGCTCTCTCTAATTAAAGCATCCGGATATTATGATTACATCTCGTTTTTATAGCTACATATTACGAGTAGAAAATCTACTGCTGCGGAAACATAGTTTTAACACATTCGCACCGTATGACCCATATATGAAATTTTTGTCGTAAAAATAATGGAAAACAACTAATTTGTACAAACATTATTAAGAGAAGCAACTTTCCTTTCTTGTGATTGATACAGACAATTTTTATTTTGAGAGGTAAGGTGAAGTGCTCTAAGTCTGGGCAGTCCAAAAGTGATACCTAAATCTGGACAATTGAATTTTCATAGTAAAATAAGTAATTAAGAGATTAAATAATTATATTATATATTCTGAGGCCTTAGCTACAAGTAGGTGCGAATATTATTTCATTAAGACATCAATTGAAATTTAAAAATGAATTCAAAGTTCATCTGAAAACAGTATACAAAATAGTCTATTTACATGCGAATCATGTGCATTTATAGTTCGAACTTTTGTTAGAAAAAAAGATATAATTTAAGCCCTCAGACAAAAAATAATTATCACGCATAATAATATTGATATTTTAAAATAAATTGGCAATCGAACTTAACGTAAATAATAATTATTAATCCAAATATTAGATGTCCAAGATTGGGACTGTTTTCAAATATAAGTACTCCATACTGGGACGCGATGACAGTAGCTGTCCCACTCTAAGCTTACACGCAATGTGCTTACGCCTGCAGCCGGACACGTGTTTGTGAATAAAATCAACGCATTGTTTGCAAATGATTTAACAACGTTTACGTATAATTAGTCTTCTATTAGCTTGAATAACGTATGTAGAAAATGTATTCCGGTTGTGACGTTAATAATACTTTACGTTTACATCTCAAATCTATCAGTATTACTACCTAACCTTAAAAGTTGTATTATGACAAGTTTTATTAAAACAGTAAATGAAAATAAATATATATTTGGTTAAACAATACAATACTATAATCTATGATAAGAATACTACATATTACGCAAAGCATCTTCTATTCGTCATGCGCAACAGCGCCACCAACCAACGTTTTAGGTTATCTCCGCTCGATCAACTCGTAAATTGAATTTGTCCCGATATAGGCTTTACTTCTGTCCAGGTACTAGCTTAGATTGGATTTAATATGTCCAACTAGAGGTTTGAATTATTCTTGTTAATACAATTAAGATATTAACCTAAACAATGATTTTTTTATTTTAAATTACTTTACAAACTCTGAACTGTATGTTAAAACTCTTAAGAAATTGTTTTTGTTTATATAAAGTGATAAAATTTAAAATAGAAAAACATGCTGTCCAGGCATAGGGCACTTCACCTTAGACATATTACAGTTGGTTTAGAAGTTGTAGTTCCTTCGCAATAACTTAACGTTGCGAGGTGTTGCGAATTCGCCGAGCATTGTGTCAGAAATGACCCCGTGCGAAAGTATTAATAATAATGATCCCTAATTGATGAAAATCGTGCGAATGTTTGTGACAAGTGTTGCTGCTTCGTTTTCGTTTGTTCGTCGGTTTCTAATGTGATTGGCGTCATCGCCGCGAGAACGAGAATTAATTCGTGTCAAAACACAGTTAACGCCCTATATGTGAAGCACGCAGAAATCGTCTTTGACGCTTGGCTCGCCATGCATGGAAGGGTTATGCGGAGATTTGCGGTGAAATTGTGATTTTTAACATCGCCGCGGTGTGCCTGTTACATTAATCATGGGAGAAAACTCGGCGAGATGTAATTGCGCCCATTGTTCTCCGCAATGGCGCCTCGTTAAGACACAAAGGGACGAAAGCTTTACTTTTTAACGAAATCATCACCATTGTCAAACCGAGCATCGCCGTTTACCTGGTTTCACATTCTGTATGCGATAATTGCACTGCCAACATGCAACTTATCTCCTATCCTGTAAACCATTCCTCGCGACCACCCATCGTAAATTAAATACACTACGTCGATTTTATTTATCATCGACGATTGAATATCCAAGCGTTACTAATATTTGTGCTAAGCCTCTTAAAGCTATTCAACTTATTTCGTTTAATGGTTTGTATTATTTCTACGTGGATCTAATGAATTCAGAGTTATCTAGATCAACTTTCGAGCAATTAAAAATTCGCTTCGTGTTGCCCTAATTGAATTACTCCGCCGGCGGGGTTTCCACTAAACATTAATTACACGCGGAATTTCTATTTACGTCATAGTGTGTTAATTATGGATTTATCGACCCCTGATGAGTGCACGTTAAATCGTGCAAACATATGAACACGGATAACGTTTAGACACGATCCGACGCAGTGAACTGTTAATGAGCGATGGATAATGATCCTCCATCACGCCGAGGAAGTCGTTGAACCGGATGGGTGTAGCAACGGGAAGAATGCGATATGTACCGTGATTTCCGAGATCAATAGATTGTGTAATACTCGTAATTCAAGAAACTGGCCCTCGTTATTGCAATTAGCGCGGTTTATAGACAAGTGTTGTGCAAGCATTAAGCGAACTTGTAATTGTTCAAAGAATCTTTTAGAAAAATCTTCTCTTATTAATTTATTTACTTACCTTTGTCATTAATTGACAGATTTAGTCGTTATAACTCTAATTTTGATTTGTTCAATGGGATAATTATATAATAAAATTAGGATCGAAACTAATGTAAGGTAAATTGCTGATAGTAATTTGTGGATCGTAAATGATTAATAACTAAGTTGATATATTTAGTGAATGACAGTCTTCACAGCCTGTGTACTGTAACAATAATTTTAATGAAGATTTTCATAAGAGACAATAACGGTAATAATTTCCGTGATTTGCCTACCGTGTTCAATTAAGCTTGCATAATATCAGTGCGCATACTCACCAATACCACTGCAACCACCACCATAACTCCAATCGCGAATTTCCTTGTAATGATACCGTAACGGCTCCTAGTATCTCGATCACTGTGATCAGAATAAAGTCCAAGCTGTGATATACTAATCGCAGTTCTTCGTTCCGTTTCAAGCATGTCCTTTCGCGGAATCTCTCGATTCGTATCCTCCGTAACCATTCATTGGCGATGTCTAAAGTACTCGAACCGACCAACCGTGCACTCGAAGAACTACTTGCAAAAGAGTGGGAATTCCCTTGCGATCAACATCGAAGAAACTGCCGAAATGTCCCGCAATCTTCACGGATAGCTACAGTGCGCCGAATAATGAGAATTCAATCGACGGTGGTGAACATCTCACGCGAGATTTACTTGTAACGATCACGATTTACCGAAAACGATCATCGTCGATCGCGAAGACTATTAGCCGAATAGTTTAATTGATTTTCGACTAACGAAGAAATAGTTTCGCGGCTTCTGTTTCGCAAGAACGCCGTGTTCTTCCGAAGCTCCATATGCAACTAACGAGCTCCCATTTCGCGCTACGGAGTTTTCACTGGTGATTCTATCACGAGGCTAGAAAATTTCTTTGTACGTGGGGGAGGCTCGTTATGGTAGTAGGAGCCGGGTTATGGGCTACTTGCTACGCCATGAGGATCGAGCCTGCGAAGTGAATGTCAATGTCATTGTGTCAGCGCGATTTGCTCGCCGGATGCACCATCCCTTTCTTCTGTTTACCGCGATCGCCTACCCAAAACGATCTCGACGATCTCACTCCATAAAAATCACGTTAACCGAATTCAATGGAACTCGGACAATCGCGCCGTCGAAGTACTTTTATTTAAGCGTGAAAGTACATTTAAGGTACACGTGCGACGACATCCGAAGGACGCGCGTCATCCAGGAGTGCTATTTTATGCAAAACCGTATTTCATAATCATTAATATTCATGAGCGAAGAGGATCTCGTAGGCGGAAAGGTGACTCTCGCGGCCCCTCTGGCGAATCAGGTGTCTCCTCAGCGTCGCTGTCGTTTCGGTAGCTCGAGTGGAAAAGATCAAGAGTGCTGAAATTGAGCGTAAGATTCACGAAAGGCTTTCTCTCCCGCGAGAACGCTGTTATCGAATAATAATATGTGACATTGTTCAAACTGGTGCGAAATAGAAATCTGGCCATCCAGCCATCATCTTCCCTTTCTAACTTTTACGTCTTTCACCGACAACAGGGAGCAACGACACGTCCTTTACATTTTGTACAAACTTTATTTAACCGTGCCGGTCATACACAATAGAATTAAACAAAACAACATACAGTACCGCCGATGCTCGATCAAAGACAGCTCACGGTTAGCATAGAAATTCTTCGGAAAATTTTTATTCGCTTTTTGCAGTCGTTACAGTTGCTACGACCCAGACACGCGCACTTGATACAAGCAACTGACAATTAATCGACGTTGTTTAGCCGGCTTATCGCATTAGCGTTACCCATTGCACCGCGGTGTATCGTCTCCTATCCTGTGGTCCATAAATAGCTCTTATTTTACATGTATTTATATGTATGTATAAAAATTACAAAAGAGTGATTGCAGTTCGTGACTGTCAGTTCATTCGGACCGCCCATGGGGCCCATCATCGGACGAATGGCGGCAATTCGAGTGGGTTCTCCGGTACCGGGTAGTAGTAGCCGAGAGGTCTCTTCGTGGTGGGTGGAAGAGTTGGTATTGGTCCTGGGCTGCCAGTTGGCGGCGGAGTATACACGGTTGACGTCGGCGTGAGAGTGTATATGGGTGTTGGTGGTGGTGGCGGGGTCACAGTGACCCGTGGTGGTGTTGGACTCGTAGGTGGAAGGTACGGCGGGGGACGAGTGCCTGGTGGTTTCTCACTACCATTAATTGGTGGCAGGTAAGGAGATGGTCTTGTAGGACCTTGAGTCGAAGGGCGATAAGTTTGCGTTGGTCTAGCAGTAGTGTAAGTTGGTCTTGGTGTGGTACCATAGGTAATAGTGGGTCTAGGAGTGGTGCCATACGTAATAGTTGGTCTAGGGGTGGTGCCATACGTAACAGTTGGTCTAGGGGTGGTGCCATACGTAACAGTTGGCCTAGGTGTGGTGCCATAGGTAATTCGGGGAGTACTTCCATAACGTCCTGGGGTGGTGCCATACGACGTATGTGTGTCTGGTGGTAGGTACGTCGTTGGGCCACGAGTTGGAAGATGAGGGGGTGTACCGGAGGTAGGTCTCGTTGTTTGGTATGATGTTGTGGGTCGAGAGGTGGGCCTATAAGGAGTTCCTGTGGTGCCGTAAGAAGACGTTGTTGGTGGACCGTAACTAGGTCTTGGGGTGGTTCCATAACCTGTTGTTGGAGCGTAAGTTGGTCTCGACGTATGCTGATCGGGTGGTAGGTAGGTATTGGGTTGCGTTGGAGGTCTTGGAGGTCTGGTGGGCGGGGTTCTTGGTGGTTGTGTAGGAGGATGAGGAGGAGGTCTAGTCGGTGGCTGTGTTGGGGAAGGTGGCAGATAAGGTGTTGGTGTCCTTGGTGGCTGCGGCGATGGTGGATGAGGAGGAGGTCTAGTAGGTGGCTGTGTTGGGGAAGGTGGCAGATAAGGTGTTGGAGTCCTTGGTGGCTGCGGCGATGGTGGATGAGGAGGAGGTCTGGTCGGTGGCTGTGTTGGGGAAGGTGGCAGATAAGGTGTTGGCGTCCTTGGTGGCTGCGGCGATGGTGGATGAGGAGGAGGTCTAGTTGGTGGCTGAGGTGGCAGGTAAGGTGTTGGTGGCGGTTGTGGAGGCCTGATCGGTGGTTGTGGAGGAGGAGGTTTATATGTTGGCCGAGGAGGTTCTACTGGTACATAAGGTGTTGGAGGTTTCGGTGGTTGTGGTGTAGGAGGTCTAATTGGAGGTTGTGGTGGAGAGGGAGGTAAATATGGGGTAGGCGGATGTGGAGGTGGAAGTCTGGTCGGAGGAGGAGAAGGAGGGAAATGTGGTGGCGTTTTTGGTGGTGGTGGGAATGTTGGTGACGGCCTCGGATAATCGTATCCAGTTGATGGTCCTCTTGGAGGGGTTACAGGTGGGGATGGAGGCCGAGGTTGCGGTGGTGTTCTTGGTGGGGGTGGGAATGTTGGTGGCGGCGTCTGATAATCGTATCCAGTTGATGGTCGTCGTGGAGGGGTTACAGGTGGCGATGGAGGACGAGGGTGCGGTGGTGTTTTTGGTGGCGGTGGGAATGTTGGTGCTGGCGTCTGATAATCGTATCCAGTTGATGGTCGTCGTGGAGGGGTTACAGGTGGCGATGGAGGACGAGGGTGCGGTGGTGTTTTTGGTGGTGGTGGGAATGTTGGTGCTGGCGTCTGATAATCGTATCCAGTTGATGGTCGTCGTGGAGGGGTTACAGGTGGCGATGGAGGACGAGGGTGCGGTGGTGTTTTTGGTGGTGGTGGGAATGTTGGTGACGGCGTCGGATAATCGTATCCGGTTGATGGTCCTCTTGGAGGGGTTACATGTGGAGAAGTTTGGAAAGGTGGTCTCGTTGGTGGTGATTGGGGTGGAGAAGGTGGGAAGTGTGGTGGTGATTGGGGTGGAGAAGGTGGGAAGTGTGGTGGTGATTGGGGTGGAGAAGGTGGGAAGTGTGGTGGTGTTTGAGGTGGTTTAGGGTATGTCTGCGGCACTGTGTAAGTGGGTCGTTGCGGCGGTGGTGTAGGTCTAACTGGGGGTTGTGTTGGGGCGGGAGGGAAATGTGGTGGCGTCTTCGACGGTGGTGGGAATGTCGGTGACGGTCCTGGATAATCGTATCCAGTTGATGGTCTTCTAGGAGGTGTTACCGGCGGAGATGGAGGCCTTGGCGGTCCTGGTGGAGGTTGTGGCCTTGGCGGTCCTGGTGGAGGTTGTGGCCTTGGCGGTCCTGGTGGAGGTTGCGGCCTTGGCGGTCCTGGTGGAAATTGAGGTCTGTTCGGCGGTAATGGCAGTGGTTCTTTCGGTGCTGGATAATCATATCCAGTCACAGGTGGTCTCGAGGTAGGTATGTGCGGCGTTGGAGGTGGTGGTCTAGGTGGTGTTGGTCCATGCGTCTGCGTATACGTGTACGGTGCTTCCGTATACGTAATCGTAGGTGGTCTACTTGTTGCTTTCGGTGGCGATGGATACGTGTACCCCGACGTTGGTCTAGTCGGTGGTGTGTGCCGCGGAGTTGTATTTTCAAATGTATATACTGGCGTCACCGTTGGTCTAGGTGATGTCGGGCTAGAGAGAAAGTACATGACATACGATTAAATTCGTTTCCGTGCATCATACATCGCGTCACGAGTCATGAATTATTATTATTCCTCTAAATATTACCGTGTCGGTAAGGGGAACTTGATGGCTGGCTCTTCATAGTTGTACCCTCCGAAACTAGATTTTCCTTGTATCGCCCTTTTGCTTCTCTCATTGGATGCTTGCGCATGGCATATGGAGAGCGCTGCCACTATCGTGGCAATCCACAGGATACGCTGAAAAATACCATAAATTCCCGAAATTTTGTAGAACTGCTCCAGCGTTTAGCGTCTTTGAAATTGTACTAGTAGTCAAGGCGAGAAAGCGTTGCGATATACACCATTGAAACTCACGAAGCACACCCATTCAGAAATCGCAGAACTAGCGACAGTGACCTCGATTAATAACTCCGCGGTTCCGAAGTAAATTAAGTCACGGACTGCCACGTAATCGATTATAATACATATATTGAAGACCGTCTTCGTGGGATTATCTCACGCCTCACCCACAAGCCTCTTATATAATGGGTCTCAACCACATAGCACGTCATATGATGTACCAATGATCGTGAAAGGTTCGTCCGTGCGAAATGCAACGCACTCTCAATTGATTAACTGCTACTCTACGCTGGGAGGCTACATGCTTCAGCTCGAGCTATTCCCAAATTTTCTCCCGGATCGTTCATTAAAACTAACATATTGTAAAGTCTGTTAGTCGCCGCGCGGTATATCCAATTATACTTCGCGAAGTAAATTTCATATCATGGTTTCGTAACTTTTCTGGTTTCTTCGCTCGTTTCTAATTAGTCTGTCGCGGGAACTTCGTGCACTTCTTGCTCGTGAACAATTGAATGCAAATATTCTGTCCGTTGCAGGCAATTTGATACGAGATTCAGACTTCAGATTGTCGAAGTGAGACCACCGCAAGCACTCGGAGCTCCATCCGACGCCACGTTCCGAATCGAATAGGGCCTAATAGAGCGAACAGCGCGTACGCCCGCCATCGCAATTATCGTTTTCAGCTTCGAGCAGAGCTTCATAAATCAGGGGGAGCTCGTACCGGAGGCCTCGTTGTCCAGAAATTAAAACGGTTTTATCCGTTTGCGAAATCGTGAACACGGTACGAATGATGGTTCTGGCTCGAAGAAACGTCCAGTGACCTTTAGACGTATAATTTATAAAGAGGGATCCGCGCGCCGCCACGGGGAGAAGATTCTCCTCACTGTCTTTCGCCAGTATGTGAAAGGTTTCTAATGTATTAGTGGTGTCACGACGGTCTCCGGTCCGCGGAACACGCGATACAGATCGCAAGGTTACGATTTCTTCAGAAGTTTTGAGATCTCACGGTTTCCCGTGGCGTCTGCCAGAAAACGCGGATGAATAAATCTTTCTGCTCAAGGAGGATTCCAGGGACACCATTCGTTACCATAACGCGAGGGAACTTGACAAGTTGCACGTTTCTTGAAGTGTGGCTCACCAGCTTGTTTTCTTAGCGACGGATAACTCTGATAAAATTTTAACTCAATCTCTCATATCTAAATGAGCAACATTTTGTTGGATTCGTTCTAATGAAATTCCATACCTTAAAGAATGGATCAATTCTATTGATGCATCTGATACAACACATGAAGCCACTGCTCCAAATTTCAATTACACTTCCAGCGAAAGCGACAGCGAATTACTGATTGGTACACAGAGTATGTAGCTTCTTATTTTGAGAATTCAATTGTGGTATACGGTTGCTGCATGAAAGAAGAGGACAGTGGGTAGGAAGTGTCTAGTTACCGCAGGACTGGTTCTATCGAGCCTACTATAAGGTTACCATGTCGCTCATGACAAACAGTTGTACCACGGTAGTACAATGAACGCTGCTACCTACGATCGCTATCAAAATAAACAGATCGTTACTTTCATCGGAAACTTTTTCGATAGCACGTTGAATTCTAGCGTTGGCGAAATCGCAAGTAGATTTCCAAGTGTTGTAAATCATGAGAAAAAATTTCTAATTTCAATGTTCCTTTTCTTGCATTTTTAACGTAACGATAATTACAGCTTTACCGATCATAAATTTGAGGATCGCTAGTCCTGCTCGGGGAGCTCGTATGAATAATGTAAACAATCGGTCGTTTTAACGACCATTTATTTACACCTAGAGAAAGCGGTAACAGTGTGCGCAAAGAAGCGAGGCCTCCGGTCACAACGAGAAACAAACTGTTACAACAGTTTTCTATGGGCGAGCAATTCGCGAGCCTCGAGGTGCAAAATTCTGTCGCAACCGAGAGCCATCCGCGACTGCTGCTTCTGGATACTTAGTTGCTACTGTTAACACTGCCAAATGGAAAAAATCGAGCTGCCAAAAGCGTTGAGCAATCGAGCGTCTTCCACTTAAGACAATTATTCGCGACTACAGCTTTTCATTAATCTTTCAGTGTGGGTCTATCGCAAGCACAGCTAGTAGAAGCTTCATTGATTACAAAGCATTTTTATTTTGCGTTAGCGTCAACCAATTTGTCAGCTGCCCGCCGCACTTCCACGAGGCTACTTTAATGGGTGAACGGCAACGGTTAACTATGCCAGGCGAAGAAAAAAAAAACGTTGTCTTGCATAATGGAGAGTTGCGGGTCGCGTATTTGCTACTAATAAAGTGCGAGAAGCTGCGTCTTCGGGGCACGGCTTTCTAATTATCTCGCTTCGTGGCCTGCTAATGCCCGTGCTTGTTAAACGTAGAAAGAAATGCCGAAGCGCATCAATTAGGGTTTGTCGTAACACGAACGTTTGGAAAAGGAAAACGACGATGGTAAAAGGAAAATCATTTTCCACGGAGAGCTGAAGCAGAAGTGGAGCACGCAGATATCAATTAACGTTCATTAACAAGGTACACTGAATGACTGCTTTTTATTCTCGTCTCACGCGATGAGTTTCCAATCGTTTACCATTTCGACGTATATGGTATTGAATGTAACTTGTAACCAGCAGATCTCTCATCGATGCTTGTGAACCATGACGCTTCATGGACATGAACGATGTTGAAATAATCCTTATAATTCCCGTCGATATTATATAACAGAAAGTCGATTGAAATTTACAAGCTTCGTGGGATTTCCGCGTTTGCAAAATGAATTTTAACGTATTCGATTTATTTCTAAAATAAAATCTTGGATCCTATGTATATGTGACTGGGAATATTTATTGTATTACTATCCATTTTATAGCCGTGTCATCGTTAAACTCAGATAGCATAGAATTCAACTTTCTGTATTAATAGCTTCAGTGGACGGGACACATTTATTCCTTTTCCGAGTGATTTTATAAGCCATAAATTTGAAATCCATAAAATCTGCAACGTGTGTGTTCAAATGAACTGTGTATCGAACGGAATATTTATCCACTAGACAATGGTACTTATGCAAAATAACACTGTCCAACAAATTTAAACTTTTTTTATGTTCCCTAATTACTGTTGGGTCCTTCTTATAGAGTTTTTTGCGCTGATTCCGAATCTGTTTTTAATTTTTTTTCTATACGCACAGTTTTTGAGGAACATGGCTTTGAAAAAAAGACATATTTTTCAACTTTAAACAAATATTGTGATGTTATTATAACAGATATTGAATTGTTCTTTGCAGTGAAAGATTCTGTAGACTTTCTCGAATACAGTGATATCCAATATTAATACATTATGAATGTTTAAACATGTTTAAACAATCATTAAAGACAGAGAGACACCACTTTTGCTCCAATTTGTGAGGATATTTTTCAATTTATCTCAAAAAATGTGGGTCCAGCGGAAAATCGAACTATACCACGAGATAGAGCAGACTTTTATGTTGAGAAGCCACCCTGTCAAGTTTGGATCGTCGACGTTTTTTTTTAACCAGAAAGCAAAATATCTTCGCCCGACATGAGTTGCCGCCAGTGGCGCTCGGAACGAGATACGGCGCACAGTGGAACTTTTCGTCCAAATCGGAGACAAAATCAAAGAACTTTCGATAGATATGAGGTAGAGCGATTAAATTTTTTTTTAATTATAGCTGAAACTTGGCAGAATATGGGAAAAATAGGGAGATTATGGTACGAACGTTTTATAAACTCGAGAAAATTCGTTAAACTCTCACAATTTCAAGAAAATTGCGGTTTTTTCAATAACACGGGCGGAAAAAATTTTTTTTTTCACATGCTGCACATCATTTCCTGTAGATTTTTTCACGCTGATTTTAAATCTGGTCTCAAAATTTGTCTACGACCTCAGGATTTTACAAGAAATCGATTTTTGTGAACGAATTGTTTAACGAATTTTCTCAAGGTTATAAAACGTTCGTACCATAATCTCCCTATTTTTCCTATATTCTGCCAAGTTTCAGCTATAATCTTAAAAAAATTTCATCGCTCTACCTCATTTCTATCGAAAGTTCTTTAATTCTGTCTCCGATTTGGACGAAAAGTTCCACTGTGCGGCGCAGCGACGGGATACGGAGCGGCGAACGACCGTTGTAATGGTGATATTTTGCTTTCTGGTTCGAAAAAAATGTCGACGTTTCAAACTTCAAAGGGGGGTTTCTCAAGATAAAAGTTTGCTCTATCGCATGGTATAGTTCGATTTTCCGCTGGACCCTTATTTTTGAGATAAATTGAAAAATATCCTCAAAAATTGGTGCACAAGTGGTGTCTCTCCGCCTTTAGTGATTATTCAAACATGTTTACACAATCATTATGTATTAATATTTGATATCGCTGTATTCGCGAAAGTCTACAGAATCTTTTGCTGCAAAGAACAATTCAATATCTTTTATAATAATATCACAACGTTTGTTTAAAGTTGAAAAATGTGTTTTTTTTCAAAGTCATGTTCCTCAAAAACTGTGCGTGTAGTACAAAAATTAAAAACAGATTCGGAATCAGCGTAAAAAACTCAATACGAAGGACCAAACAGTAATTAAAGAACAAATTTGCTGTTGGACAGTGTAATTAATGTGTTAAAAAATACTCTTACTATGCAATTTCTACTGCAATTAACGCAGAAGATTTTTACGTTGCAGACAAATTCGCAGTCGAGTCATAATTATCCTTTTATCTCGAAATAAAAGCTACACGAGAGAATGTGCACAATTGTTCGATTGTTTTGAGGAAATTGGTTAAAACAAATGACTCTGCGCCTTTTTAGTGTTTCGCAGTCTTCGAATCTGTGAGAAAAGAATCGGATGAAAGAAATGATTCTGCAACCTTGTAGTATTCCGCAGACTGCAAGCCTGTTAAATATTCTGAGTAAAACCTCGGTATTTCCAGTAACATCTACACCGTCGTCTTTATTCTCTCTTGTCGTGTCTAATGCTCGTTCCGCGGAATATCGTGCAGAAATAATGGGACAGTTTTCGAGAATGATGAAAGGCCCGCGTTTTATGCAGCTGCAGAAAATTTCTCGTGAGGCGTGCTGTCGAATTAAGCGAGTCAGGCTTCTGTCACAGATCGCGATGCGCGAAAAGAAGCACGACATAGGAGAAAGTCTTCGCCGAGTTATCTCGTCCGTGTCCTGAGCACTTCACCCACGTAATAACGTGTAACCGCCGTGAAACCGAGGAAGAATGCCGGCGAAAAATGGGACCATTGTCGCACGTCGATGAAAAGTTGCTTTTCTTAATTAGCATGACAAAGATCGGCACTGTGTTTGATCGGAACAGCAGAAACCGCTGACCAGTCGTACGTTGCGTTAGCTTTTGCGAAGATGTAAATGATCCTCAGGGACGGCTAGCCTGCGCGAGACTCTATTGATGAACGTGCATAAAAATAGCTACTGTCTTCTCAACGTGCTATTAAAAGATTGCTTAGACATGGTCGAGGGGTCAATGCTTTTAATCGAATTGAATATTTTGTCGCTAACTGACATTTCAAGTTGTTTGTTTCACTGCAAATCCTGTGTGTTTGTTGGAAACGTGGGTCTCGTAATGTTATGACGTTTTGCTGAACACTGAGAAGAAGAGGTTACTTGTTTTTTAATGGTATTGGATTATTAAAGACTTATCTTGCAGTGAGTGATGATTGGAAGGCAACACAGGTGTCAATCATTCCAACAACTCAGATTAATAAATGAAGCATATAGCGTGTCTAAATGATGCTATTCTTAAATTCAAATACAATTCTAAAAATATTATTGCTAAATTCCATTCAATATGAAATACTTTCAACAAATTATTTCTTTATAAAGAAGGGAATTCTATATATACAAATTTGATGATACAAATAACGGTTCTAACTATTTATAATATCTTTCGAATGAATTTACCAATCTCTATAAATTATAAATGCAAGAGCGTCAGACACTGATCAATTTTGCTTACGTATATAATTATTATTCCGATTAAATATTCGATGACGTAATAGCAGGAATCAAATTGCATGTGTGTGGTCTATAAACGAAAATTCCCGATGAATCCTTTTCGGGGAAAGGTTAAGGTTCGGAGAGCGCTATAAATATTGCGTAAAAGATGTTGTGACCTGATCGAAAGTGTTGACGGGGATATGTTAAAGATAATCTTTCAGATGGTTCGATGAAAAGTATACTCGAGCATCCATCATTCTGATATGAAAGGGCACGGATCATCTCGAAATTTATTGGTCAATTTGGTCAAGACGCGATGTAAAGTGATGTAATCGAGATGAGTCGGGTCCGTTCGATGCAGAAACGATTCTTAATGAGCTCGTGGATCAGCTAAGCGATCGTCGTGTCATTTCCATGAAATGATCGCTCTATAGTCTGTAATCGGAATTCTAATTTAGCATTTTTTGACTTGTCGCGAGTTTTGCAAGTTTTGCGAATTCGCAAGAGTGAAGTCACGGTTAATGGATCCGTGAGAGGTGATTCTACGTCAGTTTGCAGATCTGTCGGATGGTTTACGCTCGCGTTGCAAAACCGTTCATGCTGTCATGCGATATTTCGATACATGGCAACTTCGAAAGGACACAATCCGACTTTATCGCCATCCTGTCGCGAATCATTTTTAGCGTGACGCAAAGATATAGACGAATGGATAATAAAGAGGATGCTTCATGGAAAAAATGAAAGTTGTGTTCTGGTGGAAGATGTATCTTTCTACACGAAAATATTTTACCACATGAATCGCGATGCTCGTTACTCTTCTACCGAGAAAGATATGAATCTTTTCGTTTCTACAGTGGGTGTACAAAGTATTCGTACACCTTTTAAAAACTAATAACTCTTTTATAATTGTACCAAACGACCTGATTTTTTATAATCAATTAGAAGCATTAGTTTACAAACTGATATGCAAAAAAGATTTTCCAAAAATTACAATTTACAAGGTTGCAGGCAAAAATAAAAAAGACATTTTTTAAAACTTTTTTTTTAAATTTAAAACATATGTTTTCTAGATCCATGCTCTTTATACACATGTTGGAAATTTCATCGAAATCGATTGACGCAGGAAAAACCAACAGGCGTCGAAAGATGCACGATTCTGTGGATTTTAAGAAGAAACTGATCAAAAGTCGTGGAAAACTACGATTTTCACCATTTTTAACCGCTTGTAGCTCGTGTGTATGTTAATCGATTTCACTGAAATTTTCAACATGTGTATGACTAACATAGATCTACAAAACATACATTTGAAATTTTCATTACGGACCCAAATAAAAAAGTTTTAAAATATGCCTTTTTTATTTTTGCATTTAACCTTGTAAATTATAATTTTTGGAAAATCTTTTTTGTATATCATTTCGTAAACCAATGCATCTAATTGATTATAAAAAATCAGGTTGTTTGGTACAATTATAAAAATGTTATTAGTTTTTAAAAAGTGTATGAATACTTTGTATATGGTTGAGGTTAGGGCACGAATCCGAGTAATAATAGTGAACTTAGAACCGTAAAATTGTGTATTACGGTGACTGTTACCTCCCTTTTTCTCTTTTCTGCGATTGATTGATTGCACATAGTTCTAGAGACTAATGGCGCAAACCAGTAATTAGAAAGCATATTCAAATCGAATGCAAATGACATTCGAAGAAACACATTGTCTCCTCGAATAATGGAGAAGAATGAGCGTGCCTAATTTTATTGCATGAGCCAGCGCTGTAAATTCCTCAGATGTGCTTGGTCAAAATATAATAATTGCTGCTTTCGATTGGGCAACAAAATTCTTAATAAAAAAATAACCATCCATGCCAAGATTAATTTCAATTAAATAATTTCTTACTCTTCGATCTTCTTAGCATTTAAAAATTGAAAGGAATCGTTCCGAAAACCGGAATGTGTTCTAAGTTACTGAGATTGAGAATTGGTCTGAAGCATCAGCTTTATTCTGAACTTCGTGTGACGACAATGTAGGGCAATCGTCACGTCCGTCGAACGAAACAAAATGTCCATTAGCAGCACATTTAATTGAAACCTCCGAGGTGATGCTCGAAGGAAAGCACGCGCGGAATTCAGACGGTAGACGTATATCCTTCTCATCAAGGCTGTATTACGGCATACGAGGGAATACGGACAAGTGAATATACGAAGCCATTAAACCTTAGAGAAACACTATAGTCGGGTATAAAAGAGCGGGACGGTAGCACGGAGGCGAAACGAGAAGACTTGCAGAAACTGAAAGTTGTTTGCGGCGGATGTCAATTGCTCCATCGGTGATGAACTATCATTGACCTTCGTCCTCTCTTCTCTGCCCTGCCGACACTATTCTTATTAATGGAAAGACAATCTCAATATCACATTAACGAGGGCTTCGCCAAAGTAACGAGGTAACTGGGGCAATCGAAGACTGTAAAGTTACTTTTACATTATGCTCCTACTGCCCCAAAAACATTTGAGTCAATGGACGGACAATGGACTAAAATGTAAATTTGTTTCAACATCCACAATCTATGTGTACAATTAATAAAATATTCAGAGAGAATTCAATTAAAACAAGAATGAGAAGGAATTCTGTCTGTATGGAACAGCAATAAAAGCCGTAGGCAAATACTGTCTAGGAAGAATAGTATAATCAATCTAAATTAATCAGCGCTGGGAAGTGCATTGAATATGAGAGATCGATTCAACTAGTTCCTTCTTAAAGCTCGAGAACGAACATTCTTTAACAGATCTAGTAATGGAACACGAACCTCCATTAGCCCCGTACAATGGGATTCCATTTCCTAACAGGCGTCAGTATTGACAAGAAGCCAAACAGACAGTACACCATAGACGAGCATTTGTATTTGGGAGCAAATCCTCGGCATTGTTAGTAAAAGTCAGCCCGCAACGTATTGTCCCGTCAATCTCGAAATGGTTAATCTGCGGATGACGCAAGATGTCGGGTTAGATTGAGTGCCGTGTAAAATGAATTTATGGAAATATGAGACTAATGATCCCGCGGTTGTTGATGAACTGGAGCCTTGAGCGTTCAAGTGATGCGGTTTCCAGAAAATTACATTTACAGGAATAAATCTCGTAACGAATTCCCAATTAACGCCGGATGCCATGAAGAACGAAATCTCCGTTTGAATCTGACGATGGTACGTCCGCGTGGAACATTGTGCTAAGTAAGCTTCACTGATGAGCAAAATTAACAGATGCTAGACAAGACTGGCTGGTCTCTGACTAAGTCGCAGCAATGGCGATAGAAATCCTTCCGTGACGAATGTCACCGGATGACCCTAGCAATCTGATTCGCTGGATAAGCGTCTCGAACAGTTCCCAGCGAGGAATGGAAAAATAGACACAGAGAAAAATGAAGAAAGAGAGAGAAGTCCTCGATATTCAAATCTTTGCTCATTTGCCTGCAAATGTCAATTCGCTGAAAGTTCACCTGATTACTTCCAGCCGGCCATTGTTCATCACCGGTCATAAATGTCAGCCCCGACAGATTAGTTACCAAAGACGCGGACAAGATCGTGACGATACGGAGGGGGAGAAAAAATCGAGAATGATGGAAGAAAGAGTCACCGAATCGCGTTGTTCTCTAATGGCCTGTTCGATCTTTCGCGCTCCGGGGATCGATTAATTCATCATTTCGCCGTTGTAGATCGATCGATTGGCAAACCGACGCGACGCGCGACTTTCGAAACGCCGCGCCGGCGATTTTTGTACGTCATTAATGACGCGAATCATCGGACGATCGGCCTCTCAGCGTGCGGCCGACAGAGGTATCGATTGTTGGATGATTTTACTATTCTTGCGAAACAACCGAGGAACCATAGAAGCGTTAATAGCGATTAGCGAACACCGTTACGCTACGGTGTATAACGCACGGGTAAAAGTGAATTCGACGCTTATGTTAGGTACATTCCTCCGCGTCACCGGTTTCTTAGTTTATTATCCTATTAATGTTTTTGCTGGCGATTACGCGAGATGTCGATTCGAGTTCCCAGTGACACCCACAATGGCGCGGTCGCTAAACGTGGACCTCAAGCGTGTCGGACTCTACGTGTGCGTAATTAAGACGTTATAAATATACTGCTAACTCCTGTTTTCATAGAGAAAATCAGAATAATTTGTTTTTCCTATTGGAAGATTGCATCGAGTCGAAATAAAAATATTATTCATTTTGATTGAGTACAGACGTTTATTCGTACTTTACAGATTTGCACATTCCATGAGTGCATAAATCTTCTACCACTCTTCACGTTTCTCTTTCGAGAATTAAACTAATAATTTTATTTGCTGTGTTGTGCATGTACATTTAATTTCTTACTCATGACCTGATTTTATATTTAATTTTGAATTAATTGTTTATCATTTGTTGTTTCTATAATTCGTCAGATATTCTTGAAACAGATTTTACACAGTTAATCAGATGTAAAAAGTCAATTTTTGAAAAAGAAAATTTAATTCTTGGATCATCCAGTAATGATTGCAAAATACTGGTTCTGTGGTGCGTCGTTTAAATCTTCGCATAAATCTTCTACCACTCTTCACGTTTCTCTTTCGAGAATTAAACTAATAATTTTATTTGCTGTGTTGTGCATGTACATTTAATTTCTTACTCATGACCTGATTTTATATTTAATTTTGAATTAATTGTTTATCATTTGTTGTTTCTATAATTCGTCAGATATTCTTGAAACAGATTTTACACAGTTAATCAGATGTAAAAAGTCAATTTTTGAAAAAGAAAATTTAATTCTTGGATCATCCAGTAATGATTGCAAAATACTGGTTCTGTGGTGCGTCGTTTAAATCTTCGCATAAATCTTCTACCACTCTTCACGTTTCTCTTTCGAGAATTAAACTAATAATTTTATTTGCTGTGTTGTGCATGTACATTTAATTTCTTACTCATGACCTGATTTTATATTTAATTTTGAATTAATTGTTTATCATTTGTTGTTTCTATAATTCGTCAGATATTCTTGAAACAGATTTTACACAGTTAATCAGATGTAAAAAGTCAATTTTTGAAAAAGAAAATTTAATTCTTGGATCATCCAGTAATGATTGCAAAATACTGGTTCTGTGGTGCGTCGTTTAAATCTTCGCATAAATCTTCTACCACTCTTCACGTTTCTCTTTCGAGAATTAAACTAATAATTTTATTTGCTGTGTTGTGCGTGTACATTTAATTTCTTACTCATGACCTGATTTTATATTTAATTTTGAATTAATTGTTTATCATTTGTTGTTTCTATAATTCGTCAGATATTCTTGAAACAGATTTTACAAAGTTAATCAGATGTAAAAAGTCAATTTTTGAAAAAGAAAATTTAATTCTTGGATTATCCAGTAATGATTGCAAAATACTGGTTCTGTGGTGCTTCGTTTAAAGGGTGGTATCGATGGAGAAAATCAATGATTATGCAATCAAGAGCTCGCTATTGATCTTGTACCCCGATTACTTCAAACAAGGGACTCCCGTGCTCAGCTTCTGATTACATGCATTACATCGTAAGACCATTTAAACGATTAACTCGTACGAATGCTATTAAGTCTTTTAGTATGTGAGTGAACTTCAACTACAACAGAAAGCGCGAGTGACGATGTCTAATAACGTTGCGCCTATAATAGAGCAACGTCAGAATTCCTAACATTTAATAACAATTTCTATAATTATAGAAACAACACGTTCATAATTTCAAGATCCATATATGAAGTTTGTTTGGAACAAGAAGTTCATAAATTGCAGATAGCTAAGAATAACAAGTACTTCAAGTATGATTAATGAACTGCGAATTACACTCGCCAACTTGTAGCCAATAAAAGCAATTTACAAAATTATGGAGTATAATGGTAACTGCTCAACGCGTTGAATTTTTGTATAAAAATTTTTTTTTCGAGTTTTTTAGAATCTGGAAATCACATATTGTACATTGTAAAAAATGATCGTATGTTGATGTCCAGAACGTGAGCCTGTTAATGTCGCCAAAGGGTACGTATGCAATTACGCATCGAAGAATCCGAATCCTCAGTGAACCTACTTGAAACTGGTCAAGAGAAGTTGCGACATCGACTTGTTGAAATTTCTAATGATGCACCAATCGAATATTTCGATTGCAGGCAATTTTTATGGGCGAATCGCCGCGCCGGGCTGACCTTTCGCGAGCAAAAAGTTTCTACGTTACGTGATCATAAACATACCTATGGGCAAGCGTGCCACGAAGATGCACAATCGTGTGCGGCTACTATTAAAATCAATTTAAGTAATAACACCACTCGGTGGTATGCAACACAATGCCTGGAAGCGCGAACTCTGATTAAGGAAGTATTTTCACACGGTGTCTCGAACAAATATCTCAAATTCCCGAGATGACAATCTACATTTCTGAACTGTGGGAACTGAAAATGTCATCAACCTATGATAACAAAATGTATGATCAAATATTTAAGCGGATATTAACCCAATTATATTAACACAGCTTTACCTCGTAGTACTAACTAATGTTTTTTATGCATTTATAGAATCTGTAAGTTTGCAAGTTTTAACACTATTAAATAATATTTATACTTTATTTTGACCTCAAGAAAATTTTGCATTGATCATGTAAAATTGCTTCCGACTTTAAAGACTAATTTTCGAAAATGTGACTTTTCACAAAGGTTGCTTTCCACCCCCCCAAGTTCTAAAGGTTAAAATTGCGGTAGGAAAGTGTTCTAGACAGTATTCAATGAACACGGTAACGAATCGAAACAGAGGGTCTCTAGTAGGATGGGCTTCAAGTTAAGGAACAATAATAACCTCTGACATTTGCCGCGATAACAGCTGGCTGTCGCTTGAGTCTCGCTATTAATTCCGTCGAGTGGCTTCAGACGCCGTACGTGTAAATACCAAGTGGCAAACTCACCGGTAGAAATACTGTTTTGCAGAAACGAAAGTAATGGTGGCATCTCCCTTCCTAATGTACTGTGACGACCACTGGTCAACTAATCCACTATTTACGATGTACATAATACCCAGAAAGAAGAAAAAAATGAAAAAATGTTATCCTTCAAAATGGATGATATTTAAATAGTACTGAACATTACTGTCTTTTCATAAACCCTTTAATTCAAAAATTCTTCAGAAGAATATTAGTAGTTTCAATGAAAAAAATGAAAAAATGTTATCGTTCGAAATCGACGATATTTAAATAGTACTGAACATTATGGTCTTTCCATAAACCCTTTAATTTAAAAGTTCTTCAGAAGAATATTAGTAGTTTCAATTAAAAAAATGAAAAGATGTTATCGTTCGAAATCGACGATATTTAAATAGTACTGAACATTACGGTCTTTTCATAAACCCTTTAATTTAAAAGTTCTTCAGAAGAATATTAGTAGTTTCAATGAAAAAAATGAAAAGATGTTATCGTTCGAAATCGACGATATTTAAATAGTATTGAACATTACGGTCTTTTCATAAGCCCTTTAATTTAAAAATTCTTCAGAAGAATATTAGTAGTTTCAATGAAAAAAATTAAAAAATGTTATCGTTCGAAATCGACGATATTTAAATAGTATTGAACATTACGGTCTTTTCATAAGGCATTTAATTTAAAAATTCTTCAGAAGAATATTAGTAGTTTCAATGAAAAAAATGAAAAAATGTTATCGTTCGAAATCGACGATATTTAAATAGTACTGAACATTATGGTCTTTCCATAAACCCTTTAATTTAAAAATTCTTCAGAAGAATATTAGTAGTTTCAATGAAAAAAATTAAAAAATGTTATCCTTCAAAATGGATGATATTTAAATAGTACTGAACATTACTGTCTTTTCATAAACCCTTTAATTTAAAAATTCTTCAGAAGAATATTAGTAGTTTCAATGAAAAAAATGAAAAGATGTTATCGTTCGAAATCGACGGTATTTAAATAGTACTGAACATTACGGTCTTTTCATAAACCCTTTAATTTAAAAATTCTTCAGAAGAATATTAGTAGTTTCAATGAAAAAAATGAAAAGATGTTATCGTTCGAAATCGACGATATTTAAATAGTATTGAACATTACGGTCTTTTCATAAACCCTTTAATTCAAAAATTCCTCAGTAGAATATTAGTAGTTTCAATGAAAAAAATGAAAAGATGTTATCGTTCGAAATCGACGATATTTAAATAGTACTGAACATTACGGTCTTTTCATAAACCCTTTAATTTAAAAATTCTTCAGAAGAATACTAGTAGTTTCAATGAAAAAAATGAAAAGATGTTATCGTTCGAAATCGACGATATTTAAATAGTACTGAACATTACTGTCTTTTCATATACCCTTTAATTTAAAAATTCTTCAGAAGAATATTAGTAGTTTCAATGAAAAAAATGAAAAGATGTTATCGTTCGAAATCGACGATATTTAAATAGTATTGAACATTACGGTCTTTTCATAAACCCTTTAATTCAAACATTCCTCAGTAGAATATTAGTAGTTTCAATGAAAAAAATGAAAAGATGTTATCGTTCGAAATCGACGATATTTAAATAGTACTAAACATTACTGTCTTTTCATAAACCCTTTAATTTAAAAATTTTGAAAGTTTAAGACTTTCAGAAGGGTGATATTAAAATTGAAAAGAATATTACTAGTTTCTTTACTAAAAGTGCAATGAACGACAGTTACCACTCACCGTCGATTATTACGATTGAAGCTGTGATTTATTTAACAACAAATTTTCCGAATGATATCTGAATTTTCTGAATGATTTCCGAATTTTTAAAATAATTACAACCACAATACTGTCATTAAAAAATTGATTATTACAATGTAAAGTATCAACTGAATCAGGTAACTCTAATAATATCGTCTAGGTGGTGTCAGATGAACGTCTTTATCCGTACAGACATAGAAACTGAACGATCGCACATTGAATGTACCATAATCGATCATAACCGAACAGATGCAAGAATGTTGAAAGACCATCCGCTACAACTAATCCGAACTTTCTCGTTTCATCGCATAACTCGAACGTGTCAAGAGAACCTTTGAACTCTCGAACGAAAGGGAGAACATTACGGGACCAGCGGAACAGATAGGCCAGTAGCAGAAACAGGAAAGTAGATCACGTGACATAAGCGTCGAAGCACAATACTTCCCGAGCAACGTCGGGGATGCACATCGAGATCCGACTCTCCTGCACCCTGCGGCAAGAAGAATTCACAACGCAGCTCGAAGCAACACTTTTCATCACCAGGATCCTGTCAAATATACGTCCGATCCTATCCTCACAACATCTACAGTATCGGCGACGTCCAATCCTCATACTTCCAACGACCCACCCCCATAAACCCGGCACTTGTCACTTGTTCCTCGCACTTACTTACCATGGTATCGTATCGCGATCTAGTTCCCGGGACAACCAAAAAACTGATCACCATGCGTGTAAGGGACACTTCGGGACGGACATATATGTCTCTCGCGGGAGCTGGTCGGTCCCGGGAGAGATGACTTCTTCGTCTCGAGGAACGTGGAGAGCATTTATAGGATTCACCCGATTGGCTGGTGGGGAGCCGGAACGTTCGGTCCATGCGATTATCGCGAACCGACGTCCACGGGAGGATGCTGTAACTCTTTCGCGAGGAGAGGATAGGACGCGTCCGGCAGTGAGGGGGAGTGAAATGCTAGAGGGTGGGAGCTAGAGAAAGAGAAAGACCGAGTGACAGCGAGAGGAGAAACAGCCGACAAAGAGCGAGAGCGAGAGAGAGTGAGAGAAAGAGACAGAAAGAGAGAGAGAGGGAGAGATAGGCAGCGAAGGAAAAGAAAGTGAGAGTGAAGATCGGAGAAGGACGGAGCTGCCTGAAAAGGTTCAACATGTGCGTTGCGTCGGATGACACCGAAGTTGGGTGACCTAACGCAAGGTGCTAACTGCGAAGGACGTTCTTCCTCCGACCGCCGCTTTCGAGGAACTCAAGGATGAGCAGGATTCGGCCTGCTCTGGTCACCTAACCCAGCCGCCTTTGATCCGAAGGGTGTCATTAACAACGGGGGTGTTATTGTTCCGATCACCGGCTGAGGTAACTCGAAACGGAATCATCGTGGCCGAAGGACAGGCTCGGCCAGGTGGACGAAGTCAACGACACGGAATGTTTACGACACCCGGCATTCAGGTAAAATTTATCGATGATGAGTTTCGCCTCGCTTTAAGTGAATGCTTCGAAGCGATACCACAAGATGCTGGATTGGATCTTGCGGTGAGCTTGTCCGTTGAATACGTTAGCCTGATCGATGGAGGTCGTCTCGGGATCGGATACATTATCGCAATGAGCTGGCTGGGTTTCGGGAATTGTAAGATTACCTGGCGCCGGCACCTGGTGACATTTGCAGATTGCTGCTGGAGAGTTTTGGGATCAAGAGGATCGAATCAGTGTTAACCTTTTTATTCAATGGTTCTTTAATTATGAAACAATCTTTATGTTTAAATATTTTCTTCGTGGAGTATATAGGTCGGTAAAGCACTTGACACCACAAAGGTGATCTTCTCGTGTAAAACATCGATCAAATGTCAAGAGAAGCTTCGATACACGATTAATCTAATCTTTGTTCCCATCGCCGATTCAGGATCCATCAATCTTATTACGATAACGCTCTAAAGCACGCCGGCTTGTTATGTCATTTAACACTAAAACTGGCTAAAACCGTCGAGGCTTGGCTAGAAAGTAGACACGTAATATTCTGTAATAGCATAGAACACAATCTCGTAAACGCCGCGTAACAGAATCATAATTAAGTTACGCAGGCATTTGACACCGGGGAGCTTCGTTCTTCGCACTTCGTTCATTGTGATGCTCGATCGTCTCTGAAAGCTTTTTTCGTGCAATTATATTTATCGCTCCTCCACGAACACGCTTTGTGGATAATTGAGCATAACCAAGCTTCCCCAGACGAAGACGGGAAATACTATTTGCCGTGCGTTAGAAGCACAGAAGCGATACCGTAATTACACGGCCATAAATCGAAAGGACAGCGTCGATACTTGCCTTCGTGCAGCCTCCGCGATATTACGCCGATTTGCCCGCGAATTAGAACGACCGTGAGCAATTTTTGTAAAGCTGGAACGACGGTAAATGTGAAAACTTTATTACGTTGCGACACGCTGCGGTCAACGGATGTATCGTAAATTATTCGAAAACGCCTCCAGCAAACAATATATGTTAGCCATTTTTTAATAATATGCTTAAAGAAATAAATTTATCGAATAATTACAATCTCAATAATTGTAAATTAGAAATATTAGAGCACGTCATTTTGATTAAACTGACCCAAATTGACCAATTAGCATTTTACTAAAAATGTTCTCACATTATCGTAATTTAGATCGACTTCGATTCGAGACTAGCCAATTTCTCTTCGTGCTTGCAATAATCGCAAAACAAGAAATCCGAAGTGAATCGTTCTTGCCAATTAGGCACGTATAGCGTTTGAAGTATAAAGGCATAGTCTGCTCTGTGTCTGTTGCGAGCACGTGAGAAAATTTCTCGGAGCATGTCGACAGAAATGAACAAACTGCGCTCAGTTTTTCCGTTTAGAATTCGTATGACATAACCGTGAATATATTGTATTGTTTCAAGATATCGGCAGCATCTAACGTCAACCGGAGAAGATAGGCTAATTCCATGCACGATTCCCATACAGGTGAAAAACCGGCGAGACACAATGATGCTCGACGATCGACCGCGGTAATTGCGAACGTGAGTTATGCGAGTTCATCATTCGCGGTGATCGCGAAGCATTGCTTGATCCTGCATCTTTGATCGGTGTCGTCATTGTGAGATACTTCAACAAAGACGTTTATAAAAATTTTTAGTGCCGCACAAATTCACATAATATCACGAAATCGAAGAACAGTTTAATTAGCAAAATTCGTTCTCGTATACGAATATTTTTTGCAACTAGACTGTGGGTGTTTGTGCAATTTCATGTGAAATTTCACATTCTCTAACATTGTAGCACAGACTTGAAATTCGTAGGAGTAATTAATTTATGTAATGGAGATGTTATTCGTTTGAAAGTATGGAATAAGGTAAATTGGGGAAAGTAGAATTAAAAAGTGTATGTTCCTGAAATTTTATGCGAAATATCACGTTTTTAAATATTGCAGCACGTTTTGTGTAACGAAGAATTAATTCTTAGTAATCTCTGTTCGGTTTTTATTGACTATTGTTTTTCAAATGCCACAGATACATTACAATTGTAATTGCATTTATCTTAAAGGTATAAAGATTGTAATTTGAAGCGTCTTGCGAGCACAATTTTGTTACAGTGTGTAGACAGAGGCTTGGCATTGCTAAACGGAATTGGCACTTAAAATGGACCATCCCATTTCTCTTGAGCAATCGCTTGTTTAACACCATCCCTCTTCTTTTCCCATAATGGCCGGTCATAAACCAGTGTACGTGCAAGATTCCCTTCAACGAGACCTTGATAGAATCGAGGAACACTCGACCAATCCATTGGTAAGCACCACTCGAATGTGACGTTTTAATTGGACTTTAATAATCGATTAGATACACGATGTTAGAATCAAGGTTGTGTGCACCATGCTTTCAACCTTTTCATTCCCACCAACCCTTGACCAATCAGGATCGATAAGAAGAATCGACTCCTTTCAATTCTCTGCGTCACATATTTATCTAATTAATCAACAAATGTTCCGCGTCATTTGCCACATTTCATTAAAACCGTGTCGTAAGTGATAAGTTACACGTCAAAGAATTTTTATCGAAGTCGACACTTTACTTCGCAATCATCCACTATTGTGTTAACTTCCTTGTTTAATTATCGAACATTTCTATCCTGTACATTAGCAAGAAATTCACGGAATAGTTACATAGAATTAAAATTTTGTCGAAAACACGGATCTATCTGTTTTAGAATTTACATAAATATTTCTTGGGTGAGGAAAGAATTCATTAGCCACGTTTGATCGAAAGTACGGCGTAATTACGTGATTTATATTCTGAATTGCGAAATAATCTTCCCGAAAATTGCTGGTACGGTTCGATTAAATCATCCCAGGTATGAAAAATGTCAATTTTTTCGTAAAATGACATTTCGAAGTTGATAATCGCAGCACTGCAATAGTAGCAATCGATGATGTCCTCGAACGTTTACCGGCAACAATATTACCTCATAAATATTCCGAATGACAAACATTACGCACCGTAATGTCTACATTGTGCAGAGTTACACGTTATAATGCTAACTGGACTCTCACGATTAAGCAAATGGATATTCGCAACGCGAAGGAAGGCTTCTTAAGTAGTGCAAACTGGCTTTCGACATACATGTTCGTTTAATTCAAATTATTCCATTCAAATGATAACCTTCTGGGTTGAAAAATTTAGCTTAATATTTCTTTAAAATAATTCCGATTCAAAACTAATAGTACTCGAGGAGAAAAAATGAAGTACACCTTTCTCTAATCTCTTCAGAAATATAATTGTCAGAAGTCAACGATTGTAAATAAATATTAAATAAGATTAGAAAGAGTGAAAGTGGACATATTAATAAAAATAGTTTCAACAAATGTAATAATTTGACTCTAAGTGGACACTTGTGTGCCTGTATCCTGAAGAAGCCAATTTATAAAATAGTATAGGTTACGTAAATTGTAGAAGATAGTAAAACGTGTTAAATGAATTGTAGAACGTGGAAATGAATTGACAACGTCGACTTCGGCTTATTCAATGACTATTGTAATACTATATTCTTCAGGATGTAGCTGATACAGACAGCAGCGATCGGCATCGTCCTCTGCGAATGAATGAAGTTCTTTTCCACATGAGTTTGACCTTTCTCTTAGTATTTAGTTTTCCTTTGAATGAGGGGCCAGCCACGAGCACCACGGAAAGAGTCGGAATCACGGTTCGTTCGACCTTCGATCTTTTCCTTGCGTCGGTTAATATTGTTGAACTAACGTCGGAGATCTTCGAACAAAAGCTGGTCCATCGTTCAAACCAAAATGCTACGCCGAAGGTCATGGCTACCACTAGAGGGAACGATCTAAACTATGCTTTTACGTGTTTTTTTCCTAAAAACGAATAGATCGCCGCAGACGATTTATAGGCGAGATCCCTTTCTCTAATCAGGTTCTCATCGCAAGTAGGGTTCCGTAGACGTCGCGTATGATTTATAGAACGTTTCTGATGTAAATTCTGAGATAGCGTCCACAACAATTTGTGCAACAGTAGTTTAGTTATGTAATAATCTACCGAACTATTCGTGTTTTTCCTGTCATCGTCGTTAACCTTTCGCTATCAACTTTTTACTCCTTTTCGCCTGCTTTTTCCCTATCATTTTTCCATTACAAAATTTCGAAAAAATCGAAAAAAAGGTTGGCCAGTTATTATTAATAATCATTGGTAATATAAATGGGTATACAGTTTTTGAAAAATTTATTTTTGTTCCATAATCGTCGAAAACAGTTGTGGATTGGAACAAGAAAAATTCAGAACTTCATTTATTGATAGAAGTTTACACGTGACTGAACTACGTTATTGCCTCCACTGGAAAATAAAGATTCACTATAATGAAGACAGGAATTGAAAACGTCCGACTGGTTAATACCAAGTTCAATTGCTTTCTTATTATTCTATAATCATCTAATAACGTTTCCATTAACCAAACGTTTAGTTTATACGACGAACATTTATAACTTGTATTCTGAAGAAATATCAATCGCTTAATGCAATTTTTCAGTCACGGTAGATTAATAGTTATGAGAAACAAATTACATAGATTCTTCAAGTACGTCTTTCTCTCTAAGTGAGGATGAAAAAGCGAATTATTCACGGAGAATAAGAAATATTGGGGTCAGCGAATAACAAAGTATGTTAAGGTTTAATATAATATTGTACTTTCGTCCGTCTGCGTATTTATTGATAACCCCCTTCGCTCGTTAAGCGGAGTTGTATCGATGAGAAAGAGGCATTTAACGATTGCAGGCATTACTTTCAAGAGAATTATGATAATGTTTATGAACCTCCAAAATTGGGAATGTACAGGCATTCTAAATGTCCTCGTTTGCGTTACACGGCGACCATGGAATTTTAATAGCGGCGAATTAGTGTATCATTAGTAAATCTGTCTAGCATTATCAAGGCTTCGAGCGGCGTAAACGAACGCTGATGATTTCACAATACACATTATATGATATGCTACAAGATTAGGCACGCGTCTTCAGGAACTATAAGATTATGTAATGTTTTCTCGAATGTACAGAACGAGGATCAAATGGTCGAAGGACGAATCCTCCCCGAATAGATCGTTAGCCCGCTTTTTAAATGTCCCTCTCCTCTTTTACCGTCCACTTAAATCAAATTGCAAAACTTTACTATGCGATGTCTAAGATTAGCTAGCTGCTTTATAGTCCTAATAAATCCTTTAGTATCTTTTGCGCTGTAAATATATTTTTGTAGGACCAAGAGGTACAAACTATAATTATATAGTTTGAAAGAAGTGTTACTATTCTCAAAAATAACACAAGAAACAAATACTGTGTGTACCACTACAAAGGGTTGAAAAATTGAAAGACAATTTTAGAAATGACGAAAATCTGACGAAGACTAGAAGAATTTTTTGTAGATGAGATTAACAGGCTAGTAAAAGAACATAAGAGAAATTCATTAGCATCGACAAAACCTTTGTAAAAAAATTATACTACATACATGATAATTTTATTTGTCTACGAAAAAGATTTTTATCACTTTCGAATACGAATGCTCGCTACCTTAATGTTGTTTTGAATTTAAAATGTTATTTTAGAGATTATGAACGCGCAATAAAAATCCACAATTTAAAGGTTACGAATGCGTAACCGTCGAGGTTGCGGTTAAAATACAAGCTCTGAAGAACATCTGTCGTGTATATGAAGTGTGATATTAAAATTGGGAAGAGATGGTTTGCTCAAGCGGAGAAAAAATGTGCTGAAGATGAAACGGCATGCGCCGGTAGTGGTTAAAGTCGCAGTTGCGGTCGATTGCGGTTTACCTGTTGCTAAGTAAGAGTCTGGGCGACCTGAAAAGTCGTGGTTGACCTCTGCACCTGCACATACGGATCACCGCTTACGGTGTTGCCCAATTGAACAGGAAAAGGACAGATGCATGATTTTACTGGTGTTCTGCTCGACACCGGGTTTTCATGCGCCAGTAATATGGTGAACGCGCAACATCATAATTACGCATGTATATTACGTATGTACAAACTGATCGTACAATCGTCTCGAGAAGCTAATTAACGCATCGACGAAAATGTTTTTGGAAATTACCATTAAAAAACGATTCGTAACCTTCGCCTAAACGCGTAATCGGATGGACAAACATTTGGAAAAATTAAGCAATACATGGTAATTTGAAATCTTCATTAATTATAGACAGCAATGTGCTTGGTGAATCGTTCGGTTAGTTTTCGTGGCGACTGTACGTGTGATAAAGGAAAATTATAACGCCGCCTAAATGTAAGAACTAGGTAACTTGAAATTTGGACATTTTGAGTTATCTGCTTCGTATTAAAGAAGAAATCAAGTAGAATTTAATGTGAAAACTGGGTAACCTATCAAAGGAATCTACGACATCTAGTGAACAGTGTTCAATGTAGATAAAAAATAAATACAGATTTCTATTTATGTTATAAATGGGCAACTCTACTTTTTTGAAAATGATGTTTTCATGTATGATGTTTTTTCATGTATTGTTCTACTTAAGACAAAGAAATATAAGCAGATATTGGTATTATGTTTAAAATAACGGTCCCCCTACCATGATCTTCAAACCTTAAAATACTGTTTCATCAATTTCTCTAAAATAACGAATTGTAAGTTACCTAGTTCTTACATTCAGGCGGCGATATGCTCTGGACAATCAGTAGCTAAGATAACACTGTCTAACAGCCAAAAATCCTTTCGATTCTCACTATGCGATTCTTATAGAGTTTTTCGTGCTGATTCCGAATCTGGCCTTAATTTTTCTCCTAGATGCATAGTTTTTGAGAAATTTGGGTTTGAAAGAAAAACATATTTTTCGACTTTGAACAAAGACTGTGATGTTATTATGAAAGATATTGTATTGTTCTTTACATAAAAAGATTCTCTAGACTTTCCCGAATCCAGTGATGTGCATTAGTAATACATTATTAATTATTAGTAATACATTAGCGCCAGTGGCGCTCAGCACTACAACGGGCGTTCGCCGCGGCGTATCCCGTGGAACGCCTATTCTAGCGGTAAGCGCCACTGGCGGCAGCTCGTGTCGGGCGAAGATATTTTGCTTTCTGGTTCGGTAAAAACGTCGACGTTTCAAACTTCAAAGGGGGGTTTCTCAAGATAAAAGTCTGCACTATCGCGTGGTATAGTTCGATTTTCTGCTGGACCCTTATTTTTTGAGATAAATTCAAAAGTGTCGTCAAAAATTGGTGCAAAAGTGGTATCTCTCTGTCTTTAATGACGTTTCGTAATCGTTTAAACATGTTTAAACAATCATAATGATTTAATGTTGGATGTCGCTGTATTCGGGAAAGTCTAAAGAATCTTTTGCTGTAAAGATCAATTCAATATCTTTTATAATAACATCACAATATTTGTTCAAAGTTGAAAAATAGGTCATTTTCTCAAACTCAAATTTCTCAAAAACTGTGCGTCTAGGAGAAAAATTAAGGACAGATTCGCAATCAGCGCGAGAAACTCTATAAGAATTGCATCGTGAGAATCGAAAGGTAAAAAAAAGTTTGAATTTGTTGGACTGTGTAATCGAGTTAAAACGTGTTACTAAAGAATTGCAAGATTTGTCTTATTAATGCACTGACAAGGTTCATTATACACTTATAGTCCTTTGCATTATTCTCATTTTTAATATTCTATGCAAAAATGTTGTACAAATGAATGATTCACAAGTTGCCTATACTGTCCAGTATGTTTACACATCATCTGAATGTGTCATTCTAAATTCCTACTCGAAACAGAAGCGATGTTTTAGGGAAACATGCGAGAGGAACACTGTAAATGAGGTAATGATTACAAAACAGAACGATATCGTTAATGTGAGAGGATAATGAGAAATGCTTGTTACGTATGCGGGATGACACCACAGGAAAAAGAATTGAGAATTTAGAAATCATGGGAGTAAGATCATGGGACGAGATATTAACGATTCCGATGAATTCAGGTGCGACACCCACGTGGTCATGACTTTTACACGGATGCGGACGAGGTCGCAGACACTGGAGCCGCGACAACATTCGAGGTATGACCCGAGTGTACTATCTACTGACTGGATGAGTCACAACAACTAAAAGCAATGACCTTTCCGGTCAGATTTGAAATATGGTAAAGACAATTTTGGGTTCTTTTGGAACGTTTACTGCACTCAGAAAAAAAGTAGTTACTTCAATAACACGCGTGTTACTGTAATTTTTTACTTCGATGAATATCAATGTATTCTTTTCAACAGTATGAAATTTAGAAGCAAATCGTGATGTATTTGAATTGTCTATCATGAAATGATTGAAAATATTATTTGATTCAATACCGTATATTATTATTCGTAATATTTCTTTTTTTCCTTCAATCAGATATGTTGTTAAAAAAATGTGGAAATTGGTTTGAGGCCATATCTTATTTTTTTGAAAACATTGATGGTCAAGCTATTGGTTTATATGATTCGCGGAAATGAGTTTTACTATTGAAATTCAATAGTATTAAATATTAAAATAAGTTCATATGATATTGGCACTATTCAATAGTACATCTTATTGAATCAACATATATTTTTTTTGTTTCGACAGGATTTTTTTCTCAGTGTGTGGAATACAAGACAATCTTAAAGGAATAAGGGTCGTCAAAAATTCTAGGCTGACAAAAGATCTAAAGGAATTCTGAGGTGTCAACTATCTGAAAGGGTTACTGGTTTTCCAATCAATGGAGATTTCGCCTCAAAATGTTTACCATAAACCCTGCTTAACCCGAAATTGACGATCTAAACGATGCGTTCGATTTCATAAGTGTAGTAGTGACGTGTTATAAAGTATTTTTGTAAACTTACGTGATTCGTGCCGCGTATAGTCAACTTTACCATTGCAGTCGTTAAGACTCGCGAATTGATAGTCGAAGTTGTCAATAAAATGCGCGATACACGATACTTCCATTAAAAGCTACGTTTTATTTTTCCCCGTCGTTTCGTAGAGCATTTATGACAGTAAAGAACGCAGAGTCCATCGAAGTCGATTAATTTGAAAGTTGTTTTTATTGCTGGTTTAGTATTGCTATGGTTACTTCACTGGTAGTTTCAACAATAGTGTAAATGCAGGGGGTAGAAGAAGTATTGTTTCCGATTGTCCTCGAGTAACGGAAGGCGGATGCGTTACACGAAGCACTGTTCCAATTGTTGCAAAGTACGTTTACGACAATAGAAGCTGTACTATAAGATCATGTGAAACGAGACACTCCTTTCCGAATCGTGTATGGTAGAATCCAAACGGTGGTCTTTGCGATTACAAATAGCCGTAGTGGCCGAATCCAGGACCATAACCATAATGGCCATAACCTAAAGGGAAAAGCAAATTACCATGTCAATGTAACGTCGATGAATCTTTTGTTTACAGTGAGCGACTGATGGACAACGTCGGTGAACATTTTGTCTACTTTATTCTTCCAGAAAGCAAACGGAGAACAATATCTTCTCTTTTAATTAATCAAAACTACAAATAATGCAGATCTAGTTAATTCTACGCATATGTATCTGGATAATTATTAGAAATTTATAATAATCGATCATTTAGAAATGTATGATGCGTGGAAATATTTAAGTTACATCTTGGGAAGTATACAAAATATTCATTGACGTCGAAGCCAGTCCTGTCGCGTTCGAAATCTCATGCTGCTATAAGTTTTCTCTTACCATAACCGTGTCCGAAGCCGTGTCCATATCCTCCATAGAATGGGTACCTGTAGCCATAAGCGTAAGGATAGCCGCCGTAACCGCCGTAACCGCCGTATCCGCCCAGGTATCCTGGTTTCGCAGACGCTACAGCGAAAATGACAGCCAACAGCAGGACTGTGTACTATGTAACACACAAAAAGAAATCATTTAAATATTGCACACAAATCTGTAAAATCTAATCATAAATACCTCTTGCGGCAATAACCAAAATTTTCTACGGTATTCTATGGTGTTGCACTTCACAGGAATGTCAATATACAGATACAAAAATGCCAAACGTTCTTATGCGACCCTTATATGATTTTTATTGCAAAATCACTGACTTATTATTCAGAACAAACTCGGAGTACAAAGAAGAACGATCATAATTAATTATTGGACAATGAGATTAATATAATTACTTGATAAAATCTTTTTTAAAGTTCGCCACCTGATTTGACACAACCATAAAAATATAGAAAATTAATGAAGAAGTGACGACACTTTGTGACCAACGTAGGAAAAGAACTATTTTTAAAAACCGAGACGAGGAAACGCTGGCAGATCGCGGTAAGAATTAGCGTGTTTTCGTTACTTACAAGTTTCAAGCAAGCCATTCTCTATCAGGTGACACTAGGTCGTCCGTACCTGGAGCAAAATGCACTAATTTTTCTCTCAACTATCCGCCGAGTAGCACTGACCGTCTAACGTTGGTCCCGTGTTCTTTTATAACAAAGGCGGGGTCCCGCGGCGACCCCCAACAGCAATTTTCCCAGCCTTCGTATTGGCTTTCCTCTGTTAACACTAATAGCAAAGCTTGGCATTGTTACCCTGAAATTATGCGAATGCAATGCGTCATTATGAAAGAGAGACACAATGCATAGAAGAGTGTAGTAACGCGTTTCGGGATGGTCGCCGAGTACGCACGCCCTGTGAACACCGCCTTGACATCCAAATTCGTCGGGTGGTTCAACGTTTTATTACGTTTCTCAATTACACTTTGCTTTCTGTGAAACTCCGTACAAAACAATGCGAATAATGGAAACGTTTCGTTGGGAAATTCATCGGGGGAATTCCGCTTAATAACGGCGCTCGTGAAATCAGTGCTTCTTGCGCTAATCGTGGGGCGAATATCACAAATAAACAGTTTGATCCGATGATTTTGGACGTTTCCAGAGAATCCGGCTCGTTTTCGGAAATGTTTACACGTTTGCGAGGGAATCAGGCATTAGACAGACAAGTGCGATTCGCCACGCCTCAATTGCAAGCTGTAATGCGCAACGCCCGACTGCAGATTTTCCGAATGCAAATGTCTGCCGCGTCATCGTTCTCGAGATGAATGAGTGGACAGAAACTCGTCGTTAAAATCCTCTGTCAATACATAAATTTGTAACAACACAGTTGCAAATACATTTAATTCAACACTTGTACATAAAATATCCCTATTAATTTTCGTAACTATGTACGATACGATGTTGATAAATATTCAATAATTCCTAATGAAGTTATTAGACGCATCTTCATTACAATAAAACTACAATATCTTATGCAAATTAGAGTTTCTGTAATCCCTCTTTCATGGGAAGTAATCGGTAAATTATATTCAATCTGATCGTTAGTAAATAATAAAGATGCGCGAGATCTTTATTGTGATTGGCGACTGCTCGACGCATCCGTGCACTCTGTAAATGCACCGAGTCTGTAGTTTGGTTATTATAAAAATTGGAGACGGTGATTGGCTGACAACCATCGATTAAGAAGCGGGGAGACAGTTTAATTGTTGTAAACTGGGCACTGCGTGCGCAGAAACGCAGAGTTCAATGGAGTTCGAGGAAAGAAGATGGCACCGTGAGTATCGTGATCGAAACGGAAAGAATAAAAGTCAAATGTTACGTAACAGGTGCAAGGAAGCTAGGTAGATCGTGTTACCGAATGGCGAAATTACATGGTGCACGCCGGTGGGACGAAATCGTGAAAAAAGGTCATTGCAACACGGTGAGGATGCGTTTGCGCGATTCATTGTAGATCATATGTAATACCTGAACTATCTATGTTTAATGAACCGCTGCAAAATTATTCGGCCTTTCACATCGAAAAGACGACAGTTTGATTGTTCGTGATACTTTTGCGCTCTACTCTATTGTTACACAAAGATACCAATCTGTTTGAAGTTCAATGCATTGCCTCACGCTGCGAAATCTGCCGATGACTCGAGAGAAGACACGATAATTGATCGTCGTGCATACGGTAAGTAATTATTACGTTTCTCGCGGGGAAAAACTGGCGTGACTCCGTGAATCATTAATTATGGCCTGCTTTCCTCTACAATGGTTGGCTTATTCCACTTGCAAATGTATCGCTTCTCGAGTCCTTTAACTTTCTCGTTTGTTTGTATTAATTCGCGATGCTTTCGGCTCGGCGGTATTCATAATTAATCAGACACTGAACGCGTAATAACGTGCCCGCGAAATGAATTAATTACAGATTAGCGAATTTATGGAGCGTTTCGGACGATATTTTCTACAATGAACAAATTCGTTCTGCGGACTAATACGTGGAAGTAAAAATAGCTCTGTCGATGAAGTTTTGTATACACTCATCATAACGGAGGCTACGTGTTCAGAATTTAATAAGCTCGAAGTTTACGAATCTATAATGCATTGGCAGTGCAGTAAACAAATTATCTAATCAATGAAGTTGCGGAAGACATAGTGTTGTGCGTTTTAATCTGAGAGAAAATATTCAATGAAAATATTCTGTTGAAAGAATTATTTGCTCGGTTTGTGAATATGAAAAACGATATTGCATGCACATTAAATAAACTAGATCATGCATGTATACAATTTTTCAAGGATCGTCCGAGTGTTGCAGAACAATTTCAATGAACACCGTAAGCCGAGCAGAAAGGTGTTCAACGAGTTAATCGTTAGAACAGATTCTCACAGGTATCACCGACACCCGCGATGAGTCATCCGCTTAATCTGCGTCGGAACCAGACTCTAATCTTATCTGTTACGTCATCTTTTTTCCTGTTTTCACGCTATTTCCCCAGAATCCGCGATCGATCGACACAAAATCCGAAGGACTTACCGCGAGTTACGTATCGAGTCCTAGTCTCCTTGAAGTCGCGGCGATAAATCGATTTTTACTGCGTCGTTGCCGATCTCGAGCGTGAACAATGAACGTCAAGGACAATACGGTTTTTCGATCGATGATCCTCGCCGACGCAACGGAGGTCACGAACATTATCAGACCGTTGTTAGAATGCAGCGTCGACACGCTGGATAATTGCAGGATAAGGCCAACCAGAGCTATGGGAACCTATTTGTGTATCATAACGATGGGAATGCAAAACTAATACCATAGCAGTGGGGAACGTTGTCGCGTCAAACACCAATTAATCCGTTCCGTTGACGGGTCGCCATTGGATCTACCTCTCAAGTTTTCCGCTGATCCAAACGAGGACACGATGCTCGATTGGGATCAGCCGTCAAACGGTGGGAAACGTTTATTTGTTTTAATAATCGCGCGCAGAAAGAATTATATAACTGCTTTGTGAATGAACGGTTTTTATCCGAACGGTGAGAAACTCGAGGAACCAACATGACATCGATGATCTTGGCGACTGTTTTCTTACCCTCAAATCTGACCTCAATCCAAACTTTCGTCTCAACTGCTTCCTACATAATAAATTCCTGCCTTATTAAAACAAAGAGAATGTATCTTAAAGATAAAGATAAAAACTTTTTCATTTATATTAACATACATGTGCCCATAATTATAAAAGTGGTCCAAGCCATATATTTCTTGTTTAGGAGGATTAAGGGGGATCTATACCCTCGGATTTTGGGGTATTTATCAATGTTATCAACCTCTGTGCAGAAAAAAAGTTTGGTAACATTGATAAACACGCAACTGCATAATGAACACGAGATGGAGTTGCTTGCTATTTCCATATTCTATTCAGCTCGTCGCGAATGCCGTTATACAAGACAGGTCGCACTAATATTAGTGGCACCGATGAGAATATGTACCTCGTCTGTGTCAGTTTTGCTATGATTCCACATTGACAGCAGTGCAGCAGTGAAATGTTGCACAATATCGCAGCACTGATTGACAGTCCTTCTGACTAGGCACCATCTCGTCTAAACTAACTGAAATAAAATTGGCTCTAGATTGGCTCTACATCAGAGCCTGCTCTGTCTTCATGAACGTAATATGGGGAAATCTCTGCTATGTGAATGAAATCACGCGCATCGATTTTTTGTCCTTATACGAGCATATTTTGAGCTACACAATAGTTCATTTGATAGAGGAAGGTTCATCACGGCGCGCTCTGCTCATCGCATCAGTCAAAAAAGTCTCTTTCAGACAGAAAAATACATTGAAATCTGCGGTTATTTTTCTAGATTTTTTCTCTACTTTGGACACTCATATTATTAGATATAAACATAATCTCGTTAAATCAATAGCAGAGCGCGCGGTATTTAATCTTCCTCTATAGAATAAGCCCTCACCCAGCCATAAATCGGCTCAAATAAGGACAAAAAATCGATGCGCGTAAACCCATGTTTCGACCCAAAATCTAGTAAGATTCTAGTTCCTTTCTAGTTACTTCAGTAGGGTATAGATCCCCCTTAAAGGAATAATTCCTAGAATAAATTCGGGAGACCATGTAAATCCTTTCGCTTACATCCTAAACATATTTAACACACATCAAATGAATACTGCGAGTACAATTATCCTTTATTTCACCGTCTGTATACTAAATCCATACGTCCTGATTTTCTACTCCCATTTATTGCAGAAAGTAATACTTGAATCCATAATAGTAAGTATAAATAATTCAACTTAAACGCTACAATTTGGTAATTCTAAGCGATTGTTAAACCGCATTCTTCGCAATCTGGTTTGGTATTTTTAATACTGACAGGGAATAGGAGAGGGAATGCTTGTTGATTCGAAGATAAGGACTCGATAATCTTCGATTGGCCCTCTGCAAGCGCTTCTGCCTCGGCAGCCATTTCCGGTTGCTTTTTCTCGGCGTTACCTTCCGATTTATCATTGTTATTATTGCCATTTTGGCCGTGTGGACCATATGGCCCATACGGGCCAGGATAAAATCCGGGAGGGAAATAGGGCACCAAGGGAAAGGGCCCGAAAGGATCGATAAAGGTCTTGAACTTCGGTCCTATGGGATCATAGAACCCATGACCGAAAGGTTTGTACGGAAAAACAGGGAAACCCGGATACTTTCCATAAGGTCCTCCATAAAACGGACCGTGATCATGATATCCATAATTATGATTATTCCCGTGATTATTCCCGTTATTGTTATTATTCGCGTTTTCTCCCTCAGGTTGCGCAGCGTTCTGCCCATTTTCATTTCCCTGATCCGGTCTCCCATTGTGATTATGATAGTGAGGATGAGGATAAGGGCCGAAGTAGGGGTCGTATCCACCATAGTAAGGATCACGATGATGTGGGCCTGAATTGTTGCCTCCATTACTGTCGTTGTACGGTCCGTTGTGATAATGTGGCCCATAGAAGCCATGGTGGAAGGGTCCGTAGTGAAAACTGGGATAAATGTATCCACCTTTTTGGTTCTGATCTTCTGTCAACGCTGAAGGATTCTGGGCGTCTTGATCTTCCCCTGGCGATGATGGTTGTCCGCTCCCTGGATGTCCATGAGGGTAAATTTCGTGATTGTTGAACGGTGGATGATGAGGATTGCGGTAGGGGTCATGATAATTTAGGTTGTAGGGTCTATTATCTAGCACTCTAGCCGACTGAGGATTCCCATTAGCCTCTTCGTCTTCGATACCTGCCACCGCTGATGGCTGATCAGCTGGTCCAGGTGTCGGGCGATTATCATACTGATCGTCGAAGTTGTGTGGTCCATACTGAGTGGGAGGGTAGGGTAGAGGATGATGAACGAGATCAGGCTTGTACTTGAACCCCGATGGCTGGTGATAGTCGTCCGCATAGTGAAGAGCAGCTGCGTTCACGTCACCGTCGATCGCGTTGCCTCTGTCATCAGTGTTCGCGTTCTCCACGGCTCCGACGATCGCCTCGCCTCGAGGAATCTCTGGTCCTCGGTTCACCGGAAACCGGTACAATTCCGGATTATAGAATTTCGTGTAACGAGGCCCGTCCGACGCGTAGACGTTCTGGAATCCTCTCTGACCATCGTCCAAGGATTGACGACGCTCCGTGGCCAGCCTCTTCGGGCGGTCCGGTGTGCTGCCCAAGAACTTCGCGTTGATGGCCTCGATGGCATCGCCGTGAAAGGATTGTGCTTCCAGCAGCTTCCTCAGGGGACCAGACTGCTTCAAGTCCGTCTGGTTCTCTCGGGAATCCTTCAACTCCCCCAACAAGGTCGATGACAATACCGACGCGATGTTCTTCGCGAAGGAGGTTAATACCTCGGGACCTACTATGCAAATCCTTGATTTAGAATACATACTTCGTTACTTTTTGGGATTCGTGCATTAAGTTGGGGAGTTCAGTTGCAGATTATGTGTTTCGTGTTGGTACTCTTACAAGGAAACGTGTCGAAGGTAGACACATTCTTCCTAGTGAAATTTATGTGACAGGTATTTTTTTGATAAATGTTTAACACATATAAGATTAAATAAATTTTCCGATGAAAAATATTCCTCGCTCTATAAAAATTCAAGACATCCGACTCTCGTTCTGTTTCTGTTTAAAAGAGTTGTAATTTAATTATAAATTCTTTTTATACCGAGATGAGAGAATAAATTTTCTCATTAGCATTCATTTCTGTCCAACGAAACAAATTTATTGTGATCGTACAACCTTGAAAACTGGTATCTCCACAAAAAATTGATAAATTTTTTTCACTAAATCTGTTGTGTTAATGCGGCATTCTCCAGTTTAGAGGAAACTGAAATTAGCATCCTTGACTCAAACAGAAAGATTATTCGATGTTACGATACATATAAAGCGATAAATATCGTCTATTGTAACTCACCATTGCATTCTAATTTCAATCAACGAGAATCGATTTAGCGACTATGACTAATGCGTTTCAGGCAACAAGAGATTCGTCCATGCTGATGACTGACAGGTATACATCATACTTGATGTCGCATAGACTTTCTCCCCTTAAACGCACGTACCCCGATACACTTGATTTAAGACTGACAAATTTTGCACAATTTCACGCGAGATAAAAAGACTTAATCATCCTCTTGACATTTTACTTATTCACGTATCTTTCGGGTGGGACACGTGCGTACAGAAGATAATTAGATTTTGCAAAACCGTCCGACATGAAATAGGATATCTAGCTGTTTAGAATAGCCAGCTTTTATTGCCCATAAATTCAATGTGTTACTCATTTATCGTTTTCTTACGTGTTCTCTCGCGTGTCATTTGACGCATTAATTAAAAGAGACATTATTCGAATGTGAGAAAGAAATTTAAACAATTATTATACAAAGATAAAGAGAATTTTGCTCATTTAATGGACACCAAAACATAGCAAAATAGAATTTAATAGTTTAACATTCCAACCAATTTTCAATTCTACTGTTTTTTGACACGTTCAGTGATATTTGTTATGCTACCTTCACTGTTCAAATGTTTCATTAACTGTAACTGCATTATGAAATATTGAAACAATTTAATCGAAAAAATCATGAATTTTTTAAGAATGTTCTGGAGATATATAAAAACGCAACAAAATTTTTGAAAATTTGACAGGATATAATTCTTACTAAATTAACGCAATTACCAAAGTTTGGGTTCGATTCAATGCACCGTTTAAGAATTATAGCAACTTAAAGTTTGTACATTTTAACACGTCTTCTTATGGAGAATTCATAAAATTCTCCAAATTCTAAAATTCTTCAAACCCTATTTAAACCTTGAAAAAATGCAACTAGAAACTCCAGTTTTTTTATATATATAGTAAAAATTATGTAATTAATTATGTTCAAAATTTATTAGGATTCACTAAACAGTTACAGAGCAAAAAATTATAAACTGTTACAAGCTGTTACTGTTATAAACTGTTACAAAACTGAAACAAAACTGTTACAAATTATAAACTGTTTCAAATTTAACGTGTTGTCATCTCACTAGCATGGAAACGCGACAACAGTGTAAAAAGAAGTATACAAAAGTATGCAAAATATACTTATGGATGGCTTTCATTGCCAATATATTCATGGATTTCGAATTTCTTGTACTTTCGTCTCCCATTGTACCTCCAGAACATCCTTAAATATATTACTGTGCTCCATGACTTTAACGTTCGAATGGTTAGACCCTCAAATCAAATTAATCAAATTAATTAGACTCTGTAAATTGCGAGATTGCGGACGTTATAAAAATTCTGATTATCTGGTTTGAATCCTCCAGGTTTGTTCTGTCTCTAAGGAAGAATATTTGTAATTGTTTCGAGAAGTAGTTCAAGGCCGAGCAGGAAGACCATCAGGGTGTGCCCCAGAACGATGAAATAATCTGCTTACTGACTCCGGTTTTAGCCGCGTTCACATCGCCTCGCAGGATCCAGAGAGTCGTGCAGAGCACCGTTATCTGTTGGAAGAACAAAAGCGATAGTTAGAACCGAATGGATGGTAGCGGGGGGCCTTTCTTTTTCTTTGTGTCGTGAAAAAGATCCCGGCTTCCCCCTCGGACTGCGTAACACGTAATGAGCCCCCGCGATACCGTGGCCGGCAATTTTCTATAATACGATGTTTTATTTGTCATTGCGTGACGCAACCCGCGTACGCGCGCAAATCCGAAGATCGACGCACCGTTTCATGCACACGCGACATACTTGTCTTCGACACGGTGTCGTGGCGGATTGTGCAAATTTCGAGGGTGCAATCGCAGGTCGGAACGGTCCGACTGTCTTTCGAAGAACTTTCGAAAACCTACAATTAATATTTGGTCTACCGTAAAGCACCATCCATTGGAAGAGATCTTGATTTTTAGGGAATTGTGTGAGATTTAAGAAAAAAGTTTAATTAAAAGTTGTGTTCTTAAAATGTAATTTCCAATTGGAAAGATAAAATACTTGCGCTACTACGTCATAGTTATATATATTCTGAGCTACCTAACCGTACAAAATAGTTCTCGCATCCTGTTTCCGTTGGATGGTATAACGTTTTATTCGAGGCCACGAAAAAGGTAGATTTAAAATGAAGCGGCAATTACGCGATCAATCTGCGAATGTTTATGCAAATTTCTCTTTTTTGTGGATCAATTTAAGAATCCATGATCTGAGCATTCACATTTTGCAGACGGCGAAAAAACAGCAAGCATTGCAATCTGTAGGTATTTCATTGCCATTTATTTTCAGCAGAAAAAAAGTAAGACATTCAGTCCCATATTTTTTTTAATCAAAAATTGCCAACGTTATCAAATATTTTAGAACGATAATATATCATTTATTTATTTCTTTTCTTGTGCATCTTCCGAACCCGAATGCATTTGAGTGCACAAGCATATGCAGTTTGCGGGTTATGTCACTGTTTGAGGTACCCGAACGCGACAGTTACGACAGAATCGTCGGAATTCGTGTTTTACCATAGACCACGACATTCCTGTAAAGAGAAGTAATCAATATTCCTCATTTCTTCAGATGGAACCTGTTCTCCGTGAGATCGAAACGCTTGACGAATCAATCGATCACGGCAATCTTTATTGCTTCCTGAAATTCCCGGAATTCCAGGAACGGTATCGACGATTGACGATCTAATTGGTTCGAGTTATGTAACATTCATTGTTACTGATTGTGAGGCACGCGGCACGTACCGAAGAAAGTAGAAAAATCGAGTGCAATCACAATGTGGCTTATTGTAGCTCATCTGAGAAAATAAGCCCTGGTGGAATTGCTACGTATGACTTGGGGGACTTTTTTATCGAAATTTAATTCCATCTTCCGCAATTGCAAATTAGCCAATGTCAGTTATCAGGGAGTCTCTTCCAATTATAGTCGCCGACAGAAAAAAGATAATCATCCGTCGATGCCCTGCTTTCGATTTTGCATACCGTTCTCAGTGTAATACTAAAAGAGAAATTGCTGATAGCATGGTATTGGAGGTTTGCTTTCGATCGAAGCGTGGGTGGATACACTTCACTGCCAGATTTAAGTAGTATTCTCTAGATTATACCAAAGGGGAATTTATGACCTCCACATTATAGAACATTGATCACATATTTTACATAGAGACACGTCAAATAATTTCTTATTCAAGTTCAACTGCTGCAGATTAGAAAAATGTGTAGATACATTATCTTTTGTTTCTTTGTATCTTAGTAAATTGAATGATACCATCAGCAATTATAATACAAAATTTCTGAAATGTTAGAGTAAGTTTTTAAATAAATGGAACGCCATTTGTTAGTTTCAATTGTTATAGTCAATCCATCAGCCCGAGGAGCACGTACCCACGTAAAATATTCGGAGAAGTACATAAACATTCAGTACGGATCGATTACCACTGATTAGTTCAAATAGAAAACGAGGGGTACATTGTTTCGCGTTTCATTCATGAGGTTTATTCATTCACGAGGTTCATTTCTACGAGCAGCGTACACGGCGATCGTAATAAAGCACGTGTGACCACTAACACGCTTTGCAGGCTTCGTGAATGGCCAGTGTCATGATCTAACGAAAGCAATGTATATAAATAAGTGCATTTTTACCGAACCGATCGATAAATAATTAATTACAATTGCAAAACCACAGGCTTTCCCTCTGCGAGGTTTCTTTAATGACTATGCAGCGGTAAGATAAATTTTAATCAATTAATCGCGCATAAATTAACGCTTTCCATAAGATTTCCTTATCGAAGGACGAGAGAATATATCGCGAGGCAACGTCTGTTTATATATAAATGCAGAATAATTTTATGGTACTCGGGCTTACGTAATTATTTTTACTTACAGTTATTAGATAGATTTGAAGTGGAACGTATTCTTAGAACGCAAGGTATTGTCTCGTATTGTAATTAGCACGATTGCGCAACGTTTAGTCCTTTCTTCTCGCAAGGACGCGCGCTTTTCAATATATAGAGTCGGAAAGTTCACGTGTTACATGCCGTAAAACAGTTCATTAAAGCCCATCCGACACGTATAAATCTTGTACAACACCTGTTCCACACATTATTCGCGAGCCGTAATAAATAATCGCGACTCGACGATGTATTGTTATATCGATCACAATGACGCCGTGTGATTTACACGGCTGCGTTCTACACTAATAAATCCGTTCGAATTTGTCGTCAATAAATAACAAATTAAACCGTGTTTCATACGAACGATTAAAGTGCAGTATTATGGCCGTGCCCGGTGAAAATGGAATTATTTGTTGCAAAATTAGCGGGGACCTGTCAGCGAAAACGATATGCTGCTATGTTGCAACGCACGATGCACCATGCAGAAATAAATTGTTGGTGATGACGATGTTGCAAACTTTTACACGTATCACTTCTGTCTCACTCGGATGATAAATTATTTCCGTGGTTTTCTTCGAACTCACTGTACAATGATTAGTTGTTTCACTCCGAAATTTATTGTTATTTAAAATGAAATTAATCGTTGGATTGCTTCGAGTAATAAATGAATTGTTCAGATGACACACAGATCCTCGAGGATGCAAATTAAGGTTTTGCTTGGTTGCAGGTTTACGTTGATAGAGAGTTTTAAGTCGAAGTCAGAACTTGTAAGAAACGAAATGTTTACTCTCGAATTACTCAAACAACGAAGAGTTCGTTGTGCAACTTGGAATTGCATGGAATGCGTAGCGAGTCGAACAAGAGAAAAATTAATTTTCCTGTTTCGGGGACAGAAAGTGGCCTCGTTACCGCGTGGTGCATCCTTGCCGGACGAATATCATCTTCGTTGTTGCGAAAGAGGGTCTCTTCTTCGGTTATTTTTCTCGTTTCTGTCAACCAGGCCGGAATTAGCGTTCGTATATGTATACTCACGTGTAGCGGGTAATGCATCGTACGTGAGACTCGTGACGACTAACAGTCATACACCGTGCTCGATGTCATTTATACTTTCTCTCCGTAAACAGTTTTGCCCTAATTCAAATGACATAAGACTCGCAAATTTTGCATAATTCCGCGGGGAGATTGCACTGAGACAGGAATGCGACAATAAGAGTGACTTGAACCCCACAATACCGACATTAACGGTTATAGTTATTGTCAGGTGACGAGCACCAAGAATACTTATTATCGGGACTCAACCCCTTGGTTGTGGCATTAAGGAGTTACGGAGATCAGGAGTCGAAAGAAAGTGATTTTTGAGAATTATTCTCTCAAAAAATATTACATTTACAGACGCACGTTTCGGAGAGTATCGAATTGCATAATTTTGAAACTAGAAAATTTTTCAATTTCTAAAGAATTTCAGAATATAATTGCATTGAACTTATTAAAAGTACAATTACCTGATTCGCCTGGTAGAAAGTTGCACATTAATGTCAAATTGCAATGAACTATCACTGGTAGAAACGTCCTTATTATCATTCTTTCACTTGCCGATCGGTTGAGTGATTTCGAATGAAGGGAAACTATAAAATTGATCAATACAACTACAATTAAATTAATTCCAAGCCATTTTCATAGAATGTAAGCGTGAATGTAGTATATTGTTCAAGTTGATATGTGAATTTTTTCAACGTTCTTTAGAATGCAAATGTAATTAACTTAAAATCAAAACTGTCCAATCCCCTCAATCGTGCGCTGCGTACGACTTAAAACGTATTCATTGTATCCACTATGTATGCAGCATAATGAACTTATAACCCTTTCATGTTAGTAAAGAGTAAATGTTGCAACAAAGTTAAACGATCCGCCAAGAAACCAGTTTGTGGAGATTTGAATGTAGATATTCAAGCCACTTTGCACTCTCTTCTTTATTAAGTATTATCATTGAGCGATCAGACTACAATATCAAGACTATCTTCGGAGATTGTAGTAATTTATATTCATTTTAGATTCATTTTCTTGATGGTGTGCAAGGTTTTTATTAACATCAGATATATAATATTTAGTAATACGAAATCGACAATGCCACTTACAATGCCACTCTACTAACAATTAATCATTAATTAATAATTCGTAATCACCGATTAACGCTGGAGCCACCAATTCGGTCATAATATTCTATCCCGAATTTCTTAAATTGATATTACTAAATTCACGAAGGTGTCTTCATAGCAAATTGTTAAATCAATTCTTTTATAATCAAAATTGCATTAAATCTTAATGAGTACGCTCTTGCAATTTTTACAAGAAAATAAATAAATTGGTCGGTACTCCCAGAGTTGATAATCAGTTACGACTTATTTACAGATAGTTAATATCCTATTTGACTTAGAGAGCGAGCAACATTGGGAGCAACGACACCCTGAAGATTGTAAATTTGCACAGCTTGCGGCTGTGCACGGACTATCTGACCAGCTCCGTAGTTTTGCGCGACAACTAGTGGTTGCACGCCGTTGAGCCCGCTCAATTGTGGAGCCTGAAGGCTATTAATTTGCTGGTTCATAAATCCAGTATACTTCGATACCATGCCAGTTATGCTTCCGTATGGAATTCCACCTGAAACGAAACAGTATGTGGGTGACACCCAAGCCGAAATCATTTGCATATATTCATTCCTTAAATATTAGTAATTCCCAACAAATAGAACTTTCTTTGCCAACATATCTACTTATCATTACTAAAATAGCAGAAAACAATTCAACGTATTCAGCTAATTCGAATATCTCGCGCGATGCGTCGCACAGTGGGATCTTTCGTCCAAATCGGAGACAAAATCAAAGAACTTTCGGTAGAAATGAGGTAGAGCGATGAAATTTTTTTAAAATTATAGCTGAAACTTGGTAGAATATGGGAAAAATAGGGAGATTATAGTACGAACGTATTATAAACTTGAGAAAATTCGTTAAACTCTCACAATTTCAAGAAAATTGCGGTTTTTTCAATAACACGAGCGGAAAAAAATTTTTTTTTAACATGCTGCACATCATTTCCAGTAGATTTTTTCACGCTGATTTTAAATCTGGTCTCAAAATTTGTCTACGACCTCAGGATTTTACAAGAAATCGATTTTTGTGAACGAATTGTTTAACGAATTTTCTCAAGTTTATAAAACGTTCGTACTATAATCTCCCTATTTTTCTCATATTCTGCCAAGTTTCAGCTATAATTTTTAAAAAATTTCATCGCTCCACCTCATTTCTATCGAAAGTTCTTTGATTTTGTCTGCGATTTGGACGAAAGGTCCCGCTGTGCGTCGTCCCAGGCATTGAAGTCTCCAAACTGTCTCTTCTACTTAATCATTCTCTCGAACAAATGAAGAAGCATATCTTTTTGTTCTTCATATTAAATTTGCATTTAACATGCTTGTCTGTACCTTTGACTATACAAAATTATTGTTAATTATTTAAAGTTTAACTCAAGTTTGCCTTGCTGGAAAGTGAAAGGACGGGTGTCGCATCAGAAAGATGGTGTCGTCCCCTGTTGTTGCACGACTGCACGAGAAATGATTGCTCATGTTACCATGTGTAAGATAGGGAAATTAAAACGATGTATCTACGATGATTCATGAGTAATTGATGCGATAGTGAAAGGTAAGACAAACATAGATTGGTATATGTAAAATGTAAAGTATTGTGCAGTGATGAAAAGTGAGCGGACTATCTTACCGTACGCCAATCCGTTCACCATTTCCACGATCCCAGCGCTGTCCGGTGCGGCTGTCGATAAGTTTAGCAAACCAACCAGTGTCAACAGCAGTACAGTCTGCAAACAAATCGTTGTAGTCAATAAAAATATGCCATGGTTATACCCTGGGTTAGTCAATCCTTAACATTCTAAAATAGAGACCGTCTCAGTGAGAAATTTCCAAATCCAAACCTACTCTTCAGTACACGTATCACTCGCTCAGATGAGAGATCTATTTTAATTTCAAAAATACCGACATCCTTAACGCTAGTACTATCAAGTCCGTCAGAATGACTGATATGTTTCTTTTACAATTCGTTAAGTTATAAAAATATTTCACACTCGCGATCGAGATTGTTTCGTTGATCTCGGTCGTTTAGCGTGGACTGGTTGATCCGAGTAACTGCAGTGACTGTCACAAATAGAAAGTGCACCACTATTTGCATGTCAGCATTTTTTTCGTGGTGCGCTGGTTTTACAGTAAACAAGTTGCGTCCACTCGATACACTAATTTAGAAATTCCAAGAGGTATTGAACAAACACGTTTCAGCTGTTAATTCGTTTCGCTTTCGCGTCAGCTTTAAACACTTTGATTCAAATACGATATGTCAACAGTACAGGGTGAACAAGCTTGATAATGTTCACTTTGACCTTCGATGAACACATATCCGGGACACCAACGAGAGAATCGTGATACAGAAATGAAATTCGAGTAGGAACACGCAGATCGAATTATATGCATGTATATGTACAGCGTAGGGCTACCGTTGGCCAATCATAGACGAAGATTTCGTTGCGAATTTTCGTAATTTTCGAGTATTGCTAATTTGGGCGAATTTTAAATTGTTGTACTCCATTTAAAGCAGTCAAATGACGAACATCTAATAGTCTCAAAGTTGTGAAATATAGGGACCTTGAAGAACACAATCACCTCTCTCACTGTTACTCACGTGACCTGTATCATACTCATGCTCTATTTTCCATTCTTGTTCTACTTAAAACAGCCTAGCTCCTAGAGATTCGTTTCATAATTTCTATGAAAACAGCATCCTTTGTGTGAAAATAAAATATATTATGCTGACAGTGTCCTCACAGTGAAGTCAACCCAATCGCACAGACAATGTTTGATATACACTAAGCAGTAATATAATATTTTTAAAATGATACCTGTAAATCACCAACTAATAAAAAGAAAATAATAAATGTTGTTTCAATGACTCTAGTTTCTATAATTACATTCTATCTAAAATGATAAAACCTGTTTCTCCGAAATATCACTGTGTCAAGTCCCATTCAAATGAACTTCGTTTTACAACCGTAAAGCAACTAAAATAAATAAACTGTTTAGGTTTGAGATCTTTCCACATTCAAAATCGAGCTAGATAACGTTAGCACTGCATTCAAACTTTCATATTTCTAATTTCACGTACGACGAGACACCGATTAAATTACATAACGAATTGAAGTATCGTGTTTTTTCATTCGTGAATATACACAAAGGACTTATGTTTAGTTTCTGTTTCTCCGAAGCGTAACGTACCTTCAAAGGTAGCATATTGACCTTTCCCTAGTCGCGACGCGAGGACAGAAGGAAACTAAACCGGTAAAGAAAAGATCGAATTATATACGGGGCTCGGCCACTCAATTGGCCAATCAAAGGCTACTATTCCCTTTCAGAGCCGAATGTTATAGATCGGGGCTCGATTTTATTAGAATGCAGTGCGTATGTAAATGGAGGATATCGTCCACCTTAACCTTGGCCAGCGTTAACTTACCTCTCACAATGTCTATCTTATTTCCGAGCGAGTGAAGTAAATCCACTTTTCCTATGCATTCCAATTCAAGAATCTTCTCTATCATCTTAAGCTGACAACGAAATTCTTATCCATTCGTTAAAACGTTCAATTATGTTTCACTAGTGACAATAATTTTTCACTAGTCACAATAATTAATGTTTATGAAAACGATGGGTTGCACTTACGAAATAAATATATATCTGGAATAATGAATTTCGAGACCAAGTTTTTTGTCAGTCTAATAACATGGTAAAATGTGAATTGTTATAATATTTAAATGGCTTCAGGATAATTGGGAAAATTGAGAAACATGATATTGATGTCTTTTCAAATTCTTATAAAAACATAACACACGAAAATGATCGAGATATGTGTAAAGAAATCGTTCGAGGTGAAACGATTTCATTGAACCTTCAAAAGTCCAATTTACTTCGCTACGTAGTTTCAATAGCCACAGCCAAGGTTAATTAGTTAATTATTTCCTAACCATTGCGGTATTTAGACCATGAAATCTGTAAGTACAAGTGATTAAATAAAATCATTAAATTTTAACTGCAGAATAATCAGCGTAACAGTACCGCGATGGCGTGCGTCATTACCCTCAGCCGACATAATACGTCGGTAAGTTCGTTTACACCGATTTCTGAAGAAAGAATTAATACCGACAAGATACTATTAACATACCGACGAGGTACTATTAAAGACTGCCAGCACCGACGAGATACTATTAAAGACTGCCAGGCTGGCAGTGCCAGCCCCTGTGTTATTCAGCGGGACGGGTAACCGGGCGCGACGGGCGCGGGGATAACGTGGAACTTACAGTGATCTGAAATTCCACATCGCTAAAAATTCTAAATAGTGCCAAAATAGTACCAAAACATCGTCTGAACTATGGCGGAGAATGTAACATTTAATAATAATCGATATGGTTTCGTGATAACTCGCATTCTGACCGATGCATCGCGACGAGAATCTCCTCAGTGGTCTTCTTCACCGACAAAATGCCGTCGATGGCCTTCTGTTTCTCTGGATGGAGCTAGAATGTATCCTAGAGGGCGTAAGAAATACCGACAAATTCGAGAGACACCAACTCCCATAAGGCTGGCAGTCTTTAAATAGTATCTCGTCGGTGTCGTATACCTTATCTGTGATATTAGCACATCCTATACCTCGTATGTGTTAAGTCTGTAATCGTTCATTCTCCTCTCGCTATCGTGACCTACATTATCAGCTTCGGTGAAAGGTTACCACAGACTTAAGATACGTACAGACATTGCATACACAGACTTAAGATACGTACAGACCACGGTGTATTATAGAGGTGTTCTGGCTACTCTCGGGAAAGTGAAAAAGATAGCGGTTGGTTCTCTGGTCGCCGCCAGATGGAATCCTAGTCATCTGCACAGTTTTCATGTACGTATGTGAATGAGATTGTGTGTAGCAGCGTGTCCATGTAGCCCGTGCTAAGGTATATGTACGGTACATACCTTAGCACAGGCTACATGGACAGGCTGAAAACTGCAAAGATGACTAGGATTCCATCTGGCAGCGACCAGAGAACCAACCGCTATCTTTTTCAAAACTTCAGTCTCACAGAGGGCTTGTCGGAACACCTCTATAATACACCGTGGTACAGACACTGCATACAATCAGAGAGGAAATGAGAGTGCTCACGCCCGGGGTTTGGCCGTGCCGCTTTTGTCTCCACATCATGTTTAGCCTGGAGCAGCTCCTACATCATCTTTAGCATGGAACAGAACCTACACCATCTTTAGCAGAAAACAGAACCCACTTTACTGTTATTAAATCTGTGTAATGGATCAGAACTAGCTTCAACCACCGACCAGATACTATTATCATTATATTAACTATTAAATAATAGTATCTGATCGGTGGTTGAAGCCAGTTCTGATCCATGCCACAGATTTAATAACAGTAAAGTGGGTTCTGTTTCCTGCTAAAGATGGTGTAGATTCTGCTCCATGCTAAAGATGATGTAGGAGCTGTTCCAGGCTAAACATGATGTGGAGACAAAAGCGGCACGGCCAAACCCCGGGCGTGAGCACTCTCATTTCCTCTCTGATACAATGCATTTTTCTGTCTACGGTTCTGAATTACCGACTCTGTAGAAAATGCCCTAGTACGACAGCGGACTCTATCGAAATGCAACGGTCAGCTAGTGAACTACATGACGTTGCAACGCGAAAGGTGTGTGTCTGGGACGCTAGATTTTACAGCGTTGTCAGCTTTAAAAGTGCAATGTTGCCGCATTATGTTCATACAATAACCGTCGATGCTCGGCATCGAAAGCGTTCGAGCGGTTTTGCCCTTGCTTTCTGAATCTGTTGAAATTCAGATAAATATTGCTTCGTAATTTAAAGTATAGAATTTTTAATCGTAAATAATTTTCTTAAACGATCATCTGAATATTCGTTGAGTTGTTCAACAATCATTTTTTATTTTTAAAAATTTTTTATTTGTAGATTTTTTAATTAATACGTGGATACAAATCTAAAAGTCCGACCAAGTAATATAAAGATTACATGTGCACTTTTAAAAGTTCTGTACATTTTTATTAATAACAAATATTAACATAACAACGTAATTATTCGACGTAAACTACTTACATGCATCAAAATAAAAGAAACATACGTAAGGATATTTATACTCGTGAATCTATTAATCTATGTTACTGCCAAACTGTACTGCGTAAGTATTTTATTACATACTTCATTTCCAAAGTTCAAATACACGCGCCATATACATTTGGAGCCTCCAACACCCGTAGTAAAAATGAAGTATACCGAATATTCAGTTTTTACTAACACGCGAACATCGGTAACATTGAGCACGAACCCTCTAGGTTCCACGGGGTTCTAAGAGCCTCATGGAACCTAGACAAAAAAGTCCATAAGATGCAATGTCTGTAGGGATCTTAAGTCTGTGTGCAATGTCTGTAGGGATCTTAAGTCTGTGTGCAATGTCTGTAGGGATCTTAAGCCTGTGAAGGTTACTCAGTTATCAACTGAAGGCACAAGAGATTCCTGCTCCAACACAGAGTTATCGATCGAGTCAGACGGTTGACGCAGCCGCACTAGAATCCTTGCGAAAACCTAACCGACCCCCCCCCCCCCCCCCACCCCTACACACACATAGTTTAACAAGGAGTTATTTCAAATAGCTAGTTCTCTCCAATTACGAATATTAGTTTCATTCTCTTTAGCAATAATTTAATACTCAATTTCATTAATCGCTTTAAGCATTCAATATTTATTTGTATATTACTTTTTGAAAATTATAATTATTGTCTACAAGTTTATATATAATATGGATTACTAAAATTTTGTACTATTATTATTATTATTATTTTCGATCATTAATGATAAAAGGTGTTTGTATTTACGTCAAAACTTTTTCTGGTGAAGTCGTTTCGTTTTGAAAAATGGTGAAGTAATTAATAATCATATAAACTTGGTTTCCTTCATGTATGCACGAATGGATAGACAGACACTTAACGGTAGAAATTGCAGAAGGTAGAAATTTCGAAATTGCAGGTTACCATGGATACCAGCTTATCCCATATAGAACCTTGAATCTCGTATCCTTGCGCGGGACGATCGTTTTTCCTTCTCCCTTCGATTCACGTCGCACTGCAACTCCCTTGCCCCAATAACCTAGTTATCAGTATGATTGCGAATCGAGATTGCCATTTCACGTCCCATCGATTCGTTTTCGCAAAGTTAAAAATGATTCATCGTTGTAGCTCGATGAGCTCTCTATTCCACGTTTATGTAATTCTATTTACCAAATACACGGATCAGCTTGAAAGATTCATAGAATTTTGTTTCGTCGTGCGAAAAGTTGTTCGTTCGAAGCTCAGTCGATGAAACCTCGTAGAAGCTTGTTCGTCCGCTATGAACATGTTCATCGATCGTTCGTCCGAATGCTGTTTTATGTTACTCGGATACCTCTTTGCTGGCGTTTACGTGAAAATGCTTCGCGTGGTTACGAATGTTGCGTAGAATACGTTCATTAAAAGTTTGTTACCTTGTTACTGTGGAGAAGGCTGCCACTCCGTACACGTGAAACGAGTTTCGCTGCCTGGAGAGTTACACACGTGGACTTACGTAAATACGTTCGAGCACGTTTACACAGACACTGATCTCTATCTGTGCCTCCGAGCTTCATCACTTCGGAGGGTAGGCGGTCATTTTCGTTGGATTAGTTACTAACCTACCGGAAAAGTAGTTCTTTTCGAATTCGCACCTCGATTTTATTCATACACCTCGCTTCCGAGTATAACTATTAACGACGTTCTCAATGAGAATAGACTTCGAAAATAGGTTATGTCGTACTACCAAATGACTAAACTGAAGTTCTTCTTTTTAAGTTAGTGGAGCAACGGTGAACTGAAATTCGTAAAATCTAGATCTTGAATAGGAAACAGTTTAATATTATATGCTTTCTTTATTAACGTCTAAGCTATGAATATATAAATTGTAATACCGTTAGTGCCGTTCTCAATGAGGATAGACTTCGTTGCAATATCATTGACGTACTACTTATCGTACTATCGAATGACTAAAATAAACTTCTTCGTTTTAAGTTAGTGGAGCAACGGTGAACTGAAATTTGTAAAAAGTAGATTTTGAATAGGAAACAGATTAATGTTACAAGCTTTCTTTATTAAGGATGTTCTGGAGGTACAATGGGAGACAAAAGTACAAGAAATTCGAAATCCATCAATATATTGGCAATGAAAGCCATTCATGAGTATATTTTGCATGAAACTTTTGCGAATACTGTACCCTCTGTAACTATATTCAGTGGTCTACACTTGTCGCGTTTCCATGCTAGTAAGAGACAACACGATAAATTTGACGTTTTGTAACAGTTTATAATTTTTTTGCTCTGTAACTGTTTAGTGAATCCTAATAAATTTTGAACATAATTAATTATATAATTTTTACTACATATACAAAAAAACTGAAGTTTCTAGTTGCGTTTTTTCAAGGTTTAAATAGAGTTTGAAGTGGAATTTTATGAATTCCCCATAAGAAGACGTGTTAAAATGTGCAAACTTTAAGTTGCTATAATTCTTAAACGGTGCAGTGAATCGAACCCAAACTTTGGTAATTACATTAATTTAGTAAGAATTATATCTTGCCAAATTTTCAAAAATTTTGTTGCGTTTTTATATACCTCCAGAACATCCTTAACGTCTAAATTTGCTATGAATATATAAATTGGTATAGACACACGTGAGCGATATTACATTACGATCATTAAACAAAGATCGACAGAGCGGAACTTTGATTTCTAGGATTCAGTAACTATTGTATAACCGTCTGACAAGGGCCTTGAAGTTTTTAATTAAGCGAAGGCGTGAACTGCTTGTATAATCCGGAATCCCAATAGTTCTGCAGAGGAATGGGCACAAACGCGATCGGTACACATAAGGGTAATGGCACAACGTGCACACTGCTGCGTTAAAACACGAACAGACGGAACCTGTATGGCGAACACGATTATGTGCCTATGACAGACAATTAGACGCTACGCACCGACACGGGTAATATCGATTTGCATATCTCTACGCGAGCACGTGCACATGCCGATGTGGGAACCGGGTACATGCATGGTTCTCCCAGAGCACAGGTGAAACATGGCATTGGAGAAAAAGGACGACCTGTTCGAGTCGAAGATTAAACAAGTTATTTATTTTTATTCAAGTTCGAAGAAAAGCACACGTGTAAAAACAAGCAAGATGTGGTCACAGAGTGGCGCATGGAAGTTCTGAGACCAAGGTTCATTCGCCTCTAGCTATTAAAAATAAAACTATAGCAGTGCTGTCTATATGAACCCTTTGCTGTCGAATCCAATTACAGTATTAAGTATGACTAAATACGCTTTGACAATCAGGATGAAATTTTGAGTGGCTAGGAGTTTTACCGATCCTATTGCGTAGAGCAGCGGTTTCCAAAATTTTTGAATAAAAAATTAATTTTCATACCATAATATCGACAAATAGATAAAATGTAACAGTTTTTAAAACGCGTCTATATTATTATATCAATCTCAAAAATATAAAGAATTTTATTTTCGGAGAGTCGTAGTAGCATAAATGTTGAAAACCGCTGGCGTAAAAACAGTTGCTATTGGACAAACGATTGAGCCTGGACGCCAGAATGTGCCTTCAGGAAGGTAGCCCTCCACTTATTAAATTATATAATTTCAACTGTTGTGCTAAGTTTGTGCTACATTGTGCTCGAATATTACAGCTATAATATAAAAAATAAGACTGAAAATTGAGAAGAATGATTTTTTGCCGTAAAGTGCCCTTTATATCGTTGTGCTGGAGAAATCGGAAGTTGTGCTGACTTGTGCTAGGCTAGCACAGCTCAGATATATGATTGTATGCTGTTTGGATAATTGTTACTAACTTAAACGTTAATTAGATGTCCAAAACGATTATTTACCATAACTTCTTTATTTATTATTTTTATGAAGTAATACTTTAGCACAATCTTAGCACAACCCAGTACAACTTAGCACAATTAAGAAAATTTAAAAGAAATTAAAAGTGGGGGCTACTCAAAACATCGTTTTTCTCGATTTTTAGTCTTATTTTTTTATATTATAGCTGTAATATTCGAGCACAATGTACCACAAACTTAGCACAACTGTTGGAATTATTTAATTTAACAAGTGGAGGGGCTAACTTCTAGGAGGCCAGAATGTTCGGTTTTCTCATTCAAGAAACAGGTCCCCTTTGATCCAGGACTTCTTTCAAGCAATGTTAAACCGCATGCACTATTGCTCATAAAGCGGTGAGCAGGATGCGAGGAGTGTTTACAACGGACGCGGTAAATACGCGTCGTTGTAAACGACTTAACGCACCGTGATCGGTTCTGGATTAGCGACGGGGGTCTATTTCTGTACGCCGCGCCGTACGCGTCAGTTTCGCAGCTTTTCGCGCAACTGTCTTTGCTATCGGTGTGCACGACGGGTGTCGTCGCTGCGAGGTCAGTGGAACGCCGACAATATAAATCGAGCGCTCGTTAAAACGTGACTTACGGCACTTTCACGAGCAACCGAAGTTAGCGGCGTGCTTGCAGCATTCTCCGTTATCCTCTCTCGTTGTTCGATTCCCGCTCTATCCGCTGTATGCTCTCTTTCATTCTCTCCCCGATGACGAGTCCTCGTACAAGACTTGTAAAGAAAGTTCAAGTTTTTTCAAGATCGAATCTCGAACTGTATCGTCCATAATTATCTGTGCTCTTATCGAAAACCATCAAACCGTCGTTTCTCATTTATTCGTTCCGGAAACTTGCTTGTATTCCTAAAATCCTGTTCACCAGCTCGCGAGTTTTGCCAATATAAATGCTTATCGACATTGTCACGCAGCTATCAAAAATGGAATCTGTGGAAGGGAATGGAAAGTGCGGGGGTGGAAAGGTATTAGATGTAGCAAGACAATCCAAAGAAGAATTGGACTCTTTTACACTTCTGTTTTCTTTTTATCTCATCTTCTCCATATTTTCGTCTACGCTTCAATTCAACTTGTGTTTCTATCGAATTATTTTCGTCAAATTTCAATGAGAATTCGAAATTACAAATTCTCGCAGAGACTAACGCATAAAACTGGTTTTTTTCGTATAGAAATAGCTGTGACGAACAAAATTATGAATCGTCTTAAAAGCTGTACGGCGTTACTTTCGGCTTTGGCGAACAATCCCCCCAGTCGTTCCTTCCTTCCTCGTGACCGAAGTGTTTCCTCTCCCAAAGGGAAACGTATCTCATCGTCGACGCAATGCACGCTATCCTACTAACACTTCGGCCAGCAGCACACAAGGAAGGTCAGTCTATTAATAGAGCAACATGGGATCATCGGGCTCTCGACCATCGAGAACTCTATCGTTGTCTTACATAATGGAATATTGCGCTCGTTCATTTAAGGCACAGCTATCCGGATTACCAGGGAATACTTGCCAGTGTCCACGGCGAAAAAGCAGGGACCACTTTGACCCTAGATTTACAGTAAACGACGCCGGCACGAAACCGTACGTAATTTTCAAAATCACACAGAAACATGACTATGCTCTGATTTTATAGACAACGTTGATGAAAGTAGTAGGATTTTTATTCCCCTAACAGAGTTAAACAGCATCCGGTTGCTCAACTTTTCTGCCTTTGTCTCGTCGATCGTCTTTTCGTGTTTCTTTCAATTATGTGACTTATTCCCATATAATATTTCGCAGTTTGGCATCTATTTCTGCTTCATCTATCTTTCTACTCTGTATTTTATTTAATTGCTTTTTATTTCTACGGTTCCCCGGCCCTTTCTTTTCTCTAGAAGTTCTTTAAGAACTTCTTGTTCCACCTCTTTAACCTATTTATTTAGAATTTCTTCTACCTTCACAGCAACGTGGATTTAAAATATGCTTCGTTACATTTCAGGATCTACCTTCTCATATAAGAATTTAGAAACAGCGCTGCGTTAAATACATGTATAAGCGTGTTTACTTTTGAATCCAGTTAAGAGCTGCAAACAATCGCATTCGGCAAGGTTAGAGCAGAGATCGAAATTTTCGGGTTATCGCATTTCCCCAATTTTGCGACCACGGTTTCCATCGATCCACTGTTCCACCGATTTGTTGCTCAAAGGATGAAACACCGCGAGCTCGGTTGATGCCACGTATTTGCATTTAGCGAAGAAAATTCGTCCCATCGTCTTGTGAACAGACCCGACGCACGCGTTCGTCGATTTCATTCGGTACGTATGTCCTTCGAGAGCGAAACGCAACACCACAGAAGGAGGAAGTCTGTGCAAGGACTAGAAGGGGGCGGCGGTGGCGGCAGCGGCGGGGGCGTAGTAGTGGGAACAAGAAGGGAAATTGTGTAATTTATTCAGCCGAGCAAGGGGCCAGCGCAGTTCGGTGTGCACGCGTAGGTGAATCGGATGATGTAAGAGAAGGGTGGCGCCAACGTTTATACCGTGAATAAAACTTCGCGTGCTTTCGAAAATTGCGGCAACCGGCGAAACAACAAAACCGAACGCAATCGCCGCGCCGCGCACCGGCTCGCAATCCCGACGCTTTACGGTGTACGAGAGGGAATCGTCAGATTCGGGCTTTTCAATTTTTACGCGGCCCGTACATTTTCCGATCCACTTACAGGATTGAATCACTCTGAATTATTCTCGCGGATCGGAGACTTGATTATTCCGGCCCGAAAAAGTTATCTTCGTTTACTCCGTCTCGCTGTCACGTTTTGGGGATCGATGGCGAATGTAGGTCGGGAAACTTACAACAACCACAATTTTCTGCATTATTCAATGAGAAGAAGTTCGTTGCCGTTGTCGCCTGTATCAGTAGCAATTAGCGTGTCCGAAATGATTCAAAGCATCAGGCTATCCTAATTTCTGGATATCTGGTGAGAACAAAGGATGACTTCGTGGACACGTAAGACCGGACACTTCCCTGAAGTTACATCGATATCCTGCCTACTTGTTAAAGCGTCACATATATCCGAAGCAGCAAAGTGACCATCGCGAGCGCATAAATCAGCGTACTGTGCGAACGGTTCCACTTTCGATCGACGGATGACTCGGTCAAACCAACGTTCAATATAAGGCTACGATCACGTAATCGACGGTACCTTCGAACTATATTTAGATGGTGATCCTTTAAACAAGGATAGTCTCGTGGAAAATCGATCCTTCATAAAAGAAGCGTAAAGCCTCCTCGTCCCGGGGTTTACCCGTAGTTTGGTCGATACACGAGAGATTGTCGTGGTTGTTAATCTACGATAGTTCGATCGGTTCATTGTTATCGACGCGTCGTCGTCTCGGTGCAAACGATATCCGCTTAAGAATCGAGTTACGAGACCGCAAAGTAGCGAGACGAGTACCACTTCTGATACCAAGTACTCGGGATCCCTGTATGTGGATCCGTGCGCGCGTGCGTGCCTGCGCGTATGTGTGCGTGTGTGGTGTGTGCCTCGTTCCTTCTTTTTCCGCTTTGCTCTTTCTCCCGACGTAGCGAGCAGTCGATCGGTCGGTCGGTCGGTCACTGAACCGCCCGCGCCGCCTTGTAACTCCGTGCCATTCCATCCCATCCTGCCGCGATCGAGCGGGGTACCGTTAGAATCTTGTCCCAGTCTACCTGGAAACCAATTCGTCGACTACGGCCGAACTGACTGCTCGTCGTCGGGATCGTTCCTAACGACTCCGAACCCATCGAATCCGAGCCAGACGATGAGCTTTAGGCATCTATGCTGCTACACGCCGGACAACCTTGAAACTATGGCAACGAAAGTAGCCGTTCCACGAGCTGCGTTTCTGACATACACGGTGTAGCTAAATCATGCTGCAACCGACACCGGATTTTGCCGTATAACCTTATCTTGTCGCAATTTTTACCTACCATCGCCGGTCGAATAACCGGTTTCTGCTTTTCTATTCTACAATAATTGTAATTATAATAATGCTTTAACTGGAAATGATTACATTCATTTTTGTATCTTAAATTTATATAAATTCTATGATGTCAGTTTTATAAGGCAACACATGTCAGCCATTTTTACGGGTTTAGTGTTAAACGCTTCCGTTCGAATATCGATATAGGATTCACCACATTTCATATCAGAGTTGGGCAAAAATTTAATCAACGATGGACGACTAAATTTCTACTTCAATCGTTAATTGCAATTAACAATTAATCTCCTACTTTAGTCGTTAATTGCGGCTAACGATGAAATTTCTACTTTAGTCGTTAATTGCGATTAACGATTACATTCCTTTCAATTGCAATCGCCAATCGGACAATTGATTAATGATTAACTGCTGAAATTTCGAAATGAAATACGGAATCAAAACTATATGTATATGAATACTGACAAAAATGTAAACTGAGTTTAGGTGTATTGTCATTTGGCCTACAGGGTGTCCCAAAATTCCTTCAACAGTCGGAAATGGGAGGTTCCTGAGATCATTTGAAGCAACATTTTCCTTTGCAAAAATGTTATCCGCGATTTTGTTTAGGAGTTATTAACGAAAAACACGGACCAATCAGAGCGCGATCTAGACGCGAGTTGGCACAGTCGGCCAATAGACAGTTGGCGCGCCGCGTCTAGGTCGCGCTCTGATTGGTCCGTGTTTTTCGTTAATAACTCCTAAACAAAGCCGCGGATAACATTTTTGCAAAGGAAAATGTTGCTTCAAATGATCTCAGGAACCTCCCATTTCCGGCTGTTGGAGGAATTTTGGGACACCCTGTATAATATAAACTCTGTTTACGTGCTTTTATGTTTTTTTCGATGATTTCTTTTTTTAATCACCGATTGACGATTAACTTCATCAATCGATTGATCCAATCGTCGATGTTTGAATGATTTCTTCTTTTAATCAACGATTGACAATTAACTTCATCACTCGATTGATACAGTCGTCGGTTTTTCTACGATTTCTGTTTTTAATCGGAACACATTAATCAATCAATCATGATTAAAATTTAAATCGATTAATGCTCAATTCTGTTTCATATGCACCAACCTAATGCAAAGAATCGCTTTGCACAGTTCGTAATGCGACGGCCTAACGAACTATGTACCTCGGAAGAAGTATGTACTACAATGCCTCAATAACAAATTCGCTTCGGGATTCTGGAATTAAATTTTGCTTGTAGCCGTTTCGTTCGTAATTATGCGTCGGAAGTTTTGCGTGAACTTTCTTGCTCACATCTCGCTCTCTCTTCCTCTTCTTCCTTTCTCTCTGCTTCCCTCTCCCTTTTTGTTTCCCCTAGTCAACTTCTTATTAACTGACCCGGTTAGTTCGGCCTCAGTTGCGGCAGATACGAAGTTCGCGGAGTCTAACGAGGAAATCTCTTGAAAATTCTAATCTGACGGGAACTGCGGATCCGCGCGGGGACATTTTATTCTGTGATCTAGGATTTTTTCCCGCGCGAACTTCTAATTTCGGTTTATTACCGAAACGCGGAGCTCGTAGGCTATCGCGTTCGGATTAGAATTCCGATTGGAGTTGCATTTCATTCAGAGGGAACGATCTCGGTTCTCGCGTCGATCAACAGATTCAACGCGCGCACACACGCGCCGCGTTTTATTCGTCGCGCGTAAAACTTGGCACAATGGCGCAACGGAAATCGTTACAGACGCGGGATACGTGTCCAAGCCAGAAAACCGTAACCTTTAAGCGTTGTTGCTAATTGGCGGGAAAACGTTCAAGTTTCCTCACCTCTTTCCAATTAAGCGTACCTTGCTTGCACACTAGCTCCGCAAACCCGAATTACTCGAACGATCCTGCAGGGCGTTCCATCGAATCATTCGCTACGTTGTACAACACATTCGTTTGACATTCCAATAAATCACCCGGTGCGAACATCCGTTTAAATTTCCAATCTTCTAACCCTTAAGTGGTACTGGGATCTGTTTAAAAATAAATTTTTAAAAAATACCACGTTTTTAAAACGGACTAAAAAGTATAAAATAAAATGTTAAAAAAAATCCACGTTTAAAAAACGGACTAAAAAGTATAAAATAATTTTTTCTAGCCCCATACAGATTCCTAACCCTGTACAGATAGTCCTGAAAATTTATGATTGTGAATTTTGAATAGCTATGAAAATACTTGTAAGATTTAAAACGAAAAACGTGGAGCGCAAGATAATACATAGTAAGGAGTGTAGAGAGTAGCTGCCGCTCAGAAAACTCGCAAAACAGTTCATATCATTTGCAGTGTAATAAAATTGTTAGTGATTTAGGTGTTCATGCATCAATTATCTATTGCATGCGCCCCACGTTTTTCGTTTTAAATCTTACAAGTATTTTCATAGCTATTCAAAATTCACAATCACAAATTTTCAGGACTATCTGTACAGGGTTAGGAATCTGTATGGGGCTAGAAAAAATTATTTTATACTTTTTAGTCCGTTTTTTAAACGTGGCGTTTTTTAACATTTTATTTGATACTTTTTAGTCCGTTTTAAAAACGTGGTATTTTTTAAAAATTTATTTTTATTTAAATAATTATTTTCTGCTTTTTAGCCTTATATGTGTGAAATTTTACAATCGATTTTGAACATTTTTATGAGATTATAACAGAGACATGTAGTACATTTCAGACGGTATTGCGACGCGTCATATCGAAAACGAACGTCGTGGTAAAATGTCGAAGATAAAGGTTCGGAGAATAAAGATAAAGGACGGAGAATTTCGGTGTAACTGTTCTTTCGCTTGGTAAACAAACATTATACTATAATAATACGTAGTAACTTTGTAAACACCGCACGGAGCTCGAACGCACACTGACGCACACTGAGCTCCTTCGGTGCGAAGCGGGTCAGTGGAGTGGGGATGAGTCAGAGTGGGAACACGTAGTAGAGTGGGGACGCTGAACGCGAAGACGTACTACGTCACGCGGCGGGGAGGTGCAAAGTTCCAAATTATTAATAATTTATATCTCCTGAACGCATAGGCTTTTTAAAAAAATTTTTTTTAAATATTGCATTGTCATCCAGTTTTGAGCTATGTTTAAAATTTCAAGTCTCTAGCTCATCGGGAAGTTAGTTTAAAATCAATTGCAAAATTTGTACCGAAGAAACAGACAGACAGACAGACAAGAAAGCGAGCTAATAAAAACGTGGTAAAATTCAGTGTGTCTCAGCTGGAAGAGGCCACCTAAATATCTCCTTTATTTTGAATGGCACAAAAAAATATTTATGGCATAATTTAAATGGTATCGTAGGAGGAATATCATAGAAGAACAATTTTTTTGTCCTGTTATTTTTTCAAACTTATGTTTTTCTATTCCATCTTGTTAATGACTTAAGCATATTCAAATGTATTTTTTCAGCCGCTATAAGATGGAATAAAAAAAATAAGTTTTCCCGATAAAAAAATAACGATGACCTTGGAAAAAACTATGAAAAAATAACCGGACAAAAGAAATTGTTCTTGCATGATAAATCATTTAATTAAAAATAACGGAGATATTTAGGTGACCTCCTCCAGCTGAGACACCCTGTATACGTAATTGAAAACTGGATATTTGCAATTATCGTACAATACAACAACGAAAGTTAGTGTACAAACATTTTTTAATCCTTATTTACCCATAGAGCAAGCCCGATGCAAAATAAACTCGTAAACTACACACTGGTCGCGAGACTGCAAACAGTGGAGCTAGAACGATTTTATTTTTCGAAGATCTGCGCCACGTGTCAGATTATTTGAAAAGCGTCTACGAATTTCATTGCGAAGATTGTAAAGGGACGGGCGAGACACAAGGAGTGTGTTGCAACAGCGCGCGTGAAAACTTTCGAAACGGTGGGATAAAACCTAAAATTCATCCGGCGCAATTTCCGCGAGGTGATACGAAGCTCGCTTCAGCTAACTTTCAAGTTCGCGGGGATGCTTAGGTGGGACACCATGTATTACGGAGAAACTGCGTTTCGAGCCTGGAAGTCATCATCAATCAGATAGAAAGGAATAATTGATCGTGAAGCAATCGATACCGTAAATTGATACAGGCCGATCGTCGAGCGATACCGCGAGCCCGAGGAGGGATGAAAAATGAAAAAGATGGTTAAAAGGGGTGTGGGGAGGAATACGCGATAGTAGGGGATGGACATCGGCGGCGGTGGTGGTGGTAGTGGTGGTGGTGGCGGTGGCGATGCTGATGGCGGTAGTGTGGGCGTCGGCAGAGCAAGGGGTGGAAAATGGGCTACGGAGGGTTGCACGAGGCAAGTAGGAAGAGGGGTATGGACGCGGTCACCATGGCAACCATGGCTGGGTTTCAGGGCCCCGGCCGATGGTTTGGGTAATGTTCCGCGCCTTGGAATGGATTTCTCTCGCTTCGCTACCAAATGGGGTTAGTCAGTGCTAAGCAGACGCCTGTTCTCTCTTTTCCCTCTTTCCGTTCTCTTCCTTATTCCTTCCTCCTCCGCCCCGTCTCTTTGCTTTCCGTCTCCTCGCTTGCTAGATAAATCACGCGAAACAGAACACATAAATATCTCTGCTAGTTTTGATAATGCAAACGCAGTTTGAGACCGACGTCACAGTGTCCCGAAACGGGAATGCGATCAACATAAGTTCCTCTTCTCCAGATCCTTTTTTGATATAGTAGAGTCTCCGGGTAACAGGAAGTCCTATAAACTATACGCGTACTTTCTTACTTGGCGGGACAAATGTCTCTTTTAAAAAGGGCTAATAAAAAGAATGAAATATGTTTAGAAAGTGAATTTAATACATTGTCCGACATATGGTTTTATCGTTCTAAGCGTGACAGGGTTGAATTTGCATTGAAGAGCCCTTTGTTCACGGTGATCAAAGCCTTTATCATCTATGTCGCCACTAAACTGCGTATTTTTGTACGTTTAAAGCGTTCAAAGAAGTTCGAAGCTAATAGAAAACAGACCTTGATGTTTGTTAGTTCCTTGTAAAATAAGAATGTATTAATAGAATGTCATTATATTGCTCCAAACATAAAGAGCGTGCTTCAACGACACGATTCAGCACTCCCGTTGAAAATGAGCATTTAATTTTCACTTTAAACTCCAGATAACGGAGGATCGATTAATCAACGTTTCGCTGTGTGTTCATTAAATTTGTAGAACATAATTTACATGAAAATTGATTTTATCATGATGCGATCTCGTTAAAAACTTATGGACGTCCAGAGAGGAATCAAAAACGTGTGCAGTACGGCGATGAAAGCCGATCACGCGTAGAAATCCATAATTTATCGCAACAGCGAATACCAAAGTGTCGCTATCTCAAATTTCTCGCGAAAGATGGCGCGTTTGTGGCGCGTGGCTGATAACCGTTGACTTTGCCGCGATAAAGTCAAGATTGTCAGACTGAAACTTGTTGATTAATTCCCAACACGACATCGTGAAGAGCCCTTTGAGGGGCCGACGCAAATGGGCTCTATCCGGAGTCCCTTAACGATCCCGCGTACCCAGGGAAAACCATATAAATGCAAAAATATGACGGTCTGTTTATTTTTCCGGGAGTCCCGGCGATCGACGCGTTTCACTCTGTGTCGTTTCTCTTCAATTCGTTCCGGAGCAAATACACAATTTCCTGTGATTACTGTAATGGGGCTTTGTCTTCGAAGTGTCGAGTGACAGCGGGTACATTGCAATCATTTTTTACGGTGTGATTCTCGGTGACAATGGCGTGTTGATCTTATCTCGCCGCCGTCTTGTCGTCTCCTTGTTCAAAATAGTGCGCAACATGTCACCGAGACCGTAAACAAGAACAAACACGAGCAGTTTATATTGATATTGATAGAGATTAAATTAAAATTTGGTGAATTGACCACTTAACACCTTAACGGCGCGGCGGGTGACTCAGCGCCGCACAGTGGAACCTTTCGTACAAATCGGAGACAAAATCAAAGAACTTTCGATAGAAATGAGGTAGAGCGATGAAATTTTTTTAAAATTATAGCTGAAACTTGGCAGAATATGGGGAAAATAGGGAGATTATGATACGAACGTTTTATAAACTTGAGAAAATTCGTTAAACTCTCACAATTTCAAGAAAATTGCGGTTTTTTCAATAACACGGGCGGAAAAAATTTTTTTTAATATGCTGCACATCGTTTCCTGTAGATTTTTTCACGCTGATTTTAAATCTGGTCTCAAAATTTGTCTACGACCTCAGGATTTTACAAGAAATCGATTTTTGTGAACGAATTGTTTACGAATTTTCTCAAGGTTATAAAACGTTCGTACCATAATCTTCCTATTTTTCACATATTCTGCCAAGTTTCAGCTATAATTTTTAAAAAATTTCATCGCTCTACCTCATTTCTATCGAAAGTTCTTTGATTTTGTCTCCGATTTGGACGAAAGGTTCCACTGTGCGCCGCGTCAACGCCTTCGTTACGGGACCGTATCACTAATCAATTTACCTATTATGTACCAATTTGATGCAGTGTCATATATCGTTAAGATGTTAATAATATAATCAATTGCATTAACGAAGCTTAAGAACATTTCTATTTTCCTTGCACAGAGAAGAGTCTTTTGGCCGGTGATATGAAATTTCTCTTGTCTTATTTTCCATACAATAATCTGTAAGGCAGATAATTTGCATAAAAGTTTGCAATCTATATATATATCGAGAAGACTATTACTAATCCGATAGAATACACTTTCAGTTGTAAATCATAGTACCGTTTTATTTCGTTGAGAACGTTTAGAAAGTGGGAAATATTTGATCTTGAATTCCGAAGTTGGTAAAACGATTATGGTTTGAGGCAAGGTTCTTTAAGCGAGCGTCCGCTTCCGGGGTTGCATAAATCGGCTGTGAAAGCCTCGAGGAATTTTTGCTGACGACAGGTATTCGGTCCGCGACACAGTTTCGCCTAGTCCATCGACTCGCTTTATTGGATAATTACTCGCGAGTAATAACAATAAGACGCCTAAGTATGGGTCATTGAGGCGGTTTCTCGGGGCGCGGGTCGTATTGTTAATTCCACGCGGAGGATTGCGGCAGCACGTTGCGCTGGCATAACGAAATCAGCCGGCAGTGCGGTGCTGTGTGGCTGATATACCGGTGTAGTCATGTACTTGATGGGCTTTCCGCTAACGAGAGTTAATTGCAGCATAAATATGCCCGTTATGAATGGGCGAAGTGATTACGATAAGCTGGAGAATTGTAACAGCGTGCCGCAACGAAGGAAACGCTCGTAAAATCATGCGGGCAAATAATGAAAACCGATACGCGCCGCGTCGATGTTGCGCACTGAAAATCTATAAACCGACAAAACGATTTATTTGTTTCCTATCGAGTAACCGCGATCGTTACTTTATCACGCCTCTGCCATTCGACACGTGTCAACAGGCACGATATATCCCGCTATTTTTGCTCCGAATATTCTTCGACAAATTAATCGGCAGAAAATATGAGTAAATCCTTTTAGGATTCAAAAGAAGAAAATCATTTAAACGTTTCATCTATTTCGGAAGAGATAAAACTTCATGAATTTATGAAGGAATGGGATCTGATCGTTAGAAAGGTTCGCGCGCAGTTTAATTTTACACGCGTTAACTACTTCTCATGTTTTAGTAATTAAATACTGGGAGAATGTTCTATATATACATCGAGTGTAGCATTAAATTATTGACGACCACATAAATGAATTTTATCGTTCGTTTATGAGGACTGATCGATAGTTCGAAGGTGTAAAACTTGAACAGCTTCCCACCGCTTTGGGGAAGGTTCGGAAATTGTTATTCACCGTTCATAACATTTTGTACGAGCCTGAATTCATTAGACACTGGCTATCGGTGCATTGATAAGTACACGTGAAAGAAATACTTGCTCACTTTGCCAGGCATTTGACCTGAATACCTACGGCCTGTTTTCAGCTCACCCTCTCTTTCTCTCTCCAACAGCCGCCTTTACTTTCCTCGTCCCTCGATCTCCGTCTCTGTCTACCTCTTTTCTCTTCTCCCTTCTCGCACCGTCGCGTCGCTCTGTCTTTTCTCTCCACCCTGTCGTATACCTTTTTCCTTTAGCAGCTCGTGCACACGGTGAAGCTTCTGGCCACTTTACATAAATAACACGGCTCATTTGTTTGCCACGTGAAATGTTAACGATAAAACTACGCCGGTATCCAACAACGATCGGTTTCGATCTACGGCGGCGCATTCGTAATTTCATCAGATTGTATTCGGTTTGCGCTGAAATAAGTGCGGTTTTAAATTTGAAACCGTCAACCTTTAGCGGCGTATCTCGGCTTCGAATAAATGTTGCGAATAGAAATGGGAACGCTGGTATTATAGTAAGTTGTGTAGTTCTGGAGTAACGAAATTTTCGAAGGTATTTTTAGCTCCTCGATCGAGTGACGCCTGTTTTAGTGAAATGGTTAGTTACACGACCCACCGGTATGACGTCATACCGGTATATATTTACCGGTAACAATTTCGGTTTTTCCAATGTATAGGATACACTAACTGCTTCACGATCGTAAACATGGTATGTATTCCGCGAATCACATGTTTTATTGATAATTAATGTCGATACAAATTTTATTACAGTAATAATAATCTATATATTGGCTGGCAAATAAGTTCGTTCGGTTTTTTACATTGGAATAAATCACAAAAACCGAACGAACTTATTTGCCAACCCAATATATTAAAGTAGAAAGGTATGTGTGTGTGTGTGTGTACACCGGATGTAAAAAGTATTCGTACTCCCTTTAAAATAGAATAACTTTTTTATAATTGTACCGAATGACCTGATGTTTCATAATCAAGTAGAAATATTGGTTTACGAAATGATATGCAAAATATTGTAATTATCTAAAATTATAATTTACAAGGATACATGCAAAAATAAAGAAGGCATTTTTTAAAACTTTTTTATTCGGGCCTTTAATGAAAATTTAAAATATATGTTTTTCAGATCTATGTTAGTGTTATACACACACTGAAAATTTAATTGAGATTGATTAACATATACACGAGCTACAAGCGGTTAAAAATGGTGAGAATCGAAACAATTGTTTCGTATTTAATAAATTAACCCTCTATTGCATTCCGTTCCCAATTGAGGACTTACATATCAAGTGTTCTATAGTAAATTAAGTAGACGATATTGAAGTAACTGAGCATGTTGGTTCCATGTGGAAATATTGCGATTTTGTACCTGCATATGTATAAAATTCCCATACAGGAACAGTCATAAAATGCAATAAATAACATTTCCTAATAAAATTTTATTATTTATTTCATGACCACACTCATTTTTAATTAGACTAACAGCCATATATATTTTTTTCAACTGGTCATAAAAATTCATGCAATAGAGGGTTAACACTAGAAATCTACCGAGCATGACAAAACTATTTATTTAAATTTCGTGCAAGTTTTGTTTAAGTATGCAATTCAATAGAGGAGTTTACTAAAAAAATTAATTTCCCAGTAATCGTTGAGATGTTTTAGAGGCTTTTTTTTTACTTCAACGATTCTCGACGTCGGACAGTTGCAAGGATACCTCTCTCTCTTTTTTTCTTCTTCTTCTTCTTTTTCATCATTCTGTTTCGTCTACTTCTTTTGAAGACGACGCTCTTGCAACTGTGTCGCTCATTAGCGTAATCCGTTAAACTAGAAGAGTCTAACCGACTTCTGCACAAATATTTTAATTATTTTTGTGCAGCTCGACGTCGGACACTTGCAACTGGCTAATCAATCGTTAAACTAGGAGTCTAACGAGATTTCTGCACAAATAATTCTCACACCATTTTGTGCAGCTCGACGGGATGCTGCCCGTCGGACAGTTGCAAGTTGATCCTCCCCACTTTTTTTCATCCTAAGGGGGATTTCGTCCCAGGGCCGCTAGAAGACAACTCATCGGTAAAGGTTACTTACAATAGCGGGCCCTGCCACAGACGCTGGGATATTGGAAGAGAGTTGAGGACGGTATATATACAAATCGGTGACGGATCAGGTACTAGCGAGAAAGGTCTCGACTATTTGTCCATCTAGTGGCGAGCGTAGGAGGCAGGGATCAAAAACCTAACCCGAATCGGATTCGGTTCTCAATAACCCGCTGTAACCCGCGTAGCTTCGGTAACCGGTTACTAGATGGCCACCTGTAACCCGGTTAACCGGGTAAGAGCGGGTTATGATTAGAAACCGTAACCCGAATCGGTTTCGGTTCTTGGTAACCCATGAAACACTGTAATACACACTGAGAGCGGGTTTTGAGTACGAAATTTGAACTTCTTTTCTTATTTATAATTATGGTTTGGTGCCAATCAGTTGAATTTATCTACAAATCGATGTGATATCATATGAGGACAACTTATTATTGATAAAGAAATTCGGTAGAGAAATTTGTATTTTAGGTAATTATGAAGAGTATGAATATGTTGTGTGTGTCTGAAAGAACGTATATATTGTATAATAAGGCAATAATGAGCCAAGAATACCTGGTATTGTGATATCGTTGTTGGAGTGTCGATATTGGCAATTGTTTGACGCGGAACAAAAAAAAAAGCGAAACGGAGAAAAGATTGATCAACTGTTTCTCGATTTTCTATTGTTATGGGTTGCCCACCCATTCCCATTCTTATTTCACACGTTGTGTTGAAAACATTTATAGTTCAGATTGTATTCAGTGTCGATTAGCGATATATTATAGGCTTTCAAAAGATTCTTATTAATTTTTATTCGTTTATAAAGTTAAGAGAATAAAGCAAGTGATATTTTACTTTCTTTAATAATTCAATTAGTTGCTTAATAGTTTGATAGTTGAGAAAAAGAAACTAGAAACTATAAACCAAATTAAAATGGATCGTAAACATCCTGTGCGTCATTACTTTTGTTATGATTCGGGTTATATTCCGTGAATCTCTATTTAATAGTAACCCGCTCCGAGCGGGTTAACCCGCTCTCTCTAAGATTTGAGAACCGTTCCCTCGAGGATAGTATGGGTTACAGCGGGTTACAGTAACCTTCCTTGATTAACCGGGTTTGGGTTAGGGTTAGGCGTCCGGTTAGAATCCCTGGTAGGAGGTAGCCACCACAGTTTTAGCGCGAACGCAGAACCGACAGTACAAAAAATACAGTAGTACTTTGTATTTCGATTTCGCACTACGTATACTCTTCATATATTATGTTTGCTTGTCACCTGAGCTCGCTCCTAGCTAAATGTACAATTATACAGTGAGCCACGAAAGTATTAAAACGCCCTTTAAAACAGAATAACTTTTTTGTAATTGCTCCAAACGACCTGATTTTTTATAATCAATTAGAAGCATTGGTTTACGAAATGATATGCAAAAATATATAATTTACAAGGTTACATGCAAAAATAAAAAAGGTATTTTTTAAAACATTTTTTAGTTAGACCCTTCAAGAAAATTTAACAAATATATTATATAGATTTATAGTAGTTACATAAATGCTGAAAATTTCATCGAAATCGATTAACATACACACGAGCTAGAAGCGGTTAAAAATGGCGGAAATCGTAGTTTTACGCGACTTTTGATCAGTTTCTGCTTAAAATCCACAGAATCGTACATCTTTCGATGCGTGTCGTTTTTTCCTGCGTCAACCGATTTCGATAAAATTTTCAGCATGTGTGTAACTAACATAGATCTACAAAACATATATTTTAAATTTTCATTAAGGCCCAAATCAAAAAGTTTTAAAAAATGCGTTTTTTGCGAAATTATAATTTTTGGAAAATCCTTTTTGCATATCATTTAGTAAACCAATGTTTGTTTGGTACATTTATAAAAATGTTATTCTGGTTTAAAGGGAATACGAATACATTTTGCACCCACTGTATGTATGATCCCATCGATCTGATTCGGTGGGTCTGTCGCACGTGTTGTCCATCTGTCGGGGTTGAAGTTGTCGGAGCGCGGTGGTTGTAAATAATCGGCGGGTTCGGAGCTGATTCGTGCACGTTTTTCGTCTGCTATAACATCTTTTTCAGGTATACCGCCAGTGGTCTCAGGTATAGCGCTAGTAAAATATATTTATCAAATGTAATTATTAAATATGTTTAAAAATATTGGGAGATACATCTGAAAGGTCTTTGGCTTAATGTTTTATGGCAGTCATGGTGGATACGTCGTCGGTGGATAGTTTACCTGAACTCGGGCTCGCGTTTGTTCCTTCGCAAGGAGGGTTTTACGACGGACGTATTTATATTGTGTGGCATACTAAACTAATTTAGGTGACTGTGCATCTTGACGGCTCTGGGGTAAGTGGCACGCAGTTCCTTTTTATTTGGTGCGTCCTTTGCACATTGGAAAAACCGAAAAATACCGGTATTTATTTCGGTTTCGGCAGAATATCGGCTATATACCGAAACCGGTATTTTACAACGCTTTTATTAGCTCGCTTTCTTGTCTGTCTGTTTGTTTGTTTTTTTCGGTACAAATTTTGCAATTGATTGTAAACTAACTTCCCGATGAGCTAGAGACTTGAAATTACCACGTTTTTATTAGCTCGCTTTCTTGTTTGTTTGTCTGTTTGTCTGTTTGTTCGGTGGCAAATTTTGCAATTGATTTTAAATTTTTTAACGATTTCGGTTTTCATCCATTTTGGTATTATTTCTGTTTCGGTACAGTGCCTGGTATTAGTCCCTGGTTTCAAATGCAAGACGATTGATTTCAAATTCATTAAATAAATTACGTTCATTTCGTGGAATTTTCGAAGTTGCCGCATCCACAGGGAAACTGTTAAACGTTTCAAATAACCGCAGTTACTGTTGCTCAAAGCGATAATATCCTCTCGGTACAGTTAGATTTTCTATGTATAGAAGCGACTCCTGTTCGGCTCGTCCAGGAAACGAAACGGAAAGCAAACAATCAAGAGGCTCGCGGAGAAGTGGAGGTCTCGTGAAACAGCTCGAGGATCTTGTTGTCAGACTGGCCGCGCGGCACGCGGTTTCACTTTCACGTATCGTAACAGCAGCCGATGAATCGTACCACGGCCAAGTAAACCAACCAACCGATCGTCGGAGGGAATAGCGTCTCGTGCTTTCATCCGCGGCTCAAATATAATGTCGACGTTCGTGCACACGTGACGGCTATCGGGATATAATAGGGAACGCGGCGGAGAAACGTTTTCTTCTACCGAGAAACTTCTCACAATACACGAGCGGCCCGAGTTTGTCGAGGGAACGTTTCAAAGTCTCGACTCCTTTCAACTTTCGATATTCAAGCGGCGTTCGCGGCGGCTGGGACCTTGACCATTTTTCATCCAGGACGACCGAGCTAAAGTAAGAGAGGGAGGACGAGAGAAAGAGAAGGGGGGAAAAACATATTCGAGGCTTGTATTTTTCTTACGGTTCCGCGGGAGACTTGGTTCTCTAAAAGATTGCCCCCCGAAATTGCATCCGCAGCTCGGACGCCATTTTCTTGCCCCGATTCAATTCCATTTCCACGTCAGACGCACGGCTAACATGCGGACCCTGTTCGTGAGAGCGCCGGATGCACGGTTGCGTTTCTTTTCGCGGAAACGAAGCCGATCGAGGAAACGGGAACCGCCGCGCCGTGGAAAGCGGAGAAGTGGCACGTGGAATCGCGAGCACAAGCTCCCGGAAACACCTCACCGGTGGAAACACACCGGGATATAAATCCATATCCCCTGTTTCGATAAAGTCACGGCCGTGCCGGCTGGTTCAAGGCCACGTGTTCTCCTACGGCCTCCACGACTCGAGACGATCTCCTCCTTGGATTGCAGTCGCGATCAAAGTGTCGGGTTTAGACGTGACTTGACCTGCCTTGACCAAGTCTTACTTGACTCGCGTCGACGCTACGCCACGACAGCTTTCCTCTTTCCCCTACCATTTCAGCAGACACGGACTCGACGGGGATACGTTTCCCGTTAGGAGTACCATACCTGAATGAGAACCCATCATCTTCGCTTACTATAAACACGTTTCACCCCTTCCTCGATAAATAGTACTTAGCACTCCGCCTGCAACCCTATTTTTACCGATGCCGTCTGCATTTTAGGTAGTTCCGGACGAAATTCTCAAGTAGGCATTCATCTTTCTAGAATATCGTCCAATTACTCTTCGAAGCAAAAATTAAGAATTTACAGTGGGTGTACAAAGTATTCGTACACCTTTGAAAAACTAATAACTTTTTAACTTCCCGATTTTATAGGGAAGTTATTGTAATTACCCCGAAAATCGAAAATCGATTTTTTAGCAGATCTTCACGTTTCATGGTTATTGCAGTCATTTTAGACTATTTTCAGCAAAATTTTCATGTGTGTGTGTGTGTGTGTGTGTGTGTGTGTGTGTGTGTGTGTGTGTGTGTGTGTGTGTGTGTGCGTATGGCCGTTTCTATGTAATCAAATTTTTCGTTAACGTTTTCAGAAAAAGTAACAACGCGATCAGGATGATGAATGATGCAATCGATGTGCCCCGTCGTAACTTAGAGCTGATTAGATTTTGGTCCATATTGGTCGAGTAGTTTTTTAGATTTTTAGTTTTTTTTCGAAAAGAGTTGATTCTACAATGCAATTTATAAGGGAGGACGAAAATTTTCCGCCAAAAAACCAAACGCAATTACATAAAAAAAAATTTTTTCTTAATTTTTTGTTAGATTTAAAAAAATTTTTTTTTTAGATTAAAAAAAATTTTTTTTTTTAATTGATGCTAATGTTACCGCTTGGAATAATCGAAAGTTATTCCAATGCAAGAGTGAATTTATCATCTCTATTCCCAAGAATACATTTTGGGAGAATATCGATGAAAGTACAAAAAAAAACGATATTAGCGATGTTGGCGAAGGAGTAACGAATCGGGAAGTTCTTTGTGTGACTCTTGGAGAGTCACACACCAAATAAAAAACATTAATATCAGTAGGCCCTACTAGCCATGCGTATCACTATCCCTCTCGCAAGAGCAGTCCTACCCGCGAGCTCGCGAAGCGAGCGAGCAAAAACAACCCTACTCGCGAGCGAGCGAAGCGAGCGAGCAACAATAGCCCTCTAGTTTATAATTCTACCAAACGACCTGATTTTTCATAATCACTTAGAAGCATTAGTTTACAAACTGATATGCAAAAAAGATTTTCCAAAAATTACAATTTACAAGGTTGCAGGCAAAAATAAAAAAGACATTTTTTAAAACTTTTTTATTTGGGCCCTTAATGAAAATTTAAAACATGTTTTCTAGATCCATGTCCTTTATACACATGTTGGACATTTCATCGAAATCGATTGACGTAGGAAAAAACAACAGGCGTCGAAAGATGTACGATTCTGTGGATTTTAAGCAGAAACTGATCAAAAGTCGTGGAAAACTACGATTTTCACCATTTTTAACCGCTTGTAGCTCGTGTGTATGTTAATCGATATCAATGAAATTTTCAACATTGTGTATGACTAACATAGATCTACAAAACATGCATTTTAAATTTTTGTTAAGGACCCAAATAAAAAAGTTTTAAAAATGCCTTTTTTATTTTTGCATGTAACCTTGTAAATTAGAATTTTTGGAAAATTATTTTTTTATAATCGTTTAGTAAACCAGTGCTTCTAACTAGGGGTGTGCGAGAACCCGACATATCGGGACCCCGATGGTCGGGGCGAGTCGAGAAAAGGTCGAGTCGGGTCGGGTTCCCGAAACGAGATTCCCGAAGAAATCGGGTTCCCGAAAATTTCGAGATTCCCGAAGAAATCGGGTTCCCGAAAATTTCGAGAATATGACATAAGACACTCTTGAAAAGAATTCGTGATGGACAACATTCTTTCAATCTCGAAAACATCTAGAATAAAAAATCCGGAACTATGGGAATCCCGATAAATTCGAGAATCTCGAAATTTTCGGGTACCCGTCCCGATCCCGAAAAAATTTCATATTCCCGTCCCGACCCGATATTTCGGGTTCTCGCACACCTCTAACTGATTAGAAAAAATCAGGTCGTTCGGTACAATTATAAAAAAGTTATTCCGTTTTAAAGGGCGTTCGAATACTTTCGTATATCGATAGATTTAAAGAAGAGGAGGACGTTCTCGATGTCGTCCTCGCCTAGATTTGACTTGAGGTAATCTTCGATGGAAAATCTGGATCGTTGTAAAGAGAATGTGGGACAAAATCGTTAGTGTATCAGATAGTAAATGTTAAATATAAATGATTACGTTGACACTGAAAACAGGACGTGGCGTGAATAATAAATCTCCCCGTTCAATTATTCAGCGGTACGTTGCGAGGAAGGCGAAGCACTTGTTTCTACTATTTCACGGTCAAGGTGTTAAGATAATATAGGGTCTTTGTAAATAGTTTGCTACTCTGCGTGCAACTTAACCTCTGCACCCTGTACAACATATAACAGCAGACTTTATGCAAACGTCGCGAACATAGCAGGTGTACTAATTTTTGCAAACGGGAGTGTGTACCATTCTTAAGCCGGGCTATATAATTAAGCAGGAACGTGTGACGCGTTCAGAGGGGCGGATAAGGGTGTACGTTTACCACTGGCTCGGTATAAACTGACCTACCCTTGGTTAGTCTCCGAGGCAATTTTGTGGATTCTTTCTCTTTCGACAGATTTAAACGATTTTCATCGAAGCAATCTGCGTCTTTAAAACTCGTCAGTCTTCAATCGTAAAATCACGTTGCTAAAATTGAACGCAGATTCGTCCGACGGCTCTCGTTCAAACCAGCTTTTTCTCAGTTTTAAGTACAAGTTGTTTCTCGATTTAATTTTAGCTACGTTTACGAGGCGCGCAATGTTGCTTCGAGAAACTTTTCCCCGAAAATTGTACGAAATCGTAAATGTTGTTGCGTTGTAAAACGCTTACAGTAGTTTGATCTACTTTTACCGTGAATCATGGCTCGAGCCACGGTAGACGGAAGAATAGTCAAGCGGAGGAAACAAATCGGAATACACCGTTACGAAAGTTATTACAGTTACAGGTATATTTAGCACGGTTGACTGCCGCAACCGTGGCCCTCGACAGTGGACTCAAACTGGCATTCAGCCACTGTTCCCACGTGCCGTCACATCGTGAAACCGCATTATCCAATGTATCGTTCCATACGCGTAATTTATTTTGCTAGTGTCGTCCATTCGCCCGCTTTTAACAGGTTTCCGAAAGTAGCCGTAAGTCGTTCTCTGCAATTCTCTGCAACTTTGAGATTTTGATGTTGTCGTTAGGGCGTCGAACCAGAACTTTTCCCGTATAGGGTGTTGTCGATTTCGAAAAAAAAGGTTTTTCTATCCGGTCTACTCATTAAGCTGAACGCGACAAGCTCAAAATCGCTGTAAACCTGGCTAAAGAAATCGGAGTACGAAAAGTGGCTACGAGACAAGCGTAAAGTGTAACAGGAAGGAAAACGCAGTGCACGATTGGTCGGGCCTCGTTGACGCGAAGTTCGAAGGCTAAATAAATACGCGTGGTCTCGTGGCTGTATGTGAATGCCGGCGATCCGATGGCTTGGCAACAACGCGCTCGGTGCAACGGTGCACCCGCTCGCCACGGGAGGCAACGTTGCAGTCGTCCGATGCACGGCCAGCGTGCACACGTGGATTGTTGCCGCGTGCGTGCGTCGCATGCGTGTGCGTGAACGTGAACGCAAACGCGGCCCGCAGCCGACGAGAGATCGAAAGAGCGACCAACCGAGCTGAACGACTGACGGAACGTTTCTGAACGCATCGACGACGAGAGCGTTCTCGCGTGTTGCCTTGCGCTTACGGGGCACGCGCTCTCGCGAATCAAGTGCACTCTCAAGGTCAAAACTCCCAGAGACACGTGTTTCCGCTTGAATCGGTCCGTACGGGAATAGTTTTCAGTGCGTGCACACCGACCAAAGCCCGCCACTCTAATTAATACTTTCCATCGAACTTTTACAGTACGCGCAACAATGTTGTTACCATTTCGTGTCATCAAAAAGACGCGCGAACGAACTCTCTCGATCCGTGTTCGCAAACTGCAGGATCGCGTGCCATCGTATCGCGTCGCGCAGCTTCCCCGATAAACCTGTGGCTGTAACTTACAACTTGTAAGGAAGAACGCCGCACGTCACATACTTTCACTTTCGCGATATTGCCGTTTAATGTTTTGATCACTAATTCTTCATACCTCATCATTTTTTGAGTTTCTTCCGTACCCTAAAGCTCAATCAATGCAGAAAGTCAAATTTTCCGAAATTGTGACATGCAGCGCTTTTTCGTACAACCACAGAAACAGTCTCGAAGTCGTAGCGGTGATTTTCCGACTCGAATGCAAGTCGTTCCTCGAATCCGGTGCGACTCGAACAAGTCAGCATACGTAAGAAACCGCTCGTCTAAGCAGCTCCGCGCTTACTGCGCGGATATGAACAACGTTTCAGGCGCCGCATGTGTGCGCGAAATATCTATGCTTAAATCCCTGACAAGGTATATACATAGGTAGGTAACGCATGTCAGCCGCGGGTCGGTTTTATTCGAGACCAACTCGGAATTCAATTGGAGGAAACGAGGGAAGCTCACGGAAAGCAAAACAGTGTATTTGGCCGGGTGAGGGGCTTTCGAAACGCTTTGGGCACTTTCGTGCATTGCGAAAGATTCAAACGGCGGCCGGAGAAGAATGATTTGGGTCGTGACCCAGATTTGCCATTCTGTTTCGCGCTCTTTCTCACTCTTTCCCGACGTTTTTGCACCGTCTTCGTTCGCGCGCCGTGCTTCTCGCTCACTCCCGAGCTCGCTCACCGCGCATTGCTACATCGTCGAACGCCGTAATTGGCCCCGGTTGATCGGCCGTCTCTCGCACAGGGATTGCCGACGATCTAGCAGCGTCCCGAAGTCGAACGCAAACTGTCGAAACGCTCTAACGGATGCATCATACACGGAAACGGCGCGGCGTGGCGCAATTAATTTTCGTAGTAAACGGGGCCAAAGATCCTATTAACGCGACGCTGTCCAATTCGATGGGAGGTAATGCCCCCTAAATAGTTCATTCGTGTGTACCATTTACCAGTAACAGTGGAACATTCCTATGTACAATCGCACGGACCCTTGCCATCGAATTCGGACTACTTAACAGCTCTACATTTTTCGTGTCTTCATTACACGTTCTTGTTTAAAACATTTATTTGCAGAATATTCACTCATTTCATAAAATATTTCGACGCTAGCTCGACACGAAGGGCAAAAACGGACCGGGAAACGGTTTAAACGGGATCGATGTAAATTACTTCGATATCCGTCAGACGGAAAGAGTGAACTAGACACATCAAGAGCTGAAGCAAACGAGGTGGAGAACTAAACGATGGAAGTGTTGCGAAAGGCTACGCTAACGTTTATCCGAGGGTAAAATCGTTGCGCTAATCCGGGGTTCCCTTTAAATCAACGAATCACTACTTACTCGAAAAGCTCCAGGGCTCCTTCCAACTTCTGATTAGTGAAACACGTATATACGTAGGTATGATCAGTACATTCTACTAATTGGAAAGTCTGGCGGTTTCCTGCAGCTATGATAGGGTAGATAAGTTCACGAGTTAATTCAGCCTTGACTTTGGCATCGTACTGCTGAAATATTGGCAACGGAAAAATCGCAGTAACGCGTCGAATAACAATATTTGGATATTATTATCGTAATACATACTAGGGAAAAGTAGACAAATTTGAACCGTTGTAAATGTACGGAAAATATTTTTTGCAACCAGTTACATATAATGTTTCACTCAGTTGTTTAACATTTATAACCATAATGTTAAGATAAGATTAAAGCTTGACGTAGCTCACTTAAAATAACGTAAAAGATATACATAAGCGTCCATAAGCGAGAACCTTCTGAATCGATGACTCAAAAATTGCAGATTCGTGGTTGTAGCAAGCGATACGACCTGAATCCCGAAGGTAAGATTCCGTTCACGTCGTTTTTCATTGCACTTGCTCCATCTTCGGTCAGGGGAAGACTTACGAGTGTCTCCTTCGGAAGAAATGAGTCACATTTAAACGGCGCTGCGAGGGATAAGAGCGTCTTGTTCTCGCTTCCGGAAATCCGCATATGAAATTGGCGCTTTGGAGGGACGCCAGTTCATCCGTGCGCGTCCGGAGCGAGTCATCTCCTCAGAATCGACAGCGACGTCTTCCGCGGGATCGAAGATGAGGCGGATGACGGCTGTTCCGAGTGATTAATGTCGTGCAGTCTCTCGAATCAGTTACCGTGTTTACCGGCGCGATGTCTACAACTTGTTGGACATCGCGCGAGTCGTGACTAGACACGTACGAAAGTTACTCAACACCTTCGGTAAGTCGGCAAGGTTTCGCGGGACCGTATTATGTTAGCCGGTCGCGGCTATGCCTCGCCTTCTATGCCGGCTGAAAAAGTCGCACACGCGCGCAACCTGCAATTTGCCGATCCGCGACGCGATTATCGCGCGGAAACAAAACGGGATTGTATGGTATCATAATGACCGTGTGTGACTTTAACTTTGAATAATGCAAGGACACCTATCTATAGTCGTATGCGCAAGGATGCACTCGCGTATTCCCCTTATTATTACATCCTCGTGGACGAGCTGACCGATTTTATAGAATAGCGGTTCTAATTATAACTTTATGAATGAAAATGACCACCTAGGTTATTATTTATGCACGCGCTCCTGTACAAAGTGCTGTGTCGTTTAGAAGAAACTTGCTTGAAGTTTATTCACGTTGAGATTCGAAGATTGTTTCTTGCTAGTTGAGCCCTTAATTCCAATCGAAAGTTTGCGATGGCAAACTTTAGGCTTTCCATGAAGGAATTGTTGGTTTCTCCAACGGAACGAACATGTTCGAGTTTTATTTCGGCGTTTTGAAAAACAGACCTTCGACGGTATTACACGAAGAGTCAATGCTATATATCTTCTGGAGAGTTTCCAGGGGCAGCCAGGAGCCACAGCAAAGTAATGATCTCTTTTTTTGGACAGATTCCAATGTTTCTCGATTCGATAGTTCTTACATTTCCCAGAACTTGCGATATTTTACGTACAGAGGAATTTCGACTTGTATTGTTTCACAATACATCTGTAGATTCGGGCTCTCGTAATGCTACGCTCTTCGGGTGTAGCGTGAAATATAGTCAGCGCCCTTGAAACTTACTGCTAAAATTTCTTATCGTATGATTAGACTACGGATTTTTGTGGAAAATAAAAATCCTTAATAATCGTAACAAGCTGCAAGTTCTGCAACAGCATCTCTAAATTCTCGGAAAGTTTGCATTGTTTTTCATTTGATCGACTCATTTTTGTCAGAGACTCGTAAAGTCCACAGTCTACGTAGGATGTAGCAATTTTGTAAACAATTTAACGTCGAAATGTATGTACATTCCATTCTACTTTGATCTCGAGGTACAATGTGCAACGAGATGGATGGCGTTTCCATTAATATATTCGCAATTACTTTGATTCGATTTACTTTGTCCAATCCATGTAAATCTAACACGCGTAAAGCATGCGCGGCTACCGATCTGCGTTCATTCCAGAAAAATTCACGTTGAAAAAAAAGTTAATATCCAGGGCGCCTGGTAAAATCGCGTTCATTTCATCTCCGATTCTCGGCGTTACTGTTTTAATTACGTATCGGATGTTGGCTCACTCGCGTGCAGGTAATTCGATAGCCGATATTTTTAAGCGCGTATATTAGCACATTCTTTTTAGGGAAGAACGTACAACTTCCTTTCGCGGTTCTACATTTTAATTAATTAACGTAATTCGATACGTTATGACGGCCGTGTAGAAACGCCACGTTCCCGTGCACGAGCGTTCGGCAAAATTGCGCCGGTTCACGTACGGATAGGTCGCGATATATTTATAATTTAATAAGCACGCGTGTATACTTGTTCTGCCGGCTATATGTAGTCGCACATTCGCTCGGCTTTTGTCGGCCCCGTTAGTCACTTTTCTTCTCCTCTTCGCTGTTACGTATTGTATCTCATAACAGACCCGTGTAATAACCTATCTCCGCCTTGTATCGTTCATCGTATCATTCCTGCGCAAACGGGACGCACGGAGAGTGAGATAGACAGAGAGAGAGAGAGAGAACAAGAGAGGAGAGATAGCGAGAGGCACGAGTGTATAACTGGCGCGCCATTAGTATTTGTGGCTAAACCTCCTTACCTATTCTCCCGACAACAGTTTCCTCAGCAAGCGTCAAACAACACGATAGCTTTTCACGGTAATCTCTCGACCGAGAACGATACCACGCCAATTATCGAATAGAGCTTACCGGTGTACTCGAAATCCGAGCCCGGCGAAAGTCGTTACAATGAACCGAGTCGAGTATTCGATTATTCAAGCCGACAGAGAAGAAAGCAGGGTCGCTGAATATTCGAACAATCGGTTAGCTTTATACGAAATGAATTACATCGCGCTTCGATTTTCAGGATTTATTACAAGAAAAGCCTGTAGGCGTTTGCGCGCGTTAAAACATTGAAACTGACATGCAATACATGATAGGGCATTTTTAAATGCTCCAATATTCAAAGTTATAAAGAGCAGCACCTCTGTAAACCCTTCAGACCAAAACCGCAGCGTGCAATTTACAATTAACAAAACACAACTAACACAACACGAATAAAGAAGGTAAATTCGTTGCAATCGTGCAAACAATTTCACTGGTAAGAAGACCGGCATTGAAATGTGCGAGGGAAGTAAAGAAGGATTTCCCGCGTCCGGCGCGGCAATGCGGCGGGGCTGCTCCGGCGATCGAATCGCGCGGCGCGAGCGAGGCTCCGTTCGCTCCGCAATTAATTACCGAGCGCGCGGCACGATCGACAACGTCTCGGGAACCGAAAGCAACACCCAATTACCGTATCCCGTTCGGGATCAGCGGATACGATGCACTTTCTTCGGTGATTTCTTGGATCCATCGTTGCGCGGGCGGTTTCCCGTGTCCCGATATTCTCGCGCGCGTATTAGCAACAGCAGCGGCATTATCGCGGCACACGCGGTCGCTCACGAATTCGGAGTAACGAGTAAATTCCGATAAGTTACCGGTGTGTCGGAAACTTTGGTGGGACGCGGCGAGGAAGAAGAGGGTGGGCGACGGAGAGGGGAGGGTGGTGTGGAGCGGTGAAGCACGACGGCTTGTTTCAGAGGGGAAAGAGCGGGAACGCGCGAGACTGCGAGAGCGGGTGGACTATCGTGGAGCGCGGGGCGAGGAAGGTGAGCCGTGTGTTCGTGAGAGGGAAGAGCAAGAGGCAAGAGGGTGGCGGCTGCGAAGCAATGGCTTGGTGATGGCGTGCGGGATGGTGCGGAGGAGTAGCGGCCCCCCGAGGGGTGTTGGGGGAGGGAAGGAGCGCGCTATCGGCGAGCGCCTCGGTTCGGCCGAGTCGGTCGAGTCGGCCGACGTCGGCCTCGATCAGCCGCTCGGCGCTCAGTTCGAGTCGGACCTCCGTCGTAGTCGGATCGTGTCATACTGCCGCGCTGTCTCTTTCTCTTTCTCTCTTTTCTCCTTCTCTCTTTCTCTCATTCCCTCCCGCGGGCAGCACGCGCGCGCGAGCGAGCGCGTCTCACAGTGTGTATATGTGTGTTCCCTGTTCTCCCTCTGTGTCCCCCCCTGTCCCCCGCGACGACAACGAGTTCCGCCCAGTGAGAAAAGAGTCGAGCGGAGCTTTCCTGCAAACAAGACGCGTCCTCGACACGGCAGTTGTTTGTTTTCTGGTTTCGCGGTGTCGCGGTTGACACAAACAGCGAAGCCGAACGAGGAAAGGGTCCCGTGCCGCCGCGCGTCGCGAGGAGAGGAGGAGAGACAACGAGAAGAGCCCGCGTGTACGTTACCGTCGTGTGCGGCCACTTGGCCGTGGTCGTCGTCGTCGTCGTGTTCGTCACCCGGCGACGTTTGTCGTCGACGTGGTCGTCATCGTTGTTGCTGGTCAGAAGTGTTTCCAGTCGACGAAAGGAGAGAAGTAGGTTAGCACACCGGCGGCGGCTTTCGCGTCCGCGGTAAAATATCTATCCCCGGTACATACAACGTTTCTCTAAGCCTTTTACCGGGCCAGTCCCGCGCGAGTGTATACCGTCCTGATCCCTGATGATGTTCAACCAACGCGCACTTCTTTTACGTAACGAAAGCGCGTTAGAACGCGCGCGTGCGCTCTATATGGAGTCCGTCTCGGTTTCTGTCCTTCTCGTTTCTCCGTTGCGAGCGAGAATCTTCGATCATCGTTAGTGTACATCGCGTTCCTCGTGCCAGTTCGTGTTCCATCGGATCGGCCGATCGGTCGTTTTCGTCTCGTTAGCCCCCAGTGTCTCTTGTGAAGTTTCTCGGTGCCGCGAGATCGCGGTCGTTAACAACCGCTCTCCGATTCCCCCCCGGTGCGTTTCGATTTTCCCGCTGTCTCCCCCCACGCCGGGTTCGTTAGTCCGATATAATCGAGACCGTTCGATTTCTTTCGATTCTCTCGAAGCGTAGCCGTTGACGGAACAGAGCGCGCGTCGACTGTCCCGCGGACGCGTCAGTTCCTGCCGAGTAACTGTCGAGTGCGGTCGCGAGTAACGTTCGTGCTTTTCAGTAAAGGAGTATTCCTCGCCTGGATACAATAGCCCAGACGATTTATGTACACACGCGCAGAGACGTTGGAAACCCGGCGCTATTCAATCAACGACTCGTCTGCCGCATCGAGTACTCTTCATTGATGCCAGCCTTGTATTGTTTGTGGTGCTTCTCCGTGAAAGGTGTGCTTCGTTTAAACCTGCAAGGTGGTGCGACTGTTTCTCTCTATGTGCGTGATTTGAATCAGTGATTCGAGAGAAATAGCCGATATTTGTTCGGCGATCGAAATAAATAAAAAAATAAAAAAAAAAATAGAAGAAAGTAAAAGAAAAAGAAAGTGAGTTTTATTGTAAGTGTGCAGTACTACGTTTGTCGTTCACTGTGGATTATTGGATATACTTTACGCTCTCGTCCCAGCGACCTGCCGACGGAGCGCAACGCATCGCCGTCGCACGATTTATGTAAGTAACAGAATACATACTTACATATTATCTTAAACGTCTCGCGATTGCGATCGATACCGGTACATACTACACCTCCCGTCGCGAGTGATATTTGGTTTACATGCGCTATCGTTTCCGATGTTTTCCGGGAAACTGTGAATCCGTGTTTGCGTTTTCGTAACCTGTGTTTTCATCGTCTTTCGTTGTTTACCTTTTTCCATCGAATCGCAAGAATCGTCGAAAGACAAGGATAACGAGCGCGTAGCCACGAATGAAAAGAACCTTCGAGCGGTTGCGTCATCGACAAAGTCGTACGTCGCGAACAGGTTCGTATTTCGAGCGCAATATTCATTACTAACCTCCGAACATTGTCGCTTTGGGTGACACGATCGAAACGTCTACCGATACGATCGTTCTCGTTACATTGTGTCGGGTCGATTCGAAAGTTTTGTCTCCTTCGATAGGTACATAACCATGTTTCAGGATTTCCATAAATTGTAGCGGGTCGAATGCTTCTTTCAGCCATCGATGTGTAAACTACAAAATGGCGGTATAATCTTGTTAGAACAATCGTTCGCTATTGGGAATGAGAACGGTACACCGAGTCCTATTGCATTTTGTATGAGAATCGGCGACGGAGATTGTTGAAAATCTGCGCCGACATTTTTTAGCCGATAACAATTCATATTATATTTATAGTGTACATGACAGTTTCACAAAGTGTCATTTTCTTTTTTGCTGTCTAAAAAAGTGTGCGGGAAACAACTGCTGTACCAATACCTCTCGGAGTTATATTTATCGTTTTATGACCTTTCTTTGCGATTTACTAATGAACTATAAAAAAATCGATGCGACAGAACTTTCCGATTAACCTAATTTCTTGGAATGTTTGAAATCGTTTTTAACCGTTCACGGGATATCAATGCCCTGGGAATAATGATTAGGTTAGAGGCCAGTTTCTGGTAGTAGAGAAATTGAATTGGCTTCGTTACTGCTCTTGGCAGCAATCATGGCAGTCGAATATAATCCGCAACCACTATAAACTCCGCTCCGGCGACTATAACCTCGCGGGCCCAGAGAAATTGTATTTGTAAACAAATTTTTCTGCAATTTCGGACACGAAATATTTTCACGTCACGCTGACTTCATCTTTTTTTTTTTGCTTGTTCCGAATGAACTTGGTTCCGACAACCTTCTATTGAAACTCGTATCAGATCGTTACACGTAAAATGTCATTTTATATGGCAGTTTATTCGCGAAAGATCGTTACCGTTTTAACGGATCGTTTATAAAAAGAGCGGTTACACATGGTTTCCCCAGAGTATTCGAGGAAACGATAATTATTTAAAGAATAGAAATAAAGGTACGAAAATTAGTGGAGTGCAGGTGACACGTCGATGTAATGTATCCATTGTTGTCCTCGATGCAGGACAGCTCGCGTTATCATCATTAAATCATTAAATTTATTACCCTTTATAATCCTTTCTCTTTCGTACGATGTACAAGAATCTACGAATGATTATCGCGTAATCTGATTCACAATTAAATGAGAGATTACACATCGCAAGAAAAGTGACACGACTCAAAAATGCAGCATTTGAGAAAAATCAACTTGAAGAATACTATGTATAAAACTTTTGTACATATTTTGCAATGACATAACCTCAAAACTGCCATTTTCTGACTTGTGTCACTTTTCTTGCTGGGGTGCGACATGTTTACAATGTTTACATGTTTACAAACGCCGAAAGTACACATCAACATAACCATCGGAGAAAGTCTAAACACCTTTTTTGTTTTTACTGATACAACATAGGTCAGCAATGACGACACAAATTAAATTTTGTTTACATTTACGGTGCTCCCCGATTACGAATAACAGAGGCAAAGAAAATGAAATGCGAAGTCGCTCGTGCGAATTAATTCCTAAAAAATTGCCAACAAGGCGACCTAACCCTAACGATCGTCTGTTCTTGATAAGATCAAACATGTCTTGCAGTTCGTTATTTGAACATACTCTACACAAAAATGTGTGTATTTTTATAGACAAGGGGGTGGGTGAGTCTCGAGGGGACATTGTATGTAGTACATACCTCTAAATTGTTCGCAGAGTTTGTAATCGGTAACATCCGACACTGTAGGAGTGGTTTTAATCATTTCGCGCGTAAAGCGAGTTCGAGGAACGTCGATCGCCGCACGACGATCTATTTAAGATTCTTCGCACGGAAATGTTATCTTATCGTGGAAAAGAATGTTCTCGGGGAACGAAACTCGCCTCGAAAAGTCGCGTCGCAGCGTCTCGATCTCTTTTATTCTCCCATTGTTTACGTTCCGTATCCCGCCATTGCCAGCGAATTATTGCGAACAAGTGCAATGTCATCGGTGTCGAAATCGCTCGGCGCGCGCGCGTCGGCCAATTAAATCTCTCGCTTCGGCGAAATATCTCGTGAAACACGCACTTCGCATCGAATTAAAAAAGCGATCCGAAACTCTCGTCCGAATCAATTTCGATCATTGCCAAACGGGATAGTAATAAAGTTCATTTGGCTCTGCTATTGATTGTACTTTGAACTCTGAATATTTTACTGTTGGGTAAACGATATATTTACTGCTGCACTTGAGATGAGAAAAACATTTTTCATATGAGCGCAACACAGTGTCGATCAATTTCAGCTTGTCCAGTGAAACCATCCACTTTCACCGTTCGAAATTTTGAAGCACACCACATACGTGAATTTTTAGGAATGAAACGTGTAACACGTCGTAATTAACTGTTATTGAAGTCGAAAGTTGCACTTTCTTTTTAATTAAATGTATACGTACATTTTTGCGAGCGTCACGCGATTTCAACTGGAAATGTTTATAGTAGCATAACATCTTTCGACGTACGAGCCAACGATTTATATGGCGTAGAGGAAAAAGTCACGCGAAAACGTCTAGGCACGGAACGCGTTAAGTAACACAATCGAACCACGCGTACAGGTTTAATTAATTTTCATTAGTCTGCTTACACGCGGAGAAACGTTGTTTGAATAATAAACGATCGAGAGACTCGTGATATCCTTCGACACGCGGGGGATTGTGATAAAATAAAGAAGAGAGGGAACGCATGAAAAATACAAGGTAGTCCGATGAATGGGGTCGTGCTTGCGTGGATGTTTGAAGAGCCTGCATGGAAATGAGATTAAATTGAAAGGTCCCCACGATACGAGACGAAATTCCAGAAAGTGTAATTAAATATGAAAGGAACTTTTAATACGTAACCGCTTCACCTACACACAGGGATTCTCTCGCGTATCCGTTCGAGTTTCTTCTTTTTTCTCTCTCTCTCTCGCTCTCTACACTCTCTATGTGCCCGTGTGTCTCTGTTTCTATCGCTCTGTTATGGGGAACGTTTTCGCGTAATCGGACAAAATTTTAACGACGCGTTCGAATAGCTGCAATTACGCGGCGCCGGGCCTCCTTTTTAATTGTATTTTAATGATGCTTGCGCGCGCTTTAATTGACATCTATCGACTGTCCGGTTTATCGAACCGTCGACTATAAAAATCACCGACGGTTGAGTTACTCGGTCCGAAAGAAAATACTCTTTATCATTCGGATAATTGTCAGTAAACTGTGCACGTTTACGCGGAATCGCGTTTCTTTCAGAAGTTTACTAAACCAATTTCATTTATTTGCTCGGCATCTCCGGCGGGTTAAAGTCGCTCGGGAAATTTAATAGACTTGATTAACGGTGTTTCGCTTCTTCTCAGTTTTTCGTTCAACTCGTTCTACATTTTGATTTACTGCTAACACTCTCTCCGACTCCCGCAGACAGTTTGATGCGCTCGTTAAAATTGCCCAAAAAATATGGGATCGAAAAATTTCAGGCGCGAATTGGAAATCGGTTACCGATACGAGAACGAAAATGAAACTTCAATTATCCGAAAGCATTGTGTTTCGTGCGCGGCTAGTAACGTGCACTAATTATTCGTATCAAATTCACCAGTTCATTGTTCGATACAAAGCATCGTAGAAAGTGTACCTACGTCTCGTTCGAAATCATATCGGAGGCCGGAACAATACACAGGCGGTAATTGTTCGTACGTGAGCCTCGACGTTCGAAAAGTTCGCCGGTTAACAGGTGAACAGGCATCGTCTATCGCGTTTCAATGAATTTTGAGAACATTTTTTATTCCGACTGCTCGTTTATCAATTTACATCGGAGTCTTTCCGGCGAAACCGTCCAGTTGACTTCCTGGTGTTCCTATGATGAAGTGAAACGCCGTCGCGGGTTTCTTTCATGGCAAGTTGCCGCGATTTAATGAGATATCGTCGATGCGTCGTCGTCCCAACCCCCCTGAGTGGCTGCACTTTGCACCGGCGGAAGCTAGAACTTTGAATAATTATTCGCAAAGCGTAACCGTTTGCAAGCAAATTAATTGTGGGATGTCCGGGTAACCTCGTTACTTGTTCACCGCGTTCTCTGCCTTCTTCTTCCTCCCCCTCCTCCGCTCTCTACTCCGCTTTGCTCCGCTCTGCGCTGCGTCGAGAGGATACGCGCGCGTGCGGACGGATCGAGCACCGTACCGGCCATAAAACGACGCCCTATTACACGGTCCCTGCAAAATTATCGAATTATTAACTACACCGTTTCTTCGTAGCGGTGCTGGTGCTTTCGACGCTTATTACTTTACGGCGAATCGAATGGCCTAATTTTGGCCCTTCGATGCTTCGTCCCGACAGAATGGTGTGCAATTTATTGCTCGAAATATTGGGTCGTTTCGCCTGCTGCTCTTTTTCACTTTAACGCTTCCGCGACCCATGACTTAGGATCCAATCATTTATTCCCTCGAAAACACGATTTCCCTGGAAACGGGGCTTGCCATCTCCACAATCTTTCGCGGGAAATTCTAGAATACAGCTTGCGAGACAGTAATTATCACTACACCCATCACTGCCGGTCAAATGACCGGTTTTATATTTTTTATTTCGCAATTATTGAAATTATGAAGTTGCTTACGTGGAAATTGATTCGATAAATTCTTTGATTAATTCACGGCGTCCTCGAACGCTAATTTTATGGATAGTTATCGGTGTTCATAAATTATCTGTTCATAGCTATTACTTTTTATTCGTGAAGAATAATATGTAAAATTGCGTAGTATGTAACTCTGTTCTCTGTGACGCGAGTTATGAAATGATTAAAGAGAAGATCACGGGAAAGTGTTGCGTCCACCGTGATGCACGATTAAGTAATTCTAAATATAATTAAAGATAGGCCCTAGAGTCGCGGCGTTCGATTGCACGAGACATGGCAGCGACGCGTCCGGTGCTTATTGTTCTCGCACACGAGTGACGTTAACCTTGTATCTTTATCTAGCCTGCTCGGCAATCAACGTTCTCACAACGGAGGAGGTACGATCGCGTTTGCGAGTATGAGTTTCTTTTAACGTTTCTTAATCGAACATAATTAGTGTTCCAATTACCGTACGAAACGGTTTTCAACATCGACTAACCTACTTAATCTGAAACAGTTTCCGGTCGATGTTGACCTCACTATTCGATGTTAATGTATTACTAGACGCATCCGGTTTAAACGCATTATTCGTTCGATGATGATTCGCTTAACCTCTCTGTCCTGTATTTTTGCCCTATTTTTTGCCGCCTCAACTTTCCGTGCTTTTTAACGAGCTCTCGAGAACAACAATTTTTACTTCAACAACTACTCGAGCTCAGCAAAACAGATTGAAATATTTAATGCTTTCATATCCCTATCTTAAGTAACTGTTAACCTAGCTGTACCACTTGTGCAAGTTCATTTTACTAGGAACTTGAATGATTCACTGTGAACGATGATCTGTACGCGTCGGCCGGGCAGCGGTAGCATAAATCGTTCGTGCACAATGTAGTATTTTGCGGGAATACATACACGCATCGCGGAGGTAGGTTCCTGGAAAATGATTTGGTGAGGTGGTAATTTATCGATTCGTTTTCACGTGACCGACAATTGGCTGCAATTTACGCGGCCTGTAATTTGACACTTCGCTTACGCTGCTCCAAGATATTTGGCGGGAAAATACTCCCGAGCGCATAGAATTCCGGGAACGGGGTTTTTCGAGGAGGAGGAGGAGAAGAAGTTCGACTGAGATGTTGGGAACAAGGTTTCTAGGAATGCAGGCGTCGGAGTGGCTGAGTGGCCGCTCGAGTGTACGCTTGTGTGCGAGTACGGGGTTGAGAGTTCTTCAGGATGGGCAGTGCGTGGTGAGAAATGTGCAGTCGGGCGAGACCCTGTGAAAAGAATACGGAAAGCCGTTAATCTACGTGACCCGATCCTTCTCTATTATTATTCACCTCTGACAATCGCCGGTTAAACCCCATTGGCCACGTATTAATCAAAGGAAACAGCTACTTAAATTACGATCGAAATTCTTAAAACTTCAGCTGCTTTAAGTACACAACATTTTTTCAGAATCAAATAGAAATTTGCTTGTCGGTTCAGAACGAGAACAATAATAGTGACTTAGTGTTTAGATAAATACGGACGTAATGACCCACTCCGTAGGTCACTTACGCGGGCCGCAATCTTAAGCGTACACGTAGCTTCCAATGGCTATCTTGACTCAGGTCGGACGGTGAAGGGTCATCGAGTCAAGGACACGATGCTCTCGACAAATGGGTTCATGGATTCTTAAGTAGAACGGTGGTCCCATGTAAGAATGATGGGGACGGTAAACGCGTTAACCCAGTGCCTCGTTCAACGACCGAAACACAGTTCCCTTTTATAGTAATACGAAAACTTTCCTCTTTCGCCTGAATTCCGCGGCGGCCGCGCGGAAGGCGCAGAGGTCGTCAACTTTCCTTCTTCACTCGCAAATTTACCAAGAATCCCAGCGTGGTTTGTGCACTCCGAGCGTTGCGGCTCGTATGTACCGCCGAGAAATAAGTATGAGAATGAAGATATACGTTCCGGCGTGCGCTTACACACATTCGAAAAAGGATCCTCCGGTCGCGTGTTCAGCATTGCTTCGCCTAAGCCGACGAGATTTATGCGGTAAGCTTCGAGGCGACTTCGTCATAAGGACGCGTCTTCCTCTCCTGCTCACCTCGAAATCGATATAGGCCCTTACGACGGTCCCGCTACGTATCCCCCGGCTCCCTTTCGAGGGTTTTATCTTCGGTGTAATAAATAGGCCTAACGCCACAGTTTTCTCCCTTTTACGATCATCCATCTTATACCGTGTGTCCCATCCAACATCCTGATCGTTTCTCCTGTTCCCGTTGATGACGAAAAAACGTTGGCTTGAAGCATCATCTGGTTCGAGGCGTCTCGAAATTTCAAGATCAACGATGTATACGTCGGACGTTACGTTTTGGACGTTTTAAAAATTATGGTCACGCGAAGGTGAATGAAGTTGAATTGGTGTTGATCTCGACGAAGGAATAACAAAGGATGAAAAAGGAAGAAGAACTTGGAATCTCAAGAGTACGACCTTGGAGAAAATTTCCTGTACCCGTGACGCAATCATATTTGCTCTTCGCCTTCAACGGAAAGAGAATCTCGCGTCGAGCATCGTCTTACAAACGATAAAATGATCCGCGTCTGCTGGATCATCCGGCTAACGACCAATTACAGGGGAAAGACTTCCGTAATTTCTTCCGGGAGAATCCCCGTGGTTGAAAAGTGTTGCATCGCCGTGCCGCGATGAATTCGAACGATGAATCGCGGCGTTTTCTTTGACGATTCCCGAGGAGTTCCGCGCGGCTGATAACGACGGCTGGAAGTAATTGGAATAATGAGATTGAAAATAGCCGAGTCGAACGGTAACAGGTTTAAAGGTCAAACAAGCGACCTCGTATGGAAACGGATGGGGCGAGAGAGGTTGATACGCGTAATTCTCCGTCATCGTGACGTAGAAGGCGGGTGGGGGGTTTTCGTGCCGTGGTATTTTCTGGGAATGCGAAAAGACGGTTTTTACGATAAAAATTCAGCCCGATAGAAAACGCCATTAACGTTCGCCGTTCCGGGGAGCTCGGTGCTCTCTTTTTTCTCTCTTCTTTGTTCGAGTTTACGGGGATATTCGCGTCGGCGAGCGAGGAACCGTTCCATTGTGCGACCGTGTACGTATAATAAAAGGTTACAAAGGTCAGCGAACATTCGAGAAACCCGGTCCTGCCCCACCCCTCTTTGTGAATGAAAGAGCGGCGAGCGGGAAAATTTTCCAAACGCCAGAAAAATGTCATCGCGATCTGCGAGCAGGTGTCGAGAATGAGACCCGGATGAACACCTCTTCTTCTTCGGGCCCACGTCTGAGCCGTACATTGTTAGAAAACCAACTCAATTTTTTTCGTACAAACTGCGTTCTAATACTGCCGTCAACTTTGAACTTTGGCCCGCGGAGCTTTCATTCCGTCTGTGACTAATAGTGGTTATATCATCGAAGCAAGCGATGCGTGAATCATAGGTCTCGAACCATTCGATTATGCGCAAATCGAGAAAGGAATCTTACGAGAATGGTGTTCACGAGTCCTTGCGAGAATCAGAAGTTTAATCGAAGCACCGGCCGGTGCTCGAACAATACACGTGTATCTGTGTGTCGAGGAGAAGGGTAGGAGGAGGATAGGATAGGAGCGGTTCTTCTTTCTCGTATCCACTAGCCTTGAGTAACTGTCGGGGCTCTCGAAGGTTACCGGATCGGTTCGGCGTAAATGAACCCAGCTAATCCGCCCCGAGCCAGTGCAGACTGCTTCAATCGAGGACTTCCATCGTCCAGGTACCGAAAAAGTGCGTCCCAGCAGGTACCGGATCCTCCTTTTGAACCTTGGAACTCCAAGTGTCCTGGATCGACATGAATAGCAGGAACACCTCTACTTTTTATTAGACCGAAATTGCTTGCGAAGTTCGTCGAACAATAAAGATCTATCACAATACAAATACATAGACTGAACGCAATTGGCATACATTGCCTTATAATAGCGACAAAATTGAACTTTTTACACTTCGTACTAGTTTTAGAAAAACATACAGTGGGTGTACAAAGTATTCGTACACCTTTTAAAAACTAATAACTTTTTTATAATTGTACCAAACGATCTGACTTTTTATAATCAATTAGAAGCATTAGTTTACAAACTGATATACAAAAAAGATTTTCTAAAAATTACAATTTACAAGGTTGCAGGCAAAAATAAAAAAGGCATTTTTTAAAACTTTTTTATTTGGGCCCTTAATGAAAGTTTAAAACATACGTTTTATAGATCCATGTTCTTTATACACATGTTGAAAATTTCATCGAAATCGATTGACGCAGGAAAAAACAACAGGCGTCGAAAGATGTACGATTCTGTTGATTTTAAGCAGAAACTGATCAAAAGTCGTGGAAAACTACGATTTGCACCATTTTTAACCGCTTGTAGCTCGTGTGTATGTTAATCGATTTCAATGAAATTTTCAACATGTGTATGACTAACATAGATCTACAAAACATACATTTAAAATTTTCATTAAGGACCCTAATAAAAAAGTTTTAAAAAATGCCTTTCTTATTTTTGCATTTAACCTTGTAAAATATAATTTCTGGAAAAACTTTTTTGTATATCATTTCGTAAACCAATGCTTCTAATTGATTATAAAAAATCAGATTGTTTGGTACAATTATAAAAATGTTATTAGTTTTTAAAATGTGTACGAATACTTCGTACACCCACTGTATTTACAATTTTAATATTTCTAAAAGAACAAATCAGACGCAAGTCATTTTGACTCATCCGGTAGTTCTAGCGTTAAAGGTTCGTCATATAGTCGCTTAATAACCATATCAGTTGAAGAAGCGACGTAAAACAAAAAGGTTCATCATATAGAGAGTACAGAATGCCTCGTTAATAGATCACAGGATCGAACTCCAGTAATGTCGACAAGTCTAATATTCCTAGTTCGAATAAAATCATGCACTCGGACAAAACCACGAACGTATGGATGATCAATGATTGAACTCCAGACAGACAACCAGTGAAGTATTACACTTTGTACACCCACTGTATTTACAATTTTAATATTTCTAAAAGAACAAATCAGTCGCAAGTCATTTTGACTCATCCGGTAGTTCTAGCGTTAAAGGTTCATCATATAGTCGCTTAATAACCATATCAGTTGAAGAAGCGACGTAAAACAAAAAGGTTCATCATATAGAGAGTACAGAATGCCTCGTTAATAGATCACAGGATCGAACTCCAGTAATGTCGACAAGTCTAATATTCCTAGTTCGAATAAAATCATGCACTCGGACAAAACCACGAACGTATGGATGATCAATGATTGAACTCCAGACAGACAACCAGTGAAGTATTACACCGCGGCAACTCGCTCTGGAATTTATTAATTCCAGACGTCTGCTGACGACCGGACAAAGGGCGTAGAAGCGTCGAGATTTGAAAATACAGTTGGCCGCTCATTTTTTACAGCCTTTATGGGATAGTAGGCGGATTATCATAATGGTAGCCAGTTCCGCGAAACTTCTTTTGATCGTACTCACGAGAGACGAAGGCTCTCCATTGTTGAGCGTGGAGCAGATTTATGATGCGATCCACTTTGCCCTCGCTTCTCGCTTCCGGTTATTACGCGAAAGTCGGGCAAGAAAAGCCCAACTAGGATACGCGCCGGTAGTTGGCCAGAGGTGGTGCGATGGCCGGGGTGTGGGAGAGGGATTCTTAAAAGAAGGAACTGCAGTGAACAGATCCAATCTGGGAAGATTCGTTTCGTGTTCGCCGTGCTCTACGCTCCCCCCTGAACGATCGAGGAAAGGAAAACCGAGGGTGAATTCCCGCGAATCAACGGGCTTCCTCCGACGATATTCGTCGGTTTAATCGTGTGATATCCTTTGACGGCGATAAATACCGTCTCGGAGCCCGTTCACCTTCTTCAAAAGCGTTCGACGGAACTCTTCGTTCTCTTTCTTCATTGCGACCATTCGTAAAACGTCTAATCTCCTCGCGCTAAATTATAGTAATGACCTCGTCGAATAGTCTATAACAAACGCTGAGTTTGTGAGAAGAATATAAAATGTCGGGAATACACGAGATAAAAAATTGAAGGTCCACAATGGGCGTAAAGTATTTATTATTAGCGGCGAAGCGACTCGAAGGGCGGAATTAAAAAAGAGCCTCGGAATGTGAAATCCCGGTACACCGCTATTTCCACTTTCAGTGGGTTCTTCGTTCTTCAAGTATTCCAATTATCCCTCGCTATAGAAAGTATTCCCAAATTAAGGATTCCGTTCCCATTCTGGCCTTCGGAAGTTTTTATTGCAGAACTTCCGAGATCTTCGCGAGGACGATGCTGCAATTTTAGTCGCGGAGACCGCGTTTCGGTTCACCTTGCAATGTAATAAGCACTTGTTGCGATCGAACACGATGAATTCTCTTGTGCGAATATACGGGAAAATCCTGTCGATCGAAACGAGCCTACGAGCACGGAAATCCGACGGGAAGAAGAACGAACGGAGATTTATGTCCAGGAAGTGGCCAATTGAACGTGCCCACAGTAAACATATTGTTCGGTGAATTTTGCTGGCCTCCTCGAAACATCTGTTACACAGAGTGCTTTCGAACGTCTAGCGACACGCTCGCCGAAGAAGTACCGTTCGTTTTTGCGAGTGAATAGCCAAGGACGGTTCCCAGTGCACGGTATAAACAGAGAAAAAAAGCACAGAGAGCGCGCGGCTCGCGATGTATGGTTATTTCGGACGCCCAGCTTATTCTAGGCAATGTATTTCCATCGTTTAATCTTTATTCGAATTGTTTGCGTTGAATACCGCGGGCTCTGCGCCCACCACATCGGTTCGCATTAACAGAATTCGTATCCTGATATTTATAAACCATTCCAGCCGGCAGAAATAATCCAGAAATAGCGTTCGACCGTTAACTTAATTGCAATCCACCGTGTCAATCCATTAACCGTTTCTCTCTGCCGTTCTATTTCCGTTCCTCTTTCGACCTACCTTTCTCTCGCTCTGTTTCCATTGGTCTCTTTCTCCCCCCTCTCTCTCTCTTCCTCTCTCGCTCCTGTTCCCTTTCGTTCTCCGTCTCTCTATCTCGCCGTTACCACGCAGAACGTTCTCCATGCAAATTCGCTGGAACACCGTAACAGACGTTCCTCCGGTGAATCGTTTCTCCCGAAGCGAACGCTACCAGGACATAAGCTCGCGCGTCTCGCTATCAGTTCCGAAGGATAGAGCATATAATGGTGAAATAAAATGAACACGAGCGAATAGAACGCCGCCAGAAATGGAGACATCGAACTACCAGATTTATCGTCGGGACGGGGACGCGTACACGCGTCTTTCCTCCTTTATATGCGCGCCTACATATAACCTGTGTCGTATGGATAGCGATGGGATCAAACGTCTCGTAAGTCTCGTCGAGAGTTAACCGTTCGGATTCTCGAGAGACAAAACTCGTGCCTGGGAACGGTACATTAATTCTCGCCTCGTTAGTTTCGCCAGCCAACGACGGAAACAAGAGTGATCTACAGTCGGTCACAGAAGTTTGCGTACACCTGTTGAAGTTTACATATGCATTCGAAAAAGAAAGGGAAAAATCCATTTTATGGACGTCGAGGTATTTGTTGGTTGAACGAGTTCATGAAAAATGGCAGTTTTCCTCCATCTGTGATCACGCAAATAAATCGAAAATCCAGAGTCAGGTGAGCAAATTTTATTTGCTCGAATAAATCCGTGAACATATTTTTACAGACCTTGCTGTGTTCCTGTTTTCTGGCGAGCCGATAAATTAATCAGTGGCCACAAAACGTTCGAATATTATATTTCTATCCGCGGTATGTACATATATTCGAAAGGCGAGCGTAGACTTTTGCGACCGGCTGTATATTCAAAACACTTGCTTACCTTGATACACAGTTGTCCCTGTACGATCCGAGCTCGGCGCCAACTAAAAAGGCAGCGTTTTACAAGAAGCGACGAGCAAGTGAGATGGTTCGCATTAGATTACATTGTAGCAATTCAAGGGAAGTTACCGAAGTGTGTTTCTCGGTGTTATGTGTGTATAGGGTGTTCCAGTTCGAATGTGCTAGAAAAAATGCCTGGCTCGGGACCATTGTCACGCACTTGCGAGCGGGAAGGAAGGGTCGCTGCGGAAGGGACACCGTATACGTCCCTCGTATTCCCCTCGGGACGGCAGGATGTTGGGTCGGTGGATGTTTGACGTTGAACAATGCTTGCTCAGCCGCGCTATCCGCGTCGTGATATATTCGTAGTCTATCGTCGGAGGTGCGAGAGAGGGAGAGAGAGCGAGGGGAAGGGAAGGAGAGACGGAGAGAGAATGTCCGTGAAAAATCGTTCCGTGAGCGTTTCGCCTCACGCGACGAGCAACAGAGACGTCGACGGGACGAGAAACGAGGTCTCGCCCGTGTACCGGTGACGCCAACCACCCCCGCACCCCCTCGAATATACATATTTACCGGGAACCGAGCCGTTTATCGAACGAATTGAAAAGAGTTTGCGTAAAGGATCGTCGGCCAAAACGATTAGATAGCAACTTGAAATTGATAGTCCCCGTTCGGCTTTTCAAAGCCAGAAACTGGTGTGGTAGCCCTTTAGTTGTTTCCAACCCATGTTTGACGACCTTTTCTGCTACTGCGCCATTACAGAAGCATGTTTCATTGATTACGGCGGCTGCTTAATCATTCAGACTGTTCCAGTGCTAGCATGATTATGGCCCTCTGGAGCACTGTCCTAACTCCTCCAAATTCAGCTGCAACGAAATTACGTCTATCTAGAACACTCTACAGAGGAAGAAAGGGAGAGCATGTTTCATTGATTAGGATGGTTATTGTAATTATCTTGATAGTTCCGGTGCAAGCATGATCATAGATTACCCTTTGCAACACTGTTCTGATTCGATAGCACCCACTTCTGGAGCTGGAGGCGGGAGCTCGCAGTTGAAGAGTACTTAACAGGTAGCCATTGTAGTAAAAGCTACCGTGGTTTTATTGTTTTATGATCGTCAGGTTTTTCTCTCTCCAGAATATTTCGTCGGGGAATGTAGACAGGTGATAATGAACATGATGATGACTGGTGGTACAGTTTAAATTATCGGACCAAATTGGTGTTTGGAAAAAGGAGAATCAGATACTGATACGATATCAATTTTTGAAGATGCCGACTCTGCGGTCAACGCGCTAAAGATGAACTCCTTGCGGTTGTTTTCTTTGGGACGTTTTGGTTGGACACGATCGAGACCGTGATAGGATGGCGCAGAACATTTTGCGGCAGATACAGTGACGAAGCTTTTTCAACCCTCGGCTCGAGGCGGAGTCGAAATGATTCACTGTGTCCTTTTGGGTGTCCTCTCCGCTGGGTTATAAAAATCGTCTGGCTGAAGACATTGTTCAAGAAGGTCCGTCGAGATTACCCAAACGGTTGACTCATTTTTCCAAATTGAATCTCTGTTGTACTCCCTCGCTAGAACCGTGCACGGACAAGAAGTCATTGAGAATTGTTTTCTTGTGTGTAATTGCGCAATTACGTTCAGTACCGTCGAAATATCGTTATTGTTCGCCAGTTGATTGGCAAAGTGAAGGTCGATGGGAGTTTAATGACCACAGAAGCATTGTGTGTCGGTTCATCGTCGCGAACGCGGAAGTTTGCGCGCACCCAATCTTCAATCTTCCGGCGAACTTTCTGCAGGAAAGTTAAGTAGCCAATAAACAATCGAATGAGAATCGAAGTTTACCGCTTCGTAATGAGTTGACGTCAGTTTTGCATATTTTTTCGGGATCCACTTTCTCGTCCCGGGATCATTTAAATTCACCAAGTTGTTTGCAATTTGCGCGGTGTAATGTTTCGCCAGTATTTATTCTATCACTTGGATAATCGTTCGGAAAGTTGTTAAGCGTTGAAGCGTTGATAAGAGTTTCGTTTGCATAATATGTACTGTTAAACTTCGTACACGAGGGATTAAAGAATGTTTATTAGGATTAAGAATTATTCGTCGGAGAGGCAATGGATGTTGCAGCTCGTATTGTACTCTGTAACAAACCGCATTATGATTCGCAGAATTTTTAACGAGCGTAATTCCATTAAGCTCCCTCGAGAAGGAGAAAAAACGTACAGGTGCTTGTCGGGATAGGATAAAAGAGAGGCCATTGATATTTCCGGCGGTATAATCCTGCTTGTCGGACGATTCCGAGAGTGGTAGGGAAGGGTCGGTGCGGTCTGGGCAGGGACAAACCATCGCAATAAAGGATTCGTCGACCCTGGAAAACCTTCCCAACGGAGCGAGAAGCGAGGCTCGGAAAGGAAACGAACAGGGGAGGAGAGAGAAAGAGAGACAGGGGGATGAAAAGGGGGTGGGTGGGTGAGAGGACCTCGCGACTGACACTCACCGCGGAAAATAATTCTCGTGGAAACTAATTTCAATTTATGATTCCGTTATCAGCGGAAGGCGCGCGAGCGTGCAACCGCGACCCGGTTGGTTTTACTCCGTTTCACCTAATTAGAGGCTGCGTTTCTCTGTGTTAACCTCTTCGCATATTGTATTCCTCAAGCGTTTTCAAGCGTGCTGCGTGCGCGAACCCGTCGTATAGCGGTTCATTTCTTTCATGGAAAAAAATGGTGCCGCGCAATCGTATGATTCCCTTAATAGCGCGTTTAATCTCCCCGTTCACGAAACAAGTTTCATCGGAAGTTTTAAACGCGCTAATATTCTTAACCACGACCACTCGAGCACGGTATTTCATACATATTTAACCTTCGGCTACTCGATTCCGCCGCGCCGTTTCTTCCACAGTTGCTTGCCTGGGGTTCCGCGCAGCCCCGAGTAAGTTTTCGATCAAATAAGGCAACTGTCTTAATCTAAATTTATTAAATATTTGCTGACACGGGAAGATCTTGAATTATCCCGTTTCTTCGTTTTATTTGCAATAGTTACACCGCCTTGATTATTTCGCTAATATTGGAAAATGCATGAAATTAGTTCATTAGGAAAATAGCTGTTCGATTGTAAGACGAGCTCCGTTCGGATCCCGCGATCGATCTGGCCGAAGAAAGCAACAATCGGCCGGGAGCAGGGGATCGATTAAAATTTTAAACATGTCAAGAACTCCCGACTGGATTTAATAAAAATCGAGCGGAGCTGGACGATATCGATCAACCTATCCGCAACTCTCCGCCTCGCGGCGTTCTTCCTCTCTTTCTCTCTCTCTCTCGGTGCACTTAGCAGAAAAACTTTCCCCTCCGGCCTGTCACAGGGAAAATCGATCGATAATACATGACCGTACGCTGCGGCGATTCGGAACGGCGGCGAAAGTCGGGGAAAGACCCGACGGGACTTAACGAGTAGAGGGACAAGAGGGGGTGGAAAGACGGGCTCTCCGCGTGCGATTGATCGATTGCGTCCCGCGAGAAGTGACCGACGAATAGAATTCGGGAAAGAAAGCGCGGCCCGGGGGTGGCCAAAGAGGGCATAAAAGCGAACCCGACCGCTCTCGGATGGGAGAAAGCACAGAGATTTGTTTGTACGCCCGTGATACTACGGCAATTTATCACCGCGATTACGGAGAGCAAGAGGAACGGGTGAAAAGGGATAAGAGCGCAACCAGGGCGAGGGACCTGGAGGGGAAGAGAGGATAATCGCGGGTCCTTTGGTAAATAAGGTTATTCCTCCGCCGAGTCGGCACCCATTCCATTCTGCTCCGCCACTATCTCGACCCATCTTCCCGGGCTCCCTGCTCTCCCGCGCTCTCTTTCTTTCTTTCTCTCTCACTCTCTCCCTCTCTTTCCCTTCTCGTTTTCTCGTCCATATTCACACTCGCCACGAGCGGGAACGATTTGTTGGAATTAAGCGGTATTTCAGCGGACCGCGACCACTCGTGACTTCCCGACAAGGAGGCTTTCTTAAATTCTAATAATCGCTCGGTCCATTTGGCCGACGAGAAGTTTTAAGGGGAGTCGCCGCAGAGCGTCTTTATTAAGAAAATCCGGTCCAGATCGATGTTATTAAACTTCGGAGGAAAAGAATCCTAAATGTTCATTTACTCCCGACGGATTTTACCTATCGTCGTTTTATTCTGTGCTCTCTGATTTTCTGCTTCCACGTGGAGCGAATATATATTCCCGTTCAATAGAAACTCTTGTAAAGAATGTTGAAACGCTGCGTGGCCAGCTTGTTTTCTTTGTAGGATCTCTAGTTTACGTCGCTTTAATAAAATGAGTTTCAGGTTGAATATATTTTTAGTATACTTATTGTCTCGAATTGCCAGTGACACGTTCCCTTTTAATTGAAATCCTGACACATATAGGACACGAGACTGTCGACACAGTTCGAATGAAATGCGACCAGTCTGCCCGGTTGCTCGGAATAATTTATACTACATAAATAGTTAGGAAAATACGTGCCACGGCGTGGAGGTAATAGGAATCAATGACCAGAGTACGAACAGAGCTGAAACACAGGACCAATCGATAAACCAAAGATCGTGTCCCATGTCCTCTGAAATTTTGTTACCGCATATCCCCGAGCGGTGCAACCGGAACGACTGCAGCGAAGCTACGCTTCTGCCGGCGCTGGTATTACAGTGAAAGCTTTCGGTACTTTTATTGCCCCCTTTTCGACAAACAAACGACAGCTTCAGAAATTTCTTTTAAAACTTCATTGTACTCGAAATTCAAGTTGTTCGGTCGTTTCAACGTCGGATCGACGAGTCGTTGTTGCGCCGGCACGCGAGGCACCGGATAAAAGCGCCCGTGTGCACGCCGCGCCGCGCCGGGGCGTATCGTTTCGGTTTTTCTGTCCATCCAGACCCGTGAGGCTCGAACCTCGTCCTGGCCAGTCCTCGACAGTTTGTTTTCCGGTTTAACGAGCAGTCCTTGCCACACGATCGGGTCCTTTGACTCACCGTTTTTTCCTGCTTTTCACTGTCTCTCCGCCCCGCCCGCTCTTCTCCCTCGGTCCCTTTCACGCCCCTTTTGCCCGACACGCCGCTCTTTCATCGATCCTTTCGTCCCTTTCTGTTCCCATGCAATTGCCTTAACGAACTGTTACTCGCTCTATTAGCGTGTTTTCGATTATTCCAGTTAAATCGTTATCTGCTCACGAGAATCGCGCGCGCTCGACGATCGGTAAATCGATATCGCAGTTGCCAGACCTCGGTTCGTTTACAAAATTCTTCCGCGAGTTGCTTCGTTTAAAAAAATATTTGATTTTTACCCGACCAAATCGCACGCGCGACGATACAAGTTTTGTCTGGAAATACTTCTAAATCCTTTCAATGCTTTTACTGTTTTACTGTACATCTATACAGTCTATATATTAGAAATTAATACCACAACTAATTTTGCCCGGACCTAATTATGCTACTAATGAAACTCGAATCGAAGTTTCGGAAGGTTAACAAGTTCCTTAGCCGACTTGTGCTCGACGGGCCATCAGGCGCGCATAATTCGAATCCCCGAATATTCTCCGTTCCCTCGAATGATACTAATTAGTCTCGTCGAAGTTCCAGCGTTGCTGTTTATCCGCGGCGCAAGCCGGAAACGGAGTCCAATAATCGACCGTGAATTCGCGTCGTTAACGTTCCGCGGGTCTCACCGAGGGGAAACAGAAACGGCGCGCGGCCATTAGGCGAAGAAGAACTGATAACTCGGTTATCAGCGATTCGTATCGGCCTGGCACGATAATTATATCGGCCATTGTCTGTTCGCCCCGATTCACCGAGCGAGAAACGATCACGCGATGCCGGGAGGTCGACATTCCGCTCGGTTATTTAAACGTTCCGGCGAAGGTTACTCAACTATCATCCAATATTATCGTTCTGCTGCCGCGCTGGTTAATAAGATATCGCCTGAAATCGTATTGTCGCGCGATAATGGGATCAACGGACTGGCCGATCGATCGCGCTCATGCTCCGCGAAAGCGACACTCGGTGGGGCGAGCGTTTTCTCTCGGGCCTCGCGATGCAAAACGGCTGGAACACCTGCGAAAACTTTGAAACCGTTGTTCCCCGCTCAACAGGCTTGTTTTCAGAATTCCACACCGTTGCCGAGCGCTAAATGCTCGGCGGAAATTGACGAAAGCACGGGACACAGTTCGGATTTATTTTTTGGAGAAAATGTTTGATAATTCATTTATTCTAATAGTTTCGTTTGCGTATGCATGATACAAACGTAGCTCGGTTCGTTGAACTTCAAACTCTGTAACCTCTTTAACATGTTTGAAAACTTTTGGGAACAGCTGGATTTTCCTAATGTATGAAAATGAGCAACCGAGACTACGACGCGACTAACAGACCAGAAATCTAATTTCTCACAGCGTGCTACCTCTTTAGAAATTCATTTATGTTCCCACTAGGACATGGTTTATGTATCGCTGCGTCACTTTTCTACCTTGTGAGACGTCAATCGCTGTGGAACCGAGACACTCAAAGCACGTGTCAGTCGAAACGTGTGGTAATAAATTCTCGGTCCCAGCTAGAATGTTAATAAGTCGTTCCTAGAAAGCACCTCGTATCTACAATATCCTGAAAAACGGCACGGTCTATCTCCACCTGGTATCAAGCACACAAAGTTGTATCTAATAAATACAATTCTTCAGGAACACAGATTGCTCCATCCTTGCTTCAAGGATAAAGTCATTCGACGATTAAGGCCGCGTCGGGCACGAAGGGGCACGGTTACCGTTGCCAATGAGTTTCTCCGATTTCGTAAGTGTTGTACGATCAGAGGAGTGTAAAACTTGAGAAGCTTCCACTGTATCCCCCGAAAGATCGACCACAAAAACTAAATCGGAGAAGGCAGGAATCGGCATTAAATTCTCGATCCGCAGATTTGCAAGCGTCGGCGAGCGGGACGAAACTGTGACTCCGGTAAAAAGTTCACGGGTCGGATGCAATTATCCCGCGGGGTTGAGTGACCGGCCATGCACAAACAATTAAACGATTTACTCGATTAACCGCTTAACCGTGTCTGGGAAAAGATAAACGATTTAGGTAGCAGCGAACGGGCTAGGACGTCGACGGCCTAGGATCGCCTAGGATCACCGCAGAGAGAAATGAATGGGCGGGAGGGAGGGACTGTGTTTCAATTTCCGCTTTCGCTTTTAATTTCACTACCCGGTTTTCCGGCTGGCTCTCGACGGCTGCCTCGCTGTGTACCTCCGCCCCGGCATCTTCCATCCTCTCGCAGTCTCAAACTCGGGATCTCTCTCCCTCTCGCTCTTTCTCTGTTTTTCCCTCTTTATTTGTCCCGCGTTTCGAGGGAACCGTAAACGGTTCTTTTCGTTTTTTCCATTCCCGGGTTTCCTCGTTTCCCGTCTTCGTCCCGTGCGACGATTCCCCGCAATAATGGCGGCAGGAGCAGCCGGGGCTGGCGGCTTCGTTGTTGGTTCCTAAACGCATACGTTCTCCGCTCTCTCCGGCTCGCTTTCCTCCTTCGTCGGTCGGCTCGTCCACCGAGACAGACTCCCTGGTTTCTTTTCACCCTTCATATCCGCCCGTTGCTCTCTTTGTCAAGAAGCTTCGTTTCTTGTTCTACCGGACCCGCCGCGGAAGTCTTTTACTTACGTTCCCGCGAATATTCTGTTCGAGAGTGATTTTAGCGAAATGTGGTTGAAATTGAAGTGGAATCCTCGGGGTTTCTTCCTACCCTCCCCACACCGTCGACGTTTCCCCCGTTGTTATTTCTCTGATACACGTTTGGCTTCGTGTTTGTCGCTCCTATTTTTATTAGCGTCGTCGAGCTCTTCGTTTAGAACGCGAAGTTGAAACACGTACTTCAATTATCCCCATCTGAATGTGACGGACCTTTTTTAGTGTCTGTCGTTTGCACTATTACCTGAAACTTTACCGTTTGGGGACGGCGATCGATTGTCCGGTTGCTTCTGTACGGTCGGTGGTACGAATTTTTTTTTAGCAAATGATATTTTTACATAACATTTAGAGAACAATATTAACCTCGCGGGCTGTAGTTCGCCGAACCCTGATTTAGAAAGTGAACGATAATGCATAATATAAAGCGAATAAATGGAACAGAAATGAGCGAAAGAGATTGTCCCGAATTTCCGAAAGCGAATTTACGGAGATCTGCAGTTTACCGACAATGGCGAATAAAGAACCGGCGAATAATGTACGAGAGCTTGTTAGAAAGAATCGACAGGCGGCGAGCAGTTTCCCGATTCATTATTTCGTAAACGTATTTATACATATTTTCGATTGGAGGACGCGTCGGCACAGGAAGGGTGGATGGGAAATCGATTTCACGGCGCGATAAAGTTCTTTTCCCAGGTACCTGGTTGCTTCCTTTATTCCACGCTCTCCTTCCCGACGATTTGAGCGCGCCAATGTAAATGCAAATACGGCTTCTCTGTAGCCCGTCGTCCCGTCGTCATCGTCTCCGTTGGTCCTCTTTAAATTCCTCCGTGCTGAAGGACCGTCTGCCTTTTCTTCCAGCTTCGTGCCTCCCTTTGGGAATTATTACCGCGGCTGACACGTCGCTGACTGGGAACGAAGGTAACGCGTTCATCGCGCCAATAATTTCATCCGCTGTCACGTCTCCGTTTTCCGTACTGTATTCTTCCGCTTCGCCGTGCGACATAGCATAGCTGACGGATTCCTGTGTAATCCTTCCTCCAGCAAAAATCAACCGAAAATTTCCAGTTAAATATTCTCCCTGTCTACCTTCCAAGACAAGCGCCGACTATATCGAAAATGGCGAAGAAATAGTGAACAAATATATTGCAAACCTCTTCTCTAAATTCGGATAAAATTGGAGCATCATTTTCGAAAAAATTGAGTTTGAATGTGTTCCGCCGCTATTTAGTCAAACGGGGATATGCTCCGCATATTTCCAAATTGGATTTCCTCGAAACGAAGTTTTGCGGATAGAGTAACCTCCTCGCGTTTATACCTCCCGTATCCCATGCACCCAAGCGCTCTCGCATTCGAGGACTCCGTCTCTCGTGGAAAATTTGATTCCGTAACATAATTCTCCATAGAATATTCCGCAGTAATCAAACATTTTTTCGTATAATCATCCGAATAGTATGTTTTTTTCAACACCCCCGGACAAATCCTGGTAGCTGCCGCTTATTCTTTTCGCTCGAACCGATCGATATTTTCCCGACAGACGCGTGTCGCATCGATAAATAAAACTCCGCTGTAAAATGTAATCCGAGCCACGACACCGTTCGAAAAGAAATAAATAGATATCACTCGACGAGGGAGTGAAGGAGAGAGAAACCGACCGATCGACACGAAAAAAAAAAGAGAAGATCGCGCGGAAAATCCACGATGCGCGCCCAAGCGAAACGGATTGCAGAGATAGAATTCGAGGCACGAACACCGAATTTACGGAAAGTTTTTTTTTATTAATCTGCATTTTTTGTGTTTTACCATCGTCGCGCCGCCGATATTAACGCGAAAACAACCGTTACACGACGGATCATTGACCCGCTCTCGGAATATTTTTCGATCGATTAATAATACATTATCGATTGAAAGTGTTCTCGCCGGCTGATCGGCGGCCGCCGCGTTATCATTTTTATTGCTTCGTCGATTATTCATGGCCTTCGATCGGTTTCAACGATTCCAGAAGCAATATGCATTTCAAAAATAGACACTTCCCTCGCGGGGAACCAAGGATCTCGTTATGTGTAGAATTCCAAACATTTAGACAGCTAACAAGATTTGTAATTCCATTCGTACGTGACGGTGCGCGGTATATTCGGATTGACGTTAATGCTCGACTATTTCGATTTCGGTAAAACGAGCCTGAAAATGCATTCTGTCTATCTCGTAATGCAATATTGTTCACTTTGAAATTCTGTTCAAATCCAGTGAGATTAAGGTTGACAAAATATCTGTTCTAATAAAAATGTTCCGCGTCATCTGAATTCTGTTGTAAATGTATAAAATCTGCGGTTTATTTCAAATAGAGTCAATCCGTAATTGATAGGCGTAGTTTTCGTCTAGTTTTAATACACATGAAATTTTCATCGAGTCGAAACAACCCGAGGGATCGTTGAACGACGAGCGAACGCGGGATCGTACACGCGAGAAGGTACGAGCGATTATCGTAACAGCGGGGTTGCTACGATCGCCCATTACCGTGGACGTAGCTTTTGAAACCCGGCATTCATCGGAGTCCACAAACTATCTGCAAACTGCATACAAATGGGAACGTGTTCCTTTGCCGTTGGCTGAGAAGTCACAGCTTCAAAGGAAAACTCGAGAACCAGCTACTCGAGCCGCTTCTTTCACGAAACTTGCCTGTACTTTCTGCCATCGTAATCCTCTTACACTACGATCGCGATGGCCTAACTATTAAATAGTACATTCTAATGGTGAACTACCTGCGATCGATTAGCCAGCAGAATTTTTGCACAAAGAAATAGATATCTTCATACTCGATTGTTCAACTAACCAGTCTTGGAATTGTAAACTCGGTTGCACGAAGAACGTTTTGAATCGACAGATAAATAACAGGACGAAGTGAATTTTTGAAAAGACAATGACATTTGTGAAATGAATCATCTACACAATGTTTCGACCAAGTTCAAATTCCACAGGGAGTAGCTTCCAGCGATGATTCAGGAAAATAGCTGCGTCATTCCAGAAATCATATTTCACGAAGAAATTATCTACAGAATGTTTGGACTGGCAAAGCAATTGCATTCGATCACGTGTTAATCGTTTCGTCCGAATTTATCCGAGAACGGTGGCTCCCACACGCATTCCAACAAGAGTCCAGCAATTATTCAGGGAAACGGGGCTCGGGCAATCTTTCGCTATCATTGAATCATCCCGGGCCGAGCGTGGCAGCCTCGAGGATTCCTGGGGAAAGGAAGGAGGGAGCGAGAGAGAGGGGACAGGATAGAGAAAACGCGTAGGAACGTGGACACGGGTACGATTCAAGGTGGAACTCGGACGGGAGCGAAACCCGTTCCATCGGATACCGAAGAGTAGAGACCGTGCGCGAGAGAAAGGGAGAGATAGAGGAGGACGGGGACGGAGGATTGAGAACCGCGTGCCAAGAGTGACGATGTAAACGTCATATATCTAGAGGGAAGGCGAGGATATTTCGATCTCGATGGGTGGGCCGGCTTGTCCCAGCGGTGTATCCACGCGGTCCTCCATGAATTCCTGCGTATCGGCCTGTGCGCCGTCCGCTGAATCGGGAAAGACGCAGGTTGCATCCTTTGGCGAACCGGGAGCGATGCAACCGCGTCGAGGATCGATGTGTTTCCTCGTCCTCTCGATCACGGAGAAAGCAACCCTTCGATCCTCCACGGGTTGCAACGTCGGTGAACCAGGAACGATGGAACGCGAGGGGAATTCAAAGGTTTCGTCGTCTTTCTGATTCGAGGAAAAGCAAGTTCCCTCCCTCTCTCTAAGAGGCTGTGCACAACGCCCGAGGATCGAGGTACTGCGTCGTTTTCTGGATCGAAAGGGGGCGTACGATACCGAGGATCAAAGACTCTCCTCGTCTTTCTGGCTCGGAAAAATGTGACGCAAGGAGGACCGAAGGATTACGTCGTTTATTTTGGATGAGAAAGGGTGCAGGTTGTTGAAGGGTTGCGTCGTCCCCGGGATTCGAGGGTATGTAACATGTGGAAGAGGATTGTATCGCTTCCCGGATCGAAGGATTGCAGCATTTTAGAAACGTGGGCGATGCAACGCGCCGGGGATTGTATCGGTTTTTCGGTGAGGAATGTTGCGGGCCGTGGAGGATTGAAGAGTCCCGCCGTCTCGATCGGATCATGCATGGAAGATCAAATGAGGATCGAAGGGTGTTGCTCGCTTCAGCTTGATCGAAGAAAATGGAACGCCCGGAGGATCGAAGGATTACACGACTTCGGGAGGAAGGAAGATGCAAGTTGCCGAAGATCGACCGGCTTGCGGAGTGTCTTCGGGATCGAGGAGGATGTAGCGCGCGGTGGATCGAGGGCATACGACGCGTGCGTTAGAAATCGAAAGAACACACATCGCGTCGCGCAATTTCGCGAATAGCGGAGCGGTGAAAAGCGGCTTCCGCCGGCGATCGATCCTAGAGGATCGCGAGGTTCCGGGACCCGGGCAGATCGTAAACGTGGAATTCGCGGGGTTGAAAGTTTGCCGGGTAGCGTGGCGGCAAGCAGCAGCAGCGATAACGCAAATTGTCTGGCCGAGAGAGAGAAAGTCGTTTCAATTTTCGCGGTTTCGAGGTAATGAAATTTACCGGCGGCTTGATTCCGTTGACGAGCGCGAATCGAGTTTGCCGCGTAAGTGGGACGAGTAACGGCGTAACGGTGTCTCGCGACGATCACCTCCGCGCCGTGCCGCGCGCGAGCACTTCCATCGAAGCCTGTTTTCCTGGGATTTCGACGATTCCGAGTGGCCCGTTTTTGTCGCGCGGCTCTCTCCGCTTCCGGGACTCGAGGACAAGACCGTGCTGGCACGTGTCGACGTAGCTCGCGTTACAGAAAAACGATGTCACTCCTCGGCAAATAACGTCGATCTCCTCGCTCCTTCTCTTCTTTCTTCCCTGCTCGGTGCAGATTCGTCCTAGATACGATCTCTGAAAGAGACTTTCATCTTAATAATAATTATAAAGAATTTGGTATGTTTCATCAGTAGCGTTTTTACGAACCGCGTATAACCGAAGATATATTGCTGAATTTTTCGAGCGAATTCTGTCATCGTGAAAGATGCAACGGGCCCGACGTTAAAGAGAGGTGGCGTTTACGGCATCTTATACGGGGCATGTTTATTATTTCCGTGACCGTTTCCGAAGATCCGCCACTTTCCTGAAATACGGCCGCGACGGAGGAATTTTCAAGGAGCGGGATGATATATATTTTTTTATCGCACGATGACGTGTATCGTCCTGGTTTTACGTGACCGGGATCGCCGCACAGTCTGCGAGGACCGTGTGTTTACGACGAGTAACGTGATGCGCGTTAAACGAGTTCCACGGGCGGAGCATCGCGAGAACGTTTTTCGAATTATCTTCGATAAGAGAACGTCGTGTAATTCGTAATTAAAACACGGAGTAATTTGCACCGGATAACTTTTTCGTTAAAAACTTGGTCATTGTGAATCTGTAGGAGGTGCCAGATAAATCTAGCGCGGGGCAACGTCTGTGAGCGGATGACTGCTCCTAAACTGCTAAACCATAACGCCCCGATGGCCTCGACGGTCGTTACAGCGTTAACGAGGTTAGAGTTCTACGTACAATGGTCTTCTAACATCAAATTCAAACTAAAATGAAATTTGTTTGAAGCGAATTAAATGTTCGAACGATTCGGTTTTCGCGCACCAGTTCGAAGTCGTATTATTCATTACGAGAGCGCAGATATAAACCAGTTTATCCGGTCGATACGTTCGCGAGATTTGAGGAAGAGATTTTCTCTGAAACGACGCGCGCTCGGGACAGAGTTTTATAACATCGTTCCGAATTTTCTATGTGCATACAGCATCGTCCATATCCATCGAAGTATCGTGTGATCGATAGCTCCTCGCGCGCCTTACCGCGCCTCGTAAAACACGCGCAAATGCACGTAGAACCCTTGTGTATCCTCGTGCGTAAAATTACAGAGTCGAGCTGCATCGGTGTATTTCCCTCGTTTTTGCGTTCGCTCGTGTTCCCGGTGTTTTCCGCCGCTCTACCCCTCCGAAACCAACTCGAGACTGAAACTTTAATTGAGGGACGTTCGGGTATTTCGCCCTGCGTGAATTTATGCCGCAAATGGGCGAACGTGGAACTGTAAATGTTAGACCTCGCCGGCTAGCGCCACATCCGCGCAGATCGTGTTGCTTTCGTAATTATGTGCGTAGTGCGGTATGTCGGGCAGGCTTTAATCATTTGTTAACCAACTAACCAGAGTAAGAGAAAGCGTACCTAGTTTTTCATTGCGCGCTGTCGTGCTGGAGGAATTTAATCTACCCGCGTGGATATATGTATGTATTTGGTTTATCGATTGGCCAATTTTTCAAAGGAACCTATTGGTAAATATAGTTTGAAGGACTGAGATACAATACGATAAGATAGCAGTCGGACAGCTCTAGCTTTTGTCCGTCTGTCGAACGCTTTGCAGTCTGACGGTGAGTGATATTTCTAGGTGAAAGTCGTGTCACGAATTCTGAGCTGGTTAGCTCCTCGAATCTGATTTAGGATTTTTGAGCATGCGAGACGTCAAACTAAGGTTCTCGGGTTTGAGGTGTTTTGAGCTAAGTAGGGCTTGATCAATGTCAATGCTAGAATCCTTAGACCGAGGAGTCTCGAAATTGAATCCTTGAGTCTGAAGCGTCTTAGGCTTTGATCATTGGGCCTCTGTTGTCCTGGGATAATGAATTAGAGGATGCTCTTGGTTAGAGCTCGAATTTTGGCTCTCGATCTGTTATTGAACGCGTTGTCGCAGCTATTCTTAAAATTCAATTGAGGCCACGAAATAACGGCGTTAAATTACCATGACGTATTAAAGCACGCGCTAGTGTACAGGCATTGTGGAGCCAGTATAAAGGACGTGGGTTCCTGCTATCCTCATTTTTCAGACGTCACAGTCACACTATGCGCTCGAGAATCTTCTTCGCCTTATATTTGCTCCTTGTACGAACGGTTTCCAGATGCAGCGAGGAAAATACTCTCCGAAATCCCGTTTTTCCTCTGGCAGCGTTCCGCGCAAGAGAGTTTCTTTCGTTGCTCGTAAATCAGCGACGTAAATAGCACGCTCGAGGTCGCATGCACATCGGTTCTCGTGACTCGCGGCCATCGGGAAAATCGCCTTAATTAGAAAAACGCGGTGACGATCGACGCGTGCGCCGGCACGTGCGAGTTCGCGCCTCGGAAACGGGGAAAACGCTTCCGCTCTGTTTACGCGTTATGTTCGATCGCGGCCTGCTCGGCCGGGCTCGTTCTTCGCGTAATTAACGCGAACGGAATCTCCGCTCGACCGAACCAACTTGCTTGATTAATGCACTTTAGAATCTGTCCCCCCACTGCCTCTGCCCCCGCCCCCACCCATTCCCTCCGTTCCGGAATTCGCGTCGATACGAATTTGCGGAACGATCGTGCAAAACGTGCGCTGCATCCGGGGAATTAAGCGCTCTTGTTTCGAAAACTAATTCGGAGTTTCGGCCCGCGCATAACTTCCCACCTGAATGTGTCGGATCATTTTGTGCGTCGAGGTTTTGTCCCGCCCCAGTTAATTTTATTTAATCAATGGATGTATGTACGCGCACGCTGCACGGATTTCCTGTTTATTGAGTGGCCGCGTTTTTTTTATTCATTCCCGCGAAACGATTAATTGGCCGTTACCAAGCTGGTAAGCTCCGTTAACAAATATTCTTGCTGCTACTGTGCAGCGTTCTGCGCGTTTCGCATTTTTTAGAAAGACGAGAAAGAATTGAATCGTGTCTTCGATGTTATTTTTATCAGGCAACCACTGGATCAAAGGAACATTTCTTTTCGGATAGCTCTTGCGTTGTATAATACATGTGGTTTTTAGTTTGTTTTGAATCCAACAGAAAAACAGTGAATAAATCACTACATATTCACTTCTAGCTTCCGCTTGTAACTTCTATATTTACATAGGTTCACAGTCCAGCGATGAAAATAGTATCAACCAGTATACATTTGTAGCAAAATAGTTTTCTATATATCGTATGTGTACTTACCAATGATTATGGATGACTGGTTCGCAATTATAGAAGGCGGAGTTCGATAGAAAGCAGTTACGAAACGAGATCTTGCGAGTTCAAACGTCGATCGTTATGCAGACGATGTAGTTTTATATTTCTCGAGCAAAGAGCAGGATCGGACGGGGCTGGCGAACATTGTTGAGATAGGCTCGCGACATTTTTTAATACTAATCATTATGAATTAACAATCCAGTAGAAAGCCGACGCGGGTTGTTCGAGCGTCGATTGTTATGCAGACGAATGCGTTTTTGCATTTCTCGAGCTGCGATGCTCGAGCGAAGAGCAGGGCGACTCGAAGGGGAGGGACTAGTCAACATTGTTGAAATGGGAGTCAAAAGAGAAAGTCGATGGCCGTGCACGCTCGTCGGCCAGACGTCCGCGGATATAAACGCATTTATAATTGTATGCGGCGCGCCGCACGGCTGTATGCATTAGCGCATGCCAACTGAACTCGAAGCAACTCGAGCCCCGGTGACAAGTGCCCTCGTGGCCGGCGCAACTGCGACGCGGGGGACCAGTTATTACTGTCATAGACACGCGCGCCCCGCCCTTCCTGCTCCATCCACCCCCGCGTTCTGCTTCCCATGCTTCCCATTCCGCTGAAGCTCCTCGCCGGAGTACTGAATCAACGGAGTGTGCGCCACCACCCCTCGCCGCACAATCAAACATTTTATCCGAATGCTAATCGGTGCATTCTATAAACCGGACACGGTAACTGTGTAAACCGTTCTGCAAAGTCGTTTCGAAACCTAGCTGATTTTGTTGCTCTTACCATATGCTACTTCGAGAAGCGAAGTAGCCGAAGAAACGTTTCTTTGTAAATTCCTAAGGAGCTGTAAGAGGACTGAAACACTCGAACATGCCGAACAGAATTCAGCTTTCGTCGTGTGGGACTCGACAAGGGAAAGCGGTAGATACTTGAGGGTGCCATAAATTAGTCCTTGGCACTGCGTCGAGGTAAAAGGTCTGTTTTATGTCACAGATACTGTTCATTCGTTCCGTTGCACGCTCGTGGTCCACATGTGGTTCCGATGCACTCAAATCTGTAAGTCTGATGTTACTCGACATGTTTTTACACTTTTATATTCTCACCACCGTCGCAGCTGTATACTCTCGAGTCGGGGAAACTAATCAGACGAACCAGTTAATCTCGTACAGTTGATTATCCAAGATATTAAGTATAGTATGTATGTAGTATGTATTATTGAGTTTGTTTTGACAGTGCGGATGAGTAATGTGGCGAAAGCTGCTCGGAAAAATAGTGTTAGTCACGAGGCTGAGTTTTCGGAACTATCGCGGTAGACGATCTAAGATTGATCTACATTAGCAACGTTTTTTCTGTCGGTAAATTCCCATTTGCAATGAAAATGTCGATGAGAGGACGGATAAACGAAGCAACATGGGTAGCCAACGAATTGGAAAAACATATACGGTGGGAGAGGTGTGCAGCGGACCGGTGTCCATGGTTTTAAGGTAGTTCGCTCGTAGGAAGAGAGCAGGATGTCCTTGAAGGCAGGACGTGAAAGGAGCCGAGCTCTGAAACGCGCATCGAGAACTAACGGTAAAGTTACGATCCGCCGTGTGAGACAAGAACAATCGGAAACGGCACGGTGTTACGGATTGTCCTGGCAGACACTTCACACGGAAAAACCTACGTGAAAACAATGACACAACCTCCTGCTATTCGCCTGGGGCACACGTACGTTCGCGTGCGCCACCGGTCCGAGAAAAACGAAAGTGTCGCGAGGTGGAACGAGATTAAAAATCGAGTCTGGAAGAAACGTCACGTAGGGGTTTGAAGAGCTTAATAAATAATAACGAGACATACTGATCCGATCGTTTTCCATCGGCGGTGTTTCGGGCAATAAAAGTCACTCGGAGACCGGCTTCGAATTTCCATGAGCGCGCTGTTACTCCGGAAGAAATACAGCGACGCGAAAGAATGTATGTGGGAGCTGTGGGGGCTGATCGGAACAAAGATGAGAGGACGAGATGAAAGACAGAGGGCTAAGGGTTTCCTCGACCTTTCTCGTGTTTTCTTCTGTTCTTTTTCGATCCCTTGTCTTCTCCACACCCGTCTCCCGACGGATGCACGCGTGTGTTGTCGTTCGCAGAACTTAGGTCGAGAGCACAATGCTTCTCTCGTTTATGAGAGGGATCCTGAGGTAGGTTTACGACTTTGGGTCAGCCCGTAGACCCGACGCTGTGAAACGAGGGGCGGTCGTATATGGTCGGCTCGGCCGAGTCTCGACGAACGGGGGAAAAAGCGATCTTCGAAATTTCCTGACCGTGTCGTCTCTTCTCGACCGATATTTCAAAAATCTCTAAGCTTAATTGCCCCGCGCCAGCCAGTCAGGCTTTTACCCTGTTTTCCCCCCGTTTTTTTATCGGCGTCCTCTCAGCAGGGGGCGGAATCGAGTTCCCAAAGGGTCCGCGGAGAAATTTCTCCCGTCGGCGCGGGATCGATCGCTCGACCGTGAGGAAGGATTTCATAAGTTTGCCTTTCAAGGAATAATAATCGCGTCGATCGATCGCTTTCCCGGTGTCACCCGTCTCTCCGGTCCCCTTTCTCTCTTTCTCGAAAAGCGTAACTCCGAGGCAGTGGAAGTTCGGATTTAGAGTTTCGTCGTTGCCCCGGAGGGTGAACGCAACGAATCGAAAGTAAAACTCTCCGCCAACTAGTCTGCTCTCTTACTCTTTCATTCTCTTTCTCCATCTCGCCTCCCCCCTCCCGTCCCTCCCTCTCTCTTTCTCCGTCGCTCTTTTACTCTCTGTCTCTCGCGCCGAGTACAAGTGGTTCGCACCACTGGGTTCTCTCCTTGCACACGCTCGGAGAGACAGTTTCCTCGTTACGACGATTTCCTCATCGGCCGCCGATCGAGGCCTGGATCGTCGCGTACCATGAAGAATCCTTGTCGTGCGTTCGTCTGATTGCTCCGACGGGTTACGTAACCGATACGTAATTTTCTGCTGGCTGCGGTGTCGAGTTCTCCGCCGCATCGTGTGCGGTTATCGTTGAATCGTACCTCGATGGTTATACATACTCTGGTTAAGTGTCGATTGGAAATGTGAAAAACGTTACTATTCGAAACACTTGTGGGAAAAACATTTCGAGGAAGTACTACGGACGTTGGAAGTGAAAAATTGAGAGAAATTGGAATATTTCCGAATTCGTATGAAAGTTTGAAGACGCGAAAGTTATCGGTGCTTCGTAAAGTTTGCGTGGGAGTTTTTGCAGAGCACAGAATAGTGCGACGCGATAAGCGAATTAGAAGTATGAGAAGTTAATGTGTTTCCCGGGCTCAGCCAGTTGTATATCCGCCACCTTTCTGTATTATATTCTTAGGGAAAGGAATATATCGTCCTTCGGGGACGCATCTGTTGCGGGGTCATAAATTTTCACCCCCGTTTTCGCAGCACCACCTTTCATTCCGTCTCCCCCGCGCGCGCGCGCCCGTTCTCTCCCCTCGGTTCGGGGCAGTGCGACCCGTTCGTCCGCGACTCGTAAATCATCCTGATCACAATTTTTCTAATTTGATTCCCCCTCCCCCGTGGCCGGTCGGTCGGATTATCGGTCCACGTCACGATCCGACGGCCGCATAAATGTTACTAGACCGCCGGCAAATTGCTTCGGACCTTCGGAGGCCGACGGGTTCTCCCTCGGAACTCGAACGCGCTCGCGGTAATAGTAGTTATCGTCCCGAGGAGAAAAAGCGACGAGAAACATTGAATTTGTAATGCGCTCGGGATGAAATAAGAAATTCAATTTCGATTTTAATCGGAGATAAAGAATCGGACGAGATTCCTCTGGAAACGACGAGAGACGCGGACGGATACGCGAAGATAATTTCAGCGTTGCTCTCTCTCTCACTCTCGCTCCTCGGGATCCAGCCGGCTACGTCGGAAATGATGTCTATTCTCAGACCCGTAACGAGATTCACGTCGTTATAACCGAATGTTTTATTTATAACCGATGATCCCGCAGCCTGCATTCGTAATCCGATGCACTTAAACGATCAATGATATTCGCGTTCGAATCGGCTGGCTCCCCGAGCAACGGTCCTGCTGCTACTTCCGTCGCGGTCGAGACTCTGGAAAAATTCATTAAACCTTTAAAACCGTCTCATTACTCCCATGACGATCACTGTACTTTGAAATATCGATAGTCGGCTGATTGCTTCGCTTATTTACCGTATGTTCGATCATACTTGTTTCCCAAAGGAAATGACAGACTCGCGTGCTAACCCTCTCATTCATATAATTGCAACATGTAATTGCTAACACTTCTATTTGTGTAAAACTATGCGAAAAGTTCTAATATACAATATTCAATGGAAATTGATAGGCTTCAGTTTACGCGCATAAACTCTGCACAGTCTCCTCGCGACAGGTAGGTATGTATTCTCTTAGGCATCTCTAGGAGAAATAATAACTGGGCAACCGCAGTAAATTCTAACGGAAGCCCGAGCTCCCTGTTCACCCAGTTCATCGAGGTAATCGGTTTCCATTCGACGGCGGCGCTCGTAAAATGAGTCTTCGAGGAAGCGAGTTTACATAAACATCAGCTGTTTAATAGCGCCACGTAACCGGTAGCACGTTGATAACGCGACAGCGGATTTGTCCCGTTCGTCAAACGTGTCGGGGGCAGACCGTTCTCGGAAGGGGTGAGATTTTATCGACGCAGGGATGGGGAGAAGAGAGAGAGAGAGAGGGGAGAGGGGATGGCGAAGGAATTAATGATAATCGACGGAGGCAAAGAGAGAGAGAGAGAGAGACAACGCGCGAGCTGGTATCCTTCGAAGGTCTGGTTCAGGGCTGGCCTTCTGGAAGGATACATACAACGGTGTGCCGGCGGCGATGGCGATGGGCGATGGTAATATCGATTTAGCAAAGGTTCTTCTTCGCCTCCTCTGCCTCCTTACCTCTTGTATATACTACGTGCTCCGTAACCGAGATAAACTTCCACCGTACTTCTCCAACCTCCACCGCCTCCCACTCATCGTTCCCCACCGCTGTCCCCCCACCATCCCATCCTCGCGCCGGTACTCCCTCGTTTTATCTGGTTATTTATTTCTCGTTGCTCGGTTCTTTACCCGTTACGCGTTCCCAGCTTCTTTCGCGAGCTGGGCTCGCTTTTAATGCGCGCCGTTCGTAAAGAGCATGAACCAGCGGACCGGAGGGTGAACAATAATTAGGGTCTGTCGAGACCATTTTCGGTTCATTAAAAAGTCATGAACGGTCCTCTCTCCACCTGACTGTGCCCCCTCTCTTTCTCGTCCTTTTTTTCCGGTGCATCGGGGGCCCCTCTTCTCTACCACCGAGGAAGATGTTCCACGCGATTAGCGTACCCGGCGATGCTCTCTCGGTCGCTACGCGCGGGGCAAATCGATACGTTGTTTATCTTGTCGTACGCGGCTGCAGACTCGCGTGCTACGTGTTGCTCGATTGTTGATCGAATCTGTTCTAACGTTTGCCCTACCCAGCTACGGGCACACGCTTGTCCGACACAGCGTCGACTTCTCCGCAGCTTTGGAGCTTCTTATCTCTTCGCGGAATTGCTCGATGAATCAATTACCCGTTGTCTCGTTGGGACCGGAATTTCAGGCAAGATCCCAGATATTTGCAATGAACACGGCTGTATAAAATTGCGGGCTTCAGTTGTACTGTGCCGATTCTGAAACTATTGACAAAGGTGTTCAATCAATCGCATGAGTATTTCACACCTGTAACTCCTCCACTATTGAATCGAAGTCGCGATTGGAATGTGGATGATAAAGTAATGCCTTCGTTACGAATGTACGAGTTAATCAATCTGCCGTGTAATTAATTCGAAAATTTGATAAAATTCTATAAAAGAATGTACACACAGTACCGAACCGATCAAATGAAACGATTCACGAACGCGTTCACGGAGGAGCAGTTTCCCGAGGCAGCCGGATAACGTACAGCGGTAGAAAATTGCAGTAGCCCCGACCGTTCTGCTGCTAATAAAGGTTTGTCCGAGAGGGTTAATAGAATTATCCAGTGAAATCTTCTCAGAGGAATCGGTCCCGATCCGGCGTTTCCTCTTCATTTCATTAGTTCGGTTAAAACGGCTCCCGCGGAAATTCATCGATCGCCATCGGGCCGGATTCGAGAGTTTAGGGGATCAGGAGCGGCTCGATCGATTTTCGTTAGGTTCGAGCCGCGCGGCGAGCTCTCCCGCCCAAGGATAACGAGAAGTTACTGCTCGGGTGTCGCCGTGGAAATAGCGGGCTGCCGTTTCGGCGTCGTTTTATCCCGTGTCGGAGTCGGTAAAATCCGCAGAAGCCTTCCCCAGCGCCGCTTTGAAATATCAGCGCCGTTTCGGCGCACCGTTCCGTTTCATAACTCAAACCGCGCCTTCTACCGGGGCCGGCTGCGCGCTGTATTTCTTGCGAGTATCGCGGGATTATTGATACGTTTCCCAGTGAGGCCGCGTGTCGACGATTCGTCGAGCTCGATCGTGCCGCGAGAAATCAACACACTTCTTCGCCCGGTGAACGCGGATCGCCCGTGATTTCGCGAACCTCCCTGCCCGGTTACGAACGATATCGAGAGTTATACTTCTTGCTCCGAGGCTCTCGCTTACGTCTTCTCGCTAAACAGGTTCTCATTAAATGATTGATGACCGGAGCCGATCTTTGAAAGTCGATTACCCGTAGATTATATCGTTATTAATGCGAGTGTCTCTATCGCTGATCAATGTTTACTACTTTACTTGGTCCTTCGTTTTTCTTTTAGTCGAAACTTCGCGATGTTGAACTGGTACCATTGCGAAACATGGCATTAGAATCGAACGTGAAATTCACTCTGTACAAATAATGATACGATGCTCTTTATATGTACGTTTCTCATTCGGGAGATGAATTGAACTGAGCAGAAGATTAGTTGATTTTTTCCAGACAGAACGTACATATGTATCAACCTCGACAAGTGTTACGTAGAAAACGAAATTTGACGGCATCCAGGGTACTCGAACTCTCGGGTAATCCCCGATGTATTATGTGGCGATATGCTTTCGGGAATCCAGGGGAGTTCGATCGCGAGAAGAGTTTCCTAGATTTTCGGGCTCTCGAAAGTTTCGGTACTGTCACCGAAGTCTTGTTTAATGAGAGGAGAACGTTGAATAACGATGCATAAGACGTTCCTTAGGCTGGAGAGCATCCTCGTCGAAAGCCGAATCGCGCGAAGTCATCGAGCGTGGTCCTATAAGGAGGATAAAACATGTTGCGAGGGTGAACGATAAACTTGTTCCGTCGGTGCATCGTCGGAACGCAGCGACTCGTACAACAATTTGCTTAGGATAGCGACAGGAATAGAGACAGGAAGGAGGAGATCCCGAGGGAGAGGCAGGAGTAAATGGGAAAGAGAAAATTACGTCTGGTGGCGGGCGAGCTCGGGAGAGAAACGGAGAATAAAGGGAGACGGAGAGACGGTGAAGACTCTGCCGTCTTTCCTCCCGTTCCCCCGCTATTGTCCCCTTCGCGACTCGCTCTTCGGCAAAATCGTACTAGTAATGAGGAAGCAAGTCCTCGTCTCGGGAAGTAGAACCTTTACCATCCGCCTCCCTCTCTTTCTCTTTCTCACTTCTGTTCGAGTCGTGCAAACGATAACGTTTCGTTGATTTTCAAACTGTGCTCTCTTAGCTGCAATTCTTTATTCGGATGCGTTCGTTCGGGTTAATTTTATTCGCGATTCAACAGTGAGACTTTCCGATTACTCGTCATACTTTTTCGATTTCTCTTTGGCATTAAGCTAGTAAAAAATCAATTCAAATGGAAGCGAAATAAATTTAATATGAATGTAATTTTAAGAAGCTACGATTAGCGATGGGTAATAGCTGGATAAGGAGGTTCTCTTGGCAGTAGCTGCGAGCAGTGCGGACTAAACGGAGCAGAAATACGTTTTTCGACGATTCATGGAACGATCTTCGTGTTTTCATCACCGATTCGCTCATTGTCGCGTTTAACCTTAGACCTTTAAACCCTATCTGAGCGCGCGCAACGGCGCGAGCGAAGTTTCAACACTTTAACGACGTTATAACCGTTGTGTTTTATCACAGCCACGCGTTCCTAAACTGTTCCCGTAACAAATTTAGTGCCTCTGTTCAGTTCACCCTCTGCTCGTTGCGAACGGGAAATACGCACGATCAAGAAGAATACTACCGCAATTTCATTTCTCGCGATAAAATAATCCGCCCCGACATAACAAGCCAAGTTACCCGAATTTTTACGTATGAAAGTTTTTACGTTTGTCGCTGCCTTTTAGAAACGTTGCAATCATTACTCATTCCCTAGATGTAGATCAATTAATTATTACTGTAAAGCGGAATTGAATTATTCTCAATATCTTCTCGACAAAATTTCGAGATAAATTTATAACTTCTATTTGAATTAGGTATACGCTGCGACATTTTGATGCGGTCTTTACGCGTTTGCAGCGTATGTAAATCTTGCAAACTCGTAAAACACAAAATGAGATTCCGAATTTGCATAAAGTTCCGCAGTAAAACATTTCAGAAGTCCGTCCCGTGGATTTAAACGGTTCGTTGAAAATCTGTCCGGCGTGGAATCTTCACGAGCAAACGGTAGTGCGCGGTTCTTCGAGTAGCATTGTTATCGTCGTCGGGATACTATCACTCCTGACGTCATCGTTACTCCGTGAACGCTGTTGCGATCCGTCGTCGACGAGGTTACAAAGAAACGAACAGTGCCACTTGTATGTTCTGCACGATAGCCGGGTTGTGTATTGAAGTCTCGCGATATCACCGTGTTTCCAGCACGGAACGCGATAATCCGTTGATAAAACGGCGTCCGATTACGCGGTGACGAACGTGCATAGTCGATTCCCGGCAAAACCGAGCCGGGTTCGACGCACAGAAACTCCCGCGGGAGAGAGCCCGATTTTTTGGCAGCCGTGAAATAATAAAAATAGTTGCGCCGCGGTAATGGAATCTCCGCCTGCTGGCAACGGGATCGAACGTATTAATAGCCGCTGTATTTTTGGCCGGCGAAAAATACGAGCCGTGCGACTCTTGGTTTTTGTTTGAAAATTCGCCGGAGTTAGATCGGACAAATCGAATCGCCGTGAATTTGTTGCCGTACCTCGACCGAGAAATTTACCGCCGATCCACTCTTCCGACCGACGCGATGCGCGACGTGAATGTCGGCGATTCTTCACGCGACTGCGTGCGGAAACTCGTCCGACACAATTGTTTCGACATTATCGAGGAATAGCTTCTACTCTGAACACTGTTCACTGTACCCGGCACATTTTTATTCTGTATATCGTTTATTTACGTTATTGTACATTTGTCCGAGTTAATTTCTCCAAACGACTTCACTTTTAACATGAAAGTTGTACGCAATCGGAACGTCGTTTGGACGACATTAAATTCTTGAGTGAATGATTTCTGTTCTTGACGAGACAAGGCTTAACAGAATGAGGAATAGAAAACGTCCTAACGATTGGCGAGTTACATATTTCGGTGATTTGAACGCGTGGCGCGAAGCGGGCTCATAGCGTGAAATAAATCGAGTTTGAAAATTCAGCGAATGCGCGCTACTAGAGCACGTAGAATCGTTTCTTTGAAAACGAAGCGTCGAACAAAAACGTGTTACATAATCCTTCTGTTTGACCTGTTTTTCAATGCAGTATCTTCTGGTCTATTTAGGTATATTTTTGTACATACCAAAGCTTAGGATAATGAAATTGAAAAACTTTTCCGCGTATGCGTTACCAAAGCGGTAAAGCGGAGCTCGAGAAGAAGGTGACGATATAAATTGTTTTTTTTCTTCGCGCGTATTTCAGCTGTACCGAAAAGTTGGTTCGTTGCGTCTGAATAAATTGCGAGGGCGACTCGTGACCATTTAGAGAGATCGCGCGCGGCGGCGGCACGGAACTCCGCGGAAAGTCTACAGCAGCAGCAGCGCTCGGTCGTTCCAGCTTTTGCTAACTCATTCGCGGTCGCGCGATAACTTCTAACCGTCCATTCTTTCTCCGGCAGCGGCGGATATCGTTCCCCGGCATCGTATCGAGGCGTGCTCGAGCGCGCGCGTCCATGAATAAGAACCTGCACGCTCGCCGTCACGAGTGTGTTTCGCTGTTTACGAGCCGTTGGGTAATTAGTTTCAAGGTTACGCTAGTCATGCATACAGAAACTCGATCGAGATCGGAGCGGCTTTATCGCCGAAGCACTCGAATCAGCTGTGCGCGGTTTACTATGTCAGAGATAAAGATGTCGAACCGAGGGAACGTAGCCGCGGCGAGCCTCCATTATTTATTTATCCCATCGAAATACCGAAGGGCAAAGACGACGATACGGTCGACGTAACGAAGCGAATCGATTTGCGTGTTCGCTGCGTTTAATTAGAGGAGAAAGGGATTCCGTGTTCGCGTGTAGCCCGCGTTGATGGCCGGGTTTAAATATCGACGACAGAACGATGTCGGTTCACGTCCGCCTAAAGAAAAGAATATTATTTACGTCGATTGCGCACAGTTCGAATTCCTCGGAATCTTAATCGCAAAGAATATCGGCCATGGTATCTCGTCGTACAGAGCCGGCGATACGCGCGATTTCATTTCGTTTGCGAAACAAGAAATTGTTTTGCTTCGAAGCAGCAATTAGTCAACCACATTCTTCGACTCGGCTGTTTGTCGAATTCTAAGGACACCGTTTGTTCTCCAAAACAAACATTCCGGGTTGAACAAACGTGATTGTACATCGGGGAACTGCTCCTTAGCCGAGTATATACATAGAATGGTTTTTCTGATCTAATGTCAACTTTGTCTACACAAACGCGTCCCAATATTTGTCTGTTCGGAGTGCCCCGTATCTCCGCCCATTCATTTCAGCACGATGTTCAACGCGTTTCTTCAGACAATGTCGTTCGCGTACAAAGACCTCCGTCGCCTGTTTATTATTGTGCTCCTTCGAAGAGGCTGATAAGTTATTGCGTCATGGATTTCAGACAACGCCTCTGTTACGGTGAAATAGGAAACTTCGTGAAGATCGACGTATTTCACTTTCGCGAATCACTACTCAGACGTTTTAGGAACACAAATGACTTTATTTAAAGGTTGAATCGGCTTGACGTGCCGTAGCAGAGGTAACAGTCGACTAACTCGATACAAGAATTTAGAGTGTCTTATATACTATGTATAATCTTATGGATATAATGGATAATATTTGAGGGTACAAGGTTTTGGGATTATTCTATGGTACAAAGTATTGGGCTGCTGATTCACTGATGAACTTGGGCCTGGTGACGTGTTGCGAGGGTCGGCATCTTGGTCTTATCGGGTCGTGACACCTCGCCAGAGTATAATTCGTGATCGAGTTTAGCTTTAAACTTTTCGGAGGTAGCGCGAAGGTTACAACGAAGTTGTAATGACCCCTCGAGCGGGTAATAGAAGATTAAATTATACGGTTTCGCGGCATGAATAAAAAGGTGCGATCAGATATTAGAGTAACATTAATATTCTCGGACCTCTATCACCTACGCTTTCTACGGGTTCATTTATAAAACACTAGACCGGCCATTTCTCACCACGCTTCCCTTCGAAAGTAAATCATTCATGGATACAATCTACATATTGAATTTGTCCTTTCCATTCACGATTTCACAATAGACGTAGAATTTTACTCGGGAGCCATTGACAACATGCCAGAACGGTGAAATATATCTCCGTATCGAATTAATATAAATCCATCCATGTAACTAGATGTCGAATAAAGGACACAAAGAACCAACAAAACCTTCGAACAGATCAGACAATACCACGAAGAACTGCTATATCGGGCTCCCGCGGGATCTTTTCATAAATCACGACGGCCACCATTGCCGAGGTTCCTGCACCGGAGCCGAACGATGCACCGCGTTGCAGATAAAGATACCGAACGATCGTCCGGACACGCATTCGAGATCCTTCAGCGGCGCGTTAGGCTCGCAACACCCTTACACGTCCTCTCTCCCTCCCTGTTTCTCTCTTTCTCTGTCCCTCTCCCCAACCTTCGTCACGGAGAGTCGTTATTGGATTCCAGTTTCCCGACAAATTAACAAGCGTGCTCGCCCATGGTGTACATAAAGTCTGTTTCGCCGGGCTTTATCGTAAGCGCACGGTAATTACACGAGAGGCCGGCTCGTAGCCTGTCGAGGTTTGCACGCTGGTTCGTGACGGTGTTGGATAACCAGCCTCCGTCAACCGTGAATCATAAAAACATCCAACGATAAGAGATCTCGCTCGAAAAACACATTACTCATCGCCATACTGATTTTCGGTCAACCGAACTTTCTTCCCGACCGTCTCCTAGACCCGTACACTGAAAAACACGGCTGAGTCATCGTTCAACCCTATTTTTGGGGCCGCCACACAAAGCGACGTGAGTCATTTTTTAACCCTTCCGTCGATAACTACAATTTTCTTCGATGTCCAATTATACTCTCCTTCTCACTTTTGCAATTGTAGGTTTATTTTAACCACCGAACAAAATTGTTCGTCCTTCTCTCGAACTTTCAGATTTTCTGAACTCAAGCTATATATCGCATATTTAGCAATTAAAAAGTACGTGTTCTTAATACAGAGTCCCTGCTTTTAATTAAAAATCTCCATTTCCTGTGTACGTAACACGAGGAATGCAGACCTTTAAATACTCGAATAACCGTGCGCTAAAAATGAGATGAATAGCAGAACGAGTACTTTTTTATGCACGTGAAATAAAGATCTCTTGACATCCGCTGAACCTCTTCGCAGGAGCTTTATTCTGTGTCGTTTTATTCTCGTTCTTTCTCCGGGGAATGTTATTAATTCGTGGGTTATACGTGTTTTTCTACTTTTAATTTCGACTTACAAACTTTCCCGGCTAATTTTCATTTGCAAGAGAGCTGTCTGCTTGAATATTCCGTCGTTGATGCACTCGCACGAGTAGCTCGTTATTATTATTACGTAACTCGCGTCGCCTTGCCCTACACCCACGAACCAAAGTCGCAGCCACTCGGTCGAGGCAGAAAACGTAACTGCGAGCTTCTCTCGTTGAGATGAACGATCTCCGTTTCTAAGAACACGGGGTATAATTTCCGATTACGCCAACCCGTTGGTACCGTCGCGAACCGTGAAATCGTGTATCCGTCGGCGCAAGGCTGAAACAATAAAGTCCGCCGATACAAATCACCGGTGAATTTCATCCGGACATCCAACACCGGTTATTGTTGGGTACACCCAGTGTGTACGTACACGTGAAGTTATTCTGTAGCGTGTGCGCACGCTGAGCTCGCGCGAAATAACGCTCGCGAGGTTCGCGAAAGCCGCGTGGGCCGCGAAGGACGACGACGCGGCGGGAGCAACGACTTCGTTCGTTATCGGCTTCATAGAAAAGGTTCGCGGACATCCGAGACCGCTCGTTTCTCACCGCGGCGTCCATTTTCGGTATTGCGAGGAGCCGCTATCCGATATCTCAAGGGGAACTGGTTGCCACGCTGCTGGAACGCGAAACACGATTTTTCGGTCGGTCGGCCGATAGAGCCGCTCTCGCGTTGCCACTGTCCCGTCCCAGAACAATGCGAATTGTGCGTACATTGCATCGATAAACGCCGCCCCCTCCGATTTCGTCAAAATCAATGGTACATTTAATCTAGAGTGACCAAACAATTCGAACAAAATTGGCCGCCACGCTTCGGAAAAATTAAAACGAAATCTCGGATCCACGTGATTTATTTCGCTTGCCATTTACAAACCCAAAAAAGCCGATCAGTTCTTTTGTCGCCATATTTCTTGTTGCTTCTTGTAAGTTCTTTGTAGTTAAGTACAAGTGTGGAACTTACCGAATATGTGTCCACCACGTGGCAAGTAACGTTTACTCTACATAGTCGTTACACCTTTACTATTTGCAAGTATAGTCTTGTCGAGTACGTCAACAGTTCACACGTGTATTAAAAAGTATGTTTCTTAAATCGTATTATTAGTGCACGCGGATAGATTATTCGGTCCACGAACTTCCACAAGTTCCAACAGTTCTCAACATAAACTTGTCTAGCGATTTTCAAAAAGAATCGTGTTCTCCCAGGTCGGAGCAGTTCACCCGTAAGTCGACAGCCACGTATCCGGCAATCCCGGCCGATCTATCGGAAAGCGTAAATCACGAATCGAATTATCGCGCGATCACCGTTCTACCGTTTTAATTCAATTGTCGGGGATTAATTTGCTGGGAACAATCGTGACTCGTGAAGCGGGTTTCGTAGCACGATAGGTCGAAGCTGGGATTTACGAGGCCCCGGAGTGGATTTAAAAGAAAATCCGTGGAGCGATCGCGCACGCAACAGCCACTGTAAACGTTTCCCGGTCGAATGGAAAGCCTTTATCGGCGTTGCACGGCTCCAGATTCCCGGTGTCGATAAGAACGCTGAGATATTTGCAGCGAGAGAGCGATCGGTAGCAAGGTGGCGGAGCGTGGACCCGTCGCGAGAACACGGCGACAAGTGAAACGACCGAAATTCCTCTTGATCGAGGTTTCAGAGGCCGGTCGTGCGCGGGCGGACAGACTGGAGAGGACGAAAGCTTTCGAGAGCACGGCTCTCTCGACGCTCGTTGCTTTGTCGCCGGTCTTTTGTGCACCTCCGCCTGCTCAATCTACTCGGGCAACCGGTCGCCAATTGTATCGGAGCGTACAATAGCGGAAAAATGAACTCGCCCTGTACACGGGTTTTAATTTCCTCGCAGAGGTTAACTTTGCACGTCGTCAACCTGCTCGAATTCAGCCGTTCTGCTGCTCTATGAACGATTTTCTGCCGCCTATGGTGAATTTGAGACGCGTTAGTTTACGCGCTCTTTCTTTCGATCGACCAAACAACCGAGCTGAATGAACGAACGATAAGGTTTTAGAATTACAGCAGAGTTTCCTTTTTCAACGAATTTGACGTATTTTTGCATTCTTGAAATGTTTCTACTGTCCTGCATAAAATCCTCAGACTACGAAATGGAATTTCTATCAGGAAGTTTCGAGTTTGAGAAAATAGCATGAAGATTTACATGTTCTTCAAATCCATGTTCTAATAATTCGCTACGAAGAAATTGAATTTTACATTTCTACATTTGCATGTCTACATTTTGTATCGGAAGAAGAAGCAGCTCGGTTAGTAATTCCGTCAAGGTTGCAAATTTCCAGAAATATCGGCGTACGGCCGGAGCACCGTCGACCGAGAGAAACACTGTGAACAGAATCTCGGACAGCGGTCCTCGGAATCGGAACAATACGATTGAACACGGTAAACGTGCTATCGAGCCGGGGAATCGAGTCGCGCTCGTCTATTCGGTCGTGAACAAGATATACGCGCGGGTGTACCTGCTATTCGTGTACCTGGAAGTCGGGAAGAGAGTGGCGGCGTGGCGTCTCGACGATGAAGACGGCGGGTAAAAGGTGCGAGAGGCGGGACGAAGACAGAAAGAGAAACAGAGGGCGGGAACGAACACGGAGAGGGGAACCACCTGTAACCGCTTATCCGCCGGTACTTATCTCCCGGTGTTTACAGATCGGGGATAAGATTACATGTTCGAGATAACGCGTCGAGAAACGAACGCATCAACGGAGTATCGTTTCTGACCGCACGCGGTCTCGACGCGGTCCGCCCCGACCCGTTCCGCGCCGCCTCGTTTCTTCGAAACTCCAACAACGGAGAAAATTCTCCCGCCGAGTGTTTGCACCGTTGTTTGGATCATTTGTGATTTTGTGTTCGCAAGATTCGTTCATCATAAACAAAATGTATACACGAATGAAATCTGTGTTTACCAACGAAGTTTGTTTCGTTTCGTCTCGCACAAACGCCACAGACATATTTTCGCATTGAATGTTTACAAATAAAACTGAAATCGCCGACCACTGCACAGGGATAAATAAGTAAAGCAGTTATAAAAAAAATAATAGAGACGTCAAAGCCTTTTGCACTGGCCGCTACCCACGCGAAAGAAATACGTACCTGCATGACCACGCGTTCCTTTCCGTATCGTCGGTTTTGCATAATACTTTGTCATAAATATCCATGTGGTAAAAACGATTGCTTCGCTTGAACGATTTTTCAGTCGACGATTAAGTTCCTCGAGAATCGTGCTGTGCGATTCGCATGAAAACTCATCATAATAGACGTCTTCGTAGATGAAGCGCTTCTAATTGAGTCTTTGCGAAAGGCATTGAATTCGCCGCGTAATAAACAAATATAATTGATTTACTGCTGGGAGTAGATACGCGAGCGGTTCTCGATAAGATAATCCCCAGACCGTCGCTCGTATTTTACGATAAGCTTGTGCATTGGTTTCACCAGTCCGCATAAACTGATCTACTTGATACGCCGGCGCAACTGCGCAGCTTTTTTTTGAGCGACGTCGATCGCTATCCTCGGATCGGATAGCTTCAAAGCAGAATTTACGAACAACTGGAGTGGAACTGTGTCTGATGGTGAATTTTAATTCTACTGGAAATCTTTTAATTAGCATTTTCTTCAGAATCTCTAAGAGTTCTTGCGGTGAAACACAAACTCGTAGCATTACAGTAGATTCTGGATATGTATTTGGCAGTGCAGTTCTCTCTCTTAGCACCTTGCCCCAAATAAACGGTGGCTGAAACCAGCGGAATCCACTGTATTATGGAACTTGCGTTCCAATGCGTTAAAGTAAACGGCCTTGTGCTTTACTGTGCGGTGGATGCTGGGGTTTTACGGAAGGAGGAAAGAAGAAAATGGCTGGAGGATCGAGGTCGCGATGCATAAAAGTCGATTCGCGCAGGCGAACCATCGAATTTGTTATTCCTCGAGCATCAAAGACAGTTGGTCGCAGATCGCCCGGGGGCACGTGGAAAATATAACGATATTTTCGTTGGTATAAACGGTGCGTTCAAGCCTAATCTTAGAAAATCGTTCAGTGGCGGACAGAGGCGAGGACACGCGCGGAGCTCGCGAGATGCGACGCAGAGCGGTATTTCAAAAAGAGCAACATTGGGGCGCGCTGCATCGAAACTGCATCGCCGCGGCATGGCACGGTTCCTCCCTTCTCTCCCCACCGTCACGGCTGCTCCGCACGAGTGCATGCGTCGAAACAACCGGCGCGCTAGCGGCCCGACCACGCTCGAACCAGCCTCTAGTAGACGCGCTGCACCGAGGACAGACCGTGGTAGTGGTGAACGCGCTACTTTAGGGTCAACGCATTGCCAAGGTGGCGGCCATGTGGCACGTTCTGGCGCATGGCAGAGCGCTTGCGTGTACACTCGACCCGGCTTATCCTCGATTGGCCGCCTCTGTGCATACAACAACGCACCAGCGTGCTGCGGTTCTGCACTCACCGCTATTATTAAGCCCGTTCCGGGGGACCGGCTACCCTCAAATCCCAGAAAAGTGCGCTTCTTCATTCAGTAATCGGTCTCCACTGCAATCACGAATCCCGCGACTCCAGACCTCTTCATGCGAATTCACGTTTTCCAATGCCTTACAGCTGTTACGCTCCGCTCGCTAACTACACTGCGGATCTCTCTCTCGCTCTGCGAATATGTCCTGCATCGATTGAAAATCTCTGTGCCATAACCGGGTGAATTCAGATTTCGAAAACTGTGTAATTCTGGCACGAAACAATCGGGACTGTTCAAACATTTGTAAAACTTCAATAAGTGGAGTTTCACTAATAAATTAACTTACCAAGGTCTTCAATCGCAAAATAGAAGATTTACTCAAAATCTTCCACGATACTCCACAATGTTGTATGTTATAGTTCGAGAACGTGACTCCGGAAGAATGTGAAAAATTATTACATAAAAGAATCTTCTTTGTAAATATTTCTGCGGAACAGTGACTGTTAACAAAGTCTCGCAGTAAAGAACGCTTGCTTTATCGTTAAAGAAAATTGTCTTGCTAGCGCAGCAGCGGCCGACATCAAAGACATATCGAGCCGAGCTTGAAATCGGGGCAAACGTCGGCGAGAATCTGGCCAGCGAAAGGATTAAGAGCATCGAGGCCACCGCATAAGTAGCGCATGAACGATGCGACGGTCACAATGCGACGTAACGCGCACAGGATCTTTATTACTTCTCTCCGCTAACATCTGGTATGACCGTTCGCGACCGCGACGATAGTGGCGCGGCTCTTAATCGCGCGATATCGCGTCGTAAACGCGACACCGAGGAGGCCGGTGCCTGTAATGCGTCGATCGTAAAAGATAAATGATAGAAAAGTGCTACTACAGGATCGATGCGCGATCCGTTAATTATCGATGACGACGATTTTCACTTTGACTGCGGACATTCGTGTAATATCGATATTACGAAGGCATTGCGCAATTCTCGGAAATGCACTTCCTCTATTGCGACTTGTATGAAGCTGAAAGTACATAGTATGATAATGCGTTACACATTCTTGTTTCTTCTTGTTGGATTCTCTGGCCTGCAATGAAGTAGCTACTCTTTCGCGTATCTCAGCCGTATTTTTGAAAGAGTGCTGTCCGACGCAAGATCCCGGTGCACGTGTTGTTCGTAGAAGCGACTTTCTAAAATAGTTGTCGAATAACTACGCGTGTCAAATCGAGTATTGTGCCCGGTTGCTCGTGTGCTGTTATCTAAGCCCCTGAGAATGAAAGTCGAGAATGGCGCGGGTCGGTTTACTCTCGGCCGCATTCTTGAGCGTATTCCAGGGGAAAGGGGATGTTTCGGAACTTTTGGACCCCTTTTGCTGATTTATTGACGGCGTTTAACACCCGGCCGTTCTTTCTTGCGCGTTAGTTAACGACTCGCCTTTTTTAACTCCCTTTCTGGAGCAAACAGCCATTAACACCTGACAATGAAGCCGCCGCGACCGGCCATTTCTTAACAGTTTGTCACAGATCTAACAAATTTACTTTCCCCCAAGTGCTGGCCAGTTTGCTACTATTGACACATGATTAACTTGTTTAACTGTAGCAAACGCGAACTATCAATTTGAATGGATGAAAGCGCAAGCTTCCAAGTGGGAATATTTTCTTGGTGGTAATTTACCAATAACAAATTAATTGCTCGAGATCCGCTGGTGAAATTGAAAATTGTTTTATCGGTTTTCTCGTTTTCCGACACCTGGGAAGAAACCATCGACGCGAGAAGCATGGGAACAATTATCATTTTACGGTTGTTTCATTAAACAGGATTGAAGGGCTCGAAACAGTTCCCTCATTAACGACGTGGCATCGCCGTTTTGCAGCCGGCGTTTTGCTGTAACACCTCGTGAAAAGATCAAATTAAATTCGTTTAAACGGAGAATGGCGAGCAAAAAGATTATTTTTCTCGGTCCCGTTTGTTTTATTGCGTGCCGCAATAAATTCCGGTAGAAACGGCGCGGCGCTACGCTGCGTTCGCACAGAGCTGCGAGAAATCTCGTTCGAGCCGTTCGTCGGCTGAATTAAATTCAAAGCCTCTTTTTTTCTCTCGCCCCCTGGATCTGGAAACGTATTAATTAACTGGAGCGCCTATTGACGTAAACGCGGTTACGGTGTTTTTAGCGATTTATGAATATATACGATGTCAGCGACGAGGAAAACGGACACGATTTTTTCCGTTTGGTAATTGTTAGTGTCAGCTGAAACAACGTAACTTTTGTTCGTAATCTGACTCGTTTTCAACTTAAGGAAATGAAGTTTCTTACAGTTGGAACACAGTAAAATGTTTAATAATTCCGTGCCAGCGACGAGGGCTTCCATAATCTTCCAGCGGAGAAAGTTTCCAGACTGTTTCCATAGCTCAAAGTGAAACTTTTCTGTCGAAGCGTTTGATTCTTTTGCGGAAAGTACAGGTTTCCGGTCAGTTTATGACTAATGTACAATATCCTTTATACAGGGTGGGCCTGAGTTTGCATGGCACACGGATGTAGCCAATCAATCATTCGGGAAGCGCGTATTCTTATTGAAAACGTCTTATTACTCGTGCGAATCGACGGACATATTTTTCTGACGCAATCGTCTTCACGCGCCGCTCTGATAAAAGGTGTCGCAACAATGCTCAACAGATGTGAACAGCGTTCGACCTGTGCACCAGCGTGTTGTGGAGCTGAAAGAAACACAGGTAAAATCCAGATTTGCGTACCGTTACGCGGAATCGTTCTGACAATAGGGTCGTGCGAAAGCGGCCGCCGCAAGTCGAATTGTTATCTGTAAACTGGTACGTATCCTCTGTCGTAACGGAGTGTACCCGCAGTGCACGTGGTTCCGACGTTCATTCTACGCGCATAAAAGCGATTTAAAGTGGTCATTTAGTTTTATCTCGTGATCGCTGCCTCGCGATGCGGATTTCCCCTTACAAGGCCTTCCTATGAATCGGGGGCGTATCTTTCAGCGTTGCCTCGTTCCATCTCATTTTTCCTGCCTTCGAACGGCTACCTCTCCGACAGAGCGGAGCAATCTATTTTATCTATAATCCACTACCCGTAAATTTCATCGGGAAATCTTTGCGAGTACCTTCGGAAACGTTCGGAGAGCTCTAAACGTTTTTCGAAAACCACGTTTGCTAATTTTTGCGAAAACGCAGAGGAAGGAAATATTTGCACGATCCTTCATCACATCTTTCTGTGTTTCATTGGAACTTTTACTGAATTCCTCGTCATTTTTGCATTAAACGGCTCATTCATCTGTACGCAATTCATTTCCTGCACTAATCTAAGGTATTTGCAGTGCCTTTTGCCAGCCGTACAATGGGGACGTCATTGGATCGTCCAATGCTCGTCATTATCCGTCATCACAGTCGCCGTCGCAGCATGCGACGCACTTGGCATTGTTCTCATTCCATTTTTTCCATGTCGGCCGGATCGGCGCGCTGCTTTTCGTCCTTCGACTCCATTTCCGCGTCTCTAATCAACGATTTACCGAAGCGGAACGCGATGTACCGTCGCTTAATCACCCGACGATTTCGCTCTCGGCGCTTTCTTCCTCCGCTCGGAGCCTCGTTGCTCGTTTCGACGCTCTGCCTCTCTCTCTCTCTATGTCTCTTTCCCTCTTCCTCTCTTCCTCTAGACGGTTTTTCCGCCCCGCCCCCGCAACCCCTTCAAAGTTTTCTCTTCAGCGGCAAGGACTCGACTAACTGGATGTTGGCTCCTTAGCCTTAGCTTCTGACGCGGAACTTCCATTTAATTAACCGGCAACTCGCGTCGCGATACTTCACTATCGTCTGCCGCCCGCTTATCCTCGTTCATCGTGACGTCGCCGCCGCCGCCGCCGACGGGAAAGTTCGACGAGAGCGCTCGGCGCTCCTTTTTCCGCCGTCTCCGAGAACTAGCATAGTTTCCACGCTTAAATGCGTTCCCGCCACTGTCGTCAAAATGGATCCGCGCAATTGAAACGCTCGCTCCCACGAACTTCGCGCGTGTTCGACGGCCAACGACGGAAACACCCGGTTATCCCGAACATGACCGTAGATTTCGACAACGTTTACGCAAACCACCAACATGTTCGACGGTGTTTTCAACTACATAGCTCCATGTCCTCGAAACTTTCCATCCCGCAACTGAAGATCAATGCAAACTCATTCGAATAAGGAGAATTAGAAATAGACACCCGGTACGTGCATTATCACATTCTGACTGCTATTAAAATTGTCCAAGCGAGGCAAATGCTTTTCTGAATTTTTCTACGTATACAATAAACTTGAAATGTTCCAGGCTATTAACTTTCTCCTTGGAGAAAATTATTTGCCGCCTTAGCGAACGGTTTAAAAATCAAATTATTAAATGCTAAAGGCAGAAGTACAACCGCCACGGGCTGTTCGAGAGAGAATAGTTGGCTGTATAAGGTGAAGCCGCGTGGGGATTCGTTATAAATTCGTTCATAAACGCTTAATCCCCCGAAGTGGTATCTACAGCTCGGCGCGTAACAGAGATTTGTTCGCGAGCCGCCTTTTTTCTCGCGACGACAATACCGCGGGCAACACGTAACCGCTCGCGAAGTGTGTTTCTGTGTTGCAGCCGCCGTTGCACATGGTGGAATCGAGCCTGCGGATAAATTTACCGCGACCCCACGGTTTCGAGCAGCGACGCGTTCGTTTTGTTTCTCCAGCTCTCGCTTATTTCGTTTCGGAGAACCGTTCCGCGATTTACGCTCTGCTCGCATTCCACGAGCGCCGTTTTTCGAAGGTTCCGGATCGAGCGAGGCTCTCGAAGCATACCTTTTTAATCCATTAAGCGCGATTCCGTCCCGAGCATCGTTATTAAATTATGCTCAACGGAGATATCGAACAGTCTCGGGGGCGAGGTCAGGGCAACTCGATGGAAGCTCGACGCGACGAAGGAGTGAAATCTTTCCCGGAGTTTCTTCTCGATTCGGGTTACGGTTCAATGACATTGCTCGGAGAGGTGATTATGAGTAATTACGCTCGGAATTAGAAAGTACAGTTGTTAGACCGTACGCCGAGGTCCCCTAGCCTCTATCTCCGTAAATTGTTCAACGGTGATGCAAATGGGTAGTTTTAGCGGCTGACGGAAGTTGCGAGCTCAAGCTAAGCTGTTTGAGCCGTGTAAACAGATCGAGGAGCGGCGGATGATTTGTAGGAAATCTTTAATTGGTCGGATATGGGTAACTACTGTCTTACTCCGAGTCAAACAAGCGGGAGAAAGTGGATTCAAATCAGCCAATACATATTCATTTATTCAGCGCGGACTATACTAGGACTGCTAAACCTACTTTCCAGGTCCTTGGGATTCAGCTCCTGGACTATTCTCGGATCTACGGTGTATCGGGCTCGAATCCTTGAATCCCACTCTGGAAGATATGTTGGAGCATCTAAATGAGTACTTGTGTACTTGAGAATAGTTACATTTATTTAATTTCGACCTCGCAGTCAGGAAATCCTACACCTTAATATCCGTAATAGCCCTAATCTATCCTAATACCTTAAATCAACGGCTGCATCTGCTTTTCTCTTTTTGGTTATTTCTTTCCTTTTTCTGTCAATATTTCTAAGCCAGTCTACTATTTCGCCCATTCTTTCATCTCGCGCTATCTTTTTAATATTTGTATTTATTCTCTCTACGCCTTCACAGTCCTCTGCCAGATGTTTCAGCTTCCCCAGGTGTCTCTCGCATATCAGGCACATTTGAGAATATGTACATAGTTACACTTTGACTACGCGTCGGATTCGATTTTTCAGGTTCAGGTTAAAAGTTGCAGGATCAACGTTAAAGTGCATTATCTGAATTAGCGGTATACGCATATTGTGTGATATTTGTTTATTATCGGTGCGTATTAGTTGAGTATGTGAAAATGGCTACGCAAATAATTAATGACCACCGCGGCGCTCGGTTAATATTCATACGCCGGAATAAATTCCACCAATTTACGAGAGATATTTATTCTGTTGATTAATCGTGCAGCGCGATGTTTGGTCGGCATGCTCATAAAACGATTAAAAATCTTTCATCGCCGATACAGGCCGAGTCTCGTTCCCGCGAGTGCGAGACAAATATCGAAATCCGTTTGATTCGGTCGAGGTGAGGCGGGGCATGGTCGGCGCAGAGTATATTAACGATTCCTCACGGCCGGATGGCGAAATAACGAGGAAAGCCGGCATGCAACGGTGCCGTTGGAGCCCGCAACGGGACACAAACGTTCTCTCCTGTTCTCTTTTCTTTCTCCTGTTCACTCGAAATCTGTCACCATTAACCTTCTTCGCCTCTCTCCGTTCCTCTATCTTTTCTTGAATTGTTAATGTCACGTCTCTCACGTTTCCCCAATCCGTTTGGAATCTTGATTTATCTTTCGTCGTTGCCGGCGCATCATCGTTTCGTCGACTTTTCCTGGATCTTGACTTGGAAATCTGCCTCGACTTCGCCGCGAGTTTACGCTCCACTCCGTTTCCTGCTTTACGAACGAAGCCGCGTGGACGATCGAGTCTTTGTCCATCAGGGACCGCACAATGCAATTGAACAATCGGCCATTGCCACAGACTTATGCCGCTGCTAACATTATAAACAGTTGGTCTTTGACAGCGAAACTCGGGGAACGTTTGAATACAATGTAAATAATCGCTGTTATCTGCGATACCGTCGTCGCGGTGCACCTGAGCTACTTTCGATTGCCCGTTTGTTCCGATGACCATTCGTTCTCCGTGGGCACAATGATGCATCAAGAAATGCGAGACATAAACCTTCATCTTCTATAAACACGTAATTCTTAGTTTCAAATCAAAGCAACCCTTTTGTTTTGTTTAAGGGCGGTGGGGAGATGCTATTACGCACACACCCCTTAGATGAAAGTTGGGGGAACGGGACTTTTTCCCTAGCCGTACCCGCTAAAACCCCACCGCCCAAGGGTTTCACACCCTATTCCTTCGTCTTTCTGGTCGACGATTGAGGTGTAGCGGGGCCTACTATCCGCATTACACCTGTACCACTCTGTTTTGCTCCGGTAAAACCACGCCTGTTCTTATCAATTCATATCAAATCAACCCTGAGCCCTGTGGAACTACTTACGTCTAACTGGCACAGTATGAACCACTTTCTAGCAAAGTTGCATATTGACGTTCCTGGCGACAGCAGCGCTTCCTTCGAGCGCGAGCAAGATCAAAATTACATAACGAGTAAATAAATAAAAGTCGGCGAACGTCGCCGGGGCCCGTAGCCTCGTCAGTGTCCGAGAATCGACTGGGAACGGCGCGTTAATGCCAGCGTCGCTAATGTTCGCTGTTACGCAATCAACTTCTTCCTCGTTTTTCTGCGGCGGCCGTTTCCTCGTGCAGCTTCGTCTCCGCTGCGGTGCTGGTCGGCCTAGCGAGCAGGAACGGCTGGCTACGTTCAAACAGTGGATAAATATAGACCGATTGCGGACTGCCTCACGGACGACGTCAACGACGACGATGACGACGACAGTGGCGGCGAACAGACTCCCTGGCTGCGCGCATACCGTAATTACACGACAATTAGAAAGCAAGGACACGCTTCGCACCAACATCGCCAACGACGACGGATCGGTGGTAGACGGGCCGAGGTGCGTCCCCTTGGTACCCCTCTCTTCCGGCAGCTTCCGCACACATCTCTCCGTCGGGTCTCTGTTTAACGAGACCCGCCCGTTGGAATTCAAGGGGAACCATTTACCGGTAAACAGTACCGCTAATGCTATCAAAAGTACACGGACGTCGGCCTTTGTCAAGCACGGTAATGGTCCGTAGTCGTAACTTTGACGACGGTATCGTTAATGCAGTCGAAACGATGATTGCATCAAAAGGCTCCAGCCGCGACCTACATGGTATGTACACAGCCCGCGAAGAACAGTTTTCCTTGCGGTCGCGACACCCGGCGAACATCATTTCACTGACATCTTTTAAATACAGTGTTCGATCGTGAAGGTCAGCTAAACTAACTCCTAGCGGCATAACGACCTTGATCGCCATAAAGGACGAAAGGCTCGACCAAACATAGGAAATCTACCATATTTAGAATATTGACAACTCCTAAGGACACACTGCTGACGAACGCATGCTGAACCTTTCTTACCACGCTTATATTAGCTTGCCGTGTTGTTGTTATAGCCGTCAAATCTTGTAATCGAATTTTAACCCTTTGCACTCCGTTGTCCCCTCTGAGGCCCCACTAAAAATTACTGTACCATTATTCGAAATATAATTTACATTATGAAATATATCGGTATCTAATCAATTACTAAACATTTTCGTATTGTATGAGGTATTACACCAATTTCATATCCATAAAATTGCACAAATCATAGGGAATGGAAATATTCTAGATCGGAAGAAATGTTTAATTTTCCAGTTAAAATAACTCGGAGTGCAAAGGGTTAAACCTCTTCCTATAGTCCAATCTTGCTGAAATTTTGTATACACACTTGCTTCCGATGACAATAAAAGTAGAAAATAAAATACATAAAAAGAACTTTTTAAAAGCCACGCTTATATTAAAATGCACTAAAAAGGAGAATATAATATTTTTTCCTGGTTCTCCATAATTAATAAGATTAATAAGATTTAATAAGATTTTTCCCCAAAATGTTATGCATTTAGTTCAAAATTTCTTCTGATATAAAATTAGCGTTCGAATAGATAGAAAAATGTAATATAAATTTAAATAAAATCATGACATTAGTGACTATAAATAAAAGCGTGAAGCGCCCACGAAGATTACGTCAATATAGTTTAGCGCTCCACGCTTTCATTTTTATAGTCACTAATGTCATGATTTTATTTAAATTTATATTAAATGTTTCTATCTATTCCGACACTAATTTTATAACAGAAGAAATTTTGAAGTTGCTTAAAATTTTGGGGAAAAATATTATTAATCATTTAACTGGATTCGGTATTTTATGGAGAACCAGGAAAAAAATTATTTTCTCCTTTTTAGTGCATTTTAATATAAGCGTGGTTTTTAAAAAGTTCTTTTTATATATTTTATTAAAAAAGTATTAGAAAAGTTCTGAATATCGGTAGACAATAAACCCCACTCTTTCTATAATATGAAATAGAATTTATTCTATAATTTATTCTATAATTATTTATTATTTAGCAGTATATCTGAAGACACATTGTCAGGCACGTTGTATAGGCGCTCGAGAAAAAGAGAACGAATGTGCCAACCAAGTAATAGTAGATTAATTTTGTCAATTTGTTTCTTAAATAAATTCCAACAGAATCAATTTACAAAAATATATCCTTAATATTATTTGTAACGATCCGACCTCCCAATTCCGGGATCGGACACCAAATACAGCGATGCCAATAAAATTGTTCGTCTCGACTTTTGTCCAGCCAGATTGTCAATCCGTCACACCGGTGCGTCGTTCTGCCGCAGAATTCCATACAAGCACCGTTTCCACCGTGCCGACCACTTTCTCCTTGATATTTATCGACTGTCGCGACTAACCTGGTCCCATACGCAGCGCCTCGCGAGTCCCTAACTGGTTTTTGGCATAATCGCGCTGGCCCATTTCGTTCCAGCTCACGGGATACTTGAGAATAAATAGCGGCGGAAGCTGGGCCCTCGTCGTTAGCCTTGTTCCGTGGACCTTTCGGTTTAATAGACTCGTGATCGCTGCAACTCCGCGATTTTTATCGACGCCTCGCCTCCTTGCGATTGTTTATCGCCGTTATGATGAGCACTGTTACTGCCTTGTAAATTTCTTTCCACGAGAACACTTCGATTGTTCCTGCTTGCATGGTAACTCGATTCGAATTTACGAATGACAGCGTGTATTTGTTCTCGCCTAATATTTCATAATTATTGATTGACTTCTATGTTGAATAATTCTAAAGTTAATGTGACCTGTTGTCCATAGATACGCACTCACGTCCGTTGAATGTTAATGAGTTTATTTTATTAATTGGGTCAGCGAAACGGTTACTGACTATACTTTATCATGTATCCTTCTTTCTATTATAATACCATTGTAAATTTAATGACGGTGATGATGGTGTAAAATTACATCGCGATCTAATGGGCTACGTTCCATTCGCGTAAATTCTCTATTTTCGTATAACAGATGCGAAAGGTTTTAAAGGTTCAACAATTATTAAAAAAAGAACGAGGATTGTGTACGGGCAAACAGGTCGGTAAATAACAAGAATGCTCATATTGTAAAACAATAAAGTAATGAACGATTATTCTGTCGAGAGCACATTGTTTTTCGAAAGCGGGCAAAACGCTCCAGACACGATAAAAATAAGCAGAGCGGAGAGCTGTATAAATATTTGTACGCTAAAGAATCGTACGTTCACGGTGCAACTCCGTAGTTTCATTTTGTGTCGGCACGAATGTCCGTGGATTGCGCTTGCTCAAAAAGAACAACGTGTCCGGCGAATTCAGCAAATCTTACGCACGGTCATCAAGTTCGTGTATCGCATCGTCGAATCCGCGTTTCGCTCCCGACAAGCTCAGCGGCTCGTTACGGTGTTTCGAAGTGACAAAATTACAATCGATCGTGCCCCGTTGCTGCTACACTAGTCACGTTCGCTCGCGAAATAAATATCTCGAATTGAATATGCCCGTGAGTCGTGCTCGGTGCCGGTTTGGTTAATTGCGTTCGCATCGATATCGTATAATATTGATGCGCGGGTGATTACCGAAAACGGAATTACCGGGCAAAGCAGGTTCCGTACGTTCCGCGGCTAATTTATCGGTGGAAATCAATGAAAGCGGAATTTTCATACGCTACGAAAGAAACCATATCGGTCCGCCTCTCCAAAAACGTCGGGTTAATCGGTTATTAAAAGCCCGTCGAAGGACTCTACGGCATTAGTGGAATATGTGTGGTGAGAATGAGTAAGAAACATGATGAGTGAGAGGCAAAATGGAGTGAATGTGGTTGAACGAAATAAAGAAATGAGGGTGTTTTGTTAGAAAAATTTTTCAGTCGTTGATTGCAATATATTTTGTTAAATACGAAATAATATTATAGTAGCCTTTGCGATCGCTGGACGCTGATGCTAAATTTCTCGACTACTGGATTAAGCTAAAGCGCCATTCAGCGACTTCTTTCTATTGCAGAATCTAAATCTCAGTCGTTAATTCCATTAAGTAAAGGTAATGATGGTAACAACAGCGTGGTGGTGTTAGACGAAGAAATCCGCTACAATTGGATTACTCTCCGCATAAAATCCGCAACCTAATTACGAGCAAGACTCTGTTTTAGAAACCAGTCGACACGAGGTAATAACCATCTTCATCGAGCGCGGAGATAAAGATTGAACATTGCTCACGGCAGCATTTTTATTATTTTTATGGACTGGATTCGCTCGAAAAGTGTACACTGTTCAGTGAATAACATGCCGGGCGTATCCGAGCGTTCAGATATTCACCGATATCTCGCTGCTTCGTCGCGTTTTTCATATCCGACAATATTTTCACGGAAAGCGATTAGAGATGCTGACGTACTGCAACCGCTACAAAGGGTTGGTTAGCGCGTGTCGGGGCTGCAAACAGAACGGGAGGGAGCGGGCGAGGGAGAGGGAGGAGGAGAGAGAAAACGAGAGAGTTTTCACAGATGTTCCGAGTCAGCCAGCAGCGAAGGGAAATAATCGGTTGAGCGGAATCTCTGGCAGAAATTGCTAAAAGCGGCGAGAAGAGAGTCGTCGGTTCGCGTTCCTCTCTCTGTTTCCCCTTCTCTCGCTTCCTCTCTTTCGACGAAGCGGCGAGATAGCGATCCTTCCGCGGTACCCTAATTAAATTGAATCACGAAATACCTCGGGGCAGGAAATACCCAATGAAGACGTACATTAACAAATTAAAGCGCCTTCTTGTTCGAGCGATCCTTGGACACTTGCCAGTCTTCGCTTTAAACGCTGCGAGAACCGCCTAGACGGGATCGCTGTTCGACTCGGCGGAATGTCGCAGAGCTCGATGTAGCCGTCCGATGTTGCCCCGGTTCTCGAAAACACCGTGAACCGGACGATTTTGCGAATAACGATGTCGGCATAAGCGTCGAAATAATTCTTGCCGTTCCGGCCGTGCGACGCGGTGGCTGCACACCGCGGGCGATCGACGAGAATCATTTCGGTTTCGTGCACGATGTCGGTCAACGAATCGCGTTGTTACTAGAGCGGAACGCATGAAAAATCGATCGAGTTACGTGGATGTTGCTCCGTCATGTTTTACGCGACGTATTTACATATTGATCGCGCGCCGCTCGAATTGTCATATGTTAATCGGATCCAGTACCGGCTCGATTAATTGTTTCACGGCGCACTTGATTCCGCGTATCGATTGCCCGTGCTCGACACGGGATACTTCGTGTGTACATGTGTACCTCAGTAACCCGCAATCAATTTTCCGTCACTTCGTCTTGCGAATTATTGTCATACACTCACCGAAATTTCTATAAAGTCACTGTGTTTTGTGCCCGTGCGTAATCAATACGGGCCTGTTTACGTACTTCTTTAAGACCTGGTGTATGTTGCATTTTTGTCCAGAAGAATTTAAAAGTTGTTGCACACGTCTTGTTACTGGGAGCTCCAATTCAGCTCGAAATTGTGCTGCATTCTTCCTCTCCTTAGTCACAGACCTAATTAATATAGGCTGAACTTTAGAAACCCCCCCCTTCCTTTCGACATTTGACATACGTCATTCTATTCGTTTTGACATGCTGAACACAAAATGTACGTGTCATTTTTGGCTGAAATGAATAGTTTTCGAGATATTCGTGAAAAACTGCAGTTACTACACATTGAATTTTGTGTATACGTGCACGTCCATGCTGTGCGTGTTAGGTTAGGTTAGGTGGGGGGGGGGCGGAGAGACGCATACGGAAATTCAGGAGTAGTCTATCAAAATTGAAAGACCCTGGTTTCTCTCTAATGTTTAGAAGCAAAATGTAAACAAACGCCGCGCCGGGACTGGTTTACGTTGCCGCAGAGTGTGGAGGAATACGAAAAATTCAATACAGTATTAGCGATAGTTTTTTGCGAATATCTCGAAAACTATTCATTTCAGCCAAAAATGACACGTACATTTTGTGTTCAGCATGTCAAAACGAATAGAATGACGTATGTCACATGTCGAAAGGAAGGGGGGGGGGGTTTTCTAAAGTCTTACCTTAATATAATGAATGTTGTCTCTCTATTTTATTTTATACCACATTTAAAATGATTTTTTCCGCAAGTTTCACGTAAACTGATATAATTATTGATCACAGTACATATATGACCGATTAATTTTCTTAGCAATTGCGCGATTAGAGCAGCCCATATCTTTATAAGCATCGATTGATGCTTTTTCTCACTTGTTAGTACCTTACCTCCCGGCATTCTAATACACGTGAATCAAATTATAGCAAACAGGGTTTCTATGAGTTCTAAAACTAATACTTTTAGAATATTAGCAATTTCCCGTATTTCTCTGCTCGGAATACAGAGATACACTAAGTGACTTTATAGAAACTTCGCACTTGTGTTCTGCACCACACAGAGAAAAATCAAAACGAACGTAAATAGTAAACATAGCAGTTTAGAGTGCGCAGTCCCTCTATCCGAGTGTCAACAAGGCACGAGGCCAGATACGATAAATCAACAAAAATGGTAATATTTTTAAAATAACTATGAAAATGAAGATGACTTTATAGAAATTTCGACCACTGTACAACAGCTAGGACTTATAGTATTCGTAAATTAGAAATCAGTATGGCGAAGTTTGTAAAGAGGTCAGCACGAACGAACTAATCAACTTTAATAAAATACAATAGATTAACACATTGATGTCGATGCAAGAAAATTCCCACAATTCTTATCCATTGTCTACTCGATAGAGAAATTGATTATAATTTCATTGTTGCGTTCACTGCTACGATTTCGCGCTACATTCCTACAATCTTCGATAAACGTCTTCAGAAGCGGAGCATCGTGATCGCATTGGCGCAACAGCGCAGAGAAATTGCCACGTTTTTAGCACGCTTTCTACAGATTCCGTTCTCTTCCTCTCCCTCTCTCGCTGTCTCTGTTTCGCTCTCGGTTTTGACGGACGAAGTCGTCGCCGGTTAAATTTGGTCCGGCGTTACCTCTGTTTCCGCGTCGCGCGAACTCTGATTCTGACCCGTTTCCAACGGATGTTATCCTGCCTGCTCGGGGTTATGCTCGGCACGCGTATCGATCGGTTTCGCCCCACCGTTACCGACTTGTCCAGTGATTTCCCCGATACCGGAGATCTCGGTGAAATTTGAATAAAATATGCGAGCGATCTTTCGCCGTTCAATGAGCGAGACCGCGCGCCGTTCAATTCTCCCGGCCGCAAAGTCTGCATTTTCTTTATGTGGCGCAGTTTCTCGAGATTGGACGCCGTGGCCATCCACAGAATCGGAATCCACTGATACTATTAGCGGATTTCATTCAGCTGTAATAGTACACCATTTCGAAGCAGCGAACGGTAATAATACCGGAGCAACTAGTTAAACCACTTCGATGCACGAGATGCTTTCTGCTCGTTTGGACGAATTCGAGATCAATTAAATTTATCGATAGACTGCGGATCTTTATGCGAATTCCAACTTTAATGGTTAATTTTTTAAATATCTTAAAAAAGTTTATTAAGCAAAGAGTGCAGATGTTATTTAACCCTTAGCATTATTCACAATATTGTTTGAATTATTAAATATGTTGATATCTAAAAAAATCATATAGGATAGAATTATTCTAGGTGGAAAGAAATGTCTAATTTTCTAATTGAAATCGCTCCGACTGCAAAGGGTTAATGTCTGTTACTATCCTCGTTTTCTTATCGTTCAAAAATGTGCACAAACTATAACTGCACGAAGATCCACAGTCCATTCGTCGAGTTGCAGTTAAAATGTCTGTTACCAAATCAATAGAGACGCGAGTTACCACGGAGCTGCGAACTTCGGAACGAAATGGACCCGGTGCGAGCTTCCCATGAATTTTTCACGAAATTATTTGCGATTCATTAGAATCATTGGTATGCCATCAGATGCGCCCACGCGAGAAATATAACGGGAATGGATCGTTACGAGCCATTCGTCGAACGTTGCATGCAACACGTCCAGGTGTGGTAATCGATTATATCACATGTAACATTGCGGCCATGTGGATGCAACCGTCTTTGTGTTACTTAATTGGGCCCGACAAGAGACATGTAACGAGGGAGGCTTCGTTCCTATTCCCACAATCATTTTACACTTCATTGTTGGGTCATGCGTCATTCCGATAAATCGCTCTTCACGTGTCGGGCACAATCAACGCAGCTCGTTCGGACTATATCGCTTAGTTATCAGTGTATTCCGATGATCACGTTTCAATACTCCCCTGTGCATCCGTCTTTTGTTCGACGAAGAAACTTTCGCTTCTTATTCCCATTGTCGGAGAATAAAAAGTAGAAAAAGAACTTCTGGTAAAAAAGAAAATAAATGTCCGACTCGTTTTAATAGAATTCGTTACGAGTGCATGCTACTGTCCTTTTAAGAATTGAATGCCTTAAAAATTTGTATAACATATGCATATAGTGTAATGTACAAGATATCCTCCAGGAAATAAATTTTTCCTCGCCTCGACTTTATGAAAGATGTAATAAAAACGGGAATTTGCGTATCGATCCACGATCTAGTGATTGCGATCGGCACGAACGCAGCTCAGCGTCCGTGTGACTGCACTTCATGTTGATAGCGGGCAGGAGGGGAGATCGTCGAGCATTTATCGAGGCGTGCTAAACTTTTCCGCTCCGACGCCTCAATTTCTTTCATATCTCGTTTCCTTTTATGGAACACTACTAAATTTCGGTATCTCGATTGCTATCGACAATCCAGCCGTCACGGAGCTGGAATCGTTTTTCAGCTATCGATCGGTGTCCGTCGATGTTTCCGGAGAGTACGAGGCGAGCCCGAACGGACGCCTGGGAAACGCAAATCACGAGACGGCCGGGGCCGCGAATACGTCGCCGATGGGATAAACGGACATCGTCGGCGGGACGAAATGAATCAATAAACCACGGCATTGCGATCGCTGGGGCCGACGAGCGTTTACGCGCGTCGCGGCTCGGCTCGGCTCGGCTCAACTCGGTTCTCTGTCGATTCAGCGTCCCGTCGCTTTATCGTTTATTTTCCCTCCCCGAAAAACTCTAGGAAAATACACTCGGCCCTAAAACCCTCCGGCGGCCGACGCGCGTTGCTTTTCAGTCGATCCACTTTTTACGATATCCGTTCGCGTTCTTCTCTACCCCGAAACAACGTCCTCCTACGCCCTCTTAGCTCTTATTGGCGTCAGCAAGGTGACTGCTGTTTTATTTGGGGACATGAAGCTACATATTGGGAATGTGGAACGCGCTAACCATTGTGCTTATTGAAATGTATAACAGTTTCTCAGTAGATATGTATTTCTTATTTTTACGTAAATTTTTCTTTTTCTTCAAATGTATTTATTTAATGTTGCTTTAACGTCAAAGGTCGTTAGCAACACGGTACATTTTCTTACAATATTTTATACAGATTTGTAGCTTTGATATACTGGACAAGACCGGCGATATACTTCTCAGCACTTAGGTAAATTGTTTTCAGAAAGGTTGACCATTATAAGGGCTGAAATATTTACCTTTCATAAATTGCACCGACGCTGGAACTCCCTGTATAAATATATTACGAAAAGACTGACAAAGGGCGTTATCCAAGTAGCCCCTGGCTTTTTAGCGCCCATTATTCACAACCCAGGGGTGAAAGCAGCCCCTAAGGAGGGATTAGTAACCATATTTGGTAGTTTATCTTAGCGGCTGTTAATCTTCGAGAAAAATTACAGATATACGATCCTATCGATGCTAAATTGATACACAGATCTTTAGAAGCTAATTCGATTAACAAATTGATTACAGTTAACCCTAATTTGTGTGGCTATTTTCATCCCTTAAACAACCATGGGAGACGCTAACAAAATATTTCTTCAGGTTCGAATGGCAGGGGGTTGAATAACACCTCTTGTTCGAAATCTTTCTCGATCGAACTGGAAAATAAACTTAGCGCCGTTTTCTCGTTCCGCGCGCGAAGTGGTGTTTTGTCGCTGATTCAAAGATTCGTCTGTTTGGAGAACGTGTTACTACCGCGGCTGCAAGGTCAGCCATTAGCGTCCCAATAGATTTGCTAGTTACTTACGATTTTACGATTCGACCCACCGTCGAGTTACGTCGCCTTGCGTAATCCGCTCGGCATCGGCATCGATTCAAGGCCGGTGACGCGTCGCGAACGCGGGAATGCAAATAAAAGCTGTGCGATCGATCGAATCCGAGTATCCCGTAGTCCTTTGTACTGTCTCCGTGGTCGCAGGATCCGCGAAACGGATAGTAGGTGGACACACGGGGCTGGGAACATGGGATCCGTTCGTATCTGTAGGTAGACGTGGGAAACCGAAGTTCAGAGTTCGCCTGTATTCGTCCGGTAAATGTCAGAGGTTGATTCGCTACGGAACTTCGCCGGTGTTTGTTCAATTCTGCCGATTGTCCGTGCGGCTTCTAAACTCGCCTAAACTGGCTAGGAATTTCGCAAAGAGAATCGCTTCACACGATTCTGCTCCCGTAACTCCGCGGTATCTGGAACAATAAGCTGGAGAAATAAATACAATATCCCTTTGGTCATTGTTAAGAATCGGCATGGGAGGAGAGGTAGTGTGATAATGGTCGACTTTATTGTAATAATGGTTTTATACAGCACATGGCACGCACGGTCTCTCGCACGCAGTTCAACTTAGCAACGCACAACCCAGCGGTCGTCATTCATGCCCCATTCATACGTCTCACATACCGCGTTTATTGTATGCATTGACTTTTCTCAACAGTCATCCAGAGATTAAAATCTATGGAGATTGCAATCGCCGGGACGATTTGCCTTTTTACTCCGGCAGTTTCAAGCGATCCGAAGTCAACGATCGAATATCTTCGGTCCCGTGCCTTCTCGCGGTTCACCGGGGAGTAACCGGTTGCGCCCCATCAAACTTACATCTCTAAAGCAAACTCCGGCAGACGCAGGTCTCCGTCGTGACCCATTTTGCTTAAAATTTTCCGCGGTCGTTCCTCCGGGGGCGGACGGCGAAGACACCGGAGATCAGGAGAGAGCCATTAAAGGGCGCTTTGAAAGTGTCCTCGTCGTCAAAGACGATGACGCCGGTAAGGGAAGAAGATTCGCGACGAAATCGTTCTCAGACGCGTTTTACAGCATTCGCCGGCTCGCCGTAGCCCCGTAAGGCGTCCTCGTGGGCGGAAAAGAAGCAGCAGCGAGCCCGTAAACTTCTACGTTGGCTGGCACGCCGGTGACCTTTTCGAGTGCGCTGCAGTTTTCAGCTTTGCTACGGATTTTATCTCCGCTCATCGCTAATCTCTTCTGTCGCGACGACGATGGGATTCGATGCTTTTTGTTTGAACAATTACGAGCCGCCCACACAATCCTGCATACAATCATCGTCCGACGCATTTTATTACGTTCAGATTCAATTCCGACATCGAAAATGAAATTGCGAAGCACAAATGTGCAAAGCTACCTGCAGTCCGGAATTATACAATTGATTGAATCTAATTCTGTATTTTCATAATTAATAAAAAAGAGATACACAACTTAGCCGAACGTGTCTATGCCACCACTCGGTAGGAAGAATTGTCATCCCCATTCATTTCTAAGATAACCAATAAGGAAAGACGCCGAGTCGACCTTATACACGACGAGACACCGAATGCAGATCACGAAAATCGCTCGAACCAAAAACATTACTTCACCATCGAACCTCATCATTTTGTTACATTTTGTTAAGTTTGAAAATATATATAAAGTGTTAACTTCCACGAGAGTCAACTTCATTTCAAATAGTCGGTGTTATTCGTATAACACCGTCAAAGCCCCGAGTATCGTCGCGAGCAAGCGAAACGGGATTTACGACCCCGCGAAGTTCGGCATACGGACTTGCGGTATTTCGGACGCTTCTAGAATAAAGTGTCCAATTATTAAGTTGGCAACTAAGTTCGCGACCTCCACATATTCTCAAACAAAGTCATTTATATATATATATGTAAAGACAATATATTGTCTTTAATTTAAATCGAGCGCGCTTTGCATGCTCAGCGCACTCTTTTGAACGGTTCTCACATTTGAGATAAATAGAGAGAGATAGAGATAGGAAAAAGAGTAAAAGAATATAGAGAGCACACGTGCATAGAAATTAGATCGAGATAGAGGTAGTTAATCAACAGAATAAGTTAACAATAGAAAGTTAGTGTGAATAAAGAGAGTGAACAATAGACTCTAATTGTCGTTTCTTTATTTACAGGTGAGTTTGTAAATAGTTGTAAAAAGTGTAAATTGATAAGCATTTAATAAAACATAACCTTTATTTACAGAGAAACAAATTTGGTCTGTTGTTTCATTATTAACACAGGATATAATATTCAGACATTATATATATATTTTTTAAGCACGAGTATTTTATCAAAATTCAGAGCTTTCCAATGATATCCAGTTTAAATGACGTTATAATGATACAATAAAAGAATTACGAAACAAAAGGCCGCGAATTTAGTTGAGGAAGGACAGCGTATGGGAAAGAAAGAGACGCGGACAGTCGCCGTCATCGGCACAGTTCAAAGACCCGCGTGTTCTCTTTGATCCGTACTTACATGCTGTCCTTCTCTACGTTCGGCTTTCGATTGAACTCTCATCCGGTCGGCGCGGTAGACGCAGTCATTAAGAAATAATGTCGGTACGTGATAGTTGTCCGTGCAGAACGCAGGCTGGTTGACAACTATCGCGACTTTACTGTAGTATTGATGTCGAAACACGGTACATGCAGTACTAGTGACCTCGGCGATGCAGGTCACGTCGCGTTATCTTCACGCGGACGTATATGTAAGAGATTTACGTACTCCGAAAAATTGTTTCACTGTTCCAGCCGTTGAAACACTAATATCAATTTGCTGCGAACGTGTAGAGGAAATATTTATTCCACTAATTTTACGAGTACTAGAGAGAATCGGACAAATTGTTTACGTTCAAAGGATATGGCATTAGTGCTAATGATTAGAGGATTTGATGCATTTATGACAAAAATGGGTACGCACAATTTGAAGCAGAGGTCGTATTAAAAAATTTAAGGACATCATAAGATAAGTCTTGAAATATCAATGCGAACATTTTTTAACACGTTCGCTGCCAAACAATCGAGTTATCTCATAGGTCGAAGTTTGTGCTTAGGCTGTCATAAAACATTTTATCGCAAATCCGACTACGATATAACTCGTATAATTAATAAAGCAATTAAAAATTATCTAAATTCAATATCTTTCCCATAAATACATGTTTTGTATTTTTATTTTACAATTAATTAAAATTTGTTGGCGTGGTGGAACCGTTTTTGAAAATGTCGCTCGGAAGCGAACGTGTTAAGTATTCTTTGTATTAGAATAAGGATTTAAAGAAACTCGAAGAAATATGATTTATGAACAGAAATCAATGTGACAGAGGCGTCCAAAGATAAGATTAGACGAAATCTAGTCCGTGAGTGTCCGTGAATCTATAATGAGTGAACAGTCGCGCGCGTGACAAGCTGCTACTGATGTTAGAGGAAGGTTAAAATTGAATAATGTTGGATTTGGACTCCACGGACATTGGAGATTAGGAAAGGTCGGAGGGTTCGAGCCCCATTCGCCTGGTTTCCTCTTTTCGATTGGACTTGCGGCACCTAATTGTAGAATACAGTGCAGGCGTGCGTGAGAAACATTAAATAAATAAAATGGAGAGAAGGGTCGTTGTAATTTCGCAAATTGTCGGGTATTTACTATATTTCAAGAGCTTGAAGAAAATTGAGAAAATTTTCAAAATCGAAGATTTCAATATACAGAGAGTGTACAAAGTATTCGTACATATTTTAGAAACTAATAACCTTTTTATAATTGTACCAAACGATCTGACTTTTTATAATCAATTAGAAGTACTGTTTTACGAAATGATATGCAGAAAAAATTTCCCAACAATTATAATTTACAAGGTTACATGCAAAAATAAAAAAGGCATCTTTCTAAACTTTTTTATTTGGGTCCTTAATGAAAATTTAAAATATATGTTTAGTAGATCTATGTTAGTTATACAAGTGCTAAAAATTTCATCGAAATCGATTAACACACACGAGCTACAAGCGGTTAAAAATTGTGAAAGTCGTAGTTTTACACGACTTTTGATCAGTTTCTGCTTAAAATCCACGTACATCTTTCGATGCGTGTCGTTTTTTCCTGCGTTAACCGATGTCGATTAAATTTTCAGTACGTATATAACTAACATTCATCTACAAAACATACATTTTAAATTTTCTTTAAGGGCCCAAATAAAAAAGTTCTAAAAAATACCTTTTTTATTTTCGCATTTAACCTTGTAAATTATAATTTTTGGAAAATCTTTTTTGCATATCATTTCGTAAAACAATGCTTCTAATTGATTATAAAAAGTCAGATCGTTTGGTACAATTATAAAAAAGCTATTAGTTTTTAAAAAGTGTACGAATACTTTGTACACCCACTGTATGATTTTTCTTTTTTTAGAAATCATTAAGGAAAGAATTAACATCCAATTTGCTTTCTATTTCCTGCAATCGATGCAGACAATTTTTATTTTGCATAAAGATCCGCAGTCTACTGATTACAGACTAGACAGCGTTTCCTCGGCTCGTCGTGCTCCGAATCGATAATCTCGTCGATGACGGAAATGGTATGGAACTACGATCTACCTACCTTCTTTGCGTATTTGCGGGAGTTTTCCATCGACGTCAGCTGCACACGCAGTCGCTGGTCACCGGAAACACTCGATGTAACGCGTGGATTATTCCGCTAAGTGTGTACACAGGGGACTACGCGGTTAATTGGCTTTGGTTCGTGAGGAAACGTACGTGGTAAATGGTACTGCTAACGCGTATGTAGCTCGATGAAATGTTGTGGAAATATTGTTGCAACTATCTAATTCAAAGATTACCGTGTCTTGCGGTACAAAATCGTGACACCCTGTTTGGTTTCGCGACGAGTAATCGCTACACTTCTGACGATAAGGATATACATAAAAATTCAAAAATGAAGCTCGAACATATGCAGTTAACCAAACCAAGTTTTACAAAAATGCACAGTTTAGTTTATCTTTAAATAATTCCCACGAGCGTATAAGATATGACAAATATACATACAGTGAGTGTACAAAGTATTCGTACACCTTTTAAAAACTAATAAACTTTTTATAATTGTACCAAACGACCTGACTTTTTATAATCAATTAGAAGCATTGTTTTACGAAATGATATGCAGAAAAGATTTCCCTAAAATTGTAATTTACAAAGTTACATGCGAAAATAAAAAAGGTATTTTTTAGAACTTTTTTATTTGGGCCCTTAAAGAAAATTTAAAATATATGTTTTGTAGATGAATGTTAGTTATACACGTACTGAAAATTTAATCGAAATCGGTTAACGCAAGAAAAAACGACACGCATCGAAAGATGTACGATTCTGTGGATTTTAAGCAGAAACTGATCAAAAGTCGTGGAAAACTACGATTTTCACAATTTTTAACCGCTTGTAGCTCGTGTGTGTTAATCGATTTCAATGAAATTTTCAGCATGCGTATAACTAACATAGATCTACTAAACATATATTTTAAATTTTCATTAAGGACCCAAATAAAAAAGTTTAGAAAGATGCCTTTTTTGTTTTTGCATGTAACCTTGTAAATTATAATTGTTGGAAAATCTTTTTTGCATATCGTTTCGTAAAACAATACTTCTACTTGATTACAAAAACTCAGGTCGTTTGGTACAATTATAAAAAAGTTATTAGTTTTTAAAGAGTGTACGAATACTTTGTACACCCACTGTATATACAGGGTATTTCACCTAACTTGACCACCTTGAATATCTTTGTTGTTTTTAAAGACACGTCAAATGTCTGAAGGACAAAGTTGGATGGTAAAACGGGGCTCATACGATGCCAAAAAATTTACAGAAAAACAACATTTTTTTGTATCGTATGAGCCTCATTTTATCATTCAACTTCGTCCTTCAGATATTTGACGTAAATTTAAAAACAGCAAAGATATTCAATGTGGTCAAGTTAGGAGAAATACCATGTATATACTATAAGATATGTAAAATATGTAAAAAGCAGGCAGATAAAAGTACGAAATGAATAATAAACCTGTACGGAAAGAAGTGTGGCAACGGAACAATTGACGTTAGCGGATCGTGAGCGTTGGAAAGGGAGGACGAAGAAGATCGCCGCGCGTTAAGTGTATATTGAAGGGTAAGCCGGTATCTCTCTCTCTTGAAAACACTTTGGAGAAATGGAGATTGCCGAGCGGACAGTCGCGGATAGTCGCGGGCACGACGATAGCGTTCGCCGAGGTATGTTCGTTGCGATACCGGGGATCGATAATAGCCAGCAGCGTGCGGCACACGCACGTAGCCGCGGATGCACCGGGTCCTCGTGTGTGTGTCGCCGTGTGCATGCTCGTGTATTGGATCGCGTACGTGTCGCTACGTAGGCAGACAACCGAGAACAGCGGCGGGAAAGAGAGGGAAACAGGGAAAGAGAGATAGGAAGACAGAGGGAGGGAGCCGGTACAAAGTGTACGAGGCTCGTTGCATCGGTTTTACACTCTTCCTCTATTTCCCTCCCTCCCTGTTTTTATAGTTCGTGACTCGTTCCTTCGTTTCCCGGGTGTTTCGCGACATGATCCGTCGCGTGTTCCGCGGGATCCAGGCCGTTGAAAGTTAATCGTCACGCGCCGTGACGCGCCGCGCCGGCAACTATTCGAAATACTATATGAGCTGGGATTAACGCACCGTCCCGGACCGTTCTCGCTTTTAATGTCGAAAACGGTAATTAGAAAGAAAGAACGTCCAGTAACGAGATCGGTCGATTTTAATGACTTTCCACCGATCCCGACACCCGAGATCCCTTTCATCGATAGCCCAGCCGCTGTTTAATGCATCCAATTTGCGAGGAAATGTACTTTTACTTTCCGATCGATCCTCCGTGCTGATTGCTGCCCGCATATCTCCGGCTCGGGTTCGGGCATTGTTCGTAGATTCCAGTGTCCCGATCGAACGATCATATTTACGATGCAAATAGTAACGATAGCTTCTCCCCTTTTTCGTAATAGTCGCGCGCCGATTCGCGTTCACCTGGACAGAAACAAAATTTCGATGCACGGGAGACGAGGCTCGGTCAGATAGCAAGAACAGATTGCGCATGCGGCTGTGCAGGCAACCTCAAGTGCACCCTGGTCACGTGAGGTCGTCTGTTTTGCGTCTAGTGAAACACATGTGCGAACAGCATAGTTCTTATTGATCTACTTGCTGAGCTAGTTCAGTTATGCCCGATTCTGAAGAAGTCGACTCGAAGAATACTCGAGACTGTTCAGACCTCGTATCGTCAGCTATTTGCCATGAACTGTGCACTAAATACTCGTACGTTTCAGAAACTCATTTGTCATAACATTATCGCGCTCGTTACCCCCTTAAGTGATACGCGAAAATCGAGAAAATAGTCCAAAACGTCGTTCATTAGATTATTTCTACCCTTTTTGGGATATTAAAAAGGGTATAGCCCAGGGGTCGGCAACCTGCGGCTCGCGAGCCACATGCGGCTCTTTGGATGTTTTTTCTTATGAATAAATAGATTAGTTTTTTTTATCAAATATCTTTATTTATGCGAGTACTATTTATTGTTGGCAAGAAAATATTTTGTGGCTCTTTAAAAACTTTGAAATTTTGTAAATTGTAATTTTTGACTCTTCCGACTGAAAAGGTTGCCGACTCCTGGTATAGCCGGATAAGCATGGGACAGCCGCCCCCGCTCCGATTTTCCTGATTCCTGTCTTAAAACATCGTTTTATGTCTAAAAAAACATTGTGTAAAATTTCAAATGTCTACCCCCACCGATAGGGGTGATATTGAGGTAAATTCCCCCGCACTTAAATGCAAGTTGCTCTAAAACGAGAAAAGATATCGACATGGGATAAACGACAAACAAAAGATATAGATACACTCTATATTTCAGATTTTGTCAGAACTTTTTGCTAATTACTTATAGTTGAAAATAATTAATTAATTTTTTTAACTATTTTCCCCTGAGTTGACACCTACCAAAAAATTCTAAAATATTGCTATGATTCTAACCTATTTTGTAAAAAATCTCAGAAGTGTCCGTTTGGTGGAACAGTGTCAAAAAAAATTAAGTATGCCGGCGAACGCTCGGTTTGATCAGTAACGACGCAGCGACCGATTCCCCTTGCAGCGGCTAGTGACGGGAGCGATCGGGAAGTCGGCGCTTGTACGGAAAAGCTGATTGTACATGTAAAAATGCGACTAAATCTTCTAATATATGATTACAGTTGGAAATCTAAACAATTATATTCTAGGAAATAGCTTACATTGAAGAAGAAAAATACGTGTAAAGCCAGTTTGTTGTTGTCAAGTAGCAGAAAGAAAAAGCTTCTCACAAGTATGTTGTACGGTCACGGTGTTAGAGGTTCTGCTCGATGCTCTGGAGGGCTCCAGGGGAAGATAGTTAAAAAACTTCCCAAAAAATTAATTAATTATTTTCAACTATAAATAATTAGCAAAAAGTTCTGACAAAATCTGAAATATAGAGTGTATCTATATCGTTTGTTTGCCGTTTATCCCATGTCGATATCTTTTCTCGTTTTAGAGCAACTTGCATTTAAATGCGGGGGAATTTACCTCAATATCACCCCTATCGGTGGGGGTAGACATTTGAAATTTTACACAATGTTTTTTTAGACATAAAACGATGTTTTAAGACAGGAATCAGGAAAATCGGAGCGGGGGCGGCTGGATCATACTTATCCGGCTATACCCTTTGCCGGCATGCGTTGCACGAACTCACTTAAGGGGTTAGTTAGCTAATTTCTCAGGAGCGCTTTACAGTTTTCGCGTGGAGCGAAGTTTAAACCGATCCGGGACACTGGTGCATCATCCATGTGCGTGAAAGCAGAAATCCCTGCCCGTAGAATCGTGATCCCACGCGAAACTCGGTCTCCTCGCCGGGAATAACAGAATTTTTGGCTGCGGGCTCGTAATCGCATATTTAAATTTGCCAGCTCGGACGGTTTCGCATTAGTGGGTCGCGGGACGGCTCGCCCGGGCTGTTCCGTTCAGTTTACCGAAATGGATGTTAATTTTCGCCATAAACCCCGAGTAACGATCTGTAATTTCAGGTGGTGCATCCAGTGTGCCGCAATTCGACGTTGGTCCGCGCGTGCATTGTCTCTCTCTCTCTCCTGTACTTTTCTCCCTCGCTCTCGCAATCTGCCTCTCCGTCTGTCTGCGGCGCGTTGCAGCCTCTTCCTCTGTCCGTCTGGGTCTGTCCTTCCCCCTTCACGCCCCCGCGTTCTCTCTTGCCGCGCGTGCTCGTCCCTATTCATCTTGATTATTATACTCGGCGCGCGGCCGACGAACCGGGATTTCATAAAAGCCTCGGCGCGCACCGAACGCTGCGCGCCAGCTGAACCGCTTTCATTATTTCCTTCGCTCCTCCCTCTTTTTTACCCCGAGCCGCGCGTTTCGTTGTTAATTGCCCGGAGCAACAGGTTCGTCTAGGAGACACGCGGTCACTACGCCCGATCTCCGATCCTAGATCGATCCCGATTAGAATCAGCACACGGACCTGATCCTGAATCGTTTACAATAGCGATCGTTTCGACGTCCCGCGCATTTGCATTCGAACGAGGTCCTCCGACCCGATTCCGATAGAAAAAATCGTCTAAATGCAGCCAATTCGACATGTCGCTTCATTTTAATTAAAGACCCCGATTTCACGTGTGTGCAGTTCGCGGTACGTTTACTACACGTGTATTTAATAAGCAAAACGAAATACAGACCGTTAAATACACGGGTTTCCGTGTAGTAAAAGTTATGCGAATTTCAGTGCGGCTACACATTCCATACACGTGCGCCGTTGTGTACGCGTGTGATAGACACATATACTTTGTACGCTTTCGCTTAAAAATAAATGAGCAGCTAGCTCGTAAAAATAGTCGGCTGGTTGATAAAGATCTGAATACACGGCTCGGTCGTGATTAAACAGTGGATCGTTGTGCATTTATGGCACGTGCAAGTTTATAAAACACGAGGAATCGTGTGCATTAATAAGGATTAATGATACTTTTATTCAATCCTGACTGCAAGCTAGTCTGCGAGAAATCGTCTTCCTTATTTCGTACTTGCACGATCCGCTTAAAACAAAAAACTGAGGTTCGCTTATAATTTCACGCAAAACGGTGATATCGTTTAGCTGAGAGATCAATATCGAGATCGCGACCAATTATTCCGACTTCGATTCTCCGCGCGGGACAGAGTTTTCAGCAGGATTTCCGGGGCCGTACCTCGACGCCGTGCTTCTCTCTCTCTCTCTCTTTATGGTTCGATTGGGATCGGCGAGACGTGCCCGCTCGATCGACCGGCTGCTGGAAAAGCACGGATAACGAAGCCGGTAACTGGAAGTCGATTGCGAAAGTTGGGTAACGAGTGCGTGGTTGCGTCGACGAGACCCTCGCGGTCACTACTCGCTTCGCGCCGGTTTCTTCGAGCATGATCGAGACCTCGATGATGCCCACTATCGTTTTCTTGCGCACTTCCAACAAGAAAACGCGATTTCTATCCCCGCGATCGATTATTTCGCGTGCAATTAATTCTGTAAGTAGGCTGAAATCAATTACGAGGTATCTGGGTCATTTATGCAGATCGCTGCGCTTCGAGAACAACATTTCCTCGGTAGCGTCGTGCCTGAGTGCCTTGTGCGTAGAGTATCTGCCCCCACCATCTGGCAGCGCAGCCAATCGCGACTAGGATAGAATAGCTTCCGCTACTCTCGAGCGACTCGTGCCTCCTGAACCCCGCGATATTATGGGAGAAATAAGTACTGTATCGATTGAAAATGAATAAACCCGTGTGTGTATAATTTTCTTTTTACAGTTATTCTCATAAAATACACCAGTCTTTACATCTGTTTACAAATCGGATAGAAAAACAGTTTACCACGATCAGACGAATCGATAAAACCATGGTATTGTATAGCTGAACCGGGAGAAATAACAAAAGCGGGGCGAAACAGCGAGCCGGGCAAAAAATGAATTCGTTTCTTCGGTGATCGATTCGGTTGCGTTTTGTCTACCCGCTGGTCCGTTCCGCCCGTACCAATTAATTCCTCGGCCGTGTATAACTCTGTGTGCATCTCTCTTGTTAAATTACACGCAGCTCGATCCAAATCGCATTAAAGATTTATCCCGTTATCCGTGCCACCCTTGTTCGCCCCTTCTCTCTATCTCTCACGCTCTCTTTCTCGTCCTCTTGTCGCCCCTGCGTTATTCGAGCCGATCTCCGAGAGATAGAAACTCGTCGGAGCCGATAATCAGTTCGACGGGGACTATTCCAAGTTCCGTCGATTACAAACACGAGCTTACCTCGCCGCGCGTTACCTGTACTGTTTCGTTCGAAAACTCGAAAACTCCGTCGTATCGACGGAAAGGAACAACGAAAGTTTTTCCTCCGGCCCGTCGAACTTCTCGGGAATCAATTTATACGTTAACGAATAGAAATGACGATTTGTTTTCTTTGCGTTCGCGATGGACGCGGAAAGTGTTTAAACACCCGTTTCCTTTTTTTTTTATTGAAAGCTTAATTGGAACTCCCCATAGGGGGTTATAAAGCACCCGTTTCCTTGATTACGAGTTTATGGTACAAGGTAAAAGAACGAGAGAAGCACAAGATTCCACGAATCGAAAGCTCGAACTGTTCTAAACGTTAAATTGATAAAAGATTTATTTAAGAGACGTTAGTGTAGAGTAGCTTACTGGATAGATAAACCGTTGCGGACTGGATCGGCATAAAGAACAGTGGATTTGATATTACGTGACACTGATAAGCAAGTTGCTGACATTTAATTAAAATGAATATACAACTTCTGCGTATGCAAAATTGATTTGAAGATAGTTAGCACTGGTGTAAGATCTAGTAAAGACTGGTGGAAGAATATTATTACGCATACGCTAACTTGTACTTGTGAATTTCTGTTGCAGATGAAAGGTCGAGACCTGTCCCATTCTGGAATATTACCGTGTTACCAGTCGTTAGCAACAGTGCTACAACGAAGCAGCGTTAAATGAGGTAAGTGTCTCGTCGCGCGCATCGAATCTTATCAGCATTGTGCTTTCTCTCCGCCGAGGTGTTCCTCTCGCAATCTCTTATCGAAAAGACTGACGCGTCGTTACAAAACGTCACATCATCCGCTTACTTGAACACGCAGTTTACAATATCGTACCTGTTGCTCAAATGAAAGTGGACAAAGTGCGCCGACTCAAGACCCGCTCATCGAGCGAGAAGGAATCATCAAAAATTTTCTACAAACATTCCCCGAGTGCTATACAAACAGGGTATCGAAGCTGAACTCGAAATCCCTGTAACAATATTTCCCGAACATAGCGGGCGTTCCATCCCTATAATCGCGTTTCGCCGATTTCCTCGTAATTGAATCGACAGTCCCACCGTATCAGGCGCTAGCCAACAGCAGGTAGTCTTGCATCAGTCTTCAGTTCCGAAATAAGGCAGCAGCCGACGAAACCATAGCAGTATCGTGTCCGCTGTGCTCTATAATCGCGTTACCGGTCCCCAGCGATACGATTATAGAGACGGAACACCCGCTAAGTTCAACACGCACCGTCAAGGATACCAGCAACGTAACAGCGATAATCGTTAGCTCCCGACAAACCGGGAAATTAGCTCTCCGAGGAAAATGTCCCATACGTGGCTGTCGAACTTTCGCACCGTGGTCTAAAAGTCAGTTCTAGCGCGAATAAATTAAAAATACCAACTAACGTAGATCTGTTAAAATTTATACTTGTATGATAGTTTGATATGTATACTGCAATAACAAAAGCAAAATTAGTTAATCACACCACCGTATTATTGTTGGCAAGACTGTCAACAATAAATGGATTTACACCACTTTCAAAATAAACGGTCCATATATTTAATAAAGCGTTACACGCAGTGAACGAATGTGGGAGTAGACAATATTATCCCCTTCACTATTTTTGAAATATTGCAATGGACTATCTGATCTTGCTGGCATGAATTATTTTTGTTAAAGTAGTACTCGGTTAAATTTACACGAGTTTTTATCAACAAAAACGGGATCACATGGGAACCCTTTCGATTGTGTACCGCACGACTTCGTGTAGAAAATTCCACGAGCAAGTAGCCGCTGCGGAAGCTCGACAAGGATGAATTGTAGCAAATTGAGTACAGCATGATCAGCAGAATGTAGTGCAGAGCGCGTGAGACGGGGAGGGGGGGATCGTTTACAGTCAGTTTGGTAGTTTTCGGCCTAGTGGAAATTGACCCACGCGAGATTAAAGCGAGTGGAGCCGGGGATCGCGCGTTCGAAACAGCGGCGGACAGGAAGAATCCGGAATAATGAAGGTGTTCCGCGTGACATTGCCCGCGATCATCGGGTTCTCGAATAATCAAGGAAATTAAATCGTAATTAGCGGGGGGCCGGTGGTCCGAAAATCGTCCGACTGGATTTTCGTAACACAATCGACAATGATAGGAAATCGATTGCCTCAATTTGTCCGATTGAAACTATCCCGAGACTATGCTCGGAATTCCTATTAACCTTTCTCCGGTCTCCGTTGCACCCCCCTCCCGTAGTGGCGCGCCGCCACCCTTCGCTCGCCCATTGGTCGCGGCCGTTTCCACAGGCTCGTTGTATCCCCATGTCCATCCCCACCGAGAGAACCAGTTCGGGGTCTAGGCGGCGCGATATTTCATTTGGAATGCCAAGAGGGGAGAATCCTTAGGCCGATCCTTTAGGGTCCTCCGCGACCCTTCGTTACTTGCATTTATACACGTCGCTTTTACTTCTGCCCCCGGTCTTCTTCTTCTTGCTACTTCTGCCGGTGCCGCTCCCCTGCCGCCCCTCATCCACCACTCAGCATCCCCTTCATCTTCGACCCCACGGAATACCGGAGATTTTTTAAACGGCAACGCGCTCCGCCACCTCCAGCTTGATATTTCCTTCCGGTTGGAATTAGGCTTACCGGGCTGATTTATGCGCGACGCCTTCGGCCGAGTTGATATCGCGATTAAACGCGAACACACCGGATTGAGAAATCGTTTTTTCGTGGGTGTTAACGCGATCTCCGGGCAAAACTAGTCGCCCGTTGAACCAATCATTTTTCATCTCGGGTTACCGGCTCCGACGGAAGTCACCTCGGCCCGGTGATTTTAATCGAAAGTGGACGCCGATTCGAACAACCGGTTTAATACGTTTTCCCGCTGTGGGATAGGTCGTCCGCGGGCTCTAATAAATGGAGGTGTTTCGAGTAATTCCCGATTAAACGTCATCTATTAGGTTCAACATTAATCTACCTCTCGGAAGCCCAGGCACTTGTAATTGCTGTGCCATCGGTGTATTTTTCTGTTTGCTTTCATTAGTCTATCGTAATGCGGTATAGATCGAGCTTCGATAAAAAAAAGTAGGATTAATCGTTGAACAACACCGCGATCGTGAAATAGTAAACATCGCGCGAAACTTATCGAGCAACGATTCACTATTACAGCTTGCAGTGAGGTTGTTTCTTGAGATGAATGCAAGTAAATTGCCGGAGAATTAATAATTCCCCTCGTGGGATTGGTTTAGCATGTCCAACAAGATTGAAAGCCTGGTTACAATGTTGCCGACCATTTATAACGATGGACGTCAACGGTATAACGTATTAATCGTCGAATGGCTCGGCTAGAAATCAGTTCGGATCGATCTCGGCGTGATATTTCAGCTGGAAGACAGTCTCGCTAGCCCCTCGAAGGCGTTCGCATTTATTACGAGCTTTATTCCGTCGAGCTTCCAGTGATCGGCTATATAACCGGCGCAAACACAGCCAGCCAGCCCGCCTCGCTTTCATTCACGGCCCGGAAATCAATTATTCATGCAGGATTCCCTTCTCCGTATTCTCGACGGCCGCTTCTTCTTCCACGGCCGCGTTTCTCCACGGCACGATTGGATTCGAATCGCTGGGAAGCTGCGCGAAAAAAATCAAAATACGACGGAAGAGAAAGGTAGGAGCTGTACGGGGGAGAATCGGTAATTAATATTCGATGAAAGGCCGACGCCGCCGCCGCCGTCGCGCCGCTGCTGTCCTCGCGCGTTCTCGAAACCCCGATTTACGATCATTTCCTCCGGAATGATTCATCCATTCTTTCCTCGTAATTTGTACCGGCGAAGGGAAATTAGCTTCGAATGTCAAGATGAAATTGATACTCGCTAAATCGATTATTATCTACCAGAGTTTCGGAGTACTTTCTTGTACTATTTTTCATCTTATATTTTTACCATTTTTGTGTTATGTACTCTGTCACCTCCAGCTGCTTCAACCTGTCTCCACTTTTCATTTATTTCTCTCAAAATTAACGACCTGCTTCGAATGTTGTATTATTAAATCGCAGATACGCGTTTGTGGGACATTCACGAGCACGCTCATTTATTGCAACGCACACCGAAATGAAAGTCACGTCTTGGTATTTACAAATCTTGCGAAACGTTTATTTAACGTTCGTAGAAAGTAGGAAACTGCTCACCTCGATATATTGCAGAAGCACTTTTATATCCTCGACCAATGAAATTATTTCTCAGCATAACTATTTGAATTTCATACGAATTTCGAGCGATGAAGTGTCCAGTTCCAATGTAAAATGCGTCACCTTCCAATAAATGAAGTTAGTACAAACGAGACTGCGCCAGTACTTACTTTGCTTCCTTCTTTGATCCTACCGGAATTTTGCGCGAATAGAACAAAGGTTCCTCTCGCGAAAAGAGATGTAATCAGTAGTCGCCATGTGGTGGAGAAACGTCGCAGCAGCCTGGAACGTTTTCCCTGAATTGCACCGGGGGTGAGCAACGTTGGCTGCTGGAACATTCTTAGTATTCATTAACGACGCGAGGGTTTCTCCGAGGGTCCGGGGTCCGCTTTGTTCGCCCGAAGGGTTTCGGACACACAAGAGCGGCGTTTGTACGTCAGAATAACGGATGACTCTGCTCGGTAATCCGTTCGAGCTCGTCCCTGCCAGCCGATGACAAGGCAATGCCAGAAGGACTCGACAAGGGATAGAGTGGCGAAAGAGAATCGAGAGAGAGAAGAGCGAGATCTCACGGGTCATTGGTTTTCGCGAGAGTGCTAGCCTAACGCGTGGATTATTGTTGCGCACGTGTCGTTTCACCAGCAAATTGCCTTCTAACGAATCTGCTCGACTCGGCTGAACAAGCCATTTGTCGTTGTCTTTCATTGATTCCTATCTTTCGCGTATAATTACTTCGAACCATACTCTCGACCTCCTTGTTCGCCGATCCTGAATCATGCCTTCGAACCTCTTATTCATCAACTCTTAGCAACACCGAAGAATTCTTACAAACTGGGAATCATTTACAGTGAGTGTACAAAGTATTCGTACACCTTTTAAAAACTAATAACTTTTTTATAATTGTACCAAACGACCTGATTTTTTATAATCAATTAGAAGCATTAGTTTACAAACTGATATGCAAAAAAGATTTTCCAAAAATTATAATGTACAAGGTTGCAGGCAAAAATAAAACAGGAATTTTTCTTAACTTTTTTATTTGGGTCCTTAATGAAAATTTAAAATATATGTTTAGTATTTCATCGTTTAGATTTCATCGAAATCGATTAACATACACACGAGCTACAAGCGGTAAAAATGGCGAAAATCGTAGTTTTACACGACTTTTAGTTTCGTAGTTTTACACATCTTTCGATGCGTGTCGTTTTTTTCTGCGTCAACCGATTTCGATTAAATTTTCAGTATGTGTATAACTAACATAGATCTACTAAACATATATTCAAAATTTTCATTAAGGACCCAAATAAAAAAGTTTAAAAAGATGCCTTTCTTATTTTTGCATTTAACCTTGTAAATTATAATTTTTGGAAAATCTTTTTTGCATATCATTTCGTAAAACAATGCTTCTAATTGATTATAAAAAGTCAGATCGTTTGGTACAATTATAAAAAAGCTATTAGTTTTTAAAAAGTGTACGAATACTTTGTACACCCACTGTACGTCTAAGATCCCAAGCTAGACACGTGTGCATAGAATTGCCGCAACCTAACAGCTCTAGGCACTATCGTCTTTAAAAATATTATACTTTTAACGCTAGAACCACCGAGTTCTGGTTCATTGCCTTATAATAATGACAAATTTGCATTTATTTAGATTTCGTACCAGTTTTCTTGAAATATATACTTCAATAGAGAAGTCCACTAAACAAATGTCTCAGTAAAACGTATTTATAACTTTAATATCTCTAAAAGAACAAATCAGCAACAAGTCATTTTGATTCTTCCGGTAGTTCTAGTGTTAAACTTGTATGATTTAGTTCAATAAAATGATTGTTCTATAAAGTACTGAACATCGGAATCCAGTGCAGCAATTTCGCCCGAATTCCGCGAACAGAAGCGGCGTTCGTTAATAATCTGCACGCCCTGCGCATTCAGCGGGCGACGCAGCCTCCTTACACATTCTGAACAGAAATATAACAGGACATTTGTAGAGCGCCACGTGGCGCTCGACGTTAGCGCGTCGCGCTCTCCGGTTTCCATCATTTGCCGGACAATCGCGCTCGTTTTCGGGTCCAGTCGACGAATCAATTAACCCGAATTCAACTGGTGTAACGATTCTGCAACGGTGGGCGGAGATTTATCGCGTCCTCGGGCGAGCTGCAATTTTTCATTATTGATACATTGCCCGGGCAGCGCCGCGACAGAGTACAGGATGTTCCCTCCTCGGACAGGCCGCGCGCCCGTAGGATAGATTTCGGGATCGTGTAGCCGTGTTGCTCCTTTTTCCCTGCGAACTCGCTGCCCCGGGCATTAATCACGAAAGTTTTCAAGGTTGCGCCCGGATTTCTGGCAGTCGAACCCCTGGCGGCCAGAGGAATCCGTAAAACCTTCCACGGCTTCTAAAGACTCTTCTTTCCGTTGCTTCTCTGCACCGGACCGCCCCTTGTCCCTTTGTATCCCATGTTGCAATATTTTTCTAATGTACAGCTGTCTGAACTGTTAACTAAGTCAACCGGCTGATCTATGTGGGCCGAACTTATTCGACGTCGTAAACTCTTTTTATTTGGTTTATTCTTCCTCGTACGATCCTTGGAAACAGTTTCCGAAAGATCCTACCGCCATTTTTACCCGTGTTACGTTAGTATTTTACAATCTTCGAGAAATCAAACAGAAATGGGCGAATTTTCATCCGAAATGCGTACAAAGGTTAAGAAACTCTTCATATTGCGAACAATATTTTATTTTTACAGTTACGAGCTCGTTATAGCTTCGCTCGACTATTAGCAACTTGTGCAAATTGTTCGAGCATTATTTGAATAGTGAACATGCATATCTTTGCCTAACAATCGGCAGCGGATTGCAAATCATGCTTCGAAAAACATTGTGCCTCTAGCACGTGTAAATCCTCTGTTATTGCATATTAGACGGATCTTTATGCAAAATAGAAAAATATTTACGTTGTTTGCAAGACAGTTCATCATTTAATTATCTTATTAAACTGAAACTAATACACTGATAACGAGATCACCTATTTGAACTGCTCCTCAATCGCAAACACTATTCTCTCTACAATATTAATTTTTTTCTAAGCGTACTAGATATTACAGCGCTAATGTTTATTTTCAACTTTATCAAAAAATGTAAGATTGGGATGTAGCGCCTACCGTTTATACTACATAATTCCACTTTATACATATTATGTTATATATTTCTCTATTTTTTTGTAAAGTGTTATAGTAATGTATGCTATATAAACCAAACTAGGTTTACGGATCTCCTTAAATCTTTTCAATATGACCACTGCTTGCAATTGTGCGTAGCCATTTTTGTCATAAACGCATAAAATCCGCAGTCTAGTTATTATCGTTCGCTTTCACGTGTCCACTGTTCACTCTTATCGCTGTATTTATTCGTGCGGCGGCTTAATAAGGGTCAAGCTAATTCCGGAGTGTATTGTGCAACGGCCGAACAATAAATAGCATTTATTGTTTAGCATTAGATTCTATATAATTGTTGTGGAAAAATCTCAGTCGAGATTATGCGAGTAGCCTTGACTGATTCGTAAATTGAACGGAAGTTATTCTGTGTGATCGGTACGATTATATAATCGAATGAATAATATTGTGGATGTATCTAATGGAGTATTCTTCAAGTTTCCTCAATTTTTGAACGTTCTTGAAAGTTTGGGGAATCCCACAATATTAAATGGAAAACAGTAATCGCGAAGAAAGTATAATTACAATGGTCCCTGATTATAATGGTCGAATGAATAATATTGTGGATGTATCTAATGGAGTATTCTTCAAGTTTCCTCAATTTTTGAACGTTCTTGAAAGTTTGGGGAATCCCACAATATTAAATGGAAAACAGTAATCGCGAAGAAAGTATAATTATAATGGTCTCTGAAGTTAAACTATTCAACTAAAACTCCTCCAAATGCCCCCTATAAAACTGTCTGAATAATTGCTCTTCACTCTCCAACTCTCAAACTCCGGCTGCGCACTTCGATCGCTTCCAGTTCATTCATGCAACGCACACAGACACGCAGGCACATAACGAGCCTCAGCTCGCCATTAAAAGGTCCATGTAGATTTCGGTAGAAATTTCTTACAGAAATTTCCTGAAAATGTTATTCAATGAACCATCGGAGAGTGCTGCGTGCTGTCTTCGATCGATAATGCACAGAACATTCAAGAATAATACGGTAAACAGGCTGAATAATGTTCTACAATACAATTTCTACGGATCAGTTTACCAGCGGAGGGATCGAACGGGGCGGGGGATGTACTGTACTTTCTCCAATATGATATTCGCCGAATGAAAAATGAAGAACGGGTATGAAATCGTTCGGTGATAGCATAAAATTTCAATGAATTGTAACAACGTCGATAAACCGTGCCCTCCGGGGAGGGAAAAGGATGTCTGGCTGCAGCGCGGGACGGAAAACATGCGAAAACAACACGTTTATCGACCGATAAATACGCGTCCTCCATACCTGACCACCTGGTAATTTATAGTCGCTTATGCGGGGTCGAAATTAATTATCGACTCCCTTCCCGGCTCGAACTTACCAATTCATTTCGTGTGCGCGCGCGTAACTAATTTAAAGCCGCGATTATTAATGGTTCACCGAAACACAATGTAATATTAATAACATTGATTCAAACCGCGCTGCGAGTGTGTCGCGTGCGCGCAAGCGCGCGGTTGGTCAATAATTCGAAAACAGAATTCGAAAAAACCGTTCGCGCCATCTATTCGCCAGATGGAGTTTAGAAAGGCTCTGACATAGTGCCGAGACGAAAATTAGAGTGCACGCGACGAGCGATCGGCGATTACGTCGGACAATCATTTTATACCTCCGGCTTCCGGTATTAGAAATTCCTTCATAGAAGAAAAGAGAATAGGTCGAACGTGGTCTTTAACGGAAAAATAGAGGCGTAGAGAACGGAACGGAAGACAACAGGTTTCACGCACGCCGGAACACGCTATAGACCTATAGAAATTGGAACAATCTCAGGATAAATTATGGAAATTGTTATGTTATACCTGCTACGATAGGTCTGTATATAGACACAATTGCTCATAAATATTGAGTCGTCCGTGGACTATGGAAATAGAAAAAGATAATTAGTGAAAAGTAGGACGAAAATGGTCATTGTTTGTCGAACAGTGATCACGTATTATTTAACGACAGCGTATTTCTATTCGGATAAGAAAAATGTCAATCGTGCAGAACATGTCGTGGGAAAAAGAATGCCTAATTATGCGTATTCGAATCGAAGATACAAGGAACTGTGTGTCTCTAAGATAAACCCGGTATCGTTAGTCGCGTCAAATATGATGATTAAACGATTTTTTTGTTCGAAGGTTAGCGAACGGTTATCTTCGTTATTATTTCTCGATCATTGATAGTCTTGAAGTCGCGCCATGTATTTTTAATTTAATAGTGTCGTAGCCGATACGGAGATGAGTTCAACGACCTTGGTTTATCGTGACCTTGAGGTGACCCTGGGGACAGACGAGTTCCGTTATAAATGAAACTTGGAGCGATCTCTTTTTTCTTAATTGATATGGTTACACGTACAGTTAATAAAGCAAATCGAATTTTTCGAAAATTACACATTTTGTTTTTTAACCTTGACTTCTCACGACTACATATAATAAATGATTCCAAGTGTAACTGTGCGGCAATGCGGTTCAAGATCTTAACCATATCATTTGGCAATGTACCTTGTTGGAATCACAGAGTTGAGGAATTATTAAGTTGAGGAATTAAGTTGAGGATTTAGTTGAGGAAAAATTAAGGAAGCTCAATTTGTTCCCACCCTTAAATATCAGATCGTTACTTTATGAACCGAATATTCAGGCATGTTATCTTCTTTTCAATTTTTTCAAGCAATGTAATTTAAAGATTTAAAGTTATATCCTTAATGTGTTCTGCTGTACTTACATTACTAATGTTTAACTACAACCTTGACTTCGCAGGACGTTTCTCGCAGCGCTGTGGTAACCGTGTAAAACATTTTCGACCAATTGTAGGACCCCTAGCTGGGAGTTCTGATTCTTCCGACTCGGAGGATCGCAGCCCCGGCGTTAACCGGATAAAGATACAAAAGGTTGGAAGTTGATCGAGCGTTCGGTACCCGAGGCGGATTGATTTTCCCGCGTATTCGAGGAAGGCTTTCGCGCGTCCCGTCGCTGGTCGGGCTTCCAGCGGCCGACGGACGGACTTTCTTGGGATCTTTTATCACGGCGTTTACACCGGAAAGGCCTCTCGGGAAGGGCTTCTCGGAAGGTTGAATCTCGTACATGTGTTTCGGCCTCGTCGTATTCTCCGCTCGAACGAGCCTCTGGCTCACGCCGCGCCGCCTACCTCCTCCGTCTTCTGCGCCCGGTGCACTCTGCGCCCTCTCTCTCTCTCTCTCTCTCTCTCTCTCTCTCTCTCTCTCTCTCTCTCTCTCTCTCTCTCTCTCTCTCTCTCTCTCTCTCTCTCTCTCTCTCTCTCTCTTTCTCGTCTCTTGCTCCCTCTTCGTCCCTCTCGCATCCTACCCGCCCCGCATAGTGGTATCCTTCCAATTACCGGATGCAAATATTGTCGGGGACGTTGCCTGAAAAGGCTCCCCGTCCGCGCACTCGAAGGCTTTTCTCCAGCTCGCTCTATCCTCCCGGCGATTACGCGGCAATTAACCGATTCGCTCGATTTCGCGATCCATCGCCGTCCGGGGCTCGTTCGCTCGGTCTACTCGCGCGCTCGCTCGCTCGATCAGGGTCATTAGTCCGCGCGATTTATTCTTAGCGCGGCGTCATCGCGGCTCGAATTCTTGGCACGGCCGGCCGAGATGATAAAACTTTCGATCCGCTTTCGGCGCTGATAAATCTGTTATATCGGCTCTGACAGGGGGGGAGAGATCAGTTCTACCCGGACGACCCGTCCCGACGCGTCGCCTCGTGGATTTTCGACTCGGTCCCTCTACCCGAGCTCGCGAGCCGTGCCAGTGTTTCGTAATGGGTTTCGGGGGCTTTCAGCGTTCCCGATTCAAATAATTCTGTGTATTCTTGCCGCGCGGAAAGGTCGCAGCGCACCGCGGCAAGGCCGTTTTGTCGCCGATCAACGGGACTTTTGTTCCTCGCTGCGAATAGAGAATTATTGCGCACACCCGGGTTTTTTTTAAACTGCAAACGCATTGAAAAATCACGTTTGAGACCACCTTTTCGTCGATGTTCCTGCCAACGCTGTTTGCGCGTGCGATGCGTTTAATAAAATATTCTAATTACAGAAACTGTGACTCAGAGTCACCACTAAAAATTGCTGTACCATTACTCACAATATTGTGTACGTTACGAAATACGTTGGCATCTAATCAATGACTAGACATTTAAGTATTGTATAAAAACATAGAATGAAATTATTCTAGGTCAGAAGAAATGTTTAATTTTCGACATAAAATAGTTCCTTGTTAACAGAATTCTGTGAATCATTAAGAATTCGCTAACCCATGTCAGAAACGATGCCGAGGTGTTAAGGAGTGTCTTCGATGAATGATTTTTCGATTTTCCCAGGGTCTCGGTCTATCGAGCGAATTTCGTAACGCGGTATCGTGAACAGAGAGCGCGATATTATCGCGCAGCGACGTGGGATCGCGAAGGAGCGTATAAAGATTTCGAGAGACCAAGGTCTTCGGCGGCAGCGTTGTTGGGAAAGTTTTCGACCCGGCGAATTTACTCGGCATCGGCGAGTAAATGTTAGCCCGTGGTGTGCTGTAACCGTTACGAACTACCGGTTTCTCGCGTAATAACGCGGAACGAAGGTTTAACTTTATCGCGAATCGATCCTAAACAGCAGCGGCGTGGTGCGCGACGCGGCGGTCGGTGGTCGGTGTCGGCGGGTACGAGCCCGTGTGCGGTTCCCTTATCGCGATGTCAAGTCCCGCGCGTAAGACGTGAAACCTTATTCGGATCGTAAAACTGCTAACGATTCCGGAGACGGGGCACAATCCGTGTGCCCGTGAAAAATTGTCGAATAAAATTTTAATACTCGATCCGCCGGCGGCGGGTTTTCGTATCCGCGAGTGAGTGAAAGAGAAATAGAGAAAATTGGAAAGAGAGAGAGGGAGAGAGTATGCGAGTCTTTCATCCGGCGCCGGCGGCGTGCACGGAATTCATATTGTGCCCGTTATTTTCGCGATACTCGTGTTCCCGGTAATGCTAACATTAGTTGAGACACGTATCAAAAGCGTTCTGTGTATCACGGACGGCGAATCACCGTAGGAATCGTGCCGGGAAATCGTTGGAACGCGGCCAATCCACCGCGTCGGCCCTTTTAGAAGCGAATCCGTCGCGTGCTACGGAAATCGATAGACACTCCGCTCTTCCCGGGCCAAACATTGATTTCGTCTCATTCGTGTAATTTGCTTCGCTACGGGTAAACGCGCCGCGCCACACCGCGCGACGCGAGATACGCCTCGCCGAACGCTTCCTCGATCTCTCCTCCCTCCGCAAAACTCTCTTCCCCTATTATGCTCGATCGTTCGCCCGTACGGCTAGAGCAGAAACGAATTATTGCATTTCCTTTCTATAGTTGTCGCGTTCGGCTCCGCTGCTGGCACGATTATAGAGAACGGCTCGATGAGATTCCGATCTGTGGCCGTTGTTCAAAGCTCTATTGTCATTACAGAAAATAAAATGTCTGGCTAATATGCGGCATGGCAAAAATGCCGTCTATTTTTGTAGCAGCTGCGCGAAATGAAATATTTTGGCAACCGCTTATAGGAAATTCCTCAAATTGCTGGCGAGCGAAAAATTCTCCGCCTTTTTTGACAGTTTATTAAAAATAGTAAAACGAGCGAATACTCGTCCGACTTCCCTCTGACTCGCGAATATCTTCAACAAGTGATACGATCCTTTTAAAAATCAATGCATTTTTGAAGACGATTGTTTCTAAACCTATTTTATTTTCTACAAGAGGAGCCAGATCAGTGCAGAACCAAATTACTTATTCTGACGGCGTCTTCAAACTCTAATTAAATAATCAGATGAGTGTCTCAGATGTGCCTTTGGTACTTCAGGGACTTCTTTCTGGTTCTTCCAAGAACGTATACAGGTACAACATACATAAAACGTTCTAAATGGATTAGTACAGTTGCATTTGGAAATATAATTTAATTATTTTCTAACAAGTTCTGAAGTAAAAGGGGGCGAGAACGCGTTGGACCGCAAAGGGTTAATATATTTGGAAAGCCGCAGCTTTCGGAATTTCGTTTCGCACCTGGCGTTGAAGATCAAGCATTCTTGTTCGTTATCTCCCTCTAAACATCGTGGAAGCTTGTACCCGGAGACCGGTGTCCCGATAAATCCGTTTCCCCCTGGTAGAGCGTGTCGCGCATCTATGGAGGCGAGGGGCGGGGGGCAGAGTACTGTTACGACGAGATTCCATCGCGGCGGAGTTCGTCGACGCGAGCGAGCGTAATTTCACGGTAAGTCGCGGGACAGGCGGAGGAACGGCGGAGAAGTTCGACCAGTCGGCTAGCTGGCCAGTCAAGCTTTCGTAGAAGGGGAAACGGAACTCGGTAGAGAAGTCGGTCGTAACGACAAATCATAGAGCCGAGCCGGTGCTTATCCTCGGACTGGTCAGCCAGCGGGTCTGTGGCACACAGCCGCCGGCGTAAACGCGGTTCGCCGCACTCGTGGGTGGCACCTAGATCATCCAGAGAAAGAGAGACTCTAACACCTAACTCGTGGCTGATCCGTGTCGCTGATCCCTCCGCGGCGAATCCAGCCACCGGTGATCTCATCTCGATCCGCGTGTCACTTGATCAAAGCTCTTTGCAACGTCTTAATAACTCCTGCACTCAACGTAATTTATATCCGCTGATTAGCAAATTGACTAATTATTAGTACCAGCTCAAGCTGGTGATCCTACGTGAAACATCGAATCAGATTTTGAAAGTCTACCTCGCTCATCATTTAATAACAGCTCGAGTACCCTAACAACGTCGGTTTAATCCGCTAATGCTCGATCAAAGGCGCACAATGGATGGATCGCAACAATTTTAATTATCGAGCAACCGGCTCTGCAACGTGCAACTTTCACTGACATTCATTAGTCTCACCGGGAGTCCATCTTCTTCTATTACGGCCAGTTCGTCACGGAGATGGTTTTCAAGGATAACTAAGATCGTGTGTTCCACGGAGAATCGTTATCGCGGCTCGTTTCACCGCCTCAAGGATTTCAAGATTTTTCAGCGCCGCCGGCGCGCCGGATGGGTTATCAGGGTTTCGAAAAATTCCGAGATGCTCCTAGCGCTCCCGCACGCAAGCAAATTGCTCGAAAATTTGGCGAGGGGAAGAAAAGTTGGAAGAATGTCGATGATTAACTGGCCGGGGATCCGAGTGTGAGAGCATCCGCGCTCAGTGGCTGGAGAACGGGAAGGCGAAGAGAATCAGCCGACCATTCCAGGCATACTTTACGTCCGGCTTGATTTGCGATGAGCCCACGATATTAATAGCTGATTCGAGGCGGGAATTGGAGCGAGCATTGCTGCCGGTTGGATCGCGCTTGGCCGTGTGGCTCTAGCTCGCTGTCCTCCCCAATTGGTTTGCTCTCTGCCAGCTCGCGTCATCCTTTACTTGTTTACATCGCTCTTTTTCACGCCGGGCACGCTGCCCTTCATTGTTTAGCGATGCCATCTGCAAATCGCTCCTTTGCACCTGCGCTTCGAACCCCTTCTCTCCTCATTTCACAGAACTTTTGGTAATTGTGCATAAAAGGTCCCACCTCACCGATTTTGATAAAATTTAAATATGTTGTAAAACTCAACATTCTGAACAACTTTTTCGTATACATGTAACCGCCGCTGTTGGAAAACTTTATTTTATTAAATAAGATGTCTTTATTTATTCAATGAAAATAAAGTTACAGAGTTCATTAACCAGTGATCGAAATGTGAATGAAAAAGAGATAAACTGTACTGAAATAAAGTAAAACTAATGCTGTAGTGTAAAAGATGCTGTGATGTGTTCCGTATTGTATTGGAACCAGTGTGCCCAGATGGGACGCTTTTTTTCGCGCATACGCGACTTTTTCAGCCTCAGTAGAGTACGCTACGCGAGGAAATGTGGCACCTTGAGCGCCATGCCGAATGTTAAGAAGTTGATATGAACTGATTATGAAAAACGAATTAATGACAAGTGTATTTGTATATATATCCGTATATACATATGAAATATTGAAATATTATTAATTATTATATATAATTTTAAATTATCGTTACAGGCCCAGATAAAAAAGTTGGCAAAACATCATATTTTAAAAGTTTGTATAATTCCTACCAATTGCAATCGTAATAAATTTTGGTTTACTTATTCTCTAGCAAACTAGCCGGTCTAACATCTTAACAAAATTCAAGTCCTTTGGACCAATTTCTAAAAAGTTATGCGATTTTTAAGCGTGTCCACTTATCGCCGCTGATTGTAGCTGCCTCAGGGCTCTGCTACATCGTCGCCTCGGCCGCATCATAGCTACGTTACTGTTTTGGACGCGCATCCGCGAAAAAAAGCGTCCCATCTGGGCACACTGATTGGAACGACGACTGAGCTGGTTCGTCCCTGGAAAAACCTTTGGTCCCTTTTCTTAAGTGGGGGTGTCATAAAACACTTGGGCCAGGCAACGAAATCTCTGCTCCTCCGGGCTGAGTTGCACCACAGCCTGTCTTTGTATAATATTATCGTTGGATTCCAACAGCCGCTCTACCTTATTTTTTGAGATATTTGCGAAAAACTGCAGCTACTACTACATTGAATTTTGCCTATACGTGCACGTCCGTGCTGTGCGTATGCGTCAGCATGATGCGACCGCTCGTCAACTGTTTCTACAGATATATCACAACGATCGTCGAACGATATTCTATACACGGTGATATACATATAAGGTGAGCTTCCAATTTTGAAAGACTATTCCTGGATTTTCGTATGCGTGGTCGGGCCGGCCTGATGGCCGGCCCTCTCCGCCCCGGCACCTAATCCTAACTAATTCTGATCGCATGATTTTCATTACTAGTTCAAATTCTATATGACGGTTATATACAGGGTGTCCCAAAATTCGTGAACTTCCCGAAAGGTGGTGGTTCCTGAGACCATTTCAAGCGACATTTTCCTTTGCAAAAATGTTATCCGCGGCTTTGTTTAGGAGTTATTAACGAAAAACACGGACCAATCAGAGCGCGACCTAGACGCGAGTTGCCACAGTCGGCTCGGCGCGCCAACTGTCTATTGGCCGACTGTGGCAACTCGCGTCTAGTTCGCGCTCTGATTGGTCCGTGTTTTTCGTTAATAACTCCTAAACAAAGCCGCGGATAACATTTTTGCAAAGGAAAATGTCGCTTCAAATGGTCTCAGGAACCACCCCCTTTCGGGAAGTTCACGAATTTTGGGACACCCTGTAGAATGCAAAAATTATGCGAACAAAATTAGTTAGGATTAGGTGGTGGGTGACGATCACGCATACGAAAATCCAGGAGTAGTCTTTCAAGATTGAAAGCTCACCTTATATATGTATCACCGTATATAGAACTCACAACGTGTTTATAAAGAAAAATAAACAGAAAATAGATTTTTCGGGTTATTCGCTCAGAAACACTGTGTGGGTGTGTGTGGTGTCGCCGTATTATATTATATTAATATGTACTCATTCTTCATCATCATATGATTTAAGAAGTTCACGCGGTATATTAGATCGTTCGACGATCGTAGTGATATATCTGTAAAAACAGTTGACGAGCGGTCGCATCATGCTACGCAATCTACGCATACGCACAGCACGGGCATGCGCGTATGTATAGGCAAATTTCAATGAGTAGTATTTGCAGTTTTTCGCAAATATCTCAAAAACTAAGGCTGAGCGGCGGTTACATGTATAGGAAAAAGTTGTTTAGAATGTTGAGTTTTACAACATATTTAAATTTTACAACATATTTAAATCAAAATCGGTGAGGTGGGACCCTTTATGCAGAATTACCGAAGTTTTCAGCACGTTCAATTTTAACAAATTGTAATAAGTCTCCAGAACAATTTTTTAGATCTAGAGATGTCTTCCAGCAGACGAGCGTCATTCGAGTTCGGCGCCAGTCATTTTTCCGCGCGTTTAATTTAAACACTGCCCGCGTCGTGTTTGAACTTGTTAGCATGTTCGAGCTGCTCGTTATTTTCTCGAAAGTGTAACACACGTCGCCCGGATCCTTCAGGTGCACGCACACCCGGTCGCATCGGTTCGCATTTATTCAGCGGCCGGCTACTTCGCCCTTCGTTACGTCGCGCCAGCCCCTTCTAGCTGCATCGCATTGCACTTCATTGCTCTGCGCTAACCAGTGTTACACGGCACGCTTGGTCCTCCTCCCTTCCCGTTAACGACCACCGTCGCCCTCTCAAAAGCGGCGTTTCTCACCCTTCGAAGTTGCATTCGAAGTGAAATCGAGCACGCCTTTCGCTACGCTCGAGCTTCGCAACGTCCTTACCCTCTCCCCCGCGCTCTAACCTCGCTTCCTTTTTATTCTGTTAACGACTTCGACTCCGGACGGCTTCGTTATTTCACCCCTTCGTAATCTGGAACTTCATTTGTTCACTAAATTCCCGCGGCGACGCACAGTGGGCCACAAACCAATCTTTCTGGACAAAAATCTGCCGACAACTCAGTTTTTCATCGATTCAATTGGAAGTTTTTTTAAAATGTTCGTGAAGGACTATACATTGATGACGTGTTGCGCGAAAATCGTTAACTGTCACAAGCAAGAATCCTTATCTACAAAGCGCAATAGCTCCGATACTTCATCCGCACATACCATAAATTTGCATGTCCCAGCTGAGTTGCCTACACTTCTTGACCCTAAACCCTAAACCGCAAAGTTTTAAACTGTAAATCTGGCCCTGGGAGTTACCAATTGAATAGAATTACATTCGGCACTTATGAGACTCACCATTAATTAATTGATCCAACAGCAGCGTTTCCGCTTCTTGAGAAAGAACTTCCTTGTGCTTGCCATCCTTTATTCTTAGAGAGCTTATAAGTGGATTGGATGGTAATAACATATGCCGTATAATATCTGTATTTGTCTTTTTGCAGCAACACATTCGGGAGTTTTCAGCTCGTGATTTCCTGAAGACTTTATTATTTTCCTCTTGTGGCTCTTCTGAATACAAACCAATTGGCAGTTCAAATGTAGCACGTACTTCACTTCCATGTTGCAGTACCTTATGAACTGATGGTGGTAGTTTATACCATGGATAAATTTTAATACACAATTTAGCCGTCTCCGAACAATATTCTTTGAATTTCACAGAATCAGCTTTCTTGTCACATGTAATTACCTGAAGAATGTTATGCAATCTTGTGATAATAACCGCGTTTAATCCAGTCACTGCAGCAACTGATTCGGCTTTTCTAAAGAAAGTTCGGACCACGCAAATGTATGGTATGGGCGGATGAAGTGTCGGAGTTAGTGGGCTTTGTAGATAAGGATTCTTCGCGCAGCACGTCGTCAAAGTGTAGTCCTTCGCGAACATTTTAAAAAAACTTCCAATTGAATCGATGAAAAACTGAGTCGTCGGCAGATTTTTGTCCAAAAAGGTCGGACGACAAAATTTGTTCATGCTTTAGAAAAGTGTAAAAATCAAAATTATTCTTACCATAAATAATCGGGTACATTTTGTAAAGTAAAGGTCGATTTCTTCGAAGTTTTAGGCAAGAACGATGTTCAAGTACGTTATAAGATAAACGCCTTTCAGCGTGCGACGCCAGCTCCGCCCAGTTCCCGTCGGAACCGAAGCCCGCGCACACGTTTCTTCAGCACTTACGAAAATGAACGGGCGCAATTGTGCCGGTGCGCAGGCTACGTTAACGCGGTGATTCCGCAATATCTGCTGGTGGAGGTAGGAGAAGGACGAGGAGGAAGAGGTTCAGCTCGCCCAACGCAGTCGCCGGTGGTTTCCGTTCGGAGCGTCGAAATTGCCGGGGAACAACGTAGACGCGGTAAACTGCATCTGCGGTTTTACGGAATTGCTCGTGGATCATTCGCGCAATGAAAAGTTCCAGCCGTAATCCCGTGAGAATCGTAATGCTTATTCGCGACAAATTGAGCGGCCGCCGCGCCGTGCATTTCCGCGCGCGGTTTTAAAAGCGATGACGGTGAAAGAGAGAGAGAAAGTGGACAGGGAACAATGAAACAGGAGAGAGAGAGAGAGAACACTGCGCAAAGATGACGTTACCGATTTTCAAACGAGTAACGAGTTCTGTCGGCGTTCAAGTGGGAATTGTGTTCGGCGGGGATCGGTGGAATTGAAGCGAACGCGTCGAAATGTAGTCGGTAACGCTCTTATCGGCCCGACGACTTCGTAATCGTCGAGTCGAGGAGTTCAAGGTCTTGGGAGAGGATTGCCAAGTGGTCGTACGTACCACTTCCCGACGCCAGGATCGTAGCTTCCGGCGGAAATGACGTTAAGCCGAGAGCTGCTGGTCGACATTGGAAATCGATCGTCGCGTTGACGGCCGAACCCTAGACAAGACTCGACGCGACGCGATCGTCCAATTCCTCGGCGAACGACGACATCCGGACGCTTAGACACTGCTGCTCTCTGTTACATTGTTTTTCAGATTGACGCCTCGACCGCCTCCATTTTACGCGTGATCGACGACCCCCTGATATTCTTTGATGCGATCCGGACTCGGAGCTTCGCCGGCGAACGGTAATACTCCACGGGTCGATCGTTCACCGAACTATTCGATTGCGAATCCATTTGCTCGCTGACCGGGAAAACGGATTGCCGCGTTATTTGTCCACGAATAGATTTCCCGATCAGCTTCGCCCAAACTTCGCTCCCCTCTCAAGCATTTTATACCATATGTTGTCCTAACGCAGTGGCAATTTCTAACACGTTTTGGAATTTTAAAAATCGTTTCTTTTTATATGAAAGCTAATTATTCGACAAAGCTCGATTTTAAATCGCCAGTCTCTCTGATTGGTTATCGAAAACGCGAGCGAGCGTTCATCGTCGATAAAAAGGATCGGCAGAACTCGTAACGCGTGTCGTTGCGTAACAAAGTAATTTCACAGTTATCGCGGCTACGGGAGAGGCGGCCGGGCTCGGAGTCACCGGCGTTCCCACCCAATTAGCCTTCCGTCGGATTAATCCGGTTCGATCGCATCTCCTCGGAACTCATTCGCGGTGCTCGCGTGAAATTGACTCACGATGACGGGGTACGGTTTCGAGATCGGAATATCGCGTCGTCTCCGTGGACTGGAATCAATAGGGTATTCTGTGATCCTATTCTGTCCTGGGACGGGGCGCTGGAACACTGTGTCCTTGTGTGGATGGCGGTAGGAGGATCCGTGTGCGTCGGCTCGCTCGTGTGTACATACACGGCCGGCATCGCGTCGGTGTCGTCGACTCGAGTTATCGGCCGACGATAATGGAGGCACATTATCTCTTGTTACTTTACCACGGTTGTTATTCGCCCTCGTGTATGTGGGTCATTCATTGTTCCTCGTCCCCGCGTTTCCACCTTGTCCATTCCGCCGATGTTCCCTCGTATCCGAGTTCCCCGACCCCCGTAGGCTGTGTGTGGCCCGCCGCAACACACACCGTTCGCGTCCACTTTCTACATTCCCCCGCGTTCCTTTCCTCTGTCCGTCTCTGTCTGGATCGCGTCTATCGCGCTATCGGCCAAGTTTCGTGGCCCGTTTAGATGCGGTTTAGCTTAGGTATATATTTAGCTGCATTTGTGGAGCGGATGCTGTCGTTGGCCCGAGTCCAGCGCCGGTCGCGGGGATTGCACAGAACGGCCGTAGACCGGCCCTCTCTCCGCACCTTTCTTCGTTCCACCTTCCGTTTCCCTTTGTCACGGGCCTCGCGGCACACAGGCCCCCGTGTATACCCCCCTCCTTGCCCCATGGCTTCGACGTTCCCGTAACTCTTGTCACCCAGCGATCCTCCACCCTCTCTGGTTCCACGCGCGTTCCGCGTCTATTGTCCACCCTCTTTCTCTACTCACACGACGATGAAACTTAAGTGGTAACGGACGGAGATAATGCTTTTATCCGCTGTGCACGTGCTCGTCTTTTCCGCCCCTGCTTCGGACACCCAGGGATTTTCGTCCCGGAGGCTGCGCGACGATGATGGACAACGTAGACTGTCGCCATCGCTGCCACGCCATCGCAGGAACCCCTATCGGTCAAGTTTCTTTGCCACCGCAGTCTATCTGCTACGCGATTTCGACCTGGTCGTTCATTGCTCGAGGTGCTGCCAAATGGATTACAATTGATCAGGTTGTGCGATAGAACCTCGTTCATTTCCGCGTACACTACCGCTCAAACGTATGTGGACCGCTTATCGTTGAAATTTGTGTACTATTTGATTGTTATTAGGCGATATTTATTTTGTTCACAGAGCTGGGTAAAATAGAATTTGAGATAGTAAATAGTTCAAGTATGTGTACCACTGGAAATGTTTGGAAACGTATTTTAAGGGAGGCTTGTGGAATTTCATTGAAAAAGTGATTTTTTAGAACAACTACAATTGGTTATATGGAACTAGGCCTTTTCTAGATGCAAACAAATAGTTTTGAAGTACAAGTGTTCTTGTTTTAGTGTTCAAAAATATTTATATTGTTCAGAAAAGTATAAATAAACAATTAAATATATATTTTAATTCCAATCCCTAGAGAAATGTGTAATTATGCAGTAAATAATCATTTTTGTTATAAATGCATAAAGTATTCGCGGTCTACTAATAAATTATTGTTCAGATAAATTCTCCAATACTGTATAAAGCAGAGATCGCATTTTGATTAAATCCCTTGACGATTCTTTTTCTTCCAGAAGGAGAATTGAACAAGTGTCCACATACTTTTGAGCGGTAGTGTATGTACTAGCATACTAGCGAGTTCCTCTATCAGTTCTTGAAACTTCTGGAACTCGTGCTATCGCGTGATTGGTTCCCCTCTTCGTTGAACAACCTCGGTTTTTGCACGCATTTTCGGGGTTCTACTGTATCAGCCGCGTCACGATTCTGTTTTACAGTAGCTATGCAATTGTCGAGCCCGCATCTTCCCACGTTTTCACTGAAAGATACTTTGCGCTGTAGAAAGGCTTGTCGAGAATCTACAGTATAAAATCTCCCGTCACCGCAGGCTGTATATGCACTCAACGTAAAAAAGACGTCAATGATCGTCGCCTAGCGGGACTGTAGAAATTCGCGTGGCCACATTTGGCAACCAGACATTTTCCTTCCTCAGAGAAATTGCCGTGCCTAAAACAAGTGACAGTTTCCAGACTTTTAGCTCGTAAATCGTCGAGCAACTGCGACTTTCACTTTCTCACTTTGGTGGCAAGGATTTTCTCACGTCTTAATATTCACATTCTATAAATCTCTTAATCAGCATTTCCGCGGACAGCCAGTTCTTCCAGTACCGTAACGCAAACAAGGAATGCGAGATTGTGTCAAGTGGCGTACACTCGCGGTCCGAGTGTAGCTGCATGCTTGAGGTGACGTTGAAAAAGGAGGAACATGAATATCGGTAATATCCTCTTATATCATTCTTGAGTACGTGGAAAGCTACCTTCGTGTATGATCGAGTCCAAAAATATTTCCAACTGGCTTGAACTAAAATGTGATCGGGCGTTGAACAGAGGATCCCATGAAAATCACCGACACAGTTTTTACTTTTCGCCGACAATATTAAACATAGTCAACCTGGAAACATTGTCAGCTCGCAGAAGGGTATCCGACCAGAGCTTTATTTTTAATTTAATTAATAACCATATAGATTGTCCCTCTCTCCTTATGCAAATCAATTTTTACGCACCTGAACGTGCTTTGAGATCTCGAGCAGGCTTTCAAACCCTTAAAGCCAAATCTACCTATGGATTAATTAATCCAATAAATCGCATTACTGCAGACTCTAACACTCTGTATAATCGTATGGATTTTTTCATTGAGTCTTTGCACATGTTTAACAAACAATTACGCAGAATTATAGGGTAATACCATATAGTTAGTACCATTAGTTTTTGTGCACGTCCCTTCTATGTTACTATACGAGTAATTCTTTATTGTTTTCTATTGTAAACATTTATGTAAAAGGGCTTCGGTCCGTTTATAATAATAATAATAATAATAAGAATAATAATAATAATATTTCACCGACAATAACTTTGGCCAACAACGATTTTGACCGATGACTTTAGTCGACGACAATATTATTCGACAGTAATACCTAGACTGCGGATCTTTATGCAAAACCAAAATTGTCTGCGTCGACTGCAAAAGATAGCATCATCGAAATTAAATGTTGCTTAAATCATCTTTGTGATTTTAATCTGACAAAAAAATATTTTAACTGCTGCAGACGATTTAAACAAAAGTCGATCAGTTTTAGATTGGCTATACATTGCAATAAAAAAATTCCGCAAATTTTCTTTTTAATTATTGCCAAGGCCACCTTCATTTTTTAAAATGGTACTTCAAGGTCATCCGAAGGTCATGGTACACTAGATTGTTGAATTCGTCTTTATACGGGCTGTAATACTGTCAAGTCAACATCACAAAGTTACAATTTTCATTAAGGGCCCCAATAGAAAAGTTTAAAAAATACCTTTTTCATTTTTGCATGTAACCTTGTAAATTATAATTTCTGGAAAATCTTTTATGCATATCATTTCGTAAACCAATGCTTCTAATCGATTATAAAAAATCAGATCGTTTGGTACAATTATAAAAAAGTTATTCTGTTTCAAGGGGCGTTTTATGTACATAGAAAACACTTGCTTACATAATCCACACATATTTGGACTATTACCTAGGGTTGCCAGAAATGTTTTATCCAAATATAGAAGAAGTAGTGAAAACTGCAATTACGTATATATGGGATAGGCTCAAAATATAGGAGTTCAAGTAAAAGAGGTACACAGCACATTTTAAACTTTTTTATTCAAACAAAGATTTTTGAAAATTCCTATATCTATACGCAAAGATCAAGTTCAAATATACAGGGTGGCCCACATAACTCTTTCGTTACACAAGCAAGTAAACACTAACGCCTTAGTACGATAGTAATGGTATTTTGGAGTTATTTAAATTGAAATATCTCCTCAACTACTAACTTTTCGACATACATAGGTTAGTACTTTTTTATAAAGAATGTCCAGCTGCATCGATTGATGTATTAAAAAATACCTCATTCCATTTAAAAAAACATCGATAACCTTGAAATCTCATAAAAATGACCTTGAAATTTTTTTCCCTTACAGCGTTATATGTGGCCCTTCAAACAGTGTAACTTTGTCCTACGAAGTTTTATTGTACAACGAAAAGTAACGGAGATATTGAGCTGTTCAGAGTTATGTGGGCCACCCTGTAGAAGACTCATACCAAATATAGAAGATCTGGCAACCCTAATCGTTGCGCGCTAACAACTTCGAATAAGAACGCGCGCGACTAGATGAAATGGCACGTGTCTCAAAGCTGATTCGAAATTTGACCCGATAAATCCTCGAGATCCAGCAAACGCGGCGAGGATTACATAACCATCATCGTCTTCAACTTCCGTGCACCGGCGATCGTCGCATATCCCAGGTCAATCAACATAGCTACGCGCGCCAAACCACGGTCCCTGGTTGTTCGCATTCAGCGTTTCAAGCGGGATCAAAGCGGAGAGATCAAAGTTACGGGATTCAGCCGCGCGAGATCGGTCATTTGAATCCGGGGAACGCGACGAATCACATTCAGGCATCCGTGTGACTCTGTACCAGCTGGAATTGGACTCGCAGGCTCGACGATCCTCGTTCCATTAGCGATTACAGTTTTATTAATTCGCCTGTAATATCCCCGTGCAAGCGGCGGCGCGTTCGGTTCGTCCATCACCGGGACTCGCGAGCTTATCTCTCTATCTCGGTGCATGGATACCCCCGTCCCCTGTCGACGAGCGTCTTATCAGCATCGGAAACTGGTCCTGCGACGCCTGGGTCCTCGATCCACTGCCAGACAGTTTCGAAGATACAGAAATCGGCGTGCATTGCGCAGCAATGGCCGCGTTTCGTAATCGACCGGCATAAATCATGAGCCCGCTGGAGAGAGAACGTCGTCGTCCGGTTTCGAACGTGTTGGCGAGGTCGACGAGTTGTTTCGCGGTCATTGATATTTCGGTACTGTCTGTCCGCCTGTCTGTTGTTTCTCTTTCGCTAACCCTGCTGCTCGTCGCATAGTTTACGCAAGAAAAATGAAACGCCAGCATTTTCGCTGGTAATGAACTTCGTATAGCCTCGAGAATGTAACTATACCGTTGGAAACACTGTCGAAATCTGTTGAATATGCATGCTACTATGAATCATGTTGGATTTCTTTCCTCCATTCTAAACCTAGTCTCACGCGTTCTACGAAAGAAAGAATAACCCGAAGACCGAAACCAAAAAAGAAGGGAACAAACCTATTATTCCCACAACGTGGAGGCATACCAGCTAAATTGCGTAAACTCGTCGCGACGCGTACAAACGAGCCACGAAAGCTTGAAATCTGATTTTCTCCCCGAACCTGCTTCGCCGGAGTGGTCTTCAAGTCGCTCGCAGCTTCGACGTCCCATTCCTCTCGTTTTTATTTTTTCCGAGCTTCATCGAGGGATTCGAAGGGGAGAAATAGAGGAAGAGAGAGGAGGGGAGCCAGGAGGGGAGAAAGAGAAAGAGCTGCGACGAGAGCGAGGAGAGAGCTGCGTTTCTGGTTGACCATGAGTACAGTCGGCCATAATCTGCAGGTAGATCCAGCGCGAGAGAACGTCTTTGCCATCGTCCTCTCTCGCTCGCCGGTTTTTCTCTCTCCGTTTCTCTCCTCTATCTGTTCGAATCGCCTCGCCCGTACTTTGTACCATCTTCTCGGAGTCCGCGTCTTTCTCCGTTCGGCTGACGAAGCAACGCAGTCGGTGTTGCCGTAGCACGCGGGCCACCGCCGCTCGATATAGCGGCACGAAAAAAGGATCAGATTAGAATCCTCCGGAGAGAACATAAATCTACGCTTGGCAATCCCAGCGACGTTCGTCGGTGGCGTCGTTTTCGTCGTGCTCGGCCGCCGGACCGGGCCGGGCCAGGCCGGACTCAGCCTGAGACGACTTCCCAGCAGCGCCCACGTATCGTGCAGCAACCAGCGAAATTACGTCACTGCCCGATTCGTTATCGACTCGCCGCGCCGCCCCACCGGCTCGTTACATTGTGCCGAACCAGAGTCGTTAGAGGATGATCGCGAAACCGCTGCAACCATCCTATGCACCGCGATGTCGCGCCGATAAGCGGGCGCGTGTCCGACGATGCTCCAAATGCACCCGGAACCTCGATTAAGAAACACCGCGACTAACGAACTCGCCTGATTGGCCGTGGCTAATAAATCACGCAGGAACGATTATGGGTTTCGTCGCACCACGTGCAGAGATTTCGGCGAGCAATTCTGCGGCTCTTATAACAGCCTTGAAAGTGAATGGAGACGTTTGTTCTCGGAAAGTTTAACGGTACTTTTGTTTCTCAAGTCTAATTGTGATTGCACTTGAAAGATTCAATGAGAAGTATCGAATATTTTTGAAAACCACTTTGGGAGCTCGTAGAGTGCACGCGCACTTGAACTTCGCTTCGTGGCGTATTGGAATAGATCAGACTCTTCGTGTTCGTAAATCTTTTTCGATGTTTAGAAACGCATCAGACGGTGTTTCAATGCTTCCCTAAGCACGCACGAGTAGAGTTTAGATAAAGTTTAGAGTCTGCTGAATTGAAGCACGCGTACTCCATAAACAAAGTCGATTATCTGTGAAACTCGCATCGACAAGTTTCTGTCAAAACTTCTCATTTGAAATTTTCTTTGAAAAGATTTTCACGAAGAAATTAAGGAAATTTTCGCCTGGTTCTAAACAACACGTAACACCGGCGGTGACGTGAATTTGTTGGAAAGCTACTAGACTACGGAAGTGTTTCGCGAACTAAAGTTCGGGAACTACAAGCGATCGATGTCGGCAATGAAAAGGTGGGAATAAAAAGTAGACGGCGAAAGGATTTTCTTACGACTTTCGTGGCCGAGATAGGATTCGGTAACGAACGCAGGGAGCTTCGAGCAATCAAAACAGGCCCGATTAAAAATACAGCTGGGTACGTGCATGAAAAGCGTAAACTCGTGGCGGGCGCTCGTTAAAAACGCAAGTTTACGTTCCCGTGTATCGCCTCGGCTCGACCCACGATTATCGAAGCGACGCTATAAATAATCCAGCCCGCGATTACAAAGGTTAGCGGGCGCGTAGAGCTCCGGAGTGCACTCGATCCGCGACCGTCGCCATGTACAGATCTATTTCGACGGAAACAATATTCCCCGGGGAGCCATTGCGCCGTGCAGACTCGGGCAACTTTGATGAAACAACCGAGATCTCGCCGGATTAACTTTTTAATTCTTTCTTCAATTTATTTGGTTTGAATTTGCTTTGATATTCCGAAGATAACCAAAGACACGCCTCTTCGGAATAATTCGTTGTCGGCGATCCTTATCCGTTCTTCCCATTTGAATTTTTTCTGAAAATCTGATTGTCTATTCTCATTTCTCACGATTCTACCGAGTAATTATTATTCTTAAAGTTCGCAGAACGCTCGTCTTTCTAATTAACATTTATGAAACAGCTGATACTACCTCTGTTAAGTCATTTCGTTAGGATTAGTTTACTCACGATATGTAAATGTATTGTAATTCAAGCTACTATTGCGTAAACAGTCATCGCAATGTAAATGAAGTCCCCAGTTATAAAACGAACTATATATCCGTAATAACAGCATTAATTACATAGTGCTCATTGTTTGTTGCGTCCGTAATTCGCTATTCCATAAATTCGGTACCGCATTGTGTTTGTGCAAGCTAGCAGAATGCTCTCCATTGCGGAACACTGATTGTGTCTCTTAGGATTTGTTTGTGTTTTCGATGCTGTACTTTTTATCAGCATCTGATAAAACGATTTTAACAAGTCATCGTTTCATATCGAGCGTGGTGGTAGAATAAACTTTGTTGTGTCGTTGTTGCGACCTCAGCTATCTTCTTTCGTTGGTAGGTCAATAAATATACCGCGGATCCCCATACGTATTACATAATTCATAAAATACGATCAAACTTTGGCGATTCACTTGACAGCACTTATGGAAAACGAGCTATCAACAGAATCTCATGATACATTTGGCTAAGAAACGCTTAAGAGGACAGTTCTCTAAAGAAAATTAACTCTGACCGAAAATTACAAATATTTACAATGATTTAAAGATTCACGCTGAAACACTGTATTACTGTGCTAAAAAAATCTCTAAACGTCAGTTTACAATTTAGTAAAGATGCTCTCTGCCACAGTTGCATAGCTGACCCTCTGAACTTTCACGCAATACAGAACAGGACTTCGTTTGTGACCCCTGAAGCGTTTTGTTTTCGCTCTCCGCAGCTCAAGGTGACGGGCCAGGGGATTATTTTTGACACACGAATACTTAAGGTAGGGTAAAGTGCCCAAATATGGTAGAGTCGCCTATTATGGCACTACCTTATATCTTGTAAAGGAGAATTCACACTCTAATGAAAAAATCCTCGAATAGTTTACCATGTTTACTCTACAATGTGCAGTTCAATCGCATCATTCTACATTTAGTAGCGATCCCCCGCCAGGTGTGTCTTCACGTGTTGAATATTTTTGTGGTTAGATTTTCGATTGTATCTTTTTCGAGGAAGATAAGTGATTTTGAAATGTTTGAACGTATCTGTAGTTTCAGCTTGTTTATATTAATGTTTGCCAACTGTTGGTTTGTCCACGTGGAGTTCCCAATATGGCACTACCCAGGGTTCCCTAATATGGTATAGGTATTGACATTCTTGGTGTGGGTGCCGAATATGGCACTAGATGTCATATTACGGACTCAAGGTGTACCATATTAAGACCCCCCTTTCGCTGGAACCTGCAAATGACACGCCGCAAAAAAAATATTTCTCCTAAGTTGTATTAATTTTTTATCAAACTTGACCCGAGAATCTTATAGGGAGGAAATGTATCTGCAACTGGTAATTTTTTGGACGAAACTAAGCATTTTAATATAATAAAAAAATGATATCGACAAAAAGTGGTTCATATTTGGGCACTTTACCCTACTTTACGGTAAATTCGGATTTTTTAGTAGTCTATTTTCTTGGAAGACGCGATCGGAAGCAGGGTTACGTTAGTACGCAGTCGGCGAAGTATCGGTTGCGAAACGAGCGCGGTTGCGACGATGAAACAGCGGCGTGTCAGCATATGATATACCGGTCGGGCGGCTGGCTGGGCTGTCGGCCGGGATGTCAAGGCCGCATACATTTACATGGAAATACACACGGTGTACGAACCAATCGCGCGACTTCGTGCTCGCTCGATTCGTTCTTGTCCGCAAACTTGACGATCCATCTTACGCGAATCCAAATACAGTTCAGAGATACAGTAGTACCTCCGTAACTGTCGTGTGTCTGCCGAGCGACAGTACTAGTAGAGCTGCTTTGAGGTCGCTGCACATTAGACCGCCCCACACCAGCACCGACCAGCGTTCTCAGTGGCGCTCACCACTATAACGGTCTGGGTTAGGTCGTTTGACGGGTTACGGCGCACAGTGGGGTATTTGGCCTGAAAAAGTGGAAAAAACTATTGTAGCGTTATTGATAGGCTCAAGGTTATAATATTATATATCGTTGGATTCGCCTTAAGATCAGCTACAACATTATGAAATCCAAAATACATTTTAGTATTTGAAAAATCAAATTTACCTCAATTTTTTGAAAAAAAAATTTTTTTAAACTTTTATATATTGAAATTTGTAGACGTCTGTATACTGTTTCTCTTTTGTTCGAAACATTTCTTCCTCAGATTATCGAGAACCCCTGAAAAAGCAAGGCGATAGTGGAATATTTGCACTATTATAACTTGAAAAATATTTAAGAAAAAAGTATTTTAATATAGTGTTTTGGAAAGCTGTCAAAACAAGCTACAAGAATATGCAACAAAAAATAGGGAGTTCTATTTAAGAAATGGAAGATGACCTTCACGTGATTTTCAAACGACTATCCAAGGTCAAATCAATGACACCATCTTATGCCCCCCTCTAAACTATACAACTTTTGTCTGAAACATTTTTCTCCAAAATAGCTTCATTTCCCAGATATACGTCTGTTTCACGTTAAATGACTCACCCGGTATATTATATGAATATTTTAAAATGATTACCATTAATTTTCATCGGAAAATATATAAGAAATTTCTTCCTCGGATAATGTTTCTTCTTCATTTGAGGCCAAGCGTAGCCGACCGTACGCGTACGCGAAACGCTGCTAAACACTTAATTCTAAATTAGCTATAAAATTTGAATCCGGACATATCCGGAATCAAACTTTGTTGGCTTATAATCACGAATCTTTACCGAATGTAATGACACCAAAAAGAGCACTCAATACGGCTTTATACTATAACAAAATTGTCAATAAAGTTTTGTAATTTTTAAAAAGCTTACAGAATGATTGGTAATATTCAAATATTAATAACTATACTAATTTAGATGATAACAAAATAAAATCTATGCGAAAGTGCTCTGTATACCTACCTGAACAACTTTTGTAATACAAGAATTTACAGAATTTTCCTTCAAACACTTGAAAATCGCCAATGAACAGACGCTGTCTTAGAGACTGTTTAAGAACGCCAAGCGCGCCTTAAAATCTCTCGACTTTCGATGAAGTTTACTACTTCATGGGTGTACAAATAGAAAAAATAATATTGCAGCCCTATTCTTTAGACCTTTAACTACAACGAACAACAAAAATTTTATGCCATACGCAAAAATGTAGAAATTGAATTTTTTCCACTTTTTCGGGCCAAATACCCCACTGTGCGGCGCGGCGAACGGCCATGCTACTGGTGAGCGCCAGTGAAAACGCTGGTCGGTGCTAATGTGGGGCTGTCTAGTGTACAGCGACCTTTGTAGTGAGCCGAACGTAAAGGCGGATGGCGATTGAAAAAGAAAAAGAGAAGGTAAACAAAATAAACAAGCATCGTTAGGACCAAAAGCATCGATAAAGTGGATTAAATCCCACCGGAACGTAGTAACTCAAGATGAACTAGAATTTAAGTCCGAATCTGCGAGTTCAGTCCCTTCATGGCAGACTGGAATGACTTTGAAACGGTCGCAGGTGCACAGAAGTGTATTTCAAAGTTCATACGTACACCAACGGCCAAAATAGTTGTTCACCCAAATGCAATTACACAGGGATTATGACTTTTAGTTTGCCGGAGCGATACTGCGGCTCGCTGTTTTGACTGTCGACGTTCCAGTTTCAAAAACCGCACAACTTTCCCCTGCAGATTTCAAACTACCAGTGTGAAAGAAATATAAATCTGTGCGACTGTAAACTGAAGCTACATGTATACGCTGTTGCCAGCAAATATTTGTTAACGGACTGAGTGCAGTTTCGAAGAGAAATAACTTGTGATTCTAGTTTCTACCGCTTCTCGACAAATATGTCCCGGAAGGAACAATGTTTCTACTGCACGTTTCTCAATTTTCATCGTTCGTGGAATTATTTTCTGCTCGATCGTTCGACCAGGTCACTTTATATTAAACAGCTCCAACATGTTGGCTTTTCCAAGTATGGCCAGCTCATAAGAAAATTAAATATCGACAGCCGGGAACCTTGGCGACCCGAATTGCGGTTTTTCATCGGAATATCGTTCGATCTATTCCGCAAATATTTCCATCCGCCATAGGTATGCTTCCTAATGTATTAATTCCCGATTGTTCGCGTATATGCTTCGATACTCCGACGTGAAACAAAACTAATCCTGAGCGAGTGTTTCCCATTAATCGATTCCAAAAATATAGTCGGACCTCTATAATTCGAGAACCAACGTTCCACCACAATTTTATTCATCCCCTTTCATTCTACCTTGAAAACCTCCGCAAATCTAAATACAAATTCAAATAGAATTATTTAGCTCTCTTTTAATCACGTTAATTCTCTGACTCTCGAACTTGGAGACACTCGAACTTTGCAAGTTAACTCTACCGCTATTAATTAGTGGTTTATCTCTGCTGACCCTAAATAATCCCTGCCGCATACTAAATAATCCAGATATGTGATAGGAAATTGCGATTTATGTCCTCTTTAGTTTACAGCCTAGTGGAATAGGTAACTTTAAAGTAAACTTTATTGTCAACGAAAACGGCGAATAAAAAACTCTCGAAATCGTCATTTCGACTAGTGACGCATACTTTACATCACTGGTGCTTAACCGGTGTTCCGCGAGCTTTTTGCAAGTGTTCCGCGAAATTCCGCGAAATATATTACATAAATATATTTAATAATATATTTTCTAAAAGAAATGTTAGGGAATAGGAAGGAATGCAATAATTAGGTTAGTAATAATTAGAATACAAGCAGAGTAGGTTAAGGTAGGAATGAGTGAGACAAAGAAAAAGAGTGAGAGAAGGTATGGACCGAATGTGTAAAATAAAATAGATATGTAAAGTTGATTAACGTAAACCAAGTCACATTTTTTAGCTGTGAGGCTGAAATAGAGCAAATACAATATTTTCTAAAAGATATTTACTTCTACGCGGGATGTTTTCGTTTGTTTCTTGACTAATTAATTTTCAAGTGTTGTCCGACTTCAAAAAATATATTTAAAAAACTTGTTAAAAACCAGGCTTATATTAAAATTCACTAAACGGGAGAAAATAATTTTTTTAGACATTAGTGACTATAAATAAAAATGTGGAGTGCTAAATTATATTGACGTAATCTTCGTTTTTTATTTCCTACTTTTTAGTCTTTTTTAAATGGAACGCAAGATATAGTACATAATACTAGTATGAAATAGTAGGATATAGAAACGCAAGATATGCAAATACGCGAGGTAGAATGAGGGGACGACTCCGAGAGGCGATGTCTCTTGATGGAGTCCGAAATTGTCCGAAATGGAACTGAATGAACGGAACACTACACTGACTGAGCTCCTTCGGTGCAAAATGGGCCAGTGGAGTGGGGATGAGTCGGAGTGGAAACGCGTAGTGGAGTGGGGAGTGCTGGCGCGCGGAGTAGGGATCGCTGAACGCGATCACGTACTACCGAGTGTCACGCGACGAGCTGTGTGTTTTAAATCTGTTTTTTAATATTGCATTGTTATTCAGTTCTGAGCTATGTTTAAAGTTTCATGTCGCTAGCTCATCGGGAAGTGGTTCAAAATTCGATTACAAGATTTGACGTATACAACAACAACGACAACTCGGCAAGCTAAAATAATCATGGTAAAAAGGTTAAGAACCTTTACTAAACTATATTGACGTAATCTTTGTGGGCGCTCCACGCTTTTATTTACAGTCACTAATGTCTAAAAAAATTATTTTCTTCTTCTTAAAGTTCTTTTTTATATATTTTTTTATTTTCTACTTTTTAGTCTTTTTTAAATGGAACGCAAGATATAGTAATACTGGTATGAAATAGTAAGATATAGAAACGCAAGATATGGAAATACGCGAGATAGAATGAAGGGATGACTCCGAGAGACATCGTCTCTTGATGGAGTCCGAAATTGTCCGAAATGGAACTGAATGAACGGAACACCACAACTACACAGAGCTCCTTCGATGCAAAGTGGGCCAGAGGAGTGGGGATGAGTCGGAGTGGGAACGCGTAGTGGAGTAGGGAGCGCTAGCGCGGAGTAGGGATCGCTGAACGCGATCACGTACTACCGAGTGTCACGCGACGAGCTGTGTGTTTTAAATCTGTTTTTTAATATTGCATTGTTATTCAGTTCTGAGCTATGTTTAAAGTTTCATGTCGCTAGCTCATTGGGAAGTGGTTCAAAATTCGATTACAAGATTTAACGTATACAACAACAACGACAACTCGGCAAGCTAAAATAATCATGGTAAAAAGGTTAAGAACCTTTACTAAACTATATTGACGTAATCTTTGTGGGCGCTCCACGCTCTTATTTACAGTCACTAATGTCTAAAGAAATTATTTTCTTCTTCTTAAAGTTCTTTTTTATATATTTTTTTATTTTCTACTTTTTAGTCTTTTTTAAATGGAACGCAAGATATAGTAATACTGGTATGAAATAGTAAGATATAGAAACGCAAGATATGGAAATACGCGAGATAGAATGAGGGGACGACTCCGAGAGGCGATGTCTCTTGATGGAGTCCGAAATTGTCCGAAATGGAACTGAATGAACGGAACACTACACTGACTGAGCTCCTTCGGTGCAAAATGGGCCAGTGGAGTGGGGATGAGTCGGAGTGGGAACGCGTAGTGGAGTAGGGAGCGCTGGCGCGCGGAGTGGGGATCGCTGAACGCGATGACGTACTACCGAGCGTCGCGCGACGAGGTGTTAATATTAAAATTTTTTTTCTCCTGAACGCACAGTTTCTCTTTTTCATTTGTTTCTTAATATTGCATTGTCATCCAGTTCTCAGCTATGTTTAAAGTTTAAAGTCTCTAGCTCATCGGGAAGTGGTTTAAAATTCGATTACGAGATTTGACGCATACAACAACAACGACAACTCGGCAAGCTAATATAAATATAGTAAAAAGGTTAAGAACCACTGCTTTTCATTGTAAAAGCAGACACGACACCGCAACAGTTCTTGGGTTTTGAGCTTCTTCCAAACTGTTTTATTCCAACAGGTTCCAATTTGTGTCTGCTAGGTTTTTACTAGTTCTCAAACGGGATTCCTTATAACAATGCGGTGACGCGAGTCGAAGTGGATTTCAGCGTATGCGGAGAGGCCGCGTTTAGAGGAGGCAGAATTGATTTCACGGTACGGGTACAATTGTATGCGGGGGGAACGAGGTGGGTTGTCGAGGCGTGTTCGGGTCGGCCGTTCTTCAGGAACGATAAAAGGAGCTCGACGAGACCCCGGTATATCCGCGACCATACGAGAAGCTGATGGAGCGATCCGGAGGAACGTGGCCAGGCTTCCGTGCGTCGGATTGCCGTTATTTTCAACGCGCCACGTTTCTCGTGACAATTCGCCGAGGCCGTGGCCCGCGGGCGAATAACCCGATAAAAATCGTCCGTGAGCGGAACAGTTGATTATTCTTTCGATTAAAACGGTACGCAGCTCTCTCCACTGGCTTCTTATGGCGATCTACGATAGCCTGGAACCGTTATGTATAAGCTCGCTAGAAAGAACCCTTGTCGAATTCCTTTTTCTGTGAAAAAGAACATCTTGACTGTCTTACCCGGAAATAATTAAACTGGTTATTCCTTTGGTTTTATGGCTCCCATTAATTCGGGAGAGTTACCGCGATGTTAATTGTTTCGTTGTCTCGTTCGCGTGCCTACAGTGTGTAAAATGCACATTAAAATACTTTTTAAAATATAAATGACCTTCAAACAAAAAAATGTCTCTATTAATCTCTTCTCTTCATCTTTAATTCGAAGAAATTCTTCGTGGAAGGTTATTATCATTTTAAAAGAGTGCATCGTCAGAAGATAAAGATTATTGTACGAGCGTGCTGTTTCTTTGACTGAACTCGGAAAATGCAAGAGAGACATTGCGAGCTGCGCACATTCCGAAAGAAGCTCGTATGACGCACGTTTTCGGATCCATTGTATTTACGCAGCCGCCAAAGGCATAGTCAATGAGTTAGCTGTTTAGCATCGTTGCTGGCCGAACGAATCGAAACCTAGCTTGGTCGTAGTGAGGCATCGGCTCAAGGCCGAATATGATCCGTGACAAAACGAGAGACGGCCGAACAAGCCAGCTCCGGGAATAATTGGTCCGAATACAGTGACAATCGTGGGCAATCGCGTTTCTCTGTTAACGAGGATCATTGTCAACGCGCGGCCGACCTGAATCCATCTGGTTCTCGCGCGGCTCGGTGTCCGTCAGTGTGTCAAGGTCTTCCCCCGCGAAGGATGCGCGAGATTGCATCGGGATGCACACGCTCGTGGCGTATTTAGCGGTGAAGGTGAGCTAACGTTTCATTACCCGTAACGGCGAGCATGTGCTTTTTTAACGACGACGCGACGGCTGCCTTCGACTGAGGTTCCTCGTTCGCGACGCGACGTGACGTCGCACGCACCTTTGACCTTCTCGTCGCCGTCGCCGCCGCCTGGAATCACGATAAAGGAGCTATCGAACGCTTGCGTAATCATCCGAGGACACTTGCCAACTTGCTTCGGTTTTTGCATTATTCCTCGTGGGCACCTCGGAAATAGTGCGCAAAACAATAGCGCTGAAGATCCTGGGATAAGACTTTACCATTTCCTGCTTTACATCTTCAAATTTGGTATTGTAAACGAAATTTATTGATTCGGAGAAGTACATCTTAGAACGCGAACAAGCACGACCGAATACAATAGAAAGAAATTTTACATTACAAAAAATGCTTTACATTTACTGGAGATAGGGAATAGCTGAATTTTTACTCCGAGCAACGACTGAGGATTTTGAGCGTCTCGGAACTCTTAATCCTAAGCGACATCATGTTTCATCCGCCGTCCGAGTCGGACATTTCGAAGGGAGCAATGCATCAAAATTGTCGTAGAGCTATTAGGAGGAAGGCGTCTCGGAAAAAGGGTAGCGGTCTTAATCGATTCTCGATTGGAGTCGTCGATTCGCGACCGGATTATTGAATTAGCCGATAACGATGCAACCAGGATCCACTCCGGACAAATCTGTCGTTCGGTCTATTTGACCGTAATCACCGTAGGGTTGGAGAAGAGAGAGAGAGAGAGGGGGCTCGCGACAAAAAGGCTGACGCAGATGTAATCTTTTTACCGCGGTTGCTTTTACCCGGGTTATTATCGGTCGGCGTACGGGGGTGGGTCGGCGCACGGGGGCGAAAAAGGTCAGGGGTGATGTAGAGCGGCATTGTGGGCGGCCCCGGGGTCGCTGTAACAGAGTTCATTAACGATATTAAGCAGGAGACCGCGACGCTATAAAGCGCCGGGATACTCACTCTGTCACTTTTATTATTCGCCGTGTTATTGGCCAACGGGGCTCGTTTACGAAACGTCTGCGGCAGCGCGGAATATTTTCCGTGCGGCACGCCGCACCACCGTCAAGTTGTAAACTTGGCTATGCTGCCGGGGTCACGGAAAATGCCAAACTTTTGCCTGGTATTTTTGCGAGCGCCGATGAATTCTAGATGCTGTGGTATCTGGCAGTAAACTGCGCTGCTCGAGATAGCCGCACAGTGTTGTTTAGCATTTAACACCGCGAGTTTAATAGATCATTGTCCTTTCATGCATTTTCTTTTAATGACGGTGCGGCTATCAATTTGAGTCATCATTATTCCCTGTACGAAGCTAATGGTCTTTATAAAAGATCTACAGTGGGTGTACAAAGTATTCGTACACCTTCCAAAAATCAATCACTTTTTTATAATTGTACCATACAACCTGATATTTCATAATCAATTAGAAACATTGATTTGCGAAATTATATGCAAAAAAGATTTTCCAAAAATTATGATTTTATGTTATGTCGAGCGCCACGTGGCGCTCTACAAATGTCCTGTTATATTTCTGTTCAGAATGTTTAAGGAGGCTGCGTCGCCCGGTGAATGCGCAGGGTGTGCAGATTATTAACGAACGCCGCTTCTGTTCGCGAAATTCGGACGAAATTGTTGCACTAGATTCCGATGTTTAGTACTTTATAGAACAATCATTTTATTGAACTAAATCTCACAAGTTTAACACTAGAACTACCGGAAGAATCAAAATGACTTGTTGCGGATTTGTTCTATTAGAGATATTGCAGTTATAAACATATTTTACTGAGACATTTGTTTAGTGAACTTCTCTATTGAAGTATATATTTCAAGAAAACTGGTACAAAATCTAAATAAATGCAAATTTGTCATTATTATAAGGCAATGAACTAGAACTCGGTGGTTCTCGCGTTAAAAGTATAATATTTTTAAAGACGATAGTTTTTAGAGCTGTTAGGTTGCGGCAATTCTATGTACACGTGTCTAGCTTGGGATCTTAGACGTACAGTGGGTGTACAAAGTATTCGTACAGTTTTTAAAAACTAATAGCTTTTTTGTAATTGTACCAAACGATCTGACTTTTTATAATCAATTAGAAGCATTGTTTTACGAAATGATATGCAAAAAAGATTTTCCAAAAATTATAATTTACAAGGTTAAATGCAAAAATAAGAAAGGCATCTTTTTAAACTTTTTTATTTGGGTGCTTAATGAAAATTTAAAATATATGTTTAGTAGATCTATGTTAGTTATACACATACTGAAAATTTAATCGCAATCGGTTGACGCAGGAAAAAACGACACGCATCGTAAGATGTACGATTCTGTGGATTTTAAGCAGAAACTGGTCAAAAGTCGTGTAAAACTACGATTTTCACCATTTTTAACCGCTTGTAGCTCATGTAGCTTGTAGCTCGTGATTTCGATGAAATTGTCAGCATGTGTATAACTAACATAGATCTACAAAACGTATATTTTCAATTTTCATTGAGGGCCTAAATAAGAAAGTTTAAAAAAATGCCTTTTTCATTTTTGCATGTTACCTTGTAAATTATAATTTTTTGGAAAATCTTGTTTGCATATCATTTCATAAACCAATGCTTCTAATTGATTATAAAAAATCAGGTCGGTTGGTACAATTATAAAAAAGTTATTAGTTTTTAAAAGGTGTATGAATACTTTGTACACCCGCTGTACTAATGCTCTCGGAGCACTGGTTCGATCTAATTTTACATCGAAGCAATTTTGCAAATTGAATTAAAGTTTCGACGTTCCGATCTATGTGTAGATCAGTTTCAAGAAAACTAATAACAGCGACTGTGAATTATTAAACAGAAAACTAACAAACGACTAAACAATATGTCAGAATTGTGTACTTTGTTACTCACTTGCTTAACGAAATTATTTTAACTAATTTGAGACAACGAAACACGTGCTGTTCTCATGTCGTTACACAAGCTACTATCACACAAACTACAACGTTACACAAACTACAACCAATCAGATCATCGATCGACATAACCAATCGATATTTGGCGGTTATTTCAAACCGTGAAAAGTCAAATCACAACTTCTAACTGCTTGTACACGTAGATGTCCTGGTAAAATTAAATTAACATCAATATTGATCAATTTGTGAAACATTTATGTTTGCAGAAGATTACATTTAGGTGTTATTGTAAGTGGCGAAGCCCACAGGACAATAAAGTTGTTTGGAGAAAATATTCATCATCAAACATTACTGGTTCAGTAATGTTGCGTAGTATTCATGTATCTTAGGTGTTTCATACCCAAGATACACTACGGTGTTTAATCATATAAATCGTTTCCAATAATATCCTTTGATTTAAATCAACCTCTTTATCAATTGCCTTTGCATTTTCAAAGTCAAAACTATGGTCAAATTCTATTGAATGTCTTGTCAAAGCAGTGTGTTGTGTTGAAGATAGAAAGACATTACGTTTGTGGTCTCTGATTCGTGTTTCTAAATGTCTCGACGTTTGTCCAATGTAAACTTGGTTACATCCCTTACAAGGTATTGAATATACTATATTAGAACTTTTTAAAAGCGGTAACTTGTCTTTAATTGGTGGAAACCAATTGTTCAAATAATATGGTATTTGAAAAATCGTGTGTGTTCCTACTATTCTGAAAATTCGTTAGAGATGTTGTTTGTCGAGAACAACAGGAATGATCAAGAACGAAAATTTGCAAATTCGATTTTCTGGAGGGTGAAGCCTTCTCCGGATAAAGTGAATTATTTTTGCGCGCCGACCCCTCCCCGCTTCGTATGACTAATCAAGGGACACCTTGAATATTCAATGTACAATGCCCCTCGATTTATGCGAGTCGGATAAATGTAGAAGGGGGAGCCGAGTAATGTGGTGAAGGGAAGGATAGCCCAGTGGCCTTGAGAGACCAATTAATTCTGTTCCTGCGTAAAGGACCTTCTAAGAGGTTCCTGGATAGAGCTCTCCCGTTTTAATATCTCACTTTTAGGAGGGTCCTAAAGCGCGTCCGAGTTTAACCTTTTTACCATTAATTTAACCCGTTCGTACACAGTCGGTGCAGCTTAAGAACACCTTATCTATAATGCATACATTGCAGAATATCGCCTTGCCGGGACGTCTTTTGTTAAGTTTGTTATAGTCACATTCTCGGCTACAATACTCGACAGTAGCTCTCCGCGGAATCGTGTCCATTGTTCTTCACAGCTGCCTGTTCCCACTGCTCTATATTTTAACTAATTAAAATTAATGTGCTGATACGCGATACCCGCAAATTTCCTCAGTCGTATCGACTTTTTGTTTACTCCTCGCAGATTAATGCGATCACTGGCTCCCTGTCAAAGAGCGTGCACTTTTCTACAGTTATTTGCAAGTGAAATAGATCGTTAAAAATTGGCGAAACTTTTAAATATCTTGGACTGCAGACGGTTCTGTGTAATTGAATGGATAACCTTGTGTAGTTATTCTGGATGAGCATTTTTTTTGTTAAGCCGCGCAACGAAAATCCCTCCGATTTGTGATCATTGAACCGAAACGTGAGCAGGGTACTCTTTAATGGTGAAACACGATATGACCCACCACTAGTATCGGCGTGTCTTTCGACCCGTGATGAAGCTAATTTTAATGTTGGCGTAATGTTGGTAGAATTTTTGTAAAAGGACACGTCTTGCGTCAGAAAGTCTGAACGGTGATAACTGTACGATGCCAGGCTGAGATGGCCTTAAATCTCTAATGATGCATACGCTAATGGAAATATTTATTGCATCATTCCCACATTTACGCGGCATGCACACTGTGCGTAGAAATGCCATTGATAACACACAAACACGTGACTTCGATGCTCCGTCTACTAACAAGGGACATTACTCGAGCGTAACACGTCGATTTTAAGGAAATTTATTCAGGATTTATACAGAAGTTTGTTGAAAAATATTTTACTCGTATTTTTTAGCTACTCACATTCATGTTAAGCGAATGAAAGCTCTATTTTTTCTAATCTTTCGGGAACTAGAGGATCTAGGACAATCATTTTTTCAACAAACTATTGGATGATAAGTTCGTGCCTGATTTAAAAATAAAATTCAATGGTTAAATTTTAAAGAATACAACTTTACTAATCAATTATACATACAGGGTGAGTCCGAAGAAACAGAACACCTAAATATCTCCGCTACTTTTCGATGTACAAAAAAACTTCTTAGGACAAAGTTACACTGTTTGAAGGGCCACATGTAACGGTGTAAGGGAAAAAATTTTCGAGGGCATTTTTTTATGAGATTTTAAGGTTATCGATATTTTATTAAATGGAATGAGGTATTTTTTAATACATCAATCGATGCAATTGGACATTCGTTATAAAAAAGTACTAACCTATGTATGTCTAAAAGTTAGTACTTCACGAGATATTTCAATTAAAATAACTCTAAAACACCATTACTGTCGTACTAAGACGTTACACAAGTAAATAAACGCTAACATCAATTTAAATTTCAACTTCATTTTCAACTTCAATTTTTCAATTTCAACTGTAATTTCAACGTCAATTTCAATTCCTCTATTTCAACTTCAATTTCAACTCTTCCATTTCAACTTAAATTTCTATTATTCCATTTCAATTTAATTTCGTTAATTTCAACTCTTTAATTTTTCAATTTCATTTCGTTAATATCAACTTCAATTTCAATATCAACCCTTCAACTTCAATTTCAACTTCAATTTCAATATCAACCCTTTAACTTCAATTTCAATTTCAACTCTTCAATTTCAAGTCAATTTTTCAATTTCAACTACAATTTCAACTTCAATTTCTACTATTCCATTTCAATTTCATTTCGTTAATTTCAACTCTTTAATTTCAACATCAATTTTTCAATTTCATTTCGTAAATATTAACTTCAATTTCACTATCAACCCTTCAACTTCAATTTCAACTTCAATTTCAATATCAACCCTTCAACTTCAATTTCAACTCTTCAATTTTAATTTTCCAATTTCAAGGTTAATTTTTCAATTTCAATTTCAATTCGTTAATTTCAACATCAAATTTTTATTTCAACTTCTATTTCAATATCAACTCTTCAACTTCATTTTCAACTTCAATTTTAACTCTCCCATTTCAACTTCAATTTCAACACTTCCATTTCAACTTCAATTTCTACTCTTCCATTTTAACTTCACATTTCTACTCTTCCATTTCAACTTCACATTTCTACTCTTCCATTTCAACTTCAATTTTTCAATTTCACTTCGTTAATTTCAACTTTTCAATTTCAACGTCAATTTTTCAATTTCATTTCGTTAATATCAACTTCAATTTCAATATCAACCCTTCAACTTCAATTTCAATTTCAACTCTTAAATTTTTCCAAAATTATCAAAAATTTTGTAAAAAAATGACCTTGATATTTTTTTCCTTACACCGTTACATGTGGCCCTTCAAACAGTGTAACTTTGTCCGAAGAAGTTTTTTTGTACAACGAAAAGTAGCGGAGATATTTAGGTGTTCTGTTTCTTCGAACTCACCCTGTATAGTTATCATTCTTTTCTAATTGTAGAAAATTGAACCATTTTTTAATTTTAATTTAACCAATCTTTAACCAAATCGTTAATCAATCTTTAAAATTTAACCATTGATTGTTATTTTCAAATCGGGCACGAACTTATGCATTCATCCAATGTATGTATCATGAATAAATTTGATTAAAATCGGTGTGTTACGGTGTGTAAGAGGCGCTGAAACTATGTCGAAAGTCACGACAGATTGAAGCATTTTCATTAAATTAATTCAGTTCGTTCATCTCGGCCAAAGAACCGCCTTCAATTAATGTTTCACTTTTGCATCGATTACGATGTAATTGCAGAAGATTGACTCTGAATTATGAACTGGCACGACGACGTACGCAATACGGAAACGCTTTCTCGAATGAGTGACAAGCTCCTAAGGGTTATTCAGTGTTTTGGTGGTGAAGCCAGTGGCCCGTTTCGGTCACGGCACCGCGTGCAACCGAAACTCGGGCACGAAGGCATCCCGTGGCATCGCGCACATACGTACACCAGCAAATTCCCCTGGTCGCTGGATCGCTGCCAGACTCGACGAAGCAAGTGAAACCAATCTGCTGGATTTAAGTCACTCCCGTGTCTCGGCTATGGAAGCTGGAGCCGCGCGAACATCACGCGCCTCAAAATTAATTCCTGGAACTCTCCTTTTTTTTTCTCGCGGCGTTACACGCGAGCGAAATTTGCGTTCGGTTAATAACTCGCGATCGTGGCTTCTCCGTTCCCTGGGTTAACTCCCCGAGAGAATATTCCGAATGGTTCTTCTGCTTTCCCAAGTAAGCCTGCTGCAACGCACGGAGATATTAGCTTGCATTTATTGCAATTGTTGCACGCGTCTTTTCCAGGCAAATTCTTATGCTTCAGAATTCACAAAGCCTTCGCGAGTATAACCTTGGCTTTTGTATCTCGTAGAAATTGCATTTAAATAATCGGTGCGACGTGTATGATGTACGTCATATGAAGCGCGTGAAGTGTGTCCTCGCTATTGTAGTCAGTTGTCGTCCTGATTTCGCAATGTAAAGACGTCCGTCGTTTCGTGTATTGATTTCATGTTATTTAACAATTTCCCTTTTGTTTCGCGAAAGAGCAGCTCGAGAACTTCGTGTTTTAATTTATACATTGATATTGATGGATTTTAATTAACGCGGGCAATGCGGTAAAATAAAGTTGCTGAAAATGAAACTGTTGCAGCGGTAACACGAAAGAAGATGGATATCTTTGAATGGGCCATTAATTATCCGGTAATTTAATATATTGGCTCGCTCGTTTCGAAAGGGGATTTATGATGCGATGGGTTAATGATTCTTTTCGGTCAATGCTGTTTTTATGAATGGAATGATACGATTGTCGGATATCGCGATACTCGAATCCCGGTTATAGAATAGAATGCGCGATGAATTTTTGCGGGGAATGTATTGCGCACTTCATCCGTCACGGAGATACATGTACGACGAGCTCGTAACACGACGCTACTTGAATCCCCACGCTGATCGGCGATTTTGTAAATACAAATATTCCGATCGGGACTGGAGCCGGCGAGAATGAAAATTAATCACATCACGGTGATGTTCAATCGGGAAATGCGCAACATGGAAATGCCGGTGGAAGTTCGGCCGGAAAAGCTCGGATATAAAATATACGGGAATGAAATTCCTCCGTCTGTTCGAATCTAATTCACGCCAGCATTCAGCTGGCTCGTTCAATTACCTTGCAATTAAATACACGTCCATCTTTAAAATGGCATATTTTACTAATCCCTTTAGAAGTGGTAAAAAATTACAAATCCCTGTAATTGAACGTTCCAACTAGGGTAAACTGTACAATGATTTGCACCTTAAGCCAAAATCTTAGTAAAAATCTTTTTATCTCTTTTTGTAATGTTCAAACGAGCTTAACTTGCTATTATTATTAGCTAATAGACATTTTTCTACAGAATCAAACAGTTTTTAGAATCATAAATCTTTTATCATAAAATATATTCATTGAATAACAATCGTAAGGCAAATAGTACAGTCATTGGAACATTTGGTATAGTTATTGGCATAATATGTATCAGTTATTGGCACTGAAGAACTGAATAGGAATTATTAATTAAATAAAGATAAATAATGGAAATAGTTTGTACTGCATGTAGGTTTAAATTCTGCATAATGTATAATTTACGTCTGAACTAATATCATCAGCTTAATATGTAGAAATAACTTAAGAGACGAAGATAATGCTCAAAGAAAAAACAGAAAAATATTTTAAGGTTCACATGAGTCATCCGATTCAACTCTTCCTTTTGTGGTGAATCTTTCTCTTGTGTAAATTTGAAGTAATTTATTTTTGTTTATTTACGAGAAGATCTTTATATGATGTACATGGTGGAACAACCATTTCGAATACGATCTTTGGCTTCTTTCTTTCTACGGCAGCCTTTTCTAAATACACAAACAGATAAAACAAATCAAAAATGCAAACAGCTTCAAGTAATGACTACGAAATTCTCGTCACATATAAGAATATGAGTGATTTGCACAAGTAGGTAAATAAATAGTACAACGATTGACTCTCTGATGTCCATTGCAATGATTGGCACCTTATTATCCTACAGTGACTGGCCCCTTCAATGTACAATGTTTGGCAGTGCCAAGAATTGATAATAAGACTTCTTTCAACGAATTAAAGTCATATTTCTAATTTATTTTAATGATTCAAAGCATTAATCTTTGGAATATTAAAAAAAATCCAAAACTGTATATCTAGTAATTTGCATAGGTGCCAATTAATTAAACTTCCATACAAATCAATGAACCATTCGTTGGCACCTGAAAATTTGAGGTTATGTCTGATAAACAGTAAGAAGTAAACGTTAAATAGGTTATTTGATTTATAATTAATCATATACGCACTTATTACATCTGTAGTACAGTCCGAAATTAAGTTATACAGCGATAAAGTATACTCGTGACGAAAATTTTAACGAAACTATTTACACTGCACTGTGCTCATCCGTCGGTCTTACTGATTGTCCTCCAGCGTTGCTAACAGTCATATGTGGAACTCTGTTATGAAAACTTACAACGTTGCTTTGAAATATAAATAAGAAGCAATATAAAATGATTTTCTATACCAAGAATTCTTAATATTTGCCGTTTAAATCAAAAGTGCCAATAACTAGTGCAGTGCCAGCAATACAGTTTACCCTGTTTCCGGTAATAACCAAAGATTGAAAGAATTTAAGAGTATCAACGTATCGTTTTCCGCTGTTCGAAGTTATTAACTGCCGGATACTAGTTCGTTGCATGTAGACAATTTATATTCCGCATAGAGCTCCGCAGTCTACTAATAACATAACGGCGATCTACAATTCAATCCGACTTGTGTCGCATTTGAATTGAAAAAGCGAGGACGCTAATAATGTGTATCGCCATCGGGGAGTACGCGAGGCGCAGTTTAATTCATACATAGTCGACGAACTCGACGGAAGACAGGAAAAAAGCGTATCCGAGGTCAGACGAGCGGGTACGAGAAATAAAACTAGAGAGCCAAACGGCAACGGAAGAGAGAACTGGCTGCGGAACAACAGTTAAAGCGCAGCTGGAAACATTTCGGAACAATTTCAATTGAACGGGGGGACGAGTCCGCTCGGTTTGCCGCGCGGAAGTCAGTCCGGGCCGGGCTCGGCCCGAGAAACAGCAGCGTTTCTTCGCCGTACGTGCGCGATACGCGTAGTTAGAAAAACTTCTTACCCGCCGTTTCCCGTGGGTAATTTTCTGCGGTAAATTAGCCCAGCGGGACGAGCCACCACGATTTCTCGCTTCCGTTCCCGTCCCCGGCGTTCCTTTTTCCGTCCTCGTTCCTCCGACTCGGTCTTCCGGAAGTTCTCGCCAAAGACAACATCCGCGAGAAGCCTCCACCCTCCTCCACGGCTTCCTGGACCGAGGAATTTTTCCGTCCCGAGGAGCAGCGGCACGCGTGCGTCGGTAATCGATGCTGAAACTTAAATCAGTTCGCCGAGTTCCGCGACGCAAATCGACCGGCGACACGGCGGATGAAGTATTAATGTTCTTTCTCAGATATATGGGCTAGGTCGTCGGGGGGATGCTGATGGGATGGGGCCGCGCTCGCCGGGTTATTGGATTTCGATACTCGCCGGCGTATTATTCCCCGGCCTGCGAATTTGTCGGCTGCTTTGGAAAATTTCTGTGCTGGTTACAGCGCGAAACTTTTTCCTGCCGTGCTGTCTTTTTACGGTACCCGGGCACATTACTATCGATTTTCGACGACGGAGGTGTCGCGTTGCCGGAATAGACAGGAATTCAACGGAATATTAGCTGCACTTTCTCTAGGACGTTCGCGAGCAGTTGTGCTCGAACACGTTTCCAACACGTAAATATTTACTTCGTGTAAAGAGGATGGTACATTGTGCGGAAACTGGTATGTAGAGGCTCTGATCCCTTATCGATCGACAATATAATGAAACAGTTTATGGTAAAACCAGTGTCCTATTTATATTTGTTTAATTTATCTAATACTTGCATCTCCTTCCTTCCCTGCAATTTTTTAACCTCTCGACAGAGATTGCCAGTCTTTGCGCTGCTAAAGATTTATGCGGCCGGAAAGTTTTACGTGTCACTGTACCTCGGTACCGCACATACTTTCAGAGTGTTCGCGTTTCACGGAAATGCAAGCGCGAAGAACATCCGTTGCATTCATAATGAAGCAAGTTTGCGGCACTTAAAGAATCACTTGTTTCGCAGCAATTAATTTATGTCTTCTCGAGTACACGGTTTTTACAAATTTTTGAAACACGGTAGTATAATGAAGATAGTTAGGCGCCTGGTTGATCCAAGTTTTACAATGTTTCCGGCTTCACTGATGAAACAGTTCAGAAGTAATGTTTTAGTGAAATTTGTCACTCACGATCGAGCCGGTGTGCAGCTATCTCGCCAGAACTTCGATCTTCGGAGCATGAATTCTCGAACTTTCCGAAAGGATCACGATTCGTCGAGAATTTTCCCGCATATTGAAATCGGAGCTGATCCGAACGTTTGACGAAGCCCGATAGCGGCGCGGGCTTTATTCCCCGTTCGTGGGACTCCGTTTTAACAGTCGGCACGGAGCTATCCTCGACAGTCTGCGCCGTTTGTTTGCACACTGTAACACGTTGTACCTCGACGTTGCAGCACGCTTTCGTCCATTGGGATCTGTCTGCATCCTACGCTTCGGCTCCCCAACCTCGTTTCGCCGTATCGGGAAACTTCGAGCAATGCTTCCCAGCTGAGCGTCGTTAGCAGCAATTAGACCGACGTCGGGGCACTTAATAACGAGACAACGAACGGCGATCGTTTCAGCTGTCGCGATCTCGGGGATTAAAGGTCGGCGGGTATCATTTTCCGGTCCATGGATATTTACATTTCAATCGAGGACGTAACCGATTCGGAATCTGATACCGAAACTTCAACCCACGATCTCCTTGCTGTACTCCTTGCTTTACTCTTCGGTATTTTTGGATTCGAACTCCTGAAAATTTTAGTTCGAGGTATGGCGACCCACTTGATACAGAAATATGAAATTAAGATACCCAATTTCATTTCAGATTGCGCAGAGGCATTAATCCCATTAACGTTTCAGTTGATAAACCTCTGAAGCTCTGTACGTGCTGTCGCGCGTCATACTGGAGACAGGATGGTTGATATAGATTGCGTATCGATCGTTCCATTGAAAAATTCCAATCACTTTTCCACCGTGTCAGGAACGCCCAGGCAACCCGAACGCGCATATAATTAGCCAGCGATCGCTCCCGGTATCGGGCATTATTCATCGCTCGACTAACCCACGCTGTCGATCGTTGAAAAACGCGTATACAATGTGTCGCGCCCGCCTAACGGCCATGCAGATTCAATAGTCGAGTGCATCGACAAGGCATTCGATTCTCTCCGGGACGACGATTCACGCCTCGTTCTCGCGGCGTATCAAATGAACCGTGCGAACGTCGAGGAGAGAGCAACGCCCAAAGATCAAATCGCGGAAGTTGCCGAGGGAAAAGACGCTCTTTTGCGGCGCGCGATCGAAACTGGCAATCAATCGGAGAGCGTTCGGTAATTCGGAAGCGAAACGGAGAGCGGAGTTTCCTCTGCTCGAATTTCGACGATTCATTAAAACCTTGGTGCACGGATCGCAACGGTGCGGCGCGCACACCGTTTTCATTCACCGCGGTAACGGGATATCAATGTTATCGTTGTATCAAAGGGGCCTTTCTCTTATCCGCGTTTTCCGTGTGTCCCACGAAAAGGCTGCGATCGTGAATGATTTAGCTCGCATAAATACCGGCCGAAATACCTGTTAGCGGCAGCGTGTAATTACAGTTGCGGAGTGCGGTCGTATTGGCACACGGGTTAGCCGAGGTGTGCGGTGAACGCAAACCGGTGCGAGCCTCGTCCTCCCGGCGAGAGTCGTCGAGCCCGCTTCTCGCTCGTACGTGTGCACGAACACCTGGACACAGGTATATCCGGTAACCAGCGACCAGTGGGAATCTCCATATGCTGGAATCCGTCAACGCGCTCCCAGGCGTCGCTGCCACCGACGCTTCTTCGTTGAAGGAGTCCTGATAGATTAGATCGTTATCAACCCGGAATGCAAACGACACGCGTGTCATTGCGGATTCCTCGACACTCGGCGATTTATTGGTTATTCCACGGGTGCCAACCGCCCCGAGCTTCACTCGTTTAGGCGAACGCCCGCCGAGAAATCTACTGTATTTCGCTAATTTATATATCGTAGACTTCTTTATGCCAGCAGGTGATTGTTTCCTGTTAGACTTTATTAAAGTAGTGGAATCATACAATACTGCGTGTAAGTACAGTGTTAAAAATATAGATAGTTGAGTACATATAAGTTTATGATAAAAATACAGCAAAATGGTTTCTTTATAAAATGTGACGACGTGCTGGGTTCGATGGTTTTCTTGCGATTGACTTCGGTCCTCGCTTTTTCCTTACTATTGGGTTGGCAAACAAGTTCGTTCGGTTTTTACCACGTTTTTATTAGTTCGCTTTCTTGTCTGTCTGTTTGTTCAGTACAAATTTTGCAATTGATTTTAGACTAACTTCCCGATGAGCTAGGGACTTGAAATTTTAAACATAGCTCAGAACTGGATGACAATACAATATTTTAAAAAATTTTTTAAAAAAGCCTATGCGTTCAGGAGATATAAATTATTAATAATTTGAACCTTTGCACCCCTCCGCCGCGTGACGTAGTACGTCTTCGCATTCAGCGTCCCCACTCTACTACGTGTTCCCACTCTGACTCATCCCCACCCCACTGACCCGCTTCGCACCGAAGGAGCTCGGTGTGCGTCAGTGTGCGTTCGAGCTCTGTGCGGTGTTTACAAAGTTACTCCGTATTATAGTATAATGCTTGTTTACCAAGCGAAAGAACAGTTACACCGAAATTCTCCGTCGAACCTTTATCTTTGACATTTTACCACGGCGTTCGTTTACGATATGACACGTCGCAATACCGTCTGAAATTTACTACATGTCTCTGTTATAATCTCATCAAAATGTTCAAAATCGATTGTAAAATTTCACACATATAAGGCTAAAAAGCAGAAAATAATTATTTCAATAAAAATAAATTTTTAAAAAATACCACGTTTTTAAACCGGACTAAAAAGTATAAAATAAAATGTTTAAAAACGCCACGTTTAAAAAACGGACTAAAAAGTATAAAATAATTTTTTCTAGCCCCATACAGATTCCTAACCCCGTACAGATAGTCCTGAAAATTTGTGATTGTGAATTTTGAATAGCTATGAAAATACTTGTAAGATTTAAAACGAAAAACGTGGGGCGCATGCAATAGATAATTGATGCATGAACACCTAAATCACTAACAATTTTATTGCACTGCAAATGATATGAACTGTTTTGCGAGTTTTCTCAGCGGCAGCTACTCTCTACACTCCTTACTATGTATTATCTTGCGCCCCACGTTTTTCGTTTTAAATCTTACAAGTATTTTCATAGTTATTCAAAATTCACAATCACAAATTTTCAGAACTATCTGTACGGGGTTAGGAATCTGTATAGGGCTAGAAAAAATTATTTTATACTTTTTAGTCCGTTTTTAAACGTGGCGTTTTTTAAAATTTTATTTTATACTTTTTAGTCCGTTTTAAAAACGTGGTATTTTTAAAAAACTTATTTTCATTTAAATAATTTACATTGGAATAAATCACAAAAACCGAACGAACTTATTTGCCAATCCAATACAAGGGTCGCTTATACGTAAATACTGTAAACCGCCCCTTAAACCTACAGTTATGGAAGTGGCAATCATTGCACATCAACATTTCCATTTAACATAGTGGAATCTCGAAAACGTCTTCGTTCCGAATTCTCTATGCATAGAGAAGAGTTACGAATCCCAGAAGTTATACCATTCAGAACAGATGTAGACCGTCTACTAAATCACCTAAGAGTGCCTTAAATTCTCCAGCAACGGTGTATCGCTTAACAAACAGAAGTATATCTCTGTCGTGCATAAATGCAGCCTGAACTGTTTGCGCGGGGAAGAATGTGGAACTTTTCTGGTCGACTCCGTTAAACAACGGCTATCTTTGGAGTTGGCGGGTCGAGATTTCGTATCGAGTTGGATCCGGTTAAACCGGCTAAATATTTCACCGTTGTGCGATAGATCTTGAGGCGAGCGGTGCGCGAATGTTCGCGGGTTAGAGGGCGCAGTGCGAGCAGGCAGGAAAGCGGCGCGCGCCGAGATCTTCCGGTGGGCAATTTTCCTGCGGGTTAGCATTATCAGCGAGGTAATTACCCGTTCGCTACCGTTACCGGATCCTCGTCGAGCCGCAGCCTCGACGAGCCAGGGAATCGCGGTTGGCAAAAATTACTGGTCAATTAGCGGCTCGGCTCGGCTCTCTCTCCCTTCCCTTTCTTTCTTCTTCCTCCGTTTCGCCTCGAATTGCGTGCTAAAGGATATCCAGAGTTGTCTACGCGGCTACACCGAACACGATTACGGGAGAAAAAACAGCTCTGGAACTCGTCGCACTCTCGTCTCTCCATCTCGCGCTCTCTTCCCTTACCGATCTACTCGTCCGAGCCGGTTCATTAAAATTAATCAATGGTAATTTTACGCTTTCGGTTAACGAGCGTCTATTTAATGAATCCTCACTACGCCGCCGCGCCGCGCCGGGAACGATCGATTTCGATCGGACAGATCGAATCTACGGCGAATGATACGCAGTTTACCGCGAATGCGACAGTGGCTCGAAAACTCGAGCGACAAGATAACGAGATTTTATCCGTGGAAGATATGCGTGTATCAGAAATCCGAGCTTCTTGCAACCTGATACGAGTAAAGATTGCTGCTATCTGTCTACCTTATTTTATTTTGTCTTTTATGTACGCAGAGGTAATTAAAGATGCGGTACAGTTAACGTGACTATTTATTTTTTTCCTCGAAACGGGACATCTATTAATTTTTAGGTAATAGTATGTGTATCCAAGAAAACGCATATTACTTCACAGTTTCTATTTATTAATGAAACAAATACAGGAATGAACACGTGAAAATAAATAAGTTATGTGCTTTTATATTTTTTCTGAAGAACAAACTCTTTAGTGTATGTACTCGCAACCGAGAACCGAGCGATCTACAGTCCCTGCTCACTTTATTAGACTCACCTGAAGAATTGGTGCTTTTTGAAATCCTATAAGGAATGCAACGCTGTTTTCAACCTATGGGGTAATGATGGGGTAATGATTTCGTACTACAAGGTTGCCTTATGGGTTGCCTATCCAAGTGTAAAATTTTCTTGCAAGAGCAAAAAATCCCCCTTTTACCATGGCCCGGCAACTCACCGGACATGAATCCGATTGAAAATGTCTGGGAGTGCCTGAAGAGAGAACTGGCCAAAGAAAATATAACAACAAAGACCAAGTTGATAGAGAGAATAATCTATCACTGGCACCGTAACGTTGCATTAAAAGAAATTGCACAAACTTGCATAGATAGCATGTCCAGAAGAGTTGCAGCTTTAAGAGCAGCTGAGGGCGGATTAACAAAATATTAGTGTTTTAAGAATTATATTGATTTATTTGTGTTTGTATCCATTGTTTTTGTAAAATAAATATATGGAAAATTCATTGGTCATCATTAAGTGATATTTGCATAAGGCTGCTATACCCATTATTCATGGTAAAACTAAAAATATCATGATTATAGAGGTGAGTCTAATAAAGTGAGCAGGGACTGTACATAGCAGGCTTTTGTCGACATACACTGTGTGAGACTTATTGGCATGCCCTAGGCTAGAGTAGACGCTACCGTCGGATGATTTTTAGCGTTTTCGCGTCCTTTTTTGAAATTTTTACCGTGGGTTGCTCTCTTTCTAAAAACGGGACGTTTCAGCGTCCCGAAAATGTGCTCGGGGACAACGGGACAGACTACCTAAAGACGGGACAGTTCCGTTCAAGACGGGACGTATGGTCACATTAGGTATTGTACAGAAACATTTTAATTGCCTTGAATAATAGCCATTTTCAACCGGTAGAATCGTTGTCACGTTTAGAAAAGAAGAGGTCAGCTCTTGGTTCGTCGAAGCTGTTTGATTGTGATAGGTGAGCTATAAAGCTATGAAACAGAAATGTCACCAACAGTATTTCAGAAAGTACATACAACGCTGTTTTAAAGTGAAAAGCATCGACCAATGTTCCATCCGGTCCCAAATCTACAGAAAAGGACGCTCGTGAACAGTTTCTAAAATCTCTTTGACGATTCCTCGGAGAAAAGGCTCGGTCGTCGCGGTGACGAATGACATAAAACAATAACCGCCCCTTCTCCGTCAAGATTTTCTTTCTACCGAGTCATCTCGGCTGAATCGAGAGTTCGCGGAGACAACGTACGCGAGCTGAGCCGTGCCGTGTCGAGCGGAGCGGAGCAGGAACGAGTCTTTGCGCGGCGGCGCAAAGTGGCGAGGAGAAAGCGACCTACTTTGCGGGCCGAGTAATTATAAGCCTTGAACCGAGTAAACGAGTCGTTGAGGCGAGTAGCGGCGTCGCGACGGCGCGAGCAACATCGTCGACGCCGACGTCGTACAGTGGTCCGGCTCGACGAATTTGGCGTAATTTTGTTATAACTAGACAGCGGATTTTATGCATTTATGAAAAAAGTGAGTAGGTGTAATTTAAAACAGTGAACACATTCGAAAAATTTAAAATGCTGTTTTATTATTCTCAGCCTGTTAAACATATTAAGAAGTTTGTTGAAAATCGGCTAGAAAATTTTTATTTCGTATAAAGATCCGCTGTCTAGTTATAACTTTTGAACTACTAGAGATATCGTAATGAAAATTTCACTAAAAAATATTTTAAAAACAGTAATTTTTAAGTATTTTTAAGTATTCGTGCTAATTACAATTCTTGGTAAACTGCATTAATTTTTCCTTTTCGGGGTTCATGGACATTTAGGAACCAATGCAAATTTAGTAGAAGTCGATACATATAAGAAAGTTGACTGTTCAGTTAAATGACACCAACTTCTTCGATGCGGACCACTGTGCGTCGTTTCATGGGGGATGTAAACCGACGAAAATAAATCAATATTTAGGAATGAATTGGAGCCGATGGATTCAGCCAATCGTGTTAAAACTGTACAGCTATTTGCTATACTATCATGTAACCAGAAGTATTTTTGAACCCAGTAGACCTGTGCATACCAGAGTTATATAACTTCTGTACGATACAATTTTATTTTGATTTTATTTTCGCGAAGGGTTATGCTATCAATTAATGCAAACAGAAATCGATTTTTTCGAGCCGCTACATTCGATAATCTCGGGTGCTCGTCAACAGGCATCGAGCGCTGTTCCAAGCGTCACCGTTTTGTTTTCGCGCGTTCCCTCTCAGCTGTCGGCGCGCGATACAATTTTGCACAGTGTCGTCGCCGATTGATTTATCGGCCAGCGTGGATCAGCCCCGTCGCTGTTGCGCCGCGCGACGCGGAAACTCGTTCCGTTTCATAAACGCTATAATAACACGCCCGATGCCAGAGGATGTCGGAAACGTTCCTAAATTATAGCTAGACACGGAATAGGAGCAGGGAGGACTCCATGAAACGGGAATTATGTGAGTCACGGGACCGTGGCTGCTCCCACGTAAGAGTTGACAAACTATTGGCAACGCAGGAATCGCTGCGGTTGTCTGCCACGGAGTGTAATACATTCGAGCATGTAAGTACTAACCACCCGAGAAACAGTACAATACCGTCTTGCTGGTGTTCTGACAATTTGATTGGCAGCGACCTTAAAAATTCCATATATCATACAGTCGGTGTACAAAGTATTCGTACATCTTTTAAAAACGAATAAATTTTTCAAAATTGGTCTCAGCAGCTTGAGGTTTTTTGAGACATTAGAAGGGTTAGTTTACTAGCTAATGTGTAAATAATTTTTTTTGTAATTGTTATTGGTCGCAATTACGAAGGAAACAGTAAAGACCACGATTTTTTAATTTTTTATCTGTGCCTGTAATGAAAATTGAATACACGTATTTTGTAAATCTAAGTAAGTTATATACAGGGTCATCCGTTTTTAAACGGACAAACGTAAACCAGCTATAAAGAACCCCAAATGGAACAAGTTTTACCCCTGCCACTTTTTTTGCCAAAAATGCCAAAAAAACAAAGATCCAAAGGTCATACAAAAATATTTTGTTAACAAAAAAGATGCCCCTATTTATTTTAAACCAAACAAAGGAAAAATCATCAAGATTCATTACTGGAGTCCCGAGATATTCAAGTTTATGTGAACTAAAAAAATTATGGTTTTTTGCAATTTTCTAGAAATCAAGGCCGAAACAAAAAAAGTGGCAGGGGTAAAACTTGTTCCATTTGTGGTTCTTTATAGCTGGTTTACGTTTGTCCGTTTAAAAACGGATGACCCTGTATATATGTACAAAGTTTCATTGAAATTGGCTGACGGATAAAAAAGCTATGGGCATTGTAAGATGTAAGAATCTTTGAATTTACGGTTTGGGATTCATTTAAATCGCAGATTCTTACGATTTTTGCTATTTTCAATCAATTATATTTCGCAACGTCTTTGATCGATTTCGATGAAACTTTGTACAAGTATACAACTGACTCAGACCTACCAGAGGCGCCTTCTAAATTTTCATTACAGGTACAGATCAAAAAATTAAATATCGTGCCCTTTACTATTTCCTTCGCAATTGCGACCAATAACAATTTTTAAAAAAAGTTATTTACACATTAGCTAGTAAACTAATCCTTCTAACGTCTGAAAAGAAACTCAAGCTGCTGGATCCAATTTTGAAAAAGTAATTCGTTTTTTTAATGTGTACGAATACTTTGTGCACCGACTGTATGTACGGTATAACCTGGTTCAGTTCGGATAAACTATTAGACTGCGATGTTTATGTATTTATGACAACAAAGAGTAGACGAAATAATTTCGAATTTGGTACAGTAAATACATTAGTACAAAGTTTTTAAATCTGGACAAACAGCTGCGTTCCCCATTTCTGAGATACTCGGTATCGAGACTGTTAAATGCCTAGTGTAGTCATGAAACATGATCTCCAGTTACGTGGAAACGGTAAGCCGCTTCATCCCGGATTCAATAAATCCCTATACAGTAATTTATGCACCGAGATACGTACTTTGTGCTTTGAGTTTCGATCGGCGCGTCTTACGCGCGTAGAAATCCGTGGTACATATCAGCCTAGCATCAAGATTATCTAGAATTACAGAAGCTTTGTTGCTCGAAGCAACGTTCAAACAGATTTTCGCAGCTTTTAAACAGCTCCAAGGAAATTAGTGGTGTCTTCAGGGTTCTAGGGCTTCGGGAAATTCTGCCAGCGTGGACTTCACGGTGTCAGGGGTCCTGAAGAGTGCTGAGGGTTCGGTTTTACAACCTTGAAATCCGAAACCTACAGGTCCTCCAGATCTCCGGGATCTCTGGCACTGTCGAGATCAGCCACGCACTTGGAACCTTTGAGACCTTCGAAAACCACGATTCGGGGCGCTCAAAGACCTCAATACCCTTGGCATCCCCTAAATCCCCGTAGAACGACCGACGATGTTGTAAACCTCGAGATCCACAAAGGCGCAGCTCATATGTGGTGTTATTAACGTATGCGATTTGAAAATATCAGCACTTATTGTATATTGAACAGGAAAAGGTACCAAAAAGAACGTGAGTAATTCGAATAAATTTCACAGTAGGAAATTAGATGATTGTTTAGCATAATCACTTCTACCGATCTTTAGTCCAAAGTTCATTCATTTTGGACGGCCGCGTTCAACGAGGCTCACTTTCCAAATTCAAATCTCCATCTCAGAATTTCACAAACCGTCGCTGACATGTTCTATCCTAGCTGGCATCTTCGCCAAACACAGGGTGTGCATTTTCCTTTGCTTATGCTGAAATTCGTGTAATATGCAGTGCTGCAAGTGCACCTTGTTAACCGTCATTTTCACCGTGTTACCTCTGCCAACAGACTTTCTCGTGCCCTTCCGTGTAGCTTAAGTACCGTAGATAGATCAAAGTCTACACAGAAGAATATTAATTAAAAACATATCATCGTCATTAAAGGCATAAATGAATGTAAAATGAAATTAATATAAAGGTACAATAAAGAAACGACTTTTTCAACGCTAGAAATCCGAACTGGAACGATCCTTTAAACGACTGGAAATCTTGAATAAGGGTTCATAATGCACTCTGGTCAAAGTTAAATTAATAATGACGTACCTTTGATATGCAGCCCTTGTTGGTGGTTTCAGTGCACACAAGTTGCAGATGTTTCGCCAGTAGACGCCGTAATTTTGAACCCAAGAGCACGCTGTGGTTTGAAACTTGTGGAAGAAAGATCCAGTGCACGGATTAGTTGATCTAAAACATACTTTGATTGTCTCAATGGAATAAAGAGCGAAGGCACGGGAGAGATTCGATTATCGAATGTAGATTTGCTAAATGAAATACCATTTTATCACGCTTATATTAGCTTGCCGAGTTGTCGTTGTTGTATGCGTAAAATCTTGTAATCGAATTTTAAACCACTTCCCGATGAGCTAGAGACTTTAAACTTTAAACATAGCTCAGAACTGGATGACAATGCAATATTAAGAAACAAATTAAAAAGCGAAACTGTGCGTTCAGGAGAAAAAAATTTTAATATCAACCGTCACACCTCGTCGCGCGACGGTCGGTAGTACGTCATCGCGTTCAGCGATCCCCACTCCGTGCGCCAGCACTCCCCACTCCACTACGCGTTCCCACTCCACTGGCCCACTTTGCATCGAAGGAGATGAGTCAGTGTGGTGTTCCGTTCATTCAGTTCCATTTCGGACAATTTCGGACTCCATCAAGAGACGATGTCTCTTGGAGTCATGCCCTCATTCTATCTCGCGTATTTCCATATCTTACGTTTCTATATCTTACTTTTTCATACCAGTATTATTATATCTTGCGTTCCATTTAAAAAAGACTAAAAAGTAGAAAATAAAAAAATATATAAAAAAAGAACTTTAAGAAGAAGAAAATAATTTTTTTAGACATTAGTGACTGTAAATGAAAGCGTGGAGCGCCCGCGAAGATTACGTCAATATAGTTTAGCGCTCCACGCTTTTATTTATAGTCACTAATGTCTAAAAAGATTATTTTCTCCTTTTTAGTGCATTTTAATATAAGTGTGGTTTTAAAAAAGTTCTTTTTATATATTTTTTATACTTCAGTATCCAATCACTTAGCCATTTCGTCAACCAAAAATGTTCCTCTTACTTTTCCCCTAATTAGGAGACGGCTTGATGTTTCCAGTAGACTCAATAAAATGAAATGTCGAGTCGACAGGACCCCGAAAGGATTAATGTCAGCAGGCTGACGGCAATCGAAGGATGCAGAATTGGGGACAACAGAGGAGAGGCACGCACGCGTGTGCCATTATGCTCGTGCTCGTAGGGCAACGCGGCCCGCAGAACCGAATTAAAAGTTAACCGAGTATAAAACCGAGCACGCCGGCTATGAAGTATCAGCGCTTGCTCAACGATGCGTCCTTCCACGGTTGTTTAACCGTAGAAAGGTCGACGCTCGGACGTATTACTGACCCGCAGGAGGTTTGTCGCGGTTGTGCCAGGTCCGGGCCCTAGAGCTTGTTGGCCGGAGAACACCTTGTTAAACCGGAAGCAAACGCTTTCCCCTGGTAGCGTACCTCGGTAGCTTCGCGCGCGTCTGTTCTTACTTTAATGCGTCTGAGCTTACGCAAGCTCTTATCCCGTGTACCCAACCTAACGGGCGCGAGTACACGCAGTAATTTATGCTCGAACGTGCACGCGCGTCGGTGTAAATTACATCACGTCCCCGCGAGAAAAGCGGCAGGATTAGCTTCGTGCTTCGCTCTTAATCAGAGTCGGAGTGCATTTTGAGCGGCGGAATTGAATGGAATTAAATTATATTCCGTGGCCGGATGCTATGGTACGTGTACCGTATCGCCTGTGGAGATCTGCGGATCCAACGTGCTCGGCAGTCCCGCTTGATAAACAATCGCCGATCGGCTGTATGGACGTTTCGACGTCTAAACTGGAACTTCGGACCAGAAACATAGTATGTGATAGCTCTTTTCAACATTAAATCTACCCGATTTCACTATTCAAGGACAGGTAATTGTTGAAAATAAACTTGATCCTGGGACGATCACGACTTGGATATAACCTTTATTCTGTATACGTTGTTTAAAATAAGAAACACACGTATATACTTTATTATAAATGAGAATGCTACTTATTCAACGACACAGTTAGGGTTGCCAGATCTTCTATATTTGATATGAGTTTTCTATATTTGAATTCGATCTCCTATATCATATTTGAATTTTCGAAAATCTTTGTTTGAATGAATAAGTTTAAAATGTGCTGTGTACATCTTTTACTTGAACTCAGTGGCGCACCCAGGGGGGGCCAGGGGGCCAAGTCCCCCCCCCAAGAAAAAATATTTAGCATAGCCCTTGACATATATGTTAGCTAAAAAAAAAGGTCATCGCGCAAAACTAGCGCTGGGTTCAACTCGGCCCCCCCCCCAAGATTGCATCCTAGGTGCGCCACTGCTTGAACTCCTATATTTTGAACTCCTATCACATATACAGTGGGTGTACAAAGTATTCGTACACCTTTTAAAAACTAATAACTTTTTTATAATTGTACCAAACGACCTGATTTTTTATAATCAATTAGAAGCATTAGTTTACAAACTGACATGCAAAAACGATTTTCCAAAAATTACATTTTACAAGGTTGCAGGCAAAAATAAAAAAGGCATTTTTTAGAACTTTTTTATTTGGGCCCTTAATGAAAATGTAAAAAATATGTTTTCTAGATCAATGTTCTTTATACACATGTTGGAAATTTCATCGAAATCGATTGACGCAGGAAAAAACAACAGGCGTCGAAAGATGTACGATTCTGTGAATCTTAAGCAGAAACTGATCAAAAGTCGTGGAAAACTACGACTTTCACCATTTTTAACCGCTTGTAGGTCGTGTGTATGTTAATCGATATCAATGAAATTTTCGACATGTGTATGACTAACATAGATCTACAAAACATACATTTTAAATTTTTATTAAGGACCCAAATAAAAAAGTTTTAAAAAATGCCTTTTTTATTTTTGCATTTAACCTTGTGAATTATAATTTTTGGAAAATCTTTTTTGTATATCATTTCGTAAACCAATGCTTCTAATTGATTATAAAAAATCAGGTTGTTTGGTACAATTATAAAAATGTTATTAGTTTTTAAAAAGTGTACGAATACTTTGTACACCCACTGTATACATAATTGCAGTTTTCACTACTTCTTCTATATTCAGATAAAATATGTCTGGCAACCCTAGACACAGTGTATCCGCGTGATTCTTAGTATAATGCATAAACAGTAAGCGTACAGTATCTTTCACGGTGCGCTGCGATTTTAACGTAGGACTAGTTACAATGACTTCTGTATGTGTACATAACTACGGTTTCGACTTTACGCCCCCGGCTGGGTGCCACTGTCCCTTATACCTGAACCCTGATGCCATCCCTTATACCTAGGCTCTATGGCATCGTTGAATTCCAACTGTAATAAATACCATACAAAATCCGAGTAAATTCAATGCTCTGATTTGTTATCGAAAGCCCATCGCGAAATGAAGCCCCGCTGTTATTCTCATTTTATTGTAATTGTTGGGATAACGAGGTTGGGAGACCAAATATTTACAACTTTATATATTAAGTATTTAACACTAGATATACCAAACACTAAACGCAATTGGCATACATTGCCTTATATTAATGACAAAATTGCATTTATTTAGATCTTGTTCGAGTTTTGTTTAAATATGAGCTTCAGTAAAGAAGTTCACTAAAAAAATTTCTCAGAAAAATATATTTATAGTATTAATATTTCTAAAAGAAAATATCTGGAACCAGTCATTTTGACTGGTTCGGTGTATCTAGTGTTAAACTCCATCACGCAATGAAATAAACGTCTACCAGTTATGAATTGATAGTGTTCGCGTATAACACAATATTATACTTGACAACTATTACATACATCGAAATAGAACTATTGACGGTTAGAAAGAAAAAAGGTGTAGTCTAGCTCGGTGGGCTGGCTCGGACTGACCGACTCATTTCTTCTTAGGCCCTTTAAAATGGCGACGCTTGAAGACTAATAAATCGCAGGTCGAAAAGACCTTTCCTCCTCCGCATGTTCCGTGCATTTCGGTGTATACTCCAACAATAATTCTCGCCTAAGTGCCCGTCATTATCCCATTCTCCCTACCACCTATGTCAAGACAGCCTACATAAGCGCACCTTTGGCAGCTAAGGTGAAGTGCCCTATGCCTGGACAGCATGTTTTTCCATTTCAAATTTTATCACTTTAAATAAACAAAAACAATTTCTTAAGAGTTTTAACATACAGTTCAGAGTTTGTAAAGTAATTTAAAATAAAAAAAATCATTGTTTAGGTTAATATCTTAATTGTATTAACAAGAATAATTCAAACCTATAGTTGGACATATTAAATCCAATCTAAGCTAGTACCTGGACAGAAGTAAAGCCTGTATCGGGACAAATTCAATTTACGAGTTCATCGACGGAACATAACCTAAAACGTTAGTTGGTGGCGCTGTTGCGCATGACGAATAGAAGATGCTTTGCGTAATATGTAGTATTCTTATCATAGATTATAGTATTGTATTATTTAACCAAATATATATTTATTTTCATTTACTGTTTTAATAAAACTTGTCATAATACAACTTTTAAGGTTAGGTAGTAATACTGATAGATTTAAGATGTAAACATAAAGTATTATTAACGTCACAACCGGAATACATTTTCTACATACGTTATTCAAGCTAATAGAAGACTAATTATACGTACATGTAGTTAAATAATTTGCAAACAATGCTTTGATTTTATTCACAAACACGTGTCCGGCTTCAGGCGTAAGCACATTGCGTATAAGCTTAGAGTGGGACAGCTACTGTCATCGCGTCCCAGTATGGAGTACTTATATCTGAAAACAGTCCTAATCTTGGACATCTAATACTTGAATTAATAATTATTATTTACGTTAAGTTTGATTGCCAATTTATTTTAAAATATCAATATTATTATGCGTGATAATTATTTTTTGTCTGAAGGCTTAAATTATATCTTTTTTTCTAACAAAAGTTCGAACTATAAATCCACATGATTCGCATGTACATAGACTATTTTGTATACTGTTTTCAGATGAACTTTGAATTCATTTTTAAATTTCAATTGATGTCTTAATGAAATAATATTCACACCTACTTGTAGCTAAGGCCTCAGAATATATAATATAATTATTTAATCTCTTAATTACTGATTTTACTATAAAAATTCAATTGTCCAGATTTAGGTATCACTTTTGGACTGTCCAGACTTAGGGCACTTCACCTTAGTTGGGATGAAGGAGGCCGGCAACGAGACGGAGGATCTCGGTTCGGCGGGCGACGCGCGGTGTCACGGTCCATAAAAATTGGCGTGACGGTGAAAACCATCGGAATCGAGATATCCCCATCAGCGGGTGGGCAGGCTCTCTCCATCGGCTGTCGAGTGTTCGGAGCAGCCCGCGACCGATATCGTATCGCGTAAACCGAGCTTAAAGGTGACGCGTGTGTCTGCCTGCAGGGTACCTAACTATCCCCGTCGGCGTTCACCGGCGGCGCCTCCCCCTTCCCATTCCGGCCACGATTCGAGCACAGTGAGTCGAGCGGTGGCGCGTGGGGCTGCGGGGGCGGACAGGGGTCGGGAAGGGGGTGGATGAACCCTCCCGATCAATGCAGCAGCCCTGACGCTCGACGATCCCGACGGGGGATCCGCTATCCGACCACCGTGCCGTGGAGAGACAAAGACCGGGGCCACGGGGGGAGGGACGGAGGAGAACCAGAGGGGGACCATAGGGGAATCGGGGAGGGGCCAGAGGGGGGCCGGGACGGCTCGCCGGAACCGGCGAAAGGGAAACAAAGAGAGAAACACTCGCGTTAACACGTGCATGCACACGCGTTTACGAGGTGATGCGCGATGCGTGAGTGCATCGTCTGCATATTGCCCGGCTCTCTCTCTCTCTCTCTCTCTCTCTCTCTCTCTCTCTCTCTCTATCTCTCCCTGTGTCTACATGCCAGAGCCAACCCCTCGCGAAATCATAGCACGGTGTGTTCCCTCTGTATTGATGCTCCGGAGAACTACCAAGGAGAAACGATCGGACCGGCGAAATTTGTTTATTTATTAGCGTACTACCCCGCCGAGGACGATGAACGGTCTGAAAAAATATGTTCTTTTTACTGTGGCTTCGCTTTTTACGGCACACCGCGAAGAGACGTTCAACGGAATTCTATTTAACCCTTAACACGTTGAAGGTCACCGGAGACTGGCACCATTCTATTGGTTGACAATGATTCTCATAAAATGAATGGCATTGAACATTCATTTATTATTGCCGAGATGAGCTACGTTGTAACGTAAGGTGAGAACTTCATTATCCTATAACACTCTATGAATTGTCCTTAATAACGCTGATCGTTTCCATGAACGAAATAAATGGGACTTAGTGATGGGCACCATCGACTAAAAACTATCGACTAAATCGATAGTAGCGAACTACTATTTTCAGTCGACTGATTTTTTAAACTATCGACTGAATTTAGTAGTGGTGAAGTTACTATTTTCAGTCGACTGTTTTACACGTCGACATCTTGAAATTTCAAATGTCAGTGTCAGACAATGAAACGGAAAGGTAAATAGTAATAAATAAAAAAAATAAATAGTAATAAAATAGTAAATAGTAATAAATATTATTATTCTAAATAGTAATTAGTCGATAGTTGAATTTAGTCGATAATGCCCATCACTAATGAGACTCGAGTGAAACACACAAGATTCGCGCGGTATTCAGAGCGTTAATCGATCGCGCGATTTGTGGCTGGTTCCTTTACGATTCAATAGAAAACTGAATAATTGATAATGCCTCTCAGAGTTCGTTATATTTATCTTCCTCTAATTGATAACCCACTATCAGTACATCAAAGAGCATCGAGCTAGTACCTATCGAACGGTATTGGTTGTCGATTGGTATCCAGTGGGTGCATCGTTCGCTCTGGAAACGAGAGAGGGTAGACAAGAGGGGCGGTAGTTGTTAGCGATACAGAGGCTATTAAAGAAAATTGTTCTAAGGAAATAAGGGGGGAAAGTATTCCGTAGATTGGGTCGAAGGAGCCCGGGACAGGATTCGGGTGTTAGGGTCGGGATGCTGTAATAAGGGCTGAATCGTAAGGGAGCTCGTGATGAAGTGGTTATGGCTGTAGAAATGGCTCCGTAAAGTCTTGCTTGATTCAACTTCCTCGAGTTTCGAGCAACAAATCCTGACTGAATTGCTGATGTACCCAACAACGAAATTAAGAACCTCTCCAGCTTATCGGTGAACTTCGGATTTTTATGCATTTATAAAGAAATTGGCTGAGCGAAATGTAAAACAGTAAAGAATTAGAAAACTTCAAGAACATCGCGATGTTGTATTTAATGCAATGAAGTCATTAAGAGATTAAATTAGTTTTTATTTTATTCCTGCTTCTTACTAGTAATGAAGAACATTTTTATTTTGACTTATCAGACTACTGAACGTAAAGGAGACGACCCTTCCATATTTTTCACATTGCACGCGTGTGAAAGACGCGAACGCGAAAGGTTCGCAGAGTATTCAGGAGCGATTACATTCCATCGGACTACATTTCGGCAACAATGGACCTATTTACACGCGAAACAGTGGCGACAGTGTTCTCCGGTCGGTAGGCCGGCCCTAGGAAATCGATTTGTCGCGGCGAAATTTTTCGAAAAGCGACTGTAACCAAACACAGCTGCGTGCCTCTCGTTTCATCAATCTCCAATTGAATCCGGTTTCCGTCGCGCGGATCAAAAAACTGCAATCGAACGCGACTGTTTGACAACGTTCCCCATTGTCCCCGACGGACTCGCGGCGCCCCCGATATTCGTCACACGCTGATAACAGGTTGCCGAGAACACGGTGCCCGGATGCCGTGCACCGTCGATCGAAATTTATAATCCCAGGTCTCCGAGGACACGGAACCTACGTTACGGAATGTTGAGCAGGTCCAGGACAGTAGGCTACGGTGAGCCTATATCGATCGCGAGCTCCCTAGTTTCCATGGTCTCCGTCTCCATGGGGTTGCTGCACCCACGTCTCTCGTTGCCCCGTCCCCGAGCAGAATTACCAGCAGCTTCCGCGTAACACGACCGTCCAGCCATCCCGACGTACCCCGACTTGCGAATCTCGGATCGTCGTTTTTGCGATCCTCGATGAAACGGGACGCTTGCCTCGGTATTTATTTCTCCCGACTCCTCGCAGCGCATCTCGAAACGTTTTCGCTGTAAAAGCTTCGTCCACACAATGCTTTTTGAACTCATTTTCAATCTTCCTCTATTCCAGCTTCTCGTAGCGTAAAACTGTAAATTGGCATTTTATAATCGTTTTACTGTGTCTTCAGGCTTTCCGAACATACAAATATGTGCTACTCGGATTTTAGATAATGGAAAAATGTAACCTTGAAGTGACTTTGGACTGGGAAGCCCAGGTTTAATCAACAAAAGCAACTGTAATCGTGTAATCCGTTATCTTAAGATTGTATCGATCAATTATCAAGAGATTACGTGTACGTACAATCTGGTATTCCTACAAGCATGTTCGCAGCTGTTTGTCAAGGTCGTTGGAAGGTTACAATGAACTAGATCGATAAACTGGTTGCGATATCGATTACCACGCTACAAAAAGGCTCGAATACCTCTGGGAGTATGTAATATCATCAATCAATTTGTCATCGAATGACAAAAATATTTTTCTTTTTCATTTTTTTTTTGACATTGTACATCCGAGCTCCGAGCAATATGTACAGGGTGGCCCACATAACTCTGAACAGCTCAATATCTCCGTTACTTTTCGTTGTACAAAAAAACTTCGTAGGACAAAGTTACACTGTTTGAAGGGCCACATATAACGGTGTAAGGGAAAAAAAATGTCAAGGTCATTTTTATGAGATTTCAAGGTTATCGATGTTTTTTTAAATGGAATGAGGTATTTTTTAATACATCAATCGATGCAGCTGGACATTCTTTATAAAAATGCACTAACCTATATATGTCGAAAAGTTAGTAGTTCAGGAGATATTTCAATTTAAATAACTCCAAAATACCATTACTGTCGTACTAAGGCGTTAGTGTTTACTTACTTGTGTAACGCCTTAGTACGACAGTAATGGTATTTTGGAGTTATTTAAATTGAAATATCTCCTGAACTACTAACTTTTCGACATACATAGGTTAGTAGTTTTTTATAAAGAATGTCCAGCTGCATCGATTGATGTATTAAAAAATACCTCATTCCATTTAAAAAAACATCGATAACCTTGAAATCTCATAAAAATGACCTTGACATTTTTTTTCCCTTACACCGTTATATGTGGCCCTTCAAACAGTGTAACTTTGTCCTACGAAGTTTTTTTGTACAACGAAAAGTAACGGAGATATTGAGCTGTTCAGAGTTATGTGGGCCACCCTGTATATTGAAATCACTTCGTCGTGACGAGTCCTCGACTGAACGATCAACACGCGACCACCCTCGCCGACATTCCGAAACTAATTACTCGTCCGTCGGTTCGTGACAGAATCCCGGGTGTTGTCGTAAAAGAGCATCGCGGAAATTTCGTGGTGGGAACGCTCGGTCCATGCCGGTTAGCTATAGTCTGAAGCGTCTGTTTTCTGCTCGCGGCGTAAGCCGAGAATTTCGTGAAAACGGAGGCGACGTGAACTTCGCGGAGCCGAAGAATTGGAAGTTTTTCTGGGCCTCCGCTGGGACAGCCGCGAACAATAGAGGGAAAAGGAGAAAAAGGGAAACGCCGGCTCCAGGGATGGAAATTTGATGAAAATTGGGGACGAAAGACGGAGAGACACAGAGTGAGAAACAGGTTTTCCAGCGGATTACGTAAACGAGTAATTACCTGTTACGCAGACTTCTTTAATTGTGAAACGCGCGAGCCATGTTTATTCTCGCCAGCTCTGCATAGATCGCCGTGATCTATGGATTAGATAAGACGCTCCTCGACATTTGCCGAGCTCTTGATATCAACACACCGATGTAATAAATGCAACGGTAAATCAATATGTTCGAAATATCGGCGTTACAGTGCAGACAGACGATTTCTCGAAATAAGCTCCGTAAATCGTAGTACGAGAACATAAATTATAATGGAACGTGAGCTATCTGAAGTGTTGCATGAATAATAAATATTCGAGAAACGATATGAAGGTCCATCTAAATTTCATTTACTGCGAGTACTACTTTTAGATCGATTCTATGAATATTTATATAAACGGACGAAAAGTATGGGTAAGAAAAAGTAATATTAAAGTACTATTAAAAGTTATACGAGTATGCAAGACAGTCAATTGTTACGGAAACCAGCAGGCATATGAAAAAATATTTTATATAAAATATTCTTGATATGAAGGGTCACATTTAATGGCGTTATGCATATTTTTCCATAATGGCCCTTTAAGGGTCAGATGAGGGGCAACTTCATTTTTTCAAATGGAAATCCATATTTTCATTTTACATTCTTATTCTACATCGAAAAATAATAATATTTTGTATAAAACATTTTTTTCCTGAACTTACCATTTTTTAACGATACCATGATAAATGTTGCAAAGCTTGCATAATGGCATACAACATAATACATACTACGACGCTCGTATTCCTGTCACCGCTTACTATCATCAAACTCAGTATTTTTTGTCATTACAAATATTGGGATATTCACCACAATTTGTTTAATAAAACCGTGCACGCTAGGAAAAAATATTTTATACGTAACATCATTATTTTTCGATGTAGAATAAGAATATGAGATAAAAAATATTGGTTTCCATTTGAAAAAATGAAGTTGCCCTTCATCTGACCCTTAAAGGGCCATTATGGAAAAATATGCACAGCGCCATTAAATGTGCCCCTTCATATCAAGAATATTTTATATAAAACATTTTTTCACATTCCCGCTGGTTTCCGTAATAATTGACTGTCTCGAGATAAATGGACCACCCTGTATGCCACATTGTCATCTACACAATAGTTCTGTTATAATTAACGAAATAATGCGTAGAGTGTTCCGCGGGCGTCACCTCGTTAAATTTGTTTCCCTAACTTGAATATTAACGATTTAGAATGACCGCGTGGTAAAGAAGAACGGAAGACGTTAATAGTGGAACAGGTCGGAAGCTCGCGCTTTACCGAGTCGAAAGAGAAATTATGGTAACGATCCCGGTGAACAATTTGCGTTCGCGGTTGTGTTTCACCGGGACCCACCGAAAATGCTCCGGCCGCTCCACGTGGAAGCCACAGAGCGCGATGAATATTTCACGAGACGCGCGACGAAATCCATGGAGAAATACGTGTATTTTTAAACGGGCGCCGCGCCGCGGAAAAGCTTAATAATAACAGTGACGTCGAGTATTGTTTGCCGGCTGTTCTACGAGAGGATCATGGCAATTAAACGCGGAGCGTAGAAAGCCGCTCCGGGTCTTTGCCGGTCGCGTTCATCCTTTTCGTTTGACGTCAGTTTCGACCGAGAGAGCTATTGTCGTCGAGGACAGAGGAGCCGCGAGAGCAGTCTCGGAAACCCCAGGAACGGACACGGAATCGAAGAATTCGAGCGATAAGCCGTGGCGTCACGCGAATTCTCATGCAAATTGCACGAGCTCCGACAACCATACCCTGATCACCGGCGATTTATTAAAATTTATTCTTGTTTGATCTACTCCGGAGGATGACACGGTAGCTCCATGTTCGCCGGAATTACCCGGCCGTTCCCGATTTCTAAGAATTCGGTTCTTTGCGCGAGCACAGCGTGCCCGGGAAATTAGCGATCCTGTTATTCCAGTTTCGCCTGAACGATTCCTTATCATAAATGCATACAATCCGCACTCTAATTATACAATAATGATAAACATCTCTTCTATTTTTATGACACAAAAAATATTTATGGCATAATTTAAATGGTATCGAAGGAGGAATATCATAGAAGAACAATTTCTTTTGTCCGGTTATTTTTTCATAGTTTTTTCAGGGTAACTGTTTCCTTACGTCGATCGTATATTGCTGTTAAAAACGATATTTTATATGTTTTCAGCGTACAAAATCTTTATTTCGACGTTTCGATCTACTTTCAGATCATTCTCAAGAAATTTTCAAAAATTGCGTCTGTAAAATAGTAATTAAAGTTATATTTCAGAAATTATGTGAATTTAAAACAAGAGGAACAGAAACTAGTTACTTGCTTAGTGCAATATATAACAATATTTCATAATATGAATTTTAATGAGACACGTGTTGATGCTAAGGCAATGTACTTGGTAATGACCTACCGTGAAGACAACATAGAAACGAAACTAGCCTCATATCGATCGCTACGTTGATGATCGATACTTGGCGCTAGATTCAAAACAAACACAACCAATATACCTCTCTTTTCACTGCTCTCTTACCATAATGGATTATGGTATTTGTTAATTAACATTCAATTTAATTATATTATACACAACTAGCATGACCTTTTTTCAAGGTCATCGTTATTTTTTATCGTGAAAACTTTTCTTTTATTCCATTTTACAGCGGCTGAAAAAACACATTTGAATATTGAATATTCTTAAGTCATTGACAAGATGGGACAGAAAAAAGTTTCCCTGATAAAAAATAACGATGATCTTGAAAAAATAATTGGACAAAAAAGATCGTTCTTCTAAGATATTTCTCCTTCGATGCCATTTAAATTATGCCAAAAATATTCTTTTTGTGCCATTAGAAATAAAGGAGATATTTAGGTGGCCTCCGTCAGCCTCACGGCTAAGAAATTGGACTTGGTTTAGCTCCTCCCGATATCTGTTTCACCTTTCTAAATACGATTGTATACGCACAATTAAATACAGCCAGATAAAGAACATTCTTTTCAACAAAGTGTGTAATAAAAGCAGCAAGCATTTCGAGGAACAATTTCCCCAAAAATCGTACCGCGTTTTCTCGTCGAGTGAAACGATTTTTAACCAGATGCCACAGTTTTAGCGTGCAAGAGTTAAGCAGGTCGGCCGAGAACGTGGTGTAAACTTTCGAAAAACCGGGCGCGCGAGGCGTCGCGTCGCGTCGCGCGTTAGCCAGCCGGACACGGTGTTCGTGTACGAGAAAGATGCAGCTGCAGTTGTTACGGGCGCGTGCAAGCGCAAGGGCCGTCGAAATAAAAGGGCTCTCGAGCGGTGGCGACGGTGGCGGTCGGACAAAAACTGAAACCGACGAAGGCGACGAAACAAAGGGAGGAGGGAAAACGTCCGCTTTGAAATGAAAATTCCATTTCGGCCGGTCTCGCGCGGCGGTCTCGCGTCACGACAGCCGCGAAAATGCCGCAGGTGCCCGGGAATCTCGTTGGCCCGGTTTTCGGCCCCCGCGCGTATCCGACCCGACCGCGCGGAAACGTTTCGCGTTCTCCGGGAACAAATGTTTGCGCCGACGTTTGACGAAACCGGGGAAACGCTCCGGAAAGAAATTCTGTCGCTCTCGGAATTAAACCGTCCGGCGCGGAGAGCCGGTTTGTCGCCGGGAATTTCATAAACTGGAGAAACGCGGTCGCCGTGAGATCAGGTGCCTGCTTGACCTCGGTGATTTTTTTATATCCTACAGCGAATCTCAAAGACCGCCGGGATAATACTCCGCGACTGCTAAAGGAACAATGGAACTTCATTTCCTCGTTTATCTTTGCAGGTGTCCTGCGAAGCGCCTCCTTTTTAACTTATAAACCTGTCCACCGTATTCCGTTAACGATGTGGTTACACCGATAGGAATCTTTAATACTAAACCTATCATCGCTAGTTAAATCACTTGGTTATATCAGATCGATCTTGTCACTTCTAATTACATCGTCCAGCCCAGAGTTGGACAAAATGTAATTTCAATTACAATTACAATTACTTACCAATTACTGTAATTTGGAATTGCAGAAATACAATTACAATTAAATGTAATTGTAATTGGTAATTGCAATTACTTGACGAATCACTGTAATTGTAATTGTGGCCCGCAATTACAATTACTGGTTGAGCAACATGCAACCAAATCTTGCAAAACCATTGCTCGGAAACGTAAAAGAAGGATTTTTGAGGCAAACAATGGCCTAGATTGATCTTTCATCTAGCGATTTTGACTACTAAAAAACCCCGTTTTTGCATTATCGAGAAATCGGAAGTGGAATCCCGAACCCTTGCAATCCTCGCGTACGTATACATGGTCTAGCGGTGTGTGAGAGTCGTCTGTTTGGAAAGGAATTGCAACTACCAGTTACAATTACTTGTAATTCCAACTAACAATTACAGTTACTTGTAATTGCATTAAAATTACTTGGGAATTGCAGAAATACAATTACAATTACATGTAATTAACTTCCCGATTTTATAGGGAAGTTATTGTAATTACCCCGAAAATCGAAAATCGATTTTTTAGCAAATCTTCACGTTTCATGGTCATTGGAGTCATTTTAGACTATTTTCAGCAAAATGTTCGTATGTGTGTGTGTGTGTGTGTGTGTGTGTGTGTGTGTGTGTGTGTGTGTGTGTGTGTGTGTGTGTGTGTGTGTGTGCGTATGGCCGTTTCTATGTAATCAAATTTTTCGTTAACGTTTTCTGAAAAAGTAACAACGTGATCAGAATGATGAATGATGCAATCGATGTGCCCCGCTGTAACTTAGAGCTGATTAGATTTTGGTCCATTTTGGTCAAGTAGTTTTTTAGTTTTTTTCGAAAGGAGTTGATTAAACATTGCAATTTATACGAAAGGCGTATCCACCGAAGAAGTAAACGTAACTATATATATATATATATTTGGACATATTTAAAAAAAAAATTTTTTTTATAAAATAAAAAAAAAATTTTTTATAAAATTTAAAAAAAAATTTTTTCTTGTTTTTTTTAATTAAAAATACTTTTTTTCCAATTATGCAACTAATGCTAATGTAACCGCTTACAATAATCGAAAATTATTCCAATGCAAGAGTGAGTTAATCATCGCCGAGAATACATTTTCAAAGAATATCGATGAAAGATTTGAGGCTTTCACGGCCCGGCATCATACAGTTATTTCAGTATCAGTGTGTCTTCCGACCCCCTGATGAAGCTAGCTGCAATGCTTGCGAAACGTTGGGAAATCTCTTCCTTTAGGACACGGCTTACACCCGAAAACCTCAACAGAAATATCGATGAAAGTACAAAAACATTTATATTACAATCTTTAAATAAACAATCAGTTCAAAACGAATTGTGAACTGAGATTAAATTGAAAATTAATATAAAATATGTAAGGAAGTTTACTACCTTAGAATATTTTGAATACTCCCGCGTTCACACGCGAGCCGATAAGGTAGTCAGTGAGTCGATCATGCAGAACAGTAAACAGGAGAGAGAAAAGACAATGTAATACAAGTGGTTATAAAATAGTTATAGAGTCTATGTCAAGCGAAACAAATAAGGTTAAGAATAAACATTGAATGTAGTTTCTTTGTTATTTCAGGTTTGTAAATAATTGTAAATAATTGTAATTGTTAGGTGATTAGAGAATGATCAATAAATGATAAAACCCTTTGTTATTTCAGAGCAACCATTCGGGCTTATTCTTTTTTTATCTTATTGTGCTGTCGTAAAACGAACTCATATTATAAAACTACATTCTCGTTTATGAGAAAAAATGGATAAACTACAATTTGAATTCAAAAACGTGGCCGCTGCAGACGGAAAATCAAATGTGATAATCATAACCTCAATTACCACACCAGATAATAGGAAGTTCAACCTAGAAAATGAAGACCAAATTGTAAAAAAACATACACTGATTGCATCAACACCGACCTTTACAAAAATAAAAAATAGCCTGAAAAAAAGGCACCAATCAAGAAAGATATGGATCACTCTAACTAAGGAAATGAAAAAAATTTACTTTGATGAGGACGATAATTTGCAATTTAATGATTTATTTCTAGAAGAAATAAGTGAGATAAATGAAACAGCAGTGAAAACAGATGAATCAATGATAAAACTACTAGAAAAGCTAATTGAGAATACACAAAAATCTGAAGAAAAAAAGGTTAGCAAAAATAACCAAGGAATTTATGATTGAAAAGTTCAGCAGCAGGGTTACAAATGCTAACCAATGGATAAATGAGTTTGAAAAGGAATGTGACAGATTTGAGATTAAACAAGACAAAAAAAGAATTGAAACATTAAAATTTTTCCTCGAAAAACCATATCTGGACTGGTATAGTAGTATGCTTTTAAAATTATCCATAAATTCAGAATGGGACCAATGGAGAAAAAGATTCTGTGGAACGTTTGCTAATAAAGGCTGGTCTCCAATAAGATACGCCTTAACATTTAGATATCAAACAGGAAATTTGGTAGATTATGCAATAAAAAAAGAGAAATTATTATTAGAAGTCAGAAGGACAATGGATACGGGCACACTGATTGACCTAATAGCCGCTGGATTACCAAATTTTATTGCTGATAAAATAGACAGGGAAACTGTGGAAACAACAGAGGAATTATGCAATGAAATAGGCAAGCTTGAACATTATATACACAAAAAGATTACAAATACAAAAAATATTAAAGAGGAAACTCAAAAAAAACTGCCATGCAAAATATGCAAAGATAAAGGTAAAGGTGACAGATTTCACACAGAAGATAAATGTTGGTTCAACAGAGAGGGAAAGAGACTAGAAAATACCTCACTATTGGACATTGAAAATTTTGAAGACCCAAAAAACTAGAAAGTACGCCATTAATCTTGATCAAGGTAACCTTAAATAATTCGCTAAACGTCCAAGCAGTGTATGATTCAGGATCAACCATATCTTTAATAAACTCAAGATTATTCGATCTAAAAACAAATAAACTTAGCGATGAAAACAAAATTAACTTGAAGACGATTAATGGTGTAAATAAAACAAGTGGAATTATTAAATTAAAAATCAAGATTATGAATATTGAAAAAGAAGTCAATGTATGTATTATAGATAATATTAATTTTAATTATGATTTTCTTATTGGTCTTGATTGTATACGGAAATTTAAATTAATTCAAAATGATAAACTGGAGATCGAACAGAATAACTTAAATAGTGATTATAAAATAGAAAAGTCAACAATTCCCAATACCATGGGTAAGACAGATAAAATTGATAATTCACAAGTGAATAAGAATCAAAAATTTGAATTGAAAATAAATTTCAATGAAGATATTGAAATAAATAATTTTGAAGCCACAATAAATGATTTAGGCGGAAGCATGAAGATGAAAATAGAAAATATAATAAACAAGTATTCAACGATATTTGCAAAAAATAAATTTGATGTGGGGACAGTAAAAGACTATGAGGCGAGGATTGATTTACAAATAGATAAATACTGCAGTAAAAGACCATACAGGTGTACTGTAGAAGACAAAAGAGAAATTGAACAACAAATCGCAGAACTCCTAAAAAAAGGACTAATTGAAGAATCATATAGTCCTTTTGCGGCTCCGGTCACATTGGCCTTTAAAAGAGACGAAGGAAAGAAAAGCCGATTATGCATAGATTTCAGAGATCTTAATAAAATAATAGTGCCTGAACCACAGCCGTTCCCACGGATAGAAGATCTTTTGATCAAAACACGAAACTGTAAATTTTTCACAAAACTAGATATTAACTCGGCATTTTGGTCAATACCCTTGCGGATTGAAGACAGAAAAAAAACAGGCTTCGTCACACAAGAGGGTCATTTCCAATGGACCTGCTTACCATTTGGTTTGAAAACGTCTCCAGCAATATTTCAGAGAATCCTGAGCAATATTATTAGAAAACATGGACTATCAGATTTCACAAGAAATTACATTGACGACATCTTAATATTCTCAAAAACGTTTGAAGAACACATGACTCACCTAGAAAAATTACTAAAAGCAATAAAAGAAGAAGGTTTCAGGTTAAAACTTACAAAATGTCAATTTGCTATGAATTCAATTACATATTTAGGGCATGTGATCAAGTACAACTCAGTTACACCAATGAAAGATAATTTAATAGCTATAAAAAAGTTCCCAACACCAAAAAACCAAAAAAACATCCGACAATTTCTAGGTAAAATAAATTTCTACAACGAATATATACCAAACAGTGCTATTATTCTAGAACCATTACACAAACTGCTGAGAAAAAACGAAAAGTTTGAGTGGACAGAAGAATGCCAAAGAACATTCGATTATCTGAAAAATTTCTTGTGTACAGAACCAGTATTATCAATATATGATCCAGAACTGCCAATACACATATATACAGACGGAAGTCTGTTAGGACTAGGAGCAATAATAAAACAACCACAACCGGAAGAAAATGGTAAAGAAAAACCAATCGCTTACTTCTCAAGAAAGTTAAACGAAGCACAAAAGAAAAAGAAAGCGATATACATAGAAACACTAGCAATTAAAGAAGCAGTGCTCTATTGGCAACATTGGTTAATGGGAAAATCATTTAAGGTATTCACAGACCATAAACCATTAGAGAACCTTAATATAAAAGCAAGACCAGATGAAGAGTTAGGTGATTTAACCTTTTATTTATCACAATTTGACATGAAAATAAAATATAATCCTGGAAAGTTCAATCTGGAAGCAGACTGTCTCAGCAGAAACGCAGTATTGGAACCAGAAAATAATCAAGAAGAGATGTTGAGAACAGTGAATTTTGTAAGTCTCCAAGAAATCATAACAGACCAAAATAACAATGATAATATCAGTAACACAGATAAAAAGTTAATACAAAAAAAGGGTGTATTCTTCAGAAAGATAAAACAAAAAAATAAAATAATTCTGACAGAAGAATTCAGTAAAAATTTGATGAAAGAAACACATATAAGAATGGGTCACATCGGCATAAATCAAATGATGTCCATGCTATCACCATACTACATATCAAAAAACTTCTTAAACAATATAAAAAACTTATGTAAAACCTGCGAGATATGCATAAAAAATAAGACAAGAATAATAAATAACCACGGTCTACTTTCACAACTGGGTCCAGCAAGCAAGCCATTCGAGATAGTATCAATAGATACAATAGGAGGATTCGGTGGAACAAGGTCGACAAAAAAATACATGCACTTATTAGTGGATCATTTCTCGAGATACGCATTTATATTAACTTCAAAGACACAGATGGGCACAGATTTCATAAAACTAACAAAAGAAGTACTAAACCAGGGAAATATAAAAAAAATTCTAGCAGATCAATACCCAGGCATAAATTCCAAAGAATATAAAAGTTTTCTGGAAAAAGAAAATATCCCACTAATATTCACTACTGTAAATGCACCTTTCTCGAACGGATTAAACGAAAGGTTAAATCAAACGATAACAAATAAAATAAGATGTAAACGAAACGAACAAGAAAAAAAAGTTGCATGGACAACAATTGCACATAAATGTATAGATGAATACAATAAAACAACACACACAGTAACTAAATTCAGCCCAGAATACCTGTTAAAAGGCACAGACAATCCAATGGTACCGGAAGAATTAAAATCAGAAAAAACGTATAATAACATAGAAAAGGATAGAAAAACTGCATTAGAAAACAGTATAAAATACCACAAGTACAACAAGAAATTATTTGATGAACACAGAAAAGACTACAATTATAAAGTTGGTGACCTAGTATACATTGAAAATGGGAACCGTCTGAATAGAAAAAAATTAGATGAAATAAGGATCGGTCCATACAAGATTGAGGAGAAAATATCAAACTCAATATATAAAATCAACACAGGACATAAGAAAAAGGAATCCAACCTGTTTCACATCACAAAACTGCTCCCGATACCAGAACACATACACGCTGCTGGCGGGGATATATGAAAACTTGAAGCAAATTTTCTTCCCGAGGGGGGGGGATGTAAGGAAGTTTACTACCTTAGAATATTTTGAATACTCCCGCGTTCACACGCGAGCCGATAAGGTAGTCAGTGAGTCGATCATGCAGAACAGTAAACAGGAGAGAGAAAAGACAATGTAATACAAGTGGTTATAAAATAGTTATAGAGTCTATGTCAAGCGAAACAAATAAGGTTAAGAATAAACATTGAATGTAGTTTCTTTGTTATTTCAGGTTTGTAAATAATTGTAAATAATTGTAATTGTTAGGTGATTAGAGAATGATCAATAAATGATAAAACCCTTTGTTATTTCAGAGCAACCATTCGGGCTTATTCTTTTTTTATCTTATTGTGCTGTCGTAAAACGAACTCATATTATAAATATATGATAATTAATAACATTGATGTTGAAGACGGATTGGTTAATGGAGCATGCGGAATATTAAAATTTATTACTTTTCAAGAAAATACTAAAATTCCGTCTATATTGTGGTTAGATTTTCAATTGGCCATAGTAGGAGTGAAAGTAAGAACTCGTTATCGTGATTATATGAAAAATGCAAATATAAATCAAAATTTAACACCAATAATAAAAAAATATCGAATCAAGTAAATATTTCGAGTGAAGAAAAATAAGAAATCACACGTAGTCAATTTCCAGTGGTTCCTGCTGAAGCGATTACGATTCATAAAAGTCAGGGACAAACATACGAGAAAGTATGTATGGATTTTAAAACATCAGAAATACGAACTTTACAAATGTTTATGTAGCACTGAGCAGAGTTTCAAAATTGAGCGGTTTATATATTTTAAGAAAATTTAAATTAATAGTATCGAAGAAAACCAAGATCAATACTGCGAACCCGGATAATGATGAGTTGTATCGTTTGCGAAAAACTAATTAAGACAATTTATTTTGTAACATTAGTATGCTATAACAAGGAACCAAGCGAGCAACGAGCATACGATATTGGTTTAATGCGACGCCATATAGCAAAAATTTTGATAAGTAGAAAACTATTGAATCGGGAAGTTCTTTGTGTGGCTCGTGGAGAGTCACACACCAAATAAAAAACATTAATAGCAGTAGGCCCTACTAGCCATACGTATCAATAACCCGCTCGCAAGAGCAGTCCTACTCGCGAGCTCGCGAAGCGAGCGAGCAACAATAGCCCTCTAGTTGTAATTGCAATTACTTTGGCTCAACCAGTAATTGTGAAAGAAGTAATTGCAATTACTTAACACAATTACAGTAATTGTAATTGTGTCTAACAATTACTTCAGTGTAATTGTTCTTTTAAACCACTAATTTTTATGTTTTGGACCATTTCACCGTTTTGTTATTGTAATCATAGTCCACTTTTGCACATGTAATTGAAGATGTAGTTAATTACTCGTGTAATTAATTCCTGCCCAACTCCGGTCCAGCCCATGTACCCTATCCAGAGGAATACCTACGAAGAGATGGAATAGAAATGTTTTTCCAATACTGTAGACAAGATGTTAGCGATCAAAAGTCTAACAGCTGGAACCAAATACTTAAATATGCGCCCTCGAATCAGCCGCGATCGCTCCCCTAAGCGCCCTTGAGCGAACTCGATCCAAACCCTCGTCACGAACTCTAATAATCTATGGTTCGACAACTCCGAGGAAAATACCCATAGTAGCTACCGGGAACGTCTTCCGCTCGATGGAACAAGCGAGTAAGGAGGGTGAAAGGGGGCGGATCGTGGAAAACTAAGATGAGGTAATTGGTAACGACATTAATAATCTTTTATTCGGAACAAGGAGAAGCGGTCCCGAACGAATCCGGTATTCGCGTCCTTTTCAAGGCGCTCTTACGGCCGTAATCCTTATTTGAAAGTTACTCCAGGCTTCCAGCCCGGAGTATTCCAACGTCGGGCGGGTAGTCGAGACAGAAGAGGGTTTATATGACGAGGGACGATATTCCCCGGGAAGACTGCGCAGCGCATAGTGGGTGGCGGCTCGAAATTTCCGTGCAAGACCGAACTACGGTTCGCGCTCCGCTGAACCTGATTTACTCCGCTCGACATTCCTGAAGGCGAATGCCGCGCCGAGCATCCGAAAACAGCCTGTTCCCGCTATTTATGTTTGGAACGCCTTATTGATACACCACCGCTGTTGCAGACGTGTCTCGGCTACCAGGCGGAATCCACGTCCATTAGCGCGTCGTTCGATTTTACAAAGAGATCTTTATCTTCGGATTTTTTCACACGAAACTAATCGACGTACGAATTTCAAACTTTCCAGAAATTTCTATGCACCCATCAATTTCATGTAAATAATAGTTCGACGCGGAGAACGGACCACTTGCACGCCGAGACGTTAATGTGCTCAAGAAACAGTGCAGAATAATGTTTCGGAGATCGTTACGACTGACTTTCCGCGGGAGCGGCCTCCATTAACGAGGAAAATCGTTCTGGTAATTGTCGAAGAGGAAGGATAACTTTCTTCTCGCCGCTGTGTCTCCTCTCTCCTCGCTTTCTCTCTCATCCTTGGTCCGCTGTCACCTCGCGGAGGAAAGTTGGGACGAGGTTCCGGCAACAAGTCGGGAAAAGAAGGACACCCCGCGAGCTTCTGAGCTGGCAAGCTCCACGGTATCCGGAGATTCGTATAATTCTCGTGCTAACGGGGATCCGTAGTTAACGCGACACGCTTTCAAAAGAGCGAACTTTTTCTCGCTCGAAATATCGCCAGGCTGGAAGACCTAATTACGGAACGAGCGATCCCGTGAGGGAGGCCGGGGGAGAGTTTGTTTTTCCACCGCGGAACTCGAGGACCGAGTAAACGGGGAAACCTTCCCGTTCGAGGAAAGTTTTTAATGCTTCTGTCCTCCCTCTCACTCGTTCACTCTCTCTTTCTCTCTCTCTATCCTCTCTGTCCGTCCTCTCTCTCTCTCTTCCCCTCTTTCAACTACGCCGGAAATTTTCAATCGGCAGCATAACGTTAATCTGTTGCGACCGTGGCTGGAAATATTTTCAGCGGCGCACGACCCCAAAGTTTGCGATTAACTGCGCTTTGCGGTGAATTACTGGGATTGTTGACCAGTTTTTGAGAATAACGCGATACACCAGCGAGAGTTCTGGTTAATGCTACAACCACCGGAGCGATATAACGAGAACAATAATTGTTTGCAAGACTTTGCTGTCATATTCGGTTCGTGCATATGAAATGTCCGATAGTAATAATATCACTTCTGCCGGAATAAAACCTATTGATGAAAGTAAGCATCACTGTAACCGACAGATAGTCAACGTACAGTAGAGATTCAATTTTTGGTCGTTTAGTTTTTTATTTACAAAATTGCCATACGCAGTTTCGAATGAGAGGATTTTTTTTTGCGCTTCGCAGTGGTTTTTTAACTCCAACCATTTCATACATTTTTCAAACCATTTTTCACGTTACGTACGCGTTGTTTAGATTTTGAAAAATTGAGGTATAGACGGCTAACAAGAATTGTTGACCGCTAGTGAAACATACACACATACAGTGAGTGTACGAAGTATTGATTTTTTTATGATCAATTAAAGATTTTCTTTTTATTTTCTTTAATCAAGAAAGATTTTCCAAAAAATTATAATTTACAAGGTTACATGCAAAAATAAAAAAGGGATTCTTTTCAACGTTTTATTTGGGCCCTTAATGAAAATTTAAAATATAAGTTTTGCAGATATATGTTAGTTATACACAAGCTGAAAATTTCATCGAAACCGGTTGATACAGGAAAGATGTATGATTCTGTGGATTTTAAGCAGAAATTGATCAAAAGTCGTGTAAAACTACGATTTTCACCATTTCTAACCGCTTGTAGATCGTGTGTATGTTAAATCGATTTCGATGAAATTTTAGAACTTTACTCTAAAATTTTAGAAAATTTAAATAACTAACATAGATCTACAAAACATATATTTTAAATTTTCATTGAGGGCCCAAACAAAAAGTTTTGAAGAAACCCTTTTTTATTTTTGCATGTAACCTTGTAAATTATAATTTTTGGAAGATCCTTTTTGCATATCATTTCGTAAACCAATGCTTTAATTGATTATACAAAATCAGGTCGTTTGGTACAATTATAAAAAAGTTATTCTGTTTTAAAGGGCGTACGAATAATTTGTACACCCACTGTATGTACCATCTCTGTGTACAAACTAAATAGTACCTCGATTGATGATTCGCTGTTTGTACTACGTTCGAATTTTTCAAATACTATTTTATAATTGTATTATTTGAATATTCTGTTGCTCGGCGTCTCCAAACGAGCGTACTCGTCCATCCTTTAATATTGTACAAGTCATACTGCTGGCGAGATACAGCTTTTTATTAATGTTTACTTGATTGATGGTGTGCTCCGCGGAAGTTTGGCGTGGTGTGTGGTTTGCTCGGAATGGAAATTTTCGGTTGCTCGTCTGCGAGTGTTGTTTGCGATCCCGGAAGTTTGCCGATGAAAATTTAATTAACATTATGACTGGACCAACGGGATATTGCGGTGCGCGTAAAATCGCTAATGGACAGTCGCGGCACAGTTAAGATCTCCTCCAAGGCATTCGTCAGAGTGAACATTGAAAACGCGGAGCAAATGAATCGTGTGCATGATTCATTCGGACACTGGCTGCTCTAATTTCTACTGTAGAAATTGCTGGCCGTAATACCGTTTCACTGTACCAACAGCACAACTTATTAGAAAGCAATGTACACGATGCTTTAAAATTTCCTTGGCAAATTGTTATATTAGTTCGTAATTAATTTTGCCAATATTAAAAAATTGTACCAGCTGGAAAGAACGAGAAGACTGATAGTTCTGTTATTTTAAGGTTGAAATTTCTACGCGAACGCACGGAAAAAGTGGATTTGACTTTGAGAACATTAATTCGCGCTACGGTGAAGATTAAGAAGGTGATAAAGGAACGACATAAGTGAAAAGTTCCGTGTTAATATGCGGCACGGACCAGTGCTGCGGCGAGGGATGCTTAATAGCCAGCCAACACTCAATCCCCTGTACCCCGGGTTTTTTCTCTTCCTCTTTGCCTGACCTTCGTTCCGCTTCCACCTCCGGTATGATAAATCTAGGGTAGCGTAAAAACCGGTAATTATCATAGACAAACAATTTGCCGGAATCTCTCAACCCTTCTATTCCGACTACTCGCTACGAATTCTGATGATTTCGCCATACAAAACCGCGTTCATAAACACCCAGAAACTTAATCTTTTTACGCGCGAAACTTCCTGTTTCGCTTTAAGCCTTCTGCACAAAAATTCGGACGATACTTCTGGGATTGCGAGGTCGGCAAAAACTTAATGGACTCCAATGTGAATATATGCATTTTTTATCTAAAAAAGTGTACACTGTTCTATTAACCAGAAGAATACAGACTATCGCATTTCATAAATTACTAAAATAAGCGTTACCCAGTTGTCACAGAGACATTTTTTCCGCGCCTATTACACGAAAGATAACGGTCAATTTACATTCAAGCTCGGCTGCGCAGCTCGATCGAGTAAATAACTTTCAAGTAACAGCGTGCGGAAAAAAGTGGAAAAATTCGCGGCGCGTTGATACACAGGGGATATCGCGGAATAAACGGGACCAACGATTTCCGAAATGATATTCGACGCGGCGTATCTGCAAATGCGCGTGCAAATACGGGCCCGCGAACGACGATTTTCTCTCAACGCGTGAAATTCAGCTCTGCCAGCGAGAGGTTTCTTTTTTTTCCTCTCTCTTTCGTAGTGGTGCCGCCGCTTGAAAAATATTTGTCGACGCGACGGTGTACCCCCATCTGTCCCTTTCCATCTGCTGTGCACCCCTTCGATCCAGACGAATTTCGCGAATATTCGCGGTCGAATATACGCCGGATGTTTAAACGATGACGTTCGGTTTAACGGACCGTCCCGATCCCCGGCGTTTATTTCGTACAAATGAATGTTGCGCGGTTTCGCGTACAACGTGATCCACATCCGCTCGTTAATTTCACTCGGGAGTAATCCGAGCGAGATCGTTGCCACCGCTCACCGACGCCGGAATCGTCCCATCGATCGTTCCCATTCACTCGGCATCGTAAAGACGCGCCGGGACAGCTGCGAGGCATGTAGACACGCTGATCGAGTAATTGTTAGTACGGTATACTGGTATTCTCGCGCCATAATCGCGGTTTGTTGACCGATTTGCGATCGCATTACCGTACTCGGTGCCGAGGCAGCCAATAAACTGATTTAGGGCGGCCCGGCCATTACTGGGACCTGAAAAGAAGTCACCTTCGCTCCCCACCATCCATGTTTCCGTACTACCAACGTTTAGGCTCTGACGGCATATGCTTTGTACAGTAAAGTCTTGATCCAAGTCCCACGGAGGCGATCGATCTTTGTCCGTTCGCCTATACCAGGGGTGCCAACCTTCTGCATACCATGCGTAAATTTTGTTCACATACGAGTTCAGATGCGCCATACAACTCAAGCACTTTTTCTACCTTCTTACGTTCATTGTTGCGGTTGGGAAATAGAAATAGGGGTAGGATCTGCTTCGGTTAGGGGAGAAAAAAGGGATAATTCAATCGCGCAACTAAATTAATTAACTTGAGCCAGTTGAAAAGACACACGTTCATTGGAGCACCAATCTACAATAGCGAGAAATGATCTTTTGGACGAGAGGGCGATCGCTGTCCTGAACACTCTAATTCCTATCCTATAATTGTAAAATGTCAAAAAGTTGATGAGTAAGAACGCTGTATAAATTTAACTGAGAGCTCTCAGGTGTTGAAAATATGAAGATGGATTCATTTATGGCGCCTACTACAAAAGAATAAATAGTACACTTGTAATCATCCGTTAAAGCGAATGGAGTGGAAAAATGCGGAGGGATATGTTGAAGGTATTGTAACCAGTGTTGGGCAAATTTTATTTTAAATAATAAATAATTAAATAATAAATAAACGTGTGATTTTATTTGCAAATAATAACTAAACTTGTTATTTAAATTAAAGTTATTTAAATAATTCCATAAATACTCTATTTATTATTTCTTATTTGCAAATAAAAGTTTATTTATTATTTGGATTGAGGTGGAAATCAATTAAATAGTTTTTGGTCTTCTCTTATTTCTTGTATTTTGTATATGTATACAATGAACACGTGACGAAATTAATATCATGATTACCCGTATATATAATATTTAAGTGAATACAACTATTTTTTGTATCAATTTGCTTTTCCAATTGATAATTCGCAGTTCATGTTTGACTTTAAAACTACTCTTTCTTCAAACATAATGTCAGAAAGTTTGTTCGATTTTGGCGTATTGGTCATAGTTGCCAAAGAAAATACCCGCTCGATTGGAGCCGATGATGATAAAGGTGTGTTATATTTTATAAATATACGTTTTATAGCTGCGTACACATCCAGACAATTTAAATCTGATTTCGGATCTTGGAAATATTGTGTTATTAGATATTCTGATGCAGCCACTTCAGGACTTGTTTGTATTTCATTTACTACATCAAAATCTAAAAAACTTTTCAAGTTTACTGTCCCTGAAACTTGAAAAGTTTCGCACGTGTTGTCCATCTGTCGGAGTTGAAGTTGTCGGAGCGCGGTAGTTGTAAATAATCGGCCGATTCGGAGCTGATCCGAGCGCGTTTTTTCTCTGCTATAGCAACCTTTTCAGGTGGTCGGGCTCGTCCGGAGGGCAGATTAATGAATGAAAATACAATTTAATTTATTATTTGTTAATACAAATAATAATTGAAAATTGTATTTGTAAATAACAATTAACTTTATTATTTTAAATAAATTCATTTAGACTTGCTCAAATAATAAATAATTATTTCTGCGTTTTATTTGAATATCCAAATAACAAATAACTTGTTATTTAAATCATTATTTAAATAATTATTTATTTAAATAAATTTATTTATTGCCCAACACTGATTGTAACCTCAAGGGGAACCAATAAAGAAAACTACTATTACTACTACTCAAATTTTAGGGTTATGTTTGCGGCGCATAGGTTCGATCATATAATACACAAAGATAGCAATTTTTGTAGACATTTATCAAACGTTCGATTCGGATGTGAATCATTTACGTTATAAAGACACGTTTGCTATAGAATGTTTTCTATAAGAGAAAAAGAAGGAAGGATGGTGGTGTGTTTCGTCCTAGACCCGCTAGAGGACTCATCAGTAAGGCTATCTAGCGGGTCCTGCCTTAGACACAAGTGTCTGGAGGAGGGACATTAATATACTAATTGATGTCATTTTAGTAACTTGCGAGAAAGTCATTCAACCATTTGTCCATCTTGTGGACAATGTCGAAACTAGGCCTTCTCGAACTGTTGTAGGTTTTTTCGCCAATTATGATAAAGAAGAAATTATTTTTCGATCGATACATTTTTCAATTCAAATTTTAGTTTTTATTACTACTACACTTGTAATCATCCAATGCGCCACGTTTGGCGCATGCGTCACAGGTAGGCCACCCCTGGCAAATACCTTTTACTGGTGGTCATACACCAAAAAACTCATATACAGTAAATCCTCTATAAACGCAAACGCCTCGGCGAGATCGTTTGCATTTATCGTAGACGGGACTCTATTTTTTTGAGCTTCAAAGGCCAAGCCGAACGTAGAGAGACTGCGACTCTTCCTTTCCCATCCGCTGTCCTTCCTTGCGCCCGAAACGTTCATCGTCAATTGAACCACTAAATACAGTTGAAATTATATTGTGTTTGGTCTTATTTTAATCAGAAAACTGCCACAAATATATTGGTGAAAGTTTCAGAAAAAAATAAGTGATAATACAAAAGATTTTATATCGGTATTACATCGCGAGGACGCACAGGTCTTTGAACTGTGCCGACGACAAGCCGAGATCAGATTACTACAGTGGAGGGAATATTTTTTTGCGTTTATCGTGTAAGACCTTTTCGCGTTTATACAGGATTTACTGTACATTCGAATTATTTTAAGTCGGCAGAAATGTTTAATTTTCGAGTTAAAATAGCTCCGATTGGAAAGGGTTAATTTATTTAATAGCTCGCAGAGAGAAATGGTAGAAACTGACGATTGAAGTTTAAGTATTCTACATCTTTGTAGTCTGAGTTTCCGCATCTCCGTCTCGGTTAAACTCGAGCGACGTTATACAGATTGAACTCGTTTCGGAAAGTCGATAACGATAGAACGCGATTGAAATTCATTTGACGCGATCAAACTAACTTTGTCTCTTCTCTTCTGTTTCAGGTAAGTTCTACAGCCGAAACTGTTCCTGGATCGATCGTCCGTCTCCATTGTGAATTTCGATGCGGGACGCATTGCTGTAGCGGCACAGGTATTTCGAGTATCGCGCAGCTCTCCGATATGACACAGAGCTATTGTACTAATTGGGTCGAAATTCGGCGATACTGCTTCATAGCGTTGCAATTTTCGAATATATTTTTGCGTTAACTGTTTGCACGCGCCGCACAGCCGCTTAGTTAATTTGTGGCCGGAATATGCAATAACTTCATATTAATCACAGGAAATGTGTGTCGCTGTGAAATATTGCGGACACACGTACACATGCACGTGCATCTGTCGCGGCTATTTTTTCCGTGAAATTTATCGACTACCGGGAATAACGTTTTTATTATCTGCCACGTGTTTGAACAGTTATCACGTCGCGGGTACAAATTCGCGTAGATATAGAAAAAATATTTAAACATTTCCCAACGACCCTGTCGTGTGTTGACGGGAATGTAACGGGTCAGAAATAAATGTAAATATAAATACCCCGGGTCACTGCGGCGCAACGTGTTGATTATTATGCTTTTTCAGTCGATTCACAATATTATTATCTTTTTCGATCGCGATAGGAAGTTTCCATATACAGTGAGTGTACAAGGTATTCGTACACTCTTTAAAAACTAATAACATTTTTATAATTGTACCAAACAACCTGATTTTTTATAATCAATTAGAAGCATTGGTTTACGAAATGATATACAAAAAAGATTTTCCAAAACTTATAATTTACAAGGTTAAATGCAAAAATAAAAAAGGCATTTTTTAAAACTTTTTTATTTGGGTTATTAATGAAAATTTAAAATGTATGTTTTGTAGATCTATCAGAGATTTGAGGCTTTCACGGCCCGGCATCATACAGTTATTTCACCCCCTGATGAAGCTAGCTGCAATGCTTGCGAAACGTTGGGAAATCTCTTCCTTTAGGACACGGCTTACACCCGAAAACCTCAACAGAAATAATTGTAGATCTATGTTAGTCATACACATGTTGAAAATTTCATTGATATCGATTAACATACACACGAGCTACAAGCGATTAAAAATGGTGAAAATCGTAGTTTTCCACGACTTTTGATCAGTTTCTGCTTAAGATTCACAGAATCGTACATCTTTCGACGCCTGTTGTTTTTTCCTGCGTCAATCGATTTCGATGAAATTTCCAACATGTGTATAAAGAAACGGATCTAGAAATCATATTTTTTAAATTTTCATTAAGGGTCCAAATAAAAAAGGTTTAAAAAATGCCTTTTTTATTTTTAGCTGCAACCTTGTAAATTGTAATTTTTGGAAAATCTTTTTTGCATATCAGATTGTAAACTAATGCTTCTAATCGATTATAAAAAATCAGGTCGTTTGGTACAATTACAAAAAAGTTATTAGTTTTTAAAAGGTGTACGAATACTTTGTACACCCACTGTATATAGTGGCCCACAAAAGTGTTCGTACGCCCTTTAAAATAGACTATCTTTTTTATAACTGTACCATTTGACCCGGTTTTTTTATAATCAATTAGAAACATTGGTTTATGAAATGATAGGTAACAAAGATTTCCCAACAATTATCATTTACAAGGTTACATACGAAAATAAAAAAGGCATTTTTTAACACTTTTTTATTTGGGTCCTCATTGAAAATTTAAAATATATGTTTTACACATACATAGTTACACACATATTGAAAATTTCATCGAAATCGGTTGACGCAAGAAAAAACGATACGCATCGAAAGATGTTCGATTCTGTGGATTTTTAACCGCTTGTAGCTCGTGTGTATATCAATCGATTTCGATGAAATTTTCAGTATGTGTATAACTAACATAGATCTACAAATTTTGAATTTTCATTAAGGGCCCCAATAGAAAAGTTCTAAAAAATACCTTTTTTATTTTTGCATGTAACCTTGTAAATTATAATTTCTGGAAAATCTTTTTTCTAATCGATTATAAAAAATCAGATCGTTTGGTACAATTATAAAAAAGTTATTCTGTTTCAAAGGGCGTTCGAATACTTTCGTTACTCACTGCACATAGAAAACACTTGTTCACATAATCCACACATATTTGGACTACTACGTAGGGTTGCCAGAAATGTTTTATCCAAATATAGAAGTAGTAGTGAAAACTGCAATTATGTATATATGAGATAGGCTCAAACTATAGGAGTTCAAGTAAAAGAGGTACACGGCACATTATAAACTTTTTAATTCAAACAAAGATTTTTGAAAATTCAAATATGATATAGGAGATCAAGTTCAAATATAGAAGACTCATATCAAATATAGAAGATCTGGCAACCCTACTACTACCGGTCCTAATTTTGTCGATGCCTAGACGCCACGAAGTCGTCTATAGCGTAAAAAATGTTCAAAATTTCTTTGCCAGCTTCGGAACAAGTTAGCAAGAGCGTCCGGATGACTCCCATAGCTCCGAAAGTTATAAATACCTTAACTTTTTATCAGCGATTTTAGATATCCGAAAGATGGATGTAAGTGTATGCAAAGCCGCGGCATTGTAACTTTTTTTTCTCCACCGACCAGGCAAAGGATCACCGAGTCGACTGAAAAAACGACAGGGTGAATCAGAATACTCGACGGGTCCCGGGCGATCGGTGCGATAGGAGGACCCATAGACAAACGATTCCCCCGCCCCCTGTTCGTTATTCATCCCCTATCGGCGCCGTTCTCGATTCATCGGAAACAACAGCCGGCCGGCAAATAGAATTCATAGATTCCGGCTGTGGGGGCGGTGATGCGCCGGCATGGCTCGTGAATATTTGAAAACGGCCGCGTTACAAGTTTCTTGAAATCGCGTTGCACAGGGGGGTGGGGGAGGCACGGCGGGCAATAGGTCCTTAGACCGTTGTCGGCGCGACGCGTTCGCTCGAAGTCGAGTGCACGGCACGATGCATTATGCAACCGAGCGGAGCTGCCTCCGGCGACGGAGATTCCCAGCTGTGGACTATCTCGTCCACGAGAGAACCACGGGCATCTCTCGAACCGGGAAATTTCGGGCAGGTTGGCTTCCCGTCCCTCCTGCTCACTCCGATAACATTTTTTTATTCATTATTAGCAGGATGCGTCCATTCCGCTGGGAATGAACTTTCCGACTGTGCTCCATCATTACGTTGATGTGAAAAAAAGCAGACCGCACGACCGAAGTGAAAACTTCTATGGTCATTGTAGTACACCTGTCTGTTTGTCCCTCGCTCGGTTAAACTCGGAGGAGTCGGGTTTACCCGAGCGTTTCACCTCGGAGCGTGACGGATCAGACCCATTCATTGCTCAGCAATTGTGTCGCGGCGCACGCTGGGCCAAATTGATGAATTCTGTGTCAAAATCGAAGAACTTTCGATAGAAATGATTCTCTCCTAAAGAAGTTCCCGCTTCAAAATGTACAGCTTATCGATTACTTCTGGACACTCGACAAAGAAGGTGATGTTCAAGTTCACGGAGAAAAGATACGAAGCGTAGTGTTAAACTCGGAGGAGTCGGGTTTACCCGAGCGTTTCACCTCGGAGCGTGACGGATCAGACCCATTCATTGCTCAGCAATTGTGTCGCGGCGCACGCTGGGCCAAATTTATGAATTCCGTGTCAAAATCGAAGAACTTTCGATAGAAATGATTCTCTCCTAAAGAAGTTTTCGCTTCAAAATCTGCAGCTTATCGATTACTTCTGGACACTCGACAAAGAAGGTGATGTTCAAGTTCACGGAGAAAAGATACGATGCGTAGTGTTAAACTCGGAGGAGTCGGGCGTTACCCGAGCGTTTCACCTCGGAGCGTGACGGATCAGACTCATTTATTGCTCAGCAATTGTGTCGCGGCGCACGCTGGGCCAAATTTATGAATTCTGTGTCAAAATTGAAGAACTTTCGATAGAAATGATTCTCTCCTAAAGAAGTTTTCGCTTCAAAATGTACAGCTTATCGATTACTTCTGGACACTCGACAAAGAAGGTGATGTTCAAGTTCACGGAGAAAAGATACGAAGCGTAGTGTATCATGAGCGTGATGCAAGAAACGAGGACGGCTGAGATTATATCCCGTGAACTATTGTTCGGCCGGGACACTTGGCACGCTCCGTCTCGTAATCAGAACTCGTGAATATTATAAGGATTCATAGAGCGAGTCGCGAAAGGGACTCGTTAGCCGAAAAGAATTCTCCATTGTTAAGATTTTGATCGGATTTCAAGAGAGGTAAACAGTCGATGAATATTTATGGACGATCTTGCTCTCTGTAGCGGATTTCGGGCTCGCTCCTGTTTGTCGGAAGTACATCAACGCGCGGAAAGCGAACATTTCGCGAACGCGAGCTCGTCATTGTGGAAATTCATAGGGATGTTCGTTGAAAGGAAATTGGTCCTTGCGTCTTTCTTGTTCTCGTGAAGTATCTGAATTTCAGACGAGTTTCATTTCGGACGAATGCTCGCTGTATCCTGGAACGAATTCAATTTCTGGTTAAACGCAAGACATTTTTAAAACGAGGATCCACATAAACTGAATGAATTTGTGCAGCAGAATTTCATATTGGATTTTGGTGAATCTGTATTGTTTCGAGTAGAACAAATTGTTGTTTTTAGGAATTGTATGTGGGAAGTTCATGGTTCTTTTCTAACAATCGAGGGAATTGAACGTCCACGCTTACACGGGCGACGACGGTAACTAGGTAAAGTTTTAAAACCACTCGAATCTTCCGAGTCAGTTAACTACTCTATCCACTCTAAATATTTGAGTACTTAACTCAGTTTAATTTCCTCTTCCTAAGTGTATTTAAACTTCGTAAAGTGATATACACATCATTCCTCTGCCAGACCTGGCTCTAACCGGTTCACATTTGTGTATTCTATTTTCAGTTGTATACCTTTCAAACATTGAAGGCATAAGAAATTCTATGCTCTCGAAACCCCAAAAACCTTATGTTTCCAAAACCCTATTTGACATAGAAAAATAGTTGAACAAACATTGGACAGAAAAATCCGTTAGCAAGCATGACATTCTAACAGCAAAGATTATCAGGAATACAGACAGAACTAGAAATAAATTTTTCAGAAAAATAGTTGAACAAAGATTGGACAGAAAAATCCGTTAGCAAGCATGACATTCTAACAGCAAAGATTATCAGGAATACAGACAGAACTAGAAATAAATTTGTCAGAAAAATAGTTGAACAAAGATTGGGCAGAAAAATCCGTTAGCAAGCATGACATTCTAACAGTAAAGATTATCAGGAACACAGGCAGAACTAGAAATAAATTTTTCCTATTCAGAGAGCCCCTTTAGCGGCAATCAATCTCCCGGTTCACCCCCTCGCGGCGAAATCGATACGGCTCCGGTTTCGCGGCGACCTCGACCAGCGGCCTCGAAGAAACAGCAAATCAGGATCGATCAGGCGTCGCAAAAACGTTGATCGAATCCCAAATCGGAGGAGCAGACGATCCTGGACGTCTGGACAATTCCGCGGCGGTGGTCTGTTCGATTCGTACCCTTCCCACGGGGGCGAGGGAGCCGGTAGAAATACGTGGGTCCGAATTATGCCGCGTTGTATGGCCAATTAATCGTCAGATTTTCAGCGACTCGACCGGGCTAGTGTCGGCTGCCCTTGTGCGTGCGTCCGCATGCAAAATCGATATGCCGGCTGTCGCGTTTACGCGGGCTGTGTGCGAGCGTTGGGAGCGTTTCGCGCGTTCCACCGCCGCGCCACCCAAACCCCGTCGAAACCCCATTGTCGTCGCCGAGACGACGCTGGGACGACGGCGCCGTATCGATAGCCCCAGCACACCGTCATCGGGACGCTCGTATCACCGTTTTCCATCGGGTTGCGGGACAAGAGGGAAACGAGACGGTCTCGAGACGCTACCTAACCGCCCAGCCTCTGTCGGTCCATTCTCCGTTCCTCCTCTTCTCCTCTCCTCCCCGCCGAGCTCTACCTTCGTTGTACGTATACCCTCGTCTTCGTGTTTCCCCTCTCTTTCAGTTTTTCGCTCTCTGTCGGTCTTTCTTTTTGCTTCCACCCTCCGTCGTCGTTTTTATTCGTTTTAGTCGACGATCTCCTCCCGTCCCTACGGGAGGCGAAGTCGGTCGGCGGAACGGAAGATTACGACGAGAAACGCTGTGTGCTGCGACGGAATGCTGGGAAAACGGGTCCCATACATCGGCCCGGCCCGACCCGACCCGCCGTTGTCGTCGGGTACCAGCAAATATTTACTATTACGATAATCGGTGCGTCGCACAGCGGGCCAGAAACCGATCTTTTTGGACAAAAATCTGCCGACTACTCAGTTTCTCATCGATTCAATTGGAATTTCTTTTTAAATGTTCGTGAAGGACTATACTTTGATGACGTGCTGCGCGAAAATCGTTAACTGTCACAATCAAGAATCCTTATCTACAGAGCCCAATAACTCCGATACTTCATCCGTCCATACCATAAATTTGCATGTCCCAGCTGAGTTGCCGACACTTCTTAACCCAAAACCCTAAACCGCAAAGTTTTAAACTGTAAATCTGGCCCTGGGAGTTACCAATTGAATAGAATTACATTCGGCACTTAGGAGACTTGCCATTAATTTATTGATCCAACAGCAGCGTTTTCGCTTCTTGAGAAAGAACTTCCTTGTGCTTGCCATCCTTTATTCTTACAGAGCTTATAAGCGGATCGGATGATAATAACATATGCCGTATAATATCTGTATTTGTCTTTTTGCGGCAACACATTCGGGAGTTTTCAGCTCGTGATTTCCTGAAGACTTTATTATTTGCCTCTTGTGGCTCTTCTGAATACAAACCAATTGGCAGTTCAAATGTAGCACGTACTTCACTTCCATGTTGCAGTACCTTATGAACTGATGGAGGTAGTTTATGCCATGGATAAATTTTAATGCACAATTTAGCCGTCTCCGAACAATATTCTTTGAATTTCACAGAATCAGCTTTCTTGTCACATGTAATTACCTGAAGAATGTTATGCAATCTTGTGATAATAACCGCGTTCAATCCAGTCACTGCAGCAACTGATTCGGCTTTTCTAAAGAAAGTTCGGACCACTCAAATTTATGGTATGGGCGAATGAAGTATCGGAGTTATTGGGCTTTGTAGATGAGGATTCTTGACTGTGACAGTTATCGATTTTCGCGCTGCACGTCATCAAAGTATAGTCCTTCACGAACATTTAAAAAAAAATTCCAATTGAATCGATGAAAAACTGAGTTGTCGGCAGATTTTTGTTCAAAAAGATCGGTTTTTCGTCGCTGCGGGCAAACTTAATCCTTTTAGCTACCGGAGCTAGTTTGATGGTCTTTTCGAAATCAATGATTGACGTATTGTATTCTGTTGAACGTCGTTGTTCATTGCAAATGACGGAATTTAGTCTGAACTACTGTCTCCAAGAAACATCGAACTCGAACTCGCGATGTGCGAATAGTTTTTCTTATGCTCTTAATTTAATATAATGTGCTACCATAGATGAGGGAAAATTGTTACAAGTTGTTAAGGATATTAATAAATTTCCTAGGAAAAACATTAGTGGACTCTAATCGCGCTCCCATCGAATCTCTCCTTTAAAGGGTTGGCACGAACAAAATGGTGATCTTAATTTTGGCTCAGTTCGGATACGTAATCGTTCGGGGACCAGCTTTCGAGGTTTCAAGTTCCTTTCGTGGACGTTTCTGTGGGTTCGGATCGTCGGCGCGGTGACTGGGTCAAGGCTGCAGTTGTTTCACTGCCTTCGTTCTTATTTTCGTCCGAATGCTTATGGATCGATACATTGGGGACTGACTTCCAGAAGAACTGAAATTATCATGAATTTCCTTCATCACGTCAATATTTTACTGACAATTGCACATTGTTCTTAGCGAATCATTCACATTCACGGATTCGAAATATGTAATAATCTACAATATTTCAAGATATGCGTTACATTGACGTATTCAATCATCATTGAAGACGACTAAAGCCATTTTATATTTTTGAAAACTCTAGGATTCACAACAGAGATTGTTGAGCCGATTTCAGTAACATAATCTAACGATCTGTTTTAGGATCATTATTTCGAACATTATTTGTAAGCTTCTTTCTGCTATGAACTATTCATTGAGAATCATAAAATGGTTAACAGACAAGCGAATAAATATGAAAGGCCTTTTCAGAACGTTTCACTGCAATTCTCTACAGTACTGAACGTGTGTGAGAGACATTACATTTTATTGTATTCGAAAGAAACTTAATCGCGTAGGCGACCGACGACCACCATCGAGGATAAATAAACTGCGATCAACGGGCGACCACCATGGCCGAAGTGGACGTGTTAAAAAGACGGATTGCGTCGCAACAAGAGGAATTGTGTCCGTTTCAAATTCGTTCTTTGTTACTCCAGCCCGCGATTCGGTATCAAAATAAAAGCGTACGTTGCCAGTGAAACACGAGACGGTCGGTTGCTTTATGCGAGCACTTCGATCCCGACACGAGGAGCAGAGCCCGGCTTTATCGAACGGCTGTTTCGCGAGCATAAAAATAGCTGGGGCTAACAGAGTCCGTGGCCAGGATCGACGGCATATCGCGACCGATTGAATTACGCAGCCCCCGCAGAAATTCGTGTCGCATCCCGTCCTCGTAATTCCGCTTCTTGCTTGGCGACCTTTCGATCGATCCCTCGACCACGTCGTATTTTCACGCTGTTGTTTCGATTAATAACAGCCTCGGAGACGAACGGAACCCGATCTCCGCCGCGTCTGCGAGTAATGAAAGTTTTGTCCGCTGACTCGACTGCTTGGCTCTCTCCCTCGATTTCTCTCTTTTATTCATCCTCGTCCTCATCCTCGGGCTCCTTTGTTCCCGAGCGAGCGCGCGCGCGGCGCGGCCGCGATCGGCCGAGGTGAAGAATCCCGAGACGTTCTCGAAACAAAAAGGCGAGAACGAAGAAACGAGCGGCGAACGACCGAAGCGAGTCCCGAGCCCCGCGCCACGGCCTGCTGGACGCTAGGCAGGCGAACGCTAGAATAAATTTGCCCAAGGATCTCCCGTATAACGACTCTCCTCCGGTAATTCAATGTGAGAGACCCCGGCTCCGCGTCTCGCGGTCAATTCGCCCCTGTAACTCGATCGTGAGAATCGTCGACCCGTTTGCGGAATCCGATTGTAAAACCTGGATCAGGAAGTTCGACGCTGTCGCGTACGCTCTTCCGGCTTCGCCTCGTTTCGTCTCTACTTAGACTAGTCACCTATGTAACTCGATGACTTCCAATCACTCGTGAGTTGCTCACCGTCCCGAACAGGAATTTCTTTTCCGAGTGTTCCGACAGAATTGTTCTTTTAGAAACAAGCTGCTTGCTAGGAACTCCTTTACAAATTCGTAATTTGTTGGTGAAAAGTTAGGTAGCGTGTATAAGGGAGTTTCCAGTCAGCGAAAAATTTAGCACGTTGAAACTCCTGTATCTTTCATTAGACTGTGGATTCTCGCGTATCTATAGCCATTGAACATTTTTAAAGAGCAGTAAATTAGAGATTAACTACATTTCATGTGGTTGGCTTCTCTCTCTCTTGAAATTTTACATTCAGAAAAATAGCACCTTGGGAACTTCTTTTTATTATCACGTTTTTATTAGCTCGCTTTCTTGGTTGTCTGTTTGTTCGGTACAAATTTTGCAATTGATTTTAAACTAACTTCCCGATGAGCTAGAGACTTGAAATTTTAAGCATAGCTCAGAACTGGATGACAATGCAATATTTTAAAATTTTTTTTAAAAAAGCCTATGCGTTCAGGAGATATAAATTATTAATAATTTGAACCTTTGCACCCCCCGTTGCGTGCCGTAGTACGTCTTCGCGTTTAGCGTCCCCACTCTACTACGTGTTCCCACTCTGACTCATCCCCACTCCACTGACCCGCTTCGCACCGAAGGAGCTCAGTGTGCGTCAGTGTGCGTTCGAGCTCCGTGCGGTGTTTAAAAAGTTACTACGTATTATTATAGTATAATGTTTGTTTACCAAGCGAAAGAACAGTTACACCGAAATTCTCCGTCGAACCTTTATCTTTGACATTTTACCACGGCATTCGTTTTCGATATGACGCGTCGCAATATCGTCTGAAATTTACTACATGTCTCTGTTATAATCTCATCAAAATGTTCAAAATCGATTGTAAAATTTCACACATATAAGGCTAAAAAGCAGAAAATAATTATTTAAATAAAAATAAATTTTTAAAAAAAACCACGTTTTTAAAACGGACTAAAAAGTATAAAATAAAATTTTAAAAAACGCCACGTTTAAAAACGGACTAAAAAGTATAAAATAATTTGTTCTAGCCCCATACAGATTCCTAACCCCGTACAGATAGTCCTGAAAATTTGTGATTGTGAATTTGGAATAGCTATGAAAATACTTGTAAGATTTAAAACGAAAAACGTGGGCCGCATGCAATAGATAATTGATGCATGAACACCTAAATCACTAACAATTTTATTGCACTGCAAATGATATGAACTGTTTTGCGAGTTTTCTCAGCGGCAGCTACTCTCTACACTCCTTACTATGTATTATCTTGCGCCCCACGTTTTTCGTTTTAAATCTTACAAGTATTTTCATAGCTATTCCAAATTCACAATCACAAATTTTCAGGACTATCTGTACGGGGTTAGGAATCTGTATGGGGCTAGAAAAAATTATTTTATACTTTTTAGTCCGTTTTTAAACGTGGTATTTTTAAAAAATTTATTTTTATTTAAATAATTATTTCTCTTCACAACTTCGTAGAAAGAAAAGAGTTAAATTTGTTGAATAATTCCACGTGGATTCCCGTAAACCGAGTGTTAAAGGACATCAATAACGTATACATTTAGTCGATCGTGTTTGAAGTCTTCCTGGCGAGTCGTAAACGTTAATAACGATTTACCGAGCGACGAGCAAAATTTCAATTTTTATGACAATGTGAAAGCACTGTCTGAGATGTGCTCGCGAACTATCGTTCCCATGCCGAGCTAGCTTAGAACGTGTTTCTTTATTCCCCTATCTGTTCGGCGTTATCCGAAATCCCTTATCGACGCGAGTTCGAAGTTCGGTGCTCATGGCGATTAGAGCGACGTGAAACGATTCCCTTCAGCCCTGAATGAGGGTTACAGATCATTGTACCGTCGGAGAGTTTTACGACCACGAGTCTCTGGTCCTCGAGACCCTATCTGTGGATCTCCATGCCAGGACGAATCCGGATCCGGCGCGCGGCGGACCCTCAAAATTCTCGCTCCCGCGGGAATCCGGCGCGGCGTTCACCTTATTACCCAGTGCTTAATAACGACGGCATTTTCGCCATTGTGCCGGGCCATTGTTTCCCGCGAAACTGCGGCTTCTATTCGATCGCAGTTGCATAACGAGTCCCGACGATTCACGACTTCTCTCTTCCCCTACGCCGCGCGCCGCGCCGCCGCTCGACGCAGTCTCTCGATGGATTGTTGTCCGGGAGACGACCAATTACCGGCGAGTTTCCTCTCATCTGGCTCGATCGATAGCTTTTTGTCTCGGGAATTCGTCGAGTCGCGTTCCACCGGCGCGGCGCGGACTGGCGTGGCTGGACGCAGCGCGTCCCGACGCGTCGCTTCGGAATGCGGCCGAACGCGACTACAGAAATTTCCGAAATGACGAGCGATGGCGATCTTGTCGTCGTGTAATCCCCGCCGTGCTTTCGTCCCACCAATTCATTTCCTCTGAAATATAGGAAAACCCTCGACGAATGCACGCTGCGAATGCTGGACTTCTCGTTCCTCGCTGATCTATTTTTTAAAGTCTGGATGTTCTTGTAAGCCGATTCGAAGGACTTATCCGGTTTATTTTCGTGTGAAGTTTTCGGGATAATTCTTACAGGAATTTTAACAGATTAGGAGATTTCTTATTTAACGTGCCGACTGCCGCGAGAATTTCGTGCGTGTAATTACCCATCGATTTAGAGTACAATAATTTGTTGGGTTGCTATTATGAGAAGGGGATTGATTACAGTCACATTAATTAATTGCCACTTGATACATTTCCATTTGAACATTCAAATTTATCACGATCTTGATGTACGTTTTTTTTATGGAGCTTCATTCATACGAAGAGGATAGGTTTGCTATTATATACAGGGTGAGTCATTTATTCAATATACATATTCGATAATTCAATTTAAATAATTCTAAAACACCATTACGGTCGTACTAAGATGTTAACCTAGTACATAAACGCTAATGTCTTACAATTAGTACGACAGTAATGGTGTTTTAGACTTATTTAAATTAAAATATCTTCTGAACTATTAACTTTTCGACATACTTTAGTACTTTTCTGTAACGAACGTCCAGCTGCATCGATTGATGTATTAAAAATACCTCATTCCATTTAAAAAACTGAAGGTGACCTTGATGTCTCTAAAAAAATCATAAAAACAAAAATATTTTGGTATCATGTGAGCCCCACTGAACCATTCTGCTTTGTCCTTGAGACATTTGACGTATCTTTAAAAGCAACAAAGATATTTAAGGTGGCAACGTTAGGTGACTCACCCTGTATACAGGGTGGCCCACATAACTCTGAACAGCTCAATATCTCCGTTACTTTTCGTTGTACAAAAAAACTTCGTAGGACAAAGTTACACTGTTTGAAGGGCCACATATAACGGTGTAAGGTAAAAAAAATTTCAAGGTCATTTTTATGAGATTTCAAGGTTATCGATGTTTTTTTAAATGGAATGAGGTATTTTTTAATACATCAATCGATGCAGCTGGACATTCTTTATAAAAAAGTACTAACCTATGTATGTCGAAAAGTTAGTAGTTCAGGAGATATTTCAATTTAAATAACTCCAAAATACCATTACTGTCGTACTAAGGCGTTAGTGTTTACTTGCTTGTGTAACGCCTTAGTACGACAGTAATGGTATTTTGGAGTTATTTAAATTGAAATATCTCCTGAACTACTAATTTTTCGACATACATAGGTTAGTAGTTTTTTATAAAGAATGTCCAGCTGCATCGATTGATGTATTTCAAAATACCTCATTCCATTTAAAAAAACATCGATAACCTTGAAATCTCATAAAAATGACCTTGAAATTTTTTTTCCCTTACACCGTTATATGTGGCCCTTCAAACAGTGTAACTTTGTCCTACGAAGTTTTTTTGTACAACGAAAAGTAACGGAGATATTGAGCTGTTCAGAGTTATGTGGGCCACCCTGTATATTAATGTCCAAAACGAACAGGTAAACTTTCATTAACATCGACGAAGGAGGGTTGCATAATATTGGATTATCATTGATGCTTCTCGAGCTCGATTCATTTCCCCCGCGTTTCCAACGGACCCGTCCGCTGTGAACAAAATTCGTCTTGTTTTCATCTGGAATCATGGCTGGGCTGACGGGTATTGTCGGTTCGATTCGCGCTTAATGAGACGTACAGTCTACCGTGCCGCCTCTAAACTTAGATCTGGGTCGTCGGTTTTATTGGCGCGATTGAACTTGAACGTGTTCCCGTTTTCGCGACACACGGGGCCACCGGCTAGGCGGTCGCGCGCGCGCGTCCAACAACCAGATGCAGATCCAGAGAGGATTCGATCTTTTTGCGCGTCGCACGGTCGCGGCACCGGTGCTTATCGCCGCGGAATTGTCGGCCGTGAGAGCGGAACCGTTCGATGTTAATCTCCGCTCGCAACTCACGATAACTTCGAGCTGGAAATCGTTCGAAAGTAACGGCCGATTAATACGGATCAATCGACTTCGTCGAAGTTTCGCCGTCGCCCCGCACCCACGCTGGCGAACTCCCGGCTGAAACAATTACGAAAAGATAACTTTCGACACCCCGAGCTTCCGTCGAGCCTTTAACAAATGTGGGATCTAAAAGTGTCCTGGGCTCTTATCGATCGGGAGCGGAATACACTTTCCCAGTTTAATCGGCGCACAGTAGGGTATTTGCACGAAAAAGCTGGCCAAAAGTCGATTTCAAAAATTTTGCGCGAGCTGTACAAATTTTGTTGTTCGAGATAGTTGAATGTCTAAGGAACAATGTATCAGCATTCTTTTTTAATTTTAAAATTCATGAAGCAGCATATCTCATCGAGAGTTAAGAGATTTTATAGCACGTTTTTCGCTCTTAACCATTCTCTGAAACATCGTTTGCTTATTACTGATTATCAGGTATTTTAGGGAAATCGTGTAAATGTTTTCGCTGTAGAAATATTTTTGCTAGGTATATACAGCATTTTCGAACAAGTTTCAGTTTTTCATTATCCAAATTAGTATAGTTATTAATATTTGAAAATCACCAATAATTTGGAAACATTATTTTCGCCTATAATACTTCGTTAACGGTTTTGTTATACTTCCCCATGAGTCCCCATGTTCTTTTTCGCCTCGTTACATTTGGTAAAGGTTTGTGATCACAGTCCAAAAAGAATTGGTTCCGGATTCGTCCAGATTGAAATTTTATAGCTAATTTAAGTAAGAATGACACTCCAGAGATGCTGCGCGGCCTATTGCGTCTGCACGGCCCACAGTGGAGTATTTGGCCGGAAAATAACAATAAAATAATATAAACAAAAATATATTTATATAAAATTATAAATTTGTTTGCAAAGTTCTCATCCTACGCATTTCTTTTTAATTGCAGAATATAATGGCATTATTTCAATCGCAAGTTCTTTTAGCCTAATAAAAACAAATAAAAACATTCTCGTTTAACAAAAATGTTTGGGACAAAAGTTAAACAGTGTTCAAACATCTACAAACTGTGATACATAAAATTTCTAAAATATTTTTTTTACGACAAATAATCAAGGTCAGTTTGATTTTTTAAATGTTAAAATGTATTTTTTATCTCATAATATTATAGCTGATCTTAAGACGAATTCAACGATATATAATATTATGACCTTGAGACCATAAATAACGTTGCAATAGTTTTGACCAGCTTTCCGGGCCAAATACTCCACTGTGCGACACTCGCCCGGCCTCCTGTTCCCGGATTCTCCTGTCGATAACAATTTGTTCGTTTGGTTATTACTGCTGGTTGTTGCAAAACGAGATTTTTAAGATCAGACTAAAATGCAGGTTTCCAAGCTGTTTTCTCACATAAGATAATCAAACTTCGTCGATTATACAGTAAATTTTCTATAGACGCGAAGGCCTCGGGGGGATTTCTTCGCATCTATCGCATATGGGTACCTATTTCTTGAGCTTCAAAGGCCGAGCCGAACGTAGAGAAGGACAGCGCGTGTAAAGAGAGACCACGGCAACTGTCCGCGTCTCTTTCTATCTGATGCGCTGTCCTTCCCTGCGTTCGAAACTCTCATCATCAAACCACTAAATACAGTTGAAATTATATCGTGTTTGGTGTCATTTTGCATTAGAAAAATGCCAGGAATATGTTGCTGAAAGTTCCATAAAAAAATAATGAAAAATGAAGAAGATTAAATATTGGTGTTGCATTGCGATGACGCACTGGCGTTTGAACTGCGCCGACGACTGCGACTCTCCGCGTCGCGTTAGGGTGCGATCACAGTAGATCCGATATCGGCCGATTAGGCCGACGTCCGACGCATCTGTCTCTTTTTTCGAGCGTGCGAAAAAGAGACACAACGTCGGACGTCGGCCGAACTGTCCGACATCGGATCCACTGTGATTGCACTCTAAGTCGTGGTTCACACCGATATACCGAGCCGAGATCAGATTACTAAGTTGGGGGGATATTTTTTTCTAGAACTAGATATTTTTTTTAAAGATATTTTGGTAAGACTTTAGAAAACCCCCCCTTCCATTCGACATGTGACATACGTCATTCTATTCGTTTTGACATGCTGAACACAAAATGTACGTGTCATTTTTGGCTGAAATGAATAGTTTTCGAGATATTCGCAAAAAACTATCGCTAATACTGTATTGAATTTTTCGTATTCCTCCACGCTCTGCGGCAACGTAAACCAGTCCCGGCGCGGCGTTTGTTTACATTTTGCTTCTAAACATTAGAGAGAAACCAGGGTCTTTCAATTTTCATAGACTACTCCTGAATTTCCGTATGCGTGGTCGGGCCGGCCTGACGGCCGGCCCTCTCCGCCCCCCACCTAACCTAACCTAACACGCACAGCATGGACGTGCACGTATACACAAAATTCAATGTGTAGTAACTGCAGTTTTTCACGAATATCTCGAAAACTATTCATTTCAGCCAAAAATGACACTTGCATTTTGTGTTCAGCATGTCAAAACGAATAGAATGACGTATGTCAAATGTCGAAAGGAAGGGGGGGGTTTTCTAAAGTTCAGCCGATATTTTTTTTATAGAACATTTGCTGTACAGCTATAAAAATCGTACGTTGTTCGAGAGTTAATACGTACGTGGAGAGGTGTTCAATTTCCTCGGAATGAAAATAATTTTTGTGAACCAGTGCGGAAGATCTATATTCGCACAAACATCCGCAGTGTACTCGTTAGAGCGAAGTCCTGCTGTTCTCCAGTTCAAGGACATTGAGATGACGATGCAACGAGTATGGGGTCGCTAAGGCACAATTACGAAGAGAGAATAGCACGCTCAAGGATGTCAGCGAATTCGCTAAGAGATTGCGAGGTTCTGCACGTTCAACAACAACAACGCCTCCATTCTTTTTTCATTATAGAAGTTCAATAGAAACCAGCGAGGTTCGTACGGATCTCCAAGAGTTTCCTCGACGTTTCAATCTCGACGAGAGAAAAACGTATCGGTGTTTGTGTATCCGACGGAAACCGTGAACTGACACATTCTCTCTTTCTCTCTCTCTCTCCCTCCCTTTTTACTATGCACGTTACCCTTCTCCGGGAACGGGAACGCGAAAATAATCTCATTCGCTATTCACGCTTGCAGCTCGTCCCATTGACTCGCTGACGCGGCTCCGAGCACGTTGATGAAACGAGGGAGGAGAAGGAGGAGACTATAACTGCGCGTACACGCGGAAGAGATCGTTTATTACTTGAAGGTTTTCACTGCGCCAACTGGGAGACGCGCTAATGTTGGCAAGGAGAATCCGCTCGAAACTGTCCGTCGAACGCCTCGCGTTAAATATACCTTCGATCGTTAAATATCACTTATTCCGCACTCGCGCCACGGATGTTTGCACTCTTCCGTAGCGGAGACCGCGGCTACACGTTCCGATTTTGAAGAAACATATAAAATAACGTAGAAATAATACAGATATTCTCATCTTTGACGGGTAATTTATTGTTAAATTTATTAGTGTTACAGAACAATGAGTTTTAACAGCACGGTAAAAATTCTAGCGTTAAAAGAGACAGCACCGGTTCAATTTAGATGGAATTTTTCACCATATTCGACTCTTTCGAAATAATCCCCAGAACTGAAGTTGGATTTTATAACAGAAACTCCTGAAAACATGTAAACCACGATCCGTTACACGCGCCCGACATCGTTAGGCGAGAAACATTTTTCGGAAACTGTTTGTTTCTTTCGTTTCACCTATTTCGCCCAATGTAACAATACCCCGTGTAACGATCGAGAACGTGTAGATGTTTTTGGGAATTTTCTAGAAATAGAAGGTTACAAAAATTCAGATTTAGCTGAACCACATGAAAGTGAGTTTTTAATTAAAAAACCGCTCGAAAGGATTGAGTTCTTTTACGCGTGCTATCGGCTGTCGGAAAATATTTGAGATCTATAAATAAAAAAGTTAAATATAACCACGAAACATACGCCGTCGACTGGCTGCGCAAACAGAACGGAGTGCACACAAGTTAATTACGCGACACGTCCCGAAATCTGTTTGACAGAAGCCGATTAGCGCGATCGTTATCAGCCAAGATTTCACCGATTAGTCAAGGTTACCGAACGGCGGTGTTATCGTACTCGGGAGCGTTCGATGTCGATGGCGCGATTAGGATAACACGGTCGACGGGTCGGAAGACATTTTTGTTTGGTGCGAGAGATTTCAATTACGGGGCCGGATCAATCACGACAGGTGAAACGTGCACGTGAATGGAATCGAATAGAGCTTGACGAACAATTCACGAGACGGTATCCGAGGGATATTAATCGACGTTGCGCGGTCTCCCTTACATCCGTCTCTGTCAGTCTTTCCGGTGGTTCCGTCGCTGCTAGTATGCTAATGGGATTACCAGGAAACCCGTACTCATCCTGAATATCCATACGACTGAACGATTGTTCTCGCTTTATTTCCTATGGGCGTCCAAGGCACGTCCACGTTGACCCAGATGCGTACCATCCTCGACTTCCCCGGTGTATTAGATTGTTGCGTATGGAGCGATCGATCCCACTGATTGCTGTATCCACAACTCGCTATTTCTATACTGATCTTTGAATATTCACGTATCGTTTTCTGCGCGCGAGATATTTTTATCTTTGATAGACACGGTGCAATAAAAGTGCATAGAGGACGGTACGTCTACGCGCAAAACAAGAACACCACCGAATATCAAGTGTTACGTATGGAGACGCTACCGTTGCACAGTGATCGATTCCTTGATTCTAGGCGGACAAAATGGTAAATTTGATTAACTTCAGATATCTTCGCTGCCGTTCTATATTGTTTACGAACATTTATTTATTCGATATATAACCTAATATTTCGATTGCACGTGGTTATTACGACGTAATACGGCGTTAAAGTTTTGTCTTTGCGAAATACTATAAATCAGCTAATTCTTCTCCATCGTATAACTTGTTTGTTTGTTGTTTAAATTATTATCTAAAAAATGGAGTGTGTAAGCGAAGGTAAGTATTTAATTTTTACATATCGGTATAATTTTATTTTGCCGTGTATATCATATACAACAGGTTAACTAATAATATTATCTAAGAAGAGGTCAAATTGTATAACTTCTTTCGCCGGACTCGGCCGGACTTCGTTCTTTGATAGTTTTGAAGAATACTTATTTCAAAATAATGATACTAAATATCGCTTGCCCGCTTCGGCCCGTTAGTCATTTATATCATTTTTTAGAAAAGACATGGAGTATGCCACGAAGACTGATGTTTAAAACCTGGTATTCAACAAGTTCTAAAGATACCAAATCTAAAGTTGATGCAATAATAGGGCTGATTCTAAACTTTTTTAACATCGAAGCTATTAATGATTCAGCAAAAAATATTTTTCATACAAACATTACAAGTTTTTGCAAAAGAGTACAAGAAAAATGGCAGAAATGCCATCGCACTATCGACCGCTTTTTAAAAGAAAATAGAAAAAAAATGTAGAAGACATATTTCATATGTTACTTCTAACGTCCGATCCACTTATAAGTAGTAAGAGGAAAATTACTAAAAAATGTTCTAAAGAATTAGCAGCAGAGTCAAAAAGTTTACTCAAATCACCTTAAAAAAGGTACGAGATTTACATATGACGATTATAATTTATAATAATTTAGGATATGCACCTTTGTCATGCACATTCCTTATTATAATTTTGTAATTTTGTATTATATTTTCGTACAACTTTATCTAATTTTTAAATATAAGTTAAGATTAATTCTTTTCATTTTGTGTATTGTGTATTCACGTATTTAAACAAAAACTATAAAATATTTAATTTATGTTATTTTTACAAATGTTACAATTAATTGTTTTATTTGTCCATTATAAAGAAATTATATAAATCGTTAAAGTTCATGTTGTTTTTATACACTTGTCATGATTTCTGAGAAATAAAGCTATATTACTACAAGAAAACACAAAAATTTGAATTTTGTCCACCTAGAATCGAGGAATCGATCACTGTGCGTTGGTGACTCTTGACCCTTCCGGAGATATGTGTCGAAACAGAGGGCCTATTCAAGAACAAAGGGCTTACTCAAAACCGAATCATAGAGTGGCTCTTGCAAGCGATGTAACTTCTATGAATCCATTTCTAATCAGAAGTAGCACGTGGCTCCCACCATCGCTACATCCGATTTTGGGAACTATATAAGGGCATGGATCCTTCCTATTTAGTTGGGTTGATTCAAGTGAATACGCGCAGTACGTACCGTTCCACGTCGAAAGTCAATTCGCGCTAGATCGGTTGTTAAAGTTCTTGTCTACCACTCTGCAGTAGATGGCCCCCGCATTTCTCGGTGCGTCAAAACTGAGAGAGTTTAGTCCGCGAGACCGCGACACATTACACTAAACATTTGTATCCAACCTTTTTCTATCAACAATATATATTATTTGTATTACTCTATTCGGAGTTCAATCCCATTAGGCATATTCCTTTTCGATCTTCCAGTAGCTAGTATCCTATGACGATACACCTTTACCGCTCGAGGTGTATCTATTCAAATCAATAAGTTACGAGACAGCGGAACCACAACCCTATCCTTTATAGTGGCGACCCGATGGTGAAATAGACATCGGCTAGTCCACTCCCTTGTTCCCTCGAGGCGACCCGGTGATGAAATAGACATCGGCTAGTCCTCGTGTACAACTACAGTGGCGACCCAGTGGTGAAATAGACATCGGCTAGTCCACTTTTCCGTATTCCACACACGAGGCGACCCGGTGGTGAGATAGACACCGGCTAGTCCTACGTGTACCTTTATAGTGGCGACCCGGTGGTGAGATAGACACCGCACAGTGTGGAGTATTTGCCCGAAAAACTGGCCAAAGTTGAATTCGTCGTAAGATCAGCTACAACATTATGAAATAAAAAATACATTTTAACATTTAAAACATCAAAGTGACCTTGATTAATTGTTGTAAAAAAAATATTTTCGAAATTTTATATATCGAAGTTTGTAGATGTCGGAACACTGTTCAACTTTTGTTCAAACCATTTTTTTAAACATAATTATTTGATTTGCTTTTATTACGCTAAGAGTTCTTGTGAATGAAATAATGCCATTATATTCTGCAATTCAAAGAATGTGTAAGATAGAAACTTTGCAAACAAATTTATAATTCTATATAAATATATTTTTGTTTATATTATTTTATTTAACGTATTACATTAATCCTTACTCGTCTATTTCTGAATCGTCTTCTATGTCTCTACTACTTGTATTAGATTCTTGTTCCTCTGAAATTAAAAGTTGTAATGTTTCGGGTGAAAACGGTTCTCCTTTTTTATGAAATTTTTTTCGGGAGCCAGATATGAATGGGTCCGATGATAGTAAAAGTCTATTCAAAACGTCCCGATTTGCAGGCCGCGCGAGAAAGTGCGGCGGACCGTGGGTTGCTCATCCTTGGTCTACATTGTATCGAGCGTTGCCACAAAAACCGTTTGGAAATTCGCTGGGGCGCGAACGGGCAGTCAATTTTTTTCATGTAATAAACTAGAAACCTTGGCGCGTGTAATGATACCAAAACAAGCACTTGGACGCACTTGGAAGCATACTAAAATTCTATTTGAATTCTTTGAATTCTAATGTACTTCACTGAATTATTGGTCAGTTTTGAACAGCACTAATCTCAAAAACACATGTAAAAAAGCGCATAATTTTTAAATGAAAGTAACGTACATACTTATCTAAAAAAACATCTGTAAAGGAAAAAGTTGGCATTCATTTCTTTGCGGTGTAGAAAAATCATTAACGAGCGCACAGTAATACAGAGACTAATTGAGAGAAACAGGACTACGAAAACTCTCCGTCTTTGATGAAGCATAACACTTCATGAGGAAATAAAATTTAAAAAAAGGTTATTGCAATATCATTCTATATATATTTAACTACCTCAAAATGCAAAAATTTTATATTGTAAACAAAATTTTTGAATTGACTTTTGGCCAGCTTTTCGGGCCAAATACTCCACTGTGCACCGGCTAGTCCACTCCTATGTTCCACACGAGGCGACCAAGTGGTGAAATAGACATTGGCTGGTCCTACGTGTACCCTTCCTACCTAGGCCCAAGATATCTCTAAAATCCAAACTCCCCTCGGTTCCCGCATCGCTGCCTGAACCTTGGCTCGTGATACAAGCATCCGAAGTATCAAGTGCGAAGCTCTTAACGTCTTAACACAATCCGGGGGTCCGATTGATAAGCACAGGGTGTCGACTAATCGATCATTAATACCCACCAACGTGTGGCAGTCGTTTGACCGATTATCTCAGACGCGATTGTCTACCACGAGCCGAGATACCAAGATCGACGTGCGGCCTCCCAAACGTCGAATATCTGGTTACTAGATCTACCAGATTCTAGTAAGATTTCGAAGCACATTTGGCACGCATCGGCCAAGCGAAAGTGGTTCTCGCCGGCCAGGAAAATGCCAGAAAATCCTGGAGGACGCGTCAAGGTGGTCCCGTCGGGAAGAAATATTTGCCCGCGGTTATCCCGTCCCCGTGTCGTAAACAAGCAAGTTTACACGGGCCCGAGCAAATTCATTTAAAACTTCTCGCATTCGCTAGTTTTTATCCGGCGCGATGCTCTCTCATTCTTACCGCGTGTAATTTACACGCGCGCCGATGGTAAACTGGTTCTGCAGAACCGGAACGCTCAAAACGAAACGCGGAATGCAGAAAACGGAGCGGCACGCTTTTTCCAAGCGACGCCGGGCCGGGCCGGTTATTAATCCCCTAACTTCGGAGGATTTGGTCCCGGAGCCGGGACGTTGAAATTTCAATTTTCTGTCGTTTGCTTTGCGAGTTGTTCGAGGTGAAGGATAATTATCGAGAACAAGTTAGATAAGATCGCAATTTGTACGAGTGTCCTCTCGGAGATTACAGGATTACTTTCGACCGTTTCAAACTGGTCTTCGGCGTTTTTCGAGCGATGTCAACCTGGCTTGATAGTGTTATTCCGAGCTGCTTAGAGCTGTCTTTCGTTTTTTAAAAATCCATCTTGAAATTCGTTACTGTGAAATGGAATCTGGCTTGAACTCCAAAACTTTGTCAAGATCGGGCAGCGCAAACTTAGCATTCACTTAATGCTAGATACACTATGCCTCTTTTATAGTGTGTTAAATATAATTTTTCATTAATGTGTCTACAATTTCAGGGTAGGCATTCAGAGCTTCACTATTTTGTGGTTCCACATCCACACGCTTTGAAAATCTGCTGCCACTTTATCGAATTCGGCCTGTTTGAGTAGCTCACAATCTCGTTGCAACTTTACAGACATGAACAAATATGTCACAACTTCACACAAATTCACAAATATGTAGACATGAAACAAATTCACAATAAAGTACCAAATATGGTACAGCCACCTATTATGGCACTACACACCTTATATCTTGTAAAGGAGAAGTCGAAATCTAGTGAGAAAATCCTCAAACAACCGTTTACCATGTTTACTCAACAATGTGCGATTGCACTGCACATTCCCAAGCTGTATTAATTTTTGAATAAACTTCACCCCAGAATCTTATAGGAGGAAATGCATCTACAACTGGTCATTTTTTTGGTCGAAAAAGATCATTCTAAAATCATCAAAAATGACATCAACAGAAAGCGGTTCATATTTTGGCACTTCACGCTATTTCAAGAAACTATTCTTTGCTATTTTTGGTAGAATACTACGGTGTCATCATGCTATTAATCTTACGACTGATTATTTCGAGACGAGCAGACCTCTATCGGAGATTAAACCTGGTAAACAATGTTTCAAACCGGACGACGACGGGGCCGGGATCGTGGATTCAGCCGAATGGTTAAGGGGTTAACTGGCAAGGGGGAACATCCGCGAACCCCTAGAAGCGCGAAAGTTGCCGCTCCTTCCCGTGTTTTCTATCGATTTTCCCGGCTGGCCGGCGCCCAGACTAACATTTTTGGTTCGAACGATCCGCGGCGAGCCCGGCTTATATTCCAATTAAAAGTTTCCCGAGGCTTGCCGACCGTGGATATCTGGCAAAGCCCGGCGAGCGGTGTTCGTGATTTAAAGCGATGCTTTTTCGCGATCGTTATCGCTCCATTCCGCTTTTACGCCGCGTTACGTTGCCACGCGCGAATAAGGACACGTCCGGACCGGCTTGTTTTCAATCGAGCCCGTGGGCCCGCTCGATACCCGTTTATTCTGCCCGGGTCGCATTGTTTGACGCTTTGCTCGTTTCATTAAACTCGGCCGAAACGCGAAAAACCTGCCGCTGTTTGCTTAGAATCATTTTTGCCCCCGTGAACACGATTGACATTTTGTAATTATGGTAAAAATTAGTAGGAAAAATACAAACTAGTGACAACATTAAAAGAAATATGAGATATTTGTTGTATGATTTTCAGCCGATTGAAATGATTAAGAAAGATGGTCGTTTTCTATTCCAAGCCTATTTGTTGCAATCGAGCTAGACAATTGCGTCCATAAAACGTGCGAATTTGCTTCAGAATGTCGAACATACGAAATTATGTATCGTAGTGTGTCATGCACACAGCCGAATGTACTCTGACCGTCATTACACGACGCGCAGCCAATGTTTGTGCAACGTCATCGGCTTTTTGGAGTGAATCGTTCCTTATCGTCGGCGTCCAAAGGTCGCTGGAATCAGCCGATCAAACATTTGCACCTTAATTATTCAAGAAACACCGATACCAGCGATAAAATCCAAATCGCACCTCTGTATGCAATGATTGAAAACGGAATACAAGCGATTGCAGTGACTTCATAGATCCACTTCAGTGTCGTCCGTTTGTACAGCTTCAAAAATGAATTTTTGTTTCATTAAGTAAATCGCTTTGATTTCACGGGATATTTGAAGTTGCCGGTTTGGCAGTCGGAGTGTAAGTGGAAAAAGAAACGAGCATGTCGAGCAAAGTTAATCGGGCGGTGGCTAATCCACCCGGCTCTCCGGTTAACCTTGAACTCGTTCAGCATCACTCGGCGCCGGTCTCGAAGGACTGATCGAACGTCACGAATACTTTTTGATCGGGTATCGACGGATATCGGGCCGCCCTCGCGTGTCGACCTATCTTTTCAATTCCGGCGTGGCAAAAAAAAAAGCGGCGCCGTTCGAAATGAACTCTTTCTGCATCGCGGTGCACACGCAGGCACACTCCGCGAGCTCGATCCATTGTGCAACACCTGTTGAATCGTTAGCCCGTCTAGCTTTAACGAGGATGCAGGTAAGTCGGTGAATGACACGAATAACACACGGTTCTGAACGCACTAATTGTTAGTTACTGTTTAATCGCCGCGACGCACCGCTTTCGTCTGCATTCGACGATCTCCTGTGTTGTCTTCCGTCTATGTATCAAGGAATTAAAGTTGTTGAAGACTGGTAGACTATCCCTGCTACATTTTTTTATTAAAAAGAAAGGTTGTTACGAAGAGGTCATAGATGCGATCTGTTGTTTTCAATTGATTAAAATTTTTAAAGAAGAAAACTTTCATTTCACATAACGTAAAGAGTACGTTCGACTTTTCCATAAAGATGATGGTAAATCATGGTTTCATGAGCATAGGCTACCTACGAACTTTATCACTTTTGACAATAGATGTCGTTCTAACCATTATAATTCATGCAGTTCGTTAGTCAGAGTGAAATTTATTGGAAATATGAAGATGAACGCGATACACTTCTATCAGCTCTTTTCCGTTGCAAGTATTGCCTCCCGTTGTATAATAACTTCCTATGTGGCCCAGATATTAAAGACCTCAATCAATTATCTTCGATTTTATTAATTCGACGTGCAATTAAAAACTAATCTCATTAAATTAATGTAACCAAGTACATATGTAGAAGCTATACATATAAACTAGTTGTAAGTTAAGTTAAAAGGTCCTATTATGTAATATGTTAATATGTTCATGTATTGTATATGCTACATAAACCATACTTGCTTTAAAGCATTAAATAATAATAATAATATCATTGGTTTGGAACATTTTTCAAACGAAATAGGGCTGACAATTACAGTAGAATTCGCGAATGAAACTGCAACGATTTCGAATGGTTCGTGACATATTTTTTCAATAAATGTAATAGCTGACTCTTTTTCAGCCCGACACTGAATTTTTAACAACTTGTTTGGACAGTTTTTTGGGTCATGAAAAGTAATTCACCTTTTATTCCAGCAGATTCTCCGTACACAAAAACGAGGAGTATGTTTTGTAAATTTTCAAATTAACTATTCAGGTTGATTAGTTTAAAAGACAGCCTGTTAAAATAGTTTCAGAAAATGTATCGTTTTACCGCAGTAGATTAAGAGAGTCCTCGAGTGCTACCATGAATTGGTGCAGCAGCATCCCCTATTGATGGCGTCATAATTTTTTCTGTATTCCCACAGCAGCATATCTCCTTTATTTTCCATTCGTTGGGAAAATAATCGCGAGATAAGTGGGAACGAGCTGCAATCACCGTGGCGAGCGCTTTATCTATCGTCGGACGTTATCGGACGTCGTTAAGGTTTAACTGGCTTCGCCCACGTAACTCGACGCGCGCGCGCCTACAGCCGCGAGTAATTATCGGACAATAAAGCGCAAGGTGAACAGGAATCGCGGCTGCTGGTGCCTGTCCCGTTTCTCGCGAGTGTAAACTCGTTCTTCAACACTCTAACGACCGCTGACGCCACCGTGGCGTCAATTTCGTTGGCTTCTGCCCGCTGACGCCGTAACATGTCGATTATTCTATCACCGTGTTTATTCGCCAGTTCCTCTCTCCCGGAAATCGGTACTTTCACTTTCTCGAGTTTTATCGATTCACAGCCGCTGCGTATTCTTACGCAGCAAAACTCGCTTTTAGCAAATTCTTCACAGAAAAATTACTCTCTCACCATGTGTGCAGTTTCTGTCTCCCGAAATTCGGTACTTTCACCACCGCAATTTTTATCAATTCTTGACAGAATTTTAAATTCAAAAACATTAATTTTTGTCAGAAATTTTCAGCTCCCGGTGGAAATGTCGCCGCAGTGGCGTGATGCGAACTTCGTTAGCTTCTGCCCGCTGACGTCGTAACTTTTCGATTACTCTCTCACCATGTGTGCAGTTTCTCCCTCCCAAAATTCGGTACTTTCACCACCGCAATTTTTATCAATTCTTGACAGAATTTTAAATTCAAAAACATTAATTCTTGACAGGAATTTCCAGCTCCCGGTGGAAATGACGCCGCAGTGGCGTCATGCGAATTTCGTTGGCTGCTGCCCGCTGACTTCGTAACTTTTCGATTACTCTCTCACCATGTGTGCAGTTTCTCTCTCCCAAAATTCGGTACTTTCACCTTCTCAATTTTTATCGATTCTTGACAGAATTTTAAATTCAAAAACATTAATTTTTGTCAGAAATTTCCAGGTCCCGGTGGAAATGACGCGGCAGTGGCGTCATGCGAATTTCGTTGGCTCCTGCCCGCTGACTTCGTAACTTTTCGATTACTCTCTCACCATGTGTGCAGTTTCTCTCTCCCGAAATTCGGTACTTTCACCTTCTCAATTTTTGTCGATTCTTGACAGAATTTTAAATTCAAAAACATTAATTCTTGACAGAAATTTCCAGGTCCCGGTGGAAATGACGCCGCAGTGGCGTCATGCGAATTTCGTTGGCTTCTGCTCGCTGACGTCGTAACTTTTCGATTACTCTCTCACCATGTGTGCAGTTTCTCTCTCCCCAAATTCGGTACTTTCACCTTCTCAATTTTTATCGATTCTTGACAGAATTTTAAATTCAAAAACATTAATTTTTGTCAGAAATTTTCAGCTCCCGGTGGAAATGTCGCCGCAGTGGCGTGATGCGAACTTCGTTAGCTTCTGCCCGCTGACGTCGTAACTTTTCGATTACTCTCTCACCATGTGTGCAGTTTCTCTCTCCCCAAATTCGGTACTTTCACCTTCGCAATTTTTATCGATTCTTGACAGAATTTTAAATTCAAAAACATTAATTCTTGACAGAAATTTCCAGCTCCCGGTGGAAATGACGCGGCAGTGGCGTCATGCGATCTTCGTTGGCTTCTCATCATGTTTATTATTCAGATCTGGCTGACATCTAACAGAATCCAGTACTTTCATTTTCTCAATTTGCGCGGATCCGAAGTCATCGGATTTTCTTACTGGCTCAAATCGCGTTTGGTAAATTCTTGACAGAGATTGCCAGCGGCCGGTGGAAATGACTCTCGGAAGTCGTTACAGTGTTAACGAGCAGCGCATTGTGCTCGCCGATCGTCTCTGGCAATGGAGCCTCGAGCCGGGGAAATTGATTCCGGCTCGCTTCATAATATCCGACGCTTCTCTTCTTTTGAAACGCGGCTCTGTCTCTTCCCCCCCCCTCTCTCTCTCTCTCTCTCGACCACGCTGTTCATCCGACGGCGAGCAACTTACGCGTTACTTAATCCCGAGTGATCGATGAGTAGCGTACAACCTCTGTCCGACTATATATATTGATTCGACGCTGTACTTCTCTCCTTTCCAAACGATCGATGCTCTATTACCTCCAGCGCGCGAGAAACTTTTCAAGTGTATACTTCTGACTGTATCGAACGTGTTTCCCCGAATACAAAGCGAAATCGTGTGCCGAAGTGTCGGACACGTGAAACGTATCAACGGACAAAAGTTTTAAGGCCGCGAGACCGAGGATTTATTATTCATGCCGTGGTGACGGCAACGTGTGTTGTCGCCCGATGTTATAGTTTATTTACGAGGTGTTATGATTATATGGCTACAAAGGAAGTCGAAGATAGAAGTGAAAATTTGGCACCAGCACAACATTTCTGCCGAAGCACGGGTCTCTGACCAGCTTGCGCGTTGTACGTGTGTACTAGAAGTGGGCAAATTCGTTATCTAGATGTGCAATTTCAGATTTACATTTCCGCGGACGGACTAGGATTAATCGGTGGCAGAGAGTGTCTTGTTTTCCGTGATGGACCTAATAAATTGGAAATAAGTTATATCCAGTCATTTTTCAAAGATTGTAAATTATCTATTTAAATCATAAGTACATCTTTAAGATTGTAATACCAATCTATAAAATTGTTATACCACATTGTACAGCGAAATGGACCTAAGGGTCTAAAGAGCTTCAATTAAAAAAAAAAATTGGAAATAAGATTATCGAAGGGGAAACGTGTGTCGGCGCACCGCGTACACAGTTGCTGGGCAGTGAACGAGTCTGATCCGTCACGCTCCGAGGTGAAACCACGACTGTAGGAGGCTTGAATATGGTTTTTCGAGTCGGTGCGCAGCATTGCTACTACATATTTAGACTGCGGAAGTTTACACAGATTTTATATGTCAAAATATACAAAATATATGCAAATTCAATTCATAATTTATGTAAAATATATGCAAAAAATATGTGAAATGGTCGCCCTGAATAATTGTATTAGTAACGAATGAAACAGTCGAATGTAGTATAATATGATATATGTAGAGTAGTTGTATAATATTTATTACTGCTTGTGATTGACATTGCAATATGTGATGATAATTTTTTCTATATTTTCAACAGTCAATTGGTGTCTCTTATCAGATAAAATTTATTTATATGCTGAAAATGTCCTTTCAATATCAAAAGATGTGATGGGGGCATGTTTATACTTTTTCCAGTATCGTGCTTTTATTTGCTTCGTACCGTTGTCGATATTTGAATCATTCAAACTATTATTAAGTTCAGACAATATTTCAAATCCTAGATTTTTCTGAAAAACATTTATATTTTGCTCTCACTTTTTCTCCATAGCCAATAGGTACATTATCTAGATTTTGAGCACTATCTGTAACTAATTTGATTGAACCTTTTAATGCTTATGTTTCGATTCCAATTTCGTTATTGTAACGGGAAAAATGGAAAAATTAGCTTCAATAAATGGACCGTTTATTTTTATGTGTAAGTCCATTTTTGAAAAAAATGAGATATCACGTAGGTCATGCTTAATTTAATGTAAATAAAATTTAAAAAAAAATTTAAAAAACAAGAGAAAATGGACTTACACCACTTTCAAAATAAACATTCATTTAGTCATTCAATAGTCATTTTTTATCATTTCTCTTGGGCTGTCTTAATACGGGCTAAATACACTTTGTTCTTCGAAGGATTTAACAATCTGGAAATAAAGGAGAACTTGACTATTTGGCAAGAAATTAATAACTAGTTTAGTCTTAATGAACTGAAACATTACCAAATATATTTACTAGTAGTATGCACATGTCTTACGTAAAATATCGTCGTTCCTATCCACGTTCCCCATCGTGTTACGACCGCTAGTGGTGGTAAAGGAAGATTTGGCAGCTTTCCTTTGTAAATTTCTATTCTACGTGGAAATTTCAAGAATACAGTAATTCTTCAATCGGAGCCCTGGGTCGCCTATCTAACCGTAGTCCAGTGCCTACTCACTCCACTGCCGGCCAACGCTGCGCCGCGCCGTAGGGCGGCGATGATTGATCTCGGCTCGGATATATCGATGTGAACACCACACATTGACTCGACTGAATCGAAGTCTCAAACTTCTTAATTTTAATGATCGGTTTATGGGACTTTAACCAGCTTATTCCTGGCGTTTCTCTGATTAAAATGGTACCAAAAACGATATAATTGTGCCAATATTTAGTGGTTTAATCGACGATGAAAGTTTCGAACGCAACGAAGAAGAGCGTATTGGAAAGAAAGAGACGCGAACAGTAGCCACCGTCGGCACAGTTCAAAGGCCCGCGTTGTTACTGATCTTCGTTGCGTTCGAAACTTTCATCGTCGATTAAACCACTAAATATTGGCCCAATTATATCGTTTTTGGTACCATTTTAATCAGAAAAACGTCAGGAATAAGCTAGTTAAAGTCCCATCATGATATCATAGAAAATAAAGAAGTTAAGATTTTGGTGTTTCATTGTGATGACGCACGGGCCTTTAAACTGTGCCGGCAACAGCGACACGCTTCGGCCACGCGATCCTATTTCACATTCTGTCCTTCTCTATGATCGGCTCGTCGTTTGAAGTCTCGGCGTGGTCGACGGAGTCATAAAAAAATAGCCTCTCTACGCTACCTAAGTCCGTTCAAAACACGGGTGTTGGGACTCCGATCGAAGAATTACTGCATTTGTTTTACAGAAGCTATTAATTTATTGACCAAAGGAAAGTGTATTCGTATTTCCTCCGCTAGTCTGTGCAATTCATGTGCTACACATGTACCATATTGAGATAAAATAATAATTATTATCAACAATATAATACTATTATTAACTGTTTCTTAGGCCGTGTTCATACAGATAGCGGCAGGCGGTAGAGCAATTTATTTTTGATTATCATTACATGAGAAAAATGCAAAAAATATGCACAATATGCAAAAAACATGCACTATGCACAACATATGCTGTATGCAAAATAAAAAATATATTTTTCAAATCATCTAATAATGACATCAATTTCTGTCCAGGTTGCATTTGTCTACCCACTTTCTACAAAAACATACATTTGCATAAACATCCGCAGTCTACTACTATTATACAGTATTAAGTTGAACAAGCGCCCGTAGTCGCGTACGAAGCAGATTATCCACGCAACACAGACTCATCTCCATACGCCGGCGAATCGAAAATACGCTAACGAGCTATCGTAAGCACGAAACAAGTGGGCTGTCCCGGCTCGTGGTGTTGGCGCGCTTGCGCAAGCGGGGGCGCAGAGCCCCGAATAAAATTACAAGGCGAAATTTTACGTGGAAACGATCGACTTCGCGGCGCGGCGGCGTGCCGGCAGAGAAATTACAAGGAGCAGGCGGATAAGTAAGATAAACGGGCCGGGAGGGTAGACGACGACGGCAAGAAACCTCGAGCAATTCGTAGGAGCCGGAGCTGCGGGTGGCACGAATCAACAGTTTATTCGGGGCTCCGTGACGATCTCGCCACGTCTGATCGTAATGTTTGCTGAAAGTTCACCAGCCGCCCGAGGGTTGTTAGAGGATCGAGTCAAGCAAGTTTCGCGACCGGGAGCGAGAGGGAAAATGAACGATGAGAGTTTCAGCGACGGAACTTCTGCCGCGCTCTCTCCCGGATAATCCACTGCCGGCCGCCGCAAAAATATTCCCTTCTTGCGTTTGTCCCTGCCACCGGGCAACTTTCCTACCGACAACACTCACACACACACATACACATCTGGAAACGGTTGTCGCGATACGCTGCTGGTCGTTAGCGAGATCCTGTTAGCCTCTAAATGGCCCAACATACATTCGGGATTACACGAGCGGCTTAACCGCGTTTTCTGGACACCCCTGGCGTCTTGTCCAGTTATTTCAGGGTTTCTTGGGGCAATCGATTCTTTCCTTCCGTCGTTGAGTCGTGAAAGAACCCTTCAACCATCGCAGGAAGGTCTCTTGATAATTACAAGCTGTTCGAGAAACATTTTGAAAATCCTTGACTCTACAGAGTACATATCTGGGTTACTTATCGCGACCTACTGTAAAGTTTCTTCCGCAGAGCTCCGATACGTAAAACTTCTTCCCAAGGATGAAGAAAATCTACTTCGTTCGATGTAAGTGAAGAGGATAATTTAATTATTTAGTAGATCCTGTTTGAGATCTTCATCATGAGGCTGACTTGATATTGCGCGGCAGGTGATTAAGAGCTTTGAGAACCTCTTGAGATCAATAGGTTCTAGAAACCTTCTGGAGGGTCTTCACGATTATCAAGAGAGAAAAGCATCATCGTGCTCGTCATATTTTATTACACATTTTAGATAAGTAGTTCATGGTTATTTTTATTTATAGAATACAAGTCACTGTATCTTGCGAGACTTAGTATAGGTCTTAATCTGGCGACATAGCGTTGCTCGTGTCACCGGATCGGAAACGCCCTGTACAGAAAAACTGTGAAACTCACCTTCTTACGGGAGGGAACCCTTCAGCGAAGGAACCGTCACGCGTCAGCTGTGTAAACCAGACCATCAGTCACCGGGATGACAGACCCTACCGACGAGTGCAACAAAGAAGCGCGGATTCCGACGAAGTCGCGAAACCTTTGACACCGTAGCGGGTTGCATGTCGCTTGTCGTGGCTCGTCAGCCGCGAAACCAAACCCGTATTCAAGCCGGTGGATCCCGTTCCCGGAGCTGTTTCTGTTTCTGCTGGCAGCGTGTGTCGTAGCCGCCGTGGCCGGTAATTTTTCCGGGGACACGAAGATTCGCGGGGACGATAAAAGGCGAAGCGTGAATGCGAGGCGATGCCTCGGCGATGCGATGCGTCGAGCAGAGGACGAGGCAGACTCGCCAGAGGAGATAAAATCACACGACACGCACGAGCCAGCACCGCACCGCGCCGCCACGTGAAATCACATTCGTGGAAACGAAAACGAGGCAGGCGCTTGTCAGTGTCAGTCTTGTAATTTTCTCGTGGGACGGGCACCGCACCGTCTGCGATATCCTCCGTTTCGCTCGCTCGTGCAAACGAAACGCCTCGCTCGCTCGCACGCGGCCGCGATCCGCGCGAGGCATCGCTATTTCCGAGCACGCTACACAGCCCCGCGCCGCGTCCCGTCCGCCTCGTTCGAGGAAACTCTATATGACCGAGCGTGTTATTTAGCGACCAGTCGGGGAAACTCGCCGGCCGCTGGAATCGGGAATGCGAAGCCGAGGTCGGCCGTTGTCCGCCGGCGGAACAGGGTTGCAAAATACGGTTGTTCGCGGTCCAATTTATCGCGGGACCCTCGCAGTAAACACAACCGTTATTGTTAATAACTTTGCCCGGCGTTTGTTTCGGCCAACGCCGGCGCAACCTGTCCTCCTCGGCCTGCCTTCGACGCCGCGCCGATGATGAACGCGATAAGCTTCTCACTTCGCTGCCACCGAATTGGCTGCATAGTCGTTTCAAAGAACAGCATTCCTTTGATCGAATAAAACGAATCGATTTATCTTCCAAATGGTGTATTCCGTGAGTACCTTGCAAAATACTACCTCAAAGTTTGATTTGAAAGTGCAGTCGCATTGAGCCATGCGAACACGTCTCACAGAATTCTGTGAATCCTGCTGGTCATTCTTCGCGAGTCGTGCAAAACTTGCAGCCAAAATTGCAGCCATTTTGTCGGGCCAGATTCGGCTGCCCGTGACTTCTGGTTTTCTTCCAAAGCTAAAATTGCCGTTGAATGGGAGAAGAGCCGAAACCGTGAACGAAATTAGAGGGAATGGGACAAGACGGATGAAAGCGATCGCAAAAAAACTTCGCAGAGTGTTTTGAAAAGTGGAGGGAACGGTCGGACAAGTGTGCGCGGTCCCGGGGAGAATGGTTCGATGAGGTTTCTGAGGCCGTTGTCCCATGTAACTTACTTTTTTCCCCGTAATATTAAGTGGCCGAATACTTTTCGAACAGAGCGCTCGTGTCGTCGCCTTCTCGGTGGTTCTTTTTACTGGTTGCGGACAGAGTTGCATCCGAGTCCTCTCAAGCGGTAAATAGTCCCTAACACGGTTCAGGTTGCAAGAGATCTTTGTCGATGTTTTCTTTCGTCGAGCTGCCCTGCTATCGCGTGTAGATCTACCATGCTGTTGGGGTACGGTGTAATTTAATAAAGTCCTGTTGTTACTGCAACCGGTGGCTGCCCGTTCATTCGATTAAACCGTGTTTAATCACGCTTCGCTTGGCGACTCAGACGGTTAGGTCGTTAATGAGGTCCTCTTTCTTCTGGGTTGTAATTATCAAATCAAACAGAAATCGAATGAGAGTTAAAAGCATACCAGTTTACGGACGTTTCTACAACATGTCAAATCTAGCTGTGCGGCTGAATGTCCCCCGCAAGGGAAAATCTTTGTATTTGTTTGCCCATTCCTATGTTTTGCTCAGCCGCGCAGCTAGATTTGACAAGCTGTACTTATTGTATGTCTGCTAGGGTGGCTCTTATTTACTCTTGTTAATCATTTTTGTCAAAATGCCTTTTGCGACTCCCTCCAGGGTTCTTCCACATTATTAAAAAGAATCGGTACAAAGATAACGTGCCCCAAGGCATTTAAACATTGAAATGATTAAAATAATATGTCTAACATTTCTCATACAATTATATGTCGACGCCAAGAAAACTGATAACATACAGTGGGTGTACAAAGTATTCGTACACTTTTTAAAAATTAATAACATTTTTATAATTGTACCAAACAATCTGATTTTTTATAATCAATTAGAAGCATTGGTTTACGAAATGATATACAAAAAAGATTTTCCAAAAATTATAGTTTACAAGGTTAAATGCAAAAATAAAAAGGCATTTTTTAAAACTCTTTTATCTGGGTCCTTAATGAAAATTTAAAATGTATGTTTTGTAGATCTATGTTAGTCATACACATGTTGAAAATTTCATAGAAATCGATTAACATACACACGAGCTACAAGCGGTTAAAAATGGTGAAAATCGTAGTTTTCCACGACTTTTGATCAGTTTCTGCTTAAAATCCACAGAATCGTACATCTTTCGACGCCTGTTGTTTTTTCCTGCGTCAATCGATTTCGATGAAATTTCCAACATGTGTATTACTAACATAGATCTACCAAACATATATTTTAAATTTTCATTAAGGGCCCAAATAAAGAAGTTTTAAAAAATGCCTTTTTTATTTTTGCCTGCAACCTTGTAAATTGTAATTTTTGGAAAATCTTTTTGCATATCAGTTTGTAAACTAATGCTTCTAATTGATTATAAAAAATTAGTTCGTTTGGTACAATTATAAAAATGTAATTAGTTTTTAAAAGGTGTACGAATACTTTGTACACCCACTGCATATGTTTAGTAGATTCTGTTCGAAATCTTCATCACTGACCGAATGTTATATGTAATGCGAGGGGTTAAAGTCGCGTTGAACTATGCTCTACACGTTCAGACGCAAGCGAGTAGCTTTTTTTTCTCGCGATGGGTAGGTATTGCGAGTACATTAATCAGGAATAAAACGAGACAAAAACGTGATCGTGACTCGAGTAATCTCCAAAGAGCGGCGCAAATGAAGAGCGACTGTTCGGCGGAAGATCTCGCGCAGTCTAAAGTCCACAGGTTGCCCCAGACTGGCGAGCGACACTTTAATTAATATTACGATAATTTACGATACGAATTTATCAGGAGAGCAGCGATGCATCGCGAGAAAGGTCATCGTTCATTGTGTCTCCGAGCGAATGCAACAAGTCCGCCTTCGCCAGCGCGGTGGTACTTAACCATGCGGCGGCTGTGCTCCCTTCGACCAGCCTCCGAAAGTGTGAGAAATAGAGCCGCGGAAACCAGACGATCAAACGTTAGTGAATCACACACCGCGCGCGCGGTTATTCAGATTCTATCGCGACGATCGATGTACCATGACTTCGCAATTTCCCATAATTTCCGATCGAGCGCCGTTGCGTCCCTGACACGAGATTGCTCTATTTTGAGGCGGTATTTAGCCCAGAAAAAGTAAATCTGCTCGGTACTTACTTAATACTAAGTTTATACACTACTAAAAGCGACTAATTTACATTGCTTTATAAAAATAATCAAATTTTTAGTTGCTTTTCTTTAGGGGTATGCGAGAACCCGAAAAATCGGGTCTCTTTTTTATCGGGATTCTCGAAAATTTCGAGAACCCAGTAATCATTTATATTCGTTTTAATGAATACATTCATAGTTTCGGATTTTTTATTGTAGATATTTTCGAGATTGAAAGAATGTTGTCCATCACGAATTCTTTTCAAGAGTGTCTTGTGTCATATTCTCGAAATTTTCGGGAACTCTATTTCTTCGGGAATCTCGAAATTTTTGGGGAATCTCGAAATTTTCGGGAACCCGACTTGACCTCTTCTCGACTCGTCCCGACCATCGGGTTCCCGATATTTCGGGTTCTCGCACACCCCTACTTTTCTTTTATAATATAAGAAATACTAAACTCGCGAAACCTTTGCCAAGCCATAATATAAGAGAAGCTAAAGAAATAAATCTGTCCATGTTTACAATCTTAATAATCGTAAATTATAAACTAGAGGGCTATTGTTGCTCGCTCGCTTCGCTCGCTCGCGGGTGGGGTTGTTGTTGCTCGCTCGCTTCGCGAGCTCGCGGGCAGGACTGCTCTTGCGAGAATGTTAGTGGTACGCATGGCTAGTAGGGCCCACAGCTATTAATGTCTCATTTTGTGTGTGACTCTCCACGAGCCACACAAAGAACTTCCCGATTCGTTAGTTGCTGTATATTATTATTATTATTTATTAAGTGTACGTTTTAAGAAGATTATACGTTTTCAGGGAAATTCAATAGTTCTCTACTTATCAAAATGTTGGTATATGGCATCGCATTAAACCAATATCGTATGCTCGTTGCTCGCTTGGTTCCTTGTTATAGCATACTAATGTTGCAAAATAAATTGTCTTAATTAGTTTTTCGCAAACGATACAACTCATCATTATCCGGGTTTGCAGTATTGATCTTGGTTTTCTTCGATACTATTAATTTAAATTTTCTCAAAATATATAAACCGCTCAATTTTGAAACTCTGCTCAGTGCTACATACAACATTTGCAAAGTTCGTATTTCTGATGTTTTAAAATCCATACATACTTTCTCGTATGTTTGTCCCTGACTTTTATGAATCGTAATCGCTTCAGCAGGAACCACTGGAAATTGACTACGTGTGATCTGTTATTTTTCTTCACTCGAAATATTTACTTGATTCGATATTTTTTTATTATTGGTGTTAAATTTTGATTTATATTTGCATTTTTCATATAATCACGATAACGAGTTCTTACTTTCACTCCTACTATGACCAATTGACAATCTAACCACAATATAGACGGAATTTTAGTATTTTCTTGAAAAGTAATAAATTTTAATGTTCCGCATGTTCCATTAACCAATCCGTCTTCAACATCAATGTTATTAATTATCATATATTTTATATTAATTTTCAATTTAATCTCAGTTAACAATTCGTTTTGAACTGATTGTTTATTTAAAGATTGTAATATAAATGTTTTTGTACTTTCATCGATATTCTTTGAAAATGTATTCTCGGCGATGATTAACTCACTCTTGCATTGGAATAATTTTCGATTATTGTAAGCGGTTACATTAGCATTAGTTGCATAATTGGAAAAAACGTATTTTTAATTAAAAAAAACAAGAAAAATTTTTTTTTTTAATTTTATAAAAAATTTTTTTTTAAATTTTATAAAAAAAATTTTTTTTTTAATATGTCTAAATATATATATATATATATATATATATATATATAGTTACGTTTACTTCTACGGTGGATACGCCTTTCGTATAAATTGCAATGTTTAATCAACTCCTTTCGAAAAAAACTAAAAAACTACTTGACCAATATGGACCAAAATCTAATCAGCTCTAAGTTACAGCGAGGCACATCGATTGCATCATTCATCATTCCGATCGCGTTGTTACTTTTTCTGAAAACGTTAACGAAAAATTTGATACCATAGAAACGGACATACGTACACACACACACACACACACACACACACACACACACACACACACACACACACACACACACACACATACCGACATTTTGATAAAAATAGTCTAAAATGACTCCAATGACCATGAAACGTGAAGATCTGCTAAAAATTCGATTTTCGATTTTCGGGGTAATTACAGTAACTTCCCTATAAAATCGGGAAGTTAATAAATATTAGAATCCGCCATTTTGATTTCGAAATCTCTAGGTCTTTTCGACATATGAATAGAATTGCATGGAGCAGTTGGATGCTAGATTTTGTATTTTTGTGGTGAGAGGTCTAGAAGTCAGGGTAAAATATTACTGCGCGGAGTATAATATCTCCTCGAGGAACGTACATACCTAGATCGTCGATGATCGAGATGGATGCGTGATCGCGCGGAGTTATGCGCCCGCTCCTTCGCCTGACTGGTGTATAAACGAGCGCCGCGCCATAATTTGCGTGTATCCGTTCATCTAATGACACCCACCAGCTGACTCGGCGTTCCTCTCTTCCTGCTTCCGCCAGGAATTGAATACCAATCGGGTTAGTCAGCTTGGTCCTTCCTTTCATTGACAAAACCCGACTATGCATCACATTGCTGTGTACATTTAACGAAAACTTCGAATTTTCATTTGTTAATAACTTGAACGGTGTTCTTCATGTTTGTTAATGTTCGTATTGAACATTATGGAAATCTGTTTGGACAACGTGCGTTTGATTTCTGTTTTCAAAGACTCGCTCACTGGTGCGTTCATTTGCATGAGCATCTGCGGCGATGCCGATGACTCATTGGCAGTGATCGAATCCAGTAAGAAATGATGTAACGAGGTCGCTGTTATGATCTGGAGGCACGTCGCTTCGCTTATCATCTTCTAATACAGCTTCCGTAACTCGCACGCCTTATTTCTCGTCTGGAACTAGCTCGAAGACAAAGTCTCCTTCTAAACATTTAATTCTAAACAGCTCACCTGAATAGTAGTTTGCTTTTAAAGATAGAAAAAAAATGCATCAGACAATAACAAGTGTATTTATTATTTGATTAAATCTAAATGAATTATTTAAAATAATAAAGTTAATTGTTATTTACAAATAGAATTTCAATTATTCCATCTCAATCCAAATAATAAATAACCTTTTATTTGCAAATAAAAAATAATAAATAGATCACTTTTGGAATTATTTAAATTACTTTTATTTAAATAAAAAGTTTAGTTATTATTTGCAATTAAAATCACACGTTTATTTATTATTCAAAATAAAATTTACCCAACACTGCTGGAGGGCGAGACGGAGCCCCGCTTTTCGCATTTCTCCCGTCTGGTTAATAAACCAGGCATAATGTAACTCGCATAATAATGCGAGCTGGCTCCACAAGTATTGAGGCGCTCCTAATCTGACGTTACTAATTTTTTGATAGATGGAGACGCGTCAAGGAGATATAAGCGGGACCTTCGCTAAACGTTCCCGGATTAATTGCGAGCAGCCTCGACACGCGGCTAAAAAAGCAAAGGAGAGTGTCTGCGTGAACGCAGAGGTCCGACTCTCCACCCACGGAAAATTGAACGAAAATCACGTTCTCGGGCTGGTCGGCCCGTCAGCTCGTCGATCACTTTCGGGACAATGTGCCAGGCCGCGCTCCAGAAACGCGGTAATCCAATTAAGAGCAACACCGAGGGGCGGTTGAATTAATCGCGGCAGATAAATCGCGCGAAACGTCCGCCCGGTGAATCGGGTCTCTCCCCTCTTTTGTACGGGCTTTAACAGCCCCCGTCGGATGTCCCGGGTGTCGCCTTTTCAGAAGCAAACGGCCGGGTGTGTCGAGTCACAAATGGCGGGCGGGCGGGCTTTCGCGCGAGGAACGGCTCGCATTACGTTCGTTGCGATAGTAATTGCCGAAGCGGCTTCAGAAAGGACAAGCAGACACGCCGCGGATCGAACGAGACGTGGGAGACGCAGGAAGGAAGACTGTTCTCAAACGAGAGACACCTCGTTACCAGCTCGGATTCGCCAGACGTCGCTCCGTATCGGCTCGTTTCGCTTGCGCGCATGTTCTCTCTCTCTCTCTCCATTCGTTCATGCGAGAGAGCCCGTGTATGCAACCGAGCGGTGCATGCTCGTCCTCGGCCGGTACGTTGCCGCGGGTGAATCGCGAAATCCCGGCGGGATCGACGACATTAGAGCTCGGGTCACGACAATGGTCGTGCGGTTCAGGAGCAACGGCGATGATGCGATACACGTGTTCAAGGACGCCGCTTCCGCTGCAATCCGCGCACGCCGGTGCACACGGTCAAGGCTGCGACCTTGTCAACTTGCACCGCGCACTAGTTTTTCCATGTACCGGCACGTGCTGGTCCGACACCGTTCTTCGCGGCACAAGTGCAATTACAAGAGAATCGAGGAACAGGCGGGGGAGAATTAAAGTGCCTTGTCTTCAAAGTTTTGAAGTGGGAATGTATTAAGTGTTTCTGGAAACGAAGTTACGAAGTTCAAAGCGAATTGATTTATTAAATGAATTCATAACAACGCGCGCCCTGGCAGTCTTCCAAAACGGGACGCCGCGAGTTAATGCAAATAACACTTGCATGAAAATATTGTTGTCCGTTGTGAAAATATAAATGAACGCATGACAAAATTCTTAACCTAGTCTTAATAACCTAGTTTAATTAATCAGCCTTTATAATGGTCTGTCTACTTAGCTCTTTCGTTACGCCGATTATTGCTTATTGCGTCAAGTTCAACAATGAATTATTTTTCTCCGGCGCTGCATACTTGGCTATTATCAAATTTAACAGTCGACGTAAAATTTAATTACTGTCGTCTTCATTCGCGAAATTTTCACCGTCTGCTCCGGATAACTATTTCTGACTCGACCTAATTTCTACGTCGGCGTTCGGTGCTTTAGAGCGGAGCGCGTTGATTATCGTACTGCGGATTTTATGCGCTTATAGCATTCGCCAACCGTGTAAAGCTTAAAGAAAATTTAGCATAGTTCCGCAAAGTTTATCTTTTACTTCCAAACCATCTCCCTCGAAGACGAAATGAATTTCTGAATGAACTTCCGACGTCTCGGATCAGCCTGTAATAATACTATGTTATCCAAAGAACAATTTAATAACTGTACTCACCGAGTACAAGAATTAGTTCGTTTAATTATCTCGCATAGTACTCCCAGAGTATGTACTTTCGTATAAAACGCAGTGAGCATAAATTTTCACTTTTGAAATTCATCGCTACTTTCTCGCCATAATATGTTACTCCATAAATTATAAATCTTATCGTTTTTGAAAAGTTACGATTCATACTTACGGACTTCTTAAGGGATTTTTATCGCCATTTCTAATCGCTAGACTGCGGATCTTTATGCATTTATGGATTCTGAAAATTTTCAAAAAATGCTAGAATTTAAAATTTGACAGAATTTAATACGATTGCTATTTATTTTAGACCTGTAAAGGGTACTCCCACTTAGCATTCCATTTCTTAAAATTCGTCTATAAAAATTGCAAATTGAATAAACATCAACAGTCTACTAATCGCAAACCAAAGGGTCGCAATTTCTTTTGATATTGTTACATAAAAGCCTTTTCAAAATAGTCGAACCATGGAGGATCTATCAATAATAATTTAAAAATTGTTACATTAATTTAACGCAGGCTAAATTATATCTTCAGGTAAAGAATTGTGGCGCACTTGCCCGGGAGTGTGAAAGCTCTCGCACTCCAGAGTTGTGCTAATTCAATTACATTGTAATTCAATTACGTAATTGAATTACATTGTATTTCAATTAATACTAATTCAATTACTAAGTATTTTAATCAGATTTGTAATTGAAATACAATATAATTGAAACACAATGTAATTGAAATACAATGTAATTGAAATACAATATAATTGAAATGCAATTTATAATTGAATTACAGTAATTGAAATGCAATATAATTGAAATACAATATAATTGAAATACAATATAATTAAAATGCAATGTATAATTGAATTACAGTATAATTGAAATACAATATACTTGAAATACAATATAATTTAAAAAAATATAATTGAATTACAGTATAATTGAAATACAATATAATTGAAATATTGTAAGAGAAGAGATGTTAAACAGTTATTTTATTTAAGAAAAGAAAGCACACGACTTATATACAATTTAACAAACAGTGAATAAACATTAAATTCTTTAACCGTATTCCGTATAATATACAACTTGACGTATTCGTGTTTCAGAGAAAAAGTGAAGTCGCCGCGTGAACGTGTCCTTTTATAAACTACTCGCTCGGATGTTTTATTTAACGAATCTTCTAGAAGACGTCTCGTATTTATTTATTGATTATTTTTTATGTGTCGCGGTCGCAGTACCGCGACACTCATGCACACGCACAATTCACACATACATACAATATAAAACATACAAATCCGCACTTCCTACAATATAATATAATAAAAATACAGCTCTCCAAATTATAGCCCAGAACTTGGAAGAACTTGCGATATATTTTTATATTTTTCTTTCATATACAGTAACCGCGGGTTTACTGTCGAACACCCGTGTTCTGCACAGTATTCCCGCAGTGACATCATTTTTTTCACAATGTAACACCAATATTTAATCGTCTTTATTTTTCATTATTATTTTATGGAACTTTAGCCAACATATTCGTGGCATTTTTCTAATGCAAAATGGTACCAAACACGATATAATTTCAACTGTATTTAGTGGTGTAATCGACGATGAAAGTTTCGAACGCAACGAAGAAAAGCGTATTGGAAAGAAAGAGAAAGAGCGGTTGTCGAGTCTTACATTGTCGAGAATTACATTGTAATTTAATTGAATGAAGATCTGAATTATAAATTACAACATAATTGAATTACAATTTAATTCAATTACAATATATTTTATAATCGTGCCCCATTGCAATTACGAATTACATTGTAATTTAATTGACTGCAGATCTGAATTATAAATTACAACATAATTGAATTACAATTTAATTCAATTACTTTGTAATTATAATTCTGGAGTAATTCAATTGTAATTCTGCACAACTCTGTCGCACTAAAGGAATACCCTGACTCGGGACACGTGGGCGGATCGTATTATACACGAAGACGTCCCCACTTGTTTCTTTTATTTCGTTCGTTAGTGGCGATCCCCCGTTTCGTTTGAGCCTCGATCAAAGGAGGGATCGCTCTTGATCGTTCCTTTATGTCCCGTAAATTGCGTGGCAGCACCTGATCCGGATATCGTCTAGCAGGTTTCACGAGCCATTCGCTCGTCAGGAAAAAACGCTTGCACCACTTACTCCATACTTATCAAACTTTCTACGGGCCGTAAACCCGGAGGCAGGCGTCTTATCTCCCTCTTTCTCGCGACGGAATTCCTGAAGAACAACTTGGACGAGATATTTAAATTCCGTTTATCGCGATTTTAACAGACTTCGTAGCTACAAGATCACAACACAAATATAAAGCTCAAGTGGTACACTACGATCTTATTGCATATTACAATGTACAAATTTCCACAGACATCTTGAAGTATGTAATTTACCTTTTACGAAGTGTTTCAATGAAAATTGCAGAGCGTGGATGTTAAAAATTCAGCGAACGCGTGTCACATTTCCGTTCGAACGAGCCTCCTTCAATCATGATATCGTTTACTGTGAAACAGGTTGGTACAGTTTCCACGGTTACATTTATTATCCGTAAGGCCAGTATTTATGGAAACACGGGAACAATTCCAATTACGTGAATTACGTGCTTTCGGTTTTTCTAACTCCCCCCATCGGGCTCGGCAGCACTTCCATCGTCCTCGAAGCATCCGCCAGCATCCGTCGGAAGACCACCGCGAGAAAACGATCCAGCTCTCGGAACGAAACGACGCGACGTTTCTTTGCCCGACGAATTCCCGGGAGAGCTACGCCTCCTCGAAGAATTCACGAAATTGGCCCTCCGTATCGAATAGGGTATGCATTATTCGCCCGTAAATTATACATTCTCTACACTCATCGGACAGCAAATATTTTAATCGCGAACTCGTCAAATTTGTAGCCGCTAATTGCAGCAGTCCGAAATTGAATAGGAATCTTCCCACGGCGGGAAATTGACGTGTCTCCGATAACGAGAGTTAAGAATATACGAAGCGCTCTTGGTTGGTAATTGGTTTCGAGCTGGCATTAGCTATTCAGCAGAGATGTAATTAATAGTTGCTCGGGACGTCTGAATTCTTTGCTGCTGTAATGCTTTCAATAAATCGATTCGGTTGACGATTTCACGAATTTAAATGTGGAATCTAACTTTTACATGTAACTTATTCCAGTCTTGTGGCTGGAATAATGTTTAATCTGGTTAACGTGAAATCTGGTCTAGGTGAAAGTAAGTATGCGATCGATCTACAATAAAATTTAACATTCTCTAGGTGTAGAAACATTTGTAAAATTCGTGTGTGCAGGTTTTTAACCTTTGATCAATCCTTCAAAGACCACGAGTTACTTTCACTATCAGATCTAAGGTTAGAGAAACCATTGTACAATTATTTAGTGCTCCTCGAAAATAGCTGGATCAACAATCTCGGAAGCAATCCAACAATCACTTGTCAGTACCTCTACCCGGTATTTCATAGTCTTACATTTATTCGGGCCCGCGAGCTTTCGAATCCGCCAGCGTCCATTATTCATCGCTAACGGTTCATTATTCGCAATTTATACTTGTAATAAATATTGATGAATACACGGTTATTATCTGGCGTCCATCGATCCGTTCACCGGCGACCAATTAATTTATATCAAATTATCGTGGAGAATTATACACCACATCACTGTTACAATTTACAGCAGAAATAACAGAAGCGCAATCAGCCAATAATAGTCGGACAAGGGTCCGAAGAGCTAAGCTGTAAACAATCGCAGGCCGGATAAATTTACTCGATTACCGGAGAACAAAAGCTGCCGCGCTTTCCGCGAAGATAATCGGGCTTCTAGGCTCGGCCCAATCAGACCAATCACGTGTAGGACCAGCGTTCCTTACTAACTGTTCGAGTGGCTACTAAGTACATATGTACATGTATTTGTTTACTTCAGAGTTTTCATGTTGCGTGTACAGTATTCCCGCGATTGATGTGACTTTCGGGTATACGGATGATGTGACTTTTTTACCCCCGCTGCACATACGGCCGAATGACCAAATTACGACGACAAAAATATGAAATGACATTTTATTTTACATTCTGGTTAGAAATGCTTATAAGAAGACTGCTTAATAATAATCATCGGAAAAGTAGCTACTTAGGGTTAATTGGTGTCATAAAAAAGGGTTAAGGGTCCATATTATTTTAATTAAAACAGAATTAAATAAATTAAAACACTAAATTATTTCTTTATTATTTATTATTTTTTCTTTTAATTATTTTTTTATTGTTATGTATTTATTTTTATTATTTTTTAATTTTTTTTTTATTTAAAGTTTCGAAACAAACACTTTAACTAGACATTTTATTTGTATTATACAATGTTCAGAATGACGAAAACTTGAAAAACTGTTCACTTCTTAACACTTTAAATAGTTCTTTTCTCGTAATCTTTATCTCCTGTATAGCACGGTCGACGCGACTACCTGTAAAGAATCCGCTCTATTGCTCGAAGGGACAAAGGGGGGGACTCATTTTTTAATTTTTTATATTGGTTATAAGCCATTTTTTCGAACTAGTAAAGAAAGATCGGGGTACTCTTTGGAACTTTTTTTGTAACTCTAGCTAAAGTAAGCATATCAATATTTCCTAACCAAGAATAGTATATGATACAATATAGTATATTAACAGTATGTACAACTTATCTTTGTGTTAACAATAATTGCAAATGAAAGTACGAACCTGACGCTTCAATATCCATGTGGATAACTTAGCGAATTTCAATTGGAGAAAACAGGATTAACGCAATTACGTCGTCAAAATTACTGACGCGAACAACTGAGATTTACCGTCCGAACCATAGCCTAACTTTGAACAGGTGCACCGACTACTGCGTTGCGTTAACAATAACAATTTTCACGCTACATTGTGGGCCGTTTCTTAGAGTACGTAATGATGGTATTTAAAATTAATTTAGAGAAAATTGTTAAATCGACTTTTGTCGTCGTAATTTGGTCATTCGGCCGTATGTGCGCTGCTAGGGGGTTCCCCCTTGGGCGCTCGATCGCGCTACAAAGAAATGAAGGTGTGAGTGTTCAAATTGCGGTTTTATGATACTCGATGTATCATTCTCAGGTACGGAATAGCATTAGTACAATAATTAGAACAATTTCCCGCTTAGCACCGTTGTTTACCCAGGATCGTCGTTTACACTTTGAACAGTTATTGCACGTAAAAAAACGTAGTACCATCTCGTTTCCTGAGACACTATACCCCCGAGGTTCTCACAACAATCGCGGGAACACTGTACATCCGGGTTCCATGGAAATCACCGACACAAATTCCCCCGACTCGGTTTTCACCGACAACATTACACCGACTCCACATTCGACCGACAATAACTGTGGCCGACAACGATTTTGACTAACAACGAATTTGATTCATAACGACTTGAGACGACCACAGTATTATAATACTGTATGCTAATATGTACATATGGGGTGGTCCACGCAACTTGCACACCTATAATAACTTCCAAAGTATGCATTGCACGATAAAGTTTTGTATACAGAAGTTGCATGGTCTGAAGGGGTACATTATGTAGTGTATTTATTTTTTTTACAGACGAACGCGTAAAGGACATATGAAGGTCAACTTTATTTTTTTAAATGGAATGAGGTATTTTTTAATACATCAATCGATGCAGCTGGACATTCGTTATAAAAAGGTACTAACCTATGTATGTCGAAAAGTTAGCAGTTCAGGAGATATTTCAATTTAAATAACTCTGAAATACCATTACTGTCGTACTAAGACCTTAGTGTTTACTTACTTGTGTAACATCTTAGCACGACAGTAATGGTATTTTAGAGTTATTTAAATTGAAATATCTCCTGAACTACTAACTTTTCGACATACATAGTACTTTTTTATAACGAATGTCCAGCTGCATCGATACATGTATTAAAAAATACCTCATTTCATTTAAAAAATGAAGTTGGCCTTCATATGTCCTTTACGCGTCCACCTGTAAAAAAAATAAACACACTACATAATGTATCCCTTCAGACCATGCAACTTCTGTATACAAAATTTTTTCGTGCAACGCATACTTTGGAAGTTATTATAGGTGTGCAAGTTGCGTGGTCCACCCTGTATAATACATATGATAATACTGTACGATAATACATACTGTGGTCGTTTCAAGTCGTTGTGGATCAAATTTGTTATCGGTGAAATTCGTTGTCGGTCAAAATCGTTTTCGGTCAAAGGCGTTGTCGACCAAAGTTATTATCGGTCAAATCTGAAGCCAGTGAAATGTTATCGAAGAACACCGAGTCGGGGAAATTTGTGTCGGTGATTTCCATGGGACCCATACATCTGTTACGAGCCGAGGTTCAGGCAGCTATGCGGAAACCGAGGGTATTTTCGAATTAGAGATTTTAGAGCAAAGTAGGAAAGGTACACGAGGACTAGTCGATGACTATCTCACCACCGGGTCGCCTCGAGGGAACAAGGGAGTGGACTAGCCGATGTCTATTTATATCTCACCACCGGGTCGCCACTTTTAAGGATAGGGTATTCACAAGGACTAGCCGATGTCTATTTCACCACCGGGTCGCCACCTATAAGGTATAGGGTCGCGGTTCCGCTGACTCGTAACTTATCAAATTGAGAAAGATACAGCTTGAGCGGCAAAGGTGTATCGTCGTAGTATACTAGCGACTGGGAACTCGAAAAGGGAATATGAATAATCGATATTTGAACCCTTAATAAGTTCACACACAACAATATATTTGGTATTATAAAAACGTACAAATGTTCAGTGTAATGTTGTCGCGGTGTCGCGGACTAAACCCTCTCAGTTTTGACGCACCGAGAAATGCGGGGGCGATCTACTACAGAGCGGTAGACAAGAACTTCAACAACCGATCTAGCGCGAATTGACTTTCGACGTGGAACGGTACGTACTGCGCGTATTCACTTGAATCAACCCAACTAAATAGAGAGGATCCATGCCCTTATATAGTACCCAAAATCGGATCTAGCGATGGTGGGGGCCACGTGCTACTTCTGATTAGAAATGAATTCATAGAAGTTGCATCGCTTGCAAGAGCCCCTCTATGATTCGATTTTGAGTAAGCCCTTTGTTCTTAAATAGGCCCTCTGTTTCGACACATATCTCCGGAAGGGTCAAAAGTCACCAACGGTAGCGTCCGCATACGTAACACATCCTACGCTTCATGCAATCTCGATTTAGATCTTCCGCATTCATCATGGAAGATATGCGCACATTCGCCTTCACTGACTTGACTCGTTGGACGACTCGTTGGAAGTGCAGGTTGATCGGAGGACCTCCTTGCCCAGCAAGAATCAAAAAACGAGCTCGCCCTCGTTCCGCGTCAAGCGTTTTCGAAAATTCTCCCCTCGGGAGGTCGCGGGCCACCCCTTATGGTGGTTGGCCAGCCCCGCAATCCGTGTAGGAAAAGATTGCTTGGCGAGGGTCGACGAAATACGGGATAACCGGCGTGACGGTGTGTGCGTGTCCCGTTCGAGAGAGGAGCGCGCGAGAGAGACGGAGAGAGGAAGAGAGGCCTCGTGTCAGTGGGGTGCACGGTTGTCCTCGTGTGCGTGTGCGTGTCGACGACGGGGAGGCGAAGGGAGACGCAAGGGTGAACGCACTCGGTGCACCGCGCGCGACGAGCAAAGCGAGAAAGAGAGCCGGAGAGGAGCGAGAGAGGAAGCCAGAGAGAAGCCACCGATGCGAAGCGGAGAGAAAGGGAGAGAGAGAGAAAGAGAGGGAACGTGCACGGGGACAAAACGGAGGGAAAGGGAGAGAGGCAGTCGGAGGGAGAGCCAGCGATCGTGAAAGTGAGGTGCAGCCATCGATCCGGCTGCGCTCGTGCGCCGAAACGGTAAATGGCCGTTCGGCAACTCTCCACCCTCCTCGGCTTTCGACTTCTCGATCCTCTCCGCGTTCCGCCGGTTTCGGGGAAACTTCGTGTTCCCTGTCGCCCGGCCGTTTGATGCGGTAACGCGCCACATGGCCCGCTTTCGCCTTAAACAAGACCCGAGGGACCGTTATTAGTTTTATTCCCGCCTTTCCGTGCACTACTAAGGTCCAACTGCGTCGTTACGCCGAGACGCAAACCGCCTTTTGTGCGGGAACTCGAAGATTCCTGGGAATGTCTTCTGAAACCTTGTATCTTCTCTTCTAATCACCTAGCCCTCTAATCGATCGAATGATCAATTGAACTCTGGTCTGGTTCGATCAGTGTTTAGGTACACTTATTACAATTAATATGATCAACTTTGAAGCGTCCGAAATATCGCAAGTCCGTATGCCGAACTTCGCGGGTCGTAAATCCCGTTTCGCTTGCTCGCGACGATACTCGGGGCTTTGACGGTGTTATAGGAGTAACACCGACTACTTGAAAGAAGTTCGACTCTTTGGAAGTTAACACACTTTAATATATATTTAAAAACTTAACGAGTTACAATAAAGGCTGAGATTCGAGGTAAAGGTGAAGTTGTTTTCGATTCGAGTGATTTTCGTGATCTGCTCTTCGGTATCTCGTCGTGTATAAAGTCGACTCGGCGTCTTTTCTTATTGGCTATCTTCCAGATGAATGGGGATGGAAAGTGATTTCTATTGGTGAGTGGGTGGTGCTTTTTGGTCGTAGGAGTTGGAGCGGTTCGGTGAAACTATGTTTAGGTTATGGAAAATATTGGGTGTGAATGATATGGGAAATGAGACGGAAACTAAAATGTTGCTTATACATACAAAGATTGCCCTGTAAATGCTTCGTGGTTCGCTCTCGAGACGGTCCCGAAGTGATGTCCGATGACACCCAAACTCTGGGACGTCGCGTCGAGTGTTTTCGAGTTATTGCATGCGGACCGTGTCTAAATACATCTCACGTTCGGTCTGCTCGAGACCGAACAAACTTAATGCTGGAATCCAAGCGGAAGATAAACCTAATTTGATGGTTTATAGTCTGTAACCAGATGTTGTATTCCGGATACTCAATACAAGTATATTTATTAAGTACAAATTCTAAACGAAATACAACTACGGACGTAATACAAAAGATCTTAGTAGTCTAGACAAGACTCGGTAAGAGAATGATCGGAAGCGAATGAAGACTGAGAAAAGAATGCTCGCGAGAAGAAGAAATCAGCAGGAGATATTATAGGTTTTGGGTTCTGTAAAGTGGGGGTTGTTTTAGGTCTAATGGTCAGTAAGGGATGAATCATAGGGACCAGGTTCAAAGATGAGTAATGGCAGATAGAATGTCGAACTGAAGATAGAGAGACGAACTGAAACGTTTAGCTTACATGAGTGATTACTAATGCTAGAGAGAATCTTATTGTTGGTATACAACACAGACTGGCAGTAACGGACTTCTGGTTCGACAGTCAAAATTTGTAATCTCGACCCCGGGCAGTTTTGAGAAACGAAAGCTAATTGTGGGAGTTGGCAGAGGTAGCGTACGATTATTAACTGTACGAAAATACAACAGTTAACCGAGCACCGGTGTATTTTGACCGGTGTATCGTAAAGCTGGGTTTCGAGAAGAGAAACCTGACGTACAACGTTGGCCGTAATAACTGTCTGCCCCACTACAATCATTCCGGGCTCATAACATGTGGGTAATAGTAGTGGAGTGAGGTAGTAGGGGTGAACAGGTACTGTGACTCTCAGCTGTATCTTGGGTCCTTTGTTTCTCTTTCATTCTCGGTCCCTCAAAAACATTATAATAAATTTCCAAACATTTTACTCCTTTTGTTGTACGGATGAAAATAATTCACAATTAGATTGCTATATATTACCCTTGTCCGTCCCCAGTTGGAATTTGCTTCAGTTGTATGGCTTCCGAATAGCTTAAATTACGAAATCATGCTAGAGAGAGTGCAGCATGAATTTCTTAGGTTTTGTTCTTATAAGATTAATCATCCCATGTCATTCTTTGATCATGATTACTCCACAATATTAAACATAATCAACCTGGAAACATTGTCAGCTCGCAGAAGAGTATCCGACCAGAGCTTTATTTTTAATTTAATTAATAACCATATAGATTGTCCCTCTCCCCTTATGCAAATCAATTTTTACGCACCTGAACGTGCTTTGAGATCTCGAGCAGGCTTCCAAACCCTTAAAGCCAAATCTACCTATGGATTAATTAATCCAATAATCGCATTATTGCAGACTCTAACACTCTGTATAATCGTATGGATTTTTTCATTGAGTCTTTGCACATGTTTAAAAAACAATTACGCAGAATTATAGGATAATACCATATAGTTAGTACCATTAGTTTTTGTGCATGTCCCTTCTATGTTACTATACGAGTAATCCTTTATTGTTTTCTATTGTAAACATTTATGTAAAAGGGCTTCGGTCCGTTTATAATAATAATAATAATAATAATAATTCTAAACACACGTAGCAGTCAAAGTGACTTGTTTTAATCCTTGGTCTAGACGCAGAGGAACTCGATGTCGATTCGATAAAGTAGACGAATCAGGATTATCTTCCTTCCGTTCTCCTTCCACATCGATGTCCCGAACCAGGGTGATTTACTCGCTGGTTTTTCTCAAGTTAATATTACGTTCAACTGCATGCCGACCGAAAGTAAACCCCGAGGCATGCGCTTTCCTCGGTAAATATTTGCCCGATGAAGTGGCAGTTATCGTGCAGCTTCGCGTTACGCTAGAATAGGTGGTATGAATAAAGTGAAATATTTACTTTCGGCCGTCGCAGAGGCGCGCGCGCCATTGCTTATCGTATATCTCGCATTCTATGCGTCGTATTCTAGGCACATCGGAGTAGTTTCGCGAATCGTTTCTATGTATTTGCGAACAGCTCCCGAACGACCTCCATCGTTTCCAGAAATTAATTGCACGTCTGTTCAACCTTGGCGTTGAACAAACACGCCGACAGAATTCAGCACAATGCAAAGATGTATCATTAAATTTGGAAATCCTTTCAGTGAATTTAATGAAACGATATACAGGGTGTCCCAAAATTCGTGAACTTCCCGAAAGGTGGTGGTTCCTGAGACCATTTGAAGCGACATTTTCCTTTGCAAAAATGTTATGCGCGGCTTTGTTTAGGAGTTATTAACGAAAAACACGGACCAATCAGAGCGCGACCTAGACGCGAGTTGCCACAGTCGGCTCGGCGCGCCAACTGTCTATTGGCCGACTGTGGCAACTCGCGTCTAGGTCGCGCTCTGATTGGTCCGTGTTTTTCGTTAATAACTCCTAAACAAAGCCGCGCATAACATTTTTGCAAAGGAAAATGTCGCTTCAAATGGTCTTAGGAACCACCCCCTTTCGGGAAGTTCACGAATTTTGGGACACCCTGTAGGACGATATTAAGTACTACAATAGATAAAAAATGATGACTATACTGTTCCAGTGGCGTCCGAAAAATTATTCTCCTATCTAAATGCAATTTCGTATGCAGTTTCGTACACTCGAGAGATTTGGACATTTTTTATTTCGCAGTCGAAGGTTTACGAGCTCTTCTTGGCCAGTCATAAAAACCGTCATTTCCAAACGCACGGTTAATCAGAATTTTTCATTTGGAAATGCTGTCGGAACGTTTCGATGTACTCTCGATGTTATTCAATCGATATTGCGAGCTTCTGTTTACGAATGCTCACGATAAACCTCAAATTCATATGCCAGGCGCGTTTACGGGATCAAAGCTGTTCGTTATTATTTCCCGTAGCATTGTTGATCATTTACGGTAAAATGATATGTTGCCGAACAAAGTATCGTCTACCTAAATGTTCGATAACTCAAATTACATGGCCGATAACCGCATGTACTCGAAATGATTCCTGTTAATTCGAATCATTCGTGTGTATCGAATAGCGTTGCAGCCGCAGGATAGAAAAATAAATTGATTCGGAGGTCAAAGAGCTTGTTGGAGCATTTACCGATGACGATCTTTCGTGCGAATGTGCAATATGCATGTACGTGTTTTAACACGTAATTTTTAAATTAACCTATAGACACGAAACCGTGGCAGAGAGAAAGGATCGTCTCGCTAATCCCCACAAACTAGGTTTCTTCTTAAATATGACAAATACTACAATTCAGACCCAGTTAAGAAGGTCTGTAAAATTAAGCCTGCATGCTTAAGCAAATAAGCTTTTGACATGCAACAAGTCCACGAAACAGTAATGGTTCATTTAGAAGAAATCAGAGGCATTGACAATTAGGCGCAACTACAGCCGAACCGGTGTTAATCCGCGGCAGAGGAGGTCTTTCTGATCCGAGGCCTGGCGCATTCTGCCGTGTAACAATTTGTCGTTGTCTGAGCATGGCATCGAGGCGTCGGAAACCTGGGAATTTCGAGCGTCGGGGGTCGTCTGTACGCGACTCGCAATAAACGGAAGCGTTTTCAGTTGAATGTTTTAACGACGCGGCTCGGCGCAGCTCTGGGGCCGCTTGTTATTATTCCGGCGGTATCTCGCGGACGATAAATCTCCGGGGGTGTAGCGTCGGCCCGTATAAAAACGGTTTTCACGTTCGGCCGCGGCGCAAACGTTCCTCAACCGGGACACAAAAGAAGAAGGGAGGAGAGAGCTGGCCCGGTGCGGTGGCGTCCAGCCTCGCTGGGTAAACGGCTCCTCGCCCGACCGGCCCCGTGATTAAAGGGAATGGAATCGAGAAACGGCCACGTAAGTTCCGAGTTCCAAACCGACCACCACCCTCATCCCTCCCTACCCGCTCTCTCTCCCTCTCTCTCGCTTCTCTCTCGTGCCCACCCTAGCCAGCTACTAACTCTTTTGATTCCTGGTGCTCGAGTTTCTGCTGGTAATTAAATCCCGAGCTCCATCACTGCCTCGCCTCGCGCGGAACTCCCTGAGCTTTGAGCTCGCAAAGTCCGCGAACTATTGAACGCGAACCAATTACCGTAACTAATTAGCCATTCGAGCTCTCGAGCTTTCGAGTTCTCGCTAAACCCCGTTAGTGTTGCCGGGAAGATCGCGCCGCGAGCTTGCACACTTTTTATCTCTTTCCGTTGCCAGACCTCCCGAAACGACGAGAGATACCGCGTTCATTACCGTCGGAAAAACCATGAATTGCGGACCCGTAACCTTCACCGATCCTCGAGACCTTGATCGAGAACAGACACCAGCTTCTACGATCGATATACGGAGATTGCGCCGGAGAGTGCACGCGCGAATTATACCACGAGATCTGCTCTTATTCGTCCGTGTTTTTCTTTAATATTAGGTGTGCGAATAAGTTCTTTCTCCTTTTTCTCCAAATTCGAGATTTTAGTACATTTCACGTACATAAAATGTAAGAAAATCTTGTCTGGTACTCCCAATCTTTCTGCCAATTCTTCTTTTGGGCCTGGATCGGATTTTCGTTGAGCAATTCCTCTAATGTACCTGAACGATCGTCGTCTAAATGAAAATTTCCGGCTTTAAATCTTTGGTATCACTTTTTGCATGTTCTGTAAGATACTGTGTTCTCTCCCAGTGCCGCACAAACCATTTCAGTAGCTTCAACAGCTGATTTCCTAAGCTGGAATGCAAAGAGTAAGGAGTGACGCAAATGATGCTTCTCGCATGCCATATTGCTTAGAATTGTTGCATAGGACAGGAGACTTTTAGAGCGCTCATCATGACTCTTCATAAAACTGAAAGAACGCCCTTCAACGTCCAGTCAACGAAAAGGTGTAGAGGGAAATGGAAGGAACACAATTTTTAACTTTGGGACTTTGTTTGGACTAGTTAGGAGGTAAACATACTAAAAGTCCCCACTCCTAGAAGGTGAGCGGGGTGCAGGAGAGCACGTAGAAGGTCCCCTTTTTCGGTTTTCCGCGTATATCTCGGAAACTATGCGTCCTAGCGATAAGACCATTCCATACAAAATTAAAGCTGACAAAATGTGCCACAAGATAGATTTGATTCAGTTTTTCGCTATCTCGCATAGTTACCAAGATATCCGCGCTCAAAGTTCACTAATTGTGCTGAAGAGTTAACTAGTCAAATAAGACAAAAAACGTGAGGCAAAAATTTCTTTTTCACAATTAGTGAACTTTGAGCTCGGATATCTCGGAAACCATGCGAGATAGCGAAAAACTGAATGCGATCAATCTTATAGCATATTTTATCAGCTTTAATTTTGTATGTAATGGTCTTATCGCTACGACGCATAGTTTCCGAAATATACGCGGAAAACCGAAAAAGGACACCCCGCCCACCTTCTAGGAGTGGGGACTTTTAGTATGTTTACCTCCTAACTAGTCCAAACAAAGTCCCAAAGTTAAAAATTGTGTTCCTTCCATTTCCATCTACGCTCCCTTATGAGCATTCATTGACTGGACTACTTTCAGATGGCACCAAAATCGGGAAGTAATTCGAATTCAGTCAAAAGTTATTTGAACTCATTTGCACACCTCATAGCTCCTTAACAAAACCTCAGGAATCGGCCCATTAGAAAGAGCAACATTTTCGGGACACCCTGTAGAATAGAATACACTTAACTTTCCTTCGTTCAGCGAACCAAAGAGTTTCGACAAGCTGCAAAAGAAAAGGAAAGTGCCGATTCGCTATTTATACAAAAAAGTAATATAAACGTCATTGCTCGCGGAAAAACAAACTTGAACGTCTGCGTTCACGCCTCGAAAACGCTCTAATGAAATCAGGAACCGTTTTGCAACTTGCAGCTCGTCTACGTTCAGGTATAGTTGAATTAAACACGACTCGTCACGATTTCATTCGCGGCGAGGGAAAAAAGAGACCGGTGATATATGGACGTTACGCTCCCCAATTCTCAGATAGGTCGTCGATCAAGCGTATCGGTAATTTAGCTCGGCGAGCTTCAATGTTCACCGCTGACCGCGTCGCGATCGATACGATCGATTGAATCCGGTAATCGGGCCGCTCGAATAACCAAGTTAATTTCATTTCTTTTTGCTCGTTACAGGTAAGTTTCAGCGGCGTGCACATTGATTCGTTACCGATTTCGCTCGAGGAGGAACATGGTCGTGAGAACCTCGGACACTACTCCGGTGGGGGCTTGATCCTTCATCCGTTGGCTCGATTTAAACCAGGTAATGAAAATCTACGATCGGATGGTTAATCGTCCACAATTCGCTCGTGGAATTGTGTCCGATATCCGGGCCGCCATCTTTACGCAAATATAAGCTCTCGAAAATTAATCGTATTAGACTTTCCCAAACGTTCTGCTATAGGTTAGCTAGCTAAAAATACTTTAAGCAGAAGTGCACATTGTTCGTAGGTCAGCGGCAGCGTTCTGTAATTTCAGTAAAGTGAAATTGGTATAATTGTTGTCGAGGATCTAGGCGCGAGAATACAAGAGAAAAATATATATCTTCTTAAATAGTTTGCGACCTTGAAACGCCTTTGACGCTTCCACTCAAAATAAAAAATGGCACCACGCCACGACCCGGTCGGAACGAAGCAGCTTCTCCCTGAAACATTCTTTTCTACCTCTAAAAATAAAGAAGTCATTCAAGTGGTATTTTGCATCCTCTTGCATAAGAGACTTGTTTGCCATTCTTCCTCTGCGATTCTTTCCATAGTCTCACTCTTCTTTCCACTTTATGGACGACAATGACGAATTGCACGAACAGGTTCGAGAGCAGAAATCTTGATTTTTGCGCATTGAATTACCAGGACAGGGACCTTCTGTTACAAATAATAATTACGTTATAAACGAAACCACGTTGCTGGAAACCGCGTTGTTCGAGGGAGCGCTGTACTTGGAAGATCTTCCGTGTAATTGCCTCTAATGAAGGAACAGCTTATCCCGGTGGCAGGGGACACCCTGTATAGCAGCCGGGTTGTAGCTAACCAGAAGAAAAGAAGTAGTTTCGCGAGGAAGCTGCCGGCTGCATAAAGTAGCGCCGGAAACGGTGCGAGGGGGCTAGGGATAGGGAGGTTAAGGAACGAAGAGAAGAAGGCGGAGGTGAAGAGGCGAAGCCGTAGCAATAAAGTGTGTCAGAACTCGGCGGCGCGGCGTTCCGCGTTTTCTTCTTTCCTCCGTGCCGCTATAAAGTCGCCCGTACCTCCAGGTACGCCATTTAGCGTGCGGCGCGCCGAGCATTCGACCGAAAAAAGCTTATTATACCGTTGGATTATGGCCGGAGTGGACACTGTTGCGCGAAATTGCGACAGAGAAAAGGGACCGAGCGTTATCGACAACGTTTCATCGGGGATTTCGAGGAAATCTCGTGGACAGTGCTCGCCGGTCGACGACGCGCTGCGATCAGCTTTTTCGCGCGGGTCACTCGGATGGAAATGTTAAACATTTTACCACGTTTTTATTAGCTCGCTTTCTTGTCTGCCTGTCTGTCTGTTTGTTGGGTACAAATTTTGCAATTGATTTTAAACTAACTTCCCGATGAGCTAGAGACTTGAAATTTTAAACATAGCTCAGAACTGGATAACAATGCAATATTTAAAAAGAAATTTTTAAAAAAGCCTATGCGTTCAGGAGATATAAATTATTAATAATTTGAACCTTTGCACCCCCGCCGCGTGACGTAGTACGTCTTCGCGTTCAGCGTCCCCACTCTACTACGTGTTCTGACTCATCCCCACTCTGACTCATCCCCACTCCACTGACCCGCTTCGCATCGAAGGAGCTCAGTGTGCGTCAGTGTGCGTTCGAGCTCCGTGCGGTGTTTACAAAGTTACTACGTATTATTATAGTATAATGTTTGTTTACCAAGCGAAAGAACAGTTACACCGAAATTCTCCGTCGAACCTTTATCTTTGACATTTTACCACGGCGTTCGTTTTCGATATGACGCGTCGCAATACCGTCTGAAATTTACTACATGTCTCTGTTATAATCTCATAAAAATGTTCAAAATCGATTGTAAAATTTCACACATATAATGCTAAAAAGCAGAAAATAATTATTTAAATAAAAATAAATTTTTAAAAAATACCACGTTTTTAAAACGGACTAAAAAGTATAAAATAAAATTTTAAAAAACGCCACGTTTAAAAACGGACTAAACAGTATAAAATAATTTTTTCTAGCCCCATACAGATTCCTAACCCCGTACAGATAGTCCTGAAAATTTGTGATTATGAATTTTGAATTGCTATGAAAATACTTGTAAGATTTAAAACGAAAAACGTGGGGCGCATGCAATAGATAATTGATGCATGAACACCTAAATCACTAACAATTTTATTGCACTGCAAATGATATGAACTGTTTTGCGAGTTTTCTCAGCGGCAGCTACTCTCTACACTCCTTACTATGTATTATCTTGCGCCCCACGTTTTTCGTTTTAAATCTTGCAAGTATTTCCATAGCTATTCAAAATTCACAATCACAAATTTTCAGGACTATCTGTACGGGGTTAGGAATCTGTATGTGGCTAGAAAAAATTATTTTATACTTTTTAGTCCGTTTTTAAACGTGGCGTTTTTTAAAATTTTATTTTATACTTTTTAGTCCGTTTTAAAAACGTGGTATTTTTTAAAAATTTATTTTTATTTAAATAATTGTTGTAATAATTGTAAAAAGTACACTGCGTCCTAACTGCGCTTGTCGGTATTTAACAAGCCACTATACTGGACGATTCGCGGAGACAAGTCGAGAAAGAAGATTATTTCTTCGTTCGACACATCGTCGTCGAGAAAACCGAGTTTGAACATTTTATTTCGGAGACACACCGTGCAGCTCGCGCGCGTAGAAAGGTAATACATACATAATATCCACAGAAATAACAATATCACGCAGTGAACATATTTTGGTTTAAACATTTTGTAATTAAGCCGCGTGACTCGGATACAAATAAAAGCGGATATGCCGAGCATCATCGTGTTTTTCCGGTTGCTAATAAATATGTAAAGAAGGATAAAAAAACATGCCGCGGTCGGCGGTGGAAATATAGTGGAAAATGAAGTGTTCATATTTAACGTTTGTTAGATAGAAGCATAAAAGTGGCAGCGAGCGGGGATAGTACAAAGCGAAAAATAGCGAGTCCACCAGGAAAAATGAGACGAAAAGCGAGATAAAATTGTTTCCCGGCGGCACTTCGATTCGAAAAAATTGGATTTGAATTTCTGGCAGGCACGCGCGCTATTCAACCGCGCTTGGTCAACGCGTCTGTTCATTATTTGCCGTTTCTACATGCTGTTAGCACTCACACGCGCGCATCGGATAAATGCTCGGCATCGATTTATCGGCACGCGATATGCTTTCATTCAGAAAGAATTCCACTCTATATATTCGATAGATTTTTCTCGTGTAATTACAGAGTTTTTTCGGATTGCAGAGATTCGCTGACATTTCGGATACCCGATCGTTTCTCTTAAATGAAAATGATCGAACTTGTTTCAATAGAACGCGCGCCGATGGAATCGTGATTCCGGGCGTTCGAGTGGCAGGAATGAAATTGTTGTTCGCCATGGAGTAAAATAATGTTTAACACGAGAAGGATGTACATTGCGGGTTTCCGCACGATTCGCGGCTCTTAATAGCCGGTATCTAGCCGATATGGGACGGTGGCCGCGTCTAAACAACGATAAGCTGATATTTGACGCGATTGATAGTCATTATCAAAATAATGACAGAGCTGAATATTCATAATGAATGCCGTCGGGCTGCAGCGTGGCCAGATGAATATACATATGTATTTGGGGCCGAATAATGCTTGATGAGTGGTCGAGTCTCAATAAAGCAGCAGTTATCCAATTTGTACGGCACGGAAGATCTAGGATCAACGTGTCCGTTCGTGTGTACCCGAATCACATTCGGACCCGGCCGCTCTATAAAATCTGAATTAATATCGTATTTAATATCCAATTAATTGGTATCGGGTGGCGGCGTCTCGCGCACGGTTATCCATTGTTCCGCTGTCGAATTTTCCGGGCAAACCTTTCCCAGCCGGCGTGCATATCCGGGGTGGCTTCCCTTCAATTTTAAAACGATATTACTGCCGGAAATTATTTCCATCGGGAGTCGGGAACCGTTCCCAGAAAAACTGAACGCGTAGCCAGCTAAAGGAAGCGCGCGCGCGGGCTTGCCTCGCAACCTGCTCGATAATTAGTTTTGCTCGAGAATCGTAGATCCTGCCGATAGAGAGAAACCGGGCAATGGGAATCGTTTACGGGTGCATTCCAGTTTTTGGCGTGCAAAAAATTCATTTTTTCCCTTAGCATTTCCCGGTCTTCGCGGCCCGCAGAACACGTCCATTTTCGAAATTGGACGCATTGTTTCGACAAGAAACAAAATTGCTCGTGTTTCTTGTTTTTCTTTCATCTTTGTTAGAATCGAGTTAATATTTTTTTAAATAAATCTATCCGAAGGGAAATTTTCTAAATTCTATTATTATGTGACTTTTATTAAACGATTTAAAGGGAAAGATGAAGAGAAGCATGTATAAGGCGTCAACGTAGTTTTTCCCGTCGCTCGGAAGAAAAATCGCGAAGCCAATTGAAAAATCGGAATGTCCCGGCGGAAGTCGCGAACGCGGTTAAGAAAAATCGTCGCGGCCGGTTTTCATTCCGGCGTTACCACGGCCGAAACCGAGTTCTTCTTTATTCGAGGCGGCGCGCGTTCGCCGGCAACGATTTTTCCGCCGGTATCCGTTCGTTTCCTCGTTACTCTCCGTTTCATTCTTCTCCTACCCCGGAACCCGGGGGTATATTTCTGCTCGGGAATTTTTCGCGTTTTATTTTTCGTCCCTGCCATTCCGCCGGCCGGGCAGCCCGGCTCCCTCGCCGTTTCATCGCGGCCGTCTCGTTTCCCCGTTTCTCCTTTCCTCGGTTTCCTTCTTCTCTCGTTCGTTCCTTGGTGCTTCTTGTTTCTGTTACGGGAACCTCTTTCCCATTCGCGTGTAAACCGTACGTTTATATAGAGTCGGACGTAGTTTAACCAGGTGTCAGTGTGTAACGTGTATGGTATACGAGAGAGCAACTGGGCGAACCATAAGATCCACTCGGCCGGACCATATTTTTCGCCGGAAATGCGGCGGGGTCCCCATCCCCCTGACTGCCGACCTACCCCCGGGCTACATCCTCCGGTATCCCGTAGCTGCTGAAACTCACCGGCAAATTATTAACGTTCCCATCGGAGGCTCTCCTTTTTCTCTGTCTGTCTCTCTTCCGCTCTCTCTATCTCTGACTCCGACTCTTTTTGACTACGTCCGACTCGGTAGCTCTTCGACTACGTAAAATTCCCGGGGTTGAAAGCGATTTAAAAAGGACGACAAGTTTGCTGCACCCCCCGGAATAGGGTTTAATCTTCCAGGAAGTTTCACGGATTAAAGCGTCGGCCGGAGGATCCCGTTTTCTCCCCCTTTTTCTTTCAGCTGGGCAAACACCCAACCCCCAAACGTGGAATTCCTGCGTGGCCGCTTCCGGATCGTTTTCTGCAACTTTCTAACGCAATAATCCCGGCCCGAGGAACCATCCGTCGGGCAATCTCCACTTCGTTCGACGGGAGAACTCGCTCCGAAGCTTCAATTGGTTGGGGATCGCGAGATTCGCGATGATCAATTTAGAGTGAAACATCTCGTGTGAGATTCCATTTCTCTGCTTACCTTTTGTCTTTTGATCTTCTTCGCGAACGTGTGAATCCAGTGTAGCAATTCGATGCGTAACATTCGCACACAATAACATTTGTGCTTTAAGAAGTGCACATGAGAGCATATCAATATTTATATCTTTTTACCGCGCTTACATTAGCTTGCCGGGTTGTCGATGTTTGCGTTGTATGCGTTAAATCTTAAATCACTTCCCCATGAGCGACAGACTTGAAACTTTAAACATAGCTCAGAACTGGACGACAATGCAATACTAAAAAACAAGTTTTAAAAAAAAACTGTGCGTCTAGGAGAAAAAAATTTTTCTATTAACCTTCACACCTCGCTGCGCGACGCTCGGTAGTACGTCATCGCGTTCAGCGATCCCCACTCCGTGCGCCAGCGCTCCCCACTCCGACTCATCCCCACTCCACTGGCCCACTTCGCATCGAAGGAGATCAGTGTGGTTGTGGTGTTCCGTTCATTCAGTTCCATTTCGGACAATTTCGGACTCCATGAAGAGACGATGTCTCCCGGAGTCATCCCCTCATTCCATCGCACGTATTTCCATATCTTGCGTTTCTATATCTTACTATGTCATACCAGTATTACTATATCTTGCGTTCCATTTAAAAAAGACTAAAAAGTAGAAAATAAAAGAAACTTTTTAAGAACCACGCTTATATTAAAATGCACTAAAAAGAGATAATAATTTTTTTTCGAGCGCCCGTGAATATCACGTCAATATAGTTTAGCGCTCCACGTTTTTATTTATAGTCACTAGTGCCTAAAAAAATTATTTTCACCTTTTTAGTGCATTTTAATATAAGCGTGGTTTTTAAAAAGTTTGTTTATATATATATTTTTTTTTAAACGTTATTTAAGTAATGGAATCCTACAATACCGCGTGTACAGTGTTAAAGATATAGATAGTGGAGTAACTTTATGCCTAAAATACAGCAAAATGGTTTCTTTATAAAATGTGACGACATGCTAGGTTCGATGGTTTCCTTGCGACTGACTTCGATCCCCGCTTTTTCCTTCCTGCAAGGGTCGCTTATACCTAAGGACTGTAAACCGCCCCTTAAACTTACAGTTATGGAAGTGGCAATCGTTGCACTCCAAGATTTTGAATATCAATATTTAATAAATACACGATGTAATTGTCGCACAGGCAATTTCACTGCGGCGCACAGTGGGCTCGACTGAAGAAGTACGCGACATTTTGCGAAAAAATCAACTTTCTAATTTTGATATTTTTTCAATTGATATCGATTTCTAAATGTCCACCGACCACGAAAATGATAAAATTAATCAAATACAATAGCAGTTCTAGTTGTGATACACGCATGAAGTTAGACAGTTTAAGAATATCGATTTTCCCTACATAATTTGGCTGTCCATTCTTAAAGTGTCCTGATAACTGTGATCAACTTCTTGCCCTGAATTTTTTTCTACATAAAAATGCACACTTTATTGATGAGAAATTATACTTTTCATTGACAGTTATGATATATAACATATTTAAAAAGAATAATGAGCAAAATTAAAATAATCGTTGAAAATTTTTATCTTTGACATGCAGCGATCTTTCAGGTCCCAGGAGATCCCAGTTTTTAACAAGTAAGGATCTTTTCAGTGAACCTTCCTCTATGTAATCTGACAAAAATGATTTCCTCCTTCGAGTCCTTTTTCAAGATATTATTGTCTGAAGACATCCGCGTCGCGTTATCTTGTCCGCGCTCGGACGCGCGCTACGCGCTAAATTCGTCAACTATGCAGCCTCTGAAAGTCTGACAGAACTGTGTTGAACATTTATATTTATATTATATTTTTATTTAATATTAATGTATATTTTACAGTAAATAAGTCAGTCTTTCATCTCTGATATTTTGACTGCGTTCAGTTTGACGAATTCTTTTCGACAGTGCATAAGTTACGTTGTAATTGTTTACGAAATCGATCTTCAAATCTTTTGAAATTTCTTTTCAAACGTTTTGTTTTGTCGACACAAATTGTGGATTGAAACAGAATTATTGTCAGTCAGAGCAGAACTATCAGCCTGAGCAGTACTGTAATTCCGATATTATTTTCAGTTTTATACGTTTTCTATTCATATTATTTAATATAATACATCAAGTAAGTTAATATATACATATCAATTATATTTTATTTTTAGAACTTCATATACAATAAGGAACATAACTGATTCCACACACTTTAAATCAGAATAACTTTTATATGAATGGACCACACGATTTGAATTTCTCTGTAAGGCTAGAAGAATTAGTTTAGTAAATGACGTCTATTAAATAAGTTGAAAAAATGCATTTGGTCGGAAATGTGAAAAACAATACTAAAAATTGATTTTTACAACTTTTTTAGCTGGGCCAATAACGAAAATTTAAAAAATGTGTTTTGTCAACTGTTATAAATTATATACGCTTTGAAAATTTCATTAAAATTGGTTAATTGGTTTACGAATTATAAACGATCAAAAGTGGTAAAAATTGCAATTTTTCAATATTTTCGGCCTCAACAAATTTTTCTCAAGAATGTAAAACTTAAACATTGTATCTATTTGCATTAAATAGCGAAAATATGAAATACATTATAGAATAAATCATTTATAAAGCTGTTTTAAATGAATAAAAACGGTTAAACAAATGTGAAATATATTAAGCTAAAAATCATTGAAAAGGAATGATTTTTTTATATATTCAGTTCAAATTTCATTGCAATATCTTTAGTGGTTTAAGAGTTATTAAAAAATGTCGTGTACTTTTTCAATCGAGCCCACTGTGCGGCGCTGCAGGTAAAACAAGCAGAACCCGCACGACAGTCAACGTGTTAAACGGTGTACGTTCGGAAAAGCGTTAAAACGTTCTTCATTTGTATCTTCTGCGTCTACGTTTACAGTATCTACGTTTTCGCGTCCCCTGTTTCCGCTCCGTTCGAATCGTCGCGTCCCGCTAATCGTCGCCGATTAAACGGAAATATGCGTCGGTAATCATCGCGTGAGCGATGACAATGGCCCGGGAAAATTCAGTTTCCCCGGGACGAATATCGCAGCGGGTTACAGGCCGAGCGGCGCTTCATTAGCGGAATTTAATTAAGTCGCAGAGCCGAGCCGGTGAGCATCGAAGCTGCGAGCCGCGGGGCACAGGACTGGGTAACAACGTTTCCTTGTAAATGTCACGATTTTGCGGCAGCCTCGAAAATATGCGGGTCAAACGGAACAATTAAATTTGGGGGACGATGCGGGCCGAGTTGCACGTCCGTTTATCGACTTCAGTTATTGATCGCGAGCGATCGCAATCGAGACGCGCGAGCGCGCTCGACCCCCGTTAATTGGCGATTTCATTAGCGATTGAAGCCGCTCGAAATAAAAAAAATATATATATACGCGCGCCGCCGTGTATACGTGCTTCTCCATATTAGTCCGCAGCGGCGATGTACAGCGGATCGTGAGAACGTTACGAACGCTCCAAGGTGAAATTGGTTCGGTGCCTGTAATTGCAGAAATTAAAGTGTAAAGCACAGTGCGTCGAGTATTATAATATCACTTTGTTCCGTGCACGCGTGCTGTTGTCGACGAGCGAATGAAAAACGCCCGATGTCCCGCAACGTTTCATCAAAATAATCGAACTCGCTCGAGGCTCGATTTGCTACGCTCGAACCTCGGTCATCGTCGCCACTTACAGCTGGCGCCTTCGAACAGTCACGATTAACTTTAAACGTCGATACAGCTATGATATATTACACCTTAATCCCCGTGCAGACAATCTTCCAGCTATTTCTGGATTTCTGTCGGCTCATCTCTCGATGAGCTTCTGATAACAACACGAAATATTGAACGCTTATCCTTTCGATATTCTTCCATTCTCTAAGAGCAGAAAGCTACAAGCTTGTACATTTTGCTTGTTTTCAAAGCATTAGAAACCAGACGTATTATTTCGATTTCCCCATTGAAGATGCAGTTTAAATCATTCGGTAATCGAATGCCGCTGGTGCAGCAGCGAACAATAAATTGGGAACAATAAACAAAACTTTTATTCCAATGTTTGTCCACCGAAATTTATAGAGCCCTGCATCGTAATTAAAAATGCCGACATCCCAGCAGTGCACGGTAACCAGGGCATCCTGCGTATCTCGCTTTCTAACCGGAGTCGCTGGAGAAACAGAGTCGGTGACTTTCGAAACGAAAGAAATGTCAGAAATAATTCCTGCACGGCGACGTGATAAAAAGGCTAAATGAGAGGCGTTAATTGGCAGGGATTCGAGGCGCATGATATGCGTTTCCGATTCGCAGGAGAACTTCCCGCACATAGACTGCCGTGCTGGCCCGAGCAATTCTTCATGATATACTCGCGAAGAAAAATGCGGTCCGAGCGGCGTTATAACGTGCGCCGTGTTGTAACCGACTTACACGATCTATCGTAGCAGCCGGCGGGCACGATGGCGCTTAAGCATCGATTTTCCGTCAGAAACTCACTTACTGTACGTCAGCGTGGCCGACTGCGACGACCGGGGTCAGGCCACGACACCGAGACGCCGTCGTCGAGGCAAGAAAATCGCCGTAAACAATGCCGATGCGGCGTGGATCGCGATCGTGATGCTTACGGCGCAACGCACCAATCCGGAGAATCTCGTGGCGGTCTGCCAAAAATCGACTCTCCGCCATCGGCACCCAACAAGTTTTTACTGCTTTCGTTCAGCTGCTTAGAAAGTGCAGCAATTCATAAAACGTATGTAATAATCTTAATTAGGCTGGGAAATTTTTTCGATATGAATTGTCCAAATGCAGAGATGGGCAAAAATTTAATCGACGATTGACGAATTTTCTACTTCAATCGTTAATCGCAATTATCAATTAAAGTCCTACTTTAGTAGTTAATTGCGGTTAACGATTACATTCTTTTCAATTGTAATCGTCAACAGGATCAGAACTGTATGCATACTGAAAAGAATGTAAACTGAGTTTTCGTTGAGATATATTTCTGTCAATTCTCCATCTCCGTTCTCTGTCTCTCTCTCCCTCCTTATTACAATTTATGGATTGACCGCGTGGCGATTAACTTCAACAATTGATTAAATTGATTAAATTGATTCGATCAATCAATGTTGATTAAAATTTTAATTGATTAATGCCCAACTCTGTCCAAATGCACTGTCAGACACAGGAATCGCTAACACTAGGTTCAGTATACATTGTGTATTAACCCTTATGTAGCCAACCAAATTGCATACATTAGTTACAACCTTCTGTATTTAACATATTTGCACAAATTCTCATTTCAAGACTATAAATTAATACATTAGCGAGCAAAGAATGGACATTCCAACCAGTAAAACTAAATAAGATACAAAAAATTGTAGACATTCTTTACGATTTAACAGTGAGTATCTTTTTGTTGAGCAATGTTTTGTAACAAATTTTCTGTAAGATTACGCAAGCATGATTTTCTACTGGTTTTATCTCAGAAATTCCTGTTCAAACCTGTCAGCAATGCATCGAGTTATTTTCTTCTAACGTGTAATTTTATGTAAGATATTCATTAAGAGCGCAATATTTTTCGAACGATCGTTTTCTGAATACTATGCAGAATATTCGAAATGCCTTTCTAACACCACAACCCATTGCGGCGGTAATTTTGTTTGAAAGCGTCGTAATTCGTCGTCGTCTATGATGTTTCGTCGGTCGTCGCGCCACTAACGATTTTCAGTGGCATTAAACGTCGTCGCAGAATTATTGTCGGGACAGTCGAGAGTTAATTAACGATTCGTGGAACGCGGTTTGCGGTGCTTGACGATCGAGCGAGTGCCGCTTGAACGGAACCGTGGCCGGGTCTTAAGTAAAATTAATGAAAAATCGATGAAGACTACGGTTGCTGGGTCAGAAGGGAGGATTCCGACGGCGATTAGGCGCTATATGGTCGCCATTGTTTCGGTGAGCCCGCCGAGTTATTTTCGCGCCGCTAAGGATTACCATCGGGACTTTAAGTACTCGTTTGTACAAATTGGTTTCTTCGATTTCTTCTGGAACTTTCCTTCCAGGTACATATGTGCACCGTTTCGAACACGAATTACATATTAGTCTTCTCTACAGAGTTGTCGGAGAGAACGAAAGGATCTCTGAGGATTATAAAGAATATAAAGCAATATGCTCTTGAAATTTACGATTTCTTTGTAGTGGGAATAGAAATTGCGCTATTTCAAGAATGGCAATGGTTTCTTCAAATTTTATTAGGTGTACAAATAAGTTCGGTGCCTTCTGCGCATTCTTTTGATCCTTATTTGTAGAAAAAAGGAATACACGTTACGTTTCGAAGCTCCAAAGCTTCTTCAAACAAACTGAAATTGCTTGTTGGGTTACACCAAGTTCCTCAGCAAGTTTCTGTTTTGTTTGACAAAGATTTTCATTCAACAATTCGTCTAATTCCTCGCCCTGCACTTTCTTTTTTGTACATCTAATATAATACTAAATTTATTAAAAACTGGCCGTTCTATATTCAAAGGGATCAAAGAACGATACTTCTAAGCAATGAAGTAATTTCTGCAGTTGGACTTTCACCGGTAAAATACAGGTTCGCCATCGAGAATTTCGAGGAGAATACATTTGATCGTCGCAGTACGAAATAGTCGTTCCACCGATTCTAGATGTACTCAATAATACAGATAATCCCGGGAAGCGTGTAACTCGCTGAATATTCTGTGTATTGTCGCAGAATCTCGGTACCCTGCACTTTCTCTCGCAAGAAACTCGAACTTCGCCTCGTGCCAGTGCTCCATTGTGAACTCGAGAACTGGGAAGTCGAGGGTTCGGCGGCCTACAACTCAAACTTCCGGAACGAACAGCGTAACGTCGATAAACCGCGATGTCCGTATTAAAATGTCGCGCGGGGCTGCGGAATTCAAGCAGAAACGTTTATCGATAACGACTGCGAGAGACAGAGAAAGAGAGTTGGAAAGCAAAAGGTAGACGAACACGCGACGCGAGGGGAAAAAAGGCGGTGTTCGTTATTCACCGATATCCAGCGAGCCGAGTCCCGATAAATAAAACAAAGAGCCCCGCGGTGCACGGATTCCGCGTGCATTAAAAATCCGTCACAATTCAATAAATAATTCGAGAGCCTCGGCCCGTACATTGTTACCGATGTGCCCCGTGTGCTTCCACCGTTATCGATCCTGAATGCCTCCTGCCGATGCACGCCGTGCACCTTCTATAGAAAGCTGTCTGACCCACTGCTCTATTCGAGACTACCGGTCTAAATATTTACCTACAATCCGCAACCAAACGTTTATTCGTTAGCTTGATAATAACGGGAACGAGAGGAGATCCATACGAGAACGTTTCGTTAGAGAGTATACGTCAAATCTTGCAATCGAATTTTAAACCACTTCCCGATGAGCGACAGACTTGAAACTTTAAACATAGCTCAGAACTGGATGACAATGCAATATTAAAAAACAAATTTTAATAAAGAACTTTGCGTCTAGGAGAAAAATATTTTTATACTAACACCTCGCCGCGCGACGCTCGGTACTACGTCATCGCGTTCAGCGATCCCCACTCCGCGCGCCCGCGCTCCCCACTCCACTACGCGTTCCCACTCCACTGGCCCACTTCGCACCGAAGAATGGTTGCTCAGTGTGGTTATGGTGTTCCGTTCATTTAGTTCCATTTCGTACAATTTCGGCCTCCATAAAGAGACGTCGCCTCTCGGAGTCATCCCCTCATTCTATCTCGCGTATTTCCATATCTTACGTTTCTATATCTTGCTATTTCATACCAGTATTACTATATTTTACATTCCATATAAAAAAGACATAAAAGGAGAAAATAAAAAAATTATATGAAAAAACTTTTTAAAAACCACGTTTATATTAAAATGCACTAAAAAGGAGAAAATAATTTTTTTATACATTGGTGACTATAAATAAAAGCGTGGAGCGCTCACGAAGATTACGTCGATATAGTTTACCGCTCCACGTTTTTATTTATAGTAACTAATGATGCCTAAAAAATTATTTTCTCCTTTTTAGTGCATTTTAATACAAGCGTGGTTCTTAAGAAGTTTTTTTATACATTTCTTTTTAGAAATACTTTTAGTTTGGTTGAGTAACAGAGAGCAGGTGTAATTTCAGACATCGGAAACATCCAATATATTCCACTCGAAGATGTTATAATTATATCAGGCGGGAACTTCATCATCAAAGGAATTGATTTCCAGTGATCCGCGCGTCACGCAGGATAGTTTGACGTAGAACAGATAACAATACCTTCAGCCAGTCGACTCAATAGCTGTAAACAAATGCACGCGATAGCCATTTCGGTGGGACAATTTAGGCGCGATCATTTAGGTAGAACAGGATCGGATTAGTCGGTTAGAGGCAATAGCTAGTCCCGGTGCATCTATCACGTGCTTAGCACACTGATGTTTCGTTTATCTGTGCCGACTCCATTCGTTGAATAGACCGAACAGTGATATCGCACTCGACCGTAACGAAACGCGAATGTACTGCCAGAGAAAATAGAAAAACGGAGCTGATGTTCGCTCGCGTCCAATTATTATTGAAATCTGAGCAGTGGGTTTTTATAGAGAGCCAGTTCTGCGCGAATTCATTTCCATGAACTGGATTCGAATAAAAATTTGTTTTCTTCATTCTGTGATTCATTACTGTGATACCGATATGGAAATCATTCTTCAATCTAGTAACATTGCCCATTTCATTCTGCTTTACACGTTTCCCCTTTTAACAACTGCGTTTTTAGGTCGGTAATCACCGATGTTGTATGGATTGGTCATCTGTTTGCGAGTGGAGCTTTTTATTTACACTATGCGAATTGAAATAAATGCATAAAATAAGCAGTGGTAAACTGTAACTCTGCAGTTTTCATTAAGATGACTAAATTATGAGATTCTTGTGATTGCTCGCCAGTCAACGTGTTAAAAAACCTATTAAGGATGTTCTGGAGGTACAATGGGAGACAAAAGTACAAGAAATTCGAAATCCATCAATATATTGGCAATGAAAGCCATTCATGAGTATATTTTGCATGAAACTTTTGCGAATACTGTACCCTCTGTAACTATATTCAGTGGTCTACACTTGTCGCGTTTCCATGCTAGTAAGAGACAACACGATAAATTTGACGTTTTGTAACAGTTTATAATTTTTTTGCTCTGTAACTGTTTAGTGAATCCTAATAAATTTTGAACATAATTAATTATATAATTTTTACTACATATACAAAAAAACTGAAGTTTCTAGTTGCGTTTTTTCAAGGTTTAAATAGAGTTTGAAGTGGAATTTTATGAATTCCCCATAAGAAGACGTGTTAAAATGTGCAAACTTTAAGTTGCTATAATTCTTAAACGGTGCAGTGAATCGAACCCAAACTTTGGTAATTACATTAATTTAGTAAGAATTATATCCTGCCAAATTTTCAAAAATTTTGTTGCGTTTTTATATACCTCCAGAACATCCTTAAGAGGCTTCTTCCTATTAAGAGTCGATTTTACATTTCTATCGAAATTCTCAGTCCCAGATTATTTACAAGTTCCACGCAGTCGCCGTAGTTGCGAGTGCATAGAAACTGCAGTCCAGTGACAACGGTAACTGAACGCCGAGCGCCAATTAACGCGATTTTTGAGCGCGCAGATTCGTCGGGCCCGGCCAAGAAGAAGCGGGATGAATTGCGCGATTTCCGGTTCGACATGGCCGAGAAGAATGGCGGAGGGGGCAGAGCGGCGCGGCGTATAGAGAACGAGGTCGAAAGGTAGAACGAGGAGAGGAGAAAACGGGAGAGGACGGAGGCAATTGAGACGAGCGACCGCTAATGGGAAGATTAATTCGCTGTCTTCTGGCTTCTCTTCTCCTTTCATCGTAGTCTCCTTGCCAATCCCTCCTTCCTCCTTGTCGTTTTCCCATTTGCGTGACAGGCGGTGTGCAATAATACCCGGTTAAGTGTCGCGGATCTGGGGTTTTATGGCGACACTTACATCCACGACGTACCACGCGTTTTATATTCTCTAAACATCAATAGCCGGATCCGCGAGCATCGATCCTTGAATTTTCTTTCAAGTATTTCAATGTCTCGCGGTGTCGACAACTTCGACTTCTTTATCTTGCATTTTTCTTTAATTACCACGTTTTTATTAGCTCGCTTTCTTGTTTGTCTGTTTGTTCGGTACAAATTTTGCAATTGATTTTAAACTAACTTCCCGATGAGCTAGAGACTTGAAATTTTAAACATAGCTCAGAACTGGATGAAATTGCAATATTTAAAAAAAATTTTTTAAAAACGCCTATGCGTTCAGGAGATATAAATTACTAATAATTTGAACCTTTGCACCCCCTCCGCGTGACGTAGTACGTCTTCGCGTTTAGCGTCCCCACTCTACTACGTGTTCCCACTCTGACTCATCCCCACTCCACTGACCCGCTTCGCACCGAAGGAGCTCAGTGTGCGTCAGTGTGCGTTCGAGCTCCGTGCGGTGTTTACAAAGTTACTACGTATTATTATAGTACAATGTTTGTTTACCAAGCAAAAGAACAGTTACACCGAAATTCTCCGTCGAACCTTTATCTTTGACATTTTACCACGGCGTTCGTTTTCGATATGACGCGTCGCAATACCGTCTGAAATTTACTACATGTCTCTGTTATAATCTCATCTAAATGTTCAAAATCGATTGTAAAATTTCACACATATAAGGCTAAAAAGCAGAAAATAATTATTTAAATAAAAATAAATTTTTAAAAAATACCACGTTTTTTAAACGGACTAAAAAGTATAAAATAAAATTTTAAAAAACGCCACGTTTAAAAACGGACTAAAAAGTATAAAATAATTTTTTCTAGCCCCATACAGATTCCTAACCCCGTACAGATAGTCCTGAAAATTTGTGATTGTGAATTTGGAATAGCTATGGAAATACTTGTAAGATTTAAAACGGAAAACGTGGGGCGCATGCAATAAATAATTGATGCATGAACACCTAAATCACTAACAATTTTACTGCACTGCAAATGATATGAACTGTTTTGCGAGTTTCCTCAGCGGCAGCTACTCTCTAGACTTCTTACTATGTATTATCTTGCGCCCCACGTTTTTCGTTTTAAATCTTACAAGTATTTCCATAGCTATTCAAAATTCACAATCACAAATTTTCAGGACTATCTGTACGGTGTTAGGAATCTGTATGGGGCTAGAAAAAATTATTTTATACTTTTTAGTGCGTTTTTAAAAATTTTATTTTATACTTCTTAGTCCGTTTTAAAAACGTGGTATTTTTTAAAAATTTATTTTTATTTAAATAATTTTTTCCTGTGTTTGATAATCCGACTGTTTATCATTTTCCTTTGCGTATTAGTCTGTTACGTTTCCTGATGCACGTGCATTTCTACTGGGTTTCCTCGATAAATAAATAGACCGCGGATTTGATGCATTCACGACGAAAATGAATATTTAATAGAAAAGTGAAAAGACATTGGAGTAGGTATGGTGAGTTGTAGTCGCGCGCGACAGCGTTCATCCCGAGATAGAAAGCATGATCGCGAGAAGCGTTTGTAGATCTTCGACGCGGCTCGATCGCGAGACAGCTGGTCGTTTGCCGTGTGGATCGAGTTACAAGTAATTCCGTGTTACGCGTTCCCCGAGGCAAGAATTTCGCAGTTCGACAGGGTTAATTGATTCCCGGTGCGAGGACCGTCGATATCGATCCGACGATTAAATCCGAAAGGTTACGCGTCCGGATCGACTCGAGAGAGCAGCAGCAGTAGCTCTCGCCTATTGTATCGTGGAGAGAAAAATCTGATCGCGCTTGTTCGTCCCCGCGTGTTTTATTCCGCCGTAACGAGCTCTCGACCGTCTCGTGTATCTGATAAGCAGCGAGGATAATTAGTTGGGTGCATGCCTGTTTACTGTAATTAGGAGCGCCGGCCAATTTGACAAATCTTATTAGCCGTAACAATGTTGTAGCGGAAGATTGATTGTTCCTCGCTGCTTTCTCTCCGGCTCGTCGGCGATGTTCGTCCCGGCTCGCCAATCTTTATGTTTTAATTGAATCGCGCGTGAGCTCGCTAAGGAATTGATGTGCCGTCTTCGATGACCAATTAAGCGGCTCTTCCGGGTGAAATGTAATTAGCAAAACGGCCTCGAAACGAGCTGCGTACGAAGATTAATTGGGGACCATCCAATCCCTTGCGGACAAAAGAAACTGCACGACTTCGCTGTATACTGAATATTCCTTGACGCTTTGTTAATTAACTGTCCGATACCCGAGCACTTTCCAACCATGTCGCGTTTCATTCTTGTTACATTTTTTTATACGCGAGGATCGATACCGAGCCCGTAGAATAAAACAAATTTACAATGCATAAAAGACGAATTCCCTAATAATTAAAGTGTGCTCTATGAACATTTTTGAAGCTCTGCTAGCCACTAAAAATCTTTGTATTATCACGGTAGGCAGCAGTTGTGCAATTGAATTACCTTTTGACATAGATTTTAGTGCCTCGCTGTTTCCCGGCAGTGCCGAAAGAAAAATGAAAATTTCCGGTTGCAGTTCCGGGGCCAAAAATCCGGCAGAAAAAAATTCGAAAGCAACACAGCCGGTCGGTGGAAACGGAAAGCTATTCGTGCGGGGTCCCCGTCGACCAGAATGGATATGTAAAAGGCTCCCGCGCCGTTCCCAGAAAATAACTTCCGGCGGGGATCGTGATTCGTTTCGGGGAATCCTCGGAATGGAATTGCGAGAGCGCCGCCGAGAGAGGACGTAGCTCGATTTCACCTTCGAGATGATTTGTATCTCCGAGATCTCTGCCCTGCCGTGGTCTCGGAACAAGCGAGTCTCGGGGTGAGAGCTGGCTCGATAACAGTCGTTCGATCCTCTTCGAACCGTCTTTCCCCGAGTGAAATCGTTTTTAATTGTACCGGATGCTCGCGAGCACACCTGGTCACGCGATCGGCCGCCTTAAATTCGTTTCACCTTTGCCCAACCGGGACCGGATCATTTTTCTGCCAATGATTGGAACCGTTTCGATTGGAGAACGCTCTGTTTAATGTTCCTTTCGTTCCCTTTCTTTACTTTCTTTGTGAAATTAATTTATCAAGTGATCCGTCGTGCTCTGGTTGGTTACAAAGTCTGTGTACTACTCTTTTCAATCTGTTGACGGTGTTATTTGCAAGAATAAATGTTACACTGTGCATCTTCATGCATTTATGACGAGAGATCAAACAGAAGTGAAAACATCTGAACAATTCAAAGACAATGTTGTATTACTTTCAACTCGTTAGAATTGATATGAAAGGAATACAATTATTCCAGACAATTTTTATTTTCCATAAAGATCCGCAGTCCAATTATCAGTGACTAGACTTTCAGGCACTTCTGGAAAGCTGATCGAAGTTTTAAGAGATCACCGATTAGCAAACTCTTCGTTCTTTCTGGACAAGATCTGTCGGGATTGACAATGTTGTCGCGTCTCCTGAAGGACCGAAACTTTCTTTCGAGTAAAAATCACAGTTGATAGGTGGTTTTTGTCGACGGATTCCAGACTCATTTATGACGAATGATCAAACAGAAGTGAAAACATCTGAACAATTCAAAGACAATGTTGTATTACTTTCAACTCGTTAGAATTGATAAGAAAGGAATACAGTTATTCCAGACAATTTTTATTTTCCATAAAGATCCGCAGTCCAATTATCAGCGACTAGACTTTCAGGCACTTCTGGAAAGCTGATCGAAGTTTTAAGAGATCACCGATTAGCAAACTCTTCGTCCTTTCTAGACAAGATCTGTCGGGATGGACAATGTTGTCGCGTCTCCTGAAGGACCGAAACTTTCTTTCGAGTAAAAATCACAGTTGGTAGGTGGTTTTTGTCGACGGATTCCAGACGCATTTATGACGAGTTATCAAACATTAGTGAAAACATCTGAACAATTCAGAGACAATGTAGTATTACTTTCAACTCTTTAGAATTGATATGAAAGGAATACAGTTATTCCAGACAATTTTTATTTTCCATAAAGATCCGCAGTCCAATTATCAGCGACTAGACTTTGAGGCACTTCTGGAAAGCTGATCGAAGTTTTAAGAGATCACCGATTAGCAAACTCTTCGTCCTTTCTGGACAAGATCTGTCGGGATGGACAATGTTGTCGCGTTTCCTAGAGGACCGAAACTTTCTTTCGAGTAAAAATCACAGTTGGTAGGTGGTTTTTGTTGACGGATTCCAGACACATTTATGACGAGTTATTAAACAGAAGTGAAAACATCTGAACAATTCAAAGACAATGTTGTATTACTTTCAACTCGTTAGAATTAATAAGAAAGGAATACAGTTATCCCAGACAATTTTTATTTTCCATAAAGATCCGCAGTCCAATTATCAGCGACTAGACTTTCAGGCACTTCTGGAAAGCTGATCGAAGTTTTAAGAGATCACCGATTAGCAAACTCTTCGTCCTCTCTGGACAAGATCTGTCGGGATGGACAATGTTGTCGCGTCTCCTGAAGGACCGAAACTTTCTTTCCAGTAAAAATCACAGTTGGTAGGTGGTTTTTGTCGACGGATTCCAGACGCTTCGCGGGGAGGCGTCCCGGCAAACTTTGCTCCAGTTTTGCAGCGTCTGAGTTGGGTGTGAGCCCGTTCTCTTCTTGTTAGCTAGCTGCCGCTGTCGTCGAAGCACGTCGTTACGGTTCGAACCTCGGCCGGTTCTAACCACGGGAATTGAACGTTATCCGGCGTCGAACCGGTTCTCCTATCCGCGGCCGTAAGCGATCGGCGTTACGAGGCCGATCGCGAGTTCCCCGGGAATAACGAGCGGCCGGGAGAGATCTGCTCAGACGTTTCGATCCACTCGAGCCGGGTCCCGCAACTTCCGGGCGATAGATTGTTCCGGGGTGAGTCGGTGAAAATTTCATTGGGCCCGTTTGCATCGAAATGCTCGCGATTATCCGCAGGTGCGAGCTCCTCGTCTTACGAAAGCGACTCGCGCGATGGACGGAGTCTGTCCCTGGAGGGAGCATTCTACTTCGGAAATTGGAAAAAACCGATTGTCGCATTTAAATCGACTTAAAAAGCTGAATCTCGATAATTAGGTTCGTGGAATGTTTTAGGAAATACTCGATTAACGTAATTATTGAATCGTAACTCTTGTTCCAATTATATGGTTATATTAAACGAGGTGAGAAATCGGCACACAGTGTCCAAAATCTTGTCAATATGCACACGTTTAAATGTGTATTGTATTGTATATTCGATTGTAGCCGGGTTTGTATTGTACCAGAGATGCAATTCCCTTTTTAAATCATGTACCACAGGAAAAGAAAGTGTTCCATCATGGGTTTGCTAATTGAACTCGTTAGTGAGGTTAAACAGCAGAGCCTGTCTTAAATGCCTATGATATTATACAGAAATAATTAGACTGTGGAGTTGACGCGTTCATAACGTTTTTCATTTTATTAAACTGGGTACAGTAAATCCGCATTTACTGTCGAACAGCCGTGTTCTGCACGGACAGTGATCGTTTAGGGACACTATTTTTTATGACTGCGTCTACCGCGCCGAGACTTCAATATAGAGCCGAACATAGAGAAAGACAGAATGAAATACGGATCGCCGTCGTAGTTTAAAGACCCGCGTGCCTTTATTTTTAATAAAAATGCTTTATTTTTCATTACATATTTTTTTGTGGGACTTTCACTAACTTATTTCTGGCATCTTTCTGATTGAAACAAGACCAAACACGATATCATTTCAACTGTATTTAGTGGTTTAATTGACGATGAAAGTTTCGGTCGCAAGGAAGGACAGCGTATGGGAAAGAAAGAGACGCGGCGGACAGTCGCCGGCACAGTTCAAAGAATGTCGCATACGCTGTTCTTCGTTGCGTTCGAAACTTTCATCGTCGATTGAACCACTAAATACGATTGAAATTATATCGTGTTTGGTCTTCTTTTAAGCAGAAAAATGCCAGAAACAAGGTAGTGAAAGTCTCATAAAAAAATAATGAAAATTAAGAAGTATGAGCATTCGATTCATGGTGTCAATGTAGTGGCGTTGGAAAAATGAGGACTTACTGTATTGAGATGAAGTCAATACGCCGTTTGTTTCTTAAACAATCACAATGAACTTTTTAATTGAATAATTCCATTGAAGTCAACCAAATATATAAAATTGTTTAGGTGAAACTATAAAAATCATTCTATACACAGACAGTTTGATAAATCATTTTATGATAGGCTAAATTTTTCATTCTATTTCTCCTTTGCATAAAAACTGGTAGACATCCTTGAAACGCGGATATACTTGTGTATACAAATCTCCGATAATTTGAAAAGCTTTCGGGTTGAAAAATGTCGAAGGTGAGTCTGAAACACAGTGTTGCAAACGCGAGTACCGCTTAAACGTCTCGTTCAGCGGCGAGTTACGCGACGAGAGAGCCCGACCGCAAGGGGTACGAGACGCCTCCCATAAGACGCTCGTTTTCCTCATTATCATACAACTGCATTCCGGTTATTGTGTTGCCGTAATTACGGTCAGTTGCTCCGGGCCGGAGCGCGTAAATGATTGCGCAATTACGAGCCGGGAACGCCGGGTTTTACGGATCCCTTTCTTCGCGCGTGCGAGTGCGAGTGCGAGCGCGAGAGCAAGAGCGCACTTTGTGAATTGCGATCTCCCGAACGGGGCGGACAATTAAAAGTAACGAGACGCGTGCGAGAATATGAATGCAGGCGAAATACCCGGCCCGGGAGGGTTGTTTCAGGAGTATGATGGGTCCGTTCCGACGATTGCTCGTGGCATCGACGCGATAATATTGATCCGCCGGCGAAAATGTGCATGCAGCCTGCGATTCAATGGAGAGAGAGTGCTGTGCGCGGATTTTCGAGTACCGGGAACCTGCAGAGATTGTTTTTAGTCGTCTGCATCAGACGAGTGATTATTCATTTCGACTAAAGAATAGTGTGCATAGTAGACGCGGCCCGTTCAAGCGTGCGCTACACGCTCGTTGAAATCTCCGGAAAATTCGTTTGAAGGGAACTGATTTTATCAGTGGCGTTCAGAAAGGACGAACGTTTTCACAAATGTTCCTAGCTGTCAATCAATTGGAAAAATACTGTTGTTATACCTTATCTTGAGAACATCTCTAACGACATAAAAAGGATCTTTCGAAGAGTAGGAACTCATACAATCTTCAGAATTCCAAATTATCTTAAAACAAATATAGTTCATAAAAACACACTCACTTGCTTTATGTGAAATGGAAAAGAATTCAATTCCAAGCTTTCTCGACGTGAGTGTCATTAAAACAGAAAATAGTTTAAAAACAAATTGGTTCCATAAAACTAGTTGGTCGGGTAGATATGTAAATTTAGTATTACTCATTTCATCCTTTGCAACACAAAATTGGCTTAATAAAAAGTTTAATTGACAGAGCTATTTTACTCTTTGATCCTGAAAGCGACCCAACAATTTGTTGTTGATAAAAAAAGTATTGAAGCAAAACGGTTACCCAGCAAACTTTACGTCAAACATCATCAAAGAACGTATTTTTGAATTATATCATCCCCTGGTAGTTAAAAAACGAAAAGAGGATAGATTCAAAAGAACTGGTCCAATCAATTGGAAAAATACTGTTGTTATACCTTATGTTGAGCACATCTCTAACGACATAAAAAGGATCTTTCGAAGAGTAGGAATTCATACAATCTTCAGAATTCCAAATTATCTTAAAACAAATATAGTTCATAAAGACACACTCATTTGCTTTATGTGAAATGGAAAACAATTCAATTCCAAGCTTTCTCGACGTGAGTGTCATTAAAACAGAAAATAGTTTAAAAACAAATTGGTTCCATAAAACTAGTTGGTCGGGTAGATATGTAAATTTACTACTACTCATTTCATCCTTTGCAACACAAAATTGGCTTAATAAAAGGTTTAATTGACAGAGCTATTTTACTCTCTGATCCTGAAAGCGACCCAACAATTTGTTGTTGATAAAAAAAGTAATGAAGTAAAACGGTTACCTAGAAAACTTTACGTCAAACATCATCAAAGAACGTATTTTTGAATTATATCATCCCCTGGTAATTGAAAAACGAAAAGAGGATAGATTCAAAAGAACTGGTCCAATCAATTGGAAAAATACTGTTGTTATACCTTATGTTGAGGACATCTCTAACGACATAAAAAGGATCTTTCGAAGAGTAGGAATTTATACAATCTTCAAAATTCCAAATTATCTTAAAACCTTATTTTCACCTATTAAAGACAAACTACCACATTTAGAAAGTTGCAATATTATATATTCAATATCTTGCCTGGGATGTAGTCAAGTATATATTGGACGAACGTCCAGAAATTTGAAAACTCGTATCACAGAACATAAACATAATATTTTCTTACATCCACCACAACATACAGCTTTGACGAAACATTCGCTTGAAATGGATCATAGATTTGATTTTGAAAATGTCAAAATCATTGACAAAGAAAAAAATGTACAACAAAGGTTATTATTGGAAACCATTCATATGATTAAACATCGCAGCGTTAACCTTATGTATGAAACACCTAAGATACATGAATATTATGCAACATTACTGAACCAGTAATGTCTTATAATGAATTTTTCAATAAACCTTACTTTTGTCACGATTACTTTCTCACATACAAATGATGTAATTGATTCCAACAAAAGTAGAATGTCAATAACGATTTACCATCAAGGTATATCAGTAAGAGTAGATTTAAGAACATATCATGACTTTTCAAATTCACCGTCTTGTATCGATTGATATAACCTAGATCGAGTTCAAATACGTACGTACATCAGTATCTTGACACAAGGATGTTCGACGCACGCAACATACGTGTCGCACATTTATCATATATTTAGTTCCCCAAAGCAAGTGAGTGTGTCTTTATGAACAATATTTGTTTACATTCAATCACTCAATAATTTCTGTTTTTCAACATTATTATAACATATTTATTTTACAGACGCAATTCAAATTAATCTTGAAAAAGATCCAAACTAGGATCGAAACGTTGATTATGTTTGACTAAATTAGCAAAGTTGCTTTGTTCTTAACAAAAGATCGAACCGTAGCGCCGAAAACATTTAAAGATTTATTATCAACAAATACGATCGATAGACAAAAACATATTTAGTTCCTAGCTGGGTTGAACGAAGCTGGTAAAGCTTGTTATTCTTGTTGGTTTGCTAACGATAATTTGTAAAAGTTTTAGTACGTACATTATAGAGTTGAATATTGTTCGAAAAGTGGATATACTTTCTTTATTTTCAAGCTCTATCAATTTGCTAACAGTGGTGAATGGAATTTCATGCATAATAAAATTCAAAGCAGTTTTCAATTTTCAGGAAACATTTTATGAAGATTGTTTAGCGACAATCTTTATGTTAAGTTACACCTAAGCAGTTTCCCTTAGTTGCCTGGCGTTTGAATTCAGACAGGTATTAAAACCTTCGTTTATTAGGTGGAACGTTCAGCAGGAAGTAGTTTATTCATAATGCTACGTCCGTACCTGGCAGATTCCCGTTATGGAGGAAATAGTTCGAGATTAGTTTTTGCAAGTGCCGTTGCAAAATGCTAAAATTGTAAAATATACAGAGTGCTATAGTACTCGTGTTACAATCCAGAAAGAGGGTGGTTCTTCCGAAAATTCGTTGACGAACGTTCGAGAGTTTGAGTACATAGTAAATAATTGCATCTTGAACACCGAATGATAAAATGTAGCGCACACACGTGTCCCGATTTGATTTAGCTTTTCGACTGCACGGTACACGGCGGGACAGAGCGCGTGCAGCGCCAGTGAAAACCCACGAATGCAAAACGCGCCGAGCGTAACGGGATTTACGAGTCTGCGAAATTAGAAGGAACGAATTGCGGTGTTGCGGGACGTAACAGATCCCTCGCAATTCCCTGTTCCGTAAACAGCGTGTACCTCGGCTCTCGGTGAAATCTCTGTCCATTCATCATCGGGGCTCTCGGGCCGAGTATCGATAATGTCAGCCGATCCATCCGCTCGTTTCCGGTTACGTCACGGAGGTGGAATCACGGGAAGACGCCAGGCGTCCCGCGTCTCGGTAAAGAGCGGTTTGGCTAGGAGGCCTTAATTAGCGTTCCCGACAGGTACCTAACTGTAGATTTAAAGGCGGACCCCGTTGATCCCAGTCCTGGGTAATGAACTCGGTTGCGAGGCGAGCAGGCGAGGCGAGGCGAGCAGACGATGAGCGGAAGGGAGAAGAAACCGAGAGAGGGATGATCGTTTGGTGGGGGCGACGGAGAAAGCAGAAGCGTGGGCGGGACAAGGGCGGGAAGAGGAACTTGCCGGAAGCGGATCTTGCGATAGGGTTAACGGTATTAAGTCGTCGCTCACTGTCGCCGCGTGACCCGCTTAATAGCTAGGCCACACGTCGAACGACTCATTTCGGCGACCCGCTCGACCCGAAACCGTCCCGTTGAGCACTACGGAGCTGCTTCTCTCGTTCGGCTCCCTCGCGTTATTGGGTCAAGGCCAAGGCCATCTCACCCACGACGATGTCCGACGCTCGTCCCGACCGCTGCGGTCGCTACCGTGAATCCGCGGTTCGCTTTTTACTCGAACATCCAACTTTCGACGCACACCCTATTTCTTTTTAATTGAAGCTCTTTAGACCCTTAAGTGGGTCCATTTCGCTTTACAATGTAGTAGAACAATTTTACAGATTGGTATTACAATGTTAAAGATGTACTTATGATTTAAATAGATAATTTACAATCTTTGAAAAATTACTCGATGTAACTACAAGCCTTAATATTAGGTTCCGCTATGAAAATGTCAATATTTAGGGGTAATCGGTAGCCCATTTTACCTAAAGATTTCAACAGTTTTTGCCTTTGGACGTCGTATTTTTCACATTGCCATATAACGTGGTTTAAAGTTTCGTCACTTTGATTGCAACTACACGTACCACACACCTATTCGAACTGGTTTCCTTCGAACGATTTCGTACGCCTTCCCCAGCGAAATGTTTTCGGTACTGCCATTTTTATATCGTACTGGTCAATGCATAAGTTTCGGCGTTGTCTTCTATTAGTTTTTAACTCAGGAGTTAACACAAGAGTTACACATGTGTCGACACTTTCAATCTGTTTTCAGAACTTCTAGCAGAGTAAGATTGAACCAGCGGCCCCACCCACAATTTTTATTGATATTGTGTGGCAAACAATGGTTTTAGGTTGAAAGATAACCCCCCAAAAGTCGCTGACCCTTCGTTTAAGGATGATATTGCACAAAAATATCATTTTAAATATTGAATATTTAAAGGAATCTAACAATATTATAAGAGTGGAAGTTCACTCGAGGTATATTAATCGCAACTGTTATCAATGCTACATTGAATATGTACCACATTCGATTGCTCATACCGCTATTAAACGATATACATGTGACTGTGCTAATGGCAACGGAACAGTGGGTTGCTGTTCTCATGTCGCTACGATTATTTATTATTTATCTCGTGGGCGATTTAAATCGAAAATTGTAAAACCATCGGAGATATTAACTAAGATATTTGATGTAACACATACAGTATCGGTTATTGAGGAAAATAGTGACGAAGATTGAATAAATCTATGTATAATATGATGCCTAGAATTCTCATTTACACCTGCGTAATGTCTATCAATACATTCGGAAAGATAAGAACAGAATGTAATACGTTGCGTCGCGTTTAAAAGGAAATAATTGATCAAGAAGGGACTTAATATCCTGATACGAATTATTAATTAGACTCGTAAGAAACACAGCACTGTACATTATACCATTATAATGACGTAATTTCATTTGTTTTTCAATATTTAACTATGTTCCACCAATCCGACCATCTTGAAACTTTTTTATACGTTAGATAAGCAACAGAACATTGTTCTTGAATTTTTTGGAAGTGGTCACTCGAAGGGTAGCTCGCAATTCCCACCCCTAAAAATTAAACGATTTTTTTCTACCCTTAATAATTTGATCACAATGGTGAAAAAATGTATGTTATGAAGGAGGTAAATTCGAGTATTTTCGTTTTTTTTAAATCTGAATATCTTAATTAACAACCGAGAAAAAAATGATACAGTTAAGGGTTAGCGACTTAAAATTTTAGGGGGTTATCTTTCAACCTAAAACCATTGTTTTCCACACAATATCAATAAAAATTGTGGGTGGGGTCGCTGGACTACTGTCGCATGTTGAAAATCTATTAAACAGCCGCCGTTAAGTAATGTATTCAACATCACAACGCCGAGTGTTTTAAACATTTTAGATTTTTATTACCACTGAAACGGAAATTAAGGCAACGCGCTGCCTAGAAAAGGATCTCGACATCAGCCGGCTAATCCAGAAAACAACCCATTAACTTTCCGCGTTTGACGCAAGAAGCAAAGCGAACGGTTATCGCATCGGTTTAAGCTAGACTGCTTCCGATCTCTCATTTTTCATTTTCTTCCGGCTTACGAGCGTTCCGAGATCGTTGATACATAAAACTTTCGAGTTTGAATGTTCGGGCCGCGGCAGATTGCACGAGACGATCCTTAATTTAGATAAACAGCGCGGTTATAATTCGTTTTGCTGAAAAGACGCGGGCCGCCACGCCGGCGGCGAAATGTTTCACGGTGGTTTCGTTGCGCGCTGAAGCTTGTTCTGCGCGCAGAAGCGGAGGCTAATCCTGGCATCGCGATAAAGCGCAGCGAACAATGATGCCTTCGATCGTTTCTCCTCGTTCGTGCGCGCAGCTTGTCTATTTATTAGCTCTAGGATCTTTTAACCGGGGAACAATAGCTGGATAGGAGAAAAGAGAAGAGAACGAAACTGAAAGGCATAATTGTAAAGTGGCCTCTACACGATCAATAATATTGTCAATATTCGCGTCAATATTGACGTTCTATTGGGTTGGCAAGAAAGTAATTTCGGTATTTTAAGGTGAAGTAGAGCCCAATTTTCTTATCCGAGCAATGAATTTTAATGAATAAGATATTTATTTGTTCGATGATCCTTTTGTTCGATGATCTTCTGCTAAAAAGAATAAAGAAGAAAATATTTTATTGACTAAAATTCATCGCTTTAATAAAGAAGTTCGGTTTTATTTCACCTTGAAATACCGAAATTACTTTCTTGCCAACCCAATATATTGAAGCGCGCATTAATATGCTTCAATATAAACGCATCAATATTCTCACCAATACTCATTCTGGCAAAAATATTCGTGCTGCATGGTCGGGGCTGATTCAGTGGTGCTTTTGTTGTGAATTTCGAAATGTTCTCCAGTTCGGATTTGGGTTTTATAGCATTGACTCTGACTGTGCGAACAAAAAAAATCAAAGAGGAAGGGAAATAGCTGGTCCAAAGAGTGGTACAAGCTGAGAAGCCGCTTTACACATGAACATTTGCTGAATTTTTTGCGTTCTACAGAACCGTATGACTACAGAAATTTTCTTCGAATGGACGAAGAAGGCTTTCAATCTTTATTAGAGCTAGTTAGGCCCTACATCCAGAAAAAAGACACTATTAGTGCGCGAAGCTATCCCTGCAAACCAAAGACTTTCTATAACATTGAGATACCTAGCGTCTGGAATGGATTCGGAATATCTAGGAATATCTTTCGGTACAAAATTTTCTTTAACAAAACTTACAGGGCTACCCGAGTCTAATAATGCTGTCATAAAAAATTTGTTTGTTTCACCCAATTGTAGATTCACGGAGCGGAGAAAATATAAAATTTTCTATCAATATCTAGTATTTTATAGTATTTTAAATAGTAAATAGTAAATAATCCTATTTATTTTAAAGTATGTGTACAACTTTGAAACTAAAATATTTTATTTAATGCAGTAATCTTTGAAAATAAAATATTTTAGTTGAGGCAGTAATATTTTTGAAAATAGTCTTTTATTTGATGAATATTGGAAATATTTGTATTTTGTCTTTACTTTCAATTTCAATTTTAAGTATTATTATTAACGATAAGATAGACTGTATGGTTATGTTTATCTCGGAGTATTATAACAATGCCGAAAGTAAGATTTTATTACGTGTTTCTGATTGTTAAAATAGAAATATCTTATTTTGGGGATCAAATTGTTGAAATAGAAATATATTATTTTGAGGTTCAGATTGTTAAAATAGAAATATTTTGTTTTCGAAATTGTATATCTTATTTAAAATACTATTTTCTTTGAGCAAAATAAAATCTAAAATATTAAATAGTATTTGAAATATTTGTTTCGCCAAATAATATTCGCCAATATTTCAATCAATATGGTCCTCTGTTATTATTAATATATGACCAATATTATTGATCGTGTAGGGGCCACTTAACGGCGAAGGAAACTACGAGGGGACAATAGTGAGGTATCAGACGTGCGCAACGTAAAGAATGACAATAGGGGCAATTGAGTCCTATTCAAACGCAGTCTTCTTGCAGAATGTCCCGGACAAGAATCGACCGGATTGTAAATACGATTTATAATTGAATAGCCATAATTCCCAAGAGGGAAAACGGGGACGCCTCGGAAGAAATCTCGAACGCGCGAATAGAATGTCTTCTTCCTAACCACCGTCGCGTCGGTCCCCCGGAATGTTCAACAACTGAAAACGAACAAATGGAATAGAATCCGACGATTATATCGAGTGTATACCGTTCCGTTTCCAGTCCTCTTTCGCCGCTGCCGGGGCCGTAATAAATCCTACACGAAGTTCCGCGTGTACTACCCCGGTTGAATTTATGTTCGGCCGAACCGGGTCGATGTGTAATTATTAATCCCAGAAAGCATGAAGTTTCTGGAGCTTCTCCGGTCCTGTAATATAGACACCCCAAGATATTGGATTAACGTTCCACATTCTGCTCCTTCTTCGCGCGGCTCCGCACACGCTAATATATTCTTCATCGATCCGGTTAATGTCTGATACCTCCAGACTGCAGATAATTACGGTTTCAGTGGCACAGCACGGCGCCTGCGTGTGTGCAATCGCGTTTTCGCGATCATTCCGACGCGATATGCACCGATCGACCATTTCGGAAGAGTAATCTTCTGGGGTACTGTGCCAAACCGACTTCGAAGATGTGTTTCACTGTAATTGGCGATGTGCCGTTCGATTCAATCCGGATTCGCGGAAATCGTGCCGTGGTCTCTCAGCGGGGGCGACGAAAAGGGAAAAAGGGAATGCTGACACGTCAGTTTCAAGTTATTTTATTTGATTTATTCGCAATCTAGCTTTGTAACTGAAATCTTTACGAGAAACTATCTATAATCATTTTGATGTGAGAGAAAAAATTAATTCTTCAACCCGGACAAAGACTTGTTTCACAGACGCGCGCAAGACGTGACACGCGGCCCGCTAATGAATGCTAACTACCTTCCAATGTTATCTCGGCTAGGCGCGTCCCATTGTGTGCCGAAAAAAGAGCGTTAATTATTCGAGAACCATTTGCTCGGCCAATAAAGCGGGACATTCGCCATTCGAAAGTGGGACAAAGTATAAAATCTCCGTCGTTCGAATAACGATGAGCGGGGGCACACGGCCCGAAGACGTAGAAGCGAATCAACTGAAAGTTCGCCGTTCGCAGGATCTTCGAGACGCTGTGAAACCTCGGTTCCACGGGAGAAGTCCCTAAAATTGGCGACTCGGTCGGACAAGCGAATCGGGTTCGTTCCAGCGGAACGTAAATACGCGAGAAAGCTGTTCCAGCGGATCGAAATCGATGCGGGGGATCATTTCCCGCCGCGTGGATCTTATTCAACCGAGTTCCACGGTCGAGCGACTATACCCAGCAAACGAGAGAGGCAGAGAAAGAGGGGTTGAAAGAGATCGTGAGAGAGAGAGAGATGGAGGGAGGGGGCAGGGAGAGAGGGTAGGGGCTATCTATCCGGGACAGTTAACCCTCCGTCGAGGATCCTGGAAACTTTTCTACCAGAGGGCAATCTTGGTAGAGACCGAAAGTCGATCGGGTTCCCGACTTTTCGAGAGTTCCGTCGCGGCGTTCGCGTCCATTGAATTAGGGGCGGCAGAGGGTTCGACGGGCCTTCTCGTGGGAGGGTTTAGGGGGTCGGGAATCCGGGGGGTGTGGGATTCGAAGTTACTTCGCTCGGCATGCAGGCACGTAAGGTAATAACGCGAGCGTCGGCGGCAGCAGTTTCGCCACGGTATTGTGGTGACGGGTAAGGTTAGCGGCGGTATCGGTGTCGGGGCTATGGTGGTGATAGTGGTGTGACGGCGCAGAGTGTTCTCCGCAGAGGAGGTCTCTCCGGCTAACCCACCCCTCCACCACCCCTTTCTATTCTCGGTTCCGCGCGCTGAAACGCTGTGATATTGTAGCTCGCCGCGTCCTCCCGTCATTTTCTTCCTCTTTACACCCTTCGATCTTCCCTCTTTTCTCTTTCAACCTGTCCCGCCGCACCCGTCCCCGCAACACAGGACCGCAACTCTCCTCTCGAAAACGCTGGCACGCTTCCTCCCACGCTCCTCTCGGTTCCTCTTTTCGTTTTCCCCTCCCGCTCTCGCGCGCGATCACTTTGTCCGCGTCTGTCGGATTATTGCGGTCACGGAAACACGAGGGTAGGAAGCACCCTTCTGTCTTCGAGCGTCTACCCTTCCGCCCTTTCCGCTCGTACCCGACGTACCCGCGCGGTGACATCCGCCTCGGCTTTGGGCCCCGGCGACACCCGTTCGGCTGTCGATACTCCACCGTTGTCGGTGTCCAATTATTTTCTCTTTTTCGAGCACGTCACCGATTCCACGTCCCTCGGCCGGTCGAGCGTTGCGAACGGTTCTACAATCTTTCTTTCCTTTTGTTTCAGGTGAGTGCCCCCTCGACGACCATTCTCTGCCACGGCTGTCTCAACCATCGGGAAACAGCGAGTCGGACGATGGTCTGGACTTTGTTTGAGCTATTCTGGCCAGGTTGTCTCGGTTAATTGACTCTGAACTGGTACGCTGGGAGTCTTGTCCTTTCGTTGTAAACTCTCTCATAACCCCGGTATACCTTTCCGAAAGACATTAAAACAATTAGCTTATACTGTTCAATACAGAGAGACAAATGATCGGAAATAACGAGTACACTATCTCCCTTAGCTAATAAAACTTGCTTATCGAGGCGACGAGTCTGTGCCTCGTTTCTGCTTGTAAAAACTCATCCCATAGGCTATAATCGTTCAAATTACCCCATAAAATGCGAATTAGCATAGCCATCTACAAGCCGACGGTATCTTATCTAGATCCTTGATCTTTATACTCGATATTCCTTCACGATACAAATACGCAGACATTATTACGTAGTAAATTAGTTCTGCAAAGTATAGATTGCCTCACCTAAGTTGCACATCTTGGATATCTTTCTTGTGACTGGTAAATGTCAAATGTCAAGCGTGACTTGATGCGAGGAGGCATGCCACATGATTACCAAATATTTTTCCTAATCTTAGTCGTGACTTTCGCGCGAACTTGGAGGAAGAGAATGTGGAAAATAATTTTGTCAAATTATAAGGAAAATATCTAGTCATGTGTTCTATTGTGACTAGACAGCAGATCTTCATGCAAATTCAAACTTTTGTGGGTTATTTTATAAAAACGATACTCAGTACATATTAGTTCAGAGAGGTTTTGAACGGTTTCAATCGACAAGCAGCAGAATGTGAATGGAATTAAAGCGTTTTCTACGTCTGTCCCAGATAACAGATAGGATCGACTTTCCCAAAGATCAGGTTAGTCTCGCGATTAAGATCGCGAACGGCGCGAGAAAGCGATGGGAACGCGAACGAAAGTCACCGGTTGTCTGCGATTACGTCAGGCGCGCAGCATTCGTAAGTGAAGCACGCGAGAGCCGGTAATATAGAGATGTTTCGCGGCACATAGTATTATTTCGCACGCACACGTTACACGCCCCCGCATCGCGAGATTAACAAAGGTCCCTGACGAGCCACGTTTACGCCCCTGTTCGCTTTCGCCTGGCTTTCTCCCCGCCGTTCGTCTTCCCGCGGATCTGTTGTCCATGGGGTCGTTTATCTTCCCCGCTTGTACCGTTTACCACCGTCGAGAAGAAGCGGACTGTGTCAAACGAAATCTGACAGGCTCGATACGACCAATCGATCCGGGCCTTTTCCGGCTGACAGTGACGTACAGGACGATTCGAGCGTTTTCACTCGGCGAATACATCATCTTCATGTACCCGCTGTCTTCTCAGTTGTCCCGTTTTTCTCCATCGAGTTGACGTCGTTGGAAAAACCTGTAAAATAATTAAGGAGTCTAGCAAGATCGCGCGAATCAGAGAAATTAATTTTGGTAAACTGTACTGTTGCTGGCACTGCACTACTTATTGGCACTTTTGATCTAAACGGCAAATATTAAGAATTCCTGGTATAGAAAATCATTTTATATTTCTTCTTATTTATATTTCAAAGCAACGTTGACAGTTTTCATAACAGAGTTCCACATGTGACTGTTAGCAACGCTGGAGGACGATCAGTAAGACCGACGGATGAGCACGGTGCAGTGTAAATAGAGTTTCGTTAAAATTTTCGTCACGAGTATACTTTATCGCTGTATAACTTAATTTCGGACTGTACTACAGATGTAATAAGTGCGTATATGATTAATTATAAATCAAATAACCTATTTAACGTTTACTTCTTACTGTTTATCAGACATAACCTCAAATTTTCAGGTGCCAACGAATGGTTCATTTATTTGTATGGAAGTTTAATTAATTGGCACCTATGCCAATTACTAGATATACAGTTTTGGATTTTTTTTTAATATTCTAAAGATTAATGCTTTGAATCATTAAAATAAATTAGAAATATGACTTTAATTCGTTGAAAGAAGTCTTATTATCAATTCTTGGCACTGCTAAACATTGTACATTGAAGGGGCCAGTCACTGTAGGATAATAAAGTGCCAATCATTGCAATCGACATCAGAGAGTCAATCGTTGTACTATTTATTTACCTACTTGTGCAAATCACTCATATACTTATATGTGACGAGAATTTCGTAGTCATTACTTGCAGCTGTTAGCATTTTTAATTTGTTTCATCTGTTTGTGTATTTAGAAAAGGCTGCCGTAGAAAGAAAGAAGCCAAAGATCGTATTCGAAATGGTTGTTCCACCATGTACATCATATAACGATCTTCTCGTAAATAAACAAAAATAAATTACTTCAAATTTACACAAGAGAAAGATTCACCACAAAAGGAAGAGTTGAATCGGATGACTCATGTGAACCTTAAAATATTTTTCTGTTTTTTCTTTGAACATTATCTTCGTCTCTTAAGTTATTTCTACATGTTAAGCTGATGATATTAGTTCAGATGTAAATTATACATTATGCAGAATTTAAATCTACATGCAGTCCAAACTATTTCCATTATTTATCTTTATTTAGTTAATAATTCCTGTTCAGTTCTTCAGTGCCAATAACTGATACATGTTGTGCCAATAACTGTACCAAATGTGCCAATGACTGTACTATTTGTCTTACGATTGATATTCGATGAATATATTTCATAATAAAAGATCTATGACTCTAAAAACCGTTTGATGTTGTAGAAAAATGTCATTAGCTTATAATAATAGCAAGTTAAGCTCGTTTAAACATTACAAAAAAAGATAAAAAGATTTTTACTAATATTTTGGCTTAAGGTGCCAATCATTGTACAGTTTACCCTATCATGTAGATGGAGTGGAAGCTGTTAACAGCACGTAAAGTAAACTGTCAGGAGGTTTCGAAACGACTCTGAAAGAATCCGAGTGGAAGGTGTCTCGTTGGAAACGTCCGCGGTTACACCTCGATTCTCTAGAACGTGCTCCCGTTTTTGCGACCGATCGTCAACGGCCTTCGATTTCGGATAACCATTAGACCGCGTCCGGAGCATGGTTCTTTCGTCGAGAGTGTCCTTCAGGCGGGATAGATCGCGCGCGCACGCGAAATTTTTTCCCCTTTATTCCCTGTGACGTCCCGATAAGCAGAGAACAAACGAAAACTCGTGGTACGTGAGCGGAATACATTCGCGGGTTCGTGTCGAAAATCACGTTTAGCTCGAGATATCGTACCGTTCGACGGATATATCGTCGTGTTCCCCTCCTGCGAGCTGTGTACGTGTGTATTCTCATTCATTGGCCGTCTCTCCGTTCCACGATCGTCCTTCGTGGACGATAAGGATCGCGAGGTCTCGACCGCGGATACACGAGAAACCAGCAGGACTGCTAGGATGACGACCGTTAAGGACGAGGACATTGAACCTCGCCGCGGCGCGAGGAGCAACGAGGAGCTCCCCCTTTCGTGCCCGGCCGAGGTTCTCATTCTTTTCTCTCTCCTAGACCGTGAAACGATTGCTCAATCTTCCCGCCGAACACTCTGCGAACGTGAAACTCGCCGAGACAGGCGGTGCTCCTAGATCGTTGTTGCTATGGCGCCGATCTTGCTGATCCTTCGATTATATCACGGATTTCAGATATTTCTACAATTCGTGAAGTTATAGAAAGTCTATGATTACCGACCACCTTGGCGCGAGCAAATAAATAAACGTGGTGCCAAATAGTCGACGCCACTGTGGTTTCAGCGGTTGGTGACCGCTGAAATTCATGTGACGCTACAACAGCGGTCGCTCCAGTGACTATAATGTCACAATTACATCGTGCGCAAACACGAATGCTATTTCAATCGTTTCGCCTTTGAGATTTTGCTACCGATTTAAATTGCGACTACTCAGTTTTGTCATAAATGCAGTAATTATAGTGCAGAACCCAGAACTTGGACTGTCTGCTTATCAGTAGCTTGGTTCTTGGTTCCTGCAGGAGAGTCTCGTGTGATATACCAAATTACACGATGCTTTCCGCGTCGGCCATTCTCTTCTTACAGAGATCGGTGGACGATCTTGGCCCGCTTCGCCGGTAACGCGATACGAATTACGGCGTGCGGCGTGCCGGGGTGTAAAAAAGAAGAAGCTGGCACGGTAGAGAGGTGAGAGAAAGGTGTGCAGGGTGTGAACGAAGCGAGAAGCTCTGCCCTCGAGGCGCGCGTATCGTGTTCGAGCGCACGCATATCCCGTTCGTGTCTCGTTATTGTGTCGCGTGAACCCCTCGTGACTGTGTTGTCCGATGGGGTTTCAATCACCCCACGGACCATTCGAGCTCCCTTCCCACTTCTCTCTCCCTCTCTCTCTTCTCCTTGTTTGTCTCTCCTTCTTCGTACCCGTTGCACGCCGAGGGTCGTTTCTTCGTCTTCTTCTCGGTGCGTCCGCAAACTTGTCCCGACGGCGATGGATGCGCGACAGGTCTCTGTCACGTGCTCGAACATGTAATGCTCCTACCCGTCGGTCGTCGAATGAATTTACGGCGAACGCCGTTACCCTTTATTCCCGTACACGGCCGTATACGACCGGCCGCATACCGCGAATAGATCGATTAAACGATTTCTTGGTAACTTTTCCAAGCGACACGGCGGGCGGGAAGAAGAACCAATCGGACCGGTCTTAATTGCTGCGCCGGGATTAGACGCAGTTACTCTGTTCCGGGACTGTGACTTATTTATTGGAAAGTGCTCCGGGCGGCGACAAATTGCTTTTCTTAGCCTCCCGTTCGGAAGACACAGCGCCGATTAACCGATCGCGATCGCTTATTATTGGGAAGCACTGTCTAAGCTTCGAGAACAAGACCGCCGAGCTGTAAAGCCACTAGTCTTCTCGGTTTTATGAAAAATGTGCTCGTCGATAGCTTGCGAGATTTTGTTTGTGACAAGTACACAGCTGATTTTATGCATTCACGGCGATGATGAGTAGGTGTAATTTAAAACAGTAAAAACATTAGAAGAATTAACCAATACGATTATATTATCTTCAACGTATTAAAGATATTGGAAAATAAAATACAGGGTGAGTCCGAAGAAACAGAACACCCAAATATCTCCGTTACTTTTCGTTCTACAAAAAAACTTCTTAGGACAAAGTTACACTGTTTGAAGGGCCACATGTAACGGTGTAAGGGAAAAAGTTTTCGAGGTAATTTTTTTATGGGATTTCAAGGTCATCGATATTTTTTTTAAATGGAATGAGGTATTTTTTAATACATCAATCGATGCAGCTGAACATTCGTTATAAAAAAGTACTAACCCATGTATGTCGAAAAGTTAGTAGTTCAGGAGATATTTCAATTTAAATAACTCTAAAACACCATTACTGTCGTACTAAGACGTTAGCGTTTACTTGCTAGTGTAAATTGAAGAGTTGAAATTGAAATTGAAACATTGACGTTGAAAATGAAATTGTAGATTTGAAATTGACGTTGAAATTAAAAAATTGAAATTGAAGAGTTGAAATTGAAAAATTGACTTTGAAATTGAAGAGTTGAAATTGAAAAATTGACTTTGTAATTGAAGAGTTGAAATTAACGAAGAGAAATTGAAAAATTGAAGTTGAAATGGAAAAGTAGAAATTGAAGTTGAAATGACAGTGTTGAAGTTGGAGTTGAAATGGGAGAGTTAAAATTGAAGTTGAAATGGAAAAATTGAAGTTGAAAATGAAGTTTAAGAGTTGATATTGAAATAGGAGTTAAAATAAAAATTTGATGTTGAAATTGAAGAGTTGAAATTAACGAATTGAAGTTGAAATTGAAAAATTAAACCTTGAAATTGGAAAATTGAAATTGATGAGTTGAAATTGAAATTGAAGTTGAAGGGTTGATATTGAAATTGAAGTCGAAGTTGAAGGGTTGATATTGAAATTGAAGTTGAAGTTGAAGGGTAGATATTGAAATTGAAGTTGATATTAAAGAAATGAAATTGAAAAATTGAAGTTGAAATGGAAGAGTAGAAATTGAAGTTGAAATTAAAGTTGAAATGGGAGAGGTTGAAATTGAAGTTGAAATGGAAAAATTCAAGTTGAAAATAAAGTTGAAGAATTGATATTGAAATAGGAGTTGAAATAAAAATTTGATGTTGAAATTGAAGAGTTGAAATTGAAAAATTGACCTTGAAATTGAAAAATTGACCTTGAAATTGGAAAATTGAAATTGAAGAGTTGAAATTGAAATTGAAGTTGAAGGGTTGATATTGAAATTGAAGTTGAAGTTGAAGCGTTGATATTGAAATTGAAATTGATATTAACGAAATGAAATTGAAAAATTGAAGTTGAAATGGAAGAGTAGAAATTGAAGTTGAAATTAAAGTTGAAATTGAAAAAATGAAGTTCAAAATGAAGTTGAAGAGTTGATATTGAAATTGAAGTTAAAATTGAAAAATTAACATTGAAATTGAAAGTGATGTTTACTTGTGTAACGTCTTAGTACGACAGTAATGGTGTTTTAGAGTTATTTAAATTGAAATATCTCCCGAACTACTAACTTTTCGACATACATAGGTTAGTACTTTTTTATAACGAATGTCCAGTTGCATCGATTGATGTATTAAAAAATAGCTCATTCCATTTAAAAAAATATCGATGACCTTTAAATCTCATAAAAAAATGACCTCGAAAATTTTTTCCCTTACACCGTTACATGTAGCCCTTCAAACAGTGTAACTTTGTCCTAAGAAGTTTTTTTGTAGAACGAAAAGTAACGGAGATATTTGGGTGTTCTGTTTCTTCGGACTCACCCTGTATATCTATATTGCATTCCAGTTTGTTGTAATTCAGGTAGAAAATTATTATTTTGCATAAACATGCCCTGTCTAGTGATAAGTAACGGGATTTTTGGAAGTGAAAACTTCTTTAAGCAAACCGCGTACATACTTGCTGAGCAGTGAACGAGTATGATCCGTCACACTCCGAGGTGAAACGCTATTCGAGCGAGAAACAGATGGGTGTGCAATCGCCATAGAAGTTTTTTTCTATGATATTTATTATTTATTTATAGCAACCGTCACCGCCGAGAAAGCTACTTACAGCTGAAAACTAATAATCGATTGAGTGAAGATGTACAACGACGTCGGAAGCTCGGGTCCTTGAAAACAGCTTTACCGGAAGCAACAGAAGTTTATTAAACAGTGTGGCAAAGGATGAGACTTTCGTGCCGTCGTTTGCGAAAAGATCGATTTGTATAAAGATAAGCAGGCTACTTACAGTTGAAAAGAAAACTGTAATAATCGATTGCACGACGACGTGGGAAGCCGAGGTCGTTGAAGAGAGGGAGCATCGTTGAATAGACGCGTAACCGGCCTCTCGTCACCGTCGACATGGCTGTGTCCGCGTCTCGGGAAGCCCTCGAGTACTTTGCAAGTAGCTCGAAACTCGACGTCGCATCGTGTCGTCTCGTCGGACGGAAAGAGAACCGAAACCTGGAGGGCCACGAGCGGGGAAGCAAGATTAATTAGATGCCGATGACAAAGCGGGAGCGTGTCTTCGCGTTCCGCTCGAGCCGATGTTCACGGACCGATAAACTTTGAAATTTTGACGACGCTCAAACGGCCGTCAATGGAACCTGCTCAAGACGAGCAGTTCTTCGGGCCCAGCAACAATAGCGACAGGTCTATCGATTTCTGGCCGATTCTGCGGGGAAATTTGAACCCTGCCGCCTTATTAAATTTGCTAATCGCTCAACGATCTAATTACCGAGATCGAGTCAGTAAATCGAGTCATGTTAATTCGATGACTAGCGGATTGCTGAGATGCAATTGATTGCTGGCAGAGAATATTTTTCTCGTACTTTTAGAAGCTCGAAATCGCTCGATTGTTTAACTGATTTCAGACATTTAATATGCGTCAAATCTTGCAATTGAATTTTAAACCTCTTCCCATAGACCAATCTTGCTGAAATTTTCCATACACACTTGCTTCCGATGACAATATACGTAGAAAATAAAATATATAAGAAAAAACCTTTGAATAACCACGCTTACATTAAAATGCACTAAAAAGGAGAAAATAATTTTTTTCCTGGTTCTCCACAAAATACCGAATCCAGTTAAATGATTAATAATATTTCTTCCCGAAATTTTAACCAATTAATTCGGAGTTTCTTCTGTTGTAAAATTAGTGTCGGAATAGAAAAATTTAATATAGATTTAAATAAGATCATGACATTAGTGATAAATAAAAGCGTGGAGCGCCCACGAAGATTACGTCAATATAGTTTAGTGTTCCACGCTTTTATTTTTATAGTCACTAATGTCATGATTTTATTTAAATTTATATTAAGTTTTTCTATCTATACCGACACTAATTTTATAACAAGAAATTTTGAATTGTTTGCTTAAAATTTGAAGGAAAAATATTATTAATCACTTAACTGGATTCGGTAAAAATAGAGAACCAGGAAACCGAGAAAAAAATTATTTTCTCCTTTTCAGTGCGTTTTAATATAAGCGTGTTTTTTAAAAAGTTCTTCTTATGTATTTTTTGTTACTTCGTTTATACTTCTGTTTATCTTTCGGCGCATTAAAGCTCTTAATAAAAGTTACTCATTTCTACCAAGACTATAAATGTAGAAAATTGTATTTTAATACTTCCAATCAATTTGAGGCAATGAGGTGGATTGGCGAGCACCACTTCCGAAAATTCTCCGAGGACTCCGAGAGCGATTGAGGCTATTGCATAGGCCATAGGCGAATACGATAGCTTTCTCGTCTTTCCGTTGGGGATAGACGAGGACGACGCGAGAGACTAACGAAATTACTCAGCCTGATACCGGGAGAAACCGGTTTTAGTGGTCGACTCTCACTAGATACACTCGGCCTCCACGTGAACCCACACAGATGATTGCCGATGTGCAGTTTATAGCGCGAATTAGATGGTACATCGGTTAGGTATGCGTGAAACTCGCAAGAGGTATCCCATTCGGGACGATCAGCTCCGTGCTGTTTCCGTGGCCGGATACGTTGTCGAGAGAATGCGAGTCTTTGACTTTGACTAAAGTTAATTGTACCGTTTCGTATCAGCGTTGATACCTGGCTACGTAAATGGAATACGAAACTCGATTAGACATTCGATCGAACAATCCTTTTGATCACTGCTTGTCTTCGCAATTCTGTCACAATGTTTTGCAGTTTCCCTTTCGTTTCATTTCTGTCTTTGAATCCTACATAACAGAGGTTCTTACTTACGTAGTCCGAGGCCCGCTCTTGAACAAGCATTTTACGTCGTTCTTGAGACATCATTTCTGACTCAATATTCCCATAGGCACTACGTTATAATAAATATTGGTAAAAATGTATTTGCAGTTGAATAAAAATAATTAAACTTTTACTAATTATTGTTTAGTTATGTCAATAACTAGTTAAGTAACAGCAAATACAAAAAGTCTAGACCCTGTAGGATTTTTATTAAATGAGTCATTTGAATGAAAGCGAAAAGTTGGGGGATGTAAAGTTAATGTCAGAATTGTTTCGCGGACCACAGTTTAAGAACCTCTGCTACATAACATATTTTAATTAGCAAGCATCATCCATTAACAGTAGCTAAAACCGGCGACAGGACAGTGCGAGGAATTCTGTTGCCAGAGACACTTACATAGAGCAGCGAACGTCATCGCTACCATAAATTATTCTCTACTCAGTGGGTGATTTATTCGTTCCTCGATGCCATTTAACAAAGTACCATTATGCCATCGCCACTTAGCACACTATTATAGTATTTATCTTACTCGCTGTTTGCCTCGGTGTCTCTTACCTTCGTGGACAACACTATAATGCAAATGCAAACACAATTATCGTTCATAATGCACTTTCCGGCTGATAACACTTTCCTTATAGGTTGCATTTACTGGGAATATATACATATGAACTTTTAGCTAATATTATTATTTATTGTTGATATATGAACACGAGCATGATTAGCACAAGCATAACGCCATTTCAAACCACATTTATGGTTAACACGGAGACCCTAGACTCGATCGCTTCTTTCAATTCCCCCTTACATTACAAAAAGAACGTGTTTTATTGTTCGCAATCAACGTCTAGAAAGCAACGCGACCGAATAATTCCGAAGCCAGTCGGGATTCAGTCGAAAACGAATTCGGAACCCTTTTCTCGTTCCCCTAGCCGCGGGAACGGCGAGCTAGCGCGTAACGAGCGTTAATTCCTGACGAATAATGAAGGGCAATACACAGGGTAACGAGTATTTGCCAGGACAAAGGAACCACTTTTAAATGGCCCCCTAATGGATTGCCCGCGCCTCACTTTCGACGTCGCGGTGTACTGGCGAGGGTGGATAGCACCGCTCGCCGATTGCCTCTATAAATATTCCTCGAAGTGGCTGCCATGTTGTTATAGTGAGTCGCCTGGAGTTGAACCCGGGGGCCTACGGAGACAATTTATTGTTTATTGACTTTTTATCGCTTCCGCGGACACGTAAAACCGGAAATATTTGAAACGGCGATTGAAAATAGTAAAGGTCCTATAGTCAAAATAGCATTTCCAGTATTCTTCAAATAAAACAGTATTTTCTGTATTCTTAAAATAAAACGCTATTTTAAACCCATTCTACAGCAAACGAAAAATATTTTGCTATCAAACCGGTGCCACGATTTAAAACGAAACGAACTACTACTTGCCATAGTGTTTGACTATTTTTCGCGGTGGAGTCGATCGTGTTTGCGTCGAATTTCACGCTTGATATCCAATCCATTCAGTCGAATCGGTCATTGGAAACGCGAATCGAATGATCAGCTTGTGTTTGGCTGACAGAAGAGTTTTAGTATCTTTTCCAGTTCTTTAATCATCGATAAAATTGTGCAGAATTATGTAAATTTCAAGAAAGTGCGAGGTACATATTTTCCACTTCGGATACGTGGATAAAAATTATTATTTCAAAACTATGTAAGGATAATAAATCTTTAAATGTTTTCGGCGCTACGGTTCGATCTTTTGTTAAGAACAAAGCAATTTTGCTAATTTAGTCAAACATAATCAACGTTTCGATCCTAGTTTGGATCTTTTTCAAGATTAATTTGAATTGCGTCTGTAAAATAAATATGTTATAATAATGTTGAAAAACAGAAATTATTGAGTGAATTATTATTATTGAGTGATTGAATGTAAACAAATATTGTTCATAAAGACACACTCACTTGCTTTATGTGAAATGGAAAACAATTCAATTCCAAGCTTTCTCAACGTGAGTGTCATTAAAACAGAAAATAGTTTAAAAACAAATTAGTTCCATAAAAATAGTTGGTCGGGTAGATATGTAAATTTACTACTACTCATTTCATCCTTTGCAACACAAAATTGGCTTAATAAAAGGTTTAATTGACAGAGCTATTTTACTCTCTGATCCTGAAAGCGACCCAACAATTTGTTGTTGATAAAAAAAGTAATGAAGTAAAACGGTTACCTAGAAAACTTTACGTCAAACATCATCAAAGAACGTATTTTTGAATTATATCATCCCCTGGTAGTTGAAAAACGAAAAGAGGATAGATTCAAAAGAACTGGTCCAATCAATTGGAAAAATACTGTTGTTATACCTTATGTTGAGAACATCTCTAACGACATAAAAAGGATCTTTCGAAGAGTAGGAATTCATACAATCTTCAAAATTCCAAATTATCTTAAAACCTTATTTCCACCTATTAAAGACAAACTACCACATTTAGAAAGTTGCAATATTATATATTCAATATCTTGCCTGGGATGTAGTCAAGTATATATTGGACGAACGTCCAGAAATTTGAAAACTCGTATCACAGAACATAAACATAATATTTTCTTACATCCACCACAACATACAGCTTTGACGAAACATTCGCTTGAAATGGATCATAGATTTGATTTTGAAAATGTCAAAATCATTGACAAAGAAAAAAATGTACAACAAAGGTTATTATTGGAAACCATTCATATGATTAAACATCGCAGCGTTAAACTTATGTATGAAACACCTAAGATACATGAATATTATGCAACATTACTGAACCAGTAATGTCTTATGATGAATTTTCCAATAAACCTTACTTTTGTCACGATTACTTTCTCACATACAAATGATGTAATTGATTCCAACAAAAGTAGAATGTCAATAACGATTTACCATCAAGGTATATCAGTAAGAGTAGATTTAAGAACATATCATGACTTTTCAAATTCACCGTCTTGTATCGATTGATATAACCTAGATCGAGTTCAAATACGTACGTACATCAGTATCTTGACACAAGGATGTTCGACGCACGCAACACACGTGTCGCGCATTTATCATATATTTAGTTCCCCAAAGCAAGTGAGTGTGTCTTTATGAACAATATTCGTTTACATTCAATCACTCAATAATAATAATTCACTCAATAATTTCTGTTTTTCAACATTATTATAACATATTTATTTTACAGACGCAATTCAAATTAATCTTGAAAAAGATCCAAACTAGGATCGAAACGTTGATTATGTTTGACTAAATTAGCAAAAATTGCTTTTGTTCTTAACAAAAGATCGAACCGCAGCGCCGAAAACATTTAAAGATTTATTATCAGCAAATACGATCGATAGAAAGAAACATATTTACTATGTAAGGATCTTTTGAATCGTTCACTGCAGCTTCGATATTTATGATATTCATTTTGAGGACACTAAACAGTTTAACATCAATCAAAACGTGGGAATCCGGACGAAATTATTAACTTGTTAAATGAACCCGGCACCTAGGTATAAATTGATCTGCGAGCAGCCTGGGTATTCGGAAAACTATCTCGAAAGCAAAATGAAGGAACAAAGAGCTTCCCGTTTCCTGTTCGGGCTAGTTACCGAGCCATTGTGCCGGCGCGAGTATTATAATCGCCTAATCGAATGCAGCAACCTTGGAGCGGCTCCGAAAGAAGGTCTGAAACGAGCCAGGAGGTATATCTCGATGGAATGGGGTCGACGAGCGTGCACGTACATACACGTGAAATCGTGCCTTCGTCGACGGGTTCGCGGTCGGACTTTCTACGAGTATTGCTCTCGAGCGTTCTACTAGAAAAAGGTGGTTCGTTAAAATTGCACGGGTCCCGGCATTTTTGTCGTTGAACGGGGGGGAAACGGCTGGTCTGTCGCGTGGGTGGACGGGGGCCCGACGGTTTCCGTTCGAATTTCGCTCGTTCGCGGGCCGGACGTGTTTGTTTGAAAAATGTGTCTGCCCGGAACGGGATGGTCTGTAGAATTTTATTTATAATTCAGCGCGCCGCTGCGTTGGGCTGAATCGAGCGCCCAATTTCGGGCCGACCCGGCCCGCAGGAAATATGAGGACGCCATAAAACGTACGCTCGCTGCGGGATAAATTATAGGAATTGTATAACAGACTACACATCTCGAAAATAGAAACGTATCGAGGGAGTATGTTCAATTATTCGACACGGACAGACGCGAGTCGAGAACTTCAACGTAACAGAGTAACATTATGGCAACCTTTCCGGTTGCCTGGTAAAAAAATCTTGAAATCCGGTAGCCCGGACGAGAAACTTTCTCGGGAGAATCAGCGCGAGTTTCGAAACCGGAGACGAAATTCCAGTCGCGTCGCGGACGAAATTGAACAAAAAGATTCCGTGGAGATATCAAAGGGGCTGGAAACGATAGAAGTCGATCGAGGGTAGGCGGACAGTTGGCGGGAGGTCGAGCGTTGATTGTATCCCGCCTGTAAATAAGAGTCGACGTAATTGGATTCATACCCCTGCGCTCGAAGATGTCCGCCCGATGGTGCTCCGGGCTCCTGGAGAGACCGTTCGCTCTAATTTCACGGGGCGAGTGTCCCCCGGAGACGATGAACCGTGAAGCGTCGGACCCCCGAATCTGTGCTTTGCACTTCCGCCCGCGAATCTTGTTTGCGCCTTCCACCGGAAACTCTCAGATTTTCGGCTGCTAACGATGTTTACCTAGAAACTTCGCCCGGAGTCCCGCGCGGGAAACGTTATCCGACACCGACTCCTCAAAAAGGAACACCGAGGCAATTTAATCGGCAGAAAACTCCCATTCGCTAATTAACTGGGCCAATTAGACGCTGGAACCGATATTAATTTGACAGTTCTTTTAGACTGGGATCATGGACATTTTATTGAGAACCGTCTACGCTGAGCTTGAAATTGAAAATTAAAATCGATTTGTCATCTTTCAAATGTCGTCCTCACGTGTTCTTCAAGTAGGTAATACGAGGAATTCCTTTTCTTCAGCTTCCTAAGTAATTGCTCATTCTGATTCTCCTAACTCGTTTAATCTTGATGAATGTACACCAACCGAATTTTTATGGGACGTTCCAGAGACTATCACGATCGAAACGGTGCAGAAAGAGATTAATTTTTTTGGCCACGGAGGCCGGAAATCCTCGTTAGCAGGGACGCGAATGTAGTTGACGTGCGTCGTCGCCGCGCAGGCTCGAGCGGAATCCAGGCATAAGAAGCAGAAGAGAAGCCGAATGTTGACTGTGGTATGCACGGAACGAGCACCGGCTGCCGTAGTTTACCGTTATATTTCCGTGAGAGACTCCGGTTCTTCAGGGAAGACCGTCTTTGATGCGCGACCCTCCACTCTTCCTCCTCGGCTTCTTTTCCGTCGTCGAGCCACTCGATTATTGCAATTTTCTTTCGGGGATCTCGCGACTTTCTGCGCCGCGAGCGGAGCACGCGTTACCACGATGAGAAATAACATGTAATTCTTGTTCCGTCTGGCCTAGCCCCGTTTTTCAGAATTCCGCGAGCTCCTGTGGTGGATGGCGCACTCGCGCGGAGCCGCGAATACGAATGAATCGGATGGAATACGAATGGAATCGTGTTGGACCAAGGACATAACTCTGCTCGAAGGAGCGCTTGCATTTATCATCGCACGTTGCTTTCGCTGAATAAATTATACCCGCTGCCTCTTTAGTGTCGCTGCGCTCCAACCGGCTCGACGCAGCGCGACGACGCGATTTTAAAGAGAACCGGTCGACGATCTGTTTTGTTCGCTGTCGACCTTGTTAATCATTTTTTTCACTTTTTGTTCAGCTGGATTCTTGACTCGAAGCCACGCCATTAAAAAGAAACACTTTTCACACTGTTCGAAACTTCTCTCGTATTTTTATTCATGGATTTACAGTAGAGAAAAGCACTTGTTTCTTCATTGTCACTTCTTCATCGCTAGACTGCGAATCTTTATGCAAAATAAAAACGTTCTGCTTTGATTGTGGCCAGCAGGAATAAAATAAGACTTGATTTCATCTCTTAACAACTTTGATGCATTAAAAACATCACAATACTATTAAATTTTCCTGATCTTTTACTGTTTTATGTTTCATCCAACAAATTTTTTCATAAACGCATAGAGATCCGCAGTCTATTCATCACAAATAACTGCTAACGGAAAAAGAGATACGTTTTCTCAGAACTGAGAAATATTATAATTTCCAATTGACACATAAAATGCTACTACAATTCCTTCCGCAGCGTCCAACGAATCCAAGGAACAAATATTTTCTGTATAACGAGCGCACACTTAATTGCTACCTTAGACTTACTCCGCCTTAATTGTTTCGCCGAGACACGTCCCCCTATAAATTCGAGTGTTCTTTATGCACGACTGTGAAGCAATCAGTCCACGAAATACGCGCGATTGCCATCTTAAAATAGTATACTCCCGAGTGAAATTTTCTCTAGACCCGATGGAGCCAGTAGCAAGAGGTATTTCATTTTCGTCTGTATCTCCGGCCGACATTTGTCACGGAAACTCAATGCCTATGAATATTAATGGGGCGTGCATTTCCGCTCGGTCAAAGGGACTTCTCTCTCACTATTTTTTTTTAAGCCATCGTGTACACGGTTTCGTGGAGCGACGACCGCGAGGGTACGAACGATGGAACCGTTTGATACCTTTTATCGGATTTTCTTCGGCGGTCCCTCCTCCTCGTCTCTGTTTTTCACCGTTTCCTCGTGGCTCCGCCGCGATTCATGAATATTCTAGCGTCGATTACCGTGGAACAGCGTTGCGGCTCTCTCTACCATTGTCGTTTACCAGAGTATAGCGATGTCGTTGCATCATTCGCGTCACAGTCGTTCGAACCGGTGCCGGTGCCTGGGCACGGCTTCTCGAAAGCTTCCGCGGAGAAATGTAAAACGTGACTGGTTGTCCGATGAGACCAACAAGATTGTCCCGCGTCGAAAACCGAGGGTAATGAAAACTAGCCTGAAACAGCCGTGTCCCACCCGTAAAATGCCCGCGCGCCTCCGTCGAAATTGCGTTATCGGATGTTCGGATCGAACGTCCCGAAAATACGCGAGCAAGCGAGAGAGAAAAACCGAAAATTCGACAATCGTTTCGCGGATCGCCTCTGTCGACCGGAATAATTCGCGAGGGAAGCAATTCCGATCCTAATACTCGCGGACGTGTCAATTCGGTTTGACGGTTAAATCGAAATTGTCCCGTTCGATCGCAACCGGTTTAAAGAAATCGTCCCGTCGAAAAGTCACAATTGCTCGTAATGAATGCAACTTTCTGTAGGCACTCTCGAAAGGCGACGCCAACTTTCAAAGTTTTCAGGTCATAAATCATTCCACGCCGAATCGATCATGTTGCGAGGTCGATGTCGGGAAGTTTGCTCGCGTATAACGTAGTACACGTGAAATTAAGGGCAAGTTAAGTCATCGTTTTGCTGGCTGGGAATTCGGTGATCCTGCGAGTTTCATCTTGGGATAAGATCGTAATTTCCGCAATATTTTCTTCAATGAAAACATGCGTGTTCTTCGAAAGAAGGTATTTGTCCTCATTTATACACTTCACCGAGTACAATTAATTTACGCGAACATACACTCCCGCTCAAAAGTATGTGGACAATATGCTTGATTTTTATATGAATTTTTGGTGAGTTTCGTTCAATTTTGTGCGGTCTAGTTTACGCAGTACCAGAGACTATATTTTAATAATAATTATGCGAGTTGCGTATGTCGAATTTTTGTTCAACCCTTGTGTCGATAATCGGGTACCCACTTCAAATATTTTTCTAAAACTTCTTTAACACTTTTGTTGATAAATAAAAAAATTATTTTTATGTCTATGATATACAGGGTCATCCGTTTTTAAACGGACAAACGAAAACCAGCTATAAAGAACCCCAAATGGAACAAGTTTTACCCCTGCCACTTTTTTTGTTTCGGCCTTGATTTCTAGAAAATTGCAAAAAACCATAATTTTTTTAGTTCACATAAACTTGAATATCTCGGGACTCCAGTGATGAATCTTGATGATTTTTCCTTTGTTTGGTTTAAAATAAATAGGGGCATCTTTTTTGTTAACAAAATATTTTTGTATGACCTTCGGATCTTTGTTTTTTTGGCATAGGGCACGTCGTGGAAAAATTATGGTTTTTTGCGATTATCTAAAATTCAAGGCCGAATCAAAAAAAGTGGTAGGGGTAAAAATTGTTTCATTTGGGGTCCTTTATAGCTGGTTTACGTTTGTCCGTTTAAAAACGGATGACCCTGTATGTGGACAACACGTTTAATTTTTATATGAATCTTTGATCAGTTTTATTCTATTTTATGCAGTCTAGTTTACACAGTTAATAATAATTCATTAGATATCTTAAGGATAATTATTATTATTGTCTTAAGAAGAGACAGCGGACCGCGCCAATGGATCATCGATTAAATTGTACAATTTGGTACTATTAGAATAAATTATACTTGCAACAAAGTGTCCTCATACTTTTGAGCGGAAGTGTAACAAGTTCAGAGGCGTTTTAATCACTCAGTTTTCTTTGATCTTTCCGACGAGATTTTAATTAATTCCGTCGACTTGACGCATGCGGCGGAAGTCAGTCACTCCATCCACGCACGGACAAACGTTCTATTCGATGGTAATTGCACTTTAATCAAATAATGTAATTATTTCAATCTTTCCAGGTCGGAAAATAATAAAATATTGAGGAAGGTTGTTCCTATATGCTCGTGTTACTTTAAACGTACGCGTTGCGAGAGAAACTTTTGGAACAACCTAATAGTTCACTCGGGGAGGACGTCGACTGCACAAAACGTTGAACAGATGTGATTTAGAAAATGTCGGGCAACTATGATGTACTGCAAATGTTTAGGCCGAGAATTTTTATCCGTCGTTAATCAGGAAGATATTTAAGTAGGGAGCGGACAAGATTTACGGTACGCTGCAGTGTATCGCGACGAGGTATCGGCAGTGAGTTCGCAGTTCCTGATGCCGATCTCTTGCCTCGTTTCGCAGAACAAAAAAGAAGTCCGCGTTCTCCACGGTCGAAGTACGGTTCGCCAAACGAGACGGTGTGTTTTTTTTTTCGCGTAGCGATAAAACCCGTCCCGTACACCGCACGCGTTTCTGAGTCGACTTATCGCGGGTAACCCGGCGCACTGATAATATTTAATCTGCCCGGGCAAAATCTAATTGGTCGCGTTGCGTGTCCAGTTCCAGTATTCGAAACTTTCACCACGACAAGGTGAAACACCTCCTTTTCACAGGCTGCGTTACTTTTTACTTCGCCGACGATAAAAGTCACGATTCAACCTGTCGCACGGAAAATAGAGAAATATTGCTGGAACTCCTACCCGGCCCGCGACACGCCGACTTCATTGCACTCGCGAGTTCTGATACACACGAGATTAACGAGGGAACAGATTCGAGACGCGAAACGGACTCGGCGAATACAGCACATTATCGACCAGGTGTTTAATAAGACTGCGGATCTGCATGTCAAAACTGTATGAATTCTAAGAAAAATGTAAACTGAATTTAGGTGTATTGTCATTTGGTCTATGTATTGTGTCGTTCGGAAAGTCATTTCGTTTTCTAGCTAATTTTTTACCATTTAGAATAAGTTTGATTATTATTATTATTATATTATTATTATATATTATATACGGACCAAGGTCCTTTTATACAAATGTATACAGTTTTTTACAGTATAACTGATAAAAACAAAAAGAAAACTTAACAAAGAAAAGGTCTTAACCTAAAATTTACATAATAATGGACCGCGCAAAACGAAACAAATACAGGTACGATTAACAAATAGTATTGCGCAATTTTGTTTTGAATACCTGTAACGAGCCATTAAAAAAATCAATATTGTTATAAAATATGTTAGAGCTAGCAATAATGCGATTTATTGGATTTATTACTCCATATGAGGATTTGGATTTCGTTGTTTGGAATCTTGCTCTTATTCTCAAAACTCGTTCAGGTACATAGAAATTTATTTGCCCCAGGAGTGCTGGACAATCTATATTATTATTTAACAGATTAAAGATATAGCTCTGGTCGGAAACCTTCCTTCGATCGGATAATGTTCCAGGTTGACTGTGTTTAATATTCTAGAGTAGTTATGATCAAAGATTGACATTGGGTTGTTTGTCTTATATGCACAAAACCTGAGGAATTTATGCTGCACTCTCTCTAGCATGATTTGATATTTAACGCTATTCGGAGACCATATAATTGAAGCATATTCTAACTGGGGACGGACAAGGGTAATATATAACAACCTAAGTGTATGGATTGAATGAAAATCTGAGGAAAAACGAAGTATGAAACCGAGCATTCTTGAAGCGGAGTTGACAATGTGATAAAAATGGTTGGAAAAGTCTAAGGTAGAGGAGAAGTGAATTCCTAAGTCTTTAACTTCTGTTATTGAGGAGAGAATACAGTCATTAAGACGGTAAGGATATATAAGAGGTACAGAACGACGGGAAGACCGCATAATATGGCATTTATTAATGTTGAGATCCATACCGTTCCTGTGACACCAGTCGCAGAAACGATCCAGGTCTGCCTGTAATCTGGAAGCATCTTCCCGGGACGAGATGATTTTAAAGATTTTTAAATCATCAGCAAATAGGAGAAAGTAACAGTGTTGAAAAATGGTGGTCAAATCATTAATGAACATTATAAATAGTAGAGGCCCCAGATGGGAAGCCTTGAGGTACACCGGATAGAACTTTTATGACATTTTGTTCTATGATCTCTTGCGATTTATACAACTTAAAGATCCCATGACGGAGAATTTCTGTTTTTTATTAGCAAAATATTGACTTACATGACTTTTCTTGTTTGCACGACATAAAAAATTTGCACCGCATAAAAAATGTCGGAAAAAGCGAAAAAAATAGTAATTGATGGTACTTCCTCTCCTTAAACAGCGCACAAATTTTCCTTTCGCGCACTGCATTTTTATCCTTGCGGTAATAAAAAAGCAAAAGGTGATGGAAATGCGTACTTTGATTTTTGATTTTGCATATTTAACGATGGTAATACATACTTGTGAGATTAGAAAGCACTGCAAGGTAGGAAGTTACATCCGAAATGTCAGCTGTCAAGATATACCACGATTGTGCGATTTAAAATAAGGTTAGTAATAACAAATGGAAGCAATGTCATTTCTACACGAAAAGCGAAACGACTTTCCGAACAACCCAATATAATACAAACTCTGTTTACGTGCTTTCATGTTTTTTTTCGACGATTCCTTTTTTTAGTCAACAATTGACGATTAACTTCATCAATCGATTGAATCAATCGTCGATTTTTCCATGATTTCTTATTTTAATCGTACACATTAATCAATCATGATTAAAATTTTAATCGATTAATGCCCAACTCTGGTATACTGTTCAAAAACTTATATTCCGTTTTCTCAAGGCCTGCAAGTCGATTCCGAGCATTTTAGATAATTGTATTTACGGTTCTTATATGCGACACCTGCGGTCGAGAGTTGTTGCCTCATCGCCACGCCGATATCAGCTGTGCGAATTCAACAACAACCGGCGAGGTGATCGACCGCCTAGGTAAACCTCGCCGTATCAAAATTTTGTCAATCCCGTCAAATTGTATCGTGGCCCATCGCATCCTGTTTTCCTTATTTCAATTCCGCAGCACCGTTTATTAGGTCATTGCCCTAACGAACATTGCTGCGATACTACAGTAAATCTTCAATCGGAGTCCTGGGTCGCCTATCTAACCGTAGTCCAGTGCCTACTCACTCCACTGCCGGCCAACGCTGCGCCGCGCCGTAGGGCGGCGATGTTTGATCTCGGCTCGGGTATATCGGTGTGAACACCACACATTGACTCGACTGAATCGAAGTCTCAAACTTCTTAATTTTAATGATCGGTTTATGGGACTTTAACTAGCTTATTCCTGGCGTTTCGCTGATTAAAATGGTACCAAGAACGATATAATTGGGCCAATATTTAGTAGTTTAATCGACGATGAAAGTTTCGAACGCAACGAAGAAGAGCGTATTGGAAAGAAAGAGACGCGAACAGTAGCCGCCGTCGGCACAGTTCAAAGGCCCGCGTTGTTGCTGATCTTCGTTGCGTTCGAAATTTTCATCGTCGATTAAACCACTAAATATTGGCCCAATTATATCGTTCTTAGTACCACTTTAATCAGTGAAACGCCAGGAATAAGCTAGTTAAAGTCCCATCATGATATCATAGAAAATAAAGAAGTTAAGATTTTGGTGTTTCATTGTGATGACGCACGGGCCTTTAAACTGTGCCGGCGACAGCGACACGCTTCGGCCACGCGATCCTATTTCATTCTGTCCTTCTCTATGTTCGGCTCGTCGTTTGAAGTCTCGGCGCGGTCGACGGAGTCATAAAAAAATAGCCTCTCTACGCTACCCAAGTCCGTTCAACACACGGGTGTTGGGACTCCGATCGAAGATTTACTGTACTCGTTTAATTTCAGTCCCCACTACTTGATCCTTCCGAAATCGATAGCCTACAAGGGTATAAAAGAAGCTGCCTTTGTCGAATTCTTGCAACTCTCGCTTCTATACATATATTGTCCCACGGGAGTCCGGACTCGTTCCGCGCAGCTTGGAAGATGGTGGGGGCGCAGCGAGCCTATCATCTCTCACTCCACTACCCCCTCCCCGCTTTCTTGAACCAATTGGGGCGAAGATGCGCAGCGACGAACGAACACTGGTCTTTACGCGAGTCCGGACTCTCGTGGGACAAAGTGTAGTCACACTCGTGAAGACGTATTTCTTGCCATACTGCACTTCTGATAATTCTTCTAATTTCTGAGCTACTTGTCATACTGACGCCTCTCTTCCGACCGTGATCGCCCATTACACAATTTGTCATCTACATTTCTTATAGTTTTGCCTTTTGTATCATTCATTTTCGTTAAATATATCTTTATTGTTAGCCATACCTTGTCAAACCTTCTCTTCTACACATTACATCTCTCCTTCAACTAGAGTTTACAACATATGTATACCGAGGTTCCACTGTAGTTCAGGTTGATAGTATGAAACAGAAGTTAAATTAAAATGCATTTCCTCTTTCAATCATTTCGGTAAGTCGAAAATTACGTCGATCGAACGGATCGAAAGTGCCATGGAACTGTTTCACCAACCGAAAATAAACAATCATCTTTTTAAGGACTATCCGCTTGTTACGATAATGTAATTACTACCTACAGATCGCGATCTTCAAAGTTTCAAACGTGGCAATTAAAGAAGCCATAAAATTATTTCCCGACGCGATCTTACACTTTGCCAAACTGAAAACAGAGAATCACAATCTCGAAGAGTCACGCGCGACATTTAGGAAAAATATAAAAATCGTAATCGAGGTTGTCCATCCGAACCAAACTGTAGACAGAAAACCACGATCTCCTGGGTTGCCATGCGGAGCCACGAGATAATTTTCGAAGAGGATCGATGGAACGACGATTTTCTTATGGTGTTCTCCCGTTGAAAACAGAATACCGCGGCCTTGAGGTAGAATCGAGCTCGAACACGAGAGGGGGCGCGAATTACGAGCGCGTTTGATAGGGCTCCGAGGTGCAGCCGGCCGCCTCTTGTATGACGTAAACGTTATACGAGCGACTCCCATATAAACTGCACCCGTAGACTTAGCGGTGTAGTTGTCACGGTATATACTGCAGCGCGATATAGTTACCTGCGTAGTTACAAGCGGGGATTATCATTGCCGTGGCACGTAATTGCTTCTCGGCCGTGTACGGTTGCACGCACGGCAACTGAACGCGAGGGATCCGGCGCGCATTATGCACGCGTTGTCAAAGACACGGCGCCGTTAGCTCGTTGCCACGATATTTCGCGCGGTGCAATCCCGCGAATCCCGCTCCTTGCATAAACTAATTTCTTAACAATTACCGGCACAGTTGTCTCCGAACGAAATTCTTCTTTCGCCTCGTCGCTTCTCGCTTCAAATTGAAATTATTAGCTGCATACGAGAATGAAACGTGTTTCATTAAAGTAAAATGTTATGTATCATATCGTATAATAATTACAAGATTTTCTGGGTCGATGAAAATGTGTCGTTGTTGTGAACAACAACGTTGACACTAGCGTTTACATGAAACTAATCCATTCGAAACAATCACAACCGTTCTTGCTGTACATTTTGGAGTTCGTTCTGCTGGGTTTGTGGCTTTATCAACGCTGATCCTCTGTTGGACAACTTTTATTTCGTATAAGGATCTGCAGTGAAAAGTGACTAAATTATTTTGATTTTATGGGATCATTCGGTAGTCAACGCGACGATAAAAGTTTTTAAAGAAATCACACATAGTTCATAAATGTATCCAGACTCCAGACATTATTTTATGTGAATGTATCTATACGAACTGTAGATGACATTATTTCCAAGTGTGGAAATATTTTACCACGTTTTTATTAGCTCGCGTTCTTGTTTGTCTGTTTGTTCGGTACAAATTTTGCAATTGATTTTAAACTAACTTCCCGCTGAGCTAGAGACTTGAAATTTTAAACATAGCTCAGAACTGGATGACAATGGAATATTTTAAAAAACTTTTTTAAAAAAGCCTATGCGTTCAGGAGATATAAATTATTAATAATTTGAACCTTTGCACCCCCCGCCGCGTGGCGTAGTACGTCTTCGCGTTCAGCGTCCCCACTCTACTACGTGTTCCCACTCTGACTCATCCCCACTCTACTGACCCGCTTCGCACCGAAGGAGCTCAGTGTGCGTCAGTGTGCGTTCGAGCTCCGTGCGGTGTATACAAAGTTACTACGTATTATTATAATATAATGTTTGTTTACCAAGCGAAAGAACAGTTACACCGAAATTCTCCGTCGAACCTTTATCTTTGACATTTTACCACGGCGTTCGTTTTCGATATGACGCGTCGCAATACCGTCTGAAATTTACGACATGCCTCTGTTATAATCTCATCAAAATGTTCAAAATCGATTGTAAAATTGCACACATATAAGGCTAAAAAGCAGAAAAGAATTATTTAAATAAAAATTAATTTTTTAAAAATACCACGTTTTTAAACGGACTAAAAAGTATAAAATAAAATTTTAAAAAACGCCACGTTTAAAAACGGACTAAAAAGTATAAAATAATTTTTTCTAGCCCCATACAGATTCCTAATCCCGTACAGATAGTCCTGAAAATTTGTGATTGTGAATTTTGAATAGCTATGAAAATATTTGTAAGATTTAAAACGAAAAATGTGGGGCGCATGCAATAGATAATTGATGCATGAACACCTAAATCACTAACAATTTTATTGCACTGCAAATGATATGAACTGTTTTGGGAGTTTCCTCAGCGGCAACTACTCTCTACACTCCTTACTATGTATTATCTTGCGCCTCACGTTTTTCGTTTTAAATCTTACAAATATTTCCATAGCTATTCAAAATTCACAATCACAAATTTTCAGGACTATCTGCACGGGGTTAGGAGCTGTATGGGGCTAGAAAAAATTATTTTATACTTTTTAGTCCGTTTTTAAACGTGGTGTTTTTTAAAATTTTATTTTATACTTTTTAGTCCGTTTTAAAAACGTGGTATTTTTTAAAAATTTATTTTTATTTGATTTCCAACGAACGTGTTGTACAGATTTTTGGTCGTCCCGAGGCGTTGATAGGGAGGAACGGATTGAATCAGGGAAAACGAGGGACGGATGGGGTTTAATGATCAGCGATTCCGGTTGTAGCCGTAGAGTTTTCGCAGAGTGAGAGAGCGAGAGCGAGAGAGACGGAAATTGACCTCGGGACGGATCGCGTTACCGCGATCCAGGGTAGATCGTTACCGCGCGCGTCTCCGTTAAGTAACGATGCCGTATCTTCGGCGTGGGTGTGTTGCGTCGGCCGGTATCCTACACGCGGTATCTACACTATACTGTACACCATGTGCGCGGAGTACATGGCCGATTGCGCATGAAACCATTCACGCGAGGGAAGCAATTCGGTCTTGCGGCAACGTTAAATCGTACACGCGCGCGCGGCCCGATGCCACGGACAACGGAGCCACGATCATTTCCATTCGAACGAAAACGAGCGATCACGGAAAAAAGAGAAAGTTACGTCTTCCGTGCAGTACCCCGCCATTATTGCGCGTTGCGCGCCGGTTCCAGGATCTTGAATCTTCTCGATGCTTTCGAGAACCACGGGTCTCCCGCGCTCGATTGATTCCGAAAAAGAGAAACTGCGGGCGTAGGTTCTTTCGATTCTCCTCAAGCGGAGTAGCTTCTAAGAGCCGGGGAAGCTATCGTATAAATCCATAAATACTCTGCTATCTGATGAAACGACTCGATCGTAATTTACACCGCTATGCGGATATTGTGATACAAGAATTTCTGATTAAATAAGAAAACCCAGATTATCATGAAATATTATAAACGCATAGATTCGCGTGGAGATTCGGAGCAGTAACAATTCGAGCAATTAAAATCGGCTTAACTTGCTCATACAGTTTTCGCTGGCTCGCGGAACTAATATGCCTCGTCGCTGATTCGAACCGTGCAAGAAAGCTCGCGTATTTTTTTTCCCCGACGACGATTTCTAGAGACGTGCAAAAAGCGCAGGCTTTAAAAAGCAGCAATATAACAATGCGTGCAATTAAAATCAGCTTAAAACTCGCCGTTTACTTCTTGCATTTTCCCCGAACACTTAAGTCTCGTTCTTGATTCGAGGTTTAAGTCGGTACTTTAGAACCGATGTGTTCCTTTACGCCGGCAATTTCTCGGATTGATATAGGGGGTGCGGAGTATAAGTCGCGCGATAACGATCCGCGCAATTAAAATCGTCTTAACCCGGCGGTGTAATTTTTCGCGAGTTCACGGGAGCGAACGTGTCGCGTTGGTGATTTAGGGCTTAATAAGCCACCGAGGAAAAATGTGGTACACCGGGTCTTTGACCGTCGCAGCGGTCTAACGGCGCTGTCCGAAGGAAACAGATATTGCATAAAGCGTTCTTTTTTTTTCACAGCCGAGTGCTGGCTCGTGGATTTCCTCTTGCGTGTCAAATTATTACTCATTACGACCGGTCGTTATTCCCTTATCGAGGATCGTTCGAGGAGAAAAAGAGAAAGAGAAATCTGCGTTTCACCCCTTCCGTTCTCCTGGCAGTAATTCCGCCCTTGTCGCGCGAACGCTTATTTCACCAGCTTTCCGGTTACAGAGCTCGTTTCGTTTTCGTTCGATTCGATTCGACTCGATCTGATTCGATCCGAGCGTCGCGTTATCGAGGCACAATTCGAGAAGCCTGGCTCCGGTTACTCGGCCGTCGAGTGGCTCGGCTCGGTTCGCTTTCTCTCATCCACGGATAATTTCCCGTCGCGAGCTCGATGCATATTTTATTCGCGAGCCCGGAGCCATGTAAATCACCAACAACTGCGGCTCTCCACCGTATTTGCGTTTCTTGTCCGTTTTCCGCTCGGCTACGGGACGCAATCGTGGATTCCTCGATGCAGACGCACTTCGGGAAATGCTCGGCCAGTCGATCGTCCCCGGAAGACTTCGACTACTGGCAAAATGGATAATCAAGACAACATAAAGTATCGCTTACTTGTAAATCAATAGTTTCGTAGAAGGAACGTGTTGTGTCTTGTCAGTGCTCAACTGCGATTAGCGAGCCGCTGGGAAACACTCCTCACGAAGAGGTATTAAACAACGGTACATTCAAAGACAGAGTACTGTGTTAAAATTGACCCAATAAAAACATCCTCTAAACAGGAGCCAGGTTTCTATGGCCGTAGAAAGTTGTGAGATCAAACAAAATACGGCCACGTTCGTTAGCTTAGAAATACCTCTTGCAATACTGAAAAGCGTTTGTAAAAATTAGTTTAAAAGAACGCTATTTAATTTTTAAAGAGTTACATGGAGGGCTAAATTATTCAAACTTGGTCGCTATCTAACACCTTTTATGGCCATTGGTTTAAAAAGTAACGGCCAAGTTTGAATAATTTAGCCCTCCATGTAACTCTATAAAAATTAAATAGCGTTCTTTTAAACTAATTTTTACAGACACTTTTTTCAGTATTGCAAGAGGTATTACTAAGCTAACGAACTTGGCCGTATTTTGTTCGATCTCACAACTTTTTACGACCATAGGAACTTGGCTCCTGTTTACAGGACGTTTTTGTTGGGATTTCATCAATTTCTGTTGAAATTTCATAAATTATCAAGTAGGCATCAAAGGAAAAAGATCCTTTTCTAATCTGCAAGACAAAATCCAAATTCAATGTATCGAAGATTAACGCTCTGCCGGCGACGCTCGGATCCGTTTGCCTCCCGCCGCTATAGACGATGCTCGTAGCAGTTTCTATTGTTTACGTTAGAGCGATTGTTTTTTTCATCAGTATTTGTTGCGACTTCGAAGCTAATAAAACGTATACTTATGTATGTTATGCTGCTATGTTCTATCCTGCGTACCTATTTCGTAATGTTTTTTTTCAATACAACCCCTTTAAGGTGTAAAATTTCAAGCTTTGATAATTATTCGTTTGAGAGTTTGTTATGGTGGACCTATGTACCAAATTTCAAGCTTGTAGGTCAATGCGAAGTACCCAAAAGATTTTGATGATCTGCCAATCAGTCAGTGTCAAATTTAGCGATTTTTGAGGTCCTATATCTCGGAACCTACTACTGTTGGAAGATGAATGTTTTGTCAATATTGCGACATGATAGCATTTAACAAGTGTACGAAATAACATCTCTCCATCTGCCTCCAGTGCCGAGTTATAAGCCTCTAAAAAACGGCTAAGTTGTTTCGTTTAAAAGGAGGTAGTGCAAGAACTTGGCTGATGCACTACCGTGCACCTAGACTTGATTGACTGAGACTCTACGTTGCGACTGACCTTCCTTCGAAGGTCTGTGAATAAGGAAACATCGTGGAGGTGAAAATTCATTCCCTCCATCTAATATTGAAAAGTAGGGCCTTAGCCAATAGCAGAGTAGAAGGTTTGTTAATGAGTTTGCTGCGTCAAGTACCCTTGAGAGCGGTGCGGCCCAAGGGTTTCAACCAACATCTTGTAGCTGTTCCCGAGCCACGAATCAATCAACTCATCAAAGAGATACGGATTGGTCTCTCAAGAATGGCATCATTCAAAATCGAGCACAGTGTAGACCCCAATTGACACTCGAGTCTGCCACACACTAGGCACGTCTCAACAGAACGCTCCAGTGAAAATTCTGCCAGGGAAAATCGTGCACATTATGCGATACCGTCCACACGAATGTATCGACAGTTTCGCACGGTTGCGCGCACACAGACGACACGATCGAGAGGTTGCACTCGAGCGGGGCGAGACAAACATTTTTACGCGAAGCCAGAAGCCTCGGCCGGCAACCGATCAATTATAGTCCGGGCTTGGTCGTTTATTTGCCTGCCGCTCGGCGGATTTTCATCGTGGCTGAATGGCTGCTCGTCTTCGATCCAGTTTTACCGCGTGTTTTTTTGCCGGACGGTAACCCGACCTGCTCGCCGAACACACGCGTACAATTTTCCCGTTCTATTTAAGTGCATCGCCGCGTTTGCACGCCGCCTACCGTACGGGCTGCTTCACTTAACGGTATCGACTTGCCCATTGTGGATGAAAGGAACGGTGCATCGGAGATCTGCTAACACGTTGTCCTCCCGACTTGCTGCCTTGTTGAAGGCCAATCACCAGTTGTATCAGTCGCATCTTTGTCAGCACTTGTGTGAACTTGTCTTTTAGTAACTGGTGAATCGAATTGTTAGCAAGCTATGCTGCATCTCAAATCCTTTTTTCAACAGCGACGTTTGGATTTTACCACGTTTTTATTAGCTCGCTTTCTTGTCTGTCTGTCTATCTGTTTGTTCGGTACAAATTTTGTTCGGTACAAACTTTACAATGGATTTAAGCATGTGTATGTATGTGTATTTATATATATATACAATATAAAACAATACAATATAAAACAATATGCAGTAAAAGCTCCTTCGTTGTCCAAAGGCCGGGGGTTTGAGAGAACAACGACCGTGCCCGGACACTATTTTATGACGTTTTTACCACGTTTTGTATTAGCTCGCTTTCTTGTCTGTCTGTCTGTCTGTTTGTTTGGTACAAATTTTGCAATTGATTTTAAACTAACTTCCCGCTGAGCTAGAGACTTGAAATTTTAAATATAGCTCAGAACTGGATGACAATGCAATATTTAAAAACAATTTTTTAAAAAAGCCTATGCGTTCAAGAGATATAAATTATTAATAATTTGAACCTTTGCACCCCCCGCCGCGTGACGTAGTACGTTTTCGCGTTCAGCGTCCCCACTCTACTACGTGTTCCCACTCTGACTCATCCCCACTCTACTGACCCGCTTCGCACCGAAGGAGCTCAGTGTGCGTTCGTGTGCGTTCGAGCTCCGTGCGGTGTTTACAAAGTTACTACGTATTATTATAGTATAATGTTTGTTTACCAAGCGAAAGAACAGTTACACCGAAATTCTCCGTCGAACCTTTATCGTTGACATTTTACCACGGCGTTCGTTTTCGATATGATGCGTCGCAATACCGACTGAAATTTACTACATGTCTCTGTTATAATCTCATCAAAATGTTCAAAATCGATTGTAAAATTGCACACATATAAGGCTAAAAAGCAGAAAATAATTATTTAAATAAAAATAAATTTTTTAAAAATACCACGTTTTTAAAACGGACTAAAAAGTATAAAATGAAATTTTAAAAAACGCCACGTTTAAAAACGGACTAAAAAGTATAAAATAATTTTTTCTAGCCCCATACAGATTCCTAACCCCCTACAGATAGTCCTGAAAATTTGTGATTGTGAATTTTGAATAGCTATGGAAATACTTGTAAGATTTAAAACGAAAAACGTGAGGCGCAAGATAATACATAGTAAGGAGTGTAGAGAGTAGCTGCCGCTGAGGAAACTCGCAAAACAGTTCATATCATTTGCAGTGCAATAAAATTGTTAGTGATTTAGGTGTTCATGCATCAATTATGTATTGCATGCGTCCGTTTTTTAAACGTGGCGTTTTTAAAAATTTTATTTTATGCTTTTCAGTCCGTTTTAAAAACGTGGTATTTTTTAAAAATTTATTTTTTTGTAGTATTCAACTTGTAGCAATGACTAAGTACGTGCATTTATATGACAATGACAATAATAATTGTTGATCGCGTCTGATATTTAAACAAACTTATATCTTCAGTTCTTTTCCCTCCGGTAGTGAGTCCTCGTTTCTCCAAGGATTTGTGTAAATTCCAAGCGATTGTAACAGAGCTGTCGTTTACATATTGATTTCTCGTCCCCGAGCATTATGTTAAATATACTTGCGCTAACTAGCTGCGGCGTGGGCGATAGCGGAGTTAAGATTAGGAGGATTTGATTGTGGCTTAAGCAGAATCCCGGGTTAGGGTCGCCAATTAGCTGTTCGTTGATCTGGGAGGATGTGATAGTAGACAAAGCGTCTTCTATAATCCTCCGGGGAACAAAAATAAAACAGTATTCTAACTACAAACTTTACGATCACAATATCTCTATATTAGTAAACAAGTCACAGTCAAGCCGGTCAAAATTGTAATACCTTCAACCCAACGCGTAATCAGAACAACGTTGGAGCAGCTTTGTTTAGCCAAGCAATTTTCCGCTTCTCGCTGAAAACATGTTGCAGAAAACTATCCGGGATAAAGTGAAAATTGGAGTCACGTCATGAACACTCACTAGAAGCGAAGGTTTACAAGATAAAGAAGATTCTGTAAGCCCATTCAAAAGAAATCTCGGAGCCGGCTGTTTGACGCCGAAAGATAATTCATAGATCCGTTTCAACGTTAATGGAATTCCGGATGACGCGGTTCAGAGAGTCCCGGGCGAAATCGTCGAATATTTAGTGTCTCATTGTATTCTAAATATAGCGTCGCGAACTATCGTTTTCGCCGAACAAAGGGCGAATTATTCAGTCGGCCGGTATCATCGGATCGCGCCAGTTGCCTTCAGATTTTCCCCGGAACATTTCCTACACGGTTCTAATCTCTTCCTACACGAGATTCCGTGTACCTCCGGGGCATAGTATAATTCCCCGTGTACTCCAGTGACGCGAGCAACCTGCGCGCACACAATCGCATCCTCGGGTTCGACGGTGAGCGCGATGCACTTGGCGCGTACATGTAGATCTGTCCGACGCGACGTGCACGCGTCACTCGGCCCGCGCGTAGAAGCTATTTATGCGCGCATCTATGCTAACGAACCGCAAACGGGATCGTGGCGACGTTACGAACGCGACGACAATCTGCGAGCCCATTGTCCCTGACGAGCCCGAACGTCTCGATTCTGGCCACCAGAATCAACCCAGATGTCTTCGGGCGATCTCACACACTTGGCACTCGGTCCCTTGCATAGAATCATTCGATGATTCATTTTATAACCCACGAAATCGCTATTTTATCACCGTTTGAATTGCTCGCCGTGTATCACCCGGTACCTTCATTTGACAGCTGTTCACCACAAACTTGCAGAACTTGTCACGAAACTGTAAAATCCGTCAGTCGCGTGCGAGTCTGTTCCATTGGCAAGTCTACAATTTTAATTCATTTTGTTCAGAGCTGGACGCTGCTCTGCAAAGTCACCCGTTGTTCAAGCTCTCACGCGCCATGTTATCTCGCCGGCACAGCGCGATCTCGCCAAAACGCTGATCAATCAGCGTAGCCGAACTTTGCGCGGAAAATAGACCAAGCGCGTGATTGGTCGACACCCATTCTCGATCCTTCTGGAATGTTCTCGAACGCTTAACTGGAAACATTTGTGCGTGTCGAACTTCCCAGAAGGATCGAGACAATAAAAGAGAGAGAGCCAATATGATCTGAATATTGAATGATACCAATCAGCTGATCGGTACGACACACAGTGAATTTTCAAAGTGTTTCTTATTTTATATGTCTTGTTCACATTCATTTATTGCGAATTCTTTTGTACATAGACAATCTTTTGCTTTCAAAGTGCAAATATAGTGGGTGTACAAAGTATTCGTACACTTTTTAAAAACTAATAACATTTTTATTATTGTACCAAACAACCTGATTTTTTATAATCAATTAGAAGCATTGGTTTACGAAATGATATACAAAAAAGATTTTCCAAAAATTATAATTCACAAGGTTAAATGCAAAAATAAACTAGAGGGCTATTGTTGCTCGCTCGCTCGCGAGTAGGGTTGTTTTTGCTCGCTCGCTTCGTGAGCTCGCGGGTAGGACTGCTCTAGCGAGAGGGTTAGTGATACGCATGGCTAGTAGGGCCTACTGCTATTAATGTTTTTTATTTGGTGTGTGACTCTCCAAGAGTCACACAAAGAACTTCCCGATTCGTTACTCCTTCGCCAACATCGCTAACATCGTTTTTTTTGTACTTTCATCGATATTCTCCCAAAATGTATTCTTGGGAGTAGAGATGATTAACCCACTCTTGCATTGGAATAACTTTCGATTATTCCAAGCGGTAACATTAGCATCAGTTAAAAAAAAATTTTTTAATCTAAAAAAAAAATTAAGAAAAAAATTTTTTATGTAATTGCGTTTGGTTCTTTGGTGGAAAATTTTCGTTCTCCCTTATAAATTGCATTGTAGAATCAACTCTTTTAGAAAAAAAAACTAAAAATCTAAAAAACTACTTGACCAAAATGGACCAAAATCTAATCAGCTCTAAGTTACAGCGGAGCACATCGATTGCATCATTCATCATCCTGATTGCGTTGTTACTTTTTCTGAAAACGTTAACGAAAAATTTGATACCATACGAACGGACATACGCACACACACGCACACACACACACACATACAAACATTTTGATAAAAATAGTCTAAAATGACTCCAATGACCATGAAACGTGAAGATCTGCTAAAAAATCGATTTTCGATTTTCTGGGTAATTACAGTAACTTCCCTATGAATCGGGAAGTTAAAAAGGCATTTTTTTTTAAACTTTTTTATTTGGGTCCTTAGTTAAAATTTAAAATGTATGTTTTGTAGATCTATGTTAGTCATACACATGTTGAAAATTTCATTGATGTCGATTAACATACACACGAGCTACAAGCGGTTAAAAATGGTGAAAATCGTAGTTTTCCACGACTTTTGATCAGTTTCTGCTTAAAATCCACAGAATCGTACATCTTTCGACGCCTGTTGTTTTTTCCTGCGTCAATCGATTTCGATGAAATTTCCAACATGTGTATAAAGAACGTGGATCTAGAAAACATATTTTTTAAATTTTCATTAAGGGCCCAAATAAAAAAGTTTTAAAAAAATGCCTTTTTTATTTTTGCCTGCAACCTTGTAAATTGTAATTTTTGGAAAATCTTTTTTGCATATCAATTTGTAAACTAATGCTTCTAATTGATTATAAACAATCAGGTCGTTTGGTACAATTATAAAAAAGTTATTAGTTTTTAAAAGGTGTACGAACACTTTGTACACCCACTGTACATTTAAATTATAGCAGATCCAAATATTCCTGTTTACACTTTATTATCCATAGTACATTCCCGATACTTTTAAATCCATCGAACGTTTCTTTTCAATCCTCTCGCACACCCGTTTATTCGTGAAAAGAGATATCATAGCAGCAGATATTTACATCAACACGCGCGAGAGCAATAGGTTTGCTTTTTACTGGACGTTTTTATTGGGAAGATTTGCCGGTACTGTTTGTCTTACACGTTTCGCGCCCGGCGAAGTTGTTGGAACACATTGTTTACAATGAGGCTCGACCAAACTGTTCTTCGATCCCGAAAATGTCGGTCGCGTAGGTGTAGAGATGTAGAAATTGAACCGTCGCACAATGCGCCGAAATGCCTGTTTCTTGGATAAAATTCAATAACTTTTGTTCTGTTTATGATATTATGTATTTATTTAAACATTGAAAAACGATATTTATAAACAAGATTTTGTTTTATTGGTGGTTTTCAGTAGATGAATTCGCAGTTCAGTTCTTCCGAAACTGAAACTTCGTTTTAAATTAAATTTTTTTCATAAATAGCAACTGATTGGAATTATAGAAGAAATACTAAAAGTTGCATTGTATGTACAACTTTCTTTATGTGGGCCTGTATTGAAAGTTTAACAAATACGTTTTGTAGATCTGTGTCAATTGAACATATTTTGAAAATTTCGTCAAAATCGGTCGACGTTGCAATGAGCTGCAAAGTTTAAAGATGGTAAAAATTGCAGATTTTCACGATTTTCGGCCTGCATCTAAGAATTCTTACATCTTTCAATGCCTGTTGTTTTTTCTTGCATCAACCGATTTTGACGAAATTTTCAAAATATGTTCAATTGGCACAGATCTGCAAAACGTATTTGTTAAATTTTCAATATAGGCCCACATAAAGAAGTTGAAAAATGCAACTTTTAGTATTTTTTCTACAATTTCGATTAGTTGCTATTTTTGAAAAGAAGAATTTTCTCATCCTGTAGTAAACTAATTGCTCTAGCATCCCAAAAAAGTTCAAATCGTGTAGTACAATGTTAAAAAAGTCTTCTTTAGAGCGTCCGAATATTTTTGCGAGTAACTGTAAAAAGTAGATTAACTTTTTTTCAATAACTTTTTTATAAACAACGACCGCCGGGTAAAACATTTACAACATTATTCGGTGTGATGACCTGGACAACATATTAAGAAATCAGTGTTACCTTCTTGTCAATAATTATCAATGATTATTAGGACATTCATCTTTCATTTTTCATTCCATTAGGACAACAAAATTCTTTTATTTATTCAGTGACCACAGTCAAATCTCATATTTCTACAAGTGGATATTCGCGTACTCGCTTGCTGAACAGTTCTTGCTACATATTTTGTTAAATAACTCTGATGTTTGCAAGTAGTAGCAATTCTAACTTATATAACATCAAAAAACGTGGTAAAATACACTATCTTACTAATACAACGCAATCAAAATCCCTGAGTTACTTGAAGCCACTTTTTTTATCCTCTTCTAAAGATTATAGAAACCATTAAAACTGAATAGTTTCATTTCAAGTTAATTATTATATTGCATATAAGTATTACAAAATTTTTGAAGATGAATTACAATTAGCCAACCCTTAGCCATCATTTTCTAAAAACATTATTTCTTACAAAAGTCTTTTGTTCATAACACAACGGAATCAACTGGAACTGATGTAGTATTTGATCTTCCTAAAATTCGCTTACAAATTCGCTTGTAACTAATTTGCTACTGAATTTTTAAAATTTTTTGTTCAAAAAATGATTTATTTGGACATTTCGACATAGTATGAACACAGTTTTAAATCGATATGAAGCAATGACTTTTTCGATTTTTGTCAATGGTTCGGCGCACTGTGCGTCGCGCGGAAATTGAACGGGCCGACAAAACCTTTCCCGACGGCGTGTTGGTTGGCTCGCAACACGGAAATGGGAACGGAGCTCGTAAACGCGAATCCTTGCAAATCCACCGGGCGATTTTTCGTCGCGACGTTACGGAACGCAACGCGTTTAACGTTTCCCGCCGCGTGGAGGCTCTCGGGCCGCGTTCCGCGTGAAGATATTTCCGCTCGAATAGTCGATACTCCCTCCCGCACAATGCGTGGAAGGTGAAACCGCGAGGGGAAGTTCGATCGTGTCGGCTGCCTCGAGCCGCGTCGTCAGCTCTTTCGCCCATAAAAATTCAACCTTAGCGCCGCTGCGAGTGATCGATAGCGCCAAGGGAAGTTCCTGATGTCATCGTCCGCGAGAAACACTCGCGATCCGCCATCTGGAGTGATTAGACCGACGGTTGACACAAAATTAAATTATTCAAACTGAACTTTCCCATTCTAGAACTTCTAATTTTGGTTTATTCGAACATGCAGTTAAAATGAATTTTCGGATCAGGTCACAACTTGACGTCACTCACGTGCGACCGACGTGGCACTTAACGCGTTAATTCTTCCGCCGCAATGGCCGATACGACTATGGGAACGCGACGTTCCGGCGCAACGCGTAAAACCCTCGTAAAAGTACTGTTTGCCGGACTGGAAGGTGGTAAACGCGTTTCAAGACGGTTTACGATTTTTGTCTTAGCTTTGTTGCACTGTAAATTCCCCTTGCCGTGCCCATTTTCGTTCTCCTGTTTCGGGAAATTGTAATATCGCGGTGCTTTTCACAATCGAGATGTTTATTGCGTGGCTCTTTATTCGCTTGAAGCTGTTTCATCATGTTTGGGAAATCTAGTATGGAAATTATCGCGAGCTACAATGTTCAGAAATTAGAAATCAACATTATTTTATACTTATTCTAATTGCAATCTCTCTTGAATACCTCAGTTTGTAGTTTGCAGTGAGCAGGCTGGTAATTAGTGGATCATATTTAAACGCTCCTTAATAGAATTTCTCTTCTACGTAAGACAGAGAGCAACATTACGTATTCACGTCAATTCACCGGTTTCAAAGACACAGATAAAACTTCGCTGAACACAGAAACATACGAAGCCATTCACACGGGAAGCGTGCATCAAACCGTTTAGACTTTCATACTGTGTAGAGGCTCGAAAGAGCAATCACTCGGGCGGCTACTAAATCCCAGACTAAAACCAAACCGTTGAACGTTAATCAGAGTTTAGCCTGGCGCTTAAAAAGTAAACTTTCATCTACTATGTAGTCCGTAATAAGAACCGCTTCAGCGGCATGTTGTCATTCATCCGACGCACATTCTAGGTAGAATATCGCGTTTCAGATGCATCTTGAAAGGAAGTCAGGCTCGGGTAGACTTTAGAATTCCATCGAATGAAGTTCCCTTGAAAAACTTTTCTTGAATAACTTTCCAAACTTTCTCGTTTTGCGGATAGCCGTTGGAGGGGTGTTCGATCCGAAATTTTCAAGAACTCATTTTCTTCGAGCTTGTTTAAGTATGTCGACGTTGTAAAGCGTCGTGTTCCTACGAAATATTATAAATCTTTATAAGACACCCTGCATGTAGAACCTGTTACGCAAAATTTCGAAGTTCATGATTTGCCATTATGATGGCCACCCAATGATATTTTACCGTGGCGCGAAAATTTAGGGGCGCCATTTTGGCTGTAAGCGTGAGAAAAATATTGATGTGTTAAATACCCAATTAATAGAAAATTTGCTTTTATTCAAATAGATGCTTTTATTACAATTTAAATAAAATGATTTGATTTTTATTGAAGATAAAAAATATGCATCTTTATTTAAAAAATATATATATATTCTTAAGGGGCGGCAATTTGCCATTTTGTCCGGGGCGACGTAACCGCTAGAGCGGGCGCTGCGGCGCACAGTGTGCCGAATGGCCTTTTTAGCTGGACAAAATTAACTTTCAAATAAACAAAAACTAACTGTGCCAATATTATCTAAAATAACCATGTATTAAAACCCTTGAATATTAAAACTTAAAATTCTTTTGTTGTATGTTTACAGAGCGTGTAAACTTCACTTAAAAGGCGGACGCCTAACCTATAAATGAATGGGCACATTGCCATACGCGCTAGAAATATGTTAAAATGTAGTAAGGAGTATTTAAATTTCCTATGTATGATGGATATAGCATCTCAAAACATGTATTTTCACTTTAGTAATTCCAAATTATCGATAGCATTCTTCTATTTTTGTAAATTAAGTGTCAAAGACGGTACTTATTTTTCCACAGAAACGCCCATGTTACTCCTCTTCGTTAATGAATTAGTATATGTCCCACGTCGCCCCACGCGATGATTTTTACATTATTATAAAGTAGAGATTCTCTAGTTTATTGTAGTACCAAAATTGGCTTGCTATACGTTGGTATACTATACTAATTTTTACAATGAAGTTACGTCGTTTTGCGTTCACGCTCGTGACAATCACAGCCCGGGCCGGGCTTAGTTTTAGTTATTAGTTTATAAGTTATTAGTTTCTAGCAACCGAACGTTCCTATGTAATACTTTCATTTTGATCTCTGTTATTTCTTTTGTTTTATTTATATTTTTAATTTTTTATTATATTAAAATAATAAACAATAATATGCAGCAGATTATTTATAGATTGAAACTGTAGTGTTCAATGGTAATAAATGGAGTTACTAAGAATTGTATTTATTTGAATAATTAGCCAGGCTTGTGACTCCTGAGAGAGGCTCGAACGTACTGCCGAATTCTGCGCATACCGGACTCTCACGTCCAGCTCACTCGTGTTTACATACATGACCTACACACACACACACATATTTATATATATACTCACGCATAGACATGTTATGTAGTGTTCAATACACTACAGAAACCTTATACTAAACCAAAGAATAATTCTTTTCCGTATGTCCGAATATCCAAAAAGTAAATTGGTAAATTATATTAACATTCTTTTTGTCCATAATTAAAAATGACGTCTTCTTTGATAATATCTACTACTTGTTAAATCATTCTGTGATACATAGATCCATTACTAACTTCGTTGTATATTATATTTAATTATAAATCACTTAAAATATATTGTTTAATTAATAAAAACCAACTAAATGTTGTAAAAAGTTGATAATTATTCATATTTTATACAACTGTAAACATATCAATTGATAAATATAGAAAAATAGGCGATTTAGAATTTTGTCCAGCTAAAATGCCATTTGGCACACTGTGCGGCGCTCTAAAGGTTAAAAGGTGTGCAAGTGCTGAGAGGAAAATGTCGCAAGCGTCTCGTTTCTGTCCACCTGTCGGTATCGCGAGCGGCCAAGAACCGGCAGCAGGTGAGACGTCAGCCTGACCTTCGACATGGCTGTCGGGAGCAGGTTGCGCAGGTTGCGGATCGATGTCGGGTGGATGTCGGTCGATCGGCGAGATCGAGCTTGAAACGGCGGACGTTAATGAGAGACGGTGAATCGAGGGAATGTGTCGCAAGTGGCAAACTGTTGAGGGGCCTGTGTCGGTCGAAGGAAGGTGGGGTGTAGAAGCATAGAGTCGTCCTTGGCGCGGTAACGACGAGCATTATATTCAAACGAGCTCTTCCCGCTGGTTAACTCGCCTCGCTACGACGCGCGGCCAGTGATCCGCTCCAACCACGGCCAGACGGAAAGGGAGAGCGAAAGCGAGAATGGTATGGAGGAGGAACGAGCAAGGATCTGCGGATAGAAGAGGAGGGAGAGCAGGAGAATGCCCGGGGAGGAAAGAGAAACGGGAGAAAGATGGTGGAAGAGGCGCGAGGGGAGAGCATATCTGTGGGAACTCGAGGATAACCCGGGAACTCTGGCTCCTAGCTTTCCGGGAAACGCAGCGGCGCTTAATTGGTTTCTGCTCTCGAGACTCGCCAGTCGAATGCGCTTCCTACCAGGAACACCTTGATAGGAATCTCGCTGGGCGCGGCATGAAAGCTTTCCAGTTACCGATCTTTGTTCCCTGACCTTTACGCCCGTGTCCGGGCCGGACCGCCTATCACCGGGCCAGCTTGTTTTCAAAAGCGTCGTCCGCGGAACTTTTGAGAGGATTATGGACGTCTGCGAGCTCTTCGCGGTGAATGCGGAAAGGTCGTTTGACGGGCTGCTTCTTGATATCGAGCTACCGCCCGGTAGTTCGAAGCGATCAAATATTTATGACGAAGTTTCTGAGGCTGTTACCCTGGGCATTCAAATCGACGTCTAGTTACTCGAACAAGAAGAGATCATTGGAAGAATTAAAAGATCTTTTAGATCGATTTGAAATACCTGTACAGGTTGTGCAAAACAGAAGCCGAATAGAAATTTCATCCTTCCTGAAAGATTTTAATCAGCGCGGACTAGCATGTTGATATTTCTAAATTCCAACAGAGTTTCTAAAACGAGTAAGTAAACACCTTGTCGTTTTCGTCATAAATCGTAACGATCTAGGAAAAACGATCGCAGCATTGTTCGACTGCGCGGTGATGTCCAACGGATCGAATCGTAGAATTCGTTCTACTTTCGCGATGAATGGAGCAGCAGAAGGAAGCCAAGGTCCCGTCATTACCTTCAATTACGATCAAAACGAATCACGATTGTTGCGGCGCTGCTGCAACGTTGCAATCGCCGGTGCATCGGCTTTCGTGCGTTGCACCTGCGTGCTGCACTAGACCAGCGTGCCTCCTTAGTGGGTCGCCGGTCTACGATCGATATATTCACCTTGTTCAGACGCTGAATTCGCCCCAGTGACCCAGCGTCGTTTGCCAAGTGGGAGGATGCACTTTCTCTGGAAACCGTGTGCACCGTTCCCTGGTTTACGGTTCCGGCGATCGATCGTACGAAACTTTATAACGATCTTTTACGGTCCGGCCATATACCGCCGACTGGGATTTTTGTAATCTTTTAAAACGGAGATACTTCGGCACATAAAATACTGATTTTCCCGCTGTGGAAAGTTGAAATTTCCAGACGACTTTTCAGCTAGGTAGAAAATGCTTGATAAGGAAATTTATCGTTACGAAACAAAATGTTGGAGAACTATAAGTTGATTGCGAAATCTAGTTCGACAGAACTACAATTGGTATTATAAAATGGTTGAGTAACGTGAATAATTGTTTGGTTAAAGTGGAAATGAAAATTGGATAAATGAAGACCGAAAGAATTTATCGTGTAACTGTTTCTGAAGCACGAGGCTATCAATTTTCATGTACAAAAATATGCCTTGTCACCGGCTGACAGCCGCGCGTTCTCTATACACGTAGATCGTTTTCGCCGTAACTAAGAGAGTCGTAAACTGTCATAAGTTTCGTTCATTACTAAATGAAATTGTCATGAAATCTCTCTCTGCCACATTCCTCTAAGTAAATCTGAGGCAACTTCGGGGCACTGTTACCGCGCTGATGAAATTCCACCCGCAGTTCGCCAACTATCACTCACCCGCCGAAAGAACGATCTGTCTCGCTACTCGAGTGAATTATACCTGTCCCGATTTATTGACATTTTATCGTATCTTTTACGAGGTCAATTATTTACCGACCAGCTCTCGAGCACGAGCAACAAACATGCGCCCGAACGAAACTGTTCTGGTTCGTTTCGCCGGCTCGAAGCCTACAGGGCGATTCAAAAACAGTATCCGTACATTTGACAATTTTACAAGTACATGCAGACAAAATAGAAAGCGTTCTTCTCCAAATAATATTTCGGATTACATGAATTTATGAAATCATAAAGTGGTCGCGTGTGAATTTGTCTTTGGCTAAGATAAGTAACAGAAAATTATTTCTTCTAAAATGTAGAACTAGTAATATCATTCCCAGCTTTATTTACAAAAATGTCATTAAAAAGAAAAATAATTTTATCACTAATTCCTCATTCACTTGTGACAAATTGTTACATTTACAAAATAGATATACAGGGTCATCCGTTTTTAAACGGACAAACGTAAACCAGCTATAAAGGACCCCAAATGAAACAATTTTTACCCCTACCACTTTTTTTGATTCGGCCTTGAATTTTAGATAATCTCAAAAAACCATAATTTTTCCACGACGTGCCCTATGCCAAAAAAACAAAGATCCGAAGGTCATACAAAAATATTTTGTTAACAAAAAAGATGCCCCTATTTATCTTAAACCAAACAAAGGAAAAATCATCAAGATTCATCACTGGAGTCCCGAGATATTCAAGTTTATGTGAACTAAAAAAATTATGGTTTTTTGCAATTTTCTAGAAATCAAGGCCGAAACGAAAAAAGTGGCAGGGGTAAAACTTGTTCCATTTGGGGTTCTTTATAGCTGGTTTACGTTTGTCCGTTTAAAAACGGATGACCCTGTATGAGAAAAGTATTAAACATTACTATAAAAGACACACGCAATTTATACAATACATTACTGAAGGAAATTGACGATTTGAATGAAGTTCTACAATTTGTCATTCCTCAACACATTTTGGAAAGTTTTTACAGATTCGAATATAAAAAGTTTAGAAAAATGTTTAAGGAATGCAAAAAACGAAATCTCAATAAATTTAACAATTTGTTAGGAGGGAATGATAGGAACTTCACGCTGAATGAATCTATTGATAATGATTGTCCGGACAACGTTTCAGTGGATGTCAATAATAACAATTGGTTTAAAAACTTAATCAACATTGAAATACCTAAAAATGTTAAAAAAAGAATTATGAATGATCGAACCTGGCGCCGAAATCATAAATTCATGTAATTCAATTCCGATCGAGAAAGAAATTTCACCTTTAATATTTCGGATGTTGGATTTAATACAGTGTCTTTCATTGCATCATAAATTTAACTTATTTGTTCGCAATTATTTATCCGATACAATTAACGATAGAGCATCGTTACGTAAAAATAACCTGTTTCCGATTGCTACTTATAATGACGATTGCATTTAACATGAAATGAAATTTGTACGCGCGCGTGTCGCAATTAAAACGGTGCGAAATCTCGAATAACACGGTCAGGTAATTTGCATGGCATTGCGAACCGGGCAGATATACAGCTCGGTACTTCTGGCGTTGCCAGAGTATGCTGATGTTTAGGATACCGACGAGCAACGTTACATCACACCGGACTAACTTTGTAAACCAATCGATCGGGCGTCCGGGGGGCACGATTGATCTCGGAGTCGATGCACGTTCGCAAATTTACTGGAGGATGCGCGCGGCCAAATCGGCCGGCTGTTCTCTTATTACCCGCAATTACACCGTATCCGCAAACAGACGGTGGAACCGCGTTTACAGACGGAGTAGTTGCCCATTAAAACACCGCTTCGCTCAATGCGGGCCGGTCCCGCTGCACGCTTAATGGGATCGCTGCTGACAGTTTCCAAAAATACGAATCAGTTATTTGCCTATGCATATTCCACTACGTTCTAGACACTTTTGCCACAGAATCGGCAACGTTTTAACCTCTGGGGGCATCCTGGGTCGTGTTCATGTTCGAAGCGATCATGTGAAATTTCGTTCTTGAATTTCATTCTTTCCAATACTTACTTTTCCCTGTTAATGCTTTAACTTGAAAATTAAATATTTCTTCCGATCTAGAGTAATTCCATTGTATATGTTTATCTTCGTTTTCTGGAATGAAATTGATATAATACCTCATACAATGCATAAAGGTTTAGTAATTGATTAGATACTGATGGAATATATAGCGGAGTATTGCGGAATTTGTGGAAAATAACTTCTTTGTACTAAAGATATATAAATGCGTATATTATAATTAGAGGTTCAACACGTGTGGACACTTCGCCTGTTGAATCGAGAAGGAGGTACGTTCCCGTACGCTAGAAGAATCACGCGTTACAATAGTCACGTGATTACGTGCGAGTTATAATGCTATTAAGAGATGTCGCGATTAGTCCTGGTCTAACAGATACCAATATACAGGGTGGCCCACATAACTCTGAACAGCTCAATATCTCCGTTACTTTTCGTTGTACAAAAAAACTTCGTAGGACAAAGTTACACTGTTTGAAGGGCCACATGTAACGGTGTAAGGGAAAAAAAATTTCAAGGTCATTTTTATGAGATTTCAAGGTTATCGATGTTTTTTTAATGGATTGAGGTATTTTTTAATACATCAATCGATGCAGCTGGATATTCTTTATAAAAAAGTGCTAACCTATGTATGTCGAAAAGTTAGTAGTTCAGGAGATATTTCAATTGAAATAACTCCAAAATACCATTACCGTCGTACTAAGGCGTTACACAAGTAAGTAAACACGAACGCCTTAGTACGACAGTAGTGGTATTTTGGAGTTATTTAAATTGAAATATCTCCTGAACTACTAACTTTTCGACATACATAGGTTAGTACTTTTTTATAAAGAATGTCCAGCTGCATCGATCGATGTATTAAAAAATACCTCATTCCATTTAAAAAAACATCGATAACCTTGAAATCTCATAAAAATGACCTTGAATTTTTTTTTCCCTTACACCGTTGTATGTGGTCCTTCAAACAGTGTAACTTTGTCCTACGAAGTTTTTTTGTACAACGAAAAGTAACGGAGATATTGAGCTGTTCAGAGTTATGTGGGCCACCCTGTATATAAGGTGGAGTTAAACTGATGTATTTTCAGTCTGGTATGTAAAAACTTAACGTTCTTGGTATCAAACTCTTGCCACAGTTACTACTGATGAATTAGTATTGTGTAGGATTCTAATTTTGCTTGAAAATTATCAATTTGATAGGATATTGTACATACAAAGTGTCAACTAAGACGCACTTGCCCCGAAAATGGGGCAAGTCCGTCTCTGAGAGTTAAAAATGCTTTCGAACCTTGTTTCAAGTGCCACGGGACAAGAAAAGAACGATTAACAAGCCTGCTATAAAATGCTTCTTATTGCATTAAATTATACTGTTCAGTTTTGTGGTTATCCATTTTTAAACAAACATGTACTTTTATGGTGAACTATGAAAGGGGATACAGTGATATTAAAACAAAGTTTTAAAATGCTTTCGAACCTTGTTTCAAGTGCTACGGGACAAGAAAAGAATGATTATCAAGCCTGCTACAAAATGCTTTTAATTGCATTAAATATATTGTTTAGTTTCATAGTTACTCATACAGTACGGACTTACCCCGCCGCGATAGTACGGACTTGCCCCGTGTAGTAATATTTACGGGGCAAGATCATCTTAGTATTTTTCTCAGTAAATTTTAAAAAATACTATAAAAACGGTTTATTTAATGTAAACCTACATCAATATTTGTTGTACTTACCTAAAATAACAACACAGAATATATTAATAACTTGTAAACTATTGCATGTTCTGGGTAACCTCAAAGTTGTACGTGTACCTCGCACGCGACTGTTTGGCATTGGTTGATTTAAGCGAGGAAAACACCTTTATTCTTGGGCGGCATCTATGTAGAATAGTTCATACTAACTGCATTAATAAATACAAGCTAGAGAAATTTCGTTCATATTATAATAAAAATAACCAATTAACGAACTTGCCCCGTAAACGGACTTACCCCACTCCACCTTATTACACAACTACGGCTGTACGTAGCAGTGCGAAGAGGTTTGACTAATGGTGGGGACCCTGAGGTTCTCGGAGGGGAACAAGTTCGAACTCTCAGCTTTAAACATTTGACGTTCGACAATCCAAGAGACGAACTCGTCGAAACTCGAACCAAATCGTCCGCCCAAACGAGAGTCGGTGGACGCCGAGCTTCTCGCGAAGCGCACGGAGCGAATCGTTGATCGGCCCGCAAACCGGTACCAAATTACAATGTAACTGGGCGCGGCGTGTCGTGGTAGACCGCAGCAACACGCCGAGCCATCCCGGAAGCGTGAACGCTCTGCTCGCACGCGGAATCGTCCCGACACGCTCGCCCGTGTCTTGGGCCCGTGCCCGACCGAGAGTGCCGCCCACCAAGAAGAAGCAATCCCGAGGATCACAAGGCTTTCGATCGTAGCCGGACCCGTTCGCGACGATCGTCCTGAAGGACACATGCCTTGTTGAACCGCTTCGACAACAAGCTCTTGCCGAGCTGTGGTTAAGAACGCGACGCTCCGGAAGGAGGATCGCTGTCGCGTGCAATGAGACCGCCCGTTTCCGCATTGCGCAGTGCGGATATTTCAGACGGGACTCCACTCTCGCTATCTCTCTCTCTTTCCTTCTGTGGTTTATCCGATTGCACGGGTATCGGCATCGTGAAAAGAATCGATTGGTCGGAACGGGCACCGGACGCTCGCTGCTGAATCTTTGATGCGAGATGAGCAAATCTGGAAACGGATCGTCCGTTCACGGTGATCCTCGAGAGCTGGTCTCTAGAGTAGAGTCTTCGGACATAAAATCGAGACCTTGTGAAAACGGCTCGCTCTTCTGGCTCGACCACGGGATCCGTAAAGAGCGAACTGTCATCGGTCACTCGTATCGTGATTAATTTTGACGTGCTCCTCGAAAATGGTTGTACAGACGGATCTAGCGAATACAAATGTATTTCTTGCGGGTCCCATGGAAATCACCGACACAAATTTCCCCGACACGGTTTTCACCGACTCCAGATTTGACCGACAATAACTTTGGCCGACACGCCTTTAACCGGAAACGATTTTGACCGACAACAAATTTGATCGACAACGAATTTGATCCACAATGACTGGAGACGACCACAGTATGTATTATCATATGTATTATATGTATTATCAATTATCATACAGTATTATCATGCTGTGGTCGTCTCAAGTCATTGTGGATCAAATGCGTTGTCGGTTAAAATCGTTGTCGATCAAATTCGTTGTCGGCCAAAGTTATTGTCGGTAAGATCTGGAGTCGGTGAAATGTTGTCGGTGAAAACCGTGTCGGTGCTTTCCATGGGACCCATTTCTTGCACAGCAGAATTTCCGGGCTTGGAAATGAATCTAATTACGTCGCCACACAAGTTCACATATTCTCATCTTCCACCTTCATCCCCGAGTTTCCACAACCCGCGAAATGCTCTATAGCCGACATAATGCCCGCTGAACCAGACGACATTCATCTCCGAAGAACAAGTAGCTCGGGAACTTTGCGCGATACAGGGAAAATTGGCCGTTCAAGGTCGACCTCCCTCTACCAATCATTCGAGGCACGCCTCCGCCAGCACGTTACGCTAGTTTGGCCCGGGATCTCTCAGCGTAATAGCCGGAGTGAAGAGGCGAGCCAAGTGGGCGGCACGATGGGAGTGGCTACAAATATTGACCTTGACCGGAAATAAATATTTTCCGATGGGAATAGGCCTGGCCGCAGCTTTAAAGCTGGACCGATACAGGATAGGTAACAGGATCGGGGGACAAATGGGTCAAACGTGTTTTGTTTATTCTGTTCGCGCGGAAATATCTTCCAACGGCTTTACGGGCATCGTTTATGATGCAGCCTGTATATCACGGAGACGTTCCTAATAACTCGCGCGGACGCACGAATGGACTATAAACGCGCGAGGAATTTACGTTCGGCTTGGTTCGTAGGGAAACGTGTCGATCTGGGACGCCGGGGGTGGTTCGTGCGTTCTGACGTCTTTTCGTGGACACCTAGTTTTTCTTTTTCCGTCCGGTGATTTACAAGTGACCTGGATGCTGATTCCCGTGTCTTCGAACGAACTATGTTTGTCAGAGATCGGCGGCAGGATTTTCTTCGATTTTCTTATTCTCAAAATAATCGGGTAGCGTCTAATCTCTCAGACTTTTAACGTCCCTTTATTTTCAAACAGGAAATAATCGAATCAGTCTATATACGAGTCTCCTCTCATAATATTTAATTCTAGATTCCACGTTTGGACTCGAGCTGTTAACTGTTATCCAATTACGAAGAAAGTCTTTCGCTTTATCGTATTAAACTACGACGAATAAGGAAACTTCATTTAATCCAGACTTCGTGTTGACCTGAAACTAATGCAGCCAAGTCTCGTTATAAATATCACTAATGACGTTTAAAAATCATTTTCTAACGAATATTCTTGCTAATGAACTGAACCTTTTGTGTTACAGGTAGGTCTAAATGGGTCAAGCTTAAAGAAACTCCGAGAAAGTGAAACAAGAGCAAAGAGATACCAACGGGCGTAACCAATGCGTGAAGAAAACGAGTGCTTCGGAAAACAAGGTAAACGCAATTTGCGAAATATAGTTGTTGATGGTTTGCTGGAAGATTCATGTGCGCGGAGTTACAGCTTGCCGTATGGGTGTTACGAGTGTTTCCAACGACCGGTGAAAGATTATTCGACTCTTGTCGGTCCTGTCGGTCTTGATCCCGCGCGCGGAACAAGTGGAGCGTGTTTTTTGTTCGGGACATCGTCGATGATAAACTGCGGGACGACAGTGGAACAGCCGATCCCATTTTTCAGAACGAAAAAATACATCGGAAGCGCGCGTCGTTAACGCGGAATCGATGACATCGTCGCAACTTTATTTTTCCACTTACCGCGCCGTGCATCACTGTCCCGGATAAATATATCCCGCAGATTTCTCGGCAACGTATACCTTCTCTGCTGTTACTGCTTTCGCTGCTACCTACAACGAAGCTCATCCTTCTCCCGCGAAGCTTACGCGAGACTCTAGTATTCGAGCGTCGGGACGCAGAAAATTGGAAAAGCGAATTTGGCACGAATTCTGCTCGCGATAATAACCGAATTCTGCGAACGACTGAATAACGGCGTGAAGCGTCAGCGCTGATCACGAATGAAAATACGGAGCAGACTCGTTGAATGCCCGCTGTTAACGGCGACGAGCATTTAACGAGACCTTGGCAAGCTTCTCTTCAAGAACTCCCTGCCGAAGGAAACGTGCTGCGCGCCGGATAATAAGGGGACGAGTGCTGGGACCTGTGGTTTCCGGATTTCAACACGACCGAGCTAACGCGTGTTCATTCAAGAATAAAGCCTGCGGATTGTAGTCGAGATGTTGGCAAACTATTTGATTGAGACGTTCGTCTTCTGTCCCGTGCACGATCACTTTAAATACGCGGATAAATCACGTGCAATTCGGGACAAGTAGCTGGACTGTGCAGGTGTTGATACCAAGCTGGTTGGTCCATCCATCTGGTGGAACTACCAAATCTGGTATCAATCATTCGAACATATGAAAAGAGCGTATCGAGCACAGGATGCAACCGAACTTATTTACGTTACCATCTATGAAATTCGAGACAGTGGATTTTTAAAATAGCAACTGTCTGGTACTTTATAGGTCATAACTAGGGATGGGATCAAGTTCAATATGTACTCACGAATCCGAGTCAAGTTCAATAACCAAGTTTCATTTCATGGGTTTCGATTACTACTTAAAAGCAATAAAAGTTTCAATTATTATATTATACTTGAAAAGTATTCATTGTATACGAGTAGTTATCGAACCTCGGAATGAGTACTTACAAGTTTCGAAAAGATACTTATAAGTACTTCGATGTTGAAAGTAATCGAAACTTTCACAAGTAGTACTCGAATCTTGGAAATCAAAACTGCATAGTAGGTTTTAAGCACTTTCTTTATTAAATTCGTAACTATTTACGAATAATATTTCATTTACAATACTTGGTTTTATCCTATTTCTTTTTTTATCCATGATATTTCCTGCTTTTGAAAAGACTCTTCCTGAAGGTACAGAACTGGCCATTATACAAAGATAGTCACGTGCAATTTTTGATAAAATGGTGTACTTGATTGAATTTTCACGCTAAAATAATAACGGGTCTTCTTTGCGTTCTAAATATTGTGATTTTAGATAATTTTCCACTTCTAACACAGCAGACGATGAGATAGGTGTCGTATTATTTGTAATTGCTATTTCATTGTCAAAGAATGACCAAATTGATAATTCGCTATTGTGCCGATTTTCGGACATCTGCGTCTGTGAACAATCACATGTTGTATTTGAATTACCATTATTAATATAATTGGTGGCTATATCAGTCAAGACATCCCGAGCTCGAGGGATAGATTCATCTTTAGAAAAAGCTAATGTTCTGAATCGTGGATGCAATAATACAGTTAACATATACAAATGATTGTTCTCGACATCGCCTAGATAATGTTCGATATAATATATCAGTTTTTGTCGCAAAGTACATTCCAAACTACAATCATCGGTAGAAGTGTTATATACTTCTCTATTTTTTGTAAAGTGTTATAGTAATGTATGCTATATAAACCAAACTAGGTTTACGGCATTAATAAATAAATAAATAAATAAATAAATCATCGGTAGAAGCATGTAAAATTATTAGACCCCATTTTCTCTCTCATCTCCACAGAGCTCTCAGATCTCCAAGAATACGGAAATTCGTAACGATATTCATAAAAATTTCGGAAGTTTCGAAACTGTTCGACCAAGATTCGAGTATACTTGCAAGTATTATTTGCGTTTACCACAGTACTTGTAAAGGATTCGAAACTGTCTGGCAAAGATTCGAGTATACTTGGGAGTACTATTTTTTTGCGAAGTACTTATAGAGAGTTCGAATTCCATCAATCAAGGTTCGAACCTGTTTGCGAGGTACTTGATCCCATCCCCTAGTCATAACGTTACTAAGTTCGGTTGTATTCTATATTTTCGTTCGGTTATTAATCAAGTGCCGAATGAAAATGAATCAAGCACATGATCTCTGTGCTATGAACAGAAAATAGGTTCGCAATCTGAGTTGTCGGCTCGGAAAGTTTCATAATTTCTCGAGGTCCCCTAACTTCGCCGGTAAGGCTGGCTCTGTTATCGACGTGATTAAAAGAAAAACTCGTCTTTGGATCGGATCGTCGATCCCGGCGAAATGTTTCCACGGCAGCACCGCGGAACATTGGCAAAGTTTGTCTGGGAACGGTAACGGGAGTTAACGCGACATCGATCGCAGGTTACCCTTGGTCGTTCCGGTTCCCTCGACCTCATGGTCCCCGGCTTCGAGGAGCTGCTATAAACGGAGTCAACCGTTCGAGCCCCGCAGAGAGGTTCTACCGGTTTACCTGCATTATTGAATACTCTTTATCGCGGTTATCCATGGACAATTTCTGCACGGCAAGATTACACGTGAATATTGAAGCGGCGGCGTTTATCGCGGTTTTCTTGTTTCGACGCCGGGTTCAACACCCGTTGATCCTTCAGAAACAGCTGTTCGGCCCTCGAAATCCAATGACAATAGCATTGTCCATTTACAACGAGCTTTCTGAAGGAATAAGATCTCAGGCATCATCTTTTGATGTCGTTACGCGTCTTTCTTATCCCGACTATTAAATACAATTTCATCGCAGAAGTTTCCACATTCCGCCCTCGCATTTTTACGAGCGCGACAACTTAAGACAGAAGCTTCTCAACTAACCACCTTAATTCACTTTACAAATGGCCGAGGGGGATTAGGCGGAAAGACTCTTGTATTAGCAAAAACTTGCCATTTCCAGCGAGGTAATGAATCCCGACGATCTCGGCGACTCTATTAAAGAATTCTTCGAAGTTCCAACGAGCTCAACTTTGATCTAAGAGCATTTAAGGAAGCCCTTTCTTTAATTGAATTTCACAGCGGCGACGGAACACCCAAGACCGGAACGAAACGATCCCCGCCATGGCAGCCGAATCCGCGGGAACCGATTATTCGTTCGGCTAATTCGTAAGTGCGTTTCGCCGTTACCCTCGCGATTTTATTACGTATGCGTTTTACGTTCGATCCACGCCGGGACTCGGACTCGGCCGTCGCGTAAATCAGCTTTATGCGGTGCGATTTGCATGCGATTTGGCCGAATCACGTCGGCTCCGCGTTTTATACGGTCTTGCACGGGCGGTCGCGCGCACGTTGCTTAGTTGCACAATTATAGGGAGGCGAATAGAGCGAAATTATAGGGGCCGCGAACGCGCGCCCAGCTAAAACGAGGGATTTAAGAAATTACTGTTTCCACCGGATCGCTTCGGGCCACCCGCTTCAAACCCGTGCAGGAGAAAATCGTTTTTCGAACTGATCTCGCGCAACTTCTTGTCTTTTGTTTTCGGTTATCGACTCGGAAATTTATATTCCCACTTTTTTCTTCTTTTCATTCCAAGCCTCAGGCTTACATATTATCTGGTCAACAAATGTAAACCCTTTCCTAGAATCTCTCTCTATCATCTGTAACTCGAGTCGAACTGCTTCAATTAGCATAAAAAAATCCGTGACCGAGTGCAGAGCCCGCGAAATTTGATTTCCAATTCCGAAGTGTGACCTGGTTCCTCAAGCTCCGGCTACATCAACGTCTACGACAATTATCCCCTTGTCACCTTACCCTTTCCAAATCCCTTCCACGAGTCAACGGTCAGTTATCGTCTTCCAATTCCATCAATTTTCTAATCCACGGTTTACCCTCGGCGGAACGAGCTCTGAAAATCAATCGCGTTCGTGTAATTCATCGAATTAGAATTAAACGTTCGCTTCGAAAGTCTTTGAAACGGGCGTGCATCGAAGGGCACGCTACACCCACGCGCTTGTTCCATCGGGCAATAGGGGACGAGAAGCAGAAATTCGAACACGCCTGAGCCCGGCTATTAGATCGGAGACCGCGTTTTCCACGAGGCGGCCGCGGTAAAACTGTTCCCGTTTATTAATTTATCGGTGTAAGGCTGCGAGCCATCGAACCCTGCCGCCGCAATTCGGTTCCGGACGAAAGTCAATTAACGGGCGAGCCTCTCGCGAATCCGGGACCAGTTGCGTTACCGAGTCGCCTGGAAATTCGCTGTGTCGCGTGATCCACCCGCCTGTCAACCGATTTTACACCGAATTGTCAGGCATTTTTTAACAGTTCCTATTTTTGCTTCATTCACCGCGTTAAAAAGATGTTAATCTCGAAAGAATAGTGGTAGGAACAGGACAGACAATAAAATTTAATGGAAAAACTCTGAGAAGATTTCAACTAATATTAAATCACGTAGATATGTAACAAATGAAAAATTTATAAGGAAAATGTAATTCTGAAACTGCACGATCGACGTTCTAAAATTCATAGAATCTACGTAGATCGTCCAGAAGTCAGTTTTTTAACGGCAGAACGTCACCTAGGCTGGATCTGCAACGTCCTGCACGGTCCTCGTCGCCGATTTCGCGATTTTCCGGCTGGGTGCGACGGTTATTCGCGGGAACCCGCTCGGATACACCGAGCACGTTGGAAAAGCGACGTTTTCAATGAGCATTGAAGCCCGGCCACGATAAGACGTGTACACAAAGCTGGCCGCGGTGTAACGAAAGGCAAACGCGTTATCGGATCGGGAACGTTTAATTGAATACCCACGTCGCTTTTCCTTTTTTCCCCTCCGCTCTCCCCTTCCCGATTGCTTCCTCCTCTTTCCATTTATTTTTTTCGGTCGATCGAATGTTTGAGCGAGGCGCGTTTATCGGATGCGACGATTTAAAACCGGGTGAAAGCTCCGGCGAGGCGATTTTCGTCGTGGTTTACAACACTCGTAAGTGCACGCGCGCGGGCCGCGATGATACTCGCGTGACGCTTTGGATAATTAAAAGCGGTTTAATTAACAACTGGCCGGGGGCGATCGAAGGGCAAACTGCTTTCTGGAGACGAGCCAATTCATCGGGAATTCCATATTCATCGCGCGCTCCATTAAGCCGCTACTCGTGCCATCGGCCTCGGCCAATTCCAGCCGCAAACTTTGAAAAGCTGACGCTCCCACGTGTCGTCCCATTTATTTCAATGCCAGCCGAGATTATCGATGTTCGATCTCGACCCTCGTCGGCCTATCATCCTCCTACCCTCCATTAATATTTACAGCCGTAATAGTTACAAGCATCGCGACACGTTCTCAACAACCGAACCATCAGTCGGACGTCTTTCATCGTTTTCCAGAAGACATTTCTCTTCATTGTCTCTGTCATTGACAAGAAGTATGCATTTCTAAAAATTGTTGAGAGAGAACGTCAGTAGACAAAAAAGAAAACACGATCTGCGATATATGTAAAGTACCAGTTAACATGAATCATCTAATATTGGAATGCAAAAAATATGAGAATGAAAGGAAAAATGTTAAGGATGTACTGGAGGTACAATGGGAGACAAAAATACAAGAAATTCGAAATCCATCAATACATGGCAATGAAAGCCATTCATGAGTATATTTTGCATGAAACTTTTGCGAATACTGTACCCTCTGTAGCTATATTCAGTGGTCTACACTTGTCACGTTTCCATGCTAGTGAGAGACAACAAGATAAATTTTACGTTTTGTAACAATTTATAATTTTTTTGCTCTGTAACTGTTTAGTGAATCCTAATAAATTTTGAACATAATTAGTTACCTAATTTTTACTACATATAAGAAAAAACTGGAGTTTCTAGTTGCGTTTTTTCAAGGTTTAAATAGGGTTTGAAGTGGAATTTTATGAATTCTTCATAAGAAGACGTGTTAAAATGTGCAAACTCTAAGTTGCTATAATTCTTAAACGGTGCAGTGAATCGAACCCAAACTTTGGTAATTGCATCAATTTAGTAAGAATTATATCTTGTCAAATTTTCAAAAATTTTGTTGCGTTTTTATATACCTCCAGAACATCCTTAAGTTGCCTGGATCTTTACCCATTCTGTTAGGTTCTGAGGAGTATATCGCCGGTCTTGTCCAGTATACAGGGTGTCCCAAAATTCGTGAAAATCCCGGAAATGGGAGGTTCCTGAGACCATTTCAAGCGGCATTTTCCTTTGCAAAAATGTTATCCGCGGCTTTGTTTAGGAGTTATTAACGAAAAACGCGGACCAATCAGAGCGCGACCTAGATGCGAGTTGCCACAGTCGGCGAATAGACTGTTGGCGCGCCGAGCCGACTGTGCCAACTCGTGTCTGGATCGCGCTCTGATTGGTCTCTGTTTTTCGTTAATAACTCTTAAACAAAGCCGCGGATAACATTTTTGCAAAGGAAAATGTTGCTTCGAATAATCTCAGGAACCTCCCATTTCCGGGATGTTCAGGAATTTTGGGACACCCTGTATATCAAAGATACTAATATGCATAAAATATTGTAAGAAAATGTACCGTGTTGCTAATGACCTTTGATGTTGAGCAACATTAAATAAATAAATTAAAAAAAGAACGTCAGTAGAAAATGTATACAACAACAAAACCGATTTGGATTGGCTGAAGAACTTTTCGAAAATGTGAGTGAAAGTGACTGCGGATGTTTATGCAAAATAAAAAGTTCTTACCTGAATTGCAACATCCTTTAGTGAAATAGAACTTTATTTTCTTTCCTATTATGTATAGTAGGTTGAAAATAACATAATAGAATGTTCAAATATTCCTACTATTTTTGCTATTTTAAATTGCACCTACTCATTTTTGTCATAAATGCATAAAATCCGCAGTCTACTAATAGGTCATCATCACATGTATTGAAACTTGAAACTCTCGTATGAGATTTCTGATAAAAAAGAAAAAATATATATTATTAGAAAGTCAAAATATACATAATACACACGTATATTCCTCGAATCAGCTCGGGCATGTCACGTTGAAATTTTAAATGCATTAGAGTATCGAATAAATCTGATTGTAGCCGAGTGTACCGTCCACGTTTCGAACGAAGAGTACAAACACGACTGTTTACGGACCAGAACACAATGCTTAGTCCGCAGGCCGCAGCGCACACATTTCGCAGCCGGGAAAAAACGTAATATTTGAATCGGCAATTCGCGTTTGTCGATAAAACCAATAGGAGGATAGTTTTATCGAGTCGGAACCAATTTTCTGAATATTCGATCGTGGGCGTGCGCGCGCGCATCGTTCGAACAGAGATAGTGAAAAGAATTTTCATCGGTCTCGCCTCTCGACGCGATACGTTGAATTTTTTATTTTCCCAAATTTACGATCGCATGCGTCTCGCCACCTGTGGAGCAACTCGGGTTTCGATCACGCCCTCCTATTCCCTTCCCCTCCTTCTACGTCGGATTTACGTTCTCGGCCGTTTGCAGAAAATAATTACGCGCCGACCTTTTACCAGATACCAGTTTTCCCGCGAATCTCGTTAGTCACTGCTTTCCGCCAACGTTGAAACATTTTCCGGCCCGAGCGAGCGTCAAGCTTCACAAAAGAGGGTTTCCGAGCAGAATGAAAAAATGTGTCACTTCTTCCGCGATCACGAAACTTTAAACGGAGTAAAAAAGGTTTGCCGTTTGCGTTAATCTGATACGAAGTGCACGTGTAGATTCTTCGGAACTCGCATAAATTTTACAGTGGTAGTTTAACGTTAATCCGGGTTAGTTTCATAAAGTTGTGCAGGAAAATATTTCGTGCTTAATTAATTTTTAGTGTTCAAAATTAATGTCTTCAGTGAAATTCAAAATTTCGTTCGTAATGATAACGTCTGCCCCTGAAAGATGAGATACAGATGTCTCTTGGCCAAATGGAAGTTTCAGAACCGAAAGTGTAATTACTGTTTTTCGGCAAGGTGCAACTAATTCCCGGGGAGAAGGTTCGCGGGGCGAGATAAATTTCGCGAATAAAACTCGAGACAGAAATCTCGGCCGTGCACGGAACGAATTTATACTTCCCGCGAGTTTCCGGAGGCAAGCCAAACACTCCATAAATTCGGCGGGGCAATAAAAGTTGTACGTGAATCTGTCGGTGAGAGGCACGAAACGGGGTCCCCGACAGGTTACGCGAAGTGGAAAGGATGAACCTTAGGATCATCCTTCCTTCTCCTTCCCGGCGACGAAAAAGTCGTACGTTGGAACATACCCGGCCGGAATTCGCGGGAACTTCGCCTGCGAAACTGCCGCGCAAGTTTCCCTTCCTGCGTCGATGCTCGCTGGCAAAATATGACTCGGCCAATTACTTGGACCTCCACCAGACCATTCTCTCAGTTCTTCTTCACTCTAATCCTCGCTGAATTTATCAGCGATTCTAACCCTCCGAAATTCACTTCATACATTTTTGCCAATCATTCATCATGTTTCTTTTTACCACGTTTTTATTAGCTCGCTTTCTTGTTTGTCTGTTTGTTCGGTGGCAAATTTTGCAATTGATTCTAAACTAACTTCCTGATGAGCTAGAGACTTGAAATCGGTTACATGGCTCAGAACTGGATGACAATGCATTATTCAAAAAAAAATTTTTAAAAAGTCTATCCGTTTCGGAGAAATAACAATTAAATATTTACCTGTTCACCCCCCGCGAAACCTACGTCATCGCGTTCAGCGATCGCCACGCCGCGCGACAGCGCTCCCTACTCCACTACCCGTTCCCCCTCTGACTCATCCCCACTCCACTGACCCGTTTCGCACCGAAGGAGCTCAGTGTGAGTCAGTGTGCGTCAGTGTGCGTTTGAGCTGCGTGCGGTGTTTACAAAGTTACTACGTATTATGTATACTATAACAATGTTTGTTTACCAAGCGAAAGAACCGTTACACCGAGATTCTCCGTCGAACCTTTATCTTTGACATTTTCCCACGGCGTTTCGATATGACGCGTCGCAATACCGTCTGAAATTTACTACATGTCTCTGTTATAATCTCATGAAAATGTTCAAAATCGATTGTAAAATTTCACACATACAAGACTAAAAAGCAGAAAATAATAATTTAAATAAAAATAAATTTTTTAAAAATACCACGTTTTTAAAACGGACTAAAAAGTATAAAATAAAATTTTTAAAAACGCCACGTTTAAAAAACGGACTAAAAAGTATAAAATAATTTTTTCTAGCCCCATACAGATTCCTAACCCCTGAAAATTTGTGATTTTGAATTTTTAATAGCTAAGAAAATACTTGTAAGATTTAAAACGAAAAACGTGGGGCTCAAGATAATACATAGTAAGGAGTGTAGAGAGTAGCTGCCGCTGAGAAATCTCGTACAACACTTCATATCATTTGCAGTGCAATAAAGTTGTTAGTGATTTAGTGTTCATGCATCAATTATCTATTGCATGCGCCCCGCGTTTTTCGTTTTAAATCTTACAAGTATTTTCTTAGCTATTAAAAATTCACAATCACAAATTTTCAGGACTATCTGTACGGGGTTAGGAATCTGTATGGGGCTAGAAAAAATTATTTTATACTTTTTAGTCCGTTTTAAAAACGTGGTATTTTTAAAAAATTTATTTTTATTTAAATTATTATTCATTCTCACCTACAGTTGCTAGAAATGTTTTAGCCAAATATAGAAGAAGTAGTGAAAACTTAAATTATGTATACATATAGGGAGGTCCACGCAACTTGCACACCTATAATAACTTCCAAAGTACAGTGCCGCTCAAAAGTATGTGGACACTTACCATGTTCATAAAAGTGATATATAATGTATATTTTCATTATCAAACAATATTTGTTGCTAAAGTCTATTATGAATATGTATGTAATGTATTCTAATAGTACCAAGATAAACAATTTAGTTATTGAATTTTCTTAAATAAATAAAAGGAAAACTATGGGATCACATAGATAGATAAGTCCGAAAACGATGTCAAAGTCTGAAAAACATTTGTGGGAAATATTAGAATCTGAGGGAACATTATTGAAGTGAAGTAATGAAAAAGTTAATAGCCAGAATGCCACGACTGGTAAACGCGGTCATAATAGCACGCGGTGGATATGTAGACGAAAAGAAAATATAATTATTTTTTATTATTATCGGTGAGATATTTAATAAATTATTATTAAAATATGTTCTCCAATACTGTACGAACTGAAATACGTACAAGATAATCAAATTTACCAAAGATATCATAACTTTTTTCAGGTAGTTATAAGAATTAAGGAAGTGTCCACATACTTTTGAGCGGCAGTGTATGCGTTGCACGAAAAAGTTTCGTATACACAAGTTGCATGGTCTGAAGGGGTACATTATGTAGTGTATTTATTTTTTTTACAAGTAGACGCGTAAAGGACATGTGAAGGTCAACTTCATTTTTTTTAATGAAATGAGGTATTTTTTAATACATCAATCGATGCAGCTGGGCATTCGTTATAAAAAGGTACTAAGCTATGTATGTCGAAAAGATATTTCAATTTCAGGAGATATTTCAATTTAAATAACTCTAAAATACCATTACTGTCGTGCTAAGATGTTACACAAGTAAGTAAACACTAACGTCTTAGTACGACAATAATGGTATTTTAGAGTTATTTCAATTGAAATATCTCCTGAACTACTATCTTTTCGACATACATAGGTTAGTACTTTTTTATAACGAATGTCCAGCTGCATCGATTGATGTATTAAAAAATACCTCATTCCATTTAAAAAAATGAAGTTGACCATCACATGTCCTTTACGCGTCCACCTGTAAAAAAAATAAATACACTACATAATGTACCCCTTCAGACCATGCAACTTTTGTATACAACATTTTTTCGTGTAACGCATACTTTGGAAGTTATTATAGGTGTGCAAGTTGCGTGGACCACCCTATATATGAGATAGGCTCAAAATATGGGAGTTAAAGTAAAAGAGGTACACAGCACATTTTTAACTTTTGTATTCACACAAAGATTTTTGAAAATTATATGCTATTCAAATATGATATAGGGGATCAAGCTACGAACTAATAAAAAGTATTGTACTGTTCACGCGCTCGGACAAAAAATAACAGATTTTCGATATCGAACAGCGAATTGATACTATCGCGTGGCATTCCACTGTGAGAGACCACTCTATTCGTGTTGCGGATCATAGGTCCTCGACCGGAGATTTAAATAGGTTATTTGAAAATCCTGACCGTAAAAGCCCGGAATCTGCGATGATGTTTATCGCCTTTCAAAAAATCCAGCTCGCGTTAACTTGGTGCGCGGTTTATCCCGTTTGGTCGTAATCTGTTGTGCTCGATCGGCGAGCGCGCAGAGACAGCTTCGATGATCGGACACGGCGAAATGATTCTCCGAACAAGCGAGATAATGGGGAACGATTAAATCACGAGTTTGTGAAACTCGGCGTTCGGTCGTGTCGAAAATCGGCGCGCCGGTTTCGGGCCGGGCGAGCGACTCGCCTATAAATAAGTTAAATTAACTGGAGTATCGCCCGCGCGGCCCCGAGTAATAGTTGGGCGCGATTTCGGGCTTAATTCGATCTGTACGGTTTTCCATCATGGTCGGTGTCCCAGAAACCAAGCAAACTGCAAACACCGGCAAGGTTGGCGGACCAATTAGCTCCGACCTTCGCAGCGTCTCGAAACGAACCAGCCGTATACAAACGCTTCCTGTTTGCCCCGACTGAAATTTCCCGAAACCGAGATCGAGGCAACGTCGAGGGACCTCGCCTTTCCACCGTTTGCTCCGGAACGCGCGGGAACGTTTGCAGTTCGTGGATCATTAAGCGCTCGCCTGCAATTAATAGCACACGCACCCAGACCTTCGACTTCCGCTATCGTGCCCGGCAGAGATTAAATTTTCCCATCGTTTCGTTACGATCTTCTGCATATTTCATGCAAACAACCAGCGCGATTCTCTCGTCTGTGTTACTCCGTGTAATTATTAACTATCGTTTCAAATGTTTCCTCGTTTATGCTCAACATTCCATATTTAAATGTTCCTTTTTCTTTTTATCGATCGTATGATTGTTGATAAAAGATGTAATGATGCTCTCGGTGCACTGGATCGAGCCAATTTTACTTCAAAGCAATTTTGCAATTTGAATTCAATTTTTGAATTAAATTTTCGATCTATATTTGGATCATTTTCAAGAAAAATAATAACTGCATCTGTGAATTATGAAACAGAAGAACTAGTATCAACTATTGCCACCAGTAAATTAAACATTGAATTTTTAACTAATTTGGAACAACAGAAGACGTGCTGTTCCCATGCCATTGCATAAAGTACTGAGGATATTTAATCATATGAATAGTTTCCAATAATATCCTATGATTTAAGTTAACTTCTTTATCAATGCTTGCGTAACGGCATGGGAACAGCACGTGTTCTGTTGTTCCAAATTAGTTAAAATAATTTCATTAAGCAAGCGAGTGACAAAGTACACAATTTTGACATTCAATGTTTAATTTTCTGATGGTAATAGTCGATATTAGTTTTCCTGTTTCATAATTCACAGACGCAGTTATTATTTTTCTTGAAAATGATCTAAACATAGATCGAAACGTCGAAAATTTAATTCAAATTGCAAAATTGCTTTGAAGTAAAATTTGATCGAACCAGTGCGCCGAGAGCGTCATTACATCTTTCATTCCACATTTAGTATCAATATATTTAATTCCTTAATTTTCAAAAATCAGGATCTTCCGCAGCGATTCAATATCTATAAATTTTATAAGCTAACGTAGACCGTGAAAACGTCGATTAGGAATTCGTTTCACGTAGCCGATGGAATCTTTGCAGTCGTAAACATCGGTGCGCGGAACGTCGGGGGTTGATCGCTCGGTTCGCGTTCCGGACAGATCCCGTCGTCGTCGTAGGATCGATGGAGCGTTTCCGTCAACAATTTTATCCCCGCGTTCGCGGCATATTTATATCCTCTTACAAGTTTAATACAAATCGTACGACCGGGGATCTTTATTTTACGCGCGTAGACGGTAGACGGTACCGATTAACTCGATACACCCTCTCGGCTCGGCTCGGCTCGGCGACGCTCGTAAAAGTTTGTCGACGGCTGAGAGTGCGCGAGAGAGTGCACGGGTATTTGCAATATCCCGTGTAGAAGCGTGTCATCCGTGTCGGCGTCAAAGTGGCTTCATCGATCTTACACACAGCCTCTTACCACCTCCTCGAAGCCTGAACGAGCGTGCCCGACGCCGAACTGCTTATAGAAGCCGTCTGCTGGCCTCTCTCGCTCTCCCCTTCCCTTCCTCCTCTCTCTCTCTCTCTCTCTCTCTCTCTCTCTCTCTCTCTCTCTCTCTCTCTCTCTCTCTCTCTCTCTCTCTCTCTCTCTCTCTCTCCCTCTCTCTCTCTCTCTCTCTCTCTCTCTCTCTCTCTTACTCTCTGTGTTCCTATTTGCTCGGCCGAGTCAGCGATTTTATCGGATAATCTCTTCTATCGAACTGGACGGGCCTCTTCTCTTCTCGCAACCTCCCCTCTCGGAAGAGATGACGGAGAGACCGCGGATTATACGGACGATGAAATTTCTGTATAAATTTTCCATTCCCCTCGCGCGGACGGACAGCCTTCAGTCACTCCCATAAGCCCTGTTTTCTCCGCCAAAGATTCCGCTTCGCACTTCGTTTAATTGTTTATTTGGCGCCGGCGTCTTATTGGCTAATCTCCCACGGCGAATCGATCGACTCTTTCACGGCGAACCGATGGGAACGTCGGGGAAGGATTATCCAGGCTGTATAAGTTTTTCATTTGCCTCCATCTTAAAGAGATCCGTGCAATTCACTTCTTTCTGCGATCGACTTAGCCGTTTGCTTCTACTTTCCGGCGTCTCCGAGTCACTCGAGACTTAACAAGAATGGTATTTTTCTTATTTCGTATCGCTTTAAAAGTTTTGCCAATTATTTATCCCTTTAGTTTACGAGCGAAAAGAATACGTGCAAGTGCATAATATTGTACATACTCAATCTTTAGCGTACGTGTGCGTCATATGTGTATGTACGAGGGTAGATCAATAATTACTCGTGTTTGAAGACGGGTTGCGTTGCTGAGGGAAGTTGACGTTATTATAATATGCTGTCATCAATTAAACGACGCCAGATAAAATTTCATACTGATTGATAGGTCAGTTTTGATTTGACAGCCACTTGCATTAAACGTGTTTCGTGTTTCTCGATACAATTACGACAACGCACCATCTCACTCATCTCGAATCGCAAATTGCAAGAATTGCGCATCGATTGATGCCGCATTCACCGTTCTCGCCCGGCTCCCTGCGACTTCTTTCTGTTCCCCAACATGAAAACGTGGTTCGCGGGATAAAAATTCGGCTCAAACGAGGAGGTCATCGTCGAAACAGAAGCATATTTTGAAGAGTTTGACAAATCGTATTTTTTAGAGGGTTTTAAAAAATGGCAGGGACTCCTAAAAGGAGATTATGTTGAAGAATAGAACAAAATATTTCTGAAGAACTTGCGTTTTCATTCGTAAAACAGGTACATTGATCCACCCTCGTAATGCAGGTAACTCTTTTGTATAATTCTCCTAAAACAGGAGAAGGATAGATAGGATTACAGTGGGTGTACAAAGTATTCGTACACCTTTTAAAAACTAATAACTTTTTTATAATTGTACCAAACGACCTGATTTTTTTATAATCAACTAGAAGCCATTAGTTTACAAACTGATATGCAAAAAAGATTTTCAAAAGATTACAATTTACAAGGTTGCAGGCAAAAATAAAAAAGGCATTTTTTAAAACTTTTTTATTTGGGCCCTTAATGAAAATTTAAAACATATGTTTTCTAGATCCATGTTCCTTTATACACATGTTGGAAATTTCATCGAAATCGATTGACGCAGGAAAAAACAACAGGCGTCGAAAGATGTACGATTCTGTAGATTTTAAGCAGAAACTGATCAAAAGTCGTGGAAAACTACGATTTTCACTATTTTTAACCGCTTGTAGCTCGTGTGTATGTTAATCGATATCAATGAAATTGTCAACATGTGTATGACTAACATAGATCTACAAAACATACATTTTAAATTTTCATTAAGGACCCAAATAAAAAAGTTTAAAAAAAAATGCCTTTTTTATTTTTGCATTTAAACTTGTAAATTATAACTTTTGGAAAATGTACGAATACTTTGTACACCCACTGTATATATTATTAAAATTATTAGAGAAAGAAAAATATTGCTACGTGACGCAGAATTTTTTTCAGAACACGAATACCGCGTTGCATGAAGGAACTGCGAGAAATCAAGAATTTATTTATGTTTGTCCAATCGGAGAAATGTTTCGTTTACCAGTGTCAAATTGCCATACCTGTGAAAAATTTTTGAAACTCTTCCCCGGCCCGGTAAACAGTTTTGTGGACGGATTCTATTTTTGCAGCTACCTCGATTGCATATTTAGACGGCCCTGTACGCCCGTGTATAATTGTCCGCTGGTTCGACTGCAATTACATCGCAAACACAATATTTACGTATTATAATTCGCGACACAGAGTAATTTTACACCAGCACGGCGCGGTGTATTGACAGCGTTTCGTCGACGTTAAATTACACCTGACTCTCTGTGACCGAGTAATAAGCCGTCAACGTTGTTCGCCGCGCGGCGTTCATTAAACATAGTTAACAGTGTTTTACGTGGGACGCGGGAGCGTCGATGAATTAAATTCGGTTGAAAATAATTACGCAGCGTGGTCGGCAGGCAGAAGTTGCCGTATAAATACTGTTAAAATTGGATGCGTTGCTGACACTGATCAATAATTTATCGTCAAATAATTACGTTTCCAGCGGATCGCGTGCTTCCGACGTGCCGCCGCGGCAAAAAGAAAGAATTCATTCGCGAGCTGGAAATTAATTAACTGCTGAAAATATAGTCTGATTGAAATTATTATCGGCGAAGTATCTACAGTCGATTCCGAAAGTTAGTTAACGATTGGGGTATGCAGCCCAATGTAACACGTGTAACATATATTTGTTCATTTACTTACACCTTCTAAGTAAAAACAATAGCTTGATTCCATTCATCACTTTCATGTATGAATATGTCACCAATCGTTAAATTACTTTCCGACTCGACTGTACTTTCGGCCCCTCACTTACGCTGCTTTCATCCCCCATCCTATTAGAATAACTGTTTAATTTTCGTAACAAGCGTAACCGGTGTTGGGCAATAAATAAATTTATTTAAATAAATAATTATTTAAATGGATATTTAAATAACAAATTATTTGTTATTTGAGTATTCAAATAAAAAGCAAAAATAATTATTTACTATTTGAGCAAGTCCAAATGAATTATTTAAAATAATAAAGCTAATTGTTATTTACAAATACAATTTCAATTATTATTTGTATTGACGAATGAAAAGATTGCTATAGCAGACAAAAAACGCGCATGTGTTCATTGTATATACAAAATACGAGAAATAAGAGAAGACCAAAAACTATTTATTTGATTTCCATCTGAATCCAAATAATAAATATTCTTTTATTTGCAATAAAACATAATAAATAGATCACTTTTGGAATTATTTAAATTACTTTTATTTAAATAAGAAGTTTAGTTATTATTCGCAATTATAATTACACATTTATTTATTATTTAAAATAAAATTTGCCCAACACTGAGCGTAACTAACCTAGCCAATCCGAGCTCGCGCCTGATGTATACTACTTTTTTACAATCTTCGCAGAGCAGTGGGGATGACTACAGACAATTATCGAGGCAGAGAACTGTATAACCAGTTTACGGGCAATTACAGACTTCATTCTCGTCGATGATCGCGCGAACTTCGCTTCATGCGTATCAATTAACTTTTATAGACACTTCAGTCTATACTGTCTTTACCTGGACATAAACTCCCATGAATTCCGTCGCACTCGACGATAACTCATCCGACAGTCTCCCGTTGAAACTTCAATTAACGCGCGACCCGTCCCTTTCCCGGAATTTCCATGTCGGCGGAAAGTTCCGAGGATCAAAACCGCTGATCGAATTCACCGGGCTATTTCATACCCTTTTTTTTATCCTTTTTCCTTTTGGAAGCTCGACACAGGGACGGCGCGGTAGCGCGTACGTCTGGCAGGGAGCGAAGAGTATTATAGGGCGAGAATGCGAATCACGGGGAAGTGGAATCACGTGGAAAATCGCGCGGTGACATTGCTGCAGCAATTCCATTATCGTCGGCTCGTCAATTCGATGCGCCGTCTCTTCCCGTCCGCTCGCAGTCCGCGCGGTCTCGTGAATTTTATGAATAGCCAATAAATAACCCCGCTAATCGAAACGTAATCAACGGGGTCGGGATTCTCCTCTTTTTTTTATTTCAAACGTCTCCGGGAGTTGCGGCCTCCGCGGTTCGCCTTCCGCCTCGTTGCACCGTATTAGCGGAATTATTTTATGGGCGTTATTTCGAGCGAAGGGCGAGGGTGGCTCAAAACAGATCGGCGTTGTGCGATTTTCTGACGGGAACTCGTGATGAGAACGATTCAAGTGTAATTTTGTTGTTTTAACGAAGCCTTTTCTGTCGATTCTCGTTTCGATACAGCTGGGATTATTCATTTGTATTTCGATAGGTTTAACGAAGCATAGGATGTGTGACTACTAAAGTTTGTAAACATTGTATGAGACAGAATAATTACCATGCTTTGATTCGGGACTTATCAGTTAGTGACGTTTTCCTCCAAGCAGACAATACACTGTCTTATTAAAGTACAATGATGGCACGTTTATCACTCGGGGTTTCACCCCGTCGGATCTCGTAAATGAATGTCGACAGTAAACATCGAAATGCTTCATCTGCTAATAAGAAAGATTGAAAGCTCCGTAACGACGCACGAGCGACGGCTTTACAGTTCATCAATTCGTGTCAGCTAATTCGACGTCCGCCGAGCTTTGATCCGAATGCCTCGTCGATTTCGTGGGCAAGTGGCTGGTTGCAAAATTACTAAAGGAGTCGTGGGTATGCATAATGGCAACCCGGAAGCCTCTTTCGGCCGTGTTGCTCGGGTATGCGTGCGCACAGATGGCCCCGTGCCGTTCGTACACACGCGGCCCGGCTAATAATGTACCGAATGAGCGCTATATTACGTCGAGCACTTCGCCGGGGCGAACGTTTATTAATATTGGAAAATATCCATCTCGGCGATCGTGACGATCGAGGTTATCCATAAATTTCAAGAACGGCGGAACTGCCTGATGCAAGCGCCGCCGCTTTCTACGACCGCCTCCGCTCGGCGTATAAACCTCGAACGTTACGACGGCTCATACCGAAATATCGGATTTTCCCGCGCTTTCGTCCTGCCCCGGTGGCCCCAAGAAAATTAACTGCAGACTTATCCGAGGTTCCGTCTAATTTAACGACGGCGACGGTCAGGATTTTAAACGGGGCTTTGAAAACTCGCCGAGATTCCCGGGACCGTCAGAATTCGGCGCTTAGAGTTCGTTCGAAATCCAACAGACCGGTTTTTCATTACCCACATTTCTCTGGTAGCCATCACTCATAGTAATGGGGTGGAAACCACCCTGAACGCTGGAACTGCAAATACCACTTAGATCTTGGAAAAAACTCTTCAACACACCACGCGAAAGATGCGTAAAAGATGCCCACACAAATCCCTATTTGCACACAGAAATGTTTTAAGCATCTAAATCAAATAAGTTTGAATACACTGAAAAGTAAGTTTTACATTCGACCATTTTCTATTCAAAGATTTCCGCGTTGGAGCTGCATAAGGATACGTAGCGGGCAGATTAATCGAATGCATCAAACGAGACAAATTCTTCGACGGAACCGTGCGCGGACCCGTGGCAGAATTGTTAACGTCCGCGATAAAACGGATTGGCTCTATTCGAGCCGCGTGCCAGCTCTCGTGAATCTATATTTTTCACCCCTGAGTTCCCCCACGGATCTGTTCGAGCAAGCGAAAAGCCAGGAGGGTGGAGAGAGGACATCCCCGGAATCCGGGGTTGATTCTCCGTGCTTCCTGAAAAGAAACGGGCAACGTACACAGAAGGGAAAAGTTCCAACTTCTGCTTCGTCGGAGACATCTGAACCTCGAAGCACTGTAAACCTGATATACGACGGCTGTGGAAGCCTTTTAACGTTTCACATCACCGTAAACACGTTTCGTCCCCCGTTAATTGGCCCGATTAATTACGTATGTTCTAGTGGCATTATCGCTTAATTATTTCTCGGGAAATTTAACGTGTCAACTCAAACGAGGCTTGCAATTTTCATGTCGGCGACTCGACTCGCGGCGCCGCCGTTCCATTTGACAATCGCTGCTTCAAATTATGGTCCTTTGTGTCTGACCGTTGGCTCTTTCCACTTATCCTAATATTTGCAAGCTCGCCGAGGGTGCAGCGGAAACTCCAACACGGTTTTACGAGGTTTTCATTTTATTTCTTAACCTTTAAGAGGTACATTGTTTACTTGGATTACGAAGCATCACGCTGGGAACTTTCTGAAATTCTATCAATAGTAGAACCTGCATTTAGTTTCAATTTTTGCGAGTAGAAGTGGCAAATCCACAGAAGAAGTTTTAACTTGTGACGGTAAAATGAATCAGGCGAAGACATTCGCGTATACACTCAGTAAAACAAGTCTCCGTACACCCTTTAAAACAGAATAACTTTTTTATAATTATACCAAATGACCTGATGTTTCGTAAACAATTAGAAGCATTGGTTTACTGAATGATGTGCAGAAAATATTTTCTAAAGATTACAATTTACAAGGCTGCATGCAAAAATAAAAAAGGCACGTTTTAAACCTTTCTTATTTGGGCCCTTAATAAAACTTTAAAATATATGTTTTGTAGATCTATGTTAGTTATACAAATGCTGAAAATTTCATCGAAACACACATTTCAGCAGCAACATATATTTTAAATTTTTATTAAGGGCCCATATAAAAATGTTTTAAAAGTGCCTGTTTTATTTTTGCATGCAACCTTGTAAATTGTAATTTTTAGAAAATATTTTTTGCACATCATTCAGTGAACCAATGCTTCTAAATGCTTACAAAACATCAGGTCTTATTTTACTGAGTGTAGCTTGAGTACAGACTACAATCTTCGATTTCATTTCGCATGCTGTCTGTAAGAGTCCATAGCAGATTTGTCCGCGGCAAAAGGAAATAAATCCTCCTCGCGTGTGGTTCGACAATTCGGTCCCCTCGTAGACGGCACATGCCAAAGTCCTTCAGATTCGTTTCCCATGGAAACGGATCCAATCGCTAAGAATAATGTCCGGGGCGACCCGTTAACCGACGGCCCAGCTTCGCAGTATAATCTTGCGTACATATGTGCGCACTTATTGTTTCTTTAATCGCCATGGTTACCTTTGCAGAGCCGTAAACGGAATTACGCTTGCAGAGCCGTAAACGGCCGACTAATGAACGGGCCCGGTTACCGAGGCACGATCGTTCGCGCTCAAATTACAATCAGAACTCGCTGGAGGAAGAACCTCGCTTCTCCACGGCTTCATTCGAGAGTGATTTACACCCCTTAATAAAATAGTCGTGAGGTATGCCTTTATTAAGCAGACATGCTTGAAGAGTGACAACTCTCCTTTCCAAAAGTGGTTTTCCTAACGTCGCACAGTGTGTCGTCCAATGGAAAAAAGTCCGAAAATCAAAGTGTAAAATCGGCAAATTTATGTATCCTAAAATGTTCGTAACAAAACGTAGTTTCTAAAACTGCCTTAAATTTTAACTAAATAAATCAATTTGTTGTTAAAATTGAAGCTGAAACTTCACTGTCAAATTCCGTGCATTTTTTAAAACATGCGTCCCTCGCAAGCTATTTGGTTTTTTAATTTGATTTTTGCAGGGTGTGTTTAGCATTATTAGACATTCAACCTCCCAAAAAATTTTATTTTGAATAATCGCAATTTGTCCTAATTTCTTATGTTTAACATTTATCAACTTTGATTAGAGTTTTCAAAAAAGTACCCCGAGGTAACCCCGTGAATTTTTGTACAGTAATTGGTGGCATATTAAACTTTAATTTCGCGTTGGTTTAAATCTGCTCACGTTTGCTCAAGCGGAGAAAATAATAAAAAACCATATTAAGACGCTCGCGCTCGGCGGCTTTCTGCGTAGTCTTTCGAAGAAATTTGTTGCAATTATTTTTAGACGCATGCCATTTGATAAGTACTTACATATGTGATCAATTTTATTCTTATAAATTATATATTTAGTTTCAAAATTGTTTAAATATTTACAATCTTTCAATTCAGTATTAAAGAAAGTGCCGAAAGGTTCCTTTGAGATTTTGTATTATATTAATTTAAAGCACATTAGACTTGATATGACGGTCGATCTTAAGTGCATAAATATACACAAATGTTAAAAATAGTAGAAAATGTTGACGTTGAGACGCGTGCGTTCGCTGTCCACGCCTTTAACGTAGTCTATCGAGTTCCCACTTGAGTCCGCGCGAAATGATAAGACACTATGTTTACGCATTATGCTATTCTAAATATGCAGTCCCTTATTTTCAATTGTTTATACGATATCTGTCGTGGTCAGAAGTATCAGACGTGAAACTGAAGCCGAACATAGTCAATCGCAAACGCGTCCAAGTTATTAATAATTAGTAAATTCATTTCCTACAGTATTATCGGGATATTAATACCCGCAAGACATCAAGAGAAAATTCAAATAAAGACCTATTAAATCGTCTTCTACTGGAATCGGATCCAATTATTGCCTATAATAAAAAAAACATACGAAAAAAGAAAAAAAGGATTTCGCAGATATAAGAGACTATTTATTATTAAATGAAACATCCGACTTATCAGATTCCTTGTGAAGATTTAAATAAGTAATGTATACAGTATAAAATTTCTTAAATTTTTTTTAAATTTTCGTTAAAATTGTAAACTACTTTTTATGCAATAAAAAACATAAGAAACAAGTTCATCACAATTAACACTAGATTGCCTAAGCAAGTCATTTTGACTGCTTTTGAATTTCAATTAAAAAATAATTATTTAAATAATGACACAGCTTCTTATAATTTTGTGACTTTTTCTACAAAATATAAATGGGTTAATTAATCATTGTTGTTGCCCCCCCCTTCACTTCCGGCATATATATGTGTGTTATACCTACATTACCGAAAAGCAGTCATTTTGACTGCTTGGAAAAGACCAGTTCGGCTCTGGATTGGAATAACATGATAACATACAAGTTCATGATAAATTGTTGATTTCGACATATATTTGATAAGTTGCAGTTGTTCAATAACTAAAGTTATTGTTATTGTTATTCGAACCTTTATGCCAGGCCTGGCCACGCACTTTGTTCCCTTTGAACGCGCTGTAACGTAATTCAGATGGGAAGGAGGATCACTGAGTGTATGATCTCATACTGAAATACATTTTTTTTATTGTTAATACTTATTAATAACTTGTTATATGACTGTAAGTGATATAAAATATATTAAAAATTACTGATAAACAAATTTCTTTGCGCATTAGTTATTTTTTCACAATGCAGTCATTTTGACTGCTTTCAGGCAATACAGGTATATACTAAGCTCCCGTCTTTCTAGTGTTAAAAAAAAAATTTTTTTTATACCAATCGATTCGTCTTTGCATTTTATTTCAAATAGTATTAAGGTACTTTACTCGAAAATTGCATAGTTTAAGAGTTATGACTTTTTTCCCGAATTCCCATATACACGACACACTGTGCGTCGCTACACGAGACGTTGTTATTCGTACGAGTTTAAAGATTTTTCCAATTAATTTTCTTCAGAGAAAAATTCTCCGAAGGTTTTTTTTCAGATTGTCAACTAGACATGGCCGTTTAGAGGAAATACGGTTTACCGCGCGGAAACGCTGGGTAACGACGGTGACGAGCTTATTAAAATACCGATCCGCGGAAACACATCTGGCCGCCGGCCAATTCTCGAAATAATGTCGATTTGTAGCACCGGCTAGCTACCAGCCGCGTACCTCCAATGGCCAGCAACGACATTAACTGCGATCCGAGCGGCGAGCAATCGGCCTCTCCTTGTTGCCCTCCTTGTTTCGTCTGCTTTATGGCCCGCAAATAGCTACCTCCGTTTCTATTCAACGCATTCTTGACAAGAGAATTTTTCGTTTCGATCGCCCGAATAAATCTCCCACAATGAAATTTAAATGGCCGCTCCGTGTAGTATTTTTTCATCGCTGTGCGGTAAAGTTTCGAGAATCCTTCGGAGAGCGTTCTGTAGAGTCCTCCAACGATCGCGAGCTCGAGTTGTTTAAATTGGCCGGCATTAACGGGATGCAAAATAATAATCCACTGGTGTGTTCACTCTGCGGTATTAATTATATCGTTGTCAAAAATATGCAGGGTGTATAAATAAAATTTTCTCTATCAGAGAATAAAAGGTATGGGGTCAAAAGCGCGATTAGCAAATGATTCGATTAAAATAGCTCTCAGCTTGCAGGCCGGATGCATACTCCAGTTTCTACTCTGCTAACTGCACCGAGCAAAAACCGCTGCTTCTTTCGACAGTGTTTCGTTTTACGGTTCATCGGCGATTAGCAAACCAGGAAGATATCGCGTCGGCACAGTTTCGATCACGAATCTGCGTCGAACACGCGTAACCGGGAACGAGCCGGGCTTGTAATCTCGCGGAACACGCGACAACCAATCAAATAACGGGCGAGATTTTCATTCCGTGGTGTTCGTTTTGCGGCGAGCGTTACCGGTAACCGAGCGAACCGAACGCGGAGCCTTGGTTTCTCGCATTCCGACAGGGTATTTTATCGCGTTCAAGAGTTCCCGGTCGTTCCTTCCTCCCCCTCCATATCGTTTTCGCTTTTTCCCTTAGCGTCGCGTCGCATCGTCCCTTTGCGATAAACTTCGCAACATTGTGGCCGTTCTTACGTGGGACTCGCGCCAGACTGGTTACGCTCGGAAAACGGACGCGAGTTGAACAAAAGCGCCCGGCGCATTACCAATTCTAATTTTACGTCCGCGGATGGGAAACTGGTTAACAGTGAATCAGTAGACTGAGGCATGAATAGAACATGCAAAGAGTTAATGAGAAATTCTTGGTAATAAAAGCGCCTTTGCGCCTGTTCGAAAGTGTTTGCGCTTGTAATACCTTAGCGCCAATTTATATGTCGAACCAAGTAAATCCGAGTAAAAGGGAAACGATTAAAACTTACGCGCACAAAGACGAACCTCCGGCTAAAGGATACTCGGGGAATTAACCTTCGGTCAATTGAATAATTGGAATCAAGAAGAAAGTTTTTATGGAACTCAGGATGACTTCGCTTTACGCAATGATCTTAATGAATAACGCATGGGTTCCGGGTAGCTGGTGTGTAATCTGTTCCAGGTAAAATATGTAATTCCAGTTGACATATCGTAGCAGTGAGAGAAAAGCATTCATTAGAATGTGTCAAACCTTCTGGATTATGCTATAAATATTCAACTCTATCCAACGAACAGTTTCCAAGATGGAAAATGATTATTATTATTAGTATTATATACGGACCGAGGTCCTTTTATACAAATGTTTACAGTTGTTTACAGTAAAACTGATAAAAACAAAAAGAAACATAACAAAAAAAAAGTCAACCTAAAATTTACATAAAAATAAATTTTTTAAAAATACCACGTTTTTAAAACGGACTAAAAAGTATAAAATAAAATTTAAAAAAACGCCACGTTTAAAAAACGGACTAAAAAGTATAAAATAATTTTTTCTAGCCCCATGCAGATTCCTAACCCCCACGTTTTTCGTTTTAAATCTTACAAGTATTTCCATAGCTATTCAAAATTCACAATCACAAATTGTTAGGGCTATCTGTACGGGATTAGGAATCTGTATGGGGCTAGAAAAAATTATTTTATAATTTTTTAGTCAGTTTTTTAAACGTGGCGTTTTTAAAAATTTTATTTTATACTTTTAGTCCGTTTTAAAAACGTGGTATTTTTTAAAAATTTATTTTTATTTAAATAATTATTTTCTGCTTTTTAGCCTCATATGTGTGCAATTTTACAATCGATTTTGAACATTTTTATGAGATTATAACAGAGACATGTAGTAAATTTCAGACGGTATTGCGACGCGTCATATCGAAAACGAACGCCGTGGTAAAATGTCAAAGATAAAGGTTCGACGGAGAATTTCGGTGTAACTGTTCTTTCGCTTGGTAAACAAACATTATATTATAATAATACGTAGTAACTTTGTAAACACCGCACGGAGCTCGAACGCACACTGACGCACACTGAGCTTCTTCGGTGCGAAGCGGGTCAGTGGAGTGGGGATGAGTCAGAGTGGGAACAAGTAGTAGAGTGGGGACGCTGAACGTGAAGACGTACTACGTCACGCGGCGGGGGGGTGCAAAGGTTCAAATTATTAATAATTTATATCTCCTGAACGCATAGGCTTTTTTAAAAATTTTTTTTAAATATTGCATTGTCATCCAGTTCAGAGCTATGTTTAAAATTTCAAGTCTCTAGCTCAACGGGAAGTTAGTTTAAAATCAATTGCAAAATTTGTACCGAACAAACAGACAGACTGACAGACAGACAAGAAAGCGAGCTAATAAAACGGTGGTAAAAAGGACAAGCGCGAAACTAAACAAATACAGGTACGATATTAACAAATAATCTTGTGTAATTTTCTTTTGAATTCCTGTAACGTGCCATTAAAAAAAAGCTTAAAAATTATAAATTATATAATTATATAATAAAAAATTATAACCGCAGTTTGGTATACTTCTTTCCGAGGAAAACCCTGATATTTTCAGTGACCCTGCATCAATGGGAGCTCCGAATGCCCGATTGCAGGAGACACGGGCAAGACGCGAACAAGCAAAAAGCAGATAAGATAACGTTTAGATAAGATAATACTTTTCTCGCGATTCACAAGGTACCTCCGGCAACGCTCGCTGCCTATCGCTTGTTGGCCAAGCCTGATTCGCTTTGACAATTGCTTGCAGTGCTCTCGCAACTTCTCGAAGACCGTTTACGTTGAACCGGAAGCGGTCGGGGCCATTTCATCTTCGACCGCTCGAGCTGTTTGCGCGCGCTCGCTCGGAACAAGTGTTTGTAACTAAAGCGCCGCGTTTTCCCGGGGACGTGGAAAACTCGTAAGTCGCAGTTTCCGTCTCGCGAAAACTGCACCGGCACGGAGAGGAGCGAGGGGGCAGGATTGCACTTTCGCTTCGACACGGAGGCGGTCTCGTCGCTGCGGTGAAAACAGCCCGGGAAAGCTGAGGAAAAAAGAGAGGAGTGGGACAGAGTGGGACAGAGGGAAAGAGACGAAGGAACCCGTTCGAATGGAGCGTTTACATCGTGGAAATTCTGGATAGCGTTCCGTCGGGGGCCGATAAAGCATCTCCGGAGCACGAATACATTCCGGAACTCCGTATCGGTCGATCGACCGAATCGAACGAAGTTGATGGAGCAGTCGTTGAATTTATGACGCGTTGCGCAAGGCGCAGCCAATCCTCGTCGATGATTAATTACCGCGACACTCTTGAAATATTTCGTTCCTGTGGGAATTTCGATTAGGATGTCGCTCTTATGATTTTTAACTTCCTGATTCATAGGGAAGTTACTGTAATGACCGCGAAAATCGAAAATCGAGTTTTTAGCAGATCCTCACGTTTCATGGTCATTGGAGTCATTTTAGACTATTTTTAGCAAAATGTTTGTATGTGTGTGTGTGCGTATGTATGTTTGTATGGTCACAAATTTTTCGTTAACGTTTTCTGAAAAAGTAACAACGCGATCAGAATGATGAATGATGCAATCGATGTGCCCCGCTGTAACTCAGAGCTGATTAGATTTTGGTCCATTTTGGTCAAGTAGTCTTTTAGTTTTTTTCGAAAGGAGTTGATTAAGCATTGCAATTTATACGAGAGGACGGAAATTTTCCACCGAAGAAACAAATGTAATTACATAAAAAATTAAAAAAAATTTTTTTTCCATTTTTAAAAATTTTCTTTTTATTTCATTTTTTTTTATTTATGTAACTAATGCTAATGTTAGCGCTTACAATAATCGAAAATTATCGCAATGCAAGAGTGAGTTTATCATCTCTACTCCCGAGAATACATTTTGGGAGAATATCGATGAAAGTACAAAAAAAAAAATTTATATTACAATCTTTGAAAAAACAATCAATCAGTTCAAAACGAATTATTAACTGAGATTAAATTGAAAATTAATATAAAATATATGATAATTATCAATAACATTGATGTTGAAGACGGATTGGTTAATGGAGCATGCGGAATATTAAAATTTATTATTACTTTTCAAGAAAATACTAACATTCCGTCTGTATTGTGGTTAGATTTTCAATTGGCCAGAGTAGGAGTGAAAGTAAGAACTCGTTATCGTGATTATATGAAAAATGCAAATATTGATCAAAATTTAACACCAATAATAAAAATATCGAATCAAGTAAATATGTCGAGTGAGGAAAAATATCAAATCACACGTAGTCAATTTCCAGTGGTTCCTGCTGAAGCGATTACGATCCTTAAAAGTCAGGGACAAACATACGAGAAAGTATGTTTGGATTTAAAAAAATCAGAAAGGCGAACTTTACAAATGTATGTAGCACTGAGCAGAGTTTCAAGATTGAGCGGTTTATATATTTTGGGACAATTTAAATTAACAGTATCGAAGAAAACCAAGATCAATACTGCAAACCCGGATAATGATGAGTTGTATCGTTTGCGAAAAACTAATTAAGACAATTTATTTTGCAACATTAGTATGCTATAACAAGGAACCAAGCGAGCAACGAGCCTACAATGTTGGTTTAATGCGACGCAATATTGTAGCAAACATTTTGATAAGTAGAAAACTATTGAATTTCCCTGAAAACGTATAATCTTCTTAAAACGTACACTAAATAATGATAATAATATACTGCAACTAACGAATCGGGAAGTTCTTTGTGTGACTCTTGGAGAGTCACACACCAAATAAAAAACATTAATAGCAGTAGGCCCTACTAGCCACGCGTACCACTAACCCTCTCGCAAGAGCAGTCGACCACTAACCCTACTCGCGAGCAACAATAACCCTCTAGTTCAGGGGTCGGCAACCTTTTGAGTCGAAAGAGTAAAAAATTACAATTTACAAAATTTCAAAGTTTTTAAAGAGCCACAAAATATTTTCTTGTCAACAATAAATAGTACTCGCATAAATAAAGTTATTTGATAAAAAAAAACTAATCTATTTATTCATAAGAAAAAACATCCAAAGAGCCGCAGATTGCCGACCCCTGCTCTAGTTGAATGATAAAATACGCTGTGGGTGGATTGTGGACAGTTTGTTTATGTATTGTTTGTTTAAAGCGAACTTTAAAAGTAGAAGAATTTGCTTTATTTAATGGTGGTCTTCACTAGCATCGGCGAGGGGAGCCCAGAGAATGATTGAGACTGTCGACTAGGGGAATAGAAATTTTCGAACGTGCTGGTGAATTCGTTCGCGTGGACAATGACGGCCGCGAGCAGTTTTCGTTCATTACTCACTGCCGATCGTCGACCCGATCGTTCCAGGCATCGCGTGCGACGTCACGCGCGAACGTTAATGACTCTCATTATTGACACATCGCGTGTCGGCCGCGACGCTTCCACCTGTGAAATACGGGACACCGTGGCATTATTTTGTGTCCCGTTTCCATCGGGGTCCTGCCGGCAATTACGGCGGGTTTTCCTTCCGCGAGCTGAATAAAACATCGCTGATTCGGCGTTTCGACGTCTTCCCGGCCGATCGGGCGCTTTCAACACCGCCTCTCCCGATATAACGCCCGGCCCGATAATCATCTGACATTTACCGGCGGGCTCATTAATTGCCATTGTTTCCCCATGGGAAAAGTCGGAGAAAAATGCGCCGGTGCCGTTACAGAAGTTTATAGGGCGAACGCCAGACCAAAGTGGAAGAGCGTTTAATTGACAGTACCTGCTGGCGTTTCTGCCAGCTTTTCCCTTCTTCGTTAACGTTGTTTGAAAGCCCTTTTCTTCTCGGATACTCGTCGCAATTAATTTGCTACGGCGCAAGTAAAAATATTTTATCTCGGAAGTGAAACACGATTCCGCGAATGCTCGCCGGGGATACTCGAGACGCGAGGCCGTTTCAAGGGACACCGTTGCGCTCGATGTTTTTCTAATTGTTTTTCAAAAGTATTGTCTATCTTTCCCGCGACTTCGCGAGATCGGCGCGGTAACTTTGTAGAGTTTCTCGAGCGCGGTACTGGCGAGCAATTCTTTTTACCCGGCCATTTCTCGTTAAACGTTGCCGCTGTTTAATCCGAACGCCTTTCACTCTCCGTTCTGAGCGAATCACCCGAACGACAGCCGCGTCAAAGAAAACTATCGATTCCGGGAACAAAAGCGCGTCCCGCTCGCCTTTATAAGAACCCAGGTTACGTCGTGCACTCGAATGGGCAACTTGTAATGAGGCGTTGCCGTTCGAGAACTTTCACAGAAGGGTATAAATACAAATTGTACTATTCATTAGTTCGCTGTCATGTCAGAGTCAGTCTTAATTAAAGAGAAAGGCTGTATTAACTTTACCGGCACCGGAGGACTTGCTCAACCTCTAGGCGTTTAATTTGTATCTCTACCATAAATTCGGCACATTAAAAGTGGTCATGTATCTGGACAGCATCACTTTTTAATGGAATCAATTTTCTGGAGCTCATAAAACAAACGTATGAAATTCTCTTTCGCACAGTCTTAATTTTCACAGCTCTTAGTTAGATTAAAGATGTCGATAACTCTTGAATAATATTTAAATGGCTTTCTATCCTTCTCTCGCGAGTTTAATCCGTGCATATTTAAATCGCGTAAAATACAGTTAACCAGAATCTACATCCCGTTTCTCCTACTAAATTCGTTCGGGAAAGTAACACTCTTGATACCTGTAATTTAATTAATCCGTAATTGGGTCAGTAGGATATCGTCCATTTGTTTCTTCCTACCATTCTGCATTTAGAACTGACATTTCCAATGTAAAAGATCGTCAGTTCGAAGATACAAGTAAGCGATGAAAGTATCAATGGCAATTAAAGAGACCCAACCTTCTGGGATTGATAGACCGTAGGCCGGATAGTTGGGGTTCAAGCTGATAGAACTCATCCGCTAATGCAGTGGAGCGCCGAAACGACTATCCCCGTAAAACGATGAAACCGTCGGCTGTAACACTTGGGTCAGCTCACGGTACGGCTGCCGCGTCGCGCCGCATAAATAGCAAGGATGCAGTTTCAAGCGCGCGTTTGTATAGATTGGCGCGTGTCCGTGTCCCGTCGCGTCCTTGTCCCCCGTGGCCGTTCAGCCTCTCGTTTCCTCCCGACGGTTCGGTACGCTGGTTAGCCGTGTCGAACAAATTGAAATCGCCGACTGGAAAGCGCGTCTGGATCGCAATTAACGCGGTTAACAGCGGCCCGCTCCGTGAATTCCAAGCTTAATCGTTCGGCGATCGTCGCTCGACGACGATCGGAGCCACTCTGCGCCCGTAGTGCAGCCCGTTTTCACGAGTGTTCTTCGCCTCGTCGATATCGATCCCTCGTTCTTCCCGACTCGTTCCAACCCAGACACATTCTACGAATCTCCGTCTGACCAGAATGTTTTTAAGGTAGAAGAGAATCGCTAGGTTCATCCAATGAATAAACATACCGATTACTTGTTCATCCGCGTACGTCACAGTTTGTTCTATTCGTCAAATTAATTGAATCATTCGTAACACCGACTCGCTGAGCTCACGGTATTGAGCTATCGGGTGCCTGTCACGAACAACGGATCGAATTCAAACGTCACGATCACGACCCACACGTTCCAGGTCAGCTCCGATTGAATCATTTGAAAAAGCTTTATTCGCAAGAATCTCGAAGTTCATTGAGAGTAGATTCACGGTGAATGCAAAATCGATGTTCTAAATGTCAGTCCTGAGTCGTGCCGGCGACTCGCAGATGTAAGTCAAGGTTCTGGAGCAAAGGTCAACGGGAAAGAATGGGAGATGAGTCTATTACAAGAGACCGTGAATTGCATTATTAGAAAGTTTATCTTCGCAGTATCCGCCTCGTAGACTCGCGGAGCGTATCGAAACTTGCTCGGAAGGAAAGCTAAATACTTCGAATGGTACACGTCCACGAACTACATAATAACAACTCGAAAGTTGGGTAATCAAGAGCTCCAGTTTACGGTCGTTTGACGAAGACGTCGTCACGCCACCGTCGCATTAGGCTCCGACGAGGATTGTCACGGACTCGAAGTAAACCGAACGACGTTTCGCATCATCGGACGTCCTCGCTCCGAAATCCGCTTGGTTCGGGGGCCCGTGATCTATGGCCTCGTCGAAACGCCGAGCAATTACCTCGGAGTCCGAACGGCTCGCATTATCGACAGAAGAAGCCTCGACTCGCAAAGCTCGTTAACAACTATAGCCGATCCATAATTCTCGGCCGGTGATCCTGGCTCTCAAGCGCGATCCCCGTGTTCCTCGGGCCCCGGCTAATACACGGGAATGGCTGCCGCCTACATTACAGATTCCACGGAAGAACATTCTGCTTACACGACGTAACGCAGCGCGTCGTTAGGCGTGTTTATCGAAGCGGAAAACGCGTCGATCAAACGCGTATACACTCCGCGCGCAGCACGTTCCGCCGCGTGTTTTCCCCGTTTACACGTGCACCGTCGACGGTGCGTCGTCGTACGCTCACGCATATGCACCCGCACACGGGAACAACGCGCACACTCGGATATACATGTCACGTATACATGCATATATATTAGTGGAATGTGTCGGATCTGTGCACGGGACGGTGAAAACGGGGCTGGCAGGCGAGCGAATTCAAACTGCAACGCGTCACGCGCCGGATAGGAGTAGGAAATGTTTGCCCGCGGATCTGCAGATTGCGTGAGTTTATTGCGTATAGCGTAGCCGCTCTCTCGCGGAGAAGCACAATCGATATCGTGTCCGACCGTGTTCTCTATCTCCCTCTTCCACCCTCGCTCCCTTGCTTTGTCTCTCTCTCTCTCTCTCTGCCTATCATTCTCCACCACGCTTTGCGGAGGTCGAGCCAGGCGAACGCGCGCCTACGATAAATGCAGCTTCGAGCTAAACGCCGTGGCGAGATCGATATTCACGGTTTCGCGGGATGAACGGGATAATGGACCGGACGACGATCGACTTATTTGCGAGTTACGATCTCGTTAAGAACGATTTAAGGGTGTGGGTCGGATTTTGACCTTGGTCGAGTGCGAGTGTGGTGGTACTTTAACACACCGATAGATACTGTATACGTACACGAGATTGCAAGGGTTCCGTAGATTTCGTTTGCTGTCTCTCTAACGCACATTTGGGGCCCCTACGTAGTCACAATCGCTAGATAAAAGACCCACCATTACGGGATGCTTCCTTATATGGCCTACTTTTGCGTTTTCGAGGCGTAATTTGCATTATTCGGCAGCATGTAGCGCAGTTTCACAAATATTGGACGAAGCGACAGTGCTGCCATTGTCGAGACACATACATTTTCTTAAATATCGAGAGATTTAGGGTTCTTATAGAAAAAAATGTAGGCATCCCGGAATTCAGGGTCACATACAATGTCAATGAAACCTTTACTATGTTAAACTATACGTGTTTAAACACAGCAAACGAAATCTACGAAGTAGATCCCTATACGGGAGATTTTGGTGCAAGTATTAGTTCCATGGCATTTTTAGCTAGGAGCGCTAGCGTTTTTAGTCACTATTTTACCGATATTTTACCAATACAGTGACTGAATCGGTAAAACAGTGACTAAAAATACTAGCGCTCCTAGCTACAAATGCGGAGGGCACCGATACTACGACCAAGGTCAAAATCCGACCCACACCCTTAAGAACTCCTACTCTAGCAGATCTTCCTGTACCGCTCTCTTTTCGCTTTCTTACGAGCGTCGTGGATCTATGTTAGTTCGAGCTCGGTGCACAGTGTTTCTGTTAATGATCGAGTTCGTTCACTCCTTGATACTGTTATGTCCTATTATATTATTGTATTATAGATTGTATAGTTTCATTGGAAGATTTGAATTGAAGATAAAACGCAGTGTTGAACCTACCTGCTTTCACCTGCTTCAGTTCGGGAAATTGAGGATTTTCTTAAAATTTAGTGACCTTGCTTGAGGATTTGGATAGTTGAAATCGCAGTTGGGTAAACTCTTTGAAAACGATTTGAGGTTTTGATTTCAGTAAAAAATTAACAAAAGTATATTGTAAGCATCAAATTTCGGATACATAGAGTTATTATCATCTTATTATAATTTGTTAGTATTTACCGCTAATTTCGCTCGATGGAAATAAACGATCGGTTCAACGCTTCAGCAACTCAGTCGGTATTGATGTTGACGAAAATGATGTTTTTGAAGTTGTGGTTGGGGTTGATGATGTTGAAAATGATTAAACATTGATTTAACACGCTTTTCAAACTTTTAACTCCACTGAACGAATGAACGAACTTTTGAACGTATTGATGACCGTTGACTGTGTACTGTGTACTATTAACTGTTACTAACTGAACTCATTGAGGACTGACTGTCCTGATGAGGATCCATCCTTTTATAGATTCATCAATCCATTGTTCTGAGTCTAATCTCCATGTGGTGAGTGCATCTTCAAGTGTTCTTTGAAATCAGTTTTCCTATGAACTAATACCTCTTGACCGGATGAAGAGTCTTTGATTCTCTTTTATCGTTCTCTTGGCTAGATCATGTTGCCCACACATCCTGCCAGGTAACACTGTCCAACAGCCAAAAAGTATTTCGATTCCCACTATACGATTCTTATAGAGTTTTCCGCGCTGATTCCAAATCTGTCCTTAATTTTTCTCCTGGACGTAAAATTGAGTTTTAAAAAAAGACATGTTTTTCAACTTTGAACAAATATTGTGATGTTATTATAAAAGATATTGAATTGTTCTTTACAGCGAAAGATTCTGTAGACTTTTCCGAATCCAGTGATAGGCAATATTAATACATTATGATTGTTTTTTTAAAACTCAATTTTCTCAAAAACTGTACGTCTAGGAGAAAAGTTAAGGACAGATTCGAAATCAGCGTGAAAAACGTGGGAAAAGTGGGAATCGAAATACAAAAAAAAAGTTGAAATTTGTTGGACAGTGTAATTAGTCACCAGCTTATTATTTATCAATCTTTTATTCATTTAGAAGTATCTATCTTAACATTCTTCAGCGATGAACAGTTTTCAACGAATATTCACTCGCAATTTATATTTCAAATCATCGCTTTTTATTTAATAAAATACATTTCGCTGTGTTCTTAATTTATTCGATGATATTCCAAATTCAAGTCGAGTTTAAGTTCAAAATAAATCACATGAGTTAACAACTCCATATAATCAGCTGCGAAATATATCTTATAGATTTTCCTTAATTCTATTGATTCTGCCGCTCGCAGTATGATATAATATACGACAGTTCAATATTAATTATCAACAATAGTATTTAATATTTAATTTCTCGTACAATATTACTAGAACAAGCGTAAAAAGAAATTCAAAAAGTATATGTTATACATGATTGATTATATTATTATTATCGACGGCTGAACCACCGGACGTGACAATACACAATCTTTCTCGCCGCGTCCACTCTCCTGGAACTTGAAATCAATTTTGCAAATTTTTCTTTTCACTTTGTTCTGTTTCTATCCCGTGTCTGCTGGAAGAGAAACGCAATCTTTTAAAAGCTGTACACGAAGTTGAATACTACCGTTTGATTCTCGTAATACTCGGAATGAATTCTTCATTGTGGTTGCGTTGAATAAATAATTTTCAGTGTGTTGAATAAATAACTGAATCGATAAAAATTTCACGAAATCAAAGCTTCTTGTGGAATGAAACAAAAATTGAGTTTCGAACCCTCTTGCAGGTACTAATCAAATGCACGCTGAACGCCGACACGTATAATTCACGTGACAGTCAATGTGGTAGAGTTCAGAGGCAATTCGTTCTGGAATTCTTTTTTCGCAACATTTTATTTTGTTCGGAACGAAACGTTCAAACTGATTTAATAGGTACGGCGAAACAAGTAACGACGGCAGAATTTTATTCGCGATAAATCTAACCACAATACCATTCGTTTATAAAGATTCATGGTGTGCCAGAGACATCTATTCATAGAGGATAGAGTTTCCCGCGTCAGATAGAAAGAGTGCGGCAGAGAGCGAGGGAGACGGACGAAGAGCAAAAGTATGTTTATACGTTTTCGATATTATTGAGCGGGCGCTGAATAAAAGAGTCGATCAAACTTGCTGAAAGAGTTCCGCGATAGAATTGAGCCGGGAATATGAAGCGCGCTCTCCGGGCAGTGTTTCTTCTTTTTAACAGTTATACTGGAACTTCGGTTTTACGAGTCCCTCCGTCGTTTTATAGTTCGCCGTACCTCTCTCGTCTTAAAACTGTGCCGTGTTACACGTCTGGTTTGCCGTCATTTAAGTTAGTGCACGCTGTCCCGGAACGTAGTATCGGTTTTCTTCCCTTACTTTCGGGTTTGTAGAAACTACCGCTGCATCTACGTGGCATTCTGTACATGCGTTTCGTGAGAAACTTGTTTTAATCGCGTTTATGATTGGATTTAGTGGCAAGCTTTCTTGTGGAAATTGTCTTTGTATGCAGAGATTATCCATTCTCTTTAAGAAAGGAAATAACTTTCCATTTATTCGGTGTGCTCTGAAAAATGAAGCTGCGCTTCTTACATCTTAAATAATTACATCAAGTATAATGTAGTCGATGATTTTCGATTGAAATATATTTGTGAACGATTAGCCGAGTAACTGTAACACGGTATAACACGTGGCATCCATTTTTCAGAAATGGTGATAAAATGTTACACTGTTACAACGACTGAGGAACAGTTAATAATGGAAATTTTTGTGAAAATTGTCTTTGTATGCAGAGATTATCCATTCTCTTTAAGAAAGGAAATAACTTTCCATTTATTCGGTGTGCTCTGAAAAATGAAGCTGCGCTTCTTACATCTTAAATAATTATATCAAGTATAATGTAGTCGATGATTTTCGATTGAAATATATTTGTGAACGATTAGCCGAGTAATTGTAACACGGTATAACACGTGGCATCCATTTTTCAGAAATGGTAATAAAACATTACACTATTACAACGACTGAAGTACAGTTAATAGTGGAAATTTTTGGGAAAATTGTCTTTGAATGCAGAGATTATCCATTATCTTTAAGAAAGGAAATAACTTTCCATTTATTCGGTGTGCTCTGAAAAATGAAGCTGCGCTTCTTATATCTTAAATAATTATATCAAGTATAATGTAGTCGATGATTTTAGATTGAAATATATTTGTGAACGATTAGCCGAGTAATTGTAACACGGTATAACACGTGGCATCTATCTTTCAGAAATGGTAATAAAATGTTACACTGTTACAACGACTGAGGAACAGTTAATAATGGAAATGCGAAGAAGACAGGTGGATAAAGACTAAATTGACGCGGAGTAATACATGGAATCAATTTGTCCAGCGCTCGAGAAAAACGCTGGGAACCATAGAGCTTTGTTCATTGATATTCGCGTTATCAGTGGTAGTGTCTGGTATTAGTCAGACCCGACGGGAAATTATCCCGTCGCACGACAGACAGGTTCATTGCCTCGTCACGGAACGCGGCCTCGAAGGAACTTAGTTTCCGCTGGAAGTTCTGCGAGCGGGGTCCCACACTCTCGAGGAACTTTCCGCTGAAATCTTACGTGGCCGCTTGTTCTCCGGGAGTTTTCGGCCGAAGATAAATAGCCCCGGCCCCGGATAAATTAATCGAAAAGTCACGCGGCTGGATTACGTGTCCATGCTCGTCGGTATTGTATCGCCCAGTGAATTGCCATATCGAATTAATTGGTACTTCGTGACATTTCGGTGACATCTTTATCGGCTTGTTGTCAAGCGACCTCGGAGAAACAATCGCCATTCAAACGCGTCATCCTGTTCGCATTCTTTCGAAGAAATAGTGAAGACGCTATAAACGTTCAATCCTTCTTTCTATGTATCCACAAGTTCTTAGAAAGAACCTGCAATCACACCAACGAAAAGTATCGGAGTTTAGCGCATCCAGCGAGATCGAAGAATTCCCGCGTTTCGGCGAAAGAGGAATAAAACGGTTCACGATCCCGCGGCGGTGTTATTCCGAAGCGAAACGGACAGACCGCGGCCGTGGAATGTTTTTTTCCGCGAGAAAAACAAACGGCCACGGGCCGCGAAAAAGACGGCGCAAAAGTTTTCGCGGTCGGCCGCGACGATAGGGTTTTAAAGTTCACGCGGTGTTTACGAGGTCAGCGGCTTAAATATCCTCGACTTTTTCCGGCGCTGGGTTCCGTGGCCGGAATCCCGTTACATGGAAAGGGAAATACTGCGCGCGGATGAATATTTTTGCCACGAGCCCGTTCGCAAATAACTGTGTATGACGTCAGAGCACCCGGTGGACGATCAGTTTCGTGTTTTCCGCGAAGTCTGCGCTCGCGGAAACACAACTTCTACCTTCCCGTTTTTTCCTCCTCCTTTTTCCATCCGTATTTTCACGGTTTTCTTGTCCATCCTCATTTTTGCGGATTCCCTTTTTCTTACCCTTCTTCTCCCGTACTCTCACTCTCACAGTTTTTTTTGATTTTCCATTTCTTTGCTCTTCAATCTGTTGCTCTGTCTTCCTCTTTTTTAAATTGTTTTTCTCTATTATTTTCCCATTTTTCTTGCTGTTTCTGCTCATCTGTTGCTCTATTATTTCACCTTTTCCATACTTCCCAGTTTCCCACTGGCTCACTCACTGTTTCCCTCTTCTTCTATCACGCTCTGGCACCTTCAGTCCAGTTAATTTCTCGCTCTCTTTCTCTTTTTCTTCGAAACTTCCAGTCTCCTACTTCTTCTCAGTGTATTCTTTCAAATTTTCGCAGTTTCTCATTCACTCTTTTCCTCTTGCTCTCGCCCTGTAACTACCTCAGCCTCTCAGCATTCCGCTCTCTGTCTTCCTCTATGTCGCCTGTGAAGTTTAACCGGGAAACTTCGGTCCCAATATCGTGGACACCGAGTTCTCAAGTATTTTGTACTCCGATACGGTTCGCGCGTCTACAAACTCCCCGCGCCGCTTTGACGAGCAGATTTTCTTGCACATCCGCGCGCGTTCTTTTGCCAACCCTCTGCTTTTGCCTGTTCTCTCTTGCGTGTCCCGGTTTGGTACGCACGACGTGACGATTCTTTTTGGGAGAAAGCGAGACGCAATATTGTATGTCTGTTACGTTACAAGCATTTGATAGATCGCTCGGGGCAGATTCTATTCGAACAAAATTTCGCGAAAGAAAACGTGCGAGCAAGATCTGTATCTTCTTGTTCCTATTGTTATGCCCCTCCAAAAGATAACTTCAAACACTTTGTTCCCTACACGCTGTTTGCAATCGTTTTCTAGCGGACAGGTATTTTTATAAACACAAACATGTATATAAAGTGTCACGTCCAGTGACTCAGTCGTTAATAATAACACTGTCCAACAAATTTCAACTTTTTTTATGTTCCCTAATTACTGTTGGGTCCTCCTAATAGAGTTTTTTGCGCTGATTCCGAATCTGTTTTTAATTTTTTCCCTATACGCACAGTTTTTGAGGAACATGGCTTTGAAAAAAAAACATATTTTTCAACTTTAAACAAATATTGTAGTGTTATTATAAAAGATATTGAAATGTTCTTTATAGCACAAGATTCTGTAGACTTTCCCGAATACAGCGGTATCCAAAATTAATACATTATGATTGTTTAAACATGTTTAAATAATCACTAAAGGCGGAGAGACACCACTTTTGCACCAATTTTTGAGGATACTTTTCAATTAATCTCAAAAAATAAGGGTCCAGCGGAAAATCGAACTATACCACTCGATAGAGCAGACTTTTATCTAGAGAAGCCACCCTGTCAAGTTTGGATCGTCGACGTTTTTTTCGAACCAGAAAGCAAAATATCTTCGCCCGACATGAGTTGCCGCCAGTGGCGCTCGGGACGAGATACGGCGAAGCGACGGGATACGGAGCGGCGAACGACCGTTGTAGTAGTGAGCGCCACTGGCGGCAACTCATGTCGGGCGAAAATATTTTGCTTTCTGGTTCGAAAAAACGTCGACGTTTCAAACTCCAAAGAGGGGTTTCTCAAGATAAAAGTCTGCTCTATTGCATGGTATAGTTCGATTTTCCGCTGGACCCTTATTTTTTGAGATTAATTGAAAAGTATCCTCAAAAATTGGTGCAAAAGTGGTGTCTCTCCGCCTTTAGTGATTATTTAAACATGTTTAAACAATCATAGTGTATTAATATTGGATATCACTGTATTCGGGAAAGTCTACAGAATCTTGTGCTATAAAGAACATTTCAATATCTTTTATAATAACACTACAATATTTGTTTAAAGTTGAAAAATATGTTTTTTTTTCAAAGCCATGTTCCTCAAAAACTGTGCGTATAGGGAAAAAATTAAAAACAGATTCGGAATCAGCGCAAACAACTCTATACAAAAGACCGAACAGTAATTGGGGAACAAATTTGGTGTTGGACAGTGTAATTGATAAAATCAATCATGTATAATTCATACCATACATTTTCTGAATTTCTTTTTATACTTGCTCTAATAATGTTGTACGAGAAATAAAATATCAAATATTATAATTAATATCGAACTATTGTATATTATACCACATTGCGTGCGATAGGATTAAGAAAACTCATTTTGAATTTAAACCATCGTTGAACAAATTAAGAATACAGCGAAACCTATTTCATTAAATAATTGAGACAATTTCAAATATAAATTGTGAGCGAATATTCGTTGAAACCTGTTTATCACTGAAGATTGTGAATTGTCCAATGGATTGTTCGTCGATCTATGAGATGCGCAGAGTAATAAGATCCAGCCAAGAGGATGATAAAAGATGAAATGTAGAAGATTAAGAAGAAAGCGATTAAGAGGAATTGGAGATGATGCACCAGCCTCATGAAGATTAAGCCTAGAACAATGGACTGGCTAATCTATAAAAGGGATGGCTCCTCATCAGGAGCTCAGTTGACAGTCAATATTTCGAAGTTGAAATTAACATCCAAGTTTGTCATTGTTTTATATAGAAGTTTAGTGTAAAGTTAAGTCAATGCTAAAATTCAGTCCAATCGTCATTGTACATCAAAGTCCGTTCAGTTCAAATCAGTTGAAAGTCAATAATTAAAAGATACACTACCATTCAAGTTCGTTGGTGTTTTGTATTGGGTGTTTAGTGAAGTCAGTGAAGTTAAAGTTAAAGCGTTTAATTTACCGGATATTGTTAGCATCCACCAGCCAACAACATCAACGTTGAAGAATTATCATCATCAACAACTTCAAAACTGGAAAATCAACACGACCACATAATTCTAAGGCCTGCGAAGCGATTACATATATCGAACAGCCATCAAAAGCGAAATCTACGTATCGGTAAACACTAACAATTTATAATAAGATCATAATAACTCTATGTATCCGAAATTTGATACTCAGAATATACTCTTGTTCATATTCACTTGAATTAAAACTTCAAATCATTTTTAAAGAGTTACCCAACTTCGATTTCCACTATCCAACTCCTCAATTACCCGAACCGAAGCCGGTGAATGCAGATAGGTTCGAATCTGCGTTGTATCTCAATTCTAATCTTTAAATTAAACTATTCATCTTTCAAACGTCCACCTTAGGACGTAACAAAAGATAATTCAAAATGTTCTACAATATTATTCCTCGCTTTAACTTTATGTCCTCCTAAAAGATAACTTCAAACACTTTGTTTCGTATTCTTTGTTTGCAATCGTTTTCTAGCCGACAGGTATTTTTGTACACACAAACACGCACGTAAAGATAATTCTAAATGTTCTACAATTTTATTCCTCAGACAGTAAAGCAGTTATGTTCGCTTCGGAGCAACGAGTATATTTGTTGCTCGATCACTTGACGATTCATTCAAGCACATTTCGTTTCGAATAACTTCCGATGCAGCTGCACGCAGAGTGTTGCTCGCATAAAAAGATCGATGGATCACCGAAGTATGATCTACGACGAGTCGAATTAGGTTATCCGCGTCAGGTGGCATCCCGTGGCCGTGTCTCTTATTCCCGTGAAATCCCGATGCAGATCTCGGCGCGTCATAAATATTGTCAGGAAATTCAAGTGCGAAAATATCGCTCAAAGTGTAATTCGTATTCCAGCGGCGCTCGAAGTATCCATCCGTTTCTCTCGCTCTGCCTGGAGGCCCGGTGTGTTCCCTTCTGTGTCTCCGGGCTTCTCTCCTGTTCCCTTGCGAGGCTGGTTCGAACAGGAAGATTTATGCGGAGAAGTTGCACGCGAGATCGGCACAGCCGCGAGTACAAGCACGTACGCGGGCCCCGTACCGAATCGATGGAACGCACAAGTTCCGGGGACGCAGCTTGCAGCCGAGTCGTTGCGGACGTTCCGCGGTTCCGAATTATCAGCCGCAAGAGCGACGAGGATACTCTCCACTCTTGCGACACCAATATCGAGGCCGGATATTGCTCGATCGTATTGGTGTGATCCGCCTTCCCGGCGCGGCGTTGCTACCCGGGTTGCTGAGCCAGTAAACCCGGCGAAGCCCGCTCCAACAAAGCTGCTGCTGCTCCTGAAAATTAGCCTTCCGCACTGTTCTACTGGGGAGCGATCGATCGAAATTCTACCGGGTTCTCGATCTCGCCCGACCATCGTTGATACGATTTGTTAGGGACTCCATTTAGGAAATTACGGAAGAGCCTCGCTATTCGATTGCCTCGCAAAACACAAACGTAACCTCTTTCGATACTATTGTGTTTTATACAGGGTATTTCATCTTACTTAACCACCTTGAATATCTTTGTTGTTTTTAAAGATACGTCAAATGTCTGCGGGACAAAGTTGAATGGTACAATGGGGCTCATATGATACCAACAAATTTTTGTTTTTATGTAATTTTTTTTGGAGATATGAAGGTCACCTTCATTTTTTTTAATGGAATGAGATATTTCTTAATGGTGTTTTAGAGTTATTTAAATCGAAATATATTCTGAACTACTAACTTTTCGACATACATAGGTTAGTACTTTTTTTATAACGAAAGTCCAGCTGCATCGACTGATGTATTAAAAAATACCTCATTCCATTCGAAGAAATGAAGGTGACCTTCATATCTTTAAAAAAAATTACTTAAAAACAAAAATTTTTTTGGTATCGTATGAACCCTATTTTACCATTCAACCTTGTCCCTCAGACATTTGACGTACCTTTAAAAACAGCAAAGATATTCAAGATGATCACATTAGGTGAAATACCCTGTATACGTTTTACTTCATTCGTCTTTATTAAATACAATTGTCTCCGTCAATTGCAAGTCACATGAACTAAACAGAAATACTTTCTTCAATAACTTCGGGAAGTTGAAAATTGAATATCGATATCCTGTTCTCAACTTTTCTCATAAAACCCGCAGTCTATGCATAATAAAGTAAGTCTCGACTACTAATTTCACACTTGTACTAACCCCGGCCGATCACAAAGGCAGCTGTCCCTCCAAGGGGTTAACCGAAAAACAAAAAAGCGGACAGCCATAATAGAATGGTCGGAACATCAATCGCTCCGCTGGACACCGTATACGAGGCCACTCAACAAAGGCAAACCACCCGCGAGCAAGAACCCCGTTCCAGTAGACGCCGTCGAACATCCGTTCCCGAATACCGAAAAAATGGGTTCATTGTTCGAGCGTCCCACTTCCGGCGCGCCGCCCTCGAGAACTCATTTCGGTAAGAAGTTAACTAAGACGGTGACGCGCGTCAGCGATCGTTCTCGACGCCGGTCGCTTTCGACCGAGAATCAAAGCTCCGACATTTTTGCGCAATTCTGGTGTCGCGTTTATCGCGATCGTTTTTCGGGTCGCATTCGGAGTCGATTCTCTCGGTCGTTCGGCGTCGCGGCGACCGAACAAAGGGTCGGCGGTTAATAACAGGCGCATCGGTGCAAACTGCGCAAACAGATAACGAGGCAAATAAACCGGAAGACGCTAGGGCGGAGTACCGTCGGGGGAAAATTGGATTGGTTGCGCGGAAACGGAGATACGGAGCGCGATATCCGTAAGAAACGCGGGGGAATTCTAGGGATTCCGAAGACGGGAATATTCTGCTACGCTCGAAAATTGGGAAACACGCGGGCCGCCTGAGCTCATTAATTTCCAACCCCCGCGGAATCCAGTCGCGAGCGACGGAATAACGCTCGCAGTCACGGAACCGAGGGGGAAACGAAACGGTAAAGCCACGGCATTGGGAATTCATACTTCTTTCCTGCAAGGTCGACTGCACAGCGAGATGGCCATTGATCGGGCGAAAATGGAGGAAAAAGAGCGTCGCTTGATTGGTTCATCGATACGCTGTTCATTTTTACTGTGGCATATACAATTGTTACGAAGCAGAAGTTTTGGGAAATCTTCGTTTCTAACGTTTGTCCTCTTTTCTGTTTCAGGTAGGTTCTTCATTGATGTCGCGAGACTTTATTCCACACGTCCAAGAGTAAGTAAAACAGCCGGACATATTTCGAAGACGCTCTTTCAATTGAATTATTTCGAATAATTAAACGATCAAACGAACTTCCTGTACGTGAAGTTCGATCGTAATTGTATGAACAGCCTCGTTCGAAGAGATTATCTCGCACCCAATAATACGAAATAATTCCATACCCTTATATTGCAGCAATTTTAAAACTTTACAATGGATTTAACCATGTGTATGTACGCGTATTTATATATACAGGGTAGCCCACATAACTCTGAACAGCTCAATATCTCCGTTACTTTTCGTTGTACAAAAAAACTTTGTAGGACAAAGTTACACTGTTTGAAGGGCCACATATAACGGTGTAAGGGAAAAAAAATTTCAAGGTCATTTTTATGAGATTTCAAGGTTATCGATGTTTTTTTAAATGGAATGAGGTATTTTTTAATACATCAATCGATGCAGCTAGACATTCTTTATAAAAAAGTACTAACCTATGTATGTCGAAAAGTTAGTAGTTCAGGAGATATTTCAATTTAAATAACTCCAAAATACCAGTACTGTCGTAATAAGGCGTTACACAAGTAAGTAAACACTAACGCCTTAGTACGCCAGTAATGGTATTTTGGAGTTACAGTGACTCAAACAATTGATCAAATGTTTAATTTTGTTTAAATTTTTATTTAATTGAACACATGTTAATAAGATATGTAACAAAATATTTTATTATAATACATACATAGTTTTCGTAGTTCATATAATACAGAATTAACTTAAATATGTTACACTTTTTAAACAAAATTAAATGTAATTAACAAATTATGTAATGATCAAATTTTTGAGTTTGAAAAAATGAAATATTAGTACTTCGTATACCCTCCTTTCGCTTTCAGAACAGCTTCTATGCGTCTTGGCATACTATCTACTAAACTTTTACACTGTTTAGCCTTAATATTGTCCCAAGCGGTTTTAACTTCTGACCACAATTCAATAATACTTCTTGAATTGTGATCGAAGTTGGCAACTGTTCTTTTTAGTAAACACCATATGTGTTCTATTGGGTTCAGATCGGGAGACTGTGGGGCCAGTCTAAAACAGTAAAACCATAGCTGTTAACCATACTTTGGTGATTTTTGCCTTGTATTTAGGGTCGTTATCGTGCTGAGAAATGACTTCTTCTGCGTTCTTATTCCATTTTGCCAAACTTCCAATTAAACTTTTCTGCAGGATGGATGTGTATGACGTTGCAGTCATTCGACCTACAATTTTTTCAACGCATCCGACGCCCTCAGTGGTTATACAACCCCAAACTGTGATATGGCCTCCTCCAAATTTCAGTGTTGGATGAATATGATGCAACCGTACTTGTTCTATATTTCCTCGCCATGTCGATTTGCGTCCATCGCACCCAAAACGATTAATTTTCGTCTCGTTTGACCATATTACCTGGGCCCAATCGAGATCTGTATAATTTTTACATTTTTCGGCAAACTGCAGTCGAAGCTTCTTGTGCCGCTTTGTAAGAAGAGGTTTCTTTATTTTTGCACGTCCTCTTAAATTCAATTTTCGCAGTGCATTACGCACTGTTTCAGCGTTTACGTTAATTTTTTTTGCATTTGTACGGCATTATTAACGCTACCATTACGGATTGATCGTATGATTCATCACTTTGTGATAGTGGATAACTTTGATTTTCGTCCTGCTTTATTTTCTAGTATGTTTTCTTTTAAAGTTTCACGTACTGAAGACACAGTACCAACAGAGCACAGTATCTTCTTAGAAATCTCGCGATGAGAAAGCCCAGATATTAATGGTTTTTTAATTTCTGATATTTTACTTGCTTTTATTAGTCTCATTATGAAATATGACTAAAAATATCTTTTTTATTAATTATTTTATCACAAACGTATTCTCGAATGTTTAAAAATAACATTATAACTTACCAGTGATTATATTTGTGCTAAGGAATGCCAAAAATATAAGAATTTTTCACAATTGAGCTTAACACAAATAATTGATCAAGTATACACAGAGTATACAAATTCGTAATACACGTCCGCTTTATACGATTACAGGGCTTAAACTGTCGTGAAGTACCGACGCAATGTTAACATTTTTCGTATATGTATCAACAGTCTTAAGCAAGATTCTGAGAAAGGTATACTGTGACTTGTTTCCTTTTTGTTCGAACATTTGATCAATTTTTTGAGTCACTGTATTTAAATTGAAATATCTCCTGAACTACTAACTTTTCGACATACATAGGTTAGTACTTTTTTATAAAGAATGTCCAGCTGCATCGATTGATGTATTAAAAAATACCTCAATCCATTTAAAAAAACATCGATAACCTTGAAATCTCATAAAAATGACCTTGAAATTTTTTTCCCTTACACCGTTATATGTGGCCCTTCAAACAGTGTAACTTTGTCCTACGAAGTTTTTTTGTACAACGAAAAGTAACGGAGATATTGAGCTGTTCAGAGTTATGTGGGCCACCCTGTATATACAACATAAAACAATATACAGTAAAAGCTCTTTCGTTGTCCAAAGGCCGGGGGTTTGAGAGAACAACGACCGTGCCCGGACACTATTTTTACCACGCTTATATTAGCTTGCCGAGTTGTCGTTGTCGTTGTCGATGTTGTCGTTGTAGTTGTATGCGTCATATCTTGTAATCGAATTTTAAACCACTTCCCGATGAGCTAGAGACTTGAAACTTTAAACATAGCTCAGAACTAGGTGACAATGCAATATTAAAAAACAAATTTTTTAAAAAAACTATTCGTTTAGGAGATATAAACTATTAAAAATTTAACCATTACACCTCCCCGCGCGACGCTCGGTAGTACGTCATCGCGGCCAGCGATCCCCACTCCGCGCGCCTGCGCTTACCTACTCCACTACGTGTTCCCACTCCGACTCATCCCCACTCCACTGGCCCACTTCGCATCGTTGGAGCTCAGTTTACTTACTGAGTTGGTTAGAATTAGGTCGGGTGGAGGGCGACAAGGACCGGCGATTCTGCTCGGTAAGCGGCTCGCGGTCGTCACTACAAACCAATATGTCGGCGCCCTTACCTGTCAAAAATCCTACAGAATGGAAATTTCAATTTGCAGCCGCCATGACACAATATTTTTTCTTTTACAAAAGATGGTTGAATTTACAGTTTGAAGTGGTAATTAAAATCGATTACAAGATATGTAAAGACTAAAAAGTAGAAAATAAAAAAATATATAAAAAAACTTTTTAAAAACCACGCTTATATTAATATGCACTAAAAAGTGCACTAAAAAGGAGAAAATAATTTTTTTAGACATTAGTGACTATAAAATGCACTAAAAAGGAGAAAATAGTTTTGTAGACATTAGTGACTATGAATAAAAGCGTGCAGCGCTAAAATATTTATTGTCGCAATCTTCGTTGGTGCTCCACGCTTTTATTTATAGTCACTAATGTCTACAAAATTATTTTCTCCTTTTTAGTGCATTTTATAGTCACTAATATCTAAAAAAATTATTTTCTCCTTTGTAGTGCACTTTTTAGTGCATATTAAGATAAGCGTGGTTTTTAAAAAGTTTTTTTATATATTTTTTTATTGATTTATGATTGCGTCTAGATATCGCGGCTAGATGCCGAGCGAGACTTCAGTAGAGAGCCGAACATAGAGAAGGACAGAATGAAATACGGATCGCGTGACCGGAGCGTGTCGCCGTCGCCGGCACAGTTCAAAGAATGTTGTCCCATACGCTGTTTTTCGTTGCCTTCGAAACTTTCATCGTCGATTAAACCACTAAATAATGTTGAAATTATATCGTGTTTGGTGTCATTTTAATCAGAAAAATGTCAGAAATAAGGTACAGTAAACCTTCAATAGGAGTCCTGGGTCGCCTACCTAACCGTAGTCCAGTGCCTACTCACTCCACTGCCGGCCAACGCTGCGCCGCGCCGTAGGGCGGCGATGTTTGATCTCGGCTCGGGTATATCGGTGTGAACACCACACATTGATTCGACTGAATCGAAGTCTCAAACTTCTTAATTTTAATGATCGGTTTATGGGACTTTAACCAGCTTATTCCTGGCGTTTCTCTGATTAAAATGGTACCAAAAACGATATAATTGGGCCAATATTTAGTGGTTTAATCGACGATGAAAGTTTCGAACGCAACGAAGAAGAGCGTATTGAAGAGAAAGAGACGCGAACAGTAGCCGCCGCCGGCACAGTTCAAAGGCCCGCGTTGTTGCTGATCTTCGCTGCGTTCGAAACTTTCATCGTCGATTAAACCACTAAATATTGGCCCAATTATATCGTTTTTGGTACCATTTTAATCAGCGAAACGCCAGGAATAAGCTAGTTAAAGTCCCATCATGATATCATAGAAAATAAAGAAGTTAAGATTTTGGTGTTTCATTGTGATGACGCACGGGCCTTTAAACTGTGCCGGCGACAGCGACACGCTTCGGCCACGCGATCCTATTTCATTCTGTCCTTCTCTATGTTCGGCTCGTCGTTTGAAGTCTCAGCGCGGTCGACGGAGTCATAAAAAAATAGCCTCTCTACGCTACCCAAGTCCGTTCAAAACACGGGTGTTGGGACTCCGATCGAAGAATTACTGTAGTGAAAGTCCCATAAAAGCCTAATGGAAATTAAGAAGTTTAAGTATTCGATTCACTCGAGTCAATGTGTGGTGTTCACACCGATATACTCGAGCCAACATCAATCGTTGCCGCCTTGCGGAGCGACTCGGCGTTGACAGGCAGTGGAGTGGGTAGGCACTGGACAACGATCGTGCCCACGATTTTGGACAACGAAGGAGCTTTTACTGTACACAACTACAAATACACACAACTATACTCTAAAAAAAGAGAGGAACGACCGCCGTATGCAATGAAAATGCAGCGAGCGGCCGGGGTTTTTGTTTTCACTCTAAAGGCGCTGTTAATCCTGGGGGCGAAAGGGGTACTACATCCATAATCTCGAGAACGAGGCGAATGGAATATAATCAATAATTTTTCGAAAGTGACCGAGGATTAAGGATTAGAAAATCTCGGATAAAGACTAACGTTAAGGAATTGCGGCGAGCGGTACGTGTTGACAAGTTTCGAAAGCAAAGTAAAGCGATGGTGCTGGATGAAGGGGGGGGGGGGGAATCAAAAGCAGTTTAACAAGTATTTGCGCAAGTTTCTACCCGGCAAGATGCACGGCAGCGATCTATCTGTGAACAAGTTGCCTTTATTACCGCAATAGCCGTGCGGAGCATGAACGACGGGACGATAATACGTTTATGGCGGCATTAAACTTGCTACCGCGATGCCGTTACCAACTTTCTTGAGCGAAACTTCCAGTGGTCGGCGAGGGAAACAAGCGCCGCGGCCGCGCGGCTCGTTAATAATATTTTGACGACCTTTCCCGACGACGATCGTCATCGATGACGTCGCGCCGGACAATCCCCTCGGCAAGACTCGTTCGCACGAATCGGGCAAGTTAATTCCTTAATTGAAATTCGATATTGTGCATCGTGGCGGAGTGTGAGCGCCTCGAGCAGCCAAATTGGTTGCAACAACTTTCCAATTTCGCGGAGAACTCGCAGCCGTGTCGGTCGCGAGGTCGTTTTCTGGCCGATTTCCTCTTCGCTGTTCGATACAATTGCTGTCGGGACGGGGGATTGACACTGAATCGTCCATTCTGTTACCTACCCGTTGCTCGATGCATGGATGAGTTGCTAAAATTGTTGGACAACGGGAAGACAGTTTAAATTCAACGGGCCGGAATGTAATCTGACCCAGTTCGCTCGGAGGGAAGAATGTCGAGGGTGAAACGGCGGCGATGTTAATCTCCTTCGGTGACCAAAGTGCGGACACGCCTCAGAATGCGAGGTTGTGAACTTTTTCCCATTATTTCGCCGCTATCTGTTCTGATAGAGTCAATTCGCTAATAAGTGACTGCTTGTTTTCGCAATTCCAACTCGGCAGTCTGTTGCGTTCTACAGGGTGAGAAACATGGCTTTGAAAAAAAAACATATTTTTCAACTTTAAACAAATATTGTGATGCTATTATAAAAGATATTGAATTGTTCTTTGCAGCAGAGGATTCTGTAAACTTTCCCGAATACAGCGGTATCCAAAATGAATACATTATGAATATTTAAACGTGTTTAAACAATCATTAAAGGCGTAGAGACGCCACTTTTGCACCAATTTTTGAGGATATTTTTCAATTTATCTTAAAAAATAAGGGTCCAGCGGAAAATCGAACTATACCACTCGATAGAGCAGACTTTTATCTTGAGAAGCCACCCTGTCAAGTTTGAATCGTCGACGTTTTTTTCGAACCACAAAGCAAAATATCTTCGCCCGACATGAGTTGCCGCCAGTGGTGCTCGGGATGAGATACGGCGCAGCGATGGGATACGGAGCGGCGAACGACCGTTGTAATGGTGAGCGCCACTGGCGGCAACTCATGTCGGGCGAAGATATTTTGCTTTCTGGTTCGAAAAAAACGTCGACGTTTCAAACTTCAAAGATGAGGTTTCTCAAGATAAAAGTCTGCTCTATTGCATGGTATAGTTCGATTTTTCGCTGGACCCTTATTTTTTGAGATAAATTGAAAAGTATCCTCAAAAATTGGTGCAAAAGTGGTGTCTCTCCGCCTTTAGTGATTATTTAAACATGTTTAAACAATCATAATGTATTAATTTTGGATACCGCTGTATTCGGGAAAGTCTATAGAATCTTTTGCTATAAAGAACAATTCAATATCATTTATAATAACACTACAATATTTGTTTAAAGTTGAAAAATATGTCTTTTTTTCAAAGTCATGTTTCTCAAAAACTGTGCGTATAGGGAAAAAATTAAAAACAGATTCGGAATCAGCGCAAAAATCTCTATACGAAGGACCCAACAGTAATTAGGGAACAAATTTGGTGTTGGGCAGTGTAATCTTCAAAATATGAGCCTTCTGAATCGATACACCGTTGCCAGCGTTTTTCCCATTGTTTATACGCCTCCTGGAAATCGGTAATTGTTTTTACTCGGCTGTTTAGGCATTCGGTCGAAGCCGCTTCGACGTATTCCCGGCCATCTTTGAATATTTTATGCCACTCAAAAAAAAAGCGTTCTGGACATGGCTTCACCTTTATAATTAAAAACAGATTTGTTAAGTTTAACGCAAGATTTGATGGCACAACGCTGCTCGATTGTTCGCTGCATCTTGAATCTCGACGCGTGCACCAAACACGCTTCCACTTCTGTCGCGACCTTCACACTCCAAAGGCTCGGAAACAAATGAACTTGTCATCCCAGCATACCTGACATCACCCCCCATCAATTTAGCCACATGGAATCGCCCTTCACCCTTTGACGCTGGATGGAAAAAATCAGTCCCGATACTTATTGGACAATGATTAACTTACCTGCAGCTATTTAACAGATTTCAAACAATTATGAACCAACCCTGAGAATTCCTCAAAAAATGATTCAACAGCAATGGCAATTGACAGAGAACAACGTTCCAACATCAACCTTGTCGTATGTAAAGGAAACTTGCATTCACTCGTGAAAATACAAATAAAAGATCAACAGAAGAGTTAGACAAACGGTAAATGGAGTAAAAACAAGTTTGTACTTCCATTTGTGAAGCATTTGGAAATAAATCAGAGAGGAATGATACCAGTAGTAATAAAATCAGCGTGGTACGAAAAAATATGGGAGCGAGGCTGGAAAAAAATAAGACCGGAGGCGATCGATTCGATCCTTTGTCCGGTTGACGTGCATCGAGCGCGACCGTTTCACAATTTATCTTCCGCCGCGCAGTTGATTTTGACTCGGCGCCGGCCCTTTCGCGACCGATCCCAATTACTAAAATGGTCGAAAGTCATTTTTTCCCTTTCCCGGGACAGGTTTGATAAAATCGGCGCCGGGCCGAAAAAAGAGAGGGAGAGAGATGGGGTAGAGAGAGCCTGTGCAAGAGAAAGGAGAAAAAAGAAAGCAACAAACGCGAGCGAGTCTGCTCGTTGTTAAAACGCGACGGGACCCGCTTCCGCGAGCCACGAGCGCAAAAGGGGTTTGAACGCGGGTACGGTAAAAGCGGCAAAGCGAAGCGTACGCTCGGTAGCTCTATTATCGGAGCAAGCGCGGAATTTTTGTGCCGCTTTGTACGCGTTCGATGTTTTTTTCCCTCGACCACCCCGCCCGCGCGGTCCTCGACGAAGTTTCACGACGACGCGCGGCCACTGGTCATCGATTGCAAACAGTTTCTATCGGCGTCGCTCTTTGAGTCGACACGCACGTTTTGCGCCGTTCCCGCAACACACGACAAAATACTCGCCCGCAATTGCTGCCTCGCGGATTTCCATTCTCTCTCTCTCTATCTCCTTCGCAGGAGATCGAACCGCTCCGACGAAATGATACGTCGATACATTCCTTCTCGAACCTTGATTGTCAAATCCATTGAATGATTTAAGTAAAATCGAATACTGTATCATTCAAACTTCAATTTACTCAAACCACACGCAAAGGAAATACAATTTAATCTCAATACAGATTCCACAGATGCTCAGTCCGTTTATTAATCACAGCAAAAAAGAAAAATACAAAAAGTTATTACCACAGCAGATAGAGATCAGTTCGGATACAAATCTCCTTATCGAAAAATAAGTAGCCAGCAGGTAGGTAAACAAGGTTCCCGTTAGCATCGCGACTATGTTCGCGAGCAGGAAAACGTATTCCGTCGTTCTTATAGCCTATCCCATGATCGTGTTAAACGATCCAGTTTATCGACGATCGTGGATCGTCCTGTTTCTCCATCACGAGCACCATTTTTGCAGAACCGGATCGTATCCGATCTATTGGCGAGGAGATCGTTCGCAATCGGTCCGCCATCTCTTTAACCTTTAATCCACCGGCTCGGCGTTATCTGGCTGATCGTTAATTACCTGTTCTTTTTGCTCGATTGAAAGGAGGGATCGGCATCGATCCGTGGGTTATTAAGCGCTCAACGCAACTCGGACGCAACGCCGCGCGATGCAACGCAGGTCCCGGAGCTTACCACGTAATTTACATCTTCGTTGGCCTCTCGCTTTTAGCGCGGAGCTCGCAATATTTACACCTTCGTCGAACGGGGAACGCGCGGCCGTTCGTTTCAGATGCGCGTCGGATTCGAAACGTATTTTTCCAGACTTTATCGCGCAGAAATGACTCGAATTGGAGGAAAGTTACCATCTCTCTATTAAAGGGCGTCGCAGAAGGGGAAGGTGGAGTTCCCGTTCGCAACATATCCTCGTTGCAAAAATGAGATTTTCACGAAAATAAATTTGACAGGAAAATCTGCTCGGTTACAGAAAAGCTCTGGAAATTTTTGTGATCTGCTCCTGCACGGCTTTCCGTGGTTATTTTCATTGTGCTCCGGTTGATGCGAGCAGCGCGAAGTGATTACGTTATCGTATTTCGAGCGCGAGCTTAGCGTAGCTAACCACTGCTTATAAACTCATTCGGTATTCCATGAAAATTTGAACGCGTTCGCCTCGGCTGACGAATCGCTTCCTCTTTTACATTTAACTCTGGGCCGGGTGCAGTTGATCCGACAGATTAATTGCATCAAAGTTAAAAAAAGACGTCGCGTCGCTTTATTTAGTCGAATCAATTTCTATTCTAATTTTATATATATTATACAAGCATACGAATTTTTTCGTTTCCTTTTTACCACGTTTTTATTAGCTCGTTTGTCTGTTTGTCTGTTTTGTTCAATTTAAACAGTTCTCGGTTTGAAATATGACGGAGGCGTTTCGCTTCTGATGTTTTTTATCGTGCGCGACCGAGAACTAACATTTGCTTCGGACCACGAGATCTTTGGTCCGCTCTGCGGCTCTAATTTCGAACTGCGAGATATTTCTTCTCGAGGCTACCTAAAATTAACGAGAAAGAGGGAAATGCGAACAGTTGGCACGGTGGAGATCCGTTTGTTAGAATTTTTGTTACCGGGGTGTATTTTCTCTCCGTTGCGAAATTAAATCCCGTAGTTCGGACGTTATATCTACCTTGAAAATCAAATAAACATAGCTCTGAGCATTCTGCACCTTCCTGTAAGACAAGAAGTCCGTCATTAATGGGATCCGGTGGATCCGGCGTAAAAATTAGTCGAGCAGTTTTTCCTCGGGCATTAGCAATTTAAAGTAGCAGCAGGCGTCGGGACATTCGTCAGCCCTAAACACCAAAAAACCGTTAATATCATTATATTCAGCCGTGGAATTTCTTCCTCGCGTGTTCGTCGGTACGAAGTGGTTCATCAAGGAGCGCGGTGCCGGGTGCGGAGTGATCGATGTGGCCGAACAAAAACCGTCCCACGATTCTAAAGGTGTTTACATGAGAATTCGTGCGCCGCGCGCGCCGCGCCGTTCGTGATTTCTTCCCGGCCGTAATCCCTCCGCGGGAGAGACGATATAAGAACCGTCGCTCGTGAATTTCCAGGCCAGCAACACTGTTCAACGAGAAACGCATTGTCGTCCGTGGGATCGAAGGTAAAAACCATAATCCACGCGGAACAAGAGTCAACGAGTCGACGTGGGTGGCTCGGGGCCCGGCTCTTTATACCGGCGGTCGTTTACTCGCGGAACCAGTCGTGGATTATCCCCCGGCTGGCACATACTAGACAGGATTCTTCTCTGTCTTTCGTCCCCAGGCTTCTTCCATCGATTCCTGGTTTTCGGTGAAAGACCCGTCACTCGACTCGTCTCGCTCCCTAAAACCATCCCAACCGTCGAAATCGTCAAATGCAGCTTTCCGAATTTACCCGGGAGTACGCGCGCCACTAGCACTTACGTTAGTAGGCGCGCGTCGGTCATTTCGACCGATGCTAATATAATGAGAAATAATTGAATAAAATGACTAATATAGTATAAATAATGTGTAATATTGTATTTTAATTGTTTCAGAATTGTTTTACACAAACAATAACAATTTTTTATTATAAAATAAATGGTCACCTGGTAACGAAATAACTAAAATATGAAATAGATAAATTAAATAAAATATTAAGTAACCATATAATATAAAATTTAAAATAAATGAATAAATTATAACTTGATTTTTATTTTTTCATAACACCAATAATTTAACATATTTTGTATCTATTTTTCACAAAATGTACTTGTAAATTTTCGATTTTGTAAACATATTAAATTTTTATGTTTTCTTCAGATTAGAAATGTATCTTGAAAATAACGAATAAGTACTTACGTTTTCTTCATTGGAAATATACTTATGTCACCTCTGAATCAGATATTTCTATATCTGAACAATCAATTTCCGAATCAGTATTGTGATCGGATTCTATAACATAATCAGAATCTTTTGCCGAATCACTGACCTCGTCTTCAATGTCTTCAAAATATCCGAAATTAGCCATCATTATCACACAGTATGCGTCAAACTCGATGGACGAAATCAGACTGACGTTAGTAGGCGCGCTATGGTCGAATAGACCGACGCGTAGCGGTAGTATGTTTTAAAACCAACACGACTGCACTAAGTATCGCCACATAAGATAAACAAGTCGAGACCCCCTTCAAACGAGAATAGCTCGACGGAAAAAATCAAAAGTCAAAGACTTGGATCGTATTTCAATATATACGAAATCGTCGGTCAAAAAGACCAACGCGCGCGTACTCCCGGGTTAACAGGCGCGCTCTTCATCTCTGCGGAAATGTCACCAAGACGAATATCCTGCCGTAACATACGCACAGTTTTTAAATTAATTTGAAAACTTAAAAACATTGTTGAAATTTGAATAATGTTAAATCTCGCGCTCACAATATATCGTGCGAACTTGTCGCGATCGATGCGGGATCGATTCCCCCTTCTACTAACATTCGGTCGCAACCAGCGTGCTCACTCGCTCCTGTGGAAGTGCGCTTCACTTCCGTGTGGATTATCGAACTGTATACTTCTCTTCCGACAGACTGTATAACCTTTTGTATTACTACAAGTTTACTATTATCACTATACAGGGTCATCCGTTTTTAAACGAACAAACGTAAACCAGCTATAAAGAACCCCAAATGGAACAAGTTTTACCCCTGCCACTTTTTTTGTTTCGGCCTTGGTTTCTAGAAAATTGCAAAAAACCATAATTTTTTTAGTTCACATAAACTTGAATATCTCGGGACTCCAGTGATGAATCTTGATGATTTTTCCTTTGTTTGGTTTAAAATAAATAGGGGCATCTTTTTTGTTAACAAAATATTTTTGTATGACCTTCGGATCTTTGTTTTTTTGGCATAGGGCACGTCGTGGAGACTGAATGAAAAAACTGGCTAAACAAAAAAAGTGGCAGGGGTAAAACTTGTTCCATTTGGGGTTCTTTATAACTGGTTTACGTTTGTCCGTTTAAAAACGGATGACCCTGTATATAAATATTATAATTATTAAAGTTTATTTCTCAAGAAACATTTAATTACTTGTTCTACGAATTAAATGAAATTCGATGTGACGAATAGTACTATTCATGTTTAACTCGTTACTTGGACCGTTTATTTTGAAAGTGGTGTAAGTCCATTTTTGAAAAAAATGAGATATCACGTAATTCATGCTAAATTTAATGTAAATAAAATTTAAAAAAACAAGAGAAAATGGACTTACACCACTTTCAAAATAAACGGTCCATTTGTGTAAGCTTAACAATGAATTTACGAGTCGTTTAAATTTTTAGTTAGTTCGGAGATCTGGGCAGATTTTAATGAAACGCACACGTACCTTTGTGGTTCGTTGGCTGACTATTCGGAAATTGAATTTCGGTTGATTATACGGGCGTTCGACTGAGTTTTATTCCGTAATAAAACTAAAGGATCTCGACTTCGAGCGATTTTGGGAGGGGACATCGGCGAATGAACGCCGAGGAGAGTTCCAAGTTCACTTTTACTGCTCAATTAACGTATTTACGCGCCACCCAGTGAGTAAGACGGTCCCTTAAACGGCCTGCATCGTTAACCTGGTTTAGGAAATTAGACTTCCTGCCTCGATCCAACGGAAATTATGATCCAACTGTTCTTCGGTGTCGATTTTGTTGGTTCTTCTTAACTTAAACGAACTGAACAAACAGTTTCGATGTACGCAAACGTAACTCTCGGAACGAAAAGGTCAATACGTTTTAATGAAACCCGCTCACTCCGTTTATCCTACAAATCCGTTACTGAACAATATAAATCGCCATTTAATTCCACTTTTAGCACTGATAGCCATTAAAATGTAAATTCTCGTGAATTTCAAAATCTACAATTCAATATCCAATTATATTAATCATTGCTGTATCAAAAATGTACGAAAATCTGTCACACGAACGCGCGCTGCATCATCTCTGACGTAAGCGCAATCGAATACATTAATATTATATGAACACGCGCAGCATCATCTCTGACGTCAGCGCAATCGAACACATTACAACCTTTACTTTCGGAATACCTGCTCGTTATCGGAATTCTCCTTATGTTAAATTTAGTTGTACTTGCAGTCCGTGCAGTATATATGTACTTGTTTTTATATATTTTATATGTTGTACCAAATGTCAGCTTAGAAAATCTTTTTACCATGTTTTTATTAGCTCGCTTTCCTGTCTGTCTGTTCGGTACAAATTTTGCAATTGATTTTAAGCTAACTTCCCGATGAACTAGAGACTTGAAATTTTAAACATGGCTCAGAACTGGATGTCAATGCAGTTTTATACTGTTTAGTCCGTTTAAAAAAGGTGGTATTTGTTGAAAATTTATTTTTATTGAAATAATTATTTTTCGTACAACAATCTCAAAAAGATCGTCAGCCATCAGGTATAGACTTCCGAAAATTATGGAATATGTTCTCCGCCATCCGAGAGTTACTTTATACAATAACACAGGGTTCATGCCTGTTCGATCGCAAGGGACCGTCCACTAGAATATCGTATTCTCTCTTTCTGACTCTCTCCTTTCACCCGAAGGCTGCTCGAGTCGGCCGTGAAGGATGACGAGTCATCAAGGGTATGTTGAACGGCAAATGCAGCGTTCGGCAATACCCAATCAACACATCGCCTTGCGTATATCAATGAAACGTCATTGAAATCAGCCCATAGACTGATTCGGAGCCTTCTTCACGATGAAGAAGGTTCCCCCACAAATTAAAAACAAAGGTTCCTCGAAACAAATGTTCCCCCTAAAAAACAATTACGACCGACATTGCGAACGTACATTCGCAATCGTATTTTCAGTACGTAAAATCGTACAATTTCTCTCGTCGCCATTTCGTGGTCGGACAAAAATTTGGGATTCGTCGCGTCTTCCCACGCGTCTAAGGCAGAGTCTGCCAGAGCAGCCTTACCGACGAGTCCTCTTGGCAGACTCGGAACGAAACGCAGCTTTTCGTTTTTAAGGAAAAACTAGTTGCTCAAAATTAATTTGGCGAGTGACATTTCGAGCGAACAATGCCTATCAATGAAACAACGAGAATAACCTCATGGATCAACGCAGAAAAACGTCCCTCAAAGCCGAAGAGTTTCCCACGCGATCCACCAGCATGGAATCGATGTCGAGCCACGTCGAAGACGATACAATCGTCAAAATTGCAAACTGCAGAAGCTCCCGAATAACCAGCGAGTTGAATGGAGGCGATTCTGCAGGTCGAGGGAGCGGGACAGTCGATCGATGGCCGTTCCGCGAAGAGACGAAATTACTTCGACCATCAGCGGGGGCGCAATGATTCGGTCGCCGTGCTCCCTTCTCGTCTGACGTCAAACAATTTCAGCGAACTTTTCCCGGCTTATACTTCGCTGCTGTCGTGATTTTCCGCGTTCCGCCATTAAAGCCGACGCGGTGCAGGCCCCGCCGATCGATTTCGCGACGTGCCAGGTGTTGTACAGTACAGCTCTCGCCGAAAGAACATTCTTCGCCCGGGGGAAGAAGAGACTTTTGCTTCGCGAAAAACGGGAAAGCGCCCGGGAGAGGACGGTTTGACGCTTATTATATTTGACTTCCCTCGAATAGGAGTTCCGTCTGCCTGTGAGCCGGTGTCTATCTTATCGCGCCTGTCGGGAATTTATTTTCGTATTTCAGCCAGACCGACCCAAGACGTTCCACTTCGCCATGAAACTGTTTTACGAGCTCGTACCCGGAGAAACGATTTCCGAAATTCCAACCGTCCCGACCGGGGAACTGTCGTCGCAGCTTCACCTCGTTGTTTCATTCTTTCGATGGCTTTACCGTGTCAACCGTGGACACGCGAAATCCGTCAGATTAGACCGCGTTATTGCCGCCGGGCTGATTGCTCGCTGATGGAACACCGTTTCCGCGTTACTTCTATCCTCACCCCTGTATCTTTACGCGAATTAGCATTTTAATGGACGCCGGAGTAAGAGGAAAATTTTGTTGCCGATCCAAATCTTCTAAACAAATTGAAGAAACCTGTTAGAAGGATATTAGTGTATAGAAATTTTGTTGCAGTCACGAGAGACCTCGGTATACCAGTTAAGGGTTAAGTAGAACCGTGTTTCCTCTCACTTTGCTAGATCAGTTTTCTATTTCGTTAAACTGAATCACGCGCATGCGAAAATAAAAAGACTGAAATACATTTTTGTAATCTGACGCGTGCACAACAGTGAATTTACTCGAGCCATCCGAAAACGCATAGACAAAATGGTTTACCGTTCGCAAACTAACGTTCTCGTCGCGACATAAAGTATTCGCGAATAGAATTTCGTTTTTGGTTTCGAGCGGACAAAAAAGCACGTTGTAAAAAGCGCGTTACACATCACAAAAGGCGTTTAGAAGTTGCAGCATTCTGTATCCGTTTGCAGTGCTATCTATCAATTTTTAACGTCAAAAACTGCTCCCCCTGGAACGTACCTCGCTGAATTCTGGACGATCCAGCTCGGAAGCAAATTTTCCGAGCGTCGTCGCGGCGCACGTTGCCTCCGTCGCACAGAATATCCACGGATTTTTCATGAACCGAGCGAAAAGCCGACCGTGAAAATTCCCGGGGAAATTAAAGCGTCGCGAAAATGCCCGGGCAATACAGAGTTCGGGTGGTCGCAGACAAGCCGGGAGAAATATCGTGCGATAAACGTCAAACGTAAACCAAGCACAAGCGCGAAATCATGACGAACGCGGAACAGTGTCATTTACTTTGATGGCCGAACTACGATTATTTCGACTGCGACGTTGTTCGAATGCTGGACCCGTTCAACGAACCCCTAATGGACCATGATTAACGAGCACAGTTGCTGAAATCCTTGGCTTTACGGCTATTGCCATGTTCTACAGGGTTGTTTCGCTGGCTCTGTAATTCATGGCGGTCGCTCGCGGCCGACATAAGTGTCTTCGACAAATCGATAATGCTCCGTCTCTCCTATTACGTTCCGGTTAGCCAAGTAATTACTCGTATGTGTGTCTCTCTTTCTCTCCCTCTTCCGGTTTTGTTCGAGTTGCCGTACCCGGACTCGAAACTTCTGCGAACCTTCTCTATTATAGCTAAAGGGTGAAAGCACAAAGAGAGACAGAGAGAGTTTACATAAGTTTCGAACAACTTCCTGATCGTTATTGAAATTTTTCCCTGCTCGAAGATTGGTAGTCTGAATCGTGTATACCCTACGGTTCTTAACGCGTTTACTGCCGTGTGTCCGTCACACATCGCATTCGGAATTGATATAACTGATTATTATCGACGCCGAGAGGCGGGCGGAATACCAAATGCAAGTCGTGAGCTAGGGAACGTTTTATGGTTCACTTGTTAACCGGCGCACAGTGGAGTATTTGGCCCGAAAAGCTGGCCAAAACTATTGCAACGTTATTTATGGTCTCAAGGTCATAATATTACATATCGTTGAATTCGTCTTAAGATCAGCTACAACATTATGAAATAAAAAATACATTTTAACATTTCCAAAATCAAAGTGACCTTGATTAATTGTTGTAAAAAAATATTTTCGAAATTTTATATATCGAAGTTTGTAGATGTCGGAACACTGTTCAACTTTTGTTCAAACCATTTTTTTAAACAAAATTATTTTATTTGCTTTTATTACGCTAAGAGTTCTTGTGAATGAAATAATGCCATTATATTCTGCAATTCAAAGAATGTGTAAGATAGAAACTTTGCAAACAAATTTATAATTCTATATAAATATATTTATGTTTATATTATTTTATTTAACGTATTACATTAATCCTTACTCATCTATTTCTGAATCGTCTTCTATGTCTCTACTACTTGTATTAGATTCTTGTTCCTCCGAAATTAAAAGTTGTAATGTTTCGGGTGAAAACGGTTTTCCTTTTTTATGAAATTTTTTTCGGGAGCCAGAAAACGTCCCGATTTGCAGGCCGCACGAGAAAGTGCGGCGGGCCGCGGGTTGCTCATCCTTGGTCTACATCAGGGATGTCCAACTTGTGGCGCATCCGCCAAACGTGGCGCATTGGATGATTAGAATTGGCGCATTGCAACTTTGCGGCTACTTATTCTTTTGAAGTAGGCGCCATAACTGAATCTATCTTCATATTTACAACACCTGAGTGATCTCAGTTCATACAGTCTTCTTACTCATCAGTTCGTCGCAATTTTTTGACAATTTACAATTTTAGGATGTGAATTGCGGGATTCATGACACAGATCGCCCTCTCGCCCAAGAGATCGTTTATCACCGTTGTAGATCGGTGCTCCAATAAATGTGTGTCTTTTGAACTGGCGTAAACGAATTAATTTAGTTGAGTGATTGAGTTATCGCTTTACCTCTTCTAAGCGAAGTAGATCCTACCACCATTCCTTTTTCCAACCCCAGCAATGAACGTAAGAAGGTAGAAAAAGTGCTTCAGTAGAAAGGCGCATCTGAACTCGTATAACAAAAAAAGTAACGCATAGTATGTAAAAGGTTGGCCACCCCAGGTCTACATTGTATCGAGCGTTGCCACAAAAACCGTTTGGAAATTCACTGGGGCGCGAACGGGCAGCCAATTTTTTTCATGTAATAAACTAGAAACCTTGGCGCGTCTAATGACACCAAAACAAGCAGTTGGACGCACTTGGAAGCATACTAAAATTCTATTTGAATTCTTTGAACTCTAATGTACTTCATTGAATTATTGGTCAGTTTTTAACAGCACTAATCTCAAAAACACAAGTAACTAGAGGGCTATTGTTGCTCGCTCGCTTCGCTCGCTCGCGAGTAGGGTTGTTTTTGCTCGCTCGCTTCGCGAGCTCGCGGGTAGGACTGCTCTTGCGAGAGGGTTAGTGATACGCATGGCTAGTAGGGCCTACTGCTATTAATGTTTTTTATTTGGTGTGTGACTCTCCAAGAGTCACACAAAGAACTTCCCGATTCGTTACTCCTTCGCCAACATCGCTAACATCGTTTTTTTTTTGTACTTTCATCGATATTCTCCCAAAATGTATTCTTGGGAATAGAGATGATAAATTCACTCTTGCATTGGAATAACTTTCGATTATTCCAAGCAGTAACATTAGCATCAGTTAAAAAAAATAGTTTTTTTCATCTAAAAAAAAATTTTTTTTAAATCTAAAAAAAAATTAAGAAAAAAATTTTTTATGTAATTGCGTTTGGTTCTTTGGTGGAAAATTTTCGTCCTCCCTTATAAATTGCATTAAAGAATCAACTCTTTTCGAAAAAAAAGTAAAAATCTAAAAAACTACTTGACCAATATGGACCAAAATCTAATCAGCTCTAAGTTACAGCGGGGCACATCGATTGCATCATTCATCATCCTGATCGCGTTGTTACTTTTTCTGAAAACGTTAACGAAAAATTTGATTACATAGAAACGGCCATACGCACACACACACACACACACACACACACACACACACACACATACGAACATTTTGCTGAAAATAGTCTAAAATGACTGCAATGACCATGAAACGTGAAGATTTGCTAAAAAATCGATTTTCGATTTTCGGGGTAATTACAATAACTTCCCTATAAAATCGGGAAGTTAAAAAGGAAGAAGAATTGAGAAAGACAAAGGAGTTTACATTGTAAATACGAATGTGAAACGTTGTAAACTTCTCAATGTTCTTAATTCAAAACAGCTTCAAACTAAAGATAATAAATATTACTTAAATATTTATTAAAAGAATGTATTTAGTTATTTCTATGTGATATTAGACTACGATGTTAAAATTAATGAAAGGTTTATTTATTTAAAATGTAATACACAAAAAGAATTATTTGTTGCTGTGGTTTGTTTCCGTACGCTCGTATATTTTGAATTCTAGTCCGCAGTAATGGATAGACAGTAATTAGTAGGTATATTGCTCATTTTCGTCCGCAGTAATAAGTACAAAATGTTACCGATTTTATTTTGCAATATCTTCTTATGGTGCATTAGGTTTTGAGGGTGACCAATTTTTATGTATTCAGAACACCTCATTTTTCCATAAAATGCCGACACATATCATTATTTCATGATAAATTAGGAATAATATTAAAATAAAGTACATAATATTAAAAAAAAAACATCGTTTTTTTTTGTACTTTCATCGATATTCTCCCAAAATGTATTCTTGGGAGTAGAGATGATAAATTCACTGTTGCATTGGAATAACTTTCGATTATTCCAAGCGGTAACATTAGCAGCAGTTAAAAAAAAATTTTTTTTAAATCTAAAAAAAAAATTTTTTTTAAATCTAAAAAAAAATTAAGAAAAAAATTTTTTTTTATGTAATTGCGTTTGGTTCTTCGGTGGAAAATTTTCGTCCTCCCTTATAAATTGCATTAAAGAATCAACTCTTTTCGAAAAAAAACTAAAAATCTAAAAAACTACTTGACCAATATGGACCAAAATCTAATCAGCTCTAAGTTACGACGGGGCACATCGATTGCATCATTCATCATCCTGATCGCGTTGTTACTTTTTCTGAAAACGTTAACGAAAAATTTGATTACATAGAAACGGCCATACGCACACACACACACACACACACACACACACACACACACACACACACACACACACACACACATACGAACATTTTGCTGAAAATAGTCTAAAATGACTGCAATGACCATGAAACGTGAAGATTTGCTAAAAAATCGATTTTCGATTTTCGGGGTAATTACAATAACTTCCCTATAAAATCGGGAAGTTAAAAAAGCGCATAATTTTTAAATGAAAGTAAAGTACATACTTACTTAAAAAACATCTGTAAAGGGAAAAGTTGGAATTCATTTCTTTGCGGTGTAGAAAAATCATTAACGAGCGCACAGGAATACAGAGACTAGTTGAGAGAAACAGGACTACGAAAACTCTCCATCTTTGATGAAGCATAACACTTCATGAGGGAATAAAATTTAAAAAAGGTATTGCCATATCATTCGGTATATATTTAACTATCTCAAAATGCAAAAATTTTAAATACTCCACTGTGCGGCGCCCGTCAACTCCGGGAACACGAAGACAAATGCAATTCATTTGCCTCCGTAATTGATTCGATCTAAATAAAGTGTCTCATTTCTCGATCGATTAAGATTCTCAAAATTGAAGATACGATTCCCGTGTATCGTGGTCAATGATGAACATTGTAAATTCAAAGTGTGATCATTATCGTGAAATACGAAAAGCAAGATAATGTACGTCAGGATCCGGCGCGCTAATGAAACCAGCTGTGAAGTTCGCAACGATAATTTGAAGAATTCTAAACGAGAAACTTTCGACCGAGGCTTCTTTATCTCCAACAAGTGGCGAGCGTAGGTTTTCCAAGATTGAACGCCCACGCGGTAGGAACTCCGTGAGGATGCGTCGGAGAGAAACAATTATGTATTCGCAAGCGATAAGACGGAACGGCTAAGCACCGGTGTGTCGTTAGCGTTTCCGTGGCTGAATGTGCTCGTTGCACAAGTCCCGAGGAAAGAATACAGCCGCGTGCCCACGAACTTGATGGAACATCGAACGCGTGACGTCACTCGACCTCGCACCTACCGCTCTATTCTCGACTGCACGCCCACGCGGTTAGGTAATATGTAATAGCAACTAGCGATTAGCGATTCGTGTAGCAAGGGTGACGACGTCGATTCGCGGGGGAAAGAGAAAGTGAACACGTTCACGCCATTTCTCTTGCTTCCCGAATTGCTTACAAACAACGAGACACTCATTCTGCGATCGAGTAACCACTTGATCGACGTAGACGCACAATTTTACCCATTTATGACAAAAATGTGTGCATCAAATGAAGATCAGTAAAAACATTTTTATTTTGCATAAAAATCTAGTTGATTGAATCTTCGAAAAATGTCCGATACCTTCGAAACCTTTGCAAACCCAAACGAAGATCTACAAAATTATTCATGTATCATGTCATAAAAGTTAGAACAAATCCTTATACAGACACTAAACTACAAATATGTACACCCCCGATCGAAAGCATGTGGACACTTGTGCAATTCTCCTCCTGGAAGAAACAGAATCCTCAAGGGATTTAATCACACATTTTTGGAGAATTTATTTGAATAATAATTTATTAGTAGACCGCGGATTTTATGCATTTATAACAAAAATGATTATTTACTGCTTTGTTACATATATTTATTGCATTTCTCTAGGGATTAGACCTAAAATATATAATCTGACTTTTTATTTGTATTTTTCTGAACAATATTAATTTTTTTGAACACTAAAACAAGAACACTTGTATGTACATACTTCTAGACTGTCTGCGTACATCTAGAAAAAGCCTAGTTCCATATAGTTGTTCTAAAAAAAATTTTTTAAATCACTTTTTCACTGATGCTACACAGATACGTTTCGAAACATTTTCAGCGGCACGCATACTTTGATTATTTACTATTTCAAATTCTATTTTACCCAGCCCTATGAACAATAAATATCGTGTAATAATAATCAAATAGTACACAAATTTCAACGATAAGTGTCCACATATTTTTGAGCGGGGGTGTATGTACCACTAACTGTTCCATATACAGGCGTTCGACCGCGGTTTATAAATTGTCAAAGGCGCTAAACGAATAAAAATCCGCAGTGTAGCGACGGCAGCGTGTGTCACAATGGGTCGGGGGTACAGTAGAGAGGCTCGATAAACCAAAGAAATTTCGTCGACGCGATGAAAACCTGTTTTCTATCGATGATTTAACGAGCTCCGCTGGAAATCACGTTATCGTCGCGCACTCGACGGGTCGAGACGAATATAAATTTATTGAAATGCGCCGCGACCTCGATCCCCCTCTCATCGTCCATTTTCTTCTCTCTCTCTCTTTCTCGCTCCCTCTCATCCCCTCAACGGGAGTGTAACGCCGTCGGCCACGCTTTATTTATCGACGAAGTCCAGACGTTATACATCGAGCGTTAATTAAGCGTTGGAAATTACCGATTAAAAGCCGATCGCCGACCGCGCGCGCGGGCTTTGATACGCGATGCCCGCCGGCGAGAAACGCGTAAGTGCTTTTGTAAAGTCACTTTTACCATTGTAATTGAATTCCGTTTGTTTTACCGGCTGCGGGAACGGCGAATCGAACATTGCCCGCACTCGATCGGTCGGAAACGTCGATTTTTAATCCTGCGCGCCCCCTCCCCACGTTTCAGACCGCGAGATAATAATAACAATACCGGTACTAATTATTCAACGCCTCTGCGATCGATAATATCCGACGAAATGCTGCACCGTCGCGGCAACGAATTACGGTCGATTCGTAAAGAGCCGTTTAATCTGAACAAATATGATAGCGGATCGCATTTTATTACTTCATGCATAGAAATATTGTCAAGATGTCAATTGTAAATTGAAACTTGTCGCCAACTGCTGTTCGAGAAAGATTATGAAAAATGTCTGTGACCTTGAAGTGACCTCGACCATGACACAGAGACATCCATCGTCGCAGCAGCTCGCGATAGAAAAATTCAATTATGAATTCCAATGAAATTGTACACAATTCTCGCATGAACGGGCACGATGGCGACAATTGGACCAATTGAATCAGGGATTCGCGCATTCCACATCGAACTTCGTATAGTCAGTTCAACTGAATCGCATCATTAGCAACGTAAACAAATCCTACTCGGTGACAGACTTGTTTACCAAATAGACAGTTGTTCCGAGCAATTGCGATCTTTTCAAAAATAAAATGTTTCACGTCAGATTGACAGATTGTACGTTGAGGCAGAAGTTTCTTTTGCCCCATTTTCCGGAAAGATCGGATGATTAGTGTATTCAGGTTATCGCGTGATAGAATCCGCGTTGTAGTCGAACTCGCGGCACGGGGATCAGGAACAGGGCCAATAAATAACTCTTAACATACCATTAATAAAATGATTTTTAGTTGGGCGAGCGGCAGACAGCGAGCTTAGCGGGCCTTCTAACGCGATCGGCCGGATGATAATTTCCAGTATAATTTTGGAGCATCGTTGAGCACCGATCGCGTGGTTTCTGGCGTGGATTGGCTCCGGCGCGGTTCCATCGACGGGCATTTTGATATATGACCTGGCCAAATCGTATTCAACATTAACGTCGAACACCGTTCCACCGGGCCGACCCGGCCCGGCCCGCGCGCCTATCGTCCGTCCCAACGAGAGAACGACGTCGCTCGTGGATATACGCCCGCGTCCCGTTAATTCCGCATTACGCGTAATTAGACCGACCGTCGATTCGCCGATAGATCGCACCGGTGAACTCGACTCGACGTCGTTTTGCTCGCCCGTCGGTTATCCCCAACAGCTTAATTCCCTTTTTTACCGGTTCCCTCTCCTGCTCCCGCGGTGGACCAAATGAGCGCACCCTACTCTTTTTATACAGCGTGAAAAGAACAGTGCGACGAATTTGTTCGAATTTTTATTCACCGTTTAAAATTAATCAAAACTATACAATAATTTTTTTCTTTGTTTGTTTAACTAATCAAAACTATATAATTTTGTGGATCCAGAAGGAGTTTACATTTTCGATCCTCGATAAATTGTCAATATTTGAATTATGATAATTTCGTGAAAACAAATAGTGCAACCATAAACCTGGACGCATTTTAAATAGAGGTGTGCGGAAACCCGGGAATTCTCCAATCCCGGGTGAATTTTTTCGGGACTGTTGATACTGTACGGAATCTTTTAATATTGTTTTTTAGTCTTTATCTATGTTACAAGATTCTTCTATATAATTTCGATTTTCGAAATATCGTGTAAAGAGAAGTCACGCGTACAGTTGCCATCGCAAAAACAGCAAACATAATGTTAATGGTTATTTATTACAAACTATATTTTCAAAATCCTCTACGGACAACGTAAATTTCCGTCCAGGTCCCATGACTTTATCTACTTTCTATAAAAATATGAATTTTCTTAAACATCCGCTGTCTAGTTAAAAATTATACTGTCCAACAAATTCCAACTTTTTTTTTGTATTTCGATTCCTAGTATGCGATTCTTATAGTGTTTTTCACGCTGATTCCGAATCTGTTCTTAATTTTTCTCCTAGACGTACAGTTTTTGAGAAAATTAAGTTTTTAAAAAAGACATATTTTTCAACTTTGAACATATATTGTGATGTTATTATAAATGATATTGAATTGTTCTTTACAGCAAAAGATTCGGTAGACTTTCCCGATACAGCGATATCCAATATTAATACATTATGATTGTTTAAACATATGCAAACAATGATTAAAGACGGAGAGACACCACTTTTGCACCAATTTTTGCGGATATTTTTGAATTTATCCAAAAAAATCGCCGCGCCGCACAGTGGAACCTTTCGTCCAAATCGGAGACAAAATCAAAGAACTTTCGATAGAAATGAGGTAGAGCGATGAAATTTTTTTTAAATTATAGCTGAAATTTGGCAGAATGTGGGAAAAATAGGGAGATTATGGTACGAACGTTTTATAAACTTGAGAAAATTCGTTAAACAATTCGTTCACAAAAATCGACTTCTTGTAAAATCCTGAGGTCGTAGACAAATTTTGAGACCAGATTTAAAATCAGCGTGAAAAAATCTACAGGAAATCATGTGCAGCATGTTCAAAAAAAATTTTTTCCGCCCGTGTTATTGAAAAAACCGCAATTTTCTTGAAATTGTGATAGTTTAACGAATTTTCTCAAGTTTATAAAACGTTCGCATTATAATCTCCCTATTTTTCCCATATTCTGCCAAGTTTCAGCTATAATTTTAAAAAAATTTCATCGCTCTACCTCATTTCTATCGAAAGTTCTTTGATTTTGTCTCCGATTTGGACGAAAGGTTCCACTGTGCGCCGTATCACATGGAACGCCCGTTCTAGTGATGAGCGCTACTGGCGGCAACTCATGTCGGGCGAAGATATTTTGCTTTCTGGTTCGAAAAAAACGTCGACCACGCAAACTTCACAGGGTGGTTCCTCAAGATAAAAGTCTGCTCTATCGCGTGGTATAGTTCGATTTTCCGCTGGACCCTTATTTTTTGAGATAAATTCAAAAATATCCGCAAAAATTGGTGCAAAAGTGGTGTCTCTCCGTCTTTAATCATTGTTTGCATATGTTTAAACAATCATAATGTATTAATATTGGATATCGCTGTATCGGGAAAGTCTACAGAATCTTTTGCTGTAAAGAACAATTCAATATCATTTATAATAACATCACAATATATGTTCAAAGTTGAAAAATATGTCTTTTTTAAAAACTCAATTTTCTCAAAAACTGTACGTCTAGGAGAAAAATTAAGGACAGATTTGGAATCAGCGCGAAAAACTCTATAAGAATCGTATAGTGGGAATCGAAATACTTTTTGTCTGTTGGACAGTGTTATCAAGTTAAATGAAACTTGATGTTTTATTTAGATAAATCGAACACTATGCTCATATGCAGGAAAACCAGACACGTTTTCGAATCACAGCATTTTAAGAAATCCCGAAAATTTTCGGAAATACCCGAAAGGTTTAAGATCCCGTCCGGATCTCGAAGATCGTTTCCGTCCCGCCCCGATCCCGCACACCTCTAATTTTAAAGCTTGAGGTCTCTTCTTTCACAAAGTTCATAGTATTCATTTTCCTCCAAGATATTTTTACATGATGAGGCAGTAACTTCTACGAAATTATCGCAGGGTGTTTGTGATTTATGCAAACGGATGGAATAAGATGTAAAGTTTTATTTATAATTCGACCGAAAGTAGTCGCAGTAAAATTTAATAGTGGTTCGTTTAGGGTAGCCCGTTTGACCGTCGAAAGAATAGCGAGCACGGTCGTTCCAGATTTCCGTAAAACTCGGTAATGGTGCAGCGAACGGTCAGACGAGTGGCTATTGGAGTTCCCGTATGGGCTAACCAGCTGCATTATAGGGTAGTAGTTATCGTTAACCCCGACGTTAACCCCTTGCTGTGTAATCACGTCGCCTAGACGTTGAGACACTCCCGGGGATTATTAAACAGTAACTTTTGTATTCGTTTTGATAATGGGACCTCTCGAGAAACACATCACATTAGTTTATGACCGGTTGATTGCTATCTTCGAGGGAATTAAATTGCTGTACGAAGGAAACCTGCTTTACCACTTTGCCGAAGATAAAATAAAGTGTCCTTATACTTCGTCCACCGATCCTTATAATGAGGGACGTCAGTTGCTATATTATACACGCGAGAAGGACGACTCAATTTGCATTATTCACGCAACATATTATTACAGTTTGGACACTTGTTAGATACCCGTCGTATACACGATTAATTAGACATTGTATTATTAACCTGTTTGTAATAGCTTGATCGTCTCGAGATTACTAACACTGGGACAACTTTCTTACCACGATGTCTGATCTAGAAGGATCGAACGTCGGAGGCTGTTCCAAAGACTCGTAGGGCTAGTTCGTCCTTATTCCGACGATTTCTCAGGCAGAATTACGTGCCGGATCACGGTGCGCGATTATGCACGGGGAAACGAGCTATGCAAATCGAGGGTAGAACGCCTCCGCTCCATACGAGGAGGAAACGCAGCGGAGAAGAAATTTCAAGGCTGCCGCGAAGATTTATCGAGCGTCCCGATCGACGGACAAGTTGTTGCTCGAGGTATCGTCCCCGATAGCGGACCTCACGCAATGACAGAAACGTTTTCACCTTCCGCGCGAGTCGCAGATAAATCTCGTCGACGTTGCACGTCGGAGCGACGGAGTTCGGTGTCCCTCCATGGTTGTTCTGCTCGACGATGAATTAATGGCGAGCCATCCTTCAGTCAACACTCCGCCATCGTGTACATATTTCTAGGGATTCGACGGTGCGGTCTCTTCTGTCTTGCCGGAGCCATTACCAAATGTCAATGGATTCTCCTACGAGCTGCCTAATGAGCATCGGATCATTAATGTACAACCTTGTTTAACCGTCTCGCTGTGTTTGATTTTCGTTGTTTGAGCTGCAGGGCTCGCGTGTGCTGATTTTTGTGTAGATAGCGCAGGGTTTAGAATTTTGCTCAAGGATCATCTGAATTGTACGAATCGATTTTCAGAAATTCAAGTTGAATGAAAATTTAGTTTCTCTTTTAACCATCGTAAGAAGTTAAAAATAATGTAACAAAACATCTTCAAATCCGCAGTCTACTGGCCAGCTGCGAATCTTGAGGTCGCGGCTCCCTCTTTCTCCTAAAATCCTCGAAGCAAACTAATTCCTCGTGAACGACCGAAAAGAAGCAAAGCTTGGATTCCGCGCGAGTCGCGAATTCGTCGCGCTTTGCATTTCCGCGAGGGCGCGTATCGTCGCGATGACGATAAATGTAAATCAAGGACAAAACGGCGCTCGGGCCGGTCTTTCGGCAGAACCAATTAACGCCGAACTTAAGCGGAGCAGTTCGTTATCGTCGGGTTAAGTCCGCGTAAAGTCCTCCGAGCTAAAGAGCGAGATGAACGCTCGGCAAGTGGACAGCGCCTGTGCTCGCTGAAGGAAAGCTGCGCCGACGCCAATTAGCGAGAGGATCCAGACGTTAAACAACGTAACGTCAGCTCGATAATTAATGAAAACTCGGCGCGCCACTGCGAACCCCGAGACTATTTACGGGAAAGTTTTTCGCATTCGTTTCGGTCGGGCCGGCGGACGACAACGCTTTCCCCGCGAGCCACGAACTTCGACGCCGGCTACCGGAAACACGGGGAAGTATTGCTTTCTGATGAGGCCGGCCACTCGAAACAAACGGGAAGTTGCCGAGTTTGAATCTAAAAAGGTTTGCTGAAACGAGCTGGCCACGGTAAACTCCCCGGCAAGGCGGTTTTGTATTCTCCGCGGAGCAAATATAGCGACTTTCTTGAGGACCTCCCCGGAGACTTGCTAAGCGATACTCTTGTTTCATAGAAACCGTCAAGCGTGCTTCTTTCTCCTTTTTTTTTCCTTTCAATACCGTACGTTCGCCGTGTACTCTCGTAATTAGTGAAGTTTGCTTAGGTATCTTGAATAGTGCCTTTCATCTATTTCGCCCGCTAATTAACCCGCAACCGGTGTTGTCCCACTTCGGTTGCATAAACAGTGACACGGGGACTCGGAGATTCGTAAATTACTTGATATTGTCGAGCCGGAATTTGTTTCTAACGTTAACTGCGGTTGCTCACTTTTCGAGAGATACCTCGATCTTTTAGCTGAGAATATTGTCGAACAAGTTCGAACGAGGAAGAAAAAGGAAAGGATTTTCAACCAGGATCTCCATATATGTTTCCCAGTTTACTATTGTTACGTCCTCAGGTGGACGTATTATAGATTTGAATAGTTAAAATTGAAATTTAATTTGAATAGATTGAAATGATTGGAAAGATTAGAATTGAGATATAACGCAGTTTTGAACCTACCTGCATTCACCGGCTTCGGTTCGGGTAATCGAGGATTTCGTAATATTCTATGTGATTTTAACGATGGAACGTGGAAATCGAAGTTGGGTAATTTCTTTAATAAACTAGAGGGCTATTGTTGCTCGCTCGCTTCGCTCGCTCGCGAGTAGGGTTGTTTTTGCTCGCTCGCTTCGCGAGCTCGCGGGTAGGACTGCTCTTGCGAGAGGGTTAGTGATACGCATGGCTAGTAGGGCCTACTGATATTAATGTTTTTTATTTGGTGTGTGACTCTCCAAGAGTCACACAAAGAACTTCCCGATTCGTTACTCCTTCGCCAACATCGCTAACATCGTTTTTTTTTTGTATTTTCATCGATATTCTCCCAAAATGTATTCTTGGGAGTAGAGATGATAAATTCACTGTTGCATTGGAATAACTTTCGATTATTCCAAGCGGTAACATTAGCATCAGTTAAAAAAAAAATTTTTTAGATCTAAAAAAAAATTTTTTTTAAATCTAAAAAAAAATTAAGAAAAAAATTTTTTTTATGTAATTGCGTTTGGTTCTTTGGTGGAAAATTTTCGTCCTCCCTTATAAATTGCATTGTAGAATCAACTCTTTTCGAAAAAAACTAAAAATCTAAAAAACTACTTGACCAATATGGACCAAAATCTAATCAGCTCTAAGTTACGACGGGGCACATCGATTGCATCATTCATAATCCTGATCGCGTTGTTACTTTTTCTGAAAACGTTAACGAAAAATTTGATTACATAGAAACGGCCATACGCACACACACACACACACACACACACACACACACACACATACGAACATTTTGATAAAAATAGTCTAAAATGACTCCAATGACCATGAAACGTGAAGATCTGCTAAAAAATCGATTTTCGATTTTCGGGGTAATTACAATAACTTCCCTATAAAATCGGGAAGTTAATAATTTGATATTTTTATATGTTTGAATAAAAATAAACAAAACTATATTTTCAAGCTCCAAATTTTGGATACATAATTTTATCGAAATCTTATTATAATTTGTTAGTAATTACCGCTAAGTAGTTTTCTTTTAGGTAATGGTCGTGAACCTTTCGGAATGATTCCGGTAGTTGATGAAAACTTCGGAGGTTTTTGTTGTTGAAATAACTTTTCAGGAAACTTCCTTTTGAAACTTTAACTTTATAACAAAACTAACTGATGTTTTGATAATTGTCGCACTGTTTGACTGTTTACTTGGTCTATTGATTGGACTCTTATTGACTGCAGACGGCGCTCCTAATGAGGAGTCATCCCTTTTTATAGGCCGATCAATCCTTTGTTAGAAATTTCGTCAGGTGATTAATTCGTCAACAATTCTCCGTAATCGCTTGAATCCCTCACCCTCCTCTTAGCTAGATCATATTACTCTGCGCATCTCCTAGATCAATTTCTTCTTATGTTTTCTTCTCTATGACTCCCCTGGCCAGATCGCATTACATCTACGTCACACGTGGGGCGACGAACAATTATTGCTCATCGATTCTCGATGGACAATCCTCAGCGGATATTAGATCACGATTTATATTTGAAAGTGATTCAATCATTTAATGAAATAATTTCGCAACGCAGTTATTTCGTTCAGTAAGATTCAAATGAAGAACGAGTTTTCCTAATTCTATCGCACGCAATGTGGTGTAATATACGATAGTTCGACATTGATTATTAACAATAGTATTTAATATTTAGTTTCTCGTACAACATTATTAGATTAAGCATAGAAATTCAAAAGGTATATGTTATGCATCATTGATTATATTTAATTATTAATGATGGCTGAACCACCGGACGTGACACTATCTATAAAGTGTCGAATAATTTAGGAAATGCTATGTCGCAAAGAAACTTTTCTCGATCCTGATCAAGGCGACAGTAATGTTGCACAATTCGAAGTACTCGATCATAAGTTTCCCGATGCGTCCTCGTTCAGCACAGTTTTCTAGTTAACAATTTCATTTAAACTTCCGTTGCGTGAAGAAAAAGCGTTTTCAGATGTCGTTCTCATTCGCGCGCATGATTTCTAGAAGTCCTCGAAATTCTCAACTACTTCAGAGTTAATTTGTAACTCCGAAGGAACTTTCGAGGTAAGTACAACTCGGTATGGCGTGAAACTTCCAAGGTCTGGCGAGATTGAAACTGTTAGGAATGATTTAAGGATTTTCCGTCATACGCGAAGAACTGCTCTGTCTTTTTTTGTCTATATAGAGCAACCGCTTGGTATGGCTCGAGAACAACTAGTCTAACGCTGACTACGGCATAGGAATGTACAAGGTCCGACATGGTTCGTTATTAAAGAGATACTTTGATCTAGAAAAACATGCTGTTGGAAATGATGTGGGAAACATCGAGGAAACAAATTCTCCGCGTCGAGTGGGGCTACGGTCGGCTGATCGGTCGTTCGGCCCGTCAACAAAGTTCATTTCGCGTTTCACCGTATAGTGTGCTTCGATTAGTCAACGTGATCCGTATTTTGATCGACGATCGTCGTTTCGGCGAGCGTTCTCCGGCAGCGTAAGAGTCTCGGGTGATAAATCGAGCGCGAAAGGCAAGACGAAAGGGAGAACCGCGCGCGCGGCCTGGTGATCGATCGTACGCGAAACGAGGAACGCGTACCCTAGAAAAGGAGAGCCAGTCCGAAGGCAGCCATGACCGTTTTCTTTCGTTGCGCCTGACCTCTGCCCCCTGACCTATTTCCCCGGTCTTTCTGCCCTTCCCCTCGCCCTTTAATATCCCGAGGCGTCGCCTATCGACGACGAGACTCTCCTCTTCGGCATCGCGTGATCTCCGCTCGGATTCGCTTTCTTTTCTCGCGCTTTGTCGCCGTTTGACTTCTCCCCGTCGCGTCTGCGACCAATTGTTTCCCCGACGGTCGCGTTAAAAGCTCGGGACAAATTGTATTCGTTCGTCGGGTCGAGACCCGGATCGGTCCGTCTGTCGCCCGTTCTTTCTCCGCTTTTTGTTTCCTTGTTTCTCGCCAATCGATTCGATTCTTCGCCCTTCTGTCGCTCGTAAACCCCCGTTTGACCGCAACCGCGAACCGGAAAACGCGATCCGGCCGAACGAAGACTCACCGGAGCAGTTTCGCCGGTTACGATCCAACGGATCCAGCTCGATCCCGCTCGACAACGATAAAGCGACCGCTACCCGCCGTCTCGGATATTGGATCGCGTCCGGTGATTCGTTTAAGGAATTAACTCTGGATAAGAGTGGCCTGCGTCTGTTTATTTCTCGTTGTTTTGCTTGTAGTCGCCAGACCCAAGCCTGAAGGAGAACACTAGAAACTGACCACCTTTGTTCCCCCGTTGCGATGAAAAATTCCTGCACAACTTTGCGAAGAAACGCCCGAGGAATCAAAGTTTAACCCCTTGTAGTCGAGGCCAGTTTAACTCGGGAAATAATCATTGCTTCCGACCTAGAATAACTTCATTGTATAATTCCTCATACAACACTTAAATGTGTAGTAATTGATTAGACACCAACATACTTAATGATGTAGACAATATTGTGAACAATGGTACACCAATTTTGAATGGTTTAAAAAATATATATTTTTCTCTCCACGCGGGAGCAAGAATGGCCTTCTCCTATCTTCTTTAAATATCCTGTGTTCGCTCGATGAATCACGTCAATGCGATTCCGCGCGAGGACAACGAACTTTGTTTTCGCCTCTGGTTAAAAAAAAGAACACCGTGATTGGCGACCACGTTCCTGGAAGAACGTGTCGTATACCCTCGCTAGGCACCGTGGAGGCGAACTAAATAAAGCTCGCGTCGAAAGAATATAAACTAGAAACATTGATAAGGAATACATTCGATATACCGCCCTCCTCGCATCCGATATCGTTCCACTTCGGTCTTCGAATTTCATTTCCAGCATACAGGTCCGCTATTTTACAGCACAGCTTTTTGAAATGTTTTCCTCGAATCTGGAAACGTCGGATTTTCATTTGATCTTTTGCATTCGTCGAATTCTGCTCCGAGATATGAACGTGTAATACGCTATTGTTGTAAAATGTAGAACGAGTACGGCACAGAAATGCCTGTTATTTGGAAACAAGGTCGTATCGAACATGTGTTTACATGAACCCTTGTTCTCTTATTTTTGCAGGTTGAATGCTCCGGAACTGTTTACGTCGAACCTGATGTTATCGAAAGTCACGTGAACAGATAGTACGTTGCAAATAATCAAAATATTGGAGGGATTTTAATTTTTACCACGCTTATATTAGCTTGACGTGTCGTTGTTGTTGTATGCGTCAAATTTTGTAATCGAATTTTAAACCACTTCCCGATGGGCTGGAGACTTGAAACTTTAAACATAGCTCAGAACTGGATGACAATGCAGTATTAAAAAACAAATTTAAAAAAACAGCTCGTCGCGCGATACTCGGTAGTACCTGATCGCGTTCAGCGTTCCCCACTCCGCGCCCCAGCACTCCCTACTCCACTACGCGTTCCCACTCCGACTCATCCCCACTCCACTGACCCATTTCGCACCGAAGGAACTCAGCAGTGTGGTGTTCCGTTCATTCAATTCCATTCCGGACAATTTCGGACTCCATTGAGAGACGTCGTCTCTCGGAGTCATCCCCTCATTCTATCTTGCGTATTTCCATATCAAAAAAACTGAAAAGTAGAAAGTAAAAAAATATATAAAAAAAGCTTTTTAAAGCCACGCTTATATTAAAATGCACTAAAAAGGAGAAAATAATTTTTTTAGACATTGGTGACTATAAATAAAAGCGTAGAGCGCCAAGATTACGTCAATACAGTTTAGCGCTCCACGCTTTTATTTATAGTGACTAATGTAAAAAAAAATTATTTTCTCCTTTTTAATGTATTTTAATATAAGCGTGGTTTTTAAAAAGTTTTTTTATATATGTTTTGCTAAATACTTCATTGCCGTTCCGGGTTACTATATGGCTTTAATGAATTCTCGTACGTTCTTCGGGGTAAATATTAATTTTTTTCTAGATGCAGCGAACTGTCATATTTTCCTTATAATAAAAGTTTTTATTTAAGAGCGGATCGTTCCGGTCGGCGAATTTCTCTCGCAAAATGGAATGTAATGGCGGCGCGTTACCGTTAACGGTGCAGCCAGCTGATACTCCCCGTAAAATAAGGATGAACTTTCATTTTTTCCTTCGTCGACCGCGAAGTGTGGTGGCAGCGGTACGTTTTGCGGCTGCCTGTTCAGATAATTCCTCGCGTAAAGACAATGGAGATTACGCTGCCGTAATAATCCTCGGTCGCTCGTTGGCCCCCGACGGTAATCAGCATCGTCCCCGGGTCGGTTCTCGGGGAGAAAGTAGTTGCGGTCGTTTATTGTCCGGCCTCGGACCGCTCGGAATGCCCGGGACTACTTGATAATCGACCTCGGTCAACCAGTTGCCGAGAGAGGAACTCTGTTACGGGAATCTTTGACGTGGAATGCTCGGCGAACCGGTGTTAGTAATCAGAAATACCGATGGGAAACCGGTCATTAGTAATTACCGTGAAATATGCCCATAATCCTGACGTTATTCGAGACGGATCTATACACACCGCGCTTCCTCCTGATTTAGCTTGCACTGTTGGCCGAAGGATCGCGTGACATTTTATGGCCTGCAATTACCGACCGAATCGTTCATGTAGCAGGATTTACATTGCTCCCGATGCTATGCCCTTTGCCATTACACACATATCATCACGCATTTTCACTGTTACCATATCTTTCGTCACCAAATTTTTTAATCCACGATTATTAGAGATTGTAGACATTGTTTTAAAATAACATACACTGTTTTAGACATTTAATAGCATCTTCCTGTTACTATTGTTGTATGACTTGATGAGGTCAAACAGTATTATGCAGTCATAACAGTATTAAGGAAATAAAAATGCAAATGGGTCAAGTAGATTCAAGGAATGCAGCATGGTTAAAACATTACCACAAAGTATGATTAAGAGATACCCCCGACTGCTTAATTAAAAAAGCGATTGTTTTAAGTAATAACATACTCGGAACGTGAAGAACGTTTAGCGTAGCAGCTCCCGAAATGATCTACAATTTACAATTATTTTATTTAACGACGATTCATCCCTTCAAATGTGGTGTTAAACCAAACATCAGTTTCGCATTAAACGGCTGATAAAAGAACAAATCTAGAAAGAAGCGGTTGTTTTAAGTAATAACATACTCGAAACGTGAAGAACGTTTTAGCGTAGCAGCTCCCGAAATGATCTACAATTTACAATTATTTTACTTAACGACGATTCATCCCTTCAAATGTGGTGTTAAGGATGTTCTGGAGGTACAATGGGAGACAAAAGTACAAGAAATTCGAAATCTGTCAATATATTGGCAATGAAAGCCATTCATGAGTATATTTTGCATGAAACTTTTGCGAATACTGTACCCTCTGTAACTATATTCAGTAGTCTACACTTGTCGCGTTTCCATGCTAGTAAGAGACAACACGATAAATTTGACGTTTTGTAACAGTTTATAATTTTTTTGCTCTGTAACTGTTTAGTGAATCCTAACAAATTTTGAACATAATTAATTATGTAATTTTTACTACATATAAAAAAAACTGAAGTTTCTAGTTGCGTTTTTTCAAGGTTTAAATAGAGTTTGAAGTGGAATTTTATGAATTCTCCATAAGAAGACGTGTTAAAATGTGCAAACTTTAAGTTGCTATAATTCTTAAACGGTGCAGTGAATCGAAACCAAACTTTGGTAACTGCATTAATTTAGTAAGAATTATATCTTGCCAAATTTTCAAAAATTTTATTGCGTTTTTATATACCTCCAGAACACCCTTAAACCAAACATCAGTTTCGCATTAAACGGCTGATAAAAGAACAAATCTAGAAAGAAGCGGTTGTTTTAAGTAATAACATACTCGAAACGTGAAGAACGTTTTAGCGTAGCAGCTCCCGAAATGATCTACAATTCACAATTATTTTATTTAACGACGATTCAACCCTTCACACGTGGTGTTAAACCAACCATCAGTTTCGCATTAAACGGCTGATAAAAGAACAAATCTAGAAAGAAGCGGTTGTTTTAAGTAATAACATACTCGAAACGTGAAGAACGTTTTAGCGTAGCAGCTCCCGAAATGATCTACAATTCACAATTATTTTATTTAACGACGATTCAACCCTTCACACGTGGTGTTAAACCAACCATCAGTTTCGCATTAAACGGCTGATAAAAGAACAAATCTAGAAAGAAGCGGTTGTTTTAAGTAATAACATACTCGAAACGTGAAGAACGTTTTAGTGTAGCAGCTCCCGAAATGATCTACAATTCACAATTATTTTATTTAACGACGATTCAACCCTTCACACGTGGTGTTAAACCAACCATCAGTTTCGCATTAAACGGCTGATAAAAGAACAAATCTAGAAAGAAGCGGTTGTTTTAAGTAATAACATACTCGGTACGTGAAGAACGTTTTAGCGTAGCAACTCCCGAAAAGATCTACAATTTACAATTATTTTATTTAACGACGATTCAACCCTTCAAACGTGGTGTTAAACCAACCATCAGTTTCGCATTAAACGGCTGATAAAAGAACAAATCTAGAAAGAAGCGTGTAAAAATGATCGCGCGGAAAGATGAATTACAATGCAGCCAGTGAACCAACCATATCCGTAATTGGAAAAATTCCGCAACGAGAACGCGCGGTTCCTAAATCATCGCGCGCGTTTCGATGCATCAGAACGGCAGATCGGGTGTTTCTCGGAAAATCGAAAAAACGCATAACGATCCGACAGAAGTAATTGCAGCGATTCTGTTGCGGTAACAGTACATTAATCCGCGTGCATGGAGCATCTATTTCTCGGTGGGAACACGCGCTCGGCTGCTAAACCGGCGGGGCTGCACGGTTAAACGTAGTCGGCGGCGTTTGTTCCCGTTTCCGAAAACAACAACCATTATCTCTGTCACTGGTACGGTTGATTACCTCGTCATAGCGTCACGCTCGTCGAGCAAACACGCGTCGCTTTGCCCAACGCGACGCGACTGGTTCCCGCTAACCGGCGGAATCTAGATCTCGATCAAAGTTTCCAGGGAAACGAGTTTCCTCGCCGTAAGCGTCCTCGTTGCTGGCCGCTCGCCGCTCGCCGAGAACCGATTCCCTGGAATCGTTTACGTCGCCCCATGCCGGATTGAAATATATTTTCAGCGGCATGACAAAAGTTCCCGCGGACGAAGATAAATTGCGCGAAGTTCGCCGGCTCGAGCGCTCCTTCCTTTCCGCGAGACAAACTCGGAATTGGAAATGAAGATTTACAGTTGCACCGCCGTTTAACTATAAATCACCGGCGGCGATTTTTTCTTCCTCGGCCCCGCAAATAAGTTGTTCGCCGGGTCATCGGAGTCCCGAGGTCCGAGAGGCGAGAGTGTTCATCGAGTCGGGGACGCACTTTGCTACTCGCTGATCCGGGAATATCAGGAATATTGATAGCGACAGTTCTGAAGAATCCGAGGCTACCGAATCAGGCATCAGGAAGGTCTTTGAGACCTGGGGGTATCGGGGACACTCGAGTGTATCAAGAGAGTCGAGGATACCAGAGGAAATCAAGGACGATATAATGGCGCGAGTAGTTTAACCATGCTAGGAGGATATAACAAATTTCGAAAGAGTGGTGACAGCTGCTGAGGATTTCAAGGATTGGTAATCCCACACCTCCTTTCACACGAATAGCACTCTGAGATACTGTTTCTGTAGAATCCTGCAGCTCCAGGTACGTAGATTTAATCTCAAGAGCCAGGTAGTGTTGAATCGACTCCCAAGAGTTCAATGTTCACATCTACTGTATCGGTAGCTGAGATATCGAAGGCTAAATGCGTCTACAGTCCTCGACCAGCTCTCCACATTACTCCTTCAGCTTCTATTAACCTCAGCAACCTGCTACGATCCTATCCGACCGATTCATAACGAATTAATAAGTAAGCGGTTACTAGATTGTTAACAGTTTCGCGTAATGTTCGTGAGAATCGTTCCCAGGCCTTGCAGCAAAAGAAAAAACGCATCGAAGAGCAGTAACACCCGTGTTACTCATTCAGAAGCGATTTAACGACCGGCTTTCGATTCTCACGTTTATCCAAGTCAATCACTGCGGCAGATGGGAAGACCGCAGATTGAGAACGCGATAAATGTCCGCAGACGTATAACTACTTGAACGATCGAGCTGGTCTCATCACGAAACGACCGGATTGCTCTGTATTGGATGGTCCATCTCCAGGAATCCTTCGAGACGTTAAGCATACCGAACGATTAGCGCGTCTGTCCGTACTGTGATTTCGAGACACGATTAAAAGTATAACCTAGAGAGACGAACGGGACACGGGATAATGTCAGGAATTCCAATGTCTAGCTGCTTGTTACGCGACGAATGGCGCTCACGAAACCACTAATGATACGGCGCCGGTCAATTTCCAGTGCTTACACAGAGTATCAACCTCCTATTACTATCAACGGACGAACGAAGACATCGATCACCTCTTCCACGACGCCAGGATGAAGTCGTAAACACGTTTAACGTCGTGTCGAATCCTCTCCGCCGGATCGTAGTGGTTTCCTCTGGACGCATCGTTTTTCCCCAAGTTTTAGTTTATTCTTTGGACAAAGGAGATTCACTTGCTAAAGCTGCAATTACTGTCAGGGTGGTACATGTTTATTTATGTTACTAATAGCAGCGTGGAAATTTTTCTGATAACTATCGAGGCATCATTGTTAAATAGGAACTGGCTGATTTGACGATGGTGGGTTTAGCGTTAAGCACTTTTATCGGCGCTCGAAGTGTTTACCAACGGCACCGCGGTTTTTACGAGCGTTCGCCGAGCGCGGACCTCTGGTTCTGCATATTATGGACCCTTAAAAGTTCCCGTTCAGCACGATATCGGAGATCCTGCGCCCCGCGGACGAGTTAACATCCCAGAAACTTGGTAGCGCGCGGAGCACTTGGCGTCATCGGGGATCGTATATTCAGCGTTAGCGGGCATCTGCGTCAGGGGATGCGGGTTCTATTACGTCAGACGCCTGCCCGACAGAATGGCCGATGCGTTATTACGCTCCAGAAGAGGGCGACTGGCTCGTTAAATTACCATGAAACGTTTTTCACCACGGGAAACGGAGGGACTTGTTCCATCAATTTCGCGGATGAATCTCCCGATGAAAGAACGTTCGTTTAAATGCTCCGTTTTATGATTCATGGACTCAAGGTCGATCGGAGAGAGCTCCAGGCGCGGCGAAATGAATATGAATTCTTCGGAAATTCCAAGTCGATTATAATTGGAGCTTGCTAATTGTTTCGTCGAGCGGGATGGGCTTTAAATGAAACTTCTTTTAACTTCAGTGATGAAATTCAGTCGCGCAATTTATTGTAGAATGCATTAGATTGTACATCTACCAACTCCACTGTTTCTTCACCACACTGTATCAATTTGGTAGACACTAATTAATTTGGTATTTGAGGAACGAACCGAGCTAACAATGATTGACGATATTTCTCTTTCGCCAATGCTACAAGCAACCTCGCAGTTACCAAAACAACTATTTGCTTTCATTCCGAATTTCAAGCGAATCCATGAAAATCAAAATTCGCACAAAGGTGTACTCGCAAAGACAAATATCGTGGAGGAGTGGGGGTGGACTGAGAATCAACTTTGTGTGATGATTTCGCTCTAGACCGAAGCTTGAAACCTCTAACGGCAAACAGTTGAATGCTAGAGCGAGCTGGTGCCGTGCTACGAACGAGATTCTGAAACTAATTAATTCGTTCGAGCGTACCTTTCGAGCATATCGCACCTGTTAGCTGTTATGACGTTGTCTTTTTCAACGGAACTGTCGCCCGAGGTTTCCTTCCGCTATCGCTTCAGCTGGAAGTTCGCGAGTGAAACAATTTTCGCGGACACGGTATCGGACTCGACCGTAGCGGCGGTAAAAGGGACCGGGTTTGATCCGTGTCGTTTAACGTCATTCCATGGGTCCTATCGAGTCAGCAAGATTTCACCGTAAACGCCCCCGAGGATCGACGCGTTCGCTCGGTTCAGGGCTTATCAGAACCTCTCAACGGTCATCCCCCGGTTTTCCCTTCTCATCCTTTTTTCTCTATCTCTCTCTCTCCGCTTCTCTCTCTCTTCCTTCCCCTCTCGACTGCGTTCGGAAGACAGAGACAAAGGGTCCCGACATAAATAATTTATCCGAGAGAAGGCAGGCATCGCGGCGGCAACGGTGTATGTTGCATTAAATATGAAATCCAATATAAAGTTCCGCGCGAAGAGCAGCTCCCGCCCTTCCTGAGCCCATTACACGGCTCCTACACGGAAGTTTACGCGCGTGAAACGCTCCGCGTACGAACAAACCGTTAATTATGCTACAAATCGGAAAACAAAAAAGTCCAGAGTTTTATGATGTAATGTAGTACATCTATAAAAAATGCTTTATCAAACGATCGTGGATTCTGGAGCTATATTTTGTGTTGCATACCTTAATCGAGAAAGGGAGATCAAAATTATGTAATTTTCGATTATCTCCATTACATGCAAGTGAGCCGCCGGTTACAAAGTGTAACGACATAATGGAACCACTAGTTTACATTCTATCGAGTGATCGTGAATATTTTAGAACCTCTAGAGTGTCCGGAGCAGAAAATTTTATTACCGCAGCTGAAGATCATTAATTATTAATTATACGTTATTAAAATACACATATCTGGCACAGATAAGTAAATCGTTTTTAATTTGTTTTCTCAATAATTCGCAATTTTTTCTTTTTAATTTATTTATTTAATGTTGCTTCAACATCAAAGGTCATTAGCAACACGGTACATTTTCTTACAATATTTTGTGCATACATATTTGTATTCTTGATATACTGTGCAAAACCGGCGACATACTCCTTAGAATCTAATAGAATGGGTAAGGATCCAGGCAACTTAGCATTTTTCCTTTCATTCTCCTATTTTTTGCATTCTATTATTAGATGATTCATGTTAACTGGTACTTTACATATATCGCAGATCGTGTTTTCTTTTTTATTTAACAAAAATGAATGGGTTATTTCTGAGTGTCCAATTCTGATTCTAGAAATTGAAGATTGAATTTGACGATCTACTGGACTTGGAAACTTTTGCCACTCAAGATCCGCTCCTTCATTATGATATTTTTGTATGCACATAATGTCTGAATATTATATCCTGTGTTAATAATGAAACAACAGACCAAATTTGTTTCTCTGTAAATAAAGATTATGTTTTATTAAATGCTTATCAATTTACACTTTCTACAACTATTTACAAACTCACCTGTAAATAAAGAAACGACAATTAGAGTCTATTGTTCACTCTCTTTATTCACGCTAACTTTCTATTGTTAATTTATTCTGTTGATTAACTACCTCTATCTCGATCTAATTTCTATGCACGTGTGCTCTCTATACTCTTTTACTCTTTTTCCTATCTCTATCTCTCTCTATTTATCTCAAATGTGAGAACCGTTCAAAAGAGTGCGCTGAGCATGCAAAGCGCGCTCGATTTAAATTAAAGACAATATATTGTCTTTACATGTATATTTGTATTCCTTTTAATTTTGTCAAACACCTGAAGAAAACGTCCGATCCAAGCATAAACAAAGAAGAAACTAAACCCCTGGACAGGACACCGTGATGGTCTTCAGCTTCAGAATCAGATAGTGACTGTACAGGGTGTAAAAAAAGTAATGGTCATCCGGAGTGAATCTAAACACCTCTGGATCGGTGGACATTTGTAAGAGAAACTTGCCGCAAAATTGTTTATAACACAGAAAATTAGTGTTAAAGTTTTTTTTTGCATCAACGCATTCTACTCATGGAGAAGAGGAAAAGTGTTTGAAAGGAGCCATATGTCACAAACAAATAGTTATTGAGATATAAGCTGTTAAAGTTTTTGCAAAATTTGATTGTGTGGAATTATACGAATAGACAAAAGCCTACTACTACAGTCCACACGTCAGTGTCGATGAGACAGAAGATGATCGTGTGCGTGCCGCGAGACAGACGAAATTTAAAGGCGCATTCGTCGTTAGGCTCCTTCAAATTTCGTCTGTCTCGCGGCACGCACACGATCATCTTCTGTCTCATCGACACGGACGTGTGGACTGTAGTAGTAGGCTTTTGTCTATACGTATAATTCCACACAATCAAATTTTGCAAAAACTTTAACAGCTTATATCTCAATAACTATTTGTTTGTGACATATGGCTCCTTTCAAACTTTTCCTCTTCTCGGTGAGTAGAATGCGTTGATGCAAAAAAAAACTTTAACACTAATTTTCTGTGTTATAGACAATTTTGCGGCAAGTTTCTCTTACAAATGTCCACCGATCCAGAGGTGTAGATTCACCCCTAGGTCGGATGACCATTACTTTTTTTACACCCTGTACACAATAAACTATAATAAATTATAATTCTTACAGACTTTTAGTGTACACAATGAATACTATAATAGTTCAGTGGAACAGCAGTTTATCGACGACATTATGATGGCCTTAAACCAAAAAATGTTATTGGTTTACCACCCGGCCACCGGTATCACGATTTCGTAAACACCCTGTGCGCAACTTGCGCCACATTCATAATTACCGGCACAAGTGTCGTTAGCAATTAATCGCAATCTTCGCGCGCCGATACAACGGCTGATGGTTTCGGTAGAAATGTGTTTAATCGTGATAATGTGATATTATCAGCCGCTGGGAGTCCCTCGCGGCGCCGGCATAGCAGTTTGATTTGTTCAGCGCCAGAGAATTCGTTCGCGAAACAATTAAACGCCCGCAGTTTCATATTACCGTTTTCCCCCGATATTTCAAAGTATTTCGAATGGGAAATCATTTTATTCGCGATCGGGGAAAGCTAATGTTGCAGCCGCATAAAGAATTTAAAGAATCCCTCGTCCGAGTGAATACCGCGTTCGTTTATTACACAGCGAAGAAAATTATGCGATTATACCATTCTTATTGTTCGGATGCTTGTTACCGGTGATGAAAGCTCGCGTAGCTACTGTAAAGCGATCTACAATTAATTAGCTAATTACGGGTTCGGAATACTATGTACCGCTGCGCGATGCGAGGTATGATAATATTTAATTAAGATGTTTATGAACTTTGTATGGACCCTCGCTTTGATGCAGTTGGTTTTATAGACCGTGGGGTATTTTATTTTCTTCATGCTTGTATGTATACGTAAACAGCTACGAAACTATTTTTCCGTAAGATCGATAATTGGGAATGTAAAAGTGAAAAACGAAGATGAAGCTGGATGTATATATTCAATGAATGCCGTTAATGGAGGAAGGAAAATTAATTCCGCACAATTTCACTTCGAGTCAAACAGAAAATTCTGAAGCGCATAGAATTTCTATGAACACATTAAAGGTCGTCGCTCACTAGAACGCCCCAGCGCCCACCCGGCACCGCGCGGCCTCAGCTGTTTTGGATTTCTTCTATGTATTTTAAATGGATGTGCGCACATCAATTAAAATACATAGAAGAAATCCAAAACAGCTGAGGCCGCGCGGTGCCGGGTGGGCGCTGGGGCGTTCTAGTGAGCGACGACCTTTAATCTGCAGTCTGGCAAAGATATGTGAGCATCGGTGTATCGGGTAATCTGATCGATCGTGCGTACGCTGAACTTGGTGGTAAGTAAATGTTTTCGTTGAAAGAGGGTAACGGGGCCGTTATAGAAAATACTTTTCGGTTGGTGGCGCATCGGTGGCTGCCGAAACCGACGTCAATAACTGCATATACTGGTCGTGGTTCTTCAACGTAACGGGTAGCAGACGGGAGTAAAGCGTGCATCGACGTTCAATCGTACACGCTGGTCGAATATCGATGCAGCATCGCCGAACCCCATGGGTGCAGCTGCGCCGGTTGCCGCGTTTCCATCAATCCTCGGCCAACTGCGTTCATTTTAGGTATTTTTTTAATATCAAACTTTCACCTTGTATCCAAAAGCGATATCGTAACAGAGGGGAAGCCTGTTCGACAGAATTTCAAAGCGGAGCGACCGAGGATCCGCGCTGCTCGCGAAATTTTTCATCGCTGTTGACGGTTATTGAAACAACCGTGCGCGCACCCGGGTATTCCCGAACACATCCGGAAGAATTAGAGGAGAGCAAGATTTCGCGAAAATTTCACCGACAATGCGGACGAAATAAGCTTTACAAGATGCAATATGTGTGCCCCGATTTTCGCCGCGACCCCAATGCCTCGGAAAAGGGTCGAGTCAACAGAGATCCCAGCCGAGGCCAAGTAGTTCAACCTACACCGTGGCCGTTCCTATCGTCTGTGCGGAACAATGCTTCGATTAGGCCTGAAAAGAACCACCACTCGTGCACCCTAACAGTTCCCAAAACAATGGAAATCTCAAGGAAGAAGGTAATTCTCCTTTAATCCGCTGACCGAATTAGTCTTTTAAAGATTTCGCTGTTCGCCCATCGATTAATCAAACAATCAAAGTTTACTCGAATAAATGGACCATTGGTTCGACTGATTTAAAAATAAAAATTCTAAGAGACTCCATTTTTTGTAAATTGATACACGTAGTACAGAAACTTGTATAAAATGGCAACTTCAAGAGTTTCATTCGACCTCCGCGCTTTAAAAATGTTTCGCTTCGACACTCAAACTATGTAGGAATATTTTCAAGGAACTTCTACGCCTTGAGTGTGGCGTATCGGGTTAAATAATTTAGCTCTAATACTTCTAACACTTTCTCTTTATTAACTCTTCGCAGCTCTCAACTCGCAACTTCACTCGCTCTCGACTCTCGCACTTCTTTCGTTCCTTTTATCTATTTTCATTCATCAGAAAATTCAGTCGCTCACGTACGCCCTGCGTTTGACATCCCTAGCCACTTGACGCTTGTCACTATTGTAAGGCCCAAATATTCTTCTTCCGCACCTCGGCCCAGACAGACTTCCGTTCTCACAAGACCCAACAATAATAAAAATAACAAAAATATATAAAAAAACTTTTTAAAAACCACGCTTATATTAATATGCACTAAAAAGTGCACTAAAAAGGAGAAAATAAATTTTTTAGACATTAGTGACTATAAAATGCACTAAAAAGGAGAAAATAATCTTGTAGACATTAGTGAGTATAAATAAAAGCGTGGAGCGCCTACGAAGATTGCGTCAATAAATATTTTAGCGCTGCACGCTTTTACTTATAGTCACTAATGTCTACAAAATTATTTTCTCCTTTTTAGTGCATTTTATAGTCACTAATGTCTAAAAAAATTATTTTCTCCTTTTTAGTGCACTTTTTAGTGCATATTAATATAAGCGTGGTTTTTAAAAAGTTTTTTTATATTTTTTTATTTTCTACTTTTTAGTCTTTACATATCTTGTAATCGATTTTAATTACTACTTCACCCTGTAAATTCAACCATCTTTTGTGAAAGGAAAAATATTGTGTCGTGACGGCTGCAAATTGAAATTTCCATTCTGTAGGATTTTTGACAGGTAAGGGCGCCGCCATATTGGTTTGTAGTGACGATCGCGAGCCGCTTACCGAGCAGAATCGCCGGTCCTTGTCGCCCTTCACCCGATTTAACCTAACCAACTCGATAAGTAAACTGAGCTCCTACGATGCGAAGTGGGCCAGTGGAGTGGGGATGAGTCGGAGTGGGAACACGTAGTGGAGTAGGTAAGCGCAAGCGCGCGGAGTGGGGATTATTGCCCGCGATGACGTACTACCGAGCGTCGCGCGGGGAGGTGTAATGGTTAAATTTTTAATAGTTTATATCTCCCAAACGCATAGTTTTTTTTTTAAATTTGTTTTTTAATGTTGCATTGTCACCCAGTTCTGAGCTATGTTTAAAGTTTCAAGTCTCTAGCTCATCGGGAAGTGGTTTAAAATTCAATTTCATGATTTGACGCATACAACTACAACGACAACATCGACAACGACAACGACAACTCGGCAAGCTAATATAAGCGTGGTAAAAGAATTGAGGAAATTGACGAAGTTGTGGTCGGAAGCGAACACTTACTTCAGCAATGCTTGTAACAGTATTGCAAACTTCAAACGCGTTCTTTTCTAGCACCGCTTCTTTCACAATGGGATGAAAGGTAACTTAAAAACCGTTTAAAAGTTACCCTGTTCCGAGCGTGTCAATTCGTACAATATCGACGTTGTTTTCGCGGAAAATGATTGAAGTGTGTAACTCACAAACCAATGTAAAGTCAATATTATTACGAATTTCAAACCGACAGGCAACACCGACATGGACACTCGAAACAGATATTATTTTCATTTCAGCGATAACGTTCACGCTGTCAAAAAAATTTAGTTGCTTCAATCAAACGATGAAGTTCACCGACAATTTCGAAACAACTATTACCTATACGATCTCTGGTATATCAAATATAACTCGTGTGTATAAATATGACTTGTATAACAAATATTTTCTCGTTGCATTCTTTCTTTATCAAATTTGACCCTATATTAATGAAATTAAACTCCATACTTGCCAGCGTTCCAGCGCAGGATTGAAAAAGAATCGAATTTTCCCCCCGGTAAATATCATCGGTTCTTTTCCGGCGGTGTTTTGAATTCAATGAAAATTACACCGTATTTTCGCCGCTATTACCGAGTATTAAGAGGGACAGGGGTAGAGGGGGTGAAAGGGTGCACGTTGCCCCACGCCGCGTTTACTTAAGCGACACTCTCGACGGCGTAAAACTCATTCCGCTTATTTCTCGGTTTTTCAGGATGCAGAGACAAAGCCGGAGTAGCTCGGAGGTGGAGGTTGCGCTTATGCGCCCCGTAAGCACCGCTGGCTAATAGCACCACGGCCCATCCCCGACACCCTGCAGCCACACCAGGTAGGATACACCTCTTTATGTCTGTCTTTTATGCATCCGCCGTTCCATGCGTCATTTTACGCGGCCGCCCGCGCGCCGCTTTTACGACGAATGTTATACGGCCGATCCTTTGACCGCGGACAAAGCCGAAATCGCCCCGTTATGTTTCTGTTCCGCGTCTCTACTTTTTGGCCAGGCCGACCAAGGGCTCGACGGCGTGTTCCTCTATCTTGGGACGCGGCAGTTCGGCTATTTCGACGCGAAACGGCCGAACCGGTGACCCGTGCTGCACAATCGCGTGCGCGGGAGGATGAAATCGGGGCGAATCGCGTGTTTTACGATCCTTCGCGGCGTCGTTTCAAAGTTTCATTAACCGAGGCGCGGACTGCAACGTTCGGGGATGCAGGAGACTATTCGAGGATGCTAAAACATGTTTACCACCGAGGACTCGGAGAGTTCCTCGTGCTCTTGATGAGGTCGTCGAAGCTACACACGCCTGTGATATTTGTAAATACGTAGACTGTCCATTTAAATAGTAAACACTCGTATGGCCTCCAATTTGAGTTGCCCCCAGTCAAATGGAACGTTTGCTGCGTAGAGAGAAGCCATTTCTTTTTACCACGCTTATATTAACTTGCCGTGTTGTTCTTGTATGCGACAAATCTTGTAATCGAATTTTAAACCTCTTCCTATAGTTCAATCTTGCTGAAGTTTGATGGCAATAAAAGTATTTAGAAAATAAAATGTATAAAAAAAACTTTTTAAAACCACGCTTATATTAAAATGTGCTAATAAGGAGAAAATAATTTTCTTCCTGGTTTCCCATAAAATACCGAAACCAGTTAATTAAATGATTAATAATATCTTTCCCCAAAATTTTAAGCAATTAGTTCGAAATTTCTTCTGTTATAAAATTAGTGTCGGAATAGATAGAAAAATTCAATATAAATTTAAATAACATCATGACGTTACTGACTATAAAAATAAAAGCGTGCAGCGCCACGAAGATTACGTCAATAAAGTTTAGCGCTCCACGCTTTTACATTTATAGTCACTAATGTCATGATTCTATTTAAATTTATATTAAACTTTTCTATCTATTCCGACACTAATTTTATAACAGAAATAATGTTGAACTAATTGCTTAAAATTTTGGGGAAAAATATTATTAATCATTTAGCTGGATTCTCCTTTTCAGTGTATTTTAATATAAACGTTGTTTTTAAAAAGGTTTTTATGGTAGGAACGTTCTACCATTGTGTCTATACTTACACTGTTCGTGAATAATGTAAATTTTCTATCGTTCAATATTTTATGAGACATTGTTGTAGACCTTCGCGTGCAGGTATGGACACACGCATTAAAACGTGTTTACCGACGGAAATTATTAAAGTTCTTCGATTCTAGTACTTTTAACGAAGTGGTGATTTAAATAACAAACACCTTCTACGGTTTCCATTGAAAGCTGAATTGAATATTCGTCGTGAATTAAATTTCAAGCTGTATGCAGTAGTCACGTATCCAGAATAAATATTTTATTGAACGATTCGCGTTGGAAATAATTACTCTCGCAAACCAGTACTGTTTTGATTTTCTTGAAATCACCTTTGAAATCCTCGATCAATTGTTTAACTACTATGTGACATAGCAATAATAGATTATGTGAGAAAAGCTACGAGTTTTCACACGGAATATCAATGAAAGAATAGACACGTTTGACCCGTGCAGTGGAGGGTTGAAGGCTCCTCTGAAAGCGGGCAATTTATGCATAGAGGTTCAAGGGGAGCCTCGACGACAGAAATCGGAGCAGCAGCCCCCGTGGAACTGAATTACCGTGTTCGAGAGTCGTTCGCAATCTTTAAAAGGCTCTGTTTTCTCTCCGCGTTCGAATCTGGAAGGGCGAAAGCGCGCGCCGGCTATCGAGTTACCGGTTTCGTTTGTATGATAAAACGTTTCCACGAGGAAACGGTACGAAGAGGATACGTGGGGAATCTGCGGTAATTGAAACGCGTGTACCGGAGAAACGGAGCAAGGACTGCTCTAGAGAAGATCTAGATCCTTGAGCGATTTGTAGGCCCGCGGGGAACGGGGCGAAAACCGCAGTATAATTTCGTGCGGCGGCACGTGCAATCCTGTCTCGCACCGAATCAGAAAGTTCAGCAACGTCTTCTAAAACACAAACATAAAGTATATTGCATTACGCATCTTTGGAAAATTACCATTTTTCAGGGAAAATTAAAGATAATTAAAAATGGTCATTTTCCAAAGATGCGTAATGCAATATATTTTATGTTTGTGTTTTAATTCTTTCCTGTTAAGCATTTTAAGATCATGTGAGTGAAGTTAGAGGGAGCATTTGTAGCTTATTTCGTTCATATAATATTCTTTTCAAGTAATTCAAGTCTTACACTGACGGAATTTAACCCTTTTAGTGCCGGAGGCCGATATATCGGCCCTCGCTGCACTGGCGAAAAGAGCCAGAGCCGATATATCGGCCCGCACCTTGCAGCGCTTTTCTATTCGCTTTGCGAGAGATCTCGATCTCAAAATAGATTCATAATACGTTATAAATAGTCTAATTTTATTACGGGAGAATTTAACACATTGCTTTTTGAATTATGTAAATTGTTACGTTCTAAGGTGAACGTATTATAGATTTGAATAGTTAAAATTGAAATTTAATTTGAATAGATTGAAATGATTGGAAAGGTTTGAATTGAGATATAACGCAGTTTTGAACCTACCTGCATTCACCGGCTTCGGTTCGGGTAATCGAGGATTTCTTAATATTCTATGTGATTTTAGCGATGGAACGTGGAAATCGTAAGTTGGGTAATTTCTTTAATAAATGATTTGATATTTTTATATGTTTGAATAAAAATAAACAAAACTATATTTTCAAGCTCCAAATTTCGGATACATAATTTTATCGAAATCTTATTATAATTTGTTAGTAATTACCGCTAAGTAGTCTTCTTTTAGGTAATGGTCGTGAATCTTTCGGAATGATTCCGGTAGTTGATGAAAACTTCGGAGGTTTTTGTTGTTGAAATAACTTTTCAGGAAACGTCCTTTTAAAACTTTAACTTTATAACAAAACTAACTGATATTTTGATAATTGTCGCACTGTTTGACTGTTTACTTGGTATATGGATTGTACTCTAATTGACTGCAGACTGCGCTCCTAATGAGGAGTCATCCCTTTTTATAGGCCGATCAATCCTTTGTTATAATTTTCGTCAGGTGATTAATTCGTCACCAATTCTCCGTAATCGCTTGAATCCCTCACCCTCCTCTTAGCTAGATCATATTACTCTGCGCATCTCCTAGATCAATTTCTTCTTATGCTTTCTTCTCTATGACTCCCCTGGCCAGATCGCATTACATCTACGTCACACATGGGGCGACGAACAATTATTGCTCATCGATTCTCGATGGACAATCCTCAGCGGATATTAGATCACGATTTATATTTGAAAGTGATTCAATCATTTAATGAAATAATTTCGCTACGCAGTTATTTCGTTCAGTAAGATTCAAATGAAGAACGAGTTTTCCTAATTCTATCGCACGCAATGTGGTGTAATATACGATAGTTCGACATTGATTATTAACAATAGTATTTAATATTTAGTTTCTCGTACAACATTATTAGATTAAGCATAGAAATTCAAAAGGTATATGTTATACATCATTGATTATATCAATTATTAACGATGGCTGAACCACCGGACGTGACAAAATATTGCTTTTCGTTTGGTTTTTATGAGCCTTTTTCCAAATCCTAGTAAAATCGTAAAATTCGGCCGGTTATCTTCGCATAAGCACCTCTTTTTCGCCCGGCGCTAAAAGGGTTAATGCAACCTGCTTTAGTGTTTGTAGAAGTATTAATTCGTTCACAGTGGCGGAATGGGCATTCGAGTGGCATTAGAAATATTGGATGTCAATGGAGAGTCGACTTTTTGGCTAAATGTCGGCGAATTCTCCGATCCGGGCGGCGCCTGCGTTCCAATGGCGACCGATACCGAGGATAGAAGCCCCGTGTCCCGTTCCGATTAAACTTCCACCGACGTTCCCGACTAATTCATACACGCCGTGCGATATTCATGAATCCCGACATTCCGAGCGCTTCGAATATTTCATGTGACCGCCCCGAGACGAACCTCGTCTCGGTCGAATCACGTTCCCGTAATTACGCGGCCGGCAAAGAAATCGAAGACACGCGCTAAACGTCGTTCCACCTCGACTACGCCGCGAACGATGCGCCCTCGACGGAATAATATTATAATTATTCTGTCGAGATGGAATTTGTAAGTGGAACAGCACTGTCGAATCTACGAGCACCGACCAAGTTCGAAATCTTGTTAGCTGTACGTTCGAGAAACCCGTGGGAACTTGGAAACACTTTTTACATTAACCCATGATCACGCAAACGTGAAAATTGTTGCGACAGAATTCATCTGTAGACCGTGGATTTCTATGCAAAATATAGATTGTGGGACATAGTAAGTACGTAGACATTTCTTTCAATTTCTCATATTTTTCATGACTCGAAAATAATTCAGCAAGGTTCTTCGATCCATTATGTACATCTGCAGTCTATTCATTGGTATGTCTACGCACATGTCATCGCCAAAAATTGTTAAGCAACGTATGAAAATGGAGATCCGCTTAAAAATCCACAGCCTGATAACACTGTCCAACACCAAATTTGTTCCCTAATTACTGTTGGGTCCTTCGTATAGAGTTTTTTGCGCTGATTCCGAATCTGTTTTTAATATTTTCCCTATACGCACAGTTTTTGAGAAACATGACTTTGAAAAAAAAAACATATTTTCCAACTTTAAACAAATATTGTAGTGTTATTATAAATGATATTGAATTGTTCTTTATAGCAAAAGATTCTGTAGACTTTCCCCAATACAGCGATATCAAATATTAATACATTATGATTGTTTAAACAGGTTTAAATAATCAGTAAAGGCGGAGAGACACCACTTTTGCACCAATTTTTGAGGATATTTTTCAATTTATCTCAAAAAATAAGGGTCCAGCGGAAAATCGAACTATACCATGCGATAGAGCAGACTTTTATCTTGAGAAACCCCGCTTTGAAGTTTGAAACGTCGACGTTTTTTTCGAACCAGAGAAGCAAAATATCCTCGCTCGACATGAGTTGCCGCCAGTGGCGCTCACCATTACAACGGTCGTTCGCCGCTCCGTATCCCATCGCTGCGCCGTATCTCGTCCCGAGCACCACTGGCGGCAACTCATGTCGGGCGAAGATATTTTGCTTTGTGGTTCGAAAAAAACGTCGACGATTCAAACTTGACAGGGTGGCTTCTCAAGATAAAAGCTGCTCTATCAAGTGGTATAACCCGATTTTCCGCGGGACCCTTATTTTTTGAGATAAATTGAAAAATATCCTCAAAAATTGGTGCAAAAGTGGTGTCTCTCCGCCTTTAGTGATTATTTAAACCTGTTTAAACAATCATAATGTATTAATATTTGACATCGATGTATTCGGGAAAGTCTACGGAATCTTTTGCTATAAAGAACAATTCAATATCTTTTATAATAACATCACAATATTTGTTTAAAGATGAAAAATGTTTTTTTTTTAAAAGCCATAGTCCTCAAAAATTGTGCGTATAGGAAAAAAATAAAAACAGATTCGGAATCAGTGCAAAATATTCTATAAGAAAGACCCAACAGTAATTGGGGAACATAAAAAAGTTGAAATTTGTTGGACAGTGTAATTAGTCTCAGTGTACAAGAGTGTGATTAGAACATTTTCGCAACAGAACAACATTTACAGAGTGAAAGAAGTTTCTGCACAATCCTATCCTCTGAACGCGCACTTTGGTTGGCGATTACGGGGTTAATTGGCTGGAATTAGGTTAACCGTGGCTTTTGGAGCCATTAAAATATTACGAAGACATCGTGAACCTCGCCGAACTTTTAATATATTTAACATTCACGAAGAAACTGCATCGCGTTCGATCCGATCGCACGTTAATTTCGAAAACGGTGAATCGTCTGGGATCGCGGGCTCCGTATTTGGCCCCGCGGCCGCGACAGATAAACGCGAACGAGCCGCGCCTGGTGAATTATTCCCGGCCGGGATAGGCTGTTTACGATAATAGTCGACCCGTCGATTTACAGTAATTTTACACGCGCCTAATTAGCAATTCCGATCGAGGTCCGGCTCGTCCGTCCGTTCGACTGCACGCGTTCCGCGACCGGTCTGATCAGCCAACACATATTTTGTGTACAAATAACTGATCCGCTATTTTCTTGGTTCAGCTATGCTGTCCACGAATCTTAAATCAATTCTCCTCATTCTATTTTCATGAAATTGAATTCTAAACCAAAAGTTGTGCTTATGACTTTGAACATCTTTTGAGCGTTTACCGTGCGATCTATAAAAATGTTTCTTAGAGAGAACGATTCTAGAAACATTTGCACATGAAATGATGTATCTTTTAATAAGATTGTTTACTAGGTAAAAATTTGAATAAATTCATCTAGTTATTATCGATAGAAGAATGTACACCAGTCGCGTTTAGCTCTTATTAATTCCAGTGTTCCGCGACGAAGTAACTGTTCACTCAGCTTCAGTGTCTCGCAACCGAAGCAGACAATTTTAAAATCGCAAGTCGGCCAATTAGGCAGGTTCCCTTTAGAGTGCATCAGGAACACGTCGGAAAACTGTGAAACTTGGTTGGACAAGTGTAATCCGGTGAATGCGTTTCGGTCCGTCGATGCGGATTGCCGGCGTGGTATAGTAAACGGGATAAAATGAAGCGAAATAGAATAAAGTCTTTATTCCGGGGCCGGGAAGAGAGCATCGCGGGTAGCCTGGGCGCATAAAGGATTATTCGAAACGCAAATACGCGGTAACCGAGTGGAGAGAGGCCGAGAGGCAGCGTGGCGCTCTGTGGCGAGGAGCAAAATGTAAACTCCTCGCGCGAGAGAAGGACGGTGGGGTGGGGGACGCCGGGGAAAATTAAATAATACAGAAAGACTGGGATTACGCGAATGCTTCGTTTATAAGGCAACGACGGGAACCGTCCGGGGTGGGGAAAAAAGCGGGAACGGCCGCGAAAAGCGCATTCTCTCGGCGAATCGGCTCTCGGAAAGGGCTCTCGAGCGAACAGCGCGAAAGTATTTACGCGAGCGCCGGATACACGCGGATTCGTGTTCCCTAGCCATTGTCGCGAGCGTCGCGGCGGATCGTTTTGAATGCACGCCTGTCGAGGGACATGTAATTGTTTCTGAAGTAATAAACGGCCGCGGCTGCCAGGAACAACTTAATTGACAGTCAAAGTAATGGCTCGCGCTGCGCCCGGTTCGCGGGGACAATTAGCCGCAATGCATACTTGCAACCTCACCGTTTCGCACGCGGCAATCTGTATTCGATGCCGTTCGTCCTTAATCTGATTCATTTAAGAAGCTAAACTGGTATTTGTGGTGAACGTGTGAACCGTACTCTGTCTGATGCTATTTTCATTCGCTCGAATCCTCGCTGAAATCAAGATACAGTGGGTGTACAAAGTAATCGTACACTTTTTAAAAACTAATAACATTTTTATAATTGTATCAAACAACCTGATTTTCTATAATTAATTAGAAGCATTGGTTTACGGAATGATATACAAAAAAGATTTTCCAAAAATTATAATTTACAAGGTTAAAACTTTTTTATTTGGGTCCTTAATGAAAATTTAAAATGTATGTTCTGTAGATCTATGTTAGTCATACACATGTTGAAGATTTCATTGAAATCGATTAACACACACACGAGCTACAGCGGTTAAAAATGGTGAAAATCGTAGTTTTCCACGACTTTTGATCAGTTTCTGCTTAAAATCCACAGAATCGTACATCTTTCGACGCCTGTTGTTTTTTCCTGCGTCAATCGATTTCCAACATGTGTATGACTAACATAGATCTACAAAACATACATTTTAAATTTTCATTAAGGGCCCAATTAAAAAAGTTTTAAAAAATGCCTTTTTTATTTTTACCTGCATCCTTGTAAATTGTAATTTTTGGAAAATCTTTTTTGCATATCAGTTTGTAAACTAATGCTTCTAATTGATTATAAAAAATCAGGTCGTTTGGTACAATTATAAACAAGTTATTTATTTTTAAAAGGTGTACGAATACTTTGTACACCCACTGTAGATGAATACACTAAACAACGTCCTCATAATATCAAAGAGTCTTGTTTCTACGATAGCGATATTATTCTTTGGCCGAGAGAAAGGCGTAATTCGAATTTTTCCACGAAATTTGTCCCCATTACGGACCGCGTTAACCGCGATTTACGACGATCCATTAATTATTGAAGCAGTAAAACGTTCGCGACGCACTTCCGTTAAGGAGTCTTTACGATCTCGACGGTGCCACGTACTTAATACCATTTCCGAACCGTAGATCCGACGATTTGAATCTGAAATATGCTCGCTCCCTTCCATAACGGAGGATCGCCGAAGGGATTCCATTTGAGACCTCCGTTGTGTCGCGACAATAAGCGATAAAGTTTCACCGGTCGCGAGTGGAGTAACAGCATCCGCCGGTGCTATTTTTCACACCGTTACCCGACAAGGCGGGTCGTCGCGCCGTCGGCTCGGACCAAGAAATTTATTCGCGTAGATCATCGGTTTCCGAGACCGACCATAGTGTTCTCCGCCGATCGAGAAATCGATTTGATGCACCATCGCGACGCTTTCTTATTTCCGATATCGACGCGCGCCAGGACACCGATACGTTTAGTATCGATTCGGGATATAATAGTCCATGGGGCACCTTAATCCTTTGCCTTATTCTTGGAAATAGACTGTATGATATTAGATATTAGAAGGCGCACAGTGGCTCAGTGGGTGAAGCGCGCGCCTGCGGACTCCGTGGTCGCAGGTTCCTTATTCCTTGTGTCTTTTTAAAAAAACTGTGGTGACCCAAGGTGGTTCGGAACCCACCTTTATAAACTGTAGGTCCCGCTGAAAAGACGATAGTGGTGAAAGTGGAAAGATAGGGAGTTGGTAAAATGGATTTGAAACCCTGAGGGGACCAAATAATTGTAAAAAAATAAAAAAAGATATTAGATATTAGATATAGTAAAGCAAATGCTACATTGCAACGAGCTGACCTCAGAAATCGAGGTTTCCTGTTAAGGTGTTATAAAGACAGACTCGTCGCATTGCAAAGTTTCTTCATTGCATATTATGTAGCTACAATGATATGAGAAAATCCACTTAGCAGGACTGCACCCGTAGATATAAGGGAGTTGGTAAAATGGATTGAAACCCTGGGGGGACCAAACAATTTTAAAAAATAAAAAAAAATATTAGATAGATGTAGTAAAGCGAATGCTACATTGCAACGAGCTGACCTCAGAAATCGAGGTTTCCTGTTAAGTTGTTATAAAGACAGACTCGTCGGACTGCAAAGTTTCTTCATTACATATTATGTAGCTACAAGGGTATGAGAAAATCCATTTAGCAGGACTGCACCCGTAGATATAAGGGAGTTGGTAAAATGGATTGAAACCCTGAGGGGACCAAATAATTTTAAAAAATAAAAAAAATATTAGATATTAGATGTAGTAAAGCGAATGCTACATTGCAACGAGCTGACCTTAGAAATCGAGGTTTCCTGTTAAAGTGTTATAAAGACAGACTCGTCGGACTGCAAAGTTTGTTCATTATTATGTAGCTGCAAGAATATGAGAAAATCCATTTAGCAGGACTGCACCCGTAGATATATACTAACATGGGCGATGCGCATCTACCGACAACGATCAGCCCGATCCGTGAATGGAAAATGTCGCGTTATTCCATGGGAGTGGCGGATTGTTGCACGCTATCTAACGGCGTCGAGTCTTTATTAGCGACGCGTTGGTATTTATACTGCGGTGACTCGTGAGGCAACGGTTCGCTGTGTGGCTTTCTGTGTCAGTAGTTTACAGATTGGTAGCGACGACTTCACCCGAGACTACGTCGCTCCAATGTTTCCGTGTTCTTATCGAATAACATCGCAATGAAGCATCGTATTTTCAAAATCCGTAAAATAACCGTGTTATAACTAGACTGTGGATTTCATGCATTCCTAATAAAAATGGGTAGGTGCTATTTAAAACAGGAAAAAAGTGAAGAAAATTGAAGACTGAAGATATTTATACTATTTTCAACGCGTTAAATTGTATTCAAGAAAGAATCGGACGTGTATCTAAAATTGATGCACAACTTTTTTATTTTGTTGTAGCCTCATAAATACAATCTTGAACGAAATTTAAAGCGATATTTAATTCGTCTTGAAAACCGGCGTAAAAGTCGACATGGCGACACTCTTGAATTCATGTGTACGCCCTAGTTGAGGGTGCGATGGTCGCACGGATCCGGTAAAACGGGATCGTAAAAAGACACTCGAGTCCCTCCGAGGTGGTCCCTCCTTGCCACGCTTTCGACTTTGAATAAGATGGACGCGTAACCTGCGGATGACCCGTGTAGCAGTTTGATAGGTGGCTTTGAAAGTCCGCGAAAACAACGACAATCCCGTAATCCTCTTACCTGTGTGGACCGGAGCAGTGTTTTTCGATCAAAATTCGAAACCTCCGCACGTTTTCGAGTGTTACGTCCTAAAGTGGACGTATTATAGATTTGAATAGTTAAAATTGAAATTTAATTTGAATAGATTGAAATGATTGGAAAGATTAGAACTGAGATATAACGCAGTTTTGAACCTACCTGCATTCACCGGCTTCGGTTCGGGTAATCGAGGATTTCGTAATATTCTATGTGATTTTAACGATGGAACGTGGAAATCGAAGTTGGGTAATTTCTTTAATAAATGATTTGATATTTTTATATGTTTGAATAAAAATAAACAAAACTATATTTTAAGCTCCAAATTTCGGATACATAATTTTATCGAAATCTTATTATAATTTGTTAGTAATTACCGCTAAGTAGTCTTCTTTTAGGTAATGGTCGTGAACCTTTCCGGAATGGTTCCGGTAGTTGATGAAAATCCTTCGGAGGTTCTTGTTGTTGAAGTAAATCTTCAGGAAACTTCCTTTTGAAGCGTTAACTTTATAACAAAACTAACTGATATTTTGATAATTGTCGCACTGTTTGACTGTTTACTTGGTATATGGATTGTACTCTAATTGACTGCAGACTGCGCTCCTAATGAGGAGTCATCCCTTTTTATAGGCCGATTAATCCTTTCTTAGAAATTTCGTCAGGTGATTAATTCGTCACCAATTCTCCGTAATCGCTTGCATCCGTCACCCTCCTCTTAGCTAGATCATATTACTCTGCGCATCTCCTAGATCAATTTCTTCTTATGCTTTCTTCTCTATGACTCCCCTAACCAGATCGCATTACATCTACGTCACACGTGTGGCGACGAACAATTATTGCTCATCGATTCTCGATGGACAATCCTCAGCGGATATTAGATCACGATTTATATTTGAAAGTGATTCAATCATTTAATGAAATAATTTCGCTACGCAGTTATTTCGTTCAGTAAGATTCAAATGAAGAACGAGTTTTCCTAATTCTATCGCACGCAATGTGGTGTAATATACGACAGTTCGACATTGATTATTAACAATAGTATTTAATATTTAGTTTCTCGTACAACATTATTAGATTAAGCATAGAAATTCAAAAGGTATATGTTATGCATCATTGATTATATCAATTATTAACGATGGCTGAACCACCGGACGTGACACAAGCATCGGAATAAAATATCGACGTGCGAACCCGAATTCCTCTTGGATCTTAACACTGTAACGATCGCTAACACCATTATGGCGTGAAACACATGCCAGCGATTAGCGTTCTCAACTCTCTTAATATTTTGAGCTGGTTTTTACAGCAATTGAGATACTATGATATAATATGCAAAGTATTAGAACTCTGATCGTCGAAAGGTAGCATTAAATAGATCGGAGCTGTCAACATAACCACTCAAGTGTGTAAATACTCTTTTTACCAGAGTTTCATCACACCAGCTCCTTTGAGAGCGAGATCTCCTTCTTGTTCTATCTTTGACACTTTCTTTCTTCCACTAGTTGAAAAAGCGACTGCGCCGTTGCTTGACATAATACAATTAATCAAACTTATCTACAAGTATCAACGTTGCACGCTATGATTTGTACTACACCTGGATTAGATTTAATAACAGCATTCAGGCACACGCAACATTGTCATTGCTGTTTCATTTAATCGTGCTGTTCATGTTACGCTAATGCACGCTCATTCGATCTTCGGTTTCCTCATAAACGAGATATATTTTGTAACTATTTTTACAAGTAGAATAATTCTCTATTCGCGATTAAAATGTTCTAGCTGATAAAAATGACAAGGCTCTATTTATTTAGATTCCGTGCAATTTTTATTGCAATATGTGCTCCAGTAAAGAAATTTATCGGATCATTTTCCATGTAAGCAACGTCATAATTTCAATAATTATAAAATTAAAAATATAAAACCGGTCATTCGACCGGCAGTGGTAGGTTTAATGTCAACGTCCCGTTATCGAGAAAAAGAAGTTCGAACAGAAGAAATTCGCTAATCACGAGGTGCAACGTGCCTGTTTGCAACGAGAACGTTCGCCTCTCGTTTTGTAACAGAGTTGTCACCCACCGGAGCGTTTTATGGCGAAACAAGGAAGTTATTATGTTTGTGCCATCAAGAATACGACTCGCCGAGCGTACAGGAAAACGTCGCGCGCGCTTTTCGAGACCGAAGCGAGCGAGTTCTTTCCGTTTCGCGGCGGTTTACCGGGGACCATGATGATGTGTTGGTTCAGCGGCATTGAGCGAATGCGGCACACGGAACGCTAACGCAATTACGCTACGTTCAAGCTTAATGAAAAGCGTCACGGCCCGACCGGCGCGGCGTCGCCCAGGGTTTATTATTGCGGCCACACGCTTTTCGGGGAAAAGAATGGGCCGCGGGAACAACGAGTTTCGTCGAAGCTGTTAATTGTGGTCGCCGCTTCAAGTTGAATCCTCGGGAACCCTTCATATGTCACTGGTGCGAATCCTCTGACACGTTAAGTACCAAACGTCAGCCCTGAAATTCGTCACAAAATCAAAGCAATTAATTTAATTAAACAGTAACTAGAAAATTGGAATTTATTACTTCTGCGTTCTAAAAGTTCTAACAAAATTCGATTCATTCAGATTAAATGATTAGTGTCATTCATGTATTACAAAATAATTTGGGAAACGATATAATTTTATAATGGCATAATTGGCACATGATTTGGGCAAAATAAAAATAATAGTTCCGCTTCTCTTCTCCGATTTTGACGTAGGATAATTGAAAAGTAATGCAGGTGCAAGATTTTCTGGAAGAAGTTACGGAGAGATCGGTGTCGAAAACTGTTCAGTGTTCGATACGGATTTTCTATATTTATCAGGTCTACTTGCTGTTATTTGCGAGTTTGAAGGTTACGAGGAACGTAAATATCTGACAAGATAACACGGTTTTCTTCCGCGAACGAGAACTCGGTTCCAAACGATGTCCCGAGCGAGGCGGCAGCTTTAAAGCTTCTTTTTCCCCTCTTTCCGGCCTTTCCAACTCTTTCGCAGCGTTCTCTCTACGAACCGCGTAAACGTGTTATGTGCCATTTGACTTTGAAACAACAAACTCTTACTTTCCTGCTAATACACTCGCGGACACGGTTGTTTGCATCTCATGGCGATAAAACGGGACGAATGTCGCGCTGCAACGACAATTTCTACAATTCTAAACCGGCGCAGAAGGAAATCTGAACTGAATTTTCTGCTTTTGGACAATCGCGTAAAAAATTAGTGCCTATCGAAAATAAATATAATGTTCCGGAAACTTCAGAAAACATTCAGCGTTGATTTCGATGGCTTCTTTTTGTCTTTTCTTTTTAAACTTGTGTCGTCGAAATAATTTTTCTACCGCTTCGACAGCATTTTCGGCCTCGTTTCGTACGACAAGCTGAATAAATTTCTAAATTATGCTAGAAGATTATGCTAGAGATGCTAGAAAATTTCTAAATTATGAGTAGCTAGCGAAAGATCAGTCTCGAAACGGAATATTGTAATAATTTCGGAGTATCAGTTGCGCCATTATTTTTCAAGTTACTTGTTCGTTTCAAAGGAACGATATTCTCAGTAGAAGGGAAGTCGAACGTGAAATTGCGAGGTCGGGGCAGTATCGGTCGAAATAGTTTGGGAAAAGCAGAGTCTTGTTAGGCGAGCAAAGGCTCCAGTTTCTGCGAGGACAGCCGGTAGAACGAAGCCAGCGTAGCCCATCCGCCGTTTCATCTCTGCCCTTTTTCACCCTCTTGTCTCTCGCAGACTTTTGACTCGCGGTGGCTTGTTTGATGAAAGCGCTACTCCCCTTTTCGAGATCGCGCAGCCGGCGGACTTCTTTCTCGCCTAGCACGCGGCTGGCTGCTTCTCGTCAGCGTAGCGACGATCACAGGGGATTAGACCCCGAAACTGAGATTCCCTCAACCTCGGCCGCCTTCGCGCTTTATCGCGCCAGAAATTAATAAAACCACGTATCCTCCTTGTTAAACTTTGTTCTCGTGCTTGCACCAACCACCCATTTACTCACCGTGGATCTGCCTGAGCCCTGTTCCCAACAAGTACGCTATTACCATTTTCTGAAATCTAATTGCACACTTTCATCAAGAACTATTGGAATATGGGTATATAATAAATCACTCACGATCGAATATTTAATAGAATTTATTCTATTAAATATATAAGAAGACACGTTGTGAGGCACGTCTTTACAAATTGACAGATATAACAGAAGTGAGGATCGCTACAGGAAATAACAGATGTCGATCTAATTAACAGATAAAAGTTGAGGGTTTCATGTCGCAGACAGCATTGATAAAATATTCATTTATAAGGTGTTCGAGAGTCAAACAAACTGAATTTACCTACTAAATAAGAGTAGATTATTTTTGTCAATTTATAAATTCCAACAAGAACTAACGAGTAATTTCGTTCTAATCAGTTTCTTTATCTGCTACGATTTTTAAGATGTGTATGGTGATAGAAAATATGTATTTTAGATGAGTTCTTATTATAAGGGTGAGTTCTTCGTGGAGGGTTGATAACTGTGTGAAGGGTGATTAATTCTATCAAACATGCAACACGTGTAGTAATTGATTAACACAGCAATTTTTAGTGGTGACTCTCATGCACCCCTCGACTGCTAAGGGTTAATTTTGATGGAACATTTTCTGGCAGGGGCTGTAAAGAAGACTTCGAACATAAGGACTAATGTCATTACAGCATTACATAAGGACTATGTCGGTGTTACCGTGCATTCCCAGACGCGATGTTTATGACATCGCGGGGCGATATTGCTGCCGCGAGACCGCCGCGAACCAGGTGTTCGTGTTTACGAGTATCGCGGCGAATTTCGGGAATTCTTTCTTAATGAAAGCCGACAGACGGAACAGCAGACGGACGATACAGCGATGCGCGAAATTTATTCGTCGCATTCGTACCGCGTGTTACGTAAACCTCTCGCGAAACGGTCGGTCCGCAGTTTTCCTCCTGCCTGCGCGAATTTACTTAGCGAATACCTGACGTCCGCCGGCGCGGTTGCCTTCAAATGCTAATGCGTTTATGGGACGGTCCGAGCTGCGCTGCCGAGTCCGTTTTTATTAAAGACTGTGCGATGAAACGGCCGAGTTAAACTCCACGAAGAACCGTCGAACGTAACGCTGCTTGCTGCTACGGAAACTTTGGCGAGCGAGATAAATATTCTATAATCTAACTTCGTCCGATATCGTGAATCCTTAAATTGAAACACTTCTTTTTATATCAGGGTTGAGCGGGAAGAGCCTTAATCCTTCGACAGAGAATTAGTGTTTGATTACCTATGAATGTTATAACTTGTTTTTTTTTGTTTTTTAAAGACGTGCGGAGAAAATACTTTTACGTACACCTCAGGAGGAGAACACTAAAAAACCGCACGTCTAGGACCTTTGCCCTTTCCTCTCTATCCTTTCGTGCCCGAGAGAGCATAGTTTAGTCCCCGCTTTTTGCATTTCTGCTAAACTATGTTATAATTCGGGCTGGTGCCACTCCTGTTCTTGGCCTTTATTAGTGTTATAGCCAGATCTATTAAATCGATGCATATCAATTTTATTTTACATATTTTCGAGCCGGGTGATCAAATAACTCCGAAAGATAGCGTACATTACAATTTCCCGTAACAAAGTCGGAAAGTGTAAAATTTAACGCCAGCGTTTCCTTGTATTTGCATTTAAGCGCGGCGGAATGCCGGCGGCCGTGAACGGCGCGCTAAACGACTGGTCGTTTCAGCGTTAATTTAAAAATCTTAATTTCGCGTCTATAAAATCCTACGGTGTCTACAAACTGCCGGGCAATCTGCTACAGTGATCTGGCTGCTTCACTGCAGCCGCTTTATTTTAGGCTAACTTTGGATCATTTACCGTAAAACCATGGAACTTGTATTCAACAGTCTGCACACAGTTTTATACAAAGCGAAACGTAACATTCAACCTGTCATAAATGCAGTACATTAATTTAAAAAAGCAATCAAATGGCCGGTAGCAATTCTGTTTAAGCGAATTTAATAATTTTGTAACTTTTATCGCGTAATCCGTATTCGCTTTTAATATTAAACGGGTTTAATTGTAAATATTGGGCCTCTCCGTTTGTACTTAACAATGCAATTATTGCTTCTGCCACACCCACAATCCGATCACGAATTATCTTAGCGTTAACGATTGTCACGCGACATCGCGGGCCCGGAATACAGATGTTGTCGAGCTAGAACACATCAGAGCCAAAGGATTAAGGCGGTTCACATTCGTGTGCCACCCTCGTCGTACTGTCGCGCGTTTTCGTACGTTGCTCACGCGGCGGGACAATTTCCAGCGTGAAATCGTTCCAACGCCTCCCTCGGAAAGAATTACTCCGTGGAAGCGTCGTCAGCTCCTCGGGGAGTTTTCGATTCGGTAGTAAACGGAACGAGCATGAGTCAGAGACGATAATCGAAAACCGTTTAAACAGAACTGGTATATTAGCCGCGCGTTCGTCCACGCGATAAAGCATCCTGCGATTCCTTGCTGGGATTTGCACGGTCACCCCCAGCCAGACAATTCCATCCAAAGTTTAAACAAAATAATGTTAAATGTGTGTGAACGCTCATTGATACCGGAGTATTTTATTCGTAGCGCACATAAACAACGTACGATTACTTCTTAGCCCGTGTGTAGCCAACCGGGTACCGATTTACTGCATTTCATTCAACCATTCTCTGCTCGCTGGTGTATTAATTTACAGTCTTAATATTAGAGGTTTTAAATAACACTGTCCAACAAATTTCAACTTTTTTATGTTTCCAATATACTGTTGGGTGGATCTCACAGAGTTTTTTGCGCTGATTCCGAATCTGCCCTTAAAATATCCTCAAAAATTGGAGCAAAAGTGGTGTCTCTCTGTTTTCAATGCTTGTTTAAACATGTTTAAACAATGTTTAACATTTATTGTATCACTGTTTTCGGAAAAGTCTGTAGAATCTTTCGCTATAAAGAACAATTCAATATCTTTTATAATCACATCGCAATATTTGTTGAAAGTTGAAAAATATGTTTTTTTTCAAAGTCATGTTTCTCAAAAACTGTGCGTCCAGGAAAAAAATTAAGAAGAGATTCGGAATAAGCGCGGAAAACTCTATAAGAACCACCCAACAGTAGTTGTGGAGCAAATTTGGTGTTGGACAGTGTAATCTATACATTTTGATTGGCTATACATAAGGGTTAAGCTGTGTACACACTGAAGCAACATCGACCGTCTTCGAAGGGTCACCGATTGATGTATACAAAACTTGTGTGAACATACGAAACTTAAAGAATTGAATGTTGGCGAGGAAACCCGGGTTTCCAATCCACCGTGCGTAGGTCGAGCCGGAAGAGCCGTTGTTCCTCGGATGTGAGAAGTGGCGAAGAAGAGCGGCGGTCGGGTCGCGCGGGCATGAGCGCGAGGCCGTGGAACGAAACTTGGCGACCTTTCAAGCCGGAATTCCGGGTCTCCCGGCGGGGCTTAAACGACGAAACGAGTCCTCTCCCGCTCGTATCCAGAAAGACGACGCGAATCCCTCGGGGTCGAGCCCGCACTCCCACTTCCGAATTCGTGGCACGAAAAGCGGCGGAGAGCTAGCCCCGCTCCCGGCTGAAATTCTCGCACGGTCCCGCGAAAATACGAGGCCGCGCGAGCGCGCGTTTTACGGCTGGATTTAAAGCGGACTCGAAGGAGCCGAGAAATATTTTAATGGGACGTCCCGCGAGGCGCCGTCGCGCCGTCTTCCAACCCCCAGCCCTTCGTTCCCAGCGAAATATGAATGTCAGAGATCGCGTGAAAACGCCCGGCTGCTCGATCGGTTCGGATTCATTGCTCCTCATGCCGTGATGTCCCGTTCAAATGGAAATCCGGCCAGATTCAACGTGCTCGGGGCTCCTTCAATTTGCTACCACGTGATTGTCCTTTCGCTGTTCCCATTCTTATCCCTCCCGCGACACGGACCATTCTTATAACTGGACTGCGGTTTTTCATACAAAAATCATGATTAAAATGCACTAAAAAGGAGAAAATAATATTCTTTAGACAATAGTCACTATAAATAAAAGCGTGGAGCACTAAAATATATTGACGTAATCTTTGTGGACGCTCCACGCTTTTATTTATAGTGACTACTGTCTAAAAAAATTATTTTCTCCTTTTTAGTGCATTTTAATATAAGCGTGGTCTTTAAGGGGGATCTATACCCTCGGATTTTGGGGTATTTATCAATGTTATCAACCTCTGTGCAGAAAAAAAGTTTGGTAACATTGATAAACACGCAACTGCATAATGAACACGAGATGGAGTTGCTTGCTATTTCCATATTCTATTCAGCTCGTCGCGAATGCCGTTATACAGGGCAGGTCGCACTAATATTAGTGCCACCGATGAGAATATGTACCTCGTCTGTGTCAGTTTTGCTATGATTCCACATTGACAGCAGTGCAGCAGTGAAATGTTGCACAATATCGCAGCACTGATTGACCGTCCTTCTGACTAGGCACCATCTCGTGTAAACTAACTGAAATGAAATTGGCTCTAGATTGGCTCTACATCAGAGATAACCTCTGTCTTCATGAACGTAATATGGGGAAATCTCTGCTAATGTGAATGAAATCACGCGCGGCGATTTTTTGTCCTTATACGAGCATATTTTGAGCTAGACAAAGGCTCATTTGATAGAGGAAGGTTCATCACGGCGCGCTCTGCTCATCATATCAGTCAGAAAAATCTCTTTGAGACAGGAAAATACATTGAAATCTGCGGTTATTTTTCTAGATTTTTTCTCTACTTTGGGCACTCATATTATTAGATATAAACATAATCTCGTTAAATCAATAGCAGAGCGCGCCGGATTTAACCTTCCTCTATAGAATGAGTCCTCACCCAGTCCAAAATCCGCTCAAATAAGGACAAAAAATCGCCGCGCGTAAACCCATGTTTCGACCCAAAATCTAGTAAGATTCTAGTTCCTTTCTAGTTACTTCATTGGGTATAGATCCCCCTTAAACAGTTTTTTAAATATATTTTTTTATTTTCTACCGTTTAGTCTTTTTTAAATGGAACGCAATATATAGTAATACTGGCATGAAATAGTAAGATATCGAAATACGCGAGATAGAATGAGAGGATTACTCCGAGACACGACGTCTCTTGATGGAGTGCGAAATTGTCCGAAATGGAACTGAGTGAACAGAACACTACACTGCTGAGAACCTCCGGTGCGAAATGTGTCAGTCGAGTGGGGACGAGTCGGATTGGGAACGCGTAGTGGAGTAAGGAGCGCTAACGCGCGGAGTGGGGATTGCTAAACGCGATTACGTATTACCGAGCGTCACGCGGCGACGTGTAACGGTTAATATAAAAAAATTTTTTCTCGTAGACGCACAGTTTTTTTACAAAAATTTTTTTTAATATTGCATTGTCATCCAGTTCTGAGCTATGTTTATAGTTTCAAGTCTGTAACTCGTCGGGAAATAATATAAAATTCGATTACAAGATTTGACGCATACAACAACAACAACGACGACAACTCGGCGAGTTGATTTCAGCGTGGTAATAATAATAAATATTGTCCGCATTAATCGTCAGATATAGCAGCTACATTTCTTCTTTTGCTGAATAATTTTAATGAGTTGGAAATAATCCTTCAGAAGAATTTACAGAAGCCAGTGCATCTTTCGCGAGTTAATAAAGTCAGTAGAAGAAAGAAATTTTAGCAATTAATACAATTTCTTACAACGATCCGCAGGCTAATTAACAACAAATCTGTCTTTCGTTGATGAACGATTCCGAGCACCGGTCTAATCCTCTTCATCGAACCGAAGTGCGCACTACACTCTTGTTATTGCGACTTGTGTCAGCGTGACATATCAGTTTTACGAATACAGTGATTCCTGTTCGGTCCATGTACCCTCCAGCCACCGAAACCATCGACACCATGTAAATTGTCCACGAAGAGCCAACTAAAAATTGTAGAATCGAATTGCTTTCGTAGCTCGTTTCGTTTTCAACCAAATTGAATTTGCGACCGTGTGCGCAACGCTGACCAATAGATCCATCTGTTACACGTCGTTTTTGTTTATTATACGAAACGCCCGCATCGGATTAATTTCCAATATCAATTTTCTCGAAAACGAAGGCCGTGTCCAAACAACGTGTTATACTTTTAACAGAATGTTTTTCCGCGCGGAATCCAATCGCGGGGCATCCTGCGCGACAGGTGCATAGTATTCAACTACGAATTTTAGCTGGAGCAACCAAAGCACTGTCTTTTCAGGATCAGTAGTGTCAGGACTACTCTGTGGAAATAAAATACACCAGCAAATTGTTTGTGATACATATGTGGAGTTTCCTGTATCGGTAATAAGGTATTGGACCGAATAGAAATACACTTCTTCCCTTTAATAGCTTTAATAAAATATAAATATGTTCAAGTAGTAACATTGAAAAATATTTATTAGGTTGTTGCAAATGAAATGGCCATTTTGAATCTTTAACATAAACTTTTATTTTACAAGCTTTATTCATATTCCATTAATTGAAATATTTGCCATCGACGTCAATGCACTTCTTCCATCGTGATACAAGTGCCTCAATGCCTTCAATTCCAATCAATTCATCAAATGCAGTTTTTACAGCGCGTTTTCTTTGAATATTTTTCCATTCAAAAAGCCATCCAGGTGCTTGAAAAAATGGTAACCAGTAGGTGACAGGTCAGGCGAATAATGAGGGTGAGGAAGAACTTCACACTTCAACTCTGCTGATTTTTTTACTGTTTCTTTCGCAATATGTGGCCCAGCATTATCGTTTAGCAATATTACGCCACGTCTATTGACTAATGCCGACTGTTGAACATGCAATTTTTCGTCCATTATATAAATTTCCTGACAGTATCTATCAGCAATTATGGTTTCACGTGAATCCTTTTCAACTATCTGTTTTAATTCTAAATCTTCAATAGCTGCTGGCTTATGATCACAAGGCTCATTTTCCAGATTTGTATCTCCGGAACGAAACATTTCAAACCAACGCCTTATGGTCCGATCACTTGCTATACCTTCACCGAAAGCGGCATTTATGTTTTTCGCTGCTTCCGACGCAGTATGTCCAAGTTTGAACTCGTACAAGTAAATTATACGTATTTCCTTTTCTTCCATGGTGAACGAAAATCGATTTTGAATCATGTATACTATACAATATTAATAATCTTATACACGCAAATTCATGTACGAGATACATATGTACTTTTCAAATTGTACAACTTCAACACCATCTGTCGTGGAAAAACTAAACTACAAAGGCGGGAAGTTCCAAATGTGGAAAACGGTCATTTCAATTGCAACAACCTAATATGTAGTATCATGAGCAACAGAGTTGGGCAAAATGTAATTTCAATTACAATTACAATTACTTACCAATTACTGTAATTTGGAATTGCAGAAATACAATTGCAATTACATGTAATTGTAATTGTAATTGCAATTACTTGACGAATCAGTGTAATTGTAATTGTGGTCCACAGTTACAATTACCGGTTGACCCAAAGTAATTGCAATTACAATTACATGTAATTGTAATTCCCAAGTAATTCAATTCCCAAGTAATTGTAATTCTTAGCTGCAATTCCTTTCCAAACAGACGACGGACGACGGTCGCGCGTGAACACTCACACACCGCTAGACCGGTGTATGAGTGTTCACGCGCGACCGTCGTCCGTCGTCTGTTTGGAAAGGAATTGCAGCTAAGAATTACAATTACTTGGGAATTGCAGCTAAGAATTACAATTACTTGGGAATTGAAGAAATACAATTACAATTACATGTAATTGTAATTGTAATTGCAATTACTTTGGCTCAGCCAGTAATTGTAATTGCGGACCACAATTACAATTACAGTGATTTGTCAAGTAATTGCAATTACAATTACAATTACAGTGATTCGTCAAGTAATTGCAATTACAATTACAATTACATGTAATTGTAATTGAAGATGTAATTAATTACTCATGTAATTAATTCCTGCCCAACTCTGATGAGCAATTGCCGTTCTTGAACTTGCCGGGCGTCGGTGTCACGGAGGGGAAAGCGTTAACGACATCTAAAGGATATTGTCGATGTATCTTTAAGTGTCAATAAGATATCGATGATTTACCGATAATCGATAGTCACACCCCTCGGGTGAAAGCTGGTTAGAAAAGTGGCGTTAGCGGCGAAGATGAGTTTCCGGAGTCGTTCGACTATCGCGGTGAAGATCGCTCGGAGATGTTGTTATACTTTGTAAACAGAATGCTGAGAGGATCAGCGTTCAGGATGATCGACACCCTCGGGGTGGGTGAACGTCGGGACACGTCCTGTTCTAGGAGCGGGAGAGAGAGAGAGAAAGATCCTTGATAAAGCGTTCCACGAGGCGCAACGCGGAGCCCGTATCAGGTGCCAACGTCAGGATTCAAGCGAGCTCCGTGTCGAGCAGACTGTTGGAAACGGGGCTGAGGGAAAAGAGGGGGCGAACAGTGGAGAAGGTAGTGGGAGAGGGGGCGGAGGAAAGGCGAAGGAAATACTCCTCTCCGCATGAATATTCAATCGCCTTCCAGTTTGATTTCGCAACGGCGACCGTTCCACTCGTAGCTGGGACTTTCTCAACGAGCCCGACATCGTTGATAACCATTTGCGAAAGAATACTTTCTGGCGTGGCTGGTAACGACGAGCTTCGTGTGCGTCGTGCAATTTCACGAACGATAGGAAACACGTCCCTCCCCGACAGAGAACCAGTCGGTAATCGTTTAACCACGCCCACGGAGTGTCGTATGGTATTTAACGTCACGCTAAATGCCGCTTTTCTGTTCGTATTTTCTTGCAGCCTCGTGTACCTTTTTCCCCTCGTTTTCTTTTTATATCGTCGCGGCTAGCCTCCCCCTCCAGCCTCCGTCTGTGTATCCGATAAAACGAATTACGAGATTGTGCCAGCGAGAGTTATTATTCCCCTGTAACCAATACACTGCGACCGCCGCGCCCGAACGTTTTATCGAGTTGCTAATGCCGTTTTTATCATGGCTTTGATAGAAGGTCTTCGACGCGTCTCTTGCGGCCAATGGGTTCGGAGTAGGTTATTCGATTTACACTTTACCTATCGGCTGTCGTACAGTCTGTTGAAACGCTGATAAATAATCAAGCAGTTCTTAAGAACTCATTCAGAGGTATCTTGAGCAGGGTTGCCATCTGCGAATCTCGCCAGGCCGCTTACCCTTCCGCCTCTCGCCCAACTGCGCAGCGAAGCCCGCCTTTGCTTCCCCCACTCTTCCCACTAACGCTGACGCATACCGCACGAGTACGGGAAGAGTGGGGGAAGCGAAGGCGGGTTTCGCTGCGCAGCTGGGCGAGGGGCGGAAGGGTAAGGGGCCTGGCGAGACTAGGATATGGTAACCCTGATCTTGAGCAGTAAAATCTAACGACTCCTTGGGAGGAAAAGTTAAAATACGTCTCATTGGAACATTCTTGTGAGCTTCTTGTATTTTTAAGATCCTAAACAAATGTGGTACAGCTTCCATTTTTAATTACAATAGAACCTGAAATTGCAGGTCAAAACGGACCCGGTCTTCGCGTTTTATCGAGTTGCTAATGCCGTTTTTATCATGGCTTTGATAGAAGGTCTTCGACGCGGCTCTTGCGGCCAATGGGTTCGGAGTAGGTTATTCGATTTACACTTTACCTATCGGCTGTCGTACAGTCTGTTGAAACGCTGATAAATAATCAAGCAGTTCTTAAGAACTCATTCAGAGGTATCTTGAGCAGGGTTGCCATCTGCGAGTCTCGCCAGGCCGCTTACCCTTCCGCCTCTCGCCCAGCTGCGCAGCGAAGCCCGCCTTTGCTTCCCCCACTCTTCCCACTAACGCTGACGCATACCGTACGAGTACGGGAAGAGTGGGGGAAGCGAAGGCGGGTTTCGCTGCGCAGCTGGGCGAGGGGCGGAAGGGTAAGGGGCCTGGCGAGATTAGGATATGGTAACCCTGATCTTGAGCAGTAAAATCTAACGACTCCTTGGGAGGAAAAGTTAAAATACGTCTCATTGGAACATTCTTGTGAGCTTCTTGTATTTTTAAGATCCTAAATGAATTTGGTCCAGCTCCATTTTTCATTACAATAGAACCTGAAATTGCAGGTCAAAACGGACCCGGTCATCGCGCCGCCGAGGCTGAATTTACGGCCATTTACAGGGCGGCATTTCGCGGAAATTGCTCGCGTCCAGTTCCGATCGACTATGTGTTTCCTTCGGGCCGATGATATCGAAAAATCGAGGAGGCCATTCGTTTCCCAGTGGCGGCGAGGCGGCGCGCAGTGCGAAAATTATTCATGGGTCGCGGAAAGCCAGTTTGGCAAATTTGAATCCCATCGGAAACTCCGGGAAGTTTTTTGCACATCTTCGCGCGGGTCCGTGGCCGCGTCAGCTGCAGCTGCGCTGTTTTTTTTACCGGAAACTGCATGGTAATAAGGTACGTGCCAATCGCTCGCGGCGAGGATGCGATTTATAAGCGAGGGTGGTCGATCGAGAGGTTGCCGCTGCCGGGGTGGGTTTGGTTGCCGGCGGGTGGAAGGGACGGGCCCGTTCCGTGTTCGGCGCGGAGCGCGTGCCCGATATTGACAATAACAGTCGGCGATAACGGTGACGATAAACGGCCGTTAAACGATGCAGCGAGCGTATCGCGCTAATGAAACAGTTTTCGACGAAATAATGAAATAATGCAGCCGGTGCACGCGCGCGTGATTTAAATTACTCTTTCCGGCGTGCATGTAAAACCCCCCCGCGCTAGTCTAGGTCTGCGCGCCCGTTACATGTTTAATTATCGGGACAACGGCCGCGGCGAGGAAAATGGTGAACGATGTTGCCCACGGCTGCGTATTTTCCACTTTGACTTCCGGCAGCCGTCGTTATCGCGAAAATTTACGCGTCGGAAAGATTAGAGAGATACGCTTTTCCAGCGGATTCAATGAAGCGCTTGCTCCGCGTTATTATCTCCGGCGCTAGCCACCTGGATATATGTAATACAATATTCAATTTTTCACCGTGACCGTTCGATCCTCCGCGCGACACGCTAATGAGCTCCTGCTGGATTTTGTCGAGCGTGAAATCGCGTCAACTGGGGTCAGTAATACAAATCAGAGGGACACAATTCGAGTTTTAAAGATAATCAAACGATGCAGATTATTCTTCGCTCGGAATGGTAATGGATAGAGGTCGCTGCTAATTAGAATTCGTATACGTTTATTTAAATTCGATGATTGTCTCGTTGGAAGTGCAGTTTTACGCAGCCAACCGTGCTGCACGCACTTTTTGCTGGTTGTTGAATGCCTCATAACTGGGTAATATAACTCACTCACTATCTGTTTTTACCGCGTTTTTATTAATTATATTCACGCTCAGCGAACTCGGACAGCAGCGGGAACAACTGTGGAACGCGTAACCGGAGAACTTTGAACTGCTACAATAGCGGAATTGCAAACCCATTTTTAGGCTTCTTGAATATTTTCACTACAAATTAAATTCTTTATGAAGCTTAAGCAAAATTGCATCCTCGAAGGTTAATCGATGGAACGAGAAGTCAAATAAGAACATAAATCTCCATCGATGAATTTTACGACGGACATTCATTTTATAGTTTCCCGTCGCCTCGAAAACAGTCATTGCTACGGACACGGGGGGTTTTATGCGTTTATTAAAACGATATTATTCATGTCTTTCTCAACACGATAAAATCATGTACATCGGATACTATTGAATCAATATCGGAAAATTATTTAAATAAAAATAAATTTTTAGAAAATACCACGTTTTTAAAACGGATAAAAAAGTATAAAATAAATGTTTAAAAAACATCACGTTTAAAAAATGGACTATAAAGTATAAAATAATTTTTTCTAGCCCCGTACAGATAGTCCTGAAAATTTGTGGTTGTGAATTTTGAATAGCTATGAAAATACTTGTAAGATTTCAAACGAAAAACGTGGGGCGCATGCAGTAGATAATTGATGCATGAACACCTAAATCACTAACAATTTTATTGCACTGCAAATGATGTGAACTGTTGTGCGAGTTTTCTCAACGGCAGCTACTCTTTACACTCCTTACTATGTATTATCTTGCGCCCCACGTTTTTCGTTTTAAATCTTACAAGTATTTTCATAGCTATTCAAAATTCACAATCACAAATTTTCAGGACTATCTATACGGGGTTAGGAATCTGTATGGGGCTAGAAAAAATTATTTTATACCTTTTAGTCTGCTTTTTAAACGTGGTGTTTTTTAAAAATTTATTTTATACTTTTAAGTCCGTTTTATGAACGTGGTATTTTTTAAAAATTTATTTTTACTTAAATAATTATTTTCTGCTTTTTAGTCTTGTATGTGTGCAATTTTACAATCGATTTTGAACATTTTGATGAGATTATAACAGAGACATGTAGTAAATTTCAGACGGTATTGCGACGCGTCATGTCGAAAACAAACGCAGTGGTAAAATGTCAAAGATAAAGGTTCGGACGGAGAATCTCCGGTTCTTTCGCTTGGTAAACAAACATTATAGTATAATAATACGTAGTAACTGTAAACACTGCACGGAGCTTGAACGCACACTGAGCTCCTTCGCTGCAAAGCGGGTCAGTGGAGTGGGGATGAGTCAGAGTGGGAACGCGTAGTGGAGTAGGGAGCGCTGTCGCGCGGAGTGGGGATCGTTGAACGCGACACGTAAGTACTACTGAGCGTCGTACGGGGAGGTGTAACGGTTAAATTTAATAGTTTATATCTCCTAAACGCATAGGCCTTTCAAAAAATTTTTTTAAAAATATTGCATTCTCATTCAGTTCTGAGCTATGTTTAAAATTTCAAGTATTTAGCTCATCGGGAAGTTAGTTTAAAATCAATTGTAAAATTTGTACCGAACAAACAAACAAACAGACAGACAAGGAAGCGACAGCAAGAAAGCTAATAAAAACGTGGTAAAAACTATGTTAAACTGAGACGAAATTCCGACGCGGGTTAAAGAGCGGTACGGATGTTTCTCTGATTGACTGTACGTGTACCCGCGGTCTAATAATATCCAATTATCATCCATCGAAACACATCAATATCCGCTGTCGAGCGCGTTCCGGCTGACCCAGTCACCGTCAACGAACGTGTCCCGGCAGCGTATCACTAGATCGAATTGTAGGATAGACGGCGGGGGTGGACGGCTAGAGGGGTGGACGACGAGTTACGATGAAAACCGTTCGGAGAAATTATGAAGTCGGGGGGAGGGAGGGAGCCGTTTACAGGGGATTCGACGGCGTAAATAATTACCGCGTGTCAACGACGCGTAGCCGTATTTGCCCGTGGCAAATGCATCATCGATAACCGTGACAGGGCCGGTTCTAACCGCGATAGACCACCTGTGCTCTCGTGCGCCGAACGTGTCCGGAGTTATCGTGCGTCCATCGATTCGTCGCTGGATTAGCAGCGAATGTCCATTAACCGTTCGCGTGCGCTCGCGACGCGGCTCGGCTCGTTAGCGGGCCGAAGCGGGTCGAAGCGGGCCGAGGCCGATCCGGCTTGCCTAGAAAATTTATTATCCCTCGGCCCCTCGCAATAACGCCGGCGGCTCGCGAATTTGCAATCGGAATTTCGACGATACGCGGAAATTGCGACGCGGCGCCGCGCGCGTTGTTTAAAGCGAGACTCGTCCGGGCCCGGTAACTCGGCGTGTGCCGCTCAGCAAACAACAGATATGACAAACGAATTCCGTCGGCCGCGCTCTCCGTATTTATATGCGCGCGTGCGTCCACCACCGCCACGGCAAACAGAATTTTTTCCCCGTGGAAAATTCATACGGCCAGAGACAACCACCCCCCGGCTGAATGCCGACCCAGATCGATGATAGGAGCTGCTCGGCCGGATCAACTTCCCGAGGATTCACGGTCTCGCGTTGCGCTCCGAAACCGGATTCCGCGGGCACCGGCCGTGAGCGCACTACGCGTCAAATAAATTGACGCGATTAGTTCAAGAGACGTTGTCGGCTTCGCACTTTCCTGGACGATGACGCGGAACAACGTCGTTTGAAAGGTGACGCTGGTTGTGACGTAAGACCGCGAGCGATCACGGTCGGTTTTAATAATTCAATGGGAACGTACGCGGAGAATTTCTATTCGTGTGAAGCTCCGTTCGATCGTTCCGCGTTGTTCAGAAGTTATGTTGTTTCGCAAATCGGAGTAGGGTAATTTTGGGAGAGATGCACCACATTTTGCTGTCTGCTTATAAAAATTTTATTAAAAAGAATTGAATGTGGAGACAGGCATAGTTGAATTCTTTATTTAAATCTGTTTAATAAAATATAACGTTGCATGAGTAAAACTTTTATTTTTTTTATTTGCAAGCATTTTAAGCATAAAATAACATTCAATGATATAGAATACAGTAATAATACAGTAAAACTTTTATATTAATACATTAATATATTGATTAAAAAAAAGTGCATCTGTCCCTAGGGCCTGGGGTGAGACGCACTCCTAATTGGGGAAAGACGCTGTCTTTCCACTTTAGACTTTCCACAGTCTAACCACACATGTTACAAAAAGTAGCATACATTGTTACATGTTTCATGGAGCGTGCACGAATACGTAAAATTCCATTCAGTACTAGAACTAGAACTAGTACTAGAACTAAAACTAAGAGATCCCCTCATATACATATGAACAGGAACAAGTTGTTCAAAATCTCGAAATCACAATAGCAAAAATATTTCGTCAGGAATCCGGAGCATTAAGGATGTTCTGAAGGTACAATGGGAGACAAAAGTACAAGAAATTCGAAATCCATCAATATATTGGCAATGAAAGCCATTCATGAGTATATTTTGCATGAAACTTTTGCGAATACTGTACCCTCTGTAACTATATTCAGTGGTCTACACTTGTCGCATTTCCATGCTAGTAAGAGACAACACGATAAATTTGACGTTTTGTCACAGTTTATAATTTTTTTGCTCTGTAACTGTTTAGTGAATCCTAATAAATTTTGAACATAATTAATTATATAATTTTTACTACATATACAAAAAAACTGAAGTTTCTAGTTGCGTTTTTTCAAGGTTTAAATAGAGTTTGAAGTGGAATTTTATGAATTCTGCATAAGAAGACGTGTTAAAATGTGCAAACTTTAAGTTGCTATAATTCTTAAACGGTGCAGTGAATCGAACCCAAACTTTGGTAATTACATTAATTTAGTAAGAATTATATCTTGCCAAATTTTCAAAAATTTTGTTGCGTTTTTATATACCTCCAGAACATCCTTAAGAAGTTTTTATGCTTCTGTTACGCGTAAATGATGCGATACACGTGTTCTTCGAAACGAGTTTATTTGCATAGGTTAATATGATGTAAACTTTTCATTAATGTTTTTGGCGCATACGTTCGATCCGATTTTAACCAACAAGCAATTTTGCAAATTTTTAAAATGTTCTCAACGTTTCGATCCGGAATCCGGATATGGATCCTTTTCAAGAGAAATTACGTTTGCTGTGTGAAAACAAATTCTTTACATTAATTATTGAAAAGGAATGATAGTAACTGAAGTACATGTTGGTTGGCACAACACTTAATATTAAATTAAAAACTGGTGCATCTTTCCCATTGGTCCATCTCTCCCGAAGTTACCCTATGTTAAAGTTGATGTCCTGTATGAAAAGTGGTAAGTTTTAAGGGTGTTCTGGAGGTATATAAAAACGCAACAAAACTTTTGGAAATTTGACAAGATATAATTCTTACTAAATTAATGCAATTACCAAAGTTTGGGTTCGATTCACTGCACCGTTTAAGAATTATGGCAACTTAAAGTTTGCACATTTTAACACGTCTTCTTATGGAGAATTCATAAAATTCCACTTCAAGCCCTATTTATACCTTGAAAAAACGCAACTAGAAACTCCAGTTTTTTTATATGTAGTAAAAATTATGTAATTAATTATGTGTTCAAAATTTATTAAGATTCACTAAACAGTTGCAGAGCAAAAAAATTATAAACTGTTACAAAACGTTAAATTTATCGTGTTGTCTCTCACTAGCATGGAAACGCGACAAGTGTAGACCACTGAATATAGCTACAGAGGGTACAGTATTCGCAAAAGTTTAATGCAAAATATACTCATGAATGGCTTTCATTGGCATGTATTGATGAATTTCGAATTTCTCGTCCTTTTGTCTCCCATTGTACCTCCAGAACATCCTTAAACAGAAATCGTTTCCCAGTGGAAACTGCTCGGGAAAGTACGCGTTCGGCGTATCGCCGATGTAGACGTGATGGATTCGTAACCAAATTCCGGCCGAATTTCGAAACAAACCGTTTAGGAAAAGTACGTGTAATCCTGGCCGCGCATAAATTCAAATGACTGGTCGCGGTGTAAAGCGAGCCGTGAATATTCATTGGCCTTGGCATGGCCTTCCCACAGCCCTTCGGACACACTCGTCCTCTCCGCTTCGAAGGGGACACGCGTAGAATACGAGGGAACCGCGCCGCGCCGGGTCCACGGGCTTTGCTTTGTCGCTTGTAGAGATACATATCTTGACTTTCGAACTCTTTGCGGAGCAGGCCGATCGCCGAAAAAGGATTTAATTGGCAGACATTGAAATTAGCCGGCGACCACCGGTTACAATAAATAATTATGAGCGCCGCTGCTCAAACGTTAATCGCCTTAATTGGGATTTAATGTTACACGGAATTAGTTGGGAAATATTTATCGCTCGAATTGAAACCCTCCGCGTTTAATTGTGCGCGGCGTATCGTGTTCCCGTCGACCCGCGCACGCGGGAGTCCGTACATGAGCTCGCGCGCGCGAGCCTGTTTGATTTTAGTTTAAATTGGATACGTTCTACCGCGTGCAAACTGTTTGCGTTCAACTGGCGTATTACCCGATGAATCTCTTATGACTTTTGAACGACGTGTTCGCTCCATGTTAAACGATACTCCATCCAGTCCGCTTTATTTGTCCCAGTGCGATGTCAAAAACAATTCTTTTTAGACGCCATCCTTCACAACTGTACCGCTAGTTGAATGTTCAAAATTCGACCGAACGAACTCGAATAAAAATGGATACGTGTTTCACTGTGGAAATGAAAAAACATTGCTTTTGTGTTTGCTACATTCTGTGGAATAAGAATCACGTTGTCCATGTCATCCCCTTGCTCTGCGATTTATTGTACGGTTACAGTGATTCGCCGTGCATAATTTCTTAGGAGAAAAGGAAGGGAGTTTATATTTATTACAGGCCTGTGCATTCTACAATGGCTATACGGTTTAAAAGTTAGTAAAATACATATGTCGGATTATCAATAAGTTACCAGCAGAATGAACTTATTGTTCGTTGTCAGAAATGAATCAACGATCTTAGATTCGTATTAATAAACAGAGATTACGATGTATCCTATTTGATACTTCGTTTCAAGAGCCGGACTGTGGGTTCTAACCAGAGTTGGGCAAAAATCAACTAATTTTTAAAAGTGACTAATAGTCTGATTGAATGTTAGTCGAAACTTAAAAAAAGTCAGTTCAAACTTTTTGATTAGTTAGTCATAACTCTAAGTAATCGTTAGTTATTGCTTATTAGTTATGATTAATCATTAGTTAGTTTAAATAATCAGTCGTCAATATTTAGTCATCAGTAGGCTGAGGATTTGATGCATTTATGACAAAAATGAGTAAGTGTAATCTAAAACAGCAAAAACATTAGACGAATTTAATGCTACTGTTATATCATGTTCAACCCATTAAACATTTTTAAAAAGAAATTATATTTTTATCTCAGCCCAGTTTGTTGCCATTCAGGTAGAAAGTTTTTATTTTTCATAAAAATCCGCAGTCTAGTCATCAGTCACTATTGTGCGATTAACATACATTAATATGTATACTTAAACTATATCGGAATTAGCAGTGACCAAACGTGTCATAATCTGTATTTTATATTTTTATAAACTAATAGGAAATTTTTTGGTTATTATTATGTCTTATTTTAACTTATAACCATTTTTAGTCATTAGTCATAGTGAAATTCTGATTGCGTATTTAGTCATTAGTTATGTCATTATAGTCAGTATTCAATATTCATACTTAATAAAAATTTAGTATTTATTCATCAGTCATTACTCATAGTCACGCTCAAGTATTTACTTAGTCATTAGTTATTAGTCACTTTTGTAGAGCTTATGAAGTTATTAGTCCATAATCATAATTGTGACTAGCGTTTGCCCAACTCTGGTTCTAACCTAAACTTTGATTAGTAAAGAGCTTTCTCCCGCGCCGTAAAATAAAGAAAAGTTTTATTCCAAAAGTACCAGCGTGCATTCATTAACACCCATATCCAATAACATATGTACGTTATTGCGCACAATGTTATTGTACCGTAACATTTGGACAGTTATGGAAACGTAGAATCTAATCGAACGTATCTGAACAATCCGAAGAAAGCCGAAAGTACGATTTCCCATTAAAGTAGTGATCCGTTGCGCACCGTCTGCCGAATGAAAACAATGTCGAAACGGAAGGAGGTTGTCCCGAGCATACATATGTTCGCCTGTTTTCATTCTCCGGGTAAATAGAGCAAAGTTGTCGACCGGTGGACCTTTTATTTCTGAAGCGTCCTCGACGAGACCGTGCAAATAAAACAAGCCAGGCGAGCAGGTCGATGTGGGAATTTAATGCAGATAAAAATTGAGCGGATTCGAGCGCGTTCTGCTCAGTCCGGAGGCTCGAGCGTGACAGAAGTTCCCGGAATTGGCGACAGTAGCGCGGCTTGTCGGTGGAATTCCTTTGAAACGGCCGGATAATTGAGCGCGGCATAATACAGGCCGGTGTTCGGGCAGGAGCGGAGGCGGGCCGGTTAAAAGCTCGATTTCACCGTTCAAAACGGAGCGAAATTAGCGTCGGTAGTTTGACGCTGTCACGAGAAATATGCGGGGCGCGGAGTCGCGCGGCGTGTCTGATAATTAATTTTCCGGCGAGCGAGTTCGCTAATGCACACGACCCCGAAACCGGCCTCGCAAATATTGTTTGTGCATCGAAAAGTCTCGAGGGCGTGCGCGGGGATCGGTCGAACGCGCGGGGCTTGCGGGAGTATGCGGCCGCGCGAACGTTCCCGCACCGGATGGAATTCGCCCGAAGTAGCCCGCGGAGTTAAAATTTCATTGTTTCCACCGCAAGCAGCTTCCGCTTCCGCCGAGATACGTATTAAATTTCCTTCCATTTCGCCTTGCCTTGCTGGGAGAGCGAAGAGGAGCACGCGAACGTGTGCTCCGGACCTCGAGAAAAGCTCCGACGAACTAACGAGGAAAATCAACACTGCTCACTGCTGCATTGGAGGATGAGTGACCTGGCACGCGAAACGGGGGGGGGCGGGGGAATTTAATAACGAATACACCGCGTCCATGATCGTCCGGTTCTCGAGCTTACTGGTCCCCGGTTATTGATCAGCGGAATTAATACGCGGGGATCGAGTTTAATTGGCCGACCCGGAGAGCACTCTCCGGCCGTATGCCGCGCTTGGAAAAATTTCTCGAACAAAAACGATACGTTTCCTTCCCCTTTTAGCTCGCTAATTGCCGTAGAGCTTTTTGATCCACTGGCGGCCGTAGGAGATTTTATAATTGAATCGGCGAGACTGTTTTATTCGCCTATTGCCGGCGAACGCACCGTCTGCAGCTTTCAAAGTGGCAAATAAGCGGCTCTAATATCTGGCTCTCCCCTCATTCTCTGTAGCAGGTACAGATGCACGATGAAGAAATCTGGGAAAAGTTAACACTTTTTTTATTTAAGCTTACCCAGACCTCTAAGTGGGGCCTATAAAGCTGTACGTGATTTACATTGTGTTACATAATATAGCTTGAATAACATTATCTAGCATATCTGGTTGGGTCTCATGGAAATCACCGACACAAGTTTCCCCGACGCGGTTTTCACTGACAACGTTTCACCGAGTCCAGATTTGTCCGACAACGCCTTTAACCGAAAACGATTTTGACCGACAACAAATTTAATCGACAACGAATTTGATTTACAATGACTTGTACTGTTGATTTACAATGTATTATACGTATTATTATACAGTGTTATCACATACTGTGGTCGTCTCAAGTCGTTGTGGATCAAATTCGTCGGTAAAGTGTCGGTGATTTCCATGGGACCCATCAGCTTACATGGGCAAGTTGTAAAAAAGTAAAAATACGCAAACTTAAGACTTTCAAAGTTACGACTGGCAAACTTTCGATTAGAATAAATAGACTTCATTCGCACATAATAAAATTTGTCCAAGCCCGATCTCGCTGAAAATTCGTGTCTAACATATTCGCACATCGCGCATTTCAGAATGGAGCAGTTCGCACATAGTTGGTACGAAGTAAACCGGTTTTCCCGCTACGCAGACCACTTTGCGTGTTCGCCGCGCGAACGGAAGTCTATGAAAGTTCGTGGCGGGGGAGTTAGGATCGCGATTCGATGGAGAGGAGAGAAGGGAGCGTAGCCGCCTACTTGAGAATTGGCACGAGACCGGCGCAAACACGTGCGTCCCATTTACCGGGATTCTACGCTCGCGAGTGCGCGAAGCGCGTTCGTGCGGTTGCCGCCGCTGCCCGCCTGTTAATACCCTCGATTAACCTCTCGTTGCTAACGAACTACGAGCGACGTTTAATTCGATCATCGGTTTTACGCCGGAAATTCATTAAGCTGCGTGAGCGCGACGCGACGCGACGCTTTGAACGCTCCCGTTCGAAAAAGGTTTGGTTGCGAAACGTGTCGGCGAGACGATCCTAATGCTACTCGGTCAAATGAACCTGATCTCAAACAAGCCTGCGATGAATGAGTTCCGTTAGAGCAACCTGCGACGCCGGAGAATGAACAGCTGTTTCTGCGAGCACGATCGTTGCGAAAGCGAACCGTGAATGGTTGCTCCTCTTCGGATGTTTCCGAAAGAATTGTGTAGGAGAACGATTATAAAGTTATCTTTCATTGTACTGTTGGAATTTCTTTTTCATTTTCTAAATTACAGAAGATGCTTTTCTTATCGCAATAAGATAATAAGGTAAGGTGGGTTAATTTCGTAAACGGGGCAAGTGCATATACCGGTTATTTTTATTATCATATGAGCGAAATTTCTCTAGCTTGTATTCATTAATGTACTATAAGTTAATATGAACTATTCGACATAGATGTCGCCCAAGAATACAGTTGTTTTCTACAAGTGCATATACAACTTTGAGTTTTGTTTAAAAATGGATAACTGTAAAACTAAACAATATAATTTAATGCAATAAGAAGCATTTTATAGCAGGCTTGTTAATAATTCTGCTCTTGCCCCGTTGCACATGGAACAAGGTTTGAAAGAAATTTTAAACTCTAAGTTACGCTCTTGTCCCATTTTCTCTTTCCCATGTCATAGACATTTTGTACAATATCCTATCAAAATGAAAATTTTCAAGAAAAATTAGAATCCTACGTAATACTAATTCACCAGTAATAACTATGTAATTCGTTTGATACCGACAGCGTTAAGTATTTACATGGCAGACTGAAAATACATAAGTCTAAAATTCAACTTTACAAAAACCAGTCAGCACTCTTACCCCACTTCAACTTATACCTTACGTTGATTCGATATGGAAGTGTTTAGATGAAATCATGTATAAAGTGCTGATTAGAACGTTTTGGAAGACAGGATTGGTATCCTAGTTGTTTCGTCGCTGTATTAAGAGGTCCGTAACAGCGATTCAGCCCTGATTTTTGCGAGAGTTTACCTTCCGCATTAGCCACCCTCGAGCGTTGCTTAATTAGTTGAAAGGGGCCGTTATCGTTAGGATCGACGAACAGTTGGGTCGGCTTTCATCCCCTCGTTATGGGATTTACCGTAATCGATGCTCGGTATGCGCATCGGTATCCGCATTCCGGGCGCAGCTTACAATTAACTTATTATTGTAAATTATTATCGTGTTACGAATATTCACCAGTAATTTCGTGTGTATAGTTACATACTTACCTAACCACCGGCGGCGCAAGCTATCGGATTAATTTCAATCCGTGAGCGCAAACGATAATTACATATCCGTTCCCATTAAAGAATCCGTTTGAAATTCGCGAGGTACGTCGCGATAATCCGTGAAAACGCGCAACGATCAGGGGGGCGTGTTTAACGATATTTAATGGCCGAATGACAGGCCAGAGATCATCCGGAAGAGAACGAAGCGAGCAGCAGAAATCTGTCGGCCGATTGAATCTGTTTTACGCGAAAGTAAAATTCAACCCGGGGAATCATGAACATTAAAATCGCGTTCGGCCGGCGAGCGGGAAAGAGAGAGGAGAACGAAACTCGACGAGGGGAAAACAATTCGTCTTCTTTATCGTCCGCGGGCCGTGGTAAAACAGGAACGAAAGAGGTCCGGCCCCAGCAAACGAGGCCAGGAAAAAACCCATAGTCAATTACGCGTTTCGGTCAGGCGGCCCGGACAGATGTGGAGCGGCCATCACCGGTTTTACGTGCAGTTCGGCCCTCTCGTTATTACTTATTCGATAGATTTACGAGCTCGCCGGCCGTTTCGTCACGATCGACCGACATAAATACACACGGGTCGAGGCACTGGCCAGTTCGTTTCCACGGTGTGCCCCGCCCCTTCCCTCGAAACTCGATAAATTATTTCGCACGGAGGCCACATTATATTCGTGGCCCGTGACCTGCCGCCGATGGCAGCCGACATATCTGCGGCCGATAGCGACGCCAGAAAAATGGAAATGAAAGCGACGCATCCCTCAAAATTTGTGGCTATTCATAAATACTCTCCTCTCGAGAAAGGAATCTTTTTCACGGACCATTTCTTGCATGTCAATCAGTACTTTGCGAAAATTTATCCTGCAAGCAATTTTTAGAAATTTGTTAGAGGAATCCTTGAGGAATCTACGAATTTCCGAGGAGTCACCTAAAGTCCTCGCAGGCACCATTAAAGGACCTTTGCAGCTATTTAATAATTTCCAAGATTGAAACATCCTAGAAGTTTTTTTAGAAATTTATTAGAGGAATCCTTGAGGAATCGGCGAATTTCAGAGAAGTCGCCTAAAGTCCTCGTAGGCACCATTAAAGGACCTTTGCAACTATTTAATAATTTCCAAGATTGAAACATCCTAGAAGTTTTTTTAGAAATTTATTGGAGGAATCCTTGAGGAATCTGCGAATTTCAGAGAAGTCGCCTAAAGTCCTCGTAGGCACCATTAAAGGACCTTTGCAACTATTTAATAATTTCCAAGATTGAAACATCCTAGAAGTTTTTTTAGAAATTTATTAGAGGAATCCTTGAGGAATCTACGAATTTCAGAGAAGTCGCCTAAAGTCCTCGTGGGCACCATTAAAGGACCTTTGCAACTATTTAATAATTTCCAAGATTGAAACATCCTAGAAGTTTTTTTAGAAATTTATTGGAGGAATCCTTGAGGAATCTGCGAATTTCAGAGAAGTCGCCTAAAGTCCTTGTAGGCACCATTAAAGGACCTTTGCAACTATTTAATAATTTCCAAGATTGAAACATCCTAGAAGTTTTTTTAGAAATTTATTAGAGGAATCCTTGAGGAATCTGCGAATTTCAGAGAAGTTGCCTAAAGTCCTCGTAGGCACCATTGAAGGACCTTTGCAACTATTTAATAATTTCCAAGATAGAACATCCTAGAAGTTTTTTTTAGAAATTTATTAGAGGAATCCTTGAGGAATCTACGAATTTCAGAGTCGCCTAAAGTCCTCGCAGGCACCATTAAAGAACCTTTGCAACTATTTAATAATTTCCAAGATAGAACATCCTAGAAGTTTTTTTTAGAAATTTATTAGAGAAATCCTTGAGGAATCTACGAATTTCAGAGAAGTCACCTAAAGTCCTCGTAGGTACCATTAAAGGACCTTTGCAACTATTTAATAATTTCCAAGATAGAACATCCTAGAAGTTTTTTTTAGAAATTTATTAGAGGAATCCTTGAGGAATCTACGAATTTCAGAGGAGTCGCCTAAAGTCCTCGTAGGCACCATTAAAGGGCCTTTGCAACTATTTAATAATTTCCAAGATTGAAACATCCTAGAAGTTTTTTTAGAAATTTATTGCAGGAATCCTTGAGGAATCTGCGAATTTCAGAGGAGTCACCTAAAGTCCTCGTAGGCACCATTAAAGGACCTTTGCAACTATTTAATAATTTCCAAGATAGAACATCCTAGAAGTTTTTTTTAGAAATTTATTAGAGGAATCCTTGAGGAATCTACGAATTTCAGAGGAGTCGCCTAAAGTCCTCGTAGGCACCATTAAAGGGCCTTTGCAACTATTTAATAATTTCCAAGATTGAAACATCCTAGAAGTTTTTTTAGAAATTTATTGCAGGAATCCTTGAGGAATCTGCGAATTTCAGAGGAGTCACCTAAAGTCCTCGTAGGCACCATTAAAGGACCTTTGCAACTATTTAATAATTTCCAAGATAGAACATCCTAGAAGTTTTTTTTAGAAATTTATTAGAGGAATCCTTGAGGAATCTACGAATTTCAGAGGAGTCGCCTAAAGTCCTCGTAGGCACCATTAAAGGGCCTTTGCAACTATTTAATAATTTCCAAGATTGAAACATCCTAGAAGTTTTTTTAGAAATTTATTGCAGGAATCCTTGAGGAATCTGCGAATTTCAGAGGAGTCACCTAAAGTCCTCGTAGGCACCATTAAAGGACCTTTGCAACTATTTAATAATTTCCAAGATAGAACATCCTAGAAGTTTTTTTTAGAAATTTATTAGAGGAATCCTTGAGGAATCTACGAATTTCAGAGGAGTCGCCTAAAGTCCTCGTAGGCACCATTAAAGGGCCTTTGCAACTATTTAATAATTTCCAAGATTGAAACATCCTAGAAGTTTTTTTAGAAATTTATTGCAGGAATCCTTGAGGAATCTGCGAATTTCAGAGAAGTCGCCTGAAGTCCTCGTAAGCACCATTAAAGGACCTTTGCAACTATTTAATAATTTCCAAGATTGAAACATCCTAGAAGTTTTTTTAGAAATTTATTGGAGGAATCCTTGAGGAATCTACGGATTTCAGAGAAGTCGCCTAAAGTCCTCGCAGGCACCATTAAAGGACCTTTGCAGCTATTTAATAATTTCCAAGATTGAAACATCCTAGAAGTTTTTCTAGAAATTTATTAGAGAAATCCTTGAGGAATCTACGAATTTCAGAGAAGTCACCTAAAGTCCTCGTAGGCACCATTAAAGGACCTTTGCAACTATTTAATAATTTCCTAAATTGGAACATCCTAGAAGTTTCCAGAAATCCCAGAGACATTCTCCATGGACCTGTCGAGCAGCTCGCCGTTGTGACAGTCCTCACAAGTCCAAAATGAAGGTCCCCAAATGTTAGCTGAAGTTCGCGCAAAGGTCCTCAAAGGATCCTCGGAAGTTCTTGCGAGGGTCCTCCAAGGAACACCTGTGTTCATGTAGACGCTCCCACCTACACAGCTGGAAGGTCCTTTAAAAACATCCAACGATTGCCAACATCCTTGGTCGGAAGACTTACAAGAATTCCCAAGGACCTTGTAAAGCCCTTTAAGTATCCGCAAAGGCCTCGGATATGCTTCCCAAGGATGTCCAATGGTCGAAGTCGGCCAAGGGAACAAGAACAGCCAAAGGGACTCCAGGGACTCCGCTAAAGGAAACTCTGTCGAGCATAGAATAGCGATGTTAGGCACGAGTTGTTGTATTTATACCTTCGAAAGGATCACAAACGATACCCTTTAACCTTTCGACTCTTGACGACGTCTATATGCTTCCTGGACATTTGACGCCGTCCGGATGTCCTTTGTAAATGGTGTACTGCTGTTATTATTAGAAGATGAACCTTAAACGTTCCAAAGATTGGAAGGTCGGAAAATGAATGAACTAGACTGGAATAAAGTAGTACATATTCAGTTAAAAGATTAGGCGCTAATTTTCATTTCATTGATAGTTAGGTCGATCTTTATGCATAATGAAAACTGACTGCATCCAAATTTTCTTCCTTTCTTGAATAATCTGCACAAGCTGAAAATAATGAATTGCTACTTTGAAATTTTTTATTTCAACAGCACATCATAAATGCATAAAATCCACTTTACTTACTGTTGCAAACAATTTCTGGCTTTCGTCGAATTAATGTCAACATCATTTTCATTCATGTCGACCGTTCGTGTACATGCTCCGTTGTGTCTGTCTTCTTTTTATATGAAGTATACTTTATCCATATTATGGCACTTACTCGAATTGAGATAGGCTAGACGACTAGACAATCACATAACTAATGAACTGTACAATTTGATGTGTTCACAAAAAAATATGTGCAAAATGAAAACAGTAGGAACTTTGGACCACAGTGGTTTTCTGTTTTCGAAAAACAGTCCGAGGATTTCAGTGCAGCGGCGCAAGTAACGCGAGAAGAAAGATCGTTTTTTAAATAAAAACATCCAGATAGGATCTCCGTGCAGGGAAAGAAGAAGAGAAAAAAGGAAAGGGCCGACAGCCCGTCTGGCCGTCAGCGACGTAATTGATCGTTCCGTCCCACGGTCTCGTGCGTGCGCGCAGTCTTCATGAATTCGAACGTCCACGATCGGCGATTCTATTTGCGTGTACCGTCAGAGGTCCTCGGCGCCCACTAAATTCGTGGTTAATTATGTACGCGGCCGGCGCCAGAAATTCGATACGCACGCGACCGTGAGCGCGACGAATAATTTCATCGCGCGCGGTCGGGATCCCCGTCCCTCCTACAATTCTCATTCTCCTTTTTGTTCCTGTTCGCCGTTTCGTCGAGATTCCGGTGTAACGAGGCCGTTCCCGTCGAGGAGCGCAAGCTCAATTTTTTCAAATTTCAATTCCCTAAGACAAATCATTCGAAAAATCTGGTCCGTTCATTTTACATTAAAGCTCTGTAGATTCAGACGGCTACAACGATTTAGGAGAATTGGAGAATACTCTTGAAATCGGCTGCCATGGTTTTTTAACAACCAGCGAATCAATCCAACCAGTCTGCGAATCCAATCAGCGATCCAGTTAAAGTTTTTAAGTACATGTTAACACGTTGTTTTATTCTTTTGTATCGTTTCTATGTGAAATTACGTAAAAATTTTATGTTATTTTTTAAAGTAGCGTCCCGCGTGCTAGTCTAACTCTAAATTAAAAATTGCTAAAAAACGTATGTGAACAAGGTTTGAAATTGAAAGGTTTCGTTTTCGAAGCCGACGTGAAACGCGTCGCGTGGGTTCTGTTCAGCAGCGGTTTGGAACCACGGGGCTGATTGTTGACCGACACGACGCGTCACCAAGCTCGCGATTAAAATCTCGATTACAACGTTCTGCCAGCGGAGCCGGATAGCTTTGACAACGAACACTCAAAACTTCGGTGGTTCTCGGGCGCGCGCGTGCCCGGTATCGTAGCAAATTGATGGCCGATCGTGTTTCCCAGTGGCGAATGTTTCCCGAGCGCCGTCGCGTCGGTCGAACGTAAAATTACACCGTGCTGCCCGGGGAAAGCAATCCGCGGACGTCGGAATTGCAACAATTCCGCCGGAATCGGCTCGTACTTCCGTAAAATTGGCAAACAGGCTCCCGTCACGGTATTAACGGGCCCGTATGGTCGCGGTACCGCGACGTTTGTCGCAATCGCCCATCGTCGATCACTTTGCCGAGCGATGAAAATCGCGAATTGATGAAGTACAAATGTTGCACGGTGCTTCTCTCTCTCTGCCTCGCTCTCGCGCGAATGCGGTACCCACACACTCCTTGCGAGTTTTCATGCGAAATCGTTGCGCGAGACGCAATATTTGTCAATAAGTCCTGTGAGTGACGTAAAACAAATTAATACTCGCCGGGCGACGCGCGTTCAATCGAATACAAAAGCGGCAACGCGGCCGTGTTCGCGCTCGAATTATCGAGCGGATATCGACGCGAGCTCGGCCAATATGACGCGTAATCGAATTCCATCGGAACGTTAACCCCCGCCACGTCGATGCATGAATTGCATCCTTAAAATATATTTACTGTTCGAACGGAAGATAATGGCGCGCAATAATTTCTTTCGATTCCCCGCGAACTTTCTGTCACCGATTTCCAATATCGAGAATCCGATGCGGTGCGTTTTCTGCGTTCAACCGATTTAATCCGTTCGCGCGTTCGTCAACTCGTATAAAACACGGACAGACATCTCCAAACTTGAAGTTCCACTAAAAATACGTACAATAAAATATTTTGTACTCACTATTCTGTTCACTTAAACGCATAAAAGTTGGAGAACCGTATAACTTTTTAATATTACGTGCCAGTGTCAGCAATAGAATTTTAAAAAAGTGTAGTAACAATGTGCGGCGATTATTTCTCCGATATTTCTCGCTACTGCATAGAATTTTCAGAAAAATTGGGGAGTCTTCTCGTCTACCAACGCTTCTTCACGTTCCAGAGCCATTAATTAAAGCATCCTCCAAGTTTGTAGATCGATCGAGCGGCTTCTATCACGTCTAAGAGGAAAATAGCAACTCGTTGTGTTCGTAGCTCCGTGAACAGCTTTGATAGGAAGCGAATGGAATCATCAATGACTGTCGTCGCGCGAGTCGACAACTTCGGAGTAAACAGAGTATTCTTCGGCGAGGCGATTCATTAAAAACCTAAGAACACGGCGAGAAAGACCGGAAGTTTACGGAAAGTTTCTCCTGGCGAGTGGCTCGCGACGAATAGCGAAGTTTGGAAATGCGACCGACTGTCTCCCTCCCTCTTCTCCCTCTCTCTCTCTCTCCATTACTCGCAAGGTTTCCCTCTCGAAGTAAAATAAGACGGAGAACGGTCCTGCAGCCGCGGGTAGCTTACCCAGTTCCTCGAACCGTCCTCGATGCGAACTTCATTAAAGATTGCTGCGGAAGTTGGATCTCTTAAACTTCTATTCATATAGATTTAAAGCTCGTCCAGGGATTCGCCGTGCAAACATTTGCCTCGTTCTCAAAATGCACGATCCCTCCCTGTCGCGGCGCGCGGTTCTTAGTCACCGATTCCAATAAAATTCCATTTCCGTGGGAAAGTTATCCCCGTTCAAGATGGTAATGTACAGCGCGGCTAGAAAGTAACGGGATTACATCCGAGACGCTTCTCCGAGATCGTCTCGCGATCTACGATTTCAATTTATCTTCTACGATCTTCTTCCTTCCGCGGGAATGCTGACGCTACATGCCGATCAACGATCTTCCACCGGCTCTCTGTACGAAAAACTCATTACGAACTATCTCTTCGGGAATTCGGTCAAGTTTGCAGGTTTCCCCGGTGCCTGGTAAATAAACACGAAACGCCCCGCGTCGCGTCGCGGTAAACACGGTCGCCTCTTGCCCCTCGCGTCATTAATTTCTTGCCGTGCCGTGTGTTCGCCATCTCTCAAATCGCAAACTCGGAACGGGGTCAACGTAATGCTCCACGGTAAATCAATCATCCTGTTTTTGCATATTATCGTCCTTCGAAGTTGCCGTAAAAGGCTCGTAAAGCAACGTTTCCCGTCCTAGAACCGTCGACCCGTTGTTTGCGGAACAGTTTCCCGCGATCGATTCACGGCGTGGAATCGGCCAGCGATGGGTAATCGAGCTGCTGCTCCAGTCTGTTTCGAACTGCCCCGACCACTTCAGACTTGCGTTCGCTCGAGCAGATTCGGTTGAAAGATGCACCAGGTAGATAAAGCTCAAACATCGAGCCACTCAAGTATAAGGCAGATCAAACATTAAGCAGTTCAAATACCAGGCAGCTCAAACTTAAAATAGTCCAAACATGAAGCAACTCAAGCATCGAGCAACCCATGCACAGTGTACCTAAATCATAAGACTCCAGCATCGAACAGCTCAAGTATCAAATAACTCAAGCTTGAAGGCTTGTCCAAACGTCGAGCAAGTCAAACATGTAAGCAACTCGTACACAAAGCAGCTTAAACACAGGGTAGCTCGTGCATCGAACAGTTCAAGCTTAAGACAACTGATATGTCAAGCAACCCAAGCATACGACAGCTCCAGGATCAGGCAGCTCGATCTTCTTGCCTGATTCGAGACTAAAATATTGGGGGAGCAACATCTCGTCACTTTGCATTAACTCGTTATCGCTACTCAAACACGTCAATTCATCTGACATAAACTTCATGAAGATGCAATCTCTGATATACAAATATTTCTGGGTTGCAAGCGTACACATCGTTTTCGTGTCCTGTGTATTCGTGATACATTGTAGTAATCAAGATCGAATACTACCCTTATAAATCGACGAGCATTCGTTACTCTCTGTGAACAAGCATCGATAGACATCGATACAAATGAAGAATAAAAATTATTTAAATAAAAATAAATTTTCAAGAAATACCACGTTTTTAAAACGGACTAAAAAGTATAAAATAAAATTTTTAAAAACGCCTCGTCTAAAAAACGGATTAAAAAGTATAAAATAATTTTTTCTAGCCCCATACAGATTCCTAACCCCGTACAGATAGTCCTGAAAAGTGATTGCGAATTTTGAATAGCTATGGAAATACTTGTAAGATTTAAAACGAAAAACGTGGGGCGCAAGATAATACATAGTAAGGAGTGTAGAGAGTAGCTGCCGCTAAGAAAACTCGCAAAACAGTTCATGTAATTTGCAGTGCAATAAAATTGTTAGTGATTTAGGTGTTTATGCATCAATTATCTATTGCATGCGCCCCATATTTTTCGTTTTCAATCTTACAAGTATTTTTATAGCTATTCAAAATTCATAATCACAAATTTTCAGGACCAGCTGTACGGGGTTAGGAATCTGTATGGGGCTAGAAAAAATTATTTTATACTTTTTAATCCGTTTTTAAACGTGGCGTTTTTTAAAATTTTATTTTATACTTTTTAGTCCGTTTTAAAAACGTGGTATTTTTTAAAAATTTATTTTTATTTAAATAATTATTTTCTGCTTTTTAGCCTTATATGTGTGAAATTCTACAATCGATTTTGAACATTTTGATGTGATTATAACAGAGACATGTAGTAAATTTCAGACGGTATTGCGACGCGTCATATCGAAAACGAACGCCGTGGTAAAATGTCGAAGATAAAGGTTCGACGGAAAATTTCGGTGTAACTGTTCTTTCGCTTGGTAAGCAAACATTATACTATAATAATACGTAGTAACTTTGTAAACACCGCACGGAGTTCGAACGCACACTGACGCACACTGAGCTCCTTCGGTGCGAAGCGGGTCAGTGGAGTGGGGATGAGTCAGAGTGGGAACACGTAGTAGAGTGGGGACGCTGAACGCGAAGACGTACTACGTCACGCGGCGGGGGGTGCAAAGCTTCAAATTATTAATAATTTATATCTCCTGAACTCATAGGCTTTTTTAAAAAAATTTTTTTAAAATATTGCATTGTCATCCAGTTCTGAGCTACGTATAAAATTTCAAGTCTCTAGATCATCGGGAAGTTAGTTTAAAATCAATTGCAAAATTTATACAGAACAAACAGACAAACAGACAAACAAGAAAGCGAGCTAATAAAAACGTGGTAAAAAATAGATTGTACATTAACAAAGCAGGCGAAGCTTATTCTATTATCGTTGGGCAATATAAAAAATTATCCGGAGGTAAAAATTGTCGAGAATATCATCGCCGTCAGCGACAACGTGACGAGGGTAGACGGATAACGGGACAGGTCGACGAAAACGGGAAGTTTGAATCCCCGGTTTCCATGTCAGCCTAATTCCAGGGCGATTTCAATCATGCTCTCTTGAAGGATCGCATTCTTCTACGGCCCTGTCGCGGAGGACGCAGCAAGCCGCCAGTTTCTTTGACTTGCGAATTATTAAACCGACTGCGACGTCGGCCGACGTCGGGGCGCTCCTTTAAAGATGCATAACGCCCGCGCAGCCGGGAAGAATTGGAAGGGAGCGTAGCGCGAGGAAATTCGAGGGAATTTCTGAGCGGCCGGATTTTATCCCCCGATATGTTCTTTGTGCCCCGGGATCGGCCATTGTTCCTTCGTCGTGCGCGACGTAGACGCGGAATTGAACGGGAATTCGGCGAGGAACGGATGGCCGAGATACGAACACGGTGATCGACTAAACCATTTTGGGGTTCGCTCCAACGTTATTGGACTGCGGACCTTTGTGCGTTCATACCCTCCAAATCCTTTCTAGAAACAGTGAAACATTGTAGGGAATTCTACAAAAACCTCCCAGTAAATCAATGTCCCAAAAATATCGAAACCGAAGCAGGGACTGCTATTTGCTCGATAAAAATGAGAGGATCTGGAAAAGAGGAAAAAGAACATATAAATAATGTACTAGATCTTATTGTTAGTGCAGCAAATATCGATTTTATTTGAAATTCAGAATGCTTATTTTTATATCCGAAGGGGAATTATTTTCAAAATGGTACTTAAAGTTTCATTGGTTCTTTATAAGGAGTTTAGGAGTCTGCCCGATACTAATTGATCTAGTAGTCCAGAGAGCCCAGACAAATCTTTCTACACTCTGGTTTGGTAAGAAACGGTGTCGGACGTAATGGAACGTGGCGTTCAGTAAAAAAGAAATTAGAGTTTGCTGCCCGCGAGGATCCCGGCCGAGATTGAAATAAAACGTTTTATTAAAATTCCAGTTTCGTTTGAGACAGTTAAATGCGGGCGCCCAGACTCCCGGTCGATTTTTCACGCTTCCGGCACCTCTGTTCCGTTTCGTGGTTCTTATGCGCGATCTTGAACAAACTTTCGTCTCCGTTTCCCCCCGGCCGGCCCCCTTTTGTCGTTGTCGACCTTCCGTCTAGCCTGTTATCGAACGGCACGAACTTCTCGGCGAACTTTATAACCGGGGTCATTCTGGATAACGAATTTCCATGGTTACCACCCTCTCTCTTTCCCTTTATCTCTCCTTCCTCCTTTTATTTCTCACTCGCTCCCCCACTCTTTGTTCGTTCCGCCTTTCCGTTTCTGGATTCTTTATGATTCCATTTCTGGCGAAGCGGTAATCGAGCAACGAATTCTTCCAAGTTGGTTCTCGCGTTTAAAAGGCTCGTTCCGATGCAACTTTCCACCGCCACGCTCTGCTGTCCTTCAGCCCCCGAATCTATCCAGCGAGTCGAATAAAGGGGAAAAGGAAGCGCGAAGGGAGGAAAAGAGCGAACGCGCATTAATCCTCGAATGTAATTTGTTCTTTATCGAGTCCAGAGTGCGCAGCGATCCCATTTTATTATTCATTCATAATGGCTTATTATTTAAGACGCCGTTATCACGGGTCAAGACCCGGGACTCTCCGGGACGCGATTATAAAATTTCAATCGGTCGATTTAAATCCGGATCGGCCAATTAATTCTCCGACTCCGTCCCGCCGACAGCCGGGGGCCGGGCGCGCTCGAGTTTCCTTTTCACTCTTTCTATCAATAATTATAATCGAGTTTGAAAGTTCTTCAAGGCTTGCGATGGGTGCGGAAGGCGGCGCAGAGGAGCGGGGAGGTTAGCAGCGATTCTTCTAGGCGGTGTCTGGCATCGAGCCGATTACCACGGCAATTCCTTGCAGATTTAGTTTCCTAAGGGCTTAATTACGTATCGGTAAGCCGATCGTTGGGCTAACGATGTTTGCCGGCTTTGATTGAACTTCGAAACTGCAAGCTCGCCAGCCCGGAAGTCGAGGATCGGGCGCAGCATCGCGGAAACGCTCTTTAACGGGTTACAGTTCCGATTCAGGAACGACCGGGATTCCCGCAGCTCGCGCCCGCCAACCCTTCGACCTTCTCTAACTCCGTTGTTCCGTTTGTTTTCCCTCCCTCCTTTCATATTTCTCGCTCTCGCCATGAATCTCCCGCTTCCGACGCGCCCTGTCGCCGTGAAAGCACGTCGACCGTGATTTAAATCGCTTTTAACCCCCGCCGCGGAACAAGCCGCGAACGCTACTCTCAAGCCTCTTCCCGACGAGCACGTTCTTTAAATTGAATCGGTGGAATGGGCTCCGACACGATTATGCTACTACATTTGCTCTCGCGTGAGGTCGTTCAGCCAGAATGCATCAGATTTCTTATTTGTACTTGTATTCCTTTGATAACGCAATTTTCCAAACAACACCCACGTTTAAGAAATACAGTCATAATCCATCGCTTTAAAACTGTGTAAGGATTGCGTAACTTGTCTGCCGAAGGGTCTGCAAAAACTGGTACATTCTATTTATTTAATACGCTATTGGCAGAGTGCTCAGACGATATTTGATTGAAATCGCTTCAGCAGTCTCCGCGAAAATGGGTCACGAGATTCGACTCACTTTATAACCCAGACGATTCTCTTTCGCTGAAACGAGCAGAGGCTTAAACAATGAGACAGAAAGTCATTGTGTACGCATCACCCGTTGAAAATATTAGTTTGTGCTTCCGCTCGATATCTTCACTCGTCGCGGCAGATCACGTGGAGACACCCCATTTCTACCCCACCAGGGTTTCAACGGGGATGAAAAATAGGGAAACCGTTCCGTGGAGCCGATGTTTAATATTTAAATATGGTGGGACGCCCTTCTAAATATTTAGACTTCTGGCTCCCTTTCTTGTCGAGGAAGCAAGCTGACATTTTACGTTCAGCGTCGTTTTTCTTCCCTCTTGTTCCTTCTTCGTTCACTTCCTTCCATCTTGGCTCCACTCCGTCCCGGGACCATCCGCCACGGTACCGTTTGTGGTTCGTAATGAAATTGCCAGGTAGAGGAGAACTCTCTTTCTCTCTTTATTTCTCTCTCTCTCTCTCTCTGCTCTCCGCTTTTGCGTGTCCACTCCTCCTTCCCTCCGTCTTTTCCCGTCTTTACACCCGCTACACCCCCGCCTCCCGGTCACGCCTGTTTATTTTTACGCCGCACCGGTTGCCCGCCTTAACGCTGGTTCCTCTTTTGTCCGTTTAGAATCTGCGGAAGGCGCCGGGGCTCTTCTTCTCCCTGTAATATCCCGTCGCCCCGCGGAATCCGTGTCTTCGGCAACAACGCGCGGTCCAGGCGCGATTTGCATGCGCCACGAGTCACCGAATCCACGTTTAGCCGCCCTTTATGAAACGCCACCGCCGCGCTTTTTCACCCGACCATACCCCCACATAATGAATATCGTTCTTTTGCGTTAGCCAGATTACACCGCGTTCCTGGAATTCTCCAGGCGCCCGCCCGCCCGACCGAGACACCGGGATTTTCGGCGCCCGTACCCGAGCTCCTGGATTTCCGGCGTCTGAGATCTGCGGTCTCAGGCTCTGCTCTCGAAATGCCACGCTGCGGTTTACTTCTCCACTATCCCGCGGATGTCCCAAACAATTGCGCACGAGTTTAAGCCGTGTCCGACATTAAAATTCTTTTAGACATCTCTGATCTTCGAGATTGCATTGGTTTCTTGATATTGGCCCCACGTTAATTAAATGTATATTGTGGGACAAGTTGACCGTTTATACCCGGGACAACTAATATTTTCCATCCCTAGCAGGTAGAATCAAGGATCGTGCCTGTGGTTTATAAACTGCCTCAAGGCCAAGCATTAGTTTCCTAATGAAGTGGGTTAGGAAGGCAGGATCGATTGGTTTAGTTTGCGGAACCAATCACGTAGGAACTTCGTCTTGCTAAAACAGATGGCCCATTTGCGAACCCGCTGTTGTATCGATACATCAGATTTTCTTCAGACTAGATCGGCACTTGGGAAGATTTTTGACTCGAAACTGGAACTTCAAACTAACGCAATTGCAAAATGATCCTAGTGTTCAGGAACAATTGCCTCATTGGGGACAATGGGACAGGTGTTGATGGCGGGTTATCCAACACATTTCTCGAGTCTGGGAAGTTTAATGGCCGAATGCTATTGGATCCACTGTGTATAGGTATCTTTATTTTTTGGAGCGTGTTATTTAAAGATCGTGTAAACGCGCAAAATTTTGAATCTACGTGAGGATGGGTCTATTTATTACCGTGTCTGATCTTTTTGGACAAAAATCTGCCGGCAACTCAGTTTTTCATCGATTCAATTGGAATTTTTTTTTAAATGTTCGTGAAGGACTATACTTTGATGACGTGCTGCGCGAAAATCGTTAACTGTCACAATCAAGAATCCTTATCTACAGAGCCCAATAACTCCGATACTTCATCCGCCCATACCATAAATTTGAATGTCCCAGCGGAGTTGCCGACACTTCTTAACCCTAAACCCTAAACCGCAAAATTTTAAACTGTAAACCTGGCCCTGAGAATTACCAAATGAATAGAATTACATTCGGCACTTATGAGACTTACCATTAATTTATTGATCCAACAGCAGCGTTTTCGCTTCTTGAGAAAGAACTTCCTTGTGCTTGCCATCCTTTATTCTTAGAGAGCTTATAAGTGCATCGGATGATAATAACATATGCCGTATAATATCTATGTATGTCTTTTTGCGGCAACACATTCGGGAGTTTTCAGCTCGTGATTTCCTGAAGACTTTCTTATTTGCCTCTTGTGGCTCTTCTGAATACAAACCAATTGGCAGTTCAAATGCAGCAAGTACTTCACTTCCATGTTGCAGTACCTTATGAACTGATGGAGGTAGTTTATACCATGGATACATTTTAATGCACAATTTAGCCGTCTCCGAACAATATTCTTTGAATTTCACAGAATCAGCTTTCTTGTCACATGTAATTACCTGAAGAATGTTATGCAATCTTGTGATAATAACCGCGTTTTATCTAGTCACTGCAGCAACTGATTCGGCTTTTCTAAAGAAAGTTCGGACCACGCAAATTTATGGTATGGGCGGATGAAGTATCGGAGTTATTGGGCTTTGTAGATAAGGATTCTTGATCGTGACAGTTAACGATTTTCGCGCATCAAAGTATAGTCCTTCACGAACATTTAAAAAAAAATTCCAATTGAATCGATGAAAAACTGAGTTGTTGACAGATTTTTGTCGAAAAAGATCGGTTTCTGTCCCACTGTGCAGCGGCGGCGGAGAACGCGTTTCGCCGCGCGGGTTTACGGTTGTTCGAGAGCGGGTGGTTTTCGAGCGGGTCACCGAATTACCGATAACCGGGGTGGGCCCTTTCCACGGTAATGCGATCGATATTCACCGAGGACGAGACACGTCGACCGCGAATAACGAGTTTATCGGCTGGAGACCCAGATTCCTGGTAAACCTGTCCGTGGGAAAATCCAGGTCGACCGAGAAAGCGAATTCCGAATGCGAGACGCAGAATTCGCTCGCGGCTCGCCGTTCTCGCTGGCTTGTTCACTCGCTGGTTCGCTTGCTCGCTCGCTCGCTCGCTCGCTCGTGACACGAGGAAACGTGACGGCGGAATTATTATCGTCCCGCTCGAGACCTTCGAGAGAGCCGAAAGCGAGCGAGCGAGCGAGCTTTCCACATCGATCGTGACTCACGTCCGGCCGCCTCTCCACGCCGACGCCGTTTACGATTGATCGTTGCACCGATCGACTGCGACCAGATGTTCCGCCGTCGACTCGACGACTTAATTAGCGTTTATCGTCCTGCAATCCTTTATGCATCGTCTATCGATCAGATTTCCCTTTAACCGTTACCGGACCGCTCTCCCGTGGGAGCTGTCTAGCTACCCGCCTGCCGATCGCCTTTCCTACCCCATTGTCGACCAGAGATGAACAACCTGTCTCCCCAAGACTCCTTCAGAAGTTCTTTACGCGATTATTTTAATCTTCAGGGGTCAAAAATGCCCATAATATCCTTTGAATGCATACATGAGTCGGTGCAATTTGAAACAGTGTAAGTGCGCCGATGTATTATTGTCAATTCATTAAAATTATTCAAGAAAGAAATTTTAACCTGTCTTCTGCTTCTTGCAATTCATTAAGTAATTTTTACTTCGCGTCTTTCCGCAGTCTTCATCCGCAGTCTATTAATGACGAGCCTCAAGTTGAATTCCGTCGTTTCGAGACATGTCATATTTGCATCGCTGTAAACGATGCGTCGCACAGTGGGCCAGATCGGCGCGCTAGCTTTTCACGCGTATTTCACCATTATTTCAAAACATAAAGACCACATTAAATATATCGTCGGATTCGTCTTGGCATCAGCTATAATATTATTGAATAAAAAATATATAGTTATAAATAAATAATGAAGGTAAACACCATTTTTTATTAAAAAAAAGAAATTATTGAAATTTTTTGTATTGAGACTTGTAGAAGACTGAATACTGATTACTTTTTGTAGGAAACATTTTTTTGTTACATCACCGGAAATGTCTGTAAACTCGTGTGAATAATGAATAATATTTGAAACCTGCTATTCAGGCATTCAAACAAGAGTAATTCATAATTATTGAATGAATGAAGTTTATTATATTTAATGAAATAACAAAAATGTGTTATTACTGTCTTATTTAAAAAATTACAAAAATTCAAACAAGATTAAGTATTATATTTTACAAAGTTCCTGACTATATTCGATTGATCATACGGATTTTCTGCTTATAACTCTGTTTATCTATGAATAAACAAAAATCTATACTATAATTCCTCTTAACAAAGGTAAAATACAGGTCTTTAATATGGAAAAACTGCTCTGATGCTATACTACGATGCTGTTACTATAATCTCTCAAATTCAAATGATTAAACTGTGAGCTAGTAATAAGTTCGAATGTTTATCAATGGTCGTATAATCTAAAAACTTCATAAGATAGGTCTGGGTTAGGTCTTTACACTCTTAAGAGCTGCTGAGTGGTCGTCGATGCGTCTCGCGCAACGCGATTCGTCGCGGAATTGCGTGACACGCGACGCTTTAAACCATCATAATTTCCAAGTTTGGATCGATTTGGATGTGAAATTTGCAGGATCTTTTAGAGGAGACGTTGCTGAAAATATTTCACTTTGTTAGAACACGACACTATGTAACACTTTTAACTTATCCCTTGTCAAAGGTGAAAAACTTTGACGGTATTCCTTGGTTGACTAAGTATTTTTTTTTATAACAAATTATGAACATTAATGTTTAGTTCCTGGTGCGTTCTCAACATAGATATACATTCTTCATACAAAAACAAATTGGGCACTTAATCTTTAGTAGGTTTTCCAGGACATCGTTATAAAGAAAAGGAATTTTTTCGGTGATAAATCGTATCTGAAAAAGTTTGATCTTTGAACGCTTATTGTAACGCGAGTTTTTAATAACTTTAATTAATATTATCGTTTTTGAATGTAATGGACATTTAAGAAACATTGTACATTCGTTAAAAATCGATATGAGGACTTCGATTTTTTAGCTCATGAACAGCTAGCGCGTCGATCTGGTCCACTGTGCATCGCGGGGATTTCGAACGAGCCTGCCGCGAATCGATGACATAACGGTGCGGAAGAAATCGAGCATCGTAATTCCCGTCGATCCAAGGAACATCGGTGTCCGAGAACGGTTGGGTATTCGCGAGGCGATTTCGCAGCTCGAAATTGAGGATCGAAAGCAATGCCGCGTAGGAATGCCGATAGAAATCCGAAGTATCGCGAACGGGCGAACGTCGTAATCGGCCCCCTAATCAAGCTGCGTATCACGGTGTATATCCGCCGGATAGAATACAGGATTACGCGCGGGATACCCGGCGACGGATTGATTCATAATGGGCTGCTAAATATTAAATAGCGTTTCGGATTCAACTGCGAGCGTGGCGTGTAATGTTGTGCAAGCGGCCCTGTAACCGTCCGCGGATGCACCGCCTGTTCACTGGGATGCATTCATCGCGACGCAGCGCGATAACGACTCGTTGCATTTACATATTTCAGAATCAGCCGGTAATTATGTAAAGCAGAGCATTACGGAGCTACGGGGCGGACTATGTTTGATTCTGTTCGACGAGGACCGATGTAAAATGCTGTCTTGAATACCGAATAACCTCTCCGGCCCTGGAAAAACCGTAATCAACGACGCTCCGATACTCCCGGCACTTTTCACGGGAAACTTTCATTCGATTACGATGCTCCGTGGCACCTTCGAGCTGTCACACGGGGTTACATTTAACTGTCCCCATACGGTTCGTAGAAACAGGTGCGCGGAAGACCCCAGGATAATGCTGCATTCATGTTTTTCTTGATACTTTAATGCTAAACTTGCAGAGCCTTAAAAGTAAGTGGTACATATTGATTTATAAAAATGACGAGATTAATTTGATTTGGTCTTTGGTATCTAAATAATCATTTCTTATGCAATAATTGTACAGTACAAATCCGGAACTGGTCTATCTGACCGGTGCGCAGTGCGGTGTTAGTACGGTCGGAGTGGGAAAAAGTTTGTTCTTGACGGATTCTTATAGGAAATTTCACGCTGATCACGAATATGCCATATATTAAGGGTCCCTGAATAGAGTTTAACAGTTTTTTTCGCTAAAAACCGTTTTTTCCGACATTTTTTGAGCGTTTTTGCGTGAAAAAAACCGTTAAACTCCATTGAGTGACCTCAAAGTATCTTTCTTTCGTTTGGGATCACCCTGTTATCCCAAGTGATGGAAACAGGGGTTATTTAAGAAAAATTGATACAAAAATGAGGAAACATGAACAAAATTAAATTGAATTTTATATAAGATTTTATAAGCATTATAACATTAATCACAAAAAACTGCTTTCAAGTTTTATCACCGAATACAACCACAATAAAATGAGTTTAAACGTTTGATCACAGAAAAAGAAATATCACGTTTCAACGAAATATTGAATGAATCACCCATACATAACAATAATAATGGATGGAATGTTTAGGTAACTTCACAATTATAAAGGTATGCCTATCTATACATACTATGTATAATATAGGCTATATACCTGTGACGTAGATATCTATAAAATCTAAATCACTAATTATGTCTGGTCACAAAAAATATAACAAAAAATACAGTTTTACTATAAACAGAAAAAAGAACACAGAGCCGTTCAAAGCAGTTTGATGCAGGAAATGTTTACATATTTGTGAAGTCGAAATATATCAGAGCCCGAGAATGTTTTGAGTCGAAATTGGAAAAAGTGTATCTGAAGATATTAACGTCTATAAAACGTGATTCTAACTTAGTGTTCTATTATTTCTAACTAATTGAACGGTTAATGAAACAGAAAAAGTGGATATTCCTCACCTTCTTCGATACCTTCCATATTCCAAATTTGAAGAAAGAACACAAAACAACGTGGTGGTTAGGTTGAGTGTTAAGGCACCAGATCGTGATTTACATCGTGAAATTTATATCGTGCCGCACCTTCGAACTATGACGCGAGATTACATCTCCACACCTAACCGTGTTTAACACAGTTGAACGCGGTTGTTATTCCACATCGGTTTTAATAGCAAGTCTAACAGAAGACCTAGATCTCCATTCGCCTTGACCATCCGCAAATGGATACACACAAATACGTGCGGTATCAGCCTAAAAATCAACAAGTTTGTTAGCTCCTTTCGCTCGGTTCCTCAAAGACTCTAATCTCCGAGCCCCTGTAAGCCAGCTTAAGCAGCCATCAAACTTTTGTTAGCTTTTAATAAGGAGATCAAAGCGTACCACAAAAGAAAAGTACAAGACTGTATAATAATCTAGGTCACGTATAAGAAGTTCGCGGGTTGGTCGTGAGCCGTTCAAGATGCAAATTCGGGAATTCCGCAGCCCGAAGACACAGTCGGAAATATTAATTCCTTCCTGCGCTGTTTGCACTGTTATGTCAGCAAGAACGAGCCCCGGGGATCGTGATCGCGATTTAAATTCGCCGGTCAGCGAGATCTGAGATTGGCCGGAGCGTTCGTCGGCCGTGTTCCAGTGCGGCTCTCGGTCCCGGACGATCGCGCCGCACCGTAATCGATGGCAAATTACAAGGAGAAGTTACTGGATGGGGTCAGGTGCTCGAATCGCGTCGCGATACCACGAGATTCGATGCCGGGAGCATGCTACGAGGGGAAGATTAAGGCAACCGAGGGGAAGAAGCGCCGCAGCAATTCAGGAGCTTGTATATTCCGCGGAGATTATCGTGCATAGATTAGGGACGATTACATTGTCCCGAAACGACGCGGCCGGCCCGGCCCAGCAGCGCCGAGACGCCCTCGGATTCCATTCGTGGAAACGAACCACAGAGGAATATGCCCGCAATTCCGCGAAACTTCCGGCGCCTGCCACCGCCGCAAAATAATTCGGCGCCGCACAGTGCGTCGGCCAAGAGGGCAAAAATAAAAAAATCAATATTTTTAAAATGTTTACATGAATCTATTTAAAAAATACCATTTATCCATGAACATTTGCCAGAAAAAAAAAGAACTGAACATCGATCGAATCAAAACACGTTCTTTCAGTCATAATCCGACACGTCGATTTTTCTTGTGTTGTAACCTCAAGTACGCCCATAAAGAAAAATCATTATGCAACATATTTTAAAGCGAAAAATTAAATAATTTGCGATGGATCATTTAGTTCAAGGTGTGTGTTCGGTCTCGAGCAGACCGAACGTGAGATGTATTTAGACACGGTCCGCATGCAATAACTCGAAAACACTCGACGCGACGGTCCCAGAGTTTGGGTGTCATCGGACACCACTTCGGGACCGTCTCGAGAGCGAACCACGAAGTATTACAGGGCAATCTTTGTATGTATAAGCAACATTTTAGTTTCCGTCTCATTTCCCATATCATTCACACCCAATATTTTCCATAACCTAAACATAGTTTCACCGAACCGCTCCAACTCCTACGACCAAAAAGCACCACCCACTCACCAATAGAAATCACTTTGTCATCCCCATTCATTTGTATGTTAGCCAATAAGAAAAGACGCCGAGTCGACTTATACACGACGAGATACCGAAGAGCAGATCACGAAAATCACTCGAATCGAAAACAACTTCATCTTTACCTCGAATCTCAGCCTTTATTGTAACTTGTTAAGTTTTTAAATATATATTAAAGTGTGTTAACTTCCAAAGAGTCGAACTTCTCTCAAATAGTCGGTGTTACTCCTATAACATCGTCAAAGCCCCGAGTATCGTCGCGAGCAAGCGAAACGGGATTTACGACCCCGCGAAGTTCGGCATACGGACTTGCGATATTTCGGACGCTTCAGTGTGTACTAGTTATTTCGGCTCTCTAGCGGTTTTTACAATTATTATTTATCATATTTTATTGATTCAAAGTGATCCGTTTGTCAAAACGCGAAATCGAAAATTCTTATAACTTTAACTAAGTTTTTCGCAAAAAAAGTAAAACATGTCGTGTGATTTTTGCTAGAAAATATTCGTAGGACTATTCTTTACCGATTTCTATAAAAATTTTCTGCTCAAGCTTGCTCCCCTAATTTTAAAACATATTTATTTAGGAAGACACCCAGAAACTACGTACGAACAGATTTTCGAGAAATGGTTATCTTGTCCACCAAACGACAGATATCTAACGATTCTCTGTGTACTTCAGGATTCGTTTAATTTGATGGAGTGTACACAAGAGGTGTACACTAGTTTGGAAAAATATTCTACCCTTTTGTGTGTACACTTAAACAAATTGTGGAAGAAATCATACAGAGACCGTGAACGGTTTTTAAGGAATAATAGAGAATGGTTGAATTCTCGCTGTATTCTTCCGAAGTATGTAACTAGCCTGCTAAATTCGTCGGTTTCTAATATGGATGAACATAATTCTTAATTTACATATAATGTATACGTGTATATACATTTCACTGTATTCATTATTTTTTCATTAATTCTCGTGTTTTATTATTATAATTATTTATTATTATTATTATTATCATCATTATTTATTATAAAATCGTACGAAAATAAACACGTTACTAAACAGTCGATTTTGACTTTTGTTTCACTTGTAGTAATACATATAATCAATACCACTATAGACGGTACGCCAACTTTGGATGCTTATATCTTGACAACGGTTTATGAAAAAATAATGTTTTTGTAGTGTTTTGAAAATGTCTTAACCTCACCTATTAGAATACATAATCAAAAATGTACGTTACCATATGAAATTTTAAAAGTGACCTTCATAGAGCATCTCAAGGTTACAACAATACCAAACAAATACAATCATCATATACTCTTCCTTATACCCTATAACTTTTATTTGAAACATTTTTTTATATCACTTATAGTTCTTAAGATATGGAATTTTGTCCAAAAAACGGGCATTCCGACGCACCGTGCGCCGGTCCGTGTTTCTTAATTAGCCGACCGAGATTGAAAGATACTTTTCTTTAACTCAACGCGATCCTCCTCTACGAGAACGTATCTTCGGTCGGAACAGTCCCCGTACACGCTTTATGGTGGAATTTGTTCTCCGAACTTATTAGGTTGCCTCAAAAGTCTGAAATTAAATAAAGGTTGGGGGAAGAAGTAATTCATTATTTTTACCTTTATTTCAAGACTTTATTTAACATGGTTCGGATTGTCCGATTTGGGTCAAATATGCGCCGTTTTGTTCGATACTTTGTTGCCATTTTAAAGGTAACTTCATAATGCCTCTCTCATAGAAGCTCTGGTACCTATTGGCGAAAAACTCGACTAAGCGATTTTCACAATCTTCTTCTGGTGCCAATTTCTTATCACCAAGGAAGTTTTGCAAGGATAAAAAAGATGGTAATCGCTTGGTGCCGGGTCCGGACTATAAGGTGGATGCATTAAAACTTCCCAACCAAGCTCCCGGAGTTTCTGACGAGTCACTATAGACGTGTGTGGCCTGGCGTTGTCCTGATGGAACGCAACACCTCTCCTGTTGGCCAATTCTAGCCGCTTCTGGCCAATCGCTACCTTCAACCGGTCCAATTGTTGACAGTAGAGGTTCGAATTTAGAGTTTGGCCATATGGAAGCAGCTCATGGTAGATGATTCCTTTCCAGTATCACCATAAGCACAGCAGAACCTTCCTGGCCGTAAGTCAGGGTTTGACCACCGTTTGAGACGCTTCACCGCGCTTTGACCACGATCGTCTTCGCACAATATTGTCGTATGTGACCCATTTCTCATCCCCAGTCACCATCCGTTTAAGAAATGGGTCGATTTCGTTCCGTTTTTCCAATGCAGATGGAAATTCGATCCATCAGGTTTTCCTGCGTCAATTCGTGTGGCACCCAGACATCGAGCTTCTTTTCTAATCCAGCTTTATGCAGATGGTTTAAAACTGTTTTAGCTCCTGGGCGATGCTACGACTGCTACATGCCGGTCTACTTCGATCATTTCCATGATTTTATCGACATTTTTGACGACGGGCCTACTTGTGCGAGGTGCATCTTTAACATCGAAAATAGCGGAACGGAATGGACCATAAACTCCATTCACAATTTCAGCCGCCTGCCTTGCATTTTCGCCTTTATCAAAGCAAAATTGTAAAATGTACCGAAATTCCTCTTTGTTCCCCTCCATCTTTTACACCCTACAACTCACAACGAAATCGAGCAATCACAAAACTGTAGAAGAATTTTTTCTAGTACGGAATGTCACTTTTCCAACGGGCACAAGCCTGAAGTTGTCCGACCAATACTTTACGAGATATATATCACTACAGCTATTTAGCGGAGAAATAATGGATTACTTTTTCCCCAATAACAATTATGTAGAAGTTGTCGTTTGTCAAGGGCGCAGGATTTTTGTTGAAAATCGACGGAGTCGCATCGGAAGGTGGCTCCGTGTCCCACAAATTGCAACGTTACCGCGGTCAATGGCGCAGCGAGATAATTTTAATAGATCCCGGTTTCAGCGGGCAATTTAGACTCCGCGCGGCTATTAATTAAGAGCGGCAGCTTTTTTTATCGGCACGGTTTTGCTCGTGACAGGGGCCGGCGCGGCGGTGGCGAGAACGTCGGTGGCAACGTTGAAATATTTTCGGTACGTCTGAATTTCACGAAATTGCGTGAAATCAAGGACGCCCCGGTATTAAGCGTAATTTCACGTCGTACAGAAAGTAATGCCGCGCGTTAATGGGTTTATGGACGTTTAAATGTAAATTTATGGTATCCCGGTGAATCGTCGACACCGCCACAATGTACACCCGACCCCGAAATTACAGTCATTAAATTAATTCCGCCAATGCTAAAAATACACAAAATTTAATTTCGCGTCGGGTAAGTATTTTTAACGATTATCGCCGGTTTCACGGGGATACAAGTAAGCCTTGGCCCGTAATTGTTTTATTTTTACACGTCCGGCGAAATAAAGTTCAGCAATCATCGTTCCCTGGATGTACAGCGGGGGATATTACACGGTACGGTAAATGTTATGCTAAAGAAGTAAAAGGGTCGCTGAAATTGTAACCCAGACCGGATGTAGCACATTTCGCAGACGTACGGACGCGCGCAACGTCTTTCGCCTTTTTCATCGAGCTACTCGTCGACGTTGCTGTTTATCAATTTTTTACGCTCGCTGTACGTACGTTCCACACTCGCTGCTCAATAATTTACACACGCGGCAACTTTAAACCTGTACTGCAAACAAATTACTCCACGGTATTTATCTTTCCGCGTGTTTAACATTTAAATCGGTTTCATGAATTCCCGAACGTCGACGATTTTTCTCTCGCTGGGAAACGTTCCGAAAAATGATCAAAAATTGTGTTTGCATTTTACACTTACTCCCCGACGATTGTACACGGTAATTTTAAATCTGTACTGCTAACAATTTATATATCGAATTTCTCTGATGATATGTTCCGTGGACTCTGCCGGAAAGCTTTTCAGTAAACAGTCAAAAATACATTTTGCGTTTCAATGATTTACGCACGGCAACTTTATAGCTGCATTAAAAATAAATGTTTCTCTGCTTACGTGTTTCAGATTTAAATTGATCTCGTGCTCTGTTCAGTGCATCGATCATTTTCAGAACCTCCTGCCAATGAGGCTTTTAAATAAATGAAGAAAAGCATTTTTGTTGAGCCTGTTTTTCTCATCAATGCACAAAATGTACAGTTTAGTAATTAATACGTAATATTTCTGTAGGTGTAACTTTTTTAAACATGGGGAGAACGCTTTTGGCTTGACGCGCTGCTAAGCTATTTATCTGAGAGTCTCGGTGGCCGAATTGCCGGCGATCGATACCCGGCGCTATTTATCCGGCACTTAAACCGTTCGCGTGGATAGCGTTACTAATAATCCTTTTCAAGAACTAATACATGGCTCGTGACGCGTACACCGCGTTCAAATTAACAAGATCATCCTCGCCCGGCCATAAATCCGTGAACAACCGTCGCGCGCGAGAGTCCGATCGCAGCGTTCTGACGCGCGTGTGCGCTGCACCCGCACGCAAACGCACACATCCGCATACACATACACAAATGCATGCAAATGCACACGCTCGCGTCAGTATCGCTCGTACACGCTGGAAGCTCTAAGTAATTACGTTAGCCGGCGAATTAATTAACCGTCAGGCAACGGTTATCAGTGCCCGCTCGAAGGTGCTGGACAGTGACGCAACTATCGATCCAGCACGATCGAGAGGACACGCCGGAAGCGTCTTCGGTAATCCCTGAGGATCATCGATCGGGGGATCGTTCACTGTCATCGACCATGCGACTCCACCGGCGACTATCTAATCGGCGATCGTAGTTATGTCTATCGATGACTCGAGCCTTCTCAATCGACCCACGAGATTAGATATATTACTAATCCTAACTCTTCATGATTTTTCTTCGGATAACGCGCTCGTTGGAGCTACTTTAGCGTCGTTAATCTCTTATGTATGTCAACCAATTTCAATGCTCGTTAGGTGTAGTGTAACAACAATTTATAGGGTAAATATGAACTACTGTTTGTTGATGTCATTGTTTGATTATTTTAGAATGCTCTTTTTCCGCCCAAAAAATTACCAGTTGTAGATGCATTTCCTCCCTATAAGATTCTGGGGTCAAGTTTGTTCAAAAATTAGTACAGCTTGGGAAAAATATTTCTTTTTGTGGCGTGTCATTTGCAGGTTCCAGCGGAAGGGTTCTTAATATGGTACACCTCGAGTCCCTAATGAACCACTTCTTGTTGATGTCATTTTTTTATTATTTTAGAATGCTCTTTTTCGTCCAAAAAATTACCAGAGTAGATGCATTTCCTCCCTATAAGATTCTGGGGTCAAGTTTGTTCAAAAATTAGTACAGCTTGGGAAAAATATTTCTTTTTGTGGCGTGTCATTTGCAGGTTCCAGCGGAAGGGTTCTTAATATGGTACACCTCGAGTCCCTAATGAACCACTTCTTGTTGATGTCATTGTTTGATTATTTCAGAATGCTCTTTTTCGTCCAAAAAATTACCAGAGTAGATGCATTTCCTCCCTATAAGATTCTGGGGTCAAGGTTGTTAAAAAATTAGTACAGCTTGGGAAAAATATTTCTTTTTGTGGCGTGTCATTTGCAGGTTCCAGCGGAAGGGTTCTTAATATGGTACACCTCGAGTCCCTAATGAACCACTTCTTGTTGATGTCATTGTTTGATTATTTCAGAATGCTCTTTTTCGTCCAAACAATTACCAGTTGTAGATGCATTTCCTCCCTATAAGATCCTGGGGTCAAGTTTGTTCAAAAATTAGTACAGCTTGGGAAAAATATTTCTTTTTGTGTCGTGTCATTTGCAGGTTCCAGGGGAGGGGGTTCTTAAAATATGGTACACCTTGAGTCCCTAGTATGACACCTAGTGCCATATTCGGCACCCACACCAAGAATGTCAATAGCTGTACTCATATTAAGGAACCCTTGGTAGTGTCATATTGGGAATTCCACGTCGACTGATAATACTAGCTACTGATAAAGAAAAAATGAATTTCCGCCCAAACCAACAGTTGGCAAACATTAATATTAATAAACTGAAACCACAGATGTGTTCAAACATTTCAAAATCACTTACCTTCCCCGAAAAAGATACAGTCGAAAATCTAACCACAAAAATATTCAACACGTGGAGACACAACTGGCGGATCGATACTAAAATCTATAGAATGGTGCGGTTGCACTGCACATTGTTGAGTAAACTTGGTGAACTATTGTTCGAGGATGTTCTCACTAGAGTGCAACTTCTCCTTTACAAGGTAGTGCCATAATAGGAGACTATACCATATTTGGGCACTTTACCCTATGTATACGTTACAAGAATTTTTCGTCTATGAACAGCGAGCTTGATTCAACGTAATTTATCAAATTTCAATGGACTGATTATAAATATTAATAATATCGATAGAAGAAACTGATATTCTGTGTTTATTTCATGCGCACGTCCACTCTAAACTATCACTAACGTTATTTTACTATTTCGTTTCAACTTCGAAGGAATTTCGCAATTCTAAATCCTTGCTACAAACGTCAATTGATATTACGAAACAGGGAGCTAATATTGCCGATACGTGTACGAGAAATTACGGTAATTTACACCCATTTACACCTTCACGGATCAATCTGTAAAAACTCGTTAAATTCCATTATGTTTGCTATTTCATTGTATCCATTGTATGCTCAAACACGTGAATAGCCTTAGCGGAATGATAATCGAGGTAAATTGCTGTGATCATATAGACGACGATCAATATGGAACTCCGTGCTATCACGGACAGCCAAGGTCAATTACTCTTCGAACTTCTAATGCATCCTCCAAGTAATGACTGCGTTTAATGTAGCTAGTTGCTGAAGATTATATACCACCGGGCGACAGTTTGAAGTCACTCTACAGTTAAGGGATGTGAAAACGTCTACGTCTAACAGTGGATAATTGTATCTGGAAAGAGGTTTAACTTGGAAGCCGCTACATTAAGTGAAGTTAAGAAGCGTATTCTGCAGTGTAGATATTCATCCTGGAACTTAGATTATCAATTCACATTATATTTTCAAAGTTGTCATTCTTTATTCCATTGTATTTACAACTAGCTTTCCCCCGCCACGCGTTGCTGTGGCACAGTTTTTTTTAAAAGCGTGTACTTGCTGAACGTGTTTGTGATAATCTATTTTTTTCGGTCTAACTCTGTCTCTCTCTCTCTCTCTGACTCTCTCTCTCTCTATCTCTCTCTGTCTCTGGTAGGTTTTAGAGCACAGCGCATTCGAAAAAGTCCATTCGATCAAAAGTTATAAGCAAAAACTTGCCCTCTCTCTCTCTCTCTCTCTCTCTCTGACTGTCTCTCTATCTCTGTCTCTGTCTCTGGAAGGTTTTAGAGCAAACCGCATTCGAAAAAGTCCATTCGATCAAAAGTTATAAGCAGAAACGTGTCCAAAAATGGGCGAAAAAGTGGTAATGGTGTCACTAATGACGTCACAACTTTTGAACCAATGGACTTTTTCGAATGCTCTTTGCTCTTAAACCTTCTCGAAGAAACGCCGCGTCCAACGGTCCAAATCCCAGGTTTCTACGTTGAGCCGTTCTCAAGTGATGCCGTTACAAACATACATACATACATACAGACAGACACTATTTTATTATATATAGAAATGGATCATTTGCGTGTCCAAAAATTCCACCCTAGATCGCAGTAATTCGAAATATCTTCTCGAAATCCCCATTTAGGGACTCCGATGAGAGCAGAGTCTCCGTAAAGCCGAATCCTCGGTGCTCGATTTCGAATGAATCAGACAGCAGCGGGGTCCCAAGGTCCGAAATGAAATTCAAAGAAGCAATTCAGGTGAGGCGTCGTGATTTATCGGCTACACGAAGTGGCGCGACCCCGTATCTCGGATCTGTAGTTTGGAAGTTCCCAGGGGCGTAACGGGGGCGGCTGGCGGAGCTGCCGCTGCATCCGGCTGAAAGCAAAAGGTCCCGCTGTTTCCCCGAGGCAAGAAAATAAGGATGGTCTGGTTCCAGCGGCGAGGAAAGTGCCGGCTGGATGGAAGCTCGAGCATCGATCCTTGCCATCCCCGTTTTCGAGATAAGACCATCTTCCCCGTCCGCCCCAAGAATTGCATTCGCGCGCGCCGCCCGTATTACTTCTTGCATTTACGATCGGCCCACCCCCTCTCCGGTATCAGTCGGCCGGGAGTTCATCTTCCGGTGAAATATTGGCCGCGCTCTCGGTGTCCAGATTTAATCACGAGCGTGTATCAGCTCGATAGATCATGCTCCGCGAGTTGCCGCGGCCCTAGCGAGCTAACTCGAGTTTGTTTTCTAACAGAGATTAATCGCCCTTCGATGGCCCGATCCGTCTTCATTCGCCCTCGGCTCGTTCCGATTTGATGAGCACGGCGCACGACAACTCCCGCTCGTTTGCAAATTCTCCGCTGTAAACACCGATTAAGAAGCCAAACAATTTTTCTCCTTATCTAAATGTCGAAACACTTGGAACGTTGCTACCTAATCCTGCCATTACATTCTCGCAAACGAACGCGCCGAAAAAATGCGAGTAAGATTCAGCTTAGGAGCTGTTGACATGATCGATCCGCATTGACTCATCGATAGGCGGGATCGGAATCCGGAGCCATGACCGACTTCGATTGTTGTCTTTAAAGTGGGAATGATCGTGGAAAACGACCGAGTGATTCTGATCGTTTCAACGTTCCACGATTTACGGCGTATCCGTTGCTATTCAGAACGTAACAGACCGAAGAATGAAACACGCTTTATCCTGAGGTACGTGTTTTCTCGAGCGTAGTGTAAAACAAAACAGTTGCGGGAAGGAGAGAGAGAGAGAGAGGAAATCGTTCTCGTAAACGGTCAGTCGTAAAATTTTTTGGCTTCAGGAGGTCCAATCCGAGGTGGCAGTCTCGTGTCGTTAAACCAGCGATTGCTCTTAATCGGCGACACAGTGGACGGTAGAAATTCCCGTCGCGTTAACAAGGGACGTTTCGTTTCTTGGTAACAGGTGGCCCGAAAGTATCGTAAATAGAGATTCCTTTAACGCCGGTTTCCCCCGGATAGCATGGAGCAATTAAACTATCTGACTGGGTCTAATTAAGAACGGCAGACAGTTCCGGATTGAGATTATTCAGCTCGCCCCTAAATTTAGCCCGGATTGGATCGGGAAGCGGCGGCGAACGAAATTTAATCGGCGAAATCAATTAAAATGGCACCGGGGCTGAAAAGAAAATTTCCGTGGAAAACCCTGTGCTCGCCGATGCGTCTCTTCAAACCTTTCCGATCGATCTCATCAAATCTCATTGATCGTATTTAAACTTTCATAACTTTCCTCAGAATTATTATGTTTATTGCTAACGGGTTTAAATATCTAGTCAAACTAACAATTGGACGTCAAATTAGAAACTACAGCAAGTACCTCAGAATTTTTACAGATTTTTTACGTGTTACAACAATAAAAAATTAAAACTTTATTATTAATAACCACTTTACTGCAATACGCTCTGACGCACAGTGGTCCAAACGGCGGATTTAGGAGTGCAAAAGTCTAAACGCTACTAATAATCGATAATTCTGTGTTGCATGTATTCTATACACATTAAGTAAGTATAAAAAAGGCTAATAGAGTTCCTTAAGTATACTGAAATATTTTTTTGCTTAAAATAGCGCAGAGGAAGCAACGTATTTCAATTTAGAATGCCAGTTTTAATTTACAATGACAGGAAAGAGAAACTTGAAATGAAATTTACAACAAAAACAATGATAATAAAAATAAAAAGAAAATATTTACGACTAATTTTAAGCATTCTAATTACTACTAAAACGATTATTACCTAAATGAAGTTTTTATGAAAATTTAATTTTAAAGTTGAGTTAAAAATTAATAGAAGTTTTTATATTAAATTTTTATATTAATTTTAAACGAAAACTACGAGTGGCAGATGTGTCCTTGCGACCGATGAAAGCATGAACTACATATTCCATTCCTAATATTCATGCAAAAATTACCGCGAATACGGGCGAGTATCGTTAGTGTTTCCTACAACAAACTTGAGAAATGAATTTGCTAAAACCTCTTCGTTCCACGTACTCGTCATCGAACTGTACCAGAAAAAATAAGATAACTTGCTAATCTGCATTTTTCTGCAAATAAATTTGATGGAACCATAAACTACATATTCCATTCCTAATATTCATGCAAAAATTACCGCGAATACGAGCGAATATCGTTAGTATTTCCTATAACAAACTTAAAAAATAAATTTCCTAATACTTCTAATCACGGCTGTTATATTGGGTTGGCAAGAAAGTAATTTCGGTATTTTAAGGTGAAATAAAACCGAACTTCTTTATTAAAGCGATGAATTTTAGTCAATAAAATATTTCCTTACTTATTCTTTTTGGCAGATCATCGAACAAAAGGATTATTTAACAAATAAATATCTTATTCATTAAAATGCATTGCTTGAATAAAAAAATTGGGCTCTACTTCACCTTAAAATACCGAAATTACTTTCTTGCCAACCCAATAATTAGAATCAATATTAACGTTCTAAACAATAATTTATTATATAATAATTTCGATGCTATTTTTCATACTGAGACTTTCAACATCTGCCACGCTTAACAATAATTAATTTGAGAAGTAATATTGTCGATTTTAACTTTGGTAGACATGTGTGTCTCCATGTTTGGTTTTTTTATTTTTGCACTCCTAAATCGGCCGTCTGGACCACTGTGTGACGTGGTTTCGAGCTGAATATCTGAGATTTTCGTTTGTTTGACACGTCGCATCGGTTGGTGGAGTTTGTGGGTCGTATCGAATAAGGAGGTCGATCCACGAAAACGCGATCCTCCGGCGAGCAAAAGCGCAAGAACCGTGAAGCATCCAGCTAATTGAAAAGCAGAGATACTCTCCGGCGGACGAGTAGTAACGAGCACATAAACACAGATCCTCTGTCACAGACGTTGTTTTCTTCTTCGACGAGCTAGAAGGGGATAAGCCTGTAATACGTTTTTCGAAACGTCGTATTGCTCGAGTCGTTCCGCCGTGCTCCGGGATCCGTGGACAAAGGAGACACGGAGGGATGGAGAATAAGGGTGAGAGAGGATGGCTGAGAGACGGGGGTTGGACGAGATATTGCCGGTGCCAAGACGCCGGATGTGTAAGCTCGCGAACCACCGAAGAAAAATACTGCGATGACGGTATACGACTTTATTTCATCCCTTTTCGCTCGTAGCGATACCGTTCCGCCGAGACCCTGAAACTATTGATATTTTCATCTCCGATCTTCTAGAAACATTCGCTTCCGCTCCCCGGAGGACTTCCATTCCCAGAGAACTGCCTTATAAATCCGGAAGATTGCCCAGAATTCCTATCCACTGATCATTCTCTTGCTAAACGAGCGGTTAAACGTATTTCAATATTTATTGTTGGACTATCTTTAGACATCTCGAGACCTAAGACTGAGCCTAAAGTTTTCTGCACCGATGGTCCCAGATCTGGAAACTTCGGAACCCAAGAGCGAAGCTTTCTTGATTTAAAGCGATTAAAACTGCTCACTCCTTAGGTTTAGAAGAGTTCAATTGCAGTGTCCGTAAAGTTCAGCCAAGACCAATTTCGACTAAATCGTCAATAATTGCGAAAGTAATCGCTCCTCTTCTTTCGCTCGAAGGAGATCTGTAATGTTTCTCCCGATAAGAGGTTAGCCCGGGTCGAATTTGTCGATTTTCCACGGGGAATCGTTTCACGCGCGGCATAACTTACGTCGTGAATTCGAAGAGACAAGTCCATTGGGAATTCTGTTTATGTTTCGGTGCAACGATTGCACGGCGGAATGATTCGCAGAAAGAGACGGAGGCGCCTTCGGCACGCCGGTTACGACCTTGCCCTGATTGTAACTCGTGCTTTCAAAGCTCGCTCCTTTGCAGACACTCGAGCACGTTCTCATTTCACGCTTCAACAACGCCTCGTGCCGATTCCGATTTCTCGTCCATTTCTATTCTTTCAGATTCCGATCGTTCCCGACGCGAATTTTTCCGCGGGACAGCCCGATCGAGGCAGAGGAATGTTTCGTTGCTCGCGAAGCTCTTTCTACTTCGCCGAGACGAATCGAAACTCTTAATCATTATCCCATTGTCTGCAGCATCGTGTCTGCTGGCTTCCCTCTTTCTTTGGCTCGCTTGTTCATTCGTCAGCTCAACGCTGTATCTTTTCCAGGTCATTTCCATATCACCGCTCCGTCAGTCTCCGCTGCTTCCTTAAAGCGTTATCTGTGTTGAGATTAGTTACTCACCTGTCTGCTCTACATTTCGCAGCGAGTCGCTCTGCGCTGCATTCTGTTTTCAATTTTATAGGACCTCGTATTTGCATTTCTATCCGAATGTGTTCCGTTTTCCTTGATTAAGAGTTTCGATATACGTATCTGGATTAATTTGTTCTGTTTCGCTTTAGACAAGAGAATACGTTGTTTACACACTGCGCGTACTTACACAAATCCTCATGTTGATGGATTGTTTCAAAGCAGAAAGAGACAATAATTTATTTCATACGTACAAAAAGGCTGTTACACTGTTGTTGACCATTCAAGACGACAGTAAGGGCGCATAATTATGAAATTGAAACATAGAATCCCGTTCTCGGACGGCCAGCAGACAGGGCGTGGAATCGATTATCGTCCGCTTGTCCATTCTCTTTCGGTAATTCGTGTTCGGGTCGCGGGCCAACGGACGAATAACCGCGGAAAACAAAAGAATAAGACCAGAAACGTGGCGCATAACGCGACGGGGGTTGCAAAGGGGGTACGCGGGGACGAGAACGCAGAGAAAGCGAGGGAACCGCATCGAGAGACTACCGAATGCAATATGATTCCCACCTCGACGTCGAGTCCGCTCCTCATAGAATATGCATGACATGCTAATGCGACTTGTACCTAATCTAATTATACAGTTCCACGCGAGCCGTCATCTAACCCCTTTGGCCTATCCTATCGTTTCTTCGAGCATACGCACTCGCGTTCCCGGCCGCTGTCGCCCATCAAAACTTCGTGTTTCCTACCCCTCATTCCTTCCCGTCCACCCCGTCCCCAGTTTGCGCGAGTTCAAACGTAATCGCCGGGAATACAAGGCAATTTCATCGTTGATCGATCATCAATCGTTCCCCTTGGATCTTCGAGTCTCGGCGTAATGGGGTTCCGATCTGATTGGGCATCTTTTACGACGGAGCGGCGCGAGCTTGTACGACGGTTTGTTGGTGCAAACGAAATTGAAACATGCAGCTCGAATCGATAGTTTGTTGAGAACCTTAACTGAAAGATAAACTGGGTAAGACTTTCCCAGACTACTGATTGTAATTTTTGAATTTTGGGCTTACGTTTCTGTGCGGGGTGACGGACGTATCTTGAATTGTTCATTATGTATGTACAGAATGAAGCCGATCAGCATTCAAGAATCAATCCCGTCGACTTCAGGTAATTTGACGGGTAAGATACATAGTACAATTTCCAAATGAATTTTCATAGAAGCAATTACACGGCGCGAGAATCAATTTCGCCGGGCGTTCCCCAGACAAACTCGGATCGACGGCGAGGAGGCGCCGCGCGGTGAATTCCCATGCGAGTCGTTCACGGTGGAAACTTCGAATTCGAGTAGCAATCTCCCCGGGCAGGAAGCTGTTCGTGTTCTTTCCGTCCTACTGTCTTTCTTCCGTTTACGTGCTCGCTGGGAGGCGGCACGGGTAATGAGGGTGTGCTCGTCAAGTGTTGCACGGAAGCGCAGTTACCGTGCTTCCGATGGCGTTTTCCAGCGAGCTGTGCACACGAGGTTTACGTAGCCGGTTGGCCCCTCTTCTTCTGAGACAGAGAGAGAGAGAGAGAGAGAGAGAGAGAGAGAGAGAGAGAGAGAGAGAGAGAGAGAGAGAGAGAGAGAGAGAGAGAGAGAGAGATCGAGAAAGAACAGGCGACAGCCGTTCGCAGGAACGAGTGGATAGATAAAGCGATTACGCCTCGGTTCCCCTCTTTTCTCGCGCCTTGGCTTTCCCGTCAAACCGCCTCCGCGTTACGTTCGAGATACCCGTGACACAGATCTGCCCCGGAGAACAACGATTTCTTGCGGTCTTATCTACCCGGCTCCTTTGTCTCGACGAAGTCCGAGAGGCTCGGAGTCGTCGCCGCCCTTTTCTTCTCCCTCGATTACACGGTGCAACATTTACCGCGACGCTGTGTATTGTCCCCTTTTCTACCCGCCGACGCCTTCGCGGATCATCCGTGTCGTTTCATCTCTCCCGTAGACTCTCAAAGCGTTCCTCTTGATTCCTCTCTGATGCTGCCGCGCCACGCCGACCGGATGAAACGCGTCGCTGAAGTTCAGAGCTCGTATTAGACCGACATGATTTATGCCTGTCGAGCTACTCCGTTTCCCACGTTGCCTCGTTCCGAAACACTCTCGCGAACGTTTAAGAATTATGCAGTGTTCAGGAAGTTTGTCTAGTTTCTGCTCTATGCACCTTGCCAAAGAGCTTACTCTAGAAAAATTAATGGACACGTTCTTCGAGCATCATAAATATAGCGCTGGTCTAGACTGTTTTAGGAAATCATTTATTACGGTCTGTCTGCGGACTTGCATCGGACAACTCCATTTGTTCTATTTGGTAATTTTTTCTATTCTAAGCGATTTACAAAATATCATGTTTGCTATGTATCTCAACAATCTTGATAAGCTAACGTTCGGAAAACACGAGTCTGTATGAACCTAAGAAAGGTAAGGTGAAGTGCGGTAAGCGCAGACTGGTTTTTGTAAAGTTGGATTTTAATCTTATGTATTTTCAGTCTGCTATGTAAATACTTAACGCTGTCGCACAGTGATCGATTCCTCGATTCTAGGTGGACAAAATTCAAATTTTTGTGTTTTCTTGTAGTAATATAGCTTTATTTCTCAGAAATCATGACAAGTGTATAAAAACAACATGAACTTTAACGATTTATATAATTTCTTTATAATGGACAAATAAAACAATTAATTGTAACATTTGTAAAAATAACATAAATTAAATATTTTATAGTTTTTGTTTAAATACGTGAATACACAATATACAAAATGAAAAGAATTAATCTTAACTTATATTTAAAAATTAGATAAAGTTGTACGAAAATATAATACAAAATTACAAAATTATAATAAGGAATGTGCATGACAAAGGTGCATATCCTAAATTATTATAAATTATAATTGTCATATGTAAATCTCGTATCTTTTTTAAGGTGATTTGAGTAAACTTTTTGACTCGGCTGCTAATTCTTTAGAACATTTTTTAGTAATTTTCCTCTTACTACTTATAAGTGGATCGGACGTTAGAAGTAACATATGAAATATGTCTTCTACATTTTTTTTCTATTTTCTTTTAAAAAGCGGTCGATAGTGCGATGGCATTTCTGCCATTTTTCTTGTACTCTTTTGCAAAAACTTGTAATGTTTGTATGCAAAATATTTTTTGCTGAATCATTAATAGCTTCGATGTTAAAAAAGTTTAGAATCAGCCCTATCATTGCATCAACTTTAGATTTGGTATCTTTAGAACTTGTTGAATACCAGGTTTTAAACATCAGTCTTCGTGGCATACTCCATGTCTTTTCTAAAAAATGATATAAATGACTAACGGGCCAAAACGGGCAAGCGATATTTAGTATCATTATTTTGAAATAAGTATTCTTCAAAACTATCAAAGAACGAAGTCCGGCCGAGTCCGGCGAAAGAAGTTATACAATTTGACCTCTTCTTAAATAATATTATTAGTTAACCTGTTGTATATGATATACACGGCAAAATAAAATTATACCGATATGTAAAAATTAAATACTTACCTTCGCTTACACGCTCCATTTTTTAGATAATAATTTAAACAACAAACAAACAAGTTATACGATGGAGAAGAATTAGTTTATTTATAGTATTTCGCAAAGACAAAACTTTAACGCAGTATTACGTCGTAATAACCACGTGCAATCGAAATATTAGGTTATATATCGAATAAATAAATGTTCGTAAACAATATAGAACGGCAGCGAAGATATCTGAAATTAATCTTTACCATTTTGTTCGCCTAGAATCAAGGAATCGATCACTGTGTGTCGGTGTCAAATGTTTTGCACAGTTGTCACTGGTGAATTGATAATACGTAGAATTTTAATTCTAAATAAATTTTCATTTTGATAGAATATTGTACAAAATGTCAACTACTATGCACTTCCCCCGAAAATGGGGCAAGAGCGTAACTTAGAGTTTTAAATCTCTTTCAAACCTTGTTTCATGTGCAACGGGGCAAGAGCAAAATTATTAACAAGCCTGCTATGAAATGCTTTCTATTGCATTAAATTATATTGTTTAGTTTTATAGTTATCCATTTTGAAACAAACCTCAAAGTTGTATATGTACTTCTCACGTGACTGTTTAGCAGTGGTTCGTTTAAGCGAGGTAATTTATTCTTGGGCCACATCTATGTCGCATACAGTCCCTGCTCACTTTATTAGACTCACCTGAAGAATTGGTGCTTTTTGAAATCTTATAAGGAATTCAACGCTGTTTTCAACCTATGGAGTAATGATTTCGTACTACATATAAGGTTGCCTATCGAAATGTAAAATTTTCTTGCAAGAGCAAAAAATCCCCCTTTTACCATGGCCCGACAATTCACCAGCCCTGAATCCGATTGAAAATGTCTGGGAGTGCCTGAAAAGAGAACTGGCCAAAGAAAATATAACAACAAAGACCAAGCTGATAGAGAGAATAATCTATCACTGGCACCATAACGTTATATTAAAAGAAAATGCACAAACTTGCATAGATAGCATGCCCAGAAGAGTTGCGGCTTTAAGAGCAGCTAAGGATTAACAAAATATTAGTGTTTTAAGAATTATATTGATCTATTTGTGTTTGTATCCATTGTTTTTGTAAAATAAATATATGGAAAATTCATTGTTCATCATTAAGTGATATTTGCATAAGGCATACCCATTATTCATGGTAAAACTCAGAATATCATAATTATAGAGGTGAGTCTAATAAAGTGAGCAGGGACTGTAGTTCATATTTACTTACAGTAAGGAACATAACTGATTCCACACACTTTAAATCAGAATAACTTTTATATGAATGGACCAAACGACTTCAATTTCTCTGTAAGGCTAGAAGAATTAGTTTAGTAAATGATGTGTAAAAAGAGATGTTGAAAAAATACCTTTAGACGGAATTGTGAAAAACCAGAGTAAAAATTGATTTTTACAACTTTTCTAGCTGGGCTAATAACGAAAATTCAAAAGATGTGTCTGCTCAACTGGTATAAATTATATACGCTCGGAAAATTTCATTGAAATTAGTTAATTGGTTTGCGAATTATAAACGATCAAAAGTGGTAATTTGTAGTGTACCATAAAGTGGCAAGTTTTACCATTTTTGATCGTTTATAATTCGTAAACCAATTAACCAATTTCAATGAAATTTTCAGAACTTATATAATTTATACCAGTTGACAAAACACATTTTTTAAATTTTCGTTATTGGGCTAGCTAAAAAAGTTGTAAAAATCAATTTTTACTATTGTTTTTCACAATTCCGACCAAATGCTTTTTCAACTTATTTATTAGACGTCATTTACTATACTAATTCTTCTATCCTTACAGAGAAATTGATGTCGTTTGGTCCGTTCATATAAAAGTTATTCTAATTTAAAGTGTGTGGAATCAGTTATGCTCCTTACTGTATATGTAGCACATTAATAAAAATAAGCTAGAAAAATTTCGCTCATATTATAATTAAAATAATCAGTACATGTACGCACTTACCCCGTTTACGAACTTACCCCACCTTACCTTACCGTCTTTTAATATGTTCCTCAAAACCAGCAATTTCATTGAACTAAATGTGATTCTCTGGCGAACCGTATTTGTCTCCTGACACAAATTGTCACCAGCGGAGCGCGGTTTCAATAAAAGGATCAAGATCGTAAAACGAAGGTTAAGGATCACCGTCTGGGAAGTTGCAAAATCGGGGTCAGGTATTAAACCAACGATCGGACGAAGTGCCGATCGTCGAGTTAAGAATCCGGAGGTGTTAATGCACCTCGGGTGCGCGTGATCGAAGTTTCAAGTGTACCGATTATTCGCGTGATCGATCCCACTCTCCAGGCGGTTCGTACGATCGCGGGATCTCGTCGGGACGAACTTTCGATACAGCTCTGGTCGTTGGGGTCGCCGTTATATGTATATCGATCCCGTCCGGGATCGGGTCGAACGGTGGAAGAGCGACGGGATGCAACTGCATACGGCGTGCAACGGGGTGAACGCACTCGCGGAACGTATGGTGCAATTCGGCCTGTTGCACCGCGTGCAGCAGCGCTCGAGAGCTCGCGTTACTTTAACGGGCCGCAAGGCTGGCAATTGTCGGCCGTCGAGATTATGCTGCTCGCTCCTTATGCTACCTGCTCCTTGTGCTACCTGTCGAGTTGAAAGCGCTACTCAGGACGCTAATGGCCGTGCACCTGAGCAATCAGAGATTTTCAGATCAACAATCGCGATCCGAGAATCATTGATCTTGAGGATCTGTGTACACTTTCAGAACTGATGAAGGCATTTAGCGTTTCTCAACATGTTCTTCAGGGCTTAAATGCTTAGAGGCACGGGTCTGGTTAAAGTTAATGCTAATGTGCCATAGACATTTACTTTTATTAAGCCTTGTGCACTGTTCGAGTTAGATTAATTTATATATTTCGGCAAGACGAATTACAATTTAAAAGAAAGGTTTGCTTCTATGTAATTGATCCGAACAGTGCACGAGAGTTAAAAGCGATGAACTTGAAGATGATGAAGAGTGAAAGCGTTTTATTGGGTCGAGTTATAAAGGACATCCGTTTCTGAGAATAAATTGTAATAATACATTTATCATCGTACTCGAGCTGCCTGATCAGCGACATCAAATCATCGCAAGTAACGGCGAACATACAATTGTTACTTATTTTATGATTGAATAAAATTGATGTAAGCATAAATTATTTATGACTCAAATTAGTGACTTGCGAACTGCTTTTAAAGACAGGACTTTAAAGCAAAAAGAGACCGTGATTTAAAGCAAAGTACCTACCGAAAAGCATAAATATTTCGGAATTAAGACCGATTTTCTATTTTTTTATTGATGTTTCCTATCAGACCCCATTGTGACTCTTCCTGAAAGGTTCTATTGATGCAGAATAATTTGATGATTCTGCGATCCGTCCGCATCGTGCCTCCATGCGGACACGCAGCGATACAGTCCCGCAGTTCAGACCTGGGACAGAATCTTTGCGAGCGATCTCAAGGTCAGCCGGGGGTAAGGTCGAGGGTCAACGATCCTCATGCTTTCCCGGTCGAGACCTGTGCGAGACGCACGTGGACGCTCAAGTTTCTCTGTAGGAGAGCGACCCTTCTTCGTCTGTTGCCGACCCACGCCACGGCGACGGATAGGTTCATTGACTGCTCTCGTTGGAAGGGGAGAGCCCTCTATAGGGGTTGATGAGAGTTCGATTTGGGCTACTTGTTGGGGGAACTTGAAATATTGTTCGCAGCCGGGGCTCGTTTTTACTGCGACCTCGTCTTCAAAATTCGAGTTGGCCTGGAGTTCGCCCCGTTTAGCTGGGTTCCGGTTACTGGCATCCATTTGTAGGCTGATTGCTAGACAGCGGATCTTTATGCAAAATAAAAATTGTCTGCATCAATTCTAAGAAACAGGAACCAAAGCAAATTGCCGTTCTTTCTTTAATCATTTCAGTACGATGAAAATAATACATCGATATCCTTAAATTGTTTTAACCTTCTACTGTCGTAGATTTAATTTATCCATTTTTGTTATAAATACATAAAACCTACAGTCTACTGATCATTGTATCTTTTGCTTTATTTTTTTCCCGACACTATTTATATTCCCTAAATTTTACAAAGTAAGTCAATCACTGTCTAAAATGTAAATGCATTTATCAGGTAGAGCTTTTTCTGTAGTTCCTTAGTCCTTGATTGAATTAAATTTAAAGTGTCGTCCACATTGATCCATTTAGCTTACGTTTCCACATAAATTTGCGGTCCCGTCGTCTGTTCTTTACTTCTTCCTAAAAGCAGCTCGACTTTAAGCGCCGTCCTCATCCTCGGCTCCTCGGCGCTTTCTTTCCATCGCCAAAAAAGAGACGGTGTACTAAAATAATCCGCACGGGACGGTCTCACGTGCACAGTGTTATTAGTGGCGAAGAGTTTCGTTTACAATGTAGTAAAACATGAAACTGGCGAGGAAATTAATCTGCAAACTCGAGAACACTTCCGGAAACGATAAACGCGAGCTTGTTGCGGTTAACGATCACGCCATGGAATGCTTATTAACGCGGATCTTCCAGGGAGACTGGTCGGTTACGACGCAGCCTTCGATTTTTATCGACCACAATTTCCTTCGACATCCTCGCGCCGTTCGACGTTACTCCGACACGACGTGCTTCGGGGGTGCCGACTTTTGCTCGTTTTGCTAGAGCCCCCGTTGCGTCGCATGCACTCACCTGCGAAAAGATCGTCCCGTACGTTTCAACGTGGCGGGAATTCGTGGTCTCGAGAACCCGATATAAAAATAATTCAAGCCTCGATTTTATTTATCGACTATACCTGCCTCGCCGCTCGCGATTTCGCTCCGAAAATAATCCTAAAATAATCCTCGGGCGCCGCACGAACGAGCCGGCAAATTTTTATTCAACACTACCATTTTTCTAAGACCGAGAGACTCTATCGCAAAGTGCTAATCCTCCACGTTAGATTTAAACCAAATTATTCAAATCAATCTGCAATATCTAAACTAATTCCAACATGCGCCAAAAACCTGGCAAGTTTCATAAAAATATGTTGTTTACTATTCGGAAAGAAGAATCGTAAGTATGCACCTCTTGGAAGCAGACTGAGAAATGGCTGGAGATAAAGTTTTAAACAGCCCTTTCGCAAAGTGCTAATCCTCCACGTTACATTGAAACCAAATTATTCAAATCAATCTGCAATAGCTAAACTAATTCCAACATGCGCTAAAAAACCTGGCAAGTTTCATAAAAATATGTTGTTTACTATTGGGAAAGAAGAATCGTAAGTATGCACCTCTTGGAAGCAGACTGCGAAATGGCTGGAAATAAAGTTTCAAACAGCCCTTTCGCAAAGTGCTAATCCTCCACGTTAGATTTAAACCAAATTATTCAAATCAATCTGCAATATCTAAAGTAATTCCAACATGCGCCAAAAAGTTGTCAAGTTTCATAAAAATATGTTGTTTACTATTCGGAAAGAAGAATCGTAAGTATGCATCTCTTGGAAGCAGACTGAGAAATGGCTGGAAATAAAGTTTCAAACAGCCTTTTCGCAAAGTGCTAATCCTCCACGTTAGATTGAAACCAAATTATTCAAATCAATCTGCAATAGCTAAACTAATTCCAACATGCGCTAAAAAACCTGGCAAGTTTCATAAAAATATGTTGTTTACTATTCGGAAAGAAGAATCGTAAGTATGCACCTCTTGGAAGCAGACTGAGAAATGGCTGGAAATAAAGTTTCAAACAGCCCTTTTAGAACGGGCTGGAAAATGGGAGAGTTGTCCCATTGTATCCCACAATTGTATCTTTCATCCATACGGAGGAGCCAATAAGCCAGTTGGGTTAATCGTGAAACAAATTGCTTCGCGATAACCGTGAAGTCGGCCGTAGAAACGATGGCGTCGCCGCGTCCCTCGACGTTCGAGCGATTGCCATTGAAAATCGCTTGTCGCTTAGCGCTGCTGTAGGTCGCGATGACTGGGTGACGCTAAAAATAGTCGGCGGGAACGATGCCGCGGCTATTATTATGCTCCGATCGATGCCGAGGCAGTCGTGGCTAGTTATTTCAGACTGGGTGTCGCGAGTAACACAAGGCAAATGGCCCGCGACGACGGAACGGGCCGGCGACGTCGGAAAAATCAGTTTCCCTCCAGGGCACGAACGTGTCCTTGGCGAGACCGTGTCCCGCGAGAATGGCAAATGGTCGCCACGCGAGCCTAGTACGAATTAAGATGTCGTTATACTGGTTTTACGATTTTCGATCGGGTCGAACACGTGCCTGTCGTCTCGCGTATCTTCAAATTTAAGGAATAACCATTAGAGGCCGTGTTAGACCTGGAGTTAATTGTATTAGAATTATAAGTATAATTAATTGCTTGCCTTAATCAATTTCTATCGAGTCGAGGTCGACTCGCGAACCGAGGAAAACCAGAATCGGCGATAATCGACTTCGTGGAATCTGAATAAAATTCAAGATTCATGGCGACCGTTTATTCAACGGCCTCGGGAGGCCGCCGGAGAATAATCGCGCGTCTTCGAAGAAACGCGGACTCGCCTCTGGTAGCCCCAAGTGGCAATTAATCGGGCCAGGTGAAAAAGAGACAGCCCCACCTCCGACCTGCCCCGAGCCCGAGCTGAACTTGCTGCGGTTTCATAATCGTAACGAACGCAGATATTTCAACGATAAAGTCTCCAATTGCAAGACGACAATTGCAACCTCGACAGAAATATGAATCCACCTAGTAAATCTGAATAAATCTCATTGGATAATGCCTTTGATGTTCATAATCAACCGATCATTAGCCTGAAACGCGTTACAATGGCACAAATTAACATGGACGAACCGCACGGGTGAGCGGGCGCGTTTCGCTGGCGCAGGAAGAAGAACGCGACTGGGCAGGCAGTTTTAATACGTCGATTGAATAAAGTGGCGGTGATTTATCGGGAAAGCGTGTTAGTCGGTCCCGGGGGTGGCCTCCTCCTCGTCTACGAGCGTTCCACACGGTATCCACGTGTGCGGAACCAGGCCGAGGTTGCTACAGCCGCCGGACGCCCGCCCGTATATTTCCGCGTGCGATTTCCTGGCTAAATATGGCGCCGATAAATCCCGCGGCCGGTTTATCGGGTCCCGTTCCATTGTGTCCCGTGGCCTCTCTCGAACGCGAAGCCCACGGTCCGAACGAACCTTCAACCCCGTCGCTCTCCGGTTGCGCCAGCGTGCCTGTGAATACTGTGAATGCGATACGCCACGGTAAATAAGCCCGCCGATACCCGTCGCCATTATCTATTATGGGATACCGACCGATACGGACCGAGTTTATTCCTTCTGCACCGAAATAACTTTGAATCAGCCCACTTCCGACTCGGCTCCGCCATCCCCTCGGCATTTTTCGGATAACTCCACGCATAAAGAAAGACGGCATCTTTATTTCCGAAACCTTAGAAGGCAGAGCAACGATACCTAAATCCTTGCCGATGTTCTCGGAATTGAATTTTTCTAACGGACGTCCGATATCGAAGTTTCCCCTCTACAACGACTTCGAAGAACTTAATACACGATTGTTTGATGGGATAGAAACGAGTTCGGTCGTGTGAAGCTCTCACGTCGTAGTTCTTCAAAGTTGTCCTACTCCAACAAAGTTGGAGTCGTGTGCATATTTTCTAGAACTGTAGTGAGATAGAATGGACGTAACTTTCATAACATTCCGTCAAGGAACGATTCGCGCGGTGAGATTGCCAATCGTTGGACATCCGACATTTTATGTTTTTTTTTAATCTAGGAAATCTCTTATGAGATTTATTACAACATAATGCTTAGTACAGAGTATTGCAGAGTATATTGTATGATATAACGAGAACGTTAGTAACAATATAAAAAGAAACGAAGACCCTTAGACACGTAGGTTACATGTATTTAGAAAGGCTATCATATGTACGCACGCATTAATATTAGGTTCAGCTATTAAGCAACCTATGGCAATGACAATTGAAATCCTGCTCTAGAAAGGTTTTGGATAAGTTTTATCCTCTGATCATTATACAGTGTGTCCCAAAATTCCTTCAACAGCCGGAAATGGGAGGTTCCTGAGATCATTTGAAGCAACATTTTCCTTTGTAAAAATGTTATCCGCGGCTTTGTTTAGGAGTTATTAACGAAAAACACGCACCAATCAGAGCGCGACCTAGACGCGAGTTGGCACAGTCAGCCAATAGACAGTTGGCGCGCCGGGCCGACTGTGCCAACTCGCATCTATGTCGCGCTCTGATTGGTCCGTGTTTTTCGTTAATAACTCCTAAACAAAGCTGCGGACAACATTTTTGCAAAGGAAAATGTTGCTTCTAATGATCTCAGGAACCTCCCATTTCCGAGATTTTCACGAATTTTGGGACAGCCTGTATTGGTTGCACTGCCATAGAACATGGTTAAGCGTTTCCTGCTCTCGGTTACATTTACAATTGGGGTTATCGATGATGCCAATGCGAGCAACTGAAGCAGCCAGATGATAATGGTCCGCCCTGCATCGATTAATTAAAAGAATGCATTGGGTTAGCTTTTCATGCCCAAACCAAGGTGAACGAACATCATTGTAGTATCGTTGAAAATAAGCTTTACCCTTATGTAGCCCTTGATCTTTTATTATTTTAACTGTATTTAAAATCGCACCCTTCTTAAAAGTTTCGGATAGGTCTGTAAATGGAATCTTAGAGACCTTCAAGGAGCTGGCAACAGTAGCGTCTTTAGCTAGGGCATCAACCCCTCTCGTTGCCCCGTATTCCCGAGTGGACCGAAATCCAGAAAAATTTTATCGAGTGATTATTGGAATTTTCATGAAATTGATTAAATTTTCTTTTAATTTCCAAGATGAATCTATTAGTTCTAACATTGAATTTAGACTATTTCAGACTTACTAGAGCACTAAGGGAGTCTGTCAAAATAACAAAGCTTTGGTTATTATAGCTCATCGCTAAATCAAGAGCATCATTCAAAGCAATACACTCTGCTGTAAACACAGAAGCTTTATAGTCGACACTCTTAGTTGTGTGATAATTTAACTCGGTTACTTTTCAATTTTACTATCGTCAGTGAATATAGCGAAAGCAGAATGATCCTCAATCAGACTGTCGATTCTCTGATCGCGATCATCACATTTTTTGAGATTGTATCCAAATTCAAAATCAAAAGGAATTGAGGCAGTAGTAAGCGTTTTGAAATCATAACAAAAGATATTGAAATTAATTTCAGATTCAATTAAGTTAGAAAATTTACGAAAAGAAATTATGCGGAAACTCAATATGTCATTAGGCCTAATTGCTCTGTTTTTAACTCTATTGCAATAACCTTTAATAACTTGGAGACAAAGTGAGCTTTCACTTGAGTGAAGTTTTGCAAGAAAATTGTTACAAAGAAACATTGACCGTTCTTTTATCAGCGGGAGCTTAGATTCAGCCAACATAATATTGGTAGGGGTGCTTCTACGATATCCCAAAGCCAATCTTATAGCAGAGAATTGCAGTTTTTCAAGTTTGTCAGAGATAGTTCGTCTTTTAGGGGAGTACACGAAAGACCCATAATCTATAATGGAACGCACATAACTTTTATATAAAATGAGGAGAATGGCCGGATCAGATCCTCACCACGTGCCACGTACGACATTTTTCATGTTACCAGAGTATATTCGTATGCTACAATTCTACAGACGAGTGTCCCGATTAAACCGGAAGGGCACGCATTCTATGAATCGGGGAAACGATCGAGCAACGGCAAATGAAGCAGGAGATTGCTCGACGCGGTCGCGTTCCGCGAAGATTCATAAATCGTGGACGCCAAGAGCAGATGTCGCGACCGCACAATCATTTTTTCGCTCGGGAACGCCGAGTCTCGAGATAACGTTCTGAAATCAATGCCACGCACATCCTCTCCCTATAAACATCACCCCCTCCATTCCCCCAAACAGCTCTTGGGGTGATATTGAATCCGGAGCCGGAAGAACTGGAAGTCGGCCAATACCGTAAACTATGCGCAAGAGAGCCAGATGCAGAGGGGAATCTCTAGTTAGTTTTAACTACCTGCGAACTGCATTGTAGTCGGTTCAAGTGCTTCCAACTGCTTCCCCAAGAGTTATCCCCGTTCCTGCCGCCGCGTTCGCAGGGAAAGCTCCGGATACGGTCGCCGATCCCTTAATCGCAATTGCCCGCAAATCCTCCGATTATTTCGACCTTTCCGTCCATGTGCGTGTACGAGGTGTCCTCGAACTATTCGCGCCAAGCTCCGTCGAGTGGAACTTCGACAAAATCACTGGGTCTCAACATCAACCCTTTCGTGCTCGTATCAACCCACGTCAGTGTTAACGAATAGATCCACCTATGGAAATTCAACTTTCCTGCTTATAAATTACTAGCCTTATCTTCGTCTGTGAATATTCATTTCCAATAAATATTTCGAACAGGTGTCACAAACTGATAACGAGCGCAAATACGTGATACCGGGGAAAGTAGAACATAGTTGCGATATTTAATCCCTGTTCTTCTTATTCCGCGGAAGTCTGCGCCAAGTCTACCGACAATTCCAAAAGGAAGCATAGTTGATATTCTACTGGAGATAGGAGTCTGTAAAGAATCATTAAACAAGAAATAGGAAATTTCATATTTCAAAACCGATTGGTATATTGATCGTGCAGCTCGAGTAACCGGTTGGGAAACAGCTTGCTCGATTGATTCGGCAGTTAATTGGACGCACCAAAACCGATTGGTTCTTTGAGCTCGTCTCGTTTTCTTCGAGGAAATCGATCGGAATCGGTGGACAGGTCGAGTTTCGAGAAACCGTTCGGAAACACCCGTTACAGAGACGCGGGCGCGCCGGCTATTTGCGCTCGTAAAGAATCGAACGGTATCGCGATGGCGCGGTGTAATATCGTGCCGATAATAAAAATCGCGGGGTGAAAGTGGTCGCTTCGGAAGGCTGATGGCAGAGAGCTATCCCTCGAAAATAGCCGACTCGATAAACGCATGCACGTGGATCGTTAGGTCGAACGGACGATAATGCGGGATAACGGGTGTGGCGGATAATGCCGGAACGTATCACGAGGCTTATTTGCCACGGTGGTGGCGTGTCCGTGGACGCACGCAAACACTTCACGCCCCGATGTTCGGTGGCTCCGAACGCAGCCTTCGCCACCAGGCACAATGGAACGAGGCCGATAAACAGGCCTGCCGAGATTTATCGTTCTCGGTCCTTTGCCAGGAAATGCTGGCCCGATGTAAATACGTTTACAAGCACCGGCGCGGCGCGCGCGTGCACGACGCTGCTGCCGAAGGTACCACCGAAGGAACGGCCTCTCTCTCTCTCTCACTCGCAGCTAATTACACCCACGAGCTCACACGATCCGATTTTCGGCTACCGATACTCTACGGCTAATGAAAGGCACCTCAATACACTTCGCCGAACGCCCAAGCAGTGGAAACCAAGGTGGACGTGTGGAAATAAGTTCCTTCCCCTTTTTTTTCTACGATCATAACTTCTGATTGAATTCGAAATACTTCCCGGTTTTGGCGTCATATGAAAGAGCGTTCTTTTAGCTTTAAGAGGGGTCGTAATGAGCGCTCTGAGAGTTTCCAGTCCTACGCAACAATTTCAAAGAATATCGCGTGCGAGAAGCATCATTTCACTTACTCTTTACATTCCAGCTCAGGAAATCAGCTGTTGAAGCTACTGAAATGGTTTGTGCGGCACTGGGAGAGAACGCTGTATGTTACAGAACATGCAGAAAGTGGTACCAAAGATTTAAAGCCGGAAATTTTCATTTGGAAGACGACGATCGTTCAGGTGCACCGAGAAAGTTCGATGACGGTGAGTTAGAAGAATTGCTCGACGAAAGTCCGACCCAGACGCAAGAAGAATTGGCAGAAAGATTGGGAGTCACCGGACGAACAGTATCTATCCGACTGAAACAATTGGGTAAGATTCAGAGGTTAGGGCGATGGGTCCCACGTGAATTAAGCGAAATGGATAAGAAAAACAGACTCGAGATTTCTGCTGCCTTGCTTTCACGGCATAAAAGTAAAAGTTTTCTACACAAAATTGTTACCGGCGATGAAAAATGGGTCTTATATGACAATCCTAAATGACGGAAATCGTGGGTTAATCCTGGAGAACCTCGGCTTTAGTGGCAAAACCGAACTTGCATTGCAAAAATGTTTGCTGTCTATGTGAGGGGATTTCCGAAGAATCATCCATTATGAACTGCTTCATACTCCTTCACCTGGAAGGACAATAACTGCCGAATATTATCAGGATCAATTAATGAATTTATACGACCAGCTAGAGCAGAAACGGCCGTTTACTGGACAAGGAACAAGACACGTGACTTTGCAGCACGACAATGCTCGGCCACACGTTGCAAAAGGAACGCGAGACACAATTTATGCGTTGGGATGACAAGTTCTGCCACATGCGGCATAATCTCCCGACCTGGCCCCGTCAGACTATCATCTTTGTTGGAGTCTGCAACGAGAAGAAGAAGATATCCGAAAATGTATTGATGATTTCAAAACCAGCGAGCAGCCGTCATTCTTCAAGGATGGAATTTATAATTCACCCACCAGCTGGGGAAGGTTATAGAGAATGAGGGTGATTACTTTAAGACGTAATCTTGTGTCTGATTTATGTAATACAATCTTAAATTTGGAAAAATAGGGGAAAGAACTTATTTGCACACCTAATAATAGCTCAGCGATAATTCTTTCAGCAACGTTCGAACATGAAAGTTATACTCGAGATTGGCTGGTCCACAACTTTAAGAAACCATTTAAAATATTTTAAAACGTCCGCAAAGGATTGGTCTTTAAATCTTGAAAAGTAATCTTTAGAGTAAATAACAGTTTATTCGTAGCACGCTAATTAAGTTGATATCGTTCTCGATGGCAGCAGTTTCGCTCGCCGAACACCGCAGCAGGAATAATCTGTTCGGCTTCCGATAGATTCATCAGCTCAATCATCGGTATTTAATTCGTCGCGAAAACGAACAAGAAGAAGAAACGAACCGGGTGGAGAAACGATCGGCTCTCGAGCGAGAGGAACCGAGTCGAGGTGCAATGAAATTTATCGTTGTCAGTGGGTCTATAATGATCGCCGCGATCAACGGGTGCTCGTCGCAGCACCTACAGATTGCCTCCGGTTCTCGGGAGCGTTAATGCTCCATTCGGTGGACGCGCAGAAGCGTCGAGGACCCGGCAGAAGAAGCCGAACCCGAAGAACCCTATCGCGCTTAATTATTTTCCAATGGTGGCTGCTCGTTTAATCGGATCTCGACTAATCGTACCCTCGTTCTTCTCGTCCGGGGCTGTTCTTCTTTACGGTGTAACACCGTTCGCCCGTGACGGGGCTAAGAGCAGAAGCAGTCGCTCCGTTCGATCGTGAAAGCCCATTCAGGAATTCCGATCGATCCATTCGGAGGAAGCGCGAGAAAATTGCCGGACTCCGGTCCGATCGAGATGAATACACGCTTCCGATTTGATATCGAACCGGTTAATGATCGCCGATGCTCCCGTTTCGAAACGCACCAGTTTTTTCATTCCTGTCTGAGATTATCGAACGGGTTTTCGAAGACTTCGGGATAATTGATCTGATTAGATTAGCAGCAACATTCTTTGCTGTTCACCACTGTCGGGAATTCGTGTTACACGTTAACCATGCGCGGAGGTAAACATTTTGTGCATTTTCTACATCGTACGCGGAGAAATTTTTATTATTGTAATAGACTGCTAATCTTCTTCCCAGGCTGCAGCCGGCTAATTATCCTCTGCGGCGGGACTTATGAATTTTAATGTTGTGAATTTCTAGACTCGAAAATCTGCCACTCGCACAATTAATTAGAACGATACGTTACCATCGTCGCTGGCCAGAGTTAAAAACCGAAGGCGGGGGAGAAAAGTTCCGTGGGTGAGGGCGGCGGGAGGAGTTGAAGTTACTAACGACGGCTTTTGTGAGCCGGCCTCGCTTGTAGCCGGAAATCGGGGGACTCAGGGATTAAACAACACCCCCAAATCGTTTATCATCCCTCTCGCACACACGTTCCAACCGGTGCACGCATCTCCACCCCCGCGATTCCGATAAACGAGCCCGGATTTTATTGACGGTATCTTCTCCCATTTGGGGAACTGCGGATTTCGTCTGTTGCTCTCGAATTTCCAGATTTACGATCTTCTCCGATACAGAGAGTGAAACGATCTTTCCGGCTCATCCGAATCTATTAGATTTAATTACGGAAACGTGGATTTGAAATTTGTCGACGTTTAAGGGTTGATTTTACAAGAATGATAGACTTCCGTTGATTCCGTGTGCATCGACACAATAAAAATGATTTACAAGAGACTAATAAAGTGCACGAAGTTGAAAGTGGCGAAAGATGAACAGCAAAAGCGGGACAAAGAAAGCCGTACCGTTAACACCGGCGATTAAAGAGCGGCCGAGTTGTGTTGCAAAAAGTATTCACCGGTCGCGTTGGAATGGCGACCACGATGGTAGGAAATACACACGCGTGCACAGGCGCTGCATTTTCGTCCGTGTTTCTACGTACGGCTAGAGTGCACTGACCGACCTTGCGATCTTCAACCCGTCTTTCCGGCTCGCCGGCATGCTGTCCAGAATATTCATTGCTGTCGTCGCTCCTCCGGCCCATGAATTTCCACGAAAATTGATGCGTGGCGTCGGTAAACAAAGAACCCCACTATGTATTCCCGTGAACAACTGCCGAGTAGGCTGGGCAGGTGGACGTTCATTTCCAATAAAACGTAATCATTAGTCCTACAAAAATTTTACAAAATTTACCTCTAGAAAGAAACCTGCATATCATTTAAAATGCAGTCTAAACATTTGAGACTATACATTTCGTTTAAAAATTTCTTCCATGTTCGTTTTCGCTCTTCCATCAGGAACAAAATGGTTCCCTCAAGCCAGCCAATATTTCCCCGAGAAGACCAACGTATACGTCAGGATACAAGAGTGCTAATAAAATAGAAACGACAGTGTTACCGTCATAAATCAGCGATTTCGATGAACCGGTTGGCAAGCATCAAGGGCCCATCGAAGTCGCGAGCTTCAATTAATTATATGCGCCCGCGGAAGAACCGCGAAAGTTTCTCGAGGAACAATGTTCATCCGAGAAGTAATTAAAACTCGCCGGATTCATGACGACACTCGAGATCCAGCGAAACAATCCGACCGAACATCGACCAAAGCTCTGTCAATACGATCCCTCTTCTCGTCGACGATTCTCCACCGGTAGATCCTGGTTGGGCGGTGGTAGAATAGCGACGGGGTGGAAGGGTCGTCTTGTCTGGAGGGGGTGTATACCCGGTGTTCCGTCGAAAGAAGAAAAAAGGACGAGACGAACCCATTCCAGCCTCGTTTTCTGCCCGCTCTTGTTCACTCGCGAAACGAGTAACCCGCTTTACGACGATTCCCGTGGAACGGAATCTGCGATACGCTCGAAGAAAATTTCGCAGTCGTCTCTATCTTAGCCCGTCTTCAGCTTCGGGTTCTCCTGCCGCTTCCTTGGTCCTACGGAATCGTACTTCACCGCCTTTCACCGTCTCTCAACGGTGAATCCCTTTGAATTTTATTCCGCGACCTATCCCCGAAAACGATCCTCCGCTGCACCCGTCTTCCGTTCTCGAAGACACTCCGAATTTTGGCAACCTCGCTGCCTTCGCTGAAACATCAATGGACTGTTGACCTCGTGATTCGCTCGAATGCGCGAGCGTTTTGTTGATGAAGTCGCGCGCGGCCCGGTGCGGTGGAATACGTACTTCAGTTTCGCAGTGGTGGAGAGCTCGCAGCGCGAATTCGGCACAGTTGCCGCCGCGTTTTTTCGCGCCTCGGTGACTTTAAATCGCACGGTTTGTGTAGCTTTCGGTGCTCGAAACTTTGGCTCCTTCCGACCTCAGAGTTTCTGGGAAGTTTGATTTAAGACGCGGCATTGTGTCCGGAATTTCCTGAGACGCGGCCGACTTCAAATTAGTGGCGGCGAGAGGTGTGTCGGTTTCTTTGTCTCGTTTCATGTCTTGATTAAGGACCACGTTTTTGTTCACTACGAAGAACGGCAAAGTTTAATTTTATAGAAACATTTACGTAAATGTATTTGAAAGACGTTCATCGTAGTGAGCTTTGATCAGCCTTGATTTTACACGAATGTTGTTGAATAATGAACAGAGTTTGCTTCAAAAAACGCTAAACAATATTTATTAAAAGATGTATCATATAAAAACAATGTATAAATGTATCTTGCGCGATGCTGTCAATTCAGCAACCGTTTCGTCGAAGTGCTCGTACAGAACTGAGCTACGCACTTCAGTTCGGCAAAGGTCTGCATAGGAGAACTTATACCTGCATGCTATGCTTTTTAGGGAAAACCCAGCCGTTACCCGGTAAACGGACAGGAAAGGTCTTTATGACTGACCCTCGTAATTGCCGGAACGTCATCGAACGCACGTAATATTAAATAGGATTTTTTCGTGATTTACAGCAGGGAAAGTACCAACGAAGTAGAGAGCGTTTTAAATCAAAATATAAACTACAGATTCATGCAAGAATCCAACAGTCGTCCTTGTGGACACTTGTCTCGTGGAACGTGTCGTGCGTTCTAATAGAACACTTCTTTATTTCAAAGAAGACTTATTTTTCGATCGATACATTTTTCAATTCAAATTTTAGGGTTATGTTTGCGGCGCATTAGGTTCGATCATATAATACACAAGGATAGCAATTTTTGTAGACATTTATCAAACGTTCGATTCGGATGTGAATCATTTACGTTGAAAGACACGTTTGCTATAGAATGTTTTCTATAAGAGAAAAAGAAAGATGGTGGTGTTTCGTCCTAGACCCGCTAGAGGACTCATCAGTAAGGCTATCTAGCGGGTCCTGCCTTAGACGCAAGTGTCTGGAGGAGGGACATTAATATACTAATTGATGTCATTTTAGTAACTTGCGAGAAAGTCATTCAACCATTTGTCCATCTTGTGGACAATGTCGAAACTAGGCCTTTCTCGAACTGTTGTAGGTTTTTCGCCAATTATGATAAAGAAGACTTATTTTTCGATCGATACATTTTTCAATTCAAATTTTAGGGTTATGTTTGCGGCGCATTAGGTTCGATCATATAATACACAAGGATAGCAATTTTTGTAGACATTTATCAAACGTTCGATTCGGATATGAATCATTTACGTTGAAAGACACGTTTGCTATAGAATGTTTTCTATAAGAGAAAAAGAAAGATGGTGGTGTTTCGTCCTAGACCTTCTTTATTTCACTTTGATCTGAAGAAATCTTCCAGTAGACGAAAGAAATTTTTCTCACTGTAAGAAAATACGAAGTTGCGTATAAATTAACCACGATCTATCGATCGGTGACGTTTCTTGAGGATAATATTGTTAGAGTCTCCGTTGAGAAAATCAACGTAATTTCATCTACGTAGAAAATTAGAATTTCAGCGATATGAAAATTTGTCGAGAACGTTCACGAATAATGTTCCCCGGTATCGCTCAAGTAGAAAAGTCCGCGACGCTAATCTCCGGCGATCTTACAAATCCGCCGGTTTCCCAAGAAGCGGTCGTACATTAAAGAAGTAGAGGCGCCCTAGTAATTGCACGCTGCCATCCGGAGACCCATCAGAACTCTCATTCCCTCCAAAATAGGCTATTCGCTGGCAGCGAGGCCAGATTCCTTGCCGAGCCCTTATCGCGTTGAAAAACAAAAGCGACGGGGGTTAAACCCCAGTGACCCACATTACACCGTGTCACGCGAGAAAGAAAAAAAGGTCCCAAGAGCGATCGCAGGGAAGGTTCCCTTTTGCAGAATGGGAAAAAGAAAAAGGCGAAATAAGTGAGCAGAAAATAGCGATGAAAGTGGCAAGCAACCACTTTCGAACCACGACTAATTGCCACCACTCTTGTTTGAGAACCGCTGACGCGTGATAGTCGCGTGGCGCGGTTATTTTCGAGCCGGCGCAGCCTCGTAACAATGTTACACGTTCCCAGGCTTTCTTATCTGGAACTGTCCGTGTAAACTCGTCGGGTAACGTATGCGGCGTCGCGACGCTACGTTTCAACGGTTCCAACGGAATACCAAACATCTCCGCGAACGAAATTGCTATGCAGAGTTTATCTTAGGCGTCGCCCGTAACGGGCGCATCGTTCCTTATTTCCTACGCGCGAAGCGGTTTCAAAGTCGACGACGCGCCCCGGATGATTTCCTTGGGGTTCGCCTTCTCGCTGTTACGCGATCGGCCGACTTTCTGCGATCTCCTCGCCGGAGATCGCTCCTCCGATCATCGCGGATCTGGCGATCTCGTTCACCAGACGCTTAAACTTGACTCTATTCGGCGATCAGCGTCGAGATTCTGTTGAAGTTAATAAATGTTCTGCAACTCCTCGCAAAGAAGTACATTCATTAAAGGTTATTAAAAATTGTTTGGATCAATCCAGAACGTGGAGACGCTGGAACAGGTGGAGCAGATCGATTTTTGCGGTAGCACAACTACAATAACACTGTGTCGAGTTCGTAGCGCTACGTGAACCGATCTTAATCCCACCGCGAAGAAGTACCTGCGTCTCACTTCGGTAATAAATTAGCGTTACACGGATGCGCAAGAGTGTTCGTGCTTCGACTGCTTCGCGGAGTTCGCTAAAATCAATATTGACATCGAACCGGTCTCATGTTGTCAAAGCTGCCTGTTCTTCGCGAATGGCGGTCCGGCTGTTTGCCAGGTGATTTAAGCGCATAAATAGACGATTTATTTACGGGATCGAAATTTCTACGTACTCGTTCGAAAATAGAACAGTCATGGCAAATTTGATTTCGGCTCGAGGATATTTTGAGATCAACTGGATCGTGGAACTGCTCCTCTGGAACGTGTCACGTTCACAAGGAGGATTTGCTGCAGAACATTTTTTTGTGAGCGTCGGACAAAGTTCATGGGTTTCGGGAACGTTTTGAAAACGTCAGAGCGAGGCGACTTTATGATCTTGTTTTCTTTTTTCCCCTGTACGCGTTCGCCGTGCACAATCTAAATTTCCAACGACCGGAATCCTAATTACTCCGGGCACTAACGCAGTCACTTGGCGAGCGTTCTTTCACGGTGCTCGCGCTGGGGGCCAATGTTGCATGCATATCAACGTCGTTATCTTTCCCCGGTTTTTGGACCACGCTGACGGCACGCGAAACACCCGCGACCGTTTCTCATTACGACAACTTTCCTCGTGCCAAATTACGTTTCACCGTTTTCATTCGCGGCGAGACGCGAGAGTGCCCCCAGACCTTCTCTACATCAGCCGCCATTGAATTCGTTGCAACCAATTACCGTCTATTATCACCTTAATAGCTGTCCTTGTTGGAAATCGTCTGCTTAAAAAACGAGCAGTGTCTAAATTAATTAATACAATCGCTGTGCGTTCTCTTTCTCTTCGTTCGAGATATTCGAACGGAACTGCGAAATTCTATTGCACATTCTTTCGCACTGACACCTACAGTGGGTGTACAAAGTATTCGTACACCTTTTAAAATCTAATAACTTTTTTATAATTGTACCAAACGACCTGATTTTTTATAATCAATTAGAAGCATTGGTTTACAAACTGATATGCAAAAAAGATTTTCTAATTCAATTTAAGAAAAACATATTTATAATTTTAATATTTCTAATTGAAAAAATCAGGAACAAGTAATTTTGACTCATTGAGTAGTTCTAGTGTTAATAAACTTCGGACATTTTAGAATATTTTAGGACAAAAACGAAGATAGAAATCGCAGACGGAAAATGAAAAAATGTGATCCGAATAGTATGGACACCGCGTAAGTTTTTCTCGAATTGTACAATGAATCGTTTTAGATTGAACTGTTTCTTTGCGGAAAGTAGTTCTCCAAACATTACAATTTACAAGGTTGCAGGTAAAAATAAAAAAGGCATTTTTTTAAACTTTTTTATTTGGGCCCTCAATGAAAATTGAAAACATATGTTTTCTAGATCCATGTTCTTTATACACATGTTGGAAATTTCATCGAAATCGATTGACCCAGGAAAAAGCATGAAGCGTCGAAAGATGTACGATTCTGTGGATTTTAAGCAGGAACTGATCAAAAGTCGTGGAAAACTGCGATTTTCACCATTGTTAACCGCTTGTAGCTCGCGTGTATGTTAATCGATTTCAATGAAATTTTCAACATGTGTATGACTAACGTAGATCTACAAAACATACATTTTAAATTTTCATTAAGGACCCAAATAAAAAAGTTTTAAAAAATGCCTTTTTTATTTTTGCATTTAACCTTGTAAATTATAATTTTTGGAAAATCTTTTTTGCATATCATTTCGTAAACCAATGCTTCTAATTGATTATAAAAAATCAGGTTGTTTGGTACAATTATAAAAATGTTATTAGTTTTTAAAAAGTGTACGAATACTTTGTACATCCACTGTACATATATAAAAGTCAAAATTAAGTCTAAATTGATTAATGCAATCGCTATGCGTTCTCTTTCTCTTCGTGCGAGGTATTCGAACGGAACTGCGAAATTCTGTTGCACATTGTTTCGCAACATCTATATAAAATTTATTTTGCTTGTTAAAAAATGAATAATGCATTGAAAAAACAGAGGAATCAAGAACGACTCCAACTTTATTGTAGCACTATTTTTTTAACGAAATTATTGTCGTTCAAATGTCCATAATCTTTCGAGAATGGGAAATGTGGTGTCTGATTTAAGCGAGAAGAGACTAGTAACTTGAATTACATTCGTATGAAAATTATTTAGCGAAAAAGGGGTAGTGAAGGAGGTGCAGTAGCGGAGCGTATGCGCCGAAGAGAGGAATCAATCACGTGTTACGATTCTTACACAAACTAAAAGTAGATAGCTTATGCATGCGGTGCACCGACCGCAATGTGTTAACCTTTTGTGGTCGAAGGCCGCGATATTCCTGGCAAAGAGCTTCCACAAGCCAGCGTCTTCAGCTCCGCTTTTGCCTTCATTATTTACGATTTCTTGACGAGAATAAATGACATGTACAGGGTGGTCTATGGATCCGGGCCAGGCTCTGTCATTGCGGACTGGTTGCAGATGCAGGATCGAATTCTAAAACAGAATTTCATGTTCTGCACACCTTCGTGCCGACGTGCTGTCCCAGGACAGGCTCCACGGGACAGGAAATTCAGTTTGTTGTGACGGCATCGAGAAATTCTACAAAACGTTTCGTCCTCGAAAAAGATGAATTAAACTTTATGAATCTACTTGATACATTGCCACTGTAAAGACTTCACAAACAGAAAAATTAATTAACTGAACGTTCCCTTTGTCTGAATTCATTTTACAAAATACGAGATTTGTTTCCGAATCTAATTAACACACTGTTCCAAGGAAGACGGGGCAAACAGGAAACTCAGCTGATCGTGTCACCAGCAGTGATCAAATAATTCTGCAAAGCGTTTTGTCTCTGATAAAAAATTAATTGGTCTCCCTTTGCGTCGCGGAAGAAAATATCGAACCCCTTCTGTCCGAATTCGCTTTGCGGAGTAGCAGTTTCTGTTTCTGAATCCAATTACACGCAGCCATACATTTCGAGGGCACAAAAACCCTCGTGTCTATTCATACACGTCTCTGCAGACCATGGCCACGGTAATTCCGTTAATTTTCGTTCACGAAGCACGACTATCAATTAATTAACAAATTAATATCTTTGTTAATTCCGCCGCCACCGGTCGATATCGACGATACCGTATTCTATTAAACACTTTACGGTGGAGGGTGAAGACTGGATCGAGTTAATTAATGGCTCTCGAAATTTCGTTGCATTCGTTTCGCCGTTCGCTTGACCGGCATTATCGAGCCCGAATCGCTTCTAATTACCCTACGGTCGTGCTCTTTTAAGCCGTTCCGCGGGCGAGGCGAGTCGACCGTTGTAAAACAATATCGGCAATCTCGTAATTGAACTTCTCTGCGGTTCGCGCGCTATTATTCCGTCATAATAGATTACATTAAGCCGCCGCATCCGGGTTAATCTAGCGAGAAGTTGTATATCCAGAACCCGCCGCGCGGATTAGTTTAAATCTATCTCTCTCTCTCTCTCTCTTTCTCTTTTTCTCTGTTTCCCTTTCTCGCTGCCGCCGGTGAAATCGTGTTCGAAGGAAATGCGCCTGCCTCGCAACGAATCGAACTTTCTTTTCTTCATTTTCCCGGGACACGATCGATTCTGCTAAATCGAACAGCTGTACCGGAAAATCTTTTTAACGAGCCGACGAAGGAACGCCTCCTACAATTTTTCCTCGCCCTCGAATATAATTATTTTCACGGGATACTTTATCCCGGTCTACTGCGTTTGCAAAAATGTTCCCTTCGGCTAAACAGTTCAATTTCATCTGACAATCGATTTAATATCTCGTATAAAAATAAATACTCGTACTACATCCTGAATAAATAAAAATAAATTTTTTAAAAATACCACGTTTTTAAAACGGACTAAAAAGTATAAAATAAAATTTTTAAAAACGCCACGTTTACAAAACGGACTAAAAAGTATAAAATAATTTTTTCTAGCCCCATACAGATTCCTAACCCCTGAAAATTTGTGATTGTGAATTTTTAATAGCTAAGAAAATACTTGTAAGATTTAAAACGAAAAACGTGGGGCGCATGCAATAGATAATTGATGAATGAACACTAAATCACTAACAACTTTATTGCACTGCAAATGATATGAAGTGTTGTACGAGATTTCTCAGCGGCAGCTACTCTCTACACTCCTTACTATGTATTATCTTGCGCCCCACGTTTTTCGTTTTAAATCTTACAAGTATTTTCTTAGCTATTAAAAATTCACAATCACAAATTTTCAGGGGTTAGGAATCTGTATGGGGCTAGAAAAAATTATTTTATACTTTTTAGTCCGTTTTGTAAACGTGGCGTTTTTAAAAATTTTATTTTATACTTTTTAGTCCGTTTTAAAAACGTGGTATTTTTAAAAAATTTATTTTTATTTAAATAATTATTTTCTGCTTTTTAGTCTTGCATGTGTGAAATTTTATAATCGATTTTGAACATTTTGATGAGATTATAACAGAGACATGTAGTAAATTTCAGACGGTATTGCGACGCGTCATATCGAAAACGAACGCCGTGGTAAAATGTCAAAGATAAAGGTTCGAAGGAGAATTTCGGTGTAACTGTTCTTTCGCTTGGTAAACAAACATTATAGTATACTAATACGTAGTAACTTTGTAAACACCGCACGGAGCTCGAACGCATACTGAGCTGCTTCGGTGCGAAGCAGGTCAGTGGAGTGGGAACCAAGTGGGCACTACCGGTCGTCGCGCGGGGACGTGTAACGGTTAAATTTTTAATAGTTTTTATCTCCTAAACGCGTAGGCTGTTGTAAATTTAAAAAAATTTTTTTTAAATACCGCATTGTCATATAGTACTGAGCTATGTTTAAAATTTCAAGTCTCTAGCTCATCGAGAAGTTAGTTTAAAATCAGTTGTAAAATTTGTACCGAACAGACAAACAGACATACAAGAAAGCGACATAATAAGAACGTGGTAAAATATTTAATGGCATACCTGGTGATTTGGCGACTTCTCTGTGAAAATCATCATTAACGAACTGCTCCTTCTTTTGTAGACATTATTTCGAGATTATAACAGAGACATGTAGTAAATTTCAGACGGTATTGGGACCGCATCATATCGAAACGCCGTGGTAAAATGTCAAAGATAAAGGTTCGACCGAAAATCTCGGTGTAACTGTCCCTTCGATTGGTAAACAAACATTATAATATAATAATACGTAGTAACTTTATAAACACCGCACGGAGCTCAAACGCACACTGACGCACACTGAGCTCCTTCGGTGCGAATCGGGTCAGTGGAGTGGGGATGAGTGACAGAGGGAACGGGTAGTGGAGTAGGGAGCGCTGTCGCGCGGCGTGGCGACCGTTGAACGCGGTGACGTAGGTTTCGCGGGGGGGTGAAAAGGTAAATATTTAATTGTTATATCTCCGAAACGGATAGACTTTTTAACAATTTTTTTTTTGAATAATGCATTGTCATCCAGTTCTGAGCCATGTAACCGATTTCAAGTCTCTAGCTCATCAGGAAGTTAGTTTAAAATCAATTGCAAAATTTGCCACCGAACAAACAGACAAACAGACAAACAGACAAACAGACAAACAAACAAGAAAGCGAGCTAATAAAAACGTGGTAAAAACAACTGTATTCTAACGGAGAACATTTTTTCTGTTTCAGGTAAATTCATTCAGGATTATGAGCGGTTCCTCACGAGATAAAAACGCAGGTTAGACGATGATTAAAACTTTCTATGCCGTTTAAACTATTCAAAGCTCTTGCCTGAGGTGTAATCTAATTTGAAGGTTCAAGACTTATTACATACAAGGTGTCCAAAAAATGTTGTACTTCCTCGAAAGTCAAATTACCTCAGGAATCATCTCGTTCGAGGAAATCCAACATTTTTGGAACATTCCGTATGTCATTTTAGATCCCTATTAATTTATGATGAAATGTTAAAAATAGTCAAGTTTGACGTACGAATGCCATGACGTCTCTGAGACGTCGATTCAAATGACTAATTTATCAGAATCGCCAGAAGGAGATCGTACAGAAAGAAACAAGCTCCTTGCTTTGAACAGCATAGAAAGTAGAAACTCCATAGAACTAAACGATAAAAAATAGAAGACTAAGAAATAATTCAAACACATCGCAGCTACAAAATTCCCGACCGCCATATTCGCGCATTAAACACGTCCGCGTGCGTTTAGTTGCGTCAATAGTCCAAACGCTTGCCACTCTGATTGATACAATTAATCTGATTGATAGAATTATACCAGAAATCCAGCGCATGTAGTCAATCGATTGGTATAATTAATACTATTAACAGCGTTAGACATCAAGACGTCCGTATTCATCGATATAATTAATTCAGCAGTTCGATGAACGAGCAACGCAAACAGGTGGAACAACAGGATAGTTCCTCGAAAATCTTGGCGTTACTCGGAACTCTATTCGTCGGTCACGCAATTTGTTCGGGGAACTCGATTTCCGCTTTCTTGTTTTGTATGAATGCAGAAGTTGACAGAATACGTGTCGCTAATGATTTCGATGCAAATTGTCTGAAATTGCTTATCCCCCACGGAACTTCTCTTTCCGTGGGGGAGGAGGAGGGCGCAGGCAAAACGGGAAGGCGGTGAAGAAGAAGGAACGATGGGAGCGAGATTAAACCGAGTGCAAATATTTAATTAAATCCGACGAGCGCGCATGCCCGCCGGTGGCAGTTTGCCGGCGTCGCTGCAATTTCTTCCCGAGACTCGCAGTGAAAGTGGATGCGCCTCGGTGCAGCCGCTGCATACGCGCCCGGGCTGCTTTCGAGGCAATCGAGAGTGCGTAAGAAACCCCGCGGCCATTCTTACTCGACTCCCCGATGATTCCAGCCGTGTTCCCCTTGAATTATTATACCAGTCAAAAAATCAGAAGCATCGTTAAAGGAGAACATTTTTTATGCTGTATGTAATTTCAATGCATTCGCCAGTCGAATTAAAATTTTTGTGAAGACTGATACATATTAATACTAGAACTACCGAGCACTAAACGCAATTGGCATACATTGCCTTATAATAATGACAAAATTGCATTTGTTTCGATTTTGTACCAGTGTTGTTTAAATATGTACTTCAATAGAGAAGTTGACTAAAAAGTTTCTCAGATAAACATATTCATAATTTTAATATTTCTGATTGAAGAAATCAGGAACAAGTCATTTTGATTCATTGGGTAGTTCTAGTTTCAAGAAACTTCGGACATTTTAGAATATTTTAGGACAAAAACGAAGATAGAAATCGCAGACGGAAAATGAAAAAATGTGATCCGAATAGTATGGACACCGCGTAAATTCTTCGTGAATTGTACAATGAATCGTTTCAGATTGAACTGTTTCTTTGCGGAAAGTATTCGGACGATAATGAATTCAGAGAATTCATCGGAAGACCGGATAATCGAGGTTCTACGGTGTGCAGAAATTTTCGCGCCGCGACGTGGCACGCAATCTAGGAGCCAAGAGGTTAAATCCAATATTTAGAGCGTCCGACGGAGTCACGTCTTTGTCCGTGATTATTCCTGTTTTTTTTATGGTCGACCGCGTTGCGGAATAAAGCGAGGTACATAGTGGGAGGAAAGATTATAACTGGCACGGCGCGCAGCCACGTAGAAATTTCCTCTCGCAGCCGGATCTTCAAAGTAGGCGGCTCTGTGAAAGACACGAGTAGAATCTACACGATTCGAGTAGAGCACGCTCGAATCTTCTGTCTGTAACCAGAATGGCCGAAGTGCCGGTGAACTTTCCGGGCGAGCATCGGCCACGAAGAAGTTTCCGCGATCCGGGGGTGAAATCGCCGCTTTTAAATCAACCCGCCCCGTGGACGTTCGGCGGCCCGTGCAATTTGAAAGTTAGATTGCTTAAGGAGCGCCGTTTGACGGTCGTCAAGAGATGACAGAGATATTTTCCTGTCGGGAACGTATTGTCTTGCGTCCCCGGAAGTGCCCGGATCGTTTTCAGACCGTTCCAAGAATCTGTTTATGTCGCCGGATTCTCTTCAAACACATGATTACTTTGATGCTCTGGTATTCTGTGAACGACAGTTAGGATCTTCATGCTCGTATTAATTTGCATATGCCAAAGAGAATACGTTAATACTAATATTTGCTACAATCTCGTTAATCTCCGTTGGATAGGTTGCTTGGTTATTTTACGCTACAAATACATAAAATCCGCATCACCCCGCGTTGTTCCTGCAATTGTTCTTAACGTGAGAGCTCAACCACACATAATTATAGAAGCACGTACGAATTTTACGTAATGGCTCGATCAACCCTGAACTTGGAGAGAGAGTGCTTCATGCTGCAAACTCGTGGACTATATTACAGTCTATTCATACTCAACAATTATCCATAAACCTCCACTTAAAAGTATTTAAGTAAAAAAGAATTTTTAATATACCACGTTTTTAAAATATCATTTGCAGTGGAATCAAACTGTTAGCGACTTAGGTGAACAATTCATGCATCAATTATAATTGAGTATTGCATGCGCCCCACGTTTTTCGTTTTAAATCTTACAAGTATTTTCATAGCTATTAAAAATTCACAATCACAAATTTTCAGGACTATCTGTACGAGGCTAGGAAAAATTATTTTCTGCTTTTTATTTTGCGTCTTTTCGTCCGTATCTCTGTATGTCTGTAAATGGGACACCTCGAGAACCACTTCATCAAGTTTGAATGGGAAGAACTTATTAGATTTTCTACTTGATGTCCATAATTTGATAAACTCTCACTTCATGGAACCCAAGAAACTGCTTCTTATTTGGATCCCTTCGCATATTGGAATCACACATAATGAAAAGGTTGACGTACTAGCTAAAGAAGCATCTTTGTTGGCTATTTCTCCTGATATCCTGGTTCCCTTCTCGGATTTTTCCCACAGCTTTAGGAAACAAGTTAAGAATCTAACAAAAAATTATATTCTTGCAGAAGCAGGGTTCAAGGGTATAAAATTTTTCAGATCCTTCTATCACTCTGGGCCTATACCTTGGTTTGCTCACCTCAGGCTCCCTAGAGAATTCATTTTCTGGGTTAATAGACTTTGATCTGGACACTATCAATTGAGGGCCTCCCTTTTTAAGATCAATCTTGCTGCCGACACAAGTTGTCCATGTGGTTGTCTGGTACATGATCCTAATCATGTGTTATGGCAATGCCCGATCTATGACAATAATAGAGATGCTCTAATTCGCAAACTTTGTAACAAGGGTTTCTTTCCACCCTATACAATAGATTCCTTTTTGTGCGGACCTACTCTTTGTCCTTTATTTTATATACATACATTTCTTAAGTCTCACTGTTTATATCTTTAGTGTCAATGTTGTATTCGAAAATGTTCATTATTTTGTCTCAATTCTAGTTTATAGGTTATCAATGTAATGTTAGCATGCACAGCCATGTGGGGTTTTATAGCTTAATAAAAAAAAACTTATTAGATTTCGGTAAACAAACATTAGTACTGTAGGAGGCAGGCGTAGAAAAGCAGGCGTTCAATAATACAGAAAAACACCTGATCGAGGCTTTTGAACTCTCCTGCGTGCGATCAAGCGTGTGTGTATGCGTGAGCGCCGACGGTATTGCGACCGCGGCACACAGTGGTCCGGATCGAGAAATTCAGTGACATTTTGTTATAACTTTTGAACCATTAGAGATATTGCAATGAAATTTTCACTAAAAATATTTAAAAAATAGTCATTTTTAATTATAGATAATTAAATATTTTTTGCATTTGTTAAACAATATTTATTAATTAATTTTCATTCATACTTTGTTATTGATAATAAATTTGTTTACATATAAGTTCACAAACTATTTTTTGTAATAATTTATAATAAAAATTTTTTCGTGCATACCGAGAAGTTCTGTGATACTGCCACAGCTTTTGAATCGTAAAAGTTATTCTGATGAAACTTTCACTGAAAAATATGAAAAAATAATCACTTTTTAATGATAAATAATTTAATACGTTTAGTGTTTGTTTAATTATTTTTAATAACATTTTACTTACTTTACTGGCTGATTTACTTAAATCTATGCAAGCATCAATTCTGCAGCTTCTTGATCTAGCGGCCTTTTCTTTTTATTTTGTGATTTTACTCTTATAGCAGTATATAATAAACAATTGACTGTAGGCTACAATCAAAACAGTCCGCTCGCACGCGCGCGAGGTTCTTCGCGTCTCGCACAATCCTGGTGCTCGACGCAGCGATGGATACACTTGAATCACTAATAACTTGCGTCGATGGACGATGTTGGTAGTAAATCGTGCATAACTATATAGGGAAAAGTGTACTGAACATTGTACAATTTGTAAACATGCGGTACTAATTGGAACTCAAAAGATATTCCGTATCAAAGATGAAGAATTTTGACAATTTCCGAGCCTTCACTATAGATTATTTTTTTAATACATTATTTAAATTAATTTTAAATTGTCAGTGTAAATTTTTATCGTAATGGAATTCTCTTCATTTTAAAAGAAGAACAGAGGAAAAATATTAAACAGGTGTGTCAGGGCATCCAGATAAAGATAAGTATCTTTTTTCTGCGAAACAGGCTATTTTCAAAATGCCCAACTTCAAGTGTTCGTCGCGATTACAATTTTAGTTATATTTTATTAATTTCTTTATTTTCGAGGTAGATGGATATTTATGAAGCAATACAAACTTTGTACATGTCAATATGAGAAAGTTCATTTTTCGACAAAATGTCACTGAATTTCTCGATCCGGACCACTGTGCGGCATATCGAAAACAAACGCGAGCGGCTGCGAGAACGAACAGCCGGCGTTGAGACCGTTTACCTCAACGTACGAAAATTCAAACGAACTAAATAGATCTGGAACGTTCGATCGGGGAACCGATAAAATATTGCATTGTCATCCAGTTCTGAGCTGTGTTTAAAGTTTCAAGTCTGTAGCTCATCGGGAAGTTAGTTTAACATCAATTGCCGAACAGACAAAGAAACAGACAGACAAAAAAGCGAGTTAATATAAAACGTGTTAAAATACCAGCAGTGGATACATCCTGTAGTTCGATTATTCAACAGTGTCACTGTGGACTGATTTTTCATCGAAACGCTGTTTAAACGTTTTCATTACTATATTTTACTGTGTTTCGATTAACAATTCCCCATATTCTTCGAAAATAGAATGGCTCGTTACCGATCACCGCAAATCGATCGGGAATAACAAAATTAAGAATACGTCGGCATCGCCGGCCGAAATGTTCGGGCGAATGTTATTTAAGATTCACGGTTCGGCCGCGATAAATCTCCGAAACGAGATGGATCGACGGGAAATCAATATCCCTGGCGAATAATATAATACTTTCACGAGCTCATCGATCGACTTCCGACAGACCGAGGGCAGGTACGTTTCTCCGGTAATCCCTGGTAGGATTCTAATATCCATTAGTCCACTCGACGTCTGGCTAATCTATCTCACGGTCGTTTTCTCGATTTGCATAGCTTCCTGGCTTTCTTCCACCGGGGGCCGGCTCGTTTGTCTCGCAACGAGAAAACTGGAGTTCGATCGTACATCACGTTCGCGCCGCGGATACACCTCGATATTCCTAATGCCCGGGGAACACGTAGATGCCTCGATAACTGGCACAAATTGCCTTTTGAGAGGTGTGTATCGTGCCCGGAGAAATATATATCTGCCTTGTTACAGCCTCGTTCCAGTCGACCGCTCCTCTACAACCCTTTTCGCACTTTGTTACCGTTCAATCCTCGAATACCGATAAGTCGAAGATGGTCGCACTACGGTGCCCATTACCGGCCAATTCAGGGACTCACCCTCTTTTATTTAACCCTCCGTCGATCGAAATATTGAAATGTATGAGAATTATCACTGGGTAAGCGAAAATGATCCAAGCCTCTTAATCCCTTCACTGAACTGTTGGAGCCGATGCAGCCGCACTGAAATTTACGCTAATCACTATTTAATGTGCCACAATTAATAATAGAACTATTTGTAAATTTCGCTAGAATATTAAATAGAATTTAATTGAATCGTTGCATTGTTAAAGCACATTTTGGAGGCCCGCTAAATACTCATTTATATAATATTTTTGAATAGTATTTCATCAACTGCAGGAAAATAATAAGCAGCAGCATCAAACACAGAGCTCGCAACGAGCGAAACAAAATCGACCGATGCGTATCGATACATATTTACACGTTCACGACCGACAGAAGGTTAATAGCGCAGTATACTATTGATACCGGTGTGCCAGCAGGCTTACAAGGCATTACTGGTAATCTGAATCTGATTTTCGTCCGTTTTATTTAGCTTTTTGCCCGCTGATACGACAGAGAATCGAACTCGTTATTTACGCATGTTTTAACGATTTGTTTATCATTGAGGTATCCGAAGCTCGCGAGCAGAAATGCTTTCAGTAGGCGCGCGACAGTGTACTGTGACTGTACGACTGTCATCGGGACAAGTCGATACATCAACGCGGCAATCGCGAAGATACGATAACAGAGACGCGCTCGCATACTCGCCGGTGACGCGGCGGAGCTGTTATCAGCGAAGAAATTTATCGGTAGTTCTGATAACGCTCTCCGGCGACTATGACGTGTGCGTAATTGCACTCGGTGGTGAAACCTACTCCGTTTCTGGAACTCGACGATTTTTCCAGCAAAATCAATTACTTCAAAGTGCATTGGATTCTTTCGAGTATTATTCTCCGGATTGTGTGTAGTTATTTCAATAATGTATAATTTAACGATTTTACGACGATCAATTTTTAATTTAATTGCTTGGCGTGAAATCGACACAATGCTCAATGAACCATATCGTGGAAACAGAAATAATTACAATTAATTACATATTTCTGTGGATTGTTGGAAATGAAGAAAAATATACATAGAACCGAGCACTTGTACTTCGTCTTCCAAAGACATGAATAATGTCGCAAGTATTAGAGCTTGCTAATTGAAGACTGATTCAGCAACACCGATAGCATCTCTATATCGCGTCGCGATGGCATGATCGAAGCCAGAGCCTCAATCGAATGAAGAGTGTCCGAGGTTTGAGCAGGTCAGTAAACGCGGAAGAAAGTGTTTGCGAAGGCATGAATGCAAGTGAGCGACAGAGACTACGGTCGAATGAATCTGCGAGTGGCAGAGAGAAGAAAAAACGCTCTCGGAGAGCCTCAATTTCGCCGGGAATTACGAGTACCAGGAATCACGACGATAAATTGTCTGCCGTGCTCCGCGGATGCCAGGGTATAGCAGGGTGTCCGGGCTTTTCTATTATTCCCTTAAAAATTGTCTTGGGAGGTATTACGCAGTTGGACCCAGCTAGGACTCGGAGACGAAACTTGCGAAATCCTAGACGGTCGATGACTCCCATCGGAGCGCTCGGGGCACTCATATTTGTCGGTGATTCGATCGGATTCTCCTCTCTTCTCTCTGCCATGCTTGCTTGCCTTTGCTCCGGCTGTCTCCCTCCCGTCCTCTCTTCGTCCCTGTTCCGAGCTGTTTGCTACAATTGTGTTCGCCAGCCGGCCGGAATTTCGCGTACACAGCACCGTCACAGGAAAAGAATAGACGGAGTCAGGGGAAACGAGACACGAGGGATGGCGGAGACTGTTTTAAATAGCGACGGGCAAATTAAGCTGGAAAGATTTCGCGTTACCGAGTGATTTCGTGCTCCTCATACCTTCCCGGGTTCGCTTCATCTCTTTTTTTAAATACCGAACACCGAGGGTGCACATTTGACAGGCAAAACGCGGTGGCAGCGTAGCTGGCTTTCACGATACCTGTCCCTAATTTGTATAAAATGTACTGGATAGTAGAAATTAGTTTGTTATCGGCGCACAGGCTCGATCTGAAATCAAAACAAAGTAATTTTGCAATTTAAAAGATTTTTCTGAACGTTTCGATCCAAGTATGGATCATGTTCAAGAGAATTTTGCGTCTGAAAAATACTGAATATTGTACTGAGTGTTTCACAAGATCAATAATAACCACAACATAATTGTTAACCGCACGGGCTATGTGTAAATTGTTTATAAGTGTTTATAAATTTGCAACTGTATTATATGGTGGCAAGAACTAAACTGAACCATGTGAACGTTAAGAGAGAACCAGTGCAAAAACAAAGGAACGACGTATATTGACAACGAGTCAATCAGACACGGTGATCGAAAAGTTCTTGAATCGATACTTGGCGGTAAATACAAATTGAAAACTGCCTTTCCTAACCCAGACACGTTTGTTTATATACCATTTGTTGTTATGGTAAAAATTGACATTCAAAATATTTGACCCAACGATTCTAAAACACTGAGTGTTTATTTGGTGGATGAGAACAATTCTTAGATTTGATAGTAACTTTGGATAAAATTGGATAGTAACATAAATTCGTTGTCATTTATCAATAAGGTAGAGAATTGCAGTCTCAATCAATTATGAAATCTCTCTATTATCGTTTTCACTTGCACAATATTATATCGTCATTCTGCACCTAAAGAAGTGAGTTCGTTTTTAAATTTGACAAAGATAAACTGTAATTTGATCATCATAAACGTCTAAAGCAGGATTAAAATGGATCCAGCCACCGTTGTCAGACGGTTATAAACGTTGTAGGTAGCAGTGCATTTAGTATTATAGGTGTTGCTCTCCCGGCGGAATGTGAACATCTTGAAGCGTCCAAAGTTTTCCACAAACTCGCAAGCTTTCCCGAGTTCGATGGTCCTTCGAACCTGTTCAAACTTTTCCAAATGCGTGGAGTTACATTTTACAATAGCCCTACGGTCGGAACTTGCTTCTTCTATTATGTACTATATTGCATTATGATTACAAATACCGTTCAAATAACTAATGGCACGAAAACTTTCTCTTCGAGAGGGGACCTAATTAACTGTCGATCGCTATGGTTGTGCAGTTACTCGAATTAATATCCGGACGCTCTAAAAAAAACGATGACTTTTTAAATATTGTACTATACGATTTGAACTTTTTTGGGAAGCTAGAGGAATTAGTTTACTACAGGATGTGAAAATAAATTTTTTCAAAAATTGCAATTGATCGGAATTGTAGAAAAAATTCTTAAAGTTGCATTTTACAAGTTTTTTATGTGGGCCTATATTGGAAATTTAAAAAAAAGTACGTTTTGTAGATCTGTGTGAATTATATGCACTGTGAAAGTTTCATCGGAGGCATTGAAAGATGTAAGAATTCTTAGATATAGGCCGAAAATCGTGAAAATCTGCAATTTTTACCATCTTTGAACGTTTGTAGCTCATTGTAATGTCGACCGATTTTGACGAAATTTTTAGAATATTTTTAATTGATCTACAAAACCCACATTAAAGACCCATATAAAAAAGTTGTAAAATGCAACTTTTAGTATTTTCTTTACAATTCCAATCAATTGCAATGTTTTAATAAATTTCTTTTCACATCCTGTAGTAAATTAATTCCTCTAGCTTCCCAAAGAAGTTCAAATCGTAGAGTACAGTATTTAAAAATATTAATTCGCGTAACTGTATATAAAAATATGAAACTCGCGGAGACTTTAATAGACAATGATCCTAAAAAATTTCTTTTTGAGGCGTCCTTGCATCCAAGAATCAATCACATTCATTGCTGTATAGCAGATCAACATTTCCGACGTAAAACTTACCTGTTCCAGAGCATCGAAATGAATTCGTTACGCAATTGCAGTGTAAATTGCACAGAAACATGACAAAGACGTCGCCGCGTAATTGCGAAAAGGGAGAGAGCATCGCAGGGCGTAGAGCGAGCTTCTAATTCGCCGGTGCTGAATTAGAAGGTCAGAACAGGGAACACGATTCCGCCGATTATTCCGCGTTTTCCGTAAAGAATGGAGGACAGAGAGCCGGGGCGTGTAGCATCTGGGCGCGAGGTCGGTGATGCATAAAGTAAAACAGCGCGCGCTTGCAACGCAACGGGGCAAAACTCGCGGCGGTGTTAAGTGGGCGAGGCATTGTTCCGCGCGGCCTTGAATCTAATTATTCCGGTGGAAACGGTTCTCGCGATATCTGCTGTTACTCTCGCGTCGCGTCGGCTCTGCGCGTTTGCGTGGGAGTACGAGTTGTCGGCCGCGTTCGCAGGAAATTGAACGAACGCGTACACAAAAGCGCACGGGGGTGGTCGGAGACTTTCGGATCGAGCCAACTGCGGAACAATGTCCGACGTATTATCGTTCGGCTAAACCCTACCTCTTGCTAACGCCGTCACGACCGGTGACGCCACCTCGACGTCATGAGAACTTCAGGGTTACCACGCGGCTCCGCTCTGGCGTCCATTGTTTGACGTCACAGTTCTTCGGGACGTACATATCTGCCACTCTCGATAGAGTAAAACATAACGTACTGAAAGAAATGAAAATTGTTCGTCAATTTTACATTTACATGATTAAATAAATAATTCATTCTCAAAGGATTAAAGTACAGCAGCGAGTTTTATCAGAACAGTTTGTGAATGTAATAAAAATTCTTCCTTTGAACGATAGAAAATTCAGTCGGTCTCTCGCGAATCTTTTTTTGCTCTGCACATCACTGTGGAAGCTTTTTTCCAAATGAAATTTATCTCTTGGATTCTCGTTTATTTTCCGAATAAATTTACTCCTTTCAAATTTTAGTTCATGAAGTGGGATTTTATCTGTTCTAATTTTCAGACAATTATGGTAGATTGGCTACTTCTTTTTAATCTACTGATAATATTATTTGCAAGTACTTGTATTCTATTCGTATGAATTTATTTTGGTCAACCTAATGCAGTGGTACGTTCGAACAAAGCCTCGAGGTTCAGCTACAGAATCGAAACAATTAAGATCGCTGAAACTTTGTGTACGATAAATAAAAATAAATGATTTCTCGTTTAGAAAGTTGCACGGAATCTGGGATGCCCCATCTTACCAGATGGTGGTTAAATCTGCGATAGTTACCTTCCTACTTTTTTCCCGTACTTTTTATAAACTCGTTTAAAAACTTTACTCAGACCTCGAATAACTTTTCTCATAACTCCCACCACGTTTTCACGAGGGCAACTTTCGATGTTGACGCTTTAAAGACGGATGACTCAACGTCGCGTCAACGCGAATACTTTCCTCGCAGATATAAACTTATATTAAATAGAAAGAATTCCGGCGAACTAGAAATATTTCGGAGATTTCCGACGAGGAGTCAGGTGGTGTTTAGTGCTGGACTTAAGTTTTCATTACGGAGGCGCTGTTCGTTAACGTTTTAACGACGCAATGATAACTATTTTATTACCTCCGATGATCTGATTGCGAGTTTACCGCCGGAAAAGTTTCCGATACACAGTCTTAACAACGAGTCGTAAGAGGCGCATCCGATGCTGACGACGTTCGTCGTTCTCGGTAAGATTTACACGGTGTTTCACGATCCACATTTTACGACAGCCGGCCGCAGTAAACGACCTCGAAGGCCGCCGCTGCTACAATGAGATTCCCCCCTTTTCAGAAACGGGACATTTATCAAGGGAGCTTCGAGAATCGCTCCCGCCGGAGACCTCATTATTTATCGCGAATTTCGTCCGCGAATGAATAAAATGAATGGAACGCTCCGCCCGCATTAATTTCGCCAGCGCTCGAATGCCCAGGCGAAAGTTACACCGCCAATGTATTTGTTTCTATTGTTCCCGGCGCTTTCGGTGCTTCTAAGAACACTTTCGTTCGCCTGGAATGCTCTCACGAGTATTCTCTTTAACACCTCGGCAATCGCCCATGCAAGATCACGCTACTTAAATTTAATTCGCGTCACACTTAAAGTTTACATAAAGTTTCTTCTTCATTTTTCCGGTTTTCAAATCTCCTCGGCTTCTCGATAGAAGTGACATATTGGTCTCGAAGTTTTCACATGTGTTACGTCTACGAAATTGTAATGTTTGGTATGATATTATGAACGCTATTGCTAAAATAAGAAGAGAAAATGGCGTCGAATCGACTCAAGGGTCAAACGAGATTTAAACAAGTGAACCTAGAGTTAATGAAAAATTGTGGAGTCCACTTTGCGGTTGGGAAAACAGAGTGGAGGAGGATTAGATTGGAGGGATCATCGTTTTTGGCACGGTGGGTTTCGAATTTTGCGAAATCTGTAAGCGCCGCGCCGGCCCGTAATTCTTCCCGCGATTACGTTTATTTGTCCGCTCGTAATAACCGTAAATTTTCCCTCATTCTTGGGAGAAGCCGGCGGCCGGGATCTCCATAACGGGGGCCGGGCTCTCCGCGGGGTTTGCGCAGTCAGCAACGAACGCCGCTCGTGCGAATCGAGCATGCGAAATGCAAGCTCTTAAGTAATAGTACGTCAGCCGGCGGAATTTATTATCGACTTACCGACGACGAGAAAGTCGCAATACTTTTACCGCTACGTCCCGCCTGGCCTTCAAATTGTGCAGATTCACGACTGCGGATGGCATCCGACAGCAAATTTTGAAATATTCCGCGACTCGAACAAAGGCGATTCTTCGGTGAGCTGGGGAATTTCGTATTGCGATAGAACGCGGTGTTATTAATCCACTGCTCGCCGAGAATTGTTTATTAGGCGGAACACAATAAGATAGGTATCGACGATGAATAGAATAATAATAAATCGGACTGCCGATCTGCGTGCAAAATAAAAACTCCCCGTCAGTTTCTGGAAATTGAACTTCAACCGCACGAGGGAATAACGTATTCTTATTTGTATAACTTTCTTCTGCAGCTTCTCTTTTCTGTTTCTACGCATCTCTCTCGCGAATACGCGATAAAAATCGATAATACAAAGCCGATTATTATTGAAATTTAAGATGATGTACACTAAATATAAAGAAAAAAATTCGAAGAACAAAATGATGAACAAAATGAACAAAATAAGAGTTATTAAGAAAAACTGTTTCGATTGCTCAAAGCAGTTATCGACGAGAGAAGTTCATTTCGACCGCTCATAACAGTTATCGATGGGAGAAGTTCATTTCGATCACTCATAACAGTTATTAATAAGAGGAATTTATTTCGATCGCTCTCTGCATAGAATCCGCAGTCCAGTAATTTATTCTTAGAACGAGAGAAAGTATTCGTATAAATTGCATAAACTGCGATTGATTTTTAACGAAGAAAGGGGATGTATAATCTTTGCGCGATCGGTCGATTAGAATGTGATTGAAATTTAATTTGTAGAGCATGCAATGTTGTAACATTGGTTGGAAAGCAAGTGCAGTCTGCAGCTTATGGAAATTTCATGCAGCTGCAGCAGCACGAGTGAAAAACGCGCTGCAGCAAAATCTTCAAGAGAGTTTAACACATTTTTCTTCTTTGCTTTTATGTTTACCAGATCCGCGATGCAGTGAATGAATTTCAGTTTAACATCAGCCATTATAAATACGTCTTTAGAAACTCGGAATTTACATAAAGATTCATGGACAGATTATTATTATGCGCCTTATGGTTCCCAAGTAGCCAGCGACCATAAACAAGTCTTTTATAACAGTGGCCTACTTTCTCCGTGTATCCTTTTTAATTCCGTATGGAGGTTTCATCGTTGATCCGAATACACTTCTAATTTAGTTGTTCTAGATTATACTGCAGGATGTCACGAGACCCCTATACATAAATTATAACTAGACTGCGGATTTTATGCATTTATGACAAAAATGGCTACGTACAATTTCAAATAGAGGAAATATTAAAAAGATTTAAGGCCACCAGTGCATGAGCTTCACCTTAATAAGATAATTAAAAGAAGAATTAAATTTTTATGTGGCTCCTGTTTCTTGCAATCAATGCAAACATTTTTTATTTTGCATCAAGATCCGCAGTCTAATTATAACGATTCGCGTACATTCCCGGGTAAAAATTACTGTTCCCATTTAATTATTTGATAATTACAAAAGTTGTAGAGAAGAAAGAAAAAATACTAAACTGTAATGTTATCCGTGGCAGGATTAATCTAGAAAAACAGAGAAAATATAAAGCGACAGGGTAGGTACATAGTACTATAGCGACCAGTGACGCCACGTTAGCGTCATATGAATTTCAGCGCTGAGTGGCCGCTGACGCCACGCGGTCGTCAATGGTTTTATCGCCACATTCGTTTGCGTATAAATTTATTTATCCATTTTCGCGTCTGTTTATTTATTTAGCATTTCCAACTTGTCACATTTATGTACATATTCATAGCTGCCGAATTTTTTGCATGCACAGCGTACTCCCATTTGGCAATTTACCCATCGTAAAAATGATCACATTATTTGTCAGTGTTAACATCCGCTCCTGGTTCTTTCAATTTAATTTTTTCAACGAATCCCAAGGAGCAAACTTGAAACGCCGAATGTCTGATGCTAAACCATAGTGCTTCCTGCAGGAAACAAAAGCCTGCAGAACCCCGAAAACCCATTTTCCCCGGACGCCTAAGTCCCCAGCGGTCCGCGTCGTCGCGTCGCACTAAGTAACCCTTAGGAAAGATTTGCTCGGCGTGGCGAGCAACTTTAAAACCAAGAAGTTACCGTAGTTAGGAGTTTTCATTACGATATCATCCGCGTGCGGTCGGAAGCGCGACGTAATTTTCCCTCGCCGCGACCGTTTCTATTCAGCCCGGGTGTCCAAGTTTTGCGGACGGCAATGTTCCCGCGTTCCGCTTTAATTCCATTTGGCCCGACCCCCTTTCGTCCCGTCTCGAATCCGTCCTCCCTCGCGTTTTCACGCGACGCGACGCCCGGAGAGGCGTCCGTGCACAGAAAATTTGCCAGTTTGACAAACCCGCTTGTACGGCCACCTGTGCGTTCAAACTTCATTCGCCCGTTTACGCGACCCGTCCATTTGCCGCTCGCCCGTTCCACTTTCCTCCCCAAGACACACCGTCTCCGCTTCTTGCGCGGAAACGCCCCAATAAAACGATATAATGATCGCCATCGAGGACCGATAAGATTGCCGGGGCGAGTGTCTAACGTCGGAACAATCGGCGGAGTGGTCTTATCGCTCGGACAACAGAGATCGCACTCCGATTATCGGAAATCACGAGCACTCTTCCGAGCACGCGGCCGCGAGTATTTGCACACTCGCTTGGGCTTCGGAAAATACAAAATGCGGTAGTACTTGTTTGATACTCGTTCAGCCCCCATTTCCCATCCTCATTTACCGTTTACAATTAGATCGACGTAAACAATCAATTGTTTCAATATTTCCATCGTACCGTTTAAATGATAAAAGAAATTTTTTGGAGACTGAAAATTAGTTTTTAAAGAAAAATGCAGTTTCGTCGGCATTGAGCCTGGAGTTTCAAAGCGATTTTGTAGGAGTTTACGCAGCACTTTATTACTTGAAAGCACGGGAACACAAATGTTGCCGACATCAAAGTGACTGTTTCAATCGTTCCGTACGCCGTACGATATCGTTCACGTTATTGTTTTAGATTAGCCGCTTTCATTCTGCATCGTCATTAAATATCATTCAATGCAGGAGCACTGCTGCAACAGAAATGCAATTACTACACCGCGGAACTTCATGCAAATCCACGTTTGTAAGGACTAACTGATGGCACCGGAAATTACATAACCGCTAACTGACTACAAAAATTTCTGCTAGACAAAGAATATTATCAATTTTACCCTTTGTTCAAACTATATTCGTCTCACAATCTATGTATTCATGAATTATATGCTGATCTTCAAGATTCTGGTTCAGTAAGAAAGATTCATTAAGATTCCGATCAACAGAAGACGGACTAACATTCCGAATTTTCCGAAGGACCATTTTTCAATTGCGGGTCTAAACACCGTTCGTATCCTTTTATTTCTCCTCGAGTTCCCCGGCACGAAAACATCGGGAAAACAGAACGAGAAGAAGCTGGCTGGCACTTCCGATGTCCTTGGTCCTGTTTTTCGTTTCGATCGAATCAATTTAAACGTCCCGGCCTCGCGCGGCCGATATCCTCGAAAAAACAACTGCTCCTCGACCCGTGAGTCTGTTAGCTCTATAAGCGGATCGAACGAACATTAACGAGCTTCTGTTTACCCTTCCTCTCTCCTCTACTTATTCATTTTCTCTCCTCGCCTGGTGGCAATCGAACGACAAACTGATAGAAAAATTGTTCGAGGCACTCGGAGAAGCGAACCTTTGCCACGATCTAAACGCTGGTAAACGGATCTGTGATGGCAGAGTGCCCCGCTGATGTTTTAGGGGAGAGCTTTCGTTTCCTTCTTCGAAGGGACCGTGTTTGCTTATTCGTGTCCCTTTGTATTTAGGGACACTCGCGATGCAAAGATGTTCTTGCGCGACGTCTACGCTAATGGCCTCTGATCCGATCAAGACTACGTTAATATTGCACACGGCCAGTTTATAGGATGTTCACTTTGGAAATGCGCGCTGTAGGGAAACATCAGAGGTGAATTGTTCAATTTCTCTTTGAGGAGCTGACTTAATTTTTATCAAGAACCCTGAACCTTCTAAAAAATTTAGTTATTAGTACGCTGCGGATTTTATGCATTTATGACGAAAATGGGCGGACGTAATTTAATACAGTAAAAACACTAAGACGATCTAAGGACATCTATATGTTATTTTCAATTTATTACAATTGTTAAAGAAATTTTTCCTGCATCTAAAGATATTAAAGAATTTTCTTTATTCTTTATTAAAAAATTTTAGTAAAGAATTTTCATAGTTATTAGTGTGTTCACCACAAGTCTAAACAGTGTTACTAATTACACTGTCCAACAAATTTCAACTTTTTTTATGTTCCCTAATTACTGTTGGGTCCTCCTTATACAGTTTTTTGTGCTGATTGAAAGTTGAAAAAAAAACATTTTTCAACTTTAAACAAATATTGTGGTGTTATTGTAAAAGATATTGAATTGTTCTTTACAGCAAAAGATTCTGTAGACTTTCCCGAATACAGCGATATCAAATATTAATACATTATGATTGTTTAAACATGTTTAAATAATCACTAAAAGTGGAGAGACACCACTTTTGCACCAATTTTTGAGGATATTTTTCAAGTTATCTCAAAAAATAAGGGTCCAGCGGAAAATCGAACTGTACCACTCGATAGAGCAGACTTTTATCTTGAGAAGCCACCCTGTCTAGTTTGGATCGCCGACGTTTTTTCGAACCAGAAAGCAAAATATCTTCGCCCGACATGAATTGCCGCCAGTGGCGCTCGGAACGAGATACGGCGCACAGTGGAACCTTTCGTCCAAAACGGAGACAAAATCAAAGAACTTTCGATAGAAATGAGGTAGAGCGATGAAATTTTTTTAAAATTAAAGCTGAAACTTGGCAGAATATGGGAAAAATAAGGAGATTATGGACGAACGTTTTATAACCTTGAGAAAATTCGTTACACAATTCGTTCACAAAAATCGATTTCTTGTAAAATCCTGAGGCCGTAGACAAATTTTGAGACCAGATTTAAAATCAGCGTGATAAAATCTACAGGAAATGAGGTGCAGCATGTTAAAAAAAAATTTTTTCCGCCCGTGTTATTGAAAAAACCGCAATTTTCTTGAAATTGTGAGAGTTTAACGAATTTTCTCAAGGTTAAAAATCGTTCGTACCGTAATCTCCCTATTTTTCCCATATTCTGCAAAGTTTCAGCTTTAATTTAAAAAAAATTTCATCGCTCTACCTCATTTCTATCGCAAGTTCTTTGATTTTGAATAGAGAATGGTCGAATGTTCCCACTGTGCGGCGCAGCGATGGGAGCGGCGAACGACCGTTGTAATGGTGAGCGCCACTGGCGGCAACTCATGTCGGGCGAAGATATTTTGCTTTCTGGTGCGAAAAAAACGTCGACGTTTCAAACTTCAAAGCGAAGTTTCTCAAGATAAAAGTCTGCTCTATCGCATGGTATAGTTCGATTTTCCGCTGGACCCTTATTTTACCACGTTTTTTTTATAGATAAATTGAAAAATATCCGCAAAAATTGGTGCCAAAGTTGTGTGTCTCCACCTTTAGTGATTATTTAAACATGTTTAAACAATCATAATGTATTAATATTTGATATCGCTGTATTCGGGAAAGTCTACAGAATCTTTTGCTATAAAGAACAATTCAATCTTTTATAATAACACTACAATATTTGTTCAAAGTTGAAAAATATGTTTTTTCTTCAAAGTCATGTTTCTCAAAAACTGTGCGTATAGGAAGAAAATTAAAAACAGATTCGGAATCAGCGCAAAAAACTCTATACGAAGGGCCCAACAGTAATTAGGGAACAAATTTGGTGTTGGACAGTGTTATTTTCGTCGAACAATCCAGCGGAACTATGCCGCGAAACATGTGACACAATCGATTTCGCCGTACGTTAACAGCATGGCATAGAACAAACTCCGTTGGACCTTATCTTCCCCATGGATCCGATTTAAACCCGGAATCTCCGAGTTTACTACCTGCAAGAGCCTCGGAGCTCGCATTTTTACGATTCCAACCGAAAATCGATTCGATACCGAGCCAGTCTTTTCTCGATTTCTATCGCGTCGGTGATTTAAGTCGCGCACCGCGCATCCCGTAGGTGATCGGGCCTGCTTGCTGGAGCAGATAGCGAACCACGCGATCCCTTCCGCCATAATTGATTCATCGTGATTCGGACTCTGTCGTCGAACATAAATTCGACCGGTTGATTAACTTGATTGATCTTTTCAACGTCGAAACGGGAGGTTGTAGTTGTACGGTGAAAATAACGTGCGAGACGATTTATGCTTACGCATGTGAAAAATTGCAAGAGGATACTGCCGTGATGCATTTTTCGGCAGGGAACGGGAGTAGGAGGAACGGGAGAAGAAAACGAAAGCAATTAGGGCCGCGCGAAAAATGTTCCGGATACGGTGGAACGATTTACGGTGAGCTCGTGCCTGCAACAATTTATCACGACGACGGACTCGAGATAATCTCCGATGAACCTGTTACGCTACAAATTAAATTAAAAATGATTAAAGTCCGCTTCGGCGACTCCGTTAACAAGTGTGTGCGTGCCTCGAACGTCCTCCGCTCTTGTTCAAACGAGAATAATTCCTCGAGATAAATCATATTTCGCGATGTTTATGCGAGAGATGAGCGACGACTAACGACAAGCAGTGACCCGAATTAATTCATCACGGCGATGGATTCGATAGAACTTGAAATTAACCTGTTACCTTACGGTCTCGATCAATAATCTCTTAAATTAGATCGTCGAATCATCACGATAGCGGCTGCGGACCATCTAATTCGCGTAATGCCAATTCAATTGCTATACCAAAGAACGAAACTCGCGAAACGATACAAAATACGCAAAAGTATCCCGTTGAAATTATTTTTCTGCTTCGCGTCCAGATATAATTAAATGCTCCTCGTTGCCATGGAATTACGCCCGAGGAGGAAAATGTTGATTCACGGGTCTTCGTTTTTACGTGCAGCCGGTAAATTACAATAATGAAGGAAGATCGGGAAGAGCGAATTCAAAGAACGAGTTAACTCGTCATCGCTCGGTTAACAGGTGGTTCATAATGTAAAGGTATCTCCATTTTTCATTGCTGCATTGTCCATTTTCATTCATTTATTCCGTAGCAGAAGAAACAACCGGCGAAAGTGAAAATATTATTCTGTATATTTCTACATTTGTAACGAACGCGGCTGATAAAAACCGGCGGAATAAACGGTTTTATACAAACTAACCGAGTCTTCGCCACATCGCGAACGCAGCCAGCTGTCGATGATGTAAACGAGCAGCTATTTAAATCTGCTGTTTAACCCATTAGACTTTGATCCAATGAACAAATTTTCTCAAGCAGACAAGCAAAAACCATCGGCAACCGCAACAAAAACTCGATGTTGCTCGGTGTAGACAAGGCTGGCTACGAAGTTTTGCATTTTTCTAGAAAAAATTGAAAAACGAGCAGAACGAATGGAAGGATGGTGGCACGGACGAGTGAAGCAGAGTGAGGAAAGTGAGTTCGAGCAGCGTAGCAATTCCAGCACTGCCCATAGCGATTCAGGAACCGTTGCTCGGAGCGATTCTGCTCGCGAAGGTCAGTGACGCGACGCGCTCTCCGAAATAATCCCGCGGCTCTCATTACGAGCGTCGTTAATCTCCGCCGCGAGGAACGCGAAACGAGCCAATTAATCTTGTCGACAAGAGGAGGCGAACGCGCTCGTAAGTAGCGGCCCGACGCGGATGAATAATTAAATCTGTCCCCGGGCCCGATGACTGGGTCGCGGTGTTTTCGCCGTGGAATTCTCCTGGATCGGCGGTTCCTCCCGGCGAAACGGATGAGGATGCTGAGAGAGGGTTGGTTTCTTGCTGCGATCATCGGGCGCAGTGTACCGTCACAGGAAATGCCGAGAGAACGGTCGGCTAGTTGCTCGAAACGGTAAAAACCTGAATTGAATCCAAATTTTTGACGTGCTCGACAATCCATAAAATTTTGCAGAGTCCAAAACCTGTCAAGTGTAAGTGCTGTGCTGTATTTTTCCAGGATTCATCAACCCCGTGTCTTAAATCATAAATGTAGTCATAAATTGGAAGCATTTTAAGCGAAACACAGAAACTCAATTCCTTTAGGAGGCATGAAGAAGTCGCCCCGGGATGTGCGTTAAAATATGTGAAACCGTTTCAGCATTTCGCCGCGCAACGCATAGAGACGTTTATGCTGTAAAAATATTAAAAAAGCTTCATGAAACATACTCGCAGAGGTAGTTTCTCATCCCGCTAGAAGAATAATACCAAAATCAGCTAGAAAAACCCCGAAAACTATTCCGTTTGTAATGAATAACGTATAATTTAAAGTGATACGAAATTCGTTCGTGTTTTTACGGTTTCGGGTGCGCACGGCGAGGTCCCGTTTCCAGTTGCGGGGGCGGTAGAACTCGATCCTCTTGCTCGCAGTTTGCCCGCGATCGTCGAATAAAAAGCGACGACAATAAAGGCATTATTAATGGCCGCAATAACGGCAATTACGGGGATGAATATTGAGGTCGCCGCGAAAGTTCTGTCCCGCCGGTTCCGCCGAGATGGATCGGACCATCTTTCCCTCTGAAAGCCTCTTTCATCGGGATCGCCGAAGTTAAAGCGTAGATTTTCTAGCGTTATTTACCCGCCGTCCTCTTTTTGCCAGCCCCCGATATCGTTTCGAGGTGTATTATACGAAAGCGAAATACGGCCGCGTTCATAAGCTTCGAGCGTACTTCAGCCTTTAAGGAACTCGCTTCCCCGGGAAACGTTTGCCTACGATTGCGACTTCCATTCCGCGATGCGAAACGGGGACAACAATAACAACGAAGGCAGCAGTAATATTTCTTTGTGACGCATTTCATGTACTCTTAGTAATCCAATGGTGCGTTTATCTTAAGCAGCCTTTGCGCGGGTGGCGGTGCTCCTGTGTAATACTTTCGCAAACGTTGGACGATGCTCAGAGGATTATTTTCAAACATGAAGATATCTCACACTTTTGGTTAAACATGTGTGGAAGTAGGTTGCTGAAGGGAAGTTGATACTAATCATTTAGAGCAGAAACGTCATATAAAAAGACGTCATTAGCCAGTACGAGAAATTCGAGCATAGAGACGTCAACAAACGGCATCGATAAATTCGTGCGCATAAGAACAAGTAGAACGATTCGGAAGGCGGCCATTCTACATCCGTCAAAATTAAAAAGCGCGCGTCCCGCAGAGTATTACGAGATCGGGGAAAATTCCGGAGTGATTCGAAAGCATTCCTCGACGTCGACGGAAGCATCGAGCGGCGTATCGAATAACGTTCAAGCATTCAACAAGGCGCGATGCCTATGTACGAAGAACCCGCTCGCGAGCTGCGAAACGGATCCGAAAATGTTCCCGGGCGTTCTCTCTCGCGAGCTCCGCTTTTGTTCTTGATCCGGACGAAATGGCTTTACCGAGGAGGGAGGGATGGTGGGGGGAAAAAAGAGGAAGGAACATAGCGTGAGAAACAAAAGAGGCAGCGGAGAAAGGAGAAGGGGCGAGGGTGGAGGGGGTGACGGTGTATAAAAAAAGAAGAGTCGCGAAAACGAAAACTCCGTCGGGGCTCGTACGTAATTAAAAGTCCCCCGCGAACGCGTCGAAAAAGCTTCGAGCGTGTTGCTGTTTGATTCCGGCCGCTCACAAAGCACTCGAAAATGCTCCTTATACGGTGGCAGCGCGCGAGCGAGCGAGCGAGCCCGTTTGCGGGACAGAGAAACGCGGGAGGAGAAACGTGACCTCCATAAAAGGGAGTTTTATGCGAGCGGTTCGCATTTGTTCGGAGTTTAAAGCCGTTTCTGCAGGTGCTCCCATGCCGGTAAATTGCATGTAAACCCTTCCAGGCCAATTGCGCGACGATGGAAACGAGAATGCCGACGCTGTCGAATGCCGTCACGGCTCTCCCTGATACATCCATTCCTTTTCGGCTGTCCACTGGATCCGTACGATTTTTATCGGTCCTGCTTTTAGATGTGTTACGATCACGCTCTGCACCCATTGAAAAATCATCATCGATCGCTACAATTTCCCTCTTTCTCTCTCTTCCGAACCGATACCGCCGAACGCGCAGTCCCAACAGCTTCGATTTTCCATTCACGTTAGTGAAACTGTCATCTTTATTGAAAAATCATGCCGCTTCAACTTTTCCATTATCGATTGAAAATGTTTGTTGCCTGAAATTTACTGAAATCATTTATTCCGTCACTCTCATATTTATGCAGCGCGTACAATATTCGTGACAATACGATCGATAGAATGCCTCGTGTACCGTTTATTTTTGATGAGATGGTAGATTACACACGTTTAAAACATTAAACGATGATGCTCGTAATATTTAAACAATGTAATCAATGTTTCCAGTATTCTATTTTTTGAAAAAACATTCTCCGATTTTTCAGTTGAATATTTCACCCACAGGACGCTCATATATGATTCATGACATAATTTATATTAAAAGCACTGAAGCTCCATTAATATTTTCGGAAACTCGAGTAGACACTTGTATGTTTTACCAGTTACGGAAAGGTTAATAAATTAATCAATTCGTAAAAAGTGGAACCGAAGAATGTCAGACTCGTGCGTTTATTATTTGATTACTGCGCTGTTTTTAACGAATGCATTCAATCTCTCGAATAATAATAAATTACATTTGTATGAATAGAAGAACGTTTCACTCTTCGCTCCACCACAATCTGACCGCTGATAATTTAATGAAACGCGATCCTCGGCCAAATTACACTGAAGTGGGAGCTGAAATTAAGTGAAATACTTCCGACCAGGTTTTCGCGTAGGAAATCAAATTATTCAGATTACATTATTTGTTTGAACGTGTATTAAGAGCCGCGTTATACTTTGATACTTCCCGAACATTCCGGGTTCGATTGTCGTACGAGTTTTTTAAAACGACCTGATCGCTCGTCGAATATTATTATTATTATTAACTTCCCGATTTTATAGGGAAGTTATTGTAATGACCCCGAAAATCGAAAATCGAATTTCTAGCAGATCTTCACGTTTCATGGTCATTGGAGTCATTTTAGCCTATTTTTATCAAAATGTCGGTATGTGTGTGTGCGTATGTCCGTTTCTATGGTATCAAATTTTTCGTTAACGTTTTCAGAAAAAGTAACAACGCGATCGGAATGATGAATGATGCAATCGATGTGCCCCGCTGTAACTTAGAGCTGATTAGATTTTGGTCCATTTTGGTCAAGTAGTTTTTTAGTTTTTTTCGGAAGGAGTTGATTAAACATTGCAATTTATACGAAAGGCGTATCCACCGAAGAAGTAAACGTAACTATATATATATATATTTAGACATATTTAAAAAATAATTTTTTCTTGTTTTTTTTAATTAAAAATACTTTTTTTCCAATTATGCAACTAATGCTAATGTAACCGCTTACAATAATCGAAAATTATTCCAATGCAAGAGTGAGGTAATCATCGCCGAGAATACATTTTCAAAGAATATCGAGGAAAGTACAAAAACATTTATATTACAATCTTTAAATAAACAATCAGTTCAAAAGGAATTGTTAACTGAGATTAAATTGAAAATTAATATAAAATATATGATAATTAATAACATTGATGTTGAAGACGGATTGGTTAATGGAGCATGCGGAATATTAAAATTTATTACTTTTCAAGAAAATACTAAAATTCCATCTATATTTTGGTAGATTTTCAATTGGCCATAGTAGGAGTGAACGTAAGAACTCGTTATCGTGATTATATGAAAAATGCAAATATAAATCAAAATTTAACATCAATAATAAAAAAATATCGAATCAAGTAAATATTTCGAGTGAAGAAAAATAACAAATCACACGTAGTCAATTTCCAGTGGTTCCTGCTGAAGCGATTGCGATTCATAAAAGTCAGGGACAAACATACGAGAAAGTATGTATGGATTTTAAAACAACAGAAATACGAACTTTACAAATGTTGTATGTAGCACTGAGCAGAGTTTCAAAATTGAGCGGTTTATATATTTTGAGAAAATTGAAATTAATAGTATCGAAGAAAACCAAGATCAATACTGCAAACCCGAATAATGATGAGTTGTATCGTTTGCGAAAAACTAATTAAGACAATTTATATTGCAACATTAGTATGCTATAACAAGGAACCAAGCGAGCAACGAGCATACGATATTGGTTTAATGCGACGCCATATAGCAAACATTTTGATAAGTAGAAAACTATTGAATTTCCCTGAAAACGTATAATCTTCTTAAAACGTACACTTAATAAATAATAATAATAATATACAGCAACTAATGAATCGGGAAGTTCTTTGTGTGGCTCGTGGAGAGTCGTCTAGTTATTATTATATATTATATACGGACCAAGGTCCTTTTATACAAATGTATACAGTTTTTACAGTATAACTGATAAAAATAAAAAGAAAACTTAACAAAGAAAAGGTCTTAACCTAAAATTTACATAATAATGGACCGCGCAAAACTAAACAAATACAGGTACGATTAAGAAATAGTATTGCGCAATTTTGTTTTGAATACCTGTAACGAGCCATTAAAAAAATCAATATTGTTATAAAATATGTTAGAGCTAGCAATAATGCGATTTATTGGATTTATTACTCCATATGAGGGTTTCATTGTTTGAAATCCTGCTCTTGTCCTCAAAACTCGTTCATAGAAATTTATTTGCCCCAGTAGTGCTGGACAATCTATATTATTATTTAACAGATTAAAGATAAAGATCTGGTCGGAAACCTTCCTTCGATCGGATAATGTGTCCAGGTTGACTGTGTTTAATATTCTTGAGTAGTTATGATCAAAGATTGATATTGGGTTGTTTGTCTTATATGCACAAAACTTGAGAAATTTATGCTGCACTCTCTCTAGCATGATTTGATATTTAATGCTATTCGGAGACCATATTAATCAGCAGACTACAGATCTTTATGCAAAATGAAAGTCTTGTGCATCGACTACAACAAACAGAAGTTACATAAAAACTGATTTGCTACTCCTAAGCATTTTAACAGTATTGCTATAATATTCTTAAATTCTTTTAATGTCGTCTATTGATCAGCATCGATGGCACAGAAATGTAACCGTGAACAGTCGTTTATCTGAATCGACGTGTTCAATCCATACTGGTTCCATAGTCTGCAGATTTTGTCCCCTTTTCTCCATCCTCGGTCCTTCCACAATATTTTCGAGCAACGATATCACCGCCCACGCAGCGTCTGAGGAAAACTGATTTTCCCCGGGCCGGGCCGGCCGGTGTATTTGTCCACGGGAACATGGCGTCGAATGTATCGTTTTTCTCCGGACCAGCATGCAACAAAATAATCCATTTAACGGATTCCTGTTTCCAGGTTGCTGCCCACGCATCGATTCCCATGATATCAGCGGCCGATAGAGCTTCCTACGCGCGTACGCGTAAATTAGTTGGGGCTCGATTAGCCACGATCGACTGGCTCTGAAACCGAGTCGACATTTAACGTCCGTGACATATGCGGAGAATTATCGGCGAAGATATTTTACCGATACCATCTCTGCGCCCGCGGCTTTGCTTGAAAGGATTCAATGATTTTCGCAAGTCCCTCGCATTCATAAAAAAGACCGACGCGTTCCCGTCATTTCTCCGAAAATTCACGACGAGAAATATTCAGTAAAATTCTTCTGCAATTGTGATTCGTATCGCCGCAGACACTCGCCATTCAGACTGTCTTAATTTATGCGGCTACAGTTATCGCTCATTCTACAATGACGCACAGCGAAGTATATTTTGAGAAAACGCCAAGCGATAAAGCGAGAATTATCTGAGACATTAGCGTAATTTTAAAGCGGAGAGCCAAAGGTCGTTTGGTTTGCATACTTTTAAAATTTCAAGGCGATCGATCCGAAAAATACGGTTCCGAAGATAACACGTTTAAAGCTGTTTGCGCAGTTTCAGCATTGTAAGTACATACATTACAACTTTGTCATTTTGCCAGATTTTTTTAAATGTTCTGCTTCGCGGAAACGCATTGAAGTTTTTTCACCTGTCCGAACGGGGTCAGTCTAATACGAGTTTCGAAGTTCCATTGAAGACAGGTCTTGGAAGTTGAAGACGGTTAAAGTTCTTGCGCATCAGAGAGTATCACTCGGGGAAGCGCTCGGTCGCGTTCATAAGACATTTCTGTTCTTCAAATTCCATTTCCCATGATTCGATTGGTCCCTTCCTCGACCGGCGAAGTTCCCAGTGGTTTGCTCGCTTTGATCACCGGCTTTTTTCCCGTGTTTGGCTTCCCTGACCTTATTCCGGCTTGCCGGTTGAACAGACTGCCGATATCTATCTATCTGCTCGCTTGCACCTCGTTTTTACCGCCCCCGGGAAAATTGTTTACAACTGGCCGGATTATGAAATATTACCGTTGTCGTAGAGCTAGGAAAGTCGTTGCGAAAGCCCATTACGAAACACTACCGGCTCGGGTTTAATGGACAACGAGTGATCTTGAATAATGATTGCGATACTCCGGTCTGTCCGCTTTCCAGAACCGAGGTTCGAGCACCGATCGAAGATGTTCACCTCGTTTCCCATGCAACGCGGTCTATCTCACGAGCAAATTTTCTCCTCAAATTGGAAACAACGTTGTTTCCTCGATCGCAAACTCATTTTTTATCCCGGTCAATCGATCCTCAACTTTTCCACGCCGGTGTCTCGAAAGCGACTTCCGCGATAGGATTGACAAGTTAACTAGTCGTCGATGGTGAGCGATCACTCTCGCTTAGAACACGGTGAAACTCATTTGTCTTAACCTTTCATGAGCCAGACCGCCATTTTTATCTTCGTCGCCTCGTGGTTTGCCCGGCAACCAAAATGCGCGTTACGTTCGTCAGGCTGTCGCGGTTTCGGTTCATTACTCGCGAACCAAGTCATACTTAGCGTGTGTTACACGGTTGTTAGTACGTAATAATTCAAAATCTCCGACAGACCGAGAACCGAGTACTTTCACTGCTCGTATTTGAAACTACAATGGACTCGAAGTCGAACTTTCTTCGACAACCACCGAGGCAATACCGTGCAAGCTGATTTCTTTTCAAGTTTAGGTTCTACTTTCTACAATTTCGATTTTGGAACTCTCCGCGATTCGAAACTTTCTTCGACGACTATCGAGGCTAGGGTTTATACAAAAACCGACTTTTTAAAAAACCGATTTTCGGTTTTTAACTTTTCCATAAAACCGGTTTAAACCGGTTTCGGATTTTTACAGATAAAAAATAAGACATGTTTACAACTTAGAATAGAAGTTTTTAATTTTTTTTTTATTTATTAAGGAATTGACAAAATAATACCCTTAAAGAATCACAGAAATTAACAAATATTTATGAACATTATTATTTTACTTCTTTCTTTGATTAATAAAATGTGATTTTAAAAAGCAAAGAACGTCAATTGATTTATTGCTTAGTCGTGTCCTTATTTTGAACACAAAATTTCCAGAAATAGAAAAAACTCGCTCACTTGCTATTGAACTGGGCTTAATCGTCTTTAAAGCATTAAATAATAAATCTAAATTTTTTGTTCTTCTATTTGTAGCCTCTAAGATCAAAAACTCCTTCTTTAATGTTTGAGGACTGGAGGAAGTCGCTTCTTCAGGTTCTTGCAGATATTTACTTATTGCTATTTCCATAGCATTTTTCATCACAGTCTCTATGCGCTGTTTTCATTTCCACATATATACGTATACAGGGTGTCCCAAATTTCGTGATCGTCCCGGAAATGGGAGGTTCTTGAGGTTATTTGAAGCGACATTTTCCTCTACAAAAATGTTCAAGGCAATAATGTTCCCCGACCTTTCTCCGCTATACCACTAGCTGTGTACTTTTTGATTAAATCGAAATCATTATAGCGGATTAATATAAGTGTTATGTATAAATTTAAAACCGGTTTTTTTACTGAAAAAAACTGGTTTTCGGTTTGCAAAATTTTCTTTCAAACCCGGCTTTGAAAACCGGTTTTTAAAAACCGACAAACCCTAATCGAGGCTTTATTTGTATAAGCTGACTTCTTTTCGTTTGTCCCGTTATGGAAACGCTACTGTAAATTCGGTTTCTACAGATTCGTGCACCGCTATGAACAACTTCGAGGAACGATTAAAAACTCGACGGGCGAACGTCGCCAGTGCGTGATAAATTTTGGCGAATAACCCACCCGCGAAGGGTCCGAGGAAAAACACGAGAAGAATTGTGATCGAAGATCGTATCGCCAAGAAATATAATCTCATACAAACTACGAGTGACACGAATGCGCAAGATCGATGGGCATAAATCTGGCGAGTTTGCCGCGTTCAGACCAGATTCTCTACCGGCGCTTTTTCCTTCGTACTTCCTTAAGCTTCCAAGGATCGAGATTTATCAAATTAAATGCCCAAGAGAATCCGTTCTTCATTTTTCGCCGCATCTTCTACCCGCGCTTCCGCTTCTTCTAGCCGCTGTAGGTCAAACTCTATTATGGCTTTGCCGCGAGCGCTTTCCAATCGATTCTTACCCCCTCGGCCTTTGTTACAGCCACGTGTACCTTACAAGGTAACCCATTATTAACTTACTGCTTTCAAAGTTTGACGGCGATACTAAATGCGGGTTCATTCTCGCTCTATTTTTTATCATTTCGAGACCGCGACGAAGTCTCGTACCCGGAAACTAAAGAAACAGATGTCGATTCATCAGCGTTATGAACAATTTAGATTCTACCGGGTAGGCCGAATTATCATTTTTATGAAGTCAAATAAGATCACGTTAAGATAAGGTTCCTTTTGTTATATAATCATACAACTCCAGATTGAAAAAGAAATATATAAAAAAAAACTTTTTGAAAACCACGTTTATATTAAAATGCACTACAAAGGAGAAAATCATTTTTTCCCTGGTTCTCCATAAAATACCGAATCCAGTTAAATGATTAATAATATTTTTCCCCAAAATTTTAAGCAATTTTAAAGTTCAAAATTTCTTCTGTTATAAAATCAGTGTCGGAATAGATAGAAAAATTTAATATAAATTTAAATAAAATTTGTGACTATAAAAAAAAGCTTTTATTTATAGTCACTAATGTCTAAAAAAATTATTTTCTCCTTTATAGTGCATTTTAATATAAGCGTTGTTTTTAAAAAGTCTTTTATTTTCTACTTTTTAGTCTTTTTTAAATGGAACGCAAGATATAGTAATACTGGTATGAAATAGTAAGATATAGAAACGCAAGATGTGGAAATACGCGAGATAGAATGAGGGGATAACTCCGAGAGACCACGTCTCTTGATGGAATCCGAAATTGTCCGAAATGGAACTGAATGAACGGAACACCACACTGACTGAGCTCCTTCGATGCGAAATGGGTCAGTGGAGTGGGGATGAGTCGGAGTGGGAACGCGTAGTGGAGTAGGGAGCGCTGACGCGCGGAGTAGGGATCGCTGAACGCGATGACGCACTACCGAGCGTCCCGCGACGAGGTGTAACGGTTAACATTAAAATTTTTTTTTCTCCTGAACGCACAGTTTCTTTAAAAATTTGTTTTTTTAAATATTGTATTGTCATCCAGTTCTGAGCTATGTTTAAAGTTTCCAGTCTCTGGCTAATCGGAAAGTGGTTTAAAATTCGATCACAAGATCTGACGCATACAACAACAACAACGACAACTCGGCAAGCTAATATAAGCGTGGCAAAAATTGTTTTCCATTTGAGATTTAGTTCTACAAAAGCAATATAAATGTGGCAACCACAGGTGGATCCTGCGGGACCGTCGGACAAAAGCGTACCGGCACTGTACCAGCGAATCCGATAATTCATTTTACGATAAATTAGAGTCACGAGCTACTCGTTCACCCGTGAGATGATCCCCGCGGTACTACATTTCTGCTATAAACGACATATCGAAGACCGACACACAGTCGCTAACTGCGAGAAAATTACAGCGGCGACTGGTGACCCGTAACGTTTCCGGTACCAATTACATTTCGCTGGAATTCAATCGGATCCGGGTGAAAACACCTCGAACGCGTCTAGTGTGTAAAACCAGAAGCAGATGGAATTTCCTGATACAAGATCAGCATTAGCCCAATCGAGCCCGTTTTGGCAGTCCAGCAATCAAAGCAGTTCGCGCGGTGCGGCGCGCCTCGTCGTCAAAGGAGTCTCTAAAGAAGCTTTGGATCTTTGATCATGCTAACAACGCTTTTTCAGACTATTCGTAGTTCAAACCTCTGCCCGCCCCCTCACGAGCAATAAAACTAATGCGGGCGAGGACTAGCGTGCACCAGTAACTCGCGTGTGTATGTGTACACCGATGTAGAAAGGGCTGAACCGTGTTCGAGGGGAAAGAGGAAAGGAACGGGACGAAGAGCGACAAAGAGGTGGCGAGAGAGGATGTGGGAGGATGAGGGGCGAGAAGATAGAGGGACGAGCACGACTGACCCACTCCACCTTGGCATCCACTCTCATCCGTTCTCGCAACAAACGCATCCGTACCTCAAACAAGCGGCCACCATGGCCGATGACGACACCCTCTCCGCCACTTCACGGTCGTTCGCACCGCACTCTCTGTCTCTCACATCTTCCATCGACTGACAACCCAACCATCCCCCTTTTCTGTCGCCTAACCACCCCGGGCCCGGTTCGATCCCACGCTTTTATGGAACCGCCGACAACCCTCGTCGGCGAAATGTTAATCCTCGAACTGTCTTCGTGCCCGGGAAGAGAGCCCAGTCGATGGTTCCCGGGGATTTGCGATTTTTATCGAGGGCTCGACGCGACGCGGCGCGTGTTCGACGCCAGATACCCGGCGAAATTCTCGCAAGACTCGTTCCTCTTCTCCGACAAAATGCAGATCGGCCGGATTAACTCTTTGCTCCGCCGACGTCGCGGATATCCCTTGTTTGCCATACACGGGGGGAATCGAGACAGATGAAACTGAATCGAATGTGTATGTGAAATCTTCGGCATAGAGATCCATCTAATCGAAACTTGTAATACAGTAATTAATGGGCCTTTTCTACAAAACAGATGGAATTCAAAAATGTTCGTGTTATGAAATAGATTAAAACTATTACAACTTTATACAGGGTGTTTACCTACAGGTGGGAGAAAATTTAAGGGGTGGTTCTCGACGATAATCTAAGACGAAAATGAAGAATAAAAAAATTGCGATTTCGGCTTCGTTATTTAGTTATTAACAATTAAAAATCCGCCAAAAATGCTGCAACACTTCTAACAAAAGTGTACGCTGCGTACGTCATACAGGCGCGCGACAGTCTCGTATCAAGTGACTAACGCATGCATACCTTGGTTCTCATTTGGGGCTCCAGCGAGGTGAAAATGTTTAAAAACTCGATGGACGACATTGAACCTACCTACTCGTTAAAATCCACAAGGGCATTTCTAATATCCGCCCTATGGAATTATCGAGTAGAAGGGGTCAATGCCCTTTCACTTTTACATTCTTCTCACACATATCCACAAATCCTTATCCTGCACTATAATTGTTCATAACACCGTACTTAATATACTGGAATAAACGCTCTAGCACTATTTACGATATCGTACACACGCACTACGAGTTTACAGAGAGGGCAAGTTTACTGAGGGAAATGAGGAGAATGTAAAGAACTGGTAATCCTTTAATGTTGAAACACCGCATTTTATGGAACTTGATTTACGTCGCGAGACTCGTTCACAGACGGAACGGACATCTTGAGGTCGCGTGTGATTTCTGCGAACGGAAATCTTCGACGCGTGCGAGAAGAATCGTTCGTACAAGCTAGCATCCGTATGCATACTGATTCAAGACAGCTGATGAGGTCGATGCCAGATCGATAAAACAAATGAAGATCTACAGCAAACTACCGCCCAAACGTCGCGCGTTGCTATACCAATACATTGTCTATCCTGTTTTCACGAATTTCGTGATTCCTCCTCATTCTGTCTGTGACCGCGAAATATTTCATGTGTGTGCATTGACGACATCAGCTGTCTTGAATCAGTGTGCATACGGATGCTAGCTTGTACGGATGATTCTTCTCGCACGAGTCGAAGATTTCCGTTCGCAGAAACTCGTAGTGCGTGTGTATGATATTGTAAATAGTGATAGAGCGTTTCTTCCAGTATATTAAGTACGGTGTTATGAACAATTACAGTGCAGGATAAGGATTTGTGGATATGTGTGAAATGAATGTAAAAGTGAAAGGGCGTTGACCCCTTCTACTCGATAATTCCATAGGGCGGATATTAGAAATGCCCTTGTGGATTTTAACGAGTAGGTAGGTTCAATGTCGTCCAACGAGTTTTTAAACATTTTCACCTCGCTGGGGCCCCAAATGAGAACCAAGGTATGCATGCGTTAGTCACTTGATACGAGACTGTCGCGCGCCTGTATGACGTACGCAGCGTACACTTTTGTTAGAAGTGTTGCAGCATTTTTGGCGGATTTTTAATTGTTAATAACTAAATAACGAAGCCGAAATCGCAATTTTTTTATTCTTCATTTTCGTCTTAGATTATCGTCGAGAACCACCCCTTAAATTTTCTCCCACCTGTAGGTAAACACCCTGTATAAACCTCTGACTACTTCGCTCAAACACGAGCAGTACCAAATCCCCGAGAGAACCCACACAATATGAAGATCCAAATTCAAATTTCCTTGAAAATACAAGTTCATTAGATCCTGCCTGTTCCGCTCTGACGCCAGAAAAGCGCCATCATCGATTATCAGCTTCGGACTTAAAAAACCGCGGCAGAAAGTGAAAAAAGAAATTTCCCTCTTCCCGGTTTCCCGAACGACTGTCGGAGGAGAATACGAGAGCGGGGACGTGAAGGAAATGTATTTCGGTTCGAACTGGCGGTGGCGGCGGCTGTTCATTGGATTCGGGGCATGCAGCCTGGGCAAAAAGTTTACCCGAAGACGTATGTTCGTCGCGCGACCAGGCGTCTACCGGCTCTCCCCGGGTGAACCAGTTCCCCAGCAGCCATTTAAGCCGCGGCTTAACCTGGCTTAAAGCGTTGCCTGGCCCCGTCTCATACTTCCGCGACGTTCCGTTGCCTGACCGTTGCACCGCGGCTTTTAATCGAGCCCTACCGGATTATCTCGACTCGCGATCCTCGGATCAGCCTCCAAAGCACTCGACATTTGTATTCCGCGTTCGAACGATACGCGTCGGGGAGACCCATCTTTCCTGATCCTTGAAACACCGTGATCCTGCGGGAACACTGTACTTGCGACTCGTCGGTTCTCCGAACTTATTACGTTCCTCCAGTTCTCGAGGAATTCCAGTTATCAAAAATTGTAGAAATATTAAACTGTGGAATTTCGTACATTCGTAGTACAAGTAACCGACGAGTTCGAATAATAGAACCCAGTAATAACAATTTACTGTAGCCTGTTTCGTGCCTCATAAAAGTGGTTGATGAAGGCAAAACAGCTGTAGAAAGTTCCGCAAACCAGCTCCCTTTCAAGCAAGATGAACTAGAATAATTACCCACGCGACGAACACACTAAAGAAGCAGTGAAATTAAACGCGCATAAAAAGTTACGCACTATCTGCACCCAAATTAGAACTAATGGCGAGAAGCACTGCTTGTTCAAACGACTCCCGAGCACGATTCGAGACAGTGTTTGCACACATATTTCTGCTTCCGTTGAAATGGAAAACAAGAGAGCGTCTGCGGCGAAAGTTTCATTAGCTTTGTTGCAAAAGTGCGCACTCGCGCAGCCAACGGAATCCACAATCGTGTGTGTTTGTGGAACGTCAAAATTACACGACAGGGTAGAAGGTGCGAACAGCGTGCTTTTAGCTCCGTTTGTTTCTCGAATGTCTTCCGCGACAATAAGAAACTTCTGAGACATCTCTCCTTTGTTTAGCGTGTTGGGGAAAATTGGAAATGTCTTCGCGCAATATTCGATGACCGGGACTTGCTCAACGCGAACATTCCTGCATCGAAACCGACGTTTTCAGAATTTTTCGTATTACTGTCGAGATCCCGGACCGTCTTTGGCTACGAGCATTCGAACCACCCGAGGTTCCCGGGGAGCCACACGCGCGCCGAAGATTTGGTTAGCTGGAAGATTTCCTGTTTAACTTACCCGACATAATATTTGGCTTCCCAGACTTCCCGGTTCCAAAGATTTTGAACTTCTCGCGAAGTTTCGGCACTCGCGATATCCTCCAAGTTCCTGGGAACTCCGGGAATTCAGCCTGCTCCAAGCATTTCGCTGTTTTTGAGGTCACGATTAACAAATTTGATGATCTCCGAACTAATTTCGACCAGCCAAGTTTATTGTCGCGCCAAATTGCGAACAATGCGAGCATTACACAGTGCCCGAAATGTTGAACATATACTTGATGAAAGTGATTTATTATAAATAAAACTGTTTGGAAGTGTCTTTACGATAAAAGACTCAAAGGAATCTAGAAAAAGATTCATTACTGAATGATTAAATAACTTGGGTCCTGAACGCAAATAAACTTTCAAACTTTTTTCATTTATTTTCCCGCAGAAGTCGTACCAAAATCGAGGAGAAACCAGACAGGTTGAGACTTCGCGGTGCCCTGTCCCGATTCATTAATTAAAAATAAATCTTACAGAACTTCAATTTCATAATTTCGGTATAATTATCTTAATTGGGTATTCGAATTATTTGGGTATTCGGTTGGGTCGAAACACTTGCAGATGGAGTTATAATGGAATCTGCTATGTTTCGATATTCCAGGCCGAAGAATGAATAGGTATATTGCAGGGCTGATGGATTTCCAGAGACCCTTTATCGAATTCAACAAGCGAGAATTCCCGAAAGGTCTGATTTCTCCTGAGACTAGCCGAGGAAAGAGGAGATCAGATTGACCGAGGAGATCGTCCGAGAATTGGGAGGGTCTGATACCCTCACTTTTGAGCACCCTCCTTTAATTGTCGTGGACTTGTCCAATTACCGGTCAATACCTTCTTTCATCGAGCACGGAACCATCCGAAGCAAAGCGAATAATATTAACATGCGGAGCACGTTCGTCCCAATCTTAGACCTTGCATTGCAAAAATCAATCACTTTTGCTGGCAAATGTCTCTTCAGAGCGACATTTACGCTTTCGAAGGTACATCATAAGCCACAATTTCTTCCAGAACAATATTTCGTTTTATATCCTTCGTCCTCGTAGATCAGGAACGAGAACACAGCATTTTCCAGGAGCAATTCCAGGAGGAAGTCGCCTGGTCATCCTTAAAGGCATTACAGTTTCCACGGTCGAATACCTCGCGATCCACGAGCCCGGCCCGTCGAATCAGCCCCGGTTCTCGGTCGCGGCCACTAAAATAGCAATATTTATCGCGAATCTTATCGGCGTGCCCTTTCGCATTTCGCCGTCCCGAATCCAGCCATAAAACGTGATTCCTCGCGTTTCTATCCGATCGGATCCCGGGTCCCTCTAATCCAGAAACACATCGGCCACTGCTTTAGCCCGGATATTTATTACCGGGAGCGTTATCGAATGGCTGGCCATGCCCGAAACCGTGAGAACTCCAGTTAACCGTTTCACTCGATCGTACGACACACCATGATTCCGTCGACTCTCCGTCTCTGTGTCGGTGTGTGCGCACGAGGTGTTTATGTTTTCTCATTGCTTTCAACTGCTCTTTGCCATCTATCTGGTAAAAGTTAGGTATACGATACATTCCCCGAAACCCACGGCACGAATTAAAGCAAAATTTCGAGCCACCTATTCCCAGCGGCGCGAATTAATGCAACCTCCTAATACGTGCGTGCGAAAGGGGGTGGAGAGCGTGAAAGGGAATGGAATAGTTCGGGAACGAAACGAACGGGAGAGAAGAAGGACTGGTGGGATCGTGGAAGAAGGATGGAGGAAAGAGGGGCTGGTTCGAGAAGGAAGGGCCTTTGACTCGCTCACGAAGGGGACCGAAGCAACCCCTTAGCCTCGGTCTACAAGGGTGCGCGATATTGATTCTCGCCTGGCGCTCGACACCGACGACGCTCGTCGTCGTCTCCGTCGTCGTCGTCTACCATCTACCTGTGTGCCACCATGGTTGTCTACCGTGCGTCGTTTTACCACGGTGCACACGCAGACGTTGGCTCGTTGCACGTCTCAATGAGCCACGACACGATCGAGCCATCGCGGCTCAGGAACCGCCGCTGTCTCTCCTCTTCCTTATCCACCCGTGATAACCGATAACGATCGCCGCTCGAGTGGCTGCTCGCCGCGAGGATAAGCATCTCCGGCGCCCTTCGATATCCGGACACCGACCGGCAAACCATTTGATAGGGACTCGACGTAGAGATCCCCGTGACAACGGTGAATCTCGATAACTGACGATCCACCTTCCTCCGGATTCGTATAAAGCGATGCTCCGGTCTCGAACTCTGTTAACGATCGATCCTTGAGTGATTTATACGGTTCAACGTCGGTTTTACCGACGTTCTTCGGTTTAGCGAGGCGGCGACGGTGCTCTACGATGCGCTAATCCAGGGAATGTCATTTCTGGGCTATAGATTGACTCATTACTAAAATGCAATTAATTTTATTGCTACCGTTTAGTCCGTGCTTCTTCGAATTAGTCGGAATTCGCATAAACATCGGCGCAATCACCGTAATTCGTAATATTTCGCTGGCGGTCCCCGAAGGTCCCCAGGAAGTTGCGTTTAATTGAGCTACGAGGAGGGGGGTTCTCTATCAATCTCGGCCATTTAGAGCCGTAACTGGACGTCATCGGAGTCGCTGAACAATTCCGCTTTGTTCCTCTCGGCAGGTTGCTCCGCCGCTTCTCGGGATGATCTTATCTTTCACGGTGCATCGTGGCCCAACGAGATTAATAACGCGAGATCGCGCTGCCTCGCAGTTCAAGTCGCTCGCTCGAGAAAATAGGGGCAATAAGAGGGTAGAGGGGCGAGAGCGGAAGAGAAACGGAGAGAGATAGAGAGGTAGAGAGCGAGGGAAGCGGCTAGCACCAGACAAATACAAGACAATGAAGATTAATGTTTCGCCCCGGTTCCATGGCCGACGTGGTAGCCAACGGCACCGTGTGAACCGGGTTTTCGGTACTCTACATCGACGCTTGTCCATGTTCCTGCGGTTTCGTCGGGGATTCTCGTGTTTGTAACAGTTTCATCGACTTTGTCTCCGTTTTCTATAAACAATCTTACGTTGTCCCGCAGAAAAAGAATATAATGTGACAGACTTCCGCAGTCTGGTTTTCCGTGTACCTTTCGGACGGGATTCCAGACCTTTTGGCGGTTTATGTTTATGTTTAAGCGTTATTGCATAAGCGTTGGTAATATATGTGGATCGCATTCGTTGACAAGGGACGTTTCTATTTGCAGATCAGCAGTCGGCGTGACATGGATGTGAGCTTCACGAACGTATTAGAGGGGGCTCGCCAGTTCTTCCAGGGACTGCCCGTACCGAGTACAGGTGGTGCGGCCGCATCAGCGGATCACAATCTCGCGACATCAACGGGTACCGCCTCGTCCACGTCGGCGTCGCACGACCATGGCACCGCTTCTCCGTCGCCAGCAGCACCGACAGCCCCGCCAGCACCACCGCCACTATCGTTACCGCCGCAATCGGCTTCGGGCAGTAGCAGCAGCAATAGCAACAGTAGCAGCAACGCCACCAACGACCCGGAAACGAGTCGATACCCCAACAGCGATGTCCGGCCGTCCTCCGCGGAGACCGGCGGCGCGTCCAGTTCCAATAGTTTTTGGAGTCCATCGGTGGAGCCGTATCCCCCGCAACCGACGAGGGTCGAAGTCCCAGACACGAGGCCGGGCGACGATGGGTCCTCCATGGAGGCCAGCTCGTCGTCCTCGAACACGATCACGTTAACCGAGATGCAGCCGTCAAGCAACCGAGCCTCCGCGTCGAACTTCCCCCCGAAACAGTCGTCCTCGTTGTCGTCGTCGTCGTCGTTGTCGAAGGAACATCCGCAACCGACGACGACGACGAGTACCGACACGAGTTCGCCGCACCTGCACCAGATGCAACCGCCTCAGCAGCCGACGTCCCCCGGTCCGGTGTACCAGCAGCTGAACACCGTCTCTAGAACGTCCTTCTCCACCGCGGAAATACTCGCCTCGTCGCACCAGACGAGCTACCAGACTGCCAACGAGCGACAACCGCAACCGAATGCGTCCGTTGTAGCGCAGAGAACTCAGTACTACCCCCGCTACCATCATCCGGACATCACGAAGAGCGCGCCGGTCCCGTTCAGCCAGAACTCGATCTACCAGTCGGCCAGCGTGCCAACGGTGACGTCCTTGGGGAACGTCCAGTCAGCCACGAGGCCAACGCCGATGGAGCAACCCCATGTATCCAGCGTCACCGGCCAAGGACACGGTCTGGAGCAAAGGGTGCCGAGCTCGTACGGCAACCCCGCGGCTCCGACGAGCGCAGCCTCGATCTACGGATCGCCCTCGACCCAGAGCTATCGTCCGTTGCAGCATCAACCGCAGAATCGATCGGGTTCGTCGAGCAATCCGGCGGACAGGCCGTTGCACGCGGAGAGATCGCACTCGTCCCGCGTGTCCTCGTCTCCATCCTGCTCGTCGGTGAACCCGTGCAGCCCGCGGCACGGCGGCAGCTTGAGTCACATTCCTTCGCCGTCGTCGTTGTCGTCGTCGATGCCGTCGTCGGCCTCGTCGTCGCAGAATCTTCCGGCGCACATTCCATCGTCGCATCTGCCGTCCGCGGCTGGCAACGCAGCGGCCCATCGTACTCAACAGCAACAACCGCAGCAATCGTCCACCCAGATGCAACACCAACAACAGCTCCAGCAACACCAACAACAGCAACAGCTTTCTAGTCGAATAAACGCGTCGCCGCATTCGATCGGCGCCAGCGCATACCGAATGGTCGTTCACGGGACACCAGCGTCCTCGTCCTCCTCCTCCGCCTCCTCGTCCTCTAATCAAATGCCACCGCCGCCAGCGTTAAGCGGTTATCATCCTGTTGCTTCTCCCCATGACGCTCCTCATCACGCCGCTCCGTCACCGCACAGACAATCTCCTCACGTGTCCACCCTGCACAATCCTCACGCCTCTCCTCATCACGCTCCATCTCCCCACAGCAGCTTCCAGCCCCATTCGCCGACGTATCCACCGCCGCCGCCACCCCCAGCCACGTCCACTCCTCACTCGTACAGCCTTCCAATTACGTCGCAACACTACCAACCGAACACCAGTTACGCCGGTAACCTGTACGCGCTGCCGCCACAGTCTTCGTATCATTCCTTCCAAAAGAATCCCCAACCGCAACCGCCGCCGCACTCGCAGGCAAGCTATTACCCACAATCGAGTCGATCTCAAGGACAACCGTACGTACAACCGATGCCGATACCCGGCCCCCCGGCTCAATCGATCTGCTCCGGAACCGGAAACACCAATGGCCCCGGCTACCATCAGAGCAAACCGGTGACGTACAACGGCGTCGATCCGAAGAGGAGCTCGATGGAGGTGCCGTATGCCTCCTATCGATCTCCATTGCCGTCCGTACAAAGGACCAACACGCATAATCTTCCTCCGATCGCCGCAGTCTCGTCCTATCATTCCAACAGAAGAGAGCCGACGGCGAGCAAAGCTCAACCAATGCAAAGACCACGTGGATACCAGCCGGGCGGGCCGATCAAAGTTGCGGTGGTCACGAATCTCACTTCCTCGATGGCCGCGCCTCAACGAGTCGCCGAATATCCGACGACGATGCCCAGCATGAATCACGCGATCCCGGTGAACGGACGAACCACCACGGCCACGAATTCGTCATACAGCAGGTACGCGAGCCAACACGGCTACCCGACCTACGCCACCACGACGGCGCCCAGTCACCAGGGCAGCAATTCCTCGAGCACCACGGTCACCTCGATCGGGGTCGCCGCGAGATCTTCCGTTCCGCCGGTCAGCACGATGCACGCCTATCAAACGGCCGACGCGAGTCGCACGGGATCCTCCTACCACCACCAGCCCGTCAGGGCTACCGACGACTACGGGTACAAGGAGTATTCCTATCAGAACTCCTCCGCGTCGACGGCCCAATCCAGCGCAGCCTCGAACATAGTCACTCCGTCGCCGCAAACGAACGGTGTACGGAAGAGGGAGTCACCGTTGGACTTGTCCGTGAAGACCGTGAAGACGTCCGCCGATTCTACCGCTCAAGACGACATCGAGACGGCCACGGAGAAGCACGTGAGCAGCTCCACGGTGATCTCGTCGAGGAGTAACGGGTCTAGAAGCATGCTACCGCCGCCTGTCCAAACCGCGCCGCAACCGGCCTCGTATCCCACGTTCGACAATCGGTTGTCGAGCAACAGCGGCAGGGGTATCCAAGCGACTAGCGGGCAGATCCGCGCATCCACGCCGCAAACGGTTTGCGCGCCGAAGGTCGACTTCCTGCCGGACTTCAATTCCGCGCCGCTGCGTCACCACCACGGGCAAACGCACGAGAATACTTTTCAGCGGAGGAGCTCGGCGCAACAGCTGTACGCTCCGCCCCCGCAGTCTCTCTCCTCGCAGCATCCTAATAATACCGCTCCACTGCCCCACATGTCCTCGTTCAAGAAGTCTTCACTGCCCACCGCGCAGGTGTACGATGCCGTGACAGCGACAGCACCACCACCGCCGGTACCGTCATCCTCTTATCTAGTGACCAACGAGTCCAGGTCCTCGAGGTATCCTCCGCCGATGGTGGACCCGGCCAGGATGGGACACACCGGCCTGCCGATCCACGACTATCCAGCCGAGGCCAAGTACTACATGGACAGCAGGAACAAATTCGGACAACTGCCGCCTCCTCAGAGGGACCGGACGCCGTCGAAGAGATCCGGGGACGCGATCTACGCAGCCGCGGTGCCGCACAAACAACCGAGACTCGATGATTGGTTTCACAAGAGACTGTCCACCGCGAAGGCGATCCACGAGCAACAAAAGAGGCAAGAGATGAACCTGTCGGTTCCCCTGCCCAACGGAACTCTGGTCGCGCCTAACACCTACGAGCAAAGGTCGGACAACGGGTACTCGTCGTCCGAGTCCTCGCGATACCAGCAAGCCTACTGTGATAAGAGAAGCTACGCCGAGCCTAAGGTCACCCATAGTTCGCTATCGTACAGTCATCCCTCCGTCGCGAAACCTGGCAACGTGCATTCTTTGCCGCAACAACTGAACGCTAGCCAGTCCGCGTACTCCAGCTACCGGCAGGCCCAAAAAATGGGTCCGCCACCGGGAGGAACCTCCACCGGGCAACCCGCCGAGCCGCCGAGCAACACCGGAGCCGACAAACGGGTGCTCAGCTTGCTGAGAAACAGTCTGGAGAACAAACAGCAGAGGGAGGAACAGATGAATAGTCAGCAGCCTATCCTGGCGAATCATAGTCAACAGAGTTTCCAGAATAAGGTATGCTTCGTCTATTGTCTACGATGTATTACTAGCTCTACAACGATCTACTTTTATCATTTTTAGAATATGGTGGAACACGTTAATTAAAACATATTTTGCTAATTTTTACTGCTTGTCGTGTGTCTGAAGTAGACTGAACTCTAATGTCTTCTAGAAAATATACAGTTATGCAGGGTGCAGTATAAGAATAGGATTACGTATAGTATTTTAGGTAGTTTTATTGAGGAACAACAAATATGAAAACGGAGTTAGGAAAATTAAGTTATCTAGCTACTTCGGTGCATCCTGTTGCAAATGTTGAATACGCGCGACACACACCATGAACGAATTTGACAGTGTTTCGGCGGAAGATGTCAGAGACGTCGAAAAGACCGATAGCTATCGGACTAACAGTTAGGTTCTCTATTCCCGAAGGTGGTCGCGCCGGTCGAGCCGAAAACAAACATCGGACGACACAACCTGTCACCATTCACGGCGGCGAGCCTGCTGGAACGGAATAGCAACACGCCGCCCCATTACAAGTTCCATGTGCCGAGAGCCGTAGACTCGATCACTCAGGAGGCGCCCCGCAGCTTATACGCTTCGAGAGTAAATTCATCCGCGACGCTGCCTGGCAAGGAAGCACTCCTGGGACCTCGGGGAGCCGAGAATCAAATTCACCGTGACAAAGACGACGGGCTTGCCGCCATATTAGCCGCGAAGATCAGAACCAAAGCGGAACTTAAGCAGGTGAATAGGACTGACACGTTCTCCCACCTGTGACTCAATACTTGACACACACCGGCTTCTTCGTCGACTGACAACCTGCTTTCGTCTGTTCCAGGTGGGAACCGGCCAATTCGCGAGCAAGCCGACCGCTGTACCCGCAGCCCAGGAACCGTCGCCCACACCTAAAGGTACACAACACTTCACTTTATCGTAAATTCACTTTCTTTAAACTCGACAGTACTTTATCTCGTTCTCAATACCTTGTATTTTCTAGCTTACGATTTACTTCTCTTTCTTCTTCACTTTATACTATTGGGTTGGCAAGAAAGTAATTTCGGTTTTCAATAACTGATGGCGTTATGTTTTGTTTGATTGGCTTCTGTTAACGTTGCGTTTGTTTTCTTTCTGACATTTCATAACTGCATCTTTTAGGTTACTTTTGAAGCAAATTACACGTAATTTTGATTAAAATTGTTAGTTCTGTGTCAATTTGAACATGGAGTGCAGAAACGAACATTATAGGCATATATTGCTTTTTTATTTCCGTAGAGGTAAAAAAGCTGCCGAGGCTCACAAAGATATATGCGAAGTTTACGGTGTAGATTGCTTAACAGAACGCACGTGCCAGAATTGGTTTAAAAAATTCCGTTCTGGAAATTTCTCACTTAAAGATGACCAACGTTCTGGTTGATCATCTGGAGTTGATGATGACCAAATGAAAGCCATTATTGAATCGGATCGTCATATAACTGTCCGAGAGATTGCAGACAGGTTAAATGTCTCGCATACAACCATAGAATATCGTTTAAAAAGTCTCGGAATCGTTAAGAAGCTCGATATTTGGGTTCCACACGAGTTGAAAGAAATTCACTTAATGCAACGCATCAACATATGCGATATGCATCTCAAACGAAATGAAATCGACCCTTTTCTCAAGCGAATCATCACCGGTGATGAGAAATGGGTTGTTTACAATAATACAACTCGAAAACGATCATGGTCCAAGCGTGATGAACCAGCCCAAACCACACCGAAAGCTTAATTGCACCAAAAGAAGATCATGTTGTCAATTTGGTGGGATTACAAAGGTATTGTGTATTTTGAGCTGCTCCCAAGGAACCAAACCATCAATTCAGATGTTTATTGTCGACAACTAACAAAACTGGACATAGCAATCAAAGAAAAACGGCCAGAATTGGCAAATCGCAAAGGAATCGTGTTCCACCATGATAACGCTAGGCCACACACATCTTTGGTAACACGTGAAAAGTTATTGGAGCTTGGTTGGGAAGTGATGTCACATCCACCATATAGCCCTGACATTGCACCATCAGATTATCATTTATTCCGAAGTTTACAAAACTCTTTGAATGGTAAAACATTCACTAATGATGATGATCTGAAATCGCACTTGGATCAGTTTTTCACCGAAAAGGATCAGAAGTTTTATGAGCGCGGAATTATGAAGCTACCAGGAAAGATGGCAAAAGATCATACAACAAAATGGAAAATATTTTATTGATTAAAGTTCATTGCTTTGATAAAAAAATTGGATTTTATTTCATCTAAAAATACCGAAATTACTTTCTTGCCAACCCAATAGAACATCTTTTCTGCTCAAGTTCTACGAACTCTTAGGGGAAGTTCTCGTAGTAGTATAAAATTATGTGTACACGTTTCTTAGGCTTTCTGTGTTTTCATTGGCAGAAACATTAGATAGCTCCGCTTCAACGTCCGGCCCCCAGTCATCAGCGGGCAGTCCCCCGAAGTTGACACGCGAGAAAGTAGCCTGTTTACCACCTCGAAGACGATTATTCTCGAGGACCGAAGATGAGAACACGCCGGTGGCTCCGACGGTACCTGTGCAAGCTCCTGCACCAGCGATCGCGTCCACGGTGCCAGCACGAGCCAGCGGTTTCAGAAGTTCCTCCGAGACGTCGGTGTTCGATTTCAGGGAGAGCGATTCCGAGGGCGAGATGCCGGTCCTCGAGCGGCAAACGCTGGAGGAGATGAGGAGGGACAGGAAACAGCTGTCCAAAGTACAACCACCTGTACCTCTGAACGACGCTATGTGCATGGGCATGACGTCCTCGTCGGATCTAGTGAAGATAGAGTTGAGGGTAAGTGGACGTTCAGCTTTCAATCTTAGCATTCGATCTAGAAACTGGAGTCTTACGTCGAAGAATGAAATTGGAATTGACACATCCATATTGTGTTTTTTCGAACTTTGTCAACTCACGTCGCCCAGTTCTTACAGCGCACTAATGTCCCCGAAACCTGCCCCCAGGAGAACGAAAAGATCACGGAGGTGGACAACATGTGGTCCAGTGCTTGCGACAAGTTTATGGAACAGCTGCGTACCGGTGACGCCATGAAGAAACGTGGTCGCAAGAAGAAGACCAGCTGCACGGTGACCTCGAAGCTCGACGAGGCAGAGACCGACAACGACAAAGAGGCCGACTCTAACACGTCCTCGGAGATCAAGCCCGAGGACATCAAGCAGGAGCTGCAGGATATCGAGTTGTCCTCGGACGTCAAAGAAGAGTTCCCGGAAACCAGTAAAGAAGATGAAACCTTGGAATCGAAGGACATCAAGGTAGAGGTGAAGGAAGAGCCGGACGTCAGCAAGGATTACGATAAAAACTTGAGCGACGACTCCGACGAAGTGCCGCTGATTCGAAGGACGAAGAAGATGAAGAAGGAAGACAGCGATTGCGATGACGAGATAATATGTAGGAAGAGGAGACTCGGTCGCGGCAGCAGGATAAAGTTGCAATCGTCCAGCGGTAGCGATTCATCCAGCGAAGAGAGCGACGCTAGCACGGAGTTTGGTCATGGTTCCTCGGTTGCTGACAGGCTGCGAGCGAGGAAACGGTCGTCCACCAACGGTACAGAGTCCGAAGGAATGAAACTGCGATCGAGGGACACGACACCGCACAAGGCTAAGGGGGAGAAGGAATCAAAATCGTCCAGTTCGAAGACCAGCTCCGGGTCTAAGAAGAGCAAACCGAAGCCTCTGTTTGGAGACGGCAGCGACTTCAGGCCCGGCTGGGAAGAGGAGGTTTACGTGTACAAAAAGTCGTTGAGGATGCCACCTAGGTTGATCACAGTATCAAAGCCGCCGAGGTTTCACAGGTTATCCACCTCGTTACCGGACTTGGATCCCGACTCCCCTGCTTTGTCCGTGTCCATGGACAGCTCCGACGTGTGTCTCGGCAGGAAGAAGAACGTGGACAGCGACCTGGAATCAAACTACAGCTTCAGCATCACAGGGCTTGGCCCGGGAAGCAAGATCGACGATGAGGAGGCTACCTCTTCTACGACGATCTCGTGTCCTGCGAAGACTACGAAGTGCAACAAGTCGGAGGGCAGCTCTATCGTCGATGTCCTGGCTCAGAAAGTCGGTACCAGTCGGAAAGAGCAGAAGAAGAAGCAGAAGGAGAAGACGGAGAAAGGAAGCAGCAAACTGTTGCCGAAAGGTAGCAACGAACCGGAACTTCTTCCCACTCCGAGTCTGACGCCGTTGCTGGAGTCGACAAAGTTATCGAAAGGCAAGTCTCCGAAGAAGGACCCGAAATCTCTGAAGTCTTCACCCATCAAGGTGAATGACTCGTTCCTCTTGGGTTACTTCCGCAAGGAAACGGTGAACAACTTCCGGGACACGTTCAAGAACAACCACGCCTTGCCGAACGAGTTCTCCACGCTGGTATTGAAGAGCAGAACGAGGACGGAGACGCGGGTGCTAAAGAAACAGGCGACCATCAGGGAAGTGTTCGGCGAAGAAAGACCCGCCTCGGCACCGCCAATGCAGAACCACGACGATACGTCGCAAGATGATGACTCGCAGACAGAAACGGTGGATAACACGTTGAGCAAGGCAAGGACGTTGAAGCAGAAGGTGGTCTCGCGGCTGAAGAGCGCCGGGATTCTGAGGAGTCACAAGGCAATCCTGAACTCGAAGCGACATCTGTTGATCGCGAAGAGGAGGAAGGACCTGCTCAAGTCGTTGGCGGAGAAGAAGCTGCAGAGTCTGAAGACGGAAGCGGAAGACGAGACGGCGCAGGAGGAGACGAACGACACGAAAGAGACGGAAAACAACGAGTTGGACGACGAGACCAACGAATCGGAAGTTTCTAACAAAAAGAAGCACAAACTGCGGACCAGTCGACGAAAGTTCCGCTCCGGATTCGACTACGTTCGTAAGAAGAAGAAACCGTTGAAGAAGGATGAGACACTGCCTAAAGAAAGGAAAAGGGTACGTATTTATCATTGTGATGATTCAGTGTAAGTCTTCCGCCTGTACGAGGTACTGATATTTCATGAGATATTTGTATTGCAGCAAGTATTGACGAGGCCCAATCCAGAATGTGTCGCAGACATCCAGTCGGAGATTAGAACTTGGGTGATCAAGAAGGGCGTCGGTGAAACGCTGTTACACAGAGCTGCCAGACTCGGCTATACGGTAAGACGTCCTTTTGAGTTCAGCCCCTTAATTATTGTTTCATAAGAGCGTGGATGATCTGTGAAAATGAAGACTTTTTGTAAAAAATTATAATTCGGAAGTACATCTAAAAACTGAATACTCATTTTGCTTGCAGGATGTCACAGCCTATTGCTTGGAGAAGCTCAATAATGCACCGAGTCCCAAGGACAATGCAGGGTACACGCCTCTTCACGAAGCTTGCTCGAAGGGCCATCTTGAGATCGCGAAATTATTGCTCGCGTACGGAGCAAACGCCAGCGAAAGTGCAAATGGAGGAATAAGGTAAATTATTGATTAATGTTTCTATTGATATCCATCGAGTTTTGTGATTGTACCCAATTTATAACGTCTTATCTGGTTACAGGCCACTTCACGAGGCGGCGGAGAATGGTGCTACCGAATTAGTACGGCTATTACTTTCATATGGCGCTGATCCCCTATTGGCTACGTATTCGGGTCAGACTCCTCTGATGTTGGCTGCAGAGACGGATGCTTATTCGATTCTGGAACAACATTTGGACGACATTCAGGGTCGAACAAGCACGCCATGGTCCTTCGGTGGACCGTCTTCTATTTTCGGTAATTATCCGACTTGGAATATCCTCATTATTATCTCTGACAGAAAGTATTCAATTAGAACCGCGAATAGTTTGAAAGAATCGGTTTGAATAAATACGATATGAATAATTTTATTTCAGACCCCGAAGAAACCGGTTACAACCCCGTCGACAATCCTCCAATGGACAGTCCGGAACCCGAAGTAGACGAGATCGAGATGGAAGTGAGCGACGTGAACCTGCCGGTCCTGTTCTCGTTGATCAACGATCCCGACAAATGGGTGCTGCTGCAGGACCTGATGACGGCTCTAAAGATAAAGAGCAGGGACGCTTTATTGCGTCAGGTGAACCCTAAAGCTCACGCGGGACCGCCGACGATCGCGCACCGTGACGTGATGAGGGAGTTAAAGCTCCAAGACTTTTTGGAGCAGTCAAGGTGCTGTCACCTGCTAAGCGGCGGCGAGAGGATCAACGTGCGAGCCTCGAAGGTGACGCTGATCAAGTACAACGACAAAGTGAGGTCCCTGTTGAACGTCGAGAAGGTGGTGATCAGCCTTAGGTGACAGGAGACCACGCTGGGGCAGTCGTCACCCCAGGCAAAACCGTCAACCTCCGCTGCGAAGGATGTCCCGAAGAAGGCGAAGACCTCGAGCTGCTCCTCGAAGAAGCAAGGTAGAACGCGTCAGGGTAATAAGACGTCCGATTGAACAATCGTTGAACGGACCTGTACAGGCGTAGAGATTCGAACGAGTTTCGTCGATTGTTTCCCCTCTCGTGGTCAACCGGAACACACACTTGAGACAGCCGACGGACACGTATCACGGTGCGAAGGGCACGGGCTGGACATACGTAGCCGAGATCGAACAATGCGATCGACTAACAGCGAACTGTGACGCACTATTATTAGCAGTATTTATTGGAGAATATTCTATTCGTGTCTATTCGCAAGAACAGTGATATTTTATTAACTAGAGCCAAGCGCGATCGGGTCTGTAATTGTAACGCTTCTAGAGTTGAGGATTTTCGCTGTCGCCACAGAGATAGAAGCACGATATATCGTTCCTGTCCGAAGATTGTACGATACTATTGAATATTTAAGCGTTTAATCTCGAGTTAAGAGACCGTGAACAGTCCTCGCGAGGAGTCAGGACCGGAAGTAACCGGGGCCGGTCGCGAGTAAAGAGACGACGTCGTCTAGAAATATTTTTTATCGCAACACGGATCCAGTGTGTATGTATGTGTGTGCGTGTGTGTGTACATGTCCACACGCTTCTTTTACCAAGCACGATCCACCTGATCGAGGAGGATCGCGCGATTCGTTGTTAGGCCAGCAGGAAAAAGGACGACGACCGTCGGAACGCAAACGTCGACTTGTCATCGGCTTTCACGTGTTACCACTTTGTTAGGTTTATTTTTTGTTTCTTCCTCTTCTTCTTCTCTGTCCCTTTTTGTACTGGGTAGTCAAGCGAGTTGATTAGCGAGTAAATCCGGTTATCAATGAAATCTTTACGTTGATCTAGGCTTAAGTAAGTGTTGATTAGTCGTTCGAAAGTCGAGCATTTATTTTCCTGTTTTCCGTTTACCTTTCTTTACCCTTCTTTTTTCTTGTTGTATCTTTGGGATGTGCAATCTTGTTAGGCGATCCTACGAACGCGATCGATGGTCAATCCCGGGCTGGATAGAGAACGCGAAAGGATTAGGGAGAACTATAATATCGGACCGATTTGGTCACGGCAACGTGTCCATTGTGTGCAATAACTTTCGTCCAACTCGCGATTGACTATTGAATCGGCAATTTCCGTTCGGTTGAAATCGTTTTGGAACTGACAGATGCGGTTGAGAACGCGTTCACTGTTGCTTGAGTTTGCTAATTAGCACCACCGCGTTGTTAATCGATGGCTCGCAAAATGGCAAGCGTGTTTCTGTTCTTTCGAAAATTTCTCACAGGAGTTAGCGAATTTCGTTATCTAGTTCAATTTTATTAATCGGTTATTTTTTAAATGTAATTTCGGGATAATAGCGAATATGTTGTTTAAATGTGGCGGAGAGGGGCGAGCACGTCGAGCAGTGAACGCGTTGAGTGGATCATCGACAGGAAGAACGATTTAGGAAATTTTCGCAAAACATGAACTTCCTGTTTCGGTGACACTTCATCTCGATGTGGATGAACAAATTATATCAGCGTACTTAGACGTTCGTGTCTCGACGGAACGGCGCGTCAAAATCGAGGGGGAACGACAGCTCCGAGTGCCGCAAGCTTCTATGATTGTTGTTCGGTGAAAAGGCAGGCTTGCGCGTTTCATTTCACTCTGTATACAGATTTCAATTGTTATGATCAGTCTCAGGGAACTATCTCTATGCGTATTTTCGATATTCTGTGCGTTGTAGAAATTGGACAGAGACGCGACCAGGCATCGTCGATCAACAACGACGCGTTCATCCTCTCGATCAATTTTTGTCACGCGACGATGAACGTTTGCTGATGGAAAAAAACATGAACGATACAATTCTCGATGCAACGATATATGGCTAGAGTGAAAACAAAATATCCACTGTAATCCCTGGCTGGAGAACGAATCAACTCGAGCTCGGGGAGACATCGATGCCTGGCCGCTTACTCTGACTGTTTAATTTTATTTAGCTGACGATACGAGGGAATCTTTACGTGGACAGTGCAGTTTACATGTACATATACCTATTTTCGAACGAAACGATTCCGCGAACGTGTGTAACTTCACGCCCAAACCCGGTTCTCGTTGTAGCTCGTCGCTTCTGTGCAATTCTCTCTCGCGCGAGGATTGGCCAGATTAATCGGAGACTTTGCGAAAGGGACTAACTTGTGCGTACTGTGCGTAATTGTACCTTTTTCGAAATGTAAAGTAGATTGCATATACGATGTAAGTAGCGGAAAGAACGCACTGCAACACTAGTTCATAATAGCGTATGAAGAACACGTACACACTCCTGTGTAATTATAATATATGGCGTACGGAAGGGAAACCGCGTTTAGAAGGACTTGAAGGACATTGTAATTTTCAGTGAAACCGATTGAACAATAGACACGTGGAGATACGTATGCAGTATGTACATACTTCTCGCAATCTAGGGGCTATCGCAATTATTACCGCTACTGATTACTATTATTATTGTTATGATGATTATTATTATAATTATAATTATTATTATATTATTATTATTGCTATTATTATTATTATTATTATTATTATTATTATTATTACTATTTAACACTACCGTCACAATAACTACGAGTACTACAAACTACCGCTGATGACTATTACTATCGCCACCAACAACTATCGCCACTACTGTCACCGAGTATCCGCTTTTTTTATTGTACGATATATACATAATAGCGAACTATTAATGTACATTTTCTTAGCTGTAACGTCTCCTCCATCACCAACACAACCACCACGACAATTTTCCTCTCCCCCGATCCCCTCTTGTAATTTATATATATTCGAGATACTTCTAAATGTGTTAAACTGCTGCTGCTTTACGAGAAAGAAAGAAGAATTATATGTGAGAAAAAGAACAAATATATTATATATATATTATATATATATAAATATAAATATATATGTATATACACGTACATATATATATATTTTATTTCAGAAGTTTAGTTTAATGGATATATAATGTTAAAAAAAACCCGAGGAAGATAACAAATTAAATTCTCTCTCTCTGTGATTCGTCTAAAAGAAAAATGGAACTAAGGAAAGATGATAGAAAAAAAAAATGAAATCAATTGAAGAGTTACAATTATTAATTAATTAAGTATTATTATTGTCATCGTCTCATTATCATTGCTCCGTACCGTCAGGTTATATCGAACAAGCCACAATGAACCGACAAACACAGTTTTCGTAATGAACTTGACTCGTGATCTTTTCTTTTCGCTAATAACAGTAACGAGTTATCCTATCGATGTAATAAAAACAAGTATTTTTACCGATATGCCCTTGTTTCATTTTCCTTGCCTGTATGCGTCTATTTTTTTTATAAAAAAATAAATCTTTTGTTTCAAGAATTCTAATAAATATATTCTCCCCCTATACAGCACCTAATTGATTTGAATCAACCGCCACAATATTCATAGAGTTTTTTGATCCGCAGAGCGCAGTTGACGAGCAAAGAGGAAATTCCCTCTCTGATGTTGGTATTACTTAGGAACAATAAATGGAAGTGCACGAAGTATCGTGCCGTGAAGTAATATTGAAAACGATATTAGAAAGTGTTGTGATATGAGTGAGTGATAGAAAATTGGACATACGATGATATTACAGAACACATGATAACGATGCGTCTTAAGTTTGTCAAAACACTGTTAGTGCTTGCACTATTAGGTAATATTATTATATGGCACAGAATATGGAGGTTATTTGCAGCGCAAAACACACTGAGATTGTTGACACCAAATGTGACAACTGATCCTCCGCAAAAACTTCATCGCCGATTAGCTCGTCTTGTTACCGTGGTTATACGACAGTTCGAAAACTTTGAGAATGATGTAGCATCCACAGTGGAATCTGTTTTAGAGTTTTTTCCTACTATTCCAATTTTAATAGTGTCTAACGAATTACCATACCCTCCATTAGAATTGGATTTTGCCAATGACAGTATGCAAAATGTGAAACTAATAAATTTACAACCGGATTTCAATACATCTTACGATGAAAGAAATCCACTTTTCTATGTGCGTACGAAATACGCATTATTTTTACCTGACGCAAGCCGACTTACTAATAAACAAGTCGTGCAGGTAAGGATCTTAGTGTCTATGTTGTTAAGACACATCATTTTAATCAGCTTGATTTACATTCGAACATAATTATTTTGTTACAGGAGACTGTATCGCATGCAGCGAAACTAGGTATAGTAATTATACCAATAGGAAAAGCAACTTTGAATTGCATTAGTATAGATTTAAAAGTAAGAGAATGGAGCCTCAAGTTTTCACGAATTGATGGCAATGTTTGCAACAGTGTAACTGGAAAACATGCTACTATTATTGAGACAAGATTACTGAGGAAATTAACCGATCCTTTCCTGTTACCTTTCACGGATGCATTATACATTCAGACAACTGCAATTAGTGCAAAGGTATGTAATTTCTGTTTTAAAACCCTAATTTCTGAGATGACAAAGAAAATTATTTCTTGTCACTAGGTTCATATACTGTCTAATTATCAGCTGAGCGAAGGAAAGATATTATACAGAAATCAACAGTCACAATGGAAGTTACAGCAGTTACATCTAAATCGTGAGCGAATAATGTTTGAGAAGTTGGGGATTAAAAAAGTTGTAAGGGAGTCGGATACTATAGAATGGTATGGTTGTTCAAGGGAAAGCAGTAAATGTTTTGGATCAATTATAAATGGTGTACCATCATATCTTTATCAAAAACGATATACACCACCTTGTTGCCTCTCAGGATTAAGAAAAGTTGCTCACCATGTGTTTGATAAATTAGAAGAAGTTGGTGTCAGATTTTGGTTAGAGGGAGGGTCTTTACTTGGTGCTATGAAAAATGGTGATATCTTGCCATGGGATTATGAAGTACAAATAGGTGTAAATCGCGATGACCTTGAACGATCACCATGGTTAATCAAGGCCATGAGTAAATCTACTGTTGATAATGACGGTTTTGTCTGGGAAAAAGCAACAGAAGGGGAGTTTTTTAAAGTGCAGTATTCAAAGATTAATCATTTGAACGTGAACATTCTACCATTTTATTCGAAAAATGGTTCTATGGTCAAGGCAGCGTGGTTTTTAAACCAAAGAAATTTTCCGGAACAGTTTCTTCATCCAATGTCAAGTATTGAATTTGCTGGTAGGCAAGTGCCATGTCCCAATAATATTAGGGATTTTTTAGAGTTGAAATATTTTAAAGGTGTGATAGAAAATCCAGAACTTCCTGGAAAAATTTCTTTTTAGACTGTACACTTAAATAAATTCACTTCCTAGAAGAAGCTACATGCAGTTAGAAACAGATAATATTTCTGTGTTAAGGTATAATTTAAATTACATATTCAATAACTATTTCTATACTTAATCAGATTTTACATTTTTTATTACTATCTTAAATATTGGAACTAGTATCTTCTAATAAGAATGTAAGTTAGGTCTTGCATCGTAGAATTTCCACTTGAGATATATTATTTTCCGACGATTTATAAAAGTTAATAAATGGTGTCATAAAATAAGAATGATTGCTGATTTCGATAGTTCATCAGTATAAGAATAAAAGAAACGTTATACAAAATATACTTAAAAATGTAGATCTTACATATTTTCTTAGTTTCATAAAAAGTTATGAACGTATTTAATTATGCTTTATTTACTTTGACATAATTATTCATTCTTGATATAAAACTTAATTTATTTTATTATTTATTACTAATAAATTGTCGTATATATGTATGTTCGCAAGTTCCTAAAACAAATTTTAGATTATTTCGAAATTGATATTTTGAAACTTGTTACATTTTGTGTATTTACAATTTGTGAAAATGAATTTTTGAGCGTTGTTAAGTCGGATGATAAAAATGATGAGTTTTCATTTAACTCCATAAAATGAATTGATGTGCCAAAGATTTGAAGCAGTTTCCGTTTCAATCGTTTTCTTTGCTTTCTGTATCATTCTATACCATTTGGTTAAACCTGTAGTACAAATTATCATTTACAATTGCGTCAGTATTATTTTATGTTATATATTTTGAAAGTTATATGGATTATAAATCTCATTGACTAATGTTACTGTGATATGTAATCTTTCTATATATGTGTTTACAAAACATTTGATTTAAAGACATATCTAAAAATTGTATATCAAATACTTTAATATTTAAGATTTTATTATAAACTATTGTAGGTTACTTCAGTAATATTTATTTTAAAAATTAAAAGAAGACAAACGACACTGTGATAACCAGTGCTTACTGTGTTACTTGATATACCAGTAATTAATTAAGTCTACTGTTATTATTCCACTTTTGCAGTTTCCTTTTTTCTGCTTTTGCAATATACAAAAGATTTTACATGTAAAACTTACTTATGTAAACCAATTTTATGGAATTACTCCATTATTCTTTAAGGCAGTTTATGAATAATCTTTTGTCACAAAGAAAATCAGTGCTGTTATGTGTATGGAATTGCAAAAAGTTTAACATAAATAATGCTATTTATAGAACAATATATTAAAGTAGTTTCATAATCGTTAATATTTGCTTCTAGTCTAGGACACACATGTTGTAGCAAGTCTGTATACCAACATTATATTTGTAAGTTATAATAATATTTTTAATGTATTTTAAATTTAGTGCCAATTCATTTATAAAGACATAGATATTGTAGGATTTTTAATAACGTTTATTTTTAAACACGCACAATGTAAGAATCTATTACTCCCTACAATATTAATATGTATTTTCTGTTATAGCAAGTACTAATAAAATGTTACTGTTTATAAAACAAAATGTCATACCTTTTTGCTACAATTTAATGTAGATACATGAACGAGCTTATAATTAAATATTTAGGAACTCCATAAAAAAGTGTCATTTATAAAATCGACTCCTTATCGTATTTACACACATAAATTATATTAAGGAAAAAATACGAACACGCGCTTGTAAGTAATGAGGTTTTTTTATTTGATAAAAATATAATTTTATTATGTTACTCGTACATCCTCCGGTGGTGTTAAAACGGACGGTTCACGTACAAAGCTTAGTAGTTTTTCTAATTTCATAATTTCTAAGTCTCTGTGCGTTAAATGCATTTGTCTCTTCGTTGGTTTCACTTTTATTCTAAGATTTGGCGAGAGTTTTAAAGTAGTGACTGTACCTCTATAGAAAATCCAAAGATCAAATTAATGAAATGGGAGTCTCACATGTTTGTTTAATACTTACTTATCATCACCAACAATAATAAACGGCAGTTGGTTGTTAAATGCTAGACGAGTTAATTTATTCTTCTTTTTACTAACAACTGCTTGACTACATATTGGTCTATATTTGTTTACATTTAAATCGAACACCGTGACTTTTCCATCATTTGAAACACAAGCTAATACTGTTGAACTGTATGGTGCCCATTGAACATCTCCAATTGGAACACCAAGATCAAACATAAACAAAGGTTCCCTATAAAGAATTAAATATGTAACCAGTGTTGCAATATTAGCTAGTTATATATGATACTGGTTACATGAATCTCACATTCTATTATCTTCCCATATTTTTATTCTCCAGTCACCTGAACAACTTGCAAAAATGCTAGAATTAAATTTATTGAATACTATTCGGTACACTGGCATATTGTGTGCTTCGTTATAAGTTTTCATATAAACACTACTATATGCTGTGTTACATTTGTAAATTGTTCCTTCTTCTGTTCCTACTAAGAATACATTTGGATCTGCAGGATGAAATGCTAAACAGGTACCACATCCTAAGAAAGTGGAAACATTGTTTTTTAATATGCAAAATGAGTTCAATACCGAGAACCAATTCCACTCAGAATCAATTCCAAATATTATGCATTAAGATTGATTACCTTTAAGGGTGATCATAGTACCATCTGGTCCAGGTATTGGAGGTCGGTCTAGGACAAGTGTCATCACAGTTGTCAGTGCAAGATCATTTTGAAGTAATATCCAGTAATTTATTTTTCCATCAATACTGACACTGTAGAATGCTAAATTACCTTCTTCTGTATCTGGTGCCCAACATACCTTAATCAATAAACATCAAATTACTTATGAACTTGCTGATTTGTGTGATTAGCATGATTTTAAAAAACAAACCTCCCAAACTATTCCTCCATGCTTTTGACCAACATCGTTGCTCTTATATTGCGGAGCTGTCGGTGGCAACATGACATTATAAACAGCAACAGAACCATCCATAGTACCTTAATTATAAAGATAGAGATCGATATTATTGTTTCATACTGTTACATAATTTTTTACTTTTTTACCAATGACCAAAAGATGTGGATGTTGTTCACTGAAGGCCAAAGACATTACTGGGGTTTCTATCGGACAGATCCATTCTGGATACGATGGATTTTTTAAACTAAATAAGCAGACTATTCCGTTTGTTATTGGACTATTAAATGACACTGCAATTATACATATATAAGTATATGTATTAACACGAGATATACAAAATTTAACATTTTGTATTAACTTGTTCCATAAGCTACTGCAAATAAGTCATAATATCTGCCATTAAAGCATAACTGGGTAACATCGTGTTTTTTAGTTTTTTCATAACTGAATTTCCATAGAGGTAGTAAAGATCCTTCTCCATCCTTAAATTCATCACTTGGATCATCCCAATATCTGTAATCTGAAAGTATTTGTCTATATATTTCATCGAGCACACTATTATTATTTAAATAGTAGTCACCTTGTGCTATATCATCGAAAATATTTTGATTCACCATTCGTTCCAACGTTTTTGCTGCTTGTAACATTCGACATGACAATGCCATGGATTGTGTGTATGCATTCTTTTTCATGTCTTCCTTTTTTAGTTGTAAAATTGGAACTCTCTTTTCTTTTTCTCTTTCACGTTGTTGTTGCGCGAAATCTTCCTAAAATGAAGGTATACGAATCACTTATCTACTTTTAAGTCAATTAATTCATTAAAAAAAACGTATATATACTTGATACTCGTCAAAGATTGTCCATTGAAAAACGTGTGTATTGAATAGTCCTGTTGGAGGCGGTACTGTTTGTGTACTCATTTCCTAGAAAATTATTATAAAATCAAGCAAACAAAACGTGTTAAATTCAAATTCAACGTTACGTTATCTTACTCGTAAAGGATTTGTGTATGTTAGAGCAGCCCGTTCACAAAAGTTAAATTGGTTTGGAATTTTTTTATGTTTTACTGTTTCTGTTTCTTCTTCATCTGGTTCAACATCAACCTCAGGTTCTTTTTGTTCCTCCTCAACATCTTCTGCATGATCTGCAAAAATATGGATAGTGATCCATAAAAGTTTTTAATATTACTACAACTGGTCATTATACCTTCTTCTTCCCCCTTGTCTTCCTTTTCTTCTTCTCCTTCTTCATCTTCCTCTTCGTCCTCTTCATCATCACCTAACATTTGAGGCATATCGTGGAAACTTTCCACTATAAAAAGAGAGCTGTATCATTTCCTTTAAATATTACAATGATTATGAACACGATAAATAAATTTGCCTTTATAGAGTCTTACCAATAAGTCCACCGGCTAGTTGTACTTTTGCTTCTTCAGAATCCTTGTGTAATATAGTTCCCTGTACATTTAAGAGTGTTACTAAATGTGGAGGAGGAGGCAATTTTATGAATTCTTTCAATTTCCATGACCATTGCACTAAAGAATCTGGAACTCTTGTATTGTGAATAGTGAGGACTCTTGCGATCTCTTCTTGCAGTTCCTACAAATTTGACACACATTAGATAGTTCTAAGAAATATACAATTAAAATATGTAGTGTATCAATATTTTTTAGCAATGAAAGAAGGCATGTACTTCTTCTGTCAATTGCAGCTGATCATCTGGTTTAAGAAGAATTTTTCCACGCATCCAATCCATGTCACCTCCAGCAAAATCTACACGACTCCGTGCAATACTCATGTGCTATGTAAGTACATATAGTAAATTTCAATAAACAATATTTATACAATTTAATATTATGTTCCAATTATGAAGTACTAACTCTTATATCCCGATCTGACACCTTCGACACTGATCTCCTTGCCATTGCGTCAGCTTCCCAATTTATTATGTAACTATGCATATAAAAATATATTACAGTAATTGTGTATTCTAATTTATTTTACACTTTAATCACAAAATTCATGAGAGAAGTATTCACCACAATTTTTACAACATTTCAAAGAACGTTAAAATCTTTGTCTATATAAGCGACGTATAAAATGTTTGTTTGTTTTACATAAATTAAATTGCTGAATATATTCTATAAATTGGAAACACTATTTTATTGTAATAAACATACATTAGAAAAACGATCTGAAATTCTCCACATTAAATCTGCCTTCATTAAATCAGAAAGTTGTAGTTGCTTAGGAAACATGTTATATTGTTGTATACATACATATATGTAGTACCATTCAAATGCATTCAAATAATATTCTATGTACACCTCAAGAATCGTTATACCATATTTGATATAAATTTATTACGCCTGCAATATTACAATACTGGTATCAAAAATATATGCATGCATATAAATACACATATAGTTTAATATATTTTATTTGTATTTAAAATTATAGAATGCATATGATGTGTATATGCATAAAGTGTACAGCATATATATTTTTGTAAAAGTTTATGCCTATTTCATTCAAATAACTGGTAATAATGTTAAAATATCCCTGTGGTTATATACATGAAAGAAAATCAATAACAGAACATACCATGATAATGCAAGCATGCTTGGTACTTATAGATAAGTCAGACTCATACACAAATACTTGTGAGTAAATATTCGAAAATCGTACGCTTCTAAGCATATTTTTGTGCAACTCAACATATATTATTTGTGCATTATGTTACATTCAAGAATACATCATTATTTTTCGAGTACCTGTTCAAAGTACCTGTGTACAAAATACAAACATTGACTGTGTGCATATTATAAATGAATTTTCTGCATTACTATTAGATGTTTAAATAAAAAGAGGTATATTCTTAGTCATTTCATGAGAAATTCTTACATATGCGTATGTATGGTTAGGTAAGAAAGATGTTTGGTTTATAGACTGAAAAAGTGTTATGTTTTCTTACAGATGAGGTAAGAATATAAATGTTTGATGTAGTATAACATTTTATTTTGTCATGGAAGATAGTGGAATTGACAGTGACCCAAAAAACACTGGACGCGTAGAAGATGAAAGACTTTTCGTGGTAAGTATATAAAATACCATATTTTACATTACACAACATTAAATGAATGTAACATTAAATGAAAGTAGTATATCATTCTATAATGTAACATTGAATACTTTCTAGGGAAGCGATAGTAGCTGTAGCAGTAATCAGACACAAACGTCTCAACACAACTCTAGTACTAAGCAGCTACAAAAGAAGCTAGGTACTTGTTAATTTATTATCTTATATCATGTTTGTGTAATAATATTAATATCCTGTGTTGAGCACTTATTTCTATATTTTGCATATCGCATAGAGGCACGGATCGAACAAGCAAAGCGTATTCAGCGAAGTTCAGACTACATAAAGCTACCCAAATACGATAAAGGAGGTAATAGTGGTAGTAGTACTGCTGGTTTGATCTCGATTCAAAGACTTCCCATACCAACTAAAAATAAAGAGCATGTTCCTCTTGTTGAATATTGGCATAGCGACAGTGAAAGGTAAAGAAAAATCTCAATAAACATGAATTTTTGGAGAATTCAACTATGTATATCTCTTTGGTATAACTGTGAATGTATAGAAATGTGAAGTATTGCATAATTTATGTTTAAATTCTGTAGTGAAGGTGAAATGACCCTATTCCCAACGTCGAAGTCGAAAGATTCGTCTAAGCACAAACAAGATTTGACTGATACTTTTAGTATCGAAGAACTAAGCGAAGAAAGTGAAGATTCTCTGAATTTAGGACCAACTCAACCATCTCCGGATTTAAAGTTTATGCAGTATCATGGATGTACTGAGGATTGCCTTCGTTGTCAGTGCCACATATTGTAATTTATTGTTATATACATATATGCTTTAAGTATATGGAAGATTAATTATTTTTGATGTGTTGTTGAATATTAATTTATTATTTTGAAAGTTTATATAATTATACGATCGAAAATTTTATATATATGTGGAATGAGGACCCCCCAGACCTGTGAGATAAGTAGGAAATGTTGTACAGCACCAAGGCAATGGTTGTTAAGGCGTGTTGACTGACCAGTCCGAAATTAGGACTCTTAGTCAATCCTAATCTCGAGAACACGGATTTCTGTCCCGTTTGTCTGGTTCCTCTTTTTGTTACCAATCTACAAAGCTGTCAGAATTGGGATGGAGGATGGGGGAGCACTCATTATCGTCGTAGACGATATACGCGCTGAGTGCACGCAGATAAAAAGTATGATGATATATGTGCTGATGAAGTATGATGTATGACGCGTGCGTTAAGTTAAAAATACATGAAGATGGGTGCGTTATAAATGCAAGAAAAGACACTGTGATGAACATTTAAGGACGAATGTCATTTGCAGGATGTGAAAATATGACCTCGCAGTTCTAAAAAGTTTAAGACGACTAGAAAAAGTTGAAGGACCCTGAATGTACCAGTTAGATTAACAATAATTACCAATAACTTAGATGACAGGATTCCTTACTTCCGTGGGATCATATATATAATTTAACTCTTGGATAGCGGTGCTTGAGTTCATTTTGACCAAATATTTTGAAAATATCAACTAGACACTCAGATCCTAGTGATTAATTTTAATTGAAGGGTCTTTAATTGGATGCAATAAGAAGATCCAGATAAAGCACCTTTAAAAATATGTTTAACAAAATTGTTAAATAACTGCCTAAATAGATGTAATTATTACTGTCTGTGCAATCGGCAAACATTGTCCGCTTTCTGAGAGTTAATCGCATTGATGCGATCCAGAAGCTACGCCTTGATCATCATCATCATCCTGAATCTCCCTGACAACGTCGTCTTCGATTTCGCTCTTGACGCAAGCCAAATATATTAAGTATTTACATCATGTGATTCAAGAGATGTTGATTTTTTATACTTTTCTATTAGTTAGAAATCTACCAATAGAATATCAGCAAATTACAAATATTTTTCGAACGAATAATTGTGTTCTGCATGTTATATATTATTTTATTTCCTTGATTCTGTGAACATATAGCAATTATATTTAAATTCCCAGAAAATAATATTTTTTATTGTAGATATTTGTAAACCTTATATAACTTATATATTATAGTCTTATTCTGCCCATAGTTGAAGCGTTTGCTGTAATTTTGAAAATATACTTATTGGAAGCAATTTGTCTTTTTATCTTTACCAATTTGAATAATAAAAAAATTGAAAAATTGAAGTGTCTATGAAATGGGGGATATTATATTTCATGGAATACGGGATTGTATATCTCGAAGATCTTTTTTCGCGTATATGAATAATGGAAATCTTCGCGGAGACATATAATCAAGTTTTTCGATTCAAATAAAAATATGTTAAACGTGTTTCGCCTACTGTTCTTGTTATTTTTCGTACTCCATGCGAGCTACCGAGGTACGAACAAATTGTCTCACTTATAAAATCATTTTGCTCTTTTTTTTCGTCGAAGCAAACCTTACGTGAACGCCCGTGTTGTACAACAAGAATGTCGGCGAATGGGATGCTAATTAATCGTCCGTACGCGGTAAATTTATTCTTCCCTCCGATACTCCGACAAGCTCGATTTTTAATTAAACCTGCAGGAAAGGGGCGCGCGGAGAGAAAGTAACAACCTGCTGGGAGGGAGAAAATATTTGTTACATGCAATATCCACGTATAGGGTGAAACTTTTAAATATCACAACAATTTTATAGTTATTCAATTTGTAGAAAAATATTAAATAGTTAGAGTCAAAGAAGAAAGGAGGAAAAGTTTATAAAAATATTGTATGTATTATGACATTATAATTTCGGTAAATAAGCGAGTCCGTATTCTTTCCGATAACATTAAGTATACATTTTGTTAACATTAGCAAAAAGGTTTGTGGTGCTTTTACGGAACACGTAATTTTTGAATGACCATATAGGTAAACGTGATGTATGCGTATTATACAGTGAGTGTAAAAAGTATTCGTACGCTCTTTTAAATAGATTAACTTTTTTATAATAGTGTCAAACGACCTGATTTTTTATAATCAATTAGAAGCAATAGTTTACGAAAGGATATGCAAAAAAATTTTCCAAAAATTATAAATGCAAAGGTTACATGCAAAAATAAAAAAGAAATTTTTTAAAACTTTTTATTTGGGCTCTTAATAAAAATTAAAAATATATGATTTGTAGATCTATAATAGTTACACGCATGTTGAAAATTTTCTTCGAAATCGATTAACATACACACGATGGGCTACAAGCGGTTGAAAATGGTGAAAATCATAATTTCATAGTTTTACAATCATAGTTTTACACGACTTTTGATCAGTTTCTGTTTAAAATCCACAGCATCTTACATTTTTCGATGCGTGTCGTTTTCTCCAGCGTCAACCGATTTCGATGAAATTTTCAGTATGTGTATAACTAACATAAATCTACAAAGTATATATTTTAAATTTTCATTAAGGGCCCAAATAAAAAGGTATTAAAAAATTCCTTTTTTATTTTTGCATGTAACCTTGTAAATTATGATTTTTGGAAAATCTTTTTTGCATATCATTTCGTAAACCAATGCTTCTAATTGATTATAAGATAGTCTAAATATAATAAGATAAAAAATAAGATAGTATAAAAAGATAGTCTATTTTAAAGAGTGTACGGATACTTTTTACATTCACTGTATGAATATTTAAATGCACCGGCCTCGCGTACTGCTCTCGTAATAATATTGTACGAAGGAGATGTATTCGCTAGAGCCGCCATCGTCAACACTCGCCGGTACGGTCATAAATTGAATGAAAATTATGGCGTATTTTGTAACCAATTTGAAGTAATAAATTTCCCCCCTCGGTGACCGTGACAATTTGTAATGTGAGCGCCGCTAATATTCCTTCATTTATTCGCACGCACCAAGCAAAAATGAGGAAGAGAGAAGGAGGTCCTGAGATTCCAACGACCGATCAACCACTAATTCTTGTCAGATACCACGGGAAGAAGCGTATAGAGAGATATACACCGAGTTTATTCCCCTTTCGTTTACACATTAACAGTGAAAACACATTTTCTGAAATACTATTTTTATATTTTCAAACAGTCCACGCATCAGTTGATGCTTTGGATAATGACGATTTCTGGAATTTCTTTATAAATTTCAGAAAATTATTATTAAAAAGATGTTATACGACATGCGAGTTCTATTCGCTAGCCTCTTGAAGGAACTGATCTAACACGTGTAACGTGGTTTATTAATTAGTATAATAAATAGTACTCATTTTTGAGTCACCGTAGCTGGACATCACCTTTGAATCTAACTCAAAACCAGTAGAACCGGATTTCGTGAGAATACCTGTATGTCCCCCAAGGCTTGAAAGAAGGATCCATAAAACCGAAGAAGCATAGGAGAATTTCGTTAATACGCAATACCGTATTTAGACGTTACATATTGACCCCAAACTGACACCATACGGAGAGTAAAACTGCATTCTACTAAAATGCACTTTGATAAATCGAAATATTGCGCCAGGAAGCATAGGAATCCGATTCTCTGAGAGTCCTGATTTTCAGGATACTTAATTTGCGAACCAAAGCAGACGACCCCTACGTCCAAGGATCTAATAGTAAGGAGTGATAGTAATTGATATTACGCATTGTGTAATGATACGTTTACGATCAAGCGAGCATCGTTTACTTCCTTGTTCCTTGAAAATCACATGATCGTTTGCGGGATCGCAATTTTTAAGGGGACATAGCGGTCTCCGAGAAGACCAGTGAGAATCCGGACTGGCATTCAGCAATGGCGCCACATTACGATTTCGTTTCTGTATGGGTTCAAGAAAAGTCCAAGTGTTGTTCAATTATGGCTACGCCAATGAGTTTGTCCTATAACGGGGCTTGAACCACGGTCCGCTGCTTACTTACTCGAAACCCATCGCTTCCCGTACCAACGACTTTTTTCTCGGCCGGCCAGGCTTAATTAAATACCGATGGACGAAGGCATCCGCATCCTCTTCGTGGAGGGCTGCGCTTACGTGATCGTAACTGCGATTTTACCTTGGTAAGGACGAAGACGAAAAGTTAATGGTTACATATGCTCTTCCCTTCTTCTTTTTCTTCTTCCTCTATCAACTTCAGTAACGATGATTCTGTATTATAAACATACTTAGCAACGACCTCCCGTGACCCAGTTCCGGTACGCATTCGCACCGGGTTATTTCCGACACAGTTGCTGGTCGAATTCGCAACGTTTCACAATGTTGCGTTATTTTAAAAGAATTATTACAACTTTTTAAACAAATACATTTTTCAAACACGGTATTATCCACACTCTTTGAAGAGGTAATACTCATCATCATCATCATTATTTATTTAACGTCGCTTCAACTGCTATGGTCATTAGCGACGGGAGGTAATACTATTAATCGTTTATAGACGTTTTATAATTGTATTGTATTTTTCAATGGATTTAATCTACTCGTTTTTTTAATGACACAAGATTGCGTCGAAGTGCGCAACGGTATTTATTATAAATATCAGTTTCATACGCATAAAATGATCATGTAGAATCAGTAAAATAAGTCGCCGTATACTCTTTAAAACAGAATAACTTTTTTATAATTATACCAAATTACCTGATGTGCAAAAAATATTTCCTAAAATTTACAAGGTTGCATGCCAAAGTAAAAAAGGCACTCTATAAAACTTTTTTATTTGAGCCCCTAATAAGAATTTAAAATATATGTTTTGTAGATGTGTAGTAGTTACACACATCTTGAAAATTTCATCGAAATTGATGAATTTCATCGAAACACACCTTTCAAGGAAATTCTTTTTGGCATTGTCTACTGTCATCAATAACGTGATTTATAAGGGTAGTCCGCTCGTCGTTTCGGTGGGTCCGTCGCACGTGTTGTCGATCTGTCGGGGTTGAAGATCTGCATGCGTTTTTTGACGTGTAACATTTTTAACCGACTTCGAAAAAGGAGAAGGTTTTTTTCTATGTACGTTCACCGATTACGCCGAGATCGATGTACCAATCGGAATGAAACCTTTTGCATCTTGTAGAGTATGTTCCCGAGGTGGTCCCTTGAAAACAAATTTTGCATTTTTTCATTCTTTGCGGTTTTTATTGCAAATAACCAATAAGACCGGAAAATCATCCTACGGTGTTCTACAAATCGTTCCACTAAAAAGTATGAAATAAAAAAATTGTATAAAAAAAAATTAAACCGACTTCGAAAAAACGCACTAAAAGAATGCACTAAAAAGTATGAAATAATTTCCATCTAATTTATATGAATACACACGAACTTAAATGCAATACAATCTTTTCGGAGGCTGCGCAAAATTGAAAAGTTTCCAAATGACAGATGTTGACTTGGAAATCAGTAGGTGGGAAGAGAAGATACATTAATATACGAAAGCATGTAGAAGAATTTAAGGATTTTCGTAATTTTCAGTGTCGAAAATTTTCAATTTTTCGCCGCCTCCGAAAAGATTGTATTGTATCTAAGTTCATGTGTATTCACATAAATTAAATGGAAATTATTTCATACTTTTTAGTGCGTTTTTTCGAAGTCGATTTCTTTTTTATAAAATTTTTTTATAATGCAGGATTAATATTCTTATAACAATGGATAGAAGGTATTCTTTTATATTTTGCAACATCAAATTTATGTGTCGAATGAGCAGGGAGACGATGACCCTTTGAATTTCATCCCTTTAAATTTCGTTTGACACGAGACACCGACCAGATATATATTAAAGACTGCTAGCCTTATGAAAGATCGTGTCACCCGAATATTTCGGTGTTCTCTTACGCCCTCTAAGATATATTCTGACTGGAGTGAGAAACAGAAGGCCATCGACATGATCTCGTCGGTGCAGAAGGCTACATACTGTGGAGATTCTCGTTGGTGAGAAGGTGAATCGTCACGAAACGATAGTGATCATCATGAATTGTTACATTCTGTATCGAGCAGATATTTCAGACGATGTTGGTTTCAATATTAAAAGCAAAACTCAAGGACAAAGAATTCCTAGAAATATATTATTGAAGCATAATTTTAGGAAAATCAACAATCCCTATTTCAAATTTTATGAGATACCTCTCAATTTGTAATTTCAAAATATTTCATAAACGAGAATTATCTTCCACTTTTTTTATACATAAATGTTCCAAGAATCGATCTGTGAGAACAGAAATATATTGAAAAGACTTTACTGCATGTTTAGGCTTGAATGTTGTCTGAGAGCCTGAAGCCGGGACCACTCAGATCTGAGCGCTGAGGACGTGGTTAGTGATGGAGGCGAAACGAGGGAAATCCAGTATCGTTCAACAACCACTTTATTATTGACTCAATTTAGCCACACCGTTATACATAACATAGATTGCTCACAATTCGACGGCAAAACGAGTATGAAAATTATAGAGATGTAGCGACTATGCCGCGATAAACGGAGGATTCGATATGATACGAAAATGACACGTTCGATGTTGCAAGAGAATGCTGCGAGATTTGAACGTCAAGTGAAGACGCTCGTCCGCGCACGGTAACGCACGAACGACGGGGAACGGCAACAGCTTTGTTTGGATCAGTTACTTCGGTTTCACCATTGTCCGTGATGTGAGATTCAAATGGAGGTGTTCGCCGTTGGTGACGATGACTTTTACGCGGACAAGACAGCGGTTTCGCGATCGCGCGCTCGAGACACGAAAACAATAACGAGACGGCACGAACGCAACGGTCGAGCCACCTTCGTTTGAATGCTCCCGTTTAGGCCAATACCGAACACTGTAAAAAATTAGATGGCAAAGTGGTCAAGGGAATGCTTGTCCACATCGTTGGCAAAAGGAATGATTATAAACATTAATTAGCTAGAATTAATAAATGTATCATAGTATTATGTTGAATAAATTAATGCGTGCGGATGTTCATGGTTTAAAAGTTGTTCTGTATCTCGAGTTTTATTGTCTATTTTCACGAAAAAATTAGATGGCAAGGTGCTCAAGGGAGTGCTCGTTAACATCATTAGCAAAAGGAATTGTTATAAATATTAAACAGCCAGAAATAATAAATTTATCTGTGAATTGTATTGAATAAATTAATGCGTGCGAATGTTCATGGTTTAAAAGTTATTCCGTATTTCGAATACTATTAGCCACTTTTACTAAAAAATTAGGTGGTCAGATAGCCAAGGGATTGCTTGTGGACATCGCTGTAAAATAGAATTGTTATAAACATTAACCAGCCGGAAATAATAAATTTATCAATAATTGTCACCGCGGTCGACATCGATCGATATTCGATGGGGTGGGGAGCGTCGACCGTCGAGCGTGGGGCGCACGCCCGCGCTCGGCCAGAGAGTTCCGTCAATCAGTCAGTCGGGCCGGGGGGGGGGGGCGGCGTGAGCAGTCGGGCTCCGGGACCAGGAGGACCAGAAGGATCAGGGACTTACCAGACGTGGACCAGAGGTGGACAAGAGGTCATCCACAGCTACCGTGGCCCACCTTCAACTGTTCATTCAACGATCAACGGTAAGTTTTATTACTAATATTTTTCAAAGCTTCCTTTGTCTACCCTTGACCTAATTTCAACAAACCTGTCCTTCATACTAATTGAAATTTTCAACGAGACTTTCGGTATTGAGTCTTCTTCAAATTTATCAATTTTATATTCTTCATCAAATTTATATTTTAAGCGCCCTACTCGTGTGCGGGGTTATAATTGCTTTTGTGCTCTGCTTCGCTGGTTGTTTTCGCACTCGTGTGCGGAGTTATAATTATTCTTACGAGCTGGTTCGCCGGTTGTATTCGCACTTCTGTGCGGAGTTATAATTATTCTTACGAGAATAATCACGAGAATCGCTGCGCTCGTGCCAGTCAGTCGTGAGCGGTCGGCCTCCGGTACCAGGAGCACCAGAGACTTACCAGAGGTGGACCAGAGGTGGACAAGGGATCATCTACAGCTACCCTGGCCTACCTTCAACAATCCTGTTTTGTCCTTCAACTGTTCATTCAACGAACAACGGTAAATTTTATTATTAATATTCTTCAATGTTTCCTTTGTCTACCATTGGCACAGCTTTAACGTACCTGTGGTTCAATGTTCAGTCAACGGTTACCATCAAATATTATCTCTAATATATGCTAATTAGGATTTCCATCAAAACTTTCGGCATTGACTCTTCCTCAAATTTATATTTCTTGATGAAAATTGGTATTCCTCCGATCGGATGTCCCCCAGGGGCTCACTCACGAATGGGGCCGTGAGTGAGTACGGGTTGTTGCGTCCCCGGGGCTACCCGAAGCACATATAGGCTGCAATCGTGTGAACAGTTAGCACAGCTCTCGTGAGTTGGTTCTATTCGCACTCGTGTGCGCGGTTATAATTATTCTCACGAGCTGGTTCGCTGGTTGTATTCGCACTTATGTGCAGGATTACAATTGTTCTTGTGAACTGATTGTATTCGCACTTCTGTGCGGGATTACAATTGCTCTTATGAACTGCTTCTCTGGTTGCATTCGCACTCATCTGTATGATTAGAATTGCACTTACGTGCGGGCTTATATTTGCTCTATTTGCACTCGTGTTATTTCTGAATTTTGAATTGTCGGCTTCGGAACTTTGACAAGACCCTCTTCTAACAATTTTGACATGTTGTTTAAAATTGGTATTCCTCCGATCGGAGGTCCCCCAGGGGCTCACTCACGGATGGGGCTGTGAGTGAGTACGGGGTGTAGCGTCCCCGGGGCCACCCGAATCGCCTATAGGCCGCACCCGTGTGCGGGGTTAGTTTGGCTCTCGTGAGCTGGTGTTAGGTTGGCTCTCGTGAGCTGGTTTCATTCGCACTCGTGTGCGGGGTTAGTTGGGCTCTCGTGAGCTGGTTTCATTCGCACTCGTGTGCGGAGATTAGTTGGGCTCTCGTGAGCTGGTTTTAGTGTGTCGCACTCGTGTGCGGGGTTTGTTTGGTTCTCGAGAACTGGTCTTAGGTTTGCTCTTGCGAGCGGGTCTTAGGCTTGCACTCGTGTGCGGGTTAATATATTGTTATGTCTAATTATTATTAGTCTGTTTTAGTTAGAATACACCAAGAAGAGGACACACCAAGAAGAGGACACGCCAAGAAGAGGACACACCAAGAAGAGGACATACTATGAAGAGGACATACCAAGAAGAGGACACAACAAAAAGAGGACACACCAAGAAGAGGACAAATCAAGAAGACTGCGGCATATTCTTAAGTTAGTTTTATTTGCCGAGCAATTATTGTCTTAGCGTCACCCCCGAACCAGAGCCATCTGCTCTGGTTCAAGTTTCTGCTTTGCGAATCAAAGCCTTCTGCTTTGATTCTTCCCCCTTTGCGATTTAGTCTTTTGGTCCACAATAATTGCTCGGCTTGCGTGCGTTAGTTATTAAGATTGTATGTCGTCGTGGTAAATATGTCGAGTAATTATTGCCGTAACTTCACTTTGCTCGTTTTCTCGTTTCCGACACAGCCTTCTGCTCTGTCGGACCTTGCATGCATGTACCTGACCGGTTGGAGCCGGTATTCGGCGTCGAATCATTGAGAGAGGTGGTTCATTGAGATCTGTCCACTCGTGTTGCCATTCTCTCTGTCATTCTACCCGTTCACCTCAACGCTTTGCGTTGCCTGGTGGCAGGTAGTTGGCAGAGTTCGCTCTGTTCGTCATCCTACCCGGGTTCACCTCAACGCATTGCGTTGCCTGGTGGCAGGTAGTTGGCAGAGAAATGGTAATACGTTTGAACACTTCTCATGATTCATCTCTCTTGGTGAGGACACGTCGGGTATCGGCTCTGACCGGTGCTGGGCTGCAAGCATTGTACGCGCCTCCTTCGAACCAGTGCCTTCTGCTCTGGTTCGCTCTTGTTTCTCACTTTGAAAGAATCAGAGCCTTCTGCCTGATTCGCCTTTGGTACCCCGTCGATCGGAGACTTCTTCTCCGATTCACACCTTTTGCTCCGCAATAATTACTCGACATATCTGCTTAATTTAGTATAAGTCCGTCGTTGTTAGAAAGGGAGCCAGAAGGAATATTGCATTCGTTCTGACTCTCTTTCGGGTCTCTTGTGCAGCAACCTCCTCGTGGTGAGACCTGGGCAATCGATATTATCCTCTATTTGTAAGAACTTCTAGTGTCTTATGAATAAAGGATAATATCGAGCTAATAGCTGCACGTTTAATAAATATGTTGATTTTCAATAAATTCTATCCTATACCTATTGTCTTCCATAACATTTTGCAATTTCACCTTCCTTCAGAACAAAATGTATGTATTGTTCAAGCTGGTTCGCCCCGGGCGTGAACAATGTGATATGTCGTCTGGTTCTATTTAGATAAAGAGACGAGATAGTATCTCGTCGGTGATAGTATTATAAGGCAATTACAGAATGGGTAATGTGAGCGTTCTATACTACATCATTCTTCTTCTACTTGACGAGTATGTATCTCGTCGGTGGTAGAACTTTTAGCGATTGGTATTTCAGATCACTGTAAGCTCCACGTTATCCCCGCGCCCGTCGCGCCCGGTTACCCGTCCCGCTGAATAACACAGGAGCTGGCAGTCTGTAATAGTATCTCGTCGGTGGTAGTATCCACAATCAAATTTTGCAAAAACTTTAACAGCTTATATCTCAATAACTATTTGTTTGCGACATGTGGCTCCTTTCAAACTTTTTCTTTTCTGGGTGAGTGGAAGGTGTTGACGTAAAAAGCAATTTTAACAACAATTTTCTTTGCTATAAACAATTTTGCGGCGAATTTCTCTTACAAATGTCCACCGATCCAGAGGTGTAGATTCACTCCTAGAGCGGGTGACCATTACATTTTATACATCCTGTACATGTAAAAGTGTCTGTTCCCATGAATGAAGCGCGACGGCCACGTGGGGCAGGGGGCACGCGGCGCGGCGCGGTGTAAGGAGCGTGCACGTGAAAAGCGCGGCAGAGGTGTGCACGCGGTGCGACAGGTGTTTCGGTGATAGTTCGACAGATGGCGTGGACGTCGTTGGCGGCTGCTTGAAACACCTGACCGCTGCCTAGCAGTGCGGCATGGACTTGTGCGGCAGGCGCACACTTCTTTTAAAACAGGTAGCACGCGCGGCTCCGGCCAATTGTTTTGATTATCGTGTCGGCGAACCGGGTCCGGTAATGTGCGCGTGAGTGTCAGTCGCCGAGGGTGCCGTGTCCGCCGACTGACAGCCCTTCGAAGGGACCGGAAGCAAGGGCCGGTGGTGGGAGACGACGACGACAATAGACAGAGGATTCGCGAAGTTTCACCGACCTCGAGTTTCTCACCTGTGAACGTTCGACTCGTTCCGTGCCTCCTGCGTGCGCACTGATTATGACAGTCGTTTCGATCTGCGCACGCATCGGTTACGCGCCCTCGAAAGGATAACTCCGGCATCTCGCTGCAAAAGGACCAGAAAACAATGTGCGCGCACTGATCCACGGCCCCTGGATCATTTGATCGGTTCACCACGATCTCCGGCTTTCTGCTGTAAGGCTGTCGGGAATTTGTTTTAATGATATGCAAGAACTGCCGGTGTCTAAGCCACCCCGTGATTCGAACCTCCCGCTTCGAGCGCTCGAGATTTTCGAGGTTTCGCGCACGAAGCGTCGATCGCCTCCGAAAATGTGATCGAACGCCGCGTTCTCTGTCTCGCGACGGATTTATCGTGACCGGTGAACCGTGCGTGCTTTTTCTGTCACAATGACGGTGGATCGATCGGTGGCGACGATGGTGTTCATGCTGATGACCACCGTGATCGTGCTCGTGCACGCGAAGGATGTGACGACACTGGAGTACGACGACCTTCTTCCGGCGAACGAGACCACTGCCCGGCATCGCGTCGATACAGGCACGTTACTTTTCGTAATACAAAATGTTTTAGCTGAGGAAAATGACAAGGCTCTATTTATTAAATCTTGTGGAATTCTTATTACAATATGAGTTTGGATAAAGAAACTTATCGTGTTTATGCACGATCACTTACTGATTTGTCAACCATCGTGTTTATGATATTGCAATCTTGTGATTTTATTGATATGCTGTAGCTACATATTCGGCGTCGTGGAGCATGTAATCGAGCAAAATTTGTTTTCAACATTTTCTTTAACAGTAAACCTACCGAACCTCAAAAGTAACTGATACATGTTCCCTTATAAAAATGACAAGATTGATTTTACTTAGTCTTTGTGCGGCTACTAAAGATATCTGTACAATTGGTTGAGAAACTTTTCTAATTGTAAAATAACCGGTGTTAAAAACATATATGTCATTATTCTGATTTGAAACGTGTTTAATTCTCGTCTTATTCTTTGTACGTAGTCTTCTCGATTGTTTTTCATTCATTCAGTATATGTTAGACTTTTATACAACAACCATAAACTTCGCCATGAGGACCAGAGTTTCGCGATACCGTCAGCGTTGAATTTATCCACGTCACGATTTGCATTGAATGTCGCCGCTCATTTAAATTATCGAAAGTGTTGCTTATGCTTCTTGCACAATGTGTGTCACGACGCTACTTTTGAAACATGCGACCTTCCTGTGGGCACTGTATTAGCAATGTTGATAGAATGCATTATAATTAAATATATCCGCTATGACGGCGACATAAAATACACTATATTTTTGTCATTGGAGAATTTAAATACGGCACGTCTTTCAAGCGATTTCTTCATGGAGAAGCATCGCCCAACGATATAGAAAGAAAAGAAGAGAAACATTCGCAATGTTTCCTGTTCGCCGGATGGCAATTGCACTCTCCTGAAATCAAGTACTATGACGGTGAATGCTTGAACTTTGTTACTCGTCTTGGATTTGCCGAGGAAGAATGACCTTTGCTCTAACGCTTCTGTGAAAGTGTTGCGCTCGCCGAGGAGGCCTTGTGCCTTTCCGAAGTTATTTTCTAGCGTCTGCTTTTCATGCATAAATCGTCATTTTCTTCAACTATCAATTCTCCAAATTTAACTTCGAACGTGTAATCATTTTAAAAAATGTTCTCACACTACCGGTTGTTAGATTAAACATTACATACCGCTCCAAATACCTGGGGAATCAAGCGAAGAAATTGATTACTCTGTAATAGCGTATTAAACTCTTTTATATCCCCAGGATCGTTTCATAAATCACAGATCCGATCCGTGTCTTTAGCAGTACAGATGGATCCATCAGCATCGAATTTAAGCAACACTGTACTCGTAATTCAAAAGTAAATTGGCAACGTGAACTGATTGATACGTATTTGATTGATACTTTAACATTGTAGTAGAAACCGTTCAAAGGGTTTATTATTTCCTCGCTGGCCTCACTGTAGTTCGATGCAACGTAGACGCACAATAAGAAATCTCGATTGGCCAGAATTTTTCGATCATAATTCAATGCGAAGGAGAAACGTGTTTGCAAGATGACTTGCCGCTTCGCTCGGATTGACGAACAATGAACTCCGGTCGGACTGCATTGTCCTATTGCTCCAATCATTCGCGTCAGACTAACTGGAACCGAGTAACATCCGTAACGAGTCGCAGGATTACATAATTCATAGGGACCTCTTAGTTGTTCAGATACTTAATCTTAATCATTATGCAGTTACCTTCTGTAGATCGTTGTACCCGATCGTTGAATATACATTCATTCCGACAAAAGTTCCCGCACTTTTTTCATGGAGCCGTAGTTTCTCGAGGGAAATTTTCACGGACCATTATCTATCACACATGATTTGCTGAATTGTTCGTCTCTAACGAATGCATCTCATACATTTTTCCATGAGGAATTAATAAATATTGTGAAGCGTATGTTGCAATGAAAATATTATAATGCAAATCTGGGACTGCGGATTTTCTGGAATTATAACAGAAACGAGTAGGCGGAACACAAAACAGTGATCATATAAGACAATTTTCAAAATACATTTGTATTACTTGTACCTTATTAGAATCTTCATTTTGTACAAAGACTTGCAGTTCAACTCTTCGACGCGAACGTGTTAAGGGTTCGAATCTACCGATCGTGGATCGCGAAAACCATCTAGAATACTTAGTTGTAGTTGATTCGAGGCGAAAAAAATTTCTCACGGCGCGCAAGCATGCGTCGATCGTTATCGCGGTTCGTTGGACGACGGCCACAGGGTTAATCGTGTTCATCTAATTTACATTCGCCTAGAAAGGCGGAAATGCGTTTCTGTGCGTGTCGATGCGAAGTGTCGTGTGCCAACTCGATGAACCCTCAAGGAGGCGTCTAACTGCGCGTGCAAATTACTCGCGTGATCGCGCTTTCTATCGGCACTGGCAAACCCGTTCGCTAAATAGAATTTGACGCCCGGCGACTCGCAACCTGCACACGTTTCCCGATCGTTTCCGTCGGTCGTCGCTCGGTCGAATCGGAATACCTTGCTCGAAGATTTTCTGTACGCGCGTGTACGTAGTCACCGGCACGAAACAATACAGGATGTGATGTAACTGACGCGTGTTGAAACTGTACTCGCGGCGAAACCGTTTCGGAGACATTCTAGCCGAGCGTTTATCAACGATCAAAGTTCCCGCTGGAGAACCGTATCGAAACGGTTGCAAACAAATTGTTTACGAACGCTAATTTACATTGAAATTGCCAGTAACTCCGTGCCTTCTTTAACATCAGCGATACCTAAAGAATTTTCCAATTCCGTGATTTCTCTTTAGATGGTGCAACAGAAGAATTGAAATTTTGGTTTAAAGATTGAATCTAATAATTAGACTGCGGATTTTATGCATTTATGACAGAAATTGACAAGTACCATTAAAAGGAAGGACACGTTAAAAATATTCAAGGACATTAAGGTATTAGTTTCAGTTTAATAAGATAATTAAAAGAAGAATACCATTTTTATCTGGCCCCTGTGTTCTGCGATCAATGCGAACATTTTTTATTTTGCATAAGCATCCGCAGTCTACTAGTAATGTTTCCACAATAAAAAGCAAGGTGGAACGGTTAGTGAATTTAAGAATTCAGCGAATTAATCATCGACGATCGATATTATCGGATAATAGTTACTGTCGGTTGTATCGACTCCGATCGGACCGCGATTAAAAAGTGTATGCACGCGATTCGCGCGGGATAGGCGCGCTATTTTAAAATTTGCGAGAGCGTCCGGTACATCTGATGCATATGCATGCACCAGCGATGTAAACGCTGCCAATGTAGAATTCTTTTTCAACCTTGGTGCCAATGGTGGCCGTGTACGTGTCGAGCCTGTTGTTAAGAGGAATCGCGCGAACGTGGCCAGGGGTTAACTGTACGAGACCAACGTGTTCAGAGCATTCGTTTAACGATTTACGGTTTGTTCATGTTAATTTTACTTACAAGAATAGTTCATTTTTAACCCAGCTGGAGCAAGTGTAGGCGTTACATTTGTTCTTCCATTCGAATAAAATTTACAAAGCAAATTGATCGCGTACAAAATAGTTGATTTTTATGACTGTCCAAATTAGAATTATTTATTTGAATTATTGAAGAGTACCACTTTTTGCGAGAACTTTAATGTTGGAGGATCCTTCAGAGCTTCGGGAAACTAATCCGAAGCACCAAAGCGTACACCTACATTCACCTGATTTGATAAGAGAGTCTTGTACGAGATTGTGAGCTGACTATTTATCTATTTTCGCGCGTGTGAAGCTGGTTACACGCGAGAGGCGTGATAGAATAAAAGGTCAGACATCGTGTCTAGGAAGCCTCGAAGATTAATGTACACGCAACGTTAAATGATCGGGAGAGATTTAATTAAGATTAACCCCGCCGGGTTGGATGATTATTCTAATTCGCGACTGCACGGTGCTACGGTGCCATGGAATAAATATGATTTATTGTCTCCTTCTTGTTCTCTCGAATCCAGGAAGCTTGCAAACGTGTGTACGGGTAGTCGATAATCTTATCATTATTCATTAAAATTGATTACGCCGCAGTATTCGTTCTAATCAATCATTTCATAGACGTTCGCACGTTTTGTACCCCCCTGTACCTTCAATCTCCCCTTTGATTATGACTTCAGGTTTATTATTAGAGTACACTCGAATCCTGTAGAAGAATCATTGGCATTTATTTAGATTTAATTGCGTTGTCTAACCTTGTTCAAATCAAAATTTATTTGAATCAAGGATGAAAGATACTCTGTGACTCATGATGGTCTCTGTACCGAAAAGTACCCCGTACACCTTCGCTGACAGGACAATCCCTTCTTTAAATTCATTAATAATTGACGGTTGTTCGACAAGACCTGCACGCGTAATCTTTTCGATAATAATTGTCACGGTCGTGGCGTGTTCCTTAAACTGTTGCGTATTGCCTTGTACGTGTTACGGGTATGGTCTTGTAATGCGATGCAAGGATTTCAAGGTTTCGCCTATACGGGTATGGACAGCTTTGCCATTCGTCCGTGTCGCGTACATGGACATGGTCGGAGCAAGATTTAAACGAAGTTGCAATAAATCATGCATACTTGCCATTGAAAGTTAGACGGCAAACCAGTTCTCCCGCATTATCGAGTTTTTTCCCCCGGCGACCTTATTGCTCCAATTATCTCTCCGTATATGTGAAATCGAAATTTCCCCCGATCGTTGCCATCGCAATCTTTCCATTCTTGTTCCCTCAAAACGTGAATTTCTGAATTACGCCGCAGATTAATGAAATTAACAACGCGTTAATCGCGTCGAACGGGATCGCGAACGGTCTTCATCAGAATGCTAGAAGTCACGCAACAGAATGACTCGTTTCCCCGTTACATGATCGATAGTTTACGTAAGCAGGTAAATGATTTACACGCGTGTGCGGTGCTTTTTTCCGTCGCGTTTTCGTCCGTAGCCATAGGAAACGACGTGCAAACGAGACTCCATGAAACTCCCATTTTCTTGCGGTGTACTTTAGTAACGAGCCGGGTCGCGTTTTCTTGCGTATTCGCGTTTCCTGCGAGTTCTCCCTCCGTTATTCTTTCTTCCTTTTTTTTAGGCTGGCTTTACGAGCCGCTCGGAATACGTGCGTTCGCTCGTTCGCGATTCGAAGGGTGTAATTTTACAGCCGATCATGATTAGGGACATTAACTCGGCCGAGTTCTTTCGCCGGACCGATACGGCGCGGCGCAGCGGGCTGCATTCTTCCCCAGGGTGTATAACTTCGCCCGTTACGTCCGGCATAGTCGTTACGCCGCCGCTATTATGCAGAACAATGAATAGTTAAGGCCTCCTTATTGCCGGGCCGCTCGCGTTCCCCGACTTCTTTGGGAGATCTCGATGCCTCTTTTGCACAGTGTCTTCCTAAAAGTAGATACAGCACGGCGTGCTAATTTTTCGCGCGGCAGGTGTTCGCTAGCTCCACATTCCGCGAGTCTGTGCTGGCAAGAACCGTAGTAAACGCTCGAAAATTCATTAACGTAGGTTTCTTTGCTTGTTTCGTGGCCGATGGTCGAAGCAACTGCCAACAGATATTTGTAAAGCAAGCGTGCAAACTGCGCGAGATGAGATGAACTCTTATTAATGTACCACTTTGCCGCCTTTGTGGGAGCATGCAAAGTTTGCTGCTTGGTGACAATAATGGCAATACTATTTTTATTTACATTAGAATAAAGCAACTCATTGATAGAAATCAGAATAAATAAATTTAGGGGTGTGCGGGTACTATCAAGTTGCTGCAGCTCGCAACGTTACGGAGCAATTATCGGAATGGAAGCGTATTTTGCTGAATTTTACAACAGGATGCAGTGATGAATCTCGAAAGCGATAAATCCGCGGTGTACAAATTTACGCTGAATTTAATAGAAGGTTAAATTATCCTCGATCCAAGGAAGCCGTTCATGCGTAAAATAAATCTCTACTGTAGCACGTTTTAATGACGACTTATACGACCATCGCATAGTCTTCATACACTTCGCAAATTCAGAAACTGCATCGTGTCTCACTCGAATCGAATATTATTATAATATCAAGGGACGGCGGCTCAAGATCAAAGACCGATAAATCGGCGAGTTGAAAAATCGGTGGAACGGCCGAGACAATCGGAGCCGAACACCTGCATCATAAATAAGAAGTCCTCTCGCGGCTCTTGCAATATTTATGACGTATTGTTGGATCGGCACCTGCTGAAATTTGACGCGCGGCGTTATTGCTTGAGCGTGATCGACCGCTGCGAGCATAACTTCCCGATTGGGAGCGGAGAAAAAGGCGGTGTCTGCCTTATAATTGGAAAATAAACACGTACTCGCGAATTCGTAGGAAAAACGCGCGATCGCGGGGCGCGTTGCGTCGCCATCGAGCAGTAAATCGGTATTCGCGGGACGGTAATTATCCACAGCGCGGTGATATTTTTCGTTTCGCGAGGAATGCGACTTTTCTTGCCGTTGTTTTGACGTCTCTCGATGCCGCTCGTTGCTCGCCGAGCACCGTCGGTCGCGATTTTGCGGGCTGACAGTACAATGGCGGTCGCGCGAACGCTGACAACATTCTGCCGTCATAGTTTCTGAAATGTATGCATCGTTACGTGTGCGGCGCATGGATTCGTTGGCTAGGATGGTTGACGGGGTTTTTCTATTATATTTTCGCCGGGCACACGAATAAATTTCATCGGCTGAAACGGACGACAGTCGCGCCGCGGTCGAGCGGTCTCGTTTAAAAAGGTATCTAAGAGGCAAAATGACGATTATCGGGTGGCATAGTCTCGTGGCCGCAGGTGAACGCATACGCGCCGGGTATAGCGTGCCTCGATACTTCCAAAGGAGAGGGTGTGGAAACTATATTCCGCATAATAGCGTATTATGTTAACGGCTGGCTGCGATGCTATCTGAGGTAACGAATACAGAAATGGTTAGAAGTAAACATGTGGCTCCAATGAAAAGTAATGACTCTGATTTAATAACTTCGGCAAAGGTCAAGGCGTTCGAACGAACGATAAAAGCAACGCTCGGCTCTCTTCTCCATTTGCCACTTTTATTTCTCGACCTGCGTATTTCAATTTTCATATCATGGAAAAATGTTTTTATCATAGTCACCTTTTATATTGCTTCTGCGAGCCTGTACCCAATCTAAAATATAATTGAAAATCGCCATGCTAGTTTGACAAAAAGTGGTGCGTTAATAACTGAATTAGTTTGTACAAGAATTAACATTATATGTCCAATAGATAGAATGGGCAAAAACTTCACGTTTATCCCAACACAAAAAAGGGCTACATAAAACAACATTCGTTAAAATGGTTTTCTCATAGAAATTATAGTGTCCGACGCATTAGTTTTCACTTCCACTTACGTAAATAGCTAATGGCTAATGTACCAAACTGAAATTAGTGGTGGTTAGTGCTCTCTCTTGATTCCACTCGTTAGATTTCAATAAGCGTTCGATGGCTTTGAACGGGTGGTGCAACAAGCTATTTTTTGTCGAGTGCAGTTCTCAAATCGAACAATTTCAAATATGAATCGTTCCACAAAGCCGTAATGAATTGGACATTTTACGCTGCATCGAATGGAATGCATTGTGATGGCTAAAATGTACGGTTTACAGAAACCGCGGTGGCGGCAATTAAAAAGACACCGAGACAAAATGACGATTATCGGGCGGCATTGCGACCCGAGTATGCGCAGGTGAATGTAAATGCTGGCTAGTCTCGTGTAGCCGGGATACTTATAAAGAAATGGGCGTGTAGGGTAGACGTTCTGCAATAGTATGCTATAGTTGGCTTGCAGGACCGCATTTCGCTCTGAGGTAGGGAAGGAACGAGTGCATTTTATCTGCTAATCTAGCGGCGTTACGTTACCGTGCCTTATCACCGTTGTTATCGCGAGGATCATTTTTATCTGCGCGGAATAAGGCGACGGCTGAAACGCGATTACTCTCTATCAAGAAATTAGCAAAAAAACCACACGAAAGAAACTCCATTCTGAAACAATGAACCTCAAAACAGGTACAGAAAGATTTTTACGAAATTCTTGAGAAACTGAAAGTCCATGATGTTTCAATATCGGACGCGAACAACAACATTCTTAACCGTAATCGACAGGCTCGCTATATTTGGCTCGCGTGGCTCGCGATTCTGCTTTCAATATCCACGCCTAGTTTCTGTGGTCGATAACTGATAGACGTAAAAGTCGAACTAGGTAACGGAAAGTAAAGGTATCCCCGTAAAACAATCCCTATTATCTACACGTGTGTTCTATTTGTAGAAATCAGTGTCAAACAAGCGCCGGCTCGGTGTAACCGTGTTACCCTCTGGGCGATTCGGTTGGAGAACTATTTTCAAACAAGGGTTAGCGGCTCCTCTTAATTAAAACGGGTGTAATAAATTTATGCTAATCACTAGCCGCGTTTCCGAGGATCGCTGCAAGCACACCCTTCTATCCGTTAAACTGTTGGGGAAGCCTACTACATACTAAAACCATACAATTATCCGCGATCCGTGTTCACTGACACGCGATGGACGTGGAAGCTACAGCCAAACCACTGGTACGTTCGCCAGAAACGATCGCGGCGCACGTTGATTAAGAATAAAACACGAGGATCATCAGTATCACGAACACATGCGCGAGCGGACCTCGACTTGTTCTGTGTTTAAAGGGGAGGAGCGAAAAACTTTACTCCGCAGGCCGCTGCTGGCTCGCCGCTACGGAATCGATTTTTTCTGCAGGAAAATTGATTGCGTGGTTAACATTTTTTGCCATCGCCGTTAATAAACTCTCGGCTATATCTTCTTTAGATTACACTTATCGGAGCGCTGTAAAACCGTTTGCGCTTGCCTGGAATCCCAAAGTAGGGAAGCTCGAACGAACTACCAGCAGAGTCTTACTAACTCCCCGCGGACGGATGTCGACAATCGAGTTTTTGTTTATGGGTTTTGAGGCATTTTTGGACTGAACATGACGGTAGTTTTAATCTGAAGCAGAAAATATAAATTTTCTTATCCGGTTCGGCGATTGAGCTTTCAGAGATAACAGGCGAGCGCAGTTCCGACACATTCCCGAGATTAATTCTTGTTTAGGGATGCTGTGCTTGATACTGGGTCGAAGAGGGTAGGGCAAATATACGGTGTTGGCCACGCAGCAGCGCACCTTGCATCCTGCGTGTAACACAGCATGCTCGGTTGGGTACACGACGCGTATAATCTGCACAGGTGAAGCCGGAATCTCGGTGGTAAACGGATGCCACTTTCCTTCTCCCTTTCTCCCTTTCCTTTTTCCCGTTCAACATTTTATGTGATACGAGTCGGCGTCGTCGTGGTCCTCTCGCAGAGTGCCGCAGGTTTATACCGGTCACTCGCATCCTATGTCATTATCCATCATTACGGGCCGGGACGACGGTAAGGAATAGCCGCTGTCGGGTCCCCGGTGTCTTGTAAAATCGCTTCCTCTTTACTTATTTTTCCGTAAGTTACTTTACTCGTCGAGACGCCACTGCGAGACTTCTCATGCTTCTCGATCGAGTACGAGAGATTCGGGTCGGTTAAAACGATTTATTTCTTAACTCTCCAGAGTTGTAAATGAGTTCTCATAGTCGAGAATTGCGGTATTTGTTACGGGTATTTCTAGTGTAACATTAGTTAGAATTGCTTCTTTCCTAAGCGGGATATAGCACTTCCGAAGACACCGCTTGTGCGCGCGTTGAAGTCTCCGGCGCGGCGTCTCGCTTGGGCGCGCATTGAGATCTCCAGCGCCTGGATCTTCTATACTCGTGGGATCTACGATTTTCTTTTCCACTGTTTCGCTTTCTCATATGCAATTGCATTATTGATACAGAAATGAAAATAGCTCTTTCAGTAACGTACATGGATAATATATTCTGCTCGAGGTCTCCATCACGACCCTGACTCGATATTACAGTGCAATGAGATGAACAAACTAAAGAGGAAGGAGAATAATGTTGACTATTGTAAGGAAAAGCGGGTTTATCTTTTCGACGCTCGTTTCGATCTGCCGTCTTTTTACAATTCGTTGGCGATTGTAATTTTACAATTCTTCTGTCCTTTCCGATTCTCTATTTTTATAAATTTACTGTACAACTTTAATTTTACAACTGTAAAATTTTGTGAAATTGACTTTATTGTGTTGGCGGGCTCAAAAATGCATTTATTTTCGTTATTACCCGCATGCTTATTTACCATAATGTCTATAAACTATCTCATAGAAGAATTAAACCGAATCTATAGGCCATTCTATTAACACAAATTAAAATTATTTTTCTTTCGCTTGTCCTGTAAAATTTCAATTTTTGCAGTTGTGTCATTATACTTCCGGAGTAGCGATATAGGACTGTCCGTTAATACACACACATTCATACATACACCATCCGTACTTGAACTCTATATTAAAAACCAGCATCTGCTGTGAGCATTGAGCGTTGGTAAATGTTCGCATGCCGGTGTCGTTGGAAGGGGTTAATCACGACGACGCTTCAAACTCGCGCGATAACGCTTAGTCCGTAAATATTTCGCGGTTTACACGCATACGCGGTCTCTGTTTCTCGTGATACGGAGCATTAAAGTCAGTTACACGGTATATCTCCCTTCTGGCTGGCTTACCTCTTGTTACGTCCCGCTGTTGAAGGTGGTTGCTGGTATATGGGGGGTACCGATGATTACACCAACCAGCTCGGTCAGCCGAGATAGCCGGGACCTGGGTCTGCTTCTCTCGTGGACGCTTTATTTTCCGGCGGCGAGCGTCGGTCAGGTGGAAAGTCTTTTTCGTGGTCGTTTTACCGCCAGGATGATGGTGTCTCGATTTTCTCGATCCCTCGCGACGCCTAGCGAATTCGTGGCAGTTCCCCAGATGGTGGGAGAGTTTTAATAGAACCGCGAACTCGCACTGGCCAGCGGCGCCCACCATATACAGCGGGGTTCTGCAAATTTACCGGTAGTTAGAATTTTATAGTCGCCGGGTTTGCAGATCCAATGCCCGCTGTAATGTGGAATTACGATCGTATTCGCCGTACGAACGCTGACAGTAAATATCACTAAGATGCGCAATTAATTCGGTATTATTTTTAACGCGGCCAACACCGAGGAACATCTGTTCATTTGCGCGAGACGATTCGATTTTAAACTGGTGCCGGCGGACTCGCGTTTCTTAGGTGTGCAATGATTTTTCAAGGATTACGAAAATCTTCTCGATACGAATCGGTGTGATTTGTTATCGCGGTGACTCGTACGTCATCTAAGCACGGTGTACGATCTATACAGGAAACGATATCGCCGGCAAGATTCGACTAAGATTTTTATTGGTAGCGGCTAATTGTAATATATTGCAACATAAAGTATGTCTATAATAGAACGCCTGCGGAGATCGCTTTCAGGCGTTCGGAGATTTATTTTCGCGCGGTCCCCGTTCTTCTCGGAAAATTTATTGAACAAGATTTAAAGAGCAATGGGAATCTAGGAGATTCGCTTGGTAAGCATATTTCATCCCGTGCGGCTTGTTCCCTCGGGTATCTGCCAGCCGCGATTTATTTCGGACGCGCAATTAAAGCTTACAAAGCTGGCGACAGGAAAATACAGGTTGCTCTTTAATTACCTGCATACAGCGATGTTGAAAAGTCTGTAGCTGAAAAAGAATTTTTATGCAGCACATATTTATAAGCTGATCGTGGGTGTACCCAAAACGTAGCTAAATTGAATGGACAAAAAAATATGTAAAAATGGACGTTTAACTTTTATCTATTAATAAAATAGTATTATATAAAAACGTTTGCACGAGAGGCTCAGATATCGTGTTCTCCAAGGATCGCTTGTAATCCGAGCATAAGCGATAAAACGTAGCGGACGCGTCCTTCCCCGCTAATTATTTTGCCACCGTACGTAATAGTTACTAATTAGCGCGCTTGCGGATAATGCGGCGGAGCCCCGGAGCATCGTTACGTTCATCTAAACATTATGCACCGTCCAAGGAAAAAAAATTAGGAAATATCATTTCAATGAGGAAAGCGTAAGATAGGCGAGAGATGCCTCTGCGCGATAAGATCCCCCTTTGTTGCGGCACACAATGCAATTATTTAATGTCGTGGGTTCTAAAAGGTTTCGTGGCGGTGGAAGAAAAAGTCCGGCAAGCCATAAACACCGAGGGCATGATTCCTTACGCATTATGAAGGAATGGTAAATGTGCGTGTCTTAACGCGACTGGTTTTCCGCGAACGGTCGCTTTCCAACGGTGTGTTTCAAGTGGCTCCGCGGAATTCCTAATGTCATACAGAACATTCATGCCGAATGTTCTTACGAGCTTCTCATTAAAACTGTGAAGTAACGCGCCTTACAGTTCTCTTCTCAATTTCCCCCGTGGTCCAGCCTACTGCCTCTGTTCCAAATTCCGAAGTTTCACTTTCAAACGATACATTACAAACGTCGCGCGCGAATTGCTGCTCGCTATCGATACCTACGCTCGCGGATCCAGCTGTTTGATCTTGTATTACACGTTCGACGGCGTTTCAATCGGTATATTGCCGGTTAATTTTCCACTACTGTCGCGTGTCAGCTGATACACATATGCATGCATGCGGCTACTATAATCGCGCCGGCTTTATAAACTGGTTTTGAACAAGCAGGCCGACTGAAAAATCGCGCAACACCGGCGCACAATGGTCCAGATCGAAGAATTTACTAACACCCCGGCGAAAAATCAACTTTCTCGATGCATACCTACTGAATTTCCGTTCCGCGACGAGTGGACAGATCCTTGCACAAGCATCGAACCAAATTGTTTAGATACTTACGAATTACGCAGTCAAGTCTGAAAAATTGTACCGCAATTTTTCACTCTCTCAAGTTCATCAATCTCAACGAACGCGTGTACATATTTACCCGATTAGGTCGGTTAATAACTCGAGAACGAATAAATATGAAAAGAGAAAACAGGATCTATTGAGTTATGCTTCGTCCAAGCGGAGAACTTTTATTCCCAGTTAGAAAACCAATAATTTCTCAGGCAAGTTTTCTGTGCCATTTTTAATCTGGTATCTTATGAGGGTTGAGAGGTCGCGCGGAATCTTCTAAATCCTTCGACGCGGCCGTGGAGTTTCTGAGAATCGCCGATCGACCTCGAGAGTAAAATCGAGAGACCGGCTCCGTAATCCGCGCCCCCCTTTTCCGTCGCTTTTTTCTGGGGTTTCGCGGCGAGGGAACAGGATCTTAGATGGGGTCCGCCGGGGGACCGTATGGGGGCTGGCTGAGCGTTTCCTTCGGCGACGTGGGATTTTCTTTTCGTGTCGTTGGAGCTCTGACGGACGTCGCGAGTTTCCAGGCCGCGAGCGTGTCTCACCTGGGGGAAAAAGAGGATCACGGCTGCGTACGATGTTAGCGGACTATATTACCAGCCACGCCAGGGACCATCCATCAACTGGATCGACGTCGACGAGCAAAAAGCTCAAACTCGTCTAAACCGATTGCTCGGAGCAGGACTCTCACGGTTGGCTCACCGCGGCCGTGCTCATTTCAGATAACCCGGGTCCCTGCGGCCGTGTACATCTTCCCCGAGAATTTTTATCGCGTCAGGTTCGTACGCCATCCGCGGCAACGCGTGTCCAACAGCCTAGATAGGATCGCGTGTATGCGTGCATGGATACCCGCCGTGTCCACCTGTATATATGTACATACGTGCTTCGTCGTTCCAAGAGAGGTTTATGGTCGATGATGCTTTCTCGGGACGTGGAATCCTCCTCGCGCCGGGAAATATTCGGATTGATGGTGCCCTTTCACGGGGAAATTATGGGTGCGGAGAACGCTACACTGTCACGACGCTTCTAAAGCCATTCGACTTTAGGAGAAATCAAAACGGGCTCTGACTAACGCGACAGGTCCGCGAGGTGCTTCAACCTTTCCCGAGTTGTGCCGTTTCTACTGTTAACGTCATTCTAGACGCCTCAAGGCTTTTTTATTTGGATTTTCAATCCTCCAGTGCACAGGTCAAATCCATAAAAACTCTTGAACAAGTCTGTCCCCTTTTTATCCCTGTTTAGCTTGCTTGGAATGTTATAAAAGTTCAAAGAATGACTTTACTTTAAGTAACAAGAGCTGTATTTGTTAATAAAAATTATCTGACGATCCGTGCATTAGCAGCCAGCGTGAAAGTGCTCTCGGAACTTAAACGGTCAGCGCACTCGTGCGCGTGCTAATTAATTTGGGATGGACAGAGTGGCCGATCATCTGAAAATAGGAACGCGCATTTCCCACGCGTCGGTCCGCTGGCACGTTTCTTAATGGAGGATAAATGTTGCCTGAAAAATGTCACTTTAATCGACGCGTCTCCCCGCTTATACAGCGACAGTAAGCGCCCCTCGCAATTTGCGAAGGGCCATAACGACCACGAGATACAAGACCAATTACGGTACACCGTTTAGAATTCTCGGTCTGTGAAAAACGCCCCGTTATGGCATTCGTAAGCGGGCCGCGCGTTTATAGGCGTATCAGTCCGCATTAACGCATTTTCTTAATGCTCGTAAACCGTAACGATTGCGAGACGCGCCAAACACTATAGCCGCCCCCTAATGAAGATGTCCGACGACGCCGTGAACTTCGTTTGCCTGCGGTAATTAAAATTATGGTCGTGCTTGTCGATTTCACGGGGGGAGTATGGGGACCTTGGTACGGTAATTGTCACTCCATCTTCATGGAGACGCTGGGGCGCCTCGAGGACAGCTCTGGATCCTAATGGACCTTCTCTCCTTAAAAATTTTCCTTGAATGATCTCGGTGCAACAGTCCTTAAGGGATTTTTCCTTTAAGGGATCGTTTCCAGGATTGCAAGGGTGCGGGATTCGCCTTCTCATTTGTCGATAATACAAACACGGAGTTTCTCAGTAGTCAAAAACGCTAGATGAAAGATCGATCTAGGTCGCTATCTCCCTCAAAGGTCCTACTTTTTCGTTTACGAGGCGTAATTTGCATTATTTGCCAGCATGTCGCTATGAAAATAGCGCAATTGTATGCTTCCGAATAATGTAAATTACGCTGCCGAATAATGTAAATTACGCTTCGTAAACGAAAGAATAAGACTTTTGAGGGAGATAGCGCTCTAGATCGATCTTTTATCTAGCGTTTTTGACTACTGAAAAACCCCAATCCTGGAAAAAAGGAGTCTACCCCTTAATGAAATACCACAGGTCTCCATTAGACTTTTTATGACGTTGTGCACCGTTTAGGCGGACAGTTTTCTAATATTTCCTCGAGAATCCGGGTTCTGCGTGGCTCGTGAGCCTCGCTAATTAAGTTCCATTTTCGCGTTTGATTGTCCCGCGGCCACGAAAGGGCTAATTGCGACACGGGTTGCGTGAAACGCAGGTTTCGCGTTGGCCGCATGGCGAACCGAAAGTTTTCCCCGGCGAGAAGCATTGCGGTTCTTAAGGTACCTATTTACGGGGCCCGTGGAAGCGAGGTAAAGTGCCGCTCAATGGCCATTTACGCAAGGCGAAAATGCTGTCATAGGCGGCTTATTATCATTTCACGACATAAAAAGGTATTGCCGAGTTTTGCTGCGTCTGGGCTCCCGGTTGCCTCGTTGCGTGTCACGCGTTTCGTATATACACATCGAAGCTGTGCAACGTTTTCTTCAGTTGCTCGGGCGAGCTCTCGCTTTGACGAGCGGACGATTCGGAAACCCCGATTCAAGAACCGTTCCCCTAGGTCGCTTTATTATCCGAACGTCCACTGGCTCCGTTGACCATCGCGTCGCAACTAATTGTATGTGTAATTGTGTCATCGTCTACACAACACCGTCATTAAATATTTCGTTTCGACATCCGCGCGCATGCCTCTCCGTCACGCTTTAAGAGAAAGAGGTTACGGAACTCCTACCTTCCGAACGGTTCGCGATGTTCTTCATTGTTGCCAGCCTTATCGAAATTGATTACACAGTTCCATTACAATCAACTACAATTTTTGGTTGAAAGATATTTTTTACTGAATGAATCAGTTTACTGAAACTACTCTCTATTGAAATTGCAACGAATAGCTTTAATTGCCAGGTTCCTCGAAACTCAAGTAAGGTGAAGTTCCCTATGCCTGGACAGCATGTTTTTCTATTTTAAATTTTATCACTTTAAAAAAACAAAAACAATTTCTTAAGAGTTTTAACATACAGTTCAGAGTTTGTAAAGTAATTTAAAATAACAAAATCATTGTTTAGGTTAATATCTTAATTGTATTAACAAGAACAATTCAAACCTATAGTTGGGCATATTAAATCCAATCTAAGCTAGTACCTGGACAGAAGTAAAGCCTATATCGGGACAAATTCAATTTACGAGTTGATCGAGCGAACATAACCTAAAACGTTGGTTGGTGGCGCTGTTGCGCATGACGAATAGAAGATGCTTTGCGTAATATGTAGTATTCTTATCATAGATTATAGTATTGTATTATTTAACCAAATATATATTTATTTTCATTTACTATTTTAATAAAACTTGTCATAATACAACTTTTAAGGTTAGGTAGTAATACTGATAGATTTAAGATGTAAACATAAAGTATTATTAACGTCACAACCGGAATACATTTTCTACATACGTTATTCAAGCTAATAGAAGACTAATTATACGTACATGTAGTTAAATAATTTGCAAACAATGCGTTGATTTTATTCACAAACACGTGTCCGACTTCAGGCGTAAGCACATTGCGTATAAGCTTAGAGTGGGACAGCTACTGTCATCGCGTCCCAGTATGGAGTACTTATATTTGAAAACAGTCCTAATCTTGGACATCTAATATTTGGATTAATAATTATTATTTACGTTAAGTTTGATTGCCAATTTATTTTAAAATATCAATATTATTATGCGTGATAATTATTTTTTGTCCGAGGGCTTAAATTATATCTTTTTTTCTAACAAAAGTTCGAACTATAAATGCACATGATTCGCATGTAAATAGACTATTTTATATATTGTTTTCAGATGAACTTTGAATTCATTTTTTTAAAATTTCAATTGATGTCTCAATGAAATAATATTCACACCTACTTGTAGCTAAGGCCTCAGAATATATCATATAATTATTTAATCTCTTAATTACTGATTTTACTATGAAAATTCAATTGTCCAGATTTAGGTATCACTTTTGGACTGTCCAGACTTAGGGCACTTCACCTTATCCATTTGCATTTCATTCGATAAAAATTCCGGGTTCACGATTCATAAAACAATACATTTTTAAATGAGTGTATCGACGATGATTGAATGCAGTCATGGTTAATTTAAATTCCCGTTTCGCGTCTTAATTCATTCGCGTTTTAAGATGCATGCGATGACACGGTGGACGTTAATTGAAGGCGAGCGTGTTGCCAACATTGTAAATTAATTAGTGGAACACCTTGTCACAGTTGAATTGTCATGACATAATTTTCGAGGATTCTACACCCGCGTCCTCGGCATCCTTGCGTATACTTTTACTAATGCTGATGATGTTTCGAATCCTCGGTATCATTGACACCGTTAGGAGGGATTAGTAGATAATTCTTTCTGTGAACAATTAAAGTAGACATCCTTCGAGTAATGTGTGATGAGCATACGAGAGAGAAAAAGAGAGAGAAATGGTAAAGACTCTGCTAAAAATGCGCTGTATAATGTTCACGACATTAGTGGCTCATGATGACGATGATGCAGCAACACCGGATAATTGAGTAGAACCAGAACGAATTGGGCGTGTCCAGTTTTTCTGTTTCTTACAGCGACTGCTGCACTACTAACCTAATCCCGCCATCTGGTTTTTCATCGTCTGCCCTACTTCTCGATTTTTAGTTGATTGAAAAATATTTGGCAGTCTTCGTTTCTTCGTCGTGTCTGTAGAAAGTTAAGAAAACTAAAATTAATTTTTACGCTTCTTTAATTCAAAGTCTAAGAGCTTTATTACTTAATCATTTTTATGCCACCTGCATACATGTCTAAAGCGATCTTCATATTTTGTGAAACATCTTACAAGGAGGGCGAGATTTATGTCCGCTCGTGGAGTCTTTAATATTTTGCCAGCTCGCGCGGATCCCCCAAAATGGCAGAATAGCGTGCAAGTTATACCGCCGTAATATATCACGGAGAAACCGTTGCATACACCACGTTTCGTGGGCTACGAGACAGAAATGAGTTCCCAGGATCACTTCAAAGTATGTTTTATAAAAATACAGATACACGGTGAATTCTAGTGAATAATGAATCATGTATGCACGGTTTCCTGACAATTTATTTATGCACGTTCTGCTGGAAATATTTATTGCATCTCTGGGCTGTTTAGCACTCTAGCTTTTACGATACAATTTATTTAAAATTCTGCAATAGTACAATGATTGGCACCTTAAGCCAAAATCGTAGTAAAAATCTTTTTACCTATTTTGCAATGTTTAAACGAGCTTAACTTGCTGTTATTACAAGCTAATAGAGATTTTTCTGCAAAATCAAACAGTTTTATGAGTCATAAATCTTTTATTATAAAATATATTCAGTGAATAACAATCGTAAGACAAATAGTACAGTCATTGACACAGTGAGAAGTAAACGTTAAACAGGCTATGTGAAGAAAACTAAAATTAATTTTGACGATTCTTTAATTCAAAGTCTAAGAGCTATATTAATTAATCATTTGTATTACATCTGTAGTACAGTCCGAAATGAAGTTATAAAGCTATAAAGTATATTTACTCGTAACGAAAATTTTAATAAAACATTATTTACACTGCCACACTGATGCCATACTTTTGTTTTTTTACCGAAAGCAATTATTCCTAAAATAATTTTTAAGGAACGTGTTTAGGGGAAGATAGGGCTACACGGACACATGGAAACGTCTGGTCGTTTAATGCGAATGACCATACGATAACGACCCTGATTCCATCGTCGGAGTGCTATGAACCATACGCTTTGTTCTTGAATGGCAACCGCGTATGAGTCTTGTCTTTACGAACCACTTAATAATTTCTGTTTTACGGCCCCGGCGTACTACAACGTCTACACTTTCGGCTCGGCACGGCTTGCTGCCCGAGAAAACTAGCTTTTTACACTGCGGCACAGATACCCACACGCGTACGCCACACTCGCATCATCATAGGAGCTGTTATAACACTAAAAGTAATTGCACGAACGTGCAAGTTAAACCAGACTCTCGTTTGAGCCGCCGGTAAAGCTTCGGCTATCGCGAATTCATGAAAGTTTTATGCCTCGGGCCTGCGCTAGCCTTCTGTCAGGATGCTGCAATTGACCGTGAGACGCTTTAAGACGCCGACGATAGCCTGCTGGTTCCGTTATACTAAACCCTCGACGGATTTAATGCTGAAAGCATTCATACGCATTTGTTACCGTGATTTTATTCACATTTTTATCGTAATGTTTCTAAGAGCTTCCAGCTTTAAAAATCTACGAAAAATCGACAAAAATATTGAAGAAGTTTCAAAAAGAAATTGGAAGTGGAGACATAAGTTTATGTGTTAATTTCTCTAATTGTTTGTCAGCTGGGAACAACTCAACCCTCGAATGGAGGAGCACGAGTAGGTTGCTAACACTGACCTACAACACTCCGAGGCATCGTTAAGGGGTTAATCCCCTTTCGCAAGGGGCGAGCACAAACGAGCCTCTAGGAGGAGGTCGAAGACCGTTTCGTGGTCTCTCGTGGCGAGATCCGGCGAGCGTTCATTGATAAAACGATGGGGGCTCTTTCCTCCGAGTGGCGCGAATTAATTAAGACGATCGATGTGTCCCCAACCACGTAGCACCCTCCCGATATGTATAAGGGCCCGGCTTAAGCGTGCCAACCCGCGTGCCTCGGGCCTCTTCCTTCCCTTATCTGGATCTCCGTGAAATGCGACGTGGCGGTGTCTCCGTCGTCCGATGACCGATCGCGAGGATTTACGCCGTTCGTTAAATTAAATTACGCCTACTTGTCTCGGCAGGGTCTCAGCTCTCATGAAAGAAGCTATATCGACGCGTCGGTATGGCGTCCGGTACTTATAAACCGAGCTAACGCGTTGCTCCGCAGTATACCCGGTCTTCTCTCTTTTCTTTTGCGAATGCTGGAAATGAGATCGGGATAGAACGGTTCCGTACATGGTCACCTGGAGCTACCGTCCACAAGCTATCCGAGGACTTTTAATTGATTACAAAGGTCCGCGTTGTTTATTCACAGTACTGTCAGACCTTGCCAACCGTAATCCCGAGAATGCGGGATTTTTGTTACGCGAAACGAGTTCGATTCGGTTTGGTCGAATTCCTTCCGACAGTGGGTCAGGAGTAGCTCTCACTACAATTAGTACACTCGTTTACGGTTGTCGTCCTGATCCATTGTGTGGTTCATGAAAATCTAATCCTTCAGACCACATTAGAAAAATAATTATTTAAATAAAAATACATTTTTAAAAAATATCACGTTTTTAAAACGGACTAAAAAGTATAAAGTAAAATTTTAAAAAACGCCACGTTTAAAAACAGACTAAAAAGTATAAAATAATTTTTTCTAGCCCCATACAGATTCCTAACCCCGTACAGATAGTCCTGAAAATTTGTGATTGTGAATTTTGCATAGCTATGAAAATACTTGTAAGATTTAAAACGACAAACGTGGGACGCAAGATAATACATAGCAAGGAGTGTAGAGAGTAGCTGCCGCTGAGGAAACTCGCAAAACAGTTCATATCATTTGCAGTGCAATAAAATTGTTAGTGATTTAGGTGTTCATGCATCAATTATCTATTGCGTGCGGCCCACGTTTTTCGTTTTAAATCTTACAAGTATTTTCATAGCTATTCAACATTCACAATCACAAATTTTCAGGACCATCTGTACGGGGTTAGGAATCTGTATGGCGCTAGAAAAAATTATTTTATACTTTTTAGTCCGTTTTTAAACGTAGCGTTTTTTAAAATTTTATTTTATACTTTTTAGTCCGTTTTAAAAACGTGGTATTTTTTAAAAATTTATTTTTATTTAAATATTTATTTTCTGCTTTTTAGCCTTATATGTGTGAAATTTTACAATTGATTTTGAACATTTTGATGAGATTATAACAGAGACATGTAGTAAATTTCAGACGGTATTGCGACGCGTCATATCGAAAACGAACGCCGAGGTAAAATGTCAAAGATAAAGGTTCGACGGAGAATATCGGTGTAACTGTTCTTTCGCTTGGTAAACAAACATTATACTATAATAATACGTAGTAACTTTGTAAACACCGCACGGAGCTCGAACGCACACTGACGCACACTGAGCTCCTTCGGTGCGAAGCGGGTCAGTGGAGTGGGGATGAGTCAGAGTGGAAACACGTAGTAGAGTGGGGACGCTGAACGCGAAGACGTACTACGTCACGCGGCGGGGGCGTGCAAAGGTTCAAATTATTAATAATTTATATCTCCTGAACGCATAGGCTTTTTTAAAAAAATCTTTTTAAATATTGCATTGTCATCCAGTTCTGAGCTATGTTTAAAATTTCAAGTCTTTAGCTCATCGGGAAGTTAGTTTAAAATCAATTGCAAAATTTGTACCGAACAAACAGACAAACAAGAAAGCGAGCTAATGAAAACGTGGTAAATAGTGAAGCAGGGAATAAGCATTTAGCCCCTAACAGAAGATTAAACTGAGAAAAATCTGAAGTGTAGCTAAAACGAAAGGAGACGAGGCGAAAGATCAAGAAAAGGTAAGCAAAAAAATATAGGGGGCCGTAAAAGAGAGGAACGAGAGAATCCGAGGGTAGAAGTTTGCGAGACAGCGCGTGGGTGGTTCGGCGCATAATTACGTAAGGGTCTATTAAATGCAATCATTAATGGAAATCTAATGGCGGCGGGGCTTCGTGGCCGTAGCCCACGTGGTCGCGTGATCATTTGTACAACATGTCGGTGGGGATCGAGGCCGATCTTTGATTTATTTGTTGGCATCGTTTTGCTCGTTCGCTGGCTCGTGCAACACGCGCTGGTAATACGCCCGGGACGGTGGCTGCCCAGTAATAGGTTCGAAGCGTTTCGATTACGCGCGCCTCTTGACGCGAAGAAATCCGCTGCCTATCGATCTCGCTGGAATTCCGATACGCTTCATAGATGCGAAACACGTATAGGTGCACGATAGATAGCCGGCTAGAGGTTTCACGATACTCTCTCCAGCTATTCGGATTCGTGTTTCGTGCGGATTTCGTATTCGTGGGTAATCGAAACGACTATGAAATCTTGGATTAGTTGCTCCAACTATTTGCGCGCCGAAGCGCGTTCCCCTTTATTTCAGAACGGCATCGTGCAGTTCAATTACGTTCCCGTATGTAACTTTGGTATCCAATTTAGAACAGTTCAGGGATACTACAACTGTTCTTACCTACCCGATAAGGAGCTACGGGTGCAAACGTTGATGACGAGTCTGGCTCGATGTTAAACCATAAAGGATTAGATGGATTTTAGTCCTTTCTCGAAGTATTTTGCGTTTTCATTTTTCGTACAGTGTCAACTCTTTAGCTTCCCGTTCTTATCTTAATTATCTAGTGACGCATCCAATAGTGCTCTTATCTCCTGTCGCAATATGGCGTCGTTGAATTAGCCAATAGGAATTGTTTGAAACGACGAGTTCACTACGAAACAACAGAACCGGTTGCTTTAAAAAGAGAGAATGTACTTCCCCGCAGGATTGCAGTATTTTATAGTACCCGGTCTCTATCGAAAGTAATTGTCTTCGATCGTTGTAGAACTGGAGAACTCTGGAACAGGCGAGTTTTAATTTAACAGCCGCGTTACGAGAACGTACAGGGAAAGATTGTCGGCGGCGTCGTAAAGTCTGATTAACTTTGCATGGGGTTTACAGCTTCCACAAACTTGTTTAGTTCGGATGCAGAGCATCGAGCCTCGCTGGAACAACGAAATTTCATAAAACCTGGAAACGACGTTGCGAAACTTGTTCCGCGCACCCTAGATACTCTCTCGTTGTCTCGTAAAATCCGGCGAGGTTTATTAAATTGGATCAGGCTACGCCCGTCACGACAGCAATCCTCGCAATCGGCAATCCGTGTTTCCTTTTTAGTCAATTTGTTTGTTCCGCGGGACACGCATTGTTCTCATTTTCTGTCTCTTTCACTCTGTGTGTCGTTTATTGTCGTTCATCAGCGATCGTCGATCCTCTAACTAGACGTTAATGGAAATTCCGTGAGCCGCGCCGCTAGATTGTGTGGATAGCGACGTGGGACTTCCCCTGCTGTCCCTCTTATTATGAAATTGACTACCACGGGAACTTGTGCGCCGAGATGTCAGATACGCTTTCGCGGAGACTAATCCTGGAATGCATCTTTCACCGGTGGGCGTTCTATCCCCAGGGGATCTCGCTAATTCCCCTCTGGCAGAATTCAGTGCACCGTACGAATCCAAGCCTTACTTTTCATCGACTTGTCCTCTCATTAGCCTCGGCCTCCCTTCAGAAGTCGCTTAGCAACTAGCTCCTTCGTCTTTCGATGAAGCAAATCACTAATCCGATTCTATTTATAAGGTGAAGTGCCCTGAAGTGCCTGGACAGCATGTTTTTCTATTTTAAATTTTATCACTTTAAATAAACAAAAACAATTTCTTAAGAGTTTTAGCATACAGTTCAGAGTTTGTAAAGTAATTTAAAATGAAAAAATCATTGTTTAGGTTAATATCTTAATTGTATTAACAAGAATAATTCAAACCTATAGTTGGACATATTAAATCCAATCTAAGCTAGTACCTCGACAGAAGTAAAGCCTATATCGGGACAAATTCAATTTACGAGTTGATCGAGCGAACATAACCTAAAACGTTGGTTGGTGGCGCTGTTGCGCATGACGAATAGAAGATGCTTTGCGTAATATGTAGTATTCTTATCATAGATTATAGTATGGTATTATTTAACCAAATATATATTTATTTTCATTTACTGTTTTAATAAAACTTGTCATAATACAACTTTTAAGGTTAGGTAGTAATACTGATAGATTTAAGATGTAAACATAAAGTATTATTAACGTCACAACCGGAATACATTTTCTACATACGTTATTCAAGCTAATAGAAGACTAATTATACGTACATGTAGTTAAATAATTTGCAAACAATGCGTTGATTTTATTCACAAACACGTGTCCGGCTTTAGGCGTAAACACATTGCGTATAAGCTTAGAGTGGGGCAGCTACTGTCATTGCGTCCCAGTATGGAGTGCTTATATTTGAAAACAGTCCTAATCTTGGACATCTAATATTTGGATTAATAATTATTATTTACGTTAAGTTTGATTGCCAATTTATTTTAAAATATCAATATTATTATGCGTGATAATTATTTTTTGTCTGAGGGCTTAAATTATATCTTCTTTTCTAACAAAAGTTCGAACTATAAATGCACATGATTCGCATGTAAATAGACTATTTTGTATACTGTTTTCAGATGAACTTTGAATTCATTTTTAAATTTCAATTGATGTCTCAATGAAATAATATTCATACCTACTTGTAGCTAAGGCCTCAGAATATATAATATAATTATTTAATCTCTTAATTACTGATTTTACTATGAAAATTCAATTGTCCAGATTTAGGTATCACTTTTGGACTGTCCAGACTTAGGGCACTTCACCTTACCGTCCGAATCCTTAACTGAACCGAGCTGGAACTCTAGTCTAATTTTTACATCCTTCTCTATCTCTGTCAACGCATGTACAGGGTTTGTCCAATAAGTATAGGGACTGATTTTTTCCATCCAGCGGCAAAGGGTGGAGGGCGGTTTCAAGGGGCTAAATTGATGGGGGTGATGTCAGGTATGCTAGGATGACAAGTTCATTTGTTTCGGAGCCTTTGGAGTGTAAAGATCGCGACAGAATCTCGAGATTCAAGATGCAGCGAACAATCGAGCAGTGTTGCGCCATCAAATTTTGCGTTAGACTTAACAAATCTGCTGCGGAGACTTTTGATATGATCTGTGCGGCTTATAAGGGCAAAGCCATATCCAGAACGCGTGTTTTTGAGTGACATAAAAAATTCAAAGATGGCCGGGAAGACGTCGAAGCGGCTTCGAGCGAATGCCTAAACAGCCTTGAAGTTACCGATTTCCAGGAGGCGTATAAACAATGGGAATAGCGCTGGCAACGGTGTGTCGATTCAGAAGAGTCATATTTTGAAGATTATTAAATCCATGTACATATATTTTCAATAAATTTTTTTTATGACTTCAGTCCCGATACTTATTGCACAAACCCTGTACATCATTTTCCGCACCGGTTCCACGTCTTTCTCCTCCTCGCCGTTTCATAGGAAGTTTATGTCATGTTCCGTGATTGTCGAACAAGATACGGGATTCAGCGAGCTCCAGGGTCACGCGTCGCAGCAATCATCGCCGTCGCCGGCGAATCCCCGTGGCTCTCTATCTCTCTCTCTCTCTCTCTCTCTGGCGATCGTTATTTTTAAGCCGGACATTCAATTAGCCGAAGGAGGTTTACCTCCACCCTCGCAGCATGACGGTTTCTAGTTCACTTGCGATAGCGCGCGCGTCATAAAATTGAATGTCGCCATAAAGTTCAGGTGTTTAACACAGTTTGCAGTCAGTGCCCGATCTCGATGCGCACCTCGCGGCGTGCTGGTGGGCGTCCAATCGTTATTCACCACCTCGCCGGGGGTCTGGTTGCCCGTAGAACCGCAGGCAGCGCCTTTCCTGAGCTTTATATCGTGCCGTGCGCCGCCAATCAACAGCGTCGTTTCGTTTACGTCGTCGATCATGGCCCGGAGAGGCTCGATCGGTATCGGCAGAAAATCAAAGGTCAGATTTCCGACGGAGATCATGCATAAAGCGCGCCGGAACCGCTAATGGTGACGCTGAAATCTCTAGTTTCATGCCTTGCAACATTCCTTCTTTCACTTCGCGAATCTACGAAATTGATCTGTGATACTTTTTTAACCGACTTCGAAAAAGGAGGAGGTTACTCAATTCGATCTGTATGTGCCTTTTTCTTGTTCGCTTTTTTTTCTATGTATGTTCACCGATTACGCCGAGATGGATGGACCAATCAGGACGAAACCGTTTGCGTCTTGTAGAACTATGTCTCCCGATTGGTCCCTCGAAAACAAATGTTGCATTGTTTTATTCCTTACGATTTTATTTGCGGAAAATGAATTATTTCATGTATGTTCACCGATTATTCCGAGATGGATGGACCAATCAGGACGAAGCCTTCTGCATTTTGTAGGGTGTCTCCCGATTGGTCCCTTTAAAACAAATTTTGCATTTTTTCATTCTTTGCGGTTTTTATCGCAAATAAGCAATAAGACCGAAAATCCATCCTACGGTGTTCTACAAATTCTGCTCGATCCACTAAAAAGTGTGAAATAAAAAATTGTATAAAAAAAATAAACCGACTTCGAAAAAACGCACTAAAAAGTATGAAATAATTTCCATTTAATTTACGTGAATACACACGAACTTAAATACAATACAATCTTTTCGGGGTTGGCGCAAAATTGAAAATTTTCGACACTGGAAATTACGAAATGCTTAAATTCTTCTACATGCTTTCGCATATCAATGTATCTTCTCTTCCCACCTACCGATTTCCAAGTTCACCACATTCCAATGAAATCATAATTAGCAGCATCTGTAATTTGGAAAATTGTCAATTTTGCGCCGCCTCCGAAAAGATTGTATTGTATTTAAGTTCGTGTGTATTCACATGAATTAAATGGGAATTATTTCTTAGTGCGTTATTTAGTGCGTTTTCTCGAAGTCGGTTCAATTTTTATTGTCTAAGACAGCCTGTTCCTTTTTACCTACCATTTACGATCTCAAATTCACCTCTAACTAAAATTGTGAAGCCACTAGAAAATCGGAGAACCTGTAACAAAATTGTATAGCTTACGAAAAGATTGTTGTGCCTTTAGAAAGATTGTAGTCTGAAATTGCAAGGGGACTGTTTGTCTGAGGTGAGTGAAGATAGGATCCTGGTTTCATAGGAGTCATGCTTGGAGCCATCGAGCCCCGGCCATAATAGTTCCAGCTTTTTTGCTCGTCGGCGAAAATGTTTTATTCAGCCCATTCGGTTCATCCTCGTTGGATCCGTACTTTTAGGTTGTAGAGCTCGCGTATGGCTCCCCACGTGATCGCGCGAGTGAAGATCCCCATTGAGATCGGCGCGGCTCTAATTGGAATTCCCCTTGACCAGTGGTCGGTGATCACCGGGTAAGCGTCCCCAGTCAATCAGAAGTAATTGCGTTTGACGACTTAAGAGCCCTGGCCAATAGCAAGACAAATCGCGCTTGGGAATCGTCAGTGTCACGGGGCGAGGCACCCCGTCGTCGCTGTGCCGCGCGATCGATATGAAAAATCGAGGCCCCGGTATCCGTCCTCGACACGGGAATCAATTCCGGTCCGGTTATAAATGTTTCGCGTATCCCTTCGCGATTATTAGGCCGTTCTGGTAAAGTGGCCATCCCTCAGGATGATTTATCGCGCGGGCCCGGTCGAGCGGTTCGCAATTTAACGCGTGATCCGATCTCGAAGTGTCGCTCTGCCTACCTGTCTTCGTCCTGGGGAGAAAGGCCGGCCTGGAAAGAGACACAAGCGTGCGCACACGGACGAGAAGAGAGTGGAACGAAGCGGGCGGACGGTTTTCGTGGGCGTTCCATTTGATGATATTCATTAAACGTACTGCCGCGCGCTCGTTTTACCCGCGGTATCAGTTTCTTCTGCACCGAGCGTTCTCGTTTGCTGCGCCGATATCGAGCAGCTGTGATCTGGAGCATGCACTTGGTCGCTTCGCCGGAAGGATCGAGATCGGCAGCGAACGGAGAGAGAAAGAGAGAAAGGCAGACGTGAGACGCGAGATGTGTGCGCAGAAAGAGAGAGGGAAAGCGTCGGCTACGCTCGCGGACCGAGAAACAAGAAGCAGAGGATGCAAGAGGGGAAAAAAACGGACACGCTAGGTGGGACAGGGAGGACCGATCACATCGCGAGAGCAGGATAGTAGAAAATGCTAGGAAACGAGGATAACATCTCGTTAGACTAGTCTAGCAAGCTCCGGAGGCCTGGTTCCACCGCTTCTTGCGCCCGAGATTGATCATCTACGCGTATACCGAGCTTATCCGCTAGCTCCTCCGCTGCTTCGACTTCGATGAATAACGCCGAGTCCGGCCCTTTGCCTGTGCCGCACCGTGGAAAATCGTTTCCAGTTCGCTTCCGAACCTGTTTACATAACGGTTCGACCTCTCTTGCTCTCTCTCTCTTTTTATTTCTATTTTTCCCCATCTCCATTTTCTTCCAGCTTTCGGCGCTGGCTCCACCGAAGAAAGTTCCTTGGCCTCGCATACTCGCGGAAGCATTTAAAATCCGCATTGCATTTATCAGTTGGCTCCGGATCAAGTAGGATGGCTCGCGCTCCAGACCTGGGAGTCGTCTTTGATTTATGGCTCCGCCTGGAGAACACGAAATGGCGATGTTAAGTGCAGAAGGCGACGTGGGGAGTCCCAAATTGCTGTTTCCTCTTGCGGGTGCAATCCTTCATCACCCTTGTAACCCACGCAGCCCGTTGCCTCGGCGAACATGGCCGCCAGTAAAAATGGCTCGTTAGGGTCGCCACTGTAAATGCAACTCCTCGGTGCCTCACTCGGTTTCGCTGCATTGCACAGCAATCGTTGGTTGCAGGCTGCATTTTGCTGGTTCTGTCCAAGATTGTCCTTGGAAGTATTCGATTGAAATGAGATATGTTACTACTAAACTCTAGATTTTTATGCATACATTGTTATTTCTTAGTGTATTTCACCTAAGACCTTTTGCCAGTCCCATTCGATCGAAAGTTAAAGTAGAAAACAATTTCTACTCGAAGAGCGGTATCGTTATCCGTCATCAAGGGATGCACTTAAACGGCTCATTTAGTCTCTCTGCATCGCGAATTTTGAATTTTTAATGCAATCGAGAGTGAACCGAGTAAAAAAAATGGCAGATCGCGTGTCGAGGTAAACAGACCGGGGAGAATATCAGTCGCGAGAGGTAGTAAAATTCTAGAAATAATCTATGGAGAAAGGAATTTCCATTTCTGTCTTCTAATATTGATTAGTTTTACGGCGTGTCACGGTCTGCTAAGTCATTTCGCTTATACCGTGTCGGCTTTATTGTTAACGACCAGCTGATTCGAAGAAACGGAATCCGGGAAGACGGGAACGTTGCATCGAGGATGCAGTCTTGATTTGCATCGGATGACGTGTAACGCGTTGTCCTTAGCTAGCAGGTACCTCGCTCTTCATAATCGCGACCACTGGAATTCACTTTACGACAGCAGAGTCTCCGGCGAAGTTCCTTTCGTTTCTTTATTCGCGCGTGAAGAGTTGCTTCCGCGTGCTTCTTGCACGGAGGAGAGTACCGCGCGTACGCGCTGCTACGATTCCGTTGCATGAATAAATTACACGGGCTTTAGTGGGATTTCTACGATCCCGAACTTTTTGCGGGATTAATCCATTCAGTCGCGCTTCCTGCTTCGGCCCGGCAGCCACTTAGCGAGCTTTTTTGCTACGGGCTGCTGTATTTCATGTCGTTTGCCGAGAAACACCTTTTTCAGCTAATTAACATATTTAAAAATTCCTGCGGAAGCATAAATTGCACGGGGGATGCTGGAAAATCCAACAGGTTCTTTCGTTTCGTCAGTTAACGTATACCTTTGTGTATATAGAATAATGCAAAATTGTATAAATTTTATTTTGTAATTGTATAACCTTGCCGATCATGCATGGCGAAGCAAGTCCAGCGGAAGTGTTACTCAAAACCGCGGCCACACTCAAGCGAACATAATCGAATGGCCTCATCGCTCGAAATAATCGAGCCGCCGATAGATAATAGCAGCTAATGTCGCAGGCATTTGATGCCGACACGGTTCATTCGCGAGCCACCTACATTAGAAGTGCAACAATAGCGTAGAGGCTAACTCCATTTCGCTTAACCGCCGGTACGCGCTGCCATTTCGAGCGACGATAAATAACCAACGCGTTTACCGTCGTGTACGGACCCGTGTATTCGCTGTGCGTTACTATTTGGTAGTGTTGTAGGTAGGTGTAAGGTTAAACCGTATAAGAGAAGGAGCCAATTGACTGATTTCGACGTCACCGGCTCGCGTGGGCGTGTAGCGGTTAGATTGCGACTGTGTCAAATGCCTGCGACATTAGCTGCAACGCTATCGACTACTCTATTACGTGCGGATAATACAGCGAAAGAGGTTTATTAGTGGAAATCGCACCTGGCGTTCGTAATTGATTGGCAAACCTGCAATTTCTGAGGTAATTGCTTTTTGCGTAGCACTTCACGCTTTTTACTGAAACCAGTAGAAGATCACCGTACACTAGCATTTACTAGCTTACAAATACGTACTGCAAATAGTATGTTACATTATAAGCAAACATATAAGCTCGTATAATTGGAATTGTTTCGTTTGTTACGAGCCAGGGCCGCGAGCAGCACGAGTGGCCGGCAAAGAGTTATAAACCCAGGAATATGGTATCAATTTGTTAGTTAAGGCACGCGGACGAACCCAATGCGAAATTGGGGAGTCGCTAGGAATATAGACAGCGAGGACGAACCCGACGCGAAGTCAGGGAGCCTCTAGGAATGGAGTCAAACGCAGACGAACCTGATGCGAAATCAGGGAGCTGCTAGGAAGGTGAAACTTCGTGAACGAACCCAATGCGAAATTGGGGAGCCGCTAGGAATATAGACAGCGAGGACGAACCCGACGCGAAGTCAGGGAGCCTCTAGGAATGGAGTCAAACGCAGACGAACCTGATGCGAAATCAGGAAGCTGCTAGGAAGGTGAAACTTCGTGAACGAACCCAATGCGAAATTGGGGAGTCACTAGGAACGACGCGCAGAAGAACCCGATGCGAAACCGGGGAGCTGCTAGGAGGTTGTAGAATCAGCGCGGACGAACCCAATGCGAAATTGGGGAGCCGCTGGGGAGTTGGATAAAAGCACAGACGAACCTGATCCGAAATCAGGGAGCTGTTAGGATTCGGACGAACCTGATGCGAAATCAGGGAGTCGCTAGGATGGTATAGGTTTCGTGGACGAACCCAATGCGAAATTGGGGAGCCACTAGGTAGGAAAAATCTCTATTTGGATAATTGGTAAGTAGCGAACGAACCTGATGCGAAATCAGGGAGTCGCTAGGATAGTTAGTAGGCCTCGTAACTAATATAATCTAATTGATACAACCCGAGCGGTAAGGTTGTATCGAGTGGGAACGTTCAACTACTATATAAGACCTCGTACAGACTAGAACATTTCGACGAACTGCGCCGCGAACCGCGCCGCAAACCGCGCTTTTCGACGAACATTTCGACGAACATTTCGACGAACATTTCGACGAACGATGCCACGAACGCCGCCGCACGCATTTCGACGCGCACGAACGCAAACGGGTGGCACTTAAAAATCTGTTTGCAGGATAGATAGCATATCCTAAATATTCATAATAAATGTCAAGAAATAGACAGAAATTTATAAACAAAGACATCGGTGATTTAAATTATCTGGAAAAATTACATTTCTACTTCATAATTTGTCTCAAATTATTAAAGAGGCCCTTGCTATGAAAGCATTGCATTTTTTCCCGGATATTTTACGGGAATTCTGAACATTTTCGGGAATCTCGCACACCCCTGCAGAAATCCCGAAAAAATTCACGGGTAACCCGAACACCACCGGGAATTCCGAATATATTCGGGAAATACTCAGGATTTTTGTGATCCCATCCCGACATGATACGAGGCTGCCTATCCCGTTCCCGGCATCGGGATTCGAGAATTCTCGGGTTTTTAGCAGGGTTGCCTCCAACTTTTTCTATAAGAACCCTATATCTCTCGATATTTAAGATATCGATAACCCTATATATTTAACCCTTTTCGGTTTGGCTGAGCGTTCTAAGTTGTGAAAATCGCACACGCGTCTTGTTATGTAAATACTAGAGGTGTGCGGGGCGGGACGGGAATTCCCGCATCCCGGTGCCGGGAACGGGATGGGAAGCCTCGTATCATGTCGGGAGTGGATCCCAAAAATCCTGAGTTTTTCCGGAGAATATGCAGGATTTCCGGTGGTGTTCGGGTTTCCCGTGAATTTTTTCGGGATTTCTGCAGGGGTGTGCGAGATTCCCGAAAATATTCGGAATTCTCGTAAAATATCTGGGATTCCCGATAATATTTCCCGAATAATTTTCAGGATTCTGTCCCGATCCGAAGAAAAATTCCCGTCCCGACCGGAATCTATGAAGTAGAAATGTAATTTTTTCGGATAATTTAAATCACCGGTCTTTGTTTATAAATTTTTGTCTATTTCTTGACATTTATTATGAATATTTAGGACTTGCTATCTATCCTGCAAACAGATTTGTAAGTGCCACCCGTTCGCGTTCGTGCGCGCCGAAATGCGCGCGGCAGCGTTCGTCGAAATGTTCGTCGAAATGCGCGGTTCGCGGCGAGGTTCGCGGCGCAGTTCGTCGAAATGTTCTAGTCTGTACGAGGCCTTAGGATTTTGGACAATAGTTATGGGTTCAATAATCTTGATCTAATTTCCACACAACACAAATATATTCTAATTATAAAGATCTGTAATACAAGTGTGTAATTGTCGGGATTGGAATGTAAAGAAAGATATAGAATGTAGGAAAAGGAATTTACCTAACCACGATGCTCGTTTTTGACACACTGGCAATGCGGGGGACTCGGAAACAACTTTAACAAACTTTGATCAGAAAGGTACTTTAGTCCGATCTCACTAGAAGTTGCTTCTTCAAAATTGCAGCACGACGTGACGCGATACGTGTCTACTGAAGTACTAACCCACGAGAATAAGAATCTAAGGGTTTATATACCCGTACAATGAATGGAATACTCTGTTCATAATCTAATCGCGCTTAGAGATTAGGGCTTAGGGCCAGACTCTCATTTTTGTCACCTCTAATGAGATCGGAGCCAGAACTCGGTCCTCAATCAAAGGGTTCAACTATGATATGAAAGGTTATCTAGGACGCTTCCTGCCAGAGACGATCTGGAAGAGATTTCTCTAAGAAAACGAACGGAATATATTCTCTATCCGTAACACGTTAATGGTACTCAATGATGAACGAGAGGATCGATCTATGTAAACATTCTACATCTTGACTTAGCTGGTTTTTGATCCAAGGTTTCCAAGCGGTGTAGAACAGTGCTGATCGTGTGATGTACTAAACAATGAATGATGGTGAAAATTATTGTCGTGGCTGGCAAATGGAGAAGCAGAGTTAACAATTGCGAAAGCAGAAAATCGGTTTGCGAATTCTTTCGGAATGACGAATGACCGAGGCCGCCCATGGAGAGATCACGGTGTCGTTGAACAGAGAATTGCACTGTGCCGGGCGAAAAATGCAATCCTCGGAGCAATCGGCACGGGGATCGTGTGCTTTTTAAATTTCCGTAATTCCTGGATCCGTGTAGCCTCGGTTACTGTGAGATACAAGTCTCGCAAACCGCTCCTCGAGCCGCGAACCCTGTCATCATCGGATGGAAGCACGCGTCAAATACCGCCTACGAGGGATTCGTGTCGAGCACGCGAGCACGGAGGGCAAACGAGCGTGGAGCCAAGCCGCTGCAGAAAGCCCTCTATCATCGAATCCAATTTACCGAACACAACCGGGCCGATTACATCGGAACACGAACGGATCTCCGTGGAAGCCCCACGGAGCCCCGAGTCCTCTCATTAGGGTTTCGGGTCACGGGTTATGTCTATCACATTGTTGTTCGAGTCGGTGCGCGCGATGCTGGATGATTATTCGGTTTGTAAGGTAATAACGCCGACAGCGTTCGTCCGAGGGTTGCTGAGATAAGGTCGAGTAACCAAATAAAGGGGGTGAAGTAGTGAAGACGTCGGGGATCAGCGTATCGGATGGTCCCATCCGAGTGTGGAGACCTATGCTAATCAATTAATCTCGCTGGTAACCATCGTTCGGCCAATCGACCGATAGACAAACACCTTGGACTCTGATAGACCAGTTGCGATGGCTTAGAAACGGTCCTTGCCGGACATTGCTCTACACTCAGGTCCCAGATGATTTAGCATTCGATTATCCTTGGAATGCAAAACATCGGAAGTACAGTACGAATTTCTAGTAGAGCTCATTATAATAGATCACCTGAAATGCCATTGATAGAAGACGTCCCTAAGTTTGCAGACAGCTTAGCCTTGAAGTCGTGATGAACTTTCAGGAATGAAGTTTTTAGTGAGTCTCGCTGGAATATGAATTTTAGTTTTTACAGTCGTCCGCAGACGTTTGTCATTGTTGGGTTTCTCATAAACAAACAAACTTAGTGTGCTTGACCTTTGGACCGGGACTAAACAAGCCCGGTCGACGCAAGAATGACACAAGAGGGAAATCTGGTTTGTCAAGGTGGCCACAACCGCGGAATAACTCTTACGTACAAAAGGCCAGCCACTCGGAGCGAGAGGAGAGATAAAGACCGAGCCGAGGAGACGTTAAAGTTCGTGACGATGCGTATATTCAGTGTCCTCACCGGTTGAAATAAAAGAACCGAAGGAAGAGACGCCGGTGTGGCCCACTTGCGGTGACATGACATAATAACCGGCACGCAGATTCAAGGCGTCCGAATGCAGCTTGCATTTCAACGAGCTCCGAGAAATCTCCTTGCTTGCCGGAAAGGGCGTAACTTCCTCGAGAAGCACTTCCCCCTATTTCCATATTACGTTAAGCCCTTGATAGCAAGAATTTAATTCATTCTAATCGTAGGTCTAACATACTTGGTTTTGAACTTGCTACAACCGGTACGCAATTCTAGAACCCGATATAGCAGATCATAGATCTGTGGATCCCGATATGGTCGATGGCAGACCCGTGGGACTCGATACAATCGACTTCGGACGCGTAGCTCCCGATATGGTCGGATCGGAACCCGCAGGGCTCTATATAGTGGACTCTAGATCCCTGGGATCTAAATAGAGGACTCTAGACACGCTAGAGTAGACTATAGTAGACTCTAGATTCCTAGGATCTGGTAGAGTTGATTCTAAAACCTTTCGGGTCCTCTGTAGTTGTCCCTAGATATGTGGGAGCTAATATAGTGGGATCTAACATAATTGATTAGACCCACAGGACCTAGGACAGTGTAATGCAATATAAGCTACTCTAGACCCGTGGGATCCGATATAATTGACTCTAGATCCGTGGGACCTGATACAGACGGCCACAGACCCCTGAGAACCGATATGGTCGATTCCGAACCTGTGGTGCCAATTATGGTTGACCCTGAACCTTCAGCAACAACCTCAATACCTCCGAGACCCTTGGGTTCAAGGGTGACCCAAGTCATTAGTCCCTTGAACTTTTAGAAACTGTCAGAAGATTTTCTAAGATTCTGCTGAGGGTTCTAAAATACTGCTGGAGTATACTAATTATAGGTCTAGGCTGTGGTCTACCGTCCTAACTTATTGGTTAATTAACTATGAAACCGGCGGCTCAATGTCGACCGTACTGCCTCGTAGATCAAGAGTTGATGACATTGAGGTGTGAATATGTGATGTCACTTATGGGATTTACTATCTGGGTCTCTCGTTTTTGATGTCGCCTTCGCGGAACCCATAATGCGAGGATCGTTGAAGGCAGTTGGCTTTCATAATTCTAGGTTGTTCGTAGCGCACTGTCAATTTCATAACAGCAGCTGTTAGAGGAAAACGGTCTAACTAAAAGAGAAAATACGACAAGATTCACCTTCGTCGCTTCACGAAGAAGCGGGAAGAAATGAATATCTGGAGATCAGAGAAAGCTGTTACCCCAAGATTACGGAGCACGATTCAAGATCGACGCTTTGAGGTTTACGTAGATATCTCGACCTGGCCTGTTTCATCCTTTTCCCAAGTTTAGGTCAACGATATGTACACGATTTCAATATACACACAAGCTCGACAGGAAATAATGTTTGTTCGAGTGAAATGTCCACAAAAAATACTTCGAGTGTACCAGTTTTTAATGGATTCACTATGTTCGTCATAACTTTATTCGTGTAATGCGCTTCTAACGACTCGTTCGGCGTCAATCATATTCGATGGCGTATTACATCGTACGTGGCATCTCAATTCAACCGTAGAACTATTTTCCAGTGATAACATAATTTTTCGTGATTGATTATGGTCTCTCCTGTCACGCGATCGTTCTTAGGTTTCATTGGAACACGCGCCTAACCGATCCAACGGGAAGCGTATCGTGTTCACTTTTCCAGAGGAGAACGTGAGCGTCTTCTTTCCTTCCTGCTAGGCAATTAAACCATCGACCTTCGTGACGTGCAACTTATGTTGGGCCTCGGAGGATCCCTGCGGATTGATTATGTTTACGCAGACATGGCCTTACCATCTTCTTCCGGTACCAAGTCATGTCTAGCAGTTTGCACGTTCTCCGTGTTCTGTTTCGACCGATCACAGTGTTTGTCAAGCAATCAAGCCACGCATCAACCTTAAATTATTAAATTCCTTAAAATTATATTTTCTAATTTACAGTTATCGAAGGATAAATTAATCCTTAAAGGACATTAAATGGAAACTGATGGTTTCTTCCAGAAACATGCTTGCTGTAAAAATCTGTATCAAATTTTGTTGAATTTTATAGTTCTCTGGACATTATAGCATTTCTGGTTATGGCTTTCGTCTTCACATTTGAGGATACGAGAAATATTTCTTCTATTTGGATGGAGAAAGTGGAATGTGTGTGTGTATAATACATTAGGAATGATTAATTAGAATTAACGGAGCTCGGAAATTCCCTCGGAGAGTCGAGACGGAGAGCGTTGTCAGTCATCGTGAATCATTCACAGCTGTTACGGAAATCGTTCGGAGATGTTTTCGAATGCTAACGATCCGAGCAAGCTAGTCCTCCACAGTTCCTCATTAATTATTCAAATTAGAGCGGCATTTAAAGCAGCCGGCAAGTACGAGAAGCCCCGTGCCACTGTTTATTCTTGCTAGGCTCTAGAGGGGTTCGCGGAATCCTCTCTTCGAAGAAAACCTCTCTTCTGCTCCTCGGCCAGAGCGCTGCGAAGAATACCACGCAAATGTAAGAAAAAGCCGGCGTTCGGCCAGCAATCATACCGAAGGTTATGTCCTTTTCCACTGAACAGGAACGGGAATACAAAAACGGGGAACACGACGGGAGATGCTAGAAGGGTACAGCTAAAAACTATGGGGTACCCGGGATTCTTCAGGATTCCCGGCTAAATGTTTAATACCAGTCGTGAGACTTCATTCTAGAGTCAGATTCGAATATCAATCCTTTATTCAGACCAGCGACTATAACTGTTATAACCAAAAAGAAAAAAAGTCATAGAATAACAAGTATTTCATCGACTAAAATCGTATTGGTTACAAATAAGGATTAAATATTATCAATCCTTTATTCAGACCAGCGACCATAACTGTTATAACCAAAACGAAAAAAAGTCATAGAATAACAAGTATTTCATCGACTAAAATCATATTGGTTACAAATAAGGATTAAATATTATCAATCCTTTATTCAGACCAGCGACCATAACTGTTATAACCAAAACGAAAAAAAGTCATAGAATAACAAGTATTTCATCGACTAAAATTTTATTGGTTACAAATAAGGATTAAATATTATCAATCCTTTATTCAGACCAGTGACCATAACTGTTATAGCTAAAAAGAAAAAAAGTCGTAGAATAACAAGTATTTCATCGACTAAAATCGTATTGGTTACAAATAAGGATTAAATATTATCAATCCTTTATTCAGACCAGTGACCATAACTGTTATAGCTAAAAAGAAAAAAAGTCGTAGAATAACAAGTATTTCATCGACTAAAATCGTATTGGTTACAAATAAGGATTAAATATTATCAATCCTTTATTCAGACCAGTGACCATAACTGTTATAGCTAAAAAGAAAAAAAGTCGTAGAATAACAAGTATTTCATCGACTAAAATCGTATTGGTTACAAATAAGGATTAAATATTATCAATCCTTTATTCAGACCAGCGACCATAACTGTTATAACCAAAACGAAAAAAAGTCATAGAATAACAAGTATTTCATCGACTAAAATCATATTGGTTACAAATAAGGATTAAATATTATCAATCCTTTATTCAGACCAGTGACCATAACTGTTATAACCAACAAGAAAAAAAGTCATAGAATAACAAGTATTTCATCAACTAAAATCGTATTGGTTACAAATAAGGATTAAATATTATCAATCCTTTATTCAGACCAGCGACCATAACTGTTATAACCAAAAAGAAAAAAGTCATTGAATAACAAGTATTTCATCGACTAAAATCGTATTGGTTACAAATAAGGATTAAATATTATCAATCCTTTATTCAGACCAGCGACCATAACTGTTATAACCAACAAGAAAAAAAGTCATAGAATAACAAGTATTTCATCGACTAAAATCGTATTGGTTACAAATAAGGATTAAATATTATCAATCCTTTATTCAGACCAGCGACCATAACTGTTATAACCAAAAAGAAAAAAGTCATTGAATAACAAGTATTTCATCGACTAAAATCGTATTGGTTACAAATAAGGATTAAATATTATCAATCCTTTATTCAGACCAGTGACCATAACTGTTATAGCCAAAAAGAAAAAAAGTCATAGAATAACAAGTATTTTATCGACTAAAATCGTATTGGTTACAAATAAGAATTAAATATTATCAATGAGAGAAATTCATTTCGATCACTTTATAACAGTTATTAATGAGAGAAATTTATTTCGATCACTTTATAACAGTTGTCAATGAGAGAAATTTATTTCGATCGTTCATAACAGTTATCGATAAGACAAATTTATTTCGATCGCTCATAACAGTTATCAATGAGAGAAGTTCATTTCGATCGCTCATAACAGTTATTGATGAAGGAAATTTGTAATAGCTATTATTAAATAGTACAACTCTCAAATGGTACACAATCAATTATTTCATAAATTTTTTATTCGGAAAATTAATTGCTACTATCAAAATTTAATGTGACAAACAAACAGATTTTGTGTTGTTCTTATGGTCTGTTGATTCGTCTTGTACAAAATCAATTTTCTCGTCAATGATTATTATGAACAAGTGAAAAGAAGATAATCGATAACTGTTATGAGCGATCGAAATGAACTTCTCTCATCAATAACTGCTTTGAGCAATCGAAACAGTTTTTCTTCATCGATAACAGTTATCGTGGAGGTTCCAATTTTTTGGATACTAATAACTGTTATTTGTAACCAAAGAGTATAAAAATCGATATTTTTTAATGATTTTGTACTTTGAATTTTTTTTTATATTTTGTATACATTATCTTTAATTTCAATAATAATCAACATTTTATTAATGGTTTTTAATGGAAAGTGGAAAATGGAAATTTTACTAGAAATGTGACTCGAACGTGAATCAAACCTATTTTAATGCTATTCTTAAAATAAATTGTGGTAGAATAGTGTTTATAAAGATGCTCTTAATCTTTAATATCATGTCAGACTGATCAGACTACTTCTTTCTCCTCAATGTAGAAATCAAAGAGTTACTAAGAATTTCTTACGGAATCTTTCATTCGAGTGGTAATCCGATAATTTCTGTCGGGGCCACTATTTAACAGAGAATTGCGAAGCTAAGCTTGGCAGAAGTCGTTAAGGGACTTCCGCAAAGTGTCAAGCGTGCTTCGTTGATGGTTCGCGGCAACGGGCTTGTTCCTTTTCGAATAATCATTATGATAGACGCGTCCGCAGGGGAGAATCGCGCGAAACGACCGGTTCTAAATAATAGTCGGCGTTTCCACCGGATGGGGCTGGAATGAAAAGCACCGACGTCGAGGATAAACGTGTAAGAGGAAAAACAGGAATCTCCTTTTTCCCATTGGACGAGTGCGATTCCTACCGGGGCACGTATTATCGAGTTTCATCACAGAAGTCGAGAGTTCCCTCTTCTCCGTGGAGTAGATGCGCGATCGGTGCTCTCGAGGAACAGGTTGCCATCCAGGTTTTTGCAGGTGGCTTATAGAGCAACCACTGTTCCCTCTCTCCCATCTCATTCTCTCTTTCTCTTACTCCTCGCCTGCTCGTTTCTTTCCCCTGGCATTTCTAGGTACCTCGTATCTAACGATCTCGTCTGGAGCAGACCGCGCTGCTCTTGAAACTCGGTACAAAATGTTCCGGTCGAGACCGCGAGCCGACGTTAGCTTTATCACCGTATCTTCGTGGCCGTTCCGATTACGTTCCAACTCGGTGCAACTCGGGCACCGGAGACGTACGAGTGAAGATCGGAGTCTACAATACCCGGTCCATCCACGAAATTCGTTTGTCGCGAGCTGATGTTCCGGGAAAAGCGAAAGTTACGCTCTCTGTATGACCATTCCCGGAAACTTGATGCTGAATAGTGCTCCTGGTAGATTCTATGAACTTGTCAGAAAGGTGACTGGGTGACGCACAGTACTACAAAAGTACAAATTTTCTCAAATCAGTGTTCAACATGTATAATTACTAAATTAAAATCCTTTAACTCTTGTATAAACTATACTAAAATGATTATACCCATCAGATTAGACTGATCAGACGAACCAACTCAAGACCAAAGCACAGACGGAAAGGGAAAGTGCATATTCCTGGTAAACACGGATGCAAGGATATGCAAGTCGCCGGATGATACAAGGCAATTAACCTCTATTACTTTCGAAGAAGAAGTATGTCAATGGAGTCCGCATTGTTTTCAGTAATTTATTGTCTGATTTAGTTGATTCGAGTAATAGTTTATACGAGGGATGATTAATGATTAGCAGTCTCATGGCCAGCGTTCCTATCGATAGTCAAGGCTTGCGAGTGCGAGAGAGACCATCTGAAAAATGAATACGACATATTACACCATCCGTATCGTTGTATCAGCTGGTTGTCAAGAGTCATTTTCCATATGATCACGATCTGCACCTGGAAGCCTTGATCGGACACGATGTGATCCTTCGCGTGACTTTAATTAGGTGCTCGATGTCTGTTGATTAATAAGTTGAATTTTTCATCCACAAGATCCTTCATATTCCTTTTCTGGACTTTGGAAAATGATACCTCGACGGCATTGAATCGATATCCTAACGACGCGACTTTTTTTTAAAAGCCGTTGAAAGATCAAACATGTTAATCGACATACGCAAATCGTGACATTGACATGTAAAATATTTCCCCGGGTGTTATTTCGAATTTTCGATTCGGTAGTTGCGAAGGAACATCACTATCGCTGCACCCGGTCGATGGATTACGAATTCATGGTTTATTGCGGACTCCTTATTCGGCCGGTGGACTCGATGCGCCTAGGATCCGTGGATTTAATAATGCTGCATCGAGACAGATTTATGTCTGCCGATATGAAATCGAGATGGTTCGAAAGGCTGCCTCATTTTTGACGTAGACGTCTTCGTTCGCCGGGGGAACTGTGCCATCTGATTCACGTGCCGCTGGAAACTTTATTCCGGTCACGTTCGCTTATGCGCATATGCTACGCCGAGCTCCTTTATTTTCTCTGCATCATTTACGCACGTCCCCTGCGTTCAGATATGCCTTCATTATAACTAATGACGCTGTAACTCCCATGATAATAACGATAGATACGCTGGACATTTGATAATGCTCTTGCTTTCGGTCCTGAACAGTGTTAAGCCTGTTCGCGTTCCCATTAATCTCGCCTGTATACAATTACTTGGTTCTCGTTCATCTCGGGATTGTTCCAAGTAGGATGGTACGAACGCTTTCAGAATATCTCTGTATTCTATATTCCATTAGGTGTGCAAGTAAGTTCCTTCCCCTTTTTTTCTACGATCATAATTTCTCACTGAATTCGAATTACTTCCCAACTTTGGTGTCATCTGAAAGAGCGTTCTTTTAGTTTTAAGAAGAGTCGTGATAAGCGTTCTAAGAGTTTCCAGTCCTATGCAACAATTTCAAGCAATATGGCGTACGAGAAGCATAATTTGCGTCACTGCATACTCTTTGCATTCCAGCTGTATCTTACAGAACATGTAAAAAGTGACACCAAAGATTTAAAGCCGGAAATTTTTATTTGGAAGCCGACGATCGTTCCGGTGCACCGAGAAAGTTTGACGACGGCCGGTTAGAGGAATTACTCGACGAATGCTCAACGAAAATCTGACCCACATGCAAGAAGAATTGGCAGAAAGATTGGGAGTCACCAGACAAGATTTTATTACATTTCATGTACGTAAAATGTAATAAAATCTTGAATTTGGAAGAAAAAAGGAAAACAACTTATTTGCACACCTAATATATTCTTTTTTGTTCTAATTATTATAAGAATTGTTCTATTCTCAGGATAAGAATTCGTTGATGTCAGACTTCTCTGAGGGTTTTCAGCTTTGATATAAACAAAACTATGTCTCCTAATTTGAACTGCAATCAAAACGCAAGGACATCTCAGGAAGGACAAAGATCGTCCTAAAAAGAACGTGTTGAGCAAGCGACCGAAGTTCGTCAGCCATCACACTAGACTAGACGTATAAATCATTGTTAGCTGTCGCCGGCAGCGTAGCACTGCAATTTCCTCGTAGTCGTTCCGCGAGCATTAGAATTTAAAAGATGCACCGGGCAACTGATGCTCGAGCACATCATTCAGAATGGAAGTTCATGAATGTAGATAAGTACGAACAGCGGTTGGGCTCATTGTAAGCATAATCATTGGAACCAGTAGCCTTCGTCTCGGGATCGGGTGCTTGTTTGCGCTCGCATCGGTTCCTCAGTTATCTCCATCGCTTAGCATACCATTATTGGCGCAAAATACGTGGCTCACTTTCTCCACCTCTTCTTCTTCTATCAAAGAACGCACCACGATTGATCTTTTATGTAATAGTTTGCGATAAAAAAATGGAATTCTTTCTAAAATCTTACCAGATTTATCTACCATTGAAATGGCACGAGTAGGTATGGATCAGCTTCTCAATTGTTAGCGACACAGTCGTACTCGTTCGGCTGGGCAATAGGCAAGATCGTTTACGACGCGGAGCTTTTCGATTCCGCTGGTAACAGGCTATGGAGAAGCTTCGCCGCCGGCTCGAACAGTATCGTCCCTTAACGTTTTTACGGCGAGGGATCCTTGGAGAAGATATCCAGCGCGAGAGAGTCTCCAGGGACCGTGGAATCGGGCTGGAACGAGCTCGAACCCTGGGGCGGCGCAGTTCCAGTAAATAAAACCGAGTTGGATTCCATGGTGGGCCAATTTCGTTCTGCTTTCAGCCTCCTATTATCTAACCCGGTTTCTGTGTCTCTACCACGGTCTGCTCCTTGGCAATATCTGGGTCCCTCGTGTGGAACGGGGACCATTTTTTCGTTACCGATAATCGTGGGTTGTCCGCACGCGTGACGGTTTTTACAGGCTGCTGTTCCACCGGCGCACAAAGAAATTGATTTCGACGGAGCCGGAGATGCGTTCTCCTCTTTATGGGATAGGTCAGGGATCGGGGGACCATTCCGGGAGACGGTCAGCCCGGTATAACTGCATTCTATGCCTCCACCCTTCCGAATAACTATTTCGTTCGACGCGCGTAGATACGCGAATTGTCGTTCTATTTTTCTAGCTTGTTGCTCTTGTTGTCGGCCTCGTCGAGTTTCCGAGAGAATGGTGGAGAGAATGGGGGTTAGGAGACTCTTCTTCTCGAGCCTCACCGTTTAGAAAGGGGGCAAGTTTGTATACATTCAGGAATAAAAGGATTTAACTGACTTTGGGATAAATTTCTTTGTTGAAGACGTCCACGAGCTAGTCTCTGCAAGAAGCGTTTCGAAGGTGCTTCGAAATGCAGAAGAATCGTCAAAAACCACTTCTTCAGAAAACCAGATCGATTCTATCTGCCTGAGCGAATGCAACCGGTAGTGCAGTAGGTTCAGATTCAATGCAGCACGGTGGCATCCGGATAGGGTGCAGAGAGGAGTCTTGTTCGCCCTGTTCGCCGAGCACCGATGGTTTTTGCGTACCAGCAGGATACTGTTGGCGCATCCAGAAAGGAGCCACCGCGGCTAGAGATGCTTGGTCTGCTCGCCGAGTCAATTTTCCTCATTAAGGCTAGATTCCTGCACGAAGCGTGCGGCGAGCGCCGCGAGAAACTAGATCCCGTGGCGGGATAGGCTGGCTGGGGCCAGCAGAAGGCTGCACAGACCCGTAAACAGGAGCGAGCGAACGATACCGTCTCGCGGGACTCGCGTGAATTCTGTTTCTACGCTTCCAGCATACCGAGATCCATGACAAAAAGGAGGCGCACGCAAGTTCTCTCGACCAGACTGGCCTCGATTACATTCAGAAAAAAATCCTCGACTCGACTTGGATGAGACTGCAGACGTCTCAGCGACGTCCAGCCTTTTTTCGATTGCGGCGTAGCCGAGAAAGTATCGGTCATATAGATCTAGGACAGGCATGTCGAACTCTTTTACCACCAAGGGCCTCATTAAGTATTATAAATTAATTCGAGCGCCGCAATAGAAGACAGCAGACTCGAAATAAAAAGGGAACACATTTTTTTTATTAACATTGCTGTTACACATACAAAATAACATACGTACAAAAGTTGTTTTTTTTTAGTTTATTTGGATAAAACTGTTTCATTCTTGCTTCGAAGAAACTTGACAGTGTTTTTCAGTAGTCAAATTTTCAAAATTTTGTTAAATTTGTTGAACTGTAATTATTTTTGAAATTGATTGTACACGCTGGTCTGTTCATCTTGGCTGGTCTGATCTTTTCCGCAGTTTTATTATTTTTTAACGTTGATAATAGTGGTTCTCGCACATACATGTGCTACCACTGCTACCAACAGGTGAAATACGCCTAATTGCACATAACATATTGGGAAATCGGTCGACAGATAAATAATTGTAAATAGAAATGTGGAATCACAACATCCAATATATTTTTGTTTCAATACGGAATCACAGTGCATTTCGATTAATTCCAGTTTTGCACTCCAAATTTACCCTTCTGCAAGTCAACAATGAATTTATTTAAAAACTTACTTAAAAATATTTTATTCGTAAAAAATTCAATTTGATTTGCGAAAGGGTAAAATTACTTTGCAGAAGGGTGAAATTGATTTGTAAAAGGGTGAATTTGGAGTGTAAAACCTATAAATTGTCATCAACAGTTTCAAAGTTTTTGGTCGGGCCGAAGATTATTTGTCGATGGCAGAGTTGTGCAGAATTACAATTGAATTACTCCAGAATTATAATTACAAAGTAATTGAATTAAATTGTAATTCTATTATGTTGTAATTTATAATTCAGATCTTCAGTCAATTAAATTATAATGTAATTCGTAATTGCAATGGAACACAATTATAAAATACGTTGTAATTGAATTATGAAAAATGAAGTAATAGGCAAGAAGAGGTTGAAAAATCCATGTAAAGGTTTCAAACAGAAGGAATTTATTATTTCAAAAATCCTTCTGGCAATCGTCATTTTAGTCAAAAAGGAACCTATTTTGAAAATTTCATCAAATTCTGAGAATGGACGTAAACGGAAACACAGCCCATGAAATACTGTTCTCGAAATAATTGTGAATATTTCGAGATGAAATAATTGTTCTCGGCTCGGATGTATCGGTGTGAACACCACACATTGACTCGACAACCGCGTCTCTTTCTTTCCAATACGCTTTTCTTCGTTGCGTTCGAAACATTCATCGTCGATTACACCACTAAATACAGTTGAAATTATATCGTGTTTGGTACCATTTTGCATTAGAAAAATGCCACGAATATGTTGGCGAAAGTTCCATAAAATTATAATGAAAAATAAAGAAGATTAAATATTGGTGTTACATTGTGAAAAAAATGATGTCACTGCGGGAATACTGTCCGTGCAGAACACGGCTGTTCGACAGTAAACCCGCGGTTGCTGTATATGAAAGAAAAATATAAAAATGTATCGCAAGTTCTTCCAAGTTCTGGGCTATAATTTGGAGAGCTGTATTTTCATTATATTATATTTCAATTATATTGCATTTCAATTATATTGTATTTCAATTACATTGTATTTCAATTACATTGTGTTTCAATTATATTGTATTTCAAGTATATTGTATTTCAATTATACTGTAATTCAATTATAAATTGCATTTCAATTACATTGTATTTCAATTACATTGTGTTTAAATTATATTGTATTTCAATTACAAATCTGATTAAAATACTTAGTAATTGAATTACAATGAAATTGAGTTAGCACAACTCTGGTCGACGGGCCGCGTGTTTGACATGCCTAATCTAGGGTATCTTCGACCCTGCAGTGTATTGGTGCTGACAGATTCTTGAAGTAGAATACTGGCTCGTAATTTAAACATGTATTATTTTCACGCCTCTTCTACTTCTAATTCGTCAATGTTGCAAGTAGATTGCAGAAATAAATCGAAAAAGTAACAAATGAGTAGATAACATTTAAAACATTAGAAAGATTAACATGTCTTAAGAATATCAATATACATTTAACTTATTAAAATTGTTAAACAAAGATCAACATTTCTGCTCGGCCCTTGCCCCCTGCAATCCAGAAGATCCAGCAGTGTCCAGCCAGCAGAACTTGCTCGATGCAGATCTCCGTACCACCCGCACTACTTGCGGTTCTTAGAACTATGTACGTCGCTGTCGGAGTTGTCGGCTAAGGAAACAGGATTCAGAACTAGGTGCACCAGGAGTTTGAGCTTGCGCGATCCCCGTTGATTATCGGAGCCGCGAGAAGCTGTCCGCCCGAGACCAACAGCTTGTCCGACGCTGGAACATGTCTTTGATAGGCGTGGTTTCGAAACTATCGTCTTGAAGGGTTGTAGCGTTGAACGGAGTTAGTTAAGCTTGATTAGGTGTTGACGGTCTTCGAGTTTGTGTTTGCCACGGCCTCGAGGGGCGGGGTTCGATGAGTTGCGGTTTCTGTGCTTGTCGGCTTCGTAGGCCAAGGAATCTTTCATGAACTCGATTCCGGAGAACTAGACTTCGTCGGGCTGCCGCGATCATTTCAGACACTCGAGTTCCGCGTATCCGGTTTGACGGGGATGAGTTTATAATTATCGTGAATCCTTAAACTCGTCGGACTAACGAGGGGAAACTTGTGAAACTTATTGATATTATTTTTTTATATGAATATGTATTTCGTTTTTATTCTACGATTCTTTCCACGAATTTCTTTCCACGTCGCAGCATCACGCCGGTTCGTTTTCTCTCGTCCCGGTTCCAGCATTATTGTATTTCATTCTGTTTATTGTGTTCCGCCGCCTCGGCAGAATACGGGAAAGTCGGTTAATAATTGCAAGCCGCTTTCCAATATCGATGTCAATGTCTATCGGGGATGTATTGTTGGCGGCGTGGGTGGTTTCACGGGGAGAAATCGTCACGATCGTCCGATATTTCCTGTTCGCAGATTCCACGGTCGTGGGACACGTGTCCAGAGATGTTGGACGGTGATCCGACGTGTTTCCTTCCCGTGGATCGCGAATTTTTTTCCCCTTTGGCTTACATCTTCGCGCGAGAAAGTAAACGGGTCGACCAACTCTCTCACGGTGCGCAACTCCTACGGCGGCGGTTCTGCTAGATTCAGCTGCACTTCGGATGTGCACCGGGTGTTTACGAAATACCCAGCGCACTTTGCTTGCCAACTAAGCGTTCTCCTTCTTCCTCTCGTTTTGCTCGTTTCCTTCCATTTCAATCTCGAACGTCCCCTTAGCGATTCGCTTTTCGTTTGATCCTTCTTTATCTAGATTAAAAATTCATTCACTGTATTATGCACGGCTATCCTGAATGAAGATAAATTTCGTGCATACATATACTAGACGATCTAAGCAAATGATTTATAAAATAAAGGAGGCTGACTCGTTTATTTTACTCGAAACATATACATCTATTAAATTAACTTACTAAATTCAAGTCTTCTTAAAATCTACATTACAATCGAGTTACCTGCAACATCGGGGGAACACGCTTGCACATTTTCCAGCAAATTTATAATCAAATGATTTCCGTAACGAGGATTAAATTTATTCAAGCCTCCTTTCCAGTTACTTTATCGTCGACGGGCGTCGTTTATGTATTAATCTGAAGCGGAAACGTCCCGATTGCACATCGAATTCATTCGAAGAGGCAGCCAACGAGTGTATCTCGCTGCGAATCACTTTTACAAGCCGTTTGACGTTCATATCCCACGCAGAACTCGCACGTAAGTGCCTAATAACGACAGCCTCGGCGAAAGTAGGATGCTCTTGGCGACTGCTTTTCGCTTCTCCGCGCGAGTCCCACGTTGGAAGGAAACGAACACGGTGAAAATGCGGAGACGTAAATCCCCTGGTTTCTCGGCTAGCATCGATATAACAACCGAGGAAAAAGACACCAGCAGCCAATTGAAATGTTTATTGCCTGCTAGAGGTAAAAACCGTGACTCTGCCTCTTCTGCTGATCCACGAGTCATCGAGCAAAAGTCGGTTAATGGAGCGAGGCTTAACGAGAAATAGTTGCATCTCTGTGCTCCGAGTGATAATAGCCTCCAGATCTAGAACATGATTATGATTAATGTGGCACGATTTAATGTATCGCATGGCTGTAAAATAGAAATTTTAATAACACCGTGGACTCGCTTTTCTTCTTCCAGTGAAACCTCTCATCCCAGTGATATATCTTCTTCTCATTTTCTTGGTAGAAATCGGGTTGCAGAAACGTCAATCTGAACATCTGCGACTTCGTTGTCAGAGAAGAATAGACATGAAATTAAAAAGTTCAAGATTCTAAATAGTGAATTTCCAGTCGTCGAAAATTGTTTGGGACTTAATCAGCTACGAAGAAAAGCCGAGTCACGGTTTATCCGTGATTAAAGTGCATCGTTGCATGCACTCGCGGCGCATCTCTTAAAGGCGTCGTGACGTCGCCCGTCGGCGCGTGAGAGCAACCGCGCCAGTGAAAGTTCTCGGGTTCTCTTCACTTTATTAGCACCTGTGTTTGCATTCGGAAAAGCGGATAGAGAGTCCTTAATTAGAGATCGTCGTTGGCCGATTTTCCTGACGATTTCCGATGCACGCCGCTTATCGATATTGGCTGCTTAATCGCATCGCTCGTTGCAACTTAATTGTTCGCACAGAAATGGCGATAGAAAGTCTTGCAAGTATAATAAGCGCATGCGACTGTAGTCGACTTCCTTCTTCTCGCCGCCGGGGAAATGTACAATTGCAATTAACGTCGTGCAAGTGGGACAATTAGAATAATAATTGGAAACGTTCCTTATGGACAATTTCCCTATTCTTTATTTCTTGAACACCTTGAAAAATGCGAAAAACAGACACTGTTTTATTTATTTACATAAACCAGTGTTAAGCAGGACTCAAATAAAATGATTTCGCAAGTTCGAGCCTTCTCTGCCGAGCAACTCCGTCGATTGAACTTGCGCAATGTTAAGCGCATGTCTCCGTAAAGTACTATGTAGACCCGTTTGTTCTACCTTGTCTTTTTAAACTCGTTATCGTCGCAACAACGCTCCAGTGAGATAAATCGAACGCTACAGCAGAAAACTTCAATTGACACGTCTGTTACATTAATTCCGTAGTCCGTTCGCTGGTTGAACCGATTCGACAGATTCGTTTCTGGATTGTTGCTCGTTCACGCGCAAGCAATCGCGCTCGATCCATCCAACCGGTGGACAGTTATCTTTTTTAGAAGTGCCATTACCCTGTAACCATTCTAAATCGATGATTGATCGGTCGTTTAGATCAATTTGTACCTCACAGTCCTTTTGGCTCGCACATCTATTACATTTTCATTCTGCTACCTTTCACCTTACTTTTCATATTTGTATATGCATTGGGATACTTTTCAACCATCAATCAATACATGTTTCTTAGAAAGCATCATTGCGAACATTTCTATTTTCCTAAATTATTTCAAACGTTAATGAGATTTTCACGATATTTTACCGTAATCATCTAGTAGATGAAATAAATTTTACTTTCACTACGATTTTCAGAAAACGGTCTACGGAACTGTAAAATTTGCGTAAAGATTATCTACGTCTTTATTGACCACGATCCAGGTAAAGGAGCTTTGTTTCGCCGACTAAGAAGCTTTTTACGGCAGAAATGAATGTTATCAAGGTTCGCGAACGCAAACACTTTCTTCTGGTTTGCATATTTATGCATGTCGCAAGTGCATAAAGATCCAATCTAGCGAAGAAATATTCCCCCGAGCGTTGCGCTAATGAAAGTCACGTAGAGCCGGGATCCCGTTTCAGCTCGCCGCGCCGTGGTCTTTCTCTTTGATGCGACAAAAAATCGACGACGATCAGCGTAACAAAAAAGATGATCCGTGCAATCTCGTGTTAGCCTACATTCTGTCCATTATTTCCATACGCGCAAAAGTCACGGACGTGTTCCAGATTCGCCACGCAATACGGCGCGGCAATAGCGCGAGCTGCGAGGCGCAAGAAGAATAACGGGCCTCCATTAGCGGGCCCCGTGAGGCCCGATTTCTATGTACGAGAACTAGGGATGTGCTGGTATAAGAAATTTCGGGAATTTGTTTGGAATCGGATCGGAATCCCAAAAGTTTGTAAAGTAAAAAAATGAGATCGTGAATAATCCCAAAAATTTATAAACAATTGAGTATGGCAGTTTTTCATGGCTGTATTCGGGAATTCCAAAAATTTTGGGAACCCGTTTCGTTCCGACCTGATATCTTCCTGACCCGGCCCGATCACCTTGTACGCAACACTTTCGGGTTCTCGCACACCTTGATTTCGCCTGGTTCTCTCGCATCATCATCGTGCCGGTAATATGCGCAGCCGAGCTATTAATATTGTTTCAAAACACGACGGTGGTCCACGTAACTGCGAACTGGTTTCGTTGTCGCCCGGGGGCCGATGGGCCCCTGACACTGACATTCTTCAAGGCTGTTTCGGAGATGGTCTCGCAGAGGCCCGGAGGCTCCATCGGACCATGACATTGACTTCGAGATGGAAGCCTCGTGAATATGGTAATACCGGACCTCTACGCGAGCCATCTGTTTCTGCAGTGATGGCAGCGGCGATCCTAACTCGCCGTGTACCCGTCCTTCTCGTTTTCGCGGACGATTATTCGTTTTCTAGTCGGGTTTCTATCATTCCGCTGCATCCTCGCCGCCGGATGTACTCTTCTTCTCTACAGTTAGGAGCAAAATTGATCACACAGATTTTAAATGAGATTTTTATGAATGGACCAAACGACTTCAATTTCTCTGTAAGGATGGAAGAATTAGTTTAGTAAATGAGGTGTCAAAAATATGTTGAAAAAATGCATCTGGTTGGAATTGTGAAAAACAATAGTAAAAATTGATTTTTACGACTTTTTTAGCTGGGCCGATAACGAAAATTTGAAAGATGTGTTTGGTCAACTCGTATAAATTGTACACGTTCTGAAAATTTCACTGAAATTGGTTAATTGGTTTGCGAGTTATAATCGATAGAAAGTGGTAAAAGCTCGAAAATCTTGGAAAATTGCAATTTTTACCACTTTTGATCGATTGTAACTCGCAAACCAATTAACCAATTTCAATGAAATTTTCAGAAAGTATACAATTTATACGAGTTGGCCAAACACATCTTTTAAATTTATTACTTTATGTTGGGCCAATAAAGAAAATTTAAAAGATGTATTTGGTCACCTCGTATAAATTATATACGTTCTGAAAATTTCACTGAAATTGGTTAATTGGTTTACGAGTTATAATCGATAGAAAGTGGTAAAAGCTCAAAAATCTTGGAAAATTGCAATTTTTACCACTTTTGATCGATTGTAACTCGCAAACCAATTAACCAATTTCAATGAAATTTTCAGAACGTATACAATTTATACCAGTTGACCAAACACATCTTTTAAATTTATTACTTTATGTTGGGCCAATAAAGAAAATTTAAAAGATGTGTTTGGTCAACTCGTATAAATTATATACGTTCTGAAAATTTCACTGAAATTGGTTAATTGTTTTGCGAGTTATCGATAGAAAGTGGTAAAAGCTCGAAAATCTTGGAAAATTGCAATTTTTACCACTTTTGATCGATTGTAACTCGCAAACTAATTAACCTATTGCAATGAAATTTTCAGAACGTATACAATTTATACGAGTTGACCAAACATATCTTTTAAATTTTCGTTATTGGCCAATATAAAGTAATAAATTTAAAAGATGTGTTTGGTCAACTCGTATAAATTGTATACGTTCTGAAAATTTCACTGAAATTGGTTAATTGGTTTACGAGTTATAATCGATAGAATGTGGTAAAAGCTCGAAAATCTTGGAAAATTGCAATTTTTACCACTTTTGATCGATTGTAACTCGCAAACCAATTAACCAATTTCAATGAAATTTTCAGAACGTATTCAATTTATACGAGTTGACCAAAGTCGACCAAAATCTTTCAAATTTATTACTTTATGATAGAAAGCCGTAGAGCATTTTGTCTGTGCTCATTAAAATTGCATTTTGCCACTGTGCCGATGCACCTTCGTAAAAACCCGAATTAGCGGACGATACAGCTTGTTAAGCCATATAAAAGTTTCCTCTACAATTTTGTGATGACAACGTGCAATTTCAAGCATACCGAATAGTTCGTCCAATCAAGATCACAAAAATGTAGATTGAAACCTGCGAACCTTTCCAAAACGTAATGTTCATCCGACAGTGCGTTGAGGATTGAGTAGAAAGCGACGGTAATAACGGGAACTGGTTCTTTAATTACAGTAATGTCAAATCCGAGGTAGACACGATCACAAAAGAATATATCTGATCAAGATTAATCACGATTGTCTAAAACGCGTCTAAAAATCGTCTGTTCGCACCGATCCCTATCTGACAAGTTTTTTGGTTTGTTTCAGGTACTGCGAACCTCTTTGCTCTAAACGATAAGATCGGTCGATCTGAAAAGTATGCCGGGGAGATACGTAAGTCTTTAATGATCAATTTCACTTCTGCCTCTCGACTTTCCGTTTCGCGCGCGGCTCGGAAATCGTGGCAAGTTAGAACTTCGCGGCGACTCGTTGCTTCTTTTTTCTTATATTTACAATCCTTATAAATACTGCGCGAATTTTACATATTCCCGACAAGCTCGTATAGTTTTCTTGGAGCATTTATCGCAGTATTAAAATCGTGAAACTTTCTATCGGTAGCCGGTATCGTTTCGATGAAATTCGACATGCATTTTTGCCACTTATCTTTCTGACAATCCTATCGCTATAAGCTTACAGCTATTGCAAGTGGATTCGTTTGAATGATCATAGCGTTTTTCAGCTTGCGTCGCTCGGTCGGCAAACCGTTGCCAGAATTCGATAATCGATATACTTATCTCGACTTCCGTGAAAGTTTCATACCGTAACGGAAGGAAGAGGACACGCATCGCTTTCTTTTCGTCGGAAGGTTTGTCAGGAAAAGCTGCCATTAAGAAAATCACGGTATCCACTCTCGGTGTCCTCGTCCACGCGTAATCGGAACATGAATTCACTTTCACGCGAACGTGTATACCGCGCGATCGTTCGCTCGCAGTGCTCGAGGCTTCGTCCTCCATTTTTCCTTTTTCCCTTTTTGCTGCTCCACCTTTGATCCGCGAAGGATGCTCGCGTCCTACATGAAAAGCATCGCTCTCCTTTTCCTGCATTAAACATGATGTATGCATTATGGATGACAACGATCAAACTCTTGTTTCATGTCGGGCCTGCCTACGTTGCATGACGTTCATGATCTCGAATAATTTGTAACACTGTAACGATCGCGTTGCGTTATGCAAATCAGCGAGTTTGTTGCATGGTCGAGGATGATGCATCGTTGCCTCGAATCGGTTTTATATTATTTAACTGTCATGTGGATAGCAATATTCATAAATAGACTGCGAATGTTTATGCATTTTCCAATTTTTGTAGACAGAGTTTAAGAAAGTGAAATGACATAAAGTCCTATTTTTAGTGGGAACAGCAGTTGTAAATCTAAATCAAATAAACATTGTAAAAAATTCTGTTGAATTTTATATTCTAGGTTTTTTGAAAATTTTTTTAAACCATAAATGCATAAAGATCTTCAGTGTATGCATAAATAATGTCCCCTGAAAATAACATGTATTGCTAAAAGAAGAAAACAGTTCACTTTCGTTAAATAAACTAAAAATCCAAAATAGAAATTGTATCATTAGAAAAGAATTAAAAAATGAGATTGCACCAATAAATATTGTAGTTCACAGCTTGCAGAGGCAAGTAAACGATTCAGTGAAAGTACCAAGTAAAATGGGTAATTTATGTCAGTCGATGTCTCGTAACAGATCCCGTATTACGTATTAAACAAAATGGGAGAGTATTTATGTTTGTCGACGCCGTATTTCATAACGAATCCTGGATTACGTACGCGCGTAATCTCAGATTGACTCGGGTGTTCTTGACCCGTGAGAGTAGTTCGAACGAATAACTGCCGTGTCACTGACCACGTCCAACGTGTATCATCTCGCAAATTTTTATCATCGTTTTACATTCATCGATCAAAACTCGGGTTCCCACACTTTCTCGGAGTTCATCCGACTCGGGCATTAAATCAACACGATCGCCAGTTCCTGCAAGTAGTTTCGTTCGAACGCTATGAATCTACAGCGTCCGGCAGTGATTCTCGTCGGCGAAAGCAATTTAGATCCTCGCTGAATCGTGAAAGCAACTGAACGCGACTGAACTTAAAAAGTACTATCATTTCCTCGGTCGTGTATCAAGTTCATCCGTAATGAAATGAACAGTTATTTCAGCTCGAATTGATGACTGACTGTGACCCTCGAAGAAGCTGGCCGTAACGACTAGCAGTTACAAACACGACAGAGAATCTATCAAAACCGCGAACTGAACTGAACACCAATCACCTACTAACAGATAACGTGTGTTGGATGATCTTAATGCTGCAGCGATTGGCGACGGTAGACACCAATATATGAAAGTGGTGTAAGTCCATTTTCTCTTGTTTTTTTTATTTTTTTTAAAATTTTATTTACATTAAATTAAGCATGAATTACGTGATATCTCATTTTTTTCAAAAATGTACTTACACCACTTTCAAAATAAACGGTCCATATGGTAATTTCGGGATAGATGCATCACATTATTTTACTAAAATTATTTAGAATATCGATCGTAAATGTTAATTCAGTTTGAAAATGTTTTCGGCGCTAACGTTTCGATCATTAATACAATATAGCAATTTTGCAAAAGATTTACATCTTTATTAGTGACGTTTCGGTTCTGTTTTGAACCTTCATCGAAGGTTGGAAATTTGCTTCTAAACAAAAAAATTAAGAAATATGTGTGTGAATATAATTTTGAAATAATGTGTAATAAACATTATGGAAATTGGTTTTGATACATACATGCTATAATAACTCTGTGTCAAATAAGACATTGAAATAGATGTGTAATGTTCGCTGGTTTGAAACCTACTAAATTGTTGGACATTTTTTTACTGTTCATAAAAATTTTATTAAAAAGAATTGAAAGCGTAGACAGGCATAGTTGAATCGTTTATTTAAATCTCTTTAATAAAATACAACGTTACTGTTTAAAAAAGGTCGAAAAAGTGCATCTCTGAAAAAGGGCCTGGGGTTAGATGCACTCTTAATTAGGGATAGACGCGCTCCTTTATTTATAGCCTCTTCTCCCTACTTCTATTCTTTTTTCCTCTACCACACATGTTACATAAATTAGTATACATTGTACATGTTTCATGGAGCTATTTGCGCCATTCGGAACAACAAATCCAATCTTCTTTAGATACGGTTGAATAATAATCTTCCAAACATTCGATACACAGTTTTAATTTATCGCTTTGTAATTAATTGAAAAAGGGAAGCTCCCGACGAAAAGGACTGGTATACTTACATAAATTACTGGCGCGTTTATCCCTAAATTGAGGGAGAGACGTGCCTATACAAAAACAAAAGCTAGTACAAAAAATTTGGTCAAAACACGATGAAAAATCGTAAAGGAGAAACCATTGTCTACATTTAAGTCGATACTGATAGTAAAAACCATACAATAAGAACGTAATAACATTAGTACTTACCACTTACAAAAATATTTCGTCAGGAGTTCCGAGCACTAAGAAGTTTTTATGCTTTTATTACACGTAAAGGATGTTATGCACGTGTTCTTCGAAACGAGGTTATTTGAATAGGTTAAAATGATGTAAACGACACGCGACAGTTTAAAATCGTCCAGTCTCGCCACAATAAAAATCGGTGCATCTCGTCCAATGGTTGCATTTATCCCGAAATTACCCTACAATCATAACTAGACTGTGGATCTTTATGCATTTATGAAAAATTTTGGTTGGGTGAAGTACAAAACAGTAAAAGTTTAGAAAAGATTAAGAATATTGTGTTAAAAGTCGTTAAGAGAAGAAATTAATTTCTAATTTATTCCTGCTGCCCGCAACCAATACAGAATATTTAGAATATTTAGAAGATTAGAAAAATTTAAGAACATTGTGTTAAAAGTTGTGAAGAGAAGAAATTCATTTTTAATTTATTCCTGCTGCCCGCAATCAATACAGAATATTTAGAATATTTAGAAGATTAGAAAAATTTAAGAACATTGTGTTAAAAGTTGTGAAGAGAAGAAATTCCTTTTTAAATTATTCCTGCTGCCCGCAACCAATACAGAATATTTAGAATATTTAGAAGATTAGAGAAATATAAGAACATGGTGTTAAAAGTCGTTAAGAGAAGAAATTCATTTCTAATTTATTCCTGCTGCCCGCAACCAATACGGAATATGTAGAATATTTAGAAGATTAGAAAAATGTAAGAACATTGTGTTAAAAGTTGTGAAGAGAAGAAATTCATTTTTAATTTATTCCTGCTGCCCGCAATCAATACAGAATATTTAGAATATTTAGAAGATTAGAAAAATTTAAGAACATTGTGTTAAAAATCGTTAACAGAAGAAATTCATTTTTAATTTATTCCTGCTGCCCGCAACTAATACAGAATATTTAGAATATTTAGAAGATTAGAAAAATTTAAGAACATTGTGTTAAAAGTTGTGAAGAGAAGAAATTCATTTTTAAATTATTCCTGCTGTCCGCAACCAATACACAATATTTATATTTAGCACAACATGAAACAAATTTTTCCGGGAGATCTAGAGGGATCTAGACATACCCGAGGGGCACGGCAGGTTTAATGAAGACGAAGTCATAGAGCACAAGCTCGAAATGCTAAGTCGAGGGGTTAGGTCCGTACTTTTGCGTTCCGGTGCACGTAACACGGACCCGGAGCACGCGTGTCGCCGGTTTACAAGCCCTGGACCGTAATCTCTGTTATGCAGGCTGTCGGGCAGTCGGACGTCTCAATTCCGGCCCATGAATCCTCGCGAAAACGTAAACGTCAAGCGCGTGTATCGTCCGGGGCTCGTGAGCATGGAGGACGAAGAAGAAGAAGAACGCCTCCGCTCGTCATTTCTAGCGGTGCACGCGACGCGCGTCCTACAGCGTGCATTACAACCCCCGATTCCCCGTGGTCCACCTTTGACCCGGGAACGATGTCAGTTCGTGTCGTACGCGCTAGGATAGCGTTACGGCCGCCTATAATTCGAGGCAGAGCCCTCTCGGAGGTACATACAGCCACGGAAGGCGCGTTGGAAACGGATGACCGCTCCTAGAAAGTAACCGACGTGGTACATGGGAGCTCGTTACCGCGAGAAAGACACTCGCCGCGTTTCTCTCGTCCGGATCGGAGAGGAGCTAGCCGACTGCTAGACACACCGAGAGCTGTAAGGAACTGCCACGAGGCACGGCCTACCTGATCCCACGGGCCAGATTTATTGGCGCGCGGAAAACTAATGGTAACACTCCCGAGGATTCCTGAGGGATGCAACCCGTGCCCCCGGCACTGTATACGCCGCTACGGCGATTCTTGTCGGAGGAAATCGTTTAGGATGCTGCGGACTAAAGATCACTTCCGCCGGTCACGGAACCTCGCCTACACCTGCATCAATGGTACAGAAATACCATGGAAGAAGATGAATTTATTCAGTCGTAACTTTTGTTTAAATTCCTCATCATCTTCGGCTTTGAAAACACCCTCTTACACGTGTTACAAATTTATTTTATGCAAATTTGCCTATGCAGTCGCATTCGCGACTATTTCAATGAAATTTGTCAGCTTTTGCCGACGCTGTCAGCGCCACAGAGACAAGATGACACGGTTAAAGATCGAACGCATCTGGAATCGAGAGTGAGATTCAGCAGGGCACCGGTTCGAGAAAACAGATTGCCAACTGCGTCGGTGCGGCAAGAAAAAGAAACCACAAGAGTTGCAAAGTATGTATCATTAGAAGTGAATCGAATGAACTTGCAATAAACCCGATCCATCGGTTCTACTCGCGAGCTACACGCTGGACGTTCCAGCAGTAAAAACAAGACAAGTGTATCTTACGGAAAGACCGGGTTGTGTTTTCCGATTCGATCCGACACCTAAGGTGATCATTAACGTTCATACCCGTCGGATACAGAAACTAGCCAATGATTTCACCATCGATCCGTGCAATATCGCATTCGCCGCGCGATGCTTTTAATTGAAAACCATCGTTGCGATATAATATGTATACCGTTCTGTTTCGACGCGTGTCCGAACTTTTCGTCTGTTATCGATCGATCTGATTGCTCTTAAGAGATCGTTGATCGATTTGAATAGATCGGAACGTGTGCCCCGAAAAACCAGTTTCGTTTGATGTCGAACCGTGCGCGTAACTGGTCGCGGATAATTAAGAATAATGAACTCTCGCAACAGGGGATAAGCTCTTAGAAAAGGTGTGTATACCGGAATAACGAAACGTTGTAAATAATCGTTAAGAGTATCCGGCGCTTATGGCTGCTGAATCGGTGCTCATGCCACCCGAGCTAAAGCTTAGATAGGCATTGGCCTCGTTTATATTTAGACTTTAACACCTGAGCGACTCTAAACACCGTGCTCGCCGAGTATCCACAGTGCAATTAACTTCTGTAAATATTTGCTGAGAGATAACGAAGACTATTAATGAACCCACCCTGGGGATATTAAGACCGCGCGAGAAATTGTGGATAGCGCGAGAGAAGTTTTATTTCCGCTATAACGTCGGATTAAATCGTAGTTCTGTTGAGTTGTACTACAGCTTCGAGGATGTGTTGCAATCCATATAAAATACGTGTCCCATTGCAAAGTCGGTGTAAATGAAACGTGAAGGTGTAGTTTCATCGAATATGTTCAGAACGTTCGGGCCATGCTTTCAAAAATTAAGTATTTTTCTATCGATTGTATTTGCTGATAATAAATCTTTAAATGTTTTCGGCGCTACGGTTCGATCTTTTGTTAAGAACAAAGCAATTTTGCTAAGATAGTCAAACATAATCAACGTTTCGATCCTAGTTTGGATCTTTTTCAAGATTAATTTGAATTGCGTCTGTAAAATAAATATGTTATAATAATGTTGAAAAACAGAAATTATTGAGTGAATTACTATTATTGAGTGATTGAATGTAAATAAATATTGTTCATAAAGACACACTCACTTGCTTTGCGGAACTAAATATATGATAAATGTGCGACACGTGTGTTGCGTGCGCCGAACATGCTTGTTGTCAAGATACTGATGTACGTACGTATTTGAACTCGATCTAGGTTATATCAATCGATACAAGGCGGTAAATTTGAAAAGTCATGATATGTTCTTAAATCTACTCTTACTGATATACCTTGATGGTAAATCGTTATTGACATTCTACTTTTGTTGGAATCAATTACATACATTTGTATGTGAGAAAGTAATCGTGACAAAAGCAAGGTTTATTGGAAAATTCATCATAAGACATTACTGGTTCAGTAATGTTGCATAATATTCATGTATCTTAGGTGTTTCATACCTAAGGTTAACGCTGCGATGTTTAATCATATGAATTGTTTCCGATAATAACCTTTGTTGTAAATTTTGTTCTTTGTCAATGATTTTGACATTTTCAAAATCAAATCTATGATCCATTTCAAGCGAATGTTTCACCATGGCTGTATGTTGTGGTGGATGTAAGAAAATATTATGTTTATGTTCTGTGATACGAGTTTTCAAACTTCTGGACGTTTGTCCAATATATACTTGACTACATCCCAGGCAATTTATTGAATATATAATATTGCAACTTTCTAAATATGGTAGTTTGTTTTTAATAGGTGAAAATAAGGTTTTAATAATTTGGAATTCTGAAGATTGTATGAATTCCTACTCTTCGAAAGATCCTTTCTATGTCGTTAGAGATGTTCTCAACATAAGGTATAACAACAGTATTTTTCCAATTGATTGGACCAGTTCTTTTGAATCTATCCTCTTTTCGTTTTTCAACTACCAGGGGATGATATAATTCAAAAATACGTTCTTTGATGATGTTTGACGTAAAGTTTTCTGGGTAACCGTTTTGCTTCAATACTTTTTTATCAACAACAAATTGTTGGGTCGATATTCAGGATGAGAGAGTAAAATAGCTCTGTCAATTAAACCTTCAATTAAGCCAATTTTGTGTTGCAAAGGATGAAATGAGTAGTAGTAAATTTACATGTCTACCCGACCAACTATTTTTATGGAACTAATTTGTTTTTAAACTATTTTCTGTTTTAATGACACTCACGTCGAGAAAGCTTAGAATTGAATTGCTTTCCATTTCACATAAAGCAAGTGAGTGTGTCTTTATGAACAATATTTGTTTACATTCAATCACTCAATAATAATAATTCACTCAATAATTTCTGTTTTTCACCATTATTATAACATATTTATTTTACAAACGCAATTCAAATTAATCTTGAAAAAGATCCAAACTAGTATCGAAACGTTGATTATGTTTGACTAAATTAGCAAAATTGCTTTGTTCTTAACAAAAGATCGAACCGTAGCGCCGAAAACATTTAAAGATTTATTAAGTGTTAAATAATCGAGAAGCAGAATGTACTTTAGATCGCAAATATCCGTGAGAAAGTCACTCTGAAAACGCAGGCTACGCAATAACCGTTGAAATGACGGTAAAAGTCCACGATTACGAATTTAGTTCCTCATTACCAGTAGCTCTAATAGCTCGTATCAAAATTCCCATGTTCATTCATCGTCTTCTAAAAAACGAAATGATTCCTTCGCTCGTGCGGTAACATCGAGCATCGTCGTGGCAGCGAGTTTCTCTGTCACTTTCCAATAAGCACATCAGCTCGTTTGAAAGCGATCCTCGCGAATGCGTTATTAGGATCGTAAATAAATCTATAGAACGGGCATCTAATAACGCTAATTCCTCGAACTCACGCGGTGAAATTTATCGATGCTTAGAAACCAGGGCCGCAGCGCGCTCGTAGTTAGTACGTACCAGTACTTGCGTATTCCATTCATCATCCTACCATTTTCAGTCTCGCGTATCGTTGAACCGGCTACTTTTTTAATCAATTTTAATACCGTTTTCGTAGGTCCCAATATTTTACATATACGATAAAATTGTCATGGCTACGTCCTTGAGGGTTTATCTTATCTGCACAAGCTCTTAAATTTTCTGAAGGCTCTGATATCTTTTGGTAGTGTATTCTATTTACCGCTACCTACCCTTTCCTTACATACAGCAGAATCATTATGGTTATCCTTTTGAGGTTATAAGCTAATCTTCACAGCCTCTAAAATTTTTCTGAAGACTTTGATATCTTTTGATAGGCTCTAAGTACACATGTATTCGATTCTGCTCTGCCCATCCTTTCTCGTAACCCCGTATAAAACGAAATTGTCTGTCCACCCTCTTGGGGGTATAATCTTATCTTCGCAGGCTCTAAAATTTTTCCGAATGCTTCAACATCTTTTGATAGGCTCTAAGTACACATGTATCCGATTTTCATCTGCCCACACTTTATCTTAACCCCACATAAGGCGAAATTGTCATGGTTTCCTTCTCGGGGGTTTAATCTCGTCTTCATAGGCCGTAAAATTTTTCCGTGGGCTCCAATATCTTTTTGTATGCTATAGAACCGTGCCTGCGATGCCTATTGGATAAGACGGCCCTGTTAGAAACGCGGTTTATCGGCGACGGGGGCACCGACATCCTCGATATTCCGCTTGCGAGCGCGAAGGGCCGGGAAAAGCAGCGCTGTTTGATGCGTTCCCAGCGCGTTTTGTTGCACACGGTCGCTAGGCTACGGATAATTAAGGATAATGGAGGCGCTCGAGGGAAGGCGGGAATGGATGAGGTATTTCCAAGTGATGGAATATTATGAATAGTACGTTGCCCGATACACCGCGGTGGTATTGGTCTTCGCGGAACTGGTTCTCCATTTTTATAATACCCGGCGAGATGGAATTTCTTCTGCTTCGTGCTGAAACCACCCTGTCGTTATATTACGTGTAAAATAACGCGCACCGCCGATTCGGCGTCGGAAAAACATTGAAATCCACGCGCACCGATAATTCCTCTCTCCTCCGTCGTCGTTTAGGCGGGATTTTTAAACATCGTAGACTGGAGAACAATGTGCTGCAGACAGCGGTCGTTAGCGATCGCTTGGGTTGTAATTTCCCGAAGGCGTAGGGTGTTATTGTTGCGCGCGTTGATCGACGCATTAGCCTTTATCGATGCTATTAACCGGAAATGAAATACACCGGCGTACAATTCACCACTCGTTCTCACGATTAGCCGCTCGTTTTTCCCGAAAGATGTTTGCTCGATCTCGATGCGAATGACAGCGCTCCTTTTTTTCTCTCTCTCTCTCTCTTTTCCTCTCGCGATTTCCCACGTTGTCCAGGGTAAATGATTGGCGACATCAATCACGGACGCCTGGAGAATTGCGTTCGAAAGAATCCGCTGCGGGGAACGCTGGTAATATACATCGCCGGAGATTAATCGGCCCGCCAAATAGATCCACTCAAGATCACTGCGACGCGCGAGAAATAGTTGCGAGCTACACACGCTGCTCAGTGTAGAACGTTTATTGTCTCGTTCCTGATGCCGGGTCAGCCCGCGCGCGAAGGCTAATGCAATTAGTTTCCCGGGGCACGGTCTCGCGAGGTGCCATTTTATTTGAGCCGCACAACGACGCTGCCATTACCAGCACAATAGCCAAAATCACGGTCGGTTTTGCGCAACCGGAGCTCCAGCCATTTGTAATGTTGTATAACATCCTTCGGAGATGCTCCGAGCTGTCTCGTCGTTTTGTTTGGGTATTATACATCAAAACACAATGGAGAAAAATTTGCTCATCCTCGCGCCTTTCATTAGACGCTTGCTGAATGGAGTCGGGGTCCAAGGTAGGGGAAAATAAAAATCTTTAAAATTATTTTATGAAGAAAGACCGTGCACAACCATTCTTATAAGATTTGTTACATTTTGTTTTATTTGAGAAATGAGGTGGGACGTGGCAGATAACCAAGTACGGGTATCTTCTCATAATTAAGTAATACATATGTCATATTTTTATTTGCATTTCAAACTTTTTAACGCAGCTTAGCAAAGGTTAGCAGAAGGCTGTTTTCAGATCGAGCCACGTTAAAAGAGAAGGCGACTGGATGCTGAAAGTAGCAGAACAATAGTAAAATTCTACCAGGAAACTAGACTGTAAAATTTCTCATGCAGAGTCGGATTGAGCTCGTCCGCGAGGAAATCGACCTGGAAACGTATGCATAGTCGGCATTGGTCGATTCGTGACCGCGATTCCGGTAATTACGCGTCGACGTTACCTCATTAAGAACGCGGCTCGGAGAATTAGCACGCACTTCCTTGTAAACCAGTTCAGGTTGTTCTGTTTGATTTCGCGGCATTCATCTCGCGGTACGGCGGCTGTTCGAAAACGGGCAGGACTTCCGATGACCTCCTGCGCTGAAATAGTCCTGGATGGGAACGGGAAGTGGCGCCCATATCCGGCGGTGGGCTGCTTTCATCGTCGTCCACAATGCAGCCGAAAGCGTGGCTTGCCTGTAATCCATTGTGTTGCGTCCTCGTTTCGAGAAACCCGCAGCCGCGGCTCTTTCCTGGCGAACGCGAAGTCACGAGCCGCCTCCCTCGATCGCGATAAAACACGCGGGAAGGCGAACGAAAATTTCGCTCGCCGACTACCTACGCCGATGGGGGAACACTTTATTTCGAGAGAACGAAACCAAGAGGCCGCTGTACCGTAACGCTCGCGCACCTAATCATAGAAAAATGATCTTTCGTACGCAGACTGTCCAAGGTCAACCCCGATGTACGCACGACTCGTTCGTTCCTGCCTTTCTTCCGAAGTCCCGACCAGCGTACGGGCAAGGTGCTATCGCCCCGGGCATCATCGTCAATGACTAATTGTGAATTATCGCGCGTCGAGTGATCCCCGACTGCTTTTCCTTCCATTCAGTCCGCCAGGAATTTCAAGATCGGAGGCACGAAGTAAACTTGCTTGCTCTGTAGATACAATAGTCTCCATAATGTGAGAAAACTGGTTGTGACAATGATAATTCTACCGATTTTTTGTGATACTTTTTGCGAAATATTTAGTTGTTTAGGGTTTTAGTTTACTGTTGTTTAGTTTACTGCGATGGAGTTGTTTCTCGCGATTCTAATTTCGAAACGCGATACGATTTTATTACGTCGATGCAGCACAGTTTCGGAATTTCATATTTTATGGGCCAGGTCTACATGGATGGTACAGTCGTGGAACAGTTTACTCGAAATCGTCGGAGCTTCTCATCCCCGACGAAAGGCATTATCTCGCGCAGCGATCCGCTTCGAAAAAGCGAAAGCAGCATAACCGTGCACGTGAGGTCCACCCAGAATGAGCAACCTATCGATCTCCTGATCTAAATTAGCTCTCGAGTGGCCGTGAATCACCTGCGTCTGGTAGCTTTGCACGTACGTCCGACGATTTTCTGCTCTTCTTCGGCCCATGTTCGCCCTTTTTACCAAGACGGAACCTGTAATTTTGAAGAAACGTTATAGCGTGTTTGGTGTTACTGGTTTTCTTCTTCTTCGTCACTGCACTGGAATTAAAAGGAGGGCGATTCGACGAAAAATCCTGGATGCTGCGGATACTCGACGATCAAGCGTATCGTCGATGTCAGCGATGCGGTGGTTAACTTTTTACCGTATGCAAAACGAAATTAGATTTTGATCGAAAGTGTTTTTCGGAGCGTTCACTTCGTATGCAGGCTCTTCAAATCTTCATAGGAGTACTCACTTGATACAGAACAACTTTGATTATATTTTCTGATGTCTGAATTCTTTATTGTCTAAATACTTTTTACTAGAATGCAGTGTCACGTCCGATTTCTCCACCAGTTGCCATTGTTAAAAATTTGGAAAACTAGTGTTTATGACAAAATAAAATAAAATAAAATGAAATCCTCAATTCCTGCGTTCGTATCCCACCGCTGTCACCAAAAAATATTATGTTACGTCCTGAGGTGGACGTATTTTAGATTTGAATAGAAAAAAATTGAAATTAATTTTTTAATAGATTGAAATGATTGAAATGATTATAATTGAGATATAACGCAGTTTTGAACCTACCTGCATTCGCCGGCTTCGGTTCGGGTAATCGAGGATTTCTTAATATTCTAAGTGATCTTGATTGTGGAACTGGTACGAAGAGATCGAAGATGGGTATACTCTTTAAAAATGATTTGAAGTGTTGATTTGATTAAAATTTAACTAAAGTATATTGTAAAACATCAAATGTTGGATACATAAAGTTATTGTGATCTTATAATAAATTGTTAGTATTTACCGTTCATTGGTTTCGCTCGGAATTTGCTTCGCAGAATCGCTCTTTTGCTCGCTGTTTGAGTGGTATCGCTTCAGCGACAAAATTAAAAATGAAGATGATGATGATGCTGTTGTTGTTATTTTAATCCGGCGGGTGTACACGCCTTAACTTTTAACTTCACTGATTAACTTTGAAGATTTTTGAATAACGACTTTTGAATAACGACTTTTGAATAACGACTTTTGAATAACGACTTCTGAATAACGACTTTTGAATAACGACTTTTGAATAACGACTTTTGAATAACGACTTCTAAATAACGACTTCTGAATAACGACTGACAATGAGCAGATTTGAATATTGACTGAACTGGATCTCTTGAAGAGCCATCCCTTTTATAGCCCGATCAATCCTTTGTTTCGTTAATTTTATCAGGTGATTATTGTCGTCATAATCGTCATAGCTAGATTATATTACCCTGCGCATCTCCTAGATCGATTTCTTCTTAGCTGCTTTCTTATCTGTAGCTCCCCTGGCCAGGTCGAATTTCATTTACGTCGCACATGGGGTGACGAACAATTATTACTCATCGATTCTCGATGGACAGTCTTCAGCGGATTTTAGATCATGATTTATTTTTGGAAGTGATCTGGTCATTTTATGAAATAATTTCGCTACGCAGTTCTTTCGCTCAAGACGATTCGAATGAAGTATGAATTTCTTAATTCTATCGCACGCAATGTGATATAATATACGATAGTTTGATTTGTTTTTTAACAAGAGTATTGAATATTAATTGCTCGTACAACATTATTAGATTAAACATAAAAAGAAATTCAAAGGTATATGTAATACATCATTGATTATATTAATTATTAACGATGGCTGAACCACCGGACGTGACAGCAGATATGATTCATTTGTGACCAAAATGGATATGTCAGACACCATTATAAGACTTTAAGAACAGACGTGTATATATGCACTAAATATCCATTTTGTAAAATAGTAAATTTAAAAGGCCATTGGTTGTATCGTCTCTTATCTAAATGAAGATCAATGTAACGCCGACGTAATCGCTCCAGGAAATTGGAGTTTGACTGAATTTGTGCACATGTTCGGCCAGTTTCAGTTATTAAATCTTGAAATTTGCTTTCACACGGTAAAGAATTATTTATTATTTATGTAGTTCTAATGTGGGGTTGGGCACGCTTATCACGCGTGTCATGCCAAGCAAGTTATGCGACGCCCGCGCGTTCGTTCGCAAACCGAAAAGTTTCAGTTACGAGATCTGGTAGGTATGAATGGACGTTCACTCTCGAATTCTGTCGAGGAGTTGTTCTCACGGTTAGTAATGATTTATTTTCAAGAAGCACACGGGTTATCCGTGCAGCTCGTGCTTTTACAGTCAGGTATGCGAGACTGTACATAGATTAGTGGTAAACGGGAGCGGTTCTGGAATTTTGCGTAACGAACATTTCATGTTGCTCTAGGAAAATTGATATCTTGCGGTGTTTAGCACGACGCCGTGTTAAGAGAACACGGTAGCATGAAAGTTTCATTCATTTGTGCGCGCGAAGAATACCGATGAATGGACTGGGTCGGGAAAAAATGTAAATATTTACAAGAGAAACTTGTAAGAAACGTTGTTCCATTAATAAATTACAGTTTTTATTGTACAGAGCATTCCGGTTTGATTTGATACAGGATTGGTTATGTGCTCTGCTATTAATTGTTACATATTGCAGTAGCATGGGTTGTAGTTGCCGTAAGGGGACTGAGAAGTCAACTTTCTCGCAAGTACTCGATCTGTTACCGATTTCTATATAAAGTGTCCTCGACTATTCATCGAAGCCTACTTTCTTCAGAATTATTCAATAATAGTTGACCCCGAATACTTAACACATAATCGTTGCTGACTTTAGCCGCGTCACTTCCGTTTCTCCATCAGTTTCCCACCACCGCAGGAATATTCAAGCATCTTTGGTCGTATGTTCGTCACCGCAATAAAATTCCACCCGTCTAACGACTATTTATGTCCAGTTCCATTCCCGTTTCCTATTCCTCTTGTTTCCCCCAACAAACAAGCGACAATGCGCTACAAACCGACGTTCGTCCTGCTCGTGCTTCATTCCTGCGCTCCGAACAGGCCGTGGCCGGGCGATCGATAAATCATTTCGTGGTCGTTATACTTTGTCGCAACCGCCATCCCCCGGCCCGCTCGATCGGACATACAAGAATGCAGCTACAGGATCGAGAATGTGCATCGCGGCGGCGCGGCGTGACTATGCGGAAGACCAACGAGATGATGCCACAGACGCGGTATAGGAGTAGACCAATCACCATACGTGCTTTCGTGTCTCACGATCCGAAAGACCGACATTGGTATCAACAACTCGATTTTTTACGCCCTCTACATAAATATATATAAATGTTGGAACTAGATTCACGAGAAAATTACACCATGAAGATGCAATATTAACGGAAATTCGAAGTGTGCAGCTATTAGCTCGATATATTATCCTCTTATCGGACCAACTGGTCTGGTACATACACAGTTTGTCTGGAAAGTAACGGATCTTTTTAAATAACAAAAAAACAATTAGTTATTTTGCCGAAATTATTCCTCTTTATTCAAAATACATCCCTTCCGCATCAATACACCGCTGGGCACGTTCAAGCAATGCACAGTGGGGTATTTGGCCCGAAAAAGTGGAAAAAATTCAATTTCTAAATTTTTGCGTATGGCATAAAATTTTTGTTGTTCGTTGTAGTTAAAGGTCTGAAGAATAAGGCTGCAATATTATTTTTTCTATTTGCACAGCCGTGAAGTAGTACACTTCATCGAAAGTCGAGAGATTTTAAGGCGCGCTTGGCGTTCTTAAACAGTCTCTAAGACAGCGTCTGTTCATTGGCGATTTTCATGTGTTTGAAGGGAAATTCTGTAAATTCTTGTATTACAAAAGTAGCTCAGGTAGGTATACAGAGCACTTTCGCATAGATTTTATTTTGTTATCATCTAAATTAGTATAGTTATTAATATTTGAATATTACCAATCATTCTGTAAGCTTTTTAAAAATTACAAAACTTTATTGACAATTTTGTTATAGTATAAAGTCGTATTGAGTGCTCTTTTTGGTGTCATTACATTCGGTAAAGATTCGTGATTATAAGCCAACAAAGTTTGATTCCGGATATGTCCGGATTCAAATTTTATAGCTAATTTAGAATTAAGCGTTTAGCAGCGTTTTGCGTACGTTCGGCTACGCTTGGCCTCAAATGAAGAAGAAACATTATCCGAGGAAGAAATGTCTTATGTAGTTTCCGATGAAAATTAATGGTAATCATTTTAAAATATTCTTATAATATACCGGGTGAGACATTTACCGTGAAACAGACGTATATCTGGGAAATGAAGCTATTTTGGAGAAAAATGTTTCAGACAAAAGATGTATGGTTTAGAGGGGGGCATAAAATGGTGTCATTGATTTGACCTTGGATAGTCGTTTGAAAATCACGTGAAGGTCATCTTCCATTTCTTAAATAGAACTCCCTATTTTTTGTTGCATATTCTCGTAGCTTGTTTTAACAGCTTTCCAAAACACTATATTAAAATATTTTTTTCTTAAATATTTTTCAAGTTATAATAATGCAAATATTCCACTATCGCCTTGCTTTTTCAGGGGTTCTCGATAATCTGAGGAAGAAATGTTTCGAACAAAAGAGGAACAGTATACAGACGTCTACAAATTTCAATATATAAAAGTTTAAAAAAAATTTTTTTTTTCAAAAAATTGAGGTAAATTTGATTTTTCAAATACTAAAATATATTTTGGATTTCATAATGTTGTAGCTGATCTTAAGGCGAATCCAACAATATATAATATTATAACCTTGAGCCTATAAATAACGCTACAATAGTTTTTTTCCACTTTTTCAGGCCAAATACCCCACTGTGCAATGTTAGTATAGATTTTTTAATTTCATTTTGCGGAATCGCCTCAATGACCCTCGTCACAACACTTTGGACTTGTATAACATTGTCATAAAACGTTCCTTTCATGACCGGTTTGGGTTTCAGGAACAGGAAGTAGTCACACGGTGATAAATCAGGCGAATGCGGAGGATGTTGGTGCACACAGATTTGTTTTTTCGTCATAAATTCACGAACAGTGATGGTCCTGTGAGATAGTGCATTATCGTGCAACGAAAACCAACTTCGCGGCGCTCGATATTCGGGCCTCATTCGAACGATTCTCTTCCAGAAACGCTCCATAACACCCAGATAATATTCACCATTGATATTTTGATCCTGTGGGACGAATTCCCGATCATTCCACGCACTGTTTCCACCAAATCATCGCGATTTTTCTTTTTTGGCCTGGATATGGATCGTCTTCCAAAGTATCACGACCGTTCTAAAATCGCTTATACAATTCGAAAACACGTGTACGGAATGAGCAATCATCGCCATAAACTTTTCTCATCAATTCAGATGTTTCTGTCAAAGTTTTACCGAGCTTGAAACAAAATTTAATATTTGCTCTTTGTTCCATCGTATTTTTATGACGACGAGACTAAAGGTACTATCACTTTATGCGTTATAACTTGACAATCCGTTGATCGATTGTAGTGATCGTGGTCTTGTTTTGTAGAGGAAAGTTGCGGCTTTCAGGTTATGTTTTGTTTCAATGAATAGCGTTAGTAGTTCGCTTTAAATTAAAGAAGTTCCGTTACTTTCAGGACATACTGTGTATTACATACGAGCAAGGTTCGACACAGCAGAAGGCTGTATTCACTCGAAGTTAAATTAACGCATGCGCGCAAGCCGAGCTATTATTGTGGGCCAAAAAACTAATCGCACAAGAGGAAAGAATCAAAGCAGAAGGCCGAGTTCAACAGACAGCTCAAGTGTTCGATGGACAGGTCACACTACGATGACAGCGGTGGGCAACGTTTCGTAATCGTCGTGATCGATGATCGAATGTTTGGATCCTGTCGGAAGGCACCCCAGGGGCCGAGGTGGGGATAAAAAATCCAGCTGCAAAAGAGTCACGTGGTCAGGGGGAAGGCGCATCAGCATTGCAAATCGGCAGGCCTAACGTGCTCGCCGATTTCCCGGGAAAAACGTGACACGTTACGTGCCACGATTACCAATTAACCGTGATCTCATGCGGTTTCCATGGTAATGTTTCAAGCACTTAATGATCACCGAGCGGAGACGCGTTTCTTCGCGAGGGATTAATAGGAACCCCGTGGTAAAAATCAATCGGTTGCGACAGATGAAACGGATCCCTGCGGTTCGATGCGACTCGATGCATCGCGATGCAGCGGCAGAACTATGCGAGGCGAACTGCGTGGAGATAACGCAATCCGGGGATATATTGTATTCGATCGATAGCATCGACGACACCGCGGATTTTCTGGGAAACTCCGCTCTTGCTGGAGGGAAACGTGCATTCTCCTTGACAAACGGCTGGAGAACAACGCTCTATGCAACGCTACAGCATTCTGGCGAACTTTCGTCACTGGAGCTTCGAGAAATTTCCTATCGCTTTCGTTGGAATCACAACGGAGATAGACAAAGCGAGTCGCTTCTTATTTCCCATTAAATCGCGAGAAGTTGTGAAATGAAATTTGTTTCATAATTTTATATTATACAGTTAGAAGCAAAACTGATCACTAGACTGCGGATTTTATGCATTTATGACAAAAATGGGTGAGCACAATTTAAAGCAGTGGACATATTAAAAAGATTTAAAGATATCAGCCTATCGGTTTCAGCTTAATGAGATAATTAGGGGAAGAAAGAAATTTTTATTTCAATTTTGTGTCTTGCAATCAATGCAAACATTTTTTATTTTGCATGAAGATCCGCAGTTTACTGATCACACACACTTTAAATCAGAATAACTTTTTTATGAATGGACCAAACGACTTCAATTTCTCTGTAAGTCTAGAGGTACTAGTTTACTACATGACGTCTAAAAAATATGTTGAAAAAATGCATTTCGTCGGAATTATGAAAAACAATAGTAAAAATTGATTTTCACGACTTTTTTAGCTGGGCCAATAGCGAAAATTTAAAAGATGTGTTTGGTCAACTCGTATAAATTATATACGCTCTGAAAATTTCACTGAAATTGGTTCATTGGTTTACGAGCTATAATCGATCAAAAGTGGTAAAAAGGCCGAAAATCTTGAAAAATTGCAATTTTTACCACTTTTATATAACGTATATAACTTATATAAGTTGACCAAACACATCTTTAAAAGTTTCGTTATTGGCCCAGCTAAAGAAGTCGTAAAAATCAATTTTGACCATTGTTTTTCACAATTCCGACCAAATGCATTTTTTCAGCATATTTTTAGACGTCATTCTAAACTAATTTTTCTACTCTTACAGAGAAATTGAAGGCGTTTGGTCCATTCATAAAAAAGTTATTTTTATTTAAACTGTGTGTGATCAGTTTTGCTCCTAACTGTATATGGATTGATACAACTAAATAACAAAACTTGAGCGACATCTAAAAATGAATGTCATGATTGAAATAAACAGATAACAATCGAAAGCTTCCGCACATGAAACAATTCAAAAAATGCCTCGATAAAAGAAAAACAACTTAGCTAATAGTAAAAGTAGGAACGGTACGATTCTCTGTAATGACCTATTCTGAATTTTCGTACTTGTATTTCTCCATCATGCTTGCATTAATTACACAGTCGATCATAGTAAGAGCCCTGCATAGCTTGCCAGTACATAAATAAGTTTAATTAACGTGCAGGTTCGGCCTTTCGAATTGCAGAAGGTGGAAATCTTGAAGATAGTTTATAAGGCCTATTGAAATAAATTTCTATGATGCAATATCACGAACAATTTTACACATAGTTTTGCACAATGTTATTAAATCACAGAGTCATAAATGATATTTCCGATATACTCGATAGCAATTATGGTGACCGGTGGAGGGCTCTAGTCGCCGAGAGAAGTTACCTACCGATTATATCATTAACTCCCAAGGATCTACTCGATTCCCACAAAGTTGTCTTCCGTTCACCGTATTCCGGCAACAAGATACTGTACCGATCCTACGCACGAGATCCGATCGTGTGTCTTCCTCTCGAACGACGGTGCAACGAAGGTTAGGATGTCGCAATGATTTGCCTATGCGATCGGCGCTGTTCAAGAGGTGGCAATTAATGATTCCGAGGGACGATTCAATCAGAACTGGGTTAACTGTCTCGGGAGAATCATTCGAACGGAATGCGTGGGATGGATACGTTCGTAGCAGTGACATTGTTAGAAGAAACTCAATAGGAGTCCCTCTGCATAACGGAGTTTGCATGCAATATGCGTGACGCTGCATATCTTACTAAACGTTATGGAAGCTTACACTTTATAAAAATTTTCTTCCCTCTTCAAACAGGCGATCGTACATAATTATTGCTACTATATACATTTTAATTTCGCTCATAGATGGTACTCAGGAGTTCGCACGCAAATAAATTATAAATTAAAACATTTTTGATGTGTTACGCATAGATTGATAATTTTTATGTGAAATAACAATTCTCTGAAATTTTGTTTCTTAAAGCTTCCAGTGATTGAGACTTTAATTTAAATTTGAAGCTGATGTTTTTAATTCTAACAAGGGACGAACCCCAAGTGTCCGACTTCGATTTTGGTAATCCTTTTGTGAGACGATGGTATATGGATACCTAATGATGTCTGCAAAATATTAGACGTAGTTACTGAATAGTTTTAAAAATATAAACAATTGAACTTTCACGCAACTGCTTACACGGCTAATGGAACTTCGAAAACTTGAGTTGCAAATTATGGTATATCAACAAGGTATGAAAGTTTAATTGTTTATATCTTTAAAACTATTGAGTAACTACACCTAATATTTTGCACACATCATTAAGGATCCATATACAGTGGGTGTACAAAGTATTCGTACACCTTTTAAAAACTAATAACTTTTTTATAATTGCACCAAACAACCTGATTTTTTATAATCAATTAGAAGCATTAGTTTACAAACTGATATGCAAAAAAGATTTTCGAAAAATTACAATTTACAAGGTTGCAGACAAAAATAAAAAAGGCATTTTTTAAAACTTTTTTATTTGGGCCCTTAATGAAAATTTAAAACATATGTTTTCCAGATCCATGTTCTTTATACACATGTTGGAAATTTCATCGAAATCGATTGACGCAGGAAAAAACAACAGGCGTCGAAAGATGTACGATTCTGTGGATTTTAAGCAGAAACTGATCAAAAGTCGTGGAAAACTACGATTTACACCATTTTTAACCGCTTGTAGCTCGTGTGTATGTTAATCGATATCAATGAAATTTTCAACATGTGTATGACTAACATAGATCTACAAAACATGCATTTTAAATTTTTATTAAACACCCAAATAAAAAAGTTTTAAAAAATGCCTTTTTCATTTTTGCATTTAACCTTGTGAATTATAATTTTTGAAAATCTTTTTTGTATATCATTTCGTAAACCAATGCTTCTAATTGATAATAAGAAATCAGGTTGTTTGGTACAATTCTAAAAATGTTATTAGTTTTTAAAAAGTGTACGAATACTTTGTACACCCACTGTATGTCCTACCATCAGTCAAAATATGCAACATTTTGATGTAGGTATTTAAATATCTCTGTTACTTGTGATTATACGAGAAATGTCAGAGGAGAAATTTGCACTGCTCAATAAGGAAAATATAATGGCAAAATAAAAAAATTAGTTGGAAATCATATTTTGAAATTTCAAGGTCATCGTTATTTTTATTTAAAATAATTATTCTATATTCTTATTCAGACAAAAAGCACCCAAATAAAAAAGTTTTAAAAAATGCCTTTTTCATTTTTGCATTTAACCTTGTGAATTATAATTTTTAGAAAATCTTTTTTGTATATCATTTCGTAAATCAATGCTTCTAATTGATTATAAGAAATCAGATTGTTTGGTACAATTATAAAAATGTTATTAGTTTTTAAAAAGTGTACGAATACTTTGTACAGCCACTGTATGTATATCGTCTCACAAAAAATTATGAAAATCGAAGTCGGACATTTTTGGTTCTCCCCTTATAAGTGAGAAAAGAAACGTGTTAAGAAACGTGACGCCAATTATCTAGCATTTGTCAGACAGCGTCAGCTGTCCCGTTCAGCAGGAATGGTGAATGCATCGTGTTTACAAACATGTCGGCGCATAGTTGTTGTAATATATCTGCAGCTTGCGACACGTATTAACATTTCGAAGCCGAGATGAATATGTATTTCCTGCGCCTCTTCGCCGTCCACCGAGATCCTGGACAATCGCTGCAACCTGCAATTTGTATTCGTTGCAGTTGCAGCTGCACGGCTTTGTCTAACGTTCGCGATGTTGGCGTTAACTTTTTTCTCCGTCGTCGTAACACCTATAAAAAAAGATTCTATACATATCCCGCGGCAGCGGATCGCCTTGGGAATTTGATGAAACGGAGATCTGCGCGCGACTTCGATTTTTCACGTTGAACATTTAATTTACACGGTCTTGTAAATTAGAGATCTCTCAAGGCTGTGGAACACCGGGTTCGTTTCGACGGTATAACAAGCGAGCAAAGTTTAATCGTACTTCATTTATAACGATCGATGATTTCTGATCGATAACTGCAATAAATCCTATTGAAACGTCGTGAGCCAAGCTTTCGGTGGTCGCCGTTCTGAAATCAGTCAAGGTTTGTTCAGACTACCTGATGCTTTTCTACGTTGCACTGTTCCTTTCTTTCGGACGAACGAGTTCATTTGTGCGATACCGAACAATAGGTCCGAATGTTTTCTCAGGGCATTGATTAATGATCGACGATGCATTTCTGTCTGGCGAGCATTGTTCTTTGCGGCGGGTAAAAGGGTCACGATATCGAAAGTATTCGCCTCGGTTTGACTGGAAGTTCTTTGTTACGTATGCTGTTATAACAACAACTAATGCACCTTTCGTGATACGCTCGGTAAACTTTCATTTAATTAAGACGTTCATAAATAAGACAATCGTTCAATTGAATATGTACTCCTCGGCTCTCGCAGCTTTGAACTCTTCTCTCCTAAAAAATGTAAATATATTTAATCTACCGCTTATAAAATTCTACAGTAATCAATCCTTTGCAAAATTGATGAAATCTGGCGACGAAACTGGTTCCGATTAAAACAAAAATAACAACAGATTTTCGGAATTCTTCGTATAAAAAACATGGTAGATGGAATACTGTCACATCACGTCATTATTCATACGGTGTCTTTGGACACATGACACTGGGCGTTCGTTCACTAAATTGGGATGGATCTGTTATCGTCAAGGCAGTCGAGAGGGGATTAATTACAAACATTGCCGTCCAGCTTCTGAGAAGCGAGTTATTATGGAGATGCGAATCGAGGAGGAATTTTTATGTGTCGTATTATATTTAAAAAAAAAATTATCTTACATCTCTGTAAAATATGAACCGGCTTCACGTTTCTTAGCAGTCGTTTATTTCTCTGCTGTCTTTTAGCACTCTGCCAGTTGCTAAAATTATTAAGTCGCATCTTACAAAAAAGGCACATTGCACCTTGATCATTTTTTCATCTTCAAATTAATCAGAACAAGCATCTCCGCAAAATCTATTAGTGTTAAAAATTCGGAAAAAAATATTCTTCGAATTCTTGCTCCATTCTGCATGACAAGCGATAAAATTTGGAAACATCCACGAGAGAGGATCGGAACATGAAACGTTATTCGAATGTTTACGACTAGAAAAATATAGCCGCGCGAACTTATAATCGCGAGAGGATCTGTCCAATTATAACGTGAAACATTTCCCCCCGAGGCGAGCATCATTTCTCCAGAAAAAAGTCTATCATCCGAAACCCATCTAGGTTCCCAGAACGATCCGCGTTGGCGTGATTTCAGGTAGTCGTGACTTTTCCCGGAAGGTTCCTCTCCTAAACGATCTGTTCTGCGGTGGTGAATTTCTCCTCAAAGTCCGCCTGTTGTCACCGGCGCGGCGGCACCGACAATAAACTTTCAGTCAGCCGACTGGTTTCCAGCTGCTAAAGGATGTTCGATTACGCCGATAGTACCAACAGTAGCGTGGTTCGTCCGCGGCTCGGTTTCGCGTTATCTGGCTGATGTTCGGCTCGCGAGAGATCCTTCTTCTGGCAGAGTTCTTTCGACTGCCTATTATCTGCTTTCCGTTTTCCTCGTTATCTCGTTTTATTTTCTCATGGCACCGTGCCTCGTGCGGCGACTGACGACGACGACGATCTCTGATACTAATGAACGCGGCTGCGGACGATGTAGAAATCGTGGGACCGTGGCGCAGATCCGCGGATAGATTAGGCTTCCATCCAAAAGCGGGGTACAAAAGCCGGGCTACTTTTGGACGCCGCGCCGGTGAAACGAATGTAGAACGTAATTAGGATGCCGGCGGTGGCGCTTCTCGGAGATCTCGCCGCGGATAACCAATGAAATAATATACCGAGTATTGATCCTAAAAGATCCTCTCCGGATCTCAGACGCGGCTCTTCCGACGTTTACGTTTACTTCGCGTCAGGATCGAACCAATCAGCGGGCCCCTCGTTTCGCGAACCGGTTGAATTCCTCCCACGAGACTCGATCTAATGAACGGTAATTAATTTCCGCTTGTATGGAGATTCGAGAGTCTCGTCCCGCGACGCGCGCGTCGAGCCTCGACAAATATCGCTTTTATGATGGTACGCGTGATAACCGGCGCGCTATGAGAAGAACACGTTTTCCTCATTTGCACGCACTTATTCACCGTTAGGCAATCGACCGCGCGCGTATTCGTTCATCGCGTAACGTCATAAACCGCGATTTACATATTTATTAGACGGCGCGCTGCGTCGTTCGCGAGAGAAACGGGAATGCACGCAGATGCGTCGCACTATGCACCATCGGAGATACAGTGAGTTGTAAAATTGTAGAAGTGAAACCATTTTTTCCAAAAGATTTGTGTATTTATTAAAGTGATCCCTAGATGATCAATAATATTGTCAATATTCGCTTCAATATTGACGGAGGACCATATTGATGGAAATATTGATCGTCTAGGAGCGTATTGAAGCGTCCATCAATATTGAAGAACCGTTTGAACGTTTAGAAGGTTTGTTGTCAATATTTCCTTCAATATCAGTTGCTTGTGAGACCGCGAAGTGAGAACATGGCTGACAATCCTGCTTATAGCGGCATATCGTGATTCCAACAAAAACATTCTGTAAACAGGAGCCATGTTCCTATGGTCGTAAAAAGTTGTGAGATCAAACAAAATACGGCCAAGTTCGTTAGCTTATAAATATCTCTTGCAATACTGAAAAAGCGTTTGTAAAAAGTAGTTTAAAAGAACGCTATTTAATTTTTAAAGAGTTACATGGACGGCTAAATTATTCAAACTTGACCACTACCTAACAGCTTTTATGGTCATTGGTTTATAAAGTAACGGCCAAGTGTGAATAATTTAGCCCTCCATGTAACTCTTTAAAAATTAAATAGCGTTCTTTTAAACTAATTTTTACAAACGCTTTTTCAGCATTGCAAGAGGTATTTCTAAGCTGACGAACTTGGCCGTATTTTGTTTGATCTCACAACTTTTTACGGCCATAGGAACATGGCTCCTGTTGGGATTTTTTATTCGTAAAATTAATTGCTACCATCAAAATTTAATGTGACAAACAAACAGATTTTGTGTTGTTCTTATGGTCTGTTGATTCGTCTTGTTGTACGAAACCTTCCCAATGAATTTCACAGGCTTGCTCCATCCGAAAAAGAGTAGACAACTCAATAAATAAGCAACCAAAATGAATTTTCTCGTCAATAATTATTATGAACAAGTGAAAAGAAGATCATTGGATCTGGAAAAGAAGATCGGATTTTATGCATTTATAACAAAAACGAGCAGGTGTAATTTAAAACAGTAAAAACATTAGACGAATTCAAGAATACTGTTATGTTATTTTCAACACATTGAACATATTAAGAGAGAAAATAAATTTCTATGTCGCTCCCGTTGGTCGCAAATGGGGTAGAAAATTTTTATTTTGCATAAGGATCCGCTATCTATAAGGTCTATTGATAACTGTTACCATAAAGCTTGTAGGTCAATGGGAAGTACCCAAAAGGTTTTGATGATCTGTCAGTCGGTCAGTGACAACTTTAGCGATTTTTGAGGTCACAGGGTGTCCCAAAATTCGTGAAAATCCCGGAAATGGGAGGTTCCTGAGACCATTTGAAGCGATATTTTCCTTTGCAAAAATGTTATCCGCAGCTTTGTTTAGGAGTTATTAACGAAAAACACGGACCAATCAGAGCGCGACCTAGACGCGAGTTGGCACAGTCGGCCAATCGACAGTTGGCGCGCCGCACAGTGGGCCAGATCGGCGCGCCATTATTTCAAAACGTAAAGACCACTTTAAATATATCGTCGGATTCGTCTCGGCATCAGCTATAATATTATTGAATAAAAAATATATAGTTATAAATAAATAATGAAGGTAAACACCATTTTTTATTAAAAAAAAGAAATTATTGAAATTTTTTGTATTGAGATTTGTAGAAGACTGAGTACTGATTACTTTTTGTAGGAAACATTTTTTTGTTACATCACCGGAAATGTCTGTAAACTCGTGTGAATAATGAATAATATTTGAAACCTGCTATTCAGGCATTCAAACGAGTAATTCATAATTATTGAATGAATGAAGTTTATTATATTTAATGAAATAACAAAAATGTGTTATTAGTGTTTTATTTAAAAAATTACAAAAATTCAAGCAAGATTAAGTATTATATTTTACAAAGTTACTGACTATATTCGATTAATCATACGGATTTTCTGCTTATAACTCTGTTTATCTATGAATAAACAAAAATCTATACTATAATTCCTCTTAACAAAGGTAAAATACAGGTCTTTAATATGGAAAAACTGCTCAGATGCTATACTACGATGCTGTTACTATAATCTCTCAAATTCAAATGATTCAACTGTGAGCTAGTAATAAGTTCGAATGTTTATCAATGGTGGTATAATCCAAAAACTTCATAAGATAGGTCTGGTTTAGGTCTTTACACTCTTAAGAGCTGCTGAGTGGTCGTCAATGTGTCTCGCGCAACGCGATTCGTCGCGGAATTGCGTGACACGCGACGCTTTAAACCATCATAATTTCCAAGTTTGGATCGATTTGGATGTGAAATTTGCAGGATCTTTTAGAGGAGACGTTGCTGAAAATATTTCACTTTGTTAGAACACGACACTATGCAACACTTTTAACTTATCCCTTGTCAAAGGTGAAAAACTTTGACGGTATTCCTTGGTTGACTAAGTATTTTTTTTTATAACAAATTATGAACATTAATGTTTAGTTCCTGGTGCGTTCTCAACATAGATATACATTCTTCATACAAAAACAAATTGGGCACTTAATCTTTAGTAGGTTTTCCAGGACATCGTTATGAAGAAAAGGAATTTTTTCGGTGATAAATCGTATCTGAAAAAGTTTGATCTTTGAACGCTTATTTAATTTTTTTTTATATTGAACGTTTTTGAATGTAATGGACATTTAAGAAACATTGTACATTCGTTAAAAATCGATATGAGGACTTCGATTTTTTAGCTCATGAACAGCTAGCGCGTCGATCTGGCCCACTGTGCGCCGGGCCGTTTTTATAAAGGATAATGTCGCTTCAAATAGTCTCAGGAATCTCCCATTTCCGGGATTTTCGCAAATTTTGGGACACGCTGTATTGAAGTATATTGTTGCGCGCTTCAATATAGAGCGTCAATATTGAAGCGAATATTGACAATATTATGGATCGTCTAGGGGCCACTTAAGACAGAGTCCTGAAAAGGAGCACACGATTTTACATTCAGTTTACCTCGTAAAACGGTTTCCTTGGTTTAATTTTCCTCCTCGCTGTATCTACCTCGCCGCAGCCTCGAGGATACGACTGCATTCATCCGAGGATGGCTTATCTGCGTCGTCAAACCGTTTGAAAGGGTCACGGAGTGAGGGTTCGTGTCTCCCGTAAAGACACGAGTCGTTGAACGAAGAGATTATCCACCAAGGTCTGCTAATTACGCTGACTCGGAACAATAGGTCCGAGCGGACGCTGGAAAAGAAGCGACAGGGACAAAGGCTTTATCGAAGGTTAGGTCCAACAATGAACTCGATCGTCCTAGGTTAGGTATGCATGCCAGATCTCCTCCGGCTGATGCATCTACTCTTGTAATAGCTGGCTGTCTGCTGCCCCTCGGACGCTGCTCCTAATCGCCGAGAACGATCTTCGATGTTGTTCTAGGAATCAGCTCGATTATCTTCCTGTCCGGGGTACGTGCTGCGCGAAATCCTCAATTGAAACGCGATTTCGTTTTGCTGGCTGGCTCTTTCCCGTCGAGGACTGCTTCGAATGTAGAAGAACTAAGTCGTGACAAAATAATTGAGCCACTTCAATAAATTAATTTTTATTAATTTCAAGAGATTGTAGAATTGGAAGTGGTTACACCTTTCTGTCTCTTTTTCTTTCGTGCCTAAAATTCATACTCGTGCCTGCATAAGAACTGTTTCAATGGCCACTAATGCGATCATATTAAACGTCCGTAGCTCGAGTTTTGGACCCGGCTCAACGTCAACCGGAATGGTAAAGACCAGGGAGCTAAACGGGACCCGCGAAACATTAAACAGTAGACTGGTAGTGACATGTTCCTTTAGGGTTTTAACGTCAAGCGAGATGAACATGAAATCTTATCTTGTCGGTCGAGGATGTCCCCTTTTTATATCGCACGCTGAAATGCCTGGCCGGATGCGGCTACTTGTATCTACTAGATCCCCGGAGCCGAAAAAGCGCGCGGTTAGGCGCGCACACGATAGGATTTCACGCTCGGCTCGCGAATAAATGTCTCGCCGAAAGCTCTATCTCGACGGTGTATCGGAGACTTTATTCTTCAATTTCGTGTCGGACATCTCATCTCGGGTCTCGTGTCCTTCTCGTCGGGGATTAAACACTCTCGAAATATATGTGGGTATGTTTAGTCGCGCATCGTCGACTCCGAGATCAGATAGCGTAGGACTTTGGTGTGAGAGATGGTCTGACGTGTGGGGCAGATTTGTGAATTCGAAAGAGAGCGGAATAAGTGGCAAGTTACTGATAAACAACGTGGGATTAGCATATTTTATCTGAAGATATAATAGTTATTCATTTTCATAGCTTCTCGTTTATTTCCATAGGTTTTCAAGTGTTCTAACTACTTCATTTTCATTGGTTCATTTTTATTTTACACGAAAATGCACAATCTATTCATTAACGATCACGCACTATTTATTAAAGCCCTTCAAGAACGCCAGATTCTTACTTTCGATTCAAGGGTCGTTCAAGAATGCGAAGCACCATCATTCCAAAGTATCTCAAGAATGGGAGATATTCCGGGAACCTGTAGAAATTGTAGGGTATATCTATATTCTAAGGACATTCGGAATGCGAAGTACCAACATTCCAAGGGCCCTGAGTGCAATGTAACAACCACTTAAAAGACACTTATCATGGCTGATGCTTGAAAGATCTCGGAACTAGATGTTGCATGCATCAAATCCCACAATTTAGGTACATCTCGCAACTATGCTGATCTATGCAGCAATTTCCGAGGAGCGTATGAGGGTTAATGATCAAAATTGAACGAAGACTGTCGTAGGTGATTGCAATCGAGGCCCATACGAGGGTTAATAAGGTAATCGTGTCGTAAAGAGCAACTCACCGATGAACCGATGGAAAAAAGGAGGTACACGTCTGTCATACACGATGTATGAGGATAATAAGGATTCCGTGGTGAATAATCGAGCGCCCGTAGACTCTCGTGACGCGGTTTTAAACGTTAACGAGTAACGAAACTCCTCTCTTATCCTCTTATACGGGAGGCCAGAACCCCAGGAGCAGTTCTTATTCTCGAAGGAGCGAGCAGGGTAGCCTTGTGCACGAACTCTAAGCTACTCCAGAGGGAGCACACACACGCTCGCTCGAGCGCGCGCGCGCGGGGAGGGAACGAAACGCTAAAGTCGGCGAAAGGATTAATGTCCCCATCCTACGGGTTGCATTGTGACGTTTAAGAAGACCGTGAATCGTGCCGTGCCATGCATCACTCCTCGCTGGTACAAAATGCGTATGTACACAAACCGCAGTTGCATCTAAGCTACGGCAAAGTTATATTAATGGCACCGCCATTAGTTCCACTGTAGGACACTTGCATGGTTTGCTTAGTAAGAACACCTCCGCCTTTCTACCGTGTCCTCCCTTTCCGAGGGCCTCTTCCTACCCGACTTCCTCTGTCTCTTTGTACGCTCATCGATTTTTCTTCCCGACCCGAGTGATATAAACAACTACCTCCTCCTGGAGTCGCCTCTAATGTTTTTCGCCCGCGCTGCTGATAACTCGACGCTGGAATTCGTTGGTAGCTTGAGAATCTATCACACAGCGACTCAGGTTTGCCAAAACAGGACTGGAAATGAGATAACCGATCAGCAGAGGCTACTTGAATTGGTAATAATTATTATTAGTAGACTGCGGTTACATGCATTTATGACAAAAATGGGCAGTTGCAATTTAAAACAGTGAAAAAATGAAAAACATTTGCAGCTGAAGAACATTATTGAAGAATGAAACAAATTATTACTTGGCTCTTCTTTGTTGCAGTCGAGGCAAACAATTTTTATTTTGCATAAAGTTCCGCAGACTAATTATTAGTTACTAGATAATGAAGTTTGAACCTAACACTTTTGGGATAACTGTGGTGCTCTTCCATTTCTGTTCTCAACGACGTAACGAGCAGGGATGTATCGGGACGAGAAAGGTAAAGGAAAGATGCCTTTTACCAGCCACCTTTTACCTGGATTCTACTTACGCGATTTGGAGCGTCGACTCCTGGCTGGTAGATAACACTTGCGGAGATAATTAGAAAGGAAGACGTGACTCGTGCAATGTTGACCACCAGAATCCTCTCGGTTTTGAAGGCATCGACGGGGGTACACTTTCATCTGACGGTGAAAGGGGCACAGCAGTCCGAATAGGCTGCCTCCATCGCGCCTACGGAATCGGCTCGTTAATTCCGAGCGATTAATGATTAGTTCATCTCCGTGACTCGGAGAGGGTTCAGTGAACGCGCCGGAAAAGAAAGGAATTGTTTTACCTCGGTGGAATCGGTTCATTAGCTTCCAGCCATTAATTTGGCCTTTTTTCGAATGGGAATGGAAACGGCGAGAGGAATCGCGTGTCTCGCTACCGGCGTGTCTTCATTTTTCATTGCTGTCCGCAGTAACGTTTGTTTTCCTCCACCAGTCTCTCCGGCTGGAAGTCTACTTCCTGCTGCGGCCTGAAACAATCTGGCCATTAGGTTAATTTTCTCAACTTTGTCGTAGCCTTGTGCAACTGCTCATTAAACGACTAAGGTTGTGGGACTCTTTGTTTACTATGAACACAAAAATGCGGTAGCGTCGAACCAACCTAAATTGCCTACCGTAATTACCAAAAATTTAATAATCGGATCTGAATTTTACATGTTGTAATATTCTATTTGCGGTAATGTAAATGATTGTTATAAAAGTTCCTACTCTCTAATTGCATCTTTGGAAAACGAATCACAGTCTCTTTTATGTATTTATTTAACTGTCTAAGGAAGCTTATTTATAGGCTCTTAATGACTTAAATTTCAATTTATTGGTTATTTACTGTCTTCGACTGGTGAAGAAGCATTAAGCGACTAGTAAAGTGTTAAGCAGCTAGTTCATAAATCTGTCGAAATGTTCCCTTTTTGATCAGCAGGCACGCGTTAGGGGCTAATAAACTGAATGACAATGGCTGTCGTGTTTTACATTGCCTTCCGTAATTACCAAAAATTTAATAATCGTATCTGAATTTTACATGTTGTAATATTTTATTTGCAGTAATGTAAATGATTGTTATAAAAGTTCCTACTCTCTAATTGCATCTTTGGAAAACGAATCACAGTCTCTTTTATGTATTTATTTAACTGTCTAAGGAAGCTTATTTATAGGCTCTTAATGACTTAAATTTCAATTTATTGGTTATTAACTGTCTTCGACTGGTGAAGAAGCATTAAGCTACTAGTAAAGTGTTAATCAGCTAGTTCATAAATCTACCGAAATGTTCCCTTTTTGATCAGCAGGCACGCGTTAGGGGCTAATAAACTGAATGACAATGGCTGTCGTGTTTACTATGAACTCAAAAATGCGGTAACGTCGTCGCAGCCTAAATTGCCTTCCGTAATTACCAAAAATTTAATAATCGGATCTGAATTTTACATGTTGTAATATTTTATTTGCGGTAATGTAAATGATTGTTATAAAAATTCCTACTCTCTAATTGCATCTTTGGAAAACAAATCACAGTCTGTTTTATGTATTTATTTAACTCTCTAAGGAAGCTTATTTATAGGCTCTTAATGGCTTAAATTTCAATTTATTGGTTATTAACTGTCTTCGACTGGTGAAGAAGCATTAAGCGACTAGTAAAGTGTTAAGCAGCTAGATCATAAATCTGTCGAAATGTTCCCTTTTTGATCAGCAGGCACGCGTTAGGGGCTAATAAACTGAATGACAATGGCTGTCGTGTTTTACATTGCCTTCCGTAATTACCAAAAATTTAATAATCGTATCTGAATTTTACATGTTGTAATATTTTATTTGCTGTAATGTAAATGATTGTTATAAAAATTCCTACTCTCTAATTGCATCTTTGGAAAACAAATCACAGTCTCTTTTATGTATTTATTTAACTGTCTAAGGAAGCTTATTTATAGGCTCTTAATGACTTAAATTTCAATTTATTGGTTATTAACTGTCTTCGACTGGTGAAGAAGCATTAAGCTACTAGTAAAGTGTTAATCAGCTAGTTCATAAATCTACCGAAATGTTCCCTTTTTGATCAGCAGGCACGCGTTAGGGGCTAATAAACTGAATGACAATGGCTGTCGTGTTTACTATGAACTCAAAAATGCGGTAACGTCGTCGCAGCCTAAATTGCCTTCCGTAATTACCAAAAATTTAATAATCGGATCTGAATTTTACATGTTGTAATATTTTATTTGCGGTAATGTAAATGATTGTTATAAAAATTCCTACTCTCTAATTGCATCTTTGGAAAACAAATCACAGTCTGTTTTATGTATTTATTTAACTCTCTAAGGAAGCTTATTTATAGGCTCTTAATGGCTTAAATTTCAATTTATTGGTTATTAACTGTCTTCGACTGGTGAAGAAGCATTAAGCGACTAGTAAAGTGTTAATCAGCTAGTTCATAAATCTACCGAAATGTTCCCTTTTTGATCAGCAGGCACGGGTTAGGGGCTAATAAACTGAATGACAATGGCTGTCGTAATTACTATGAACACAAAAATGCGGTAGCGTCGACCCAGCCTAAATTGCCTTCCGTAATTACCAAAAATTTAATAATCGAATCTGAATTTTACATGTTGTAATATTCTATTTGCTGTAATGTAAATGATTGTTATAAAAATTCCTACTCTCTAATTGCATCTTTGGAAAACAAGTCACAGTCTCTTTTATGTATTTATTTAACTGTCTAAGGAAGCTTATTCATAGGCTCTTAATGACTTAAATTTCAATTTATTGGTTATTAACTGTCTTCGACTGGTGAAGAAGCATTAAGCGACTAGTAAAGTGTTAAGCAGCTAGTTCATAAATCTATCGAAATGTTCCCTTTTTGATCAGCAGGCACGCGTTAGGGGCTAATAAACTGAATGACAATGGCTGTCGTGTTTACTATGAACACAAAAATGCGGTAGCGTTGTCGCAGCCTAAATTGCCTTCCGTAATTACCAAAAATTTAATAATCGAATCTGAATTTTACATGTTGTAATATTCTATTTGCGGTAATGTAAATGATTGTTATAAAAATTCCTACTCTCTAATTGCATCTTTGGAAAACGAATCACAGTCTCTTTTATGTATTTATTTAACTGTCTAAGGAAGCTTATTTATAGGCTCTTAATGACTTAAATTTCAATTTATTGGTTATTAACTGTCTTCGACTGGTGAAGAAGCATTAAGCGACTAGTAAAGTGTTAATCAGCGAGTTCATAAATCTGTCGAAATGTTCCCTTTTTGATCAGCAGGCACGCGTTAGGGGCTAATAAACTGAATGACAATGGCTGTCGTTCTTTAACCTCGAACCGTGCCTTGATCGGGGACGGGGACGCTTTCCGCGTAATTACTGTCGTTCTAGAAGTAATGAAAGAGACATGTCTGCCGGCAGATGGGAAAAGGAGAGGATCACTGTCTCCGGGGGATTCCAGTTAGACGATCTTGCCTTCGGCCCGCGATATTACGCTATTATACAGATTCTGTCTTTCACGATAATTAAATCGTAAGACGGCCGTAACGCTATCGGACGGGAAGACCAGATTTAATGGGTTTTAATTACAGGTTCTTACTCTCGGCTACGGTGTCTTTAGAGGAAATCGGAGTTCGTTTGCTTCGGATCTTATTAGAGATCGCGAGGCTGTATTCACCGTGTTGATTCAAGGAATCAAATCCCTTTGAACCTCCTAGGTTTCCGAATTTAATTAAGTCCTGTTTCATTTACTCTCCAAGGTAATTTCTCTGATTGATCTTCCGTAATTACTGGACTGGTTCGTTTCCTCGTTCCTCGGCTTGACGTTTCGGTAATACCGAGAATTATAACGAGGATAAAAATGCATTTAGAAATTCAGTTCGAACACATTGCTCGTAAGTATCATTAGCATTTACGCGACTGGAAAACCTCGTTGACGTTTCTAATAAATGTCGGAGCGCCAATTGCATTTTAGAAGAAAGTATCGTAAAATTGGGTAATACCGTAGATTTATCGCGACAGTTAATTTTCAGATTGTCATTTTAATATTGCAATAGAATCGTAATGGCACTCACACTCTCTCGTAATTCATGTTCCTAGTGGGATACGATTACACGGTTCTCTTCGGGACCGGCGAAGTATACAACGTACGCTTAAGATTCCTGCACGTGTCACGCGCCGGGGTTCCCAGATAAAAAAAATCATATTTTCCATGCGCGAGCGTTCTGAAAGGCTAGTTGCGGGGAACTTTTATGGGACTTTATGGAGTGCACCTTTACGTAGTAACATTACACCGCGGTTAAGCGAGAGGAGCGACCAAGGGAGAGGTAACATTTCACTCCGGTTCAACGAGTCCGACAGAAAAATCGTTGCGGTCTATGCACTGGTCGCAACGCGGACCATAATATTCTTATGATTTGTCCAGATACAATCGTTTCTCGCGTCGGAAATTGGATCTGGCATTAATACGAATTCGGCCATGGGTTTTCCGGCTTGATTTCAGCAACGACGATGAAATTTCGCCAAGCGAATTACTCCGCGCGTAACACGAACGTGAGCCGCTCGAAAATATTCCGCTCGAATTTCGGGGAAGACAAAGAAATAAAATACCATGCGGCCTCTCGATTTAATTTTAGGATCTCGTAACAGAATCGTATTTTATCAGCAGACAGATTTTCATGCAAAATCAAAATTGTCCACAGTAATTCGTGAGAAAAATGTGTAGATCAAGTGCAGGACAGTAGAAACATTTAAACAATTTCAGTAGATTATTTTCAATCGATTAAAATAAACAAATTTTATAAGAAAAATTAAACCGACTTCGAAAAAAACACTAGAAAAATGCAATAACACACTAAAAAGTATGAAATAATTTGCATTTAATTTATGTGAATACACACGAACTTAAATAGAATACAAAATGGAAATTTTCGACACTGGAAATTACGAAAATCCTTAAATTCTCCTTACTGACTTACTGATTGCCAAGTTCACCATATTCCAATGAAATCATAATCGGCAACATCTGTCATTTGGAAAATTTTCAATTTTGCGCCGCCTCCGAAAAGATTTCATACTTTTTAGTGCATTTTTCACAGCGTTTTTTCGAAGTCGGTCTAATTTTTTTGTATAAAATTTTTTTATTTCGCTCTTTTTAGTGGAACGAGCAGAGTTTGCAGAACACCGTAGGGTGGTTTTTTCGGTCTTATGTGCAATAAAAACCGCAAAGAATGAAAAAATGCAAAATTTGTTTTCAAGGGACCAATCGGGAGACATACCCTACAAAATGGAGAAGGTTTTATTCCTGATTGGTCCATCCATCTCGGAGTAATCGGTGAACATACATGAAATAATTCATTTTTCGCAAATAAAATACAATATGCTAAAGGTTTCGTTCCGATTGGTCCATCCATCTCGGCGAAATCGGTGAACATACATAGAAAAAAAGCGAAAAAAAAATTAAAATGAAAAGGCACATACAGATCGAATTGAGTAACCTCCCCTCTTTCGAAGTCGGTTAAAAATGATTAAGAAATAAATCGAATAAAATCACCACTAATGAAGAAGATGGCATTTCGTTTTCCAAGCTATTTTTATCCAACATGTGGACCCATTTCCAACACCAAATGGAAAAGACAAGAATGAATATATCAAGTTTAAACTTGAATGTTCCGTGGCCACTTTGCGACTCAATCCCGAGATTGCTAGGGTCGAGACACGATCGTGTGACACTTGGCGCCGCACAGTGGGCTCGATTGAAAAAGTACACGACATTTTTGAATAACTCTTAAACCACTGAAGATATTGCAATGAAATTTGAATTGAATATATAAAAAAATCATTCCTTTTCAATGATTTTTAACTTAATATATTTCACATTTGTATAACCGTTTTTATTCATTTAAAACAGCTTTATAAATTATTTATTCTATAATGTATTTCATATTTTCGCTATTTAATGCAAATAGATACGATGTTTAAGTTTTACATTCTTGAGAAAAATTTGTTAAGGCCGAAAATATTAAAAAATTGCAATTTTTACCACTTTTGATCGTTTATAATTCGTAAACCAATTAACCAATTTTAATGAAATTTTCAGAGCGTATATAATTTATAACAGTTGACAAAACACATTTTTTAAATTTTCGTTATTGGCCCAGCTAAAAAAGTTGTAAAAATCAATTTTTAGTATTGTTTTTCACAATTCCGACCAAATGCATTTTTTCAACTTATTTATTAGACGTCATTTACTAAAGTAATTCTTCTAGCCTTACAGGGAAATTCAAATCGTGTGGTCCATTCATATAAAAGTTATTCTTATTTAAAGTGTATGGAATCAGTTATGTTCCTTATTGTATATGAAGTTCTAGAAATAAAATGTAATTGATATATATTAACTTACTTGATGTATTATATTAAATAATATGAACAGAAAACGTATAAAACTGAAAATAATATCGAAATCACAGTACTGCTCAGGCTGATAGTTCTGCTCTGACTGACAATAATTCTGTTTCAATCCACAATTTGTGTCGACAAAACAAAACGTTTGAAAAGAAATTTCAAAAGATTTGAAGATCGATTTCGTAAACAATTACAATGTAACTTATGCACTGTCGAAAAGAATTCGTCAAACTCAATGCAGTCAAAATATCAGAGATGAAAGACTGACTTATTTACTGCAAAATATAAATTAATATTAAATAAAAATATAATATAAATATAAATATTCAACACAGTTCTGTCAGACTTTCAGAGGCTGCATAGTTGACGAATTTAGCGCGTAGCGCGCGTCCGAGCGCGGACAAGATAACGCAACGCGGATGTCTTCAGACAATAATATGTTGAAAAAGGACTCGAAGGAGGAAATCATTTTTGTCACATTACATAGAGGAAGGTTCACTGAAAAGATCCTTACTTGTTAAAAACTGGGATCTCCTGGGACCAGAAAGATCGCGCATGTCAAAGATACAAATTTTCAACGATTATTTTCATTTTGCTCAGTATTTTTGAAAAATATGTTATATATCATAATTGTCAATGAAAAGTATGATTTCTTATCAATAAAGTGTGCATTTTGATGTAGAAAAAAATTCAGGGCAAGAAGTTAGCACAGTTATCAGTACACTTTAAGAATGAACAGCCAAATTATGTAGGGAAAATCGATATTCTTAAACTGTCTAACTTCATGCGTGTATCACAACTAGAACTGCTATTGTATTTGAATAATTTTATCATTTTCGTGGTCGGTGGACATTTAGAAATCGATATCAATTGAAAAAATATCAAAATTAGAAAGTTGATTTTTTCGCAAAATGTCGCGTACTTCTTCAATCGAGCCCACTGTGCGCCGTGTAGTTTGTTAAGGACGCAGTAATTTCTTCGTCGGAGTAATTACGTATGCACGGAAGTATCATCAACGATTGCCTAGCCTTCGTCCCCATTGAAATCCAAGATAGCGGGAGTCGCCGGATAGATTTGCGGTAACATTGCCTCGGCAAATTGCGAATGTAATCGCACGCGATACGCGCTCATCCGGTAAACAAGCACGGGACAGTGATCGGAGACAATGTAGTCCGTTTGAGGCTGCGAAGCCTATCTGGTTGCGTGTCGGCCGATTCTTACCCTTGCAGTTGCCGTTAATTGAAAGCCCGACACGGTTCCGTTAATTGTGGAAAACAGGTTAATCGTCGGTCACCGGAGAAACGAAAGGGAAACGCGGCGTAATCGTCCGGGCAATAATTGAGGGGAAAAACAAAGACGTCGAACGTTCCGGGGAATTTTTCACTTCTCCGGTGTGTTGCAACGTTGCTGGCTGGTTTTCTTCTGCAAAAACGTAGAGGTTCTTCGAATCACTCTAATCGAGTAAGAGGGATTCGTGGAAATTGCTCAAGTTGGGCATACCGCTTAACCGTATCGAATTCGACGGTTTCCTAAGAGGGAAATTAAACATTCCTGTGTGAGAGAGAGACATTGATACTGCACTCGATGCATTCTGACTGAAAATTGGAATTACTGATTCGTTGAATAGAACTTCTACACTTCTATGGCTGGGAAAAATGTTTGACTGCTGTTTCCTTCGGAAGTGCAAAACCTGACAGTCTGCCAGCTACTATGGCGGCTGTTTGCAGCCCGGGGAGTGATTGGGTTAAATAGATTCATCATCGAGGCTGTCATTCGTGAAAACTGGCCACCCCCACTTTCGTGAAGGACGTCTGTCACAGCCAACGAAGAACACAGTATTCACAGCAGGTATAACAGAAACGCTCTGGGCAATCTAATCCAGCGCATTCCAGCTGTCAGTGCGCATGAGAGCGGCTAGCAGCCACCTAGGCACACCCCGCTCGTAATATGCAGATGAGAGTATAAATATGAAACATGAGATCACTAAGCCACCTACGGGTCCGCTGTTACACTGCCGCCGAGCGCGTTGCAGCTCCTCCGACACGCATGTATGCACCGATGCACTGCGAATATGCGCACCGACGTGGATGCACGCGTGCACCACCGCCCCAGAACAGGCTCATCTCACGAGCCCGTAAAAAGCCGCGCCGGAAAATACGCCGGGAACGGAGCACTCGTGGGAAATGATCGGAAACGCCCGCGTAGAACCACTTAGGACTTGGGCGAACGTCTTCTGTTGTTTATTCACTGCACTGGTCCTCATAAAAAATTTGTTTCATCATGGATGCATCATCTGGTGCTAAGAAATGGTCGACCACTTACGATTCTATAAAAAGTATCACGGTATATTATTTCATGATTGTTATATCATCATTGTTATGCAGTTGTGTTGAGTTCGATGGCTTCTACACATACATATGTATATTCTTAACAAGAGTAATACAACTGCAAGAACATTAGAACGAGAGAAAGATTGTAGACTGCACAGAATAAATGACTTCTCACATGACGTTCCTAACAACAAAACGAGTAAAAGTAGCGATACTAATTGAAGCAGAAGTGAGAAATGAAGAAGTTATACAATTTTCGTCTAGGCTGGTTAAACTTTCATGGATTACAATTTGCAAGCCTCTAACTCGATTTACGACCCCAAAGCAGCTGCACAGTACGGTCTAATTGCATAATGCAAAGTTGCTTCTTCGAGTAATCACAGTATCTTTTGTCAGGTAGCATAATCTATGTGCAATTAGGACTCTGCAGTTCTTTTCTGCATGTAATCCCCGTATTCAGAAATTGAAATTAGCGACCGTGAAGATGACGCTAACGAAAGTACTTTCGCCGTGGCTTACAATTTCAGGATCATAAAGCCGGCCGCGCATTACGAGACTAGTTTCTCTTAGTTGTCCACGGTAATTACACTATTATCCGAGGAGGCAACTAAGTAGCGAATGGTCTATCATCGCCGAAGAATAGAGAAAACCATGGTTTTCCTGTATTCAATTTTCAACGAGCTTGTTTCCGCTGCTTTCGCTGAAACTCACGACCCGCGAAGCCGTGGAACAGTCATTAACACCGAATAAATCAATAAGTATCGCGCTCTCTCGAACTTTTACTTAAACAATTTTTTATAGTACGGTTTACGAAAAGTTCTACGACATTTGAATTATCTATAGTTTCCTTCGAATCTTCATTTTTCACACACGCAATGACAATAGAGAGACGATTCGCGTATTATACTTGCAGATTGCTAATTGTTACACTTCTCTAGCCCGTTGTTTGAAGTCGATGACGAATGATCGGGACACGTCAAGATGATTTGTCATCGGCTCTTCGGCATTATCGGCCTGTAATTGTGCATTTCAGGACTGTCATTCGATGCCAATCGGAGATTCGAGCAAAGGTTTCGTTCGTGGACTATTGCAACAGTCAGAGGTGCAATCATACCGATCATATTTCAATAGGCACGTCATCGATGAATAATTCTCCGACATTACAGCGCGCGATGCGATAATAACAGAGCATGACTTACATTTATTCTCAGATGTGATGATAAAATAATTAAGTTCTAATCTGCTAATCAGCTGATCTTTTGTTTCCGTATTGCATGTCACGAGACATGTATTGTGCGCATGCAAGATGTGTGATATTTCGTAAAACTTAGTTCATTGAACTCAGGATCTTTCATCGCTTCGCGGGTCTAATACAATTGCCATGGGATAAAACCATTTGCTTCTTCATCTCAACTAACTATTATTCCGCAGAAAATTTCTCAAAATTTATGATCGTGGTGCAAACAGTCACGTCTTGCATCAAACTTAAGAGTCAAGAGAGATGCTTAGACGACGTCACACGCTACATTTCATAATTCTGAATTTTATTCTAAATGTAGCCTCTCAAACCCAAGTACACCGTCTAGACATTTTCTAGAAAACACTTGAAGTAACGACTTGCTATGAATAGACACATGCCACACTTGTCAGTCGATTGTCAGCGCAAATGGTGTCTTTAAAAGTTCAATATTGTCGCTGTAGCACGCCGTGTGTCGCAAGATTGCGCTTATGCGCGCGTTGAAGTCACCTAGTGGCGTTATGGTAGTTTGCGTTAGAGTTGCGACAAAAGCTGCGCGAAATGTCTTTCCTCGGTGTTTACATAGTGCTGCGAGAATAGTAGAATTTCAGTCTGCAAGAATCACTATTATCTTCAAGTTCAGCAATACAGAACCAAAGAGGTTCGCTCTTATCATTGCTTTGCTCCAGCACAAGTAGCCTAACCGGCGCAACGGTTACGAAATCCTCGGCTCAGCGCGGCGTTAAACAATGACCACAGTTCTCGTTTGTCTGTCGTGGTCACGCGTGCTCGCAACGAGAAATCCATCTACCTGTTCGCAGAAAACGGCCAATTGACTTTGAACGGTGCCCTATTGCCATGCGACCGTGCCGTTAATACGCCCACCCGGTCCCGATCGATATTTCATTGGCGGCGGGATGTTGCTAAAGCTAAGTGGCACACGCGTCGCTTTGATTGATTTAAACCCGAGCACGGTGTGCGTGGAAACGGGTGTTATGCACGCACAGTCGCCTGTGCAACGCTGGCGTGAATAACAGTTGCCGGTCTACCCCCGATAATTATATCCGCCGCGTTGAATTTAAGTGGCTGTGACATCGGTAATGTTATGATCGCGACGGTAGCGCAGTACTTATCGCCGATTAGAACCGATTTGCCGGCACACGATATCCTCGGACTCGCTGGGAAAGCGAGTTTAGGATCGTATCACGGGGACAGGCCGCATAACGTGGAACTGCGTTATGTAAATTTTTAGATAACTCCACGTGTTCAGCTAGCTTAATAAAGTAATAAAGTCGCCGTGACTTTAGGGCATGATCAGAACTAGGGTTGCCAGAAATGTTTTATGCAAATATAGAAGAAGTGGTGAAAACTGCAATTATGTATACAGGGTGTGTATACAATCTTTCCGCCGCGCGTGCACTTTGTCCACATTCATTGAAAACAAATAACATATCACAGCTTTCTGTATGTGAAAACTTACTCGTTCTGAAAGATCAAATCGTGATATACTAAACTACGACTGAAGGAATACTGTCTATAAGTTGATTAGATCGATGACACGATGACACACTGATGATTCTGAACCGTAAGTGATAAATACAATCATAATATGGGAAGCGACGAGAATAAACATAAACTGAGACGCCCTAATTATAGCAACAACGAAAAATCTAATACAAAGAGCGGAGTTCTGTATCATAGATGGTGGATCGCAGTTCGAACATCTGATGTAACTTGATTTATATTATAAGAAATAATTTTTCATTAAAATTACGTTTGCACAAAATTTTCAAGTTTGAGGTCATTTCAAGGTCATAGTGTGATACACTGTTAAATTCGTCTCGACGTCAGAAACAATCCCATGATGTCCAAAGCATGTGGTGCCATTTAAAGAAGTCAAGGTGACCTTTACTTTTTTACGTAAAAAGTGTTTTTTTCAGATTTAAGAATATGCGTACATGTAGCTCACCAAGTACTGAGAAACTTTTGTTTAAAACATTTTTTAATTACACTACCGGAAATCCCTAAGAAATGGTGACATAACTTAACGGACACACCCTGTAAGGTGAAGTGCCCTAAGTCTGGACAGTCCAAAAGTGATACCTAAATCTGGACAATTGAATTTTCATAGTAAAATCAGTAATTAAGAGATTAAATAATTATATTATATATTCTGAGGCCTTAGCTACAAGTAGGTGTGAATATTATTTCATTAAGACATCAATTGAAATTTAAAGATGAATTCAAAGTTCATCTGAAAACAGTATACAAAATAGTCTATTTACATGCGAATCATGTGCATTTATAGTTCGAACTTTTGTTAGAAAAAAAGATATAATTTAAGCCCTCAGACAAAAAATAATTATCACGCATAATAATATTGATATTTTAAAATAAATTGGCAATCGAACTTAACGTAAATAATAATTATTAATCCAAATATTAGATGTCCAAGACTAGGGCTGTTTTCAAATATAAGTACTCCATACTGGGACGCGATGACAGTAGCTGTCCCACTCTAAGCTTATACGCAATGTGCTTACACCTGAAGCCGGACACGTGTTTGTGAATAAAATCAACGCATTATTTGCAAATTATTTAACTACATGTACGTATAATTAGACTTCTATTAGCTTGAATAACGTATGTAGAAAATGTATTCCGGTTGTGACGTTAATAATACTTTATGTTTGTATCGTAAATCTATCAGTATTACTACCTAACCTTAAAAGTTGTATTATGACAAGTTTTATTAAAACAGTAAATGAAAATAAATATATATTTGGTTAAATAATACAATACTATAATCTATGATAAGAATACTACATATTACGCAAAGCATCTTCTATTCGTCATGCGCAATAGCGCCACCAACCAACGTTTTAGGTTATGTTTGCTCGATCAACTCGTAAATTGAATTTGTCCCGATATAGGCTTTACTTCTGTCCAGGTACTAGCTTAGATTGGATTTAATATGTCCAACTATAGCTTTGAATTATTCTTGTTAATACAATTAAGATATTAACCGAAACAATGATTTTTTTATTTTAAATTACTTTACAAATTCTGAACTGTATGTTAAAACTCTTAAGAAATTGTTTTTGTTTATTTAAAGTGATAAAATTTAAAATAGAAAAACATTCTGTCCACGCATAGGGCACTTCGCCTTATATGAGATAGGCTCAAAATATAGGAGTTCAAGTAAAAGAGGTACACTGCACATTCTAAACTTTTTCATTCAAAGATTTTTGAAAATTCCTATAGGTACGTAAAGATCAAGTTGAAATATAGAAGAATCATATCAAATATAGAAGATCTGGCAACCCTAATCAGAACAGCTGTGCTGCACCTAATGCTGACTAGCTAGCATACCATAGCTGTAAAGGAATCTTCTGTATAAATTTTTAAACAATTGTAGACAACAAACGAGGTCAGGTTTCGCTTCGTCATTGTCGAAGATTTGTGTGGTTGACAATGATTCGTCCGGTGTTCCTTCAAGCATTAAGCTGATGTTTTTTCTGGACTTTGATGGCGACGTTGCCACGTCGGAGAAGCTGGACTCTGTTATTTGTCTACAGGCAGAATCACGGACCATAAAATTATCGGCACGAAGGGCAAAGGGCCTGTGCGTGGCGTGCAGGCACGTGATCGTGAACGTGGCCGACTAAGAAGCAAAACAAATGGATTGCCAGCCGTTCGAATGCTTCGCGTGTTAACTTCTAACATCGGGGGTGATGGCAATTAAACCTTGATTGCGCCTAACGTGGTTATAGATGGCGGTAGCGTATCAGAAATTGGTGAACTTCAGTGGTTGAACTCGGGAATTCATGGAACTCGATATTGACGGTATAAAGGGTATGTTAAAAACGGATGAACAAGTGCGATTTCGATTGTAGATGGTTTCTGATAGGTGGAATTCGATCCAGCTGACCCAGAACCCACAGAATCCGATATAGCCGAACTCGGACTCGCAGAACCTGATACAGTTCAGTCTGGGCCCATTGAACTCGACACAATAACATCGAACTGAACTTCGATCGACGAACCTTCATCTACCCATAACTGATCTTGGGTACATCAAATCCTACGCAGCTTATCTTGATCGTGTGAAGCTTCACGTTATTGGCCCCGGGATTCTGAGGTTGGGAACTCATGATTCGAAGACTTTCAAAAGAAGCCTCTTAGAACGGATTTAGAGGTCTCTATGCACAGTTGCTTGACAAAGCGAGCCCTGCGTCATCCGAAAGTCGGCAATGAATCAATCCGGTATAAATTTTATTAATATGAATTTGAAATGACGCGACACGATTTGAATAAATCAATATTTCCCGGGCTACCGATGCATCATCAGTTCGGCCGTGTATGTTCACATTCCGGACACGTTTCTTGCGCGTTAATGTAGCGGCGCGATTCGACAAAACTTTCACGAACGCTTTTGTACAAAGGAATGCGAGGAGGGATCACTCTCTCCGTTGTCAATCTTCTCGATTCGCGAACTATGCTACGTTGCTTCTAATAACGATCGCGTCCTTTCGCGAAAGGTTGGCACCAACGTTTCCTTCATTGCATTTAGTTGTCCTCCGCGCGCAACAATAGTATAATATAATAGCATGTGCGCGCGGGACACTGTTCCCCCGGTGGTAATTACTCAAGTAATTATTGCACAAATTTCACTGATTACTGCAACGGCTGCATATCACGGGCGAAAATATGTTTTCACTTCGGCGGATGTGGCACGAGGACGTTCTTTGTGACAGTCCGTTGTCACCGAGCCGCGCGATTCGCATTACGGTCAGTGCCGCGTAAACTGCTAAGTATACTAAGCGTGTGTTCCGCGAAACACGCGAATTCGCGTGACACATTTCACTGGAACTTCAGTCCGTCAAAAGATCCTCTCGGTTTCGCATGCAATTTTCTCTCTCGGACGTTGCGTCCGCGCGATTGCAAAGACTTTTTATGGACGCGGTCTAAAAACAAACTCGTCTTCGGATTTTTTCATCGGGTTAATTGTGCGCTGACGCAAGTCGCAGCTGCGGGGAATTGCGACAAAGCTCTCTGACTTCCGTAAGAACCGTGCAACGAGGAAGTGGAGATTCGGTGTCTGGGATTCGACACTGTCTGGCTACTGATTGACTTGTTCACAGCAATTTTTATTTCGCACAATAAATCGCAGTCTGCTGATTAATTTTTATAACATTCGACGCATAAAACATTGCCACCTTCTTAACCATTCTTTTACGAAAGGTTTAATGCTTGTACGACCAGGAAGCATTCGCTGAAGAATGCAACAATCGCAATAATGGCTTCATTACAGAGCTAATTATTATTAATACAATCGCTAATAGAATAGCTTCTCGAACAAAGCAGGATTTTCTATATCGGTGTCGAGTCTTGAGAATATCTGTTTTAGACATTCTCATGCACATTGCACTGCGCGTCTTAATTAACGCCGATCCTTCTTGTTGGAATTGTTTAACAAGAAAATTTACGATCTATTGTATTGATTAGTATGTCGTACATGCTAAATTAGAAAATAATTTTCATTTACTAGTCTGTTCTGTTGCATGGTGCTACGTTCAATTCATTGGAGGTGAAAATTACTTAAATTTTTTAATTGTTATGACCTGTCTGTTGCTTTAAATTTCCTCTGCTCATTTTTGTCATAAATGCATAAAGATGTACGCTCTACTCATTAATGACTACCACGAGTTCATTAAGAAAACGAATGTTGTTCACCAGTGTCATTAACAATTAAACGAGTAGCAGATCAACGATCGTCCATCGCAAATCGTAAATAAGACAAAAGTGCATCAGAAAAGCTGCGTCTCGGTGCATTCCGTCGAAAGCTGCGCCGCCGAAGCCGGGGGTAACGACCACGGCTGCTTTCATAAACGGAAAGTGCATCGGTACGTGGATCTCTTATTGGTCCTTTTTGCGCTTTCGGATCACGAAGTCTGTACGCTAATTGATCGAGTCCAAGCACGGTTCCACTGTTGTATACACGGATGCCCTTAGGCCCTGAACGTGGATAATGAAGATGCGCGAGCACGACGGTTCCTAGAACCTACGCCCTTCCTTTTCTCCCTTTACCGTCTGCTCCTCGGCTTTCTCTCTTCGTTCGTTCCCCAACGTTTCTGCGCTCCCAGTATCGTGCTTTCTCCACGATACGCCGTGGCTGCGTTCCGCGCCGCGGGAGAAGCCTCGAAATTGCATCTCGATTCTACGAACCCCTCGATAAATTCGGCTAATAGACCCCGAGTCATCTTCTCGCCCCCGGCCGAATTAGAATCACGCTCGAAGATTGGCTGCTGCGCCCCGAATATCTTCTTCGATTCTAGTCCGCATCGATCTTGCACTCTGCTTCCTACTGCTTCTGGGAGAATCGATTAAGCTATCTTCGTTTAGAACAAATTAGAGTACCCTCGGATATAGTAATCGTGTTCATCCTACAATGACCAACGACTGTGTACTGACCCTAAAAAATGTAAAGTAAGGAAAATCAATCATTAATCGTGTTACAGTACTGTAATGCTTGTAGCACTTTGAAATTGTTATTTTAAAATATAAAATCGCTCGAAACTGCCAACTCCATTTTTTGCACCAACAATGTGAAGTCTTTTATAGATTTATGTTATTATTTTAAGAATAGAAGGATTACCTTTCAAAAATACGTGATCGTCGCCCATAATTGCAGTTCTCTATTCCAAGCCGGCCGTTCCCACCCGTGAGTATTTTAAATTTGAAAGAAGACTTCAATTCCGAGCGCAATCGTCGGCGATCACGATTTACGATCCGGATTTCAATATCGTAATACCGTCATCAAGATTTCGCCGGGAGTGAAAAAAGAAGGTCTCGGTCGACGAGGGTTGAAAGGAGCAGTCGTAAAACGAATTATTAGCAGCGCGAGGAGGACAGCTCGCAGCGGAAAGAGGAGCGCAGAGAGGGACTGGAAGCAGAAATTATATGACAGGAGGGTTACCCGCGAACTAATCTAAATAAAATAAATGGTGGCGAGAAATGCACGCGGAGGGTGTTTCTCTAAGCTGCTCGCCGGCATGTCTTCATCAGTTTCGCTCACCGCGAATTTTTATTCTTCTTTCGGGCCCCACCATCTTGCCTATTAAACGCGGCGTAAGCTCCGTCGAGTCGGGTTTCGCAAACTGCACTGTCGTCGATGCGCGAACACGTGCGATACTAAAATTTATGGAAAATTTCAAGCGAGCCCATAAACGCTGGGGGATTCTGCGAAGAGAAATAATCGAGTCACGTATCACGCTATGAAACCGTGAGTTAGAGGATAAAATCAGCTGGAAGTTGGCGCACGTCGAAATTCGAATTGCGAACTCTCTCTTCTGATCCTTCAAAAAATCCTAATCAAAATAGGAAGCCACAAATCAGTCTCGAAACGTTATCGTATACGTAATCTGCATGCAGATTTGTAAAATGCAAGGAAGTCTTTTCGAAGGAAATTTTTTCTTAATTCTGGTATTGCATAAAACAGCCTATGCAAATCGGAATTATAGAAATTTAATTTCAACTATAAATCTCGTATTATCAGAAGGAGATTGAAATCAGATGAGATATTACATCCTTCACTGGCGGAATCTATGAAATCGTTTATCTCATTCCACAGTCTAATTATTACGTATCAACTGACAGTTCTCGATCGAACATAATTTCAGATTCTGTTGCAGGAACGTTCTCCAGCCGCGATGAATATAATTTTGTTAAACTGATAAGCCCAGTGGTGATTTTCCCAGCGCGTTGACCTTCCGCGACTCCGGCGCAATTTTAAATCTCCGTTATGTGCTCGATGAATGAGCGTTATTCCTGCCGTGTGGTTACGTTTATTACGCATGAAATTTAACATCCTCGAGGCCCGGTATCTCCACGATCGATCTACAGAGATACATATTCAGTCTGGATCCTCTCGCGGACTCGCGCGGAAAACGCCGGCCGCGATTTTTTACGTAAGCGAACGACTCATAAGCGAGCCAATAATTACAACGTGTATGAAATATTTAATAAGCAAATGCAACTTTCTCTGCGGCTAGAATTCCTGGTCGACTCATTGGATTCTTATTTGAATGCGAGTCATCCGGTCGTCGGAGAGGAAACTCGTCAGTCGCGTGAAGTGAACCATGTTCCTACACGTTCTAATTGAATCATTTCGGTTTCTTGAATACGAAGATAATTTATCATAATTTTATGATAATTCACAATCATAATTTTAACAATTCGGTGAAAATTTTAAAGCATCAACAAGCGCGATAAACCTGTTGTAATTCCGAAAGATCGTAAAGGTCCGTTCGTCGCCGAGGAAAGGAGAACACCAGGATCTCGGCGGATCTATAAGTTACAAGAAGTCAATTAAAGAGGAAACGAAAAGGCTGTGCTCGGGGTATGTATATCGCGCCGCAAAGGCGAATCGAATGCACGACATTCGAGCTAACGATCCCGAAAGGTGACGCAAAAGTAACCTACGCATTCGAAAGTTCACGTTCCCCGATCGTTGGGATCCAGTCTTCTCCGTGGTTTCCAATCGAGCGGAGAAAGTCTGGCGATGGTTCACGCGACACGGCCAACGGGGATCGAAAGGTTCATCCTTATCGGTCTCCCCTTTGCGGTGAGAATTAGTTGACACGCTCGCTGCAAACCTTGCGGGCTTTTGTTAAATTTTTCTGAAAAATATACAACTCGTACATCTGAATTGTTCTATCTATAATTAGTAGACTGCGGATGTTTATGTAAATGCATATTTTTATCGAAAATAGATAAAAAACTGGGACCAAAACAGAAATTTGTTCTGTCATTAGAGGATTTTAAAAACATAATTTTTATTTTACATATTTTGCATATTGCATATGTTTTGCATAAGTGCATATTTCTTGCATAAATTTTGCAATAAATATTTAATGCTACGCCAGAATAAATAAGATAGATGTGCCTAAAAATTTATAAAAATAAATTACAAAATATGCCATTGCCACCAGAACCTGTAATAACAATATGGGGAACCTGGTCGGAAGCAGCGTTTTTATATGCAACGCATTTAGAAGAAATAAAAGACATAGAATCGTTCGATGAAAAGGAGGCTTGGTCAATTAAATCGGCGAAAGAAGCATTACGATGTGTGCATTTACAACAAAATTTAACATTTATTCAGAGCCATTTCCAAATGTTAGCCATGAAGAAATTGGAAACAATAGGATTACCTCTAATGGAATCTATAGATTTGGTAACTACAGTTATAGAAAATTTAAAAATTATACCCGATGATTATGGAGAAAAGGTTACACATAAAATGGAATCTTTATTAAAACGAAATGTACACTTTAATGTATTACTAAAAATAAGCAAGATTTTGAAGGGTGAACACGTTGAAGGACCACGAGAGGTTCTGGCACATCATTGGGGTTTAAATATGCCCCTATAACATCATGTGATGTAGAACGCTCTTTTTCAGCGTATAAATTAATTTTAATAGACAAGAGGCATCAATTTATAATCGACACTATAGAAAAAACTATTGTTCTATGTTGTAATTTAAATTATAATAAAAAAAACAATAAAATAATTACTATTTTACACATCCATACATGCATTCCCTATACATATATTTAGCATATACCTTGCATACATCTTGCATACATCTTGCATACATCTTGCATATATTTTGCATATTTCGACATATTATAAATGCATAAAGATCCGCAGTCTAATAAGTAGTTTTTTAACCCTTTGCACTCAGAACTATTGCTACACGAAAACTAAACATTTCCTCTAAGCTAGAATATTTCCACTCTACACAATTTGCTCATGCAATACTCAACTGTTTAGTAACTTATTTGATATGAAATAATTTCATAACGTAACAATGATTTTACATTACTGATATAGCAATGTTTAGTGGTGCCTCAGAATCGCCACTCGAGTGCAAAGGGTTAACAAACTGTGCCAAGCGATTGGAAGCCCTTTCCCGGAAGCGTATAATGTCCAGGATTTCGTTCGATAGATCTAGATCCCGATCGATTCCGTGTCCAATTATTTTTGCAACAGCGGACAGTTACAGCTCTAAACGGATACCCGTCAAGTTTCGAGTCTAACAACTGCTAATTGAATTTGTTTCTGTGCTCACGCGGTGCATTATTCTGACCAGCAGGCAGCTGCTAGTTTTGGGTACAGGTAATAAAATCGATAAGGTATATGTACGTTGGCTAACGAGCCTATTCAGCGACGAACGATAGAAACGAGTTAATTAAAGGGACTCTGTTTGTCTGAATATTACGACCAATTTACGGCTTAAATTATTGATATCTTCTGGCCAATCTAATTTAATGGGTCTGCTATTATAGCTAACAAATGCGATATGTCTTTCTCCGTGTGCCAAGCATTGCTCTTAGTTCGCAGGAACTTTCGAATGGTCTCGAGATCATCTGGGAGATGCGATGTTTCAATTGTAAAATATTTAATTAGCACCGTACTTGCGCTAGAAACGTGTGCTTTCGGTAAACTATGCTAGGAGTTTAAACATGTTTAAACAATCATTAAAGACGGAGAGACACCACTTTTGCACCAATTTTTGAGAATACTTTTCAATTTATCTCAAACAATAAGGGTCCAGTGGAAAATCGAACTATACCACTCGATAGAGCAGACTTTTATCTTGAGAAACCCCGCTTTGAAGTTTGAAACGTCGACGTTGTTTTCGAACCAGAAAGCAAAATATCTTCGCCCGACATGAGTTTCCGCCAGTGGCGCTCGAGACGAGATACGGCGCAGCGACGGGATACGGAGCGGCGAACGACCGTTGTAATGGCGAGCGCCACTGGCGGCAACTCATGTCGGGCGAAGATATTTTGCTTTCTGGTTCGAAAGAAACGTCGACGTTTCAAACTTCAAAGCGGGGTTTCTCAATATAAAAGTCTGCTCTATCGAGTGGTATACTTCGATTTTCCGCTGGACCCGTATTTTTTGAGATAAATTGAAAAATATCTTCAAAAAATGGTGCAAAAGTGGTGTCTCTCCGCCTTTAGTGATTATTTAAACATGTTTAAACAATCATAATGTATTAATATTTGATATCGCTGTATTCGGGAAAGTCTAAAGAATCTTTTGCTATAAAGAACAATTCAATATCATTTATAATAACACTACAATATTTGTTTAAAGTTGAAAAATATGTCTTTTTTTCAAAGTCATGTTTCTCAAAAACTGTGCGTATAGGGAAAAAATTAAAAACACATTCGGAATCAGCGCAAAAATCTCTATACGAAGGACCCAACAGTAATTAGGAAACAAATTTGGTGTTGGGCAGTGTTATTTGATCAGTCCGCCAGGTCCAGCAAAGAGTCAGTTGTTCTATCATCTGATCATCTGGTTATTCGTTGATACAATCATCAAATTGTTCAAATCTTGTAGTTTCCTTATTAAAATTTATGCTGCTCATATAATAGACCACTCTTAAACATATATCATCTCTAATTTGCTGTATTATGCACGCTTAAATAGCACTAATTCGCATTCAGGTCTTTACCGTGACACGATTCACAGCTCGCCCCATAAAACGCGGTTTTATTATCAACGGCAGATCTGCTTTGCGAAAAAATGCCGTCGCGCGACATTACCCTGCTACTTCCTGGAGGTTTCGGCGAAACTCGGCTTCGAGGATCCTTGAAAGGGCGAAACGAGTTTCGGAACCGGGTTACCCACATAAGATACGATATACATTACTTTTTGCTCGCGTGATCCTCCGCCGAATTTCTCGCATCGTTCTGCCCTGCCATCCGCAAATTTAACCTCGTGTAACGAATTCCAAGCGATTTCGTCTGATCGTTTCATCTGAAACTGCGGGCAACTAACCAGTACCCTACCCGATCTATTTATCGAGGTCACCTTAAACTACTGTTTACATCGCGATACCAAGGTCACATAGGTTTACATGAATAGGACTGTACGATTTCTTTTATCAGTTTGTAGAGAAGATCACAAAATACTCAAAAAGCAACTTTACATTTTTATTAACCCCTTCTGCTATTACTAGATAGCGGATTTTATGCATTTATGACAAAAATGAGTAGACGTAATTTGAAACAGCATAATCATTAGAAGAATTTCAAAATATTGTAATATTATTTTCAACCTATGAAACATATTAAGAAGAAATATAAATTTTTATTTCACTCCAGTTTGTTGCAATTTAGGTAGAAAATTATATTTCACATAAAAATCTGCTGTCTAACTAATGGGTTGGCAAGAAAGTAATTTCGGTATTTTAAGGTGAAATAAAATCTAATTTTGGGAAAATTCTGAAGTTTTATGAGCGCGGAATTATGAAGCTACCAGAATGATGACGGAAGATCATCGAACAAAATGGAAAATACTGATTGAAGTTCATTGCTTGAATAAATAAATTGGCTTTTATTTCACCTTAAAATACCGAAATTACTTTCGTGCCATTAGAGAATAAAAGGCAAACAATGCATACACATTTTGTTTCTCTTTTAAGAAATTATGAGCTTCGAAGAGGTTCCAACTAAATCGTATGTACAAGGTGTTAACTCTGTACCAGGCTTACAATAGCGATGCAGATTGAACGAAGTGGCACAGAAAATTTGTACAAATCGAGGCGGACGTGTTACCGTAAATCCTTCAATTGTCCTGCGCATAGAGGCGGACTTCGTTGAGGATGGAAGGAAAGTGGAGTTGTTCCGTGTAAGCGTATCGATTACAATTCCTGTTCACCCACAAGGAAGAGACGGCCGAAAGAATTTCGACGTCCGCTTCCTGGCCGGTTCGAAGGCGACCGGCGTGGTACGGTTCAGCAGGATCCGCGGAAGGGCGGAACGAGTTTCTGGGACCGGGTTACCCAGATAGGATTCGAGTCTGCGAGAGCCGTTGCAGCAGCTGCCCACTTATTCCGCGTGCATACGGGCTCTCTCGGCACCACGGCCGCCTACAAACACGCAAATGAAGATATTCACCGTGTTTACAGAGCCGGTCGCCGAGGTCAACGTCTCGTAAGTGTGTCGCCGGCTGTACGCTGTGCCGACTGAAAAACGGACAACTTATCCTATCCCGACCTTGGCTCCATCCAACGCTGAAGGTTCGTCAACCGTGTCTGTGTTTAGTTATCGGTGACTCTCGCTGTTACGTTATCGTGAAAGCCATTTCTTCCTACTCGGTCGCTCATCTTTCCTGCCGCTTTGCCGTAAAACTGAAAGTAACGCGAAACCGCTTGCCTTGCCCGTATCACCATTGACCAGAAGTTTAATCGACATTTACACCGACATGTTAGTGACACTATCTTTTGGTTAGATTTAACGATTTTACACCTTTTATGTAAAAATGTGTCTATCTTTTATATAAGGGCATAATTGGCAACATTTATTTCCTTTTTGAGTAGTCCGTTCAATCGTTCAATACGTACAGTAAGGAGCATAACTGATTCAGCACGCTTTAAATCAGAATAACTTTTTTATGAATGGACCAAACGACTTCAATTTCTCTGTAAGGCTAGAAGAATTAGTTTAGTAAATGAAGTATAAAAAATATTTTGAAAAAATGCATTTGGTCGGAATTGCGAAAAAAAAGTAAAAATTGATTTTTACTACTTTTTTACCTGGACCAAGAACGAAAAGTTAAAAGATGTGTTTTGTAAACTCGTATGAATTATATACAGGGTGAGTCCGAAGAAACAGAACACCTAAATATCTCCGTAACTTTTCGTTGTACAAAAAAACTTCTTAGGACGAAGTTACACTGTTTGAAGGGTCACATGTAATGGTGTAAAGGAAAAAGTTTTTAAGGTCATTTTTTTCCGAGATTTCAAGGTCATCGATATTTTTTTAAATGGAATGAGGTATTTTTTAATACATCAAACGATGCAACTGAACATTCGTTATAAAAAAGTACTAACCTATGTATGTCGAAAAGTTAATAGTTCAGGAGATATTTCAATTTAAATAACTCTAAAACACCATTACTGTCGTACTAAGACGTTACACAAGTAAGTAAATGCTGACATCAATTTCAATTTCAATGTCAATTTTTCAATTTCAACTTCAATTTTTCAATTTTAATTCGTTAATTTCAACTCTTCAATTTCAATTTCAACATCAATTTTTCCATTTCGACTTTAATTTCGATATCAACTCTTCAACTTCATTTTCAATTTCAATTTTTCCATTTCAACTTTAATTTCAACTTCAATTTTAACTCTCCCATTTCAACTTCAATTTCAAATCTTCCATTTTAACTTCAATTTCTACTCTTTCATTTCAACTTCAATTTTAACTCTCCCATTTCAACTTCAATTTCAAATCTTCCATTTTAACTTCAATTTCTACTCTTTCATTTCAACTTCAATTTTTCAATTTCATTTCTTTAATTTCAATTTCAACATCCATTTCAACTTCAATTTCAATATCAACCCTTCAACTTCAATTTTTCAACTTCAACTCTTCAATTTCAATTTCAAATCTTCAATTTACACTAGCAAGTAAACGCTAACGTCTTAGTACGACAGTAATTGTGTTTTAGAGTTATTTAAATTGAAATATCTCCTGAACTACTAATTTTTCGACATACATGGTATAGTGCTTTTTTATAACGAATATCCAGCTGCATCGATTGATGCATTAAAAGATACCTCATTCCATTTAAAAAAATATCAATGACCTTGAAATCTTGTAAAAAATGAGCTTGAAATTTTTTTCCTTACACCGTTACATGTGGCCCTTCAAACAGTGTAACTTTGTCCTAAGAAGTTTTTTTGTACAACGAAAAGTAACGGAGATATTGAGCTGTTCAGAGTTATGTGGGCCACCCTGTATATACGTTCTGAAAATTTCATTGAAATTGGTTAATTAGTTTACGAGTTATAAACGATCAAAATTGGAAAAAATTGCGATTTTTTATCTTTTACCACTTTTGATCGTTCGTAACTCGTAAACCAATGAACCAATTTCAATGAAATTTTCGGAGCGTATATAATTTATACGAGTTGACCAAACACATCTTTTAAATTTTCGTTATTGGCCCAGCTAAAAAATTAGTAAAAATAAATTTTTACTATTTTTTTTCGCAATTCCGACCAAATGCATTTTTTCAAAATATTTTTTAGACGTCATTTACTAAACTAATTCTACTAGCCTTTAAAAAAATTTGAAGTCGTTTGGTCCATTCATAAAAATGTTATTCTGATTTAAAGTGTGTTGAATGAATTATGCACGTTAGTATAATTACAAGTGAGTAGAATTTATTCAATTTGACCAAACATGAAATCAAAATTAATAAAAATTGCAAGCCTTTGCAGAAGTGAGCCTCTATTGTTTTTAGGAATGGAGTAAGAGACTGGGTTGTTAAATGAACGCAAGATTGAAACATTGCGGACTCGCACATGGCGAAATCGTGCACCATGGACCCATTTTGTTCTTCCCTGTTTCAAGAAGTATCACATTTTTCGTTATAGATCGCCGATATTCCCGTTCCTGGATAAGATCGCATGAAATTTATTCCCCTTTGTATCGGAGGCGTGGTTAGAACAATGAACAAAGAGTACGGGGATGTTGCAGAGATCGTCATAAAAGTCGCAGCCTCCTGACAAGCTAACTCGCTCGTAAAACACTTGCTTTCTTGTGCTCGTTTATGGTCGTAGGAAATACTCTATTGAATCGTTCGCAATCCACGGTTTACGCACCGTTTCTATGCAGATACGGTCGCTTCGCTGGTTTCTGCTCTTATTTCCAATGCTCCTTCCCCTTCGAGCACGCGTGTTTCTCCTTTCGGCTCGGTTGCGCAAGTGAATCCTGAATTACCAAAACAAGCTGCTCGACGTAGAATCCTTTTCAATTAATTGTCCTATTATTTTCATATTTATTATTCGTATCGTTGTCGGCAGTTGCTGTGTAGGTTTCAAAAATACAAATTTTAACGTACCATTGTGCTCGAGGAGAGAATACCATTGTATTTTAATTTAATGAACACTAATTTCTACTGGGTACAGACTGACGTATGCAGACAGAGTTCTAAGGTTGTACAAGCACTTAAAGAATTGTTAAAATTTCGAACGCATGAATGAGATGCCCATTAAATGAAAATAGTAGGTATACAACTTGATATTTTCATGATTTACCAAGGTTGTTTTGGCGGACCATTGTCCGCGTCCAGAATGTGTTGTCATTAGCGGTATCCACAGCGTCAGCGGTCGAAAGAGAGGGTGTTTCACGCTGGGCTTGATCGGTGATTCCAGGATAGTTCTTTCCCAAGGTTGGGGTCCGAAATAGTCCTAGCAGAGAGTTGGTAGCAGTTTGTTTCACAAATCACCCGAGCAGCGAGGGTCACGTTCATGTGCACGCGTGAGCGTGCGTCCACGTTCCACCTCCCATCTACGACGTTTTATCTCTCCTAGGCGATTTATGCTCGCCAGGGCCTCTCTAACATCGTCTCCTAGACGGGTTGCATAGTCGCTACGCCTCTCAGCGGCTCCTCAAAGGCCACCGAATCGCGCTGCGTTGTTTACTTTACGAGTTAGAATACGGGAGAACGATACTTTCGAGAGGTGTGCCCGATTCACACTGTCCCGGGCCCCAGGAGTCCACGAAGATCGATGTTCCCACCACTTTTCGACTTTTTGCCCCACCATCGAGAAAAAGCACGCTGCGGTCATTAGTCACTGCGATAAATAGACCTGAAGTTTGTAATATTAACACCTCGGACTGTGGCCTGTCCACTAGGCGTGCCTACCAATCTTTTCCCAAGACATTTGTCAACAACTACATCGAATGTACAATTCCATTTTCGTTGGTGATTTCGTAAAGGTTCAAAAAGGTCCTCATAAAGTTTCATTGTTCAAATAAAATACAAGTAAACTCTCGCCTGGTTAGAATCTAATTTATCACACAATAGAATCCTTAATAAATTATTCCATAAACAGGTCGATTTGCATAATTGCCAGTGGACAATACGCTAATTGACCATTGAGAGAATACATAGTTGATTGCACGCCCAATAGTATAGAATCCTTGTTGCATCGAACAGAATTTTTCCCACGGTTCAACACGCATCTCTTCCGCAATACGAACCTTGAATTTCTAGATCGCAAACGACTTTCTTTCTTCGTTTAGCATATTGCACCGGCCTTCGGTTTTTTATGGGTGACTGCACAGATGCGGACTGCAAGATGCTTCGCGGTACGTCGATATAACGGGCGACAGAGAGAGACTCCGACGCCTGATCCTCATTGGAGCACGTGTAAGGTCAATAATTATCATGATTTAATATTCCGTCCCACGATACTCGGCGCAGTTATCCTTGCTGTAAATTGTCGCCGCTCAGGTATATGTGTCACGTGTAATTTGCTTAATCGCGAATAAACCGTATCCACACTTTGTTCGAGCGTCGCGTCGGTTCAGTTTCTGTAATGAAAATTGCCCGTATCGATTACATTGACGCTTATGTGCAGGTATTAATTAAGTTAAATATATTCTGTGCCACGCCTGTTATTTAGTCTATGCCATTATATACGTAGCTTTATTGACAATCGCTTTATCACATTACCCAATTCAGACGCCCTCTCGCGTTTGACAAATCGATTTCAATTAATCACTATGTGATTATGTACTATGAATCACGTTACTTCTGGCGAGCATTGTTCGAAATGTGAGACAGAGATTGACTAGTTGCCGTCCCATTAAAAAGCAAAAAACAGATTTCTCGATGCAGCAGAGTATTCGGCATTCCGTCGCAATAATTCCGCGAACGATTTCATTTCCGGCGCAGAAAATTGAACCGTAAACCACCGACGCATCTTGCGCAACCGTCGAGTGCGTTATGGCGCCGGATTATGCACATTTTTTGCCTTTTTACGAGGTATTAAGCGCACTTTCGATTCGGCCACGTCGTCGTCGATAATTCTTTTACCGTGGAAAGCTGTCGTCAGCGTAAGTAGCGAAACCTGTAGCTGCCATTCATGTTGTCCGGCGAGTGAGCGTGCCCGATGGAGCACTCAATCGTGAGAAAGAAATAATCAGATCTATCCATAAGGTCGGGCCCGCGTGTATGCGAGCGGCCGCGCATGATTGAATTGTTCCAGAATAATGAAGAGGCGAGTGTACGCGCTCGAACAGGATGCGAGAAATTAACGCGGAAGTCTCTTTAATTATCCATCGCAATTAACACGAGAAATGGATCGTTATCGGTGGAACAAGACGATTCTTAAGCTTCGCTGCGTTTCCTTTCGTAAACAACGTGGAATTCATTAGTTTAAATTGCTGCTTAGAGTTTGCTCTATTGTTCAAGCGAGAGAAGCACACTGTTCAACAATTGCCATGTTTATTACATTTCATTCGGACGAGCAGCGAATATTCTAACTTCACAAAATTTCTCTATTACGTATCTCTATTAGAGTGGTTATTAAACCAGTTTGCGATTTTCATGCGCAATGAAGTGTAACACTTGCAAATTTAAATTGTATCTTAATGCTGCTGCTTTAGCTTGCATTGTAAGAGGAAATCCAAGTGCGTCGACACTTCGTCGATGGGATCCCAGCCGCCCACACAAGGGTGAAAATTGCGACGCTCGCAGGCGTTTCCAATAAACGCAATTACTATCTGCAAAAATATTGGACAGTGTTATATTCCGTGGAATAACCTGCAGCAGATTGTCGGCTCGCGACGTTGGATTACGAGACCAATGGGACAGTTATTCACGCGGGGATGGTGTTTGAAAGCGCGGCATTCAAATTATATTTACAGCCCGTTATGCTCGTCTCCTCGCCGCGTTTAAATATGATTTTTGCGGGCGGCCCGGCCTCCCTTTCTGGAATGATGTAAAGTTCTTTGTTCCACGTCTCAATGGTACATAAATACATTATTCGAGCGCGTAAGCGTGCTCTTGAATGCCCCATCAACAACACCTCGGCACCAGCTTGTCGAGACGTTCATCCCGCGCGCGCCACCGTCAATAATAAGTATAAATACTTTTATAACGGCAATAATTCAAGGGCGTACACGGGATTTCGTGGCCCGTAAGATATTGCAATTGCACGGCAGCGCACCATCGAACTCTGCTGCTGTGCGCGCGCGCGTGCTTCGAGCAGAGAGTTGCAAACCGCGAGTTTGCGAACCATTGAAACGGCGGGGGCGTTTTACGAGACGCACCCCGAGGGGCAAGTTTGACGTCTCGACGAAATATACACCCGGATGACCGGGGAGTGTCGTTATCAAATTAACATACAAAGTCCCGAGTGTTGTTCGGAGTACCGTAAACGCGGACTGTCCACGTTTTAGATACCATCTGCTTCGGATCGCCATTTCTCATGACACCAATTATACCGTACAACTGTTCTTCCTGTTTCGGTCTTGCTCCTTAACCTCCTGCACTACGACTTGTTTTATGATTGCACCTCAGAGTACCGCCATTTTGTGAATACTCGAGATTTTTCGTTTCTTTCGGTTCAGGCCACAACTACTTTCGTACTACTTAGAAACAACTTCATTTTTTTGGCATCATGACGAACGTCTACCTATGTTTTTCAAAACATGCTGTATAAAAAGATATATAAGTCGTGTAATTTTTATTATTATTATTATTTCGCCGCCTGAATGTAAGAACTAGATAAATTGAAATTTTGACATTTTGAGTTATCTACTTCGTATTAAAGAAGAAATCAAGTAGAATTTAATGTAAAAACTGGGTAACCTATCAAAGTAAACTACGACATCTAGTGAGCAGTGTTCAAAGTAGATAAATAATAAATACAGATTTCTATTTACGTTATAATTGGCCAACTCGACTTTTAAAAAATTTTTTTTAATCCAAAATGATGTTTTTTCATGTATTGTTCCACTTAAAATAAAGAAATATAAGCAGATATTGGCATTATGTTTAAAATAACGGTCTCCCTACCATAATCTTAAAACCTTAAAATACTGTTTTATCAATTTCTCTAAAATAAGGAATTGTAAGTTACCTAGTTCTTACATTCAGGCCGCGATTTATTATAAACGGAACGAAGACCTCTTACATAAATGTTTACAATAGAAAACAATAAAAGACTACTCGCATAATAACATAGAAGGGACATGCACAAAAACTAATGGTACAAACTATATGGTATTATCCTATAATCCTGCGTAATTGTTTTTTAAACATGTACAAAGACTCAATGAAAAAATCAATACGATTATAGAGAGTGTTAGAGTCGGCAATAATGCGATTTATTGGATTAATTAATCTATAGGTAGATCTGGCTTTAAGGGTTTGAAATAGGGTTGCCAGAAATGTTCTATCCAAATATACAGGGTGTCCCATAATTCGTGAACTTCCCGAAAGGGGGTGGTTCCTGAGACCATTTCAAACGACATTTTCCTTTGCAAAAATGTTATCCGCAGCTTTGTTTAGGAGTTATTAACGAAAAACACGGACCAATCAGAGCGCGAGCTAGACGCATAGTCGGCCAATCGACAGTTGGCGCGCCGGGCCGACTCACAGTGTGTCGTCCAATGGAAAAAATTCCGAAAATCAAAGTGTAAGTTCGGCAAATTTATGTATCCTAAAATGTTCGTAACAAGACGTAGTTTCTAAAACTGCCTTAAATTTTAACTGAATAAATCAATTTGTTGTTAAAATTGAGGCTGAAACTTCACTGTCAAATTTCGTGCATTTTTTAAAACATGCGTCCCTCGCAAGCTATTTGGTTTTTTAATTTGATTTTTACAGGCTGTATTTAGCATTATTAGACATTCAATCTCCCAAAAATTTTTTTTTTAAATAATCGCAATTTGTCCTAATTTTTTATGTTTAACATTTATCAACTTTGATTAGAGTTTTCAAAAAAGTACCCCGAGTTAACCCCGTGAATTTTTATACAGTAATTGGTGGCATATTAAACTTTAATTTCGCGTTGGTTTAAATCTGCTCACATTAGCTCAAGCGGAGAAAATAATAAAAAACCATATTAAGACGCTCGCGCTCGGCGGCTTTCTGCGTAGTCTGTCGAAGAAATTTGTTGCAATTATTTTTAGACGCATGCCATTTGATAAGTACTTACATATATGATCAATTTTATTCTTATAAGTTATATATTTAGTTTCAAAATTGTTTAAATATTTACAATCTTTCAATTCAGTATTAAAGAAAGTACCAAAAGGTTCCTTTGAGATTTTGTATTATATTAATTTAAAGCACATTAGACTTGATATGGCGGTCGACCTTAAGTGCATAAATATACACAAATGTTAAAAATAGTACAAATTTATCTTTACGTTGAGACGCGTGCGTTCGCCGTCCACGCCTTTAACGTAATCTATCGAGTTCCTACTTGAGTCCGCGCGAAACGATAAGACACTATGTTTACTCATTATGTTATTCTAAGTATACAGTCCCTTATTTTCAATTGTTTATACGATATCCGTCGTGGTCAGAAGTATCAGATGTGAAACTGAAGCCGAACATAGTCAATTGCAAACGCGCCCAAGTTATTAATAATCTGTAAATTCATTTCCTACAGTATTTATATTTATTCTACATATTATATTTATAATATTCTGTAATAGTATTTTTGTTATTGTGTGTTGTATTATATGTATATCATTTAGTTTATGCGTATTATTTATATAATATGTTCCGTCGAGGAACAATGACGACTTCAACAAGTCCGTCGAAAATAACTCAATAAAAAAAAGATAAAAAACAAAGGTATCGCAATTGAAAAAAAATTTTTTTTTTAATAATTAGAAAAAAATTTTTAACTTCCCGATTCATAGGGAAGTTACTGTAATTACCCCGAAAATCGAAAATCGATTTTTTAGCAGATCTTCACGTTTCATGGTCATTGGAGTCATTTTAGACTATTTTTATCAAAATGTTTGTGTGTGTGTGTGCGCGCGCGCGCGCGTATGTCCGTTTGTATGGTATCAAATTTTTCGTTAACGTTTTCAGAAAAAGTAACAACGCGATCAGGATGATGAATGATGCAATCGATGTGCCCCGTCGTAACTTAGAGCTGATTAGATTTTGGTCCATATTGGTCAAGTAGTTTTTTAGATTTTTAGTTTTTTTTCGAAAAGAGTTGATTCTACAATGCAATTTATAAGGGAGGACGACAATTTTCCACCAAAGAACCAAACACAATTACATAAAAAAAATTTTTTTCTTAATTTTTTTTAGATTAAAAAAAATTTTTTTTTTAGATTTAAAAAAAATTTTTTTTTTAACTGATGCTAATGTTACCGCTTGGAATAATCGAAAGTTATTCCAATGCAACAGTGAATTTATCATCTCTACTCCCAAGAATACATTTTGGGAGAATATCGATGAAAGTACAAAAAAAAAACGATGTTTGCGATGTTGGCGAAGGAGTAACGAATCGGGAAGTTCTTTGTGTGACTCTTGGAGAGTCACACACCAAATAAAAAACATTAATATCAGTAGGCCCTACTAGCCATGCGTATGACTAACCCTCTCGCAAGAGTAGTCCTACCACTCCTACTACTCGCTTCGCGAGCTCGCAAAAACAACCCTACTCGCGAGCGAGCGAAGCGAGCCAGCAACAATAGCCCTCTAGTTTTTTTATACCAATCGATTCGTCTTTGCATTCTATTTCAAAAAGTATTAAGGTACCTTACTCGAAAATTGCATAGTTTAAGAGTTATGACTTTTTTCCCGAATTCCCATATACTCGACACACAGTGCGACTGTGCATCGCTCTGATTGGTCCGTGTTTTTCGTTAATAACTCCTAAACAAAGCCGCGGATAACATTTTTGCAAAGGAAAATGTCGCTTGAAATGGTCGCAGGAACCACCCCCTTTCGGGAAGTTCACGAATTTTGGGACACCCTGTAGAAGAAGTAGTAAAAACTGCAATTATGTATATATGAGATAGGAGTTCAAGTAAAAGAGGTACACAGCACATTTTAAACTTTTTTATTCAAACAAAGATTTTTGAAAATTATATGCTATTCAAATACGATATAGGAGATCAAGTTCAAATATAGAAGACTTGTATCAAATATAGAAGATCTGGCAACCCTAGTTTGAAATCCTGCACTAATTCTCAATACACGTTCAGGTACACAGAAATTGATTTGCGCAAGTAGAGAGGGACAATCAATATGATTATTAATTAAATTAAAAATGAAGCCCTGGTCGGATACTTTTCTTCGAGCAGACAATGTTTCTAGGTTCATTGTGGTTAATACTGTGGAGTAATCATGATCAAAGAATGACATTGGATAATTTAGCTTATGTGAACAAAACCTGAGGAATTTATGCTGAACTCTCCTGAATTTTGATTATTTTTACTTGACAAAAATCTCATGTGTGCTTGAAATACCAATAAATATGCGTGCAAAATCCCAATGCAAAAGGTTCAATAGTTTTCCTAATGAAAATTCGCAAATGTTCACGCGAACCTCAGAATGCCCCCTGAACCATTCAGGGCAGAGATTGTCGAACCGAAACGAAGGATGATTGTCCGAAAAAAAGAAAACTGAACGTATAATTTTTCCCACTGGCGCGCTTCCCAAGATCGTATCCCCGCAGATCTCCGTTTTCATCGTCTCACGCGTTTTCCAGTTACGTAATCGTGGAACGGGCGAGAGATCGCGAAACGCAGCCGATCGCCGTGAGACTCGCGAGGCAAGACGTGGTCTCGTACCTTTTCTCAGGGGTTTGTTTTCTCGATATACTCGGCGCGCGCGATGTTCGGGATTGTTAATCCCCCGTTCGTGTATCTTTTTTCACGTGCCGTCTCTCGCTCTCCTCCACCACCCCCGGTTCCGTATTCGATCGATCGGCACACTGTGTCGAACCGTGTCGAGTATCGAGTTTCGACGTGCGCAAACAACGGCACAGAGCCGAGACAACTGGGCGTGTGATGTACCGGGGCCGTTTCTGCTCGCGAGTAATACGACTGCCGGCCATTAAACGAGATATACGCGGCTACGGCCGACTGGATTTCGTATGTTAATTTGATGGCGACGACACTTTGAGCAACGACGATCGGTCCCGACCGAGCCGCACGTATTTCCCCGATGCGTCGAAAGATGGCCCGAGGAAACGTCCATGAATTATTGGTATTCGGCGATAGCATGGAAATTATTTCTGGAAGCGCGTGTATCCGATCTCCTCGTGCACCGCGCCGTACAGTATCATTGTTCGAGGATACCGATCTGGGTTAGGTACTGCGGTTCAGCCGATGTTAACGATCTCTGCCTGCAGGCTGCGAACCAGGCTGCGATCCTCATAGTTACTAAATCACGCTGCGCGAAAAATTCTGCGCGGATGCCCGAGGTTTCTTACGAAATTTATAAGACACTTAATGCATACATTTCGGTGAAATTCACTTATTTTATTCGTTGTCTGATTCATCAGCCAACTGGGACGACCTCACACAGCGAACGAATATCAAAAAAATCAATTGCAAAATTTGCCACCGAACAAACAGACAAACAAACAAGAAAGCGAGCTAATAAAAACGTGGTAAAAATGTGCATATGCAAACATTTCAGCCAAATCGAAATTCATGTTTTGATCGAAGGCCTAACCTTGATGTGATCTAAACCACAACACAAGACCTTCTATCGTGACACGTGCGTCCACGTTTCGACATAGCAATCGAACGGGTCGCTCGTAGAGTACAGTATAACCTCGTTTATCGAACACGTCGGGGTGCAAGGTCGTTCGCGTAATAGAGGCTCGGTGAAGAGTTCGTATATAGGAGGATTAGCATTAATTGGTTCGTATAAACGAGGTCCTATTGTATCGGAACTTTTGTGCAAGGTCGCGCACGACCGTGTTGCAACCCGACCGAACTGCATTCTTGCACCCGCGATAGGGTCGTCGAGGCACGCGCGGGCTAACGTAATTAACTGTAAAGGCAATTACGAACGAACGCGTCCACCTTCGGAGTTATCGAAACTGGAGCGTGACGAAAGAACCCAGACGATGGGCTGCCGGAGATCACGTGAATTCACCGTCTTCGAACTGTTGAACGTTGCGTGTGCCGTTAATGCGTTTACGGATGAGCGCAATTAACGTCTGCGGTGAATAACTTACGCCCACGCATGCCATCTTGAAAATAAACTGCTCCGGTGCGCTCGACTCGAGAATGGTCGTAACATTGTGAACGGCAGCTTCAAGGACTCTCGTGCGATCGGTTGTAAACATCCACAGTTTCATTAGCATTAGAAAAATAGTTGTGCTAGTCTGCGTTCCGTTTGATTAGTAAGAAATCTCTGAATGAAAAATAACACTTCTTTTTTCTTACGGAAGAAATACAATTTATATTTTATTGTAATGGTCATTTATTGTAATGGTCATATTTGTGTGTTACGCCGGAATTTTCAGAAGACCAGAGGTGTTGGAAAATGGTTGCGTGCCGCGAAAAGTCCCGCGAAGAGTGTCCAAAGGACGCCGCGTTATCTGGAGCACAACGCAACAGTCGAGAACAATGGAAAGTAAAGGCGATATCGAGCGCGCTGATTGAATCGGGAAAAGATGGAATCGTTGTTACGGTTAGCGGCCACCGTTCGAGTCGCTTCGGAAATAACGTAATCGGGCCTCTGCCGGCGATAATTGTGCCATTTCCAAACTCGTCGCGTGCCTACGCGTTTCGAATACCCGGCGAACGAGGCCAGGATTTACTCTCGATCGTGGAGCTCTCTTTCTCTATCGCAGACCGTATAAAGTCGCCGGCGAGGCCGCGGGGTGGCATCCAGTGACGACACTGATCCTCATTTTTGTTCTCGCCGCCTCTCCGAAAATGGTTTTTACGCACACCTAATCGCCGCTTTGATGCGATCGGTGTCATTACGATTCACCGCTCGATCTACGATATGCCACTTGGAGAATCATCCTTGGAAGTTGGAATAGCTTTCTGCCTCGTTTTGCAATTGATGCGGATAATTTTTATTTTGCATAAAAATCCGCAGTCCAGCAACGTGTAAACCAGGCGTGGAATCTGAACGATTCGATGAATAGAAGTTTCGCGTTCTTTTCCAGAAAGTATGGAATGAATTGCGAGTTTGTTGAACCAGTGGGCGAGGAGCAGATTAGATTGCGTATCGATGTTCGCATTGTTCGGCTAGACTACGCACCTGTTGGTAATCCAGTGTGGTTACTTTTGTGCCAAGCTGTTCGGCCCGGCCATTTGTGTGCGCGCACGCGATACTCTTCCAGGGAATACGAATGCGCGGCGGCTATTGTCGCGAATAGTTCCTTTCGCAGCTCGTATTGTAGAAAGGTGGAGCGGCGCGACCATTTTTCAGAAGACACGCGCGATACGGAACGGGGAAACAATATACTGCGGACAGGTCAAAGTTATATGCCATGCGTTATGCATTAGCCAAGCGTGGACAGTGATTAATGTGTTAAAACATTTTACTCGGATTTACTCGGGCTTGGTTATTAACTGTCAGCTCGCTAAATATTTTGCCATTTCTCAATTCCTGAAGAATTCTAATCACTATCCTGCCGTCCGTGCTGGAAAGTGTAGAACTATGATATTTTTAGTGACAGTAATGAATTACCTTATCGTAGACTGTGCAATACCATTTTAGCCTCGTAATGATACCGTAATAATGACTTTCAAGTTCAGATTCGGCACGCTGCATCGATTTATAATTTGTTTATGACCGCGAAAGTGTTTTTCACAACCTAGAAAATTAAAGAGACGATTTTTCTGAGGCTGTGATAATTGCGTAGTAGATTATGTATTAGATGGAGGTGAAAATAATTGCAGTCACTGCATTCATTCGTGGAAGTGATTTTTGGTTTCATTGTTTCACGATGTCACTTTGCGCGGGCATATACGCAATTGAAATTAACACTGCCATACAATAATGGCATCCAAGGACGTTCATGGTATCCCCCATAATGTTATCGGCATTGTTTTCGCGGCGGGATCGTCCGTGTCGCGTCGCGACGCGTCAATAGCAAGTTATTCACGCGCTAATACGTTCTGCAACCCTGTACGGGCATCAATGACGAACAAAGAAAGCCTCGTCGACCTTGTAGATGGCTCTATAAGGTTCGAAAAAAGCCGAACGCGGGTCCCGAAGCTAACAATTTATGACCTGCTCATTAAAATGTATAAAGGTTCCCTGCTTATCACACACTGCCTCGTAACGCAGCGTATTACAGCTTCGCGGATAATTTTTCGCGCGACAAGAAACACGATCTTTTGTTCTATCTTCCGCCTGTGAATCAATTACAAGAATCAATTATTTGAAAAAGTATTCAATGTGTCCAGTGTTTTGCAACGGCACGCTGCGTTTGCTTACCATTCCTGTCGGAATAAACGGAGAGTTAATGAAACCTGAGATTTACATAGCGATGCGCAAACGTGCATCGTTAATACAGCGCGTTCTGGCATTTTATTATCGAACAATGCTATCGAGGCTGTATATACTTAATTCGATCTTTATTGACAAGATCAGAGATGATAGAATTCATTTATAAAAATAAGCAAGTTGGTAGAACGAGGGTTAAACAGATTTTTCCATTTTTATCTTCCTTGTTCTCTAGATTAAATGTATTAGAACTCCTAAAGATTATTTCCACAAATAAGGCTGCTATTGGATCACACCAAAGAACTGTCGGATTACGGAAATATTTATTTCTCCCACTTAATGGTTACACCGGGATATGAAAGATCTGATTCGACTTTCTGCAGAGTTTGCGTGTGATTTCGTTTTGCAAACACTTGAGCGTAAAACCCGCCGTGTACAATGATCATGTTTCATGTTTGAGGCTTGTTTTATAGTGAGGAATTATGGCGAGTTACAACAGATTCGCGTTGTAAATAATGACTCGCCGGCATAAAATTTTAATCGTTCATCAACATCCAGTGTCTTTCGTGGAAGGTGAACGTTCATATCGAACGGGGGTCACGGGGCTCTCCGCGTTTTGTAACCGGCGCGGCGATCGTACATAAAACGGTTCGTAAACGTTGGACTCCGTAAATCACCGAGTCGCGCAAGAGATTCTAGGCCATCCGTGTAAACTTCGCGTGTTACGTTACATCACTAGGCATTTACATTCTTATCGAAGGGAAATACGCGTCCGTGGTCCCAGGACGGAACGTACACCCGAGCGTGGGTGTGCTCGAGAAGACAATGTCTATAATGCATGCAAAAAAACATCGTCGACAGAAAAGTTGACATTAAACAAGCCGGGGGAAATTTGTATATGAAGCGTGTCCTTTTTTTATTCAACGAACGAAAAGGAATTATTGCGGCTGACACGGAAACGACCGGTTGAAATTGTGCATTGTACGGGGTGTGTCGTGAATTAATTATCGATTATGCTCTCTCGAAGACGCGTGACTCAGAGTCGAAAGTAAAAGTCCTTTATTCTCGTTCGATTATCGTGCGGATGCACGAAGCGAACAATCGTTAGAGGAAGAAACTGAAAATGTACTAGGAAATTATGTTAAAAGGAGCCATTTTGTTAAGAATTATTTGGGAATTATTATATTATTGGGTTGGAACGGAAGCTCGTAGCGTTTGTAAATTAAAATTGAAAGCTAAAATTCAGATAATTCAGAAAATTCATAGATTTATTCGATAACATATTTTCCATTTCGTTCTATTGCTTTTTGGCACTTTCGAGGTAACTTCTCGTGTTATTGAATAAACATATGAATAAATACCTTAATTTTATCTTCGATTCTTAAGGGGGATCTATACCCAATGAAGTAACTAGAAAGGAACTAGAATCTTACTAGATTTTGGGTCGAAACATGGGTTTACGCGCGGCGATTTTTTGTCCTTATTTGAGCGGATTTTGGACTGGGTGAGGACTCATTCTATAGAGGAAGGTTAAATCCGGCGCGCTCTGCTATTGATTTAACGAGATTATGTTTATATCTAATAATATGAGTGCCCAAAGTAGAGAAAAAATCTAGAAAAATAACCGCAGATTTCAATGTATTTTCCTGTCTCAAAGAGATTTTTCTGACTGATATGATGAGCAGAGCGCGCCGTGATGAACCTTCCTCTATCAAATGAGCCTTTGTGTAGCTCAAAATATGCTCGTATAAGGACAAAAAATCGCCGCGCGTGATTTCATTCACATTAGCAGAGATTTCCCCATATTACGTTCATGAAGACAGAGGTTATCTCTGATGTAGAGCCAATCTAGAGCCAATTTCATTTCAGTTAGTTTACACGAGATGGTGCCTAGTCAGAAGGACTGTCAATCAGTACTGCGATATTGTGTAACATTTCACTGGTGCACTGCTGTCAATGTGGAATCATAGCAAAACTGACACAGACGAGGTACATATTCTCATCGGTGGCACTAATATTAGTGCGACCTGTCCTGTATAACGGCATTCGCGATGAGCTGAATAGAATATGGAAATAGCAAGCAACTCCATCTCATGTTCATTATGCAGTTGCGTGCTTATCAATGTTACCAAACTTTTTTTCTGCACAGAGGTTGATAACATTGACAAATACCCCAAAATCCGAGGGTATAGATCCCCCTTAATTTGAAAACGCTACGAACTTAATATTATAATACATTATTATGGAGAGTTGTTTTTAAGAAAATTCTTTTTGTTGCAGGTATGTGCTGAAGGGCCATGATTAGGAACGAGATGTACAATAGTAAGACTTTTTGAATTAATTTTGTTTGCTTCTTCATATTCTCCAATGCATATTGGCTACCGTGAACGAGCAAATTTTTTAACATTCATGATTTTTTACAATAATCTGTAAAATTTCTATTGCACCTTCGAAAGCCGCATTTCTTCTTTCAATGTTATATACTAATAACTAGACTGCGGATTTTATGCATTTATGACAAAAATGGGTACGTTTAAAGCAGTGGACATATTAAAAAGATTTAAGAAAATCAAGCTTGATACAAAATTTTTATTTGGCTTCTGCGTCTTGCAATCAACGCAAACATTTCTTATTTTGCATAAACATCCGCAGTCTACTAATAACTAACTAAAAATTGTACTGTGTGAAGGGTATTTTATCGTATGGAACCTGCTACAAAAGCCAGAAGCCAGTTAGTTTCCACGAAAGAAAGTCGCGAGCGTAGCATTGATAGTAGCGACGCTCCGGTGATTTGAATGCGCGGCAAGGTGGTATCGCCGGGCACGAAGCGTTAAATACATTGTACGCTCGGCGAGTTTGCCATTCACGAAACGGTCCCCGCGCAGAGACAAATATACCGCGAAGTCACTGAATCACTCGGCATTGGATTCGCGACACACCCGCGACGTACACATTTATCTCCGATCGCGTTATGTAAGGAAATCCATAAGCGTTCACCTGCCGGGTCGATGGTTTTACGAGAAACGTTACTCACTGTTATTCTTATTAACTATCCCCCTCCGTGACGCGACGTGGCAACGAGATCCAGCTACGAGCGACTCGATCTCGCGGCGGATCTTGACGCAACCATAATCGTATTGTGATCATTGATTACGCTTCGCTCCCGGGAAGCACTAATGTATTTTGCGTTCACGGCTGCACGCGATCGATCGTGGCGCTCTGGCACCGTAACGTTTGCTAACGATCAGTCCTGGGGATTCTAATCGACTGGCAACGGCATGGAAATCACGATTCTTTTTCTATGGAGTCGTTAGGTATACGTAGACGAAGGATCTTTATGCAGAATAGAAATTTCTACATCAGATGCAAGAAATGGGAACCAAGTAGAAAATTCTTCTTCCCCTTGATCATTTGTGATCTTTGTTTAATGCATGCAAATCTCTTTGATCCTTTTGCAATGGACGTTAGTGGTGGGTCGTTTAAATTCTCGGGTTCTAGTGATACTTTGGTTTTACTACTGGACCTGGGGTTAATACCTGGACTCGACCTAGACATAAATTTCATTTTTGATTGGTTAGCTGATTGAAGAGTTTGGTAGGTGGAGACCTAAACTCAGAATCCTGTGGACCCTAGATTATCCCACTTAATTCTGATTTTATGAGCATCATGATATACAAGAATATTTCTCGGTGATCATTCTGCAATTACTTTTTATGTCTCGGAAGAAATCACACATTGAATGATTGCTATGATTACGCAATAAACATATGCATTCGGTCGTTAGACGAGATAGAAGAATCAACCACTAACAGTGCTGGTATTGTTAATTTTACTAGAGACTAATTGCTGTGAGTAAAAGTATATATATTTTAACACATTTTCAATCTAGTATCGAACATTTCCATTCTAATATTTTATTATTATTTATTGGTTCTGTGGTTTCTGTTTGAGTCACCGGCATGTCGATCCCTTTTTTCATTTGAAGACGATATGGAGCCGAATGACTCGCGAATATCGCGAAAGATAACGACATCAAAGTCAGTTTAAGCTGGAGCGGAGGACGTTCACAGTCGGAATCGCGTCGCACTGGAAAACATGTTAATCCCTGGGGCCAGTGCTCGCGTGCGGCCATTCGCAAGGTGGTCAATCAGTCCGAGTGCCAAGAAATTGCTCCGCGAATGGTTTACTGCTACGGAGGAGCGTAAATCTCGGTTAACAATGCCAGAGAGAAATATAACGAGGCGAAGGCCGTAGGTTACGATGCTGATGATCTCGTTTTCTCGTTTCAAATGGAAATTTAAACTCCCATCCTCGCCGAGTCTATCCTAACGACCGATTTAAAAATCACCGCACGATGAAACCCCGAGATTTATTCAACATAAATTTCGCGAAGTTATGTATCCCTCTTGTCTGATAAATTGGCTAATAGCACGCTTTATCGCTCAATCCTGTCCTTATATTTTTATAATGCATCGATCCAATGCATTTGCTGCATTAAAAGTGACGCCCTAATAACAAATGCCATTATTTTTTAGCTTTTCATTATTTACAATTCTTAACGATCCAGTTTCATTACACTTTATTCGACATATTTCATTCATAATCTCACATTTTGAGAGATAAAATATTGTATAGTTCTCTGGACCAGAAACTGAGCGAATTTTAATCTGAGGAGTGTAAGGGGGTTAACGATAAGCGAAGGAAAATTGATGAAACGTTCGCGGGAATGAAATATCGAACAATCGGTCGCGGGTGACGGGTTCAGAAGAGAAAGGCCGATGTTAATGGCCGAACGCGCATCGCGAAAACGAAAATAAATCGCGTCGAGTTCACGGCACGCCGCCACTTTGCGCGTCGTGACAGGAAAGCTGATTCGCGCCTTTGTACGTGTGTCTTTACGCGATTGAACTTTTTACGATGCGATTGTGACGGATATAGTCAAGCCGCTAGCCGCTCGTAACTTTCGTAACTCGTCATCGTCGGTATACACGACGCGAAACATAACACTTACCACCTATAATTCGATCAGATTCTTGATTTATTGGCGTCGCGCGCTTCGAGCGACAAGTTAATTGACTCGGTAGCGAGAGTCGAGAAATTATTCTCCTCTTCGGCGCATAATGCGTTGGTGTGACCTAATATACCTACGATACATTCTTTTGTACATCTACGATACGTCACTGTATAAAATGCACTTATATTATAAAGATTTGGATAAAATTTAAATATGTTATAGATTTCGACATTTTGAGTAACTTTTTCCTTTTCACATATAGGGCGGTCGCTTTTACTTCTCGAGATATTCGCAAGAAACTATTGTTAATACTGTATTGAATACTCCGTGGTAACGTAAGGCTGCTCCGGCGCGGTGTCTGTTTACTTTATTTTGTAAACACGCTGTGGAGATGAGAGAGAAAACAGGGTCTCACTCCGGTCATACCTATATAAGGTGAGCTTTCAATTTTGAAAGACTACTCCTGGATTTTCCTATACGTGCTCTCCGCCCTCTCCACAACCTAACTACAACTCATTCTATTCGCATGATTTTTCTATCACTAGTTCCAATTCTGGATGACAGCTACAATGCAAAGATTATGCGCATGGAATGAGTTGTGGTTAGCTCGTGGATGGGACGGAGAGGACCGGCACGACCACGCATACGAAAATCCAAGAATTAATATATTTGCGAGTAAAGAATGGACAATCAGAGACATTTTGTAATATTGTTTAGAGGAACATTAATAAATTGTTGAAAGAAATACAGTAAATGGGTACCTGGTTGACTATACAAGGGTTAAAACATTCCTCCCATTATACAATTCTTTCGTATTTAATAAATTAACCCTCTATTGCATTCTGTTCCCAGTTGGGGACTTAAATTTCAAATGTTCCATGTATAGTAAATTAAGTAGACAATACTGAAGACTCTGAGCATGTTGGTTCCAAATGGGAACATTGCGATTTTGTACCTGCATATGTATAAAGTTCCCAATATACAGGAACAGACATAAAATGCAATAAATAACATTTTCTAATAAAATTTTATTATCTATTTCATGACAACACTCATTTTTAATTAGACTAACAGCCATATATATTTTTTTCAAGTCGTCATGAAAATTCATGCAATAGAGGGTTAACACTAGAAATCTACCGAGCATGACAAAACTATTTATTTAAATGTACAAGTTTTGTTTAAGTATGTATTTCAATAGAGGAGTTTACTATAAAAAAATTAATTTCCCAGTAATCGTTGAGATTGTTTTAGAGGCTTTGTTTTACTTCAACGATTCTCGACGTCGGAAAGTTGCAAGGAAACCTCTTTTTTTCCTTCTGTTTCGTCTACACTTCTTTGAAGACGCTCTTGCAACTTGTGTCGCTCATTACGAGCGTAATCCATTAAACTAGAGTCTAACCGACTTCTGCACAAATATTTTCATTTGTGCAGCTCGACGTCGGACACTTGCAACTGGGCTAATCAATCGTTAAACTAGAAATGATGAGTCTAACGCGATTTCTGCACAAATATTCTCACCATTTTGTGCAGCTCGACGGGATGCTGCCCGTCGGGCAGTTGCAAGTGATCCTCCCCACTTTTTTTCATCCTAGGGGGATTTCGTCCCAGGGCCGCTAGAAGACAACTCATCGGTAAGGTTACTTACAATAGCGGGCCCTGCCACAGACGCTGGGATATTGGTGGACAGTTGAGAACGGTATATATACAAATCGGTGACGGATCAGGTACTAGCGAGAAAGGTCTCGACTCTTTGTCCCTCTAGTGGCGAGTGTAGGAGGTAGCCGCCACAGTGTCAGCGCGAACGCGGAGCCGACAGTATTTTGTATTTCGCGCTAACTCTTCATACGTTATGTTAGCTCGTCACCTGAGCTCGCTCTGGTTAAATGTATTGTATACAGTGAGCCACGAAAGTATTCGAACGCCCTTTCAAACAGAATAACTTTTGTAATTGTTCCAAACGACCTGATTTTTTATAATTAATTAGAAGCATTGGTTTATAAAATGCAAAATAGATTCTCCAAAAATTATAATTTACAAGGTTACATGCAAAAATAAAAAAGGAATTTTTTAATCTTTTTTATTTGGACCCTTAGCAAAAATTTAAAATATATGTTTTGTAAATTCTGAAAATTTCATCGAAATTGGTTGACGCAAGAAAAAACGACACGCATCGAAAGCTGTACGATTCTGTGGATTTTAAGCAGAAACTGATCGTCGTCGAGTCGTGTAAAACTACAATTTTCACCATTTTTAACCGCTTGTAGCTCGAAATCTTCAGCATGTGTATAACTAACATAGATCTACAAAACATATATTTTAAATTTTCATTAAGGGCTCAAATTCGTATGGAATAGATCACATGGCAGCAATGAGGTTAATTATTTAGAAAGAAGCACTCCTCTCCGATTTTGATAAAAAAATATGTTATAGATATTGACATTTTGAACAACTTTTTCCTTTTCCAATATAGGCGGGTCGCTTTTAGTTTTCGAGATATTTCCAAAAAACTATTGCTAATACTGTATTGAATGTTCCGTATTCTTGCACGCTCCGTGGCAACATAACCCTGCTGCGGCGCGACGACTGTTTACTTTTTTTTTATAAACACGCCGTCGATACGTTTAAAAAAAAAAGTAAACAGACGCTGCACCGCGCCGGAACAGGCCTACGTTGCCACGGAGCGTGTGGCAAAGTTGTTCAAAATCTATAACATATTTTTTCATCAAAATCGGAGAGGAGTGCCTCTTTCCAAATAATTACCCTCATTGCTGCCATTTGATCTATTCCATAGAAATATAAAACTACGCATAAAACACAATTCGTGCAATCACGATGTAAGATAGCGCTGCATATTGACATATTCGTTTCAAACATGGAGACAGCAGTAAAGCACAATTCGCTCGATCATGATGTAAAGATAACAGATCCCGTAATGAGCGGCTCGAGGCTCGCTTGTCGAACGGTTCCCGCAGGAGCGTGCGAGGGCTAACAACATCAATCTTTGCGGCAAACAAGACTCACGACTTTCGTAGAAAGAAAACACGCGAAATTCGCGTGGCGGTGGACGCGGACGCTGACGCAACAAACAGGAACGATTAATCGTAGCGTCGCTTTTGTTTACCGGCTGGCTGTGGACAGAGCGTGTGCACGCGGCCAACAGGACCGCCATTGGAACGGCGCGCGGCGGTCACTCGTAAATTGTTGCGACTCCCGTCCTTGTTGCGATCCGCAATAAAACCAGCTATACGAAACTGGCATTGCGTTCGCACTTATCGGCAACCGTGCACAACTTAGTTAAGTAAATGGTGCGTTACACGGTGGTTCGCGCGCACACGTGAACACCGTGTAACGCATATTACGAGCCGCGCCGCTTCTAACATTCCGCTCGTGAGAAACTCGTTCATGATTTGCTCGCCGGATAGCACGATGATTCGATTAGGCTAATGATAGTAGTAGGTGGGCAAAAAGGCTGACTCTCTCTCCCGGGCTGAATCCCGCGAGCATTATCGATGCAAAATGAATTGCGTCCTCCCGATCGAGCGAGGACATCCAACGCCTACTCTCGCCGAGTGCTGAGACTTCGAAGCGACTTCATTCTGAGACCTCTCCGTGGGATCGTTCCGGATTCCACCTCAGCCTTTCCCTCCGGCGGCTACTCAATTTCAATGTAAACTACTTTTTGCCTGGGAACAATCGATCGATCTTTCAATTTGTCCTCGTGATTAAAGTCCCTGTTCCGTCTTAATGGACAACCAATGACGCGCCGGATTGCACGGCAGCCTCCTCGCAATTAGGAACCCGCGAGCCGACCATTACGGACGATTCGGTGATTATCCGCTGACTTTTTCATTTTGCATAACCTTTTCTCTCGCGAGGGTGATTCTCTCGGTTGTGACTCTTTGAGATAGGTCGGTATCGTAAGGAGTTTATGCCATTTAATGTTGTTAGGCTCTAGTGTCCGTACTTTCAGAATCTTGAATGAATTAACTTTTCCCGTGGAACAAGATCATGAAAAGAAAGAATGTTGTATTTCATGAAAAGATTGGTATTATTCGAGAATAAGAATCTTTTCATAACCACAGCTGAGAAATCGGCAAAGTTATATACTTATTCGACAATTTATACAAGTTACTCGTTTTGCAATCTGCGCTAAACCCACTGGCAAATTTGTGAAACATAGTGGTTCCATTTGTCGGCACGCGAAGCTGCAAAAATGATCGGTATCGCGAGATTACGGTGATCGAAGGCGGAGAGACGCGGCGTCGAGCCGCGGGTCACGATCATCATCTCATTTTCGCTGCGTTTTCGTGCTTCCGCGCGGTATAATAATGCGAGGGTTGATTGCTGACCAAGCAAAGGAGAACATTTTTCTCCGTGTACAAAGCTTAATTACGTAGGGCCATAATGAAGGGTCTTGTCCGTCGATCGTGCACCGTCCTCATGAGCGTTGTTAACGAAGAAGAAGACGAAGAGGACGATAAAAAAAGCAAATCTTGTTATCTTGATGGGAGGCCGATAAATGGATGGCTGAGTTAGTTCGCCCCGCGCCACAATAAGCTGACAAGCGGCTCTCGCATCCTCAAAGACGACCCGGTCATTTTGCCCGTGCTTTAATAAGGGACCTTCGCGACCTATCGATATATCGGTCCTCGACATCGCGAGGGCATTCCACGCCAAGATCGATCGGCTCTTAGACTCTAAAGCCCTAGACCCTCTACAATTAGAGGGCTCTATGATCTATCGTAATCGATCGGCCAAGCACTCTTAGAAACTCGTACGTGAGCGTACGTTCAATGTTGGATGAATCTAACGCCTGAATCTATGATCCTGAATCTATGATCCTGAGTCGGTGAGCTCAGTGGTTAACATTTTGTGTTTTCTGCTCGGCGCGAGATGAACGGGAATTTTTTTGGCGCGTGCGTTACCCGTGGAAATCGTGTCTACCTGTTGCGCTTACTTAACGCAGGTGAATGACGGTTTATTAACGGCGCGACGGGACCTGGCGGAAAGTCTGTTCGGTGCAATTAGTCTACGTACGCGCGAGTAACGAATAGAAAGCGGTCGTTGCGTTCTGTCGGCTGTCATTTGCCTGGCGTGCGCGCGCGCGCTCGTTCGCGAAAGAAAGAGATAAGCTGGCCGGAGGATCGAGAAGAATGCTGGCGCGTGGTAAAAAAGTGAAAAGGATCAAACGAGTAGATTGCGTTATTATCAACGAACGGATCCGCAACGAAGCAATTCCATTGGCAAATGATCCGAACTTCATTTGAGGGGGATTTAAACCGGTTTGCATATATGTACACGTGCGTGCATATACAATACACGCGTGTACAGATACGCGGGACCGCATGAAATGAAAAGAGCAAAATATCTATGTTGTTTCGAGCAGCCGAACGAAGAGTTATACGCGCGATATCTTTCCGAAGAATCCAGAGCGGATGGGATCCGCGAAGTGAGCCGTGGAAACTTGTCGCGTAAATCCTGGCCGAGGCCTGGCCGGGGCTGTGCACGGTGCAACACCGCGTTTCGCTGCACCGCGCGGTGGCATGCAGAAACAGCTAAAGTGCAGCATCGTAAACCTTGATTTCTTTCTGTCCCCCCGGTTGCACGCTCTTTCTCTGTCCACGCCAGCCCCTTACTTCCTTCCTCTCTCTTTCGGTGAATGGAGGCTGGCCTCTCCCGGCCGGCCGGCAAGTGGAGCACGCCTATAAAATAAATAGCGGCGAACCTTGCCTGCGCCGGTTGCTATTGAACTTTAGAAGTCGCCGTAAACCTCTCAGTGCCCCCTTTCTCCGGTCGTCGCGCGTTATCGATCACCGATTAAATCGATCCGTCCTTCTCCCGGCCCGAACCTGCCACGCGTTAACGAACACGATGCACCAAACCGGGTTAATGACCGCCAGCTAGATCCAAACGTGCTGATGAAGCGCGGTAGTGCACACTTGGAGCAAAATGGGAAATAGTTATAACTTGTGATTTCACTGAACACAATAATATATTCACGCCACGAAAGGTTCCTCTTCTCACCACGATAAAGTCATTGTCTCGCGTTCAACGCCGCCCTCGTGAAAACGTGCGCCGATAGAAGCAGCGGGATGTATTAACAAACCCGGATCGCGGCGCGGCGTTTAGCCGGTGAACGAGCAAAACAAAGCGGAGAACGCTATTTTGTAATTAACACGATGCTGCGGCCATTACACGGACAGCAATCCCGTCCGTTCGCTAGGGGGATTAAAACGAAAAACCGTTCGTTATTATATTCGGGACGGCATGGCACCATCATCGGTTCTCGGGTGCAGAGCGAGAGGCAAAGAAATAGCGTAGGGGTAAATGAATAATGGAAACAGCGGAGTGAACGAAAATAAATAACGCGGCGCGCCGACGGTCAATACTTAATTAAAACGCTTTTATCGTGCCGTAGAACCGGCTCTCCTCTCGCCTCGAAAAACCGTACAACGTTTTAATCCGGCCGGAGATCAGCCGGCAGATTATCGCGTGTAACCGGATGATTCAATAATAATTATTCGTACGCGGCGGTGTCCCGTGTACCGAGAGCACCGAGTGTTTTTCCCGTTGACGTCCCCTTTTAAATCGCGTTATAAAGTTTCGCGAAACGACCGGTAGCAGCTCGTTAAGCCGGAGAACCGTCGATGCTGCTCAGACAACGGGAACTATTTCATCGAATTGTTCAATTAAATCGCTACCGATATCGCGTCGCAAATCTGCCGAGCCCGCTCGTTAAGACCGGCCAAAGCCTACCCCTCTCAATTAGCAATCGGCCAGCAGGTGGCTCTCGCTGGATTTTCGGATTAGATTTTGCAACCGCGATCTCCCTCCGACCCAGTCCATTGCGTTTCGCTTTTGCGTTCGCCTTTCCAACGATGTGTCTGCAGTTTAGAGAGCATGTGATGCAACTCGACGCAACGGCGAGAGTGCTCCAGGTAATTCTGCACGTTCCACGCCACCTTTTAACCACTCCGTCCATCATATGCTAATCTACGTATCTACTCGACACTATCCTCTTTGTTGAACTGTGTTCGTGATCAGTCAAGTAGATAGGGGCTGAATAAAAATGGCACTTGCTAATCGCCAAGAATATCACGATGTTTGACCAAATTCGTTAACATCCGATAAATTTCTGAAGCACTTTCAAACGAACTAATTTACCGAGCAATTCATGTTGCAGTAATTTAATCGCCAACCGTCTGAATTTCTGCAAAAGTGATTCGCTAATCAGCGATTAGTCGAGCAGATATAGGTCGCGTAAAAATGACACTTGCTCGAGACGAGAATTTCCTGTGAGGCATGTACGAGAATTTTAAGTAATAAGATTGATTCCAAAGTAATAAATCTGACGTTATATTAGCGGCACGCTGAATATTACCAGCGATATACACGGCACAACAGATTACCTCGTTCCACGGGTACGTTTTTTCCGCGGATAAATGGAACCGACCAGCAGCGTAAAGGCACGCTCAAGGCTGGCCTTTTAATTAGATCACGGTGCCACGCTGCCCCGCAGATGCATCTGCGCTCATAATTAGTGCGAAGATTTTTAGATCATACTAGCAGCGAATGGGCGAACGAGAATCCGTGGTATTTCGCCTTTGAAGTTTTACCGAGTGTACGAGTCGCGACTCGTGCTCGTTGCGTTCGCCCAAAGATTCCATTTATCTCGTTAAAGCAACAGCCGTATCGTCGGGGATTTATGAAAAGAGAAAAGAGGACTTGCGAAGCGATATTTCTTCCGAAGTACATACTCATTTGTTTATTTATAAAACCCTGTTTATTATTTTTAGCCTGGTAATTAAGAGAAACAAATGTCTCTGTAGATCTTGAATCTGGCAATGAACGCAAGTCATTTATACGTATACATTTCTACTTATTTTAAGTGTAGTTATGTGCCTATCAATTGTTCACCGCAAAAAATAATAATTCTATTATTTTTAATAATATAAGTGCATTATAGTTGCGAGATGCCTTAACAGATTCTATCCAGCGATAGCATGAAATTAGAGAACAAAAGAGAGTTCCTTTAAGATGGTGAGATATACTAAATCCAGCTACAATGTGGTTACTCGTTGCATTCGATTATGATAATAGGGTTTATTATAAATATTCCTCTTATTTTCCGCGGTTTTCTCGATCGCTAAAGGCTCGATATCGATTACATGATCGTCCCGTCGATCGATTCGATCGCGCGAAATCGCTTAGCTATTATCATACCGATCCGGTCACTCAGAAACCCGTCGAATGAGCAGAATTGTCGGCTGTTCGGTAATAGGCGGTTCAATCTTTTGGTATTTTAATTATTGGCGAGCTGAAAGCGACTAGAAGAATGCATGAACTATAGTGGCGGGATTGAAATCTAGGTAACATGAGCGAAAGTGATGCGTTGATTGCGAATTACGCGTTCGCTTTAAATGGGCACGTTAATGAATGACCGAATGACGCGGACATCATGTAATTAATTAAAACACTTTCAAAGCATTATCACGTTCTAGTTTTATAAAAATTATAACATCCTTTTACAACCGAGAATCTAGATTCTAGATGTTGGGTGATCTAGAGAATTTTCTTAGAAATCCTCGAATTCTTCGTCGTCGTAGATCGCTATGTCCGATATTCCTGGAAGCTGCGCAGCCGTTCCGATGGATTTATAGTTCCTCGAAAATATTTGAAGCAGAAGTGATTTGTTCGGATGAAAGAGCACGTGCAAAGAATTCTGCGATCGCGGTGCTCCTCCCAGAAAGCTATAAATAGGTATTTGAACGGGCCCAGGTCATATTAAAATATGAATCATCGTTCCTCCCGCGAATTCGCCTCGAAGCGAGAAACAGTCTCGAAAAATGCCCATCGACACTCTTCACCGTGTTTTTCATTATTTACGACGCCGAGGAACGAAGAACAAGGATATATTTCTGCACTTTTGCATTGAAAAATCAGATTATAATTGGCTGGTGGAGCGGACAGAAACGCAGGGGCGGCTACCTTCTGGGCACGCGTTGATAAGCCTGAAATATGAACGAAGTATCGCACGAAAACAGTGCATGAAATATGGCGGTCGATGATGCTCGCGACTTGGAGTGCCGGCCAGGGTCGTTTTCGTTTCTGTTTCTGTTTCTGTTTCTGCCGTTATCGATTTCTTGTTAGCTCGCGGGCCTCTGTTTTAATACCTTTCCGCACAGGACAATGCTTCCTCGAGGCGCAGGCCACCTTTCAGAAGTATACTATAAATGGCAACTTGTAATTAGAAGCCGGGTCCGCACCGAGATAACGTTGATAGGCCCTGTGAAATATCGAACCCGCGCCAAGAACATTCCGAGACATTTTTTAAACTGATCAAGCACGCCGAGAATTCACGTTTGATAAAGGATCGCGCACCTAATTTAGAATGCTGCAATCCTTCGAATCGTTGGTTCGGCACAGAAGACTATTTTAGGAAGTACCACTTTTAGAACAGTCTTCTATCGTCCTTGGGAATATGTTTCTGCAGTTCATCAAGTTGATTTTTTAGAAAGGCATTCGACAAAACAATTTTCTAGTCGTTACACAAAAATTTTAAAAATTCCACATGCTTCTAAAGACTTTTATGCCTCACAAGTGCATAAAGTTCAATCGGGCATTTCACCAAATTGCTAAGTAACCAAAAAATGCCCGAAGCAACAATATAAACGAATATTTACGCAAGTGCATTTATTGCTACACTGCGTTCGATGATGCAGTAGAGGAATCCCGGTAATTAAAGCAACTAATTCTGGTTCTTGCAGCAAGTACAGTCTGCATTCATAAAATGTTTATGCTCCCGATTTTAATCAGACCTGTTACCTCGAGAGTCCAGCGCACCGAGCTATGCAGTTGCGCCGGTGTGTTCGAACGAAAGTGAAAATGCACCCGAGTGAATCCAGAAAGGTGCATCGCGTCAGAGGCCAGCCTGTGCCCTTGAACCATCCACCTGTTCTCGTGGAACGTTACGCTCGGATTATCTGATCGTAATAACAGGACGGGCACGCCAATTGCCGGTGAGGTTTAATTGCAACGAACTGCAGCATCACGTGCAGCTCGACGCATCGTGGCCTCGCTATTGCTCGAATTTAACGCTGGTTATGGCTGGTATCTCGCGGGCCCCCCTCTAACTCGTATCAATTTCTTGCAACAAATTACGAAACGATGCAGATTTCATTGCCATGGGTAATCGTGTTGATGTTCTTGTCACGAAAATTTCATCTTTATCTTGTCTCGAAACAAGAGATCTATTTTTTGACTTAAGAATTTTTGTTCCACATTTATTTGTGCTTTTTCAAATCAGCTGGATATTGGAAATGTTATTTAGCTTGCAATTTTATAGTGGAGTTTGGTACTAGAATTAAATTACTAAACACAGAATCATTGGATTTTTTATTTTACAAATATTCAGATTGTAAAACTGAAAATTAAAAAAACATTTATAGATTATTAGAAGCTGAGAGAGTTAGAAAAATTCAAAGATTTAAACTCGTGTACCAAGAACAAAATTTGTTTACTTCCCTTATTGCATAATGACAGAATGATTTCTAATAAAGTGTTAGGTTGAAAAGAAAGAAATGCAGGATTTTTGTTTCTTCGTTTCAATTACAATTTTATACCAATAAATATTTACCTTAATTTCATGAGTTATATGTCATTTTAAAGCTTGTTTTACGCTCTATTTAATTATGCTTTTGATATTTAGTTTTATTCAAATTTTTATTAAATTATTTGGCTTTTATTTGAGGATGTCAAAACGCGATTTTCGCCTTATTTTTTTCTGAGTCAAACTAGGCCGAAGTGCCGAAGGAAGTGTCAATGAATGCACAGCTTTATATTTTTAAATAATATTAAATTCTCTGTATAATTAATTCTAATACTATTCCCCTCAATAATATTAAAATCAATTCTCATAAAAGTTTAATGATACTATTAAACAATATTGAATTTTCTATAAAATTAATTTGTATATTATTGTTTTCATTACAACAATTTTAATAAAACAGTTTTTATGTGAGTAAATTCCTCATTTCTTTCTTCACAACCTAATATTTGAAGTTTAACATAATACCGTTCCAACTTCCAGTAAATTCTTTTCTTCGTTCATAACAAGCACGATTCTCACCGCAAAGGAAATTGTAATACTCTCTTCACACCTTTTTCTCGAGAATGCAGCTTGAAGATGATATCCGGAGCCGATTACGACCGAACATTTCTGCATGTCTGCATCTCGCCGAATGGCCCAACCGCAAATTTCTGCGTAACAGCCTGAATTGGTCGATTTGGCTCCCATCGAAGAAATATTAGCTGCGAACGATTCACCCTTGTTTTCTCATTACACACGCGCCGTGAACTTTTTACAGCTACCGCTACATTCCACGATAAAATATCCCATTCACAAAATTGCCTGGGAATCTCGAAATCTCGTTATTCTTCCCGTCCTTCAAAAGCGATTATGATACCAACAAACCGACTTTCTCCAAACTATTTCCGCTATGAATTTGATCAAGGAACTGTGCGTCACTCTGCACGCGGAAACAGCGTTTGTAATTGTGACTTTCGAAAAGCGTTGCATAGTTATTTCATTTTAATGGAGAGCTGATTCGAGACTCAATTAGAGTCCGACTGCGCGAAATGGTAGATAACGATACAGCTAAAATACTTTCACAAAATAAAAGTTAATATAAGTTCAGAGGTCCCTTATTATTCAGAGGAACAAATACAGTTTACAATAAACTTTTGAACTCCTACGGACAGTTTCGCACGATTCCATCGAAAAACCGAGCGAAATCGTTAGTCCACATTCAACATCCCAGAACATTCACTTCGCAGACCGCGCCGAATGACTTTGCTTCGAATCATCGCGATTACTTTTCGCCCGAACCGAGCGAACAGTTCACGCTGTTCGCGGCGGGGGCAAAAACGAAATGGTAAAAAGCGTTAATAGAGCGACCGAGTGCATCGAGCAAAGCATCTTGCAGTAAAGTAACGAGCGAGGATGATCAATAAAGCATCATCAGCATCGGAGTCGGGTTCTATCGGGTCGACACGTTCCTCATGAAGTGTGGCAGCGGCGGAATTTAGGGCGTACGGTTTATTCCAACAGTAATTGCCAACCAGCAACGGATAATTAACACGGCATTAAGAGTTATCTCGGCGAATCTATCGGCGGTGCTCGGCGCGGAACGCCTCATCGGCCGAGCCAGATATACGCCTAGCCTGAGCTACGAGCCACTCTCACGGCAGTTCGGCTCTATGGGAAACGGCCTATCGTTTTGCGGGTTTATCGGCTTCCAACACTTTTTTAATTGACCCGACAAAATTACGGTGGCTCGTTACCGACGATAATGGCTGAGCCGCGCTCGGACCGCTTCGTACGATAATTCGTTAGACAACGATGAAGTCCAAGCCGCTTCGGTGGCTTGAATGCTTCATGCAACGTTTTATTAACCATAGAAACGTCACTAAAGGTATTGGACACGTGTATCGATTAAGGATGTTCTGGAGGTACAATGGGAGACAAAAGTACAAGAAATTCGAAATCCATCAATACATGGCAATGAAAGCCATTCATGAGTATATTTTGCATTAAACTTTTGCGAATACTGTACCCTCTGTAGCTATATTCAGTGGTCTACACTTGTCGCGTTTCCATGCTAGTGAGAGACAACACGATAAATTTGACGTTTTGTAACAGTTCATAATTGTTTTGCTCTGTAACTGTTTAGTGAATTCTAATAAATTTTGAACATAATTAATTAGATAATTTTTACTATGTATAAAAAAAAACTGGAGTTTCTAGTTGCGTTTTTTCAAGGTTTAAATAGGGTTTGAAGTGGAATTTTATGAATTCTCCATAAGAAGACGTGTTAAAATGTGCAAACTTTAAGTTGCTATAATTCTTAAACGGTGCAGTGAATCGAACCCAAACTTTGGTAATTACATTAATTTAGTAAGAATTATATCTTGCCAAATTTTCAAAAATTTCGTTGCGTTTTGATATACCTCCAGAACATCCTTAAGAATGACCTTCTCCTTATACAAAAGATTAGATGTATCAAGAATGCACGTTTTATATGAACAAAGATGGAATGTAACTTTCAAGAATGCTTGTAGAAAATGATTCGATGACTCTTATCCCAATGGCCGAGTTCCATTGTGGCTAGCATTGTTTCACCGATGACCATTAGATTGCAAATGCCGCTCCTAGTAATTTCTAATATGTTCGACGAACCGACAAAAATTAGTAAACTCCGCCCTCGTCGTGTCTCGATTTCGAAATTATCTATTCTGTCGAGAATTGTCCGGCGATAGAAAGCTGGTATTTAGATACCGAGATGTCTGCGAGATAGGAAGAATGAGGTAGAATTTCCCAATCATTGCATCGATGTAAAACTAGCGATACGGTAGGTTAATGATTCTTAATTCTCATTTTCATTTAACGAAGGACGGAGATGCTTAAAAAGGTATTTTCTGTCTGCAAAAGAGTCTGTCTTGCAAGTTCACCCTTGCACGACCAAACATAGAAATATGTTTTAATGAGTCACACCGTGAAATGTAAATTTTGGTCAATGATATTAGTGGGAAGATCACTCGAATTACACTGAATGTCGACCTTCGGTGAGTCATTATCAATTCGACGCGATCTTCCTTCCGAAAATGCGTCAGCGTGTGGCTCACCTTGATTCGTGCTAATTTTTGGTCATTTACGCGCTAATTACGTTCTCTTCCCGTGTTTATCTCGCGTTTAAATTAATTTATTTAGTAGCGATCAACTTTAACGACGCGTGAAAGAGGTAGCATGGTTCAAACAAGCAATAATGATAAATAATTGAGCCACTTGATAAAACGACTTCTGCTTATCGAGAAAAATGCCCAAAATTGGATGACACCGGCGATTTCAAGTCTATCAGTCCCGCCGAAGGACTGAAGCATCTATCATCAACCTAAATTGAAAATGACCGAGGAAATTAATAAAAGATCCGAGGTACCCACTCATCTAGGTAATTGAAACTCACAGAACATCCTTCGGAACGTCTGATTTTGATGAATGCAAGCTCGATCAGAACGAAATCAGCGGGCACGTGTGTACGCATGTGTCGTAACGAATCTCGCCTGTAAATTGCACCTTTCCACGTGACGTCGACAGTATGATAAATTGCGAGTCCCTGATCCTGGAGACGTTCACCGGACTGTTGATTATTTACCAGGGATTTTTCACCTGCCACCTGACGATTCATTGTGATGCGCGCGGCGTGTACTCGATGAATCAGTGACTCCTTTCGTAGGGTACCTCCGAGTGAACGATGAACTTTCTAATTGTCATAACTTAACAAATTTCATTGGGAGAATCGTGCCCGGTCCTCTGGTAACGACGACGTGCAGCCATTTTCGCAACAAGCACTTTATTAAATATTCGCGACGATCGCCGCCGATAAGCGCACGTCCTGATAGTGAATAATGGCTGACAAGCGAGTTTACGTGTTATCGTATAATCCAACACGCGACTTAAACTTGATTAATCAACTGTCTGCCGGCTCGCTTGTTACCCGGGGCATCTATAGCTGAGTAACGAGAATTAATTTCGATGCTCGTGCTGGAATGTGAAGGGACCGTCTTCTGTTCGGAACGTTGAGCAAGATTTTACTATGTCGGACGGGATCGGACTCGAAAGCTTTGACGTCGCCAGTTGTTATTTTAACGCAACGAGAGTCAAACGCGTCAACGTCCTGTTACTACACTCGCGAATATTCTCGCCGAGATCTCCAGATTGAATTCCAGAACCGGGTCTCGTCGATTCCTTCGCGTCGCTGAAGGGTCTTAAATTCGTCGACGCGTTTCGCCATCGATGTACAGCGAGAAACAGTCGTTCCCGTTTATTCGCTACGCCAAATACTTATTGGAATTCCTAGATTAAGATCTCGAAAGCGACCCAGCAATTCTTCAGGTGTCGACACTGTTGAGTGGCTCTGATACGTCTTAAACTAGTCGGACTTAGGGGTGCTTAGAAGCCGTTCTTGCGGAATAGTGGTCGTGGTGTAACTAGTTATAATTACAGGAAATCGAGTTCTGAAAATTTGATGCATTTATGACATAACTGAATGGATACAATTTAAACTAGTCGACAAATTAAAGAAGAAATTAAATTTTTTTTATTAAAAAAGATGAAGACTTCTATTGGAGACACTTATTTCTTGAAAGATCCGCTGTCTAATTCAGGGCTCTACTCACTTTGGAGTCTTTATGCCGAGTTTCTAGATGACGAGGACAGTATACTGCATGCAACATTTTACACAGAACAGGCGACTAAGGTGAAGTGCCCTATGCCTGGACAGCATGTTTTTCTATTTTTTTTATAGGTTAATATCTTAATTGTATTAACAAGAATAATTAAAACCTATAGTTGGACATATTAAATCCAATCTAAGCTAGTACCTGGACAGAAGTAAAGCCTATATCGGGACAAATTCAATTTACGAGTTGATCGAGCGAACATAACCTAAAACGTTGGTTGGTAGCGCTGTTGCGCATGACGAATAGAAGATGCTTTGCGTAATATGTAGTATTCTTATCATAGATTATAGTATTGTATTATTTAACCAAATATATATTTATTTTCATTTACTGTTTTAATAAAACTTGTCATAATACAACTTTTAAGGTTAGGTAGTAATACTGATAGATTTAAGATGTAAACATAAAGTATTATTAACGTCACAACCGGAATACATTTTCTACATACGTTATTCAAGCTAATAGAAGACTAATTATACGTACATGTAGTTAAATAATTTGCAAAAAATGCGTTAATTTTATTTACAAACACGTGTCCGGCTTCAGGCGTAAGCACATTGAGTATAAGCTTAGAGTGGGACAGTTACTGTCATCGCGTCCCAGTATGGAGTACTTATATTTGAAAACAGTCCTAATCTTGGACATCTAATATTTGGATTAATAATTATTATTTACGTTAAGTTTGATTGCCAATTTATTTTAAAATATCAATATTATTATGCGCGATAATTATTTTTTGTCTGAGGGCTTAAATTATATCTTTTTTCTAACAAAAGTTCGAACTATAAATGCACATGATTCGCATGTAAATAGACTATTTTGTATACTGTCTTCAGATGAACTTTGAATTCATTTTTAAATTTCAATTGATGTCTTAATGAAATAATATTCACACCTACTTGTAGCTAAGGCCTCAAAATATATAATATAATTATTTAATCTCTTAATTACTGATTTTACTATGAAAATTCAATTGTCCAGATTTAGGTATCACTTTTGGACTGTCCAGACTTAGGGCACTTCACCTTACTCTCCGCCACATCCTCTCCCGACGATATTTATAGTCTCTAAAGAATATTTACGCAGAAGCTTGGACAATTCGTATGTATATTAAATTACCCATAGAAGCACGACGTAACACGAACCTCTTGCAGCCTACGGGGTTACTTCCGGCATGCACGTATTACTGCCGGGTAAAATCCTTCTTAAGGGTTTCTGATTAAAATTCCGGGTAAGAAACGAGGTGATCGTTTAAGGGTCTCCTCGGGGCTAAGCGATTGCAAGAGGTTTTGCATCGCAAACGAGTTAAGGCTCGGATCGCGAGCGACTTCCGCGTCGCGTCAGTACCGCACCATCGATCGTTTTGAAAATCAATATCGTAAATCGCGGCGGGCAGCGAGCCGCTAGCCAAGATAACCATTTTTGGCGAACGCGTTTGCCAGCAACCTGGCCTCTTCTGGGTTTTGACCTTTATGGGCATCGTTACGAATCACCGTGAAATCGTCCCGCGCGACGCCGTGTCCTGACGTGAATTACACAGAGGCTGGCTAGATGCAGCCGGCAACTTGCGGCAATGGCAGCAGTAACAGCGGCTTTAGTGCGCTTCCTCTTGAACTTTCTCTGTTCGAGCCACGACGACGAGTGCCGGATGCCTTCGAACCGCGCCGTGAAAACGTCCGCTCGACGCTCGTTCACAGGTTACGCGTGGAAAAGTGCACCGGACGTAACAGGCGCAGTAACGATGCTGCGGCCGCACGGTTTCCGCAACCTCGCCGGAATCCTCTAATGGCCCTCGTTATTCGCGACCTCGCAGCTTCGTGCATTCCCTGCTTCTCCCTGAAAAATGAACCAGCCGGGACTATTTTACATTACTTCACAAAAATTACAAGAATGCGTCTATCCAAATTTTTAGTCATTCTTCGAGTATAAATAAACTTACAATTTTCCAAGGGTACCCAACGGAATCAATCTTCACGACGGAAGACCAAAGAAGATCTGCTTGATCAGTGAGATACGTTCTTCAAACCACACAATTAGCCATTGGATTGAGTGCTCGAGCGTTAGACAGTTTCCGACAAAAACTCGTGACTCGAAGGCCCGCAAGAAAACCGAGATGACTCAATGCACACACAGGTGTTGTCTACGTTGTCTAAGGTATAAACGCGGAACAAGAAGACCGATCGAATACGAGTGTAGACGCCCTAGGCGTGAACGGAAACCGCGCTCGAGTGAACGGTACGAGGGGCACGGGACGAATCGTTTAAGTTAAAGGTATGTAGGCACGTTCGACAAGAGAGACGAATCACCGGGGTCGTGGGTCACTGATAGATGTTCCCAGATAAGCGGTTTGCTATCGCGATTTCACCGCCGCGCCGGGACCCATCGGTACCCGCGGTCCGCGGATTTCAATCTGGTATTGCGTTTCACCAGGAAGCACCACGGACTCCCCTCGATCGAGCCCGTGGAATGTGGATAATGCGTGGCAATCGAGCAGTAACTCTTGTAACTCTATTGTGAATCATTGCGTTCGATGCACCGAGCGGGATGAATCGAAATTGCGCGGCAAGGATTAGGCCCTCGCCATTGCGAGGGGGTTGCGCGCGCGAAATTGTTTTCTCTTGTTGCACGACGGAACTTTCACTGAACATACTCGTATACATAATTGCTGAAGTTTTATCATATTGTTCTGCATTACGGAGTAATTGCAGGAAAATGACGATGAACGAAGTGCAATCGTATGTCTTCTAACTTCCAGTTAGTTGATCTACATTTTTGATAAGGGGATTTTCCTCATTCATAATTCATGAAGCTACACTGCCGCTCAAAAGTATGTGGACACTTACTATGTTCATGAAATTTGTGATATACAGGGTGGTCTTTTTATCTGAAGACATTGAAATATCTCGAGAACTATGTATCGGATCAAAACAAGTGGGCAATGAAAGTTGTTCGTCGCGAAGGGGGACATCCAATGATACCAAACTGGACCCCGCACCGCCACCCCCTGGGGGTGGGGGTGGGAGAAGATAAAAAACTTAAATGGGAACCCCCATTTTTCATTGCAGATTTGGATTCTCCAGAAAAAAATACACAAATTTTACCTAGGAGTTTTTGCATTTTGGTTCACAGATGGCGCTGTAATGGACAAAAATCAAAATGGAAAAAGTCGTTGAAAATTGGGCATATCTCGAGAAATACACATTAGATCAGAAAAATAAAAGTAGACGTATTTGATATTTTTAAGAATGCTATTCAATAACCCCATAATTGAGCCCCCACCTCCACTTCCTGAGGATGGGAGAGGGAACTATTTCAAAATCTTCAATGGGAAACCCTTTTTTATAGCAAATCTTGGTTCTCCATTGATTTGATATTATTGGTGTAATTTCTTTCACAGATGTCGCTGCAATCGAAAGCAGTTGGAAAAATTCATTGGTTTGTTTATCAATCCTCTGGAAGTGGGGGTGGGGGGTCAATTATGGTGTTATTGAATAACATTCTTAAAAATATCAAATACGTCTACTTTTATTTTTCTGATCTGATGTGTGTTTCTCGAGATATGCCCAATTATCAATGACTTTTTCCATTTTGATTTTTGTCCATTACAGCGTCATCTGTGAACCAAAATGCAAAAACTCCTAGGTAAAATTTGTGTATTTTTTTCTGGAGAATCCAAATCTGCAATGAAAAATGGGGGTTCCCCTTTAAGTTTTTTATCTTCTCCCACCCCCACCCCCAGGGGGTGGCGGTGGGGGGTCCAGTTTGGTATCATTGGATGTCCCCCTTCGCGACGAACAACTTCCATTGCCCACTTGTTTTGATCCGATACATAGTTCTCGAGATATTTCAATGTCTTCAGATAAAAAGACCACCCTGTATAATGTATATTTTTATTATTAAACAATATTTGTTGCTAAAGTCTATTATGAATATGTATGTAATGTATTCCAATAGTACCAAAATAAACAATTTAGTTATTGAATTTTCTTAAATAAATAAAAGAAAAACTATGGGATCACATAGATAAGTCCGAAAACGATATCCCAAGTCTGAAAAACCTTAGTGGGAAATATTAGAATCTGAGTGGAACCGTATTGATAGTGAAGCAATGAAAAAGTTAATAGCCAGAATGCCACGACTAGTAAACGCGGTCATAAAAGCACGCGGTGGATATGTAGACGAAAAGTATAATTATAAAAAATATAAAAATATAATTATTTTTTATCATTATCGGTGAGATATTTAATAAATTATTATTAGAATATGTTCTCCAATACTGTACGAACTGAAATACATACAAGATAATCAAATTTACCAAAGATATCATAACTTTTTTCAGATAGTTATAAGAATTAAGGAAGTGTCCGCATACTTTTGAGCGGCAGTGTAAGTTCAATGTGATGAAATTCGTGAAAATGGTACACGGGCAAAAGAAAGTAATTAAATTGAGAAAACGGAGGACTTGAAAATCGAAGTCTATGGGTCGATCGGCTGTATTAAACTGTCATTCATTCCCAGGTAAGCAATTCGCATGCACCTACCAGCGCATAGTTTACTTTACTTTGATAGCAGGCTCGCTATCGCGTTACTGTCGTATTAAGCTCCTAGAACATTAATAACGCAGCCGATGAAGTTACACCGCGCGGTCGGTGTGCTTGGATCGGCGGAGGTGCAAGTGTCGGAAGCCGGGTCCGTAATAATATTACCCCGTTACACAATATCGTAACATAAAGGTAGTACTATTGATGTTGCATACGGCACAAGCGCGAGACCAGTTGAGAAACATTGTGCGTGTTATTATGAACATAAGCGTAATGTATACAGAAGGCTTCTGCATCGGCCGGCCGGCGGGCGAGCACAACAGCTTCGACGTTTCCTTGAGAAAATCGCATCGCATCGCCTCGCCTTGCATCTAGGCGCACCAGCGAATTCCAGCCGCAACATTTGCAAGCGTAATAGCGCGTTCGCCTATCTACACTTCCTGAAGATGCTTTCGTATCGTTCCCGATACCGTGGAACGACCGGCCGGAGCTGCACTTACCCAGACTTTCGTTTTCTCCGATCATCGTAGATCTCGGCTAGACGTTTTATCCGACAAAGCAATTTCATCTTCGCTGTCCATCCAAAAGTATCGGAAAACACTGTGGTTCAAACAACCATAAATATAAATTCAGAGGAAAGTTCTGCTCAAGACTGGTGTTTAAAGGTTCACACGGTACCCCGGAAGATTCCCATTGATTTTTAAGATATTAAACAAATAATTGTCTTCAAGTAGTTCTTTAAGGGTCGCTTTTATGCCCCCGGCGTGAATGATTGCAGATAAACAGTAACGTGTCGAGTATTTCTCCGCGAAACGACGTAAATCGCAACGAGACTGGTGTTTAGAGGTTTATACGACACCCCGGAAGATTCCCGTTCATTATCGAGATATTAAAATAATATATTTTCTTGGAGTTGTTCTTTAAGAGTCGCTTTTATCCGACAGACATGAATGATCGCAGATAAAAAGCAACGTGTCGAATATTTCTCCGCGGAATGACATAAATTGCACTGGGACTGGTGTTTATACGGCACCCCGGAAGGTTCTCGGATTAATTACCTTCCACGTCGTTCAGAAATCGTAACAAACTTTCAACTATGAGAACGGCCATATAATATCGAACAGCTAGGCCGTCTATCCCGTTTAGTGTCCAAGTTACGCGCATAAATAACTAGGCAAGCGAGTAGCTTTGAAAACACAGGCTGCGCGCGGCGTGCTCGAGCATCGCGCGAGTCCTCGGTCCGTTTCCCATGAGTTTCACCGGCCATAATAACGTTCTACCGTGGAAAAGATCTATAGGTCAGCGTGACGGATTAGCGCTTCGATTTAGGCTAGTCTCTTGCGCACACGCCCTCGGCTTCTGCGGCTGCAATTAATGCTTCTTCGTCGGCCGGATCCGCGAAAGCCGAGCTTTCACACAGGAAGAGCGCGTTTCTTCGCGTAAAGACGGAATAATTACCGGTGCGGATGGAACTGGCTGGCAAAAACGGAACATATTCTCTCTCTCTGTCCGTTGATTACGTTAATTGCACAAGGCCCCCCTGCATCCCACGATTAGCTTCCTTTGCTCGATTCCGGTGGAGGCTGTTTGCGTCGGGTGCCTCTCCGAGATTACTTAACGCTCGCAAGATGCTCGCTGACTTAATTGCACCGATTGCGCAAGATATTTCGCCTCTTCGGACGACCAGTTTCCGCCTGACAGGCGTTAGCCGGATTGTTCCGAACGGAAAGTTGAGCAACTTTGCCTGCAAGGTGGCTTGTTTGTTGCCGTGTTGTCCCGCGGCTCCAAGGGGACTGACCGCAAAGCCAGACAATGGGCCTTTGATTCGGAAGCCGATGGGATTATGTTAATGTCCACTGTCTAGCGGTGATTCTCGTTAGAGGGAAATGTTGAACATTTAATCCTGCCTCGCTGGGAATCTAACTGGTACTCTCTCCAATCGCGTTTTACCATTGACATTAGCATCTTCTGTGTCAACGCTTTCGCTGTGTTCATTAGAAGAGAAAATGCCGAAGGGTACGATAAACCATTGTCGCAGCATTTGTATGTCATTTGTTCTTCAGCCTGGCGATGTCTCTTTTCTTCCTCGAGCAGTTTATTCACTTTGTCTCGTAGTCGAATTGCTCGAACCTTGTTTGGATGATGCATAATTCACGATACCATGGGTGATGGAATTATTCGAGCACAGCACGAAGAATTCATTTTTCAAATTAATACTGTAAGTTCTGCATCTAATATTTGAGATGAAGGTTTATAAAATTGCATTTGTAAAAGTCTCTTCGGCAGAGAAGCAATGATTCGCCGAGATCGGCTAGCAGACCAGCAGACACAGTTAGCTTTCTCGCGTAACATCTCCCATCATTTGTGCCACGCTCCCCGATTGTCTTCGAAGGGGTTTCGCAACGAAATGGACAAGAGATTACGATGTTCCTCATTGTCAATTACGAACGAGCCACCGCATAGGCACGTCAGCTAGGGCTCCTGGATAGTCCATCGGTAGGCCAATCGAATGAACCGAAGCACTCTCGGCCGTTTACTGTTACATGAGAAGAAGATTGCATCAGGAGGCAACTTTCCTGGCTCCTGTAATTGGGGTAGTTACGATGTACTTTGATTCTTTCGCTGATGTAATTTCGAACGAGCTATACAGTCTGCGAATTGAAACATTGTTCCAGCCTCTCGCGTACAAAACGGCGAAATTATCAGAGACATCTGTAACCCGACGCAGCATCCACTTTCGCGCACGATGCTGCCCGTGCGAGAAGGAAATTGCGCTCGCGAAATAGCTTTAAACGATTTGAAGAAAAGGTGGATCTCGGAGTGAAGTAATGCGAGAAGCTTGTCGAAGATATAGAACAGGAGATTCTTATTTGCCTGGGGGTTTGAAAGATGGCTGACTTCGGTCTCGGACGCGGCGGCTGGGCTTATCATTTCATAAGACTCTCGCTTTTTGTCATCCGATCGGCAAAGTGCTGTTCACTGTCGAACGGCTTATGTAATTAGCGACTGAGTGCGCGATAACGAAAGCCTGGCGTCGTCTCCTGCACTTATTCGTGACCTCGTTACCGGCAGCCTCCTTCGCCAATGTCGGCTAATCGCTCGTTAGCGATGACTAAAGCCGATCCCGCTGTAACGAGGCGAGACCGATTCTCTTTTGCCATCCTCCTGGCCGTGCCTTCGCGGAATATAGCCAGATCGTGGCTCCTGCTCGTTATTCGACTCCTGTTCGACCGTTCTTAATCTCCTATTACTTGCGAAACGCTCCTCAAATCGTTTTCGAATAGAGATCCCTTGTCTCCGTTTGCAATCCTCTTTTTGGAAATGTCTTACTACTCCGGGCAAAAACAGTTAACTCCGGACAAGAACAAATATTTCTTATTTTCAAAGTTTCACAATTCGTTTGAAGAGTACTAAACACACTTTAGAAAAATCATGTGGAAGACAGTAACTCTAATCTATATCCTTAAATTATTCAAAGAATGCCAGTGAACATCGTCATAAATCTTAATTAAATCTGATTTAACCCGATTCGAAAGGTCATAGGTTTATGACTGCAGAAGATATGAATACATTCTAGCACACCTGCCAATTAAACGGTGCAAAGCATCCACCGTACAGAGACCAGTAAACGGATAAAAATGACTGGAGGTTAGAATGGATTAGAAAAAAAGCATTAACGAGAATCGTTAACTAGTAGACATCTCGGTTAACGAGAGAAGATGGTCGCGGAGGTTCGATAACCTTCACCGTGAGGCAGGGAATAGACCGTGGAAACATAGAGTCATTAATTTCGTGAGACCGGGCTACGCTTAAGCATTATCGTCATAATGATCGCGAGGATGATCCCGTTATTTCCTCCCGTGTCCGATCGTGGGAATAACGAGCGGCGGTGTTCGGCTGTTATGTTCGGTTCCGATCGCTACCGATATTTCGTTGTACCGGCAGTTTATTTTCAATCGAGCCCCGATAGATATCGGGATCGTAAATCTCGCGGAATAACAGAAATTGCGGTAAACAATCCGGTTCGTTTTCCGTCCGGCGGGCTGTTTGCCTCTTATGCAATTCCGTGACGCAAAGGCGCCGATTAGGTTCAACGATCACAATGCGCCCGGATGAATCATAAAGTCTCGAGCGCGCCGGATCGATCGGGCAACATCGAAAAATCAATACCATTCCTTCCCGGAGGATACCGGGTAGGTAATCGTCCCGGTTATGTTGAACCAACACGGCGAAAAAAATCTTTCGTAACAGAAAGCATTCCTAACGGGAACCTCGATCGCGTAGCATGAGCCTCGTTTCGCGAACGATCCGCGATCTCCGATTTATGTGTAATTGATTTGAGTAATCGATTCGCTCGCCGCTGTATGTACATACAGAAATTTCGCCGGTTTCTCTCCGATTAGAATCCCTTTCCCGTTAAATATTTTTATGATATCTTGATATGATTCTATGATTACCCTCTCTGTTGTAATCGATGCTCGTGAATAATTGTGTACACGGATCAGAGAAATTACGAGCGAGTTTCGTTAGCTTTCTCCCCTAATTAAATGTTTCGAACGACTTTTAGAAACCCAAACGCCTTTATGAATTCGACCATGAACGGATTCTCCGTCTTGGTAAATTACAATCTTCCTAGAGCACACACTGATCTAAATCTCGAATTTTTGGCTTGTATAAGATTCAGCAAATACCTAGTAAAATTTGAAAATCGACAGACTTCTGCAGCTTTCCGTATGAGAAATTATGGCTGACGTTTAATTTTCCGCCTGGAAGTGAATAAATAAAATGATATAAATTACACTGCCTAGTTATATAATAAATATTATATGAAAAGTGGAAGCTATACGATTTCTAAATGATTTATAAGCGCTTCCAGTTAGCGATTGAATTTTAACTCGAACAAGTAGCGCTGAGACCTCGGCGCAGAAAAAAATGGTCCATCTAAGTGGCCCAATTTGCCGGGAGCCGTAAACTTATCTTTCGAATATGAATTGAAAATTGCGCAGAGATCTATCTCGCTTCTCATGATTGTAAACGTCGCGTAACATGCATATAAGCCGAAGAACAAGTCCAGGAACTTTCCCAGGCATTAAACGGCATCGTGAACGCCGGGGCAAAAAGTGACAGATCTTTCGTTGAAGTACTGTTCCGTAGAATTCAAAGCGCGATCTCTTGGGAAACAATTCTTTCCGCTCTCGTGGTGCAGACACCCGGGGAAAAGGTATCCCGGGAATTTCAGCATCCTCTGGATAACGCATACACCGTGTGTACAATTTTTCTTTCGAGCACGTCGGCCTAACGGTTACGAAACGAAAGAATCCTGGTGACCCCGGGAAGTGTTTCTAATCTGAACGGTTCAACGTCTTCGCGCAGGTGTGCTTGCAACTGCATCGGCAGCAGGTTGCTGCTGCAGGCAACGCAGAGGTCTCCCCAGTCTGGCTCCAGCGATTTTTCTGTCGCGGGTTTTATTACTAATTCTCGGAAAAAGTGATTCGCAATCATCTGTGCCATTAGCAGAAAACATATAGAAATAGTAATGACAGGGTATACAAATGTTATATAAGTAATATATTAAGTAATATAATATTAATAAGCTGTGTTGAGCTCAGCGTAATGAGAAAGCGAAGATCCAATTAAGCAATATTCAAAGAAACATCTTAGACTGTACAAGAAAGCAGAACATTTATTAGCAAACTGCGAATTTCAATTAAGCTTGCTTAATTTGTGGACTGCAGAATGAAATATTTGGTGCAATATTCATTTTGCACCTTTCAATCTTTGGAAATGTGTTTTAGAATACGAACTATATTGACATTTGTAGCATAATTAAATACTTTAGAATAATTAAAGTGATATAGAACTTGAGATTGAGATTACAATAAAAATTGAAGTAGAAAATACTTTGCGAATTTGTTCCAAATATTTCAAATACTATTTAATATTTCAGATTTTATTTTGCTGAAAGAAAATACTATGTTAAACAAGATATACAATTTCGAAAATGAAATATTTCTATTTTAATAACCTGAATCTCAAAATAAAATATTTCTATTTCAACAATTTGATCCACAAAATAAAATATTCCTATTTTAACAATCAGAAAAACGAAATAAAATATTTTACTTTTTGCATTGTCATAATACTTTGAGAAACCGCATAAACATACAGTCTATCTTATCGTTAAGAAACGATTTACACTCATGAATGTATTGAATTCAAACCATTATTTTCAGCAATAATATTTAAAATTAAAATTGAAAATAAAGACAAAATATAACTATTTTCAATATTCTTCAAATAAAATACTATTTTCCAAAATGACTGCGTCAAATAAATTATTTCATTTTCAAAAATTACTGCGTCAAATAAATTATTTTATTTCCAAAAATTACTGCATGAAATAAAATATTTTATTTTCAAAGTAGTACACATACTTTAAAATAAATATGATTATTTACTATTTACTATTTAAAATACTATTTTCCCCAGCTCTGGTTTGTTCCCATACGATATGCTACATATTCAACTATAAAATAATCTGCATGGTTAAGACGGCAATAAGAATTGAAGCAGAGAATACTGTGTGGGTTCGTTTCCCACCGTACCAAGAAATTGGACAAAACGACTGCGGATCTGTCTGTGGCAAGCGTATAGGAAGGTGGTAGATGTATGGACGATAGGTTGAAGTGAGTTGCGAAATAGCATTGGGAAAATATCAATCAAAATATACAAGGACGCAAGGGAGCGGAAAGGAAAGGAGAGAAGGACGAGATGTGGAGGAGGATCGGGGCAACCGCAGGGCAGCGGATATACGCGAAAACAAGCGGTTACTTCATCGAAGAATTCCTATCTCGGCGAGAATCTGTGGTAACTGACCATCCGCGTTTGACGATTCGAATCCTCGTTTCACGTGTTTGATAATCATCTTAACGCGGAACACACTACTCGCGCTCGCGCGCGCCGCGCTGGCTCACTCGACCGTGTACGCAATTCTACGCAAGCTAGGTTGTCGAACCTGCTCTCTCACGTGATCCTGCAATTTCACGGCGGAAGTGCGAATACGGTGTTTCTGCGATTGCCGGGTAATTTTGATTATTCGGCCGCGGTATCGCTCGCTCGCAGGAAATTGACAATGATTCGTTAAGTATCGTTATTGTGTAATGCGATTGAACGAACCGGATAGCGATCTCGAAAAAGAGGTCTATCGTTGGCCTACTCCGTTTACCAGCAACCTAATTGCAAATTAAATTTAGATTGCATCGAGATTATTTTCCGATTACCTGTAGATCAATTGTAGATTATTTTCGTATTAATTTCAGATTAGCTGTGGAACTTTCCAAGCGCATATTCATTCAATTACAAATCTTGAAACGCTTTAACATTTTGCAGCATTTATTTGTCACGAACAGTTTCCAGCCTTTAAAATATTTTACGAAATATGAATAAATTGAATAATTTCACTCCAAGTCGTTCGCATCTCCAGTAGCTATATGGCATTTGTCTGATCATTGCTGACCCTTTCTACATAACTGTTAGCACAAATATTCCAAGAGTTGGATTAATCGAATTCTGCGTTTAATTAAAGTCTCAACCTGGCAAAAATATTTCGTCCGCGCGAACGATCGCGCATCTCTGGTGTTGCAGCTATGCAACGGCGTGCACAATGCGCTGCAGCCGTTGCATCCGCGAGGCAATCTAACCGGTGCGGCGCGGGTCTCGCGTAAAAATCGCTCGTGGACTAACGACTAGGGTAAATTATCGGGGAAACCGTAAATGGATAAACATTCCCCGGACATCCGATCCGGCGCGGCCGCGAATAAGCCTGCGATTTTTCGCGAGCTCGCTCGCCGCGAGATTTATGATTATACAAAAGCCAGTGTTATAGATGCAACGCCGCGCACCAGCAATGCATTCACGGTTACACCGGCCACGTATTCGCGGAGAGATCGCCTCGAAAATATACACGCGGGACCGTGACACCGGCTATGCCGATAATTTAACGCGGGCTCCTTTTTTTACCTTTCTTAGGCGAGACTCTCGCCACGTTCGGAGAGCCCCAGCTACAAGAACGAGGGAGAACGAGAGAGGGGAGAGAGCGAGAGAGGTGCAACGGGTGTCTATGCGACCTCTACCGGTTTCTAGAAGATACGGCCACGTTAATAAAGCAGGTGTACGACCGGTGGGTATGCACGAGACGCGTCACTCGGCGTTAATGCGCCTTATGAGCGATTGCAGGAGTCCTGCACGCGTCCCTGCGTGCAACGCGTTAATACGTGGTAATTCATTTTGCAAACGCGAATTCCGCTGCCTCGGAAACGGGTTTCGCGGCTGGACTTCGCGGATTTTTCACGGGAACCCTGCGATTTAGCGTACGAGCGTCCCACCGAGAGAGACGGCCGGACGTTCAATGACGTATGCGCTACCGCTCGCAGCCTCATGATCATTTGTTTTTGTAGTTTGCATGTCGAAGTGCATTTCGATACTTAATTCATGATACTTTTTCGAAGCTCTTCGCGTTGGATTGAATCCGCTGCCAGAGGATTGATGAACCTCTCCATATTCTGGATCCTAATCGACGCAAGCAGCAAGTTCTCTCCTGCACCTTTACATCATATTTTTACATTGAAATCTAGAAATGATGAGTTTGAAATGATTAACATTCTCAACACGGAGAGAAGGTTAATTTATATTTACTCAGTTGCCGACACAATCTCCTTTGTGTCTGGTTCTACAACTTTCGGTCGCACTTTCATCGAAACCACGTCGAAGCAGCTGAATTAAATCATAACCGTATGACCGCAAACGCTTCTGCCTCCTGATTTGTGTTTCGAATGCTGCGGGCATGTTTACAGCTACGTGTGTTCGTAGCGCGGTGCATTCTGATGTTACCCGTGTCAATGGGTATTCATTATTCCATAAATTCCAGTATTACCAGGTAAAGTCGCGTTGCATCGAATATACGGCATCGAAAGGCTTTGAAGCAAGAATGCTTCGGCTGCCATTTATTGCAGACTTCTTCCACTCGTCCAACCTTGAAATTGGTGTTTACCGAGCATCGAGTGAACGTCATTTGCGTTTTCGTTTCTTCTTGGTACTCACGGCTCCGTCGATACTTGAATCTCTGTTTACATTGGTCCGCCGATGAACTTTTATTTTCTCCCGCCGATGCGAAAATATAAATGCGAAGTTCTTACGTGTACTGACTAACGGAGGTGCTTTTTATTTTGGACTTATTCAAGGTGTTCGGTGCCATAATGAATACCGAGAGTAATACTTGATTACAGAAGTATAGTATCGCAAACTTTATGCAGTTGATTAAATCAAAAATACTTGAAGTAGATTTTTTACAAATAAAATTTCACATTGGTGAAAACCTAAGGTTTTCAATCAGGGCACCATTCAGGTTGTCCTAACCTTGGTTCCGTTGCACGCCAAACGAACGAGTTCTAATTACATCGTGTTCAAGACTGCCTCGTATACTCCATTAGGTCTGTGCTTTCCCCGTTTCCATCATGCGTGACACCTTTATACGTGGCTGGAATAAGAAAGAAGTGGGTCCACGGACCGTATCGTTTATTAAATAACGCAGTTTCAATTAATTATTGTCTCGAATGCATAGCACCGAGTCCGCTTAAATTGCGCTGCGGCAACTGCACTTCTCTCTCACGCTGGGTGACCAATGATATTGCACTCGGTTCAGGGAAGTTGTTCTCTGGTCTTACGTTACGATACGACTTCGGCATGAGCATATTGAACATTGTTGCAAAAATTGTGTACGGTGTTTTAATGGAGCTTGGCGAAGTCTCTCGTATCTCTTCCCACACTTTTATTTCTGGTGTACAGTGACTGTTAATTGCGTATGTGTACCTAAAAGTGAAATTTAATTTCGTGAAAAGAAAGTTACATGATCATAGAAATCATAGAAAGCTACGTTAATACAGTGAATGATACTTTTCTTATGTCATACATGATATTCCTTTTATTACGATTGCACTCCATTGAATTTAGAATAAGTTTCTAGAATTAAAGAATAATAAAACATGGAGAAGAGCACGCCCTGCTTGTATCTGCCATGTTGCCCAACAGTATCAGGAGCGGACGTTGTAAAAAGAACTTTTGGGACAACGCAATACATCTTGGCTCTTTTATTTTGTGGTAAAATCGACGCAAGAGGTGCAGCAAGTTTACGCATCGGGGGGACGAAAAAGAAGGTCCCTTCGAGCGATTCCGGGACATTCGAGAGGTATGACCGTCATAAATTACAGCCGTTGGTCTCTATCGAAGGTGTGTACCCACCTACCGGTGAATTGCGAGACAATCCCTTGCCGGCTGCGAACCCGCGAAAGAGTTTCTTCGATTCACCGCGCGCCGCTTTACGATTCCCTTTCACCTAACGGTTCCCATGCACGCCGCTTAATGGCGGGAAGAAAGGTCTCACTGGAGGAAAGCAAAATCGCCGATGGGTCCCCCTTCTGTTTGTTCTTCGCCGGCGAGTTCCGCTTGCCAGCGATTCTTTCGCGATGAAAGCGCGAAATGCGGCTCGGTGAAAGCTGATCATCCCGTCTATCGGATAGTTCTCTTCAGACCATCGTAAACCCTGCTTAGACATTATAGCACTGTAATACTTCGTTCTATAGGGGTCAGCCAATTTCACTTTCCTGTCCGTCTCCGATTCACTGACTCTATGCACTTCCAATGCATCTTAAATGCATTCACACTTGCATTCTGGGACTTTTCTCGGATCATTTCCCAGCAACACGAACGCATTTAACACTAAACCTACCGAGCACTAAAAGCGATACAAATGTTTTAGCTTATACAAATTTTTAGTAGAATATGTGCTTGGATAAAGAAAGGGTAATTATACAGAAAAAGTCTGCATACTCTGATTTTGATGAAATTTAAATATGTTATGCAGCAACACATTCTGAACAACTTTTTCCTTTTCCAATATAGGGGGTCGCTTTTAGTTTTCGAGATATTTGCAAAAAACTATCGCGAATACTGTATTGAATTTTTCGTATTTCTGCACGCTGCGCTGCAACGTAAGCCTGTTTCGGTGCGACGTTTGTTTACATTTTGACGCTGTAGAGATAAGAGAGAAAACAGGGGGGCGGAAAGGGCCGGCCTGACACCACACACACCCACCCAGTGTTTCACACGCACCCGGTGTTTCTAAATTATACTCTAGATTCTTACGTATTTTGACGTGCTGATTACGAATATGATAGTGAAAATTTGCGCAAATGTTAATTTCTTAACGTTTATTTCGAAACCTTCTTTTTAGAAACACTGGGTGCGTGTTAAGCACTGGGTGGGTGTGTGTGGTGTCAGGCCGGCCCTTTCCGCCCTCCTGTTTTCTTCCTCATCTCTACAGAGTCGAAATGTAAACAAACGTCGAACCGAACAGGTTTACGTTGCAGCGGAGCATGAAGGAATACGAAAAATTCAATACAGTATTCGCGATAGTTTTTTGGAAATATCTCGAAAACTAAAAGCGACCCCCCCCCCTATATTGGAAAAGGAAAAAGTTGTTCAAAATAACAATATCTATAACATATTTTTTTATCAAAATTGGAGAGGAGTGCTTCTTTCTAAATAATTAACCTCATTGAGCCCTTAATGAAAATTTAAAATATATGTTTTGTAGATTTATATTAGTTATGCACATGCTGAAAATTTCGAGCTGCAAGCGATTAAAAATGGTGAAAATTGTATTTAGTTTTACACGACTCGACGACGATCAGTTTCTGCTTAAAATCCACAGAATCGTACAGCTTTCGATGCGTGTCGTTTTTTCTTGCGTCAACCAATTCCGATGAAATTTTCAGAATTTACAAAACATATATTTTAAATTTTCATTAAGGGTCGAAATAAAAATGATTAAAAAATTCCATTTTTATTTTTGCATGTAACCTTGTAAATTATAATTTTTGGAGAATCTATTTTGCATTTTATAAACCAATGCTTCTAATTAATTATAAAAAATCAGGTCCTTTGGAACAATTACAAAAAAGTTATTCTGTTTGAAAGGGCGTTCGAATACTTTCGTGGCTTACTGTATACAATACATTTAACCAGAGTGAGCTCAGGTGACGAGCTAACATAACTTATGAAGAGTTAGCGCGAAATACAAAATACTGTCGGCTCCGCGTTCGCGCTGACACTGTGACGGCTACCTCCTACACTCGCCACTAGAGGGACAAAGAGTCGAGACCTTTCTCGCTAGTACCTGATCCGTCACCGATTTGTATATATACTGTTCTCAACTGTCCTCCAATATCCCAGCGTCTGTGGCAGGGCCCGCTATTGTAAGTAACCTTACCGATGAGTTGTCTTCTAGCGGCCCTGGGACGAAATCCCCCTAGGATGAAAAAAAGTGGGGAGGATCACTTGCAACTGCCCGACGGGCAGCATCCCGTCGAGCTGCACAAAATGGTGTGAGAATATTTGTGCAGAAATCTCGTTAGACTCCTTCTAGTTTAACGATTGGATTAGCCAGTTGCAAGTGTCCGACGTCGAGCTGCACAAATAAAAATATTTGTGCAGAAGTCGGTTAGACTCTTCTAGTTTAATGGATTACGCTCGTAATGAGCGACACTGTTGCAAGAGCGTCTTCAAAGAAGTGTAGACGAAACAGAAGGAAAAAAAAGAGGTTTCCTTGCAACTTTCCGACGTCGAGAATCGTTGAAGTAAAACAAAGCCTCTAAAACAATCTCAACGATTACTGGGAAATTAATTTTTTTATAGTAAACTCCTCTATTGAAATACATACTTAAACAAAACTTGTACATTTAAATAAATAGTTTTGTCATGCTCGGTAGATTTCTAGTGTTAACCCTCTATTGCATGAATTTTCATGACGACTTGAAAAAAATATATATGGCTGTTAGTCTAATTAAAAATGAGTGTTGTCATGAAATAGATAATAAAATTTTATTAGAAAATGTTATTTATTGCATTTTATGTCTGTTCCTGTATATTGGGAACTTTATACATATGCAGGTACAAAATCGCAATGTTCCCATTTGGAACCAACATGCTCAGAGTCTTCAGTATTGTCTACTTAATTTACTATACATGGAACATTTGAAATTTAAGTCCCCAATTGGGAACAGAATGCAATAGAAGGTTAATTTATTAAATACGAAAGAATTGTATAATGGGAGGACTGTTTTAACCCTTGTATAGTCAACCAGGTACCCATTTACTGTATTTCTTTCAACAATTTATTAATGTTCTTCTAAACAATATTACAAAATGTCTCTGATTGTCCATTCTTTACTCGCAAATATATTAATTCTTGGATTTTCGTATGCGTGGTCGTGCCGGTCCTCTCCGCCCCATCCACGAGCTAACCACAACTCATTCTATGCGCATAATCTTTGCATTGTAGCTGTCATCCAGAATTGGAACTAGTGATGGAAAAATCATGCGAATAGAATGAGTTGTAGTTAGGTTGTGGAGAGGGCGGAGAGCACGTATACGAAAATCCAGGAGTAGTCTTTCAAAATTGAAAGCTCACCTTATATAGGTATGACCGGACTGAGACCCTGTTTTCTCTCTCATCTCCACAGCGTGTTTACAAAATAAAGTAAACAGACACCGCGCCGGAGCAGCCTTACGTTGCCACGGAAAATTCAATACAGTATTAGCAATAGTTTCTTGCGAATATCTCGAAAACTAAAAGCGGCCATCCCATATGTGAAAAGGAAAAACTTTATCAAAATCGGAGTATGCAGACCTTTTCTGTATAATTACCAAAGAAAGTTATGGGTGTACTTCCGAAAAGGACATACCTCCGATTTTTTTTATACTCTGGATTCTTACGTATTTTGACGTGCTGATTACGAATATGATAGTGAAAATTTGCGCAAATTTCACTGTCATAATCAATCAAATTTGCGCCGAAGTTTACCCAAAGTTATTTAATCAATTTCCATGTGAGCAACTGAATCATTTCAATAAGTGACTTGGATAATTTATAATGACGTGAAAAATTAGAGGAGCATTACGTTTTTGTTCATATGTGATATTTGTACGGCTCGTAATCGATGTGGAAACAGCGGGGCAGGATATATGAACTTATTGCCGACTTTCGATGGGGGCAATCCTTATCGCGTACACAGTTTTCCATCATCCATGTAGCTTGCATCATCCTCGAGACCGACGTCGAGATCCTCGAAGAGCTTCTGTCTCGATATTATCGGCAGTATCACGGGTATCGGATTGTACAGATGCATTCGTAGCTGGTCACGGCGATTATCGTGATCAAAATTTATCTTTGAACGCGGTGTTCCCGCATCCACCATATTCGCAGGATCCGGCGATTACTCGGGGCAGGGAGCTACCGTCGTACGTGGTCGCTTCCTTTGATACGCTCCTACAATCCTAATCCCTTCTGCTCACATTTTGCCAGTGTTGTCCGTGAAATTGTGTAATGTAATCCACCCACGACGGTGAAAACTCATCGTAGGAGTAAGCGTCTACCACCCAAGTAAATGACGAGTTGTATCTCGAAGCTGCGACTCCGGAATCTTGATTCATTCATTTTTAAGTACGTTGAGAAAGTTGTTGCTGGCGCTGCCAGGTTTTTACGCGAGGCGAACGGTGCCTTCATTCATTGCGAGATTCAGGTTCATCACTCTCACAACTTTGTAGTTGATGTTGACGCGACTATCAATTTTTTCCAAGTTACAGCGGGTGATAATCGCAGGCGCTAATTATAGTTTTATGAGTAGACTTCAGATTTTATGCATTTATGACAAAAATGGGCAGGTGCAATTTAAAACAATGGACAAATTTAAAAAATTTAAGAACATCGATGTATTAGTTGCAACTTATGAACACTATTAAAGAATGAAAGAAATTATTACTCGGCCCTTGTTTGTTGTAGTTGATGCAAACAATTTTTATTTTGCATAAAGTTCCGCAGTCTATTTATGAGTTTGATAGCCGCCTTCGACGTTTCAAGGAATAAAATTCAGAGTTAGTGCTGGAAACAGTGGAAAAATGTTAATGATATTTTATCACTAATGTTAGGCGCCGTCAACTTCTTCGAGGAAGGGAATGACGCATTTCGCGAAGCATCAACGCGATAAGCTGTATATATTTGTAAATGATTAAAATTTTCCTCCTTCCTTGAATTTTATTAATCTTCCGTTTAATACATCTCGGACATTTTTTCATCGAGCGGAGTGTCGTCGTTAACTCGCCTAAATGCGTCGCCTAGCATAACATGTATTTAAATTACGACCCGTGCACGGAGACGGTAGACCACCAACGAATACGAGTCATTTAGAGTATTCTTTTACAACGGCTGCGGATAACGTGCAACACGGACGTGAATCATTAAGCCACCTGCGCAGGTGTCGAAGGCCTCTAAGAAAATGTTTAATCGATCTCTGAACGACGACACCATGTACACGGTGGCTCAATAATGATCGTTTACGGCCCCGTGGTCCGCGAGTAGGACCTCGCGGGCCTTTTTAACGACGGGTACGCGTTCCGTGCCGCAGCGAGGTAATCGTAAACATTATAATCGCGTGTGCTGAATCAATTAACAGTACACGCGCCGGGCGACGACTCTCCTCAGGTATTTTCGATGATGTGTAATCCCTCTGGTGTTTAAATGCCTTTTAATATCCGATTAGCGCGGTATGCGGCAGAAGTCGCCGGCCGTTTCACTTTTTATTTCAACTTATCCGCGGGCGAAATGCTTCGCTGAATTTCTGGTACGGTTCCCAGCAAGCGTGTATCGCGACTTGAATTTTTAAAATATTTTTACCAATGGAACAATTTACGATTTTATGATTGCTTGGTGAGAGGAGGTCTAGTCTGAAGAATAACAGGGCTAGTGATGTTTATTCGCGACGTTAATTATTCACGTTTAAAAGCCGCCGTAAAGTAAGGTGTTAAGAATGAAATGATCCGATGAAGAGGGTGCCATATAGCCCAAGGACAACGCCGTTTCAATTTTCTCGGTTCGAAGTGGGATAAACGGCAGATACGCGCTCAGGCTTCGAGTCTCGTTGCATCGGTGCTCCTTTCCAGCGATTTGCGCAACGCGTGCGTTACATTCAGCCACGCAACGCAAAACAACGCAACGGCAAGCCGCCACTCTTCTATTTCTTCTTATCGAGGAGTGCATAGATTCGAACGATGCATAAGAAGCTTGCCGCAACGCGCGTGGGTATGCGCCGTGCGCCTCTTTGGATGCAGCCCGCGGTCGTCGCGCGATCCAGTGCGTCTGAATGCACTCCGGCGGCGTCCCATATTGTGCTGTCGTCTAAAACCGCCTGCAGTACCAGAAGCCGATCGCGACAATAAGCGTATACCGCGATATTTATGTGACATAGTTTAGGATCATTTGTAATATACATTTTCCGCCGACGGCCAGGCTTAGGACAGATTTTCATAACAATGGGATGCACACCTTTTTCGGATCGCAATAGCCGTGAATGCAGCCGAGGATGCTAGATTTTTATATCGGGACGACCGCTGCTTCGTAACCCACATGTAGGTCACCATGATTTAAACGTAAACGGGCGTAAGTAACTCATGACCGAGGACAGTAAGTTCTAGGGGTATAACTATCACACAAAGATCTTAATAGTCCTGGAAAGAAAATTGTGTATTACTGCTCTGTAAAAATTAATTTTGTTCTGCAGTAGTTCTTTAAAGTATCTTATAATTATTATACAGGGTGGCCCACATAACTCTGAACAGCTCAATATCTCCGTTACTTTCCGTTGTACAAAAAAACTTCGTAGGACAAAGTTACACTGTTTGAAGGGCCACATATAACGGTGTAAGGGAAAAAAATTTCAAGGTCACTTTTATGAGATTTCAAGGTTATCGATGTTTTTAACTTCCCGATTCATAGGGAAGTTACTGTAATTACCCCGAAAATCGAAAATCGATTTTTTAGCAGATCTTCACGTTTCATGGTCATTGGAGTCATTTTAGACTAGTTTTATCAAAATGTTTGTATGTGTGTGTGTGTGTGTGTGTGTGTGTGTGTGTGTGTGTGTGTGTGTGTGTGTGTGTGTGTGTGTGTGTGTGTGTGTGTGTGTGTGTGTGTGTGCGTATGTCCGTTTGTATGGTATCAAATTTTTCGTTAACGTTTTCAGAAAAAGTAACAACGCGATCAGGATGATGAATGATGCAATCGATGTGCCCCGTCGTAACTTAGAGCTGATTAGATTTTGGTCCATATTGGTCAAGTAGTTTTTTAGATTTTTAGTTTTTTTTCGAAAAGAGTTGATTCTACAATGCAATTTATAAGGGAGGATGAAAGTTTTCCACCAAAGAACCAAACGCAATGACATAAACAAAAATTTTTTTCTCAATATTTTTTTTATATTAAAAAAAAAATTTTTTTTTAGATTAAACAAAATTTTTTTTTTAACTGATGCTAATGTTACCGCTTGGAATAATCGAAAGTTATTCCAATGCAACAGTGAATTTATCATCTCTACTCCCAAGAATACATTTTGGGAGAATATCGATGAAAGTACAAAAAAAAAAACGATGTTAGCGATGTTGGCGAAGGAGTAACGAATCGGGAAGTTCTTTGTGTGACTCTTGGAGAGTCACACACCAAATAAAAAACATTGATATCAGTAAGCTCTACTAGCCATGCGTATCACTAACCCTCTCGCAAGAGCAGTCCTACCCGCGAGCTCGCGAAGCGAGCGAGTAAAAACAACCCTACTCGCGAGCGAGCGAAGCGAGCGAGCAACAATAGCCCTCTAGTTTTAAATGGAATAAGGTATTTTTTAATATATTAATCGATGCAGCTGGACATTCTTTATAAAAAAGTACTAACCTATGTATGTCGAAAAGTTAGTAGTTCAGGAGATATTTCAATTCAAATAACTCCAAAATACCATTACTGTCGTACTAAGGCGTTAGTGTTTACTTACTTGTGTAACGCCTTAGTACAGGGGTCGGCAAACTTTTTTTAGAAAGAGCCAGATTGTAAAAATTTTTGGCTCGGCGGGCCAAGTAGCGAACATGAAGATATGAATGGGTAATTCTCATAGAGCAAAAAAACGTTTATTTTTTATATACTTTTACATAATGTTTATACAAGTTTTACTAACATTTACAAAAATACGAATAAAAGATTTACATTTACATATTGAAAACGTTGTTTTTCCTGAGATAATATTTCATCATACTGGAGTTCAAAATTAGTACTTCCTATCATTAAAGTTGTTTGCAAATGGTCATTTGTTCATAATGATCTGAATTGCGATTTTACATACTTCATTTTCGAGAATGTCTTTTCGCATTGGTAAGTACTCCCAAATACGGATATAAATCCCCGTGCATATGATTTTAATTGGGCGTATTTATCTTCCGAAAGATATTTATAAAATTGGGTTAGATCCTTTTCTTTGAACATCATTTTTAACCTATCATCATTTTGCAAATCGATCACTTCCAGTTGAAGGTGTGATGGAAGCTCCTCAATTATACAGTCAAATAGATTTTGAAAATATTAAAATATTCATGTAAAAAACAGTATCATCCCGCGGGCCGGATGAAAAACAAGCGGCGGGCCGGATTTGGCCCGCGGGCCGTAGGTTGCCCACCCCTGAGTACGATAGTAATGGTATTTTGGAGTTATTTAAATTGAAATATCTCCTGAACTACTAACTTTTCGACATACATAGGTTAGTACTTTTTTATAAAGAATGTCCAGCTGCATCGATTGATATATTAAAAAATACCTCATTCCATTTAAAAAAACATCGATAACCTTGAAATCTCATAAAAATGACCTTGACATTTTTTTCCCTTACACCGTTATATGTGGCCCTTCAAACAGTGTAACTTTGTCCTACGAAGTTTTTTTGTACAACGAAAAGTAACGGAGATATTGAGCTGTTCAGAGTTATGTGGGCCACCCTGTACAGCTACGATAAAGTCAATGTGTCATCCGTTAATAACAAATTGATTAACCGTATCTCGTTACCAAGCCTGCTCTAATAACACGAATAAACTGCACGCCTGTGTGAATTCATAGCAAATTAAAATATTTAAGTGGTCATAAAACACGAGTTTTAATAGCATATAAGTGGATCGTGGATTTTATGCATTTATTTCACTTTCTGTCTCGTAAACCTGGGCGCGGTGAGGTTATTAGAAAAGTTCATTAAAATCGCTGTCTTCCTTGAAACGTAATGAAACTCGTCAAAAGAAGAATCTCTTTGGTTTCCAATTTCTAAGTCAGCTGATATTTGCATGGAGCCCTGTGATCTGCGTACAAAAATGTAAACTTGCAATTTTCAGTCCGGTTTGGCACAACTACCGAGGTTCTACTGTACTTAAAGATTGAGGGTTGACCACCCAAAAAGAGGATCTCACAACGCTGCTCCATAAAGTTCCGAAAACATTGCCCCTAAAATAAAGAATCTCATATTCCCCAGGTCTCACGGTGAATCTGTTTAACAAGGCCTCTGTTCATCGCGTAGTAGCTCCCCGGTTACGCGTCAAATAATTCTCCGTCGATCATGCTGCTCTCCCGAAAAACGAACGGGTTACCCATAAACGTCGCATCAACGTAGAACACGGAGCCATGGTGGAAACCGTGTCGATCGCCGATGGTCCGAGATATTCTTGCTTGCCGGGGGCGCCGCGTCGTTCATGCTGGGGGGTTTCTGCAAAAAGACGCCGGAAACGTGGGGGCAGGCAAAGAAAGACAACAAGGGAGAGAGAGAGAGGGAGAGTGGGGAAGATATTAAAGGAAAAAAGAGAGGTGCGGGCAAGAGCTTTTCCATAAAACTTATAGTCCTTATAAACCACGAGTCGGGACGGTGTGCACCGGCATGCGGCGTGCACGCGAGGGTTGGAACATGCACTTTATAATAATAGTAAAAATGACGGCAGCGCCGGCGCAGCATGCGAACTTGCATGCAAATGGATTGCAGGTAGGCTCGTAGGTACCTCAGTATCCCGTGTGCAACACGAATATATACGTTGCTCCGTACCGACGCGTATTTCACGGGGGCTACCAGCCGCGGACCCTCCCGGTGGCTTCCCGCCCTCTCCACCCCGTTCGGTTAGTCAGGTGAGACCAGTCCTTTCGATGCGTCCGGGCCAGCTTTATGCACCGATTATTGAAATAATTGTAACGCCTACAGCTGTCGTCCGCGAACGCCGCAAACGAGGCTTTATGGCGTAATCATTGTCGGGGCCGAAGCCGCACCGCCATCTTTACGACCCCGTTATTTATTCGGTCCGCGAACGAACCGGTGGCTCGTTTGCTCGCGATTTCTTTTGCGGAAATCGAACGCCCGACCACGGTTTGCCTGAACACCGATCGCTTCTTCTTTCTGTACGCACGTCTTGCTCGATCATCAATGTCAGCCACTTCTTTTTAAATCATTCTGTGATCGATAGATTGAGGATCTTTGTGGGGCAAAATATAAATTTGTCTTGTTGCAAGACCTAGCTATCTATTCTTCTAAAAATTACTCCATAATTTTTAGAACTCTATAGTTTATATAGCTAAATATTTGTTAATAGATCCTTCAACGGCAACAACAATTTCGTTTGTGAACCAACAAGTCACCCTCGGTAACGTTATCTAGTCATTTCATTCGAGATTAAAACGTAATGATTTCTAAGCTTTCTGTTGGTGTAGCACAAATATTAAAAATCCTATTAGGGTACAGTTTTTCAAGTCGTACCCCCTAACCCTCAACCGTCCCTCATTTCACGAACTGAATCTGTCCTTCGGTGTCAAATTGACACAGTGATAAAAAATCGATAAAATAAACAAGTCAGACAGTTACTTTTAGACCGTCGCTAATGACCATAGCAGTTGATGCGACGTTAAATAAATAATGATGATGATGATGAGTTACTTTTAGAGTTTTTTTTTCATTTAAATCGATGAGTTAACATTTAAATCTTAGGTTTTTGCAGTTATATGTTTCGCATTAAAAAGATAAAAGTCACCAAGTTTCGGACAAATTTACCTACAAATAACAGAACAGTGTAACTTATTTCAGAAAAACTGTGTCAAATTGACACAAGGACGGATGAGGGTTAAGAATAAAAGCGTATAAAACTTAGGATTTATCAAATAAATAGAAATTAAATGTGTTATTCAAAACTTGTGTTTTAAAGAAACCGGTTTCCTAACTCGTACCACGTAAGCAACAATAATAATTAAAACGTATTTTTCATTAATCTGTTTACATTACACATAGGTATTCAGTCAGTAAAAACATCACATACAAAGTTTGTTCTTTTGTCAACTGAAGCGCATACATCGTGCACCCATGATTTGCATTTCAAGCATTGAATCATTTTTCTCCCGATCTTCTCCACAAATAAAACACAACCAATCGCTTTTCTTCTTTTTAATTTTTAATGCCAATTCCTTCTTATTAATTACTGCGTTTCTTTTATTTGCCGCATTTTTTATGTTTTCTTTATTCTGCGTTGGCGTTATTTCGACTGTCGAGGTAGTACGACTTAGGAATCTCATACGGGTACGACTTAAGACACGGCACAAGTTGAATTTACAAAGTAAACGTAACCTAACGTCGAATAAAATGAATACGATTTCGTTTCGACCAAACGATTGTGTGAATTCTACTGAATTTATATTTAATAAGGAACATAATTTCATCAATAATTTACTTGCAAGATTAACCACCAAACATATGCAGAAAATTAGAAGAAAATTGAAATAAACTTACTCGATGACAGGATTTATAACGAGGCTGGTTCATGGCAGACAATAATACGTAAACCGACTTGGTTGACTCAGATGTACGAGGGTCAGTCAATAAGTAAAGAGACAAATGGCTATAGCTCAAAAACGGTTTATTTCAATCTTTCAAAGTTAATGCTATTCTTCAACATAATCACCCCCCACAGTTATGCACTTGTCCCATCTTTCTTGCAGCTTCCTAATTCCCTTGGCGAAGAATTCTTTCGATTTACCCCGAAGCCACTTTTGCACCGAGGGACCAGAAACTTCCACTGGACGTCCACATCGGGGTTCATCACCTACACTTGTTCGGCCACTTTCAAACCGATCAACCCACTTGTAAAAATTAGCACGGTTCATACAACTTTTACCATACTGTATTAACATTCTAGAAAAAATTTTACTTGGTTTTACACCTTCTGCGACTAAAAATCTAGTGACTGAGCGCTGCTCTTCTAAGGTGCAATCTTCTAGTGGAGTTGCCATGGTGAATTGAAAATTTTGAGGTTATGTTGACATAAAATGATGAAACAGCTGATCAGAGCATATCCCAAGGTTGCCAACTAACACCCCTGAACAGATTGTACACATTCATTGAATAGTTTTAAAATTATATAATTTGTCTCTTTACTTATTGAATGACCCTCGTATATTTGGCTGTCGTTGTATGTGCTGTTGTCGCCGTAGTTCGTTCAAAATTCAAGTGGTACGACTTACGAACTGGTACGACTTGAGCAACCTTACCCTACGTTATAAAAAATCGCACAAAATCGTAGTAAGTTAGTTAACGAGCAGGAATGTCCATTTAATTGTCATTTCTGTGAATTCAGTGAGAATGCAGAAGTTCACCAAGGATTTTCTAACGATATTGAAAATTCCCATGGAGTCGGGGGTTCTTCGGCGATCCGCGTGTCTACCAATTACTGTACGCAACAGTGTATTGTTGAGTGAAAGCTACGCGACGCCCACGTCGCGATCGTACAGCCGCATCTTGTCGCGGTGATCGTGCAGCGTCGTGTACGTTGCAGGAAGTCACGTGCGCCTGTGTGCAATAGTGTGCATCCCCCTCGCGTTCACGTCCGAGTGTCTCGTACGTACACGCTCGAATCGAAACCGAGATCCATTTGCATGAACCTCTCGGTCCACAGTCGGAGAAATATCGAACCGTGGTTCGAAAGGCGAAAGTGGAATCGGGGGAACTGGGTGCTGTCAATATAATGTCAGCAACAATCTACTGGGACCTTAGTGCTTTGCACAAAATGGCAAACATTCGAACTGCCTAACTTCGTTAGACTACAGAGAGATGTTTCAACGAGTTTGACACGAACGTACGAAATTGTAATTCCTCGAGTTCACCACGAAAATGTGAATCGTTGCGACTCTTCTTATCGGTAATTAAGATGGTGCTGTGAATCGTGTTAATGAGAGTAAGAGTGACATCAATTGATGCTAATGCCTGTCGACAAATGGCTTTCGAATCTGCATCTGCACTCGACTCTATTAATAGACTTTCTAGTGAGCTGTAGGAATTTTCATGTTTCAAAACTGTGACAACTGTAATTTCGTTTCATTCATAAATCAATGAGTCGGACATTTTTTCTGAGCGCCTAATTAGTCGATTGGAATGTTTCTATCATCTCATAAATCTTGTTAAACCAGTACAATGATTATAGATTCTATGAAGAAACTTTTAGTGGAGTAACTTATTCAACCAACTGCCTGATTAATTAAGGGTTTAGAACCATATGTGTCTATACAATAAGTCCAAGTCCACAGTCCAATATAGTTTGGTATTTCTGTCGTGGGTTCATTCATCATGCTATTTTTTAAGGAACGCGTAATTGCTGTTTCTGCTATTTATTCACTGCACTGTACAGCCTCGGATAAAGGTTATTCACTATTTTTGAGGAAGCTGTAGAGGCATCGGCGAGGTGTCGGTCTAAAGTAGCTTTCGCGATAAGATTCAGTGTCCATTAGTGTTCCGAGGCATCGATCGTGTCGCCGTTGGGGACATAAAAAGTTGATACCGCAAAGTTTCTTTCACGATCGACGAATAACGAATCCGCAGGCACCACGACCCACTTCCCTGACCAGGCGCTCCGTTGTTCGGAGTACCGTAAACCCCGGGCAAAACTGATAAAACCAGGTTTCAGAGATGAGCCGGGGTCTCTAGGCTCCTCTCCGCAGCTGCGAACCCGATTTACAGTTACTTGGCCTGCCTGTGTAAGACGTTCAACCCGTCTGTATACAAAGATGCTGCGTTATCAGTGACTGATATCAGTCGTTAAGGAGGATGTATCTGCTGGTATGCTTGGACCTTCACTTAGCTGTTTTCTGTCGAGTCTAGCGTTAAGGAAAGTCTCCGGAAGAGCTAGACGAACAGTCTGAAACTAATCAATCTACCAATAACAATATACCAGAGCTAATAATAAAAATTCAGGGTGCTGGTTGTACCATCAACTTTAGATCCAACCAATTTTTATTAATATTACACAGCGGATTTTATGGATCTATTACGAAAATGAGTAGGTGTAGTACAGAGATTTTTACTTTGTACAAAAATTTGCAGTGTGTTAGTATTTTTGCAATGGCAGAATTCGTTACCGCGTAGTTATTTGTTGCAGAATGGCGTTGGAATGATTTCCATTGACCCGAATATCGGTTTCCATTGATGCCGAAGATGTTATTGGAGCAGACGATTCATTGTAGTGTAAACTCGTTGCAGCAGCCGAATGGTGGTCGTGTTCTACGATTCCTAGCTGATTTACTCGATGCTTGCTCAATGATCGAGAAGTAGGACAGCACGTTGCAGGATCGTCATTCCTAAGACGGTCTTGAGGCGTTGCTAAACGTTCATATATGTGCAGTGAAAAAATCCGTGAATACGTCACGTAGGATGTTATCTCGGTCTTACGACGACTGAACGAGCCATTGTTACCTTAATATGTAGACCTAGGAAGCACTGACCTCGCATAATTAACCCCCTTTTTCGCTGCGAACCAAACTGGATTAGACAGTACATTGTATTCACGTTGATCTTTTCTTTTAATTTAAGAATGAGTGGAAAAAATACATTTACGTACACCCCCGTCAGTAGTGTGGGACTCGGGCGAAACAGATGTTCGATTCCCCCAATACCCACTAAAAGAACCGCTCATCCAGGGCCCATGGGCCCTAACCTCTCAATCAACTGAGGTGCTCGAGAGAGGGCAGTTCAGCGATCCGTTATTTGCATATCTGCCTGAACTGTTCTATGATTTCAGGCTAGTGCCACTCCTGTTCTTTTTTCTTTAATTGCTTATTTACAGGTCGCATTAACATCAAGGTCATCAGCGACCACAAGGATTATAACATGTAATTACAAAAGATCCTTATACTCACTTGTCAGAGCTAGTTAGAGCACCGGGCCCGGTGCGCCAACTGTCGATTGGCCGACTATGCCAACTCGCGTCTAGGCCGCGCTCTGATTGGTCCGTGTTTTTCGTTAATAACTCCTAAACAAAGCCGCGGATAACATTTTTGCAAAGGAAAATGTCGCTTCACATGGTCTTAGGAACCTACCATTTCCGGGATTTTCACGAATTTTGGGACACCCTGTATACAATGATTACAGGGTGTGGTAAATATTGATAGCTTTTAGAAATAGTATGACTTGGTTGGTGTTCTTATTAACATTGAGGCATTCACTTAATTTGCTAGGGATAGCTAAGCGTCGTCTTTGAAACCGAGAGTGGTGCATTACATCGAGTACACATGGCGGGGAGGGATCTTTCAAAATTCTGTATAAGTGAGTTAAGTTCGTATGGCCTATACGAAGTTGGGTGAGAACTACCTCTCTCTTCTGTTAGTAATCTGAGGGCAGTCGTCATTAAGGAGGTCTTGCCTTACCAAGGATAGATTAGAGGGCGGGAAACTAGTCCATCTTGCATTCCATTCACCTCTAATTTCTCTTTCAATTTGTTTAATCATATCTTCGTACGAAAAGGAGCATTCTGTAGGTATTTTTTTAGAAGCCTCTTCAGCCGCAGAGTCAGCTGTTTTGTTGTCCGATATCCCTAAGTGAGAGCGGATCCAGGAAAAGATGATTTCTTTGCTGCTGTTTCGAGCTTTGATTAAGACGTTGAAGATGTACTCCTGTTCTTGTCTCATAGCATTCACGTTGATCTATGCTCAATATATGCCAAGCTTGTTCTTTTGTAAATACTTTTGTGTGCCTTTGTGTATGATCCCAGAGCTTTGGACGACCCTGTACATCTCGTATGTTTATTTGCGCGGGTTTTTCAAAATCGTTCACCGGGTGGAACGCCGGAGGTCGGGTTTCTTTTTATCGTGAAGCATTGTGTAGAGCGAGGATGTGGCCGGGCAAGTGTAAATTATGTTTTGTTCTCTCGCGGCGGCGGCGCGGCGTCCAGGCGGGAGGCGAGCAACAAATCATATCGACACACTCGAGCCTTGGTTTCTTCATTCGCCTCCCACGCCCTCTATCGAACCTCATCCCTTATCGGCGTTCTACACGCGCAAAAATCCCCCAGCCGATGTCTTCATAAACATGTCCGCCTATCTGTTAATTCTGTCCTCCGCGGGGACGATTAATTAGCGTTTCCACCAGCCCCGCGTGGTTAGAATGAATAAATCAAACCCGATGTCTCTGATTACTCGCGGCAATTTTATCAAACGACCTGGGAACTTTTACATCCTTCTTACGAGGCTCGAGAAATCTCTATATGGAGTCTAATACGTTAAACAAAATAGTGCGTCGGGAATAAAAATAAAATTCGTGAGGAAGCTATGATGAAGGGAATAGATTCGTTTCCTGGATTGCAAGGGTGCGGGATTCGTCTTCTCATTTCTCGAGAATACAAACACGGGGTTTTTCACTAGTCAAAAATGCTAGATGAAAGATCGATCTAGGGCGTTATCTCCCTCAAAAGTCCTATTTTTTCGTTTACGAGGCGTAATTTGCAACATTCGGATATTTTCATAGCTACATGCTATACAGTTGTATGCTTCCGAATAATGCAAATTACACCTTGTAAACGAAAAAATAGGACTTTTGAGGGAGATAGCGCCTCAGATCGATCTTTTATGTAGCGTTTTTGACTACTGAAAAAGCCCGTGTTTGTGTTATCGAGAAATGAGAAGGCGAACCTTGAATCCCGCAACCTTGCAATCCTGGAAAAGGAGTCTACCCTCTTAATGATGTTCTCGTAGTATACGAAAACGCAACAAAATTTTTGAAAATTTGACAAGATATAATTCTTACTAAATTAACGCAGTTACCAAAGTTTGGGTTCGATTCACTGCACCCTTTAAGAATTATAGCAACTTAAAGTTTGCAAATTTTAACACGTTTTCTGAGGGAGAATTCATAAAATTCCACTTCAAGCCCTGTTTAAACCGTGAAGAAACGCAACTAGAAACTCCAGTTTTTTTTATATGTATGTAGTAAAAATTATGTAATTAATTATGGTCAAAATTTATTAGGATTCACTGAACAGTTACAGTGCAAAAAAATTATAAACTGTTACAAAACGTCAAATTTATCGTGTTGTCTCTCACTAGCATGGAAACGCGACATGTGTAGACCACTGAATATACAGTGGGTGCACAAAGTATTCGTACACCTTTTAAAAACTAATAACTTTTTTATAATTGTACCAAACGACCTGCTTTTTTATAATCAATTAGAAGCATTAGTTTACAAACTGATATGCGAAAAAAATTTTTCCAAAAATTAAAATTTACAACGTTGCAGGTAAAAATAAAAAAGGCATTTTTTAAAACTTTTTTATTTGGGCCCTTAACGAAAATTTAAAACATATGTTTTCTAGATCCATGTTCTTTATACACATGTTGGAAATTTCATCGAAATCGATTGACGCAGGAAAAAACAACAGGCGTCGAAAGATGTACGATTCTGTGAATTTTAAGCAGAAACTGATCAAAAGTCGTGGAAAACTACGATTTTCACCATTTTTAATCGCTTGTTTCTCGTGTGTATGTTAATCGATTTCAATGAAATTTTCCACATGTGTATGACTAACATAGATCTGCAAAACATACATTTTAAATTTTCATTAAGGACCCAAATAAAAAAGTTTTAAAAAATGCCTTTTTTATTTTTGCATTTAATCTTGTAAATTATAATTTTTTGGAAATCTTTATTGTATATCATTTCGTAAACCAATGCTTCTAATTGATTATAAAAAATCAGGTTGTTTGGTACAATTATACAAATGTTATTAATTTTTAAAAAGTGTACGAATACTTTGCACACCCACTGTAGCTACAGAGGGTACAGTATTCGCAAAAGTTTAATGCAAAATATACTCATGAATGGCTTTCATTGCCATGTATTGATGGATTTCGAATTTCTTGTACTTTTGTCTCCCATTGTACCTCCAGAACATCCTTAAACGCACGCGGTAAAGAAAATATGCAACATTTTAACTACTCTGTTCTTCCTCCGTGTACTGGATCGAAGAGCAATTGTTTGTAATTTGTAAAGGATCGGGCGGTTAAACAGGCGATCATCGAGCAACACGTCAATTTTTGAGCCAACGGGGCGCGTCCAATCAGCAATAACGATAGGTCGTCGGAGAGAACAGCCGGGAGATACGAATGCATAGGCAATTAAAAGCACCGGCGTCATTAATATTACGTTTCGGGGGGCACGGTATCTCGATGAAGATTCGTTGCGCCTTTCACGGGCATATTATATAGCATACGAAACGTGAATCGCCGACCACCCGATAATTGTTTTCGGAAGGGAGGATCGAACATCCTCGATGGATCGACCTTAGAACATGCTTCGCGATCGAGATCAGGGACTTTAATGAAACTCGGACTGGGATTTTTGCACGGAATATTGTTGCGATCGTAGAACGGACGTTCCTCTTCGTTATGACTCCGAGCATGAGCGCGAGATCGTATGGGCTTACTGTCTGGAAATAAGAATAATGCGATCGGTGAGTCGCATTGGTTATTCAGAAGACACCGGTGTAGGTTTTCTCGTGGATAGCGCGCAGTCACGACGACTTTAATTGAAACGTAATACCTGTCCGAGCGCATATTTATTGCTCGATATCTGTGCTGGTAATTGCTGGGAATAACATCGTGAACGTTCCGTCGGGTTTAAGGACGCTTAAATTGTCGATTAGAACGGAAGAATACGAGGGTGATTATCTACGATGGACATTTTTCCGCGTTCTCGTAACGTTTTCTTCGGCTAAATAAATTCTTGCCTGCCGGTACTGCGAATATTGTCTGCGTGGGCGCTATCAGGGAAACCGCGGAGGGAAAAACTGAACCGTGTTTTCAATATCTTAATTGGGCTTCTTGCAAATGTAAAGTCCGAATTTTATGAAATTCGAGTGGTACGATCGACAAACTCTTACAATATATTCCACTTATCTTTCCATATTTATTTTGAAGCTGTACATATACATTGCTAGTTCCTGTTACAACAAGTAGATTATTTATAATTAACTCGCAGATATTATGCTTTTATTACAGCCTCGATAATCCAGAATTCAGTACATTAATAAGCTGATTGTAACTTGATTCCTATTGAGGTTCTTAATGGAGGAATTTCTTCGATTCCAATTTCTGTAAATTATTCTATAAAAATTCGTTCGACTTCGAAACATTTGTAAATGTTTATTTGTATCCACAGTCTACACTCAAGTATCTATAGTTTGTTACTGAGGCCAAATCTACAGTATTTTCAACGGTGCTTATTTCGTTCGATTTCGACTCGTGACACGATTTTGCCGGCTTGTTGGCAACGACGAGGCACTCTGTGCCTGGCCAAAGGATTTTCCATCAGGATAGTGCAGCTCGATATGCACTCGTCGTTAATGGCGTTATTAAGAGGAGTCCAACGGAGGGAGCGTGACGCGCAGGTGCGTACAGGGCGTTGCAAAAGGCGTAACGCGACTGCCGACGATTTTATCGAAGCCAAGGAAACCTGTTAGAAGAAGTGTTATTGCGATGCGCCGGTGTATCTGTATGTACGATCGCTAATAAATTCCAGTAACTCTGAGCGCGCGCTGCCTCTCTCATTTTCCACGGCTACGAGCACCGTCGTCGTGTCTCTTTCTTCGCGCGTCTGTATCTCGAACTTTATATCTCCTATGAGAATTATATTTCCTCCATACGTGACTTTTATGTGGCCTGCACTCGATCTGACTTCTAGACGCAGATCCCCTTTACTTATCAGCGAGCGATCGCACTTATCATTTGTCCGATAATCATAACTGTGTCAGAGACTTCGCCTGGTGTGCATGAAAAATGGGAATTGGCGAAATTGTTTGTAGTCATTTTAAAAATTAATAGAATCAACCATACTGAAGATAACAAGTAGGGAATGAGCTTAGTTTTGTTTTAAACCTGTTGTGGTCCTCGGCCAAGCCATAGGGGAGAGTCGTGCAGTACCGACCGGCGTACTGTACCGACCAAAATTAATTTATGACTTTCCAGGTCAAATGGCTACACTTCCTTTACGAAAACAAATGAATATAACTATTGTGGGTAATATGTTTCGTTGCTACATTGGTCATTCGATTGTTTTCGCAGTTCTGACACATTTAGCGTGGGCGTTGATATTTCGAGTGTTAAGAGTTATTTTCTAGATCTGATAACACTGTCCAACACCAAATTTGTTCCCCAATTACTGTTGGGTCCTTTGTATAGAGTTGTTTGCTCTGATTCCGAATCTGTTTTTAATTTTTTTCCTATACGCACAGTTTTTGAGAAACATGACTTTGAAAAAAAAACATATTTTTCAAATTTAAACAAATATTGTAGTGTTATTATAAATGATATCGAATTGTTCTTTATAGCAAAAGATTCTGTAGATTTTCCCGAATACAGCGGTATCCAAAATTAATACATTATGATTGTTTAAACATGTTTAAATAATCACTAAAGGCGGAGCGACACCACTTTTGCACCAATTTTTGAGGATACTTTTCAATTTATCTCAAAAAATAAGAGTCCAGCGGAAAATCGAACTATACCATGCAATAGAGCAGACTTTTATCTTGAGAAACCCCTCTTTGAAGTTTGAAACGTCGACGTTTTTTTCGAACCAGAAAGCAAAATATCTTCGCCCGACATGAGTTGCCGCCAGTGGCGCTCACCATTACAACGGTCGTTCGCCGCTCCGTATCCCGTCGCTGCGCCGTATCTCGTCCCGAGCGCCACTGGCGGCAACTCATGTCGGGCGAAGATATTTTGCTTTCTGGTCCGAAAAAAACGTCGACGATCCAAACTTGACAGGGTGGCTTCTCAAGATAAAAGTCTGCTCTATCGAGTGGTATAGTTCGATTTTCCGCTGGACCCTTATTTTTTAAGATAAATTGAAAAATATCCTCAAAAATTGGTGCAAAAGTGGCGTCTCTCCGCCTTTAATGATTGTTTAAACATGTTTAAACATTCATAATGTATTAATTTTGGATACCACCGTATTCGGGAAAGTCTACAGAATCTTCTGCTGCAAAGAACAATTCAATATCTTTTATAATAACATCACAATATTTGTTTAAAGTTGAAAAATATGTTTTTTTTTCAAAGCCATGTTCCTCAAAAACTGTGCGTATAGGAAAAAAATTAAAAACAGATTCGGAATCAGCGCAAAAAACTCTATAAGAAGGACCCAACAGTAATTAGGGAACATAAAAAAAGTTGAAATTTGTTGGACAGTGTAATTCGTTTCTCAGGTAAGTAAACGACTTTGTTGAATTATGTATATTATATCTAGTCTATTACGTATAATTAACGGGCACTGTTTTGGAATTTTCTTTGTATATTATGTATACCATAACCTAAAATGTTTCCTCATGTTTGTCGTCCAGTACCGACCATCCAACTGTTGTGCAGTACCGACCAATCAATCGTCGACCAGTATAAGCCAAACTTTTCTTATCTGTAAGTTCAATCTGTTAGCATTTGACATGAAGTTAGAAGATGTTTATTTAATCTTTCTTTTACCTTTTCCCACAGAAGAATATCCGAAATTCCAAAGCAGAAAAAACATCATCACCGCTCACTTTAAATATTAACGATAATTTTTCATTAACTTCTTTACCTGGTGTAACTTCAAATTTCATGGAAATAGTGAAATCAATCTCTCCTAGAAACGACAATTAGAGTTGCAAACAAAAAAAAGAGGACAACGGACGCAACAATCCGAAATCTTAACTTCGACCGTTTTTATAATCGAAGTTCAGAAAAAAAAGAACCTGGCTGAAGAAAAAAAGATAAATGCGGAGAAAAGAAAAGCTGCAAGAAACGAAAAAGTCAAAGAAGCAGAAAACAGAAAAGTTGAAACTCAAGTAAGGAAAGGAAATAAGGAAAGATGTAAAAACTAAACAAAAAAATGACATAATATATAAAAATATATAATTATTTTATTATATGTATAAATAAAATTTGAATAAAAATGCGTAGTCTAACATCTAAATGTCTTTTTTTAACATTATTAATGATTTAGACTGAAAAATCTACTAAATACGTAATTGGTCGGTACTGGACGACAATTCTTTGTTTCCTTCAAATTTTAATATCTTTATTTTTACAAATAATGAATACTAATTATTAAATTTAACAAAATTAATTTTTGGCCTTTTATTAAGTTCCCTTTGTGTTACAAATTCCTTTTTTTAATTTTAATTTTTACCGATTCTAGTCCACCTAATAACAAGAAAACTTAGAGCGGTCGGTACTGCACGACTCTCCCCTACATTTAGTATTTAAAGAAGAGGAAGAATTTGAAATGAAACATTTGTGGTTCTTACTTCTCTGATTGTATTAGCAGTTGGAGAGCAGAGTGACAGCGAAATACCATGTTGATGATATCGGTAGTCGAGTTCACAAGTGGTAAGTGCTCTCTAAATAATGTATTGGCGCGGCTAGTGTCACGAGCACTCGGACGAAAGGGTATTGAGACATTATTTTCCGGCACCATGGTTCCCCAATTAATTACCCCTGTTCAATATCGCATGAATACACCATTCTCCGCCGACGATGGTGTGCAGGTGGTTATTTGCTACCCGGCGAAAGATATATCGCCATTCTTCTCTATGACGAAGCGTGTTACAGTGTGCTCGACGAGAAAGCGCGCATGGGTGCAACGGTGCAACAATTTTTCTTTCAGCGCCTCTGAATGCTAAAGGTAAACTGCGCGACTGGCGGTAATTATTCCGCGGGGGCCGTTATGCATTATGACAATTTATTAGCCTACTTCGATGTACAGCTGCTCTACAACCTGGTGTTTCGCTCTTTGTTTCAGGTATGAGACATTTCCGCGGCGCGAGCTTTGCCGATTTGAAGAATCTGTTGCGGAAGCACGTGAGTTTACACAACTGTTATGAATTGGTCATTGTCGGGACAATTCAGGTGATCGCGGTTATGCAAAAATAGAGCGATACATCACTCCCGGTTCTCGCGACTTTCACGAGCGCTCCATATTTTAAACGGATGGACGATCGTTCGCATTATAAACAAAGAAACATTCAATTACCGTGATAAAGATGTAGGAACTTTCTTCTTCGGCGAACAGAGTAATGCGCTGCAACAGTTCTACAGGGCGGTTCAAAATTATTGTTCCAATATGCACTGCAGGCTAAAAGTTTGGAATCACATGCTGATTTTTGTAAAAATCGAATATATCGATAAAAATTTGAAATGATTCATCGTTATTACATCAAATATAAACTAGTTGAATAATATTCCTAAACAGATTTCAGCATTTTCTTATGTCCATAGGGCTCTTGTACACTGCTCGAAATTACCATAAAGCTACCTGGCTTTTTGCTGAAATCTTATAATTATGTCATAGTAATGAGAAGCTGATGCACGATAGCATTTTAGGATTAATAAAAGAAACCATTTACATGATTACATGATTACAGTTCAACAAAAAACGTACTGCGAAATTTCCTTAAAGCCACACGTTTTTTAAGTAGATTATCGAAAATTTCTTCTATATTTACAAATTAATACTTATTGTTAGTATAATTGCCATTTCTTCGAATAACGTCGAAAATTCGATTAAGCATTGATGTGTTACGAGCCGAGGGCTGGCGGATAGACGTGGCCGAGGTTTGTTCTTTGTGAACAGGATGGTCGTGAACTAGCCGGTGCCTGTTTCATCACCGGGTGTCACAGGATAGGTTTTCGTGGACTAGCCGATGCCTGTTTCATCACCGGGTCGCCACTAGGTTAGGAAAGACAGAGGGTGTCGTGGACTAGCCGATGTCTGTTTCACCACCGGGTCGCCACTAGATGGAAGGTTGTGAACTAGCCGATGCCTGTTTCATCACCGGGTGTCACAGGATGGGTTTTCGTGGACTAGCCGATGCCTGTTTCATCACCGGGTCGCCACTAGGTTAGGAGAAAGGGGTAGTCGTGGACTAGCCGATGTCTGTTTCACCACCGGGTCGCCACTAGATAGGAAATGGGTTTTCGTGGACTAGCCTATGTCTGTTTCACCACAGGGTCGCCACTAGATAGGAATTTGTGAACTAGCCGATGCCTGTTTCATCACCGGGTGTCACAGGATTTCGGAAAGAGGTAAGGTATTGGGAAATTCAGCTCTCGTAACTCTATATAAAATAGTTGATAAACCTCGAGCGGTAAAGGTTTATCGAAATGGGTGCAATGCTAGTTACTGGAGTTTAAAGGATGTATTAAAGATATTGGAACTCTCAATTATCTAAATGTAAAGAGTACAATATATTCTTAGATAAATGGAAATACACTTGTAGTGTGTTGTATTATTCGCGGAAGCTAATTCCCGAACTCTCGTTTTTCACGCACTGAGATATGCGGGGGTAAGTGAGTTGACTTGACTTAAGAACTGCGTTTCGAAACTTCTTGTAAGTTATACCGATCGAGAGGGAATGAAACCCAATCTCACTATAGTCGCGTGCAGGTTATCTTTCAAACTTCAACTAAGCCCCGTGGAGGCCAAGCTCGAGCCCTTTATATATCAGTCAGATTGTTCAAAAATGGTAGTGGGGGTAAACAGAAAATCTGGAGGCTTGTCTATGTTTCCCCAGATGCATGCACTTCCCATAAGGGGAAAAAACTGTTTATTTGGGCATGCGAGCTGGACCTCCTGCATGGACACGTGATTTCAAGAAGGGAGCAAAAGTCACGTAGGCAAAGCCTCCGTACGTAACAGATGAAACCAAAGTACGAAGAGTTTCTGCTTCGATGGATGTCCACGCTTCGTTCACCGCAATCCATAACTCAGGAACAGAGTTGTACTGTTTACAATTGCCATATACTATTCTTGCAAGTATTCCCCAAAGGTTCTCAATGGGGTTTAAATCATATTTTTGTTGTCTGACCATTCCTTTGTTTGTCTTGATGAGTTAAGGCGTTATCATGCTGAAAAATGAAATTGTCAGTTTCAATTTCTTCTGTAAATGGTATTAAAACCATCTCCAATAGCTCCGTATATTGTGTCGAGTTCATCTTATGATTAATTCGACAGATTGGTGGTTCTTTATTGGCTCTGAATGCAGCTCAAATCATTAATGAGCCACCACCGAAGTTACGACTCGTTGCAACATTACTTTCTTTTCTTAAATCGTGCCAGGAGTATTTGTAACCATCTGTCCCATTCAAGTTAAACTTTTTCTCATCGGAGAAAATGATATTTTCCCATTCTTGTGTCCAGGACATATGTCTTTGTGCAAATTCGAGACGAGCTTGTTTGTGTCGTTCTTTGAGTGCTGGTTTCTGCAGCATCTTTGTCCATTTGAATCGACCTGAACTTTTTAAAATTTGCTGCACACGTTTTGTTGTTGAAGGTGGTACCATTTACAGAAGAAATTGAGATTGACAATTTCATTTTTCAGTTGATGAAATCTTCAGCATGTGTACAACTAACATCTACGAAAGGTATATTTTAAATTTTCATTAAGGTCCCAAATAATAAAGTTTTAAAAAATGCCTTTTTTATTTTTGCATGTAACCTTGTAAATTATAATTTCTGGAAAATCTTTTTTGCATGTCGTTTCGCAAACCAATGCTTCTAATTGATTATAAAAAACAGGTCGTTTGGTACAATTATAAAAAAGTTATTGTTTTAAAAGGCGTTCGAATACTTTCGTTACCCACTGTATGTATGCGATCTTGTGAATGGTTTCTTTTATTAATCCTAAAATGCTATCGTGCATCAGCTTCTCATTACTATGACGCAGTTATAAGATTTCACCAAAAAATCAAGTGGCTTTATGGTAATTTCGGGCAGTGATTATACACCCAGTGTAAGACAATGCTCGGAATGTACTTTTCTAAAGGGACATCTTTGGCAACTCCTACAAGAAGCATGGAAAAATATCAAATTGTGATTCCAAACCTTCGGCCGGTAGTGTAGTTAAACAGATTCTACGAGCCAAAGTTACGGGAAATGGTTTTGCCCCACATCTGTCTCGTTCTCACAGCCAACGTCCTCAATTTGTTCTAATTAGTAACTAATTTTATCTTACCTTGATTGCGCTGGCTGCATTCCCTCCCCATGAAAAATCCACGAGCCCCGTTGCAGGTACCATTTTCACCGTGCAATGTATCATTCGCCGTTCCTGCTCGATTCTCGCGATCGATCCCAGATATCCACAGTCGCCGCGATCGGATCGATACGCGGTGTAATTCGTTCCCCGCTGATAATCTCCGCAGATAGAACGTGCCCCGTGTTAATTAACATTCACACAGAACGCGGCCGCGTAATTGACCCGATGGTTCCCGCGAAACGCAATTTCGCAATGCGCGAAACACGTTCGGATGCAAATGTTATTAGAAAGTGCACGGAGTCCGGGTGATCTTCGAATTCACTCTACCTTTGAGAATATCTGTGGAAGTCTCATGGCGATAAGACACCCACGTCCTCCATTTCCGGTTCGTACGGAACCAGATAATTTCCTACGTCGCCCTAAACGTCGCGATAAATCGCAATTAGCCTTAGAGCATGTGGGCACCTAAAATATATAAAGTACATTATCCCCGCCGCATTCTTACTAAACTAGTCATAAAAGTTACAATAATAGTCAAAATTTAAATGAAATATTAACCCCTTGAATAGAATAATTCCACACCACTCGAGTACTAAGGTCTAAAATAAAAATTCGTTTGCCTAAATTGCTGAAGTTGTTACAGAACAAATGTCAGCATCATTTCTAGTTACGCAAAGGTTCTTATATTGAAAGTAAGTGGTTAGGTTCGAATTAGCTTTGCAGGGTTAATATCCTGTCGCGGCGCGGCGGGATGATTTTACGAGCTTCCGTGTAACGAGAACGATATTTCAGAGATAATGGACGCCGGATGGTAAATTGAATGGACGCGGACGCGTCGCGGAAACCTTCGATCGCCTTAGGAATGCATCGATCCGCGATAGATAGGGAACGGTGAAGCGTTCGAGCGCTCGGTTTCGCACAACCGTTCATTTACAACACGTCCGGCTGAGAAATTTATCACTTCGTGACCGCCGCCACCTCCAATGGAGACGGATTGCAAAAGTTTAAAGTGTTTAGCGTTAACCGTTCACGTGAAAATCGTTCGCTCACCACGAGGAGGTATTCGCACGTCGAATGCTGATCATTAGACTGGCGATCCTTAAGCGTTATAGCCTATAAAATGTTGAAGAAAATTCTACGGTCGTTGGAATAGAAGCAGTTGCACGAAAAGTAGAACACCTGTTTTATTGAACTTTTTCTTCTCGTGACGCATCTCAATCTTTTGAGAGAGTCCAGCAAATTACTGATAATTTGCTGCACGTTTCGAGTCGGCATTGTGAAAAATAAAAATTACGAAGAGTAAGCGTCGCAAACATTCCCACTATATTTAGACAGCCAGCTCCAACTAACGGAGCGAGAGAAACCGATTATCGGTTCGATGCTTCGGCCTCGACGACCGAATGAAATTCTCAGGTGTCGTTCGTATTTTTATGGTGAGAGCCGATGACACACAGACGCACTCCTTAAAAATCACCGCGACAACGATGGTAATCGAAGAAAGAAAATTATCATGCCGAAGGACACACGTAATTAAGAAACTCGTTTACGAATTGTAAGCTCTGCTGACGGACACCGTGAATGGAAAAAATAATCGCGAAATTATCTTCCGTTCACACTTAGGTCAGCGTCCCTTATTTGTCGTTTGAAATCGTCCATTATGTTAATCTTTTTATAGTCCGTTGCAAATGGTGTGTCAGTATTATTGAAGGTCTCAGTTCGTTTACAATAGCTGCGCATGGAGGGTAACCTGCAACAAGAAATACAATTAAGGATAAAAAGTGCATGTAAGAGTATGCACCTCGTTAATCCTTATTGGGATTCTACGTTTTACAATAGATGCAAAGAATTTTTATTTTGCACGAAGATCCCTAGTCTAGTTATGAAACCGAAAACGGGACTCCCGAACAACGCATCCGAATAACTTAGCATAATTCAGCAGGTCTCAGAAGTAATGTTCCACGGAGTCTTAAATTAAATTGAAGTTTAAGACGCCGAGACACCCGGACAGAAGCCAAAAGAGAGGAACGCATGTCCGAAAACTGTTCAAGTAATCTCGACGAGCTGCGCCCGCCGCCAATAAATTCTAATCTCGTCAGAGTGGTCGAGGGGCACGGTACGGCTGCAGAGGCCACTGAAAAAGACTCAGATTTACGATCGTCGAGCACGAAAGTCGAACCAGCCGGGAATGTAAAAGTTCGTGACTATTCTCTCTATGTCGGGAGGATCGGACCGGCACGACACAGAGCGTGGATGACTATTGCGAGCGTCGCCTCACGTCCGATTCGAAGGACACCCATCGGGGCTGTGAGTCTGCTGTCGTGATACTCGCGAAAAAATCAGATCCGCTGGCCGATTGCAAATTGCCCGAGCGGAACCGTGCGAGAACAGAGGAGGAGAAGACGGAGAAGAAGTGGGAGGAGGAGGAGGAGTGTCCGTCTCAAAGTCAAAGGTCCGCCGGCGAAACGAAGACTAAGCAAAGGGTAGGTTAGAATGATTGCACGGGATGGCTGGGAATTTACTGCGCTGTAGAAGATCCCCCCGGCTGTTTTAGAATCGCCATTGCAATATGCGCTCAGGTGATACCGTGCCGCGGCAACAGCAAATACTTACCTCGGACCTTCCTCTGTTCGCGCTTCCGTTCATTTCACAGAGGCCGTTAATGTTTGTCGTAAGACCTTCTGCGCGGAAGATAATACCTTCGACCAGATAAATGTTATACCAGGAATCGCGATTTTTAATGGCGTTGTAAATAGTTTCCGAGCAGATTAAAAGACTCTATTGAATACTTGAGGTTTAATAGCAAACCCGTGCTAAAACTATTGCCGTATACGAGCGGCAAGTCGTATCGTCGCGAAACTTGACCCGATGATGTACAAGACTATCGGTTACACGTCCCAATTGAAAAAATAGCCGCACCGTTGCCGACGTAAACGAATAAAAATTAATTCCACTACCATTTTGTGGGTATTTTATGAAAAAGATATTATCACCAAATCTCGCAAAAATGTATCTAAATACCAACAAATCTTAAACCCACAAACATCTAAGGAGTTTGGTCGATCATCAAAAGTTGCATCCTTCAGAAACCATGCTTTCCAAACAGTTCCCGTCATGAAGCAACAGCGAGAAAAATCTCCCGTGTCATCGACTGCCTCGATGACGATACCACTATCTGCGTATCGCGTCTGGTCTCTCGAGGTTAGAGCGTTTTAGACGCAATTAAGAAGCGTTCCAGGTGGAACGTGTTGCTTGCTTCATTGTTCGTTCACGGTGTGCGTGCACCAAGTTGGTGGAGCGACGTGCTCGCTCGTACAGACGCGTAAGGTACTTCTCCTCGTCAGGAAGGACGATAATTATTATCGAATCAAAGGGGACGAAGCCGCTCGATGAGTTTTGCCCCGGCTCTTTTATGCAGTCCGCCGCGCCGGTCGAGAGGTCAGACCGAAGGCCTTCGGGCTATGGAGACGTAGCGCAAACCAACCGGAGAGATCCAACGGAGATACATCCATCTCGGACAAGGCGGATCGCATCCTTGGAAATAATCAGTCGTACGCGGCCTTCCGGCCGTGTCAACCACATTTTTCGCGATCCCGGACGATCGGCCGTCGCTCATTCTGAGGACGATCAAGAGCGGAGATTCAAAGAGTCGCGATTCTGATCCTGAGCCTCATCCTCTGCGATACTGCACTGCGCGTCGACACCTAGCGTTAAGATTACACGAATTTCATTTGGTCAAGGTTTACGATAGAGACGTGACGTCGTTGCTATTTTTGAGAGGAAGTTTTTCCTTAATTTAGTCCTTTATTTATTACCACGCTTATATTACATTGCCGTGTTGTTGTTGTATGCGTCAAATCTTGTAATCGAACTTTAAACCTCTTCAGATAGTTCAATTTTGCTGAAATTTTGTATACACACTTGCTTCCGATGACAATAAGAGTAGAAAATAAAATATATAAAAACACTTTTTAAAAACCACTCATATTAAAATGCACTAAAAAGAAGAAAATAATTTTTTTCCTAGTTCTCCATAATATATCGAATCCAGTTAAATGATTAATAATACTTTTCCCCACAATTTTAAGCAATTAGTTCAAAATTTCTTCTGTTATAAAATTAGTGTCGGACGAGGTAGAAAAATTTAATATAAATTTACATAAAATGTCATTAGTGACTATAAATAAAAGCGTGGAGCGCCCACGAAGATTACGTCAATATAGTTTAGCGCTCTACGTTTTTATTGTTATACATATACAGGGTGGATCGCCACATTTTGCCACCTCAAATATCTTTGTTGTTTTTAAAGATACGTCAAATGTCTGAAGGACAAAGTTGAATGGTAAAATGGGGCTTATACGATACCAAACAAATTTTTGTTTTTATGTAATTTTTTTTAGAGATATGAAGGTAACCTTCATTTTTTTTAATGGAATGAGGTATTTTTTAATACATCAATCGATGCAGCTGGACATTCGTTATAAAAAAGTACTAACCTATGTATATCGAAAAGTTAGTAGTTCAGGAGATATTTCAATTTAAATAACTCTAAAATACCAATACTGTCGTGCTAAGATGTTACACAAGTAAGTAAACACTCACGTCGTAGCACGACAGTAATGGTATTTTAGAGTTATTTAAATTGAAATATTTCCTGAACTACTAACTTTTCGACATACATAAGTTAGTACTTTTTTATAACTAATGTCCAGCTGCATCGATTGATGTATTAAAAAATGCCTCATTCCATTAAAAAAAATGAAGGTCACCTTCATATCTCTAAAAAACATTACATAAAAACAAAAATTTGCTTGGTATCGTATAAGCCCCATTTTACCATTCAACTTTGTCCTTCAGGCATTTGACGTATCTTTAAAAACAACAAAGATATTTGAGGTGGCAAAATGTGGCGATCCACCCTGTATTGTATAGTCATTTAATGTCATGATTTCATAATATTTAAATTTATATCAAATTTTTTTATCTATTCCGACACTAATTTTCTAACAGAAGAAATTTTGTACTAATTGCTTAAAATTTTGGGGAAAAATATTATTAATCATTTAACTGGATTCGGTATTATATGAAGAACCAGGAAAAAAATTATTTTCTCCTTGTTAGTGCATTTTATAGTCACTAATGTCTAAACAAATTATTTTCTCCTTTTTAGTGCATTTTAATATAAGCGTGGCTTTTAAAAAGTTTTTTTATATATTTTTTATTTCGCGTCAGGAAGGAAGAGTCGAAGCACTTCCTCTGCCGCAATAGCAGTGCCATATCGTAAACCTTATAATCCCCGATGGCCAGTCTAAGGTTGCTATCGACAATTTTCCCACCCACCAATGTTTTACAGGTAAGTCGCCAAATTGACATTCTTTGGGGAGGAATACTCCGCAATAGTTGGAATTAATTGTAAATTCTCCGTGCGAGAACTGCCTATTATATCTAACAAATTCTGAAGAGGCAAACCTAAGCAGAGTTGCTCCACCACGAGGCTCCCACGAAAGTGTCAGGAGCTGAACGGCAAGCGTTTTGATTCCGTCGATGGCGCTCGAAGGTGAAGAAATATGGTCGGTAGACCGTGCTCGGTGCTCGGACAATGCTTCAGCAAACAGCTCTGACTTGAATCGCGCGTAAAAGTCAGCAAGGTACTTGGAAAGAGGCAGGACAATCGAACGCGATGAAACTCGAACGAAGAGCTCCGAGAAATTCATCGAGGGATGGTGAATGCAGAGGAAACTGAGGACACGTTCAGACAAATAAAATCGCTGCTGGTTGTTTGGGATTGTTGGACTTCTGTCGAAGTTTCTTGGTTTGTGGTGTAGTCAATATTTATTGCTTTCTGATCTGGCAAAAAATGCTTGAAATTGTAATTGGGGTCTCTGAACCGTAAACGTCTTGCATCTATATTATTGCTTCGTCTTTGTTTATTCTCACTTGCTTAAAGAATAGAAAAAAATAGTATAAATCTGTACAAACATTTCCACATATCATGAAGGCTTATTGCATTCCGATTGAACAAAATACACGAAAGTATTCGACGGATAATATACATTGTAAATAAGTGGGTATCGGCTAAAGTAAATCATGGATTAAAATCGTGTAAAGTCTTGTTAACGATGAGCGCAACGAGAACCGATGTTCCAGCAAAGCAAAGTTTATTGTGCACCGAGCCATTGCATTAATGAGCGCTTAAGATTCAGTACCGTTCATCGAATCGGCAAGATTGTCCTTGGCAATCACTTCGCTCCGAGAAGGCCTCGAAAATGGTTTCAGAGACCGAGAGGCTCGTACGAACGCCGCCGGAAGAGATGTTTTCTCGCCAAACATTGCTCCGGGATGTTCGCCTTATGAACTACGGTGTTTTTGCTCGTTTCTCGCACGAACAAAAATCTTGTAATGCGCGCATCCGCCGTAAAATCTCATAACAAGAGAAACATCGTCTTCTTCCTTCCTCGGGGAGAGGCACTCGTTATTTTCTTTCACGGTGAAATAGTATTTCCGGCTAGGGATCGGCCGTTTACATACAGACGAAGAGTTTCTTCCGTGATCTCGACGTTGCTTTTCCTCCTTTTCGCTGTATATTCATGGAATCGCACGGATAAAAATGTTTCCATGGAATACCAAGATATTTTAAAGCTGGGATTTCCTAAACGCGTCACGCAGCTGCGTTCTACGATCTTCGTGCTACTTGTACTTCATTCGTCAGACATCATTAAAAGAGATCGAATGCGTATGTTATCACTAGACAGCGGATTTTATGCATTTATGAAAAAAGTGAGTAAGTGTAATTCAAAACAGTAAAAACATTCGAAGAATTTAAAGAAGCTGTTATATTATTTTCAGCCTGTTAAACAGATTGAGAAAGAAAAGAAATTTCACTACAGTTTGTTGAGAATCGGCTAGAAAATTTGTATTTTGCATAAAGATCCGCTGTCTTATCACGAATCGAGTATAAATCGTGAAACACGGCTTCGTCGCGAGTTTGGAAAATCCCAGCGTTACATAGAAAAATCGGATATTTCCTCACTACGATATAAACTAGAGACTCTTTTCTTCCCATAAAGTCGTAGGATTAAACTAATATTAAAACGTATATACGAAAATTGTCAAAAAAGGATAAATGTTCAGTGTACGAAAGAAAAGGCGCCTGCGTCCTACCGTACTCCAGGCGGTTCCCATAATCAGCCCGAGTCGTCACGCAACGCAATTAACGAACGCTCAATGTCGAATTAAACGATCCAGCAACCCATTCCGCCGGACGTTCCGCTCTATAAAACAGCACGGTTCTTCGTAACGAGATTCGGTAATTAATATCGCCCGTGAAATGATTCCCGAAAACGATTTCAGGATATAATGGGACCCCCGATAAGCCCGTGAAAAATAAAAGCAGGAGCAACAAGAACGTCGGTTGTCACGTGGAGTTGTCCAGTTGAGTTTCGTGAGTCGTGTGTCGCAACGCGGCGCGGCAGTCCTTGCTCGAGCCGCGCGCGGTTTCCTCGTGTAAATTCAGTGCATCGTTCGTTTCGAAGGGCAATCGGCCTCCTACTGATTTACGACAAGCCGAGAGGAAAGTCAAGCACTGCTGAGCATCGTCGTTAAAGACTAATCGAGCTGAATCGCGGCCCATTAACCGCGCAGGAGGCGACGGGCCCTTTGACCCGCGGATCCGTTCGACCAACAGATCACGATTCGGCGATCCAAAGCGGTTTTTATGGATCGGAAACGTCCACGAAGATTCTACGGTCCCCTTTAGCCTGCTTATTCATCCGGCGATGTTTCCGCGCATGCTGATAAAGTTTTCGTCCTTGTTATTTGAATTGCCAAGCAGCGAGCGCCGGCCATTCGCCGGATCCTTTCACTCGTCCAGTTGAGTGTCTACCGAAAAGATCGATTTTCTTTCATAAAAAGGGGGAAAGAAGTTTCTCCCTTAAATTTTTCTCAAAATCGAAGCCATTCGGTATCACGAATTTTGAACCAGTCTGTAGATTCGAGTCACCAGGAGCCGAGTAACAAATGATACATTTGAGGCGCTAGATCAAACGGACCCGAACGCCGGCACTTAAGGCTCTCTCGACTTCCGACTGTAATTAATAGTTGGCTGGATGCTTCGATGTGGGAATTAGTAGCAAGGGACGTAAGCTGCAGCGAAACAGTCAGGTAAACGGCCGGCGAAGCCCGGCGAGCTGTTCGAGCTCGTGTTTTTGAAACTGTCTGACTACCGAGGCGTCGTAGATCTTCGGGACTTCACCTCCATTAAACGGGCGTAAAACCGCAAAGAGAAAAAACAGTGCCGCTTCTGGAAAGTGGCGGAACGGCCGTAAAACTGTAGGACAATTTGAGGCGCTGGCGGTGGTGTGCGTAGGCGCTCTTTGAATTTTCCTTTTTTTTCGTTATTTCGAACGAGGGGAAGCAAGTAACGCGAAAGAGGAACAGGAGAGAGAGTGTGTGTGAGAGAGAGAAAGAGAAGAGGAGAATGATTCACGATTATTGCAGCCGTTCCTCCTCGTCCTAACTGCGGTCTCGTCTTTAGTCTTCTTAACCTATAACAGGCCAACGTTATGTGGGAAATTAACGCCACCTTTACGGCGAGGGCGTTCTGAGTCATATTTCTGCCCTTATAACGTTCACCTCCTGCATTCTTCAAGGCCGCGAAAATTAATTCTGACTTTCACGGAAGTTCCACGCTGCCATTATCGTATACCATACACGTGGTTGCTTCCGGGTGAAAAAAAAATCGACGCGCGGAATAGTGGACGAGCTGCTAACCGTGACTTCAGGCGCACCTAGACACTGAACAATCCTTGGATCCTGAGAAACTTCCATCGGTATTACGAACTAACGACCTTCGTGAAAAATAAAATATTGTTGCTACCTAACACTAAAAAGTAGAAGCGTATCTTTCTAGATGTAACAAGCAACGACGCAGTCGATCGCAGAGTTCAATCAACCTGGTCGCATCCGCTTCCGAGATCAGCGATCGATCGGAATCATAAAACAGATCGCGCATTCTATCAATTACGTGGTCTAGTTCCTAATCGACTGACTCGTCCGTGAACGAGTCGCAGGTACACTATATCTGTTAGGTTGATCACGCGAGCGTCGTCCCTCTCCGATTTCCGTTCGGTCGTCCCGAGCAATTAGAAGCATCAAAGGGAGTCGGACGATAATGAGCCTGCCGGGAGTAGCTCCGCGGACGGATCGGAGTTACTGATTTTAGGTATGTACGGCCGTGCAGGATGCCCGCGAGAAAGGGATTCGTAGTCGCCAGAAAGAGAGAGGGAGGCAGAGAGAGAGAGAGAGAGAGAGAGAATTCGAGATTATCGAGCGGTTCGCCGGGATGGTATGCGCTTCGAAGAATGTGGAATACGATTTTTCCCGACCAAACTCCGTGATTCCGGCCTCTCTTTAATTATACCGTAGCCTCGGTGCTCCTGCTAGCCACTGATTATCTTGCGAAATGGAGAAAAATTCGCAGTTCCCGTGGCCACGGGACGCGCGCGGTCCACTGGTTAATTGACGGACTCCGAGATACACACACGAGCCCCCGCCATTCAGCTTTTGATGCTGGCGAATGTCGAGCACATTCGAGACACTCGTATCGAGAAGGAAACGACCGGTTCCTGATAACCACGCCACGCGGTCGTAAATGCACCAACGATCGGTCGTGTCTCGTTTTTGCGAGGCCCGTCGCCAGATACCAAATGGTGATTAGCGTCGCACTAAGTACTCGCTGCCCGTATTCGGTTGACCGACCGCCGGATTGTCCGTACGTAACGCCGATACCGTGTTATGACGTGCAATTAAGCTCGGTATATCTTTCCGACCCCGTTTATCGAACCGGCATTTGTTCCACCGACGATCGTCGAACGTGCAGTCGAAATGACTGATCGCGGGCCCTCGGTCTTTTAACCTCGTAACGACCGGGCTTCCCTATAAGGCGCTCCCCACTGTATAATTATGACGTTCAATTAATTAAACGCGACATAAAGTGTAATCGACGTGCTACGCACGAGACACTGGTTTCAATGCGAGAGGGTAACAGTCTCGACTGTCTAGACGACACTACACTAAATGTTTCGTTCAATTTATTGCGCTAAATTGCATGGGATATCTAATTTTTAGCAATGTGATTTATCAGACAGTGCGTATGTGTCTGAGGTATGGCAATTTTAAACACTTTAATTAAGGGTTAAAACTTGACGATGTGGATGAATTTGGCGTTAGAAAATCGACTGAGTGGGGTGAATATTTTTTCAACTTGTCTGTACAAGTTTACGTTTCCTCTCGAAAGCAAAGCAAAACGGAAATCGAATTCCATTTACCATCGACCCGACCCGCGTAAAAGAGTTTCCAATCATGGACGCCGTTCATTTCCACCGTTCCCAGACTCTCCGGTCCCAAGAGTATCGAATACCCGTGAAATCCGTCGAACTATGTTGCATAGTGGAGCTATCGCATGCCACACGTCAAGATATCCGCCGCACCCGGTCGACGACACGTTCGCCACCTAATATATTCGAAATATTGGCATCGGGAGCGATCGTGGGAGAACGGAGAGCCGGCGGTTGACCGGCGGACAAGAGGGTGTGCTGGCAGCTATCTAACGACAGCGACTACCATGCGCGTTCTTTCCGCAGACAATCCGCTGATTTATAGTAACGCAACGGGCCCTCGATTCGTACGGGGCCGCAACGGAGAAACGTACAGTGCCGGCATTTATTTCCCCGGTCGGTGATTTATGCTCGACCGGATCCTCCACTTATGCCAACGTCTGCGTCGCAATGAGGGCGTCACATTGCCGGTGCATCGGAGGATTCCGATCTATAACGCGGGACGCATACCGGACGCTACACGTCTCTCGATCGTGCCGCTCGGTCACGGGCAAAAAGTACCACTTCGTAGAAACATCCCGTGGGGCCAGCTTCCAGAGAATCTTCTCGCGTCCAGGGAGCTTCTCGTCGTGGAATAGTAAACCAAAGGAGTCGCGCATTAAGCCGCGCATCGATCCAACGATTTATGAACGAGCCGCGCGAGTTTCTTTGCCTCCGTCGGTTTCCAGGAGTCCGGGCAGCGTTTCAACCTACGGCTGTCTTGTTTTTAGACCGTTTTCAGCATTGAGCCAGAACTTAGCTAAGAACGGTATCCGTGGATTTAATTAATGATAAGTAGACTGCGGATTTTACTTGAAAGCGTGCAGACGGAATACTACAGGCCAAAAAATTGGAGCCACTGCCGATTTTTGACGTCGCTCGTGTTTTTAGTAAACTTGAAAGACCGGAACTTAATTATTTAATTTTGTAGAGAGTCGCTGGAGATCCAGGATTTTGTTCCATTCTCATATCGCGAAGAAAGATCACGCTTTCACCAGGCAGGAAAAGAATGATCCATCGAGTTCGAGTAATCCCCGCAAAAAGAGCTAATCACCGTCGCGACGCGTTCATGCGAGCTGAACAAAGGTGTGTCGGCTACCGGAACTCATTTATCCGCTGCGATGAGGTTACCGCCGGTCGCCTAAATCCGCGAGAGACCGGACGACCCACGAGGTCCATGGGGCCCATCGGGGCCCGCACACTTTATCATCGGAGCTTTCGCAGGTTGCCCCGTTGTTGAAATTAATAAGCGCCAAATAAACGAACCGGCCAAGACAAATGGCGGCGTATTGTGCACGGACGAGGCGCAGTCGTGGCCGGCTTATTTATTTCGCCGTGCAATGCACTAGCGCATCGCAAGGCCCCTCGAGGCCCTGAACACGGCCGCGTGATTAAGGAGATGCACGGATACCGCCGCGCCGATTTTCTTCCTTTTTTCGAGTACCATAGCCGCACAGGCCGATCTGTAACGCGGACCCATTTGCCGCGATTTGCTTCAACGGTGGTCCCGGCTTGGGTTCCAGCGAGCTTAGAAGCACGCGGATATTCTGTAGACACCTAACACCACGGTCACGAAGACTTTTTAACGGTCGCTCGTTTCACTTGGTTTATTTCGCCCCGCGGTCGGAACCTCGGCTGAAATTTGTTTTAGTGGCAGTAAAACGTTTAGCCCTTAAGGGGGATCTATACCCTCAGATTTTGGGGTATTTATCAATGTTATCAACCTCTGTGCAGAAAAAAAGGTTGGTAACATTGATAAACACGCAACTGCATAATGAACACGAGATGGAGTTGCTTGCCATTTCCATATTCTATTCAGCTCGTCGCGAATGCCGTTATACAGGACAGGTCGCACTAATATTAGTGCCACCGATGAGAATATGTACCTCGTCTGTGTCAGTTTTGCTATGATTCCACATTGACAGCAGTGCAGCAGTGAAATGTTGCACAATATCGCAGCACTGATTGACAGTCCTTCTGACTAGGCACCATCTCGTCTAAAGTAACTGAAATAAAATTGACTCTAGATTGGCTCTACATCAGAGATAACCTCTGTCTTTATGAACGTAATATGGGGAAATCTCTGCTATGTGAATGAAATCACGCGCATCGATTTTTTGTCCTTATACGAGCATATTTTGAGCTGCACAAAGGCTCATTTGATAGAGGAAGGTTCGTCACGGCGCGCTCTGCTCATCATATCAGTCAAAAAAGTCTCTTTGAGACAGGAAAATACATTGAAATCTGCGGTTATTTTCCTAGATTTTTTCTCTACTTTGGGCACTCATATTATTAGATATAAACATAATCTCGTTAAGTCAATAGCAGAGCGCGCCGGATTTAACCTTCCTCTGTAGAATGAGTCTTCACCCAGTCCAAAGTCCGCTGAAATAAGGACAAAAAATCGCCGCGCGTAAACCCATGTTTCGACCCAAAATCTAGTAAGATTCTAGTTACTTCAGTAGGGTATAGATCCCCCTTTTAAGGGGGTAGTCTATGCGCTGGTTACAACTAGAATCTTACTAGAATCTTACTAGAAAACATGGGTTTGCGGGAAAACAAATGCTGTCCTTATTTCAGCAAATTGTGGGCTGGTTGAGGGCTCATTCTAAAGAGGAAGGTTTGACGATAGTCGCTCTGGTCATTAGGCTAACGAGATTATGTTTATATCTAATAATATGAAGGCCCATAGTAGAGAAAAAATCTTGGAAAAAAACCCGCAGGTTTCAATGCATTTTTCTGTCTCTGAAAGACTTTTTGACTGCCCTAATGACCAGAGCGACTATCGTCAAACCTTCCTCTTTAGAATGAACCCTCACCCAGCCTACAATTTGCTGAAATAAGGTCAGCATTTGTTTTCCCGCAAACCCATATTTTCGACCCAAAATCTAGTAGGATTCTAGTAAATTAGTAAATAACTAGTCAAATAAGAAATCCTACTAGATTTTGGGTCGAAAATATGGGTTTGCGGGAAAACAAATGCTGACCTTATTTCAGCAAATTGTAGGCTGGGTGAGGGTTCATTCTAAAGAGGAAGGTATGACGATAGTCGCTCTGGTCATTAGGGCAGTCAAAAAGTCTTTCAAAGACAGAAAAATGCATTGAAACCTGCGGGTTTTTTTCCAAGATTTTTTCTCTACTTTGGGCCTTCATATTATTAGATATAAACATAATCTCGTTAGCCTAATGACCAGAGCGACTATCGTCAAACCTTCCTCTTTAGAATGAGCCCTCAACCAGCCCACAATTTGCTGAAATAAGAACAGCATTTGTTTTCCCGTAAACCCATGTTTTCTAGTAAGATTCTAGTAAGATTCTAGTTGTAACCATAGGGTAGACTACCCCCTTAAGCGAAGCATTGGGACCGGTGCAGCCCCACACTTTATGCGAATAATTATTTAAGCTGTAAAAATGAATAATTTAACTATTTGTGGATATAATCGAAATTTTACTATCTCACTACGGGTCGATTTAACATTTCAATAGACACGAATATTAAATATATGCAATAGCAAAGATAGAATAAAAGTGTTGTTAACCTCTGTTAATTTCACGGATCCGGTTACGACTTTCATCCATGAGTTGTGATTCTCTTATAAACCACAGTTATGCTACTATGTATGTATTTATACGTTTCCTGTAGCGATATAATCTCGGGTAAAAGTTACTCGTGCTTTACATCGGTTCTAATTAAATAAATATTTCAATTCCACAAGTAAATTCATTCAGACAGTAAAATGCCTTGTCATTGCACTTTCGGTATTACGGAAAGGGAAATAATTGAAATGGAATGCAGTTTCACTGATAAAAGAATAGCAATATTTACTCTCTCGGAACAGGGTACATTCTTTTCGAAATGTTGACGATTGAGCTTAATAAAGTCAACGCAATTTTTAGAAGATTATTTACTATTTCTGGGTGACGCGACGATCACTATGTCCTGTTCTTTCGAATGATGGAGCACCGTTTTGGAAACATTTGTAGAGGGCTTTCTAATAGGACGCCTTAATTGGGGAAAGCGACATGGCCGAACGAAATAAGCTTAATTATAGTGATTATGATTGACGTGTACTTTAACTACTTCCGGTGGATGTCTATATTTTATTTGTCGTAATCGGCTTACAACCGGATTAAGCCTTTAATTTGATCATCCTCCAATGACTTTCAGCAATTTCTGCAATACCCACTCGATTCTCAATTTTTGTTTTGGAATATGGACAATGTCAAGAGCGATGCACTTTCACAATAGAGACATCGAATTGCATTTTTCTTTAATCAAAGTGATCGCTGTTGCTGTGCATCGTGCATATCGGATTTATAAAGTCGTACACCCAATACTGCGTCCAGTTTGATAAATCACGCTGATAGTCCCTCTGTGGCGCAGCCCCCGACACAATTGCATTATTTATTCCTCTCGGAAGTGCCGTGGCATACTATTCTTCGCCGTGAATTCTTCGAGATCGGATCTGAAAGACTCGTGTATGCGTGCACGATAATAACGCGCATCCGTATTCCCTGGCAGTTTGATAACTTTCATGGGATTATGCTACAGATTTGAGTTATTCCCGGGGATTTGTTGCCTTTGCTGTAGTACCGTGACTCCTTCAATGCATTGTTAGAGGAACATTCCGTACGACAGCGATCTGGCCACAGAAGTTTGCTCTCGTAATTCTTTGAAGAACTGAACAAATGCTACTACAAATTTTCAACAGAATGAAAGCCCTGAAAGACCTGGATTTCTGAAAAATGTACAGCTTTCAAAATAAATTGATGGAACATCGTGACTGATATATTAACAATTTTCTATTCCACTTGTGTACTAATATGTTCAGATTTTTGAAATATGAGAAAATTTAGTGCTCCGAACTTCAAATAGCCACTAACGAAGTAATCAGAAAACCGGCAGGAAGAAGAATTTCTTGCTTCAAGAACTTAGTCTAAGAAAAAAGAGGATCCTGTACAAGCGCTTCATTATCGATCCTTAACTTCTTTTTTCAGTGCTTCTCATGCACCACCTGCAAAGAGCAATTTCGCCAATTCGTTCCAATGAACTTCTTCTTCATTCTCCTTTCAGCAGATCGAAGTATCCAATTTACCTTGCATGTTGTTCTTTATATTTTTTCGGGATGCGAGCATTTAAACTTATTTTCATATGCTTACTCGAAAAATGCTTCCGTAAAAGGGAACAGAATACGCCGCAAATATTTTACGATCAAGCATGAGTAAAACCACCATAGCTTCGCACGAATAGAATGCCTGAATGTACTACCGCCTAGGATCGTGTTATGGCAGTCACTTCGATATAGTAGAATCGGTAAAGATAACGTACGCACGTATGAACCGTATAACCGTATCGTTCACCTGCGCCGCGGATTTGTATTTACGAGTTGAATATCTCGGACTCCATAATAAGGAACCTGGATAACGTATTCTATTTGCACTTACAATACTATTGACAACTCGTGCGCTGCTCGCGAATATGGCCTTCGTTTATATGACCATTGCTTTATTCCTTTGCCGTCCGAAAATCCCCGAAGTGCTACAAATAACTACACGAAACACTCGCAGGATATACAAATTCCTGTCTACAGTGGGTGTACAAAGTATTCGTACACCTTTTAAAAACTAATAACTTTTTTATAATTGTACCAAACGACCTGCTTTTTTATAATCAATTAGAAGCATTAGTTTACAAACTGATATGCGAAAAAAAGATTTTCCAAAAATTACAATTTACAAGGTTGCAGGTAAAAATAAGAAAGGCATTCTTTAAAACTTTTTTATTTGGGCCCTTAATGAAAATTTAAAACATATGTTTTCTAGATCCATGTTCTTTATACACATGTTGGAAATTTCATCGAAATCGATTGACGCAGGAAAAAACAACAGGCGTCGAAAGATGTACGATTATGTGGATTTTAAGCAGAAACTGATCAAAAGTCGTGGAAAACTACGATTTTCACAATTTTTAACCGCTTGTAGCTCGTGTGTGTGTTAATCGATTTCAATGAAATTTTCCACATGTGTATGACTAACATAGATCTGCAAAACATATATTATAAATTTTCATTAGGGACCCAAATAAAAAAGTTTTAAAAAATGCCTTTTTTATTTTTGCATTTAACCTTGTAAATTATAATTTTTTGGAAATCTTTATTGTATATCATTTCGTAAACCAATGCTTCTAATTGATTATAAAAAATCAGGTTGTTTGGTACAATTATACAAATGTTATTAGTTTTTAAAAAGTGTACGAATACTTTGTACACCCACTGTATGTAAATTAGTTTTTTACCGATCACTGTAGAAATTCGCATTTTTATAAACTTTCTGCCAACCAATCACTATCTGACTTTGACAGTTGTTTTTATCCATTCGGCGTCAAAATCGACAATAAAAAAGAACTTATGCAATTTTTTATATCTACTCGATCGTCATTTAGATTTGTTCACTGATTAATAATTCGTTCCAGTGTTTTATCACCTTGAGCAATTTCGGGCGCAATAAAGCAACCACAGTTTTTACCTTTCATTAAAATGATGTTTTTTTGATGAATTTCCGAACAACAATTTCCCAAATGATCCGCATCCAATAAAGAAGTATTAGCACTGTACTTTAAAATACAGCTAAAATTCTAGGATATTAGGTCACAAGCATACTAAGCCGGATTAAAATTCCTGCGTCGAATATCTCCCACAGCATTTCGTCATTTCGCAATATCATCGCCACGCGTGCAAGTATAGATCACCGATCAATGGCCCGGGGGTCGTACGGGCCATGCAATCTAGCTGCGTATGCAAGCCCGTATGCACGCACAGCTGCATCGCGTAATGCGTGTTTGCTCAGTCAAAGATCGAAATATCATTGCCCGCGTTCCAACGTAATAATGCTATTCCGCGGCAAATGGTGGCGAACGTAACAAGGAGGCAAATTACAGAAATCGACGATTTCGCGTAAAAACGATCAACGATGCTCACGTATGCTTTTCAATATTCGAATAGACGAGACGAGGTTTCGCGGCGCCGAAATTTGATTATTCAATTTATTCGTGCCTTACCATATTAACATGGAGATTTCGCGCTCGATATTGCATCCTGTGTGGTCCGCGTTAACGAGCGAATTTTCCTTGATATTTCATAAGCTTGTAATTTACGACGGACACGACTCACACCGAGCTTGTCGCAAGACTCGATTTAATGCGCACTGCATTTAATACACTACAGATTAGGCGCTTGTAATAAGGACGTAACGTTGCACAGTGGGGTATTTGCCCGATTTCAGAGGCCACAGCTAGTTCAAAATTCGCTCAATATTGAAACTGTTGTAACTTTGCTGAAATTTATCCAAATTTGATGAAAAACAACCATTTTAAAGCTTGAGATTTCTACTTTTTGTACTGTATGCCGTTTTTACTGAAACGGATGTTTTAAATGCAAAATTTGTCCAAAAAGAGGAGCGTATCAGATCGTAAAGTTTGTAGATATTTTTCAATAAGTACTGCGGATTACAATCAATATTTTAACGTTATTCGTCTGTTTTATGTACACTATCAAAAAGTATAATCATTTACAATTAAAATATCTTTTTAAAATAGTTATTACAAAGAATAATCTCCGTTATTTATAATAGTACGGAAAAATGTTATGAACAAAATTTGCACGGTTCAGAGGGGTATATGTTGTAACACAAACATTTTCTACATGGGTGGAGGCATAGAGGAGATTTCAAGGTCACTTTGATTTTTTTAAACAGAATGTCCTTTTTTTATACCATAGATCGATAGAGTATCAAATTCTGAGTATAAAAGTGTTGACCTTCGTAAGTCCTAAACCTAATAGTTAACGAGATATTATCAAAAGAAGAAAGAAGATTATTTCGATAATATCTCGTTAACTATTAGATTTAAGACATGTGGAGGTCAATACATTTTTACTCAGAATTCGGTAGTCTATCGATTCGTGATACAAAAAGTAGGTCTTTCGATTAAAAAAAATCGAGGTCACCTTGAAATCTCCTCTATGCCTCCACCCACGCAGAAAATGTTTATGCCACAACATGTCCCCCTCTGTACCGTGCAAATTTAGTTCATGACGTTTTTTCATATTATTACAAATAACGACAATATTCAAAGTGGACATAGTTATTGTCCCATCCTGTATATTATTTAAATTTCATGTGTATACTGTTTTCTTATTTTAGTGTATATTGTGTGTTTATTATTATTATTATTTAGTATTTACTTAAGTAAATACGAAAATATAGCGAATGCGAACATGCAGGATGTGAGTAATGCTGCCGATTTTCGCGCCCGCGCGATGGCCATTTTTCCGTAAATCAACTATAAAACACGGAGTCAGTCGTAGTCAGATCCAATCTTTCTTGCATCTTAATCAGAAAACTTCAAAGAATACAATGGCTCAGAAATGAACACCGGGACGCACCCGGAAGCATAACGAAATCATTACCAAAGTCTTAGAATCATCAAGAAAGTGACTCATCGTTGGTTATCTTTAAATATTAATAATTACAAACATGTATATGGTACAAAAGTGAATTTCTCTTAAAAGTATACCCTATACTTAGCTAAAAAAACTTCTATAAAACAAAAATCTGTTAGTGTATGTAAATAAGGTAACAATTACTAATAGGTGAATTCGTTGAGAAATGAAAGCGGGTTAACGGAACTTCAACTTCCGACAAATTTCAGTGCTTAATGGATACATGAATGGAAAAACGAATGATGGGAGATTGTTCCTCAGACATTCAACTAACTGAAGCCACAACAATTTTACAATTTATGTAAAATTTTTAAAATTGAATTTTGACCGCTGAAATCGGGTAAATACCCCACTTTGCGTTGTCTGGTTTTTTATTTAACTTTACCCAGACGTCTAATATCACGGAGATCGTTTTAGTGTTTTCTTAAAAATCATTGAATTTCTTCTTTGAGAGCAGAGCTCGCTCTTCTTGCAATAACTGATTGTCGATGCTGGTACAACTGCAGGATGAAAGGAAGTTGTCCTTAAATCGAAAGAAGCCCCGAACGACTTACCATTTCTTAGCGTAAAGTAGCGGTCTGCCTTGCGTTATGATCCCTTAACGATGTCGTTGCAAGCTGTACCCGCATTACGATAATGTTTCTCCGGCTGATAGTTCGCGGCAATCTCGCATCCCGCGCGCGCCTTGCGAACGATCAATGATCCAGAAATCGTTACGCATGATCGCGTGCAGCGACGCCATCGGCCAGACGCGAAAGACGATACCTAGAAAATGGTTATCCCACGATTCAGAAGGGAAGAAATGTTAATACGCGATTTATATTCGTGTACTCCGGCCGAAACGCGGCAAGAAATAATGCCAGGTACCATTCGTTACGTTTCTGCAACTGCGTCTGCCTTATATAATCCACTGTTACTTCGCGGAGAGCAAATTATGGCTGGCGTGCCACCAAGACCTCGAAGAGGCGAGGCAAAGTCTGTTGACGGGACCATGCTTAGTTAACCATCTGAAAAGACGTGATCTTTAGAAATGTGAACTGAGAATATTAATGAACCTTTTTAATGGACCTTTTGCAATTACTGCAAATTGTGCAATGTATGTACTTTTAGGTAAAGTACTAGTCTAACAAGGGAGTCCACGGTAGACGGGAAACGGATTTTCCTGAAACTTGCAGTATTTGAAGATGACGTATCCAAATGTAATTTAGCAAAGCAGTAGCGCGCACTACTCAAGATTTCCCGAGAAAATTGCGTTTGAAAAATCGGTTTACCCGTTCATAAGGAGTTCGCGTTAACCTATGAACATGAAGCGCAGTGGTCGAGGGCGCTACGGGAAAGACTGGTAATCAGTAGGTCGCTGGTTCGAGTCTTGCTGTCGACATTTTTGTTTTAATCTTTTTTTTCAGTTTTATTCCTAAAATTTATGAAATGTACCATTAAACAATTATTTTTTAAATAAAAAATGCATGTTTTTTATTTGTGGGTATTGAAAAAAATCGAACATAAAAATAATACAGTGTTATATTTACTTTATTATTACTCATTCTTTATTAATAAAAAAAAAAAATTACGTGTTAGTATGACACGACCCAGAATGATACCCATCGTAAAAGCATGGGAAACAATAATTTTTTCGGCATCTAGCACACACTATAAACGGAGCGTTTGTACAAGAGCACGCAGTTTTCAGAAGTTCTATCGAAAAACACACTTCATTCACATTCATAAAAATTTCTCTGATTGTGAATAGTTATTTTTATTTTTGAAAAAGATATTATTTTCTATTTATACATCTCGACATTGTTGGGTTTTCCGGTTGTCCTTTACCTGGTTTTCCGATAGAACTTCTGAAAACGGCGTGCTCTTGTACAAACGCTCCGTTTATAGTGTGTGCTAGATGCCGAAAAAATTATTGTTTCCCATGCTTTTACGATGGGTATCATTCTGGGTCGTGTCATACTAACACGTAATTTTTTTTTTTTATTAATAAAGAATGAGTAATAATAAAGTAAATATAACACTGTATTATTTTTATGTTCGATTTTTTTCAATACCCACAAATAAAAAACATGCATTTTTTATTTAAAAAATAATTGTTTAATGGTACATTTCATAAATTTTAGGAATAAAACTGAAAAAAAAGATTAAAACAAAAATGTCGACAGCAAGACTCGAACCAGCGACCTACTGATTACCAGTCTTTCCCGTAGCGCCCTCGACCACTGCGCTTCATGTTCATAGGTTAACGCGAACTCCTTATGAACGGGTAAACCGATTTTTCAAACGCAATTTTCTCGGGAAATCTTGAGTAGTGCGCGCTACTGCTTTGCTAAATTACATTTGGATACGTCATCTTCAAATACTGCAAGTTTCAGGAAAATCCGTTTCCCGTCTACCGTGGACTCCCCTTGTAAGTGAAAACACTTCCATCGAGTTCAAGCATGGAGAAGAATAAATTAAAATTTTCCACATGTGTATTCGACTTTAATTTGCAACCACTGTACAATTTTTTATGTGTTTCTTTGTTATACTATTCGAGCACCTGCAAATAAAACGTCGAAGCCTTTTCATGAGAACAGTGTTCTTCGGAATCGTTTTCGAAGATGTAGAATTTACTTCGAAAAAGATTGGTGCTAAAGGATTGAACGCCCTCGTCTAAAAATTGTAAAATAGAATAAGTAAACAACGGAAAAAATACGTTGGAAGCGCGATCATGAAAAGGCAGTAGACGTCGGTTCTAAAGCGCAAATGGCGGCCGTAAAAGTGGATTACAGTAAGAAATAAATTGTAGCGGTAATAAAAAGTTTGTAACAGTCGCAAATAAGCGGTGTCAAGCCTTGTGATGGTAGTAAAAACGAAGTCGGTACCCGCTGTTAGAAAATAACTAATAAGACAAGTGATTTTGCAACAAACTTGTCAGCGGGGCTTCGACAAAATCGATAAAAACAATGGAAGACCGGGGAGATTTCCCGGTGACGAAACGATTGTGCAATGAGAGATTTTTACGTGGCGTCTTTCCGTTGCATCGTAATAAGCGTTCCCGGGTGCATATAATTCTCCGCGGCACGTAACGTGCAACATGTCTGCGCACGTATTGGCACGTATGGTAATTATGAGCGTTCTGGCTCTCGCATCCACATTATGGACCCATAAGCGGCCTCGTGTCATAAATAGTCCGTAATCCTCGCTTGCACAAGTTCTCATGAAATATTTCATTTATGCTTAAGCGATCTACGGCGTCACGATTTGATTAATAATTGATATCGAAGATGAGCGGAAGAGTTTGATGAATACACGATTAGACTGGAGATATTTATTACCTTATTTTCTTCGCTGGTTCTCTGATGAGTCAAGAACAGATTCGTATTCATAGTTCGTAGAGGTCGAGGACCGGTTAATTACCAAAACCAATTTTTTTTAACGCTGTTAACTACGGATAGAAGCAGTTACATTACTGAACGATCATATATTTCCACCGAAAAAAATTAATTAACGACACAGACATGAAAAATGTTCCGAGTAAGAATTACCAACAATAAAGGTGCGTTCATAGATGGCAGCCGCAACAAGAAGACAGCAGCCAGAAACGATTTGTAGCGGAGTTGTCCGGGCGGAACAAGTCCGCGGCTGTCGGGTCGAAGAGGTTTCAACGCACTTTGCGCGAGAGATATGGTGGCAGTCGCGCGAAAGATAGGGGCTGAAGGCTTAATGGAATAGTGGTAGATTTTAATTACCGCCATAAAATTGGGGGTCGCGCGTTCCCGAGGCTAGAATATACGATAACCCGCAACGACCGATAATCCCGCGGCAGAACTTTGTGGACACACGATACTCGCATCACCGCTCGCGCGTACCAGTTATCTGCCTAACGCATATCTCTCGCGCGTGTTGAGCGCAGCGGCTGAATCCTCTGTGTTTTAGATCTGCTACGCGGCTACGAGCTACGGGATTTATGGTCGGCAGATCGTCCCGAGCGATTCCGCCGGAGCAAAGCCCTCCGGAGATTCGTAAAAACGGAAATTAGAAACTTTGGACCGAGGCGTGACGATGTGGAACGGGATAACTGACGACCCGTGACAGCGAGGGCATAAGTTGCGGCTGGCGAACGTACGGGACGGCAAACTTACGGCACACCGAATCGTAAAAGCCCAGTCCAATGTGGTCACGTCGTTGTGTCTCCTCTCCGCTGCGCAAATTGCCAAGTTTTATTCAAATTCAAATTTTTACATGCATTTAAAGTGCCTGGAACTTGCGTACACATTTATTTTACCCGCAAACGTCGGAACATGCTTCATTTGAGATTGACGAGCCTTGTATTATTACTGTTTTAATGTGGTAGTACGTGGAATTTTACGAGATGAAAATGATTCATCGATCTTTCTAAATTCTTTTAATCTTTTCGCTGTCTTAACCTTCATTTTGTAATAAATTATTGCTTTCAATGTCAAAGACTACGAATTTCTCTTTAGGAGAATTGGTTCGAATTAGTCGGATAAAATATTGGCATGTGTGCGGAGAATCGAAAAAGAAGTTGCAGAGGAGACGAAGCTCGTGCAGCGAGTCCAGGCGATACGCACTCGCATGTATTTACACGAGCAAATATTTAAATAGCCGTAACGGTACATCGGGCCATTGCCGCAATTCCTTCCGCGGACCGTGAATTCACGACAGGCAGGAATCGCCGTCAACCTCTCAAACATGATACGTGAAAGAGCGCCACAAGAGAGTCACCTGCCTCGGGTGCGTTGACTTTTCTTGTCTACCTTATAGGGAGGCTCACAAGTCCCTTCGCAACGATTCGCTCTAAATCACTGATTGGATTCGCCGTGTAGTACTTTATCGCTCGACAACGCTCGTCTAACAAACATCGTATAGAGGATGCTCCAGAACGTATCTAATACTGATAAATCAATATGAACGTTACGACCGTTTTGCGAAAAGTCCTGACCCACATGTATGTGGTCATACATATATGTGTATACGTTGCGTTGTTGAATATACTGGTGGATCTAAAGGTGGTGTCCGCACTTCTAACATCGAAACTGTACGTAACGTCAAGAAGTCTGGTTATGTGTAATGTCTTCTTTAATCAATTTAATTGACCACTTGATTAATAAAGGACAGAGTTGTATATCATAAATGGTACAATGAGCTGTTGCTGTTGAAGAAATTAAAGAATAATATCCGGTAGATGTAATGTGTCAAGCTGTGAAAAAAATCGTATAAAAAAAATTAAACCAACTTCGAAGAAACGCACTAAAAATATGCACTAAAAAGTATGAAATAATTTCCATTTAATTTATGTGAATACACACGAACTTAAGGGTGTACTGGAGGTACAATGGGAGACAAAAATACAAGAAATTCGAAATCCATCAATACATGGCAATGGAAGCCATTCATTATATTTTGCATTAAACTTTTGCGAATACTGTACCCTCTGTAGCTATATTCAGTGGTCTACACTTGTCACGTTTCCATGCTAGTGAGAGACAACAAGATAAATTTGACGTTTTGTAACAGTTTATAATTTTTTTGCTCTGTAACTGTTTAGTGAATCTTAATAAATTTTGAACACATAATTAATTACATAATTTTTACTACATATAAAAAAACTGAAGTTTCTAGTTGCGTTTTTTCAAGGTTTAAATAGAGTTTGAAGTGGAATTTTATGAATTTTCCATAAGAAGACGTGTTAAAATGTGCAAACTTTAAGTTGGTATAATTCTTAAACGGTGCAGTGAATCGAACCCAAACTTTGGTAATTGCATCAATTTAGTAAGAATTATATCTTGTCAAATTTTCAAAAATTTCGTTGCGTTTTTATATACCTCCAGAACATCCTTAAATACAATACAATCTTTTCGGAGGCGGCGCAAAGTTGAAAATTTTCGACACTGGAAATTACGAAAATCCTTAAATTCTTCTACATGCTTTCACGTATTAATGTATCTTCCATTCCCACCTACTGATTTCCAAGTTAATATCTGTCATTTGGAAAACTCTCAATTTTGCGCCGCCTCCGAACAGATTGTATTGTATTTAAGTACGTATGTATTCACATAAATTAAATGGAAATTATTTCATACTTTTTAGTGCATTTTTTTAGTGCGTTTTTTCGAAGTCGGTTTAATGTTTTTTGATAATATTTTTTGATTTCACACTTTTCAGTGGAACAAGCAGAATTTGTAGAACACCGTAGGATGTTTTTCGGTCTTATTGGTTACTTGCAATAAAAACCGCAAAGAATGAAAAAATGCATTTGTTTTCAAGGGATCAATCGGGAGACATACCCTACAAAATGCAGAAGGTTTCGTCCTGATTGGTCCATCCATCTCGAAGTAGTCGGTGAAATAATTCATTTTTCGCAAATAAAATCGTAAGGAATAAAAAAATGCGAAATTTTGTTTTTCCACTGGACCACCCCGGGGACATACCCTACAAAATGCAGAAGGTTTCGTCCTGATTGGTCCATCCATCTCGAAGTAGTCGGTGAAATAATTCATTTTTCGCAAATAAAATCGTAAGGAATAAAAAAATGCAAAATTTCTTTTTCCACTGAACCACCCCGGGGACATTCTCTACAAGATGCAGAAGGTTTCGTCCTGATTGGTCCATCCATCTCGAAGTAATCGGTGAAATAATTCATTTTTCGCAAATAAAATCGTAAGGAACAAAAAAATGCAAAATTTCTTTTTCCACTGGACCACCCCGGGGACATACCCTACACAATGCAGAAGGTTTCGTCCTGATTGGTCCATCCATCTCGAAGTAATCGGTGAAATAATTCATTTTTCGCAAATAAAATCGTAAGGAATAAAAAAATGCAAAATTTCTTTTTCCACTGGACCACCCCGGGGACATTCTCTACAAGATGCAAAAGGTTTCGTTCCGATTGGTCTATCCATCTCGACGAAAAAAGACACATACAGATCGAATTGAGTAACCGCCTCCTTTTTCGAAGTCGGTTAAAAACCGAAGTGCACGGAATCGCGAGTTTCGGAGCGGCTTGTCCGAAATTGCAAACCCGGAGGAAGAGGAGCAATAAAGCACGGATGACCCTGTTTCCCAAAGCAACTTTTGCACGAGGCTGTACGAATAAACCGGTCGAACAAGGAATATCGAAAATTGATGGCGCCGATGGTACCAGGAAGAGAGGCCGCCGCGAACGAGCGCCGCGAGCACGAGGACGTGGCGGGAAGAGAAGAAGAGAAGAAACGCGAGAGGACGCGCACGAATTTTACTGCATTGCGGTAGCCGTGTTCGACGCGGCCGCAGTTTACCGCAGACACTACACGGCTGACCTGAGAGATCGTTGTAACGGTTCATCCCAGCTTCCCGGTGGTTCCTCTTCGTTTTTTGGACCTCGTTCGGCCAGATCCCGTCCCGTTGAAGCCGATTATTCCAGGCCGATTTACTCTCTCCCTCTCTTTCTATCTTCCCGGCCCGGTTCATTTCGTCGACGTTGTAAAAATCATCCAGATGTACAGGAAACGCGAAGAGATAACGCAGATACGATAATTATCGCTAAGAAGCTGCATCCTTTGGTTAATTGAGAACGCACGGACATAACCGAGCGCATTAATTGTCGGCAATTCGAACTGCTTACTACAAAATAATTAGACTCTCGATAATTAAGCATTTCCAGCTCCCTCTTGCTTTGCATAATCTTGAAGAATTATATGTTATCATATTTTCTGTAACTAAGATGTTTAATAGTTAATATATTGAATGCAGATCGTTTATATATCCCTGTGGAGTTTTTGAAATTTTTTTGGAGCTTGTGCACTTTCATTGCTTTTCACAATGAAAACTTTTATCGATTTCAGATAAATTTTTCTAAGAAAAAGTTGGGTATTTTCCCAGAGGATTAAATTCAAGTAACAGTGCAGTAATCACTGAAACAATTATTTTTGAGGAAAGCTGTAGCGTTATTTCCAACATATCCAGCGTTGATTGCTATATCATGGCTCGTGTTACTGCATGTAAGAAGTAACGCAGGCATTTAAGAATCAATTTTTGCGAGAGATTGAAATATTGTGCAACGGATCATACGAAGAAATCCCATGAAACGCTAGATCATTGGGCAAGCTATGATTGAAGAAAATTGATATCGATTATGAAAATGGTGCAATAAACTACTCTCGATGTGCACAGAATAATGTGTATTAGTTGTTTAAGTATTCCACTTTGAGCGTTATGCAGATCGTCCGGCATGTGAACGTGGTTCGTATTCCTAAACGTGCAGGCTCGCACGATAATAATACTATGCTAATACGATAATAACAGAAGAAAATTGCCCGTGAAATACGAGATTCCGTAGTCGTATCTTCCGTCTTTCGCGAAATTACTTTCACTCGAGCATACTTGTATTACAGTAGTTCACTGAATAATTAATCTGATGATACACAACCCGAACAAATTGCACAGCATTAACCTTCAATTTGTAGAAAACGGATCTTGAAAATTGTTTCCGGGGGACTGAGAAACAGAGATTATAAGATATTTTCCTGCAAATAATATACTATGATAAATATAATTGAAGCAAAGTGAATTAGCATACTAAACATACTCAATTTGTGACTCGATACAATTTCATAACTTGCAAGAATGATGAAGTAGAAATACAAATAATCCACAAGGTTTGAAAAACAATTGGAAAACGTCCGAACAAGAATTTATCCAGCAATTTTATAGTGTTATTAACTTTCTCGTGAAATTGTTAGTATAACGGGTGATCGGACATCGATAATTACATCGCATTCCGTTCTGTCATTTTTATGGTCGCAATGTAATGAGAGAAAAGTAATTGGGTTTGCTCGTAAGGGAAACAAGAAGCTCGTTAGAAAGGGTAACGTCTCAATAGATGCATTCCTGTTCGCGGCGCATATATAAGTGGCCGCGAAACAAATCTTATTGATTAGAATCGGCTCGTTACTTACCAGTCAGAGAATTTTCAGGAACGCCTTGCGCCCGACTAAGGAGAGCTACGTGATTCAATTTAGCTATCTCTATTTCGTTCTCGAAACACGTTGCATGCCTCTGCGTTCCCATTTATGGCGTATTTTTCGCGCCGAGTGCGTTCGCGTGCACGTTTTCCAATTTTATGGAACACAGACGAGCCAGATGCACGAGAACGCTGGGAAACGATCGAGTGCAGCAACGAATCACGATACGAAACCATTTTTGCCATTAGCAGTCTGGGAATGTATATTCTTACCAGACAATTCAATGATTACATTTTTACTAGATTTATACTCTCCCTTATATTGCTATAATTTGTAGAATAGAAATGTATAATTAACTGGTACCAACAATGTTAAATAATAACAATACCCCTTCGTTTTCACTTCTTTCGGTTTCTCACGGTAGTACTTTCATTCCACTAACCCATCAATTAACAACTTTCCTAATCTTTCTCGAATCAAAAACGTAAAAATGCAAATCTGTTAAAATCGCACAGGAACTTTCTATGCAATCTCTAGATGCAACTCTCCGTAATGAGTAATCAGTAACATCCCCAAGATTGAATTACCGAAAAGGTGTGCCATGCTTCCTCGGTTTAAGAAGATTAGATTCCCACGGATTTCCGAGAGCGAGAAACAATCGAAATCGGATGCCCGTACCCTTCTTTCTGGCCAGGGTGGATACAAAAGAAGCGAAGAGGTTCGCGTCGATTTTTCTATGGACTAATTATCATGGTAATCAGCGACTGTCACGAAAGTGGCACGAGGCTGGCAGTTACACGATTCACAGAGTCACGCGCCGATGGGAAGAAACGGCATCGTTGTCTCTGCGTGACAAAGATCATCGACTGGATGCGTTCTTGCGCGTGACACGATACACGCGAGTGATTCCTTTTTGCGATTTTTTTTCCATCACGTGCCGCGAAGTTCTTGCATTGAACTGCATTTTACGAGCCGCGTCGATGCTGGTTTTTTGTTCACCTGAACGCCTGGAATCATGCGAGCGACCGACAAGTCTTACGCGAGCGCGGCGGAAAAATGTGCGAGGCAAGTATCGATACTATGTATTAGATTCTGTGAAAATTGACACTGCAATTTCTTATTTGTCTACACATCTTAATATCAAGATAGTAAAAAAAATATATTCAAAGAATCTTTTTAAAAACCACGCTTATATTAAAATGCACTAAAAAGGAGAAAATAATCTTTTCAGACATTAGTGACTATAAATAAAAGCGTGGAGCGCTAAACTATATTGACGTAATCATCGTGGGCGCTCCACGCTTTTATTTATAGTCACTAATGTCTAAAAAGATTATTTTCTCCTTTTTAGTGCATTCTAATATAAGCGTGGTTTTTAAAAAGATTTTTTCATATATTTTTTTATTTTCTACCTTTTAGTCCTTTTTTAATGGAACGCAAGATATAGTAATACGTGACATAGAATGAGCGGATGACTCCGAGAGACGACGTCTCTTAATGGAGTCCGAAATTGTCCGAAATGGAACTGAATGAACGGAACACCACAACCACACTGAGCTCCTTCGGTGCGAAGTGGGTCGGAGTGGGAACGCGTAGTGGAGTAGGGAGCGCTGGCACGCGGAGTGGGGATCGCTGATCGCGATCAAAGAGGATTAGATAGAGGTGAAGGTGCTGTGGCCACTTTTACAGCGCCATCTATTATGTCAAATACCGAACTATACGTTGCAGTTCTATTCAACTTATTTCCCTTCTTATATTTTTCTTGTACACGCCGACTGAAATATGTACGCCATTTGTAATCAAATCGTTGTGAGTGGTTCATTGCTTCCTATATTTCCAAGTATTTTTGGTTTTGTGTTTTCGAAATTAGACAAAAATGCCTATACATTGCTGCATTTGGAAGCAAAAAGTGGAGCAGAACGTTCGTAGTTTGTTTAATATACCCAAAGAGCCACATATGTAAGTCGAGTCAGTATGTATAAGTGCTGTAAATATGTATGTGTATATGTATACTGATGACACTGATGTATACGTATATTTCTTTTGAAAATAAATGTAAATGTACTTTTCAATTCTATTTTATATTCTTCCTTCCTAACTATATAACATGTATGTATATGAATTAAGGTTTCAAAATTTTTTAAATTGTATAGTCAGAAAAAATTTAGTCTTGGAGTTTAATGTAGAGCGAACCGTAAAATGAGGTATAGAGGATGGGACTGTCTTCGGGGTGCGGAGCAAGGGGATAGATGAATAGTTCGGTATTTGACTCGTTAGGAGCGCTGCAAAACGAGCCACAGCTTTTAACATAGGGCTCTTATGGGACCTTCACCTCTATCTAATCCTCTTTGATCGCGATCACGTACTACCGAGCATCGCCCGGCGAGGTATGACGGTTAATATAAAAATTTCTTTTTTCTCCTAGACGCACAGTTTTTTTAAAAATTTGTTTTTTAATATTGCATTGTCATTCAGTTCTGAGCTATGTTTACAGTTTCAAGTTTCTAGCTCATCGGGAAGTAGTTTAAAATTCGATTACAAGATTTAACGCATACAACAACAACAACGACAACTCGGAAAGCTAATATAAGCGTGGTAAAACGATGTGCAATTTGCTAGTTTCTAAAAATGCTGTACAATTCGTTAGATACTAAAAACGATCTCCAATTTACAGTCGGAAATTTTCATTTGTTCAAAAACAATGCTGCAATCTTTTATACAACGAAAGAGACTTGAAAAACCAGCCTGAACACATACGATTCGCAACAGCATCGCAATCAGAACACTTAGGAGTACCTTTGAAGCATGAAGGGTTAATAAGATCCCGGCAGAGCATCGAAACAGCTGTGCCCCATCGATCCTGCGTTCTCCGTTTGTTCTATTTGTTTTCTGGGATAATTGCAGTTGTGTCGGGGTAAAAAAGAAAGACGCGAAGGTGCACCGGGGGCCTCGTTTACTCGAAAATTGTTTCGGGCACCGGTGGTGGCGGTGTGGGTCGACCCTTAACCCTAAATCTCGGCGTATCGAAATATAATTGAGGGTCTCGCAGGATATCTCGTGGCCGAGGGCCCGGCACATGAATTTTTACGTTAGCCCCCATCTTTTCCCGCCCATTTCGCTTTATTGCTGGGCGTAGTATGGGCTGCAGGAAACATGCAAATTTCACTAGCATTACCGATTTTCGTGTGCCGTCCACTTCGCGGCGGATCCGCGAGCACGGTCTTCGTTCATATGCAAACTAGATTGAGAGATATTTTAAAAAGGTGTATCGTAACCATCGGTATCCTCATTTTTATCCCCCCCCCTGCTATCATTTCGTCAAATTTGTATGTTTATTGTATCTCCTCCGCATCGTCTGTTAAAGAATTCAATTAACTCAAAGTACCGAATTATACTTGGTACATTCTCTTCAAGAGAGTTTCCCAGGGATTCCGTACCTTTTTGATTACCGTTGCGCATTCTTCAGTATCGTTTGCTTTTGTTTGAAAATCAGCGAGAAATCCTCTCTCCGGAGGCTTTTCTTATTCGATTTTCATTCGGTCGATTACACGTTCGATGGGTACGAGTATCTTCTTCTTTCGCGTTCATTTTACGCGCATTTCTTCGAGAGGGAATACCGGTGTTCGGAATGTACAGTTACGCTGGATCAATAAAGCGGCTTTACTGCGCGCGTAACTTAATCACTAGTCGAAGAAGAGCCCGCAGGACGAGGCCTCGCCACAACAGAGGAACGGTAATTCTTTTCTTCCCGTTTCTCGATAATTTACACCACGGGCCCCGGCAAAAAGTGTGACAAGGCCTGCGCGAAGCGAAACCTCATTATCGGGACCGGCCGCGCAACTCTCGCGTGAACTACGAATTTTTCAACTTCGCTCGTTCGTGTCCTTTGCACAACAGGTAACTCGCCGATACCGTGCCACTTAACACGTCTTTGACCCTCGCAGAAATCTGGTATATTTTTCGAAAAGGTTATGTAGACCAAATAATAATGATAAATGATGTTCTAATGTTCTAAGGAAATAATCTTTTTACACTGATTTTGTTCTTCTGGAAATGCTCACCAAAAACTTTTGGTTTTTGCAGGTAACATACATTCAAATCCAAGTATTATCGAACGAAAACAATAATAATGTATATAAGTATAATTTCTTATAACTAGACTACGGATGTTTATGCAATTTTCAATTTTTGTATATGAATTTTAAGAAAGTGGAATAAAATAGAATCTTAATTTCCGTGGTAGTAGTTCATTTAGATCTGAAATAAATGAAAATCTTACTAAATTCTGTCATATTATATTTTATATCCTAGCATCTTTTGAAAATTTTCAAAAGCCATAATTGCATAAAGATCCGCATACTTATAACAAATCTAGAGTTCGCGACCGCCATGCGACAGTAAACATCGTCGTAAATGGCCGTAATAGGACGCCATTACAGAACACGAGGAAGAAAGCCTCTCCGTCATTCTGGTTGTAATTAGATGTCTCGTGCGAGTAATACAGTATGCATATGTTATACAGGAAAGCGGCTTAAACATTATGATTCAACAGCAAACCTGCAATTAGCTCCAATTAACTGGTCCTGCTTTAGTGGACCAGTCTTTTCGTATTCCGCGCAGCTGTGCACACCACCAAGAAACTTGCCGTGAGCCTTTAATTCTCTGCTTCTCCTTTCCTCGGTATTCGGCGATGTTTATGCAAATATAAAATTTAGAGAATGAACTTTAATGACCGTACAGATTAACAACGTGGGACCATAATTCTGTGATGTCTTTTCCAGTTATCTCACTTATATCTTATGCATATTTATTTGGAACTTGGCACGAGAATGTGTAATGTTTACAGTAAAATCTTTGTTAAAAAATGTTTACGCATTATCGTTACACTGTTTCCGACTTATTAAAACGTTGAAAAAATAAAATACATTTATACAGAATTTCTGTTTCAGACAATGGACTTAGAAAGCTTTTATTTTGCATATAAAGAGTCAGTCTAGTGATAAAAAAGAAAATAAAAAATGTATGGGGAATTGTTTTCCGGCAGTCGCGAGCGGCGGACAGGGCTCGCAGGTTCTCGGATTTATGCGTGGCGCGGCGAGTGTTAAGGAAGTCGGGAGTTTCCGCGAATCGAACAACGGAGATATAAAGATCGACTCGTTCGAACAGTGGAACGACCTAAAATAAACGAAAGGGAAGGGACAGAGGGAATCGTGCATACCGGTAGGCGACTGCGTGTTTCCGAGTGCACGAACGCGACGTGGAATTCCGCTCGTTCCATGGCCAGAGGAGGAAAGAGGACGTCGCCTTTGCCGCCGTTGCCGTCGGGTTTCTGGGTTGCTTTATGTAACAGTCGCGTAATTGTTATCTCACGGGCTCGTGCGTCGAATTTTTCCGCATTAGCCGGTCGTCCCTGGGTGGTCGCGGACCTCGGGGGACGCGTTTCACGTGCGAACGGTAATGCCACGTGAGAACCGTGAAGCGGATTTGCACGATCAGACTGACGTTTCGCGCTTGAACTTTCGGCGCGGAGCGTTCACGCCCAATTAATACGCCGCCCACGCGCGAACCTACGATTTTTCCCGGCGCTGCGAAATTCCTCTCGGTCCAACGGACGCCCACTACACGAAGCTCCATTGCAATTGCATTGTCAAACCGGGTTTTCAATTTTTAGATTAGATCGGTTTGCGGTTTACTGCACGAACCGTGGTTATCCAAGTGAAAACTTCTTTAGGCGGCGCACAGTGGGGTATTTGCCCGATTTCAGCGGCCACAGCTTGTTCAAAATTCGCTCAATATTGAAACTGCTGTAACTTTGCTAAAATTTATCCAAATTTGATGAAAAACAACCATTTTAAAGCTTGAGATTTCTACTTTTTGTACTGTATGCCGTTTTTACTAAAACGGATGTTTTAAATGCAAAATTTGTCCATAAAGAGGAGCGTATCAGATTGTAAAGTTTGTAGCTATTTTTCAATCAAGTACTGCGAATTATAATCAATATTTTAACGTTATTCGTCTGTTTTATGTACACTATCAAAAAATGTAATCATTTACAATTAAAATATCTTTTTAAAATAGTTATTACAAAGAATAATCTCCGTTATTTATAATAGTACGGAAAAATGTTATGAACAAAATTTGCACGGTTCAGAGGGGTATATGTTGTAACACAAACATTTTCTACATGGGTGGAGGCATAGAGGAGATTTCAAGGTCACTTTGATTTTTTTAAACAGAATGTCCTTTTTTTATACCATAGATCGATAGAGTATCAAATTCTGAGTATAAAAGTGTTGACCTTCGTATGTCCTAAACCTAATAGTTAACGAGATATTATCAAAAGAAGAAAGAAGATTATTTCGATAATATCTCGTTAACTATTAGATTTAAGACATGTGGAGGTCAATACATTTTTACTCAGAATTCGGTAGTCTATCGATTCGTGATACAAAAAGTAGGTCTTTCGATTTAAAAAAATCGAGGTCACCTTGAAATCTCCTCTATGCCTCCACCCACGCAGAAAATGTTTATGCCACAACATTTCCCCCTCTGTACCGTGCAAATTTAGTTCACAACGTTTTTTCATATTATTACAAATAACGACAATATTCAAAGTGGACATAGTTATTGTCCCATCCTGTATATTATTTAAATTTCATCTGTATACTGTTTTCTTATTTTAGTATATATTGTGTGTTTATTATTATTATTTAGTATTTACTTAAGTAAATACGAAAATATAGCGAATGCGAACATGCAGGATGTGAGAAATGCTGCCGATTTTCGTGCCCGCGCGATGGCCATTTTTCCGTAAATCAACTATAAAACACGGAGTCAGTCGTAGTCAGATCCAATCTTTCTTGCATCTTAATCAGAAAACTTCAAAGAATACAATGGCATAGAAATAAACACCGGGACGCACCCGGAAGCATAACGAAATCATTACCAAAGTCTTAGAATCATCAAGAAAGTGACTCATCGTTGGTTATCTTTAAATATTAATAATTATAAACATGTATATGGTACAAAAGTGAATTTCTCTTAAAAGTATACCTTATACTTAGCTTAAAAAACTTCTATAAAACAAAAATCTGTTAGTGTATGTAAATAAGGTAACAATTGCTAATAGGTGAATTCGTTGAGAAATGAAAACGGGTTAACGGAACTTCAACTTCCGACAAATTTCAGTGCTTAATGGATACATGAATGGGAAAACGAATGATGGGAGATTGTTCCTCAGACATTCAACTAACTGAAGCCACAACAATTTTACAATGTATGTAAAATTTTTAAAATTGACTTTTGAACGCTGAAATCGGGCAAATACCCCACTGTGCGGCGCACGTACACCATTTCTGGGCAGTGAATGAGTCTGATCCGTCACGCTCCGACGTGAAACAAAAATTATTTTTGAAGCAACGAAGAAAATCACAAACTCGATGGAGCTTGATAGATGAATTTGTATAATTGTTCCAGGAAATTCAAAGCAGAAGCCTGATATTCTCACGAGTACAAAACGAAGACACGTCGAAAAATCTACTTTTCTACGCAATTCTGTTTCCTTCCGTATCATTTATTACCACGAGCGTAGCAGCGTTCGAGGCAAATCTTCCCCGACTGCATCCTCTTTAAATATTTTCTAGTTACAAGCAACCGCGAACGATTCCTCGTAAATAGCCGATTTTACACGGATGCAATAAACAAGCGGGCTAATGAACAGCGACAGCGGCTGTGAACATTAGAAGATAATAACGCAGCACCACACCTTTCCCCGGTGTTGCGTTCAGAAGGATCAGTTCCCATGAACGTCGGGAGGGGAACAAGAAAGTTACATTTAAACAATTTCCTTTGTGCAACCGTACGGTTTATGGCATCCACTTATTTAAAATGAAACAGCATATTGTTTCTCACTTATTCCATAAAAAAGTACTGGCGTTCTAAAATATTTTATAGCTCATTCGATGGAGTTAATTTCCTTTAATGATGCAAATGAGTATTTGACATTTTATGTGATTGAAATTAGCGTTGGGGGCCTGAGAGAAACTATGAGAGTGCAATTATAAAGCAATAAACTGTCTTGATTATAACAATGAACAGTGAAATATTATTCCCAGCAGAGTAACTTATGGCAACTATTCTAACGTCATATATCGATTTCAATGAAATTCAGGATGTGAAAATTAAATGGACTATCCTACAAATTTGAACAGTAAAAAATAAATATTTTGATATGCTTCTACTAGGTTTGAATAATTCGATCGACGCATAAATAAATAAGACCCGCAGTCCATTGATAAGACAAGAGTGATTCCGTGAAGGGACATTGCTCCCGCAATTGCTAGTGGCAAATTTACGTTGACAGCACTTAAAATAGAGTGGCACAGTGATATTACATCCGCGAAAGGAAGGAGAAAGGCTCGGGTATCGCAGTCTCGACTTTTCAGACGCGTTTATCTACCGATTAGTTGGAAGTACACGTGGATTCACTTTCGCGTCTTGTCGCAGAACATGTCCTTTCGCTCGGCCCTCGTCCGGTCAGTAAAACGATGCCATAATCACGACGAAGCCATTGTCATTAACGTGAAAGTCGATCTTCCTGTCTCGACAGCACACTTTAGCACTCTAAAGTGTTACGCGAGGATTTAAAGGGACGCGTTTTGATTTAATCTATCGAGACCGTGGCAAAATTAACACATGGATTTGTCACTTCGACAAAGAGGAATAAGTCTGCGGACTGTGGTATTCAGGCCTTTGTATTGCTCTCACAATGAGCTCCTCGGATCGACTCGCAGTGGCTTCTTTTGAGGCACGTGAAAAGTATGCGAGAATGCGAACATTGTACCGAAGCATTCTGCGGACTGTTGTTGTGATCCTTTCTTTCTTCGTTTTAATGAAAGCGCTAGTAAACCCGTCTGTGCTTATTCTGTACTAAATGAAAAACTGGTAGGTGTTGTTCAGCATTTTTTTCTTTATTGTACAGTTTAAGACTTCTGTCGTGTGCATTGTTTTCTGAGGTGGACATTCTGGACGAGGTATATAAGGATTGGAGTTACGTGGTATGCGACGCGAACAAGCCAATAAGTCTGCAGAGCAAAGTTTCATGACAAAATAGTAAAAAATACTCTATAGAAAAATACAATTCTCTAAGATAAAGGTTGACGTCTAGCGACTTGCGAACGACAATGTTCATCAACATTTCGAGCAGCTATTCCATGCACTACCTTCCCCAGGGATCTTTCCAGGGACGGTAGGATCTCGTTGCGTCTCGTCGCATCTGCGGGCCGCCGACTAATCATGCAAATGTGATAAAGGCTGGCTCCTCGTCGGAGCCTCGATCCCGAACAAATTACCCGGCTCGTATTCCACCGGTTGTCGTCCGTGGAATATTCAGCGCTCGGCCGATCGCCGATCAGTGGCACAAGTAAATCCGAGCGGATCGCTAGCGTGTGTGTCCGCTCCGCTCTGGTCCGCTCTGCTCCACTCGGCGTCTCGCCGCCGACAGGTTCATCGCACGCCCTTAACGCACACGGCCGACAAGTGCATTCGCGTGCAGCCCGCGGAATTTTCTTTGCCGGTGTACCGTCTCGGCATCCTCGACAGAGTCGGCCCCGGGATCCCGAGAACTAGTTGTCATACCGGTGTTTCGCGCTCGGCCGGCATTTTTCAAACCGGTGCTCACGGTGAATTTGCAAAATCGGGTGGGCAGAGACGTCGAGCAACGGCGAGAGACAACCGCGGGACGCTAAAAAGCTCGCCCGATCGGTTCCGCGGCAAAAATCGAGCGTTTCTGCGAGACACGTTCGCTCCGAGCGTCTCTCCTTCTTCTTCCCTTTCCACTCTTCTTTTTCTCTCTGCCTCCCTCTCTCTGTTTCTCTCTTGCTGCTGACCAGGGGAGAAGCCGATGCACGATTTATGCAGATCCGGTGTCCAGCCGTGTCTCGTTATCGAGTCGGTAATATTGAAACGGCCGAACCGTGATAGCAGCCGAGAAAACGTGTTTGACAAAGCGCTGTCACGATCTGCTGCGGCGACACCGAAAAATACTCTGGATCCTGGTGTCGAATTGATCGTAAATCGAGCTGAATAAAGTTGTACTTTGAATAAGACATACAATTTTAAACCATTTTTATTCTGCATAAAGATCCTCGGTGTATCCGCGTTCTAGAAAAAATAAAATTTCATGGAAATTATGAATTGTCCAGTGCTGGAAAGTACTGGGAGAGCAAATTCAATAACTAAAAGTGACTTTAACAAATTTCATCGTCCGTGAGGCTCTGAACATGCAAAATTGCATTCGGATGGAAGGAATAAAGTAAAAGCGAAATTGCACGGCATATATCTGAATAGGAAGCATTAAGCAAATGAGTTTTATAATTATAATTAGAAAGACTCTGGATTCTCGTAGCTGGTCTCCGTATGTTCGCCTAACGAACACTTTCTCCGGTGACGTTATCTCACATCGATCCCATTTCTTTCTACCATAGACAAATCGATATCGGCGATCTACGAGCATCGATGGTGTACTTATTAATTGGAAAGCAATTTAATTAACCTCAGGTATCGTTGCTTTTCATATCCATCGTCGACAGCTGCGAGACTGATCTGCCGACCGGTGGAAATAATTGTAGAAAATGATACCGACTTGATCCAGTTACGGTAGGTTGCTTTGACCTTAGGCAGCTCGTTGGATTCGATGGTTGCTTGGAATCGTATTAGGGGAGAACGAATCACTCGTTTCCAATGACGCGCGTTTTTTTTCTGCTCGTGATTGGATTCTGCGCTCGTAAAAGACGTCTAATTATCCCGTCAAGTTCATGTACCAAGCGAAGCCGAGAAGTGCTGAGATTTTCCGAGAAATGGAGTTTGCTGTTAGAGACTGAAACTGCTAGCAGTCGGAGTAGAGACCTAGAACTACAAATCCAAATTTTTAGCCATTTCTTATTATAGCATGCAGGGTGTCCCACGTAACACTTTTCACGATTTTTCAAGTACTTGCAACAATCTGACAAAAAATATTTTAAACAAAAGTTAAAATAAAAAATGTTCGACACTTTAAATGGCACTTGGTATTTTTGACTTAACAGTATTATAGCCCGTATTAAGACGAATTCAACGACCTAGTATACCATAACCTTCGGGTGGCCTTGAAGTACCATTTAAAAAAATAACGGTGGCCTTGGCAATGATTAAAAAGAAATTTTCGAACTTCTTTTATTGCAATGTATAATGTATAGCCAATTGAAAAGTGATCGACTTTTGTTTAAAATATTTTTTTGTCAGATTATCGCAAGCACTTAATTGAAAAATCGTGAAAAGTGTTACGTGGGACACCCTGTATACCCAAAGAAATAAATTTGTTGAATAACTCCTCGTGCTTCTTTACAGTCTCAATAATCGTAATTTAGAAATATTAATTTTCACGGTGCGAAATAAAATAAAATATAAGCCGAATTTTGTCTTGGTATCAATTCTAAACAAATTCATTGATAATATCGAATAATATTAGGAGACATTGAAATGAGAATATTTAAGCTGCTTTCAGGCGAATCGTCTTGTACACCGAGCAATATCATGAACCAGGTTAAAATTTGATATCAGTGATAAATGAAACCGCATCTCGCCGTAAGAAGACTCTGCATCTTGAATTCATAACACGCGTTTCCTCCGGCTCGCTAAGTACCAACTCCATCCGGCGGACAAAATATTTTCGCCGTGCCATGTTCGCCGCTTAGGCTCGCTTGTTCTAGATCAGCCGGGCGAGGAACATCTATTGTCCATATAACATACTAACACGGTTTTATAAATTCTTTTCGTTCACCGTGATAGCGGCTGCCACTGTCCGAAGCAAGTGGACGCCGACTGATCTACAATTACGACGGTGAATCGCCCCGGTCTAATTGAAGCTTCCCTGCTGTTCTTTTTCAGGTACGTTGACCGGATGCTATCGCCCCGTGAGAATATCAGCAGCCACCGGAAGTGCGGTATGATGTATTCACTCCGCGTTACTCGGATACTCCCATCTTGCTCGCTGAGTGCTGCCTCGGAACCTATTGGTTTCCTCGAGGCTGGCCTGCATTTCTGCAATCATCAAGATGAGAATCGGGCTGTTCGCAGAGAGCTGTAATTATAATTACATCGAGCACAGTTTGTACTTACCAGATCTGACTCAAAACATTTGGATGGTAATTTATTCATGCATAAAATGTATTTTCGCGCGATGTGTACAAGCCTTTGTTGGTGAATACTCACGAAGAAACATTTTTGAAAAATAAATTCCAGGACCAAAATTGAGGGGCACATCTGGAACCATGCTCCAGTAATTGCTGATCGGTGTTAAAATTTCGTATAAACGCCCACAAATGTCAATTCCTTCGCAACGATGGCGAAAGTACGAACGGAACCGATCTGTCCGGTCGCCTCTTCCAATATTTAATTTTCGTAACGTCTCCGGATATCTAACGGTGATGAAATGCCAATAGAGGAAACGTAAGAACCGTTCACGAGGACGTCTGTACTTTCTTATTTGAACTTGCACAATCCTTTGTCCGTCCTGTCTGGAAGACGAACGAAAAGTCAATAATAAGGAAATTGTGGCAACGCCGTGCTAAATAACTTGAGAGTGAAACGAGCACTAAAACGAGGATACCCTAAAATTAAAACGACAAACACTCCCATGGACAGCGTACATGAATGACCTAACGTATAATAAGGTGAAGTGCCCTATGCCTGGACAGCATGTTTTTCTATTTTAAATTTTATCACTTTAAATAAACAAAAACAATTTCTTAAGAGTTTTAACATACAGTTCAGAGTTCGTAAAGTAATTTAAAATAAACAAATCATTGTTTAGGTTAATATCTTAATTGTATTACGTAACAAGAATAATTCAAACCTATAGTTGGACATATTAAATCCAATCTAAGCTAGTACCTGGACCACGGTGTATTATAGAGGTGTTCTGGCTCCTCTCGGGAAAGTGAAAAAGATAGCGGTTGGTTCTCTCTGGTCGCCGCCAGATGGATCAGTGTTCCGATTACAGTTTTCGTGTACGTGTGAGAATGAGATTGTGTGTAGCTGCGTGTCCATACAAAGATATGTACCTATGTACATGTTGCCTCCAGTTGCCTCGCACAATCAGACTGAATCAGACGCAAACTCATAATAATTTGAGAACGCAAATTATTGAGGGACAATTTTTTGAAACTTATTCTAATTGTCTCTAATATTACATCATCAAAGTTATGAAAAAAGCAGTACATATCACTACACAAGCTTTGAGGAGAGCTAAAATAAGGTGCCAAGCAATGAAAAACGAAATACGGAACACAAGAAATGAGATTGCGAAAATTTCAGAAAGTATTAGTTTGGAAGAGTGTTTAACGAAACATAAAGAAAAATATGATATTCCTCATAATCAGGTGAATTACTTGACAAAATTGTAAACAATACTATATATGTAAAGAAAAAATAAATTATATGAATAAAAACAGTTTTGTGTCAATATTTTAAGTTTTATTTAGATACAACATTTATTTACATGTTTACAGAGATTTGTACACAGAAATATTTATGAATTGTAAAATCTTGACAGTTTTTTTTTTATTTTATGTGAATTTTTCAATGTACGATTTTCGGCTTTCGCATATTGTCGCACGCGCATTGTGATATAGCTAAATAAACATTTACTAATTATTATGGTTTTATGTTCTTCGCATGGAAAGTGAAAATTATAATTATTAATTATCCTATCTATGGTCATGTCAAGTATATCGAATCGTCTCGTTGAAATTGCCTCTATAACATATTTTTCGGTAATAGCATGTTTATGCTTCTTTTTGGGTGGATTAATCCTCCCCTACTTTTAAGGTGAACTAATTCTCCCTGGTATGGACACGCAGCTACACACAATCTCATTCTCATAGGTACACTGATTGTGCGAGGCAACTGGAGGCAACATGTACATAGGTACATATCTTAGTATGGACACGCAGCGACACACAATCTCATTCTCACACATACACGAAAACTGTAATCGGAACACTGATCCATCTGGCGGCGACCAGAGAGAACCAACCGCTATCTTTTTCAAAACTTCAGCCTTACAGAGGGCTTAGTCGGAACACCTCTATAATACACCGTGACCTGGACAGAAGTAAAGCCTATATCGGGACAAATTCAATTTACGAGTTGATCGAGCGAACATAACCTAAAACGTTGGTTGGTGGCGCTGTTGCGCATGACGAATAGAAGATGCTTTGCGTAATATGTAGTATTCTTATCATAGATTATAGTATTGTATTATTTAACCAAATATATATTTATTTTCATTTACTGTTTTAATAAAACTTGTCATAATACAACTTTTAAGGTTAGGTAGTAATACTGATAGATTTAAGGTGTAAACACAAAGTATTATTAACGTCACAACCGGAATACATTTTCTACATACGTTATTCAAGCTAATAGAAGACTAATTATACGTACATGTAGTTAAATAATTTGCAAACAATGCGGTGATTTTATTCACAAACACGTGTCCGGCTCCAGGCGTAAGCACATTGCGTATAAGCTTAGAGTGGGACAGCTACTGTCATCGCGTCCCAGTATGGAATACTTATATTTGAAAACAGTCCTAATCTTGGACATCTAATATTTGGATTAATAATTATTACTTACGTTAAGCTTGATTGCCAATTTATTTTAAAATATCAATATTATTATGCGTGATAATTATTTTTTGTCTGAGGGCTTAAATTATATCTTTTTTTCTAACAAAAGTTCGAACTATAAATGCACATGATTCGCATGTAAATAGACTATTTTGTATACTGTTTTCAGATGAACTTTGAATTCATTTTTAAATTTCAATTGATGTCTTAATGAAATAATATTCACACCTACTTGTAGCTAAGGCCTCAGAATATATAATATAATTAGTTAATCTCTTAATTACTGATTTTACTATGAAAATTCAATTGTCCAGATTTAGGTATCACTTTTGTGGACTGTCCAGACTTAGGGCACTTCACCTTAGTACCGAGTCACATATCAAAAAGAGCTATAAGGTGTCATCAAAGACGCTACATCGCAACCACGACGAATTCAATTAATTCCATAGTCTGCGGGCCATTGTTGCAAATGGCCCTTCACCTCTCCTCCTTCCTAAACTTTCTCGCACGCGTATCGCTGGTGAAAATGCAGGTTGGCCTTGCGTCCGATTGCCTTAACGAAGCAGCCAACGTTTCTGTTCCCGAATTATCTCGTTTACCTCGCGAAACACCCTAGGCCCGCATGCCTCATTTCTAGTTAAGCATTCAGCTCGTGACCGAGAGTGTCGCAAAAGGACTCCGACCTCTCTTAGCGAGCCCATTACCCTCTTCTTTTAATCATGGATCATCGAACCGGCCGCAAAACGACCACCGACGGAAATTGTCGCGGAACGAGCGTCGGGTTTCTTCAGGATTGCCACCGTCTGACCTCTTGCGAAACCGAGTTATCGGTCGACTGCCATCTTGGCCTGAATTTGCAGTTTCCCGCGGCGCGATCGGAATCCCAGTTAAACCTCTGTGCCCTGGCACACACTTAGAAGTAGCAAATTCCTTTTGCTACCGCGACTCAAATGCTGTTATCTCTGCCATTAAATTAAATTTAAGTCAGCCGAAGTGCTACTGCGTTCATTTACTTCCTGGTAGTCGCTGAAATATTCATACTACACCCCTTCCACCATAAACTCGAGGCAGTCTCGTAATGAAGACTTCAAACAGGATCTATTGAATATGTTCATCAAATTCTACTTTATTGTTGTCGATGTATAGCCATCGGAGAATTCATAGACGCACAATAAATATTTATTGTCCTCTTAAAGCAACGTCCACACATTTTTATTCGGAACGACAAAAGGATGCTCGATGTTGCTCCAGTGTGGACACAGCTTTCCTACATTACCGCAAGGTTTGCTGATACTTCGCGGAACGTGTAACATTCTTCATGTAGAAGAATATTCACGAGTAAGAGAAACTGTTTCCCCAGGGGTCACGTAACGTGTCGAACAATGCCCAGAGCTCGAAAACTGCACTTTCCCCACGATATCTCGGACCGTTCCCGCAATCTCCGATTTTCCAGCGCGGCGAGAGATTGCTTTCTGCTGGTGGAGACGAGCACGGCTACAGTAATCGCGAAGGGACGACGGTAATTGATAGAGACGACGCCGCCGACTTATTGTTAGTAATAAAGCGCCGGTCCCGCGGTTTGACCCCGTCGATTCGTGCAGGAAACGGCGAACGGGAAAAATTGCTTGTCTTCTAGCCAGTTCGACCGTGCCGCTCGAATGTGCGAATTCGCATTATGCAAGCTGTGCACCGGACTGTCCGGGGCAAAGGCTCGCGATCTCGATACGCGACTTAACGATCTTGTTCCTCGAATTTCTCCGAGCGTTATCGTTGCACGACGCTCATTAGGTTACGCCGTGACACGCAATTTCCCTCGCCATTAAACATCCTCCGTGGCTTTCACTGTCTGTCGGGACGTGCGTGTGTGCACAATGATGACAGACGAGGCCAGGATGTGGCGTCCGCTCCTGATAATTCATCAAACTGTTTCCTGTGGATCATTTTTTCGGCCCATTCACTATATTTCAGTATCGCGGCGAGGAAACGTTTCGGACAAAAATATCGAATTTTCTTTTTCAAGCTCCAAACGTTAAAAACAAAGGTTGAAATATGTTTCTCGATCGAAAATTGAATAACAAGAATTTATGATTTCGGCGCCAGGTTCGATCATTCATAAAGAGACAGCAAATGTGCAATTATTTAACCATGTATCTAGACGTTTCGATCCCTATGCGGATCATTTTCACAAAGAACATTTATTGCGTCTGAAAATAATGCAAGAAAAAGATTAATCTAAGATTAATCTCTAAGATTATTATTGGGAACCATTCATATGATTAAACAACAAAGCGTAAATCTTAGGTACGAAACACCTACGATTCATGATTACTACGGGGCATTACTGAATCAGTAATGTGTTATGATGATTTTTCCAATATAATTTAGATTCTGAATTTTTTCTTTCTCCTCTTCCATTTTCGCAAATGTGGTACAATCACAATGAGTGTGAATACAAAAATTTAGTTTTGTTTAATAAAAAGAAATCTAGTTATTTTTTCGTTGATAATGTTGCAATTCAATGTTTATTTTAATTGTCTATAAGTTCGCGCTGTTCAAAATCGCCGCCAGAGGTGATTGAGATTCACCATTGATCGATATCGACCAACCAATCAGTAAACTGTTGTCTATATGTATGACACTTCACGCTCTTACTTTTGGGTTAACACATGATTTCAGTTACATATCTGCCACCATGGATGGAAGTTTGTCTTTGTGTAACTCATAATTTTCGTTTAAAATGTTTTTCCCTTTTCTTGCCGCAGCGAGTAAGTGTATTATTTTTGTTTGATCTTTTGGATCTACACGGCTGTGTTATAATATTTTTGCCAAATTATAATTTTCTTGCATTATTTTCAGACGCAATAAATGTTCTTTGTGAAAATGATCCGCATAGGGATCGAAACATCGAGATACATGGTTAAATAATTGCACATTTGCTGTCTCTTTATGAATGATCGAACCTGGCGCCGAAATCATAAATTCTTGTTAAAAACAAAGTTACACAAATTTCATGTTTGCAATAATCCCGCAATGCAGTAGCGAAGACCAATGCACACAAAATTTAGCTAACATCATAGACTTACAGGCACAACAGCTCAACGATAAATCCCATCGACCAAGCAATGAATCAAAATCGTGTTCTATGCGATGTAGAGACACGTTCTTCCATTCTGAACATGATGTATCTTCCGCTACTCCGTAATTATTTTAAAGAGAACTACAAGAGAAAGCCTGTGTGGTGGATATGAAAAATAAAGGATACCGTTAATGGTGACCTGTAGCTGGGATGGAGATTCCTTCACCGCAATCGCTGTGGAGTCCTATTCCGAGAAGGTAACACGGTTCGCGCCTGTACACGGTTATCAGCGAGTGATAACCCCCAAGGTGCCTACCACCTCGATGTATTTCCGTGGTCGCTATCAGACAACCATCTGCGCACCGTTTATGCGTGCAAACGCGTTTCATCCTCGCGTGGATGCGGCCAACATCGTTCCCGAAGAGCATCCTGACCGCAGAGAGACGAATCTAGATACGAGAGGAAGCCGCCGGCGTAGAATGCCCGGGAAGACGCTCTGTAAAAATCGTTTTCCTTTATGTAAATGTTATGCTACTTTCTGCTTCGCTGCGTTCCATGGTCGCAGTTGCGGTAATCGCGTCGCATATTATACGGTGTTCCCATCGGTGGTTGATAACCGTGTTCTTTATCTGAAACAGCTGATTGGCTTAGCTGCTCCGACCTGTCCACGTTACGACAATGTCGGAGCCAGTGCAAAATTATTTTCTTTGGTTGAAACATTTTTTTTTAAACAGGATGGGATCTGTGGTTTTGTTTAACCCTCATCCGTCCCTCATTTCGCCAACTGAATCTGGCCCTCGGTGTTAAATTGACACAGTGGTAAAATATCGACGAAATAACAAGATGAAAAGTTATTTTCCGATGTTTTTGTATTCAAATAGATGATTTTCATCTGCATCTTAGTTTCTGCACAATTTTCGCATAAAATAATGCGATGTGTGGGACATACTGCTTGTTTGGACAAATCACATCGGGCACTATGTATATTAGCATTCGGTTTTTTCTCGCACATGTGATATCGGGCTCGTTTTTTTGTTGGAGGAGTATGCATTACACAATTACTACAAGACGGTACAATCACTGTTGGTATACCCTGTATTTGTGCAACAAGTGCAGTCGTATTAGATCCCCGCGGTAGATGTGTGCGTAACGCAATACATATAGGAATGCACCAAAGAATGTCCAATTTCAATAAAAAAAAGGCGTCAACGATATCTTTTATTTTTATTCTACGTTGCATTGAGTGAAGTAAATATTATAAAAGCATTTCATGCTGATATATCTAACATATTAGCAAAAATTGCCATTGGCCATCTATTTGTTTCGCGCTTACATCTGTATGTGCCCACCATCTCCATATCATCGAGGACATCGACGCGACGTCTCCTTTTGTAGCATTATAATATTTTATTATTTCAGGTTTTTTATCTACTTCACTACTCATTTGCTTTGACGTATGGTATGTACTAAGTAGAATAACAAATCGTCTTCTTTTCGTCACATAAAACGGCATTGTACCTTTTAGTATGTGATCAAAAACAAACTCCGAATGACGAAGTGGCTTCTTCTTCATATCGAGTAAAATTTGTAGAATTTCTTTTCTATTTTTTCGTATGGTGCCTACAAGCGTCATCTTTTGTTTTTGTAATATAGTTGCTAATTCGTGTGAAGTAAAAAAACTGTCACACGTAACATTGCGTCCACCCAAACCTTCAACTAATTGTAGTACTACGCGTTGACCCTGCTTTACTTCTGTGTGGCAGTTTCGATCGGGTCCCGTGTAAATTTCCATACTATATGAGTAATGCGTTTCCTTCTAATTTAGGAAAAATCAATTCTCCTTCAATTTTCGGATGCCGTATAAATTTGTCGTTGAAATAAAAGTCATTGAAAAACTCCGCGACAGTACGTAAGTGTACATGTGTCATATTGACACACAGGGACTCTTTCGTAACAAATTCGACTTGCAGTTTTGACATCATTATTTTCCATGAACAATGCTAAGCATGTGTTTCGCATTAAAAAAATTTACCGACAAATAACAGAACAGTACACCTTAATTCGCGAAAACTGTGTCAAATTGACACGAGGGACGGATGAGGGTTAAAAGTATCCTAGAGCAACGTTGCTCTCCACATTTTAACACCACATAGTAATTTTATCTTGTAGGTTAGATCTAGCTTCAACTATCTTGATTGTTATTTAAAGAAGAAAATTTTCAAATAACTTGTTGAGGCTTATGAGCTATATTATTAGCCTCATCTTGAGGGTAGTATTTATTATCGTAATTTTGGTTAGGACTTTTCTTGAATGTGAAAGCAGCCTTAATGTTGAAAGCAGCCTTTATATTTTCTTGAAGAACAACTTATTTCAATTAGACTAAGCAGTGCATAAGATAATGTTCACTTTCACAATTATAAGTAGACTGCAGACTTTTATGCAAAATGTTCTACCTCAACTATAGTAACTAGAAGTTAAATAAAAAGGTATACAACAATTTTTATTGGTGCTTCAGAGGGGATAGTCGAGCGCAAAGAGTTAGATTGCAATTCTCCAAAAGAGTCGAAGTCTAACAATAGGAAGGCGGTAGAGAACGTGGTCGAATGCATTTTGGAGCCACCGTGGTGCACCGTGGTCCCCCTAGAAGTGAGCACATACGAGCAGAGGTTTCTAAGCACGAGGCTGTCGGTAACCAAGTGGCCGTATGATAGCAGGCGACACCGATGCAGCCCGGATAGCATGGTTACTATGGTTGGACCGGGGTTGAGCCTCACGTGGCCGCTCGTGAGTCGTGCATCGACAAATCGGGCCCGACTTTCGCACGACCCGCATATCCCGCCGATACGGTTTCCGCTGCATCGTCGTCGGGGCCCATCGTGACTTACCAGACCCTCATGCCCCGGTGAGAGCCATGCACGATCACCCAGACACGAGACCGGGGACAGAATCCCCCCAGAAAACTTGGTGATAAATGCAGATATGCGGCCGTGGGGGAAGGGGGTAACACGCAAATGCAATATACCCTCATCCACCGTGGCCGGCCATGGATTAGCGGTGTTGGCAGCCTTAGAGCATAGAGAGTCTAGGAACATGGTCGCCAAGTGTACCCCTGGCGAACACTCTCGTGAACCTAGTGGAAATTACAGTGACCATCTTGCGTCCCGCTACAGCGTTATTCTATCAGCCGAAGGTGTTTCGCGCGTTGAAGAGGAACTGTTTGAAATGGAATTCGCGAGACTGGATAGCAGTATTCCGCGATTGCAAAGTATTTAGCAACAGCATTGCCTTTTCGAGGTGCGATTATCAATACAGTCATCGTTACATGTAAAAATATTACATCGATATCTTACACTGTTATATTTTAATTATGCATAGCTATTACGATCATTATTGATGGGCCTTTATAATGAAATTCATTTCGAACGACCTGGGATACACGACTGCAGAACATAGTGGTGCTCGGTTCTCGTCGACGAAATATTTATTAAAGCTAATGAACCGCCACACTTTATAGTCGTTAACGTTTATGGCCCCGGTGACGTTCTCCGCGATTAGGGCTTCTTTACAACGACGACCACGCACAAAGATAAATTACGATCTAGGGAGAAGAAGTCGCTGTTGCTGTTGGTAGTGGCATAGCCGATCGTGTGAAAATCGATGGCCGGCCTTCGATCGGTTCGTTAAACCGTCGCTGGTTGCATCGGCTGCAAAATGCAGCCGGACGTGCAACGTATCCGCAACATCTCCGTGCCACCGCGGTATACTCGTATCAGGGTGCTTCGTATTCTTATCCGCGTCCTCGGAGTAATTCGAGTTACGATAACAGCTCTCTCGCAGCAGGAATACTTACCCCGACCCCTTTCCCTGATTCATTGATTAGGCTAGAGACGTTTAATCCCATCGGCTTTGCAGTCCGCGTTTGCTTCTATTTGTTCATTAAGTCGCCGCATAAATTCCGTCGATGTTTCATTAAGCAAATAGAGAGCAGCTCACCTGCGCAAATGATATAACACCTGCGGACACGGAGAACCTACTCCTGGGAACATGCGTCTGGTACAAAAAAGTAAAATCAATTAAATAAGGAATTTGTGACAGTATGCTTAAATTCTTCTTATGTTCTCACAGCTTCGCGATTCGTCTATTCATTTTTATCATAAATCCATAAAATCCACAGTCTTCTATCGGAGTCTTCTATTAAAGTTTCGAAAAATTAGATTCACAAAGAGATTCTGAAATCCATCACGAATTCAGTGCGTCAAAAAATGATTACCACCGCAATCGGACGATCCATTATATTCCCACGTTGAATGTCCGTCAATCATTCAAACCTACATCCATTGTCTTATCTATTTGGCATAATCGTTTCGTCGATACACTGTCGATCTTCGTCAAAGTTCACGAATGCCAAGTCTCGCGTCCGAACGCGGAAGATTCGCGTGTTCCGTCGAAGATCCAAGGATGATTCCGAAGTCCTGTTTGCCTTCTTTTCGTGGCAGATGGTTTCGCGTGAACCTCCGCGTATCCTTCAGTTTTTACGCATGCCGCCGGTGACCCGTTTGAATGCGGAAGAGATTAGGCGGCCGCTTGAAACGCCAGCAGAGCATGGCGAACACTGGAATCAAGGGTATTTTCTTCGCGGCGAGGAATCAATTACGCGAGGCATTTCGCGCGCGTTGATGGACACGTCAAACGTTAAATGAAGCCCGATTACGCAACACGTCAGCGGTTGCCGACTGCGAAACCGCCGGGGGAAAATCACAATGCCAAATGAAGACGAGGATTCGCCGCTTCCGCTTATGACGGCTAATTATTCAACAGGTGCGCTGATCAATCACGGACCATCCTCTCGCGACCGCTGACGCTTTCGACCGGTCCCGTTCGAGTGTGTTTGATCGAGTATGTTCGGCCAACTCCTTTGAGATAAACATCACCGCGTCATCTGTGGATTATCGTCGATCAAGGTCCCTCGCGATGAACAGATGAACCAAAGAGACCCCGCGTGCAAAAGTTGTTATAGCCTGTTCGAGTTTGAGCATGGTAAATATGCAAGATTTTTGTGTTTATTTTCGGAATAGAAAGAGTATTTCACGGAACAGAAGAGGAACACGTACACGGCCTCGTAAAAGGCAGCATTAGTACAATGGCGAGTCTCACACCGCGGCTAGAACGCGCCTTTACTCGCCGCCATGACAGAAGCGGCTATTAAAGTGATTACAGTGGTGGGTACCCCCGTAAAGCAATTATTATGGGGCTGAATTTACATTTATTCATTGCGTCCCGGGACGAACAGCTCATGCTTTATACATGACTGGCAGCTAGGACCCTCCAGTTTTATGCGTCCGCGGGTAATACGCGCATCGGACAATCCTTCATCGAGATCGGAACTGCCTTCGCTCGTCGTTTCGAGGAAAAAAACGAGTTTGGTTCGACGCATCGATTTTATAAAATGAAATTGAGGAGCGATCCTCTGTTATACCTGCTTCGATCAATTCCTGACTCATGATATTCTAATGGATCACTGCATTAAGGTTTTTGTAAGCCTCGGGCATCATAAATATAGTTTTTTTTTTATTTGAAGCTCTTTAGACCCTTAAATGGGTCCATTTCGCTTTACAATGTGATATAACAATTTTCCAGATCGGTATTACAATGTGAAAGATGTACTTATGATTTAAATGGATAAATTACAATCTTTGAAAAATGATTGGATATAACAACAAGCCTTAATATTAGGTTCCGCTATGAAAATATCAATATTTACGGGTAATCGGTAGCCCATTTTACCTAAAGATCTCAAAAGTTTTTGTCTTTGGACGTCATATTTTTCACATTGTCATATGACGTGGTTTAATGTTTCGTCACTTTGATTACAACTACACGTACCGTTAGAGGTTATATTTACACGCGCCAATGAAGCGGCTAAATGATAATGATCCGCCCGCATCCTATTAACCGTAATAGAAAAACACCTCTTAAGTTTTTTATGGGCAAACCAGGGTAGGGAACTGATGCGGTAAAAGTTTTGGAAGTAATTTTTGCCCTTGAATAGCCCTTGCCTCTTGATTATTTCAATGGATTTCTCTTTGGCCTGTTTCTTATATATTTCATATAAATCCGTGAACGGGACTTTCGTAAAATTAAGGGAGGTCGAGGAAGTAGCCAACTTGGCTGCCTTGTCCGCGTCTTCGTTACCCTGAATACCGGAGTGCGATGGGACCCAGAATAATTTGACATAACTTTTATGTTTATTTCTAATGAAAAGATTATATTTCCTTTTTATTTCAAAAATGTATGAATTCGTCTTAATGTTAACTACAGGGGATTGTAAAGCCATCAAACAACTAAGAGAATCCGAAAAGATATGAAAATTGTGGTTATCGTGTTCTAATGCAATATCAAAGGCATCACTCAGAGCTAAACATTCGGCAGTGTATATAGATGCGAGAGGATTTATAGAATGCGATAAATATAGTTTTATCTAAGTTTCTGCATGCTTCCCAATTTGTATACAATCTTTTGTGAATCTTGTTTTTGGAAATCTTAAAATTTTCATAGATTAAAAGATATTTTTAAAAAACCGATAACTTTTGTAATATTGTTCTATACGATTTGAACTTTTTGGTAAGCTAGAGCAATTAGTTTGCTACAGAATGCGAAAAAAGTTTTTCGAAAATTGCAATTGATCGGAATTGTAGAAAAAATACTAAAAGTTGCATTTTACAGCATGTACATATGTGTTAGCCTATATTGGAAATTTAAAAAATACGTTCTGTACTGAATATTACATCGAGTTTGTAAGACGAAGCCGACTGGCCAACTGTTACATTTCACTGGAGAAGGAAACCACCATTTGTCACATAGGACGAATCCTTGAATTATCCTGCTTGTAAGAAGCAACACGCTCCCGCGATTCCGGCAGCTGCGGCGCCAATTAAAAGTAAACACTCGGCCCGCGTTTCTTGTTGCTCTCGCCACGACCTCTCGTTATTGAGAATCAAGCCTAATAGTTAACGTGTTACGGCCGCTTTAATTCCCTCGGGGCGCATACCTCGGGAAATTCTTGATCCTGCGTTGTAACGCAATACACTCGCGAAAGGATAACATTCTCGCGATCTCGCTGTGCGATTATATTTGTCGCTTTAGCATGCAATCAAATATAATTTGTTTGTCGTAAAGAGACTGGTGTAAATATGAACCAAAAAGGAAACTGTAATCGCTAAATTGCTTGATACGCGCGAGTTCAGTCTATAAATACAAACTTATGTTTACGAAGCAATTCTAGAATACTCTTCCATGTTCGTAGAATACGATCCACTAATTTTGATTGGTAGCTTAAATTTTCTTTGAGATAAAATAAGAATATGAAGTTCGAGTCGAACCTGACCCAGTATGCAGATGTGGGATTGACTTGACTACGACCCGGCAGCGGCAGTTGCGAAAAGACGCGACGAATCCGACAATTAGCTCGCGAAACTATGGCACGTTCGAGGAATTCATCGAGTCCCTCGCTCGCGGTTCCCAGAGCAGGGCACCCCTCTGAGCCTCGATGACGAGGGGAAACCATTCGTTTCGGGCGTCACACTTACAATGAATCCTTAAATTATCCTCCTGCGTGGCAACGGCAGAAGAAACGCGCGCGTCCTTGCTCCGAGGCAGCCGCCACGCGTGTACAAGTACGTTGGCTCCAATTAAAATAAATGCGTTCGCTGCTTTTCTTGTCACCGTTCCCGAGTCCTCTCTGCCCCGGCATCTCGTCAGCTCCCTCTTTCCACTTCGGTCGATCCACCGTGCCCCTTCTTCGTCTTCTATCCCTGTGGATCTTCGCGCCACCGATGATCGCCGACGTCGTCGTCGTTGCACCGATCAAACCGCATCGGATCGAAGAAGAATGGACGGTCTAAGATTCTTGCCCTTTCATCGGGTTTCATGAAACCCTCCCGATATTACGTTCTTGCATAAATCGCGCGGTTTCTTCATACACGATAATTGAACAGAGTGGCGGTCTCCGAACAAAAAGCCCCGGCGACTTTGAACCTTGGGAATTAAGCCCTTGCTATTGCTATCGTTCTTAAAATAACTTCTTGAATTGATACAGTACTTCGTAAAACTGGTGGATTACTAAGTTGTGATCACACTGTGGATTTTATGGATTCACGATAACAGTGACTAACCAAAATGAATTGTTACATTCTTTCGAGTTTATTAAAATTATTAAAAGAAGAAATATGCCTTTGTGAAACTTCTGTCTTCCTAGAACCACCATGACTTCGTATAAAAAAATCCTACTGAGCATTCAGACTAGTTGCTGTACAAAAATTACAAGGTTGAGTTCATTTTTGCACGACGTTTCTCGGAACATGTGCTTGGATAAAGATACCTCGAGTCTGTCATGGCAGCTGCAATGTCGTGTAGCAGACTGCCATTACTTCAAAGTTGCAACGCAAGAATGGTCATCTATTACGACTTCAGCAATCTTCTTTCAAAGAACAGACCACTTCAAAAGTCTTCGTAAGGCTCACAATGAAACGATGAATCAGGCAGTCTACATAAACGCGCATACCACGAGGTAGCGCGAGGCCCTTCAGAATTCGGTGACACATTTTTGCGGGAGCACGCTGGTCGGGCCCGTTGGCACGCATTCTTGAGCCAGTTAAACGATATGATGCGCAAACGAACCATGGATGCCGGCCATGTCTCCGTCCCCCTTTTCCTATGCCCCTTCGTCAGGGTATACACCATACGTGGCCGCGTATAGGAGAAGGTTAACGACACTCCTGGCATTGACCACTTCTGTCGCTGGCGTACGGCCGCCGCCGCAAACGACACACGCGGGTAGATCTTTCAAGCTTTTTGCTCGGGACGGGGCAACCTCTGGAAATTGCGCTCGCCTTCTGTCCCAGGACGCGGAGCCGCCGCGATCTAAAATCCTCTCCTCCGGTAAGCGATTACGAGCAGCACCGGCGCGACGCGACGGCGGAAAGAAAAAAACAGGGTCGAGAAGCAACGTCGGTCGTCGAGCATCTTCAACACGTCTTTGTGCCCTGTGGACGTTGTTAGTCTTGCGGTGCTAACCGTCGCACTCCATTGACAACCGTTAACCGGACCCATCCTCGTTTCATACAGTTTTTTTAGAGATATACTAGAAGCTAGATATACGAGGGTCATTCAATAAGTAAAGAGACAAATGGCTATAGCTCAAAAACGGTTTATTTCAATCTTTCAAAATTAAGGCTATTCTTCAACATAATCACCCCCCACAGTTATGCACTTGTCCCATCTTTCTTGCAGCTTCCTAATTCCCTTGGCGAAGAATTCTTTCGATTTACCCCGAAGCCACTTTTGCACCGAGGGACCAGAAACTTCCACTGGACGTCCACATCGGGGTTCATCACCTACACTTGTTCGGCCACTTTTAAACCGATCAACCCATTTATAAAAATTCGCATGGTTCATACAACTTTTACCATACTGTATTAACATTCTAGAAAAAATTTCACTTGGTTTTACACCTTCTGCGACTAAAAATCTAATGACTGAGCGCTGCTCTTCTAAGGTGCAATCTTCTAGTGGAGTTGCCATGGTGAATTGAAAATTTTGAGGTTATGTTGACATAAAATGATGAAACAGCTGATCAGAGCATATCCCAAGGTTGCCAACTAACACCCCTGAACAGATTGTACACATTCATTGAATAGTTTTAAAATTATAGAATTTGTCTCTTTACTTATTGAATGACCCTCGTACTTGTAATGCTTGCAAGAGTCATAACAGTGGAAGCTATATGAACCTGGCCCGTACGATGAAAGCCTCAAGTCGCTGGTTAAAGAGTGTTGTCTAAACGGGACCGTAGCGGGATTTTCGTGGATTAATCCGATGTCGTGTCCAATCGGACAAACTGGTCGAACCTTATTTAAATGTCCTTGCGACCGTCGTCGCCGTGGTTGTTCGGCTTAAGCCCTTGAGCCGGTCGCTCCTGCACAGAGATGCTGCGGGGACATAAGAGGACTTAAAGGGACACGGGCGGACATAACGAGACGCGTAGAAATAGAGTGGTATGAATACAGAAGCCGCACGATGCGTGGAAATAATGAACGTCCGATCGAAAGTCTTTATTAAATTAGCGGAGCCTCCAAGGTGGTACGATTTCTGTCGACTCGCTGGAAAAATCTAGTGGTCCGGATGTTTAAAAATCTATACAACCCCGAACGAAATTATTGGATTACATTATTAGAGATTTGTTGTTGGGTCACGAAGATTGTTATTGCTACTGAAGGATATATTAAGAAACCTTAAAAACTCGTTAACCCTCATCCGTCCCTCGTGTCAATTTGACACAGTTTTCGCGAATTAAGGGGTACTGTTCTGTTATTTGTCGGTAAATTTGCCCGAAAGTTTGTGACTTTTATTTTTTTAATGCGAAACACATATGCCTAGCATTGTTCATGGAAAATAATAATGTCAAAACTGCAAGTCGAATTTGTTACGAAAGAGTCCCTGTGTGTCAATATGACACATGTACTCTTACGTACTGTCGCGGCGTTTTTCAATGACCATTATTTCAATGACAAATTTATACGGCATTCGGAAATTGAAGGAAAATTGATTTTTCCTAAATTAGAAGGAAACGTATTACTCATATAGTATGGAAATTTACACGGGACTCGATCGAAACTGCCACACAGAAGTAAAGCAGGGTCAACGCGTAGTGCTACAATTAGTTGAAGGTTTGGGTGGACGCAATGTTACATGTGACAATTTTTTTACTTCACACGAATTAGTAACTATATTACAAAAACAAAAGATGACCTTTGTAGGGATCAAACGAAAAATAGAAAAGAAATTCCACAAATTTTACTCGATATGAAGAAGAAGCCACTTCATCATTCGGAGTATGTTTTTGAACACATACTAAAAGGTACAAGGGTGTCTTATGTGACAAAAAGAAGACGATTTGTTATTCTACTTAGTACATACCATACGTCAAAGCAAATGAGTAGTGAAGTAGATAAAAAACCTGAAATAATAAAATATTATAACGCTACAAAAGGAGGCGTCGCGTCGATGTCCTCGATGATATGGAGATGGTGGGCACATACAGATGTAAGCGCGAAACAAATAGATGGCCAATGGCAATTTTTGCTAATATGTTAGATATATCAGCATGAAATGCTTTTATAATACTTACTTCACTCAATGCAACGTAGAATAAACATAAAAGATATCGTTGACGCCTTTTTTTTATTGAAATTGGACATTCTTTAGTGCATTCCTATATGTATTGCGTTACGCACACATCTACCGCGAGGATCTAATACGCCTGCACTTGTTGCACAAATACAGGGTATACCAACAGTGATTGTACCGTCTTGTAGTAATCGTATAATGCATACTCCACCAACAAAAAAACGAGCCCGGTGCCACATATGTGAGAAATGACCGAATGCTAATATACATAGTGCCCGATGTGATTTGTCCAAACAAGCAGTATGTCCCACACATCGCTTTATTTTATGCGAAAATTGTGCAGAAACTAAGATGCAGATGTTAACGTATCCATTTGAATACAAAAATATCGGAAAATAACTTTCTATCTTGTTATTTCGTCGATATTTTACCACTGTGTCAATTTGACACCGAGGGACAGATTCAGTTCGCGAAATGAGGGACGGATGAGGGTTAATGAAGCTATATTTCTAGAGGGAAAAAAAGAATAACCTTTTTCCAAGAAGGAGGCGGTACAGAAAATTAACTTGGCCACCCCTGTCGAACAGGAAGCAATCAAACAACGGCTAAAGCGTGAAAGAAACGTGTCCAGAGATCGAACGGTTCGATCAAGAGGATTCAGTGACGCGGGCGAATATTTTCCAAGAACTCGACGTCGGTCCTTCGCGGTCGTGTATCGATAGTGGCTTCTCGGTTTCGGTAAAAGCGTCACGCTTCCAGCGAGAAGTCTTATTTCTTCGTGGAAGCTCGTCCAGAACGCGTTGCGGCGGCGACTTCTGGATTTCGTGCGCGTGTAAAAATCGTCGATCGACGACATGGAAAGCAGCTGCACAAGCGGAATATTGACGAGGACCTGGACGGAATAATCGGGCCCCCGTCTCGCGGATTCTGGGTCCTAGCGCGACCGGCTTTGACATAAGCGCCGGGTCGTTATCTCCCCGAGTCAAATGCAACGTGAAAGTGAACGTCCGCAACGAAACCGGAGGGCCCCGGCAACGTTCTACCGAATGGCTGGCACGTATCGGCCGAAAGGAAATTGAATCAGGTGGCCACGAAGTGTCATTTAAATATACATGAACCTGAATGATGAGGTTGTTGCATCCTGACGTGCGCTCTCACGAGCATCGGTTTCGGCTGTTGTGCTGCGATGTCAGTGCACTTGCTTCCGACGAAATTGTTTTGATGGCTCTTCTTCGAGTAGTAAGAATTCTTTTAAACGTTTTTGAGCTGCCTGGATGGCGATGGCGTTCGAGAAATTACTATTAATATTATTATTATTATTATTATAAACGGACCGAAGCCCATTTACATAAATGTTTACAATAGAAAACAATAAAGGATTACTCGTGTAGTAACATAGAAGGGACATGCACAAAAACGAATGGTACTAACTATATGGTATTACCCTATAATTCTGCGTAATTATTTTTTAAACATGTGCAAAGACTCAATGAAAAAATCCATACGATTATACAGAGTGTTAGACTCTGCAATAATGCGATTTATTGGATTAATTAGTCCATAGGTAGATTTGGCTTTAAGGGTTTGAAAGCCTGCTCGAGATCTCAAAGCACGTTCAGGTGCGTAAAAATTGATTTGCATAAGGAGAGAGGGACAATCTATATGGTTATTAATTAAATTCAAAATAAAGCTCTGGTCGGATACTCTTCTGCGAACTGACAATGTTTCCAGGTTGACTATGTTTAATATTGTGGAGTAATCATGATCAAAGAATGACATAGGATGATTAATCTTATAAGAACAAAACCTAAGAAATTTATGCTGCACTCTCTCTAGCATGATTTCGTAATTTAAGCTATTCGGAGACCATGTAACTGAAGCAAATTCCAACTGGGGACGGACAAGGGTAATATATAGCAATCTAATTGTGTGTATTGAGTGAAAATCGGTAGAAAAGCGTAGTATAAACCCGAGTGTTCTTGAGACGGAATTAACAATATTATGAATATGTTTGGAAAAGTTCAAGGTCGAGGAGAAATGAATACCTAAATCCTTTATCTCACTTATTGAGGAGAGAAGACAGTCATTGAGACGGTAGGGATATATGAATGGCATATTAATGTGCGGAGAACGTAATTTTATACATTTTCGTGTTTATAGACCAACTTGATTATTTCCTTGTTACCAGTTATATTAAATTATTCATTGTAGACTTTTCCACGGTTCGATGACCAGCGAAAAATTATTTTTAGTCGTCGAGTGTCAAAATAAAACAATTCTGTTTGTATTATCTTGTTGGAAACTTAAAAATTCATGTTGGTTTTTATTGCAATCTGGATTCAATTCTATTTTATAAATCTAATTCAATTTTATTACAATCTGGTGGAACCAGATAATTTGTTAAATAAATCGCTGTGATCTTGCAGAAATGTTTGTCCAGCAATCAGCCTGTTAGATGCGAGAAGTAAATTCTGTAGCATGCGCAGTATATTCGAGAGAGGCTCCTATATTTTTGTTCGGATCATCTAGTGTTTCAATGCTGGCTCACGTTGTATAAGGAAAAGCGTACCCTTCGCAAGAATTCTTCACAGTTAGTTCCCAGAAGGCAAATTAGTTGTCGCATCGCTATTGCATGCACTGCGCCGCGAAATATATGCACCGGAGACTGCACTAAAACCTTCGTGACATACCTACAGCGTGCTAAGAAAGTATCGTGAAGTGATTCATTCGACGATCAGGGACGGTTCCCGGAAAAGTGAATACTCCTTCGAACAATGCAAACGCAGGAACGTTGTGTTTCCTATTTCACTCGCAAATCACAAATGAACGAACGCTATCGCGATGTTCTCTTTTTCATTATTTCTTTCTTTATTACCTATTCACATTCATTCGAGCTTCTGCAATTAGTTTCCCTGTGAACCGACAAAACCGCTCTTCTAAACAATCTGCGAGCGTTTCTACAAATTAATAATTCATTTCACACAAGTAAAAGTAAATCAAGAAGTAAATTATATTTGCCTCTAGTTTTACAGTACTCGTCAAAATGACGGGTTCTAATACTCCTAATTTACGATTATCGAGATCGTAAAACTGTATTCAACAAATCCAATGCCATCCTGAAAAATTCTTCGAATTTTTGTCACACAGTAGTATTAATCATGCATCAGTCTGAAGCATCAAATTAAGTACCTCGGTAATAAAGTATGAAAAAACGCTAAGCTGGTTAACTGATTCGGCTCGCGAACGACTCGCATCGACGTGTACATGTAGAAATAAGATGAGAATTATTTCGCGAAGAAAAGGAGAACGAAACTGGTGTCACGCGAGGACTCAGCACAAGGTGAGCTCGTTTCGAGGCAGATTTCGATGCACGCTTCTCAGCCGATTCCGCGTCGCCATTAATCATAGTAGTCGCGCGCGCGCGGTTCGCTCCAGTTCATCGAAGCTCATCAATACTCCGTTCGAATTTTAATTTTTCGCGGGGCGAGTTCGGCGCCGATAAATCAAAATAAACTTGGCCGTGTCGGCTTACTGGGGAACAAACACCTTTCTTCATCAGCCGCATTTGCCGCGGTTCATTCATGCCTGACCATTTCTCCCGGTTGTCCGGCGAGCATCGGGCTCCGATCGACCGGCTCGAAATCATTCGCCCCGGTTTGCGCGTATGACCCACTGAATAATTGAAACGTGCACTCACGAACTTTGATCGTGAGCATGATTCACGGGCTGAAGTCGGCCGAGGGCAACCTTGAACGAGCGACGACGGCGAAGGCCAAGGTGAGTACGCCCGATTACTACACGCACGCGATACTATACGCCCGTAATAAAAACAGCCAGCGGTAAGCTCGGTTCACTGTACGCGGTAATTAGTGGCTCGTTGATTTTTCCACCGGGACATAACTCGTCGTCCATCAACTCCGCTACCCGCTGAGTACACCGCCTGGGAACGCTGGACCCGTTTCCCGAGTCCTTTATTTTTTAACGCTGAAACTACAGATTTTCAAAGTTACCATTTTACATAATGATGTAAAATAAAATGTAAAATGTAAATGTAAAATGTAAAATAAAATGATAAATAAAATGTATTTATTGAGCTTGTTCTTGTTAAACTAGCGTTGTAAAATCGCTCGAGAAACAGTCTCGGAACTCGATAGATTTTCTATGCTCTTTCTGCAATGCAAATTATTTAGTGGAACGGAGGCATAACAAGAGTTGAATCACAGATTCCTATTCCGCCTATAGTGAATCACCGCGTGATATCCTAACCGAAGCATGTCCAATAACGCGTTAACCACGAAGAAATGGAACCCGAAGATGTCAGAGATCATCGATTCAATTCAATTGTTCGAGAGTAATACGCGTTAAATCCAATTTAACCATTTAAGTTGAAATGCATGTTAACGAAACCTTATAACAAGCCTCCGGAAAGGTCAGATTTACGTTAGCCGCTCGATTGTGGGAAGAAGTATACTGTTATAGTATACTCCGATACGCAATGTGTACAGAGCACTTACCCTTCAAAAGGCTAACAATCCAGCTTGCGCACACAAGGTGTTGCGGTAACAAACTACGCAGCTGACAAGCGAATAAAAATCAGACAAAGTCCCGTCAATCTTCGATCGAGGCGGGTAACGCCTCTCACGAACGGTTTCAAGAGAAAGAGAAAGAAAGGAGAGAGAGAGAGAGAGAGTAAGAGGGAGTAAAAAAGAATTGGGTACTTCTTGTATCGCTCGCGTCTATCTTCCCACATGTCTGAATGATTATGCAAAGCGCAGACTGGCCGTCAAAACTGTGTAGGCGCCGCGCGCGCTGCACTCGGTAGATTTCAACGTCAACGGATGATGAGTTACATGGGCTCGGAAAAATCGACGAGTTACTAATTACCGTGGACGCTGGTGCCTGACCCCGATGCTCGCATTCCGTCTTCTTTCGCTCCTCCGCAAACACCGGCTTGAAGAAATGCGAAACGTAATCAGCTAACAGACGCCTGCCAACCTGAAGACCGCGCAACGAAGCTGCATTCTTCTTACTTAGATCCATTACAAGATTTCGAACAGAATCTACTAAATATGTTACTAATTTCCCTTAACCCCTTGCCTTACAATATTGCGTTTGACTCGGGATGAAGATTCTGATAAACATGTATGTTAATAATTTCCTTCAACCGAAATAAAATTCTATTTTGGTTTTATTAATATATAGCTGTTGGAGAACATATAGGAACACAATTTATTAGGTTGTTGCAATTGAAATGACCGTTTTTCACAGTTGAAACTTCCCGCCTTTGTAGTTTAGTTTTTCCACGACAGATAGGGTTGAAGTTGTCAATTTGAAAAGTACATATTTCGTACATGAATTTGCGTGCATAAGATTATTAATATTGTGTGGTATACATGATTCAAATCGATTTTCGTTCACCATGGAAAAAAAGGAAATTCGTATAATTTACTTGTACGAGTTCAAACGTGGACATACTGCGTTTGAAGCAGCGAAAAACATAAATGCCGCTTTCGGTGAAGGTATAGTAAGTGATCGGACCATAAGGCGTTGGTTTGAAAAATTTCGTTCCGGAGATACAAATCTGGAAAATGAGCCTCGTGGTCATAAGTCGGCAGCTATTAAATTTTTCACGATTTATTGCCGAAAATCTTGAAAATCTACAATTTTTACCATCTTTAAATGTTTGTAGCTCATTGCAACGTCGACCGATTTTGACGAAATTTTCAGAATATGTTTAATTGACACAGATCTACAAAACGTATTTTTTAAATTTTCAATATAGGCCCACATAAAAAAGTTAAAAATTCAACTTTTAGTATTTCTTCAACAATTCCGATCAATTGCAATTTTTGAAAAAAATGTCTTTTCACATCCTTTAGTAAACTAATTGTTCTAGCTTCCCCAAAAAGTTAAAATCGTATAGTACAATATTAAAAAAGTTATCGTCTCCTTTAGAGCGGTCTTAAACTTTTGTCCACTACTGTAGATTTAAAACGGATAGTTGAAAAGGATTCACGTGAAACCATAATTGCTGATAAATACTGTCAGGAAATTGATATAATGTACGCAAAACTGCGTGTTCAACATTCGGCATTAGTCAATAGACGTGGTGTAATATTGCTTCACGATAATGCCCGGCCACATATTGTGAAAGAAACAGTAAATTAAAACGGACTAAAAAGTATAAAATAAAATTTTAAAAAACGCTACGTTTAAAAACGGACTAAAAAGTATAAAATAATTTTTTCTAGCCCCATACAGATTCCTAACCCCGTACAGATAGTCCTGAAAATTTGTGATTGTGAATTTTGAATAGCTATGAAAATACTTGTAAGATTTAAAACGAAAAGCGTGGGGCGCAAGATAATACACAGTAAGGAGTGTAGAGAGTAGCTACCGCTGAGGAAACTCGCAAAACAGTTCATATCATTTGCAGTGCAATAAAATTGTTAGTGATTTAGGTGTTCATGCATCAATTATCTACTGCATGCGCCCCACATTTTTCGTTTTAAATCTTACAAGTATTTCCATAGCTATTCAAAATTCACAATCACAAATTTTCATGACTATCTGTACGGGGTTAGGAATCTGTATGGGACTAGAAAAAATTATTTTATACTTTTTAGTCCGTTTTTAAACGTGGCGTTTTTAAAAATTTTATTTTATACTTTTTAGTCCGTTTTAAAAACGTGGTATTTTTTAAAAATTTATTTTTATTTAAATAATTATTTTCTGCTTTTTAGCCTTATATGTGTAAAATTTTACAATCGATTTTGAACATTTTGATGAGATTATAACAGAGACATGTAGTAAATTTCAGACGGTATTGCGACGCGTCCTATCGAAAGCAAACGCCTGCTAAAATGTTAAAGATAAAGGTTCGACGGAGAATTTCGGTGTAACTATTCTTTCGCTTGGTAAACAAACATTATACTATAATAATACGTAGTAACTTTGTAAACACCGCACGGAGCTCGAACGCACACTGACGCACGCTGAGCTCCTTCGGTGCGAAGCGGGTCTGTGGAGTGGGGATGAGTCAGGGTGGGAACACGTAGTAGAGTGGGGACGCTGAACGCGAAGACGTACTACTTTACACGGCGGGGGGGGGGGGGGGTGCAAAGGTTCAAATTATTAATAATTTATATCTTCTGAACGCATAGGCTTTTTTAAAAATTTCTTTTTAAATATTGCATTGTCATCCAGTTCTGGGCTATGTTTAAAATTTCAAGTCTCTAGCTCATCGGGAAGTTAGTTTAAAATCAATTGCAAAATTTGTACCGAACAAACAGACAAACAAGAAAGCGAGCTAATAAAAACGTGGTAAAAAATTAGCAGAGGTGAAGTGTGAAGTTCTTCCTCACCCTCCTTATTCGCCTGACCGGTCACCATTTTTTCTGCTGGTTCCCATTTTTTCAAGCACCTAGATGGCTTTTTGAATGGAAAAATATACAAAGAAGAACGTGCTGTAAAAACTGCATTTGATGACTTGATTGCCTCACGTTTATTGGATTTCTACCAGAAAGGCATTGAGGCACTTGTATCACGATGGAAAACGTGCATTGATGTCGATGGAAATTATTTCAATTAATGGAATATGAATAAAGCTTGTAAAATAAAAGTTTATGTTAAAGATTCAAAACGGCCGTTTCATTTGCAACAGCCTAATATATCAACTTTCTCCATTTTTAGAAAATCACGATCTACAAAAATGTTCTAATCACTGAAACGGGAAAATAAATCGTAGGGCAAGGGGTTAAACAGAACTAAAATTCTATTTTGTTGCTATCAATATATTGGAGAATGCATTGGTGATAAATGTAATCTTCCTTCCATGGCTGTTACAAAATCATCAAAACTAGTCTTGAGAGATCTAGTGAAACAAATCAAGAGGTTGAAGAGGAACAATTACAATGCAGGCACAATGCCGAACCGAGGAAGAATCGTCGGAAAGAATGGCGCGGGAGGATGTAGCGAAGAGCGATCGTTAGCCCGGTTAATCGTCTCTAGCAATTAGCGGGCCCTTTCTCGATTTTTGCGTCGGTGTGCAACTTATCATCCGTCAACGGTGCTACCTGCAGGGCACGGCCTCTCGGAGGTGGCTGGGCACCTTGATGGGCTCTGCTTGCGCCACATGACGTACCCGCATTAATGCATGCAGGTACGTAGCTACAAAGCCGTGGCGGGATATGCGGCCGCGCGAACTGCCATGCACGTTGCACCGAGCCGAGGGTCCGCGCAAGGTGCGCGCGAGCGAGCCGGTAATAAAGATCGCGCTCGGATTATCGTATCTGGCATCGTATTCCCCTGTATCGAAATTCCTCCGGCGTCCGCACACCGTCGCGTCGAGCCGCGCCAGGGACGATCGAATTTTGTCCCGATGTCACGCAAGATGTTACGCGATACGCCGTTTAACGCGATGTTTCGTGTAACAAGACGAAACACCGTGTCCCTTACACAATGCGTGTGCCACCTATGCACCACCGCGCCGTGCAGCGATCCTAGCGCGATACGGCTCGCGTTTGTCGAAGACGATTTTCGTCATGGTACTCGGTTACCTTGGACTACCCTGTAATATCGATTTCTTCGACGACGTAATCCAATGTTTTACGGGTTTATGCCAGCGATCCCCATAGTATACTGTCCCATTTTAAAATTACGAGTGAATATTCATTAGAATCGATGATTATTTTTATTGAACATTTTATTAAGTTGTTGGTTCTCATTTAAATTGATCAAATCCTGTTCCACTTCCTTTCCTTTGGCCCAAGTCCAACTCCCCTTCCATGTTGTTATTAAAATCAGTTACCTCGGCCCATCTCCGGTATAATACAAATCAAAAGCACTTCGCTTGACACGTCACTGATTGGTTAATTCCACGTCGTCTATTTTCGACCCGTTCTTCTTCGGCTTGACAGGCCGCGGAGAATGCGAGAAGGCAGCGTGTTTCGCGCCGGGCGCAAATGCATCTCGTTACATCTCTGAGGCGCATATGCGCGCCGTAGTAACGGGGCCATTCGCTTTTATTATTTTGCCGGTTTACGGCAGGAAGTCATTACCGCATGCAGATTCGCGGTGTGCCGAAGGCCGAAGGGCAATCTTGGGGGGTAGAAAAAGGCCCTGCGCGCGACTACCTCGTGAACACCATGGTGGAAGAAGAAAATCCGCCGTGGTGCACACCAGGCGGATGCGCCATGAATTAAATTCATCCTTAGACTCAAAGCTAACGTCCATTTTTTTAGGAGCCGGCCGTCCGTGCCGAGTCTCTGAATTTTGTAAAGATTGACGCTAGATAATCGTCACTGTCCATTTTTCTACTCCTAAACGCAAAGAAAAATGAAATCAGATCGGTCTTCCGGTTGTCGAACCGTTTTGGGAGAAATGATAAACAGTTTTCGGAATAGAAGGGTCAATGCCGGAAGGACAGTGTTCTTCGGAGATGCAAGGTTGCACTTCGAAGTACTCCAGTGCAGATATTGAAGAACCTCGCTGCCATTGTTTTATCTCTGGGAAGGGCATATGAGTCATACCGCCATTCATCATCGTGGTCAACCAAGAGGTGTACACGCGATGCAGAAGAATAGAAGGTGCTGGGTTCATAATAGTCAGAGATGAATCAGAACAAGCAATACATAGTCTCTCCTGTCTGATATTTTCTGCATGTGATTCATGTCAGAACTACAAATACATTGCCATTGTTACATAAGTAGCAATCGACCTTCGAAAAGCAGAACTCATATAAAACATTCAAATGCCTGTAATCACTGAGCATCTAATTTAACAATACTGAATCACGAGTTTGAGTTCGATACAACACTGTAATTATACTTTTCTGTATAATTTACTTACTGGGTATTTAATTCCGAGGTGGGAAATCTTAATGAAATGTAACGCCAAAGTTCGCAGCAACGATTTTGAAAGACATCCGGCCACAAGAAAAACGTTTAAAGGATTAATTACCCATTTTCCCGTGAAAATTGCAGAACTCTCAGGAAGCGTTAACTACCACTCTCATTGTCAACGTGCAGGAAGCCGGATAAGGTGGCGGAGTGCACGCAGAACCGATCCGTGTTGCACTCTAGGCTCGGGTGCATCGGTTGTAAAGTATGCGGCGGACACGAGTTCAAGTGTTTCCGAATAGATAGGCGCGCACGCACGGACGTGAAAAATACCAGGCCTGGCAATTACAGGATTTCTGCCGACTTTTCATTATCCACGGCATTGTGTTCTATCCAGGTTGCATAGTGGGAATGCATCCGGCGAAGAGAAACACGTGGCCGCGAGCCGACTGGTCGCAAACCCTTATAGGTCCGTAGTAAATAGCGAGGACGGAGGAGGTGGAGAAGAGAGAGAGAGAGAGAGAGAGAGAGAGAGAGAAAGAAAAAAAAGAAGAAGAAGCAGCTGACAATGGTTTGTGCGGATACCAGGATGAACAGATGGCCACGCAGCCTTTAGGCAATTTACGATTCCTTCGAATCGTACTTCGCCCCCGGCCCTCCCCCGCCTAACCTGTCGCCTACCCCCCTTTTTCCAAAGCGGGGTTCGCCGAGACTTGTTCACGAATTCTTCTCCGTTTCGTTCCTCCTCCGGGGTCCTGCGAGCTTACACGAAACGCGGTTTCGTGAAGGACGTAAATTTCGGGGACTGAGTCACTGTGGAACACACTGGCCGCGGAACTGTTCCTACTAATTTCAACCGTGTCCCTTCTAAATCGCTGGTGAACCCCCCACTCCGAAAAATAAACTCCAAAGTTACCACTACCAGTCGAATGACCGCAAATAGCGTGGTCGAATAAGAGAAAGATTAAGAAAAAAGTGTTTGATATTTACATGATCAGAAAAAGACAATATAAATATGATGTCACCCAGAAAGTCTAAAGACTTGTCGAACATCAAAGATCCTATTGAGTTCGTGGTCTCACGGGGTGGAGATACATAGTGAGTTCCGCAATTATTCGAGAAGGATGACTGCAGTATAAAGCGACATCCTCGTCGGGACGAGGATGGTTGCATCCTAGACAGTCCTTATACGATGGAAGCCGCAACACGCGGCATTGTCTAAGCGTTTTTCTAGCCCGCGGAGGAGTCCTCGCGTGCGAGTTATATAACAAAATGGCCGGTCTGCGGCGTCCATGGTCCTCTCGGTGGTCGTTCATGTGCTATAGCTGGAACGCAGGGAAGGAAGGACGGAAGGAAAGGGTTCTATGGGACTCTCTGCGTTAGGCTAGGTTAAGTCGGTTGGGTCTTTAACCGAGGCGAGGGAATGCCAGCGGAGCGTAGAGCCGAGTTATCATCTCGGTCGTACGATTCGGAATGAAACGAAACGAAACGAAACGAGTGAATGAGCCCACTCGCGCGTTACCGGAGGGACCCTACCGTTCTGGATGATTGGCCTTTTATATGCCGGCGATCATTCCTCTTCAAGGAAGAAATCTCAGGATCACGGTCAACCACGCCACCACCATTCTCCCCATCGAAACTAAACTATCCCGAGAGAAACCCAGACTTGTTTCTGATTGGATCCCCGGCTATATGATCGGTTCAGATTCGTTGGAATGAAAGCATGCTAATCCGATAATTTGTTAAAATTGATTCGACGCGCTGAAGTTTGTTTTTTTACGGTTACAGTCCGTTAGAAATTTAATCGACTCTGAAGCTGCCCGACCAAGATCGGATGGTGATTTCTACCTGTGGGGCAGAGAAAGCGTATTCTGCTGCAAAAATGTTGCTATTCTTTCGAAATTGTTGCATTGTGGATAATTATCTAAGTAGGTTCAGTGGTTTGATGCACTATTTGTTGAGGCAAGATGTTACCTTAATGTGATTCGTTCCATCGGTTCCACAATTTCGACTCTGGCGAAAGACTTCTCTTCGAGTTGAAGTCACTTCCATTTACGGAACTGTAATCTACTTCATCTGCAGTTTATAATATTATGTATATCGCCGATTCATTCGCGTCACACTTTTTTATTGAACATTCCACTATACACAAAGACCCTGTGAGCGCTGTTTTGCCACATCACACGCCGGCGAAAGCGACACAAAAGACGTCGTCAAAAAGCGTTCGCCGGAGCACTATCAAAAGCCAGATCGCCGTACATGACAAGCAACACCCTACACGATCAGATATCGATAGCAATCGGTCGAAGTGTCCGACGTGGTGTACGCTTGATTCAGCATTAAAACATAGACTCCCGTGATAGTGCACAATACGCCGCGATTCATTTTCTTATCACAATTTATGATGTTTAAAATCATTTCGCAGATTGTTAAAAAGATGAAACTTACAAAAAATCCCATAGTTCTCTAACTGTCTTCCGACGTTCCTTCTCGGTCCATGGGAAATGGGTGTTCTGACGCGGACGTGTTTAAAGAAGTGATCGACGCATCTCGCTCGCATAGTGAAACGATTCAGCTCCGTTTCGCTATGCGTTTCATTCCGCGGGCCACAATGCGACTCTGATGAAACGATACGATCGATTATTCCCGCGAGGATAATCGCGGCCATCAAAAGGACCTGGCCACTAAGCCGCAAGGTCGCCGCTGGGCGTGCCGGTCGAACGAAAAGATTCTCATTTCACAGCCGACGGGTTCGCATAACCAGTGTACTACACTCTTCCTCTGGCTTTTTTCCTGCGTCGTCCTTGCCGTTTCGATCTGCATGATCTCCAGGGATCCGCGGCAGAACGACCACGATCTTCGTCGGTCGCCGTGTGCTCTGGTTTTCAATTCGCCAAAGCCAATTAAGTCCCGAACAAGAGGCTTTCTATTCGTCCGAGAATCTTTAGAGGATCAAGGGAAATTCAATTTCGCGAGGATGAATTAACCAGATGGACCTGTGAATGGCGTTTCGAGGAGGTCGATTGTAAGAAGAAATCGCTGGGAAGAACCTCGCGATTGGATTTTTATTTCCATGGACAATGGGTGATTTAGCTACGGGCATGGGAAAGACATACTGTTCGGAGCTTTTTTTATGGGTTTCGTTGCCGCCGATTCTTTGAAAGGAACGCAGGCGGGGGAGTCCGCTTTATGTTTCGTAAATGAATCCTCCTGTAGTGGGACGGGGGGGAATTCGACGAAGAAATCGCACTCTTGTTATTCACGCAATTCAATATTCCTATCCTTGTACTTTTAATCAATAACGACTTCAAGTCACAGTTTCGTTGCAGTTATTTTGTTAGGGGAATCTTCACACATAAAGTCTGCAATCTACTTATCACAATTTATCCTATAAAGTAGTGAAACAGTCATCTAAAGCATTAATTTCGTGTATGTGCACCTGAATTTTAAAGATTTTTCTTCACTGAAATGGAGAGTGTCGGCGTTGTCATAATCGCGTTTACCGTCCACTCGGCTCCACGCGGTAATTACATAATTCAATCAGCCGGCAAAACCTGGGCGCAACAAAACGCAACCGTGGGAGTGCAGTGAACCTGGTCCCATCGCGCGAACATAATTTCGACATATCCCTCGAAAGATGTGTCTAATTCCGCTGGCGTTACTCAATCAATCCCGGCGAATAACGTTCTCGGTATCTCCGGCAACGTTTGTATCGTGTAATTGATGCGCCTATTCACACGAAAGCTGCCGAAGGTAATTTGAATTAAATGCGTAAATGCTTGCATTAGATGCACGTGGAACGATCCCGCGCGATACGGTGTCAGAATCTTTATTAGCCGGTTCTCACCTGTTTCTGCTATTCGCTTGTCTTCCTTAATTACTTCTATCCCTTCGAGTCGTTCGTCCGCTTATGCCGTCGAGCGTTTAATCTTTTTGTTGTGACTTATTTATTTAATTGCACCGGAATACTGGTTTCAACACGTACCGGGATCGAAATTCTCACGTGGATTTGTCTATGCGACTCCATCGCAGACCTCGTTCGTTCGGATTACTCGTTTCTTCCACGGTTACAAGTATTTACGCTTCTTGTTCGATCCTATTAGGCTCGCCATATCAAACGCATTTTTCCAAATGCGGGAACGTGTAAACTCGTTCCTAACATCGGTATTATCTTCCCACTTCAATTATTTTCTTCGTCCGTTCCGTTTCTTCTTCCAGCGTGTCCCGAGTATACAGTGTTTTTCTCGGGTTTTGCTTCTGCGATGTCTTTAGCTGCCATTAACGCGGCTGATGGAAGATGGTGATCATCTTTTCAACGTCTCTTCCGTATTTGCTTCGTTAAAGTATTCGTTAAGTATTAATACGATAGTGTAAATTCGCGATTCAGTTAATAGCGAGCACAAAGTCTTCTTGCTCAAATTATTCTTCACATAAATTACTGAACATGTAAGAAAATCACATCCGAAGGAAATATTATAGCTCGGAAAAGGTTTTGAGTTAAACCTGATTGATAATGATCTGCAGTCCGTTAATTACTGATCTGAGAAGCTCCCTTGCCAGACTCCAGCGAGAAAAACGAGGTCGTACCAACGGGAAATTCGTCTGTGTACTAACATCTGTTGATTCCTGTCGGTTTTGGGTGTATGTATGAAGGAAATATGGTAGCTCGGAAAAGGTTTTGAGTAAAACCTGATTGATAATGATCTGCAGTCCGCTAATTACTGATCTGAGAAGCTCCCTTGCCAGACTCCAGCGAGAGAAACGAGGTCGTACCAACGGGAAATTCGTCTGTGTACTAACATCTGTTGATTCCTGTCGGTTTCGGGTGTATGTATGAAGGAAATATGATAGCTCGGAAAAGGTTTTGAGTAAAACCTGATTGATAATGATCTGCAGTCCGCTAATTACTGATCTGAGAAGCTCCCTTGCCAGACTCCAGCGAGAGAAACGAGGTCGTACCAACGGGAAATTCGTCTGTGTACTAACATCTGTTGATTCCTGTCGGTTTGGGGTGTATGTATGAAGGAAATATGGTAGCTCGGAAAAGGTTTTGAGTAAAACCTGATTGATAATGATCTGCAGTCCGCTAATTACTGATCTGAGAAGCTCCCTTGCCAGACTCCAGCGAGAAAAACGAGGTCGTACCACCGGGAAATTCGTCTGTGTACTAACATCTGTTGATTCCTGTCGGTTTGGGGTGTATGTATGAAGGAAATATGGTAGCTCGGAAAAGGTTTTGAGTAAAACCTGATTGATAATGATCTGCAGTCCGCTAATTACTGATCTGAGAAGCTCCCTTGCCAGACTCCAGCGAGAGAAACGAGGTCGTACCAACGGGAAATTCGTCTGTGTACTAACATCTGTTGATTCCTGTCGGTTTCGGGTGTATGTATGAAGGAAATATGATAGCTCGGAAAAGGTTTTGAGTAAAACCTGATTGATAATGATCTGCAGTCCGTAATTACTGATCTGAGAAGCTCCCTTGCCAGACTCCAGCGAGAGAAACGAGGTCGTACCAACGGGAAATTCGTCTGTGTACTAACATCTGTTGATTCCTGTCGGTTTCGGGTGTATGTATGAAGGAAATATGATAGCTCGGAAAAGGTTTTGAGTAAAACCTGATTGATAATGATCTGCAGTCCGCTAATTACTGATCTGAGAAGCCCCCTTGCCAGACTCCAGCGAGAAAAACGAGGTCGTTCCACCGGGAAATTCGTCTGTGTACTAACATCTGTTGATTCCTGTCGGTTTCGGGTGTATGTATGAAGGAAATATGATAGCTCGGAAAAGGTTTTGAGTAAAACCTGATTGATAATGATCTGCAGTCCGCTAATTACTGATCTGAGAAGCTCCCTTGCCAGACTCCAGCGAGAAAAACGAGGTCGTACCAACGGGAAATTCGTCTGTGTACTAACATCTGTTGATTCCTGTCGGTTTCGGGTGTATGTATGAAGGAAATATGATAGCTCGGAAAAGGTTTTGAGTAAAACCTGATTGATAATGATCTGCAGTCCGCTAATTACTGATCTGAGAAGCCCCCTTGCCAGACTCCAGCGAGAAAAACGAGGTCGTTCCACCGGGAAATTCGTCTGTGTACTAACATCTGTTGATTCCTGTCGGTTTCGGGTGTATGTATGAAGGAAATATGATAGCTCGGAAAAGGTTTTGAGTAAAACCTGATTGATAATGATCTGCAGTCCGCTAATTACTGATCTGAGAAGCTCCCTTGCCAGACTCCAGCGAGAGAAACGAGGTCGTACCAACGGGAAATTCGTCTGTGTACTAACATCTGTTGATTCCTGTCGGTTTCGGGTGTATGTATGAAGGAAATATGATAGCTCGGAAAAGGTTTTGAGTAAAACCTGATTGATAATGATCTGCAGTCCGCTAATTACTGATCTGAGAAGCCCCCTTGCCAGACTCCAGCGAGAAAAACGAGGTCGTTCCACCGGGAAATTCGTCTGTGTACTAACATCTGTTGATTCCTGTCGGTTTCGGGTGTATGTATGAAGGAAATATGATAGCTCGGAAAAGGTTTTGAGTAAAACCTGATTGATAATGATCTGCAGTCCGCTAATTACTGATCTGAGAAGCTCCCTTGCCAGACTCCAGCGAGAAAAACGAGGTCGTACCAACGGGAAATTCGTCTGTGTACTAACATCTGTTGATTCCTGTCGGTTTCGGGTGTATGTATGAAGGAAATATGATAGCTCGGAAAAGGTTTTGAGTAAAACCTGATTGATAATGATCTGCAGTCCGCTAATTACTGATCTGAGAAGCCCCCTTGCCAGACTCCAGCGAGAAAAACGAGGTCGTTCCACCGGGAAATTCGTCTGTGTACTAACATCTGTTGATTCCTGTCGGTTTCGGGTGTATGTATGAAGGAAATATGATAGCTCGGAAAAGGTTTTGAGTAAAACCTGATTGATAATGATCTGCAGTCCGCTAATTACTGATCTGAGAAGCTCCCTTGCCAGACTCCAGCGAGAAAAACGAGGTCGTACCAACGGGAAATTCGTCTGTGTACTAACATCTGTTGATTCCTGTCGGTTTCGGGTGTATGTATGAAGGAAATATGATAGCTCGGAAAAGGTTTTGAGTAAAACCTGATTGATAATGATCTGCAGTCCGCTAATTACTGATCTGAGAAGCCCCCTTGCCAGACTCCAGCGAGAAAAACGAGGTCGTTCCACCGGGAAATTCGTCTGTGTACTAACATCTGTTGATTCCTGTCGGTTTCGGGTGTATGTATGAAGGAAATATGATAGCTCGGAAAAGGTTTTGAGTAAAACCTGATTGATAATGATCTGCAGTCCGCTAATTACTGATCTGAGAAGCTCCCTTGCCAGACTCCAGCGAGAGAAACGAGGTCGTACCAACGGGAAATTCGTCTGTGTACTAACATCTGTTGATTCCTGTCGGTTTGGGGTGTGTGTATGTAAGATCGAAAAAGTGTATAGGTCTGGTAAGTGCAGTGGGCGCATCGTCCGACGCGCTGTATATAGGAAAACGTCGGCGCGGCTTGATATACCGGCAGTTCCGCCTGGCGGAATCACAGGACGATACAAACTGGAAAGAGGGGAAAAACGAAGAGGGAAGAAAAAGAAGACGAAGGCAAAGAAGGGGAACGAACGAAGAAATACTGGAGCCGAGTGGCGCACATGCGGCTCCGTTCGTCTCTGTTCAGCCCGTGGAACGATGCGCTCTCGGGCTTGAACTTATGTTACCGGCTGCCGCGGCTCTCTCGCTACGGTTATAGCGCTGCTGAGCTCGAAGAATGTTGCTGAGGAATCATAGACGGACGTGCTGCGAGTGACTGCCACGCAAAAGGACATTAGAGAACTAGGCTCTCTCGGAGCCGCTTCTCGGACTATACTACGGCTCTCGCACTCGCTCGTTCCATGACTCTTAGAATTTCCTCGCGGACGTGTACACATCCTTCAGCCTGCTCCGCCGTCTTTCTTCACGTTCGACGGGAAAATTGAAATGCACACGGCCGTCTCATGGGGGAAGGATTTCCTTTTTTTTCCCTCTCTATCCCTTGGAAGGGAGCCAGGTGTCTGTGTGCTACGCTCTATTCCCTGGGAACTCATATAATTCGATTGGTTTCCCTTGTTTCACGGGGATCCCAGTCTTGTATTCTTTACATCGGATCGTGATTCGGTGTTTGATCTTTCTATCATTTTGCATTTTGCCCTGTGTCAATGGAGCCTTGCAATTTATTTTTATGATTTAGTTAATTCATGTATTTTATCCTTATATTATTTTGTTTTCGTTTTTTGTTCGGTCAATTTTTGTATTTCACCCATTCCTCACTGGAAATATTCAAACATGGTATACCTACATTGCACAGATATGAGCCGCTTTTTTTGAAAGTGGTATAAGTCCACTTTCGGAAAAAATGAATTAATGGTAATTCTAGCAAGATGTAGACATCCTCTTTTTATATTTATAATCATACATTCAATGGAACACGATTTCTTGATAAAGCAATTAAAAGAATTTTAGCTATGGAATGTTATCGCAAAAATATTTTTTTTGAAAGTGAAACAAGTCCATTTCTAATAACCATGGTTAAAACAACTTTCTAATTGCAATTATTATTGATTATTACGACTTCAGTGTGCGCTGCCCTTTAGCAGATATTAGCTAGTGCCTTAAAAACAACATCGTAAACAAGATAACGGAATTATTGCAATGATGATGTGGTGAGAAGTAATTTCACTAATTTTGTTTAGCATTCTTTCGCAAGTCCTATTGTTTGGTTTGTGTTTCGTGTTAGTTTGTGTTTGTGTTTGGTTGTGAGTATTATTCAAATATAATTGTTATCAAAGCAGAGAGTCAAAGTTTTAGATAAATAATATTTCATACAGTTATTGCAATGAGTTCACATACCTATCAAAAAGACTATTCAGTAATCAGTTTGGTCTGATAGTGATGTTGGTAAGTAATAGAAATTATAAAATGACTGAAAATATGCTGGATGAGGATTAAAAGGGATGAACCGCACAACATTTGTTACAAAACTAGTATGGAAGAAAGTGCTGCATTTAAAGTAATTTTTTTATTTGGAAAACAAGGAAGACCCAAACATCTCAGCAAAATTACTATGTTGCCGCTGTATAATACATCCAAACCTATAACAAGAGAGAAATATAGCGATATGATGAGTTTACTGCCTTACATACCACCTATTTACCATGAATCCTTCACTATGCTAACTGTAAAGGAGAAATGAGTTTGAAATATAAATATTTTTTTAGTTTTAGTTATCTTAACGAAGTAATTACATTTTACACTTGTTTATTTATATCTTCTTTTTTAATAGAACTGAAATTAATTCATAATAAACTTGATTATTCGTGTATTTACATGTCTTCGTTTTAATTATTTTTTACATTAAAAATCCATTTCAGTATAGCAAATGTCTGTAGAAATATGGACTTAAATTAAATGTTATTATTGAAAGTGGTATTAGTCCATTTGAAGCTAAAAAATCGTTTGTTTTCTTTAACAATTTTAATAATCATTATTGCATAATAAAATTAAACAGGTTTACAGTGTTAAAAAGATCACCCAAATTGATTAACGTTTGCCAATATTTTTAAATTAATTCAAACGCAAACCCTTAAATATCGCGATGTATGAAAAAATGGACTTATACCACTTTCAAAAATAACGGCTCATATATTCAACGATGAATGGAAGATGAGAGACGTATTTTATTGCTGTATATTACATTCGATTGTCCATCTCGCTGCAGCATGTTCAAGAGTCAGGAATCATTCCTGACAGATAGATGTGCAGTTAACACATGATAGTTCTGAAGGAGAATAATAAATTGGTAGCTGATACTCAACATGCCTCACCTCGACGTAGAAAATATGAATGATACCGAACCGAATAGTTCATTACACATAGAGATTATCCTTCAATCTACTCGAAGCTATATTTTTGAAGAAAAGAAAATAGAAGATATATCATCTAGAATAGTTATGTAATGATCAAAATGAAAAAAACATTCATCAATGTCATAATCTCGCAGTTTTCCATTTTACTTCTTTATATTAGTCATAAACGCACATGCAATCCGTAGTAAATTGCCATTAAGTGGGAACAGCATCCCAGCAAACAGTGCAAACAATGTCAGCCATGGTTCCCGCGAAAGAACTAAGAGCAATGCAAGAACTTTTCGATACGGTGAAATTCGTCACACCCAGGACAAGTGAAGGAGCCCTGAAAAGAATGATGCGGAGGCTGGAGAAGTAAAAACCCTTCGGAGGAAGAGCCTCTCCCTCTTGCGGTCTGCCTACGCCCCGAGACGATGTTGCATTGTGTACGTACAATATTAACCGCGATATGCGGGGACGACAAAAGGACCACGAAAGTGCAACGGGCACGCTGCACCGCTGCGAACCAACGCAACGGCACGGGACGAATGAATGATTCAGAGCCGTGACTGCAACGACAGCCCCGCTGCCACTAGCTAATGCAGAGACGCGTGTGCCGTTGGGTATTCTTGCATCGAATAACGCCATGGGTTTCAGCATACGCGTCTATTTGTGATTAAACATTTTCCACAATATTAGTGATGATTAGACTGCGGATTTTATACATTTATGACAAAAGTGGGTATTTGTAATTTAAAGTAGTGGACATTTTAAAAATAGTTAAGGACATCAACGTATTAGTTTCAGCTTAATAGAATAATTAAAAGAATAATACAATTTTTATTTGGCTCCTGTGTCCTGCAATCAATGCAAACATTTTTTATTCTGCATAAAGATCCGCAGTCTAGTGATGATTAATAATTTTGTACCGGTGAAAATTTCAGGACCGTGCAAAAGAAAATTTCTTCAGTTCATCAGGATCGATATCTTGAAGATCACGGAGCTAATGAGTCGGTTAAAGTCAAATATTATGAAGACCGATCAGAATCTCCCAAGACTTTTAGAAAAGTTTAAAGTTCACTCGCTTTCAAGCGAATCAACGGCAGGCAGCTCGATGGACGTGAACTTAACGCGTGTCTCATGGCGCGAAAGGTCTTGAACTTAATAGTAAATCCATTAGACACGCAATTGCTTTTATTACTGCCACTCCACTGGTATTCGCAGCGTTTAATTACCTAGTATGGACGAGCTGCTTTCTCCATCTAACCGTTTTGCTAAGTTTATTACCCTTTCAGGAGGAATACCTCAAAAGGCACTTATAGATAAATATGTAAGTAATGGTTCTTTGTGTTTCCGTTTAAAAATACTTGATCATTCGTTAGGAACAAAATTCGTATTGTGAACAAAATGAACTTTCTCCTCGATCTAATACACATTGAAATTTATTACTTGTTCCCGGATAACAAACATTATCTCACGATGAGCAGCGGTTTAATTCATCTAACCCGACCCCGATCGGTTCCTCACACTTTCGTTTTCTCTCGGAGGATGACCATTTACATATGTCGTTCGTGAATTTTATCGCTGCTGGAGCAAGGTTGTCCGAGGACACGCACATGTCGAGACCGAGACCAGCCAGAAGTTAAAATTATTCTTCCTCAGTAGAATTCCTAGGCATTTCTCGCCACTTCGGCTGGAGAACACGCTCCCTGAATACTAACAAGCCGGGCGCTGTTCGCACACGCCTATCGATACACGACAATCGATTTAAGATATTGCCGATTGCGCAACAAGTCACCCTGAAAACACACTTGTTGCCCGACGGCGATAGCTACTACGAACGTCGACCTCGAACGCTCATTTTTGACATTCCTTGTGATCGGTAATTCGTGACGGCACCTTCTGAAGCGTTTCCAACTGATAATGGGGCGGACACACGCTAGAGCGGTCATTCTGAGCTGAGCTTAATGGGAAGGACTGTCTCGTTGATGGAAATACCTTTAACGTGAAAAGACTATTTCGGACAAAATGAATTTTTATTTAACTACTTCTTCCCACAATCGATACAGAATATTTTTATTTTGCATAAAGATCCGCAGTCTAATTACACTGTCCAACACCAAATTTGTTCCCTAATTACTGTTGGGTCCTTCTTATAGAGTTTTTTGCGCTGATTCCAAATCTGTTCTTAATTTTTTTCCTATACGCACAGTTTTTGAGAAACATGACTTCGAAAAAAAAACATATTTTCAACTTTAAACAAATATTGTAGTGTTATCATAAAAGATATTGAATTGTTCTTTATAGCAAAAGATTCTGTAAACTTTCCCGAATACAGCGATATCCAATATTAATACATTATGATTGTTTAAACATGTTTAAACAATAATTAAAGACGGAGAGACACCACTTTTGCACCAATGTTTGAGGACATTTTTCAATTTATCTCAAAAAATAAGGGTCCAGCGGAAAATCGAACTATACCATGCGATAGAGCAGACTTTTATCTTGAGAAACACCGCTTTGAAGTTTGAAACGTCGACGTTTTTTTCGAACCAGAAAGCAAAATATCTTCACCCGACATGAGTTGCCGCCAGTGGCGCTCACCACTACAACGGTCGTTCGCCGCTCCGTATCCCGTTGCTGCGCCATATCTCGTCCCGAGCGCCACTGACGGCAACTCATGTCGGGCGAAGATATTTTGCTTTCTGGTTCGAAAAAGGCGTCGACGATCCAAACTTGACAGGGTGGCTTTTCAAGAAAAAAGTCTGCTCTATCGAGTGGTATAGTTCGATTTTCCGCTGGACCCTTATTTTTTGAGATAAATTGAGAAGTATCCTCAAAAATTGGTGCAAAAGTGGCGTCTCTCCGTCTTTAATGATTTTTTAAACATGTTTAAACATTTATAATGTATTAATATTGGATATCGCTGTATTCGGGAAAGTCTACAGAATCTTTTGCTGCAAAGAACAATTCAATATCTTTCATAATAACATCACAATATTTGTTTAAAGTTGAAAAATATGTTTTTTTTTCAAAGCCATGTTCCTCAAAAACTGTGCGTATAGGAAAAAAATTAAAAACAGATTCGAAATCTGCGCAAAATACTCTATAAGAAGGACCCAACAGTAATTAGGGAACATAAAAAAAATTGAAATTTGTTGGACAGTGTTATCAGTGAATATACAGGGTGTCCCAAAATTCCTTCAACAGCCGGAAATGGGAGGTTCCTGAGATCGTTTGAAGCAACATTTTCCTTTGCAAAAATGTTATCCGCGGCTTTGTTTAGGAGTTATTAACGAAAAACACGGACCAATCAGAGCGCGACCTAGACGCGAGTTGGCATAGTAGTCATGGCGCGCCAACTGTCTATTGGCCGACTGTGCCAACTCGCGTCTAGGTCGCACTCTGATTGGTCCGTGTTTTTCGTTAATAACTCCTAAACAAAGCCGCGGATAACATTTTTGCAAAGGAAAATGTTGCTTCAAATGATCTCGGGAACCTCCCATTTCCGGCTGTTGAAGGAATTTTGGGACACCCTGTATAGGTTATCTCAGCTGAAGGGGGCCACCTAAATATCTCCTTTATTTTTAATGGCACAAAAAGAAATACTTATGGCATAATTTAAATGGTATCGAAGGAGGAATATCATAGAAGAACAATTTTTTTGTCCGGTTATTTTGTCATAGTTTTTTCAAGGTCATCGTTATAATTTATCGGGAAAACTTTTTTGTTTATTTCATCTTGTTAATGACTTCTTCAGCATATTCAAATGTGTTTTTCAGCCGCTATGAGATGGAATAAAAAAAATAAGTTCTCCCGATAAAAAAATAACGATGACCTTGAAAAAACTATGAAAAAATAACCGAACAAAAGAAATGGTTCTTCTATGATATTCCTCCTTTGCTACCGTTTAAATTATGCCATAAGTATCTTTTGTGCCATTAAAAATAGGGGAGATATTTGTACTCCTGTATACTCTATTCAATTTGATGATACATTTAGAAACAAGCAAGCGATTCCCCATCATTTGCTAACAAGGAAATGCCACCGGCACTGTGTCTCGCGACCAAAATCGTTGTCCAGCTAGCATGCATTGGAAACATTGTGTGAGGGCAGTTACCGTGGCGAAACTCGCGATCCAAGGTTAAAATTCCAGAAGAGACCGTAGGATTGTCTGCAGCGTGGCGCGTCAGGATTCATTAAAAGAATCCGGCTTCATAAAAAAGCACAATAGACAATTGTTCTCCTCGGGACACGACGGTGTCCGTGGAAAGGCAGCCTTCAGGCCGGAGACAATCATTTCCAAGACGCATCTTCCGCAGCCCACGCAGTCTCACACCTGACGCTCACACATACGCGTTCGCATGATCACGCGCGTGTCGCACACACACACACACACATACACATCCGCGCGAAACATTCCCTCGGTTCCGATCGCAAAAAGAGCGGCGTACGAAAGGATCGTCGGACAGTGGCCACTCTTGATCCAATTTACAGATCGTAGATCAGGATGGCGCGGACACGGGGGACCGTCCGAGTGGATCGAGGAGGATCGAGGAGGATCGAATAGACTTCTATTGTCTGTACGCTCGCATTCCTAGGCAGGTGACGCCATAAATTCACCTGGAATCGCTGGAAACCCAACTGCCAACCCATTTCACTCGATTCCCCTGTGCCCTGGGGTCCTTTTAACTTCGCCGCGAGCCATTTAATGGCTTCGAATCGTGTGAGGATGTCGGTGTCCGGACGGAACGTGCGAGAACTTAATTAAAAAATCATCGGGCGGAACCCGATTGAGCGACAGGCATCGGGAACGAGGAAACCCAAATATTTCTGGGATTTCTAATCATAGGCTACGAACTTGAAATTTGTTTGCTGTGGAATTTGGAAGAATTAATCGGACAATTGTCACTACAACTGTATGTATGAACAACTATACAAATTTCTCTGATCATCGCTTGAATTTCGCTGATCATTCGATATTCCTAATCCTCTTCAACAAAACCTGCATAATCCTATCTGGAACTTGATCCCCAAAAGAATCTGATACACCTCCAACTACTGCTAAAATCCTTGAACAGTCCTAAAAAAAGTTTGAAAAACTCGACACCACTCCTCAGATCGATACTCTTCGAAGATACAGGCGACGCATAGTAATCTCCTCGAATGCAACTCTCGCAGCCCACATGGGTTTCCATTTTCATTTCATCTGAACCTTCGTGGTAGAGGACAAAGCAGACGTACACAAACTCGAAGAAAAATCTCCTCTAGAACTGGTGTGGCTGATGTTAAAAGTCAACAATGTTCTTGGTTCTCTGTCGATCAGAATAAGTGAAGCGAGGGAATTGCGTTGGCCTCTCCAGGTTGATCCAGATCAGGTTGAAAGGCTCTCGCGAACGATCAAGCCGGTTGCAGGACGCGAGGCGCTTCAATTTATGTGACAACTATGCAAAGAAGCGGTTTCGAGATAAGCGGTAGTCGCGAGGGCTCCAGGATCCGGCGAAAGAATCGTCCGAGACGCTTTTTCGCTAGCCAACCGGTTCTCGATGGGGGTCTGCCCCCCTTATTTCGAAAAGCTACGCTAGAATTTCGAGTTTATCGGGGATCTTGAACAGCTCGCGTCCCTCTCGGCGCGAAACTTTTACGAAACTGTGAACGACTCTCCTCTTCGCTCCTCCGCTACGCTGTGTTCCTGCTTCATCTTTTATTCAGTCGCTATCACCCTCGGTTCTAAATCCCGGCAGTCATGAGCGACAGCGACGGCTCTTCCCTCGTTGCTCCGAAGACGTTTCCTTAGATCACTCGGAGAAGAAGAGCTACGAGCATAGAAACTCCATTGCTAGAGCGGGGGAGGAGCGACCGAGGGCAGCAACAGGGAGAGGAGAGAGAGAGGAGAGGGTGGTAGACTACCACGTAGCCAGAGAATGTAAACGTGGGCGGTAGTTTACATAGAACTTTGAGCGGTTTCGAGACGATGTCGGCTGGCAATGGCTCTCGCCGGGTAAGGGCAGTAATTCAAATCGACAGTAGCATCCATTTGGTTAAGGAGGCCTTACCGAGATACGAATCAGTGATTTATAACTGGCTGCCGGAATGCGTGCGGACGTGCCGATGTCTCTTCCAACATCATCGATATCCATTATTGAGCCGCTTCGTTCACCCCCGGGGCACACCGATCTTCACGAACTTCGTGTTGACCGGCGAAATACTCCCCCGCCAAACAACCTTCTCCTCTCGCGAATCCGAAAGGCTGCCAGTCTGTCCTTTTCACCGATCGAGCGAAACTGTTTTATAAATCAGATTTGTTCATCAGACTTTAACCAACGATGCCCCGACACCCAATAGCGGGACTTTACCGTTAGGTTTAGATTAGGAAGCGGTGCTGTTAGATATGGGTTAGGTCAACAGTCGGCAGCCTAAGTGCTTAAGCACCTCTGCTAATATGTATAGGTCAGATAGCTTTACTGTTAGGCGTCTGTGTTGCCAGACGGCTTTACTGTGCAATACCCTTGCTACTAAACAGCTATTGGCAAAGTTGATAGTTATTGTTTTACACACCAGGTTGCAATTGAACTTGGAATTACCAATCCTTTAAAAGTCAAGGCTTTAACACGTTTGCTACCAGCATTTACTTTAGCAAGAATTTATGATGTCGGCGCCAGGTTCGATCATTCATAAAGAGACAGCAAATGTGCAATTATTTAACCATGTATCTCGATGTTTCGATCCCTATACGGATCATTTTCACAAAGAACATTTATTGCGTCTGAAAATAATGCAAGAAAATTATAATTTGTCAAAAATATTATAACACAGCCGTGTAGATCCAAAAAATCAAACAAAAATAATAGACTTACTTGATGCGGCAAGAAAAGGGAAAAACATTTTAAACGAAAATTATGAGTTACACAAAGACAAACTTCCATCCATGGTGGCAGATATGTAACTGAAACCATGTGCTAACCCAAAAGTAAGAGTGTGAAATGTCATACATATAGACAACAGTTTACTGATTGGTTGGTCGATATCGATCAATGGTGAATCTCAATCACCTCTGGCGGCGATTTTGAACAGCGCGAACTTATAGACAATTAAAATAAACATTGAATTGCAACATTATCAACGAAAAAATAACTGGATTTCTTTTTATTAAACAAAACTAAATTTTTGTATTCACACTCATTGTGATTGTACCACATTTGCGAAAATGAAAGAGGAGAAAGAAAAAATTCAGAATCTAAATTATATTGGAAAAATCATCATAACACATTACTGATTCAATAATGCCGCGTAGTAATCATGAATCTTAGGTGTTTCGTACCTAAGATTCACGCTTTGTTGTTTAATCATATGAATGGTTTCCAATAATAACACTGTCCAACACCAAATTTGTTCCCTAATTACTGTTGGGTCCTTCTTATAGAGTTTTTTGCGCTGATTCCAAATCTGTTCTTAATTTTTTCCCTATACGCACAGTTTTTGAGAAACATGGCTTTGAAAAATAAACATATTTTTCAATTTTAAACAAATATTGTGGTGTTATTATAAAAGATATTAAATTGTTCTTTATAGCAAAAGATTCTGTAGACTTTCCCGAATACAGCGATATCCAATATTAATACATTATGATTGTATAAACATGTTTAAACAATGATTAAAGGCGGAGAGACACCACTTTTGCACCAATGTTTGAGGATATTTTTCAATTTATCTTAAAAAATAAGGGTCCAGCGGAAAATCGAACTATACCACTCGATAGAGCAGACTTTTATCTTGAGAAGCCACCCTGTCAAGTTTCGATCGCCGACGTTTTTTTCGAACCAGAAAGCAAAATATCTTCGCCCGACATGAGTTGCCGCCAGTGGCGCTCACCACTACAACGGTCGTTCGCCGCTCCGATCCCGTCGCTGCACCATATCTCGATCCGAGCGCCACTGGCGGCAACTCATGTCGGGCGAAGATGTTTTGCTTTCTGGTTCGAAAAAAACGTAGACGATCCAAACTTGACAGGGTGGCTTCTCAAGATAAAAGTCTGCTCTATCGAGTGGTATAGTTCGATTTTCCGCTGGACCCTTATTTTTTAAGATAAATTGAAAAATATCCTCAAAAATTGGTGCAAAAGTGGCGTCTCTCCGCCTTTAATGATTGTTTAAACATGTTTAAACATTCATAATGTATTAATTTTGGATACCACTGTATTCGGGAAAGTCTACAGAATCTTCTGCTGCAAAGAACAATTCAATATCTTTTATAATAACATCACAATATTTGTTTAAAGTTGAAAAATATGTTTTTTTTTCAAAGCCATATTCCTCAAAAACTGTGCGTATAGGAAAAAAATTAAAAACAGATTCGGAATCAGCGCAAAAAACTCTATAAGAAGGACCCAACAGTAATTAGGGAACATAAAAAAAGTTGAAATTTGTTGGACAGTGTAATCTTAGAGATTAATCTTAGATTAATCTTTTTCTTGTATTATTTTCAGACGCGATAAATGTTCTTTGTGAAAATGATCGGCATAAGGATCGAATTTGCTGTCTCTTCATGAATGATCGAACCTGGCGCCGAAATCCTAAATTCTTGTCATTCAATTTTCGATCGAGAAACATATTTCAACATTTACTTTAGCAATAACACAACTATAATATTCTATCAAATTGCAACGGATTCTATTATAAAACATAAAAAAATCTAAGCACAGAAAATTTACAATTTTTTGCTCTATGTAAAATACAAACTTATGATCGTCGCACACTACAAGCGATCGCTTCAAAGAAAGCGTTGATTCTTCTTGTTCGCCTGCACCGTTTTCGCATTTTGGCTAATTTCCTTTCATAACATGCATGTTGATCAATCAAACTATTAATTACCAAACGATTTGCATCTTTAATTTACATTTCAGACGGAAAATCGACTCTTCACCGTCACAGTCTTGCCTAATCAAAATGATGTCTCTATTTCACGGGTTCGAGGTAGTTCTGTTAGTAGCGTCATCCACATACGTATGTCCGTGAACAGGCATGGAATATCGACGAATGTGTTAACAGCGTCCGTTTTATGGAACTGGTTAGATATCGTGGAACATTCGCTATCACCTAATGGCCCACGAGAAACGTATTCACTAGGAAGTTGGATTTACAGCTTCACGCTGCGATAGTGCCACTGCGATGAATTTTCCACGCCTCACTGTCTCCATAATTCACGGCTTATCTCGTATACTTTCGGTTTCGGGCGTCTGTTCAAAGTCACTGCGAAAACGAAAATGTGCTTATTTGTCGTCGGGAATAATTCACTGTACGCTATTCTCAAATGAAATACTTTTCACGACTTTTCTAATGAATGAGGATTTTTCTGAAAAATATTTTTCTCAAAGTTTTCCTACCGGCCCTTTGCTCCATTGTCGTTACCAATTTTCTTTCGAGTATGCAAGGTTTCGGTATGTCTCTATTTCGCTCGCATGCAGAAGGGACTTGGAAGGGGACTCCACGGAGTCGTTGAAATCCGCAAACTGGTAAAATACGCGGCTCCGGGGGGTGGCGAACGCAGATGCAGCGACGTTGATACCTCTTAACCTTTTGCGATTTTCTGCGTGACCCCAAAGGGCAAGTATAGGGCCGCGCAATGTAACAATGCATCATCTTGTCGCGCTGGGAGGTTCACTGCTTCAAGGCTGGCCGAACCTGCGACTCCGGCCGCGGAATACAATGGACGGTTCAGGCACCGTCGTCGGTTCAATGCTTACATTATGACTATCCCTGCGGCTTGGCACATGTAACGATACTTATCCACATATCCTTACAGGCTTTGTCTCACATTGCTGGGAGGAGGCGTTCGTGGGATGTAGGCCGTATAAAAATTAATCCCCATTAACGTCTCGCTCGGCCATTATCTTTTGTCACACCCCTTTTTATCGAACCGAAAGCAGTATCCATTTTAACACCCCCGAATTTAATGCCGAAACCTATTCCACATTTGTTCAGTTTCATGTTACACATCATTATATTCGACACGTGACCATTTTTTGACCATTTTGAAATGCCTCTATTGCAAGTTTTCATTGTTCTTTTCTAATTGTAATATCAGTTTCAATATCACTTTTTACTATAAATAAACAATTTAATGATTTCGGCGCCACTGGTTCGATCAAATGTTACTCACTAAGGAATTTTGCAATTTAAATTGTTCTCGACGTTTCGATCCAAATGTGGATCATTTTCAAGAGAAATTTTGCGTCTGTAAAATACTGTAAACTATAGTAATTGTTCAACAATGCCGGGTAATACTAATAAAACTTTGACATACTTGCTATGTGTAAACGAATTATATAAATTCAATGGTGGAACTTTTGAGAAAACTAATTAACACCATGCCGGTAGACGTTAAACTGAAACCATGTGGCCGTTAAGGAAGAACCAAACATCAGAAAAAAGAAAAAATCAGAATACAGAGATCGATGAGTTCTCAAATCAATATTTGGCGGCAATTATGAATCATGCCGGTCCACCATAGCTACTTTACATGTGCTTATATATCATGTAGATGTTATGGTAAAAATTAATAATTGGCATTCAGAATAGTTGAACCAAAAATTACATACAATTACTCTTGTATGTGAGAACACTAAGTGTTTAATTCATGGGTGAAAAACAAATAATGCAACTTGTTATGTGGAAACTTTTTACTATTCCAGCAAAAGTACAATTTTTATTTTTCCTCTGTCTGAATATTCACGGACTTTGTCAAAACACTCGCAAAATCGTACACGAGAGTTAGATAGCGAAGCATTTTGCAGTTTTACGAGGAAAAACGTAAACGTAGCGTAACTATCGTGTTCTAGACTGAAGTATCCCCTTAAATCGAAACACTGGTCTTGCCAGCTGCACTCCGTTCTCCTCTCGTGACGTGTCCCCACGTTTATGTAACCTGCAGTCGGTTTACGAAGGCTCATTAGCCACGGTATTACGTGCCGGAAGAAGATCGCGTGTAAATGATCGGCATTTATGCAGTCAACGATCTGTTCAAGCATCGAATAAACGCTGCACGCTGTTTGTTTTCATCCTGTTTGTACCATATGCCGTTCCGATGGAAATTTTCGATCGTTCTAATTCGTAGGAACAAGTTTGGAACTAGGGTTTATACAAAAACCGACTTTTTAAAAAACCGGTTTTCGGTTTTTAACTTTTCCATGAAACCGGTTTAAACCGGTTTCGGATTTTTACAGATAAAAAATAAGACATGTTTACAACTTAGAATAGAAGTTGTTAATTTTTTTTTTATTTATTAAAGAATTGACAAAATAATACCCTTAAACAATTACAGAAATTAACAAATATTTATGAACATTGTTATTTTACTTCTTTCTTTGATTAATAAAATGTGATTTTAAAAAGCAAAGAACGTCAATTGATTTATTGCTTAGTCGTGTCCTTATTTTAGACACAAAATTTCCAGAAATAGAAAAAACTCGCTCACTTGCTATTGAACTGGGCTTAATTGTCTTTAAAACATTAAATAATAAATCTAAATTTTCTGTTCTTCTATTTGTAGCCTCTAAGATCAAAAAGTCCTTCTTTAATGTTTGAGGACTGGAGGAAGTTGCTTCTTCAGGTTCTTGCAGATATTTATTTATTGCTATTTCCATAGCATTTTTCATCACAGTCTCTATGCGCTGTTTTCATTTCCACATATATATGTATACAGGGTGTCCCAAATTTCGTGATCGTCCCGGAAATGGGAGGTTCTTGAGGTTATTTGAAGCGACATTTTCCTCTACAAAAATGTTCAAGGCAATAATGTTCCCCGACCTTTCTCCGCTATACCACTAACTGTGTACTTTTCGATTACATCGAAATCATTATAGCGGATTAATATAAGTGTTATGTATAAATTAAAAACCGGTTTTTTTACTGAAAAAAACCCGTTTTCGGTTTGCAAAATTTTCTTTCAAAAACCGATTTTGAAAACCGGTTTTTAAAAACCGACAAACCCTATTTGGAACATGTCAGTTTCATCATGAAATTTATGATCCCTATCTTTGAGATGGAAAGGAGCAAATATAATTCGCTAGTTGGAAACTCCTTTATTGTAAAAACAAACACAAAGAATAACACTAAAGATTAAAAACTGCAAATGTTATTATTTGACAGCGGATCTTCTTGCAAAATAAAAATTTTCTACTTGATTTGCAATCAACTGGAGTGAAATGAAAATTTATTTTCTTTCTTAGTATGTGTAATAGGTCGAAAATAATATAACAGTCTTTTTAGGTTCTCCTGATGTTTTCACTGTTTCGAATTACAACTACTCATTTTTGTTATAAATGCATAAAGATCCGCTGTCTAGTTATTGTACTTGTTGATGTAAACGTTTTCACGCATTTTATACTTTCAAAGATGTCGTGAATAGAAAATCTAAAAACGTAAAATTCTGAATTCTTCACGACTTAATAAGACGTTCAGATGAACGCAAAATTAACGACAAATTCGCACGAGTCAAATCGCAAAAATGTGCTTAACGAAACATTGGTGCACTGGTCTCTGAATTGACAGGAGCAAAAGCGGAAAATACGGCATGGTTCGTTAGTATGCAACACGGTTGCAAGGCGCCGACCTCTCTCCTCGTAATCAAGGTTCAATGTCCATACAAAATGTTGCAACAGATTGCTCGAGATAGATGACCTTAGCCGATGATCGCCGCGAATCGCATCCACGTGGGACCTTGCAACGGGTAACACCTTGTAAAAGGAATTGCGTTGATCTCGCCGAGATCGTAGTGGCGCATAATTTTTCATCATCAGCGAAGGTTTCACTGCGCTCGCAGTTGCAGTGGTCATAAATCCGAGATGATGCGAGAAGCCTAAAAGTTTATTAAATTACGAGCGAATTGAATTCCAGCTCGTTTTGATAGTCGTGTTAGATTAAAGAATTCCTCGGTCTGTTGTAATTATCGACGAGTATGAGGAAGAAACTTTTAAGGATTAATATTTTTCTTTTTGTTAGACAACTCGCGGATTAAACGTTGGGTCGAAACGAAGATAGAAACGAAATTCACGGCAACGAGAACGTCCATTAAGGATCTCCTACGTACGGAGAGTGGCTTTTAAGATATGCGCTTTTTAATTCTTTCGTCTTTAGCGTTTGACCTTCGGCCAACGAATACGCTTACCTCATCGATGCCACGACGTTTTGTTGGTTTATGGCGATGATGCACTCGCCTTTAATAACCTACTCGTATCGCATTCTTTTATTGCCCGGCCGGGCGTGAAATCGTGCTTCTGCCAGAGCAAAACACTTAATCAACCACCGACGTGTGATAAATGAAATGAAATTGAATCACAATGGAGCCTAACACGGCGTTTCCAATGATTCCGATTCCAATTATTTTATTCAATCAACTCCAACAATTTCGACGCGCTCGGAATTAGAAATCGAAAGCTCGAAAATCCTTTATAAAATGAACACACACCTAAGAATTATTAAGGAAAAAAGTTCCATATAAAATATCTTTACATCTTCAGAAACGATATCATACTGATATATTAAATCCAGTTTGCTATAAATACACCGCAGCAGCCAATCAGAGCGTTTTCAAGGAAGCAAGGCAACGAAATAAAATGATTATTTATGCGAACGATGCGACCGGGCCGATTGACAGGCGGATTTTCTCGGACGAAAATGCAAATGCGTGGTGATATATGCGCCGGTAATCGCGGCACAGTATTACTGTTTTCTCTTCTTTTGCTTCCACGTGTGCGCCGGACACTGACTGCGCGAAACGGTCGATGACAGATGGCGATTGTCCAGCGGTAACGACGTGACCGTGATCTTGAGGGTATCCTTGAACGTGCGTTTCAGTATCCAGCGAACGCAGAAAGTCATTCTTCCTTTCTCCCGATCGACGCTGCACGCCACTGGCCCCCGGCTCAATTTATTCCTTTTATCAGTTCGTAACTTCGCTGGCAATACCAGTGGCTCCGTACACGATAAAGCCAAAGAAAGTGTTTAGATCGCTTGATACCGGCTGCGGACGTGTCGCCTCGTGAATCTTTCGCGTCGTGCTACACGAATATCAGCACCGAATTGATTTAACGCCGAACCAATCGCCGGAATTTATGCCCTGCTCGTTAAATTAATATCCGGAACATTTTTCAGCATTTATGCGAAATTGCCAATACAATATCTAGGTGCACGGTAGTGCACCAGCCAAGTTCTGGCACTACCTCCTTTTACACGAAACAACTTAGGCGTTTTTTAGAGGCTTATAACTCGGCACTGGAGGCAGATGGAGAGATGTAATTTCGTACACTTGTTAAATGCTATCATGTCTCAATATTGACAAAACATTAATCTTCCAACATTAGTAGGTTCCGAGATATAGGACCTCAAAAATCGCTAAATTTGTCACTGACTGACTGACTGACTGACGATCATCAAAACCTTTTGGGTACTTCCCATTGACCTACAAGCTTGAAATTTGGTACATAGGTCCACCATAACAAACACTCAAAGGAATAATTATCAAAGTTTGAAATTTTACACATTAAAGGGTTGAAAAAAAACATTACGAAATAGGTACGTAGGATAGAACATAGCAGCATAACATATACATAAGGGTACTTTGGGATTATTCCTTCGACCATTTCCTCCAAACTGTATTTTCGTATGCGTGGGCGGGCCGGCCGGGCCTCTCCGCCCTCCGCCACCTATCCCTAACTAATTCTTGAGAGGTCGACGGGATAATCCCATAGTACCTACATAAGTATACGTTTTATTAGCTTCGAAGTCGCAACAAATACTGATGAAAAAAACAATCGCTCTAACGTAAACAAAAGAAACTGCACCGAGCATCGTCTATAGCGGCGGGGGGAAAATGGATCCGAGCGTCGCCGGCAGGGTTTTACTCTTCGATACATTGAATTTGGATTTTGTCTTGCAGATTAGAAACGAATTTTTTTCCTTTGATCGACGCTGCGTTGTTTAGATTTTTCGGGACAAAGTTTCGAGTAGGTATAAATAGGTAGTAAAACGAACATGCATTTATTAATTTACTTAATGTCCACCTTACAGATAAAAAATGTTTAGGATTTAATGAATCAGGAATAAGAGTAATACTACCTACTTGATAATTGATGAAATTTCAACAAAAAGTGATGAAATCCCAACAAAAACATTCTGTAAACAGGAGCCCAGTTCTTATGGCCGTAAAAAGTTGTGAGATCAAACAAAATACGGCCAAGTTCGTTAGCTTAGAAATACCTCTTGCAATACTGAAAAAAGCGTTTGTAAAAATTAGTTTAAAAGAACGTATTTAATTTTTAAAGAGATGCATGAAGGGCTAAATTATTCAAACTTGGCCGCTACCTAATACCTTTTATGGCCATTAGTTTAAAAAGTAACGGCCACACATCGATGAAGTACAAATACCGGACTCTAAAATTCGAAAACCAAGAATACAAAGAAAAAGAAAACCTCCTGCTATTAGAAAAAATAATCAACTAACAAAGAAAAAAAAACACCATAAATATTAAACGGGACAAAGTTATTATAATATTAAAGAGCCAAGCTCCGTTGTAAAAGTTGCAACGTCACAAGGTATAAATAGGCAGTAAAACGAACATGCATTACTTTCTAAACTAATGGCCATAAAAGGTGTTAGGTAGCGGCCAAGTTTGAATAATTTAGCCCTTCATGCATCTCTCTAAAAATTAAATACGTTCTTTTAAACTAATTTTTACAAACGCTTTTTTCAGTATTGCAAGAGGTATTTCTAAGCTAACGAACTTGGCCGTATTTTGTTTGATCTCACAACTTTTTACGGCCATAAGAACTTGGCTCCTGTTTACAGAATATTTTTGTTGGGATTATATTATCTCCAAAATATTCTCTTCGTAATATGTATTCTATGCATTTATGACGAAAACGAGTAGGTGCAATTTGAAACAGGAAGAATTAGAAGAATTTAAAATTACTGATTTATAATAAATTTCTATCTCATTCCGTCTGTGTAATTTTGTACTTTATCAATAATTAAAAGGAGATGTCGAGCATAATCGAACATATTTGTACATGACTCAATATGTGAACAATACTAAACAATATAAGCAGACATGCACAGGGCACAAATAGATGAAATCATGCATAATGTAGACATAAAAACACGGACTTAGAACATACAGGAAGGTCATAGTACTCGGGCAGCTCTGGGAGATGTTTGATAAAATCCAAAACATCAGAGTTGTGGGCAACAGCTACATGAAACTCGTGCAAAAAAAATAAGCAACAGTAAAAGTGCACTGTCGAAAAGTGGTGGGAGAAAGATAGGGGAGGGGGTCGGGTAACGTTGTCGTACAGCGAAAAAAAAAGAGGGTTTGTGTGCGCCAGTTCGTGACGTCGCGGCGATGCACGACTTTGATAATTCCTTCCTTTCCCCGTGTCCACGTGATATCCGGACGAAAGATCGCACCGGCATAGTACCGGGGCCTCTTTCAGGGGATCGCTTTACATTCGTGAGAAGTCAATGATCTTGATCGTGATCGTTGGTACGCCCGTTTGCTCTTCGGGAGGAAGAAGGACGCCTCTCGCTGGCAAACGGTACGCAAAACCAAGTCCGTCGGTATTTCCACGATCATTGCCGATTGCAAAGATGCCGCGAATACCGTACGCCACGGGGAAAATGATTGGAAGAACGCCCAACGCTTAAATGGAACAATTTATGAACGTTTCGTCGTTTCCAGAGGGAAGCTACTTATCGTCGTCGTGCTACAGACTTGTAAAGGTTTTCGCCTATTCGAATACCAGAAGGGTCTCTCTCGCCGGGAAACTTTTTCCACGGGGAACATTCTCGGATCGAACCGGCCGCGACAAGGATTCGCGTAATCGAACGATGCGTGGAAAAACCCTAGACCCCGACGAACGTTGTTAGAGGATAACGAACGCGAGTGAAGCGCGAGCGCGCGCGCCAGCTAGCATGATCGATCACGGTATCCGCTGGAAAGCGCCACGAATTCCGTTAGCAGGAAATAACGATGACTTTCGCGGAGGGAAGATGAATTTCTGCGGCTGTCCGGTATGACTGGACGCGGAAATGAGGCGCCAATTACGCAGGATACGCAACATCTTAAATCACCGTCCGGTAAATTAATTCCGGACTGTCGTACAATTTATTATGATTTATATTCAATCAGCCACACCCGTGTCTGTGCGCGCAACATCTAGCGGGATTCCTTTGGCAGCCAGATAGCCGTGACGTATTTGTTAACGAGCCTTCCCTGAACGGTTGTTTGCAATTATTGTTTGCTTTCGTCCATGGTTTAGGGTCATTGACCTGTTGGATACAATGAAAAAGCGTGAGAAGTTTTTATCAGTGAGCTGGTGAACCATTCCCAGAGATAGAACACATTTTTATTTAATAATTCTTCTTGTGTAATTCTTTAAAGAAATATAAACGCATTATTTGAAAATGAGCATTCCTTAATGCATTTCTTATCAAGCCATCGCGTAGAAGACAAGGAATCTAACGAATTCGTGTTAAAAATTCATTCAGGAAGAAATTGGTGTTGTAACAAAGAGAAATTAAGAAATAATTATCCCACAATTAACCCATTAATTTGTTGACTGCCTAATTACTAAATGAAAGTTCTCCCTACTGTAAAGAAAACGCGGAAGCTCACATAGTAGCTTAGTAAATTAATGACTGCAACAGATCTTCATGTACTTGGAAAATTCTTACGAAAGTAGTACAGCAAACATTTCAGTGTACTAGAACATGAGTGTTCGTATAATGGAGTAATCGCTTTCAACATTAAAGTCAATTCTTACCGAGTTGCATAATAAATTGTGTTGCATATAGATTATTTTGTAAATTGTTATTTACAGGAACTAATTTGTTGAAAATTGACCTGGCGTGTTAATTAGAATTTTCGCGAGGAGCGTTCGAGCGCAAGAAAAGTAGTAGCGCAGTGGTCAGTTTAAGTTTAGTGAGTGCATTGGAACCTTTCAAGTGCTAGTATGCAAAGTACGTGTAAGAAGGGTTAAAGTACGGGCTTGAATGCCTTGGGATCTTCTTCAGGGATCCCCTGGATCGCTTGCCACATCCAGGAAGCGTTCCGGCAGCCGACCACTGACTTTTCGCGAACGTCGGATCCGACCGTCCGCGTTCCATTGTTCTCTCCCGGGTATTTGCATACGGTTTAATGGAACATCGGGCCCCTATTGTGCGTCCCTGGAAACCTTATGTAACGACGTTCAAGGTGATAGCATCTTCGACACGTAATCGCATGCGTAACTTTATCGATGCTACCGGAAGGCCCTTAAATCGATGCTCACTGGAGCTTCTTGACTTTCGTGTAAAACACGTTTCGTAGGCGATACCGGCAGGGTGTGACAACTGTCCCATCGAACTTACTATATCTCTGATATACAATCCCATACAATTCTATCTTCTTTCGATGCTGTGGCTTCCGTTCGACGGTAGGCGATATTCAAATACCATAACCACAAAGAAACATGTTTCCCTGATATTTAAATAAAGTTACACTTTTTGCACTTTAGAAATGTATCGAAATGAGTAAAGATCATTCAGTGGATGAGTACACTGCGGATCTTTGTGCATTTATAATATTTATATGTTTTTAAAATACAGGGAAACGCGTGTAGCAACAAACGTTAGTGACGTCTTTACTTAATTTTAATCATAAAGAATTTTCTAAACGACAAACTGAACGTCTTTCTCGTGTTCAGTGTGATTAAAAAGATCAATTAAGAATGAAGAATGAATTTATGCGATCAGAACGAAATCGCAGTGAGCGGGGAAGGTAATAAGCACCGATATTGCTCAGCGGTGTTCCATTCACGACAGCAGTTCAATGAAAACTTTCACGGGCGAGAGCGAATCGATAGTTATCAATCGGGTTAATGAGCCACTTATAAAACGTTTTAGCGCAACACCCTATTGAGAGTTTCGACGTACTGCAATCTATGAAAATGCACTCGCGGTTTCTCCTCGGGACCGTGTATGATTTAATGGAAGATCTATTATGCAACGGCCGAGCCGGCGCGATGCAATCTTCGACACGTAATCATGAACTGCTACCGCCGGATTAATCGCGCGCGTGTCTTTTATTGTTCGTAAATCACTCGGGGAACGAGAGGATGGCCGTGACCCTCGGTTGCGACCAGTTCGCGGTCCATGTCCTTTAAATTTCTACCATGCTTCGAGATTATCCGACCGAACAACACTAAGCCGCCTTTTAAACAAATACATAAATGTGTTATGCAGTTCTTTAATCTATATTATCTGGTTCTCGTTATTCTCTTCTTTTTAATATACTAATTACACTGTCCAACAGCCAAAAAGTATTTCGATTCCCACTATACAATTCTGATACAGTTTTTCGCGCTGATTCCAAATCTGTCCCTAACTTTTCTCCTAGACGTATAGTTTTTGAGAAAATTGAGTTTTAAAAAAACACATATTTTCCTACTTTGAACAAATATTGTGATGTTATTATAATAGATGTTGAATTGTTCTTTACGGCAAAAGATTCCGTAGATTTTCCCGAATACAGTGATATCCAATAATAATACATTATAATTGTTTAAACATATTTACATGATCATTAAAGACGGAGAGACACCACTTTTGCACCAATTTTTACGGATATTTTTGAATTCATTCTAAAAAAATAAGGGTCCAGCGGAAAATCGAAGTACACCACGCGAAAGAGCAGACTTTTATCTTGAGAAACCACCCTTTCAAGTTTGCATGGGCGACGTTTTTTTCGAACCATGAAGCAAAATATCTTTGCCCGACATGAGTTGATATCTTTGCACGACATGATATTTTGCTTTTTGGTTCGAAAAAAACGTCGCCCATGCAAACTTAAAAGGGTGGTTTCGCAAGATAAAAGTCTGCTTTTTCGCGTGGTGTACTTCGATTTTCCGTCGGACCGTTATTTTTTTAGATGACTTGAAAAATATCCGCAAAAATTGGTGCAAAAGTGGTGTCTCTCCGTCTTTAATCATTGTTTACATATGTTTAAACAATCATAATGTATTAATATTGGATATCGTTGTATTCGGGAAAGTCTACAGAATCTTCTGCTGTAAAGAACAATTCAATATCTTTTATAATAACATCACAATATTTGTTCAAAGTTGAAAAATATGAGTTTTTTTAAAACTCAATTTTCTCAAAAACTGTACGTCTAGAAGAAAAATTAAGGACAGACTCGGAATCAGCGCGAAAAACGCCAGAAGAATCGCATAGTGGGAATCGAAATACAAAAAAAAAGTTGGAATTTGTTGGACAGTGTTATTAGACAGCGGATCTTTATGTAAAATAGAACACGTTTGCATTGTTTGCAAGACACAGGTGCCGAATAAAAAATGTTTTCATCTTTTAATTATCTAATTAAACTGAAACTAATACACTGATGTCCATAAATCTTTTTAATATGACCACTGATTTAAATTGTGTGCAGCCATTTTCATCATAAATGCATAAAATCCGCAAGTCTATTAATTATACATGAGTGGAACGAAATTTTTAGCAGTTGGAATGAGAAAGGTTAACAATTACTTATCCAGCAGCAGACACAGTCGGTGCCAGCGTTTATCCGGCATAAAGTTCTGTGTCTGACGCACACGGCCTCATCCACTGCACAGTGGTCTGTACACACAAGACTCGTTTCACTGGTGTCCGTCTTTCGTGAAGCGTGTATCCGCTTCCGGCGCAGCGGGACGGTCCGCAGAGGACACTCCGGTCACTGAACACACATAATTCATTGATAATTATGTAATGCACCTGTGATGATCTACTAGACTATTCTAAAAATGAATAGACTGTGAACGCGTCGCGTTGGCTTGTTCGCAGCGATTCGCGCCGTGTACGCTATTAACCCGGTAAACGGAGAACATTATTACAACGTTGTCGGATTACTCTCCTGTTTTTTCCTTATTTATCCAGTACCTCGTTCATTTAATCGTGCCGTAACACTGTCGATAACTACTATTAAATCGACATAATTGCAATTTTCTTCGCTTTAAACGTCCACTTTAATGTAAATTGTTATTTTAATGGATTCCTGTGCTATGCCGTAATAAAGCGCGCTGTCCACTATATTGGTTTCACGAGTTCTGCACGAACTATTTTACAAACAATTTTATCATACAGCAGCGCGGAAAGCATATGTTTATTTTAAATCATTAATTTAGGAATTAATCGAAAATATATATTATGTACAGGGTGGCCCACATAACTCTGAACAGCTCAATATCTCCGTTACTTTTCGTTGTACAAAAAAACTTCGTAGGACAAAGTTACACTGTTTGAAGGGCCACATATAACGGTGTAAGGGAAAAAAAATTTCAAGGTCACTTTTATGAGATTTCAAGGTTATCGATGTTTTTTTAAATGGAATGAGGTATTTTTTAATACATCAATCGATGCAGCTGGACATTCTTTATAAAAAAGTACTAACCTATGTATGTCGAAAAGTTAGTAGTTCAGGAGATATTTCAATTTAAATAACTCCAAAATACCATTACTGTCGTACTGAGGCGTTACACAAGTAAGTAAACACTAACGCCTCAGTACGACAGTAATGGTATTTTGGAGTTATTTAAATTGAAATATCTCCTGAACTACTAACTTTTCGACATACATAGGTTAGTACTTTTTTATAAAGAATGTCCAGCTGCATCGATTGATGTATTAAAAAATACCTCATTCCATTTAAATAAACATCGATAACCTTGAAATCTCATAAAAATGACCTTGAAATTTTTTTTCTCTTACACCGTTATATGTGGCCCTTCAAACAGTGTAACTTTGTCCTACGAAGTTTTTTTGTACAATGAAAAGTAACGGAGATATTGAGCTGTTCAGAGTTATGTGGGCCACCCTGTATGTTATTTAAGTATGTGTAGCACCACACACAAAGATGACAAAGTTTATAATACTGACAGAAAAAGTTAAGTAACTTTTTTATCGATTGCGGAAAGTATGTTGACAGCATTGAAAATTCGTAATTGAGTGTATTCGTAACAATAAAACAACAAAATTAATATGAAGTTTGATACCCTTTGTTTCTTATGACCTTTTCAAGTCTTCTAGGCATACTTTCAAACAATTTATTTATAACATTTTTGTACTAGTGCTTGTTTAAAAACTGATTCATTAAATTTCGGAAGAAATTTCTCACTTACACTTCGATCTAAATCGGGACTTTGAGGGGGCCATGGTAACAATTAAATATCATTTTCGCTGAAATATTTCGACGCTGGTTTGCATTTATGTTTGGGGTCGTTGTCTTGCTGGAAGATATGATCACCGTGGATGTTTATTTCTATTATTGAATCTTGTAAATTCTGTTGCTAAATATTTACATACCCTGCTACTGTCAATACCCCGTCTATAAAATATAAATTGCCAACAACATTTGCATAAAAACAACCCCTAACGCATACTGATCCTCCACCATGCTTTGCTGTGCATTCACCTTGCTTTTTCCATACATATTTTGTTTAACAACAAATCATCAGATTTCTGTAAGTAGGATATACAGGGTGGTCCACGCAACTTGCACACCTATAATAACTTCCAAAGTATGCGTTGCACGAAAAAATTTTGTACATAGAAGTTGCATGATCTAAAGGGGTACATTATGTAGTGTATTTATTTTTTTCACAGGTGGACGCGTAAAGGACATGTGAAGGTCAACTTCATTTTTTTAAATGAAATGAGGTATTTTTTAATACATCAATCGATGCAGCTGGACATTCTTTATAAAAAAGTACTAACCTATGTATGTCGAAAAGTTAGTAGTTCAGGAGATATTTCAATTTAAATAACTCTAAAATACCATTACTGTCATGCTAAGACGTGAGTGTTTACTTACTTGTGTAACATCTTATTTAAATTGAAATATCTCCTAAACTACTAACTTTGCGACATACATAGGTTAGTACTTTTTTATAACGAATGCCCAGCTGCATCGATTGATATATTAAAAAATACCTCGTTCCATTTAAAAAAATGGAGTTGACCTTCATATGTCCTTTACGCGTCCACCTGCAAAAAAAATAAATACACTACATAAAGCATCACTTCAGACCATGTAACTTCTGTATACAAAACTTTTTCGTGCAACGCATACTTTGGAAGTTATTATAGGTTGCAAGTTGCGTGGACCACCCTGTATTTAGCGACGAGTCAAAATTTGAACTTCGATGTTGTAATAGAAGAAAATGTGTATTTAAAATAGAAAATATGCATTTTTGAGACGTGTCAACATATAATACTTTCCGCGGCGACTGTACATCGTTGGTTATCCATTCCCTGCCACATACTCATCAACATAGCTATCAAAAACAAGAAGACTACAATTCTCCAGAGAAAGGAAAGAACCGTTCCCGCGGTGTTTGTTCTATTTTTCTAGTTTAAGGTTAAAGGTGGCGTCTCCGATCAAGGTTTTTCGAAAGTCTTCCCCTAACAAAAATGCCTGTCAGGTCGATTCAAATTCAACGATTAGGCCATTACAGTTTGTAGTTTTTTTCCCCCGAATCGTAATAGCGCGTCTCGCCGCAAAGTCAAAAATATTCCTCCGGCGGAACAGGTTGCAGGACATGGTAATAAACATCCGGGGATACAGTTAGGCTTGTTCGATAGCGTGCAAGCTGTTGCGCCGGTATCGCCCGAAAAATCGTACGTATGCAACAAAGGGAATGTGTCGGGCAGGTGGTTAGACCTGTTCAACATGTGCGCATCATGTGCGCGTTGAATACGTCCCGAGGAACCTACAGCACAATTGCTCAGCGTCTTTAGTCCGCGACGTTTCAATTGCACTTCACACTAGCTTCTAATAATGCCTATTAAAACATTAAACAGAATAGATAAATACAACGTCTATTACACACAATTGCTGCTCATTCTCTCGACCCTGACTGCCGCATAATTGCACGATAAATAATTACCGTACGTTCCTCGCTTCTGTTGCGTTACACCCACATTTATCTATTCGCTGAATATACGGTGACTCACATTAATATCCGGCCGCTCTAAAAAAAGCGACAACTTTTTCAATATTCGACTGTACGATTTGAACTTTTTTGTAGAAGCTACAGCAATTAATTTACTACAGGATGTGGAAAGAAATTTTTTCAAAAATTGCAATTGGTCGGAATTCTAGAGAAAATACTAAAAATTTCATTTTACAACTTTTTTGTGTGAGTCTGTATTGAAAATTTAAAAAATACATTTTGTAGATCTGTATTGATTATATGCACTGTGAAAGTTTCATCAAAACTTTCATTGGAAGAAGGTTCCCCGGATTTATTGCGTTTGGAGGCCGAAAATCGTGAAAAACTGCAATTTTTACCATCTATAAACGTTTGTAACTCATTGCAACGTCGACCGATTTTGATGAAATTTTCAGAATATGTTTAATTGATGCAGATCTAAGAGAAACGTATTTTTCAAATTTTCGATATAGACCCACATAAAAAAAGTTGTAAAATGCAACCTTTAGTATTTGTTCTGCAATTCCGACAAATTGCAATTTTTTCCCAAAATTTTCTTACGTTATGCAGCAAACCAATTGCTCTAGCTTCCTAAAAAAGTTCAAATCGTATAGTCAAATATTTAAAAAGTTATCGCTTTTTTGAGAGCGTCCAAATATTAATGGGAGTCACTGTACCAACAAATAATCCGCTACTACCATCTAGAATCATTCTTAATTTTCATCCAGCTCGCAATTTAAGAAATTTTTCAATTTATTTCAATGTATTTTATTTGTTGTTATTATAAACACGATCACTGTTTTGATGTAAAATGAAAAATTTTATTGTTCGTTGCACTTCGTAAAGGTAATTATAATGTAAATACACGAGCATTCTCAGTCCGTAAAAAATCGTAGAAATATTTGTTTGCTGGAAATGCACACGACAAAACAAACCTGATTAGATCTCAAAGGAATTTGATGTCCTCCTGTTCAAAGGAACCTAAATATTTTGTAGGTCAAACCAATAATGAACATACTGCGGATTTTCTGCATTTATGATGGAAACGAATAGGTGCAATTTGAAAATGTAGAAAGGTTAGAAAAATAATTAACCCTCATCCGCCCCTCGTGTCAATTTGACACAGTTTTCACGAAACAAGTTTTACTGTTCCCTTATTTGTAAGTAAATTTTCCTGAAACTTCGTGACTTTTATTTTTTTAATGCAAAACACATAACCGGAAAACCTATGTAAATGTTAACTCATCATCAATTTGAATAAAAAAACATCGAAAAATAACTGTTCGCCTTGCTATCTTGTCGATTTTTTATCACTGTGTCAATTTGACACGGAGGGACAGATTCGGTTCGTGAAATGAACGACGGATGAGGGTGAAGGCGGCCGGCGCAGCGCGGCCGTGCAAGAGTGTGTGATATACGTATATGCAATTAAAAGGTTTACGAGAATGCAAAATGACGCTTCAACATTGCAATGAGGAGTTCAGAAGTGGTCAGTTGTGATTCCTAAAAGTCAGATATATAGTGCTACGGTGCCCAAAATGCATATTTTTACGTTATAGAGGAATAATTTGTAATATTCGGCAAACAATAATACAGCACCTCGAGGTTTCGAAATTTTGCACTAGTAGCACCTCTGTCTCGTTCCTAAGATGCACGTTACAAATGTTATAATAAAATACGGCTGATAATGCAGGTGTACTTTATACTGTTATACCGTTATTAGAGCTAGCTTCCTAAAAATGTTCAAATCGTGTAGTCAAATATTAAAAAAGTCATCGCTTTTTTGAGAGCGTCCGAATATTAATGGGAGTCACTGTACCAACAAATAATCCGCTACTACCATCTAGAATCATTCTTAATTTTCATCCAGCTCGCGATTTAAGAAATTTTTCAATTTATTTCAATGTATTTTATTTGTTGTTATTATAAACACGATCACTTTTTTGACGTAAAATGAAAAATTTTATTGTTCGTTGCACTTCGTAAAGGTAATTATAATGTAAATACACGAGCATTCTCAGTCCGTAAAAAATCGTAGAAATATTTTTTTGCTGGAAATGCACACGACAAAACAAACCTGATTAGATCTCAAAGGAATTTGATGTCCTCCTGTTCAAAGGAACCTAAATATTTTGTAGGTCAAACCAATAATGAACATACTGCGGATTTTCTGCATTTATGATGGAAACGAATAGGTGCAATTTGAAAATGTAGAAAGGTTAGAAATATAATTAACCCTCATCCGCCCCTCGTGTCAATTTGACACAGTTTTCGCGAAACAAGTTTTACTGTTCCCTTATTTGTAAGTAAATTTTCCTGAAACTTCGTGACTTTTATTTTTTTAATGCAAAACACATAACCGGAAAACCTATGTAAATGTTAACTCATCATCAATTTGAATAAAAAAACATCGAAAAATAACTGTTCGCCTTGCTATCTTGTCGATTTTTTATCACTGTGTCAATTTGACACGGAGGGACAGATTCGGTTCGTGAAATGAAGGACGGATGAGGGTGAAGGCGGCCGGCGCAGCGCGGCCGTGCAAGAGTGTGTGATATACGTATATGCAATTAAAAGGTTTACGAGAATGCAAAATGACGCTTCAACATTGCAATGAGGAGTTCAGAAGTGGTCAGTTGTGATTCCTAAAAGTCAGATATATAGTGCTACGGTGCCCAAAATGCATATTTTTGCGTTATAGAGGAATAATTTGTAATATTCGGCAAACAATAATACAGCACCTCGAGGTTTCGAAATTTTGCACTAGTAGCACCACTGTCTCGTTCCTAAGATGCACGTTACAAATGTTATAATAAAATGTGGCTGATAATGCTGGTGTACTTTACACTGTTATACCGTTATTAGAGCTAGCTTCCTAAAAATGTTCAAATCGTATAGTCAAATATTAAAAAAGTTATCGCTTTTTTGAGAGCGTCCGAATATTAATGGGAGTCACTGTACCAACAAATAATCCGCTACTACCATCTAGAATCATTCTTAATTTTCATCCAGCTCGCGATTTAAGAAATTGTTCAATTTATTTCAATGTATTTTATTTGTTGTTATTATAAACACGATCACTGTTTTGATGTAAAATGAAAAATTTTATTGTTCGTTGCACTTCGTAAAGGTAATTATAATGTAAATACACGAGCATTCTCAGTCCGTAAAAAATCGTAGAAATATTTGTTTGCTGGAAATGCACACGACAAAACAAACCTGATTAGATCTCAAAGGAATTTGATGTCCTCCGAAGGAACTTATGGTTTGCGTCAGCAGGAGACCAGTTTTTCGATTGGAATCGTTGCTCGACCGCGTTGGTTGCAAGAACAAAACATAAATATCTTTCAGACATCACGGGGTAATTACTATCGGGTCTGATAATCGAGACGATGTCATGCGAAGCAACGAACTGATCGACGATCGTGACGTAGTCTTTGCCTCCGATCGGTGAACCGATCGCTCCGACCCAGACGTGAACATATCGTTCGGACGATCGAGGATGATCGAGCAGATTTCAACTCAAATAAGCGTAATGTCTATTAAAACAGCTATTGTAAGGGTAATGAATGGTATATCATGCGTCACGGGACGTATCCTGAAATGATTACAGACGAGCTACTTTTTAGAAGAGACTTTTCTTATGAATAGTCTGCGAGAACAGACTGGTTACTATAGAAACGTATGATTAATTCCAGTAAGAAGATGCAGTGACTCGAGGCCTTCTTTAACAATCTTTTAAACAGTCATCGTATAAAGTGAAGTGGAATATAAATCCTCGTTTGACAAAAAAAAAACGGTTCACACGAGTCTAAAGTCTCAGATTTTTCTGGACTGCATGAATCTGAGTAAATTACGTAATGTTGCACGCAATAACTGCAACAAAAAGATGCATAAATAGATAAGCGATCACTTCGGCTCTGTAAATCGTTGATTTACGTCTGGATTACGTCAAACGGCGTTCAACGGGCATTTTATGATAAACAACATAAAAACATGAAGTAATTCTTTTCACCAAAGAACTGTTGATTTTCTGTAGAAAATAAACAACCAATTTATTTCAATTATTTAGAAAAAACGGATGTCCGGAGTACATTATTGCGAGCTTCATGAATTTGCCTGTGCAGAGTACCAAGTTTTCCCCTAGTTGCACGAAGAATGGCGCTCGTGACATCGACGTTGTCACAAGGGTCATGGCTTCGGCATGAACACCGAGATAATACTCATAGATACCAGACAATCCTACCAGTGATCCGCACGAAGGCCTGAACTATACTAAAACGTGATTATGATCCTGCACTGTCTGAAACAAGGCATACAAATTACCGGCGAGCGTTGCGCGGCTTGTCTTCTGCATAACAATTATTTTAATACATTCAATATTAAATGCGCTCAAGCTAATTGTTGATAATTTCATTTTTACCTTCGCATACATGTCGCGATTGTCCTCGAGCAAAAATACGACAATCTCGGGAGAGGATCCAAGGAACACAGTGCTCCATTAGCGGAGGCGACACCGGGAAGGCGTTAAAGTGACGAGAAAGCTGGATTAAACGAGGAGCGAACCGGGAGGATATTCGTTTTCTGCGTATTTAGTCGTCTCGCCGCGGCGCGTCGTTATTTCGGCATGAATTTACGAGGCGCACTTGGACGCGAGTAAACTTATCACGTCGGGTAATGAACACTTGTTCGTTTTAAGTAGCCGTCCGGCAATTTGTACGTCAGTCCTTGCGAAGCGCGACAAGACCGACTTCTATCTGGCACGAATCTCGCGCCGCGTTTCGCGATCCTCCTTTTTGCCAACGCGTGTGCGCACTCGCTAAGCTGAACTTCGCGTGGATTCGCGAGTGGAGGCGTTCTCCATACAGAACGACCGAAATTCCACAAAGGAAACGACGCGGCGAGCACGACTTCGCGATATGAAAGCACCTCTTAATCATGCCTCGGCGCGTTCCTGAACGCGAAAACCGCAAAACTTGCTGCGATAACTACCTCACTCTTCTTAATTATCACGACACATTGTCATATGTATGTGTGTATGGTATAAAAATAATTTTTCAGATGATATACCTTTCTGAAACGTTCACAGTTTCGAGCATCTGCCAGCAGCGTCCTCATTCTTCTCGTTAACAGCTGGGGTTTTCTACATTTTTATCGCACATCTTCGACGACGATAGAAACAATAGTTCGAACGTCTGTCTGCCTGTTGATCGACGAAGAAACAGTGATCGCGACATTGTCCGGGCGACAGCCTGTTTTCTACAGGGAAACAATGGCGGCTCTAGCGGCGGACGAATCAACGGGACAAGGACAGAAGCAACACACAGCACTGACCTTCCTTATACACGTGTTCACATAAAACATTACGATCTTTTATGCGGTCACGTTCGCCGCGATAAGCCACGACTTCTCGTGCCTTCTTCTACGCGACGCGACGGTGTGCTCAAACTCCCCGTGCCCTTTATTATTATCCCCGAGGCATTTTTTCGCTTTCGTTCCTCCGGTTTCGAACGCGGCGGGACAAGGGAGGACACCCGCCCCCGGACCTCTAGAATTCCGTGCAACGTGGATTCTTGCGCTTGGCCAGAAGGTCAGATGATGACTCGCGATTCCGGAAGGGATAATAGGTGGTCTGCATTATTCAGGACCTCAGGATGCAGGAGTGACCGTGCCAGTGTCGGATCTCACGTTTCCACAAGCGCGGTTCCACTGTTCGTGCAAAAATCTCTGCTCGCCGATCCCCCCGCCGATTCGACGCTCCCATACAATCGAATGCTGCAAATAATGCGCCCACTTGTTGTTCTGCATTAACGTTAAAATTATTTTGCTTCGCTACAATTTTATAAAAGCTGTAGAAAAGTAATATCCCAACAAAAATATCCTGTAAACCAGGGCTTCGGAGTCGGTAGAAAACATTCATAACTCCAACTCCGACTCCAACTCCTCTTCTTTTTTTACCTCCGACTCCGAATCCGACTCCGACGCCGATTTCGACTCCAACTCCGACTCCGACTCCGACTCCGACTCTCCAAATTGAAAAAATAATTAAAAGTTGTAATAAAACTGAATAAATAGTTGAAATATTGTATTAAACTCTAAGAATATGGAACAGATCATTCTGATATAACACAACACGACTGTTACTTTCTAACTTTCAGGAAATAGTTAGCAAATACTACTACATACTACCAAAACTTTAACTGTTTCTCCTCTACATAGTGCCGAGGCATATGTATACATATACAATACGTCTACAGGGTGTCCCAAAATTCGTGAACTTCCCGAAAGGGGGTGGTTCCTGAGACCATTCCAAGCGACATTTTCCTTTGCAAAAATGTTATCCGCGGCATTGTTTAGGAGTTATTAACGAAAAACACGGACCAATCAGAGTGCGACATAGACGCGAGTTGCCACAGTCGGCCAATAGACAGTTGGCGCGCTGGGCCGACTGTGCCAACTCGCGTCTAGGTCGCGCTCTGATTGGTCCGTGTTTTTCGTTAATAACTCCTAAACAAAGCCGCGGATAACATTTTTGCAAAGGAAAATGTCGCTTGAAATAGTCTCAGGAACCACTCCCTTTCGGGAAGTTCACGAATTTTGGGACACCCTGTATACTGTAGATCGAATATTAGCAATTTATTTATGTATACATAAATCTATTAATGATTTATAAACAAAAGAGCCAGAGTTGGAGTCGGAGTCGATATATTTTTTTTCGACTCTGACTCCGACTCCGGGAGTCGACATATAGCTTTTTTTTACTCCGGCTCCAACTCCAGTGATCAGCAATTACTCCCAAACTCCGACTCGGACTCCACGACTCCGACTCCGAAGCCCTGCTGTAAACAGGAGCCAAGTTCCCATGGCCGTAAAAAGTTGTGAGATCAAACAAAATACGGCCAAGTTCGTTACCTTAGAGATACCTCTTGCAATACTGAAAAAAGCGTTTGTAAAAATTAGTTTAAAAGAACGCTATTTAATTTTTAAAGAGTTACATGGACGGCTAAACTATTCAAACTTGGCCGCTACCTAACACCTTTTATGGCCATTGGTTTAAAAAGTAATGGCCAAGTTTGAATAATTTAGCCCTCCATGTAACTCTTTAAAAATTAAATAGCGTTCTTTTAAACGAATTTTTACAAACGCTTTTTTCAGTATTGCAAGAGGCATTTCTATGCTGACGAACTTGGTCGTATTTTGTTTGATCTCACAACTTTTTACGGCCATAGGAACTTGGCTCCTGTTTGCAGGATGTTTTTGTTGGGATTTCATCAATTTTTGTTGAAATTTCATCAATTATCAAGTAGGTATCAAAGAAAACAAAACCTTTTCTAATCTGCAAGACAAAATCCAAATTCAATGTATCGGAGATTAACACTCTGTCGGCGACGCACAATGGAACCTTTCGTCCAAATCGGAGACAAAATCAAAGAACTTTCGATAAAAATGAGGTAGAGCGATGAAATTTTTTTAAAATTATAGCTGAAACTTGGCAGAATATGGGAAAAATAGGGAGATTATGGTACGAACGTTTTATAAACTTGAGAAAATTCGTTAAACTCTCACAATTTCAAGAAAATTGCGGTTTTTTCAATAACATGGGCGGAAAACATTTTTTTTAACATGCTACACATCATTTCCTGTAGATTTTTTCACGCTGATTTTAAATCTGGTCTCAAAATTTGTCTACGACCTCAGGATTTTACAAGAAATCGATTTTTGTGAACGAATTGTTTAACGAATTTTCTCAAGGTTATAAAACGTTCGTACCATAATCTCCCTATTTTTCCCATATTCTGCCAAGTTTCAGCTATAATTTTTAAAAAATTCATCGCTCTACCTCATTTCTATCGAAAGTTCTTTGATTTTGTCTCCGATTTGGACGAAAGGTTCCACTGTGCGACGCTAGAATCCGTTTGCCCCCGCCGCTATAAACGATGCTCGGTGCAGTTTCTTTTGTTCACGTTAGAGCGATTGTTTTTTTCATCAGTATTTGTTGCGACTTCGAAGCTAATAAAACGTATACTTATGTATGCTATGCTGCTATGTTCTATCCTACGTACCTATTTCGTAATATTTTTTTTCAATACACCCCCTTTAAGGTGTAAAATTTCAAACTTTGATAATTACTCCTTTGAGTGTTTGTCATGGTGGACCTATGTACCAAATTTCAAGCTTGTAGGTCAATGGGAAGTACCCAAAAGGTTTTGATGATCTGTCAGTCAGTCAGCCACTGACAAATTTAGCGATTTTTGACACCCTAATCTCGGAACCTACTAATGTTGGAAGATTAATGTTTTGTCAATATTGAGACATAGCATTTAACAAGTGTACAAAATTACATCTCTCCATCTGCCTCCAGTGCCGAGTTATAAGCCGCTAAAAACCGGCTAAGTTATTTCGTGTAAAAGGAGGTAGTGCGAGAACTTGGTTGGTGCACTACCCTGCACCTAGATCTTCATAAGAATCTTCATAAATTCTGAAGTGCCGAATTTTGCAGATTCGTCGTTTCATGCGACTATAAAATACCTGAGAATGAAATTCACAATGGAACAATTTGCTGATGCGAACCCATAAACGAGCGTCTTTCCACAGTAATAGGTACAATTTCAGCTTTCGCAATGTCGATACGCGGCGTCTTCACGATCCGCCAATTACACTATTAAATATTTGTCACGGTGGTTAAAGGATCCTCCGAAGATTCTGAAATTTATGTTAATGTATGCGGTTCTATAAATATTCCCTTGCATAGTTTTCTGCGGGCAGGCGTACAAAGGATAGCCTGGCAGAAAAACAGGAAAAGTACCAAAGGAAAATGGCGTAATCGCGTGGCAGGTGATTCCTACGATTCGCAGAACCATTCATTTCGCTGACAGCCAGCTACGCAACGGTGTGGGGAGGATTATTTTTCGGATGGAAACGGAATGGGGAATCGCCCATTAACCGCACGAGAGGGTAGAAGATGCCGATGGAGGATCGCGTGTGAGAAACCCACGGAGGAAAGATCGCTGGAGGCTTCTTGTACCTGTGTCTTAGGATGTAAGATGCGCCGTGTCTTGTTACCTCCCCCTTATCTGCGCAGAAATATTAGAATCGCATTTAGATACTATCGGGGGTCGTCAATTGAGCACAATTACGTATTTAGTTGGACAGAATTTTCTATTCTAGTCCCTTGTCCTTGCTTGAACGATTTTACCTCGAGTACTTAATGACGCTTTAGACTTTGTTTAAATTAACTTTTTAACTATCACACGACACACTTTTCACCCGTGCCTCAGATTCTTTCGTTTCACGCGAGGCGTTCTATGAAATTGTTAAGGACAAACTTTGATCGTTGTCGTTGCGAAGAAAATCGTTCGGCAAGCGGTCAATATATCTACCTTAATATTTCTACCTTAATATTTCTACCGTCTTAAACACCTACCCTGCCGCAACTGCATAAAATCTACAATTTAATATCAGTGATACCGTCATTGGGGGTGCTCAGAGAGGTAAGCGTGAAAAACGACGAAAATTAAACGAAAGTTCGTATTTGCGGAGGAAACGGCGAGACATCTGTGTTAGGCTCGCACAGAGACCTTTTCCCGCCAACAATGATTTACGAAGGAAGTGGTCCCCCGCATTTAAGGCTGCTTTCCACGTGTCGTGGGCTTGTAACTTATGCGCGTACATATGGAGACGTAAGTGGCCGATGCGGTCACTCTTGTGCGTCGCCAGCCACAGATAAAATTTTGTCCCTCCCAGAGGGTACACGCTCTGCTAAAAGTGTAAATTATCGCGATGTGGGAAGACTCGCGGTAGTAATGCAACGCAACGAGACGCGTTGCCGGAAGAACCGCGAGATTTACTATTCACCCTTAATTGTAATGCCACGAGGGTGTTACTGGTTCTTATTGCTTCGTGACCGAACCCAACAAGCTACACAGACAATTTTTAAAGCAATCGTTGGAAATTATTTCTATTTTCTTTTCAGTGTTTCCTTATACTGTATTACTTGGAAATATCTTTGATTCCCTTCTATCGACTTCTTTACATTTCTTTCTTGTTTTTCGATATCTTACGGAAATTGAATATCCTGCAGTCAATATCTTATATTTGAAAAATGTAAGATTCTCAGAAAGATATCGACGTAGTGCAATCGGTTCCGCCAGTGTAAAAAAGCCACTTACTATCAGCAATATCAAACATGATCAAGGTAACTTCGAACCAAATGTTTGCTCTTCCTCCGTTCAATGTCTCGGCAAAAATGACGCACGTGTTTGCATTTAATCGCTTAAAGTGCGGACTGTTTGCTCACCGAACGTGTAATCATGTTTTTATGGCTGGACAGATATCAACGAACGTTTATAAGACTTCATTACCTCCTGCTTCATTTACAATACTTTATACTGCCTCGGCAATCCATGCAAACAAAAATATGTATATGCATATAAATTATGAAGCTTTTTCAATATTTCCGTGTAGTAGCTCAAGCATTCGAACTTAGAAATTCGATAATTTCTACATTTTGAATATGTCCATAAATCGAGTTTTTTTAAATGAAGTTTGTAGAATTTGAATACTACTTTCGGAATTCGGTTGAACGAGATTGCATTCCATTCTCGATAGCGGCGAAAGTCAGGTTTGCGAATATACTGTTAGGTATCTCAGTCTGCAAACAAAATCGGGGAAAAATTGAAGCGGGCGTTCGGGATTGGTTGTTTGCGCGGCGAGGTAGCGGTGACTTCTTTTATTTCTGGATGCTTATAAGGAAACCGGTACCGTGTAATTACCTTGAGATACCGCTATAGCGTTATCACACCCTTTCCTCTTTTCTCTTTGTCGTATCGTCCACCGAGATAGAGATCTATCCTCGTCTGTCTTTATAAAGTGGTTTGACCCGAGACCTTGACACTTGACTTCGACCGTATCCTTTCTTCATTGAAGGAGACCGTTAGCTTCGGTGGCTCCCTGAAGGGTCACCCTACTTCCTTTCTTCGAAACTGTTGCACTCCGTTTAACGGCATTATTGATTTTACTGTGAATTATCCGAGTAATACATTTAACGCTTAAAATGCTGTATACTTTTTGGCAACACTAATAACGATGTTAAAAAATTATACAATTGAAAATAAAAAATACATATGCTTAATATATGTATTTATTGATATAATTATGGTATGGAAACATAAAATTAAATTTTATTCTCTTTACAAAAAAATTAATACATCAAGATTCTAAACAATAGAATATACTCTTAATTCGTCATGGTCCCAGCAACGTACAGTCTTCTTCTCTATTATTTCTACTCCATGATCTTTGCAGATGAACATTCGACATTCTTCACAAAGAATATTTACTTTCCTGTCGCTAGATCTTATCGTATCTATAATCGTGCTCATAGCTAAAAACAAAATAACAGTAATGTTTTTAGAATAGACTAATCATCCACAATACTTGACGATGAAAAAAGAGAAAATACATAAAATATGAAAAATTAGAAACAATTACTTACAAAGTTATTAAGGAAAGATACTTTCTGTGGTCCCTATAGGACCTACTCAGCAATTTAAGGATTAACTCCATTAAACCTTTCTTTTATTTAGAGTCAGAGTTTTATTCAGGGCCAGACTAAAGTTTACAAAAATTTGTTGATGTTTCTCGTTGTTCATTAGTGAAGAATTCAAGCTTCATACACGTTAATAAAATATTAAAAGAAGAACAAGGTGCAGCATCATGTATCAATTAACTATTACAGCGATTTGAAAGTGTGGAGGTAAAACTGTGTGCATACATAATGCAGCCAGCAGTCAGATGAATGTCTAAGAGAGATCAACGAGAGATCTGCGACACGATTTTGATTTTAAGTTATCGACGCCGCGCGACAGAGACAATTATCCGTACACACGATTAACATCAGCAACAGTGAACGGCCGGCGGATTGTGAGAAAAGAATTTAGTTGATCAAGTACCTGGGTCTTAGGTCAAGTCAGTCCGTGCTTGTAGACAAGAGGAGGACTTTCATCGTGATTGCAGATACAACGGCAATAGAAAGAGAAAGGATCCGATGGTACCGTTAGTGGCATCGAGCACTGGGCCCGTTTATCGTACTTGAACTTCCGATCAGATACTGCACGAGATTTTTAGCGAGCACTTGGCACACTGGCATATTGCAACTCCAAATGTTCAAGGTTCAGTTCTAAAACTGTTCCCGTGCAATCGCGTCTCAAAAGAATCTTAATATTTTGTAGGTCAAACCAATAGTGAACATACTGCGGATTTTCTGCATTTATGATGGAAACGAATAGGTGCAATTTGAAAATGTAGAAAGGTTAGAAAAATAATTAACCCTCATCCGCCCCTCGTGTCAATTTGACACAGTTTTCGCGAAACAAGTTTTACTGTTCCCTTATTTGTAAGTAAATTTTCCTGAAACTTCGTGACTTTTATTTTTTTAATGCAAAACACATAACCGGAAAACCTATGTAAATGTTAACTCATCATCAATTTGACTAAAAACACATCGATAAATAACTGTTCGCCTTTTGACACGGAGGGACAGATTCGGTTCGTGAAATGAACGACGGATGAGGGTGAAGGCGGCCGGCGCGGCCGTGCAAGAGTGTGCGGGCACACGCACACATCGATAAATTCGCATATACGTATATGCAATTACAAGGTTTACGAGAATGCAAAATGACGCTTCAACATTGCAATGAGGAGTTCAGAAGTGGTCAATTGTGATTCCTAACAGTCAGATATACAGGGTGGGGCAATAACTATTAGCAGCTCACATATCTTCGAAACTACAAGTTTCACAGAAATATTTGCCGAAACAAAATTGCACAGTACGAAAGGGGCCATCCGGTGGCTATAATAGTTTTTTTGCAGGTGGACGTACTTCGGACATTTGAAGGTCACCTTCATTTTTTTAAATGGAATGAGGTATTTTTTAATACATCAATCGATGCAGCTGGATATTCTTTATAAAAAGGTACTAACCTATGTATGTCGAAAAGTTAGTAGTTCAGGAGATATTTCAATTTAAATAACTCCAAAATACCATTACTGTCGTACTAAGGCGTTAGTGTTTACTTACTTGTGTAACGCCTTAGTACGACAGTAATGGTATTTTGTAGTTATTTAAATTGAAATATCTCCTGAACTACTAACTTTTCGACATACATAGGTTAGTACTTTTTTATAAAGAATGTCCAGCTGCATCGATTGATGTATTAAAAAATACCTCATTCCATTTAAAAAAGTGAAGGTGACCTTCAAATGTCCGAAGTACGTCCACCTGCAAAAATACTATTATCGCCACCGGATGGCCCCTTTCGTACTGTGCAATTTTGTTTCAGCAAATATTTCTGTGAAACTTGTAGTTTCGAAGATATGTGAGCTGCTAATAGTTATTGCCCCACCCTGTATAGTGCTACGGTGCCCAAAATGCATATTTTTACGTTATAGAGGAATAATTTGTAATATTCGGCAGACACCGCCTGTCACAAATAATAATACAGCACGTCGAAGTTTTGAAATTGTGCACTAGTAGGCACCATACTAAATTCGCATACGTATACGCGAATTTAGCGATGTGTGCATGTCCCCGCACACACTTGCACGGCCGCGCCGGCCCCCTTGAGAAAGAACTTTCAGTCAGAAAATGAACCATTTCGATATTTTCAACAAGGTCGTTACGAAGTTAATGTGATTAGACATGACATAGTCCTTGATTATACACGATCGATTCTAACGGTGCTCCGAATCTGCCGCGTCGCGCGCACCTCGGATTCACCGGTAGATTTTAATCGGATCGTGACTCCAAAGAATTTCACCGGCATGACGGGGCCGAACGAGACGGAGAAGGCGCAAAGAAACAAACATTCGTCGCGTACGGAACCGTGAAGTAACGGTACAGGGCCACTCTGGAACCGAGGAAAGAAAGGAGAAAAGAATAACAAGACCAGCCAGACATCCGCGACCCCGATGAGCGTCCCGTTCTTTCGAGGAGGACTCACAGCTGCCTCCTCTCGTGGATTCGTTCTCACTCGCATTCTGTTTCTCTCTCTCTCTCTCTCTCTCCATCGGACATCTGACCGTGCCAATTTATATGGAATCTCATGGAAATCGTGTCGACGATACGCTCTGCGATAATCATCGAGTCCCTTCGTTCAGCAATTTTAATATGCAATGGGGTCGACGGACCCGTCTATGCGTTTCGTGACTGCAAACAGTTTCCTATATCGCAAATCGTGCGAAACTTATGTAACCTTTATGGAAACTAGGAAGACGAACCCGGTTTTCAGCCAATATTTCTCAAATAGAAAGTGAAGGGACAGAATTTAAATGTTCACACTCTCAATGGAAGTATTTGTTTCAGTCTTTACGTATTAAATATCGTTCAGCATATTCGAGGATAGCAACCTTCGCATCAACGAGGCCGGAAATCGCGAACCTACAATGCGAATAGCGTAGGAGAAACACCCGTCAACGACCGATTAATGGCCCGCGAGGGTCGATTGAAGTTTAAATGTCAGTGGAATATAGTGAAACGATCAATTCGCCCAGTGTCGTTACACCTTCCGAATTTTTCTGCTGATCGAAAAAATATTCCGCGTTCGAGACACTCGGACGAAAATATTGAATACAATTATTATACGTTCGAGTTGATGTAACGATTATCCGTTCTGCCGCTTCTCGATGCATTGTTACAGATCCGTTTACATTATCCGAACTTTCCCTTTACGAATAGTGCCGGAACGAAACGGGCATTGTGATTATACGGCGGCGCTCTACTGCGACCAATTATTCACATCGAGATCAGTGAACACCGCGGACGCTCCGTTATTGCTCTATAATTCTATGTAAACACATTCGAGCCGATTGCCTGGTAACCGCCGCGCATAATAAAGACGTTGCTCGCCGAGAAATATCGAATGATTAGCACCGCGGTCCCCCGGTGTAATTGAATTAACCGCATGCTAGGATTGGGCTCGTCCCGGCCGGATACTTTGAAGCATGAACAATGCGATACGACTGCGATACGATCTCTGCAACGGCACACCGATCCATAAAATGAAAACCTCCGACGCTTTTAGTCACTTTCTGTCATCGTATGCGCCGTCTCGGCGATACGGAATTCGTCCCGAAGCTTTTCAACTAAACGCGCTGATTGAGTGATCAAATTTCTCCTTGCATAAATGGTTAGAAAGATAAAAACGACGAAATTACTGTGTCTTGTTATAATAAGTTCAAACTGGATATGGTGGAGGCTGAACGTGTCAGAAATGAAAGCTTCGAGGAAGTAGCGTTGGAACTCGTAAAATGTTATTCATCGATCAAGTATGTCGAAGATACTTTCCTCGTGTTCTATATTGTTTTATATTATTTCGCGCACGCACACATTTACACGCTTGCTCACAAATTGAACGTATGGGACAGAATATTTATTTCATGTTTCAAATATAGAAGAAATAGTGAAAACTGCAATTATGTATATATGAGATAGGCTCAAAATATAGGAGTTCAAGTAAAAGAGGTACACAGCACATTTTAAACTTTTTTATTCAAACAAAGATGATTTTTTATTCAAATATGGTATAGGAGATCAAGTTTAAATATAGAAGACTCATATCAAATATAGAAGACTCATATCAAATATACAGGGTGGCCCACATAACTCTGAATAGCTCAATATCTCCGTTACTTTTCGTTGTACAAAAAAACTTCGTAGGACAAAGTTACACTGTTTGATGGGCCACATATAACGGTGTAAGGGAAAAAAAATTTCAAGGTCATTTTTATGAGATTTCAAGGTTATCGGTTTTTTTAAATGGAATGAGGTATTTTTTAATACAGCTGGACATTCTTTATAAAAAAAGTACTAACCTATGTATGTCGAAAAGTTAGTAGTTCAGGAGATATTTCAATTTAAACTAGAGGGCTATTGTTGCTCGCTCGCTTCGCTCGCTCGCGAGTAGGGTTGTTTTTGCTCGCTCGCTTCGCGAGCTCGCGGGCAGGACTGCTCTAGCGAGAGGGTTAGTGATACGCATGGCTAGTAGGGCCTACAGCTATTAATGTTTTTTATTTTGTGTGTGACTCTCCGCGAGCCACACAAAGAACTTCCCGATTCATTAGTTGCTGTATATTATTATTATTATTTATTAAGTGTACGTTTTAAGAATATTATACATTTTCAGGGAAATTCAATAGTTTTCTACTTATCAAAATGTTTGCTATATGGCGTCGCATTAAACCAATATCGTATGCTCGTTGCTCGCTTGGTTCCTTGTTATAGCATACTAATGTTGCAATATAAATTGTCTTAATTAGTTTTTCGCAAACGATACAACTCATCATTATCCGGGGTTGCAGTATTGATCTTGGTTTTCTTCGATACTGTTAATTTAAATTGTCCCGAAATATATAAACCGCGCTCAATTTTGAAACTCTGCTCAGTGCTACATACAACATTTGTAAAGTTGGCCTTTCTGATTTTTTAAAATCCAAACATACTTTCTCGTATGTTTTTTATCCCTGACTTTTATGAATCGTAATCGCTTCAGCAGGAACCACTGGAAATTGACTACGTGTGATTTGATATTTTTCCTCACTCGACATATTTACTTGATTCGATATTTTTATTATTGGTGTTAAATTTTGATCAATATTTGCATTTTTCATATAATCACGATAACGAGTTCTTACTTTCACTCCTACTCTGGCCAATTGAAAATCTAACCACAATATAGACGGAATTTTAGTATTTTCTTGAAAAGTAATAAATTTTAATATTCCGCATGTGTGCTCCATTAACCAATCCGTTTTCAACATCACTGTTATTAATAATTATCATATAGTTTATATTAATTTTCAATTTAATCTCAGTTAATAATTCGTTTTGAACTGATTGTTTTTTTAAAGATTGTAATATAAATTTTTTTTTGTACTTTTATCGATATTCTTTGAAAATGTATTCTCGGGAGTAGAGATGATTAACTCACTCTTGCATTGGGATAATTTTCGATTATTGTAAGCGGAAACATCATCGTAAGGTACAAAAAAAGATTTTTAAAAAAATTTTTTTCTTCTAATTTTAAAAAAATCGAAAAAAAAATTTTTTGTGTAATTACGTTTGTTTCTTCGGTGGAAACTTTCCGTTCTCTCGTATAAATTGCATTGTTGAATGAACTTCTTTCGAAAAAAACTAAAAAAACTAAAAAACTACTTGACCAAAATGGACCAAAATCTAATCAGCTCTAAGTTACGACGGGGCACATCGATTGCATCATTCATCATCCTGATCGCGTTGTTACTTTTTCTGAAAACGTTAACGAAAAATTTGATTACATAGAAACGGCCATACGCACACACACACACACATACGAACATTTTGATAAAAATAGTCTAAAATGACTCCAATGACCATGAAACGTGAAGATCTGCTAAAAATTCGATTTTCGATTTTCGGGGTAATTACAATAACTTCCCTATAAAATCGGGAAGTTAATAACTCCAAAATACCATTACTGTCGTACTAAGGCGTTACACAAGTAAGTAAACACTAACGCCTTAGTACGACAGTAATGGTATTTTGGAGTTATTTAAATTGAAATATCTCCTGAACTACTAACTTTTCGACATACATAGGTTAGTACTTTTTTATAAAGAATGTCCAGTTGCATCGATTGATGTATTAAAAAATACCTCACTCCATTTAAAAAAACATCGATAACCTTGAAATCTCATAAAAATGACCTTGACATTTCTTTTCCCTTACACCGTTATATGTGGCCCTTCAAACAGTGTAACTTTGTCCTACGAAGTTTTTTTGTACAACGAAAAGTAACGGAGATATTGAGCTGTTCAGAGTTATGTGGGCCACCCTGTAGAAGATCTGGCAACCCTAACTTGAAGCCTTCCTTATAGTCAGATACTAGATATTCAGAATGAGATCTGGAGTGAGGGAATGATTAATCTTGATTAACAAACACTTTATAAAACTACCAAGAGAATTCATCTTAGTTAAACATTAAAATAAAAATTGACCGCCTCAATGCAAATTGAAATGGCTCGAATAGTTTGACCATCCTCTGTACCCGGGAAACCACTTACATTCGACGAACATCCGATACTTCAGAGAAAACAAGGATCTCTTGATAACATCGTTATTCGAGGTTATTCAACAAGTCTAACGTTCCGAAAACTCTGCTTTCAGATTCCCCGGTAGGCGATCATCGTCAGGGTCGGATGTCCCTGCAGGCGGAGCTGCCGTCGTCGAAAGCTAAGCGGGAGCAAGCTCTGCGAAGCATCCTGGCGGCTCGAAGACGGCAGATCTTGAACCAGCGCCCGATCGAAGCTCGGAATCCTAATCGCGCATCTCGACCACCTGAAGCAGGCCTGAAAGATTCACCGGACGTGTTGGAGGCCCAAGAAACGAGGCACGGGATGTACGTGACAGTGTCCGGGGGCGAGAAGGCGGAGCAGTCTGTGGACGAAGAACCGTTGGAATCGTCGAGGAAGATCGTCGCCGAGGACTCGAAGAGCGGAGAGGTCGTCTCGAAGGATGTTGAAGGGAAGCAGGTGGCGGAGGTGTCCAGCTTGAGGAAGCCGAGCAACGAGAGCTTCGGTGTGCCAAGCATGGAGGACAAGCCGAGCCCCGGTAACACGAGAAGCAATTACTTGACAGGCCATAGAAATTCTTCGTCGATCCCGTTCTCCCCAACGACTTCATCGCCGAAAGAGACGGAAACTCGCAAGCGGAACATCGTGTCGATGCCCGAGTCCCTGTACAACTACTTCAGGCCGGTGGAGAGTAACATCCCCGTGGAGGACATGTCGCAGTTCCTCTACTTCGGCCAGAAGATCCAACCGGAGACGCAGAACAGCACCGGGAACAACTCCGTGGACGCGACGCCGACAGCAGCGACCGTAGCTAGCTCGCGTCGAAGATACTCCATGAAGAGGTTCGGTACAACGCCGGTCCCGGTGCCGCAGCCCGAGGAGATCGTGAACGAGGAAATGAACATCGCGGTGGAGAAGCAGGTCGTCGAGAAGAACAAGGTCTCGAAGCTGAAGAACGCGTTCCGAATCTCGGAGAGTGAATTGCACTACAGGAAGAGTCGGCCGACGGATCCCACGATCGCCTCGAACGTCATCGCGACGATCGACGCCAGCAGAAACGCGACTGGCGATCAGCCTGGCGACGATAACCCGTCCGCTCACGCTGTCACGCAGGACCAGCTGCGGCACGAGAGAGGAAGTGCCGCTGCCCACGTGCTCGCTGAAACGAGGAATGCGACCAATTCGACCCAGATACCCGGCCGGCAGCCTGTTTCCGCGAACGCGGACAAGCCGTCCGAGGAAAGTGAAATCAGTTTTAGGGACCGACCCGCGGAGATCTCGAGCGACTCGGCTCTGAACCGCGTGGACCAGTCGAAGACGAAGAACTCGGACAACTCATCCGTGATCTTCGATGCGAGATCTCAGGATGTCGACGACACGGCGTCCTCTTCGTCCGAGATGTACGGAGATCACACGGAACAGAGGATAAGGAGGATCGACGTGAACAGCAGCTTCGATCTCGCCAAGAAGAACGACGGGACTCTAGCGGATCAGCCTCGCGTACCGAGCGCCCGCGAGAGCAACAACATCGAGACCTCGACGTCCCGGGACAAGATCGGTCGATCGACAACGGAACCGTTTCGAATCGAGTGGACATCACCGGAAACGTCTACCCTGAGGATAATCGTGACCGACGGGAGCCTGGAGGAGAGGTATACCGTTAAACCGGTCGATTCCACGGAGAAACGAGTTCGCAGTGGCGCTTCCGGCGATGTTCCCACTACTCGCAACGATCCTGGGACTGCAAGCAGCAACGGCGTATCGGTGAACGGCGGCGGGATCGACACGAGCAGCACCACCTCGGCCATGATCGAGGTACCAACGACGACGACGACGACGACGCGGTCGAAGCCTCGACATCGGGAACTGAAGCATCGTATTGGTACGGGCAAGGATAAGGGAGCCAGCGAAGGGAATCGGGATCGGGAGCAGCATCGACATCAGGAACAACAGCAGCAGCACGTGTACGCTTACACGATAACGAACGTGACGCGGCTATTGCGCAACTACACCGGACCTGGGTTAAGCAGAGAGGAACAAGGAGGTCCCGGTACGACCGAGATAACGACCGGATCAGCGCTGCGGCGTCAGCCACCGCCGCCACCGCCGTCTCTTCTTCAGCTTCCTCGTGCCGGTAGTGGTATAGAGGCGGACCGAGCGCCGGCGGAACTCAGTGCCGGCACGACCGTCGAAGCAGTCGCAGCCGGTGGAGCGTCCGTTGGTCTGCCATTGGTGGGGGAACGGCAAAGGAAAGTAGTTACAGTCGCGCAACAGACGGAGGAACAAGCGGTCAACAGAGCCTCGCCGCAGCAGCTGACCGTAAACAAGAGCAGCCCGAGGGAAGTCGCCAGCAGGGGCGCCGTCCGATGGAATCACACTAAAACCAGGAACACCGACCTAGAGGGTTTCAGGGACAGAAGGAAGTCCGCCAGCGCGGTGCTCAATCAACGGATCGGGGGCGGATTAGACGAGGAGGCTGGTCTGGTGGTCGCCAAGAGGAGAAGGCCGAATGGACAGACAGGATCGGCCAGGAGGGTGAAAGGAGGGAAAGTTCTGGTGAATGGGTCCGAGAAAAAGAGTTCGGAGATCGAGAGGAATTCGGATGATGTGGAAGAAGGACGAGTGAATAGGACTACCGAGGGTATTGTTGTGGGAAAAATGACGGTGGCGGACAGTGTCGCGATGGAGCAGAGAACATTGCCGAGTGTCGAGGTGATCGATCCGACCACTTTGCTGCCGGTCGTTAATATCACCGGCCGGGGAAATTTCACCAGGCTGGTCGGCTCGATCGGTGGGAATGTCGAGGTGAATACCAAAGACCAATTAAGCTTGTCGCCGAGTGAAAACGAAAGTGTGCCCGCGAGCAGCGGGAGCAACGCGTCCGTTGGGGATAGCGCGGCGCATAATGCCACCGAGAACGGAAGCGGTTCGTCGACCGTGACAGTGACCGCCGCTGCGGCGGTCGACGAAACGACCGAGCCCAAAGAAACGACCACCGCGCCGATGCCGGCGCCAGTTTTTCCAGTTACACCCAGAATAATCACGGAAACGGTACGAGCGCCAGTCGAGAAGGAGACTTTCACCTTGCAGCCGACCGAGCCCGTCAGCCAGGTGACGGACTCGAAAACCACCGCGCCGGACTCGTTCGAAATCGCGAACATGGATCCGTCCGAGATCCAGAAGATGTATAGATCGAAGAACACGAGCACGACGGAGACGACTACGCCGATGACCACAGTGCAAATCGAGATATCGACGATGCCGCAGGACCAAAGTACCACGGATCCACGGAAACGTTTATCCGGGGAGAGGTCGCCGGAAGTTAGGGGACGGAACCTGTCCGACAAGTCGAAGGACAAAGACGACGTACTGCCTATCATGCAACTGTACAACGACTCGGACATCTTTAACGGCAGCGGCCCCATGAACTCGTTCTCCCGCGGATCGGAACGGCGAGTGGAGCTTCCGGTGCACCCGAAGCAGCCGGTTTCCAGAACAACCGAGAAAGTCAACGACACGGTCACGCCGAAAAGTGTCTCGAACGATGCCACCGGACCCACTCGTGTCCCCGTTTCCGAGACCACGAGAAGGGACAGACACGAGGACAGCCGAGAATCGTCCACGCACGTCCCGCCGACGGGCCCTGGAAGAGGGTCGATGAACAACAGGACCAGACACAGGCCCATCTATAATCACGCGATCCTGCCGGAATACAATGTCTCCGTGTACCCGGACGAACTGAACAGGACGTTCTTCGAGACCGGACTGATATCGGTCAGTCCCAGGGAGTCGGTGAATATCAGTGAAGTGATATCGAAGCGACACGATGGCGACGTCATCGCGACCCAGGAGACCGTCGCTGTGGTCAGCTACATCCTGGCGACCCTCGTCGTGTTCCCCATCGCCGTCGGCGTTGGTCTCATTCTCAGAAGACTGATACTTAGGAATCGTAAGGTGAGTGTCACCGGGCGAAACCAGGTCGTACGGACCCAACGCGACGCGCGACGCGACGGTAGAAAGTTCTATATTTTGTCCACGTATGCATATACGTTATTATACATATAGGTCGTTGAATGAAAGTGGACTCCTGTGATCTTCGGCGCTGGTTCGGTGGCCAGACTCCGCGCGTGAAAGTTCGCGGAGGTGGAGGAATAAGGCTGGTGTCAGTGACCTCCTTACTTTTCGCTCCGTATATTTTTGAAATGCGGGTAGCAGCCTGTTCTTTATCGGTGACGCGAGGCTTTTCCACTGAGACCTATGTCGTGAAGGTGAAACTTTGGTAGAAGATGGCTGGGTACACATGAAATGGCTTTTCGAGTTGTGGCTAGCGGGTGTTGATCGCTGCTTTAAATTTATTTTATGTGACCACGATATATCGCTGCTCCGGAAGTATGACACAAAAATTGAAATTTTACAGGAAAACCAAAAGAAAAATAATTCCAATTTGTCTTAATAGATTCCTGTAGCCTATAGATTCGGTTTAATTCGTCTATGAGAGTAGTTTATAGACATTTTGAGTTATTATTGCTACAATATTATTAGGGAAGGTAAATACAGTAGCGGACAAAAGTTTAAGACCGCTCTAAAGAAGACGATAACTTTTTTAATATTGTACTATACGATTTGAACTTTTTTGGGAAGCTAGAGCAATTAGTTTACTGAAGCATGTGAAAAGAAATTTTTTCAAAAATTGCAATTGATCGGAATTGTTGAAAAAATACTAAAAGTTGAATTTTTAACTTTTTTATGTGGGCCTATATTGAAAATTTAAAAAATACGTTTTGTAGATCTGTGTCAATTAAATATATTCTGAAAATTTCGTCAAAATCGGCCGACGTTGCAATGAGCTACAAACGTTTAAAGATGGTAAAAATTGCAGATTTTCACGAATTATTGCAGAAAATCGTGAAAATCTGCAATTTTTACCATCTTTAAACGTTTGTAGCTCATTGCAACGTCGGCCGATTTTGACGAAATTTTCAGAATATATTTAATTGACACAGATCTACAAAACGTATTTTTTAAATTTTCAATATAGGCCCACATAAAAAAGTTAAAAATTCAACTTTTAGTATTTTTTCAACAATTCCGATCAATTGCAATTTTTGAAAAAATTTCTTTTCACATGCTTCAGTAAACTAATTGCTCTAGCTTCCCAAAAAAGTTCAAATCGTATAGTACAATATTAAAAAAGTTATCGTCTTCTTTAGAGCGGTCTTAAACTTTTGTCTGCTACTGTAATTGTTATTATTGACAAGGTAAATAAGCATGCGGGTTATAACGACGGATCTTCCCTCCCGTGGCGAATTTTGTAACTACAATTATGTCGATTTACATTTAGTAAATACACTTTTGAGCCCGCCAACACAATAAAGTCAATTCCACAAAATTTTACAGTTGCGTCATTATACTTCCGGAGCAGTGATATCTACTGAATACTACTGTTTTATTAGGGGCTAGACTCAACAAGGAAGTAATAGAACTGTGATTTTCTCCAGTCACTAAAACATTCTTACGTTATCCCTTTTGTCATAAGTAATTCAAAGTAAATTGGTTGCATCGGTCACCGGCGACCGTGAAAGTTGACGTGTGATTTATTACTCCCATAAAAAAGTCATTTTTCTTTATGTCAGTACCTTTTGTACGTACAAATAGTTGAGTTTAAAGAAAATGAGAAATATCTCATTAAAGTTGGTAGGACTCACACCAACGAGATAAGTAAAACATGTTGAAGCAAACATTTCATCAAATACGTCGGAGTTAAGTGAACCAAAATCATTATTATCCTCGAATTTAAATTGCACAAAAGATCGTAGAAAACTAATACTATTTGTTCACACCGAAGTAATGCAATCTGATAAACATTTGGCGTTTCACTCGGTTCGAAGACTACACTTGCTGCCAGCAATAAGCTGTTCACGCGCAAGTCAGCTTGTTCCGAGCTGCTAACGGTGACTGAAGAAGATTTGCTTCTTGCAGCTGTTTCCTATTTTCCTTTGATCTTCACCGCTTTCGATAAAAAGCGGCAATTTTTGCAGAAACGTGGAACATCAACAGAGAATTTCTCGTTATGTACATTACAATGGATGGAATATATGAAAATAGAAAAATGTCAAAACGCGCTCTCTGTTAACTGGCAATTTTTTAAAAAAACATGGAACACGAACGGGGAGTTGCTTGTCGTCGCTTCACACACTATTACAACATGTGGAATATATAAAAATAGAAAAACGGCGGAACTTGTTCTCGAATTCATAGAATTTGCTTCGAACACATTAATCAATTCAATCGACTGAATCGTAGCGAACACGAACACCTGGTGGTTTTTTCAAAAAACACGGAACGTCAACGGGGAGTTGCTTGTCGTTGCTTGTCGTTGCTTCATTGTGAGCATATATTACAACACTTGGGATATATAAAAGTAGAAAAACGACGGAACATGTGGCCGAATTCGTAGAATTTCAATCTAACAAGACATTAATCGGATCGATCGGGTGAATCGCAAGCGAACATCTTTGACCGCCTTAGTCGGCAGGAGGAAGAACGGTCGAAATGATATCCTTGAACCGTTGAACCTTTCATTTTTATTGGCCGTGATTCCCGTCTCGGTTTCCTCTCGGTCCTGCTGACCGAGAACGTTCCCTGCCGGCAAAAACACATGATTTACGGCCGCGGTCACTGTGAACCGTATCTGGCCGATGATCGCTAAATCGAAACGCAAATCGTATGGTGGTGCCACTTATGTACCGTTACGCAGCCCCGCGGATTATCATCGGCCGGCAGCATTTATTATCCGGCCATTAACCGAGAGGCTTTCGTGTAATCTCGCGGTCGCGGAATGGTCCCTCGTGTAACGTCAGGTTCACCGGTTCCGATGATTAGCCTCCGCGTGACGTTCTGTCTTTTTTGTGACGTAATCGAGGAACTTTCGATGGAACTGAGATGAAACGGTAAAACTTAACCCTTCGTTGGCAACCTGTATGATAAATTGAAGCTGTGAAAATATTTTCGAACACGTTACTAATCGGCCACTGTGTTTTACACTTTTTGATACATAACTTGAGGATTCCATAAAAAGTTATAAACAGCGATGACGATGTTCGTCATTTAAGTTATTTCTCAATACAGTGCAGTTATTAAGATTCATGCTAACAGGCTTTCAGTAAGTAATGTGGCAATATTCAGTCTCCGTCTGGTCACAGAATTTATCTAGTTCGACATTCTCATAAAAACACGACTTAATTGGAAAGATCGATTAGTGTCGAGGCTTATCTGATTTAAATCCCTCAATACCAAAACAACAAAAGAAGATATTTGTATTTTCGAACTGTCTATATTCTCTCTTAAACATCGATTTTATCCACTGAACGTGTTACTTTTTATTCATAACCATCAAAGGAAAGATAAATAGTTATCTGTTACTTATGGAACAGGATTGTAAAAATACATTAATTCAAGAGAATACGAATGAAACGTTTGCATAATTTTGAAAAACCGATACCACTCAATATCCATCTGAATTATTTAAATCGTGGAAAGAATTTCTTTACAAGTCGGCCAGCTTAAAATAGTACCATTGAGGCATTCGTGTTTCGTAAAAAAACGCCAGCAATCGTTTGCATCGAATGTTTAAAAATGTTCCCTAAATACGAGAGCCATTTGCGCGACCGTCACCTCGCCTGTCCCGCTGCTGCAAAAACATTAATGGACGTCGTTGATAAACTGAATCGAGCATTGTGAAGCGATTTACTGGTTTTTCAGAGCTAGTTCGTCCCTGATCCCGCGACGAATGGCCGACTCGGTCGTCGAATGATCATTACTCGCGAGGCTGGCGAATGACTCGCTATCAGCGATCGTTGAATCAACAATTATGATCGCCAGGTTCACCGTATGACGAGGATTACCCCGGTGTCTTCCTTTGAGCGGGAATGCGCCGTGACATCCCATCGTTAGATCCATTGGACAGTATAATACCTCGGCATAATGAGAAAATAAATATGGAATTACATAATGCGAAGATTGTTCGCGGCATTGTTCTCGTTAAGCGCTTAATCGCGTGATTCGCCGGCTGGAACACTACGACCGTTACTTTTGAAGGGAAATATTGAAATTGATTCTCGCAAATTGGCCGCGAGAGAAAAAACCCCATTCGCGAGAGCTGTCAGACAAAGATTATCGTATCCTCTCCGACGACGGAACAGCGGAATAAGATATATTCCGTATGGCGGCTGACATGCGTCACTGTCAGCGTACACCACGAGAGGTGTACGTGGATCTCCGAGGTTATATTGATTTGTAAAGTATTTGGGACAAGTCGAGTATTTTTAGCGCAACCGCCCGTAAAAATCGGGGACGTAAATCTCGATTTAACTGGACATTCACGGGCGCGAGCTTGTACGCTGGTACAAAGGGTCATGTGGACGTAAAAAGCAGCGGGGAAAAAGAAAGATTCAGCGTGGCGCAAGGGCCTAACAAATATATTCCGGCAAACCCGTTTTAAGGCTCCGGGAAAAATGAATTTTGCACCCTTTGTTCACTTCGGCACTGAAAATTTAAGTAAAATCGCATTCAAAGGAATTTTAGTTATAAATTTGGGGTTATGTTCGCGGCGCACCGGTTCGATCAAATTATACACTAAATAGCAATTTTGTAGACATTTTTCAAACGTTCGATTCGGATTTGAATCATTACGTCCTGAGACACGTTTGCTATAGAATGTTGTCTATAAGAGAAAAGGAAGAAAGATGTGTGTTTGGTCCTAGACCCGCTAGAGGACTCATCAGTAAGGCTATCTAGCGGCAGTGATGCCAGATGCGGGGAGTCACGGTGAAATAATGTACCCCCTCTCTGATGACGGGGAATGAGTGGAGCAAATGGGAGACACGTTGCACGTGCGCGATGGGGACCGTGGAGTGTGCGCCTGCGCACGGTGCTGGAATGGAATAGTGGAAGGGGTAAGGAGGAGAGTACGGGAGCTCCGTTTGGAGCTCCATATGGCATCACTGTCTAGCGGGTCCTGCCTTAGACACAAGCGTCGGAAGGAGGGACGTTAAGGGGGTAGTCTATACCCGCTGGTTACAACTAGAATCTTACTAGAATCTTACTAGAAAACATGGGTTTGCGCGCTTCGGTTGTTTGACCTTATTTGAGCAAATTTTGGGCTGGGTGAGGGCTCATTCTAAAGAGGAAGGTTCACCACACTGCACTCTGGTCATTAGGGCAGTCAAAAAGTCTTTCAGAGACAGAAAAATGCATTGAAATCTGCGGTTTTTTTTCCTAGATTTTTTCTATACTTTGAGCCCTTATATTATACATATTAAACATAATCTCGTTAAAATCATGACCAGAGCGCAGTGTGATGAACCTTCCTCTTTAGAATGAGCCCTCACCCAGCCCAAAATTTGCTCAAATAAGGTCAAACAACCGAAGCGCGCAAACCCATGTTTTTTAGTAAGATTCTAGTAAGGGGGTAGTTACACCTTGGTTACAACTAGAATCTTACTAGAATCTTACTAGAAAACATGGGTTTGCGGGAAAACAAATGCTGTCCTTATTTCAGCAAATTGTGGGCTGGTTGAGGGCTCATTCTAAAGAGGAAGGTTTGACGATAGTCGCTCTGGTCATTAGGCTAACGAGATTATGTTTATATCTAATAATATGAAGGCCCAAAGTAGAGAAAAAATCTTGGAAAAAAACCCGCAGGTTTCAATGCATTTTTCTGTCTCTGAAAGACTTTTTGATTGCCCTAATGACCTGAGCGAATATCGTCAAACCTTCCTCTTTAGAATGAGCCCTCACCCAGCCTACAATTTGCTGAAATAAGGTCAGCATTTGTTTTCCCGCAAACCCATGTTTTCTAGTAAGATTCTAGTAAGAGTCTAGTTGTAACCAAGGTGTAGCTGCCCCCTTAATATACTAATTGATGACATTTTTAGTAACTTGCGAGAAAGTCGTTCAACGATTTAGTGGATCTAGTGGACGATGTCGAAACTAGGCCTTCTCGAACTTTTGCAGTTTTTATCGCCAATTATGATAAATAAGGAATTATTCTCGATCGTACATTTTTAAATAAATTTGGGGTTATGTTCGCGGCGCACCGGTTCGATCAAATTATACACTAAATAGCAATTTTGTAGACATTTTTCAAACGTTCGATTCGGATTTGAATCATTACGTCCTGAGACGCGTTTGCTATAGAATGTTTCCTATAAGAGAAAAAGAAGAAAGATGGTGGTGTGTTTCGTCCTAGACCCGCTAGAGGAATTTTAGTTATCTTTTAAAAATTATGTTCCTCGACGAACAACGCATTTCAGAGTAAGAATGAAAGACATCGACAAAAGCAGAATGCTTGAAATAAAAATGAACAATGACACAAATTTACTTCTCCCGAGATAATTTGGTTGACGTACTCGGTTCGGCGAGACAAATTATTTCCAGGAGACAGGAGATGACTACTAAACAGAAGCGCAAACCGAACACACGCGAGCGATTTTGCACGTCAAGTAAGAAAACAAACATTCGCATATGTCCGTCGCACATTTGACTCAATGCCGTTCCGTTCGTTTTACTTTATCAGTCTGACGATATTCGCCGACAGTTTTGCATACTCTCAAGTCCATCGAGTCAGCGTTATCTGTGGAATTCGCGTGCGTTGTGTGTCGAAAAACGAATTGTCTTTTATGAGGAAATGGTGAAAGGCTGTTGAAATATTTAACGAAGTAAAAGTGGTGACGGAAGTCACGTTGTTGGTGGATATTGGCGGTAAACTTTAAATTGTTGCGCACTGAATGTTTAATTTATGACGTCAATCTTGCGAAACGTGCCAGAAAAAAATCCTTCATGTTTGCTGATACATAATGTACCATTTCGAACGGCGTATAACACGTAGAATTTCTGCTTCGAAATACAATCATAAATTTTCCTGTATTTGGATATTTATTAAATCAAGGATTGTTCTTAATGGTATGAAAAATTTGAGGTTCGAAATGGAAGAAGAATTGATAAAAAATGAGAAACAAGTAATTGTTTGGTAAAAGTGTGTGAAATGGATATAGTTTTTTTGAAAAGACGTTTGTCTGAATTTGCTGTTAGCAACCGGCCATTTCATGTGTAACGAGCCAATTTTTCGTGAGTCGCAAAAATGGTCGACGGAAGTCGGGATTCCGGTTGAACCGCAACACGCGACGGGCGTTTTCGCGAATTCGACGTGTCGCGTAATGACGATAATTTCATCACGCAGGTGCTCGAGGAGTCGGACACGTCGTCGGAGATCAGTTGCCGGAAGGACGCGTTGAACCTTGAAAACGGTGACTTTAAAACGTCCATCGAGAAGGCGATCACGAAACTGCCGAGGATACAACACCTGGTAAGCGTGCGTTCAGTAATTTATGCGTGGGTCACCGGCTATTTCGTAATTTCCATTCCTAATTCGGAAATGAATAATTATCCCACTTATACTCGTACCTCGTACTCGATCGTCGCATTCATTCAAACGCATTCTACCCATTGATACTATTGTCATCTTAACACTAAGCAACGTATCTATTACGATGGAACTTAACGTTGCCATTGTATAAAGATTAATGGCTCCGATAACGAAAAAATTATCTGCGCGAATGGCTTATTAATGACTATCTCAGAGTCGTCTTTATTCTTCAAGACTTTGTTCTGCAATAAAGTGTTAAGTAGAGGTATGGATTGCTGATGATGATTGTACAGATTTTCTTAATGACTTGACCTTAAAATTGAATTTCGGGAGGAATAGTTTCATTTAGATCTCCAGTATCCTTTAACTTGCATTTTTCGACCTAGATACAGTTGGCATATCGATGTTAGAGGCAAATAGTTGCATAGTTAACAGTGTACAAATCACTTATACTTGAAGTCTAACATTGGCCACTAATTACGCTCTTATCTTAAGACCCATCGAGCCGTGATTACATCTGCAACTGGGCAATTACATAAAGTACCAAAGCAATACCTCACGCGAGTCTGATCGGTTTCAGTCTCTTTGCGAATTCCGTTGTATAGTGAACTTGTAAACATTTATTTCGTGAATTCATACGCACGTTCCTTTTGAGCTGTAACGTTACTGTAACATTACACCATCTATCAATCGAAAGGTCATTCAAATATAAAAATACTTAGTCTTATACAAATGGACGATCGTATATGCAAAAATTGCAAGGAAATATTTTTATAACAATTATTCTACAGGGTATTTCGCCTAACTTGACCATCTTAAATATCTTTGTTGTTTTTAAAGATACGTCAAATGACTGAAAGACAACGTTGAATGGTAAAATGGGGCTCATACGATACCAAAAAATTTTTGTTTTTATGTAATTTTTTTTAGTAGAGATATGAAGGTCACCTTCATTTTTTTAAATGGAATGAGGTATTTTTTAGGCTGAACTTTAGAAAACCCCCCCCTTCCTTTCGACATTTGACGAACGTCATTCTATTCGTTTTGACATGCTGAACACAAAATGTACGTGTCATTTTTGGCTGAAATGAATAGTTTTCGAGATATTCGTGAAAAACTGCAGTTACTACACATTGAATTTTGTGTATACGTGCACGTCCATGCTGTGCGTGTTAGGTTAGGTTAGGTGGGGGGCGGAGAGGGCCGGCTGTCAGGCCGGCGCGACCACGCATACGGAAATTCAGGAGTAGACTATCAAAATTGAAAGACCCTGGTTTCTCTCTAATGTTTAGAAGCAAAATGTAAACAAACGCCGCGCCGGGACTGGTTTACGTTGCCGCAGAGCGTGGAGGAATACGAAAAATTCAATACAGTATTAGCGATAGTTTTTTGCGAATATCTCGAAAACTATTCATTTCAGCCAAAAATGACACGTACATTTTGTGTTCAGCATGTCAAAACGAATAGAATGACGTATGTCACATGTCGAAAGGAAGGCTTTCTAAAGATTTACCATTTTTTAATACATCAACCGACATCAAGCAGCTGGACATTCGTTATAAAAAAGTACTAACCTATGTATGTCGAAAAGTTAGTAGTTGAGGAGATATTTCAATTTACAGTGGGTGTACAAAGTATTCGTACACTTTTTAAAAACTAATTATAATAGATCTACAAAACATACATTTTAAATTTTCATTAAGGACCCAAATAAAAAAGTTTTAAAAAATGCCTTTTTTATTTTTACCTGCAACCTTGTAAATTGTAATTTGTGGAAAATCTTTTTTGCATATCAGTTTGTAAACTAATGCTTCTAATTGATTATAAAAAATCAGGTCGTTTGGTACAATTATAAAAAAGTTAGTAGTTTTTAAAAGGTGTACGAATACTTTGTACACCCACTGTAAATACGACAGTAATGCTATTTTAGAGTTATTTAAATTGAAATATCTCCTCAATTACTAACTTTTCGACATACATAGGTTAGTACTTTTTTTATAACGAATGTCCAGCTACATCGACTGATATATCAAAAAATACCTCATTCCATTTAAAAAAATGAAGGTGACCTTAATATCTCTAAAAGAAATTACATAGAAACGAAAATTTTTTTGGTACCGTATGAGCCCCATTTTACCATTCAACTTTGTCTTTCAGACATTTGGCGTATCTTTAAAAACAACAAAGATATTTAAGGTGGTCAAGTTAGGTGAAATACCCTGTATATTCTATGTATAATTTCATAATACAAGTAAAGACTTGATCTAAGAAAGACCCTCGCGCGGAGAACATGAAAGAGATACTTCTGTCCTGGGAGATTTATTCTCCAGAAGATTTTTAAGTAATTATCGTCCTCGCGACTCAATAACGCCTTTTTTTCCCGCGCAGTGTCACGAAGCGGAGAAACCTCCGCCCCCGTCGTCGCAGGAATCCAGATGGGAGTTTCCTAGAGATAAGCTTAGGTTACAGACGGTCCTCGGGCAAGGAAACTTCGGCCAGGTAAGGCATTATTTTCTACATCGAGCGGAACAGACACACTGAGCCCAGGTCCCGAGGCGGCCGCGCGATAATAAATCGCTGGAGTTAGCGCGAAACATTCAACGCTCGCGAAACCGCGAATTTTATCCCGGCGCCGCGGCCTTGGGATTCTTGAGAACACGGGGAACGCTGTAGCTTCTGATTTTTGATTAAATGCTCCTCTTGAAGTTGTGAACAGGATTTAAAAATTTGCACGCACTGTCCGTCACGGTCTATTTTTACCTCAGTTTAAAATTTTCCTCGAGCAATCGACACGTGTGAAATTATAGACACCTGCATTGGATTGGACAAGAAATTGCGCAACGACTGGTGTATAATCCTCTTCTGTCAACACAAAGCCATTCGAACGTAAAATTATCGGCAGTGTATATGCAGTTTCCTCTTCCAAAAAATCGAGAAGAGTTCTGAGAACGTGTCTGACGCGATTTTCTGGCTAAATGGAATCTTTGGAATTGCGCAATCGATTGTTGATCATAGGTTCACCCATTGTTCAATTGCATCTTGCGTAACAGCTCGCAGATTATTGTCTCCGTGTGTCGACACCGGTAAATCCAAAATGATTGAATGTTTAACTGAATTAATGGCCTCCCGGCTGGATGAACCTATTACACAATTTCGTACGTGAGGACTGCTGTTTGGGATTGCTCTGTGGAATAGCTCCTCCCCCGCGCGGACCGCGGAATATGCAATTAAAACGCTATTAGGGTGGCGCGTTTACGTCTCGTTCTTCCATCATTCTAGGTCTGGAAGGCTGAGGCTGACGACTTGACCGGTCATCAAGGCACGACCCGTTTAGTCGCCGTCAAAACAGTCAAAGAGGGTGCTTCTGATCGAGAAAAGGAAGATCTGGTCCGGGAACTGGAGATCATGCAACAGCTTGGCAGTCATCCGAATGTTGTCACACTTCTCGGCTGTTGCACCGAACAGGGTGAGTTTCGGAAATTCTTCTACCACCTCTAACACAAAACAAATCGGACCAAAGTGGTACACTTCGATATTGAATGAATTATTTGTATCGAAAATGTATCACAATATTGTCAATCACATTTTACACAATCCACAGTGCACTAAGTTGCACCCAGCAACAGTGCATGCACTGTCTTACTCGCTCCATTCTAGTTCTATACTCGTTCATAAATAAGTAGAAGATTATTTGCATTTCACGGTCGTTTTAATCGAAGAAGGTAATTACGTAGTCGTGTTAATCTGTACAGAAGACACTTGCCTTTTCATTAGTCGCCCGCCGTCATCAAGGGGTTCAGAGTATTGCTATCAAGAGAATAATATCCGACGAAGCCCGACTCCTCGGGCTATTATAGCTTTGTTAAAAATGATTGCACCTCCGGTATGCTAATTTGCTACCGGTACACGAAGATTCACTCCCCTTTTTGCATCCCAGGCTGACACCTCTATTCCCAACCGTGCATACGAATCACTTATGTTCAACCTTGCCAGTACTAGACCCGACGACGTTCAAACTTCATAAAAACTAGTAGCGCATTAAGTGCCGGCTCTTTTACCGGGAACACGCGGATCATCGTGTAAAATGATGATAAAGTAATCAAGTTTCGTGGAGGTTCGAGAGGCGATTCGATGGCTTCATCAGCTCGGAATAACATTTGTCCTTAATTCTATTCTAAAGTCTCCCACGTGTGTTTGAAAATGTTTCTTGACGATTTTATGCATCGTAAAGTTCTGTTTTACGTAAGAACTTTAAAGTAATTATTCAAAATGCACACGTTCGTGTGACGGGAGCAGAAATTTATTTGACACGAAACGTGTTTCGATAACTTTATATCATTGTTCCAAGAACGTCTTTCTTCATACTTTGTTAAATATATTCGGAAATGTTTGTCTGAAAATGTTCAACAACCGGTATTACGACAATATTTCATAAATTTGTTGAAAAGAGAGACAACTGTGTACAGAAAAATTTCGCATTCGATAGAACCGTAGAACGAACGACGATAACTGGTTACCAGCGCAATTGCTTCTCAATTTGAGCTTCGTCCGCTGACAAGCTGATGCATCTTTAATTATCTACGATTCCGTGTTTTCGACGCCGATTCGCAGATTGTATCGTCGCTGGACGCCGCGCGATGCATATTGAGGCAATCATTAGGGACTCGCAAGGGAAGCATTCTTCGTTATTGAGTCATCGACGGCCACATTTTTTTTTGTTTTAATCGTATGAACACCGACAATCGGCAATCGTAATCGTTTTTACACGCGCGTGGTATTGTTTCGCGGATAAAAAGCGAGATCGATCGATAATACCTTCGCAGGATATCGCTAGTTGGCGTAATCGTGCTGTGGATAATTGACTAATGAGCATAGATAATAGTAATCGAGGCGCCGAAACTGACAGACTAATGAGCTGCGTGCGCGTACTTGGAAATAACAAATTCACGTAAAAACAATTGAGCATGTTCTTTCGAAGATATAGTACTTCATCCTTGAAGAGGAGGATCTTCAGTTGTTGTGTAAGCGTCCGAATGCAATTGCAATCGATATTACCTATATTATGAAAAAAAATAATATTTAAGTACATGACTGTCTTGTAATATTAGAGACTGCAGATCTTCAAAATCAAATTTCATATTTGAATCAAAATCAATATTTAATGTATCGATAATCTAAACTTGCTTTTAGCTTTCGACTGTTTTATGCTGCATCTGCTGATTCCACCACAAATGCATAAGATCTGCAGTCCGGTAAAATCGCGTTTAGTGAGGAGGGGCCCAGTTTGCCATTAGCGACAAATCTGTGCTTGAGACATCAAAACTGCAACGAGACAATCTGAAGTTTTAGTCGTGCCGTGGTTGAAGGGGAAGGCCCATTATACGTCTTTCGTTGGAGGCTCGTCGGTATCGTGGCTCTGATCGTATAAATTTCCATACCGCGTCCCCACGGCGACGATCCTCATGGCACAATACGTCTATTAAGTCGGCGAAATGATCGTTGCTATGGGGGTTGGAGGGGCAGGGATACACCGGTATATCGATAGGATCGGCAAAGTCCCGGGCCCGATCTGGATTTGACGTCGAACCGGCGGCTTCCCTCCGATGTTTATGCGTGCGCTACCCCTTTTTTCGCGATTGTATGCTAATGCGCCACGGAACTCGTCTAGCAATAACATGAAATTTAGTCCCCTTCTTCGTGGAACAGTTTTCTACGAAAACACGAGCTCCCCGCAGAAAAAGCCCACACCGTGATTTGTTCTTATGAGATTCCGTTAAATCTTGCCCCGCGTTCGGGACAGCTAGTCGAAGGCTACCTCGGACCGTTCCTTTTGTTCAATGTTGTTAGAGGAGGCCGGTAATGGTCATGAAACCTGAACCGATGAACGTGATCAGAAAAATAAGTATGAATTGATAAAGTGGATGCGGTTCTCGCGGCGATAGTTACTTTATCGCGGAGGTACACATAATATTCAAGGATGAAAGCTGAAGGAGCGTGTCCCGGAATAGTAAACGAGCATTATTAACACCCGGACCCTTGTGTCGTTTGTTTGGAGAAAATGTAAGAACTTTACAACTGGCTGCACACACCAATTCTCTACCTTTCAACTCGTATGTCAATACCCCACTTTTGATTTATTTTGCAAATTCCGATGAACGTTCTCGTTCATATTATATTATACTTGCATAATTAACTTCCCGATTTTATAGGGAAGTTATTGTAATTACCCCGAAAATCGAAAATCGATTTTTTAGCAGATCTTCACGTTTCATGGTCATTGCAGTCATTTTAGACTATTTTCAGCAAAATGTTCGTATGTGTGTGTGTGTGTGTGTGTGTGTGTGTGTGTGTGTGTGCGTATGGCCGTTTCTATGTAATCAAATTTTTCGTTAACGTTTTCAGAAAAAGTAACAACGCGATCAGGATGATGAATGATGCAATCGATGTGCCCCGTCGTAACTTAGAGCTGATTAGATTTTGGTCCATATTGGTCAAGTAGTTTTTTAGATTTTTAGTTTTTTTTCGAAAAGAGTTGATTCTACAATGCAATTTATAAGGGAGGACGAAATTTTTCCACCAAAGAACCAAACGCAATTACATAAAAAAAAATTTTTTTCTTAATTTTTTTTTAGATTTAAAAAAAATTTTTTTTTTAGATCTAAAAAATTTTTTTTTTAACTGATGCTAATGTTACCGCTTGGAATAATCGAAAGTTATTCCAATGCAACAGTGAATTTATCATCTCTACTCCCAAGAATACATTTTGGGAGAATATCGATGAAAATACAAAAAAAAAACGATGTTAGCGATGTTGGCGAAGGAGTAACGAATCGGGAAGTTCTTTGTGTGACTCTTGGAGAGTCACACACCAAATAAAAAACATTAATATTAGTAGGCCCTACTAGCCATGCGTATCACTAACTCTCTCGCAAGAGCAGTCCTACCCGCGAGCTCGCGATGCGAGTGAGCAAAAACAACCCTACTCGCGAGCGAGCGAAGCGAGCGAGCAACAATAGCCCTCTAGTTATAAATATATTTATTCTTGAGGTATATAAATATATGTACTGAAGCACTATGAAGTCTGGAGACTACATTATTATTGAATATCGTAGAAAATATTGGTAATTATTTAGAACTATTTAGAACAAGGGTTTCCTCTCAGATTTTGATCATCTTGAAATATGTTATAGATTTCTACGTTTTGAACAACTTTTTCCTATACATGTTACCGCCGCTCGATTTTAGTTTTCGAGATATTCGCAAAAAACTATCGTTAATACAGTATTGAATTTTTCGTATCCCTGTACGCTCCGCGGCAACGTAAACCTGTCCCGGCGCGGCGTTGGTGTACTTTTTGTTTCTAAACACGCTTTGGAGATGAGAGAGAAAACAAGGCCCCGCCACTTAATCCTAACTAATTCTGATCGCATGATTTTCATTACCAGTTCAAATCTAGGTGCACGGTAGTGCACCAGCCAAGTTCTTGCTGCACCTCCTTTTACACGAAGCAACTTAGCCGTTTTTTAGAGGCTTATAACTCGGCACTGGAGGCAAATGGAGAGATATAATTTCGTACACTTGTTAAATGCTATCATGTCTCAATATTGACAAAACATTAATCTTCCAACATTAGTAGGTACCGAGATATAGGACCTCAAAAATCGCTTTTGTCACTGACTGACTGACTGACTGAGTGACAGATCATCAAAACCTTTTGGGTACTTCCCATTGACCTACAAGCTTGAAATTTGGTACATACGTCCACCATAACAAACACTCAAAGGAATAATTATCAAAGTTTGAAATTTTACAGCTTAAAGGGGTTGTATCGAAAAAAACATTACGAAATCGGTACGTAGGATAGAACATATAAAAAATGGCTGTATCTCAGAAACGGTGCGTCCTACCGCAAAAATAACAAAATTTTCAGAAGGCTCAACCTAAATTATACAGGGTATGCCCAACTACATGACGTATGTAGTCTTTTGATTTTTTCAAAAAAAAAGAAGAAAAAACATACGCGTGGAAAACTACGCGCGACAGAAGTGAAACTTCTTGCTTATTGGGTGTAGATACAGATTTCAACAAAAATTGATGAGATCTCAACAAAAACATTCTGTAAACAGGAGTCAAGTTCTTACAGCCGTAAAAAGTTGTGAGATCAACCAACTTAGAAATCAAACTTAGCAATACCTCTTGCAATACTGAAAAAAGCGTTTGTAAAAATTAGTTTAAAAGAAAGCTATTTAATTTTTAAAGAGTTACATGGAGAGTGGTTAAATTATTCAAACTTGGCCGTTACTTTTTAAACCAATGGCCATAAAAGATGTTTGGTAGCGGTCAAGTTTGAATAATTTAACCACCCTCCATCTAACTCTTTAAAAATTAAATAGCTTTCTTTTAAACTAATTTTTACAAACGCTTTTTTCAGTATTGCAAGAGGTATTTCTAAGCTAACGAATTTGGCCGTATTTTGTTTGATCTCACAACTTTTTACGGCTGTAAGAACTTGGCTCCTGTTCACAGAATGTTTTTGTTGAAATTCTGTATGACGCCTATATAGAATGCAAAAATTATGCGATCAGAATTAGTTAGGTTTAGGCGGGGGGGGGGCGGAGAGGGCGGCCGTCAGGCCGACCCGACCACGCATACGAAAATGTAGGAGTAGTCTTTCAAAATTGAAAGCTCACCCTATATATGTATGACCAGAGTGAGACCCTGTTTTTCTCCTATCTCCGCAGCGTATTTAGAAGCAATATGTAAACACACGCCGCGCCGCGACAACCTTATATAATACGAAAACGGAATACGGAATACGAAAAATTCAATACAGTATTAGCGTTAGTTTTTTGCGAATATCTCGAAAACTAAAATCGAGCGGCGGTAACATATATAGAAAAAAGTTGTTCAAAATCATGATCTTGACAACATATTTCAAGATGATCAAAATCTGAGAGGAAACCCTTGTTCTAAATAATTACCAAAATATTAAGTATTGACATAAGGGTTGAACAGTGAGGTTTAACTTCAAAAGTCATTTGTACAGACGGAAGTCAAATAAGATTAGCTGTGGGTTGAGCGAGCTAAACGAATGTTTCATTAGCCGGAGGCGATCAAAATTCGGCCGGGATGTTTCCGATAATTGTAGACGATGATAAAGTGCCTCGTCGGAAGCGTTCGCCTTTGGCGCATCTTCCCGAAGGACCTTCGACTCCGTTCCGCTCGCATAGAAGAAAAAACATGGGCCGCGGGGACCTCCTCGTAAGATTTACGGCATCCGAATTTCTGGCATGGGCCCCCATGGACCTCCCTCTCCCATCCTGCGCCCCCGTGTTTATCGTTTCGGCGCTGGTGGCCGCGCTCAAATTCCTGTCGGGCGACGTTTTCGTCCTTTGACGCCCGTCTCTCGTCAAAGGGCTGCCCTCTCGCGCCCTTCCTAACGACTCTCGGCAAAAAATACAAAAATTCCGATCCTCGTCGAAGGCCGAACACGTACAGGGTGTTTCATAACGTCGGGGATGAATCAGCCGAGAGGAGCTGTTCACAACGAGACAGAAGAAAAGGGATTCAGCATTAATGCTTACGAAAATCTGAGGTTTATAGGGGAATAAAAATTGCAAGCACTTGTGCATTATTTATGAATCGTCAATTTATTCCGAGCCACTGTCGACTTATATCATTGGTTTACTGCTGAGTGGTTTGGGACAGTCATCGATCTCGCTGTTGTTTAACACGCGACATTCACACCAGAATTATTACACACTGTTTCCTCAAAAAAAAAGAAAATAGAGATCTTCGAGCAAATTTTTAAAGAGTAATACATAGCTAACGAGAAGGTCCTCCAAGTATAAACGTACAGGAGCGTCAAGAAGATCGCTCGCCGCTCATTCCCCGGGTATAGTGAAAAATAAATTCACGCTATGAAAAATCTGCCGTGATTCTTCCGCCAGGTACATCGGGTCCCCGCCGCTTTCCTTTTCCTCGATCCGTTCTTTTTTTCCGTTTTACGGTCTAATCGACGTCCGGTTTATTTTTTCCCGGGGACGAGATTCCACGACGCGCTAGCTCGTATGAATTAAGGGCGACATTAACAGCCGACTTTCTGCCGTATCTTTTGATCCTGCGAAAGGCTCGGTGCGCGTACCCTGCACGATTGCAACGTCTTCCTCCCGCTATAAACTATCGCGCGTGGCGATCATTATACGAGGGCCACCGGTTATCGATGACAAATTTCAACGACGTGCCTGAACGTGGGGGCGCATCGTTCATTCGGCGAGCGTGCGCTCATATGTGTTTCTGCTCGTTTTGGCGCATTCGCATTCGGCTCCGCCAGGTGCAGAAATTGAACCGTTTTGCTTCAACCGATTGTCGCGGTCTGCGACAAATCATTGAGACGGCATTCTTCGCTGTACGCGGTATGTTCAACAAACTCCAAATCTGGTGTGATAAAAAATTGAATTCTGTTGATTTAGAAATTTTTCGCTAAATAGTGTGTCAAGAAATGAGTATTGCACTGAATGAACGCTATAAACGCATATAAAGTTAGGAGCAAAACTGATCACACACACTTTAAATCAGAATAACTTTTTTATGAATGGACCAAACGACTTGAATTTCTCTGTAAGGCTAGAAGGATTAGTTGAGGAAATGACGTCTAAAAAATATGTTGGAAAGATGCATTTGGTCGGAATTGTGAAAAACAATAGTAATGGGTAAAAGGTGTGTTTGGTCAACTTGTATAGATTATATACGTTCCGAAAATTTCAATGCAATTGGTTAATCGGTTTACGACTTATAAACGATCAAAAGTGGTAAAAAGGACGATTTTGAAAAGTTGCAATTTTTACCACTCTTGATCGTTTATAACTCGTAAACCAATTAACTAATTTCAATGAAATTTTCGGAGCGTATATAATTTATACAAGTTGATCAAACACATCTTTTAAATTTTCGTTATGGGCCAAAGCAACAAAGTCGTAAAGATCACTTTTTACTATTGTTTTTCACAATTCCGACCAAATGCATTTTTTCAACATATTTTTTAGACGTTAAATTTAAGTCGTTTGATCTATTCATAAAAAGGTTATTCTGATTTAAAGTGTGTGTGATCAGTTTTGCTCCTAACTGTAAACTTCGACAGTCTAACGATTAAAACAGTTAACTGATTTTCCAAGAAACTGTTAAACGATAGAGCCATCCTCTTAATCCTACAATTATATTGAAACGAATAAAAACCACAACTGGTTTCTGATACCCAGCGAAAACAATCAGTGTGCCAAGTAAAAACAGCGAGGCGAAACGCAAAAATGCGAAACGACGAGCGCGCCAATTTTCCGTAACACGTTCGGCCGTCCCGAAATGGATTTATCGCCTCACTTACCATTCAGTTGCCGTGGTATTAACATTCATAATCGTTCGAGCATACGACTATAGATCTCTCAACATGTAAATATTATGACCGTCCGCGAAGTTCGGCAGGCGAAGAAGCGAACGACCGGAAGAGAGAAAGAAACGCTGCTTTAACAAACCGAAGTTATTAGGGGCCGGTAATACTAGCCTAATATGAAAGTTACGAGCTCGTGGAGCCGGTAAAAGTGGGCCCATAAGTTACAATCAACCGGATACTACCCACGGGGGCCCGAAAGTGCTCCGGTTAAATTACTTTGAGGGGCCTCCCTGCAGTACAGGCCCTCATATTCTCACCATGAGGTCTTCTAATCCCCTTGCACGCTCCTCTCCCTGGCTTGTCTCGTGGTTTTAATATCGATCGTCCCACGACAGTTTCGAGTCGTTGCCGCTGTTATTAATTAATTGTCCGCAACTCGATCTGTTCGCAGAACCTCATTACCTGATACTCGAATACGTGATGTACGGGAAACTGTTGGCGTATCTGCGTGATCATCGTACCAGGCAAGACTTCTACAATTTCAGCGAGGATTCGGCAGCCCTAACATCCAGGGACCTCACTGTTTTCGGATACTGTGTAGCGAGGGGCATGGAGTATCTGGCATCGAAGAAGGTAAGCCTGTTTTTCTATCTTGTTTTGTTGCGATACCATAATTCTGTTATTAGAGAAATTCGAAGAATTAAATTCATCTCCCATCCGACTGAATGGGAAATTGAATTAGGCTTAATAGCAGGGTTTGGACTAATGGTAGCTCATTCGATTTTGGCAAGCCTCACCCACTTCACGCTTTTATTCGCGCCTATAATTCTGTGAATCTCACATTCCAGCTCCTTTTGTTCTCTCGCACTCTCCTCTATGATTTGTAGACTCAACCTTCCATTGTTACGAATATTTCTATCATTTTGCAATGCATTCTCGAAATACAGCAATAGCGTAGCATTTTATTAAAAACATTACAACATAAGTAGATTTCTAGGGAAAGTTGACTAAACTGAAGATTTATACCGTCGCGTGCTTCATTGGTCTTCGAGCTCCAATAAGAGCGCCTTCAACCTCTATTTATCATCTTCCTAAATAAAAAGGAAGGTTGCCACTTCATTCCAAGACAAACCTGTTTTCGTTCTTCAATGATCTGTAACAGCCGATAAGTCATACCTAAAAAACGGCCAAGATGAGCTTAAAATTCACGTGCTCCATTTGTAATGAATAACTTCCATTGGAAAAACAAAGACCATATCCCTATGACATACAGAAATAAATTCTAATTTAAGAAATTATTCTGCTTCATCGTTCGAGTCAATAGTCATCGAGGTCAATGTTAGGCAGTGATCTGTTGGTTATTACGGTGATTAAAAATGATGAAATGCAGGTGACACTGAAAACCGGCAAAACAGCACAGTATAAAATATAAAGATAACTTAACAAAATTAATTTTTTCCCGTTAATTCACGCATTGTAAATACCGAGCCCGGGGAAAAGTGAATCCATCGTCCTTGGGAGTCACGTGATCGCGATCGAAGGTCAGGAGGGGAAAAAAGACGGTTCGTCGAACAGATTGTCACCGGTGTTTGTTTCTCAAATATTATCCGACTGTCATAAAAGACCGAACCCGAAGCGGTGTATTATTCTGCCAGCGAATCGGTGTCAGTGGGCAAAAATGTCGTTTGCGACCGATTCGGGAACAGTTGCTGCGAACATCCTAACTGCGCACGTGTAAAAGGCAGTAAACTTGCATTAGCGGGAACACGCAAAGACGTTTGTATCAATTAAACCCCGGGCTTTGTCCATGTTTGAAGGAAAGTAATGACCCGCGTTCGCGACAGGACCTTTTTGGCACGGCGCCTTTGAAAACAAGCTTTATGACCGCCTAACTTGAACGGCGTGTGTCGAGCAGGGGATTTATTAGCCGCCGAAAGAATTTCCTTTATTAACCAATGAAACCAATCGCTTTCAAAACGTTCGATTTCGTTCCGCCGCAGTTTCACGGTTTAAAACAGACAATCCATCTTTCTTAACTCTGGTAATGGTATGCTAATTACGGGAGATTAATTGTCGAAATTTCGCAGCGTGCAGCACCGTCGAGTCGCTGGCTCGAGTGTCATAACGCGCGGGCATTCCTATCGGCAAGATTATAACTTTGCATCTCGGCGCGAGCGCGCGGTTCATTAAAAATGCGAAACAAATATTTTTATGCATCTCGCCGCGTTTAATGGAGTTTCTTTTAGTGCTGTCGCCGGCACTTAACGGCTGACGTCGGATGACATTCAACTTCATAAATTTTCTTTTACCCAGTACCCGCTCGCGGTTCTGGCGTTCGCTCCGATGGAATTTAGCTCCTACTAGATGTTTCAATTATGCGGGAACTACCGGACGATTAAATTCGCCTATTTCAGATTTCTCTCTGTACAATTACAGAAATTACGAGGCCCCGAGTATTACAAACCAGTCGCCTTTAATTGTTTAGTGCCTCTAACGTTAAAAACGGACATGCATTACGTATTTTGTGCGCGCCGCGATACGAAGGTAGATACTCGCGCCGAAGGTAACAAGCCGCATGGCACTGTTATTTCTATGGGAATAATAAGTGGCGTAGCGTTCGCGAAGGTAATCCTTCGAATAATAGGACTTCTCGCAAGGACGAACACCAAATAAACCGACCATAATTACTTTCTTCAAATGTCGAATTACCGGCATCCACATAATCATTTCAAAGAATTACCGCGGGGAAACCTAATTGTCTGACGCGCGAGCAGGCAATCATTACCCATCAGAAGGAAAATTGCTGTTTCCATTCTGACTGGACGAACGTCGAGATTCTTTTTCACTATTTTCGAAACGACCTCGAAGTTTTCGCAAATATTTTCATTCTCACTCATACAGTTTCCATAAAGCCACCTATATTTCGACGTATTCTTTTTTAAATATGTCAAGTTTACTACTTTTTCTCATCTACAATTATATTTAGTTGATGCTAATCGTAAATCTTCGAGAGTATCTGCTCGGAAATGTTCACCTTTTGGGTGTGTATACATTTTTTGCTGCACGAAGCGAAGCATAAGTGCGAAATTTCAATAAAGCCACTTAGTTTGTGCTTAGATTTCTGAGTGAACAAGTCCCGCTAAGTACAATAGAAGAAGTGTAACTACAATTGAAGAGTAAGGATTTGCGTAAAAATAGATCTGTAAATTTATTGAAATCATAAAATGTTATATTTTAATTTCTCATTAGTAAAATGCCACGAGAACAATTGTTGACCAGTGGAAAAAAGGCATCCATTGATGCTTATAGGGATATGGGATGCTCTAATCGCATAAGTGCAAAAAAAATTAATCGATCACGTACCGTTGTAAATAATTACGTCAATTTGGGAAAAGATTACGGCAAAAACCTTCCCAAAGGGGGAAATCAAATGCTGAGCAAGAGACAGCATTCGTTGTTAATGACATCTGCATCAAAAGAATTGAGAAGTGCAGCACAACTTCGCGTTGAATTAGATTTGTCAGTAACTACGAGACGCGTAATTTTAAAAAGTTCCAACCGATTTCACTGGACAAAAATGGTGCAGAAACTAGCACTCAAAGCAGAACATAAATAGGCTCGTCTTGATTTTGCAAAAACACACATGTCCTGGTCCAAAGAATGGGAATTTGTTAATTTTTATGATGAAAAGAAATACAATTTAAACGGGCCAGATGTTTTTAAATATTAATGGCACGATTTAAGGAAAGAAAAAGACATAACAATGAGTCGCAACTTTGGTGGTGGTAATGTTAATGTAGTTTCGTTAGTAAAATTAATGATCTGGGCTGCAGTTAGAGCTGACGCCAAGACACCAATCTTGTCGCATTACTCCTAAAATGAATTCTGAAAAATATACAGAATTATTAGACACAATTTGAATACCATTTATTGAAGATATTAGACACGATAACTTCATTTATCAGCACGAAAGCGCTGCCATCCACACATCAAATTACATGAAGCAGTGGTTAGGTCAAAAGAATATCAAGGTTTTGACATGGCAAGCTCATTCCCCAGATTTAAACCCAATAGAAAATCTTCGGGGGATACTCGCAAGGAAAGTTTATGGCAATTGCGAACTACACAGTACTATTAATGAATTATGGAAAGCGGTGAACGAAGCATGAGCATCTATTCAAGAAGACACACTCCAAAGTTTGATTTCGTCAATGCCACATCGTACTTTCGAAGATATTTGAAGAAATGGCAGTTCTACTAATTATTAATATAGAAATAAGAAAGAACTTATTGTTCATTTTGAACCTACTTATTTAAAAAATATGTGGCTTTATAGAAATTTCGCAGTTTATTTTATGTAAAATTATATATTTACGTTTATTTTTTAAAATAAATATTATTTCTATTGTTTCAATCGATATACAGGGTGGCCCACATAACTCTGAACAGCTCAATATCTCCGTTACTTTTCGTTGTACAAACAAACTTTGTAGGACAAAGTTACACTGTTTGAAGGGCCACATATAACGGTGTAAGGGAAAAAAATTTCAAGGTCATTTTTATGAGATTTCAAGGTTATCGATGTTTTTTTAAATGGAATGAGGTATTTTTTAATACATCAATCGATGCAACTGGACATTCTTTATAAAAAAGTACTAACCTATGTAGTCGAAAAGTTAGTAGTTCAGGAGATATTTCAATTTAAATAACTCCAAAATACCATTACTGTCGTACTAAGGCGTTAGTGTTTACTTACTTGTGTAACGCCTTAGTACGACAGTAATGGTATTTTGGAGTTATTTAAATTGAAATATCTCCTGAACTACTAACTTTTCGACATACATAGGTTAGTACTTTTTTATAAAGAATGTCCAGCTGCATCGATTGATGTATTAAAAAATACCTCATTCCATTTAAAAAAACATCGATAACCTTGAAATCTCATAAAAATGACCTTGAAATTTTTTTTCCCTTACACCGTTATATGTGGCCCTTCAAACAGTGTAACTTTGTCCTACGAAGTTTTTTTGTACAACGAAAAGTAACGGAGATATTGAGCTGTTCAGAGTTATGTAGGCCACCCTGTATATGTGTTTTTGATACGCCTAAAATGAAATCATACTCAAATTGATCATAAGTACAGAATAATTATAAGATATTACTGAAAAACGTGGTGGCTTTATGGAAATTTCGGGCACTGTAATGTTCAAGCTTCGATGTAAATCTAATTTATACGAACACTGCAAATCAACTGATTAGAGCTTGTCATTAATCCATTCAGCAATTGATGTAACGTTGACCACAATGGCTAGAAATATAAAGGAGCCTAAAACGCGACACGTATCTCCTTCATTTTCATAATTCGACTGCAGGTTCGAGTCGGCGCGTCTCTAATCCCATATAGGCATTGATTGTCCGCTGGCAGATAAAAATGATAACCCGAACGCGAAATGGACCATGAAAATTCCGAACCGCTGGACTGTGACACATTTCGAGGCGAAAATTGTTGGTCGCGCTCGCGAATTCGCCGTTGAATGGTCCCGGGTCAGCGGTAGCGAGCTCGAAGCCGATTACAAAATGGTAAATAGTTAGGGATCATCGACGACCGGTTATGATTCGCGGGTAGATGCATGTTGTCGAGTGGCTCGGGGCGTCAAGCAGGCAGGAACGAAGCCTCGATTGGGATCGGTATCCTGCCGCTGGTCGTTGGAAGGACGACTTAAGAGCTGAACCGAGTCAGGATGTCGATTTCAATCAAAGATTATATACAGCTTCGTAGAAATACCTCTCGAGGCCGATACACATTGTACGGTTAATTGAAATTGGAAGCCGTGGCCGGTACACCGGCGAGATCCGATCAGGAAAATGGAGTATGGACACGTTTTGCTTTATTATCGACACGCCGCCATGATACAGTTGTATTACACGGTGCCTACGAAGAAGACAATGATACATGCTTTGTCACCTTGTCGACACAAGAGAGCGAGGTTCATCGACTCCTTTCTTATATTTTTCATTCTGTTCACGGTTTTGCAATGTTTCAAATTTAACGATTTTCTTTACAACTACGATGATCAGAGTTTCTTTATCCTCAATAATTTTAATTATTTATCGTATGTCTATATTTACTTTAATGCGTAAATACCGTAGATTCCGTTTGGAATCTCCGTCGCGAGTCTGGCTCGTTATTATACAACGGGGGGTTAAATACTGTTTTACATTTGCGTTCCTTGATTGGATTGCATGAGCGGAAAAATAATGAATCTGTCGGCTATGTGTAGTAATCACGTAGAGTTACGTACACAAAAATGTCTCATTATCAACGGAGTCAAGGAAACGGCTGGCATAAATGGTTGTGGACATCCTCTGTTAGAAGCAATATTTAAAGAGATGATTCCAGGATGTGGACAGAACCTTGTAGCTTCGAAAATGACAAAAACGTCCGTCGTATGACAGCAGGAAATTTTTATTTCTTCTTACAGTCGATTCGAAGTCATCGCATATCTTAACTGCAGAACGATAGTACTCTAGAATTCCTGATACGGAATATCTTATCTCGGAAAGCATTCCATTGTGCGAAAGGGAATAGAGGAAAGTTAGATAAGCAAGGAAATTATGTTCCGGACGCTCGTCAATTAGCATTTATCAGATGGTCCAGCGATTTTCCCTGTGGAAAACACGTTTCACTGTTTCCTCCCGCTGTGTGTACAGTGTATCAAACGCGTTAGCATGTTCGTGCGAGGAGAAAACCGGGATCGGAGGCGTAAAACATATTTTTCTTGCGGGACAAGCGAGGATGAGCGCGGAAGAAGCACGAACACGTTGAAAAACGACAAACGTATGGCGTTTTTCGTTATGCTCAGCCGTGATGCTCGTATCTCGCCGCAATAAATCTAGAAGATGAAGTCATTAAAGAAACGGCTAAGACTTATGTACGGCCAGCTAGCCTTGACATTGAGCTGCGCGGTTCATTAGCATCGGACGAGTTCGGTCTCACTGATTTTCCGATCGGGCTGCACGCGGCAAATTAACATTTTTCTGGCCGGGACACCGTTCCATGCGGGAACGGGTTCCCATCTATTACGTTGTTACTGGTAGAAAGTATGATAAATTATTTTCTTTCCTCCGGCTACCTGGAATTTCGATCGAAATGTTGAGAAATCGTTGCGACTGTCCGGCAGAAAATGAATGGTGGCTGGAAATGGGTTGGATCATTTGTAGCTTGTTCCACGCTCCTTTTTTTCAATTTTATACTAATTTTATGATGAATGTAGTTTGTGGATTAAAATTAAAGGAAGTTAAACTTAAATTAAAAGATTTTATAAAGTATTAGATAAAATCGTGTGAAAGCATCAAGTACTTTCGTCAGTATTAATCGGAGCGATAGCGAGATTTCAACGCATGCGTGCTATAGTCAATCATAGCGACTTCAATGCGCGCATGAGCGCCGCGCGTACACGGTTTAGGTAAGCTTCAGGCGTGGCAGAACAGTACTACCGACTCATAGTGCTGCGAGAGGTAACATTTTCACATTTTTCATCGTATAGGTTTGTCACGCAAAATGATCGCCAAAAAAAGATCTACTGCAAATATAAATGGTTTCTTCATCCAGATAAAGAACTACCATTAGCCCTTTCTTCCCACAACATAAATTTCGGGGTTTCGTATCCAAGTAGCACGCACTGTTCAAACCCGCTACACTCGTGGAAGGGTTAATCGCTTCTCCGAGAAGCAATCTGCCATCGAAACGATCGGCAAAAACGATTCCCCTATCGCGTGGTAATTACCATTAACCCTGCTACGGCGCTACAATTTTTACCACAACCTTATCAGGTAGCAATTAAGGTTTACGGTCGAGTCGTGTCGTTCTATTCGAATGGTTTGGCTCCTGGGCAGTTAGAAAAACCCGCGAGCTCCCGCGGTAGGTAACAGTATACGCGTAAATCAGCGTTGCAATAAATAATCATAAGTGATAAAGACGCGTGGTGCCGCCGTGTTACGGAGTGACGAGCCGCGGATTCCGTGGCTCGTAAACTTCGTCTCGTAAATTCGCCGCGGAGATGATGCTCGCGGCACGAAGGTCGAGTTTCTCGGAGGAACCTGTCCCGAGGGATACGATTTCGCTTGTCCTGTCACGCGACACCGTGCGGTTGCGTAACAGGACGTCCACCTGCGGTCGTGTACCCCTCGATATGGTACCAGTGGTAATACACAACGAACGAAAAATTGAGATCGACTTGTGCTCTCGGTTTCGCAGATCATCCACCGGGATCTCGCCGCGAGGAACGTATTGGTGGACCACAACAAGCTCTGCAAGATCGCCGACTTCGGCATGTCCAGATTCGCTAACGAGGACGGGGAAGTGATCGAGACCAGGCACGGCAGGAACGCGCTGCCGATCAGGTGGATGGCACCCGAGTCCCTGATCTACTCGCTGTTCACCACCAAGACTGACGTATGGAGCTTCGGCATTTTGATGTGGGAGATCGTCACTCTAGGTACGAATACTCTTTTCAAGTTTCGCATTTCGTTTGCTTCTGTTTCTTGTAATTAATTTAACGTAGACGATTTTTCAAAAGACTCGGTGGTCATGATGACTTTATAGAATGGGAACGAGAGTAGCAGTAGACTCCTGGAACACAGAATTGAACAAATTAATGGGGAAAGAACGGGAGTTTTGGTATTATCGCGAGGTAACGAAACGAAACGAAACGGAAGTACAGCAGCGTTTCCTTGTAATCCATTTAGACAGTTTTCATTTTGCATAAAAGTCCGCAGACCTAACACAGACGATTTTTCAAAAGACTCTGTGATCATGATAACATTAAAGAATGGGATCGTGAGTAGCAGTAGACTCCTGGAACACAGAATTGAACAAATTAATGGGGAAAGAACGGGATTTTTAGTATTGTCGCGAGGTAACGAAATGAAACGGAAGTACTGCTGCGTTTCGCATTTCGTTTGCTTCTGTTTCTTGTAAACCACTTAGACAGTTTTCATTTTGCATAAAAGTCCGCAGACCTAATACAGACGATTTTTCAAAAGACCAGTGGTCACGATGAGATTAAAGAATGGGAACGCGAGTAGCAGTTAGGGTTGCCAGAAATGTTTTATCCAAATATAGATGTAGTAAAAACTGCAATTATGTATATATGAGATAGGTTCAAAATAAAGGAGTTCAAGTAAAAGAGGTACACAGCACATTTTAAACTTTTTTATTCAAACTGATTTTTGGAAATTCCTATAGGTACGTAAAGATCAAGTTCAAATATAGAAGACTCATATTAAATATAGAAGATCTGGCAATCCTAGTAGCAGTAGACTCCTGGAACACAGAATTGAACAAATTAATGGGGAAAGAACGGGATTTTTGGTATTGTCGCGAGGTAACGAAACGATACGGGAGTACAGCAGCGTTTCGCATTTCGTTTGCTTCTGTTTCTTGTAATCCACATAGATAGTTTTCATTTTGCATAAAAGTCCGCAGACCTAATACAGACGATTTTTCAAAAGACCGGTGGTCACGATGAGATTAAAGAATGGGATCGTGAGTAGCAGTAGCCTCTTGGAACACAGAGTTCAATAAATGAACGGGGAATGAACGGGATTTTTGGTATTGTTGCGAGGTAACGAAACGAAACGGAAGTACAGCAGCGTTTCGCATTCCGTTTGCTTCTGTTTCTTGTAATCTACTTAGACAGTTTTCATTTTGCATAAAAGTCCGCAGATCTAATACAGACGATTTTTCAAAAGACTTGGTGGTCATGATGACATTAAAGAATGGGGACGAGAGTATCAGTTAAGGTTGCCAGAAATGTTTTATCCAAATATAGAAGTAGTAAAAACTGCAATTATGTATATATGAGATAGGCTCAAAATAAAGGAGTTCAAGTAAAAGAGGTACACAGCACATTTTAAACTTTTTTATTCAAACAAAGATTTCTGAAAATTCGTATAGGTACGTAAAGATCAAGTTCAAATATAGAAGACTCATATTAAATATAGAAGACCTGGCAATCCTAATAGCAGTAGACTCTTGGGAACACAGAATTGAATAAATGAACGGGGAAAGAACGGGATTTTTGGTATTGTCGTGAGGTAACGAAACGAAACGGAAGTACTGCTGCGTTTCGCATTTTGTTTGCTTCTGTTTCTTGTAATCCCCTTAGACAGTTTTCATTTTGCATAAAAGTCCGCAGACCTAATACAAATGATTTTTCAAAAGACCGGTGGTCACGATGAGATTAAAGAATGGGATCGTGAGTAGCAGTAGCCTCTTGGAACACATAGTTGAATAAATGAACGGGGAATGATCGGGATTTTTGGTATTGTTGCGAGGTAACGAAACGAAACGGAAGTACAGCAGCGTTTCGCATTCCGTTTGCTTCTGTTTCTTGTAATCTACTTAGACAGTTATCATTTTGCATAAAGTCCGCAGATCTAATACACACGATTTTTTAAAAGACTTGGTGGTCATGATGACATTAAAGAATGGGGACGAGAGTAGTAGTTAAGGTTGCCAGAAATGTTTTACCCAAATATAGAAGTAGTAAAAACTGCAATTATGTATATATGAGATAGGTTCAAAATATAGGAGTTCAAGTAAAAGAGGTACACAGCACATTTTAAACTTTTTTATTCAAACAAAGATTTTTGAAAATTCCTATAGGTACGTAAAGATCCAAGTTCAAATATAGAAGACTCATATTAAATATAGAAGATCTGGCAATCCTAGTAGCAGTAGACTCCTGGAACACAGAATTGAACAAATTAATGGGGAAAGAACGGGATTTTTGGTATTGTCGCGAGGTAACGAAACGAAACGGAAGTACTGCTGCGTTTCGCATTTCGTTTGCTTCTGTTTCTTGTAATCCACTTAGACAGTTATAATTTTGCATAAAAGTGCGCAGATCTAATACAGACGATTTTTCAAAAGACTCGGTGGTCATGATGACATTAAAGAATGTGGACGAGAGTATCAGTTAAGGTTGCCAGAAATGTTTTATCCAAATATAGAAGTAGTAAAAACTGCAATTATGTATATATGAGATAGGTTCAAAATAAAGGAGTTCAAGTAAAAGAGGTACACAGCACATTTTAAACTTTTTTATTCAAACAAAGATTTCTGAAAATTCCTATAGGTACGTAAAGATCCAAGTTCAAATATAGAAGACTCATATTAAATATAGAAGATCTGGCAATCCTAATAGCAGTAGACTCCTGGAACACAGAATTGAACAAATTAATGGGGAAAGAACGGGATTTTTGGTATTGTCGTGAGGTAACGGAACGAAACGGAAGTACTGCAGCGTTTCGCATTTCGTTTGCTTCTGTTTCTTGTAATCCCCTTAGACAGTTCTCATTTTTCATAAAAGTCCGCAGACCTAATACAGACGATTTTTCAAAAGACTCGGTGGTCATGATGACATTAAAGAATGGGAACGCGAGTAGCAGTTAGGGTTGCCAGAAATGTTTTATCCAAATATAGAAGTAGTAACAACTGCAATTATGTACATATGAGATGGGCTCAAAATATAGGAGTTCAAGTAAAAGAGGTACACAGCACATTTTAAACTTTTTTATTCAAACAATGATTTTTGGAAATTCCTATAGGTACGTAAAGATCAAGTTCAAATATAGAAGACTCATATTAAATATAGAAGATCTGGCAATTCTAATAGCAGTAGACTCTTGAGAACACAGAATTGAATAAATGAACGGGGAAAGAACGGGATTTTTAGTATTGTCGCGAGGTAACGAAACGAAACGAAACGGAAGCACAAGAAAAAATAATTGACAAAGAAAAAATGTCTGCGTCCACAGGTTCGACACCGTACCCGGACATGACGGCCCGGGAAGTCATGCGGAACGTGCAGAACGGTTATCGACTGGAGAGGCCTTCGCACTGCCGAAGCGAGCTGTTCAGGGTGATATCCCGATGCTGGCACGCCGATCCAGACCGCAGGCCGGAATTCCAGACGCTGAGGAGGGATCTGGCGCAGCTGCTCGAGGACAATTTGAACGGGCATTACGTCGATCTCGAGAGCTTCGCGTCCGAGTGCACCGACTGAGGATCCACAGGACGTGATCCCGTTGATCCGCTTTTCCACTCGGCGAAAGATGATTTCCCGATCGATAATCTGATCGATCGATGAACAGAAATAACAGCTTGCGCCGAGTCGAGGAACGAAAGGCAGAACGTCGTTTTTCCAGCTGTGCTCGAGGACTTTTTCAAGCGCTCTCGGGAGACACTGACGAAGATCGTTGAATGTGTGCGTGAGTGTGGTTTATGCGTTTTTGTTTTTATGGCATCGAGGTTCCGTGGACCGAGCTGGGACTGTTCCCTCGGCTGTTTTTGAGTTTCTGTTCTGCGAAAGAACGTCGATTAGATAATACTTTTGGTCATTGAACTCTGGAGTTTTTGAGACAAATTGTTGAACATCCATTGCGAGGTTTTAGGTCTCGGTGCCAAGAGCGAAGATGAGATCAGTCTCCGTCCATAATTTCTTGTTCGTCCAAAGCTAATAGTCCGTCAAGGATGCGTTGAAAGCTGTTTTTCTTGTACATTTTGCAAGTATCGCTCTTAAGGAAGCTTCGACGATGACGATGCTTTATGTTCGAGGTTTACAGAAGCGATTTCTTTGTAATGTGTGAATCAACGAATGCATGCGCGAACGAGTTTTATTGTTAACAGAGTCGCTTCACGAAATTATAAAGGCGATAGCTGAGAGATAGAGTATCGTAAATAAGGATGACGGACGTTGTCACTGGTTTCCTTTCGAACACGGACAGAAAAAAAGCTAAAGAAGTGTCTAAGTATTTCGCGTAGTATTATTATGCATCTAGCGTTTCCAATTAATGCGCCAGTCATCAAACGTTCGTCCGTGTCGGTGTTTCTCGTGCAATGTATCAGTATTTGTTTCATTGGTGTATAAACGATCCTCGATCGGGATTATCCACGTTATTCAAATTTCGAATACGTTTCTGCCATTATCGGACTAGATGATAAATTAACACAGATTAACGTAGGATTAATGTCGCGTGGGTAACACTTTAATAACCAAAAAGCTCTCGGAGTCTGAAAATTGATTAATCGTTCTAAGAAGTTTGCAACCCAATGGAAATTGCGTGCTCTCGACGAGAAACCCCTGTGCATACGAACGATCGATCGTCATCGCTCATCGCGTGCGTTGATCACGTCGCAAGCAGTGATCAACATCACAACGTCATTTAACGTCTATTCTGTATCTTAAATCGTGACAATTCCTCATCGCTAGACCGTGGAACTTTATGCGAATTGACATTGCCATTAAATATAAAATAAAACTGGATACAGTTCTCTGTTCCGTTTTAAAACTTTCTCATCATTTTTGCACGATGCAAATGCATAAAGATCCGTAAGTCTAACTCATCACAAAGCACTGTACATAGAGTCGCATTATTTACGACGCATCGTGTCAATCAAAAACAATTAAAAATGAAAAAAGAAGAACGATCATCCTCCATCCTATCATCGTAACTATATCGTCCAATAATATCTATATTATTATTATGTAATCGTTCTTACGCATTGCAAGTTTGTAAGTTTTCAATCGTCGACTTATTCTTAATCATTCTAGTCTCTCTCGATGCGTCTGGGGTGGCGATTGGCCTATTTTATGTTGCACGCCAGTGTAGTGACCGCGTGTGAATTTATTCTGGATTGTGATATCTGCGTACTTTTATATTGCGAAAGCTCCCCGGAGCCGGTTAAAGCCCCACCATTTTGTCGGTTGTTTATCGCATTAAGTTTGTATTTTCTATACGGGCGTCGATATGCCTCTTCGAGAACCCGACCTCGCTTCCGCATTACCGAAGAGAAGCGATGCTGTCGATATTCGAATGTTATTACGATGTTATCCTGCGTAAGCTTGCGAACCGAACCTATATACACACATCCCCTTCTCCACAAAAAAATGCAAGAATTATTGTATGTAAACTCAACTATTGTAAGAAGTTTTTTTGTCAGTAAACGTTGTCGTAAATCTACTGCCGCCCTCTTTCCTTCAGCTAGAACCTCTCGACATTCGATTAGTAAAAACAATTTTCCAAAGTTTTCAGATGTTTAAAGATTCTTCTTCGAAAAAAGAGTCTTCAATTTCGTCCAAGCTTTTTAATACTAATATATCTGCAAAAAATAAGCGATGATTTTTTTATAAAATCGGATATTTTTAGAGTATACTGTTACCGCAGAATGTTTATGTCGGAAGTCGTAAATTTGTTCGGAATTAAATAAACGGCTCGACTGACCGTAATTTTTCATCCGCAATACGACCGTACGATATTCTTTATTTGCAATCTCGCTTTAAATCTGCAGTACGAGTATACGAGACTTTTTATTTGCAACGTGGGTGTCCCTTTACCGAAAATTCGCCGCCGGATAAGAAGCTATCGTAGGTCAAAACGACACGAGACCGTTCATTATCAGCGTGTGAAAGCGTTCGCCGCTATTAATGGCCCCTCCGAGCGCAGAACGCCGTTTTCGCAATTAAGGGTGTGACTTGGAGGGTATACCTTCAGTACCTGATTAATCGAATCGCGTTCCCCGCCGACACGTAAATTTATTTGCGAACGGACGAGCGAGATAAGGGCGAAAGCCACGACGACGGTGGTGCGTTCAACCCGTTCCATCAAAGTCCTCGGAGTCAAGGGTTCGGAGGAGGAAAAAAGAACAGGCGACAAGAGAAGACTCCATTTAAAAAGATGTGGGCGTTGTCAAGACACGGATGAATGATTCCATTTTATTGACTACAGTTTTTCTACGCCCGTTCTTTATTGCAGTATCTCAACGGGAACATTTTATTGCATCAATTAGCTTGTTTATTAGTGTTATTCTACTTTTTTCCAGTTTTCTTGAAGTTGGAGTGCTTCTTGCGAACATTACGTTCCGAGATCCGAGAACACATTCAGGAAGCACTTTATTGTGGGTGAATTGCATTCTTTAGAATTTTTAAAGCTGAAATGACATTGTCACAGAAGATAATTTTCTGATATGAACTACAAAGCAGATTTTGTTGGTTGTAAACTGTTTTTAATACTTCAAGAAATATCTTACAGAAAAAGTTGACAAAACAGATGTTGCTCTGTTAAAAGAATAAGTTTAATCCAGTATGAATGTTCCTTACATCTTAAATCAGAACATGTCGGCTCCTGATTAAGGTAAGTATTAATCCAACATTTTCTTGATTTCTCTAAGCACACAGAGTTGGGCAAAAATTTTATTTAAATACAAATTTCGATTAAAGTGGGTTTCAAGCTTCAAACCCACTTGGAAAAACCCCACTTTAAACAAAATTTTTATTTAAATAAAATGTATACACACTACGGTGTATCAAATTGCAGGATCAGCATTTGTTACTGTTTCAAGGAAACTCTCAATTACTTTCACCAGCGACATTTAATTAAGACGGATTATCATCGTGAAGTCATCGGGTGGCTTGTAATTAAGCTCAGTATTTCCGCCCACAAAGAATCGTTGTAACAATCTTCCATATCAATTAAAATCATTTTTTCAAGCTTCAACAAAATATCGAAAAAATTGAAAAATCAAACATTTTCGATGTTTCATAAATCTCGAAATAAATTATAAATTTTTTTGTAGAAGCCATAGATGATAATGAGGCACGAAATCTTTCGATTAGGCAGTTCATCGCGCAATTTTCAACGCATCGGAGCTATGGTGGGACCTCGTATCTATAAATGGAGTTCGCGAGTTGAGAGTGTTCAGTTCTGATCGAGGTCTTCGTACTCGGTAGAACTCTCTCTGACCTTGGGTCATTCATGGCTGAGCTTGATCATGAATGGTCTCGGCTAAAGGGTTAGTAAAGATCATTTCTCCCCTTTATTATGCTTTATTGCATTTTATTTACCCTAATTTTAGTATTAACAATTTTCGTATCCAAACAATCCAATGCATCGATTCATTGAGTTTCACATAATTTGTATTTTTTATGTATGTTTTGAGACTTTGTATCCTCGAAGAATTTGAATTAATATGCAGATTTATATTCACACCTTCGTCTTTGCTTCTAAAAATGGCTCGCTTAAATGCAGTCAGTAAAATAAGTCTCCGTATACCCTTTAAAACAGAATAACTTTTTTATAATTATACCAAATGACCTGATGTTTTGTAAGCAATTAGAAGCATTGGTTTACTGAATGATGTGCAAAAAATATTTTCTAAAAATTACAATTTACAAGGTTGCATGCAAAAATAAAAAAGGCACTTTTTAAAACTTGTGTATTTAATAAAAAAAGGCCTTAAGTAAAAATGTAAAATATATGTTTTGTAGATCTATGTTAGTTATACATGTTGAAAATTTCATCGAAATCGGTTGACGCAGGAAAAAGGACACGCATCAAAAGATTCTGTGGATTTTAAGCAGAAACTGACCAAAAGTCGTGTAAAATTACGATTTTCACCCATTTTAATCGCTTGTAGCTCGTGTGTATGTCAATCGATTTCGATGAAATTTTCAGCAGGTGTGTAACTACTACAGATCTAAAAAACATATATTTTAAATTTTGATTAAGGGCCCAAATTAAAAAGTTTTAAAAAGTGTCTTTTATTTTTGCATGCAATCTTGTAAATTGTAATTTTTAGAAAATATTTTTTGAACATCATTCAGTAAACCAATGCTTTATTTTTTTTTATTATTATTATTTATTTAACGTTGCATCGACTGCTATGGTCATTAGCGACGGAATGCTTTATTTGCTTACAAAACATCGGATCATTTGGTATAATTATATAAAAATTATTCTGTTTTAAAGGGTGTGTGGAGACTTATTTTACTGAGTGTAGATAAGAAAATTGTGACTACAAAATCCACATGAATAATTGTTGGATTTAAGTCGACCGGAGGCAGGCCAAAGTATCACTGAGCAATTCCTGAAGTCTGTCAGTAGCAATCCCGTGGCCGGCATTTAAACGTACCGTGCACTTGTCTTCACTTTTCTTGGCAGTCGTGTGCTCGCTGCAACATGTATTGGGGCCCGGATCGTTATCGTAAATTGGATCGCATTCCAGAAATCTTGAAATAGCCGTAAAACGTCGAGACTCGTTTATTGCCGTTGGCGGACGGATGATCTAACGAGAAGGAGATCTGACGTCTCCAGATATTTCATGCAAACGATACACAAACTTTATCAACCCTTTCAGTATAACCTTACATATCTACGTTTAATCATACTCTCATTGTGCGTAGAAAATCATAATAGAAATTTACAGGAAACTCGAGCATTATTTCACACAGTGATATATGCAATGGTAAAAATTTCCTTGTTATAAGTATGTATTGTGCAATTGCAGTCTCAAATGTCTCAATTGTCTCAGTTCTGTTTAGAAAGTTATTATAATATTAGATTATGCAGATGCACTACATGATATCCAATTGATTTTTCCAGCTGATTGTAAATCTATGAGCATAGAGGTGCAATTTGTTGAATAATAATGATAAAGGAAGTAACAGAGAGATATCGGTTTGCATATTGTGTCAGCACAATTGTATTGTAAGTCATAAATTATAAAGTTTCACTCATCCCATGACAGGATCACTCGGGTCAATTCTCTGGCGTTTTCTCTCTTATAATTCACTTTTGTCCTTTCTCCCAACCATAAATATACATAGTCTCATCCCACATAATGTAGATGCATTTTCCCATGCTGGCTGCATTGGATTTCTAAGTCGATGGAGTTTATTTTACCTCCTACGTCAAATGTATGTACCTTGCAGGAACGCTTAGATCGAACTGCATTTTCCAATCTGCACCGATATGTAAATTATTCCTGACTTTCTTTACATAAAAGTTAAAATTTCAATAATTCAGGTTTTTAAATAATGTATTACGAAATTTTTAGAAGTGTCTTCTTTCCGCAAAAAATCGCTAGAGAGACAAATTAAGTTCGTCGATGCATGAACGAAAGCAAAGCCGATTCTCAATGTCGCGTTTATTTTCGAAACTTTCTCGCGGTTACGCCGCCAATGTGGAATAAAATGCCGCAAAAGTCAATGTTAATTAACGCCCTAGCCGTGAGCACGGACCCAGAAAGTTCGTTTACATCGGATAATTTCAGCCTACTTTAGACATTGGCAAAGAAACATTGACGAGATTAACGAGCTAATTGCGGCCTCTAGCAATTTCTCGAAGGTCAATGGGGTAAGCCTCGCGTATGTACGCGAACATACGACGATATATAGCGGTTACTATCTATAGAAAGACTTTCCCGTAGAAAACGGTGTCGAGGTAATATCGCGAAAGTAAAATGAAAATCAGAAACTTGTAATGATCGCAGTAATAACACTATAAATTCACGATTTTACAGGCTTCTGTGACACACGTGCCAATTATCGCTCATAGATCTTGCGCTGCAATAAAACATAAAATTTTAATCTCTCCTTGTAAAAGAGCATTTACCAAGAATAATTTTATAAATCTTAATTTGTGCGCTTATAAAATATAGATTAATCATGTTAAGCGAAACCCAAAGAGATGATTGAAAAGAATGGTCGTCAAAGCATTTTCTATTTGCGTTTCAAAGTCTTAAGATAATTGATATTAGGTACTGTTAATTACGTAGACGTCTATCTTCCATTGTCTAGCCAGCGTTGTTCTTTGAATAAATCTTTTGCAGAATCAGTTTTATCGCCGTCGAAGGTCTGAATGAATCCGTCGAGAGATTCTTCTTTCGGAGAAGCGTAATCAAAAGTAAGATCGCGGCGACACGTTCCACTTTCGTTCGTCGCCGGCTGAAAATTCTACCTTTCGTTGATCAATGCCATTTTTTCTTCTTTTTTTGAAGTGAAACTTCTTTTTTTCGACAGTATAGAGTTAGCAAGTCCGTGGCCTAAATATTTCTCGAAACGAGCGCGTTTCACTTTCCCGAAACTTGCTGAAATAATTCGTAACGCGAATTGGGAATATCCAAATCGCTCAAATTTCCGCTTAACGTTTGTAATCTTCGACTTGATCGTGGTTGGCGAAAGAAGACCAACAACGAATCGCTGATGAAGCGACTTTTAAAGGCATAAAAGACACCGCCGGAGGCTGTTCCAGCCATTTTTAGCCGTGAGAGACACACCGAGGCTTCTGAAGTAACTGCGTCTTCCAATTTTGCCAGCGGGACGGTGTCTTATTCAATCCTTTTCAGGAAGTAGGCTCGTATCGGTATCGCACATCGGATTCTCCTTTCTTTCATTCCCACCGCTGGGAATGTATTATGTTCGCAATGCTCCGTGAAATTAATTTCGGTACACGTGCAAGAGATTCGAGTCCTTATTTCGCTGAGTAGTTTCCTTTAAAATTCACACATTATGCTTTAGAACTACAAAATTCTTTTTCTGTATAACTGTGATGCAAGGAACGAGAGTTTTTCTACTGTAATTACAGACAGCCCTCCTATAGCACTCCAACATACCACTGCTTCGGTCTAACACCATCAGAAAATTGCGAAAACCTTTGTGCAACACTTTACTTCTACAGCACTGGATAACATGATTTTTGTTTGACATATTTAAAAACTAAATTACCTTAAAATAATGACGGTGTTTTTATATAATGATGTATTTTTTCGTTTTGTGTTATACACACATTTATATTTTTAATCAAAATTAAGTTGCTTATATGGAATTTAAAATAAATGTTTTTAATAGATTTTCGGAACGTAACCCTCTGTTTGGACTGGCTCTGGATCTCGAATAATACGGTTTCACACAACACGGCATTTTCTAGGAACCTATCTACCGTGTTATAGAAGGGTTACCTGTACTATTAGATTGGAAAGAAAGTTCTTGCGGTTTTTATTATAAAATCAAAATAACAAAAACCGTAAGGACATTCTTTCCGACCTAATACTAAAAAGAGTACATTGGTCTTTCCATTTATAACTTCCCGTGATTAAGAATGTAGATCACATATTGTCTCAATCGATCGTAGAAACAAGAACGGCTGTAATTGTGTAGCGGAATGTAGTGCTAACGGCAACAGGAACAACGTGTCTCAATTATTGGAAATATTAAGAGCACGTTCAAGGTCCGAATAAGGCATAAATACAGGAAAGAAAGAATTTGTGGCGATGCACAAATTACATAGCTGAAAGCTAATTAGGTAGCTTGAACCGGAGACAGTGAAAGTGACTTCCAGCAACTTGGAACTACGAAATAAACGAGGTTGAACAGAAGAATGTTATAGCACCGGTTAATCGTGGATGGCACACGGTCAGGTAAAGAGTGTCATGAAATTTTAACACACTTTCGGCGTTCCAATTCACATAAGGTGAAGTGGGGTAAGTCCGCCCCAGTTTTTACAAAGGTGGACTTTAAACCTGGGCTTGAAACAGTTATGAAGGACCGATGTTCTGAATAACTGTTATTGGCGAACGAAATTGTGATTGATTCGGTTTCGATTACGGTCCTTCGTACACGGATATCGGTCCTAGGATAACGGTCCAGGACCGTTATTTTTTCGGTCCTGGTATGTAAAAACTTAACGTTCTTGGTATGAAACTCTTGCCACAGTTATTACTGATGAATGATTCCGATTTTCTTTGGAAATTATAATTTTTATAGGATATTGTATAAAGTGTCAACTAGGACGCACTTACCCCGGGGCAAGTCCGTCTCTGAGTCCGATAAATTCTAACTTATACTACATTAATAAATACAAACTAGAGAAATTTCGTTCATATTATAATAAAAATAACCAATTAACGGACTTGCCCCGTAGACGGACTTACCCCAAGTGTTACCGCTACTACTTATTATTTCCTGACGTGCTTCTTTCTGTTCGGAAGTTCTTCATTAATTATCCTACTAGACCAGTAGGCTATTTTATGATCATATTTATGGTAAAAATGACTACCGCAAGTTGAAAAGAGTATATAAAGATTATAGTAAAATTAAAAATTTGCGTGGAGAATATGAATACAGTATTTGCAATTTATAAAAATTTTGAAATCTTTATTTTGCGTAACAACGACACTGAAATTTTTTTAATATAAAAAAATTGCAAGTATTACACTTTCTCTGTGCGGATATTGACGAGCGGAGGATTAGCGACGCGCTCGGCAAATTGCTCTTCAAACGCAGCGGAGAATGCAGCTTGTTGAGACACTGTATAAATCTCCGAGGCAGGGGTAAAGCCTTTACGAGTCCCCCTAATTTTCTCCAATAAATTTCGAGACGCAGGAGTACCACGTGCACGCGTAAAGTGTCACGGGATACGAGGCAGCCGGGGAGCCGTTCCCATTGTCCGGCAGCCTCCGGCACGGCGAATCTGCATTCCCAAACGGCGCATTGCAACTTGCATCCGATAGCCACCGCATAAAGATCGCGCGAACGCGCCCGTAAGGTGTCCCACGAATGGCTTAACGATACCAGACCCCGGCATCTTTGGCGCAATGATTCTTCCAACGAGAATATTTAAGGGACTCGTGGAAATCGAAGTGAACCGAGAAATCGATCGCGGAACGATCGAACGCGCACTTATGGCGATCGGGGAAACGGTTATCGTCGCTCTATTGCGCCATCTACCATTACTCACCTGTAAATACAGAATTTTTTAAACCCTGGTCTGATGGTATGAAATCCCTTAGAATAAAAGTTTTTGAGGAGATTTTGTGTTAGCGGAATGAATAATGTTCCTCGAAGTGACAGCGAGAATAGTGGGCACGTTTCCAAGTCACCATTAACAAGACCACCAATTAACCAGCATAGAAAGAGTGATATCGTTTTCGAAATGTAAATTCTTTCCAGTGTTTACCGTTGACAAAATTAACGTTCAAGAAGCTCGGTGTAATCCCGCAGGTAGTTATCTCGCAGAGGCGAACTATAATACTTTGCAGCCGGTTACAGTGCATCAGCGAGCGGATTGGTCGGCCGACTGTTCTAGGGATTCTATCAGCGACTCGGTTGCGTTAAACGTTACGTTAAACACCCTAACGACTGCTTGTGCCGGACATATCCGTACAAAATGTCGCCAATTACAGAGTGCATCGGTACACGCGGACGCTCGCGCTCGTAGAAACTCCCCGGAAAGACAACATGCGAGAGTGACGAACGCTGATTGCCGGTTTTAACGGGCGAGCGAGCCTCGGGACCAAACGAAATGAAACGAAACCCTATCCTATCTAATCCAGAAACGGTTCGCCGCTTTCACCCTTCCGTTCGTCAGCCCGCCATTAGAAAAGAGCAACACGAGCCACAAATGGGGGCAGGATTTAACGCACGGCAGAAGAAAGTTTATCGACGCAAGAACGTCCGACGGCTTCGCTGTTAATTGCCGCTGTTTACGACAATGCCGGGCCAGCAATTTAGACCGAGGATTTAGGAATGGATTAACTTCCTGTTGATGCTATCTGTGCCCGACTCGAGACACCATTCGCCGAACGTCAGAATTGCCTCGGCGTTTTTTAAGAGTCAAGCTGGGATTTTTATGATGCCTGCCGATGCCTAGATTCTCCTCGGACCTGGCCCAGCCCGAAAATTGATTTACTGCCCGTTTGAGCGTATAATTACTGAATTTCATGCTTGCTATTTCCAACTGTTGATAAAATGGCAATAGCCGATAATGATTTTTATTATCTTGGTTGAATCGTGGAGTAGTTTTCTTGAAGCCTTATTGTTTATTGCTGTGATTGAGGATGTGGAAAGTTTGGATTTATAGCAGGAGTAATGAAGAGTTTCAATAATGATGGAGAAAATGAAAGAGGAAAATAGTACTGTAGATTTAGGTGAAACTTTATTTATTGGTATAAAACAATTAGGTAGATGGAATCGTAGTACAATATTAACGCATATTCTCATTGGAGAGCTATAGCACAAAAGCGCTAATTAAATCACTGCATTCCACTTTCTAAAGTAATATTGCCTTTTTTATTGCCACACTTTCGTAATCCTTTTCCTGCTGTCGCCTTAAACGATCTTATTTACATCCGAAAGTAATTGTACACTTGCACTTCAAGCGGAAGAAGGTGGAACTATACTGAAGGAAAAAGATGATTTTAGAAAATGAATTTTTTAAGGTTTATAAAAATATTTTGAGTATGTGCGTTTTAGAAGTTCGTTAAAAGCAGCGACGAATCTAATACCTTTGGAAGCGCGCGGATATTCTAAGTATATTTCTCCAATGAAAGTACACGCGTAGAGTGGTAATCACGGAGAAAATCTCACTCGTCGCCGCGAGAGAAATAACACATCACGTTTCAACTGACCGCTTCGGACTTATGTTTGAGAGAGTCGAGGATTTAATAGTGGAAACCATTATTAAAGAATGATCTGAATACCTCTGCTCAATTTATCCGACAATAATCCTTTGTAGCGACAGGTGGCGTTTGTGCCAAAAGTAATTTTCCACTAGAGAAGATTGAACGGAGCAGCACAGAGGCGAGTCAGTGAAAAGTGACTCTTAAGGAGATTATGTCAAGTGTCGGCAAACTTCCGACGACTTCATTTCTCAAGCTATGATCGCCCGTCACTTCAGGAAACTTCTTCAAACAACAGGCAACCGTCACTCTGTTGAACTTCCTCGAGCGATACCAAGAATTCATTCTTCGGGAGTTCGATAGAAATGTACGTCCTTTCTGTATGAATCTAATAAACTAAAAATAATAGGACAGCCCTTTAATGAGTTTCACTGACCTATTTCCGTTGTAACATAAAAAAATCCGCGCTTTATGAATATTTTCAAGTATCTTCGGCCCTTTTTTTATTTCCTTTGATTTCTGCATTGTCAAGCTTTTGCATACATCCCAGACACTATACTCAAATCTCTCACCTAAAAAGAACCCAGCACATCTTGGCTAGCTTACGTCAAACCCACACCACGAACAATTTCCCCAACGAAAGTTCTCCGCCCACCATCCCCACCAACCCCTATTTAGAAAGATCTCCCATCGCTTTCCCTTGCGAGTCACAAGTCATCAAGGGGGATCGCGCGGAAAGGTGGTGAGGGAAAGAGGGGAAGAACGAAGCTGCACGAACGAACGAGGTTCGCGATAAAGAGTGTGGAAGAAGAAAAGAAGGTGGATGAGTCAATCGGCGACTATCACGTAGAAAACGTGACGTGCTGTCACATCAAGGGTGATGGGGGCGACCACCTCTCTGTCTCGGCTGTTCTTCGAGAGCAGAGGAGACCGGAGTGGAGGTCTGTCTACGGAGAGAGAGAGAGAAAGAACTTCCTCTCTCCCTCACTGACTAGAGGCTGGCCGACTTCTTCCTCCTCTCGAATACGACACGCTTATCCGCCGTCCGGTTTTCTCGGTCACGGGCTCTGCGAAGGGGGAACCACGCAGGACGAACCACGCTCGTTCCTACATTATCCCCACGTGAGCCCAGGCATCGCGTCGATTCCTCTTCTTCGTCTTCTTCCTCGTGTTCGTCTTCCACGGCGTCTCCTTCCAGCCGATGAGAATACGAGGACCGTGCAACCTCTCAAACAAGACGAGCCTCCAGTGTTGCCTCCGCGGCCGCAGAATTTTTCATCTTGTGACGGAACGCGTGGACCCGCAGTCCGCACAGACTCGTAGGCGCAAACCCTAATCAATTGCGCGGTGCATGGGTCACAGTAACACCTAACTCGGTTACTACAGAATTTATTCCTTACTATACGGAAGGAACTGGAAGATTCTCAGGAACTTCAGACTTACGTTCGCTGGAGAATTGGTGGAATTGGAGATCGATTACTCGGTGAAACTCATTTTTCTCTGAAAGATTGTCGGTACTATAATACGGGGTAGTTGTTGGTGACAGTGAATATTGTTCTGTGAAACCGGAAGAGGCGTCGTAGATGACACAGCGCACGAGGAGCTATGATGACGCGGGGATTACTTCTCTTTTCCGTAGTAAGTTCGAACATTTATCTATTCGTTCTATTCTCCTGCTCCGATTATTATAACTCTGTTGCATTCTTCCAGTCTACTTTGACTCACTCGTATTTCTCGATGATGATTTTTACATCTATTAGGTTTAAAAGAAAGTTCTAGCGGTTTTTATTATAAAATCAAAATAACAAAAACCGAGGGAACTTTCTTCCCGACCTAATAATAAGTTGTACGAATTTATATGAATTATTAAATTAAGTATAGTCCAACCAAGTATCTCGGCTTAATTCTTGCAAAAAGAAAATGTCTAATTACCAGAGACTTCTGTATAATAATTTAACCGTTGCTTTTCTCCGATGATCGTCTCAGCCGTGTGATTATAGCAGAAATGGGTCGATAAAGTACAAAGAACGTTTCCAGCGGTAATGTATTCCATGGCCCCAAATTATCGATGTAAATACCGCTTTCTTTGGAAGCTGCCAGCAACCGGACAGTATATTACAGAATCTTACAGAAGTCGATGTCCCGTCGAATTTATTTGACAGCTACGAGTATTTCCGTGACGTTTAGCTGCGCGCATAAAATAGCGAGAAAGATGCCGAATGGGCTCCTAATGTAAAGCTCTTCGGTTTCGGAATGGTCGGGCACGATTCGGCGTGGAATCGTCGATGGAAAGGTGACTGACTGTCCACCTGATCGCTTCTTCTCGTTCTCCTGGGATAAAGTGGAACAACCTTTGCGTGGCCTTGATCCGGTAATCTGCCGGAACCAGGAAAAGTAAATAGTTTCCACTTAAACGCAGTAGAACGTCGAGTTCGCTCTCGTGTCGTTACTGAAACGGTTTTCATGTCGAGGCAACGTGTGCTAGGCTGGATTTTTAACAATTAATCGCTCAGGCGGATGTACTCCTATTATCTTCGTACAGTAGAATTTTTATAATTTTTTTTCTACGTACTCTTTATTTTTATATGAATAGAAGCTGCACAGATCAAAATTATCTTGCAATAGACTACGAATTTTTATGAATGGTTCATGAATATCGTGTATGCAGAGTTACACGAATTAATATTCGGACGCTCTAAAAAAGATGATAACTTTTTTAATATTGTACTATACGGTTTGAACTTTTTTGGGAAGCTAGAGCAGTTAGTTCACTACAGGATGTGAAAATAAATTTTTTCAAAAATTGCAATTCATCGGAATTGTAGAAAAAATACTAGAAGTTGCAGTTTACAGCTTTTTTTATGTGGGCCTATATTGAAAATTTAAAAAATACATTTTGTAGATCTGTATTGATTGTATGCATTGTGAAAAAAGTTTCATCGAAAAGTTATCGTCTTTGTTTAGAGCGTCCGAATATTAATTCGAGTAACCATATATAGAATTAAAAAGTACTAAGCATTAGCATCGTAGTAGCTAGAGTTCTTGGAGAATCAAGATAAAGAAGGTTATTTGGGGCACGAAATTTAAACACTTTTTCTTCAGCACCGTGGTGCGTTTCGTTTGATCAGCCGCCGCGAAGATTCACTGTGACTTGTAGTTTAATGACAAGCATTTATGTCGGGAACCCGACAAACCCGGTGAAAGTTCCCGATGATAATCTAACGTCCACGAAAGTTGATAATGAAAGTCATATGCGTATCAAGCGGGTCGTATCTCTTGACAAGAAAAACGTAGTCTGTGCACAGAAAATGTCAGACACGCGTGCTGGACCGTTGACGATGCTAGAAAGTTGCATTTGATCGTGACCGCTGTTTCCATTTTCAGAGGACGCGTGAACACATCGGCGACAAACCTGTGGATTGATCTTTCCTTTCAAAATTCATGACTCATTATGAATTGCGTGCGAGAGGATAATGAGACCATTCGAAAGTTCTCGATTTCTTCAATTAGATTCAGATTGAACGCATTCGACTTGGCTAATTGTTGTCCTAGAAAACGCATTCGTTGCATTTTATGGTCTTGATGAACATTCTATCGAAACTTTTCAATTACTACACTTTAGTAGAAAGGATTATTTTCGTTTGACTAACAATTTCAAAGCAAATGGAACCTTTTATTGTACTCACGATTGTGACTGTTAACGCTACGGAGTTTCTTGAGAAATTCTTAGGCATTAATTGTCTAATTCGGAAGATCGCGTGAAGTAATTGTTGGTGTTAAATATTAATGTTTTCCGTAGATAAAGAGTTCTGTACGGAGTTTCGTAAAGGGTCAGGGGAACAATATGTTGGTTTCTCACAGTTAATATAGTTCAAGCAACAAAATGGAAAGGATCGTTGCAGCTATTTGATAACGCATTGTCATAACTATAATAGGGAGTTGCGAAACATCCTGAAAATTGTAGACTATTAGCTAAGAAGCGATGACGAACAGCGATACAAAAGAAAAGGATCAGTCAGTGAAATCGTAGCTCTTCCTTCTGGTGAGCATCATGGTTACTGGGTCAACGCTGATTGCAAACAGCAGAGGATATGTTGGAATTTCCACTTTTACGGTTATTTCACGTAGCATTATGCATCGGGACTCCACGCGTGCTCTTGCATTTCCCACTTCCTGACAGCGTTTACACTTCGTTCTCGCAGGCTTTATTACACTTAGGCTTTCAAGTTTATCGGACCTTAGATTTCACACCGGTATGTCCCAATCGCGGACGTTAAATACAAATCAAATTAATTAGACGAAACTAGCGTGTCAATTTTACACGTTCAATTTAGATAATGTTTCAATAAACCATCGTAGAAACTGCATTAAATTCAATTAATCATCTCTTATTCTACGCCCGCGAGGCGTGTAAATCGCATTTATTTCTACTAACAACTTCCCAGAAAGGATAAATTAAAAATTTGGGTTACTCATATGAGAAAAGATCTAGTTTACTTCGCATACGTGGTAATTGAAAAGATAATATCCACTGTGAAGCTACGACATTGATAATCAACCGTGATAGTGTTAACACATGGCAGAGCATTGTTCTAGGTAATAGTATTAGCGAAAACCACGACACTGCAGCGTGATATGTCAATGCTACTAGCAATGCCCGCAGCGATAGCGAAGTTGACAGCGTTGAATCAGATAAGTTCCACGCAGAGTACCCTCGGGCCTCTTTCTGCAAATATACCGGACCACCCAGGACATGATCCAGTTCACCTGATTAGTCTAATTCAATTATCGTCTGACAGAGGATTTCTTTTGATGTATTACACTTTCATCTTGATTCACTTCACTCACAGTTTAACATCATACCAACAAGTTCTGTACCCCGAAAATTCTTATCCATGAATTCTAGAATTCTAAAATTTTTATTTTCCTCTGTAGATAATTCTGAACCTTCGTTGTTTGATGCTACGTCATAGTTACTGGAAATTAGAACTGTGATCAGTGAATTTTAGAAGCGGCATTTTTCCGTGCAAAAAATTTTAAATCTTGATTTTGACAATCTATGACAAATTCTTTTAGGTTTGACGCTATCGTCATCAGTCTTTATAATGTAATCTAAGTCAGGTCTAAGTGCTGTCTATCGCAGACCTAATTCAAGCCTATCAAACCAAATTCCAAGCTAATCCATGTTTAACCTGGACTCATTCCCGTTAATCTCATCATAGTTAATGTTGCTGCTCGCCACGGACTTCCCCATTTATTATAAACCCAACGCTTTCACGCAGAACCGCCAGAACCCGCTAAGCCCTGTCATTATCAAAAATTCATATTTTAGAAAGTTACCCTCGTCGCTTGGTGATTCCGTATCATCGTGAAAGTTACACAACTGTATTTAAATTTGTGGAGAGAAACTAGGCGGTCGTGATAAATGAAAATCACTACCGAATCGATGCACTGTCACCAATTAGTCGATGATTCATTGGGTCGATCGGCCGATATCGAACTCCCAACCAGACGTCGAATTAATAAATATCGTCTACGAGGACGTAAACACTCGTCTTGCTCGAAACTAGTCGGGCATTTCCAACAACGCCACTTTCACCGGCGCCGTTTATCTCGACAATCGTGGAAGATACATTTGTCAATCTTTTTTCCTCAACGGCGAGAGAGAAATTCATTATTTTCAAATACAAACTTTGTATTTCCATCGTGGTGATTATTCATCTTCTTTATTCACATTTTATAAATAAACCTTGTACCTACAATATCACAAGGCACATGTCATTAGCATGTTCCAAACGATTACGACATTTTATCACTGCCTACCCCGAAATTTGCATACATGAGTATTCATGATCGAAAGACCCTGTGATCGACGGGTGAAAGGTTCCCGAAAAGTACAGAAATTGCTTCGTTGACATGATGTCTGTTCTCTTGTTTATCTCACAAGAAAAATTATTTTTCGAAAAATTAACTCCAGCGCAACGGTTCGATCAATTATATACGAAAAAGCAATTTTACAAGTTAATTTAAACTTTCAACGTTTCGATCCCTATGTGGATCCTTCTCAAGAAAGGAGAAAAAACTGCGACTGAAATTATGAAAGATAGAAACAGTTTCGATATACTCAGATTACAACAAATATTTAAGATTCATTATTATATTACTCACTTGCTTTATGAAAAATTTTTAACATAGATATTTGATTTTGTGACACATGTTGTTTCTAGGTTCATGTTGAATCTTAAATATTTGTTGTAATCTGAGTATATCGAAACTGTTTCCATCTTTCATAATTTCAGACGCAGTTTTTTCTCCTTTCTTGAGAAGGATCCACATAGGGATCGAAACGTTGAAAGTTTAAATTAACTTGTAAAACTGCTTTTTCGTGTATAATTGATCGAACCGTTGCGCCGAAATCACCAATACATTATCTGTTTTAACACTCTTACGATCGATAACATTAACAACATTAACTCCACCGTTGTATTGAAGCATTTGTCTGAACCAGAGTTGGGCATTAATCGATTAAAATTTTAATCATGATTGATTGATTAATGTGTCGAATTTTATAAAAAGAAATCGTCGAAAAATCGACGATTAGATCAATCGATTGATGAAGTTAATCGTCAGTCGTTGATTAAAAGAAGAAATCGTCGAAAAATCGACGATTGGATCAATCGAATGATGAAATTAATCGTCAATCGTTGATTAAAAAAAGAAATCATAGAAAAAAACATGAAAGCACGTAAACAGTTTATATTACAGACCAAATGACAATACACCTAAACTCAGTTTACATTTTTGTCACTATTCATATACAGGGAGGTCCCTTTAAGTACGAACACCTATATATCTCGGTTATTATTAGTCGTACAAAAAATCTCTACAGAATAAAGTTGTACTGTTCCAAGGGGCGAATTTGATGATGGTAAAAATTTTTTCTCAAGGTCATTTTTTTACAAGATTTCAAGGTCATTGATATTTTTTTTCAATGGAATGAGGTATTTTTTAATACATCGATCGATGCAGCTGGACATTCGTTACAAAAAAAGTACTAACCCATGTATGTCGAAAAGTTAGTAGTTCAAGAGATATTTCAATTTAAATAACTCTAAAATACCATTACTGTCGTACTAAGACGTTACAGAAGTAAGTAAACGCTAACGTCTTAGTACGACAGTAATGGTATTTTAGAGTTATTTAAATTGAAATATCTCTTGAACTACTAACTTTTCGACATACATGGGTTAGTACTTTTTTATAACGAATGTCCAGCTGCATCGATCGATGTATTAAAAAATACCTCATTCCATTTAAAAACTAGAGGGCTATTGTTGCTCGCTCGCTTCGCTCGCTCGCGAGTAGGGTTGTTTTTGCTCGCTCGCTTCGCGAGCTCGCGGGTAGGACTGCTCTTGCGAGAGGGTTAGTGATACGCATGGCTAGTAGGGCCTACTGATATTAATGTTTTTTATTTGGTGTGTGACTCTCCAAGAGTCACACAAAGAACTTCCCGATTCGTTACTCCTTCGCCAACATCGCTAACATCGTTTTTTTTTTTGTACTTTCATCGATATTCTCCCAAAATGTATTCTTGGGAGTAGAGATGATAAATTCACTGTTGCATTGGAATAACTTTCGATTATTCCAAGCGGTAACATTAGCATCCGTTAAAAAAAAAAAATTTTTAAATCTAAAAAAAAAATTGAGAAAAAAATTTTTTATGTAATTGCGTTTGGTTCTTTGGTGGAAAATTTTCGTCCTCCCTTATAAATTGCATTGTAGAATCAACTCTTTTCGAAAAAAAACTAAAAATCTAAAAAACTACTTGACCAATATGGACCAAAATCTAATCAGCTCTAAGTTACGACGGGGCACATCGATTGCATCATTCATCATCCTGATCGCGTTGTTACTTTTTCTGAAAACGTTAACGAAAAATTTGATACCATACAAACGGACATACGCACACACACACATACAAACATTTTGATAAAAATAGTCTAAAATGACTCCAATGACCATGAAACGTGAAGATCTGCTAAAAAATCGATTTTCGATTTTCGGGGTAATTACAGTAACTTCCCTATGAATCGGGAAGTTAAAAATATCAATGACCTTGAAATCTTGTCAAAAAATGACCTTGAGAAAAAATTTTTACCATTATCAAATTCGCCCCTTGAAACAGTACAACTTTATTCTATGGAGACTTTTTGTACGACTAATAATAACCGACATATATATATATATATATATATATATATGTTCGTACTTAAACGGACCTGTATAGTTTTGATTCCGTATTTCATTCCGAAATTTCAGCATTTAATCATTAATCAATTATCCGATTGACGATTACAATTGAAAGGAATGTAATCGTTAATCGCAATTAACGACTAAAGTAGAAATTTAATCGTTAACCGCAATTAACGATTAATAAGTATTTAATCGTTAACCGCAATTAACGACTACACTGGGAGATTAATTATTAATTGCGATTAACGATTGAACTAGAAATTTAGCCGTCAATCGTTGATTAAATTTTTGCCCAACTCTGATCTGAACCCAAAGTTACAATTCGACAATCGGAAGTGAGACTATCGATTTGACGAGCAGTGTTACGCGTCGGTTTGTGTTTTACGCAGTTATTTCCGCTTACATGCAGTGCAAAGGGCAAAATGAACGTGCACCTCGAAGCGTAAGAAGATTGCTAGCCTGATACCTGGCCCATCGACTTGGCAAACGAGAGGGCCCACGCAACGTTTCCCCGCGATCAGTTCCCGCGCTCATAATGGTGGAATTGTGCTATTGTCTCGTTCGGAAAATTCTACCGTTCGAAGCGCGCGAATTGCGATTATGAGAGGGAAACGGTCGGCATGGAACCGATCGTCTGCAACCGATAACGTGTTCTTACGTTTGGTGCATTGCACCCGGCGAATTCGCGAGAATAACCAAAAAAGACAGAGAAAAGGAAACTGGACAGGCAATACCAGTTTTCGGGCCGAGAATGAATCTTCATTCTCTTTCCTTGTCATGCTTCACCGGCAGGCCCGTAAATCCTACTTTTAGCGGAAAAGAATTAATTACTCGGTACGACGAAAAAGAGACGGATAGATCGTTTATTCGCGCATACACGAAGTCTCGTTTTAATCGCGTTATGATATAGTATCGGTCGTTCAATGTACCGTAATTCGGAATTAGCGAGGGCTTATTAACGAGGCTGATTAATTTAATGGCTTTATGCTGAAGCAGTTAGTGTCCTCGCCGGGAATACTAATCGGCGCTGTTAGGGACCCCGCTTTTATCTCGGAGAATTAAAATTCACGTGGGTCTCGTCGAGGCGATCGTCGCGACTACTAGAAATTAACGACAAAATGTTGAACAGTCACGCGGAGACCATTTTGGAAATTTTCATCTCCAGACCATTCATTTAAAATAATTTTGTAATACATTTAAAATGGAACGTGGAAATATAAACTGAATTTTAGGATAGTGTGGAAATCAAAGATGATTAACCTGTTGCAAAAAATTGGCGATAGATCTGAATGTAACTAGCAATTACTCGGCGTCAGGACTGACGAGCAAGTTGGCTAATGTAAAATGTAGCGACGATGAATTTGTGGGTGCGTAGGCACGGTATAATTATGGTGTTTTATTCTCTAGGCAGTTGTGCTACTATCCTCGATTAATGCCGGTGCTGAGGGGGACCTGAAAGAAGATGCAGACTTTAACGACCGTAAAGAACACAACCAGACGTCTGTCACGTCCATCAAGATCACCGGCGAGCAATTCAAGAACAGGACAACGAAGATTTCGGTGAGTGAAAGAGGTTTTCTACTTGCTCGCATGACAAGACGCTACGCTAATTTTAGTTTAAACGATTCGTATCGTGACGGACTTGTTTCAATGGAATCGGGAGGAAAGAAAGTTCGGGATTATTTTCGGCTGTTTTCTGTGCCACAGTCCGTGCTGTTGGTGAATTATATTCAATAGAATTTAATGGAATTTTATTACAGATGTAATTTTTTACTTAAAATTTCTTTTATCTGAAAGTACATACCTGTTATTATCCAATTTTCATTGAAGGAAACTGTACGATAGTGTAATAGTAGAACTTGTGACATACTTCTGCGTAGAATTTCTAGTTATCTGGTAATAAAAGGTTTCTGTCGTTTCTTAAAAGGTTCAATCGTCCATCAGCAGTGAGAATCGACAAAATGCCAGTAGAGGACTTACACTTCCTCTCGGTGTAGACATCGGGAAGGTGATAACCGAGGATGTTACAGACGACGAAGAGACACCTGAAGAATTGCCAGAGGTAAAAATCAATTTTTCATTGCACGTCGGAGACTTATACAGCTCGAATTTATCATTTCATTTGTATGTTAATTAATTTCCGCACTAAACTTTCCCAAGATTCTGTATGTTTACGTGACCGACTCGACTTCTACGAAAGTTGTGTCTCCAAACAGTATTTTTTAGCACAGCTCCGATTTTATGAGGAAAGATACGAGGAAAGAAGGATTTTACACAGTTTTACGGTGGTTAAGGTTCATTTTCACCATCACGGACTTTCTTCATAATAAGTGGTCTTCGATGAAACTCACAATCATCTCATTAAATGGAAATCGTGAATTGTGAATAATAAACAGGAACCTCAGGTTGCTGAGTCAATATTAGTACACCGTAACGAAGCGCGAGCGATTGACGTCTGTTTGCCTTCCTGCACAAAAGATCGCTAGAAAGTCAGCTTTAAAACTTTTCTCTATAATAAATCACGCTGAAATTTTTCTTCTCCGTTCTGAATAAGCATGCTTCTATTCAAACTCCACCGGCGAATATTCTTCACAAACTTGCTCTTCACTGTTACCGACTGGTTTCTAGGTCCTTTTGTCTCCAAGAAGTATTTCCGCAGACAATTCTACGAAACCTTTCTAAGCTCAAAATAAAAATTTTCGTACTTCTTCAAGCATCTTTTTTATGTAAATTTTCTTTAATCATGTTTCTTTGCTATAGGCACAGGAATTAAAGATCATTTCAAGTCCTTTATTTCCAAGAAGTATTTTCGTAGACAATTCTACGAAACCTTTCTAAGCTCAAAATAAGAATTTTCGTACTTCTTCAAGAATCTTTTTTATGTAAATTTTCTTTAATCATGTTTCTTTGCTATAGGCACAGGAATTAAAGATCATTCCAAGTCCTTTTTCTTCAAGAAGTATTTTCGTAGACAATTCTGCGAAACCTTTCTAAGCTCAAAATAAGAATTTTCGTACTTCTTCAAGAATCTTTTTTATGTAAATTTTCTTTAATCATGTTTCTTTGCTATAGGCACAGGAATTAAAGATCATTCCAAGTCCTTTTTCTTCAAGAAGTATTTTCGTAGACAATTCTACGAAACCTTTCTAAGCTCAAAATAAAAATTTTCGTACTTCTTCAAGCATCTTTTTTATGTAAATTTTCTTTAATCGTGTTTCTTTGCTATAGGCACAGGAATTAAAGATCATTTCAAGTCCTTTTTCTTCAAGAAGTATTTTCGTAGACAATTCTGCGAAACCTTTCTAAGCTCAAAATAAAAATTTTCGTACTTCTACAAGAATCTTTTTTATGTAAATTTTCTTTAATCATGTTTCTTTGCTATAGGCACAGGAATTAAAGATCATTTCAAGTCCTTTTTCTTCAAGAAGTATTTTCGTAGAAAATTCTGCGAAACCTTTCTAAGCTCAAAATAAAAATTTTCGTACTTCTACAAGAATCTTTTTTATGTAAATTTTCTTTAATCATGTTTCTTTGCTATAGGCACAGGAATTAAAGATCATTTCAAGTCCTTTGTTTCCAAGAAGTATTTTCGTAGACAATTCTGCGAAACCTTCCTAAGCTCAAAATAAGAATTTTCGTACTTCTACAAGAATCTTTTTTATGTAAATTTTCTTTAATCGTGTTTCTTTGCTATAGGCACAGAAATTAATGATCATTCCATGTCCTTTTTCTTCAAGAAGTATTTTCGTAGACAATTCCACGAAACCTTTCTAAGCTCAAAATAAGAATTTTCGTACTTCTTCAAGAATCTTTTTTATGTAAATTTTCTTTAATCGTGTTTCTTTGCTATAGGCACAGGAATTAAAGATCATTCCAAGTCCTTTTTCTTCAAGAAGTATTTTCGTAGACAATTCTACGAAACCTTTCTAAGCTCAAAATAAAAATTTTCGTACTTCTTCAAGCATCTTTTTTATGTAAATTTTCTTTAATCATGTTTCTTTGCTATAGACACAGGAATTAAAGATCATTCCAAGGCCTTTTTCTTCAAGAAGTATTTTCGTAGACAATTCTACGAAACCTTTCTAAGCTCAAAATAAAAATTTTCGTACTTCTACAAGAATCTTTTTTATGTAAATTTTCTTTAATCATGTTTCTTTGCTATAGGCACAGGAATTAAAGATCATTTCAAGTCCTTTGTTTCCAAGAAGTATTTTCGTAGACAATTCTACGAAACCTTTCTAAGCTCAAAATAAGAATTTTCGTACTTCTTCAAGCATCTTTTTTATGTAAATTTTCTTTAACGATGTTTCTTTGTAATAGGCACAGGAATTGAAGATCATGAGACCTAATTTGCGAAAGCGACCAACCTATCGACCTCCTCCTCCACGAAGACCTTCGCAAACAAATCGGAGAAACGTTTACGCAGGTGAATATCTACTAAATAAACATTTTATACATGATAGCATTACTTTTCTGGACCCTTCCTAGTTAACAATGAGAAAAGAAACGTATAACTTAGGAATTTTTTCTGAATAATATTGTTGGACATTTTTCTAAAACGACATTTAAAAGTACATATATTGTACGTTGAAATATTATGTAAAAAAATGGCGTGTGGATGTAATCTTTCAGATGTGACAAGAAATCCATTGGTCAGACCACCAAGGCGACCAATAGACACGAGAAGGGACCCCACAGAGAAGGAGTGCACTTTCTTCACAAAGACAGTTTGTCTCGAGGCGGCGGATTACCCACAGTGAGCCCCATATCACACGTCCCCCCCTCATTTCACCGGAACTGAACGTTCGATTGCGCAACAATTCCCTGCGCCTAATTTTCAATGCACTTTCTCTAATGCGACGACAGCCGTCTTCAATTAGGAAAGCGCGGTTTCACAATAGTAACAACATAATTCGCGGCTCGTTAAAATAGAAGAAAGTCTTTCCCTCCGTGTTCCGTGGAACTTGTACACTCGTTGCGCAACAGACATTTCTACTTTATGCCCTTGTAACAATTTTCATACTTAATTAAACATCGTGGAAGTTTGGACGGGAGGAAAAGGCGCTAGAGAATTGGAGAAAGCGGGAACTTTCGTTTCCTTTTCTTCGTGTGAAGTACATACAATTCTTTGAATAACAATGTAGATTCTGAGTGGTGTGAATTACCCCAGTACACTATTCCAGAATCAGTTCAATATGATTCTTCTAGAATTTTATGTAATCTGTTTAAGTTCACGAGTGGTCCTTGAATATTGAGATTAATCAAATTAAATTTCTTTAGCGAGGCAATCACTAGAAGCCTGAGGAGCAACAAAGAGATGGTCGCAGCATTGTTGACTGACTACAAATCACAGGATTTTGACGATTCCAGTGAGAGCCTGCCAGTTTCTTTATCTTTCGATAGCAAGTACGAGAATAAATACGATGGACGGTACGAGAATCGATTCGAGAGCAATGAAATCAGAAGGTAATGCTCAAACGTTAATAAAATGCTTAAAATTTTTAAATCTGATAGCAGTAAACAAAATTTTCTAAATTAGGCTGTTCAATTTGTTTTCGGCTTGCTTCTACACATTGTATGTACTACTTTGTACACAATTTTTTATAAAATAATGAATATTCATTCACTTTCATTGCTCACCATACATCAGAGCACGTACGACGCCCCTACTGAACGTTTACTCTGCTAACAGGCGTGCGTAATTGCATAGCGTGCTGCGATCACTTAGGAGTAAAAAGTACTAGCCATTGAAAGTAACGCAACACTATTGCGATCAGTATTACACAGTCGAGAGTACTGCAACGTAAATGTGCGATTTATTATTATCAGTTTGAGGTTTAATTTTTCGAAAAGTCACGTCACGTTTCACTTCTGCTGTATATTAGAATTATTAACGCTATTGTAACTGATTAGAATTTTTCTAAAACCGATCCAGGAGATCTGACACAAGCGGATCGTTCGAGAACGTCGAAGAAGGCTTCACATGTCCATCGACGATCAAATATGCGCGACCACAATTGGCCAGAGCCGCTTCCGGAATTTGGAAATACATAATCAATACCGGCGAACATACACAGACTCTGCGACTGGAAAAGTGTTCGTAAGTACAGATCAATTGCAAATATAATAATTCATTATTATCTCTTCATCGTATTATCTAATTTTCGATTTTATTCGTTCCAATAAAATGCCCGGAACCACTTTCATTTCGGAAGCAGTCTCCTATATCCCAGTATCCGATTCACTTCACACTTTCTCAAAAATAAAAAAAGAACCACGCAGAGCTATTCCAATTTGTTTCCCGTGAAAATTGAAATTGGTCACTCCGTCACGACTGAGTGAGCAAAATCTTTACTCGATGAAGAGCGATTTGCGGTAGTGGTATCGAAATGCCCTTTAGAATCTTCACTTTCCTCGGCAGCTTCCTGGAAAAACCACAGGCGAACTGCAATTTGTTAACCGGAGAAAAATAATGGTAAACATTATTTGTTTCAGGAGCGCACAGTCGACTTGCTCGTTCATCTCTGAAAATTATCGCTCATCCTGCGTGCAAGTGTACAACTATCACAGACTATTGACTTGGGACAACAAACTCGGTCTTCATATGGACATATTCAAGGTGCCATCTTGCTGTAGCTGCCATGTCCACGGTTATGCCGATTTGTTCCCACCTCATCAGAAGGATCCAGCATCGAAGATGAAGGAATCGTTTCCTGGGTCAGACTTCATCACCACCAGCGACCAGAAAGAGGATTACGAGGATGTCTCTAAGCAGAACTTCTTGAACAAGTTTGCTTTGAGTTTTGACACGTCCCTAGGTACGATTCTGTGTAACAACCATGGACCTATGGACCCATTTCCCAGGGGGGGTGACTCCAAAGACGGAAGGGGAATCAACTTGTCGGCCATCTTGGATGGCAGCACTGTGGTGCGCTCTATAGGCGATTTTAAATACTAGTGTAGCGTCTGTAACTGTAACACGTACCACCACGTACATAGTGTCAATGTCGTAGTCTGTACACTTGATGAATCGTCGTTGATTCGTAGCTTGATCGGAGGCATTCTCAAGGAATACTATTATTTAATAGTATTTTTGATCCATGCCACCGATTTAATAACAGTAAAGTGGGTTCTGTTTCCTGCTAAAGGTGATGTAGGTTCTGTTCCATGCTAGAGATGTAGCACAGACGAGGACAGACGCTACACTATTATTTAAAGTCGCCTATAGAGCGCACCACAGTGCTGCCATCCAAGATGGCCGACAAGTTGATTCCCCTTCCGTCTTTGGGGTCACCCCCTCTCACCCATAAATCTACTTTACGCTCAGTCCTTAGGTCCATGGTAACAACTAAATGGTTGGTGCCATTTAAGAAATTTAATTGAACTTCGGATGAATAATTGTCACATTTTGGTCCGGTAGGTTCAAGCAACAAAAAGCCAGTAGTGGAGCCAGGCCGAACGTCCATTTCTCTCCCCGTAAGACCGAGACCGAAGAAGCCATCGTCTTCAGGTTCAAGGCCCTTCGACAACAAGCTGCCACAGCAACACGCGCCCAACACAAGAGCTCCTGGCTACACGGGACCATTGTTAAAAGGTTCTAGACCTAGCAGACCGAGCAGACCGGCGTTCAGAAGAGAGTCGACGTCACACGCCGAAGAAAACGCGGAACGGGCGAGCAACAGTTCAATCGGAAACAGGTATCAGGAAAAGGATAAGAACAATTAAAAGGAACGTTGACTAATCACGAAACAGATGACATGGTGTTGGCGTTCGTTAAATCTAGAGTAGCTGTAAATGAGTTTTTAATATGCAGGTTTAGTCAGCCGTACGATCTTGACGTGGACGCCTCATCGAGGCTGCAAAATGGCGGGTTCGACGATGAGTACCAAGAGCCGCAGAGGCGGGTCAATTACAATTACCATCCGATTATAGACTTCTTTAGACCCGAGGCGTTGATGCTGCAATCGGCCGAGTCGCAATCAGTTTCGGTTCGTGAGGATTCGAACTCGTGGAAGCCGGTGATTGCGTCCTAAACGACGTGACGTTCCCTTCGGTGTACCTGATCGTATCTACTGTAAAGATATCGTAATTAGTCGCGGTTTTGCGTTGACCGATCGCAAACGAGGCGTTGTTGTAACGTTAGTAGATTTATTTCTCTTCTGACACGTATCTTTGTGATTAAGAAAATCATTCGTACTCGTTCGAACGTCACTTCTCCGGAAATTCGCTTCCATCGTTCGATCGTACCACGAGAGGCACAGACGCATGGAATTTGGACGATGAGTTTTAGACAATGATTTAAGACAATGATATTATATCTAGACTGTTCAGTAGAATGGTAGTGAGTGTGTAATGCCTGTAGAAGTATTATGGTCGTGCGGGACAGGTGCAATCGCGAACCCATTGTAATTTATGTAGTATTGTACGAAGCAAGTTCTATTATATTTATTGTTCATTACTTTTATTAATTTATAAAGTACCACCAACCAGCTGTATAACCATGAAATGTGAATTACGAAATATATGGTGTAGCAATCTTTGTAATGTGTCTTTTTACTACTGTACACATATTGGTATTCCACCGTGAACTAAATTTTGTGATGGCTAATTGAGTAGTAATAACAGACCGACTCGTAGAACACGATGTAATCAACTGTGAACCGATAGAGAGCACACTATAATTTAATTAAACAGTTAAATTACCAGAACCTTACACAATTAAGACGGAACTGCAAAAAGGGGATACAATAAATTCTACATTCAGACAGAAAATTGACTATCGGATTCGAGATCGAGATAAAGTTCGTACTAAGTCTGTAACATGATCTTCATGGTCCTCGAGGCCTGCAACATCATAGAAATCAAGACTTTTAATACCTAGATGACCTTGTAGATTCTAAATCTATCAGACATACAAGGCTGTGAGAGCTGTGAAAATTCCAAGAACACTGAAACCCACAAAATTCCCAAATTGCCTAGATTTCATAAGATCCTTGACTCTCACGAAACAATTCTACAATCACTTAAGGATGTACTGGAGGTACAATGGGAGACAAAAATACAAGAAATTCGAAATCCATCAATACATGGCAATGGAAGCCATTCATGAGTATATTTTACATTAAACTTTTGCGAATACTGTACCCTCTGTAGCTATATTCAGTGGTATACACTTGTCACGTTTCCATGCTAGTGAGAGACAACAAGATAAATTTGACGTTTTGTAACAGTTTATAATTTTTTTGCTCTGTAACTGTTTAGTGAATCTTAATAAATTTTGAACACATAATTAATTACATAATTTTTACTACATATAAAAAAACTGGAGTTTCTAGTTGCGTTTTTTCAAGGTTTAAATAGGGTTTCAAGTGGAATTTTATGAATTTTCCATAAGAAGACGTGTTAAAATGTGCAAACTTTAAGTTGCTATAATTCTTAAACGGTGCAGTGAATCGAACCCAAACTTTGGTAATTGCATCAATTTAGTAAGAATTATATCTTGTCAAATTTTCAAAAATTTTGTTGCGTTTTTATATACCTCCAGAACATCTTTAAGCTCCTGACTTTTCTAGACCTCCTAGACTCCTCAGGCTTCATGTAAGACCCCAGGACTTGGGATGGGTCAATGTTTTATAATAAACATTGATGTATTACAGCGTCCAGCAGCTGCGTAAACAGTCGTTTACACGAAGCTGGCAGCCCACAGTCAAGTGCACGAAGCGTTCTGCTTAGCTCGGTCGGCTGTGAATCGTTTGTTTCGCTCGCTAAGTTTCTGCCGAGGCGATTGTGCCCGGTCTTTCCGCGTCAAGCCGCCAACCGTATCGTCGTAACCATAGTTTTTTCCGCTCTGCTGGTCTCGGATAAAACGTTACTGAACTTCGGATCTTAGAAACGGAGCTATTGTGGAATCGGTCTTTATCCCTTTTTACAATAACGCGGATCACTGGCAATTTCCATCATCGAAAAATTAAATCCTGTCGGCGAACGCCGAGCGTACCTGCCTTGCGTAGCCGTCAGTTAAGTGAACAATCATATCTTTATCTTACTGTAATTGCTTCTATTACGAAGTAACTTAGCAAGCGGTTGTAATGATTTAATTTCAATTATGGAGAATGTTTCGTAAAGGTCCTCAATTAAATGCCGACGCAATTTAATTATTAAAATGAAGTATGTACTACGAACGAGTTGCTTCGCGCGAAACTTTGAAAGTACTGTTATTATAATTGAATTCATCCGGGGTAACAGTAGTTGCTAGCGTGAAGGAGCGTACCATTAAATGTAGCAGTTCTTAAAAGAGTGTGTTACTTATAGCTTCATCGTTACTTGGAGAATTCAAAAATTAGTTGTACCCTTTCCTACTGTATGAAATTTGCTATTGACAATTTGTGAAATGATGAATCAATGCATGGTTACGCAGTGCCGGTTAACCTAACCCGTGCAGTATGAATATTTCGATACTCATACTCGTCGACAACAGTCGATACGATACGAAATAGACCATATATGTATGTGTAAAATGTTTTATTTATTTTCTGCCGCTTTGTCGTCAATTATTTCACCGTTCTGCATAATCGCGGCCTAGAACGTTTAAAATATGTTCTGTTAAAAAAGTCCTTTCCAAGGTCGAGTCTCGCATCGATGAATCCGCCATTTAACGCGACGTCGGCTTCGAAAGTCCCCAGAAAAGTGAAATTAGTGTGTCCCGCGGCTTAATGAGTCCGATCGAAGGTACATCGGCAAGAAGCATGAACTTTCTGATAGGAGATCGCGGCTATTCGATACAAATTACCGAATCGAGCGGAAAGTGGCGCAGAAAAATAGCGCCGTTACAATTAGCGTTCTCCGCGTGCGCCAGCCTAACCGAGGATTTCTTTATTCCCTTTCCAGTGAAACGATCCGCCGAAGGATTCAATCGAGAGTGACAGAACCGTTCAACGTTTAGGCTTGCACGGTCCGTGAACAACAGCGTTTCAGACCCTACCTCTGCCTTTCGGATCGCTAGAAAATATAAATTAGGCCAGACCGACGCCGCCGCGGACAGTTCGATGGCGGTTCTCGTTCGAAAATGATTGGAAACCTTCCGTCACGTATCCTTCGAAAAACCACACGGCAATTTCTCCGCGTTCTATCCCGCCGGCGACGGACGTGAGCCATTATCCTCCATTGTGCGAGAGTTTGACAACGTAACATCCACTCGAATCGAACAGTGCTCTGGTACCACGAACACAGTCGAGATGAATCACCCCCGATAAACTGAGACCTCTAATTGAAACTTCAAATCGATGGAACCAAGTGCAATGGCAAGATCAGACTAACGCAATGAGTCGAGTACCAATTCATCGCCTGTTGATCGTTCTTCTAGTGTGCCTTTCCGAAACTCTTGCAGAGACAGGGAGTCCATCTAGAGGATTAAACAATCATTCTCTGAACAATGAACACAAAGAAACAGGCAACCGTGACAAGAGTGACGTCGTGATCAACGAGCTCTCGACAGGATCGAGCGCTTCGTCGCAAGAGGACAGCGACCCAGCTGAACCCTCGGAGACTATAGTGTACAACAGGTTTGCAAATCCTCCGGATGATGAAGAGAATCAATCCTCGGAGGACGAAGATCCTGTAAGTCCTCCGGATCATGTGATACCCTATTCGGAACACGAATTATCGAAGGAGGTGCCCACCAAGCCAAAATACACGGGTGCAGGGCAATGGGCCAAGCCAACGAAGCCCAGGGACATCTCTTCAGAAGAAGTCCCGTCGAGATTGTACGCACAGGTGCGTCGGACGCACACGGTGCGACGATTGCCTCGGAAAAAAGCGTTCGAGAACGCGGAGAGCGAGGAGGACAGGGAAAACGCAGCGAGATTGAGAAAAGTCGTGAAAAACACGAAGGTGAACACCGTGTACACGGAAGAGGGCTACGAGGACTCGGCCTACGATCATGCTGGGCACGTCAGGGACGCTGACTTCGACGAAGCTTACGCTAGGAAGGTCCAAGATCAACGAAATAGCAGAAAGGTCTTGGGAGATGGTGATGCTAGTGGAAAAAATTCGCGCAAGTCCGACAAGTACAAGAGGATCGATCCTGAAGAGTTCAAGGAGTATGATGATGATAATAGAGATAATTACGAGACCACCACGGATCATAGGAGGGATGATGAAGAGACTGAATGGACGAAGAGTGCGTACCCTAAATTGGTCGCTGAGAGTGGAGTGCAGAAGTTGCAAGAGGATTTGGAGAAAGAGGTTGAGGAGATTGAAAAGGGCGTTGAGATTAGTAAATTGGGAAGTGTTTCGGGTAAGCAGGAAAGTGTGACTTCATCGCCGAGGAAGGACGGTTATAGACGAAAGAGCCAGAGGAATAGAGATAGAAGTGGAAAGCGACAGAAGCCTTCATCTACGGAAGAATTTGGTGATGAGAAAGTCGGAGAACAATCGCGAGATTCGCAGGACAGTAATGTTTACGCAGAGGATTATTCAACTTTCAGGACTCCGGTTGATCAAGAGGTGATTTCTGTAGAGCACGGAGGACAAGAGACAACGACCATAGCTAATAATATTGAGATCTTGACGAACGGACCTTCGGAAACGTACAGGTACGAGGTGGAAGGTAACCCTCCAGCTCAAAGCGAGATCATTGACCTCCAAGGCGCCCAGAATCCAACAACAGTGAGCTATAGTCAACTCTTCTGGGACTACTTCAAAGCGCAGCAGAATCAATACACTACGCAAAGTCCGCTCATCCTTGAATCAGCTACCGTGAGTCCAAACGTTTTGTTACCATCCCCGGCAGTGGAGAACGCGTTTGCTCCTTACTCTGCTTACGTGGAGTTAACAACGCCATTTCCCATTGTCGATTCAGCAATCCTGAATCCTCAACAGTTAGTTTCCGCACAGACTTTGGCCGATCCTCAATATTTTGAACAACAGCAGCTCACAGCGTTGGGAGCGCAAGATACAAATGAACGAGAAGTCAAATGGCAGACCCTTAATGTTCAGGAACCTCGGAAAACGGAGACAAACGACGCCAGCCCCTTCATATTAGAACCTACCAGTAATTTAGACAGCAAAGAAGCCAGTTTCGACAAGGTGTTCTCCAATCCGGTGACTCTTACGAACCGCAAACCTCGTTACAAGATTACCATGCGACACAAGGCCGTTAAACCAGTTGAATCCTCGGAGACAGTGACACCAAATCCTATCAATGAGGATAAGAAGGAAAACACAAGTCCAGGAAGTACGCTACCGAATCCTAACTACGTGAAGATGCTGATGCACCTGAGGAACGAAGAAGGTGCTAGGAAGCTAAACTCGAGCCCTCCACGGAATAATTTGTATTATCTGAAGTGGATGGAGGATCTCGCTAAAATGCGGCCGCCGGTGTTTCAGAAGGAAAGTTCTTATCAGAATTTTATTCCGCATAATCCTCACGGCAGTATGAAACTAGGGTCGCCTTTATTTAGGACCAGTTCAGCTCCGTTGGTTCGCAAAAGAAGCTCGCAGCCATCGAGCAGCTTGCTACCACCCGCGATTGCCGATCACAGAGACTACAACAAAGAAGGCGATTACGCGAAGCCGAAACGAAATAGGAACGTTCCCATGCCGTGGTTCAGGCCCGTGGCGATCGAGGCGATTAGCAGATCGCGTGCAAAAAGGAGAGAAAGAAGATCCCCCAGGTGGGAAAGCGATGACGAAACCGGCGGTTCTACGGCGGCCGCAAAACAATCGGCAAACAACGCCGCGGCGAATCGGGGTGAAATAGAACGAGCAGCGAAAAATTCGCTGGCCGCTGCTAAGAGAAATCCGCGACGGAAAGTGACACGCGGCGTGGAAGTGGGGCTCGTGCCGGATACGATCGGTTTGACGGCGGACAGACCCATCGACAAGAAATCGAGATCCAGCGAGAACGATCGAGGAGAAGGGTCGCGTGGATCGGTGGTTGGAGGGGATTCCCTCGGGGATGGAGAAAGCGATTCTTTTGCGGGTTTGATGGAGAATGGAGAGAAGGATGGAAAGGTTCCGAGCGAATTAGAGACTTCTAAGGACGATGGGGAGAAGGTGAGAATCGGGGGAGGATCGGTGACGTGGAACGACAGTGACGATGGAAAGAAGTTGGGAGTGAGTACCGGGCGGAGAGAAGTGGAGGAAGGTTCGGATCGGATAACTGACACTGTTGTTGGGCACGATAAAAACCTTTTGGACAATGGAGGAGTGAAGGAAAAATTTGAGCAGGCTGTGGAACTGCAGAGATCTTCTCACGAAAGGGATTATGACCCCAACTTGAAGAACGTGGATGGAGGAAAAAATACAAATAATTTAAAAATTGAGAAGGTGGTCAGTGAGAGAAAGGAAGAAGAAGGCGAACCCAGAAATATATCAGAAATAAGTATTATATCAAAAATAAACGAAGAAGGAATAGATGCAAGCAGTAGGAAAAATGAACGTGAAGAAAACAGCGAGAAGTTCCTAGGAGATCAGAAAGAAACGAAAGAAACGATTATCGATCAAGAACTTTTGCGACCCAAGAGAAGCCATCGTGAAGACGACTCCGAAATACACTCAGATTCTAACAAAACAGATGAAACTGAAGATCTTCACCAACAAGAAAGCAAGTCTTCAAACTTGGACAAAGCTGAAGAGAAGGAAATCGAAGAGGATTCTGTACAACAGAAAGAAGACCAATCAAACATGAAAAGTCATGAAGATCTCCTACAGGAGTCACCGGAGATAACCGACGATGTCATTAACAAGGAGATCGAGGCTCGGTTCAACGACAATGAAGAACATAAAGAGGATGCTGATGAAAATGACGAAGAGAAGAAGATCGAAGTGGATGTACCAGAAGTTCCAGACTTCGACTACATAGAGGAAATCACCGAAGAAGAAAATACTCATAGTATCACTACCACGGAATCTACCGTGGACAAAGACAAGTATCCGTTCTATGAAAGCGAGAAGTTGCCAAACCCTTCAGCTCTGAGATACGCGACTGATCCTCGGCAAGTTCCTGGGAAGACGTACGGGCGAATGAATTTCTACAGGTCACGAGACCTTTACAAACACTGCGACGAAGTAGAGCCAAACTTGGACGTGCTACCAAAAGAAGAGAAACCAATAGCTGAGAAGGGTGTGAACGAAAATCCTCAACGCTTGAAGGGCCTGGGGGATAAGCTGGACTGCTTCAAGGCGAAGTATTTCGACGACGATCCGTTCGACAATCCATTGTTTCTGGAAAAAGAGGTGGAAGACCCACTGCCACATTTGCAAATGAACCCTAAGAAATTCGCTTCAAGAATCATGCTTTTCCCGAAGGAGGATGATCAAACTGTTGTGCAGAAGTCGTCGAAGAGACCAGAGAATCATAAGAGCCAACCTCGGCAACGAAAACCGAAGTCCACGAGTGCAAGAGGACCAAGATCTAGACGAGTTCGCATCAAAAGCTATTCCAGACCAGTGGCAGGATCTAGACCTCGAGTCGTCAGGATAAAAGGCAGCAGCGTGAGGTACGTGAAGCCGCGAAGGCCACAGAAGATCATCAGACGGCCAATTTCATCTGCCAGCGAGGTGTCGTCGTTGTACACGCCCTACCAGAACCAGGTTTACGAGGACGTAATGGGGACCATCAAGAACATGGCGAATTCGTATCAAGTGGAGGAGATCACCACGGTCCCGACATCCGAAGAAGCTGAAGTTACCGAGATCAACGCAGTTAAAACAAATACATCCACGAACTCGACGAAGGGTGGGAAAAAGGAGAAAGACAGAAAGTCTTCGAACAGCGAGGAACATTCGAGTAGTTCAGAGGTGAAGGTTGGAGGAAAGGCTCCGCCGAGGTACACCAACAGACATCGATTGTTGTACAAAAGAGTTAGAGTACCGCAGAAAAGTAAGAGCAGGCTGCAGCTTGTGCAGGTGACGCCGAACGGATTACGGCCCATCAATCATCGTCAGAGGATCATCAGGTATAAACGAGATACAAGGAACGATGATCGAGAGTTCTTCGATCGTTCTGCTGAACTACCGTCGGTGAGATCAGGTGGTGGGAGCAAAGAAACAGTGTCGAGTGAGGAAAATGTTGGGCGATTCGAAGATAAGCAACAGAGAGGTGGAAGTTTGGAAAGGATCAGCGATTCTATTAAAAAGAACACGACGTCGAATACGTTTTCGAAGGTAGCTGAAGTGAAAGAAAAATCTAGAGTTCCCAAAGCTCCGTCATCGGACTCTGACGAGAAAGAGAAACCTCCGAAAGTCACCTACACGATCAAAGATCGGATCAGATACTCGAAACCAAAAGGAGAGATCAGCAGAACTGGGAAGTTTACAAATAAAAGCGAAGTAGTGGAAGATCATCGGAGGAAGGAACCTAAGTACAATTACATTAAGAGGAGGAAGCCTGTTTCTGTTCCTAGCACGACAGAATTGGCTTTGATCATTTCCACAGAGCCATTTTTAAGTACTACAACGCACAGAATTGCTGATGACACTACTGTCTCTCGAGAGCTGATGAAAGAGAACAAGAAGGTTCAATACTTCCTAAATGACACGCAAAGCGAGAAATTAAATTCACCGATCGATGAATCTAATCAAAGCTCCATCGAACTGTCAACTGCACCAACTAACAAAACCGGAAACGGATACGCTGTTCACGAGAATCTGAGCGAGGAGCAAACAACGACGCAGGAGCCATCGAAAGTTTCAAGATTGAAGAGTTTCTTGGACTTCGTTTCACCGAGCTACACAGACTTCTCCTCCGAGGAATTCAAGAAATCGATTTTCTCGAACGACACCAAAGGTTCGAATTCACCTTTGAACCTCACGGATTCCCCGGAGAGCCTCGAAAAGGAGAACAATGCGCCGAAGACTGTTAATCACTCGTATTTCTCCGACGAGGAGTCTTCGGAGAAAGCGGAAAGCAACACGAACGCTGAACCGAGCAAAGAATCGTCCGAAGAAGGCAGCGCTTCGAAGAACAATGACTCGAAAGAAGGACGAACTTTTTTCAGCTACTGGAACAGACCGTCTTCTCCAGCAGAAAGCTACGAAGATGAGAAATACAAAGATCTTGGGCCACGATTGAATAAGCCTGCGTTCTTTCATCCGCCGTTTTCATTTCTGAAGTCGAGAAAGTCGTTCTTCGGAAATGGTTCGGGAGAGGACTCCGAAGACAGCGAAGAGAAGGACGAATACGTCTTCCCTTGGCACAGGGACAAGAAGAATGAAAAGAAGCGACGTAAACGTAATCGATACTATGATAAATCGACTGGGGATTACGAGTACCCCTGGGAGCGGCGAGAACGCTTGACTCGCAAAAGTAAGAGGTTAGATGATGAAGAGGATCACGACGGCGCTCGCACGAGCAAGTACCGAAGGAATACGAATCCTCGAGGAAGAATTCGATTCTGGACTCGAAGAGAGGACTCATCTGAGGAAGACGATTCTGATAACATCGAGAGCAGCAGCGAAACTCGACCAGTGAAGAAATACAGCAGCAAGTACAGTTCGAAGAAAGCGAAGCTGCCTGAGGCTGCCCACGCTCAATCGAAGAAGGTGGAAGAAATTAGTAGATCTATTAAAGAGATCCTAGAAGGCGATGAGAAATCTTCTGACGAGGAGGCGAAGGAGTCGAAAGAGTCGAAAGAGAAACCGGAAAATTCCGGGGAGAGAAAAGCTGGTATTCGAGGAGTTTCAAGAGGAATTGTTCCTGAAGATGTCACGCTCGCGCCGAGGAGAAGTGAGAAAAAGGAGGAAAGTAGTACCTTGATTGATGCTGCTGCTAAAAATAGAAGTTCGAACGGATTATTGAGGAATTCTTTGGACAATGGAGAGTCTCAATTGGCGGTGAAAAAGGCGAACCAGGAGGTTCTTAATTCTAAGAGGGAAGTGAACTCTACGCTGCAACAGAATAAGAGAAGGCGTAGGCCTGTAAAGAGTCTTTCTAATGTGGAAACTACGACGAAGAGCGCCGTCAATCGAGGCAGAAGAAGACAAAAGACGGTAACAACGCCTACGATAAGCACAACTTCATTGCCAAGACTGGCGAGGAGAAAATCTTCGAAATTAGTAGATGATCTGAAAGACACTAATCTTAAAAATAAGGATAAATTGAGTAATGATGATCTCAAGACCTTAGATTCGCCTGTAGAAAGAAACATGACGATGGAACATCGTGCGAATGTGTCTGATGAAATTGATGCAGAAAGGAAAAGTCGAATTAGTAAAGAAAAAGATGAAGTGAAGAAAAGTACAGGTTGGGAAAAGAAAGTGCAGGAAGTAAAGGATAAATTGAATGAGGGTAAAGATAGCGAGAATAAGACTATGAGAGCTCAAAGTTCTGAAAGTGAGGCTGTTAATAAGCGAGAGGACTTGGGTCACCGTGGCGGGGGAGGTGATGAAGTAGGTGAAACGAAAGAAATAATGACTCCGATTAGCGATGATGGAAAATTCGATTTTATGGATGAGAGGATAGAAGCGTTGAGCGATTATGCTAAGTCTGACGACGTTCCCGGTGCTGATGATGAATTTGGATTCGATAGTATCGTGAAATCAGATGGAGGTGTCATACCACATAATATAGCAACTCAACTGTCCCAGCAAGAGTCGAGGGAAATTATTTCTACTAAATCCTGGATATCACAGAATTATAATTTCTAAGGTACGGTGATTTTAAATTTATTACTAACAAAGACGAGTGTTTCATTTTAGAAATTTATAGTATTCCTAACCGAGAACCCAATTTCCTTAGTTTTTGTTAAATGAAAGTGAGGGTCGTTGAATGATTGAGTTACTTACGAAAGTTCTAATTTCAGAATTTTTAGGACAGACAATCTGGAAAAATACTTCTGTGTTTTGCCTAGAAGTTTCCACAGCAAAAAGTGAACGATAGCTCAGAGACCATGACAGTCGATTTGTTACACGACCGAACTGCTGAAGGAAGGAATAGTGAGACGTGACATAGTGAAAGGAAAAAGGAAAGTGAACCAGATGATGCTAAAAACAAACACTTCATTCTGCTGTACCCTTAAAGAATTAAAGTATTTTAACTGTAAATTTTTGTGTTTCTTGTTAACATATAGTCACAATACATGTTTGTTAGTGTTAAGTAATTCACCTGTTGCTTCTGCTGTTGTAAAGAAATTTGATTATTATGAATAAAGGTAGACATTGAATGAATGATAAAGTTGATTGCACAATGTACTTTTCCATTTTGGACTGCTGCTTTTACGTCAAACGTTCTTCATTCCTAACTGGGACAACCATCACGGGAAGGGTGAACTAGATCACATTGTTGGTAACATCGTTGGTAAAAGGATTGGTTATAAATATGAACCAGTTCAAAATGATAAATTTTCCATAAAGCGTACGAATGTTCATGGTATAAAAATTATTCTGTACCTCAAGTTCTATTGCCTATTTTTACAAAAAGATGAAATGGCAAGCCTTCTGCTGTGTCGGTCCTTTTTATATGTACCAGACCGGTTGGAGCCGGTATTCGGCGTCGATACATTGAGAGGAGTGGTTCATTGAGAACTGTTCACTCGTGTAGCCATGCTACAGTGTCCTCTCTCTAGTAAATCTACCCAAATTCTCCTCAACACTTCTCGTGGCCATCTCTCTTGGTGAGAACACGTTGGGTATCTCATATAATATATTCTCTGGTTATATGTAGGTAGAGAGCGCGGAACCATCGACTAGTATGTCGTCGGCAGAAGAACTTTTAGCGATGTTGGTATTTCAGATCACTGTAAGCACCGACGAGATACTATTAAAAACTGCGGCGCCTGTGCCACCGACGATATACTGTGCCAGTCCCTCTGCCACCGACGAGACTGCCAGTCCCTGTGCTATTCAGCGGCACCGACGAGATACTATTAAAGATTGCCAGCCCCTGTGTCATTCAGCGGGACGGGTAACCGGGCGCGACGGGCGCGGGGATACCGTGGAGCTTACAGTGATCTGAAATACCAATCGCTAAAAGTTCTACCACCGACGAGATACTCGTCAAGTAGAAGAAGAATGATGTACTATAGAATGCTCACATTACCCAATCTGTAATTGCCTTATAACACTATCACCGACGAGATCCTATCTCGTCTCTTTATCTAAATACAACCAGACGATATATGACATTGTTCACGCCCGGGGCGAACCAGCTTGAATAATACATACATTTTGTTCTGAAGGAAGGTGAAATAGCAAGATGTTATGGAAGACAATAGGTATAGGATAGAATTTATTGAAAATCAACATATTTATTAAATGTGCAGCTATTAGCTCGATATTATCCTTTATTTATAAGATACTAGAAGATCTTACAAATAGAGGATAATATCGATTGCCCAGGTCTCACCACGAGGAGGTTGCTGCACAAGAGACCCGAAAGAGAGTCAGAACGAATGCAATATTCCTTCAGGCTCCCTTTCTAACAACGGCGGACTTATACTAAATTACGCAGATATGTCGAGTAAATATTGCGGACCCAAGGGTGTGAATCGGAGAAGAAGTCTCCGATCCACGGGGGATCAAAGGCGAATCAGGCAGAAGGCTCTGATTCTTTCAAAGTGAGAAACAAGAGCGAACCAGAGCAGAAGGCTCTGGTTCGAGGGAGGCGCGTACAATGCTTGCAGCCCAGCACCGGTCAGAGCCGATACCCGACGTGTCCTCACCAAGAGAGATGGATCATGAGAAGTGTTCAAACGTATTACCATTTCTCTGCCAACCACCTGCCACCAGGCAACGCAATGCGTTGAGGTGAACCCGGGTAGGATGACGAACAGAGCGAACTCTGCCAACTACCTGCCACCAGGCAACGCAAAGCGTTGAGGCGAACGGGTAGAATGACAGAGAGAATGGCAACACGAGTGGATAGATCTCAATGAACCACCTCTCTCAATGATTTGACGCCGAATACCGGCTCCAACCGGTCAGGTACATGCAAGCAAGGTCCGACATAGCAGAAGGCTGTGTCGGAAACGAGAAACCGAGCAAAGTGAAGTTACGGCAATAATTACTCGACATATTTACCACGACGACATACAATCTTAATAACTAACGCACGCAAGCCGAGCAATTATTGTGGACCAAAAGACTAAATCGCAAAGGGGGAAGAATCAAAGCAGAAGGCTCTGATTCGCAAAGCAGAAACTTGAACCAGAGCAGATAGCTCTGGTTCGGGGGTGACGCTAAGACAATAATTGCTCGGCAAATAAAACTAACTTAAGAATATGCCGCAGTTTTCTTGATTTGTCCTCTTCTTGATTTGTCCTCTTCTTGGTTTGTCCTCTTCTTGGTGTGTCCTCTTCTTGGTATGTCCTCTTCTTGGTGTGTCTTCTTCTTGGTGTATTCTAACTAAAACAGACTAATAATAATTAGACATAACAATATATTACCCCGCACACGAGTGCAAGCCTAAGACCCGCTCACAAGAGTGTTACGTCCTGACGTCCGTCACCGGACTCCCTCCTTACATATTTGCACTACCAGCAAATATATAAGTAACTAACATTAATATCTAAGAAGACTCCCATCCGACGTCACCACCTTGGAATGTGATCTCGTCAAGTCTCAGCGATTTTGAGCATAACAATTCCAAGGCCTGCTCACTCAAGCATACGACGCTATTGTTTCCCCCACGGATCCACTGCCTGCTCTCTCAATCGTGTAATCCTTCTATTGTTCCCCCACCAATTCTTCTATTGTTCCCCCACCACAAGTCCACCTGGCAACAGGCCTATAAAAGCCAGGATCGGAGAGCAGAGCAGTCAGTCAGCAACAGTAGTAGCATTATTCGAATATTTAGTAGAGCAATCATTATTCAGTAGAGCGATCATTAGCAGTCAGTAACTCAGCAAGTCAGTACTATTTCGGGAAGGCTCAACGATAGCCAACAAGCATTTCTACGATTCAACCTCCGAACATTACAGTTCTCGCTGATGAATCAATGCGGGACGCTATAATTTATTTATAGTTGATAACCGTGATCTGAGAGAACGCTCCCTTCCTCAAAGGTCTCCTTTTGTCTACGTGAGGTTCATCAAAAGTTCGATTCGTCAAGTGACGTGTGCGTGTGCAACGGGGAGAGAGAGTCACGAGTGAGAGTGAGAATCGCGCACCGGGCCCAACATCGTTTCTCCCTCGAACTAGGCGGACTTGGTCCAGCCGTTCGAGCCAACGATCCAACCCCGAACTAGGCGGACTTGGTCCAGCCGTTCGGGCACCCTCCTCATTCACGGTCAGGCGGACTGGGTCCAGCCGTCCGAGAATTCCCAAATCCTAGCTCAAACCCTCGACGATCGAACCGCTACATTCTATTCGATCTCTCTCTCGGGCCGGATCTGCGCGGTACGCTCCCACGTCACCGCGAGTCGTGAACCACACGCAAATTCGAGTGCCATTTCGAGTCATCTCTCCGAGTCTCCGACGAAATATCCCTAATCCTCCGCAAAATCGTCCTGAGGTCAAACCTCGGTCGTAACATTGGTGACAGCTGCGGTGGGATTCGAATTGCTCAACGGAGCACCCACAATTGCCACATTCTACATAATTTTCAACATACACGATGTCTCGAACCTCGAATCCGAGCAACCCCGCATCGGTACAGTCGGTTCTCAATGAGGCCACAGCGAGGGAGCGCGTTTTACTGGAACAACTCGAAACAATGGGGCGAAGACACCAGGAACTGCTCGAAAAATACAATACACGGTTCAGCCCAGTACAGAAACGTGAGCAAGTCCCCGTCGTAAAGTCCGAACCCGCAGCAAACCTCACTGTGATCGAAGGGATAGCCGCCAAACTGAAAACGCTGCAAGAAATGATCGAGAATCTGGGCAGCCCAGCAAGCTCTCATACATCCGAGCGCAGTCCGACACCGGACCCCTTAAGGCCACTGGACAAGATCGCGCACAAAATCGAGGCACATTCATCCCGCGAATGCGGACGAATTACGCTAAAAGACGCAGTGGAAACCGTCCCCCACTTCGATGGCGAGAACATTACCGTCTTCCAGTTCGCACGAGCATGTAAACGGGCCCGTGAAATGCTACCCGCGAAAGCCGAGCCAAATCTGGCCAAACTCCTGCGTAATCGGTTGAAAGGACACGCAGCTCTGGCCGTTGAGGACCAAACACATCATTCAGTGGATGAACTAATCAACAGACTGAGATACGTCTTTTCACCTTCGAAAACGCCGAATCATTACAGAGGCGAATTGGCCAACATTATTAAGGATCCAAAAGAACATATCCTCGACTACATAGCGAGAGTTAAGGACCTAAACTCCGCTATTATCGACGGCGAAAGGGAACGATACGGTACGCTGAATGATAACCACGTCAACGACATCGACGACCTCACTCTGGAATCTTTCCTAGACGGGCTACCCCCCACCATGAAGACTCGAATACGTCACGAGGGTTGTTACGGTCTAACCGAGACCTTCGACTCCGCCATCCAAATCACGAAAGAAATGGAACGAGAAAGCCGAAGATTCCCAACGACCTCGCGACCGACGCCAACCACGTGCCAGTTGTGCCTCCGACCGGGACACGAAGCCCGTGCTTGTCGCGACCACGGAGTATCTCGCGGCCACGAACCGCCCCGCGACTACAGATCGCCCCGCGACTACAGATCGCCCCGCGACTATGGACCGCCCCGCGGCCTCACGCATGACCCTCGAGGTCAACCCACTCGATGGCCAGATCCACCACGTCGTGCCGTCGGCAACGACGCGAATAACACGCAACCATCCCAAGGTGCAGGAACGAAAATATGTGCCTATTGCAAAGCGACAGGGCATCTAATCTCCGAGTGTAGGAAACGGGCCTACAACAATCAACGATTCCAGGGAAACGAGAACCGCCCACGAGAACCTACGAGCGCGCCTCGTGGAGCACCTATACAGCAGACGCGTTCCGCCCTCCCGATAACCACGGAACACGAGAACCAGAACGGACACGAGCATGCGCAGTCCAATTGAAATCGGCTCTGATCGTACCCGCAATAATGCTGCACTCCGCTGACCTCAAAGAAACAACAGAAGCGATGGTCGACACCGGATCCGAAATAAATATCATTAAACAAGGAGCTTTAAGTAAGCCCGAGCTGACCAACACGCAAGAAAAAGTGAGCATCACAGGCATCACAAATCATACCGTCACCACTCTTGGCACATTCGAAATCGACATATTCAATCACAAGGTGACATTCCACGTCGTCGCCGACGACCTACCGATACCCCAAAAGGGCATAATTGGCTCCGAATTTTTCCGAAATCAATCCGTCGACATCGTCTACTCGGAAAATTGCCTCCGTTTCCATGGCACCACTATTCCATTTCTAAATCGCGAACAAGTCACGCTTCCGGCAAGATCCAAAGCGGTCATTCCAGTACACATCCTAAACCCAAACCTTGACGAAGGCTATGTGCCACGTCAAGACCTCGGCGAAGGGGTCCACCTAGGACACGCCGTAATCAAATCCAAACAAGGGAAAGCCTACCTCCCCGTAGTCAACACGACGAACCAAGATATTATACTGCGGGAACCTAACGTCGAACTCCAAGAGTTCGAGGAATTCGAAGAACCTCCACCGATTCCTTCTTCACAGACCTCTTCTATTTCTATTTCTTCTACTTCTATTTCGTCCACCACAGTGCACCCACTCACTGAATCTTTACTAAATCCAAGTGTGCTGTGCGTGCGATCTCATCCCCCTCCAGAGGCATGCGAAATCAATCCTACTACTTCTAATTCTACTAATTCTCCCATGCCGGAGGTCTATTCTAAAGAATCCAAGCCGATTCTATCAAATCCTAAAATCTGTGAAGAAAAATCCCCTGAGGATACGTCGAATCCCGTCCCATTATTCCCTTGCCATTTTTCTCATCAAGATACCAATCCTCCAATATCAGTTGATGCAAACCCGTACACCAATGACCGTATAACCGAGATCATGAAGCATTTAAACACGGAGCACTTAAATGCAGAAGAGGAAGCCAGCGTCAAAGACCTCGTAAAAGAATACAACGCCGTTTTTCATCTCCCCGAAAATCAACTCGGGCACACCAACGCAATCACCCATCGAATAACAACGACGGACGACCACCCAATAAACACAAAACAATACCGCTTTCCGCCGATCCACAAGGAGGAAATGAACAAGCAAGTCAAGGAACTCCTCGATAACAATATCATACAGCCATCGACATCGCCATACAATTCCCCCATCTGGATAGTCCCCAAGAAACCGGGGCCGGACGGTCAAAAGAAATGGCGAATGGTAATCGACTACCGACTACTGAACGCCAAAACCATACCCGACGCCTACCCGTTGCCCAACATTACGGATATATTGGACCAACTAGGCGGCGCTAAATATTTCTCCGTCTTCGACTTGGCGTCAGGATTCCACCAGATCCCGATGGACGAATCCGACATGCAGAAGACAGCATTTTCTACTCCTCACGGGCACTACGAGTTTAAACGAATGCCATTCGGCCTGAGAAACGCACCCGCCACCTTCCAACGATTAATGGACCATATCCTCTCCGGACTCCAAGGAATAGAAATGTTTATATACCTGGATGACATAGTCATATACGCAAGCTCCATCAGAGAACATGAAATCAAATTCAGAAAATTAGCCGAAAAATTGCTCAAGGCCAATCTCAAATTACAACCGGGAAAATGCGAGTTCCTACGAAAGGAAGTAGCATACTTGGGGCACGTCATCACCGAAAATGGAGTTAGACCCGATCCAAAGAAAGTCGAGGCAGTAGCACAGTTTCCCGTACCAAACAATCCTAAGCAAATCAAAGGGTTCCTTGGACTCGTCGGATACTACAGGAAATTCATACCAAACTTCTCAAAGATCTCGAAACCCCTTACCAACCTCTTAAAGAAGAAGAACAAGTTCTCCTGGGGCCCTAAAGAACAAGAATCGTTCGAATACTTACGACAACAGCTGACCACCCAACCAATCCTGCAATTCCCCGATTTCACCAAACAATTCCACGTCACTACAGACGCATCCTGTAATGCCATCGGAGGAGTGCTTAGCCAGACCGTCGGGAAAAAGGAATTGCCAATAGCTTACGCCTCAAGAACGCTAAATACTGCGGAGGAAAATTACTCGACAATTGAGAAGGAGCTCTTGGCTATTGTCTACTGCGTAGGACATTTCAGACCCTACCTATATGGTAAACTTTTCACGCTATTCACCGATCACAAACCACTGGTATGGCTACACAGCGTGAAAGATCCAACGTCTCGTTTGGTCAGGTGGAGACTAAAACTAGCAGAGTACGACTACGAAATCCGCTATCAACCAGGGAAGACCAACTACATCGCAGATGCGTTGTCACGTATCACCCACGCGAAAATCTTACCCATAAGGGCCCGAGCAACTAGCAATAGCGATTCGGATGAAGACGTGCCCAACCCAAAGAGGCATAAATATACGTCTTCACAAGAATCGACAACACCACTGAACGAATCAACCAGCACTACGCCGGACACACTGACACCCGAACGAGTGGAAAATGACAGCGACTACGCACCAATCCAATCTCCATCTACCGAGGCATCGACGTATGCAAACGATTCACTGCCAGCAGATGTACCGGACGAACATGCACACGATATTTCTACCGACACGGATTCGGTAGTGTCCATTTCATCCGAAGAAGACGAACCGCCGCTCACCGTAACACCCGATAACACCGGTCTCCAAATTATCGAATCCAACGACCCTTTAACTCTGATTCACGACAACCACGTATTCTTCGTTACAACGAGAGGAGAACCTTGCGACGCAGGAGCAAAAGAACTTGACCAGGGTAATATCTTGCCCCAAATGACACAATTGACCCTCGGAAGAGCCAGAGTATTCGACAACAGAAATAGATTGCTGATAGCCTTAGCACTACAAGAAAGAGTTCTCATGCAGCCCGACCCATCCATCCTGGAAGAGTGCATCTCCTCCCTACAGGACGTCGTATGCGAAATGGATCTCCAAACAATCTGCATCGCAAAACAACCTACGCTCGGAACAGAACCCTGGGATCGGATATTGGCACTGTTGAGAACATACCTCTCGGAATTCAACATCACATTAACAATAACCTCGCAAACAGTCAGAATCCCCGAAGAGACCGAACGAGAACACATCATCAGAGAAAACCATTGCTCTGCCATTGCCGGGCACAAAGGGGTCAATAAAACATACAGTCGAATACGTCATCAATACTACTGGAAAACCATGAAGAAGGAAATACAAACCTTCATACAAAACTGCCTCGAGTGCCAGCGGAAGAAACTAGTACGCATAAAAACCCGTCAACCACTAGTAATAACTGACACACCAGGGTCAGCATTCGATAAAGTGGGTATGGACATCGTAGGACCGTTACCACCTACCAGAAGAGGAAATTCATACATCCTCACAATCCAAGACCTACTCACCAAATTCTCCTTAGCAATTCCGTTACCAAACGTAAGGTCCGTCCAAGTCGCAGACGCCTTTATTAAAGAATTTATTTGTCGCTACGGAACTCCCCGAGCAATTCTCACCGACCAAGGCACCAACTTCGTAAGCACTTTTATGAAAACGATCACCAAAAGATTCAAAATACGACACTTCAAATCCACGTCGTTCCACCCGCAAACCAATGGTTCCATAGAAAGATCGCATCACGTGCTCGCGGAGTATTTAAAAATGTATGTAACGGCCAATAAAGAATGGGACGAGTGGACAAACCTCGCCTCCTTCTCTTATAACACAAGTGTACATGAAGGAACGCGATACACACCGCACCAACTAGTCTTCGGCAAAATTGCTAGGACTCCAACTACGGAAAGCAGAACCGATGACACGGGCATAGTTACCTATAACATGTACCTTGAAAACCTTAACCAAGTCATCTCCGAAACACAAAGGATAGCACGCTCCAACCTACATAAAGCAAAAGAAAAATCGAAGAAACATTACGACAAACAAGTTCACCCACATGAATTCCAAGCTGGAGAATCAATTTTCGTCCTCAATGAACCTAAAAGAGGAAAATTCGCAGATAACTATACAGGGCCACACACAATACTGGAAGTCCTACCGCAACAAAACCTGAAAATTACCTGGAGAAGGGGTACCAAAATCATCCATTCCAATAAAGCGAAAAAATCGTACATCCGGGACACCAATATTGTTTAAAAGGGAAATAAGAGAGGGGATTCCCCCACAACACCAACACAATTTAATAGAAAGAAGAGAGGGGATACCCCCCCCCAACACTAACACAATTTAACAGAAAGAAGAGAGGGGATACCCCCCCCCCCAACACTAACACAATTTAACAGAAAGAAGAGAGGGGATACCCCCCCCAACACCAACACAATTTAATAGAAAGAAGAGAGGGGATACCCCCCCCCCAACACTAACACAATTTAACAGAAAGAAGAGAGGGGATACCCCCCCCCCCAACACTAACACAATTTAACAGGAAGAAGAGAGGGGATACCCCCCCCAACACCAACACAATTTAATAGAAAGAAGAGAGGGGATACCCCCCCCCCAACACTAACACAATTTAACAGAAAGAAGAGAGGGGATACCCCCCCCCCCCAACACCAAGGTACATATTCCACAGCATCCGGCGAGGCCACTCACTAATACAGCAACCATGTGTCTGAAAGCTCGACAACGCGTCACTTCTGAAGAGAAGAGGAATAATTATTTACTCCAATTCACGGGATTCAATTGCTACGATGGCACAATATACATCGACGAAGACAATAATGAATTATGTGGAAAATGCGCAGGACAGCAACCTCCAGAACGAATCAGGGAACGACAAATGTCTCACCAAGCGCACATAAATCTCAAGAACAATTGCTCCAAATGCGCTAACAATATATTAACAGTCACCCCATATATGGAGTGCATCATCTGCGGCATAAAATTCGCAATAGTACAAACAAAATACATATTCCCAGATTCACCAGATCACGTAGCGAACCGGAACCAAGGGGCACATACCCCCCACTCCTAAATATCATGTATCGCACCTCAACAAGGTATACCCCCATTGACACAGAATTTACGTGAATGAGAGCAGCCAGCCAAATCAATCAGTCGTTCATCGTTCATCGATCAATATGGACCACAATAACAACAAGTCTTACAAGAAGACGCACCGAGCTGGCAGGAAGATACAGCTGCGGAAAATGCTCCGAGCCTTCTACGCGAAGGATATCACCGGAGATCCAAAGGCCTACGGGATCCCGGAGGAAAAGAAAACCGAAGTAGTGGTATATATCCCATTCCGGATCAGGATCCCACCGGAACAACTGGGTCCCACCCGCCAAGCCAGGTTGGAAGACCTGCGCATAATAGACGTGCGACCGGACAATCCCGACCGATGGCTGCCCAGACCACGAGGGAAACCTACGATCCGATCGGTGACGGACATACCGGTGGGCCACTATTGGGACCCAAGGTCGAATAGTGTGCGCCCAAAAGAGAGACCACCGGCACCAACTCCACCCGCTCCAGCGAAGAAACAGATAGCGACAATAACGTTGGACTGAGCCACACTGTCTCTTCTTTCAATTTTTTTTTTGATTTTTCTTTTTCTTTTCTTTTCTTTTTCTTTCTCATCCTCCACGACTGCAATCGGCGTCGTGTGAACCACATTTCCTTTTATTTTTTTTTATTTTTATTTTTTTTTCCCACAACTGCAAATAGCGTTGTGCTAGCCCACAATTTTCTTTTTCTTCTTCTTTCTTTTCTTTTCCTTTACGCAGATAGCATTATGCGAGTGCCATTGCCATCACTATCCCACTACTATTACGACAAAGAGCCGACGACGTGCCATTTTTCTTTACTTTTTATTTTCATCCAGCTCTTCTTTTCCATTCCCTATTTCCTTCACGGGAACCCATCTCGGTTTGCGAACAAAAAAAAATCGCATTCTTATTGCTTCGCAAACGAATTCTCTTTTTTTTTCCCCGGGGGGTGACGTGTTACGTCCTGACGTCCGTCACCGGACTCCCTCCTTACATATTTGCACTACCAGCAAATATATAAGTAACTAACATTAATATCTAAGAAGACTCCCATCCGACGTCACCACCTTGGAATGTGATCTCGTCAAGCCTCAGCGATTTTGAGCATAACAATTCCAAGGCCTGCTCACTCAAGCATACGACGCTATTGTTTCCCCCACGGATCCACTGCCTGCTCTCTCAATCGTGTAATCCTTCTATTGTTCCCCCACCAATTCTTCTATTGTTCCCCCACCACAAGTCCACCTGGCAACAGGCCTATAAAAGCCAGGATCGGAGAGCAGAGCAGTCAGTCAGCAACAGTAGTAGCATTATTCGAATATTTAGTAGAGCAATCATTATTCAGTAGAGCGATCATTAGCAGTCAGTAACTCAGCAAGTCAGTACTATTTCGGGAAGGCTCAACGATAGCCAACAAGCATTTCTACGATTCAACCTCCGAACATTACAGTTCTCGCTGATGAATCAATGCGGGACGCTATAATTTATTTATAGTTGATAACCGTGATCTGAGAGAACGCTCCCTTCCTCAAAGGTCTCCTTTTGTCTACGTGAGGTTCATCAAAAGTTCGATTCGTCAAGTGACGTGTGCGTGTGCAACGGGGAGAGAGAGTCACGAGTGAGAGTGAGAATCGCGCACCGGGCCCAACATCGTTTCTCCCTCGAACTAGGCGGACTTGGTCCAGCCGTTCGAGCCAACGATCCAACCCCGAACTAGGCGGACTTGGTCCAGCCGTTCGGGCACCCTCCTCATTCACGGTCAGGCGGACTGGGTCCAGCCGTCCGAGAATTCCCAAATCCTAGCTCAAACCCTCGACGATCGAACCGCTACATTCTATTCGATCTCTCTCTCGGGCCGGATCTGCGCGGTACGCTCCCACGTCACCGCGAGTCGTGAACCACACGCAAATTCGAGTGCCATTTCGAGTCATCTCTCCGAGTCTCCGACGAAATATCCCTAATCCTCCGCAAAATCGTCCTGAGGTCAAACCTCGGTCGTAACAAGAGCAAACCTAAGACCAGTTTTCGAGAAAAAACAAACCCCGCACACGAGTGCGACACTAACCAGCTCACGAGAGCCCAACTAACCCCCGCACACGAGTGCGAATGAAACCAGCTCACGAGAGCCCAATTAACCCCGCACACGACAGCCAAACTAACCCCGCACACGGGTGCGGCCTATAGGCGATTCGGGTAGCCCCGGGGACGCGACACCCCGCACTCACTCACAGCCCCATCCGTGAGTGAGCCCCTGGGGGATCTCCGATCGTAGGTTTACCAATTTTAAACAAGATGTAAAAATTGTTAGAAGCGGGCGTTGTCAAAGTTCCGAAGCCAACAATTCAAAATTCAGAAATAACACGAGTGCGAATAGAGCAAATATAAACCCGCACGTAAGCGCAAATCTATCCATGCACATGAGTGCGAATACAACCTGTCCACAAGAGCAATTATAATTTATAATCATGTTCACAAGTGAACCAGTTCACAAGAACAATTGTAATCCTGCACATGAGTGCGAATACAACCAGAGAACCAGCTCATGAGAGCAATTGTAAACCCGCACAGACGTGCGAATACAACCCGCGAACCAGCTCGTAAGAACAATTATAACTCCGCACACGAGTACGAAAACAACCAGCGAAGCAGAGCACAAGAGCAATTATAACCCCGCACACGAGTGGGGCGCTCAAAATATAAATTTGATGAAGAATAAAATTGATAAATTTGAAGAAGACTCAATACCGAAAGTCTCGAAAATTTCAATTAGTACGAAGGATATGGTATTCGTTGAATTAACGGTTGAAGGACAGGTTTGTCGAAACTGAGCCATGGAAGTTGAAACTGACAAAAGAAGCTTTGAAAAATATTAGTAACCAAACTTACCGTTGATCGTTGAATGAACAGTTGAAGGTAGGCCACGGTAGCTGTGGATGACCCCTTGTCCACCTCTGGTCAACCTCTGGTCCACCTCTGGTAGGTCCCTGGTCCTCCTGGTCCTCCTGGTCCCGGAGCTCGACCGCTCACGCCGCCCTCCCCGGCCCGACTGACTGATTGACGGAGCTCTCTCGCCGAACGCGAGCGTGCGCCCCACGCTCGACGCTCGACCGCTCCCCACCTCCACCGAATATCGATCGATGTCGATCGCCGTGAAAATTATTGATAAATTTATTATTTCCAGCTGGTTAATGTTTATAACAATTTTATTTTACAGCGACGTCCACAAGCAATTCCTTGGTTAACTGACCACCTAACCTTTCATTGTATTGTACTTTATATGAATAAATTTCAAGATAAAAATAGCGTTTAATAGGTAATTCAATTTTCAACAAAAATTATTACTTTGTTTGCTATCAATAAATAACAGTTTTTGTGTTTTTTGAGATTTGGGTAGTTGTTGAAAATTGAATTACCTATTAAACGCTATTTTTATCTTGAAATTTATTCATATAAAGTACAATACAATGAAATACAATATAAATGTAATAAATCTAAGGATTTTTACATCTTACGTATACGTATTAATATTTGGCAGTTTGCAACATTTCGAATTTTGCAGTTAAACATATACTCTTTATTGTACGATGACTTTTACGAGGACAAGATAGCGGTTTCGCGATCGCGCGCTCGAGACACGAAAACAATAACGAGACGGCACCAACGCAACGGTCGAGCCACCTTCGTTTGAATGCTCCCGTTTAGGCCAATACCGAACACTGTAAAAAATTAGATGGCAAAGTGGTCAAGGGAGTGCTTGTACACATCGTTGGCAAAAGGAATGATTATAAACATTAATTAGCTAGAATTAATAAATGTATCATAGTATTATGTCGAATAAAGTAATGCGTGCGGATGTTCATTGTTTAAAAGTTATTCTGTTTCTCGAGTTTTATTGTCTATTCTTACGAAAACATTAGATGGCAAGGTAGTCAAAGGAGTGCTCGTTAACATCATTAGCAAAAGGAATTGTTATAAACAATAAACAGCCAGAAATAATAAATTTATCTGTGAATTGCATTGAATAAATTAGTGCGTGCGAATGTTCATTGTTTAAAAGTTATTCTGTTTCTCGAGTTTTATTGTCTATTTTTACGAAAACATTAGATGGCAAGGTAGTCAAGGGAGTGCTCGTTAACATCATTAGCAAAAGGAGTTGTTATAAACATTAAACAGCCAGAAATAATAAATTTATCTGTGAGTTGTATTGAATAAATTAATGCGTGCGAATGTTCATGGTTTAAAAGTTATTCCGTATCTCGAATACTATTAGCCACTTTTACTAAAAAATTAGGTGGTCAGTTAACCAAGGAATTGCTTGTGGACGTCGCTGTAAAATAAAATTGTTATAAACATTAACCAGCTGGAAATAATAAATTTATCAATAATTTTCACGGCGATCGACATCGATCGATATTCGGTGGAGGTGGGGAGCGTCGACCGTCGAGCGTGGGGCGCACGCCCGCGCTCGGCCAGAGAGTTCCGTCAATCAGTCAGTCGGGCCGGGGGGGCGGCGTGAGCGATCGGGCTCCGGGACCAGGAGGACCAGAAGGACCAGGGACCTACCAGAGTTGGACCACAGGTTGACAAGGGGTCATCCACAGTTACCGTGGGCTACCTTCAACTGTTCATTCAACGGTCAACGGTAAGTTTGGTTACTAATATTTTTCAAAGCTTCCTTTGTCAGTTTCAACTTCCATGGCTCAGTTTCAACAAACCTGTCCTTCAACCGTTAATTCAACGAATACCATATCCTTCATACTAATTGAAATTTTTGAGACTTTCGGTATTGAGTCTTCTTCAAATTTATCAATTTTATTCTTCATCAAATTTATATTTTGAGCGCCTCACTCGTGTGCGGGGTTATAATTGCTCTTGTGCTCTGCTTCGCTGGTTGTTTTCGCACTCGTGTGCGGAGTTATTCTTACGAGCTGGCTCGTAAGCTGGTTCGCCGGTTGTATTCGCACGTCTGTGCGGGGTTACAATTGCTCTCTTGAGCTGGTTCTCTGGTTGTATTCGCACTCATGTGCAGGATTACAATTCTTCTTGTGAACTGATTGTATTCGCACTTCTGTGCGGGATTACAATTGCTCTTATGAACTGCTTCTATGGTTGCATTCGCACTCATGTACATGGTTAGAATTGCACTTACGTGCGGGCTTATATTTGCTCTATTCGCACTCGTGTTATTTTTGAATTTTGAATTGTTGGCTTCGGAACTTTGACAAGGCCCGCTTCTAACAATTTTTACATCTTGTTTAAAATTGGTATCCCTCCGATCGGAGATCCCCCAGGGGCTCACTCACGAATGGGGCTGTGAGTGAGTGCGGGGTGTACCGTCCCCGGGGCTACCCGAATCGCCTATAGGCCGCACCCGTGTGCGGGGTTAGTTTGGCTCTCGTGAGCTGGTTTCATTCGCACTCGTGTGCGGGGTTAATTGGGCTCTCGTGAGCTGGTTTCATTCGCACTCGTGTGCGGGGGTTAGTTGGGCTCTCGTGAGCTGGTTAGTGTCGCACTCGTGTGCGGGGTTTGTTTGTTCTCGAGAACTGGTCTTAGGTTTGCTCTTGTGAGCGGGTCTTAGGCTTGCACTCGTGTGCGGGGTAATATATTGTTATGTCTAATTATTATTAGTCTGTTTTAGTTAGAATACACCGAGGAGAAGACACACCAAGAAGAGGACATACTATGAAGAGGACATACCAAGAAGAGGACACACCAAGAAGAGGACAAATGAAGAAGAGAATATACGAAGAAGTTAGTTTTATTTGCCGAGTGAGGTCCCCCAGGGGCTCACTCACGGATGTTGCCGTGAGTGAGTACGGGGAGTCGCGCCCCCGGGGCACCCGAATCGCCTATAGGGCGCTCGCGTTAGTAATTAAGATTGTATACCGTCGTTGTAAATGTCGAGTAATTATTGTCTTAACTTCTCGTTATCGTTTTCTTGATTCCGACACAGCCTTCTGCTGTGTCGGACCTTGCTTGTATGTACCAGACCGGTTGGAGTCGGTATTCTGCGTCGATACATTGAGAGAGGTGGTTCATTGAGACCTGTTCACTCGTATTGCCATTCTCTCTGTCATCCTACCGGGTTCACCTCAACGCTTTGGGATGCCTGGTGGCAGGTAGTCGGCAGAGTTCTCTCTGTTTGTAATCCTACCCGGGTTCACCTCATCGCATTGCGTTCCTGGTGGCCAGGTAGTTGGCAGAGGAATGGTGTTACGTTTGAACACTTCTCGTGACCATCTCTCTTGGTGAGGACACGTCGGGTATCGCCTCTGGCCGGAGATGGGCTGCAAACATTGTACGCGCCGCGTCCCTTCGAACTGGGGCCTTCTGCTCTGGTTCGTTTTAGTTTTTCTCTTTGAAAGAATCGGAGACTTCTTCTCCGATTCACACCTTTTGCTCCGCGATAATTGCTCGACTTGCGTGCGTAATTTACTATAAGTCCGTTATTGTTAGGAAGGGAGCCAGAAGGAATATTGCATTCGTTCTGACTCTCTTTCGGGTCTCGTGTGCAGCAACCTCCTCGTGGTGAGACCTGGGCAATCGGTATTATCCTCTATTTGTAAGAACTTCTATAGTGTCTTATGAATAAAGGATAATATCGAGCTAATAGCTGCACATTTAATAAATATGTCGATTTTCAATAAATTCTATTCCTATACCTATTGTCTTCCATAACATTTTGCAATTTCATCTTCCTTCAGAACAAAATGAACAATGTTATATATCGTCTGGTTCTATTGAGATAAAGAGACGAGATAGTATCTCGTCGGTGTTTCTACCACCGACGAGATACTGTCGTTGGTGATACCACCGACGAGATACTATTAAAGACTGCCAGCCTTATGGGAGTTGGTGTGCCTCGAATTTTTCGGTGTTCTCTTACGCCCTCTAGGATATATTCTGCCTGGAGTGAGAAACAGAACGTTCCTTTCCCACCGCGCCCGCGCGCTACACACACGAGCGTACCTCTACTATATCCGTGTGCGCTGCTTGTGCGCTTGCGCCAGCCACAATCTATTTTTAGCACTTGCCGTGTTGTATTGCTCTACAGAAACGAAACTGAAATTCGGCTGTCGAGCCGTCGAGCGTATGAATCGCAATCTGGAGCTAGCCTTCGAATCCCTGTGCAGCGATTTTTATTTTTATTTCTCATTACTTTTTTAATTACATTTTTAACCTTGCAAAAAATTAAAAATGTAAAAACTATGTTCAAAATATGTATTCATTTTAAATAGAAATGTTTCGTTACTGTCATAATTGCATTAATAAAAATTGTTATATGAGAACCGGTTGATGGTATTTATTTGGACTGATTGGAGAATACGAAAATGCAGAAAGTATTTTTTAGTTTATGAAACAATTTATAGATTTATTAGTTGTTAAACAAATAATAGAATAAATTGGATAATATATATAAATTGATTTTACTAGCATACACAAGTTTATTTGATCTTCTGTCTTCCTATAATAAAAAAATACAGTCATAATTATAATTATAGTAGAATTTCATAGAATATTGAGGTTATTGCAAACTCATCTTTTTTCGCAATGATGTTCTAATTTCATTGCTTCTCTCAAATGTCCATTTCCTTCCGAGACAGTGGCGTTTATAGGTGTAAATAACAAATGTTGATATTCATCATAATTAAACTACAATTATTCTAATAACGTGGAATGTAGTACATATTAAGTGTTAGTTAACCGGATTTTCGTCTTCGACGTTAAGCACTCTTTACTGCTTCTCGTAATTTACGTATATGTAACATTAGGGTTGACCTTATTTTTCGACCATGACATTTTTTTGGTCCCGTAAACCAGAATTGCAACAAATGTTGAGAAAATGATATGGAAAAATTTTGGGGCCGTTTTGATCATGGGAAAATGAGGCGCAGCAAATTTGAAAATTTTGAATTTTTTAAATCTTGTCATAAATAGACGTTATGATATATCGTTGAATTTGTCTTTTTTCTCTTTAAGAGTCCATATATAGTATAAACAGTTGTTGACAGAAAAAACATCCGTGACCTTAAAAACTTTAAATAATAACTTTGAAAAATTGTTTTTTCTTTGAAACTATATCCACCTCCTTATATACTACAACTTTTGTTTGAAGAGTTTTTTCATATATACATAACTGACCGAGATATTAAGGGGCGGAATTTGCATTATTCGGAAGCATACAACTGCGCATGTAGCTATTTTTATAGCTACATGCTGCCGAATAATGCAAATTACGCCTCGTAAACGAAAAAATGGGACTTTTGAGGCAGATAGTGCCCTAGATCGATCTTTTATCTAGCGTTTTTGACTAGTGAAAAACCCCGTGTTTGAGAAGGTGAATCCAGCACCCTTGCAATCCTGGAAGTCTCTCTACTCCCTTAAATAAATTCATTAATACGCTCCAATCTACAAAAAAAACAGTTCTAATATCGGAAAAAGAAGTTATTATGAATAATAAGCAGTCTGACTGAAACATGGACTGAATGTGGTCAATGATACCGCTGAACGGGGCGTTAAACTAATGGAGGATCATAATTAAATTTTATCTAGAAACAAAGAGGAGAAATAATATATACTATACAAACTGTGATGGAATATCGAAAGCAGTACATCCTGACGCCACAAAATAGAATTTGTCAAAGGATTTTTAAGTATTTTTTAATATAGAGAGAAACACCTGAGCAATCCCTGCATGATTAATTGCATTTTTAAGAGGCATTGAAGACTGCTTATTAACTAAGAGTTATTACATTTTTAATTTTCCTCAAAGTCAGTTAGTTCTTTATTTTTTTCGGAGTCATTAAGTTTTCCATTTGTCTTCGAGTTATTCAATTTTTCATTTTCCTCAGTGTCATTAAGTTCTTTATTTTTCTCGGAGTCATTAAGTTTTTCATTTTTCTTGGAGTCATTGAATTTTTTACTTTTCTCAGAGTCATTGAATTTTTTATTACTCTCTTTAACTTTCTCAGCCGCCGAGTTGGGCGTTGGGCATGCCTGTACTCCAACTTGTCTGATTTGTTGCGTGTTTAGACTTGTTTTCATCAGCAAACCATTTACTAATCGATTGATAACATTTCCATGGCAGAATTCTGAATCGTAACAAACATTTAATTGCTATTAATAAATGATGGTGAAACGCTTACATTGTTGTCTCTAGGAGGCACAGAACGCGACGCGACGTTCGATACGGTCGTGATTCAGCATCAGAGGCAACATTGTAACGCACAGCGTATTGGCATTTACTAACTAAAACCAATATGTATTACTTATTATGAACGTTACCATAATGATATCATCACCTATCGATTGAAAATGTTTTCCCAATCAAAATAAGCTCAAACACGGCATAAATCGGATAATAATAATAATACAGCCAGGGTGCACTAGAAAATATCAGGCGAAACAGTCATGTTTCAGGCGTACGAATCGTCAAGTCGGGGCACTGACAGGACAGACAGTCGAGGCGTCGAGCGAGCTCAAGCGGACTCGAGTCGGGTACGCGATACATCAGACACATCCGGCGGCCCATGACTCACCTTTGTCGGGCGGCTTCTAAAAGAATAGAACAAGACCGCGCGAGCGTGTTATCACGATACCCGAAAATCAACTCTGGGTTCTTATGAAATAGATAATGATAATAATGGTACGTATTTCTTTCATAACTTATAATGTGATTTTTAATATATGTACTTGGATTTTTTTATAACTACATTAGGTATATTTGGCACACATGTGCATGATCTCCATTTGTATTAAAATTTGAAATAATGCACGTTTCACGTGAAAAAATTATAAGAAAATATTGACAACGTGGTAATAAGTTATAATACCTTTTTAGTAGGTGATGTTTTTATTAACTGTTAAGTAACCCACTTACTTAACGATCATTAACCTTACACAAATTCTTAAAAGATAATATACAATATACAATATAAAATACAATAGAAATTAACTTAAAATAAAATCATATAAAATAAAAAATTATACATATAGAGCCTATAGATAATACAGAATAAAATATAAACACGAAATATAATATGTATAATGTTTATTTTTATATTTCGTTTTTAATTATTGCTATATTTTACCATATTGTAACCTTCTAGGTGTATATAACTCCGTAAGGATATTGTAATGGTATATTATCGATACATATCTAAGTTCACTGGGAGAAAATTCGTTGAAAAGCCAGAAATATTGTCTTTTAAGTTTTTCACATGAAACGTGCATTATTTCAAGCTTTAATATAAATAAAGAGCAGGCACACGTTTGCCGATTATACCTAATGTAGTTATAAAAAAAACCAGGTATATTAGAAATCACGTTATAACTTAAGAAAAAAAACCATTATTACCATTATCTATGTCATAAGAACGCAGAGTATTTGAATCTCGCATATCGCAATAACTCGTTCGCCCGAACTTGTTCGATTCTTTTCGAACCCGCCCGACGAATTCGAAGTCGAATCGACGCGACGGGCCGCGTAACTTTCTGCGACCCGACCCGAACCCGAACATCGAGCGGCCCGCAATCTCCCTTACGTTTATAATTAAAAATTATATTATATTACATAACCTATATCATTGCGAGTTATGATCACGCTTTAAATAAATAAATGTGGCTCAAATTATGACGTATTTAGACTCATTTTAATTAGAAGAATCTCACAAATACGTTGGTAATTTCATAAAAAAACAATGAAAAATAAAATACTTTCCTATGTGTATTGACGTAATCGGTACTTAGCCTTTTGAACTGTGCCGGCTGCCTCGTACCTCAGTCCCTCTTTGTCGTTTACGCGCTGTCGTAAAAAAAGTTCTGGTATGTTGCTAGTCTAAAAATATGATCAATGCTATTTTTTAATTTCTCTAAAAAACCTGCATTTGTCGAATTTTTGCGTATTTTCACTTTGTGTAAATAACATTTTGAACCAAAAAATACGGAAGAAATCTCAAATATCATTTCAATTATATGCAATTAAATGCTTAAATTAATGCAAGTAAATGGGAAAAATTGACCAAAAATTGAATGGCGCAACGGCTGTTTGAATAATTCGAAGGACTACCTCATCCGGCTAGGCCCTTTATTCCAAATTGTAATATTCCAATATTTCAAATATATTAATGATAATAATATATTAATGAGTTTTAACAACAAAATATTTTAAATAGAAAACTAAATTTTGAGAAATAAAATACGATTATAGCAAGCTTCCTATAAATGTCGAAACCTTGAGTCTGGCCAGAGACATCAATTTTCAGGAAACACTATTCTGTGATGACGAAAGGAGAAAAGGCAAGCGAAGCTCGAGGGCTTCGGTCGCCGTGGAGTGGAGTGAAACATTGTAACATGATACGGGTTGGGTCGGGTATAACAGTGTGAGACTTCTAATCAAATAACAAAACTTAATTATTTATCATTATTTTTTTATAGGATTTTTCTTAACATATTTGGTGAATTCCTTTGGTCCTTCTTTTAAGATTTCGACTTCCGACTTCAACTGCTAGCCCTTCGCCTCGTCGCACAATGTATACAATGTATAAGCGATTCATATTTCAGGAAGTGGTTCAGTTCAGAATGAAATAAAATTATGTTACACGCACTTTTTAAATAGCGTCATGTTGCAAGAAATTTTCGTATAGAGCGAAATAGAATTATTTTGTTAGATATCTTCGTACGAAATACTGCCTCTAAATAACATTGTATGGATAGGAGCCGTCGAAAATTAGTTTAATTAGTTAATACTTTTATCTTATTGTTACTACCTCTACTATATAATAATTGCAGTCAATTCTGTCGAGCATTACAAGTATGGGATAAATAAGTAAAAAAATTAATTTTCTGTTTCCTACTAAGGATCTTAATAAGAACGATTGAATTTTGTCATTACATAACATAACAGAATATTTTTTAAGAATCATTATTTTATATATAACGCAATAACGTTCAAATTACTTTTGAATTTCGATAAATTTGTAGAATATTACGTAGTAATTACTATCATTTTTCCTACATCTATAAACTATCGATTATATTGTAAAACTATTATTACAATGGTAATAATTAGGAAATAAGAATGCAATAAGAGAATTATATATAGTATTATAAGGCAATTACAGAATGGGTAAAGTCAGCATTCTATTATACTATATCATTCTTCTTCAACTTGACGAATATCTCGTCGGTGGTGGAACTTTTGACTATGTGGTATATCAGCTCACTGTAAGCTCTACGTTATCTCCGCGCCCATCGCGCCCACTTACCCGTCTCGCTGTTTAACACAGGGGCTGGCAGTCTTTAATAGTACCTCGTCGGTGGTGATACTGTTAACTCGAATACGTCCGTTGGAGAATGTAACATTTGATGATAACCAACATGGTTCCGTAATAATTCGCCTTTTCATTTTTCACAGAGGAGAATCTCATCAGTGATCTTCTGCGCCGACGAGATAGCGTTGCTGGCCTTTTGTTTCCTATTCCGGCCACAATATATCATAGAGGGCGTAAGAAAACAGCAAAACTTTTGGCTTCACATAACATGCCGTGTTCCAAGATTGCTTCATCTGTATATGATCTTCATCTACAATAGATGACGGATGCGGGCAAAGTGCTATATCTGTTGAGAAGTCGTTGTGGATTCTGTATACAGAGAGGAAATGAGAGTGCTCACGCCCGGGGTTTGGCCGTGCCACTTTTGTCTCCACATCATGTTTAGCCTGGAACAGCTCCTACATCATCTTTAGCATGGAACAGAACCTACACCATCTTTAGCAGGAAACAGAACCCATTTTACTGTTATTAAATCTGTGGCATGACTCAGAACTGGCTTCAACCACCGATCAGATACTATTATTTAATAGTTAATATCATTTAATAGTATCTGGTCGGTGGTTGAAGCTAGTTCTGATCCATTACACAGATTTAATAACAGTAAAATGGGTTCTGTTTCCTGCTAAAGATGGTGTAGGTTCTGTTCCATGCTAAAGATGATGTAGGAGCTGTTCCAGGCTAAACATGATGTGGAGACAAAAGCGGCACGGCCAAACCCCGGGCGTGAGCACTCTCATTTCCTCTCTGCTGTATAAATATTTAGAGAAACTGTAACTGTAATATATATTTTATTACTCGTTCATTTTTACCTTACTCTTATTATTTTAAATAGTGCCAACTCATTTTCTTAACTATAATTTGGAAAAAGTTAAATTTGAATGTAGATGTTGATAATATGAAATCTGTATTTATTTCCACACAACTTACTTTATTTAAAAAAAAGAATAGTAAGAACAATATATTTGAGATATACTTGTGAAAAGATACATTTGTGTATCACGGTTCTATCGTTCCTTAGAATTCTTTATGCAACAAGTTTGCACCATTTTTCCAAATGTTTACGAAATAATACATAAATATACTTGTGTACCTCGCTTTTATATCGCTATCCACCATTTCGAATTAACTTGTGACGTGACTTGTGGGTATCAACAGGCACCAGATACTCCGTTATCTTGTAACACTGTGTCCTATGTATGCATATTCTATAAGTAACCGGATCTATAAGTATATATGATCTAAGGTCTATACTGGCAAAATTGATGGCAGAAAAAACCCTGGGCGCGAAGACTTTTTCCGCATAAAACATGCAACCACAGAGAATTCCTATTTTGATGCAAGACTATTCCCTCACTTTTGATTTCGACACAACGAAAGAGATACAAAATAGCGAAATGAAGTGTAAGTTTCTAACGAACAGCTAACAACAAAACATTTATTAAAAGATTACTATATTCGCGAAGTTACATTTTTATAAACTGAATGTTTATTTACATAATTATAGATCTGTTTTAAAATTACAACACACGATCTCCTATTTTTATATCGCAGATATATTCTAAAGATAAAGCCTCAAATCCTATATAAACACAATGTTATATACGTATATGTGCATACCAATAAATGGCGCGATTATCAAATATAGCAAGCTCGAGATAGAAGAAATATATTTAGGTATAGTTCAACATGAAAAAAGTAATTACCACTTGCATAAAGTACTAAAATACGGTAACGTAAGTACTATGCGAGAAACCTTCATTGGATAAATAAACGATGATGAAGATATTGAAAAAAGTATTTTATTTATTTCACGTTCTTTATTACATTACATTCTCCACATGGCAGATATATTGCAGCGGCATACAATGATTTTAAATTCTGGTTTCTAATTCCTTCGTTATGTATGAGTGTATAATTTTCCATTAGATACTTTTCATCCATCAGTTTAAGATTACTATTAATTTAGAAGTTATGAGCGAAATTTGAAATTTAATTTTATATTATATCGCTAATAACATTATTTGTAATAGAAGTACACATGCAGGAAAAATATACATGTACATAAAATAAAACAAATTTGATTTGACAATTAAACTAAGTCGAAACAATAATAGAAGTGATTGCCTATATTATTATAATTTGACGGAAATTCATTTATACTTTGAATCACATGTACGTCCAAAAATTCTGCTAAATGATACAAATAACCAGTCGATTGAATTAAAATATATTACAAGATTAGTTAAACAATCACCATACATTAATCCATTAAAATTGTCGCAAAAATTGTTATGATAAATACATTTTATACCGATGTTAGTCGCGAGTTTCTTTGATTAGAAAACAGCTAAATAAATTTTCACATACAATTTCATATTATCAAATTATAATTTCTACATTTATAACGGCTGATTTAAAACGAGACATCCGATTGGTAATATACATCAATATTCTTGATATCTATAAGTATCAAAAGTTCTGTAAAAAGTATGTGCCAGTGTGTTCTATTGCATTTCATATATAAAAGGTTGCAATAACGTTTAAGAATTACTTAGTAGTTTATAAAGCTCACATAATTATTCCGCAATAATAAGAGATATTCAAATTGGAGAAATTTTTTATTGAATGTATTTATAAATAATTCTATATATACATTTCTACTTAATACTTGGAATGTAACTCTTGTGTAATCGCTTGTAGATTTATAAAATGGAATAATCAAAAGATTGAAAGGATTTCGACATATCAAAAATATTGACAATTTAGAGATATTATGGGAGATACATTGCGAGAGTTGTACAAGTAAATTTTTTACATTCAAGCTTACTTTTAATCATAAGAGTCTCTGCGACAAATCTTGGATCAACTATGAAGGTGACAAATAATTATGACTGAAGTAGTCTTTAAAGCAGAATCTATTTAGAACATACTGCAAATCATATTAAGATAAGCTACTTACATTATTACTGATTAATAAAAAATATAGTACGAATGGTGATAACTGAAATGTTGCGAGGTTATGACATAAACAGAAATTTTGTTATTAACAAAATATGATGAAAGAAGAGATGAGTTTGTTTTATTTTAGTGGACTATTTTCATTGAATGTTTCAGCTGCCTCTAACTTCTGTTGATGATTCCTTACCTCGCTGCATTTTTAACCATTCAACAAATTCATCAAGCATCACTGGCCCTGTAATAGTTACATGTGCAGTGAATGTACATTGCATAAGAAATATTTCTAACCATCATGTATAATAAAAGTACATACATGCTCCGTCTAAATCATAATTAGATAAATCATGATTGATTGTACGAGAAAATTCTAAAATGTTGCACCATTGATCTTTATTAATCACTTTGTACTTTGATTGATCTAGGAACTGAGCAAATTGTGTGAACAGTGGCCAATGTTTTCCCAAAAGTAACTGCAACATAACTCTGGCAGTTTCCATGTCCATGCTCCTTTGATCTTTGTCCTAAAATGTAATGGTATTATACACATTTATATATACCTAACGCATTTAAAAACATGTGAATTACTTGAATACTTACTCTAGCAAAATCATAAGCATATCTGTAAATTCCTTTGAACGTATGTGGATCAGTTAACTGAACCCTTAGGTACTCAAGTTTTTGTTGTATTTTACTAATAGAATCACATTGTAATTCCGAAAGGCCTTTCAACCATTCACTTAGTGTGAAAAAACCCATCTGACGGGCATTCATTTTATATGCAAGAACAAGCATCACTACATTTTCAGGTTCTACACCAATGTCTTCACAAAATTTTTCCATTCCTTCGGGACCAAGAGTGTCTGAATCATCAGGTGTTGTGTATTCCCTAAACCAAGTAATACAACGCTTTTGGGAAAAAGATGAAGTACTTGAAACATCTTCTGTTTTCGTGTAACGTCTTGCACTGAAAGAAACAAAAGTCTTCACTGTCTTCATTAATACTAACAAATATTACCTTACCAGTTTTACTTTTCACATTGTTTTACAGAATTAAATAGTATCTTTATCTAAATCATATTATTTTCAACATGTATATTATAACTTTTATTCACATAAAAGAATTACTATAGAACCCAACGGAATGCTTAAAAGTATTAAGAATTATAGTTGCAAAGTTCAAGTTTATAATGTACTTAATGCGAGTAACGGTAATACGGGTAATATAGGTTTACCTAGATGTGTGTCTAAGTCGTTTTGATGGATGCCTTGGTATACCCTCGTCTTGGGCACTAGGTGACATTTCAATAGAAGAATGATGATGATTTGTGCTAGAGGGCGCTCTACGCTTGCTGCGTGGCATCCCTCTTTTAACTAAAATCAAAATCGAATGACTTTATAAATAAATACAATATGGTACATATCAAGTAACGCTTAAAATATAGATATATCTGCATTTGTAGCCGTTATAAGTGTGCAAAGCATAGCAACTATCGCAAAGTTAAAAAGAAAGGACCCGTCGAGGTGTTTTAGATTTTTTATGTAATTATAACTGTAAAAACTCATTGATACGTAAAACGAATATATCTGTAAATTTGATGTCTGAAAATTAGTTTACATAAACCAATATTTGTACAAACAACTTTAACAATAATTAATATTTCTATATTATTCGAGTAAAAACAATAATTTTCTATTCATTTTATTTCTCCACAAGATTAGAGACATTATAACTGTAAGAAATTTCTCAATTTCATTTAACGAAGAAAACAAACGAATATAAATTGACAAAACATAAATCTTAGGGTTCAATACAAAAAAAATGATATAAAACGCACAAAGAGACATTTGCGTATATTTTAAATGCAGCTCAAAAGAAAAGAAAAACATTTTACTTACCACGCAGCAAAGACGCAAGTAATCAGAAAAACTAAGGAGATTCAAAAGATCCGTAATGCGCCTGGTTTGAACTGGCTAAACTGACATCTCCTCTCCGTGTTACGAATATGAGGTTAGGTTCAACAATTAATTGAAGTCTCACGTAATTTTCAACTTTCCTTACACTATTTTTGACCGCTTTATACATGTGATATTGCAAATGAATACCTAAGAGTCATTAATACATTGCGTAAGGAAAACTAATTTGAAACTATGCTTGTAATGTGGAAATAGGAGTAGGTTACTACATAAAAGAGCTTATGTATGCAAATTATTTAACTACGACACAAGTCGCATTTTAATGTTAGACATTCGTAGGAAAGTGGATCGATGATTACCACGTAATTATAATGAAATATATAAATGTATAATGAATCGAAGTGACCCTCCCTACCTTGTTCAACGAACCACTAGAGTAATTGCACCAGAAATGTATTTCTCACAGTCAAAAGTCAACATCAATATAAATCTTGCTTTGTGGTTCGGTCTATAAAAATAACAGTAATCATAGTGTCAGCGTCATCAAATATTTAACGTATTTACTAGTTTGGATATCTTGTACTACCTATATAAACGCTGCACGGTTAAATAAAACTTATTCACAGATCCGCTTTATTTCATTTTATTGCCGTTTCGAGTCAGCATGCCTTTTTCGCAGGGATGCCAAGCACAGAATCTATTTCTCACTAGTAAGCACAACGATTGTAAAAAGTGCAAATATCGATGAATTGTTGTTATTTAATTTATGTTATTTCGATACTATCGATATATGTATTTCAAAAGAACGCAAGAAATATGATATGCAGAATATAAGATACTTTTAAATATTCAAAATAGTGTTATACATGAATGAATCCTTCGTGATATTTTCATGAATCGCATGCAAACTATATAATTATCCAGTAATAATATCTGATAATATATTAAACTTTAAAAGTTATTTACGAATATGATGAACAAAAATAATATTACAAATATTTTCTATATGGAAGACAGGAAGAGTAAATGCGATGTATATACCTTCTTCTAAGAAATATTGAACGTATATTTATGTAATATCTGGAATATCAGTGGAGATAATATTTACGATAGGTAAATTAGGCCATTTATGTTTGATACATAGATGTCGCTAATATTTACTAAAATCTGCAGAGACTAAGATACCTATCATAGATAAGTAGACTGCGGATTTTATGCATTTATACCAAAAATTTGTACGTACAATTTAATAAAATAATTAAAACCAGAAAGAAATTTTTATTTTGCCTCTTTAACTTCGAATCATTGCAGACATTTTCTATTTTGTATAAAGATCCGCAGTCAAATTGGATTGACCTAAAATTTTGCATAAAAAATATGTTTCCCAAAGGGTTATTTTGTACCACTTACTCGGATGACGTTTAATAAAAATTAAACAATCATATCCAAATCTAATCCATAGCTGTATATAATCTCATCAAATTATGGCCTACGTGCACGCAGTATTGAACCTTCCTTTTTCGAATGAGCCCTTGTCCAGAGAAAAAAGATATGCTCGTATAAGGACGAAAACTTTCTTCCTGGGAAATCATATTTTTGCCTAATTATATAGGCAATTTTGTAACTCTATCTTATCTGTAGAGGTCATCGTATTCGATTACGTTGATTCCACCCTCCTGTGGGGACTGCCACAATGCAGAATCCAAGAATCGTTTGTGGCGTGCCCCCCTGGTCCCCTGCCGGCAGAGTTCGGTGAATGCATTCAAAGTTGAACGTTTCGTCCTGTAACATAACCTATCACCTGTAACCTATCCCTGCGTGAAAGTGAAACTGCGGCGTCGAGAAGCGTCGAGGAAGCACGATATTCCTGCAAATATCTGTCGAAACATAGCGGAACAGTTTCAGGACCGGGCTCGTGTTGTTTCGTTGTTCTGTGCGAAAGAAAACGCGTTGTGTGGTCGTGTCGTGAATTGCGAGTCGCGGTGGATCGGCGCTGGTTTCCTAACCTCAAAGATTGTTTTTGAATTGATTGTTGAACGATTACGCGATAGGTGTAGCCAAAGAAAAAACTCGAATCAGGTCTGATCTCGTCGATCAGACTCGAAAATACGGCGAGAGGGGGAGCGCAGCGGATCGCGGGATCTATATTACTCTCGCTGCAAAGGTTTCCTATTTAAAATCTCTGAAACCGATCAAGAATTCTAACGAGAACGGTAGAGAAAGAAAGAGGGAGAGACCAGCAGGATGAGTTCGCAGCAAAGTCCCGCTGCACTTCAGTCTTCGGTGGACCGCGAGAAGGTGTATACGTGGATCACCGAATTGTCGAATCCCGAGACTAGAGAGAATGCGTTAATGGAGCTGAGCAAGAAACGCGAGGTTGTTCCCGACCTGGCTCCTATGCTGTGGCATTCGTTCGGCACATCGGCCTCATTGCTTCAGGAAATTATAAGCATCTATCCTGCTATCTATCCAGCTACGCTGACAGCGTACCAGAGCAACCGCGTGTGCAACGCTTTGGCATTGTTACAGTGCGTCGCTAGTCATCCTGAAACTAGATCGGCCTTCCTCCAGGTAAAAAGAAAAACCCATTGATAATTTGAATTGTTTCTTTTTCCTCTCAGTTTCTGCGTTCTATCGTTCGCTGTTGTTTATTTTAGGCCCACATTCCATTGTTCCTGTACCCATTTCTACACACAATAAGCAAAACACGGCCGTTCGAGTATCTCCGACTGACCAGCCTGGGTGTGATAGGAGCTTTGGTCAAGACTGACGAGCAAGAGGTGATCACGTTTTTGCTCACCACCGAAATCATCCCACTCTGTTTGCGGATCATGGAGAGCGGTTCAGAGCTTAGCAAAACAGTGGCCACGTTCATACTGCAAAAGATACTGCTGGATGACAGTGGTCTCTCATACATCTGTCAAACCTACGACAGATTTAGCCACGTTGCAATGATTTTGGGGAAAATGGTGTTGTCCTTAGCCAAGGACCCTTCCGCGAGGCTGCTCAAGCATGTGGTCAGATGTTATTTGAGGCTGTCGGACAACGCGAGGTACGTTGCGCGCGAATTACACGTTATTGTATTGATACTAGAGATCCCTATTTCACGTGTACACAGATCTGTGAATACGGATCCGTGTATTTACACGGACCTGCGAATTCGGATCCGTTCGACACGTTCGAATCCGACAACGAGTAAACGGATTCGTATTCGTAGATCCATGTACACGGATCCTTAAATTCGTACTACACGGTACACTTTAATTGATACACGCTACGATAGGTACCGCTCCGTTTCCGTTCAGCTGACATCTTTGACGGTTGTTACAGGGCGTTGCTAGCGCTCAGGCAATGTCTACCGGATCAGCTGAGGGACAACAACACGTTCGCGACGTGTCTCCAAGAGGACGCGTCGACGAAGCACTGGCTGAATCAACTGTTGAGGAACTTGGAGAACGGGCCTCAACTCGTGCCCCCCGCGCAACCGGGTCAGCAAGATCCCAGAACGATGGGCATGTCGCCGCTCGCGTCTTAACGTTACCCCGTTCTCCTCAGATTTTAGATCTTTTCGATCTTGGATCTTGGATCTTGGACGGTGATCTCCCGTCTCGTTTTCAACGACGAATTTCCTCGACGACTTCTGGGCGCCGAACAGTTCCCATCTTCGTCTTCTAGTCGCGAGCGCAACCAACCGCAGGGAACCGGAGCTGAGGAAAGACGGATACGGTTGAGATCTGGGTGTTCCCTCGGAAACCACGGAAACGCCGATTTTTGTCGGGGAGCGACGATTACGCGGATCTACGAGAATTCTCCGTGAAGGGGAGCGAAGGAACGAACGTAAACGCAACGAAGAGCGTCCGGTCAAAGTATTCTGTTATTCCATTTCTTAGTTTCTTAATTTCCTTGTATCTCTTCTGTTTCTTTGTTAATCCGGTCAATTCGAAATATTTTTCGCGGTTCGGTCTAGGACGTTTGCAATCGTTCAGCGTTCAACGGTGTTGCACAGCGTTATACGATAATGAGATACATGTATGCATCGTGTAAGCGTGAATCTATGGTAAATATGTATATATTTATATTATATTATATTAAATTACAATATATGTATTTATAGCACGTATACGCGTATTGGTTGTGAGTTTATTAGCGCATATAGAAATGACAACTCGCAAGACGCGGGTCGTTCCTCTCTCTATCGATCCGATTCGCGAACCAAACTCGAAGCGTTCGACCAACTACGGAGGATTCCGCGTTACTCGGTTGCCCGTCGCATCCATTCCGAGCTTCTCGAGTTTCGTGACATCCTGCAAACGAACGAAAGGTTCGGTTAGGTTCGTATTCAACGACACTTTCCTCAATAGACCGAACCTGTTGATTTTCGGCGCCCGCAATGACGGTGGACCGCAGAAAACGGCGTATCATCGGCGTGTACAATTTCTCGTCTCCAGGTTTGCGTCGGTTCGATCCGGTGATCCACGAGACGAGCAAGCCGACCAGAATCGCGGTCAGAAATCCGACCCACGTGTACCAGAGGTACGACATTCTGTAGAGGAGAAACGGGTGTTCCCTGAAACGGCGAACAGCAAAATAGAAAAACAACGATCCGTTTAGGTCTCCGGCATTGTTCTCGATCGGGTCGAGACTGTCGAGACACGCTTACTGGATCGTGGGATCAATCATCAACGTCAAATTGCCGGCACGATTCTTTAACGATTCCGAGCATCCTTCGATCGACACCGGCTTCTGGGGAAACACGATCTCTCCGGTGGAAATGGCTGCCTGAGTACCGAGTGAGATCCAGGCAACCAGATTCAAACCCAGAAGACCACCGACTATTGCTCCCTGTCGCGAAACAACCGGAAACACAGATACAAAGAGAGAGAGAACGCGAGATAGACGGATACAGGAGAGACAGAGAATCGCTGTTCTCTGTCTGTTAGGATAGATGCAAACTACGTCTATGAGGGAATTGGGCGATCGATTGGCTTACCGCGGAGTTGGCGCTCGGGAAGAACATGCCCAGGGTGAACATTCCGAGCAATGGTCCCGCCGTGATGCCCGACAAACTCTTGCCAGCCTGAGCGAAACGTAGTAGATGCGGTAGATGCAACAGATGAAAAGAAAGGAAAGACGAAACGAGATTTCACCTGAATCAGCCCCCCGAGTTTCTCGACGAGGAAGACCAAACCAACGCAAATGGCGCCGATCACGACCACCGTGGCTTTCATCGTTCGGCTGGCAGCAACGTCCGACACGGGACCACGCAGGTAAGGCCTTATCATGTCTTCGAATATCACTCCAGCCATGGAGTTTAAGCCGGTAGACATGGTGCTGCAACGAAACGGCTGGTGATTGTCCTTGCCTTTCAATCACAGGCGCGAGACGGGACAAGACGGACGATCGGCGAGCTTACCTGAGGGCGGCGCTGAACACGCAAGCGACGAACAGGCCCGGCAAACCAGGAATAGAGGCGGCCAATTCCATTACGAAGAAAGGCAACAGCTGATCCGATTTACCTATTTGCTGGAACGAGAGGAATCGCGAATGCCGTACAATGGCGCTAGGATATCGAGGGAAAGGAGAGGAGCGAGAGGGCGCTCTTGGTGCTCTTTACCTTGGTTTTGACGGGGTCGCAATCGTGAAACGCAGCAAACAGGACCAGACCGGTGTAGCAATTCAACGAGACGATGGTTATTATGCCGATCGCCATAATCACGATCGTTCTGAAGAACATGGAAGGGATACGGAATTAGATGGGCGAGCGCGTCGAACGGCTGCGACGCACGACGTCCACTTCCGACACCGATAATAATTCCGAGACGTTCTCGCTTACGCGTTTGCCATTTTCAGGTTCGGCATCGACAAGCATCGCTGGACCATCGCCTGGTTTACCGAACAGGTCGCCAACCAGTTCAAGTAGTTGCCAATAACCACCGACCAGAAGGTGTGTCGCGTCGTTGGATCCATATCGAAGCTGGAGATCGAAGCGATCGATCAATTGACGAACTATTACGGTGGCAAAGAGAAAGGGGAGGAGAATGCCAGAGTTTTTCTTACTTGAAAAACTCGATTCTATCGGTTTCGCGATTTTTCTCCCAGACGAAATCGATCCCGCCTACTCGAATCGTTCCGTAAATCGCAACGAGGACCACACCTCCGAACATCACGATGGTCTGAACAGCGTCCGTCCAGACGACAGCTTTGAGGCCGCCCTGCAACACGCGGTTTCGCGACAGAGCGTTACAGCGATATAGCGAGTATTCGGTTGATCGACTTTGTCTCGCGCACTTCTTACCAGGGTCGTGTAAAATATGCAAACCATGCTGACCAACAGGGCGATCGCGTGCAGATTGATGCCAGTCACTTGATTGAACGCCAGCGCCGGAACGTATATCACCAGTGGAATGTATAATAGCTGTGGCAACAAACTTTCCTTGAATTCGGATCTGCGGAGCCGCGCTCGGACTATACTCACCATTTTGATCAGAAATATCGCGGAGCCCATCAGACGAACGCCGTCGTTGAATCTCAGCTTCAAGTACTGAAAGCCGAAGTACGGTTTTCGAGTTTTTGCGCGATGAAACGGGACTGGATAATCCGAGTGCAAGTACCTCGTACGAAGAAGTGATCCCGAGGCCGTAGAACACGGGCAGATAGACAAAGGCCATCGTCAAGGAGACGAACGAGTCGGCGAACACCACGCACCAGAATTGCGTGCCGTATACGTACATCTCGGCGGGTAGACCGAGGATCGAGATTCCCGATATGTAACTGGGAATCGAATTAAATTTCGAATTTAAACGAAATGGAATGGAACAATGGACGGCCATGAAATGCTCATCTCTCCTCCATCTTCTCAGAGTTTCTTCCGAGACTAAACGAGTTTAAAGAGATAACGCGCGCTTCCTACCTGGCTATCAGAGACATGCTTATGGGAAAGATGGACATGTTTTGTCCACCCACCAAGTACTCGCGGACAGCGTCGGTGCTTTTTCTCGATTTGTACGCGTGATAGACTCCGATGATCGCGGAGATTCCCAGCATTCCCGCGAACACCGCGCAATCGATCAAGTCCAACGTCTTGTGCGGCGGATCGTTGCCGTCGGCCATGTTTCGGTGACGATGTTTCCTTCCGGTTGCCTCGACGTTCGAAGATCTTGCAACCGACCACGATGCACTGAAATCGGATCGACTCGCGATATCCGGTACTGCGCGGTACTACGACGAGGAGTCTACGCGACTAGCTCCGACACAATACGATAGGATTCCGAGTCGCGAAACCGTATACGACCCGGACGTTTGAACGGACCTCACTTGGGGAGACGATTGAATAATTGGAGATTCCGGAGTTATCGTTCCCACTCTGCTTCCTGCGTAAGCTCCGTGTAACGTCTCTCTTCTCGATCTCGCGCGAGTCGCGGCAGTCGCGTGTCCTTCGCGTTTAAGAGTTTCGACGGGGACGTGATCTCTATCCCAATCTCGATCTCTTTGTTACTCCGATCGAAGGTACATAATGTCCGAGGTGAACGTTATCGCGTTAGCCGTATTACAAGCACTCCAGGACGACGCCAATTCTTTGCATCCACGACGAGTATACTCGCGGGTATAGGACGCGAAAGCATACGATGGCGTGGTATGTGCAGATGGAGGGTGACAGCACAGAGACGATCGAGCGTTTAACGAGATTGCTCTTTCCGGACCCCTGTTTGCACGCGACCGATTCGTTTACCTTCTCTTGCGTATCACGAGTGCGTTTCCACCCACGGCATGCTACTTTCCCTGATCGATTTCCTTACTTCGATTCGGGATAAAAGACGGAAACGACCACTCCTGCTTGCGCCTGTGTAATCGCGCGACGCGGACGAAAAACGGTTGTTGCATCCTTGATTCGAGGAGGTTGTCATCTAGTGTCTGGTGCCTGTTCGACGAGGAACCGCTTCGCGTTCTTACCGACCGGCGGTCTTCGCGTCGCATATATAAAAAGGAAGATAGAATGATCGTCGACGTCCTAAGAATCGCGCTCCTTTCTTCGGTATTGTGTACGGTGTTCGAGCCTCGTTCGAACGTCGGAGGTCGAGTCATCTTCGCGAACATAACAGGAAACGTCGTTTTGGGTGGGCTGTTTCCCGTGCACCGGAAAGGCAGCGGTGGCGAGAGCTGCGGCGAGATTCAGGTAAGAAAGCGACCAAACGCGGGCGACGTCCCGTTCCAACTGGTTCCGTTCGAATTTAGATCGAGGATGGCATTCAACCTCTGGAAGCTATGCTGTACACCGTTGAACGCATCAACAACGATCCTACGATGCTTCCGGGCATACAACTGGGTGTTTTGGCCTTCGATACGTGCGACAATCCCGGCTACGCGCTGGAGCAAGCGTTCTACTTCGTGAAGGGTACGCGCGCGCTCGTTTTACCGAAACAGATTCGGATTCTGATTTCGATCGTGTCACGATTGTCCTGTGTTAGGTTTGATCGCGCGCGGCAATCGATACGGCGAGCAAGAGTACCGATGCGAGGATCGGAGCGCGCCGAAGTTCATGAACGGAGGATTCGACGACGTGATCGCGATGCTCGGCGCGCAGTCGAGTTCGGTCACGATTCAGGTAAGCTTTTAGTTCTTGGATGTCGATAGCGACTCATTCGGATCTCGATTAGAGATCGCGGGTTTGAACGTGTACTAAAATACAAGTGTACACGTGGTACGTGAACCGGATCCGTGTACACGGATCTGCGAATACGAATCCGTTCGGCACGTTCGATCGAAAAACAATAACGCATCAGATGTCGGATTCGAACGTGCCGAACGGCGCACTATGGTCTGGAAACCCGTTTTTCGTGGCCAAAAGTCAATTTTTCAAGATAAAGATTTTCAAATAATTTTTTTTGGAACAGAGTAAGAACCATCTCTAGCTTCCAAATCCAAATTATTATTCATTTCCGATTATTCATTGCTGAGATATAACGTTTTGAAGACAAACTTCGTAAAATTCATATTAAACAAAACGTTTAAAATAGTCATCATAGGCTATCAAAATACAAGTTTAAATGATAATTTCGTATGTGTCAGAAGGTATATTTTAGGTGTGTAATACTGTTGTTAGCATCTTTTTATCCATAAACAAATAGTCACAAGTTTAAACAATATAAACTTTGAGAAAGGTTTTAAAAAAACGGCACAAATCGGCATAAATGGAACCTTTTGAATATGAAATCGTAGACATTTCTGAATATAGTGTATAAAGTTTCATTTGCCCGTTTCTGCCCGTTTTAGTTGTACAACGTTTTTAATAAATAGTAACCGGGATTTTCAGGCTCTCCGAACGCGTTCGCTTGCAGCTGCATGACAAACTTTGAGAACGGTTTTACAAAAACGGCACAATTCTGAGGGGTGAGAGGGAAACAATTTTTTGGTAAAAAAATAAGGTCAACCATAAATGTATATGGATGTATATTTATTGTTTATCTCATTCGTATTTATATTTTATATATTTTTATAGTTTATGTACATTTATAAATAATGCATATATACAGGGTGTTTACCTACAGGTGGGAGAAAATTTAAGGGGTGGTTCTCGACGATAATCTAAGACGAAAATGAAGAATAAAAAAATTGCGATTTCGGCTTCGTTATTTAGTTATTAACAATTAAAAATCCGCCTAAAATGCTGCAACACTTCTAACAAAAGTGTACGTTGCGTACGTTACACAGGCGCGCGACAGTCTCGTATCAAGTGACAAACGCATGCATACCTTGGTTCTCATTTGGGGCCCCAGCGAGGTGAAAATGTTTAAAAAATCGTTGGACGACATTGAACCTACCTACTCGTTAAAATCCACAAGGGCATTTCTAATATCCGCCCTATGGAATTATCGAGTAGAAGGGGTCAATGCCCTTTCACTTGTAAATTCTTCTCACACATATCCACAAATCCTTATTTTGCACTATAATTGTTCATAACACCGTACTTAATATACTGGAATAAACGCTCTAGCACTATTATACGATATCATACACACGCACAACGAGTTTACAGAGAGTACAAGTTTACTGAGGGAAATGAGGAGAATGTAAAGAACTGGTAATCCTTTAATGTTGAAACACCGCACTTTATGGAACTTGATTTACGTCGCGAGACTCATTCACAGACGGAACGGACATCTTGAGGTCGTGTGTGATTTCTGCGAATGGAAATCTTCGACGCGTGCGAGAAGAATCGTTCGTACAAGCTAGCATCCGTATGCATACTGATTCAAGACAGCTGATGAGGTCGATGCCAGATCGATAAAACAAATGAAGATCTACAGCAAACTACCGCCCACGCGTCGCGCGTTGCTATGCCAATACATTGTCTATCCTGTTTTCACGAATTTCGTGATTCCTTCTCATTCTGTCTGTGACCGCGAAATATTTCATGTGTGTGTATTGACCACATCAGCTGTCTTGAATCAGTGTGCATACGGATGCTAGCTTGTACGGACGATTCTTCTCGTACGCGTCGAAGACAATATCGTATGATATTGTATGATATTGTAAATAGTGATAGAGCGTTTCCTCCAGTATATTAAGTACGGTGTTATGAACAATTATAGTGCAGGTTAAGGATTTGTGGATATGTGTGAAATGAATGTAAAAGTGAAAGGGCATTGACCCCTTCTACTCGATAATTCCATAGGGCGGATATTAGAAATGCCCTTGTGGATTTTAACGAGTAGGTAGGTTCAATGTCGTGCAACGATTTTTTAAACATTTTCACCTCACTGGGGCCCCAAATGTGAACCAAGGTATGCATGCGTTTGTCTCTTGATACGAGACTGTCGCGCGCCTGTGTGACGTACGCAACGTACACTTTTGTTAGAAGTGTTGCAGCATTTTGGGCGGATTTTTAATTGTTAATAACTAAATAACGAAGCCGAAATCGCAATTTTTTTATTCTTCATTTTCGTCTTAGATTATCGTCGAGAACCACCCCTTAAATTTTCTCCCACCTGTAGGTAAACACCCTGTATAATATACATTAATACATTAGTGAGTTTATTTATGTATTTATCTTATTTGTGCTAGTATTATTACTTATGTTATTCCTGCGGCAGAATAGTATTGTTAACACGATTTTTAAGACATTTCCTACGATCTGCCAAAAAAATGTTTCCAACAAAAGTTGATCAGTATTTATATATCTATAGATTTCAATATACAAAATTTTTAAAAAATTCTTTTGTTTATAAAAATGGGAATCACGTCAATTTTTTAAATGTTACTACATATTTCTGACTTTATAATATTATTGCTGGTGTCGAAACGAATTCAACGACCTAGCATACTATAACCTTCAACTTTAAATAACGCTAAAATACTTTTGGCCACGAAAAACGGGTTTCCAGACATTAGTGCGGCGGTAGTCCCACCTCTGGCTATAACTAAAATTTTACTAGATTTTGGGTCGAAAATATGGGTTTGCGACTAAACGTTGTTTGACCTTATACGAGTATATTTAGAGCTGTGTGAGGCCTCATTCTAAAGAGGAAGGTTAGATCTAGTGAGCTCCAGTCATGAGGTTAACGAGATTATGTTTATATCGAATAATATGAGGGCCCAAAGTAGAGAAAAAATCTAGGGAAAAAACCCGCAGATTTCAATGCATATTCTGTCTCTAAAAGACTTTTTTGACTTATGTGATGACTAGAGCGCACTAGATCTAACCTTCCTCTTTAGAATGAGCCCTCACATAGCTCAAAATATGCTCGTATAAGCTCAAACAAGGTTTAGTCGCAGACCCATATTTTCGACCAAAATTTAGTAAGAGTCTAGTTATAGCCAGAGGTGGGACTACCGCCACTATACGGGGAGGTCCGTTTAACACTAGATCTACCGAGCACTAAACGCAATTGGCATACATTGCCTTATATTAATGACAAAATTGTATTTATTTAGATCTCGTTCGAGTTTTGTTTAAATATGTGCTTCAGTAAAGAAGTTAACTAAAAAAATTTCTCAGAAAAATATATTTATAATATCAATATTTCTAAAAGAAAAAATCTGGAACCAGTCAAAATGACTGGTCTGGTAAATCTAGTGTTAAATAAGGACACCTAAATATCTCTTCAAGTTATTATGATGCAAAAAATATTTGTTACGTAATGTGCATGGTGTCAATGGACCAAATATCTGGCACGAATATTTTGTTGGGAGTTATCAAAGTCATTGGTGTTTTTTGATACATAACTACATTTTTATTTTATTGCATCGTGTAACTGATCGAAAAATATATTCGGATATGTATAATAACATGACCTTGAAATGACCTCGATCTTCGAAAATTAAAGTTTTACCTTCAGATCAAGATCAATGTCATGTTATTATACATATCTGAATGTATTTTTCGATCAGTTACCCGATGCAATAAAATAAAAATGTAGTTATGAATCAAAAAACATCGATGACCTTGATAACTCCGAAAAAAATTACCTTTGGAAAAAAATATTCTTGCCAGATATCTGGTCCATTGACGCCATGCACATTGCGTAACAAATATTTTTTGTATCACAATAACCTGAACAGATATTTAGGTGTCTTTTTAAAAGGGACCTCCCTGTATACATGGCTCGCGTACCACGTGTATTTATACGTGGTCTGTCTGGAAAGTATCCGACCTTCGCTTATATCTTCGTTCCTAAGTGGGCTAAGGCAGATAGCTCATGTTTATATTAGAGGCGACCTTGTAATAAATGGCCTGTCCATGCAACAAATCTCTGCATGCCGTCATTTGAAAACGATACACAGTTTTGTAAGCACTAGGTCAAGTGAGCGTCGCATGTTATAATGACCGAATGTGTGGAACAACGGATATGCATTAAATTTTGCCAGAATTTTGGGCATTCTTGTTCGGAAACCATTGGTATGATCCTCCGTACAGTCCTGATCTAGCTCCTTGTGACTCCTGGTTGTTTCCCAAAATGAAAAAACGTCTCAAGCGACAAAGATTTGTGAACGTAGAAGCAATAAAACAGAATACGACGAGGGAAGTGGGAGGATCGCTGGAAGAAAGTTGTGGCTTCTAACGAGCAATACTTTGAAGGAGACACCATTGATATCGACCAGGAATGATACTTCCACCCGGTACACCACAAAGTCGGAAACTTTCCTGGCAGACCACGTATACACGTGAAATAGGGATCTCTAATCTCGATCGTGAACGTCGGACGACTCGCGTAGGTCGCGTCGGTGCTGGCGCTGTTCTCGATCCCGCAAATCTCCTACATGGCCACGTCGCCGTTCTTGAGCAGCAAAGAGAAGTTTCCGCAGTTTTTCCGTACGGTACCGAGCGATGTGAACCAAGCGCGCGCCATGCTCGAGATACTTCGGTGAGTACGAGTGAACCCTCGAAATAGGATCACCGGTCCGCTCACGAATCTTCTTCTGCTCCTTTCCTTTTTCTTTTTTTGCTGCTCTAGGCGGTTTGAGTGGACGTATGCGTCGATCGTTTATTCCGACTCGGAGTACGGCGATCACGGATACGAGACGTTGGTCTCCCTTGCGACCGAGTATTCGATTTGCTTCACCGCTCCGCACAGAATCCAGGAGGATCGGTTCACGGACGAAGATTACGACAACGTGGTCCGCACGATCGCCGACAAGACCGATGTTCGAGGTAAATCTATTCGTGCAGATTCGAGATCGCGGTTTTGAACCTGTAGTAAAATACATGTCAACACGTGGTACGTGAACCGTGTAGTACAAATTTGAAGTGGCCCCTACACGATCAATGATATTCTCAATATTCGCGTCAATATTAACGGAGGACCATATTGATGGAAATATTGATCGTCTAGGAGCGTAATGAAGCGTCCTATCAATATTAACGGATATTCATAGAAAATTATATTTTCTGTCAATATTGAAGAACCGTTTGAACGTCTAGGAGGTTTATTGTCAATATTTCCTTCAATATCAATTGCTTATGCGTACGTGATGGCGCAACGCGAGGACGACGGCTAATTTCTCTCTGAGGGTGGAAGAGAAAATTATTTCAAAATCTTCAATGAGAAACCCTTTTTTATAGCAAATCTTGGTTCTCCATTGATTTGATATTATTGGTGTAATTTCTTTCACAGATGTCGCTGCAATCGAAAGCAATTGGAAAAATGCATTGGTTTGTTTATCAATCCTCAGGAGGTGGGGGTGGGAGGTCAATTATGGTGTTATTGAATAGCTTCTTAAAAATATCAAATACGTCTACTTTTATTTTTCTGATCTGATGTGTATTTCTCGAGATATGCCCAATTTTCAACGACTTTTTCCATTTTGATTTTTGTCCATTACAGCGCCATCTGTGAACCAAAATGCAAAAACTCCTAGATCAAATTTGTGTATTTTTTTCTGGAGAATCCAAATCTGCAATGAAAAATGGGGGTTTCCATTTAAGTTTTTATCTTTCCTCACCCCCACCCCCCAGGGGGTCGAGTTTGGTATCATTGGATGTCCCCCTTCGCGACGAACAACTTTCATTACATACTTGTTTGATCCGATGCATAGTTCTCGAGATATTTCAATGTCTTCAGATAAAATGGACACCCTGTATAAAGAAATTATATGTCGCGGCTAGCATAGGATGCTTCTACACCCCCGATTTGGTTGAAATTGAACTAAGAAGGTGATGCAAGATTTACCTTGACCTTGAATTTTAACCCTTTGCACTCGAAGCAATTTTAATTCGAAAATCAGGACATTTCTTTCAACCCAGATCATTTTTATTCTATGTAATCTTTTTTACATTGTGTACATCAAAGGCTGTAGCCGGGTTTGATAGTGAAATTCGCCCCCGGCGGGATTTTAATCGTGCTTGGACCATTCGATAGCCTACCCAAAAAGACCCCTCTCTGCCAAGTTTCAGCCCCCTATCTCATCTGTAAGGGTAGTTATTGAGAAAAAACGAAAAACCAGTTTTTGGCTCATTTTCCCTATTTATTGACAATTAAAAATTCTGAAAAAAATCTGACACATTTCGGATACCAAGCCACATATTAGGTATCATTTCCAGATTTTTCCGCTGCAAGCTCTGCTTGTAAAAAATGAAAAACACGAAAAAAATCGAAAAAATGCAGGTTTTATATAGAAATCTAAAAGGTGCTACTCTAGATTTAATTTAGCAATGAGGTATTACCGTAAGTATTATGCTCAATTTTTTTCAGATTTTTGTGAGTGGTGCGTCATAGTTAAAAAAAATAAAAACCGCTTTTTTCGGCGTTTTTCCTAAGTTATACTTATATTTTCTGAATCATAAAAATATATTATGTGATATTAAACGTTCCTACGTTCAGAAAAACATCTCCCAGACTTTAAAACTTGCCTAATACGAAATACGAAAATAATACTATGTACATATATTCGAATATTTCGAAGAGAATTTCAACAGCGCCGGTTGGTGCAGCGGCTATAGTCTCCGTCTGCGGAACCGCTGAAGACTTTTTGGACCGGGTACGAGTCCCGATCAGGTCAATTCTTTTTTCTAAGTTAATCAGATGTTTTTACGCTTCCTAACCATATGATTATTGTTAAACCACTGTAAAAAACTTATTTGAACTATATTTAGACTATCTTAAAATTTTTTTCGGAAAAATATTCTTGGAGTACTTTCGGCCTCTAGTCATTTACGGACTGTATTACAGCTCTACTTTACATTTTTTACGTGGATTTGTGCATCGACTTGATTTTTTTATCTTTAATGGCCGAAAGTACTCCAAGAATATTTTTCCGAAAAAATATTTTAAGATAGTCTAAATATAGTTCAAATAAGTTTTTTACAGTGGTTTAACAATAATCATATGGTTAGGAAGCAATATGGTTAGAAAAAAAAATGTTTTTCTGAACGTAGGAACGTTTAATATCACATAATATATTTTTATGATTCAGAAAATATAAGTATAACTTAGGAAAAACGCCGAAAAAAGCGGTTTTTATTTTTTTTAACTATGACGCACCACTCACAAAAATCTGAAAAAAATTGAGCATAATACTTACGGTAATACCTCATTGCTAAATTAAATCTAGAGTAGCACCTTTTAGATTTCTATATAAAACCTGCATTTTTTCGATTTTTTTCGTGTTTTTCATTTTTTACAAGCAGAGCTTGCAGCGGAAAAATCTGGAAATGATACCTAATATGTGGCTTGGTATCCGAAATGTGTCAGATTTTTTTCAGAATTTTTAATTGTCAATAAATAGGGAAAATAAGCCAAAAACTGGTTTTTCGTTTTTTCTCAATAACTACCCTTGCAGATGAGATAGGGGGCTGAAACTTGGCAGAGAGGGGTCTTTTTGGGTAGGCTATCGAATGGTCCAAGCACGATTAAAATCCCGCCGGGGGCGAATTTCACTATCAAACCCGGCTATAGCCTTTAACCAGTTTTCTCATATAACAGTTGAGCTTTTCACAATTTATAGAAAACAGACGAATTTAATAATAATAAAACTGTTTTGAATAATGGTGTGGCAATTTTTACTGGCGCCTCAGACTCGCCATTCGAGTGCAAAGGGTCAAGGTCAGGAGGTCAACCATTTTTTTAATTGCATTGTATTTTACCCGACGAGAAAAGGTCGAGAAAAGGAACTATGGGTCGCAATTCAACTGCGTCGAGTAACATACGATGCAATTAAAGAAAGATTGCTGAACTTTTGACCTTAAAATTCAAGGTCAAAGTCAATTTTGCTGCATCTTCCTTAGTTCAATTTCAACCAAATCGAGGGTGTAGAATCATCCTTAAATTCTTACTACAGGGTTCACGTGCCACGTGCATTTCATACACGTGAAACAGGGATCTCCAGTACAGATAAAAGTTGCGCGACGGATTATGTATTCTGTTTTCCGTTTTCAGTGGTGGTGCTGTTCGCGGAGAAGTCGACGACTCTGCGGGTGTTGGCGTCGGCGCGAAGAATGGGCTTGGACTCGCGGTTCGTTTGGTTGGGCAGCGATTCGTGGCCCGACCGGAAGGACGAGGAACGCCGAGGAAACGTGTCCGAACTGGAGGGCGCGCTCGCCGTGCAGCCGCTCTACGCCCCGCTTTCCGGTTTCGACCGATATTTCACGAACTTGACGCTCGAACACGAGAAACGGAATCCCTGGTTCCGCGAGTTTTGGTACAAGTATCACGGCTGCGAGTATCCGACCGAGCGCTCCAAGGCGAGCGGATCCGCCGCCGCGAAGATCACTGAAGAGGAGAGGGATCGATGCGCGGATCCCAGCCTCCGAATCGATCGAACCAACGGTTACAAGCAACGCAGATTTCTGCATTTCGTTCGAGACGCGGTTTACGCGGTGGCGTACGCTCTGCGCGACGCACAGATCGACATGTGCGGACGACGTTACTTTGGCATTTGCGAGCGGATGCGATCCATGGACGGCGAAACGTTTTCGCGGTACCTGACCAAGGTGTCGTTCAAAGGTGAGTCAAGACATCCGGATTCCCGGCCGACCGAAACGATCTCTCGAGCGACATCGAAACCGCGATCCTTCCAGACGAAGCGGGCAACGGATTCGGATTCGTGGACGAGGTCGACGGGCCGCCGAGATATTCCATCCTGAACTTTCGGCGGACTTCGAACGGCACGCACCAATGGGTGATCGTTGGAAATTATACGCGTAAGTTGATAACCTGTAATCGGTGTTTCGGCGTTTCGATGTTTTCGTTACGTCGCACAGAGTGGTATTTGGGCGGAAAACCTGGCCAAAAATATTTTCTTGTTTTTTGTACGTTATACTGCTACTTCATGAGTAAAAAAGTCATTTCTAACTACATACTAGTGATAATAAGTATATTTATGGGTGTTCATATGTAAAACTAAGGCGTAGGGCAGCGTCAAGGCCGTCAAAATTTATATAGGCAGCTACGAATATAAAAGAACTTTTTCATTGCAATAGAAAATTGTATTTGTTATAAAAAACCATAAAAAGTCGAAGAAAATATTAAAAGTTTAAAAATAAACTTCTTAAAAAAAAATAAAAAATATTTAAAACGAATTAAATCTTACAAATACTTTAATAGCTATTAAAAATTCACGATGATAAATTTTCAGAACTATCTGTATGGGACTAGGAAAAATTATTTTATACTTTTTACTCCGTCTTAAAAACGTGGTATATTTTAAAAAATAATTTTTTTTATTTATATAATTATTAATTTATTCATATAATTTATATTGTCATCTAGTTCTGTGCTGTGTTTAAAGTTTCAAGTCTCATCGGGAAGTTAGTTTAAAGTCAATTGCAAAATTTGTACCGAATAGACAGACAAGAAAGCGAGTTAATAAAAACATAGTAATAAAACGGGCTATATTTGGAGCTTTATTTTTTTTTAATGTGAAAACTTGTGAAAACTCTTTTGCGGTATACTAATTCTAGATATCCCGAAGTTTAACACCGCGTAACTTTTATGCCGTTGCGATGAGTTGTATATGTTTAAAAACACTAATTTATGCAAAAAAGTCATGAAAATCTAAGAGCTCTTAGTCCGACTTGTAGATCGGTAAAAACACGTATAAAAACAATTTTAACATTGACAAAAATATGATTAATGTAATGTACATTTCTCCTGTAACAATATCCATCACAAATTTCGCCACAAAGATCACTTCCAACATAAAAATTATCACAGGAAAAAGATGCGTTCGAACGGAATGCTGCGATCAAAGACGTGTGTATTGAACAAGTGCTATGTTCTAAGTGCAGGCACGGGTGACTGTTTAGTAAACACAGCTAAGGAGTGCACAGCGCGATAGCATGTTTATTTATCTATTTTGGGACGCAACCACAACTCTCTGTGTAAATTTTTCCAATTTTGATTTTTGGCCAGATTTCCAGCCCAAATACCACTCTGTGCGTCGCACAGTGTGTCGAGTATATGGGAGTTCGGGAAAAAAGTCATAACTCTTAAACTATGCAATTTTCGAGTAAAGTACCTTAATACTTTTTGAAATAAAATGCAAAGACGAATCGATTGGTATAAAAAAATTTGTTTTTTTTAATTGTGATGACCTTGTTTCTTATGTTTTTTTATTGCATAAAAAGTAGTATTTTACAATTTTAACGAAAATTAAAAAAAAAAGTACTAAATTGTATACATTACTTATTTAAATCTTCACAAGGAGGAATTAAAACTTAGGAATCTTTAAGAAAATTCCTTTATTTTACCTAGAAATAAATAAAAGGAATAAATTAATTAATTAATCAATTAACATAGATAATATATTATTAAATAATATGTGTACGTACTATACTACTTCAGCTTCACTATCATCAGAACAAGTGTCTGGGTTGGAATCCGATAAATCGGATGTTTCATTTAATAATAAATAGTCTCTTATATCTGCGAAATCCTTTTTTTCTTTTTTCGTATGTTTTTTTTATAATAGGCAATAATTGGATCCGACTCCAGTAGAAGATGATTTAATAGGTGTTTATTTGAATTTTCTCTTGATGTCTTGCGGGTATTATGTTCCCGATAATATTTTATATTTTTATATTTTTTATATTTAGAATAGCATAATGAGTAAACATATAGTGTCTTATCGTTTCGCGCGGACTCAAGTGGGAACTCAATAGACTACGTTAAAGGCGTACGCACGCGTCCCAACGTCAACATTTTCTACTATTTTTAACATTTGTGTATATTTATGCACTTAAGATCGACCGTCATATCAAGACTAATGTACTTTAAATTAATATAATACAAAATCTCAAAGGAACCTTTTGGTACTTTCTTTAATACTGAATTGAAAGATCGTAAATATTTAAACAATTTTGAAACTAAATATACAATTTATAAGAACAAAATTGATCACATATGTAAGTACTTATCAAATGGCATGCGTCTAAAAATAATTGCAACAAATTTCTTCGAAAGACTACGCAGAAAGCCGCCGAGCGCGAGCGTCTTAATATGGTTTTTTATTATTTTCTCCGCTTGAGCAAACGTGAGCAGATTTAAACCAACGCGAAATTGAAGTTTAATATGCCACCAATTACTGTAAAAAAATTCACGGGGTTACCTCGGGGTTCTTTTTTTAAAACTCCAATCAAAGTTGATAAATGTTAAACATAAAAAATTAGGACAAATTGCGATTATTTAAAAACAAATTTTTGGGAGATTGAATGTCTAATAATGCTAAACACACCCTGTAAAAATCAAATTAAAAAAACAAATAGCTTGCGAGGGACGCATGTTTTAAAAAATGCATGGAATTTGACAGTGAAGTTTCAGCCTCAGTTTTAACAACAAATTGATTTATTCAGTTAAAATTGAAGGCAGTTTTAGAAACTATGTTTTGTTACGAACATTTTAGGATACATAAATTTGCCGATCTTACACTTTGATTTTCGGACTTTTTTCCATTGGTCGACACACTGTGCGTCGGGTGTTTTCGGTGTATTCGACGCAGTGAACGAGCAGGGACGAGCCGAACTTCGGCTGGACCGCGAGAAGATGAGATTCCGCGGTGAAATCGACTTTCCCGGTTCCTCGTGCTCGAAGCCGTGTGATTCGAATCGCATCATGGTGCGAGTGAAAGAGGACCCGTGCTGTTGGAGATGTCAGAGCTGCGGCCTGTATCGATTCCGGGTTAACGAGCACAGATGCGAGGAGTGCGAATGGGGTACTCGACCGACGGAGAACGGAACCAGCTGCGAGCCGATTCCCGAGGAGTTCGTTGACCATTCGAATCCATGGGCGATCGCTGCGATGACGGTAGCCGTACTCGGTGAGCCGCCCGGTTCCATTCGATTTTCCACTTCCGATTTCGCGCGGAAACGACCGCGAGCGCATTCTATTCGTTCTATCGGTTGCATCGTATTTTCGTATCGCAGGCATATCGTTGACCGGCTTCGTTTCGTCGGTGTTCTGGTGGTATGGCGAGACACCGATGATCAAAGCCTCAGGAAGGGAATTGTCGTTCTTGCTGCTGGTCGGCGCGCTTGCCTGCTTCTCGATGACGTTCGCGATCGTGGCGAAACCGAGCGCCGGCAGTTGCGCCGTCGTCCGCTTCGGGATCGGATTCTGCTACACTCTGTGCTACGCCGCGCTCGCGACCAAGATCAACAGGATACACCGGATATTCAACGATCCCGGGCCGAGTCCGCGTAAGCGACGGTACGCTATCGTTGTTCGTCCGACCGGACACGTCACACGACAAACGACCGTTGCGCGTTCGTCTTCTGGATCGTAGATACACCAGCCCGAGGTCGCAGCTGACGATAGCGGGCATTCTAACGCTCGCGGAGGTTGCCTTCGACGCGGCTTGGCTTTTGAAGGAACCACCGGCGGTGACGAACTCCTATCCCACCAGGGAGGCGAACGTCAGGATCTGCCGCGGATCCGAGGACGGATCTTACGTGATCGGTTTGGCGTATCCGTTCCTGTTGACGGGTAAGTCGCTCTTTGATTATGGCACCGGCCCCCTTGATCTGGTTCCGCGTTCCACCGTTTTCAGTGGCGTCCACGTTCTACGCGATTAAGACGAGAAAGTGCCCCGAGGGATTCAACGAGACTCGCCGCATCGCGTTCGCCAATTACGCGACGATCGTTCTGTGGCTCGCGTTCGTGCCCCTCTATCTGGCTTCGATCAGCAACGTGATTAGGGCGATCACATTGGCGCTCTCGCTGTCGCTGAACGGCCTGGTTCAGCTGCTCTGCCTGTTCCTGCCGAAAGTCTACGTGGTGCTGACCAAACCGGAGAAGAACACGAGGGAGCTGGTCATGTCGAGGCCGATTCACGTCGGCGGCGGTTCGTCTAATCCGACGGCAATGTCGCCGGCCGAGGCATCCCCTCGGCTAGCCTCGCCATCTCCTTCGCGTTCGCCTTCACCTTCGGTCCGATCCGGTCTCCATCTATAAACAGGCTTCATCGCTCTCGAAATTAAGGAAAAACGGGAATGAGCGGAAAGGGAGGTTGACAAAATTCGATGTAATAGAGACGTAAGCTGTATTTCTAGATTTCTAACAGAGCTGTTTCTACGCAACCGACAACAGAGAACGAACGGGAATGAGAAATACGCGCGATAAAAAGTCAACGTCAACGATAATAAAATGAAAACGTTTTACGAAACGCGTGAACCGTTTGGCGAACTCGACGATCCGTCGCGCGTCGACGACCTCTCGAGATTCGCCGATCGAGGAGTTCGCTCTTGGAAGACATCGATCCCCGAAAAAACTGCGCGACATCGCGTGTCGCCTAGATCCGGTGCAAACTCGAGTGCACGTTACTTATGCGAGACACGAAAAAACGAAACTTATGCTAAGGACGACGAGGTTCGCGCGAGCTCCGGTCCGAACGCGCGAAGCTGCGAAATACACGAGAAACCTAACAAGAGTCGATTGAGCATTGAGCAGTCGAGTTGAGCGATCCGTGCGTTTCGCATACAAACGAACGGAGAACGATCGATATCTGGTCTGGAGTCGCGCGTAGCCTACGCCGTCCTATGCGAAGCACGCCCTCCTCGCCAGAGGTCCGCGTTAACTTCGCTATAAAGGCCTTTCATGGACGGAACGATTGATAAGGGAACGCAGCAATTCTCGCCGCGATTCGCCGCGCTCTCGATTCTTGTATATGTATACTTATGCTATACCGTATATACGCTATACATTATGTGTATGTACAATTTGATATTGCTTTCGATCTCGGAGATCGGCGGAAACACTGCTTGAGGCGGCAGACCCGTTTCGAAGATTACAAGGGTGCGGGATGCGCCTCCGCATTTCTCGATAATGCAAAGGTGGGATGATTTTTTCAGTAGTTAAAAGCGCTAGGTAAAAGATCAGGCCGCGATCGCCCTCAAAAGTCCTATTTGTACGTTTGCGAGGCGTAATTTTCGCAGCTTTATGGAAATAGCTACATGCACAGCTTTATGCTTCCGGATAATGCAAATTACAAATAAATTACAGTAACTTCCCTATGAATCGGGAAGTTAACAAGTCAGTGATTTCGGCGCCACAGGTTCGATCACATATTACTCACAAATATTGCTTGTAAGTAATATTTGATCGAACCTGTGGCGCCGAAATCATTAACTTGTTTATTTGCGTTATCTACGATCGACATAATGGAATATTAATGCAAATTACGCCTTGTGAACGTAAAAACAGGACTTTTGAGGGCGATCGCGGCCTAGATTGATCTTTTATCTAGCGTTTTTGACTACTCAAGAACCCCATCTTTACATTATCGAGGAATGGGAAGACGCATTCCATAATCTTGCAGTCCTGGAAGAAATGAGTCCACCTCCTCAAAACGAACTCTCGCGATCTCTTCGAATTTGAACGGACTCGGGGCTGGGAGTCATAGCGGGATTGTCGTAGGCGTAGTCCAGGGTGGTATCCTCGCTCGGATGTCTTCCGGACAGGGACAATGTGGTCGTGGTCGTGTTCGGTGTGCTGTTGTCGGCCCCGGTACAGTTCTCCGCGGTTTCGTTCCCGCGTCCTTGTCCTTGACTCTGCACCTGCACTTGTATCTGCCCGCTCCCATTTCCGTTTCCACTTCCGACCGTCTTCTGTCTTACGATCCCTGGATCGCGGGCCGGTGCGACTGTAGCGCTAATCGTTGGCATCGCGAGCTTCGGTCCGTTTCGCCTGTGCGCGCCCGTCTCCACGTCCTCCGGCTTGTTGTTGTTCTCGTGATTATTGTGTTTGTTAACCGAAGTTGTCTGAAACGGCGAGAGGTCGAGGAGAGAGTCCGATATACGCGAAAATTTTTAATCTTCGATGGGACTCACCTTCGTCCAAGTTCCGAAGAACGTTCGGTGGAAAGCGCCACCGATGGTTTTCCATTTGACGAACCTGTTTGCGAGCAGGCATGCAGCCACTACTAAAGAGAGGAAGGCCACGGCGATAGCTGCCGTCGCGAAGCTCCACAATTTGCTCACTTCATCTGTAAATCGGAGCGAACTTTTCTTGTAGTTTGTCGTTGAGTGATCGCCGCGGTCTCCGCTTAAGGGGGTAGTCTATGCGCTAGTTACAACTAGAATCTTACTAGAATCTTACTAGAAAACATGGGTTTGCGCGCTTCGGTTGTTTGACCTTATTTGAGCAAATTTTGGGCTGCGTGTGGGCTCATTCTAAAGAGGAAGGTTCATCACACTACGCTCTGGTCATGAGGTCAACGAGATTATGTTTAATATGTATAATATAAGGGCCCAAAGTAGAGAAAAAATCTAGGAAAAAAACCCGCAGATTTCAATGCATTTTTCTGTCTCTAAAAGACTTTTTAACTGCTCAGATGACCAGAGCGCAGTGTGATGAACCTTCCTCTTTAGAATGAGCCCTCACCCAGCCCAAAATTTGCTGATATAAGGTCAAACAACCGAAGCGTGTAGACCCATTATTTCGACCCAAACTCTAGCAGGATTCTAGTAAATTAGCAAATAACTAGAATCCTACTAGAATTTGGGTCGAAAAAATGCGTTTACGCGCTTCGGTTGTTTGACCTTATATTAGCAAATTTTGGGCTGGGTGAGGGCTCATTCTAAAGAGGAAGGTTCATCACACTGCGCTCTGGTCATCTGAGCAGTCAAAAAGTCTTTTAGAGACAGAAAAATGCATTGAAATCTGCGGGTTTTTTTCCTAGATTTTTTCTCTACTTTGGGCCCTTATATTATACATATTAAACATAATCTCGTTGACCTCATGACCAGGGCGTAGTGTGATGAACCTTCCTCTTTAGAATGAGCCCACACGCAGCCCAAAATTTGCTCAAATAAGGTCAAACAACCGAAGCGCGCAAACCCATGTTTTCTAGTAAGATTCTAGTTGTAACTAGCGCATAGACTACCCCCTTAAAGGTCGGTTTATCTTAGCCAGTCCGGCAGCACCTTACATACCCTGGTTTTGTATCCAGTATTTTCTACATTTCTCAATATTTCTTTTCGAAACTGTCGGTCCATCTAGCTAGAGCATGTCGATGGTTCCCTGCCGTGCGTGGCACAAAAGAAAAAGTTGCGCCAGACGTCTGGCTGGCTAAGATAAACCATAGACCGTAGACTCTCGTTTCCAGGATTGAAAGTAGTGTTCCTGATTTCTCAACACTTTTCATTTCTCGAGAAATGAGATATAAGACTATACTTCTCGAGAATTCTCGAGAATTTTTAATAAAATGAAAAAATTTTGGAAAACTTGTGATATTTGGAATATCGTTAATAATATTTATCGGAAGCGCAAAAACATTAATTCAATGATTTGAGGCTTTCACAGCCCGGCATCATACAGTTATTTCTGTTGAGGTTTTCGGGTGTAAGCCGTGTCCTAAAGGAAGAGATTTCCCAACGTTTCGCAAGCATTGCAGCTAGCTTCATCAGGGGGTTGGAAGACACACTGATACTGTGGTGTGTGCCTGATTTGTGCTCCACTTATATAGTGGAGGTTGCTCATGTTCTGGTTCAGTGAGCACCAATCAAAGTAGACTTTTAATTGGGCGGCCCGAAAACCTCAACAGAAATAACTGTATTAATTCAATGTTGATTCCAGTCCAATATGTACAGGGTGTAAGAAAATGTTTGATCTTGGCTGCCATAGGCGTATTCTACATCTTTGGATCGGTGAAGATCTTTAAAAAAAAGTTGCCACAAAATTGTTCTTGACCTTGAATTTTACGGTCACATTTTTTTATTATTTTTATAATATTGTATTTTTATTGTATCTTTTTATTGAAAAGTGTCAAAGGAACCATGGGTCAGAACTCAACCGTTTCGCCAGAAATTGATGCAGAAGTTTTGTCGGCTATAAGATGAATTTTATTGATAGAAGTTGGAGATTTTACATTGAAATGCTAGTGTTGACATAAACAATGTGTGTGTGAGCGCGCGCACTCACATAGTTTCCAAATGCTTCATCTATTGCGCAAAGCATTTGTCGGCTATTTATATATTTTCGCACCATGATATTATATTACACATAAATGACCACTGTAACCAAAAGCTAGACACAAACTACTAAACGAATGTAGAAGATACCTCGACAAAAGAACGGTATTAGCTGGCTCTGACGGACGTTTCTGCCTTATATATCCGGTTTCTTATATATCCGATGCTCGCTCTTACATTCCTTTTGAGCTACCGAAATCGGAAAATCTCCAAAGAACGTTTTCGGTGTCTTTGGTGGCTGCCGCTTTACGATCACGCTATCGGATCCTTATGGCGGCAACTACATAGGCTCCGCACCGAGGCGGCGCATCACCGCTGCGCCGCGCTTGTGCCGATCGTGCACACACACACACACACATTATGTTTATGTCAACAACTAGAATTTCAATTTGAAATCTCCAACTTTTATGAATAAAATTCATCTTATAGCCGACAAAATTTCTACATCAATTTCTAGCGAAACGTTTGAGTTCTGACCCATGGTTCCTTTGGCACTTTTCATCCCCATGATGCGTAGAATACAATGCAACAATAACAAATTTGACCTTGAAATTCAAGGACAATTTTGCGGCAATTTTTTTTTACAGATCTTCACCGATTCGAAGATGTAGAATACGCCTATGGCAGACAAGATCAAACATTTTCTTACACCCTGTACATTAGGGTGGACCTAAGCTATACTTGGAGAAAAATTTTTATCGAGATACAATGCACGCAACTATCCAGTATTGTTTCTTTAAGTGAGAAAAAATTTGTGCAAAGTTTGAAATCGATCGGATAAAAGGATGACGTGGCGCACTTAAATTGAAAATTTGGAAAATTGTGAAATTCACGTTAACTATGGAACATGGCACATCGTTGGATTTGTCTCTTTTTTCTGAATAGGAATATAGAATAATTATTTTAGATAAAAATAACGATGACCTTGAAATTTCGAAATATGATTTTCAATTAATTTTTTGATTTTGCCATTATATTTACCTTATTGAACAGTGCAAATTTCTCCTCTGACATTTTCTCGTATAATCACAAGTAACAGAGATATTTAAATAACTATATTAAAATGTCGCATATTTTGACTGATGGTAAGACATACAGTGAGTGTACAAAGTATTCGTACACTTTTTGAAAACTAATAACTTTTTTATAATTGTACCAGACGACCTGATTTTTTGTAATCAATTAGAAGTATTGGTTTACGAAATGATATGCAAAAAAGATTTTCCAAAAATTATAATTTACAAGGTTACATGCAAAAATAAAAAAGGCATTTTTCTTAACTTTTTTATTTGGGTCCTTAATGAAAATTTAAAATATATGTTTAGTAGATCTATGTTAGTTATGAACGTGCTACAAGCGGTTAAAAATTGTGAAAATCGTAGTTTTACACGACTTTTGATCAGTTTCTGCTTAAAATCCACAGAATCGTACATCTTTCGATGCGTGTCGTTTTTTTCTGCGTGAACCGATTTCGATTAAATTTTTAGTATGTGTATAACTAACATAGATCTACTAAACATATATTTTAAATTTTCATTAAGGACCCAAATAAAAAAGTTTAAAAAGATGACTTTTTTATTTTTGCATTTAACCTTGTAAATTATAATTTTTGGAAAATCTTTTTTGCATATCATTTCGTAAAACAATGCTTCTATTTGATTATAAAAAGTCAGATCGTTTGGTACAATTATAAAAAAGCTCTTAGTTTTTAAAAAGTGTACGAATACTTTGTACACCCACTGTACGTATTTGTTCGTTTTCGAAAATATGTTATGAAATAGTTCCTAGATTTAAGTTTCTCGAGAATACTGTAATTTCTCGAGAAATAAGGAACACTAATTACAAAGGTACGGGATGCGTCTTCTCATTTCTCGATAAAGCAAAGATGGAGTTCTTCAGTACTCAAAAGCGCTAGATAAAAGATCAATCTAGAACGCCCTCGAACATCCTGTCTTTACGTTTACGAGGCGTAATTTAATTAAAAAGCTGTGCATGTACATGCTGCCGAATAATGCAAATTACGCCTCGCAAACGTAAAAATAAGACTTTTCAGGGCGATCGCGGCCTAGATCGATCTTCTACCTAGCGCTTTCGACTACTGAAAAAGCCCATCTTCGCATTATCGAGAAATGCGAACCCTTGCAATCCTAGAAACGAGTCTACCCCCTTAACGTTCGAGTGCGCGAATACTCGCCATCTACTTACTTCGCAGATCTTCGTACTGATGCTCCATACGTGTCACCAGGTACGCTGCAAACGAAATGGTCGAACATTTGGAGATATCGTCGTCATATGGGAAGGAATTTTCGATAGCTGGCGAGTGTTTGACGATTCTGACGCGACCTCGTCCCCGTGGCACTCGATCGGGAGAGAAAAAAAAGATCGAAGAAGGAAGGCACGTGCCTACGACCTACAACTTACAACGACACTTACAACGAAAATGACTACTTACATGTATAGAGTATGAGTATGCATGGGATGTAGGGAACATTGGGAGAAAAGAGAGGTCGAGGAGAGGAAAGGGAAGGTAGGAGAACGAGCCAGCGAGTAGGGGAATGTTCGGGCGGAAGGGGTGGTAGGCAGGTAGGCAAGCAGGTAAGTTACCAGGTAGGCAAGCAGGCAGGCGCAGGAATGAGTCATCGAACGCGTCGCGTGTGGGAAGTCGACGGAGGGACGTTGGTCAGGTGTAAAGTCAACGGACTCGAGCCTACCTTCTGCGCGGATGTACGGCTCTTGGCTTGGGAAGCGCTTGGCCTACTACAACCTGCGTTTTCTTTCTCTCGATCGATTTCGAAACGCGGTTACCACGTTCGTGTCCTTAACGACTCGGCGTGAAACGTTCGCGGCGTACTCCCGCCAGCTTCGAAATTCAAAATCCCCGAGCTCTTACCTCGACAATAAGCGTTGCATTCCTTCTCCAGATAGTTGCCCTCGTCGCAAATGTTGGAGCACGGCGTGCACAGGCTGTTGTGCTTGTTGCAATAATGGGTGACGGCACATTCGTCGCCGCAGTTGTCTCTCCTCGCATTCATTCCTTCGGCCATCGGACCCGCGATCAACAGCCCTACGGCGAGAACGATGATTCTCATGTTGGCTCGAGAGCCGAGAGCAGAGACTCGAACACTCTTCGATCGCGCTCGCTTTCGCTCTCGGTCTCCGCCGGCGGTTCTCCTCTACTCAACGTCGATCGACCGAAACGTCTTCGACGAGAGCCATGTTCGTCCTGAAACTATCGCGCGATAGACTTACATTAGAATAGAATCGCGCTCAACTTTCGAAAGGAAAAACGGGCGTGCGAACGCGACAGAGCATCCAGTTGGAAAGTCGGACAAAGAGAGATGCACCCCGTGGCATGAGTCACCGGCGCGTCGGTATCGCGCGTCGAACCAGGTTCGAACGATCCTTGTTTCGCCTTAGCGTTCGTCCGAGTCTCGCCACACTGCACCGCGTTGTATTACGTTGCGTCGGGTCACGTCGCCTCGCGTTTCGATCGTTCGCGTGCTATCTTCGATCCGTTTTACTCTCGGAAATACCGATGCGTCGCTACGTGGCGCAACATCGCCGTCCGTTTGCCAGTTCCGGCTCGTTCTCTACCGCTCCGACTCCGAGCTGGCATTCCGGTTCTCTCTCGATTTTGGCGGGTGTTGGCGACGCGATCGTCCACATCGCGTTCCGCGAGTCATTATCGTGAAAAAGATGCAGAGAAAAACGGAATAGAACGAAGGTAAACGAGAGAGCGAGCGAGATGGAAACTGTGGTCGTACCTGGCACCTTACGGTACCGAATCGACAACGCATGGATCGCTGCAAGGACATCGCGTCGCGTTGCAGCGTCCATGAAAAGAGATGTACACGGCGTTCGAAACTCGAACACGAAACTAGGAAATCCGGAAAGCGGTTTTTCCTACGGAGAGATCGGATCGTAGCTGTTCAGTCGGTCGATCGACGACAGGAATGTCGTCCGACCGGTTTTGACTTTGCGAGCGCGTACCCGCCACGCCGTAAGCCACGAGAAGTTGCGAGAACCGAGCGAAACTTCGATGCCTGGGCAGAGCGATTCCTTCGAAATGGCGGAATCTGGTCGGCGCGTCCTCTCGTCTTCGATCGCCGACTGCTCGCGATCTCTGTTCGGCTCGGATCGCGATTCACGAGCGTGGATCGATGCGTCTTTTCGTTACGTTGCGTCACCCGGCTCGGAAATTCGATCGCGAATCCTCTTACTTGACTATCCTAGCGATGACGGGCGGTCGCGACTCGGTGGATCCTTGATCGGCAAACTCGATGAGGTCGTCGAGTGAAACCTTCGAGCTCGCACATCGTCGACGATCCGAAAGCGCGTCGCCTCCTCGAGCGGTCGCGGTCAACTGCCGATCGCTATCCCTGCCAGCGCGAGCCAGCAGCAGCAGGCTACCACCTTTCCTCCTGCCACTACCGCCTGCAGCGCACCTGAATCCCACCTCGCCGCCTTCCCGACCGAGTCGAGTCCACGGATTGCCGTGCCCCTCGCTCCGCTTCGTTCCTCTCCATCTGCGTGACGATGTTACCTGTTCGATGGCCCCTACTCCGCTCGTCCCCGAAGACAACGCGACTTACCTGTTGCGAGGAGTGCTCGATAACGCTGCTGCGTTCCCGCGGTTCGTTGAGTTAAGGTTGTCGCTCACTAGAACGCCCCGGCGCCCACCCGGCACCGCGCGGCCTCAGCTGTTTTGGATTTCTTCTATGTATTTTAATTGATGTGCGCACATCCATTTAAAATACATAGAAGAAATCCAAAACAGCTGAGGCCGCGCGGTGCCGGGTGGGCGCCGGGGCGTTCTAGTGAGCGACGACCTTTATTGTGAACCGAACCGCCATCTCTGCAACACGCGTGTCCCGGATAAGCATGTCGACGTTGAAACCTACGTTTCGGGGTTGGACAGAGTGAGACAATGCTACGAGTTCAATTGCGCGTTCGCGCTTTATTGTTTCTTTATCGAACGTCGGATCGAGTGGCGTCTCGAACACCGACTCGAACTCGGCCTTCGTACCGCACAAGGTCGTGGGACAACTTCTCCGTTACTGTTCGTACAAAATATATATCATTGTAACGATTTGTATCTACGATAATCGATTTGTAATAATAGTGGTAATAATAATAATAGTAATAATAATCATAATCGTCATCGTCATCGTCATCGTTATCGTCATCATCATCATCATAATACTATACAACGTTAATAATAATAACCATCAAAATGACAATGACCTCTAAGAACGACGGGACAGGTAATAGAGAGGGCTGAGAAGGAGGAGAAGAAAGAAGGAAAAAATTGCAAACGATTCGTCAGTCTGTATCGCGTTAGCGAATGCGTTCTAGGCGCTCGTGCTACTTCTCCGTTTCCCGTTGGCAATGTACGATTTCTCGACGATGGCATTTTGGACTCGGACGTCTGGCACCAAACGGAAAAAATCGAGATTGATTAACCGCTATCAAAGTCGATTCTTTGAACCGTAGAGGTTGCGGGAACATCGCGTCCTCGAGAGAGATAGAAAGACAGGAGGAGGGAGAGAGAGAGAGAGACAGGGAAAGTGGGTTGGAAAACGGGTGAAAGAGAAGTGGCAATCGCGACTAGACGAATCGCGAGATCTTGCGGATTTCACAGATTATATCGATGCGCCGGCTTCTGATCAAACGGCGCGACGGTGCAACGGCGCTAAGTTGGATCGCTTTCGTGTTTTCCGACTGGTCGAAAGCGTGCGGCGTGCGTGGTCTGGCGTCTGGCGTTTGGCGTCGGTTGGTCGATTCGCCGAGAACGACGAGGAGGGCGCGACACGCTCTCCGGTCGCGTTACAGTTACAGGCTCCACTTGCTGTAACTGCAGAGACACAAACTCCAGCAACCCGATCGCGTCGAGGCGTTCTCGGAAGGCCGTTCGAGGCTATCGGGCCGCCGAAAATCCTATCCTCGTAGAGAACCGTCGCCGGCGAATCTCTCGGAATGATCGTTCGCGGTGACGACGAATCGTCGGGTGGTCTCAGCCGGGGAGGATGGCGAAGACGGGGAAGGCGGAGAGGGTGACGCTCCGTCGTCCTCCGTCATCGGTAGAGACGCCGGAACCACATTCTGCACGTAATGCGTCAATCTTGTGGGCAACGAGCCCGCGTTCAGCTGGTAGAACGCGATCAACTGTAGCAAATCGTAAAACTTGGTCACTCCCTTGTCGAGTGTGTACAGCCAGCAGTTGCATCGCTCGTCGAAAACCTGAAACATCGTCGTTGTGTGCTTAGAATTAGTCGGTGTCGCTCGGATGGAAATATAATAATCGCGCGATTTTTGTCGGGGGTCGTCTACTACGCGATTGAAGTCGAGTGTCTAGTCATTCCACTGCCGGCCAACGTTGCGCCGCGTAGAGCGGCGATGATAGATCTCGGCTCGGGTATATCGGTGTGAACACCACAATATTCACTCGAGTGAATCGAATTTTCAAACTTGTTAATTTTCATTATTTTTCTATGGGACTTTCACTAACTCAACTCTGGCAATTCTCTGATTAAAATGACACCAAACACGATATAAATTCAACTATATTTAGCGAAGATCAGCGTATTGGAAAGAGAGACGCGAGCAAACACCGTCGCCAGCACAGTTCAAAGGCCCGCGTTGTCGCTCTTCTTCGTTGCGTTTGAAACTTTCATCGTCGATTAAATCACTAAATTCAGTTGAAATTATATCGTGTTTGGTCTCATTTTGCATTAGAAAAATGCCACGAATATGTTGGTGAAAGTTCTATAAAAAAAAATAACGAAAAATAAAGAAGATTAAATTTTGGTGTTACATCGTGATGACGCACGGGCCTTTAAACAGTGCCGGCGAAGGCGACACGCTTCGGCCACGCGATACCATTTCATTCTGCCCTTCGCTATCTTCGGCTCGTCGATTGAAGTCTCGGCGCGGTCGACGCAGTCATTGAACAATAATTTCCCTGCGCAATATTTGACGGTGCAGCACACAGGCTGTTTGACAAAAATCGCGCGATTACTGTACATAGAATGGAGAGATAAGCAGAGAAGAATACAGGAGAGGCGCTTACCGGCTGGATTTGCGCGTGAAACACTTTGTCGCTGTATTTGTAGGTCAACACGTACGCGCCCAAGTTGCTCTTGCTTTCACGGACCAGGAACACTCTGAAACCACCGAAACGATAGAGATAGACGATCGTTGAGGTCGAAACGGGTTTTGGTAGGGCGGCAGGCGCGTCGGCCAATTTTTAACGGCGCAGCGGTATCTTACCCATCCACGGAACCATGATCCCTGACGATGGCCGCCGCGATGTCTCTCTTGAGTCCTCTGTGGAACCACGGCTGCAAAACGTGGATCCCGTCGTCGAGTCCGTGCAGTCTGACCACCGCGCAGCCCGGCGGCGGTCTCGAGAACGGCCTCCAGGTCCGCCTCCAATCGATCCCCTCGCTCTCCGCGATACCCTTTGCTTCCTTCGGATCGTCCACGATCCTGCCGACGCTTCCCGTAAAGTCCATGGCCACGAGCGACCGCACCGAATCCTATTGAACAAGCCGTCGATTCGTGAAAACTGAACAATGAGAAACATCCAGGATGTTTCGGAAATAAAGGGTAGAAACGCGGCTTCTCGAAACAAGGCTGTCGAAAGGTTCAAAGTAAAAAATTGATCGACGCCAGTCTACGCCTGTTGCCAGGCCGACAATACCGAGTCGCAGCAGGAGCCGATGGTCGACGAGGTGTGTCCCCCTTTGGTCCTTCGCGCATGGACCTCTAAACTTCTAAAACTTTGTACGCGGCGATACTTCTATAGATCGATAAACGCAAAATTCCGAAAAACCGCGCGCCGACGAATACGATACCGCTCTGTTCGGCGAATGCATCGGGAAGATCGCTCTGTTTCGCGAGGAGGCGGCGCAGGAGAGGGGAAGACTGTCCAGGGGTGCAGGACGGACCGCTTCCATGCTCGGTCGGAACGGATCAACGTTCCGGGAAGCAGTACTCGCGAATCCAGGGGACGGCTTCGAGCTCTGTCGGCGATGTGAGAGAAACCCGCGCTCGGAGCAGAGAGAAACGAAGGGAGAGAGAGAAAGAAAGAGAGAGAGAGATCGTTCAATGTCAAGGTTGTAGAAGCGCAGGCGCGCAAAATCGACCGACTCCGTCCGAGCGACCGAGATCGCTGTCGACGAGATACGCGGATCGCGCCGTGCAACTAGAAACTAGAAAGAGCGAACGCGGCTGCAGATCGAATTGAAACCAGGGGGAAAATAAGGAACAGAGGAATCGGATCGTTTTCGTCCGAGCGACACGATCGACTCGATCGAATTGGTTTGAGACACAGATGCCTAGCTCTATTGGTCGTAACATTGAAATGACTTCGCGAACCGGAGAACTACGCGAGCGGCTAGTCTATCGCGCGTAGCCTCGATTTCGGTTTCCGTTCCGAAACGGGAACGGTACGAAACGGAGAGAATCGTGCGGTGCAGTGCAGTGCAAAGCGACTCGACACGGAACGAGCACTCGCGTAGGCCCCAGATGATCGATAGCCGACTGCGCGTAGCAACGGCCGACAGCTTCGGGTGCTTCGGTGTTTGTTTCCGTCGTAGCCTTCTACCTTCCACGCGAGAATCTACCGAAAACTGACGCTCGAACACTCACGTTGGACACATTGTAGGTGGAGTATTCCTTGGCGCTATCCCCGCTGGGTTGCTCGCACTGTTTGTTCTTGTAAGCTCTGTAGTTGTCCCTGAGCTGCTTGCCGTACTGCGAAAACAGAAACTCTGAGCGTGTCGCGGACGTCGAGCCGGGGAAAACGCTGAGAAAGGATCGAAAGCAAAAGGGTGGAAGGGCCGCGAAGCGACGCGTGAGAAAAGTATCGGGATTCCTTATTATATGTTATATGTGTTACCTTGGCGAGTCTCATGGCCGTGAGCCAGCAAACGCGGGACCTTTCGGTTTGGAAAGCGACAACCTTGAGTCCGGATTCTCCGGCCAGGGTACTTTTGGTTTCTCCGGTATTGGACGGTTTGAGGCACAGGCCCCACTCGAAGGGTGCGTGGAAACGCCACTTTGCGTTCGCGATCTTGTACACCACGAAATCCGACAAGTGGGCAAAAGTAGTCAGTTGCTCGGTCTCCTGAAAGCATTCGATCGAAGGAACATTAGTCGTGGGAACGAGAGTGCTCGCGAAACACGATCGATTCGTTCGTTTCCCGGTCGACGGTCAACGGTCAACGTTCAACACCGTTGATTATCGTCTTCGTCTTCTTCGCCTTCTTCACCGTCGTCGCCGTCGTCGCCGTCGCGTCGTCGCCACAACCGTTTCGCCTCCTCTCCGATCTCCGCCAAGGCCGTCGAGGGAATCCCGGCCTCGGACATCCGAAAAACGTTCGATTTCTGATCGCTCGATCGATTATAACCGCGCGTACGCGCTTGCTGTTACAGCGATCGCGACCGCGAAACGCCGACTCGGCCGAAAGTATCGCGAGCACGGCAATGACGGCAACTGCGATGTCGGCAGAGAGCAGGGCAGATCAGACCAAAGTGAGATAAGGTAAGGTCGGATAAGTCGGACCGTGAACAGAGGAACGGAGGAACAGAGGTGTGGCGATGGTCGCGAGCGGAACCGGTTTTCGAGTAGTTTCAGAAGCGCGATCTGTCATACGCGCGGAAACGCGACGAGCGAGCGATCATGCGAGCCTATACTTTCGTGCGAATTAGAAAACGCGGATCGTGGATCGAAGATCGGGATGGATCGCGCGTTACAAATTCTAAGATGGAGCGGCAACCGAACGGTTGAACGAGCAAGGCCAAGCTTACGAGACGCGAGAACAGCATCCACTCGTAAACCGATTGTAAATCGAAGGTAAGTGGGCCAACCAGGTTGTGCGAGGCAATTACGGTAATAATACGAGGAGATATAACGGGAGGCGTTTTGCGAAACGAGTGGCAACCGAGAGGGAAAAAAGCGAGTCGCGCGGACACGAAAAGGAGCGCTCGAAGAACCGAACGAGTGGGTGGCGCGAAACAAGAAGAAAAAAAGGACGCGACATCCAATGTCACGTATGCGCGTTTCTTGTTTCTTTCCATCTCGAGTTCCGTGTCCTTGCGTTATCGTGTCGCGCGGTTCATCGAGCGTGCCTACCGCCAGATCGGACACTGCCTGCGTTTCGAATCAGCGAATCGACGAATCGAAGGAGCTAGCGGTAGCCGACGCGGCGGTAATAGGGAGAGCGTGCGGCACGCGATACACCACGGATTTCCTACGAAAAGGAAACCTTGTGTACGCGCAAAAGCGCGCGACGCTTTGTCATTATTGGATTCACCGTAATGGAATTTCCGCGTCCTTGCACGATGTGAAATTTTTCGCGCGTCCTCCGCTTCTCGAGACGACGAAACGTTCTCGCGGCTGACGCGACGCGATCCGACGCGATCCGAACCGACCCGAACACCCGTTTCTCGTTTCGCTCGGTTACGCAGCAATTCGCGATCCTCCATTCTCTATTCGCCATCCGCTATCCACCATCCGCTGCTCAACGCGACGGATGAACGTCGGTGGGAGAGGGAGGCCGGTATATCGCGGCGAGCGAGTCGTCACGTCGCGTCGATCGGATGTCGTAGACCCAAAACCCTAGAAAAGCACCGTGGCGCGAGTAACGTCAGCGATTCAAAGGGTACGCTCCTTTCGGCCTAACTAATTAGCGGTTTAGCGGAGGAATCGTCGATCGTCCGATGGCTTCAACCGACGACAGCGACGGCCAAGCCGACAGAAGGCGATGCCGATTGCCGAAGCCGATCAGCATCGAGGAGCACAGCCAAGCTAGAGAGGAAGAAAAACAGAGAAAATATAGAGAAATCGAGACGAAAGGTAGACAAGGCGAGATAGATGCACGCGGAAATGGTTAGGCGGATAAGTGGGTAAACGGCTGGGCCTAGGCACGATGCATCGGAGAAAGACGGGGAGAGCGTGAACGTGTCGGGTCGAGAGTTTATAAGTTGAGAGAAACAAAGAAACAAACGGACAGAGACCGAGAGGGAAAACGGAAGCGAGAGGTACGGAAGCGAAGCTTGCTTTCGCGTGCACGCGCGACTCCGCGACCGCTCTGCGTCCAGAGAAAACTGCATCGTCGATTCGTCGATTGCGCCAAACTCGTCGTTCTCGGTGCGAACGCGTCCGTTCCGAGCACTCGCTGAATCTCGTTTCGACGGGACCCAGGCTTGTGGCACTTCCTCTGCGAATCCAACGACTTTCTCGCGCTGCGCAACGATCGCAGATAACACCGTTGCTGTACATCGCAGCCGAAACGACAGGAACCGCGGCGATTCTTGTCCCGTTCTCTCGCATTTCTGTTCTCTCTTCAACGAGCAAAGAACGTGAAAACGGTGGCAGCGACGAAGTTCCGCTGGAGGAGTCAACGAGTTTCGACTTACCCCGTTACCCCTAATTACGAGCGACGACAAGTCGATTTCGCCGTTCGCCGCTTGTCGTTTGTCGCGCATCTAAACCTCCAGGTTTGGCTTTCGGCCACTGTTTCAGCGAGTTGGGAACTTCCCGCAATAAATTCACGATCACAACGACGAGCTCGAACAATTTCTGATCCCGCGACGCGTCGCATCGTCTCCGTCCAAAAAGAATTAGAAGAGGGATGCGTGTCCTCGGTGCTGGATGACAAACCGTTCTCGCGACGAATTCGTCCTTCCGTCTTTCCCGATGGTCCGTTTCTCGTGGTCGCCGACCCCGCGACGCCTCTACGACGTTCCTTCGACAATCTTTTCGACCCGTCCGTTTCCATCTCTCGTAGCGGCGTATCGACGACTACGCGCAACGACGATGAGCCCCGCCGAGGGTATCGGGCTAGGTGGTGGCAACGGTGTCGGCGACGGTGCCGGTGCCCGGACCTCGGTGCTCCGAAGCCCGTTGCACGGTGGCGATGCCGATGCTCGCGAGTTGCGACAGCTGCGACGACGGCGACGATGACGGTGGCGGTGGAGATGGCGATGGCGATGGCGACGGCGATGACGATGACGATGACGATGGCGGTGACGGTGCGCGAGGATGCCGAAGGCAAAGGGGGGGATGGACGAGTGCAATGGCGAGGGAGGAACGAAGGAAGGGGTTACTTGTCGAGGCTGCGGGAGTTTGGAGTAGGGAGCGAGCGAGCGAGCGAGCGTACCAACCAGCTACAGTAAAACAGGGACGGAAACAGAGAAGCAGAGAGACAGAGTAGAAGAGAGACAGAGAGAGAGAGGAGAGAGAGTGAGTGAGAAAGACAAAGTAAGAGAGAGAGAGAGAGAGAGAGAGAGAGTGTGAGTGAGTGAGTGAGTGAGAGGGAGAGACAAATAGACGATCTACCGGCAACGGCAGACTGCGCGACGACGCCGATCTTCTTCTTGCTCGATTCACAGCTGTTTTCCCGTTGGTCGGAAAGAAGACGTCGATATCGGCGTTGGCGTTGGCGTCGCGACGTCGCGACCGATCGGTCCCGCGACACGGCGCGGCGTCGATGCGGCCGGTCGCGATTCAAAGGAGGGCGACGTCGGCGACGACGAAAGAGGCGTAGGAGGCGCACGCGCGCATCGCCTCCCAACGACGTCGGGTCGACAACTGACGGCGGAACGGCCTGCTGCTCGCCGGTACCCTCGTGCATCGCGTATCGCGTCGGACAAAGATCCGAAGGTTGCCGAATCGCGCCGCGGAAACAACCGAGGTTCGCAGTCAGCTGGTTACCCGGCGGCGACGCAGGCCGCAGCTGCGCCTCGCTCTTCGCTTCCTCGATTCCTCGCTACATATCTCGCTACATCGTTGCCTCGCCAACTTTCCCGAATCAGCTGGCCGCTCGCTCGACCCCTTCCCACATTCTTCCCGTTTACCCATTTTTCCTTTTTCTCCCTTTTTCCCCCCTTTTTCTCCCCTCTTTTCCTCTTTTTCCCCTTCGAGGCGAAATCGACCGTGCCTTCGGCTTCTCCCGTTCAACATTCCGCGGTCCTCGTCCTTATCCGCGAAGTTCTTATTCACGCGGGCTTCCATTTCCGCCCGTCGCCGAATTTCGCTTTCCTCTCGAGACACCGAGACACCGAGACGCCGGGATGCCGAGACGCGACGCGACGCTACGACGCGACGTCGAGCGTCCCACGAGATCGAACAAACACCCGGTTCTCGAGAATCAGCAGGACCGACGAAGGAGAATTCCTTGGATTTTCGATTTTGGCTTCTGCGTTTAGGCTTCGGGTTTCCTGTTTTGGCAAAAACGGGCGACAGCTGGAGACGCGATCGTTACCGTTTCCGAAAGTAATTCGAGGGTCGATCGATGCGGGTTGTTCGCTGGCAGGGTGGCGGCAGGCTGACAAAAACCATAACACGAGGGGCGAGCAACGTGCGAGCCCAATCGAAAGAAAAGAGGAGAACGAAAGGGAATACGCGGTTTCGCAAATTCGTTGGCAGAGGCGTTTGCGACGCGGAGCGATGTCGCAACGGCACGCGGTGACGAGAGCTGTCGAATAGCCGTGCCCGTGGCGAGAGCTGGAGAAAAGACGCGTTTCGAAATTTCGCTACGACGGGTGTTTGCTCGCAACGCACGATTCGCGACGGTTGCGAATTCGCTCCGGCTAAGCTGGCGCTCGGTCTCTCCGATCTCTCGGCGTTTTACGCGGCCCACGGTTTCTTTCCGCGCCGTTAACGATTAAGATTAACGATCTACGGTTATCGATTTACTTGCAGTTCTCGCCGCAGAGCCCTTCGGCTGTGAATCGTGTCTCCTTTTCGAAAAACGAGCCCAATGTTTCGCCAACGATGCAGCTGGCACTCGCTCGGCGGCTGCAACCACGCACTCGCGATCGGTACCGCTGCGCCGGCTCGCGATAACATTGAATTTCTCTTCACGATTTACCCAGATCTCGCATCGTTTCGACTCGCCGAGGCCATTCCGATTGCGGGTTCGCTCCTAGCTTTGTTGCGACCGCGTCCAAAGCGACGGCGACGATGACAATGGGTTCCAGGCTCCGATTTGCCGTTCGGTCCCGATAAAGAACACGCAAACCGCAACCAAACCAACCAAGAAGTCAAAACGATCAACGTATCGCGCGAAATGGTCGCGTATTTCTACCGATAGTACTAAAAACGATGGTTACACGGTTGGGAAATACGCGAAATTTGGCTGACCGCCAAAAACCAGCCGCGCGCATTCTACTCCAAATACCCTAACCCACTAAACTCGTGCGAAGTCTAAAACGGTCCGGCCCAATGCGGCGCATCGCCGCGCAGCGCTTCACGGTGGCGGGAAAGCTGAACAGACGTCCAGGTCTCTTCTTTCTTTATTCCGATACCGATTCAGGTTCAGGTTCTTATCGTTCGGTTAGCAACGAACGCACAGTGATCGATTCCTTGATTCTAGGCGGACAAAATGGTAAATTTGATTAACTTCAGATATCTTCGCTGCCGTTTTATATTGTTTACGAACATTTATTTATTCGATATATAACCTAATATTTCGATTACACGTGGTTATTACGACGTAATACGGCGTTAAAGTTTTGCCTTTGCGAAATACTATAAATAAGCTAATTCTTCTCCATTGTATAACTTGTTTGTTTGTTGTTTAAATTATTATCTAAAAAATGGAGCGTGTAAGCGAAGGTAAGTATTTAATTTTTACATATCGGTATAATTAACTTCCCGATTTTATAGGGAAGTTATTGTAATTACCCCGAAAATCGAAAATCGAATTTTTAGCAGATCTTCACGTTTCATGGTCATTGGAGTCATTTTAGACTATTTTTATCAAAATGTCGGTATGTGTGTGTGTGTGTGTGTGTGTGTGTGTGTGTGTGTGTGTGTGTGTGTGTGTGTGTGTGTGTGTACGTATGTCCGTTTCTATGGTATCAAATTTTTCGTTAACGTTTTCAGAAAAAGTAACAACGCGATCGGAATGATGAATGATGCAATCGATGTGCCCCGCTGTAACTTAGAGCTGATTAGATTTTGGTCCATTTTGGTCAAGTAGTTTTTTAGTTTTTTTCGAAAGGAGTTGATTAAACATTGCAATTTATACGAAAGGCGTATCCACCGAAGAAGTAAACGTAACTATATATATATATATATTAAAAAAAAATTTTTTTTATAAAATTAAAAAAAAAATTTTTTATAAAATTTAAAAAAAAATTTTTCTTGTTTTTTTTTAATTAAAAAAAATGTTTTTTCCAATTATGCAACTAATGCTAATGTAACCGCTTACAATAATCGAAAATTATTCCAATGCAAGAGTGAGTTAATCATCGCCGAGAATACATTTTCAAAGAATATCGATGAAAGTACAAAAACATTTATATTACAATCTTTAAATAAACAATCAGTTCAAAACGAATTGTTAACTGAGATTAAATTGAAAATTAATATAAAATATATGATAATAAATAACATTGATGTTGAAGACGGATTGGTTAATGGAGCGGAATATTAAAATTTATTACTTTTCAAGAAAATACTAAAATTCCGTCTATATTGTGGTTAGATTGTCAATTGGCCATAGTAGGAGTGAAAGTAACAACTCGTTATCGTGATTATATGAAAAATGCAAATTTAAATCAAAATTTAACACCAATAATAAAAAAATATCGAATCAAGTAAATATTTCGAGTGAGGAAAAATATCAAATCACACGTAGTCAATTTCCAGTGGTTCCTGCTGAAGCGATTACGATTCATAAAAGTCAGGGATAAAAAACATACGAGAAAGTATGTTTGGATTTTAAAAAATCAGAAAGGCGAACTTTACAAATGTTGTATGTAGCACTGAGCAGAGTTTCAAAATTGAGCGCGGTTTATATATTTCGGGACAATTTAAATTAACAGTATCGAAGAAAACCAAGATCAATACTGCAACCCCGGATAATGAGGAGTTGTATCGTTTGCGAAAAACTAATTAAGACAATTTATTTTGCAACATTAGTATACTATAACAAGGAACCAAGCGAGCAACGAGCCTGCGATGTTCGTTTAATGCGACGCCATATTGCAAACATTTTGATAAGTAGAAAACTATTGAATTTCCCTGAAAACGTATAATCTTCTTGAAACGTACACTTAATAAATAATAATAATAATATACAGCAACTAACGAATCGGGAAGTTCTTTGTGTGGCTCGTGGAGAGTCACACACAAAATGAAAGACATTAATAGCTGTGGGCCCTACTAGCCATGCATACCACTAACATTCTCGCAAGAGCAGTCCTGCCCGCGAGCTCGCGAAGCGAGCGAGCAACAACAACCCTACTCGCGAGCGAGCGAAGCGAGCGAGCAACAATAGCCCTCTAGTTTTATTTTGCCGTGTATATCATATGCAACAGGTTAACTAATAATATTATTTAAGAAGAGGTCAAATTGTATAACTTCTTTCCCCGGACTCGGCCGGACTTCGTTCTTTGATAGTTTTGAAGAATACTTATTTCAAAATAATGATACTAAATATGACTTGCCCGTTTTGGCCCGTTAGTCATTTATATCATTTTTTAGAAAAGACATAGAGTTGAAACCTGGTATTCAACAAGTTCTAAAGATACCAAATCTAAAGTTGATGCAATAATAGGGCTGATTCTAAACTTTTTTAGCATCGAAGCTATTAATGATTCAGCAAAAAATATTTTGCATACAAACATTACAAGTTTTTGCAAAAGAGTACAAGAAAAATGGCGGAAATGCCATCGCACTATCGACCGCTTTTTAAAAGAAAATAGAAAAAAAAATGTAGAAGATATATTTCATATGTTACTTCTAACGTCCGATCCACTTATAAGTAGTAAGAGGAAAATTACTAAAAAATGTTCTAAAGAATTAACAGCAGAGGCAAAAAGTTTACTCAAATCACCTTAAAAAAGGTACGAGATTTACATATGACAATTATAATTTATAATAATTTAGGATATGCACCTTTGTCATGCACATTCCTTATTATAATTTTGTAATTTTGTATTATATTTTCGTACAACTTTATCTAACTTTTAAATATAAGTTAAGATTAATTCTTTTCATTTTGTGTATTGTGTATTCACGTATTTAAACAAAAACTATAAAATATTTAATTTATGTTATTTTTACAAATGTTACAATTAATTGTTTTATTTGTCCATTATAAAAAAATTATATAAATCGTTAAAGTTCATGTTGTTTTTATACACTTGTCATGATTTCTGAGAAATAAAGCTATATTACTACAAGAAAACACAAAAATTTGAATTTTGTCCACCTAGAATCGAGGAATCGATCACTGTGGAACGCGTCGAAATCGACGTCGCGAATTTTCGTTCGTTTTCCGCGAATACGAGATGCTCCGTCCAATTTACTTACCTGTAACCGCCTCGAAGACAGAACGTTCATCTGAAACCAAAATACATGTGCTGAACTTAATGCTTTTTGTTCGACGCGATGCGAACGCTACGCGTTTCGACGACATCGGCGGTCCGTAAAAGAAATCGGTTCTCTTCATTGACTACACGAAAGGTGTACGATCTCGCTAGTACGGAATGGCCGAATCTTCCGGGAGCTGTCGGTAGCTGGCCGCGAACGGAGCCCCGGACAAGAACGAGAACGAGAACGAAAACGCAAATCGTTCACGGTTCGTCACGCGTCACGAACGCGAACAATGAAGTGGATGCAACGGAGGTCGTGTAATATTATGCATTGCGAAAACGTATTGTGCTTGCCCGACACCCTGAACGGAGTAAAACGAGTACAGGGGGAGACGGAATTGCGGAAGTTTGAAGGGTTCCGATGGGAGAAGGTTGGCCAAAAGTGGCAGCCGGCTAGCTGGGCTGCGGAGTAGGCGGGTACCATTGTCATTGCCATTGGCATTGCCAACGGCAACGGCAACGGTAAACGGTAGCAGTAGCGACAAGAGCAACCGCGGGAATCAGGAGTATCGAATCAAAGTTCCTCCGTTTTCGGAACGTCCGCAGGAACCGCGCATCCGGTTGTCACCAAAATCACCGTTCCGGAACCGAGCAGAGTTTCGCGTGCGCGTTACCTCGATCCCGGAATCGGAGAACCAAGGAATTCGAGATTCAGAAAGAAGGCAGATACGGAGGAGAGGTTTGTGGTTTGCGAGCAACGCTCTCCTCTCCGAAGTCTGCGATTCGGCGGCTCGGCGCAGGTGCGGCGCGCCCGACGAATAGGAGCTTGTTACCAAGTCCAAATTTTTCGTCTTACGTCTGTACGTCCTACGATCGATCCCCTCGATTTTCTCGTTGGTGCCGAACTTGCTAATCGGGTGCGTTTCGAAGGACGATGAGAAGTTTGTATGGAAGACATAGGAAGAAGAAGACCACGCGAAGACGGTGGCAGCGACGAGTTGCGTGATCAAACCGGAGGACCAAAGTAAAACAGAAAGGTAATCCGCGAGTAGGGCGGTGTATTGGCTAGAGTAGCCGGAGACCGAAGAAGAAAAGAAACGCCAACGTACGTGACAACAAGACAACAAGCTGATTACCGAATAGGAGAAAAGAAGATAAGAGAAACGAAACCGAGGGCAGCGGGGACGAGGATGAGGCGAGGAGGCGGCGAGGTGCAGAAGGGGCAAGAGGGAGAAAAACAGCAGAGAGGGAGAAGGAAGAGTGGAAAAGCGAGCGAGCGGTGGAAAGGGAGCAAAAGAGGAAGACGGGTGTATGAGAACTGGTGGGGGAGCAAGAGGAGAAGTCGGTGGGAGTTGCTAGGTCGACGACCCAGAGAGCAGTGTTCCTAGCAGAATAACTCTATCGCCGGCACGAATGTGTGTCACGCGCAGCTCGTTTCGCACCTTCGTTTTACCTGATTGTGAGAGCTAGTTCGCGTAGATGCGACGGGAGTCAACAATTCTCTAACTAAACTCTAAAGTCTAAAGTCTCCTGGACGGCCGTCGATCACCGTAGCGGTAGCGTTCGCGCGGATGCGTTACTACTTGCTACATACTCCAGTCGAAACTAGACTACCGCTGTATATTCCTCTCGGACATTGTTTCGGGTTTCGAATTTCGAGACGGATCGTTCGCTGAAACGTCCGAACGCGAGCGATCGCTTCGCGAGGACCACCCACGCAATCTTCTCGACCGTCTTTCGATTCTGTCGAAGCTGGAGGCCCGGGGTTTGAAGCGAACAATGTCGCGAACATCGTCGTATTTTTTTCACAGGCTGCGAGATAAAGTGAAAAGAAAGCGTCGGCAGGAACGGAGGCGACGTTGCGCGTCGCTGCGAGGGTATCGAGACTCAACGATAGCTGCAAAAACGCATCGCGGTCGGTGAAAGCGGCTAGGAGAAATATCTTACAATTAGAAACGACCAATGTGTACGAGCGACCTGTGCTACGTCGACGAATCCTTGTACTTGCACTTGTACTTGCTCGATGCGAGACTAATAACGAGAACACTTACCCCCTGCCCTTCCAGATCGCGATATCATACCCCATTCATATCTGATCTGATGATTTGCGCTCGCACGCAGTTCGATGCGCTACACGTATCTACTTTTCCTTACCTTCTTAATCACGTAGAGCTTTTGGTTTCGCAGCAACAAGTACATTTTCCTCCAGGCGTCGAAGTATCCGTTCCGCACCCACGCCAGGCTCAACACCTGCGGACACGGCGCGTTATCTTGCAGCAGATAGTTCTGAAATCGAACGATCGACAAAAACTAAATTCTCTTCGATCTACGCTCGTACTCACTCTCAACGCGCTTTCCTCGTCGATCAACGTTGCTCCGTTGTTTGCGCCGTTGGTCGCGTCAACCATAGGAAACAGGACCATGTCGGAAGGGAAGAATTGCTGGAACAAACGAAAATTCACTTGATTTAGATCTTTAGATTTCCGCGCTACCCAAAAGGGTAAAGGAACCGAGGAATTTATAAGTTCTAAGCTACTCATTTTCGCGAAGAGCGACGCGCTCGCGCACGACAACCAGGAAACGAGGCAGGTTCTTCTTCGGCCCTATTTTTCTGCTAAATCGAACGCGTTCTCTTTTACGAGATACCAGATAGGAGGGAAAGATTCTCAACGACTCGAGCGATCGTTTGCGAGATAATAGTCGTCTGCCTTACCGACTTTGAAAACGGGGACTGGTTAGAGCGTCCTCTTCTCGGGGACGACAGTCGCTTGAGGAACTATTCGTTTCAAAACTATGCGTTCGCGCGAATGAAAATGCTCGTCTCCGAGTCAGTTTTCGCAACGGGTAAGGGCAATCACGGAACACCCGATTACACTGTCCAACAGCCAAAAGGTATTTCGATTCCCACTATACGATTCTTATAGTTTTTCGCGATAATTCCGAATCTGTTCTTAATTTTTTTCCTAGACGTACAGTTTTTGAGAAAATTGAGTTTTAAAAAAAGACATATTTTTCAACTTTGAACAAATATTGTGATGTTATTATAAAAGATATTGAATCGTCCTTCACAGCAAAAGATTCTGTAGACTTTCCCGAATACAGTGATATCCGATATTAATACATTATGATTGTTTAAACATATGTAAACAATGATTAAAGACGGAGAGACACCACTTTTGCACCAATTTTTGCGGATATTTTTGAATTTATCTAAAAAAATAAGGGTCCAGCGGAAAATCGAACTATCCCACGCGATAGAGCAGACTTTTATCTTGAGGAACCACCCTGTCAAGTTTGTGTGGTCGACGTTTTTTTCGAACCAGAAAGCAAAATATCTTCGGCCGACATGAGTTGCCGCCAGTAGCGCTCACCACCAGGCACAGTGGAACCTTTCGTCCAAATCGGAGACAAAATCAAAGATCTTTCGATAGCAATGAGGTAGAGCGATGAAATTTTTTTTAAATTATGGGTGAAACTTGGCAGAATATGGGAAAAATAGGGAGATTATGGTACGAACGTTCTATAACCTTGAGAAAATTCGTTAAACTCTCACAATTTCAAGAAAATTGTGGTTTTTTCAATAACACGGGCGGAAAAAATTCTTTTTTAACATGCTGCACATCATTTCCTGTAGATTTTTTCACGCTGATTTTAAATCTGGTCTCAAAATTTGTCTACGACCTCAGGTTTTTACAAGAAATCGATTTTTGTGAACGAATTGTTTAACGAATTTTCTCAAGGTTATAAGACGTTCGTACCATAATCTTCCTATTTTTCCCATATTCTGCCAAGTTTCAGCTATAATTAAAAAGTAATTTCATCGCTCTACCTCATTTCTATCGAAAGTTCTTTGATTTTGTCTCCGAAATGGAGGAAAAGTTCCACTGTGCGGCGCGGCGAACGCCTCCGTTCTAGTGGTGAGCGCCACTGACGGCAACTCATGTCGGGCGAAGATATTTTGCTTTCTGGTCCGAAAAAAACGTCGACCACGCAAACTTGACAGGGTGGTTCCTCAAGATAAAAGTCTGCTCTATCACGTGGTATAGTTCGATTTTCCGCTGGACCCTTATTTTTTGAGATAAATTCAAAAATATCCGCAAAAATTGGTGCAAAAGGGGTGTCTCTCCGTCTTTAATCATTGTTTACATATGTTTAAACAATCATAACGTATTAATATTGGATATCACTGTATTCGGGAAAGTCTACAGAATCTTTTCCTGTAAAGAACGATTCAATATCTTTTATAATAACATCACAATATTTGTTCAAATTTGAAAAATGTCTTTTTTTAAAACTCAATTTTCTCAAAAACTGTACATCTAGGAAAAAAATTAAGAACAGATTCGGAATTAGCGCGAAAAACTCTATAAGAATCGTATAGTGGGAATCGAAATAAAAAAAAAATTGGAATTTGTTGGACAGTGTTATCACAGGCATTTGCAGGTAGTCTGGATGCTATCCCGGTCCAACTATCGCGACCTTGAACCACGTATGGCTCAAGACACGACGCACAGTGGTCCAAACGATGATTTAGGAGTGCAAAAGTCTAAAAGCTTCTAATAATCGATAATTCTGTGTTACATGTATTCTATACGCATTAGGTAAGTATAAAGAAGGCTAATAGAGTTTCGTAAGTTTATTGAAATATTTTTTTTCTTAAAATATAGCAGAGGAAGCAACGTATTTCAATTTATAATTCCAGTTTTAATTTACAGTGACAGAAAAGAGAAACATGTACACAATTCTTCTTTCTTTACAAAAGTATAATTTTCAGAAATGAAATAAGAATGGGAAATATTCATGTGGGTGGCCCATAACAATAGAAAATCAATCTCTTTTTGTTTACGCTCTCTACGACTCGCGAAAATAACTGCCAATCGGCGCTCCAACAACAATGCCACAACACAGGCATTCTTTGCCCATTATTGCCTAATACGTCTATTAATCGTCTACATATACAGGGTGAGTCCGAAGAAACAGAACACTTAAATATCTCCGTTACTGTTCGTTATACAAAAAACTTCATAAGGCAAAATTACACTGTTTGAAGGGCCACATGTAACGTTGTAAGGGAAAAAATTTTCAAGGTCATTTTTTACAAGATTTCAAGGTCATCGATATTTTTTTTAAATGGAATAAGGTATTTTTTAATACATCAATCGATGCTGCTGGACATTGGTTATAAAAAAGTACTAACCCATGTATGTCGAAAAGTTAGTACGTTCACGAGATATTTCAATTTAAATAACTCTAAAACACCATTACTGTTGTACTAAGACGTTACATAAGTAAACATCAATTTCAATTTCAATGTCAATTTTTCAATTTCAATATCAACTCTTCAACTTCATTTTCAACTTCAATTTTTCAATTTCAACTTCAATTTCAACTCTTCCATTTCAAATTCAATATCAACTCTTTAACTTCAATTTCAACTCTTCCATTTCAACTTCAATATCAACTCTTCAACTTCAATTTCAACTCTTCCATTTCAACTTCAATATCAACTCTTCAACTTCATTTTCAATTTCAATTTTTCCATTTCAACGTTAATTTCAACTTCAATTTTAACTCCCCCCTTTCAACTTCAATTTCTACTCTTCCATTTTTCAATTTCATTTTGTTAATTTAAACTCTTCAATTTCAACGTCGATTTTTCAATTTCAACTTCAATTTCAATATCATCTCTTCAACTTCATTTTAAACTTCAATTTTTCCATTTCAACTTCAATTTCAATATCAACTCTTCAACTTCATTTTCAAGTTCTACTCTTCCATTTCAACTTCAATTTCAATATCATCTCTTCAACTTCATTTTACACTTCAATTTTTCCATTTCAACTTCAATTTCAATATCAACTCTTCAACTTCATTTTCAAGTTCTACTCTTCCATTTCAACTTTAATTTCAACTTCAATTTTAACTCTCCCATTTCAACTTCAATTTCAACTCTTCCATTTCAACTTCAATTTCTACTCTTCCATTACAACTTCAATTTTTCAATTTCATTTCGTTAATTTCAACTCTTCAATTTCAATTCGTGAATTTCAACTCCTCAATTTCAATTTCAACGCTAACGTCTTAGTACGACAGTAATGGTGTTTTAGAGTTATTTAAATTGAAATAACTCGTGAACGTACTAACTTTTCGACATACATGGGTTAGTACTTTTTTATAACCAATGTCCAGCAGCATCGATTGATGTATTAAAAAATACCTTATTGCATTTAAAAAAAATATCGATGATCTTGAAATCTTGTAAAAAGTGACCTTGAAAATTTTTTCCCTTACACCGTTACATGTGGCCCTTCAAACAGTGCAATGTTGTCCTAAGAAGTTTTCTTGTACAACGAAAAGTAACGGAGATATTTAGGTGTTCTGTTTCTTCGGACTCACCCTGTATATGTAATAGTAATAATACGTCTATTATATATGTATGTACGTCCCACGCGTACTCGTCATCGAACTGTACCAGAAAAAATAAAATAACTTGCTAATCTGCGTTGTTCTGCAAACAAATTTGATGAAACCATAAACTACATATTTCATTCCTAATATTCATGCAAAAATTAACGCGAATGCGGGCGAATATCGTTAGTATTTCCTACAACAAACTTAAAAAATAAATTTCTTAATACTTCCTTGAGAAACATGATTATTTAAATATTTCCGAAAAAATGTTTCATTTTTTTCATATCTTAATGCTTCTGAACACGGCTATTATAATTAGAATCAATATTAACGTTCTAAACAATAAATAATACGTGAAAAGGATGTCCTTTATATCGATGCACTTTTCATACTGCTACTTTCAACCTATGCCACACTGAACAATAATTGATTTAGCTTCTACAGACATGTGTGTTGATGTATTCATGTTTGGTTTTTTGACTTTTGCACTCCTAAATCGACCGTTTGGACCACTGTGCGACGGTCGATGTATGTTGCGGACGAGCCGAAGTATGCGCGTAGAATATAGGAAATAGAGTGTAGAATGCAAGTAATCGGACAAGTAACGCTGTGCTGAGCACTCGCAGCACTCCTGGGGGCTCAGAGAGCTCCGTTTGCGACTACGTTCGCATCTATGATCTATGATTTACGACCCGACGATTAATCGCGATCCTCGTAGGTAAAGACGCGCGCGCGTAATAGTCGGACAATTACCGATCGAGATAGCTGCGGCAAACGCAGTCGCGTCTATCAGCAAAATGTAGAAGCCTCGTGCAGCATAATTGTAATTCTATGTACGCGGAGATATTGCAACGGTGAGCCGGCAGTCCTATTTTTTGACATATTGAAAACGGCTTTGCAGAAACGGCAAACGAAGGGGGAACGCGTCGAACCGACGTTGAAGTCGAAACTGAAACTGAAACCGAAACCGAAACCGAGACCGAAACCGAAACCAAACTCGAACTGGAAACCGAAACCGAAACAGACGGCGATAAAGCGTTTGTAACGTTTCTGCATATTCGTTTACTCACCTTAGGATCCACAAAGAATTCATACTTGAGGTAATCCAATCGGAAGAGAAATTTGCTGCGGAACCGAGACGCGAACATTCTCGCGTCTCTGTGCACTGCGACGACGTCTTCGTGATCTTCCAGAGTACGCTCTGTGAAACCGATTCGACACACACAGAATACCAGATAACGCCGATTCCACCAACACGATCGATCGTTCGAGAACGTGAACACCCGAGCTCGATAGCGTCCCTCTCTCTTTCTCCCTCTTTCCTGTTGGTTAAAGTGATCGACTCGTTTTGCAGGATTGCAAGGGTGCGGGATGCGCCTTCTTATTTCTCGATAATGCAAATGCGGGATTTTTCAGTAGTCGAAAGCGCTAGATAAAACGTCAATCTAGGCCGCAATTGGCCCCAAAAGTCCTGTTTTTACGTTTACGAGGCGTAATTTGCACAAAGGTCGGTTTATCTTAGCCAGTCCGGGCCAGTTTCCCAACGGAAATATAAATACTGGATACAAAACCATGGTATGTAGTAAGGTTCTGTCCGACTGGCCCGAACTGGCCCGAACTAGCTAAGATAAACCGACCTTTATTCGACAGCATGTACAGTCCCTGCTCACTTTATTAGACTCACCTGAAGAATTGGTGCTGTTTGAAATCCTATAAAGAATTCAACGCTGTTTTCAACCTATGGGGTTATGATGGGGTAATGATTTCGTACTACAAGGTTGCCTTATGGGTTGCCTATCCAAATGTAAAATTTTCTTGCAAGAGCAAAAAATCCCCCTTTTATCATGGCCCGGCAACTCACCGGACATGAATCCGATTGAAAATGTCTGGGAGTGCCTGAAAAGAGAACTGGCCAAAGAAAATATAACAACAAAGACCAAGGTGATGGAGAGAATAATCTATCACTGGCACCATAACGTTTATAACATTAAAAGAAATTGCACAAACTTGCATAGATAGCATGTCCAGAAGAGTAGCGGCTTTAAGAGTAGCTAAGGGGGGATTAACAAAATATTAGTGTTTTAAGAATTATATTGATCTATTTGTGTTTGTATCCATTGTTTTTGTAAAATAAATATATGGAAAATTCATTGGTCATCATTAAGTGATTTTTGCATAAGGCTACTATACCTATTATTCATGGTAAAACTAAAAATATCATGATTATAGAAGCGAGTCTAATAAAGTGAGCAGGGACTGTAGCTGTCATTAGGGAGGGGATCAAGTACCTCGCAAACAGGTTCGAACCTTGATTAATGGAATTGGAACTCTATATAAGTACTTCGAAAAAAATAGTACTCCCAAGTATACTCGAACGTTTGCCAGACAGTTTCGAACCCTTTACAAGTACTGTGGTAAACGTAATAATAATAGCAAGTATACTCGAATCTTGGTCGAATAGTTTCCAAACTTTAGAAATTTGTATGAATATCGTTACGAATTTCCGTATTCTTACACGCTCTCTGGCAACGTAACGCTGTTCCGGCGCGGCGCCTGTTTGCTTTTTTTTTGTACACACGCTGTGGAGATGAGAGAAAAAACGGGCTCTCATAATTTTACATGCCTCTACCGATGATTGTAGTTTGGAATGTACTTTGCGACAAAAACTGATATATTATATCGAACATTTTCTAGGCGATGTCGAGAACAATCATTTGTATATGTTAACTGCATTATTGGCCCCACGATTCAAAACATTAGCTTTTTCTAAAGATGAATCTATCCCTCGAGCACGGGATGCCTTGACTGATATAACCACTAATTATATTAATAATGATAATTCATCTACAACATGTGGTGGTTCACAGCCGCAGATGTCCGAAAATTGACACAATAGCGAATTATCAATTTGGTCATGCTTTGACAATGAAATAGCAATTAGAAATAATACGATACCTATCTCATCGTCTGCTGTATTAGAAGTGGAAAATTATCTACAATCACAATATTTTTGGCGTGAAAATTCAATCAAGCACCCCATTTTATCAAAAATTGCACGTGACTATTTTTGTATAATGGTCACTTCTGTACCTTCAGAAAGAGTTTTTCCAAAAGCAGGAAATATCATGGATAAAAAAAGAAATAGGATAAAATCAAGTATTGTAAATGAAATATTATCTTTAAATAGTTACGAATTTAATCAAGAAAGTGCTTAAAACCTACTATGCAGTTCTGATTTCCAAGATTCGAGTACTACTTGTGAAAGTTGCGATTACTTTCAACATCGAAGCACTTATAAGTATCTTTTCGAAACTTGTAAGTACTCACTCCGAGGTTCGATAACTACTTGTATACAATGAATACTTTTCAAGTATAATCATTGAAACTTTTATTGCTTTTAAGTAGTAATCGAAACCCATGAAATGAAACTTGGTTATTGAACTTGAGTCGGATTCGTGAGTACATATTGAACTTGATCCCATCCCTAGCTGTCGCAGCTTTATGAAAATAGCTACAGCTTTATCCTTCCGAATAATGCAAATTACTTATAGTCAGTGGCGCCCCCGGGAGGGAGCCAGGGGGCCAAGTTCCCCCAAGAAAAAAATGTTTAGCTTCCAAAATTAAAATCGCGGAATAGCCCTGGGTACCGTTGACAGATATTTATTTATTTTGGCTAAAAAAGAAAACAGGTCATTGCGCAAAACCTAGGGCTGGGTTCAACTCCCCCCCCCCCCCAGATTACATCCTGGCTGCGCCACTGATTATAGTAAACATGAAAATAGGACATTTAGGGGCGATTGCCCCTATTGGCCTAGATTGACCTTGTAGCTAGCGCTTTTGACTACTGAAAAATCATGAAATGAGAAGGCGCATCCCGAATGAAATGAGACGAGCATCCTTGCAATCCTGAAAACGAGAGTCTACCCCCTTAACTCCCCGTAGATCCAAGGGATTCGAAAATGTTTCGTGTCGGAAATCGACAACCAGATGACAGTTCGGGGACAGATGGAGAAGAAGAAGAAGAGAGAGAGAGAGGGAAAAGGAAGAAAAGTGAAGGAACAGGAAGAAGGCGAGAAGAGGCTAGACGACGCGGCTTCGAGCTCGCGTTTCGCGCGAGCCATCGGATCGGACGATTGCGAAACGGAATCGTAAGAACCGGATGACAGACGGACTATGCGTGTATCGCGTGCACCGGGCTACGAGGTTCTCACCGATTCCCAACTCCGGCCACTCTTCGACGATCGACCAAGCGTTTCCGGACACGTTCCTCTTGACTCTGAGCAACCGACACGCGTCGTCTGCGCGAAGATTCTGCTCGACGAGCAAGCTGTTCCAAGGTTCGCCGTCGTCGTCGTTGTGAAAACGCAACTCCACCACCTGAACGAGGAAATCGATCGAAACAACCAGATACCGTTAGTTGGATGCCTTGTTTCCTGTCCGCGATGCGACCAGTCGTAAAAAATCGACTTCGACAAGCGGACCGAACAGATAAAGGTCGATTTATACTATCCGCACAGACACGGACCATTTCCGTATCGGCACCGTTCCGACACAGACAGTAGTATCCATACTATACGTTCGTCGAACGGTCCCAATCGATCAGTCAGCTAACACGGCGACTCGTAAAGACTCGTGCGACGAGAGTAAAATATTTAGTAAAATTGGACCTGGTTTATTTGCTTCAGGTTCCTCTTCGTTTAAAAGTATGGCGGGAAGAGCCGGTTCCTCGTCACTGTCCGATCCGCTTATTTGTTTCACGTCAACCGACGGTTTGTCGCCGAGGCAGGTATATATTATCGTGCCGGTGCCGGTTTTGCCGTTGTCGGTACTCGATGGTCCGTGCAGTATAATGTAGATGAAGCTTGAGAACTGTCGTGCCGGTTCTGGTATATGCCGTTGTCGATACGTGCCGGTCTGTGCCGTATAGTGTAGATCGACCTTTAAACGGATAGATCGATCACGGCTCACTGCACGCGCAAAATCAGAAAGAGTAGCTCACTTGATCATCGCCGTAATTATCGGCGCAACGATGTTGGTCAGCACCGTGATCGTCGGCGTGTCCGTCGTTCGTCGCCGATGGATTCGCCGTGATAGTCTGGCCGAATTCGAAAACGTCGCTGCCCCTGGATCCGAACCTCTCGTAACTTCCGACTCGCCTCATGGGCCGACCGGAGAACCAAGGGATCACGACACCGTTCTCCGTGCAAGAGCACACCTTCGGCAACCAATCTGCAACAGGAAAAGAACGCGCAGTAACACGGCGATCGGTCTATGTACACCGGAACGCGCTTCGAAACAAACTGATTGCGAGAATCACGTGAACGGAGAATACCCTCGTGAACGCTCGCGATACGTGTCCCGAACGGAGAGGAGCCAACGACGACGACGAAAGATCGACGCGTTCTTCGCTCGAGGAGAACACGGTTGGCTCCTTTTTACTTTTGACTTTCTCCTGCTTCCTTTTTCCTTTGTCCGCGACGTTGCGTCGCGCGCTGTGTAACGCCGCGGAGTCGCACAAAGGAATTCGACGAACGCGACGAAAGAAGGTCGCGGAGATCACCCCAAGGTCCAATTTTCGAACTTACTGCAAATGTTTGAACAACGCCGACGAACCTGAAAGAACCAGGTTGTCGCTGTGCTGGTTCCTCTGTTGCGCGTCGAATCGCTGCAACTCGCGAGTTCCGCGCAGCTCGCGAGGAACCAATCGCTGTAGACTCTTCGCTCGTCCGTCGTTGTCGCAACGGGTTCGCGTTCGCGCGTCATCGATGTCGTCGTCAGCGATGCTGCGATTACCGTTGCGGTTGCAGTTGGAATTGCAGTTGTAGTTGCGCTCGCCGTTGTGCTTGTAGTTGTAGACGCGGTTGTCGTCGCCGTAGCCGTTGCCGCGGCCATCGACGGTGCGATACACGCCGGTGTCGTTGAGCTTCTCGAGGCGTCGTCGCTTTCCCTTCGTTCCTCCATTCGAGTAGGCGGTTTATCTTCTCGGCGATCGCAATATCCGGATGACAGACGATCCGAAATGTTCTTCGCGCGATCTCGAGAATCATCCTCGAATCTGGTCGCAGTGACGAACGTCAAACTCCCCACCATGCCGGCAATTCTGAAAGAAACGTGTACCGCTTTCGTTAGCTTCGAACGAACGCGGTATTCTTCAGCCTTTCCTTTGGTATTCGAAATGCCAGGTGCCGACGCGACGAAACAGAACGGGTTGAGCAACGGCCGGTACCCGAGGGACAGAAAGTACGCGCGAGCAAGCTAGGACAAGTGGAGGCTTTCTGTATCTTCGGTAAATACTAATCGCGACGTTCGAACTCGAACGAGAGAACGATTCGATCTCGTTGCAAGGTCGTTGCACGATCGTTACGCAACGATCGCTCGAACACGCTGGTCACGCATACGCGGCGTTCATTCCGCTCCTCGTTCGTTTTTACGGCGCATCCGATACCCAAGCGCCGGTACCAAAAACGATCGGAGCATGCGAGTCGATCGTTCGAATTTCCGCGGGAACTGGGCGCTCTCGAACCGATCCGAGTAAAAAGCGAAATCGAACGGTAACCGACGCGACGACGTGAAACCGTAAGCCGTGAGACAAGCTGGAAACCCGCGGGATCGAACAAATTAGCGCACGGTGGTTCGAACGGGGAAGAAAATCCATTTTTTTAATATTAGGCACATAGATTTTTCATTATAATTCCATTTACTAGATTGTTGGAGTATTTAAACGAATAAAGATTTTTACAAGCGAGGAAACAGCAAACCTGCGATTTTGACTTATAAATGCGTCTACGTACAGGCTGAGTCACCTAACGTTATCACCTCAAATATTTTTGTTGTTTTTAAAGATACGTCGAAAGGACTTTGCCTGAAGGACAAAGTTGAATGGTTCAGTGGGGCTCACGCGATACCTAAAATATTTTTGTTTTATGTGTTTTTTTAGACACATCAAGGTCACTTTCATTTTTTTAAATGGGAGCACCCTTTTTTAAACACCTACAATGATCCTAAAGAATGTCCCTTTCTTTAGGAATTCAGTGACTATAATTACGTATAAACTTTCTAAGTATCTCCTAGTCCATATGACAGACACAGAACATTATTATTTTGCATTAAACATTAAAAATTCGCAGTCTACTCGTTAATCACTCACTAATTTTCGAAGCCCCTTATTTGTAGACTTCATATTTAGGCTTTAAAAACAACAAAGATATTCGAGGTGGCAACGTTAGGTGACTCACCCTGTATAAACACAGCCACAAGAATCTAAAACATTAAAACACGTGAACATTATTACAATTTGATTATGTTTATAATAGACGATTTATCTAACGTAGATATAGTTAATGTGAGTGTTATTTATTTACCTAAAACACGAATTGAAGAAAGAGGTATTTCGAATAGTAGAATTACAGTTTAATTTGACACAACCTTTTTACGTCAGAAAACGTCAGGATAAAACTAGTTCCAAATTATGCAACACACTTTAAAGTAGATATCCTACCAGGTTTCAGCTACAAACTCCTGCAAACTTGGCACTGAGACTATTTTTTCTAACTATAGTCAGTCGCATAAATCCGTACGCTCTTTAAAACAGAATATCATTTTAAACTTTTACCAACCGACCTGATTTTCTGTGATCAATTAGAAGCATTTGTTTACTAAATAACGCGCAATAAGTTTTTGAAGAAAATAGCAATTACATGAACAAGGCATTTTTGAAACTCTTTTATTTGGGACCCTAATGAAAATGTAAAATATATGTTTTGTAGATCTATGTTAGTTATATACAGGGTGGCCCACATAACTCTGAACAGCTCAATATCTCCGTTACTTTTCGTTGTACAAGAAAACTTCGTAGGACAAAGTTACACTGTTTGAAGGTCCACATATCACGGTGTAAGGGAAAAAAAATTTCAAGGTCATTTTTATGAGATTTCAAGGTTATCGATGTTTTTTTAAATGGAATGAGGTATTTTTTAATACATCAATCGATGCAGCTGGACATTCTTTATAAAAAAGTACTAACCTATGTATGTCGAAAAGTTAGTAGTTCAGGAGATATTTCAATTTAAATAACTCTAAAACACCATTACTGTCGTACTAAGACGTTAGCGTTGAAATTGAAATTGAGGAGTTGAAATTCACGAATTGAAATTGAAGAGTTGAAATTAACGAAATGAAATTGAAAAATTGAAGTTGTAATGGAAGAGTAGAAATTGAAGTTGAAATGGAAGAGTTGAAATTGAAGTTGAAATGGGAGAGTTAAAATTGAAGTTGAAATTAAAGTTGAAATGGAAGAGTAGAACTTGAAAATGAAGTTGAAGAGTTGATATTGAAATTGAAGTTGAAATGGAAAAATTGAAGTTTAAAATGAAGTTGAAGAGATGATATTGAAATTGAAGTTGAAATTGAAAAATCGACGTTGAAATTGAAGAGTTTAAATTAACAAAATGAAATTGAAAAATGGAAGAGTAGAAATTGAAGTTGAAAATGAAGTTGAAAGGGGGAGTCAAAATTGAAGTTGAAATTAACGTTGAAATGGAAAAATTGAAATTGAAAATGAAGTTGAAGAGTTGATATTGAAGTTGAAATGGAAGAGTTGAAATTGAAGTTGAAATTGAAAAATTGAAGTTGAAAATGAAGTTGAAGAGTTGATATTGAAATTGAAAAATTGACATTGAAATTGAAATTGATGTTTACTTATGTAACGTTTAGTACGACAGTAATGGTATTTTGGAGTTATTTAAATTGAAATATCTCCTGAACTACTAACTTTTCGACATACATAGGTTAGTACTTTTTTATAAAGAATGTCCAGCTGCATCGATTGATGTATTAAAAAATACCTCATTCCATTTAAAAAAACATCGATAACCTTGAAATCTCATAAAAATGACCTTGACATTTTTTTTCCCTTACACCGTGATATGTGGACCTTCAAACAGTGTAACTTTGTCCTACGAAGTTTTTTTGTACAACGAAAAGTAACGGGGATATTGAGCTGTTCAGAGTTATGTGGGCCACCCTGTATACAGGGTGTCCCAAAATTCGTGAACTTCCCGAAAGGGGGTGGCTCCTGAGACCATTTCAAGCGACATTTTCCTTTGCAAAAATGTTATCTGCGGTTTTGTTTAGGAGTTATTATCGAAAAACACGGACCAATCAGAGCGCGACCTAGACGCGAGTTGGCACAGTCGGTCCGGCGCGCCAACTGTCTATTGGTCCACTGTGCCAACTCGGGTCTAGGTTGCGCTCTGATTGGTCCGTGTTTTTCGTTAATAACTCCTAAACAAAGCCGCGGATAACATTTTTGCAAAAGAAAATGTCGCTTGAAATGGTCTCAGGAACCACGCCCTTTTGGGAAGTTCATGAATTTTGGGACACCCTGTATACTGAAAATTTCATCGAAATTGATTATCATACACACGAGGTACAAGCGGTTAAAAGTTGTGAAAATCTTGGTATGCATAGCTCCCGGTCAGTTTCTGCTCAAAATCCATAGATTCATACATCTTTTGATGCGTGTCGTTTTTTTGTCACCGTCAATCAATTTCGATAAAATATTCAACACACGCGGTAGTTATTGGCACTTTTGATTTAAACGGCAAATATTAAGAATTCCTGGTATAGAAAATCATTTTATATTGCTTCTTATTTATATCTCAAAGCAACGTTGTAAGTTTTCATAGCAGAGTTCCACATATGACTGTTAGCAACGCTGGTACATCTAGTAAGACCGACGGATGATCGCGATGCAGTGTAAATAGTGTTTTATTAAAATTTTCGTTACGAGTATGTATACTTTATCGTTTTATAACATAATTTCGGACTGTACTACAGATGTAATAAGTTCGTATCTGTTTAATTATAAAACAAATAGCCTATTTAAGTACTATTTGTCTTACGATTGATATTCACAGAATGTATTTTATAATGAAAGATTTATGACTCGTAAACCTGTTTGATTTCGCTGAAAAATCTTTATTAGCTTATAATAATAGCAAGTTAAGCTCGCATAAAGATTTAAAAGATTTTTACTACGATTTTGACTTAGAGTGCCAATGTAGTGTACCCTATTTAACTAACACAGATCTACAAAACGCATATTTTGAATTTTCATTACGCGCCCAAATAAAAAAATTCTAATAAAAAAATAAATAAATTTTTTAATCTTTTGCCACATAACCGTTGTACCTGCGGCACGCTTTCCACAAATTTTCACCAGATTTGTCGGATAGTTTGGTTTTTATAGATATTTTTCCGCTTTTTGGCTAAATGGGACCAGTGTGCGTCGCGACGCGGCGGCGAGCTATTGCGAGACAGTTCAGAGATATTCAGAGATAGATTTGGTATCGAACAGAATGAAATGTACAATTTCTTCGAGCAGGATCGAATCTATCCGACGATTGTCCGATCGATCGTTGTCGACGAAACGAGACGAGATGAGGCAAGTTCGAGCGATACGGAGACAGGGTTACGCGCAACGGATCAAATGTCGCGAGCAAGGTTGCGGACGGAAAAGCTGTCGAATCGAAAGGGACGGATAACAGCCAAAGGCTACTGAAAAATCGAACCCGAACGCGGGAAGGGATGATTCTGCGCTATCAAGATGACGAAGCCGTTTCCATGTTCGGTTGTTTCTTCGGAGTATCTGTTCCTGTAATCTTAGTCGTAGTCTATTCGAGATATACATGTATTAGTATTAGTTCGGAAAGAAAGTTCTTACGGTTTTGCATTTGAATTCAGTAGTTAAAAACCGCAAGAACTTTCTTTCCAACCTAACATATCGCTCGGCTACACCGAGTATCGAAAGAAAACTAGATTTTTTTCACATAGTTGCCGAGCCGTGACGAGGCTAACGAAGGTTAACTCGCCTCTAAATTGATGGCGCGTGTCTAAATTGGTCACGCAAAGGTACGTAGCGGTCGAGCGCGCGCACGCGAGCACATACAACTGTAAGCGTGCATCGTCCTCCACCCTTCGAAGTTGCCCATAAGAGATGAAATACACGAAACTACACTTGCTTCCCGTTCTTCGATACTGTTCGTTACCCGACAAGCCCGAAACCCAAAGTCTGAGAATCGTGAAATTTCTCGTTACCTTTCCACGTTCGAAAATGAAATCGATCCAACGGTTCTTCGGCGAACGGTCGTGATCGCTCGGTGACTCTTCCTCACCGGTGCTGCTTGGCTCCGATGCAATGTGACGCGACGCGATGGGGCGCGATGCACCGTGCGAACAACGTGCGGAGCACCGTGAGGTGCGAGGCGCGAGTGAGATGCACCCACCGTGTTTTGCTGTATCGTCCGAGGCAAGAACCGATCAACGTAGGCGGCGAAAGTCAATTGTTTCGGATTAAATAGGAGTCGCCGAGGTCGGGAGGCTCCCAACGGTCCAAAGGATCAACCGTGTCACGCACGTTTCTTAGCTATCGATGACAACACCCCACCGCCGTTATTCGAGTCCAGCGGAGAAGAAAGCAGCGCGATCGCAGACTCCGACATAGCGATGCTGAGTCTCTTATCCATCTTCCGCGTTTGAAAACCACGTAGAAAAGTTACCGACGAAACGAACGTTCGGCGAGGAGAGCAAAGCTGATTGTCCACCGTGGTCTCGGCCTCGGTCTCGGTCACAACTCAAATGCAGCTCGCTGCGCGAATCGCTTCAATTCCCGCGCCCGCCACAAACCGAGAATACCATTGGCCGGTGTAAAAGCGACTCGTTTGCGACTCGGGCTCGACTTACGTCACTCGAAGATACTCGAATCCAGCCGCGCTTTGACGAGCTCGCCTTTTTTCTTTGCCGTTATCGTCGTTCCCACGATTTATCGCGGTCGAAGTGCTAATATCGCGAAGACTATTTCTCCGCCAACGACCCAGCGACACCGGTGTATCGCGAATTTCTCTCTTCGCCGGTTCCACTCCCGTCCGAATGATCCGGTGGACGATCGCCGGCGGTCAGGACGTTGGAACGTAGTCGGTATGGTCGGTGCCGTCGAGACGGACACGATCGCGGACGCTCATCGGCGAACCGATTATAATTCGTCGGTCGAACTACGCGCGACGGCCGCGATCTCCGTTGCAAAACTGAAAGCACCGCGGTCGAAACACACGGGACAAACTATCGTCTCACCGCGCCGTACCGTTTCTCGTCGCCTCGCCTCACCTCGCTTTGCCTAGCCTCCCCTCCGATCGCGCATCGTGTTATCCAAGTGATTCCACCGCAACCACGCAACCAAGGAACCACGTGTTTTGCCGTACGTCGTCAACGACGCGAACGCGAACGCCGATCGCGAGACTCCTGGTCGCCATCGGAACCCCCACTCGATACGTTCCGCTCCGTATTCTTTCGTCATACTTGCCGGGAGATCGCGCGTCTATCTCTACGAGCTATACTTCTCTATCGGGGCGACAAACGCACCTCGTTCTCGCGAATAGGAAGAATTGGTAGAATCTGCGACGCGCAACGGACCGAATCGATGCGGGTACCACCGCGACTTCTCGGCCGGAAATCGATCAAAATCGGCATTGCCATGTGCGCCCGGTGCGCTCATCGGTGCGCTCGTCGGTGCACTCGCGCAACGGGAGCTAGTCCCGCGGAGGTGCAGCCGCGCGAAAATACGTTGCCGAAAATAGCGTCGCGGGCTTCGTCTAAATTTATTCGACCGGTAGCGAGTGATCGCGTGCCGGCGATGTTCCGCGAATTCGTCGTCCAAGATCGACCCGGGTTCCATAGTCGTGTTCGCAGATCGGAGTGACGTCGATCGTGTTGCTGCGATATACTTTAGCACGCTCGCCCGCGGTCACAGCTTCGAGGTATTCGAGAACACGTTCGCGCTCGTGGCCGCGTTCACGGTCGGCGCGCGACAATGGAGAGCTCCGAACAGTTTTACAAGAATCTGTGCTCGATGGAGACAGTACGATCAGGGAAAAAAGGATTTTTCTGTGACTTTAGCGAACACGTGGCTGACGTCGCTGGCGAGGCCTGGATCTCCAAGGTGTTCGGACGGCTCCGGGACGACGAGGCTCGAGCGCGAGCCATTTTCACGGACGAGAAGATAAAAGACACGGTGACCGAGACGCTGAGCAGAACGAAGATTCTGTACAGAGCGAAGGACGGCGACGCTTCCAGGGCGAGGAGGCTCGAGGCGTACGAAACCGCGGCCAAAGGGGAATGGGAGAAAGCTTTGTTGCTCTTCAGTCAAGCCGTTCTCCGCGCACCACCTCCAGGTCTCGATTCTCGTCGATCTCTTTTCTCTATTATCGTTTTACCATCTTGTCAAATCTTCCGATTCGCGTTTCAGGGAAATGCGAGGCGGTGGACAGGGGTTTGACGCTACCGTTGGCGCTGCTCGGGAGAGCGGAAGCGTTCGCCGCGTTGAACGAGTACGCGCTCGCCCTCGAAGACTTGAGGCTGGCCGAAGAAGAGGAGGTCAAGCTTCCGGAATGTTTCCGGTGAGTCGATAGTCATTGAGAAGCGACAAAACGTATTCCCGTTTTGTCCGGAAACCCGTTTCAGAGGAGAACTGTCGAGGAGAAGAGCCAAGTGCGAGGAGCGTATGCGGTCCAACGGAAGGAGAGCGATCTGCCCGCGGCAGTCTGAAGGGGCAGGGTCGACGAAAGTCGCACACGACGAAAAACGCGACGCTGGATTGTCGTTGCCGAGATTGAGCGGCGGCTCGCATCCTCGGCTTCCGGCTGCCTCGGCTCTGTTGGACGTGCGAGAAACGCCGCACGCAGGCAAACAGGCGATCGCCGTCGAGGAAATCGGCCCCGGGGACACGTTGGTGGTCGAGCCACCCCTCGCGGCTTGTCTGCTGCCAGAATTTTTCGGTACTCGTTGCCATCACTGTTTCTCCGGGTGAGTGTCCGCGTCCTATCGCGAACCCAACCGCGCCAGTGCTCCCGAGCAAACGCTTTTCAGAGAAACCTCTTTGACCTTTCAGACTGAAAGGCCCGGTAGGATGTCCGGACTGCAGCAGCGTCGCGTTTTGCGGCAGAATGTGCCGGGACCAGGCAACGGCGAGCTATCACAAGTACGAGTGTCCAATTCTGGCGCTGCTCATAGGTAAACTTGTAGTAGAATGATCATCTTTTCTTTCCCCAACCTTGTCCGCTGGTTTCGCCGAGAACGTTCCAGAATTTTTCATTTGTCGCGTTTGTTTGCGAGGTCAGGCTCGGGAATGAGCGCTCTGAGCATGCTGGCGCTGCGAATGATCACGCAGGCCGGGCCCATCGAGTGCGAAAACATTTGGCGAGCGTTGCGCGCTCGCAACGCCGATGGGCTGGACGAGGATTCATCGGCGAAGCAGCGGAACGATGGTTACGCGGAGACGCAGAAAACGGAAACGGAATCAAATCCGTGCGCGAAGCTAAGCAAATCCGCGAAACGGCGAAACAGAAGGAAGATGCTGCGCGATTCGAAATATCAAAAGGAGAATGCGAACACGGAAACCGAGGATGCAGATAAGGACAGGCAACGATGCGTCGATCTCCGAGCGTACGAGCTGGTGATGCACGAGAGCAAGAGATCGGCCAGAGACTTTTTCGAGAGATCGTTGATGGCAGCGTTTCTTCTGAAATGTCTGCAGACGGCCGGCTTCTTCGAAACCTCGTCCGAGCCTGACCGCGAAACGGGTATGAAGTATGAATGATGGCTTGTCCTTGGTTGATTCGAGAACGTACCGAAATATCCGAATTCGGGATTTCAGAACGCAATCGATCGACGGTACCAACGGGGCCCCAGATCGCGGTGGCTGCTCTGCTGCTGAAGCATCTTCAGCTGTTGCAGTTCAATGCTCACGAGGTGTTCGAGAGTCGACCGGGCAAGGAGCATCAATTTCGCGGCAGCAAGCCCGTGTACATCGGAGTAGCGATTTATCCAACCGTGGCCCGATTCAATCACGACTGTTATCCCGCGGTGACCAGGTGAGAAGACGAGCGAGCGAACGCGAAAGCACGCTAGCAGTTACGCGTTCGTTTGCGCAGATACTTTGTCGGCAGGAGCATCGTGATTCGAGCGACCCGCAGCTTGCGCGTCGGAGACACGGTCGCCGAGAATTACGGGCCGATCTTCACCAAGAGAAGCCTGGAGCAACGGCGGAGAACTTTGGCCGGAAGATACTGGTTCGCGTGCGAGTGCACGGCTTGTCGCGAGAATTGGCCCGGCTTCGAAACCTTGACGAACGACAACGCGAGGCTTAGGTAAGCTGACGTTATCGCGTCTCGAGACAACCAACGAATCGGGCGTGTTCCAGACGGTCCGAACCCCGTTGCATTCGATTTTGGTTGGTCTTCGAAGATGGGAGGGTGGCGAGGCGCGTCGCATCGCGTCGCTCCGCGGTTACGAACAATCGTGGAACGCTAAACGCGATAACCGCGGGCTACGAGGGGTTATCGATGACTTTTTAAAGATCGACCGACTCGTGATTGCGTCGGCGGCGGCAAGAACGCGCGCAACTTTCCGTCTACGGTTTTCAACGAAATTCTGCGTAGACCGCGCAGATGTTACAGAGACGTACGGCGAGACGCTGTCGAAGCTAGCTTGGGTACAGTTTGACCGGCCGCGTTTCCTGTCGTAGATGCCCGACGGAAGGATGCGAGAAGCTTCATCGACAACCTCGAGAACCGGGCAACCCGATCGATTGCTCGGCCTGTCGGCGGAAGGTCGACCTGCGGGAACCGCTCGCGGCTCTGCGGGAGTGCGAGCTTGGCTACGAGCAAGGATTCGCAGCGATGGAGGAAGAGCAACCCGACAAGGCGTTGGACGCGTTCCTCGCGGCAGCGAAAACGTTTCATCGAATCGCGGTACCGCCTCACAGGGACACGCACTTGGCCGAGATCGCGGCGAGCGCGTGCATGAGGCACGCTCGAATCTAGCGTACATAGAATGTAGAATGTAAAATGTACTATACCTCCTCTAGCCTACGATCCTCTTGTTTCTATCACGAACGCGTCACTGGGCACGGCCGATCTCACTTTTCCCCAAACCGATCGATGCGTTTGTCGAAAATCGGTCGACAGCATCTCGACCGTTCGCGCGAGGGATATATGTACGTGTAGATGCTCTCTCGCATATTACTGTCGCAGTTTCGAACGCGTCGAATTCGATCCACCGGCCGATTACACCGACTAGACTGACGTAAACGTTCGCGCGATCGTCGCAATCTTTCTGGAAAGCGTTTCCGAAGAAAGCCGGCGGGACCAAGAGTGAGACGGCGCACACTCCATCGCGATGCTCGACGCGTTCCGCGCAAAATGTAGATAATACGGAAAACGCGAAAAAAAACTTGCTAGGCAACGGACGCCACAGCGGTGTTACACAATTCCGTCGCCTTGACGGAATCCTTCGCAAGCTTCGACGAATCCTCCGCCGCGGCGATTCGAATGCAAGGGACCGCTCGGAGAACGAGAGGGAACGGCAGTTCGAGGAAACTGAAACGCAGTCGATCTTCGGTTCTTCGATTTTGCGATTTTTTTGGCATTTATTTTTTATAATGCACATGTTTCGTGAAAAAATTAAATTCCATATATGAAATTAGCTTTTCGAAGTTTCGCATTTTGGTACAAAATTCACTGGGTTGGAAGGATCGGGAGGTTGGACGTCTCGGAGAAAGGATAATGGAGACGGGACTAAGGTAAAGGGAGCAGGGAGCAGGGAGAAGGGAACAACGGGAAAGAGAAGGGCGAGAATAGGGGTGAGGGCTATTTACCGAACGATGGCACGAACGCGTGTACACGCCACACCGCGTCCGATACGCGTTCGTTATGCGGCCGCCAAGCCATCTCTTTCAAAGAGACGAGCGCTTTCTCGATCGTTTCGAGGATTCGGTCGCGTTCGTTATCCGGTTCGGCTAGATTCGATTCGCAACGAGGCGCGGATCTGATCCAATTACGACGTTATCGCGAACACGTGATTTTGAATTAATTGACTGCCCGCGCAAAACGAGGCGCGGCTTCGCGTCGCGATGTCGTTTCGCGACTGATTTCCGTAGAAGCGTGACACGCGCAATCGCGCAGATTCGCCGAAACGAACGAACGTACGAACCTTCCGTCAAAGGCATTCTCCGGAAATCGCTCGCGGCTAACAAACAACGCGACGCGACGCAAACGCACTCGCTTCTTTCACCTCGGGGACCCGATCTCGATCGGTTGCGACGATCGACCGTAATCGGTTCCCTCGCCCGCGCTGCGACCAATCCGAAAGAAACAACGTGCAACGATTGATGACCGAAACCAACGAGATCGAGACGTTGTCGGACCGCCAACGGTCGATCGAACCGGACGAGCGGATCGCGACCGCCTCGAATACCGCGTGTGTTACATGTATTTCTCGGGCGTACCTTGATTCGCCCGATTCTTCTCGATCATGTAATTTCTTTGCTTGTTGTTGTTCCTTATTTCCTTATTCTTTTTTTTTTCATTTTGTGATTTCTTTTTTTACTTCGATATTCACTTTCAACACATGCATTGTTCTTTTTTCGCATTCAATTACAATGTTTGCGTTCTAAGCGTTACTTTCTTTCTCGGCTCTCTTTCTTTCATTCTTTCCCTCGTCGCCTAACTTCGCTTTCAATCTACTTTGTACTTCGTGGGAGTGGCAGCGCGATCGCGACAACTGAATAATTCGATGCATACTTGAACCTGTTTTACGAAACTTTTGTCCATCTATTATTCTATGTATTACCGAATAACCGATCGATCGCAAAGAAACGCGATCGTGCCTAGTTTTCTCCCACTCGGCACTGCACTCGCGCGCACACACTCTCCTCGCAGCGTTCGCTTCTCTTTCCTCCTGTATCCCCCAAAACTTGTTGTCGGGAGATTATACCGCTGCGCCGGGGACACGAGTAGGGCGAGAGAACGGATGTCGTTGCGACAACTGCATAGAAAACGATCAGGGAACGAACGGGACATACAACGAACGACGAAAACGACAAATGGAAATAAACAAACTGATATCCAACGATCATGGAACAAAACACAAACTAATTTACAATAACGAACTGCGGGAGTTTCGAAACGTTCATGAAAGAAAATTGTATACTTTATTTTCCGACGATAGGACTACAAACTAAAATTTAAAAAAGTAGCTTCGTTTTCATGCAAAATCATATAAATCTCTCTCTCCCTCTCTCTCTCGCACACATTCGCTCCCTTTCGCTCTTCCTCTCACTCATTCAGTTTGGTTCTCTTTTTGTTTGTGTACTCGTTTCGCTCTCTCACTCGATCGACGAATCACGGATTCGCGTCGTAGATCGAGTCGTAGCAAAATGACTACGACTTCCTAATATCGTACGCAATCGTCGCGCGCGAGTTCTCCGAATAATCGCGCATTCATGAAAAACGGCGACGATCCGCAAAACCGCGGACAGATCGAACCTCGGGCCCGCCAGGGGCACACCGGCCGAGTATACCGTCGCTGAAACGATCGGACGAGACACGCTTGTCTCGTACGCTTTCGCATCGCCGCGATCGAAACAGTCAAACGAGCGAGGATCGAGGAAGATGAAAACGACGCATCGGACGACCTCCGTTCGTCGAAACGCAACGAAACCAATCGAATCGAGCGTTCCGAGAAACGGAACAATTTCAAGAAAATTTGCGCGCGCGCGCGCACACAATGTTGCACGTTCACCTTGAGACCGGATACGTCGAAACAACCCCACGTATATGTGTATGTATATATGTATACATATACATATATAGTGTTAAACTCAAAGACGTCTACGTAAAACGATCGAATGCGTTTCGTTGAAGAAAAATGAAAACATATGAAACAATGAATACGCAAAAACAAGAACAAAAATAGCAATTTCGTCCATACGAGTTGGTATCGTGTCCCCCACCCCCCATCACCGTGCATTTTCCTTTTATTCGCGATTTCGTTTTTTCCGTTCGATCAAAATTGCCCTATCGTGTACACCGAATTGGTCGCAGTCGCGATTTTGGTCCGTCGCGTTACGTCTGTCGTTGGTCATAGGTCGTCGGTCATCGGTCATCGGTCGTACGTTGTCCGTTGTCAAATTTCGGCGCATCCGTGGCTGCCTCCGTTTCTTTTTCGTCCGTTTTTCAACAGAGGCGAGACTACACGGCTGCACCCTCCCGCGAAACATTCGGCACGATAGCATCGTCGAATGTGCGCGAGCTCGTCGCGCATCGTCCTCGACGCGATTGCTGGCCTCGTGGTCGCTGTCCGTCATCCCGTCACCTTCTTCTTTCTCCGCGGTAAGATTCTCCGACAAAAGTATAACGTAGTTTTCTCGGAGGCATCGCGGTTCCAAGGTGATCCCGCGATCGAGAGCGCGAGGTCTTTTTCTCAGGAGAGTGTGGTGTGCTGTTGATTCGTTGGTTTCTTTGCCTTTCTTTTTTTTTTTAGATTTTTTGTTCGATTCTTTTGTTACGTTGTTGTTGCTGCTGTTGCTTTTGTTGCTGCTGCTGTTTCGGTGTATAACGGGTGTTGGTGTTACTTGTTAAAAGGAGTGGTTATGTCGTGGTGGTACCATTGCTGTTGATTAAGCGGTGCTTTCGGTAGTGGTGTTCTGAACCGGCTGACTTTCCTGTAAAACGCGAAGCACCAATCAGAAGGGGTTCAATCGAATCGACTATCGCGAATGATACTCGTTCGTACGAGGGTCACGGGCAAAAGAGTGGCCGCGCTTTTTTTTCTAGGTCATTGACTAGGCCAACGATTACGTTATATCGGGCGAAATGAAACGAGTTACGGGAGATATACATAGTGTACGTGAATTGATCGGAAAGTGGAAAAGTGGAAGAGCGAAAAGTAAACGAAGAGCATGCCGCGAAATGAAGGGAGCGATCGTGTCAGAGGAAGACAGAAGAGAACGGTATGAATCGGGGGTGGAGATGGAAGAAAGAAAAATAAAGCCACGTTACCTGTGGAGCAGGGGCAGCGGCAGGTGCATCCTTATCTATAGGTGCATCCGACTTCTGCTCCGACTGAAAAGAGCACAAAAAGAGACGTGCAATAGTGTGTGTGCCAAGCGCTACGCCAATTTACGATGAGCATTCGTCGGCGGATCGCCAACGTCGGTCGATCGGCCAACAAACAGACGAATGAATAAATGAACGAACGGCTGTTTATCGGGTGTGTTTCGTGTTCAAAAGAAAGCTAAGGAATGAAATACTGGACGATACGAAAACGTTATAGGAACGACGTCCGACGGCGATCGTAGGCATCTCGCGACTCGATCCAAACGTATTTTTGCTCTTCGCAATTCGCGCGAGAATCGATTCCGAGAAAGAAGGAAAACGACCGCCGTTGATGGTTGCTACCTGGACAAACGGACGACAGGCTTCGGGACGAGGATAGATAGGACTTGGGTTGGGTTTGTTGACGGTGGTGTGTCGTTGACGAACTCTGTTGATCGTTTGCTGGCTACTAGTCGGCCTCGGCTGCCTGACAACTCTTCGCTTGTACCGCGGTCGAAGCGGCCTCTGGAGACCGTCGGCCGGTGTCGAGCCACCACCTTCTTCGTCATCGTCAGATACCTGGGTCGAAACGTATCATGGTGGGAGCGGAAGGACGCGAAAGGAAGAACCGCGACGACGGGAGAAGAAAAGCAGAAACTGTGCGATAGAACCGAAAAAACCGAAGTAACCGAGGAAACGGAGAACGAAAATGGAATCGGAAACGGAACCGGCAGAGCGGAAGTATAGGACTGGGTAAAGCGAGAGAGAAAAAAGGTTAAAGTGTGGGAAGAGAAAAAGAGAAAGAGAAAGAAAGAGAGAGCAGGGAGCATCGAGAAAACTATACAGACTTTTGTTTGTCCATCCTGGCTGCGAGGACGACGAGGTGGACCACCGCCTCTTCCTCCGCGGAAATTACGGCGGTAGTAGCGGCGAGAAGCTCCACCTCGGCCGCGAGCACCGCCTCCGCGGGGCACACCCTCGCCACCGGTTCCCTCGCCTTCCTGTTCCTCGGCTTCTCCGGAGTTATCGGTTTGCTGTTGCCCCGATGGTCTGGATCGCCTCGGCGGTCCGCGGTAGTAGCATTCGTAATGCCCTGCGACTCTGTAACGCCGCACTATTTGTCCACCACTCTGGCCTACGTTGTTGGCTTCGTCCGCGGATTTGCCTTCGCCTGAAACACGTCGAGAACGTGCGTTAACATATCGATCGGAAAACATCTCGGATCAAGAAAATGTGAATGGTAAATTCGAATTGCTTGCACGAACCGGCTTCGTAGCCCTCCTGGCCCTCGCGTGGTCTGCGCTGAGTTCGGGTGTTGCCACGTTTCGGACCGATGTACCAGTGAACTCCGCGGAATCCACGTCGCTTGTCGGCAGCGTAAGGCGAACCCTTTACCGCTTCCCCGGAAGGACCGGTAACGTTGGCCGCTTCGTGACCCTTCTCGCCAATCACCACGTCGAATTCGACTACTTCTCCGTCGCCGACACTACGGACGATCTTCCTTGGGTTGTTCTTTACGATAGCCGACTGCAAACAACAACGAGTCACCGGTTAGTCTCTCGGATAGATCTTTTGGGTCCAGGAACAAGGACCCACATTTCCAAAGAAAAAACTACTTACTTGATGGACGAACACATCCTCCTTGGTGTCGTTCCTGAAATAATTCGGAAAATCGATTAGGCACGATCATTCTTCGAGCAGTTCGCGAAGAGGAAACGGCCGACGACCGGTGACCGCGGAACTCCATTCGCCACTCCGTCAATCCGTAGCCCGTAATCCGCCGCCCACCGCCCCACGAGCCGGCTGCCGGCTGCCGGCCGGTCGCGTTTCGTCGCATCGCGCAATCTCACGTTCACAAGCGCCAGCCTGTTTCTCGGCCGGCGGGAACGCAAAGATATTCTGTGCGTCTCGGAACATGGATCGTTCGAACAAGGTCTCGAGACGATCCAATGGGTAACCGGATGCGATATTTTGCTCTGCCACTCGCTAAAAGATTCCGTTCGATCCGCAAAAGCTACGCGTTCGACGGTGCGAAAAAGCGGTGGCGTTCGATATTGTAGCCTCTGCTACGAGAACCGGACCCGGACCGAATGAGACTCGCTCGCGGTACGAGTAATCTCTAGGCGCAACCTCGAAAGACTCGACACCGCTTCATGGTTCGCCTCGCCTCGCTGACTTTCGTCGTGTTCTGCTGTTCGAGAGCACGGTAGGATTTCTAGATTGTACAGTCTTTTTAAACGGTGTGTTGATCGCGTTATACGGGGCTTACCGTCGACGATGTTTGCGAGGCGGACGAGGCTGTCGAGTCGGGAAACGAAAGCTTGGCGAACAGCCAAACTTTAGCATAGATCGAGAAGCGTCTAGAAATAGCGGAGAATCGAGATTCAAGGTACGAGGAACCGGTGGAGTCTCCTGTTAGTCGTTGCTGCGCGTGGACCAAACGCGGAGATGAACAAACCCGGACGGTCTGCCTTTAACAACAGGAAGTCGACGCGAAGAGGAAACTACACCGAATCTACGCCGACACAAAAAAAATCGATCGGAAAGGATACCGGCACGCGGACGACGGTAGTTTCTTACCTGTTGATGAATCCGTATCCACTCTTCACGTTGAACCATTTCACAGTCCCGGTCACTTTGTTAGCTGAAACCCAACAAAAACGAAACGCTCTAATTAGGTATTTGCTGTGTAACGGAACACCGTGCTGCTGCACGGTCACCGCGACTAAGCCTTCTTTACGAGAACACGTCCCTAATTGCCCCCCTCCTCACCATTATACACTACATGTACACTCCTTTACCGCTGCGCCCTGCCATACGCGTTCGCGTTCCCTCGACCCGCCAACTTTTCGAGTACAATTTGTCAAACGTTCGATCCAACTTGCGGCGAAATTTTTTTCGATACAGATAGCTGACCCCAGCGGAGTGTCCATCGATGAAAGCTTTGAAAAGGCTTGAAAAACTATGCCAACGGAATGTTTCGTACTTTCGAATCAGATGTTTTTCCCTCGATCTGTCTGGACGCTCAAAGGAAGTGTTTGTATTGTATTTGCGAATCGATGGAGTCTCGATCGGATAGCGACGATCCGTACTGTAAATGTTTACGTGTTTACATCGCGGATAGACGAAACGACATTCCGGGGACGAACGATACCCTGCAATAACAAGGGTTGCGTTCATTGACAAAAACGATTTCGTGACTCCTGTGTTTGGAAAAGGTCGTTGACGACGATCGAATTGATCGCGGCAACTGATACCTATCTCCGTTCGCGCGCACCAGAAAAAGGATTTGCGATTGTATATGTATTACGTTTCCCCGACGTTTCCTCGACCGAGTCGCGCCAACAGTTTCTACACGCTTCGAAACGCGCACAATGTTTTCCAATGCGTTCTATGCGCGCGATATTTTCTATTTCGCCTTTCCATTACAGCTTTGTTTCGCGCCAACGAGAAAAAGAACAGGGAATACAATATCAACGAATTCTAGTTTGAGAAACGACTATGCCCCCTCCGCGTTTTCATGAATTTTCGATAGATTCGAGGATTTCGATGAATTTCGGACTGCGGAATGTTACGAGGAGGATAGGAGCGAGAGAGAGACAGTGAGCGTGCGAGTGAGATAGCAAAGGACGGGGAGGGGTGGAAGCTAGGCAAAGATAAAGATAGATAAAGATATAGATGGAAACTGAAACAGCGACAAAGACAGAGATGGAGATGGAAATAGAAGTAGAATTAAAAGCGCTGATCAATGTATACAGGAGCATGAACACAGGTACATACATACATAGACACCGATAGATCCGGGGAGAGGAGGAACAAAAAGGAAGAGAGAATGAGAGTGAGTGAGTTAGAAGGAGAGTGAGAGCGAAGGAAAGAGAGAGAGAGTGAGAGAGAGAATCGGAGCAAAGAAGCGAACGAAGACACGAGAGCGTACGGAGGAAAGAAAAATTGAAAGTTTAGGTGCGAGAGAGATTCGAGAAAGGAGCACGGAGAACTGGCGGTATTGAGCAAAACGAAATTAAACTAAATGAAAAGAAAGAAAAGAAGATTAGCCGGTCTAGTTAAGCTCCAAGACCGCACACGCCGGTCACATGCCACATGGTTGAACGTCTGCTGCTCGCGGACGCCATTACCGCACGCGGACGATACGGTGGACGACGAGTTCGCCGCTCTCCCTTTCGGCTCGATTTTTTCACCGGAAAGATGCGCGGCTGCGATATCTATCAGTAACAGAGTGCTCACTCACCGATGACCAGCTTCGGCTGGACAGCCTTTGGTTGTTCGGGCTGTTTTTCCGGGTCAGCCATGGTGGTGGTGTTCAGGTGTTAAGACACGCCGCTGCCGAACCTAGATGTTCCCGTCTTTCTGGTCGTGGTGTTGGTTCCCTTCTAATGTTCCCAACATGGCTGCGCCTCCAGGCGACCGTGCAAACATCCTTCTCGTCTAACGAGCGATCCGATAGGTCGCCGAGCCTACCAGTTTCGCCGCTCGACCAATCCCGCGCAGAGTTTCACGGAACGCGCGTGACGTACTCGCGCGCTACTTCCTCGTTTTCTCGCTCGCTCGCGCTCGCGCTCGTGCTCAAGCTCGGATTCGGTTCGGGCTCGAGCTCGGGTTCGCGTCCGTATTCACCCTCCCGCCCTCGCCATCACCATCACCCCCGTCATCGCCCTCGTCCTTACCCTAGCTCTCGCACTATGCCCCCAATGTCCTTCGCACTGACGATGAGACTTGATCCAAACTAATTAGAAGATCTCGTTAATTCGATGGACCGCAAAAAATGTTTTCTTACCATTTGACATTTTAATAACATATTCTTACAGCTTTACGGCTGAACTGAAAACTTTGGCAACGCTGAAAAGTACTCTGCATGACTCGAAAGAAGACCAGCGGGACGATACATCTACTTTTCCATAATTTTATCCGCAGCATTGTCACTTCAACCAATAGCAAATTGATGTGTACCTAATAACGAATCGGACTCCTCTTTCCCCTGTGTCGTCCCAGAAGTCTTCATTCCAACAAAGCATAATACGTGAAGTAACGAGGCGCGCGTACCTACAAATCGAAGTGCTCAGCACTGGTCAGCGTTCGTGGTAAAGGCCAACTATTGCATCGCAACACCGTGCGATTGCCCATCTCGTACCCCTATCTTATAAAGACCTCTCCAGATGCATTACACGATAAACGAACATTTTCTATCGAAACGATGCCACTTTTGTTTTCCAATATCTTTTTATTCGTTCTAGTTAATACGATGCCTACACTCGATCCAAATTGTGGTCCATAACGATAAATTTTCTCTTTTTTAAACGCTCTTACTGCTACCGCTGTAAACTTTGAAAAAAAATCTATTATGATCGTTTAGAAAAATTTTAGTATATTCTTCGAATGTTAGTTGTGCTAAACGTCCAAAGTTTGGAATTATCATTCTGGATACCTCTGTTTTTAGAAATACCGGAGAACTGTCTTATACGTTAGTTTTGCAGTTTTCTCGTCCTATTTTTTTTCCTTCTGTTCCAAGTCCATGACTCGATTTTTTTCACTCGTCACCGATTGACAACGCATTTAGGGAACAGATTGGATCTCAACGGCTACTTCAACGTTCATTTTTCAGAAATATCGAAATTCGATTCCGCTGGCAGGAGGGAAGGTCGGGAAAAAATACTGTAAACGTAAAACGAAACTTTACTCGAAAAGCGTCAACGTTCGTATTTCCGACGTTCTTAAACTGTACAATAACTCGAAAATACATCTGCCTCGTTGAAGCGTAGAAAAAAATAACTGCGTATCTTTTACAATAATCATCGATCGACCGGGAAATCTCGTTAATTCGCTGTTATTATCGCGTTGCTTCGATTTACAGGTAACGCCGTTGAAGAGAAACGCGAAGCAGCTTCTCTGCTTTCTGTTATTACCTCGGGAACAACGGTAATACATTATGTCTGCTGAACCGTTCCCGGAAAAACTGCACCAGTACCGGATACGAACACGAACACGAAGCAGTCGCGATACCGAATAATAAGTTTATCATATAAAAGAATTTCGTCGACGTTAAAACTACGCTTGGTGAAAATCGATTACTCGTTACGAATTGCGTCAAACATCGCAAACAGAAATCTACCATGATTCGTCCATTTGTGAAAAGTTAACGGGTAAAGCGAACGTTGCTTTCCACCGTCCAAGAATCGATCGACGAACTGTGAACGGTGAATGGTGAACAGTGAACCATCGGCAGTGAACGGTAAACGTTCAACGAACAAATTACCCAAACTAAGCTACGTGATTTCCCGTTGTCTTTTCCTTTTTCGTTTTTCTTCGTTTTCACTGGTCGGTCGCGCGAGTTGTGCAGAACAGACTTTAAAACGGTGTGAATAAAAAGAATCGTTTAAACGTGTTCGTATGTACAATCTGAATACGTTTGAACAATGACGAGAGATGTATTTTGAAATGACAACCAGTCGTTGAACGAGTAAGTGGTTCCCTTTGAAACTGTGTAGCACGTTGCGTGTTGTCCCTGGTAATTCCTTGATGTCGGTGAAAATACGGGTATAGCGAAGCGGAGCCGAATTGGGTCAGGTCGAATTGAGTCGACGAAGAGATTCATGTACTTCATCATCTCGGCTTTCTAGTCCGGACGCTTCTGGATCTTGGGGCGGTGGAACCGCTTCCGATGCTGAACATGCCAGGCATTGATGCATTGAACGTCGGTGCGTTTGTTGTACCAAAATTGATTGCCGGCGTCGTCGAGGGAGCAGAAAAGTTGAAGCCTGTAGTCCCTGCGAACGAAACACAACATTTCATTCGAATAGTCCCACAATGAAGCTACTACAATATTATTCAATAGACGAAATTGCGCGAACATAGAATCACGAATAATCACCTGGTTTCGAAGCGGTCGGGGCGGCATTGTTATTCGAATTGTTACCGCTGCCGTTGAATGAAAAACTGGCGACTGGCTGCTGGGGCGGTTTCTGGTTCGCTCCAAAGGTAAAACTGCCGGCGGCATTGTTGTTCGCGTTACTTGTACTTCCGGATCCGAACACGGTCGTGGACACGTTCGACGTGGCAAACGGTGAAGCTTGACCGAACGTCGGAGTCTTGTTCTGGCCGAATGCAACGGTAGAACCGAGAACTGGTCCGGAAGCGTTAGCGGGCGTGGCAAACGTTGAACTAGCCGCGCTTTGACCCGCAAATGTATTAGGTGTGCTGCTGCAAATTACTGTGGAACGCGGAGCGGAAGAAGAGGTAGCTGCGGGAACGGAGGTCGACAAAGCGGCAGGGGACCCAAATATGGGAGGGGCAGCGGACGCGGATAAAGTTGCGGATGCTGGTGTAGATGCTGATGCGGATGGGGCTGCGCCGAATATGTTGGATGTGCCACCGAAAGCATGTAGCATAGGATTTTGCCCATCTGAGACGGTGTTGCTGTGAGAACCAAAGACGGGAGATGCGACGTTCGTAGCAGCGAACACGGGTGCCGTTGTGTTCTTGGAAACGATCGTGGCGCCGAAAATCGATGTAGTCGGGTTGCTCGAAATGCTCGTGGTACTACTGAGAGTGGCCACAGTTGTCGATGGTGTTCCGAAGATGGGCGTCGTGGTACTAGCGAACGTTCCTATTGTACTCTTCAAGTTCTCCGACAGAGGTTTCGTTTGGCCAAAGATATTACCCGGTGTTCCAAAAGCGGACGTTGGGTTCGTATTAGAGAACACGTTGTTGCTGCTCGATCCGGTCTCTCCGGAAGAGCATGGTTTCGCGACAGAGCCAAAAATCGAAGTGGAACTCGTGTTCGCTATTCCCGACGAAGCCCCAGACACCGTCGTGTTCGAGAAGATCGTCGTAGAATTAACGGACGTTGCGGCGGGGTGCGAACCGAACAAAGACGGTGGTGCGGTGGTACTCGAGCTGCTCGTTATGGTCGTGCTCGCGGTCGAAGAAGCACCGAATATTGATTGTCCGGGCGTTGTTCCGAACACCGATCCAGCCGACGTCGTAGCGGCATTCCGGAATATCGAGGCGGCGTTCGTATTAAATTGCGAACTATTGCCGACGTTGCTGCTGTTTGTCGCTACTGTCCCAAACGTTGGTTTATTCAAATTATTATTGCCGCTACCGAATACCATCGTGTTCGATGTACCCGTCGGTACGTTAGTCGCGGCAGTGGTCGACGTTATATTGCCGAAAGAAAATCCCGGTTTGTTGCTGTTGCTGTTGCCGTTACCGGATGCTCCCGAAGAAACAGTGCCGAAGGAAAAGTTCGGAAGCCCGGTCGATTGGAACAGAGGCGTCGTGGTTTTTACTTTCATCGACGAATCGAAAGCAGAAGTTGTTGCCGACGTCGTTGCAATAGGATTAGATAGCGATGGTGTTTGATTCGCACTGGATGCGGTAGAAGCTGCTACAGGCTTTATTGCATCGCTAACGCCTTGATTATTCTGCGAAGGTGAAGCGAAGGCGGGGACAGAGGCAGAGGTGTTCCCACCAAAACTCGAGCCAAACGCAAAACTCGCTTCAGACTTCAAAGGTAGCGGGGAAGTGCTACTCTTATTTTCAAAAGCAAACATTGGAGACAGTACCGCCGTAGCCGGTGTGACCGAGGATGTTGTAGCGGGAATGCCACGTGTCAGCACGTTGGGTCCTTTGTTTTCCAATGCGTTGGAACCTAAAGGTGTCGCCGCGGACCAACCACTCGGAAGCGACAACGGAAACGCAGGTTTGTTTGTTCCCAGCATCGTGTTCGACATCGACGGGATTTTCTGTGACGCTAGCAGGTCGTTCGTTTTGGTTTTTGCGTCGAGAGATGATGAGCTCGCTAGAATACTTGCTGGAATACTCGCTGGAATACTTGTTGGAATACTCGCTGGAATACTCGCTGGAATACTCGCTGGAATACTCGTTGGAATAGAGGAGAACATAGTGCCACTGGTCGTGTCTCCGATTGAATGCGACGCTGAGGGTGTTGTCCGAGGAACCGTTGACGGAGCAGAGGTGGTGGAAGCGCGATGATTCGAAAGATCGCCACCGGCCAATGTGAACGTTCCTGACGACGGAACCAAGTTGTTTGTTGTCGTAGTCGAGCCCACGTTGAAACTGTGAACCTTGGGATTTCCCATGGTCGAGTTGAAACTCGTTGCGGTCGACGGAAGAATCGCGTTTCCAGATGCGTTTGTAAACGCGACTTCAGATGATCCAGTTAGTACCGGACTCGAAGTCGGGTTCGAAACTGGAACGTTACCATTCGCAGTATTTGAATCCAACGACGTCTCTTTTTTCGGGAGGTCGAAGGCCACGTGTTTCGGCGATTTGGTTCCGGGACCCAGAGCGATCGCCGACGTAGAGATTGGCGTGGTATTCGCGTTCGTTGTAGTTGTTGAAGATTTCAATGTAGCACAACTCGCTGAAGAAGATGGAGCAGATTTCGCGGTGTTCACCTCTTCCGCTTGAATCACTACGTCCGGATTGATTTTACTAGTTGCTGAAAGGAGACATGAATCGTCTAAATTAAGAATGGAACTGCTCGTCGAACGGTCCTACATAAACCTTACTCACCTTTACCGGATATCGCGTCGAACATGCTTTGAAGTCTCGCCTTCATGCTGGTCTGCCGCATATCCGCTATATCCTCCTTCTTGATCTCTTCTACGTCGTCCGTAGTGAATTTCGCTCGAATGTTGCCCTGCTCTTCGACCAGCATTCTCAATTTCTCGTTCCTCTCCGGTTCCGCTCTCATGAACAATTTGTTGGTCAGCTTAGATTCTGCGATTCGAGATTCTCCGTTGTACCGCTTCCCTTGGTTCGCATCGATTCTCTCTGTATCGTGCGAATCTGTGTCCACGGTCTTCGAGCTAGGCTTCAAAATTCCCTTCAAAGGTGATAGCTTCCCTTCTATCCGATCGAAACTGTTTCGCGCATTCGGGTGAAGCTTTTCGGAAGCCTTTGCCTCGCTGTGATCACGGTACTTGCCGTTCGTGATCTCGGTGCCTGGATTAGGTGACGTTTCGGCACTGGAATTTGCCACAGATTCCAACGACTTGAAATGCTTTTCAAAGTCTGGTGTCCCGCTTCGTGAAAAATCTCCTGTGAAACGAATCCGGTGTGTAAGATTCAAACGACAGATCAAACAGAATGGAATAACAAATAACAAGGCGAACGATATCGACTTTATACTTACTAGCTTTCCTTTTAATGCCGGAAACTAAGTTCCTGCTGGAACTCAAAGAATGTAAAATATCGTAACAAGAGGGTGTCTTGGTTCGTTTCGCAGGTCTAACAGTTTTGTTTTGAGGCGAGATGTCTTCCTCTGATTTTGAGGACTCGTCTCTGCTTCTCTTCTGTTTAGTTTCGTCCAGAGTCTCGGTTTCGTTTGTAGGAATACCACCTGTACGCTGCTTTTTAGCCAAGTCGAAAGCAATCTCCTCTCTCTCGGCGTGTCTCTTCAACGGCATCTCTCTGAATCCATAGGGAACGCTTTCCAAGCCAAGACTGTCATCCAAACCACACATATTTGACAATATTTTTTGTTTCCCAGATGGAGAGTAACGAACAGTATCCGTTGGTGCTACTCTGACGATCACTGGTGTTTTCGTCTTTATGCATTTCGCATTTATCAATGGAACCGGACTACCCTGAAGATTTACTTTTGGAAACTGTCCCACTTGATACTGAGACTGATGAGTTAACCTATTGCTAGCTTCCGCTGCATATTTTGTTAATCTGCCAGCAAGACCTGGAGAAGTTACGTCTTGATATACTCTATAACATAAGGGAAAAAATATATAGTAGCAATGCTGTGATACAAACTAAACATCTACATCGCAGAAAGGGAACTATACTTACCTTGCGTCGATATTATACCTGGCCGAGGATAAAGGTCTACCCGGCGACAGGGATGGCTTGTCCGTTGTCTGGCGAGCTTTTGGACTAATTGTAGTACCCCATGGGGACCCTTCTTCTCCACGTGATAAATTACGGTACTGAGAATACATGGGGGATATCCCACTATGGGATGGAGTCGCCTCTGACGATTGATTCTCAAATTCCTCGTTGTTTTGTGAAAATATCGGTGTACTTGCGAGTTTGGTTAGAGAATTACGGGCGTACGAAGAATTAGGTCGAACCAGCTCGTTCGCGTTCGATTCTCGCAGATTTCTTGAAATTGGGCTGAGCTGCGTTATCGGATCGAACTTGGACGAATTCCTCCTGGTGGGGTACGGATCGGCGCTGAGCTGATAATGTGTTCCGCGACGTCTTTCCATTCTGAACTTGGTTAGGTAGATTTCGAAAAAACGGCGACTCGCGGTTTCCCAAAATGTACGTAACCACCGATAAATTTGTCCGGCGATACTCTCGAAATGTGTGCGAACTTCAAGAAAGACGCGCACGCAATAATCGAAAAGAAAAGACGCGTGCGGCGCCAATGAACTGTCGTTGATGATCAAAGAATAGCACGCGTAAATAGTGAGGAAAAGCAAAATCGTTAGAAGGAGAATCGGCCCCCAAACGTTGTACAGAAACACACAGCCACTCAACACACTTGCTAAGGCGGCGATACTCCGATATCCTAAATCCCACATATTATTTCAAACAAATAACCTCTCCATGTTTGAAAAGAGCACACTCACCGAATCACCGGAACTTTGCTGCGTAAAGTCCAACGACATTATCGACGTAGCAACTACTACGTAATTCGAAATATCTTCTTTCGAGTTACGAAAGATTCTTTTCTTTTCTAGTCGAACCGTTTTGATGAAAAACTAGCACTTGCTCAATGGACAAACGATATCATATCAAAGGTATTCCCGCGAAATTCTTTATACGCACTGTTACCGTTTCCGTGTATCTATTTAAATAGATCAGACTTGGGTGGAATTAACTGCTCGATCCGAGCCAATCCGAGCACAGTTCATATGGTAGACTTACAAACTATATATATATACAGATTGTTATATACAGACGGTCTGTAACAGACCTGTGGTGGCTCGAGAATTATGATTGATTATGATCGTAACTGATCGTTACGGAGAGCGAGACGCGCGGCCGGGTCAAGGGGGCGTAGCCTTTGAAAATGCCTCGGATCAAACTTGGTCTACTTCTATAGCTCGTTTGTGCTTTTAACATGCTAAATGTGGGTGTAGGTTCTGTTCCATGCTAAAAGTGGATATGATTTATCTTTGTCTATACTTTGTCTATAGTCTATAGAAAAATCCCGGACATGAGCACTCCAGCACTCTCATACCCTCTCTGCTCATAGATTATCATAAATAGATTGTGCGATAGAGCGATTGCAGGTTATCAATGTAGCCAGTGGTTCTCCACGAATTACGCTTTACCTCTACACCTATATATCTCTATTCAACGAGAAAACCGTACCGCGTGAAGACCAGTTTTCGTTCGTCGCTGCGCATCTTCGCCCTAATTGGTTCAAGAAAGTGGGAAATGAATAGTGTAGTGAGAGATGATAGGCTCGCTGCGCCCCCACCATCTGCCAAGCTGCGCGCAACGGTACGGTTCTCTCGTTGAATGTAGAATATATATATAGCATAGCTAATTCAACATGAATATTTCGTACATAACACACTTAAACAATTGTATTGCAATATTTATGCTATATATGTACATATGTAAAAAAATTGTTAATTATAATATTTGACGAAAATTGTATAACATATTATGTTTAGCGAATATACTATATGTATCCTCCCAATTCATTCTTTTCATTTATTTGCGACATGAAATATTTAAATCGCCGATTATCAAATATTTGATAAATACGTATCTGAATCGATCATATATATATTCTTTGTGATATTTATGAATATTTCACATATAACTATATATATATATAATTTATATTTAAACTACATTAATCGCTATAAAGGCTATTCGGAACAGTATTTTGCTCACTTACAGCTAATATTTAAAAAAGTAAATTGTCGGCGTACATAATGCATTTCCATCTATATATATTTATGTAGTAAATTATGCAGCGCTTCACGAACGCAGATTTCTTTTCGAACCGACCATGGTTCAAACAAAATCTTTGCGTAACTCCTTAATTTTTTGATAAGATATCAAACCTCGGTTTTATATGGTTTTATACATCCCCCTACTTGAAGCGTAATTCCTTCGAGACGTGCGAAAGTTTTACGAATATGGAATTTTAAGGGAGTGCACTTCTCTTAATCACATAACCTCTGTATAGTTAATTAGATTATCATGTACCATAGGAAAATGAGTTCATGTCAAAGGTTCCTTATGCTTCGAACAATATAAATAGTGAACGATGCATTGATCTACTGCAATATTAACATTACTAATGATATCAGACGAGACTGAATGTCATGACTATGTTACGACGAAACAGGTAAAGTTTATTTATTATGTAATGAGCATGATATATACAACTACATATGTACATATTATAGTGTTTAGTTTCTACTGCTGCTGAAAGGAAGTAATAGAAATGACAGACTCGTTTCCATTTCATTATTACATGTTGTCACTCTATTGTTATGTTCGTAAAAAATTGGTATAAAAAAATTAAGAATTTCATTTCTTTATATTCTTTTTAGTGGTTTAATTTTAACCTCTTGGCTATACGCAGTATGTAAACATACCCATAGCAAAATGATTGTTCACAACAAACAAAATAATTTCCAACAGTTATTGCGCTTTTATTATCAATAAGTTTTGTTACATAGATTGAAGAACAGAGCGATCGCTGTTGGTCTCATTGTATTGGTTACTGTTCTTTATAATGAGTTTCTAGTCTATGATATACAAAAGTTCAAGTGGTCCGTGCGAGAATGTTCGGAATGTGTGAAAGTGTTACTTGTTGCGGATCCCCAGATACTGGGCAGAAAAACAGAAGTTTATTTTGGTGCCTGGGTGGCACAATGGGATAGCGATAGGTATGAATAACAATTGATCTGTTAATTAGAGTGTTTCATGAGTCTTTGAAGATTGTTTCGTTACGCATGAATGAATCAATGTCGAAAATAGATTGAATTAATTTATATGGAATGTTGCAAAGACACGTGAAATGACTTGATAAATTTGTTGATAAAAGTCTTCACTCTTGACAACAAAATTTAGAAATTGACCTCGGTTTTGTTCCACAGTGTCTTATTTCCAGGTACTTGAAGAAGACGTTTTCAAAAGCGTTGGATCATTCTCAACCGCATGTAGTTGTCTTTCTGGGAGATTTGATGGACGAAGGACACATTGCTAATGCAGAAGAATTTAGAGATTACAAGAGAAGATTAGATTCTATATTTGACATACCTGATCATATAATGGTAGAACGATAATCGTCATGTGTGTTTATTAACTGTTCCTGTTTCTATCATACTTAGGTGAATTTTACCTTTTAGAAAATCTACTTGCCTGGTGATAACGATATTGGAGGTGAAGAAGACTCAGTCTCATTTAATATGAACAACAGATTTAATTTTGCGTATACACAGTCTGACACCTTAGTTTACAAGTCGGTAACATTTTTCAAGGTAATGTCGAAAGCATTGTTATGAAATGTATTAGTTTGTATCAACGAATTGTGATTTTTATCATCTCCACTAGGTAAATAGATTGACGCATACAATGCCAGAAGCTCCGAAAGATGCCTTTCTTAATGATTACGCTGAAAGAAATACAACAAATGTCGTGCTCAGCCATATGCCTTTACTGTTTATGCCTGGTGCTTTCGTGCAAAATGTATGTACTACGTATCCACAAAATTTTTATTTCATTTTGCCCGAAAATGTCTAACTTTTATTAACAGTTACGTTTGGTTAATAGGTGCTGAAAGAATTGTCTCCTCAAATTATTTTTACCGCACACGAGCATAAAGCCATGCATATCAGTTTAGATACAGCCACAGACCAATTGAGTGAGATTTGGATTTTACCTCCTAACGAATCACCCTTGTATCAATTAAGAATGGATGTAGGGGACATTCACGAAGTGGAAATGCCTACCTGTTCGTACAGAATGGGTACACCTCATATAGGATATGGCTTAGCCTATATTGGTAAAGAAAAATAATGATTTTATGTTAAAGTATTGGATTTACATTTTTTCGAAAAGCTAATCCTATCCCTTTATTTTTAGATACTCAAGAGAAGACTGTAGAATTTACTATTTTATGGCTACCAGGAAGATTTCCACAATTGTGGATTTATATTTACGTTGGAGTATTCGTTCTAATATTCAGTATTTTCTTTTATATATCCAGTTGCTGCTTAAAGAATCATGCCGGTTATACTCGCATGTCTTCGATTTAATCTACCACATAATTATATACAATTCAAGCCCGTTACTTAATATCAATGATAACTTGACATTAGAAGTGAGGTACAAAGATCCGTCCAATAAATGTGATTCTGCTACCATCTGTGTCAAGTTTCAAAGTCAACATTGCGATGATCACTTTAAGATCCAATGTTTGAAGAAGAAGAGAATTACTAGCTAATGTGGCTGAACATACTTAGAAAATGTTCCTAAATTATCATGGTTAACATTTGAACATTAATGCTCGTTTATAATGAGCCCATTCACGTTTTACATTAAACATCGAGTCTGATGTATTCTTACTCTTATTAGAAATTCATTGACACGAAAAACGATGCCAAAACTTATTTATTCGTAGTATGTGCAAGTATTAAATATGAAACGTATAAAGATCAAATAGGATTTCCATAAGGGACATCGTGTTTTTGTTTTTTGTGAATTGTATTTTGTGGAATAGTGTATGACAGTAGATATAAAACTAACATGACAAAGAAACAGCTATGTTTCACCCTATTTACTTAAATGGAACGAGACTATAATGACTTTAAAGTATAGTGACAAATTGTTGAGCAAGGATTCCTTTTAGAAGAGAGAATTTATATTTGCGTGTAAGACTGTATATATCTGTTTCTTCGAAATAAATATAAAGCGTTGAAGTTTGATTTCACTTCATTATTATACCCTAACTTCTCCACAACCGTTCTTCTCTTTTATAACTAAATATATTTATCGAATTTCTAAGGATTCTACGAATAAAATAGGTATTCATTTCTTTTATTCATAACTGTATGCAGGTGGAACTGTACTAATCACTATGCAGCAATACGTAAGAATCGCACCACTCATTTTGAATTAGGAGTTACATAGGAGCACAGTGAATCGACCATCGACCAACTGGCGCCCACTATAATTCGCTGAATTTTTGCTTGTATTTATACATGCATGATCGTGGTGTCAAATTTAAAGGCTAGAAACAACTCATTTAAACTATCTGAGAAAAATTAACTGGTGAAGATCAATACCTATTCGGAATTACGAAGACATTGCACAATTGTATCACGTACACGTGCGATGGGAAAACGAAAGGCAACTGGCAATGCAGGAAACCCAAATCAGGATCTATGTGATTTTTTAATGGGTAATTTATCGTCGCATTATTTATTATCACCATTACGGATTTTAGAATTATCTTTACGAAACGTAACGGGTTTTAATATTATTTTGGAGTCGTCGGAACGATCGTAACCGTGATCGTCACGCATGATAGAATTGTTATTGAAATTACAGAGTTGGCAAATTACGAGCGGAATGTCAGCAAAAATATTTACAAATACAATGCTTATCGAAAAGCGGCGGGCACTTTGAGCGGTTTGCCTGAAAGAGTAACTAGCGGAGATGCAGCAAAGAAATTGCCGGGAATTGGTGAAAAAATTGCGAAAAAGATAGACGAGTTTCTTAGTACAGGAAAGTTACGGAAATTAGAAGATGTACATATGTTAATTCATTTGCTCAATAATGCACTGCTATATATGGATTCCTAAGCTTCATGTTTCCTTAGATTAATAAAGATGAGAACAATGTTGCGATTAATTTGTTGACAAGAGTGTCTGGTATTGGGCCTGCAAAAGCAAAGGAATTGGTTGACGATGGGATAAAAAACATAGATGATTTAAAGAAGCACCTGAGTAAACTCAATCATCATCAAAAAATTGGACTGAAGTAAGGCAATAGAAAATAAAGAAACTGCTATTTGCAAGATTAAATTTATCATTTTGATAGTCGTTTCTTTTTTCAGATTTTTTGAAGACTTTGAGAAAAGAATTCCTAGAGAAGAAATAGAGCAGAGTGAACAGATCATGAAAGATGCTATCAGAAAGTTGAATGATGAGTATATTGTAACAGTTTGTGGCAGTTACAGACGTGGTAGAGAGGAAAGTGGAGACATTGATGTTCTGATAACACATCCAACATACTCTTCCACAGAGAAAGATTCTAAGAAAAAAGTTTCGCTCCTAAAAGATGTTGTTGAATGCCTTGAGAAAAATAAATTTATCACTGATACAATATCTCTTGGAGCAACAAAATTTATGGTGTGTTAATCATCTCCAGGACATATTGATATTTCTCTTTTAAATATATCAAGTCTTTTCTTATTTAATTCAATTTTTGTCATCGTACTATGGTTTGTTTTGCCAAAGAAGAGACCCAAGAGTCACAGATGGTCATAACAGTGTTAACTTCAGTTGATTACATGTTATGAAACTAAAGTGGAGCACACTTTAGGTCTCTTTTTATGAAAGAGAATAATATTATAACAACTAATCATAAGCTTTTCCTTGTAGGGCGTCTGTAAAGTTCCAGACGATCGCAGCAAACCTTATAGAAGACTTGACATCAGGCTGGCACCTTATGATCAATATTATTGTGCTGTCCTTTATTTCACTGGAAGCGATCTTTTTAATAAAAATATGAGAGCTCATGCTTTAGAAAAGAAGTATACTTTAAATGAATATACATTAAGACGTCTCACTACCGAAGGTGAGCAAAAAAAGAGGGAGTAGTATAACAATTTTTTAAATCTAGTACCGACAATATTTTCAGCGATTTAAATATAGCATTAACAGATTTAACTCACCATAGGATTGCCAGGAGAAGCAGAGAAAATAACATCGGAGAAAGATGTATTCCGTATTCTGGGATTGCCATACAAAGAACCAAAAGATCGAGATGCTTAAATGAAAATATCTGACCCGTTCGTCTACATTTTTCTACTAGCAAATTGTCTTTCGTTATGGAAATGTATTAATCAATGAATACATTTACGTTGTCTTTATTTATAAAAATAAAATACATCATTTTAAATAATCATCAAAGGTAAAATGATTATCCGCAAATTTATTTTTGGTTAACCAATATGTTAACAGTTGTTTAACGCACCGGTTTCGTTCTGTTCGCAACACTGTTCCGTGCTTGTGATTACAAAACTCAGTGCTTGTTTCTTACTGTAATGTTAATTATGTAAAAGTAACAAAAGTATCGTGTTTTCGTCGCGATACGTGGGCAGTCATAAATCTATAATACCATCCTGATGGGAGTATACTTTTTATACAGTTATAATAATGTCCTTCCGATATAGTAAGTAAGAGATTATCGTCCACAATATTGTTGTCCATAAATTCATAGCTAAAAATGGCCCGTGTGAGTGTGAAGACAAGTGCCACCACCACGGGAATAACTTTCTCGTTAACAGGTGACCCACGTAAAGGAAAATAGGATTCGCACCTGAAACAAGTATACCGCGTTGATATTTAATCATGTCTATTCATCTACTTTTTGGTAACATCATTTCGAACACTTACCAGCGTAGGTAAACGGAGCTCCGGTCCAGAATTGTCTGTAATCGATAAGAAAATACAAAAACGCGAACAACAAGAAAGCGAAACTGGAAGTAGACAAAACGAAGGACAAGCTCATCATCTTTTTGCTAATTGGAATCACACCTCCCTGCCTCTCAAAATTACAGAGAATTCCAGCGATGATGCCCTAAAAAGAATTATTTATACCACAGTGTCTGAAATTCATTCGAAGCAAACATTTTGGAAACTGATTTCTGATTCTGTTCCCAAGTTATTTGAGATTTGCTTACCGTGACCACTGCCCATAACAACCATCTGATAATTCGGAAATTGTATTGGTAGAAGAATAGTAGAATCTTGCCAGCATGAACGCCCAAATAGACAATCAATATAGCTGATACAGTATTCATTAATCCTGCAATTAATAAATCGTAACTATTAACATTCAACCATTTTTCTTTTACGTTTAACACGTTGAATACCATAGAGGTCTTTGTTATTATTTGCACCAATAATTGCATATTTTACTGATTTACAGTGCATTCGTTAATAATTCCACAACTTCATGGTACACAACAAATGATTTAATAATCACTTGCGGCATTCAACGTGTTACAATACTATTTGACTATCATACCTTCGGGATCGTAAGGTAAAGTAGTGCCATAGACAGGATCTGATGTCTTAGAGTACATATGACTTCCAAAGACCGATCTGTCTATGTAACCAGCTGCACCTGCGGTACAGTTCATATAATGTCCACGATGATCCAATTCACCACCAGGTCCAAAATAACCCTTTGGACAGTTTGGTACAGGCAGTAAGAAAGTGATGAGAGTGTGAGTGACAACGATGACTCCCATAAATAGCCATTGGGGCCAACTGTCTAATATGTCGTGAAACGACGCAAATCGACCAAACTGGAGCAAGGTATCCTAACAAGTAATTTATATAGATATTCATTGTTCAGGCAGAAAGGTTCTACAGTTCGAGAATAATAAATGATATGCTAACCTGAGAATATGGTTTCATGAAGATTATTTCTAGGGTGGCGCACACGAAATACGAAATAGCCAGTAATTGAAGAACTCCGGGAAAACGAAGCTCGCTCAAGGATTTACTATGTATGGAGTTTATCATTAATCCGAGAAGTATTAATATCACTGCCCGTAGAAGACAACGTAAAGTTATTTTTACACGCGAAGTTGTAATACGAAGTTCTGCACGCTTCGATATCGCTATCGTTAAACCCATGGTCCACGCGAACCTGTGAATTTATTGTAGAGTTCATTACACAGAACCAGTTGGATAATATAATTTGAAGCTAACAGCTGACTGTAACTTACCAAGGAAGTACCAAGTCTGCTACGGTCAGTCCAAACCATGCACTGTGATTAAACCAGACATACTGACCTCCACCATTGTTGACGAATATCATCAATAGTACAGCAATTCTACAATGAAACAGTTGACATTATAAATGAAAGAAAGGATCAGGTAGGATTTATGCAAGAATTACCCTCTAAACGTATCCACGGACTGTATTCTAGTACTGGATTTTGTGGTTCTGACTGCTGGAATTGTTGCACTTTCTGTCTCTTGAAGTCTGTCCAAATCCTGAAATACGGTCGAATAGATGATAAACGAATATGTTAACAACAATTTATCCAGTTACTTACACTTATGCTACGTGCATTATCAGACGACAATTTAACTTTTATCACTCGTATAATGACCTTAGACATTGACCAAGCAATCATAACTAAAATATATATCATAAATGCTGCAATGATAGCTGAAAAAAACAATTAATCGCGAGTTAATGAATACTCGTTAGTTTATTATGTTTATTACATTATTATCAAACATAACTTACGAAGATAATTCTTTGTTGGTTCACGTATGACATAAATGTCAGAACATAAGTGCTCGGCTGATATATTCCATCCATAACTACCATGCTCTTCAAAGTTATATGTTGTACTGAAATGACGTTATTAATGAATATCTTGTACAAGATTGTTGTCAAAGGATTAAACGATTACAGATACTAACTGGCAATACTCTAAGTATCTGGATCCTGATTCTTGAACTCCATAATATATATGTAAAGGGTGCTTTGTGCTTACTATTAAACTTGTATTTGTTTCCGGTGGTAATGAAGCTTGTAGTTTACCAACACCCTAGAAACAATTTTTAATGTATGAGTCTGCAATTGGCATATTTTAATTAGAGAGTACCAGCAATGAATCAATACGAATATCATATTTTGTTTGTATCAAGTAGGTTCTCGCTCATTGCACTCCCAATGCAAGGTGGGGAATGTAGCTTAGTAGATGCTTACCCAATAAGCTTCCCATGCCACTGAATAAAAAGAAACCGTAGCATTGTACAAATTTAAAATGTTGAAGCATCCTTCGTCTATGTCGAGTGGTTTACTGGAACCAGGGCATTCATATGAATTTCCACTTATCACATCCATCTTGCGGATCTCTTGGACATGCGAAACTTCTGCTTATACCCAACTGTCAAGCAGTATTTTCATAGACATTAGCTTCATTCAACCCATGAGACACGAGACGGTAACATCTCTGAAATCAAATCAGCATGTGAAATCCTAGTGAATGGACAGAAATCGTAGTCGTCAATAAGAACACTTTTTCTTATCATTGATGTTGTTGACACAACATTTCCATGAAACGATAGAACAACATAATTTTATCTGTCATTGACATTCACCTGATTACAGGGCACTAATCACGAATGTATGTAAATACTTAACAACGAGATGGATCGATTGATACGCGTGTAATCGTGAAAAACAAAACGAAAGGCAGACAGTTGTAAACGTAATGATCTCGGCGAGCGTGGTTGTCACTAATTACGAGAAAATCGACGTAGTATGCGTCACTCGGTGAATTGCGTAATTGAAATGCACTGCAAACAAAAGGCTATCCTTATCAAACATTACACTGCTGTCTAATATGTCTCTCGTAAAAAGGAAAAACGTTGTACATAGCGGTACTTTCGATACTATAGATAGAACAATACAGGAACGCGAAATACTGAATGCGTAGTTGACATACGAATTCATCGACAATTAAACATTACCGGACACTTCTGATTCACCGACAAGTTCGAACAAAACAACTTCGGTCCTGTTATCCGTGTAACTTCCTATTTATACAATGTCGCACGCAGAGCAACGTCTTGCGTTTCACGATAAAATAGCGACATGCAACGGAACGCAGGCTCTGTAACTCACTGTAACTGTAACGAAGAACAGTGCGAACGAAACGAAACTGAAAATGTCTTGTGACGTCATCGAAATATATTTAGCAGTATTTACATCTTGACTGCATAATGCTTATTCTTTCGAACATTTAGGTACTACATATTTATAAAGTCGATGCAAGTTCGCAGAATGTTGTTGCAATTTTGAATTGCAACTTTTGAATCCTATACATGTAAATATATATATGCGTAATAAATTATTTACACTGCGTGCATCAGTCGTTCGCTGTTGCGTATTTTTTCTTTGAATTGCTACCAACGGTTATATTCAAGTGAATAATTTGAATTTAAATTATCCTTGTTTGTGACTTTGGAGGTTCTTGGAGATTCAACACTTCTAAATAGATTTTTACCTTATTTTCTCTATATAGAGGCGATAGAAGAACAAGGTAAAATACACTAACACAGAAAAATTGGCAAAAGAGAAGAAGATAATTAGGGCTGGGATTGTTAGAGACTAAGAGGGCTAGCAAGGATTACTAAGGACTGCTACAGATTACCAAAGACTACCAGGAACTAAAAAGGATCAAGGATCGCCAGGAACAGCGAAGGAGCCAATAGAAATCCTTCTTATATAAATTCCCGGGAATTCAGTTGAACTCGGCGCTTCGAGGTGGACTGATAATTTTTAGATACCCAGCTCAGTGATGCCATATGGAGCTCCAAACGGAGCTCCCGTACTCTCCTCCTTACCCCTTCCACTATTCCATTCCAGCACCGTGCGCAGGCGCACACTCCACGGTCCCCATCGCGCACGTGCAACGTGTCTCCCATTTGCTCCACTCATTCCCCGTCATCAGAGAGGGGGTACATCATTTCACCGTGACTCCCCGCATCTGGCATCACTGACCCAGCTTCACTTATACGCGTATATATACTTAATAAAGTACGCATGATCATGGATCAATAGCGCATCAATCTTGATAAGAGCTACAAACAAAACACACTCTATATATATACTCTACACTGCTCTACACTCTACACTCATACATTTTCTTTCTGTTCCAACACTACCTTTATAAAGAAAATAGACTATAAAAATATCACTGATTTATACAAATCTCGACGTCTACATCATCTTTATACAAGCATGGAACAAAACCACTTCATTGTCTGTGGCATCGATCAGAACTATATAGCAATCGAATCGAAGGCTGTCGAGATATCATTAATCGATTAAAAACACTTTTGGCTGCTTTTGAAATTGTTTATTTTCTTTTTATTTAAAAGAAATCAAGATGTACATACATGAGTCAGGATTCATAACAGCATTTCCATTTAGAGAACTGTAGTTTTACTCTACGACTATAATTCTATTCAAATTATGTTTTTGAAAAATATAATTATAAAAATAATAAAGTAATGTTATCTAATAATTTACATTTTTTACCACGGTCAGTTATCTAAATAGTAATGCATAATTAAATACGCGAATAAAAAGTAGAAAACAATAGAAGGCAGGAAGTGGAAGTGCAACAAGTTTAGTTGCATAGCCTGTATCTGCTTTGTAGTGAAATTGATTGTATCGATTGACAAGTTCGTTTGATAATATTTCAAAATATTATCGTTTATTGACAATAATGTCCTCGGAAATAATTTTGGGATTACGCTTAGACCCACATGCCTTAACTACAATTAAGTTAAACAATATTAATTTCAAAAGTAAAGTCAAATTCTTGAAATCGGAGACAGCTAGGAGAGTTAACCTAACAAAAGATTTGTTTGGTAAGATGACATTTGAGTTTTGGCTCTTTGTGATTTATTAAAGTTTTTCAGATATTTGAATATAACCGTTACATTTGCTAATATACAATATACAGTGCTCAAAATAAAGTTACTGCAATCTTTGAATATAATATTAAATGCAGTTTAAGAAAAACAATCTTCAAAAAGTATGGTTCTAAATAAATAAATTTTCTGTTTCTTTGTTTCTTAGAATTGACTTACTGTGGGAGCATTCTTGAAGACGAGGTCACACTAGAATCATATGGATTAAAAAATGGTTCTATGGTGCATGTGCTAAAAAAAGAAGAACCAGAAACCCCGACAGTACCTAGATATATTTCCGAAGATAGCATTTTAGACCTTGCATCTGCATTCAAGTCATTTAGAGAGGACCCTGCTCTTAGAAGTGCTTTACATGTAATTATTATATTGGGTTGAAACGAAAGTTCGTAGCATTTGTAAATTACAATTGAAAGCTAAAATTCAGATATTTATTCATAGATTTATTCAATAATATATTTTTCCTTCTGTTCTATTACTTTTTGCCATTTTCGAAGTAACTTCTCGTGTTATTGAATAGACATATGAATAAATAGCTTAATTTTATCTTCGATCCTTAATTTGAAAACTCTAAGAACTTTCTTTCCAACCCAATATTTACATTGCATTGTAATACCATAGTCTTACAATATACAAAATATAACATTATATGTATTTATTAATTGTAGCGATTAGGTCAAAGACAAGATGTAATAGCCAACATTATTTCATCTTCTCCTGGTTTACACGAGGATGCTGCAGCAATAGCCATTTTCCAAGATCCTGATTTAATGGCACAGTTTACAGATGTAGATACAGTCCGAAGGCAGGTTCTACTTTATTTTCTTACATATATTATAATAAATTTGAAATTAATATATTGTTTGTATATGTAGATTTGCAAAAGCACATCCAGTGTTAGTGGAAGCAGCACAAAATATAGCTGCAGCTATTCATGAAGAGGCACGCAATAATGCAACTGCAGCTATACAAGAAGAGGCGCGCAACAACGCAACTGCAGCTACTCATGAACAGGCTCACAATAATGCAACTTCAACTATCCATGAAGTGACACACAACAATGCAACTGCAATTATTCATGCAGCAGCACACAACAATACAACTGCAATTATTCGTGAAGCGATGCATAACAATGCAACTGCTACATCTAACAATTCTTTGTCCAACACACAACCAACTGCATACTCTTATAACTTGGACAATTTGAGTGACGATGAAGAAATGGCAGGTGATTCTTCTCAGTCTTCAGATTCTACGCAACCATCAAATCTGTCCAACAATCCATCAAATACTACAATAACTGCTGCACAACTCGCAGCTGCAGTTTCCAGAGCAAGAACTAGAAGTTTTCCTCTCTCCAACACACCTTCTTCAACCTCAGGTGGAAGTACAAATTCCGGTGTGATAACCACTGAAATGTTCAATCAGGCTATGCAACAGGCTTCCGTAGCAACCACAGGTTTAATTACTGACCCTATACTGCCACCAATTTTACCACCTGTGCTGCCACAGTTCACAGACTTGCAACGACAGTTAGCACAGATGCATGAAATAGGATTGCAAGACGATACAATAAATATTCAGGCATTGCAATTTACAAACGGCGATGTTCAGGCTGCTATCGAGTTGGTGTTCAGTGGTTTCAGTAATAATTAGGTTCATTGCAGTACCGTTTCTATATGATGAAACGATTATGATTGTGCAATTTAATGATTTACTTTTACAAATTAAGATAAGTCGGTATGTGACTTCATTATTAATACATTATCTATCGGTGATTATATAATACTTTTTAGAAACCTATGGTACGTAGTTAATGAATTTCGTTCGTCTGTTATCAATATTTAAACATTGAAGTAAATGTAGACAAAAAACTGATTAAGATAAAAAATTTCTAAAAAATTGTAGCTGCAAAGAAAATAATGCGTCAAGCGGTTAATAGGCTTTCGGTAGGTAATGTGTTAAGAAATCCCGGCTTTCTTAATTCTACGATAATTCATATATTTCTTTAAATTGAAAGGGTCATTAAAAGCTGCCGATATACGTTTCATAATATTACAGATTACATGTATTTAATAAAAATTGTTGATGTACATATTGTAGTTTGTCTACATTAAAATAAATTAATGATTAACAAAGAATCTTTGCATGTCTCTTTTTAGTAGCACACAGATAATTTAATATTTATCATGTTGATCGCCGCGAGAATTCCGAGTATTTCGTATAGGTCTTGCTTATATTTCTAGACTGCGTGTCTTCATACAAAATAAAAATTGTCCGTAATGATTTTAATAGAGGTGAAATTGACAATGTTCGATTTTAAAAATTTGTCAACAATTTTGAACTTCACATACTCAATTTTGCTATAAATGCATAAAGATCCGCAGTCTACTTATTTCATTCGTACAAACGATCAGAGCTATTATCAATTACTACTAATTACTTGATAAATAAATTTGCACCTTACATTATAGTTTAGTTCATTTGTATTTCATGTATACAACCAACATGTTACGCAAAATTCCCAGCTCTGAGGGTTAATTTCTTTGATCTAATATTTTGCGCCAGGGATGTGTTTAAAAAAAAATGTTCGTACACAAAGGGATAAAACATCAGTTTGTAGATAGCGGGGCGCGCGTGTCGGTGAGCCGTCACTTCGAGAAAGTGCGTGTGCGCGATAACGCGCGACGCTCGGTGCATCTGTGTGACCGATGCAGTCGTGTGTCGCGTCGTCGCGTGGCGGCGGGTGCAACAGTGTGCGAGAGCGCGCCTCAGTATAGTATAGTAAAGGGGAACTGTGCGACGTTCCGTTAGTAGGAGTCGGGGTTTGGCGAGGGTCGGACGTGTCGAGGAGTGTAGAGTCCCTGTTATCGCACGAGCGCGTATGACAGAAGTCGCACGTGCTTGCGAACGCATAAGCAGTGCGCATCGTGTCTGAGCGAATTCTCAGTCGGTGCAAGCACAGTGCGTGAAGAATAATCAACGTGTTTTTTAGTCGCGTCGACCGCGTGGAAACGATTCAGGAGTGAGACAATACCGGCTTCGGTTCGCATCAACTGACATGCTGTTCCCATAACGTTTTCGAAAAGCTTCGCCTGTTACATTTACTGGTCGCGCACCGCGGACAGATGTGAACAACTTAAAGAGGCGTGAATATTCATGGCGTGAAGGTTATGGGGAAATCGGATACATGACAGAGAGTCTGTTCCACCAGACAGGACCCTTTAACGTCGTCGTTGGGAGAGGAAGGTAAATCATCCCCGGATACTTGTTTGCCTTTCTGTGATTCGAAATGATGCGATTCCTTATTGAGAAAGATGCGTGTAGCCGTGTCAACGTACCGGTCTTCCCCTTCGCACGAGAATAATACAACGAAACGTTGTAGACCGTATTTGGTGCGGCGTCTGGGGTGAGCCGGCTGCGTTATTAAGCACACCATTATTTTTCACAAAGCTACGCTTTCCTGCATCGCCAGAGTGGACGTCGTGGCATAGCTTCCGAGCTCCTTGAACAGATGACAGTTTATTCGAACGCATTCGCCGCGGAATTCATCTGTAGATTCGTTCTACTTGATACTTACGGGCTCGTGTTTTTAACTTCACGTTTAACCAGTCACTCCGGTAGGGCGGTTCGTTGTCCTTCAATTTTTGCAACAATGAATATACAATTTTATTTACATATGCATGACTAGTATAGTGCGATATACATATTCTAGGTAAATAAATAGAAAACTTGGAACCAGCCGGGGATTAAACTGAATGCAAGTATACTTGGCACAGTCGGTTAACAGGTTAATGCATAGTTCGCATGCAGAGCTATATAATTTGCGGAGATATTAATTTTAAAAAAATATTTTGTTTATTTGGATTGAGATAGACAACGAAATAATACGAGTATTTCTGGAAAATAATGAAATATTATTTGTTCTATCAATTGACATTGAAAATAATTTAGTGCTGCAACAGAGTTAGTGCACTAGAGGGTGGGAAACAATGGTGCGTGCAAGGTAGCTAAATTATAAAATATATAGGAATTAATAATGAAATGCAAAATGCTTTAAAGAGTGACAATAAAAAGAATGAACACTCTTTTGAATATTTCAAAACGGGTTTATTTTGCAGTAAGCTTGTTTCGAATTCTAGTCTATTTGTTATTCTAATACTCGCTGCAATGTAATTCCAATTACACTCGATGATGTAAAAAAAAGAAAAACTTTGAGATAATAGAATTCACTTTTAGGAGATTATTTATAAGTGTAAGGAAGTACAAATGACAATATTTCAAAACGAAGGGGTTGCACACCCCTTTATACACATAGATGCGCTTCGATCTGTCGGTTGCATTGTAAATCCCCTTAAGAGCAGCTCCAATATGAAACAGTGTAGTTGAGGGTGCAAACGATGGAAAACGCTATTACCACAGAATTATCGCGGGATTATGCTACAACACACACACAATGCGGCTCCACCGGTTTCCGGAGGCATGCAATAAAACAGTTAGAAATGATATAACACGAACGGCAGAATAATATTTGTGATTCGCCGTCGTTAGGATTGTGCATTTATCGAAGTAAAGATAACAAGGAAGCTACCTCTACGGTGAAATCATTGTACATATTCGCCATTTGTCGAGTCTGTAAAATTTGTTTACACGGGATGCGAATTAAAAACAAGGAGGCGCGTCGGATAAAATTATATAACAACTAGCATTTGGAATTGAAAATTTCTTCGTACAATGTTATCCGCAATCGAAGGAAATACAAAGGAGATATCGGTGTACCACGAAATACATGTCATTTCTCGTGATAGCATCTATAAAAAGTGTAAAATCTATTCCGCGATATGCAGCTTTCAAAATCCGAAGAAAGCTTATCGCATGCGTTTGTACAGATTTCTTTAATGAAGACTTGTTGATTGAAGTACTTAACTTGTTGAAGTTCTACGTATTTGTATACATTGCGGATTGGTTGAAGTAAGAATTGAAAAATTCTCAAAATCAGGAACCAGCCGGTTTTTGCATACTGTTCAATTGCGATCAAGGAAGGCCGAAGATCGCGCAGAACAAGGCACAGTCACCGTTCCGCCGAAGGAACGCCATTTTTCCGGCGTTACAAGAAACGATTAATTTAATAACTAGATCATCCATGCATTAACCCGTCGAGAAACAGTAATTATGTGTAGAGTGTTGTAAACAAGGGTAATTTCATAATTGACAAGCCTACGCGGCAGTTGTTAACTAATTGTAACTCGAGAACCAAGGGCATCGGGCGCTGATCTTCGCCGACCCGAACCGGTTATGTATAGGGCATAGGGGATGTAACGACGCAGGCCTCCTTCGAAGCTCTCGATCGTAAATTTTTGTAAACACGTGCCAATGGAAAAAAACGATCGTTGTTAACGCGCAACATTTATGTATATTGTTACGTCTACTGATTACGGTGGAGTCATTGTAGTCGTCAATAGCCACGTGTAGCCGTGCACTACTACGCATGGCACATTGCCGCTAAAAAATTCGAAGATAGTAGTCCCGACAGCCGTTTATCATTACTTACATAAAATTACTCTTTTAACGTAGCTGTTCAATAGTCGCTACCAATATCTCGTGGATATCGTTTAAAATGTGTAGCATTGTGCGAATATATCTGCCCTTGGAATTAGTAAACAGAATGCCAATATAAATATTTTCAAAAAGATCTCGGATGTATCTGACAGATCAGCCGCGTCCTCCTCGGAGTTAATATCTCGGGAGCGTAAGTAACGGCTTCACTTTATCAATTCATGTTTGCTCGGTGTTGTAATTGCATTCCATTAGCGTTTGAGCATTAGTCACATGTAATCACTGTTAGTCATTTACAGACACATCTAGTCACGGTTAGTTAGGAACAGCTATTCTTGCAGATATGAAAAGTTACGCCCATTCGTCGGTATCTTCTCCTACAGGGACATCTTCACCCTCGGTTCCCCAGAAATAGATGCTCGACCAGCAGTTCCTAATATTTAATCTCTGACTATTGTTTCAGGAAGCTCTGGATATTAGAATCAATAAATCCATGAGATCTCGGGAGAGCCAGATCCATCGAGCTACTTTGTGGAAGTTTTCAATCGTCCAGAGATAGATTCGTCGACTCGAGATCGCCGTTAGTCTCGCGAGCTAACAGCCAAACAGAGGGCAGCTTTCGTAAGAGTATTAAAGCGAGAACGAGACAATAAAAATGGAGAACGGTATAAACGGGGACAACACCGACTCCGAAACGGTGGAGTTGAACCCCTTGAGGAGGACCAGGTTCCACGTGAACCGTGTCGATAGTCTCGAAGGTCGTGCCAGTCTCCTCGGCGAGCAAGAGACCAAGAAGTCCCTCAGGCACATGACCAGAGAAGCTCTGCCTAGGTTAGACAATTACAGGAACATCATGAGCATCCAGGCTGCTCATAGACCATCCTTGGACGAGCTCCACAATCCCACTCTGCTTAACAAGGTAAGGATGATGATGATACTTGACCATTAATAGGACCACGGGTTCTTTGTTTTACAACGTGCCAGTAGTTGGACTCATTACGAGCCACGATGGTAACCGTATGTGCTTAGCATTCTTTCCAGCTGTGCTGCTCTTCGAGGTACGTGATCGCGCGCGCCTGTTTTTCTGCAGATTTAGGGTCATTTTAATCATCCTCCCGATAACATTGAAATCAATTTCAGAATTCTATTTTTAACGCTGGAACTGCGAACGCGCGCCGTTCATTAGCGTTATTTATTTTGTAATCATTCTATCGCGGCTTAGGATGGCTCCCGCTTTATATCGTGTTTACATTTTAATCTAACCTCTTATTAGTGGACTACGGATTTTACGCATTCATGGCGAGACTGACTAGGTGCAATTTATAACAGGACTTAGATTAGAAGAATTTAACAGCTTTGATGCATTAGACCCAGCTTATCAAAATCAATTTTTATTTTGCATAAAAATCCACAGTTTACTGATTGAGAGAGATCTTTTAATGAGAATACTTCGATGCTATCTTTTAAGTATTAGAAGTTCAGCAGGTAGGTGTATGCAAATTTGATTGAAGCCAAAGTAGGATATTCGAAATCTATTTACACGATCGGTTAAATACCTCTTTGTTCCCCGAATTAGTGTTAGAAAATGATAACTAATAGCTGCAGGGGGCGTTTAATTCTGTTATACATATGTATTGCACCGCGCAAGTGGTCTTCCGAAATTGTTCCCTGGTCACACTGCTTCTGTTTAGCAATTGTTAATCCGCGCCAATTGAAGAAGCCTGCGACACAACCCTCTTTATCTTGACCCGGCCGCAGCGACCAATGTTCGCGCGACGTTTTAATCGAACAGGATTTTTCGAAAGTCCCATAGATAGTGTGTGTTCAGCTAAATATAAACCCCGATGAACCGATTGATAGACCGAAATACGATATGTCCGGCGAAACGTAGCACCGTAATGACTTAAATCTATCATCTAGATTACCCTCAACATTGAGTCAATAGCAATTCAACTCTAATGAAGTTTGCTGGTAATACAGATTCTTTAATTATTACAGTGTACAGACGATGCAATTCTTTGTCGAAATAGGGCTACTCCTTATTGAGTTTAATATCGTGAGTCCATATTTTCTATTAGCCTTACAAAGACTATAGAGGGGTAGTTTAAAAATGATTTAAGAAGGATACTTAAAAATTATTTACCGTCAAGAACCACTTTTAGTTTAGCAAACATTTGTCAGAAATAGAGAATATTTGCAAAAAACGATTGGAGTCAGCTGCTTCTTATTCGTCTCTTAACCTTCCTAGTTAATAAGTGTACTGACTTAATGAATCTTGCAGCTGTTTTATATTAAAATTTTTAAGTACCTTACCTGGGAAGGAATTACACAGAGTGTTCCGTATAAAGTATAATGACAATGATTTTATTCTGCTAAGTAGCGGTAATAGAGTACAATGGTCGACTTCTGGTTCTCACAGTTGAGATATTGGATTTCTGAGCGTAGTGTCGAATTGATAACTTCGAGATCGGTTTTTGCTTGTTATGACTCAGTGCAGTCTTCAATGTTCAATTACAGGTAGGATCAAATAAAAACAGTAGCTGTTTTTGGTTGGAAGTAGGGCGAACAGACCAGTTTTAGTTAAATGATAGAAGAATTGTATCATTCAACCCAGGTTCGGTTAGGTTACTGTAAGAATCCACAACACAACTTGTATCTTCTAAGTACCTTTGTACCCTGCTCGTAAACTCGCTAAAAAAACAGTGGATGTATAGTATTCATTTTACGTACATTGCGAAAAGTCTGATTTCATGATTATGCGTAGCATAAATTATATCTCTCGAGCTACCAAGATTCCTGTCACATTATTGTCCACTAAAGTGCGTGATATCCCCCACTGTAAATAGGAAACAAGGCCCAGGAGCATGATCTGATACACCGGGTTAAACTGGAAACCCCCACGCCCCGTCGTACATACAATTAAACCATCACTTGAAGTGGTTATAAATGCCACAAGACTGTCTCATCCACCGAGAATATTTATTCATGAATTTCAGATCTTTGTGTGCGTAGCACGGTTGTATTCTGAGCGAGCTGTAAATTATGAATTACGTCGGTAATTCCGATTCCTCGAATAGCTCGGTATTCCATTCGGCCTGTTACTAGTTCGTGAATCTTTCGGCAGTGCCTCCTACAATAATCGTTTTACGTCAACGAACGTATGAATAACCCGAGTAATTTGTGAAATATAAAATATCGAGAGGAAATTATAATTCGCACGAGTTCTTTCCAAGAATCTACATGGTCACCATCGTCGTGTAACTTTATTGATATCATCATTTTGCAGTCGTGGCCACATTGTTGACCTCTGCTCTCGGTCAAGGTTCCATCACTACACTGATGACGAAAATTTCTAACGCAGTAGCAAGATGGTAACACTGTCCTACGAAGTCAACAAAGTATGCGACAAATAATGAATAATGTATCTGTCATACAATCAGTAATTAAAATGAAGTTAGCGACGTTAGTCACGAAATTACCGAATGGCAATTATGATATTTTAAAATAATTTGATTGAATTCACGACGACTAGTTTAGAGATAAATGTTACAGAATAATTAGTTCAGTGCTCAGCGATTTTGATAGTTGTTATTATCAATGCACTATTTTCTAAATATTTCATATGGAGAGGTTAAACTGGCTATTGGAGGTGGGAAATGGACTGACCATTGTGCTCATTCGAATATATAAGAGTTTCTTAATAGATAATAATTATTTTTAAGCAATTTATTTTCGGGAAGATGCCCAGTGGCTAGGAGCTGCGACGTAAGGCACGTTTACCCTACTGTTTTATGGTTTAACTTTCGGTTTCGACCTGTCGATTGAAATATCAGTCGCGAATCCGAATTGTGCGGCATGTACGGCTTAACGAGAGTGCCAATGGGACCAGTAAAACGCGTGCTCCGAATACATTACGGGCCGAGGGATAAGCGTTTGTTATTATTTGACTATTATACCACGTTATTCTGTGAACGTGTTCGTACCTACATGATCACATGTAACACTGCGTGAGAAGCGCTCCTTCTCGCATCGTTCTTTTCTTCGATGCAATGCGCTTGTAATTCACTTACCCGCATCACATACAGGGTGTGAAAAAATCAACGACCGTGCCTTTATATCGTGAATTTACGCTCCGAGTCGTTACACAATCATAAAAAAAGTTATCATTTTTATTGATACAGAGAAACGAAGATTTTTAGCGTGGACTCGATCAGAGATGCTCGAAGAAAATGGAGTCAAATTTTGTTTACTTGTGGTAGTTGCTGACAGGATTAAAAAATGGACTCGAAAATTAGTCCTTCCGTTGAAAAACACGAAAGTTCGTTCTCACATTAGGGAACTACGTTAGACGCGTCTTCCTTCCTTATTCCAGTGCAAAATTGTACAAGCAATTGTCGTTGACGTCCGCGGTAATCATCTGTCACATGCAACCTTAAATTAATGTACATCCTAACCGAGTCGTCTGTTTACATACAATATATTTCGGTGAGACTCATTCGCGATAACTAACCTATGAAAAATTAATTTTTACTCTGGAGGCAGCGGTTTTCGAGTTAATACTGTTTAAGCATTTTTATTTGAGTATCGCAGACGCGCCAAATTTTGGATCGTTTTATTTGGCCACCTTGTACATTTGGAAAAATAGCCAGTACCGCTATTCTATTCAATAGCATTTCTACGGCGTTTAAAGGGGCAGTGCCAGGTGCATCCCTGGAAAATATACCTGAACCATGTAACTTTATAAAGCTCTTTCTTCATCGAGGGTTTCCAGCGTAAGCCGTGTTCTTTTGAAAAGGCTGTTCTATCGCTTCGAGGGTCGATCGACACGCTGATTCGAAACCAGTTTCTTCTAGTTTAACTGCTGCGAAATAATCTATGAACGACAGAATTTTCATTCTTCCATATACAAACTACAATATTATTTCTACAACTTAAACGAATCTGAAACGCCCCTGCAACGCTGGAAAATATCGAAATAATTGCGGGTTATTAATTTTGTAGATTATCGTATCGATAACTAGACTGCGGATCTTTATGCAAAATAAACATTTTCTTCGTTAATTCTTTCTTGATTAATTTCAGTGAGTCGAAAATAATGTGGGCATATTCTTAAATATTCTCAATGTTTATAGTTTATACTGTCTTAAATTTCATCTACTCATTTTTATCATAAATGCATAAAATCCGCAGTTTATCGATGACCATGCTATCGAAGCTTTTCCGATCCACATAATTAGTTTCAATCTGGCGAAAGATGTCGCGTTTTATGTTCCCTCGGGGTATAAGGAATATCACGGTGTCAATTATTTCGTGTAACACAATACGGAACGCGATACTGCTTCGTGATTTTCGAGACTCGAGTTTCCCGTTTGCGAGCAGATGTGTAAACGTCGAGTTTACGATGAAAAGATCCACGGAAGTCGAAATTTGGAAGTTTGGAGAGACGTTCGACGGACACGGTTTTCTTTTTGCGGAAGGTAAGCCGCCGCCGCGGCGAGAATCCGCACCGCGCGCAGCCGTGTAAGAATAATTTTGCAATTATGCTAGAGACCAAGGCACGATATTCGAGGATAGAGCGGGAAATAATGGGATGAAATAATCGTCTCTCTAAGAGCTATAAAAGCCGAGAGCCACGCGTCGAGGAGGCTCGGTTACCCTTGACACACCTTAATCGTTTCGTCGGGCTTTTCTTTTTTCGTTCTAATCACAGAATTATCTAATTAACTTCCGCGGCTGTTGATCACTGAGGGGTCAACCTTGGGAATATCTGAATTTCGTGTGAACGATTCTCTCACCCCTAATCGTGACTTCACCATGACATCCTGCTGTGATCCAATTATACTTTGCTTCGTTTCTACGGCTTCCGGAAACGTTTGTTTGGCGGAGATATATATATGCGTATTTGGGAAGGCTGAAGCTAACTCGCTGAGCATCGCGTAAATCCGAAGTTGCGAATGTTACCCGATGGAATTACAAACAGCAGTGAATTATTTTTCTTTTCTGTCGCACCAAATCCTCCTTTTCGTTCGCGAGATCAGGATTTGAATAAGGATGATGCTCTCGCTTCCAAAAATATTGACCTCGCATATTTTTTAAGACGCACGATTTTTCGCATCATAAGTTACGAAATGGAAAGATATTTTTGTTTTGTCGTTCTCGTTTCGCTCGACTTGGTTCTCCGCGATGACCAGATATAGCTGCGAGGAACCGGATTGGAGGACAATTGCAAGATATCAGAGCAAATTATTTTTCTCTTGATTGTCTACTTTTTACATTTTAATACTGTGTTTATTATCCGTGGTTTTATCTCGCTTTTTACCGTGTATAGAGTTCGTGTCCAAGGTATGATTAATAGAGTTACGGGTTCAACTTTTGGTTTTTATTCGGTTGTAGGAACGATTTTTCGCAGGAACTTGTAGCGAAGGGTTACAAGGTCGTGACACAAGGTCTTCGTAGTGTCGAAGTCGAATTTCTAAAAAGTGTCTCAACATTGGGCGACGTGTAATGTGCGGCATGTGAGGCATTGTTACGTAAATCGTTAGTCTTCATTGGTCGACTGGCGACCCTTCCTCTAGACGAATCACCTTCAATGCCGATAACCACCTCTAAATCTCAATTTACGCGTAACGCTCGCGTACAGAGATCCGTGGATCTCTCGACAACTTCTACAATTTATATCTATAAATACTTGTACGTCTGTAGTAACACACACGGGCAACCACGGAGCCCATTCATAATCGTACGAAGTCAGCTGGTCGCTGCGAGTACATATGTGGAACAATCACGAGGTTCGCGTTCGAATGATCTAGATTAGTAGGACCATTAACCCTTCGTGGTTCAAATTGTTCTTTGGCTCCTCTGGATCTTCGATCAAAATGTTCCCCAATTCTGGGACCAAATTCGATAATCAGACTGTGGATCCTTGTGCATTTAGAGCTCATAGACTGATGATTAGACTGCGGATCTTTAGAAATAAAAATGGTCTTTATTAATCGCAGCATATTAGGACCAAATCTTTCCATCTTTCATTATTTTAAACTCTTCTAATCTTGATGCAAAATCAAAATGTTTCGCAGCGATTGCGGAAAGAGCCAGTTAAGTCATAATCCTTTTAATGAATTCACTAAGTCGGAACTTTCTTGTTAAATTATGTTAGGGTCCAGGCTCTCATACCTTGCCGATCGCGCACTTGAAACTAGCGACTTCCGGTTTCAAATTTGGATGGATCCAAGGAGTCCTGCTGAGATGTCTCCTCAATATCTGGGGTGTGATGCTGTTTCTACGACTCTCATGGGTCGTAGCTCAAGCTGGCACAGGTTATTATCGACAAACAACCTGATTACATCGGGTCGATCATCGAAATGCAAAATTATGGTTTCATATGCTTTTAGGACAAGCCATCTTGTTAATCTTCACGACGACAGCCGTGACCACGATAACGTCGCTGTCGATGTCGGCGATTAGTACAAATGGGCTCATTAAAGGAGGTAAATAATACTCCTGCGTAAATGAGTGAATCAGCGGTGCGAGGTCTAATGAGTTAATATGATCCGTAACGATGTGTGGCGATGCCATAATCTGATTAACCCGTTTGGCAGTTGTTAATAATCCCGCAATCATCAACGAAAACTAAAATAGTACGAAAGAAATCGTGCCGAACAAGGTGTTTTCATGAATGAAAATTGTTCCATGCTTCTTAAATAATATCTCTATTCGATTAATTCAATAACATTACAATTTTGAAATACTTAGAAACTCAAGTCTGAACATTAAAAAATAAATATGCCTTCTACACAATTATGGTGCATAGTAATGGTTAACGATCAGTATTTTTCATTCGCGCAGACTTCGGTGTAATAGGTCAGATCTTTGAAACAGCCTTATTAATTCTAAGGTCGTGTGTACAGCTGAACAGAGCACTTGAACTTCCTTTTTTACTCATGTGTTATTGGCAGTTTTTTATGCTTGTAGCATAAATTAAAAAATGACGCACTTGTGACAAAATTAAGGAACTGTCTAATTGATTTATTGATTAATTGATTAATTGTTTTCCGTAGGTGGCACATACTACATGATTTCTAGATCACTGGGACCAGAATTCGGGGGAGCCATAGGGCTCATATTTTCCTTGGCAAACGCGGTCGCGTGTGCTATGTATGTCGTTGGGTTCTGCGAGAGTATGGTTGATTGTCTCAAAGCGAATGGGATCTGCATCGTCGATTGCGATAACACAGATATCAGAATTATAGGTCCGTATATAAAAATATAAACAAGGATACACGAATTCTCTCTTGTGGTATCGAAAACACAACGTTTTAATCGTCCGTTTTTAATAGGTTGCATTACAATAGTACTGCTTCTGCTGATTGTGATGATCGGTTTGGAATGGGAGGCGAAAGCGCAGATCGGTTTGCTCGTCATCCTGCTCGTAGCTATAGCTGATTTTTTAATTGGTACTTTTGTTGGTCCGAAGGACGACGCAGAGAAGGCTAAAGGGTTCATAGGATACAATGGTAATGTCTACTGAATAATATTACTTTTTGTTTGTTGCTTGTACTCCAGTCGTATAACTGACGTTTAAATTACTTTTTACAGGAGATCTGTTCAAGGAGAACTTTTATTCGGACTATAGATATTACGAAGGAGTGGAACATAATTTTTTTTCAGTTTTGGCTATCTTTTTCCCGGCGGCAACAGGTATCCTGGCAGGTGCGAATATATCCGGTGATTTGAAGGTGATTTAGTCCTTTCGTCTATAGGGGATAGTTTGTTAATACTACATTTATTAAGACTTCGTGTTGTTAACATGTATGGAAATACGAGTAGCACTTGCAGGATGTTCAGTAACAAGTGGTGACAATATAAAATGAAAATTGTGCGCGGCAGTAAGTGTATAAAGAATTGTTCAAACAGACTGGACAATTTTCTACCATACAAGGTACACATATTTACACAACCTTTATTAAACAATTGTCTATGTCATTATACGGGAGTCTACGAATACAACGAAACTGAAACTATAATTGTTTACTCTTGACTTTTGTTTCATATTGTGATGGAGAAAAACAACTTTCTTCCCACTTGTTGTTGAACGCACTGTAATACATACAGCGTAGTCCACGCAACTTGCACACCTATAATAACTTCCAAAGTATGCGTTGCACGAAGAAATTTTGTATACAGAAGTTGCATGGTCTGAAGGGGTACATTATGTAGTGTATTCATTTTTTTTACAGGTGGACGCGTAAAGGACATGTGATGGTCAACTCCATTTTTTTTAATGGGATGAGGTATTTTTTAATACATCAATCGATGCAGCTGGACATTCGTTATAAAAAAGTACTAACCTATGTATGTCGAAAAGTTAGTAGTTCAGGAGATATTTCAATTTGAATAACTCTAAAATACCATTACTGTCGTGCTAAGATGTTATATAAGTAAGTAAACACTAACGTCTTAGTACGACAGTAATGGTATTTTAGAGTTATTTAAATTGAAATGTCTCCTGAACTACTAACTTTTCGACATACAGTAGCGGACAAAAGTTTAAGACCGCTCTAAAGAAGACAATAACTTTTTTAATATTGTACTATACGATTTGAACTTTTTTGGGAAGCTAGAGCAATTAGTTTATTAAAGGATGTGAAAAGAAATTTTTTCAAAAATTGCAATTGATCGGAATTGTTGAACAAATACTAAAAGTTGAATTTTTAACTTTTTTATGTGGGCCTGTATTGAAAATTTAAAAAATACGTTTTGTAGATCTGTGTCAATTAAACATATTCTGAAAATTTCGTCGAAATCGTTAGACGTTGCAAGGAGCTATAAACGTTTAAAGATGGTAAAAACTGCAGATTTTCACGCCTTTCGGCAATAAATCGTTTGGCAGTTGTTAATAATCCCGCAATAATCAACGAAAACTAAAATAGTACGAAAGAAATCGTGCCGAACAAGGTGTTTTCATGAATGAAACTTGTTCCATGCTTCTTAAATAATATCTCTATTCGATTGATTCAATAACATTACAATTTTGAAATACTCAAGTCTGAACATTAAAAAATAAATATGCCTTCTACACAATTATGATGCATAGTAATGGTTAACGATCAGTATTTTTCATTCGCGCAGACTTCGGTGTTTTATTGCCGAAAAACGTGAAAATCTGCAATTTTTACCATCTTTAAACGTTTATAGCTCCTTGCAACGTCTAACGATTTCGACGAAATTTTCAGAATATGTTTAATTGACACAGATCTACAAAACGTATTTTTTAAATTTTCAATACAGGCCCACATAAAAAAGTTAAAAATTCAACTTTTAGTATTTGTTCAACAATTCCGATCAATTGCAATTTTTGAAAAAATTTCTTTTCACATCCTTTAATAAACTAATTGCTCTAGCTTCCCAAAAAAGTTCAAATCGTATAGTACAATATTAAAAAAGTTATCGTCTTCTTTAGAGCGGTCTTAAACTTTTGTCCGCTACTGTACATAGGTTAGTACTTTTTTATAACGAATGTCCAGCTGCATCGATTGATGTATTAAAAAATAACTCATTCCATTAAAAAAAATGAAGTTGACCATCACATGTCCTTTACCCGTCCACCTGTAAAAAAAATAAATACACTACATAATGTACCCCTTCAGACCATGCAACTTCTGTATACAAAATTTTGTCGTGCAACGCATGCTTTGGAAGTTATTATAGATGTGCAAGTAGCGTGGACCAACCTGTATATGTAGTATTTAAGTAATAGTGAAAGACCACTTTACTCATGCAGTTAACGTTTGTATTGTCAACAGGATCCGCAAACGGCAATACCCAAGGGTACATTGTTGGCTATACTTTTAACAACAATTTCTTACTTTCTCATGGCTCTGATGGTAGGAGGCACAGTAATAAGAGATGCGTCTGGCGATGTTAACGATCTATGGAACGTGTTCAACAGTTCATATACGGCCATAGCAGCTTTCAACTCAAGCAATGAAACTACAGAGACGACGACAACTGTTGCTCCGGATTCGGATAAAATAGTTTGGAGTATATACGGTACAAAGTTTAATTGTACAGGCAACTGTTCTTATGGTAGCCACAATAGCTTTCAGGTATTATCAGATATCACAAAAGTAGCGTAAATGCTTCAAATCATACACATTTACCAAAGTCAAATCGAATTGTTTAGGTGATTGAATTGGTCTCCGTGTTTGGTCCAATCATTTATGCTGGATGTTTCGCAGCTACGTTATCAAGTGCCTTAGCATCGTTGGTTTCTGCACCAAAAGTGTTTCAAGCTCTTTGCCTTGATAAATTGTATCCTGGAATAGCATGGTTTAGCGGTGAGAAGGATAAGGAACCGATTCGCGGCTATTTCCTTACGTTTATAATTGCCGTCGGTTTCATCTTAATTGGTAAATATTACGGTTTTGACTGTTAACTATTTAGTAATATCAGCGATAAATGCATGGAACCCGCAGTGTCGTAATTATTTATCGATTGTCTTTGTAAAACATGGTTCTCGTTTTTCAGGCGAATTAAATGCCATAGCTCCGTTGATCTCAAACTTTTTTTTGGCTGCCTATACCCTAATCAACTTCAGCACATTTCACGCTTCGCTGGCTAAACCAATTGGTTGGCGCCCGACATTTAAGGTATCATTTTTTATTATATCATTTTGTAAACATAGAAAACACTGATTTAAGAAAATAGTCATTGAAATATTTGTCTGTTTTAGTATTACAATATGTGGCTGAGTCTTGCCGGTTCCATTCTTTGTGTGTCTGTAATGTTCCTGATCTCATGGTGGACAGCTCTAATTACTTTGTGTGTGGTTCTAGCTCTATATCTAGTGGTCTCCTACAGAAAACCAGGTATAACTTCGCATACCTAATATTTTGTTCTTTTTACAAGGAATATAAAACTAATAAAGGTGTGCGAGAACCCGAAAATATCGGATTATCGAATTTTATTATGAACTAGCTTTCGCCCGCGGCGTCGCTCGCACAGAAAACCGTTTAATGCCCTAGGAAATTGATATTGTTTCTCCATAAGACCTTTTAACCCCCCATTCACCCCTATAGAGTTTTAATTTTATGTCATGTCGCCATCTTAGATTTCAAAACCCCTTTTCACCTCTTTAGGGGTTCAATTTTTTAAAATGCCGAAACAGGTGTTTGGTTAATTATATCAAAGAGCATTAAGACCAAGTATGAAATAAATCCGACCACGAACAAAATATTCCTCGTACAAACGTTGCAACCCCTTTTCACCCCCTTGGGAGTTGAATTTCGAAATATCCTTCCTTATCGCTTGTATAGATCATAAAGGAAACCTCTGTGCAAAATTTCACCTTTCTAGGTCCAAGGGTTTAGCCTGGGCGTTGATCAGTGAGTGAGTCAGGACTGTCTTTTTATATATATAAATTTTCGAATATTCTGGGGAATCCTGAAATTTTCGAGAACCCGACCCGTCCCGACCGTTGGGTGCCCGACATTTTCCGGTTCTCGCACCTCTCTAAAAACTAACATTGTTCTGCAGATGTAAATTGGGGATCAACTACACAAGCCCAAACGTATAATAATGCGTTAACCGCTGTTCAACAATTAGACAGAGTCGAAGAACACGTTAAAAATTACAGACCTCAGCTTTTGGTACTCACCGGCCTGCCAAGCGCGAGATCATCGCTCGTTGACTTTGCACATCACATTACCAAGAACAATAGTTTATTCATTTGTGGTCACATATTAGAGGTAAATGGTTAAATCCGTTAAATTGTGCCTGACATATAATGTTGTATGTTTAAAGAAAATTGTTCTATCGCATTTCAGACACCAATTTCATATAAAACACGCAATTCCATGATCACAAAATGTACTTCGTGGTTCAGAGGAAATAAGATTAAAGCATTTTATTCATTGGTGGATGGTGCAAACTTTCAAGATGGTACTACTACCCTTTTGCAAGCGGCTGGATTAGGAAAAATGAAACCTAACATTTTGTTGATGGGTTATAAACAGGACTGGGCCAAGTGCCCACGAGAAAATTTGAATATGTACTTCAACGTAATGCAGTTAGTATTTTGTGAAAATGAAGTCATAATAATCGATATCTCTCAATGAGTCGCACTACAAAAAATAATAAGACCGATTGATACATGAAATGAACTTATGAGGGACATTATACAGGGTGTCCAAGACCACCCGTCCAAGGGTGTTAACTTCCTAGATAAGCATATACGGTAAACATTTTTGTAATAAAAGTTGCAGGGATTAATGGAGGACATATTTCCATGACCTTGTAATTGACCTTCGGATCCATTTTCAAGGTTATTTGGAGATCAGTACTTATTTTTTAAATGGGAACCCCCACTTTTGACTACGAATTCTGAAAGAGCTCGAAATTTCACGTTCAGATATGTACTTATGCTCTAGATTAAAATGGCTGCTAGAGGCCATTCAGAGGTCAAGTCACTGTTTGGTGCTAAATAAAAGATGACAGTAAATATTGGCATCAAGATTGGACGAGGCTTCTGATTCATAAACTTGTCTTGAAAGGTCGATTTACGTTATACTCGGCCTCTATGCTTGACCTCGAGTTGCAATAGGATACTAGACCCAAACAATAACATTCGTAAATGTTCGTCCACCAGGCAGTTGTGTTCTAGTAATCGACCTTTCAATAACCTTGGAAATGGAGAACAAGCTTAACGTCGGAGACAAGTTTATGAATCAGAAACCTTGTCCAATCTCGATGCCAGTTTTTACTGTCATCTATTATTTACCGCCAAACAGTGATTTGACTTCTGAATGGCTTTTAGCAGTCACTTTAATCTAGGACATAAGTACATATCTGAACGTAAAATTTCGACCTCTTTCAGAACCGTAGTCAAAAGTAAGGGTTCCCATTTAAAAAATACGTACTGACCTCCAAATAACCTTGAAAATGGATCCGAATGTCAATTACAAGGTCATGGAAATATGTCCTCCATTAATCCCTGCAACTTTTATTCCAAAAATTTTTACCGAATATGCTTATCTAGGAAGTTAACACCCCTGGACGGGTGGTCTTGGACACCCTGCATATTATAAATCTTAATATTAATTACTGGCCTATTGCTTATAATTATCTCTGTGTGTTATGTACCTAGTAAAGCGTTGGATATGCATATAGCAGTCGCACTGCTCCGTATAAGCGAAGGTTTAGATTATGGTACAGTCGTAGGCGACATTGAGGAACAGAAAAAAAATGCGACATCTTCGATACCAGCAAATCAAAGTTTCTCACAACTTAGCCAAGGTTCGCAACATGTTTGTAACCTGAATTAATCAACGTTTGAGTAATCGTTAAATAATTAATATTTCTTTTGACAGCCAGTAGCACATCAGATATTTCAATACCCGGCAGTCCGGCACCAAGGCGAGCTAAAATAATCAACGAATACCCTAATCCAACAGCAGAAGATCAACGGGAAACTCGGCCGAATATTATACCTGTGGCGAAAGACATACTTAACGCTGTGACAAAATTCCAGCGTAAACAGAAAAAGGGCACCATAGATGTATGGTGGTTGTACGATGATGGTGGTTTAACGCTTTTGCTGCCGTACATTATTAGCACAAGACGAAATTGGTCTAACAGTAAATTGAGGGTATTTGCGCTTGCCAATAAACATTCTGAACTCGAATATGAGCAAAGAAAGTAAGTTATGATCTCCGTACGTTGTACAGATAACGATAAACAATTGAAATGATTAATATTGCCTTTATACGTAATTTTAGCATGGCAAGTCTTTTATCAAAATTCCGGATAGACTACTCTGCTTTGAAAGTTATACCAGACATTTCGAAACCAGCACAAGATAGTACGAAAAATTTCTTCAATTCGTTGATAGTCAGTTTTCAGCAAACGGACGATCCGAAAGCAACAGATGACGGTTTGTTTTTTAAACATTAAAAAATTACATTGATATTTTGCGATCAAAAGAGGTTTAAATGATCGATTAATTACTTTTAGATGTTATTAAAGATTCTGAGCTACTCGCCATGAGAGAAAAAACAAATAGGCATTTGCGTTTAAGAGAATTGTTACTTGAAAATTCAATGGAAGCTAATTTAGTTGTTATGTAAGTGGAAAAGTTCGAAAAGACTTTTATAATTTACTTATCAACAATACGCGTTTGTGTATTTTCTATTTCATTGAATCTATTTTTAGGACATTACCAATGCCACGCAAGGGTGCTGTATCAGCACCTCTATATATGGCTTGGCTGGAGACTTTAACGCGTGATATGCCACCGTTTTTACTGGTTCGAGGGAACCATACGTCTGTTTTAACATTTTATTCTTAATGACGCCCAAGAAAGAATACATAAGCAGATTTGTGTATGAAAAACTTTTTAAGTGGAAGTCGATTACCGAAATTAGTTAGTACTCTTTTAATAATGACTTAAACATTACACATGCGTAAAAAAGTGGTTTAATAAAAAAGGAGAAAAGTAACCTGATGGTGTATAAAAATAACGGTGCCTTTATGAATCAAAGGCACGTATTTGAATGAGTTAGTATTTAAGAGTGTGAGTTTACCAAGGGACTAATATCTAAATCTGTTCAATCATAATAAATGCACCAAGACTGTTATTTTTTTAAACACATATTTGCCAGAATAATTGTTCCTAAATTTCTAAACAGTGTTCTCCATCCATCAGTTATAAAAATAAAATTAAATATGTCTCCATAAATACTTAAAATAAATGAAATGCGATATATGTAATAAACTACGATCAACAATATTATAGTCTACATGTTTGCTTAGAATTATTCAAAACTTAGGTAATGCATTTCAGTATTCAAATGCCGACAATCATTTCACTTTGTAAAGAAAACTTTTCCAAGATATTTTGAATAAATATAAGCAAATGTGAATATATTTGTGACAAAATTTGAAAGGAATACTAGTCTTAGGTTTAATAGGGGAATTAAAAGTGGTGTATATTTTTATTTCATCATGAAATTCTGTACGAAAGTTCAAATTTTAATAACATTCCAGATTTTATATTAAGTCACTCATTTGTTGAATTGTTGCGTGTGTTTTGTGAGAACCTTTTTAAATAAGTCACCCACTGTAATAATTAAGCTGATATTAAATATTAGTACGAGTGTTCTTCCATTTATAAGGGTAGTAATAATTAGTAAAAACTGGACTATAACGTCTAGCACATATCTTTTATTTTGTTTACAACTTTGTAGTCTTATACACTTTGGAATACTCGCAAAAAAATTACACAGAATGGTACTAAATCTAATAGTACAAAGTGTGAAATATTTACCGTAAAATGCATTCTTAAAATACTTTCATATTAAAAAATGCTTGAAAAAAAGATGACAGAAATAAAATGAAAGCTGAGAAATGATTGCAAAAATATGCATATCAAATTGTACAAAAGTGTAATAAAATTACTTAAATATTGTCATGACTTTAAAAACACCAAGAAACCATTGTAGAGTATTATTTTAAACTGTATGTTACCGACATCGTAAATTTGCCAAAACACATCAAGCTTGCCATACTATATGTATAATGTGTATACGTATCAGGTTTACTAAATCTATATAGATTTCTTGCTTTCTTTCTGTTCAGTAAACTCTTAATTGTGTAACTTTGCTTTAATGTGAATCAGCTCATTAACTCTTAATTATTAGAGCGCTTTTATATATTATTAACTTTATAATATATTATTGAATAATAGAAGAGCTCTATTTGAATAGTTTGGTGAACACGATTTATAGACTAGTAGCAAATGCATTTGAAGGTGTGAGAATACTGATGATTAATTTCTAATAATTGATTTCTAATTGTATAACATAATATATCAAAAGTAGAAGACGTTAACTAGTTTCCGAGATTGTATAATATCATTCAGTTTACGATTTTGTTTCTTTTTTTGTGCTATAATAGAAAATCGTTTTTGTTCGTTTGTATATCTTATGAATCAACTTTTTAAATGTCACAAGTTCTTGTAAAGGAGAAATTTTGTGCAGTATCAATGACTCTTATATTTTGATATCGAATTTATTCTATATATTAGAAGTTAAACATATGTTACCATCGTGAAGCATAAAATATAAAATCAAAAATAAAAACAATGATAGAATATGTTTGTAAGTGCGAAAAAAGAAATAAAAAATATTATTAACAATAAAATAATATACTTTGTCGTATATACACAAATGCTGCCACAATAAAATGGAAAAATATCAGAATAAAATATTGTTTTTACACGAATGGCAAGATAAAGATCATGACTGTATGTAAGTCTAAAAAAATTAGGTAAACTAATATTGTTTCAATATATTATTCTCTATTGTAAATACATTAAAAATCAAATATATTAATCTTTTTAATTATAAAATCTTTTCTATATAATTATATAGAATTATAATCTTTTTATAAAATAATTATAAAATAAGTTTTTTTTGTTCATTAAAGTAGTTTTAGGGTGACGTAATTGTTACGTCAATATTATAGTTTCTTTTTTGCACAGCATTTTGGTAATATTTCTCGTTAGAAATATTTAAACTTGATTTTTATCAACGTTGAATACTAGCAATTGAACACGTTTGCTAGTCTCGAGTAAATTCACATTTTTGGTTTAGATACTGCGAATGTGTCTAGGTCTACGTACCAATAAGCAACAAGATGTTAAACCAGAACTGACCTTTGCTAATTCGGACATATGCAATGATCTGGTAGGAAAGTCAATTTTCTCTGCGAACACTTTACTTGATTGTGGAATCTCATCTTCTGATCGGTGAATTAACGTTCCGTTTACGTAAAGTACATTGGCGGCAACATCTTCAGGCACAGTAAAAGTTTGATAGTTGTATGTTGCCTCCCTTTCAATTCTCTGTATAACAAATAGTACGTAGTATTACAATTCAAATAATGTTAGTCTCTATACAAGTACAGCTTGTCAAATCTAGCTATGCGGTTGACCAAAACTTAGGAATGCGCAGACAAAAACAAAGCCTGCACTCGACGAGAGAAGGATGCAACATATGAATGGTAAGGTATACACCTCGTCAAAAGTGCGTACTGTCCATTATTTCTTACAGCAGTAAACATACAAAACAACTGTTTATATGTTTGTGTGAATACACTTGTGTCACTTAACTTTTTAACTGAACTATCGCCACGTGCATCGTTTGACAGATGACGATCAGTTTACCATTTACTTCATACCATTCACTATTTACCATTGCACAGCGAGGTCATTTCCCCTTGCGGGGGACATTCAGCCACACAGCTAGATTTGATAAACTGTACAAAATTTAAGATAGCAAATTTTAAGATTGAAATTACATAATTACCTTTAAGACTTCTTGTGATTCTTTTCCTGCACCAACACAAATAATATCTGGGCCAGCCATTGTAACTAAAGCTTTGAGTCGTTTGGATTCAGCAACCTGTAAAAAATCATTTGGTGAGAACAATACGCATTCACTCTCAAATAATTAGATACTTTGTGTATCGAATGTGTACATAATTAAGTTTTATTTTCATATTTGTTACTAATATCTCCCTTATCTCAAGTATGTACATCCTACAAAAAGACCATACTTTTTATTATAATAAAATAATTATATTTATGATATGTAAGCATAAGATTTTTCGTAAGCCACTTCCTGTAATAGTTGAACATGATGCGTGTATTAACAAATGAAAATTATTCAATATATCCAATAATCTTGTAACATTGCGTTAACTCAAATATTGAAGCAAAGTTTCATTATTTGTGAATGAAACAAATATAATAATTTTCCAATATGTTATTTGTGGTTTTGTACTCAAATATAACACTACAAACAATCTAACAGATTGTGTTATACATTTTGTAAAAGAGTCATTATATTTGTTCCAGCAGTATGTGCATACTAATATTAACTTATGTGTCTTGACTGTGACAATAATAAAAAAGGTAATGCAACCTTGATCGGTCACTGAGATTTTTAGTTAGTATACATAGAAATTGTATAATGCAAAGTATAGATGAAACATTTCGATTCAAGCTACATTAAAGTCAACAGCATCACATACTTATGCAAATAGATTCAAATCTGAAGTGTGTGCAAATGTAAAAGTGAAACGTATATTTCTGTACATAAGTGTATGTGTTCCAAATGTATGTGCGAAACTGCACCAAGCCATAAATTCGCATACATATATTGATATTCTCCATATGAAAGCATTTCTTTAACTCTGTAATATAAAAATATCTAATCATAAATAATAAACTTGATGAAATCGTGCTAAATAGTGTTTCTAAATTGTGAAGTCTTTTTGCAATGGAGTATGCAAAAGAAAGTCAGTCTAGTACACCCAAACCTGAAGTGGGGCTGAGGTAAGACTTTCCACAATCACCTCTTCGCCACCATCACCCACCTTAAATGAACATTGAAAAAGTAAGTTGTATAATTTTAATATTCATAGTTTATTAGTCATAGTGTCAACCCAATGTATAAATTATTCGCTACACCTATGAAATATGCTGTAAATATACTTCATTAATATTAAACAGGATTATCGAAATATAATACAACCGTAGAAGGTTGGTGAACTATAATAAAATCGATAATTTTATCTCTACAGTTACTAAGTAATAATAAGTCTCACATTTATAAGATTACACAACACAAATAGCTTATTATAACTTATAATAGGTGTTTGTAAATGATTACATTCTGCTTTACATATATTACACTAGCCACATTTACTCTGTTGACCTAATTTATTTTCTATGCTATATATAAACACTAAACACATTTAAGAACCAAATATTTTTCCAAGGCAAAGCAATTACACAACATACACACATTTTAGATTCTTGACACTATATCTTAAATTATTACAGACAAAGAATATAAGTATGGCACTAAATACTTTGAATAAATTCAAACAAATTTTAATAGACCAATAAAATGATGTTATTGTTTGAAGAAATATATTTTGTTGAACTGTTCATGCTTCTTTTGTATGTTTTCAAAAACATTCAATAGTTATACCTGTTTTTGTACAGATAGAGTATTTAAAAAAATAATTTAATAAAATACATTTTCAAGAAATTAAACATTTAATGTAATAATTAGAAATTAACTAACCTTAATAGGTACACAAGGATACTCTGGAAATGCTGCTGCAACTGCCCTTGCACCTGCTTCATTTGTATAATGGGACAGTCCAACAAAGAATTCTCTGCCTACAATGAAAGATAAATATAATAATAATAGTATTACTAATATTGAATAGTAATTCATTATATTATTAGCTTAATAATGAAGATTGATTTACCAGTAAATAACACATCACCCCCATCTAGGCGAGCATTTTTATCAGCAATTTCTATAAGTGGAATCTCCAATTCCTTCTTTAAAACAGCTCTAATTGTCTCAATCTGAAAATTAGATCATCACCTTTTCAGCTACCAACGCGCTGACAGCACTATTCACTGTGACGTACAACAATTTAATCTAATCAATGCCGGTTATTCAGTGCTTCAATCTATGTATATATATATATATAAAAACAACCGAAGAGGTGAAAATTGTTGGCGAGAAGGAAAACATACCTCTTTCATTCGAGACGACTCGTTCGGCCGTGCTATGAGCGCAATACCGTTGCAAACGACAGCGATATCTTCGACGAAAACGCAGAGCGGGGAATTTTCATCCGGCGGCATTTCAACGACATCGATATCGAGTTCTCGCAGAAGTTGAGCCAACGCCAAATGCTGTGTTCTAGCCTCATCTAACGTGACCTCGCCTCTCGTACGAAGCGAAAGAGGAATACGGCAGAGAACCGCATGAGTATAACGATGAAAAGGCATGGCTTGTGAATCGAACAACTTTCTTCAACGAATGTTATGTGAGCTTCGACCTGTTCCTTTTTTTAATTGACGCGACACGATCGCAAACAGGTCACAACTTTCGCTCAACTTTAGCAAAACGCCGAGTGCTACTAACGTAGATTTTGACGTTTATATAAAAACAACAATGGCACAGTGTTGTCAACATTCGATTTTAAAAGTCACTAGATGGGAAGACAGATGACTGACAGATGACCAACAGATGACTGACAGATGACCACTGATGATTGACTGATGACTGCTGATGACCACCAATGACCACTGATGACCACCAAGTGGTCGCGGTGAACCCTACAAGTTCTTCGTGTAACACGAATCACAACCTTTTGTTAGACTTACAATTAGACTATATAATATATGTATTAGAAAAACTATTATTGTGAGATGTGTAAATTCAACATTTTCTACATATAACGATATAACCACTGGTATTTATTAAATACGTTACGAAATCGCAGAATTATTACATGCGTCACTGGTAATTTTTATATATGATAAGATAATTTTTTTAAATAATTTATGTCTGTGCACGTATTGTAAATATATATTATCACCTGTTATCACGTCATATGATGTTTTGTTAGTGAGCAGTTAGCGGGAATCAACGGGAATGAATCAGAATGAATTGACGATCAATTGGCGATATCAGGCGATATATTTTTCATTCTCCGGTAACTATAAATGGGTTGGCAACACTGCTGACGATTCTGTTCTTCAGTCTATTTTTTGGTCATAAACACTAACCAGTTCACAGGAAAACCCCTTCTTCATGCATTAGTTTGTATTTAGCTGGTTTGTAGTTTGTAGGTGTGTATATATATTGGAATGTTTTCTTATTTTGGAGCAGTACTGTTTCTATATTGATTGTAATTACATTCTATAAGTTTCTCTATATACATATAAAATAGTGTTTGATACAAAATATTGTACTACATATTATATAATATATGTACATGTATATATTTAAATATTCTGTATGTTTGTCCTATATAGATATAAATGCAATTATAATAATATAGATAAATAGACTAAGATTTCAAAAATGGCCAATATCAAAAAGAAGAATTATAGGCCAACGGTTGGAAAAAGCACGTAGGTATTATAAAGCATTGAAGAACATTATACATTAGTGCTTATATGCATCATAATTATATAATTACAAAAGCAATTTTGATTAAACAATAGACATAACACTTATTTGAATTCACATTAATGTTTCATTTGATTTTAGGCATTGCACTAGCTATGGTGTATTACAATTATTACCCTTACAAGATTTTAAACCACCTAAAGAATTAAAAGCAGCTTTCAAAAATTATAAATTAGGAAATTTAAAACAAAATTCATTATCCGAAGATTATGTAAAACTTATTAATAGTTTTCCACGTGTAAAGAAAGTAGAACCTAAAAATTACTTGATAATATTTAAAATTTGTTTATATTTGGAAACATTTGAATACCAATTAAGAGCTGCAAAACATGACTTAAAGAATCAAGCACTCATTGGAGATCTTGATACTTTTGTTGTTACTGTGCCTACACTAGAGGAAAACGACCCATTTATATGTATTGGTGATACTGTAAAACTTCAAAATGAAGAGTTTACTATGTCTGGAAGAATTGTAGACATAAAAGAAAAGCAAATATATATACAATTAAGTTCGTGAGTATTTGTATTAGTATAATATATATTACAGATTATATTTTCTACACATGTGATAATAATTATTTTTCCATAAACTATCTAGTAAAGACAAAAGCAAAGTTACAAACAAACTATTTAACATAAAGTTTTCTCCATCTGACTGGTCGCTGAAGTGTTGTCATTATGCTTTGAATATTACACATAAAAATAATTTAATTCATGCACTGTATCCTAAAGCAAATACAAATTATAGTGCTGAATCAAAAGAGTAAGTTTTGTATAATATGTGAATTTTTCTTTATATGTATTTATGGTTCTATTTATGCATTTGTATTTACACTACAATTTTATGCATTTAAATTACAATACAGTGATTTTAATTGGGTAAATAAGAATATAAGAAACAATCCAGAACAGAAACAGGCAATTATTAATATAGTAAATAATACAGCATATCCTGCACCGTATATATTATTTGGTCCACCTGGCACTGGAAAAACAATGACATTAGTTGAAGCCATTTGTCAGGTATAATCTATGACACTGGTATAATATAGTTAGAGATACTGAAACTTATTTTTATTGTAGATAAGGAAACAACACCTATCCAAAAATATTTTGGTTTGTACATCTTCTAACGCAGCAGCGGATGAAATTCTGAAAAGATTGTTGTTAAAATCCATTCCATGTAAAGATATCTACCGAATGTATTCACCAAGAAAAAATTGGTAAGACATTTGTTTCTATAAACAATTATTTCCTTACTAACTTTTTTTCTTTCATATATAGGGAGGATATAGACAAAAATGTTAGTCTTAGCACAAATTTTGTTGATAATACATGCATTTTCTTGCCAAAAGACATTTTTATATTGAAGAAAATAGTTATTACAACACTGATAACATGCACAAGGTATATTGAATGTTTATTTTTAATACTATTATTTTTCATATATACAAATGATTTAATAGTACCTACAATTTATTCACAGACTTGCAAGGCTTAATTTAAAAAGTGATCACTTCTCGTATGTATTTATCGATGAAGCAGGTCAAAACACAGAAGTAGAATCCTTGATTCCTATTAGTTTAGTCAGTTCGCTAAATCAAAATGGTCAAGGTTCATTACATGCTCAAGTTATTCTTGCTGGTGATCCTCATCAGTTAGGACCTACAATTTGGTGCAAAGAAATCGAACACTTACTAGGTGAATATGATTTTCATTATTAGCACATTGACTGCACAATTCGAATTATTTTGGAATAGGCAATTTAGCCATTGGCAACAATTATGAGTTAATTTGAAGACAACAATTCTACATATGAAATCATATACGAAAATATTTACAACAGTAAAATGAAAGTTATTTATGGTCTATTAGTATTCTAGACAAGCGTTAAATTAAAGTATACAGGCTTGCGTAAATAAAAGTTTTATTTAAATAAATAAAAGTTTTATTTAAATAAATAAAAGTTTTATTTAAATAAATAAAAGTTTTATTTAAATAAATAAAAGTTTTATTTAAATAAATAAAAGTTTTATTTAAATAAATAAAAGTTTTATTTAAATAAATAAAATAGATTATATAACATTAAATAGATATATGTACCAAATGCTTTATTTAGTTGTGCAAAAGTAATTAACGTGTTAAAAAGTGTAAGTGTATAAATTTTACTATTAATTTGCAATTCGATTACATATCAGGACATTCAATGTTAGAAAGATTAATGGAAAGCAAACTCTATCAAAAGGATGACAAAAATCAATACAATCCACGTTATATTACAAAATTGCTTCTCAATTTCCGTAGTCAAGAACCTATTATGCACGTATCGAATGCTTTATTTTACAATAAGGAAGTGATATGCACTCAAAATTCAAATAAAAAATTAGTCATTTCGAATTTAAAAATATTCAACAAGATTTTCCCCATATCATTTATTCGACGTAAGGGTACGGAGATGTACACTGAACTTCGAAGGTAATTGCAATGCATTAAGTTTTTTTTTTCGTTTAACATAATCATTTATAACGTGTATGTTTTTAGTGTTTACAATGAAGAAGAAGTTCGTACAGTATCTTATTTTGTACGGAAGTTTATGACTGCCACTCTTGGTACACGTAAAATTGAAGAGAATGATATTGGAATTATAACACCCTTTAAACAACAAAAAATTATGATTCAGAAAGAGTTATATAAAAGAAACTTGAGGAACATAGCTGTTGGAACAGTTGAAACTTTTCAAGGACAAGAGAAAGAAATTATAATTATAAGCACTGTAAGATCGAAAGTGTTTAAACACAATGGTAAAACGCATATCGGTTTCTTATCTAACCCAAAGGTATCAATTTTATAGTGATTATGAAAAGTTAATATGAATATTTTACATAAACAAAACTGATAAAATTGAACATTTTTCCAGAGATTCAATGTGGCTGTGACTAGAGCTAAAAATTATTTATTGATAATAGGGAATCCCGAGATTTTATGTGAAGATCCATATTGGAAAGCGCTCTGGGATTACTGTCACGAGCACAATGCATGTGTCACTATTTAGCGTTAATCTTATACATAAGTACTTCAATTTATTTTTACGTCATGAACAATACTATCTTTCTACGACAAGATAGCAAGAGGAATAAGACAATTTGATAGCAATCAATTCCTATAACTGTCTATAATATACTGTCTAACAATATGTTATAAGAAACACATTGTTTTGTAAAAACGTTTGCATATTATTGAAAAGTTTATATGTAAATAAATTATAATTACAATTAAAATATATATATTATGTAAATAAAGTACCATTTTTTTTTAAATGTTGTCAATATTAAAATTCGATGTTACTTCATTTAATGGTATCCTACTTTTAAAATCAGTACAAACGGAATTTCTATTTGACATAGAGTATAGTGGGGTATTAATAAAACAGTCTTGGTATTAAACATTGTACAATACAACTTTATTCTAAGAGTAGTTTTGTTTTACTTCCGCTAACATCTTTATTAATACCGTGACGTATTGCAAATTCATGCTTTACACTTGCGAATAAAATATCTGTTAATAAAAAGATTTGTGCTATGGCAAATGCGAGTGTTACTCCAAAATAGAAGTTTGCGTTCGCGGATCTGGAATAAATCCACTGGTACCACACAGTGGGTGCGAATACTGTGCAAAACAACATGAAACAACCAACTATAAATCCTTGTTGAGTATCTGAAAATAAAATAAAAATATCATGTTCTGTCTATAAGACAGATAGTCTGTAATTAAATTAAATTAAAGCTTACATTGAAATAAATGCTTCCAAAGTGGCAACAAAGATATATAAAATCCAACATCTCCAATGCAAGGGTAGGATTTAAATATGGCAGCAATTGCTAAGTAAGAAAATGCTAATAACATTGGATCATGTCGTAGTCTCAATGCTAATGGTACTATATACAGTAAACTGACATTTATTTGAAATGAAGCAATAAAGAGCCATCTAAAGTGCTCAAACATTTCTGTAAAGAAGTACCAATAGAGTCCTATATTAGGACGTAAATCGGGAACTGTTAAAATGAAGCCTGTTGTGCTCCAAATAAATGACCAACTTCCCATAATATAATAGGAAATGCAAAATAAACTCGCTAATATACTGGTAAACACTATAATCATAGAAATTATAGTACTCTTTTTCTGCATTGCATTCTTAGAATGGGCTATATAAATAGTTGCTGGTACCATAAGCGAAATAGGATATAATCCTTGCAAAGTAAGTAAAGAAATTGACAAACAGCTCCAAAATATAGAACATTTTGTCATCGAGATCAATGCTATAGAATACAATAAATTTGTGAATACTGTTGTTGTATGTCCGACACAATTTAGTATTATATATGGGTTAAATAAGTATGCCGCTGAGACATACATCGTGGAAGTAGAAACTACAGAAGTATCATCTTGATCTTCTACATTTTCATCTGATAGCTTTTCTTTCTCGTTTCTGGAGGCCTGTAAACAATATTGTTTGAATGACTACTTTCTAATATTATAAAATTATAATATCAAATATTAAGAAATTAAACTGACCAATTCGATTGCATATTGTTTGGCTGTAAGAGCGAGTAGTAATGCAGTTAATAAATCGGTAAAAATGAACAAGACAAATAAACTCCATTGAGGTAAATATTTCTGAATAAGATCAAAAATGTATAAACCTATAGGAGTTTCATGAAATAAATCTCCCACATATGGATCTACACCAAAGTTATAAAGGTGGACACCTTCTGTCACTGAAATAAAAAATAAACATAGATAATGGTTCGATTGCTTGGTTATCTAATGTATTAATGCAATAATAATTAAATATTATGTGCTACATAAATATTTTTGTGGTGTTTATGCCGTGATTGTGCAGGATTATTTGTATTGTACAGGATTCTACATAAATTTTAAGGAAATAGATGTTAAGTATCCTAACCTCTTTTCCAAGAATTTAACGCTGTTGATACTTCCACACGATCACTAATAATTTTTTGGTATCCAGAGTTCATTAATAAATATCTGATAGTACCAGCTAATATAAAATTTGATACCCATTGTTTCGACATTTTTCTAATAAATTACAAATCATTCGTGTATTTGTTACACGGGATATGTACAGCCGGTAACCAAAGGAACATGTCGTACGAGTGCTTCATTTATTTAGTAATTCTATCTCTCCAATTTTACAGAATAAATTGTTCTTGTAAAAGTTAAATTAATCACACGCTTTATTATTGAAAATGCAAACTATTATAATATGTGACCACAAAAACAGCCCAGCTATTTCGTGCTATACGAGATACGAATGCAATTTGTTGATTCCTATAACGTGCTATAAGTACTTTCAATAAAAAAAAGCGTTACTTGGTACAATTTTCTCCCTATTTATTAATTCATGGCTGGATTCTAGGCAAACCAATTTGAATATACGTAACTCTGATCTACATACATCTACAGATCACACTGATCTATATATTAGGTCTGTCTAAATACAGATCAGTGACAGATGACAGATCGATATATATATTTATGCAAATATATCATTACATATGATAAAAAAGAGAAGCAATAATCTTATTTTCAGTAGGATCAAATTGTATTATCTATTATCTGGTATTATAAAATAAATATGTATGCATAATTATTTAAATGTTTGTATTATTAAAATATTTCAGATATATTTTGATCTATATATATAAGTATTTACATTGGTATTTTTATGTCTACAAAAATTGATTAAAACGGACTTCCCTTAAATATACTTAAGTAATAAATAATAATAAATAACTTTACATATTAATTAAACTTATATCACTGGTTATTACCAGAATGTAAAATAAAATTTTTTAATAATCTATAAATGTGACAAAAAATGTGGAACGCTTCACGATTTTGCGTGTCATCCTTGCGCAGGGGCCATGCTAATCTTCTCTGTATCGTTCCAATTTTAGTATATGTACTGCCGAAGCAAGTACGTTCGATAATCTTTGCGAGGTGTTTATATACTTACAAAACGTAATACGAGCACTAATGAGAAAATTAATATGTTGTAAGCCATCTAGCGGTATAGTGGAGAAGTTCAATCGAACGCGGCATCTGTTTAATTTTCGTATAATACTGGGGCACGGTGTATTATACAGGTGTGCCGACTTCCCTCAGAAATTGAAAAAGATGGGTAGTAATTCCCCGGCCGCCGCCAGGCGGCGCAAGGACATGGGTCCCGTACGTGTGCGAATGAGATTGTGTGTATTCGGACGCGCTGCTGACGTAATTGTCATACATACAATCACACTCATTCGCACACGTACGGAACCTATGACCATGCGCCGTCTGGCGGCGGCCAGAGAATTACTACCCGCCAGACGGCGCATGGTCATAGGTTCCGTACGTGTGCGAATGAGTGTGATTGTATGTATGACAATTACGTCAGCAGCGCGTCCGAATACACACAATCTCATTCGCACACGTACGGGACCCATGTCCTTGCGCCGCCTGGCGGCGGCCGGGGAATTACTACCCATCTATAACAAAACGTCAACGTTACAGAGATGCTAAGTCGGCACACCTGTATAATGCACCGTGTACTGGGGAACGACCCCTGAGTAACGCGACCATTCTCACACGAGAGTCACGGACGGACAGCCCACAACATATCATAAGGCGCCGCGGCAAAAATAAAATCGAATCATAAGAAACAAACCTAGGAAAGAATAATACCACAGAAAAGGGAGCCACCCATAACACAGAATCTACAAACAACCCACAAAAATATATATAAAAATAAAAATGGATCGTTGAATTTTTGTTCAAACGCACTATATTCTGCTAAAATATATATATATATGTACTCATTCGTATCGTCTAATTTCCATATAAATTCCCATATCTAGATTACGTATCGATTTGAATGAAACTTTGTGCCTTATGCACGTATATAACTTGCTATAATTATTTCGATCTACAAAAGACATATATTAATTTTTCATTATATATACACAGATCAAAAAGCGAAAAATATACGATAATATCCTCGAATATACGTATGTAGTATATTTTTTTTATCAGCGTTTTTGTTCGCATTTCAATTAGTTTTCATTCTCTGGCATCATAGAAGAGATGATCTCGAGAGTCTTCGTGTACATATACTAGAATTGAATAGAGTTTCGCAGCATATTTTGAGTCATATGGTGTTTTAGAATTGTAAAGAAATAAAGTTAAAATAAAGTAGCAAAAAATGTGGAACGCTTCACGATTTTGCGTGTCATCCTTGCGCAGGGGCCATGCTAATCTTCTCTGTATCGTTCCAATTTTAGTATATGTACTGCCGAAGCAAGTACATCTGAAGCTCTTCGTGAGTTGTATATATACTTACAAATCCCAAAGTGAGTACTAACGAGAAAATCTATATGCTCTGAGCCATCTAGCGGCGTATCAAGAAAATATAATCCAAAAGATTTACAAACCAAGTAAGTTTTATTTGGAAATGAATTCTGAATTGATTTACCCTAAAAATTTTAAGTTATACGTATTCTATGTGTAACATTACAATGTATATACAATAATATTGATTTCCTTTGAAAATATAAAAGTAGTGTGTAGTCACATGTAACGTAATTCTACTTAACCTAAAAATAAATTTCAAATGAATTACAATTTTTCTCGTAACAGAAAAATTGTAAAACCCTACTGTATGTTAATAAAAGAGAAATCTTTAACTCTTATGTCTTTATAGTTATGCGAGTGACAAATCGACGATATGCTATATTTATTGCAACTTTTGTGGGACTTATTGGAACACACGTTTATATTAATATGATAAGCCCTATGATGAATCCAGAACCATACAGTATGTATAATTTTGTCTTTATTAGCACAATCTCCTCAGCTAATATTTAAATAATTAAGTTATCTTAATGAATGTATAAATTACAATAAAAATGTTGTTAATTAGAACAAATACGGGAACAAATACAAGAACAGTATCAAAATAGAAAGAATTGAATGTGATAAAACGAACATATATGAATAGAAACAATGCTATTAACAGTACTGTTGGAGGAACATTGATTAAGAAAAGCACTGATTGTATAAAACTAGTTTTTATTACAGTATGCTACAATTGGACCACTATTTTCAAAAAGTATGTATATCACTAAAAATTTGTGCATATAAAACAGACTAAAGAATACTTAAAATATTATGGTAAAAAAATCAATAGATATAATGACTCACACACTTTTTACAATAATTAATGTAATTACATTACTGTACAGATATTCGCTGCAAGAAGTTTCTTATTTATGACTAGAAACTTTCCTACAAGCATAAAATTTTATGAACATAATATACAGTTCACGTTAAAATTCGTCATGATCACAAACATCTAGAAAGACATCGAATGCTTCACGATTGCAGTTTCCATCAGCATTGAAAACATATTTATGAAATGTTCCATCCACGCAAACAGCTGTAATTTAATGTAAAATATAAATGTATAATAAAGAACATTATTTAAGCATATTATGTTAATTTAATCATAGATTTGCTAGTTTTCCATACCTATGACAGAACTCTTTGTACCAAATGCACATACACAAGCACATTCTGGTGGTATTGTGAAAGTAGCCAGTGCCCACTGACTTTCAATATAATTTCCTAAAAATCCCATTTTTGAGAAGCTATAACAAAATTAATCGTTAATTTTATTAGCTTGATCCTTATAATTATGTGAAGTCTGAATTCTGATTACATACGTGGATCTACGATTCAATTGAGTGTCTTTTAATGCAAATATATGCACAGTTCCTTTGTCGCTGGAAGCGCATAGAAACTCTGAGTCCCTACTAAATGTGATACTGTAACATATATTGCACGTTTTTGTGTTGAGAAATTAAATCTAATGTTCATGTAAAATAAAATCGGGTTGGCAAGAAAGTAATCTCTATTCCTTAGAAAATAAATTGAATACTCACCAGTAGAGTGTAGCAGAATCAGCACCTCTCCTCAATTCTACTAATAAATGTCTACGTATACTATCCCACACTCTAACTAATGTACCCTGTGTAGAAGCAGTTGCGATCATTGTTCCACTGCTATTAACTGCGAGACAAGCCAATGCACCCTAACAGTATTATTTGTAAATATAAGATACTAAAAGAAGACAGTAATAATACCAATTTTATTCAACTTTATTTATGTGAGATATACATACCTGATGTGCTGCAAGAGTCGCAGGAGCACTGGAACTACCAGCTTCTGTAGCACCAAGATCAACCATTTGTACACTACCTTGCTTATGGCCAGGAAAAGCAAGAAGCTGCTTCTGTGCAGTAGCCAATGTAGCAACTTCGATCAATCCCTTTGGATTGTCTCTTGTCTCCAATGTTAATAATCTTCTTGTTGGCATAGGAAATGAAAAAACATGTATCTCACGTTGAAGTGCCACCACCATTCTGTTTTGTAAAATTATTCCTAAGTAAGTAAACGCATCATTTTTATAGACTACAATTCAAGACTTTACTTTATTAACGAACTTACTTGTCTCTGCGCAATCGAACAGCTTTAATAGGGCTGGTGAATGTAACTTCCATTACAAATTTTTTAGACAAATCATCATAAATAAGCACTGTATTCTCTGCGAATTTTGGTCTTGTGCCACCTCCTACTATAGCAATGATGTTTGTTCTCCATAACATCTCTGCGATTGCTATACTCCCCATAACATCGTTCTCCAAATGTGCTTTTTCAACTAATGGTTCTACATTGTATACTCTGAGACCAGATTCCATACAACACGTAAAACATCCTAACAAAATAAAAGTATTCCTTCAAATCAAATCGACGTTCACAAAAACAAAGAAAAGGACACTTCATTTAAGTTCGTTATATGTTAAATGCAAGGTTTGCATGTTAAAAATTATAATTAAAATATTCAAGTCAACATTCGCAATAATATTATTGTTTCAAAACATAGTATCAGTAGTTGAAAAAGATATATGAGATTTATAATAATTATATAGTAAATCTTGATGCAAAATAAGCATTTTCTGCCTAAATTCCAACAAACTAGAGTAAAACAGTATTTTGAAATACTTGTAATGTTTTTATTGTTTTAAATTATGTCTACTAGTTTTTGTCATAAATGCATAAAATCCGCTGTCTAATAATAATCACTATGACAGCTAGAACAGAATGAACAAAGAATATTTTTCTCTATAATGTATTAGTACCACATGCTTCATAATTTTGTTTTAGTTTCTTTTCAAGTATACAAAACAAAATTATTCATTGTGAAATATTTTTTTTATCAACTTTGGTCTTACTACAAAGACGAAATAATATTAAAGAAACTATTGCATTCTAAAATAGTAAAAGTATGTACGTCGTAATAGTCAACTCGTAGTAATTAAAAACTGTAACTAATAGTCACCTTGATCCTGATTAAATTGTAAACTAAGAATATTTCTTTCTGCAGCCATTTGATTTCACATTAAGTTGACCAAATAGATATCTTCTTTCTGAGGCCTTTTTCAGTTCTTTCCTCTAATAAGTGCAATACTTGTTTGTGTTTACATTCTTATTTCACAGTCATCTGTGAGAAAATGTTTGGTATAGTAGTATTTCATTCTGTTTCATTCTTTATGAAGTGTGCACGATAACAAGGAACAAGGCTGATTTTCATTATCGAAATGTAAATCGATCTTATGCGTACAAAAATGATTTTAGTGGAATTTTTAAAACAACTTATTATCGGATAAATTGTACAAAACCATGACACAAATGTAAATGTACGAAGTACAAAAATTCAAATGAAATTTATGGTTTCGGATATTTGTTACTGGTGTTACAGCAGAAACTGTGATATTACCAGAGAGGAAACGAGAGTGCTCAATGCTCATGCCCGGGGCTGGCAGTCTATATATTAGTTATTAGTGGTTATTAGTGCCAAAGATAGACTTATTTATTTATTTGTGGGCAGTGGCACGAAGATTCTGGCATAAACTCGTCTAAATCCATCTAAATCGCGTGAAATGAAAATGGTTATGGGTTACATGGCCCCACAAAAGTGTGCCAAACAAATATATTGGATGATAGGTCTATCCTTATACCTAGTCGGTGCTCTTATATCCTCTCCGATATTACCATATATTACAATACTACCAACTGATGCATTTTAATAGAAATAATTACTAAACCATTAACTAAATGAATTAGATCATGTTTATTGTGTATTTTTCATATATAATATAAAATTTTAACAATAATCAATGCTAGTAATCAAAAGAAAAATTGTAAGTTAAGGAAACAATTTTCTATCAATTGCGAATGCTCGACAACGTTCCAGAATTAGATTCTCGTTATTGGTCACATTGATTGTCCTAATATCCTGCATTGCAGGTTCCATGTTCCATACTGTGTAGACGTCAGTGTTCAGAAAATTCTGTCAAAAAATGTCAGCAATGGTAAGTCTGAATGTAAAAACGGCTGCTAATCTCATTTCATCGTTTGTTGGATTTCGATGTTCCAATTAATACATGTGAATCTTCATTCAGAAAACATTTGTTCACAATTAATTTGTAACTACCCCCTCCTTGCTTCAAGTCACATCAATACTTTTGACCCTTTTGACTATGGATATTGCATGCTTGCATGAAAGCCATTTAACATTTAAAACAACAAAACGAAATTTTTCAGAGAATGAAAGCTGTGAAATGTCCCACTGATGAGCTCAGTATCAGTAACTGTGCTATAATTAATCCGGATGACTATCCAGATGATGTCAGGTACAGATTCATATTCTGATTAATTCATTGATCTGGTATCTATAATAGGATCTTAAGATTATAGGTCTATGTACATCACATAGAGGTGTGGAAGCTTTCAATTGAATTATGATGTTATTTATTTAATACTTTTGTGGTAACATCTACTATGTAACTATAGGTATATGTAACAACATTGTGCTGTTCATACATGGTTCACCTTTAAATGATTACATGTTATTTGTGCTATACTATACTTATACACAAGTTATCTGAATTCTTATAGTAGAGATTAGATATTATGACAGAACAAATGTTATAATTCAAAAGATTTTCATATGAAAATTATACTTCTTTATATCTTTACTTCAGTTTCATTTATAAATAGCTATAAACTGAACAGCAAGAATCTGTCAGAACAGTAGCGAGAGTGTTAATGATTAAGACCAAGATAATACAATCATGACTTATTGTCTAAAACTATATTGATACAAATATTGTAGAATTTTCTGTGATTTCAGTTAAGATAACATATGAGACACTTAGGATGATGACATACATAAAGGGTGAGTCACCTAACGTTATCACCTCAAATATCTTTGTTGTTTTCAAAGATACATTAAATGTCTTGAGGACAAAGTTGAATGGTAAAATCGGGCTTGTACAATACCAAAAAAATTTTCGTTTTTATATAATTTTTTTTAAAGATATCAAGGTCACCTTCATTTTTTTAAATGGAACCATCCTTTTTTGAACATATACAATGACAGTCCCTTTCATTACGAATTCAGTGATTATGATTACTCAAGGTCATTCAAGGTCACGGACACAAAAAACGTATAAAACTAAAATATGGAAGCAGAATACGTTTATCACTAGTGAGGCTTGCTGACTACTGATAGCTGTCAATCCACATGTGAGTACGAGAGAAATTGCCCGAGAAGCAAGCATGAGTCAAAGTAGCGTAATGCGAGTTCTGGCCTGACATAAATTTCTTCCGTTTCACATATCGCTACATCAGGAATTCATCATGTTTTTTCTGTTTGTGACCTTGAATGAGCTTGAGTAATTGTCACTGAATTCGTAATGAAAGGGACTGTCATTGTGGATGTTTAAGGAAGGGTGGTTCCATTTTAAAAGACGAAGGTGGCTTGATATCTCTAAAAAAATGACATAAAAACAAACATCTTAGTGTCGTAAGAGCCCCATTTTACCATTCAACTTCGTCCTCAAGACATTTAGAGCCCGTTCAGACACGACGGAATCCGCGCATATGCAAACCGCGCGGACCTTATTTACATTGGCGTAAATGGATGCGTCCAAAAGATCCGCGCGGCTGCCGCCTCTGAACCACAGGAAATCAAATCCGCGCTGTTTCCACGCGATTTTCATCTTCGTACTGAGCTAAAACTTTGCCCCTCTCCTGCACGTCCGCGCGGTTATCGCCTCATCCTGAACGACGGTCAATTTTGACGCGGTTCAAATCGCGCGGTCGAAAACGCGCGGATTCCGCCGTGTTTAAACGGACTTACGTTAGGTGACTCACCTTGTATACATAATTATAAAATATATATACTTTGAAAAGAAAGTCTGCCATTTTTCGTCAGTCCTGATATTCATCTAATTATATTTTTTAGGCATATTGAAGTTACCACCGCACCAAATCATCACTTTGTATTCACTGTGAAAAGACACCATGAAGTACCCAGAGGAACAGTGGGCTTTAGTTTACCTCAAAGAAAATGGGCTACTCTCTCCCTCAATCAGGACATTGAAGTGCGGCCTTATCACTTTAATCCTACCTCGAGCACTGAGTGTCTATGCTGTGTCGTATTGGAAGCTGATTTCTTGCAAAAGAAATCGTATGTATATTCTACGTATTTACTTAGTTATGTATGAACTGCGGATTTTTATCCAAAATAAATACTGTCTGCATGAACTACAAGATAGCTGTACAGACACACTTATTCGTTTTCTTAATTATTTTAATAGATCAAAAATAATACAACAGTATTGTCAAACTTGCGCTATTTTGCGTTTGATCTACTCATTTTTGTCATAATTGCACAAAATCTGCAGTAAAAACAGTATTTATTGCTTTTAGAACCACTCTGGAACCATATAATACCGATGAAATGGCCAGAGATTTCCTACTGCAATTTTCGGGACAGGCATTCACCGTGGGTCAGCAGCTGGTGTTTCAGTTCAAGGACAAGAAAATGCTTGGCCTTGTAGTGAAAAGTTTGGAAGCTGCTGACCTTTCTGCTATAAGTTCTGGACAAAACACTGCACCCAAGAAAACCCAACTGGGACGTTGTCTGGGTGACACTGTGATACAATTTGAGAAAGCAGATAATTCAAGCTTAAACCTTGTTGGTAAAGCAAAAGGAAAAGTTGTTCGCCAATCAATTATCAATCCGGATTGGGACTTTCAAAAGATGGGAATTGGTGGCCTGGACAAAGAATTCAGTGCAATCTTTCGGAGGGCATTCGCATCTCGTGTCTTTCCACCAGAAATTGTTACTCAACTAGGTTGCAAACACGTGAAGGGAATTTTACTGTATGGTCCGCCAGGTACTGGTAAAACACTAATGGCACGTCAGATAGGAACTATGTTAAACGCCAGAGAACCGAAAATTGTCAATGGCCCTCAGATATTGGATAAATATGTTGGCGAAAGTGAAGCGAATATTAGGAGATTGTTTGCTGATGCTGAAGATGAGGAAAAAAGGGTATGAATATACTGTCGAGTTTCGTGTTAGTCTTTACTAAGATGTATTAATATCTGTAAGATAAGAAATAAAACATAATTTTCAGCTTGGGCCAAACAGTGGATTGCACATAATCATTTTCGACGAAATAGATGCTATTTGTAAGTCTAGAGGAAGTGTTGCTGGTAATACAGGAGTGCATGACACTGTTGTAAATCAGTTACTTGCAAAGATTGATGGTGTAGAGCAATTAAATAATATTCTCGTTATTGGTATGACCAACAGAAGAGATATGATCGATGAAGCTTTATTGCGACCTGGTAGATTAGAAGTATGTTTCAATAATTAAGTATTAGAAGTTTGCAAGAACCCGAAAATGTCGAGTCAGGACGTGACGAGAATTTTATTCGGGATCGGGACGGGTTCTCAAGAATATTCGAAATTTTCGGGTTCTCGTACACCTCTACCAGAAGAAATCGTCGTAATAATATTTTTGTGTATCCAAGGTACAAATGGAAATTAGTTTACCAGATGAGCACGGACGATTACAAATCCTCAACATTCACACGAGCAGAATGAGGGATTACAAGAAAATATCTCCTGACGTCGATCTGAATGAATTAGCTACGAAGACGAAAAACTTTAGTGGCGCAGAATTAGAAGGTCTAGTCAGGGCAGCACAAAGTACTGCTATGAATAGATTGATCAAAGCCTCTAGCAAGGTAGAGGTCGACCCTGCAGCAATGGAGAAGCTTATGGTTTCCAGAACTGATTTCCTCCATGCCTTAGACAACGATGTTAAACCTGTAAGCAATTAATGAAGGAGGAGTATTAAAAGATTTATAATTATTGCAGCATTAAAAACATTTTATACATTTTATACTTCTAGGCATTTGGTACCAGCGCAGAACTTTTGGATCACCTCCTTATACGTGGAATTATTAACTGGGGTAAACCAGTTGCAGAAATTTTGTCTGATGGTGGTCTGTACATTCAAGAAGCTCGATCTACCGAGGGCTCTGGTCTTGTATCAGTTCTTCTGGAAGGACCACCTAATAGCGGAAAAACAGCTCTTGCCGCACAAATCGCAAAGAATTCCGATTTTCCATTTGTCAAAGTATGCACACCAGAGGACATGGTTGGTTTTACCGAATCTGCGAAATGTCTTTCAATTCGGAAGGTAATATAATTGTTCTAGTCAATTAAATTAAATTACAGAGGTAGTAAAAATATCATTGAAAAATGATTTTGCATTTATAATTTTAGGTATTCGACGATGCATATCGCTCGCAACTTAGCTGTATTCTAGTCGACAATATCGAACGCTTGTTGGATTATGGACCTATCGGGCCTCGGTATTCGAATTTGACTTTGCAAGCGCTTCTAGTTTTATTGAAGAAACAACCACCACGTGGTCGCAAATTATTAATCCTGTGTACGACCAGCCGCAGGTACAATATCTTATTTTTGTAATTGAAATTCTGAAGAAAACGTGTAACAATTTTATCGTAACTGTTAACATAACATTAATGATTAATGTACCTCCAGACAAGTATTGGATGACATGGAAATGTTATCGGCATTCAGCACAACTCTACACGTACCCAATTTGTCGTCTCCCGATCATCTTTTGAGCGTTCTGGAGGAAGTGGACCTTTTCACTAAAAAGGAAATAGCATCTTTGCATTCTAAATTGAAAGGAAAACGGTAAATTTACAATTACACATTGAAAAGAAGTTTTGTATAAAACTATGAACATGGTAATTTAAACATTGTGCATTTTGTTACAGGGTATTTATTGGTATAAAGAAACTGCTGTCTCTAATAGATATGGCACGTCAAGTAGAGCCGGACTATAGAGTCATTAAATTCCTCTCGAGATTAGAAGAGGAAGGTGGATTAGAGTAATGAGTACTGAATTAAGAAATTATTTATGTAGAAATGAATTAGATGTCGTTTACTGAAAAACAATATATATTGAGCAATCGACCGATTTGCATACAAATGCACGTTAAACGTAAATGAGTTTTAAACAAAAAGACAGATATTGTTACAAGCTATATACGTGTTATATTAGAGGAAAGTAAGAAAAGCATTTAAGTTATTTGTAAAGTTTATAAAAATATTTTTTTATGCTTTCCACAAGTCATTTGCATTTCTTAACATTTTTTAGAAAATAATGTTAGTATATGTTGAATCCAATGCAATCGAAAAAATTCAGTATTTATAACTTGCTTTAATTTTCTGGTATTTTGTTGTGAACGTTCAATCTCTCTCTCTCGAGGATGATTTATTACAGTAACCCTTCAAAAGGTTCGCAAGTAACGATTTCAACAATTTTAAACACGACATTATTTGGATAACACATTTAGTTATTCTTATAGTAAAATATTTTATTATTGCATTGATTCAGTAATAAGTTTAAACATTAGTAGTAAAGTATTAGTAGTTATCACCTAGGTATAATAGTATCGCACCACTTTGAAATTTTGATTATCAAGCATTGCAATCTAGCATTGTATAAAAATGGAAAGAAGATTTTACATTCAAATTTTATGGAGGTAAAATATACGAATCTTCTGAAGCGTTACTGTACATGAGTAGCTTCCAATGAAACTAGTTAGCAATTTCCAAGGAAACTTCACAGTTTCAAGAAAATTGTATGACAGATGTACAGTTGAAATGTAAAAAGGAGAAAATATAATAACCGAAGGGTATAATTTCTTTCCGCAGTAAATAACTGCGCAACTATCTATCATAAAATAAATTAAAAATTTTCCTTATGTTGTGATCACTTTAAAAAATTGTTTTCAATTAGATTTAGATGATAGTATGTAAATGTGAAGCAGTAGCGATACAATTTTGTCTGTGGTATACAGACATGAAATTTATTTCTGCAAGTTGCAGGAATATGTTTTCTTTAATTTATTATTTTTACTTTAGAGTGATATAAATCTGTTCCGTTACCAATACAAATAACTTTTGTAATAATTGCCACAACTATTTATTTATCAAAAAATTTAGATTATTATACATATTGTAAACATATATTTTTATGCCTCCATTTGTATGTATTGTACATCCGTATAACTATTTGCTGTGTGACTATTACTATCTCAGAAGTTTATTGTAATTCTTGTTGTAAATGTATGTATGTATTTGATTGACTGGTGTTAGTAGGTTCATAATTAGTACCTCTTAGGTCTTACAATTAGAAGTATCTTTGATGAGAATTATTATGAAATCATTCCAAACGTATTATGTATACTAATATTTATTTTATTGTTAAAGAAAGATATTCTTCACACTATGATATATATTATCTGGAAGAATATAATATAATGTTCCAATTTCAGTTTAAAAGTTTGAATCTGTAATTGGCTATATCATGTTAGTAATGTTAAATTACAGTTTCATGACAGTACATTTATGCTTCGTGTAATAATTAAACAATTATTCAATTTGATGTTTGTATATAACATTAAATTGCTTATAAGGGAAGTTCTACACTATGTTAAACTTCCTCTTATGTTCGACAAATAATGTAATGTGGATCATATCTCTGTACTTGAAAATAATATCTATGTATTGACATAATGCAATAATAAACTTATATCTTTCAATTGTGTTATTATCAATTAACCATATCGTACATAATGTTGTTTCTATGTGAAAGATATCCTCTGCGGAGGTCCGTTTAAATAAGAACACCTAAATATCTCTTCAGGATATTGTGATGCAAAAAATATTTGTTACGTAATATGCATGGAGTCAATGGACCAAATATTTGGTACGAATATTTTTTGAAGGTCATCCTTTTCGGAGTTATCAAGGTCATCGATGTTTTTTGATACATAACTACATTTTTTTTATTGCATCGTGTAAACTGTAACTGATCGAAAAATACATTCAGATATTTATGATAGCATGACCTTGAAATGACCTTGATCTTCGAAAATTAAAAAGTTTTACCTTCAGATCAAGGTCAAGGTCATGTTATTATACATATCTGAATGTATTTTTCGATCAGTTACTCGATGGACTAAAATAAACATGTAGTTATGTATAAAAAAACATTGATGACCTTGATAACTCCGAAAAGGATGACCTTCAGAAAAAAATATTCGTACCAAATATTTAGTTCATTGACTCCATGCATATTACGTAACAAATATTTTTGCATTACAATAACCTAAAGAGATATTTAGGTGTTCTTATTTTAACGGACCTCCCTGTATATGGTTAATAATTTAAATTACTCGTTTGGGTTTTGAAAAATTCAGTAATAAGGCTTAATGAAAACATAACTTATTTGAAATTATTATTCTGTATTATTTTTGTTTTCATATTTTAAAATGAATATGGCGCTGTATTACACATTTAACTTACAATTCACACCTATTTACACTTTTATAAGCAAAACAATTTTTGTATATATATATATATGTATAATGTAATTTCATCTAATTGTAAGTATATAAAGTATTGTATATGTATAATTCCAAACAGCACATTTTTAATGTATCTATTCTAAAAAAAAAACGTGAAAGAAATGAGAAAAACAAAACATTTACATGTAGTACAGATCACAATCTACGAGTACATATGTTCTACAGCAAACATTTTTACAAACATTTGTAATCCTATACAGTAATATACAATTTTTATACAGATAGTCTTTTCAATTTACAGTGCCTTGCGGTAATATACCTCAAGTTTGCAAATGTCTCAAATGATCTTCGTTTACTATATGTGCGTTTAAAACTTTGTAATTATTGTGATCAAAATTTTATTAGGATTTATACAACTGATTTGAGTTAATTGAACTAATCGGAATTATGGCTGCAATAAACAATTTGCTAACGAAATTGGCTACCTTTCAATGTGACAAATTCGTAACATATTAGTAGTCTAATAATTTACATTGTGAGAATTTAAAAATTTGGGAAATTAATAACCTGTTGGGATCACTTTTATGATATTTATATAAGGGATAAATTTGAACGTACGTATTAATCATGTATGCACATATTCACGTATGTGCATAAATACATATGTATATATTATATATATACAAACGGATACGTATTCAAAGATACTGGGGAACGTAATTTACTATGAATATATATAAAAATAATGCGCATATATTTTTGTATATAAGTCCTCTTGTTTAGATTTCTCATTCGTTTCTTTAATGTTATATTGTAGATCCTCTAGATTTGAAAAATATGGTAAGTAAAAAAATTAACAGTGTAGTATACAAATTTCGTTATGATGTACCATCAATTCATATTAATATACATGTGTTTTACTTCATCATAAAATTATTCATATCTTATTTAACGTTCCATACGCTGCTGCTCTGTAACTTTTGCGATCAACAGTAAAAAGACTTTACAAAAGAAAAACAAGATTTAGATTATCACATAAATCTGATATAAACATCTACCTCTTCCCTATTACGTTATTTTTCTTTATTCTTGTTCGTGCCAGTGTGATCGCAATTATAATTCCTTTCCTTCTACTTTAATTTACACAAAGATAAAGATAGTTAATATATATGTGTGTGTTTATATACATATATATTATATTATATATATATAATTTGTGTATATATATAAACATACATACGTAGTATATTGTATATATGTATACCTTATATTATATTATATATAATATGTACAATCAGAAAATGTATGACTATTTTCCATGTGCTTTGAGTACTTGGCAGTATTTAGGCACCTTACTTCCTCCAAGGAAAGAACAATTTATATATTTCACACGTGCTATAGTTAAAATTTCGCGTGATACGTAATCTTATAACATGTTTTTAGGATCTTCTTTCTATGTAAATTATGTCAACAAAATGAGGATATTTAAAATAATATCGATTCCGATAGCATAGTCGATCTTCACTTATCCTAAACAGAATAGTTTGCTTATTCTTTATATATTGTAACGTCTATTATTCGTTAGTCATTAATAATATTCTTTTTATGAAATAAATATTCCTGGTGTGGAAGCATGACAAGTATACAATGCATTTTTGTTTCAAATGAATTTGATTGAACGCGCGTTACCTTGTTGTTCGTTTTAAAAATTCTTAACTTTACAGTTCATATTTGAAGTACACGTGTATAACATGTTTGCATAGAAAGATAATGCATGCCAGGTTTATCACACCACACTGATAATATTTTATAGAAGTTTAAAGCATAAATTTGGAACACTTAGTACGAAGTTTAGAACGTAGATACATCAACAATATCATGTTTATCCTTAATAATACTCAAGTACACCTGAATAATATCTATTGTAAGTATGCGTGTAAACAATCCTTATATTTTGTATCATATGCGAATCAATACCTGTTTCGTGTTAAGTCATGTTACAAGCACTGTGTTAAGTGTTCGCAAATTGTCTCGTAAAGATAATACTATTTTACATATGCAAAGTGTATAAACACAGATCATGTTTTTTTCCCCGTTTCTAAATAACAATTATATAGAAAATATTCTTAACATGTACATACACTGGAGAAAAGTTTTCAATATCGGTTAAAAACAACATTTGTGACTTGTATTTTATATCAACCAGCACCAAGCAAACTTACACGCTCGAATAATTTGAATCTTTGTCCTTCTTCTTACATTCGATTACACAATTTTCTTATTTTACAAATACTTTGTTAATACATAAACGAGTCTGACTTACAAGCACTGAGAAGGGCAAAGCCTTTCCTTTAATGAACAATAGTCCTTATTCTTGCTTTAAGATTGAAAAGACTATAAATATTTTTGTTAATAATGTCGAAATTAATAAAATACCCATTTCTTCGAGAGCGATATATTTAAAATTCACTAATGGTATGCATTTAATTAAACCTCATACACGAACATAAAGACTTAATATTAAAAACAAGTTTCAATAAATTTCTGTGCTGCATTTTTAATTGGTTTCTTTTCATCATTTAAGTTAACAAAATGCGGAAAAAGAGAAGGTTGTACAAAAAATTTTTAACAGATCCCTTAATAACTTCATATCGTATCTTCATTATGGCACACGAAGGAAAATCACTTTATTTGGACTTTGAGTGATTAACCTCATAATTAGTAGGACATGACGAATTATCTACTACGACTATTTAATATTAATATCACAAATGTTTACATTTAATGCTTTTGAATTAGTTCAAATTTTATACTCAATTAGAGCTGCGTCTAGGTAAACTGTCCTAGCGTTTCAGCGCATTATTAGACTCTCAGTCATCTCCACTGCAGAGAAATATTGTATGCTGACATAGTCAGGAAAATATATAATAAAAAATAAGTGTGGCAACAAGACAAATCACGATGGTTTGCAAGATGGAAATTTTTTAACGCTAATGCATGAAATTGGTTTACGCCATCTTCGTTTACTCTGATGTGAATTCGTTTTGCTGTTGTGACTATTCCATGTAGTTTTTTGGTCTTCACTGGTTCTGTCCATTTCTTGATGCCTTTTTTCCTCTGTATAAAAGCACAAAAAAAAAACGAATTCAGTTAATACCTGTTACATACTTTCGTTTTAAGGGTTAATATCATTCAAACTTTTTAAAAATCTAAATTTAAGTATGTAAGTAAAATTGACAACTATGCTTGATCATGCAATGCTAGAATATAACAATTAATAATATTTTAAAAATACAAATTAACTTATGATTACTGTGTGCATAATGCATTGCAAAAGCTAAGCCACAAAATTAATAGAAGCAAACATTGTTCGGTTGAAGATATCAATACAATAATTGCTGTATGTGAAGTTTTAAATGTTATAAAGGGGCAAAACAGGGTGTACACTATATAGAGAGTACCCGTTTTTGTCAGCTCGCAACATCATAGGTAGATATAAGTGTGACATTGTTACAGAATGGTGCATGTCTTTGATAAGAATACAAGTAGTCGATTTGAAAAAGATTGTTCGTTATTCCGTTTAGAATCTGAAAAGCAAAAGCTATATTTTATTGAATTGTCTATATGCTTTTCTGTTGTTATGATTACAATTTACATTCATTGAAGTTCTCAAGTAATAGTTTTTTCGGCATAATAAGAAACTGGATTCAATCGAATGTTCTTTTAGTAAAAATAATTATTATTTCTTATCTGTTCAGAATCTGTTTCTTTCTGCAATAATAAAGTATATTCTAAAAATTTTAATTTACACAAATTTCCATGCAAATACTCTTCATTGTTAAAACATAATTGACAAATACAAATTAAACAAATCACGTGTAACCACTAAATAATATTATCTTTCTAATTGTAACAATATGTAAGTAACAATCTATCACGCAAATGCTATTTTTCAGCAATAATATATTAAGCGTCAAATGTGTATCAATATCAAAGATTCTTACACTTTTTTTTTACATAGTTCCACACATGCAAGTTTTAATGCATTAATCTTACCTTTGTATTAGTTAAAAATATACATACAATATGAAGTACAATGATAACATGAATAGTTTAAGCTTTGATACGTAATTTTAATACCATACTGCATGATGCAAAATGAGAACTGTTAGAAGATTGCATACCATTTAGTTGATGTTCAGTGTAATACGTAGGATTGTCGTCACCTCCGTAATGATATTCCATCAGGTACGGTAGTACGGTCATACTGTGCCATTTATGTCCTTTAAGAGGAGGTATAGGCACTTCTTCGTGTGTTCTGGGGTGCCTGCACATAGTCCATGGATGCTTTCTAACTTGTTGTAAATTAAATCTTTTATCTGCATCTTTTTGTAACATTCCGTGTATGAGTGATCTCAAAGGCTCTTCTACTTCTTCAGGTATTGTATATTCACCTTTTCCTATATTCTCATATAATTTATAAATATTATCGCCTTGGAAAGGGTATTGACCTGTTGTTATATTGTACCTAGAAAATGCAAGATTTTTATATTATCTTTAAAGCAAAACGTTCAGTTGTTATATTTATTAGAGGTGTGCGAAAATTTCGAGAACCCAGCTTGTTTCGACCCAATGCTTTCCCGACTCGTTCACAGCATCAGATAACTTTCGAATGCTCGCACATCTCCAGTTGTTATATTTGCACATAAATAAAAGCAAACTTACAGTGTAACTCCGCTGCTCCATATGTCTACCTTAAAACCAGAAAACGTTTCACAGCCATTTGCAATTTCAGGAGGCTGAAATGCTGGTGACCCTTGTCCCATCTTACAAATATCGTCTTCGGAAAACATGTCTAACGCCTAACAATAAAACACAAAAACATAAAACAATAGTAAATAAAATATAAGATATTACTTTAGAAGGTACAAAATAAGTTAGCTATATACCTCGGCAACTCCAAAATCACTAATCTTTAAAGTGCCATCTAAAGCCAGCAACAAATTTCCTGGTTTTATATCTTTGTGTACTATTCCTTTACTGTAAAGATATTCTAAACCATCCAACAATTGACAGAAATAGTCATGTGCTTGCCAAAGAGGAAGCTTTTTAAGAGGTGTGCTTCCTAACATATCCTGTAAAAGATCTAATAAATAGAGATCGAATTGATGTCAATTCCATGCAGACTTATGTTTCACAGAACAATTGCATGAAATAATATGTGCTTCCCAAATATATAGGTCTATAGAATGAAGAATTATTATTGCAGTTATTATTCCAGTAACGCTTCTTACAAAAACAAACAATAGCAGATAACCTTGATCTTTCGAATTAATTACATAGGATTTTGCACCTAAATATCTCTGTTACTTTGTAGTTATACAAAAATCTTATCACAACTCATTCATTTACAATAAATCTTATCATTCCTCATAAAAACAACAGTAGACAATATCTGCAAAAAATCATTGGTTTACCTTACTAAAATTGATATTCGAATTACGATATCTTTTAAACTAATGGATTATTGGCTTGAATACTTTCCTATAGGGAATGACAAGTACACCCCCCACCCCCCTGGTGAAAAGTTGTTCTCTTGCTACATGTTTCCTATTAAAAAAGGATAATGTTATCCTAAGAAGTATTTTTATACAACCATAAATAACAGAAATGTGGGTGTTTCTTTTTGGATGCTCTTCCCTTTGTAATATCATGATTAAAATATTAACTGCTTGGAAAAAATAGAATATCAATTTGTGCAAATGTATATATGCGTGACGCATTCTAAAATAAACCGTATAAGGCTTTTAAAATTTACCTGTAATCCACATACACAAAATTCCATAACTAGGTACATCTTCTCCTTTTCATCATTATATAAAACATCTACAAGGTTAATTACATTCTTATGTTTTAATATCCTTAATAGTTTTATCTCCCTGTTAACGAATGTGAACAAATAGTATTTAGAATTACAGAAACTAATTATGTTCATATATTGTATATATATAATTTTAAAACAAAAGCATGTGTTTTTCTCAAACATTAATATTGTCTTTAGAAAAAAATATGTAGATTAAGAGTTTTACAATATAACATTTATGTTTTTTGTTATAAAATCATGTTCGATAATATTTTTGTAGTATGTATGAGATATACTATAGTTTTCTATTTACAATATTTAATTTACAAAATTCGTTAGATATTTTCATTGCATATATTATTATAATATCTTGTACATTTGTTTTTGTTATAATACAGTACTCGTGAAACCAACTTTTAACGACTTTTAAATAATACAATATGCTTGGTGTGTTAAATTGGTGTATATGATTTGTCATTTTCTTGATTATTAACTTTGCTAGATCAACGCATCATTGAATAATTTACGCGTTATATCTCTCAACTGATTTAAGTAATTTGCCATACACGCATACGAGAGAAACATAATCTTAGAAACATATCAAATATATACTTTCCATGTTTTCGTATTAGTTTTCATGAAATAATCTTCCCTATAAAAGAGAGACACGAAAGATGAAAAGTTTTTTTTTTGTCTTGAATACTTCTGATATTTACAAAAACTGTAATAACGATGATACTTGATTATTATTTTAAAAAAGTAACATGGAAAATATCTCTATGAAATGTATGATAGTCGAAAAGTATTACATCAGTTTGACATTTCATTGAAAAAGGCATTTCATGAACACCGATCTAGTACATAGTGTAAATGATTGAAAGTGTTTCATAATGAATTTTGTAATCGAAATAGAAAGCTGTTCTGGAAGAATATGAAAATTGATTAATCGTACCGTTGAACGTTAAGCTCTCCATTCGGGATTCTACGAAGTTTCTTCCTTTTTAAAATTTTCACGGCTCTACGACAAAGTGTCTCTGAGTCCATCACTTCTTTCACCTTTCCGTAACTACCTTCACCAAGAACATCACCCATAACATATTTACCAATAAATTTACATTTTTTCTTTTTCTCTTCGTATATAATCTGATCAGAATCCACCCTATGGAAGAACATGTTGACTTCATCCAAATCGTAGTTCGGATCATCGTTAATCCACGTGACTGGCTCGATATCTTGAAATATTCCATCGTCGATTTCTTCTTCATCCGGGTCACATATTGTGATCCTATTGTCCATTTTTCACAACTCTAAATTGGACTAAACTGTTACTCGAAGCCACGCAACTTTAACCTAAAACACGACCGGCACCACCATTGTTGTGAATTACAGCTGTATGCGGCCACGGATTGTGATAACAAAGGATTCGGATCGTCATCTCAGTTTTGGAATACATACATACACTGCCGCTCAAAAGTATACGGACAATTTTTTAATTGCAATTATCTACAATTTTATTCATTCAATTCAATTCAATGTAAATATACCGATAATAATAAAAATGATAATAATTATTATTACTATAGAATATTATATTTCTATATTCAGATAAAACAAAAAACATTCAAAAACGTAGATTATCTTTAGTTTTTAATTATTTGAAACATTTAAATACTTATAATTTAGTACTTTACATTAAATTTAGTAGTAAACATCGTTAAATATTATTAATTTATATTATATAGATTATAGATTCACAAAAATTACAACTGTTTTCATACTTTCGAGCGACAATGTACATCGACCATACTAGTGGCCGAATTCGAAAGTATGTTAACTTGTTTTTAAAAAAATAATTGTCCAATCGATCAATCTCGTGTTTTCAAAAAATATTGCACTTTTTCAGTATTTTACTACAACATATCAGTATTTATATATTTTTTCGAATTGATTATTCAAAAATGATTTGTACTTAAAAAAGGACAATATATGTAGACGTAATTTTTATTGAAACCTTTGTTATATATTTGCATAAAAATGAATATAACATAATTAATATAATCAGTTTTATGTATGTATGTATATAGGTTTGTTCATGTGCGAAATCTCTTCATATATGTATTCTTTTTTCCACAAGTGAAATTACAAAACATTTTTATGATTTCATATATTTCATGTAAATACACATTAGGAAAGATAATTAATTAGTAACAGCACGGACTAATATAAGAATAAAAATGTTTGTGTTCACTTTTTATATAAAAAATGTGTCTACCAGTAAATAATACTTATGATGTATTACTGAAAATTAGAAACTCATTTGAACGTTTTTATATTATTGTACACAATATTTTTTTATCCTGTATGTCTATTTCTCAAATTTATACAAATGTATAATCGTTATATGATATGCCCTTTCTACAATTATATACAATACATAGAATGTATCACTTAATTATTACTAAAAAAGATGTCCAAACAGACATATTTTCTAGATACCTCCTCATGATTTTAAATAAAAATCATAAAGTTTATTAAAAAATTATACCCTTGGATAAGGGAGATACTTTATATCGTACACAATGAAAACGTAAATGTATTTTTTGTCTGGTGGTTTTGTCAATGGTGATGCCCAGTTGTAATCAATGAAGGCAACAATGAGCCAATCACTAAAACTAATATTTCCTTAACTTTGAGCCCTGAAGGAGACACTGCCATGTTGTCACCAGTTGGTAAATGGGTATAATTGCTATTTCTCGTCATTAATTCTGGCAGAACATGCACAGTCGCAACATATAGGAATGTGCCTGCACTAAATAACATTGCTAAACCAGTTGCATTAACATTACTAAGAGTTTCTTTTCCTTCCTACAAGAAGTAATTGTAATACGTTAACATTTAAATAAATTAAAAGTTGGTTTTTTTATAACTAAATAATTACCTTCCCAATACCAAAATAAGTTAGAAGAGCAAGGCAAGGTGCAGCAAGAGAAAATACCAAGAGATGCCTAGTTATTTTTTTTCTATCTACTCCTTCATGAAGTAAAAATGATACAAGTCCAAATGCAGCTGGAGCCTGTAGAAGATTATTAATTCAATTTTTAAAATTCACTGCAATTTTGTGTCGCATCTTCTATACCCTAAATGAAAATAATATAGTACAACTTGTTATTCTTTTTACCTTGTGCAGCATTATTGCTAAAAATACTATTATTTCTACATCAGCTTGTGATGTAGTTGCAGCAGCTCCTAATGCAACTCCATCAGCTGCTGCATGAACTACAAGACCCAATGTAGTGGTAACGCTTCTTTCTCTTCCTCCGCTTCTTCTAGCTGAGCACTGATCAACCAGAAGCATAAATACAAAACCAAGTATTAAACTAATGCCTATTAAGGAGTGAGGATCATCTAAAAAGATAAAGATAAGAAACAATAAATTAATTCAAATTAAACAACCTTTCCAAATAATTTAATTGACTTTAAAACCTAAGAGTGCATTTTTCTTAATAAAACTGAAATACTTTAGACATCTTTAATACGTTTGCTACCATATTCGAAACAAAATTTAATTTGTGTAATTTGTTGTTCTATAGCTGAATGTATAATACATTGTTGTATAATACAATTGTATATTATACAATTGTATAATATACAATTGTATAATACAACAGTTGGCAAAATTGTTTGGTTGCACAAACTTTAGAGATTGTAGAACAAAATAATTAAACTCTACAGCTGTAATTCTAATCAATTGTTAATACTAACTGTGAAAATCTTGATGGCTGTTGCCTTCACCAGTAAACAATGCTCTTATACCTTCAGGTATTATCACAGCTAACGCAGTGCCAACAAGAAGTCCAGCACCGAGTATCGAAGTCAGTTGTAATTTGTCCTAGAAAGATTAAAGGTTCATGATGTTCATGATCATGGAGAGTTCTTTGTAGCATCTGTAACCAGTAGTTCAAGTGCATGATAATTACAGAAAATAATCGATAAAAAAGATCTTTTATTCTTCTGTCCATCATGCAGTGACAAACAAATTACCTCAGACAAATTCATGACTAAAGGCAACGATCCAGAAATACAAGAACCAATTAGCATCACTAAGGAAAGCATCCATAATACCGAACTTTCTTCCATTTTTTTCACATGTATTTTCTCAGTAAATGGAAAGTGTTTATTTTATGTAATTGATACTTTCATATTTTCGTGGCAACTAAACAACCACATATGTCGTATTTATCGAAACAGTCCCATTCTTTTCTATTCTGTTCCTTTTAAAACATGCTTCCTGACAATCCAGCACAATCTGTTTTCGTCTACGTAGCAATTTTCGCGGTGAATACCAGTGAATACTGTGATACTGTGAGTATAACAACGACACGAAAGCAACCCACTTTCACAACCATAGAAGAGGCAACATAACATAAGATGTAATAAAATACAATTTTTCATTGATCTCCCCTGTCCGAGATCTGATTACAACTATAAATGTATCTCAAAATATGGAAATCAGTGCGGAATTAAACTGTTGCTTAATAAAAACAGTACTAAATATATAATCGCACTTTCTACATTTATAAACTACGTGTTTCTTCTGAATGAAAACTATACTAAACAGGGATAATGCATCCAATGTCCCTGAACTTTGAAAAAAAAAAGATCAATGAACTCAAACCTACGTGAATAGACTATAGGTAGTTTCACGGAAAATACTTGCTTGCGTGCTTGTTAGACTTTAGATCATTCATCAAATGCTCTTTAGTCTCGATTTGAAGTGTACTCTATAATCTATACTCTATACTCTAAACTCTATAATCATTTCAGTGTCACACCCGACGTTACCGATAATTCAACATTTTCGGGTATGTTCTGTTAGCAAGTTTAAAGTATTTGTATACCTCGTTCGTTCTACGAGTATAATATGATTTGGCAGAAAAAGAATTTATACAGCAATGACTTTCAGATACAATCTAGCATTTCATTATAGTTTACTTTGCACGTTCTACTGCGTTCTACACATTATACCAATTATAGATATAACCACTTTGTTGCAAAGTGTATTTGTTCTAATTCTAACACTAATCTTCGACCAATAGCGACAATGTGTGTGACGGTAGGGGATCGCTATTGGCCAAAGAATCGCATTAGAGTTAGAATGAATACACTTTGCTAGCCATTATCTGGCGCGCGCACGATACAATTGGAAAATTTGCGAGAATTGGTTATTATTTACAGTCCTCTAGCGGTGAATTATAGAGGTATCGCCCTCAACAATGCTGTAACATATACAGTGTAAACAAACAATATTTATTAAGTTCGTAACGAAGCCTAACCTACAATTAGTATAATTCTTTTCATAAAGTATCATCGCAATTATTTCTGACATAATTAATAATAGTCATTTCGATTTCCTCTGTGCGTTAGCATAATCATTTTTAAAAAATCTGAACTATCTCGTTAGATGGCAGGATGATCAGCGATTAACAGCGCCTCTGTCGGAAATGTCGGTGTACTAAACAGTAAGTGATTTGTAACGAGTTGAGCGAGACAAGTGATTAAAAAATGGCATCCGCGACGACGTCGCACAATGAGGTTTCGCAGGAATTTTCTGTCAACAAACTTATTCGTGTCGGTTATTATGACCTGGAGAAAACTATTGGCAAGGGGAATTTCGCCGTCGTTAAAATGGCTACCCACGTCGTGACGAAATCGAAGGTGAGTCCGTTGTTAATCCATTTTTCTCGCAAACAGAGTATCCGTCATTTTGTCGTTATATCTTCGGATAACGCTGTGGACACGCAAATTTTGTCTTATTTTACGGCTCCCGATAGCTTTTTATGTAACAACAAGTTGTCACAGCACAAGGGGAACTAACAAGTTCAAAAAATATATCGCGAAACGATATTACCAACAGACACTGCTACATCGATTGAAATATGTTTCCTCGATGTTTTTCAAATTATTACCAGTTATTATCTGGCTGAATCGGCTGTAGAAATAAAAAGAAAAATCTTCTACGTTAGTTTATAGAAAAATTTATCGATGCGATTCATGTCTACGTACGCAATGTATGTTTTTTTTAACTTACGTTCGTTATGTGTCGCTTTTTTTCCTTTGTATATTCTTCACTGCTTTATACCAGAATCAATTCAAATACTCCTGTTTAGCAATCTATTGATAACACGCTGGGATATGTAAAATTCATTTTCCTTGAATAAAAAAGTGTTTGAATATAATGTTTGCAAGTAATAAAGATATTATTGGTAAATATATCATAGCTCGCGAAACTATATTATTATTTTCAGTTTTCTTAAGCATGTTTTTAAACATTAGAATTTATAAACAATAACGTACCATATACATATGTCACTGTACGTTATCCCATATAATTCTTCCTAAATTTTTGTGTGATTATTGAGATTTATATTTAATAACTATTATAGTTAGTCCTGAATACTTTATAATTATAGTTTTATTACAGGTGGCTATTAAAATAATAGACAAGACAAAATTGAACGAGGAAAATTTGGCTAAAATTTTTCGCGAAGTACACATAATGAAACGATTAAGGCATCCACATATTATAAGGTTGTATCAAGTAATGGAGACAGAAAAAATGATATATTTAGTTACGGAATATGCACCTGGAGGAGAAATATTCGATCATCTTGTGCGAAATGGAAGAATGCCAGAACCAGAGGCAAGAAGAATTTTTCGTCAGATTGTTCTTGCTGTTCGTTATCTTCATCAACAAAGAGTTGTTCATCGAGATTTAAAGGTCAAGATTCATATTTGTACCCTAAATACCTTTACGTATCAAAGATATTAAAGAGTGAAACAAATTGTATGTGATTTCATGCAATGTTATGCTTCGCAATTGTAGGCTGAGAATTTACTACTTGATGCAGACAATAATATAAAACTTGCGGACTTTGGATTTAGTAATGAATATACTCCAGGTGTCCCGCTTAGTACTTGGTGTGGATCACCACCATATGCTGCACCTGAAATTTTTGAAGGGAAGCAATATGATGGTCCAAGAGCTGATGTATGGGTATGTCATGGTTTCTGGAAGTGTTAGCTGTTTAAGTATTCTAATTGTATCATTCTTTATCAAATGTTCAATTTCAGAGCCTTGGGGTTGTTTTGTATGTATTAGTTTGTGGTGCGTTACCTTTTGATGGGCCCACAATGCAATTATTACGCTCTGTAGTTATCTCAGGAAAATTCAGAATACCATTTTTTATGTCTGCGGGTATATCTTGTTCCGTATAATTCTGTTGTTTAACATACACGACTTTGTTACTGTTGTAATAATCGCATTTATTTTTGTAGAATGTGAAAAGTTGATTAGACATATGTTGGTAGTAGAACCTGAAAGGCGTTTAAGTATTTCACAAATTTTAGCACACTCCTGGATGGGTGGAGATGGTGTCACAGAACCAGAACCAGGAGGGTAAATATAAATATATTCTGTTATATATGAAGAATGAATGATCGTATTGTATAATTCTTTAATCTTATATTCGTAGGTGTAATTCGGAAAATGTGCCACTACAGTTAAATCAGTTAGTAATAGAAAATATGTTAAGATTACCAGGACTCAGTGCAGACATATTATTGAAAGCAGTTCAAGGGAATGCTTTTGATCATGTATCAGCGATATATAATCTTCTTGTTGATCGGTTAGAACCAACAATGCCTAGTTTACCTAGTATTCAAAGTTTACCAGGAGATTATGCTCCGGATGGTGCTCATCAATTAGAAAAAGTAAGAATTATAAATATTCTGCTTAAAGATGTATTATTTCTACGAAAACCCGAAAATGTCGGGTATCTGATGGTCGGAACAGGTCGAAAAAGCATCGGATCGAAACTAATCGGGTTCTCGACAATTTTCGGAATTATTTCCGAGAATATTAGAGAATCCTGAAATATTCGAGAACCTGTATATGCTTGAAAATTCCTAATATTCTTAGGAATCAGTCCTGATCCCTAATAAAATTCTCGACCCGACCCGACCCGACATTTTCGGGTTTTTTGAAAACCTCGAATTATTTTTGTAATCTCCCGATGTTTCCCTTTCTATAAAGTTTGGTGACACTGAAGCAGAAACAGAAGAGAGAAGTGGGATGCAACTTACGGCTGGCACACCTTATCATACCACAAGAAGACATACAGTTGGACCTGGTGACACAGCTCATCAGCCATCAACACCATATCCATATAATTATAATCACAACACAGGCGATCCAACATTGCGACTCCTTCCTATACTACAGTGTAACAACACTGATCCTCAAGTGTTACCTCATACAAATTTGCCATTAAACCTTCCTCTAGTTCAACATCAGCCTCCTCAAAACTTTCAAATCAAGGATCAGCATTTGTTAAAACCACCTCCTGTTATGGGAGCAAGTGAGTAGCATGACATGAACTATATTTAATGCCATCAATTATGTCCACTTTTAATAAGTATTTCACCGATTGCAGCGGGAGGCTTTGGAAGAAGAGCTTCGGATGGTGGAGCTAATCTTCATGTTTTCTATCAACAACACGGTAGTAACTCTGGTAGTGGTGATGATGGGGGATGGAGTCAACCTGGCAGTAGGGAACACTTACAACCTGTAAGACAAAAAGTAGATGTCGAATATTATTAGGTTATTGCATATGAAATGTCCGATTTTGGGATGCAAATTTTATAAAATATTTTTATCAAGAAATGCGGAATTCGTAGTACAACCGGACAGGGTGATTCTACACGTAAAAATAAATCGAGAAAAAGGAATAACATTGTATGCAACAACCTAATACTATCAGTATGTATATCGTAACGAATTTTATATTACTTTCAGATTCCGACTGGAAGTCCAACGCTTGTACCATGTGCTCAATCGTTAAATGTAGGAGTCAATAATGGTAGCGGAGATACAAATGGCAATAACAGTGGCAGTGGTAGTGGAGGCAGTGATAGAAGACGGCGAAGCGGTCTTACTGCCGTCATGCAAAGACCAGGTATTGTGGGTTATATCTTTCAGGTATTTGCGTGCACAAATATCGGTGCACTTTATTATACCATACTTCATATCACCACGATGAGATTTTATTATTACGATTTGCTGTATCAGTTAATTTAAGCGCTTGCTATATTTCTTAGTTTTTGAAGCTGTAAGTATGATCATTATGCCTTGTCCTCATTGTTATTTCAGCATTTGTATATTGATATGTTTTTTTTATTATACAGGGTGGCTGAAAAGTTCCCAAATTTTTTAAAGCATTTCAGCAGCATAAAAATACCGCACAAACGAAAATCCACATACTTGACCGAACAATAAGTTTCATTAATTCATTAACAATGAAATGAACCAAAAACATTTACAACGAATGTTCGCAATTGCTTCCTTTTGATTCGATATATTTACGGACCCGTTTTCGAAAATTCCCGACGATGGTCGCGCACTCTTCCACCGTAATCTCGTCCCAAGCACGCATCAACGTCGCTTTCAGCTGTTCCACCGTGGCGTATCGTCTTCCTGAAATCTTTTGCTACATGATGGACCATACTGAGTAATCAAAAAGCCGGGAAACAAGTCTTTCCCCAAAAGCCGCGAAACAGGTCTTTGCAGACGACGATGGTAGATTTGACGGAATGCGCCGGCGCCCAGTCCTGCTGAAGCGTGAATCCGCCCTGGCCGAAGTGTCGCGTTACCCACGGCAATTTAATTCCCTCCGGAGGACACGTTCCTGGTACTGGGCGGCGTTGATTTTTACGTTTCTCGGGATGAACACCAGTGGCGTCTTCCCGGTGGTGTAGATACCAGCCCAAGCCATGACCGAGGCTGAAAAATGACTGCGGCCGATAGTTTCCGCGGCCGAAGTCTTCTGCTGGCCCTTCTTGAGCAGCTGGCGGTGATTTTGGCGGTTGTGTAGGGGTTCGATCGCAAAAATCTTCTCATCCGTGAAAAGAACCTTCTTCAGGCGATCACCAGCGACCATCGTCGGGAATTTTATAAAACGGGTCCGTAAATGTATCGAATCAAAAGGAGGCAATTTTGTAAATGTTTTTGGATCATTTCATTGTTAATGAATTAATAAAACTTATTATTCGATCAAGTATGTAGATTCATTCGTTTGTGCGGTATTTTCATGCTGCTGAAATGCTTTAAAAAATTTCGGGAACTTTTCAGCTACTCTGTAGTGTTACTATGCATGTTTCCTTTTTTAAAGAGTCAATAAATAAACTGTATTTTTAGTTAGTATGTTGCATATCAGAAATATACATATTCGTTGTCATTTAGAGCAACATTTATTCTAGTGTTTCATATATATACTTTCTATATGCAATATACGTTTAAATAATTATCATACTATTTTAATTTATTGCGCGCTATATACATTATATTCTTGAAATTGTTAAATTTCAAATTCTTATAGCTAGAATTACATTTTTTTGCCCTATATAAATATTTTATTTATCACATCTTTTTTAATATCTTTTGATTTTAGCCTTCACTTAGTGTTTTATTTGATTTTATTTTTGGTTTTTGCATGGTTTTTTTGTGTCTACTGCACTGCCATGCCTCGTTGGTTGGTAATATGCATGTAGTTATAAATCCGGAAATGGTTATGGAGGTGGAAGCTAGGATGAATAGAGCTTACCTCCCATCACGGCTCTTACCGTCTCACCTTAGAGGATCGACACTTCCACATCACAGGAAGACTTCCTTGTACCATGCTAGCACTGGTAATTTTTGTGTGGTTTTTCGCATACTGTATAGATAGAAAACATTTGCTCTTAAGCGTTATTTGTTCACTATTAACATTGTTACACGTATTGTTAATCATAAATATGAGATTTAAGTGCATGATTAATGAAAGGAAATAATGAAACAAATTGTGCCCCACTTTAATTTATAAAGGATATCAAACCTTGTAGAATAATATTTCTCTTCGTTAATAAGGATACTTGATCTCATACTTTTGGTCGACAGGGTAGACCAAAATTCGTGGTACAAATAAGATAGTGTGGCACAAAATCAAATGAAAATGAAAAACAACAAAATCGCGTTTCGGTTTTGAGGAAAATGATTTACTATTATTGTTTTTGTATACAATAACGTGCCTCCTGTTTCCACGAGACATCTTCTAGTGGTTACAAATCTTCCAACCTTGAGTGACCGTGGAAGACAAAAATGTTATAGGTCAGTGAATTCGTTTCGGAATAGGCTACATGCTTACCTGAATAAAAACATACAGTTCCATATAAAAAAACAGAGCTCACCTTGAAATTTCGGAAGCACGTCACCTAGAGAAGATTTGTGACCGCCGTAAGATGTCTCCTCCGAAACAGAGTAAGTTTTATTGAAATATTTTTTGCAATGAGTTATAGTTTCGAAAAAAATTGCGTGCAAAACTGGGACACCCTGTTTATGCATTGTATGCTATGTATAAAAGTGTGATTCGTGCAATTTTTATAATTAAATCATTCAAAACCCTATTTGATTGATTTCAGTAGGTAACAGAGACTCCTATAAGGAACCAAGTGCTCATGTTGCTGCAGAACGATACTCGCCAGTTCGAAGAGCATCGGAAGGTTCTGGCCCATCTGGACCAGGAATTCAAGCACTTCAACAAGAGTACCAGCAATTGCAGAGGTTAGCATCTCCATCGCATAGTCCTGCAAGTATACCTGGATCTCCTGTACATGAGAGAGGTGTAGCAGCAATTACACAAGGTATACTTTATTTTAAGTATATTTATATTGCAACTTCTGTGCTATAATTAATGTTTCATGGCAATTCATTTCCATACCTTGTTTCCTTGACAGGTTTAAGTGGTTTGACCACGACAACAGTGCAAGGCAGCATTGTGCATGGCACTCCGACGCAACCACCAGCAACACCATTAGATTTAAGCCCATTAAGGCATCATAGATCACCTGCTACAACACCTGTTAGTTATTCGCCTAGTAATAGCCCAGCTTTGGATATGATTCAAGAAGAACATCCTGTGGAAATACCAAGAGTAAGTTACTTTTAAACTATTTGAAAATTCAGATTATTTTTTAAACGAAATAGGAATATTCCAGTTGTATACTTTTAATTTATCTTTTTTATATGTCATAAATCTATTATCATTTATTTATTACGTGTAGTTGTAAGCAAAGAAGATACGTTTAGAAAATATTATTCAATTGTTATACTTACTGTTGGGTTGACGCACGTGAAATGTTACTTTTGTTAATTTTGCATAGTCGAAATTTTTCAATCTAATAACATTAGTAAACTAACACTTATTTAGCGCCACTAATGAATTAAAAATTATTTAAATCGTAATATCGTTACACTTAATACTGTAACTTACTTGTAAATTGACTTTTAAAATATTCAAACCATGTATAGTCGAACAGCCTGTATAGAAAATGAAACATTTCACATGCATTCAATTGAATGCAATAAACGATACAATTTATGATATTCGAAATATTTTCATAAGATCGATTCTAATATAATGAAAATGTTTGTTGTAGGTGCCACCTCAGATATCTGTAACAGATCTCGGGGGACAAGTAACAGTTATCAGTTGTTCACCTTCGCCATCTCCATCACCCGATTCACTCGAAGATGCGTTACCTCATTACAATCCTCTTCCCAGTTTCATCATTTCCGAACCGTGTGACCCATTAAGACCGAGTATCACGCGTGGTATCGGTAGGCCATTAAATACACCAATACCGACGGAAGTCGAAGTCACTTTATCAGACGAGTCAAGTAGATTAAACAGTGAGGCTATATTAGGTCGTGTCAAACAGATTATAGACGCAAGAGCCCCACCAAAGGGATTTATCTTTAATAGAGAAGAAGTGAAGGGTAGCGGGCTTAGTTTAGAATACCCAGGCGGTGTTCAAATAGAACTCAGAGTATGTGAGTCAGAAGAGAAGGAAGTCAAAGGCATTAAAATGCGAAGAATTAGTGGGGACCAATTGCAGTATAGTCAACTTTGTCAGCAGCTGATCTCGTGCATTACCGTTTGACGACAGCCAGCTTATAATATAATGTTTTCTTATACATTACATTCCTGGTGCCACACACACCACTCATTACAGTATTGCACATGCATGCTGCATACATACGAGCGGTACTTTAAGTATACCATTCTTTGTATCGGTACATTCATACATGTAACATTCAGTGTGCTTGACTTTCGAATGTTCTACTCCTATTTTCTTTTTTCTTTTTCATTCTAACTGTGTAAATCGTGGAAGAGGAAGATTTACGTTATCTCTTGTGCATAATGTGAAGTTAGAAACGGACATGTTACTACTGAACACTTATAAAGTCTTAGAACTAGGGCTTTAAAAGGCATATTATAAATATATACATACCCATGTGCAGGCAAGACAATGTTCTGCTATTTTTTAAAACAATTTGAGTATTAACGGAACAGGACGATTTTCATGAAAGTTTAATCGTAATGTACATCACATACACACACATACACATACACATTCTCACACACACACCATTCCTTTTTGTAGAATGTTTGTCTTCATGTTAGAAATTGTTAGATAGTGAATTCATAATTTACTGTTTAAATCGTCATCAGGTGCCCTTTTTAGCTTAGGTAAGGAAAGAGTCTTTTGTACCGGATTAGATGGCAAAGCATTTTCATGATATATACATATATCTTTCTGACGTAGCCAGGGATCTTTTATATGGGATTTATTATATTTATTCAATTGTCATTGCAACCATTTTAATTTCATGATGCATATACACATATTCCATGTTTGTAAATACTATTTTACAAAGATCATACAATCTTTCTGTTTTCCTTTTATGTTAATTGGGACTGGAAGAGTTGCCTTCTTTTTTCTGGTACAAATACCACTTTGTTGAATAATTTAATTTTTAATAGCTAGAAATGTATACATAATCTTTCATATGTAGCGCAAACACATTATTGTGATTTGTAGTTCAAAAACTACACAGACTGAGTTACGATTGTAAATCTTTCTTTTTTAAAATGTCGATATATTTCGTTTGTGCAGTCTATCAGTGAATACAAATAGAAATTGTTTAATACGTGCTTTTTTAAAACGTGCTTTTCAACTGTTGCGCTGTACAAACCATTTAATTGTCACTATTTAAAAAGGAAAGTATGCAATCTAGCTCTCCTCGTGTAACCAAAGAGTTCAGTTGGTTTTATTAAAGAAAAAAAAAAACAAAAAGATAACGTGCATCCAATAGAAATCGCTAGTTAACGCAGAATGAAATTGTAACTAGGCTGGCACATATTCTTATTATTATGTTACAATGGTTAGATAAAAGACATTATATTAGTGTCGTGTATGGAAGAAATAGAAGATTTAATTCATATATGTAAACAAGGTATTTTTCTAAATTTACTTGTTTATAAAGTAAGCAGAAAGAAGTATGTAAACAACATTTTTCGTCTAAGGTGCAAGTGACAATGTAGACTTTGCAGAATACAACTTATACATAGCTTTTTTCCCAGTAGTTGTAACTATTTTTTTTTCTTAGGATATTATACTTCAAGAATTTTTATCTGTATTACGTTTCTGAAAAGTTAGAAACTGATCTTTTTTTTCAATGCATATGATTACATAATTAAAAGAATAGTATACATATTAAATATAAAGTTCCATTCTGCAAATAAGATAACAGGACATTGTACTTGCACTAATACATTTTCTGTTAGAGTATTCCAACTTTAATCATGGGTTAAATTGAGTTCGTTGGAAGTGACGGTACTTCTACACTTATGTAAATAACGAAATTCAATGTAAATACATGATACGTACTATTTAAAGATCTCTGAAATGAACATTATGTAGGCTATTCTATTTGAGCTAACTATTTTTAATACATTGATTCATTGGATCTTTGTTAACATGTGAATGTCTTTAACAGTATATTTTACTATACATTTTCCTATAGTAATTGTGTATATACTGGCTATGCATCTAAATATCGTGACTGGGTTTAAAAGAGAACCAAAGGTGCGTTTACATTATTTAAATCAAAACGTAAATGAATTTACCTGTTTCCTAATTACACGAACAAATTATTTCATTAGTTAGCTAAGTGAGAGTAGCCTTTTTAAATCATGTAATATCCAATTTCCATCATTTATAGAACAAATAATTGTTTATTAATTTGTTCATAATTTTAATTATTAATTTTGAAAGTTTATATCATTGAATAATTTTCACGAAAATTATTATGCTCGGACACGTGCATTGTTAGAATCATAATGGGAATATACCATAGAATATTGTATTGTATTCTAGCTATATCCACGAATGTTATGCAAATTACTATACAAAAACGTTTTGTATTTGATATAAATAGTATATTTGATTATAAATCGCTGTAACATATATTTTTGTTTTAAACAGTTTATAATATGTTGAGAACATATCTACTAGTAATATTAACTGCGTACTACTAGATTACAAAAAGAACAAAATTCTTCGTGAAAACATATGCTAAAGCAATAATTTATGTCTATGCGAGACTTTTTCTATAAAATTATATTTTAAACGTTTTTGTATATTTCTTATTGATACCAAATTTTATAGAAAGTTTCACACATAGAAATATCTTATTTATGAACCAAAAAATTCTGTACTGATGGAAATTGGGTAAGTAATGTTATCAATTACGCACAATAGTGCATACCATTGGAAAGTGTAGATCAACATAATCCAAGTTATTGTACATAACACAGTATACATAATTCTTTATTTAGGATACATACAGTGTGTATGTATGAAAAACAAACTATGTACATTATAAACATCTGCTATATGGATAGGATACAGATAGTATTTTCTGCTGTCAATTCTTCAACTAAGACTGTGATTTTTAAATATACTAATGGCTAGGTAGATACAATACATATTGATTGAATATGATAAAATAAAAATAAAAGAAATATTCAAGACATAGGCATTTTTAATGTTTCTATCTAGTATATAATATTTCAGAGGTATATAACTATGTCTCTTGTTATCATTTAAATAATGTGCTATAGAATGTCCCTTACAATAAGAAATTGCTATCACCTATTAGTATAATCACTAATAGTAAATTTTACAAAACATCAATTTTTACTCATAATTATGGTAAACAAAATAGAGAAATTGAGAATTTCATTGTGAAAATTAAAATAAACTATTATTGTATAAGCCTCAAAACAATAGTTATTATTTATGATTATCAATTTTCAGTAACAGAATTATTTTTTACTTCAGGTGGTAATTATTATAAATAAATATGTAACCTAAGAATTTCTTCATAAAATTGTTTAATATCATTATAATGTTTAATATCATTAGTAACATAAGGTGATGTGCACACTTATATCCTTTGAAATTTATGATACGGTTACTTTTCCGCATTAAAAATATTTCGCCAGAAAGCATCGACTTTAGCGGTTAGCTATTTAAATATATCGTTCCGACGTAAATGAAGCAGATAAGAAAGTGTTTTTTAATATACTTAGAATCATTCAATATTACATGCTGTGAATAAGTGTAGGGAAGACAAATTTTTAGGGTTGACGCAACATGGGATGTTGAAACATATTTACATTTTACATACACTAAAATCGAATAATTTTCAAAACAACTGCCAGGTAGGAACATATCCACTTATATAGAGCAACACATTAAACAATTTATAAAAAGCATTTGGTCTAACTGATCGTTAATAAATTAAAGATTTAATAAATATCATTATTTTGCATTTGAAACGTTTTTCAACTTTATCCCAATCTATTAACATAACCTATTCTTTCAGTGTTATTGTTTACTTTTGTTAGACTATGGACGTTTATAAGTACAAGTTTTCGTCTTTATGGATTATTCTTTATAATTGATAAAAGCAGGAATTACATAGAAACCTACTATCTCAATTATGTAGTTGTGTGATAAATAGGAAAGAATACATATTCAGTATACGTTCAATTTAATGTTCAACTTTATTGAAATTGTCTTTTATTAAACTGTATTGAGGAGTGTATTTGACATATATGTATAAGGGTGTACCGTTTATTTACGATAAACAGTAAAAATTTACTTCTTTAATTTTTTAAGTAACTGCAGAAGAACTGTCATTATTAATTCTATATAGAATGGAGGTAATCGAACTTGTCTCGGATGAAGAAGCTGTAGAAGACAATACAAAAGAAAACAAGAGTTCTAAACTTTACAACAGTAATTGTATAAATTTTCAATGTTCGTCCGGGGTGGACATGAGATCAGCTCCTTCGTTTGCATGCTCTTACTATGGTGTGAATACAGAGAAGAAGAAAAAACGTATGATATGTAAAAAATGTTTTAACTCTGCATTAGACCATCAAAAGGTATGGTTACGAGATAATATGATAAACAGAACATTTCATTTCACGTTTATATCAATACATTGATCTTCGTAGCAATTAGTTGCAGCTTTTGTGGATCGTAAACCACTGCTAAAATGTGAATTTCCTGATCATACAATGGAAGTCGAAATATCTGATAGTGATGAATCGGATGATGAAAAAAAGAAAGACACAAGTGATGAAGGTGAGATAAAGAGAAACAGAATTTAAACTGAATTGTGAAAAATGTTGATTAATATTGCATTCTATTGCAGAGAAATATCTGCCAGAGGAGCTTCTTGAGGGTATTGAGGAAATGTTCGAAAGTACTTTAAGAAAGGTTTACATCAAATATGATGTTGATTATCAAATCAATGAATCTCATGATATACTAAAAGAGCAGTGGAATAAAATAAATGGTACACCATTATTTTGTAGCATTTATAGTTATATATATATATTTATTATACATGATCGTACAATATCATTTTTTAAAACAGAAGAGACAGAAGTTTTGGACAAAACAGTTAAAGATTTAATGCGTACTATGGACACGTTACGTAACAATTTATACAATGACTTCAGACCACAAATTCAAATGTTACAAGAGCTTCAAATAGAAGATGCAATTTCGGATAATGCTTTGTATCCATTGGTGGCAACAAAAAAAGTTACGCAAGTACGAGTATCGCCTGCAATGCTACAAGATAGTCAACCAGAGATATTACCTATTGATCAAGACAATAGGCAAGTTTTAGCTTTGGATTTACCTCCACCTGGTCCGCTTGTGAAACCGCAAGTTGATGTGGATAGTATTGTATATATTATGAAGCATCCACTTATGCCATGGATTAAAGCAAAGGTTGATAAATCAACTGTTCTAATATTTTGTTAAAATACGAGTTTTTTTAAAATACATTGACATTCAATCACTGTTCTATTCTAATTTATTAGGTGCAAACTATTGTTTCAAAAAGTCCATTGCATTGTCGTGTGAAGTTATTGCAAAAGAAGTACAATTCAATCGTGAAATCTGTATTTGGCAAACAAGTTGCACCCGCCGTAACTAGTCAAGTAATAATTCCAGTTGGTACAAGAGTAGTTGCAGTTTTTCGGGATGTTACGTCTAGTAACTTTTACAGTGGTGTGATAGCCGAAACACCAAAAGCTACAAACAAATACAGGTATGCCTGCCGATTAAATATAGGATTATACAAGTTAAATCTTTTCTTAATACAATCTTCTTTCAATGATTAGGTATTTGATATTTTTTGATGATGGGTACGCTCAGTATGTTGAGCACAGACATATTTATGTAGTTGGTGAATCCTCTGTCAAGGTATGGGAAGATATACCTCACGAGTCTCGAGACTTTGTGAAAAAATACATTGAGTCATATCCTGAAAGGCCAATGGTAAAATTACAAACAGGACAAGTAGTGAAAACAGAATGGAACGGCAAATGGTGGATTGCCAGGGTAGTACAAGTTGATGCAAGTTTAGTGCAGATGCATTTTGATGCTGATGGAAGAACTGAGTGGATTTACAGAGGATCTGCTAGATTAGGGCCATTGTATCTTGAACTTTTGAAAGCTAATGCCAGGCAACAAGGGCATCATGCTTCCGTTAACACCCCAACTCGGCATAGACTTCCTGTTATTAACAATGTATGTTTACCAGAGGTGTGCGAGAACCTGAAAATGCCGGGTATCCGATGGAAAATTCGGAAAATTCTCGAGAATCCCGATTTATTCGAGAACCTGTTCTGACCTGACATTTTCAAGTTCCCGTAAACCTCTAATGTTTACTAGTTGACAAAACCACCCGTTTTTTATTCCTCTTTTATCAGAAACTCTAATTGCCAAATTTATTAAAATTTCAGAAAAACAATTTACCTTACGTAGAATATACATCTAACATAGAACCTGAAGAAGATAGAGTTAGTCAAACAGAAAAAGCACAAAGTCCTGTAGTCAGTGAAAATACAACTGTGATTGTTCCTACTGCACCGCAACAGGCGCGCGCTGTCGCCAGGAAGAGTACCACTAAAAAACAAACTGTTGTTGATACAAATACCTATACTCCTAGCACCGAAACGAAACCTTCGCATAGCATAGTTGTAAGTATATCGTACCAAACAGTCTTCGTTGATTAACCAAATAAAATAGAAATATCAAGAGTTTTTGTTCTCCGTTTCAGTATTATCAAACGCAAAATAAGATTCAAACAAAGAAATTTGTTCCACACAAGTGTGGTCCCCAATGCGTTCAGGGTATATCCTTCACACCTGACGATTTGAGAGGCTATTCACCTCTTTCAATACCGCTGCTCTGCGGTTGGAATCGACAACTTTGTAAATATCCTAAAGGCAAAAAGATCACGTTATATCAAGCTCCCTGTGGCGTTAGATTACGGAATATGGAAGAGTTACATCACTACCTCCGCAAAACGGGTAGTCCAATGTCTGTTGACCTATTTGATTTTGACTATTGGGTACATTGTCTAGCCGAGTTTGTGTTAGATAAATGTTTCATTAATATAAAAGTGAGTGCATGGTATAATTGATATTATCTGTATATGTAAATATTATTCGATTTAGTTAATTTAGTTAATATGTGATGTAACTAAATTATGCATTCCATTTCAAGGATCTCAGTTATGGAGTAGAAAACGTACCAATACCGTGTGTTAATGAACTAGACCACACCCAACCAGATACTATTCGTTATAGTACTCTAAGAGAACCCACGGAAGGCGTCAATCTTAACTTAGATCCGAAGTTCTTATGCAGTTGTGATTGCGAAGATGATTGTCAAGTATGTGAACTACACTGAGATAGTATTCCATTGGTGTTAGTTACATTTAACGTCTCTACTAGAAGTGTTCGAGCTCTCGAAAATGTCGGGTCGAGAATTTTATTCGGGATCGGGCGGGCTCTCGAAAATTTCGGATTCCCGAGAATATTAAGGAGTATCCTAATATAAGGACTAGGGGTGTGCGGGTACCCGAAATTTCGGGTTCGGTCGGGATTCCGAAAGTTTATAAACTTCGGGTACCCGAAATGGCAGTCGGGTCGGATCGAGTTGGGGTCCCGAAAGTTTGCAATATTCGGGTACCCGAAGTTAAAGTTGTATTTATATATGTAAGTACATGCTGTTTTATGATTTTTCAGTTCAATCTTTTATTTTCACTGGCAGGTTCAGAATGATTTTTGTATTTCCCGTGTAATCGGTTCTCAAACTTCGCGACGAAAAGAAATAATTTCGAATACATTATGTGAAATAACAGTATTTTATTTTAAATTCGCGTGTAGGAAGCATAATTGCTCAACTTTTTCCGATACAAGTTTTGTTCTCGTGGCTGTGACAATATTTCCAGCATCAGGAAACAATCGTTCGCTGGATACTTGAGTGGCAGAAATGCCAAGGTATTGTCTTGCTGTTTCTGCAATCATCGGTTGTAATAATATTTCGATTTGTAGTAAACACTGTTTCCTAAACAGTGCTCTTGTACGAACAGTGTGCGGACAAAGAGTACTTGTCTTGTAAGAACAGTGTTTACTAGAAACAGAAACGTCCCGATACATTCAGTAGTCTTGAAGACGTCGCACAGTGTGAACATATTTTGTATAAACTATTCAAATTAAGCAAAGTGTGCGAAAGTATGTCGCATGTCATTGAAGCTTTCGTTGTCGATAGTACAGTAGTGCAGGATGACAGTGACACTCTACTACGACAACATCGTAATAGAAGTTTCGTGTGGCAACATTTCAAAAAAATGAGTTAGTCTAAAGCCCAATGTCTGCGGTGTATGCGAGAATTTCGTGTTAAATATAAAATCATATAAAATCAATCTGAACCTGTCAGTGAAAATAAAAGATTGAACTGAAAAATCATAAAACAGCATTATACTTACATAATATAAGGACATATTTGCGGGTTCTCGCACACCTCTAGTATCTATATTTAGATTTTCGATGTTATTTTTTTATCAAATAGGATAAGACGAAGTGCCAGTGCTGGCAGCTAACAATACAAGGTGCAACTCTTGGAGGAAGAGTGCCAAACACATCTGTTGGTTATGTGTATAAACGTCTACCAGAACCAGTGACTACTGGAATCTACGAGTGTAATTCAGGATGTAAATGTGCTGTAAAGACTTGTTTGAATAGGGTAGTGCAGCATCCTCTGACATTGAAATTACAAGTGTTCAAAACAGCTCCCCGAGGTTGGGGCATTAGATGCCTAAATGATATTCCTCTGGGATCTTTTATTTGTATTTATGCTGGCAGATTGCTTACGGAACAGGTAACTTGAAATGAGTACTGGTTCAAATTATTGTGAATATGAAATAAAAGAGATGCTGCTGTAATGTTAGTTGTACATTGCAGGGAGCCAATGAAGGTGGAAAAAATTACGGTGACGAATATTTAGCTGAATTGGATTATGTTGAAGTAGTGGAAGGAATTAAGGAAGGCTATGAGAGTGACGTTCTTGAGCCAGAGATGCCAATATCTACGCCAGATGATAAAAAGAAGTCTGTGACAAGCGACGATGAAGAGTATAGACCAAATACGAATACGCTCGATTCCGATGAGGACTTCGACATTAGCAAATATGCAAATTTCAATGTAGATTCAGCAGATCCTACATCTATCAGGTAGATAAAGAATAATTATTTCTAACTTTGATATAATAATTTGTATATTAGGTACTAATAGTGCCACTGTGTATCAATTTAGAAAACGACTTAGAAAACGAAAGCGAGAAGAGACCAACACTCAGGATGGCTCTGAAGAGAATAGTGAAGATGGAATTAGTACTAAAAATTCTGAGATTCTATCGAAATCGTCAGCGTGTGAAAATCAAGAAGCAATCACGATAAGCGATGAAGAAGAAAATAGAAGCGGTAGACGTGAACCAAGTAGGTTTGATCCTACAGTTGAGCCAGCGCAATTAGAAAGGCCTACATTTAAATCAGTAAGAGATTTCTTTGGAGAGGAAGAGGCTGTTTATATAATGGATGCCAAAACCACGGGAAATATAGGGCGTTATTTAAATGTAAGTAAACTATATATTATTCTGAGTTAATTCTTGTTTGATATTCACCGTCGCTATATCCTTTAATAAGAATTATTGTCAGACAATGTAAATACTTTGTCATTATACTTGTACATACTGCTCCTATGATTATTACCGATCGCAATTATGTATGTAATAACAATATATTTTCTTAATGATTTCAGCACTCTTGCGATCCAAACGTTTTCGTTCAAAACGTATTTGTTGATACACACGATGTAAGATTTCCGTGGGTGGCATTTTTCGCTTTAAATTACATAAGGGCGGGTCAAGAATTAACGTGGAATTATAGCTACGATGTTGGAAGCATACCGGGTAAAGTTATCATATGTAAGTGTGGAGCATCTAATTGTAGAGGTCGACTTTTATAATGTATGTCACACTTGATAATAAGAATAAATTTTGTCTTCATCCTTTTTTGGTATGTATTCTACAGTATTGAATTGTGCATAATCATATAAACAATACAAATTGTGAGTAGAAATTTGTTCAAAAATTCTGTTCATGGTTTTCTTTTTGTTATATTTATTATTCATTAAAATATAACTTAGCTTACAAAATAAAGTAGACCTGTCGCATAGAACAAATTGTATGCATTTTACAAATTGTAAATGTTTCTTCCTGAGTTAATTTTAATATGCTATTACAATACAGTTTTTTTTTATAATTCTAATGAACGTAACGTTTCTGAAAAGATATATCTATAATATATTTTATGACTATCAAAGATAATACAGTCTTTGCACTTTTAATAATTGACATCGGATAAAGAAATTTTGATATATATAAGACTTCTAACAGTAACTTCTGAAAGTTCCATTAATATATATATATATATGTATGTGTATATATTATATATTAATTGTAATAATATCGAATAATAAATAAACGATAAACATGGGTTTAATAATAAAATACAACTGTATACATAACAATGATGCATTGGCTTATTATTTTTGATTATTGTACACCTTTTAAAACCTTTTCAGACATGTCAAGTAATTAGTACCATAAAGATAGCTCTTTAATCTCATTCTATAATTTATACATGCCTTTCCTCGAACTTAGTTAAATTATGTATGTATATATCTCGAATAGAGCATTTATAGTATTTTATATGTATTCTTTCTCGCAAAGGTATTAATCTAAGCTGGAATTATTTTGATAGTAGATTACAAAAAAATGTATAAAAAGAAGTTCATAACGTTTATAAATTAATAACAAATATTTAAAATACGATGCTGCATCTTATGAATGTATCAAAATATCTTCTGCTATATGTGATTAGATGTTTTAAAAAATAAATTTGTTCTTGTGTTAGTTTTATAAAGAAGAGAAGAACAAAATAGTATAATATACTACTTTAAAGCTGAAATTATACGTACATTGAAATTCCTAAGAATAACCGTGTAAGACTATGAGTTCATGATTATACACTCCAAATGTGCGATATATTATTATAAAACTACATTTGTGTACCTATATCTTTTAATTTAAAGTGCATAAATACGATAGTCTAGTCATATGCAAGAAAATTAAGAGAAAGCAATGGTGATACTCCTATGAGGAACATTAAAATACTAAAATAACAAAATTATCGCTCTGTGTTTTGGTCAGCTTTGTGCTAGTGAAGCTTTAGCAGTTGTTTAATCTCATCTTTCTCGGCAGCATCCAAATAACTGGTTCCATCTGGTGTTAGACCATCTGGTTTAGCTCCTTTTTCTAATAACAGTTTTACGCAATTTGTGTGTCCTTCCCAAATTGCTGCTAATAATGTTGTTATACCATGCTTGTCTGTAGCCTATAAACAAATGTACATTATTCTAACGCATACGTTGTTTTTACCTATGCGAATTTATTATTTTCTCATATATGCAATTTAAAAATTAAATTATTATACGAGGTTATTTCCTTATTATTCGTGGAATGAAATTATTATATAAACTTTAGGAAACGTTCCTTGTTTCTACCCTATGTGTAATTTTATAGAAAATGTATATATATATATATATATATATATATATATATATATATATATATATATATAAACGAGTTGGACCTCTGTATGTGTAGTTATATTCACAGTCCACTCAAAATATTTCATATAGAACCACTCTTATTCTTCTATCACATATATCAAGCTTAACTTTTAAAACATATTTACATTTGCATTTGCACCCTTCTCCAAAAGATATCTGACGACTTCATTCTGACCATAATCAGCTGCATAATGCAGTGGTGTCCTTCCATCAATTATTTGATTAACGTCAATATTCTATGAACAGAAATATACTTGTAAGACCTACATTCATGGAAAAACATATACGATACATAAAAAGGAAATATAACTAATTTTTACAGCCATTCTTTTGTTACGATCAATTTTTTACGCAAAGTAAATTATAAAGATCTTGGGCGAATTTAATCACAAGTTCTGAGGAACGTATCATTATGACATTTCTGATTAGCCGACAGTTGGAAAGCAAAGAAAAAGGAAATTGAACGTCTTGTATTTGCCTTATTCTCAACGATATCCCGCACTTGCTCCAAATCACCATTCTTTATACCCCAAACGAGCTCACTCATTTTCGTTACGGGTTATTGGAAGATTCGCCGATTAGAACACACGGTCTCTCGAACGTTCACGTTTATTCTAATCAGTTCACGCTCGCTCTCACGTCCATTAAATTTGGTTAAATAGCGAATTTCGCTGAAACAATTTTTCGGCGCTGCCAACATATGCGGCGAGAAAACGAAACTCGTAATGCGTCCTGTCACGGTACCAACATCAGACACTGCCAAAAAGAATTTCGCAAATTTTTAGAAATATATAAACTAAATGTAACATTTGCATAAATAAATTTGTTTACTAATCAAAACTGAAAAATTCTCTCTTATTCTACCTTTATCCTTTGCAAAATTATTTTCAGATTATAAACAAGACTGCTCTTCCGACAAGCAAAAATTTCACTATCATAAATTTATTACGAATTCTTCCAGAATTGTATATTTTCAAATCTTTCGTTTAACACTTTTTAATAGTTAATTAAATGAAATTTACTCTACCAACTAACTTTAAGTTTTGTAAAATTGCAATATAATTTTTATATTTTGTACTTTGATTCAGCATTTTAACTTAGCGCGAGTGGAAGGGATTTTCAAAAGAAGCGGGAAACAAAGGAACATTACCGTTTATGTATAAGTATAAAAATATCAATATTTAATTTAATAGTTGCCAAGTGAACGTACAATACATTTTATCCAAATGCTTTTTCAATTGTAAAAATGAAATGTAAAATAAATTATAATGCCATGTCCATGTATTTAATTCTTCAAGTTGCAGACAACTCTACTTTAATTATTGCGATAACAAAAGATTAGTATATTTCAAAAAATTGATTTCCCGAGGAAAATATTAAAATAACGAATCCAAATTTGGTCCTGATAATATGAACAATTAAAATCATTCGTTTATAAATTAAGAGATTCTCACGATCTCGTTTCATGTCATTTCGAATCGTTTTCAAATGATTGGCGAGGAAATGAAAGGCTGGAGGCGAACGTTGAATTAAATAGATATTAATTTAATCACATATAGTTACAATCACACATGTTTTTACATTATGTACGCAGAGCTTTCTACTTCCAGAAAAAAGACGGGATAATTGCTACTCTACGGGACGATGGTTACAGCTGGAATTAAGAATGGGCGGTGTGCATCTGAATCTCATTTCCGGGACTAGGAGACTGAACAGACACGGTAACTGTGAAAACGACGCTATTCACCCTACAATTAACGATAATCCTGCCGTTGAATTTTTCTTTTTTGTATATAACGATCCGGACATTTTCCACGGATTTTCGTATCGATCAATAAAACAAAGAAACATGGAAGTGCATAAAGAATAATAATAATTATATATACAATGTAATAATAGCCTTGCGTGAAGTTGAATCGCGTCGAAGGGTAACAGGAAGTTGCGATGTGGCCTCCTCGTGACGAAACAGGCGCGCATCGAGGCGCGACGACGAAAGTAACGTTCCTCCTCGTATACGGTTATGAGTTCCTGTCCTAATGCCTTTTTTCCTTCAACAATCTCTTGCAATCTAATGTCTAATACCGATTTCATTCTTACGAGTTCTTCTTAGAATGAACGTTATTCAGCCTGCCCAACGTTTCAATCTTTCAATTGTTTTCTTTCATTATACCAAGCAATATGAAATGATTTATGCATCAATTCCTTTCTACATATTTTCGAGCCTCTTTAAGATCAACGGTGATCTATTTATTGGACCTAATACGAATTTAAGTGGAACGTATCCGGTCAAAATGGACCCGCGTCCCCGAATGAAATACTATGGATGTGGTGTCCTGGTAACCGGAAGTGGGTGGCAAAGAGACGAAGCCGGAAGGTAGACAAGGCGTTTTCAGGGATAGTAATGGAAACGTTTGTTGATCGTTCGATCTTTCGTGTTCACGGGGGCCACATGTTTGCGCTCGAGATTAGGCTTTCGCGGGTGCAGCTTCTGATGGTTTCTCGTCATCGACGATCTGCGTGGGCGGCGGCAGAGTCGGGATCTCTGGGTATTCCAATTTCGCTCCTTCCTCGCAATCGAAGGTCGGACAGCAATCGGGGAAGGGCGCGGTTTTGTTCGTCTTTTCGGACAGCTTGCATTTGGGATTCGCCTTCGGCAACGGTCCGCAGTCCTCGACCAGCTCGAATAGACGGCCAGAGTTGTCATCGGCCGGCACACAGGTCGAACGGCCACAGAACGGTGTCAGGTCCCATGATTTTGTTGGCTCAATGGTGGCGCATTTTGTCGAGGCGAAGCACATGCCCGGGAAATCTATAACAATAGATATTTATACGTGACTACGCGAATAGCTTGTGGTAGGGTCGGTACCTAAGGTCAATTAGGTTCGTGCGACGAATCACCTAATTGAATCTCTTTTTTGAGGTCAATTAACTTAATCGAATTCTTATCTCGTCCTTGAATTCATTCGGGTCTCGACGTAATTAACACTTTTGTAAATTAACGTATAAACACTTGTGCATCTTTATTGGACATAACATGGTTCATATTGGGTATACAAATTAATTCGTGATCTTTTCTTCATGTATTGTCTGTCCACAAACAACCAGGACAGATTCAAGTCTTCGAAATCGTACGGGTAACTGATGAACGCAGTCAAAAATTGAATTTAAAAGAAAGTTAATGGTGACTGATGGGGGGGGGGACACGAATCAATTTGTACACCTAATAGTTTAAGCTTAAACAAGACCGAGTGGTTAAATAAAATCGAGTATCGTGTAGTGTGCGCGCTACATCGAATCAATTTCGAAAACGCTTGGCATTCCGGGTGAGTCACCGGTCGGGTTTTCACCGGTAAAAGTAAAATCTCATCGCATATGAGCAACGGCTCGCGAAGATTGCATTTCTTTGGGAATGTCGTCATCGGAGTGTGCAAGATGCATAGACACGGGCATTATCCGCGGGGCTAGGACCTAACTGTGAAAGGTATCGTTACTTTCTAATTCTAATGCATACGTGTGTGCAAGACAAATCGTTCTAACGAGCTTCTCGTCGCGTCTTTTGACATTAAACTGTGCGCACTTGTTATCAGAAGCTCATACCGTGGAGCTCAGAAGCTGTACACGAAAACGCTGTTACGCATGCTTTCGCAGACATTGCAGCTATCGGATTATCACGAAAGTTAGTTTCACTTAATAATACGTAACCCCATTGAAGCGGAATATTTACGGCTGCAACGATTAGAGCTTCTTTATCCTCAATAATTCCACAGAAGGGAAAAGAAACTTGATATTTATTGGCCCGATTAAAGCTCAACCAATTGTGTTCGACTCGTAATCTGATACTTTAAACGGATACGCGTAACAGCTTGATAATAGGAAACTGAACAATTCTGCAGCAGCTGAAATACAAAATCAGTGAATTTTCACCCGAGGGCTCGTTGCTTTTTCAAGATGAACGGTTTAGCGCTGCAGGAACTGTTCGATTCACTCAATTCAATTGTCTACCGACAGAGACTGAGGGGGCGTTCGTTTACTTTGCCCCTGCATCCGGTGTCGCGAGTCTATCGCGGCAATTTTTTTGCTTAACTTATGCTACAGGTACTATGGCGTCATAGCTCGCGACAGAGACGCTGGTCTTACCGTGACCGCGTGTTGATGTATCGCCGACAGGATGATAGAGTTTCGCCGGCGCGGTAATTCACCCGTTGGAAATTTCAAGGAGAAACACTTTCACTGTCACCGTGGACACCGAGTTGTGTAATTTTCGCGAGCTCTAAATGAATTACTGCACGATCGCGAAATTAAATCCTCAATGCTCGTCGGAGCTACTCAGTGAACGCCTTTCCATCCTGTCGCAAACATTGTTTCCTTTTTTTCTAGGAGGATTGTCTCGATACACGACGAACGTGTAGCGAAGAAAATATTATTCCCTCTTTTTGACTTATTTCTACAATTTCCTGGCTGGTTGTAAAAAAGGAGCGGTAGCGAGAAAATGGCGAGAAGTTGAAAACAAGGCAAGAAACGCATGCGACCACACAACGCTCGCCTACTTCGGCGGACGTGATTTATTTAAATAATGACGTGTCTGTTACCGTTTTCTCAATGCCACCGTTACATCGAAGGTTTCACGTGACGGGCACCCACACCACCGACGATGGCGTCGTGGTTGTAACGCCGATTCTCGTGAGACACCTGAATCGCGAGAAAGTAGATCGGCAGGTCTCGTGTCGCGAGATCGGTTTTCTGCCTGTCGAACACATGTTCGATTATGCCGAAGAGTTCTCGAAATTTCTCGGCGATGTCTGCCTTTCTTATGTAACTCTGTAGCTGCACCTGTAGCCAGAGTGTTCGTGCAAATCGGGAACGAAGTACAATGTACTTTGCATCGATTCGTTTGCATTTTTGTAGGTAGAAGATGGTAATGCAGGAATTGAAAGTGAAGTGAACATGGCCGTCGCGTCGCTAGACGAGTCATAATTCTTACCGATCATTATTCGAAACGGAAGCGGCGAAACATGATTCTCGATCGCCTAACCACTTTCACCGACATTAAGAATTAAGACTCGTCTGCTACGGGTCAGCTTTCGTGTCAGCGGGTGTAGACTTCAGCTTCCCCTTCGAACGATCAAAATACACTGAATTGTACCAAAAATTTCTCGTTCATCGGCGAAAGTGTTTCAACGTAAAGTTTCGAACAAGCTGCAGAATAAAATTGCAGCAGCGATTACCGTTTTGTAACCTTCCTGTTATGTTCGTTGGTATCTTTGTTTTCTCCGCGAACGTCTTCGAAATATAAAGAGATTTTTGCATATTCGCGTTACCCGAATTTGGAAATCTCATCCCGACCTGCATCCGGTTACCCGTTAATTAAGCAGGCGATAAATCGAATAATCGCGGTAATTGCGCCTCTCGCCGTGTATTTATTCGATTAATGAATCCGCAGGCTATCGTCTCGATAAATGCGTGATATTCCCTCGTAATTGTGTGTTATTTTGTTACGGCCCGACAGCGCGTGTCGTCTTTCGAAAGTTCCTGAGACGGCGACGAGTCGTTCGTGTAATCACTGGTTGCACGACGGCAGATAATATGATCGAAGAGCGAACGATTGTTCCCGGCGTTTCCTTAATTGAGGACGCGAAATCGCGAATTCTCATTCGGGTCCCGCTGTTGTCGCGACCCAACCCACGAGCCTGCTTTTACGATTCCCGATCGGAACACGCATAGTTCGTGACCGAAAAACTTAAACTTAACCGCTGAGGATTTTACCATTCGGATTGTAAGGTTGCACGACAGGCTCGTTTTCGATCAGATATCGAAGAAATCTGCAAAATACAGAGTTCGTATCTCATCGCGTATCGTTCGGTTGCTGCGTCTTTTGCAAACGTGAAGGTCCGCAGGCTGTTGATTACAAAAGGATACACGGTCTCGTGTGCAGCTTACGGTAAAAGTTTCGTAACGTGGTCTAATCTCATTATCCTTATTCCGCGTGCGTATAAATAGCGTGTCCTCAGCGTGTCCGAGACACGCGGCACCATACGTACATAAACGTACGTGATGCCGTGTTCGGGCCCGGAGCAACTAGGCTGATTCGATCATTCATCGGAATCCAGGCCTGGAGCGAGAAATACGGAGTATCTGGGCCAGGGTGCTCCGGGACCGATCTTCGACATCGTCTAACCGGAATCGGCAAGGACACTCCTAAGAGACCATTGTCCGCGTCACAGATTCGTGGAACTTCTCTGTATTAGGGATCTGTATCATCAAGTACCTCTTTTTCTCACAGATTTTTATTTTGCATATAGATCTGCAGTCTATTCGTTAGATGTTTCTAACGATTCGTAAAAGGTAATTCACCTTGACCCGTCAGTCGACTCACCTGTCCGCGAGGGTGCCGTATAAAGAAGAATCAAGAAAAACAGACGAAACAAGCTCGATCCCGGGATATGGTCAAGAGGAACGCGTGTCAGTCGACGGAACTTTCACGGTTGTCGATCTTGAAGCGTTTCCTATTTTTCTGTTCGCGTGTCGCGACCGAAATCGTGTCTTTGCGTAACGGTGAATGAGGGATTTGGAGGCCGAGACACGCCTAGATCTCTTTGTGGACAATCGTCATTCTTTTCTGCGGAGAAGGAAGGTTTGTCTTCGCTCGTAGCAGTTACGGTTCGGCGAGTAACGTGATGAACGACGCCTAAACACAATGGCGAGTCGACGAGAGTCTTGTCTTCAAGGACCGCGATTAATTGTGAATGGAAAGCTGGGGAGACGGGCGTGGTTAACAGAATCGATGAAACTGCGTTTCGTCAGCGTTTTTCCGCAGTCTCAACCCTTGCACGCCGTTCAAGCCGATTCCATCTGAAAATAACCCTTCTGCATTTTTAAGAATGCTCACGGTTGTCCGCCGCCTATTCCCAAAGAAAACTTCAAATTTTTATTAGCTGCTCTTTGTAATGGACTTTCGAACTTTCATCATAATGATTTTGTCACTACCTTCCGCGATAATATTTTAAAGCGAATTGATGGAAATGTTACTTCCACGACCAACTAATTTAATACTGTATAAAGTCTAGACGTTTATCTCGATTCTACATTCGATCTTTATATTGGAACTTACACCTATCGATAACGTGTTGTTCTAAGAAGGTCTATTATCTTCGCGCTTGGTAAACATGGTTTTAACCTTCGGACAAGCATACAGACTTCTCGCAACGCAATCTATCCCGGTGGTTTTTGCAGAAGAAAGGAAATTTCTATCGATTACACCGTTAACAACAAATTGTTCGAAGTGCAAACACGGAAGAAGAAAGTGGGAAACGGGAAGTCGACTTAATCTGAAACGTGGAATGGATTAACCTGTTGATCGAACAAGGCTACGTCTAACCGGTTCGATGATTCCGGTCTATCCTTGGAATGCGACAAAATACGTGAATTAATTTTGCACACTAGACCGCCGGGTTTCCAAAGTCCTTTATCTAGGTCTCGATACACCCTAATCGTCACATTTGCATTGACATTTTCATTGAGGGTATGAATGATTTTCAATTGATTTCCAATTGATTTCTAATGATTTTTAATTTGTTTACTTATTTTATTACAACGTCAACTATATCGGGAAGAACTGCTTCATCCCCTAATTTGTAAATCGCGAAGGTCAGCAGAAATGAAATATAAAGTCTAATTCGAACAGCGTATCCAGCTTTGGAGGTCAATGATCAGAAAGTAGTCATAACATTAGTAAACCATTGGAGTAGCTGTTCCAAAAGTACAATTTTTCCCCGAGAGAATAAATATTGAGAACTGTATGCCGCAAAACCGCGAAATCTTCGGCAGAATGGGAACATTTATTATGAACCCTTAACCGTCGAAGAGGATTCTCGTAAAATCTAACATTCTTTTCGAAATCTAGTACTTGTAAATTTAATTTAGCAACATTTAAATTAATTGCCGTGTAGTAAATATACTCAAGTTTTGCTTTAAGCGAGGGGCTGCAAAACTCTACTTCTAAGCCCGACTATAAAAGTCAATGACAAATTCACCAACATTGAACTTAAAAAATCGTGGCGACTGGAGCTGTGAACGTGTGAATCTTATCCACAGGTTATTCCAAATAGTAGCGAACTTATTAACCCTTCGCAGTCTCAATTATTTTTCAATTTCGTTGCCAACAACTCCCTACTATTTTAAAATGTCGAGTGTGACTCCACATAGGAGTTCCTGTGATAAAAACTGATGTCGAGTCACACTCAACATAGGAGTGGAAAGGGTTAAGCTAAGTAGACTGAAGCCTGCGGTGGAAAATAGAACAGAAACCTCGAATAGGGGCTACGACTCGGATTAATATTCGGACGCTCTAAAAAGATGATAACTTTTTAAATATTGTACTATACGATTTGAATTTTTATGAGAAGCTAGAGCAATTAGTTTACTACAGGATGTAAATAAAATATTTTTTTGAAAAATAGCGATTGAACGGAACTGTAGAAAATTACTAAAAGTTGCATTTTAGAACTTTTTATGTGTGCTTATATTGAAAATTTAAAAAATACGTTTTGTAGATCTGTGTCAATTAAAGATATTCTGAAAATTTCGTCAAAATCTTAAATCAAAAATTTAAAGTTGGTAAAAATTGCAGATTTTCTCGTTTCTTCCCGTATCAACCGATTTCGATGGAACTTTCAAAGTACATATAATTGACACAGATCTACAAAACGTACCTTTTAAATTTTCAATATAAGCCCACATAAAAAGTTCTAAAATGCAACTTTTAGTAATTTTCTACAGTTCCGTTCAATCGCTATTCTTCAAAAAAATATTTTGTTTACATCCTGTAGTAAACTAATTGCTCTAGCTTCCCAAAAAAGTTCAAATCGTATAGTACAATATTAAAAAGGTTATCGTCCTTATTAGAGCATCCGAATATTAATACGAGTACATAACTGTATGTCCAATACAGCCAACCCTCCTATACAACGTTCCCAGTCAATTGTTGCGAAGGCATGACTGAATCGTCTTGAAAAATGTGGCAAGGGAAGGAGAATCTGTTCGAATTTGTAAATCCGCCAGTGGTCCCAGGGGATATCGCAGTCTGAGAAGGAAAAAAGTTAGGAAGACTCACCGCGAAGAACGTCAGCAGGGATGAGCCTCCTGTACGTTTTGGGTCGTTCTTCCTCCTTCTCCTCAGCGGCGAAGACGACCGCGACGACGAGCAACAAGACCGGCAACAGCTTCATGGCGACAGTTGGTTGCAAGCGGAGGAGGATCGACACCGAAGAAGGAGGAAGAGGTAAAGAAAAAATCTATAGAGTCCTCGTGTACCGATTAAGAACTGGTTGGGCGCGATTCTCCTGCTGGCATTTTATAGCTGCCCACGGGGCGGGGTCCTGTGGTCCCCACCAGACATTATGGTCTCTCACCTCTTGAACCACCAGTCACCAAAGAATCATTCCCGTCCGAAGCTGGATCGTCGTCGTCGACCACACGCGTGCATCATGATTCGTGCCGGACTATCCCCTGATCCGCTATGGTGATCTCGGCACGAATCATTCGAGCTCTATGCACGCCTACCCCTCCCCCCATATACGTATTGTAGTCGTCGCGGAGTATACACACACGGATGAACTATGGAAATCGAATCGAATCCACGACCAATGCATTCCGCCTGTCCGCGATACATATGACAAAGTGGGTTAGCATTCGGTGTATGGGTTTTCTTCGTTCTCTTTTTTTGGTCCTGCCCAGGTCTGGCCTCCTCGAGGGCACCATTCCTTTCATTCGGTCAATTAAATCGTTCGGCTCGTAGGAAAGTTTCGGTCACCTTAAGTATTCTTTTCTTTTTTTTCTACGGGTGTCGTAATGGACTATTATCATTTTAATAGTCGGGTTCGAGATAACTTTTTTTTCAGTGAGCTAATTATTGAATCACCGTGCGGTAGCTTAGGGGACTTAATGTAGTTGTCGTGCAAATTGGTAGTGTAGTTATTGAGAATGTATATACGTGCGATGCGATCTTAGCTCAAACTTGATCTCTTCAAGGCCACTTTTTTCTTTGAATTATTCCATAGGAAAGTTTTGGTCCCGCTATGTATTCGCTGTTTCGCCTGTAAACGATAACATCGCGGTTTACTAAAATAATACAACGAAAATTATACATATACAGAGTTCCCGCGATTGTTGCGAGAACCTCGGGGGTATCGAGTCTCAGGGAACGAAATGGTACCACGATTATGTCGATTTTATGTGTGCCGAACATAGGGTAAACTGTACAATGATTTGCACCCTAAGGCAAAATCGTAGTAAAAATCTTTTTATCTATTTTTGAAATGTTTAAACGACCTTAACTTTCTATTATTACATGCTAATAGAGATTTTTCAGCAAAATCAAACAGTTTTACGAGACATAAATCTTTTACTTAAAATATATTCAGTGAATAACAATCGTAAGACAAATAGTACAGTCATTGGCACATTTGCTAACAGTCATATGTGGAACTCTGTTATGAAAACTTACAACCACGCTTTGAATTATTGGGTTGGCAAGAAAGTAATTTGTGGTATTTAAATGTGAATTAAACCGAATTTCTTCATTCAACTGTAATCAATAAAATATTTTCTCATTTATTCTTTTTGACAAAAGATCATCGAACAAAAGGGAAAATATCTTATTCATTAAAACTCATAGCTCGAATAAAAAAATTGGGCTCTGTTTCACCTTAAAATACCGTAATTACTTTCTTGCCAACCCAATATAAATAAGAAGCAATAAAAAAATGATTTTCTATACCAGGAATTCTTAATATTTGCCGTTTAAATCAAAAGTGTCAATAACTACTGCAGTGCCAGCAATAGTACGGTTTACCCTAGGTTTCTTGGATAACTTTTCCAAGTGGAAACGACCATCCTGAGTAAACAACGGTGCTAAGCGGGAAATTGTTTTACATATTGCACTAATGCTATTCCATACCTGGGAATGATACATCGAGTATTATAAAACCCCAATTTAAACACCCTAATACCTTAATTTCTTTGTAGCGCGATCGACCGCCCAAGGAGAACGCCCTAGTAATGAGGATAAAAAGGTCACATCATCCGCATACCTGAAAGTTACATCATCGCGGGAACAGTGTAACTGTATAACTTTGTACAAATGGTAAGAGATTCGAAAAATCTGAGAATGCTAATACGTTGTTTGCAAAGTATATTAGGGGATGAAATAAATTTTTATTCCCTTAATCTTTATAACCCCCTCTCTTCTATGTATCCATTTTTTTGTGTACTGTATAAAATCGTATATGAACTGCATCTTAACCAAGGAATTGAACAATTCCAAAAAAAGACTTTCTCAATGTTATCCAAAGTATGAAGCAATCTACGTCAAATGTACACCACCGTCCATAAGTCACCGAACACCTGGTTGCTCTGAAGAAAATGCAAATTCTGATGTGGGTACCAGCTGATGAAGCAATCTTACTAGATTGTTTTATTTTTATATAAGACAGTGGCTCCGAACACATATAGAACAGCTCTCCACCTTTCACCAGAATTGCTTTAAAAATTAGGAAAAGATAACGAGCTCGAAGTTACACAATACTCGCCGCGGTGCACCCACTAAAATACAATTAAAACGTAACGACGCTAACTAGATAAACGACCGAAGAACGTGTACCGAGATTCGGCGAGGAATTTCTGGGAAAGATTACAAAAACTGTGAAGTATAATTAGCTCGAGAATATAGGTATTAAAAAGTTCACCATTAGATCATCCAGATTGACTCGAACGATTTCTATATGTTGAAATCGCACTAACGAAGAAGATGTTCTATATTGTTCGCCGTGTTCAATAATGCTTGAATTCTCACCAAACACAGAGATGTTTGCGAATTCAGAAAAGCATTATTGGCATTTCTACTTTCCCGAAGAAAGTTATGCGCGTTGTCACTTAAAATGTTCCCCATAATTTACATAAGAGGCTATGAGGTGATCGAAGCAAACGGAGGCAGCAAATATCTGCGAGATAGTAGGTGTAGTTCAAAAATAATTATTAAATAATTATTTATAACCTTACCTACGCGAACTGGGTGGTTTCAAGCTAATAAAATCGGTTGAAAGTTTTCGAGGATATGAAGCTGTTCATTGGAAGCAAGAAATAGGAATAAATGGGACTAATAAACATTTTTTAAGTTCAAGCAATTTATTTTGAGAAAGGTCTATGGGGTACGGACCGAAATAAGGCGCGGTGACCCTACCTAATAAATTTTGCCCTAATCCTGGCTCTCGCAAGGCAATTAACTCTTACACCGTAAGCATTGTTCCGAGAACCATAAACTATAAATCATGGTTGTGTCTGGCCTATTCGCGATCTACTGTGGGTAAAGGTCTTTAAAAAATCTGAAAAAATTCGAGTCACATCTTCAAACTTTCTGAATGGAGATTAGAACAAGATATTTAAGCAATAGTTTTCTTTAAACATATTAATAAGAAATATCGTTCACGAGAGAGCTATTCTTTTCAAATTCGCTCGGACACGATCCTGATTTACGAAGCAAGGATTGGATTTGTCCTTGATGTCTAGTTTGTAAAATGATTCATCTCGAAATGAAAATTTGCATAAAGATTCGCAGTTTAGATAGAAGCAGTCGGATGACTAAAAAAAAGTGGTCTCGAGCAGTCTGGTTCGATAAAGATCTGTTTTTCGTCCTCGTACCCGTAAGGATAACGGAGGTTCTCTTATGGCGGGCAAACAAAGGCGACCGGCGACATTCGTGGCAGCGTCACGCGACTCGAAACAAGTAAGTATTGCACAAGGAAGAGAGCCTGGGCGAACTCGTTTCCCTTTCGTTCTCGTCCCGTCGTGTTTACCCATGACGCGTTCACCGTAGAATATAACTGAATCTTTCCGTGACCGTCGCATCGCCTCCCGTGAAATCCTGATTACCAACGGCTGTAAAAGCGTATCGTCCGCGAGCCTAATTAGACTCTATTAGGATACCCACGTTCGCGATGCTGCCGGCGTTAACGAAAATGGCAATAATCATTTGGACTGTGACAACACAGTTCTTCTTTTTATTACTTTTTCATTAATTTCCCTGTATGCGAAATGTTACAATGAGATGGTACTTCGTTGCATAAAACTACTGTGGACTATTCAGTTCGTTTCCAAGAAGATTGGGAACCATCTTAATTGATCAACGGATAATAAATTCGCTAATGATCCCACAAAATAAAATATTACGGTCTCGAAGAAATGAAATAACGGGGCCGGAAGTGATTTACGTTTAGCGCAATAGTATCGAAGTTTCAACAACGTTTGGACTGTGATGGCAAACTTTCGCTATTTCGTTGAGAAGCATCTCGGCGAACAGCTTTGCATGCGTCTATTATATCTAAACACATGTGTCCCGCAAGAAAAACTATCGTTCGACGTATAACTAGACAAGCAATGGCTTCGAGAGTTTCTTCCTGACCATTCGAAGCAACAAGTAGGAAGGAGTCATGTTAGTGTTGCTGTATGGTTAATGACCGTTGCGCAACAAGTTCATCTAATTTACGAGGAACTTCAGCGGTAGCATTGAGCGCTGCGCTTATAACGCGATTAAAAAGTAACGGAAATATTTCACCAGTGTCGGAACAAAGGGAAGCGAAACTTCGTTATCTAAAATAACGGGCAAAAACATAGATCCGGCAGAAGTAAAGATATTCTTCGGTTCGCACGGTGAAAGTGAAAACTGAGATCTCTGACTTGTTAAAGAACCTATCGGAAGTATATGATACGGAAAAATAAGATCCTATGCTTATCCTTGTTCACCGATGCTCCCCACCATTTTGTAAAAGTGAGCATTATAAGTGCACAATGATCCGCAGTCTGCTTACTTATGACAATATTCCACTTTGAGCTTTCCATTCGCTGTTTGCGAGTACAACCAACTGTTTCTCGGATGGAATGTTCTCTTCGTACGGCAATAAAAGACAAAAGAAAGAAGGAGGAATACATTTTCTGCACGCTCCGAAATTAATTATCGAAATGGAACGGAGAAGCATGGTCGAGGCATAAAATCGCGAGATAGGAAAGCGAAGGAGAAAGGGAAAGTTGCCCATCTGCGTCCTTATCCCAGGTGAAGAGACTGTAACCTTCTGAATCACCGGTTCTGAGCAAGTTCGAGGAACTTGAAGCGGTACAGCTTGACATCTTTCTGGACACCTCTCGCAGATGGTGTACAAAATCATGTGTTCTCCCTGGATGGAGAATTTTGTTGTCAGCTGCAAAACATCGTTTTTCCACCTACGTAATTTGCAGTGACCTTGTGCTTCTCGTCCGTTTCATCAGTTTACTGTTCTTCTGCATCTGACGACCTCGAAATGCCTCGACTGTCTGTACTCGAGCGACTTCACGGGTAACAAATTAACAAAGCTTCTTTCAGAGCTCCTTCCGCTTTCTCTTCAGACGACTCTCCCTCGACCGCCAGTTTCTCGTCTCCCGATGATGAAAATGAAAGGGTCGCGTGTTTCGACCTTATCCGCGTTGCGGAAGACAGCGTCGCGGATGGCACCGCACGCGGAGCAAACGGGACCACATTCTCCGAGCCCTTGCCACTTTCCAACAAGAAACTGTGTACCAGAGCCTGTAACACGAGGACATCGCTTACGATAGTGTCCTCCAGGTTTGCTAAAACTCATCGAAGATTTGACGCACGACTAACGTTGGAGGATCTCTGCTTTGAACACTAATTGTTGGATATCTTCAAGACCTTCTCCTTCTAGAAATCTAGGAAGTTTTAATGTTGATTCGATCCTGTTTTCTGCTGAACGGATTTAAGATCTTTCCATTAGGCGTTTAATGCTGATGTTCTTATTTCTTCTCCCACCGTGAAAGCCTCGAATCTCTGCTAACATTTAGCCTCTTCGGGAGCCTAATCGCAAAATATGCAAAATTTGTTGCTTCTCTCGCCCGGAGAACTTTCTCAAACAGAGTAGAGAAATTGCTTCTTCTCGATGTTTATTCTTCCCACGATTAGAAAGCCCAATTAACACGTTGATTAGAGGCCTCTTCAACGCCCCCAATTCTGGACGCAAAGTACCATTATGGTACTCTTTCCAGAATTTAGTGCACACTTTTATCTGCATTTAAATGGATTCCGTGATGAAAGTATGCGACAATTCGCGCAATCATAAATTTTGTGAGACAAAGTGCTCATAATTGGTCTGGCTTCTTATGAAGGTGAATCGTACCGTCATCAATTTGCCACGTGGCGAAGAACATTGTAGCAGATCCGGAATGTGAGGTTCGACCCAAGTTGCAACCGGTTGCAGGTTAATAGCGTCGAAAGAAATCCCTGCACACCAGAAAAGGTAGCTGGTGTGAAAAGCGTGGGACCAGAGCTAAATAGAGCTGTCACGATTTATTACACTAATTTAACTAGTATCGAGACACGCCTAAAGTGAAGATTATGTGCAAAACCGATGTAATTACTAATTATAGGTGGTAACAAATAATTACGCTTCTCTATTTGCTGATAATTTGTGACCGGTGATGAACGAAGAAGGAAGAAGGACACATGACTTTTTACACCTCGGTAAGGCCTGTGAACGAACGCGTGAGTCATTGAATGCATCATATCTTAGCACACTATCCGCTGAACGCCATTAGACACTGTCTCGAGACCCAACAATTATTCCTTTTAATCCGTTAATTAAGTTATTATTAAATTCTTTGTCAATTATCTCTCCGACGACGGATATTCATGACAACAACAACTTTTTCTGCTTTTTATACTTTTCTACGCTTCTTCTGAACACGTTACTCTTTCTACTAGTAGGAAAGAAAGAGGTAAATTGTTTCACGACCATACTCAATGAAAAATGAATAAGACACCTCCTCGATAGGCCTTGACACTGAAAATTTTCCTGGACAGCTAGCCGAGTGGAAAAGCCTCAACAAAAGCGACCCTCCACATTTTCCGCCCTCTATTCAGCACTGAAACGCTAACAGCTCTTAGAACAATCTCGAACGGGTCAGCAAGTGGAACAGAATAGTTCTGCTTCTTTTAATGTGGGCTTTGACTCGCCTCGCCGTTCAATGCTCGCAAGTAAAATATTGCGAAATGTACAGATACCCCTAACCGCATTACAGTCGCTCGTACGAGCGAAACAAATACGAATTCGTGCCGGATATTCGGATGACGCAATTTTTAAAAGCTGCGATAACCGGATATTCGTCGCTGTGCGCGCGAATCCGTACAAAACGTGGTCAGCTTCGGTGAAAGGAGACCTCGTTCAAGATCTATAACATAACGTGCGACTTCTTGAATTTATACAAACTTGTTGCCGGTTTCTACGGTTTACCATGATTGTTCGCCGGTTTGTTATTGCGCAAACATTTGCTCGATATCTCTCGTATCTATATATTTCGAAAAAGATTCGATAAGACATCAACACGCTCAGGAATAATATTTTCCTGAATCCGTGTCATTACTATCCTGTGCATTGATTAGCATTCATCAAATTTTCTACTTGCACAAACTGTACGATCAATTCACAAAATTCCACATTGGTTTTACATGTACAGCAGTAATTTATGAATTTAATGTTGTGCGTCTAATGCAGTTTAGATAAATTCTAGATAAGCTAATGTGACGCAATTCTGCTTCCAAACGCACGCAGCAACGGTGATATTTCAAAAGGACGAGTGCCCATGTGACATTTATCTGAAAAGCAGTTTAACAATTGCAAGCGTATGTAAGATCGAGTGAGGGATCCTTAGTAAAAGTAAAAGCAGTCGTTTCCAGAACATTCGGATCGTTCCGAAGTAGTCAAGCAACTGTCAAGACTTAAAAGTCACCGCAACCGATTCCTCCAGCGGAAAGTGCTGGATGTCTGCCTTTTAATCCCTCTATGAAAATCCAAAATTTTCTACGATGTCCAGAACTCAAAGCAGGTTCTACATTTTTATTTGTCGTGGTAACTTCTCCTTTAGTAAATGCTGTTGGTCCTACAATGTTATTAAGCATTACGACTAAAATGGACTATATTGTCGAATACGAGGACCTTATCTTGTACGCAAACCCCGAAATTGGAACAACGCCATACTTTATCTAGTTGGACCTTCGAAACTGTTATCTTCCGTACAGAATTTCATGCGATGCGTCATATACATCGAATCATGGTTTCTTCTCCGCTCCTCCTGCGCGATCGGGACCATCGTGAAAAGGTGAAAGCAGATCGCTTGCTATAATCCTTGAATAGACATTGCGATTTTTTTCTCTTTCTCTTTGGCCCCCTTACAATCATTGGGCATAAAGACGCCGCGTGAAATCACGACCAAGAAAACGATTTTGCAACCGTGTTCGAGATTATTTGAGTTATCCTCCGATATTCGTTGTACGATGACTCTGGAAAATACTACACGGTTCATCATACACGAGTTAACGGAACAACATATGGAATACTGGAATATAGCATAACCTCACCTAGCTCAAGCACCAAATACCTTACATATTATTGATAACGACAAAGTGCCAGGGAAAGATACACGATTAAGTTTATAGGGGCAAACACTGTGATAAGCAAACAATTTTTCTAAAGATAATATTTTTCGAAATGTCGATGCAATCGAGGTATTTTTTTATTGCCGTGATGTAATAGCCAATGTGAAGGTGAACCCAAAATACTATAATATTACGATCTTCGTGTGGCACCGAATACTATAAAAAATGGAAATAGATATATTTTAAATAATTTTGATAGTGTTGAAGTCAGGTGGGACAGCATGTAGAAAGGAGGATCGTACATGAAGAAGTAAGACAGGAACATTTTATCGAAAGTGTCATTACGGACAGGTGCAAATTTATTCAAATCATTAAGACAGTTGTATGCATCTCCATTATCAGCAATTGAGAAAGTACTCGTTCGGGCTTAATTACTCGCCAAGACAAAAGCATTGTGATCCGACAATAAATCCCATGCATTTACACGCAATTATCAGTAATGTGATCCGCGGGAAGATTAATTAAGTGCATTATGATCCACAATTTCTCAAAATTGCGATAATTCGATTGTAAACATCGCGTAGAAGATAGCAATCAGTATCAATCCATCATTCTCGCATCAACGAAGACTTTTGATTTATCAACAACCTGTCAACAACGTTATTGAGTTAAGCACGCTTTTATTTTGCAAATTATTGATTTCGAATCAATGCGAATGCAATTATCATTTAAGTGACTGAAATGAATAATTATGCGTATCGCGCGATATCTTTTGAACGCGCGCTTCAATGTGATCGCAATAAGTCGATCAATAATAATGTGCATTCAAGCACGGTCCAGTGATTTCTCATAGAATTATCTGAACGTCGATGAAATTTTCCCACGAGATGTTTTTCTGAGCTCCAATGTCAGGAACGCATAATAATCGTAAAATAAACTGTTCCATTGCACATTTTTTCCTATGACGAGGCCACGCTATTGGCACGAATAAATTATAAGAAGGCTATGGATGTTATACAAACTCGCAATTAAACAATCCCACTTTTAAAAGAAACAGATTTGAAATGCATATTACATATACACGATAAAAAATAGAGTACAAAATTTTATTGCTTTTTGTATGTTTCTTGTTCTTAACAATTTTTCTTTGACTCTCACTGCAGCTGTAATCTAATCGTGAATTATTTTAGGTAACTAAAACAGAATTGTTATGTAAATAAATACATAAGAACGAAGTACTTTCTTACCAACTTAGAAACGTTTTACCGACAGAACCAGAGCGCGGACTCTTGCAATCAGGAGACAACGCTGTGTCGAAAGAATATTGTTCTTCAAAACGAAGCCGCAGGTGCGCAATTAAGGAGCAGGAACCGTAACTGCAAACGTTCGTTTTCTGAACACCAATCAAGCACTTACAATCATGTAACTTGCCCTTGGCATAATTCGAATTGTATTATTACTTCATTGTTATGTTCTGAGAAACTTCTCAAGTTACTCATGACAGGCAAATTAATAGTTAGAACCATGGTAGGCCTGCGATTCATCTTTCATATGTGTATGCAATTAACGATCTGATACAATATTTTATTAGCGTTACGTACTTCGCGGTTATTTAGAAGTATAGTTATTCAACCTGAGTTGGCGCCTCTGCAGTGGTGCACTGCTTTGCTCATTGAAGCGCGCGAAAATTTAAACTAGTTGAATGAAAAGTTGACGTTCTGTTACAAAAGTTATTTTGTGTTTTCATATTATTCTTTACCATATTATTTTTAACCCGGGGTGTAGGAATAGGTAGTATTTAAGTAAACTTTAAGACGCTTTATAGTCAATTACAAAACAGATTAACTTGTTTATTTAATTGAATATATACATATATCGCGTACTTTTATATTTTAAATACAGTGGGTGTACGAATACTTTGTACACCCACTGTACATGCATATATTATTCTACTATCTAAAATCTAAAATAACCCCTAACGAAACATAAAACAGATATGAAATATATTTTTACATGTTGCAAATTAAAGCGAATCTAAACTGTAAATGTAAAAATTATCGTTAAATAGTTCTAGAGAATTTAAATTATGATAATGCATTTCTGATTTATTTTATTACCTTCTATAATATGTACATATATTCTAATTATTTATTTTTAGATACATATAATACATAAATGGATTAGAATGAACTGTATAACTTTTACACTCTTATTTTTTATACAAAATTAATGCTAAAACAAAAGGCAATTGATTATTAAATTATTGGAAAATAAAATATATGATATTTGTATAGGTTAAAATATAAATTAAGTTTTGAACTAAAAGTTTTGTTAATTGCTTTTTCTGCTTATTATTTATTGTATTATAACTGAACGGATTAACGGTCTCCAGACTCCGCTTTAATTGTAGTAGATTCACTTCTTGTTTAAAAATTGCGTTTGTTATTGGAGCAGTAGCAATCTTTACGTCAATTTTTATAGCCATAAATCTTTCAAGTAACACATGAAACAACCTGTACATCTTTATACAATGTCTACGCTGTGTGCTTTGTTAAAGATTTGTTCCACAGCATATTAATGTTCTTATCAGAAATTTAATAAATAATTGAAATTGCAATTTATAATAGAACAATCATAGGCAAAAGAAATAAATGGACATTTATGTTGAAATATTTAATGAAGCAATTAAATAATTTTATTAAACAAAATTTTATAATTTCGCAAACATTAGTAACATCAATGTCCATTTGTTTTTATTCCCAACTGTACAGTAGTAATGCAAAAATCCTAAGTTGTATCGTTCCATATAAAATCTAACATACATTTCACGTGCAGAGATGTTGTAATCACGTGAAATTTGAATCACATAATGTGATCTTGACTCGCAGGCTTGAAAAATATTTTGTTACTAAAAGTGTCTGATAAAATAGATTGTTTCCATACAAAAATGCTTGCACAGTCAAAGAGATGATGAGATACATTGAAAAAAGGAAATATGCATAATTAACATCTTCCAATAAATTTGTTTTGAATATATTGAAAAAGATTGATAATTTTTACATTGTTAGTGACTAGTGCATTAATAACAATGACTATATACTCTTGGTGCCTTATTCAAATAAAATGAGATAATTAAACTAATATGTACTATGTATATCCTTCTTATAATACAGGAATATTTAAATAGATTTTGTATGTGTATACATGTCTCTTTCAAAGAGAAAACTTTTTAAATATATTAACAGACACCGTACTCCCTCTTACTTATAACTTATGTTCTTTTTATGCTAATATTTCCTTATGTGCACATCAATATTTATTACAGAAATCATATTAGGTGATATAATAAGAATCTCTTATCTTCCATTTATAAAATGTTATCAAATTAGTTATTGTTTATATTAATTATGATTATAAAACACACTTCATCATTTTACAATTATGTCTATCACCCAACATAATTCGTGCTGTACATAAAATAAGTTCTAGTGGTATTTAATATGCCTACAAATATTAGACTAGCCACAGGCAAGAATTTGAACCATATAGTTTTTTAAATGTTTAATGTAATTTTCAAAAAAGAATCTCTTTTAAGGCAGATGTTCTACACTATTTATTCACAGCCTATTTTGTTGTTTTGGAATACTTATTATACATATCCCTTTTTCCTGTAATACATCATCTCTTCTACCGCGTTATACAGCATTTAGCCCTTAATCAAGAAATTACCTTACAAGGACGGTGAATAGAAATTTTACTCAATAGGTGCAAATCTTTCCTGCCAAATGTGAAGTCGATGTTGAGTACTCAATATTGGATTAAGAACGTGTCCTATACAATTAATACGGCTTTTAAACCGATCTCTGTCTCTACCCATTTGTTCCCACGGGCCTCTACGAGCAGCACGGTACGCATAATCCCATGTTACCATGACATGAACAGTCGGATTCAAATTAAATTTTACCTAGAATTAAGATTTCATTTTTTAGTACATAGGAATTCAAATAAGTAATTCCAACCATCAAGTGACTATTTACTTTTGGAACTGGAGAAACACGTTCATTGAGATTGCATGTCTCATTTTTGTCTTCGTCGTCATCACTAGTTTCATCTGTATCGCTTTCATCTGTGTATTCATCATCACTTCTAAAGGTTACTTCAGATTCTGTTTCGAAAACTACACACGAACTATCTTCCGAATCGATAGAACTCTCTGATGCCAAGCGCGGCCGGAATGACTTTCTCAGCGAATTGTATTTACTGTCAGCAAAATTTTCATTAAAATTATTTATACATTCAGGTATGCATCTCATTCTCATAGACAATTTTGACATTCCTTGACTACAAGTCTTATGTGATTTCGGTTTCTGTAGTATTGGTTCAATATCGGCAAACGTGAACGCTTCGGGACAATTATCTATTCCTGAAGTATCTAATCCGTCTACTACGTCTACGTCTAAGCTACAACAGTCTTCTTCTTGCCAATTTTTTAGATCATTTTGTATGTCTGCAGCGAGATCGTGCTTGGTGCGTTCCTTTCTATGTCTAGTTTGGCTTACACCAGAACGCCTAAGCTGCGACTTTGCACGACCTCGACCTCTGCCCTTTGTTATAGTGTTATATTTCCTCCGTTGCTTTGGCGAAGAGTGTGATCGTTTCATTACTGTTTCTGTTTCAGTTGAGTCAGTTTTATAGAATCGATCTGTCATATTCCCATAAACCTTTTGCCACATATTTGTCAGTACATTACACGCAGAAGTTTCTTTAACCATTTGTTTACTCTCTATGTCTGTATTGGTTGTGGACAAAAGTGGTTCGCTGTTTGTGATTACTTTGTCGTTAGCTCTATTCACAGTGCAATCAGAAGACTGTTTCTTTTCGCAGATACTAGTATCGTTAGTATATTTGTTGTTGTATATATTGGTCACGTTTTCTGTGCTGTCTATATAAGCATGTTCAAACGATCCTTCGATATTTTTCTTATTTGATACTTCAGTTGATGACAAATGATTTGAACTCTCCTTAATAACTGGCTCTTTTTTATCAGACCACTCTCCAGCCTTATTATTAATATCAATGTAGTTGTAATTGAATTTTAAGTTCTCTATTGACGTTTTTTCATTAAAAACTCCACCCGCATACAATTTCTGTTCTTCTAATATACTATGATGTATATTCTCAATCATATTTAAAGATTCTTTCATCGAAGTGTTACGAATATACACATTATCAGTGTTCAATGTGTCCCTTTTAATTGTCAAATCTTTAAAAAAGTCATGAGAAATTATACCTTCATTATTTACTACTGTTACCGATAGTGGGTAATTAATGCCTGTCATAAATGATACAGGACCTTTGGTAACTCGATTCCACATCACATTCAAAGCATTGAACACGCTATATAGCATGTTTTCTCGCTTTGGACTTGACATTTTGCTTCCCCTGTTCAATGTATCGTTCATCGAATACATTTTCTCCATTATCGGTTGACTACACATAACATATCATCAAATGTAATAACAAAATCACATTTCCAAATGCAAATAAGTTGTTTATCTTTAATTTACTTACATATTTTATTCAACAGACTGGTACTTCTTTACGACCTCTCCCAGTTCTCATATATCTTCTTTGTTGCACTACAAACAAAATGTTGAGAATTAGAATCGTTTCTTGTTTTCATAATCACAAAAATCTATAATACTTATAATCAGGACAAGCACAAAACTTTTGGAATGATCATTCCAATTATATGTGTAAAAGTTTTTCTGAATTATCTTTAGCTAAATACAAATGCATATTTAAATAAGAATAATTGTAATTATAGATTGCAAATAAACTCTTATGATTGTACTTGAGATAGAATTTTGTAAATGTTAAGATTCGTACTTCTTTCCTGGTGATAATTCTTTCATTTTCTACATATGTTATTCGGCTAGATTATAACCCTGAAATTTAAACATTTCGAAACGATATAAATGTCGGGAGCATTTTATAATCTTGAAAACATTCGCGAATCAATATACAGTTTATAATCACAATGCCATCCCGTCGCAGATTTATCACGCACATTCCAAAGAATAAGATTGGTTGATACGAGCAAATCACGAAGCGACGGGATAACCAAACCATTACCGTTCCTTTCGTTTTCGCATATCGTTAATTTGTTATTATGACCTACTGTTACACATGGGAATTGCAATGATCCAATGATAATAAGTTATTTTACGCATACATACAGCAAAGATAGCTTCCACAGCCGTGACAACCACAATCACGTAGACAATCCTGATCGCAGTTTAACAACAGATTCTTCGATGTAGTGCAGTTGTTGTCTTCGATCAAAGAATTTTCGATAAATCTCGTTACGTCGGACACAATGCTTCGCTTAGATTTCTCAATAATTTCAAAGGATTCCATTGTAATATGACAAAATATTGTAGCACACATTTCAAGAACAAGTTTCAAGCGGCCATTTTCAACTGGTTGATGCACAGAATACGCGTGATTCACGCGGCTTGGGGCGCTGTTGTCGCCAATATTTCGCATTTATGTTATCGTCGTATTTACGATTTACGATAAAGTGTGAAACGATAGTAAGTATATATATAGTCGTGTAAATTATATTTCGCGAAAACAACACATCAATATTTGATCTCATTTTTCTGAAAATGTGTACATATAGAAAATTGATGGACAAATTTAAATAATCTAGTGGACAGGAAAAGGTATTTCCTAATTGGTCAACATGTTGAAACTGGTTGAAACTGATTCATCAACTGATGAAATCTTTTGTTATTTCCTAGAAATTATGCGTGATGCATCTGATGTAAACAAAACAGTTACATACTAATCCCATTTATAGTTTTTCTTATTGTTAGACTTGCAATGTGGTCAGAGAAATGGATGCTCATACAATTTGTACTAGCTTTTATTGGAAACTTTGTTTAAACATAAAATGCTAATCACATTGGAATAATTAAAATATATCTTTGTAACAATAATAACATTATAATTATAATTATAATTTATTGTACAGTTTCATTACTGACATAAAAAATAATACAAGATATACAATTTACTACTCCCAAATAAAAGCTTATAAGTATTGTAATCCAATACCAAATTGTACCGATCGCAATACGTCGTATTTCATATATCTCAGGGGTGAAATTATGTTCAATTCGATCCTTGCAACGTTTCCAAGTTTCATTACAATGCCGCCACCGACTGAAGCACGCACATTCTTCGAAAAGATATCCATATTCAAATCCATAAGATTCATATTCTTACTCAAATTATTAGCTGAAAATAAAATACATGTTATTCTCACGAATCTAAAATAATTTGTTTGCGCTAAAACGTTCTGCCAATTTAACGATTTTGTATGAATATTAGATGAAACCAGAGTTTTCAATTAAAATACAAGTACTCTGCGTGCCTCACAAGAAGACCTGTGGAACGAATTCAAACCCATTTGTCAGAATGAAAGGACGTTATGGGTAAAGGGTGAATCGCGCCTTCAAGTATTGGTTGAAGCAGTTACTACGATGTAGTGTCTATTGTAAAAGCCATTGGGACTATGCTAGTGTCAACGTCGGGGATAGGACAAGGTGCAATCCCACGAGACTTCTTGTGAGGCATGGGCAATACCGTCCAGATCTCACGAAATGAGACTCAAAAGGTCTGCAATATCGTGTCGCGAAGAACTAGTACTGCAAAATAAGTGTGTGAGTGAGTAAACGAGTGAACGTCAAGATGCGGACTAGGCGGAGCCAGAACTACACTACTCTTGTCTCTATGCCATCCCGAGTCTCTTTTTGTGAGCGACATTCAAGAATACTATACTTTTTATTATTTTAAAGACTCCCCCTGTACACATTAATGGAGATCAAAATATATCACATACTAAAATTATGAGTATAAAGGTATTGCATTATAATTTTATAAAAATCCATACCCAATGTTGCGACATTTCCACCGTTGACAAAACCATGTAACCTGAACAAATCTCCAATACCGTTACGACCGGGTCTGAATGGCAGTGGTGTATACAAATGAAGCGCCGCTGCCCAATACGCATCGCCGCCTAATGAATCGTTTTCCTCGCGAGGTCCACAACCCCTCATCTCGAATCCTCTAAGATTCATTGGCCCACCCAAAAAGAAACGATCGGCTATGCTTATGTTCTTGTCATCGTTAATCGCACGAAGTAATCCAGATTGAAGACCCAATTGGAAAGTCTATTTAAAAGTTCATAATAATATTTATAATAAATCAGAGAAAAATAAGTAATATATGTATGTGCATTCTCTAATAATTCAATTAAATAACACTTGCACAATATTCATGCGGCGTCCAGTTAGCTTGCATAATAAGTTCATTTTTTACAAAACCAATGTTCCCTCCAAGTCCAGCTACCTCTGTCGAAAATTGTACAAGACTTCCCATAGTAGGAAATATTGTAGAATCCCGTTTATCGATAGAACAAATGTGTCGTAACGCAGATTTCAAACTAGGCCCACTTTCTTTACGAACGGAAAACGACGCTTTCTTTGAACAAACAATTTGTCTGCATATGGCTTCGTACTGTAAATTGTGTTTCAGTATCCCTGCTCCATCCGGGTTTAAACCAATATCTAATAAAAGGCCTTTCTCAGACTGGTTAAAGCCAGACCATGGAAAATCATTGGTAGTGTTGAATACGCTAGCAGTTAGCCTAAAAACGAAATTAAATGATTATAATGAAAATGTGAATCATTGAAAGAGAAATATTCTTACTTACACTGTATGAAGCCAACTATTCAATAGCGGTTTAACAGCTGACACATTTATATTTGTAGAACTTTTTGTACCATGAGAATATTCCATTTGAAGTCGTTCTCCTCTGCCAAATAAATTGGGTGCTTTTGCTCCAATAGTTGCAGAACATTCATTGTTTCCAACCATAGTGTTAATTCCACCTATTAATCGTCTCATTTCACGTACCGTAAAGGTGACCTGAAAGACCACGGGACTTGAAATTTCTCACAGGAATATCTAGTCTCTAAGATCACATTTTGTCAATGAACTGAAAAGAATTAAATCTGAGAAATTACTTATTTGTTGTTGAATTAGTGTGTAATTATATAGACCCACTTCAACGCCTTCTGGGGTGGCATGAGGACCTTCACTCGTATCAATGTAAACTCCGACGCTCCTAAAACATCCTAATGATTCTAGCTTTCCCTTGACTTTATGGACACGTATAATAACCTCTTGAAAATCTTTAGCTTTAAAGAGGTCTATTACTTGGTTTTTTATTATATCGTCTTTCGTTCGCTTAAGTCCATCTATGTGTACTCTGTCAACTCTTGTCTATATCATAAAAAGGCTTCAAGTTAATACATTTGTTGACAATTAGAACAAGATGAGGTTTCATATCAGGATGTAAAGATAAATATACCTTAACAGTTTGTAAGTTAATAGTCTTCTCTCCTGCTTTGTCTTTTTCAAATATGTTTTTCCTCTTATTAACATTTGCAAACTGCAAGCAAACATTGGTAAATGACACAAATTATTAATGTAATAAGAATGTACATTACTTTTTTCAAGATGTAAATGCTGTTTTTAACATAAACATATAATATTACTTACAGAATCTTCTTTTTCCCTGGGGTTGTGTTTTTCACTGGGAACGGCATGATTTAAATCTTGATTTAGTTTTTTCGGCATTGTTGTTTCCTGGAAACGAGAAGGTACGTTAATTTGTAAATAATAAGATGTAAACCATGAATGAAAAATATAAAAACGTGGATGGACGTACTGTGAAATAGATGAAAATAGAGAAAGCTAATACAAGTTCTAAGTAAAAGATTACATAGAAACGAATTATTATTAGAAATTACTCATGCTGTAAATTAATGTGCTCGATTTTAGGTTATAGCCCTTCTAATAATATGCACTTACCTTTGCGTAGACAGTTCCCATTGTTACTAAAATTAATCGTATACAATTTAATGAGAACTTACATTAAAATGTTATGCTGAATTTTGTCAAGTTCTCTTTAATATTTGACAATAATAAAAAGGGATAAATTTTTCAAATTAAATATTCAGAATGATTGAAGCTCAGCGGTGTGGCATTGCTATTGCTATTAACGATAGTGAAACATCGCCCTCTGCAATGCTGCATTACCATCAAACCTGCCATTGACAATCCACGCTAAAAGCGTAGAATGAGCTAAATAGAACCATTTAGACTTAGACTTAGACGACTTAGACCAAACTTTACAAACTGTACAATAATCATGTAATCAATAAATAATGTACTCAAACCATTGCTAGAAAGTAAATATCTAAAGTGTAAACTGAAAATAATATCTTCCTTAAAGAACCATTACAGTATCTTTATTAAGATGCGAATTATAGTTCAAATAACTTTTTATTATGGACAATTTAAGTATATGTAAGCACTTTGTAATGTAAATCAGGATTTTATTTTGTATTTAGAAGTTACATTATAAAACATATTCTATATGTATATAGAATTGATTTGTGTATTTTACATTACATAAAAATAGTGTTATCAATATCAGATATGGCAACTATAAATATATGTATATTTAAATAATGTCTCTTGTAACGGAAAGACGGTTATGTAAATACATGAAAGAATTGCATATCTTCAGAGTCATCACAGTATTGCCATAATTATCGTATCTTTGCCATAATTATCGTATCTTTGGTAGAGGTAGATCATGTTATTGTATCGATAAAAATATGCCTCATTCAAAACAAAAAGAATCATGTTTTAGTGAATGTTGAACAGTGCATCAAATCTGAATATAATACTAATTTACTCATCAATGTTAATCCTTATTAATCTGGTCATGTACAGGAACTTTAATAAGAGGAAGACTTATAAATCTATTTACAAACTTATGTTCCAGATAAATAGTATAACAGATCATGTATTGAACAATAATATACTATCCTGTTGTTTACACAATGTAACAAAACTTGTGCAGATCATGACAACAGTTGGTATTATATTTTTATATATATATGTATATATGTAGATATTCATTCCAGTAAAATACATATTAAATTGGACGTGATATACTTTCTTTATAACATTCCTTCAACAGTTATATAACTTATTTCTTACTCGTAGTACTCGTAGTAAGAAATAATATATTATTATATAATTTAATATTTAAATATAATATCATTTTAAAGCTTTCCATAACGAGAATTCTTCCTTCATTTTAAAATCGTTGATACAATTAATCATTTAGTAAAAATACATAATTGTTAGAGAATTAGTTTCTTATTAGGCATTATTTCTTTCTCTAATTTTGGCTTTACTATCCATATAATTATCGGCAGTACTTCCTGTCATTATCATAATGCAGCTGGACCAACTCTTGAATTTGTATTCGCAGAAGGTACAGGACTTCCATGAATTTCCAAATCAAATTCGGAATTTGACAAACTATTTCTCATAACTCGGTTCAAGCGATTGCCGTTCGCGGTTACTTCAGTGGATCTTCCGCACGCGCGATGTGCTTCTTGACGAATAATTGTCTCATTAGTTATATATGCTTCGCGTCGAATTCTATCGCGTAATTTTGGATTCATATCAGGAATGCACCATCGTATAAGTATCATTACGAGAGCGACGACGTTCTGAAATCATAAATTTAATTAATTCTAAGTAATAGAACATCTAATATTCACTTTCAAAAGCTGAATACGGGTGACAAATTACTATTTGATATTCACAAATAAGTAATGAATATTAAACAGATAAATATGTAAGAAAATCTATATACCTCGAAAACGACAATGAACGCTAATCTAGCAGCTAATACATGCCAGAACATAATTGTATATTGATATTTATTTGGAGAATTTGGTGGTTCTCTGTAGTCTGGATATCTGCATATGTCGACTTGTTCATGGGCGGATAGAACAAATGGCTGGGTTCCATTTTTTAAATCACTTGTGTTGAACTTCGACAGAGAATGGTCCAGAAAACCTTCTAGCGAATAATTGTCGGAAACAATGATTCGGTACACTAATCTTGGTATAAAATTCGATGTAAAAGCAATAATGAATGCCTAAAAAAACATGATTATATACACATATGTACACTGTAGTATGCAAAATATATTACTCATAAGTATTTCAACTCACATTAGTTATAACTGCGAGTTTGGAAATGGAATCAAGAATACGATACCATATGCCTATATCTATGACACGTTGTCCAACTGGTCTTCGATACATTATTAATAATTTTTTTGCATCAAGTCGCATCTCGAAAACGTTATTCAGTAATGCAAAAAATGGCGCTAACGGAAATGCAGCAACGAAAATGGTAACAAAGCCATATTGTAATACTAGCGTGAACAAAAGTTATGAAAAATCAGTAATACTTCTACGGTGGATAAAAAACTAACATAAATCTCATGTAGTTACCCATTTCCAAATATTCCGGAAATAAACTTCTTGGACCCCATTCTACTAGTTTATAGTCTTTGATCCACTGGAGATATTTTCTGGTATTAGTTTTTCTTTCTCCATTCGTCATAGTCATTCCAACATGTACTTTCAAAGTATTTAACCATTTGTAAAACAATGGAAACAACATTTCTAATATTGTATTCATTGCCTGTTTGCCAATCATAATGATGCTTAATTGTATACATAATTCCATAAGGCAGCCACCAGGTCCACATTCTTCTTGTCGATAATCGAAAAAACGATTGTAATTTCCTGGATATCCGACAAACTTTCCTTTGAAAAATGCTATATAAAATATGGAGGCGTAATAATTTACAAACTCAAGTAGATATATTTTTAACGTTAAACTATCATCGAATTCAGTTTGTGTTCGAAGCAATTCGATCTGTAACATTGAAAAACGTATTACAAGAGTAGACGAAAAATAAACATGTGCATTGTAAATCAATCGTTATCTGAAATACCTCTGTTAAATATTCAGCCAACCAGACGTAGATCCAATTGAAGACAATAATGCAACACAAATTGATGCTAGCTGCAGTAGCTGTTGTAAAGAGTATTGCATAACTAGTTACCACTGGATGACCATAAACACTTAACGCAGTTAACACAGACATTCTATACAGAACAACTCCCAACACAGCGGCCATGGCTATTGCAATCTATATTGTGAAATAAACTTTTTTATTTTGGATTATCATACAATATAACAACTATTTAATTCTTTAGTATTATGTAGAGCAAGTGTACCAATAATAAAACGACGGAAAAACTAAGGATCGTTGCTGGTACTCTCATTTTCCAAAACGGTACCTGCGGTTCTTCAGTATTTGTAATAATGTTAAGGGACCTCTTTTTGATATGAGCTAAACGCGCTAAGTACTGTGGTCGAGGATGTTCCTCTTGAGCATCTAAACCAGTCAGGTCCCATCGATGAGTTATTTCAGCCGAGTATCTTTTCCACGATTCCAAGAATAACGTAGCTAATAAAAAATAATAAAATAAATAATTACGTCATTGAAGATATCGATACGTTAACATTAATGTCATTGACACTCTAAATTAATACATACCCCATAACGACATGAATATTGAAAAAAATACGGTAGATGGATTGTCAAACAAATATGTGATTCTTGAATGCAGACAAGTCTCCTTCAAGTCCCAATATCCGCAAATGCGGTCACACAGGGGACACATTGAAATAGTACCATTACCATTGCAAACATCTTCACTTGGTTCATTGTAAAACAGAGTTAAACAACTATATATGAAACAGAGAAGGCCGACGATACTGGCTGGTATCAGCATATGTGTGTAAAATCCAAGCCAAGCAAAGTAAAGTCCAATTTTTACTCCAAAATATTCTTTGACGTAATCTAGAGGTTGATAATGAAGGCATTTTTTCAAACAGGCCCATTCGGTGTATAAGAGATATCTCATAGACTCTGGTGATTGCAGGTCTCCCTAAAAACATTAGTATTGTACTTTAGAAAAATTTAAACAAGCTCAATAAAAACTAAACAGTTATCTGAGACAAGTACTGTGCGGTACCTCGCACAGACCCTAATCCGCGCAGGTAGAAAGGACAAGGGTCACAAAGGTAAAGGTAAATACAGGGCCATTTTTTTGGTCGGACAGGACCAAATAGGACAATTAAGTCAAAGAATAAATGGTCAACTATAGTTTCATGAGCGTCGATGGCCCTACTAACAATAAGATCCGAAAGGTAAGGATACAACAAGAGTCCAGGTGGTAGTATTAAACACTAATACCTGAATGGCCCGTCTGATAACTGAACACCCTATCTATCCGAATACACGCAAGTATGCCGATTAGGGCAAGATAAGGAAATCCTACATATATATGCCGTTATGTGTCCAGTTCAAAGTCAAGCATTCGAACGAAAATCTCACAATGCTTTGAATATTTAGATGGTGCGGACAAAGGTATACAATGGATATGTATGAAACAATAGCACCTTTACCGGTAAGTTAATCCGTTGTAATAACCATAAGAAGAAATAACCATACCAAGGACCATTCCTTAACTGTTTTAGTACCACGCTTCAATTGGTAGTATGAAAACTGCGAAAACGGCTTAAAAAAAAGAGCGACCGTACTAAAACCGTTAATGACCATGGCCATTTAAACCAAGGTCTCCAACCTTTATCCTACCACGCCCCCCCCCCCCCGAAAAGAAAATTTTTGTCCGCGCCTCCCTATCTCTTATTTTTTTTATTATGGTATAAAAATTAATGTTTGCTTCCAGGTTGGAAACCGCTGATTTAAACCGTGAACTTGAGCGATATTTTCTCTGCAAAAACAAAAATATTCAGCTTACGTCGTGTAGTGGATAAGCGGCTACGTATGCTTTGTCTGAAATCAGCCTTTCTATTCCAAACGCAAAATCATCATCCATGGTCTCCGTAAATCTGGTTCTATCCAAAATAAATTGTACTATTCTAGCACGCGTTGCGGCAGTAAAAAAATTAGGCATATCTACGTCGAATAAATATTCTTTATCACGACTGTAAACTGCAGTGAAGTTGTGTTTCATTTTTGGGAAGATCGTTTGATCAACATAATATCTGCTCATAATTCGTTTAAATAGAGAATTGACTTCATTGATCAACGTGTTGCTACGGTTTTCAGGAATTTTCAAACTGTTTAATTCCTTCATTGGCAATCTAAGTTTTAATATTTCAGCATACCGTCTTAGCACTTCTCTCGGTGCATGTATCTTTATGAAATGGAGACCATTTGGTTCTGCATTCTCATATTCCATTTCCAAACCTTCCTTTTCCAAGCTCTTTTCAAACACCTAGAAATCAATGTTTAGTACCATATGGTTGTATATATATTTAACTAAAGCATAACTTACTCGTCTATATTCTGCACTGCGATGTGTTTGGGCTTCGGCATTGTATTCGTCCCAAACAAGAACAAAATCAATTGTTCGAATTTCATCTTGGAAATATAAACTAAACCCTGTTCTAGAATTTGAGACCTATGAATACGTCAGATTAATTGTTTCTAATCATTGATATGGAGCTTTAATATTCTGGTATACTTACAATTTCATTGTCATTGTCGGACTGTCGAAATTCTTCCATTGATATTGCACTATGCATAGTGTTTGTACTACCTAGACTTTCAACATCGTGTAATGCACTGCGAACACTTTGATACAATGTTTGCATAGATCCGACGTTTAAATTATTTGGTATCCAGGGCACAGTAACATCTTCATCGTCCTCTTCCATTTTAATCGAATAGATCAGTGGTCAAATAATCCTACTTATTTGAATCAAACAACTTATACTACATGCATACCAAATAAGCAGGATTTATGCAATTAAGAACAATAAATATAACTTGCAAACCTGCTTTTACAAACTTTGAACTAAACATATTCATAGCAAATTATATGGACATTGCTAGAAAATATATGTAACCAAAAACTACAGATAAATTATTATTGAGCAAGAGAACTAAATAAATATATACAGCAGCAATAATGACCATTACATAGTTAATTTCTACAAAAAAAGAAATAAAAAATAATACAAAGTCTCAGTCTAATATACATAGCGCAAACGTAAAAAAGCAAATTGCATATTTATTTATATACGAAATTTAAGAAAACTGCTAATGAAACTGTTCCACCATTTCTAAAATTTACTTTTTAACTAAACGTCAAATGCACGATATTCTTACAGCATTCTCATTCGATGGCCATCGAAAAATCTTTGCTTCCGGATGTTGTTAAGATACGGAGCAGGAAATTATTCTACATCTGTCCTCGCATTGTAGGTCCATCGTGCATACACATTTAACCTTTCTTCTTGTACGCACTGCAACACGTGTTTTAATTGAATCGTTTTATTGCATTTCTGCATTCATAACATTCACTAACTATACGAATATATGGTTTAGAGACGAGAAAATAAAGCATGATGTGACGGATTCGTCATGCGTGCGTGAATTGCAATACCATATAAAATTAGAGAACAATATACGCTAAATGATCACGTGGGCAATATATATACAGAAATAGAAATTATTTAACCATAATAAAAATATTTATTATACAATATAGACTAGGATGGAATTGAAATAAAGTACGATTTAGGTTTTTTAGTAAATTAAAAACACTTTTTATAGAAACACTAAATTATAATCAAGTAAAAATATTTGTGTGAAAGCACAATTTAGTATGGTTGTAAAATTTATTTATAACAAGAATATTATTACAATTCTTCAATGAATACTTATGAACGCAAATACTTTATTGGATATAAAAAATTGGTAATACAAAATTGTTCTTTGGTTTTATTATAAAGTTTTTTCCAGCTTCAACATGTATAAGTAGATAAATACTACTCTAATAATGTAAATAATGAAATACATGAATTGGTAACACAAATTATAGTTTATAATTATACGAATAATGTATGAATTTGTATAATATGTCATAATAATATATTTTACATTTCCTATACATTTAACATTTAAATGTTAAATTATCATTCTTTTTTAATTCAGTTGAAATTAGTGCATCTCCTATTATGTACAATAATTATAAATAATATCATAACTTATAATAAATCATACTTCTTGCATAACTAAGGAATTGAGCTCATCTTCTCCTGGGCACAAGACTGAGTCAATATTATAAAAAGCAGCATGTAAAGTTATCAGAAACCAGGATACACCTAAAACATTTTAAAAGTGTATTGTGTATATTCACACACAACAAGGATTTCTACTTAAATATATTTATGTTTTATTTACCGAGCACCCAAAAAAGTGCTGCACCAGCTCCCACCAGATAGAATATTGGCAATGAACATATTCCAACTAAACTGTATACCTGAGCCAATGTGAGTTTATGATTCAATACCATAAGTTCTTGTTTAGCATGGCGCTGTGAAACTTTGTAACATGTTCCAAGAGATGCTGCAACAGCGAGCAGCAAAAGCGGTGACGTTATCCTAGCATTTAAACAATATTATTCTCACAATTACATAATTCCATAATGAAATAGAAAAATAAAACCATATCTTACAAGCAATATATAACTAATCCAATGAACACGAATAAATAATTACTCTGGAAGTATTCAATATTTCTCACAACTCTTTTGCTTAATCTTGGTAAACTCGGTGGAGGCCTAAAGTTGCTTGTATTCAGAAATAAAGACCATGGTCTGATATTGGCTTTCCGATGTTCGATCCATTCATGAGCTTGTGGATATCCGATATTGCTTAGCGGTAGCTGTGGTATTTGTAGGAATTCGAGCCTATGTAGACATTAAAATGCATCGCTTTACAAAATGTCAACAATATGTTTACTTTAATCCTATATAAATAGTATCAATCGTGTATTTGATACAGAGAATTTCATTTATAGGGAATCCGTGTTTTTCTTCAAGGACATGATTTACAGATAAAAAGCGGTGAATACGTAAAAATTTTAGTTTCGAATTTGGGTTGATGTGCCATATCGCTAAAGCAGTGACAAGGAGGTGATTCATTTCCTTATAGGTTAGTAAACATCTGAAAGTTCATAAAATCAGTGTACGTTTTATTACCCGCTGCCAGATTTTTGTTTCTGTTGGGGCATTTGCATGTCACCCGCGATCTCGATTTCTACGTCTGCCATTCTTCCTTTTACTGTTCAAATTTGACAAAATTGATCACCGCGTGACAAGAAGCGACTATCTTCTGTTTTGCTTGTATTTGTTTTTTACGTGTAAATATCTAGCCTCGCATCCCCACCATGAGGCGTCTGCAGCTTCGTTTTAGAAGAAACTCGTCGTAGGGCCTACGACGTAAGCAGTAAAATTCCCATCATATCGCACATCGAACCACTATGTTATCCCCACCATCAAAAGCTGCTACACTAACACATCTACACGTTTACGCGTACAAACGCTACAGGTTGCAGCTGCTCGATAAAAATTCTTTCACTGCCTCCTTCGTAAAACTTCTTTCACGAAAAGGGCTCTTTGTCCGGTTAAGGTAAAAGACCTAAAAGATTTTTCCTGCTTCGCATGTTCGCTCGGATACTTTCATTTGGACAACCGTAAAGAAGAAAACTTTTCCTTGCCTCTTTTCGGGTGTGTTACAGCATATATGTATTGCATGCTATTTTTTTCTATATACTAGACGCTTCTTTTGAACTTATATATCACTACTGTGTCTTCTCTCACAAACACAGGAAATCAGAATACGCAATTCTCTTGTTTAGATTTCCTGAGTTTGACTACTTTACAAATATGTACATATAAATCAAGTATTATGTAGAAATTCTATTTAGTACCTGAATTCGTCATATAAAAGTCTTTGTATTAAACTAATTGTACGAATAAGGCTTCGACCGATACATCTACTGATTTCGTAAATTTTCATGTCCATGTGATTTTACAATAAGTTTTTGAATGACTGTATTTTTTATTTCAATTAGTGAAAGTGAAAATATACATTATAACACATGGTTTTACATATTACAGGAATATGAATGTTTTAAATGGTGAATGAGGTCATCCCTGCGTGGACAGGATTTGTTTGCATCGATTCTTCGTCAGAAGATCATCATCGCTTATTTTAAAGTGTCCTTCGATCTCAGGTCGAAACTTTCAAAGAAGTAAACCGTGACACAAAGTTTTTAGAATTTCTCTACGAATGGCCCTCACCCTCGGGAAGCATGTGCAGATGACGCTACTATGTACGACCATTGTGAGTAATTGGAGCCAATAGGAGAGCACGTTATATCGAATTCCATAGTCTCTTACTTCAAACACGGTCTGCGATTGGTCATCACAATTTCCCAAGTAACACCGGGCCACCCGCCATAACGAACGTAGCGTGGTACGAGAAATTATTTGAATGGACGTGTTTCAAAGCAATCGTGATTGACAAAATATTCCTGATTAGTACTAATTTCAGTTTAGCGTACGCACTACACACGAGAAAGTCGGAACTACCAGAAAACTTGATGGTGACATTTTGAAGACATGGAAGTCGCGCAGAAGTTCCATTTCGAAGCGTGCGACATACAGGACGAAGAGCTGAATATCAGCTGTCGTACGAACAGCTCCGGTTGTGATGTTGATGATATTTTAGATTCTTCCGCTGAAGATCTTGGATGTTCACCACTTCATCCAAGGAAATTATCGTTCAGCAATACTATGGACTGCAGTGATAGTGAAAGTATCAACAATCAGTCTGTGCTAACCAACAACAACAAGACCCCAGTCAGCAACGTGACAGGTTAGTAGCATTTTTCAAATTTTTTACACTTCCTAGTCTGTTTTTGCTAGTTATCTCAATTGAAATTTATTCGTAGAAGTACTATTTCGTATTGGTTCTACGTTGTTTACAAATACTTCTCTGCTAGAACCTATAACTTAGTTCTAAAGTTTCTGGCATTTCAAAACACTTTGTGGTGCATGCTGTTGCTACTATTAAGTATGAATTTCTTTTCTATAATTCTTTATACTTTTTATTACCTTAAATCATATGTCATATGATGTTTGATATTGTTAATATACAATGGTGATTTGTTTGTTTTGGTAATGGTCGATCACAATATATATCCTACCTTGGGTACTTTACATTTGGATCTTTTACTTTACATTGTTAATTGATAAGTAAATTATCTATATAAATAAATGTATCTATTTTTGAAATAGTGATTGTGTGTTAAGCATGGTGTGGCAAAATTGATAGTATCATTTGACAATTGTTTTACATCATGCGTATGTGTATATTTGCTTGGACTGTTTGAGAAGTAGTCAGTAAACATGATTAGACAGTGTACTGATGTTATCTCAGATTTTCAAATCTTCTCCTTTTCTATTAAATAATTAGATATTTATGATTTCAACAAGGTATATAGGTGCAGAAATAGTAATCATATCTTTTAAAGCTTGTATGTATGTATTATTTTATTTATGCTTATATTATATTAGTAGTTTGTTTTATCCTACCTTATTAATTTACATATCAATAATTAATCCTTCGTCAATTACATTTTTCACACATCAATAATTAATCCTTCATCAATTACATTTTTCACATGTCAATCCTTAATTCTTCATCAATTACATTTTTCACATATCAGTAATTAATTCTTCGTCAATTACATGTTTCATTAAAGGTTTTATTATATTCCTATCTGTAAGTATAATAATCCAATTAAATTTCCAGATAAGTTTTAAAAGTAATTGATACTTTCTGTATTGTCAATTTCTATTTTATTAATTTCTGTAGATGATACAGATAATTTTACGTGGGCTACTAAATTTGTGGTATAAATAAATATTTTGGAAATAGCCTTGCCTACCTTACTGACACAGTGTAGTATAATGGACAAATTTTTTTAAACAAATAATCACTGTGCTTAGATATCTTTCAGACCGCATAGAAAGCTGTCTATTGTTTTGGGGGAGAGCCAGCAGCTCTGCCCCCAAACCACCTTCCGCCAACTAGACTAACACAAACCTACTCCAATTTCTCTTTCTCGATATCCGAATTCCAAAAATGACAGAACCAAAACAAATATAATGCCCCAGGAAGAAGTTGCAGACTCGGATTAGGTTCTTAGAGAGATTCTATTAATCTGCAGAATACACACAATCTTCTGTTAACTACAAAAATGGATCTGGTCCATTTTCTTTCATCTCGTAACGCCATAAAAAGTCACGCATGTGATCAATAAGGGTGTCTCCTCTGATCAGCGTGTTTTACAATTTTAGATCCACCTCCAAATCTGCCTAGAGTATTCCCATGATTACGACTATGTTGGTAACATAGGGAGTGACACTGAAACATTAAAAAAACATTATTCAAGTCACCAAAAATCCATCTTGCAATTATCATTTTAATCGAAAAAGAACCCATTTCCAAAATTTCATTCGATTTGAAGCATGAACCTTTTTGGAATGTGTAGTACAAATTTTACATCAATTTAAGTAATAATTGTAAATGTGCCACATTATTAACAAATTTTTAATTATAGGTACATCGAGAATTAGGATTCCTGCACGTGAAAATGCGAATTCACAGAAGATGTCGATGGCATGTAGTCCACCTTATAAGCGTGTTAGAGCCTTGCGTCTATTTGATTCTCCAGCTACTCCTAAAACATTAATGGAGAAAAGTGCCATGCATACTCCATTTCCTTCCAAATGTACTAGATTATTTTCATTAGACAAGCCACGGCCTTGTAGCTACCAAACCAAAACTGACAAACCCGCAGCCAATGTAAATCCTTTTACTCCAAATGGAATGCTGTTAACAGCAAGAAAGCGGACAAGATCCAAACGTAGTCTTAATGGGTTAGTAACGAATATAAAAATATAATTAATTCTTGGTTTTTTAACCCTTTCCTTACCGAGTACACATCCGTAAGTAAGCGTTCTCTGTATCGGGAACCCATCTATAGTTCGTTATGCGGATTCCAATTATAATCGGCACTGGTATCCACTAGTACCGACTAAAATCAGAGTTGGTATTGAAAGGGTTAATTACATCAGTGTATGCATTTATATCAAGTTTCCTTTACTGTAATCATTTATAATTTTTTTCAGCTCTCCAGATATTGAAGTCACGAAGTTTGATCTCGCCGATTCTGACGACTCGGATAACGAGATAGAGCAAGCAACGAAACGCGTAGCGTTACAAGATTCTAATATTCCTAGATACCATCAGGAGTTCCACGAACTTGGTTTGATTGGTACTGGGGAGTTCGGGTCAGTTTACAAATGTATTAACCGTCTAGATGGCTGCACATACGCCATTAAGAAAAGTATTAAGCCTGTTGCTGGGAGTATTAATGAGAAAAATGCTTTAAACGAAGTTTACGCCCATGCTGTACTCGGAAAACACCAGCATGTTGTACGGTATTATTCAGCATGGGCAGAAGATAATCATATGATTATTCAAAATGAGTATTGTAATGGTGGTAGTCTAGCGGATGCTGTTGCCAACTTACAGAAAGAAAACAAACATTTCACTGAAGCAGAAATGCGACAACTTTTATTACATGTTGTCGAAGGTTTAAGATACATTCATAGCATGCAATTAGTACACATGGACATTAAACCTGGAAACATATTTATCTCGAAAGAGAAAAGGCTATTAGCGGTTAATTACGATTCCGCAGACGACGGATTTGACGAAGAAGAGACCGTCGAAGAAGAAATTACATATAAAATAGGAGATTTAGGTCACGTTACATCTGTTAATAACCCCCAAGTCGAAGAGGGAGACTGTAGATATTTGCCGACCGAAATATTACAGGATGATGTTAGTCATTTGTCGAAAGCTGATATATTCGCTTTAGGACTAACTGTTTATGAAGCAGGTGGTGGCGGTCCGTTGCCTAAAAATGGGCCAGAATGGCACGATATTAGGAATGGAAACTTAAAAGAATTACCGCATTATAGTCGTGACCTCAACGAATTACTTAAGGTACGTAGAAATATACAGGGTGGGGCAATAACTATTAGCACCTCAGATATCTTTGAAACTACATGTTTCACAGAAATATTTGCTGAAACAAAATTGCACAGTACGAAAGGGGCCATCCGGTGGCGATAATAGTTTTTTGCAGGTGGACGTACTTCGGACATTTGAAGGTCACCTTCATTTTTTTAAATGGAATGAGATATTTCTTAATACATCAATCGATGCAGCGGGACATTCGTTATAAAAAAGTACTAACCTATGTATGTCGAAAAGTTAGTAGTTCAGGAGATATTTCAATTTAAATAACTCCAAAATACCATTACTGTCGTACTAAGACGTTAGTGTTTACTTACTTGTGTAACGTCTCGGTACGACAGTAATGGTGTTTTAGAGTTATTTAAATTGAAATATCTCCTGAACTACTAACTTTTTGACATACATAGGTTAGTACTTTTTTATAACGAATGTCCCGCTGCATCGATTGATGTATTAAGAAATATCTCATTCCATTTAAAAAAATGAAGGTGACCTTCAAATGTCCGAAGTACGTCCACCTGCAAAAAAACTATTATCGCCACCGGATGGCCCCTTTCGTACTGTGCAATTTTGTTTCAGCAAATATTTCTGTGAAACTTGTAGTTTCGAAGATATCTGAGGTGCTAATAGTTATTGCCCCACCCTGTAGTTGAATAATAGTTGAACTTAGTGATGGGATTTTAGACGTTTCGAATCTGATTCGAAACTTAAACACCAGAAGTTTCTGCAAATCTTGGAAATCTTGATTGTATTGGTGGTCTTGAAAGTCTTGATCCTATAGAGACACCGACGCACGAGACGCGACAATCGACACTCTGCGGCAACATGCACTGTCGACCAGTCGTCAGCAGGCAGGTAGCCAACGCCCAGGTCGCCGGCGACCACTAGGTAGCAGAATAGATACTATCTTGTACGCACTTGGTCACAGCGACTAACGAAAACATGAGCGACGCAAGGGAGACTCGTTGAATTCACTTGACGCTTCCATGCAATAAAAGTCTTTTTTGGCAACCAGACGACTACGTGCATTAAATGAGTTTTGATAGACAAAAATTTATTTTAGAAATTGGATGATTAGCTTATTCCCATCACTAATTTAACCCTAAGGCAGCGGAGAATTTTGTGTATGGCAGCAACAGAATTGAGCATATATTGCCCAAACTGACTACTCGTAAGGACATGGCACATGGGTAGCTCAGACAACGACCGCGCACGCGTTCGTTTATATCAGTGTTTGCTAGCCACACGTATACACAAGGAATTGCCTACTGCTGAATTCACGCACACTGCTACAGCTCTCTTACATAGAGAAATATTGCCATACTCCGCTGGCCCAGGGTTAAAAAGATTTACATGTTTTATTTAAGTGCAACATTAACGTATCTAAAAAAAAATTACAACTAATATTATTCTTATTCTTTAAATTTAGTTAATGATTCATCCGAATCCTGATATGAGACCTTCAGCAGGATGCCTTATTCAACACAGAGTACTATGTCCATTTGGAAATAAAACAAAAGCTCAACTTCGACATGAGTTGAACGCGGAGAAGCTGAAAAATGAAATTTTATCAAAACAGCTCCAAGAAGCGGCAAAATGTTTAAAAACCATAGCCCCAAATGTGGCCGCCATTAATAATTCACTGAATGCTGGCGGTGGCTACAAGTTGAGACCGACGCCAACAAGGACATCGACTCGGGTTGTTGGTAAAAAGGTTAATCGAAGTAATAGCACTACAAATTTTTGAAAATTATGTGTTATATTTTTGCTGGACTAAACGAGGGAAAAGGGGAGAGGGAGGGGGGTAAAGGTGCTTAAGGAATATATGATTTTTTTAAGTGCCTTGATATTGTGATATGAATTAACTATAGTATGTACGTGAAAATATTGATCGATATTTGATAATATGGAAACGAAATATACAGAGTGAAATTGCGTAATAGTCATGGGTAAATTTTCTTGCCACGATGAAGGTATTGCATCTATTGCTAATAATTAATGGATGGGTAATACAGTAATTTAATACTGTTACTTGGTAACAGTAAGTATTTTGTGTTCCATGTTTTTTTATGTCAGACAAGAAGTAGGTATTAAAACGCGTAAAAACATCTATTTTTTACACAAAGCAAGACTAATTTTACCTGCATAGTTCACTATGTGCCTTCAATGTTCTTGTTACAATGTTTACTTCCTCACTTTGCACGATTTCTATACATACATTCATTTTACAGTAGTTCTTTTTTGTCGTCCAGTCAACAGTATTATGAAATGAGAAATGTTAAAAAAAAAGTGCAGACACTTTTCGTATCAGTTATTAGTTAATGTATTGACATATCATTGCGTGATATTTGTTCTTTCCATTCTTGTTTGAAAATTAGTGTAGTGAATAATTGAAAATACTAACTAGTAGACTGCAACAAATTATTTGCTACAAGCACATTGTATTTTTATATATAGATATTTACATATAGTAATAGTTCAGTGTTGTATATCGTCTAATTAGTAATTGGTTAATTCTCTGGTACGTCTGTATTATCCATCTTTCGTTATTATTAAGTTCTTGTCAAAATGTTTAGTTCATTAGCTTTTTCTTTTTGTTTATAATCAGGCCCTGGATGACTAAATACAAAACCGCTCTTTTAGATGTATCAATCAACTTTTATACATTTTCGCTGCATGAATTTTATAAGTTTAAAAATCGTAGATGTTTGAATACAACAATTTAAAATTGATATTATACACTGCCTGCTTGTACAATATAAATTTTTAGTCACATGGATAAATACTCACTTCTTTATTTACTAATATTGATAGTCATCATCTCTAGAACTTCATCTGAGCATACTTCCTAGCCCTAAGAATACAATTTCACTCTGTGTGTGCTTGATAACAAAAACTAACTTACACTTAAAATCTTAACTGACTAAAGAGTGACCCATTAAACGTAAAATGTTTTAAGTTTAAATTATTTTTATAATATTTTTTTATAGTCCTATATCGTCTTTAGCATGCTCTGGAATTCGTATTATACAATTTTCTCTCGTGTTTTTAATATATATATATTAAATAAGTACTGATGTATAGTAATCCGCCTTTCTATAGTATAGATGGTACTACTACAATTAGCTGTTCTTTATTTTATTTACTAACATAAAATTCTAAAAAACATGGATTCGTTTCAGTTATTAAATATGTAATCAATTTCGAAAGTGTTGCATACGGGAGAAATTATCGATGAAATTTTCTACTTCGAGTTTTCCTTGTAACAAAATTCTGTTTTTCTTTTTTAATCAGGAATGTCAAAGTGGTTTATTAGAATGTTACGAAGATCTGTATCATATAATCGCATTTTTTGAATACCCTTCTTCCTTAGTTTGCCATCAAATAGATGTCTCACATGTAAAATCACTTGCTTTATATAGCTAATAAAAAGGAATCAAAGTCTTCGTACCTTAATTTAACATTCTCGTGTCACTGAGCATGCTAATATGTGATCTTTTTATATTTGCATTACTGAAGCATTTTGATATTTATATTTAAAAAAAAAAAAGGAGAAACGAATATAGCATGTATAATGCATTGCATTACTGTTTACGTAGTGAACAACAATCAAACAGAAGATCCGGACAGCATACTTTTAGTATCATTAGTATTTTGTTGTAGTTTGCGTTGCAAACTACGTATTTATTTATCATACGAGTTTGTTGTTTTTTGAATTAGGTCCATTGAAAATTTTCCTATAACATTATCAAAGTGTTAGAGGTAATGCGATCATAATGTTAGTTCCCTGAGTCTCGTAATTTATGTGTATCCTCGTTTACAAACCAATGTTATTGTATTTAGTGATATACCGCGCTATGTATAAAAGTTAAAGAAGTTTTTTTAAGAAACACGTCTTTTTGTTAAGCTTCTATTCATGTGTGTGTGTGTGTGCGTGCGTGCGCGCGTGTGTGTGTGCCAGAAAGGGTGGATCCCGACTTTTGGCAGTAAAATATGTGCTAATGTGCCACAGTTACATACACTGTGAACTGTTGTTTCATTAATCTTATTATTATTATTATTAATATTATTATTATATTATTATAATAAATGATAATTAACACCCACTCTTTAAAATTCCTCATTTCCAGTGTTCTTAGGAGAATAGTACATTAACTTGAGCAATAAATTCATTCATCTTTTAGTGTTAATAACAGGTATGATTTTAAAATGTTACACATGTGAGTCTGTATTGATGTGATAAAAAGAGAGTGAATCGTTCAATAGTACTATATTTGAATTTTAGAATCTAAGTATATTGTTTATGTTTAGCGATATTTATTTATAAATTAAGTATAAAATAATATCGGCTTACTATTTATTCATACTAAAGTATGTATTAGGATAAGCATCTTTATTAAGTCTTATACTTAAATTATTAAAATTTTGTATTTAATACATTGTTTTACTTTAAAAATGGTAAAAAGAAATTAACTAGTATTATTGAAAGTTCTTTTGAATCTTCTGAGAAGGGACCACGCATGCGTGATAGAACGAAAATTGACAGTACAATACAATACTGCCTCCTTGTCGGCTTGTAACCCGTGAACCCGTCTACCCATCTGATTGTGATGCAGTAACGATCGACGCATTGCTTGTATCTATAAACAGTCAAATAAAATACAGCTACAATCAGAAAATTAACTGTTGTGCATTTTCAAAAAATATTAATGAAAGTACATTTTACATTTATTTCTCGTAACGATTAAAATAACATTTCTGTTGTTTCATAAAGTTTTCGTATTTAAACATCTGTCAGTGCAAAACAACGTGTAAATACATGTAACATTTATATTTTATCGATTATAAATAAACTTCAACTGGCACAGAAAGCACTTTTATTTTTACAGTTTCTTGCAATTTCGTAAAATTATGAGAGAAATGCGACATGAATCTCGATTTCGTTTGTGAATATTTAAATAGGTCACAATTATATATATTTCAGCACATGCTGTTCTTTCACGTTTTCCTGCATTAGAAGTTTTATAAATAATGCTTTTACTTAAGTGCATCTATTTTGTAATTTGTACTTATATATTCTCTACTAGGACTATTAAATAAAGTATTTTCGCTAATATTGTAGTGGTATATATTTTATTAAAGATTTGTTTGTAAGAGAATGATATAGATACTATTTATATATACTACATATAATAGTTATCATAAGATTGACATAGGACATAGACAATAAGATATGTCTGCTTCATTTAATTATACGATTTTAAGCATGTTATAATAGGATTATGTAGAAACATAAATAGTATGTCATCCAAGCCTGCACGTACAGAATCTTGCCATGCAGAAGCTGCATGAAATATTCTTAAAGAAGATCGAGAAAAAAATGCTGCGTTTGGCTGAACTTGTTTATAGGCCTAACAGTATAATTTTTATGCAAATGGTTCGAATCTTTTTTATCAATATTAACATTATTCATTATAGAAATCATATTTCATTTCTATACCTATATACCTTGTTAGTTAAATTTAATAGCATTACGATGGTAATAAATGTTCTTTATGTATTGCAGGTATGTTTTAAACTAAGCAATAATGTATTTAAAACTTCCACAAGAAGGCCAACAAAAAAAAAGGCAAAATGAACTTTTATATCGATATGGGTATTTTTTATCCATGATTTTATGTATGATACTTGCGTCTATTAGACCACACTTGGGTAAAACAAATGGTACTTTCAATCAGACACCTGTATTTCTATCTATAATGCAGCTTTGTAATTATGTGTATTACAGGTGTTTTTAACGGGAATATCATAATTCGATATTTCGCTGTGCCTTTAACGTACCTAGAAGCAGGGTTGATATGTGATCCCAAATCACTGTACCTAACATTAAGCAATGCTCCTCTTTTGATATTTACCATGACCTTCATATATATTTTAATGCCCTTTTTGATGAGATTGGGAGTGTGCATGTTAACTTATGCAAATGTCAATGTTTGGCTATTAAAGGGAATGGAAGTAAAGAAACAAAAATATTGTTTTAGCGATGTTACATTAAATGTAATTTCAAACACATAGATTATTATGAGCTTTTATATTTTAGGTGCTTTACTGTATGCCGCCTCCGTTTAATACAAGCCTTGTTTTATGCCGATTAGCACAAGCAGACTTATCGACAAGCATTGTAATAACTTTAGTTTCTCATTTTGGTGGATTATTTATATCTCCTGTACTATTGTACTTTGTGGTAAACTATCGTTAGACTTTTTATAATCAGATTAAAAATTTTAGTTAGCACTGATTAATTTAATGAAAAATATTATTTCTGTTACAGTTAGGGGCGTCTACACCTCCTCTTGTCGGTGTAAACATTAAAGAAACTATTTATAGTACAATTGTACCACTAGCTCTTGGTATCGCAATCCAAGTATATATTTTGAAATATGATTTCTGTTTCAAAATTAAATCGCCATGGTTTTCCCAAGGATTGTTATTGGCTACAGCGTACCATTGGTTCTGTGATGCTGTTTCAGTGGATGCATCATCTCTACAAGCCAGTGATGTGTTATTATGTATATTAATTGGTGAGTTTGTTGTTGTTACCTTTTGTAACGTGTCTATCTATGTAAACAGAAAATTATTCAATGTAAAATGTTGTGAACATTGCTGTACAATTCTGTCACATGTTTTCATTCGGTTGACATTTGAATATTGTTCAAAGGGTATTTCAATCTATAGAGTGACATTTTAATAAGTTAACTTTAGAGCTTTTCTGCTATAAAACTAAAAAATGTTTATTATCGGATTTTTTTATACTATTTTATTTACATGTCAACAATCAAGTAGTGAAAAAAGACATTCATAAATTCTTGTTTAGTACAAGTATAGCTACAACATGCACCATAATGAAAAGAGTTACAAAAGTAAAAAAATTGAAACATTTCAATTCAATTCTTGAATAGTGATTCTTGTAATTTTGTGCACATTATAAAATTGGAATACATATATATATAGTAATTGTTTTGACAATTGTGGTACCGACTATAGAGGCAGGTGTACCAAAAGTATTTTCATCAAGTTTGAAATTGTAGCGTGATCCGTTGATCACGCGAACATAGTTCCGATTGGTTCATCATGATAGCCAATTTCGAAAACAGTTTAGTTTGAAGGAACGCGTTTCAAGTTTTCAGTACTGTACTCGTATCTAGAGTACGCTTTTTTTGAATTTCAAATAACTGTGAATACGTAAATTTTAGGAATTCACGGCTGTAATTCTAGAAGTACAAACTTTTTAATTCTGTAATGAAGACATTGCAAAAAAAGAGTACTCCTTTGAGTATATGTGTCTAAGCAGCTAACAGTGTACTAAATGCATGTATCCCTCAGTCTATTATTAGTATCAGCATTTTTTATGTTCAAGCTTGCGTGGGACAACTATTTGTTAGCTGCTTGTGTTGGATATTGGGCTCTCGATGGTTACCTCGGGACATTTTGCTAGCTGCACTTTTTACGAGTACTCACAAGTCGGTTGGTCTTGGTAGCTGGGTCTTACGTGGTGCTTACCATGGTTCGGCACATGGTCCAGCAGTAAACTTACCATTGTCTATTCTGCCAGTTGCACAATTATTATTAGGTAGTTTGCTAGCTAGTTGGTTGTCCCCATAATATGTAGGTATGTATGTTATGTAGGTATAATATAAATAACCTCATGTTTAGTTTTTGTATTAGTTATTTTCTGTTATAACAGAGCGCATATCTTTCTATTCAGTTTCCAATGTTTCAACTAATTTTGTAGTTGGTGTGTAATTACTACTCCTAGTTACTACTTCTACTAAAAACTAATATTATTCTTTATAGCAATTTCAAATTGGAGAACTTTAAAGTGTTTCGCCATCTGTTAGTAGACCGTGGAAGCAACATATAGAAAATTATTTAATATTGACCAAAAAATTTATAGGAATTGTATTAAATATTTTCTATTTATTTCTGTTTAATATAACGAATAAATATTTTGAATTTCATTGAACTGAAAATTGTGCGTGTGTATATGTATATAAATTCTTTTAAAAATTTTGCAGCATCCAATATTTCAAAAAACGGTATCCTCGAAACTTCATTTATTACACTGCACTGTTGCTTTATAAAGCTGTAAATTTGAAATTGAAAGAGGCAAAACAATGGATAGGTGTTTACTCCAAATTATTTTCAAAATGTATCAAATAAGTTTATTTATATGTATAACGAAATGCCGAAGGCGTTGAAACATAGTCTGTGATTTTCTTTCATCTACGATTCACGTAAAATGTATTCGTGCCGCGGTTATTGCAAAATTCAATACTTACCTTGGAAACTAATCTTAAGAGATTTTATATAACAATTATATGTATATAATTTTGCTCAGTGTATATTAAAACAACTATCGTAAAATTATGCACGAATAAGCTTTGTTTTTTTTTCAATTCTAATCAACTTAGTGTTCATTGACATTTGATAAAAAGAAATCATGACAATTATACATTACACTGTACATCATTACAGGAACAATCTTTAAATAGTACATCAAGTGAAAGTAGAAAAAAGGAGAAAGAAAACAAAAAAATTACACTACTTCGAAGCGTTGTACGCTATTATCTTATGTAGTAATTATTATAATAAATTGTATTTGTATCTTACAAGTTATAAATATAGTTTCCTCACTTTCGATTGTAAAATTTCTGAAAATTATAAGTATTCTACTTATTCCTAAAAGTCTGGCTACTGTTTATCGTAGATTTATATCTTTGAACAAAATAACAAGAGACAATTTGTCATAGTTCTACTATGAAAGAAAGAGGACTTTGAATTCAGAATAAGATGTTTCCCATACAAAACATAGCGATTTTATTCTACAAATAATGGGATAAATTTGGTTAATTTTTTGTTTTGTTGTTGTTGGAAACTTGCATATCATTTTTTTCTATTTTGTGACGCGCAATCCGGCACGGTATATACTTTCTTTTTTCTTTATACCGTTATAATGCGCACACGCATATATTTAATAATATTAACAAATAGTGTAACACTCATGATAACGTGTATGAGCTTGTAACCTGACTCTTTCGTGAAAATCATGGCATTTAACGAATCAAACGATGGTGCAGCAGTGGCGCAGGCGCTGAGCATCATGTATTGATTTGCCCGTATCATCACACAGTCATTGTAGCTGGTATCGAGTTTTTGTCACGAATAACGCTGACGCTGCTATCGCCGCCAGCTACGCGATTCGCCATCTTCATCCTCCTCTTCCTCGTTTTCCTCGAGAAGTAATGCTTCGTTACCCTATCACAAGTGAACATTTATTATTTATAAGCATCGTTTCTTTTACCCAGAGCCATTAAGAACAAGTAAAGAACTTGAGATTTGAATCTTATAAATACACAACTGCATTCTGGGTACCTTTGTTTCAACTAATTATTTCAGAAATGCTATCGAACTATAAAGTAAAAAGAGAATATTGTATCAGGTGATATGCCTACAATGTTTCTCTGTCTGAAAAACTTCTAAAAACTTACTTCTAAATCAATTTCTTCGTCAGTGGTAGGTGGCGCTTGTTCAGAACGCGAAGAAAGTTGTACAGATGAGTTTGTATTGCTACCACCGCCACCACGATGCAGGTGCTGTCCAGAGACCCATGTAATAGAAAGTAATCTATCCTGAAATGTGCGTCCCTTTACTAAAGCTACCTCAGCTTCTTTTCTTGACTTGAAATTGATCACAATTGAAGGCGTTGCATCGTCTACTATTTGATTCACTATTTCTCCAAATTGCTGAAACAAACGCAAATATAGCAATTAATTACTAATAACATCTGGTGTGCACGAGCATAATTTGAAATAATTCTAAATATGCAAAAAGGATTCGTTCTCCAAGCGCGTAGTAAACGTAAATGAATTCTTACTTGAAAATGTGTTAAAACTTCAGCCTTTTCTTCGGTTTCATAACCAGAGACTAGAAGACTTGTCGGTCTATGATCTACTGAAACATGAGTAAAACTCCCTCTGCCACGACCCCTATATGATAACGCGTGGGCACCTCGTGTAACTCTACTTGACCGTGTACCTCTACCAACGGTTGGACCTGCGTTTAAACCCAACGCAGCAGCTTGCGCTCGCAGCTCGTTTAGTCTTTTTTGCAACTCCCCGGCATCTTGCCCTTCTTGTTGTGCAGTCATTAAGTCTAATTCGGCATCCAAAATCTCTTTCTGAGTTTGTTCTCTAGATTTCGCTTGTGACTTATTCCCACCAATCTGACCGTTCGCCGCCAGATCTTTGCGTAAATTGTCAATTGATTGTTGCATGTTCTTTATCGTTGCCATAATTGCATCCTTTTGTTCTGGATTCTTTTCAGCTTTATCAATCAATGCTCGTATCTCTATCAAATGCTTGTCTAACAATTCCTGTTTCCGTTTACGTAAATCGGCGGTTAATTTTAAAGCCTCTTTACGCTTCTCCTCTTGTTTCTTTTTTAAGGTTTCCTTAGCGGCTAAAATTTCTTGTGTTTTTTTTATTGCGAGAACCTTTTCTTCCCTAGTGGGAGCGGTGGTAGTTTTTGGCGATGTCGGGACCAAACTTTGCGTGACTTGCTGCTCTTCGGTTGAACGACGAGTGGGAATATATTCATTCTCTTCGGTTTTCGCTGGTGTAGTTACAGCAGCGCCTAACCGTTCTTTTACAGAAGGACGGCATCCTGAATAAAAGGAAATGTTAGATGAAATATTATTTAGTCATAATGACTTCTTTAGAAGAGAAACGTGAAGCGTATGAATCTAACGTTATACATATGCTTTGCTGTTTTGAAAAAGGTGTTGACTTACCTGGCGGTACATTCTCAATGGCTCCACCAGCTGTGTTATTGTTAACATTGTTATGCCAAAACACTTTGATAAATCTATTATTCAACACAGCCTCGGTACTTCTGTACGCAGCTTTTGCTTCAGCAGGCAGCTGGAAGGTAACCAACGCTCCCTCAGGATCTCCGCCGAAATTAACTTGGATATTTACAATTTTACCGAATTTCGAGAAATGATTATTTAATTGGGTTATATTGTTCAGAATACGGGGAACTTTTTTCAATTCTAGGGAACAGTTGGCTGGATTATGCACCACTCGTTGTTTTGGTCCAAGACGATTGAAATCGAATGCTTGTTTACGCTTTAAGGGGTTCGTTTGAGTATGCGTGATTTCAGACGAGTTAGTATGTGGAATTACTGGGACACTAATTAGTTCTCTTTGTCCCCTCCCATAAATACCAGGTCCCGGTTGGGGATGTCTACCCCATGGCATTCGAGGCTCCATGCTTGGTGCATCCGGATTATATTCGGCAAATGCATCTGTAAAAAATTTTAAAGATTAGCCATCGCTACACATACGAATTTACTCGGTAGTAATATGAATTATATGAAAGTGCTGTTCGCATTTTCTGATCCCTCATAGTGTTTTCTATATTTTTTGCAACTATTCCGTAATACTTAAAAATTACGCTTGAATACATTCCGTACTGGACCAATTTTTGATTATTTTCCGTTCAAGCCACGCTACTCTACTCTTTAAGAAACTCTTACCCATATTGGAGTGATGTTGATTCCTTAAATGAGGTGGAGGTAAACTAGCAAGAGGCAGGTGTTGTGGTGGAGCATTTCCATTAGGACCTTGAGGTGGTTCTGGTACTGCTGTTACAGGTACAGTTCCTGGTGCTTGCGCACTATGTGGACCAAAAGTCAAAACACGACTTAAAGCTACGTCTTCTAATACAACTGGATCTGTACCATGATCATAAGGACACAGATCACCTCTCATGCAATATCCTTTTTCTGCAAATATAAGTCAATGAGTTTATAGCAATGTATCTTCTCCACTAGTCTTTATAGAATAATTAAACACAAACCATCAAAATCTCTGCACCGCCTCTTTGTCTGGAATCCTGGTTGGCTATTTGGTACATTAGAAGCGACCGCGACGACGCTTTGAATTGACTGACTAGTAGTAGATAACCGCATGTCTACGTCTCCATGATTACTATCCTGTGTCGGAGTACCTCCGCCAGGACTCCCCTCGATCCTATCCGTTCTGTCTACATCCATCCTATCGGAACGGTCTATCTTCTTGCGATCTAACGATCTTGATCGAGATCGAGATCGAAGAGGTGTTGGAGACCTATTCCTAAATCGCGCTCGATGATCACGATTATCAGGACCATCTCGTATTCTCGGTCGTATAGGTGACGTGCTACGACTTCTACTCCGTCTGTAGCAGGCAGTAGACATTGTAAGTAACGATAGTTAATTACATTCAGTATATTAATATTTAATAGAGGCATGCGAGAACCAGAAAATGTCGGGTCCGGGCGGATCGAGAATTTTATTCGGGAGTAGTCTCGACCATCAGGTTCTTGCACATCTCTACTATTTAAATAAAAAGGATTTACAAACCTTCTGTCATGTCGTCTTGTATTTGGTGGTGATTCGTTCCTCCACGGTCGACTCCTATCGCGTTCTCTATCACGACGAATGTGTTCTCTACTTCGAGACCTACGTCTATCTCTCTCCCACGAACGTGAACGTGATCTTGTCCTGGATCTCATTCGACCACTTCTGGAGTACAAACTTTACGTTAAGGATTTGTTGTGAGCTTTTCTGTTACTGAGTCACATATTGGAAAATGAATTTTTTTTAAATGAAACTACAGACTATCTACGGACAATCACAATCGAGTTACTTTCCCATAATCATCTCTTTCATACAGTAAGTTTTTTCTTTTATAGATAGAGTTATATGGAAAAGAAAGTCAATATTATTACTTCCTGTTGTCTGTAATTTGACAAAAAAACAAGAATTTTCCTTGAAACGATTTAATATCTCTTTGCTAATGAAACTTACCGACTTCGAGAACGTTTTTCCTTCTCTTTGTCAACTTTTTCAGAATCTGATTTCCTAGTTTCACGTTTCCCTATTGGCATAGGTGCAGATCCGTTTATTTGGAGAGGAGCAGGAGGATTTGTATTGATAGACGTAACAGGAATTGTACTTTCAGTGATTTTTTCAATTGCTAACACAGGTGGTGGTGGATTTACACCAGGTGGTGTCCCACCGCCATCTGGATCATTTTTTGCAGGCGGAAGTATATACTCTTGAGTTTCCAATGTTTTAAACAGTAGCTCTACAAAGTTTTTGGTTTCTGCGAAGATGATAGAATGTTAATCGGTACGTTTAGTCTGCACAGATACTACTATTTTGTCTATAGTAGATGTGAATATACCTTGCTGCAGAAAAACATCAAGTTGTTCAACCATTCCACCTCGCAATTCCTCCAATGTTTTATCTTTTTTAACAAGAGCATATACGTATTTTGCTAATGCAGCAGGATCGGCATCACAACTGTAAACATAAGTAAATAACATTGAAACTTGATAGTTCTTTTAAAACATATTTTGTAATATATTACTTTACTACCTATCCAGCATGTACTAACAGATAACATTTATGTAACACATAGATCATTAATGAGTAATAGAATGTAATAATTATTGACATTCACTTAGTTCTGGCATAAAATGATAACATTTCTCATAAAGTTTTTAAGTTGCTTGATAACGATAAATGAGTAAGTCACAAGTTAAGCGTTACGGTTATTTGTATAATTGTAGTTCATTCATGATAAGCCAACAATCAAGTCATTAGTGGCTATATAAAAAATGTGGTTAGTTGTAACTTATTCATTATTCTGATTAAATGTTCATTGAACAAACCATTGATAATTAGAAGTATTTGTAAGAGCAGGTCTTATGTCGTGTAAACCAATACGATTAATATGCATGTAATTAAACTGAAAGAAAACATGATAATTAACTATTACTGTCATCAAATCATTATGGAATAAGTCATTAAGTTATTTATGTTGAGAAATTACGAAATGAAGGAAATTTAGCTTCCACAGTATTGGAGCAAATACATTTGAAGCCGATGGTTTGTATGGAATTGCAACAAAATCAAATATGCTGCTTATAATTACACGAAATAAGTTTGGATACAAAATACACGAGAAATATATTGTGGACGGGCATATTGTTGTTCGCATAGTTGTTAGCGATGAGCATGATGTAAATCTGGTGTGGTATCGTTGTTTGCTGAGATCTATCAACGATCATTTAGAAACAGACGAGTTTACCACACGTAAATATAAATCTGCATGGGGTATAAAGCATAGCACATGTACGGCCATTTACAACATCAAATGCATACACATACACCTAAAACTGTACTCGGGCAAGCTGGCCTACTTACAGCGGCTCCAAGACGGCGGTCAGCCACGCCTTGAATTGATCCGGATTCTCTATTATCATTTTCAGTGAATTCGCGACAAAAAACTCATGGAACTGTTCAAAGACACACGTTAATTACACAATATCTGGGCGGGAATAAGTACTCTCCTAAGTAAAGACAGTCGCCATTCTGAAATCTCACTCCTATACACACACCGTTCACATAGATAGAACGTAAAGTTTCTAGAAAATATTACAGGAGTCGCTGGCAGCCGTTAGGTAGGTTAGGTACGCTTGTTGGTTTATCGGCATTAATACAGAGCATTCTTACAGAGGCGAAACTCCGACGTTTTTCGAGAATTAATTTCTAGTGCGCATGCCTCATAGGTTCATACCCCATGAACATAGCTACAAAATTACGTAAATTTGCCAAAATGTAGGGATATCGACGTAGGTCGACCAATATCGTCAACTTCCGGTGCGTCATCTTTGGTATTTTCGAAAAGAAAAGAATATCGAGAAAAAAACAATCTAGAGAGTACGAACGCGTTTGTGGTAAAGTCAGATGTATAAATAATAAATCAAAGGCTACAGCACGGTGCATTATACAGGTGTGCCGACTTAGCATCTCTGTAACGTTGACGTTTTGTTATAGATGGGTAGTAATTCCCCGGCCGCCGCCAGGTGGCGCAAGGACATGGGTCCCGTACGTGTGCGAATGAGTGTGATTGTGTGTATGACAATTACGTCAGCAGCGCGTCCGAGTACACACAATCTCATTCGCACACGTACGGGACCCATGTCCTTGCGCCGCCTGGCGGCGGCCGGGGAATTACTACCCATCTTTTTCAATTTCTGAGGGAAGTCGGCACACCTGTATAATACACCGTGGGCTACAGTATGTACATGAGGAGATGAGGAGTTTCATATCTAGTGTTACCTTTATGTCATTGAATACGTTGATAACAGATACGTAATGGTTATGCTGAAGACGGTGCAAGACGGTGTTTGGAAACGGTGTTTTCCAGGTGTTTAAAATGGACCAATAAGAAGTCTTTCTCTTGATCAGCCCTAGGCATAACTCTAACCAATATTGGCAATTGCATTGTATAATAATTATTGTATACATTGATTATATTTTTGTTGTTGAAATCACTGAGAATACAAAAGTAATGGTGCGATAACGGAGAATATTAATAAATATACTTCTTTTAGTACACTGAAGATACGACATAATTTGTAAACATGTTTCATGTTCGCGCCATTTATAATTACATTACACAACAGAACAACAAACAACGGAAGTATCGACAGCAACAAAAACTATTTAATGCAAATTTTTTAAAGTTTTATTAGCATAAATAATGTCATATTTCATTAATACAATCTTGTAGAATTTTAAATTGAGTTACATAATTCACGTTCTTCTGGTATAGAGGTTCCGTTACTTAAATTGTAATAATGATTTATTATAGCAGCTCCTAGGGCATCAGCTATAATATTAATGGTGGTTCTCATACGATCTCTGCAATGTAATATTTTAATTGAATATATACTATATAACTACATTTTTGCTTTTGTAGATATTGATGGATGCTTACACAAACCAATCTATTGCAATAATTAATGAAACATCTTCTACTGGAACCCCTACAGAGTTAAGTACCATTATTAACATTACATAGCCACCACTAGGCAGACCAGCAGCACCAATACATGATACAGTGCATGTAATACTAAAATCATTATTCGATTAGAATCATATAAGCACATTTATGTATATTATATCTATAGATTTTTTGTCAATATTTATAATACAACATACCTAATTATTATGATTCTAAATAACGAGTATTCTAGTCCATGCAACTGAATTATAAAAATTGCTCCAATATTTTCATATAATGCTATGCCATCCATGTTTATTGTGGCACCAATTGGAACAATAAATTTAGTTATTTTGGAAGGTATTCCAATGCTTTCCAAGCATGCAATTGTTATAGGAACTGTAGCTGTACTAAATTTTAATTTTATCAGTTTACAATTTTTCTGAATGAAAATTATTGAATATATAATTTAATTACCTTGATGATGTTCCAAATGCAGTAGCAAAAGCTGGTCCAAGTTTGGATATAATTTTATATGGAGATTGTCGTACACATATAAAATACACGAAAGGGAGTAATATAAAACCCTGTATAATTAAACCACTAAATACAGTTAACATATAAACACCCAATCGTTTTATTATACTTCCAAAATCGTCTACTTCCAGAATTTTTGCAGAGATGAAAAACAATACGCTTACTGGTACTATCCTAAATAATATAAATATTTCTTTTTACTGTAATTATATATTCTCTCCATGATTGGTCAATTTGTAATTATATTTACATTATTGCCCAGCTCATGATCTTCATCATTACTTCTGATAAAGAGTAGAACATTTTTTTTAAAGGTTCACCTTTTTCATCTACTTTTCCAATAGCTAGGCCCAATATTATACTAAAAAAAACCAAGCCTAAGACATTTGTTCCTGGTGCATTCCTATGACTTATTTGCCATTCAACTAATGGTACTACAAGAACAAAAATAAACTTTGAAATAATCAGATTTTGTAAAAATCACTCCACTTTATTTAGAATGAAGTTTCCTCTATTATTGTTCAAACATACCGGAGTTATTTTCTGGTATTTCTAACACAGTTTGATACTAAAACAGGATACATATACTTATATCAGTCAATCAATAACAATGATTATTTAGAATAAAAAATTCTGGTACCTGACTCAAACATGCATTCACCAAGTTTTCTGGTATCAAATTTCTATGATACAAAAATGCAAGATTAAATAAAAAATAAAAATTTATCGGTATCAAATATATATAAATAAAGTACCGAAACAGATCTAAAATTGTATCAATTGTCATGTAATATCGAGTTGAATGTTGTGAAACAACATTTTCATTTTTGAGAATTTCTCCAGGTCTTATTGTTTGAACAAGTATTACACTCAATGTTATCCCAACTACCGTTGTCATCGTGTAATAGCACAATACCATTAGTCCAATTTTACCTATAAAATCGAGCTATACAATTATAATATCAACTTTCAAAAAAGTTGTCAGACATTTTATTTATTCTGTATTTACCTGACTTGTTCAAGTTACAAGTAGCACTCACAATGGTAGATATTACAAGAGGCAATATTAAACAATTCACCAACCTCATGAATAATTCTCCAGGGAACTTGAGATACATAATGCTTCGCTCTGTCCATGGTTGAGGTGTAAAACTTTTAAGAATATTACCTAATATAATTCCAGCACACACACCGAAGATTGTTCTTAATATTATTTTTTGCTTCAGCAGAACCGTTGTCAGCTTCATATTTATTATTACGTCACAAGGATTAAAATTTATATGTATACTTATATGTGTATCACAGATTTTCGGTTTGAACTAAGCAAATCAAATTCTAATACTTCTTTTTGCAGGATCATTAGTTACGCAAGATCTTATAGTATTTTAAATCTACAGACGATAAGAACTCTTATCTTTTGTTTGTTTTGAAATGATAATTTATTGTTCTAAGGTGCATTCGTCGAAATGTAATATATTCATTCAAATATTCTATTTCCTTCGTAATATGGAGAATGTTACCTTCAGCAAGGTATCTTATTACAGTGGACATACTTACGCTCTTATATAATATGTTGTAAATGTAGTAATTCCTTCGATTATAGAAGTAGTAGTAATAAACAAATGAACAAACGATAAGTGTTGATATTTTGCCTTTTATTTATTTTGCACCTATTACAATATAATAAATATGATCGTGCACAATACATGAAGGATGTGTATTTACACACGTTTTTGTTCTTTAAATTTTCAGGCCATAATTTTACGTATTTGTAACTGAGTTCGCATTACCATGCTATATATCTTTAATCATTTAATATAATTTATACATATCTTTACAATTCTGTATCGTCTTTCAAGTTAATTGTTAAAACATCACATTATGCATTTCGTCTGCATCCAGTCTTCTGAAGAAAAAGAATCTCAAATAATCTATTATCGTTTCTCCAATAAAATGATTACTATTAATCCTTAGAGTTCCAATAATTAGTTCACTGTCGTTTATATGAAGTTTATTAGTGAGATCAGTAAAGAAATTTATTAACGTTACATTTATACAAAGTATGTTTCGTAAGTTTACATATCTAAATCTACATATTTTCCTATGTTGTTTAATATTTGGTTTTTTATTCCGTATATTACTCAATTTCCTCTGTAATCATGATTCTTTATAGACCTTTCTCTCTTGTGCTTCACTTTTTCAGGTGAGGTAATTTGATTTTGCTCAAATAAAAAGAGAAAAATTTGTTTATTGACTTTCGCTTTTTGGTAATTACGATTCGCCAGCCACAGTAACGGATTCCGGTGTCCTGCTGAGGTGTTTCTGTTAATACAACCTATATCACAGAAATTAAGACTGCGATTAGACATTCGCCCCAGTGAAATCAATCGCGGTTAAATATTCTTACATTTAACAATTAATTATTGATTTACATAAATTTGACACAACACAGGCACACTTAAACATAGATTAGTGAGACCAGTTATTCTGAAAAGATTAGAAAATTAAAACTTTTAAAACTCACTGTTGCTAAGCGTAGAACTGTATCGCAAAATCTAATGTTATACATAGTTATTCTTGACCATGCAAAAATGTATGTCATGATTTAGTAAAAAGGAATACAAATAATCTACTGATACCACTTCCAAAATTGGACACTGCAATTACAGTGCATAAGGATTATCTACATCTATTTTTTATAAATTGTGTAATCATTCGGATATTGTAATACCATTTCACGAGACTACAACTAAACTTTCAGAACAGAAAAAACCTAAGAACTCATACCACAATCTTCAAATGAAAATTGACAAACAAAATCAAACGAAACTCAAGGAATAAAAATATTTAGAATCTAATTCTAAGTGTACAATTCGATGGAAACTGTATAGATTCATGAAGCATAATGAAATTGGTGCATTGTAAGAGATACAACAAATATATTGTTCTATTTGTTTATACAATGAAAGTTTCTTAAGGCTTCTATGATTTATTCTTTTTTTTTACATATGTTTAAGGTATAGACACATTGTTTTCATGATCAAAAGATGTTTCCTGCGATCCTTAAAAATAAAACTGATTCAATACCTTTCCCTACAAAGGCGTTTCCTTTCGTGCCTCTGCTTTCCACTGAAATCCATTTACTCGCGTCGTAATGGGTTTATTCCTATTAGTTGCATTCTCAATTCCATTTCTAACGCCTGCTACTAGTCTCATGGCTGGGTTGGACACCAAGCCATTGCGCTTTGGTTTTGCATTACTTGCACTGAAATAGAAAGTTGTAAAAGGCTTTGTGTAATTTTCAATTACATTAATAAAATTAATTCAATTGTGTGCTCATGAAAGATAATTATAAATAATATAAAAGATTACCTGGCAGGTGTATGGTCAGAAGTGTGTTTCACACTCCTGCCTACACCGGCGCCACTATTCCCCAGAATTATCCTCATATGCGTATCTCTAGTGAAATGAGTATCGGCTGAGTTTCTCTTTTCGTCCAGCCCGTTCTTCTTCTCTTTGCCAACATTTAAGCCTAGCATTTCGTTCGTCAACTCGAACGGTTTGCTAACGTCATTCTTATCGATGATCTCGGTCTTTATGTTGATCGGCTCGTAGATAGCTGGTGTGTGACTGTAGCTGGTCAGCTGCGCCTTGTATGGTATGTTCTGGTTTCCGGTAATCAGGGAAACCCCTAACTGACTTTGTATCACGTTTGCTGCAGTTTGGGCACTCGGTGGACTGGTGGTGTTCGTAGGTGAATAGGGTATCAGGCTGTCGCTTAATGGCGAATGAGGTGGCGAAGCATAGATTGGACTTTGCGGTTCACTTTTCAATGGCGACAAGAGTTTGCTGAGTGGTCTGCTTTTTGCTCCTCTCGAGCATTGTTGTAGTTGTTGCGTGAAAGATAATGGTGTCTAAAATTATAGGAGTCAGATAACGGTCTGGTCTTTCGTGTGATCTGTGATCATAGCGTGTATAGATCAAGTTGATTTCTACGAAGCATATGTGAACAAGGTTTTCGTTTATCGAGTGACTTAAAAGTGTGTATGAGGTGCGAGCGAGTGTGTTGTTGTTGCCAAAGTGAAACAAATCTTTTCATGGTTAGGATAAGAAACGATCTGTACACGAGTGCATGGAACAGAATGAACAAAGCATGCAGCGGTTAATGAAACGTGTGATGGATGAGCTGATTGGAAGTGGTATCGGAAATTGAAAATTCTTCGAGTGCAGTTATGAGTTAATGGTAAAGGTTTAGAAACTTTTTGTTACCTACTTTTATTACCTGATTCACCATTGAATTCTGATTGAATTTCCCTTGATCGCTTTTCGTGCTGCCCGTCAAATTGCTGCTAGATTTACTGTTGCTGGAGTTATTGCCCAGGGAGACGCAGCTTCTTCTTTTCGTTGAATCTGGCGATTCTGCAGGACTGTACTGCGTAGAGAGAGGATTTAAAATTGCAGACGATGGTTTTGTCTCTGCTGTTGAATTGGAGGTAACCGAAGTAGCGCTACTACTTCCACCTACATCATGAAGAGTTAAAAAAGTATGCAGATGTCAACATGATACCGTGTTTAGCTTTTTCAGGTAAATTAAACCAACCTCCATTGATACCAGGTCGGAGAATTCGTTGATTAGCAGAGTGTTCTTCAAGAAGCCTCACTACTGTGTCATGCCCACTCTTAGCAGCTACCTTAATTGCATTTCGGCCACAATGATCAGAATGACTGGGATCAGCACCATGATTTAGAAGTGCACGTACACAGTGTTCGTGGCCTTCTTGTGCAGCTATACCTAATTTAAATTAATAAATATGGACAAAAATGTTGTTAACTTAGTAGGTGATGCTTGTGAATGAAGGCACATGCATCTTACCTAAAGCTGTTGCACCTTGATTGCAAGTATGATCAGGAGTAGCTCCATGCTCTAGAAGTAGTCTGACAATGGCAGCATGTCCTTGCCAGGCTGCAGAATGAAGAGGAGTTCGATTCTCGTTGTCGCAGGCGTTCACATTGGCAGCACCTTCTGTCAACAGTAGGGCTACCATCTCAACGTGTCCTTGCCAAGCACTCACATGCAGAGGTGTTCTTCCCTACAAAGTCGCAACGCATTTATTGATTTGGATCTTCGATACATGAATAGAAATCGACGAGGAAAACTAATATTAGAATGAAAATGCACATGGTCACTCACTTCTGAATCTCTACTTTCTACATCAGCGCGCGCATGTTCCAGTAAAAATCGTGCCATTGCTAGCCTGTTTTCCAAGGCAAGAATGTAGAGAGTACTTCTGCCGTCCGCGTCTTTTGCGTTGACGTCAGCATTGTGGGCTAATACTACTCTGACAGTGTCATAATGCCCTTCCAGAGCTGCAAGTCTGTATTCAGTTTTATTGATAAAAGAATAGTTTATAAAATGAACGGTAGGAGAACATTTTAATTCTCTGAAGGCTAAGACTAGAGGAGCACCTTAGAGCAGTCTTCCCATCGTGAGCGTGTTGATCAATCGGTGCGCTATGCTGATCTAATAGTCTTTCAACGAGTGTATAGTGTCCCTCTTGTGCTGCAAGCATCAAAGCTCCCTTGCCATCATTGTCCGTTTCATCAATTTTGGCACCAGCCTCCAGCAATGCTTCGCAAACATCGATGTGACCTTCGAAGGCCGCGTAGTGCAGGGGAGTCCAGCCTGAATTGTCTCTGTGTTGTTCATCTAAGCCTAGAATATCGTAATCCTTATTTCCTCTTTATTCTTCAATTAGAAGACTCGATTCGTAATTGTCCTGCCAAGAGTAAAATAGAATATACAATCTCGGAGCAGGGATCTGTACCTCTGTCCAGCAATTGCTTCACCACATCAGTGCCACCCTGGGCAGCAGCCACACTGAGGACGGTCCTGCCCTCGTTATCAATGCTGTCAACGTAACATCCCCAGAATAACAGAAGGGCAACAACCGATCCATGACCCATACTGGCTGCTGCCCACAAAGGTGTACGTCCAGTAGCGTCGCAATGATCCACGTCCGCTTCGTATTCCAAGAGCAGTTCACAGACATCTCTGTGGCCTTCGAATGCTGCTACCAGCAACGGGGTCATACCGTCCTTGTCTTGATGATCAACTGCAGCTCCCCTCTCCAGTAATATTGTGACCACCTGTGACGCAGAGTAACGTTCATTCATTTAGATGTAAAAACTAGGCATGTGACCCGAATCGTCGGGTCGGGTCGCAGACAGTCGGGCGTGCTCGATTCGGGTGCGCGATACTTCCTGCCACAGCGGGCGGCCCGAGCGTTTCGGGCTACCCGAGAGTTTCGGTCTGCCCGAGAGAGTGACTCGACTTCGTCGGGCGGGTTCAGAAAGAATCGGACAAGTTCGGGTGAGCGAGTTATATTAGCGAGATTAATCTTGGGTATTACGATAACTCGCTCGCCCGAACTTGACCGATTCCTTCCGAACCCGCCCGACGAAATTGAGTCACTCTCTCGGGCAGCCCGAAACTCTCGGGTAGCCCGAAACGCTCGGGCCGCCCGTTGTGTCATGAAGTATCGCGCGCCCGAATCGAGCCCGCCCGACTTTCTACGACCTGACCCGAACCCGAATATCGGGCGGCCCGCACAAGCCTAGTAAAAACCAATTGTGTGATTGAATAAGCCAGACTGTTCCGATGCCTTCAAACACAAAACAGTAAAAGTTAACGTTTGTTGGTCTTCTTAGATGTACTTTTAACAGAGTAGTATCAGACAAACCTTTGCATAGCCATGATTGGAAGGGACACACAAAGCAGCGACACTGAGGGCTGTTCTACCGTCGCTATCGGCATGATTGATCTCCGCGCCGAAGTCTAGAAGGTGTTCGACTATCTCACTATGACCCATGTAGGCAGCAGCAATTAAAGCGGTTCTGCCTTCGTCATCCGTTCTGTTGACGTCGGCGCCGTGCTGCAGAAGCGCTTTAACGATGTCTTCGTGGCCACCCCACGCAGCTGCTCTCAGAGCCGTTCGTTGATCCCAGTCAGCGCAATCCACTATCGCACCGTGCTCCAACAACATTTCGACCACCTACGTGATTACGTGCGTTCTTTGTTACCTTTTTATTTATGATACAGTATTTAGAAAATGCGTATCAGTGGGAGAATCAGGATAAGTTACCTCACCTGGCTTGAGCACTTTAAACATATCCCAGTCACATGTTCCTCTGAACTTGTTTTCCATTATCAATAGTAAGGGAGACATTCAAATTGCTCAAGTTAGGTGGGGCACTCTGTATATTAGCTAGTAAACGCTGGTAACTGAAAGTTCAGTTACTATACAGGGTGTTCACGCTATTCTTAGTCTGTTTCTTCCAAAGAATAAATATTGAACAAAAAAGAAGGTAAGAGGAAAATGTAATACTGTTTTTTTTTCAAAAACAACTGTACGCATTATTGATTTTCTAACACGAATCACCTGAGTGTGTCCTCCCCAGGCTGCAGCTCTGAGGGCGGTCCAACCATCGCAATCCGCATGATCCGCACAAGCACCAGCAGCCAGAAGCACACGCACCACATCCGCGTAGCCGTGCCTGGCGGCTAAGTTCAAGGGTGTCTGACCGTGGCGATCTGTAGCTTCCAGTTTCGCCTGAAACGGTGAGAAATTCTTAATATATCACGCGGCGACCGCAGCTACGCGCGATAGTTGTTCTAGTTTAATTTCATTTCAATGTTCTCGGCGGATGAGCTTATTACGTTGGTAAATGGAAATTCACCTGAGGGCAGGTTGTTAAAGCCAACTCCAACAAAGATGCATTACCATCTGCAGCAAGTGTGTGCAGCACTGTTCGTCCGCAAGAGTCTGTTTGATTGATGTCCCCGCTCTCGCCGAGTAGTTCTGTTAACGGCTCGCTGGGAGACTCATCCATTGGGCTAACATCTTGCGAGACCTTTCGCAACAAGATAAGGTAATTATTATTCGATCTTATGATTCAATCTTCAATTATAATCATGCATGTATACAAAGCGCTAAATGAAGACAGATTAACGAAGGATGAAACGATACGTCTACAAGAAAGAGCGATTACATCCAAAAATATCGGGTACACATTTTCGGGTTCTCGCACATTTCTGCTAGATAGGAAGACTGGCGATTGTATACCTGACTAGAAGAAACAGCATCCTTGTTGGCTTCGTCTTCCACAACCTTCTCAGACGGTTTAGCTCCAGCGTCGATAAGTAATCTTAATAGCTTGACTTCTTGTCTGGGCCAAAGGATACACTCGGAGCTATCCAGGTAGCAATCTTCGATCGGTGCTCCGCTACCAACCATCCAGAGTACCTGAAGGCTATGAACATCCAAATTGCAGTTCGTGGTGGCTACATTGGTAATAGATCGTTGGAGGTGCTGTCCCAGTACGCAGATCTCATCAGGATTTAGGTCTGGCCCGCGAAGGGTGTAGTAAGCAGCCAGCATGGCGTGGCCCTCGATGGCGGAACAGAGATACTTTTGGGTACAGTGTTTGACGTCGAGCAGCCATTCGGCGAAGCTGTGGTGGAACAGCATCAACGCGCCAGCACGGGACACCGAGATGACTCTTCGTAAGAGGTGGAGGCGTCGGTTGAAGTCTTCCATGGTGATGCCTGTGCAGGCGGTTTTCACGCATTTGTAGAGGATCTCTTGAGTGATAGGCAATTTGGCAGCGAGAATCACGTTCAGCAGCGGTTGGACTTTGGCGAATTGCTTCCTGCTGAAGAGTCTTTGGCACAGCCAAAGGTAGAGACCGTTCAGGGTGCCTGGTATTTCGCGGACCTCCCGCAGAACGATGAAGTTCTCGGCTACGCCGTCGAGAACCTTCTCCAGGTACAGAAAACAGCCGTTGCTCTTGATGTGCAGCTGGTTCAGCATCTCGGCCGTGTCGCACGAGATGTGCTGCCTGAATAAACGAAAGACAAACATTTCGTTGGCTATAATAAACTAAAGCAGTTCAGACCAGAACTTCAGACCATTGAATACGACCCCCGCCATACTCTCTTCCGTATGCGAGTCACTTTTATTCATACCTACATTGCACTCACACTTCGCACGCACACGTCAATCTCACTCGCTCTTGTCGCTCATATTTTTGATGGTAGGGGAATAGGCGAAGCGGAAATTATGTGATCCAAGGCGGAGCAGTTCGTCACCCTTGAACTAAGGGATTGTAAGGAGCATCGTCAGGGCCCGCTCTAGGGAAATTTAGGGGCGCCATTTTGGCTGTAGGTATGAGAAAAATATTAATGTGTTAAATACCCAATTAATAGAAAATTTGCTTTTATTAAAATTTAAACGAAATGATTTGATTTTAAAGATATTTACATGGTGGGGCAGTATAAACAGGTCACCTGAATAACTCTGCTGCTATTGGTGTTAGGAAAAAATGCATCAGATGGAAATTGCTTGGTTTCGAGGGGGCATTAATCTGACGTTAGTAGCTTTTTTGGAGGTGGACGCGTAAAGGACATATGAAGGTCAACTTTACTTTTTTTTAATAGAATGAGGTATTTTTTAGTACATCAATCGATGCAGCTGGACATTAGGTTAGTATGTATGTCGAAAAGTTAGCAGTTCAGGAGATATTTCAATTTAAATAACTCTAAGACACCATTACTGCGTTTATTTACTTGTGTAACGTCTTAGTATGACAGTAATGGTGTCTTACAGTTATTTAAATTGAAATATCTCCTGAACTGCTAACTTTTCGACATACATACTAACCTAATGTCCAGCTGCATCGATTGATGTATTAAAAAATAGCACATTCCATTTAAAAAAATGAAGTTGACCTTCATATGTCCTTTACGCGCCCATCTACAAAAAAGCTACTAACATCAGATTAATGCCCCCTCGAAACAATTTCCACGTGATGCATTTTTTCCTAACACCAATAGCAGCCGAGTTATTGAGTTGAGCTGTTTATAGTGCTGCACCCTGTATACATATTTTCTTAATGGGCGGCAATTTGACTGTTTTTCCGGGGCGACGTAACCGCTAGAGCGGGCGCTGGTGTCGTTTATAAGAGGATTAAGTCTTTGAGATATTTAGATTGAAGATTATATCCTACAATCCGTTTCTATCAAAGCGCAACAATGAAATCTTCATTTACCTGAGCGCATCTTCTTGATCCAACCGGGCAAGAATGTACTGCTGAACGTCTCGGACCACGTGGGACTTCCTCAGATCGTCCAACGAGATCTTACGGAATCCAGTGAACATCCTCGAGATCGTTTTACTCTGACGTCGAGCAGTACAAACCAGCAGCAGCCACTGCGGGAAGAGGTGGTGGTGATTGGCCAACAGTTCGGCAATTGTCCTACTAACGTTCTCATTCTCCCTTCTCGAGTCTCTGGTACCGGTCTGCGGAGGATTCAGGGTTTGACCCTCGTCGATAGAGTCGACCAACAAGAACAAGCAGCTCTTCGGCGGTTCGACTTCCAACAGAGGGAACAGCAGTGCCTTCTTCAATGCGTCATCAGGATCTCTGTCGAGGACGTCCGGTTGCAATGCGGCCTGTATCTCGGGGTCTGTTCGGAGTTTCTCGGCATAGGCTTCCGCCACCGCTTCTCTGGAAGTTAACGGGACTGTGGAGGCGTTGTTGGTGGTGGTGGTTGTCGTTGCGGTGCTACCGGGTGTCGGTGAGTTTGGCGACGCCCTGCGAAAAAAGAGATCAAACTGAACAGTGTTCTTCGTTGCTTCATGGACTCTGACGAATCAGTGTGAAACCAGAAGCAAGGTAAAAAATCCACTATTTTCGCATGAACTACAATGACTACAACATATTTCCATTTAACCTTCCGTCGGGCGCAATCGATCTGAGAGGCACAGCGCGATCATTTAGGTACCTCTTTGGGTCAGTGGCTCAGGTGGTAGAGTGTCTGATTCGTAGCAGGAAGGCCAGGGTTCGATTCCCGGGGGTGGCATAAATTTCCAAGGTGCTTTTTTCTCCCGCTACGGGCTCAGTGCCTACCGTCGCGGTCATGGGGCAACCAATGGCAACGATTTCCCCTTTATCCAGGGAATCGGTAAACTATTGGGAGCCCAAGTTGGCCATCCCGCCTCATAAAGGTACCCGCCGGCTCTATCTCCTCTGTTTGGGGGATAAGAGTAAGGAAAGGGGGTGGTCAGCGAACGAATGGTACTACTGAGGAAACTGGGCATGGACCCTACCAAAAAACGGAATCAAAAACGCAAACGGCACATCAATTAGAAACCTTTAAGGGAAAGGCCAGGTGGACGGAGCTAATAGCTGAACACCGCATGGCCCGTCTCACCAATGATGACCGACCCGTCTAGTAAGTCGACGACTCTGAAAATGGCCCGGGCCGAATAAAACAGAGGGGACGGCTGAAAAACGTGGATAACTGCAACCCGTAAAAAGGCCGAGTGCCGGCAGCGCCAATTGTGATACTGGTGATGAAAGACCCGGTGTGGCCTAAGGAACCGAGGGGCGGCCGACCCGCCCCTCCCCGTCAATAACACGACTACTACTATTACTACTACTAGGTACCTCGAAAACAGTCACCCCCACTCTTGGGGAGGGCCCAAAAGGGCGGCCCTACGCTTATAGACATCACCAAGTGCACTATTTCCCTAACAGCAGTTGTATAAATGAACTTAATTAGGTGTTTATCACGTTTTTTGAATGTGGGCCCGTAAAGCACATTGCGCCCAACGAAGGTTAACGGAAGGTTAAGCAAAATCTGCGACAACCAACCTGTGAATCCCATCCGAGCTAGCCTGTAGAAGCTGAGCGACCAGTGATCTGACGAACTGCGCCGGCGACAAGGAAGCCTCGCTTCTGGCTTGGCAGAAGTGCCTGGCGAGCAGTCTCCTGTTCAAGGACCTCTGGTGCCTAGCGTTCGCGCTGGTCGATGGCCAGGCTAGCTCGGCGCAGAGCGCGGTCTTTCCGCTTCCTGGTCCACCGACGATCAGCGCGCCGCAGGTCTTCGAGGCTGGCCTCTGCTCCAGGCAATGGGACAGCTTGACGAACGCCCATTCGCGACAGAAGAATCGCTTCTTCTCGATCACCGGCGCCGCCATTCTCGGGCTCTTGGACTCCCTCGTTTTGTAACACTTAACCGATAAACTGGATAATAGTAAACTTGGTGATATTACTCTTCGTTGCTCGTCAGGACTCTGTACATGTCGATCTCCGGGGAGATCTCCGCTGTCATATCAAAGTTCTCGATATTTTAAGTTCGAAGTAGGTCGTGCGTCAAGAGGAAAGAAGAGATCTATCAGGCCGTTGGTAGGATGATTCTGTACGTCGTCGATTGGTATTCTAGGCGTCTGTGGCTCTCCTCTCCGCATCAACACCCAGTATTCGAAGCCCAACGAATCGGTGGAGAATAGCGACCCAGCCGAGTCTAGATTAGCCGCGACGTGCCGCAACTATGCTCGATGTCCGTGTACTCTGACGAGGAGTCGTTGGTCGGAGCCCCAGGGGGCTCTGAGGCTTCCTCGGCCTCCATTCAGCCTTCTCATCGCCTCGTCGCGGACCAGCACCGCGTTTCGTATCGTTGCATTCTACCTGAAACACCGGGAACAACAACGTTTTTATTAGACCCTGCGGGATGTCGCGAGACTTCTTAATTTATACTACAGGGAGGACACCTTGATTGGTACACCCTCTTCGCGGGGATATCTCGAACGCGAAATTAAGAGAGCTACTGTCTACCCAACGTAATTAAACGGATCTCCGTTATTTCCCTCGGTAATGAAATGCATCGAAAGCACACCAGTCTAACTGGTTTAAACGCGTTTAAGGAAGAACGGAGAATTTTTGTATGAACGAGAAACAATATTCTTGAAAAGTTCGAAATTCGATGGGCTTTCCCATGGTTCCTCGTGGTATTTACGATTCAACGGGGTTCGGCGTCCTTATCCGAAAGCGAAGCGTTTAATTCGAATTCTTCGCGGGACGAAAGTGAAATTCTGTCGCGTCTGATGGAAAGCTCGAATTCCGCAGCCGAGTTCCTCGCGACGTAGCGGACGATCTAAAATTCGCATTAAATGGCCGTAATAATTGTCTGTCCGCAGGAGGAAGCGAGGAGATGGAATTACTAGGACTCCAGACGAGCGAGAAGCGAGGATGGGTTAATGACAAACTAGTTCCCCTAATGAGAAGGAGATCCGCACGGATCTTGGTGGCGGACTTTTCTAATTATTAACGTTGTTTACGCCTGGTGTGTCTTCTCCGTGTAAATCTTGACTGCTCGTAATTGCGCGAGAAAGTGGGAATCCGCCTCCACGTTCGTCATTACAAAGCACGGAACAATTTCTCTCATTTGTTGTTCTCTCCTTTACATCGCTGATCGTTCCCTGTTACGCCACCAACCACTCGAAAGATATACGGTCATTTTGCTTCGTTAATTGCTTAGCCAAAGTCATTATGAACATGAATATGTATACTGCCATATTACTATTGTCGAATGAAACACAGAACGTGGTCAATAAATACCCCGTTAAATCAGTAACAATAATCCGAGCAAGTATTGTATTCCAGCAGCGAGTGCACGAGTACCAGGTATGTAAATATGAAACCGGAATTTTTGTATGGAAAATACACGTTTATTGTATGAAAATGATACAAAATATTTTATTCGAAGTATTGCCCATCGGTAGCTATACATTTTTCCCATCTCTCTGACAATTTGCGGATGCCACGCCGAAAAAACTGTTCCTCTTTTGAGGCAAACCAGTCGTCGAGCAATTTTCGTACATTTTCGTAAGATCTGAAGCGCTGCTCAGCAAGTGCGTCTCCCATCGATGCAAATAAGTAATAATCGGATGGAACCAAGTCTGGTGAGTAAGTCGCATGCGAAAGAATCCCCAACTAAACGCCTCAATCGTTTCCTTGAGCGGTTTTGCTGTGTGCGATGGTGCATTATCACGAAGAAAAATCACTTCGTGATTCATGTGGAACCCATTTTCCCATCTTCTGGATCTTTCCCATGGCTTTCAAACGTATGGAGACGACTTCTCGTGTCACATTTCATTGATCCGCGAGTTGTTGTTGCGTTTGAGCGTCATCCTCATCCAACAATGCTTGCAATTCGCTATCTTCAAACTTTTTCGGTGGTCTTCCATATTCTTCGTTTCTCACGTCAAAATCGCCATTTTTGAATTTTTTAAACCACTCAAAGCACTGTGATTTACCAAGAGCATGCTCACCGTAAGCTTCGACGAGCATTCGATGCGATTCTGCAGCAGTGTTCTTCAAATGGTAACAGAAAATCAGTGTTGTCCGCAAATCGTAGTTTCCAGGAACAAAAATCGACTTGTTCAACGCTATTAAAAACTATACTGTTGTACGAAACTAGTATGATTGTGAGTTGAAAATCTTTACCAGATGTCAAAACAAGAAAATGGCGTTAATGACGTGTTTTACGGTAACTACATTGACAGCTAGCGCCATGTATGGTCAAATTCCGGTCTCATATTTACAGACCTGGTATATCGAGTCCGCGCAAGGGATAGACGGCGAACGATGCGTCCCCCCATATCATACATCGAACCTTTCCGTTTCTCCTCCACGAGGCCGAGTAATTAGGTGATCCTACTCTTGGACAACGGCGTGATTATGCGGTGGAATCGGTGAAAGGGAGGAGAGGTTCGCGCTCTCATACGCGATTTATAATTATCGCGGCGCCCGTTCTTTTCCGCGGCGAGGCGAGTCCATCCGGCCGGGAAGGGGGGAGGAAATTAACTAGACGCGCGCGTAATTAAAGCAATTTGTCAGGGGACACCCCCGATGATGCAAATTACGAACGACGTTTCCGAGATGATTGTCGCTGCGCGACGCCGCTTGTTACGACCGCGCGCTGAGAGCGGGACTGTTGTTTTCATGAAATTGTTGATGGTTACATCGCGCGATAGAGTTGCGGGTTTAACGATCGAATACATGATCAGCGGAGAGCAAACGCACAGAACACACAGAATATTCATGAAATTCCGTGATTTACATTACGTTAGAGCGAACGGAGAACTTCCGCGCTGTTATCGTTGATGTTGTAAAGCGAATGAAAATAAAATCGTCACTCAAATCAGATTAAAAACGAACTTTTCACTACAGGGTATTTCTCCTAATTTGACCATCTTGAATGTCTTCGTTGTTTTCAAAGATACGTCAAATGTCTGAAGGACAAAGTTGAATGGTAAAATGGGGTTCATACGATACCAAAAAATTGTTTGTTTTTATATAATATTTTTTAGAGATATGAAGGTCACCTTCATTTTTAACTTTCCGATTCATAGGGGTCATTTTTGACTATTTTTAGCAAAATTTTTGTATGTGTGTGTGTGCGTATGTATGTTTGTATGGTATCAAATTTTTCGTTAACGTTTTCTGAGAAACTAACAACGCGATCAGAATGATGAATGATGCAATCGATGTGCCCCGCTGTAACTTAGAGCTGATTAGATTTTGGTCCATTTTGGTCAAGTAGTTTTTTAGTTTTTTTCAAAAGGAGTTGATTCAACAATGCAATTTATACGAGAGGACGGAAAATTTCCATCAAAGAAACAAACGTAATTATATACAAATTTTTTTTTCATTTTTAAAAAATTTTTTTTTATTTCATTTTTTTTTATTTATGCAACTAATGCTAATGTTACCGCTTATAATAATTGAAAATTATCCCAATGCAAGAGTGAGTATCATCTGTACTCCCGAGAATACATTTTGGGAGAATATCGATGGAAGTACAAAAAAAAGAAATTTATATTACAATCTTTGAAAAAACAATCAGTTCAAAACGAATTTTAGGGTTAGGTGATGGGGGCGTATGCGATCACGCATACGGAAATCCAGGAGTAGTCTTTCAAAATTGAAAGACCCTGTTTTCTCTCTCATCTCCACAGCGTGTTTAGAAGCAAAATGTAAACAAACGTCGCACCGGGACAGGCTTACGTTGCCGCAGAGCGTGCAGGAATACGAAAAATTCAATACAGTATTAGCGATAGTTTTTTGCGAATATCTCGAAAACTATTTATTTTAGCCAAAAATGACACATACATTTTGTGTTCAGCATATCAAAACGAATAGAATGACGTATGTCACATGTCGAAAAGGAGGGGGGGGGGTTTCTAAAGTCTTACCAAAAGTACTACCTATGTATGTCGAAAAGTTAGTAGTTCAGCAGACATTTCAATTAAAACTAGAGGGCTATTGTTGCTCGCTCGCTTCGCGAGCTCGCGGGTAGGACTGCTCTTGCGAGAGGGTTAGTGATACGCATAGCTAGTAGGGCCTATTGCTATTAATGTTTTTTATTTGGTGTGTGACTCTCCACGAGCCACACAAAGAACTTCCCGACTCGTTAGTTGCTGTATATTATTATTATTATTTATTAAGTGTACGTTTTAAGAAGATTATACGTTTTCAGGGAAATTCAATAGTTTTCTACTTATCAAAATGTTTGCTATATGGCGTCGCATTAAACGAACATCGTAGGCTCGTTGCTCGCTTGGTTCTTTGTTATAGCATACTAATGTTGCAAAATAAATTGTCTTAATTAGTTTTTCGCAAACGATACAATTCCTCATTATCCGGGTTTGCACTATTGATCTTGGTTTTCTTCGATACTATTAATTTAAATTGTCTCCAAATATATAAACCGCTCAATTTTGAAACTCTGCTCAGTGCTACATACAACATTTGCAAAGTTCGTATTTCTGATGTTTTAAAATCCATACATACTTTCTCGTATGTTTGTCCCTGACTTTTATGAATCGTAATCGCTTCAGCAGGAACCACTGGAAATTGACTACGTGTGATTTGATATTTTTCCTCACTCGAAATATTTACTTGATTCGATATTTTGTTGTTATTGGTGTTAAATTTTGATTTATATTTGCGTTTTTCATATAATCACGATAACGAGTTCTTACTTTCACTCCTACTATGGCCAATTGAAAATCTAACCACAATATAGACGGAATTTTAGTATTTTCTTGAAAAGTAATAAATTTTAATATTCCGCATGCTCCATTAACCAATCCGTCTTCAACATCAATGTTATTAATTATCATATATTTTATATTAATTTTCAATTTAATCTCAGTTAACAATTCGTTTTGAACTGATTGTTTATTTAAAGATTGTAATATAAATGTTTTTGTACTTTCATCGATATTCTTTGAAAATGTATTCTCGGGAGTAGAGATGATTAACTCACTCTTGCATTGGGATAATTTTCGATTATTGTAAGCGGAAACATCATCTTAAGGTACAAAAAAAGATTTAAAAAAAAAAATTTTTTTTTTCTAATTTTAAAAAAATCGAAAAAAAAATTGTTTGTGTAATTACGTTTGTTTCTTCGGTGGAAACTTTCCGTTCTCTCGTATAAATTGCATTGTTGAATGAACTTCTTTCGAAAAAAACTAAAAAAACTAAAAAACTACTTGACCAAAATGGACCAAAATCTAATCAGCTCTAAGTTACAGCGGGGCACATCGATTGCATCATTCATCATTCTGATCGCGTTGTTACTTTTTCTGAAAACGTTAACGAAAAATTTGATACCATAGAAACGGACATACGTAGACACACACACACACACATACCGACATCTTGATAAAAATAGTCTAAAATGACTCCAATGACCATGAAACGTGAAGATCTGCTAAAAATTCGATTTTCGATTTTCGGGGTAATTACAGTAACTTCCCTATAAAATCGGGAAGTTAATACTCTAAAACAACATTACTGTCGTACTAAGACGTTAGCGTTTACTTATTTGTGTAACGTCTTAGTACGACAGTAATGTTGTTTTAGAGTTATTTTACTTGAAATATCTGCTGAACTACTAACTTTTCGACATACATAGGTTAGTACTTTTTTATAACGAATGTCCAGCTGCATCGACTGATGTATTAAAAAATACCTCATTCCATTTAAAAAATGAAGGTGACCTTCATATTTCTAAAAAAAATGACATAGAAACAAAAAATTGTTTGGTATCGTATGAACCCCATTTTACCATTCAACTTTGCCCTTCAGACATTTGGCGTATCTTTGAAAACAACAAAGATATTCAAGGTGGTCAAGTTAGGTGAAATACCCTGTATATTAATAAGAATGACGAACCTATACTGCATTTTATAATACATAGAAGTAACGGCGGTCTCGCACATTTCAAGCAACAAACTTTCTTGTAATTCTGTAAGTTCCACACAGATTTTCAAAGTTGAAAAACGTTCATACCATAATCTCTCTATTAAATCATCCATGTTCGAACTTCACCACTTTGTCGCATTGTGTGGCGGCTGGAGATCAATTTTGTAGTAAAATGTACGGCAGTCAACGTGTTAATAGAGGACATAAATTTCAATTTAATCCTCGTATATACGAGTAAAGCTCGGAAGATCAAAACGCGAGTATGTATTTGCAGTCGACCTCGAGAGCGATATTATTTGAGAAGTTCCGGGAGCGTTCGGATCCGATCCACAGGAAATCGCTTCGGGACTTCTGTGTTTAGATATGCAGAGTTGACGGAGGAAGTATAACGCGTGTTATTCCAGTTGCATGAATCACCGGCAATAGCACGAAAGTAATCGTTTTGCTCCGGACTGAATAAATGCTTTTGGTACATTGGAGGACATTTGCACAAAAGACTTCGTTCATTCGTTGAATTTCGGAGGAATAAGTCCGCACAGTATTTTGTATCGAGAAGAACGGGTTGAAGTTGAATGTAAAATATTTTCAATCACCGGCACAATGTAAAATTAGAACAGAAAATTTCTTCGTCCACAAGGGATGAAGATATGGGTCGAAAGTGACCTGGTATCGGCACGCTATGTCGCAGTTCTCGGCCGACGGTATTGCAGGGTTAATAGACAGTATTCCGCGGGAATGAGGATTTAGTAGGAAGTTAGCGGACTGTGTTCGTTCCCGCTATTTTGTCACTTAGAATCGTCAAGGGAGGCGTCCGGACGCGAGCACGTTCTTGAATCCCGGCGCGATTTTAACGAACCCCGTTTCAATCCGGCGCCGGAGGATCGCAGCCGGCGCGTAAACGGGTTTTCCTCGGGTTCCACGCGTTTTAATTGCTGTAAATCTGTCCCACGTCGGGCGTGAGAGAGCTCCGCCAAAACGCGGGGGTGCGTTTGTTCTCCCTTAAGGCCGATTCACATTAGAGACACGGTCGTCACTCCCGCGAATACACAGAGCGTGCGACTGCGTGTGACAATTTAAAAGTTCGAGTAGGTGAGCTAACAACGTGAGCTGCGTAGCCCGGAAATGGACAATTCGTTTTACGGGGTGTTATCATCCCTGAGGAAATTAAAATTTGTTATTTCCATGGAAGAAGAAATAAAATTTATATTTGTTTACTTTAATGATGCACGCTGTCAAGTCACAACCAAATTAGACGCACTCTTTCCAAGACTGATGCACGGAGCAACACAATTTTATTACTTTGAGAGCGATTTCGGAAAAATAAGTATTACCTCCCGTAAGAAGGATGGGAGTCAAAGACTATTAGCACAGGCAAGAGTGGGGACATTAGAAAGGTGGAACAGGTATTAGGAAAAAGAGGAAAATAGAAATTGTGAATTCTGCGAGGACAGCTTTGGGAACCTGGAACATATGGTAAGGGAATGTAGGGAAATTGAAAGAGGCCCGAACATAGAGGAAATAGTGAGCGAGAGGGGGTCAAAAGAAGCGACAGATTGGCTGAGGAAGCTAGAAAAAAAAGAAATGAACAGCAATGAAAGAAGGATGGGAGAAAGATAGGGCAAAGTAAAATTGTATGAATGGATCCTGAAAGGTATGGAAGGATGAGAGAGTTAAGACTGAATTGTAAACCGAGTTCCTTTTTATGGCCGGAAGGCTAAAACTAAGCATTTCTATTCTATTCTATTACCTCCCGTAAAGCAGTAAGCTATGTGCATACTTCTCATGTGAATCAACCTTTAGGTACTCGAGTTGTCTCTCTCTCCTCGCTTCCATCGTGCGGCGATCAATTGTTCGAGACCCTCGCGGACGACTCTCAGAGATATCCGAAAAACGCAATTAAAACAGATCGTCTGGATCTCCGTGCAATAAAAGTCGCGTGGAGGTTCTGTGTGTGCGATTCGGTGGATTGCCATTACTCAAATACTACCAACTAATACAGCCTCTAACTCCTGCATTTTTCAGAGAGAAACGCAGTGGTAGATCCAGAATGGTGGCTATCAGACGGATGTTTGACATCCGCTGCCAGTGGATCGTCATTCTAGTCAAGATTTATTGGTCGAAATGGGGAGCTTGGCAGGTCTAGAATTCGCGGGGATCACGAGGATTTGGTATCAGTTGTGACATTTCAAACACGATAAGGCGAAACCGCCACCACGGACAGTAGGGTCGGCGATAAATTTTGAATGCTGCACGTACGAGCGCGACAATGAAGAGATGATTCACGGGTGTCGTGTAATTTGAGCAAAGCGGCATGATCGTGGGAGGTCTCGCGTTGTCCTCTTTAACGACTGGTTTAATAACGACCCGGCGACGTGTGTGTGCGAACGTGCGTCCGAGGACAAGGAACTTTTTAGCATATGAAGATTTATTGGACTAGATGGAAGTAGAATGCACGTTAAAAACCAGATAAATGTACACGATACAGTGGAGATAATTCACGGCGGAAAAGAAATATATTACTACTAGGTGCATAAAAACACTTTAAACTCCGTTTCCTCAGGAACGAAAGCCAATCTTGAAGAACGCTAAAATCTATATATGGAGTCATAACTTTTTAGTGGATACTTAAAAATTAACGTTTACGACGATGTGTCGAGCAAGTCAAATTTTATGGAAAAACTGGAATGGTGGTCAATCGATTTGACTTATGAACGGATTATTGATCGACGCTGTAATGAGAAAGAGAGACAGAGAGAGATCGATCCGCGGAGATTCGAATTCCTGGAGACGAGAGAATAGGAAGTTGCAGGTTCCTGGGCGAGATCGAAGGCTATTCAATCTCGATGGATGAGGACGTATCCCAGGACCGAATCTGCAACATCTGTACAAGCTTATTCGTGTCAGATGATAAGCCGGGATACCGGTGGCAACGGAACGACACTGACAAGATTGGGGTTGCCCTGTAGTCCCCGAGGTCGTCTATCCGTCGTGAATTTAATGAACGGAGTGCATCGTCGCGGGCTAGACATGCCTCTGTCCAAATACGGGGGCACCACTGTTCTGCCTGGCAGCCTCAAGTGGGTCAAGTCTGCCTTGACTTCGCTTTGTATGAATTTTAAACAGCCGCCGCAGCTGGATCGGGGCTTTTGCAACATTTATGCCCGGTCGCGAGCTGCTCCGACATCCCCATGGACGGATGTTTTAATACCTCCGCTATCGGGCGCCCGAGTGCCAAGAAAATGTTACCGAGCTACCTAGCTCCATACTAATTAGAAGACGAAACCCGCTCGGCGAATGTCCGATCGGAAAAACTGGAAATGGAATATATTGCAGAGGATAGACGCAGCAGCTCCGAGAATTCTATAGAGGATCCTAGGAATGGATTCGAATTCGATTGAAAGATGAAACGGCACACCCGTTGTGAATTTTTTATAAATTTTCGAAACACAGAATTTCATAAAATCTGCTATAAGATAAATCGTAAAATAGCTTCGGGTGCAAAGGGTCATTAGTCTGAAGATACTATATCGATACAGTGTCGTAACGAGGGTATGAAGCACATGTGGCAAGTGTCTAACTTGCGCATCTCCGTAATGAAATAATGACAAAAAAATACAAAATTTTAATGTTACAAGTTAAATTTTACTAAATGCAATATATTAATACTATTATACCCGTAACAATACTATTAACCTCATCAAAATGTGGTGCCTGTATACAGGGTGAGTCCGAAGAAACAGAACACCTAAATATCTCCGTTACTTTTCGTTCTACAAAAAAACTTCTTAGGACAAAGTTACACTGTTTGAAGGGCCACATGTAACGGTGTAAGAGAAAAAGTTTTCGCGGTCATTTTTTTATGAGATTTAAAGGTCATCGATATTTTTTTAAACGGAATGAGCTATTTTTTAATACATCAGTCGATGCAGCTGGACATTCGTTATAAAAAAGTACTAACCTATGTATGTCGAAAAGTTAGTAGTTCAGGAGATATTTCAATTTAAATAACTCTAAAACACCATTACTGTCGCACTAAGACGTTAGCGTTTGCTTGCTAGTGTAAATTGAAGAGTTGAAATTGAAATTGAAACATTGTCGTTGAAAATGAAATTGTAGATTTGAAATTGACGTTGAAATTCAAAAATTGAAATTGAAGAGTTGAAATTGAAAAATTGACGTTGAAATTGAAGAGTTGAAATTAACGAATTGAAATTCAAGAATTGAAGTTGAAATTGAAAAATTGACCTTGAAATTGGAAAATTGAAATTGAAGAGTTAAAATTGAAATTGAAGTTGAAGGGTTGATATTGAAATTAAAGTTGAAATTGAAGTTGAAGGGTTGATATTGAAATTGAAGTTGATATTAACAAAATGAAATTGAAAAATTGAAGTTGAAATGGAAAAGTAGAAATTGAAGTTGAAATGGAAGAATAGAAATTAAAGTTGAAATTGAAAAATTGAAGTTGAAAATTAAGTTGAAGAGTTTATATCGAAATAGGAGTTGAAATAAAAATTTGATGTTGAAATTGAAGAGTTGAAATTAACGAATTGAAATTCAAGAATTGAAGTTGAAATTGAAAAATTGACGTTGAAATTAGAAAATTGAAATTTCAGAGTTGAAATTGAAATTGAAGTTGAAGGGTTGATATTGAAATTGAAGTTGATAGTAACGAAATGAAACTGAAAAATTGAAGTTGAAATGGAAGAATAGAAACTGAAGTTGAAATTAAAGTTGAAATTGGAAAATTGAAGTTGAAAATGAAGTTGAAGAGTTGATATTGAAATTGAAGTTAAAATTGAAAAATTGACATTGAAATTGAACTTGAAATTGATGTTAACGGTTACTTACTTGTGTAACGTCTTAGTACGACAGTAATGGTGTTTTAGAGTTATTTAAATTGAAATATCTCCTGAACTACTAACTTTTCGACATACATAGGTTAGTACTTTTTTATAACGAATGTCCAGCTGCATCGACTGATGTATTAAAAAATAGCTCATTCCGTTTAAAAAAATATCGATGACCTTGAAATCTCATAAAAAAATGACCTCGAACATTTTTTCCCTTACACCGTTACATGTAGCCCTTCAAAGAGTGTAACTTTGTCCTAAGAAGTTTTTTGTAGAACGAAAAGTAACGAAGATATTTAAGTGTTCTGTTTCTTCGGACTCACCCTGTATACAATAATGTATTTGTCAAGGTATTTGTATGAATAAATATAATCCATAACCTAAATAATAACAAATTTTTATTCATATTCAATGACGACAAAATAAAAGAAATATAGAACATAGGTATATGTTAAAATAATATAATAAAAACATAAAACAGTTCAGCATATTTTTTAAAGTAATTTTTCGCGTTTTTTCATTTGCAAACACATGTATTATATCGTCATAATTTAATGTTTTGGCAACATCTTTTTCAATTGATATTATAGACATGTTTGTTAATCGCCCTTGTCCAATAGAAAAACAAAGATACGATTTTACAATTTTTAATTTGCTAAACGAATTTTTGTAGGAAGCTGTTGTTACAGGCATTGCTATGAAAACCCTTAATTCTATGTCTAGATTTGGATACGTGTTTTGTAATGAGAGTTCGTGTTTTTTTGCAATAAAAGCGTCCAAGCGACCCTCAACCGGGTCGCTATTCTTTGTTTTGCGCCCAAACCCAGTTGCGCCTCTTTCGCCACGCCCTCGTTACGGCACTGTATCGATATCACTAAATTATTTAATAATTCAATCTACTCACTGTTCCCATAAATGCATAAAATCCCCCGTCTTTAAGACACGGCTGTTAAAAGTCACGATGCTCAGCGTCTGAAGCGAAATCGATACTAGCCAGCTGGAGACGTCGATGGAAAAAGTGCAGCCCTTTTAGACGATTGCTAAACAAGCGCGCCCGCGAAACCGGATGACAATCCGCTCGTGAAATCGAGTCCTCGTTGGTGTCTTGCAAAATTGAGCTACCCCTTGTCGTTTCACTGTCGACGATAATGGCCTCGAAAACTTCTCTCCCCGCAGCCTCCCCTGACCTGGTCCCGCAGTTCCCATTCAGGTGAGACATCTCAATTTGCGTGCTTCGTCGGCCACCATCTCCGACAGGTGAGCCCGCCGCTTTATTAAGTAGCGAAATTCGCGCGGCAAGTGGAACGAGCACTGTCATTCCGGCGAAACTAACTTCGGCTCGATTCCCTTTCTCCGCAGAGGTTTGATCCTCATTGTGTTCGGAACGCAACCCCCCGTCGACGGTCCCATTAACCATTCTCTTCTCTCTTTTCTCATTTCTCGCGTGCTCGCTCTCTCTCTCCTCTGTCTCTCTTTCCGTCTCTCACTCCCTTCATTCTCGGCTCTCATCTCTCCCTTTCGAATCAGCCTAGCCTCGCTGTTATCGTCGCAGGCAATCGTAGCTGCTGAACCGACGTCGTCGCCGGTTATCCACCCTTTTTCTTACGCGCACTAATCGGTCCGGCGCCGACGCTGGAATCGTTTCCAAATCCGTTCTTTGGCGAACGCAGCCGGCAAAGACCCGTGAACTGGACGTGTGACATTTTCCGATCATTTCTAAATTTTCTGAGGCCCAAGATCCAAGTTTCTGATTATGAATATTTTAGGGTTGACTGTTTATTTTCAGAAGAGACGAATTTGTAAGTGATGGAGTCGGGACTGTGTCTTAACGAATACACAAACACTGATTTCTCGAGGAAACAGTTTCATTGGTTCAATTTCGTTCCTCGCCGAATATGGTCGCCGACATTAATCTGGAGCTGACTTTCCGACTGTTAATCATGAACAAGACACGGCCTGATACCATTCGCAGTGCACCTCGGTTTAGCATCGAGCGTTCTATCCAGCCGGTCCATTATGTCGCGAATACGAAAGGACTGAAGAAATTGTACGAGATGAAATGTCCAATTAGGGGGGCAATTACCGGCTAACACTTGACTCGCGCACGTTCGCGAACGGCTCATCGTAGTCAATTAATGACAACAACAAAGGGAAGGCGCGCGATGGGTGGCAGCAGGAGCGGCGGACGACGAAACGAGCGATCTCAAAATTCCTGTAAACAAGGAGAAACCGTCGGTTATCTTGTTAGATCGGGGATGTGACAGGATCGTTAAATGCGATCGCGGCTGATCGTGCCGCCTGCCGTATTTGGCTGATTGAGCAACGGCCTCGTTTCAGACAGGTCGGGACATCAGTCTTGGGTCAGTCTGCTTGTACATACTCGATCCCGGCTTGTTCCGATGCACTGCCTTAATCGGATAACCGCTCGGCATCGGCCAATTTAATTAGTATTGGAAATTGAAACGTTTTAACGGAACGGCGCTAAGATTTCGATCGGAAACGTTCAACAGGCGGGGGACGCGTTCCCGATGAACTGGGCTCTGCTGAATTCTTGAACGATGAGGGCTACCGTGCATTCTTGAATTCATCGGGGATGAGAAATGCGAATTCTTCGTCTGCGGAATCTCTAGCGAATTCCCGTGAACTCTTCGGTGCAGTTTATTCGGGACACGCTGTTATCTAATCCTTCTATTAGATCTACCGATTGAGCTTCTAGTCGCAGAGCTCTCTCGGAGAACGAAACCGTAGAATCGTGCGAGAGAACTTTCTTGAACCTGCGATATTTGCTGAGTCACTGATCCAGTTCGGTATAGTCCTATCGAATACGAAATTTCCGAGAGAAAGACCTCCTGTAGAACTTGAGAATTTCTTCTCCCCCGAATTCGCAAAGTAATTCTCCTAAACTGATGAGCTCCGTTATTTGAATCTTCTAAAATGATTTTAAAAAGGATGCTGATAACTATTGACTTGGTCGAACTTGGAAGTCCTTGACGCGAGTATATTATTTTAGATTAGGTTCCTCGAAGCTTAAGTTTCGCAGTACGAGTTCCTACGAATTAATAAACTTTCTAACACAGTGCTCCGAAAGTCTCGAGCTTCGAAGGGGGATCTTCCTAAGCCTTTCTCAAGGCTGCCAGTTACAATTCTTCCGAAGCTCCGCAGAACTCTGAAAATCCCGAGTAACCCGAACCAATGTGCTAAGAAAATTCGTCGACACAGTTCTTTTGAATTGCTGTATTCTTTAACAGGGCCAACTAGAACTTAACCGCTTAACCCTCTATTCAATGACCAACCACTAAAATGGAGACCCCTTCAATTCTTGTTGTCCTTAAGCAGCGTTCCGTCAACATCTGAACAGAATCCTCTTGACCTCCTGAACGGAGCAGAGCCGAGGTAGGTCTGAACGATCTTTGCCGTTGAAAGCCAGCTCTGAAATATTTATAAGCCATACACGCTCGTAAATTACGGCGGATTTTCAAGGGAAGCCTTCCGCGGATGCCGTGTACGGAAGTTCAATTTTGCATGGGCCGTCGATGAACAATAGATGCAATCGTTTCATTAGAATTTCAACGGGATTCTAGATCCTATCGGGAGTACACGCGCAGCTGCGAGTATGCTTGACAATGAATTTTCGCATAAATTCAAAATATAAATTAAACTGTGCTAGTAGGAAATAATTAATTATAATCTCAAATCGATAATTCAACATCAAAGTCTTATTAGAAATATCTTGAAGGAGAAATTGTTCAGGAACATTTCAGAATGCAGTGCGACGCACAGTGGAGCGAACGTAGCAAATAATAATTAGACATGGCGATTACTTCTCATTGGCCGAAGATATTGGATTAAGACTTTACAGACTTTTTACCCTTATAATGTAGAGTACATGTACTGAAAATCATTCAAGTCCAATAAGTGTATCAGGTTTATTCTGTTTCCATAGGTTCGCCCAAATTTTATTCACTGATATCAGTTATTGTTAAAAGCTGAAATGCTTCTGGAAATAGTTCTTGTTTTATTTTTTGTACTAACTGTGGTCGAAGAGATGATAACAGCCTGTTAAATTTCCTACTCTTAAATTTCCGGAACTTTCGGAATTCTTTATTTCTTGCTTCATGGGCTTCTTCCGATAGTTGCCCAATGGGTACTATGGCTTTCTCAATAATTTTGTTGCCATGTATTAAAACTTTATGAACGGTGACTGGCATGTAATATCATGGGTAAAGAGTGACAAATAATTCCGCAGTTTCCGTCGCGTGGCGTGCAAATTTTTCGACATTAACTTTTTGCCCAGATGAAATGGCTTGGAGAACCACAGCAAACCTGTAAATTAAATTTTCATCGACTCCAGTGATTGCTGACGTAATCTTAGGATTTTTAAAAAATCTTCTGGCAGTATTTCAATCGTTGTATGTACCAGTTCCTTGCTTAACCTTGTCTACAATTAAACCCAGCTTAGAACGAAGTCTTTCTTGAACAAGTAACTTTTTACTTTCCTGCATTGTTTTGCATTCTGGCTTTGATGCTAAAATTGCTTCAATAATTCTCTAAGTGTAAATATCGACGAGGTTTTATCATTTGCACATGTTTAAATTAAATTTACACGAAGAATGGCAGGTATTGGCAGCCAAAGTGTTCAATTCTTTAAACCTTAACACATTACCGACCGGTGATTATTGCTTAATTTTGAAAATTCTATGTTTCATGGCTAAACACTTTTTAATGGAACCATCAATAGTAACAGCAATTTTCATTATGAACTAAGAAGACACCCTCAATAACGTCATCTAATAGTTTCATTTAAGATTGCAATGGAAAAGAAAATTTCTATGCTTTCTTTTGGTACAGCAAAATTATTGAAAATGCTGTTAATAGGCTTCCGGTAGGTAAAGTGTTAATATTAAAGGTTGAAGAAGTGTAAATTAGACCTTGGGCGGTTTTAAGCGATTTTCGTTATGAAAGGTTGAAGAATATTTGAAATGTTGGTTTAGACCAGGGGTGGCCAACTTGTGGCGCATTGGATGATTACAAGTGGCGCATTGGATCCTTATTTTTTCGAAGTAGGCGCCATAACTGAATCCATCTTCATATTTTTAACACCTGAGAGCTCTCAGTTGAATTTTTACAGTCTTCTTACTCATCAATTCGTCGCAATTTTTTGACAGTTTACAATTATAGGATGGGAATTGGAGTGTTCATGACAGCGATCGCCCTCTCGCCCAAAAGGTCACTTCTCACTATGTGTATCTTTTCAACTGGCATAAGTTAATTAATTTAGTTGCGTGATTGAGTTATCCCTTTTCCTCCCCTAACCGAAGCAAATTCTATCCCTATTCCTATTTTCCAACCGCAACAATGAACGTAAGAAGGTAGAAAAAATTGAGTTGTATGGCGCATCTGAACTCGCATGTGGAAAAAATTTACGCATGGTATACAGAAGGTTGGCACCCCTGGTTTAGACATTTATTTCATCCGATCGAAATGGCATCTGTGTGAAACTGTAGCTCATAGTCTAGTAATTAAAGTGTAAAAGTTTGGAAATTAAACAAAATTTTGAAAAGCTCTTTTGAGAGGAAAAGTGGAAAACTACAAATCTGCAATGCAAAATTCACCTTAAGGTCACAAAGTTTAGTGCGGGTTTTAAAAGAATATTTCGACGTCTTCCTGTACTTCCAAAACTAGATGAAAGATTTTGCTGATGTTAGAAATGCCAATTTCGAAGTTTTATATTTAGCCTGTTATTATATGGTGTCTGTTATTGTATCGTTAAAATGGTGTCGTTAATATATAAAACCCAATAATATTCGAGGCACGTCTCGATAATCTGATCAATCGGGACAGCTCTCGCGGCTGAAATTCAATATCCCAAAAAGCGCAACGCGAAACGAGTCTCGTTTCCTCGTCACAAACCACCTAATAATCGGCGCGTTATTGTTATTACCGGCACGGGTAATCAAATTCATGGTTGGGAACGCATAATAGCGGTGTTTGTTCCGCACAGCCTCTGGGCGAATACGATCGTTTCTCGGCTGACTGATTGTATCTCCGCGCGCCACGATAAGTGCAACGTGTATTTCCCTCGCGTGAACACCGTCCCCGCCGATAGAGACATAAGACTCGCCAGGCATTACCGTTTGAACCGTTAATTTGAAATTATAATTAATGCCCGGATGATTTACTTCGGCCGGATCAACGGGTCCGCACGATAATTAATGGAGGATGAGAAACGGGGGCGTTCGCTTGTCATTTATACGCGGGGTATTAATTAACAAATTAATTCAACGATGCTCCGCGATTTTCTGCGTAGAGCCGGCGCGACGGATCACTGGAAGCAACCGGTGAATTAATTGCTTGGAATATCGCTGCGGAAATTTATTTATCTGCACCCTTTCTTTTTACACACCGCATAAATGTACAATACAGTCCCGTACAACGCGATCAAAAAGTTGTTTACAGAGATTTTATGTGTACGTATCTTCTGAGACAGTAAGTATACAGTCTTTTTAAACAATTTTCTTTATCGCGTGGAAGATCGTTTCGAAGGAGTACTTTGAGAATTATTTTTTAAATAATCTAAATAACGCATCGTTACGAAACTTTGCAGACGTACAGTCGGTGTACAAAGTATTCGTACACATTTTAAAAATGATGAACTTCTTCAAAAGTGGACCTAATAGCTTGAGTTATTATTATACTAGCTAATGTGTAAATAATTTTCTTTTTAATTGTCATTGGTCACAATCGCGGAGGAAAAAGAAAATGTCACGATTTTTAAATTTTTTATCTGTGTCTGTAATGAAAATTTAAAACATGTATATTGTAAATCTAAGTTAGTTTTATACATGTACAATATTTCATTGAAATCGGTTGACGCATAAAAACGCTATGGGCATTGTAAAATGTAAAAATCATTGAATTTGGGGTGTGCAATTCATTTAATTCGCAGATTCTTACAATTTTTGCTGTTTTCAATCAGTTACATTTCATAAGAACTTTGATCGATTTCGGTGAAACTTTGTACATGTATAAAACTGACTTAGATTTACAAAATACAAGTTTTAAATTTTTATTACAGGCACGGATAAAAAATTAAAAAATTGTGACCTTTACTTTTTCCTCCGCAATTGCGACCAATAACAATTTTAAAAAAATTATGTACACATTAGCTAGTAAATTAATTCTCCTAACGTCTGAAAAAACTCAAGCTATTGAATCCACTTTTGAAAAAGTTATTCGTCTTTAAAATGTGTACTTTATACATACAAATTCTTGCATTTTTAGGTTGTTCAACGCAGACCATTGAATTCGAAAGTTCTTCGCGCTGGCCTACACGCAGATCTAAGATAAATTGATCGCAAAGAAACAACAGAGGTGTCGTATAATGGGCCCAAGATCCAGAAAATCTTCCAAGGGAACTGCTTTCCATACGCAACAACCTTAATATTTGACGACGCACTATCTTGCGACGTTGATTGACGGCTCATTATACCGTATGCGGTTGGAGCATCCACGGTTGGCCGTGCTGAAATTCAGCGGATTCAAGGCCGGCGGAATTCATCATCCGGCGGCGTCTGTTATGAAAGCGGTCCAACAGTTATTAAAAAATTTCCATAATGTGCATCGCGGGCCGGGATTTACGATTTCAGCCCTATTAAATCCCGCCTCGTCTATTCGGCGGTTTCGAGCCGTGGGTAAACGAGAGGACGACGAGATGTGAAGAGCTGAAGAGAGAGACCGAGCGAGTGAGGGATGAGAGAAACGCGAAAGAGAGTGGTTAATTAACGAGTTTCGAGATATTAGAGCGATCAGGGTCGAACGGAAGTCCTCGGTAATTGCGTACAATGGCTCCCGCGCATGAGATCGAGTCCACGGATTGGTTGCTTTCTAGCCGAACGAGACAGAAGAGGCGCCCGGAGCTCGCGACACCGGAATAATTTTTCAACGAAGCTTAATTGCACCGGACGGCCGACGCGGATCAGCCCGGATTAAACGCGGAGCCAATCAATCCGGGGCTTGTACTCGTCAAAATCGAATCGAACTTCGCACGATGCTTAGATACCGCGTTGACTTTTATTCGAGTCACCGTCGGGCTCGACAGCGCCGCTCTCGACTTTTACTTTTTCTCCAATTTGGTCAGATCGAATAGTGAATGGAGCCTTTCGACGTTAAGTGTCCCGTTTCAGTAATACGCTGCTCTTTGTGGACGCCGCGTGATCAAGATAATCTTCATCGCAACGTGTTTCGGATTTTATAGAATTGTATTAGGCTGGCCGGAAAGTTCGTTTCGTTTTCGATGAACAACGCGATCGGAATACTACTACTACATTTATTTATTTAATGTTGCTTCAACATCAAAGGTCATTAGCAACACGGTACACACACACACACTTTCTTACAATATTTTATACATTTTAGTATCTTTGATACACTGGACAAGACCGGCGATATACTCCTCAGAACCTAACAAAATGGGTAAGGATTCAGGCAACTTAGCATTTTTTCTTTCATTCTCATATTTTACGATCGGAATAGTTTTTCTAAATTTATTTAGCAACGGCGCAAAGTGGTCTAAGAGCGGCAGAAAACGGCAAAAACCCTAGGAAAGCTCTATTTCGGGGAAAATCTCGACAAAAAATGTTTGTAACCGTTCTTGGTCACGAAAAATAATAAATACATTAAAAAATAAGTAATAAATTAATAATAAATTAATAATAAATAATAAATTTTACACTTAAATCGAATATAAAATAAATTTAAAATGAAATATAATTCAATTTAAATTAAAGATAATAAAAAATGATTCCTCTCCATATAAAATAACTACTTAATTTAAAAAACAATAATTTCATGTCAATTAAAATAAAATTAAATGATTTCATGGAAATTTATTATGTACAGTATACAGGTAAGGTTTATTTACATTTTGGTCACGAAAAATAATAAATAAGTTAAAAAATAATTAATAAAATAATAATAAATAATACATTTTACACTTGTTTTCAATAGTATGCATTGTGAGAATTGTTAATACGATTTTTCAAATATTTCCGATGATCTGACAAAAAATTTTTGAAATGAAAGTTGATTAGTGTTCACTTTTCTACAAACTTCAATACAAAAAATTAAAGAAAAATCTCTTTTTGTATAAAAAATGAAGGTCATCTCAATTTTTTAAATATTAACATATATTTTTTACTTCATAATATTTTAACTGGTATCAAGACGAATCCAACGACCTATAATAATATAACATTAAACCTTGAAATAACGCTACAATAATTTTGGCCACAAAAAGTGAGCTACCGTCACTGTGTGACGGACCGTCAAGTGTTCCAGAAAGCGGAGCGTTCTTTGACGCGTTCTCACCGACATTTCATGAGATAAAACCCAAAGCCGCAGGTTACCGCAGCTGAACTTTGATTTATTGTTTACTTAGATATCTACAAACGTTATTTTTCCATTGGCACGTTGGCGCAGTTCGGCGCAAGAGAGATATCGTCTTTCAAACTTCATTAACGTTGCTCTTTTCCCCGTTTAATAGCATTATCTGCAAAACTACTCGAAAAAATTAAAAATAAACATTTTTCGCGATTTATTCCGGGTCTTCGTACTTGAAGGAAGCCAGAAAATAAAACATTATTTACATTACTATTTTTACAGGCGCATACGGTTTCTTCAAACATGCGCTTGAATTTATGCTGAAAACTAGGTATGCTTAGCATGGCCAACTTTAAGACGTTCTACAACAAAGTGAATTTGGATTTGATCTGATTCATCCTAGAAATGTTTGAATTTACTCTTCTACTAGTCAAAAATATGAAAAATTTGGTTTTTTAAGAAACTTGAAAATATGGGGTTTTTGCCGCTCTCAGACCACTGTGCGGCGGTTCCAGCAATTTCGGAGGCTCCACTCTGAACTCGATTGCCATGGAAATTCGTTCTACGACATAATTCTCCATTTATTCCGATGTAATTCTACGTACTGGGAATACATTCTCTTAACCAGATGAGTAGTTATCCTCGAGCAGTTCGTATTCCAGCAATCTAAAGTTCGGATACAGCATCTGCATGTCTACCGAGGTGAATATCGGAGCTTCTACGTTCTACCCTCGATCAGTCGTAGTGTCCCGGCAGATTGGATTGAACCGAAATTTTCGGTATGCTACATCGAGATTGAGACTGTTTCTGGCGTAAGTCCATCTTCGAGTTAATAACGCTCTCCTTGAATGCCAATGATGTCTCTCCCTTAATTAAAATTTCGATGCTTACGGAATTATAGCTCGTCGCTGGGAAAATTAAGTTTTCGACTGTAAATGCTCGTTTCTAGATCGCGGGAATTAATCTAAAAGTTGTAAAGTCGAAATTAATTCGTAGGTTTTGGTGCACGTTTTAAACTAGAGACAAGTGAAGTTAGATAATTACGAGTATGAATCAAACTAAATTACGACTGCATTGTAATCGATTTTCATGTGTTTCATGTCACATACTTTCACTTTCGAGATGTTGCCATTCAAAGTTTTGATCATTAATTCTGAACGTAGGACATCGGTTGAATTGCATTACTTTTTTGAGCCTTTCGAAATTGTTTTCGTGACTTTTTTCTGCTAAATACGTAAATCCTACAGTGGGTGTACAAAGTATTCCTACACCTTTTAAAAACTAATAACTTTTTTATAATTGTACCAAACGACCTGATTTTTTATAAGGTAGGAGATCGGTTGAATTGCATTATTTTTTTGAGCCTTTCGAAATTGTTTTCGTGACTTTTCTCTGCTAAATACGTAAATCCTACAGTGGGTGTACAAAGTATTCGGTACACCTTTTAAAAACTAATAACTTTTTTATAATTGTACTAAACGACCTGATTTTTTATAACCAATTAGAAGCATTAGTTTACAAACTGATATGCAAAAAAGATTTTCCAAAAATTACAATTTACAAGGTTGCAGGTAAAAATAAAAAAGACATTTTTTAAAACTTTTTTATTTGGGCCCTTAATGAAAATTTAAAACATATGTTTCCTCGATCCATGTTCTTTATACACATGTTGGAAATTTCATCGAAATCGATTGACGCAGGAAAAAACAACAGGCGTCGAAAGATGTACGATTCTGTGGATTTTAAGCAGAAACTGATCAAAAGTCGTGGAAAACTACGATTTTCACCATTTTTAACCGCTTGTAGCTCGTGCGTATGTTAATCGATTTCAATGAAATTTTCAACATGTGTATGACTAACATAGATCTACAAAACATACATTTTAAATTTTCATTAAGGGCCCAAATAAAAAAGTTTTAAAAAATGCCTTTTTTATTTTTGCATTTAACCTTGTGAATTATAATTTTTGGAAAATCTTTTTTGTATATCATTTCGTAAACCAATGTTGCTTGGTACAATTATAAAAATGTTATTAGTTTTTAAAAAGTGCACGAATACTTTGTACACCCAGTGTATATTCTACGGCTCAATCAATGCCTAAACTCAAACTGTTTGAAATTGTGACATGCGGCGTTTTTCCTTACAACAGCAGATGTATGCTTCGAAAGAGCAGTTAAACGTAAAATCGGAGAGAACTCGATTTGCATAAATGCCCGCGGTCTGGTAATGGGGCGTTAGTGGCCTAGAAAATAGAGCCACGAAAATACATTTGATGCCGGGTCTATTTTTATACATCGGCGATCTCTAGGCTTTATTCTCACCATTGTTCTTAGCCGGCGCGGCTCGCCCCGTTGGAAATTTAATACAAATAGTTACTTTTCCCACGGATAATTGCCACGCGGCAACGGGAATTCCATTTATCGGCGGAGCCACGCATGCATTTGCATAGGAAGTTTACGAGTTTCCATTAATCCCTCCTTCCATCCGAAGCTACCCCTACTAAAAGGGTAGTTAATCGAGTATTAATATTAATCCCGTAAACGGGTCCTGTTCCGCGGCGATTATGCGAGCAAAAATTGCGGGCGACGTCGTAATGGACTTCTGCTGTTCCAAAAATTAATAAAATTCCGTGGCCGGTGTTTTGTAAGGGACAGTTCGATTAACCATTCGAAACAGGGTAGTTTCACCCCTTTTGACTGCAAAGGTCACACATAATTTCAGTTAAACGTCAATTTTAGCGTTCTCGGTTTTTACGGCCAGAATTTTCAACTAAAAAATTGAAAACAATCCTGTAGATCATTTCTACAATTTTTGTATGCATTTAAACATACAATTTCATCCCTTAATTTAATCCCTCATATATTTTGCAGTCGTTTTAGTTATTTATTTACTCTGCGGAATCTTCCTGAAGTTCTGATCACTTTAAACCGCATATTTAATTCATTTATTACAAAAATGAATAGATCAAAGGCAAAACGGTAAACATTTCAAGATTTTCAATTTATTAAAATAACTAGAAAAAGAAAGAAATGTCTTATTTTACATAAAAATCCGTAGAACAGATTGCAGATGAAATAAAATAACAAACAAACGAAGTGTAAAATTCGAAGAAGTCGGTGTCGAAGTAAAACTTTCAGATTACAGTTGGATGGCGAGGTGGCGAGAGAAAAAGGCGTGATCCGGGCTAATAGAGTTAGTGGATCAACTTGTACAGAGTTCATTTCCCAACAGGCCACATGGTTTAAGGACCACCCACCACGATGGAAAATATTTGGGTGCATTACAGTGCGTCCAACGACTGGAACAGCCAGCTTAATTGCCGGCGTGCAATTGCTCTGGTTTCGGAGGTGCAATCGGTATGCTAATTAGATTACTATTAGGTTCCCTTCGCTTCTCCGCACCTCGGTGTCCTTCGTTTCTCTTCTCACTTTTTTCTCTCGTTTTTCCATCGCAGACGTCCACCCTCCTCGCCATAAATTTATTTATCGCGTCGGAGAGCCACCCTCTTTGTTTTTATTCCAGGGACGATTAACGCCGGTTATTATCGCGACGATTATGCGTGGATCCGTTCGGGAGGGAAGAAGCTCGTCGAGCTCGCCGGCGTTTCCGTGAATTTTTGCTTAATCTTTCCTTCAGGAAATTAACAGCGCGCAAATATGGCACCAGGGATGCTCCGGCGAAAGTGTGCGAGGAGACGAGCGGCGTTTAATTTAGTCAAATAGCACTTGGCATTTAAAATGGCTCCCCATTTTGTTGAAGCTACGATCGAGAAATGATTTTTTTTGGGTTAAAATCCTGGGGACTCTCCGAAAAGCTCGAAATGCTACAATTTAATCAAGAAGATTTAGAAATTTAAAATTTAGAAGATTAATAAAGCAATGATGAAACGGAGAAAACTTGGATGAAACTTTTTCGGAGGAAAGATCATGAAATATGATTAAATCTGAATGTTTTGTGCGGAAAGCTAAAAAACATTCAGAAAGGTCAGAGAAGTTAGTGGGTCACTCTTTCGCGAGAATATTTAGAGAAAGGTTAACAAAGTGGCGGCGAAATGGTGCGAGTGTACGACGGAAGGGACTAATGAAATTGGAGGAAATTGACCGCGGAAAAGGTACCTGCGACGTGGTCGGAAGTTTTTAAGTTTCGTTCATTCAACTTTTTCAATTTTCGAGCAGAGTGCAGAGCCGTGTCCGATGCATCGTTCCTCAGCTTGTCGAAGCAGGTATGCCTCGAACTTTTATCGTGTAGGTTGGGACGTTTGGTCTTTGAGAGCGTTCGCAGCTATGCAAAACAGAAACTTCGTTACATTTTCGTAAATTCTTCTTTGCGAATTTCAATCTCGTGCTTCTTTCTTAGCGGAAAAGAGAAGGCGACGCGAGAAAGATAAGAAAATTGTATAATGAAATGTAAACGACGCGAAATTGAGCGTGTAATAAAGTGTGCACGCCGAAAATCTATTATGTATTGGGTTGGCAAATAAGTTCGTTCGGTTTTTGTGATTCATTCCACTCTAAAAAGCCGAACGAACTTATTTGCCAACTCAATACATATACAGTGGGAGTACAAAGTATTCGTACACTTTTTAAAAACTAATTACATTTTTATAATTGTACCAAACAACTGATTTTTTATAACCAATTAGAAGCATTGGTTTACGAAATGATATACAAAAAAGATTTTCCAAAAATTACAATTTACAAGCTTGCAGGTAAAAATAAAAAAGGCATTTTTTAAAACTTTTTTATTTGGGTCCTTAATGAAAATTTAAAATGTATGTTTTGTAGATCTATGTTAGTCATACACATGTTGAAAATTTCATTGAAATCGATTAACATACACACGAGCTACAAGCGGTTAAAAATGGTGAAGATCGTAGTTTTCCACGACTTTTGATCAGTTTCTGCTTAAAATCCACAGAATCGTACATCTTTCGACGCCTGTTGTTTTTTCCTGCGTCAATCGATTTCGATGAAATTTCCAACATGTGTATAAAGAACATGGATCGAGGAAACATGTTTTAAATTTTCATTAAGGGCCCAAATTAAAAAGTTTTAAAAAATGTCTTTTTTATTTTTACCTGCAACCTTGTAAATTTTAATTTTTGGAAAATCTTTTTTGCATATCAGTTTGTAAACTAATGCTTCTAATTGATTATAAAAAATCATCAGGTCGTTTGGTACAATTATAAAAAAGTTATTAGTTTTTAAAAGTTTTACGAATACTTTGTACACCCACTGTAAAACCGAAACAAAATAAATTATGCTGTTCCTCTAGATTGAACGTAATATTATTTTTTATTTTATTTTAAATTTCACTGCTCAATGCTATCACAAATGCATAAAACCCGTAGTCTAGCAATAATTTATCTTCAAACAGTATTCTCGTAAGTTTCTACATCTTGTTTCTTGTCTCCAGTCTAATGCCATCGTGCAAATGCTAATTTCCTTTCGATCGTAGGCGTTCAGTATTTAAATATTGGTTTGAAGGAGGATCTATCTTTCTCCTCCGTTGTTTAACTAGTAAATCGTTCCAGTTTTCTCCCGATCGTTCGATTTCACTAATATTTCCACGACTTCGGGTGGCATTAATACTCCCGCGATCGAGACTTTCACTAACATTTCTGTAACCGCAAATCTCTAACCTGTCTTGGCTTTTCAATTGCTGTCACTATTGAACAATTTACATTCAGAAATTCTATTGGATCTCTGACTTCGAAGACAATTAGAAAATTGCCTGTGAGCAATTAATTTGTGCTAACAAACTACAATACATTCCTAGTCTGAAGGGATTACCAGTCGTCCGCCAGGCGATTTAATATTCACATAACTGCCATCTGGCTTTCCTCAGTCGTTTAGTAAACGAGGGGATCAACTTACGGAAGCGAAACGGACGGATTCCTGACAATTTCCCTTGCATCGGACGGTTTGTTTGTTCGCCAGCTGTTTTCCTTGGCGCGTATTTCAGGGTGTACCGACAACTCGGCTAGACGGTACACGCGTTACTGACTCACTTCGCCGTGAAACACAGCGCTGACGTTTTCGTCGAGAGCAGCCGTCGTAACTTACGCGAGCCCGCGATTCACCTGCCCGTGACTCACGCTTCCAGGAAACAGCTTCCGCGCTGCTGAATCGCCGATCCTCTAGCCCAGATTTCGCGAATTAATCCCCGCTGCAAACACCAGCCCGTACTTGCCGACGATGCTTCGCGAGAATTCGTTTCCAGCACCTCCGCGGCCGGAAGTGGCCCCATTTTTTCTCATAAGCTCCGGCCCCGGATTTAGACTACTCGAGGAGATCGCGCGAGAAGAAATCCCCAAGGTAAACGCGAGATAACGTTCGCCGAAAATGCTCGAAGTGGCTTCACGCGAGTTTGCTTTTCTATTCTGCTCACCTCAAATCGAGGTAATTAATTAATTTCTTAGAAATGCATCTTTAAGAATGCTCTACAAAATAGACAGTTCGGTATTCAATAGAGATCTTCTCCATTTTCGTTTTCAATTTACAGGAAGAGAAACTACTTGCAGAGAGTCTAATACAGCTAGTCACCAGATGGTATGGAACTTTCTGTTAGTGAAAAATAACGTACGCTGCTGACTCATCAAGATCAAGGTTTCAAGTGTCGCTTTCTCTGCCATCTTCGAAATGGGTATTGAAAAACACTTCGGATTAAGATCCGTTCCCACGCGAATTTCTAATTAATATGAAATTAGAGAGAAATATTGCAAAGTGAAAAGAATCGGTGAACTCTTTCTCAACAACTTTCTTCTACCATTGTTACTCGCTCTGGTGAGCAAGTTTCTTCTTCAAAGATATTTTAAATCTCTTTTTAAATACGATTTAAACAATGCGTTTTTATTTACGCTAGAATAATTGTATTATTTAAGGAATATTTGATTTAGAACAGCGTTGCAATGGAAAAGGTGGCATAAACTGGCATCAGGGCGACGGTTAAAGGAAACGGCAACCGTAATCTGTAGTGTAAAATTGAGAAAATGGCAGAGGAAAGGTCGAGGGAGGCTTGTGCAAAGATTTTTCCAACGAAACGAGCGTCTTTTCTGATGGACGCGCGAACAGAATCCGCCTTGCGGATAGCTGAGACATAAGAGGGCTCTGCCACGAACGAATTCCTCGGCCGACCTCTTAATTTGCAATTGCACAAGCCTTTCATTGACTGAGTCAAGTGAATGACTCACCGGCTTTGAGATATTAATTAATCGTGCTACTTCTCGCCTTCGTACTACTACCTTCTTACTTTCTAGCTGCTCGACTCGGCACGGGAAGATGTGGTACATTGTGCTCGCGAGAAGATTCACGTCAATATGCGTTTGAAGTTCGCCATTATTCGAAGGGAATTATTCGTTCTTTCTTCGTTTTCTTGTTCGCGTGCTAGCTATTATTACACGTAGCTTTGCTGAAACATTCTTGGTAGTATGTATTAGGTGTGCCTATAAGTTCCTTCCCCTTTTTTCTACGATCATAACTTCTGACTGAATTCGAATTACTTCTCGATTTTGGTGCCATTTGAAAGAGCGTTCTTTTAGTTTGCATTCCAGCTTAGAAAATCTGCTGTTGAAGCTACTGAAATGGTTTGTGCGGCACTGGAAAAGAACGCTGTAGCTTACAGAACATGGAAAAAGTGGTACCAAAGATTTAAAGCCCGAAATTTTAATTTGGAAGTCGACGATCGTTCAGGTGCACCGAGAAAGTTCGATGACGTTAGAGGAATTGCTCAACGAAAATCCGTCCCAGACGCAAGAAGAATCGGCAGAAAGATTGGGAGTCACAGCAGACAAGATTTTACATAAAAAATAAATTTTTTAAAAATACCACGTTTTTAAAACGGATTAAAAAGTATAAAATAAAATTTTAAAAAACTGACTAAAAAGTATAAAATAATTTTTTCTAGCCCTATACAGATTCCTAACCCCGTACAGATAGTCCTGAAAATTTGTGATTGTGAATTTTGAATAGCTATGGAAATACTTGTAAGATTTAAAACGAAAAACGTGGGGCGCAAGATAATACATAGTAAGGAGTGTAGAGAGTAGCTGCCGCTGAGGAAACTCGCAAAACAGTTCATATCATTTGCAGTGCAATAAAATTGTTAGTGATTTAGGTGTTCATGCATCAATTATCTATTGCATGCGCCCCACGTTTTTCGTTTTAAATCTTACAAGTATTTTCATAGCTATTCAAAATTCACAATTACAAATTTTCAGGACTATCTGTACGGGGTTAGGAATCTGTATGGGGCTAGAAAAATTATTTTATACTTTTTAGTCCGTTTTTAAACGTGGCGTTTTTTAAAATTTTATTTTATATTTTTTAGTTCGTTTTAAAAACGTGGTATTTTTTAAAAATTTATTTTTATTTAAATAATTATTTTCTGCTTTTTAGCCTTATATGTGTGAAATTTTACAATCGATTTTGAACATTTTGATGTGATTATAACAGAGACATGTAGTAAATTTCAGACGGTATTGCGACGCGTCATATCGAAAACGAACGCCGTGGTAAAATGTCGAAGATAAAGGTTCGACGGAGAATTTCGGTGTAACTGTTCTTTCGCTTGGTAAGCAAACATTATACTATAATAATACGTAGTAACTTTGTAAACACCGCACGGAGCTCGAACGCACACTGACGCACACTGAGCTCCTTCGGTGCGAAGCGGGTCAGTGGAGTGGGAATGAGTCAGAGTGGGAACACATAGTAGAGTGGGGACGCTGAACGCGAAGACGTACTACGTCACGCGGCGGGGGGGGGGGGGGTGCAAAGGTTCAAATTATTAATAATTTATATCTCCTGAACGCATAGGCTTTTTTAAAAAATTTCTTTTTAAATATTGCATTGTCATCCAGTTCTGAGCTATGTTTAAAATTTCAAGTCTAGCTCATCGCGAATTTAGTTTAAAATCAATTGCAAAATTACCGAACAAACAGAGACAGACAGACAAGAAAGCGAGCTAATAAAAACGTGGTAAAAAGTAATATATTTAATGTAATAAAATCTTGAATTTGGAAAGAAAGGGGAAAGAACTTATTTGCACACCTAATAGTACTTAATCTCGTGCACATTTGTTAGAACGTGTTCTTCGTTTCTTACAATAACATTCTTTCGTTTTAGAAAATCCGTAGTATGTGTCCCTTATATTGTAATTTAATTTTTACCTTATTAGCTTGTCCAATACGAAAGATGTTAAATATGTAAAGTGAAGAGATTCTTGTAGAATAAAATAAAATAGTCCCCTTTAGTCCTCCGTAGTGTACAAATCAATATCTTTCCAAGTTCTGTGACGTTCGATGAACGAATAAATGAAATGTGGGTCGGAGCTGACCCTGCTCCTATTTTCGCATCCACCCCTTTTGTGCGACTATTAAAGGAAACCGTTAAGAAAGATATATACAATCGGGCTCGGAGGCAATTCTCTCAATCGACTCGGTCCGCTACGAAATAGGAAAAATCCATCGTGAGTCGGGATAGAAATCGCGGCAATTAGAGAAATAATTGGCAATTAATCAGGGGGGTGCCCAGCCAAAGAAAAAGAATTCAAGAACGAAACGGAGTACGAGGGGAGGGGAACGAAGTCGCTCGCGATCTAAATTCCTTGTGATTTCGTTCAGTCGTTATCACGCAACTTCTCCAATTACACGAATGACGGCTCATTAAGTCACGTTACGCTCGACGACCCGATAATTAACTGACGCAATCGCTCCGATCGCGTTTTGAACCGCGTTGTTGACGTTACGGCCGCGGCTCCGCGTAGAGAAAGATGCGAATCGAATCGGGGGAACGGCTCTCGTTCGGGAAACAATGGTGGAAAATTAGTGATTTCAGATTGGATAACGTAAAAACGTCACTGGAGGATTGTATACAGCCTGTAATTTCGGTTCGTTAACCTATTTGACGGTAAAGTGTGTTACCTGGTCTCGTCGGTGTTACACAATTCGCGTATATTTTGTGTACGTTCCTGTCTGCTTTCTTCTTTATTTAAAGAGTTGTCCGCAAGAAAGATAAATTGATAGAGTAAATTGTATGCTCAGTTTAAAATGATTTGTCATGGATATTAGAAGTTCCACGGGAATATCGAATTCCCTTTTCGACTCTATCATTTTATACGAGCCATACTTACTCTGACCGACAGTCTCCGTTTTCTATATCACCCCGAGAAAAAACAGTCGGCGGTCCATCAAAAGGGGTTCGGTAGAGCATCAACGGGTGCGAACTCCGCGAAACTAATAATTCACGGCCGGCAGTGGAACGACGAAATAGATTTATCACGTTCGCAAGCGGATCGGATTCACCCTAGCGCTTTATCATTTATTATTGGAAATTCTGTCGCCCCTGTCGGCCGAAGGAGCGGAGCGAACACTTTATTCGGCAAGCTGATTCGCGTTAAAGCCGAGAGACCGTTCTGGATCTCTCCTTTAAAGCTGTCTCTCTTCTAAATACTCGGACTATCCAAACATAATTGCTAGGCAGATAATGTAGGACTAGACAACTAGAAAAATAAAAATTGTCTGCATCAATTGTAAGATACAGGAGAGCTGTAACATAGACATTTATGTATGGCCAACAATTTTGTAATTTCAATTGTGAATCAACAACTCACCCCCAATAACGCTAATATTGAACAATATGTGAGCACAATGTGTGGCACGAGAAACACATGACGTATCCTTTGTACGTCAAGAGGTTAATTTTATAAATTTTTCTTCCGACAATGAGGAAATAAGGTAAGCAGCAACAAGGTTAAAGGTGATAATACTATTCGGACCGGATCAAATTGACTAAGGACTAACGAAGGTTAAAGTAATTACTAGACTGCGGATCTTTGTGCAAAATAAAAAATATCTGCATCGATTCCAAGACACAGAAACTAAGGTGAAGTGCCCTAGGTCTGGACAGTCCAAAAGTGATACCTAAATCTGGAATTTTCATAGTAAAATCAATAATTAAGAGATTAAATAATTATATTATATATTCTGAGGCCTTAGCTACAAGTAGGTGTGAATATTATTTCATTAAGACAACAATTGAAATTTAAAAATGAATTCAAAGTTCATCTGAAAACAGTATACAAAATAGTCTATTTACATGCGAATCATGTGCATTTATAGTTCGAGCTTTTGTTAGAAAAAAAGATATGATTTAAGCCCTCAGACAAAAAATAATGATAACGCATAATAATATTGATATTTTAAAATAAATTGGCAATCAAACTTAACGTAAATAATAATTATTAATCCAAATATTAGATGTCCAAGATTAGGACTGTTTTCAAATATAAGTACTCCATACTGGGACGCGATGACAGTAGCCGTCCCACTCTAAGCTCATACGCAATGTGCTTTACGCCTGAAGCCGGACACGTGTTTGTGAATAAAATCAACGCACTGTTTGCAAATTATTTAACTACATGGACGTATAATTAGTCTTCTATTAGCTTGAATAACGTATGTAGAAAATGTATTCCGGTTGTGACGTTAATAATACTTTATGTTTACATCTTAAATCTATCAGTATTACTACCTAACCTTAAAAGTTATATTATGACAAGTTTTATTAAAATAGTAAATTAAAATAAATATATATTTGGTTAAATAATACAATACGATAATCTATGATAAGAATACTACATATTACGCAAAGCATCTTCTATTCGTCATGCGCAACAGCGCCACCAACCAACGTTTTAGGTTATGTTCGCTCGATCAACTCGTAAATTGAATTTGTCCCGATATAGGCTTTACTTCTGTCCAGGTACTAGCTTAGATTGAATTTAATATGTCCAACTATAGGTTTGAATTATTCTTGTTAATACAATTAAGATATTAACCTATACAATGATTTTTTTATTTTAAATTACTTTACAAACTCTGAACTGTATGTTAAAACTCTTAAGAAATTGTTTTTGTTTATTTAAAGTGATAAAATTTAAAATAGAAAAACATGCTGTCCAGGCATAGGGCACTTCACCTTAAATACAAATATCTTTTTCTTCTTTTAATTATTTTATTAAACTGGAATTAATAAGTTGATGTTCTTAAATTGTTTAGGTATGTCACTGCTTTAACTTGTACATGACGATTTTTGTTATAAATGCATAAAATCTGCAGTCTAGTAATCATCGATCGAAATAAATTTAATTAACCAGCGTGTGAGGTACAGCCGGGTGTCGCGTACAATCCCCAAAAATCTATACAACGAAAGTGAAAAATATTGCCGTACATATAATATCATGCGTGTAACCACCTGTTGTTCGAGACTGGACGAGATTCGCGATGCATACCGAGACAGAGAAAGTTGAAAATTTATGAATGTGGAAATGTCGAAGTCGATGTAGTATACTCATTGTTAAATAATTTCTGCCGCCAGAAATGTGAGTCACGCCGCTACAAGCCCATCTATAAATACAAAATGATGCGAAATCACGTCAGCTCGGTTATAGATTTTTACAGACACCGTTACGTCATCTGTCGCGAATGTGTTACATACCAGTTTGTGACATGATGGTAATCTCGCGATGGGTCACGCTCGCATAAATAATAAATATTGGAGACGATTCCCGGGAAAGCTTGATACATAAAGCGATATCTGTGTTTGTCCAGATAAGGTTGCCAAGAATAACGAGATTTTATTGCATCCCTTCCGACGATCGGAAGTGTTACCAACGTAGGAACATCAATTTCTCCTCATTGCGGCTCGGGAATACCACTCGACCAATTTCCTTCGCTATCCTGGGACTCGACCGATAATTACCTTTTTTCTCTCTCTCTCTTTCATACACACACTCACTCACTCTCTCTCTCGCGAGATAGAGATGAACAGGGGATTAGAGAGGAGAATAAGTGGCGAGAGGGAGGCAGAGGGTAACGTTTGGTCAGATGGGGTTCGACTCTTGCCAAGCTCGAGGCCGCATTGCAGATGCACGTGCAGCCTCTATACGGATTTTCGATTTCATTTACTTTGTTTTCGCGGAGCCCCTGCGGTCTGGGCCTCCCCGAGGAAGAGCGAATGGAAACCGGGGGATGATCCTCCACCCCGCGATATGAGAATGGGCCATTGAAACCGTCTGACGTAATTCCACCATAACAATGCGGTAACCTAGCTCCCGCTTCCGTCGTTTTTCGAACTGTATCACAGATGTACATTAGAAGATGAATGATTTTACCATCGAACTAGGCTGACCTATCCAGTGAACACTCGAGCTGCAAATGGTTATTTAATTTTCTGGCTGGTATTTACGCAAGAAGGCTGTGTCAAAATAATTATTATTGCTTAACATGAAATTACAGGTTCATCGATACAGAGGTTTGATTATGATAATTATTTCATCATCATAAATCAACACACAAGACTATCAATATGGTGGTTCATTTAATACACATGTCTTCTCAAGTGTTTTGTTTCTAATGATTTTTTTATGAAATTTGTGCCAACATTTTTGGATTATATTTGTTTGTTTTACGAATCCTGATACGGTGTTGGACTTTTAATGGAATATACCTAGTGAGGATAAATTCGTTGCAAACATCCTGTACATCTCTTTCACCTATAGTGACTCCCACTAATATTCGGACACTCTTAAAAAAGCCATAACTTTTTTAATATTGGAATATACGATTTGAAATATTTAGAGAAATTGGAACAATTGGTTTGCTACACAACGTGAGAAAAATTTTTGAAAAATACATGAAATTACAGGTTTATATTGTCACTATGTAATTATAGTGACTCCCACTAATATTCGGACACTCTTAAAAAGGCCATAACTTTTTTAATATTGGAATATACGATTTGAAATATTTGGAGAAATTGGAACAATTGGTTTGCTACACAACGTGAGAAAAATTTTTGAAAAATAGAAGTTGAAAAATGCAAGTTGTCGGAATTCCAGAGAAAATACTGAAAGTTGTATTTTCCAACTTTTTTATGTGGGTTTATATGGAAAATTTGGAAAATACGTTTCGTAGATGTTTATCAATTAAATATATTCTGAATAAAATGAGCTGCAAACGTTTAAAGATGGTAAAGATTGCAGTTTTTCACGATTTTCGGCCAACTGCAGTAATCCTAAGGATTTTTACATCTTTCAATGCCTGTCGTTTTTCCCCGGATCAACCGATTTCGACGAAACTTTCACAGTGCATATAATTGCAATTTTTTTGTGCAACTTTGAGTATTTTTTCTACAATTCCGAACAAATGCAATTTTGGAAAACATTTCTTTTACATCCTGTAGCAAACTAATTGCTCTAGCTTCCCAAAAAAGTTCAAATCATATAGAACAATACACAAAAATAAAACAAATCACTCATTATACCAGACTAAACGATCTTAAAAACCACCTAAATGAAATCTTTAGGAAACAGGTATTTGACAAAATTAAAAGCAAATACATACAAAAATATCATAATGAAGGAGCTGACCTTGAGTGGCAAAAATTTCCAAGTCCAGTAGATCGTCAAATTCAAACTTCAATTTCTAGAATCAGAATTGGGCACTCTGAAATAACCCATTCATTTTTGTTAAACAAAAAAGAAAACGCGATCTGCGATATATGTAAAGTACCAGTTAACATGAATCATCTAATAATAGAATGCAAAAAATATGAGAATGAAAGAAAAAATGCTAAATTGCCTGGATCCTTACCCATTTTGTTAGGTTCTGACAAGGGGAAACCACGGTCGATGGGTCACGGATTTTTCTGAAACTTGCAGTACTTGAAGATGTCTTCTCCAAATGTAATTTGACAAAGCAATAGCGCGCGCTTCTCAAAATTTTTCGAGAAAATTGCATTTGAAAATCGGTTTACACGTTCATAAGGAGTTCGCGTTAAGAGGTCAATATGAAGTGAATAGCCGAGGGTGTAGAGCGAGGATTACTGGTAATCGGTAGGTTGCTGGTTCGTGCGTCGCTGTGGATTTTTTTTTTAGAACTTTGATACTCCTCCCTCAATTTTAAGCCTAAAATCTATTATGTATAACTTATTTTTATTTTTTAAGTTGAAAATGCCTGTTTTTTATGAAAAACGTGTGCTCTTGTACGAATGCTTCGTTTATTGTGTGTGCGAGATGCCGCAAGATTGTTTTCGATGTTTTTACGACGAGTATCACCCTGGCTCGTGTCATACTAGCATGTAATCAATACAGAGAGAATTTTCAATAATAAAGCAAATATAACATTTTGAAATTATTTTTTGTTCGATGTATTTCCCAACGACAACAAATAAAAACTTTGATTTTGATCGAACAAATAAAAAACATGCATTTTCAACTTAAAAAATAAAAATAAGTTATAAATAATAGATTTTAAGCTTACACTTGAGGGAGGAGTATCAAAGTTCTAGAAAAAAAAAATCCACAGCGAGACACGAACCAGCAACCTACCGATTACCAATAATCCTTGCTACGCCCTCGGCTATTCACTTCATATTGAACTCTTAACGCGAACTCCTTATGAACGTGTAAACCGATTTTCAAATGCAATTTTCTCGAAAAATCTTGAGAAGCGCGCGCTACTGCTTTGTCAAATTACATTTGGAGAAGACATCTTCAAGTACTGCAAGTTTCAGAAAAATCCGTGACCCATCGACCGTGGCTTCCCCTTGTGAGGAGTATATCGCCGGTCTTGTCCAGTATATCAAAGATACTAAAATGTATAAAATATTGTAAGAAAGTGTGTGTGTGTGTGTGTACCGTGTTGCTAATGATCGTTGATGTTGAAGCAACATTAAATAAATAAATGTAGTAGTAATATTAAAAAGGTTATCGTCTTTTTTAGAGCGTCCGAATATTAATCGGAGTCACTAGCGAGGATCTCTTTCATCTCTGTCGAGACATTACTGCAATTCATTGCCGTCCGATGGTAGCTAAACTGAGGGTCGAAGGGGTTGGGTTGATCGACCATCAGAATGCCAGTCTGTATCCCCTGTCTTCGCCACGGGTCGGGTCTCCACTCCTATTTTCTGGTTGCATCCTAGGACGCACCCTCGAACACCACTATTTCCGATACAGGAGCAGTCCACGCGTGTCGCCGTAGATTAACGATTCGGCCGGGCGACACGTGCATGACCTATCGGTTTCCGGCGACGACGGCCCACGGACGTGTTGTTAATTAATTTTCGCAAGGACGTTTCGAAATTTAGAGCCGTCGACCCACGTACTCGGAGACTCTGCCACAGGTTGGGGATTTAAAAATGGACTCGTTCGGATCGTTCTAACAATAGATTGTCACGGACCGTACGAGAGTCGTCGCTTCGTGTGCACGATAGGAGATCAAGTTCATCCATAGTCGGATCATCTACTTAGTAAACTGTATTAATGTGTTATTGTAAAATCATCTAATAGATTCTGTAAAATAGTAGTAGATCTAGCAGATGGATGCACGAGAATGTTCGATTTTTATGCAGGTTGAATTACGAATCGCAATCAGTAGAGATTACTATGTTGTTAGCAGTCCGATCGAAAATGTTTTTATCAGGTACAGCATGGTTTTAAGAGAGCTTTCACGTGATTATAGCAAATTTTTCGTCAACTATTTTTTTAATGATTTTTCAAGGTCACCTTCAATTTTTTGCACATACACCTATAATTTCTTTACGTCTATTTGTTAGAAGATTTCAAGGCGAAATCAGAAACGTATCATAACATTGCAAGAAAAATTGCTTAATCTTTTTGACAAAAAATTTACAAAAAACCATGTATACGTGATAAAAACATTTTAAAACAGCTAATAAGAGAGTAATCTCTACTGGTCACGATTCCTGATTCACCCTAGTATTTAAGATTTACGAAGTTGTATTAATACGAAAAGAATTTCATTGTACTATATCGGATTTGTTACTGTACTACATTCTGGATAGTCCTGTTAATAAATCTGTAATAACAGGTGCTTATAATTTCCAATGCAATAATAACTGTTTGTACAGTGGAAAATTAACGCATCCAAGACAAATAAGGTTCCCGATGGAGGTCATTCCCCGGCAATATGAATACTATGGAAGTAATAGTATTTGTTAATGACATTTGAGAGCAATGTGCCCGGCAATTAATGCTCTGAATTGATTCATGGTGGTCAATATTTACAATCCCCCTTGGAATGCACAGCAAACATTGCCACGCACAATGGTTGCCAATTATGGTCGAAAAAGGCCGTGTTACAGAAATCCCAACGTTCGCATACCTTTAACACGTTGCACGGTGAAAATTATTTCAACGAACAATTGCCATAGTTTATTGAATGAAGCATCCTACATTTTTGTATTACTTTTCTTCTGTTCGTAACTTCGTGAATGGTATTAGTATAGTGTTACATACCTCGGGGTGTTTTTTGCTTTGGGTATGTCCAATTCGGAATACGTCCTGCTTGGACCTGACAGATTTCGTTCGGTATACGATATAAACTTTTTGTGTAAATTTTGCGTCATTTTTAAATAACACTGTCCAACACCAAATTTGTTCCCTAATTACTGTTGGGTCCTTTGTATAGAGTTTTTTGCGCTGATTCCGAATCTGCTTTTAATTTTTTTCCTATACGCACAGTTTTTGAGAAACATGACTTTAAAAAAAAACATATTTTTCAACTTTAAACAAATATTGTAGTGTTATTATAAATGATAGTGAATTGTTCTTTATAGCAAAAGTTTCTGTAGACTTTCCCGAATACAGCGATATCAAATATTAATACATTATGATTGTTTAAACATGTTTAAATAATCACTAAAGGCTGAGAGACACCACTTTTGCACCAATTTTTGAGGATATTTTTCAATTTATCTCAAAAAATAAGGGTCCAGCGGAAAATCGAACTATATCATGCGATAGAGCAGACTTTTATCTTGAGAAGCCACCCTGTCAAGTTTGAATCGTCGACGTTTTTTTTGAACTAGAAAGCAAAATATCTTCGCTCGACATGAATTGCCGCCAGTGGCGCTCACCATTACAACGGTCGTTCCCCGCTCCGTATCCCGTCGCTGCGCCGTATTTCGTCCCGAGCGCCACTGGCGGCAACTCATGTCGGGCGAAGATATTTTGCTTTCTGGTTCGAAAAAAACGTCGGCGATTCAAACTTGACAGGGTGGCTTCTCAAGATAAAAGTCTGCTCTATCGAGTGGTATAGTTCGATTTTCCGCTGGACCCTTATTTTTTGAGATAAATTGAAAAACATCCTCAAAAATTTGTGCAAAAGTGGTGTCTTTCCATCTTTACTGATTGTTTAAACATGTTTAAACATTCATAATGTATTAATATTTGACATCGACGTATTCGGGAAAGTCTACAGAATCTTTTGCTATAAAGAACAATTCAATATCTTTTATAATAACATCACAATATTTGTTTGAAGTTGAAGAATATGTTTTTTCTTCAAAGCCATGTTCCTCAAAAACTGTGCGTATAGGAAAAAATCTGTTTTTAGATTAGGAATCAGCACAAAAAACTCTATAAGAAGGACCCAACAGTAATTAAGGAACATAAAAAAAGTTGAAATTTGTTGGACAGTGTAATTATCTCGGAGGAAAAATTTTTTTTTAACCAGGTCGCGACCTGTTTCTCTATCATGGCGATTTTTAAAAGTTTCCTAGAGCTACAGCGCTCTCTACACTTTTAAATTTGAGAGAACTTCCTTAGTACAGAACTCCCTTAGTATTTTAAAAAACGAGAAAATTTTCAAACAACTTGTTAAGGCGGATTATCTCAGAGGAAAAATTAAATGAATAATCAATTATATTCGGAATTGATGTATTATTAACTGACTGATCATACAAGTAAGAATCAGTAATGGATTACTGAAGGGGTCGGCGTACGATCGCGAAGCCCGCGAAGACAACACGGAGAGATGAAAGAAAATAATAATCAGTCCATCGAGTGTATCGGTATCAACGGCTTGATACAGAATAGCAGGCAGATGCTACGATATAAATATAAAGATAGATTTAAAAATCTATAATAAAATCTCATTTCTTATTTATGTGTTTAAACAGGGTTTAAATTATTTTACAACCCCATTAACGTAGGTATAACATCAATAGGAGTCTTTTTACATGAGAACGGATTAATCACTTTTACATTACTTCTTATAGGAAACGTTGGTTTGGTAAACGTCCTATTCGGTATAAGTCCAAACATCAGGAACGGATTAAGGTCGTATACCGAGGTACCACTGTATGTCTGTAAAAAGATCAGCCTGGGAACGTTTTACGAATATACCGTGTACATTCGTGACGGGTCAGCAAGGTGCTAATGGTTTCGTCGTCTATTTTGAGCATTGGAGGAGTTCTGGAATTATAGAGGGCGCCGAACTAATTTCTACGGCTAATAACCAAGAAACACCGGCAAAACCATCGAATGCCGAACGGCAATTTCTTGCCGGCAGCAAGCTGTCAGCCTTGTAACTCACGGAAGTTCTGCGACGTAATAACAATCGCGTAGACGAAGTTTCCTAACCGAGGACCGGCGGCCACGTATGGCACGCCCGGACGATGATGAGAGGAATAACTCATTAGCTTTGTAACATTGCGGCTGCGATACCATCTGAATTATACAGAGAATTACATTAATACCGGAAGACAGGGAGAGTCCCCCAGCGACGCGGTGGCGAGGTGATCGCTTACAACGCGAATACATCACCGGAAACGGGGGCAGGGGAGAGGCGGAAGAAGTTCTCGCATAATTTTCGAATAAACTCGAATATTTCTGCTGGCGCCCTTCGTGTAGGGCGACATCGCGGCCAAGTGGGGGGTGGTTAACGCCACTGTGAGAAGCTCGGCCGCGAGAGTTGTAAATCTTTGAAGCGGCTTTCGCGGGAGTAAAGATTTCCGCGGAGTTCTCCTGCTGCCGCGGCTCCTTATTTCACCTCGGGGCGGCCATCGCGGAAGAAGATAAAAGGGCCAAGTTTAATATTAAGGCAATAAACCCACGCAGCCTTGAATTCTTCCTTGAGCAATATATTTTCGGCTATGACATCGTGTTCCACGATAAACGCGCGATTCCCGACCTTGTCTGTCTTTTCCTCGAGATGTTCCGCGGCTGTTTCGAAACCGCTCGCGGAATACTCGAAACTGGAAGTTCCCGGCTGCGCCGGGATTCGCCCGTAACGCGTTCACGTGTTTACGAGCTTCTCGTGGACTTGTAGTGTGCAGTCGCGTGCAGGATAACTCTTCGAGGCGCGACGAGTCGTTGGTTCTAGACAAATGCGCGCGGCGAACACTTAGCAGACGCAGATTTGGATGGGTGAATCTTGAAATTCACGAGGTTTTGACTATTGTGTCGAAGCTTGAAGTGTATTAGCTTATAATCCATAGTTTTATTTATTTATTTGTGTCGGTTTCCATTGAACTTACTGGAAGTGTTGGCGAAGGTATGCTTTCGGGGAATTCAGCTTTTAATGAAATTGTACCGACCTTTGCGGTTTGATAGTTGTGGTGTCGTGTCGATCCCGGAAGTGGAGGTCGTATCACGACTAGGTTAACGGCGAATGCGTGTAGAGTCTCACTCTGGAGAACACGTTTCTTTATTTGCTATTTTGCAAGACTGGGCTTGCTGTCTCCAAGTCAGACTCGGCTGTACTTGGGGTTGTTGATGGATCGGTAGTCGAAACAGTTCTGCTGATCTTGTTGTGATCACGTAGAAGTTAGGAGAAGTTCGAAGGCAGGGGTTAGGGTTGCCAGAAATGTTTTATCCAAATATAGAAGAAGTAGTGTTGCGGATCGCGCGAGCTACGCGACGCACAGTGGTCTGGTAGCTCGGTTTTTGTGGCCAAAATTATTGTAGCGTTATTTCAAGGTTTAATGTTATATTATTATATGTCGTTGGATTCGTCTTGATACCAGTTAGAATATTATGAAGTAAAAAATATATGCTAATATTTAAAACATTGGGGTGACCTTCATTTTTTATAAAAAAAGTGATTTTTCTTTAACTTTTTGTATTGAAGTTTGTAGAAAAGTGAATACTGATTAACTTTCGTTAGAATAATTTTTTTGTCAGATCATCGGAAATATTTGAAAAATCTTGTTAACAATTATCACAATGCATACTATTGTCTAGAAATCGCGGAAAAGTAGATAAGATTGAATTCTTCATAGGAATTATACGAAAACTAGTAATGGGAGGTTTTCGAGGTCTCTGACTGGCACAGAGAAAACATATACATACATTGTAATTCCAAGCTGCTATGCAAGATTCAAGTGGAACTGCGTATCCAGGCGTCGAATAATCGCGGGCCCGTATTTGTTAAAATCCGTTTATAGTTCAAGATTGCGGGAGATTGCAGTTAAAATTTACATGATCCTCTTAGTAAATGTTCAAGCTTTCATATAAAACAAGTCCGATGCTTAACGATCTTAAACGTTTTAGTACAATTCTTTTCAAAGTTTGAAATGTCATTAATTTACGCTATTCGTGTATGGACTAAACAATGCTTAAAAATGGATTAAATATTTGAAATGCGCTTACTAACATATATAAAATCATCGTTAAAATCTATTTTCTGATATTCGGTGATTGAAATCTAAAACGTTTTATTTTACTTTGAATTTTCTGACTTTGTCTTTAGAACGCTGTATCTCATCACAGAATTATCTAAAATGAATAATATTTTGGATTTGGGAGCTTTAAAAGTGTTTTTATAGTTTGTTACTTTATAGGAAAAAATTGTTTTTCAATGTATTAAAGTTGAAAAATTGAATTTTGGCCACGAAAACAGGGTCTCCAGACCACTGTGCGACGGCACGCGACTTACATCGTATAGACCAGGGGAGAGAGAGGTGACGGGGTTGTCAAAACTATAGCAATGATTCGCTATAGAGGCTCCTCTTCACCTCTCCCCCCACCGTTCTGATTCTTCGGGCACAGCTGATTGCCCGAAGAGTCAGTTGCTTTTCGAACTCCCGCTTCGCTTGAGCGGTTAACACTTTGCGCTACTTTAAAATTACCGTTTTGCTTGAGCGATTAAAATTATTGTAGTTTTTCTTTCCGTTCCCGCTTTGCTTGAGCGGTGAATTTTTGTTTAACGCTATAGTTTTGCATGAGCTAAACCTCGCTACCTAGAAAGATCAAGGCCCATGCGCTTCTTGTGCCTTCTCTTTTGTATTTCTTTTCTTAATCTCGTTAGCTTTCGTTTCTCTTAGTTAAATGGTGTTGGTTCTTTAGTTCAGTAAGTTAGATGCTTAAGTTTTTTTTAATAAAGTGGATATACGGACTTGTGCTTTAGACACTAAACTAACAGTGCTGGTGCCGTTAATATTCATATCCTTCCACGACACTGCTATTCCTTTACAAGTAGTGAAAACTGCAATTATGTATATATGAGATAGGCTCGAAATATAGGAGTTCAAGTAAAAGAGGTACACAGCACATTTTAAACTTTTTTATTCGAACAAAGATTTTTGAAAATTCCTATAGGTACGTAGCGATCACGTTCAAATATAGAAGACTCATGTCGAATATAGAAGATCTAATCAAGCTTTAGATGTGGTTAGCTCCCACACTGATTCAAATTTTCTCATTCTCACAGATTCGCAAAGTATTGTCAAAGCTTTACAAAAACCTTTGTTCAATTCGCGATGTAACGAACTGCTCTTAGAAATTAAGAACAAATATTGCAATTTTATATCCTGCACTAGTAATACTAAATTTGTAAAATTTATCTGGATCCCAGCGCACATTGGCTGAGTAGGTAATGAAAAGGCTGACTTGTTAGCCAAAGAAGCTACAGAATCGGGAACCGTATCGAACGTCAAAATACCGTTTACCGATTTCGTTAGCGATTTTAAATATCAAATGAGATTGTCATCGAATGATCAAATTAAGACTGAAGCCTTACACGAAGGTATATATTTTTTTCAACATTTTTTTAGTGATTCTAGAATACCTTGGTTTTCGGGTCTCAATTTACCGAGAGATTTTATTACATTTGTCAACAGAAGCCGTTCGGATCACTATAATTTAAATGCGTCCCTGGCGAGAGTACGCTTCATTTCGGATGGTTCTTGCGAATGCGGAGCGGAGGCTCAGGATCTTAATCATATCATCTGGCAATGTCCAGAATATGATTCAGAACGAGAACACCTGTTTGGACTGCTCCTCAATCGTAAACACTACTCTCCCTACAATATTAATTTTTTTCTAAGCGTACTAGATATTACAGCGCTAATGTTTATTTTTAACTTTATCAAAAAATGTAAGATTAGGATTTAGCGCCTACCGTTTATACTACATAATTCCACTTTATACATATTATATTATATACTTCTCTATTTTTTCGTAAAGTGTTATAGTAATGTATGCTATATAAACCAAACTAGGTTTACGGCATTAATAAATAAATAATAATATAGAAGATCTGGCAACCCTAGCAGGGGTGGACTTGGGAAATTGTATATGATTGACTGGAGGGTGTATTTTCAACGGTGGTGGAAGTAGTTGAAAATTAAGAAGAGTAGAATTTGAAGTACATTCGGTTACGGGCGGCTACTGTTACGTTAATTTCTTCAGGAGGAAATTATTATTATCTGCACCCGTCTCATTGAGCGGGCTTTAGGATGTCGATGAATAGCGTCGATCTGACGGGAGACTCCTATGAGGTTCGCCCGCGAGAGTAGAGTAGGCTAGTAGGTTATTGGTAAGTTACTCTCTGGTCTACGTTTACTAGAGCTACTTTTGTTCAGGGGACTCGAAGCAGCTTAATTTTACATCTTCTTATGAGAGCAACACCCTAGAACACTTCTCACAATTGGGTTTATTCATCACCTTAACGATCGATGATTTGATATTGCGTCAAATCAAACACTGGCTGTTTTTAAGATAATGTTTATTTTATGGTCATCGCATTTAATGAATTTTCCGCTACACGGTTCCGAATCATCTTTCTCCACTAGATTTCTATAAACAGCCTGGAACATTTATTCAAGAACTAGTTCTAGTTGAGAGAGTTTAATTACTCGAGATGACAATTCACATTTTGCAGGAACTGCGCTGAATTACTAGAAGCAGGAAGTCGAGTTTTACGGACATTTCGAGTAGCACCGCGCGACACAGCCGGACATTCAAATTCCTTATAACACCGCTGCCAAACATGTTACGTCATTGCGTGTAAGGGGGGTTGGGCGGTGGAGGTGACGGTGAATGCAAACCGAAAATCAACGTGAATTGTTTGCGGATATCAACAGAGACTACATACTTGCCGCGCCGGTGCGAGACTCGTGATCGATGCGCCGTATTGACTATTGGCGCAACTGGTAACTAGCCAATTTGCTGCGTTGGTCAGACATCTGATTACCAACAGTAATTAGTGGTGGATTGGTATGCCTGCGTTGACTGTTAGCGGACGTGCAAACTTCGTGTCCCGCGACGCGTAAATACGTGTCGCGGACGGACTTTCGTATGAACACGAATTTTGCATTCGATCTCTGGTCGCCATTACTGTCGGCTGACAAATATTAATGTCCATCGGTGGCGCGTACAGGCTGCGCAGGAAATTCACAGTCATCTTTCGTAGATTCCCTCGAAATACATAGAAAAAAATTTACTTCGGAACTTTTACTTTAAGACAGGATATGAACATGTAGAAATTAAATTGTACTGGTTGCGTGGATTGCTCTGACTCTACACTAGCTGATGAAACTTAACTCCGCCCTCGTAGTTCGCTCTTCAAAATCGCATTCATTAAAATTTTACAGAGGAAAACTTTTTCTTTCAGAGAAGAGGTTAGAAAAGCTTGTATTGATATGAATAATTTTACAAAATAAACACGACTGCATTGAAACAGATTTCTGTTCGTTTGACATTAGTAAAACATGACGTCAAGATTCAAAATAAAAAAATGGCACTGTACAATAGTCATAGAGCCATAGTTAGTCGATCGCAAATCGGTGATCGCTTCGGACACCGTCGTTGGTGGTTGGCCACCGCCGCACAGTGGTCCGGATCGAGAAATTCAGTGACATTTTGTCGAAAAATGAACTTTCTCATATTGACATGTACAAAGTTTGTATTGCTTCATAAATATCCATCTACCTCGAAAATAAAGAAATTAATAAAATATAATTAAAATTGTAATCGCGACGAACACTTAAAGTTGGGCATTTTGAAAATAGCCTGTTTCGCAGAAAAAAGATATTTATCTTTATTTGGATGCCCTGACACACCTGTTTAATATTTTTCCTCTGTTCTTCTTTTAAAATGAAGAGAATTCCATTACGATAAAAATGTACACTGACAATTTAAAATTAATTTAAATAATGTATTAAAAAAATGATGTACAGTGAAGGCTCGGAAATTGTCAAAATTCTTCATCTTTGATACGGAATATCTTTTGAGTTCCAATTAGTACCGCATGTTTACAAATTGTACAATGTTCAGTACACTTTTCCCTATATAGTTATGCACGATTTACTACCAACATCGTCCATCGACGCAAGTTATTAGTGATTCAAGTGTATCCATCGCTGCGTCGAGCGCCAGGATTGGCGAGACGCGAAGAACCTCGCGCGCGTCCGAGCGGACTGTTTTGATTGTAGCCTACAGTCAATTGTTTATTATATGCTGCTATAAGAGTAAAATCACAAAATAAAAAGAAAAGACCGCTAGATCAAGAAGCTGCAGAATTGATACTTGCATAGATTTAAGTAAATCAGCCAGTAAAGTAAGTAAAATGTTATTAAAAATAATTAAACAAACACTAAACGTATTAAATTATTTATCATTAAAGTGATTATTTTTTCATATTTTTCAGTGAAAGTTTCATCAGAATAACTTTTATGATTCAAAAGCTGTGGCAGTATCACAGAACTTCTCGGTATGGACGAAAAAATTTTTATTATAAATTATTACAAAAAATAGTTTGTGAACTTATATGTAAACAAATTTATTATCAATAACAAAGTATGAATGAAAATTAATTAATAAATATTGTTTAACAAATGCAAAAAATATTTAATTATCTATAATTAAAAATGACTATTTTTTAAATATTTTTAGTGAAAATTTCATTGCAATATCTCTAATGGTTCAAAAGTTATAACAAAATGTCACTGAATTTCTCGATCCGGACCACTGTGCGCCGCCGCGATTTTCGAATGTTTTTTAGCCGTGCATCCGCACGACGAGCGATTCGGCCTTCTTCTTGTTCTGGCCAGGGAGTGTCGACTCCTATGTTAAAAAGTGGCAACGAATTTAGTTGCTCTCGATGATTTTAGGTGTGGTGGCAGCACAGTAGTTATAACGTATATGTGTGTGGTGATCACACACACCTGACTCACACGTAGCCAACCTCTTATGTACGTGTAATCGTATTCATCGCTAGCTATTGAATATGAATGGTTATAAATTTGTTAGAAAAATGAATTTGTAATAAAACATATTTATTCATAAAATTACGTATATGCTACATACATAGTAAATTTTACAATAATAGTAATATATATACATAATAATATATATCAGCAAACTTATATTTTCTTCAGTATTTATGCATTTATCATATGAAAATAAAATAGAAAGTTTATGCAAATATTGCTGAATATTGCATCCAGCGATGTCGATCAGTCGATGCCAAACAATAGCACTGAATATCACACAATAATGAATACAGAAGACACAGTATGCAACCGTATTAAACAATCAAATGCAATTAAACAGTATCACATATGACAGTTGACAGTGCGCGGCAATGTGCGGTGGAGTGGGGGTACAGTTTATATCCCCACCGCCGGGGCACTACTGTGCTGCCATCACACCTAAAATCCAGAAGAAACTAAATTCGTTGCCACTTTTTCATATAGGAGTCGACAGCCCCTGGTTCTGGCATTCAACCAGGGAGTGTCGACTCCTATGTTAAAAAGTGGCAAACGAATTTAGTTGCTTCTCGATGATTTTAAGTGTGGTGGCAGCACAGTAGTTATAACGTATATGTGTGTGGTGATCACACACACCTGACTCACACATAGCCAACCTCTTATGTACGTGTAATCGTATTCATCGCTAGCTATTGAATATGAATGGTTATGAATTTGTTAGAAAAATGAATTTGTAATAAAACATATTTATTCATAAAATTAGGTATATGCTACATACATAGTAAATTTTACAATAATAATAATATATATCAGCAAACTTATATTTTCTTCAGTATTTATGCATTTATCATATAAAAATAAAATAGAAAGTTTATGCAAATATTGCTGAATATTGCATCCAGCGATGTCGATCAGTCGATGCCAAACAATAGCACTGAATATCACACAATAATGAATACAGAAGACACAGTATGCAACCGTATTAAACAATCAAATGCAATTAAACAGTATCACATGTGACAGTTGACAGTGCGCGGCAATGTGGTCCGTCGGGGCACTACTGTGCTGCCACCACACCTAAAATCGAGAAGCAACTAAATTCGTTGCCACTTTTTCATATAGGAGTCGACAGCCCCTGCATTCAACGTGGAAGCACGTGCATAAGATCTGGTTGTAAGCACGTGGAGATAGTCTGGTTGTAAACCAAGTGTGAAATAAATTGTTATATTAAACAGTGGAAATCAATTATTTCTACGACACGTGGAAACGTCGACCAAGACGACTAATTCATACGTGAGGGCAAAACGACCGAGCCCACAATTTTATACAGGCACGACTGACACAGTTTTGTCGAAGCGTCTATTTGATCATGAAAAGCATAACGTTACACGGTGTAACTAATTGTAAGAAAATTTCATCCGTGTCCTAGGACACCGGCGGATTCAGGTATTTCACTGTTCTAACCCATAATCGGAGTCATTTCTCTTAATTAGGGGTTAACCGTCCTTGGCGCGGTTGGAGTTGCCATGTGCCCCCCGCAAATTATACTTCCTCTGATACTTTTTCCGCGTTACCAACCGGAACGAATTGCCTTTTTACGATCCGGGTTGCCGGGCCGTTTACGTTCGGCCGACTATCGGATCCGACTTCGATTTACGTTTTCGCCTTCGCTGCGGGCTTATCCCAGCTGGATCTCAGATTTGCTCTAGGGAATGACTCTGACTGCACTCCTCCGAGGCAAATATCTGTTCATGCTACGAAAATACCTACCTTATTAAAACCGAGTACTCCAAGACCCTTCTGGGAATAGTTCCTTGAACTTTCATCAATTCCCTGGGTAGAGTGTACAGGGTGTACAAAAAGTAATGGTCATCCGTTCTAGATGAATCTACACCTCTGTATCGGTGGACATTTTTAGAAGAAACTTGCCTCAAAATTGTTTATAACAAAGAAAATAGTTGATAGAGTTGTTTTTTACGTCAACACCTTCCGCACATTCAGAAGAGAATAAGTTTGAAAGAAGCCACATGTCGCAAACAAATAGTTATTGAGATATAAACTGTTAACCCTTTGCACTCCGAGCTATTTTAACTGGAAAATTAAACATTTCTTCCGATCTAGAATACTTCCATTCCCTATGATTTTTGAAATTGTATGGATATGAAATTGGTAGAATACCTCATACAATACCTAAATGTTTAGTAATTGATTAGATACCGATATATTTAATAATGTAAACAATATTTTGAATAATGATACAATTTCTAGTGGTGCCTCAGAGGGGACAGCGGAGTGCAAAGGGTTAAAGTTCTTGCAAAATTTGATTGTGTGGAGTTACACGTATAGACAAAAGCCTACTACCACAGTCCACCCGACCGTGTCGATGAGACAGACCATACTCGTGTGCGTGCCTCGAGTCAAACGAAATTTAAAGGGACATTCGTCGCTAGGCCCGTCGACGTCATCGTCTCTCTGCCCATTCGGAGCATAAATTCGAAGTTGCAAAATATGAAAGAATACCTTACATCCATTGTTATATGAATATTAATCCTGTATTACAAAATGTTACCGTACCTCACCATTCCTCCAGCGGATTAGGTGATATACCTGTAAAGGACGTTATAGCAAGCAAAAAACGCATGCGAGTCTTCAATCCCGACAGATAGACAACACGTGTGACGGACCCATCGAAGCGACGAGCGAACTACCTTTATAAATCACATCATTGATGATAGGCAATGCCAAAAGGAATTTCTTTGACAGTTTCCTCACTTCTCAACCTAAGGTCCTTCCGACACACTCCCGTCCAATTAACAAATGCAACATTTCTCCGCCTAAATGCACCCTTAACAACTCATTAAAAACCGAGGTGACAACCGCAGTACTATTTTGACCGTGGTCTGAGTAACTTTTTCCCTATCGCTGTCACGATTTCGGAAAGTGTGTTGTGTATTGTCCAGTGATTGTGTAGAAGTGTGGTGTTTTGTGCTTCGTCGTTAATAAGACGTATTCGCGAAAATGGCCGTGTCCACTTGATCCAATGAAGGAACAGAAGATTCTGAAAAATTTGTAAGTACCTATATATACTTGACATTCGTATTTTATAATGTATATAGGATTAATATTTTATGTGTAACAATGGATATAAGGTATTCTTTCACATCTTGCAACTTCAAATTTATGATTCGAATGGGCAGGGAGCCGATCACTTGGTACGGGCCTAGCGACGAATGTCCCTTTAAATTTCGTTAGGCTTGAGGCACGCAGTCGATCATGGCCTGTCTCATCGACACGGTTGTGTGGACTGTAGTAGTAGGCTTTTGCAAGAACTTTAACAGCTTATATCTTAATAACTATTTGTTTGCGACATGTGGTCCTTCCAAACTTTTTCTCTTCTCGATGAGTAGAAGGTATTGATGTAAAAACAATCTTTAACAATTTAAATTTCATCAAAATCGGAGAACAGTGGTACTTTCCGAATAATTACCACAATTTTCTTTGTTATAAACATTTTTGCGGCAAGTTTCTCTTACAAATGTCCACCGATACAGTGTAGATTCACCCCTATGACGGACGACCATCACTTTTTATACACCCTGTACAATCTCTTTGGCTCTCCACTTTATAACATCTTGTGTGGCTCATTGCGGACGTTCCTGAGCGTTCAACAAATTTATATACCGGCCAACACTTCGAAGTCCAAGTAAAATATTAACTTCCGAAGTAAATGTAGGGCAAGTTGTAAATTTTCAATAAGAGGAGTATTATTTCTTACTTTCATTGCGTATAATTTGATTTTCATGTTGAAAACTACATAGCTTTTCTATCGCGGGTTGTTTCCGCTAATTCGACAGAAATGAAGTTGGATAAGGAAATTATTCGTGTAAAGTATTTTTTATTACCACGCTTATATTAACTTGTGAAATTTTGTATACACACTTGCTTCCGATGACACTAAAAGTAGAAAATAAAAATATATAAAAGAAACTTTTTAAAAACAACGATTATATTAAAATGCACTTAAAAGGAGAAAATAATTTTTTTCCTGGTTCTCCATAAACTACAGGATCCAGTTAAATGATTAGTAATATTTTTCCCCAAAATTTTAAGCAACTAGTTCAAAATTTCTTTCGTTATAAAATTAGTGTCCGAATAGACAGAAAAATGTAATATAAATTTAAATAAAATCATGACATTAGTGACTATAAAAATAAAATCGTGAAACGCTAAACTATATTGACGTGATCTTCGTGGGCGCTCCACGCTTTTATTTATAGTCACCAATGTCATGATTTTATTTAAATTTATATTACATTTTTCTATCTATTCCGACACTAATTTTATAACAGAAGAAATATTGAACTAATTGCTTAAAATTTTGGGGAAAAATATTATTATGTAACCATTTAACTGGATTCGGTATTTTATGGAGAACTAGGAAAAAAATTATTTTCTCCTTTTTAGTGCATTTTCATATCCACGTGGTTTTTAAAGATTTTTTTTTATATATTTTCTATATCATTGAATGAAGGTATTCTACGTTAGAACGACTCCCAGTTCGAGCTGCCCGAAAATTTCAATTGCAGACAGGACAGTATAAAACTGCATTCGAGGAGATGAAAGGGGGACGAAGGTCACGACTCGTGGTTCAGAATTTCGCTTTTATCATTTGGCTCGAGCGGGTCGAAAGTTTTCGGGGATCTGCGGCACGTAGGCAGCACGCGTTTCAATTAAATAGCACGGGGGATTTTGCAGATCCCGCCGGTAGATTACATCGCCGGCCACCCTTATCGACGCCCGTTTTACTGGAGCACGATAATCTATAAGCATTTATCGATTAAACGTTCCCTCGGACCAGCACACGCCACTATCAGTCCCCGCGTCGCGCTAAAATAGAGTGTCGCGACACTCGTTGCACGCGGAATGCAGCCCGGCGGCGATGCAAATAAAGGGAACGCGGGATGCAATATGCAACAGCCCACGGTTATTTTCATTTGGCGTCATTTACCGATAATTCGCGGTGCCCTTTTAATTTATCGCGTTGATTTTAATTGGAGCACCCGCGATCCGCCGCGGAATACTTTTTTCATCGTTGAAACAAATTCTTTCCTCTCGTCCGCGTTCTCGCGGAATTACAGAAATATGCAAAGAGATTCGTGAGTCGATTAAAAGGAACGGGGGAGATGGTAAACAAAACACGCGAGAATAGAACGCGCTGCATTATTACCATTTTAACGCTGGAAGTTGTTCATAGCTCGTTAATTATGGTATCAACCTATTAATAAATGCACTTTTTATCTTCTTTCTAAATTTACACGCCGTTGCACGAGTAAATACTAGCTGCTTCACGGTTCACTGGTGCTTTTGCAATGATGCACAGCTGCTTCAAGTTTTGTTTAATGGAATGTAGACACGATTAATAAGCGAACCATAATATGGTCGTATAAATTTACGTTGCAATAGTAATTTGAATTTCCGGAAGCTATGTTTAATATTCTGGGATGAGGATTAAAATGAAGGAAATTATGCTGTATGTAGTCTAGCTAATATTTACTTTTTATAGATCTGGGCTAATAAGCAGATCATACGCTGTACAATCGTGTTTTACGTGGCAATAGTACCTTGGATTTCTGGGTATTATATTTAGTATTCAAAGGTGAAGTATTGAAATGGAGGAAATTGTACTGCAGTCTAATATTTACTTTTTATTACAACTGAGAATTCGATATCGGAAAGGGAAGTTCCAAAGCATGTATAACAGAATTTCATTCGGCCGTTACTAAACATTGTTACTCGGTGAAATAAAAGATATGGCAATTGCTGTATTCACAAAAGTTTATCTCTATGCGTGTATTTACCTGGAGATCGACCGGTATCCGAAGCGGTAGAACGAAAAGAAAGAGGTCGTTAATTCCTGTTCGACAAGAACGTCCGCTCCATAATTCAGTCGCGTGGATCGTGAACCCGATATTACGGGATTAATGCGCCTGTGCGATACACCATATGATATAACGCGTATTAAATAATCCCGCAGGAATTAAACACCGACGACAGATCGTTAATACAGCCGCGGCCGTGTCTCGAATAATTCTCGCGACACTTGTAATTATCTGACCGCCTTCGGTCGCTTCAAGTGTGCTTTAAATACTTAATCGCTAAGAAACGACGGCGCTAGGAGGTTCTATCCTACTTCCCGGTCTCTTCAGTTCGATAATTTAACGAGTATCTTTCGATCATTAGCTTCGTATCGGCGGGGCGTGAAACCTGATGTAATCTGTGTTCGAGCACGGAGTACCTCGGTCACCAGCGCTTGCCATAAATGCATTAAGACCCGCAGTCTGCCATCTGAAATGAAGTGAATCCCAACAAAAACATTCTGTAAACAGGAGCCGAGTTCCTGTGGCCGTGAAAAGTTGTGAGATCAAACAAAATACGGCCAAGTTCGTTAGCTTAGAAATACTACTTGCAATACTGAAAAAAGCGTTTGTAAAAATTAGTTTAAAAGAACACTATTTAATTTTTAAAGAGTTACATGGAGGGCTAAATTATTCAAACTTGGCCGCTACCTAACACCTTTTATGGCCATTGGTTTAAAAAGTAACGGCCGAGTTTGAATAATTTAGCCGTCCATGTAACTCTTTAAAATTAAATAGCGTTCTTTCTTTTTTGTTGAAATTTCATGAATTAGCAAGTAGGTATACAAAGAAAAAAAATCCTTTTCTAATCTGCAAGACAAAATCCAAATTCAGTGTATCGAAGATTAACACTCTGCCGGCGACACTCGGATCCATTTGCCCCCCGTCGCTATAGACGATGCTCGGTGCAGTTTCTTTTGTTTACGTTAGAGCGATTGTTTTTTTTATCAGTATTTGTTGCGACTTCGAAGCTAATAAAACGTATATGTATACTTATGTATGTTATGCTGCTATGTTCTATCTTACGTACCTATTTCGTAATGTTTTTTTTCAATACAACTCCTTTAAGGTATAAAATTTCATACTTTGATAATTATTCCTTCGAGTGTTTGTCATGGTGGACTTATGTACCAAATTTCAAGCTTGTAGGTTAATGGGAAGTACCCAAAAGGTTTTGATGATCTGTCAGTAAGTCAGCCAGTGACAAATTTAGCGATTTTTGAGGTCCTATATCTCGGAACCTACTAATGTTGGAAGATTAATGTTTTGTCAATATTGAGACATGATAGCATTTAACAAGTGTACGAAATTACATCTCTCCATCTGCCTCCAATGCCGAGTTGTAAGCCTCTAAAAAACGGCAAAGTTGTTTCGTGTAAAAGGAGGTAGTGCGAGAACTTGGCTGGTGCACAACCATTAGGGGTGTGCGAGAACCCGAAATATCGGGAACTCGATGGTCGGGACGAGTCGAGAAGAGGTCGGTCGGATCTGGTCAGGTTCCCGAAAATTTCGAGATTCCCGAAGAAATAGGGTTCGAAAATTTCGAGAATATGACATAAGACATTCTTGAAAAGAATTCGTGATGGACAAGATTCTTTCAATCTCGAAAACATCTAGAATAAAAAATCCGAAACTATGAATGTATTCATTAAAACGAATATAAATGATTACACTGGGTTCTCGAAATTTTCGGGAATCCCGATAAATTCGAGAATCCCGATTTTTTTCGGGAATCCGGATAAATTCGAGAATCCCGATTTTTTTCGGCAATACCGATAAATTCGAGAATCTCGAAATTTTCGAGTACCCGTCCCGATCCCGAAAAAATTTCGTGTTCCCGTCCCGACCCGATATTTCGGGTTCTCGCACACCTCTAACTACCGTGCACCTAGATTATCGTCCACGGCAAATAAAAAGTAACAAGTGATGCGGATACAATTGATTTCGAAGACGTTGCAAATGTGATTCAATGCATAAATTGCGAATTTATGGATTTAAAAATTTCTAAAGCTTCAAGTTACTCGATAAATATGTAAATTTAATTTTATATTTTCAGAAGGTGCAATGTAGGGTGTGTGTTACATTTCATGAACATTACAACAGGACATAAACCAATTTGTTGCTTGTTAGTATTCAATATTACTCCTGTACGCTTTTCCTCATTTTCCAGAACCTATAAAATAATATACAGAGGACTAATGGCTGCGATCAATAATTGCTCGACCCCGAGCAATTAATTTTGAAATACGCATCAGAGTCGGCACAGTCTACAGACGTCAAAACGAATAATTTCTGAAAGGTAATAGCCTCGAGACTAGAACTCGTCGTCCCCGGTTAAAGGTTGGCGAACGCGTTCTTAGAAGCCTAAAATGTCAGTTCACTCGGCGAAACGTCCACTTCAGGACTTCTCTCGTTGGCCGTGCTTTCTGTATTTCACAGTTACGAATCACTTGCAAGTTCTCCGGGTTTAAAGCGAAACGGAGCGATCGTGTTTTTCCCCCGTCGTCTGTTCCCGCGTTCTGCCAGTGCCTTCAAAAACATTCTCCGCCACGTTTCGAAGCCGTGGTTAAAAGTCCGACGGCCGTACGTGCCCCGAAATAATCGTGTAACCGAGCGCCGGCCAGGTCCATCCACGGAATTCCCGATCCGGTCACGTGCAACTTCGCTCGAATGCCTAACGATTGTCGTCGCCGGTGCTGCACAGCACGCGAGGCACCGCATTCGTAATGCACGTCGGTCCAGCTCTTTTCGCGTCCACCCCCGACTGCCATTATCCGAAGCTAATGCCACCCGCGTCTCTCCTTCTTGTTTTCCCGATTATTTCTCGTCCGGCTCCGGGCTGTTTTCGCGTGCCCTTCTTGTCACGCCCGCGACAGCCGTTGGTTTCAACTATCGAATCAACCGATGGAATACGGTAGTGCTCGCTGAAATTTCGCTAAATCTGAGACACGCGGAGACCTCTTGTTGGAACGCATTGACGTATGCATGTGGGACCTTTTCTTTACTACAGAAATCTCTCGTTCCCGGGCCTGGATTTTTAATGTTCTAATTTTCCGAGATACTTATCGGAGTCTCTAATTTCAAATAAAAGTGCCAGTTAAATCGAAATTTTAGATCAATTTTACAATCAATATATGAAAGAAGATATTAACCCGAAAATTAAACATTTCTTCCAACCTAGAATAATTATTTAAAATCCGGGCCTGGATTTTTAATGTTCTAATTTTCCGAGATACTTATCGGAGTCTCTAATTTCAAATAAAAGTGCCAGTTAAACCGAAATTTTAGATCAATTTCACAATAAAAATATGAAAGAAGATATTAACCCGAAAATTAAACATTTCTTCCAACCTAGAATAATTCTTTAGAGCTTCCTCGAGAAGCTCCCGACTGGTCCGATGAAGGTCGCGCAGCATTTACGATTGCGGGCCTATCATATTCATTATTACGTTCAATTTCGGGATTCCTCGAACGCGTTTCACTGCGAGTCTCAAAGAAAAATCAATAGAGAGCGGGCCGCAGGCCAATTGTCTCGTTCGTCGAACCGTGGACGGAATTTCTTTGTCTGTTCCACGGCCAGGTGGGCTAATATTGAAATTCCCGTGTTCGCGGGGCCGTTTGTAGTGACGCGCGACACGAGCATCTTTTCTCCGGCGAGCGCTTTCCCTTTCGCCGTTCCGTCGGCGATTTTTCCAAGGTTCCCGCGACAAGGTTCCGGGGGTGGCAATTAGCCGGCCAGCCGGCCCCGACTAATTGATTCGTCGGCCGCTAATCTTCGCGGAGACGTCTCGGCTCCTTCTGAAAGCTGGCCACGAGACTTTAATCATTCCTTGCCCCTGCCAGCGAACTTCCAACAATTTCCAACCGCCCCTGGCCTACGCCAACTACCCCTCTACTCTCTCTCTCTCTATCTCTCACCCCATTCCTTGCGATATTAACTTAAGACGGGGAGACTTCCGCTTAACGCGGCGGGATTAGTACGCCGGCCACAATTTCGGTAATTAATATTCACGCGACGGGGTGAATTTACCTCTCGACTCGACCTCCCACCCCTGGCGATGTAGACGCGTTTATTGGTCGGCCGGGGGACGACTCCTTCTTAATTTATTCTTTTTATGGATCTCCTCGCCGGGAATTGGTGGCGAGAGGAATGCTGATTTTACGCGATCGTCGTCTACCGGGTGCTCCAGATGATCGCGATCCTCTAAACCAGGCCTGGCCAACCCAAATGGTTTCATTTTGATGACGCGTGACGTTACAGCGGGCCGCACTTTAGGTAAACATGCTTTTAACCCTTTGCACTTCGTTGTCCCCTCTGAGGTACCACTAAAAATTGCTGTACCATTATTCGAAATATTATTTACATTATGAAATATATCGGTATCTAATCAATTACTAAACATTTTCGTATTGTATGAGGTATTACACCAATTTCATATCCATAAAATTGCATAAATCATAGGGAATGGAAATATTCTAGATCGGAAGAAATGTTTAATTTTCCAGTTAAAATAACTCGGAGTGCAAAGGGTTAAAAAATGTAACACAAATACAAAATGAATAAAACTTTATTGTTATACTATGATTCAATATAATTAACTCTCGAGTTTTAATTAATGAGATATTTATTTATCCTTTCTTTCACTTAATTTTTGTAAATCTATATTTATGTTCGACGTTGCACATCTTTTGTTAGCTGGTTTTCTAAATTGGCATCAGTCAATGAAGCACGTGATGAACTCTGTAAATTTCATCTTCGAAAAAAATGTTTCACAAACATATGTGGATCCAAAAGCACTTACAACTCGTTGTACAAAATATCTTAAGTTGGAATATCTCTCGGATGTAATATAAGTCCTGTAAAAATTAATTTTTTATGTGGACGAAAAAAATCGTTTCATTTCATTGTTGCACTGTAATTCAATTATATCAAAAATATCAAATATAGAACTGGAGTTCGTAGTCGCACTTGCGCATTATAACAATGACACTTCATTTATTTAATACTAGCTTGTACTCGGCCACGCGTTGCTGTGTCTCAGTTTCGATATTTTTTGTTGTTGGGTAATAAAAACACGCGCGCTTCGAATGTGTCACGTCCAGTGGTTCAGCCATCGTTAACCCTTAGCACTCGAGTGGTGAGTCAGAGTCACCACCAGAAATTGCGATACCATTATTCAAAATATTGTTTAGAGTATTAAATATCTTGGTGGCAAATCACTTACTAAACATTTAAGTATTGCATGACGTGTTATATCAATTTCATATCCATAAAATGAAAAAAAATTATATAGATTGGAATTATTCTGGGTCGGAAGATATGTTTCATTTTCGAGATAGAATAGCTCCGAGTGCAAAGGGTTAATAACTAAATATAATCAATGATGCATAACATATACCTTTTGAATTTCTATGTTTAATCTAATAATGTTGTACGAGAAATTAAATATTAAATACTATTGTTATAATGATCAATGTCGAACTATCGTATATTACACCACATTGCGTGCGATAGAATTAGGGAAACTCGTTCTTCATTTGAATCTTACTGAACGAAATAACTGCGTAGCGAAATTATTTCATTAAATGAATGAGTCACTTTCAAATATAAATCGTGATCTAATATCCGCTGAAGATTGTCCATCGAGAATCGATGAGCAATAATTGTTCGTCGCCCCACGTGTGACGTAGATGTAATGCGATCTGGCCAGGAGAGTCATAGGGAAGAAAGCATAAGAAGAAATTGATCTAGGAGATGCGCAGAGTAATATGATCTAGCTAAGAGGGGGTGCGGGATGCAAGCGATTACGGAGAATTGGTGACGAATTAATCACCTGACGAAATTTCTAACAAAGGATTGATCGGCCTATAAAAGGGATGACTCCTCATTAAAGTACAATCAACATACCAAGTATTCAGTCAAAAAGGTGCGACAATTATAAAAATATGAGTTAGTTTTGTTATAAAGTTTCAAAAGGAAGTTTCCTGAAAAGTTATTTCCACAATAAGAACCTCCGAAGTTTACATGATCTACCGGAATCATTCCGAAAGATTCACGACCATTAGCTAAAAGAAGACTACTTAGCGGTAATTACTAACAAATTATAATAAGATTTCGATAATATGATGTATCCGACATTTGAAGCTTAAAATATAGTTTTGTTTATTTTTATTCAAACATATAAAAATATCAAATCATTTATTAAAGAAATTACCCAACTTCGATTTTCACGTTCCATCGTTAAAATCACATAGAATATTAAGAAATCCTCGATTACCCGAACCGAAGCCGGTGAATGCAGCTAGGTTCAAAGCTGTGTTATATCTCAATTCTAATCTTTCCAATCATTTCAATCTATTAAATTAAATTTCAATTTTAACTATTCAAATCTATAATACGTCCACCTTAGGACGTAACAAATGCAACGTTGCGTCAAAATTTCAAAGCAATAGGTGAAGAACTTTCGGAGATTTAAGATTCCGAACAAACGAACATTTACATTTTTATTTATATAGATTTTTTGTACACGTACATATATACAACGAGAAACATAAGTTTTAATAGAAATATAAATTCGCCCGGCGGGCCGCGTGTTGGCCAGGCCTGCTCTAAACGAAGTGTCAGCGAGGCTTTCAATGATTTTTCTTCGTCGCTTTTGCAAAGTCTAAAAAGTCGACATGTTTATTTCTTTCTTACATCGTATTTCTGTCTTTGAACTCGTAACTTTCCCGTGGCAATATCCGTTGTCACATTTTACAAGAGGATGCATCGCATTGAATAAAATACTTTCGGAGGGTGTTGCTGAAATAAATACTGGTCACGACCATATCGATGATATCGCGCTACGCAAACCCGTTCCGAACGAGAAAAATTTTAATTAACGACAGAACTGTCAATGCTGCTTTTCGGGGACTCGAGTGACGTAATATCCCAAGGTGTTTTAATTGCACGTCACCGGCCGACATGAGCGACGAGCAAGCAATTAATCGAATCGCCGGGCAGTTAGACGTGGAAGAAATCCCGGTCGTTCTCTACACGGCGATCATTCTTGATCCGGTGACCCTCCGCGCCGAGGACTTCGAGCGTCCCTTAAACGGCTCCGATTGAAAATAATTAATTACGATTGGCATGCGACGCCTTGATTGAGCAGCGCGTATCACATGCGACGGCCACCGGGTGTCTTGCCCGGCATTCCGTGTCCTTGAATGGCGCGATAATTTATGCGGTGCCATTAGCTTCTTCGCTGCTTGGTGCCCGACGTTCGTAAATGAGCTTTTGCATTAAAATGGCCTCTCCTGCAGTGCTTCATCCCCTCCCCAAATCGTTTCAAGGGTCCAGAAAAGCAAATTCGTTCTCTTTATTTCAAGAGTTTATGCATTTCACCGGGGCGCCATCAATTTTTACGGTCTCCGTTGCTATTCGCAGGAGGGATTGTTCCGAGAAATACATTTGGCACGTATTCCTCTTGCTAATGATCCATATGCCGAAGGAATGAGAACAACCCATTTTGAGATGTCAAGTGTTTAGTATGTCACTTGAACAAATCATTTGTGCTGCCTGGAATGCTATCTAGAATCTAGAACAACGCAATTCTCAGTGTAAAGTCTACAATCCTGAATTTATATTTTTGAAACTATCATGTCTTCCAAGGAAAATGTTAGTATTAACCCTTATACGATCCTCAGGGCAAAAATTCACCCATTTACTATTTTCGCATACTGTAAAATCATTGATCCCTTTATGTCGATGTTGTGAGATGTATTTCTTTAAAATGTTACGTTACAAATGGAACATAATTTGTTGATTTCACGTGTAGAGTAAACATGAGTGAATTATTATCCGAGTCTCTTTCATGCAACTATTCTTGAGCAGTATTTTTTCAGTGATTACGTTCGGTATCTCTTTTTAATTGTAGGCGATTCTTTAAACTGTGTTTTGTTCATCATCGTTTCGACGTGACCGTCGAAACAAACTAATAGTTGAATAAACTACATTGCAAAAAGCAAGACGTCAATTTAATTTCAAACGTCGCACAGTGGGGTATTTGGCCTGAAAAAGTGGAAAAAACTATTGTAGCGTTATTTATAGGCTCAAGGTTATAATATTATATATCGCTTGATTCGCCATAAGATCAGCTACAACATTATGAAATCCAAAATACATTTTAGTATTTGAAAAATCAAATTTACCTCAATTTTTTGAAAAAAAAAATTTTTTTTTAACTTTTATATATTGAAATTGTAGACGTCTGTATATTGTTCCTCTTTTGTTCGAAAGATTTTTTCCTCAGATTATCGAGAACTCCTGAAAAAGCAAGGCGATAGTGGAATATTTGCACTATTATAACTTGAAAAATATTTAAGGAAAAAATATTTTAATATAGTGTTTTGGAAAGCTGTCAAAACAAGCTACAAGAATATGCAACAAAAAATGGGGAGTTCTATTTAAGAAATGGAAGATGACCTTCACGTGATTTTCAAACGACTATCCAAGGTCAAATCAATGACACCATTTTATGCCCCCCTCTAAACCATACAACTTTTGTCTGAAACATTTTTCTCCAAAATAGCTTCATTTCCCAGATATACGTCTGTTTCACGTTAAATGACTCACCCGGTATATTATAAGAATATTTTTAAATGATTACCATTAATTTTCATCGGAAAATACATAAGAAATTTCTTCCTCGGATAATGTTTCTTCTTCATTTGAGGCCAAGCGTAGCCGAACGTACGCGTACGCGAAACGCTGCTAAACACTTAATTCTAAATTAGCTATAAAATTTGAATCCGGACATATCCGGAATCAAACTTTGTTGGCTTATAATCACGAATCTTTACCGAATGTAATGACACCAAAAAGAGCACTCAATACGGCTTTATACTATAACAAAATTGTCAATAAAGTTTTGTAATTTTTAAAAAGATTACAGAATGATTGGTAATATTCAAATATTAACAACTATACTAATTTACATGATAGCAAAATAAAATCTATGCGAAAGTGCTCTGTATACCTACCTGAACAACTTTTGTAATACAAGAATTTACAAAATTTCCCTTCAAACACATGAAAATCGCCAATGAACAGACGCTGTCTTAGAGACTGTTTAAGAACGCCAAGCGCGCCTTAAAATCTCTCGACTTTCGATGAAGTTTACTACTTCACGGGTGTACAAATAGAAAAAATAATATTGCAGCCTTATTCTTCAGACCTTTAACTACAACGAACAACAAAAATTTTATACCATACGCAAAAATTTAGAAATTGAATTTTTTCCACTTTTTCGGGCCAAATACCCCACTGTGCGTCGTCGACTATAAATTATTAATAAAGTACAGAATTATATTTCATGACTTGTATAATTCCCAGTTGCAAGTGTCTTTTCAGTCCGAAAGAGGGTCCCTAAGAGGAAAAGAAAATAGATCTTCTGTACAGTCAGACACATCGCCAAAATTCAAGTAAGATTAAGCTCCCCTGGTGTACAGACCGAAGGGAACTGGGGGGATGAGCTAAGAACTCGCTCTCCCCAAGCAACGAATATATTTCATCCCTTAACCGCGTCATGTAAGAAGACCCGGTTACATCATCGATCACAATTCGGTCCATTTTCACCCACATAATTTTCTAAACACCATATCTTCGTATTCCCCAGGCTGCATGATTTATCAGCAGTTATCCGAACTTCCGAGGGAGCCGACCCTCGCGAGTTCATTCGAACGGCGCAACGTCATTCGAGAATTCGACGGTTCGAATTCCCGCTATATCGTGTTCGACCTAGAATGCTCCTCGTCAGAATGCCATCAGAATCCGTATCGTGCTCGTTGCACCGGTAAACGTATCCGACTATTGCAACTGGCAGCGCTAGGTGACTGCTGCTATCGCCTAACGTTTTCGAGCGACGGAATCGCGCTACTTTCGCCGACGATTCCATTAAGGAGGAACTAAGTTACGTGCATCCGCGCGACACTCTTGCACGCAGACTAATTACTAATTATTCCGCGAGTCAACGAACGGACAGGATGCGATGGGAGCTCGGTGGAAGGGGCAAGGTGAATCTAGGGAGCCGAGGTAGACGTCGAAGGTGCTTCGACGACCACCTTCGTGCCGTGCTCGCCAAGCTCGCCGTTAATGTACGAATCCACTTAGCCGCGTCCCGCCCTGTCTGATTAGATTAATTTTAAGGAGGCCCGACCTGCCGGTTTGCACTTGTTCCTGTCAACGACTACTGTGTTTATGGCTGCACCCTGCACTCGAACGATTCTTATGCGCGAGACGCATCCACGAGCTTTTGCGTCACGTTCTTCGCATCACGTGGCCGATCAAGATCCACAAATATTGTGACACTTGTTATTGTTCCATTGTCGTTTATAATGTCTATTCCTTCTTGTTGGAAATTTATAGAGTCAATGCGCCCTCTTGCGTCTGTTCTATCGGGATCGTTTGTCGATGTATGTTTGCGTATGTTTTTAGTCTGTGTCTAACCGCTAGTATTGTAAGACGTGTTACCTGAATGAATAAATATAGTATTTACATATCAAACAGTAAAATAAAGTAACTGTTCTTGTATTCATTAACTACAAGTGCAGTTAATAAGCTGCGCGTAACATTTATTAACCTACACTTCTTTCTTACATTTTTTTACATCTTCTTCAGACTTCGATTATTGATTTTGAAGAAATAAAAATGACGAATTCTAAATTTGTTTAGTTATGATGACTAAAGTGCAGTTCTTTACTTAACATAAAAATGTTCTGCATTATTTTGGGTAGCAGGAATAAAATAAGCATCGATTTCAAGACAACATTATAATAATCTTAAATTTTTCTAATTTCTCACTGTTTTATATTTCACCCAGCCAATTTCTTGGTAAATGCATAAAAATCCGCAGTCTAACGATGACCGAAGGTTCCTTGGACACATATCAAGATAAAAGTCGTTAATAATCTTTTACAAACCAGCCTGAATTCTGCCGTTCTCGAACGGAAAGATTAATCGCGACGTAGAGCTAAAAGAAACCGATTTTTTCGACAACATTACCGACAAGATCAAGAAGTACCTGCGAGCCTGCAGGTTCGGTGCACCGTTGAACGGCATTAGGGGCACAGTTTTAATCCGAACCGGGCGTCGTGGGCGTCGAGATCCTGTCGTTACGTGGCACGTTCGTGTTCCACGAGTCAGCCCACGTGTCCGCCATTTACCATTTACCGTGCAAGCACCGAACGAACGGCCAGCTTCCTTAGGAAAATTGGCGCCAGCTATAAAGACTCCGCCATCCGGGAATCGCTATTGTAATTCGCGCCAGAGCCCAGCTGCCGCGTTTCTATTTCACGGCGAAATCAATTTTTGAAACGTGACACACCCCTTCTGCCGCCCGGCATATTGTTTCTTATCGCGAGACGTGTCTGCTGCCCACGGAATTTCGTAGCCGAGCTACCGATCGGCCGAAATGTCGAGTTTCCATCGACTTTACGGAATAATAGTTACGTTCAAATTGTTCAGAGTTGTTTAATAATCTAAACCGTGTCCTGCGTCCATTAAATGTAGCATTATAGAAATTGTTCAGAATTGTATAATTCATTTCAAACGATGCCCCCATTCCTCCTTCAATAATTTCTTTCGGCTGATATATTGATAAATATTTTTCAATTTTTGTTAATCTGTCCACTGGTTCACTGGTTAACAGGATTTTCAATAATTGTGCTGTACCAAAAGAAAGCATAGAAATTTTCTTTTAGATTGTAATCTTAAATGAAACTATTAGATGATGTAATTGAGGGTGACTTGTTAGTTTACAATGAAAGTTGCTGTTGCTATTGAAGGTTCCATTAAAAAGTGTTTAGCCGTGTACTATAGAGTTTTCAAAATTATGCAGTAATCATCAGTCGGTAATGTGTTAAGTTGCACTCACTGATTTTTGTCATAGATCACGAATTTTTATGCAAAATATCAATTGCAAGTATCATTTGCATTTTCTTCCTTCAATAATTTCTTATAAATGTCGAGTTTCCATCAACTTTACGGAATAATAGTTACGTTCAAATTGTTCAGAGTTGTTTAATAATCTAAACCGTGTCCTGCGTCCATTAAATGTAGCATTATAGAAATTGTTCAGAATTGTATAATTCATTTCAAACGATGCCCCCATTCCTCCTTCAATAATTTCTTTCGGCTGATATATTGATAAATATTTTTCAATTTTTGTTAATCGGTCCACTGGTTCACTGGTTAACAGGATTTTCAATAATTGTGCTGTACCAAAAGAAAGCATAGAAATTTTCTTTTAGATTGTAATCTTAAATGAAACTATTAGATGATGTAATTGAGGGTGACTTGTTAGTTTACAATGAAAGTTGCTGTTGCTATTGAAGGTTCCATTAAAAAGTGTTTAGCCATGTACTATAGAGTTTTCAAAATTATGCAATAATCATCAGTCGGTAATGTGTTAAGTTGCACTCACTGATTTTTGTCATAGACCACGAATTTTTATGCAAAATATCAATTGCAAGTATCATTTGCATTTTCTTCCTTCAATAATTTCTTATAAATGTCGAGTTTCCAACGACTTTACGGAATAATAGTTACGTTGAAATTGTTCAGAGTTGTTTAATGATCTAACCGTGTCCTGCGTCCATTAAATGTAACATTATAGAAATTGTTCAGAATTGTATAATTCATTTTAAACGATGCCCCCATTCCTCCTTCAATAATTTCTTTCGGCTGATATATTGATCAATATTTTTCAATTTCTGTTAATCTGTCGACTGGTTAATAGGATTTTCTATAATTGTGCTGTACCAAAAGAAAGCATAGAAATTTTCTTTTAGATTGTAATCTTAAATGAAACTATTAGATGATGTAATTGAGGGTGACTTGTTAGTTTACAATGAAAGTTGCTGTTGCTATTGAAGGTTCCATTAAAAAGTGTTTAGCCATCTACTATAGAGTTTTCAAAATTATGCAATAATCATCAGTCGATAATGTGTTAAGTTGCACACACTGATTTTTGTCATAGATCACGAATTTTTATGCAAAATATCAATTGCAAGTATCATTTGCATTTTCTTCCTTCAATAATTTCTTAGATCAGAAAATATTTGTCATAACTGTATGACATCTGCATAATCTAATGATTATAAAATTATAAAATGATTATAATGTAATGATTATAAAAATGATTATAAAAATGAATAATCTAATGATTACTTTAAATTGTTCTAATGTCTTTACAGTTCGATAGTCCACGTACATTTTTCGTACAGATGCATAAAATGTTAATTAATGATAAAAATTAATGATAATTAATGATAATAAATGAGAAAAGATTTTGGCGAATTTAGTACCGACTGTCACCATTAAGTCCCACGAACGTACTAATTTGCTCAGCTGTTGTGTCTAATGTAACTGTAATGGCCTTAATGTTCCTTGGTTCGACGGCCACGTAGGACGGCCCGTATCGATCTAGCCGATCTAGTCGAGACGGACCGGTAACTTTCCGTCTGGCCGGTAATAATCGCCGGTAGTATATCTATTTCCATGGTAATTCTCGGCTGGCGCGATAACACCGGACACACTTGGCCTGGGAGAGTACAGCGAATATTACGCGTACGAATTGCAATTTCAGATATATCTCCGCGCTCCATTGCACGCGCCGCCGCGCCGTCAGGTGAACGGGCCACCGGAGTCTCTGAATTAATTGGTCCGTGAACGCCGACGCAATCCGATTCAGTACTTTTGAAAAACCGGGACGTGCTCGTCTGTTTCGCGGATTAAATACTCAAGTGTGCTCTCGTCTATTCTGTACGTTATAATAATGAACTTCGAAAGGAGCTACTTTTGTGCCAGAGTAGAAGTAAATAGAGATGTATCGTTCATTCAGAAGAAAAGTCACATTAGTAGAAAAAAGGAAATTTTACAGGAGAGCCACTCAAAAATTACCTAAACTTGTCCATTTTTTTAATTGTACATGATCAACTTAGAAATGGAAAATAATATGTAGTTATTTAGATACTGGGTTAATTGTAATGTACATTAGTTATAAATAGACGGCGGATCTTTATGCAAAATAAACATTTTCCACCTGTATTACAACAAACCAGAGTGACATAGAAATTAATTTTCTCTCTTAATATGTTCAATAGGTTGAAAATAATATAAAGGTATTTTTAAATTCATCTAATGTTTTTAATATTTTAAATTACACCTACCTATTTTTGTCATAAATGCATAATATTCGCTGTCTAGTTATGAAGCACACCACAATTTATATATTAATTATTATACTTGTTTTAGAAATATATTCTGAGTTTCGTCGCTTTTCTTATGAACGAACGATATCTGGCGATAGCTTGTGAAAGCATGGCACCAATCAATGGCGAATGGCACCAATCAAAGCACAAAACAATTGGGAAATAAAAATTAAATGAAGCACTACAAAATATTGAATATTCAGTCCAATCATTTTGTCCCACTAACTCTTTTGAAAATTAACATTTTCCTAGATAAATTCATGCGGAGTATTTTAGTTTTATCAACCGAGCCAAATAAACGAGGACGGTGTAAATCGACGTGTATGCTAAAAAATTAATTTATCTACTAAATAAAAATTAGCAAATTGATAGGGTGTCCTATCGTTTTGTCTCCGACTTCAGTAAAGCGTCGGGATATTCAGAGTTCTCTCGAAATGGTTTTCCGGTCTCAGGTCGCTCGAGCCTCCCCCGGCTACCACTTAACGAGGAGCGATTTTCGCGACAAAGGAACGGTCTGGAAATCAACGACGTTGTTCCGGGGAACGAGTGCAAACGAATCGTCGCGACCGTAACATGCCAACGCTTCGATTTTCCGTCACGCTCTGCTCCCCGAGGCCCGGTCGACCCCCTGGTGCTTTTCCCCGACCGTAATTAGTAACCATTTTAGCTGGCCTCCCCGCCGAACACGACCAGGCGATGAATCGCCGTGTAATTCGGAAGGCATGCGACGCCAAACGTTCGCGATTCACGACGTACCGTGTTCTTGCATTCGGTTCATAAAGTACCCCCGCGCGTGTGCACGCCCACTGTTTATTCGCCGACACGAGGCCGTCGAGCAGTTTCTCTCTCGCTGTTCGAACCCGCGCAGAATAGGACACTAATTTCACCTCGCCGGTATGCTGAGATGGCTTGGAAACGGCTAACTGTCTACGGGCATTTCCCTGTCCGAGAACGGAGGTCGGGTACGCTTTGACCCGGTCAGAAGCTTCGTTGAATTGAATTCGAGTGCTCGGTAAATGTGCCATTTGCAAAAATTATTTTTCACTCCAGTACTGTCTATAATCCAACTTGAGTAGTCTATAATTCGGCCCTTCATAGAATTCAATTAATCACTCAACAGGTTAGGCCCTAAACCTAAACTGTTAAGGCCCTAAACTTTAGGGATAAGAAGTCTAACAAGCGTTAGGAACCGCAGGGGCCGACTTCGATTTTGATAATTATTTGTGAGATGATGGTATATGGATCCCTAATTATGTAAGCACAATATTAGTTCTAGTTACTCAATAGCTTTGAAGATATAAACAATTAAAGTTTCATACCGGGGAATCACGCAATCTGCTTACACAACAACAAGGTATGAAACTTTAATTGTTTATATCTTCAAAACTATTGAGTAACTACACCTAATATTTTGCATACATAATTAGGGATCCATATACCATCATTTCACAAAACAAGGATATTTTCATGTCGTTATTATAAAAATTGTTCTTCACTCCAGTACTGTCTATAATCCAACTTGAGTGGTCTATAATTCGGCCCTTCATAGAATTCAATTAATCACTCAACAGGTTAGGCCCTAAACCTAAACTGTTGAGGCCCTAAACTTTAGGGATAAGAAGTCTAACAAGCGTTAGGAACCGCAGGGCCCGACTTCGATTTTGATAATTATTTGTGAGATGATGGTATATGGATCCCTAATTATGTAAGCACAATATTAGTTCTAGTTACTCAATAGCTTTGAAGATATAAACAATTAAAGTTTCATACCGGGGAATCACGCAATCTGCTTACACAACAACAAGGTATGAAACTTTAATTGTTTATATCTTCAAAACTATTGAGTAACTACACCTAATATTTTGCATACATAATTAGGGATCCATATACCATCATTTCACAAAACAAGGATATTTTCATGTCGTTATTATAAAAATTGTTCTTCACTCCAGTACTGTCTATAATCCAACTTGAGTGGTCTATAATTCGGCCCTTCATAGAATTCAATTAATCACTCAACAGGTTAGGCCCTAAACCTAAACTGTTAAGGCCCTAAACTTTAGGGATAAGAAGTCTAACAAGCGTTAGGAACCGCAGGGCCCGACTTCGATTTTGATAATTATTTGTGAGATGATGGTATATGGATCCCTAATTATGTAAGCACAATATTAGTTCTAGTTACTCAATAGCTTTGAAGATATAAACAATTAAAGTTTCATACCGGGGAATCACGCAATCTGCTTACACAACAACAAGGTATGAAACTTTAATTGTTTATATCTTCAAAACTATTGAGTAACTACACCTAATATTTTGCATACATAATTAGGGATCCATATACCATCATTTCACAAAACAAGGATATTTTCATGTCGTTATTATAAAAATTGTTCTTCACTCCAGTACTGTCTATAATCCAACTTGAGTAGTCTATAATTCAGCCTTTCAAAAAATTCAATTAATTACTCAACAGGTTTGACCCCAAACCTAAACTGTTGAGGCCCTGAACTTTAGGGATAAGAAGTCCAGCAAGGGAAAGACCCTAAGTGTCCGACTTCGATTTTGATAATTTTTTGTGAGATGATGGTACGTGGATCCCTAATTGTGTCTGCAAAATATTAGGTGTACTCAATAGTTTTGAAGATATAAACAATTAAAGTTTCATACCTTGTTGTTGCGTAAGCAGGTAGCGTGATTCATAGGTATGAAACTTTAATTGTTTATATCTTTAAAACTATCGAGTAACTACACCTAATATTTTGCAGACATAATTAGGGATCCATATACCATCATCTCACAAAAAATTATCAAAATCGAAGTCGGACACTCGGGGTCCTTCCCTTGTAAGTTATATTGTAACCCTTCCGGACGAGAATTATTTGAAATACTAAAAATATGTCCCTCATAAATTTGTTGATTTAACCCTAAGAAAAATTAATTTCCCGGTAATCGTTGAGGTTTTACTTCAACGATTCTGCATACAATTTGTTTGTATGGAGCTCGACGTCGGTCAGTTGCAAGGATACTCTTTCATGTTGTTAATAATCGTTGAGGTTTGAAGTCAAACGATTCTACATACGAGACCCCTCTTCTTTTACGTATGTAGCTCGACGTCGGACATTCGCAACGAATGTTGTATATCTATGTAGATATACTTAATCGTTGTGTTTGTCAACGATTCTGCGTACTTCTTCGTAGTACGCAGCTCGACGTCGGACACTTGCAACTGATGTCGCTCATTACGACAAATCGTTAAACTAGAAGAGTCTAAACGATTCTGCACAAATGTGTTAATTATTGTGCAGCTCGACGTCGAGTAGTTGCAAGGATATTTTCATGTTGTTAATCATAAAAATTGTTCTTCACTCCAGTACTGTCTATAATCCAACTTGAGTAATCTATAATTCAGCCTTTCAAAGAATTCTAAACTGTTGAGGCTCTAAACTTTAGGGGTAAGAAGTCTAAGTTCTATTGTAACCCTTCCGGACGAGCGATTTTTTGAAATACTAAGAATATGTTCCTCATTTTGTTGATTATCCCTTATGTAGCCAACCAAAATGTGTAGATTATTTAAGACTTTTCATATTTAACATATTTGCACAAATTCTCATTTCAAGACTATACATTAATATATTAGCGAGCAAAGAATAGACATTCAAATAAATTTTGTAACATTTTTATAGGAACATCAACAAGTTGTTGAAAGAAATGCAATAAATGGGTACCCGGGTACCCGGTTGGCTACACAAGAGTTAAAGTGTAAAACAGAAATGAGCGAACCATATCTCAGGTTCTTTTATGCAACTATTTCCGAAGAGCATACAACGGTTAAGCAGGAAATAAATTTTTCCACGAAGCTGCAAACCATTTGAAAATATCGTGGTGTTGAATTTATGTACGGCACTGCGGTATTTCCGGGTACAGAATTAATCCTAGAAGTGCCGTGAGTAGGGGCAATGGGACAAAGAGGGTTGCCCGAGCTCACAAATCAGAAAACTTTAAATTACAGCTACTCCGGTTGCAATAAAAAATGTGGACAAAGTTATTTATTGTCCGAGAGACCCTTATGTCTACAATGTAGTCCGACAACTCATGGTCAAAGGATTAACCGAACGTAAGCATTGTTAACTGCAGAGCCGTGGGGATTAAAATGGTACGGAAATACTTCCTGCCCTTATTAAAAGATAAATCAAATCAATTAGTTATTGTGAAAACTCTTTTCAATTTTTAGTAGAATGTAACAAAGTTAGCTTCCATGTTAAAAATTCGTGCTGTTACCCCTTTGCACTCGGCCGTCCGTTCTAAAGGGAATTTTTATTTGGCCCCAGTACTGATACAAAAATTTTCCACAACGTTTCTCCGACGAATGATACATTCACCCGATCCCTGCAAACATTCTCTGTTGCGCAGGTTCCATAAAAATCATTCTCCCTTGAAAAACGACTGGCGGCTAGGAAAAAAAGGAAGAACTGATTGCGGTACGCAACTTCACCTTTGCAGAAGGCACCGTGCCATTCTCGCCTGCAGCATGAATTTCGCGGCGGTCCGTATTATGCTCGGGCAATAGGTAGCCCAGACGTTCGCGGCCAGTAATATTTAAAAAGGCGAAGAGATAAAATGGCCCCGGTGGTAGAAAGAATTCAATTACAGCTGGCGGATCAAAGGGAAATGGCCGGGCTCGCGCGCGCGCTCGCGCACGGGGTTGCCATATGCGAGAGAGAGGATCCTTTCCGCGTCTGTAGCGCCTTAATTAACGGGGATGAGCAAGGAATCATAGAAAGAGAGAGGACAAGCCGAGCAAAAGAGAAGGAACGAGCTCGCCGGTATTCATTAGTCCGTTAGTCTCGCGGAAAGCACTTTTGTATCGGGGCAAACAAAATATTTCCCGCGTACGCGTGCCTTTATCGAGTCCAAGTGTTCCGTTCCGCCGCGAAATAGATTTCTTTTTTTGTTTCGCCGTCTTCCTTTTTCCGTTCCTTCCATTCCGTTCCGCCCAACGGTTACGTGGGAGTAACGGGAATTCCATATTTGTGTCAAGAGGCGATCAATACCTTCGGGTCATGTTGTTTCCGTGCTCGCCGGAGAATAACAAGAATACTAGATGCACTCCGGGGCCTGTTAATATTCAGCGTTCGGTGGATACATAAATAGAGCGGGGGGCAGATTCGAGTCAATGGAATTTCACGGCGAGTAGCTGCTGCTTCAGCTGTTACACGAGACTCTTGTTCCACATAGAATTCCGACTGATCGATTGCGCGGAATCGAATCAGGCGCAACTGAACAGCGTTCTCGGATATCGTTTTTCGAAATTTCCTGTTCGAATTGTATGAACGAAGCTGTGCATCGCCCGTTCAATCGAACCTCTTCGCCTTGATCGCTTCGACGCCGATGCCACTCCATTCGGACATGTTTATAACTCCACGATGACGCTTAAGAGACAACGATATCGTAAACGCTCAATGAAAGCTGACGCAACAGATGCTTGCGCAGAGTGCTCGTCGTGTCTCTCTTTTCACAATGCAATAGGCGACCTTGGTTTTTTAACGTTGCGGAATTGCATACACGTGTTTTGTGTGAATGATTCATTCACCCATGGAGATACTTGAATACTTAATATTAGGTGTGTAAATAAATTCATTCCCCCTTTTTTCCAAATTCAACATTTTATTACATTTTACGTACATAAAACGTAATAAAATCTTGTCTGGTGTCACTCGCAATCTTCCTGCCAATTCTTCTTGCGTCTAGGTCGGATTTTCGTTTAGCTATTCCTCTAACTGACGGTCATCAAACTTTCTCGGTGCACATGAACGATCGGCGTACTCCAAATTAAAATTTCCGACTTTCAATCTTTGGTAATACTTTTTGAATGTTTTGTAAGATACAGCGTTCTCTTCCAGTTCCGCACAAACCATTTCAGTAGCTTCAACAGCTGATTTCTTAAGCTGGAATGCAAAGAGTAAGCAGTGATACAAATGATGTTTCTCGCACGCCATATTGCTTGAAATTGTTGCATATGAAACTCCTAGATCGTTCATCACGACTCTTCTTAAAACTAGAAGAACGCTCTATCAGATGGCACCAAAATCAGGAAATAATTCCAATTCAGTCAGAAGTTATGATCGTAGAAAAAAGGGGGAAGGAACTTACTTGCACATCTAATATGTACATAGTTAAATTTCACTCGTCGAAGGTACAGTCGGTGTACAAAGTATTCTTACACGTTAAAAGAACGAATTACTTTTTCAAAATTGGACTCAACAGCTTGAGTTTCTGTTCAGACGTTAGAATGATTACTTTACTAGCTAATGTGTAAATAATTTATTTTTAAATTGTTATTGGTCGCAATTGCGAAGAAAATAGTGAAGGTTACGATTTTTAAATTTTTTATCTGTACCTGTAATGAAAATTTAAAAGGCGCCTTTGGTAGGTCTATGTAAGTTATATACCTGTACAAAGTTTCATCGAAATCGATCAAGGATGTTACAAAATATAATTGATTGAAAATAGCAAAAATCTGCGATAAAAGAATCTGCGATTTAAATGAATCGCAAACCGTAAATTCAAAGATTTTTACATCTCTAAATGCCCATAGCTTTTTTATCTGTCAACCAATTTCAATGAAACTTTGTACATATACAGGGTGACTCCGAAGAAACAGAACACCTAAATATCTCCGTTACTTTTCGTTCTACAAAAAAACTTCCAAGGACAAAGTCATACTGTTTGAAGGGTCACATGTAACGGTGTAAGGGAAAAAATTTTCGAGGTCATTTTTTAACAAAGAATGAGGTATTTTTTAATACATCAATCGATGCAGCTGGACATTCGTTATAAAAAAAGCACTAACCCATGTATGTCGAAAAGTTAGTATTTCAGGAGATATTTCAATTTAAATAACTCTAAAACACCATTACTGTCGTACTAAGACCTTAGCGTGTACTTGTTAGTGTAAATTGAAGAGTTGAAATTATAATTGAAAAATTGACGTTGAAAATGAAATTAAAGATTTGAAATTAACGAATTGAAATTGAAAAATTGACGTTGAAATTGAAAAATTGAAATTGAAGAGTTGAAGTTGAAAAATTGAAATTGAAGAGTTGAAATTGAAGTTGAAGGGTTGATATTGAAATTGACATTGAAATTGAAAAATTGAAGTTGAAATGGAAGAGTAGAAATTGAAGTTGAAATGGAAGAGTAGAAATTGAAGTTGAAATGGGAGAGTTAAAATTGAAGTTCTAATTAAGGTTGAAATGGAAAAATCGAAGTTGAAAATAAAGTTGAAGAGTTGATATTGAAATTGAAGTTGAAATGGAAAAATTGATGTTGAAATTGAAATTAAAGAGTTGAAATGGAAAAATTGAAATTGAAAATGAAGTTGTAGAGTTCATATTGAAATTGAAGTTGAAATGGAAAAATTGACATTAGCGTTTACTTACTTGTGTAACGTCTTAGTACGACAGTAATAGTGTTTTAGAGTTATGTAAATTGAAATATCTCCTGAACTATTAACTGTTCGGCATACATAGGTTAGTACTTTTTTATAACGAATGTCCAGTTGCATCGATTGATGTATTAAAAAATACCCCATTCCATTAAAAAAAAATATCGATGACCTTGATATCTCATAAAAAAATGACCTCGAAAATTTTTTCCCTTACACCGTTACATGTGACCCTTCAAACAGTGTAACTTTGCCCTAAGTTTGTCTATACAACGACACGTAACGCAGATATTTAGGTGTTCTGTTTCTTCGGACTCACCCTGTATATATATATTACTTAGATTTACAAAATACATGTTTTAAATTTTCGTTACGGGCACAGATAAAAAATTTAAAAATAGTAGACTTTACTGTTCCCTTCGTAATTGCGACCAATAACAATTACAAAAAAATTATTTACACACTAGCTATTAACTAATCCTTCTAACGTCTCAAACAAACTCAAGCGGCCGATTCCAATTTTGAAAAATTTATTCGTTTTTAAAAGGTGTACGAATACTTTGTACACCGACTGAATGAAAGTAGGTTGAAGGATTAGTAGATCTTGTATGGCAAGCGGTCAAGAAATTTTTTGTTCAGCTAGAAAGCTTATGTTGGCCACTCTGCTGCAGCAGGGTTGATCAAGGTCAGCCGGATTCAAAGCCGCCGCACGTCGAATGGCCAATAGTCCACGCGACACCCTGTCGCGATCTAATTCACGGTTGCATAAATTCTGACCGGAAAAGAAACTGCGGTTGTTCGCGGATCCCCCGTTCAGGTGCCACGTCAGCTTCAAACGGGATTAATATCACCCTTAACACAGTAGGTATTGTATTCCCCGTGAGAGGAGCAGCAGTTCTTCAGCGCTACTCTTCACAGTTACTTCCTGTCCTTTGAAATCTGCTTTATGAATAAACGGACCGGTCGCCCGGGTCTGTCTCTCTCTTTCTCTCTCTGTCCTTCTCTTTCTCCTTTCTCTCGAGCAACCACCCTCCCTCTGGATCTCTGTTGCTCTTGGACGCTGGCCTGGCCCGTGTCCCTCGTAACTCTTGGTCGCTCGGAGGTTGGCCGAGAGTATGTACCTCGGGCCAATATGTATCACAAGGCGGCTTCTATGCGGGACAACGTTGTAATTCACCGGGACTCGTGTTTCATCGCTGCGCGGTAGGGTGTACTCGCGTATAAAGTGGCCGCAGGATACCAAGGTGGATGCTGGATGGATGGATAGAGGACCGACTACCTATTCGACCCTTACCAACCCGTAAAATACAGTGGGGTGCATAACTTCGACGCCACCCACATTCCCGAATGCTTCGGACCTGCGAGACGACGTATACCGCCCCTGATAAAAAAAAATTGGACCACTGATAATCTTGGTCGTTTTTTTAAATTAAATCTTTTCAGTAGCATCTTTAGCTGTGAACGAGATTTGATTGAAAATTCGGCGGACAAATTATTATCAGACTACGAGTTTTTTATGTGAAATAAAAATTGTCCAAGTGGATTGTATTAGGTCGGAAAGAAAGTTCTTACAGTTTTGCATTTGAATGTAATAGTTAAAAACCGCAAGAACTTTCTTTCCAACCTAATAACAAACAGGAAATTCATAATAGACAATTTTCTCCCCATATTAGGCAACATTCCTCTACAGGTTCTCATCCTCCAAACGGCATTTTCCTAAAGCGGCCCCTAGACGATCAATATTATCGTCAATATGTTCCACAATAATTGATATTATAATATTGATTGTCTGTAAATCAAATTAAAAGATTGCGCAATATATTGAGTCCATCAAAAAGAGTTTGATCTTTATTGTACAATCTCGTAAACGTTGCTTCCTCTGTGGGTAATATTGCGCAGTATTGGTTCAGTTCTATCTTCACAGTCGCAAAGTGAACATTGAATTTTCAAGTATGGCAACGAAGGAAAAAGAGGAAGAAAGAAAATTCATTTTAGAATGTATCGAGGTGTGCCAAAGCTTACCTGCTTCATGGATTATCAAGAGTAAAGAGTATAGCAACAGGATAAAAAAGAATGAACAATACGAACATCCGTTTCGGAAATATAAAGAAAAGTATCCAGATGCTGATGAGTCGCAGTTAGTTAAAAAATTTAGCAGATCAAGGATTCTGGAAAAAACAATGCTGGAACAGACGACCTAATAGAACCAACATTATGGTATTTTGAGGAAATGAAGTTTCTTATAGATCAGGAAGAACCAAGTCATCAAATAATGTACTGTATCTACGTGCAGAAATTTGAGAAAATCAGTTGGTTCACTTATACTTAGATCACTTAACAAATTTTCATGAGTGTACTCATTTCTTTTTTAAAACCATTCCTTCATCCACCTGCGCTTCTTTTTCTCCTTCTTTTTTAAAGCTATAACTAGAGCAGTGGCCATACACTTGCTTTCTTTTTATTCAACATGTTAACTGCAGGGTTTCTAGTTGCGTTTTTCAAGGTTTAAATAGGGTTTGAAGTGGAACTTTATGAATTCTTCTTATGAAGAAGACGTGTTAAAATGTGCAAACTTTAAGTTGCTATAATTCTTAAACGGTGCAGTGAATCGAACCCAAACTTTGGTAATTGCATTAATTTAGTAAGAATTATATCTGGTCAAATTTTCAAAAATTTTGTTGCGTTTTTATAGAGGGTGTCCCAAAATTCGTGAAAATCCCGGAAATGGGAGGTTCCTGAGACCATTTGAAGCGACATTTTCCTTTGCAAAAATGTTATCCGCGGCTTTGTTTAGGAGTTATTAACGTTTTCGTACACGGACCAATCAGAGCGCGACCTAGACGCGAGTTGTCACAGTCGGCCCGGCGCACAGTGGTCCGGATCGAGAAATTCAGTGACATTTTGTCGAAAAATGAACTTTCTCATATTGAGTTTGTATTGCTCAAAGTTTGTATTGCTTCATAAATATCCATCTACCTCGAAAATAAAGAAATTAATAAAATATAATTAAAATTGTAATCGCGACGAACACTTAAAGTTGGACATTTTGAAAATAGCCTGTTTCGCAGAAAAAAGATACTTATCTTTATCTGGATGCCCTGACACACCTGTTTAATATTTTTCCTCTGTTCTTCCTTTAAAATGAAGAGAATTCCATTACGATAACAATTTACACTGACAATTAAAAATTAATTTAAATAGTGTATTAAAAAAATAATGTACAGTGAAGGCTTGGAAATTGTCAAAATTCTTCATCTTTGATACGGAATATCTTTTGAGTTCCAATTAGCACCGCATGTTCACCAATTGTACAATGTTCAGTACACTTTTCCCTATATAGTCATGCACGATTTACTACCAACATCGTCCATCGACGCAAGTTATTAGTGATTCAAGTGTATCCATCGCTGCGTCGAGCGCCAGGATTGTGCGAGACGCGAAGAACATCGCGCGCGTTCGAGCGGACTGTTTTGATTGTAGCCTACAGTCAATTGTTTATTATATGCTGCTATAAGAGTAAAATCATAAAATAAAAAGAAAAGGCCGCTAGATCAAGAAGCTGCGGAATTGAGATACTTGCATACATTTAAGTAAATCACCCAGTAAAGTAAGTAAAATGTTATTAAAAATAATTGAACAAACACTAAACATATTAAATTATTTATCATTAAAAAGTGATTATTTTTTCATATTTTTCAGTAAAAGTTTCATCAGAATAACTTTTACGATTCAAAAGCTGTGGCAGTGTCACAGAACTTCTCGGTATGGACGAAAAAATTTTTATTGTAAATTATTACAAAAAATAGTTTGTGAACTTATATGTAAACAAATTTATTATCAATAACAAAGTATGAATGAAAATTAATTAATAAATATTGTTTAACAAATGAAAAAAATATTTAATTATCTATAATTAAAAATGACTATTTTTTAAATATTTTTAGTGAAAATTTCATTGCAATATCTTTAATGGTTCAAAAGTTATAACAAAATGTCACTGAATTTCTCGATCCGGACCACTGTACGGCGTGCCAACAGTCTAGGTCGCGCTTTGATTGATCCGTATTTTTCGTTAATAACTCATAAACAAAGCCGCGGCTGACATTGGTGCAAAGGAAAATGTCGCTTGAAATGGTCTCAGGAACCACCCCCTTTCGGGAAGTTCACGAATTTTGGGATACCCTGTATAATATTGTCTCGTGTGGGTGAGCCAGCAATATTATCGTGCAATATATTGCGCTATATATTGACGATAATATTGACCGTCTAGGGGCCGCTTAATAAATGTTCATCGCAGTCGAAGGACGTCTCGTTATTTTGAATTTACAGCGGTTCCCAGAGCGCGCTGACAAGTGTTCGCCGACTTGACAGGCGGCGAACAACAGAGGCAGACGGGAACGAAGGGTTAATTCGGAGTACGAAAAATAGAGAACGCGTGAAAATGTCTCGAAAATCAGTCTGTGGACCGAGTGTGCCGCAGCGGGAGCGTTATTAGCGGTTCAAAGTCACACGAAGCGAAGGTCTCTTGGGGGGACGCAGACAAATGTTTACAACCCTGACAACGGGGGAATGACGAAACAGGGGTGGAAGGAAAGAAGACGAGAGAGACTCGCGAGAGACGGTCCCCAAAGGTGCGTCGTTAACCGCGCGAAGAGCAGCTTAATCTGACCACAGTCTGTTTCATTAGCGGTCGCGTCGTTGTTAATCCCGAACCGGGATGTGGAAGAGCGAAAGAGAGAAACAGAGAGAGAGAGGGGAGGTCGGCAAGTTGATGCTGCAGAGAAACACAGTTTTAGGGGGTCCTCGGAGTGTGAGGAGAGGCGAGAGGGGCTCGTGGCAAAAGGACAGACGGTATCGCGGCTCAACGGGGAAACAAAGCTCCCTCTATATCAGTTTGTGTTACCTGAGATGAAATTGCTTCGGTCGTTCGGGGCGCGGCTAACCGAACCGGCTGGATAAAACGAGAAAATAAATTTCACCTGTCCAAGTTCGGCGAAGTGCGACCTTATACCACGCTCTCTGCTCTCTTCCTGCAGACTATTTACAACTGATGCACCTGACCGTCTGAGACGCGGCTTATTACCTTCGGTAATAAGCTTATCATCTTGAGTGAAAACCTCCATTAACGTTTAACGATGACAATTTTATTACGGACGCGTTACCCGCGATTTTTAGCGCGATCTGGAATCTCTCCACTCGCGGATCCGTTAATCGAGTCTCGAAGATCGAAAATCGTTTTAACAACACCGTGGTTCTTCCAAAAGATCCTCACTAACCCCATTATATTCCAAAATATCTTCCACGAGGTTACCCAAAAATACCCTGATCATACTCATATTTTTGCAGATGGCTCCAAATCTAACGACGGATGTGGATGTACTGTTATATTCCCTAATGGTCGTAAATTATTTAAACTCCCTGACTTCTGTTCTATTTTTTTCTGTGACGCCTATGCCATATTACGAGCTGTTCAATCCATTATCTCTTCCCAAGACTCCAACTTTATAATATTCACCGATTCCGCTAGTGTACTAGGGAGTCTATCCTATCCAGAAAAACAAGACCCCATTATCATTCACATCTTCAATGCCTTAATCGAAGCTCAAAGCAACAACAAAGTAATCATCTTTTCCTGGATCCCCTCTCACGTAGGAATATCGGGAAACGAAACAGCTGACGCACAGTGGGCTCGATTGAAGAAGTACGCGACATTTTGCGAAAAAATCAACTTTCTAATTTTGATATTTTTTCAATTGATATCGATTTCTAAATGTCCACCGACCACGAAAATGATAAAATTAATCAAATACAATAGCAGTTCTAGTTGTGATACACGCATGAAGTTAGACAGTTTAAGAATATCGATTTTCCCTACATAATTTGGCTGTCCATTCTTAAAGTGTCCTGATAACTGTGATCAACTTCTTGCCCTGAATTTTTTTCTACATCAAAATGCACACTTTATTGATAAGAAATTATACTTTTCATTGACAGTTATGATATATAACATATTTAAAAAGAATAATGAGCAAAATTAAAATAATCGTTGAAAATTTGTATCTTTGACATGCGCGATCTTTCAGGTCCCAGGAGATCCCAGTTTTTAACAAGTAAGGATCTTTTCAGTGAACCTTCCTCTATGTAATCTGACAAAAATGATTTCCTCCTTCGAGTCCTTTTTCAAGATATTATTGTCTGAAGACATCCGCGTCGCGTTATCTTGTCCGCGCTCGGACGCGCGCTACGCGCTAAATTCGTCAACTATGCAGCCTCTGAAAGTCTGACAGAACTGTGTTGAACATTTATATTTATATTATATTTTTATTTAATATTAATGTATATTTTACAGTAAATAAGTCAGTCTTTCATCTCTGATATTTTGACTGCGTTCAGTTTGACGAATTCTTTTCGACAGTGCATAAGTTACGTTGTAATTGTTTACGAAATCGATCTTCAAATCTTTTGAAATTTCTTTTCAAACGTTTTGTTTTGTAGACACAAATTGTGGATTGAAACAGAATTATTGTCAGTCAGAGCAGAACTATCAGCCTGAGCAGTACTGTGATTCCGATATTATTTTCAGTTTTATACGTTTTCTATTCATATTATTTAATATAATACATCAAGTAAGTTAATATATACATATCAATTATATTTTATTTTTAGAACTTCATATACAATAAGGAACATAACTGATTCCACACACTTTAAATCAGAATAACTTTTATATGAATGGACCACACGATTTGAATTTCTCTGTAAGGCTAGAAGAATTAGTTTAGTAAATGACGTCTATTAAATAAGTTGAAAAAATGCATTTGGTCGGAAATGTGAAAAACAATACTAAAAATTGATTTTTACAACTTTTTTAGCTGGGCCAATAACGAAAATTTAAAAAATGTGTTTTGTCAACTGTTATAAATTATATACGCTCTGAAAATTTCATTAAAATTGGTTAATTGGTTTACGAATTATAAACGATCAAAAGTGGTAAAAATTGCAATTTTTCAATATTTTCGGCCTCAACAAATTTTTCTCAAGAATGTAAAACTTAAACATTGTATCTATTTGCATTAAATAGCGAAAATATGAAATACATTATAGAATAAATCATTTATAAAGCTGTTTTAAATGAATAAAAACGGTTAAACAAATGTGAAATATATTAAGTTAAAAATCATTGAAAAGGAATGATTTTTTTATATATTCAGTTCAAATTTCATTGCAATATCTTTAGTGGTTTAAGAGTTATTAAAAAATGTCGTGTACTTTTTCAATCGAGCCCACTGTGTGACGCCGCGGCTAAAGAGGCTTCTAAAGGAATGCCAACAGAATCTTTTTCCTCGCACAGAGATATGATAAAACAAATTAAAAGAGAAATTAGAGTTGAATGGAATGCGAGATGGACCAGTTCCCCTCCCTCTAATGCCTTGGTAAGGCAAGACCTCCTAAATAATGAATGCCCCCAGATTAATAACAGAAGAGACAGGTAGTTCTCACACGACTTCGTATAGGTCATACCAACCTAACTCACCTATACAGAATTTTGAAGGATTCCCCTCCTATGTGTACTCGATGCAATACCTTACTTTCAATTGAACATCTCATACTGCACTGTTCCCTTTTCTCCTCCCAAAGACGTCGCCTGGCTATTCCTAGCAATTTAAGTGAATGCCTCAATGTTTATAAGAATATCAACCAAGTCATTACATTTCTAAAATCCATCAATATGTATCACACTATGTAATCATTATATATAATAGCTGCTAATTGATCTTTCCACAATGTACTTGTAATTGTAATTAGTTCTAAGTATAAGAATCTAAATTTGTAACTCACATATTGTAATTCTTGTGGTCGCTAATGAACTTGATGTTGATGCGACCTTAAATAAATAATTTAAAAAAAAACACCGTGGTTCGCCAAGCGTGATCAGTGGAACACGCTGTAGCGATTTTTCTTGTAATTTACATGTCTGGGAGATGATGACGCACCGTTCTTTCAGTCCTTAGCTCGGACGACAGTTCAGAGGATTTTCTAGTCAAATATTTTCCCCGGCAGACTTTCCCAAAGTGTACAAGCTGCGGCCCGACGAGTAAAACGGTGTTTGTATATCGAGTAAACAGGTTTTGGCTGGACTTCCGAGTAGCAGTATCAGGGCTGACACCGGTTTCACTTCGAAACTTACTAAAAAGCAATTCTCCTGCCGTTGAGATTCGCGGCGTTCAGGAGATGGTGGCGAGAGGGAGAGAGGGAGGCGGTAAGAGAGGGGTGGTTTTCTGACCAACTGTGTAGTCGCGTAACTTATGCAGTGACGAACGAGGCCAGAGTCCGCGGGACTGGGCACAGTTTCAAATTCTTGCCACCGTTCCTTAGACGAAATTTAAGCCAAGGGAACGACCGGAGAGTTTGTAACAGATGTGCCGCTTAGTTTGCGCCCGCCTCAAGACCCACCCGCCCCCTGCCTTAGGTGCGGTTTGCAAGAATCGCGACGATTCTTCCCAACGACTCTTTTCCCCGCTCGTAAAATAAATCCCAAGGAGAAAGCGCGGGACGAACATGGGGAATTTATATTGTGCACGCGCGGTAAGCGTTCGCGGATTTAATTTTCCTTTAATAAGCACCGGACGTTCCGCGAACTGTGCCACTTACGGAACGTTGGTTCAACATGCAGGATTCTGATCTACTCAATTATCGTTTCTCCAATAAGAATACACAAATCGCTTTAGTACCGGTACTCATTCATAATTACACTCTGGATATTAAAAGCAAGATCGGGATCATTTCTAAACCAATCATAGACGACGCTTTCCTATTAGGGTGGTCCGTCACGATTAATGTTTGCAATCGGTTCACATCTTCGAAGATATATTGCCAGTTTAAATCATATAACAATATTTTTAAATTATTCTTCATTTCTCCAACTCATTTTTCTTCCACCAAGTTTGTACTTCGTGCAATCGTAAATAGCATTGCGATTTATGGTGGAAACTTGAAAACGATCAAAATTTAGTGGCTGAAATTCACAACGCGTAAAATAGCTTGCTGCCAGCCGATTGTGTTTATCTGTTGTGTTAATGTGATCTCTCAAAAAGGAGGTCCAAACAGGGGCATAAAAATGTCTCGCGAACACTTTTCTCTGTCTATCTCGTCGCAATGCGTCTTCCAGAAAGAAAAGGAACGGCGCGGAGATATTTCCGTGGAAAAAAAGCGGAGGATAAGGTATTATCGCGAGACATTCGTTTCGTAGGACGGTCGAGGTCGGTGTGGTCATCCTTTCACCTCGCGTAATTGAGAATACAGAAGTTATTAAACTGTCTGAAAGGCGAAAGAGGCTCGCGCGGTCCTATTTCACTGAGACCAGCGCGACTGATTGTCCCTTATACGACAGATAAACGTAAATTTATCGTGCCAGTTTCGGCCGGGAGTTGGATTTGCGGTTCTTCGCACCTATATTATCAGAGCAGCCGGTCGATCTTTAGCTGCGTCCCTCACGGAAATTTATCGTGTCGGGCCCATGCGACAGTTGGATTTGTGGGTTTCAGCGAAACGGTTAGCTTCGCCTCGTTTTCTCATCCGGAGACGGTTAACAGGGAAGATTCGCTACGATCTTCTTGCATAATGCGTTTATATAATTCTCTTTATAAATTGATCAGCGATTATTGAACGGGTAGTCTCTTGACCCTTTACCTCGAAACGACGTCTTTAACCCTTACCACTTGCATAACGAGTCTGAGGCACCACTAAAAATTGTTGTATCATTATTTAACTCTTGTGTAGTCAACCAAAATGTATAGATTATTTAAAACCTTTCTGTATTATAAATTAATGTTAGGGAGTAGCGATTGGACATTCAGAGAAATTTTGTAATATTTTTTTGAGGGACATTAATAAATTGTTGGAAGAAATACAGTATATGGTTGACTACACACGGGTTAAAATATTCTTACCATTATACAATTTTTTCGTATTTAATAAATTAACCCTCTATTGCATTCGGTTCCCAATTGGGGACTTAAATTTCAAATGTTCTACAGTAAATTAAGTAGACAATACTGAAGACTCTGAGCATGTTGGTTCGAAGTGGGAACATTGCGATTTCGTACCTGCATATGTATAAAGTTCCCATACAGGAACAGTCATAAAATGCAATAAATTTTATTATTTCGTGACCACACTTATTTTTAAGTAGACTGACAGCCATATACATTTTTTCAACTCGTCACAAAAATTCATGCAGTAGAGGGTTAACACTAGAAATCTACCCTGAACTACACTAAAAAATTAATTTCCCAGTAATCGTTGAGTTGAGTTGTTTTTAGAGGTTTTTTTATACTTCAACGATTTTTCGTACAATTTGTTTGCGCAGATTACTTTACTTACCTCGATCGGACAGTTTTTTCATTCTATTTCTCGACTGTGTCGCTCATTACGACAAATCGTGAAACTAGAAGAAGGAGTCTACTAACGGAGCTGCAGAAATACTTTAAGTTATTACTGCACAGCTCGACGTCGGACACTTTCCAACTGCTAAGTCTAACGGAGCTGCTCAATATTTTAATTATTGTGCAAGCTTCGACGTCGGACACCTTTTACCTTGCAACTTCTAAATCAATCGTTGAAAACTTTATAAGAGTCTAACGAGATTTTCCCAGTTGCAAGGACCTCTTTTTTTTCCTTCCCCCTCTTGTTTTTATACTGCGCGGGGGTTTCGTCCCAGGGCCGCTAGAAGAGAACTCTCATCCAGTATGAGGTTTCTTGCAATAGCGGGCCCTGCCACAGACGCTGGGATATTGGAAGAGAGTTGAGGCCGGTATATATACAAATCGGTGACGGATCAGGTACTAGCGAGAAAGGTCTCGACTATTTGTCCATCTAGTGTCGAGCGTAGGAGGTAGCCGCCACAGGGTTCAACCCGGCTACGCTTATCGGGTCCATTTGGACCCAAAGCGTTCTTTGCGCGCTTCTAACTTCGAAACGGAAATAATTACTTAAAATCCTTCTTCCACTTAAAAAAATATTGAAAATCCTTTTTGAAATAGTTGTAATAGAAATTGTCAAACGTAAGGCATTTAGGGTCCAAATGGACCCCTAACAACTTATTAAGTTCCTTTTTTTTAAAGCGTAGCCGGGTTAAACTCAACTGTTAGCGCGAACGAGGGACCGCCTGTATTTTGTATTTCGCGCTATACTCTTCATATATTATGTTGGCACGTCATCTGAGCTCGCTCTAGAGTTAAATGTATGCATGTATATGTACATATACACTGTATATGTATACAGTTACTCGAATTAATATTCGAACGCTCTAAAAAAAACGATAACTTTTATATAATATATTACTATACGATTTGAACTTTTCTGGGAAGCCAGAACAATTAGTCTACTACAGGCTGTGAAAAAATTTTTTTTCGAAAGTAGCAATTGATCGGAATTGTATAAAAAATACTAAAAGTTGAATTTCAAAACTTTTTTACATGGGCCAATATTGAAAATGTAAAAAGCACGTTTTGTAGGTCTGTGCCAATTATATGCACTGTGAAAGTTTCATCGAAATCGGTTGATGCGGGAAAAAACGACAGGCATTGAGAGATATAAGAATTCTTAGATATAGATCGAAAATCGGGAAAATCTGCAATTTTTACCATCTTCGAACGTTTGTAGCTCATTGCAACGTCGACCGATTTTCACGAAATTTTTAGAATATATTTAATTTACACTGATCTACGGAACGTATTTTTTAAATTTTCAATATAGTCCCACATAAAAAAGTTTTAAAATGCAACTTTTAGTACTTTTTCTACAATTCCGATCAATTGCAATTTTTGAAAAAATTTCTTTTCACATCCTGTAGTAAACTAATTTCTCTAACTTCCCCAAAAAAGTTCATACCGTCTAGTATAATATTAAAAAAGTTATCTTTTTTAGAGCGTCCGAATATGATTTCGAGTAGATGTATGTCGATCTGTCTCTTGAATGTTCTCTCTCTCACTATACAGGGTGAGTCGGAAAAAACAGAACACCTTCTACAGAAAAACTTCTTAGGACAGTTACATCGTTTGAAGGGCCACATGTAACGTTGTAAGGGAACAAATTTTCAAGGTCATTTTTTTTACAAGATTTCAAGGTCATCGATATTTTTTTGAATGGAATGAGCTATTTTTTAATACATCAATCGACGCAGCTGGACATTCGTGATAAAAAAGTACTAACCCATGTATGTCGAAAAAGTACTAGTTCAGGAGATATTTCAATTTACATAACACCAAAACACCATTACTGTCGTACTAAGACGTTAGCGTTTACTTGCTTGTGTAAATTGAAGAGTTGAAATTGAAATTGAAAAACTGACGTTGAAAATGAAATTGAAGATTTGAAATTAACGAATTGAAATTGAAATTGAAAAATTGAAATTGAAATTGAAAAATTGAAATTGAAAAATTGAAATTGAAATTGAAAAATTGAAATTGAAGAGTTGAAGTTGAAGTTGAAGGGTTCATATTAAAATTGACGTTGAAATTGAAAAATTGAAATTGGAGAGTTGAAATTAACGAAATGAAATTGAAAAATTGAAGTTGAAATGGAAGAGTAGAAATTCAAGTTGAAATGGAAGAGTAGAAATTGAAGTTGAAATGGAAGAGTAGAAATTGAAGTTGAAATGGAAGAGTTGGAATTGAAGTTGAAATGGAAGAGATAAAATTGAAGTTGAAATGGAAGTGTTGAAATTGAAGTTGAAATGGGAGAGTTAAAATTGAAGTTGAGATTAAAGATGAAATGGAAAAATTGAAATTGAAAACGAAGTTGAAGAGTTGATATTGAAATTGAAAAATTGACATTGAAATTGAAATTGATGTTAGCGTTTACTTACTTGTGTAACGTCTTAGCACGACAGTAATGGTATTTTAGTTATTTAAATCGAAATATCTCGTGAACTACTAACTTTTCGACATACATGGGTTAGTACTTTTTTATAAAGAATGTCCAGCTGCATCGATTGATGTATTAAAAAATACCTCATTCCATTTAAAAAAACATCGATAACCTTGAAATCTCATAAAAATGACCTTGAAATATTTTTTCCCTTACACCGTTATATGTGGCCCTTCAAACAGTGTAACTTTGTCCTACGAAGTTTTTTTGTACAACGAAAAGTAACGGAGATACTGAGCTGTTCAGAGTTATGTGGGCCACCCTGTATTGTCCTTAGTCGAGTCGGTATACTTCTCGCCGTCAAAATAAGCGGATCTATCCTCAAGTAATCGGTGCGTTTTTCTGTTCACCTCGTGCTAAAGACTATCGTTGAATCTATGTATGTATCTGCTTCTCACGATCGGGCTTCGAGATTAAAAAATTCAACCAATCGCTCTCTACATCAACGATTCTACTTTTTCGTATGCAGCTCGACGTCGGTCAGCGTACGACAACCGCTGTTTAATGATTCATATATTATGATACATAAAATGCCACATGTCTCGAGCTTCTCAATGAACGTTCAACCCCTCTCCAAGCTCTCATATAGTCTCTTGCATTCACAGCTGTCCTAACTGCAGAACCTACAAAGAACAAAAAGTAAAATTTTGCAGGCTCTAAACACGTCGAGGTTGTGTCAACAGCAAGGGGTGATGCCGAGGGTGACGAACCTGATGTGATCAATACGATGACATTCGACCCCGAAGAGTTAATAAAAATGAATTTTCTCTATAAACGTGATCGCTCTCCAAACATCTCCGTGTCACGTTCTTCGGAAGTTGCATCGGCATTCAGCACGGGTATGAAAGCAAAAATTCGTGTTCGCCGAAAATCGAATGCTTCGGCGCATTCGTCGCAGCGTCTAAATATGTCGAAGTTGTCTGAGCGTGTTGGCAAAAGGGGGTGGCGGAGCGAGATACGGCCGAGCACATCCGTGAAAGGAACACAACAGGGAGCCGTCTTCGAGACCGCGAAGTTCGAAACTGTGTCGATTCCCGTAATGCATTCATTCGGTCCGCCACGTGTCACGCGTGTCGGACAGCTGGGCGAGTTGTTCGGTGCAGAACGGGGGTTGGAGGGGTGTCTTGTTATGCAAGAGCGTCCTGCATCGGGGGTGGTGCATGCACACGTAGAGGTCCGATGCGTCGGTAGATACCGCGGCGTCCGACCCATTTTCCAACAATGCCCGACCCGTTTATTATTAGATGCGCAGACTGAGATACAAGCCTGTCGGCCGAGCCGCCTCGGAATAAAGAGGACACGCGAGCCATTCGTATCGCGTTCAACGTTTGCTGTCTGCTAGCTAGGCTAGCTACCTAGCTCTCTCTCTCTCTCTCGCTTCCTTGCTCTGCGAAACAGAGGGCCGTAGATGCAACGGATCGTGTTCTACCCGGCTGACTGCGTGATTTCAATGATTCAGGAACAAGCTGGCGCGGAGCAGTGCGCGGGACCAGTAGCTATTCATTTTCCGATTCGATTCGCGATTAGAACGTGCCTCGAGTCTCCACGCCACGCGGACCAGGCCGGTTGAAGGGATCTCTCAAGCAACCAACCGCCATTGTTGCTCGCGAATCTTTGGAACGCTCGAGACTGTGACTTCCTTCCTTCCTTCCTACATTGCACCCTTCGTCCGGGTTTCGACGCGCGAGAGATCCTTTGATAACCACGCTATTCAGAGTGGACTAGTTACGAAAGTTGGTTATCGGTCTCCGGTCTTCATGGGTCACCGGTTCGAAAGCCGGGAATCGATACGAGAATTTTGAACTGCGTAGACTTTCACGTCGGCCGGGTGGGTGTTGTCGTTTGATAGGGGCTCTGCTTGTCAGCGCCAGTGTGCCGGAGATTGAGTGCTTCGGGAAGAATTGCGACCTTATAGTCCCGTTACTGGTCCCTGAACGAACGAGGGTCAGCTCGAAAGGTTGACTTGACCCGTCTGCAGAATAGAGGGTTGGATCTTTCCTTCCGATCTACCGTTTCACTGATCGCACCAGCGCTTTACAGAGTAATCCACCATTGAAGTGAAAAGGAAATCTTCGAAGACGATCTTCGCTAAATGTTTTGACCGTGTTTCGCGTTTAATTTCCATCGAAATGCATCGAATCCGCATTCCAATTTCCCCGCGTTTACTATTTCACGCCAACCGCGACGAGTCGAAGCACAACTGCCGCAAAAATGACGCAGAGCAATCGATCGTCGATGGAATATAAACGAAATCTGATCGCGTCCAGGATTCCAGTGTGCAAGATATTACGCAACCCGAATTGAAACGTTACTTGGCCCCAATAAAACAGAAACGGAATCCCGGCTAAACAGCAGCGGGATACCAGCGGAATTCCGACGCGATGAATTACAGTGGACCAATAGGGATTCATATTCCGCCGAAAGTTCAATCAGCCGGTAGCGGAATTCCGAGTGAACGTCAAAGGAATCTTAACAGAAATTCCCTGCAGTAAATTACTCGATTCCGATAGGAGCTGATAGCCGGGCAGAAGACTTCCGGTCTTGGTTCGTGAGACTTTTTAAACGCTCCGCGGATCCGGAACAACCGAGCGAAGAAAGATAATGGCGGAAGTCGCGGCAGCAGCGGAACCGGTTGAAAATTCGTCGGCGAAATCGCGTGATGGCACTTGCGTGCATTATGCATCCGGGAGAGGGTGCAGAAGCACAACTTCGCAGCTGCGCATTGGCGGATTCGTGAGGACGTGTTTACCGAGGATGGATTCGGAGGACTAGGGGCTGGAAAGGGGTAAGTCGTCGGCAAACACGTTCGTTCAACGGAAAAGTATGTCATAAGCGAAATTCCGTTTGAGTTTGTTAGGCGTCCTCCTGCTGGCAGATGCCTCCTTACAGTCGGAAATTCTTAAAATGCTCGGTACGTTCTACTCACCCCACGACAAACCCGTGTACACCTGTGCTCTAGGCTCTCTCCTCTCTCTCGCCCTTCTCACTCCTCCCTTGCTCTACGTCTTTGGATTCCGCCTCTCGCCGAGATTCCTCGACGCCCGCTACCTGAAACAAACGGGAACGCGGTTAACCAACGGTTGAAATATTGCCTTTTGATACTTTCGCGGATCCCGGATGAAAACGGGGATGAAACTCGCCTCCGGGTTTTCAAGCGGGAGCTCTGGTTATCCGGCCTGTTTCAGATTCCTGAGGTTCCGCGGGTTCGAAGTTTTACGGCGTCTAAGACTTTGAGAACATTCCCTCTTTTCAGCGTCGTTACTCGTGGTTACTCGTTTCTCAGGAATTACCAGCTGCACGAATTAGTCTCTCACCCTTACGATTATCTCCTCGACACTCGAACGAGATATAACCCCTTTCTTCACTTGATTTCGCCCCACCCAAGCGAATGTCTCATTAAAGTTAAAACATCCGGAACGCGGAGCTCTTCCCCCGTAAAAAATAAATTTATTTGTGTCTAACGTTCGACTTCTTATTAAACTTCAAGGGCAGATATTACCGCTAGCCAGCAAACGTTTCATTAAAGTCGGAATGGTTCGGTTGCGACGGTTCTCTTGCAAGGAAGAAATTTGCTTGCGTCTTTAAAATCTGACTTCTTATTAAACTTAGGAGCTGATCTCTCCCGCTCCAAGCGAATGTTACTGGAATTAGAATTCCCTTCTCGGAAGTTTTTCCTTCGAAGAAGGAACGAGAATACCTTGGAACCCGCGCGAAAGTGAATTATGCACTTACATATTTTTAAGCGGAATTTTTATTTACCACCGTTCGTAAAAATACGGTCACAGTTTATGAAGATTTCCCGGCATGGAATTCGCTCGAGGTGCAAAGCGCAATTTCAACAGCCTTGCCGGTTGCTATTGTCACGTCCAGTGGTCCAGCCGTTAATAATAATTGATAAAATCAATCATGTATAATTCATGACATATATTTTCTGAATTTCTTTTTATACTTGCTTGAATAATGATGGACGAGAAATAAAACATCAAATATTATCATTGAAAATTAATGTCGAACAATCATGTACGAGGGTCATTCAATAAGTAAAGAGACAAATTCTATAATTTTAAAACTATTCAATGAATGTGTACAATCTTTTCAGGGGTTTTAGTTGGCAACCTTGGGATATGCTCTGATCAGCTGTTTCATCATTTTATGTCAACATAACCTCAAAATTTTCAATTCACCATGGCAAGTCCACTAGAAGATTGCACCTTAGAAGAGCAGCGCTCAGTCATTAGATTTTTAGTCGCAGAAGGTGTAAAACCAAGTGAAACTAGAGGGCTATTGTTGCTCGCGGGTAGGACTGCTCTTGCGAGAGGGTTAGTGATACGCATGGCTAGTAGGGCCTACTGATATTAATGTTTTTTATTTGGTGTGCGACTCTCCAAGAGTCACACAAAGAACTTCCCGATTCGTTACTCCTTCGCCAACATCGCTAACATCGTTTTTTTTTTGTACTTTCATCGATATTCTCCCAAAATGTATTTTAGGGAATAGAGATGATAAATTCACTGTTGCATTGGAATAACTTTCGATTATTCCAAGCGGTAACATTAGCATCAGTTTAAAAAAAAATTTTTTTTTAATCTAAAAAAAAATTTTTAAATCTAAAAAAAAATTATGAAAAAATTTTTTTTATGTAATTGCGTTTGGTTCTTTGGTGGAAAATTTTCATCGTCCCTTATAAATTGCATTGTAGAATCAACTCTTTTCGAAAAAAACTAAAAATCTAAAAAACCACTTGACCAATATGGACCAAAATCTAATCTCAGCTCTAAGTTACGACGGGCCACATCGATTGCATCATTCATCATCCTGATCGCGTTGTTACTTTTTCTGAAAACGTTAACGAAAAATTTGATACCATACAAACGGACATACGCACACACACACACACAGACAAATATTTTGATAAAAATAGTCTAAAATGACTCCAATGACCATGAAACGTGAAGATCTGCTAAAAAATCGATTTTCGATTTTCGGAGTAATTACAGTAACTTCCCTATGAATCGGGAAGTTAATTATTTCTAGAATGTTAATACAGTACGGTAAAAGTTGTATGAAGCGTGCGAATTTTTACAAGTGGGTTGATCGGTTTAAAAGTGGCCGAACAAGTGTAGGCGATGAACCCCGATGTGGACGTCCAGTGGAAGTTTCTGGTCCCTCGGTGCAAAAGTGGCTTCGGGGTAAATCGAAAGAATTCTTCGCCAAGGGAATTAGGAAGCTGCAAGAAAGATGGGATAAGTGCATAACTGTGGGGGGTGATTATGTTGAAAAATAGCCTTAATTTTGAAAGATTGAAATAAACCGTTTTTGAGCTATAGCCATTTGTCTCTTTACTTATTGAATGACCCTCGTATTATCCACACCAACGCGTGGCACGGGGTGGCTACAATAAAAATGAAAAAAGTGAGAGAGTTGAACAGCGGAGTAGTCGAGAAGAGCGTTCCGAAAATTAGGGTTTTTTGTCCGCGTGGAGGCAACATGGACGATCAGAATGCAACACGTCGTCGATGGGACACTCGATGGTCGATCCTTGCGGAAGAATAATAGCCGAAGGTAGGCGTGGATGAGCGGGAACTGAGGAAACGAGGGCAGATGATGGGCATCCTCTCTCGCCTAGGTCTTTCTCTCTCTTTCGCTCTGTTCGCGTCTCTCTTTCTCTCGAGTTAAGTGGTTAGCTCGGGAAGCGGTTTCGATTAGCCAGCTCGTTGAACACGTGGCTCGACGAGCGACGCCGATCTTCGGCGTGGTGCAAGAGGCCCCGCGAGGATTCCAACACCGGGAGGATCCTTCTTCATCTCCTCTTCGGACCCTCCCGGCCGTCCGCTCGACACTCTATATTGCATTTGTCTGGCCGTGATCTATGACGACGTGGATTCGTTCGATGGCGAAATTGGAGGCAATTGTTTCGTCGAGTGGACTGCGGGGGGTTGCTCTCGTTCCCGGGTTCTTCGAACCTCGAGATTCGGCTCGGAGACCTTCTCTCTTTCTCCCTTCCTGCTCTCCATCGAGCTCCGAGACTGCTCCCTCGGACTTTAGGTGATTTGCTGGTCGAGATCGTGAGGATAGTGGTACGTCCTGAGGTGGACGTGTTAAAGATTTTAAGTTCAATATTTATTAAAATACCTGCATTCGCCGGCTTCGGTTCGGGTAATTCAGGATTTCTTAAATTCTAAGTGAAAGTCACTTAGAATTTAATCAAAGTGATCATGGAATTGGAACGTAGAAATCGAAGTTGGGTAAACTCCTTTAAAAATGACATGAAATTTTGATTTGAGTAAAAATAAAGAAGAGTATATTCTAATATTCTAATAATATTCTAATTAACAAATTTAGGATACATAATGTTGTCGAAATCTTATTATAAATTGTTAGCAATTACCGCTAGGTAGATTTCGCTTTTCGGTTCAACAGTCGCTTCCGCACGCTGGATTGGATGATGTTGGAAATTGCTGTTTGAGATATGATGAATCCGGCAGGCTAACACGCCTTTTTCTTTGATGTGTTGATTAACTTCACTAAACTGATCACTGAACATTAAATATGCTAGTGAGACTTTGGAATATTGACTGTTGACTAAACGTATTTGTTGCGGATAGATACAGTGGGTGTACAAAGTATTCGTACACCTTTTAAAAACTAATAACTTTTTTATAATTGTACCAAACGACCTGATTTTTTATAATCAATTAGAAGCATTAGTTTATAAACTGATATGCAAAAAAGATTCTCCAAAAATTACAATTTACAAGGTTGCAGATAAAAATAAAAAAGACATTTTTTAAAACTTTTTTATTTGGGCCCTTAATGAAAATTTAAAACATATGTGTTCTAGATCCATGTTCTTTATACACATGTTGGAAATTTCATCGAAATCGATTGACGCAGAAAAAAACAACAAGCGACGAAAGATGTACGATTCTGTGGATTTAAAGCAGAAACTGATCAAAAGTCGTGGAAAACTACGATTTTCACCATTTTTAACCGCTTGTAGCTCGTGTGTGTGTTAATCGATTTCAATGAAATTTTCAACATGTGTACGACTAACATAGATCTGCAAAACATACATTTTAAATTTCCATTAAGGACCCAAATAAAAAAGTTTTAAAAAATGCCTTTTTTATTTTTGCATTTAACCTTGTGAATTATAATTTTTGGAAAATCTTTTTTATATATCATTTCGTAAACCAATGCTTCTAATTGATTATAAAAAATCAGGTTGTTTGATACAATTATAAAAATGTTATTAGTTTTTACAAAATGTACGAATACTTTGTACACCCACTGTAGATGTACAAAAGTATAAAAATACTGTATCGGCGAGGTATTAGACGCGTATCAGATGTACAAATTAATTTTGTCCGCCAAATTGAAGATTCCATAATTATTTATAAGACAGTGTAAATACACAGAAACTCATGGAATGAGTTTCTGAACCAGTAAAAATGACTGTTCTGGAACCAGAAAAATGACTGTTTCCAGATTTTTTCTTTTAAAAATATGTATGTAATATGTATTTTATGGGCTCCTTTCTTAAGCAAAAACACAAGGTTGATTCGTCTAAAAATATAGAGTTTTATTGTTAATAACATAATAAATAATTGTACATACATACTTCCCACGTGCTGCACTAACCTAAAAATATAGAGAATCAACATTTAAATGTTTGTGCTTCCCTATATTCTCTCAACACAAGATCTCCTTTACAGAACCCTGCACTTGTAGATTCTGTACTTAAAGGGTTTATTAATTAGTTTCTCACGAATTATCAAGATATTAATTCTTTAATAAATCACTTGGACTGTCACTTTGTCTGTCTGAATCTCTGTTTACTTTTATCTTCTCAAATCCTGCCCTCTCTCGGGCATCTATGTACCTCACCGACCTATACACAAAGCTTACATGTATTAATATTATCAATGTTTTTCTGAGAAATTTTTTTAGTGAATTTTTTACTGAAGCACATATTTAAGGGGGATCTATACCCTCGGATTTTGGGCTATTTATCAATGTTATCAACCTCTGTGCAGAAAAAAAGTTTGGTAACATTGATAAACACGCAACTGCATAATGAACACGAGATGGAGTTGCTTGCTATTTCCATATTCTATTCATCTCGTCGCGAATGCCGTTATACAGGGCAGGTCGCACTAATATTAGTGCCACCGATGAGAATATGTACCTCGTCTGTGTGAGTTTTGCTATGATTCCACATTGACAGCAGTGCAGCAGTGAAATGTTGCACAATATCGCAGCACTGATTGACAGTCCTTCTGACTAGGCACCATCTCGTGTAAACTAACTGAAATGAAATTGGCTCTAGATTGGCTCTACATCAGAGATAACCTCTGTCCTCATGAACGTAATATGGGGAAATCTTTGCTAATGTGAATGAAATCACGCGCGGCGATTTTTTGTCCTTATACGAGCATATTTTGAGCTACACAAAGGCTCATTTGATAGAGGAAGATTCATCACGGCGCGCTCTGCTCATCATATCAGTCAGAAAAATCTCTTTGAGACAGGAAAATACATTGAAATCTGCGGTTATTTTTCTAGATTTTTTCTCTACTTTGGGCACTCATATTATTAGATATAAACAGAATCTCGTTAAATCAATAGCAGAGCGCGCCGGATATAACCTTCCTCAATAGAATGAGTCCTCACCCAGTCCAAAATCCGCTCAAATAAGGACAAAAAATCGCCGCGCGTAAACCCATGTTTCGACCCAAAATCTAGTAAGATTCTAGTTCCTTTCTAGTTACTTCATTGGGTATAGATCCCCCTTAAACAAAACTCAAACGAAATCTAAATAACTGCAATTTTGTCATTAATATAAAGCAATGTATGCCAATTACGTTTAGTGCTCGGTAGTTCTACTGTTAATGGAATGCGTCGGTTTCGCAAAAACAGCGATGGTATGTTCGACTCGCAGTGTAGCTGCGAACCGCGAGCAGTCGGTGCAAGACAAATTCTCGCCGCAGAAAAAACCGCTGGAAAAGGAACAATGGGAAGTGTTTTCGTAGAATTTGAACGGGAGAATATCGAATGGTTCGTCCATTCGTTTCCATTCGGTGGGAATAAATTTCGGTCGACGAGCGGCAACGGGCTGCGCGCCGAGTCACGCGAATATTTCCAAACGCTCGTCACGCGTTCCCGCGAGTGATTAATTAAAGGAACGCCGGAGGAAGTCCGATTCGGCAGAAAAAACGGGTCACCACACCCTGTCTTCCCGGGCTGGAACTTGAAAATTCATCGGGCCGTGACTGCGACCGGTTGCACGCTCCGATGAGAATTGTATCGGGGGAGACAAGGGGCCTCCTTTTCTTTTTTTATCAAGCCGGCGTGGCAGGGGTAGGGGGGATGAATTTAATGGAGGCGTCGCCCCCCCTCCGCGACCCGTCCCTTTTCCTGCGTTCCTTCAATTTCCGACATTTTCAAGAATCCGAGAGGGTCGGAGGCATAATTGCAGCAGCGTAACGAGGTCGAGCGACACTTGTGCCTGTTTTCCTGTTTAATGATTACGCCCTCGCCGATAGATCGCGCGATCCCGCGAGCCCACCTGCATTATGCGTTCGGCCACGTCGTTACGCGAATTGTAATGATTGTATCTTAATGCGGAATCCGGACGGAAAATGGAACGGAAGAATTATTATTTTCGAGAACTTCCTCCGTGCAATGGACAATTTATTTCAGTGTACTTAGATAGTCGAAGACTGTCGACACACCTAGCTTTGTTTGACGATAATGTTCCGAAGCAATTTTTAAGCATCGTTCAGGCAAAACTGTCGGGACTGAGAGTCGCGTGACAATGTAACACCCTCTTGCATCGTTTTTTTTGCACCCGGTTGATGGATTATTACGTAAAGTGATGTATTGCGAACAGCAAAATGATAAATTGCAAAGAAAGGATAACACTCTGCTCGAGCTCCGCTCGCGAGCACCAACAAACATTAGTTTCTAAAAAAAGGCGAACGCTTTTTTCTTCTCTTTTTTGCACTAGATTTGTGTAGTGATTGCGTGAGCGATCAAGCGTACCGATAGCCATTTAGCGAGTTCAAATTCACGCTATATAATTCTTCTCCTAGAAATAGGACAATGAAACGGGCACGAGTCACGTAGACGGTGGTATTTTTAGTCAAAATATTAGATTGTCTGTAAATTAATTATTTAAACTTGGTTTATCACTGAAAGTTACTATTTTACATTATTTTACAAAAGTAGGTATGTGTCTATCCACATTTTACCCATTTTTTAAATAATATACAGTGGGTGTACAAAGTATTCGTACACCATTTAACAACTAATAACTTTTTTATAATTGTACCAAACGACCTGATTTTTTATCATCAATTAGAAGCATTGGTTTACGAAATGATATGCAAAAAATATTTTCCAAAAATTGTAAATGCAAAGGTTACATGCAAAAATAAAAAAAAGCATTTTTTGAAACCTTTTTATTTGGGTACTTAATGAAAATTTAAAATACATGTTTTGTAGATATATATGTTAGTTATACACATACTGAAAATTTCGTCGAAATCGATTAACATATACACAAGGAACAAGCAGTTAAAAGCGGTGAAAATCGTAGTTTTACACGACTTTTGATCAGATTCTGCTTAAAATCCATGCGTGTCGCTGTTTCCTGCGTCGATCGATTTCGATGAAATTTTCAGTATGTGTGTAACTAACATGGATCTAGAAAACATATGTTTTAAATTTTCATTAAGGGCCCAAATAAAAACTTTTAAAAAATGCCTTTTTTATTTTTATCTGCAACCTTGTAAATTATAATTTTCGCCAAATGTTTTTTTGCATACCATTTCGTAAACGAATGCTTATAATTGATTATAAAATATCAGGTCGTTCAGTACAATTATAAAAAAAGTTATTCTGTTTTAAAGGGCGTACGAATACTTTCCACACCCACTGTAGACCCAAACAAATAACAACTTCGTGAGACGACGTATTTCAGAATTTATACAATTAATTTTCCATTACCTTTTTCGCATGGTTTTTAGGTGTAAAGAAATGGGTGAGGTCACTTTTAGAGCTCCTCGGATTTAGCGTCAGGGTAGACAAGTGATCTTGGCTAGAGAAATGCGAGATATTACCGGCATGAGTTCAGATGTTCAGCCTTTAGTCATCGACTACCATCCGCGAGGTAGCAGTGCGCCGCCGTGGGGCTCGTCTTATCGTGCCGATCCAAGTTTTCGATCAATGCCACTCAGCCGGACTCCTGGGCTCGTTCGCGTCCGTAACGTGTTAATTCAAAACGTGTTCGCGTGTCACGCTCTCGTGACACGTAATCTGATAGGACACATCTATTTACTCGGCTGCTTATCCGGCCGGTTAAACGGCCCCGCCGAGTGGTGAAAGCCAAACACCGCTAATTTTCCCGGCGACCGAGGATTATTGTGCGAGCACGTGTCCGAGTTACTTACACGGAAGGTAGGGATGGGGTCGAGTTCGATACGTGTGTCCGTGAATCCAAGTCAATTCTAATACGAAAGTACCTCCACTTTTCTGGTAGTCGATCGCTACTCGTCGACTTTGATCAAACTTTGCAAGATTTCGCGAATGTGATCCTCATCCGTCCTTCCTGTCTGAAGAAGTAGTACGTCAGGTATGTAGGGATGTGATCAAGTACCTCGCAACCAGGTTCGAACTTTGATCGATTGAATTCGAACTAAGCACATTTACAAATACATACTTTGGAAAATCGAAGGTAAATCGAATACTTGCAAGCATACTCGAATCTTTTTCGAACAGATTCGAAACTTTTATGAATATCGTACCAGAAATTTTCTGATTTTTCTAACCATTTCATGCATAATTTAATTCAACATGTATAATTATAATTTCATAATCTATCGGATGTATAGGTAAGATTGGAATAAATTGGTAAATTTATTATAAAATTTAGGGAAAATTTTAATTATAATATGAAAAAAGGCACATACAGACCGAATTGAGTAACCTCCTCCTTTTTCGAAGTCGGTTAATTAGTACTTTTATTATGGAATTTAAAAGGAAGATTTATTGGAATAAATTAGTAAATTCATTATAAAATTTAAAATTTAGGGAAAATTCTGGATTATAATATAAATTAGTAATTTTATTATGGAATTTAAAATTTAGGGAAAATTTTAATTATAATATAAAAAAAAAGGCACATACAGATCGAATTGAGTAACCTCCTCCTTTTCGAAGTCGGTTAATTAGTACTTTTATTATGGAATTTAAAAGGAAGATTTATTGGAATAAATTAGTAAATTCATTATAAAATTTAAAATTTAGGGAAAATTTTGGATTATAATATAAATTAGTAATTTTATTATGGAATTTAAAATTTAGGGAAAATTTTAATTATAATATAAAAAAAAGGCACATACAGATCGAATTGAGTAACCCCCTCCTTTTTCGAAGTCGGTTAATTAGTAATTTTATTATGGAATTTAAAAGGAAGATTTATTGGAATAAATTAGTAAATTCATTATAAAATTTAAAATTTAGGGAAAATTTTATAATATAAATTAGTAATTTTATTATGGAATTTAAAAGGAAGATTTAAAATTAGCCATCCATCGATGTATCTATTTTATCTACAACCTGTGATAGTTCTCAGACGCAGATGTCCGTAAATCGGCAAAATAGCAAATGATCAATTTGGTTATCCCTTGACAATGAAATAGCAATTACAAATAATACGATACCTAGCTCACCGACTGCTGTGGTAGAAGTGGGAAATTATATAAACTCACAATATTTAAGTCGCAAAGAAGACCCGTTATTATTTTCGCGTGAAAATTCAACCAAGTTACCCCATTTTATCAAACATTGCACGTGAATATGTTTGTATAATGGCCACTTGTGTCCCTTCAGAAAGAGTGTTTTCAAAACCAGGAAATATCACGGATAAAAAAAGAAATAGGCTAAAACTAAGTATTGTAAATGAAATACTATTCTGAAATAGTTACTAATTCAATAAATAAAGTGCTTAAAACCCACTATGCAGTTTTGATTTCCAAGATTCGAGTACTACTTGCGAAAGATTCGACTCTTCAACATCGAAATACTTACAACTATCTTTTCGAAACTTGTAAGTACGCATTCTGAGGTTCGATATCATTTTGTATAAAGCGAATACTTTTCGAATATAATCATTGAAACATCAATGCTTTTAAATAGCAATCAAAACCCATGAAATCAGACTTGTTTATTAAGATTGACTCGGATTCGTGAGTATACAATTGAACTCGATCCCATCCCTACTTGTATGACCATTTATTACAACGAGAAAATCTTTAGTCATCGTCAGCAGGTTGAAACAAGCATTGCTCCCCAAATAGCGTTGCTTCAGCCCGAACAAATTGTTCCTGCAAGTTTGTAGGAAACGTTTAGGAACAACAACAAGAGACAAAACGATCTTTGTCGTTGTTACATCGTGAACATATTTTAACAAGATCTAGCGTACCTTAAGCCCCACTCAGACGAACAGGATCTCTCCGCGTTCATAAAAGTTGCAAGTCCACTTGAAACCATGAGCTAGTCTGATGCACATGCACCATCCCGCCAGGAACTGTTCTGTATTAATTATTCTAAGCTGTAGACGGACGAGTTTACCCAAGTATGCGGCAAGTTGTACGGTTGTATCGGGCCTAGGCAACCTCCTTCCGGCGATTTCTGCTAACTCGGATAATTCAACGACCAGAGTGCAGCCTGTGCTTTACAGGCCTTAGGTACCAGGCTGTGTCTCCTTCACGTTGCGTCCACCCACTCGCGCTGTCTGTCGGGATAAATCGTCGTATCTGCAGCTTTTACACTTCACAATACGGTACGAGGGTATGCAGACCCATAAAAATCCAGATTCCAATGGAACCTCTTACGCCCTAACATTCAAACTGCTCTCCGCGAACAGTTTTTCGAACATACTTCTAGCATTTATTCAATCTAATACAAACTTTCCATTGTAAGAACAATGATGGAGTGTAACAATCATGTTCAAAGAATAAGAAAAAATTGAATGCAACGCAATAAAAATCGTCAAAAAATGATCCCCTCGGTTGAAAATATCTTCGTAGGAAGTTTCTGTATTCCTGATAAGAATAATAACACGTGCAAAGATTTTCGAAGATGGAAGACCAATTTCTAAATTTGCTTATCGTCGAAAGCAAAGCTTGTCGTCAAAAGATGAAATTACCACCCGCCGTGGTTTTAGCGGAAACAACTCGAAGCAATTTGTTCGGCTCACTGCGTTATGTACTGTTCTCGCGAGACATATACGCGTATGCATAGAGCATCGCGAAACCATGGAACATTTTATCTCGGTATCGTTATATTTCGCGGGATAGTTTTCAGTGGTTCCAGTCACCGTGTCGCGACGAAGCGTTCTCTTAGCGGCTGACAGAAGATATGCAAATGAATTCAGAGGCGTGGTGGAACGTTGTGCAACGAATTTGCATCTGTTGCCTTTCTTCGGGATTATGTAAAGCGATGAGAACTCGTACTCCTTTGCTGCCGCGCGAAACGCTGTGCGTATAGTATTTGGGAAAACCACGATGCAATCGTACCCGCGCGCTACCTGCAATTTGGAGTTGGAGGCAGACTCGAACAGGGTCGTCGCGAAATCTTAGTTGAACATTTTGATCGTGGCTGCGACGAAACTTTAAAGACGCTGATATCTGAGAAATCCGTTTAATTAGATTCAGGTATTGATATATAATTTTTATTGAAACCGTAAATGTAAAGCCAGATGATCATATAGTAAATCAAGGGTGGCCAACCTGTGGCGCATTGGATGATTACAAGTGGCGCATTGCATCTTTGCGCCTACTTATTCTTTTGAAGTAGGCGTCATAATTAAATCCATCATCGTGTTCTCGACACCTGACAAGAGAAGGACCCCAAGTGTCCGACTTCGATTTTGCTAATCTTTTGTAATACGATGGTATATGAACCTTTAATGATGTCTGCAAAATATTAGGTGTAGCTACTCAATAGTTTTAAAGATATGGCTAATGGAACTTCGAAAACTTGAGCTGCAAATCACGGTATACATATCAACAAGGTATGAAAGTTTAATTGTTTATATCTTTAAAACTATTGAGTAACTACAACTAATATTTTGCAGACATCATTAGGGATCCATATACCATCGTCTCACAAAAAATTATCAAAATCGAAGTCGGTCGCTTGGGGTCCTTCCCTTGTGAGTGCTCTCAGTTCAATTCATGCAGTTTACAATTGTAGGATGTGAATTGTCTTTCGTCCAAGAGACCATTTCTCACTATTGTGGATTGGTGCCCCAATAAACATGTGTCTTTTGAACTGACGTAAATTAATTAATCACCCAAGCAAAGCAGATCCTACCTCTGTCCCTATTTTTCAACCACAACAATGAACATAAGAAGGTAGAAAAAGTGCTTCAGTTGTACGGCGCATCTGAACTCGTATGTAGTAAATCCTGTAGTAAATCCTCTATAGACGCAACTATTTCTATACGATAGATGCGACCAAGAATATCTCCCCAACTTAGTGATCTGATCTCGGCTCGGTATATCGGTGTGAAGCACTACTAACGCGACGCGGAGAGTCGCACTCGCCGGCACTCCGGCACTGTTCAAACACACCCGTGCGTCATCACAATGTAGCAACAATATTTAATCTTCTTTATTTCTAATTATTTTTTCACGGAACTTCCACCAACATATTTGTGGCATTTTTCTAATGCAAAATGATACCAAACACGATATAATTTCAACTGTATTTAGTGGTTTAATCGACGATGAAAGTTTCGAACGCAAGGAAAGACATCGTATGGGAAAGAAAGAGACGCGGACAGTCGCAGTCGCCGGCACAGTTCAACATTTAAATGACGATGAACGTTTCGGGGTCAAGGAAAGGCACGCGCGTGGTCTCCCTTCTCAACGTTCGGCTCGGTCTTCGAAGATAAAAAAATAGCTACCCCATACGATAGATGCGACCAAGAATATCCCTCAACTTAGTGATCTGATCTCGGCTCGGTATATCGGTGTGAAGCACTACTAACGCGACGCGGAGAGTCGCAGTCGCCGGCACTCCGGCACTGTTCAAACGCCCGTGCGTCATCACAATGTAACATCAATATTTAATCTTCTTTATTTTTAATTATTTTTTGATGGAACTTCCACCAACATATTTGTGGCATTTTTCTAATGCAAAATAATACCAAACACGATATAATTTCAACTGTATTTAGTGGTTTAATCGACGATGAAAGTTTCGAACGCAAGGAAAGACATCGTATGGGAAAGAAAGAGACGCGGACAGTCGCAGTCGCCGGCACAGTTCAACATTTAAATGACGATGAACGTTTCGGGCGCAAGGAAAGGCACGCGCGTGGTCTCCCTTCTCAACGTTCGGCTCGGTCTTCGAAGATAAAAAAATAGCTACCCCATACGATAGATGCGACCAAGAATATCTCCCCAACTTAGTGATCTGATCTCGGCTCGGTATATCGGTGTGAAGCACTACTAACGCGACGCGGAGAGTCGCACTCGCCGGCACTCCGGCACTGTTCAAACACACCCGTGCGTCATCACAATGTAGCAACAATATTTAATCTTCTTTATTTCTAATTATTTTTTCACGGAACTTCCACCAACATATTTGTAGCATTTTTCTAATGCAAAATGATACCAAACACGATATAATTTCAACTGTATTTAGTGGTTTAATCGACGATGAAAGTTTCGAACGCAAGGAAAGACATCGTATGGGAAAGAAAGAGACGCGGACAGTCGCAGTCGCCGGCCCAGTTCAACATTTAAATGACGATGAACGTTTCGGGCGCAAGGAAAGGCACGCGCGTGGTCTCCCTTCTCAACGTTCGGCTCGGTCTTCGAAGATAAAGAAATAGCTACCCTATACGATAGATGCGACCAAATCGCCCCGAGGCTGTCGCGTCTATAGAGGATTTACTGTATTATTAAACGTGCAGATTGCTCGTCCCAAAAGAAACTTTTGAGACAACCCGACATGTATAACAACAAGCATTTTATTCATTCGACGTTCATCAGGGGTGTGCTATTTCGCGCGAACTACCCCCAAATTTGATCCGCTGCTGATCGCAAAAGAGCCAGGTGAGAGATTTTCTAAAACGTAGGTATTGCATCGCGTGATCGCAGGAAATTCGAGATCGTCGATTGCGAAGTGGCTGATGCGGGCCACGAATCAAGAATTCCGTCGAGCCTGATGGAGCTCTCCCGATGGATTCCGTTTTCCCTTTCGCGAATCCACTCGATCGATTTTTCGCATCCACCCTCTCGCCACATGGTTCCTGGCCTGGTGAACGGTGGCCCAGCGCGGGAATGCAAAATTTATGGGCATCGATCGAGGCTCTCCACGGAATTCAATCAACTGATATCGCTGTCATAGGGGTGGGTGAAAAAATTTCGAGACGAAACGCGGGGGCGGCACAGCCAATTCGTGCTTCTCGCGTATGAATTTCGTGCTATCGGGCGGCGACGTTCGCTACGGAATTCGCCGGAAATGAAGAGTATCTGCCCGCTTCCGGTCGTATTTCTTCGCGAAAGGGAGTAACATATTTTCAGCGATTTATCCGACGACGCGACGAGAGACGCGACACGATCCTCGATTTTCTATCGACCCTCGCTCGTTTTCTCGAGCGGTGCCATTTTTGCGGGCTGTCCCTTATTCAGCACCGACTCAACGATCCGATTGTGCGCCATTAATTTTGATGAGCATCCATCCAGCGATACGACCAGGCACTGTCGAAGAATGGGGTTGGATTTCTGAACGGATTGCGGGATCGTCGAGAACGCGTTGATCGATGATCCGACGTGACCGATGAACAAAGTACAGAATGCCGGTGGATTGAAATTTTTATGGAGTCTGGATGGAGCTGTTGCGTTGCCGTTTCCGACGTACATATTTCTTCCGGTTGGTTCTCTTTTTATTCATAGTATTGAAACGGTGGAAATTGAAAGAAGTGTGACAGAGATTACGCGACAACTTGGTAGTCAATGTCTGATCTTTTAATTAGTATATTTCTAACTTCCTTCAAATAATATTGGCGATTAATGGCCAAAAACTTTTTTAACTAGAGGGTTATTGTTCTAGAGTTGTAGGGTTGTTTTTGCTCGCTCGCTTCGCGAGTTCGCGGGTAGGACTGCTCTTGCGAGAGGGTTAGTGATATGCATGGCTAGTAGGGCCTACTGATATTAATGTTTTTTATTTGGTGTGTGACTCTCCAAAAGTCACACAAAGAACTTCCCGATTCGTTACTCCTTCGCCAACATCGCTAACATCGTTTTTTTTTTGTACTTTCATCGATATTCTCCCAAAATGTATTCTTGGGAGTAGAGATGATAAATTCACTGTTTCATTGGAATAACTTTCGATTATTCCAAGCGGTAACATTAGCATCAGTTAAAAAAAAAATTTGTTTAAATCTAAAAAAAATTTTTTTTTTAATCTAAAAAAAATCAAGAAAAAAATTTTTTTTATGTAATTGCGTTTGGTTCTTTGGTGGAAAATTTTCGTCCTCCCTTATAAATTGCATTGTAGAATCAACTCTTTTCGAAAAAAAGTAAAAATCTAAAAAACTACTTGACCAATATGGACCAAAATCTAATCAGCTCTAAGTTACGACGGGGCACATCGATTGCATCATTCATCATCCTGATCGCGTTGTTACTTTTTCTGAAAACGTTAACGAAAAATTTGATTACATAGAAACGGACATACGCACACACATACACACACGAACATTTTGCTGAAAATAGTCTAAAATGACTGCAATGACCATGAAACGTGAAGATCTGCTAAAAAATCGATTTTCGATTTTCGGGGTCATTACAATAACTTCCCTACAAAATCGGGAAGTTAAAAATAATAATTTTCTTGACAACGAAGAAGTTGTTCCATTACATTAGTTCTAAAAATTTGCTGAATTATGAATGAGACCTCCAAAAAATTGGAGTAAACATTTAAAAACAAATTGCAAATATTTTTGTTCCAGTGAAATAGTCTAAGGGAGAAGAGATTAAGGAAGGAATTCGCGAGACTGCTTGATTATTTAATACAGTTTACCATAAATTCTCCCGATGCTTCTCCTACAATGCGAAGAGCATATTCAAGCGAGTGGGATGCACATCCTGAACCGGAGACTCGTTTGAATATTTTTTTAAATGGAGCACGGTTTCGTTTTAAGTAGAGACGATTCCATGGAAAACGATAACGATATTTACCGGTAGTCCCGCGGCCACCGCGAAGAAAGCCATGCAACAATACCATTCCCATGTAAAATAATCGTATTCCGATATACACCGAGACCGTGCATAATGTTCGCTCGAAATGAAAAGACTTTCTATATCCGTTCTCTCATCCGCGAAACCGTGGAACTCGTTTTCACTTCCCTCGCTAAATATTGCCGTCTTGGAAAGCGTCCGTAGCTTCTGCAACACTGTCACGTTATCATTTATCATCTGTGAGAGTAACTGTGATAAAACGTTCTTCATTATCTGATCTCCGAAACCGAAAATCCAGGAGTATTCTTTCAAAATTGAAAGCTTACCTTATATATGTATCACCGTATATAGAACTCACAACGTGTTTATAAAAAAAAATAAACAGAAAATAGATTTTTCGGGTTATTCGCTCAGAAACACTGTGTGTGTGTGTGGTGTCGTCGTATTATATTATATTAATATGTACTCATTCTTCATCATCATATGATTTAAAAAGTTTACGCGGTATATAGATTGTTCGACGATCGTAGTGATATATCTGTAAAAACAGTTGACGAGCGGTCGCATCATGTTACGCAATCTACGCATACGCACAGCACGGGCATTCACGTATATACAGGGTGAATTCGATAAAGCAGGACACCTAAATATCTCCGTTTCTTTTCGTTGTACAGAAAAACTTCGTAGGACAAAGTTACACTGTTTGAAGGGCCACATATAACAGTGTAAGGAAAAAAATTTTCGAGGTCATTTTTTATGAGATTTCAAGGTCATCGATATTTTTTTAAATGAAATGAGGTATTTTTTAATACATCAATCAATGCAGCTGGACATTCTTTATAAAAAAGTACTAACCTATGTATGTCGAAAAGTTAGTAGTTCAGGAGATATTTCAATTTAAATAACTCTAAAATACCATTACTGTCGTCCTAAGACGTTAGTGTTTACTTACTTGTGTAACGTCTTAGCACGACAGTAATGGTATTTTAGAGTTATTTAAATCGAAATATCTCGTGAACTACTAACTTTTCGACATACATAGGTTAGTACTTTTTTATAACGAATGTCCAGCTGCATCGATTGATGTATTAAAAAATACCTCATTCCATTTAAAACTAGAGGGCTATTGTTGCTCGCTCGCTTCGCTCGCTCGCGAGTAGGGTTGTTTTTGCTCACTCGCTTTGCGAGCTCGCGGGTGGAACTGCTCTTGCGAGAGGGTTAGTGATAAGCATGGCTAGTAGGGCCTACTGATATTAATGTTTTTTATTTAATGTGTGACTCTCCAAGAGTCGCACAAAGAACTTCCCGATTCGTTACTCCTTCGCCAACATCGCTAACATCGTTTTTTTTGTACTTTCATCGATATTCTCCCAAAATGTATTCTTGGGAGTAGAGATGGTAAATTCACTCTTGCATTGGAATAACTTTCGATTATTCAAAGCGGTAACATTAGCATCAGTTAAAAAAAAAATTTTTTTTAAATCTAAAAAAAAATTTTTTTAACTAAAAAAAAATTAAGAAAAAAATTTTTTTTTATGTAATTGCGTTTGGTTCTTTGGTGGAAAATTTTCGTCCTCCCTTATAAATTGCATTGTAGAATCAACTCTTTTCGAAAAAAAACCAAAAATCTAAAAAACTACTTGACCAATATGGACCAAAATCTAATCAGCTCTAAGTTACGACGGGGCACATCGATTGCATCATTCATCATCCTGATCGCGTTGTTACTTTTTCTGAAAACGTTAACGAAAAATTTGATTACATAGAAACGGACATACGCACACACACACACACACACGAGCATTTTGCTGAAAATAGTCTAAAATGACTACAATGACCATGAAACGTGAAGATCTGCTAAAAAATCGATTTTCGATTTTCGGGGTCATTACAATAACTTCCCTATAAAGTCGGGAAGTTAAAAACATCGATAACCTTGAATTCTCATAAAAATGACCTTGACATTTTTTTCCCTTACACCGTTATATGTGGCCCTTCAAACAGTGTAACTTTGTCCTACGAAGTTTTTCTGTACAACGAAAAGAAACGGAGATATCTAGGTGTCCTGCTTTATCGAATTCACCCTGTATAGGTAAAATTCAATGTAGTAGTATCTGCAGTTTTTCGCAAATATCTCAAAAACTAAGGCTGAGCTTCGGTTACATGTGTAGGAAAAAGTTGTTTAGAATGTTGAGTTTTACAACATATTTAAATTTTATCAAAATCGATGAGGTGGGACCCTTTATGCACAATTACCAACTTTTTCCTGTTCATATACAGTAATTCTTCAATCGGAGTCCTGGGTCGCCTATCTAACCGTAGTCCAGTGCCTACTCACTCCACTGCCGGCCAACGCTGTGCCGCGCCGTAGGGCGGCGATGATTGATCTCGGCTCGGGTATATCGGTGTGAACACCACACATTGACTCGACTGAATCGAAGTCTCAAACTTCTTAATTTTAATGATCGGTTTATGGGAATTTAACCAGCTTATTCCTGGCGTTTCTCTGATTAAAATGGTACCAAAAACGATATAATTGGGCCAATATTTAGTGGTTTAATCGACGATGAAAGTTTCGAACGCAACGAAGAAGAGCGTATTGGAAAGAAAGAGACGCGAACAGTAGCCGCCGTCGGCACAGTTCAAAGGCCCGCGTTGTTGCTGATCTTCGTTGCGTTCGAAACTTTCATCGTCGATTAAACCACTAAATATTGGCCCAATTATATCGTTTTTGGTACCATTTTAATCAGAAAAACGTCAGGAATAAGCTAGTTAAAGTCCCATCATGATATCCTAGAAAATAAAGAAGTTAAGATTTTGGTGTTTCATTGTGATGACGCACGGGCCTTTAAACTGTGCCGGCGACAGCGACACGCTTCGGCCACGCGATCCTATTTCATTCTGTCCTTCTCGTCTCGGCGCGGTCGACGGAGTCATAAAAAAATAGCCTCTCTACGCTACCCAAGTCCGTTCAAAACACGGGTGTTGGGACTCCGATCGAAGAATTACTGTATGAGGGGATCTCTTTTAGTTTTCGAGATATTAATAAGCAGAAAACAAAATGTGGTGCATCTCTCCCAAAATTACCCTACACTGATTTCTTTAATTCGTTCAACCAAATTAACTTCATAAATTTTGCCTCCCACTCATTATGTTTCTTCCTCATTCTCGCCACACATGTCCACACAGAAAGCGATACAAAAATTGTAACATAAATGACTTGAGAATTTGTGAATCGCCGGTAGGGGTGTTAATTGAGGACATAAAGGGTTGACAGACTGTTTCGAATTTCTAAAAGGAAAAAGTGGTTCGCATTACCGCTACTAGCTCTAATTGTTGACTCAGCCCCCGCATTATCGACGTGTCTCCGCGCGGCAGGGGTTGGCAAGCGAGGCTGCTCGTCGGCGTCTTAGCATCCTGGCGATGGCTTCTCACAAATTACCCCTAAGCGGAGCTTAGCAATCTTTCCCTATAGAAAAAGGCGAGCGAGCGAATGCGCGCGCGCACGGTAGCGTTTGCTGGCTGCTTTTCTGGCCGCTCCGCGATTCAGTCTAGACGAACTTTTGTAATATCGAGATACAGTCTCCTCAACCCTTGCGCATTCAGACGGCCGGGAGAAACGGAGATCATCTTCTTCGAGGGTGGGGGAACACACGCTTTCATCTCGGCTCCATCGTGTGATGAAAAATAAAGTAGGGACGATCCGTTTCTCGCAATCATTTACGAATCGACGCGATATATTATAGACCGCATGCGAGCCGAATACGCTCCTTCGAGTAATTCGGCGAAACAGCCCGGCGTGCGAACGAACGAACGCTTCCGGTTGCCTCCGGTGGAATTGAAAAATTGCGAAATTGCGATCGGAACGCGTGCTGCGCCTCGCACCTATTCCCCGGTGATCTTTTCGTGAATTTTCTGAGAAAGATTGGTTCTGTGAAATACATAACGTCATTCGTCTTGATCAATGCGAATAAATTGAGAGGAATACGGTGGAAATGAAACGATAGAGGAGAAGGCTTCGAAGAATGCAAGAACTTTATTCTTAAGTTATTTTTCTTTACTACTTCTTTCTCCTCGAGTTATTGTAATTTGGGGAATTCCGGTTTTTCCCCCGAGAGAAAAAAGATTTGACGGTGGAAAACGTACTGGAGTTTTCGCAGAAGTCATTACGAAATTGAAAGAACACTACGAAGATATAAAACAGATGAAGAATACAACAGCTACGAACTGCATACTCCGCGGAAGACCAACAACGTTGTAAAACGCAGGAGAACAACGAGAATACACAAGAGAAACACGACGGACAATGTAATTACCAAACTTTCGGGCTGCGTCTGGGTTAGCTTTGCCTAGAGAGGGTTTTCTTTCCTTATTCTCTCCAAAGGAAAATGCAATTTTTGAAGTCTAAGGAAAAAGTCTTTCTTCTTCAGAATTATAATACTGTAGCAAACGTTACGTAAAGATTCGGTAGAAAAACGGACACGAGAAAGGAAAATTTTTCGGAGAGAACCGACTGAAGTTGTTCGAGAGGTAATTACGAAATTGAAGGAGCAAAGAGCTGTGTCCGAGGACACAGCGCGGCGTACGAGTGAAACGGTGATGAACTTAGAACCTTAAAGAAGACTTACAAAATAGTAAGAGCCGGAAGACAAGAGAACACATACAGGAGAAACTAGGCAACCTACGGAATTACTGAATTTCGGAGCGGAAACCCCGAGAGAACTTTCTCGAAATCTTCAAAACATGGCGCAGAAGGTCCGCCGAAGTTTTCCCGGACTTTCCCCTGAGGAAGTTAATGATTCTGTCAAAATTTTGTTCCCCGTCCAAATGGAAGTTTCCGGTTGGCAACCCGGCTCGCGACGGATATTGATTCAAGGGGTCTCGCGAAGTGACTCGCGCACCGGTCTCATCGTGTTTCAGGGGCGGTCGTGCCGAAAGTGTCGTAAATAACGTTTCCCACATTCTGAACATTCAGCGAGTTAATGCTGGTTCCAGCGCAAACCTCCGAACTAACTAACTTAATTAGCCCGGCACCGTCCGGCCACTTAACTTCATCAGGCTGCGCCGTTGATCCACGCGTAACCCCGGGGCTGGTCTGACCCATTGTTAGCGGACGCTTGGCCCCGTTGCGCTCTCAGGTTCAAAGGATTAGGAGCCGGAAAGAACAGCCAAGTTCATCGGCTTATCAGATTTCAGTCGACGACTCGAAAGAGACGTTCGAAAAGTCTTCGTTCCTCGGTAAACGTTTTAAGCGGCGATTCCGAGTCTAGACTTTTTAACAAATTCTTTCACTTATTATAATTATTGCTCAAGTAACCGCCCTTACCCCATTTTCCCTCGCAACTTCGTTTTCCCACCTTGAAACAGCTATCGAAATTCGTTTTCCATTCGATAAACGTCCCGCTCCAGCAGCAGTCTGCTCGAAGTAGTTGAGCTACCAATGGAGAAGAGCCCCCGACAATCTAAACCAATAGAACTACACAGCGAGCGCAGGTTGCGCCACGAAACTCTTAACTCGATTTGGCCGGTGTTAAAATACAGCCGGCTGGAAATTACAAATTAAAATCCGTCCCCGACAATGCAAAAGACTCTCCCAGACAGTGCGACTTGGGAACGCTACATCTCTTTCATCCGTCGGATCCTCCGCGACTACTGTCTGCTGGTAGCGACTGCTTTCATCACCTTTGACACCTTAAAGTCCATTCACAGTTGCGCGTAGTCTGTATGATTTGTTGAAAAAAGTCGCCGAAAAAAAAGAAGTGAGTTCTTCTCTGTGAAAGAGCCTAGGTCCCTTAAGAGCCACTTGATGCCTTTCACCGGCGTCTCCCAAACGGTTCTTTATTCGACTCGGAACATCGGGAACGGGGATTGTTCGACGTCGCGCACGGTGTAATGAGGAGTTACGGTTACAAGGGAACGCGGGGGAGGAGGAGGGGACACGCGTTACATGCTCGAGGTTTCGTTTAACGCGCGTACGTGGCCTCGTATGAAAGCCGCAGACGACGAGATATATCCGTGATCCAGCACGAGGGGCCATGCTCGCCTACGGGGATGAGCTCTTGCGCACCCCCACAGAGCCTCGACGAACCTGTCCTCCGTCTTTTTCATTTGTCTCGGCGCTGCTGCACTCGAATGCATCCCGGTGCAGCGGCGCAGAACGCCGAAGCGACGAGGGAGGCGACCACGGGACTCCTCCATGGGAATGTAAGTCGCCGTGCAAATGGCAAGAACTCGCTGAGAACAAACGAGTTTAAGGGTGGCTCTCGCCTCCCGCCAGCCCGGCTGTCAGCCGGAACATCACTGTGGATCGCAGTAATTTGCGAAAGAGAAAAGTAGTCGTGGTTCGATGCGAACCGCTTTCATGGTCGTCTTGACGACGGAGCCTTTGGAATTGATCAGGCTAAAAATAATGCTAGAGCCAGCAAGAACTAGAACTGACATGTCTAGCAAAAGTGAGACTATGCAGTGATAATTGCAGATTAATTTAATTGAAAACTAGGGGGTTATTGTTGCTCGTTTGATTCGCTCGCTCGCGAGTAGGGTTGTTTTTGCGAGAGGGTTAGTGGTAGGCATGGCTAGTAGGGCCTACAACTATTAATGTTTTTTATTTGGTGTATGACTCTCCAAGAGTGATACAAAGAACTTCCAGATTCGTTAGTTGCAGCATATTATTATCATTATTAAGTGTACGTTTTAAGAAGATTATACGTTTTCAGGAAAATTCAATAGCTTTCTACTTATCAAAATGTTTGCTATATGGCGAGTTCTTACTTTTACTCCTACTCTGGCCAATTGAAAATCTAACCACAATATAGACGGAATTTTAGTATTTTCTTGAAAAGTAATAATAAATTTTAATATTCCACATGCTTCATTAACCAGTCCGTCTTCAACATCAATGTTATTAATAATTATCATATATTTGTAAAGAAAATATATTTTCTTTAATTTAAATCGAGCGCGCTTTGCATACTCAGCGCACTCTTTGAACTGATCCTACATTTGAGATAGATAGAGGGAGATAGGGAGAATAGAAAGAGTAAAAGAATATAGAGAACACATGTGCATAAAGATTAACCAAAGATACAGATAGTCAATAAACAAAATAAGCTAGCGACAGAAAGTTAGTGTAAATAAAGAGAGTGAACAATAGACTCTAATTGTTGTTTCTTTATTTACAGGTGAGTTTGTAAATAGTTGTAAAAAGTGTAAATGAATAAATATTTAATAAACATAACCTTTATTTACAGAGAAACAAATTTAGTCTTATTTAATTTTCAATTTAATCTCAGTTAATAATTCGTTTTGAACTGATTGTTTTTTCAAAGATTGTAATATAAATTTCTTTTTTTTGTACTTTCATCGATATTCTCCCAAAATGTTCTCGGGAGTAGAGATGATAAACTCACTCTTGTATTGGGATAATTTTCGATTGTTGTAAGCCGTAACATTAGCATCAGTTGCATAAATAAAAAAAAATTTTTTTTTAATGAAAAAAAATTTTTTTTAATTTTTTTATGTAATCACGTTTGTTTCTTTGGTGGAAAATTTCCGTCCTCTCGTATAAATTGCATTGTTGAATCAACTCCTTTCGAGAAAAGCTAAAAAACTAAAAAACTACTTGACCAAAATGGACCAAAATCTAATCAGCTCTAAGTTACAGCGGACACATCGAGTGCATCATTCATCATTCCGATCGCGTTGTTACTTTTTCAGAAAATGTTAACGAAAAATTTGATAACATACATACGCACACACACACATACAAACATTTTGCTAAAAATAGTCTAAAATGACTCCAATGACCATGAAACGTGAAGATCTGTTAAAAACTCGATTTTCGGGGTCATTACAGTAACTTCCCTATGAATCGGGAAGTTACGGGGGTAGTCCCACCTCGGTTGCAACTAGAATCTTACTAGAAAATATGGGTTTGCGGGAAAGCATTTGTTGTCCTTATTTCAGCAAATTGTGGGCTGGGTGAGGGCTCATTGTAAACAGGAAGGTTTGACGCAACCGGCTCTGGTCATGAGGTTAACGAGATTATGTTTATATCTAATAATATGAAGGCCCAAAGTAGAGAAAAAATCTAGGAAAAAAACTCGCAGACTTCAATGCATTTTTCTGTCTCTGAAAGACTTTTTGACTGCCCTGATGACCAGAGCGCACTGCGTCAAACCTTCCTCTTTACAATGAGTCCTCACCCAGTCCACAATTTGCTGAAATAAGGACAACATTTGCTTTCTCGCAAACCCATATTTTCGACCCAAAATCTAATAGAATTCTAGTTATTTGCTAGTTATTTGCTAATTTACTAGAATCCTACTAGATTTTGGGTCGAAAATATGGGTTTGCGGGAAAGTAAATGTCCTTATTTCAGCAAATTGTAGGCTATGGGAGGGCTCATTGTAAAGAGGAAGGTTTGACGCAGTGCGCTCTGGTCATCAGGGCAGTCAAAAAGTCTTTCAGAGACAGAAAAATGCATTGAAATCTGCGAGTTTTTTTCCTAGATTTTTTCTCTACTTTGGCCCCTCATATTATACATATTAAACATAATCTCGTTAACCTCATGACCAGAGCGCACTGCGTCAAACCTTCCTCTTTACAATGAGTCTTCACCCAGTCCACAATTTGCTGAAATAAGGACAACAAATGCTTTCCCGCAAACCCATATTTTCTAGTAAGATTCTAGTAAGATTCTAGTTGCAACCGAGGTGGGACTACCGCCTTAATAATCCAACGGGTATGTCTGACATTTTTTGAACTGCGTACATGACACAACCCCTTTATTATCGCGTTGACTACGGTGGTCGCTACTGACCAGCACAAAACTTTCCAACGAAACTGGTCATAGCTGACTAGCGCAACAGTACTAATCTCCTAATTGCAACAAGAGAGAATTACGAGGGCTCGCCTCCACCTCTTCCTGTTCATGTTCGACGGCAGACACCGGCGTTGAGAACTCTTGTTTGCTAGTCCACGGCCGATCTACTCCTCCCTGTGTGCGCTGAGCGACTGGGCTGCACCCAGCGAACAAAGGTAGGCGTTGCGTGTGCTCGTCAGTTTATAGACGGTCCGCTCCTCCCTGTATTTGAAGAACAACTGGTCTCCAACCGGCCAGACAAAGCCGCTGCGTGCTCAATTTTTGCCGAGCTACAAACGGTCTCCGCGTCTACTTGCATAAATAAAAGAGAACTTTCTCGTATTATCTGTTCGCTCCCGACGCGATAGATCCGCCGACGCTTCACGCACACGGTGGACCGTAAGTAAATCCACCCGGATGCAACGCGTTAACCCTTTGACAGTTTATCTCGAAAGAGATTCGAACACGTCACAACTGTGTTTCGTAGACAGGATTTCGTTTCTGTTTTATTCTCTGCATTCTGTCGCGGGTTTGGACAGTTAATCGTTGGATCGTGAGTAGAGTGGTCGCAGTGTTTCCCGAAGTTTCGACATCTGTGTACCCCTTCTATAACTGTCGTGACACTGAGTAGCCCCCGTTAAGAACAATTGGTATTAAGGATAAAGGTGAAATTTGTTTCTCGATCGAAATTGAATTATATAAATTTATGATTTCGACGCCAGGTTCGATCAATCATAATGTATTCATCAAATCATAATTCTGATGATTGATCGAACCTGGCGCCGAAATCATAAATTGGTATTAACCCTCGAGCGTGCGCGCTATTGAAAGTTACACGACCAGGCGCGTGGTGAACTTAGTTCACCAGTTGAAAATAATCATTTTAACCCCATTATACATATAGCATACACTTCAGAAATGGTTTACCTGTCAGCAAATAGTAATTTTTGACTAAATCTGATGGTAAAAATAATGAAAATGTAGCCCAGAATAAAATAAATGTATTTAAAAAATGCAAAAAGATTAATAATAAGTATATTACATTTTTAATGGATGATATACAAGAAGAGACAAGAATAAAAGATAAAAGTAACATTCATAAATTAGTAATGATAATTAGTTTTCAATATAATTATCGAATTACTTACATGACGGAATACCTTAAATTCATAATTCTAATAGCACGATTAGACGACTAAATATAAACTGGCATGAGCATCAGAGGATTCTCGAAACATAACACGAGCCAATGGAATTATTGTCTTTTCTCTTAAGACATAGACAATCATACAGCACGTCCGCTCGAAGGTTAAGGATGTTCTGGAAGTACAATGGGAGACAAAAGTACAAGAAATTCATGAGTATATTTTTGTCTTTGAGTGTATTTTTTTTTGGAGTTTCTTGTTGCGTTTTTCAAGGTTTAAATAGGGTTTGAAGTGGAATTTTATGAATTCTCCTTATGAATTCTTCCTATGAAGAAGACGTGTTAAAATGTGCAAACTTTAAGTTGCTATAATTCTTAAACGGTGCAGTGAATCGAACCCAAACTTTGGTAATTGCATTAATTTAGTAAGAATATATCTTGTCAAATTTTCAAAAATTTTGTTGCGTTCTTATATACCTCCAGAACATCCTTAAATAGCAGGCGTGTACATTATTTGTACGCAACAGTAGGCTGCACCGGGATTGTTGAACTACGCGGTGCGCGTACCACACTTTGCGGAACACTGCTCCAAGACGTCACTAAAAAATGCTACGTCTTTATTCAAGATATTTTTTACGGTAAGGTGGAGTGGGGTAATAAGTCCGCCCTAGTTTTTGTAAAGTTGGACTTTAAACTGATGTATTTTCAGTCTGGTATGTAAAAACTTAACGTTCTTGATATCAAACTCTTGCCACAGTTATTACTGATGAATTAGTGTCATGTAGGATTCTAATTTTGGTTGAAAATTATCATTTTGATAGGATATTGAACAAAGTGTCAAGTAGGACGCACTTGCCCCGAACATGGGGCAAGTCCGTCTTTGAGAGTTAAAAATGCTTTCGAACCTTGATTCAAGTGCTACGGGGCAAGAAAAGAATTACTATCCAGCCTGCTACAAAATGCTTTTTATTGCATTAAATTATATTCTTTAGTTTTATAGTTATAGTTATTTATAGTTATTCGTCTCCGAGAGTTAAAAATGCTTTCGAACCTTGTTTCAAGTGCTACGGGGCAAAAAAAGAATTATTGCTTGCTACAAAATGCTTTCTATTGCATTAAATATATTGTCTAGTTTTATAGTTACCCATACAGTACGGACTTACCCCACCGTGATAGTACGAACTTGCCCTGTGTAGTAATATTTACGGCACAAGTGCATCTTAGTGTTTTTCTCAATAAATTAAAAAAAATACAATAGAAACGGTTTATTTAATGTAAACCTACATCAATATTTGTTGTACTTACCTAAAATAACAACACAGAATATATTAATAACTTGTAAACTATTGCACGTTCAGGTTAACCTCAAAGTTGTACGTGTATCTCGCACGTGACTGTTTGGCATTGGTTGATTTAAGCGAGGAAAACACCTTTATTCTTAGGCGACATCTACGTCGAATAGTTCATACTAACTTATACTACATTAATAAATACAAGCTAGAGAAATTTCTTCCATATTATAATCAAAATAACCAATTAACGCACCTTATTAAATTTTGTGGAAATAAAGTGTACGGGAGAAAAAGGGAATGGAACGACGAGTTTTATCAAAATGACCACGCCACTGGCTCCGAACCAACGACGAGGTACCGACCGCGTATCCATCGTCTGGTCGAGGCGGGCCACGTGAACGACACAGACGTCGGCTCTGTCAACCGTACGTCCACGCGTGCACGCGCCTCTCTGCCAGCGGCCCGTAACACAGCGAGATTTATTGGCACCGCTGAAAATGCATTTTCGCGTGCCCCCGCGGATAAATTCGTCGTTGCGTGGCCGCGTTAAACGTCCCCTATTTCGGCCGACGCCGAACGTCCACCGGCGTCGAGGGGAGGACCGGTGACCGTGAACCTCCGCGTTCGTGTTTCAAAGCTAGCACCATGAAGCGAGGCAAAAGTGAATAAAAGTGTACCCATTCACGAAGATATTCTAGTCTGCACTGCTATATTGTAAAGCTTCCCGCATTAAGGCGATAGTCTACTCGCTGGTGATAACTAGAATTTTACTAGATTTTGGGTTGAAAAAATGGGTCAGCGACTAAACGTTGTTTGACCTTATACGCAGGGCCGGATTAAGCCCCGTAGCAGAAGTAGTAAATGCTACGGGCCCCGCGCTTCTGGGGGCCCCGCACACAGGCGAAACATAAACGATATTTTTGATAAAACAAAAAGATCATTCGTTGTGCCTGTTTAAAAAGGTGCGCTACATTTGCACGCAAGCGGCCCTGATACAAAGCCTAGGGCCTAGGGCCTCGTGATAACATTTGCTACGGGCCCCGCGCTGGCTTAATCCGGCACTGCTTATACGAGCATATTTTGAGATGGGTGAGGGCTCATTCTAAAGAGGAAGGTTAGATCTAGTGCTCTCCAGTCATGAGGTTAACGAGATTATGTTTATATCTAATAATATGAGGGCCCAAAGATGAGACAAAATCTAGGGAAGAAACCCGCAGATTTCAATGCATATTCTGTCTCTAAAAGACTTTTTTGACTTGTGTGATGACTGGAGCGCACTAGATCTAACCTTCCTCTTTAGAATGAGCCCTCACCCAGCTCAAAATATGCTCGTAGATGGTCAAACAACGTTTAGTCGCAGACGCATTTTTTCGACCCAAAATCTAGTAAAATTCTAGTTATTTGCTAATTTACTGCAAGGATTTGTTTAACCGGGAAATTGTGTATTTTATTTTAGCATAAGTTCGAACATTGTTTAATCTGAACTTCTATGAATCCTGTCTTTTTAGATGATCGAAAAACAAGTGATTAGAACTTTTTTCAGTTTAAAGGAGATTAGTAACATAAGCACATATTTATTCGACTCTGTTCAGAATTTTCATCACGACTCTGACACGATATTGTAGGACAAAGGGTTAATTTTGTACATGACTGGAGCCCTTTGTCGAGTTAACGAAAGATCTCACTCCTTTCCAGCTCCTTTGAATCTGTCAGCACAAATGTAAATTTTGAGAACAGTGGAGAGCGAGGGGTAAAATGTTGGAAAAGGGGAATATTCCATGGAGAAAGAAGATTATCGAATGATTGTGTGTCCGGGGCTCGTTTAAGCTTCTCCGGAACGTTTCATGGAAAATCGTAATAGGACCCCGTCGCCCCCGAGTCGCGGCGTGCATCCGATTTTAAATCAATTTCACCGTAATTGCACAGAAGCCGCGGGACGGTTTGATTACGGAAGGAAAAGGCGATGGAAATTATCTCGGCGGGTTCGACCCCCTCCGAACCTCCACACGGATACACGCACACACATCCACTACAATTTCAATTTGACCCTTTCGCTGTTTCCTACTTGCCGGACTCATTTGCGTCACATTCAACCTATGCTCGAACAACGGTAACCACCGTGCTCGCCTTATCCTTTCATTAAATTGCCAGGTGCCGCCCACCTCTTGGAAAACCCTACCGTGGCTTTCCAATTTACTGAAATATCATTTTCTTCCGTCGTTATCGAGGGCAACCCATTGCCCCCGCGGAATCGTCTCGCGTATTCTTCGACTCCGTTCCAAACGAAAGCCAATTTTCTTCGCTAGGATCGCTCATTGTTCTTCCTCGCGAGAGATCCTTGCGCTATAGATCGGTCAGACGAAACCAGAATTAATTTAATTAACTAACTTGCCCGACTAAGAAAATATTACTTAGCAAGCACTTTTTTACTACGCTTAGATTAGCTTGCCGAGTTGTCGTTGTTGTATGCGTCAAATCTTGTAATCGAATTTTAACCCCTTGCCATATTTTGACGAGCCAGACTCGTGATGGAGGTTTTTATCAAAGTCTAACAAACATGAATGTTACGCGTTTCATTTTAGATGAAATATAATTTGATTCGTTTGTAATCAATAGTGAAGCATTAAAATAAATATAGCCACACGAAAAATATAAATTTTCTCTTTTCTTCTACGACATTTTTCGGGATAAAGACGTTCTAATCACTGTAACTGTAAAAGAAACGGTACGGCAAGGGGTTAAACCACTTCCCGATGAGCTAGAGACTTGAAACTTTAAACATAGTTCAGAACAATGCAGTATTAAAAAACAAATTAAACAAAAAACTGTGCGTTCAGGAGAAAAAAAATGTTAATATTAACCGTTACACCTCGTCGCGCGACGCTCGGTAGTACGACTAGTACGTCATCGCGTTCAACGATCCCCACTCCGCGCGCCAGCGTTCCCTACTCCACTACGCGTTCCCACTCTGACTCATCCCCACTCCACTGACCTATTTCGCACCGGAGGAGCTCAGTCAGTGTGGTGTTCCGTTCATTCAGTTCCATTTCGGACAATTTCGGACTCCGTCAAGAGACGTCGTCCCTCGGAGTCATACCCTCATTCTATCTCGCGTATTTCCGTATCTTGCATTTCTATATCTTACTATTTCATACTAGTATGTATTACTATATCTTGCGTTCCATTTAAAAAAGACTAAAACGTAGAAAATAAAAAACATATAAAACTACTTTTTAAAAACCACGCTTATATTAAAATGCACTAAAAAGAAGAAAATAATTTTTTTAGACATTAGTCACTATAAATAAAAGCGTGGAGCGCCCACGAAGATTACGTCAATATAGTTTAGCGCTCCACGCTTTTATTTATAGTGACTGATGTCTAAAAAGATTATTTTCTCCTTTTTAGTGCATTTTAATATAAGCGTGGTTTTTAAAAAGTTATTTTATATATTTTTTTATTCACTTTCCTTTTCTCTCAACCTTCTTCTCATTAATATATCTCAGTCGTTTCAATTTATTGTTGATTAAAAAATCAATACGCACACTCGCCGTGGGAAGTATGTTGACATCTTTTGAAGCGGAATGATTTTTTAAAAATTGGTCCAAGTGACTTCAATTTTTTTGAGACTTTAGACCGGCTAGTTTGCTAGAGAGGGGGTAAATACAAATTTTTCTAGATTGCAATTGGTTGGAATGACAAAAACATGAAAGTAAATTTTAAACCTAGTAAATTTTAAAAAATTATGGCGAAACTGCAGAACAGCAGACCGTGCCGAGGAACAAGTTGTAAGATTCCCCAAGAAATTAGTCGTTCAGGCACTTTGGAGGCGAAACAGCATAAATTGCGACAAACCAGGTGACTCGATCACCTGTTCCGTTGAACATGGATCGCGCGACGCTTGTGTCGGATGTACAGGTAAAAATGGAACCGCGACAAGTCTCGCGGGCAGCGTTATCAGCTGGGTCGAATATCGTCGCATTCCATGGGGCCAGGAACACGGAAAAAAGGTCGGCGTCGCACGTGTAACACGCGCCGCAGGCGAATTTATTTACGATCGGCTGGGCGAGCGCGCGACTTTATTGTCTACAACGCTACCGGGCCATTAATCGCTGCCTTTGGCTCGATTATTTCCTTGCCATCGGACCAACCGAGAGAGAAACACGGGGGGGGGGGACACAGAGGGAGGGAAAGACAGAAAGAAACTCGATAAACGACCTGTTAATTTGTTGTAACTTAGCCGGCCGATCTGACCGTATGCAGGTACCGTCGAGGGTTGCCACTAAATGCCACTGAAAACCGGTTCCACCGCGTGTACAAGTTAGGACGTACAGTACAGCGTTGTTCGATTTATGTACGGCGCACCGTCGACACGCTGACACAAAGGTGACTCGCATTAATCGCGTTAATCCTTACACGAGAAGCCTCGAAATCTTTTTCGCCTCGCAGGACCCTGGGCGGGGTCTGTTGCGATCAGCCATCTCCTTCTCTTTTAGAAATCCCTGATCCCTCAGGTGTGAACAACCCTTAAGACCGTGGCGTTTACGTGGACTTTTTTAAATCTTAAAATTGCTCGTGTAAATATTGTATCGTTGTTAGATCAATGATTCTATTATTATACATTTCCTGAACCCTTTTCCAGCATCTGAATTTTGAAGCCTTTAACTATACCTATGTACGGTGGGTGTACAAAGTATTCGTACATCTTTTAAAAATTAATAACTTTTTTATAATTGTACCAAACGACCTGATTTTTTATAATCAATTAGAAGCATTAGTTTACAAACTGATATGCAAAAAAGATTTTCCAAAAATTACAATTTACAAGGTTGCAGGCAAAAATAAAAAAGGCATTTTTTAAAACTTTTTTATTTGGGCCCTTCATGAAAATTTAAAACATATGTGTTCTAGATCCATGTTCTTTATACACGTGTTGGAAATTTCATCGAAATCGATTGATTGTTTCTTTTGTTTCAAACATCATTAAGAAACGTGTTTTTGAAATTTACCATCCTGATTTAGTCACACAACTAAAAGAGGAAAGGTTCCAAAAGACAGGTCCTATCAACTATAAAAATACAGTAGTCATTCCATTTATAAAAGGCATTTCTTTAGACTTACGTAGAATATTCAGGAAAGTTGGAATTCATACCATTTTCAGTATACCATCATATTTGAAGAAATGGTTTCCACCAATTAAAGATAAAGTTCCACTTTTTAAAAGTTGTAATATCATTTATGAAATTCCTTGTAAAGGTTGTAATCAGTCATACATAGGACAAACATCTAGACATCTTGACACCAGAATATCTGAACATAAACGCAATATCTTTCAATCTCCTTCACAACACACAGTTCTGACAAAACATTCAATGGAATTTGATCACGCATTTGACTTTGAAAATGCTAAAGTTTTAGACAAAGAGTCAAATTTACATCGTAGACTATTAGTGGAAACTTTACATATGATTAAACTGCAAAGCGTTAATCTTAGGTACGAATCACCAAAGATTCATGATCATTACGCTGCATTACTGAACCAGTAATGTTTCTTTATGATGAAGTTTCTAACTAATGCTTTAATAGTATTAAATATAATTTAATTACTATATTTTTGATTCTGATAAAACTGCAATTTTTTCTCAATTTTATTTGAATGTTGAATTTTTCCTCTATTACCACAATTATAAGTGGTAATATACTGTGTTGATGATTGGGATGAATTATATTGAGGTTTTGAATTTACCGCCTATTATAGATTCAACAAACATGTATCATGTTTCTAATTGGTCAAATTCCAAATTCTGTCCGTTTGTATTCACTGTTTACATCTTAACCTTCAACAAGGTGTCAGTCCATTATCTACCAGCATGGAAGCAACACGTAGTTATTAAAGTTAAATTTCAATTTTCCATATAACACGTAAGAAAAATTATTTCATTTTTCCAGTTTAAAAAAAAATTTCTATTCGTTTTCTATCTATGGTTTTCTTTTGCAATGTTACATTTTGTTTCAGACGCAAAAATCTCTTGAAAATGATCCTCACCAGGATCGAAACGTCGAGATTTCAAACTGCAAATTTGTTATAAAAAAATGGAATTCTTTAATTTTTATAATTGATCGAACCTAAGCGCTGAAATCATCATTCTATTTGAAATCGATTGACGCAGGAAAAAACAACAGGCGTCGAAAGATGTACGATTTTGTGGATTTTAAGCAGAAACTGATCAAAATTCGTGGAAAACTACGATTTTCACCATTTTTAACCGCTTGTAGTTCGTGTGTATGTTAATCGATTTCAATGAAATTTTCAACATGTGTATGACTAACATAGATCTACAAATTTCGGTTTGAGAATTTCGGTGTAACAGTTCTTTCGCTTGGTAAACAAACATTATACTATAATAATACGTAGTAACTTTGTAAACACCGCACGGAGCTCGAACGCACACTGACGCACACTGAGCTCCTTCGGTGCGAAGCGGGTCAGTGGAGTGGGGATGAGTCAGGGTGGGAACACGTAGTAGAGTGGGGACGCTGAACGCGAAGACGTACTACGTCACGCGGCGAGGGGTGTGTAAAGGTTCAAATTATTAATAATTTATATCTCCTGAACGCATAGGCTTTTTTAAAAAATTTTTAAAAATATTGCATTGTCATCCAGTTCTGAGCTATGTTTAAAACTTCAAGTCTTTAGCTCATCGGGAAGTTAGTTTAAAATCAATTGCAAAATTTGTACCGAACAAACAGACAGACAAGAAAGCGAGCTAATAAAAACATGGTAATAACGATGTTGAAAGGTTAAGTTCGGTGTCATTCGAGTTGAAAATTGGTCAGTCGCTATTGAGATTAGTTATTGAGTGTAAATATTGTTTGTCAATTATCATTCCCAAACCCGTTGCGAAAGGCGAGAAGAAAATTTCCGAGTGAAATACTGCACGATTCCGCTTGAAGTATCGCAGTTCGTCTTCCGCCAGTTCCGCAATGGTAAAATGTAGTCGAAGCCATCTCCGGCAATAAAATGGAAATCGAAGCTTTTCGATAGTCTTCTTGCGGAACTTTAGTGTACTGAATTCGAAATATACCTCTCTCTTGTTAAGAATATCGATCCTCGGTTACGTACCAGTTTCTCTTCGAGACCGTTGCTCTGTGGTCTTCGTATTCAAACGAAGGGACGCATTACGCAATGACTACGGTCCTCCTCGATCGACCGCGTATACCTTGAATCTCATTACTCGGTTTATTGATAGCTCACCGATGGACCGTGTCTATAGCGCTATTCAATGAAAGCACAACCGTGTTCACCGATAAGAAGTATCGGCCTCTTGATACAAATTGAGAAGATCGAGCTGGAAAGTTGAAAGCACGATACCTTGTAGGGGACAAGTCGGGGTCGAGAAAGCAATTTTTCGGACCGACACAAGCAATTGTCGTCGAGAGGGATTAAACAGCGAAAGATTGGACCTGCAGACGTCACCAGAAGACAAACAATATTATTAAAAATAATAACGGGACCGATAACTCCGTTGAATGGACGAAACATTGCTCCTCCGATAGCCTTCTTAACTTCGATAGCGTATCGACAGGTTGTTCTCGGTTTATCGGGTTGTAAAATTGATCAAATTCGTCGAAATTTCTTCTTTAAATGGTGGAACATGACCAATTATCAGTCTGTGAGCTCATACGATGACAGAGACATTTTCTACAATTTTGTGGAATACGGCACCGCAATTTAATTCTTATTTTAAGGTCCTCGTTATGTCTCTTGCAGCCCGTAAAATGTCTAAGAGTGATATAATGACATTTAACCCTGCAATTATCTTTCTTCCTCGGTCTATGAATGTCACACCGGAATCTTTCTGAGTATTCTTCAAAAATTAACTGAAATACTTAGATATACAGTGGGTGTACAAAGTATTCGTACACTTTTTAAAAACTAATAACATTTTTATAATTGTACCACACAACCTGACTTTTTCTAATCAATTAGAAGCATTGGTTTACGAAATGATATACAAAAAAGATTTTCCAAAAATTATAATTTACAAGGTTAAATGCAAAAATAAAAGACATTTTTTAAAACTTTTTTATTTGGGTCTATAATGAAAATTTAAAATGTATATTTTGTTCTTTCTTGTAAATTTCTTGTAAAATTCTTGTAAATGAAAAACGCGAATGACCATAATATCTTATTTCTACCGTAATACAATCATGAAACTTGAAATATGTACAGTGAGTCACAAAATTATTCGCTCACTCGATAATGCGGCAAAGATATACGAAATAATCAGACAACGCAGGGTATTTTTCAATTTTTTATTTGGATATACATCGTTCAAAGTTTAATTCAACAGAATCGTAAAACAAAATTGCGAAATTTTCATTTAATATTAGAGAAATATGAGTTTAAAGAAATCTTGACGGTTTTTCACGCCACAAAATTATTCGCTCATTTTAGATTAACTATTATTATAACAATATTAATATTTGGTGGGATATCCTTTTTGTCTTATGACTTCTGCGAGACGTTTGGGCATTGATTCTATTAATGTTTCCAAATATTTTTTGTCTATTTTTGGCCATTCCTCCTGTAATCTGCTTTGTAACTCTTTTTTATTCGTAATTGAATGTTTACGAATTTTTGTGTCCAGCATGTTCCATACCATCTCGATAGGATTCAAGTCGGGAGATTGAGGCGGGGTTTGCATTATTTTGGGACAGTTATACAGTAACCATTCCTGTACCAATCTCGATTTATGTTTGGGATCGTTGTCCTGGTAGAAGTGAAACACTTCTGAAATCCCTATTACTTCCGCGCTTGGCTTCAAATTTTTTTTTAGGATATCCATGTACATTATTTTATCCATGGTAGCCTCAATCATCTGCAATTTCCCAACACCGTGATAACTAATGCAACCCCAAACCATCACATGACCACGCTTGACTGTGCTACACAGGTTTTTGGGATCCATCTCCGCGTTTGATTTTCGCCAAACTTTTTGGTGACCGTCAGAGCCCCAAATATTAAATTTACTCTCGTCGCAAAATATCACATTGTTCCAAAATTCAGGGGGCTTTGTGATGTATTTTTTTGCGAATTCTACCCTTTTCTTCCTATTAATTTCGCTTACGTAAGGCTTTCTTCTTGCTACGCGGCCGTTGTACCCATTCTTTCGCAACACTCTTCGTACTGTTTCATCGGAAACTTCTTTTTCACTAAAATTTTTCAAACTTGTATTGATTTTGGGAGCACTTATTTTCGGATTTCCTTTAACTTCTCTCACAACAAAACGCTCTTCCGAGATATTCAATATCTTTTTCCTACCACGGCCAGCTTTGTTTATTATTCGTCCTTCTTCTTCGTACCGTTTTATAATATAACGTACTGTTGAATAACTTCTACAAACGATATTTCCAATTTCTCTGATGGATTTTCCACTTTCCCAATGAAAAATTATAACTTCCCTAATCTCTAGACTAGTTTCTTTACTTTTTCTACTCATTGTAACGAATTCTTGAAAATCAAAGAAATAGATGAAAATAGATCCTTACTGAGCGAATGTTTACGTTATACTGACTCTCTTTAGCAACTATCAGAAACAAATGCCTCTCAGAGTTTGTAAATTGCATTTGTTTCAGTGGATTTCGTGGCGTGAGCGAATAATTTTGTGGCGTGAAAAACGGTCAAGATTTCTTAAAACTCATATTTCTATAATAATAAATGAAAATTTCGCAATTTTCTTTTACGATTCTGTTGAATTAAACTTTGAGCTATGTATATCCAAATAAAAAATTGAAAAATACCCTGCGTTGTATGATTATTTCGTATATCTTTGCCGCATTAGCGAGTGAGCGAATAATTTTGTGACTCACTGTAGATAGAATACATTGTGAACAAAATTACGTTTGTTTAATGCCATTGCTAAAATTCGGACATTTCATATGCAACAACCTAGTATAATGTACTGTTAAATAATCATGAATTCTTGAGTTTTCATATTTATAGTTTCTGCCAGGTTTTCGGGGCCGCGACCCCACAGTGCGTTGAAAAGAATAAAGGAAAGGTATCCCGTGGAAACGGTGCCGCGAAGAAAGGAAGCAGCCGGTAAAAAATGGAATTCCCCAGATTCACGGATTTCTCGAAGCCAATGCACACAGGACAAAGAGCCGCGCGATCGTGAATCCCCGGGTATCACCGAAACCGATCTTCGTTGTGCGTTGCGCTCGGTGCGCGACTATGAATCTCCGACGGGATCGCAAGAAACCCATACGTCCGGGAACTTCCTGGTTTGCACCTGACCGTGCCGGGGCTAATTAAGAAAATCGTTTGGGGCCCGTCGCGGAACGTCTGTTCCCTGTCGCGGGCTGAGTAAGGTCCGGGGCACAGGCTCGCGGAATCCGATCGGGATCCGCCGATAACGGCTCGGATTAATCGCGCCCCCGAGTATCCGAGAACGCGGGAACATCGGCTGTTCGATTAACGGTAGAAAGTGGGAAAGGCTTAATTGCGCTCGGGATCATTGTATCCGGGTACACGGTGTCGATTTAAGAGTCGCCTCCGGTGATTAATTCAAACCGTACGCGCACGGAAACCTGAGCACCGCCGGCCGCTCACGTTTTAGCGTTCGTCTGCAACCTGCTTCCGAGTGTTCCTGCGATCTCGCTCCGAGTGTTATATTGCTTTTCCTCCCACCTTTTTTACACCGCTAATCGCACTATTTTATCATTCCGCGGAGAAAGGTTAATGGTCATTAAGGGAAAATTAGCTCCCCGATTATGGACGCCATTCGGCCGCCGGTTAATGTGTCACGTTACTTTTCTACCTTGGGTATATCTTACTTTGTTTTTGACGCGTATCGTCTTCATTATACTTTTATACTGTACACTGAGAAAAAAAAAGTAGTTACTTCAATAACACGCGTGTTATTGTAATTTTTTACTTCGATGAATATCAATATATTCTTTTCAATAGTATGAAATTTAGAAGCAAATCGTGATGTATTTGAATTGTCTATCATGAAATGATTGAAAATATTATTTGATTCAATACCGTATGTTATTATTCGTAATATTTCTTTTTTTCCTTCAATCAGATATGTTGTTAACAAAATTTGGGAATTGGTTTGAGGCCATATCTTATTTTTTTGAAAACATTGATGGTCAAGCTATTGGCTTATATGATTCGCGGAAATGAGTTTTGCTATTGAAATTCAATAGTATTAAATATTAAAATAAGTTCATATGATATTGGCACTATTCAATAGTACATCTTATTGAATCAACATATATTTTTTTTGTTTCGACAGGATTTTTTTCTCAGTGTATCTTATTCTATTCGAGTTGGGTCCATTTTGGCCCAGAGTTATAAACGTCGCATTCGCTTTACATTGATTGGAATTATTAAAAGGGGAAATATCAAATGATTGCATAGTTCGTGCACGATTTTCATAGATGTCAGAAATTGTACTGCACGGCGGAATGTAAAGAAAATTATATAGTTACTATTTATTATATATATATTTTGCAGAAAAGAATGGCGACTTTGATTGAATAGATTAATAAAGAATTGAATTAATAAGGCATTGATTAATTCCTTAAAATTTAACCATTGAATTTTATTTTCAAATCGGGCATGAATTTATGCAATCAACTGATACGTACATCTTTAATTAACAGATTGACTGCCTATTGACTTGCTTAAGAGCGATTGCCACAAAATCAATGGCGCTATCAACTTATTCGTTCCGAGATGAATTAAATTATAATGTAAAGTGCAGACTTCGTCGAGTAACTAATAGTAATTATTAACTCTGATCGTTTATACGAATACAATAAGCAGGACTCGTGTGAAACTCACAAAATTCACGCGCATGAACAACCGCGGTTTGTTGATAACGTTGCGAATGACGAAACTGTTCGAAGCGGACAGTGTTATTGCCCGATCCAGTATACCGAAGCCATAACTCTCCCGCGAAAAGAAACACGGAGACCTCCCATCCGGTTTCGCTATCCGTTATTTCGAAAAGCGAGTGCCACAACTTTCCTCCGATTGAGTCATCGATCGTCGACCGTTTATCCAGCCGCGGGAGAAATACATAACTCGTGAACGAACAAGTTTCCGAAGAATTCGAGTCCCCCGGGTGGCATGGCGAACTGAATTTTCCGGACACCGCTCGATCATAATTTCCCGTTCACATCTAAATCCGCGAATGTGACTGGTCTTGTTGGCGCGCCGAGCGTATTACGGAACCACGCGGCCAGGCAATGCTAATTTATTAGCGATTCTCGTTCGGCCGGCGTTCACCGAGCCACGTGGGAGCAAAATCCACGCGAGCGGGAGCAGGTGTGTCACTTTCACGCCTTCTTTGGCGAGAGGTGCATCCAGTTCGCGCGTGTATACTAAGATACGGAGAGGACAGTGACGCGGATCGCGTTACGGAGGAACGATGATCGTCGGAACCTAACCGCAGCCCCTGGTCCAGCCTAGGAATTACTCTGGGAAATGAGGACGAAGCTCCAGTGCGACGGGAGAGATTGTAATACTGATTTCTTATTAAAAATTCAACCTTACACGGATCATATTCATCTTTTTGTAATTCATATTCGCCCTTACCCTTTTAAGTATTTTTTTGATCCTACAAACCATGAGCGTTTTATGGATGTTACCCACACAGATTGCCATAGTGATTATATTCGACTGCGGATTTTATGCGTTTATGATAGAAATGGCCACGCATAATTTAAAACAGTGGTCCTATTCATAAGATTTAAGGACATCAGTGTATTAGTTTCAGTTCAATAAGACAATTGAAGGATGAAAACATTTTTTATTTGGCACCTGTGTCTTGCAAACGACGCAAACATTTTTTATTTTGCATAAAGATCCGCAGTCTAGTGATTATATAAATAAGGTGAAGTGAGATAAGTTCGGAAACGAGACAAGTCTGTCAATTGGTTATTTTTATTATAACATGAGCGAAATTTCTCTAGCTTGTATTTATTAATGTACTACAAGTTAATATGAACTATTCGACATAGACCTCGCCCAAGAATAAAGGCGTTTTCCTCGCTTAAATCAACTAGTGCTAAACGTCACGTGAGAAGTACTGTACAACTTTGAGGTTTGTTTGAGAATGGATAACTATAAAATTAAACAATATAATTTAATGCAATAAAATGCATCTTATAGCAGGCTTGTTAATAATTCTGCTCTTGTCTCGTTGCACATGCAACAAGGTTTGAAATAAATTTTAAACTCTAAGTTACGCTCTTGCCCCATTTTCGAGGGAAAGTGCAGAGTAGTTGACATTTTGTACAAAATCCTATGAAAATGAAAATTTTCAAGAAAAATTAGAATCCTACGTAACATTAATTCACCAGTAATAACTGTACAAAGCGTTTGATAGCGACAGCGTCAAGTATTTACATACCAGACTAAAAATACATAAGTTTAAAATCCAACTTTACCAAAACCAGTCTACACTTACCCACTTCACCTTGCTTTATTTGAGGATGCTGATGTACTATTGTCAACTTGTTAGAATCATTTAAAAAATAAAAAATTTTAAAAAACGCCACGTTTAAAAATGTGCCGGCGACAGCGACTGTTCGCGTCTCTTTCTTTCCCATACGATGTCCTTCCTTGGGGTCGAAACTTTCATCGTCAATTAAAGTCGACTACTAAATACAGTTGAAATTATATCGTGTTTGATATTATTTTGCATTAGAAAAATGCCACAAATATGTTGGTGGAAGTTCCGTCAAAAAATAATTAAAATTATTTAAATAAAAATAAATTTTTAAAAAATTCCACGTTTTTAAAACGGACTAAAAAGTATAAAATAATTTTTTCTAGCCCCATACAGATTCCTAACCCCGTACAGATAGTCCTGAAAATTTGTGATTGTGAATTTTGAATAGCAATGAAAATACTTGTAAGATTTAAACCGAAAAACGTTGGGCGCAAGATAATGCATAGTAAGGAGTGTAGAGAGCAGCTGCCGCTGAGGAAACTCGCAAAACAGTTCATATCATTTGCAGTGCAATAAAATTGTTAGTGATTTAGGTGTTCATGCATCAATTATCTATTGCATGCGCCCCACGTTTTTCGTTTTAAATCTTACAAATATTTCCATAGCTATTCAAAATTCACAATCACAAATTTTCAGGACTATCTGTACGGGGTTAGGAATCTGTATGGGGCTAGAAAAAATTATTTTATACTTTTTAGTCCGTTTTTTAAACGTGGCGTTTTTTAAAATTTTATTTTATACTTTTTAGTCCGTTCTAAAAACGTGGTATTTTTAAAAAATTTATTTTTATTTAAATAATTATTTTCTGCTTTTTAGCCTTATATGTGTGAAATTTTACAATCGATTTTGAACATTTTGATGAGATTATAACAGAGAGATGTAGTAAATTTCAGACGGTATTGCGACGCGTCATATCGAAAACGAACGCCGTGGTAAAATGTCAAAGATAAAGGTTCGACGGAGAATTTCGGTGTAACTGTTCTTTCGCTTGGTAAACAAACATTATACTATAATAATACAAACTAACTTTGTGAACACCGCACGGGGCTCGAACGCACACTGATGCACACTGAGCTACTTCCGTGCGAAGCGGGTCAGTGGAGTGGGGATGAGTCACAGTGGGAACACGTAGTAGAGTGGGGACGCTGAACGCGAGACGTACTACGTCACGCGGCGAGGGGGTGCAAAGGTTCAAATTATTAATAATTTATATCTCCTGAACGCATAGGCTTTTTTAAAAATTTTTTAAAAATATTGCATTGTCATCCAGTTCTGAGCTATGTTTAAAATTTCAAGTCTCTAGCTCATCGGGAAGTTAGTTTAAAATCAATTGCAAAATTTGTACCGAACAAACAGACAGACAGACGGACAAGAAAGCGAGCTAATAAAAACGTGGTAAAAAGAGAAATCTTGTAAATGACTACTGTGTTTTGCAATTGTTTTAGACAAGTTTTATTTTCTATAGAGAATGGTAGTCTAGTTGTGTTTTCATTTTATAAATTTCATCTTATACTCGGGTTCTCGACATCTTGGGAAGAGCATCTTGAAATGTTAATCTCTCGGAATCGTCCTCGCGGCGTGAAGAGGAACGGAGATGTTTGGCGTATCAGTGTTAGGCGACTAACTCTGCACGGACGCGGATAAAAGAGCCCAGTCTCGTCGCCGAGTTAGTTCGTTTATTGTGGTTGAATTATAATCGCGTTTACCTTTTTCCGTTCGGGTTCTCGTTGCACTCGCGTCTCGCCGCGTGCACGGAAAGCGGTTTTTGTGCAGGGGCGCGCCGGAGCGAGCAGGTTAACGTTGTTCAGGGAAGTTATTCAGAAGACGCTCGAGAGCGAGCAACGCCGGCCGCTTATTCAACGTTTCTCGCGCGTACGAAAGAAACGTTTTCAAGCGAACGATAACGCGTCCCGCCGCGCCGCGAGTAAACGAGTCGCCGGTAAGTCTTGGCTTCTCCGCGTTCTTCGGCGCCGGTTTTCATTTCATGCGACCGGAATGGCGGCGTATACGTCTCGATACATGTTGAAGAGAAGCTCGATCGCCGGGAAGTGTAACGCGATACGAGATTGGATAAATACCAACCCAAGAACAATACTTTCTTGTTCTTAGCCGTCTACAATTTGATCATTCTGTGATAAATTAATACGCTTAGAAAATATCTAACAAATTGTTATTCAAAATTTATTTTTTAATTCTTATACAGTGGTACCTCGGTGTACGTCTGCTTTGGAGTACGTCCAATTCGGAAGTACGAATTTTGGAGTACGTAGTCGACTTCTGTTCGGTTTACGACATACATTTTTTGTGTGAATTTTTTACCACATTTTTATTAGCTTGCTTTCTTGTCTGTCTGCCTGTTTGTCTGTTCGGTACAAATTATGCAATTGATTTTAAACTTCTCGATGAGACTTGAAATTTTAAACATAGTTCAGAACTAGGGTTGCCAGATCTTCTATATTTGATATGGGCCTTCTATATTTGAACTTGATCTTTACGTACCTACAGGAATTTTCAAAAATGGGTAAAAAAGTTTGAATAAGAAAGTTTAAAATGTGCTGTGTCTCTCTTTTACTTGAACTCCTATATTTTGAACCTATCTCATATATACATAATTGCAGTTTTCACTACTTCTTCTATATTTGGATAAAACATTTCTGGCAATCCTACTCAGAACTGAATGACAATGCAAAATTAAAAAAAAATTTTTAAATGATTATTGTATCACAGAGGAAAAAAAACATTAATAATCAATTATATTTGGAGTTGATGTATTATTAACTGACTGATCATGCAAGTAAGGACAGTCGAACCAGCTCTGAGCCTAGTGAAAAGCGACAGAAGACAGAAAAAGAAAAAAAACCAGAATGTCAGGTTTTATTGAAAGGGAACTCTTCTTCCACACAATAGAATATCGTTTGTTTCTTCTTGTATTTTAGCATTAAGGGGGATCTATACCCAATGAAGTAACTAGAAAGGAACCAGAATCTTACTAGATTTTGGGTCGAAACATGGGTTTACGCGCGGCGATTTTTTGTCCTTATTTGAGCGGATTTTGGACTGGGTGAGGACTCATTCTATAGAGGAAGGTTAAATCCGGCGCGCTCTGCTATTGATTTAACGAGATTATGTTTATATCTAATAATATGAGTGCCCAAAGTAGAGAAAAAATCTAGAAAAATAACCGCAGATTTCAATGTATTTTCCTGTCTCAAAGAGATTTTTCTGACTGATATGATGAGCAGAGCGCGCCGTGATGAACCTTCCTCTATCAAATGAGCCTTTGTGTAGCTCAAAATATGCTCGTATAAGGACAAAAAATCGCCGCGCGTGATTTCATTCACATTAGCAGAGATTTCCCCATATTACGTTCATGAAGACAGAGGTTATCTCTGATGTAGAGCCAATCTAGAGCCAATTTCATTTCAGTTAGTTTACACGAGATGGTGCCTAGTCAGAAGGACTGTCAATCAGTGCTGCGATATTGAGCAACATTTCACTGCTGCACTGCTGTCAATGTGGAATCATAGCAAAACTGACACAGACGAGGTACATATTCTCATCGGTGGCACTAATATTAGTGCGACCTGCCCTGTATAACGGTATTCGTGACGAGATGAATAGAATATGGAAATAGCAAGCAACTCCATCTCGTGTCCATTATGCAGTTCCGTGTTTATCAATGTTACCAAACTTTTTTTCTGCACAGAGGTTGATAACATTGATAAATACACCAAAATCCGAGGGTATAGATCCCCCTTAAGCAGAGTTTCAATTTAGAAATCTATCACAAAATCTCATTTTTTATTTATGTGTTTAAAGAGTATTCAAATTATTTTACAACCCAATTAATTTAGGTATAATTTACATCATGTAACATTGTATAATATCAACCTGTAAAATTGTAACACCAAATTGTAAAGCGAAATGGACCCATTTAAGGGTCTAAAGAGCTTCAATAAAAATGTAAGCATAATATGAATAGGAGATTTTTTACATGAAAACGGATTAATCAGTTTTACATTACTTTTTATGGGAAAGGTTGGTTCGGTATACGTCCTATTCGGTATAAGTCCAAACATCAGGTCGTATACCGAGGTACCACTGTACTCAGCTCTTCGATACAATCCATTAATTGTTTCTTCATGGAATTTTGACCAAGGTATTTTCCACATTGTGATACTGGACGTATAACGTCCGGAATATGTATTCGGCTCGCACGAGATCTCCGAGCTTCAACTTCACAATTTCGGAGCGAACGAGTTCCGCTGGTCTATACTTTTGGGAACGGTTCTGTGTACCGAGCCGTCAAAATATCGAACCGGTGAAAACTGCTAGCCACCATATTCTCAATCTGTTCATCCGTTTCCCATTCTGGTCGAACGGGCGCGGATTTCTCCGGTCCGCGGCGGGCGCATTTGTTTACACGGGGCGCTCGCAGCTCGAAAAGCCGGAAGCTTTCAATGCATCGGAATAAGAGGATTGGGAACGGGCACGCATATGATCCGAGTGCGCGCACATACGTACGTCATTTTGCACCGAGAGCATCGGTGTATTACACGTGTACACCGTGATGGGCTGTTACGGTATTTTCCGTAGAATAGCGGGCCGGGCCCGATCCTACCCCACGGTTTCCCACGTTTTCGTCAAGACACGATGTAATTCTCCGGCTCCCACCCAGCTTTTCCCGATTTCTTGCCGCTGTGTACACAGAATTCTCGACGTTGGCGCCTGAATCTCCTGTAAACGGGACCACCCGCGAGCCAAACTCCCATTTAAGCTCATCCAACGAATGGAATATGCAAATTCCGTCCCGTTTTCTTTGAGCGCCGCAGATTTTCTACGACACTGCTCTGCTCTACTTTTGATTACATCCTCCCGGAAATTTCCGCTGTTCCGAGTATTAGGCAAATCTTTCCGCCAAATGTTCTTTGAATGTGCAACTCTTATGGTAAAACTGGGTCCAATTGTCTACTATATTGTTATTTTTGTTCTGCGTATGAATTTTAAATTGCACAGAATATTGGGTAGATTTTTCTGCCAAGAGTTTCTTACGTGTGCAGCTCTTATGGTAAAACTGGGTTCTATGTGAATTGTGTACTATACATATTGTCGCTTTGGTTCTACATATGAATTTTGTAGCGAAAATTATAGTGGAAGAATATGTTCCACAACGTTGCTCTTCTAATAATCGTTTTCAGTCGAAATGTTCTTTTGTTTAGAGAGTTACATCGATTTTTACAACAAAGGATTATTTATTCAGTCACAATATTGAATTTAAGTAGATACATCACTGCTTAAAAAGTTAGACTTACGATGTGATCTTCAATTTTCTTCTTGGTGGCCACCAGGTTCTGAAACAGACAAAGAATGCAATACTGTAAAAATAATGTGGAAGCACAATGAGAAATACAATACATAATTCCTATGTCGAACCAAATGTCAGACATTGTAAAACATTTAAATCCTATTAACTCCTTGCTGTATTTTAACGAGTCAGACTCGTCATGAAGATTTCAACAAATATTAATCTTACGCTTTTCTTTTTAGATGAAACAGAATTTGATTCGTTTGTAATTGATATTTAAGCATTAAAATAAATGTAGCCATACAGAAAATATACATTTTCTTTCCCTTCTACGATATTTTCCGGGATAACGACGTTTTTAATCGCTGTAATTGTAAAGAAAATGCAAGGGGCAAGGGGTTAAGAAATACAGAATTTCTATAAATATAAGCATTTTCACACTGATATATTACACGAAACATGAATTTTTACAGACTGACGAAGAGTTGTGTTATCTATACAGGATGTTCGCGATAATTTGTACCAACGCTTTTTCGTAAAGAATGAACACTAGAAAAAAACCAAAGAGGAGGAAGTTGTAAATTTTACTAGCAATATGATAGCGCATCTCAATTATTTCTATTCTTAATATTTTTCTAGAAACAAAGGTGACCTTCATTTTTTTAAATGAAATGCTACATATTTTTTTTAGATCAAATAAATGCTGGCGTTAGGACGAGTTCAACCGGGCAGTATACTACGGTCTTCAGGGTCATACAAGGGCAGAAATAAAAGAAATATATTTAACATTTCGTAATACTGTATTAACTAGTATGTTGTATTGATGAGACTACATATCGTGTTCACTGTGACTTCCATTAGCAAGAATGCATTTCTGAGTTCTATTTACAGTGAGTCACAAAATTATTCGCTCACTCGGTAATGCCGCAAAGATATACGAAATAATCAGACAACGCAGGGTATTTTTCAATTTTTTATTTGGATATACATAGCTCAAAGTTTAATTCAACAGAATCGTAAAAGAAAATTGCGAAATTTTCATTTATTATTAGAGAAATGTGAGTTTTAAGAAATCTTGACCGTTTTTCACGCCACAAAATTATTCGCTCACGCCACGAAATCCACTGAAACAAATGCAATTTACAAACTCTGACAGGCATTTGTTTCTGATAGTTGCTAAAGAGAGTCAGTATAACGTAAACATTCGCTCAGTAAGGATCTATTTTCATCTATTTCTTTGATTTTCAAGAATTCGTTACAATAGGTAGAAAAAGTAAAGAAACTAGTCTAGAGATTAGGGAAGTTATAATTTTTCATTGGGAAAGTGGAAAATCCATCAGAGAAATTGGAAATATCGTTTGTAGAAGTTATTCAACAGTACGTTATATTATAAAACGGTACGAAGAAGAAGGACGAATAATAAACAAAGCTGGCCGTGGTAGGAAAAAGATATTGAATTCCTCGGAAGAGCGTTTTGTTGTGAGAGAAGTTAAAGAAAATCCGAAAATAAGTGCTCCCAAAATCAATACAAGTTTGAAAAATTTTAGTGAAAAAGAAGTTTCTGATGAAACAGTACGAAGAGTGTTGCGAAAGAACGGGTACAACGGCCGCGTAGCAAGAAGAAAGCCTTACGTAAGCGAAATTAATAGGAAGAAAAGGGTAGAATTCGCAAAAAAATACATCACAAAGCCCCCTGAATTTTGGCACAATGTGATATTTTGCGACGAGAGTAAATTTAATATTTGGGGTTCTGACGGTCATCAAAAAGTTTGGCGAAAATCAAACGCGGAGATGGATCTCAAAAACCTGTGTAGCACAGTCAAGCATGGAGGTGGTCATGTTATGGTTTGGGGTTGCATTAGTTATCACGGTGTTCGGAAATTGCAGATGATTGAGGCTACCATGGATAAAGTAATGTACATGGATATCCTAAAAAAAAATTTGAAGCCAAGCGCGGAAGTAATGGGGATTTCAGAAGTGTTTCACTTCTACCAGGGCAACGACCCCAAACATAAATCGAGATTGGTACAGGAATGGTTACTGTATAACTGTCCCAAAATAATGCAAACCCCGCCTCAATCTCCCGACTTGAATCCTATCGAGATGGTATGGAACATGCTGGACACAAAAATTCGTAAACATTCAATTACTAATAAAAAAGAGTTACAAAGCAGATTACAGGAGGAATGGCCAAAAATAGACAAAAAATATTTGGAAACATTAGTAGAATCAATGCCCAAACGTCTCGCAGAAGTCATAAGACAAAAAGGATATCCCACCAAATATTAATATTGTTATAATAATAGTTAATCTAAAATGAGCGAATAATTTTGCGGCGTGAAAAACCGTCAAGATTTCTTTAAACTCATATTTCTCTAATATTAAATGAAAATTTCGCAATTTTGTTTTACGATTCTGTTGAATTAAACTTTGAACGATGTATATCCAAATAAAAAATTGAAAAATACCCTGCGTTGTCTGATTATTTCGTATATCTTTGCCGCATTATCGAGTGAGCGAATAATTTTGTGACTCACTGTACCATATTCCCAGCAGTTTCTGTCAATATCGCACTGGATATGGATGCACACGCTTCGTTTATCTTAGTTTGCAAATCGTCCAAGGTCCGTCTTGCTGAAAGCGCAGATCTCGAACAAGAAACAACGGCAGTGATTGCCAATAATTTTGAAATTCACAATTTAGAAATTGTAAGTACTTGTATTCATTTAGAATATCAGCGTAAAAATATGGATCTCGTAAAATGTTAACATTGGTAGGAACTACATACCAAGAGTGTGGTCAGCAGAACTCGGAAAAACATTCTTGCTAATGGAAGTCGCATTAAACACGATATGTAGTCTTATCAATACAACATACTGTATTACGATTGAAACAGGTATTTGACAAAATTAAAAGCAATTACATACAAAAATATCATAATGAAGGAGCTGATCTTGAGTGGTAAAAATTTCCAAGTCCAGTAGATCGTCAAATTTAAACTTCAATTTCTAGAATCAGAATTGGGCACTCTGAAATAATCCATTCATTTTTGTTAAACAAAAAAGAAAACACGATCTGCGATATATGTAAAGTACCAGTTAACATGAATCATCTAATAATAGAATGCAAAAAATATGAGAATGAAAGAAAAAATGCTAAGTTGCTTGGATCCTTATCCATTTTGTTAGGTTCTGAGGAGTATATCGTCGGTCTTGTCCAGTATATCAAAGATACTAAAATGTATAAAATATTGTAAGAAAGTGTGTGTGTGTGTGTGTACCGTGTTGCTAATGAACTTTGATGTTAAAGCAACATTAAATAAATAAATGTAGTAGTAGTAGTATTACGACTTTATTTATTTTATTTCTGCCCTTGCATGACCCTGAATACCGTAGCATACTACCTGGTTGAACTAGTCTTAATGCCAGCTTCCATTTGATGTAAAAAAATATGTAGCATTTCATTTAAAGAAATAAAGTTCACCTATATTTGTAGAAAAATATCAAAAAAAAAATCGAGATACGCTATCATATTGCTAGTAAAGTATGCTACAACTTCCTCCTCTTCAGTTTTTTTCGAATGTATACCGCTTACGAAGAAAAACGCTGGTACAAATTATCGCGAACACCCAGTATATGTTAACAAAAGATGAAATCGTGATTTATAAGATGGGAAAACGAATAGAGAAAAAAACGCTGGTGGGATGCAACGCGTTAATGAGATATTTGGGATGCTTCGCCGGGACACTTTGCATAGCGATTCGACTAAGCTCATTGTACGACCGATGTAGATCACGAGGCCAAAGAAAACAGTCACGGAACGCAACAATACGTTACAGTGGCCGAGGTGTTTCTCACGTGCTGCGAGAGCAACGCGAACAAATGTAATTCCACGGTTTCCCTTGATTTTCCATTCCGGCCTCCCTAAATAGGATTCCCGTCGTTTAGATTCGAAGCCGCGATCCTCGAGCGTCCCTTTCGAAATTCTGTTTGCCTCGTGTGCCTCCGGGTCCGCTGACGAAAAAAACAACAACGAAAGAAAAAGGAATTATACCAGTTTCCTCGCGGAATTACTTCCACGATATAATTTCTCCGGCGCCGGAGAGAACGTAGGAGAGACTTATTCCGACGCGACACTGGGATCGCTGCCGGAACGGAGAATCGGGAAAAGGGACAAAGGGTCGCCCGGACAAATGAACAAAAATTCTCGCTTCTGCCTTACACTCGCGACAGAACTTTTTTATCGTGCAAGAATCACACGAGACATTTAAGGTCTCGCGGTATACCGAACGCTTTCCCTAAGCCCTTCCGCTGTGAATTTTCCCGAAAAAAATGGGCGACCATAATCTTCAGGGGCTGAGAGAACAACCCTTGAATTGGGGTCCCAAATGGTGTGGAAGAATCGCAGTTTTTGACAAAGTTTTACTGTCGCGTATTCAAACAAAAAAAAACAACTTTTAGTATTTTCTCTGCAATTCCGACCAAGTGCAATTTCCTCCAAATTTCTTTTCCGCCTCGTGCAGTAAACTGATTGTTCTAGCTTCTTATAAAAATCCAACTCGTATGTTCCAATATCAAGAAAGTATTGTTCCTTTTAAGTGTCCGAATAGTATCGCGAATGACTGTATAGGGTAAAGTGCCCAAATATGAACCACTTTTTCTTGATGTCATTTTTTGATTATTTTAGAATGCTCTTTCTCGTCCAAAAAATTACCAGTTGTAGATTAATTTCCTTCCTATCAGATTCTGGGGTCAAGTCTATGTTCAAAGATTAATACAGCTTGGAAAAAATATTTTTTTGTGGTGTGTCATTTGCAGGTTCCAGTGAAAGGGGTTCTTAATATGGTACACCTAGTCCCTGATATGATACCTAGTGCCATATTCGGCACCCACACCAAGCTATACCCATATTAGGGAACCCTTGGTAGTGCCATATTGGGAACTCCATGTGGACAGATGATACTAGTCACTGACAAAGAGAAAATCAATTTCAGCCCAAACCAACAGTTGGCAAACATTAATATAAATAATATAAAGAATTTCAAAATCACTCGCCTTCCTCGAAAAAGATACAATCGAAAATCTAACCACGAAAATATTCAACACGTGGAGACACAACTGAAATCTATACACAGAGTGGTGCGAATGCACTATTGTAATAAATGAATGAATGTAAACTATTGTTTGAATGAATGTAAACTATTGTTTCTCCTTTACAAGATACATATAAGGTAGTGCCATAATAGGCGACTATACCATATTTGGGCACTTTACCCTACTGTATGCCATTGCAATATTTGTTCGTGTAACGTAAACGATACGCGGTTATAAAGAATGGGATAATTTAATTGAAGCATTCGAATAGACTTAAAACATGAAAGGATTGTCAAAGTGTACGGCGTCCACCAGTTTGTCGTGCCCGTAGTGCACGGTATAATTGCAGAATATTCACAGTCTAGTAATCAGAATGTTTCTTCGTTAAGGCGTGCTCGAGAGGAAAAAGAGGCGACAACGGATTTATAGGGCGTCGGAGTGCGAATCACCGTGCTACACCTTGTACCCAGGATGCTTTACAGGTACGCAAGAAACTGACGGTGACGCCACGGCTTCGAAGTCGCAACAAGAAACCCGTGTCTACCCCTCGTCGGTCCGAGCGTGTTCAACAAAGCCGGGAACAAGCGAGGAACAGCTGGGAAATGGAGATTTATCTCGCGACCGATTTTCTGCCACCTCTACAACGCGTGCCACTAATTTCATGGGAATACCCGTGGGGAGAACTGTTCGGGGGAAAAATGTTGGAACGATGAATCCCATCCTGGAAATATAAAGTACGTTATATTAGGTTGGCAACTAAGTTCGCGAACTTCACATTTTCTCAAACAAAGTCATTTATATACAGGGTGGGCATTTGAAAACTTTCTAGCGGAATATCTCGAAAAGTATGAAAGATATTAAAAAAGTGTAAAACACGTGTCCAATGATTTCAAGGGGGAAAGAGGGGGCAGTGTCAGTTTTTTATTTGGGTGGCGTTTTCGAGGTCAAATTTGTTTTTTTTTAATGGAAACCTGCAAATAAAAAAATGCGCGGATAAAAAAAAGTATTCTACGACAATTGCTGGTCTTTTTATGTACGATAAGATCTCATAATAAAAAATATAGGTTTCTATTTGAAAAAACAAGGTTGACCTTCAGATGACCTTGAAAACGCCACCCAAATAAAAAATTGATACTGCCCTCCTCTTTCCCCCTTGAAATCCTTGGACACGTGTTTTACACTTTTCTAATATCTTTCATACGTTCCGAGATATTCGGCTGGAAAGTTTTCAAATGAACATCCTGTATATTTTTTAAGCACGAGTAAGGTGAAGTGCCCTAAGTCTGGACAGTCCAAAAGTGATACCTAAATCTGGACAATTGAATTTTCATGGTAAAATCAGTAATTAAGAGATTAAATAATTATATTATATATTCTGAGGCCTTAGCTACAAGTAGGTGTGAATATTATTTCACTAAGACATCAATTGAAATTTAAAAATGAATTCAAAGTTCATCTGAAAACAGTATACAAAATAGTCTATTTACATGCGAATCATGTGCATTTATAGTTTCGAACTTTTGTTAGAAAAAAAGATATAATTTAAGCCCTCAGACAAAAAATAATTATCACGCATAATAATATTGATATTTTAAAATAAATTGGCAATCAAACTTAACGTAAATAATAATTATTAATCCAAATATTAGATGTCCAAGATTAGGACTGTTTTCAAATATAAGTACTCCATACTGGGACGCGATGACAGTAGCTGTCCCACTCTAAGCTTATACGCAATGTGCTTACGCCTGAAGCCGAACACATGTTTGTGAATAAAATCAACGCATTGTTTGCAAATTATTTAACTACATGTAAGTATAATTAGTCTTCTATTAGCTTGAATAACGTATGTAGAAAATGTATTCCGGTTGTGACGTTAATAATACTTTATGTTTACATCTTAAATCTATCAGTATTACTACCTCACCTTAAAAGTTGTATTATGACAAGTTTTATTAAAACAGTAACTGAAAATAAATATATATTTGGTTAAATAAGACAATACTATAATCTATGATAAGAATACTACATATTACGCAAAGCATCTTCTATTCGTCATGCGCAACAGCGCAACCAACCAACGTTTTAGGTTATGTTCGCTCGATCAACTCGTAAATTGAATTTGTCCCGATATAGGCTTTACTTCTGTCCAGGTATTAGCTTAGATTGGATTTAATATGTCCAACTATAGGTTTGAATTATTCTTGTTAATACAATTAAGATATTAACCTAAACAATGATTTTTTTATTTTAAATTACTTTACAAACTCTGAACTCTATGTTAAAACTCTTAAGAAATTGTTTTTGTTTATTTAAAGTGATAAAATTTAAAATAGAAAAACATGCTGTCCAGGCATAGGGCACTTCACCTTATTTTATATTAATTTTATCGAAAAATTCAGAGCTTTCCAATGATATACAGTTCAAAAGGAATGGTCACTGAATGAGGTAGTAATGACACAATAAAAGAATTACGAAGAAGAAGGTTGCGAATTTAGTTGCCAAACTAATACAACCTTCCTCTGTTATATTTAGGCGTGATTTCACGAATAAGTTTATAGTTTCTGCGCAGTAAGTACCGTTTAATATGAGATTATTACGATGTTATCTCTATTGGAACGAGAACGTCACAAAAATAGTCGGAGAGAGTACTAGTACCAGTTGAACGACGACGAATGCTCTTTGAGCTCTCGCAATCGATCACCTCGCCTTTCTCTACGAGCGTGACCGCCGAACTGTGGATTTTTATGGAACCTCGGAAGTTTCGACAGATTTTTATCGTAAACATTCCCCGTCCGCCTCCCGGCCATTCGACACAACAGAAATAACGCGTGAACATTGTTAAGAATCGTTGAAATGATTGGTCGATTGGATTTTCCGTGTCGACGGCCGTGACAATCGCATGAAACGCAGAAATCGGAAAGTTCTTTAATAGCGCAACAACGTTAGGAAATCCGCGGGAAATTCAGCGGAAAATTTTCCGTCGGGAACAAATGATTCCGTGGCGCGCGAGAGGGGTAGAGGGTAATCCGCACAATAACCGGCGCGGAAAAAGAACAAAGGACGAAAACGGACTTTTTCACGCGTCCCCGCGTTTTCATAAAGAGTCCCTCTCCCGAAAAATATTACGCGGCCGCGTGTCCGTCAGGTCCGGGTTATGCGGCGTTGAATTAAAACGTAATTTCGCGAGCAAAGACGGACAAAGACCGCGAGAGAAAGAGAGAAAAAAGGACCGAGAGGGAGGGAGAGAGAGAGAGGCAGAAAGAACAAAATAAATGAAGAGGAGCACACTCGACGGAAGAAAAAGGGCAACCCGGCGCGGCTTGGCGCCTCGGTGGAAAAGTAGAAAATCCGGGAAATGGAAAGCGTCGTGAAACGGAACATTATACATACAAATAGCGGCCGTTAATAGGCGCGGCCGCGGGGAATTCCGCCGCGTCGCCAAAATGTCACTATGGGCCGGTTATCCAAATGTTTGCCCTTTTTCCGAGGAAACGCGCCTTAATGGGGTCGGAGCAGTTTTATTTCTGCCGTGACCCTTTCAACCCTTTATCGGCCTGCAAACAATCTCCTGCCACGGAACTGTCTGCATCCAGTTCTCGGCTAATTAGCGATCATTCAGGCCTTATTAACGCGTCGCAAAAGGAATCGCAACAGAGCGGAACAATCGTCATAGCAATTTTGACTGAAAATTTTTGCAGATTTTGTACTGCTTTAGGCATTCAATTGATAGAATTTTGTGATATTCGTACGTCAGTCGGTTTGGCCAGGTAAAACAATTCACAATTAAATTATTGCTGCAGTGAAAGGAAGAATTACGGAGGCGTAGAAGAAATATAATCTACTTCATCTACTCATTTTTATCATAAATGAATAAAGTTCTGTAATAACAGAGACATGAAACTGTAGAAGAGAAAAGGAAGGAGAACGGCAGATTGGGTAGGAGTAACAGTTAAAGATATCTTTAGAGGAAAGAAAGCTTGCTAAGCTCTTTCCGATAGAGTACAGGTATCGAGAAAACTGTCGGCAGCTTTCCAGATAAAAGACTGCTAACAAAATATTTTGGTTCACGATCCGGAATCAATTAGATCGTCGAGTACTATCGCTCTATGGAAGGCTTCCGGCGCAGAGAGCCCGCAATAATTCGTCGCCGTGAGAGATAACGGCGGAAAATCGTTCTTTCTCTCAGGAGAAGAGTCCTCCTATCTCCCGGCAAGGAAAGCTCGCGGATTGATTAACTACCATTTCCGAAGGCGGCACGGCCTCCTTCCAGAACAGAGATTTATCGTTCCTCTTATACATTGTAAAGCGAAACGCGTCCGGGCACAATTACACAGCGGGCTTAGTCTCTCCGGTAATAAACCATACTTTGTATTACCTAAGCTCAAGAATCCGGCGCGGGATCGCGACGATAAGCCTGATTTACGAGCGTTACGCGGCCGTCGAAGGAGGCGGCGCGAGTTTTGCGACGGTTTTCACTCGTCGGGGAACGCGCCACGCTCGAATTCGCGAAGTCGCTCTCGACCGTTCGCAAATCGACCGCGAGGCCTGCACAAATCACGAATGTCTCCGGAGAAGTTTCATCTCGGGTAGTAAGAATCAGAAGATACAAAGGAAATTCACATTTCTGTTTGATTGTTGCAGTCGTTAATCACTGGACTGCGAATCTTTATGCAAAATAAATATGATCTTCAGACTCGTGATAAGGATTCTGCATAAACTCTGCTAAATCTGTGTGTTATGAATTTTCTTTAAACCGAAATAAAATTCTATGTTGTTCTAGTCGATATATAATATACAGCTTTTGTCGAAGAATTTTTAATCACTATCGCCACGAAATAAATAGTAGTGCAAGAGGTTAAAATGTGCTTCTTCTCTTAATCATTTAGCAAAGAATGTATCAATATCCATAAGGATATTCTGGAGGTATATAAAAACGCAACAAAATTTTTGAAAATTTGACAAGATATAATTCTTACTGAATTAATGCAATTACCAAAGTTTGGGTTCGATTCACTGCACCGTTTAAGAATTATAGCAACTTAAAGTTTGCACATTTTAACACGTCTTCTTATGGAGAATTCATAAAATTCCACTTCAAACCCTATTTAAACCTTGAAAAAAACGCAACTAGAAACTCCCCACAAAATACACTCAAAAACAAAAATATACTCATGAATGGCTTCCATTGCCAATATATTGATGGATTTCGAATTTGTTGTACTTTTGTCTTCCATTGTACCTCCCGAACATCCTTAATTCTTGTAATGTTGTTCGATTTCAAGCAGACCATAAAATTTGGCATAGTAAATACACGAGTGCAATAATATTCATATTTGTCAAGTATAAAGCAACTCCCAATGGAGTAAAGAAATCCGATCAGTGTACGTCGAGGAATGTTCTGCATAAAGATGCGTAATCCAAGCTATCGCTTTCTAATTATAACGAAATACCGTAGAGATTGGATTATCGATTACCGTGTCCGCGTATTCTCGTGTCCCACAGTGTGTCAAGGCGACCCGACTGCCAGTGTACATTAGGGGCCACGGGAGGAAAAGGTTGATTTCCTCGGTTTTGCGCGCGTGTGGCTAGGAAAATAAAGGAGAAGGCGAGATAATAGTGGCAACGGAGACCGAAGCAACGTTTTGGGATCAGGGGATTTCCCCTGGTAAATTAAGACCTCCTAGCCTGCTGCGGTCCGTCTGGAGATCGAACCCTTGAGCAAACACCGGGACTCTTGGTTACGATGTTGGCACGCCTGACGTGGTTTCGATAGCCCGGTTACGCTTCCCCTTTACGGTTGATCGGCTGACTTTGCACGGTATTTGATTTTTCCGGGTTCCTCTGTTTCTCTTCTCGGGATTTGTTCGTGTCTATAGTCTAGTATAATCAATGAACGGAAGTAAGGTGTAGCACGATGTACATATGTATAGTAACTTACAATATCGGCATATTTAGTTCATTCCTATTTTTGCTACCTTGTTAGCTGATAGATGTACCGTTCATCCGAATCTAATTTGATCCAGACCTATCCAAGGTTCAAGCTAATGCATCGGAAGGGGTTCAATTTACACAAAGTTCAATTCCTTCGAGGTTCAATTCATAGATTCACTCAAAGTATAATTTACTCGAGGTTTAATTCATTAAAGGTATAATTTATTTGAGCTTCAATTTATTCAAGGTTCAATTCATTCAAGGTACAATTCACTCAAGGTACAATTCACTCAAGGTATAATTCATTCGAGGTTTAATTCACTCAAGGTATAATTTATTCGAAAGTTCAATTCATTCAAGACATAATTCGCTCAAGCTATAATGTATTCGAGGTTCAATTCAATCAAGCTATAATTCATTAGAGGTTTAATTCACTCAAGGTATAATTTATTCGAGGTTCATTTCATTCGCGGTTCAATTTATTCAAGGATCAATTCATTCGAGGTATAATTCATTCGAGGTTTAATTCACTCAAGGTATAATTTATTCGAGGTTCAATTCAATCGAGGTTCAATTCATTCGAGGTTTAATTCCCTCAAGGTATAATTTATTCGAAGTTCATTTCATTCGCGGTTCAATTTATTCAAGGATCAATTCATTTGAGGATCAATTCATTCGAGGTTTAATTCACTCAAGGTATAATTTATTCGAGGTTTAATTCATTCGAGGTTCAATTCATTCGAGGTTCAATTCATTCAAGGTATAATTCATTCGAAGTTGAGTTCGCTCAAGGTATAATTTATTCGAGGTTCAATTCATTCAAGGTAAATTCATTCGAGGTTTAATTCGCTCAAGGTATAATTCATTCGAGGTTCAGTTCATTCAAGCTATAATTCATTCGAGGTTTAATTCACTAAACGTATAATTTATTCGAGGTTCAATTCATTCGAGGTTTAATTCACTCAAGGTATAATTTATTCGAAGTTCAATTCATTCAAGGCATAATTTATTCGAGGTTCAATTTATTCAAGGACCAATTCATTCGAGGTATAATTTATTCGAGGTTTAATTCACTCAAGGTATAATTCATTCGAGGTATAATTCATTAGAAGTTTAATTCACTCAAGGTATAATTTATTCGAGGTTCATTTCATTCGAAGTTCGATTTATTCGAGGACCAATTCATTCGAGGTTTAATTCACTCAAGGTTTAAAATTTATTCGAGGTTCAATTCGTTCAAGGTATAACTCATTCGAGGTTGAATTCGCTCAAGGTATAATTTATTCGAGGTTCAATTCATTTGAGGTTCATTTCATTCGAGGTTCAATTCATAGATTCACTCAAAGTATAATTTACTCGAGGTTCAATTCATTAAAGGTATAATTTATTTGAGCTTCAATTTATTCAAGATTCAATTCGCTCAAGGTATAATTTATTCGAGGTTCAATTCATTCAAGCTAAATTCATTCGAGGTTCAATTCGCTCAAGGTATAATTTATTCGAGGTTCAATTCATTTGAGGTTCATTTCATTCGAGGTTCAATTCATTCGAGGTTCAGTTGATTCTAGGTTCAATTGATTGAAGCTTCAATCATTGCAAATTAATTGGTGGTATAATTCATTTTAGGTTCAATTCATTCGGAACTCAACTCACTCAAGTCTTGTGGTTCAACTCATTGGTCACATTTAGTCACGGCAAAAAATAAACTCCGTCTAACTAACTTTGGCTTCCACTATACATAGATTGTAGCCCACGAAGTATCCAATACACGAATCCCAAGCTCCTCGGGATCACCGTACCAGCGGACGTACGAAATAGGGGCCATTAGAATGGAACGGCTGTGTGCTCGAGCTTATTAAAGAAAAATATCAATCCGCTGTCGTCTGCAGTCCCGGTCGACTATTCCGCCCGCAGGCGGCAGTCCGACGCGGATGCGAGCGGTATACTAATAGCTACCGCGCCAGTAATCGCTATCGGCAAGCGGACCGACGATCGCAAAATTTTCCAGCGAAAATGGCGCGGTCCATTAGCCACTGAACGTATCGGGAAAGTCGTTGAACGTGTTCGAAGCGCCGTACAAGAGTGCAATTTTTGGAGTCGCGCTCCGCAACACCAAACCGTATCTGCACGAGCCACGTTTATAGGGAAACTTTTGGTGGCGCTGCTATCGAACGGTAGAAACGCCGGCGAACCGGAATGACTTTCGTTAAAAATGCCTCACCGTGGCCGAAATTCGTCGGAAGTTATTAGATTTAATTAAATCGGCGTCGATTATCCCGCCGCCAGCCACGTTTTGTCGATGTTGTTAAACGAAATTGCGGAAGTACGAGTCTTCAGGCTTTTCCAATAGCAGAACCTGAGATTGAATTCTGAAGAGTTGAACACCGCTGTTCGTTGTACATATTTGCAAATTCTATGAACAACTGTGGAATAATCTCTTCTGCGAACTAGGAATCATTCGATTCTCGAAAGATCGTAAAAAAGGTGCCAAAAGAATGTTCCTGTTTTACTTCTTTGTCCCTCATTATTTCAACCGCAGAAAATCATTGCTAGGCGCGGCATATTATTCGAAGAAATATAAACACTAACAAGCAAATAAAAATGTTATTCGTCACAGAGGGTAACATTTCTTCCCGTAAAAGTTTCACACGGACAGATATCTTAAAAATATATAAAAATTCATTGCGACAAGAAATCAGGAGGAGGACAGGGCATATTGTTCGAAGAAATGCCAAACCCGATAAACAAATAAAAATGTTATCCGACAGAGAAGGGTAACGGGGGTTACGGAGGGGAAAAAGATCGGCGTTCCAATGGAATGAACGTTGTAACAAGATTCCCGGAAAATTCGCCGATCCGAATATCTCAAAGTCCCGTCCAATTCAGCCCTGTCCGAGGACACGAGTGCTACAAAAGGCGATCGGTTCACAATAGGGGAGGACATCGGTGACCTACATACCTGTCAGGAACACGTTTCTCTTGCAGCGACGTCGCCGACAAAAGGACCCGCGCCGTTTCGATCCCGATACCATCGAATCGACGTCGAGACGCAGCTCTCGCTACACGGACGTCTAAGGATACTAATGGATGCTACCACCGGGTGTGTCGTCGACAAAAGGGGTCCGGGCACATCAGAATTCTGTTAGGGAAACGCGTGGCTCCATTAGCCAGGAAACGTATTGCCATTATAGAAAAATGAGCGAAAAAACTTGGTTAGTTCTTATTATCTCGTCACGAACCGTTTACTGGCATATTCGTGACGTTTTTCTGATTAAAATGAGACCAAACACGATGCAATTCGGGATGTATTGACTTGTTTAAGGCGGTAGTCCCACCTCTGGTTATAACTAGAATTTTACTAGATTTTGGGTCGAAAATATGGGTCTGCGACTAAACGTTGTTTAATCTTATACGAGCATATTTTGAGCTGGGTGAGGGCTCATTCTAAAAAGGAAGATTAGATCTAGTGCCCTCCAGTCATCACATAAGTCAAAAAAGTCTTTTAGAAACACAATATGCATTGAAATCTGCGGGTTTTTTTCCTAGATTTTTTCTCTACTTTGGGCCCTCATATTATTAAATATAAACATAATCTAGATCTAACCTTCCTCTTTAGAATGAGGCCTCACCCAGCTCTAAATATACTCGTATAAGGTCAAACAACGTTTAGTCGCAGACCCATATTTTCGACCCAAAATCTAGTAAAATTCTAGTTATAACCAGAGGTGGGACTACCGCCTTAATACACGATACAGTAAAACTTCTATTATCCGAATCGATGACGTGGAAGTCCGACAAATAATTTACTAGATAAAAATTCAACAATTCTCGTGAAGATAAATTACGTTGAGAGATCCATATTTTGTAAATAAATTCGACACCGTTCAAACGATGACTTAAATCCTCTCCAATCTCGCGCCCTCTGTATCACGTTTCATGTTCAGCAAAATCCCTAGAAGTTGACATAAAAAAATGATCGATTCAGCTAGGAATGCATTAGTTTTACTCGCAGAGCATACTGACATTGTTCGAGAGAAAAAGCTTGGGACACCCTGTGTATACAGGAAGGTTGATTGTCTGTGTGTGTATGTGCCATTCGCTGTCTCGCAGACCGGAAATACGAAACCGGGACGGGAAACGTATCGGGTGGCGAGTGGAGAACGCTGCCCTCTCAGTTTGATAGTGTCACCTGTCTTTTGTAAGAGAAATTACAGATTCCTCGGGGACGCTTTTCTTCGGTTTCTCGAGGTAGAAGGCACGAGAAAGAGCTTTTGTTTTCCGAAAGTCCGCGACAATAAAAAGTCGAGGGCGTAGGAACGACGGGAAATAGGGCGAAGGGGTGAAATGTTTGCTCTTGAATTCTGAAGGACTGGCTAAAGATTAGCGACACAAAAAATGACGTTCCGCTTCGTCTCGGTTTATGAAAGTACGGGGAAAAATGGAAATTCGTCGGAACATCTGTCGTGTCACTAATTGCAATAAACGGTAGACATATTGAATGTTTCTTTCTTCAATAATCTTAACAAGTTCTAAGGAATCGATTGAAGTTTCTAAATTGTTTTAAGGGGGATCTATACCCTACTGAAGTAACTAGAAAGGAACTAGAATCTTACTAGATTTTGGGTCGAAACATGGGTTTACGCGCATCGATTTTTTGTCCTCATTTGAGCGGATTTTGGGCTGGGTGAGGACTCATTCTATAGAGGAAGGTTAAATCCGGCGCGCCCTGCTATTGATTTAACGAGATTATGTTTATATCTAATAGTATGAGTGCCCAAAGTAGAGAAAAAATCTAGAAAAATAACCGCAGATTTCAATGTATTTTTCTGTCTCAAAGAGACTTTTTTGACTGATGTGATGAGCAGAGCGCGCCGTGATGAATCTTCCTCTATTAAATGAACTATTCTGTAGCTCAAAATATGCTCGTATAAGGACAAAAAATCGATGCGCGTGATGTCATTCACATAGCAGAGATTTCCCCATATTACGTTCATGAAGACAGAGGTCCTCTCTGATGTAGAGCCAATCTAGAGCCAATTTTATTTCAGTTAGTTTAGACGAGATGGTGCCTAGTCAGAAGGACTGTCAATCAGTGCTGCGATATTGTGCAACATTTCACTGCTGCACTGCTGTCAATGTGGAATGATAGCAAAACTGACACAGACGAGGTACATATTCTCATCGGTGGCACTAACATTAGTGCGACCTGCCCTGTATAACGGCATTCGCGACGACCTGAATAGAATATGGAAATAGCAAGCAACTCCATCTCGTGTTCATTATGCAGTTGCGTGTTTATCAATGTTACCAAACTTTTTTCTGCACAGAGGTTGATAACATTGATAAATACCCCAAAATCCGAGGGTATAGATCCCCTTTAATGTGACTGCTTCCGGGAATGTATGCTCCTAAATTGAATTAGTGTTTAACAAGAGGGCAGAACGTTTGTGTAACGAAGTGTAGCGTGCGTAAAAGTGAGACGCCATCGCGGAAGTGTACGTATGAATGACGAATCAATGGCCATTTCACCGTGACTCTACGAAGCGATCCTCTCTGCCGCGATGATTACACGCACATCGTTTTTTGCCAACGCCATTGTTGCGATTCAATGACGACACAATGACCGCAATCGCAGCGTCGTGGTTCCGCGTGGCATTCTGTTATGCAACGTCGTATTGTCGAGCTTTTATCGAACCTTCACCGTGGCTACCGCATCCCTTCGGTAAAAGAATTTATCACGGTATCCATCTCGACCAGAAAAATTCAAACGTTCCATTCGAGATCTTCATGGTAATTAAAATAATTGAAAGTTTGCCATTTTGATACGAGAGGACGAGTAATTTTGATTTCTTATTTTTGGCGCGATCTGTTTCAGCGAATTACGTTGTACAAAATTTTTCAGAGCGCAACGACTGAAATTTTGTAATTCGGAAGGAGAGCGAGTGAAGTTATCCGCGATATTTAAAATCCGTTTAATTAAATGGCGATCCGATAATGAAACTGTTGCCGCGTATCAGATTTCAATAGAATTCGGTAAAAGGAAAAATAAGTCGACCGTATTTTCGATATGAGCCAGCAATTTTCCATAATTACGCGTAAAACTCTCGTAAATCCGTGAATGTTACAATCTAGATATCCCGATACCTCGCATAATGGCCACGGTGGCTAATTAACCGGCGGCCATCGTCCGACGCGAAATCGTCATTGTAAAAAACGAAATTGCATTAATTAAGACTTGTTCTTCGGGGGAGCGATGCATAAATTCGCGGACCTGTTGTAACAGTTCACCTTGGCGTTGTGCAATGTTCCACGGCTTATTTATTCGGGAGCCCTGTTTATTATGCAATTCCGGTAATGCGTTTAAATAATAGCAGTTTGCCTTTTAGAAAGCGCCTGGTGCCGCGTTTATGCAACGCGATTCCGAGGAATGCCGCCTCGCGTCCTCCCGTTTTTATAATCCGCGACGAAAAGGACACCGTCGCGTCCCTGTCCTTTAAAACCGGCGCCCGGATCGCCTCGTTGAAAGTGAAACTGGCCGGTCTGGCTGAAAAATGGTCCGCATAATGGTCCGCCAGCGATGCGCCTCGATGCAATCCGTTGCAAAGTTCAGGGATACTCTTTTCTTTTTCATCGAGAAGCGACGAAATAAATAAACCCTATACATATTATGTGCATGAGCGGTTGAAAACGACACTGCTTGTTTTATGAAAACCAGACTGCACATGCTATAATAATTTTTACAGAAATATACGCACAAATTTTGTATTCATTTATCCGACGAGAATCAAAGAAGAAAAGTCCTCAATCAGGGTACCATTGTCATTTCTACGACTCACGCAAAACGCGCAAGTGACCAGCTGTGTTCTAAAAAAGAGAACTGCGTGGAAGACTCGTATTCTGTGTCGCAATCAACCTCTTTGTAATCTTCAGGAGAATTGTGCATCAGCGGGGCTATACCAGCACCGAAAGCACAATTAAATTGTTAATCAGTACTCGTTACAATCTCCCGAACGAAAAATGATTTTCAAAAGCCCAAATTTAAAATTCATCCTCGCGACGAGAAAAATGGAGAAAGACTGAAAAAAATGAACCGCGGTCCTAATCAAGGCGCCATTGTCGTGCTCGCTATCAGGCTCGAAAGCGGAAGTGACCGCGGGGGTGTCGGTCACGATTTCACAAGAGAAAAAAGGGCGGGGGAAAAGGGAAAATGAATGCGGCGGTCGAATTTGGCCGTCCCGGCCGGAATACATTACCGATACCGCAGATATATGGGCCGATTTCGAATCAACCGTTGCTCGAACGATCCGATAAGTTTCGCAGTTGAATCCGCGAAGTTAAGCGGATTGGAGGGCCGGGAAAGGATTGCTGCGCGGCGCGCCGCGCCGCCCCTAACTTTCGGGCCCGTCGAGCTCAATCTGTAATCCGATATCGATTGAATTCCCCTTCGATTCTGTTTTTTTTCCCTCCCTTCTTTTTTCCCTCCTCCTCCCCCTCCTCTCTCTCTCTCGCTTGCTCTCTCGCGTTTTTTTTTCACCTCCTCGTTCCCCTTTTTTCCGCTCTCGGTTGAACGACCCCGGCTTCCGTCGCGCTTACACGACACGGAACATCGGCCCGACTGCGACAGGTGCTTCTCGCGCTGAAATCGAATTGTCCGACCGACGGAGCACGACTCCCGAGTCGCGGATTAATTAACACGGGACAGCTGATCAAGGCAGGCGCCGGTATGCAGGCCTTCGATCCCTGTTTGCCGATTTTTCCGCGACTGCTAATGGTCGATCCACCATGATTGGTATTTCTTTCCTTTTTCCCCGTTTCTCCTCGTTTTTGTAGTGGAAAGTTGTAATGCCGAGGTTACCGAGAGCTTTCCCCACGATTTTTATTGACCAAATGAATCGGGAACAGGGACGCGCGATGTCTTGATGCCCGCAGAAACCTCTGGACATTTCACGAATGAGAACAAGCCATCGACTCCATCGTAGCGGTGAGACAATATTAGCGCTAAACCTACCGAGCCTTAAGAGTAACTGGTACATGTTCCCTTATATGAAAATGACAAGATTGATTTTATTTACTAAATAAGTGCTGTATCAATTAAAGATATTTATACCATCATTTCTCATGAAATCATTTTTATTATTTCAGTAATTGCTCATTTTTTTGGCAATGTCCAAAATATGAAGATGAACGCAAGTACTGCCTCCTGACTTGTATAAAATGATTCCTATGTGGCCCAGATATTAAAGGCTGTCAATTAGCTTCGATTTTATTAGACGATGAGCAATTCAAATTTAATCTCATTACATTAATGTAACCAAGTAGAAGCTATATAAACATTATAGCTTGTAAAGAAATGCAGGATTTAAACCTATGTTTTTAAAGTGTTATTCACTCACATAAAAAACAAGTTTATTAAGAACAATTTTATTTTAATTTAATTCTATTTAAATTTTATTAAAATTGTATTGATAAAAACTGTAATATGCAAATTAATTTGATAGAAAATTTAATATTGTTTAATAGTAACATTAAATTATTATGAGAACTGATTTTAATATTATTGAGGGGAATAGTATTACAATTAATTTTACAGAGCATTTAATATTATTTAAAAATATAAAGCTGTGCATTGATACTGCTTTCACCCCATACTTCGTTGATATTCCGAACCGATTGAGTGGCACTTCGACCTACTTTGAACTCATAGAAAAAAATTTTGACATCCTGAAATAAAAGTCAAATAATTTAACAAAAATTTGAATAAAATTGAATATCAAAAGCATCATTAAATACAGCGTAAAAGAAGCTTTAAAATGACATGTAACTCATTAAATTAAGGTAAATATTTATTGGTATAAAATTGCAATTAAAACGAAAGAACAAAAATCCTGCATTTCTATTTTCACAACCTAATACATAGTTTTAAGTTATGTAAAGTTGAGAGGTGCATTAAGCTATTATGTAATATGTTAATATGTTCATGTATTGCATATGCTATATAAATCATACCTAAAATTAAAAATTGCAATTAAAACAAGAGAACAAAAATCCTGCATTTCTTTTTTCACAACCTAATACATAGTGTTAAGTTATGTAAAGTTGAGAGGTGCATTAAGCTATTATGTAATATGTTAATATGTTCATGTATTGCATGTGCTATACAAACCATATTTGGTTTAAAGCATTAAATATTTATTTAATAATAATTGGTCATTTTGACCGGTGGTGGTAGGTTTAGTGTTAAATTCTATGATGGAAATTCTTTCTCGCCGACATTATTAATCCTGTATTATGTTATACTTCTCGATCGAGCGATAAAATTCCTGGATCCCTCAAGAGACCTACAGCAAAAAGTTATAATGAGGTTATCTGAAGCGTTTTCTTTATTTTTATCCCTCCTAAATGAAACAGAAACAAGAATACCTCTCTAATTTAACATTTCCGGATATCGAGATTTAAATTAATCACCAGCTTTCATAACAAGTATTGCTGACGAATCATCGTTCAACTCCCAACATTTTTGGTTCGATCGATTTTGTTTGGCCACCGTACACGTTTATACGTAGAGTATCTTCCAACTGCGACCGTGCAAGTTAATAATGGGGGCCGTGCCAGTAGAGTGCGCCGGTTAATTTAATTTTCATGTAGACGCGATTATATTTTTTCAACAAAGGCTTCGTTATATGGTATACAAAATTGATTTTGTTTTTTCTGCACGGTGGATGCAGGAAACGTTATCGTTTTGTACAGGGCTGCTGCACAAAATATGGTGTTTTCTCTGCGCACCAAATAGGTATGGAAAATTCATTTTACTTTCGCCGTACAACGTTACAAAAAATCACTTCACTTTTACTACACGTATTCGATATTCCATTAAGAGTTAGGAACAAAGAAAACGTATTTTGCTTTATAACACAGGATGGTCCTGAAATTTGTTTTATTTCCTTTGCGAGTGACAAAGGATGTGTAATAACATTTTTCTGAAAGGTTGTTACAGAAAAATGGAAGTTTACCTTCCTGCACAGCATGGTGACCAGAAGTGAATTAGATGTTTCTACAAAGAATTGATATTCCATGTTTCAATGCGGAAAATATAAAGAAAATATATTATATTACTTCTTTATAATAGTTACAGAAAATGTGTTTGATCTTTTTATGAAGAGGCGATACTTAATCTTTCAACGAGGAAAGAAAATTGATTTTTCGATACAGAAAATGTGTTTGATCTTCCTACGAAGAATTGATGTCGCCTATGATTAGATTGGAGATTTTATGATAAAAGTGAGTGGACGAAGCACGAAGCAGTGAAGTCGTTAAAAGAGAATAAAAGAGCAGTGTTATATTTTATTCCTAGCTTATTAAAATGATTGGCAGGTGAGATCCTGTTTCTTGTTAGAAAGTTTTATTTCGCGTGAAGATCCTGTCTATGATAGATGGCTTCGAATCAGATGAACGGCAGCGACGAGCAACAGCTGCAGCAAGATTCAAAACAGTATTTCCAGTTTCTGTTCTCGAGCGGATGCCATTACCGGGGCAAGTATCGCCTGAAATTGTTGTGTAATAGTGTCCCTTTCTTGGAGAAGTCTCTGACTGCTGTAATGATTATCGAGCGGCTGTCGTAATCACAGGGATTCTACGGCGTACATTGTAATCGTGTTATTTCCATAAACGACTCTTGTTTTCTACTGTCCTAGAGTTGGCCAGCAAACGGATGTACGCCGTATTGTCCGGGGAAAGAAGAAACAGTTATTACCGGTTGTATTGTGCTCTTTTCTAAACAAATATCGTAATAATATGTATTTTTTCTTGCAAGAATGAACCACGCGAAGGTACACTCTCTCACGTACTAGCATCGCGGTCTTGAACGGAAGTTACTGTCGCGCGTTTCCTCGAGACAAAATTAAAGAATGAGCAGTGTTACATTTATTCTCAGAAAATAATACCACCGTTGTACTACGTCATTTTAACAAATAAACCCTTCAGCACTGTTACATTTTCCGCTCGGCGAAACCAGGTCGCATGATAACGTAGAACCACATTCATTCTGAGAAAAGTGATGTAGAATGCGGTACCGCGTTTTCCTCTGAAAATGCTTTCTTCGAAAAATGTTTTTCCTTCTCAAAATTGCGGCTCTGGTAGTACCACGATGTTTTAAAATTCAAATTTTGGAACATGCTGCTCTGCATTCTCTTCAAAATGAAACAGGAAAATGGTGATGTGTTCTGAAATGAAAGAATTAAAAACGTTCTGGTGCATGTGGTTTCTTGCGAGCTTCAATCCTGGAGTTAATATCCGCGTTTCATTATAAATTGCGTCGATAGTATGCATTCTATAGTAATATATTGCATCGATAATGTACATGCAAAATTAACCGCACAATGCGTTATTAAAGAAGACAGAATTAACCTATGTGTAGTCAACCCGGATACTCAATTACTGCATTTCATTCAATAATTGGACCGTTTATTTTGAAAGTGGTGTAAGTCCATTTTCTCTTGTTTTTTTTATTTTATTTACATTAAATTAAGCATGAATTACGTGATATCTCATTCTTTTCAAAAATGGACTTACACCACTTTCAAAATAAACGGTCCAATTTCTTAATGTTCCTCTAAAAATGAGAATTTGTGCAAATACAATAATTCGGATTAATATTCGGACGCTCTAAAAAAGACGATAACTTTTTAAATATTGTACAATACGATTTCAACTTTTTTGGGAAGCTACAGAAATTAGTTTACTACAGGATGTGAAATTTTTATTCAAAAATAGCAATTGTCGGATTTTTGGAAAAAAAATAAAAGTTGCATTTTACAACTTTTTTATATAGGCCTATATTGGAAATTTTAAAAATACATTCTGTAGATCTGCGTTAATTACACTGTCCAACAAATTTCAACTTTTTTTATGATTTCAATATACTGTTGGGTCCTTCTTATAGAGTTTTCGGCGCTGAATTAAACATGTTTAAACAATCATAATGTATTAATATTGGATATCTCTGTATTCGGGAAAGTCTACAGAATCTTTTGCTGTAAAGAACAATTCAATATCTTTTGTAATAACATCACAATATTTGTTTAAAGTTGCAAAATATGTTTTTTTTTTCAAAGCCATATTTTTCAAAAACTGTGCGTATAGGAAAAAAAAATTAAAAACAGATTCGGAATCAGCGCAAAAAACTCTATAAGGACCCAACAGTGTATTGAAAACAAATTTGCTGTTGGACAGTGTTATATGCACTGTGAAGGTTTCATCGAAATCGGTTGATGCGGCAAATTCTGCAAAAATCTGCAATTTTTACCATCTTTAAACGTTTCTACCTCATTGCAACGTCGACCAATTTTGATGAAATTTTTAGAATATGTTTCATTGACACAGATCTACAGTTAGGAGCATAACTGATTCCACACACTTTAAATCAGAACAACTTTTTCATGAATGGACCAAACGACTTCAATTTCTTTGTAAAGCTAGATGAATTAGTTTAGTAAATGATGTCTAAAAGATATGTTGAAAAAACACATTTGATCGGAATTGTGACTACGACTTACGACTTTTTTAGCTGGGCCAACAACGAAAATTTAAAAAATGTGTCTGGTCAACTGGTGTAAATTACATACGCCCTGAAAAAGTCATTGAAATTCGTTAATTGATTCGCGAATTATAAACGATCAAGAGTGGTAAAAATTTCAATTTTTCAAGATTTTCGGCCTGTTTACCAGTATCATCACTCGTGCACTAACTTATTGGACTTTTTTATGAATGGGCCAAACGACTTCAAGTTCTCTGTAAAACTAGATGAATTACTTTAGTAAATGACGTCTAAAAAATAAGTTGAAAAAATGCATTCGATCGGAATTCTGAAAAACAATAGTAAAAATTGATTTTTACGACTTTTTCAGCTGGGCCAATAACGAAAATTTAAAAGATGTGTTCGGTTAACTTGTATAGATTATATATGCTCCGAAAATTTCATTGAAATTGGTTAATTGGTTTACAAGTTATAATCGATCAAAAGTGGTATACAGGCCAAAAATCTGGAAAAACTGCAGTTTTTACCAGTTTTGATCGATTATAACTTGTAAACCAATAAACCAATTTCAATGAAATTTTCAGAGCATATATAATTTATACAAGTAGACCAAACGCATCTTTTAAATTTTCGTTATTGGCCCAGCTAAAAAAGTCGTAAGTCGTAGTCACAATTCCGATCAAATGTGTTTTTTCAACTTATTTATTAGACGTTATTTACTGAACTAATTCTTCTAGCCTTACAGAGAAATTGAAGTCGTTTGGTTCATTTATATAAAAGTTATTCTGATTTGAAGTGTGTGGAATCAGTTATGCTCCTTACTGTACAAAACATCTACAAAACTTATTTTCCAAATTTTCAATATAGGCCCACATACAACAATTATAAAATGCAACTTTCAGTATTTTTTCTACAATTCCGATCAACTGCAATTTTCGAAAAAATTTCTTTTCACATCCTGTAGTAAACTAATTGCTCTAGCTTCCCAAAAAAGTTCATATCGTACAGTACAATATTAGAAAAGTTATCGTCTTTTTTGGAGCGTCCGAATATTAATTCGAGTAACTGTATGTTAAACACAAGCGGATTTGAATAATCTACACATTTTGTGCTAGCTACATGAGGCTCACAAATATTTTCCTCGCAATATTATTTATAAATCAGGTTTATCGAGAGAGGAAAAAATCAAAGTAATTTGTTAGCATCATTGAATTATTGAAAAAAATGAACCACTAATATGTCGAAGCTCGCTGTCAAATGGTTAACGTTGTAAACTCTACCGTGTATTAATTATTCGTCGATTCTCAACGAGAATATTTAGCAGAGTAAATTACGCGAGTTCGTCGGCGACGTATTACATATTACGTTCTCCAACAGACTGCTGAGTATATCAGCTTCGAGTATGCACATTAAAGCGTTCTCGTCTTCGTAGCCAACGGAAGCGACGTTTTCACGAGAAACGTTACGGATTAGCCGGATTTCTCGGACAAAAGCCTCTGACGCTTTAACGCCCTTATCGTTGCACGGTCAGACCAGGTGGAAGCTCAGCGCGCAGCGTGCAGATTTGCATCTCGGGCGCAGACAATCGTTTCAAGACGCCTGGCAAAGCCCCTTTACCAATTACATAAACCCCTTCCCCCTCTTTACATATAATCCACGCTATTGCCATACCGGGCCCTGTATACAGACATTCATCCCAACACACAATTATGATTTACTTTACACCCTGCGTACACATACGCGCACTTTGGAAGCGATTCGTGGCGGCATTCAAACGGATTGTAAAGCTCTGGTTACCAACACTTGGCACGCTTTGTTTTCCACGCCGGAAATGCCCGTTGGAAAAACTACTAAAACTATCGGAGTAATTATTAGGTTGTTGCAAATGAAATGGCCGTTCTGAATCTTTAACACAAACTTTTATTTTACAAGCTTTATTCATGTTCCATTAATTGAAATAATCTCCATCGACATCAATGCACTTCTTCCATCGTGATACAAGTGCCTCAATGCCTTTCTGGTAGAAATCTAATAAACGCGAGGCAATCAATTCATCGAATGCAGTTTTTACAGCACGGTCTTCTTTGAATATTTTTCCATTCGAAAAGCCATCTGAGTGCTTGAAAAAATGGTAACCAGTAGGTGACAGGTCAGGCGAATAATTCACACTTCAACTCTGCTAATCTTTTTACTGTATCTTTCGCAATATGTTGCTGAGCATTATCGTGAAGCAATATTACACCACGTCTATTGACTAATACCGACTATTGAACACGCAGTTCTTCGTCCATTGTATCAATTTCCTGACAGTATTTATCAGCACTTATGGTTTCACGCGAATCCCTTTCAACAATCTGTTTTAAATCTAAACCTTTAATAGCTGCTGGCTTATGACCACGAGGCTCATTTTCCAGATTTGTATCTCCGGAACGAAATTTTTCAAATCAACGCGTTATGGTCCGATCACTTGCCATACCTTCACCGAAAGCGGCATTTATGTTTTTCGCTGCTTCTGACGCAGTATGTCCAAGTTTGAACTCGTACAAGTAAATTATACGAATTTCCTTTTTTCCCATGGTGAAAATCGATTTTGAATCATGTATACTATACAATATTGTACGAGATATGCACTTTTCAAATTGTACAACTTCAACCCCATCAGTCGTGGGAAAACTAAACTACAAAGACGGGAAGTTTCAAATGTGAGAAATGGTCATTTCAATTGCAACAATCTAATACAATAGCCTCCCGTGTAGCGTGACCAAAAAATCATTTTGGTTCTCTCTTTTTGAGAAACATTCCTCCTCTGCACTCGGAGCTCTATTTTAACTAGAAAATGAAACATTTCATCGGTAACTGTTTCCTTCTGTTTTCGATCGCATATTACTGTAAACGAAAATTAATAATGATTTTGGCGCACTGGTTCGATCAAGTATTAAAGATACATACTATTTGCAAATTTTCACAAACTCCCTATTTCAACGTTTCGATCTTTATTTAGATCATTTTCAAGAAATCTTTAAAGAATTTCGTCTGTAAAACAATAATTGTTGCAAGAAAACCTTTTCAGTTTATATGGATTTAAACTAATGTGAGAAAAAAGCTACTTGCTTAGTGCAGAATAAATTAATAATTTATATTTTAAATTTTTCAAAAACACGTGTTGGTGCTGTGGCAATGTATCATGTAATGAAGTATACTTGAATCAATACGACATATAGAAACGGAACTAACTTCATATCGATCGTTAATGCGTAGATCGAAATTTGGCGCTAAATTCAAATCACACATGGCCAATACAATCCTGATTTTTCTGCTCTCATACCATATTGTAATATGGTAATTATTAATTAACATTCAATTTCATTATATTATATACACCGTATGTGTGTATGTGTCAATTGAAGCAATGGTATGAGAGCAGAAAAATCAGGATTGTATTGGCTATGTGTGTGATTTAAATTTAGCGCCAAATTTTGATCTACGCATTAACGATCGATATGAAGTTAGTTCCGTTTCTATATGTCGTATTGATTCAAGTATACTTCATTACATGGTACATTGTCACAGCACCAACACGTGTTCTTTGAAAAATTTCAAATATGAATTATTAATTTATTCTGCACTAAGCAAGTAAGCAGCTTTTTTCTCACATTAGTTTAAATCCATATAAACTGAAAAGGTTTTCTTGCAACAATTATTGTTTTACAGACGCAATTCTTTAAAGATATCTTGAAAATGATCTAAATAAAGATCGAAACGTTGAAATAGGGAGTTGCGAAAATTTGCAAATACAGTAATTCTTCAATCGGAGTCCTGGGTCGCCTATCTAACCGTAGTCCAGTGCCTACTCACTCCATTGCCGGCCAACGCTGCGCCGCGCCATAGGGCGGCGATGATTGATCTCGGCTCGGGTATATCGGTGTGAACACCACACATTGACTCGACTGAATCGAAGTCTCAAACTTCTTAATTTTAATGATCGGTTTATGGGACTTTAACCAGCTTATTCCTGGCGTTTCTCTGATTAAAATGGTACCAAAAACGATATAATTGGGCCAATATTTAGTGGTTTAATCGACGATGAAAGTTTCGAACGCAACGAAGAAGAGCGTATTGGAAAGAAAGAGACGCGAACAGTAGCCGCCGTCGGCACAGTTCAAAGGCCCGCGTTGTTGCTGATCTCCGTTGCGTTCGAAACTTTCATCGTCGATTAAACCACTAAATATTGGCCCAATTATATCGTTTTTGGTACCATTTTAATCAGAAAAACGTCAGGAATAAGCTAGTTGAAGTCCCATCATGATATCATAGAAAATAAAGAAGTTAAGATTTTGGTGTTTCATTGTGATGACGCACGGGCCTTTAAACTGTGCCGGCGACAGCGACACGCTTCGGCCACGCGATCCTATTTCATTCTGTCCTTCTCTATGTTCGGCTCGTCGTTTAAAGTCTCGGCGCGGTCGACGGAGTCATAAAAAAATAGCCTCTCTACGCTACCCAAGTCCGTTCAAAACACGGGTGTTGGGACTCCGATCGAAGAATTACTGTAGTGTGTATCTTTAATACTTGATCGAACCAGTGCGCCAAAATCATTATTAAATTTCATCGGTAAGCATTGAATAAAATAACGAGCTGAATATCTCCTGTCTGATCGAATCGACACGTCCGCGGCCGAGAGTTGTCGCCGTTCCTTTTTCTTCGTTTTCGAGGCACGTGCCCTCACGATGTTTAATGCAATTGCCGGGGACTTTATCTCTTAGAGTTTTGTCGAGACGCGCAGACAGGGGCGGCGGCGCAGCGTTTTCCCGCGGGGGAAAGTCTCGGCCGTCGGCCGCCCGGGGCAATAAATTGGCGCTACTCGAATCAACTTTTGCATTACGGCTCGGGAGAGCTCGTTACGTCGCCCCGACGAAATCCTGTTAGCCGCGTTGCAACCGTAATGAACTCGTCCGGCACGAAAGGAACCGCGGACGGAAGCTCTCGGGGCTCGGGGAACCATTTAATGGGACGCCGGTCCTGTTTTCTTCGCTGAAACGTCGCGGATTCGTAATTAGCGACGCTCCGTATCACCGAGCCCGGATTAACCCTTCGAGGACGATGGCCGATAATCGATTTCCATTTGTATTCAGCCGCGAGTTAACCCCGTGCCTTATGATTTAAGTCACGGTGGCACGGGCCACAATCAACAACAACTGCAGTTCAACTACGAGCCCTGACTCGCGTTGTTTCCCTTTGTTCCGATCGAAGTACTCTCCGTGCCTCGCAAGTTGTTCCTATTGGTGTGCACTTGGCGTGCAAGTGGTCAGCACGTTTTACGACGAACAGGCCCCTACAGGTGTTTTGTGAAAGTCGCTTCAACGATGTCTTTTCTAATTGCTTCTTAGACAAAGGTCTGCGGCCTCAACAGCTGACCGTACTGTCATAAAGCGTGGACGTAAAGGTCCGCCACGGTCGCGATTTCACCCGCAGAAATCTAGCGACGCACAGTGCGTTGTCATGGGACAAAAATTAAAAAATAAACTTCCGTGTTATTATACAATGTCGTCTCTGAAGGGTTCTTTAATATACATTACTAAAATAAGAAGAGAGATTGGAACGAATAAACAATCGTTCACGTTGCCCTGTCACGTTGCGTGCGAGCCAAAAATTTCAGTTGAAATTCATCATCTAAGCGAGCTAATGTACGAATGTGATGAGGTTAAAATTTTGTATTATTTGAAATGGAACGTGTTTTTTAGGGTAAGTACTTCTAATATTTACACTGTTTTGATTCCAATGTTCTCTTTTTTGGAGTGGACTTACTAGCAGAAATTGCAACGCTTTTTGTAACTTTAACGGAGGTTTAGAAAAATATTCCTCAAAACTCTTCCATGGTTTTTATTGGAAAATATGCATACATGTATCCTGCAAAGGATTACACTAGAATTAGCTGCCCGAAAATTTTTAAACAATTTTTTCAGATCTTTGTTTTCATTTGTTTTGTTTTTAGTATTATTATTATTTATATTATTTATTGTATATATAACGTACGAAAATAACCACATTACTGAACAGTCGATTTTGGCTTTTGTCCCACTCGTAGTAATACATATGTATGTATAATCAATACTACCATAGACGGCCCGTCAAATTATATACAAAAATATACATTACCGTATGAAATTGTCAAAATGACCTTCATAGAGCTTCTCAAGGTTACAACAATATCAAACAAATACAATCATCATATACTCTTCGCTATACCCTATAACTTTTATTTGAAATATTTCTTTGTACCACTTATAATTTTTAAGATATGTAATTTTGTCCAAGAAACAGGCATTCCGACGCAACAGCACCCCTACTCCCAAAGTCGGGCAAAAATTTCATCCAAATAAAGTGGGGTTTTTCCAAGTGGGTTTTAAATCCACTTTATTCGAAATTTTTATTTGAATGAAATGTTTGCCAAACTCTGCCTACTTACTCCACATCGACGCACCCCGAGTACGTGAGTGGGGTCCGCGTCAGTGTCGCCAGATTAGGGCAATTGACATTTTTAGAAAAGAACAGGAGTGGATTTGAATCCGGGAAAAGAGGCAGTCAGGAGAAATGCAAAAAGCGGGGTGCCTTCACTGTCCTCAAGGACATTAGAAAGCGAGGAAAGGGCTCTGAGTCCTAGACGTGTGGTTTTTTTAGTGAGTATTGTGTCCCCCGAGTCCCACACTACCCCTGCTGGGTGTACGTACATAAATGTATTTTTCCCCACATCTTTAAAGAAGAAAAAACAGGGCAATCATGTGAAGGGGAAGGGTGGAATGGGAGACAGGTCTTAATATGAAGATAAATTAACAGTAATGTTAGTATGACGTCATACACAATACGTAAGTGACAAACAGCGAATACGTAAATATATTCTTCGCTATTTTTAATTAGTTTTTGTGAATAAGGTGAAGTGCCCTATGCCTGGACAGCATGTTTTTCTATTTTAAATTTTATCACTTTAAATAAACAAAAACAATTTCTTAAGAGTTTTAACATAGAGTTCAGAGTTTGTAAAGTAATTTAAAATTAAAAAAACATTGTTTAGGTTAATATCTTAATTGTATTAACAAGAATAATTCAAACCTATAGTTGGACATATTAAATCCAATCTAAGCTAGTACCTGGGCAGAAGTAAAGCCTATATCGGGACAAATTCAATTTACGAGTTGATCGAGCGAACATAACCTAAAACGTTGGTTGGTGGCGCTGTTGCGCATGACGAATAGAAGATGCTTTGCGTAATATGTAGTATTCTTATCATAGATTATCGTATTGTATTATTTAACCAAATATATATTTATTTTCATTTACTATTTTAATAAAACTTGTCATAATACAACTTTTAAGGTTAGGTAGTAATACTGATAGATTTAAGATGTAAACATAAAGTATTATTAACGTCACAACCGGAATACATCTTCTACATACGTTATTCAAGCTAATAGAAGACTAATTATACGTACATGTAGTTAAATAATTTGCAAACAATGCGTTGATTTTATTCACAAACACGTGTCCGGCTTCAGGCGTAAGCAAATTGCGTATAAGTTTAGAGTGGGACAGCTACTGTCATCACGTCCCAGTATGGAGTACTTATATTTGAAAACAGTCCTAATCTTGGACATCTAATATTTGGATTAATAATTATTATTTACGTTAAGCTTGATTGCCAATTTATTTAAAAATATCAATATTAGTATGCGTAATAATTATTTTTTGTCTGAGGGCTTAAATTATATCTTTTTTTCTAACAAAAGTTCGAACTATAAACGCGCATGATTCGCATGTAAATAGACTATTTTTTATACTGCTTTCAGATGAACTTTGAATTCATTTTTTAATTTCAATTGATGTCTCAATGAAATAATATTCACACCTACTTGTAGCTAAGGCCTCAGAATATATAATATAATTATTTAATCTCTTAATTACTGATTTTACTATGAAAATTCAATTGTCCAGATCTAGGTATCACTTTTGGACTGTCCAGACTTAGGGCACTTCACCTTACTTGATTTTTAAAGAACCACGGCGAAACACTGTGCAGAAGCGCAAGTAGAGGTAACAAGTACTGATCAGCCACTAACAAACTTGCACTCGGCTTCAGCGTTAAGTTGACTTTTATTATTGGCAATTTCGGACTTTTATTTGCCGCTCGGCGCAATAAATTTCAAAGTACGCGTCAAAAGGAGCGACTATGCAAATTATACTGTGGGTAAATGTCCACCGTTCGGCCCCGGGTATTACAGCCGCAGTCTGGCATAATGAAACCGTAACGTCCTTAACATAATTCTTCGGGAAGTTTTTAAATTTTCGCAGACCTTTCGACTGAAATATTCAGATCCAATTTATCGAGGAACATTAATATTGCAACCGCCGGGAGGACTTGAACTTCAACCGCTATCCGTGACGTCTCCTGGTAGACTCGGAGTCGCGGGAGATAATATTTCTCACGGAATATTAATAAACGATGTTATAACTTTTTCAACGAACCTGAACTTTCGTTTTATCGTCGTCGCGCTCACCTCCCGACGATCATTTCTCAAAGAACACCGAATCGAGAAGAAGCATCATAATTTCCTTTGAACAAGTTTGTACACCGAAGATTGATTAATTTTTCATTCAACACTTTTACCTACGTTGCCATTGTAATCGTCGCTTATTCTTTCGTACGGAACGAGCTCGATTTATGCATAGAACAAGATGATTGCAAAAGTTTATGTACAATTTTCAAATATCTCGGAACGTTAGAATAAAATTATAGGATTGAAATTGTTATTCATTCTATTTAATTGTAACTGTTTATATTAGGTATGCAAATAAGTTCTTTCCCCTATTTTTCTAAATTTAAGATTGTATTACATAAATCAGGCACAAGATTACGTCTCAAAGTAATCACCCTCATTCTCTGTAACCTTTTCTCAGCTGGTGGGCAAATTATAAATTCCATTCTTGAAGAATGTCAGTTGCTTGCTGGTTTTGAAAATATCAATACATTCTCGGATATCTTCTCCTGAGCTGAAGTGCTCCCCCAACAAGTGGTGTTGCAGACTCCGAAAAAGATGATAGTCTGACGGGGCGAGGTCGAGAGAGTATGCTGCATGTGGCAGGACTTCCCATCCCAACGCATAAATTGTGACCAGCGTTCCTTTCGCAACGTGTGGCCGAGCATTGTTCTCCTGCAAAATCACGTGTCTCGTTCCTTGCCCAGTAAACGGCCGTTTCTGCTCTAGCTGGTCGTATAAATTCATTAATTGATTTTGATAATATTCGGCAGTTATTGTCCTTCCAGGTGGAAGCAGTTCATAATGGATGATTCCTCGAAAATCCCACCACATAGACAGCAAAACATTTTTGCAATGCAAGTTCGGTTTTCCCACTAAAGCCGACGGTTCCCCAGGATTGACCCATGATTTCCGTCGATTAGGATTGTCATACAAGACCCATTTTTCATCGCCAGTAACAATTTTGTGCAGAAAACTTTTCCTTTTATGCCGTGAAAGCAAGGCAGCAGAAATCTCGAGTCTGTTTTTCTTATTCATTTCGCTTAATTCACGTGGGACCCATTGTCCTAACTTCTGTATCTCACCCAATTGTTTCAGTCGGATAGATACTGTTTGTCTGGTGACTCCCAATCTTTCCGCCAATTCTCCTTGCGTCTGGGTCGGACTTTCGTTGAGCAATTCCTCTAACTCACCGTCATCGAACTTTCTCGGTGCACCTGGACGATCGTCGTCTTCCAAATGAAAATTTCCGGCTTTAAATCTTTGGTACCACTTTCTGCATGTTCTGTAAGACATAGCGTTCTCTCCCAGTGCCGCACAAACCATTTCAGTAGCTTCAACAGCTGATTTCCTAAGCTGGAATGCAAAGAGTAAGTAGTAACGCAAATAATGCCTCTCGCACGTCATATTCTTTGAAATTGTTGCATAGGACTGGAAACTCTTAGAGCGCTCATTACGACTGTTCTTGAGGCTGAAAGGACGCTCTTTCAGATAACGCCACAATCGGGAAGTAATTCGAATTCAGTTAGAATTACGATCGTAAAAAAGAAAGAGGAAAGAGCTTATTTTCACACGAACTTCTGCAATCTTCTAACACTGTCCAATCGCCAATTAGGATTTCGATTCTCACTATGCAATTCTTATAGAGTTTTTCGTGCTGATTCCGAATCTGTCCTTAATTTTTCTCCTAGACGCACAGTTATTGAGAAATTCGAGTTTGGAAAAATGACCTATTTTTCAACTTTGAACAAATATTGTGATGTTATTATAAAATGTATTGAATTGAGCTTTACAGCAAAAGATTCCTTAGACTTTCCCGAATACAGTGATATCCAATATTAATACATTATGATTGTTTAAACATGTTTAAACGATCATTAAAGACGGAGAGACACCACTTTTGCACCAATTTTTGACGATATTTTTGAATTTATCTTAAAAAATAAGGGTCCAGCGGAAAATTGGACTATACCACGCGATAGAGCAGACTTTCATCTTGAGAAACCCCCCTTTGAAGTTTGAAACGTCGACGTTTTTATCGAACCAGAAAGCAAAATATCTTCGCCCGACACGAGCTGCCGCGGTGTCTCTCCGTCTTTAATGATCGTTTAAACATGTTTACACAATCATAACGTATCAATATTGGATATCACTGTATTCGGGAAAGTCTAAGGAATCTTTTGCTGTAAAGGTCAATTAAAAATATTTTATAATAACATCTAATATTTGTTCAAAGTTGAAAAATGTGTCATTTTTTCAAACTCAAATTTCTCAAAAACTGTGCGTCTAGGAGAAAAATTAAGGACAGATTCGAAATCAGCGCAAGAATCTCTATAAGAATTGCATAGTGAGAATCGAAATCCCAAAAAAAAGTTGAAGTTTCTTGGACCGTGTAATAAAACTTGTAAAATTATACGATTTCTTAAGCAGCCTGTATAGACATTAAAGTATGCAATGGCTATTTAAGTATCGATTCAGGACGACGTTGTTTCGTCGAATCATCGCATAATCGAACAAAATGTACACCGGGAAGATAATAAAGTCTAACAACGACCGAGCACGAACGAAAGGGAAACGGGACGACCGATTTCACTGCCTCCGCTACGTCGTTCACGGTTTCGATTATTCAGCGTCGACGATACTCAAACGGCGAATTCGAGCTATTAATGGCGCCACGTCGTCGTCGTCGTAAATGAAACCCCCTCGACTAGAGGAGATTCAATCGGAAGGAAATAGCCGTCGGCGAAAGTGAACGTAAAACAATCTTCTGCGTCGTAAAACCGGGGAACCTGCGACTTCTCCGCAATTATCATTATACGTACAAAGATTCCCTTCTCGCGCGTCTCTGCAATGATAGCTAAACCGAAAACTCTTTCTCACGATACCAGTAAGATGTTCGTACATTACTGAAAGTTTTTGCAAATATTTAATACTTGAACACTAATGGAAAGCTCAATTTCAACGTTTGCTGTTTGAGAAAATTTTCGAATATCATCGTAAGATAAAAAAAACCTTAAGCGGCCCTTAGGCGATCAATATTATCATACATGCATGGCACAATATATTGCTGGCTCTCTGACACGAGGCAATACTACAGTTATAAGCAAAACTGATCACACACACTTTAAATCAGAATAACTTTTTTATGAATGGACCAAACGACTTCAATTTCTCTGTAAAGCTAGGTGAATTAGTTTAGTAAATGACAGCTAAAAGATATGTTGAAAAAATGCATTTGATCGGAATCGTGACTACGACTTACGACTTTTTAGCTGGGCCAATAACGAAACTTTAAATAATGTGTTTGGTCAACTTGTATAAATTATATACGCTCCGAAAATTTCATTGAAATTGGTTAATTGGTTTACAAGTTATAATCGATCAAAAGTGGTAAAAACTGCAATTTTTTCTAGATTTTTGGCCTGTATACCACTTTTGATCGATTATAACTTGTAAACCAATTAACCAATTTCAATGAAATTTTCGGAGCGTATATAATTTATACAAGTTGACCAAACACATCTTTTAAATTTTCGTTATTGGCTCAGCTGAAAAAGTCGTAAAAATCAATTTTTACTATTGTTTTTCAGAATTCCCATCGAATGCATTTTTTCAACTTATTTTTTAGACGTCATTTATTAAACTAATTCATCTAGTTTTACAGAGAACTTGAATTCGTTTGGTCCATTCATAAAAAAGTCCAATAAGTTAGTGCACGAGTGATGATACTGCAGTTAACATGTGGAATAAAAAGAAAGCAAGTTGCGATACCATTGCATTAGTTATACCTTTAAAACAGAAGGAGAAAAAGAAGCGCAGGTGGATGAAAGAATGATTTAAAAAAAAGAAATGAGTACACTCATGAATATTTGTTCAGTGATCTAAGAATAAGTGAACCAACTGATTTTCGAAAGTTTCTGCAACTAGATGGTACATTATTTGATCAACTTTGGAGAATGGTTATACCTGAAATTCAAAAAAGAAATACTATAATGCGAGATGCTATCTTTTTCCTTCGCAGCCGTACTTGAAAATTAAATGTTCACTTTGCGACTGTGAAGATGAACTGAGCCAATATTACGCAATATTAACCATAGGAAGCAATATCTACGAGATTGTACACTAAAAATCAAACTCTTTTTGATTGACTCGATATATTGCGCAATCTTTCAATTTGATTTACAGACGATCAATATTATTGTACAGTATCAATTATTGCGCAATATATTGACGATAATATTGATCGTCTAGGAGCCGCTTTCGACGGATGTCCCATAACAAACGCTCTTGCAGTTTCCTAATTAAAAAATCGATAATGTCCAGAATACACAGGTGTTGTATTCGAAGCGCATTATTGTACTAGGACAGGGTCTTTAAACCGCAGAATTGAGATTAACGCTCCGTTCGGGGTCAATTACGGACATTTCGCACGTTGTTGTGCTGATCTGGACGTAGGCGGGCATAACGCTCGCAAGGAGTTTAACTGCGCGTTTCATTATTGCCGTTTAATTTCATTGGTACGGTCCGCGTGCCGCGCAATCCACTCGCCGCGCGATAACTCAATTTCCTCGGGGCCACTCTTTCCGTGTGTGTACGCGATTCACTGCTTCGCCGTATCGTATCGCAACGGCGGCGATTGTCCGCTTTTAATTTTAACCGCCGACCAACGCCCACACGGTTCCGCCCGAAGCACCGGAAGTTACGTCTGCTCGCCGGGGCCCTGTTAATTTTTAGATCTCTGACCGGGCTCTTCTGTTTCCTGGGAAATCAACGAGGCCGGGGAAACGAACACGATAAGGAGATAAAAAGAACGATCCCGTCGAGAATTCATGAACATGGACGTCTACGTGGAATTGTGAAAAGGATTGAATAGTGACATTCGCTCGAATTAATTATTATGCGATGATTAGTTTCGTTGGGGATTTTTATACAATCTCATGCAAATACGTTTTGTTTTTATTCTTAATGGATCAGGAAGGTTTGTGTGTATATTCTAAAAAAGGATTTCTATATATTTTTTGTGTCGCATTTAACTCCTCAGAATTGAAAAACTTTGAATTTATGTGCAACGTTTGCAAGCTATCTAAATGGACACGAATTTCGTCATTTCAGGGTTGCTAAAGTAATTAAAAATTACTGGAAGTAATTTAGAGTAAACTTTACTTTAGAGGACTCAAAATTAGTACCTTTCTCCTACGAATTATGATGTATTTGGTATGTAACCCAGTAGATTTGTACCCGGTGCGGATGCAGATCAAAGTTTCAATCTTCTAGGATCAATGGTGCAGGAGTTATGCTTGTTTAAAGTTGAGCAATCTGCAGTGTTTTTGACAGGTAAGAGCGCCGCCATATTGGTTTGTAGTGACGACCGCGGGACACTTACCTTGCCCCCCCTCGACCTAAGCCTACCCAACTCGGTAAGCGGCGTGCGACCGTCACTACAAACCAATATGGCGACGCCCTTACCTGTCAAAAACACTGCAGATTGCTCAACTTTAAACGACCATAACTCCTCAACTATTGATCCTAGTGGATCGAGACTTCTATCTGCATCCGCGCCGGGTACAAACCTACCGGATTGCATACCAAATACATCATAATTGGTAGGAGAAAGGTACTAATTTTGAGTCCGGTACAGTAAAGAGCAGCCGTAATTTACTGTATTATTGACACGAGACACTAGCAGAGTTTAAATATTCCTTTCGAGCACTATCGAGCGACGCAGACTCCGATCGACAAAGTCGCAGTTTTAATTGGGACCAGAGAGCCGAACAGTGTGCAAAGGACAACCGGCTCCAATTCCCGGGACTAAAGAAAACGATAATATCCGTGAAGGAAGACCAAAGGGATGGTAGGGGCTGGGAACGAAATAAAGGTAGCTATGGGGGATCGAAATGAGGGTGTAAGAAAATAGAAGTCGGGGTCGGCTAGGGTGGAGAACGCGGCGAGAAGGGGTTAAGGCTGGAGGGGTTGAGGAAAATGGAAGAACGAGGGAGAGCAAAATGGGGCCGTAAGAGTAGGAAGAATGCGAATAGAGGGGAGTGGGCAGAGGGGGTGTGGGAGATGGCGGCGAAACTTGTTCGAACTGCCGATGGGGGTGACATTTAACCGGGCACGCGGTGCGTGAACCGTGTGGAGTGCACCTAACAGGGTTTTACGAGTTCGAGGACGGGGTTGTGCGGGGTGTGTTCGTCGCAAGAGTAAGAAAGGAGGGTACACGTCGGAGGCAGCAGTCGCCGCGTCTCGAAATAAAGCGTTCTCCAGCTTTCTGTTTTCCTCTCCTAAGCTATGCCTCCCTCTTCCTCGCTTTTTGCCGTCGCTAAAAACTTTGATACCTTTTTAGGGGGGCCAGGGCGAGAGGGGGAGGTATTGTTTCCAGGGCGCGAAGAAGAGGGAGGGGGGCGAAACGAGAGAATCGTTGGCTAAAGAGGGTTTCGCACCGGCGAGATAAGCCAAAGGGGTGGAAAACGACCGGCACACCGGCACTCGACTGCCGATAAGAGCAATCCTGAGGGTGCGTTCACACCAAACTTAGGCTTAGCCGCGAAGACAACGGGGACCGGTAAATTTCGCCGTGATACCGATCCACGCGGATACGAATAAGAATTCCTTGTTATCTTCGCTGGCATCCGGCTAACGTACGGATCCCGCTCTTGTGTCTCCCTGCAACCGTAAGAAACGAGCGACCGAAGATGGCTCCGAACTTCCGATCGATTCCATCTAATCCTCTAATTCCTCCGGTGATCGACGAGGTCCGAGAGTGAGCGGAAAATCGCGCGGGTCCTCGGAGTCAGCTGGTGAAACGGGAGTGGATGGTTTTTCTTACAAGTTGAGAAACTTGATGTTTGCAATTACACTATCCAACAGCCAAAAAGTATTTCGATTCCCACTATACGATTCTTATAGGGTTTTTCGCGCTGATTCCGAATTTGTCCTTAATTTTTCTCCTAGGCGTACAGTTTTTGAGAAAATTAAGTTTCAAAAAAAGACTTGTTTTTCATTTTTGAACAAATATTGTGATGTTATTATTAAAAGATATTGAATTGTTCTTTACAGCAAAAGATTCTGTAGACTTTCTCGAATACAGTGACATCCAATATTAATACATTATGATTGTTTAAACATGTTTAAACAATGATTAAGGACGGAGAGACACCATGTATGCACCAATTTTAGAGGATATTTTCAATTTATCTCAAAAAATAAGGGTCCTGCGGAAAATCGAACTATACCACGTGATAGAGCAGACTTTTATCTTGAGAAACCACCGTTTCAAGTTTGCGTGGTCGACGTTTTTTTCGAACCAGAAAGCAAAATATTTTCGCCCGACATTAGTTGCCACTGGCGGTAACTCATGTCGGGCGAAGATATTTTGCTTTCTGGTTCTGTAAAAACGTTAACTTTTCAAACTTCAAAGGGAGGTATCTCAAGATAAAAGTCTGCTCTATCGCGTGGTATAGTTCGATTTTCCACGGGACCCTTATTTTTTGAGATAAATTGAAAATATCCTCAAAAATTGGTGCAAAAGTGGTGTCTCTCCGTCTTTAATGATCGTTTAAACATGTTTAAACAATCATAATGTATTAATATTGAATATCACTGTATTCGGAAAAGTCTACAGAATCTTTTGCTGTAAAGAACAATTCAATATCTTTTATAATAACATCACAATATTTGTTCAAAGATGAAAAACAAGTCTTTTTTTAAAACTCAATTTTCTCAAAAACTGTACGCCTAGGAGGAAAATTAAGGACAGATTCGGAATCAGCGCGAAAAACTCTATAAGAATTGCATAGTGGGAATCGAAATACAAAAAAAAAAGTTGAAACTTGTTGGACAGTGTTATTATACAGCACAGTAGCGAAAGTTATTAGGACATTCCTTAAAACAGTCTGTCGTGCTATTGAATACTAACGGAGAATTTTCGCGATAACAACAATTCCGAGTGCCTGTGTAAATCGGTAACCACGTACGAGCCGTTCCGCGCAAAAAGATAATAGGGTGACTTGCAACACCGGCCTCTTTGTGGAAAAGCAAGGCAGAACGGAACATTTCAGCGTTCCGCGCAAAGAGAAGGATAAAATGTGCACGGCAGGAGATTTAATGATTCAGTGATAGAGATCTGAAGAGGGTTGCGCGCGTCTGCCATCCGGAGCCGACGATTGGGGAAACGATAGAATGAGCAAATGCGCACTCGATAAACATCAACGCGGTCGAGGAGACAAATATGGCGCGTTATCTTCTCCCCGATCACCGCGAAATGGGATTCGGGGTAGTCGTGGATTGTTAACAGGCTTCGCTGTAATTTCTTTATGGCAAAAACTCTGGAGAAGATGTTCCACAAGTTCTACTTCATGTTTTAACGCTTCGCATCTTGAACAATGCTTAATTGATATTGATCATAAGCTAAAAGCTGATTAGTGTTGACAACCTTGAGCCTAATACATCAGCGATAGAGTTCAGACTTTAGTGTGTAGATGTGTCCCAGTTTGCACTACTTGACACTTTATCATTAGTAGCTCTAATAGCCGGATATCTGAAGACTTTTTCTTGGAGGGACCTTGAACTAGGACTCACTAAGTTGCTATGACTTCTAAGTCCTCTGCGTCTCTCAACCTCAATCCTTCATTACCTGATGAGATTACCAGGTAATCAGGAGACCACTTTTAAGGTGTGGCTTCACTAGTGCGTGACTCTTGACACTTGACTAGATGAAAATAGCTCATACCAGCAGCAATTTGTGTAGATGTTGATCATAACTTCGAGACACAGCGCTGACCTGACTCAAGCACCGTTTTATGAGGGATAACTGCCTGTCCAAATAATGATCATAGGTGCTCGATATCTGTAATGTCTCTATGAGCAGCGATGTAACTTGACAATCTGATAAAGCTTTATCGATAGAATAAGTGTAGAATGTAGTATCTGTAGCTATTTATATGTAGACTTAAAGTTCTCTTGTAGAAGATAGTACAGGGATATAAAAAGCGATCGATAAGACGCGCGGAATCTACGTTTTCAAGATAAATTCGAGCGTTCTGCGAAGTCCTACAGATAATCGAGGCAATTACTCAGTCGAATGGCCGATGATCCTCCATTTATCGGGGAAGTCACAGTATATAAATTTCGAAGTAACGATCGGCCGATTCAACTGTGTTCGCAGTAAAAACTATGGAAACTGTCATTTTGCGCTAGCAGCCTGGTTATGGAAGATTGTACGAGAGTTGGTCCATCAAGTCGTGCCAGATGGAAACCATTTCATACACATATCGTGTTCCAGGAGGGTTGGCTGTATTCAGAATTGGTCAAAAATTTTATTTAAATAGAAACTTCGAATAAAGTGGGCTTTTTTCCAAGTAGGGTTTTCAATTCACTTTATCCGAAGTTTATATTTGAATAAAATTTTTGCCCAACTCTGGCTATACAGGGTGAATACGATAAAGCAGGACACCTAAATATCTCCGTTACTTTTCGTTGTACAAAAAATCTTCGTAGGACAAAGTTACACTGTTCGAAGGGCCACATATAACGGTGTAAGGGAAAAAAATTTCAAGGTAATTTTTATGAGATTTCAAGGTTATCCATGTTTTTCTAAATGGAATGAGGTATTTTTTAATATATCAATCGATGCAGCTGGGCATTCGTTATAAAAAAGTACTAACCTATGTATGTCGAAAAGTTAGTAGTTCAGGAGATATTTCAATTTAAATAACTCTAAAATACCATTACTGTCGTACTAAGACGTTAGTGTTTACTTACTTGTGTAACAACTACTTACTTACTTGTGTAATAACTGTATTTAAGTCACCACTGTCTAGGGTTGCCAGATCTTCTAAATGTGATACAGTCAGCGGCAATATAAAGTGGACACTCTTAAAAATCGCATAACTTTTTAAAAATTGGTCCAAAGGACTTGAATTTTGTTAAGATATCAAACCGACTAGTTCGCTAGAGAATAAGTAAACAAAAATTTATTACGATTGCAATTGATAGGAATTATACAAAATTTTAAAAAATGATGTTTTGTCAACTTTTTTATCTGGACCTGTAACGATAATTTAAAAAATGCGTTTTATAGATTTCGGTAACTTATATGCATATTGAAAGTTTCATCGAAATCGGTCAACATTGCACTGAGATACAAACGTTTAAATTTACCGAAATCTATAAAACGCATTTTTTAAATTATCGTTACAGGCGCAGATAAAAAAGTTGACAAAACATCATTTTTTAAAATTTTGTATAATTCCATTCCATTCCATAAACAAATTTTAAAAAATGAAGGTGACCTCGATACCTCTAAAAAAATGACATAAAAACAAAATTTTGTTTTGGCATCGTGTCAGCCCCATTGTACCATTCAACTTTGTCCTTACCATATTTTACGTATCTTTAGAAACAACAAAGATATTTGAGGTGCAACCGTTAGGTGACTCACCCTGTATACATAATTGCAGTTTTCACTACTTCTTCTATATTTAGATAAAACATTTCTAGCAACCCCTGTCCTCCACAATTGTCTCCCGCCGTTGTACAAGCAGGTGGATTCTCGCAAAACAAAATCTGGAGATCTCTGAAAATCGGGAACGAACTTCCGCAGGACAATACGAAACAAGACAAAACGATTTCTACAAACGCTTAAGCTCGGGCGACCCTTAAGTGATTCCCGTATCAGCGAATCAGTGGCGCGCAAACCGAGCGTCCCTTATCTCGTGCAATAGTAGAGGGGACGTTCCGCCTGGATCGCGGGGCCATTATTAACGAGCGGTTCAGCTGGCCGAAAGATAAAAGCCCGAGGCCCATTAGCTCCGGCCTTGGCCAATTACGCAAAGGAGAATAGCTTCTCGGGTTCGGCGTAGTCGTGTTCATCGTCTCGAAGAACCGCGAGCAGAGAAAACGATCGACCGCATCACTCGCGCGGCACACTGGTGCACGGTTAAATTTACATTGCCGGCATTATTCGAGAACTCGACCCGTAACGATCATCAGCTGCCCGGCATTTTCGGGTTCTCGCATACATCTGTGATCATTCCAGTGTGTCTTTCCGGCTTCACTGAAATTGATAATTTTGAGCGGCGCAAGTTCCTTTGTGACATCTAGGGGTGTGCGAGAACCCGAAATATCGGGAGCCCGATGGTCGGGACGAGTCGAGAAGAGGTAGAGTCGGGTCGGGTCGGGTTCCCGAAAATTTCGAGATTCCCGAAGAAATCGGGTTCCCAAAAATTTCGAGAATATGACATGAGACACTCTTGAAAAGAATTCGTGATGGACAACATTCTATCAATCTCGAAAACATCTAGAATAAAAAATCCGAAACTATGAATGTATTCATTAAAACGAATATAAATTAGGGGTGTGCGAGAACCCGAAATATCGGGAGCCCGATGGTCGGGACGAGTCGAGAAGAGGTCGAGTCGGGACGGGTCGGGTTCCCGAAAATTTCGAGATTCCCGCAGAAATCGGGTTCCCGAAAATTTCGAGAATATGACATGAGACACTCTTGAAAAGAATTCGTTATGGACAACATTCTATCAATCTCGAAAACATCTAGAATAAAAAATCCGAAACTATGAATGTATTCATTAAAACGAATATAAATTAGGGGTGTGCGAGAACCCGAAATATCGGGAGCCCGATGGTCGGGACGAGTCGAGAAGAGGTCGAGTTGGGACGGGTCGGGTTCCCGAAAATTTCGAGATTACCGAAGAAATTGGGTTCCCGAAAATTTCGAGAATATGACATAAGACACTCTTGAAAAGAATTCTTTATGGACAACATTCTATCAATCTCGAAAACATCTAGAATAAAAAATCCGAAACTATGAATGTATTCATTAAAACGAATATAAATTAGGGGTGTGCGAGAACCCGAAATATCGGGAGCCCGATGGTCGGGGCGAGTCGAGAAGAGGTCGAGTCGGGTCGGGTCGGGTTCCCGAAAATTTCGAGATTCCCGAAGAAATCGGGTTCCAAAAAATTTCGAGAATATGACATAAAACACTCTTGAAAAGAATTCGTGATGGACAACATTCTATCAATCTCGAAAACATCTAGAATAAAAAATCCGAAACTATGAATGTATTCATTAAAACGAATATAAATTAGGGGTGTGCGAGAACCCGAAATATCGGGAACCCGATGATCGGGACGGGTCGAGAAGAGGTCGAGTCGGGACGGGTCGGGTTCCCGAAAATTTCGAGATTCCCGCAGAAATCGGGTTCCCGAAAATTTCGAGAATATGACATAAGACACTCTTGAAAAGAATTCGTGATGGACAACATTCTTCCAATCTCGAAAACATCTAAAATAAAAAATCCGAAACTATGAATGTATTCATTAAAACGAATATAAATGATTACTGGGTTCTCGAAATTTTCGGGAATCCTGATAAATTCGAGAATCCCGATTTTTTTCGGGAATCCCGATAAATTCGAGAATCTCGAAATTTTCGGGCACCCGTCCCGATCCCTAAAAAATGTCGTGTTCCCGTCCCGACCCGATATTTTGGGTTCTCGCACACCTCTAGTGACATCTTCTCATGAACGAGTAATGCCTCTAATTTTAGTGAAATTTAACCGTGCACTACTGTATCGTGCGTCTCGGTGGTCGGACAAAGTGTCGCCGGGGCCGAGATTGAATAGAAGAGCCGCGGAGGCAGAAAGCGCGGCGGAAAACGATTGCGGGGCGAGGAACGAGAAGGGAAGTGGGGGCGACGTAGAAACACAGAGAGCGAACGCGACACAGGTTGAGAAAGAGAGAGAGAGAGAGAAAGAGCAGAGAAAGTACACGGGGGACAGAGGAAACAAGAAAGGGAAGCTGGGCTGTGTCGTATCGTCGCGACGACGGATGTAGAAAGTGAGAGGGGTTGAACATGCACAGATAGCTAGAGCAAGGGGAACCCGCGACAGACGGATAAAGATGGGCGTTGGAATAGGGACAAAGGGAGGGAACAGCGGTAGGGGCCACGGAGAAAGAACGAAACAGCAAGAGAAAGAGCCTTGTGTCGAGAGGGAGAGGACGGATAGAATCCCGGAAAAAGAAATGAAAACGAGCAGAGAGTCGCGGATGGATGGTCGGATAGAAGTCGCGTTGGAAACTTGCGAGGAACGGGGTACAGAGCCAACGGATAGAAAGTTTCGAGTGGGGTGAGGGGAGGGAGAGGGACAGAGAGATAGATGGATAGATGGATAGAGAAGGTAGGAGGAGGGGGTATGGCAGAATGAAAATGCAGATAGAAGCATGGGGAGAGAAGAGCACGCGGAGGGAGAGAGAGAAGGATCGTAGATGATATCGAAGCAGGGTTCGCGCAGCAGAAATACAAACAGGGTTGTATTGTAGTCCAACGGCATTGTCTGCGGGCGTGCGGAGACCTACGCAGCCTCTCTGCCCCCTCCCCCACCGCCATCTCTGCCGCCCCCCTCCTTAAAACAAAGCCTCTCCAACAGGGCTGCCAACAGGGGAATGCACAATTACATACACGGCCGCCTACTCCAGACTGTCCTAAGAAGCTTTAATTAACGAAGGCTTGCGGCCTGCCCCCCTCTCCCGCCCCCTACTACCCGACAACCAAGAGCCGCGCATCGCACGAAAGTGAACACGGGAAGCGTGCAAGGGGGTCCGAAGGGGGAGAGGGGCCTTTAGGCACCATTCGCACGCTCGCACCGGGAAGTGCGTAACGACTTTACGATCGACTTCCGCGTGAACGGCCTCGCCAGCCCTTTTTCGACCGAATCGAGAATCGCCTGCAATTATTTCGAGCGACGGGGTGTCGGGGGATACAGGGGGAGGCAGAGAGGGTTGTAGGATCGAGGTATTGATTGTACGCGTAATGCGTGCGGCGTTCGAATGCGGGCGAGGTGAAGAATGCGGCGGATTCGGGGGCGCGACGATGAGGTCGACTCTCATTCGACTTTGCGGAGGTCGTGGTCGCGATAATGCAATTAATGATTTGTCCTCTTCTTGCCTCGCTCTTCGGACTTTGACCACTGCTATCACGGAATTTTTTCACATGCCTCATGTCAAAATGACATCGTCGCACACACGTGGCGAGCGTCATTGAGAATGAAATTATCGAGTCGAATGACTCTCAATGTCAACCACCTTCGAGACAGACCGAAGCGCGATGGTAATCGCAGTGCAACTGCGAAGTACAGTGTCGTTCGTAGGGTCACCAGTGCTTAAACCGGTCGGCGCGCACGGCCACAAACGAAACCGTTCTCCCGTGCAACCGCAATAAGTATTCCCGCAAGCTGAGAGCCACTTATTAAGATGCTCAGCATAACGTAGCATTAGGATTGTCAGCCTGACATTACGTCGATCCGTAAAAAAGCGGGCTACTTAGGGTTTACGGGGACTTGAACTTCCTTCTGGTTGGACTGTCTTAGAGCTGGTTGACCATAATGCCTCGGAATTCTTCAAGTCTCCTAGGGAGTTTTCGATGCAGACTAACTGTGTATTTTCTATCATGGCAACGCAGAGTGGCCTGGAAAACGCGGAAAAGTGGCAGAAATTCAATCTCTGAGCATTAAGTGTACAGGGTTATCCAAAATAGACTATAGGACGTTTTTTTTTAAATAAAAAACATACTATTTTTAATTTTATTCGTTTTTTTAATTTAATTATCAGGTATCATCTATGAGAATTATGTGTGGAAGACGATATCTGTCAAATGACCATCACGACCATGTTTACAGACATCAATTCGAAGAAATGGTCAATTCTTGAGAATAACGTGGAATTGATGTTGATGGGTCATTAGCAACACTTTCACGAACAGCAGCAATGTTTTCATTCGAACGAGCTGTTTTTGGTCTGCCAGACTTTGGTTTATCATGAACAGATCCAGTTTCATCAAATTTTAACCAAATATCGAATTGTTTGATCTGATAGACGATTATGTATGCCGAAAAAATCACGTAATTTTTTATTGAACATTGATTTGCAAAATAAACTTTAATAACTTTAATACGCTCTTCAATCGCATACGATTCCATTGTTAAATTATTTAAATAAAAATAAATTTTAAAAAAATACCACGTTTTTAAAACGGACTAAAAAGTATAAAATAAAATTTTAAAAAAAGGCTACGTTTAAAAACGGACTAAAAAGTATAAAATAATTTTTTCTAGCCCCATACAGATTCCTAACCCCGTACAGATAAAACGAAAATTAATGATGATTTTGGCGCACTGGTTCGATCAAGTATAAAAGATACACACTATTTGCAAATTTTCACAAAACCTATTTCAACGTTTCGGTCTTAATGTAGACCATTTTCAAGAAATCTCTAAAGAATTGCGTCTGTAAAACAATAAATGTTACAAGAACAACTTTTTCATTTATATCGATTTAAACTAATGTGAGAAAAAAGCTACTTACTTGCGTAGTGCAAAATAAACTTAATGATTCATATTTTAAACTTTTCAAAAGACACGTGTTGGTGCTGTGGCAATGAACAGATTGCCCTGAAAATTTGTGATTGTGAATTTTGAATAGCTATGAAAATACTTGTAAGATTTAAAACGAAAAACGTGGGCGCAAGATAAAACATAGTAAGGAGTGTAGAGAGTAGCTGTCGCTGAGAAAACTCGCAAAACAGTTCATATCATTTGCATGCAAAATTTGTACCGAACAAACAGACAAACAAGAAAACGAGGTAATGAAAACGTGGTAAAATTGTCTATCATTGTAGGTTAGAAATACAAGAAAGTGACAAGGAACAAACAGGGCGTTTGACAGATATTCTCATTCAACATCCTAAAGGTACTTTTGGATAGCCCATTACGAACATTTATTCCTTAGCGATTTGTTTTCAGGAAAACTGACTATTGCACAACGGCTGAAATAAGGCACTGTTCCCGTAATTAGTTCGACGAAAGTGCGAATGCGTGTTGGGCGCCTGAAATAAATATCTAGCAACGATGTGTATCTCAGCCGCGCCTTTTTCGTCGCCCGGCGGTGCACGCGCCGAGCACGGAACAGGTAATAGAAATTTCGCGTGATAACTGAGAAATTTGCAAGAGACCGTGCGAAAATTGTGGATATCTTAATTTCCAGTTCGTGTCCACGGCGCTGATCGCGACGGAGACGAGGCGACACGCGAGCAGAACTGCTGGTCGCGTGTTCTCTGCGACCCGTGGATGCAACGTCATCGTCGACACCTGTTTCCGGGTATGCCTTACCGATCCACCGTGCTCGATCACGTACACGAGGTCGCATGATTCATACTCGAGCCTTGTCACCGACAGACTGGAGATCCTCCATCCGTCCGAACATGTTCCGCGACTCGATCGTGGCCGAATCATTGCCGGTGACACTGTTACACTGCGGACAACAGTGCTTGGTTTAATACAGTCGTCGCGGAAAGTATGTAGACATGTCCCAAAAATGCATATTTTCTATTTTGAATCAATAATTTAGGAATTAATCGGAAATATATGTATATGTTATTTAATTGTAGTACAAACTAGTATGTGTAGCATCAAAGATGACATAAAGTTTATAATAATGACAGAAAAAATTAAATAACTTTTTATCGATTGCGGAAAGTATGCTGACAGCATTGAAAATTCGTAATTGGGTGTATTCTTAACAATAAAACGATATAATTAATATGAGGTTTGATGCCCTTTGTTTCTTATGACCTCTTCAAGTCTTATAGTCATACTTTCAAACAATGTATTTATAACATTTTCGTCAATACTATTCCAAGCTCTCAATTGTGCTTGTTTAAAAACTGATTTATTACACGAAATGTCTCACTTACACTTCGATCTAAGTGATCCCACAGGTGATCAGTTAGATTTAAATCGTGTCAACATACTTTCCGCGGCGACTGTACGACTAAAACTGTAAAACTTAAATTTGCACGGCTCATCCCCACTCTTCCCCTACCACTTATTGTTAGTGTCTCTCCTTTCGGAGTCGTCAGATTAAGACTTGTCTCCCACTCTACTCTCCCTCTTCTACGGCGTTAGTCACGTGAGGCGTTTGGTCTCTGTCGTGCATTTGTCACAATTTTCCCCTCGAGTCAATTCCCCCGATCTGGCGACACTCTGTCTCTTTCCTTCGGTTAAAGTCACCTCCCCATTTAACCCTTGTTTAATCAACCAAAATGTATAGATTATTTAAAACCATCTTGTATTTAACATGTTTGCACAAATTCCCATTATTTATAAGACTAAAATTAATATTTCAGCGAGTAAAGAACGGACATTCGGAAAAACTTTGTAATATTTAGAGGAAGATGAACAAATTATTGAAAGAAACACAGTAAATGAGTACCCAGGTACCCGGTTGACTACACAAGGGTTAAGGCGGTGGACTCGTTCCCAGGATTGCAAGGATGCGTGATTCGCCTTCTCATTTCTCGATAATACAAACACAGGGGTTGTCAGTAGTAAAAAACGCTAGATAAAAGACCTATATAGGGTGCTATCTCCCTCAAAAGTCCTATTTTTTCATTTACGAGGCGTAATTTGCATTATTCGACAGCATGTAGCTATGAAAATATGAGATTGTTGCATATGAAATGTCCGATTTTAGAATGCGACTCTTATAAAACGTTTCGATCAAGAAATGTTGTTACAGTCTTATTATGTATAAAACTTTATTATGTATAAAACTTTGAGGTAGAAAGCTAAACCTTAACACTAAATGACCGCTTCCAAATTTTTTTATTTCACAATTCATGAAATTATAAAGATGCTTTCATAAGAAATGATTTAATAAATATCTTTATTAGAGCACATATTATAATAAGAACCGCGCGAAGTCTAAATAAATTAATTCTTGCCATTTTTATAAGGCAACCACGTGCTTGTTGTTTTTATATTTCGGTAGGTTTAGTGTTAATATCCTATGTTCAATTTTAATTTAGATATATAATTTTACTTTTAAATCAAGTTTATTTCAACGTTAACCAATACGATTGTCGTGTATTCCCAACAATGCAAATTACGCTGTCGAATAATACAAATTATGCCTCATAAACGAAGAAATAGGACTTTTGAGGGAAATAGCGCCCTAGATAGATCTTTTATCTAGCGTTTCTGACTACTGAGAAACCCCATCTTTGCATTATCGAGAAATGAGAAGGCGACTCCGAAAAAGGAGTCTATTTCCTTAAGCAGCCGCAGTCGGGATCGAATCTGGTTACCTGTGCAGATTGAGACTCGCCCGATGCTATCAGTCATCAGGATAAATCATCATTGACGATCAAAAATCGCGGCTCGGTAAGCGGGCGCGCCCGCTCAGAATTACGATTCCCACTGAACGATCAATTCCTGGCGCGATGGCTGCAATCTCGTGGGTGTAACTTACGATTATAGCGAATTGTGTTGGCCACGTCGTTGCAGTGTTGCACTCTAGAGCGCTCGAAATTGTTTAACTTGATTTAAACGCGCTAGGTCCCGTGTTGGGGAACCGTTTGAAAGTTTCGAAGTAACGAGAGAAATTGAGTGTGTGCTTTTCAGTCTATCCCAAACAAGTGTTACCTTATGCAAAGAGCTAGCTTTAACTAATTTCGTGACGTAAAATTCGTTTAATTAACTCCACCATTTTCATGGACATGGCTGATTGTGGTCGTCACTATAAGTGGTAAAATGGTGGCGTCGGAACACGCTCCGCGATAATGCGATATCACAGGGGAAGGCGAAATTGAACGTGCAAACGGCGTTATCAGGTCATCCGAGGATCGCGGGGGTTCACGATCTAACGATGACGAATAATTCTCGTGCAGTATCGTTTCCTCTAATTCCAGATAAACAAGCAGATTGCCTTGTTCCCGGCGGAGCGGCTCGGTGAAACGTGAATTCCCGGTAGGAAACACGTCGACTTATGCAGGATGTACCATTGACGGTGCAATTTCCAGACGAGCCGCGATAGAATCGCGGACGATTTGGCAGCGTTTGACATTTCGTCGGGCTCGGAACGTGTATACGAGACACGGTAGACGGCTCGGATTGGGGTGTCGCGGGGAGAGGACGAAAGGAACAGGGAGGCAGAGAGACGGCGAGAGGGGGAACGGAGAGGGGAAAAGAAACCAGCCAGTCATTATGCAGAAGAGTGTACATTATTAACGTACGTCGTGCCGACTGACAGACGTAAGGGGTTTTAACGAGTTCCGGCGATTGTTCACGACGATAGAAGGAACGACGAAAATACAAGCCCGGCCAACGAGTGCCTGGACCAACGATTACACCACCGCGCCTAGACGTTTTATTGCCTCGTTTATTGTGACCCTTGATTCACCGTTACCACCGGCCTCAATTACGATTCTTACACACTTTATGCTCGAAATAAATGACGCGATTTTGACCGGCCTTTTTATTGCGCCCGTAATTCCGTCGCGATTACGAGAGACCGAGGGGTTGGATCGAAGGCGGGACGAGAATCGAAAGAGGCTCAATCTGCGATTTGAGAGGCATTGATTGAGACTTTTTCTGCGTTCGAAATTACATAGTAATTGAAGGGGTGGATGGACAAAGGTGTCAAGTTTGTTTTCCGTAAAAGAGTTTTTAACAAAATATGTGATCCTTTTTTGATGAATGAAGATAATTGTTATATTTTCTTGTAAGGTTGAAGTACGGATGTATGCGTGTTGATAGGCAGCCCTATATATGATTAAGTTTATAAAATAGAGAATCGCAAAGAACAGAAGACTTGTAAAATTTCAATCGCCAACGAATTGTAAAAAGAAGGCAGATCGAAACGAGCGCCCGCGAGAATCACGTCTGTCAACGATTGGTTATCCGTGCGTCTTACGGTTTTTTACAAATTAATACAGCTTATTCCTTACAATATATTGTTATGGTTAATCTCTAATACAAGAAAATATAATAATTATCTTTATAATAATTCTTTATAATAAATTCTTTATAATAAATCTTTATAATAATCTTTATAATAATTATATATATATATATACAGGATGGCCCACATAACTCTGAACAGCTCAATATCTCCGTTACTTTTCGTTGTACAAAAAAACTTCGTAGGACAAAGTTACACTGTTTGAAGGGCCACATATAACGGTGTAAGGGAAAAAAAATTTCAAGGTCATTTTTATGAGATTTCAAGGTTATCGATGTTTTTTTAAATGGAATGAGGGATTTTTTAATACATCAATCGATGCAGCTGGACATTCTTTATAAAAAAGTACAACCTATGTATGTCGAAAAGTTAGTAGTTCAGGAGATATTTCAATTTAAATAACTCCAAAATACCATTACTGTCGTACTAAGGCGTTACACAAGTAAGTAAACACTAGCGCCTTAGTACGACAGTAATGGTATTTTGGAGTTATTTAAATTGAAATATCTCCTGAACTACTAACTTTTCGACAAACATAGGTTAGTACTTTTTTATAAAGAATGTCCAGCTGCATCGATTGATGTATTAAAAAATACCTCATTCCATTTAAAAAAACATCGTTATATGTGGCCCTTCAAACAGTGTAACTTTGTCCTACGAAGTTTTTTTTGTACAACGAAAAGTAACGGAGATATTGAGCTGTTCAGAGTTATGTGGGCCAACCTGTATATATATATATTTGTAATTTATTTTTGTTATTATCTTCATTCATTAAAGAAGGACAACATACTAAAAACTCTTTTCAGAAAACAAACAATTTGTTACTTGACACCTTTATCCATCCACCCCTTCAATTCTATTATAAGCTCATAGATGTAAAATCAAAGATATCTTTCGTCTGAATATTCACAAATCTCCGTCTGAGATTTACAAAAACGTCTTCCTCTGTCAACCGTCACATTCCAAATCCAATCAATCAACATCTGAAAGCTAAAATCAATAACGGTAACGACGCACAGTGGAACCTTTCGTCCAAATCGGAGACAAAATCAAAGAACTTTCGATAGAAATGAGGTAGAGCGATTAAATTTTTTTTAAATTATAGCTGAAACTTGGCAGAATACGGGAAAAATAGGGAGATTATGGTACGAACATCTTATAAACTTGAGAAAATCCGTTAAACTCTCACAATTTCAAGAAAATTGCGGTTTTTTCAATAACACGGGCGGAAAAATTTTTTTAACATGCTGCACATCATTTCCTGTAGATTTTTTTACGCTGATTTTAAATCTGGTCTCAAAATTTGTCTACGACCTCAGGATTTTACAAGAAATCGATTTTTGTGAACGAATTGTTTAACGAATTTTCTCAAGGTTATAAAACGTTCGTACCATAATGTTCCTATTTTCCCCATATTCTGCCAAGTTTCAGCTTTAATTAAAAAAAAATTGCATCGCTCTACCTCATTTCTATCGAAAGTTCTTTGATTTTGTCTCCGATTTGGACGAAAGGTCCCACTGTACGACGTCGCGTCGTTATTGTTCCTAATATAATATCTACATTCAGCGGAGTTCACAACGGCATCACCACCCTACATAGATGTCTCAATAAAGAGCCATTACGTTATTCAGCAGTTCGACATCGTGTTTGTAATTAATAATGCACAATTAACAGAGACACGAATTTCGGCCAGTTTTCGCGATTCTGGTCCTCCGTGCGGCGACAGTAAAGTGGCCACTCGAGAAGCCTGAAACCTCTTCAGCAACGGTAATCTCCCTCGAGTGATTCGTTCGGTCTGTTCGGAACAGAAGCTCCGCGGAAAGGTGTCGGGGCCCTCCTCTCCGCCTCGTTTTCCCGGCTTGGTATTCCGTAAACGGCGTCGCGTGTGAATTCGTCGATGGTGCCGAGTGTCAAGTGCGCGTCTTCGGGCGATCGTACGTGAATCTACTGCGGAAGACTGTGTAGCCTCGTGTTTCACGGGGTTCAGGAGTCGATTGTGAACGTTTGTTTCGTCACGTTCGACCTTTCCTGGACACCGGCAGCCAGCCAGAGTCACGAGAGACAGAGAGACTAGGGAACGATGCGACGGGTCCCGTTCCAGCTTTTATACGAGAGGCCTCTTCTAATGCAGAACGCATTGCGTGCGACCGTTTTACCACCGCAAAATCGCTACGTGGCAATCAGGGGACGCGAGCGTGCCGCGATATCGAATCGGAACGACCGAGCCAGGGATCCCCAGGATCCAGCCTCGGGGAATAATCGAACGATTTATCTGCCGTCGATGCCTGCTGTTTCCGATTTCTTCGGCATCCGCAGATCCCCGATATCCTATGCGCGCGGAATCCACACGGTCGCCAGGGGAACGTAGGAATATCTCTGTTAACTCTCGCACAGCTGTTGACGGGTCTTCCTAGACCAGATTAGACGTATAGTCTTCGTCATCGTCAATACAATAAACGCTGTTTTAATAAAGCATCTAGTAATGCTTAGAAGTAAATTAAGATTGGAAATGGTAAATAATCCTAATGAAGAGACAACAAGATCAGGAACAACTCTCGATGCAGTATTTGCAAGACATTTAGACAAAATTGAATCAAGAATGTTTATATCATATTTTAGCTATCACAAGCCCATTGTTTCAATGATAGACTCATAGAAAATCATAGAAAAAATAATGAACGATCAAAATTCGCGACGCAAAGAAGGAGAGCGTATGGGAAAGAAAGAGACATAGTTCGTAGCATTTCCCATACGCTCTCCTTCTTTGCGTCGCAAATTTTGATCGATCATTATTTTTTCTATGATTTTCTATGATTCTATCATTGAGACAATTGGCTTGTGATAGCTGAAATATGATATAAATATTCTTGATTCAATTTTGTCTAAATGTCTTGCAAATACTGCATCGAGAGTTGTTCCTGATCTTGTTGTCGCTGCATTAGAATTATTTACCATTTCCAATCTTAATTTACTTCTAAACATTACTAGACTGCAAGAAGTTTCACTTCTACCGCGCGTGGTTTCCCACGCGTATGTTTTTTTATTTGCCTGACACCTGTCAAAATTTTTCAGGTTATTTTAAAACAAGGGTTTCGATAATTGTTTATAAATCTTTCAGTCGGAACAAAATCCGATGAGAAACTGCATGTGAAAGTAGCTGGAGGTTGATTCTATGTTATCCAATTGCAAATGTTGACAAATTAACTCTGATTAATTAGTTATTAACAATTGTTGCGCGGGCTGATTGTTTCGGAAGTTCCCATAATGCGTAAGACAAGGAGGGTCGAACTGTGCGACAAGGACAGACATACATAACATACCACTTCTCCAAAATTTGTTAATAACTAACAATTTAAGCATCAAACCTGCATGAAACTGAAATGGGAATGTAGCCAAGGCTTCATTTTATATTCTACAATCTTAAAAATTCACCAATGAAGTCTTTAAAGTTAGTAAATTAATTATAAAAATGTTACTTGTCAAAATATTCGAGTTTATTCGCGAAATTTCGTCACTTCCGTAACGCTAGAAAATTGTAGCCCCCTCAGCAAAGAAGTTTCAGTTCAAAAACTCGTTGACGGAAGAGTGATATCTACAGGGTGTCTCAAATTACCTCCAACATCCTGAAATGGGAGGTTCTTGAGATCATTCGAAGCAACATTTTCCTTTGCAAAAATGTAGTCCGCGGCTTCGTTAAGGAGTTATTACCGAAAAACACGGACTAATCAGAGCGCGACCTAGACGCGTGTTGGCACAGCCAGCCAATTGACAGTTGGCGCGCCGCGCCGCGACTGTGTCAACACGCGTCTAGGCCGCGCTCTGATTGGTCCGTGTTTTTCGGTAATAACTCCTTAACAAAGCCGCGGATGCCGTTTTTGCAAAGGAAAATGTTGCTTCAAATGATCTCAAGAACCTCCCATTTCAGAATGTTGAAGAAAGGGTATAGCCGGATAAGATAGTCAAAAATGCCCGTGAACCGAATTTTATCGACGATATGCCATTCGATAGAGCACCAAGAAAAAACATACTGTGCAAAATTTCAACCCTGCATCTCGATCGGGAGGGTAGTTATGGGGTAAAATCGAAAAATCAGTTTTTGGCCTATTTTTCCTAATTAATGACGTTTAGAAATTCTGAGAAAAATCTGACACATGTCAAGAACCCAAATACATATTTTGCAATTGGTTTCAGATTTTTAAAGTGAAAATCCTGTTTGTAAAAAATCAAAAACCTCAAAAAAATCGTCGATAAAATTCGGTTCAAAGGCATTTTGACTATCTTATCCGGCTATACCCTTTTGAGACACCCTGTATACAAATATACACTATACGTTACTTAATAAATAAATATCTCCGTTACTTTTCGTTATACAAAAAAACTTCTTAGGACAATGTTACATTGTTTGAAGGGCCACATGTAACGGTGTGAGGGAAAAAATTTTCAAGGTCATTTTTTTACAAGATTTCAAGGTCATCGATATTTTTTTTAATGGAATGAGGTATTTCTTAATACATCAATCGATGCAGCTGGACATTCGTTATAAAAAAGTACTAACCTATGTATGTCGAAAAGTTAGTAGTTCACGAGATATTTCGATTTAAATAATTGTAAAACGCCATTAATGTCGTAGTAAAACGTGACACAAGTAAGTAAATGCTAACGTCTTAGTACGACAGTAATGGTGTTTTAGAGTTATTTAAATCGAAATATCTCGTGAACTACTAACTTTTCGACATACATAGGTTAGTACTTTTTTATAACGAATGTCCAGCTGCATCGATTGATGTATTAAAAAGTCCCTCATTCCATTAAAAAAAATATCGATGACCTTGAAATCTTGTAAAAAAATGACCTTGAAAATTTGTTCCCTCAAACCGTTACATGTGGCCCTTCAAACAGTGTAACATTGTCCTAAGAAGTTTTTTTGTATAACGAAAAGTAACTGAGACATTTAGGTGTTCTGTTTCTTCGGACTCACCCTGTATAATTTTGACCCGGTTCCGTCATTTTCGAGAAGCCCGAGGGCTAATTGAGAAGCTGAATGAGCCGAAACTCGTTCAAGATGGATACCGTCCACTTTTATCGTTGTAATACCCGTGTTGTCCCGAATAGGGCATTGCTACGTGTTCCTCGGGTAGGTAGAGTGGGCCAATTACTTTGAAATATCTGCACCCTTTTCAACAAGCCGGAAAAATGGCGGTCCCCGAGACGTACACGGCGCCGGTAGACGGGATTCAGCTTAAGTGGAACGTATGACCGACTTTCGAGCGTGGAAAAGCGATATATCGCAGTGTACGATGTATTTCCCGCTTAGTCTTGAGTTATGATAGGGTACACGCTCTGCATCCGACAGCGATACTTATTGAGCGTCAGATTCGATGAAAATCAAACTGGAATCGTGGCCAGGTTACGTACAATCTGTGTCTTTCGATCCCGTTTCTCAATATTACGAAGCAGACGCCTTTCTCTATTGGCGAACAATAAGTCACGTTACGATTGATGAAGACAATTTTCATTTTTGCATAATGCTCTGCAATCTACTTGCATAACAACATTTTCCGAGGCTCACAAGTCGAAGACCCACTGTTGAAAGCTGGATCCAGTAAGTGGATCACTTAAATGGAAAATGCTCCACCGTTATCGTCTTCCTCATATCCGCAACAAATGGATCCCTCAAGATGCCAAACTAGACAGACTCGCCCCGTTCTTGGAGATCTCAAGGGTGCACAGCTCGCCGAAACACGAACAGCATTTGTCATCGTCCCATGTTGCGTAGCTAGCAAACTGTTATACTGGGTGAGTCACCTAATGCAAGTCATTTAAATAATTCGTAAAGAGAATAAAGAGAAAAATGAATAAAGATATATATTTTAATCTATAAAGAGAAGAATAAACCATAACCATAACCATAATTCGTACAGTTCTGGGGAGAAGAAGAAATGTTAGGTTTCAAGAGAGTCGTTGTTGAACAAACTTTCCCGAGTAAATCGTTCTCACTCCGCAAAATATTCTACACGAACGAGAAATCTACCTTCTGCAGCCATATTATGGTACCGGCAAAAAGAGGTTCGTGTTACGTATCACTTACTGTACTCGCTCACGAAGTTTCATAATTATCGGAATTCTCGGGTTCCCAACTTACTTATTAGGTGACTCATCAGAAAACCGTACTCATTTTTAGAACAACGATGTATGCTTTCTTGCGCGAATGTGTACACGGTGTCGACGAAGTAATGTGCTAGAAAATTGTTATCAATTTTTTTATATACCTGATCTCACTGGGTCACTGACCGCGATTGAGGTCACTGATCACAACCAAGGTTACTGACCACATGTCGTATTTATTTATTATTATTTATTTAACGTCGCATCGACTGCTATGGTCATTAGCGACGGGACCTACAGTTTTTATGAGGTGGGTTCCGAAGTACCTTGGGCACCACAGTTTTTAAATAGCGCATGGAATATTTCCAGAGGTGCCGGCGTTGGGATCGAACATGTCGTATTGTTGGTCACAACCAGAGATGGGCAAAAATTTGATCTATATAAAAATTTCTTAAATATAAAATAAATCCTTCGAATTATTTTCTGCAGGCCGACAAAGGTATCGGTAGCCGTGACCAAGTGGTGCAATAAACACGGCCGAGCAACCCAGCGCCCAGTCAGGTATATCGGTGTGTAATTCAATTGCAAAACTTGTTTATTTTTCATAATTTTTTCATAGAAGTGGCGCCAGCTGGTTCGTGGCGTTGATCCGATTAAAATGACACTAAACTCGCTAGAATTTGGACTGTGTCTAGAGTGGTTCTATTCGTAAAATTATTCGAAGACTTCGCAGACCACTAGACAAAGTCCAAATTCTATCGAGTTTAGTGTCATTTTAATCGAAAAAACGCTACGAACTAGCTGGCGCCACATCTATGAAAAAATTACGAAAATTAAACAAGTTTTGCAATTGAATTACGCACCGATATACCTGACTGGGCGTCGAGTTGCCCGGTCGTGTTTATTGCAAACTATGCAAAGGATTTATTCGAAGACTTTCCACGAATAATTTTACGAATAAACCCACTTTGTTCCAAATTTTTATTTACTTACAATTTTTTCCGGCTGCTCTTTACTTTACCGGACTCAAAATTTGTGCATTTCTCTTACGAATTATGATGTACATATTAGGTATGTATGTAATCCAGTAGATTTGAACCCGGCGCGGATGCAGATCGAAGTTTTGATCCTCTAGGATGAATGGTTCAGAAGTTATGCTTGCTTAAAGTTGAGCAATCTGTAGTGTTTTTGACAGGAAAGGCCGCCGCCATACTGGTTTGTAGTGCCGGTCGGAAGTCGCTTACTGAGCTGGTTAGGAGTTAGGATTAGGTCGAAGGGGGGGGGGCAAGGTAAGCGGCTCGCGGTCGTCACTACAAACCAATATGGCGGCACCCTTACCTGTCAAAAACACTACAGATTGCTCAACTTTAAGCAAGCATAACTCCTGAACCATTGATCCTAGAGGACCGAAACTTCGATCTGCATCCGCGCCGGATACAAATCTACTGGATTACATACCCAATTGTACATCATAATTCGTAGGAGAAAGGTACTAATTTTGAGTCCGGTAAAGTAAAGTTTACCCTTTTAGCCCATCTCTGGTCACAACTAAGATCATAAATAAGCACATTGAATAAATAGAGTTGCCAATATGTTGCTAAAATATGTTCCCAGTATGAAGGACCATAACTTATTCGACGCTCTATATGTCGACGAGAAGCAGGGCCGACGGTGGATAGGAGGATACGAAATTTCCTCGTCGCGAGACGTTCCTGGCAAAACGTACGAGGCTCGTTCGACGTTCCTTTCGAGCCCTCCGACCCGTCGATCGCGTGTCCCCGAAACTCGTATGAATACGTGGAAAAATAGGTGGAAGTAACCTCTTCGGGGTAAACTACCGTCGAGGGAGGAGCGCAGGGGTTCGAACGGCGTGTTACGAATTCCAGATACGGCTCGCGTTCCAAACTCGTACCCCGCCGCCAACCCTTCTTCCGAGGGTTGCTCGGAACCCCTGGCACCCGGAGAGACAGAGCTGTCTCTGAAAAGCTATCTGAAGAGCCATCTAATATTTGCAGCGATGCCCACGGTGTAAGAGAGACACAGGAAAAGATAGCGAGAGAGAGAGAGAGAGCTGGCATATCCACCACCACGCATAAAGAGGAATTCTGTTTGCCGGTGCCCCGGGGACCCGCGGCCGATTCCTAAGAAAGGGAAAACTTATAAGTGGATTACAAGCCGGAGGGACCTGAATGGAAGTTCGTGCCGTTTTTTCCCGCACGGAATTCGCGGGCGAAACGCAAAGAGGGGCGGACTTTAGCAACCGGCATAAATTCCGGCGCTCGGATATTGAACGTTTCTAAGGCGGAGGGCTTCAAACCGGGTCCGCCGGTACTTTTGATAAGGGTTTCGCCGGGGACTAGTCTCTCGCTACATTTTTCCAGATCGTGAAACATACACATGTTAATATCCTCGGGCAAACATCTCGGAAAATATGAAGACCCCGGGGTGGGGGACTTTCCCAACGAAAGTTATAGGATACCCGCGGGGACAGATCAGAGCCAAATTTATTTGATCCTGCGATCATCTCGGGAACGAAAGTCAAATTTTCAAATGGGGGTCCGAAATTCTTCTTTATGTGATAAGGGACATTTCACTTGACACATGGACGGAGAGATTCCTCTCCTTTTTATTTCATAAAAGGAATCAATTTATGATTTTAACCAAAAAAGTGGTCCGAGTACGTTTGTAATCGTTTCACAAAAAAAGTCATCACATAAAAAATGAAGGAACAGCGTTAGTGTCGCGACTGACATTTAATTGAATGAAAATCATGTTCGGAAAATAATTCTCGTGATAGCCCTCGAGGTCTGCCTCAGGCGGGCAAGAATCGTGTGCACGGCCTCGCATCGAATTTTTTTGCCCCCCTGCGGGAAAGTTAATTACCGCGCGAGGTATCGACAGATTACAGTTACGTTTTCCTGTGGCGCCGCACGCAACTCGGACGAGGAAAAAGGCCGATGCACGCCGTTGACTGGAGTTTTCCCTGCAAGTTATAAGCTGTAGTAATATTCAGAAAATTACTTACCAACTAGTCCCCGGGCGAGCACCAATTCCCTAGGATTTCTGTGACCTGCAGAGAAAAACGCGACGTGTGAGTACCAATTTTTATTTCTTTAAATAGATTAAGGTGGAGTGAACGAAATTTGAACGAAATTTTTCTAGCTTGTATTTATTAATGTATTTATTAAAGCTAGTATGAACTATTCGACATAGATGTCGCCCAAGAGTAAAGTAAAGAGTAAAAAAATTGAGGTTACCCTGAACGTGCAATAGTTTACAAGTTATTAATATATTCTGTGTTGTTATTTTAGGTAAGTACAGCAAATATTGATGTAGGTTTACAGTAAATAAACCGTTGTTATTGTATTTTTTAAAATTTATTGAGAAAAACACTAAGATGCACTTGCCCCGTAGATATTACTACACGGGGCAAGTTCGTACTATCACGGTGGGGTAAGTCCGTACTGTATGGGTAGCTATAAAACTAGACAACATATTTAATGCAATAAAAAGCATTTTGTAGCAGGCTTGATAATAATTCTTTTCATGCCCCGTACCACTTGAAACAAGGTTCGAAAGCATTTTTAAACTTTGTTTTAATATCACTGTATCCCCTTTCATATTTCAGCCTAAAAGTACTCGTTTGTTTAAAAAGGGTAACTATGAAACTAAACAATATAATTTAATGCAATAAGAAGCATTTTAAAGCAGGTTTGTTAATCATTCTTTTCTTGTCCCCTAGCACTTGAAACAAGGTACGAAAGCATTTTTAACTCTCAGAGACGGACTTGCACCATTTTCGGGGCAAGTGCGTCGTAGTTGACACTTTGTACAATATCCTATCAAAATGATAATTTTCAACCAAAATTAGAATCCTACATAATACTAATTCATCAGTAATAACTGTGGCAAGAGTTTGATACCAAGAACGTTAAGTTTTTACATACCAGACTGAAAATACATCAATTTAAAGTCCAACTTTACAAAAACTAGGGCGGATTTACCCCACACTACCTTACTTCGAAATGGTATTTTAAAGATGCGCAGTAAAAATGTTACGAGAATCAATTTGTCACGATTAAACCTAGAGGAAAATTCAATGAAAAACGCATAATTTCTCAGGCAGCGTGGTTAGTCAATTAAACTCGGCTGTCCAGTGTCCGAAGTCGAAACACGAAACGAATGTTCCTGCCGAGTAGCTCGGAGAGATCGAGTTCCGCAGGAACAAATCTTCCTGTTGAACGGTGAAAGCTCCACGACCAAATAAACCGCGAAAACAGCGAAGAAGGAGGCGTCCAGGGGCGGGGGAGGAAGTACACGCGAGAATACGCGAACCTTGGTAATTAACACCGGTCGCCCGTTCCTGTTTCGCGACGGGTACGGAGTTCATCAATCATCGAGACCTTGGCTTCATGCTAATCTTTTTCCCAGATGTTTCTCTTTATTTTTATTCATTTCTAAACCTAAGACTGCCGTGGTTCGTTGACCATATGCTAATTCGCTTATGGGATCCTATCCCAGATGGTTTTTGCGGCGGCATTGGATATTAATGATCGACAAGCCATGCTCGGTCATCTCGTTAGCATCGGAAGCGTTCAACTTTGCAACTTGACTTTGCGAAATGGAGGAATCTGCGCTGGATATGCAAATCTCTGATACACGGAGTTTCGTGGTTTGCTTAGAGAAGTGTTAGGTTGTAAGATAAATTCTAACCAAGGTAAATAATCTAATGAATATACGCGTTCAACTATTTTATTTCTCAAAGCGTTCAGGCAGTTTGATGCCGTTAGGTTCCCATACCGTTTGCTGGGCCCTGTTCAATTAATAATTAAGGGCCGTGTCCCTTATCTCTTGCATCTCTTCCATCAGCGTCATCGTGAGCACCGTCAATCAAGAATAGATCAAACAATTCCATCGTGACTCCGCGTAACAGAGACTCCTCTTCGAAGTACAGTGACTCAAAAAATTGATCAAATGTTCGAACAAAAAGGAAACAAGTCACAGTATACCTTTCTCAGAATCTTGCTTAAGACTGTTGATACATATACGAAAAATGTTAACATTGCGTCGGTACTTCACGACAGTTTAAGCCCTGTAATCGTATAAAGCGGACGTGTATTACGAATTTGTATATTCCGTGTATACTTGATCAATTATTTGTGTTAAGCTCAATTGTGAAAAATTCTTATATTTTTGGCATTCCTTAGTACAAATATAATCACTGGTAAGTTATAATGTTATTTTTAAACATTCGAGAATACGTTTGTGATAAAATAATTAATAAAAAAGATATTTTTAGTCATATTTCATAATGAGACTAATAAAAGCAAGTAAAATATCAGAAATTAAAAAACCATTAATATCTGGGCTTTCTCATCGCGAGATTTCTAAGAAGATACTGTGCTCTGTTGGTACTGTGTCTTCAGTACGTGAAACTTTAAAAGAAAACATACTAGAAAATAAAGCAGGACGAAAATCAAAGTTATCCACTATCACAAAGTGATGAATCATACGATCAATCCGTAATGGTAGCGTTAATAATGCCGTACAAATGCAAAAAAAATTAACGTAAACTGCAGAAAAGTTTAATTGGAAGTTTGGCAAAATGGAATAAGAACGCAGAAGAAATCATTTCTCAGCACGATAACGACCCTAAACACAAGGCAAAAATCACCAAAGTATGGTTAACAGCTATGGTTTTACTGTTTTAGACTGGCCCCACAGTCTCCCGATCTGAACCCAATAGAACACATATGGTGTTTACTAAAAAGAACAGTTGCCAACTTCGATCACAATTCAAGAAGTATTATTGAATTGTGGTCAGAAGTTAAAACCGCTTGGGACAATATTAAGGCTAAACAGTGTAAAAGTTTAGTAGATAGTATGCCAAGACGCATAGAAGCTGTTCTGAAAGCGAAAGGAGGGTATACGAAGTACTAATATTTCATTTTTTCAAACTCAAAAATTTGATCATTACATAATTTGTTAATTACATTTAATTTTGTTTAAAAAGTGTAACATATTTAAGTTAATTCTGTATTATATGAACTACGAAAACTATGTATGTATTATAATACAATATTTTGTTACATATCTTATTAACATGTGTTCAATTAAATAAAAATTTAAACAAAATTAAACATTTGATCAATTGTTTGAGTCACTGTATGTATCGAGTCATGATTTTCCATCTTTCCAGCGTTTCCAAGTCCTACTCTGCTCCCATCGTCCTTTCCATGAGAGAAATTAATACCACACGCGATGGGTCACACAGAGCAACACATGGCGAGCGTGATTTGTGATCGAGGGGGAGCTATTATCTCGATCAGCTGGAGCCGACGGCAGGCTCTACATCGAAAGCTACTTTCCGTGGGGTAGGGTCCACCCGGTAGACCAATGTCACGGATGATTCATCAAAATAATAATATTAGGAACGTCGTATTTGTCATACGCCACGGAACAGCGGTCGTGGTAACATACTGTTAGGAAGAGTGGGAAAAACGAGATCGAAGATTAACACTAAACCTGCCACGCATGTGAATACATTTTTATTCCAGTAACAGTATTAATAATTGTTTTACATCTTCAACGGTGTGAGAAATAGTCCAGCATTTCCATCGCGGCTTGCGAATCAACGTAAATTCGCTTTAACAGAAGGAATGAAGAGTACTTTGCTGCGAGTGACGGCTGAGATTAATAAAAGATATTGGTCGAGGACACCGGAGCCGACGGATCATCTGTAAATTGTCAACGGTGGACGAAATTAGTGGAAGACAAGAGCGGACAGTTAGCGACGGCGTCTCGTTGGAAGATCTGAGGACGGGTAAAATTGACACCGCTCGCTGCCAAAACAGACGGGGTTCTATGTAGGGCGGGGTTGTTTCGGCCGCCGGAAAATTAATACCAACTGGCGTCGCGAATGAAATTAGCACCAATTGCGGCCGCGGGGCAAAAATACTGGCATTTGCGGTCGAAGCTGGCGCCGCTCGCAGTCGTAAGTGACATCAGTGCCCGCTAATTATGCGAGCTCTCGTATTCCGGTGCTTCATGATGCTAGACGATGTCTACCAAAAAATTGGAATCGCTACATTTGCTAATTAGAATCGTCTGCAGGCTGACCTGGACGTATACAGTGTGTAACAAAAAGACACAGTGGCGCACAGTGAAAATTGTCCACTATGGCCACATTTTCATTAAACTGCACATTTCATTTCTCCCTAGATACACTAACGAGCATAACTGATTCAAGACACTTTAAATCAGAATAACTTTTTTATGAATGGACCAAACGACTTCAATTTCTCTATAAGAAGAATTAGTTTAGTAAATGACGTCTAAAAATAAATAAAATATGTTGAAAAAATGCATTTGATCGGAATTGCGAAAAACAATGATAAAAATTTATTTATACGACTTTTTTAGCTGGGCCAATAACGAAAATTGAAAAGATGTGTTTGGTCAACTTGTATAAATTATATACGCTCCGAAATTTCATTGTTAATTGGTTTACAAGTTATAATCGATCGAAAGTGGTAAACAGGCCAAAAATCTTGAAAAATTCAGATTTTTACCACTTTTGATCGTTTATAACTCGCAAACCAATTAACCGATTTCAATGAAATTTTCGGAGCGTATATAATTGATACAAGTTGACCAAACACATTTTTTAAATTTTTATTATTGGCCCAGCTAAAAAAGTAGTAAAATGCATTTTTTCAAAATATTTTGTAGACGTCATTTACTAAACTAATTCTTCTAACCCTACAGAGATATTCAAGTCGTTTGGTCCATTCATAAAAAAGTTATTCTGATTTCAAGTGTGTTGAATCAGTTATGCTAGTTAGTGTATACAGTCCCTGCTCACTTTATTAGACTCACCTCTATAATCATGATATTTTTAGTTTTACCATGAATAATGGGTATAGTAGCCTTATGCAAATAGTATCACTTAATGATGACCAATGAATTTTCCATATATTTATTTTACAAAAACAATGAATACAAACACAAATAGATCAATATAATTCTTAAAACACTAATATTTTGTTAATCCGCCCTTAGCTGCTCTTAAAGCCGCAACTCTTCTGGGCATGCTAATCTATGCAAGTTTGTGCAATTTCTTTTAATGCAACGTTATGGTGCCAGTGATAGATTATTCTCTCTATCAACTTGGACTTTGTTGTTATATTTTCTTTGGCCAGTTCTCTTTCCAGGCACTCCCAGACATTTTCAATCGGATTCATGTCCGGTGAGTTGCCGGGCCATGGTAAAAGGGGGATTTTTTGCTCTTGCAAGAAAACTTTACACTTGGATAGGCAACACATAAGGCAACCTTGTATGTAGTACGAAATCATTACCCCATAGGTTGAAAACAGCGTTGAATTCCTTATAGGATTTCACAAAGCACCAATTCTTCAGGTGAGTCTAATAAAGTGAGCAGGGACTGTACATTGTATACGACTAAAGTTGATGAGCGACAGTATGCACTAAGCTTAAGATTGTCACTGAAATACACGGGTTACCCTGGGTTGGTCGACAACTTATTTGACCGACACTGTTTTAATTGACGATTTGACCGAGTTAGTGTCGGCCAAACTGTGTCGATGAAGACATTTGTCGACGATTTGACCGTCTAGATGAAAGCATAGTGTCGACGAATGTTACTGTCGGTCCAATCGTTGATGAAAACAGTGTCCGTCAAATGAGTTGTCGACCAACCCAGAGTAACCCGAAATACACGACGGTGCCAAGTGTGTTCAATCATTGAGTAATTTCGAAGAGAGAACGAGGTGGCTGTTCGCTGGAGTATGTAATTAAACTAATTATTTGTGATGGGAGTAGGTTTTACGTGAATATACGGATTCCGTTGATCGTTTTCGAGAATAGATCAGCAGCTCGTGACAAATTCAGCGTGACGGTCGGTTGGATACCATCAGGGCCATTTTTCGCAGCGCGACGCTCGATGAAATTCAAGCGTTAATTGCAACCGGCCGCGCGGAGTGCGAGAATGAAGTGGCAATTACCGGACATCGGCCGGCGAAACGTTCCGCGCCACTTTCCTACATATATTTCCTTTTCATTTTCGGTTAGCAGCTTTTTGTTTCCACTCTGCCGGCGTTTTGCTCCTGCTTTTATTCGATGAGCAGCTGGAAGCTTTACGCTGGGGCTGTAATGATAGAAATAAATAGAAGTATCACTTATCCTCACCGTTAATTCGAGGAAATTCTGACTCGGAGAATCGAACGATTTTTACCGAATTGAAGCTGAGTATTTCAATATAGCACTAAAGAGAGAAATTACCGAAAGAGGGAGTCTTTGATGACTCACCTTGTGTTGATTTTTTTCATTTTATGGATATGAAATTGATATAATACTTCATACAATAAATATTAAGTGATTGGTTAGACACCAACAAAGTTGGACATTGATCGATTAAAATTCTAATCAAGATTGATTGAGTAATGTGTACGATTAAAAAAGTAATCAATAAAAAATCGGCGATTGATTCAATCGATTGATGAAGTTAATCGTGAATCGTTGATTAAAGGAAGAGATCATCGAAAAATCGGAGACTGATTCAATCGATTGATGAAGTTAATCGTCAATCGTTGATTGAAAAAAGAAATAACCCAAAAATCGGCTATTGATTCAATCGATTGATGAAGTTAATCATCAACAAAAACTTAGTTCACATTTTTTTTCAGTATTCATAAGTTTTGATTTAGTATTTCATTTCGAAGTTCCAGTAATTAATCATTAATCAATTATCCGATTGACGATTACAATTGGAAGGAATGTAATCCTTAATCGCAATTAACGACTAAAGTAGAAAAGTTTGAGCAGTTAATCATTAATCAATTATTCGGTTGATGATTACAATTGGAAGGAATCTAATCGTTAATCGCAATTAACGACTAAAGTAGAAATTTAACCGTCGTCCCAATTAACGATTTATAAGTATTTAATCATTAACCGCAATTAACGATTTATAAGTATTTAATCGTTAACCGCAAGTAACGACCAAACTAGGAGATTAATTTGTTTAACAATATTTTGAATAATGGTACAGCAATTTTTAATGATGCCTCAGTGTCACCACTCGAGTGCTAAGGGTTAATCCTCTACATGCGATTAATTAGGAAAAATAGCACGAGACCCTATAATCCGGATTTCCTCGGTAATTACGGTCCGTCTAAAGATAGAGGGTTGAAAGTAGGCTTCAAACTTCTTGATAAGGTATCGAACAATTTAATTTGTACGGTTGACACGAACAAGCGTGAGTTCCACACGTGCGTTGCTCGAATGAAATGGTCACACCTCGTAGAATCCCCTTTCCCCAGAAACTCACCGACCCGCCATAAAATCGATCATTTCCAAGTAACAACTCCGAGGGTCACCGCGAGTATTCTCGATGCATCGAAACGCACTCACTCTCCCTCTTTCTCCCTGTCTCCCTGCATTTCTCCCTTTCTATAGCGGGACCGTGAAGCAATTAGGCAGCGGCGAACACGCGTGTAATACTCGGGATAATGCGTCCACGGAGGGAGATCCGTCCGGGTCTCTAAAAACCATTCGGAAACTTTACGATACACCGGCAGCATATAACGGCGGATTAAGTCACGGGACCAGGGAGCGTCCCCGTTTTCGTCCTGTTTTGCACCGCGTCGGAACACCGTACTGCGCCTTGGGGACTTTCCCTCTAGCCAGGGGGCACAGGGGCGAATCGCTCGTATAAAAATACCATTATCAAACGTCTAGACACGGACAACCAATCCGCTGTCGCGGCGGAGACAGCCGCCCTTTGGTTTCAATGCATCCTTGCCTTCAGGCTCGATAGCTCCAACGCATTTATAACGCTCGACAATTTCTACTCGATGTCTCTTACCGCTTCCGCATAATGTATTTTAAAACGTTGACCCACGTTCATGCCCAGAAAAATCCCACACCATTAAAGTATTCGGGTGTAGAAATAAATTCGATTGTTTTTAGTGATATTTAGATTCTAGTCTTAAGAGTGTTCGTATATTATTGCGAGTAGGGTCGCCAGCCGACCGGGTTTCGCCGGATTTGTCCTACTTTTTAAGGATGTTCTGGAAGTACAATGGAAGACAAAAGTACAAGAAACCCGAAATCCATCAATATATTGGCAATGAAAACCATTCATGAGTATATTTTGCATACTTTTGTATACTTTTTTTTACACTGCTGTCGCGTTTCCATGCTAGTAAGATGACAACACAGTTTATAATTGTTTGCTCTGTAACTGTTTAGTGAATCCTAATAAATTGTGAACATAATTAATTACATAATTTTTACTATGTATAAAAAAACTGGAGTTTCTAGTTGCGTTTTTTCAAGGTTTAAATAGGGTTTGAAGTGGAATTTTATGAATTCTCTATAAGAAGACGTGTTAAAATGTGCAGATTTCGAGTTGCTATAGTTCTTAAACGGAGCAGTGAATCGAACTCAAACTTTGGTAACTACATTAATGTAGTAAGAATTAAATCTTGTCAAATTTTCAAAAATTTTGTTGAGTTTTTATATACTTCCAGAACATTCTTAATGCATTACTGTTTGGAGTACTGATCGGATTTTGTTCAAATTTAAATATGTTGTGGTCTTTAGTGAGCTATGACCTATAAGAGATATTGGAATTAAATTTGCACTGTAATTAATATATGAGCCGTTCATTTTGAAAGCGGCCTAAGTCCATTTGTCAGTTGTTTGATGTTAAGGTAGTAGCTCTGTTTTTAAAAGGGTAAAGAATTCTAACGAAGAAACAATAATTTGGTTAAAAATATGCTGGATGCGTTTTTTTAAAATGAACCATATAAAAATTTCTATAAGATATCAATGGATGAGAATGCAGAGTTTAAAATACTGAATTTATTATCACGTCGGGGTATCCCAAGAAAATTCGAAAATATTGTATTGACACCACTTTATAAAAATATAAGACAAATTACAACAGCGAAATACAAGGATATGATGGACTTACTACGACATGTAGTCCAAATCCCTCCCGCATACACAAAATGTAAATGAGGAGTAAATTGTTATGTAATTCATATAGTTAGAAGATTTCCTGAATTGCATAAATGGCGTTTTTCAAGTTTTGTAATGAAATAAAAAATAAATTGAATATCGTTTTTTCAATTTGAAGCATTTTAAATTATATCGAATGGACTTGGGCTGTTTCAAATTTTATGACAAATCTAGTAGTTCATTTTGAAAGTGGCTCAAGTTCATTCATGGTAAGATGCCACATATTATTCACTTAATAATTGCTATTATTTTAATAGGAATTGTAAATGTAGTTCTCTTAGATACACTTGGGCTGTTTCAAATTGTATGACAAATCTAGTAGTTAATTTTGAAAGTGGCTCAAGTCCATTCATGGTAAGATGCCACATATTATTCACTTAATAATTGCTATTATTTTAATAGGAATTGTAAATTTAATTCTCTTAGATACACTTAGGCTGTTTCAAATTGTATGACAAATCTAGTAGTTATTTTTGAAAGTGGCTCAAGTCCATTCATGGTAAGATGCCACATATTATTCACTTAATAATTGCTATTATTTTAATAGGAATTGTAAATGTAGTTCTCTTAGACACTTGGGCTGTTTCAAATTGTATGACAAATTTAGTAGTTAATTTTGAAAGTGGCTCAAGTCCATTCATGGTAAGATGCCACATATTATTCACTTAATAATTGCTATTATTTTAATAGGAATTGTAAATGTAGTTCTCTTAGATACACTTGGGCTGTTTCAAATTGTATGACAAATCTAGTAGTTAATTTTGAAAGTGGCTCAAGTCCACTCATGGTAAGATGCCACATATTATTCACTTAATAATTGCTATTATTTTAATAGGAATTGTAAATGTAATTCTCTTAGATACACTTAAGGAGTGTGATACATTGGTATCCTATACGTATATTTTCAATTTCATTGAAACGCAAGATCTTGAATATCTCAATTTAAACTTATATAGACTTAGGCCACTTTCAAAATAAGCGGCTCATATGTATATTGTCCGAATTTTCCGCAACCCTAATTGCGAGTGACTGTAAGTGTAAAGTTAATGTCGAGTCCGGCTCCACGTAGAATCACAAAGGTTGAACGTGTAAATTCGCTGGTAGGATGGAAATTTGTTTGGAGTGCGTCTGCAAAAATGAGCATTCGCGTGAGTAACAGCCGCAGTCTGGTGCTAATTGAATTGTTTTCATTCCGAGATGGAGAATAGCCGACGGACAGCGTGGATTCTACGTGCGTCGGACCGTGAACTACGCAAGCGTTCGTTCCGCGCGAGGCGAGGCGAGGGTGTGTATCGATTAGAACGTTCGAACTCGTTCCGCGTTACTTCCGAATCGCCGGCACGTCGGCCCGCGAATAATCAGATCGCCAATTAAACGGTCCAATTAAAATAATAAATCAGCGCCAATTGGCCGCGGATCCACGGCTGTATTTTATTCTACGTGGCAGCTCGACGAGCCGCCGCGCTGCTGCTTCGTGTTCCCTTTTTTCGGTTACCATTCTTGTCTCTTCGCACCCGCTGTTCCAACCAGAAACCCGATGGCCTGTTCGCTTATTGTAAGCAACATTAACACGCAAGAAATACGTTCGATCCTTGTTTAACATAATAGGCGACAGATATTTAAATGGGAGATACATATGCTTCACATATTATTGCGAGCCATTTACTTCTTTAACGCTAAAACTATCACGAGGGGTCAAATGACCCATTACAGATCTTTTATTTGACAACTATTGAGATTGCAAAGGTGTTTTCATGGGAATTGATTGAATACATTTTTTAACTCCAGTATACAGTAAAGTCGCGTACACTGTCCGGCGTCGGGTATGCGATCACTGTCCAGTGATAGAGATCCACTCTAAATACAGTTGAAATTATATCGTGTTTGGTGTCATTTTAATAAGAAAAATGCCAGAAATAACTTAGTGAAAGTCCCACTAAAAAATAATGAAAATAAAGAGGTTTGTACATTCAATTCATGGTGTCAATGTAGTGGTGTTCACACCGATACGCTTCGGCCACGCGGTCCGTTTCATTCTGTCCTCCTCTACGCTCGGCTGTCGTTTGAACTCTCGGAAATAATGTCGGTATGCGATTACTAGACTGCGGATGTTTATGCAAATGCATATTTTTATCGAAAATAGATAAAAAAACTGGGGCCTAAACAGAAATTTGTTTTTTCATTAGAGGATTTTAAAAATATAATTTTCATTTTGCATATTTTGCATATTGCATATGTTTTTCATAAGTGCATATTTCTTGCATAAATTTTGCATAAATGCATATTTCTTGCATAAATTTTGCATAAATGCATAAATTTTGTATAAATATTATTCAGATCCATTTCCAAATGTTACCTGAGACTATGAAGAAATTCGAAACAATAGGATTACCTCTAACAGAATCTATAGATATGGTAACTACAGTTATAGAAAATTTAAAAATTATACCCGGTGATTATGGAGAAAAGGTTACACATCTGTATTAATACGAAATGTACATTTTAATGTATTATTAAAAATAAGCAAGATTTTGAAGGGTGAACACGTTGAATAACCACGAGAGCTTCTGGCACATCATTGGGGTAAATTTAGATATGCCCCTATAACATCATGTAACGTAGAACGCTCTTTTTCAGCGTATAAATTAATTTTAACAGACAAGAGGTATCAATTTATAATCGACACTATAGAAGAAAATATTGTTGTATATTGTAATTTAAATTATAATAAATAAAACAATAAAATAATTACTATTTTACAGATCCGTACATGCATTCACTATACATACATTTAGCATATACCTTGCATACATCTTGCATATATTTTGCATATTTCGACATATTATAAATGCATAAAGATCCGCAGTCTAGCGATCACTGTCTGTGCAGAACACAGCTGTTGGACAGTGATCGCGACTTTACTGTATATTACAGTAAAAATCGCAGAAAATATAAACAGATTTAACAGTAAACCTACCACTGCCTGTCAAATAACCGGTTTTATATTTTTCATTTCATAATTATTGAAATTATGAAGTTGCTTACGTGGAAATTGATTCGATAAAATTCTGTATCCAAGCACATATTGTTGTAAAAATTGCAGAAAATCTAAATAAATGGAGCCTCGTGATTTTTGCGAACTAAAACACGTTAATCGCTTTTAGTACTCGGTAGGTTCAGTGTTAATAAATACATTAAGCACATTATGTCTTTAATCTACACTACCATCATACTGTATCCCATGAAACTCAAGTCATGTCACAGTAGATATTTAAATACACTTTTTTATGAGCTACGCGATGCAACGCGAAAATATACGTAGTTACGTAAAAAAAACAATATTTAAAAGAAACAAGCCTGCGGGATGCTGACACATAAAAAAATTGTTTACTTTGTCAGAATTAAAGAAGATATTCCGGGGTCGTGCTTAAGAAGGACACCCTGTATAAATAAATTTTACGAAAAAAGGACGACACGATTCGCGTGTCAATGGTTTAATAACAGGATCTGGCTTGCTAGAATGACTCTGTACTAGGCGTATACTGCGAAGCAACATGCTGCGTGCACAGGATACACGTAACGAGGTATCGATCGCTCGGAAGAGGATCGATAATAAGTGATATTAAAGCGGGCAGACGGATCGGCAGATGGGTACACGCATCAAAGTTCTTCATCGGACCAATTCCCAGATCAATGGACCGAAAGTTCATTTCGGTCCATCAGACGCCGACTGAAATCTGGATTAAACGTCCGGGGTTATCGAATTCAATCGTCGTCGGCCAAGTGCGCCGCCTATATTCCTCCCTGTATTAATCCTTTAGCCTCTCGAACAGCCGCCGCGGCGCGAATTAGCTTATTGTTGAAAAATGACCGAGCTTCGCTGGGTCCAATTAATTCGTCGTCGCTCGAAAGTATCGCGTGAAATAATTCGATAACTGCTCCTTACTCGCGATGCATGTTTCGGCACGTTTCCGCAATCAATATTTGTAATTACTGTAAACAACGTGTCAATTGTTCAACGTTCGAGGGACACTTGTAATTTGTCGACTCGTACTTGACAATTTTCGTTTCAGTTTTAATTTTTATTCTTCTTATCAAAAGATGCAACTTTTAACAACCTTTTAGGTTTACACTACTACAATTGACAAATTTAATTTTTATTCTTCCTATCAAAAGATGCAATTTTTTACACCCTTTTAGGTCCACACTATTACAATTGTCAAATTTAATTTTTATTCTTCCTATCAAAAGATGCAATTTTTTACACCCTTTTAGGTTCACACTACTGCAATTGTCAAATTTAATTTTTATTCGTTCTATCAAAAGATGCAATTTTTTACACCCTTTTAGGTCCACACTACTACAATTGTGAAATTTAATTTTTATTCTTCCTATCAAAAGATGCAATTTTTTACACCCTTTTAGGTTCACACTACTGCAATTGTCAAATTTAATTTTTATTCTTCCTATCAAAAGATGCAACTTTTAACAACCTTTTAGGTTTACACTACTATAATTGACAAATTTAATTTTTATTCTTCCTATCAAAAGATGCAATTTTTTACACCCTTTCAGGTCCACACTACTACAATTGTGAAATTTAATTTTTATTCTTCCTATCAAGAGATGCAATTTTTAACAACCTTTTAGGTTTACAGTACTACAATTGACAAATTTAATTTTTATTCTTCCTATCAAAAGATGCAATTTTTTACACCCTTTTAGGTCCACACTACTACAATTGTGAAATTTAATTTTTATTCTTCCTATCAAAAGATGCAATTTTTTACACCCTTTTAGGTTCACACTACTGCAATTGTCAAATTTAATTTTTATTCTTCCTATCAAAAGATGCAACTTTTAACAACCTTTTAGGTTTACACTACTATAATTGACAAATTTAATTTTTATTCTTCCTATCAAAAGATGCAATTTTTTACACCCTTTCAGGTCCACACTACTACAATTGTGAAATTTAATTTTTATTCTTCCTATCAAGAGATGCAATTTTTAACAACCTTTTAGGTTTACAGTACTACAATTGACAAATTTAATTTTTATTCTTCCTATCAAAAGATGCAATTTTTTACACCCTTTTAGGTCCACACTACTACAATTGTGAAATTTAATTTTTATTCTTCCTATCAAAAGATGCAATTTTTTACACCCTTTTAGGTCCACACTACTACAATTGTGAAATTTAATTTTTATTCTTCCTATCAAAAGATGCAATTTTTTACACCCTTTTAGGTTCACACTACTGCAATTGTCAAATTTAATTTTTATTCTTCCTATCAAAAGATGCAACTTTTAACAACCTTTTAGGTTTACACTACTATAATTGACAAATTTAATTTTTATTCTTCCTATCAAAAGATGCAATTTTTTACACCCTTTCAGGTCCACACTACTACAATTGTGAAATTTAATTTTTATTCTTCCTATCAAGAGATGCAATTTTTAACAACCTTTTAGGTTTACAGTACTACAATTGACAAATTTAATTTTTATTCTTCCTATCAAAAGATGCAATTTTTTACACCCTTTTAGGTCCACACTACTACAATTGTGAAATTTAATTTTTATTCTTCCTATCAAAAGATGCAATTTTTTACACCCTTTTAGGTTCACACTACTGCAATTGTCAAATTTAATTTTTATTCTTCCTATCAAAAGATGCAATTTTTAACAACCTTTTAGGTCCACACTACTACAATTGACAAATTTAATTTTTATTCTTCCTATCAAAAGATGCAATTTTTACACCCTTTTACGTTCACACTACTACAATTGTCAAATTGAATTTTTATTCTTCCTATCAAAAGATGCAATTTTTAACAACCTTTTAGGTTTACACTACTATAATTGACAAATTTAATTTTTATTCTTCCTATCAAAAGATGCAATTTTTAACAACCTTTTAGGTTTACACTACTACAATTGTCAAATTTAATTTTTATTCTTCCTATCAAAAGATGCAACTTTTAACAACCTTTTAGGTTTACACTACTATAATTGACAAATTTAATTTTTATTCTTCCTATCAAAAGATGCAATTTTTTACACCCTTTTAGGTCCACACTACTACAATTGTGAAATTTAATTTTTATTCGTTCTATCAAAAGATGCAATTTTTTACATCATTTCAGATTCACACTACATACTACAATTGTCAAATAAATTGAATAAAATGATAGTGGTCTGTTCCAAATACAGCGAGTCCCACTAATATTCGAACACTCTGTAAACACCATAAGTTTTTTAATATTAGACTATGTGATTTGAACATTTTTGGGAAGCTGGAGCAATTAGTTTACTACAGGATGTAAAAAGAAATTTTTTAAAAAATTGCATTTGGTCGGAATTTTAGAGAAAATACTAAAAGTTGCATTTTACAATTTTTTTATGCGGGCCTATATTGAGATTTTAAAAAATACATTTTGTAGATCTGTGTCAATCATATGCACTGTGAAAGTTTCATAGAAATCGGTTGATGCGGGAAAAAACGACAGGCATTGAAAGATGTAAGAATTTTTAGATACAGGCCGAAAATCGTGAAATTCTGCAATTTTTACCATCTTTAAACATTTGTAGCTCATTACAACGTCGACCGATTTTGATGAAATTTTCAGGATGTTTTCTAAATTTTCCATCTAAGCCCACATAAAAAAGTGGAAAAATACAACTTTCAGTATTTTCTCTGCAATTCCGACAACTTGCAGTTTTTTACAAAAATTTTTGTCACGTTCTGTAGCAAACCAATTGTTCTAACTTCTCCAAAAATTTCAAGTCGTATATTCCAATAGTAAAAAAGTTATGGTGTTTTTAAGAGCGCCCGAATATTAGTGGGAGTCCACTTTGCACCTCGAGAGAAGACCCGTTTCTTTCGTGTTCATGATACTTTCAGTGTCACAAGAATTTGTTCACTTGTCATAATGTTAAATAAAGTACCTTCGAAGTTCCGAAAGGATTGGCGCATGGTATCTTCCTAGCAAATGCCTAAAAATTGATAAAAAGTATAAACGGTTTATAGGAACTTTCCCCTGAAATTATTACTCCCGATCCCGGACTTCCCTACGGAGGGAATAAACTCGAAGAGGACACCGCGGCCACCACGAAGAGAGCATCGTGGTCGGTTCTCCCTCTCTCTTGGTAGATGGATAAAACCGAGTGTCCGACAGAATCGGCGCGATACGGAGAGCGTCGGACGCTTGGAGATCGGCAATATAACGCGCATATAATAACAACCGAGTACGCGTCCCGTATAATACGCGCGGCAGGCTTGAACCTTGCCGGTGCACGTTACTCTGTGTCGGGTTAGGGTTCTACGCGGTGTATAATGCAGCGTTCGAACAATGCGAGGAACTAGCGGCCCATTATAACCGGAGGGTATTGTACCGGATGTCTCGAGCTGCGCCACGATGTCCCCGACGAAAGCGGCGTGCAACTGTCGTATACGTTTGCCTACGTCTATCTACAGGGTGTTTCAACCAACCTGATTATCTCGAGCACGCATCCCAACAAAAATTCCAAAACAGAATTTCAATGGCTTTCAAGGGCACTTTTTACACGTGTTTCATTCTGGGAGAAGACGCTTCAGAGATTTCAAGGTCACCTTGATTTCCTTAAGTGGAACAACCTACTTGCATCGTGAATGGAGTATCAAGTTCAGCGTAGAAATGTGCTGACCTTAGTATGGGCCTTCAACTACCTCTTAATGTAGACACACTCGTAGCGAAGCCAAATATTGAAGCTTGTCTCAGAATTAATTCTTTTTTCAAAGATTGTAATCTGCACACTTAGTGTAAACGTACATTGTTACTGATTCACTTGTATTCTTATTGTATTGTTGCTGTATTCTATATTATTGTATTCCATCTTATATTATTCCTGTAAAGCGAAATAAACCCAGAAGGGTTTAAAATGCTTATAAATAAAACAAAAAATGTACTGACCTTCATGTGTTCTAAACCTAGTGGTTCACAAGATATACATAACACTATGTTTCTACGCTGAATACATATACATACAGTGGTGCCTCGGTATACGACTTTAACCCGTACCTGATGTTTAGACTTATACCAAACCAACATTTCCCATTAGACGTAATGTAAAAAATTATTAATCTGTTCTCATGTAAAAAAAAACTCCTATTGATATTATACCTACATTTGGTGTTACAATTTTACAGGTTGGTATTACAATGTTACATGATGTAAATTATACCTACATTAATGGGTTGTAAAATAATTTAAACACTGTTTAAACACATAAATACAAACTGAGATTTTGGGATAGAGTTTTAAATTTAAACTCTGTTCAATGCTCAAGTACAAAAAGGAACAAACGATATTCTATTCTGTGGAAGAAGAATCCACTTGCAATAAAACCTAACATTCTGGTGTTTTTTCTTTTTCATCTTCTGTCGCTTTTCACTAGGCTCAGCTGGTTTGACTGCCCTTACTTGTATGATCAGTCAGTTAATAATACATCAACTCCGAATATAATTGATTATTAATTTCATTTTTCCTCCGAGATAATTATTTAACCCTTTGCACTCGGTTGTCCCCTCTGAGGCACCACTAAAAATTGTTGTATCATTATTCAAAATATTGTTTACATTATTAAATATATCGGTATCTAATCAATTACTAAACATTTAGGTATTGTATGAGGTATTCTACCAATTTCATATCCATACATTTTCAAAAATCATAGGGAATGGAAGTACTCTAGATCGGAAGAAATGTTTAATTTTCCAGTTAAAATAGCTCCGAGTGCAAAGGGTTAAAAATGACGCAAAATTAACACAAAAAATTTATGTTGTATACCGGACAGAAGTCGTATACCGAGCAAAATTTGTCACGTCCAAACAGGACGTACTCCAAAGCAGACGTACACCGAAGTGTATACCGAAGTACCACTGTACGTTTTATCGATATACAAAAGGTTGGCCATTTGAAAAAAAAAGTCACCAAGTACCGTATGAAAGGTGCCGTTCAAAGCCATTTGAATTTCACGTTTGGAAATGTTCGTAAAGTGCACGGTTCGGTAGTTCCGGTATCGAGATAACTGAAACACCCTGTACGAGTGCGCGTGTCCTCCTCATGCATGGTGCGTTTCGCACCCACGCGCAAATGCTGACACGACGCGGGATGATTTTGTGCGTGTGTGCGTCATTACTGGGTTGCTCCTTGTCTCTACATGGTCCGCCCAAGGAGCGCCATGTGCACGCAACATGCTCTCGAGCTTCGCCGTCAACGACGTGGCCGATCCTCCAACGTTAACCGGCTTATGCTCATGCTTCCTCCATGGTGCCGCGCTTAACGGCCCGCTGTTACGGGACTGGAACCCCCTCCCCCCTGACGGGGGGTATTCTGCATAGTCTGCGACGCGATATTTTAGGCCGGCGAGACCATTTTATCGCGAAATCGTTTCGGCTAGTCTTCGTTATGGAGTCGGCGCACAGTGTGGCCGATCGCCCCCCCCCCAATCTACCTGTTTAACCCTTTTAGTGCCGGGCGAAAAAGAGGTGCTTATGCGAAGATAACCGGCCGGATTTTACAATTTTACTAGGATTTGGAAAAAGACTCATAAAAACCAAACGAAAAGCAATATTTACATAATTCAAAAAGCAGTGTATTAAATTCTCTTGTAATGAAATTAGACTATTTATAACGTATTATAAATTTATTTTGAGATAGAGATATCTCGCAAAGCGAATAGTAAAGCGCTACAAGGTGCGGGCCGATATATCGGCTCTGGCACTTTTCGCCAGTGCAGCGAGGGCCGATATATCGGCCTCCGGCACTAAAAGGGTTAAAAGTTCCAAAATGAAGTGCGTTTGAGTTAGAGAAGAAATTGCGGACACTCCCTTTAAAATTATCTTTTTTTATGATCTTACATAAAGCGTTTAACATTAAAGCTACCACGAGGCATTTTAGATGTTTTATTTGAGAATTATTGAAATTGTAAAGGTGTTTCCATCGGAATTGATTGAATACACTGTTTTGTCTCCAGTTATAGAGTATTATAGTAAAAATCGCATAAAATATAAATAAATTTAATCTTGTTATTTTTACTAGTATGTTTAGTGTTAATACAATAATAATCTGTTTGGAGTGTGTTCAATGAGTAGGGTGCAAGAAGAGGAGAATAAAACGATAGTGCAGCCATGCTGCGTCGCGCGCCGCCAGGGCGTCGATCCCAAACGTGCAGTAAGATTTCTTTCGTCGTGTTTACCAGTAGAACGATCGAAAATTGAACTTTGCCCACAACGCTTGTGTCGCGTTTAATTATATGTTTGAGAGCTCGAAACATAACAAATATTTGGCTAAAGGGACCTTGAACTGGTTTTAAGTTAACAATGAAGCACCTGCTAAACCTCTCGGAAGATAAAGGGTCAGGATCAGATTATTAGTGAAATCTTTACTTTTAGTAGTGTTCTTAAACGTTGAGTAATAAAACCTTTCTCACCAGCTATAGAGTACATAAAGGAACGTTAAGTATTATATTATATTATATTACCATCCATTGTTTTAGTTAGTGGAGTAATTTCTTTGATAATTACAGTCCGTTTCAAACTTTAGAAATGTGTAATTTGATAGGAACATATCATCACCTCAAAAGCATAGTTGCTCATCCTTTGTGGATTATTTCCTTATTAGATTTTACCCCAGTTCCATATCATATCCATATACATCTTCGACAATGAGGAATTTTTCAATTTCTATGTCAAGGAACATGTAATGACCGCAATGTCTAGTTTTTTCTCTTTTTATAATTATATTTTCTGTTATAATAATGAAGTTATTCAGTTTTTGTTGTTAAATAAAGTTATTGGGGGGAGGGGGGTGAAAAACCGTATTTACAAAAAACAGTTAATCGACTGATTGTAACATGTTTTGTAATAAAGATCAAATACAGGTAAACCGAAAATGGCATCAAGACTCTAGCAAAGACGAGAGATAATACGGTCGTGAAAGCGAACAGGCGAACGACACTATTGGGGTGGTTAAGTAGCTTTGACCGGTGAAAACCTTTCGCCCCGATTACAGTCACCGCCTCGTTTATTCCGAGATCCAACGAATGCCCCTGGCCACGAACTTACGTGCGAACTCGAGGGTGGGAAACTGTCCCAGGGTTTACCGGGGTCATCGTAATCTTCTGCCGCGGGAAATTGTAATCTTCTCTTATGGGGGCTTGTAATCTCCCGTTATGAGAATATTATGCGCGACTAAGAGGGATCGGGTCCGCTCGAGCTTGAAAACTGACTCGCCCACCATGCTGCGAGTCATTCGAGGACCAAGTATTGGAAAAGTCGTTTGCCCCAAAAGTGTTCGCCCGCATGCGTAGCATAGACTCTAGTTGACTAATCTTCAACGTGTCCAATTTCCATTAATGAACCATCAATGAACCATCTTTACCGACTTGTTGCGCCGTAAAAGTTTACATATTTCGGAATACATCAATATATGTTCGCCTGTAATTGTTGGACAAAATTGTATCTTAAAGACTCAACTATGAATAGACAGCGGATCTTTGTGCAAAATAAAAATTGTCTGCACGAATTGCAACAAACTGGAGTGAAGTGGAGAATGATTTTCAAAATAATGAAAATAATATAGGAATATGTTCAAATTTTTCTAATGTTTTTACTAATTTGAAATTCCTTAACACTAAACCTACCATCATTGGTCAGAATAACCGGTTTCAGATTTTTTATTTTACGATTATTGATATAATAAAAATAATTTCTCAAGAAATGATTGTATAGATACCTTTAGTGCAGCAGATATTACTAGAATTCGGATTTTATTCATTTATGACAACAATGAGTAATGTAATTTAAAACAGCAACGACATTAGAACAATTAAAAAATGCTGTTTCATTATTTTCAGCTTGGCTAACATATTCGAAAAGAAAATAACTTTCTACTTCACTCCAATGTGTTGCAATTTGGGTAGAAAATGTATATTTTGCATAAAGATCCACAGTCTACATATTACAATAGGAGCTGCACAAAGTCTAAATAAAATCGATCTTGTTATTTTTATAAGGGAACATGTACCAGTTACTTTTAAGACTCGGTAGTTTTAGTGTCAAACATTTTATAGAAATTGTAGCAACGCTTTAATCTCGTATACGTGCCAGTATAATTTCAAAGTTTACGTCGAAAGATCCAGCCAACGAAAAAATATTGTCACCGCCGTCAAGTTGTCAGACGAAAGGTCCTCCCCGTTCCAAAAGTATAGGGTTAAAGTACGAATGATGTGTGTGTATTGTATGTATGTACGTGTGTGTATTAACAGACAACCCTATGTATAGTTAAATTTATAAAATAGAGAATCGGAACAGAAGAATTCTAAAATTGTAATTGCCAACGAATTATAAAAGAAGATCAGATCGAAACGAGCTCCCGCGACAAACACGTTCTGTCAACGACTGGTTATCCGTGTGTCTTGTCTAACAAATAAATACGGCTTATTCCTTACAAAAGTAAGATACGACTAATTTTTGAAGGAAACGGAATCGCAAGAAGAACACGCCAAACGTTTCATTAAACACAAGCAGCGATAATAGCAAACTAATTTGAATACGCAACAATGGCCATTAGAAGGATGGCTGGAGATTCATCGGGTTATTGTTTAATTATAACAAGTTTTTACAGTTTTGCCGGGGCGTGAGCGGCAGCAACCTCTATTCACCTGTATTACGAGGACGCGAATTACTCGAGGGATTACATTGAATGGCCGAGCAACGAGGAGCTGCTATTGAATAAGCAATTGCCCCCGGCCGGCTTGAGCAGTCGATCGATTTTGAAAACTCGTTATCTCTGTAATGGAATCCCAAAATTGCCGTAGTATAGTGTTCCTGCGTGGAACACGCTTTGTCTTCATTCCTCGTCGACCAAATAGCTTGCTATTGGGCTGCCGATAACAATGGCCAAGTACGATTTTGTACACACTAAAACACAAATATATATTTACCTCGCGACCATTAACTAAATGGTACCTGTTTGGGAAGAACACGATTTGAAATGAGACATTAGGCGACCGCACAATCGTACGGTACATGTATCACGTTGACTACCCCCAAAAAACATGAAGATAAATTAATTTTGATGATACTAGATTCACGGGGCACTGAAAGTGACTATTTTACAGTACTTCGGTCGCCCGAATACAGGTGACAGGACAGTCTACGCGCGAAAATTGTTTTCTTCCTTAACAGTTGTCGGTAAATGTACAGATTAAATAAATTAACCCTAGGCGGATCATTCTTCCGATTTCGTAATCGATGATGTTTGGAATTATTCACTGCTTCGTTTATAAATTTTACAAAAACATATTTTTGAAGGTATTCCTAGCAGCCACTGTTCCCGTGGCTTTTCGCCGTATTTTTACTCGGAGGATCGGGTATTTTATTAAAATTGCAATCTCGCCTCGAAATAAAAGAAAGAAGACGTTGCGTCGGGGCCCACCCAAGAGCCACGCCAAAAGCGGCGGCAAGAACCACCAGACCGAATCACGAACAAAGAACTCGAGTGCGAGGCAAGAGGAAGAGAAGAAGCTCGTCGCAGAAGCGTCTATCCGCGAAAGAAACCTACGCGACGCCGACCGACGCTAATTTTACATCGCGCCGCGAGTGACATCGACTCTTAGTGTCCTCATCCTCTGCTCTTACCATTACACGCCCAGACCCATGAAGTCCGATGGTAGCAAAGTACGACGCCCACGCGAGGATCGTTAACAAAGAAAGAATCGCGGGTCTCTCACGCTGCACGGGACATGTTCCGACTTCGCAAGAAAAGACCGTCGCGTACTTCGATTTTTCAGTTTCGAAACTTCTGGAACAGTCGAATACATTTGTTTCTTTCTCTTACGAGCGATGCACCCTGTTACATGAATACAATATTGTACAGGGTAGATCACGAAGCGCAGATTATTCTGCTGTTAGTGGTTTTTAGGTAAAATAACATGGTTCAAGAGCTTTAAAATGATTGTACCGTTGTCACATTGTCTTCTTTTCCAGAGTTATCAAGGTCGCCTTCCGTCTCTTATAGGTAAACCTAAAAAAAATTTACACTGATCTTTTAGGCTTTAGGGCAGGCATGTCAAACACGCGGCTCGTCGAAAAACTTTGAAACTGTTGATGACAATTTATAGGTTCTACACTCCAGATTCAACCTTTTGCAAGTCAATTTCACTTTTCTGTAAATCAATTTCACCCCTTTGCAAATCAATTTCACTCATTAAGAATATTTAAAAATAATTATTTATTTATTTGGATTAAATTATATATTTATTTAGACACACGTGAACGGCGCACAGTGGAACCTTTCGTCCAAATCGAAGACAAAATCAAAGAACTTTCTGAAAGAAATTTTTTTTTAATTATAGCTGAAACTTGGCAGAATATGGGAAAAATAGGAAGATTATGGTACGAACGTTTTATAAACTTGAGAAAATTCGTTAAACTCTCACAATTTCAAGAAAATTGCGGTTTTGTCAATAACACGGGTGGAAAAAAATTTTTTTTAACATGCTGCACATCGTTTCCTGTAGATTTTTTCACGCTGATTATAAATCTGGTCTCAAAATTTGTCTACGACCTCAGGATTTTACAAGAAATCGATTTTTGTGAACGAATTGTTTAACGAATTTTCTCAAGGTTATAAAACGTTCGTACCATAATCTTACTATTTTTCCCATATTCTGCCAAGTTTCAGCTTTAATTTAAAAAAAATTCATCGCTCTACCTCATTTCTATCGAAAGTTCTTTGATTTTGTCTCCGATTTGGACGAAAGGTTCCACTGTGCAGCGTCATTACTGCGAGGGAAGACTCAATTACTCTTATTAAACAGAAAATGGCTACACTCAATATGCATATGTATCTACACTATTCTACACACAGATTTCGCACATTACAAAGTTAATGAACTGGTAATTTCTTTAAAATAAGGGTTTCATGTACATCTTTGTAATAAATAAAATTTTGAATTTCTTAACAATTAATTTTCATTTGATCTGATTTTTTTTACAAAAAATTTCTTAAAAATACTGTATTTGTAAAATGTTGAATTTGATTTGCAAAAGGGTGAAATTAATTTGCAGGAGGGCGAAATTGATTTACAGAAAAGTGAAATCGACTTATAGAAGGGTGAATTTATGTGCAAAAGGGCGAAATTGATCTACAGAAAGGTGAAATCGACTTGCAGAAGGGTGAATTTGTGTGCAAAACCTGTACTACTGGAATTAACCCTTTGCACTCCGAATTATTTTAACTGGAAAATTAAACATTTATTCCGATCTAAAATATTTCCATTCCCTATGATTTATGCAATTTTATGGACATGAAATTGGTGTAATACCTCATACAATACGAAAATGTTTAGTAATTGATTAGATACCGATATATTTCATAATGTAAATAATATTTCGAATAATGGTACAGCAATTTTTAGTGGTGCCTCAGAGGGGACAACGGAGTGCAAAGGGTTAATCGAAATGCAGAAAGATCAAGAAAGTCGTTCCTTAATCTTCTACGCGAGTGTATTGCTGCTAGTGGACACTATTTTGAGCATCGATTCAATTAAGGTAAATTACATCTTTTTAATGTTCCTTTGCTTTTTATGGTGCTTGTCGAATTCGTCTCAGTAACTCCTAGAAGCTGAGTGCAGGAAAATTGTAGGTTTACCTGTAAAAATCTTAAGGTGACCTCGATCGTTCAGGAAAAAGAGGGCAGGACAAAAAATGTTGTATAATTACCTTAAAGCTTTCCTTGAATCATGTTATTTTAGTTAAAAAAATTTCGATTAGAACACTAGAAACAGAATAATCTGAGCTGATCACGCTTCGTGATCCGCCATGTACACGTTAAAACGTTTTCCACATTCTTATCGTAACTCTAAGAAACCCGGCCACCGGCTGGGGCACCCTGTGTCAGCCGAGGTGTCACGGTCGAATGTACTACACCGCGCGAACATCGCGTGACAACGAGCGGGGACCAACTCAAACTTTCCATCTGATGCAAAGAGAAGGCTGCTCTCTTCACACGGGCGTTGATTAATGATCCTCGCAGAATGCCCGAACCGATCTCTGGCGACGTTCCGTCGTGGACAGGTCTCGGAACCCTGCCTCCGTTGATTAATTGTGGGAGTTGGACCAAACCCCGGTTTGATCTCTTTCCAGATTTTTCAGCTCGAACGGGGTTACGTAAATTGTTTAACCCTTGGACGCATTTTACAAATATACAACTGACCGCGTTGAGCGCTATTTATACCAAAGTTTTTAAAAGACATCTTCGAAAAATTATATAAAAATTGATCGAGACTGCAAAAATGCACTGAAGGGAAATTATTCGAAGAATCCTATCCTGTTGAAACAACCAAAACAGAGGTGATTCTACATTGAAAAAATAAGTCGAAATAGTGTTAAAACAGAAGTCTGATTCTACATTGGAAAAAATAAGTCGAAATAGCGTTAAGGCCATGCACAACTTTATTTATCAAGTTTTTTAAACACTGCAAAGATGCATTGGAGGGAAATTATTTGAAGAATCCCATCCTGGTGGAAGAACCAAAACAGAGGCGATTCTACATTGAAAAAATAAGTCGAAATAGTGTTAAAACAGAAGTCTGATTCTACATTGAAAAAAATAAGTCGAAATAGTGTTAAGGCCATGCACAATTTTATTTATCAAGTTTTTTAAACACTGCAAAGATGCATTGATTGGAAATTATTCGAAAAGTCCTATCGTGATGGAAAAATCAAAACAGAAGTGATTCTACATTGAAAAAACAAGTCGAAATAGTGTTAAAACAGAAGTGTGATTCTACATTGAAAAAAATAAGTCGAAATAGTGTTAAGGCCATGCACAATTTTATTTATCAAGTTTTTTAAACACTGCAAAGATGCATTGATTGGAAATTATTCGAAAAGTCCTATCGTGATGGAAAAATCAAAACAGAAGTGATTCTACATTGAAAAAATAAGTCGAAATAGTGTTAAAACAGAAGTCTGATTCTACATTGAAAAAAATAAGTCGAAATAGCGTTAAGGCCATGCACAACTCTATTTATCAAGTTTTTAAAACACTGCAAAGATGCATTGAAGGGAAATTATTCGAAAAATCCTATCGTGATGGAAAAATCAAAACAGAAGTGATTCTACATTGAAAAAACAAGTCGAAATAGTGTTAAAACAGAAGTGTGATTCTACATTGAAAAAAATAAGTCGAAATAGTGTTAAGACCACGCACAACTTTATTTATCAAGTTTTTTAAACATGTTATCGATGGATGACCTGAAGACTCATTGTTCCTCTAGTCGAGCTTAAACATTATACCAAAAGCAGCACAAGAGAACGGAGTCTTTCGGTCGTTCGAAACAAACATTATACGAAATCTTAATCTGTTGAATTAATGGTTTACAGAGTAATATAAAACGCCGTTGACTCGTAATCTTCAGCAACAGCACGCACATGCAAGCGACAAAGTAGGAACGAAAACTTGGGTTGCATAGTAGTGCTTGGCCCGAAGTTAGCGAAGTGTATGCTACAGGGAAGTTCTGCTTGACACTTTGGACACACGAGGAATAGATACACATTAACCATATATTCCGTAATAATGTTGCATAACAAGTTCCGAACACGCTAGAACAATTATTAGTTCCTCTGCAGGGTCGTAGTCGCGGGCGAATGTAAAGGAAAGCAAAGTACCTGTAATTGTTAGCAATTTGGCTGGCGAATGGCCTCTGACATGAAGTTGGCTTCCAGTTTAACAGCATCATGCATTCATAATCGGGATATTATAGTAATAAAGAAGAGATGTTTGTTCAATTCAACCCGAAAAAGTAACATTTTCATCTGGTCGGGTTTCGCTCCGGTCAGACATCCTTCCCAAGAAATCTTGACCGGGCCAAGAACGGAGCGTCACCGATTATTAAAAATATGTAATTTATATTTGACTGGACAGTGAGTAAACCGATAGTGTGTACCGAGCCGAAGGAAGTGACACGCGGCCACGCGAGCACCGTTAAATAAGGAAGTTCATTGGCGGGAGTTAACGACGGTATTATGACGGTAATGGCGGCTCGGATACTCCGACGCTGACACAACGAACCAACCATCCAACGAACGAGCGAGCGACCGAGCGAACGAAAGTCAAAGACCATGACGCGCCATGGGAAAAAGACGTAGCCGGCACCGGCGGGAGAGGAGAGACTTTCACGTCGTTTCCGGCGAGGAGTGAGCCGTCTTTCTTCCAAGATTAACAAGGTCACGTACGCCAGGGCGAGATTAATTATCGAGCTCGCGAACTGCACGATGTAAGACGAGCCCCGAGCCACGCCGGGAATACTGATCGCATACGCGAGCCTCTTTCACTTTAATTGGAGAAACCAATTTACTTCGCGGACCGGAACAGAGGAGACTGTTTCTGAGTGATTTAACTCGGACGATGCGTAATAGTTTCCGCTGCCACTCCGCCCGGTGTCAAGGTGGGCGATCAGTCTCCTTGAGACTTTTAAGCAATTCTAGTCTTGCGAAGCGCCGGGGCGGCATCTCTAAAGTTTGCAATGTATGGGTACCTAAAGCTGCAGTCGGATAGAGTCAGGTACGCTCACGTGATAATAGCCAAGAACATGAGTGGAGTGGTCGAAAAGCTCGTCGGCGAGTTGCAGGAGAGAGCCTCCGGTTAAAAAGGCTGAGCAGGGCCCCATAAGGGTACCTGGGCGGTGGGCTTCTTGCAAGGGAAGGACCCCAAATGTCCGACTTCGATTTTGATAATCTTTTGCGAGACGATGGTATATGGATCCCTAATGATGTCTGCAAAATATTAGGTGTAGTTGCTCAATAGTTTTACAGATATAAACAATGAAACTTCGAAAACTTGAGCTGCAAATCATGGTACATACAGGGTGTCCCAGTTTTTTCCGGCTAAACTTTGCCAGTGTGTTCTACACGCAAAAGTAAGAAAAATATGTTATATGAACATATGCTCTTAAATGTTTTATTAAGGAGTTATAACTAATAATACAAAATGATAATGAACTGGCATTTCGTCGACACAGCGTACGAACGTATTATGAATATCTCTGTTTGTGTTTACATAAAGTCTTATGTTTACTTGCTGAAGTAGTTGATATCGACATTGATTCCTACTGAGCTAATAATGTTTAGTACGCTGTACGACTTCATATCGAGATGCCACGAGAATTTTCCAATCGTAAAAAAAAATAAAAAAAAAATAAAAAAAAATGTCGATATCAACTACTTCAGCAAGTAAACATAAGACTTTATGTAAACACAAACAGAGATATTCATAATACGTTCGTACGCTGTGTCGACGAAATGCCAGTTCATTATCATTTTGTATTATTAGTTATAACTCCTTAATAAAACATTTAAGAGCATATGTTCATATAACATATTTTTCTTACTTTTGCGTGTAGAACACACTGGCAAAGTTTGGCCGGAAAAAACTGGGACACCCTGTATATCAACAAGGTATGAAAGTGTAATTTCTTCTGATCTAGAGTACTTCCATTCCCTATGATTTTTGAAATTGTATGCATATGAAATTGGTAGAATACCTCATACAATACCTAAATGTTTAGTAATTGATTAGATACCGATATATTTAATAATGTAAACAATATTTTGAATAATGATACAACAATTTTTAGTGGTGCCTCAGAGGGGACAACCGAGTGCAAAGGGTTAAAACTCTTGAGTAACTACACCTAATATTTTGCAGACATCATTCGGGATCCATATACCATATCGTCTCACAAAAGATTATCAAAATCGAAGTCGGACATTTGTGGTCCTTCCCTTGCAAGAACCCCACCGCCCAGGTTCCCTTATGGGGCCCTGCTCAGCCTTTTTAACCGGAGCCTCTCTCCTGCAACTCGCCGACCCACTTTTCGACCATGTTCTTGGCTATTATCACGTGAGGGTACCTGACTCTATCCGACTGCAGCTTTAGGTACTCAAACATTGCAAACTTTAGAGATGCCGCCCCGATGCTTCGCAAGACTAGAATTGCTTAAAAGTCTCAAGGAGACTGATCGCCCACCTTGACACCGGGCGAAGTGGCAGCGGAAACTATTGTATTACGCATCGTCCGAGTTAAATCACTCAGAAACAGTCTCCTCTGTTCCGGTCCGCGAAGTAAATTGGTTTCTCCAATTAAAGTGAAAGAGGCTCTATTATATAATATATTATATAATATTAGGTGTAGTTACTCAATAGTTTACAAGATATAAACAATTAAGTTTCATACCTGTGAATCACGCAACTTGCTTACACGGCTAATGAAACTTCTAAACTTTAATTGTTTATATCTTTAAAACGATTGAGTAACTACACCTAATATTTTGCATACATAATTAGGGACCTATGTACCATCGTCTCACAAAAAATTATCAAAATCGGAAGTCGGACACTTGATGTCCTTCCCTTGTTAGTGGGTAGTGCGCAAGCCCCCATCATTAGGGTGAACTGGTGCGTAAATGCATTTTTCTCAGCGCCCAAAAGAAGAAAAAGGTACACCACGTAATTATGAGCCAGGAACAGGAGTGGACAGAGCCCGAGAAGTCAAGAGAAATACGGATAGTTGGGCCTTGACTGCTCTGAAGGACATAGGAGGGAGAGGAAAGGGCTAAAGAAGTCCTAGACGTGCGGTTTTTTTAGTGAGTATTGGGGACACCGAAGTCCCACACTATATACTAACCTCAGGGGTGGGGATACCCTGGGTTGGTCGACAACTCAATTGACCGACACTGTTTTCATTGACGATTTGACTGTGTTAGTGCCAAACCGTGTCGATGAAGACATTTGTCGACGATTTGACCGTGTAGATGAAAACACATATAGTCGACGAAAGTTACTGTCGGCCCAATCGTTGATGAAAACAGTGTCGGTCAAATGAGTTGTAAACGTATTTTTTCCGCACGTCTTTAAGAAAAAAGGTAGACTCACGTGGCTACACACTTTACGGATCCTCTAGTCTGACCTCATAACGACTAGTTTCGAGTCTAGATGTCAGTGCAACGATTTTGGACAGTGCAGAAGGGTTAAAAAGAGCGACGTGAGTCCGCGTAAGTGAAGCTTCACGCCGTCGCAATTGGGTGTTCGCATGACAGCAACTTTCGGAACTGAAATTCTGAGAGCGACCCTTCGTCGAAGGGTTGCTGTCGGGTCTAGGGTCCCGCACTGCGGGTGATATTCTCAAGTCGATAGGTAGCGCAACGCTCGTAATGAAACGTGCCAGCTGGTGCTGCGCGCGTATTGCCGAACTCTCCGGAAGATCGAGGGCCCGCTCTGGCCACCATCGAAAATCGTAAAGCTTGAAATTCTTCCAATCAGCGGGGGCGTGGAGCAACGGTCGAGCAGAGGACGAAGGGAGACGGTTCGGAACGACGAACGCAGATAAAACGCGGGCAAGAGGAAATGGATAGCGATTCTCTCCGCGGCGTAATGCCCGGAATATTCATTAGACGATTTGTCTTCCGGTGTAACGAAAAATCGCGCGGCCCTCCCTCCGCACCGCTAAATTATTCCCCAGGATTATTTATGATTTTTACGAGCGAACAGCGATTAAATTGCCGGGTCTTAAGCAGCCGCGGCACTAAACCGCGTACCGAGCGGAAACGGCTCCCGGAATTGACCAATTAAATCCGGGATTTTATTGAGCCCGCGTTAGAGCAAGCTTTTTTGAAATACCGGAAGACCGGACGCATTGAAAGTGAACGGGACCAATCCGGTACGGGCCACGGTATTGCCGACGATCGGACCTTCAGTGTTAGGCTATCAGGTGGCTTTTAGCGGCACTTCAAGCTATAGTGGAGTTTTAACCGCTTCAGTGCCAGGGGTCATTTCAAAAACCACATCGAATAGCGCCAAGCAGCGCGGTCGAACTGTTTTCTGAACCGTTTCCGCGCTAACAATTCAGCATCGCGAACAAACGCCGCACAGTGCACAGTGGGGGCCAGAAACCGATCTTTTTGGACGAAAATCTGCCGACAACTTGTCAGTTGTTCATTGATTCAATTGGAATCTTTTTTAAAATGTTCGTGGAGGACTATACTTTGATGACGTACTGTGCGAAAATCGTTAACTGTTACAATCAAGAATCCTTATCTACAAAGCCCAATAACTCCGACACTTCATCCTACCATACCGTAAATTTGCGTGGTCCGAACTTTCTTTAGAAAAGCCGAATCAGTTGCTGCAGTGACTGGATTAAACGCGGTTATTATCACAAGATTGCATAACATTCTTCAGGTAATTACATGTGACAAGAAAACTGATTCTGTGAAATTCAAAGAATATTGTTCGGAGACGGCTAAATTGTGCATTAAAATTTATCCATGGTATAAACTAGCTCCATCAGTTCATTAGGTACTGCAACATGGAAGTGAAGTACGTGCTACATTTGAATTGCCAATTGGTTTGTATTCAGAAGAGCCACAAGAGGCAAATAATAAAGTCTTGAGGAAATCACGAGCTAAAAACTCCCGAATGTGTTGCCGCAAAAAGACAAATATAGATATTATACGGCATATGTTGTTATCATGCGATCCACTTATAAGATCTCTAAGAATAAAGGATGATAAGCACAAGGAAGTTCTTTCTCAAGAAGCGAAAACGCTGCTGTTGGATCAATAAATTGATGGTAAGTCTCATAAGTGCCGAATGAAATTCTATTCAATTGGTAATTCTCAGGGCCAGATTTACAGTTTAAAATTTTGCGGTTTGGGGTTTAGGGTTAAGAAGTGTCGGCAACTCAGCTGGGACATGCAAATTTAGGGTATGGGCGGATGAAGTATCGGAGTTATTGGGCTTTGTAGATAAGGATTCTTGATTCCGTCGCTAATGACCATAGCAGTTGATGCGACGTTAAATAAATAATGATGATGATGATTCTTGATTGTGACAGTTAACGATTTTCGCGCAGCACGACATCAAAGTATAGTCCTTCACGAACATTTAAAAAAACAATTCCAATTAAATCGATGAAAAACTGAGTTGTCGGCAGATTTTTGTCCATAAAGATCGGTTCCTGGCCCACTGCGCAGTAGCATCAATGCGTGAACTCCAAAATAAAGCTACAGGGAGGTATTTTTGCAACTATCTGGACATGCTCGTTCATCCTCGAACGAAATTAAACAAAACCATGAGTCAAAATCGATTGAGAAGCGGCCGGATAGCAACTAGTTCAGCAGCGTTGCAGATAACCGCGTTGTTTTCGGAAACGCGAAAGCTGGCGCGCGGCGTCGCGATGCTTAACGCCACGCTAATCTTTGACCACGTAAATATTCGGGGGTGAGTAGGAGGTGGTATTTATGGGCCCCAATGAACCGGGCCGCGTGCTTGTTATCGTGCTGCCAGCAATTACTATCGAGCGATATTTATTGAGCATGGCTGACCGAATGCAAACTCCACTGACGTGCCGATCCGTTTTTATCTGCGCGCACGCTGCAACCGCCGGCCACCCCCAACCCCGTCCATGATTCGTTGATTTGTTGCTTCAGATAGAAGTAATGTATCGGCGAACATGATGCATCGATCGTTTTTTCCGGACCCTGGAACCCGGAACGATCGATTGCACATTCGGGGGGCGCCTTTTGTTCCGAATCGAATGAATTTTTGGTCGCGACGCAAATAACCGGTGCACGTGGTTAAGCTTTAATTGCGAACACGTGATGCGCTCGAGATAAAAACGCGGTAATACCGATTTGCGTGCGACTGTGTTGTTGTTGTTTTAATTAAAGTATCGCGGGATTACAATTCTTCTCGCGCTCGCATTAATTGCACTATTTTATTTTGCGACCGGGCATTAACGCGTTCGTTATCGACATTTGTTTTGATCGTTATCCTCGCAGTTACACCGTTTTATTTAGTGCTGCATATTCGTTACATGCGATGGTAAAAGCTGTATAAATTTCTACAAACTTCCATGCTTAGAAGTAGATTTTGAACAGGAGGTACTTCGATCCTTTTAATCCTTTGCACTACGAATCATTTTTCAATTTTGTTATCAACAACTCCCTACTATTTTAAGTGTTTTATTTGAAATTTACTTGAAGGAGCTGTTCCATGACTGCTACTTATTTAAAACAATTTTGTTTAGTAATTATATTAGATATAGCTATCAAACTTTATTGTGATTTATATTTGTTTTTAACTAAAAGATAAATAAACGCAGAACCAAATACATATAAAACCCCGTTTTTATTATATTTTTCTTTCTCTGATGTCGAGTGACACTCTACAAAGGAGTGCAACGGGTTAATAATAGTCTGGGTAGTTCGTGAATTAGTTAAAACTGTATTAAATTCGTTAAATTGACGATTATATTGATCAAGCTTGTTTACTTTAGGGACGTTACTTTTTACAACGCTAATATAGTTTTCTATCAAGATCAATTTTGCCGAGACTTCGTATTTCCTGGTAATTACTCCAGCAAATAAAGTTCAAAGTAGCAGGAGATGAACATTAATTGAGAAATGGGTCTGTCAGCAATTATAAAATTGTTCCTGTAAATAATCATTATTTTGCCAGTCGGCTCGCAGAGAGTTTACGTCAGGTCGTGCAGATTGCGTGCTTTCGATTAGATCACCGTAAAAGGCTGACGTAACTAGAGGCAGCTCGATGACCATCCAGGGACGAGTTCCTGGTTTAAAGTTTCCCACGCGAACTTCCCTAATCAATGTCCCCCGCCAGTCTTCGCTCAGCTCAAAGAAGGATAAACTGTTCCCGACCTAATTTACTCGATATCACAAACGACGACGATATCCTTCTCTCAAAGACGGGAAGGATATCCTCGCAAGCATATCGACACTTGGACGGAAAGCGTCCAAGTTTCGATTGGCCGATATGAAACGCTACTGACGCTGGCTGATGTCATCGATGATCGATAGAGCTCGAACTAATTCAATCGATACTTCCAAGCTTTTAACCGATACCGTTTCGATGATCCAACTACGGCCGCGTCAAGAGACACTCTGTTTCACGATAATTACATTTCAAAGCGTCATTGGACACATCGATTAGCAGCCTAACATCTTTATCAACCAACCTTCAAACAACCTCCGACATTTCTGAAATGGCGAGGCGAACAGGAAATTCCTCCAAAAACGCGTGGGAGCTTGCACTCTGAAATTTGCACGCTCTAGTTCGAGTCGCGCAGTTATATTTTAAAAGCGATTATTTTACTGGTTTTTAAAAAAAACCGAGAATTGGACCGTGTTCAAACTTTCGATGTCACCTTCTTCATCCAGATATACAGTGACTCGAATTAATATTCGGACGCTCTAAAAAAGACGATAACTTTTTTAATATTGTACTATACGATTTCAACTTTTTTGGGAAGCTAGAGAAATTAGTTTACTACAGGATGTGAACATTTTTTTCAAAAATTACAATTGATCGGAATTGTAGAAAAAATATTAAAAGTTATTGGGTTGGCAAGAAAGTAATTTCAGTATTTTAAGGTGAGATAAAGCTGAATTTCTTTATTCAAACGATGAACTTTAATCAATAAAATATTTTCTTATTTATCTTGTTTGTAAAAGATCATGGAACAAACGGGAAAATATCTCGTTCATTAAAGTTTATTGCTTGAATAAAAAAATTGGGCTCTATTTCACCTTAAAATACCGAAATTACTTTCTTGCCAACCCAATCCATTTTAAAACTTTTTTATGTGGGCCTATATTGAATATTTAAAAAATAAGTTCCGTAGATCTGTGTGAATTAAACATATTCTGAAAATTTCGTGAAAATCGGTCGACGCGACGTTGCAATGAGCACAAGCGTTTAAAGATGGTAAAAATTGCAGATTTTCACGATTTTCGACCTCTAACTGCAATAATTCTAAGGATTATTATATCTTTCAATGCTTGTCGTTTTTTCGGGTATATTTTTTTCAGTGCATATAATAGACACAGTCAAAAAAGAGAAAAAGTTGTAAAATGCAACTTGCAGTATTTTTTCTACAATTCTGATAAATTGCAATTTTTGAAAATATTTCTTTTCACATCCTGTATTAAACTAATTTCTCTAGCTTTCCAAAAAAGTTCAAATCTTATAGTACAATATTTAAAAAGTTCTCGTTTTTTTTTTAGAGCGTCCGAATATTAATTCGAGTAACTGTAAAAGCTCGCAGATACACTGCTGTGTAAAAGAAAGAAGAACCCGGCCGTATTTAATAGAAAAACGTAGAAAATCAGATAAGAACACAGTAAGTTTTGAGAAAGGATTCCGCAGTTTAATTGAATAGTTCTGAGTATATATGTTATAGTGGATTATCTAATACTTTAAATGCATTAAATCAATCATTGTACAATACAATTTCTACGTAAAGATATTGTTTGTCATTCTATCTTATAGTTACACTGGGTGCTTCTTTCTTTTGCACAGTAGTGTATATGTATACAAGAATGTGTCAAGCGTTCTAACAACTATGTCAAATGCAAATGTAACTAAAACTGGCGCGCTGCACGTCAGTCGTGTTCCTCGCCGGGGTAAAACAAGAGGAAAGAAAAAACCCGTGATCCACTTAATCATTGACAGACGATCCCGACTAGACTTCCCTTAGAGATCAAAATAGACGCACACATCGGGAGCCGGTGTACAATTAATACCAATCAATGTCAATATAAAACGTTAGCCGACGGTTTCTGTGACGTCGGGCAATACCGATGGCCCAGTTCGAAATGTCAAGCCGGAAACGTCCCGAGATATCTCGGGTCGACATTTGCCGGGCGAGGCGATGTGCGAACACACCGTTACAATTTTTAATCCATTTCGCGTCTCGACAGCTCGACGAATCGTTTCAGCCGTTCGGCGGGGTTAGGCCGATCTCGGGCCGACCCGGGCCCGCGAATCCTACACGCGAAGCGTAACTGTTGCGCGAGAAGGAGACGTTTCTGTAATTCACACGAGGGCCGAGGCAGTTTTTCATCGGCCTCTCCCGGGAGCAATAAAACCTGAAGGCGAGGGACCCCAGCCTGATACTAAATATATCCCGGGATACGTTGCCTCGCTGCGAGCTCGTTGACTCCTCGAAACGCGATGTTACAGCGTTCAGGAATCATCGGGTTGCCCGAAAGTCGTCCGTCTCGCCGGCGTTCATTTCTTTCGGACTCGTAATATGGCTAGACTGCGGATCTTCATGCATTTATAGCAAAATTGAGTAGATGAAATACCAAATTGTTGGAAAGTTTTTTTTAATTGAAGACGTCAATATATGATTTCTCCTCTATTAAAATTATTAAGGGAAGATTCAACATTCAGTTTAGTTTCTACTTCTTGCAATCCATGCAGAGAATTTTTATTCTGCATAAAAGTATGAAGTATGAACAAAAGTATACACTACATTGTATACTTGGATGGACCAAACGACTTCAATTTCTCTGTAAGGCTAGAAGAATTAGTTTAGTAAATGACGTCTGATAAATAAGTTGAAAAACTGCATTTGGTCGGAATTGTGAAAAACAAACTGAAATTGATTGATTTTTCAACGTTTTTAGCTGGCCCAATAACGAAAATTTAAAAAATGTGTTTTGTCAACTGGTATAAATTATGTACACACTGAAAATTTCACTGAAATTGGTTAATTGGTTTACGAATTATAAACGATCAAAAGTACTAAAAAGGCCGAAAATCTTGAAGAATTGCAATTTTTACCACTTTCGATCGTTTATAATTCGCAAACCAATTAAATAATTTCAATGAAATTTTCAGAGCGTATATAATTTATACCAGTTGACCAGACACATCTTTTGAATTTTTGTTATTGGCCCAGCTAAAAAAGTTGTAAAAATCCGTTTTTACTATTGTTTTTCACAATTCTGTCCAAATGCATTTTTTCAACATATTTTTTACACATCATTTACTAAACTAATTCTTCTAGCTTTACAGAGAAATTGAAGTCGTTTGGTCCATTCATAAAAAAGTTGTTCTGATTTAAAGTGTGCGGGATCAGTTATGCTTCTTACTGTACATTTCGTATAGTAATGTTATTTTAAAAGTATTTTTTGAGATTATTTTGATCTTCCCCACCTAAGTATTAGGTTGGCAACTAAATTCGCGACCTTTCGTTTCGTAATTCTTTTATTGTATCATTATAACCTCATTCAGTGGCAAAATTCCTTTTGAACAATATATCATTGGAAAGCTCTAAATTTTTTGATTAATTTGATATAAAATACTCGTGCTTAAAAAGATACGTATAAATGACTTTAATTGGGATAATATTATCGGCGCTACGGTTCGATCAAATTCTACACTAAATATAGCAATTTTTGCAGTGAAGTCCAACGTATGACGCACCAGATTCAAATCCGAATCGAAACGTTGGAGTTTACTGCAGAAATTGCTATATTTAGTGTAGAACTTGATCGAACCGTAGCGCCGATAATATTATCAAATTTTATTCATGTACGATCGAGAACAATTTATCATTTATAAATGACTTTGTTTGAGAAAATTTGGTGGTCGCGAACTCAGTTGCCAACCTAATACATTCTTCGTGCAAAATATCAATTTTTGCATCGATCGTGAGAGAGAAATAATGGGACAGTGATCTACATTTTTCTTATAAATGCATAAAATCATACATCAAATACATATCCAAAGTTTACTTGTCTCTCGTTGCGTCTGCGTAAGTGTTCGGAATTGGAAAGTCAGCCAATTAAAAGGTTAAAGTAAATCGATAATATAACATGATCATAAAGAAACAGAGAGAATGGAAGGGATATCATTGTGCATTTCATGTCTAAAACGAGCATGAGCTCGGTGTCAGTGATTGATTGGGTCGATCAGAAATTTCTATTGTTCGAGATCAACGGAACAATGCCTCGTTCAGTATAGAATTGCTAAGCATTTCGGTTTATTAGTTGCGCAAACCGCGATCCCATTCTATAATATCTACATTCCCACTGGCCGTAGCCAGACGTCAGCGCAGCTACTCGAGGCTCGATTATATTCGCTCAATTAGACTAGTTTCCTTCCCTCGGTTGATGCGCCATAGGCAACAATAGGGACCCGTGTAGCCGCGTGAAATATCATGGCTTTCAAATTGGCTAACTGTTCCACCTAGTTGTGCCATAAACGTGAATAACGTTGCGGCGTTAGTTAACGTTTATCACCCATTCCACTAGCTGTTCTAAAATAATAATAACACATTTTTATTGCACCCGTGGCAAATCACGGAACAACGCCGACGGAATTTTACTGCCAGACCACGGGGGTTTTACGCGTTTACAACGCGCATTCGTTCGCGGAATACAATCGAATAAGTATTATTTAATGCTATTCCATGGAAAGTTTGTTTTACTTTGAGCACGATGCAAATTTCAATGCGGGTAGAATGTTCTTTAAAATTTATATTTAAAGAGCGTTCATTTCAATAGTCATTTCGACAGCTGTCTCTATTTTCGTGTACAATCTCCATCAACGATGCAACGAAGCTCGTTTAATGGAAATGCATTCTAGCTTGTTAGCTAATTAGAAGCGTTCATTCCTCGAAGTTCACGAATTGTTCGAAGCACTAAATCGTTCTCGAGATGAAGCTTCGGCAATGAATTGTCGAAGAGGATATTACTCTCAAAAGTAAATCTTGAACAATAGTAATACTGCATGTGACAAATATTAGCGTTCCAAGACAGCACTGTATATTAATAATAAACACGACTACTACTACTACTACTAGACATAGGATCTTTATGCGAAATAAAAATTGTCTGCATCGGTTGCAAAAGACAGAAACCAAACAGAATGTTATTTCTTCCTTTAATGATTTTAATTGGAGAGAAATCATATATTAACATCTTCAATTTTTTAAATTGTTCAACTATTTTCAATTTCATCTACTCAATTTTACCATAAATGCATAAAGATCCGCTGTCTAGTATTACATCGGTAGCAGACATACCAATTTCAAAGGTTACACACCGAACGTGAAAAGAATATTCGAATCGGTGCTCGACTTCAATATTTTATTTACGCGTGGGAATTGTTATCGGTACAAAAGCGCTCCGAACTCGATGAAAAATATTTTCCAATACAACTATTACAACTAACGTTTGGTCGTCGATTCGACCGATTATTTTCCGTCCCATTGATTCATCGTTCACAAAGAGCAACGTAACAATATTTGAACTGCGACAGTGGATAAAGTTCTATTGAAACAAATTCGCAGCTGTGATACATAGGAATGGTAATTGAGCGTCGTCGTTCGGAAACGCCATAAATTCGACGAGAATTTATTTCGCGGTCGGGTCAATGAGAACCGATGGCTCCCATGAAACGAGCACCTGAATCGTTCGGTTGTTCCCGCGTTTCCGTGAAACTATTGTAAAGGTTAATAGTTAGTTGTCTATGCGGTCGAGTTCCGGCAGATTTTCGTTGAACTCGTGCGCGATATCGTGTTCTCCGTGTTCGAGGAAGAAAGAGAGAGAGGGAGTCTGATACGCACGCGTCCGTATGTTTAATTCATGGCGATACATTACTCATTCATTCATGCGATCATGCAGAAGGCACTTCCGAGAAGAATGCCGTAACAAGTTTCTGGAAGAGGCCTCGGCTCTCCTCTTTCGTACGCTGGTTTCGCTATGCACGAAGCCTCGAAACGGCGCTAAGAGGATAAAAATCGCCGGTAAATCTCTCCGGAGACAAAATGGAAGCACCGGCGTACTCTCCGCGAATCTATGGATACGCGAACGAGATCTTCTCGGCTCGATGCATGCTTCAATAAACATACAGAAGCGCGCGTACAATACGAAATCCAAAAATATCAGAAAATAAAGTTCTGCTTGCTTTTGCGATAAATCTCTCAGGAGAAAGTAGCATTTTTTGACCGTCAGGTCCAAATTGAATAAATACAGTGGGTGTACAAAGTATTCCTACACCTTTTAAAAACTAATAACTTTTTTATAATTGTATCCAAAGGACCTGATTTTTTCTAATCAATTAGAAGCATTGGTTCACGAAATGATATGCAAGAAAGATTTTCCAAAAATTATAATTTACAAGGTTACGTGCAAAAATGAAAAAGAAAAACGTAAATGAAAAACTTTTTTATTTGGGCCCTCAATGAAAATGTAAAATATATGTTTTATAGATCTATGTTAAATTTTCCAAAAATTATAAATGCAAAGTTACATGCAAAAATAAAAAAGGAATTTTTTAAAACTTTTTATTTGGGCTCTTAATGAAAATTAAAAATATATGATTCGTAGATCTATAATAGTTACACGCATGTTGAAAATTTCATCGAAATCAATTAGTATACACACGAGCTACAAGTGGTTAAAAATGGTGAAAATCGTAGTTTTACGCGACTTTTGTACATCTTTCGATGCGTGTCGTTTTTTCCTGCGTCAACCGATTTCGATGAAATTTACAGTATGTGTATAACTAACATAGATCTACCAAACATATGCAAATGAAAAAGTTTTAAAAAATGCCTTTTTTATTTTTGCATGCAACCTTGTAAATTGTAATTTTTGGAAAATCTTTTTTGCAGATAATTTAGTAAACCAACGCTTTTAATTACAAAACATCAGGTCGTTTGGTACAGTTATAAAAAATAATTAGTTTTTAAAAGGTGTGCGGATATTTTGTCCACCCACTGTATACAATACTTATCCTCGGGACCTACATCGTAATAAAATTTGCAAAAAATTGGATTCAATGCACCCCTGTCATTTCTATGAATTATCAGGTTGTCCCAGAAGTTTCTTTCGGAGTTGTTCTTTTAATGTTGCTAAATAAATACAAACAATGCGATAATCTTTATGCTAATGTCTCAGTACTCCCCAACATGAATTTGCATTATGTGCATCAATCGAAAACCAACTCTTGGGACAAGATAATATTCATTTAGCAACATTAAAGGAACACATTGCGAAAGAATCTTTTGGGACAACCTAATATTTATAAAACAGTGGCATTTAGTGGCCCGTAAATTTAGTGTTAACGACTGAGAATCGGAATAACATTTGCACAGAGCCATTGTGCAGTCATCGAGGCACGCGCGGCTACCGAAACAGTTCACGGGATGGGAACGATCGGTAAACTTGCGTCGTATTTCTAATGAAATTACCGAAACCCAGTCCGGGATCGGTGAAACTTACTTCTCAGCGGCGCATCGAGGGATTGCAGGGAAACGAACGGCCGCGTCAATTTCCACGGGCAGGTCGTTGGATCCCAGACTCTCGGTTCGGCTCAGCTCGGCTCGGCGTGACTTTCGAGCGTCCAAGCCGTGCACCAAGATTAGGTGCACGTTCTGGAAACGTTGCCAGCAATGACGGCCCTCGAGAAACGGGCGAATATTTCAGCAGCCGGGCGAGTGCAACGTTGCTTATTATCGCGAGATCCCCCGGCCGCGATTGTTAAACGGGCCAATCTCCTGTCTCACATAGAAAAATGCCTGATATTTCGGAATCCCTTTTCGTTTTCCATTTTTCTGGCTCCTCTTCGAACGAGCGTATGTTTTCACGTAATTTGGCAAATGCCCGGATAAATACCGTAAATGATTGAACTGCTCTCAACTTATCAGAACCGTAAATAAAATACGCTGGAATCTCGGTTGCGCGAATTAATCGGAGGATCGTGGACGATCAGATAATGGAATAATTACAAACAGAATTTCATCGATTTTTACTACTTTCTATTTTGAGATTTCGAGTTATTTTTACCACGCTAATATTCACTTGCCGTGTTGTTGTACGCGTCGAATCTTGTAATCGAATTTTAAACCTATTCCCATAGTCCAATCTTGCTGAAATTTTGTATACGTATAATTTTGTAAAGTAGAAAATAAAAATATATAAAAGAAACTTTTCAAAAACGATTATATTAAAATGCACTTAAAAGGAGAAAATAATTTTTTTCCTGGTTCTTTATAAATTACCTAATCCAGTTAAATGATCAATTATATTTTTGCCCAAAATTTTAAGCAATTAGTTCAAAATTTCTTCTGTTATAAAATTAGTGTCGGAATAGAAAGAAAAATTTAATATAAATTTAAATGAAATCATGACATTAGTGACTATAAATAGAAGCGTGGAGCGCTAAAGTATACGTAATTATTGACGTAATCTTCGTGGGCGCTCCACGCTTTTATTTATAGTCACTAATGTCGGGAATTTATTTAAATTTATATTAAATTTTGCTATCTTTTCCGACACTAATTTTATAACAGAAAAAATATTGGACTAATTGCTTAAAATTTTGGGGAAAAATATTAATCATTTAACTAGATTCGGTATTTTATGGAGAACCAGGAAAAATATTATTTTCTCCGTTTTAGTGCATTTTAATATGTGTGGTTTTTAAAAAAAAATTTCATATATTTTTGTATATATTTTACAGAAATATCTATAGTTTAATCGTGACACCACAATTTCTACAACACTGCACACCGATCGGAATCGTGGCACGAAAATTCAACTGCGCCGTTCTCATTTTCTTTCATCGTTAATTATTTTAATAACAGTACCTCAGTTTGTACAGGTACTCCTAACAGTAAACAACAACGGGCGACGGTATCTATAAGCTTCGAGCTTCTTCCCATAATTAATCATGCACGAAAGAAAAAGGAAACCACGATTCAATCCATGCTAATTAAAAGTTATCGGTGAACTGTGAATGTTTCGTATAAAATATGTTGTACAATGATCTAGAACAATGATTTAGAAAATAATTATGTGCGAAATTCGAAATGGAACAGCCTGTGTATTTACTTTTTAAGGGTTTACGAATATGTACTTTGTACAGCCACTGTATAAAAGCATTTCCCCCGGATTAATTCCGTTCAATTTGTTTCGGTGTAGAAACGAAACTCTTGAACTGCGAAAACGATGCCGCGTTGCGAAACGAATTTTCTCCCACGAGCAGAATTTTCTAAAGATCGATCGGTGCCTGAGCATTTCGAGCGTCGATACTTTCACCTAATCGATCGACGGACCTCGTGATTTATAGAGATATTAAAATTGCTGGTTCGATGGTGCACTCGGGCCGGCGCGGCGCGGCGCACCCGTAATATACCTCGCCAGCGTTTCTTAGCGTTTTATCGTGCTTATTTATGAAACCAGAGGAAACGACACTTCCGGCCAGAAACCGCTGGGCTATCTCCCGTACCGGCATATCGACCGTTCCAAGCCTAACCCTTCCCTGTGACCGAAATTTCCTCGTTTTTTCTTCTACCTCTCTGAACGCGCTCAATAAGGGAGTTCTCGCGAGCAAGGGGATGGTAAAACGTCGAATGAAGATAACGCTAGTGAAAAAAATACAAAAAGAAGAGGAGAGGCTTTAGATGACACCGATATCTTTCACTGACGCTGTACAGTTCGTACAGGGCGATTAATATTAGACCTACCGGAAGAGAAATGCGCGCCTTTCTCTCCGGCTCTGATAGGGAGACTGATTTTTTCGAACGAATAACTTCAATTTATTTATGCGCCGCGATAAGCTGCGTGGAATGCGAAACACTGCGTTCGTACACTTTTATGAGAGATTGCTAACTCGTTATTATGGCTACTTGCGGTAGGAAACATTCCTACCCGATAATATACGTCTTGTGCAGAGTTATTAGAATTAATAGCCTGTTCGGCTGACAAGAATTAATTCTTCTTCCTGCGAAGACATTTACAGGAATTCATCCAGGGTAAATGTACCTATTACCGCGGTATTTTTTCCCGATGTGATTAAAACACGCAGTAATTAGTGCATGGCTCTATTTCGTCCGCAATAATACGTACAAAATGTCGATGTAGATTTTATTTTTTAACACTAAACCTACCACTGCCGGTCAAATTTCCGGTTTTATATTTTTCATCTTAGAATTATTGAGATTATAAAGTTGCTTTCATGGAATTTGATTCGATAAACTTCTTTATCCAAGCACATATTGTGATAAAAATTGCACAAAATCTAAATAAATAGAACCTTGTCAGTTGTGTAAGGTAGAACATTTTAATCGCTTTTAGTACTCGGTAGGTTTAGTGTTAATATCTTCCTATGTTGTATTAGATTTTGAGTAATTTGCAGACACCAGAAAATCGAGAATTTTATACAAAGTTTCTATTCTAAGGAGACTTCGACAGCCTATCCAAAAATCATCGAAATCGGTGAATGTTCCGCAGTTTGGCCACGATATTGGCGACTTTCCCTGAGCACCTTATCCGCTCGTTGGCTTTCATTTATTTAGACGGTGTTCGAACGGCTGGCTGCGAGAAATCGTCACGAACGCTCCCGGACAGCCCAATATAATAGTTCACCGTTCCCCGTGAAATCCTGACTGAATCGGGTCGTATCTTATCGAGCGGCAGCGACAGGCCGGTCTTTGAGCACGAACCCACGCCAAAGCAGAAAGAGAGTATCGATCTGCAACATCTGCGACATCCTCGTTCGGCTGCTCAAGAATTATTCAGTTCACGAGTCTCCGCGTCGCTACAGGCCGCCTCTTTATTTCGTCGAGGTCTCTCCACCCCCCTTCGGGCCTCACCGCCCCCGCAACGTTTCCGCTGCCGGTGCCAGAGATCACTGCAATGAATACGCTATCGCTTGTTACTCGAAACTGCGGCCGAATGTGTAACATCCATCTCGAACATTCAACGAATCTACTTCCTCTCCGTCTCTTTATCCGTTTCCTCTCGCCGTTTCCTCAGAATTTCGAACCCGAGCAGCAAGATTTTCAGCTTAACTCGGCCCCCAGAATGCTGCACCGATCAAACGTGCCATTCTGCTTTTCGAGTTTATAAAAATAACTTTGTTGGGTGAATGCACCGGTTCTATCGATTGCCACTTGTCAAGGGTGATGAACCGACCCCTACTTTCCTGTTGCAACGAGTACTAGGAGAACGTGCCCTCACTTTAATATGTATAGTCATCGTTTGCTTCGTAGTATAGCAGCGTTCATATGTAGTTGCAATATTTTATTGATGATCGAGTGGAGTGGAGTCCACGGAGCGAATATATACAACACTGAAGTGATTAACTCGAACGTCTTACGATTTTCGATGGATATACGAGAAATATAAAATTTATAATTGTTATAAACTAAATTTAGAGTCTTTAGAAGCAAAAAGAAAAGAGAACAAACCAATACGCATCGGCTCCGACGAGTTTACTCGAATAGCGTTTCACCTTGGAGCGTGACGGATCAGTTTAAAGCAGTTCTCACGTCATTAACACTAGAACCTGTCAAAATAATTGGTTTTACAATTTCATTTTAAAATTCTTACTTTATGTTACATTTTCTTCCCGCAATGACGTGATGACTTTTGCAGCAATAACTAAACGTGTAATAGAATGAATTTTATTTTTGTTTGATTTATTCAGAATCAAAATAATTTTGTATCATGACTACTTATACCAATACCAGTCATTTTGACTGGTACTTTTCTAAGTGGAAAAGTACCCAATAATCTGTTTACCGTACCCGAAATCGTTTATTTGATATTTAGATAGATTTAATGATGTTTTGTTATTAAATTTTATCGCACGCAACGTCTTATTTTGGCGCCACAACATAAACATAGCTGCGATGTACGTAACATAGTTATCGATGTATTTCACGCGGTGTTATTTTGTATACCATAGCCGTTGGAATAGGACCTAATTCTTTTTTGTATAATTAATCTTTTGTATAACGATATTTTACTAGTTCTCGTCTTCTTTCATCGTTAATTATTTTAATAACAGTACCTCCGTTTGTACAGGTACTCCTAACAGTAAACAACAACGGGCGACGGTATCTATAAGCTTCGAGCTTTTTCCCATAATTAATCATGCACGAAAGAAAAAGGAAACCACGATTCAATCCATGCTAATTACAAGTTATCGGTGAACTGTGAATGTTTCGTATAAAATATGTTGTACAATGATCTAGAACAATGATTTAGAAAATAATTATGTGCGAAATTTGAAATGGAACAGCCTGTGTATTCATTTTTTAAGGGTTTACGAATATGTACTTTGTACAGCCACTGTATAAAAGCATTCCAAAAATGGCAAAATGATTGAAAATCTCTGAATTGATGCAAAAAAGTGAGTAATATAGCAATGGAATGCTCTAATATCGAGGATGGGGAATTGTATGAGCATGAAAAAAGTAGATCAGAAGAAAATAAAATTGAACTTTATAGTGATAATAGTAATAATGAGATTATAGAGACAAAGAAATTGTTCACGAGTCCACGGAAAGTGAATTAAAAAATATTTTGAATTTACATAAAAGAAGACGTGAACCTTCAAGTTCTGAAGATGAAAATGAAAGTAACAAGATCATCAAAATGAAAATGCTGCTGACGGAACCAGTTGGGAAAAAATAAAAGAACGGTCTACTGCTGGAAGATTACCACTACATAATATTTTCAAAGGCATATTCGGCCCCATATTCCTTTTGCAAGATAGTAATAAATCAATAAATATAAAAATATTCTATTACATATTTTTTAAAATAAGAGGTAGAAATAGCTTCGTCTTAACTGTAGTTCTAGTGTTAAATACGCAAGTAAAGCAGAGTTTGCAATATTTCTCACGAGAAAGCTCTACTGGACGAGTTACTAATGTTCACAGTTGTTTTTCTTCCGCTACCAGTCTCTCAGCCTTCACTGAATGCTCGGACTCGAAAACTCGAAAAAAGGAGTTTCTAGATGCATAATCTTCTCGGATAAGCGTTGAATCCGCGTGTTTCTGAATGCCTGCAAGCCGTAGCTCGTTATTTCGGGTCAGTTCGACCGTGAAGTCTCTTTTAATAGACTTATAAATTCCAGTCCGTCCTGATATTGCGTAACGACGTCATTTGCCTCGTAAACGCGAGCCATTACGAGGCGACGCGGTGCAATTTCTTTGGCAGAGGCGAAAAAAGACAGGGGTAGGGGAGGTGGAGGGGCGAGAAAAATGTCACGGCGCAGGATGCCGACGATTCCTTGGAATCCTCCTCGAAAGTGGGACACGCGTTACGAAAATTAACCTCTCTTGCGATCCTGCGCACGCGGCTGGGAATCATTGAAAATTCGAGACACGGCGCGGCGTCTCTTCGACACGATCGGATCCGTGTGCACTCGGCTAAATCACAGCATCGAGTTTTACTTAATTAACGGACTCCCGGGGACCGGATCGTCCACCTTGCGCCGGGGATTCCAATTATTACAACAGCTTCTTGGCCGTGAAGTTGAAAGTTTCGCGCAGTTTGCGTGATGCAATTAGTCGAGGAATCGATGCAAGTTGCTCGAAGAACTGGGGATTACGCGTTGAATCGCGGGAGAGGGGAAGAGAGGGAGAGATACAAATTGGAAGCTATGGGCGAATTTTCCGGACGATTTAACGGCGAAGAGAAGAAAAGTTCTCGCGAGGTTATGTGCTGTTGCCTTTACCAATCACGGGGATTGATAAATTTTCCAATCGCCGTTTGAGCGAGTGTAGCAACCGGGGAAGAACACGAGCAATGGAAAACAAATTGCAGCAGAATTCCGACAGATGTAAAGTGCTAAGCGGCGTGTTTGCTTCGGAGTTCCGTTTTCCAGCGAAGGATCCTTTCGGATACGCTGAAATTGTTACCCGCGCCTCTCGAAAGGAAAAACAAGAAGGGCCGGATGCGGTGAATAGGACGCCTGTACAACCAGTCGGCGAATTCGTGTACCCTGGGTCGAAGTACACGCGATTCAAGAGTTACAGGGAAGCTATAGGTAGCAGGTTGTCGGGTTTTATTGCCCAGGGCGAGAGCCGCGCCGGTTCGTCCCGTGACAGGAGCAAAGGCAACGCGTTCTATGTGTGTATATCTAGCGGAGGACCGAAAACTGGCACGCGCTGTAACCCGTGTCAAAGGACGCCAGATCGCGGCACGGCGTTGCGCTTCACTTTGTACGGTTTTTCCCTTTGTGCCGGGGGTGGGCAACACCGACGAGCCCTTTTTCGCCGATCGAATCGCACAGGATAGAATTCGGTTGCCGTTACCGATTCGGGCATGATTGGCACGCGTTCCGTACCCGTGGATAAGGCTTGATTGCATTCTAACGGCGGAGCGCGATTGCCGCACAACGAATTTTTGGCATGCACTCCCTGCAAAAGGAAACACACGGGCTTCCTGGCCGACGCGGCTGGACTCTTCTCCTTTCACTTGTATGTACAGGCTGCACAAAAAGTAAGTATATATGTAGCTGGTCGTAGCGTGATTCTACACCTCTTGTAAAAGATAGTGCAAGAATGTCCTTCGCCTTCACTTTGAAGATCGGACTGATTGTTTCTTTGCATCGCATAGTACTCGTGACGGGAAACGAAAGTCTCACAGGAAGCATGGTTCTCGAGGCAATCGTTCCCTTAAACAACGACTTCAAGGTTTAAGCCATTTGATTCTGTCTAGAGGGTGTCCCAAAATTGTGTATACGTAGAGGGGTGATTCTACACCCTTGAATCGATGGGGATTGGTAAAAATCCATGCAAAAACATCCTTGACCTTCAAGTTCAGGGTCAGGCTTATTTTTTCTTAGCATCGTATAGTATGCGTGACGGGGTAAAATCAATTTTCAGACAGAATAAGATTATTTGAAGAAGGAGTAAAATCAATTTTCGGGCAGAATAAAATTATTTGAAGAAGGAAAATCAATTTTCAGGCAGAATAAAATTATTTGAAGGAATGAAATCTATTTTCAGACAGAATAAAATTATTAGAAGGAGTAAAATCAATTTTCAGGCAGAATAAAATTATTTGAAGAAGGAGTAAAATCAATTTTCAGGCAGAATAAAATTATTTGAAGAAGGAGTAAAATCAATTTTCAGGCAGAATAAAATGATTTTAAGAAGGAGTAAAATCAATTTTCAGACAGAATAAAATGATTTGAAGACGGAGTAAAATCAATTTTCAGACGGAATAAAATTATTTGAAGGAATGAAATCAATTTTCAGACAGAATAAAATTATTAGAAGGAGTAAAATCAATTTTCAGACGGAATAAAATTATTTGAAGAAGGAGTAAAATCAATTTTCAGGCAGAATAAAATTATTTGAAGAAGGAGTAAAATCAATTTTCAGGCAGAATAAAATGATTTTAAGAAGGAGTAAAATCAATTTTCAGACAGAATAAAATGATTTGAAGACGGAGTAAAATCAATTTTCAGACGGAATAAAATTATTTGAAGGAATAAAATCAATTTTCAAGCAGAATAAAATTATTAGAAGGAGTAAAATCAATTTTCAGACAGAATAAAATTATTTTAAGAAGGAGTAAAATTAATTTTCAGGCAGAATAAAATTATTTGAAGGAGTAAAATCAATTTTCAGGCAGAATAAAATGATTTGAAGAAGGAGTAAAATCAATTTCCAGACAGATTAAATTATTTGAAGAAGGAGTAAAATCAATTTTCAGATAGAATAAAATGATTTGAAGATGGAGTAAAAATTTTCTGACAGAATAAAATGATTTTAAGATGGAGTAAAACAAAACTGGAAAAAATGGAGTAAAACAAGATGAAAGAAAAGTCAAGTGAAACCCGTTCTCTTCAGAAATGACTTCAAAGTTTCGTGAAATATTTTATTCTGTCTACAGGGTATCCCAAAATGGTTTTGTTCGAAGCCTCGAAGAGAGAAAAGTCGTCTGCGACATCTTGAGTACGAAAATGGTGTCGACATTCATCGGAAATCGTCGGGGACGTGTTTATTCATTATTATTGTTTGCCTGGTTGTGTGTGAGCCAACGTTTCTAAAAGCAAGCCGAAGAACACACACACACACACACACACACACACATACACAGAAAGTCAGAAGTAGTCATCGTAGTCAGAATTCGACCTCGGTAGTTTCCGGGCCATCGGGATGCACGGTGGAAATAATGAACGGGACCCGGGCAATTACGTCGTTACTCGCCGAGACATTGCTGCTGCCCACTGAATCGCCTATTCAATTAGGAAGCCGTCGCGTATCGGTAAACGAATAAATGAATGCATGCTAATCGGCTCCCTTGATCTTGGCGGCGATAACGGTGGGTAATCGTGCCGCGCGCATACATGTTCAACGCGTTGTCGATGACACGCGATACGCGATAGAGTTTATCAGATATCCAGGATCGAGTGGATCGAGCTGGGGCCAGTGGTGGATTTGATAGAGGATCACTTGAGAATTCAATTGGGAGATTAAGTTTCGCGATAGATGGTAAATTATAATAAATAAGTATGTACATATACGCGTTCGTTCTGTTTATTACGGAATTTTTATCAACTCGGTGAGCTGCTCGAGCAACGATTTTGTGTCACGGAAAATTGCATAGAGAGCACAGTAAAATGTGTAAAGAAAGAGAAAGAGATGTATCGACCTTAATTTTTGACCAATGAATACAATGCACGCAACTATCCAGTATTGTTCCTTCAGGGGAGAACAAAATTTGTGTAAAGTTCGAGATCGATCGGATAAAGGGATCACGTGGTGCACTTAAATTGAAAATTTTGAAACTCACCTTAACTATGGAACAGAGCTGGGGAAAATAGTATTTTAAATAGTAAATAGTAAATAATCCCATTTATTTTACAGTGTCTGTACAACTTCGAAAATAAAATATTTTATTTGATGCAGTCATTTTTGAAAATAGTATTTTAATTTAAGAATATTGAAAATATTTGGAGTTTATCTTTATTTTCAATTTAAATTTTAAATATTATTGCTCAAAATAATGGTTTGCATTCAATAGATTTCTGAGTATAAATAGTTTTCTGGTGATAAGATACACTGTATGTTTATCAACAAACCTCAGTAGGCACATGTTGTGAACTGAAGTGGATATACGCAGTAATAGCAGCAATCATACAAAAATATAAAACGAAAAAATGGCAAATCATATAGTTTCTTATATTAAGTACTATTTCTTCTTTAAATTATTGCTAAAATAAGAAATATTGAATAAGTACATATTTCTGAAAGTATTAGGTATAACGATGCAAAAAATAAAATATTCTATTTTATGTTCCAGATTATTAAAATATAAATATTTTATTTTGAAGTTCAGATTGTTCAAATACATAGAAGTATTTTCTTTCGAGGTTCAGATTGTTCAAATAGAAATATTTTATTTCGAGGTTCAGATTGTTCAAATAAAATACTATTTTCTTTAAGAAAAATAAAATATTAAATAGTATTTCAAATATTTATTTCGCCAAATAATGCCCATCTCTGCTATGGAACATGGCACGTCGTTGGATTTGTCTTTTTTTCTGAATAAGAATATGGAAAAATTACATGACCTCCTTTAAATAAAAATAATCATGATCTTGAATTTCGAAAATATGATTTCCAAAAAATTTGATTGTTTTTCCATTATATTTACCTTATTGAACAGTGCAAATTTCTCCTCTGACTGTGTTACGAATTATTAAAAGAAAGAAACCATTGTACAAGACTGGGAGCGAACATCTACAGTCTACACTCACTATGTAGAAGGTTATCGTTGTCAATAAACCAAGCAGAAAAGTGTTTTCTTGTGTCGGGAAATACGAATCGTCAAGGTCAAGTTCTCGGTTTATCTGTTTTCGTTATTTCTTATCAATCACGTTGACTGTAAGTAATAACATTTCAACGTACACTTGCATGAGAATATTCTAGTCTAATAAGAATGCGTTGCGACATATCGTAGAGAGAGCACCAAGTAAATGAACTTACGAAAAGTTTCGAGCTATTTCCAGAGAACGTATGTGTATCAAAGAGCATGCAAGTGCCGCACTTAAAAAATAAAATTTTATACCAAATTAATCGCTGATGCTACATAATTTTTGCTTGTGACTTAATAAATAAACGACTATTTTAGATAAAACGGTTGAATCAGCGTGTGGGGGGCTATATAATAGGGTTGAGGTCTTATGCGAAATCAGTTATTCTCTTCTGTTGACTGGAGAAAAACATAGAAGACAACATGTGGACGAAACTTGTGGCTCTATTCTTGCTGTTCGCCATTGTTGCGTACAATCCAGTTATAGGTGAGTTCTCTTTCAAAAATTGTTGGGAGTTGTTGATCGATTGTTGGAGTGATTGGTTCCTTATGATCATTTTTTCGTCCAGCATGCACGGATGGGGAAAGATATTACGACGGATGCAACTGGTGCCAGTGTACTGGTGGCAGGTTTTCGTGTACCAAGATGGCTTGCGATGACAACTAATTGATTTATGCGGATCATGAACGTCTGATAAAAACAGTTCTAATATTAAAAATTTTGTACTTTTAATTATTACGAAACTGTGTTTCTATCACGAATTAATACGCGGGAAATGACAGAAAATTAAACTAATAAATTGCAATAAAGCATTTTAAATAAGTCACGAATTATTAAAAGAAAGAAACCATTGTACGAGAGTGAGAGCGAACATCTACAGCAGGCCTGGCCAACCCAAATGGTTTCACAATGCTATTAAAAAATGTAATACAAATACAAAATGAATAAAACTTTATTGTTATACTATCATTTAATATGATAAAAAAATGTCAAAGGAGAAATTTGCACTGTTCAGTAAGGTAAATATAATGGCAAAACAAAAAATTTTTTGAAAATCATATTTTCGAAATATTAAGGTCATCATAATTTTTATTTAAAGGAGGTGCTATAATTTTTCCATATTCCCATTCAGAAAAAAAAGATAAATCCAACGATGTGCCATGTTCCATAGCAGAGGTGGGCATTATTTGGCGAAAAAAATGTTTGAAATACTATTTAATATTTTATTTTGCTTAAAGAAAATAGTATTTTATTTGAACAATCTGAACCTCGAAATAAAATACTTCTATGTATTTGAACAATCTGAACTTCAAAATAAAATATTTCAACATATTGGACAAAGTCCAAATATTTTCAATATTCTTAAAATAAAATACTATTTTCAAAAATGACTGCATCAAATAAAATATTTTATTTTCAAAGTTGTACAGACACTGTAAAATAAATGGGATTATTTACTATTTACTATTTAAAATAGTATTTTCCCCAGCTCTGTTCCATAGTTAAAGTGAGTTTCAAAATTTTCAATTTAAGTGCGCCACGTGATTCTTTTATCCGATCGATGTCAAACTTTGCACAAATTTTTTTCTCACCTAAAGGTGATTATATCTCGATAAAAATATCTCGAAATATATCTCGATAAAAATTGTTCTCTAAGTATAGCTTAGGTCCACCCTAATCTGTATGCAGGGCAGGGTGTCTCGTTTTAAGCTAAAAATGATTCGGAACTAAATGATTCTTATTGAGAATAATTTTTGTTTAAGTTGATATGAATGGTAACCTATGTGTAATATAAGGAAGAATTGGTATGAGCGAGTGTGAAAAAGATCGGTGAAAGTGATCGGTACCAAAGACTTGTAGTGTTGTAAAACTAAAATCTTAACGATCTTAGATTTTTCGTATTCTCGGATGATCGTAGATGGATAAACATTTCCGGCGTAAAAATATGCACTAAAAGTACAAAGTGCATCTGTGAATATCGTCGAAAAATTTGATGATTGACAAACAGGTTAAAAGACAACATTGCGTCGTGTGTTTTAACAAAGATTTGCCCCTGTGCCAGATGGGTTGACACCGTTCTGCTAGAATGGAGTACACGACCGTAAAAGAACGAGTAAGAAGGAAGCACGCGTACAAATAAATCGGATTATTATTCTTATCAATTTCTCCATCTGAGCCATTCAACCGCGACAATAGTTTCTCCCCAGGTCCCGTTCCTTCGATACGGTGAACACGATTCCGCGCTAGGATCGAGTTGTTCATGGCGTCAGATACGAATCCGCGATATCGTCGAATCAATGCAGAACGATTATAAAGGAGGGACAAACTCGATTCCGCAGGCCGCGAGGCAGGATTGTTCCATCTATGCAGACGGTTCTCCATGGGTATCTGGAGCACGAGGAGTGCACCGACTCGCGAGAGTATTCATCCGTAAAGTGGGCCAGCCACTGTTTTTGTAATTCGCTCGCTGGAACAGCCGAACTTTTAGATAAAAAGTTTGTTAGCCTCGCTGACGTTCGCGCGAATTCAGCGCAACGGCTCCGTGGCCGCGATGCTGCTCAATTCGCTCCTGAAAACGTTTCCTTCTTTTGTCCTGCCCCTTGCGACCTCTTCTAAGAGGATAAATATAGTGGAGCAAAGATCGCGGATAGCAACGAGGCGAATATCGCGGCAAAACCAAACCAATGCGCAGTGGGGTATTCAGCCCGAGAAGTCGGAAACAAGTCGATTTCAGAAATTTGCGTAAGTAGAATAATTTTTACTGTCCAACGTAGTTAAAGATCTGAAGAATGAGATTTCAGTATTGTTTTTTTTTATTTGTACATCCGTGATGTACTCTACTTCATCGAAAGTCAAGATAGTTTATAACACTGTTTGCGTTCTTAACCCCCCGCCGTATTTTGACGAGTCACATTCGTCGTGAAGATTTTAAACGAAGTCTAACAAATATGAATGTTGCGCCTTTCTTTTTAACTGAAATAAAATTTTATTTTACCGAGTCACACTCGTCATGAAGATTTTAAACAAAGTCTGACAAATATGAATGTTACGCCTTTCTTTTTAATTGAAATAAAATTTGATTTACCGAGTCACACTCGTCATGAAGATTTTAAACAAAGTCTGACAAATATGAATGGTACGCCTTTCTTTTTAATTGAAATAAAATTTGATTTTACCGAATCACACTCGTCGTGAAGATTTTAAATAAAGTCTAACAAATATGAATGGTACGCCTTTCTTTTTAACTGAAATAAAATTTGATTTTACCGAGTCACACTCGTCGTGAAGATTTTAAATAAAGTCTAACAAATATGAATGGTACGCCTTTCTTTTTAACTGAAATAAAATTTGATTTTACCGAGTCACACTCGTCGTGAAAATTTTAAACGGAGTCTGACAAATATGAACGGTACACCTTTCCTTTTAATTGAAATAAAATTTGATTAGTTTGTAATCAATGTTTAAGCATTAAAATAAATGTAGCCTCACAAAAAATATAAATTTTCTTTTCTCTTCTACGACATTTTTGGGGACAACGACGTTTTAATCGCTGTAACTGTAAAGAAAATGATACGGCAAGGGGTTAAACAGTCTCTGAAACAGGATTCGTTCATTAGCGATTTTCAAGTGATTTAAGAAAATTGTGTAAATTCTTACATTGCAGAAGCTTTCCAGGTAGGTACATAGAACACTTCCACACAGATTTAATTTCTTTATCATGCAAATTAGTATAGTTATTAATATTTGAGCATAATCAATAATTCTGTTTTATTAAAGAAAAGTTAGATATCTACCTTCGTACCTAAAAATGGTCAAATAATAGATCTTTAAGCTAAGATAGCATTTCTTCTATATAGCAGTTATAATATTATTTCCAGATCTTAAGTCCACCATACGTGTTTTATTTGTTTGGAGTTCCCATAGCGAGCGTTCTCGAACATTCTGCACGTGTTCTCCGCCTTGTCCGCCAGTGTTTTCTTGAAAACGTATCTTGAAGGTCTAATTGTGGTTCTTGTCGAGAGCCGGCCGTGTTCCCAATTTTCCCCGGGTTCGAGTTTAAGCTCTTCTTCCGTAAACTCGGAACTTCCGATTTGTTTTTCTATCGAATAACCTATAAACTCCGAATTCTTCGGGTAAACCGAAAGTTTCCCCGCGGAGAAGTTGCCATCGAACTCCCAATTAAATATCTTCCTATTCAAACTGGAAGCCCTCGATTTATCTTCTTCAGTAATCCTTCAAGAGTCCTATGTATCTTTGCTCGAACTGAATCACGAAGTTTATCGGAGAACCGTCTCGTGGTCGAACTAGCGATACGATTTCACAGAAATTCGGAACGTTCGTTGCACTCGGACTTCATTTTTCTGAGTGGAACGAATGCATTTTCGACATTTTACGCGAAATGTCGATGTGACCAGGCGGCTTAAAAATGTATTGTGGCTGGAAAACGATTTGTCCGTTTAACATCGGCAAAGAGGAAATGTTGAACGACGTACTTTTCGATATTAAAAGTCGGTCGAGATGGAATGAAAACATTGGGTGAGATTGAAATGAAAAACACTACGTTCTCTCGTACGAAGAGCTTCAATTTGATTTGGAACATCCTGGTTTTAGAAAGATTCACCTCGTCGAAAATGTACATCAAATATTTATTGAAATTCGTAATCCTTGAATATTCGACGTACACTTTCGATTTAAATCGTTGTATATGTATATCAAGCCCATTAATATTTCTAAAGCAGCACGTTCTAGCCAGACCCATTGAAACTTCAACAAAACCACGTTATTGGAAATACCGGGACTGTAAAAGACTGCAAGCACAGGACTCATTAAAATTCCTACTCGCATTCTTGTAAACACTAACGCATTAAAATTTCAATACCGAAACATCGTGGCAAACGTCATGACCATTAAAATTCCCACAAAACCACGTTAATGAAAACATCACGCATTCGCGTTGCGACAAACACCGGGATGATTAAAATTTCAGCAAAGTTTTAAGCCGTTTCGAGTTTTTAAACTGGAAACTGCAGAAATTCTACGGCGACGTGGCAACGGGACTATTAAGGGTTTCAAGTAAAACTGCCGATTAAGTTTAACTGAAAAAGGTTCGAGAACTTCTGCAACAACCATACACCGAACGCTTCAAAGTTTCAACGCGTTCACATTGCTAGGCCGCGAAAATTCCGATGAAACCGCATTAATGGAAACACCGAAGCCTCGGACCGTTTGGAGAGCTTACATTGTGGCAAACTATTAAATTTTCAAGGAAATCACATGGCTGCAGTCGGGTTGCACGCGAGTGCAATCCGAACTGCTGTTAAAGAGGCTTCCAGTGATCAATCACTAGTAGAGTCGCCAGATTAAAGCTCCCACTCTTTAGGCTATTCCCCCACGCTTAACCACGGTCCGATCACGTGACACGTTTCATCTGTTATGCACGTGTCACAATGACGCGTGATTAATCCGGTACTGGCAGAGAGGGGGTAACTTTTACCTCTCGATTCGAGTTTATTCCCATGACCTGGCGACACTTCACTTTTGGTCGCTAGGGGTGTGCGAGATTCCGAAAATTTCGAGTCGGGTCTATCGAAACTTAACCCTTTGCACTCGGAGCTATTTTAACACTATTTTTACCACGATTTGAGTATATCTATTTCGACCAAAAGGTATCTTTTGACACCTTTGCGTTTGAATGCAAATAATTGCCAAAACTGTCGGGATTTCGAATCATCAGTTAAATATATTCGATAATTCAAGCAATATATTTATTGATACATTGATGCGTGAAATAGTTTCACCTGTCGTTTGTTTGTACAGAACCAATGCGTTTATTATATGCTGTATCGAGGATATTGTAAAATACGTGCATAGGCCATCTACGGCATTTATATTTCACACTATATGTACTTTCTTGCCAATTGTTCAGTCATATCGACCCCAAATTTTGTGCTATTATAAATGGTTTCTGGAAGACGTTTATTGTTGTTTCCACTGTTACAGAATATGATATAATGCTGCAACATGGTGTTGAAATCCTTAAGGTGCCAAAAGACACCTCATGGTAGAAATAGGTATACCATATGCACATTTTTGTTAGGATGTAAAGAAAGAAATGCAGGATTTTTGTTCCTTTGTTTTAATTGCAATTTTATACCAATAAATATTTACCTTAATTTAATGAGTTATATGTTATTTTAAAGCTTGTTTTACGCTCTATTTAATTATGCTTTTGATATATCATTTTGTTAAACTTTTTAGTAAATTATTTGGCTTTTATTTTAGGATGTCAAAACTCGATTTTCGCATTATTTTTTTCTATGAGCACTGTGCATTCCTTGACACTTCCCTCGCCCCATACTTCGTTGATATTCCGAGCCGCTTGAGCGACACATCGGCCTAGTTTGAACTCATAGAAAAAAATGAAGCCAAATAATTTACTAAAAGTTTTAATAAAATGAAATATCAAAAGCATAATTAAATAGAGCGTAAAACAAGCTTTGAAATGACATATAACTCATTAAATTAAGGTAAATATTTATTGGTATAAAATTGCAATTAAAGCAAAGGAACAACAATCCTGCATTTCTTTCTTTACATCCTAATAGATCCAGGATGAGCTAGAGGAAAATGATATCGCTGAATTAACTTAACTCAGAGTTGTGCAGTATTTAAATACTTCTCGCCTCGCCTCTACAACGCCATCTTTGTACTACAATATGCAGTAACGAATAAACCATCAACCAACCATTAAAATTATTTAAATACCGATTGGAATAAAAGATACATAACTTTTATTCGTTATTCGACTTTCATTTAAATAATTTTGTACTCGCCGAGAATGTATTCGATGAATAATAGTTACAAATTGTATTCGAAGCTTCGAATACATGTAACTATTATTCATCGAATACATTCTCGGCGAATACAAGATTATTTAAATAAAAATCGAATAAAAGATACTTTTGTATTCGAACCTTCGAATAACGAATACAAATTTTGTATCTTTTATTCGTTATTCGAAATTTGTATTTAAATACAATTTAAAGACAATGTATTTAAATACAATTTTTTCCCAACACTGACTTAACTATTGCACGAAAAGTAAAAAAATTAATTGTGGAGAAATGATTAAACTTGGAGAATAATTTTAAGTTAAAATTTGAAAAGTGTCTTTTGTCACCTCTTGGTAGAAATAGTGTAAATTCGACAATTAAACATTTCTTCCGACCTACAATAATTCCACTCTTTATGATCTTTTTTATTTTATGGATAAGAAATTGATATACCTCGTACAATACTTACAATTAGATGATTGCATAAGTTCGTGCCCGGTTTGAAAATAAAATTCATTGATTAAATTTTAAAGAATACAGCTTTATTAATCAATTATATTTCTAATTGTGGAAAAGAATAGTGATCATATATTTTTTTACATCTATGGGGTAATTACACCTATGTCCTTTTGGGACATCTATGAAAATCGAACAGGAACTTATGCAATCATCTAATATTTGATCATGTAAACAACAGTTTCAATATCTTACAGCAATTTTTAATGGTGACTCTCTGAGTCATCACTTGCATGCTAAAGGTTAAATACTTTCAATTCAGAGTTGTATCAGATGAAGTCAGTCCCGAAATTTCGGCTGCCCGACCGATCCAACCCTTATATTTTCGGGTTCCCGTACATCGCCATCAATCACCCGGCCGTGATTCAGTAAATCGATCGGAACCCTGGTGTCGCGGTATCCGCCATTCATCCGTCGAGACGTCTTCGTCGACTGTGCTCGTGTACAGGAGCAAAAACGAGTCGCTCGAAAAACGCGACACGGATGCGTAGCGAAGGCTCGTTAATCCTGGTTGGGTTCCGTGGCTCGCCTTAACAGTCCCACACCGTGTACACAAGGTAACAGAGAACCCGACGAAAGCAGACGAAAGAAGAAATAAAAAGAAAGAGGGGAAGAAAACGGAGGTTAGAACGAGATCGAAAGAAACTGCTGGCTGGAGAGAGACGAGCGCGAACGGAAGCTTGATATCTCTCATCCGACGATGGACAGTAGTTTAATTAGTTCGTTAGCCTTTCCAGTTAACTTGCCCTTTCCCCTCCCACGCTCTTTGTTCCCTTTCACCTGAGACCCGAGGATCGACCCGCGCGATCCACGGATTCACGAAACCGTTCACGTATCTGGGAGCCTTGCCAAAAGTCGCGTTAGCGGGGGCGGACGCAGTGTGTACACACCCCGGTATGTTGATAAATATTGCGGACGTTTTATGGGGGATCGATCGCAGACCGTGGTACGTGCGGTATTTTTGTGTACCGTGTGGCCGGTAAATTACACTGGAATGACGAGGAGATCGCGAGGAGACGGGAGAGGGAGAAAGAGAGAGAGAGAGCCCAATGGCCGCGTCTTTTATCGCAGAAAAATTGGTTAGACTGGTGTTACGTGTCTATGTGCCTGAAGCAATTCCGAAAATAATCGTTTAATCGCTTGCCGCGTGGTCGGCGACCACAAAAATTAAACAATTCTTTTTTTAGTACGAACAAATAATTTATTGCTGTTTTCAGACCCGTTACTGTGGCTATTATCTCTTGATTTTTACGCAGTTCGCGCGACCACTAAAACAGTCGATCGATGCGAATAAATTTTGCTCGCCGTGGAAAATATCGATGTAGACACAATAAATATTGTTGTGTAAAATCTGATGATATACGACGTTCTCAGGGCACACACGAGCACCGGCATAATTACGGATAAGAGTCGCAATAAATAAGGAACGGTAGCAGCGTGTATAAAGTCACCGAGACGAGAATAATTCCTGCATAATTCACTCGTTCGTGATACGGGGCGGAATAGCATTCTCGCGGTTCCCAAATCGACGCGGCACTTTGGAAGGAAATCGCGGATACCATCGAGCTCCGGGTATCTCTTTACATATTACACCCCGTAGAATCGGAATAACCGTTCGGAGAAGGGATGTTTGCCCCGAAAATACGCTGCCTCGCCTTGAGTTACGAGCCATTTTATCGTTGCCTTCGGCGCGCGCGCACCATGCGACTTTTTTATCTGGGGAATTTCTCTATTTTCTTGCAGAGCGAAAAATCCGAGCTTCATGCTGAAATTTAACACACTCATCAAGCTCGTATTGCACGCACATTCTACGTTTTTATTTGTTGCTTTACAACGGCGTTACTTGCCCATCTCACACTAAACCTACCACTGTACGTTCTCTCATTGTACATTCGTTGAAATTGTAAAGATCCATTCATAGGAAATGATTACCAAAATTTTATTATGGGGGCTAATATTATACTCCCCTCTGTCCCATAAAAATAGTGGCAAGTGAATATTTAAACGGGAATTATTGGCGAATGCATTTTGTCGCGCAAAATGGCAAAGCCTTCAATCAAAATCAATGTTTCACGACATCTGTCATTTGTTTCGACACATCTTTCAATTTTTAGGTTATCCTAATTATTACGAATTATAATTGTTTTTCTAATATCATCCTCTGATCGAAATCAATCGTTTTATTTCAGTTGGATATCGACCTATTGTAAAAAGAAGATGAAAAAACAAGTTATGCTGGAAGCAATGAAGAACGATGGCTCCAATATACAGGGTGTCCCAAATTTCGTGAAAATCCTGGAAATGGGAGGTTCCTGAGACCATTTGAAGCGACATTTTCCTTTGCAGAAATGTTATCCGCGGCTTTGTTTAGGAGTTATTAATGAAAAACAGGTACCAATCAGAGCGCGACCTAAACGCGAGTTGGCACAGTCGGCCTGGCGCGCAAACTGTCGATTGGCCGACTATGTCAACTCGCGTCTAGGTCGCGCTCTGATTGGTCCCTGTTTTTCATTAATAACTCCTAAACAAAGCCGCGGATAACATTTTTGCAAAGGAAAATGTCGCTTCAAATGGTCTCAGGAACCTCCCATTTCCGGGATTTTCACGAATTTTTGGGACACCCTGTATAATAAATATAATAAGATCACGCATATAGGGGAAGCAAAGCTTCGCAGCCAAGGGATCCTACCTACGAGTTTAAAATGCACTAACGAAATTATTGACAAATCCAGAAACTATCTGAACACTCAAAATAAAAATTGAGAGTAATATTTTTAATTTATTGTTTAATGTAATATAGTTTTCTTAGAACAAATGTTGCGTTCTATATTTATTTTCTTATGCTACTATTATTATGGGGCAAATTAAATTCATCAAGTGCTACTATTACATATTATGGGACAGAGCGAGTACTAAAAATGCTGCAATGGGCGAATTAATTAATAACTTTTAAACGTGTATCAATTCAATTGTTCAAATATTTACATAATTTTATATTTTCCCAATATCTTTCTGCAAAGTAGAATTAATTTCCATCCGCTAATCCAATAAAAAGCGACGTTAAATGAATCGGTGAAATAAAATGATGGTGTAACAGACCATCAATATTTTAGAGTTAATCCGCCGTTTTACAAGTTGCGAGAATTAGATTAACAGGTTAACTACCAGACCAGCACAAAGTCAGTATGATTTATTCAGGGAAAGCAGCGCAAACATAAAATCGAAGTGATTTACTTAGTGAAACAGAAATTAAGTAAAGATTTATTACAGCCATTACTCTCTCAGCTCAATATATAAACTAGACAAATAACTCCGTCATTCCCACGCGAATAATAGCATAATCAACATCATAAAAAGAAATTGGTTCAGCCTACTGTTCTGTCGAGAAAACTGTAAGTAGCGCGCAGTATCTATCGAATGCCAACACAGGGAGTTTCACCCGATTTTGACATCCTGATTTTCTCGCTCTTGTTATTCGTAGCGGTGCATAGTCTAAGTGAAGATCATATGAAGATGAACTTTGTTTTTTTTTAACGGAATGAAGCATTTTTTAATACATAAATTGATGCAGTTGGACATAATCGCAGCTGGTCATAGAAATTAGTTGATGCAGGAAGAAGCGACAGGCATTGAAATTGGTAGTTGTAAGAATTCTTAGATACATGCCGAAAATCATGAAAATCTGCAATTTTTACCATCTTTAAACGTTTGTAGCTCATTGCAACGTCGACCGATTTTGACGAAATTTTCAGAATATGATTAATTCACACAAATCTACCAAATGTATTTTTTAAATTTTCAATATAGGCGCACATAAAAAAGTTGTAACATGCAACTTTTAATATTTGTTCTACAATTCCGATCAATTGCAATTTTTTAAAAAATTTCTTTTCACATCCTGTAGTAAACTAATTGCTCTAGCTTCCTAAAAAAGTTCAAATCGTATACATACTACAATTAGGGTTTGCCAGATCTTCTATATTTGATATGAGTCTTCTATATTTGAACTTCATCTCCTATATCATATTTGAATTTTCAAAAATCTTTATTTGAATAAAAAAGTTTAAAATGTGCTGTATACCTCTTTTACTTGAACTCCTATATTTTGAGCCTATCTCATATTTTTATATAATTGCATTTTTCACTACTTCTATATTTGGATAAAACATTTCTGGCAACCCTAACTACAATATTAAAAACGTTATCGTCTTGTTTAGAGCGTTCGAATGCTAATTTGAGTAACTGTAGCTATGAAAATATCTGCCAAATAATGCAAATTACGCCTCGTAAACGAAAAAATAGGACTTTTGAGGGCGATAGCGCCCTACATCGATCTTTTATCTAGCGTGTTTAACTACTGAAGAATCCCATTTTTGTATTATCGTGAAATGAGAACGCGATTGCCGCACCTCGCAATCCTGGAAAAAGGAGTCTCCACCCTTAATAGATTGATCAATATTGCAGCAGCATTACTACACAGTAACAAGCGAGAAAATGGAACGACCTGTGCCGAATAAAAATATTCCCATTCCAGGCATAACTGGTGTCCAATCTATGCAGCATTTACGACGTCGTAACACTAAAACCTACCGAATAGAATTGTCCGCGGCGTTGACACTGAACGGCATAAAGTATTCACCGGTTAGGGGACCACGAGTACGTTAAATGCCGCTCGGTGGCCATTTCGCAAAGAAACCTCCGATATAAATATTTTTCAAGGGGGATTTCCGGCCGGACATTCATGGTCAGTCGGGACGTCCGTCTCGCAGCACGGTCTGTACGTGTTCGAGCGATACTTCGACAGGCCGTAGTCTCAAAAATAAAAGCAACATCCGTTACAAACTGAAATATTAAAAGGCAACTGTCCGATACGGCCACACTAATAATTCCGTGAGTGGCACTTTCGAGCCGGCAGTCCGGTATTAGCACATTTATTACAGTCATTCGGTTGCGAAATACGTTTGTCGTGAACCGGGACAAATCGTAAGACTGCTGTACAAGCGTTCACATCGACAATAACACCGATGCTCGAAAACTCGAGGCACTTCTGGCGATTTGCAAGTTTATCGTCGTATCATTTTTTGGAAATACAGTGGGTGTACAAAGTAATCGTACACCTTTTAAAAACTAATAACTTTTTTATACTTGTACCAAACGACCTGATTTTGTATAATCAATTAGAAGCATTGGTTTACGAAATGACATGCAAAAAAGATTTTCCAAATAATTGTGATTTACAAGGTTAAATGCAAAAGTAAAAACGGCATTTTTTAAAAACTTTTTCTTTGGGAACTTAATCAAAATTTAAAATATATATTTTGTAGATCTATGTTAGTTATACTTGCAGAAAATTTCCTCGAAATCGGTTGACGCAGGAAAAAACGACACGCATGGAAAGATGAACGATTCTGTCGATTTTCACCATTTTTATCCGCTTCTAGCTCGTATATATGTTAATCGATTTCGATGAAATTTGAAGCATGTGTATAACTAACATAGATCTACAAAACATCTATTTTAAATTTTTATTAAGGCCCGAAATAAAAAAAGTTTAAAAAATTGCCTTTTTCATTTCTGCATGTAACCTTGTAAATTATAATTTTTGGAAAATTTTTCTTGCATATCATTTCGTAAACCAATGCTTTTTTAAAATTATTTGGTCCCCTCAGGGTTTCAAATCCATTTTACCAACTCCCTATCTTTCCACTTTCACCACTATCGCATTTTCAGCGGGACCTACAGTTTATAAAGGTGGGTTCCGAACCACCTTGGGTTACCACAGTTTTTTTTTTTCTAAAAAGACATGGAATATTTCCAGAGGTGCCGGCATCGGGGATTGAACCTGCACCTGCGACCACGGAGTCCGCAGGTGCGCGCTTCACCCACTGAGCCACTGTGCGCCCCTGTAAACCAATGCTTCTAATTGATTATAAAAATTCAGGTAGTTTCATCCAATTATAAAAAAGTTATTAGTTTTCAAAAGGTATACGAATACTTTGTACACCCACTGTAAGTACCGCATCATTCGCTTCTCTACTTCGATTCACGAACAAGCCTTTCTGCTCCAAGGAAATTACAGTAGACTCGCGTCGACACTTGTGCATTTCATTGTAAATGCTCCACATGCCTCAACATCGCAGACTAATCAATTCTGCGTATATTCAATAACCGCGGCCCGTCCCCGCGAACGTTTCATTAAAATGACTAATATTAATTAATCGATGACCCGTTCGGGCGATTAAGATAGAAATCCGCAGGCTGGTAATTAGTTCGGTGGATAAATAATAACAAGATAGGGTATCGGCCGGTCCCCGGTAATTAGTTTCGTAGATAAATAACAAGATAGGACTCGCGGTCTAGTAATTAGTTTGGCGGGGGATCGGGTGGAAATGAACGGTCGGGGCGAACCGACGGCGATCGGCAAAGAGAACGACGACGTCCGGGGCACGCGTGAAATATCGTCGACGCGACGTCGGACGTGTACGTCGCACCCGGATAATACACGCCTGCAGCATGCCTCTTAAGTACTTTGCACTAGATACCGGTGAAAGCATTGCAAACCAGTTGCCGCCGGTCATAATATCGTTTTATTTATTGGCACTGCCGCGGCGAGGCAGAGGCGTGCAATTGTATATACGAACTGCACCGACGCGACGCGACGTGACGGGCCGCACAGTGCGCCTTAAGCCGCGTTCACGCTAATTGCGGGGAAACACCTGTCGCCACGCTTGTCCATCATTTTCCTTCAATTTGACCGGCCGGGCCGGCGGCTGCGTTTCTTATTATCGGCTCGTCGCGCGTGAAATGGACTATTTTAGAACGCAAACCTCGCGAAGCGTATGAACTATCCGCACTTCGTGGTGTATTTGCAGAAAGAAATATTATTGTTCAAGTGAAAACTTTTTTAGGCGGACCGCGTAGGCACTTGATGGGCGGTGAATGAGTCCGATCCGTCACGCTCCGAGGCGAAACGCCGCTCATTTTCATACCGATAATTTATCGTGGATAAATATTCTCTCCACAGTAGACCACTAACAAGGGAAGAACCCCAAGTATCCGACTTCGATTTTGATAATTTTTTGTAAGATGATGCTATATGGATCCCTAATTATGTACGCAAAATATTAGGTGTAGTTACTCAATAGTTTACAAGATATAAACAATTAAGTTTCATACCTGTGAATCACGCAACTTGCTTACACGGCTAATGAAACTTCTAAACTTTAATTGTTTATATCTTTAAAACGATTGAGTAACTACGCCTAATATTTTGCACACATAATTAGGGATCCATGTACCATCATCTCACAAAAAATTATCAAAATCCAAGTCGGATACTTGGAGACCTTCCCTTGTAAGACGTAAAGATATAAAGAAGCATTGGACATTCTCCGGGCAGATCTCGTAGGTCGCAGCAAAATGGAACAAGGCGACGAACAAGATGGTCTAGAGGTGGCCGGAAGTCGTTGTTTTCCGGGATGTTCCGTTTATTAAGCACGGCAAGATTACACGGTTGTTTCGCCGTCTTTGCTGCTTTTTATCGAGGTCGAAGGAGTTGGCGATACTAAAGGTTGATTTACGGTAGCAGGCCGGTAACGGTACGCTGCCGTCGTCTCTACGGTCATGGTTCTGTCGCAGCCGGCAGGATCCGCGATATACTGCCAGTCACAGGCCCCGGCCATTCCTCTCGCCACTCGCGAGCCTAATTTCCCTAAGCGTATTCAAGCTTCAGATCCGGTGTACGGTGGCCACCGGTCCTCATTAAATATTATTCATCGCCGCTCCGTGCGCGACGGCTGTTCTACAGCATTCAATGTCACTTTGAAGTACCATCATTGTACCATGATTGGACTCTGCTGGCGATGATTAAGTACACCGACCTCCCTTTAATCCCCCGATGGATATAAGAGGGTGTAATGTGGTATATCATCTCAGCGAAATACGTGCACCCGGATTCGTTTTCTACCTCCGTGCAATCGATCGCGCGCACACTGATTCAAACAATGCACAAGAATGAAACATTCGATGCGAGGAATGATCAAGTTTTCATCGTGTTCCAATCGTAACAAATTTTTCCGAAAAATTTCATCTCGCGAGGAGCAATGTCGCAGCCGCGCGTGCACCTGCTGTCTCGAACGTAAACTTTCATTGCGATCTCTCATTTCCTTTTAGCGAGGAGGAACGGCGCGCAGAAAAGCGACGATAAAAGACAAGAGAGACGGACGACCTCGGAGAACCGTCACAGCCAGATGTTAACGATAATATTTATGAATTTTTCAAGTCCACCCTGTCCAGATGATTGTACATACACGAGACAACGTCGCGTCGCGTCGCCAGCGCACGTTTCGCTCGCCGAATTCGAGAACAGCTACACACACTGCAAACTTTCTACGGGGACTTGTTAGATGAATCCTTTACGCTCGCAGAAATTATTCTTCCAGATTTTCTCGGGAAGTAGCGAAGTTCTTGATTTCACACCTCGCGGGAATTGTGTGATACCTCGAGCGAATTGTCGCGAGTATGAAATTTACAAAAACTAATTTCGGTACTCTCGGTTACAAATTAACATCGCAGCCCGTTTGGTTAAAAACATCAGTGTTTAAAAACATTGGTTAAAAACATCAGTGTTTATGAAAGCTCGTTCCGTTGGTAGTTTCTCGATCCGATACAAGTCGAATCGAAATTCCCGGTGAATCAAATCCGGGAGCACGGGGAAACGTAATTATCCTGGCTACTCATCCCTTCGTGGTAATTCGCCAGCGAGCCAACAAAAACTATTCCAAGCAACTAAGTTCGCCGGTAACCATGTATCTTCTTAGCGAGCACAAAGGCCTCAACTTCACCACAATTATTCTCCTTCAACGTTGGAAAGAAACCACGGGGGCGATTCCGCGGGAGGAACGAGCAATCTTCATCGAGGGTAGTTTCGCGAAGTCTCACAAATCAGCTGGACGCGTGTAACTCAACGTAGCGCTGTGTACTTTACCGAAATAAACGGAATTTACAACCCGGCGCGGCGTATCGTGGTTTATAATGTCCCGGCCAACGGAAAAACTTTCCGAAGGAGTTCGGGCTAGGTTAGGTGAAGTGAACTAAAACAGTTTGAAACCTGCCGATGGAAAATAGAGAAACGAACAGAACAATCCAACGAATGTTAGTACATATTGTATTTATTCTATAGAATAGTAAGATTCTAGTATTATTTGCTGGTTATCGTGTTGCACTTGCCTTGGTGAGTGGAAAGGTTTTCTTCAGAAGAATTCAACTCTCTGCGGTGTATTCCACATGATATCCTTTCGTCGACTATTGACTCCCTGCAAAAAGAAAATTGAATTAGATTTGGAAAAACTGGAAATACTTTGCGTAAAGGTACAGATATAGTGGAGCGGTGAAGCTCGAAAATAGCGACGAGAACATCGCGGCAAAATCAAACCAATGTACTGGAATGACTGCGATCTTTATGCAAAATAAAAACTTTCTACTTGAATTGCAACAAGCTGGGGTGAAATAGATATTTAATTTCCTGTTGAATATGTTTAATAGATTAAAACTAATATAGTACATATAGGGATGTTACTTTTCCGAAGTTTCGACTCTTCAAAGATTCAAAGGATTCGAAGGAACGAAGGGAACTTCGAAGTGCACGAAATTTCAAAGTCTTCGAAACGTATGAAGTTGTAACTTATGAGTTTCATACCATGTCACGATTTTTGATAAATAAAAATATTAACATGTTAAGCGCCATGTCAGTCACCAGTGACTGACACTGAACTTTCCGTTTGAACTTTTCGTAATTAAATTAAATTATTAAAATTGCATTCTATTAATAAATTTCGCGATCATATCACGAATTTACTTAAAAAATAATACTTTGCAAACAAAATTTTCATGAGTTTTATTAAATTCGGTGAAATCGGATATCGCAGGCTAAACGGAAAGAAAGGCAAGACAAGCTTGGTGCTTAACATGTTCATAAAAAATTTAAATCGATTCTGATCACCTTCGAAGTTTCTGAAATCGAGCTTCGAAATCATCGACCTTCGAAGGAAAGTAACAACCCTAATATAGTAGTATGTATATTTAAATTCTAGAAATTTTTTTCTGTCAGAAATTAGACCTATCCATTTTTATCATAAATGCATAAAATCCGCAGTCTAATAACTAATAGTACTAAGCTCAACCGCAAAATAAATCACGCCTCACAATATTTGTAACGTTCCTAGCGACAGAATAAAATTTATTTTGTAAGTCGTAGAATAAGATTCATTCTATAAATCGTATCACGATCAATAAATTGGCAAACATCGATGCGTGGCACTCACTTACCAAATATTGTCGGAGATGCAATTTACAAGGCTGACTTTCGCAATCATAACAACTTCAAGTGCACAACAAACAAACAAACCGCGCAGAAAAAATTCGCTCTCGAACCGCGCGAATAAACCGCAGAGGAAAGAAAGAACTGAAGTGCGAGGTTGCGCCAGGTTTCTCGCGTCATCCAATTAACGAGTGGCCCCCGGAACATCAATTAGCAAATTATTTTCACGGTTTATTTCGCGGCGTTGACGAGCCGTGAAACGTGGTCGCGCCGTGGTGCCATGGGTCGAAAGGAATATGGTTCGGCGGCCACGTTTCAACAAGGACGTACAAATTACTGCGGCAGGCATTGAATAAATTGGTGGGTTTATTGGTCGCGGCGCGCGGCTCAATTATATCACGCGCGGCCATTCTAGCCGCGATAATTCATAAGTCGTCGCGTCGGCCTCGCGAACGTGCCGTTCAAGTATTTTAATGGCTCCATCGGACGTCCTTTCGGAATCCGATATCGCGGCGATTAAGTCGAAACCAGCGGAATCATATCGAACTGACTGGCTGCAATTTTTCCCGACCGACAAAACGCGGACGCTGTTCATTCTCCTCGTTCACTGTTCAATGTTCAACCTGATGACTTATTTTCAATCGTAATTGTTTTATGGCAGCCGCACCTTTCACATGTTTTGGCGGAAACTCAAAATATAAAAATTCAATCCTATTAAGCAGTTTGTTACTACTACAGAAAAGGATGATAGTGACCGATGACTAAAACAATCGACGTTAAACATTTTAAAAAGTGCACTAAAAAGTATGAAATAATTTCCATTTAATTGATGTACATATACACGAACATAAATACAATACAATATTTTAGAACTTACGAAAATTCTTAAATTCTTCTATATGCTTTTACATATTAATGTAGCTTCTCTTCCCACCTACTGATTTCCAAGTCCTTCATATTCCAATGAAATCATAATCAGCAACATCTGCCATTTGGAAAATTTTCAATTTTGCGCCGCCTCCAAAAAGATTGTATTGTATTTAAGTTCGTGTGTATTCACATAAATTAAATGGAAATTATTTCATACCTTTTAGTGCGTTTTATCGAAGTCGGTTTATTTTTTTTTAACAAATTATTTGATCTCACACTTTTTAGTGGAACGAGCAGAATTTGTAGAACATCGTAGGATGGTTTTTCGGTCTTATTGATTATTCGCAATAAAAACTGCAAAGAATGGAAAAATGCAAAATTTGTTTTCAAGGCACCAATCGGGAGACACACCCTACAACATGCAAAGGGTTTCGTCCTGATTGGTCCAACCATCTCGGAGTAATCGGTAAACATACACAAATAATTCGTTTTTCGCAAATAAAATCGTGAAGAACAAAAAAATGCAACATTTTGTTTTAACGGGACCACCTCTGGGACATACTCTACAGTATGCAAAAGGTTTCGTTCCGATTGGTTCATCCATCTCGGCGTAATCGGTGAGCATACATAGAAAAAAGCGAAAAAGGCACATACAGATCGAATTGAGTAACCTCCTCCTTTTTCGAAGTCGGTTAAAAAAATACATTCGTCTTGAAAATTTGATCATACAAGGTTTCAAGAATATCTAGATTGTGTTAGCAAGTTCCTCTATCATAGTGGAACTGAGTCGACAGACACTCTTATCACTATCTTATCATTATCGGAAGTATGTATAGCATCTTATAAAACTCTTAACGCATCTCGGTGTACGCAGGCAAACAAGATGCACTTCTACCGGCGTTCGAAAGTTATAAAATCGTTTTCTACTCGTGAGTGCCACGATTCTCGAAGAGGTGAATAAATTCCGGGAAAATGAAACGTGCGGAATGGAATCGCGCGGGTTGGCCGATAATCGCGGTTTCTTGCCGAGGTGAGCGAGAGCCGCGGCAAATCGATAATAATATCGCGAGGCCGCGATAAAACAGCGACAAGGAAACACAGATTTCTTTCTTTCCGCGGCTGGCAACGCGTCGGCGGGTCCGTTCGTGTGCCCCGCGAGAGGTGTTAATTAGTGCTAATTAATTCGAGCGTATGCTAATCGCTACTAATTGATTCTATGCTAATTAAGCCTTTTCGAGGTGATTGGTCTCTCTTTTCCTCTCTCCCACTCCATCCGTCCGACAGCAGCAGCAGCAGCAGCAGCCGACACCGCATCGAATGCCGGGACACATCGGCCCTGATCGATAAATGATTAAGTATTCAACACGCGATAGAGAAGGGAAAAAATAGCGGACGTCAGCGGAAAATAGAGCCGACCTGTAGATTCTGTCGGCGCGGAGCGTTGTTGAACTCTAATCGGAACGAGCGGTCGACCAGGGCAGGTCTTTTGGATGTTTAATGCGCGCGCTGCGCTGGAACCGAACGTGATCCGAAATCACTTTGAAATGCATATTGTACACGATACGCAACGCCAGGGATGAAAATACGCGGATAATACGGTTTCCCCCGCGGTTCAATGAAATCAGTTCCTTTTTTCATTATTCCAATTTCATCACTCCCTTTTGTCGCTTATGATGCAATTTCTCTTCGAATTTGTTCGCGTAATCCCTACAAAAAAAATCTTAAAGTGCTACATTACATTAGGTCCATTTAATAGGTGAATAACAAGAATTTATGATTTCGGCGCAAGGTTCGATCATTCATAAAGAGACAGCAAATGTGCAATTATTTAACCATGTATATCATTCTTTTTTAGTCAACCAACTAAAAGAGAAAACGATCTCACAAACAGGTACCATCAATTATAAAAATACGGTGGTAATTCGATTTATTAATAATATCTCTGTTGACATTCAAAGAATCTTTAGAAAAGTTGGTATCCATACTATCTTTAATATACCGTCTTACTTGAACAAATGGTTTCCTTCCATCAAAGATAAAATACTGGGGTTATGTTCGCGGCGTAACGGTTCGATCAAATTATACACTAAATAGCAATTTTGTAGACATTTTTCAAACGTTCGATTCGGATTTTAATCATTACGTCCTGAGACACGTTTGCTATAGATTGTTTTCTATAAGAGAAACAGAAGAAAGATGGTGGTGTGTTTCGTCCTAGACCCGCTAGAGGACTCATCAGTAAGGCTATCTAGCGGGTCCTGCCTTAGACACAAGTGTCGGAAGGAGGGACGTTAATATACTAATTGATGACATTTTAGTAACTTGCGAGAAAGTCGTTCAACGATTTGTCCATCTTGTGGACAATATCGAAACAAGGCCTTCTCGAATTTTTGTAGTTTATCGCCAATTATGATAAATGAGGAATTATTCTCGATCGTACAGTTTTAATAAATTTGAGGTTATGTTCGCGGCGCAACGGTGCGATCAAATTATACACTAAATAGCAATTTTGTAGACATTTTTCAAACGTTCGATTCAGATTTGAATCATTACGTATTGACGTAAAAATAACCCCAAATTTATTAAAAATGTACGATCGAGAATAATTCCTCATTTAAAGATAAAATACCTTTGACAAAAAATTGTAATGTGGTTTATCAAATACCATGTATGGGTTGTGAGTTGATTTATATTGGACAAACAGGCAGGCATTTGGACACAGGCATAACTGAACATAGACGTAACATTTTCTTTTCTACGACGCAGCATATTGCTTTAACGAAGCACTCATTAGAATTTGACCACCGCTTTGATTTTGATAATGTGAAGATCATTGACAAGGAATCTAACCTACAACGCAGATTATTATTGGAAACCATTCATATGATTAAACAACAAAGGTACGAAACACCTAAGATTCATGATTACAATGCGGCATTACTGAATCAGTAATGTGTTATGATGATTTTTCCAATATAAGTTAGATTCTGAATTTTTTCTCTTTCCTCTTCCATTTTCGCAAATGTGGTACAATCACAATGAGTGTGAATACAAAAATTTAGTCTTGTTTAATATAAAAAAAATCTAGTTATTTTTTCATTGATAATGTTGCAATTCAATGTTTATTTTAATTGTCTATAAGTTCGCGCTGTTCAAAATCGCCGCCAGAGGTGATTGAGATTCACCATTGATCGATATCGACCAACCAATCAGTAACCTGTTGTCTATATGTATGACACTTCACGCTCTTACTTTTGGGTTAGCACATGGTTTCAGTTACATATCTGCCACCATGGATGGAAGTTTGTCTTTGTGTAACTCATAATTTTCGTTTAAAATGTTTTTTCCTTTCTTGCCGCAGCAACTAAGTGTATTATTTTTGTTTGATCTTTTGGATCTACACAGCTGTGTTATAATATTTTTGCCAAATTATAATTTTCTTGCATTATTTTCAGACGCAATAAATGTTCTTTGTGAAAATGATCCGCATACGGATCGAAACGTCGAGATACATGGTTAAATAATTGCACATTTGCTGTCTGTTTACGAATGATCGAACCTTGCGCCGAAATCATAAATTCTTGTTATTCAATTTTCGATCGAGAAACATATTTCAACCTTTAACAGGTGAATGTTCGTAATAGTTAGACAGCGGATCTTTACGCAAAATAAAAATTTTCCACCTGAATTGCAACAAACCGGAGTGACATAGATATTGATTTACTCTCTTAATATGTCCGATAGGTTGAAAATAATATAAAAGCATTTCAGAATTCGTCGAATATTCTCAATGTTTTAAATTGCTAAATGTATAAAAGGATGTAAATAAACATATGGTGGTTACGAAAATTCAACATTAAAAAGGTTGCAGGTTATTAAAACTAAAAACATTAGTGGATCGTTCTTCCCAAGTTTTTGTTAGTAAAAATATACACGTCGCACTCTCTGCTTCATTAAGCGTAGAATATACAACGTGGAAAGAGCTCGAGTGACGCCCTCATTGCGCGCAAGCCCTTAATTAGAAAATGTACTTGATCCAAAAACTTAACAAATTTTCCGCGCCACAAGTCGTTCGCGTGTAGATGATTTTTTTATCTCGGCCCGGAAGGTTCTCCAGCTAGCGACAGGAGAGGTAACGGCCCCATTTTCGGGGTCACCGTTATTACACCGCGCAAAATTCTAGGAAATTAAGAGCGAAGGGCCTGGGAGCAAGAAGCCGCGTCGCGGAACTGGGGTAACGTTAATCATCCCGATCTGTCGCAAAAATTAATACGCGCTCCGGGAGACCCCTTATCAGCCCGGAAGCTATTAACCCGGTAAAACTTACTTCTCCTAAAACTGGGTTAATCATCTGTTCCGTGATGCCAGCCGAATCGCACGATTCTCGCGTCCTAAATCCGCGAATCCTTGGGACACGAGTGGTGCAGAGGGTCGCGCGAGCCTGTAATTAGACGTTAATTGGCCCGCTGAACGGATTTTCCGATCCCAATCGATCGTCCATGCTATTCTGGCCCACCGGGTTCCCAGCGATCCGTAAAACCGAACGAACTTCATCGCCGGCGAGCGTTTTATTTCCCACGCGCGTATAGCTAGATGTTTCGCATAAATATTACCAGGAGAATCTACGATTAACTCTGTAATATAATTATTTAATGTATCGATGAAAAACATTCATTCATCTTTGAAAATTGGAAATTTTGTTCATTTATAATTAGATTCCGGGTTTTAACTTCTTCGAGGAAAGCTTGAAAGTTTACCGCACCTAATCATCTGCTTTTCACTATCAGAAGATGGCTGTTAAAAATGTTGAGATGAACAACGTATCCACAAATCATCGTAATAAGAGGGTAGACGTCTGTCCAGCAATTTCAGCAATTAATCTAACTGGAGTACCGCGGTCATAGCCATTTTTCTCGCGATAAGAGGGTTGTAGGGTGTTTATTTTTGACAGCCCCTTCAATTCGAGTCTAATCGCGTACAGAAAGCGGAGAAACACGTCTGCGAGCGCCCCTTGTCTGGGGAACGGCGGAACAGTCACGTCCGTATCGTAAATATGGCTGAGCTCGAGCACTTTTGACAACAGTGACCCATTTAGTGTCAACACCGACTACCGAAATCTCGTCCTCTCCGACCTTCGGGTCGGCAACCCTAGCCGTATCGTATCGACGAGCAACGCCCGTGACATCGTACCGACCCGAACCCCTCGAACTTTCCGACCGTGAAAACTCGGGAATTCCGAGGACCGGACTTCCGGTATACGGGAAATTTTCACAAGTGAGACCAGACCGACAGAGGCCAGACACCGACAGAGAGTTCCGCTCGCAGGGCCGCGACTAACCCACTTTTCAACTTTCACCCGGATCCTCGGGAACTTAATTAGTTCGACCCGCGCGTACCCGAATGGTCCGAACGATTTTCCAAGCAGCCGGCCTTCGGTCGTCCCTCGTTCCCTCCACAAATATTTGTATCCCGGCGACCTGGTCAGTTCATTAATTCGCGAGGGCGGACGACCGGAAGGATAATTGAATTGTTGCTACTCGCCGTGAATGCCGCGCCGTTTGCTCTTCCGTGCGGCTGGGACAGCACCCGCGCGAGTGGAAACGCGTTCTTCTTCATCGCGATCACTCGTTGCTCAAATTACAGGACCCGACCCGGTTGATTAAAGGCCGACGAACGTCCCGGATGGCTAATAAACTACCGCGTTCATAGAAACTTGTCCCGAACCGACGGGAACTGTTTATGTCCCTCCCCGTGAACTGTCCGTCAGAAGAAAAGTGTCGGTCTTGGAGAAAAATAAATATGGTAGCGACGAAAGACAGCAAGTTTGGGAAATGAGGACTTAGAACTGTTTCCCTCATAAGCTAACATATGAGCCCCTTAGTTTTTTTTTTTATTACGCTATAAAACCCCACATGGGATTATTAGCAGCATGCACATGGCTGTGCATGCTAACATTACATTGATAACTTATGAACTAGGATACAGATAATATAATGAACATTTTTGAATATAACATTAACACTAAAGGTATAAACAATGAGACTTAAGAAATGTATGTATAAAAAATAGAGGACAAAGTATAGGTCCACACAAAAAAGAATCTATTGTATAGGGTGGAAAGAATCCCTTGTTGCAAAGTTTTCGAATTAGAGCATCTCTATTGTTATCGTAGATCGGACATTGCCATAACACATGATTATGATCCTGTACCAGACAACCACATGGACAACTTGTGTCAGCAGCAAGATTGATCTTAAAAAGGGAAGCCCTCAGTTGATAGTGTCCAGATCGAAGTCTATTAACCCAGCAAATGAATTCTCTAGGGAGTCTGAGATGAGCAAACCAAGGTAATGGCCCTGAATGATAAAAGGATCTGAAAAATTTTATGCCCTTGTACCCTGCTTCTACAAGAATATAATTTTTTGTTAGCTTCTTAACTTGTTTTCTAAAACTATGGAAAAAATCGGAGTAGGGAACCAGGAAATCAGGAGAAATAGTTAACAAAGATGCTTCTTTAGCTAGTGCGTCAACCTTTTCATTATGTGTGATTCCAATATGCGAAGGGATCCAAATAAGAAGCAGTTTCTTGGATTGCATAAAGTAGGAGTTTATCAAATTATGAATATCAAGTAGAAAAGGGTTGGATTTGGTATTGCCCGAGTAGTTGTTTAGTGCTATTAAAGCACTAAGACAATCAGAGTAGATGTACACATATTGATGAGAATAGTCAGAAGCAAGCTCAATAGCGGTTTTGATTGCAATACATTCAGCAGAAAAAATAGTCATATCCTTATGCAGACTTAGTAAGCGAGATTCATTTAGCTCGGGTAAAAAACATGCAGCTCCAACAACTCCCAGAAAGCCCCTTAGTTGACAAGTGGCATAAGTCCAAAATTACGAAAAATGAAGTTTTCACAGAAATAGTAAGTATTTATAGAAAGCATTATCATTTCCAATATTAATAGTTTCTGATGCGTTTTATAAGAGAAATATGTACCGTTATAATCTCGGTATCCACGACTTACGTGAAAATAAAGGATACTTTTATGTTTGGTATGAAACATAGCATCTAGCATCTAGAGTTAGTGGATCGCAAGAAATAGCATCATGTTTAGGTAAACATATTAAATCTGTTGCTGATAATAAAGATAAGATAATTATTTATAGTGATTCTTGTACTGGACAAAATTGTAATATAAAAATAGCTTTGTCTCTGTTAAAATTAGTGCAAAGTGATGATATTGCAGCGAAGGTTATAGGACAGAAGTTCTCAATGTATCAGGACATCCGTTTTTACAGAATTATTCAGATTTTGGATGTGTTGAATCTGCAGCACGACATACATCGATTTACATCCATGAAGATTGGTATCGCTGTATGAAAACTGCTCGACATTCCAACAATTTTGTAGTTTATGAAATGAAAAGAATTTTTTTCAACTGAACAGCTAGAACGATCATTAACAAAGAATAAGAAAAATACATTATTACAAACTGTAAATTGGCTCACCATTTCATTATGTTACACTATGACCGCGGAAAACCGTTTGATATTTTTTATAAAATTAAGATTTCCGTGGGTGTTGAGTTTGAAATATTAAATATGCAGGAAAATGCAGAAAATTATAATCTAGGAAAATTTCTAATACAAGAAAAACTATAATTTTTCAGAAAAATTTATATCCATCTGTGCGTCCTGTTTCTGCGGCCAAAATGAAGAACATGTTCTTAAATTTATCCCTCGAATTCATCGTGCACTTTTTCAAACATTAAAGACCAGTACAATTAAAGAAACTGGTGAAGAATCCAACAACGAATAAAGTTTCTTTAATACATAGTGTATACAGTACTATGTAGTGCATTAAAAATAACATATGTGTAACTTATGATTATTAATACATTAATAGCCATCTGGCGTAAGTCACTTTCTAACAAAAAAGTGGTATCACAATTCAGAGCAATAATGGCACTTCATTATTCGTTACGTTACTGTTTGATTACTATTGAGAAAAATATGGATTTTATTTTAAGTTATAATGATATAATTACTATTCTTTCGCTTTATGTGGTTAAAATAAATTTACATTGTGTATTTAACTTTTTGTGCGACATTACACGGAAGTCCAATTTCTACAATATTAAGAAAAAGGAGTTAATTCACTTGTCAACTAAGGGGCTCATATGTAACCGCGAGTCAACAGTTTTACATTGATTTTACTTGTCAACCATTGCACATATGTATCAGGCAAAATTAAATAGTACATTTGAAACCTTGAAATTAAATCGTAAGGCAAGGGATTGATTTATATGTTGGTTTGACAAGAAATAAAACGCGCAACAGTGGGAATAGAAAATTGAGTGGAAATTCCGCTTTCCTATCACGAATTCATCATCTGGGAAGAAAATTGAAACGTAGCAATGAAGTATTAACTAGGGCAGAAGTATCTGTCGGATATTTCCAATATATCCACCTTTCCGGTATTTAAAAGCCCGGTAATATTGATAAAGAGGATAACAAAAAATTCGAAGCAGAATTCCTCGATATCGGCAATGAAATCCCGTTCGGCTGTAATACCAACGATTCCGATAGAGAATTCCGCGGCGCGAACCGAGCGATATCGTAACCAATTTATTAACCACGATTTACATGGCCGGTGTAAAATTCTGCGTACACGCAGAGCGCCGAGTGTACGGTGTAACTCTGCAAACAGTTCGCGACGATACGCGAATAAAAATTGCACGGGCGACGAACAATTTCTATAAAATTCCGCGGCGACGTTGGCCCGACACGCGTTCGTAAAACCGCAATTCTCCGGCAAATAAACTTCGCCCGGCGGCGCGCGACAATAATTTTTATAGCGCGGCTGGAAAAACAAGACAAACAAAAACGGTGCCGCGGCCCTCGGGAGCGTAATAATAATTTACAAGCTCGTCCGAATCCAATCGAGCGATTCGTTGATACGCGGGGACAAGCCAACCGCGAGCCACGACCGGTATAAAATTTTCAATTCGTCTCCCCCCGCGCGAACGCCGGAGTTTCATGACGGAGCCGATCGACAATTTCTATCGATAGTAAAAATAAAATGTGCGGAGAGACGCCGAGGATCGGAGGAGGAGTTGCGTCTGCCAACGGAGGAACCAGTCGATATTTAATTAAATTCGAAACGTTTCAACCGATTTATTGTACAGAATCTCTATTACCCTAACTTTCAGTATACGAAGTCTTCATTACTCCGACACGCTTCAAATTTAACCCTTTGCACTCGGTTGTCCCCTCTGAGGCACCACTAAAAATTGCTGTACCATTATTCAAAATATTGTTTAGATTATTAATTATACCGGTATCTAATCAATTACTAAACATTTCGGTACTGTGTGAGGTATTATACCAATTTCATATCCATAAAATTTCAAAAATCGTAGGTAATGGAAATATTCTGGATCGGAAGAAATGTTTAATTTTCCAGGTAAAATAGCTCGGAGTGCAAAGGGTTAAAACAGAATCTGGAATCATCGCACCGCTCTCCTCTAAGAATCACCGACACAGATTTCTCCGACACGGTTTTCACCGACATTTCATTAATTTTTTATTAATTAATTAATTAATGTGGATTGAATGAAAATCAGTGGAAAAATGAAATATGAAACCGAGTGTTCATGAATTAATTAATTAATAAATAAACAATTAATGAAATGTTGTCGGTGAAAACCGTGTCGGAGAAATCTGTGTCGATGATTTCCATGGGACCCAAGGAGACATACGAAGGAGATATGATGCACTACAGTAAAGTCGCGATAATTGTCAACGGCCGCGTATGCGATAGTTGTCAGGTGCCTACCCACTCCACTGCCGGCCAAGGAAGGACAGCGTATGGAAAAGAAAGTCGCAGTCGCCGGCACATGCTGTCCTTCTCTACGTTCGGTTTTCGATTGAACTCTCGGCCGGTCGGCGCGGTTACCGCAGTCATAAAGAAATAATGTCGGTATGCGATAGTTGACCGTGCAGAACACAGGTTAACAACGATCGCGACTTTACTGTATGTATTTGTTCTACACATCAATAAAGGATTAATCTACCATTGTAACAAAGTAACTTGTATTATTCGAACACTCACATTTCCCTCTTCAGTTAGGATAATCGAGGCTCTCCTTACTTTAATTTCATGTTAAGTTACCCTTGAAATAGCTGCGCTCTGGTCGGCGCGCAGTGGGCTCGATTGAAGAAGTACGCGACATTCTGCGAAAAAATCAACTTTCTAATTTTGATATTTTTTCAATTGATATCGATTTCTAAATGTCCAGCGACCACGAAAATGATCAAATTAATCAAATACAATAGCAGTTCCAGTTGTGATACACGGATGAATTTAGACAGTTTAGGAATATCGATTTTCCCTACATAATTTGGTTGTTCTTCTTTTAGTGGTTTAAGAGTTATTCAAACATGTCGCGTGCTTCTTCAATCGGGCCCACTGTGCGGCGCTTATTTTCAGCAAGTATGCATCCCGTTCTCTCTTTCGAAATCGTTAATGCCATGTTAGAAGATTAACGTTTTCGATTAATATTTTTGAGTCACATAAATTTCGTTGTGCCCAAAAATCACGTCCAAATTATCGAGAGTTAATGCGAAATTAATGGTCCCTCGTTACAGTGGTCCCGCCTGAGACCAATAACGAGTCTATCGAGAATAACAGACTGTATCTTCGTTGTAAATCAAAACGGACCATTCTCGCGCAGTTTCATCGGCAGTACGGCAGATTTTCGATGATTCGCGGCCGCGTTAAGTGTGATCCAAGAGGGACGTAAACCTCCCCGATTGGTCTACGTGCGAAAATTTTACGACCCGACCGATCGACAATTTCCGCGAACGGTAAAAATGAAAAAACAACAGAGCAGCCATAGACGAGTGAAGTACGAGGGAGAAAAATTCGATGTCGAAGCGATTTCGAACAGCATCGGACGCGACATTATTTGCGCGATCGTTTGTGCTTCGTCGTTCGTTTCTTTCGATTTTCTTTTTTTTCTGTTCGCCTCCCCTGCGGACATCGGCACAGACAAGCGATTCATCGGGGAATGAATTTGCGGACGCAAATTGGCGACGCTCCTGCCTCGGAGCTTTCGCTTTCGGGTGTAAAACGAATCCGTATCGGTGATTAATAATCCGTACCTATGCAAATATGTATAAAAGCTCCATAGGCCAATACAGGAAAATATTATTCTATTCGCGCAGCCCGCAAATTTTAAAAGTATTTAATACCTCGGTAACTTATTCTCCGATCTACTGTCAATCGGAGTTTAATAATTTCTTATCGGTTTTGCACCATCGCAATTACGGTAGATAATACAACAGGGTTCGTCGAGATTCCCGGCGAAGAAAGCTAAATTACAAGAATTAATTAACGTTTCTCGAGACGGTGCCAGCGGTTGGCACAGATAACAAGACGTAAATTGTTATAAAAATTCATTAACGAGCGGCATTTCTCAAGACGCCGGCCGCGCCGCGTTCGGTCGGCGAACGATGAAAATTTCACGCAATCCGCGTTTCCCGTCGTTGTGTATCGCCTCCTGGTTCGCATCGATTCTGTCCGTGCTTTCCTCGAACTTCCGCGGACGATCGTTAACGACCGTTACGAAATTTAATTACCGTAGAATTCCTCGTGATTAGACACGGAATTTCATTACGTTCTGAAGTTGAAGTTTCTCGACGCATACACTTCTCGATCAGGCGAACTACGGACTGTCCGTAGTTGCCCGGGACTGCGAACGTGCATTTAGGGTACAGTGGACACGTATCTGCGATCATTTATCTGACCGATGAAAAATTTATTGTCGCCTTTCATACGGTGCTGCTTTCACACGCGTCAGTTTATGATTAAGATTTGTCGCAAAATGAACCCTTTGCACTCGAAGCAAATTCAATTCGAAAATCAAGACATTTCTTTGTTGAAATAAAACAGTTCTGAAATGAAAACTCAGGAACCAAGAATGCTGTTACAATGTAACGAATAATGTATGGTGGTGTGCGTCACCTCGAAGTGACGATCGGCGGTCGAAATGACGATCGGCGTCGAAATGACGATCGGTGGTCGAAATGACGATCAGCCGCCGAAGCGACGATCGAGTTGTGAGACAAGAGTTCAGTTCGACACAGTGTTACCAGACGGGTCCCATGGAAATCACCGACACAGATTTCTCCGACACGGTTTTCCGCCGACAACATTTCACCGACTCCAGATTTGACCGACAATAGCTTTGGCCGACAACGCGTTTAACCGACAACGAATTTGATCCACAACGACTTGAGACACAGTATGATAATATGGCCGAACTTTAGAAACCCCCCTTCCTTTCGACATGTGACATACGTCATTTTATTCGTTTTGACATGCTGAACACAAAATGTAGGTGTCATTTTTGGCTGAAATGAATAGTTTTCGAGATATTCGTGAAAAACTGCAGTTACTACACATTGAATTTGTGTATACATCCGCGCTGTGCGTGTGCGTCAGCACGATGCGACCGCTCGTCAACTATTTCTACAAATATATTACTACTAAAAAAAAATTACAAAAAAAATAAAAAATTCAAAAAATTCAATGTGTAGTAACTGCTTTTTTTTACGAATATCTCGAAAACTATTCATTTCAGTCGAAAGGAAGGGGGGGGGTTCCTAAAGTCTTACCGATAATATTGTATGATAATACTGTATGATAATACATACTGTGGTCGTCTTAAGTTGTTGTGAATTAATTCGTTGTCAGTCAAAATCGTTGTCGATGAAATTCGTTGTCGGTTAAAGACGCTGTCGGCCAAAGCTATTGTCGGTCAAAACTGGAGTCGGTGAAATGTTGTCGGCGAATACCGTGTCGGAGGAATCTGTGTCGGTGTTTTCCATGGGACCCGACCAGACAGGGGTAATCGAAAAGGAATCAAGGGGAATACAAGTACCCCCTCTCTGATGACCAGAGTAATATGTGACACGTTGCGCGTGCGCGAATAGGACTGAACGGTGGAATAGGATAGTGGAAGGGGATAAAGGTGGAGAGCCTGGAGGGGGAAATGAGGTTCGTTTCAACCTCATTCTGGCATCACTGGTTCGACACAAGAATCGGTACAGGCAGGATATACCTGGTACAGTTTTATCAGTCGTTTTATAATAAAGTTTTTCAGTTACCTATTTCGCTAGACTGTGTTTGATTCCACTTAATCATATCCCTTAAGATTCTTTCAACCCAGATCATTTTTATTCTATGTATGTAATCATTTTTGCATTGTGCGCATCGAGCTTAACCACTTTTCTCATATAACAGATGAGCTTTTCACTATTTACAGAATACAGACGAATTTGATAATATTAAAACTGTTTTGAATAATGGTGCAAAGGATTAAGGCTTGTCTTCCACTCCACCTTCCCCTTCTACGACGATTAGTCCGGTACTACATAGCAGAGAGAGGGTAACTTTTCCCCTCAATTCGAGTCAATTCCCCAGATCTGGCGATTTTGATCCGAGTCAATACCTCTGATCGGGCGACACTGCCCACAAAACCCAACTCTGAAACGTCATCTTAAGGGGGTAGACTCGCAAGGGTGCGAAATGCGCGCTTATTTCTCGATAATACAAAGATGGGGTTCTTCAGTAGTCAAAAAGGCTAGATAAAAGATCGATCTATGCCGCGAACGCCCTCAAAAGTCCTATTTTTCCGTTTAAGAGGCGTAACTTGCATTATTTAGAAGCATAAAGCTGCACATGTACATAGCTACATATTTTCATAATGCTACATGCTGCCGATTAATGCAAGTTACGCCTCGTAAACGTAAAAATAGGATTTTTGAGGGCGATCGCGGCCTAGATTGATCTTTTATCTAGCACTTTTAGTTACTGACAAACCCTATCTTTGCATTATTGAGAAATGAGAAGGCGCATCCCGCACCCTTGGCACTAAACCTACCACTGCCGGTCAAATAACCAGTCTTAGATTTTCAATTTTATAATTATTGAAACGATGACGTTGCTTACATGGAAATTGATTCGATAAATTTCTTTATCCAAGCACGTATTGCAATAAAAATTGCATAAAATCTAAATAAACAGAGCCTTGTCATTTGTATCAGATGAAACATTTTAATCGCTTTCAGTGCTCGGTAGTTTTAGTGTTAAGGCAAGGTGTTCGGTTTCAAATCACCGGGATCCGGAACCGCTCAGACGTGAGCGCGTGAGGAACACGAGAAGGAGATGTACAAGGATATGACGAATATTGGCTGAATATTGCTGGATTAATTAGTCACTCGGCACTTTATTTTCCGTACGATACTTATGAAACAGCCAAAGACAGCGAAAGACGAAATGAATGCGCGCAAAGACCGAAAAGAGCCTTTAAATGCTCTTCGAACGACAGGCGGGGTCGCACGCGATTGGATTAGGATCGATCGCGTGATCCTCGAAGACGACTGTTCGAGATTCAAATTGGAGATGTTTACCGGTAACGAGTGTCGACAAACACACCGTGGCCTCGCGAAACGGTAACGATTGATCGCTATTCGACTCTAAATATAGACAAAAGAAACATATCGAACGTCGATCGACAGTCGGCGTAACGACTAATGAATCCCCAATTTGAATCCCGAACACAAGGGATAAATAACTGGGATAAGTAAAAGGATAAAAAAGCTCCAATTGAAAAAAAATTACTTTGTAGGTCGTGCGAATACTATCGTGGGTCAAGTGACGTTCTTCCGCTAGGATTTCGGCGAAGGATAGCAGAGGTTCACTCTTCTAGATCTCGAAACCAAATCCCGTTTTTCTGCGAGGAGACTCTGCCACGCTCGATTGGTCGCGCTACAGCACTAGTCTCCGGTAAATGAGCGAACGTCGGACGGGATTCTTCGCGGGGCAACGTAATTTCAGTAATTACGATGACGTCACGGACGGGTTGAGCGAACGACAACCGCGAAGGATAAGCCCGGTCTTTGTGCGGGTATCCGAGTACCGCCGCTGATACTCGCGCTGAGAGAGAGATGACCCCCGGAGAAAGTCTCCGTGTGTCTGCGTATCAAGCAAGAACAACGATCCGCGAGACCTCCGTTGAATACGAACGCGCCAAGATTAATCTCTTTCTCCTTGCTTCGTCTCCCTCTCTCTCTTTGTCTCCGCTCTCGTTCGTTTTCCCGCAGTCCCAGCTTGCTCTCACTCTGGAACGTTATCTGGCGAGTTTTATCGCTTCAATGGCATCGATTGTCGCCGCCGAGACGAGCTTTTTTAATCGCTGCTTTACGACCCGATTGTCCATTCGCGAGCATTGCTTCGAGAGGATTTTCTGGTCTCGACAACTCAAAACATTAGTATCTTGCTTTACCGTGGACCCTGTGCAGGCGACTCTTGAATCGCGCGGTTAATTGGTTCCGAGAATAATACAGAATTCAGTCGTATTCAAGAAGTCTAGTTGAATGCGGAAAATTCTTCTTCTTGGAATTGTTGGAATGGCGACTTCGCAAACCGAGCAATCGAAGTGCCGCATTATTCAAGGGTTGCTCGTGGCATTACCAATGTCCTACAAATTGTTGGTCTCGGAAAAACAGAGTTATGAATCGTACAATCTGCAGTTAGGTTTCAAGTCCAATTAAGTGGCCGGTAAATGTTGCCTTATAAGAATAACAAGATTAAAGTTGTTTGAACTTTGTGCGGTTCATATTATAATATCTGCTCTAAATAAATATTAAATGACTGCACAAGTTCGTGCCCGATTTGAAAATAAAATTCAATGGTTAAATTTTAAAGAGTACAACTTTATTAATCAATTTTAAAATATACATAAAGTCACCATTCTTTTCTAATTGTAGAAAATTTAAGCATTTTTTAATTTTAATTTGACCAATCTTAAACCAAATCTTTGAAATTTAACCATTGAATTTTATTTTCACATCGGACACGAACTTATGCAATCATCTGATATATTTATTTAACCATTTTTACCACGAAAACATCAGTATACTTTCAAGAATTCAATAATTTCAATAAACTGAAAATTGTAAATACACTACAGAACATAATGTACTTCATGATTCACATATTTGAATGAAGAAATATAATCAATCATGTTTCGTGAAAGCATCTTTGCAATTTCAATAATTGCAGAATCAAAAATCTCATCGATTTAGTGTTAACGTTTCAGGATTTTGATAATGTTCCTCGTTATTCAACGTGATAATTGGATAGCATACGAATATTCGTTGGCGTGCACGTTTGTTTCAAAAGATATATGCGACTGAATTTGAGGAGCGGCAACACAGTTTTTCTCGCGACTTTTCAAGCAGAGAGTTCTATGCGACAGGAGAGCACAATGGTTTGTGGAGGAACCCGCGGTGAACCGGAGCACAAACGCTGGGGACGTGGAAAAGGGAATCAATAATAAACTGGCGTGGTGCCACGGGCTGTAATGCGGATGTATCTTTACTGATACGTTCAATCGAAGGAAATTCATCCTACTTTCCGACGCTCCATATTCACCCGCTCGATACCGACGGCAAATTAAAAAAGTTCCCGATGTTTGCGGGATGATCAATCATTCGTAAACGAACCGATAATGCCGGTACATTCCGGGACGAGTATTCAATATCTCGTGCGATGATCGCGAATACTTAAGCAGATCGAAAATTTTCTTTCGAACGGAACGGGGAAAAGTGAAATGAAAGTCGTCGCACATTATTGTGAGTGGAAATCATACCCTCGTTACACCAAAGGAGTAAATAAAATGGTAATTAGACTGCGGATCTTTGTGCAAAATAAAAATGATCTGCATTAATTGCAAGAGGCAGTGAATGTAGACAATTTTTTCTCTCCTTGATAATGTTAATGAAGTAATATATTGGTATTCTTAAATTCTTAATATAGAATACTTTCACGCTCCTGTTTATTACCACGCTTATATTAGCTTGCGAAGTTATCATTGTTGTTGTTTGCATGCGTCAAATCTTGTAATCGAATTTTAAACCACTTCCCGATGAGCTGGAGACTTGAAACTTTAAACGTAGCTCAGAACTGGATGGCAATGCAATATTAAAAAACAAATTTAAAAAAAAACAGCGTTCAGGAGAAAAAAAATTTTGATATTAATCGTCACACCTCGCCGCGCGACGCTCGATAGTACGTCATCGCGTTCAGCGATCCCCACTCCGCGCGCCAGCGTTCCCTACTCCACTACGCGTTCCCACTCCGACTCATCCCCACTACACTGACCCATTTCGCATCGAAGGAGCTCAGTCAGTATGTTGTTCCGTTCATTCACTTCCATTTCGGACAATTTCGGACTCCATTAAGAGTCGTCGTCTCTCGGAGTCATCCCCTCATTCTGTCTCGCGTATTTCCATATCTTGCGTTTCTGTATCACTATTTCATATACCAGTATTACTATGTATATCTTGCGTTCCATTTAAAACAGACTAAAGTAGAAAATAATAAGTAGAAAATAAATAAGTAGAAAATAAGAAAATATATAAAAAAAACTTTTTAAAAACCACGCTTATATTAAAATGCACTAAAAAGGAGAAAATAACTTTTTTATACATTAACGACTATAAATAAAAGCGTGGAGCGCCCACGAAGATTACGTCAGCTCCACGCTTTTATTTATAGTGACTAATGTATAAAAAAATGATTTTCTCCTTTTTAGTGCATTTTAATATAAGCGCGGTTTTTAAAAAGTTTTTTCATTCAATAAATTGTGTCAGTAAAGAAGCAAGTTTCTAGGTATGGTCAGGGGTTTTTAAAGCAGTATATAAATTTTGAATGTGCATGAAGTTCCACCGTCCGGTTGTAATGAAAACATACAAGGCCGTTTTTCTCGGTTTAAACAATATGACCGCGACAGTGATTAAAGCGGTCCGGGGGTCTCTAACAACATTGTTTGTCATATAAACACGTTAATTAAGGTTTACGGGTTACACTTTTCACTTGATTAAGACCGTCCGGTGTTTTATTCATTACTATTCCACGATGAACCGTATCAACACAATTTCATTTTCATCGGATTTATTTAAGGGACTCGAGAGTATTTTAAATATGTTTATTGCACGACCATCCGTCATTTATTATATTATTCAGAAATACGCGGGACGGCGTCGACTTGGTCCAATATCGTTCGAAAACGTAATATGTATCGCGAATAATTAATCATGAAAATTGATTTTTATCGGACAATGTTAACAATGTAATAACGAACATTTCCCGTTGTGCTCCGATGAACTGATTCATTTAATTGAATAAAACACGATAATGGCAAGGATTGTTTTAAATTGTAAGAACACCAGAAAACATCCCTTTAAACAAATATAATGAATGGAAATACTTCATGTTTCGTATACTTAAATGAAGAAATATACTCAATAGTACATGTTTCATAAAAGTATCTACCTAATTTCAATAATTGCAGAATAAAAAATCAGAAACTGGTCATGTGACCGATGGTGGCAGTGTCGCCAGAATCAACCAAAACTGGTCAATTTTTCCTCTCCTCCTTTTCCCCTTCCAGCACCATGAGCATACACCAACATCCCCCACTAAAACCGTGGACTGGTCATGTATTAATCTGGTTATCAGAGAGGGGGTAAACTTTTTTTTTAATTCCTTCGCTTATCTCCTCTCGGGATGCTGGTGAGGACCGTTTCTTCCATTCACTCACCAGCATCTATCCGAGACCACCCACCCATGTTTTTGGTTATAAGAGAGGGGGTAAACTGTATTCCCCTCGATTTCCTCGATCTGGACACTGGATGATGTTACGTTCAGTGTTAAAGATCCGAAGTCTACTGATCGAACAGTGAATGTTTGTTTGTGTTGAAATAAAACAGTTCTGAAATGAAAACTCAGGATCCAAGAATGCTATTACAATATAACAAATAGTGTATGGTGGTGTGCGTCACCTCGAAGCGGCGATCGACAGGAGACGCGAATTCAGTTCGACGGAAGAGTCGATATAAAGTACACATATCCCACGGGAGAGTAAACCCGCGGAAAGACCAGTTTTCGTTAGTATTTGCGCATCTTCGCCCCAATTGGTTCAAGAAAGTGGGGACTGGGTAGTGGAGTGAGAGATGATAGGCTCGCTGCGCCCCCACCATCTTCTAAGCTGCGCGAAACGGGGTTACACTCTCGTGGGATATACTTTAGGCAGGACATATGTACCTGGTACAGTTTTCTATTAACCGTTTTATAATAAAGTTTTTTAGTTACCTATTTCTAGAGGTGTGCGAGAACCCGAAATATCGGGTCGGGACGGGTACCCGAAAATTTCGAGAACCCAGTAATCATTTATATTCGTTTTAATGAATACATTCATAGTTTCGGATTTTTTATTCTAGATGTTTTCGAGATTGAAAGTATGTTGTCCATCACGAATTCTTTTGAAGAGTGTCTTGTGTCATACTCTCGAAATTTTCGGGAGCCCGATTTCTTCGGGAATCTCGCAATTTTCGGGAATCTCGAAAGTTTCGGAATCTCCTTTCCGATATTTCGGGTTCTCGCACACCCCTACCTATTTCACTAGGCTGTGTTTCGATTCCACTGCAACCATACCCCTTAACATTTTGTTTATTGATGCGCGTAGCATTAAAATACGTAGGCGCTGCCTTTCCTCGACGAAATAGACCGGCATCCTCTCAAGTTCCGGTATTGGAACCTAAGCTATAAACACCAGCGATCTCCATAAACATCCACAATCAGCGATAAGGACATTTATTAGCGTGATAAAAGCAGCTATTTCGGATCTCGGTAAGCAAGGTATCGACAGAATCCTCGTACGGGTGTACAGGTCGTTCCCGAACGGAAAGGATCTCGTCCAAGAGGATCATCGATCCCATCCGCGATGGGTCCGTCATCGAGCGAGCCGCGCGCAGGTTATTGACATTGAAGGAAGCGAATCGATACACGCGAGGTGACTGAATGTCTAGTCACGGAAGTAGAATACTGATTGCCAGCATAAAGCCTATTGTGTCAGCGGGGCTCGTTTAAATATAGAGTGTCGAAGAAGCCCGAGAGTTCGGCTCTCAGCTCGTTCCTTGGGAACACGTATTAATGCGGCCGAAGCGAAGGTGCCTAAAGGCGTCGAAAGGCTTTGAGTCCCGGCGCGACGACACTAGACGCCTAGCGTCTCTCCGCCTCGTTATCGACAGTCTACTATGTACTACTCTATTCGCCCTCTAGCACGGCGAGAGCCGGGAGTTGATAGTGGCTGCGGGCTTCTGCAGCCTGCAATCGCCTCTTCTCAAACGAAGTTTCGCTTGTTTCGTTCTAGGCCCGCAGATGCTGGTGAACCCGAGAGCGCGGATAAAGCGTGATCCAGCTGGAATCGATCACCCGCCAACTTTCATTCGCCTAGTCGACGAAAAACCTCTTCTCAGTCGGCGAAAATGCCAATTTGATAATGGCAGACTGCAAATTCGAATAGAAAGGATTTGAACGTGTGCTCAAATAGTTATACCTAACCATCTGATGCCGGAACATCCTTGTAATTATATAATTGATGATGTTTAGGACGATTCACTGCGTTGTCCATCTTGATTTATTTAGCATATTGAAAGAAAGAAGTACGTACCAATTTCATGGAACTTTTAAAGGCGACTTTAAATTCATAGATGCTGTATAAGTCTGAATAAAATTACGGAATTATGGATTTATGCATAATTGCTGCGCAGGTGGGGAACGGTGATTGCCGACGGATTGTTCAACCATAAACTGACACGATAACTCCGTAAACTTTCTTGGAGGAAAGACAAGGAAGTGGGCTGATAAGGTTCAGCTGCGGTTCGAATCGATTAACATGTAAAGAATGTTTAATGAAGGCGAGTCTCGATCGGGGCCGCGTTGAGATTGAAATTTTGTTCATTTCAGCGACAACCGCCGTCGCACTGGCCGCGGTCGGCCAGGATTTTTCAATCAGTCCGGCAAAATATTGACGATCGAGATCAAGCGATCGATCGGTCCACACTTTGCCTCGCCTCTCGCCCAGGTGCCCGGCCGCCACAACGGCTAATGGATAATAAAGGTAAACCCGCGGGGCCGCGTGTGTACACACTGTGTTCCGGGTATATGTGTAAATTGTACACAGAGGCGTGTAGGATGATGCGCCTAGCTTGATTTCTGCGTGGCACCGCTAACGATAACGGGACTTGCGTCAACATCGCTCGCACCGGGCTCTAATAATGACTTTCAGTTTTCAATATGGCCGCTCCGCACGCTTCTTATACCATTGTGACCATGCAACAGGCAAGCCACTATTTTTACTCTTGCTTTTATAATTAACACGCCCTGGTCGCCGGTGTGAAATTACGACTGCGTGCGAGCTGTAATAACTCATTCCCGCGTGACGTAATATTACGTCCTCTCGCAAACTATCGCTGGCCAAGTGACGCGGAGAGATATCATTCCGTAAAGGAACGGCGCGCAGTGGTCTATTTGGCCAGAAAAGGTGAAAAAAACAATTTTAGAGTTATTTACAGGCTCAAGGTTATAATATTGTTGTATCGTTGGATTCGTCTTATGATCAGCTATGACATTATGAAATCCAAAATACATTTTAGCATTTAAAAAATCAAATTCAACTTTCATATATTGAAATTTGTAGGCATCTGAATACTGTACCTCTTTTGTTCGAAACATTTTTTCCTCGGATTATCGAGAACTCGTGGAAAAGCGTGGTGATAGTGGAATATTTTAGCTGTCACTTTCAAGCCTTATAACTTGAAAAATATTTAAAGAAAAAATATTATATTCTAGTGTTTTGGGGAGCTCTCAAAACAAGCTGCAAGAATATGCAATAAAAAATAGGGAGTTCTATTTAAGAAATTGAAGAACCTTTCACGTGATTTTCAAACGACTGTCCAAGGTATCTTACAGGATTATGTATTGGTAATGTTCAAATATTAATAACTATATTAATTTGGATGATAACAAAATGAAATCTGTGCGAAAGTGCTCTGTACACCTACCTGAAGAATTTTTGTGATATAAGAATTTACACAATTTTCCTTAAAACACTTGAAAATCGCCTTAAAATCCCTTGATTTTGGATCAAGTTTACTACTTCGCGAGTGTACAAGTAGGAAAAGAACATTGAACCCTAATTCTTCAGACCGTTAACTACGACGGACAACAAAAATTGTATGACATAAGCAAAAATTTAGAAATCGTCTTTTTTTCGACCACTGTGTGGTTGAAATTTTGATAATTATGCTTCTATCAGCCGGTTGCAACGATAAAGTAACATTTTGTCTTGGTGTAAACCTGAACTAGATGGTAGGTCTTTCTACCTGCTTCAATTGGGCGCAGCTGACGTAATATTACGTCCTTTAGTAAACTATCACTAGCTAAGCGACGTACAGCTGGGCAACGATAAATATTTTGTCTTCAGCTGTATGTTACGTTTTATCATGTGTACTACAACCTGGATGCAACTGACGTAATATTACGGCTTCATGCAAGCTGCAGCTGGATATCAATAACATAATATTACGCTGCTAGCTAACGAAACGGTACGTAACTACAAAATAGCATATGACTCAGCACTCACTTTTCAGTCTCTTTCGTTATTAGAAATAATGAGTAGCTTCACGCTACCATTTTCAGGCAGATTTTGCAAATTATATATTCCTGTTAACGACAGAAGCCCGCGGTAAACAGCTCCGATTCGCTTGGCTCGAAGCGGCTTTCCGTTCCAGAGAAGAAATTACCGAGCGCGCAAGTGTTAAGAACTTTTCGCACGTAATTAGACCGACAGCTTACCGGTTTTTTGCAAAATCAATTAAGCTCCGACGGGTATTGGATCGTCGGCGAAGTACTAATATCAGTTTCTAACCGAACCGAGATAAATTGGTTCCAGTTTGATTCCGTTAAGAAGCTTACAGAGCGGTGTAATGGAATCATAGAAACCACTGGCCGTTGTATAATTCATTATATGGAATAACAACACCGCGGGGCTTATTAATGTTCTGATGCATGCGCGAAACCAACGTTATTATCTCGCCCGTTCAGCATTTACAATTACATAGAACAATATTTGCAAGCTGTAAAGCGTACCAACCTTTCGCAAATTTTCTTTGTCGGTATCACAGTTTCGCGCAAGCTCCCAGAGGGGCTAAAAGTGAAAGTAAAATGACGGAGTATCGTACCGCAAACTCGCGGCGCCATAAGAATTTGTAACGACACCCTACTACGGTGGTTACACGCGTTAAGATGGACGCTGAGACCAGGATTACAAAAAAGTTCCGGCGTAATTCCTAAAAGTTCGCCGGGGAACGTATCCGTTAATTGTGCCGTAAACCGTGACGAGGAGTTTTCTCGGTATTGCAACAAACTCCTCCATTAACATAATACCGGAAGTCATCTTTCACCGGCTTACGGCCTCGATGCAGACGGCTTAAAGTCCCTCCCCGAAGGGTTCGATTTAATAAGGGCGAACCGAGGGACGATTTTAACGAAGCCGTTTCGATATTGCGTGGAATTTTCCATTAACTCTCGCACTCGTCAATACACCGTTCATTCAACTCCTCTTTTTTCGTCTGTCCCGTGTCATCATACGCACTCATCTGTTCCAAAGCATTTCCTACCCTGTAATGATAATTTCACACTTTCGGTGACTCGACTCACTGCAATCTTTCAAACATTTTGATTTATATCTACCAGGAGAAACGTTCCATCCTCGACTTATAACTAGTGGATCTTTATGTAAAATAAAAATTGTCCTCTTCATTTTTAGGAAACAGGAGTCAAATAAATTTGTCATTCTCCTTTTGATAGTTTCAATACCTCCCCATAATACATAATGATAATTTCACACTTTCGGCGACTCGACTCACTGCAATCTTTCAAACATTTTGATTTATATCAACCAGGAGAAACGTTCCATCCTCCACTTATAACTAGTGGATCTTTATGTAAAATAAAAATTGTCCTCCTCATTCGTACGAAACAGGAGTCAAATAAATTTGTCATTCTTCTTTTGATAGTTTCAATACCTCCCCATAATACATAATGATAATTTCACACTTTCGGCGACTCGACTCACTGCAATCTTTCAAACATTTTGATTTATATCTACCAAGAGAAACGTTCCATCCTCCACTTATAACTAGTGGATCTTTATGTAAAATAAAAATTGTCCTCATTTGTACGAAACAGGAGTCAAATAAATTTGTCATTCTTCTTTTGATAGTTTCAATACCTCCCCATAATACATAATGATAATTTCACACTTTCGGCGACTCGACTCACTGCAATCTTTCAAACATTTTGATTTATATCTACCAGGAGAAACGTTCCATCCTCCACTTATAACTAGTGGATCTTTATGTAAAATAAAAATTGTCCTCTTCATTTGTACGAAACAGGAGTCAAATAAATTTGTCATTCTCCTTTTGATAGTTTCAATACCTCCCCATAATACATAATGATAATTTCACACTTTCGGCGACTCGACTCACTGCAATCTTTCAAACATTTTGATTTATATCTACCAGGAGAAACGTTCCATCCTCGACTTATAACTAGTGGATCTTTATGTAAAATAAAAATTGTCCTCCTCATTCGTACGAAACAGGAGTCAAATAAATTTGTCATTCTCCTTTTGATAGTTTCAATACCTACCCATAATACATAATGATAATTTCACACTTTCGGCGACTCGACTCACTGCAATCTTTCAAACATTCTGATTTATATCTACCAGGAGAACGTTCCATCCTCCACTTATAACTAGTGGATCTTTATGTAAAATAAAAATTGTCCTCATTTGTACGAAACAGGAGTCAAATAAATTTGTCATTCTCCTTTTGATAGTTTCAATACCTACCCATAATACATAATGATAATTTCACACTTTCGGCGACTCGACTCACTGCAATCTTTCAAACATTTTGATTTATATCAACCAGGAGAAACGTTCCACCCTCCACTTATAATTCTTCTTTTGATAGATTCGACAAGATGAAAAGAATACATCGACATTTTTATGTTTCAAGTACGTGACATGCGGCGTTTTCCTTACAACCATAAATATCTCGTCTGCTCGGTTTTATTATGATTGCATAAAATCCGATAAGTTCAGCGATAACCTACCACATTTTTCTTCAATTGTTTGTTCACGATCGATGTGGCTAAGCAACTTCATCATCGACTGGCAAGACGCTTTGCATGACGTGTACAAATAAAACAAAATAGACAAAAATGCTGAAACTATTAAGTACATACAGTTAATGCACATACTCACTCAGGAAAGTAATTAGAACACTAAATTCCCAGTTCTCGAGAAATTGTCGATAACTATTATCATTTCGTAAAAAATACTTTCCAGCTCGAATTTCAATGCCCCTATTTTCCCAATCCATTATTCATGTTGCTTCAAGGTGTTTTTACGTGATAAAGCGAGTGGAGAAACGGGGACATGTTTTTTCTCGGAAGTGCTGCGAATTAAAAAGCTTCTAAAAGCATTGGAAATTCTTTTCGTGATCTCGATTGAATTTTACCTCTCGAAACTTGATGTTGATGTCCGATTTTTTCTGTTCGTTGTATGTACTTTAATACTAACCTACCATCACCGGTGAAATGACCGATTGCAGATATTTTATTTCGCGTTTTATTAGAAATAAATTCTATATTTTAAATTCACCGCGTCCACTAAACAGTCTGCGCGCCCTCTTTCTATTCTTTTGTACACCCTATTACTTTTCACTCTCTTCTCTGTCTTGAATCACGACACGAGTGTACATACATAAAGCTGTGCAATATTATTTAACAAGTCTGTGTTTGTTTAAAGTAAGACTGATTCTGATCCCGGCTGAATATCCTGAACCACAAACTCTAACGCGTTTATTGATACGATAAAAATTATTTCATAAGAAATGATTGTATAGATATCTTTAATGGAGCACATATTACAATAGAAGCTGCACAAAGTCTAAATAAAATCAATCTTGTCATTTTTATAAGGGAACATCTACCAGTTACTTTTAAGGCTCGGTAGGTTTAGTGTTAAATGAAATTTTCGCGTGTGTTTTCCATTGTAGATTATCCGATGAGACTGGCGACTTACTCGAGCCGGTTTCAGGTTGGGGCCAGACATGTCTTTGTTCGCGTGATAAACGCGAGCCGGAGCGGCGCGATGACCGCGTCTCAATGCTTCACGGCTCGTGGCGACGACGACGCGACGCACAGTGGTCTGCTTAACTAATCGTATGTGGGGGAAACAAGTCTGAAATCATCACACGTTCAAAATGGATAAGTCTATTGGGTTGGAGATAAAGTAATTTGGTATTTTAACGTGAAATAGAGCCCAATTTTTTTATCCAGGCAATGAATTTTAATGAACAAGATATTCTCCCTTTTGTTCGCTGAACTTTTGCTAAAAAGAATAAATAAGAAAATATTTTATGGATTAAAGTTCATTGCTTGAATAAAGAATTTCGGTTTCATTTTACCTTAAAATACCGAAATTATTTTCTTGCCAACCCAATGTGTCAGGAGATATCACAATATTTTTGTTTTCCTCCATGTTTATTTGCAATAAATCGTTTCATTTTAAATAGAACTGTTTTAAAAAAATGTTCTGTTCAAACATTTTCAATTAAAATATTTCCGTTCGGCCGCCCATCTTCTCCCCGCTAGATTTTCGAACAACCCGTTGTGCGACGGTTCCCTTTCGCAGAGGCAATAATTTCGCGACGTCTCGTCGGGAAAAACGATGCACGATGGTTCGTCAGTGATACGGCGCCCGTAACTCGAAAAATTAATATCTGATCGCCGATAGCGACGCCGATCATTCGCCCTTTTCCCGTCCTCTGCCTCTCTTGCGCGCGATAAATATCGCGACGATTCGATCGACCGATTAAACCGCGTTGCAGTTTGCTACGCGGTTTTCTCGCGTGTGATGCAACGTTCCAACAAGTGTAAAATATTATCCGCTTATACGTATCTAAATATGAACACGATTTATTAAATTATTGATCGGAGATTAAAGTCATTTCGAGTGTAAATATTACGTTCGTTTATCGATTACGGCTAACTACCGGCACTTGTGGTTAAGCGACCAATCGTATTTGATCATTTGATTCGCTCATACATTGATTTTTCACAATTTTGAAGGTATGCAATTCCGAAGTGTTACGTGCAGTCGTGCTGCAATAATTCAATTAATGATCGTTCCGCAATAAACAATCCACTTGAATTTTCTAGTGGAAAAATGTAACTGAATATTCGAGCTTTTATATATGTAGTTGTTGTTCAAATGTAACTGGAGAACAAAAGTGCTAATCGAATCGCGAAATAATAAACGACGATGTAAAAAAGATCTTACAAGTCTGTAAACGATCAAATATTTTCCCAATGGTAAATAAACTTCCAGCTGCAATGGAAATGAACATTTTCCGATCAAAAAAATTAATCCAGGACCACGAAAATCGCTGGACGTGCCTGCCGGGAAGCGGTTTTCGGTGAAAAATCGGGAAACAAGACAAATCGTTCGAAACGATCGGGTGTCCCATAGACGTTGAAGATCGTCACGCAAATTTTGTTCCTCTTTTCTCTCGATCTTCGCGCCGTGGCGTCGGGACACGCGAACAAGCCCTAGTCCAGCAATAAACACGCGAAAAGGAGGAAAAAGAAATATGTACAAACAAAAGCATTCAAACTCCTCGTCATTGTCGACGTTTCCCATTCTCCAAGTAGAGAAAATCCCCGTGTGCTAGATGGTTCAGTGGATAATGGTTTTTCCCATTTGCCGGACGGAATCAATCGCGCCGGATCGCTCGATCGTTTCCGGAAGTGTTCGTGACGTTCGTCAACCGCGGTTGACGGACGCACAAAGCGGATTCGCGAGCTTGCAGGCAAAAATCGATCTCGCCGCTGACTAGGAGAAGAAAAATCGCGCGAGGTCATGGAACTCTGCAGAACATCGAAACTTCTATCCCTTCGAGCCATCCACCTGTTTTTCTTCTTCTTCCTCTTCTTCTTTTTTCATACGTATAAAAGACAGCTCGTTTTGTCCCGTTTTTTTAATCCGCGAGCCATCAAACCGCGCAAGATCCATCGACGCATTGGTTGCGTGACATGCACCGATGCATCGTTGCGTTCGATTTAGACTGCAGATTTTTGCTCATTTACCGCCACAATCACCGACCCGAATTTCCGACTGTCTCCAGCTATTGGCGAAAATAAAAACGGTTCTCGAGTATTCGTAACATCGAATGAAGATCTAATAATGATAGAGTGCGGATTTTATACATTTATGTCCCAGGGGAGATCACGTAAAACGCAAAATAGGAAAACTGTGTGTGATCGAGAACTAAATTCTTATGTCAAACCTGCTGCAATTGAGTTAAATGTTTCAGTGTTATAACATCACTCATACGTGGATTTTATGCATTTATACCAAAAGTGTGTGTGGGTATAACACAAAGGTAAAAAGACATTAAAAAGATGCAAAGATATTGTTATATTATTTTCGACGTTTTAAGATGATCAAAGGGAAAAAATTAATTATCATTTAACTTCTGTGTCCTGCAATAGAAAACGTACGTCGTGCGTCTAAACGCAGTATGTAGTCTGAAAACGTTCAGATTTGTACTTTGAGACTTGAGCTTTTTAATAAAAAGCAATTATATTCTGTAGAACGTTGCGCGGTCTACGTAATATCGCAGAAAATAATGTATAGCCTCCGGGTGGTGTGTATCTTGACTCAAAATTTTTATTATACCATTGTTGTAACGGTAATGTAATTTTCTCTGCCACCGGTGTAATTGCATTTGCAACATTCATCGCGGCAAATTCCGTGTTCTTCTGAAAATGAAATTTTGCATGAACTAATTAAGCTGTTCCGGTTGGAAAGTGGTTCTCTTCGAGTAAAAAGATCCATCGACCATGGAAGCTGGAAGCATCCGTAAAGGCTGGAGATCCTGATAGCTGCTCCCGTGTTTGAGTGGACAACGCTGATAAAGAAAATTCGAGAACCGTCCGAGATTGCTACGTATCCACAGCTAAAGCCGTGGATGCGCCAAATGGAAGGATCTATCACGCGTTGCTTAATATCACTAACGTTCGACTACACTGATTAAAATTGAAGCTGTGGAACGCGCACAGACTGCACCCGGGATTCATGGCGCAACGCCATAAAGCATATTCGTCGAGCGGAGGCAGGAGAATCAATTAAACCGTGCCCGAACACACGGCTCGGATGCACCAGAGCGACGTCGTACATCGATATAGCGATTCCGTCGGGAAATGCATCCTACTCTCAAGAGAGGGAGAGAGGAGATGCAGACGGAGCCAGACGCGGGGAGCGGAAGGGAGAAAGCCGCGAAGAACATCGAGATAGAAAACCAGGAAAAGAGAGACGTTCCGAAAGTTCGGAAAACAAAATCATTTGTTCATTAATAATTGTACTATTTGTCATTACAAATAGTAACTTATCCTGTCTCCCGAGCCAGCAAAATGCAACGCCGGTCATGTCCCTCCCCAGATTGCAGTTTGGATCACAGAAGAATACCGCTTATTTATTTCAGATTACCCAAGGTTTAAAAGACAAAAAAGGTAGCCACGGAATATGGCCGCAGCATTGGCCAGAGCTTTCTACGAGCAGAATTCTCGAAACGACCTAATAGGAGAACAAATATCGAGGCAGAAACGGGAAAATCGACACTAGAAAAGGAACGCGGAGAAACGATACAGTCGATGAAGGAAAAAGACGATTGAAACAGAAAAATAGAACGAATATCGGGGCAGAAAGAGCGGAAAAATTGACGATCGAAAAGAAACGCCAAGTGAAATGATGCAGCGAAAAAGAGAGAGAGAAACACAGAAAAATAGGAAGACAAAAGTAACATTGAGACCTAAAAGGGGGGAAAACACGTTGAGACGGAGAGGAAAAAATCGACGGTGAAAAAGAAAGGCAGAAAAGATGATATAGAGAAGGGAGCGAAGAAGAGGGAATTCGAAAAAGCAAAAAATATCGAGCCAGAGAAAGAGAGAAAATCGATGCGAGAAAGGCAGAAAGATGATACAGGCGGAGGAAGAAAGGGAGAAGATAAAGAGAAGATCGCGACGGAGGGAGAAAGAGGAAAAATCGAAGCCGAAAAGCCGAGGGAGGAGAAGATGGGGAAGAAGATCGAGGCGAGGAAGGATAGGAGGAACAGAGGAACGCACAGCATACATATATGCCCGGTCAAACGGCTGGCACTCTTTCCTTGGTAGCGATTGCAGCTGCAACGATCGCATATATTCGCAGAGACGAGGCTCGCGCGCGTTCACGCGTGTCAATATTAAATTCGAGCGGACCGTATGCGAAATTCGTGGAATCCATGGAAAAACATTCCACGTGGACCGAGCGAGAAAGGGCTCGTTGTTCCCAGTTTTCGGTTCGCGTCAGGAATTCCTGATGGGGACCGGTCCTCCGTCCCTTTTTCCTCGGATCGTCGCGGCCACAGAAATTATACGAACCATTCAGTGACATACGCGTCGATGGCATTTATTATACTGCGCGACCAAACAAAGAAAAGTATTGTTTTATTACATTCCTGCGACGCGTAATCTCGTTCGCCTGGCCACCTTGCATAATCGCGCGGGCGACGAAAAAGCCAATATTTTAATTAGAATTTCTTTTTGAAATCATCATCACAAGTCTGTCCCGTTGTTATACCGGGTTGATGACAGAGGTGGGCAAAAATTGTATTTAAATAAAAATTTCGAATAAAGTGAGTTTTTTCCAAGTGGGTTTTAAACCCTCTTTATTCGAAATTTTTATTTAAATAAAATTTTTGCCCAACTCTGGTTGATGACTGTTTTTAGAGCAATACAGTGGCGCGGAGTAATTTATAGCGCACAGACACGTTTTTAAGGAAACGACCCAGTCCCGCCGTACATCCAACTATCAAACAACCCATTACTCCACGGTCAATAAACGTTCCGAACATTGACAGTATCGTCTCGGTGTAACAACGGAGTCCCTGAAATTTCGTCAGCGTAACGGTAGCAGCGGCGTCGTCCAAGAAAAGACGGGTCTTTCGCGTCGTTGACCCTGCTCTTCCCGCAAAAGTGTTCTCCGTGAATGCGAGACCGCTATACAGTTGGCGACTGCACGATATGCAAACTACTGCTCGCTTACATGAAGTTATTACCGGCGTACGCGAGACACTGTGATGGTCGACTTCACTCGCGGCCAAGTACTTTCTTCTCGCTTTGCACAGCGAGAGAGAAAGAGAGAGAGGACAAAAAGAGTGCATTACTACGCTGACTGTTGTCTTCAGATATTACGCTCGGTTTTGCGGAACAAGAAACTTGAGGTGCGCCGACCCTCGCAATAGTTGTTCACTTCAGCTGGGCCGCGTAATTGTAACGAGCAGACCACGTTTTTATGCAAATATTAAGTTTTGTCGTTCAACTTACGCAGGCGGATCGAAGAGAAATTTATTTATTAGTTTAACACCAAACCTACCACCACCGGTCAGAATGACCGGTTCCAGGTTTTTTGCTTTTTAATTATGGAAATAGTACAAATGATTTCACAAGAAATGATTGTATAGATGTTTTTAGTAGAGCATGTACTACAATAGGAACCGCACAAAGTCTAAATAATATCAACCTTGTCATTTTTATAAGGGAACATTTACCAGTTTGTACTTTTAAGGCTAGGTAGGTTGTGTTTCTTCAACACTGCAGGCCATTTTACTTTGTAAGATATATAATAAGTGTCAATATTAATCTACTTTTTAATCTTGTTCATTATTTTCCTACATTAGAGAAGTAGAGAATTATTTCTCCATCTTTTGTACTTATTCTCTCCACTGTAGTTGCACCTTCTGATGCATCAGACGGTGTCGACCTCGAAACAAAGTAAAAATTTATCGGTGATTGTGGATTTTTTAAATATTTACATAAACATTTTCATGCACGCGTCTGGTTTCTCGTCACACTTACTCTTTTTCGCTTATTATTCTATGTTTTGTCACATATTCCTTTTTTACACCGAAGGGATCAACTTACGCGGTAGAAAACCGCGTAAAACAAAACAACGGGAAGCGTATACATCGCGTAGATCGAGGAACTGTGTGGTGTGCTCGTTTCAGTGTAACGCTAACAATAAGTTAGCACATTGACTACCGAACGATTTTCATGTACAATGGTGTGAAAAGGTGTCCAACTGAAGAAGCTTTATGCAAAAATTTTTACCGATACTACACGCAAGTACGCAGTAGTTGAATCAACACACTGTTTTAAGAAAATGCTGTTTTAATGGAAAACTTTTGCACTGTGCTTTATTAAGAAAGAAATGTTTACCATTGCAATTTTTGCAAAACATTGCAAACGTATTAAATATACAGTAGCGGACAAAAGTTTAAGACCACTCTAAAGAAGACGATAACTTTTTTAATATTGTACTATACGATTTGAACTTTTTTGGGAAGCTAGAGCATTTAGCTTACTAAAGGATGTGAAAAGAAATTTTTTCAAAAATTGCAATTGATCGGAATTGTTGAAAAAATACTAAAAGTTGAATTTTTAACTTTTTCATTTGGGCCTATTATATTAAACATAATCTGAAAATTTCGTCAAAATCGATCGACGTTGCAATGAGCTACAAACGTTTAAAGAGGGCAAAAATTGCAGATTTTCACGAATTATTGCCGAAAATCGTGAAAATCTGCCATTTTTATCATTTTTAAACGTTTGTAGCTCATTGTAACGTCGACCGATTTTGAGGAAATTTTCAGAATATGTTTAATTGACATAGATCTACCAAATGTATTTTTTATTTTTCAATATAGGCCCACATAAAAAAGTTAAAAATTCAACTTTTAGTATTTTTTCAACAATTCCGATCAATTGCAATTTTTGAAAAAATTTCTTTACACATCCTTTAGTAAACTAATTGCTCTAGCTTCCCAAAAAAGTTCAAATCGTATAGTACAATATTAAAAAAGTTATCGTCTTCTTTAGAGCGGTCTTAAACTTTTGTCCGCTACTGTACCATTGCAATTTTGAATTAGGAAATTTATTTCGCTATTAACAGTTACAAGTTCCAAGGTCTTCTATCGGGAGTCAACGTATTGAAAATTGTTTTTACCAGAGCTATACCTCGAGAAGCCGGCTTCTAATAAAGGTACAAACCGATGCAAATAATTGATGACCTAATCGGTGTTTTAAAAATTTCAATATCTATTCGCGCTATAATGTGCCGGCAAATATACGTTTCTCTTTGACTGTATACAACGACTGCGTGCGGGTTTCCACCTAGAAGAGTAGCGTGCTCTGATTCGATCACGTTTTCTCTAAAATATTCACTGTTTCACAGAATCTATTTTTCAGTGGCTCGAGCTGCTCTCTGACTTTACACTTGCTCTTCTTTTTCATTGGTCGGTGAATTATTCGTCACCGTCTTGCGAGTGTACAAAAGGATTTATCATGGAGCGACGACAGATGAAAAGAGGATCTTAGGATTACGAAGCGTTTGCACGAAGCATCGTCATCCATTTATTTCCGACAGTTTTTTATTCGTTGAATACATTAGATTTACAAAAGGCACGCAGTATTTACATATTGGAATATTATAACGCTTATTGTTCGATTACAAAGATTAGTGTTAGCAAAAATAAAAAAGATAATGTAAGAGAATAAGGAAGAGATAATAATAATATAATCGATTCAATGGATTCTAAACTTTATGGTTTCTCGAATGAATTCGCGAAATAAAAATATGCAGCTCGTAAGAGCACACTCAAAAGTTAACAGACGATCACACTTTAGTTCAGAAATACTTCGAAGCCAAGCTTTTATCCATAATGTATGTATATTAATTTCTTCTTTCACCTTCAACAACGATCCTATTTCACCGATTTTAATATCGCCTCTCGAGTGTAAGCTTTGTGCTCTGGGAAAGTGTACCAGGGATTCCTAAGTAAATCCCACCTTTATGCTTCACATTTCATCATAAAAAGATTCCGAACTCTCTATGGAGGACCATTAAAAGGATCTTAATGTCAGTCTAGCTCGGTATTCTAGTGCCTTATAACTAAGGATTATAATACTATAGGAATTCCTTGGAAATGTCCGTGAAAAAACTCTACAAACATGAGATTGGAATTTGCATACTTATTATAAGCATGAAAGTCAATGTGGATCTCAGTGCAGACAGCCTCTTCCCTTTTTTAAGTGAATAAAATAAGAGCATACTGGGTGAAGATAGGATTCCTTTTATACTGTATACATTGTGGAATTAGTTTTGGAAATAACTGATACAATGTAACGATTGTACAGTGACGATCGGCATGAGACCAGAGTTGCACATCGCCCTCGTTTTATTCGCCGATTTCGATCTCTAATATCGTATCCTCAACATACATAACCCGAAAGATTACGTTTATATAATATATTGTAACTAGAATGCGGATCTTTATGCTTTTACAGCAAAAATGAGAAAATGAAATTCAAAATTGTTGAAAGATTTTAAAAATTGAAGATGTCAATATATTAGATGATTTTATAAGCTCATACCGGATTTGAAAATAAAATTCAGTGGCTAAATTTTAAAGAGTACAACTTCATTAATCAATTATACATATAGTCACCTATCTTTTTTGATTGTAGAAAATTGAACCATTGTTTAATTTCAATTTAACCAATCTTTAATCGAATATTTAACCAATCTTTAAAATTTAACCATTGAATTTTATTTTCATTCATCATGTGATATATGTCCTATATTAAAATCATTAAGGAAGGAAATTTACTTTCTTTCAATTTACTTTCCATTTCTTGCAATTGATGCAGACAATTTTTATCTCGCATAAAGATCCGCAGTCTATTTACAACCTACAAAGACATTATTATAAATTTCAACATGCAGAGGGCATCGCCAATGTTATTTCCTCGTTTAACACGGACCACGTTCGGTCACAGATAGGTGTCTATTCACTGGACAAGTCACCGTACCGAATGATGACGAAATAACACAGCGTGTTTGGACATAGCACAACAAATGAAGGAGAATAATGCCGAGTCTAGCCATCCGTGCACGAAACCCTCTCAGCATCAAGCCGCACAAATAATCCTTGCGGGTGTAGCCCGTCTGTGTACAAGAGCACAGTGGCAAGAATTACATGCGCCGTTTGCGAGAAACACTGTGCGCAGAAGGACGAGCAGCTGAGTCAATGACGTCAAACATGCTCCACAGAGATCCCGGCGGACCTCGAGGTCGTCCATCCGTCAGGGAATTCGTCGAGGACACCGTCGCGCGACCATCTTTCCATTTACAGCGGTCGTAAGGACGAATTCGGCGTGACGTCCCGTCGTGAACGAACTGAACCTGATAAATAGACGACGTACGCGGCCACCGCCGCAGAACCGGGGCCACAACAGGGATGCATTTGCATCGCCGAATTAGAACAGCCTGAATACGCGTGTTCCGACGAGAGGAATTGCACGGAACGTCCTTGCTCGTTTCCACAGGCGCCGGCTAATTCGCGGCAAGTGGCTGGCTAATCTACCGTGCGATTTCCGGGAACGAGTTCGACGCACGGCAGCTTCCGCACGGAAAAGAAATAACCCTCGTTATTATAATATCCCTCATTATACTTCTGCGCGAAGAACGGGGGAAATTCCCGCAAGGCCTGCAGAACGAAATTCTTTTTTATGAAACGGTCCTACGCCGGCGAAAAATTTCAACCGTCGTAACGATTCACCGGATTGTTAACTCCCCGGGGACGAATTGCCAATTTCTTTCTCGGTGATCGACGCTGTAATGCGTGTTGGCGTGATATCTGTGATTTATGTTCTCTGATACCTTTCAGACAGGGCTTGGAAACAGTTATGATATCGGTTTCGGTCCTTGAAACAGTTATGAAGGACCGATATACTAAATACAGTAAGGAACATAACTGATTCCACACACTTTAAATCGGAACAACTTTTTTATGAATGGACTGAACGACTTCAATTTCTCTGTAAGGCTAGAAGAATTAGTCAAGTAAATGACGTGTAAAAAATATATTGAAAAACTGCATTTGGACGGAATTGTGAAAAACAATAGTAAAAATTGATTTTTTAGCTGGGCCAATAATGAAAATTCAAAAGATGTGTCTGGTCAACTGGTATAAATTCATTGAAATTAGTTAATTGGTTTGCGCATTATAAACGATCAAAAGTGTTAAAAATTGCAATTTTTCAAGATTTTCGGCCTTTTTACCACTTTCCATCGTTTATAATTCGTCAACCAATTTCAATGAAATTTTCAGAGCGTATATAATGTATATCAGTTTACAAAACACATTTTTTAAATTTTCGTTATTGGGCCAGCTAAAAATGTTGTAAAAATCAATTTTTAGCATTGTTTTTCACAATTCCGACCAACTGCATTTTTTCAACATATTTTTTACACGTCATTTACTAAACTAATTCTTCTAGCCTTACAGAGATATTGAAGTCGTTTGGTCTATTCATATAAAAGTTATTCTGATTCAAAGTGTGTGGAATCAGTTATGCTCCTTACTGTAACTGTTATGAAGGACCGAAATTTTGGTTGACATCGGTTTCGATTACGGTCCTTCATACCAGTGATGGTATTGTTGGCGCTTTTCACGCGCATGCGCGACGATTCTAGCCTCAGACGGTCTCAGACAAGTACGAAGAATGGGTACCTTGGTCACCCTGCTAATTTCCCGCCATATAGTCTCCCACTACGTTCCCCCCAATAGTTCCCCACTTTCGGACGTAGACGTAGATACGGCCCTGATGAAACTCGCGTATGCGCGCGAAAAGCGCCAACAATACCATCACTGCTTCATACACGATATCGGTCCCATATCAGTTCTATATCGGTTCTAAGTTCTAAGTTTCAAGTTATAGTAATCAGAGCTTGAAACGGGACCGAAAATAACTATGTATGTACATAGTATTAAAATTAAAAACTGTTATATTTTGGTCAAAATTGAAAATTGTTTTATTATAACAATAGATATGAGTATGTATACATTATTCACTGTTTTTACATTTACTTTTTTATTGTAATTTTAATTTTCATTATGTAGCTTAGGCACGTTTAAACGAAGTATGTAATAATATATTATCTATAATATTTTATGACATACTGGATCGATGTGGAGATAAATTGAATTTTACTGTAGAAAATAATCTTTGTACGCTAACCTGAGTAATATAACCTTATATTGCCTTATATACCAGAAATCATTCTGATTGGTATCCCCGCAATCGCGTTACCGATGACGTCGAGTCAACGGTCGCGCCGGCAATCGACAATAAGGTGCCGATCTCTTTACCACCGATTTCAAAGCATCGCCGACCCTTAGAAGTCGCCGTGCCTCAAGCACCGGCCGAGCGACAAAGTATTAGAACTAGGATAGCAATTTTTGTAGAGATTTATCAAACGTTCGATTCGGATGTGAATCATTTACGTTATAAAGACACGTTTGCTATAGAATGTTTTCTATAAGAGAAAAAGAAGGAAGGATGGTGGTGATGTGTTTCGTCCTAGACCCGCTAGAGGACTCATCAGTAAGGCTATCTAGCGGGTCCTGCCTTAGACACAAGTGTCAGGAGGAGGGACATTAATATAATAATTGATGTCATTTTAGTAACTTGCGAGAAAGTCGTTCAACCATTTGTCCATCTTGTGGACAATGTCGAAACTAGGCATTCTCGAACTGTTGTAGGTTTTTTCGCCAATTATGATAAAGAAGAAATTATTTTTCGATCGTACATTTTTCAATTCAAATTTTAGGGTTATGTTTGCGGCGCACAAATAAATGTCTACAAAAATTGCTATCTTTGTGTATTATATGATCGAACCTGTGCGCCGCAAACATAACCCTAAAATTTGAATTGAAAAATGTACGATCGAAAAATAATTTCTTCTTTATTAGAACTAGGGTTGCCAGAAATGTTTTATCCAAATATGTATGCACATATAGAAGAAGTAGTGAAAACTGCAATTATGTATATGAGACAGGCTCAAAATATAGGAGTTCAAGTAAAAGAGGTGCACAGCACATTTTAAACTTTTTCATTCAAAGATTTTTTAAAATTCCTATACGTACGTAAAGATCAAGTTCAAATATATGTAGAAGACTCATATCAAATATAGAAGATCTGGCAACCCTAATTAGCACCGATATGAGACCGTGTACGAAGGACCATAATCGAAACTGATATCAACCAAAATTTCGGTCCTTCATAACAGTTATTTAGAACATCGGTCCTTCATAACTGTTTCAATCAAGCCCGAAATGAAGCAGTTTATTTCCGGGCCCATTTCAAGCCCTGCTTTCAAATCCAGAAATGGATAAAATCCATAGTTTAGCGAGAAGCATCAACTCTGAAGTTTTCGCGTTAATAAATTTCGAAATATTCGTCAGAGTGGGAAATCCTTTTTTCAAGATCTTTATTCGGAACGTTTCTCAATGGATGATCTTCTGCCATCTCGCGGCTGGCGCCATTATTCCGCCGGCTTCCGGTTGATGACCTCGGAGAGGTCTCTAACTTTCGCGACAATACAACAGCGTTTCAAGTGGTTGGAACGTGGGCAACGTCTAGAGACCAGAAAATATGTAACACGGTTAGAGACAGAGCGAAAAACTGCGAGTACAGAGGAAGAGGAAGAGGAAAAAGGCAACGTTGCTCGCGGACATAAACGATAGGGACAAAAGCGAAGCAGCTGGCTCGATGACGTCACTACCTGTCTTGCAGCTCTCTGCCAACACCTCGGGGTATGGGTCAGTCTTGACCGGAATATGTGAGGTTCGACCAAGTATTCTGAGAGCGGCGGTAGTTCATTTGCAAACGCGGTGCACTTCACGCGAACGCGATATGCAAGCCTCCGCGCGCTAGTCTGCAAGTTTCTGCAAGTATTTAACGGGGGCGAGGACCGTGCAACGGGAAACGTCTTAATACCTTCCTGCCGGTGGTATTGCGCAGAAATGCGAGGAGACGGCAGCACCATTTTCGTTCGCCAATTTGTTAAGTTTAATTGTCGGGGCCTCTCCCGCTTTCCGAAAAGTCTCAACTTTGATTAAATAAAACGACGACGCGATCGCGCGACGCAACGTGAATTCGAGAAACGAACACGTTGCTAATACTTTATTACTTCCGTTATTATACTGTAACGTGAAACGTTGTTAAAGGAATTAGTCAATCGATTTCCAACTCAACAATTAAAATAGAATAACTTTTTAAAATTAACCTCGTCGATTGAGGTTTTTTTTAAATCTGCGGAAATTAGTTTAAAAATGTCACCCTTCTTTTACCTGGGCTTGCAATTAAAATTTAAAAAACACGCTTCATGGGTTCGTGTCAGTTCAAACTCAAACGCGCTAAAAATACCACCGAAATCGGTTAGCACTGCTGCGAGCTACAAACGGTTAAAAATCGTGTAAAATCGCAGTTATAGGATGAAAGCGGTGAAAACCGTTTTAATCGTTTGTACCCAGAAACGTGAATCGGAACCGGTGAAATTTCTGGAATGTATAACTGACCTTTAGATTCGATAGGGCTAATTGTTACCAGCAACAATATATGTATCAGTATGTGGGAAATCGATATGTCATATATCGGAATACGTGGAATTGATATTAAACTGAACCTGATAAGTGTTACATACCAGCAACGATGTATCAACGATTGAAAATCGATGAGCGATAGATCAAAGCACAGGAAGTACAGTTAGCCACGAAAGTATTCTAACGCCCTTTAAAACAGAACAACCTTTTTATAATTGCACTAAACGACCTGATTCTTTATAATCGATTAGAAGCATTGGTTTATGAAATGATATGCAAAAAAATTCTCCAAAAATGATTGTTGACGCAGGAAAAAACGACACGCATCGAAAATGTACGATTCTGTGGATTTTAAGCAGAAACTGATCAAAAGTCGTGTAAAACTACGATTTTCACAATTTTTAACAGGTTGTAGCTCGTGTGTATGTTAATCGATTTCGATGAAATTTTCAGCATGTGTGTAACTACTATAAATCTACAAAATATATTTTTTAAATTTTCTTTGAGAGCCCAAATAAAAAAGTGTTAAAAAATGCCTTTCTTATTTTTGCATGTAACCTTGTAAATGATAATTTTTGGAAAATCTTATCATTTTCTAAACCAATGCTGCTATGTAATTGCTTATAAAAAATCAGGTCGTTTGGTACAATTACAAAAAAGTTATTCTGTCTTTGAAGACTTTCGTGGCTCACTGTATATATTGAAGAACCGCGTACCATATTATTTATTATCAACAATCAACATCGATGTAGGAAAAATGACTGTAACTGATAATTCTCTAGAATTTGCTAGTGATATTCTTACATACTCGAGTATGCATAATCACTGCATCAAATCGACGTACTGGATCATGAGTAATTGAATATCGCCGTAAATTCAGTGGTGTACATGCACCAATACAATTGTCATGTGTACATCAAAGCATGTATGTACCATGGATACCTGTCTATGGACACTTAAGTATGCATAATCAATACTCCAAATCAATACGTCAAACTATGTGTAATTGACAATTGAACATGACTATACATATGGTATGCACTAACTATGGGTAATGTGGACTATTACTGAATTTATAGTCCATCTTTGACCATAAATTTCGTGCATGATAAATAACTAGAATTTATAAATACTGTTGTTTCATTTCCAACTTCGAAAACAAAGCAACTAAACGTTTATGTGACTGTGGTATCTTGCAACCAGTGCAGATAATTTTTATGATGCATAAAAATCCGCTGCCCAACGATAACAGACCGATTATTAATGAACTTCTTCCAATTAATGAAACAATAATTTGCCAAGTCTGTATTCTCAAATAACAATTACTAGTAGCTATAAAGGATTGCATAAATTGATGCAACATTGTTACGACAACAACGACTACAAAAACTATGATTTCACGTGAAAAGAGTGAGCCACCTGATTATCGTAGGTCAGTGTCAGTTCGGTCAAAGGAATATTGTTTGAGAAGCATGTTAACGCGTTTTCAATTCCGTATCGACAATGCGATAGAGGCAGAGTTGTGCAACGAACACATTGTTACCGTGAACGACTGAAAAACATCGGAGGCACGGAGAATGTTAATTAAAACGTTTTACGATTCAGTTTGATTGACACTCGACAAAGGTCAACGGTTCTTCCATGGCCGATGCACTTCGGACGTTTTTATTTGCAACGAATATCCGCCGGTAATTCGAGCTCTCCGCGTTCAAGAATAATTCCGAACGCGTTCCATTGAAACGAGAAATGCGTTTCATTATACGGCCAACGGTTAATTAGTTGACAATAAATTCGCGTTACGTCCGTGTTGCGTTGGCGTCGACTCGCTGCACCAATTGTATACAACAGCCGCTCCAACACTGTGCGAATCCTTTTTTTTCTCAAACACTCGACTCGCGTAAATATTGATGCTGACCTCTTCCAGGAATGCAGTGAGCAGCAAAAGTGAAACCATTCTTTCAGAAAATAAATATTTATCGAATTCTGATGTTATTAAGAAATTCTATTAGATCATGCAGATTTATTAATTTCAAAGTTGACCTTCAAGGTCCTATCTTCAGTTCTTATGTAGATATCTAAGTTTACTTTTAGACAAAGTTTATCAATCAATGCTATTTGTTGAAATAGAACCAAGAATTGTCGCATTTGCTGATACATACAATGTAACGAATTATAGTAACGTCACCAGTCGAAGTGACGATCGGCATGAGGCGAGAGTGGGAAGGACGTGAGTTAAACTATACATAGTATGTACATTGTATGTAGTTCTGTTCTATGCGCGTTTTCGACTTTTTAATATTAAAGTTACCTATAAATGAATAGTCGACGGAAATAATAATAATTTTCCGGAAAATTGTTACATTGAAAAACATCACCGAATACCATAAGAAAATTGTGATTCTCGTCAAAGGATTAACCAACGTCCAACAAGAATGATGACTGCGGATCTTTAAGCATTTGCATAGTAAAATTGAGTAGATGAAATTCAAAACTGTTGAAATATTTCAAAAATTGAAAATGTCAATGTATGATTTCTCCTCTATTAATATCATTATAAGGCAGGGGTCGGCAACCTTTTGAGTCGGAAGAGTCAAAAATTACAATTTACAAAATTTCAAAGTTTTTAAAGAGCCACAAAATATTTTCTTGCCAACAATAAATAGTACTCGCATAAATAAAGTTATTTGATAAAAAAAACTAATCCATTTATTCATAAGAAAAAACATCCAAAGAGCCGCAGGTTGCCGACCCCTGTTATAAGGGAAGAAATAACATTTAATTTGGTTTCTATTCCTTGCAATCGATGCAGACAACTTTTATTTTTCATAAAGATCCGCAGTGTAGATAACATTTGGTATCCCCGCAAGATAAGTGACATAAGTCAAAAAATGGCGATTTTGAGGTTATGTCATTGAAAAATACGTATGAACTGTCTCAACATGCACGAAAAGGGTCGGACCTCTATCTCGCAATTTATCATACTTACCCGAAATTTAAAAGAAGCTTAAACAATTTCAATATAAGTTTTATAGTATTCTTTAAATTGATTTTTCTCAAATGCTGCATTTTTGAGTTGTGTCACTTCTCTTGCGTGGATGCGATTTGTTAACTAGGTATAACAAAAACAGGCTGGCGGTTTCAAAAATCTCGACGGAAAATGGCACCGGCGGCCACGGAGTTATTAAAGTTCCCATCAAGTTTCGCGAAGTTTTAAGATATTTTCGAAAGTTTAATGGAAGAACTCTGTGGGAACATGGAGGCCGTTTGTGACGGGCGTTGAATAGAGTGTTATGTGAACAGCGCATCTGGTTGTAGGAGTGTAAAACGCGGTGGTTTCTACACCCTCGTTTCGAAAGCAACGGTTTAATTCGTTTCCCAGAAATATTTCGCAGCGCGTCGCGAGAGTCGTGGGCCCTCATCCGGCGGTGGATGCAATCGACGTCACAAGAAACATATGTAGAAAACGTTCGGGACAAGGAACCTGGTCGCAGGATATCGCATGCAATCCATCAGGCGACGTCACGCGAGAAAACAGCCGGGGGAGACGTTGAGCGCAGGAAACGCGTGAAAAAGTTGCGTGTACAGGTTCGGTACGAGATAATCGCGATGTATCGACCCGATCGAGCAATCCACCGCCGAGACGGTGCACGTAACCTCGATGACAGAATCAGAAGAGGAAGGCAGTGAACTTCTGTCGGACTATTTCGAGCCCGAAGGCGCCGCGCTGCGCTGCTGCGAGGAAAACGAGGGAAAGAAGAAGCGAAGCAAAAGCGAACCAGTTCACCGCATCTACGTGACCTACGTGAAACGATCCCGATGCTGCTACGCTGCTAGAGACTTGGGTTTACGATTTTGAACGTGTACTAGAGGGACACGTGTAGTATACGGAATCCGTGCATTCGTAAATAAAGTGTCTGTCCTTAAGATACGCGTGAAGGTCGATTTATGAGACGAACATTCTTCAATGCATTTGTTGTGTTTACACTATTCGATCGTGTCGGGACGAAACAAAAAAATTAGTATATCCTAGTTAAGGATGTTCTGGAGGTACAATGGGAGACAAAAGTACAAGAAATTCGGAATCCATCAGTACATGGTAATGAAAGCCATTCATGAGTATATTTGGCATTAAACTTTTGCGAATACTGTACCCTCTGTAGCTATATTCAGTAGTCTACACTTGTCGCGTTTCCATGCTAGTGAGAGACAACACGATTTTGACGTTTTGTAACAGTTTATAATTTTTTTGCTCTGTAACTGTTTAGTGAATCCTAATCAATTTTGAACATAATTAATTACATAATTTTTACTATATATAAAAAAAACTGGAGTTTCTAGTTGCGTTTTTTCAAGGTTTAAATAGAGTTTGAAGTGGAATTTTATGAATTCTCCATAAGAAGACGTGTTAAAATGCGCAAACTTTAAGTTGCTATAATTCTTAAACGGTGCAGTGAATCGAACCCAAACTTTGGTAATTGCATTAATTTAGTAAGAATTATATCTTGTCAAATTTTCAAAAATTTTGTTGCGTTTTTATATACCTCCAGAACATCCTTAATTGTTTTTCGACGGTTGATGTTATAAGTGAGACGCAAGCAAGACAGCAATAAATTCACGCTCAACTGTCTGACGTGATATCAGCGTATACAATATTTAAATACACAAATATTCGTGATAGTAAAATACACCCATGTATTTAACACTAAACGTACCGAGCTATAAAAGTACATAGAGGGCACATGTTGCCTTATAAAAATGACAACATTTAATTTATTTAGACTTTGCGCGGTTCAGATTGCATCTTTAGAATTTCAATGATTGTAAAATCAAACATTTAGAACCGATCATTTTACCGGTCGTGGTACGTTCATTGTTACAATAACATTACACGGACTATGTAAGACCCTGATTCGTTTATTACACGTGAAATAGGGAGCTCTGGTTGAGACAAATCCTGACACGTTCGCGGATGCGTCCGCAAGAGAGCGCATACCGCCTCGATCATTACTCGCGTTAAGGACAAAATTCATCGACTTACGTCAACGGCGAGCTCAGCTCTCGATCGATACACGCCGATATCTCTCTCCGTTGCTCCCGTGCACTGTCGTCCGCTGGTCCCTTTGTTCCTCCTCGCTCGCTCGCTTATCGTCCAGGCGAATTCACCATAAGCACCAAACAGAACTGAACAACGGAGAATACCGAACCACGGGAACGTAAAAACTGTCCTCGTTTGTCACGGAATACGTGTGTCACGAAAACAAGGAAAAACGTCGAACACAAACACACGCGGACGATTCCGGCACAGCTGGTTGGTACGTCGTGCGCGGTACGCGCTCCTCTCCTCTTCTCTTCGACCACTCGAAACCCGCTGGCTGCTTCAAGGGCAAGGCTAGCCCTCGTCGTCGATCGAACGCGGCATGCCTGTTCGTGTTCCGAAACAAACGCAGCCGGTCTTCGAAAACGCGTACAAACCCGGTTCGATTACACGAGAGTAGTTTCCCGAGAGAAATAAATGAACCCAGAGAATCGGTGGCTTTTGTTCCGCGACGACGGGGAACACCGAGATCGTCACAAACCGACTCCCTCGATGGACGCGACGATACTGAGGCGCCGGCGTGTTTATTCCCCCCACCACCGGTCACCCCACCGCGGTACCCCCACCGCCGACGCTCCCTCCTGCCGTCTCTGCTAACCATGCTGGATTCTACCCCCACCGACGACTCTCACCCTCCCTCGCTCGCGTTCCCTGCTACCCGACCCTTTCCTGCTTCATCCAGGGCCTCGGAAACACTACCAGCTGGATTCTCGTTCTCTCTCTTGGATTTCGATGAAAATTTGACGGATCTGGGGCTTTTACTTTGCAGGATGATTTTGCTTTTTGAGGTCGGGACGAGTTGAGTCGGTTCTTTTACTTTACGAAGACTTTCGGGGAAAGAAACTACTGCGTGCGGCACCGCTTTTATTAACACTAAACCTACCACAGTCCCATACCATTTTTAACAGAAATTTGGACTGCAATTTGGAACGATAAAAAGATTAAAGGAGTCGGAGATTATTAAGTATATTTTTAGTTTACGATTTTAATGGTCTTCCAAGTGCCTGGGGACTGTAAAGGATCAATATGAACCGTGACGAGTTCAGCGGGAGATGCAAGCGACAATGAAATTGACAAACAACAATATTATGAAGAATGGAGACAATTAAATATAAAATTAATTAATCTTGACTCCGGGAAGTTTCAACGAATGCATAAATTTTCAAAATACATTTTTTCGCGTTAATATTTATGAACCCTTTGCACTCGGAGCTATTTTAACTCGAAGATTAAACATCTCTTCCGACCTAGAATATTTCCGTTCCCTATGATTTTTGAAATTTTTTAGTAATTGGTTCGATACCAACATATTTATTGTAATGTAAACAATATTGCGAATAATGGTACAGCAATTTTTAGTGGTGCCCCAGAGTCGCCACTCGAGTGCTAAGGGTTAACCCATTTACAGCTAGCGTAACTTATACGAAACAATTCCCCCAAAAAATTGATTGTGTTTTTTGACGATTTTCTAAAGTCCTTAATTATATTTACGCCGAGAATTCCATAAAATTCTGGCTGAATTAGTTTAGAAAGTACACTATACATCAGCCGGATTGAGAAGGTTAGAAATCCAAAGAAACTCTTAAAAAATGTGACAGCCAGGCCGTGTTCCTTCCAAATAACACACACGTGGAGTTTATCTCAAGACTCCATCAAAATTGGCTACATAACCCCGCTACAAACAATGTACAAAATTATACACCTTAAAAATGAATTCTGTGTACCAGCTGTAGGATTCGCACAAAAAACGCGGAATGTCAATTTCAGGAACATGATTCGTCGGAGCGAAAAATTAAAATGTCCAAATATTTGACTCGCAGCGGCCGGTGTGTTAATGAATGGCAGGCAAACAACCAAATTCGGCCGAAAAACTTCACGAAGATTGAAGGCGGGCAGGTTCTCGCCGTCAGCTGTCGTACGTGTGTTCCGCTTCAAAACTCTCCCCTCTTGGTCTCTCTCTTCTCCCTCCCCCTCTCTTACTCCCTCTCTCTCTCTCCTCTCTCGGTTTCTCTTCATTCCGCACATCCCTGCCTCACCGGCATCGTCCTTGTCCCCAAGACTCCCCTTTCTCTCCGTCCTGCGCCGTTTCACGTCGGACCGTTCCATTCTTCCTCGGTTGAATTGGAAGCGTAAACTAGGTCGTTACGTCCGCGAACGTCACCTCGTGTTTTGGTTACTGGTCGAGCCTTTGGCGAGCACTTTTCGCATTTTCCCCCGGGGCTGTCGGATCGACGTTGGACGTCTCCGACGATCGTCATCTATCGCGATGGGATCTCTCGTCGAACACCGTTGAACCCGGGTCGTGGAAGCTGCCGTAAACTTGGCCGGACAATGGGGGATTCGTCGGTCAACGAAAACCTGACTAAGGATTAGCCGGTGGAATCCCCCCAAAGTTGAATGGTGAAGTCCGCGACAAAGATTCGCCACCCTTGCGAGACTGGCTGCGACCTGAGCGGAGATCGATGCAAATGTGGGCTACGGAAAAAGAGCTGCAAGGCTGCGATGTGTGTTGCTGGAGCGGCGACGGTCGCCGGACCACGGATTATTTTCTTTTTCCGGCTGTTCTGGTGGCTGGTGGACGTATATGTGTACAATGTACATAGAACATTGTGCCGCGGCTTTATCGATTCTTTAAACCATGCCTCGTTCTTCGTTACAGACCGCTTCCACCATCCAAATACACTCGGAAGGACGAACCTTCCGGATCCTTCCATCAGCCCGCTGAACGCTCAGCCAATTTTACCCCATATGTTCTCTATTCTATTTTTCATAACTAGACTGCGGATCTTTATGCAAAATAAAAAATTGTTTGCATTGATTGCAAGACACAGTTTGGTCTTTTTATTCATCATTAAATTAATCGTCAAGAGCTAAGTAGATAGACGGTGTCTTCGAACTGCTAAGTCAAAATGGACGCGACCACTCCTATCCAAAGGTTGATTCTTCCTGGTTCGCTGTTACTTGACTGTGTCGGCAGTTACCGATAAGAGACTTGATGAGCTCCCTGTAAATAAAAATTAAAGTGAAAGATTGATCCGAGGATTAAAAATTTTAATTTCGTTCTAATATTCTCATAACACGCAACCACGCTATACTCTTCAAGTTCAGAAAAAGACTACCAGTGCACTGAGTGTTAAAACGCTTTAAAGTAACCAATAACAGGAAAAATGTAGAGGCTGGCGTACTACTATTTTATGACCACGTGAAAAACTAGTGTGATATCAGGATTAATCATTTCCACGCGCCACAACCGCATTCCGGCCACGCTCTAACGGCGTGGACGAAAAAAGGCCGAATGTTCGCGTGTCGGAAAATACAGGGATCGTTTAACAGTAAATCGTCCCCGACCACATAAAGTGAGCGGGTTAATCCAGGCGGGCAGCGAGCGGACAGCTCGGGCCGAGCATGGTTTCAAAAATAATATTGTGCAATTATCGGGACGCGATTTTCTCCCTTTCTCAGTAACCGTGCAAGACCTGACCTTTCCTTCTTGCCACCGACAGAGTCGTTTATTATGGTATTCATTTATTAAGACCACCTGGGATGCGTGCTGTAATTATGCGGCTCGGCCGAGTGAAACCAGTTCGACAGTGTACATACCTGGCGATAACTAAAATCGGCTTTACGAGACGCGACGCATTTTTCCGCGATTCGATCGCGGAATACATATCTCCTGCCCGAGATACCAGTCCGTCATGGGACCACCTAGCGAATCTGCATGCAACTTGCTAAGTCTTGCTGATGGGATAATCCGTTTACCGAAGATGCGTCTCGCAGATAAAATCCTCGTGGCACGCTCGCGTTGCTATTTAAGTTGACGCGCTTCCATTTCGCAACCTGACACACACACACACAATGTTATTCCGTAGTTCTTATATTGTCACTCGAGCTTATGTGTAGTCTGACACTGTTTACATTACGAGCTCCGGTATACTCTGGCGCATCAAAGCGAAAGCAATAGTCAGTTTAAGAGATTGTCCTTCACAGTTAGCTAGCCGGAAAGTAAGTTAACGATCGTTTATCTACCTCATAATTTGTTTAGTCGTTTATAGAATGTTTCCTACTTACTGTTAACCGCTCCTTACGCGTAGCAAGCCGTACACACGAGAATAGCACGCGACAGAAAGATTACTGTTCTAAAAATAAGATTAAAAGGAAGAATTTTACAACAAATTGATGTAAACTTGAATGTATCGAAATTCAATCTTTCTTATTTTGAATTCTTCTATCGAGATTGATTTTTCACCATTGCGTCGCGTCGGTTTGACACCAAACCAGTGTTCCGATATTGCCTAAGATTTTTCGTACGATGGATGGCCGCTAGAGGCGCTGCCAGCCTCAGTAATGTAAGATTCTCGATAAAATGTGGTACCTTGAACACCCCGCAGAATTTGAAAAGATTTGTATGATTTGATTCTGAAAAATGAATGTGTAACATGTGTATTTGTATATATTTTGTAACTTGTAGGACACGTCCCTTTCGCGCCAATATAACTGTCTCAAGGCGCAAGGCGCAGGGCTCCACTACTTCGTCATCATAGATACGTTACTGTTTTACGCGTAGCGCCTCTAGCGGCCATCCATCGTACGAAAAATCTTAGGCAATATCGGAACACTGCGCCAAACCATCAATTCATTTAGCAAAATAAGGGCAGTAGGTACTGGTTATAATTTTATGACAATTTTTTATGTTTCACACAGTCTGTCAGTTTACGGAAACAGAAAACTTTAAAGTTTAGTTCTCTTCCACTTAACCCCTCCCTTGAAAGTGTTATAATTTTTAATTGTAAATCAATATTGATGTAGAAGGGAGGTCGAAGTGAATCAGACAATAACAATTTCCAAAATTAAAGGGTTCAGACCATCGTTGCTGCAGCGAGTGCAGTATATAATGTTAGGTCGTGGGAGTCTCGAATCCCAAACTAAAGAGAGATTCGAAACAGTACACGGTACTCTTTACGGAGCATAATCTTCCGTAAAAGCAGTTCGTAAAGCGCTTGAAACGGCTCTGGTTACGTGGACCATGCTTTGTAGTGTTCACTGAACGTTCACGGCTCGGTCACGCCTAGGAGCATTGAATAATGTCCGAACGAACCGTGACTATGCCGTGACTGAATCGTTAATGTAATTCAAGCCTCGGGCGACCACTGTACTTTCGATTTTCGTCGTAGATAGCTTTATCCGGTATCTATGACCATCATAAGCTCGAGTGAACCGTGAAAGCTCTAATCACGATGACTCTATGTATAATCGCCGGTTCGGCTAATTCTACAGCAGACAACAATGCCTCTCCAGAACTCGTTTAGAAAAATATCGGACAACCTTCCCGTTCGTGATTTGCCAAAATAAAAGTTGTCCAGGCGAATCGTACGAAACAGAAATTAAATGAAATATGCATTTTCTCTTTTAGTAATTTTAGCAAGTCGAGAATAATATAACAACATTGAATTGTCGTTATGAATGCATAAAATTCGCAGTCTAATCATAACCTATGAATCATTAAACAGCGCTGTCCGACGTCGAGCTGCACAATAATTAAAACATTTGTGCAGAACCATTTAGACTCTTCTAGTTTAACGGTTTGTCGTAATTAGCGTCAACAGCTGCAAGTGTCCGACGTCGAGCTGCGTACTACGAAGACGTACACAGAATCGTTGAGTAACATCAATGATTGGTATCTACATAGATACAATATTCGTTGCGAATATCCGACGTCGAGCTGCATACGAAAAAGTAGAATCGTTGATGTAGAGAGCGATTAGTTGAATTTCTTAATCTCGAAAATCGTGAGGAGATAGATGCAACGATAGTCTTCTACACGAGGTGAACAGCAAAAAAGGATAGATCCTACTAACTAACACAGATCTACAAAACATGTATTGTAAATTTTCATTAAGGGCACAAATAAAAATGTTTTAAATTTTTGCATGTAACCTTGTCAATTATAATGTTCGGAAAATCTTTTTTGCATATTATTTCATAAATCAATCCTTCTAATTGATTATAAAAAATCTGGTCGTTTGTTAGTTAGTAAGTTATTCTATTATAAGGGCGTTCGAATACTTTCGTGGCTCACTGTATATAATTTACATTTAACTAGAGCGAGCTCAGGTGACGAGCAAACAAAACATATGAAGAGTATATCGCGAAATACAAAATACTGTCGTTTCCTCCTTCGCACTAACAGTTGAGTTTAAACCACGGTGTACAGTAAATGCTCGTTCGTTGTGAAGAGGCATGAGAGTTGAGGTCGCAACGAGCGAATAGTGAAGCGATTTTTGATTTATGACTGCGTCTAGATATCGCGCCGAGCGCGCCGAGCGAGACTTCAATAGAGAGCCGAACATAGAGAAGGACAGAGTGAAATACGGATCGCGTGACCGAAGCTCGAGTCAATGTGTGGTGTTCACACCGATATACCCGAGTCGACATCAATGTTGCCGCCGTGCGGAGCGACTCGGCCGACTCGGCGTTGACAGGCAGTGGAGGGAGTAGGCACGTCGCAACGACCGCATAGTCGATTTTTCACAACGAACGAGCGTTTACTGTATTATAGAGGTGTTCGGACTTCTCTCGGAAAGGTGTGATAGATAGAGGTTAGTCCGTCGCTAGATGGCATATCGGGAATCCTCAGTTTTCATTTTTTTTTTTATTAATAAGCTTTAGGTCTTTTCTGACCCATAAGCCTTATACATATAAATATATAAAAATACGTAGTATGTATTACAAACTGTTATAACCTTGTTCTTACAAATAATAACAGATAATATAATTTCTTACATATAAATATAAAAAAAAATATAATATCTCTTACATAACTAACTGTTGTTACATATTCATCTAACTATCTCTCCTAAAATATTATATTATAATATAATTTCTTATATCTACATAGGAACTTTTTATTAGATAGGAATCTCGAGTGTGAACTTACAACCTAATATTGCATTTATTACAGAAGTCATTGATTATCCTTAATATTTTTATCTTTGGCTCTTTTAAAAATATATGCACATCGTATGGAGGTTTCCATTTTGCATTTATTAGGTTTCTAAATAGCACCTGTCTTTCATCTCTATATTTTGGGCATTGCCATAAAATATGATTGATATCTTGATATGGAGCATCACATTCACATTTAGGGCTATCAATTATACCTAACCTAGCTAGAGATTCATTAGTATTGTACGTACATGAAAACTGTGAGGATGCCCGATATGCCATCTAGCGACGAACTAACCTGTATCTATCACACCTTTCCGAGAGAAGTCCGAACACCTGTATGTATTATACCAGTGCTTCGATTGAGCCCAACTTTTCTCGCGCATACGCGGCGATTTCAGCCTCGGTAACACGTGAGCTTCTCGTTAAAATGGGGTTCCTTTAGCACCCCGCAGAACTTTAAAAAATTTATATGATTTGATTCTATCAAATGAATGTATACCAGGTGTATTTGTGTATATCTTGTAACCCGTAGGACACGTCCTGGAGTCTTTTTGTGCGGTAAGATTATTTCGGTACATTCCCGCCAATATAACTGCCTCAGGGCTCTGGCCGCTCTGCTACCCAATAGTAGATACGTTACTCTCGCGCCTGCGCGAGAAAAGTTAGGCTCAATCGAAGCACTGTATAATACACCGTGGTCGGAACACCTCTATAATACACCGTGGTTTAAACCCTGTGATGGCTACCTCCTACGCTCGCCACTAGATGGACGAATAGTCGAGATCTTTCTCGCTAGTACCTGATCCGTCACCGATTTGTATATATACCGGCCTCAACTCTCTTCCAATATCCCAGCGTCTGTGGCAGGGCCCGCTATTGTAAGTAACCTCATACTGGTGAGAGTTCTCTTCTAGCGGCCCTGGGACGAAAGAGGGGTCCTTGCAACTGGGAAAATCTCGTAGACAACTCTTCTTCTAGTAAGGGTAGGGGTTAGAGGGGTTACTAGTAAATAAAAGAGAGTTAGTTTGACGATTGATTTAGAAAGTTGCAAGGTGTTGTCCGACGTCGAAGCTTGCGCACAATATTGTAGTTAAAATATTTGTGCAGCTCCGTTAGTAGACTGTTCTTCTAGTTTAACGATTTGTCGTAATAAGCGACACAGTCGAAAAAGTAGAATGAAAAAGCTGCCCGAAAACCTCTCTAAATCATCTCAACGATGACTGGGAAATTAATTTTTTAGTGTAGTTCAGGGTAGATTTCTAGTGTTAACCCTCTACTGCATGAATTTTTATGACGAGTTGAGAAAAACGTATATTGCTGTCAGTTTACTTAAGGGGGATCTATACCCAATGAAGTAACTAGAAAGGAACTAGAATCTTACTAGATTTTGGGTCGAAACATGGGTTTACGCGCGGCGATTTTTTGTCCTTATTTGAGCGGATTTTGGACTGGGTGAGGACTCATTCTATAGAGGAAGGTTAAATCCGGCGCGCTCTGCTATTGATTTAACGAGATTATGTTTATATCTAATAATATGAGTGCCCAAAGTAGAGAAAAAATCTAGAAAAATAACCGCAGATTTCAATGTATTTTCCTGTCTCAAAGAGATTTTTCTGACTGATATGATGAGCAGAGCGCGCCGTGATGAACCTTCCTCTATCAAATGAGCCTTTGTGTAGCTCAAAATATGCTCGTATAAGGACAAAAAATCGCCGCGCGTGATTTCATTCACATTAGCAGAGATTTCCCCATATTACGTTCATGAAGACAGAGGTTATCTCTGATGTAGAGCCAATCTAGAGCCAATTTCATTTCAGTTAGTTTACACGAGATGGTGCCTAGTCAGAAGGACTGTCAATCAGTGCTGCGATATTGTGCAACATTTCACTGCTGTCAATGTGGAATCATAGCAAAACTGACACAGACGAGGTACATATTCTCATCGGTGGCACTAATATTAGTGCGACCTGCCCTGTATAACGGCATTCGCGACGAGATGAATAGAATATGGAAATAGCAAGCAACTCCATCTCGTGTTCATTATGCAGTTGCGTGTTTATCAATGTTACCAAACTTTTTTTCTGCACAGAGGTTGATAACATTGATAAATAGCCCAAAATCCGAGGGTATAGATCCCCCTTAAAAATAAGTGTGGTCATGAAATAAATAATAAAATTTTATTTGGAAATGTTATTTATTGCATTTTATGACTGTTCCTGTATGGGAACTTTATACATATGCGAAATCGCAATGTTCCCACTTGGAACCAACATGCTCAGAGTCTTCAGTATTGTCTACTAATTTACTGTAGAACATTTGAAACTTAAGTTCCCAATTGGGAACCGAATGCAATAGAGGGTTAATTTATTAAATACGAAAAAATTATTGTGTAGTCAACCGGGTACCTGGGTACCCATCTACTGTATTTCTTTCAACAATTTGTTAATATTCCTCTAAAAAGTATTACAAAATTTCTCAGAATGTCCATTTTTTACATTGTCGTTACGAATGCATAAAATCCGCAGTCTACTGATACCATTTAATTGTGTACGAGAGTACTTAAATCGTGTTCGAACAGTTTTATCTACACTTTTGTGGCCGGGTACGGCTTTCCGTTCACTTAGCTTTTTATTACTGTCATTCCGTATTATCATCGAAACCTGCTCTTACTCGCTACGAAGACTTTTATCGCCGGTCGACAATGGTAGCAATGATAATACCTGGTTCAACCTTAACAAACGATCATTAGTCACTCGGGTTTATTTTCCACCGTTGGTTGCTATCATCGAACGGATGACTGCACAGAGTAAAATCGAGTCGATGACAGCATCCAGCAGCGGTTCCCTTATTCGCGTCGTCGAAAGAATAATACCGCGCTGGATTATTTAAAATTCGTGCGCTTTAAACCCAGAACCTGTTCGTGACTCATCGCGACGAGAGAGGCGAGAGCAATCGAGTTCTCTGTTGGGGCTGTATCCGCGACGATCAATTAAAATGCGTTGCGCACCGCCGACGCTCGCGCGTTGGCAATTGTTTCCGGAACAACTTATAATTTATCGACCGTTGCGTGGATTTTCTAATCCGAGCGCATTAGCGCCGCTGCGCCATCGACTTACGATGCGGGATGCGCGCTCGGCCAACTTGTGTCCGATCGTACGATAGAAACGTAATATGTACCGAAGTCCTTGGTGCCTGTTACAACGACGTACACGTGTACGATGTTCCGATGATTCGTGCCGCGCGCGCCGTAAGCCACAACCACGGAACCGGTAACAATCATTCGAGCAGAACGTGCACCGTTCTTTTTTTTATTTTCATGAATTATTACCTGTTTTTACGGTAGAAGCGTTCGCCGTTGAATAGACATTAAATCTTTCGCGGACTGTGTCTAATCGCGAAAATGATTAATATTTTACAGTTACTTTACGACTGCAATACATTACCCGGCTGGATACAGCACTCAAATAACTGGTTAATTAGTGCATTTTCGTGTAAGCTCGTAATTGATCACTTAATTTATCGCCGTTAATTACGCGGGATTTAATCCTCAGCCGATTAAAAATTTAAACTGAACAGTTTCAGTAATGAACGCTTCCGCGATCGATGTGTATTGTACAGATAATTAGACTGTGGATTTTATGCATTTATGGCGAGAATGAGTAACTGCAATACTCTAAAGTCCGTCGAGAAAGGTTGAAAATAGTTTGTTTCTGTTTCAGAATATTTGGAATCTGTTACGATCACTAATAAAGAAACAGAGATTCTGTTTCATTAGGCTGTGTTTTGCACATTTCGCTGTAAATACGTGAATTTGCCTAAACATGTTGCTCCGCTTTATTGTCGCGAGTGCTTCGAGAATCCTTTCATAGCAGACAGCGTCCAACTTGAGAAGTTGGTAGCGCCGCTCGAAGTGCGTTGCAGCCGCGACAATTGCTATCATCGACAATACTGTTTACGTTATTTGCAAGGGAACGGCGTAGCGACGAGTCACTCCTTTCAATTGCGATGTTTTATTGAATACCCTTTGAGGGAGTACGGCGGGAGTTTCGTCGTAGTTGAACGCGTCTAGCGTGCCTGCGACATGCGCTTTGGATTACAATCCGCTCGAGGGTAGCAGCGAAAGGGTTAATTTACTTTGAGGACGGTCTACGAAGAGACAACAAGGGCGAGTTGACGCTATTGTCGTGGTTAAAACTTACGGAAGATTTCGTTCTACCGTGGGTGAACGCGCGAGTGGCGCACGACGCGCGGCGAGAGTAGAATTTTAAGCGTAAAGCAGGTCGAGAGGAAGTTATGAATTTTTCAAGTCGGTAATTGACTTGTGGGACAGCCGCGGTATCTGGATACTGGCAGCGTGGAAAAATTCGAAGCCATAGCTGGGCGACGTTCTGTCGGCTTTGCTAGTCGACGCGTGTGCACTTGGCCAACAAACGGGGCCGGCGCATGCGAACCCCGAGTGAATCATTCCGCGGAAACGCCGCGAACATTCACTGACCACAGTCACGGTTTCTGGCAATAAGCGTTAAATGCACGGGGCCGCCGATGCGCCTCGCGGACCTGTTGTGGCCGTAATAAAGCGCGCGCCAGACAATTCAAACGCGGGCCGCGCGACATTTTCGTTTAGATCGGCTATTAAATGGTCGCCGAAGAGACAATGTTCAATCTCGATGGCCGCCGCCGCGCCGCTAGAAGCTACTTGGCGAGCATTCTACAGGTCGATTCACAGGCCTCGTTGTCCCATAAACCCTCCGTCGCGCGTCGGCGTTATGATCGTTTATGGCGGCGGAGCTGGGTGAAATTTAAGAAAAAAAATATTTCAAATATCATTTCAAATAATCGTTCTTCTACATTCTACAGTATTCGCAAATAAAATATTTTTATTTTGGAAACTTACTACGTACTTTGTAACTTCGCGTTAAGGAAGGCTTCTCGGTAACGGCCGTGAAAATAAGTTATTTTTAATTTGAATTTTAGAGCTACAGAAGCCTGTAGTGTCTCAACATTACCAATTCCATTTACCGACTTGTACAAGGAGTTGAAGAGAAATGCGCATATACAAACCAAAAAGATTATAGAAGTGCAAGGCTTGATGAAAGGGAAAATATTTTTCAACCATTATTATACTGGAAGGTCTGTGGTTTAAACACGAACGTTTCTCACGAGAACTTATTGTGACTATTAATCGGTGCAGAGGCGATCATTATAGTCTTAATGCGTCTCTATTTCGTGTAGGAATTATTAGTGACCCGAAATGCGACTCATATTTTTTGATAATGTAGAATCTTCGATTTACAGCGATCTAAGCTAATTAAAAAATTCCGTAAAATTAAACTTCAATTACCCTTAAGCTTAGAAATATTAGTTGCTCGATCCAATATTAAAGCTTGTTTTCTTATTTTTAATTTCTTAAAAAACTGTGAACTACGAATTTAATTTGATTTAATATAAACTATGTACAGAAGCGGACAAAAGTTTAAGACCGCTCTAAAGAAGACGATAACTTTTTTAATATTGTACTGTACGATTTGAACTTCTTTTGGGAAGCTAGAGCAATTAGTTTACTAAAGGATGTGGAAAGAAATTTTTTCAAAAATTGCAATAGATCGGAATTGTTGAAAAAATACTAAAAGTTGAATTTTTAACTTTTTTATGTGGGCCTATATTGAAAATTTAAAAAATACGATTTGTAGATCTGTGTCAATAAACATAATCTGAAAATTTTGTCAAAATCGGTCGACGTTGCAATGAGCTACAAACGTTTAAAGATGGTAAAAATTGCAGATTTTCACGAATTATTGCAGAAAATCGTGAAAATCTGCAATTTTTACCATCTTTAAACGTTTGTAGCTCATTGCAACGTCGACCGATGTTGACAAAATTTTCAGAATATGCTTAATCGACACAGATCTACAAAACGTATTTTTTAAATTTTCAATATAGGCCCACATAAAAAAGTTAAAAATTCAACTTTTAGTATTTTTTCAACAATTTTGATCAATTGCAATTTTTGAAAAAATTTCTTTTCACATCCTTTAGTAAACTAATTGCTCTAGCTTCCCAAAAAAAATTCAAATCGTATAGTATAATATTAAAAAAGTTATCGTCTTCTTTAGAGCGGTCTTAAACTTTTGTCCGCTACTGTATATGCACGAATATTTACAGTAAGGATCATAACTGATTCAACACGCTTTAAATCAGAATCACCTTTTTATGAATGGACCAAACGACTTCAATTTCTCTGTAAGGCTAGAAGACGTATTTGACGTCTAAAAAATATTTTTAAAAAATGCATTTGGTCGGAATTGCGGAAAAAATGGTAAAAATTGATTTTTACTACTTTTTTAGCTGAGCCAATAACGAAAATTAAAAGATGTGTTTCATCAACTCGTATAAATGATATACGCTCTGAAAATTTCATTGAAATTGGTTAATTGGTTTACGAGCTATAAACGATCAAAAGTGGTAAAAATGCCGAAAGTCTTGATAAATTGCAATTTTTAACACTTTTGATCATTTATAGCTCGTAAACCAATTAACCAATTTCAATAAAATTTTCAGAGCGTATATAATTTGTACGAGTTGACCAAACAAACCTTTTAAATTTTCGTTATTGACCCAGTTAAAAAAGTAGTAAAAATCAATTTTTATTATTTTTTTTTTCGCAATTCCGACCAAATGCATTTTTTAAAAATATTTTTTAGACGTAAATTGCTTAACTAATTCTTCTAGTCTTACAGAGAAATTGAAGTCGTTTGGTCCATTCATAAAAAAGTTATTCTGATTTAAAATGTGTTGAGTTAGTTATGCTCGTTAGTACAGAACATAATCAGTGCGTGCCTGGAGACAAACGTCGTGTGGATCGACACGGTCATGTGGACTGTAGTATGTATGTAGTAGGCTTTCGTCTATACGTATAACTCTACACAATCAAATTTTGCAAGAACTTCAACAGCTTATATCTCAATAACTATATGTTTACGAAATATGGCTCCTTTCAAACATTTTCTCTTCTCGATGAGTAGAAGGTATTGATGTAAAAACAAACTTTAACGACAATTTTCTTTGTTATTTCTTAGTTATCTTTGATTCAGAGGTGTAGATTCACCTCTACGACGGACGACCATTACTTTTTATAAACCCTGTACAAAGCGCGGCGTGTCCACCGTCCGCCCAACCTCGAACAATTTGTTTTACGAACTGCCGCGATATGTAATTTAATCGAATTTATCGCGTCGGTCGACGGGAGTTACAGACGCGATACACCGGCGAATAATGCTCCCTGTAACGCACGCGATCTTGCTTGTCCCATACGTACCGGAAACTGGTACCGGGAACCAGTACCGTAGTCGCCGATCCCCCCCATAAATTCTCCATCCTCGAGCGAGCCCGTAACTCGCGTCCGCGTTTTTCTAATCCCGACAACGGGCGAACGAGGGGGGATGTTTTCGCGCGTGCAATCGGAATTATAGAGCCGTTAGGCGAACTGCGAAACGCGCGAGCCGTTTACCGGTATACCGGTCCCCCACCACGTGTTATTGAATATCTATCGCGTAAGTGAAATCCGAGTGAATTACAGTGTTCCCTTTCTACGGCCGCGTCGCTCGCGATCGAACGCTGACGCGAACGGAGCAACTGTATTTTGTTTTTTTGAAATGCCACTTCGATAGCTGACGGAAACCTAGACAGAAGAGATTAGCAGGATCGCCGGTTGTTGTCAGTGAAATTCGGAATTTTCGGCATAACGTTGAGTAATCTAGGTGACTCTTTTTACTGCCTCTGGCAGAAACGTTGTCACTTCCGCGTCATGTGTGATACGATCTTCAAAATTGTACGAAGTAATTCAAAGTAACATACAGTTACCCGAATTAATATTCAGACGCTCTAAAAGATCTACAAAACGTATCTTTTAAATTTTCAATACAGCCCCACATAAAAAAGTATTAAAGTGCAACTTTTAGTATTTTGTCGACAATTCCGATCAATTGGAATTTTTGAAAAAATTTCTTTTCACATCCTGTAGTAAACTAATTGCTCTAGCTTCCCAAAAAAGTGCAAACAAAAAGTATTAAAAAAATTATCGTCTTTTTTAGAGCGTCCGAATATTAATTCGAGTAACTGTACATTCAATAATCGAGGTCAATACCAGCGTTAATAATTTTTAGAAATACTATTTCTACGATTGTTCTGCCTTATCGAGTTTATCGAGCTGGCAAACGAGTGGCCCGATTACAGTTTCAATTTTACGAAAGCCTCGGAAAGGCGTTATCTTGGCAGCGAGGCTCCCAAATAAAATAGTCGGGTCGGATGCCTTTTGTGCTATCTCTGTTAAATCAAGGGCGGCTTTTTATTCGGGGAACCGTAACACGGTAGCGTATCTGCTTATCTGCGTCAAGTCCCGGAGATTTTATTGGTCCCAGCTGTCCTCCGTTGGATCTCTGAAGAGTCGCGTCCCCGTTTCGTATGCAGGAGATATTAACACGCGAGAGAGAATAACGCTCGGCCGTGTTCCCGTTGAACTTGCCGAATGATTTAAACGAGACGCGCGAAAGGCGGGAGAGAAATGGAAGGGAGGTGGGAGAGAACGAGTCCTGTTTGCAGTCTTCCAACGTGTCATTAAACGGAGCGATTTATCATAATTTATATCGCGCTCACCGGGCTTAACGCGACGGTCATCCGATTATGTTATTACAACCGTGGGTGTCGTTTTGATGTACGTCCTCCCCGCGGTCTTCCAACTCCTAAAATATGCACACGGCAAGCCCGACGCCCTTGACGTTCCCTCGCGCGTCGAATCCACCCTTGCGACATCGAAATTTATGTAATAAACGCGCGCTCATAACCCGACCGATACTCATTAATCGTCTGATCGAGTAATTACCCTTCGATGAGACTGAAACGATCGATCGACGCGTCCTTCTTCGTTATTGCAATCTTTTACGTTCTTTGTTCTGAGATTAATGAACGCAACCTCGAAATTATTCAAGTAAAATTGTTCGATTTTGACAGGATCCAATACGCGATATCAGAATTCCGCGGCTGACGCAAAAGCGTCCCGTTTCGGTACACCGAAATAGTAATAACGAACTACTTCAAATCACACTAAACCGGTAGAGGAATTCGATCGAGTCCAAATTGATCCGGGTCTAATCGAATTTATTCCGACTGCACCAATCCATTTCGTACCAGTTCGTTCGGCCCAATAATTTCTATTTAACCGAACTTCAAATCCTGCAACCATCCCGAAACTAAATCTCGCAAGAGTACTAGGAAACGTCCGATAATAAAATCAAGTTGGAAAAGCATTCGGAAAACCTAGTCCGTTCGGAAGTTTATAATCGTCGGAGGCTCGCGGTGTGAAATTTTTATCGGAAACAAACGAGATTAACATAATTAATGCACACGGTTAAACCGTGAAAAATACACGTTCCGGATGGGATCACTCGCAGCATCCATTGTTGTCGGTGATAACGCTCGAAAAATCGCATTTGCGCGGGATATTCGCGCGACGGCGTAATCTTTTTCGACTGTGCGACCACCATTTCACGTAATTTCCCCAAGTGCGGCTAAACACTTTCGCGGCTCGCCTACCAAATTGTCGCACTCGCTGGCGTAATGGCAGCGAGTATCATGGAATAGTTTCGATTATGCTAGTTCCCAAGTGAAATTTTAATACACCACGAGGCGTGGCAAGGGGAATACTGTTCCACCATATTTCAATGTTTTAACTTCGAATTAAATTTTTACAGTGTTATTAGGCGCCATTGAAACGAGTTTTGAGAAACAACATTAATCTATTCCACGCAAGGAACAATCGATTCAATATCACTTTGTTAATGAAACCGTTGGTTGTTTGTTCGTAGTATGTATCGTTCAATTTTCTAGCCCGAATGATCCTCACTAGACGTGCTACACTCAAATCGTAAAGACATGGTTTGCTTGTGCTTTTCTCGTTATTGAATAAACTCCGTTCAGTCAATTTATACAAAGTGTGCGGTTTATTAACTTCCCGATTTTATAGGGAAGTTATTGTAATGACCCCGAAAATCGAAAATCGATTTTTTAGCAGATCTTCACGTTTCATGGTCATTGCAGTCATTTTAGACTATTTTCAGCAAAATGCTCGTATGTGTATGTGCGTATGTATGTTTGTATGGTATCAAATTTTTCGTTAACGTTTTCTGAAAAAGTAACAACGCGATCAGAATGATGAATGATGCAATCGATGTGCCCCGCTGTAACTTAGAGCTGATTAGATTTTGGTCCATTTTGGTCAAGTAGTTTTTTAGTTTTTTTTCGAAAGGAGTTGATTCAACAATGCAATTTATACGAGAGGACAGAAATTTTCCACCGAAGAAAGAAAGGTAATTACATAAAAATTTTTTTTTTATTTTTTTTCATTTTTAAAACATTTTTTTTATTTATGCAACTAATGCTAATGGTACCGCTTAAAATAATCGGAAATTATCGCAATGCAAGAGTGAGTTTATCATCTCTACTCCCGAGAATACATTTTGGGAGAATATCGATGAAATTACAAAAAAAAAATTTATATTACAATCTTTGGAAAAACAATCAGTTCAAAACGAATTATTAACTGAGATTAAATTGAAAATTAATATAAAATGTATGATAATTATTAATAACATTGATGTTGAAGACGGATTGGTTAATGGAGCATGCGGAATATTAAAATTTATTATTACTTTTCAAGAAAATACTAAAATTCCGTCTATATTGTGGTTAGATTTTCAATTGACCAGAGTAGGAGTGAAAGTAAGAACTCGCCATATAGCAAACATTTTGATAAGTAGAAAACTATTGAATTTCCCTGAAAACGTATAATCTTCTTAAAACGTATACTTAATAATGATAATAATATACTGCAACTAACGAATCGGGAAGTTCTTTGTATGACTCTTGGAGAGTCAACACCAAATAAAAACATTAATAGTTGTAGGCTCTACTAGCCATGCCTACCACTAACCCTCTCGCAAGAGCAGTCCTACCCGCGAGCTCGCGAAGCGAGCGAGCAAAACAACCCTACTCGCGAGCGAGCGATCAACAATAACCCTCTAGTTTAATTACATAATCTAATAGGTTATGGACCAGGAAGGCATTTCTTAATCAAATAATAGATTTAATTTTGAGGGAGTGTGCTGTGATATGTTTTGAGAAACCAAATTAATCTATTATTCCATACAAGGAACAATCAATTCAATATCAGTTTATTTCAGTTTGTTTATAAAACCGTCGGTTGTTTGTTCGTAGTATGTATCGTTCAATTTTCTAGCCAGAATGATCCTCAATTGACGTGCTACACTCAAATAGTAAAGACATGGTTTGCTTGTGCGTTTCTCGTTACTGAATAAGCTCCGTTGAGTCTATTAATACAAACTGTGCGGATTATTTAATTACATAATCTAATACAAACTTTATGAACAACCATGTCTGTTCTTTTCTACTAGATTTAACAGACTCTTGTTAATCGCAACCTATTTTCATCGTGATCACAGCGAAGTATAAATAACCGACGGAAGAATGCAAAAATTGACAGAGGTATGAAGAAATCCTTTTATAAAATGAAGTTTCTACTTCAAACTTTCAGCCGTCTTTTCGAACATATTTCCACGACGTGGAGCGTATGTAGACACATGCACGATTATCTGGTTAAAATGAAAAAATAATAAGGTTTGATTGTCTTACGTTAACGCGGGTTCGCGAATTATTCGTAGAGCTGCGAGTGTTGATACAGCGTTAAAGAAATAGAACACTAATTTGGTCGAGGAGTAAGAGAATGAAACTCAAACATTAAGTAGAATTGCAACATTAAATAATAGAACTAAAACACAAGAAAATGCTCGTTTTCACTCTTTTAGATTTTCAAATTCGATCCGAGATACATTTGATTTCCGAATTTCGACTCGTTGCGAAAAAGGGTTGCTGATGCCGCGCGAGCTGCAATTGACTTTTCAATAGAATCAGTTTATAAATGGATCGGGACCGTGAACTGATGTTTATTCGAATCTGTATAAACTTTCCATAGTTAAGCCGGAGCAATTTTCATCCCCTTGTTTACGCACCGGCCGGATCTAAACGCGAACGAGCCTTAAGCCGCAATCAAACGAACAGCTTTTAAACGCGTTACGTAATCTCATTCCAGAAAGTGGTTCAATGTAGTATTCACGTGTGTTTATACGCTACGAATTTCAGCTCGCGGCTTAATCGATTTTAACATAACCGTGGCCGCCCACGCGGGGCTAAAACGGCACGTACCGCGAGACACCCACGCTTCTGTAATTGTCGGAAGTTTAATGCTGACGCACGGAATTCGTTCTATCAACCGAAATCCCGCTGGATCGTCCGGCACGTTTATGTATACGCATACATCCGATAACAAAGATCGAACTCAATGGTATCGCAGTGACTAAGCCACTCGCGTCGAAACGCTGACGGGAAGATCTGTCTCATTGGGAACAGTCGAATGTCATCTCCATTTTATATCAACCCTCTATCTAACCTTTCCTATACATTTCTCCTTCTCTTCGCGAGGTTCGCATTTGTTGCTACGTAGAAGAATTAATAAACTCGCCGGTAAATTCTCGAGGCTAGAGACGAATCACGGACGAAAAGGTTGAAAACAAAAAGGCGTAACTCGGCGGCGAAAAGAGTCATACATCTCGCGGCACGACTCGTAACAAGATTTTCCACCTATCAGTGAGCGTGTCGCGTTCGTCACGCTTTTACTTCGCGACGCAACAAACGCTTGAAAGCATTCATGCTACGCGCTCTCGAGAGCAATCCGCGATTCCTGGCCTGTCGAACTCTTTGCATTCATGGCGCCGTGCTAGTGAAAGCGTTTACAGGCTGTTGAAAAAGAAAAGTTACTCCCTTTGAGTCTTTTCAGAGAAATACTTAGGGGATAGATCTAACGATCGGAACAATGATGTAACAATGTTTTACCTTTTTGGGGACAAGTATGGAAGCCTAGAACACTCAACAAGATAATACAGGTAATGGGAGAAAAATATATAAACAAACTCCTTAAAAATCGCGCTTATATTAAAATGCACTAGAAAGGAGAAAATAATTTTTTTCCTGGTTCTCCATAAAATACCGAATCCAGTTAAACGATTAATATTTTTCCCCAAAATTTTAAGCAATTAGTTGAACAGTTCTTCTGTTATAAAATTAGTGTCGGAATAGATAGAAAAATTTAATATAAATTTAAATAAAATCATGACATTAGTAACTCTTGAGGATAGAACGAATAAATGATTAAACCCACTTGCGAACAACACACTACTATTTTATATATATGCGCATATAATAACGAATAGTTTAACATAACATAATATGTATAAAGCAATGCGACGCGACAGACAAGTTGTTTACACTTCGAGAGGGGACAGAAGAAGGAGAGTGCTCTTCGTTATCCGCAGTATTTATAATTGTGGTGTCTGTTTATATTATGCGCCATCCATCAGACAACCTGTCAATCATTATCCTGGATTCTATGACAACCAGGCTGGTAAGACAGTTCTCTCCTGTTACGGATATCACTTTGAATTTGGACATTGATATTTCCTAACAGTAACTATAAAAATAAAAGCATGGAGCGTCCACGAAGATCGCGTCAATATAGTTTACCGCTCCACGCTTTTATTTTTATAGTTACTAATGTCATGATTTTATTTAAATTTACATGAAATTTTTCTATTTATTCCGACACTAATTTTATAACAGAAGAAATTTTGAGCTAATTGCTTAAAATTTTTGGGAAAATATTATTAATCATTTAACTGGATTCGGTATTTTATGGAGAACCAGGAAGAAATTATTTTCTCCTTTTTAGTGCATTTTAATATAAGCGTGGTTTTTAAAAAGTATTTTTTTATATATTTTAGTTTCAGCAAAATTTCAGCAAGATTGGACCATGGGAAGTGGTTTAAAATTCGATTACAAGATTTAAAGCATGGTAAAAAGATCAGGATTAAGGATGTACTGAGCGGGAGAAGAGATAGAAACGTCGAGGAGTGGTTGGAGAAGTTGAGGAGAAAGAGAGAAAAGAGAGTATAAACGAACCAAACTAAAAACAAATGTTAGGGAATAGGAAAGAATGCAATAATTATGTTAGTAATAATTAGGATACAAGCAGAGTAGGTCAGGGTAGGAATGAGTGAGACAAAGAAAAAGAGTGAGAGAAGGTATGGGCCGAATGAGTGAAATAAGATAGACTTATAAGGTTAGGTTAATGTAAACCAAGTCACATTTCTTAGCTGTAAGGCTGACATAAACCAAATATGTACATACATACAAATCGAGTTAGACAGCTAAGAAGATAAGTAAGAAAAATTAATATTACAAATTATAACGCATATTTTGTAGTCACAATAATCGCAGGAGTTCAAAGGGTTAAACAAAGCACGTACGACTACATTCATCCTTAGATTCCCATAAAGTTACATTGTGCGATGTTCAGCTTCAGAGCACAGTAACAGAGATTCCATTTAAATCTGCGAGCCACCCCATAGAACGTTTTGTCCCGAATCCATTTAGGTGCAGCCCCGTTGTCTCTGCTTGGCATCTACGCTTCTCACGTTGATCCGGAGCGTAGATTACAGGGATTACCCAGCCTCCTGGACAACGAATTATATCCGGCATTCTATATATTCTACGGAATAATATAATACAATCATTTGTTCGATTATACGGCCGTGAGTCTGTGTGCTCGTCGGGGCTCGCTCGCCGGACACGGCAAGGGCGCCATTAGTAGTTCACCCCCTTAGATGGTTAGCCATGATTCAGAAGATCGGGACGCGTTGCCCACTACGGCAACACGTTCCCCGTAACATTATCACCGGACCGTGTGTACAGTCTGGACCGTAAGCGATACCGCCCGCGGGTCCCAGCACAATAACGCGTTTGTTCGGCCCGAAAAACGCCACGTGGGTGTTGTTGCTTCTTTCCCTCCTCTATTCTTCTTCCACTGAAATGTGCTCGGCGGAATTGCTGTTTCAAATTTAATGCGTTCCGAAGACACACCGCTTCTATTCAAATTTCGCGAAATTCAATTCGTAATTCGATGGCCAACACCATCGCGTCCTTTAAGGGATGCGGAATCAAATGGGACCTCTGTGTGTCCCACTCCAGTTAGCTATGAATTGCTTCTTTCATTTCATTGAATCTCTTCCATTTTTCTATTCAAATCCTTCGAAATTTAATTTTCACACTAAACCAGAGTTGGGAAAAAATCAACTAATAATTAAAAATGACTTTAGTCTGATTGATTGTTAGTCAAAACTTAAAAAAAGTTTGTTAAAACTTTTTGATTAGTTAGTCATAACTACATGGCACTAGTTAGTCACAACTCTAAGTAATCGTTAGTTATTGCTTATTAGTTATGATTAATCATTAGTTAGTTTAAATGATCAGTCATGAATCTTTAGTCATCGGTCACTATTGTGCGATCAAAACCTGGTCAGAATGACCGGTTTCAGATTTTTTATTTTACAATTATTGAAATTTTGGGTTGTGTAAGGCAAGCTTTTTCTTGCTCTACAAACGCTTCAATTTTTCGAATTAATTAATTTTAATCAATTTTCAGGCTTCTTCAATGGAAGTTCCAAGAGGCAAAAAAATTTATTTTCGACATCTCACTCATGTCGTGTGACACCCAAGCTCCAAGTTTTTGAGTAAAGTCCATGGATTGAAGATTGTTAGCGATGGTAAGTGATAGGCCATCGCTAACCATTTGAAAAATAGAAGCAGATAAGTTTGTAGAGCCAGAAAAAGACTTGCGAATGCATATATATATATATATATATATATATATATATATATATATATACTTTTCCTAACAAAACAGAAAATTGCGGGAAGAAAATAAAATACAAAAAACGCGGGAATTTATTAGACAACCCAATAATAAAAATGATTTCATAAGGAATGGTTGTATAGATATCTTTAGTCATTACAATATAATATACGTATTACAATAGAAGCTGCACATAGTTTAAATAAAAATCAAAGTCTTGTCATTTTTATAAGGGATCGTGTACCAGATACTTTTGAGGCTCGGTAGGTTTAGCGTTAATTTTATCGTGGACACCTGCATCGTTAAAGGATGCAGAATTACCAGGGATCTCTGCACGTCAACGAGGTGTCGGTTTAAGTATAATTTCGGGAATGTTTAATAGCGTGTTAAACAGCTTCCTGTCGTCATAAACGAGCCAAACGCACTCAGATCACGTCCAACCAAAACATTTGCCAACTCAAGCATTCTCGTTTAACGAACGGTTGAGTCTCCGAAGCGAATAGCAGCGTCCATTTCGTGAGATCGGTTGAAACGATCTAACGTTTCGCTGCGCTACGACTAATTCCGGTAAAGAGCATCTTTAACGAAGCACCGCTGTCAGAAGAATTCGGCGGTCGAAGCACTGTTAGCCGTGTCGACTCCGAAACTCGGTACGAAACTTCACCCATTCGCTTCGCAAACAGTTCAATATGTGCACTATTTTTCGCAATGATCGACAAAAATTCGAGAGGTTTATTTTGCTCACAGACTGTACGCCAGCAGAATTTAATTCTGGAACATGCCCGCGGTGAAATTACACGGTGAACTTCCAGAGATTCCCTTTAAGTTTGTTGCAAGAATGTTTAAGAAATAATTTTCACTCGCGCGCTTGAGTTTCACTTATGTTTCATGGGGATTTATAGTTCCACTTGTGTAACGTAATACATATTAGGGTAATCTGTGTTTTAGGGTTTGGTTTAATAACACTGCTCCATCCTGTGTAACTCGCCTCGGCTAGCCACATGAATTATTCATAATATTTCATTTTATTTTAACTTATTCCATCTCCTTTGCTCTATTTACCTCACATTTTTCCTCGTCTCGTATTCCGCAGTTTTTTCATTCGTTTTATTTATGAAATATGTAACGTTACTTCCATCTCGTATTATTTTCACTTTGCTCTCGCCTTACCACTTCTCTCCTCATTTCATTGTATGTTACTGGTAGCGTGCGATAAATACAACAGCGCGTATAGGGTTAAAACACAGTGCAATTAAATGTTCAGCACTTTGTGCATTTATGGTATATGCAGATTTGTAAGATACATGAAAACAATGGTAAAAGAACTAATAATATTTCTATTTTTACACTGAGGAATTTTTTAGTTGACGAAGAAAAATTCCTAATTCTGATTTTGATTACATCACGTATGAAAATGATTCTATTCCTTATCCATTGGAACTACCATTGTAAGAAGAAACTTCACTTTTCATTCATTCAGTGCGAGAACGGTGGTTAATGTTTACGACTGCTAGTTCTTCCCGTTCAATCCTCCATTTTCTCTAATCAGTTCATCGGATCGACAAGAGCCTCGCTAAAAGTATTTTTAAGTGTCCCATTACTGGAAGTTGGCAATCTGCGTTCAAAAGAGTGGTCTGGGGGAGGGGGATTATGACATTTACAGTCGAGTTCGAAAGTGACATTATTTTCATGGTTTGGGGATGCGGAACTATGCTCGACACGCGAAGAAAACTGACTGATACATTGCCTCGAGAGACTTGCACTTAATTATTAGTTAAGAAATGTAAAACAATCTATTTCATGACTTTCTTCAATTACGGGGGTAGACTCGTTTTTCAAGGATTGCAAGGGAGTGGAAAGCGCGTTTTCATTTCTCAATAATACAAAAATGGGGGTTTCCAGTAGTCAAAAATTATTCGGCAGCGTAATTTGCATTTTTCGGAAGCATACAGCTGCGCATGTAGCTATTTTCATAAAGCTGTGACAGCTACAAGCTGCCGAATAATGCAAATTACGACTCGTAAACGTAAGAATAGGACTTTTGAAGGCGATCGCGGACCAGATTGATATTTTACCTAGCGCTTTTGACTACTAAAAACCCCATGTGTGCATTATCGCTTAATTTGAAAGCGCATCCTATTTCATAACAGAGTTGTGCTAATTCAATTATGCAATTGAATTACATTGTATTTCAATTATGTATATAGTAATTCAACTACGTCGTAACTGAATTACATAATTCAAACCTTTCAATTAATTCAGTCAATTGGGATACAATATAATTGAAATACAGCTCTCCAAATTATAGCCTAGAATTTTGAAGAAGTTCCGAAATCAAGCAACCTTAGTGACAAGATATTTGAAAAAAGAGTATTCATAAAAACTAATTTAAAGCTGACTGATAATTAAAATGAATCTATAATCAGTCAAAGTGATCCTATTATTGGTCAGTGGTAAGCTAAAAACGTTCCTCTTTTTCAGTTTTTTGTTATTAGATAACGTATGTCATTTTACATACATATAATATTAATGTTTATTTAATGAGTCTCATCAGATGATTGTCGTTATTTTTTCCTTTAATATACAATATCATAACCTAGGTAAAGTAGGGACATGTTTCCTTTTTCTGCTTTTCATATTCATGTATGAGATTTAAAAAATGCGTAACGCATAATAATTTATAAATAATAAATTCCTTCTGTTTGAAACCTTCACATGGATTTTTCAACCTCTCTTCTTGCCTATTACTTTATATTATTCTTTAATTTTTAATTTTAATTTAATTACATTGTAATGCGTTATTAATGTAATTTAATTACAAAGTATTTTATAATTGTACTCAAATTGCAATTACGAATTACATTGTAATTTAATTACAATGTATTTTATAATTGTATTCCATTACAATTACGAATTACATTGTAATTTAATTGATTGATGATCTGAATTATACATTACAATATTACTGAATTACAGTGTAATTCAATTACTTTGTAATTATAATTCCTCGAGTAATTCAATTGTAATTCTGCACAACTCTGTTCCATAAAAGCGGCCCACTGTGGGTCGCTTCCGACTCATCCACCCCCGCAAGCGGAGACCGCGAATGCGCCCCGAAAATAGAGCTGGAAGCAACTGAAAACTGCGTCTGGGCTACAAGAGGAACAGCAGCACGCGGCTAATTTCATTTCGCCTTGGCCATAAAACGAGCGAGGAGCAGGCCGGGGACCGCGAAGCGACGAAACGAGGGAAATCGTTGACAGGTAGGTCACGCTCCGTGGCACGTCAGTTCCCGTAATACCGGCGGGCAGGTGCGGATGCGGGGGAGGACGGGTCAGGGGTTCGCCTCGAAAACGCTTCAAGCCGGAAGCGCGGAAGAGAAGAGCGCAAAAAGAACGGGCCGGGGAGGACAAGGGTGGAAAGATGCACGGACGGAGGGTAGGGACGAGAAAGAGGGAGCCGCGGCAACGGGGGACAGTTCTTGGCCGTTCGAACAAAGAAGCCAATCTAGCGGGCTTGAACCCGCAAACCTTTTCTGCGGGCGGACAACCACCTCAGCACCACTTGGGTCGGTTTCGCGAACGTGGCCGAGACAGGTGCCAACGCGACCTCCGCCACCGACGACGACCGTCCACCGTGGATTCAAACGACGCTACGTGGCGGTGTGTATGTGGGAGGAACGCTCTTTACGAGGCTCCCCTATCTATCTAGGATCTACCGCGCGGCAAAATTTGCAGTCGGTCCGTGTCCCCGTTTTATGAACTCGGACGGTTTCTTGTTTGATCACATTGTTGGCTCCGGGCTGGCATCGGAGAGCCGGGGAAGACAGCTACCTAACAGCGAGACCCGACTGTATGGAAAATACGCGTCGGTGTAGGTTAATTGCGGAATTGCACTCCGGCGAAACGTGTCCCCCAGGAAAAACTATCCACATTTCCACTCGGACTGCTTCAATGTTGAATGAAACGTATCGGCTCTTTTTCCAGTAACATTTGTTTGGTTGATCGATAAGATCGTACAGTTTACTAAGCAATCAATTAGTTATTATCAGACTCTGAATCTTTATAAAATTATAAAACGACTAAAGATGTGTTACAATAGAATGACTTCTCTTGCTCGTTCTGAGCACCGTAAATCTCGAGACACTCGCTTCTAACAACGCACAGCGGAGTATTTGGCCCGAAAAGCTGGCCAAAACTATTGCAACGTTATTTATGGTCTCCAGGTCATAATATTATATATCGTTGAATTCGTCTTAAGATCAGCTACAACATTATGAAACTAGAGGGCTATTATTGCTCGCTCGCTCGCGAGTAGGGTTGTTTTTGCTCGCTCGCTTTGCGAGCTCGCGGGTAGGACTGCTCTTGCGAGAGGGTTAGTGATACGCATGGCTAGTAGGGCCTACTGTTATTAATGTTTTTTATTTGGTGTGTGACTCTCCAAGAGTCACACAAAGAACTGCCCGATTCGTTACTCCTTCGCCAACATCGACAACATCGTTTTTTTTTTGTACTTTCATCGATATTCTCCCAAAATGTATTCTTGGGAGTAGAGATGATAAATTCACTCTTGCATTGGAATAACTTTCGATTATTCCAAGCGGTAACATTAGCATCAGTTAAAACAAAAAAAATTTTTTTTTTAATCTAAAAAAAAATTAAGAAAAAAATTTTTTTATGTAATTGCGTTTGGTACTTTGGTGGAAAATTTTCGTCCTCCCTTATAAATTGCATTGTAGAATCAACTCTTTTCGGAAAAAACTAAAAATCTAAAAAACTACTTGACCAATATGGACCAAAATCTAATCAGCTCTAAGTTACGACGGGGCACATCGATTGCATCATTCATCATTCTGATCGCGTTGTTACTTTTTCAGAAAACGTTAACGAAAACTTATACGATACCATAGAAACAGACATACGCACACACACACACACACACACACACACACATACGAACATTTTGATAAAAATAGTCTAAAATGACTCCAATGACCATGAAACGTGAAGATCTGCTAAAAAATCGATTTTCGATTTTCGGGGTAATTACAATAACTTCCCTATAAAATCGGGAAGTTAATAAAAAATACATTTTAACATTTAAAAACTCAAAGTGACCTTGATTAATTGTTGTAAAAAAATATTTTCGAAATTTTATATATCGAAGTTTGTAGATGTCGGAACACTGTTCAACTTTTGTACAAACCATTTTTTTAAACAAAATTATTTGATTTGCTTTTATTACGCTAAGAGTTCTTGCGAATGAAATAATGCCATTATATTCTGCAATTCAAAGAATGTGTAAGATAGAAACTTTGCAAACAAATTTATAATTCTATATAAATATATTTTTGTTTATATTATTTTATTTTAACGTATTACATTAATCCTTACTCATCTATTTCTGAATCGTCTTCTATGTCTCCACTACTTGTATTAGATTCTTGTTCCTCTGAAATTAAAAGTTGTAATGTTTCGGCTGAAAACGGTTTTCCTTTTTTATGAAATTTTTTTCGGGGCCAGATATGAATGGGTCCGATGATAGTAAAAGTCTATTCAAAACGTCCCGATTTGCAGGCCGCACGAGAAAGTGCGGCGGGCCACGGGTTGCTCATCCTCGGTCTACATTGTATCGAGCGTTGCCACAAAAACCGTTTGGAAATTCGCTGGGGCGCGAACGGGCAGCCAATTTTTTTCATGCAATAAACTAGAAACCTTGGCGCGTCTAATGACACCAAAACAAGCACTTGGACGCACTTGGAAGCATACTAAAATTCTATTTGAATTCTTTGAATTCTAATGTACTTCACTGAATTATTGGTCAGTTTTGAACAGCACTAATCTCAAAAACACAAGTAAAAAAGCGCATAATTTTTAAATGAAAGTAAAGTACATACTTACCTAAAAAACATCTGTAAAGGGAAAAGTTGGCATTCATTTCTTTGCGGTGTAGAAAAATCATTAACGAGCGCACAGTAATACAGAGACTAGTTGAGAGAAACAGTACTACGAAAACTCTCCATCTTTGATGAAGCATAACACTTCATGAGGAAATAAATTTAGAAAAAAGGTATTGCAATATCATTCTGTATATATTTAACTATCCCAAAATCTAAAAATTTTATATTGTAGACAAAATTTTTGAATTGACTTTTGGCCAGCTTTTCGGGCCAAATACTCCACTGTGCGACGCTTCAATCTCATCTGGAACGACAAACATTTACTCGTGTATCGATGCGAGGAAGAAGAATCTTCCGTCCCGATCCGACATGAGGATTCTTCACTGGAGAAGTTCAAAGCTAACAATTTGTCCTCCGCCTAGCAACTTTCAAAAGTCACGGTCGAATCACGGTAAATGAAGGCGAGCGATCGATGCACACCACCGTGGACAGTAGCCCCGAGTCGCAGATAGTTAGGCGAAACTTGTTCCGGTGTCTCGATTGAATCGAGAATCGGTGTCGTGATTCCGTATGCCGGGAAGGGAAAAAAGTTTCTCGGATTCCGGCTCTCTGATTCGAGTGCAAGCTAGACCCATCCTACCCCGACGAACTAATTGCCGACTGTCCTCGTCCTTTTAAAAGGCCGGCCGAGAAACTTCGTCCCTTCGATCCATCCCTTTACTTTCACTCTCTCTTCCATTTTACTTGGATTTCTGGCTAGCCCGTGGGCACTTTAATATTCGAACGACAGCACGGCTTCGCGTTTCGACTAAATGCGAACAGAATATTTCAATGCTTTAGGATACTGTTTCTATTTATGCATATTCTTCAAACCTACTAAAAATTATTTCAGGACTTATTTTCTCATAGATTTGTTCAAGTAATAGCTAGATCGTAATGGAGACGATTGTTTCATTGTCTTTGATAATCTTAATATGTTTAAGTCAATGTATTGACATTTCTAATTCTTCTTATTCTACTGTTTTAGATCGAGCCAGATCGTTTTTGTTATAAATGCATCAAATTCTTGGAATATTGGAAACATAATCGTCGATGAATAGCTTCCATGAATTATTCCAGTCGAGTATTTGCCAGATGTTAAATAAAATAAATGTCTTGCATAAATGTTGCTAGAATTGCACGAATACTCCGAGTCAGATAATTACATAAAGCTGTTTGATTAACTAAAGAGAACGCGAGGAACGACTCATCGCGATCCTACAGAAATATTCAGAGAGCATGCAAATCAAATATACCGGCTGCGGTGGTAACAATGACGCAATCACGTACGAGTTAATTCATCGGGCAAAAATAACTCGAAAATGTAGAATAATATTTTCATACCGAGTACTGCGGTCCTGGGAAAATCAACATTGAAAGTTTATTTGACGCGCGCACGTTCGTGCCCGCAATAAGTAGAAACGGTAGGTAATGACCAGACGTAACCGCGTGGTGCCATTCAACAACATGCATGCGCGGTTCAAATGTAATGCCAATTTTCTTGAAAAAGGAAACTTCGTGGAAAATTGGAAGGTTCCCAAGAAATTTTCTGAGCGAATGATTTTACAGTAAAAAAATTTCAGAAAACTTTCTCTTGCTTTAAGGGGTCTTCCTAATTAGACGCCCTGCTAAGGCACTTCTCAGAAATTTTTCAGAAGGTACTGTAATTCCGAACTTGGTACGTTCATTAACTGACATTCAGAGAGTCCACTCCAATTTTTTCCAACGACAATTTGTAAGGAAAAGCGGGTTTATTAACAAATGTTAACCACAGACGTGTTTGTCGCGGGCGCTCGTTGCGATCTGCCTTCTTTTTACAATTCGTTGGCTATTGTAATTTTACAATCTGTTCTTTCCGATTTTCCGTTTTTATAAACTTACCTATACATAGGGTTGTCTGTTAATACGTACACATATACAGGGTGAGTCCGCAGAAACAGAACGCCTAAATATCTCCGTTACTTTTCGTTGTACAAAAAAGCTTCTTAGGACAAAGTTACACTCTTTGAAGGGCCACATGTAACGGTGAAAGAGCAAAAATTTTCAAGACCATTTTTTTTACAAGATTTCAAGGTCATTGATATTTTTTTAAATGGAATTCGTTAGCTGGACATTCGTTATAAAAAAGTACTAACCTATGTATGTCGAAAAGTTAGTAGTTCACGAGATATTTCAATTTAAATAACTCTAAAACACCATTACTGTCGTACTAAAATGTTAGCGTTTACTTGCTAGTGTAAATTGAAGAAATTGAAATTGAAAAATTGACGTTGAAAATGAAATTGAAGATTTGAAATTAACGAATTGAAATTGAAAAATTGAAATTGAAGTTGAAATGGGAGAGTTAAAATTGAAATTGAAATGGAAAATTTGATGTTGAAATTGAAATTGAAGAGTTGAAATTAACGAATTGAAATCGAAAAATTGATGTTGAAATTAACGAAATGAAATTGAAAAATTGAAATTGAAGTTGAAGGGTTGATATTGAAATGGAAGTTGAAGGGTTGATATTGAAATTGAAGTTAAAATTGAAGTTGTAAGGGTTGATATTGAAATTGAAGTTGAAATGGAAAAGTAGAAATTGAAGTTGAAATGGATGAGTAGAAATTGAAGTTGAAATGGAAGAGTTGAAATTGAAGTTGAAATTGAAAAATTGAAGTTGAAAAAGAAATTGATATTAGTGTTTACTTACTTGTGTAACGTCTTAGTACGACAGTAATGGTGTTTTAGAGTTATTTAAATCGAAATATCTCGTGAACTACTAACTTTTTGACATACATAGGTTAGTACTTTTTTATAACGAATGTCCAGCTGCATCGATTGATGTATTAAAAAATACCTCATTCTATTTAAAAAAATATCGATGACCTTGAAATCTTGTAAAAAATGACCTTGAACATTTTTTCTCTTACACAGTTACATGTGGCCCTTCAAACAGTGTAATTTTGTCGTAAGAAGTTTTTTTGTACAACGAAAAGTAACGGAGATATTTAGGTGTTCTGTTTCTTCGGACTCACCCTGTATACATACACCATCCGTACTTCAAATTGTAATTAGACTGAAGATCTTTATGCAAAATAAAAATTGTCTGCATCGATTGCAAGAAATAGAATCTAAATTGAATGTTATTTCTTCTCTTAATGATTTCAACAGAGGATAAATCTTCTAACAATTTTGAATTTCATCTACTCATTTTTTCTATAAATGCATAAATGCTTTTTGACACTCTGATTAATTCTTGCACGCCTAAAGAATTGCAAAAGAGAAACGAGCTATTTTATAAACAGTCGAACCAGGAAGTCAAAAGTATTTTTTAGGGAATGGCGTCACTACAAATAAAACTACAAAACAGTAATGTTAAAAGTGAGGGTTATCTTGGGAGTCTTTTCAGGGCACCGAAAGGATAGAAAGAGCAAAGAACCGACCCAATCTTCATTTCGAAGGTTTTACAGTCGGTTTGCCAGACGAATTTCCAATAGTTTTTACTTTCTCGGTAAAACCTTTCGCCTCGACGTCTCTAATTGTCCAATAAGGAACGCGGGTGGGGGTCCTTGAGGGCCGAGGTCAGGACCGACGTGAAAGGTCCTGCGCATTTGTCAGATTAAACGAGAAGTCGTGAAGGGTTCGCGAAGCTAATCGCGTAACTCGCTCAAATGAGCTGCACTGTATTCGGAATGGCGCCAGTCGGGAGAAGCAGTCGCGGGGCTTTCTGAAGCCAAGCAATCGAGCCGTCCAATCGGACCGGTCTCTGATGCGAGCAGGGCTGAAATTGTTCGTTTAACCTGCTCGCTTAAATGTACCTTGCTTCTCTAAATGTTTTTCTACTGCGTTCGTATTTATTATTTCGAAAATTCGTCGCAACATCCACAACGAAAAATATTAGGTCGCCCCAAAAAATTGTTGTTTTACGTAAAAAGTTGTGGGAGTTCCGGCCACAGTGCACTCTCCATAAGAAGAGGTTATCGTTGCAGGGCTATAGTGCCGTCAAAGTATGTACAGTAAATACTCTATAGTCGCAAAAAGTCTGTACACGATAAACGCAAAAAAATATCCCCTCTGCTGTAGTAATCTGATCTCGGCTCGAGTATATCGGTGTGAACGTGTTGTATACAGGGTGAATCTTCTCAAATAACTCGTAAGTTATTTGTTGTACAAAAACAATGTTCAAACAAATGTTGTATGGTTCCTAGGGGGACATACAGTGCTGCAATCTGATTTTTATTACTTCGATTTTTTTATCCGATATTTCATCCGAGTTCGAGGAAAAATATTGGGCATTCTATTTAAAAAACTGAAGGTGACGTTCGTATCTTGATAAAAAATCGAAGTAACAAAAATCAGATTGCAGCACTGTGTGTCCCCCTAGGAACCATGCAACATTTGTTTGAACATTGTTTTTGTACAACAAATAACTTATGGGTTATTTGAGATCGTCACGTTACAAGACTCACCCTGTATATTGCATGTGAACTAATGCTTAATTGTTAGTAACAATGCGTCAGCTAGAAAGCAAAAATGAATTTAGTTACGTGTGAGAATCACTGGCTTTGACAATAAACCAGATGTCAGCGGACCCATGGGCCTGTTAGTGTTTCGTACTGCCAGGGGGGGGGGCAGAACGCAGCTCTGGTCCTTTATCTCAAGTGAACAACGGAGTTTTCTACGTTGCCCTTTTCGTTTTCTCTTCACTTCGAGTATAGCCTTCAACGTGACACGACGTCCTTCCAAGCTCAGTCGAATAAACTAGAGTTTATAAAAGAATATATTGTTTCCAGTTTATTCAACCACCCATTTCCAATAGCAGTCGCGGCACAGTTCAAAGGCTCGCGCTTCCTCACAATGTAACAGCAATATTTAATCTTTTTTATTATTACTTATTTTTTTATGAAACTTTCACCAATATATTTGTGGCTTTTTTCTGATTAAAATAATACCAAACACGATATAATGTCAACTGTATTTAGTGGTTTAATTGACGATGAACGTTTCGGGCGCAAGGAAGGACAGCGTATGGGAAAGAAAGAGACGCGGCGAGTCGCAGTCGCAGTCTCTCTTTACACGAGCCGTCCTTCTCTACGTTCGGCTCAACCTTTGAAGTTCAAAAAAATAGTGTCCGTCTACGAACTTCGCAAACGAACCTCCCCGAGGCTTTTGTAATCATAGAGGATTTACTGTATAATAAAATTCTCAAAATTAGACTTGTTTTTTGTGTCCTAGAATGAAAGAAGAATGAAAATACTATGGAGTGTAAGAATAAAAGACGGAGATGAAAATTGAAATTTTTCTGCGAATGTTTACAACAGATTACAAGTAAAACGTTGATTAAAAGTAAAACGTTGTGTCATCCTTTTCGGGAAGGAAGATGGCGGGAGAGTGCGTTGACCGCGACGGATAGCTGGCGTCGCTCTGATTTCTGCCGGATAGAAGGACAGGAGGATAATAGATAATGGTAAGAGAGATAATAAGGAAGGATCGTCGTAGGTAGACCACGTTCGCGCGAGATAATATCAGGCGTGTCTGCGTTACTGAACGATTACTATTGCGGAATGGATGGTCCGCGGAGCGAGTACGCGCGATTACGAAGTACGAGGTACGCGGGAATGCGGATACTGCGGTCACGTTTCGGATGAAACTTGGAAGAGGGGTCGCGTAAAATCCGTGGCCTTAGCATGAAGTCTTAATGAACCTGGTAATTAGCATTTTTACGAATGTCTTAAATTTCTGAGCTGAACCCTTTCAACGTTTCAGATTTGAACAAATGGTGACCGGTGGATCTCAATGTTTTTTATAATTTGTAGAGATTATATTAGGTCATGCCATAAGTTCGCGACAACTTTTGTGTACACATTTCACGTGGCGATTCATTTTTACGGCGATAAGGGACCAATGCACTTAAGCGTAGTCCATCTTTCTTCTTTTTCTCTTATAGAAAACAATCTATAGCAAACGTGTCTCAGGACGTCAGATTCAAACCCGAATCGAACGTTTGAAATGTCTACAAAATTGCTATTTAGTGTATAATTTGATCGAATAAGCGCCGCTAACATCATCCCAAATTTACTTAAGCATAGTGTTCGGGAATAGTCTAGAGAAGGTTTTCGTGGGTATAAGATCGTGAAATAGCGAACACAGTGATTACCTAGCAGCGAAAAATCATGAGCGAAATGCGTATTCATTTCCGACATCTCATATTATATGAATTTTAGGAAGGAAGTTCAGTAACAATCCTACAAACAACGTATGTGCTGTTTACGGAGGAAGTACGCTTTCATCTCGTACCTGTGGGAAGTGGTTTCAACGTTTTAAAGGTGGGAATTTTCGTTTAGAAGAGGAGGAACGTTCCGGGCGTCCACTTAGGATAGACGAAGATAAAATTCGAGACCTTGTACAGAAATCACGAAATTTATCAGTCGAGATGTCGGATGTTCTGAAAATACCTAAAACAAACTTAAAGGTATGTTTACAAAATTAATAAAAGAATGTTTGTAATTTTTAGCTATGGTTCTTAGATTTCAACAGTGAACCACCATCGATCAAGTTGACCGGTTTCAGACTCTTGATTTTACAGTTATTCGAATTATAAAGATATCTTCATAAGAAAAATATCTAAAAAGAACTTTTTAAAATGCACTAAAAAGGAGAAAATAATTTTTCTCCTAGTTCTCCATTAAATATCGAATCCAGTTAAATGATTAATAATATTTTTCCCCAAAATTTTAAGCAATTAGTTCAAAATTTCTTCTGTTATAAAATTAGTGTCGGAATAGAGATAGAAAAATTTAAATAAAATCATTAGTGACTATAAAAATAAAAGCGTAGAGCGCTGAACTATTATATATTGACGTAATCTTCATGGGCGCTCCACGCTTTTATTTTTATAGTCACTAATGTCATGATTTTAGTTATTTAAATTTATATTAAATTTTTCTATCTGTTCCGACACTAATTGTATAACAGAAGAAATTTTGAACTAATTGCTTAAAATTTCGGGGAAAAATATTATTAATCATTTAACTGGATTCGGTATTTTATGGAGAACCAGGAAAAACATTATTTTATCCTTTTTAGTGAATTTTAATATAAGCGTGGTATTTAAAAAATTCTTTTTACATATTTTATTTTCTACTTTTATTGTCATCGGAAGCCAGTGTGTATACAAAATTTCAGCAAGATTGAACAATGGGAAGAGGTTTAAAATTCGATTACAAGATTTGTACACGGCAAGTTAATATAAGCGTGGTAATAAAAAGATTGAATAGTACTCGACAATTTCAGAAAGTAGCAATTTGTCAGGATTTGCAGGATGTTGAAGACGACTTTTGGCCAGCGTCTCGGGCCAAATGCTCCTCCAGCGCTTGTCGCGAAGACGTTGGGAAGGTTCGGCGGCGCGTGGTCGCGCGGAGGTTGCATTTTTATTCGCCACGGGGAGAAATGTCTCGACGCCGGCCGGCTATTCATATCCCCTCGCACGCGACAATCTCGGTTCAAGGAGACCGCTGGACAGGATATTGCTGACGTGTTCCCCGACTTTAAAGTCCAACGTCCGCGGTCGATAGCTGCCGCATTGTCGGGGACGGCTACGCTAGAAGAATGGAAGATGGGGCGAAAAGGAGAGGGAGCCGTTGCCTCCACGATGCCATACCGCTCTCTGCGCTGCTGCGGGGCTTCAATCGGCAATGGCAACGACAGCGACGACGACGACAGAAACGACAGTAACGGTAGCAAAAGCGACGAGGGCTGTTAAGCGAGCAACTTGCTGGCGACCGCAGGGGCCAGACACACCGGTTCCACGACGGAATCGATCAGATTAGGGTAAACGCGTTCGATCGGTTCTCCGATCCTCTTTCGCCGCTTCTTCGCCGACTCGGCCGACTTCTCGGGGAACTTCCCTCGTTTGCTCCCATGCCATAGCGTCGAGTCGCCATGCTCCAGCCAGCGACCACCCTGCAGAACATCCCCAGGCTCGACGAGGCCACTTTGCGAACTGTCGGCGAACAGTTCTCTTTCCCAGGGACTCGAGAAACTCGAGACCGTCCTCGATTTTGTCCGAGAATACTCGACGACAACCATGCGAGAACGATCCTAGCCAGTTTGGGCCTGGAACTTCCTAGCTGGCCTACTGCTGAGGGTGAAGTTAAACTTTCGGACCTCTTCACGGTATAGAGAACAGGGGTGGCAATGATTGCCCCCAGTTTTATATTTCTTCCTGAAAACTGATGCATCACATTCATTTGAATTTTGCTTTAAGGGGGATCTATACCCTCAGATTTTGGGGTATTTATCAATGTTATCAATCTCTGTACAGAAAAAAGGTTGGTAACATTGATAAACACGCAATTGCATAATGAACACGAGATGGAGTTGCTTGCTATTTCCATATTCTATTCAGCTCGTCGCGAATGCCGTTATACAGGGCAGGTCGCACTAATGTTAGTGCCACCGATGAGAATATGTACCTCGTCTGTGTCAGTTTTGCTATGATTCCACATTGACAGCAGTGCAGCAGTGAAATGTTGCACAATATCGCAGCACTGATTGACAGTCCTTCTGACTAGGCACCATCTCGTCTAAACTAACTGAAATAAAATTGGCTCTAGATTGGCTCTACATCAGAGAGGACCTCTGTCTTCATGAACGTAATATGGGGAAATCTCTGCTATGTGAATGAAATCACGCGCATCGATTTTTTGTCCTTATACGAGCATATTTTGAGCTACACAATAGTTCATTTGATAGAGGAAGGTTTATCACGGCGCGCTCTGCTCATCACATCAGTCAAAAAAGTCTCTTTGAGACAGAAAAATACATTGAAATCTGCGGTTATTTTTCTAGATTTTTTCTCTACTTTGGGTACTCATATTATTAGATATAAACATAATCTCGTTAAATCAATAGCAGACGCGCGGTATTTAACCTTCCTCTATAGAATGAGCCCTCACCCAGCCATAAATCGGCTCAAATAAGGACAAAAAATCGATGCGCGTAAACCCATGTTTAGACCCAAAATCTAGTAAGATTCTAGTTCCTTTCTAGTTACTTCAGTAGGGTATAGATCCCCCTTAAAATGTAGGAAAACTTGTAAGTAGACTGTGGATCTTTAAAAGTGTTTGCAGGACACTGGAACCAAACAGGTGTCTATTTTTTTCTTTTGTAGTTTCATTAAGTTGAAAGAAATGTGTTGCGTGTGCGACATCCATACATTCTTTTAATCTTTCTTCTCTAATTATATAGGTCAAAGTGCCCAAATATGAACCACTTTTTGTTGATGTCAATTTTTGATTATTTTAGAATGCTCTTTTTCGACCAAAAAATTACCAGTAGTAGATGCATTTCCTTCGTATAAGATTCTGGAGTCAAGCTTGTTCAATAATTTAATTAATACAGCTTGGGACAAATATTTTTTTGTGGTGTACACCTTGAGTCCCTAATATGACACCTAGTGCCATATTCGGCACCCACGCCAAGAATGTCAATAGCTATACCCATATGAGGGAACCCTTGGTAGTGCCATATTGTGGACTGATAATACTCGCTACAGACAAAGAGAAAATGAATTTCAGCCCAAACCAACAGTTGGCAAACATTAATATAAATAAACTGAAACTACAGATATGTTCAAACATTTCAAAATCACTTACCTTCCTCGAAGAAGATACAATCGAAAATCTAACCACAAAAATATTCAACACGTGGAGACACAACTGGCGGAGGGTCGATACTAAACTCTATAGAATGATGCGAATGCACTGCAGACTGTTGAGTAAACATGGTAAACTAATGTTTGAGGATTTTCTCACTGGAGTGCGATTTCTCCTTTACAAGATATAAGTAGGTAGTGCCATAATAGGGGACTATACCATATTTGGGCATTTTACCCTAGAATTTGTGAAAAAAACATGGTCAGTTTAGTGCCTGCACCTAAGTGATACAATATCAATCTCGAAGTTTCCACGTATAAGGAGACAATGTTTATTTGTTGACCTGGACAGGCACAGCAAATGAGGAGGGTATTAGTGATTTCTCGAAGAAGGTTCGGCTTGAATAAGACTGCTTGATCTTCCTTTCGCAGTTCGCACATTCTCTCGACCTAAGGCGGAATAATTCGCGATTTAGCGGAGAATCGTCGCGGAATTCCGCGTGCGGATGAATCGAACGTTGCGTCACGGGGTGCATACGGGATGGCTGCACGCGATGCGAGAGACTCGGCTGTCTGCTTGGGGGACGGATATTCCCATGGACTGAAAGCAGAGATTGCTTTCGCGTGGTGGTTCTCTTTCCTCCTCGCGAAGCAGACGCGTTATCGCGTATGTTTTTTTTTCTTTTTCTCTCTGTCGATCTCCCTCTTTCTCCGTTCCTCTCTCCTCCCGTCTCTCTCGTGCTCTCTCTCTTTCTATGCGAACCGATCGAATCTCGACGGGAGATTCACTTAACGCGTTTCGATAACACGACACGCTTCCGGAGAACCCTTTGCCAACGGGCCGCGATCAATGAAGGCGGAACGTGGCGGATTTCACGAATATGATGCTTCGAATGGATATATACGGGGTGTCAGCGAATTTGCTGGTTAAACCCAGCTATCGTAATCTGCTCGTCCTGCTGGATGAAAAAGGCTCGCACTCTGGAACTCTTCCTTCCCGGGATAATCTGTCGCCTTAAAGTTTACCGTCATTCGCGATTAAACTTTATGCATTCGCAGAGCGCTCGAATGTTTCGTGCACAATAAACTGCGAAGTTTCAGCTGCGACGAGCTTGCAACGGAAGAAAAATGTTTCGACATCTTTCTTTATAAATTGGCTCTTGGGAACTCGAATCTCCTTTTAACCTCCTAGCTGTGCGTGGCGAGTATCTTGTCGCGGAATCGAAGTAGTTACTCGCCGTTCGCGTTAAAATTTTTCGAAGTATTGCGTCCTGGAATATTTTCGGTCCAGAACGAAATGCAGAAGACAAACAAAATTGAAGTGTGGTCGGTGTGAGTAATAAAATATTTCCAAATGTGTAGGGCCCGCTTTAAAAATCGATCTTTTTAACTTCCCGATTTTATAGGGAAGTTATTGTAATGACCCCGAAAATCGGAAATCGATTTTTTAGCAGATCTTCACGTTTCATGGTCATTGCAGTCATTTTAGACTATTTTCAGCAAAATGTTCGTATGTGTGTGTGTGCGTATGTATGTTTGTATGTTATCAAATTTTTCGTTAACGTTTTCGGAGAAAGTAACAACGCGATCAGAATGATGATAGAGCTGATTAGATTTTGGTCCATTTTGGTCAAGTAGTTTTTTATTTTTTTAGTTTTTTAACTTCCCGATTTTATAGGGAAGTTATTGTAATTACCCCGAAAATCGAAAATCGATTTTTTAGCAGATCTTCACGTTTCATGGTCATTGGAGTCATTTTAGACTATTTTCAGCAAAATGTTCGTATGTGTGTGTGTGTGTGTGTGTGTGTGTGTGTGTGTGTGTGTGTGTGTGTGTGTGTGTGTGTGTGCGTATGGCCGTTTCTATGTAATCAAATTTTTCGTTAACGTTTTCTGAAAAAGTAACAACGCGATCAGAATGATGAATGATGCAATCGATGTTCCCCGCTGTAACTTAGAGCTGATTAGATTTTGGTCCATTTTGGTCAAGTAGTTTTTTAGTTTTTTTCGAAAGGAGTTTATTAAACATTGCAATTTATACGAAAGGCGTATCCACCGAAGAAGTAAACGTAACTATATATATATATATATATTTAGACATATTTAAAAAAAAATTTTTTTTTATAAAATTAAAAAAAAAATTTTTTACAAAATTAAAAAAAAAATTTTTCTTGTTTTTTTTAATTAAAAATACTTTTTTTCCAATTATGCAACTAATGCTAATGTAACCGCTTACAATAATCGAAAATTATTCCAATGCAAGAGTGAGTTAATCATCGCCGAGAATACATTTTCAAAGAATATCGATGAAAGTACAAAAACATTTATATTACAATCTTTAAATAAACAATCAGTTCAAAACGAATTGTGAACTGAGATTAAATTGAAAATTAATATAAAATATATGATAATTAATAACATTGATGTTGAAGACGGATTGGTTAATGGAGCATGCGGAATATTAAAATTTATTACTTTTCAACAAAATACTAAAATTCCGTCTATATTGTGGTTAGATTTTCAATTGGCCATAGTAGGAGTGAAAGTAAGAACTCGTTATCGTGATTATATGAAAAATGCAAATATAAATCAAAATTTAACACCAATAATAAAAAAATATCGAATCAAGTAAATATTTCGAGTGAAGAAAAATAAGAAATCACACGTAGTCAATTTCCAGTGGTTCCTGCTGAAGCGATTACGATTCATAAAAGTCAGGGACAAACATACGAGAAAGTATGTATGGATTTTAAAACATCAGAAATACGAACTTTACAAATGTTTATGTAGCACTGAGCAGAGTTTCAAAATTGAGCGGTTTATATATTTTAAGAAAATTTAAATTAATAGTATCGAAGAAAACCAAGATCAATACTGCAAACTCGGATAATGATGAGTTGTATCGTTCGCAAAAAACTAATTAAGACAATTTATTTTGTAACATTAGTATGCTATAACAAGGAACCAAGCGAGCAACGAGCATACGATATTGGTTTAATGCGACGCCATATAGCAAACATTTTGATAAGTAGAAAACTATTGAATTTCCCTGAAAACGTATAATCTTCTCAAAACGTACACTTAATAAATAATAATAATAATATACAGCAACTAACGAATCGGGAAGTTCTTTGTGTGGCTCGTGGAGAGTCACACACAAAATGAGACATTAATAGCTGTGGGCCCTACTAGCCATGCATACCACTAACATTCTCGCAAGAGCAGTCCTGCCCGCGAGCTCGCGAAGCGAGCGAGCAACAACAACCCTACTCGCGAGCGAGCGAAGCGAGCGAGCAACAATAGCCCTCTAGTTCTTTTTGGTTTTACGTCGCTTTTTCAGCTGCTATGGTTATTAAGCGACGGGACCTACAGTTTTTATTAAATAATCCCAATTATCGATCGTAAATGTTCAATATCTAATTTAATAATGCTTTCGGCGCTACCGTTTCGATCAATTAATTGCTCGAAATTTCTAGATTTATTAATTGATCGAAACGGTAGCGCCGAAAGCATTATTAAATTAGCTTTTATTAAGGTGGATTCCGAACCACCTTGGACACCACAGTTTTAAAATGGCAGAAGGAATATTTCCATTTCAATAAAAATCGATCTGCACGGCTAAGAGGTTAGGAAATCCTGCGGTAGAGTGAAAATCAGGTTTGCGATTTACATGTACAATTGTATACGCACGAGGGCTCGTAAAATATGAAAACCACGGACGCTTTCAATTTAGTAGATTGTAAGAACGGGAATTTTTGCTCCTGTCCGCCTGCGCTAATTGCATTCAACGGTATCGGGGCGAAAGAACAGAATTTTTCATTCCATTATGGCGCGGAAGCCCCGGTGTCCGCCATCAACCTTTCATTCCCGTAACAAGCCGCGATACCGAGTGAGTTTTTCTGTTTGTTGATAATACGCGATTCCGCGGCGGAAACTTTCACGATGGAATATCCGCGGAGACTGTAGCCGTGCGGCCACGGCTAACTTTCCTCCTGATTATCCGGCGAATGCAAAGGGTTAATTGCGATCCGCTGCTATCCCCGGTTAAGCGTAAAATAAAATTCATAATTGCGTTCTCGTTTCCGCTCCCATTAGGCCGCGTTTCATTTCTTTGCGACCCGACGCGGCGACGCCTGTCAGCGTTGCGCAAGAGAATCTCGGACTCTCGCACAGGCTTTGCGAATATTACTTTCGTCGTTTCCCCGGTAATAAAGTCTGTTGTTTTTGCAGTGTCTTTTAACATACTCTCTGACATATATACAAGTGAATGGACAGATTGAGCTACATGTTCCCGTGGCCATGCTTCAATGATTCTTATTATTCTAGAGCTAAGTGGATTATTTATGGCCAGAAAGGGTACGAAATGCTTGCGCGTTGAGTACGCGTGATTGAAATGATTCTTTTCATTTCAGGGGTCATTCAAACATGACACGAAGAATGTTGTCGTGAAAGCGTGAATATGATCAGAATTATTCGAACGTTGTACGAGGTTTGATAAACAAATACGCGGAATTTGTAAATTTCCTGGGCTGCATAAGTCCAATTGCTTCAATGTTTTTTTTCTTGTTGTGTCGATACAGTTGTCCTTAAATTGTGGTATAACCGGTCAAGGAGTAACATCGTCGAAGAAGTAGTATCGGCACGTACCCCATTCAAGAGTATGCGAACGATTGCGTGAGTCATCGAATGGGTTAGGTCAGCGCGCGTATGCACCGGCGAGGAAGGAACAGAAAATCGTGCGAAATGAATGTTGCCGTGGAGTGCATAAGCTGTCGGCGCGCAAACGGCAGGAATCATAGTCACGCCGGGTGCACGAGCACCGGAGAGAGTGGTATCGATTATCAGATGAAAATAGGACAACCGGCACGATTTACAGATAGTCGCTAGTTAAGAAGAAGCAAGGTACGTATACGGACAGGTACCGTTTGATTGGGCGTATCGGGCGAGCATAGGTGGTAACGATAACAGTTACCGTTATGGTCTATTCAGTGCCCTTCTCTACGAAGTGTTGCAGTATTCCGAGCGCCTCCACACACCGTCGAGGATCGTTATTGCACCGGGAGGAATTTCCTTCCCGACGTATAGTTACACGCGTTACGATTCACGAGGCCCGAGACACACCGGGAAACACCTCGAACCCAGCCGTTTCCAACCCGCGTACACCGACGGATATACTTTATTTACGATCGCAGTTCCCGCCAAACGTATCGGACCCTATATCCTTTCGCTGCCCCCCACTCCCGTCGTTTTTTTATGTTTCATCCTCGACGAACGGTCGCCATCATTGTCGAGTAGAAAGACTTTTACGCGGACCTTACGACGGTCCGCTGAATGTGGAATTCGAGATGATGGCACTGGCTGTAATTCGTAGAATCCCGGGTTACAGAGACATACAGCTTCGATGGAGAAACTTAAGGCGCTCCTCAGATCGCCCTCTACATCGGGACGCTGATCCGAGGCCTGTTAGACTTGTGAATCGCTAGAATCGTAGTGATGTAGTGAAAACTTCTACGGCGATTGCATACATGTCCGTTTCTCGCTCGCTCGGCTAAACTCGGCTCCCCCGAATTTAAGGTGAAGTGCCCTAAGTCTGGACAGTCCAAAAGTGATACCTAAATCTGGACAATTGAATTTTCATAGTAAAATCAGTAATTAAGAGATTAAATAATTATATTATGTATTCTGAGGCCTTAGCTACAAGTAGGTGTGAATATTATTTCATTAAGACATCAATTGAAATTTAAAAATGAATTCAAAGTTCATCTGAAAACAGTATACAAAATAGTCTATTTACATGCGAATCATGTGCATTTATAGTTGGAACTTTTGTTAGAAAAAAAGATATAATTTAAGCCCTCGGACAAAAAATAATTATCACGCATAATAATATTGATATTTTAAAATAAATTGGCAATCAAACTTAACGTAAATAATAATTATTAATCCAAATATTAGATGTCCAAGATTAGGACTGTTTTTAAATATAAGTACTCCATACTGGAACGCGATGACAGTAGCTGTCCCACTCTAAGCTTATACGCAATGTGCTTACGCCTGAAGCCGGACACGTGTTTGTGAATAAAATCAACGCATTGTTTGCAAATTATTTAACTACATGTACGTATAATTAGTCTTCTATTAGCTTGAATAACGTATGTAGAAAATGTATTCCGGTTGTGACGTTAATAATACTTTATGTTTACATCTTAAATCTATCAGTATTACTACCTAATCTTAAAAGTTGTATTATGACAAATTTTATTAAAACAGTAAATGAAAATAAATATATATTTGGTTAAATAATACAATACTATAATCTATGATAAGAATACTACATATTACGCAAAGCATCTTCTATTCGTCATGCGCAACAGCGCCCCCAACCAACGTTTTAGGTTATGTTCGCTCGATCAACTCGTAAATTGAATTTGTCCCGACATAGGCTTTACTTCTGTCCAGGTACTAGCTTAGATTGGATTTAATATGTCCAACTATAGGTTTGAATTATTCTTGTTAATACAATTAAGATATTAACCTAAACAATGATTTTTAACTTCCCGATTTTATAGGGAAGTTATTGTAATTACCCCGAAAATCGAAAATCGATTTTTTAGCAGATCTTCACGTTTCATGGTCATTGCAGTCATTTTAGACTATTTTCAGCAAAATGTTCGTGTGTGTGTGTGCGTATGGCCGTTTCTATGTAATCAAATTTTTCGTTAACGTTTTCAGAAAAAGTAACAACGCGATCAGGATGATGAATGATGCAATCGATGTGCCCCGTCGTAACTTAGAGCTGATTAGATTTTGGTCCATATTGGTCAAGTAGTTTTTTAGATTCTTAGTTTTTTTTCGAAAAGAGTTGATTCTACAATGCAATTTATAAGGGAGGACGAATATTTTCCACCAAAGTACCAAACGCAATTACATAAAAAAAAATTTTTTTCTTAATTTTTTTTATTCTTAAATTTTTTCTTAAAATTTTTTTTTAGATTAAAAAAAATTTTTTTTTAGATTTAAAAAAAATTTTTTTTTTAACTGATGCTAATGTTACCGCTTGGAATAATCGAAAGTTATTCCAATGCAACAGTGAATTTATCATCTCTACTCCCAAGAATACATTTTGGGAGAATATCGATAAAGTACAAAAAAAAACGATGTTAGCGATGTTGGCGAAGGAGTAACGAATCGGGAAGTTCTTTGTGTGACTCTTGGAGAGTCACACACCAAATAAAAAACATTAATATCAGTAGGCCCTACTAGCCATGCGTATCACTAACCCTCTTGCAAGAGCAGTCCTACCCGCGAGCTCGCGAAGCGAGCGAGCAAAAACAACCCTACTCGCGAGCGAGCGTAGCGAGCGAGCAACAATACCCCCTAGTTTTATTTTAAATTACTTTACAAACTCTGAACTGTATGTTAAAACTCTTAAGAAATTGTTTTTGTTTATTTAAAGTGATAAAATTTAAAATAGAAAAACATGCTGTCCAGGCATAGGGCACTTCACCTTATCCGAATAGCGTTTCATCTCGGAGCGTGACGGAGCAAACTTATTCACTGTCCAGCTCTCTCTACCAGCACTGTGTACCACTGTGCGGTACTGATTTAGCACAAAGAGAATAGGTTACACTAATCCGGAGAGGTTCTATTATTAAAGTTACATTAATTATTTAATTAATGCTCTCTCTAATTGATCAGTGAGACTTTCCGAACGCAGAATATCCCGTGAATCTATCTGCATTAAAATGTGCAGACAAGAAATTGTGGCTTCATTTTGGAATGTGAGTGTAAGCAATTCGAGGAACAGTTTAGTACGAATCGATATTAATCCGAGGGTCAGTCCTTATGTATCTGAGTGTCGAAGTGGACTATGTTATTCCGATATATTATGAACTATTTCTTGTCGAAACTGTTCTATCAAAATCGATTTCGAGTAATGAAGAATTTCATCGAGATAGAAGCGATAAGATCCGTTTTCCCTTTTACACAATTCTCACTCTCCAATACGGGCTAAGAAAACGAGATTCGGGGCGATCGATGAGGATGGTTTACTATGTACAGGATGTTTCATAGAACGTGGAAATGGCTTCATGAACGACTACCGCGTTGTACGTACTGAAACGACAAGCTTCTGTGCTCCATTTATATTCAAGCTTACTATTATGTAAAAGTTATTATTATAACAAATCACATCGGTATCCGCAGATAAGGAAGACAAAACTTGTCCATGTCTAACTAGTGTTTCTAAAATTCACGCTACCTCTCAGGAAATATTCCCTGGGCTGCTCTTTACTTTACCGGACTCAAAATTTGTAACTTTCTCCTGTAAATTATGATGTATTTGGTATGTAATCCAATAGATTTGTACCCGGGGCGGCTGCAGATCGAAGTTTCGATCCTGTAGGATCAATGGTTCAGAAGTTACGCTTGTTTAAAGTTGAGCAGCCTGCAGTGTTTTTGACAGGTGAGAGCGCCGCCATATTGGTTTGTAGTGAAGGTCGCGCGCCGTTTACCGAGTTTGTTGGTAATTAGGTCGGGGGGGGGGGGGCAGGGGGAGTGGGAAGGATTGATGGTTCTGCTTTTAAACCAATATGGCGGCGCCCTTACCTGTCAAAAACACTGCAGATTTCTCAACTTTAAACAAACATAACTCCTGAACCATTGATCCTACACGATCGAAACTTCGATCTGCAGCTGCCCCGGGTACAAATCTATTGGATTACGTACCAAATACATCATAATTTATAGGAGAAACGCAGAAATTTTGAGCCTGGTAAAGTAAAGTTTACCGACTCCCTGCATTGATTGTCATAAATGATGATGCAGGTTTATCCGATCCTAAATGATCCAATCCTTTTCCAAAATTTCTACAACCCAAATGAATCTCCTTGGTTTGCTCAACAAAATTTTGATGACCACATTAAAAGGGGTTTTATATCCACAGTAAACCGTATCAGGGCCAATCATTATAATCTCGCTACCTCTCTGTATCGAGTTAATATTGTTAGCGACCCTAGTTGTAAGTGTAGTTATAGCTCCGAGGACTTAGATCATGTCTTATGGCTCTGTTGTCTTTATGACTCCCAAAGAATTAAATTAGTTAATAAGTTGCGTAAAATTAAGTTTTTTCTACCATTAAATAGCGGACATTTTCTTTGCTAAACCTAATGTTAAAGCCTGTGAATATATCTTTCAGTTTTTAAGCGACTGCAATCTACATCTATAGAGCGATTATTAACCCTTTGCACTCCGTTGTCCCCTCTGAGGCACCACTAAAAATTGCTGTACCATTATTCGAAATATTATTTACATTATGAAATATATCGGTATCTAATCAATTACTAAACATTTTCGTATTGTATGAGGTATTACACCAATTTCATATCCATAAAATTGCATAAATCATAGGGAATGGAAATATTCTAGATCGGAAGAAATGCTTAATTTTCCAGTTAAAATAACTCGGAGTGCAAAGGGTTAAGTCTGTCATTGTACACTAACTGTAAGACTACTGTAAAACATGGTTAAAGCTGAAATAAACCTATAATAGGTTTCAGTGGCTCAATAAAAAAAAAAGAAAAAATGATCCAATCCTAAATCTCGGTCCGCACGTTATGAAGCAGCCTGTACATACGCTGGTCTATATAACCGTGTGTACGTGTGTTGCAAGTTTCCGAGGTTTCCATGGCGAGGATCTACTGGACCCTTCGGCACCTTCCTGGCGAATCACAATTTTACCTATAACCTCACGTGCCATTTGAAGCGTATCCATGGGACCATGCTAACAAAGATAAGAATGCATCTGCTCCGAGGCATCGAAATGCCCGAAGGGTGAGAAGGAGGAAGAAATCGTACCCCCATGTAATTTATTACGCCTGGCCGATGCTTGATTTAATTTCCCGTGCGGCTACCGACCAGCTAAAAGCCGCGGCCACTCGGATCGCGGAACGGTAATTATCCGGCTTGTCTTGTTGTAGTACTCGGCCAGTGACTCATTTCATAACCTTGAAGCCGGTGATAAGATTCACCAATGATAAGATACGCCGGCTATGAATCGCTAAGGGGATTCGCTCATGTTATTGCTGGCCGCCTCGCGTACTACCATTTTATCGCTACACATTTCGGAGCCGAAGTGCTTGTTAATCTACCGATCCGGACAGTGTCAAATGTCAATAAACGAAACGCGATAACATTCCTATAATGCTCATTTTATAAACACTCCGGAGTTACGTTCACTTCAAGCTAAATACTGTACGAATTTTCTCAAAATTTTGACAACACGCTGGACGTTGGTTAGGCTGTTAAGTGGCTGACATAGAAAATCTTTACATTGATCGTAAGAAGTGGGGGGATAGATCAAAATGTATTGGGTTTTTCAATAGTTTTAATAAGGCGATGATAATATGAATTTTGCATTTGATTTATTTTTAATAACAACATCGTTCGTTCATAAGAGAAGTGACACACTCAATATTATATTTATAAAAAACGTATAATAATAATCAAAATAATGATCAAAATAAAAATGTCCTGCAGTGAGTGTGGGAAGCATTAATAAAATAAAAATTGATTTCACCCCTTAATGACTTTGTTACATTAAAAACAACATTAAAATATTCTTGAATTTTTTAATCCTTTACTGTTTTGTATTTCACCAAACCAATTTCATTTATAACTAATGTACATGACAATTAACCCAGTATCTAAATAACAACAATTTATTTTATATTTCTAAATTTGGAATTTTCGGTAATTTTCAAATGGCTCTCCTGTAAAATTTCCTATTTTTCACATATGTCACTTTTCTTATGAATGAACACGTGCAAGGTGCTCGAGTTGGGTCACGCGATATGTCCTCAATGTGTAATTGATTCCTATCGGTAGCATGAAATGCGATAATAAGAGCAATTATACTAGAATAAATAGGTGAGACAAAAGGGGAACGGCAAGTCACTACCTGTCACGGATTAGTGACAAGCTGTTGGCCGTCTCTCTAAGCCATCCTTTTATTATGTCATACAACAATGGTTTATATTCCACGAGTGTAATGTCCGGTTTCATTTTCACGCTTCTTACGTTACGACGTAACGCGATACGCCAGGGTGTACCTGGTTGCTTACGGCACGACATCCGCGTACATACAGGTATGCGCACCGTGAAACACGAGAGTGCGTGGTGTCCATTAAAAGTGTTGAAACGCGTGCGGATGGATCGTACGGCTCATTGTACCCCGTCAATCGACACTTTCACCGAAAAATTTATAGAGAATATTGAATATAGTCGACGAAAACAATTTCGTTCATACACTGTAATCAAATTGTAGGAATTTTTATAATCATCTATGGCGATCAACAATTTGCAAGAAGAGGTACTGTTGCTCGTTTGAGGTTCATTGTACCCCGTCAATCGACACTTTCACCGAAAAAATTTATAAAGAATATAGTCGACGAAAACAATTTCGTTCATACACTGTAATAAAATAATTTGTGAGAATTTTTGTAGCAACCTATGGCGATCAACAATTTTCAATGTTGCTCGATTGAGGTTCATTGTACCCCGTCAATCAACATTTTTATCGAAAAATTTATGGAGAATATACATAGTCGAAAAAAACAATTTCGTTCATACACTGTAATCAAATTGTAGGAATTTTTATGGTCATCTATGGCGATCAACAATTAGCAAGAAGAGGTACTTTGCTCGTTTGAGGTTCATTGTACCCCGTCAATCGACATTTCCACCGAAAAATTTATAGAGAATATAGTCGACGAAAACAATTTCGTTCATACACTGTAATAAAGTAATTTGTGAGAATTTTTGTAGCAACCTATGGCGATCAACAATTTTCAATGTTGCTCGATTGAGGTTCATTGTACCCCGTCAATCAACATTTTTATCGAAAAATTTATGGAGAATGCACATAGTCGACAAAAACAATTACGTTCATACACTGTAATAAAATTGTAGGAATTTTTATAGTCATCTATGGCGATCAACAATTAGCAAGAAGAGGTACTGTTGCTCGTTTGAGGCTCATTGTACCCCGTCAATCGACACTTTCACCGAAAAAATAGAGAATATAGTCGACAAAAACAATTTCGTTCATACACTGTAATCAAATAATTTGTGAGAATTTTTGTAGTCATGTATGGCAGAGTTGGGCATTAATCAATTGAGACTTTAATCAAGATTGATTGATGTGTACGATTGAAAAAGGTAATCATTGGAAAATGGATGATTGATTCAATCGGTTGATGAAGTTAATCGTCAATCGTTGATTAAAAAAAGAAATCGTCGAGAAATCGTAGACTGATCTAATCAGTTGTTGAAGTTAATCGCCATACGGGCTAATTCATAAATTGTGGTAAGGAGGGAGAGAGAGAGACAGAGAGCGGAGATGGAGAATTGACAGAAATATGATTCCGTATTTCATTTCGAAATTTCAGCAGTTAATCAATCATCCGATTGACTATTACAAATGAAAAGAATGTAATCGTTAACCGCAACTAACGACTAAAGTAGGAGTTCAATCGTTAATTGCGATTAACGATAGATGTAGGAATTATGTCTCCATGTTTCGTTTATATATTATATAATTATTCAATCGGATGAGTTCAACGTTTTAAGACAGCATTAAATTGAAACATGGTGGACGTGCTGTAGATCACTAACGCAATTACAAAGTGTATTGTATAAAGGTCATTTTCTGTCTCCTTGTTTCGTGTATCTATTATATAATTATCCAATCGGATAGAAGTAGAAATTATTCGTCAATCGTTGATTAAATTTTTTCCCAACTCTGATCCATGGCGATCAACAATTTGCAAGAAGAGGTATTGTTGCTCGTTCGAGGTTCATGCTGGCCTAACAAACAGAGACGTACGGCGAAGCCGGGAAGATTTCTTGTCCGAATAAGTGACCAGTGGGATCCATTCGAGCGGCAGTAAATATCACGGGGGCGGAGGATCCTGATAAAAATAAATCGTGCGAAATGCGTATTGATTAGAAAAAGAAGAAAAAAAAGATACATACGGAGGGAGCGAGAGGAGGCGGCCGTTTGTCCATTTAACGGCGAAGATCCTGACAAAAGGTCTACAAGCCTGATAGAACGAGGCGGTGGCGGAGGCGGAGGCGACGGAGGATAAGAGGATCGGAAAGTAATGGAAGCCCGGCCACTAAATCTGCGGGTAAACAGGTATCGGAGCCCGGTGCTTCTCGCGGGAATTTCGAATGTTTATAGTGACGCGAGTCCCGTAACGCTATAACCATGAGAGCAGAAGTATGTTACCCACGATGCTCCGACTCCGACTGATCGACTTCAACCTCGTGCCATGGTCAAGGTCTTGGGAATCTTTTTCTGACATTGCCATCGACTATCGATACCGAATCGAACGCTTCCCCCGACGGTCGTGCATATCTTTCTGCGGAGTTTATTCTCGCCCCGGCGCGGCACTCGCGCGGGCTGCAAATAAGTTTTCTTTTTTGGTACTGCTCTGCGCGCTGACCTTGACTCGACTTAGAGCTTGCACTCGCTCTATCTCACCGCTGCAACGTGCATCTCGTGGAATTTTGCTCCGGGGAACTGAACGCGTTGTCGTAGATGCAGTGCAAAGTACCTTTTATTCCAGTAAACTGCGTCTCTATTAACACTTTTCCAACTGGCTTTTTTTCTCTAATGTTTTATACTCCCTCTGTCCCATAATAATAGTAGCAAGCGAATATTTAAACGGGAATTATCGGCGAATGCAGACCGTAATTTATGTTGTAGCGCAAAATTGCGAAGCCTTCAATCGAAATCAACGTTTCACATCTGTCATTTGTTTTGACACAGTCTTCACTATTTGTTAATTTCATCCGCTGATCGAAATCAATTGTTTTATTTCAGTTGAATATCAACTCATTGTAAAAGTAAGATAAAAAAAAACAAGTTATGCTGGAAGGAATGAAGAACGATGGCTCCAATAATTTCAAGCTCACGCATATAGGGAAAGCAAAGGTTCGCAGCCAAGGGATCCTACCTACAAGTTTAAAATGCAGTAACGAAATTATTGAAAAATCCAGAAACTATCTGAACACTCGAAATAAAAATTAGGAGTGATATTTTTAATTTATTGTTTAATGTAATCTAGTTTTTTCTATAATAAAGGTTGCGTTCTATATTTATTTTCTTTTGCTACTATTATTATGGGACACATTAAATTCATCAACTGCTACTATTATTATGGAACAAATTAAATTCATCAACTGCTACTGTTATTATGGGACAAATTAAAGGTAAGACTTAGAAACCCCCCCCCCCTCCCTTCCTTTTGACATGTGACATATGTCATTCTATTCGTTTTAACATGCTGAACACAAAATGTAAGTGTCATTTTTAGCTGAAATGAATAATTTAAAAAAAAATCAAAAATTCCATTCAATTGTCTTTTCCGCTTAACTAAGGAATTTTCGGTAAGATATGAAGCTTTACATAATTATTTTTCATTATATTATCGCATTTGATAGTTACACAAATTGGTAGTGGTTTCAGTTGATTTTATATTCATCATCGTACGTTTTAAAAAGTTCTGACGGTATATACAGTGAGTCACAAAATTATTCGCTCACTCGGTAATGCGGCAAAGATATACGAAATAATCAGACAACGCAGGGTATTTTTCAATTTTTTATTTGGATATACATAGCTCAAAGTTTAATTCAACAGAATCGTAAAAGAAAATTGCGAAATTTTCATTTATTATTAGAGAAATATGAGTTTTAAGAAATCTTGACCGTTTTTCACACCACAAAATTATTCGCTCACGCCACGAAATCCACTGAAACAAATGCAATTTACAAACTCTGAGAGGCATTTGTTTCTGATAGTTGCTAAAGAGAGTCAGTATAACGTAAACATTCGCTCAGTAAGGATCTATTTTCATCTATTTCTTTGATTTTCAAGAATTCGTTACAATGAGTAGAAAAAGTAAAGAAACTAGTCTAGCGATTAGGGAAGTTATAATTTTTCATTGGGAAAGTGGAAAATCCATCAGAGAAATTGGAAATATCGTTTGTAGAAGTTATTCAACAGTACGTTATATTATAAAACGGTACGAAGAAGAAGGACGAATAATAAACAAAGCTGGCCGTGGTAGGAAAAAGATATTGAATACCTCGGAAGAGCGTTTTGTTGTGAGAGAAGTTAAAGGAAATCCGAAAATAAGTGCTCCCAAAATCAATACAAGTTTGAAAAATTTTAGTGAAAAAGAAGTTTCCGATGAAACAGTACGAAGAGTGTTGCGAAAGAACGGGTACAACGGCCGCGTAGCAAGAAGAAAGCCTTACGTAAGCGAAATTAATAGGAAGAAAAGGGTAGAATTCACAAAAAAATACATCACAAAGCCCCCTGAATTTTGGAACAATGTGATATTTTGCGACGAGAGTAAATTTAATATTTGGGGCTCTGACGGTCATCAAAAAGTTTGGCGAAAATCAAACGCGGAGATGGATCCCAAAAACCTGTGTAGCATAGTCAAGCGTGGTCATGTGATGGTTTGGGGTTGCATTAGTTATCACGGTGTTGGGAAATTGCAGATGATTGAGGCTACCATGGATAAAATAATGTACATGGATATCCTAAAAAAAATTTGAAGCCAAGCGCGGAAGTAATGGGGATTTCAGAAGTGTTTCACTTCTACCAGGACAACGATCCCAAACATAAATCGAGATTGGTACAGGAATGGTTACTGTATAACTGTCCCAAAATAATGCAAACCCCGCCTCAATCTCCCGACTTGAATCCTATCGAGATGGTATGGAACATGCTGGACACCAAAATTCGTAAACATTCAATTACGAATAAAAAAGAGTTACAAAGCAGATTACAGGAGGAATGGCCAAAAATAGACAAAAAATATTTGGAAACATTAATAGAATCAATGCCCAAACGTCTCGCAGAAGTCATAAGACAAAAAGGATATCCCACCAAATATTAATATTGTTATAATAATAGTTAATCTAAAATGAGCGAATAATTTTGTGGCGTGAAAAACCGTCAAGATTTCTTTAAACTCATATTTCTCTAATATTAAATGAAAATTTCGCAATTTTGTTTTACGATTCTGTTGAATTAAACTTTGAACGATGTATATCCAAATAAAAAATTGAAAAATACCCTGCGTTGTCTGATTATTTCGTATATCTTTGCCGCATTATCGAGTGAGCGAATAATTTTGTGACTCACTGTAGACCGTTCAACGAACGTAGTCATATATTTGTAGAAACAGTTGACGAATGGTCGCATCGTGTTGACGCACACGCACAGCACGGACGTGCACGTATACACAAAATTCAATGTGTGGTAACTGCAGTTTTTCACGAATATCTCGAAAACTATTCATTTCAGCCGAAAATGACACCTACATTTTGTGTTCAGCATGTCAAAACGAATAGAATGACGTATGTCACATGTCGAAAGGAAGGGGGTGGGGGGGTTTCTAAAGTTCAGCCCAAATTTTCATTAACTGCTACTGTTCTTATGGGACAAAGGGAGTACTTTTCAAGAAATTATGATTTTGTCTCACGTTTTAGCTGTAGGTCATTTTCACGCAATGCATCTTTACGTGAGAAGTACGAAAAGGACCCAGCTGCTTCCAACCACGGGAAAAACGTTACTTTCATAAAATTATAAATTATGAAGGATTAAACCGCTATCCCTCTAGATTATGGAATGCCAGAGATACAATATGCGAAACTCAAAATTAGGAATTTGAAGGACTTGTAGCTCATTAAAACGATGATTGCGTCTTAAGGTAACCAGCGAACGTGCTTCAACGTAGACAGACCGAGAGGCTTCACATTAAGATTCCGGATAAAGGGTAGATGCCATGTTAACTGTAGAAAGTGAAACGTGCAGTATGCAAATTGATCATACCGATCGGCGTAAACTTAATCTGTTAAGCTCCTCCGCACGATGCACCTTTCCCACGCGTGTTAATTGAAAATCCATGTGATCCAACATACTTACGCGGTTTACCGAGATAAAATTGTTTAAGCAACAAATACGGGCTCTTAAGAAATCCGCGAAGCTCGAAGTAAGTAAAAACGTCTACTCCTTTCTGAATTGTTAAGATGCTTTTACGTAGGAAGGTACATAGAGCGGATGCATGAAGTATTTACACGCTTGATTCGCTATACGTATAAAATAGATGCGCCACGTTCTTCAGGAAGATGATGCTCTTAGAGAGCACGATCGAGAAGGAAAAAGCTAGACTGCGGGATTTATATGGAAAATACTAAGAAATAGGATTCTAAATAACAATGTATTTCTTCCTTTACTCATAACTTTTGTAATGAAATTTTTAAGTTTACCGTGTTGCCCAGCCAAGAGCTTTAACCCTTTGCACTCGGAGATATTTTAACTCGAAAATTAAACATTACTTCCAGCCCAGAATATTTCCATAATAATATTTCCATTCTCTTTGATTTTTTAAATTTGATGGATATGAAATTGGTGAATACCCCATGCAATGCCTAGATGTTTAGTAATTATTAATATTTAATAACGTGAACTTGCCTACCATCCCCGGTAAATGTTCTATCCGGAGTACCTCAAGGCTCCCATCTGGGGCCTCTACTATTTATAATGTTCATTAATGATTTAACCAACATTTTTCAACACTGTTACTTTCTCCTATTTGCTGATGATTTAAAAATCTTTAAAATCATCTCGTCCCGGGAAGATGCTTCCAGATTACAGACAGACCTGGATCGTTTCTGCGACTGGTGTCACAGGAACGGTATGGATCTCAACATTAATAAATGCCATATTATGTGGTCTTCCCGTCGTTCTGTACCTCTTATATATCCTTACCGTCTTAATGACTGTATTCTCTCCTCAATAACAGAAGTTAAAGACTCAGGAATTCACTTCTCCTCTACCTTAGACTTTTCCAACCATTTTTATCACATTGTCAACTCCGCTTCAAGAATGCTCGGTTTCATACTTCGTTTTTCCTCAGATTTTCATTCAATCCACACACCTAGGTTGTTATATATTACCCTTGTCCGTCCCGTTAGAATATGCTTCAATTATATCGTCTCCGAATAGCGTTAAATATCAAATCATGCTAGAGAGAGTGCAGCATAAATTCCTCAGGTTTTGTGCATATAAGACAAACAACCCAATGTCAATCTCTGATCATAACTACTCAAGAATATTAAACACAGTCAACCTGGAAACATTATCCGATCGAAGGAAGGTTTCCGACCAGAGCTTTATCTTTAATCTGTTAAATAATAATATAGATTGTCCAGCACTCCTGGGGCAAATAAATTTCTATGTACCTGAACGAGTTTTGAGAATAAGAGCAGGATTTCAAACAATGAAATCCAAATCCTCATATGGAGTAATAAATCCCATAAATCGCATTATTGCTAGCTCTAACATATTTTATAACAATATTGATTTTTTTAATGGCTCGTTACAGGTATTCAAAACAAAATTGCGCAATACTATTTGTTAAGGATGTTCTGGAGGTACAATGGGAGACAAAAGTACAAGAAATTCGAAATCCATCAATACATGGCAATGAAAGCCATTCACGAGTATATTTTGCATTAAACTTTTGCGAATACTGTACCCTCTGTAGCTATATTCAGTGGTCTACACTTGTCGCGTTTCCATGCTAGTGAGAGACAACACGATAAATTTGACGTTTTGTAACAGTTTATAATTTTTTTGCTCTGTAACTGTTTAGTGAATCCTAATAAATTTTGAACATAATTAATTACATAATTTTTACTACATATAAAAAAAAATTGGAGTTTCTAGTTGCGTTTTTTCAAGGTTTAAATAGGGTTTGAAGTGGATTTTTATGAATTCTCCATAAGAAGACGTGTTAAAATGAGCAAACTTTAAGTTGCTATAATTCTTAAACGGTGCAGTGAATCGAACCCAAACTTTGGTAATTGCATTAATTTAGTAAGAATTATATCTGGTCAAATTTTCAAAAATTTTGTTGCGTTTTTATATACTTCCAGAACATCCTTAATCGTACCTGTATTTGTTTACTTTTGCGCGGTCCATTATTATGTAAATTTTAAGTTAAGACCTTTGTTAAGTTTTCTTTTTGTTTTTATCAGTTATACTGTAAAAAACTGTGTACATTTGTATAAAAGGACCTTGGTCCGTACATAATATATAATAATAATAATAATATTTTGAATAAAGGTACAGCAACTATAAGTGGCGCCTCGGAGTCGCCATTCGAGTGCTAAGGGTTAATTTGTTCAGCAATGGAAGCGAACGTCGAGCTAGGAGAACGAATAACAGAGCAATGAGACAAACCGGGGCACGGGCCGTGCATTAATCCGAGGCGCGTCGCGAAAAACAACGGAAACGTGTCATCAAATCGTATTTCAAACGGGGAACGGCATTCAATAATTTCGCACGTCGCCGAGCGATGTTATCTCGTTACGGAACTCCACTTTTTTCGCAACAAATATAATTCATCCCGGCCGGCAGGATGCCGATCGAATTAAAAAGGGACTACGTTGAACGATGATTGGCTCAGTTTCAACTCGAGACGGCCGAGGATCGTAAACGTTGTCAGTTCCCCGGCTCCCGATTTGTTTACGGTCGGATGAAGTAATTTCGCGAGCAACGTTCTCCCCTGAAATTGTTGCCCGCCGAACGATTTCGGAATCTCGGAACGCGCGTCGAGGTATGGTTCTCTCTCTCACTTTTCGAGGCGCCGTCAAGGCGGACTCTCCGCGTAGATGAAAAAGAGGGTGGCAGGCCTCCACCTCTTCCTCTTTTCCCCTCTTCTTATTCTTCTTCCCGTCGTTCTCTTCCTCGTGTTCGCGCGAAGAAAATAATCGGTGTGCAGCCACGTAACCGACGGCATAATTACATGGACGTAAACGTATGCAAAGATATTTCACAGGGCAAGCGTGCCGCGATACTCGTGCACGCGCGTTCACTCTTCAAAAGCAACGGAAAGAGAGGAGCCGAGAGAAAGAGGGAAGGCAAGAGAAAGAGAGAGAGAGGAGAGGGAGAGTCGTTCGACCTTTCTCCGCTTGACAAAAAACGTAAAATTAAAGGTCGAAAATTGCGGTGCACCGAACGACCGACGGACCGCCCCTCGCTGCCACTTAACCACCTCGTAAGGATCCAAGGATATCGTGGCCGGTGAAAAGCGCACTGGCGCCATCTTGTCTTCTTTGTTACTCTTCCTTTTTTTCGGCTTCTTTTCTTTTTCGTACTGCACTTTCTGTACTGTATTTTCCTCGCCTGCTTATTGGAGTATTCTTTAATCCTTGAAGGGCTGTGTACCGTCGCGAAAATCTTTGGCTCGAGTGGATCTCAAAGGAGCTTCGATAACCGGAAAATTCTGTTCTCTTTTTAACTTTGCTGGCTCGCGGACGAGACTCATGTCTTCCAGTCTTCATCGACGTACGATATATAAACATTTTATGAATTCGTAGCGTCTGTAATTGTGTCTGAAATTTTGTAAGAGACGCCATATTCGTGATGGAGGTTTGGAATGTTTTTCTTTCATTTTACCTAATTATGTGTATAGGTTTTTATCACTTGATTGGATACATTAATTTCTATTGATTTGCAGTTTCTGTGAATTAGACTACATTAATTACAAAAATGTAATTAGACATTATTGAGACAACTTATTGATCTTTTATGTATGAATATGTATAAATACAGCTTTTTTGTGCTTTTTTGTATGAAAACCTTCTGAGAACCATAAAAATCGCTGTTGTACTAGAATATCCTCTCGAAGGTTATTTCTAGCTTAAACAATAAAAAGTAATTAAAAAACTTCTTGCAGTCTAGTAATGTTTAGAAGTAAATTAAGATTGGAAATGGTAAATAATCCTAATAACAGTTCTCTGAATCTCGATCGACAATTGTTTACACTACAATTAATGTTATCGGCGCACTGGTTCGATCAATTGGAAAATAAGCAAATTTGCAAAAATATCACATGAACTTTAATTCAACGTTTCGGTCTCAATTTAGACCATTTTCAAGAATAGAAAATTTCAGTATTGCGTCTGTAAAAATTAAACAACGACATTTTTAAGTAGTTAGATAAACGTGTTTTCACACAAGCAGAAAGTAAAAAAGGGATTTGAACTCAAAAAGTGTGTAAAGACTCACATGCTTATGAAAGTATTAATTTAAATTCTTAATGGTTACGGAACAACATGTTGGTTCCATGCCGGTGACATGCGGACTGAGTAAACCGTGAAGATTTGAACTGAAAACGAATCGAAGAATGAAGATCTCTGTATTGGCCAATCGATAAATAGGATAAATAATCCTAATGAAGCGACAACAAGATCAGGAAGAACTCTCGATGCAGTATTTGCAAGACATTTAGACAAAATTGAATCAAGAATGTTTATATCATATTTCAGCTATCACAAGCCAATTGTCTCAATAATAGAATCATAGAAAATCATAGAAAAAATAATGATCGATCAAAATTTGCGACGCAAAGAAGGAGAGCGTATGGGAAAGAAAAAGACATAGTTCGTAGCATTTCCCATACGCTCTCCTTCTTTGCGTCGCAAATTTTGATCGATCATTATTTTTTCTATGATTTTCTATGATTCTATTATTGAGACAATTGGCTTGTGATAGCTGAAATATGATATAAATATTCTTGATTCAATTTTGTCTAAATGTCTTGCAAATACTGCATCGAGAGTTGTTCCTGATCTTGTTGTCGCTTCATTAGAATTATTTACCATTTCCAATCTTAATTTACTTCTAAACATTACTAGGCTGCAAGAAGTTTTACTTCTGCCGCGCGTGGTTTTCCACGCGTATGTTTCTTTACTTACCTGACACCTGTCAAAATTTTTCAGGTTAGTTTAGAACAAGGGTTTGGATAATTGTTTATAAATCTTTCAGTCGGAACAAAATCTGATGAGAAACTGCACGTGAAAGTAGCTGGAGGTTGATTCTATGTTATCCAATTGCAAATGTTGACAAATTAACTCTGGTTAATTAGTTATTAACAATTGTTGCGCGGGCTGATTGTTTCGGAAGTTCCCACAATGCGTAAGACAAGGAGGGTCGAACTGTGCGACAAGGACAGACATACATAACATACCACTTGTCCAAAATTTGTTAATAACTAACAATTTAAGCATCAAACCTGCATAAAACTGAAATGGGAATGTAGCCAAGGCTTCATTTTACATTCTACAATCTTTAAAGTTCACCAATGAAGTCTTTAAAGTTAGTAAATTAATTATGAAAATGTTACTTGTCAAACAATTCGAGGTTATTCGCGAAATTTCGTCACTTCCGTAACGTTAGAAAATTGTAGGCCCCTCAGCAAAGAAGTTTCATTTCAAAAATAGCCTGGAATAGTCGGAAGAGCCGTTTCCGCCTGGAATCAAATTATGATAAAAAGTATGTTTGCGGAGTTTCAGAAAAATTGAGAATTCCGGGACGCCGAAGAGCCCTGGTAAGTAATTCGTTTCGTGTAAAAAAATATTTTCCCGGGGTTCGCTCGTCGCGACGCGACGCATCTTTATATGTGTGAATGGACGTTGGCTCGGTCCCATCGCCGCTCGCTGGTAAAAGAAAACGCTCGCGCATTCATTTCGTCGTAATTATTTTTCGTCTGAATCGCAACCTCGAGGAACAGCCGGTTGCGACAGTCCTCTACACCGTATCGGAAGTAATATTGTGCGAAACGTTTTCTTTCGGTTACGCTCGTTTCCCCGGCGAGGGTTCCAACCCTTAAAGCGATATTATATAAGAACCTCGACCCCCGTCTCGCCCCTGCCCAGAGGATCCACCCACTCGTTCGACGACGGTGATAAAGATGGCATTGAAAGAAATTTCTTGAATCATTGTCCTCCAGTAGAAAAGGTCGTAATAAGTCCGTCCTTAAGAGACACTCTTGAATACGACGGATCCGCCCGCGCCCCGAGCTTGCAGATCACGACGTTCCAGTTTTCGAGCAGGTACTAATACGTCCCATTCATCTCGAAGGACATCGCGAATTTAATTTGATTCCGAGCGATTACGTTGTTTGCCTTCCGCCCGTGGTTCCTCGAACCGAGACCACGTTAATTAACCGTGTTGACGAGGTTCTTCGATTAAGTATTGTCGAGCAGTCGCACTTTCGTCTCTTGATTGTTTCTTCGCTGTTCTTGGTACAAGTATTAACTTGCCGTGTTGTTGTTGTATGCGGGAAAACTTGTAATCGAATTTTAATATTATACACACTTGCTTCCGATGACAAAAGTAGCAAATAAAATATATAAAAAGTACTTCTTAAAAACCACGCTTGTGGTTTTGTGTTTTCGTGAGCCAATCTTATGCGGTGCTAACGTCCAGTTGCTATTGTCTGTTGCTGTGATATTATAACAATAAAGAAAAATAATAAAGAAGCTGTGTTAATATAACAGGATATAGGAATAATATATCAAGATTGTGGACAATATCTCAACTTTTATGCCGATATACCAAGACCCACAAAAATCAGTTTTTAATATAAAATTTTTTATACAAAAAGGCAGTGCAATAAATAGACTGCGGATCTTTATGCAAAAAAAACTTATTAAAAATCACGCTTGTATTAAAATGCACTAAAAAGGAGAAAATATTTTTTTTTCTGGATCTCCATTAAATACCGAATCCAGTTAAATGATTAATAATATTTTCCCCAAAATTTTCAGCAATTAGTTCAAAATTTCTTTTATTATAAAATTAGTGTCAGAATAAATAGAAAAATTTAATATAAATTTTAACAAAATCAAGACAGTGACTATAAAAATAAAAAAGCGTGGAGCACCCACGAATATTACGTCAATATAGTTTAGCGCTCTACGCTTTTATTTTTATAGTCACTAATGTCATGATTTTATTTAAATTTATATTAAATTTTTCTATTTATTCCGACACTAATTTTATAACAGAAGAAATTTTGAACCAGCTGCTTAAAATTTTGGGGAAAATATTATTAATTATTTAACTGGATTCGGTATTTTATGGAGAACCAGGAAAATAATTATTTTCTCGTTATTAGTGCATTTTAATATAAGCGTGGTTTTTAAAAAGTATTTTTTTATATATTCTGTTTCAGCAAAATTTCAGCAAGATTGGTTCATGGGAAGTGGTTTAAAATTAGATTACAAGATTTAAAGCGTGGTAAAAAGATCAGGATTAGGGATGTACTGAGCGGGAGAAAAGATAGAAACCAAACTAAAAACAAATGCTAGGGAATAGGAAAGAATGCAATAATTATGTTAGTAATAATTAGGATACAAGCAGAGTAGGTCAGGGTAGGAATGAGTGAGACAAAGAAAAAGAGTGAGAGAAGGTATGGACCGAATGAGTGAAATAAGATAGATTTGTAAGGTTAGGTTAATGTAAACCCATGAAGATTACGTCAATATATAATAGTTTAGCGCTCCACGGTTTTATTTTTATAGTCGCTAAAGATTTTATTTAAATTTTTCTATCTATTCCGACACTAATTTTATAACAGAAGAAATTTTCAACTAATTGCTTAAAGGGGAAAATACTATTAATCATTCAACTGGATTCGGTATTTTATGTAGAACCAGGAAATAATTTTCTCCTTTTTAGTGCATTTTAATATAAGCGTGGTTTTTGAAAAGTTTTTTCATGCATTTTATTAATCTTTTCTATCTGCAAAGTTTGCTACGGTAAGTAGATTATATTGTCATCATGTAACGTGTCATATTGTAGTTTCATATTTTCAGTAATCTGAGAGGATTAATGATCAGATTTCCCGGGAGCCCGAGAACTAGTGTCCCGTTAACGAATGAAAAATTCTCTTTACTAGATTTCTCCCTATCAGCATCTTAAATGAGGTTTCATGGAGATCGCCCACAAGCTTTACTTTTTTCCTGGAGCAAATGCGTGCTGGGATTTTGGCCGAATTACATTTTACAGGAGAAGTGAACGAACAGGACGAGAGCGGTTTTTCTAAAATGAACATAGCGTAAAATTCGCAGACGAACGCCTGCAAAAAGTACGCCAGAAAATTAGTCGCTAACGTTCCACAGTGGCTACGAAAATATTTAAACTTACAAACGTTTTCACATGTCCGCCGAGCGCGGCATTTAAGAGATCTCTTATGGAGATCACCATGAGCGTTGTCAACATTCGTTCTAGTTGTGTTTACACGGAGCAGCTTTGTATTATACATAGGATAACTAGTCTCTGATCTAACGCTCCACTTTCTCCATTCGTCGCAATCTTCCCTTAATTTCTGGCACGATTGTTCGCTGGAAAATACAAAGATGGCAAACGGAAACTCTCCGAGAAGCCCGTGAGCAACAAAATTCACGAAGCACAAACAAAGGAAGATGGGGGCGGGGAGGGTGGGGACGCGCTTCAGATTTCATTTTACGCCTTTAATCTAAACTTCGCAGACGGTTCCCTTTGGTCTTAAATCAGCCATACCTTGGAATAATTCAAATTACCGGCTCGTTTAGAGGCCAGAGAGCTGCTCTACCATATCAGACAGAACTTCGGAAAATAATTGGGCGAGCGTATAGTTCGCGCAGGAGATACGCTGCGGTCGTAAATTCACCGAGGCGCGAACAACTACGCGCACAAGTGGACAGAACGGGCAACAAAGGATGAATACGAAACGAAACGAGTAGCTGGAGCCGCGTATTAGGCGCCCGCATAAATTCCACCACTTTTCTTCCTCGTTTCGTACACACGAAATTATCTGAATCCTATTTGCAACGAACTCGGGCTCACGTTTTTCCCTCGAGAGGAAAAGAACCATCGGATTCACGCACAGATTGCTCCATTTGCAAATGTGACAATTCTGTAAACGTACCGACATATGTGAAAAGTTACATAGCGAGGGAACGAAACATCGACATCAGGGTATCAGTGAGACGACGTTAATCTAGTGACGAAATCTTGTTGTTTTTAATTATGCTGTTATGAAAGGTTTACCAACATGTTCGTGATGTTTTCCTGATTAAAATGACACCAAACACGGTGCAATTTGGATCACACTTGCTTGTTTAATTCACGATATAGCAGAACTTCGATTATCCGAACCAAGCAGTGAAATGTGTGCGCGTAATAGGAACACTATTGTACTTTTCCGTGACTGTTTAGGACAGGGGTGGCCAATCTTCTGCATACTATGCGTAAATTTTTTTCACATACGAGTTCAGATGCGCCATACAATTTAAGCAGTTTTTCTACCTTCTTACGCTCATCGTTGCGGTTGGAAAATAGGGGTAGGATCTGCTTCGGTTAGGGGAGGAAAAGGGGTAACTGAATTACGCAACTAAATTAATTAACTTACGCTAGTTGAAAATCTACAATCTACAATAGTGAGAAATGATCTTTGGAAGAGAGGGCGATCGCTGTCTTGAACACTGCAATTACCATCGTATAATTGTAAACTGTCAAAAAATTGTGACGAATTGATGAGTAAGAAGGCTGTATAAATTCAACTGGGAGCTCTCAGGTGTTGAAAATATGAAGATGGATTCAGTTATGACGCCTAATACAAAAAAATAAGTATGGACGCAATGATCCAATGCGCCACTAGTAATCATCCAATGCGCCTCGTTTGGCGCATGCGCCACAGGTTGGCTACCCCTGGTTTAGGACAAACTAATATTGTTAAAATCATTCTTAAATATACTTGACGCTTTTTACTAAAATACCCTAGTAGCACAAAAATATTGGATAAATATTTTTTAAGCCACACTTTTTAATATGAGAAAAATATTTCTTCTTATCTTATAAGTTAGGATAAAAAAGAATATTTGGTACTTAATATAAAATAAATATTGTATGTATATTTGAATATTAAAAACAGATTGAATCTGATATAAATATTTATCCAATATTTTTGTGCTACTAGGGTAAAGAAATGTGCATGAACGGATATTACACTGTCCAACAAATTTCAACTTTTTTTTATGTTTCTGTCCTTAATTTTTCTCCCAGACGCACAATTTTTGAGAAATATGGCTTTGAAAAAAAACATATTTTTGAACTTTAAACAAATATTGTGATGTTATTATAGAAGATATTGAATTGTTCTTTAAGGCAAAAGATTCTGTAGACTCTCTCGAATGCAGTGATATCTAATATTAATACATTATGATTGTTTAAACATGTTTACACACGTCTTCGGGAAAGTTTACAGAATCTTTTGCTGTAAAGAACAATTCAATATCTTTTATAATATCACAATATTTGTTTAAAGTTCAGAAATATGTTTTTTTTTCAAAGCCATGTTTCTCAAAAACTGTGCGTCTAGGAGAATAATTAAGGACAACAGTAATTGTGGAACAGATTTGGTGTTGGACAGTGTTATTAGAATGGATGATGAATGGACAATGAAGGATACGATTCAAATTTTCGTTCGATATGTATATCTGTGATTGGAAGCTCCTCAATAGGCAACCTCGTTCACATATCGCCGACTTCATCGTCCAGCACGTACTTCATTCAATCATGGAACTCTCGCGAATGACGAAGTTACAGCGGACAGAAATGGCGAGCCAAGAACTGATACCAACGGCTGGAATTTATATAGTGAAGTCACGGGGCGGAAGGAGTGGTAATAGGATGCCCGGGAACAGATGTCACGGTTTCTGAAGTTCGAGGATGGTTTAAGCAACTCGAATACGGAGCTCGAGTTGAAGTACAATTGAATACACCGGAAAAAGTTTCGGCGATGCAACAGCAGCAAGGCGCTGTGCCACTTTAATGGGTGAATATTACCTTCGCTTGAAAACAATCTCTGCTTTATAGGGAGAACTTATGGACCTAACAAACAACTAGCTTCGGAACGATCTTAAAAGAGCCATTCAACTTTCGAAGAGTCGGTGAGATTTCATTTTCCGCATGTATCAATAGAATTTACAGTTAGGAATCTTCTAATTGTGACATTCTATAAGATATTGGCTCGTGGATCTCAATAAAAATAAACGACCCAATAAATGTAAAAGACGCTAAATAAATTTTTTAACTCTGTTCTAGGTTTTGGAAAATTTTTAAATAATCCTGGACGGAACGTCAAATGTTCGAAGTAATAATGGCAAAATCTTGGAAAGGAATTCAAGAGTGAAGTTTCACTGTAAACATAAATGTTCTAGTTGTCACATTCTATAAGATATTGGCTCGTGGATCTCGTTAAAAATAAATGACCCAATCTAAACATGTATAAGACGCTAAATAAATTTTTCAACTCTGTTCTAGGCTTCGGAAAATTTTAAAATAATTCTGGATGGGACGTCAAATGTTCGAAGTAATAATGGTAAAGTCTTGGAAAGGAATTCAAGATTGAAATTTCACTATACAGATAAATGTTCTAATTGTCACATTCTGTAAGATATTGGCTCGTGTATTCCATTAAAAATAAACGTCCCAATGAATGTATAAGACGCTAAATAAATTTAACTCTATTCTAGGCTTTGCAAAAATTTTAAAATAATTCTGGATGGAACGTCAAATGTTCGAAGTAATAATGGCAAAATTTTGGAAAAGAATTCAAGAGTGAAGTTTCACTGTAAACATAAATGTTCTAGTTGTCACATTCTATAAGATATTGGCTCCTGGATCTCGTTAAAAATAAATGACCCAATCTAAACATGTATAAGACGCTAAATAAATTTTTCAACTCTGTTCTAGGCTTCGGAAAATTTTAAAATAATTCTGGATGGGACGTCAAATGTTCGAAGTAATAATGGCAAAGTCTTGGAAAGGAATTCAAGAGTGAAATTTCACTATACAGATAAATGTTCTAATTGTCACATTCTGTAAGATATTGGCTCGTGTATTCCATTAAAAATAAACGTCCCAATAAATGTATAAGACGCTAAATAAATTTTTTAACTCTGTTCTAGGTTTTGGAAAATTTTTAAATAATCCTGGACGGAACGTCAAATGTTCGAAGTAATAATGGCAAAATCTTGGAAAGGAATTCAAGAGTGAAGTTTCACTATAGACATAAATGTTCTAATTGTCACATTCTATAAGATATTGGCTCGTGGATCTCGTTAAAAATAAATGACCCAATCTAAACATGTATAAGACGCTAAATAAATTTTTCAACTCTGTTCTAGGCTTCGGAAAATTTTAAAATAATTCTGGATGGGAAGTCAAATGTTCGAAGTAATAATGGCAAAATCTTGGAAAGGAATTCAAGAGTGAAATTTCACTACACACATAAATGTTCTAATTGTGACATTCTATAAGATATTGGCTCGTGGATCTCATTAAAAATAAACGACCCAATAAATGTATAAGACGCTAAATAAATTTTTTAACTCTATTCTAGGCTTTGCAAAAATTTTAAAATAATTCTGGATGGAACGTCAAATGTCCGAAGTAATAATGGCAAAATCTTACAAAGGCATTCAAGAGTGAAATTCCACTATAGACATAAATGTTCTAATTGTCACATTCTATAAGATATTGGCTCGTGGATCTCGTTAAAAATAAATGACCCAATCTAAACATGTATAAGACGCTAAATAAATTTTTCAACTCTGTTCTAGGCTTCGGAAAATTTTAAAATAATTCTGGATGGGACGTCAAATGTTCGAAGTAATAATGGTAAAATCTTACAAAGGCATTCAAGAGTGAAATTCCACTATAGACATAAATGTTCTAATTGTCACATTCTATAAGATATTGGCTCGTGGATTTCGTTAAAAATAAATGACCCAATCTAAACATGTATAAGACGCTAAATAAATTTTTCAACTCTGTTCTAGGCTTCGGAAAATTTTAAAATAATTCTGGATGGGACGTCAAATGTTCGAAGTAATAATGGTAAAATCTTACAAAGGCATTCAAGAGTGAAATTCCACTATAGACATAAATGTTCTAATTGTCACATTCTATAAGATATTGGCTCGTGGATTTCGTTAAAAATAAATGACCCAATCTAAACATGTATAAGACGCTAAATAAATTTTTCAACTCTGTTCTAGGCTTCGGAAAATTTTAAAATAATTCTGGATGGGACGTCAAATGTTCGAAGTAATAATGGCAAAATCTTGGAAAGGAATTCAAGAGTGAAATTTCACTACACACATAAATGTTCTAATTGTGACATTCTATAAGATATTGGCTCGTGGATCTCATTAAAAATAAACGACCCAATAAATGTATAAGACGCTAAATAAATTTTTTAACTCTATTCTAGGCTTTGCAAAAATTTTAAAATAATTCTGGATGGAACGTCAAATGTTCGAAGTAATAATGGCAGAATCTGGGAAAGGAATTCAAGAGTGAAATTCCACTATAGACATAAACGGTTTTACCTAGAGCGGGGTTCAATAGCGTTTGAAAATTTGCCCGAGGATTTGCAGTCTGGTAATCGCTGAATTTCCTCGTAAAATAATTCGTTTGAGGATTTCGATTTGAGAGGCTCGATCGTAACGAGGATCGCGCGTGCTCGCGTCGTGTACGAGCCGGTTGTAATTATCTTGATCTTAATCCTAAGAGGTCGCATCCGGTGCAATTTCCACGCATTCTTTTGGCGTTACATTAAACGGTTTCCGGGTTTGAATGACGGCCGGGGGGTAGGCCGATCCTTTTCACTGGGAAAAATTTCTATTTATCCGTGCAGACTGTGAACGCGCTCGACACGGAAACACGCCGTGGAAAATAAAGAGCTTCGGATCCGGGGAGTGTGTCTCCGCGCTATTCAGCCCGGCGAAACAGGAGAGGAGACGAAAAGGACCCTGTTTACCGGGTTTATCATTTATTCAATGGGGGTGGGCCTCGTCGAGATCGCGCACCACACCGACACAGACGCGTTCCGCTATTCGAAATCTATACCAGGCCGCTGCGGAAACTTCTGTGACAATTATTGACACAGTTATAATAAGATTCTTTGTCGAATGGAACACGCCGACTTGAAAGCGGTCTGCTGGGATATTTGATCATTAGTCAGCAGGAATTTCTGTGGGAATTGATCGTTGGATGAGGTTCTTTGTTGGCCGGTGAATGCGAACTGGTCGGTCTCGCAGATTGTTTTAGTAGCGCGTACCTGAATACGATTGGGGAACGCGTTGGTGAATTTTTATGGGGCGATTGCATTGTTACTTTCTTCCAATATGACGTACCTAAATGAAAATGTACTTGTATTGTGATCTTGTACTGCGAAGTACCTGAATTGACTCGATACTTGTTGATTTTTGTGTGGGGTGCAAAGTAGAGCTCGAGTAGGGGAACACGGAATATAATTGGATACACAGGCAGAGCTCAGGAAAATAGTATTTTAAATAGTAAATAATAAATAACTCTATTTTAAAGTATTTGTACAACTTTAAAAATAAAATATTTTATTCGATGCAGTAATTCTTGAAAATAAGATAATTTATTTGAGGCAGTAATCTTTTTTGAAAATAGTATTTTATTTGAAGAATATTCGGAATATTTGTATTTTGTCTTTATTTTCCATTTCAATTTTAAATATTATTGCTGAAAATAATGGTTCGAATTTAATACATTTATGAGAAGGTAGACTGTATATTTATGCGGTTTCTCAGAGTGTTATAACAATGCAAAATGTAAAATATTTTATTCCACGTTTCAGATTGTCAAAATAGGAATATTTTATTTTGTGGACCAAATTGTTGAAATAGGAATATTTTAATTTGAGGTTCAGATTGTTCAAATAGAAATATTTTATTTTCGAAATTGTACATCTTATTTAAAATACTATTTTCTTTTGAAATATTTGTTTCGCCAAATAATGCCCACCTCTGTACACAGGTCATACTGGGTATTATTATTTTTATAAAATAATACCTGTGATATTTGGATGGAAATCATGACAGTTTTCATACACACGAAGAATATATTTATTCATTCACGCAACACCGTTAAAATAGCCCCACAGCGGTCTATAATTTCCTCCAAAATATTTTCTCAATTAAAAAATGTTTCGAGCAGCCCGCGTACTAATGCATATTTTAATTGAAATAATTACGGGGAGCGTAGCACACAACGGCGCCGGCTTTGACTCGATAGCCAGGAGAACCAGACACGCAGCAATACTATTTATATTTTGCATTAATACCGAAAAGTTGAAAGCGAACTACACATAACCATGTCCCATTCCGCGCGGAACAGCAAAACTTTTCTGTACATTAAACTGTCCGCAATATTCGCCGATTGAATATCGTCGAATTACAAGCGGTGGTATATTAAACGCGTCCCATTCGTAACGTATCTTGTTTGACCGAAAGCGTTGCGTAAGCTAACGCGCACGAACGCAACCAGTTCATCAAATAACGCGGAATCGGAGCGCGCGGCGTATCGTACAAATAAAATATTCGATCATGCGGACGCGTCGAATTTTTCACATACCGGAATTATTTTTCGATAAAGCATCCCGCCACACCGCCGCGACTTGTCTACCCGTCGAGAACCAGTTCCCATAGAGGATGGAAAAAAAGCTGTGCCGCACCCTTCTACGCTAAACATTTTCCGAATTCAACGCACGGGAGCACACGCCGTCCCTCTTGTTCCTATGGGAAATTGCGAACGAAATCGGAATTTGCAATATATTCCGTCGACTAAGAATCGAACGGGAAATCTCCAAGAGCATCTTCCTCTTATCGCGTGAAAATCAAACTACCTCGAAATGTCGGGCTCTACTAAATTTGCGATTTCGCAATGGTGCAGTTCTTGATGTGAAAACTTCTTTAGACGCGCCGCGTACGAAATTGCTGGGCAGTGAACGAGTCTGATCCGTCACGCTCCGAGGTGAAACGCTATTCGGTAAAACTCGGAGAAGCCGAGACACACACAGGTGTGCAATCGCCATTGAAGTTGTCACTTCGGTCGTGCGGTATTATGCTCACAGCCAGACCAATCTGGTTTTTTGACACTTTATGTAATCGACATTGTAATCGTAAAATTGTAAAAAGAAATTGTAAAAGAAAGATGTAAAATAAAATTGATACGTGAGAACGTCAATGAAGCTGTCAAAAGCATCCGCCATCCAAGGGATCATAAATATGCGATCTCGATGAAAAATAAAAATTAACCTCCCATCAATTGACTTCTCTAAACGACCGCATCACGAAGAACACTTTCTTGACACTGAATTTATGTAATGGACACTATAATCGTAAAATAGTAGCGCAAGCTTAAAAAGATGTAAAATAAAATTGATACGTGCGACTATCAATGAAGCTGTCAAAAGCATCCGCCATCCGAGAAATCATAAATATGCGATCTCGATGAAACATAAAAATTAGCCTCTGACCAATTGACTACTCTAAACAACCGCATCAAAATGAACACTTTTTTGACACTGAATTTTTGTAATCGCCACTCTAATTGTAAAATAGTAGCACAAGTTTTAGAAGATATAAAATAAAATTGATACGTGGGACTATCAATGAAGCTGTCAAAAGCATCCGCCATCCAAGAAATCATAAATATGCGATTTGGAAGAAAAATAAAAATTAACCTCTGTCCAATTGACTACTCTAAACGACCGCATCAAGATGAACACTTTTTTGACACTGCAATTATGTAATCGACACTATAATCGTAAAATAGTAGCACAAGCTTAAGAAGATGTAAAATAAAATTGATACGTAGGACTATCAATGAAGCTGTCAAAAGCATCCGCCATCCAAGGGATCATAAATATGCGATCTCGATGAAAAATAAAAATTAACCTCCCATCAATTGACTTCTCTAAACGACCGCATCACGAAGAACACTATATGACACTGAATTTATGTAATCGGCACTGTAATCGTAAAATAGTAGCGCAAGCTTAAAAAGATGTAAAATAAAATTGATACGTGGGACTATCAATGAAGCTGTCAAAAGCATCCGCCATCCAAGGGATCATAAATATGCGATCTCGATGAAACATAAAAATTAACCTCTGACCAATTGACTTCTCTAAACGACCGCATCACGAAGAACACTATATGACACTGAATTTATGTAATCGGCACTGTAATCGTAAAATAGTAGCGCAAGCTTAAAAAGATGTAAAATAAAATTGATACGTGTGACTGTCAATGAAACTGTCAAAAGCATCCGCCAACCAAGAAATCATAAAAATGCGATCTCGATGAAACATAAAAATTAGTCTCTGACAAATTCACTACTCTAAACGACCGTATCAAGCTGAACACTTTTTGGACACTGAATTTATGTAATCGACACTGTAATCGTAAAATAGTATCGAAAACTTCAAAAGATGTAAAATAAAGGGACTATCAATGAAGCTGTCAAAAGCATCCTCCATCCAAGGGATCATAAATATGCGATCTCGATGAAAAATAAAAATTAACCTCCCATCAATTGACTTCTCTAAACGACCGCATCACGAAGAACACTTTTTTGACACTGAATTTATGTAATCGACACTGTAATCGTAAAATAGTAGTGCAAGCTTAAAAAGATGTAAAATAAAATTGATACGTGTGACTGTCAATGAAACTGTCAAAAGCATCCGCCAACCAAGAAATCATAAAAATGCGATCTCGATGAAACATAAAAATTAGCCTCTGACAAATTCACTACTCTAAACGACCGTATCAAGCTGAACACTTTTTGGACACTGAATTTATGTAATCGACACTGTAATCGTAAAATAGTATCGAAAACTTCAAAAGATGTAAAATAAAGGGACTATCAATGAAGCTGTCAAAAGCATCCTCCATCCAAGGGATCATAAATATGCGATCTCGATGAAAAATAAAAATTAACCTCCCAACAATTGACTTCTCTAAACAACCGCATCACGAAGAACACTTTTTTGACACTGAATTTATGTAATCGACACTGTAATCGTAAAATAGTAGTGCAAGCTTAAAAAGATGTAAAATAAAATTGATACTTGCGTCTATCAATGAAGCTGTCAAAAGCATCCGCCAACCAAGAAATCATAAATATGTAATCTCGATGAAAGATAAAAATTAACCTCTGAGCAATTGACTTCTCTAAACGACCGCATCAAGTTTAACACCCTTCGAGCGGATCGGAATCGAACCCCGTAACATAAAGCGACGAATCGTTCCAACGACGACGGTTCCAGGATATTTGAAATATGCAGACAAGTTTCATCGTGATTCAAATTGGGAAACCACTCCATGTACTCCCAATAAAAAATAAAATTTTCTCTCTGACCAATTGATTTCTCTGACCGGTCGCACGAGGATGGACACTTCCATAAATCCACAGTCTCCAGATAGTTTAATGCCCTCTGAGGGGATCGCAATCGAACCGTGTAACATAAAGCGACGAATCGTTCTAGGGATAGCGTTTCCAGGATATTTGAAACACGCAGACACAGGTTTCGGTGTTTGGTTCCATTGCTATCTGCGCGGATCGGTTGCGGAGTGTTGAGCTTGTGTCGCGTCCGCTCGGAATACGGTATAGCCAAACTCTAGAATAGGGGGCAGGGAACGTTGCGCGTCGCGTCGCCAGCTTAATGATGTACCGACCAGAGTGACGAGAAGGGAGCGAGCAGAGGGGAACCAGCCGGGAAATGAGAGCCCGGCAGCCGTTGATATGCATTATGGAACGCTGTATCGTTATTGTTTCCCATTCGTTTTACCGCCCTACCCGGCATTCTCGGCCTGCCACCGCGCCGCGCCATGTCGCAGTGCTTCCATCAAAAGAACTGTCCTCTCCGTGATTATGAGCGTCAGGCGAGAGCGTGGTTTTAGGCGACCCGCGGTCGCAAGACTTCGCACCTGCGTTTATCTTACGACCACTTGGCGAATCAATATATTTCAACCGGGATTTGAAACAAAATTTTTTTTTCGAAAAAATTGTTCAGACTCGTACAGAATATACAGGAATATACGGAATATACCCGAATATACCAAAGTACACCACAATATACCAGAAGATACAAGAATATACTAGGATATAGTAGAATATATTAGAATATATTAGAATATATTAGAATATATTAGAATATATATTAGAATATATTAGAATATATTAGAATATATTAGAATATATATTAGAATATATATTAGAATATATTAGAATATATATTAGAATATATTAGAATATATATTAGAATATATTAGAATATATATTAGAATATATTAGAATATATATTAGAATATATTAGAATATATATTAGAATATATTATAATATATATTAGAATATATTAGAATATATATTAGAATATATTAGAATATATATTAGAATATATTAGAATATATATTAGAATATATTAGAATATATATTAGAATATATTAGAATATATATTAGAATATATTAGAATATATATTAGAATATATTAGAATATATATTAGAATATATTAGAATATATATTAGAATATATTAGAATATATATTAGAATATATTAGAATATATATTAGAATATATTAGAATATATATTAGAATATATTAGAATATACCAGAATGTACCAGAATATACTAAAATACATCAGAATATAGCAAAATATAACAGAATACACCACAATATACAATAATATACCAGAATAAGATGGAGTGGGGTAAGTCCGTCTACGGGGCAAATCCGTTAATTGGTTATTTTTGTTATAATATGAACGAAATTTCTCTAGCTTGTATTTATTAATGTAGTATAAGTTAGTATGAACTATTCTACGTAGATGTCGCCCAAGAATAAAGGTATTTTTCTCGCTTAAATCAACCAATGCCAAACAGTCACGTGCGAGATACACGTACAACTTTGAGGTTCCCCTGAACGTGTAATACTTTACAAGTTATTAATATATTCTGTGTTGTTATTTTAGGTAAGTACAACAAATATTGATATAGGTTTACATTAAATAAACCGTTTTTATTGTATTTTTTAAAATTTATTGAGAAAAGCACTAAGATGATCTTGCCTCGTACATATTACTACACGGGGCAAGTCCGTACTATAACGGTGGGGTAAGTCCGTACTGTATGGGTAACTATAAAACTAAACAATATATTTAATGCAATAAAAAGCATTTCGTAGCAGGCTTGATAATAATTATTTTCTTGCCCCGTAGCACTTGAAACAAGGTTCGAAAGCATTTTTAAACTTTGTTTTAATATCACTGTATCCCCTTTCATATTTCAGCATAAAAATACATGTTTCTTTAAAAATGGGTAACTATAAAACTAAACAATATAATGTAATCCAATAAGAAGCATTTTATAGCAGGCTTGTTACTCATTCTTGTTTTGCCCCGTAGCACCTGAAACAAGGTTCGAAAGCATTTTTAACTCTCAGAGACGGACTTGCCCTATTTTCGGGGCAAGTGCGTCCTAGTTGACACTTCGTACAATATCCTATCAAAATGATAATTTTCAAGCAAAATTAGAATCCTACATAATACTAATTCATCAGTAATAACTGTGGCAAGAGTTTGATACCGAGAACGTTAAGTTTTTACATACCAGACTGAAAATACATTAGTTTAAAGTCCAACTTTGCAAAAACTAAGGCGGACTTACCCCACTCCACCTTATATAAGAGTAAACTCGAATATATTATATTAGAATATACCAGAAAATACCAGAATATACAGGAATATACTAGAATATACCAAAATGTACCAAAATACAACAAAATACGAAGGGCCACTTAAATACGGCTTATTTAAGTGGTCCTTCGAAATGCGTCCGAAAATTAGAATAATTCAAATTACATTTAACATTATATTTACGATGAAATTCAAGTACCGTTTTATCTTCCGAATTGTAAGAAGAGAATACATAACGGAGTTGTTCGAAGGAGAATATGAATGCGTGCCGCGAGTGTGCCGATGCGCACGCGAGATAATTATGTCATAGAGTTATAGCGGTCGCTGTCGGTACACATTTTATTGCCTAACTACGAGTCGGTTGGCTGGGTCGCCACGTCGACCACACCGTCGTATTTCTTCCTTGTCGAAAATACGGGGTTGCATGCGATTCTGCGCTGCGGACCGAAGGGAATACACCGCGGAAGGTGTGTGTACCCGACGTACCCGACGTGCCGGTAGTATCGTTGTCGGAGGTCCGCGAACTACCGAGAAGCCGTTTCGCTCTTGTATTCCCCGAACCATATCATTATAGCCCACGTCGTAGACACCGTTTGTTTGTATGGCAAGAGATTCGGGGCAAGTTATGCGCGATTTTATACGATCCACGGGCGCCCGATGGGAGCCGTTCTCGTTCGAGGAACGGCCACGCGACAGCTCCGTTCAAAGATTGAATAGAGAGCTTCGGTTTGTTCGCTTCTTTTCAGTGTAACGCCGTTACGTAACCGTGCAAAACCAGATGAATACCACTTTTGTGGGCTCGCCGGGCTGGGTATATTTTTTGGAGCGCTTTCACGTTCGCCGGTGAGAAAACCGCCACGAGAGAGCAGCGTTCACATCGGATAGAAATTCGAAATCCTCGTACGGATAACAATTGGTGCAATTAAGAAAACAATCTTTTCCTAGCCCAAGAACCTTTTCTATCAAAACGCACTAATCCTTCTATCCTACATTGTTTTAATCCATATTGACCAGCATCATTCGGAAATCAATCACCAGTCCATTTAGATTCTTCTTCCTCGATATTGCTCACCTGGATGTGTAAGATCGATCACGCCATTAATAAGTTAACGAAGGACGAACTTCTCCGATTCGTCTTCGTCAAGTCGGAAACGAACTGAAGATATCATTTCGCAAAGTTCGGAGAGGGGGTCTCTTCGAGATCAATTCCCGCTGAAATCCAATCGAAACTCGTCTCGCAGAAAGGAACAATGGGGAAAAGATAACGATCCGGAACAGTTTGGACGGCATGTAATCGCCGGAAGGAGGAGGTCAAAGGTCCACCAATCATTAATTCCCCCTTTTTCCGCGAGATCGCGACCAACAATGTCAATTTATGATTAAACGGTTCGCGATCAAAGTGGAAGGACCTCGGTTGCAATGTCGGACCTGTCCGTCGCGCGCAGGCTGCCTCCGCCAAGGGACTCGGTTGTTCTCGGGTCTTGTCTGGTTTTATCGAGTGTCGCCGACGGAAGTCTCGAATAGTTCAACATTGTTGGACGTTAATTAGAGCGAGATTGTAAATTCCTCAAATACCTGCTATATTGCTCCCTAATGGCGACTACCACTCCTCTTCGTAAAAAGCCTTGAATACCCTTAGACGCAACACTGCTAAGTCGTCTACCTGCGTTCATTCCGGCGCCTCGTGTTATTTATACAGAAATTTACGAAACCAGCTATGAAATACATGTCCAGTACTCCGCATTCTTCGCTTGGTAGCAACCGAGCACTACCGCGACTAGTTTGCATTGCCTTTTAACACTAAACCTGCCGAGCCTTAAAAGTAACTGGTACGTGTTTCCTAAAAATGACAAGATTGATTTTATTTGGACTTTGTGCGGCTTCTCTTGTGATACGTGCTTTACTAGAGATCTATACAATCATTTCTTATGAAATCCTTTTTATTATTTCAATGATCTATATAAATAAAAATGTAAATGTCCGTTTGTTTGTAATCGAATATTTCCGTAACGGCTGAACGTAGAAAGTTGGGGTTTGAGCCATTAGACGCAGCGTTTCTTCTGGAAGGTTTATGAGAAATCAGCATGCGAAGAAGTCCATTCGTTCAAGAGTTTTGACGACTTTTTCCACCGGCTACAACGCTAACTGCTTACTTCAAGTTATGTGAATGTGGGGCGTTTGCGAAAACATTGATGTATAATAATCGATATGGTTTCGTGTTGATTCGCATTATCACCAATGCGTCACGACGAGAATCTTTTTTTTTTTTTTTTTTTTTTTTATATTGTTTATTTATAAAGGTCGCATTAACATCGAGGTCATTAGCGACCACTTTTGGTATACAGTTATAAGTACATTCTTTTGTTATCGCAATAATACATGAGTGTGAATATAATTAAATTTTGTAGTATAGGTCTACATTTTTTAGGAAAGTAAGAACGTTTGCAATGGCCTTTTGGTCGTTGAGGCATTCACTCAGATTGGTTGGAATGTTGTGGGCTTGTCGTTGTGTCTGAAGGGCTGGGCACTCGAGGAGGATATGTTCGATAGATAGTGGTATGTTACACGGATGGCAGAGAGTTGGGGGGTTTTTCGAGATTTTGTGTAGATGTGTAATATTCGAGTGGCCAATTCTAAGTCGCGTAGTTATTACTTGGTCTTTCCTGTGGGTAATGTTAGGGGAGTTATTATTATAAATGTCTTTTCTTATTTTAAATAGTTTGGTAGGGGGGATCTAGTCCATTCTTCATTCCAACTATTTTGGGTTCTTAGCTTGAGCTCCCTAATTAGGTCATTGGGAGAGATCGGAATATTTTGAGGTGAGGTCTTTATGGCTTCTTTAGCAGCTGTATCGGCCTTTTCATTGCCGGCGATTCCTATATGGGAGGGGATCCATACAAATACAATATCTTTATTTTTCGACGAGAATCTTCTCAGTGGTATTCTGCTGCAAATTATATCGTGAAATATATATAAATAGAAAGATTGACCTATTCGGAGTGATTTGTACTGTAAGTTTCTCATTGCATTGAAATCCAACTGAGTAGATTGATCTGCGTTCGAATTGAAATATTTGGTTAGTATTTTTAAATTATGAAGTTTTTTCTTTGTTTTTTAGTTCGTGTTTTTTCCTTATTTAATGTTTAGCAATTTTAGATGTTATTGATATAACTTTCTTTCTACTTTAGTACATAAAAAGAATGACTTGCAGAAACGGAAGCAGTGCGACGATTAAGATCAAATCAAATTGAGGAAGAACGGGCATCACAAAGAATGGTTCAAATATATGCCAGACATGAGGATGCACGGTTGCGAGCACAGCGATCGGGTTCTGCAGCTTCAGATCTGCATCAAACTCAACAGAATGAACGCGACAAGCTAAGAGTGACTGAGAAACGACAACGAGAAACAGCAGATCAGCGTCGAACACGATCCCGTGATCAGCAATCACGTGATTAAAATGCACATCTGTGACAGGTAAACACATGCTTTTAAAAAATACTGAGCCACAGCAACGCGTGGCGGGGGAAAACTAGTTGTAAAATAAAAAAGAATACCACGTTTTTAAAACGGACTAAAAAGTATAAAATAAAATTTTTAGAAACGCCACGTTTAAAAAACGGACTAAAAAGTATAAAATAATTTTTTCTAGCCCCATGCAGATAGTCCTGAAAATATGTGATAGTGAATTTTGAATAGCTATGGAAATACTTGTAAGGTTTAAAACGAAAAACGTGGGGCGCAAGATAATACATAGTAAGGAGTGTAGAGAGTAGCTGCCGCTGAGAAAACTCGCAAAACAGTTCATGTCAAATGCAGTGCAATAAAATTGTTAGTGATTTAGGTGTTCATGCATCAATTATCTATTGCATGCGCCCCACGTTTTTGTTTTAAATCTTACAAGTATTTCCATAGCTATTCAAAATTCACAATCACAAATTTTCAGGACTATCTGTACGGGGTTAGGAATCTGTATGGGGCTAGAAAAAATTATTTTATACTTTTTAGTCCGTTTTTTAAACGTGGCGTTTTTTTAAAATTTTATTTTATACTTTTTAGTCCGTTTTAAAAACGTGGTATTTTTTAACAATTTATTTTTATTTAAGTAATTATTTTCTGCTTTTTAGCCTTATATGTGTGAAATTTTACAATCGATTTTGAACATTTTTATGAGATTATAACAGAGACATGTAGTAAATTTCAGACGGTATTGCGACGCGTCCTATCGAAAGCAAACGCCTGCTAAAATGTTAAAGATAGAGGTTCGACGGAGAATTTCGGTGTAACTGTTCTTTCGCTTGGTAAACAAACATTACACTATAATAATACGTACTAACTTTGTAAACACCGCACGGAGCTCGAACGCACACTAAGCTCCTTTGGTGCGAAGCGGGTCAGTGGAGTGGGGATGAGTCAGAGTGGGAACACGTAGTAGAGTGGGGATGCTGAACGCGAAGACGTACTACGTCACGCGGCGGGGGGTGCAAAGGTTCAAATTATTAATAATTTATATCTCCTGAACGCATAGGCTTTTTTAAAAAATTTTTTAAAATATTGCATTGTCATCCAGTTCTGAGCTATGTTTAAAATTTCAAGTCTCTAGCTCATCGGGAAGTTAGTTTAAAATCAATTGCAAAATTTGTACCGAACAAACAGACAGACAGATAAGAAAGCGAGCTAATAAAAACGTGGTAAAATAGGGAACCTATAACATGATCATATCTATCAAGACAATGCTCGATTCTTTTTACAAATACGTCTGAATAAATAATTGTGCCTACAAGGACGTCGTTACTAAACACATGAACATAAAAATATTTTCGCTATTAAAAGCTTTGATTTTCCACGTCGGGCAACATTATTCGAAGAACGTGTTTCGCCAGCGTTTTTCCTCTAGCCGTGTGTTTCCAACGCGCAGGAGGGGGATGAAAAAGCACAGGGATGGAAGAAAAGTGAAACTGCAGTTGGCAACGACATTTAATCTTCGATCACATAGAGCCAACGAACTTGGACCCGAGGACGGATCGATACTCTCGCAGGTCGCGAGAGCAAAGCGGATCCACGCGAATCAGCTTGTATCTCTTCTTTTTCTCGCTGATAGTTAGTTACCTGAACAGGTATCACGGTTAATGTTTTGTTTAGGAAGAAACGTCCGATCGATTGATGAGGGCTTTAATTGTGTTTCCAGTTAAAAGCATTCGCTGTGTCCCCGACGGAAAAAGTTTCCCTGATGGAACCTGCGGTTATAAGGGAAATCGATGTAAATCAGATTTAAAAAACAATTCGGTTCGAGCGCCTGATTCAAGTCCTGAAAATGGAGTTGAAGGTAGTTCCGGTATAGCTAGAGGAATTTAATGGAGAAATATTTTTCCCAGAAAATGAAGATTTTATATGGTCGTTACGAACGATGAAAGCTCGATTCATTATTGTTCTTTCAACCACTGTAGAATTCATTTTTGATGCTTACATTTTTTAAGGGATTGTTTGATAAGTTCTCGTATCGTTAGAACGGGAATATCTCTTTTATTCGCCAATGTTCACACATTACCGACCGGTGATTATTGCATAATTTTAAGAAATCTATGGTTCATGGCTAAACTCTTTTTAATGGAACCTTATTGTCCGTATTGTCATCTAATAGTTTCATTTAAAATTGCAACGTAAAAGAAAATTACTTTGCTTTCTTTCGGTACAGCACAATTATTGAAAATCCTATTAATAGGCTTCCGGTAGGTAAAGTGTTAAAATAGTTAAATCGTTACTGTTAAGGGAGGCAGATATCAGTTCCAGAAAGATTAGATTTCAGAATGAAAGGATTTTATAGTCGATCAACGGAGCAGCCGTGGTATCGAATTTTGTATTAAGAATGCGCGCGGGAAATAGGAAGGCGGTAACAAAGGATGTAAATGGAAATTAGGTGCGATGTAAGAATGGCGGGGGTTTAGTGGTAACTGTGAAGCAGAAACAACTGCGGGGGATTCTACGTAACTGTTTCTCGCGTCCGTGTAACCTGGAATGGGAGAACACGGGTCGAAGCTCCGAAGAAATCGAATTTTGTTGCGGGCGAGCAGATATTGCTTCCGGAATGAAGTTCCACGCGAAGCACCTGATTGTTACTTCACCGCAGAAACGATTTCCTAATTACTTTCAAGTAATACGAATTGGAACACGCGGCCTTTCTCTGTTTCGTTCTATTTTGCTAAAAGACACAACGAAGTTTCCTGTTGTTTCTACTTGCAATAAATTGCAATCACAATACCATTACCATTCGTTTTATATATCATTATTACTAGACTGCGGATCTTTATGCATTTATTAAAGATTCGGTTGGGCGAAACATAGAACAGCAAAAGATTAGAAAGGTTTAAGAATATTGTGTTGTTGTTTTTAATATAACAAAGTCATTGGGGGACGAAATCAATTTTTGTTTTAATTCTGCTTTCCACAATCAATTTTTACTTACATTTTTATTACCACGCTTATATTAACTTGCCGTGTTGTTGTATGCGTCAAATCTTGTGATCAAATTTTAAACCTCTTCCCTTAATCCAATCTTGCTGAAATTTTGTATATACCCTTGCTACCGATGACAATAAAAGTAGCAAATAAAAATATACAAAAAAACTTTTTAGAAACCACGCTTATATTAAAATGCACTAAAAAGGAGAAAATAATTATTTTCCTGGTTCTCCATAAAACACCGAATTCAGTTAAATGATTAATAATATTTTTCCCCAAAATTTTAAACAATTAATTCAGAATTTCTTCTGTTATAAAATTAGTGTCGGACTAGATAGAACAATTTAATATAAATTTATGACATTGTTTATGACATTAGTGACTATAAAAATAAAAGCGTGGAGCGCCCACGAAGATTACGTCATATAGTTTAGCGCTCCACGCTTTTATTTCTATAGTCACTAATGTCATAAATAATGTCATAAATTTATATTAAATTGTTCGACCTATTCCGACACTAATTTTATAATAGAAGAAATTTTCAACTAATTGCTTAAAATTTTGGGGAAAAATATTATTAAACATTTAACTGAATTCGGTATTTTATGGAGAACGAGGACAAAAATTATTTTCTCCTCTTTAGTGCATTTTAATACAAGCGTGGTTTTTAATAAGTTTTTTTTTGGATAAAGATCCGCAGTCTAATTATTACATACACTGCCTTTTTGTATAAAAAATTTTATATTAAGAACTGATTTTTGTGGGTCTTGGTATATCGGCATAAAATTTTTTGGGATACTGTACACAATCTTGATATATTATTCCTATATCCTGTTAATATCACAGCAACAGATAGCAACAGGGCGTTATAGCACCGCACAAGATTGGCTCACGAAAACACATTGGATGCGAGGTCTATTCTTATGCCTCGTCTGTGATAATATTCCCCGATATGAGGTCACCGACCGGTGTTTATTAAAACTTTCTCGGTCCATTCACCGAGTTTTATTCAACAGTGAAGTTGTTACCTATAGTTCAGGAACATTCTGCGGTATATTAAACGCTATTAAAAACAGAGGGCGCACACGACGCGGAACGAGCTCGTCTACGGTTGTTCAAACAAACGATTAAAGTCATTTCCATTACCGCCTCGTGTTCGTTTCATCCTGTTTTATTACTGTGTCCTCGTCCACGTGGAAACTCTGCTTTCCAGGGGAAAAATGCTTGGAACAGTCCGACTTCAATCAAGGGTGCTACCGTTCCATTATGCAGAGAATTGTATTTTGCAGTATACATAGTTGCTGCGAGCAATTCGCGTCGCAAAACAAGAATTCGATTTCGAAGAAACTATTTGTACATATTAGGTGTGCAAATCAGTTTTTTCCCCTTTTTTATCCAAATTCAAGATTTTAGTACATTTCACGTACATAAAATGTACTAAAATCTTGTCTGGTGACTCTCAATCATTCTGCCAATTCTTCTTGCGTCTGGGTCGGATTTTCGTTGAGCAATTCCTCTAACGTACCTGAATGATCGTCGTCTTCCAAATGATAATTTCTGGCTCTAAATCTTTGGTACCACTTTCTGTATGTCCTGTAAGATACAGTGGGGTCCCGTGGAAATCACCGACACAAATTTCCCCGACAACATTTCACCGATTTGACCGACAACGCCTTTAACCGAAAACGATTTTGACCGACAACGAATTTGATCGACAACGAATTTAACCGACAACGAATTTGATTCACAACGACTGAGACGACCACAGTATGTATTATCATACAGTATTATCATATTATTATATGTATTGCCATACAGTAATATCATGTTATTATATGTATTACTATACAGTATTATCATATTATTATATGTATTACCATACAGTATTATCATATTATTATATGTATTACCATACAGTATTATCATATTATTATATGTATTACCGTACAGTATTATCATATTATTATATGTATTACCATACAGTATTATCATATTGTGGTCGTCTCAAGTCGTTGTGGATCAAATTCGTTGTCGGTCAAAATCGTTGTCGATCAAATTGGCTGGCGGTCAAAATCGTTTTCGTTTAAAGGCGTTGTCGGCCAAAGTTATTGTCGGTCAAATCTGTAGTCTATGAAAACCGTGTTGGGGAAATTTATGTCGGTGATTTCCTTGGAACCCGATACAGTGTTCTCTCCCAGTGTCGCACCAACCATTTCAGTAGCTTCAACAGCAGATTTCCTAAGCTGGAATGCAAAGGGTAATCAGTAACGAAATGATGCTTCTCGCACGCCATATTGCTTGTGAAACTAAAAGATCGCTCTTTCAGATGCCACCAAAATCGGGAAGTAATGCGAATTTAGTCAGAACTTATGATAATAGAAAAAAAGAGGAAGGAACTTATTGTGCACCTAATATCTGTGGTTGCCAGGAAAAACGCCGCATGTCACAATTTCAAAAGATTTCATTTTATGCATTAATTGAGATTTATAGTATAGGATTACGTCTTCATCAGAAGAAAAGTTATGAAAATAAATTCGAGAGGCTTAAAAACATAATGCAATTGAACCAATATCCTATGGCAAAGCATTAGTGACCAAAACTTGAAACAGCAATATCTCGAAAGTGAAATTATGTGACATGCGGCGTTCTTCCTGACAATCACAGATATTACCGTTTCAATGAAAAGTCGTATTAATTATTAAACTGTTAGCCCTTTGCAGCGCGATTTTCTATGACGATTAGGACATCTAACATAATTGATGTCCTAGTGGTACGGTTTGTTAAAGATGCAATAATTACCGAGTATTGTCTATTGAAGATCGAAGTTATGGAAGCGCGCGTTCTCAAAAGACGTTGAAGTAACGAGACACATAGTGATGCAGGGGTTTCGATGAATCTGCGAAAAGAGCGAGGACCGTTGCTCAGAAGCCGTTCGCGGGGATTTCGATGAGGCGATCGTAATTGTTATGATCGGTAATGCACGGGGAGCCGCCTATTCTTGCGGGGTACACCGTACATATCTTTGGTACCCGGAATTCCGGCCGGTGAACCCATCTTTCGAAAATTCGGCATCCGTTCGGGCGAGAACGCGATCCGGCGTGCATTTCGCGGTGGAGCGGAATGCAAGCGGCGCGGTGCCGAGGCATCGAAAGCACTTCGTTACGCTCCCGTCGGGATCTCAGCTGTCGGAACCAGGTCAGATTTTCGAGTTATTTCTCGAACTCGTCTGCAGACGGGATGACGATAAAAATTCTGTATTAACAGGAAATCAGCGACTCCATCGGACGAATGATCGTGCGTATTGGACGGTCGATTGTTTGGACGGGCGACGACTCCGTCTTGTCGTCTACAATAAAATAGAATGAATAGGGGGAATAACTGATCCTCCGTTCGAGCGAGATAAAACACAGCACGATGAATTTTTCATTGTGACGGCGGACGACAATGCACATTATTCCTTTCCACGCTTTTGTCCCGGATCCGGTTATCCTCGTTATACTTCTCTTAATTAAGACTCGGCTGAAAAGAGGTCCTGAAAAATCCCGATTCATTTTTCGAGTTCTCCCGAAATGTTATCGCTTCAGCTGTCTATTTATTTCATTGTAAATAGGGAAACCCCTGTGTGCGTGCAGAGACAATTCGCGACTGAGGGCCACTTCGTTTCAGAGTGAACGGTTCGAGCTTTTGTCCAGTGATGGTTGAACGGACGAGAGCTGACTGTAACCGAGAAGTTCAGTTACCGGTCAATGGAGACTCGGCTGTAATTGGGATTAATTCAAATCGGATAGACGAGGTTTGGTAAAAAAATTCGCGGAATTTTAGTTTTTCTTAATTCAATTGTGCTGGCGCCTTTTCCAATCTTCGAGGCACTTCTCGAACACAATTTTCGATATGGTGTCCATTAGCGATTCTGTCTTTGTATCCTCAATGTTGGCAAAGCGTCATCTTTTCATGGTTCTTTTCAGTTTCGGGAATAAAAAGAAGTCACAGGGGGCCATGTCCGGCGAATAAGGAGGCCGAGGCATCACAACAGTATTGTTTTTGACCAAAAATTCATGAACAAGCAGTGAAATGTGCGCTGGTGCCAGGGGTGGATTAAGTGGTAAGCGGACTAACCGGCCGCGGGGCCCCTTGTTTGTAGCAGAAAATGTTAGCTTGAAAAATTGCGCTACAGCCCTGGCTACCTTTAACAGGTATCTTTGCTAAAAAAAAAAAATAAAAAAAAGGTCATTCATTGTTCAATGTATAATGTATGGCCTCTAAATTACACTCTGAGGAATTTCTGATTTCTTTTCGTTTTGGGTATGACTGTATGAGTTTATCTTGAAACTTTCTTTTGGGAGGGCCCCGTAATTTTGACCACTGAGGGCCCCCAATTGGCTTGATCCGCCACTGGCAAGTGCATTGTCGTGGTGCAATTGCAAAAATCGCTGAGCACACCTAAACACGTGTAACCTTTTCGACAACCAACAGCAGACTAAGCATCCAATATGGCCACCTATGTCAACATACATTAAGAACAACTGTACCGGCACAACAAAAAAACATTGTAGCAATTGGATTTATACAGCCCGGGAGATTAAAAATGCCACGTATTTTTATATCAAACTCGTAATTGTGCGGAAGACACGGGCTAATCCAGAATGTATGGACGTTCGAGAATTTCTATTGGGTCGTTCGGAAAGTCATTTCGTTTTCTAAATGCCAATTTTTTACCATTTAGAATAAGTTTCATGACTTTTTGTTCTATGATCTCTTGCGACTTTTCCGACAACTTAAAGATCCCATGCCGGAGAATTTCTGTTTTTTATTAGCATAATATTGAGTTATATGACTTTTCTTGTTTGCACGACATAAAAAATTTGCACCGCATTAAAAATGTTGAAAAAAGCGAAAAAAATAGTAATCGATGGTACATGCTCTCCTTAAACAGCGCACTAATTTTTCTTTCGTGCACTGCATTTTTATCCTTGCGGTAACAAATAAACAAAAGGTGATGGAAATGCGTAGTTTGATTTTGCATATTTGATGCGATGATAAAAACATAATTGTAAGATTAGAAAGCACTACAAGGTAGGAAGTTACGTCCGAAATGTCAGCTGTCAAGATACACCACTATTTTGCGATTTAAAATAAGGAAAGTATCAACAAATGGAAGCAATGTCATTTCTACACGAAAAACGAAATTACTTTCCGAACGACCCAATAAAAGATGATTCGTATCCGGATGACAAACGTCATCGAAGACACGTTGTCACGTGGCAAAAATGTCGACGAGTCTATCTCACATCAGATAAATATGGAAAGTTATCGGCGGGAGGGTCCCTTAAAGTTTAATCGGCGCGCCGGTTCGAGTGGCGGAAAAATCTGACGGGCATGTCGGCATTTAAAAACCTGGAAGAATGACCTAAGCTGCCTAGGGCAGCTTACGCGTGCAGACGATGTGTACGGGACGGTCATAAATGTGGTGGAAAGGAACTGCGGCGCGTACGCGTCCCTGGATACCAGCTATGTACACATAGGAGACACCCTCCTGGCTCCCTGAGGACATGTTAGCCTCGCACGTGATATTCCCAGCCTACCGTCTTTACGATGAGAGCTCTCAGCCCGCCTTCGGTTCCATGAACCGCGCGGCGACCTCTTCAAATACGCGGCCGACAGTATACGGCATCCCTATCCATGTCCCTGTACGCGAGGATTGGCTCACCTGTGTGCTCGTGTCTGGATACTTCATTGTATTGGTACCCGAGTATCCACACAACCAGATCGGCGCGTCCGTGTGCGTTCTCCCCTTTGCTCTTCTTCCGTTTCCCCTTTCTTCCGCCATCCAGGATACTCAAATCACGAAATCTCCGACCCCCACTGGGAATTTCGGATTCGAGGGACTCTGCACGGGTGCAAATTCGAAGACCAGATTGGAAATTCAATGAAGCTTTTCAGATCATGCTGTAGTTAGACTGCGGCAACGCCAGCGGTGTCGCGAATCGCTAATCTGGCTGGACCGAAGTCATTTTGCTGAACAAAGTAAACAATCTTAATGGGGATAATTTCCTAGCTTACGATTAACACGGTCACTACCACGTCGGTCACGTGTGGGTGTCACTATTCCTCATGGCAGCGACCGCTCCAGCGGTTACATCGCCCCGGACAAAGAGACAAATTGCCACCCCTCTTAAGAATATACAGGGTAGTCCACCTAAATACGACCACCTAAATATCTCCTCCAATTGTGGGGGTACCAAAAATATTTTGTGTAGTATCTGAATGGTTTGAAGGAACCATTATACTGCAAACAATATTTTTTCCGAAGGTCATTTTTTTGGGAGTTATCAAGGTCATCGATGTTTTTTGATACACAACTACATTTTTATTTTATTGCATCGGGTAATTGATCGAAAAATACATTCAGATATGTATAATAACATGACCTTGAGCTTGATCTGAAGGTAAAATTTTAATTTTCGAAGATCAACGTCATTTCAAGGTCATGTTTTTATAAATATCTGAATGTATTTTTCGATCAGTTACACGGTGCAATAAAATAAAAATGTAGCTATGTATCAAAAAACATCGATGACCTTGATAACTCCCAAAAAAATGACCTTTGGAAAAAATATTTTTTGCAGTATAATGGTTCCTTCAAACCATTCAGATACTACACAAAATATTTTTTGTACCCCCACAATTGGAGGAGATATTTAGGTGGACCACCCTGTGTACAGGGTGGTCCACGCAACTTGCACACCTATAATAACTTCCAAAGTATGCGTTGCACGAAAAAGTTTTGTATACAGAAGTTACATGGTCTGAAGTGATACATTATGTAGTCTATTTATGTTTTTTGTAGGTGGACGCGTAACGGACATATGAAGGTTAACTCCATTTTTTTAAATGGAATGAGGTATTTTTTAATATATCAATCGATACAGCTGTACATTCGTTATAAAAAAGTACTAACCTATGTATGTCGAAAAGTTAATAGTTTAGGAGATATTTTAATTTAAATAACTCTAAAATACCATTACTGTCGTACTAAGACGTTAGTGTTTACTTACTTGTGTAACGTCTTAATACGACAGTAATGGTATTTTAGAGTTATTTAAATTGAAATATCTCCTAAACTATTAACTTTTCGACATGCATAGGTTAGTACTTTTTTATAACGAATGTACAGCTGTATCGATTGATATATTAAAAAATACCTCATTCCATTTAGAAAAATGGAGTTGACCTTCATATGTCCTTTACACGGCCACCTACAAAAAACATAAATACACTACATAATGTATCACTTCAGACCATGTAACTTCTGTATACGAAACTTTTTCGTGCAATGCATACTTTGGCAGTTATTATAGGTGTGCAAGTTGCGTGGACCACCCTGTATATATTTTTTAAATAAAGGTACATATTTTTTATTTTCTATAAAAATCAAATCATTTTATTTAAATTTCAATAAAAGCATTTATTTTAATAAAAGCAAATTTTCTATTAATTGGGTATTTGACACATCAATATTTTTCTCACACTTACAGCCAAAATGGCGCCCCTAAATTTTGGCGCCCCGGACTAATGTCAGAGACCCGAAGGAGGTTCTCGCTCGCAGCCAAAGGTTAGGCTTTCACGTCACACACTTTAGCCAATAATTCAGCCAGTACCGAAAGTGCGAGTGGAATGATCCAATCGGACGGCTTGCTACCGCATTTCTTTTCGAATTGCTGCCAGAAGACTTCATATCAAGCACGGAGAGTACACTTACTGCCATAGAAGTTAGGTACGGTGTCTTCAAACTACATTTTGATCGCGTCATACGGGAGTCTACTTATTTCTGAATACTACAAAGAGAATAACATATCCTCGTTCAGAGTCTGCACCCTCGTCGATAACTCGGGCCAGCCAGTCTCGACTCGTATCTTTTAAATAGCGAGTGCCAGCAGCGTATCTTATTCGCGGACAAATTGCTGAAATTTCTTATCCCCGAGAAGCCAATTACGGGGAGCAGTTAAGTTCGTTCCAGTTTTCCAATCCTCGTTTCCACACACATCTTCTTCGTCAACTAAAGTCTCATTAATCCAAGTCTCGTTATTCTTTCGTTTAATCGTCACGATCCTCCAATTACTTCAGATTAACGATCCTCTCGTCGTATTTAATCATTATCGCGAGGCCTATCGACCGAGTGTCTACCGGCACGGCGTACTCCGGTTTGTCCACCGCCTCAAAAGCCACGTGGAAATTTTGAAAGAAGGTGACGGGTGCAATCAGAGGCTTCCTCGTATCTAATTATCGGCCTGGTAACGAGGCTTGATGCCCTCATTAAGCCCGCGCCGCGCGGCCCGCCACGATATACCGCTTGAACTAGGAATCCGTTTCAAGCCTCACAGAAACTAAGCTGTTCCGCTATCGGCATATCGGCTGTTTACCGGCAAGGCGTAAACTGGGATGAATTAACGAACGCAATCCTCGCATAATTAATAAACACCCTGTCGGTTCGCGCACTCTTAGGCCCGGATCAACGCTTGATACCGGGTCGACCGATAAACGACGCGAGCATTCCAGCGAAATATTTTCATTTTCGAGGATAATAAATGGATAAAGAAGTTGTTTTTACTTTAGCCTCCGGAGAACCTCATTTTACTGGCTTTATAAGGTAATACTAGAAAATTATAAAATATTAATATCAGAACATTCCTCATTTTTCCTTTGAGGACCCGATAAAGCATACATAAGAAAAACGTTGAGAATAAAAAATACAAATCTTACAGGAGAGCGCTTCAAAGTCCTCTAACAGTTTAACTGAATAGCTGTGGCTGCAAGTATTATAAAAACAAATAAAACTTAATAATTATACAGGGTGAGTCCGAAGAAACAGAACACTTATATATCTCCGTTACTTTTCGTTGTACAAAAAAACTTCTTAGGACAAAGTTACACTGTTTGAAGGGCTACATGTAACGGTGAAAGAGAAAAAATTTTCAAGGCCATTTTTTTTACAAGATTTCAAGCTCATTGATATTTTTTTTAAAGGAATGAGGTATTTTTTAATACATCAATCGATGCGGCTGGACATTCGTTATTAAAAAGTACTAACCCATGTATGTCGAAAAGTTAGTAGTTCACGAGATATTTCAATTTAAATAACTCTAAAACACCATTCCTCGTACTAAAACGTTAGCGTTTACTTGCTAGTGTAAATTGAACAGTTGAAATTGAAATTGAAAAATTGACGTTGAAAATGAAATTGAAGATTTGAAATTAACGAATTGAAATTAAAAAATTGAAATTGAAGTTGAAATGGAAAATTTGATGTTGAGAATTAAAATTGAAGAGTTGAAATTAACGAATTGAAATCGAAAAATTCATGTTGAAATTAACGAAATGAAATTGAAAAATTGAAATTGAAGAGTTGAAATTGAAATTGAAGTTGAAGTTGAAGGATTGATATTGAAATTGAAGTTGAAATTGAAGTTGTAAGGGTTGATATTGAAATTGAAGTTGAAATTGAAATTGTAAGGGTTGATATTGAAATTGAAGTTGAAATTGAAGTTGTAAGGGTTAATATTGAAATTGAAGTTGAAATTGAAGTTGTAAGGGTTGATATTGAAATTGAAGTTGAAATGGAAGAGTAGAAATTGAAGTTGAAATTGAAGTTGATATGGAAGAGTTGAAATTGAAAAATTGAAGTTAAGACGTTACACAAGTAAGTAAACGCTAACATCAATTTCATTTTCAACTTCAATTTTTCAATTTCAACTCATGCATTTCAACTTCAATTTCAACTCTTCCATTTCAAATTCAATTTCGATTCTTCCATTCAACTTCAATTTCAATTTTTCAATTTCATTTCGTTAATTTCAACGTGAATTTTTCGATTTCAATTCGTCAATTTCAACTCTTCAATTTCAATTTCAACTTTAAATTTTCCATTTCAACTTCAATTTTACGTCTCCCATTTCAACTTCAATTTTAATTTTTCAATTTCAACTTCAATTTTTCAATTTCAACTTCAATTTTTCAATTTCAACGTCAATTTTTTTATTTCAATTTCAATTTCTTCAATTAACACTAGCAAGTAAACGCTAACGTCTTAGTACGACAGTAATAGTGTTTTAGAGTTATTTAAATTGAAATATCTCGTGAACTACTAACTTTTCGACATACATAGGTTAGTACTTTTTTATAACGAATGTGCAGCTGCATGGATTGATGTATTAAAAAATACTTCATTCCATTTTAAAAAATGTCAATAACTTGAAATCTTGTAAAAAAAATGGCCTTGAAAATTTTTTCTCTTTCATCGTTACATGTGGCCCTTCAAAGAGTGTAACTTTGTCCTAAAAAGTTTTTTTGTACAACGAAAAGTAACGGAGGTATTTAAGTGTTCTGTTTCTTCGGACTCACCCTGTATAACAAATATTAGAGTTGTGGCATTTTTCTTCAAATATCTGTGGTCGTCAGGAAGAACGCCGCATGTCACACACTTTCACTTACGAGATATTGCCGTTTAAAGTTTTCATCGCTAATGCTTCGACATAGGAAATCGGTTAAATTGCATTATTTTTTGGAGTCTTTCGAATTTGTTTCCATGACTTTTTTCTGGTAAATTCGTCAATCCTATACTACGAAACTCAATGAATGCATAAACTCAATTTTTTAAAAAATTGTGTCATGCGGCGTTTTTCCTTGCAGCCACGGATATACAGGGTGTCCCAAAATTCGTGAACTTCCCGAAAGGGGATAGTTCCTGAGACCATTTCAAGCGACATTTTCCTTTGCAAAAATGTCATCCGCGGCTTAGTTTAGGAGTTATTAACGAAAAACACGGACCAATCAGAGCGCGACCTAGACGCGAGTTGCCACAGTCGGCCCGGCGCCTCAACTGTCGATTGGCCGGCTGTGGCAACTCGCGTCTAGGTCGCGCTCTGATTGGTCCGTGTTTTTCGTTAATAACTCCTAAACAAAGCCGCGGATAACATTTTTGCAAAGGAAAAGGTTGCTTGAAATGGTCTCAGGAACCACCCTCTTTCGGGAAGTTCACGAATTTTGGGACACCCTGTATAATTGATACTTTGTGTGAGAAAAGAAACAGAAGTTGTGTAACGTTTTTCTTCTGTATGAGTGATACATTAGTTCTTGAAACAAATCTACTCAAGAAGGTAACTACTAAAAGAGGTAAATTATCCAATTTTATAATTGCTTCGTAACATAAAGACGTGATGTTTAATCTCCTTTCATGTAACTCTTTATAATTCCTTCGTATGCGTTAATAAAGTGCAGAATCATATTCAATCCGTCGTACAATTTCTAACTGCAAATGGCCCCTTTTCAAACACAGTTATCTACATCTGCAAAGAGTTATAACCGAGTTCTTGGAAGTAGAACGCTTTTATGCCCCCAGCTAAACTTATTTATATCACAGCCTAATAAATTAAAAGGACTTCGAGTGCAATGGATTAAAAGATACACACTTTCAGAATTGAGAGTAAAGAAGGATTAGATGCAACGCGAACGGAAGATAATGAGGGAAAAACGGGGAGAAAATAGGGGAGAGGAAGAGTTTAAAACCGGGAAAAAAAGCTAGGGAAGGGGATCTCCGAAGGGAAAGCATGGAAGAATTATATTATGAAAAATGATAAAAAGAACGTTGGGGAACGGAGCTCGAGAGTAACAGAGAGAGATTCTTATTAACTGTGGGAACCAGGTAATGGTACGTGAGACGATGTCCACTGTTGCGCGACTGATATTGGAATCTCTTCATCTTTATTAACAGGAGGGACGTTACCTAAAGCGTCCAGCAGCTACCATAAAACAGGGACGAGCGTTTAAAATCGCTTAGGAATTGGAGTTTAAGACCCACACAAACTCACTATTGCATTCTTAATAGCAGTGGACCACTTTCCGAGCTTACCGAACTGTGATAAAGCTCGAAAAGAACGATCTTGGACACCATTGCAGAATCATTGTGTCATTGAACCAATTCGACCGGAATAACAGTTTTATGGGTAAATAATTAAACACCTGATCGTTAATAGCACTATATCCTTCACGTCTCTCAGCATTTCCAATTCGCTTATTTTCAGTCTCCAGGTTCAGATTTAAAATCTCATTTAAGTATTAATCACCCATTTATAATTTAAACGTGAGGCTTTATTTCAAGAATTCAGAACCTAATTCGGGAAGTCATTTTTAGAGAATTCCAATAAAAAAAAAATTGTCCGATTCTTAAATTTAAGGAAACCACCTCTGCGCTTCAGGCTCGTAAATCGGAATTAGAATGCATTAAAATCTCGTGCATTCACGCCAGCATTATTCTCATTCATTTACACGGTAGTTTATAGACACGAATATCATTCTCTCCGTATCCTGGCGTTCGTTAAAACCACTGGAACAACGCTATCCGAGAGTTAACAGAATCTCCATTCAAAGTCTCCGATAGCAGCAACAGCGAACGACACGAGGAAACCGTTCACGGTGCGGAAAACGCGTGCGGCCGAAGTTAAAGTGAAACTACAAGGACGAGGATCGTATCGCGTACTTGGCGAGGTAACGTCCATGTAAACGGCGCGGTGATAGTGCCGCGTCGAATAATGAGCCGCATTACCGTCGGTGGCATAACGGCCGAGTTTTCGAAGTTTTGCAGCCCGAAGTGACGCTTGCTACTAGAGATCCCTATTTCACGTGTATACACATAAATACACGTTGTACGTGAACAGTGTAGTAAGAATTTTAGGGTCCGTGAATACAGATCCGTGTACCGTGGTGAGATGACAAAATGAGCCCCGGGACGGCACAGAAGCAAGAGGGGCCTGTCGTTCTACATAGTAGTACAGTAAATCCTCTATGATCGTGAAAAGGCCATACGCGATAAATGCAAAAAACATATCCACTCCACTGTAGCAATCTGATCTCGGCTCGGGTATATCGGTGCGAACCATTATTAATGCGACGCGGAGAGGCGCAGTCGCCGGCACAGTTCAAAGGCCCACGCTTCCTCGCAATGTACAGTAATTCTTCAACCGAAGTCCTGGGTCGCTTGTGCAATCGAAGTCCAGTGCCTACTCACTCCACTGTCCCCAACGCTGCGCCGCACGTTGGGCGAGAAGCCGATCTTTTTGGACAAAAATCTGCCGACAACTCAGTTTTTCATCGATTCAATTGGAATTTTTTTTTAAATGTTCGTAAAGGACTATACTTTGATGACGTGCTGCGCGAAAATCGTTAACTGTCACAAGAAATCAAGTATCCTTATCTACAAAACTCCGATACTTCATCCGCCCATACCCTTTTGCATGTCCCAGCTGAGCTGCCGACACTTCTTAACCCTAAACCCTAAACCGCAAAATTTTAAACTGTAAATCTGCCCCTGAGAATTACCAATTGAATAGGTTTACGGTTAAGAAGTGTCGGCAACTCAGCTGGAACGTGCAAATTTATGGTATGGGCGCAAGACGTATAGGAATTATTGGGTTTTGTAGATAAGGATTCTTGATTTCTTGTGACAGTTAACGATTTTCGCGCAGCACGTCATGAAAGTGTTGTCCTTCGCGAACATTTTTAAAAAAATTCCAATTGAATCGATAAAAAATTGAGTTGTCGGCAGATTTTTGTTTAAAAACATCGCGGCGCCGCGCCGCACAGTAGGCAATTCGGACGAAATTGGCGACAAAATCAAAGAACTTCGATAGAAATGAGATAAAGCGATGAAATTTTTTTTTAATTGAAGTTGAAACTTTGTAGATTATGGGAAAAATAAGGAGATTATGGTACGAACGTTTTCTAACCTTGATAAAATTCGTTAAACTTGTACAATTTCAAGAAAATTGTGGTTTTCCAATACCACGCGCGGAAAACATTTTTTTAATACATGCTATACATCGTTTCCCGTAGATTTTTTCAAATCTGGTCTCAAAATTTGTCTACGACCTCAGGATTTTGCAAGAAATCGATTATTGTGAACAAAATTCACTGAACAAAACTAATGTAATCATTTTTTCGTTGAAATGATGTGATAAGCCACTAGTTTGAAGGTTCATCACCTGACCTTATTCTTATTTTTATCACCAGAAGTTAAAGAATTCGTTGATGAGAAGTAAGTTAAAAAGATTATCAAATCATTTCAACGAAAAAATGATTACATTAGTTCTGTTTACAAAAATCGATTTCTTGCAAAATCCTGAGGTTGTAGACAAATTTTGAGACCAGATTTGAAATCAGCGACACAAACACTACGTGAAATGATGTATAGCATATATTTAAAAAATTTTTCCGCGCATGGTATAGAAAAGCCTCAATTTTCTTGAAATTGTACAAGTTTAACGAATTTTCTCAAGGTTAAACAACGTTCGTACCATAATATCCCTATTTTTCCCATAATCTACAAAGTTTCAACTTCAATTAAAAAAAAATTTCATCGCTTTATCTCATTTCTATCGAAAGTTCTTTGATTTTGTCGCCGATTTCGTCCGAATTGCCCACTGTGCGGCGCGCCGCATGATTGATCTCGGCTCGGGTATATCGGTGTGAACACCACGACATTGATTCGAGTGAATCGAATTTTCAAACTTCTTAATTTTAATTATTTTTTTATGCAACTTTCACTAACTTATTTCTGGCATTTTCTGATTAAAATGACACCAAACACGATATAATTTCAACTGTATTTAGTGGTTTAATTGACGACGAACGTTTCGGACGCAAGGAAGGACAGCGTATGGGAAAGAAAGAGACTCAGAGAGTCGCAGTCGCTTCGGACGCACGCGGTCTCTCTTTACGCGCGCTGTCCTTCTCTACGTTCGGTTCGACCTTTAAAGCTAAAAAAAATAGTGTCCGTCTACGAACTTTGCAAACGAAAACTTTCACCGTTCTTGGTGTTAACGGTGTGCGGGATATTCCGCGTCCGGTGATAAATGAAAGTCGCGACTAGCGGAATAATCCGCGCATAAGGGTTAATTTTCCAGTTAAAATAGCTCCGAGTGCAAAGGGTGAAATTCGTACTGCACGGTTCACGTACCACGTGTACGCGTGTATCTTAGTACACGTTCAAAACCGCGAACTCTACTTGCTACCTCTTGCTAGCCCTAGCTCGTCCTTGCTCGCGGGCACTATCGTAATTCTAGGCTGGCGTGTGCGCGCGCGTGCATCTCGCGGCCCGGTCCCCATCGGAAAAGCTGTATTTTCTGGAATTTCTTTTCACGGCGATGGGAAACATAGTGGAGAGCCGTGTTGTACTCGCCCGGTTTTATACCGGGCCGCGGCGGCTGTAGAATAGGAAAGGAAGAAGGGAGGTAGAGAAAGGTATGAAGAGGAATGGGGAGAAAGAAGAAGTTAAAAGCACGTAGAGTTTAATGACTTGATCCGGACCAGATGGGATACTTCGGCCGATCCGTGGTCACTAAATCCGTGATACCATCGACCGGGAATAAAAGGGATCCAGGATGTTTTACGACACACTCACGCGGTACGCAGCGGGATTCGAGGGAATTGCGAGAGAGCGACTGCTTGCGAGGGAACCGTTCGACGCGGGGACGATTGAATCTCTACTGTCGTTTTTGGTTGGAAAATGAAGGGGATGTCGGAGGAAATTAGTTTTATCCTCGTGGTTCCTGGCCGCGGATCCTTTGTCCGGGTCGAATTGGCTAAATTGGAGTTGTAAGTTGAGTGCGTTGGGTGGCGGGTCCCGCTGCCGCTCGTGACTTCGACCGGGTTAGGGTATATCGCGACGAAACACTGTTTCCGAGGGAACTATTGGCTTGATGGAGAAATTCCGTTCATTTCTCAGCTGATGGAAACGAGTCTTGCTCCCTTCTGAATCCCATATTATGTTTATAGCTATTGTTTACTGAGCGCAATCTTCCGAAAGCAAGTTGCCGGAGAGAAGGAACCTCGGAACAAGTAATCCCGCTGTTGACACGTTCACTGCTGCGTTAGTGCCCATAAAAGTCACACAACGTCAGAACAACTTATTTAATAATATAGAGATAGAGCAGACAGAATTTATTATAGCAATTACTTTCGTAACTCTATTGTACCTTGGAGATTCTAACAAAGTCTGGTTTAATATATTAGAATAAAAGTTAGGTGAAGTGCCCTAAGTCTGGACAGTCCAAAAGTGATACCTAAATCTGTACAATTGAATTTTCATAGTAAAATCAGTAATTAAGAGATTAAATAATTATATTATATATTCTGAGGCCTTAGCTACAAGTAGGTGTGAATATTATTTCATTAAGACATCAATTGAAATTTAAACTAGAGGGCTATTGTTGCTCGCTCGCTTCGCTCGCTCGCGAGTAGGGTTGTTTTTGCTCGCTCGCTTCGCGAGCTCGCGGGTAGGACTGCTCTTGCGAGAGGGTTAGTGATACGCATAGCTAGTAGGGCCTACTGATATTAATGTTTTTTATTTGGTGTGTGACTCTCCAAGAGTCACACAAAGAACTTCCCGATTCGTTACTCCTTCGCCAACATCGCTAACATCGTTTTTTTTTTGTACTTTCATCGATATTCTCCCAAAATGTATTCTTGGGAGTAGAGATGATAAATTCACTGTTGCATTGGAATAACTTTCGCTTATTCCAAGCGGTAACACTAGCATCAGTTAAAAAAAAAATTTTTTTAATTTAAAAAAAAAAATTTTTTTTAACCAAAAAAAAATTAAGAAAAAAATTTTTTTTTATGTAATTGCGTTTGGTACTTTGGTGGAAAATTTTCGTCCTCCCTTATAAATTGCATTGTAGAATCAACTCTTTTCGAAAAAAAACTAAAAATCTAAAAAACTACTTGACCAATATGGACCAAAATCTAATCAGCTCTAAGTTACGACGGGGCACATCGATTGCATCATTCATCATCCTGATCGGGTTGTTACTTTTTCTGAAAACGTTAACGAAAAATTTGATACCATACAAACGGACATACGCGCACACACACACACACACACACACACACACACACACATACAAACATTTTGATAAAAATAGTCTAAAATGACTCCAATGACCATGAAACGTGAAGATCATCTAAAAAATCGATTTTCGATTTTCTGGGTAATTACAATAACTTCCCTATGAATCGGGAAGTTAAAATGAATTCAAAGTTCATCTGAAAACAGTATACAAACTAGTCTATTTACATGCGAATCATGTGCATTTATAGTTCGAACTTTTGTTAGAAAAAAAGATATAATTTAAGCTCTTAGACAAAAAATAATTATCACGCATAATAATATTGATATTTTAAAATAAATTGGCAATCAAGCTTAACGTAAATAATAATTATTAATCCAAATATTATATGTCCAAGATTAGGACTGTTTTCAAATATAAGTACTCCATACTGGAACGCGATGACAGTAGCTGTCCCACTCTAAACTTATACGCAATGTGCTTACGCCTGAAGCCGGACACGTGTTTGTGAATAAAATCAACGCATTGTTTGCAAATTATTTAACTACATGTACGTATAATTAGTCTTCTATTAGCTTGAATAACGTATGTAGAAAATGTATTCCGGTTGTGACGTTAATAATACTTTGTGTTTACATCTTAAATCTATCAGTATTACTAACTAACCTTAAAAGTTGTATTATGACAAGTTTTATTAAAACAGTAAATGAAAATAAATATATATCTGGTTAAATAATAAAATACTATAATCTATGATAAGAATACTACATATTACGCAAAGCATCATCTATTCGTCATGCGCAACAGCGCCACCAACCAACGTTTTAGGTTATGTTCGCTCGATCAACTCGTAAATTGAATTTGTCCCGATGTAGGCTTTACTTCTGTACAGGTACTAGCTTAGATTGGATTTAATATGTCCAACTATATATAGGTTTGAATTATTCTTGTTAATACAATTAAGATATTAACCTAAACAATGATTTTTTTATTTTAAATTACCTTACAAACTCTGAACTTATGTTAAAACTCTTAAGAAATTGTTTTTGTTTATTTAAAGTGATAAAATTTAAAATAGAAAAACATGCTGCCCGGCATAGGGCACTTCACCTTTGATTCTTCGACAAGAATCTCCTTCGAGATTGTTGAGATAGAAAGAAATTTTCTGTGCACTCGTAAAGTTTCAATTTGTTTAGTATATGTATGTATAAGAATTGACGCTACGTGCCATGTAATGTTCTCTCTCTGCGTTTTCTCGTGTTTACGTTTCTCTCGGAATCACCCGGTACGTGACAATTAGTCCATCCAATCCTTTTTTGCTTTTAATGAGGGACACTTTAATCAGAGTATACGCAGGGCGTATCGTTTTTCGCAATTCACGTCCGCTGCCAGGGCTCTCCACGTTCTACGTTGCGACACCGCGTTTAGTCTCGTTGAAATAATGTTATGGTGGCGGTGTGAAAAACTACGCTCTCCTAAACAGAAAGAAAAGAACTAGGTTGGGCGACAAGAATTTTTTCACAGAAACAAAGAAGTTTAATCATGCTCTTTGGCATAACACAGTGCTAGCCAAGCCTTCTAGGATACCAAGACTCTAAACAGGATTCTTTCTAAACGCTGAACTCTTGAATAAGTATTTTAAAATTGCTAAAATGAAATTGTCAAAGAGAAGGATATTTTCCTGCAGAGCGTGAAATCTGTAGGGAAGCGCAACGTCATCTCCTAAATCAATTTCTGCAGCGAAAACAGGGTAATTTATATTCTGCGGTAATACCTGCAACTCTAAAAAGGAATTACCAAAGAGAAGCTATCCAGAAGGAAGAACAACATTTTTCAAGGAATGGTGGAGTCCGTGAAACCCGGCGCCTCGGCAGCCCTTAAATCTATTCAACGGCCATTATCATGGCTGCGAGGTGCCAAGGATTCCGTTGCGAGTGTTAGGTGCACGGTAAATAGACAGTACAAGGCAGGAAAAAGTTCCGGTAATTCGGGTTGCCCGCTGGAAAGGTTCTGCGACGACTTGCAAAGGTAAGACGAGCTTCTTCCAGCCGTGGGAGAGAAGGTAAACTCGCGCGGGGATGACGGGAAAAAAGAGAAGCGAGACCAGGAACGAGTTTATTACGCTTTCGCGAAGTTTTATGCCCCTTAATCCGCGCGACACACCCCCAGGGAATTGTTTTTACCCTCGATAGCCGCGGCCGCAGGATTTTACGGGCCACTTTGGATAGGTTCGAGCGAACCCTTGCCAAAAGTTCAGGACTGACCGACGCATGGATTAACGCCAGGCCGGAATTCGTCTGACAAGCCATGCAGCATGGCGCAGCGGCGGGATTGCTTCCGAAAGTAATCTTCGTTCGCCTGAATTTTCTCAGCAGCTCCGACAGGGGGTTGGAGGTAGCCGATCTGCACCCCCCGGGCCCCTGTCTACGGGAAATTGAGTTCAAACGAGGGTCGAGTTATCGGCAGATACAGAGTGTTTACGCAGATTCGCAGTTTTTCGAGATTCCATCAGCCGATACGCTAAATTTGTATCTTCTGCTGCGGCCCAATCCGACTTTGGCATCAAATATGCTCCTGTGAGGTGGCGTCACAGGTGAGGAAAATATAGTTTCAATCTTTATCGTTTTATTATTGCAAATCGCAACCACTCATTTTCGTCGTGAATATAAAGGGTCTTCCAATAAGAGTGATAGATCTTTCAGTTGTCACAACCGCCATGTTCGTTATTCAATTGTTAGTGTCACAAGTCATCGTGGATAGATATGTACTCAGTTGCTCAACACGTTGAAATTATTAAAATTTATCGCTTTATTGAAATCGAAATTCAACGATAGGATTCTATCGACAAATGCGACTTGACGCCATTAGACTTTTTCTTGTGGAGCCATGTTAAGTTTCTTGTTTATTCCAATAAACCACAACTGTTAGTGATGTTAAAGTAAACATAATTCGTGTTATCGGTGAGATATAATCTGATTTATGTGCCAGAGTCAAACGCAATCGTGGTGATCATTTACAGTGCCGTAACGAGGGCGTGGCGAAAGAGGCGTCCGCCACGGGCGCAATTGAGTTTGGGGCGCAAAACAAAGAATACCAACCCGGTTGAGGGTCGCTTGGACGCTTTTCAAATCTTGCAAAAAAATTACGAACTCTCATTACAAAACACGTATCCAAATCTAGACATAGAATTACGGATTTTCATAACAATGCATGTAACAACAGCTTCCTGCAAAACGATCGTTTAGCAAATTAAAAATTGTAAAATCGTACCTTCGTTCTTCTATTGGGCGAGAACGATTAACAAACACGTCTATAATATCAATTGAAAAAGATGTTGCCAAAACATTAAATTATAACGATATAATAGATGTGTTTGCAAATGAAAAAACGAGAAGAATTACTTTATAAAATGTGCTGAACTGTTTTATGTTTTTATTATATTATTTTAACATATACCTATGTTTTGTATTTCTTTTATTTTGTCGTCATTGAATATGAATAAAACTTTGTTCTTATTTAGGTTATAGATTATTTATTCATACGAATACCTTGACAAATACATTATTGTATATACAGGCAACTCTTTTTGGTGAGGTTAATAGTATTTAATATATTGCATTTAGTAAAATTTAACTTGTTATGTTAAAATTTTTTATTTTTCTGTCATTATTGGGTTACGAGGAGGCGCAAGTTAGACACTTGCCACAGCGTTAATTTAATTGAATTAAATTGTAATTCAATTGTGTTGTAATTTATAATTCAGATCTTCAGTCAATTAAATTACAATGTAATTCGTAATTGCAATGGAGCACAATTATAAAATACATTGTAATTGAATTATGAAAGATGAAGTAATAGGCAAGAAGAGGTTGAAAAATCCATATAAAGGTTTCAAACAGAAGGAATTTATTACTTCAAAAATCCTTCTGGCAATCGTCATTTTAGTCAAAAAACAACCTATTTTCAAAATTTCATCAAATTCTGAGAATGGACGTAAACAGAAACACAGCCCATGAAATTCTGTTCTCGAAATAATTGTGAATATTTCGAGATGAAATAATTGTTCTCGGCTCGGATATATCGGTGTGAACACCACACATTGACTCAACAACCGCGTCTCTTTCTTTCCAATACGCTTTTCTTCGTTGCGTTCGAAACTTTCATCGTCGATTACACCACTAAATACAGTTGAAATTATATCGTGTCTGGTACCTTTTGCATTAGAAAAATTCCACGAATATGTTGGGAAAAGTTCCATAAAATAATAATGAAAAATAAAGGAAATTAAATATTGGTGTTACATTGTGAAAAAAATGATGTCACTGCGGGAATACTGTCCGTACAGAACACGGTTGTTCGACAGTAAACCCGCGGTTACTGTATATGAAAGAAAAATATAGAAATATATCGCAAGTTCTTCCAAGTTCTGGGCTATAATTTGGAGAGCTGTATTTTTATTATATTATATTTCAATTATATTGTATTTCAATTATACTGTAATTCATTTATATTGTATTTCAATTATATTGTATTTCAAGTATATTGTTTTTCAATTACACTGTAATTCAATTCTAAATTGCATTTCAATTATCTTGTATTTCAATGACATTGTATTTCAATTATATTGTATTTCAATTACACATTGTATTTCAATTATACTGTAATTCAATTATATTGTATTTCAATTATATTGTATTTCAATTACATTGTATTTCAATGACATAGTATTTCAATTATATTGTATTTCAAGTATATTGTATTTCAATTATACTGTAATTCAATTATATTGTATTTCAATTATATTGTATTCCAAGTATATTGTATTTCAATTATACTATAATTCAATTCTAAATTGCATTTCAATTATATTGTATTTCAATTACATTGTATTTCAATGACATAGTATTTCAATTATATTGTATTTCAAGTATATTGTATTTCAATTATAATGTAATTCAATTATAAATTGCATTTTAATTATATTGTATTTCAATTACATTGTGTTTCAATTATATTGTATTTCAATTACAAATCTGATTAAAATACTTAGTTAGTAATTGAATTACGTTGTATTTGAATTATATAGTAATTCATTTACGACGTAATTGAATTACTATTAATTGAAATACAATGTAATTCAATTACGTAATTGAATTACAATGTAATTGAATTAGCACAACTCTGCTTCATACCCTCGTTACGGCACTGGTCATTTACATGATATTGTATTTCATGTATAATGCCATCGAATGTACTTTAAAATAAAGCAGTGTGTACTAGATTATCTTCCGTATTTTTCGCGTTATTTCAATTCAAAATTCTATCGCTCTTATTGAAAGACTCTGTATAAAATCTACAACCTAGTGACGATACTAGGAATGAATACAAGTCCTTTTCTGTTTCGAAGGACAATTGATTCGAGTTCTACTCGTTTTACCCTCAACAGTACTCTAAATTCCATTTGCCACCTACGAAATATTCTAACCAAAGCTTCTAAGCATAGAAACGACTAATAACGAAGAGCGAACGTATTCTTGTCGTCGAAAATTCAGCCATTACTGGAGAAATTCAATTTAGATAAATTGCTGCGAATCACGCGGAGTCACGGATTCCTCTGTCGTTTTCCCCGGCCACGCCCGCGAGAATAATCGAAATGCAACGAAAAAAGAGATTGTATTCCAACTGAACGGGCATAGACACACTTATCAGATACATCGACAACAGCTCTACCAAGCACAAACGACCCCGGAATATCTGCCAGAAACTTGATTCCCGAGTTTTCCTCCCTTGGTTTCCTCCCGTCGTCGTCGACAATATCATACCCGGCCTCTCGCGACGACCACGACGACACGAGCGTGAAATAAAATTTACCGTTCATCGGGCAGACCTTGTACAGGGTGTATAAAAAGTAATGGTCATCTATAAGTAATGAAACCTACACCTCTGGATCGGTGGACAGTTGACGTTGTCGACATTCATCTTTAATGCAACATCATATGTGCAAAACGTAATAGTTATGCAAAATAAAAACTGCGTGAATCAAATTGCATAAAACAGGAGTTGAATAAAATGTATTTCTTGTCTTAATACATAGTTTCGATAAACTGAGAGCAACATAACAATGATTAATGTCGTTACTGCTCTCTACTTCCCTTACCCATTTTTGCCATGGTTCGTTGTTAGACTACGGATTGTTTTGCAAAATTAAAATGGTAAGAAACAGGAGCCAGTTAGGCTATTCATTCTTACCTTAATCATTTTGGCAAGTTGAAAATAATACATTGGTGTCCTTCTCGATGAGTAGAACGTATTGATGTAAAAACGAACTTAACGACAATTTTCGTTACTATAAACAATTTTGCGGCAAGTTCCTCTTAAAAATGTCCATCGATCCACAGTGTAGATTCACCCCTAGGACGGATGACCATTACTTTTTATACACCCTTGTACAGTCTGGTGCGGTAAGCCTATCGTATTTAAGTCCAAAATTTATTGCTGACTTAGCAATTAATTACTAGATTTCGACGTTAATTGAAAAAAAAAATTAATTCGTTTAATTTTGCATCGTTCACGTGGAACGTTTCCCTTAGTTATTGTCCAAAGTTATTGTCCTTTGAAAAATATCCAAATGTCAGGGGTCACTGTACAAAATATCGAGGCAGTCTCGAGAGGGATCGAATTTCGAATGAATCCTGTAGGTCAAATTCCGAGCATGTCCGCGGAAGACATTATTGCACTCGACTGTACTCTCAGCGGGGTGTCTTTGTGTGGGCGCTTTTACGCACGATAGATATCCCGGTCAGCGTCGATTGCCTTCAAAAGGCGGAACGAAATTTTCCGTGGATCGCATGTTAGACCGATAAGGGTGTCTGGTCCTTCGACAAGAACGCGATATGGTGGTCCTTTGTCGGTCACCCTTCGAGCTCGTTGTCGTTCCCGTCTGGGTTAATCTCGTCGTCGAAATCGGTTCCAATTTCCGCGACGAAAGGGAGAAGGCGACCAGAAAAAATATAACACAGAGAGAGAGAAGAAAAATCCCGAGGAAGGAGAACGAAGAAGAGGAGGGGTGGCACGCACACGCCTGCGTACGCCCCTGTCGCCGGGGAGCGGATTTTAATCAGTCGATGGCTCATGCGAATTAGAATGGGCTAAGGGCGGATCGATTTTTAATCTCTGTAAGAGACTCGAGGGAAAACGAGCGCCGAGCAACCCGTTGCACGGTTTAACCCTCGAACGCCGGATGAGAGGGTCAATTTCACTTGACCGTGGTCCGTTCCATTTGTAAACGCGGTTTCGTCGGCGCCAGTTCCGCACAAACAGAATCGCGTAACATAGCCGAAGAACCCGCGGCTATTCACCGTCGAATTCATTATTGATAATTCGCTGAAGAATCCGAAATTCGCGCGAACTTCCTCGAAACCGATATCACCGAACTTTGCTCATTAGCATGTTTATGGGTTCCATGAGATACAGTGTAGTTTAATTAATAAGGAGAGAATCTTGGGAAATCTGTCTAGGGTTGCAGCTTTTGATGGAACGAGAAATGTTAAAGCTTTCCCATGAACGACTTCAGGAGTTCCCCTACTTGATTCTTGGCGGAAACCTCTCTCGCAATCAGCCAAGATAATTTCTTTTGATTGAAGACGGTAGAAAGAGTGCAGACTACTCTTGGCAGAAAATATTCCATCAGAAACGTACACATGATTGTTGAACGATTTGTTCGAGCGTATATTAAAGTATAGTGAATAGAATTGTACACGAGGTGTCTCAGGAATGGAGGATGTCTTTACAGTTTTGTATTCGACCAAGTTATTGTTGTCATTAGACTGCGGATGTTTATGCAGTTTGCAATTTTTATTGACGAACTTTCAGAAACTCGAATGAAATACAATCTTATTTTCTGTGGTGGTAGCCTTTGTAGATCTTTTTACATTTATGGTACACCCCTGGGGGTAGTGTGAGACTCGGGGAAACGGGTATTCGTTTTCCCCAATACCCACTAAAAAAATCACACGTCTAGGACCTTGGCCCTTTCCTCTCTATCCTCTAATGTGCCCGAGAGAGTATAGTTTAGGGCCCCGCTTTTTGCACATCTCCTAAACTATGTTATAATCCGGGCTAGTGCCACTCCTGTCCTTGGGCTTTCTATCTTGACCTCTCAGCCTTTGTAGATCTAATAATTATTTAAATAAAAAAAAATTTTTTTAAAATACCACGTTTTTAAAACGGACTAAAAAGTATAAAATAAAAATTTTAAAAACGCCACGTTTAAAAAACGGACTAAAAAGTATAAAATAATTCTTTTTAGCCCCATACAGATTCCTAACCCCGTACAGATAGTCCTGAAAATTTGTGATTGTGAATTTTGAATAGCTATGGAAATACTTGTAAGATTTAAAACAAAAACGTGGGGCGCAAGATAATACATAGTAAGGAGTGTAGAGAGTAGCTGCCGCTGAGAAAACACGCAAAACAGTTCATGTAATTTGCAGTGCAATAAAATTGTTAGTGATTTAGGTGTTCATGTATCAATTATCTATTGCATGCGCCCCACGTCTTTCGTTTTAAATTTTACAAGTATTTCCATAGCTATTCAAAATTCACAATTACAAATTTTCAGGACTATCTGTACGGGGTTAGGAATCTGTATGGGGCTAGAAAAAATTATTTTATACTATTTAGTCCGTTTTTAAACGTGGCGTTTTTCAAAATTTTATTTTATACTTTTTAGTCCGTTTTAAAAACGTGGTATTTTTTAACAATTTATTTTTATTTAAATAATTATTTTCTGCTTTTTAGCCTTATATGTGTGAAATTTTACAATCGATTTTGAACATTTTGATGAGATTATAACAGAGACATGTAGTAAATTTCAGACGGTATTGCGACGCGTCATATCGAAAGCAAACGCCTGCTAAAATGTTAAAGATAGAGGTTCGACGGAGAATTTCGGTGTAACTGTTCTTTCGCTTGGTAAACAAACATTATACTATAATAATACGTAGTAACTTTGTAAACACCGCACGGAGCTCGAACGCACACTGAAGCACAAGCCTTCGCACTGAGCTCCTTCGGTGCGAAGCGGGTCAGTGGAGTGGGGATGAGTCAGAGTGGGAACACGTAGTAGAGTGGGGACGCTGAACGCGAAGACGTACTACGTCACGCGGCGGGGGGGTGCAAAGGTTCAAATTATTAATAATTTATATCTCCTGAACGCATAGGCTTTTTAAACAAATTTTTTTAAATATTGCATTGTCATCCAGTTCTGAACTATGTTTAAAATTTCAAGTCTCTAGCTCATCGGGAAGTTAGTTTAAAATCAATTGCAAAATTTGTACCGAACAAACAAACAGACAGACAGACAAGAAAGCGAGCTAATAAAAACGTGGTAAAATGAATGAAAATCGTAATAAATTCTGTCGTACTTTATATCGCAGCATTTCTTAAAAATCTTCAAAAGCCATAATTCCATACCGATCCGCAGTGCAGTTGTCATAAAGGCAGTCAAGGGATCGTCAAATCATAAAGAGATGCAGAGATTGAGAATCTAGCCGAAAAATGCGAGTTTTATTTCTGTGAGAATCGGGAAAGAGCAAAGAGTGAAATAGAAAGTTCCGAGGAGAATTACGAGAAAAATATCGTCGAGAAAGACACGGCGAGCAATGGTATAGCCAGCTTAGCTACCCATCGTCGAGGGCCGCGTTCGTAGAGAAGAGGTTCCCACCGAACGGTCTAAAACGGCGCGGGGTCGCTAAACAAGTGGAGACGCAGCGGGCACCGTCCCCGTCATTGAAATAAACTAGTTTATCTCGTTGACCGCACGCTCGGACGTTCGATTCCCTTTCGCCCGGTAACCATCGTTTCAGGAGGACTTTCCTCCGGTGGCGGCCGGAAGGCGGTAATGCAATAACGACTTTATTAGGGTTATCGACGCACGCACGTGGCTCACCCTCTGACATTTTAACTCTTAGCTCGTGCTCGCTGCGGCCGAAACCCTCGCCCCCGAAGGGCGACTGCCTCCTGTCTAGCTGGCTAATAGCTAATTATCCGCATTATCTTGCAATCTTAATCGATCATCGTCAGTGCGCGTTTTGGACGTGCCAAATGTCCCTTATTCCACTAAATCAATCATTCAGTTTCTCGAAAAATCATGTGGCTGTCCCAAAACGAAGTTTTGCGTTGTACATTAGAAGTGGACGTGCCAAATGTCCCTTATTCCACTAAATCAATCATTCAGTTTCTCGAAAAATCATGTGGCTTTCCCAAAACGAAGTTTTTCGTTGTACATTAGAAGTGGACGTGCCAAATGTCCCTTATTCCACTAAATCAATAATTCAGTTTCTCGAAAAATCATGTGGCTGTCCCAAAACGAAGTTTTTCGTTGTACATTAGAAGTGGACGTGCCAAATGTCCCTTATTCCACTAAATCAATCATTCAGTTTCTCGAAAAATCATGTGGCTGTCCCAAAACGAAGTTTTGCGTTGCACATTAGAAGAGAACGAAGTAGGAACATCTTTTACATCATTCGTCAAACACTCTTGAGTTCTACGAGCACGTTCCTCCGACGGGTAATCCATTATTGGATAACCAGCCCTCTACATCATTCATTAATAGAATTAGCAAAATCGCTTTTCCTGTAACGTCACTCTGCGAGCCATTACTCACCAGACGAAAGCTCGTGCGCCGAGGGTTCAAATGCGTACCCTGTGCATACTGGATCACTAGCTCTCAGGGTTGTGTTACCCTATCAAAGTATCGAGATCGGCAAAATCGGACAACCCAGAAACGAATGAATTTATATGATTTACACGAAAAAAAACGGTTTCGTAGAAACCGGTGAATTATTTCACGTTGAAGAATATCCACGGTGTTCCTTTTCATTCGCGTTTAGAGACTGTGAGTGGTTTTATCGGGGTTATCATTGCCCTGTGTGAACAATGGGTCGATTTAGCCTCTGTTATCAAGATATGCACCGGAATACTGATAGGTGTGGTTGCCACGTTAGGCGATTATATTCCTGTTCTGGTTCAGGTAAACTGTTCGCATTAGTTGCCAGTCGGGTCATTCTGCTGGGGATGTTTGGAGATTGTATTGCCTCTTCGCAGGTGTTCCGTGTTCTGTGTGACTTTTTCAGCTTGATCGCTCAATCTCTCACTCTCATTATCGCGAGTAATTTCAGCTGCTTCACCGGTGTTTAGCGTTCTTGGTATCGGACAATAAATTGGCTGGATAAACGGGGTAATACCGTGGAATCCGGACGGTGATAATGGCCGATGCTGGTCCCGGTGCATCCGATAAGTTCAGAAACAGGTCGCGCATGTTCAAAGGCACCGTTCCGGTCAATATTCATCCGCCGCGCGCTATCGTTCATGCTCCCTGTTAAACTGGCTCGACAGCGACAATGTAAACTCACTAATTATTTCCTTGACAACCTGCGTATGCAAGATTTAACCCCTGCCTCGCAATTTTGGTTCAGGTTTCAAGGCAAAACATGGAAGAGCGGGTGGCAATGCGACCCCGTTTTCAAATTCTCGCGAGAGGTCCAAATAAAAAAGTTATCGAAAGCCACATTTACTATTTTTTTCCAAAAATTTTCATTCAATGACGTCTAGCTCTACAAGACGTATTCTTTAAGCAGCCCCTAGACGATCAATATTATCGTCATTGTATTGCACAATAATTGGTATTGTACAAAGATTGCGCAGTATATTGAGTCAATCGAAAAGAGTTTGATCTTTATTGTGCAATCTCGTAAATATTGCTTCGTCTGTGGCTAATATTACGCAATATTGGCTCAGTTCCATCTCCACAGTCGCAAAGTGAACAGTGAATTCTCAAGTATGGCAACGAAGGAAAAAGAGGAAGAAAGAAAATTCATTTTAAAATGTATCGTAGTGTATCAGAGCTTTATGGAATAGCAAGAGTAAAGAGTATAGCAACAGGATAAAAAAACGAGTAATACGAACATCTGCTTCGAGAATATAAAGAAAAGTATCTAGATGCTGATAAGTCGCAGTTAGTTAAAAAATTTAATTTATTCCGCACTAACGTCATATAAGAATTGAAGCGGAGCAAGATTCTGAAAAAAGCGGTGCTGGAACAGACGACTTACTAGAACCAACATTATGGCATTTTGAGGAAATGAAGTTTCTTATAGGTCAGGAAGAACCAAGTCGTCAAATAATGTACCATCTAGTCGCAGAAAATTTCGAAAATCAATTGGTTCACTTATTCTTAAATCACTTAACAAATTTTCATGATTGTACTTATTTCTGTTTTTAAACCATTCCTTCATCCACCTGCGCTTCTTTTTCAAAGCTATTACTAATGCAATGACCACACAACTTGCTTCCTTTTTATTCCACATGTTAACTGCAGTGTCATCACTCGTGCACTAATTTATTGGGCAATAATATTGTCTCGTGTGGGTATGCCAGCAATATTATTGTGCAATATATTGTGCCATATACAGTTAGGAGCAAAACTGATCACACACACTTTAAACCAGAATAACTTTTTTATGAATGGACCATACGACTTGAATTTCTCTGTAAGGCTAGAAGAATTAGTTTAGTAAATAACGTCTAAACAATATGTTGAAACATGCATTTGTTCGGAATTGTGAAAAACAATCAAAAAAATTGATGTCTACGAATTTTTTAGCTGGGCCAATAACGAAAATTTAAAAGATGTGTTTGGTCAACTTGTATAAATTAAATATATACGCTCCAAAAATTTCATTCAAATTGGTTAATTGGTTTACGAGTTATAAATGATCAAAAGTGGCAAAAATTGCAATTTTTTAAGATTTTCGGAGTTTTTACCACTTTTGATCGTTTATAACTTGTAAACCAATTAACCAATTTCAATGAAATTTTCGGAGCGTATATATTTAACTTATACAAGTTCACCAAGCACATCTTTTAAATTTTCGTTATTGTCCCAGCTTAAAAAGTCGTAAGTTGTAGCCACAATTCCGATCAAATGCATTTTTTCAACATATTTTTTAGACGTCATTTACTAAATTCATCTAGCTTTACAGAGAAATTAAAGTCGTTTGGTCCATTAATAAAGACGTTATTCTGATTTAAAGTGTGTGTGATCAGTTTTGCTCCTAACTGTAGTATTGTCTCGTGTGGGAGGGCCAGCAATATATTGTGTCATATATTGACGAGAATATTGATCGTCTAGCTTTAGATTTTCAATATAGATCCTCATAAAAACAGTTACAAAATACATCGTCATCATCATCATTATTTATTTAACGTCGCATCAACTGCTATGGTCATTAGCGACGGTTACAAAATACACTTTTTAGTATTTCCTCTGTAATTTCGACCAATTGCTATTTAAACTAGAGGGTTATTGTTGCTCGCTCGCGAGTGGGGTTGTTTTTGCTCGCTAGCTTCGCGAGCTCGCGGGTAGGACTGCTCTTGCGAGAGTGTTAGTGGTACGCATGGCTGGTAGGGCCTACTGCTATTAATGTTTTTTATTTGGTGTGTGACTCTCCAAGAGTCACACAAAGAACTTCCCGATTCGTTACTCCTTCGCCAACATCGCCAACATAGTTCTTTTTTGTACTTTCATCAATATTCTCCCAAAATGTATTCTCGGGAGTAGAGATGATAAACTCACTCTTGCATTGGGATAATTTTCGATTATTGTAAGCGGTAACATTAGCATTAGTTGCATAAATAAAAAAATGAAATAAAAAAAAAATTTTTAAAAATGAAAAAAATAAAAATAAAATTTTTATGTAATTACGTTTGTTTCTTCGGTGGAAAATTTCCGTCCTCTCGTATAAATTGCATTGTTGAATCAACTCCTTTCGAAAAAAACTAAAAAACTAAAAAACTACTTGACCAAAATGGACCAAAATCTAATCAGCTCTAAGTTACAGCGGGGCACATCGAGTGCATCATTCATCATTCTGATCGCGTTGTTACTTTTTCAGAAAACGTTAACGAAAAATTTGATACTATACAAACATACACACACACACGAACATTTTGCTGAAAATAGTCTAAAATGACTGCAATGATCATGAAACGTGAAGATCTGCTAAAAAATCGATTTTCGGGGTCATTGCAATAAGTTCCCTATAAAATCGGGAAGTTAAAAAGGTCCAAATCGTACGGCAGAATATTAAAAAAGTCATCGTTCTTTAAAAACTGTCCAAATATTACTGTGATTCACAGTACTGTACGCGCATACTTCATTCGCCCCGTGCGTGGCCTGCGAATACGCATCGCAGTCGCGATTACGTGAAAATTAATTTCAGATATTCGCTCGTCGACGACCTACTCGAGCAAAGGGGGAAAAAGGAAGGTTGACTCGTTACCAGCGCGCCGGCCATTGAATATCTGAATCTAGCCGAAGCTTTATTTTCCCCCGGCGTAGGCGGGCACCGAGGGGGTGGAACAACGGGGGCGGTTTTCCCGCCGGCGTCTAGACGCCGCGGCGCCTGTTCTCAGGCATCAGCTGCTTGCGGAAGTACGGTCGATGCTTGAAATTTGTTTTTCTCTTTTTTCCAACCTCCTGTTTCTCTCTTTCGCTTATCGTCCTTCCGTCCCCGCAGCCGCGCCGTCCCTTTCGCTCGCCCAGTTGCTTCTTCGTTAACAATTTCGATCGAGTCTTTCGGTTATTAAAGAAACGATGGAGTTCAGGGCGCGGCGGCGAGTTAGGACGACGATAAGCCGGCACGAGAGGTTTCGTGGAATGATAAAGGACGTCGGAGTTTACTCGGCGCAAAGGTTTATTAAAATCGCACACCTTCTCCGAGTGAACTCTCGAGGAATTATGAAATTCGAGTGTACACAGAGGGGTGAGCTACCCTAATAGAATGTTTTCCCCGTGCACGTTTTACCTATTTGTAGTGCCTGGGAAACCATACTTATTCGGCAACCTGGATCGTTTCTGTCCGGAGCGAAATTTCACTCGTGAATTTCTTTCTTTAACGATTTCACATATTCTGAAATGTGGAGTTCAATATGTATTCCAGAATTTTTGAAAATTTTTTGTAAGTCTAGAATAGTAAAGAAATTAGTCGTGGACACGAATGACCTCCGTTTCCCAGGAGGGTTAATCATTTTCGCTGTTACATCTAATCTAATGTCTTGCAGGCAGAACACTAAAGATAAATTTTGAGTACTTTATAATAGAACTGAATGCTGACGATAGACTCTGAATGAAATGAACACGGTACTATCTTATTACGACGAATATTTAGAACGAAGCGGATAGTTGGTTAAATTACGGAATGATACAATCTATTTTCATTCAATTTATGTGGAAAATTAAATTTCCTACGAAGAAATTAAATTCTTCATTTTCATAGCTGGTACAGTTAATTGCAGCGCATGTTATTACTCCTTTGTGGTATAAACCTGCCCACTGCTGACCACTTTCAATCGGATTCCAGAACGCGCGGTGAAGAGGTATTGCTATTATTACTGTCGTTGTTAATTAAATATGCGTCGGCTGTCGTCATTACTAATTACTAAAGGTAAGAGCGTGTGCAGTTACGTCATTAACGGGCTTCAATTAAATTTCCGATAGAATGTTATAAAACCTTCGTTTAAAGTACAATCACTATTAAATATCTGAGCGACATCCGACTACATATTAAAAGCGATGAAAGAATTATTTCCTTTCAAATCACTGGAACGTGTTGTTGAATTTTATCCTCGACTCTCTCAATATGAAAATTGAATTTTTATAACGATGATCGTCAGTATGAAATTAGCTTCGTTACAATGACGTACCGATTAGGTTACAATTAACAGGCATATTAATCGAAGAGGATGGTAGCACATTCGCTGCCATAAAACCAAGCCCGCATATCGGATTTTAATTAATAGAAACGGAAATCGTTACCCTCCAAAGTGGAACATCGATTAATAATGTTCTCCCACACCCCCTTTCCACTCCACTCCGCCCATCTACAGTAGATTTTCTTCCTTTCCACTCCAGGTTGCAATAAATTATGAGCGGTTTGGCACACGGTATTCGCGAAATTCTTTCATCATCGGCCATTCCTCTTCTGCGCGTTCTAAGGCTAAATTGGACCAATATATTTCATTGTCGCGTTGAAATACGGATGCTCTATCTTGCTTGCCAGTCGCAATATTCTCGCTGATACCCTCATATTCGTAGCAATTAAAAACGATGTCGAAATATTCGATTAAAGTGGCAATTTTGTAGTAAATAGCCACGGTAGAGTGTAGTTTAACGAAATAAATGGGACGCGTAACAAGCGACACCAATTTCTACCTAACACTAACCGTACCAGTAGAAAATGTGTCGAATATCAATTGTTTTAAAAAAACTACATGACTGAGTTTATTTAGATCTTTCACAAATTTTATAGTAACACGTGCTCGAATAAAGAAATTTATTAAAAAATAAAGAATGTGAAAGCAGTCATTTGACCGGTCGTGGTGCGGTTAGTGTTGATTGATATTTCCAAATGTTTCTGTACACAAATATAGATGTATCGTCTGCCTTAAGCGCCTCATAGACTTCTGATCTTTATGCAAAATAAAAATTGCCCAAGTCGTTCGTAAGAAACAAAAATGAATATACAATTAATAATTAGGTTTGATAATAGTTTAAGGAAACAGGCGTTAATGTTTGTCGACGACGCAAAGAAAGTCCGTCTCGCGAACAGAGCTCAGACGACGCGGTTAGGTTCCTCGTTTATTGCACGGTGAGAGCTCGAGAATTTCCCCGGTAAGATCGATTTGATCGTCGACACACGGAAATTCCAGGTATTTATACGCGGCGACATATTCGCTTCGCGTCCAGAGTGTTGATCGGGAAAATTAATTGCAGCACTGCGAGGGAATTCTCCCGTCGTCGATGCACGCCACGGTAACTACAATTAAATATCACGAACGGCTGTGTCCGATTTAGCGGGCGAATGCGGGTAGGCGAATGCAATTTTCTCCGTGCCGGCGTGCACGAGCAAATCTGCGCGAGGACAGCTTTCGAATTCGGCATTTCCCAGTTACCTGACCGCCGAAACGCCGTCTGAAAACAGCCAAAACTCTTCTTAACCCTCGGACGGCGGACAATTCTTATAACTACGTAATCGATCATCATTACGACCACTCACTGCTTTATTTATTAACAATACATTAAAAAGTCTTTTTCTTTTAGATTCTGCTAATTAAATGTTATTTACAAAAAAAAATTGTTTATTTTTTCTCCTTATAATTTATACAAAGTTGTTTTTTATCACACAAACTTGTAAAACACCAAGTTTGAAAATAAGACATATTTGAGTTTAATTTTTTCTTTATAATATATTATATTTATTTTCCGTTCACAATTTATAAAAAAGGTTTTTCCCTTAATTTGTGATACAAACTCATTAGAAAATTATATTTAATATCAAAGAAAATCGATGTAACCATGAGGTTACATTTGAAATTGCCGCCAGTTTCGTCCATGCATCATTATGGATCGTTATCGATCCACCAATCGTTGACGAGTTCTGTCACATATATGTCACAGCACTCTTACCGTTTGAATAGCATGTGCCCAGTCACACATCTGCCACCATGAGGTTTAAATAGTATTCATACTAACTTCAATAATTGTTATAATGTATTGTCCATTTTTCTGCACAACATGTAAGTATTATTTATATACGGTGTTGTGGTTTCCTTTAATCTTGCATACTGTTATATCATTTAAAATATTTTTCAGACGCAATAATGATTCTTTGAAAAAGATCCACATCGGGATCGAAACGTTAGAATACATGTAATAATTGCACATTTGTTGTTGTTCTAAAATTGATCGAACCTGGCGCCGATAACATTTAAAGTTTAATTATCTAAAATTACGATCGAGAAGAATTTACCTTTACCTTTATTTATTAACCCTTTGCACTCGAATGGCGAGTCTGTGGCGCCACTAAAAATTGCCATACCATTATCCAAAACAGTTTCAACATTATTAAAGTCTGTATTCTATAAATTGTAAAAAGTGTGGTAATTGAGTGGGTGGAAACACATATTCATATATATATATAATAGTTTAATATACTTAAGGTTTACATATTATTATAAAAAAGATAAACAATTCACTCTTAGCACGAGGCGTCCATAGATCGTTCAAACTCAACATAACTTTCAAGAACACGCACTCCCTCTATATCCTTCTGCCCTCTCATTCACTCATGCGCGCTCACACTTCCATCTATACTCTACATTCTCAACTCTCACACACAATACAAACAATCATCACTCACAAAAAGCTCAACTGTTATATAAGAAAATAGGGTCAATTTGATGTGAACAATGTAAAAAAGATTACATAGAACAAAAATTATCTGGGTTGAAACAAATATCTTGATTTTGGAATTCAAATTGCTTCGAGTGCCAAGGGTTAATAGACTGCGGATCTCTATGCATTTATGGCCTATAAAAATTTTCAAACGATACTGAGTATTAAATTGGACAGGATTTAGTAAGATTTTTTATTTATTTTGAATCTACAAATGCCATTACCAAATAAAACGGCATTTTAATTGGTCCCACTTTCTTAAAATTTGTCTACAAAATTTGGAAATTGCATAAACATCCGCAGTCTATTTATTGATTTTTGAAGTGGAAACTTTTTTAGCCGAACCTGGATAGTGAATGAGCCTGATCCGTCACGCCCCGAGGTGAAACGCGATTCGGTAAACCTGGGGGATGCCGAGTGAGAAACAGACAGGTGTGCAATTGCCATAGAAGTTTCCACTTCGGTCGTGTGGTCCTGTTTTTTATTATTGAATCAATTAGATACCAACAGACAAATTAAGTCATAAAAAGAGTTAGTAAAACAATAACTTCGAGGAAGGAGAACATTGTCGAGGAATATTGAATAGAAGAGGAGAGAAAACCTGAAACTGCGGATACGTCCGTTTTTTACTTGGTGCATGGAAAATGTGTAATTTTCTTGTAGAAATATGTTTACCATCGAATGGTATCCGGGAAAATTTGCGCAACGTGTTAGAGTCGGCGCTGAAAGTTAATTCGCCGAGAGCGCCGCAAACTTGGACGAAACACCCTGTTAAAATCCGCGGCAGCGTTTCACGGCCGAGCGCGCTCTCGGCATTTTTAATTGAAAAAATTTATACCAGACGCCATCGTCGGCTGTCGAGACTCGCGAGCGCTGAATTTTTCTGCAAAAAAGTAACGCTTCTTTGAAAACGATGTTGCATTAAACGACGCGACGGTGCCACCGTTAACAGCGATGGCGTCGAAACTGCGAAAAATATTGAAGCCCTTCAGAGATGTGGCCGCAAGTATGATTTATTTCCAGAAACCATTGTCACGAAGAATGATTTTAATCGATAAAATGCCTTTATTTTGTGCCTGTAGTTTTTTTTATAATTTAGTAATTAATTTGGGAGAAAGTAATTAAAAACTGTTTAATATTTTTGAACATCTTCCGCTAGACGAGAGAGAATTAATTCTTGCGTCAAATGGCTCATCACATTTTAAAGTAGTTATTATTATTTCATACATGATTCACCCCGCATGGGTTCATTTTCACCCGGTTCTCTAAATATTTAATTTAACCTCTCAGTTTCAAGCAATTCATTTAAATCATAATTTAATTCCACTAAGTTTAATAACGAAACGAATACCGACTGTTCCAGACGAAGTATGATAAATAAATCTAGAAAATGTATGAATAAGATTTCGAATGCACCTAGACTCCGTCGTTAAGCTTTTCAAAATGTTCGTTCTCCGAGGGTTAAACAACTTTACTATTACGAAAATACTGAAAAGACGTCGCGTCCAAGTTTCTCAAATAATAACAGACACGCCACGGTTTATGAGTAACGATACGCTAAAAAGATCATCACGATCGTAAAAGAGAGAACTGCAAGCTACACAAATATTCAAATAGACTGCTGCAGTACCCTTAGCTACTTGAAGAATCCTTGAATACGCGCAGACTTAAACATTTCAAGCCCTCAGACGACGAAAAAGGATTTCAACGGCGGCGTGGCATCAGCATATATTATTCATCCGACAGAACATGAGCGATGAGTCAGCTTAATCTAAATTGTTAAAAAGCGTAAACTTTCTCCCTTTGAGGTCTCCTTCTCTGAAAAATCAAGTCCCAGAACTCCCCGAGTAATAAGCGGGTAAGTAGGAACGGTAAGTCGGGATCAGACATGTGAAAAATGTATCAAACAAAATTTACAGTTTCCGACCCCTATCTTTAACACTAAACCTACCCCCACTGGTCAAAATGACCGGTTCCAGATTTGATATTTCACAATTATTGAAATAATACAAATGATTTCGTAAGAAATAATTGCATAGATATCTTCAGTAGAGCGCAGTCATTTTTCTAAGTAAACTGCGGATCTTTATGCGAAATAAAAAATGTTTGCATTGATTGCAAGACACAGAAGCCAAGTAAAAATTTCATTCTCCTTTTAATTATCTTATTAAGGCGGAACTGATACACTGGAGGCCTTAATCTTTTTAATACCTCCACTGTTTCAAATTGTACGTACACTGCCGCTCAAAAGTATGTGGACACTTCCTTAATTCTTATAACTACCTGAAAAAAGTTATGATATCTTTGGTAAATTTGATTATCTTGTATGTATTTCAGTTCGTACAGCATTGGAGAACATATTTTAATAATAATTTATTAAATATCTCACCGATAATGATAAAAAATAATTATATTTTCTTTTCGTCTACATATCCACCGCGTGCTTTTATGACTGCGTTTACTAGTCGTGGCATTCTGGCTATTAACTTTTTCATTACTTCACTTTCAATAAGGTTCCACTCAGATTCTAATATTTCCCACAAATGTTTTTCAGACTTGGGACATCGTTTTCGGACTTATCTATCTATGTGATCCCATAGTTTTTCTTTTATTTATTCAAGAAAATTCAATAACTAAATTGTTCATTTTGGTACTATTAGAATACATTACATACATATTCATAATAGACTTTAGCAACAAATATTGTTTGATAATAAAAATATACATTATACAGGGTGGCCCACATAACTCTGAACAGCTCAATATCTCGAAAACTATGCCACCGATTTTAAAGTTCTTAGTCTTAAATTACATGGAACTGAAGGGCCTTTCTGACTACATAAACGTGAAGTGGCCTCCCTTCCCCTTTAACGGGGGAGGGGAGGTACCTTTGTAATTTTAAATGGAACCCCTATAAAATGTTACATATTTAGATTCTACCGGAAAAAACAAGTCAATTTTGTCTGAAACATTTTTTTGTCAGATACTTCCATGATGAGATATAACAGTTTGAAGTTTCGAGTTGTAGGTACTTGAAGCGCTCGGAAATAGCGTTATGGAATTGTACATACGTGCTTGAGTCCTTTGCTTATTCGTGAAAAAATAAAATGTACTTTAAATTAAATGTTCAAAATGTCCACCACGGGCTTGTAAACATTTATTTACTCGAAACATAAAAGTTGTTCTAACATTTTTTAACATTTCGGGAGTCACTGAAGCGCAAGCGTCACGTATTCTTTGTTTCATTTTGTCGTCGGTGGTTCAAACATAACTTTGTCCTTTACATGTCCCCATAAGAAAAAATCTAATGGTGTTAGATTGGGGGATCGAGGAGGCCATTGACGAGGTCCCCCACGACCTATCCATTTGTTCCCAAATTTTTCGTTGAAAAATTGCCTGGTGATGATTGCAAAATGTGGAGGAGCGCCGTCTTGTTGGAACCACATTTCTCTTCTAACGTGCAGTGGCACATCTTCCAAAAGCGCAGGCAAATGATTTTTTAAGAAATCACAATAACTTGCAGATGTTACAGTTTCTTGAAAAAAATAAGGTCCAATCACAAAATCTCCTATTAGGCCACACCAAACATTTAAAGACCATCGATGTTGAAAGGGAACACATCGCATCCAATTTGGGTTTTCCACGGCCCAATAATGCAGATTATGTCTATTTACATGCCCTGAATTCATAAAAATGGCCTCATCGGAAAAAAGTATTTTGCACAAAAAGTCATTTTCCACAACACCCTGTAGCCACTCACAAAATCTTACGCGGTGATCGTAATCTGCTATCGAAAGCTCTTGTGATAAAACCATGTGATATGGATGATACCTTTGCCGTTTCAAAATTCGTTGAATTGATGAACGACTAATATGTGATGTTTGTGCAAGTGTACGTTGACTAATATGAGGATTTAATGTAATTGCAGCAAGAATACTGGCACGGTTATTGTCATTAGTGACAGCTCTAGGTTTATTGCGAGTTTTTTACACAATTCACCGTGCTCGCGAAGCCGCTTTTCTAAATTATGAAATGTTGCATGACATTTTTTGATACCATAACGTTCAAAAAACATCACTGCTGCATGCCGATAATTTTTTTGGCATTCACCTAACGTTAATAACATATTCACTTCTGTGTCAAAAGTAGCCATAATCACAATGTTACTGCTTGAATAACAGCTCTAAACTGAAAACGTTTTCATAGATAAGTGAATCAAACTCAAGAATTGTAAATATTATTGTTTGTGTTTCTTCATGAATAAGCAAAGGACTCAAGCGCGTATAATTCCATAACGCTATTTCCGAGAGCTTCAAGTACCTACAACTCGAAACTTCAAACTGTTATATCTCATCATGGAAGTATCTGACAAAAAAATGTTTCAGACAGAATTGACTTGTTTTTTCCGGAAGAATCTAAATATGTAACATTTTATAGAGGGTTCCATTTAAAATTACAAAGGTACCTCCCCTCCCCCGTTAAAGGGGAAGGGAGGCCACTTCACGTTTATGTAGTCAGAAAGACCCTTCAGTTCCATGCAATTTAAGACTAAGAACTTTAAAATCGATGGCATAGTTTTCGAGATATTGAGCTGTTCAGAGTTATGTAGGCCACCCTGTATTTGTGTATATCACAAATTTCATGAACATGGTAAGTGTCCACATACTTTTGAGCGGCAGTGTATGTATCCATTTTTGTCATAAATGCATAAAATCCGCAGTCTATTTATAAGGGAACATGTACCAGTTACTTTTAAGGCTTGGTAGGTTTAGAGTGAAGGGGTTGTTTTCACCTATTCACCGTGGACGATGATCGATAAAATAAATACGTGTCAAACATTCCTCTCAGTACTATGTCTGACACAGGTTCCATGAAAATCGGCCTATGTAATGTGAATATAGTTTAGCGAGTTCAAAGACAAGGGTCATGATTGAAACAAGAGTTGTGTGTCGCCGGTGATTGTGTCTGGCATCGATTGGGTATTGAAACTTAATTCCATGGTCGACGACGATGGTCCACCCGAGCCGTCGTAACGGACAGAAGATAGCGTGGTGGTCTCGCCAGGTGAAATATTTACGAGAAATTAATGTTCCATGGCCATTTCATCGTGGACAGCTCTCGCGCGGCGCGACGCGAATGTGCAAGGGCCTACGTAAGGGTTGGCTCACGACTGGCGTCGAGTGTAAGAGTCTCTTTGCACCCCGTCGATCAATATTCCGTCCAGTGGCGTAGCACGGAAAACTATTTCTTTTTCCCCCCTGCCTTCGAACTACTTCGGAACTCCGGCTTCTCGCCATCAAGACCGTCCCGGCGGCCGTCTCTACGTAATTCCGGAAGTTACCGTCGCGAAACGCGCGGAGAAGCAACGATTGGTCGCGATCGTTACCCTCCCCGCTACCCCCCCCCCCGTATCTCGAACACCCTAGAAGCCTAATTATTGTCTTGTAAAATCAAACGGAAGAATTTCATGAAACTGACCGTCTTAACTCGACGACCAACGCAGCCGATCATTTTTATTCTAACACCGTCGTCGTCGTCGTGCTTCTTCGCTAACAAGGATGCACACACGCCACGCTCAAGTTTCTTAATTATTTCTGAGTTACTCCCTATGGTTACCGCTAGGTGCTTTCGCCTTGGAGACATTGGAATACCGCTATGTTACTCGCAGTGCTCTGATTCGGGTGCAAGCAGTAGACAGATTAACCCGTATTTAGTTAACCAAAATGTGTAGATTATTTAAAACCTTTCTGTATTATATATTAATATGTTAGCGAGTAAAGAATGGACATTCAGAGAAATTTTGTAATATTTTTTAGAGGGACATTAACAAATTGTTGAAAGAAATACAGTAAATGGGTACCTAGGTACCCGGTCGATTACAGAAGGGTTAAAACATTCCTTCCATTATACAAGTGTTTCGTATTTAATAAATTAACCCTCTATTGTATTCCAATTGGAAGAGAATAAACCAAAAATGAAAAAGTTAGGGAATGAGGAGGGAAGCAATAAGTAAGGAATTAAGTGGGTTAGTGATAATTAGGATACTAAAAGAGTAGGACAGGGTAGGAATGTGTGAGACATAGAAATGAATGAGAGAAGGTCTGGACCGAATGTGTGAAATAAAATAGTTATGTACAGGGTGTAAAAAAAGTAATGGTCATCCGTCCTGGGGGTGAATCTACACCTCTGGATCGGTGGACATTTGTAAGAGAAACTTGCCGCAAAATTGTTTATAACACAGAAAATTAGTGTTAAAGTTTTTTTTGCATCAACGCATTCTACTCATCGAGAAGAGGAAAAGTTTGAAAGGAGCCATATGTCACAAACAAATAGTTATTGAGATATAAGCTGTTAAAGTTTTTGCAAAATTTGATTGTGTGGAATTATACGTATAGACAAAAGCCTACTACTACAGTCCACACGTCCGTGTCGATGAGACAGAAGATGATCGTGTGCATGCCGCGAGACAGACGAAATTTAAAGGCGCATTCGTCGTTAGGCTCCTCTAAATTTCGTCTGTCTCGCGGCACGCACACGATCATCTTCTGTCTCATCGACACGGACGTGTGGACTGTAGTAGTAGGCTTTTGTCTATACGTATAATTCCACACAATCAAATTTTGCAAAAACTTTAACAGCTTATATCTCAATAACTATTTGTTTGTGACATATGGCTCCTTTCAAACTTTTCCTCTTCTCGATGAGTAGAATGCGTTGATGCAAAAAAAACTTTAACACTAATTTTCTGTGTTATAAACAATTTTGCGGCAAGTTTCTCTTACAAATGTCCACCGATCCAGAGGTGTAGATTCACCCCTAGGACGGATGACCATTACTTTTTTTACACCCTGTACAGATAGGTTATTGTAAAACAAGTCATATTTCTTAGCTGTAAGTGAAATAAAGCAAATTATTATTATTATTATTATAGTATTCCAATTGGAGACTTAAATTTAAAATGTTCTATAGTTAATCAAGTAGACAATACTGAAGACTCTGAGCATGTTGGTTCCAAGTGAGAACATTGCGATTTCGTACCTGCATATGTATAAAGTTCCCATACAGGAATAGTCATAAAATGCAATAAATAACATTTCCTAATAAAATTGTATTATTTATTTCATGACCACACTTATTTTTAGGTAGACTGACAGCCATATACATTTTTTTCAACTCGTCATAAAAATTCATGCAGTAGAGAGTTAACACTAGATATCTACCCTGAACTACACTAAAAAATTAATTTCCCAGACATCGTTGAGATGTTTTAGAGAGGTTTTCGGGCAGTTTTTTCATTCTGTTTCGACTGTGTCGCTCATTACGACAAATCGTTAAACTAGAACAGTCTTACTAACACGGAGCTGCAGAAATATTTTAATTATTGCTGCACAGCTCGACGCGGACACTTTGCGCAATTGTTGAGTCTAACGGGCTGCGCAAATATTTTAACTACATATTATATTGTAGACGCAGCAAGCTTCGCCGTTGGACAACAACACCTTGCAACTTCTAAATCAATCGTTAAACTAACTTACTACTACTACTACTACTAAACTACTACTACAGACTACTACTACCCCATCTAGAAGAAGTCTAACGAGATCTTTCCAGTTGCAAGGGACCTCTCTTTCGTCCCAGGGCCGCTAGAAGAGAACTCTCATCCGGTAAGGTTTCTTACAATAGCGGGCCCTGCCACAGACGCTGGGATAGTGGAGGAGAGTTGAGGACGGTATATATACAAATCGGTGACGGATCAAGTACTAGCGAGAAAGGTCTCGACTATTTGTCCATCTTGTGGCCAGTGTAGAAGGTCGCCGCTACTCAACTGTTAGCGCGAACGCGGAACCAACTGTACATAAAAAAATAGTACTTTGTATTTTGCGCTATACTCTTCATATGTTATGTTGGCTCGTCACCTGAGCTCGCTCTAGTTAAATGTATATGTAATGTCTATATAATGTATATAGATTCTATCTCTTGAATGTTCTGTCTCTCTCTGTCTCTCTCCCTATTGTCCTTAGTCGAGTCAGTATACTTCTCGCCGTCGAAATACAAAAGAGACTATCCTCAAGTAATCGGTGCGTTTGTTTCTGTTCACCTCGTGTAAAAGACTATCGTTGAATCTATGTATCTCCTTTTCACGATCGGGCTACGAGATTAAAAAATTCAACCAATCGCTCTCTACATCAACGATTCTACATTTTCGCATGCAGCTCGACGTCGGACAGCGTGCGACAACCGCTGTTTGATGATTCATATATTATGATACATAAAATGCCACATGTCTCGAGCTTCTCAATGTACGTTCAACCTCTAGCCAAGCCTTCAAATAGTTATTAATCCCTTGCACTCACAGCTGTTTTAACTGCAGTACTTACAAAGAACAGAAAGTAAAATTTTGCAGGCTCTGAACACGTCGAGGTTGTGTCAACAGCCGAGGGGAACGAACCTGATGTGATCAATACGATGACTCGATCCCGAAGAGTTAATAAAAATATTCTTTCTCTATAAACGTGATCGATCTCCGAACAGCTCCGTGTCACGTGCTTTGGAAGTTGAAGAGTTAAAAGGATTTAAAAATAAGTCTATCGATAGTAGTAGCAAAAATATTATCTAGAATTATTTTGTAAATATATATATATAAAAAATATATATATAAATATATAATAAAATATAATAAATGAAGTTTTTACCCGAAGAATGTATTTCTGGGTTACCATGGGTTATTCGACAACTCATTTGACCGACACTGTTTTGATCGACACGATTTGACCGACAGTAACTTTCGTCGACACTATGTTTCCGTCGACATTGTGAAATCATCGACAAATAATTCGACCGACACTATGTTTTCGTCGACAATTGATTTGACCGACACTATGTTTTCATAGACACGGTCAAATTGTCGACGTCTGCTGCTTTCATCGACAATCCGTGTTTAGCGACAGGTTTGACTCGTATTTGCTAATGTTGACTAATCGTTATTCTCACTGTTATGTTCTAGACGCATTTAGTTGCTTGTATAATAAAAAATAAAGGGAAGTACAAAGCATTTCTTCAAATAAACAAACTTTATTAATAGGTACACACAAATGAACAAAAGTCATAATATTTCATTTAATTTCAAACATAATTGTGTAAATACAAATACATCATTTGAATGAACAGAACGAATGCTACGCATATACATATACAAATTACAAAACATAACAAAATGGTACAATAATTACATAAATATCAAGTAATGAAATCAAAGCGATATATTTTGTGCTAAAGCCTTTAAAAGATACCTGTCGCAAAACACAGACTCTTGATGAAAACATAGTGTTGGTCAAATCATTTGTCGACGATTTCACAATGCGAGGAAAACATAGTGTCGACGAAAGTTATTGTCGGTCAAATCATGTCGATCAAAACAGTGTCGGTCAAATGAGTTGTCGACGAATCCATGGTAACCCGTATTTCTACCTTCTACGCGTAATGGTTCCGCGAGTAATCACTGTGGCTCTCTGGAAATCAATATGGGGGTTGCATTTCCTGCGATTCGATCACGTCCCCATGTGATAAATAAATGCTCACGTCTGATGGGAGGGTTGTAAGCAGTCGACTATATCGTTTTACGATAAACACAACGGTAAACAATAACGGACCGGTTTCGATTGTAAGATGACGAGGGTGCGGTTTCGATCCCCGATGACCGATTCGTTGGTCGGAGTCGAAGTCTCCGTCGTGAAATGACGCGTTCGGAAGGAGGGGAAAAATAAAAACGAAGAGAACGAGGACGGAGGTGACTCAATATTTTATAAGGGTTCGCGTGCAACACGAGCCAGAGACGGGGACAACGTAACAAGACGCGAGGGCCGAACTGCGACGCACGGAAAGGTAAACCGAGTTCATTTCAATTGTACATATTTGAGGCGGAACAACACTCGATGTTGGTTCACGTCCAATGTTCATACGCCCGGCACGAATATTATGCGCCGCGCGTAGATATTCTATTCGAAATGGCTGGCATGAATATGGAGGAATCCACCCCCCGTGCCCGCGGTCCCTGTCCCGATCGTGCCAAAAGTCTGTCGCGATGTTGCGGTTATTGAAACAGCTTTAGTTCGCAACTGTCGAATTTACCATGGCCTCCCGCGGAACTGGCCAGATAAGACAGGACAACAGGCTGCGCTACCCCATCGATGCGACGCAGAGATCCCGTAATGAAAAGTTCCCTCGCATACGAATTTTCCACTCCCATTCGCTCGCCCCGCGATTTACAATTTCTTGTTCGCCGCGCGCCGCGCCGGCCGAAATGTTCTCTCCCTCCCATCGAAAAATTTGCATATCTCAATATTACACTCTACCAATTTATTTGAGATACACGCAGAATACTAGAAATATTTCGGCAAACACGGTGGGTTGGAAAAGTCGCGGAATTTTGCGCTTCTATGTCGAGTGTCAATCGAGATTTCGAAATTGCGTCTCGCAGTTGGAAGAATTTGTCAAGTACAGGAATGCTTAAAGATTAAATAGAACCCATTAAAAAATTCTACAATTTTTTCGATCCCTTGTAACGTGTCTCTAGTCGCTGCTTCAATGTAAACACTCCCATCAGCAAACAGTAGAATATCTTTGTACGCTGTCCTCGTCGCTCCGATTGTTAATCGCAGGTGTGCAACGTGTTAGAACGCAGACGGAGAACACCATAGAAACAAGTGGTCGATGGTGGAAGAGCGTTTCAATCGAGGACGCGACCCCCTATCGCGTCGATGAGGACTTTTTTGAGGAAATTAATTCATATCCGTCAGCGGAATGGAATCCCATGGTGTCCCCCACCGTCGAGCCTACGGCTAGACATCATCCGTTCCGCTTTTGAGGATCGTTACCGCTTCCAGGTACCGTCGGTTTCCCCTTCGACAACGACGAGGTGCGGAGGGTTTACAAGCCCCACCGTCACCCATGCTTCACGTTCGCGGTGCACCGCGATAATTGGATCACCGAGCCTCCTATGAGTCGCGACCGAAATTAAGTAACCTCCGGCGCACCGGTAGCTAACCCCGCAAGTCCTACACCCCGGTATCACGATGATGCTTGGGCACGAACAACGGGGAAGAGACTTCCCCGCGTCAACGCCGGAAACGTGAATGATGAAGATTCGAATACACCGGATTATTTCTTCTTATTTTTTTACCTAGACCAGTGACGGACGAATTTAATAGAATGTGTCGAGACGTGCTTATTGTGTTATGCCAAAGATTGCTTATTAGGTTGTTACATATGAAATGTCCGATTTTTAGCAGTGAGATTAAACAAATGCAATTTTGTACCCAATGTATTCTATGTTTTTCATTTACAAGATTGTTATCATGCTTTTGTAGTTCCTTTTTATCATCAACGACTGTTTTTTTACCAAAAATCACATACTGCTGTCGTCAATAAGTTATTTTTCCAGACATATAAAAGGAACACACGACAGTCGCGTTGGTTGACGTTGAAATAAACTTTATTTAAAAGTAAGATTATACAATAAATATGAAACTATACAAGTAACAGGCACGTGGTTGGCTTGTGAAACGTGGTTGCATCGTTATAATTTCATTAATTGTGAAATAAAAAAATCTAAGTAAGGATTAGCTTAGTACCTCAAAGTTTTATATGTACTAGACCTATAGACTGTTACAACATTTCTTGATCGAAACGTTTTATAGAGTTGCATTCTAAAATTCGAACATTTCATACGTGTTACGGAGCGAGCGAGCATCTCCCTGATTTCACCTGCGTAGCCGTGTGACGACCGATCGCGATACCAATATTATCGACGCGCGAGTCAGTGATTGCTCCATCTCTGCGAAGATGTGAGTAATTAGTAGCTCGTGACGTAAGAATGATTCGGCGAACTATGCGTTCGACTAGGAACCGTTATTGCCGAACCCTTTTAGACCAGTTCAGATTAGCTCTTGGTTCCGTAAACACCAACGTCTGCAACTCGCAACCCGCGATCCTAGCTATCGCCACCTCTCAGTTACAAACAATCAAGTTCGGTTTCATTAAATAAGTCCACATTGTTCATCAAATCACCTTCAACTCGTTTAATCGTTCTCATTTTCTCCACATTTAGTGCATAAGTTTTGTATAAAGTGTACACTGCCGCTCAAAAGTATGTGGACACTTACCATGTTCATGAAATTGTGATATATAATGTATATTTTTATTATCAAACAATATTTGTTGCTAAAGTCTATTATGAATATGTATGTAATGTATTCTAATAGTACCAAAATAAACAATTTAGTTATTGAATTTTCTTAAATATAGAAAAGAATAACTATGGGATCACATAGATAAGTCCGAAAACGATGTCCCAAGTCTGAAAAACATTTGTGGGAAATATTAGAATCTGAGTGGAACCTTATTGAAAGTGAAGTAATGAAAAAGTTAATAGCCAGAATGCCACGACTAGTAAACGCGGTCATAAAAGCACGCGGTGGATATGTAGACGAAAAGAAAATATAATTATTTTTTATCATTATCGGTCAGATATTTAATAAATTATTGTTAAAATATGTTCTTCAATACTGTACGAACTGAAATACATACAAGATAAGCAAATTTACCAAAGATATCATAACTTTTTTCAGGTAGTTATAAGAATTAAGGAAGTGTCCACCTACTTTTGAGCGGCAGTGTATGTGTTGACCCTACCACAAGGTACAGTCCCTGCTCACTTTATTAGACTCACCTGAAGAATTGGTGCTTTTTGAAATCCTATAAGGAATGCAACGCTGTTTTCAACCTATGGGGTAATGATTTCGTACTACAAGATTGCCTTATGGGTTGCCTGTCCAAGTGTAAAATTTTCTTGCAAGAGCAAAAAATCCCCCTTTTACCATGGCCCGACAACTCACCGGACATGAATCCGATTGAAAGTGTCTGGGAGTGCTTGAAGAGAGAACTGGCCAAAGAAAATATAACAACAAAGACCAAGTTGATAGAATAATCTATCACTGGCACCATAACGTTGCATTAAAAGAAATTGCACAAACTTGCATAGATAGCATGTTCAGAAGAGTTGCGGCTTTAAGAGCAGCTGAGGGCGGATTAACAGAATATTAGTGTTTTAAGAATTATATTGATCTATTTGTGTTTGTATCCATTGTTTTTGTAAAATAAATATATGGAAAATTCATTGGTCATCATTAAGTGATATTTGCATAAGGCTGACGTTGTCTGCCATTATTCTGCCATTACCCATTATTCATGTAAAACTAAAAATATCATGATTATAGACGTGAGTCTAATAAAGTGAGCCGGGACTGTAGACAATAAAATCTGACGGTTAAACCATCGCATCGCTTCGCTTGTGCACCCGCTCTCTAACAATATGCAACAACCTAATATTTTCATAAGACATACATATTAAATTCAATGTAATTATGTTTCTCTTTTAATTCGGTCTTTTCAGATCCGGAAGTGGGAGTAGTTCGCTAGCCTCTGTTATCCGACTGGCCTTGTACCCCGACGTGTTCGAATAAACGAGCTTCTATTTTATTATAATTTTACGGTCGGTATAAAGGATGCCGGCTTTCCACCCCGAAAAAAGAAACGAAGGGACTTACGTTTGCCGTTTTTTTCATTAAGGCGTGTACGCACGCGAGTGTTGCAGGGAAGGGCCGAGCACGGGGGGGCCATTTAATGAAACCGTTCCCATGTTTATAGATGCCTCGGTCGGGGCTGTATTCTCGTGGCGATATAAATATTATATATGTTGTTACGAGGCCGTTGCGCAAGCCCCCGGCATCGGAAGGACTTAAGCGGCCGAAATGGCGCGGCCGTGGCGGTAAAGAAAGCACGGGGCCGGAAAAAGCTTCTTCAGTAGGAGAGACCGCTTTGTGCGAGGCCGGGTTAAAGCCAACCGGTGGAAGCAATTTGTACCCTCGCTTAACTTTCGCCTTGTTATTTACAGATCACTCGCAGATCCGTATTGTTCGACGATGATGCACGATTATGGCGCGAGACGCGATTCCGCCCGCGCCCCTCACGGTAATAAAAGTTGATCTTACGACGAGTGCCGGTCTCCGAACCGCGTTTCAAATCATTTATCAGAACTGTGCCGGATTATTGTGATACTTACGGTCTCAGATTTGCCGAAAAGGATAGGGGGACTTTCCCTAGCGCTGGACACCTAAGGTTTCTCTTAGATAAATGAAAAAATATAATACTTGGATCCTGTTTCTTACAATTGATGCACAAAATTCTTATTTTGAGTCATCAAATTTTATCTTACGCCTTCACAAGGGAACTGATAGAGTCCGGTTTCTCATCACTCCTCGTAATTGTCCTCGAACAACGTCGGCTGCCACTAAAAACTCAGACATCTGTGTACATCGCTATTGAGTTCCAGTGAAATAAACTAGTGTGTTTTGTAGCGGGTGTCTGTTGATGATAAAATCTGCGCTCGGGGTGAACGTATGATCGGCTGGTATTAAGAAGAGAACCGCGAACCTCCGAGCTGGGAGGGAACAACAGACTGTTCTGTGTGTCGCAGCAGGGCCCACAATGCCATAACGACAAAATGCAGGCAGATATTGCGCGCGAAAGGGTCGCCGGGGGTGAGACGGCGCGGGTTGGGGGCCGCAGTAGGTGCAGCCTCGGGTGAAAAGTAGTTTCAGACCGTCTACTCTAACAATGCCGCGTATGAAAAGGGAAGAAAAAGCGGAACGCATGAAAAGCGTGCCGGAAAATAAAGGGAAGATACCGAAAGCAAAAGAACGACCCGGAGGTGGAGAATTCAATGCCAAGGTTCGGCCGCGCCGTACCGAGGAATCGATACTCGATATTTTCGGCTAGCAAACCGATATATAGAGGGTGGGCCGCGTAAACTATCCTGAGTTATTTCCTTGGGGAGCAGCCGAATTTTTATGTATTGCCACCTCGTACATCTTCAAGGTACGGTGCAATCAAAATTACAAGAAACCGTGGCACAATACGCTCTTCTTTTCTGGCAACATGATGAACAACCTTGCCTTACAATTTAATTCGAACATTTCACATTTAAGCATACTTCAGTTAGTTTCATAATTGATGGCACACACTTCAAATCGGAACAACTTTTTTAGAAATGAACTAAACAACTTCGAAATTTTAGGAAAAAATAGTGTAAGTTGCTTTTTACAACTTTTTTGTTTGAACTTGTAACGAAAATGTAAAAAATGTGTTTTGTACATTCACACAACTTAACACTAAATTTATTAATCTTACAGCTGTACCAATCGATTGATAAACATTTTTCGATGAAATTGAGTTCGTAAAATAACGCGACAACATTTTTAATTAAAATTGTGCAATGGTAGTGCATTATATATCGTGAAACGAATTAATATTATTACTTTTTTAATATTGTACTATACGATTTGAACTTTTTTGGGAAGCTAGAGCAATTAATTTACTACAGGATGTGAAAAGAAATTTTTCCAAAAATTGCAATTGATCGGAATGGTAGAAAAAATACTACAAGTTGCATTTTACAAATTTTTGATGTGGGCCTATATTGTTAATTTAAAAAATATGTTTTGTAGATTTGCGTGAATTAAACATATTCTGAAAATTTCGTCACAATCGGTCGACGTTGCAATAAGTTACAAACGTTTAAAGATGGTAAAAATTTCAGATTTTCACGATTTTCGAGCCTCTAACTGCAGTAAATCTAAGGATTCTTACATCTTTCAATACCTTCCCTCCGATGAAACTTTCACACTGCACATAATTGACACAGATCTGCAAAAAGTATCTTTTAAATTTTTAATATAGGCCCAAATAAAAAGTTGTAAAATGCAACTTAGTATTTTTTCTACCATTCCGATCAATTGCAATTTTCGGAAAAATTTCTTTTCACATTCTGTAGTAAATTAATTGCTCTAGCTTCGCATAAAAATTTCAAATCGTATAGTACAATATTGAAAAGGTTATCGTCTTTTTAGAGCGTCCGAATATTAATTCGTTTCACTGTATATCGCGAATTAGTAGCGTATTCGATGAACAAGTGTGATATTCAGCAAACTCGTGGTAGTACCAATTTATTTCTTTTCGTCGAGGCAAGGGTAAGTAGAGAATTGTGTTTTTTTTTTGTGTACCTTTTCGCTCGCCGCGCATATTACATTACTTACATCAGCCACCGTGCTGGAAGTGCTCGCGAAGATTATAATAATTTACCTTGACAATTCGGGCCGGTCGATGCGAGGAGGAGACCACGGTCACGTACGAACGATTTCGTTCTTATCGCGTCCTAGCTCCTAGTTTTCTAGATCGTTTCACCTCAACACGCAAGCGACCATTCTATTTTCTATCGAAAATACATTTGGGCCCGGCATTGTGTGTCCCATCGAATACGTCTTCATGGCCGCGAACTATGTTATTCCCGATTCCGCCCACCGTCGTCTGATTTATCCGATTCGCTGAAGGGAATCAATTGCGCCCGAGGAACTCCGGATACCATAGGCGGACTTTATTTCGACGTTCCCAGCGAACGGATATCTTCGCCGGCTGATTCATTTCAATCCCGAATACTTCAGAATTCATCTGTTTTTTTTATTGCTGAACACCGTTCTTGCCAAAGCGCTTCCATCTCCCTGAGATATACGCCGAAAGCTTTAAAACGGAGCGAACATCGTAGAAAAATTTACTTATTGATACAAGCAATATAATAAATTCAATTACAGCGAGTGATCAATAGACTGCGGATCTTTATGGAAATTCTAAATTTCCTAGTTTATTTTGCAAAATCCAGAATGTGGAACGAGCTCAATTTTACAAGAAATGTACCCCATAAATGAATTCGTTATGATTGGACAGCGGATCTTAATGCAAAACAAAAATGTTCTACCTGAATTCATCATCATCATCATTATTTATTTAACGTCGCTTCAACTGCTATGGTCATTAGCGACGGGTCTACCTGAATTGAATTTATTTTCTTTTTTAAAATAATATAACAGTATTCTTCAATTTTACCACGTTTTTATTAGCTCGCTTTTTTGTCTGTCTGTTTGTTCGGTACAAATTTTGCAATTGATTTTAAACTAACTTCCCGATGAGCTAGAGACTTGAAATTTTCAACATAGCTCAGAACTGGATGACAATGCAATATTTAAAACAAATTTTTTAAAAAAGCCTATGTGTTCAGGAGATATAAATTATTAATAATTTGAACCTTTGCACCCCCCCCGCCGCGTGACGTAGTACGTCTTCGCGTTCAGCGTCCCCACTCTACTACGTGTTCCCACTCTGACTCATCCCCACTCCACTGACCCGCTTCGCACCGAAGGAGCTCAGTGTGCGTCAGCGTGCGTTCGAGCTCCGTGCGGTGTTTACAAAGTTACTACGTATTATTATAGTATAATGTTTGTTTACCAAGCGAAAGAACAGTTACACCGAAATTCTCCGTCGAACCTTTATCTCTGACACTTTACCACGGCGTTCGTTTCCGATATGACGCGTCGCAATACCGTCTGAAATTTACTACATGTCTCTGTTATAATCTCATCAAAATGTTCAAAATCGATTGTAAAATTTCACACATATAAGGCTAAAAAGCAGAAAATAATTATTTAAATAAAAATAAATTGTTAAAAAATACCACGTTTTTAAAACGGACTAAAAAGTATAAAATAAAATTTTAAAAAACGCCACGTTTAAAAACGGACTAAACAGTATAAAATAATTTTTTCTAGCCCCATACAGATTCCTAACCCCGTACAGATAGTCCTGAAAATTTGTGATTCTGAATTTTGAATAGCTATGGAAATGCTTGTATATGAACTGTTTTGCGAGTTTTCTCAGTGGCAGCTACTCTCTACACTCCTTACTATGTATTATCTTGCGCCCCACGTTTTTCGTTTTAAATCTTACAAGTATTTCCATAGCTATTCAAAATTCACAATCACAAATTTTCAGGACTATCTGTACGGGGTTAGGAATCTGTATGGGGCTAGAAAAAATTATTTTACACTTTTTAGTCCGTTTTTAAACGTGGCGTTTTTTAAAATTTTATTTTATACTTTTTAGTCCGTTTTAAAAACGTGGTTTTTTTTTTAATTTATTTTTATTTAAATAATTATTTCTAATATGTTTGCTGTTTTAAATTGCACCTACTCATTTTTGTTATAAATGCATACAAAAATCCGCTGTCTAGTTATTATGAGTAGACTGCGGGACATTATACAAAATAAAAACTTTTTTTATAAATCGCAAGTGACAGAGGTCAGATACGGATGTATTTCTTTCTTTAACAATTTGAATAAGTTGACAGCTGTTTTAAACAGCAGCTACCACGATATCCACAGTACCCACAATCTGTTGTTTCTGTAATGAAAAAATCGGATAGGACTGATAAAATGTTGATGCAACTGCGAACACTAAAGACATTAGGATAATCGGGGAAAACAAATGGTATTTCGAGGATACGAAGGATTTATTTTAGGGTATCCACGAGCACACCAAAAGCACCGAAGCAAAATCCCATGAGTTTTAAGGCCCGGAAGGTTTCTGTGGACTTTACAGCTTCGGATGTCTCCAGTGATTTTAAGAGATTTCAGGGTATCACGAATCTTCGGGATCTCTAAGACGTTAGAGTAAAGGTATCGGAGTCTTAGAGCCGCTAGCTGACTTGAGAGTTTCGCTCAGACATTTTTAATACCGATTTCTACGAATCCGGAATCCTTACGCTTAACGTCACATATCCCCTGTGTATCGAAAGATTAGGATCTGTCGATACAGCTCTTGATCAGTATAAAATAAATTCCGAATCCCCGACATCATCGCTATTGAATCCCCACGGATTCAAGCGTGGTTACGAATACGAACAACTTGGTTTTATTTTTACGCAACGCGCAATCCTGCTTCTTACAATTACGAGCAGAACCGTTCAATAGTGAAATATGTATATCGTTCTTCACGGGAAAAACCATCGTGTTTCAGAGCCGTAACTAAATTCCTAGCAAGATCCAGCCGCGAGTAACTCGGCGACGGAACTCCGCCAGTATTTCACCGGAGGAAACTTTTCTCCGTCGTTCGATCAAAAACTGGCTCAGTTGTTTGAACAAGTTCCCTAAATCAAAGGTGAAGGTGTTTCATCGGATCAGGCCTCTCGTTGCCCTTAACGATGAAATATCTGCGTAGCAACGTTCGCCGGTGCGGCGCGCTACAAGTAAAGAAAAAACGAACGAAGATATATACTCCTGCTGCTGGGTCGAGCGCTTACATCGGTAAATCTGAAATAACAAATAAAATACGACTCGCGAATAACACGCGACACTTATTCCTGAAACGTGCTCGGAGATTGTCGGACGAAAAATAATGCTCGCGCTTCGTCAACCCCTTTGCGGATGATGCGCGAGAAAACTACCAGAAAATTGCTGTCCAGCAAATGGAAAGGCGAACTTCGATAATTGTCAATCTTAAGCCATTGTACTCTCGTGTAAAGTTAATTAAAATAGCAATAAAATTGAAGAAATTCTTTTAAACGGTTCTAGATGTAGTCTGTATAATAAAACTATATTAATTGCAAGCTACAGGAGATACATAGAAAATTCCTCTTCAATAATGTTACAGAGTTGAAAACGGTATTTTAAAATTCTTTTGATATTTTTACATTTTTGTCGTAAATTCATAAAATCCGCCGTCTAGTAATTACAATATAATTATTAATATATAATATAATTATATATAATTACAATATAATTAGAAAATTCCTCTTCAATAATGTTACAGAGTTGAAAAAGGTATTTTAAAATTCTTTTGATATTTTTACATTTTTGTCGTAAATTCATAAAATCCACCGTCTAGTAATTACAATATAATTACCCATGTATACAATATAATTATCCAATGTAATTACCCATATGTAAATACCCAAAACGTTCTGCAACATTGATTAACACTATAGTGGTTGGACTTCATAGTTTTAGTATAATTTTACGCCAAGAAGAACGTGCTAAAGGTGTAAAGGCAAATCGAAAGTGGTGGCCAAGGTAGTTGGATACTGATGCGATAGGGGAAAGACTCGTTTCTAGGATTGCAAAGGTGCGGAATGCGCCTCCTCGTTTCCCGATAATGCAAAAATGAGGTTTTTCAGTAGTCAAAAGCGTTAGATAAAAAATCAATCTAGACCGTCATCGCCCTCAAAGGTCCCATTTTTACGTTGATGAGGCGTAATTTGCATTATTCGGCAGCATGTACAGTGGGTGTACAAAGTATTCGTACACCTTTTAAAAACTAATAACTTTTTTATAATTCTACCAAACGACCTGATTTTTTATAATCAATTAGAAGCATTAGTTTACAAACTGATATGCAAAAAAGATTTTCCAAAAATTATGATTTACAAGGTTAAATGCAAAAATAAAAAAGGCATTTTTTAAAACTTTTTTATTTGGGCCTTCAATGAAAATTTAAAACATATGTTTTCTAGATGCATGTTCTTTATACACATGTTGGAAGTTTCATCGAAATCGATTGATGCAGGAAAAAACAAGCGTCGAAAGATGTACGATTCTGTGGATTTTAAGCAGAAACTGATCAAAAGTCGTGGGAAACTACGATTTTCACCATTTTTAACCGCTTGTAGCTCGTGTGTATGTTATTCGATTTCAATGAAATTTTCAGCATGTGTATGACTAACATAGATCTACAAAACATACATTTAAAATTTTCATTAAGGATCCAAATAAAAAAGTTTTAAAAAATGCCTTTTTTATTTTTGCATTTAACCTTGTAAATTATAATTTTTGGAAAATCTTTTTTGTATATCATTTCGTAAACCAATGCTTCTAATTGATTATAAAAAATCAGGTTGTTTGGTAAAATTATAAAAATGTTATTAATTTTTAAAAAGTGTACGAATACTTTGTACACCCACGGTAGCAGTCGCAGCTTTATGCTTCCGAATAATGCAAATTACGTTTCGTAAACATAAAAATACGATTTTTGAGGGCGATCGTGGCCTAGATCGATCTTTTATCTCGCGTGTTTGACTACTGAAAAAACCGCATCTTTGCATTATCGAGAAATGAGAAAAGGCATCCCACACCCTTGCAATCCTGGAAACGAGAGTTTGCCCCCTTAATAGAAAATAAAACGGTGCACTAAAGTCGAGAGTATCGGTGTGTACCGTTATTTCTAAGCGTTCCGGTGGCCGAAAAGGAGCGGAGTAAGGACCGGCGAGGCAGAGGACCGCGGTGGCGCGCCGGGCACAGGAACAAACGGAGCAAAAGGAGCAACGTGCTTAAAGTCGGACGAACGCGTCCTACTTGAGCCACGGACTACACACGTCTCGTGCAAAATTTATCCGAGATTCGAGAGACAACGGACGGACCGCCGGAATGGAGCCGGCTTTCGAGTTTCCCGATAGGAAAGCATACAGCCCGGCAGATTGCTTGCTAAAACTTTCAGCGTAGCCCGGAACGAAATCCTCTGTTTTTCGGGAAATGATCCGGAGCTACGGGAATACAATAACGAAATAAAGCCGGGGCGAGCATGCTGCGTCCTCAAAGCTCAACCACGTGATCTCATACGTGTCCCGTACGGATGCACGTATACAAGCCCGCCAGGCGCGTTCCGTACCCGTGCTCCTGTCCGCAGAACATTTTCAGCTTTGTTACCATTGTTCGCGGCGCACCGCACGCTACGGCTCTACAACGAGAAAAATCTCCGCACTTTTCTTCCCCGGCTTCTCTATCGACAAATTAAAATGCCACGAGCTTCCAGTGTTTCATGCGCGATATAAGACAAGCTCTCGAAATTCTTCGCTGTCGAAACACGAGACACCAAACAAGCTATTTATTGCTGTCTGAGACGAATGCGATTTCAACCCACTGTCTTGTACCGCTACTACTTATCTAGGTGCACGGTAGTGCACCAGCCAAGTTCTCGCACTACCTCTCGAACTACCTTTTACACGAAACAACTTAGCCGTTTTTTAGATGCTTATAATTCGGCACTGGAGGCAGATGGAGAGATGTAATTTCGTACACTTGTTAAATGCTATCATGTCTCAATATTGACAAAACATTAATCTTCCAACATTAGTAGGTTCCGAGATATAGGACCTCAAAAATCGCTAAATTTGTCAGTGATTGACTGACTGGCAGATCATCAAAACCTTTTGGGTACTTCCCATTGACCTACAAGCTTGAAATTTGGTACATACAGTGGGTGTACAAAGTATTCGTACACTTTTTCAAAACTAATAACATTTTTATAATTGTACCAAACAACCTGATTTTTTATAATCAATTAGAAGTATTGGTGTACGAAATGATATACAAAAAAGATTTTCCAAACTTGGCCGTATTTTGTTTGATCTCACAACTTTTTACGGCCATAGGAACTTAGCTCCTGTTTACAGGATGTTTTTGTTGGTAAACATTTACCGACGACTTTGGTCCAATTACACTGTCCAACAAATTTCAACTTTTTTTATGTTCCCAGATTACTATTGGGTCCTTCTTATAGAGTTTTTTGCGCTGATTCCGAATCTGTTTTTAATTTTTTTCCTATACGCACAGTTTTTGAGGAACATGGCTTTGAAAAAAAAACATATTTTTTAACTTTAAACAAATATTGTGATGTTATTATAAAAGATATTGAATTGTTCTTTGCAGCAAAAGATTCTGTGGACTTTCCTGAATACAGTGATATCCAATATTAATACACTATGATTGTTTAAACATGTTTAAACAATGATTAAAGACGGAGAGACACCATTTTTGCACCAATTTTTGAAGATATTTTTAAATTTATCTCAAAAAATAAGGGTCCAGCGGAAAATCGAACTATACCACGCGATAGAGCAGACTTTTATCTTGAAAACCCCCCCTTTGAAGTTTTCGACATCGACGTTTTTACCGAACCAGAAAGCAAAATATCTTCGCCCGACATGCGTTGCCGCCAGTGACGCTCTGGACGAGATATGGCGCAGCGACGGGATACGGAGCGGCGAACGACCGTTGTAGTGGTGAGCGCCACTGGCGGCAACTCATGTCGGGCGAAGATATTTTGCTTTCTGGTTCGGTAAAAACGTCGATGTCGAAAACTTCAAAGGGGGGTTTTTCAAGATAAAAGTCTGCTCTATCGCGTGGTATAGTTCGATTTTCCGCTGGACCCTTATTTTTTGAGATAAATTTAAAAATATCTTCAAAAATTGGTGCAAAAATGGTGTCTCTCCGTCTTTAATCATTGTTTAAACATGTTTAAACAATCATAGTGTATTAATATTGGATATCACTGTATTCGGGAAAGTCCACAGAATCTTTTGCTGCAAAGAACAATTCAATATCTTTTATAATAACATCACAATATTTGTTCAAAGTTGAAAAATAGGTCATTTTTTCAAACTCAAATTTCTCAAAAACTGTGCGTATAGGGAAAAAATTAAAAACAGATTCGGAATCAGCGCAAAAAACTCTATAAGAAGGACCCAATAGTAATCTGGGAACAGATTTGGTGTTGGACAGTGTTATTTGGGGTGTACAAAAATTTAAGTATTTTTTTCAATCGTCCATACATAATGACTGAATTGCAGATTGCTGTTCCTTGCAATTCTGTTAGACAATTTTTATTTTGCTCAAAGATCCGCAGCCTAATAATGATCTGTATTGACAATGGTTATAATTTTATGCAGACGTTTATACGTTTATACATTAACAAGACTAAACTTTTTATGAAAAGTTTATTTAGTAAGCTACGACCGATAAAGAGGAATTACTATAGCCAACTTCATTATCTAGTGGTAGTATATCTTGTACGCCGCGTCTGAATAAAAGAAAATTGCGAGAAAGTCTAGAACTTTTACACGCAGCTAATAGATTGCACGAGCGTGAAACTTTAACACACAGCTAATAGATTGCACGAAGGCCGAAGCGGCAACCCCCATTGATTATCCACCGTAATCGTCACCGGCTCGATGCCGACTATAACAGCCACTAAATTCCAAATGGAGCATCCGCAGGCCCGTCGCGAGAAGGCGGGGGCGCTTCGCAAACACGTGCTAAAACGGGTGCTAAATATAGGCGGCGAGAAATTATAGATGCATTACCGCAACAAGCGGGCCGGGTTCGGCGGGAAAGTAATACGCGCGGTGGCGTTCTGCCAAGGAGACCCTGGGACCGCGGCAGACAGGGGAAGATTGAATTTGTTAAACATTTAAAGGCGGCGCGCGCGACTCCGGGCTCGGTGATACCAGCTGCATGTTAACATCGAGTCTTCTGGAGAAGAGACGCACTTTGTAATCGGCGATTAATCTTTGAATTAGATCAGGCCTGGTGAATTCGCGAGACATCTCTCCATTTTTGCTTCTACGTTGAACGGGCCCATTTATGTTTACTAGAATGTAATGATCGCAGCTCCATCCACGATCCAGATGATCGTGCTCCATCGCTAGCATAAGTAGCTCATTTCTTTTATATAAATGCAGTGAAGCCTCTAGTCTTCTGAGTGAAGATTCTAATACATATAGCGCCTTGGTAAGAACAGTGACACAACTCAAAAAATAACGATTTTGATGTTGGAATACTGATCGATGCGTTTAGTTGGCCTCTACATACTAGAAGAACGTCATATTTCTAACTCTTAATTAAACTGCTAGGGTAGTTATGTCAGTTTTCTTTTTGAGTCTGTTCATATTTGTAGTGGCAAGAACAGTGTCACTTTGGAGTTGATAGAGGCATTCATGATATCATTTTATAGAGTCCAATTGAATTTACTTCAAAAAATATTTTTCTAAAAGATTGTCAGTACTATTTCGACGTAAATTTTATAATTTTCTTAAAATCGTTATTGTGATAATACTGGATTTTTAGTTGTGTCACTATTCTTGCCGGGGTGCTATATGTATAAAGAAGGGGAGATGTCTCGCGGGGCACCAATTTAACAGACCTGATCTAATCCATAGATTGGTAAGATACACTTCACAGTATACCCTCAACAATGTGTTAACAATGCATACACGCGTTCCATCATTGCACCCAGGAGAATTTCCACGTACCTTCTCTCGGAGAGCCCGTTCCCCTAGCCTCTCCTTGACTCCGCTGGAAAAGGTACACGGCTGGGTATCCAACGCTTTTGTTTCACGCAACTGGGTAAAGCCGATTCATCAACCTTATCTACCCGATCATCTCCGACTCTGACTCGCCGTATAGGGATCCAAGGCCGCGTGTAGAACTTTTACCGCATTCAGTATAAATGTTTCCAGGCTTCGACGCGCCGGATACCCGGCTCCGGGTATATTGCAACCGATCCCGCGGGCGAACCATTGTCTGACCAGCCGCGGGAGAACTGCGGGTGGTCCCAGAAAGAAAAGAGTTGCAAAACGCGAACTGAAATCAAATTTTAGAACCTTATTCGCATGAATGATGTCTCTATTGAAGCTTTCCTAACATTTTCCATGAAACTAATCCCTTCGTATTTACATGAAGCATTCTAACAAACTCTGAGAAACCGAAAATTTCATAAACAGCGTCTGAAGATTTCGTAATTTGAATTGATTCGAGAGTTATTTTTTGCTGCAGCATCCGATGCAGAGTAACGCCTGACCCTCGAACAACCTCGAATTCCATCCCCGGGGAGAAACACTGCGAAACGTGATCAGAATTCGTCTTTAGAAGTTTCCACCTTACCGAATAGATTCCACATCTTCTCGAATAACTGTCCTATTTACGCTGCTGCAACCGTATGCGAAATTTACTACTTGATCTACGACGTTCAATAAATACTCGCCTTCCAGAACTTGAAATTCATTTGAACGCAACACTTCTTCTGATGGAAGTAACGTAATCTCGCTAATTGATATTGCAGATCTAACTATGTGCCTGACTGATAAAATGATTTATCTTTGTCGTCCATCTTTAACAAGTATTAGGGAAATTAATAAATTGCATATTTTCGTAATTGATAATGATACAAATTTACATAATTCACGTTGACGTTTTATGAAGATGATAAAATGTACGCTCGTATTTTCACCATCTATTTCGACCAGCGGACCGTCTCCTAAACGGCACGGTTCACAGCCGCAATACATAAGCGAGAATAGAGGCTTGCAATATGTGTATATGCACTTGAAATCGGACTGGTAATCATACGAGTATAATTGGCGTCATCTATTCAGCGGAAGCGGGAGCTCTGGAGCGCGTCGCAAATTTTAATGATTCTACTGAAAGCGAACTTATACTCGGTCGAGTAACCTTTTCTGTACGCGTTCAAAATGTTAAATTATTCAACGATTCGATGTAGCTTGTTCTCCTTTTCTTTCTTTTAATTAATTTCACAGAGAAATGTAATTATCAATAATTATCGGATGCGGCGAACCGAAACTGATTTCCAGATGATTTGACGGATGCGACAAACACGCGTTTATAATTCGACGAAATGATTAATTCCAGGTCAGTACGCGCCAATGACGAGGGACAATTTATTGTTAGTCGTTAACTCCGCGCCGAGTGGCGCGTGAAATATGCAAATGTTGGTCCAACGTGTAATACGTCCTGCACTTATGTTTATTCATAGAGTTCACGAAGGATCTTTGCTCTCCTACTAGGGAGAACGGGGGATGGAAAAGCAGTAAATTACAGATGTACGTCAGATAATCTATCCAACAAAATTACTTTATATTAAGCTTTAAATTACGAAAGTCAACAGCTTATGCATGAAAAAATAAATGTATTGTGTAAAAGTTTGCGATGTACATATCATACAGAGCTATACATACACGTATGTATTATGAACTACACAAGTACATACAGTAATTCTTCGATCGGAGTCCCAACACTCCCAACACCCGTGTTTTGAACGGACTTGGGTAGCGTAGAGAGGCTATTTTTTTATGACTCCGTCGACCATGCCGAGATTTCAAACGACGAGCCGAACATAAAGAAGGACAGAATGAAATAGGATCGCGTGGCCGAAGCGTGTCGCTGTCGCCGGCACAGTTTAAAGGCCCGTGCGTCATCACAATGAAACACCAAAATCTTAACTTCTTTATATTCTATGATATCATGATGAGACTTTAACTAGCTTATTCCTGGCGTTTTGCTGATTAAAATGGTACCAAAAACGATATAATTGGGCCAATATTTAGTGGTTTAATCGACGATGAAAGTTTCGAACGCAACGAAGATCAGCAACAACGCGGGCCTTTGAACTGTGCCGACGGCGGCTACTGTTCGCGTTTCTTTCTTTCCAATACGCTCTTCTTCGTTGCGTTCGAAACTTTCATCGTCGATTAAACCACTAAATATTGGCCCAATTATATCGTTTTTGGTACCATTTTAATCAGAGAAACGCCAGGAATAAGCTGGTTACAGTCCCATAAGCCGATCATTAAAATCAAGAAGTTTGAGACTTCGATTCAGTCGAGTCAATGTGTGGTGTTCACACCGATATACCCGAGCCGAGATCAATCATCGCCGCCCTACGGCGCGGCGCAGCGTTGGCCGGCAGTGGAGTGAGTAGGCACTGGACTACGGTTAGATAGCCGACCTAGGACTCCGATTGAAGAATTACTGTAGATAGGAACATATTATAATGCGCAAATTAGTTCCAAACTAATTCTGCTACGATCAACATCCACAGTAAGGACTTTCACTTCCACGCGTTGACCTATCGTAAGCACGCAATTTTTCGTCCATTTCAATGGTATGAGACCATCTCTACCAACACCTACATCTACAAATGCCCCGAAATGGGTAACATTTCTCACTGCTCCAGTCAACCTTGTTCCGCTGCTTATATCGTTGATGCTAAGCATGCTATTCTTAAACAGTGGGCAATTACTCTTTAATCTTATATCTTCGTCTTTCTTCATAGATAACCCTTTAACGATTATTTCCATCGTCGTCTCGTCTGTGTCGAACTTCTGTGCCAAAGCAGCGCAACCCAACTTAGCGCACGATGTTACACTTTCGATGAATGAGTTGCTACCAAGGTCCTCTAAGTTACACTTGCAATACTCTACAAATCGCTCAGCTATTTCATATGACTCGGGATGGATCCAAGTTTGGTCCAGCAAGTTTGGATTGTACTTTTTAATGCCTTTACTTTGTACTGAAGCATCGGTCATCGATGTTTCCGGCAGGATTCTAATAAATCCAGCACACTGTTCAAAAGTCTTATTACCAATACCTTTCACCTCCAATACTTGTTTTCTGTTTTTGAATGGGCCAAATTCGCTTCTCCATTGTATGATACTGTTCGCCCTGGATACATTCAAACCAGCAACCCTTTTTAAAAGGCATTGGGACGCAGTATTCACATCTACTCCTACAAAACTCACTGCCTCTGAAACTACCTGAAATCATTTGTGCCATTTTGATTATTTTGGTTCAATTTACAATATAATTGCTTTACTAGCACAAATTTGGTAGAAGTTTAGATGAACCTCCAGAAAAGCTACTTACAAAAATCATTAAAGTAGGAGGGTAGTTAGCTGTTCTGCAGGTTCGCAGAAGTTTATACTCACTTCGTTTAATGTCGCTGATAATTGTTTCTCTGGTAAATCATGCTGGTACATTCCCACACCCAGATGTTTAGGCTCTACCTTTACCAATTCAGCAAGCGGATCTTGTAAACGTCTTGCTATAGAAACAGCAGAAACTATATTGGTGTCGAGATCTGGAAACTCGGATTTTGCCTCTGCGCTACAACTATAAATTGATGCTCCTGATTCATCAACAATTGCATACGAAATATTCACTGCTTTAGACTTGATCAAGTTGTTCAAAAACAGCTCTGTTTCTCGACAAGCTGTAGCATTACCCAATGCTAACAGTGTACATTTATGTTTGTTTATCAATTTTATCAAAATACTAGCTGACTCTTCCATAGACTTCTCCCCTTTCTTATGTGGATAAATTACACCCGTATCAAGAACATTCCCATGTTCAGATATTACTGCAAGCTTACAGCCATGGGAAAATCCAGGATCTATGCCCAGCACGATTTCTCCTCGAACAGGCGAAGTGAGAAGCAACTGCTTCACATTAACTGCGAATACTTCGATGGATGCTGTTTCTGCTTGTTTCTTTAGTTCGTTCCTAACTCGACGGACAACTAACGGTTTTATCAATTTTGTGAAAGCATAACTAATACAATCGTACATTATGTCCCTGTGATATTTTGAGGCATGCATAGCGTCTTCGTATTGCTTACAACACCATGACGTAAATGCATTTTGAAAGAAGTCAGGCAATATAAATTTCACTGTAAGAATCTTTTGCGCTTCTCCTCTGTAAATGGCTAAGATTTGATGAGGTTTAATCATTCTTGTGTTGGTATTAAAGTTATAGTACGTCTCGTATTTCCTGTTCGCATCTTTCTCTATGGCATCAGACTTACTGGTTTTACATTCAGTAGTTCGTATTTTTATGATACTTTGGCTTTGAATTTCTCTCACCTTATCAAATATTACTTTATTTTTGTTAATTACATCTCCTATTATATGCATAATACCATCTTTAACTTGGGTCAGTGTTTTCAAACCTTCTTTGTGAGGCTCAACAAGCGACGACAAATCAGGTATTGGTTGACCCTGTAACACAGCATTGCTTATGGATTCTAATCCTACTTTCTTCGCCCTTTCTGCTAAAGATTTGGTTGACGCAGTTTTGAAGAGGGAATGTATATATTCTAAATCATCTAAACATTTAGAAGACATAATGGCAGCATGTATATTTGGTGTCCACTGTCCTGATTTATCGATAGCCTTTAGGATGGTGGCTGCTTTATGTTTGATTGTTGAAGCTAGATCAAGACTCTCCTTCATCGCCCTTAGTTTATCTGCTTCCATACCACCAGTCATGTTTCTCCTATATCTCGCAATAAAAGGTATTGTATTGTCCTCTTTCAGAAGAGTTACCACATTTCTTGCTATTTGTTTGTCAACGTTATTTACTTCGCTTACATAATCTACATCTGTCCAATCTTTACATTCTACAGAATCAAACTTTGACAGCAATCTACTTTTCGCAGCATCTTTATCATTTGTTTTGTCAACACTTAGCACTTCATTGTTTTCTTCAGAATCTTTTTTATCAGATTCTTCAACGTCTGGATCGCAAACAGCTAATGTTTTTATTATTTTACTTCTTGGCTCTGTCTTTTTAGGCTGTGCAGGAGTAGCCTTTCTCTTTCTATTAACATCAGTACTTGCATGTTTTGCAGTTTGTTTCTTTCGATTTGCTGTAGCCTTTGTCTCGTCAGGAACATATTCATCGTCACTAGAAACATCTTCTTCTTCGGAGTCACACTCGATTATTGTTTTCGTTTCAGATTTCACACGTTGAGATCTTTTCATTGACAACAATCTACTTTTCGCAGTATCTTTATCATTTGTTTTGTCAACACTTAGCACTTCATTGTTTTCTTCAGAATCTTTTTTATCAGATTCTTCAACGTCTGGATCGCAAACAGCTAATGTTTTTACTATTTTACTTCTTGGCTCTGTCTTTTTAGGCTGTGCAGGAGTAGCCTTTCTCTTTCTATTAACATCAGTACTTGCATGTTTTGCAGTTTGTTTCTTTCGATTTGCTGCAGCCTTTGTCTCATCAGGAACATATTCATCGTCATTAGAAACATCTTCTTCGGAGTCACACTCGATTATTGTTTTCGTTTCAGATTTCACACGTAGAGATCTTTTCATTGACAGCAATCTACTTTTCGCAGTATCTTTATCATTTGTTTTGTCAACACTTAGCACTTCATTGTTTTCTTCAGAATCTTTTTTATCAGATTCTTCAACGTCTGGATCGCAAACAGCTAATGTTTTTACTATTTTACTTCTTGGCTTTGTCTTTTTAGGCTGTGCAGGAGTAGCCTTTCTCTTTCTATTAACATCAGTACTTACAGGTTTTGCAGTTTGTTTCTTTCGATTTGCTGCAGCCTTTGTCTCGTCAGGAACATATTCATCGTCATTAGAAACATTTTCTTCGGAGTCACGCTCGATTTTTATTTTCGTTTCAGATTTCAAACCTACAGATCTTTTCATTGTGTAAGTAGACCAAATTTTCCTCAATCCAAACAAAGGTAAAACAGTCGCGTCCGTAGCGCTCTCTATCCCCTTCCAGGTCCTCCAGTAAGCACCGTTACCATGGAGAAAGGACGCACTTCGCCTGTCGCGAATTGTAGATACGAAAGTACGTTCGGTGGGGCAACGAAGACACATACGACACCAACGAACGCGACAAAAATGCGTGCTACACGGAAGAAATATTGGTGGGGAAAAGAAGCGTTTGAGGGGCCCCAACCTTGTCCAGCACTGGTGTAATAAGCTCATGTAAACATTGGATTCTAATACAATATTAAATTAAATTGATATCGAGCTGTTATCTATTGAGTGAAAATAGTAATGTCAGAGAGAAAATAATATGCTTATTTTTTAAGGATCCAACTGGAACTATGTACTATGAACTATAAACTATGAATTGTAATGAGTTTTAAGGTTACAGATGGCAACAATCGAAGTCACCTGATCTCACACGTCGCACACGCATTTCTAACCAAACCTACAGAACCGACAGACGACAGAACATGTAATCATTGAAAACGTGACTTTATTTCGGCTTTTATATATAGCCGTCTTACTTTTTGAGAAATGTATTAATTTTGTGATAAAAATCTGAACTTAGCGTGTATGAACGCATGTACTTAGTGCTTATACAATATTGTACTATGCAATTTAACTAAATTTGAGTAAAATCATTTTTATTTAGTTAATATTTGTATATAATGACAGACAAAGTTCGATTGCTACTGAAAACTTTATCTGGTAAAATAGATAAACATCATTTGTTTAATAACGCGAGAACGACAGTTAATAATGCCACAGAGAAAGCACAAGAAAAGTTGAATAACATACAAAATACTGTTATTACAAAGTATGATATTATTGCAAAGGTATTGTAATTCTTTATTCAATTAGAAAATTTAAACAAGCATTATTTAACATATACTTATGGAACATTTGTAAAATACTTTACATAGTAATATTGTAATATTTAGAACTTTTTCCATTGATTTCAGCAAGTAGATAAGGATATAGCAATACTTAAAAATGCAAATATAGCCAAACTGGAACCTAGTGCATTACCAAAAAAAGTTGTGAAATGGTGGCAATGGTATCAACAATTAACTGGTTTGGATAAAGTAGAAATGGCTAAACATCAAGTAATTATAGCTCAAGATATATTATTTAAATGCCAAGATGAACGGAGAAATCTTAGTAGGCAGGCAACAATAATAAATAATAAATTGAACGAAGTGTACTCAGAACTTATACAGACTAGAAGGGACGACCCAAAATATGTACAATTAACTATAGTAGAAAATAAAAGTCTTCAAGATCAAGCAAGGATTATATCGGAACTGAATTTATTAGAGAAAGAAGAAAAGGAACACTTTACGCTGTTAACAACAGCTATCAAAGAATATCATGATAACCAAACAATGCATGCTCAAAACTACAAGTACTTGTCTATCCTTGCATCTGCTGCAGTAGCAATTGTATCATTAATTGGTTCAATGATCTATAATAATATGAGAAATGCAAATATTCGATCTGCTGTATTAACTGGAGTAGAACAGAATGAGAAAAATTTGCAAAATGTACTCCATTCTATTGAAGATAACATGAGTGAAAAATTTAATAAGGTGATTAGCACAATAGAGAGCAATGTTAATGAACAAAATGTAATACAAATTAGTCCGGAATTGAAACAAACTGCATATAAGTTGGCCATTTATGGTCTTGTCATTTATGTATTCTGTCGAATCACAATGGGCTAGCTGTTTTGTTAGTTAGAATTTCTTTTAAAACATTGAATCACAAAGATGTACATAACACGAACAATTACATTGTAATTTAGTTGCATTTATTATATTTTAATTTTTTGTGCTTTGTACAAGAAACCAAGATTACATTTTGTCAGAAAAATATGCCATTGTATTTAGTAAACTAAACGAATACAATATAATTCTTAGCTAGGAATAATCGTGTAACTGATTAGTTAACTTTATGATATACAACAGAACATTTAAAGAGAAGACAATATTATGAGTTATATCGAGTATTTTCATTATTTATGAAATAATTTTGTTAAATAATAAGCAATTTAAGTATCCGTTGTGTTGACTGTATTATGAGTTCCAAGGTTTCCATTCCATTCCATCTGGAAGTTTTCTTTCAACTGTTCCTTTTCCTACGTTCGACCAATTGGTGCTCAGTACTGTACCACCAGATTCTTGCTGTTTCCAGAAAAAAGTACAATATTAATATTTTGTACACAATTCTATATTGTAGATAATCTAAGGCAAATACTTACGTAAGATTTATTCATTGCTCGTCTAACTTCATCGGAGCCTCTACTGTATATCTGCTGGAATAAAGCGTTTACAGCTGCATCACCTTCTGGTTTCTCTTCTGCCTCTTGTTTTTCAATCTCTTTCTCTAATTTATTCCAATCTGGAGCTTTTGTACACGAACTGGGATACTTTGGTGGTTGGCTACCAGCTTGTAGAATTTCTAAAAAATCATTTTCCTTTCAGTACTCGGTATTTAAAGTATAAGCGATAACTAGACTGCGAATTTTATGCATTTATGACAAAAATAAGTTTATGTAATTTCAAACATTAAAGAGATTACAAGAATTTTAGAGTGTCAACACATTTCTTACAATTTAATAAATCTATTTAAGGGAGGAATAAATTCCTATTTGGTTTCTATGTTTTGTAATTTATGCTGACAATTTTTATTTTGCATTTGTTTTCCACAGTCTAGCGATAATACATTCTCTTGATGGTGAGCACATAGGATACATGTATTTTCTTTCTCTTAATTCGCATAAGGTAAAATATAGATCAGGTTGTTTCATAAATCAGTTCTGTTTTAGCAAAATCAATAGATGCTGCTAACTACTATTTTTTCAATACTTTTTTGTATTTGAATGTGGTATACGCATCTGAACTCGAACGACTTTGAAATAGATCATGGTAAATGCAAGCTGGTTTACCTTGAGGTATGGGCTGAACCTCAGCCTCTGCAACTGGATTTCCTTTTAAAGAGTTCCACCTAATCCCAGATTGTTTCTTCAACTTGATTTCTATTTTTGATGGGTCTACTTTGTGCAAACACTGCTCCGATACTACAGGATGAGCTAAATCTAACTCCAAACTATACTCATTTCCTGATGGCAGTAAAGCTGATACACTTAGCTGAAAACGAACAAGAAATTGAATGTAGATTTAGACAATCAATGAGCTAGTACAATAAACATTACATAAAACAAAGTTATGTGTTTATATTATGGAGCAACATATTTACCGTGTTTTGACCGTAAACAATTTTAACATTTTGTGTATTCTTCGCAAGAATCGTAACTATGACATGTGTCTCCGTTTGATACCAATCGTACCTTGTTTTGGGAACTAACGTCTGTAAAAATAAAGAAGAATTCTCATCCGATAATAGAACTTTACAAACTAATTGTTTGACATCGCGATATTTTTCAACGGTAACACTTACTGCATTATTGTCTTTTTGGGTAGAACTTTCTTCATTCGCCATGGCACCGTTCCCCTTGTGATTATTAAAAGCTCAAATCGCTCAAAAATTTGACAGAAAAATTATTCGCGTATGCCGCACTTCTCGAAAGTTCATGTCACAGATATCAGGAACGTAACAGTAACAAGTGACCCTGCACCGAGCGTCGAGATAAAATCACTTCAAATTATCTTATCTTGAAAGAAAAAGAAATTTTGTTATGTTTCTATGTAGGACATAGTTGATACACGAATTTTACGCGTTTATGATACAAATCGATACGTAAAATTTAAAGCAGTGGGTCCCAAGTGGGTGCCTTGTACCTGGGCAGACCTGGGGAAACATTTGATTCTATGATTTGGAAAACGGTTACTTCTCACGAAATTTACTCATATTGTACAATATTAAAAAGATTTAAAGACATGAGTGTGTTAATTATATAATTAAACGGAAAATATATAGAAATTTTCATTTGGCTCCTGTGTCTTAGACTGCGGATCTTTATGCATTTATGACTTATGAAAATTTTCAAAAAAGGCTAGAATAATAAAATTTAACAGAATTTTGTACAATTTTTATTTGTCTTCGATTTACAAAGACTGTTCCCATTAAAAATAGGATTTTATGTGATTCCTATGGTCATTCCACTTTCTTAAAATTTGTCTACAAAAATTGAAAAATGCATAAACATCCGCAGTCTACTAATCATTAATAATTTTAGAATAATAATGAAATACACCTGCGCTTTGGAATAAGTGATTATATCATTGAAAACTGTTTTATTAGAAACCAAAGCGCACTTCCGTCACAACGACGACGATTGAGAACACGCCAACTTCCGGCTCGAATACTTGAATGTTTGGAATGGTGTTTTGAAATGTGGTTCCGTTGCATTTCATAAGATAAAAGAGTACAAAGAGTTTTCACCGAAAATGAAAAGGCCAATCGATGCGATTATTGAAGACGTAATTGTAGATTCGGACAAGGTTCAACCGATTATTGGTATCGTGCACATAATCTTACAAAAGGCAATTTACATTTAAGACAACTCATGTTTGGTACCCTTTTTTATGATATAAAGGAACATAATTTTCTAACAACTTGTATGCATCTATCTTATATTTTTCAATTGTTTTGTGCACACTTATTCTACTGTCATACTTATTGAATTTGGAGGGATAACTTCATGAATTTGTCGATATCAGACGTAATCCATAGGTTAACTTCGACAAAATTTCATCAATAATTCTTTTTTTCCAGTTAATTTCCAAAATGGAGAACTCAAGGATGATGAAGCTAAAAAAATGTCGTGCGGATTATTCTATGATCAGGAAAAGAAGAAAAGGACATTGGCTCTGTCAAATGGACAGATTGTTTACAGAGGTTATAAACCCGACACAAGCCAAGATTTGATGCGCACTATGCTTGTTCTTCACAATAAAAAGACAGGTAGAGTTCGATTGGTCCAAGCTGAAAGATGGCAAGTGACTCCAATACTGGAAAAACCAGTGGTATCGGATAGCGATGTCACAAATGAGCAAAAGATCTCTATATTGAATAAACAGTTTGGGTCGAAGAAGGTGAAACGAAGAACGGAACAGTTAGAGAAAATGAAAGTGAATGTTGAGTCTGTTAAAGAGCAATTAGAGCAGACAGTACGCGGTAAGACCCTATTCTAGTATCGTGTTTATTAATTGAACAGAGCATTTTTTACCTATGCATTTATTTTATTTGTAGATGTTGAAATCGATAGAACTGATTTGTCAGTGCAGTTACCAGACAATGATTACATTACAAATACTGCTTTGCCAGAATGCAATAGAGAAGCTAATAATGTGAAAGATGTTTATAATATATACGATATCATACCGCAGGCTAAGTTAGAAACTCTATATGACAAAGCGGCAGAAGTCCTAAAAGAAAATTCCGATAATTTAGAAGGGTATGTTTAGTTTTATAAATTAATATGTACAGATTTCTAATATTAACAGCAGGTATTTGATTTCACATAAAAAATGTATTATCATGTTACATTTAGGAGGACAAAGTTCTTTAATAGGACAGTGAAGTTCCTACATCCAGACCCAGATAATGTCAAAAAGGTCGCTCTACTGCTTTACATACAAGCAGTTGCAACATGGTTAAATATGCCAATGAAAGATGCTAAGAAACGAGGTATCGAAGTTTGTAAAGATTCGCAAGAGGTGAACTCACATGTAATAAATATGTATAGTGTTCAGAGTTCTACTGGAAGGTATGTACATAAAAACTAAGCGTATTAGAAAAAAAATTATGCCTATATAATCAATCTAAATAATAAAATAATTTATAGATTGAGACCAGCCAGTGTCAAGGATAAGGGTGTGATACACTGCATGATTCTAGCATTAACAATTTGTAATTTCATATTAGATATAGAATTGTTTGCGACAATATTTAGTCATAGGATGGGTTTAAAGAAAATAACAGATCTCGCCAGAATTATTGGCTCTTTGCCAACCAAGGAAGACAAAAAAATTATCACTTTGAAAGTTCCACTGCCGTCGCCAGCAGCTGTTATAAGAAAAGGCAAAAAGAAATAGTTTTAAGACGAGTAGAATTTTCAATATGTTTGTATAAATGAAATATGCTTAAGTACTATAACACTTTTTGATATCGTGAAAAAAGTAGGTTTATAAATTAAATTTAAATCTATTTTTAAATAAATAAATATATATTTATTAGTGTATTATCTTGAACATAATTCTAATCTGTATGAAAACAAAAACTCGTGTATGACTCAATCCAATACGTTTATGTACAAGTGTTAAATATTACATACATTTATTTTATATGCGGACAAAATGATCAACAGAGATCGAAATATAAATCTGACTGCCAAAAATTGCTTCTTACATGTCTTGAGTGATTTATATTTCAAACCACTATACGAACCCAAATTTCCTACCGAATTGTGACAAATCAATTTACGACAGAACAGAAACGGGAAAGAAATAGAAGATTAAATGGAGTACACACGGCTGCAAGGAAGTAGGGACTCCGTGAGAATAGTAATGAGACCGCGAAGAGAAAGCAAAACAGAGAAACAATAATTGTATTCACATAATGCGTGGGAGGCTCGAGGAGATCGGTTACAAAGGAAAGAGAAGGGGATGGATTTGGAACCGATGATTAAACGATTTTAGACTAATCGTAGACCGTCTATCGTGGTTAACGGAGGGTAAGGTCGAGGAAACTGGCACGTTGGCCGGCCCTGAGCGACTCCCCGCAATGTGGGTCGTCGTCTAACTGTTCCACGTACCGTTCTGTCGACTCGGTGCCGTCCATTAGTCAGATACCACTCCTTCTCTTTCTCACCTCCGTCATTGGTAGCCGAGAAACGGCGGAGCATCTCGTCTCGTCTATTCCTTCCTCATTCTATCGACAGCCGCGGCACGCCGAAGAATCTTTCTCCAATCGATACTCCGCGAAACCTTAGAAAGTTTGTCCCTGTTCCTTTTCCATGTTTAACGGGATGAGATCGGAGTCCTGATGCAAATAATCTTGATCTTTCGTAAAGATATCCTTGACGACCAAAATGTATTGAAAAAGGTGTCTTTTTGACAAAGATTCCTGAAAGCAGTTACAGAAAACGGGAGATGATTTTAGTCTTTTTTGTCATGGACTATTTAGAGCGGAGGATCATTTTCTTTTTTTGGCTGCTATGTCGGATGACTGAAACAGAATTTTACAGTTGCAAAGTTCTACTTAACGTAATATTAGAAGCAACAGGACAATAATAAGTGACTTCGTTTCCATTCCATATAAAATAAGGAAGTATTGTTACAGTCTTCGCACGCTCCGACCCAAAGGTAGACAATGAATACTCTAAAACTGTTCTTGATATTATAATATTGGAAATTGATCTATGTTAGCAGAATTCGATTACGTAAGTTAATCGTATGACCCATTGAAGATTCAATGTTCCCAAGATGTTCTCTCTGCTATCAGCTAAGCGTGTAATGCCACTTATGCAAAAAGGTATCGAAAGTTTTTCCAATGCTCCGTTCATTTCACGAAATTGATCCTATTAAAATTCAACGGCGTACTTTCATTCCGTGGCGAGTGACGTCGGCTGATGGGAGAATCTTCCTGAAACATGTTTTTCTTTCGTCGGAATTTCCTCTTGCTCTTGTACCATTTCGTTCGCGGGCCTTCCACCTCTTCGCCCTCTCGCCGTCACCTCGTTGTCTTCCTGCTACCACCTGGTCGCCGAGGCACCTCAGTCGACGTGTGACCTTCTATCAGGGCTACGGGGTACCGTGGACACGTCACACGCTGAATCCTCTTCGTGGTGGCCGCGGTCCGATTATCTTCCCTCGCGAGAAATAAGAGCCGAGGGTGCTGACAGTTCGCATGGGGCTGTGAGTGATCAGAATTCCGCCGAGACCACGTCGTTCCCTCGACGACTGGAGAATCGTTTATGATCTCGATCCCATCGATCGGTCAAGGTAATTTGTTCTTCATCATTTAGGCAATAAGGTAGCAGGCAACAACAAGTCGCGAAAAATTAAAATGAACTCTCTTGAATAGCTCTCTTCTTGCCTTATTTAGCAGGCTGTGAATTTGACTTTGTTCCAAGCACCGCATCGACCTAAATTTTTTGATAGCAACGTACGAACTTCAATTTATTTTAACGAGATTGATAATTAACTAGACTGCGGATCTTTATGCATTTGTAAAAGGATCGGCTGGCTGAAATATAAAACAGTAAAAGATTGGAAAAATTTCTGAACGTTGTAATATTAATTGTTTCCAATGTAACAAAGTCATTAGGGGATAAAATCAATTTTTCTTTTACTTCTGTCTCCAATTAATACAGAACATTTTTTCGCAGTCTATTGGACTGTTCAATCTTTTGGTGCATTCCGACTGACGATGACGATAATGAGTGGACTGCGGATTTTATGCATTTATGACAAAAATGAGTTCATACATTCTTCAATTAATTATTTATTTAATGAATTAATATAAATACGTTATTTTAAATGTATACGATTATTGAGGGAAAAGCTCCTGTGTGACATGCAATCGATGTAGATAATTTTTATTTTGCATAAAGATCCGTAGTCTAATAACGAATTTGGGGGGCTGCTTTTAAACAACTCAAATATCGTTTCTCATGAGTAATGCCGATCAGGATACAATCTTCTCCCGGGGGCAGCGTACAATTAGAATATTCTGCAATCGCTGTACCGTTATAATTAGGCCGAGTTTGCGTTGCATTAAAAGTCTCAAACCGTTCCTTGCAGCAGTGCAAAAACACGCGCGATAAGCACCACGTTCGAACGCGTTAAAAATTGAATCTGGAACCGGTTGCTCGCCCCGATTTGCATCGGTCAACAAGCGTCCCTTAATTAAGAAAAGAAAGCAAAGGCTGATGCTGAAAAAGTTCTCGTTAATCGATCAGTAACTCAACAGTATTTTACACTTTATTCCTGGTACGAATACCGATTGCTTCCTGCTTCTAGTTCGAAACAGAAAAGAATGGTACAATTACCTCATCTCTTCCTTTTTATCAAATCATTATCCAGTATGACTAACAATATCGTCCATAATAACACTGATCGCTTTTACGAACGAAATAAATGAAACGTGTGTGAAGCACAAAAAATTTGCGCGGCATTCAACGTCGTGTCAATCATTAAATTACGAATGTCCAATAAAAAATGGCAAACTCTGTCTAAAATTGTAGTGTACACATCTGTGAAATTCCGTCCGAAGATACGTTATTTATTAACATATAGTAGTTCGACTTTTAAAGTTTCATTTTATCATATTCCACGCGAAACCGTATACTGTATGAAATGCATATTTGCGGGCAAATTGTGTCGCATCATTAAATGGAACGTCCCCGGCTCGGTAGTAAAAAAAATGATAAAATTTGAATATCGTTTCGGAGAAGGAGGTCGAGAGAATTCTTTCTGCGGCGGTGATCACGGAAAAGCGGATGATTCATGACCCTGTACCCGAAACAGCTCTTGAGGATGAAACCCCGAAACAGAGAGGCAAAAGTGGGTCATCGGCGAGCATTGCACATGAAACAGAAACGTTTCTGTTTCGTGTGCCAGTCACCGAGCTAAGAATCACCGAGCCGGTCACGGTCACGAACATCCTAGTCGTGAATATTATGGTCATGGGCAGCGAGAGACCTTGGACGATTTCATGGACTTCGAGAGAGTTGTGCGTTCGGGTCGATGGACGTGTACCAGTTCCTTCTTCCTGTCCACCCACGCAAACACGTGTTTGATTCTGTTTGTCGAAGTTATTTCGCAATTCTCTCTTACAATTCACAGTAATCTATAAATCAATGGGTATCCTATGTTTCACGTTTTTTCTATCAATTATCTATGTCCGAGATTATTAACTTTTGGGTAAACAATCAAGATTTCCAATGGTGTCCGTCAAGTCTGGACTATTTGTATTGAAACCTGCCATTTTATACTCCAATATGGATCAAAGAGACTTTGCGAATTATCACTTGCGAATTAACAGTTCTCGTAGAGATCAGAAGAGTAATTAAATTTTTATTAAATCAATTTAGTATTTATGTAATTGGTTAACCTGTCTACATTATACTCGGTCCGAGAAACCAGTCGTGTTCGAATTAACAAGATGGTAGAAGGATACTAGAAATAAAAGTAGCAGAAATAGTAAGGAAACTGGGATAAGATAACAACTTGTACAGTTACCTATAACTCTGGAAGTATGTGCAGTTAAGTCATGTGTGTATTAGGTTCCTAGGAAAGCTTTACACATTTCTTGAGCATTCATCGTCGCAGAATTCTAAAATGTTTCGAACTTTTTCGACCTATTTTCTCGAATTATACTGCAAATTGGGACCATTTTACCGCAAGCATCGGCCGGTCATCGCGATGATCGATTCGACAGTGATCGATGTATCTTTTTCGATGTAAGTTTAAGGTCAACCGTAGCTAGTATCGGGGCCAACTAAAATAATGGGCGAGATTCGAGCGCGACCGAAACACGAACACGACAATTCTTTTTTCTTCTTCATTGTGTTTCGATTTCGAGTCATGCAGAGAACGAGCTAAGTACCGCCATCAACACGGATTGTTCAACGTGAAAATGTCCCGGTGAAACTCTCGTCCGTGACAAAGCGGAATTTCCTCTCGTACGTGTCGCGGTCTTGTCTCCGCCGTGACAACGAAAGCTCCCTCGAAAGTGCGAGTAACGAAATGCTAATGCCAAATACAGCAATCGAGATTGCGGCGGAACCTCGACAAAAGGTTGCTGGAATGCCGCGTGAGAGAGCACAAACGCTCCCGAGGAGGGCACTGATGAAGAAGAAGAAGAAAGAGAGAACGGCAGGGACCCGTTACGCGTTGGAACTCGATTCCGCTCGATGAAAGATGTAGCAGCTTGTCCCTGTTTATCATTCCATTGTGGAGATGGCTCGCCACGCTCAGGAGAGCCCGTTAATTACGAGCAGAAGCTGAACGTCTTAAAGACCCCGCAATTACATCGCGGACAATGAACGGTAATTGCGGGCAACTGACGATTTCAGTTTTACACGCGATCAACGAGCTGGATTCCCGTACCGCTAATTGGATCGTTTGCAATTCGGAGTGTTTAAGAGGTGCTAGAAAACAATCCGAGATTTGCAAAGTAAAATATTAAGAAGAACGTGCTTCAGACACGAAATCAATTTAGATATTATTTCAAAATGACCAATGAAATTCATTACTAATTCCATTGAAATTGCCTATTAGAAAAGACGGTTCATGAAATGGTCCTTATCAAGGAAGAAGAATACTTAAATTTTTTCAGTTGTACAATTGACAATAACTTGGAACGATTTCATACAAAGACTGCTGACGCGTTTACAGTACGAGACAAATCCGGTGGGCGTACCACGAATCGTGCACGTATTCCGCATGCACGTTCGTAACCATGTCCAGAGATATTAAATGTAGGACGCAAGGGAGGACGGTATTCTTTTCCGGCCCCTTTTACTTCACCGCTTGATAAACTCGTAGCCCAGAAACACGCGGCACGTGAATACTTGGCATAAACCTGCGCACAGTATGAAATTTCTTAGTAATCGGTTAAAAGTTATATAATCCTCTAGGAAACTATTAGATTTCAAATGGAGATAAACATTAGTTTAACCAAATCCATCATATGCTTATTTTTCATTCCAAGAGTAAGTTTCCGGAAAATAAAACGAAAACGGTTTACTATAGTAGAATCTCTGCACCAAATATTAAATAGAACATCAATTTTTCAAATCGCAACTGTTCTGTTTAAGTTTCTTCAATTCAGAAGTGCACAGTTCTACCGATCTTTTCTCCTTTCATTTGAACGTCTTGATACAAATAAATGCATTATTTTATGCACGCAAATATTCATATATATATTATAAATGATGTGTTTGATTATTTGTGCGATACTCTTTCAGATATGGAGAGAAGGATGCAGCTCAGTTCGTGCATATTGATGCTCGCCATAGCCTGCGTGGCAGGCACGTCCTCAGAATACCTGATGGGTGGTCACATGGACAATAATCCACCTAAGTCCCTACTAGAAGAGATCGAATCTTCTCCGCCTTTGGCAAGAACGTCGCAACTGGATGACCTTGACCTGGATCTCAACACAGAAGAGAGCACCGTTGCCCTGTCGACGACGGACGAAGAAGATCCTTTGCGTTATCACTTCCCGTACCCTTTCGCCTTCAACGGCGGCAAACCGTTCTCGCTAGAGAAAGATCCGATCACCGGGAAGATTGATTTTGAGAAAGCACCGCCTGTGAAGGCTTTGAATTATACCACTCGTTACCAAGATTACGCGAACGACGATGCACAGATCAACAAAGATTTTTCGAAGGAGCCTACCACTTATTTGAAGAAGAAGATCGAAAACAAGGAAACAGTGGATGTCAGTCCTAACGAAATCAATCCCTATCGGCCAACTTTTCATGATTTCCTTAATCTTCCCGTTCACTATCCATCCGACGTCTACGGCAAAGATAAATACCCGCTGATATCCAGTTCCTACGCGAACACCAAGGTTCAAAGTGGTTCGAACAGCTACAGTACCTACAATCATAAACCTTATCACGGAGAGACTGTCCTCTATTATCCAACGAGGAAGCCGTACGTGCCAAGAACAACTGCATCAACAACAACCGCGGCTCCTAGGACCACATTGTCTACTACACCTACCAGTACTACTACCACTTCCACCACAACCACTACAACTCCTAGACCTACGACAACTACAACAACTACTACTAGTACCACTACCACTACTACTACAACTTCTTCCCCACGCACCACTGTTTCCACATCCACAAAAGCACCCGCGATAACTACGTGGAAACCCCCAATTACCACTCCGAAGCGATACATGGATCACTCGGATGATTATGAAGACATTCTGCCAATAGAAAAGCTACAATCTTCTATGTACAATAAGAATCAGCAAGGACAAAATAATATAGTTCAGAATAGAGATCCGCAAGTGAAACCCATCACGATGGGCGACAATGAAATGCATCATGATGAATACATATATGGCTATGATGATTTCAGCGAAGAGGATATGAAGGACTACAGCTCGGTGAATCAACCGACTAATGAAATCGTGAGGACTAGCACCTTACCTACTACGATGCCCACTGTTCACAACATATCGACGACCCCTAGAACACCAGAAACTACCGCAGTCACTACACCAAGCACAACTATCGCACCATCGACAACGCCACCTTTTGTTTTCACAGCTTCTTCGCCAATACCTCAAGAAAGTACATACCAAAGTAATCCATTGGCATTCCAACCGAGACCACAGCGTCCAGTGACTTCGATGCCTTTGGACAATGATCCTAGGCTCCCAATAACTTTCGACAATGACCATAGAAGACAAGGCGTAGACAATGTTATCATCAACCACGGTTACAGGCCAAATCCGATCATTAATCAGAGGCCGAATGGCTTAGGTGGAATCTTGGGTACTCCAGAGAGTACTAGTAACATTGTCATACCACCTGATCAAGACACAGTGTCCTTTGTTCTTGGTAACAGACAGAACGTGGAAGGTGGATACTACTCGTCGGCGATTGGAGAGAATCTCTACGGTGGTTCGTGGGGAGGAGACTCCCCTTTCAGACCCCCGTATGGTTCATCGATTGACAAAGGCAATTACGATCCACAGTTACACCAGGAAACGATTGGACTACCATCAGTTTCCATAATGGATAATAATCCTATTTATGCCGCTCAAACGTGGAGACAACCAATTTCTTCTGCTGCCCAAAAAACCAATAATGAGATAGAACCATCTAGAACTCAAGGTACACTCGTGAAAGGCACGGTACTCCTAGATCAAGCAGATGATAAGAAAGATGATAAAGATGTCAACTATGTAGTCTTTCCTAAAGACGAACCCAAACAACCTGTAGAGGAGCATATTGTTGTTATAAACGAGGCTGACGGAACTGTACACGAGATTACACCATCTTCTACGACAAACAAACCTGTCAGGGTAGATTTACCTGCATCCGACGATGAACATTTACCACAGCTTTCCGAGAATTTGACACCTCCCGCGGAAAGGCCGAGGCCTCCATCGCAGTTTTACTATCACTACCATCACGGGGGTACAGTGAGGCCTGATCATCCAAGACCGCAAAGGCTACCACTGCCACCACGTGGAAAGCAGCCACCGATGCCTCCTCCTTCAGACCTGGGAATAAGGAGACGACCTTATCCTGACTCCAACTTGCCAAATATTCTTCCACAGTTCAGACCCAATGCGAAAACATCTCATGGACATCGTGGTTCGGAATCGATTGGTACTATTCCAGCAGGACAAGCTTATCCTCCAAGGGTAAGACAACCCGTGCAGGTTCATCCTCCTACACGGAGACCCTTGCCTCCACCACCGTCTTATCTTCAGAGACTGAATCCTCCACCACCACCGATTCATGCACTTAGAGTCGCGAGTGCATCCTCCACAAAATCTGAGAGCGTCGTTCCGCCTAGAGATCCGGAATCCACGGTCAAGAGATTTCGTCTCCCGACGGTACCAGCTACCTCTAGAGGGGAGGAGGAGGTCAAATCGCTTCAAAGAATGTCCAGCCAAAAATTGCGGTTGGAAGAGGAGGAGAGGTCAGATCGTTACTCGGAAGAACCTCCCCAGGTGCCACCCAGACCTCCTTTGTTCCCAAAACGTAGAACGGCTGACCCGCCGCACGTGGCCACCCTTCAAATGATTCAACAACATGGAAATTTCGAGGAGGACAACGCGGAGTCGAGTCTACCCTCTAATGCGCCAACTGCGCATGATGAATCGGACGAGATTGTGACCGATCAAGAGGCAGACAGAAGGAAGTTTGATACCAGAAAAACAATGGCTGAACCTCCAGTTTACGTAGTGTATCCTGTGAATACTGCGGTTAATATACACCCTGACGACTCCAGAGAAAAAGATGAAAGTGTCGTTGTAGGGACGCGTGGTCCCCACAGACCTCTCCCACCAGAAACACTTCTCAAGGACAACGAAGACCAAGAAATGGACGAAGAACAAAGTCCTCCGATTCATAGCTTATTCAGTGGACGACCCGTGGTCCCAGATTTCCCTTATCCCTTAGAACGACCTGATCCTTCTGTTCTTGCAAGTGGGATGATGGAAACCCCTATATTGGTTCCTAGTGATCAACGTCAGAAGGAAGAACCTGTGAAAGAGAACAGTGAAGAGAAAGATGACAAAGACTCTAGCGCAAATGTAATACCCTATTTACAAGACTTCGTTCCTTTCCCGGCAAGGAAAAACGATGTCATCTCAGCGACTCTTCATAGGCTGCCATCTTCGCCATCTTCTACGCCAATCGCTTATGTCTATACACCAACAGCACATGCCTCTCACCGTCTTGACGTTGACGTACGAGACGAAGACAACCCGAAGACTGATAGTAACGAACAGAAGCCTGTTTTGTTGCCTTCGCAACAGCCATCAAGTTCCTCCAGTTCGGCGCCTTCTCCACAAAATTTCATGGCGCCGTTCGTCGCCAGTGTCAGCGCCGAAGCACCTTCTAAGAATGGCTGGAGTGTTGTTGTAGAACCCACTCTAAATAGAAAATCGGATGACGTTCATGACTTGTCCGAAGACACTTCGAATGCGGAAGAGACACAGACAGAGAAGAATGAGTTCGATCCTGAGAACTTCAAACCCCAGTTGTTTGGTGGGTTTAAACCAATTTACGAGTTTCCTGCAGAAGATGTAGACAGGCTAGAACGGAGGGAGTCCAGCGAAGTGGATTCAGAGGCTCCAGTCCAGGAGTCCGCTGGCCCAGTTGTTTGATGAAGGAATAGTTTAATGACTAGAAAATATGCTATTTAAATGAGTATGAATACCTTAGTTTCGAGTATTTTGTTGTCGCAGCGTCCCTTTTGGCATTATCAGCCTCTGACTCAGAAAATAAAGTTTTAATACATTTCATAAACAATTTTTGGAGTACAAGGGTTTACGTTAATAGGTGTAATGTATAAAAGGATAATGCTAATTGGAACGCTTAAAAGCAAAAAAAGAAAGATAGAGAACTCAAATATCTCGAAACTTTGCGCGTTGGTGATTGGGAAGGTTTGTTGTCTTTGCGAGGGATCAAAGTTAATTATACAAGTCTGAATATCAAACGATTGATAAATCGAACTGATTCAATTGGGACAGGACGATTAAATGTAACGGGGTGCAAGTTTTGTTCCCTTAGACTGAGTACTAGTTACTAAAATGGGTCATTGAAACTATGTATACAATTTTATATGACATAAAGCGATAAACTTAAGTTCAATTCAATACGTGCGAAACATTTTTTTATGATAATACTTGCACCACTTTGCATGTAATCATCGTTAACATAATCGAAAACGCTGAAAATAATCATCATACCAAGAAATCGTCATATTTATATTAATTTATCTGCTTTAATATAGGTTACATAATAATTTATAAAACATCATCCAAGTACACGTTGTCATTTTTTGTACATGTCAATTCGTATTTATACGCATTTTCGCATGGTCAGGTCAGTGCGAATGATGTAAATTAAATTATTTATTTTATTGCAAACTTGTTGACAATTGCACTTATATAATAAGTATTCATGCAATAAATCATTCTTAACATGTCTACTTTGTGTCCATTTAATCCATGTTAATGCCCTTTTAAATGCTCCACATCTTCTTGAATAACATTAATACAAAAAATAAATGCTTCTCATGATATGCTATTATTGTTACAATAACAATATATCTATTTGTAAAATAACAAATACTACGTTTGTATAGAAATTTCTTATATAATACTGTAGTTTGACAAGAATTTAAATAACTACTTCTAAGGAAGACTGAACGTAAACAATTCATTCTTGGCTTTCTTATAGTATATAAAAAGTATGAAAAATAACAAAAATATTTGTTTAATAAATTAATTCCAATAATTGCATTGAATACGAGTTCCGTATAATGAAGATCATATCAGGTAATCCTTATTGATCAAGTCTTATAATTTACATAATAAATACTCTTTTATCAAAATGGTCCACTATTTGTCATTATCAATTACCTCTATCTAACATAACTATTTAACTAGCCTTAAAGCAAAATACGCTTATCATATATGAACACATTTTTCAAATTAACTTGGCATCATACCTCTGAACGCAATACCCTTTTTCCGATTGCCAAATAATCGTAGATCCAGCTTTAATACTACGATGCCTTTCTCAACTTCGTGTAAGCGAATGCGTTTTTGGATCGGTCCACACGAATCCCTGCTGTCTCTCATTATGTCTGCAACTCTTATCTCTGCTCGACCCAAAAATTCTGCAGAGAATATTAATCGATATGTTAGTTGATTTCTATTTTTGGCCGCATACACTTCCCGAAGTGTATACAATAACACTGTCCAACAAATTTCAACTTTTTTTTTGTATATCGATTCCCGCTATGCGATTCTTCTGACGTTTCTCGCGCTGATTCCAAATCTGTCCTTAATTTTTTTCCTAGGCGTACAGTTTTTGAGAAAATTGAGTTTTAAAAAAGACATATTTTTCAACTTTGAACAAATATTGTGATGTTATTATAAAAGATATTGAATTGTTCTTTACAGCAAAAGATTCTGTAGAGTTTCCCGAATACAGTGATATCCAGTATTAATACATTATGATTGTTTAAACATGTTTAAACGATTATTAAAGACGGAGAGACACCACTTTTGCACCAATTTTTAAACATGTTTAAACAATCATAATGTATTAATATTGGATATCACTGTATTCGGGAAACTCTACAGAATCTTTTGCTGTAAAGAACAATTCAATATCATTTATAATAACATCACAATATTTGTTCAAAGTTGAAAAATATGTCCTTTTTTTAAACTCAATTTTCTCAAAAACTGTATATCTAGGCAAATAATTAAGGACAGATTTGGAATCAGCGCGAAAAACTGTATAAGAATCGTATAGTGGGAATCGAAATACTTTTTGGCTGTTGGACAGTGTAATTATGAAATTAACTTTACCATCAGGGCTATAGTAGCCTTTATCAAATACAGTAATGCATAGAGTATCTTCAAGCACATCCTTCACTTGGAATTGCATCGACGCATCCCATAAAGGACAATCTGTTCCTGATACAACACCCGTTCTCTCTTCTTGTGAACCCATACTGACTTTGCAGAATGTACTGCATTTTCCTGAAAACATTATTTCATTAACTTGTCTTTAAATTTACTATATAAATGATATGGATGTAAGAAATTGTGTTCTATCATGTACAACAAGCATAGCTATATTGTTAAGTTTAAAGCCAGAATATCATACTAGTGTTATTACTAGACTGCGAATTTTTATGCAAAATAAACATTTTCTGTATCAACTGCAAAATACGACACCTACATAGAAATTTATATATTTTCGGAATTATTTTAACGAGCTGAATATAATCCAACAGTATTTTTAAATCCTTTAAATGTCTTCATTGCTTTGCCTTTAATCTACTCATTTTCGTTATAACTACATCAAATCTGCAGTCTAGTTATTACATTCATTAATTTCAGATTGCTAAACTGATACTATCTATGATTTCACTACAAATTACTGTTAGCTTTAAATGTTGCAGAAATAGGAAAACAAGTTACTTAAGCGTCACCTCAATTGCTAAATTGCAAACGACATGCAAGCAGAATATTTTACCTTTCTTGGGTATTACAATATCTTCAGCTTCTACAACTACTAACGAAAGTTTACCCTGAGGTGGCCTCCTGCGAACTATAATCATGCGAGATATTTGTTAGTAAAAAGTAAATCATGCGGTTAGATAGTGATGACATGATTATAGAAATGTTTAATGACGTTGTTTCTCCTGGGGGCCCACTCTGCTTCCGTTTGTTACATGCTTATAAAGAAAATAATTAAAGAGACCAAACAGCTATAAGCAGGCAAGAGGTGCATATGCAGAGAAGAAGAAACACCTTAAGCACACTCGTTTGCTTACCAGGTGTTGTCTTCAAATTGAAACCTTGAAGAACTGTAACGAGTATTCTGCCACACGCTCCAAACTGTGCCAACTCTGTTCATTCACACATAGTACACATTATTGCGTGTAATAATAATTATAATTAAATATCGATAAATAACAGAATATCCATTTTTTGCACTTTAGATTATTTTTGATAAAGTTATCACTATTATACGAGGGCACGTAACTTCCACAAACAATGTAAATAAAAGATAATGAAACTTACTCGATTTTTGTCTTTGTAAACGAGTCTTCTCATTTTCTAAGAATGTTTTTCTTGCCTCTGTGATTCTTCTGGTCCATAAAGAACATTCACCTGGCGATGGGGCTAGTAATAGTATTGGTTTCTTTTGGTCTCTCAACCTGAGTATTTTCGTTGAGTTTTCTGTACCTTCACCCCAGCTTAAACTATTAACACTTCCATTTGTATCCGAATCTCCTAAGAACGACAATTCATTTAAAAATATTGGCTGTAAAATAAAAACAATTTAGTTAGCACATTCATATCATTGATATATTATTCACAGTGGTATTGAATACCTTTCTATACATTTTGAACTTCTGATGTTCATTTCTTTCAAACGAAAATTGCTGTCCACTGGGAAAAGATTTCTTCGGAAGTGTTGGTTGGGCAAACAACAAAAAGTCGTTTGTAAGGAATCCAACAAGTTCCTTTCCACTTTTCGCCTGACACATACATATATACATACATACATATTTGTTAAATCAATTTTGTTGATTTAAGAATATGTATTTTCCATTTTATAATTACCTTATGAAGTATGCCAAAGTGAAGAAGTTTTCGCGGACCTAAGGAATTAGTTAAAGAATTAAAAATAAGTTGCTCCTCAAGTCCGTCGCAAGCCACATGTGTTTGTAACCATTCTAATCTATCACTGTTCTCTTTCTCTCTAACTCCCTCGTTCACCTGAGTACAAAATTCTTCTGCCTTAGCTAATGCTTCCTGAAGATACTGTTTATCAGGATGATCATCTGGAGTATGTTCTAAAATCTAAAATGATTATGTTGAATATACAGGATGTTCACCCACGCGTGGTAAATATTCTAAAAGGTGAGTGAACAAAGTAAAAGAAGACGAGAATGAAGAATAACGATATTGAGATTTCGACTTTTTATTTATAAGTTACTGACAGTTTCAGTGACGTACCGTGACATATCATCACTCTTGATTTTGGTCTTACTTTGCTTCGTAAAATAGCTTTTTAAAATATTTAGCACGTGTAGTCGATTTATGATATAAATGTTAATGAAACGAAAAGATAGCTTACTTTGCCAATAATTAAAGGATACTTTGTTATCCTCTGCATAGGCTTGATTAAAAATGAACTCAGAGGCATTCCCTTTGTTCGTGGATCTTGTTGACAAGTGTGTGCCACCTCAACAAATTCTGGTACAGTTTCAGTTAACCGTTGAAGATATACAGCCGCAGATATTTGACAACTGCAGAATCTAATATAAGCTGACATTCTGGGTATCTGGAATACACAATGAACGGTTAGTTGAAGTATGAAACTGTAGCATATACAAACGAGAACTGCTTACGTTTTCACATAAAATATCGCCGATCATTCTTACGACTCCTCCGTCGCTGTTGTCTCGTCGTATTCTTAAAGTTCTGAAAAAAGGAAGTGAATATAAGTACGATTACTAAAGTCATCTTAATGGTTTCTTTCAAGAGAAACACTACCTTAAAAAATTGTCATTACAGGCTATGATGTCTCTCCAGTTAACAAATATTTTGTCCACTTCGTCTACAGTTAAAACTAAGCTTTCAATGAGCGGCTTCTCAAATACCTATGAACAGATTTTATTCTTTATCATCGTTATTCGAATACAGATATTATCGTAAGGCATACAATAATTTTTAAATACCTCGTGAACAAGTCTCATATCTTCTATATATGCCTGTTCCGTTGTAATGAGTTCTTTGATGTATTCTTGACGTTTTCTTTCCATTGCATCCAATCCGAACGATAGGTCAGTTGCCACTTCATTTGCTACACATAAAATGTATGCAAAAATTGTTTATTGCACTGCTCGTCCTTTATACATTTTTTTTTATCTTTCATACAAGGAGAAGAAAGTAATACACAAATTACTTAGCACATCGTTTTAAAACAATACAAATTCCCTGAATTGAACGTAACAAAAAAAAAGAATTGAAATATTTTGATTTTGAGTAATATTGTTAAAATTTAAGTTAGTATTTAGGTATTGCCAAATAATAGAGAGTCGTCGTACACAACGATACTTTACAACGGACAGATACTTTATTTCAATCAGCAGTTTTGCGAACACGTTTGTATATGTATGGATATGTGTACATATGTATAAGAACGGCGTGTATATGCATACGTGTAAAGATCCAGAGTATATTCACACGAAATGTGAACAGAAATCTGATAATAAATACACAACGATCTGAACTTGTTCACACCCGTACAGTGTTCCTTCACTCACGAGTACACCACACACAATTGAGATTCATAATGAGATTCGACATTACAACAAACAAACAGTATGGATATTTTTGCAAATAGTAACAATCTTAAGGATTAGCACTACACAAGTATCTCGTCTAAGTGTAACCAGTTGCATAACTTGCTTTACACAATTATCAACATGTTTAGATAAAGATTACAAGATTACAGGCGCATCTAGAATATTTAATATTAAGCACACAATGTTTTTCATATGACCAGACATATTTATACACCTTTCTTGCAAAGACTCATATAGAACGTGTAAAAGGATCAACCAGTGTATAAATATGCTGGTCTACTGTGCGCTTGGTTCTTGCAGTTATTTGAAACTAGTTATTCCATCAAGTCCCTGATACAGTGAATGGAATGAACCCTAAATGAACACATAAGAACGCTCACTAATTTATTTGTTCTACTAAATACAGCGGTAGGTTCTGATGGAAGATTTAAAATTATAAAACAATAGAGTATTAAAGTAATTTACAGTTTAATCCGTTTAAGACTCACTGATTTTAACAGAAACAATAAATTAGGTCGACGATAATTCTATAAAACAATAACACGTCATTTAAGTATCCCAACATCGAGATTCATTACATTATGTTCATAAACGTAAATAATAAAAGGTAAAAGAAGATCTGCCATTAAACATAACATGGTAAGGTACCTTACATTTACATAATTATAAACTATCATATCCAGGAATAAATTGATGGAAAAACTGGTTTACAATAATGTAACATTACTTAACAAATCATTCCCACCAGTGGCGATAATAACTAACTATATCTTTATGATTGTTATTACTGATATTTTAATGATGATTTAGGCTCTATAGTAGAAGGCTGCGAAGAAGGAGCACATCATCTTTCATTGTGTATTACTTAGACAAATTAAAGAGAAAAAAAATAATAACTATGTATAGAATAAATAAATAGGAACAACAGATTTGGTTAAACACGTTGAACTGAAAAGAGAACAATCATTCTCTTAGCTAATTCTAAGCAGATTGTTATCTCCATTTTTTTTAACGGCTACGATTACAATAGAATTTTGAATTTAAACAGAAAACTATATATAAACTTCATAATAGATCAATATTTCGAGACTAAATGAGCATCGTTTATATGGTATAACATATTCTTCATCTGTCCGCATGGTGAAATGAAATTCCAACCAGAATATTTAGCTAGTGATTCAACAACTCCTTCTCCCTTTACATTGAAGGCAAGCAGAAAAATGATGTTCATATGCTCGTATTTTAAATTGCTATGAAACCTTTGCACTAGGCCTTGGCGCAGTAGAATAACTGTGCAAACCATCTGTGTTGCGCACCAAATGATATGCTATGCTGCTTATGTAAAAAAAAGAAAAGACAGGGCAGTATTAAAGATTTTTTAATGTTAACATTTCCTACAAAGGGCACTGGTTACCAAAAGCTGGAATAATTATTAACAACCAGCATAACTATCTTTCTAACTGGCCTAACACTTTAAGCCCGACACCAGTGAACTTTTAGAAACAATTTATTTTTATTACACAGATGTTTTTTTGTACGTTTTTATTTACACACAAAGCCGCTCGAACCTATATTAGACTAGTGTGAATGTTTTACAGGATAGATAGTTCGATATTTATTGTCATTGCCTCTAGTAAAAAGTACTTCCATTTTACTACGGATCTATCATCAAATATAATAACTGATTCGCTAAAATCATTTTGTTAAATTTTTCTTTAAACAAGAGAAAGCATACTGTTGTGAAACAGTAAAAGTGAAACGAAGTTTCGGGCTAAAAGTGCTAGTACGAATGAAAGCTGCAGTTAACTTCAGTTCTAAAAATATAGAATGTTTCAAACGAATTTACATCTCATTAAAATATTAAGCATTGGTGATACTAGATATTATTCTAAGTAGACAAAGAAATCATATTTGCCTCGACTTTGGAGTTTTTGGATCAAAGTAGAGGGTTGAGGTAGAATTTGGTGCACATGTCAGGTGGTCGTAATGATATTTACGATATAACTTTTTTTTCATTTCCATTTTAAATATTTAGCGCTCTTGTATACGCATACGTTTATAAATACTGCACAATAATATCCGCATTGAAACCGTACATAGAGGTTCAATAGCTTCAAGTGTAATGGTCGATGAGACGCATGGTAACAATTTGAATGACAATGAAAACAAAGGAACGAGTAGGACCCCGTACCAGAGGGAAAAGGCTTGCATGTAATTCAAAGTAATATAGAAATGAAGAACCAGCCCTGAGTCTTTCTCTCTTTCTTTTCTCTCATTTCTATGCTCACTGTCTCCGGCGACGAGACTTGTCGGTTGCAACACGTTGTGCTGAGCGTAGAGTCTGCTATCATTCTTATTGCACTTCTGATGTTTTTATTCTAGCCTGCAATGTTGCGGTGCTGCTCTGCTATCCTTTATGCTGCATGTTAAGCAGAGGCGAAAGATAACAATTAGTAAAAAGGATTCATTGATTCAAGAAATCGTATCAAATGAAAGTTTGAATTGCTTGAAGTAGCTATTTCATTTTCTAATATCAACAATATAATAGACTACTTTTCAAATATTTAGCGAAAGCAATTGTAAATAAATAACACAACAAAAAGTCATTTCGATAAACCATTTATTACTAATTTCACTTGCTGAATCTGCATATTGATTTTTATCAAAATTATCAACACTAAAACTTTAATGCACAAATTGTTGATGCAAACATAAATATTGAGAATACCAATGCTACGTATGTCTTTTAGTAGAAATGTGTAACATAATGCAAAATAAATATATTTTTCTATTAAGTATGTGTAATGAATTTATTGAATGCTTTATGATAGAACGAAACAGCTACCTCAAACGGACAGACGGACGGACAGGCAGGCATGCAGGCAGACAGGCAGGCTTTACGATAGAGAAAGTATTCTGCTCTATAATAATTTATACCTCAAACTACCGATTATAAATAGACCAGAAATGAAATAATAATTACTGTACATTAAACATGTACCATTTTTCCAAGCCAAAGTGCTAATTTCAATGCAGCCATATCAGAGCAGGAAGCACACACAACACCTGTTGTGACTAATAAACTTTAAAGAACGCATTGTGTTTGTACAACTGTCACCAATTAAGATATAGTTCTTCTAAACCATAGGTATTAGTAGTAGTACTAGTAGTCTATGTTTACATTTAGCGCTAGAGGAACCGAAAACTTAACAGTTCGATGTGTTTGGTAATGATACTCCTAATTATGCCTGTAACCTATAAATTCCTTAAATAAGAAAGCAACTATTCGGTAACAAATACCATAAATGCGAGTAATATGTTTACGATCACATTAAGACGAGTATGGAAACAATATGAGCAATGTAAAAAATATACAGGTACATATTACTAATACTAGAATCATTTCTTTATATGTATATGTACTAGAAAATTATTATTTGTCTAGTCCTATTAAACGACCGTCGCAAAAAAACTGATAAATTATACAATTAACATTAGATACACAAAATTTGTCAATTTGCATCAACATTATCAGATATTGATGAAAAACGAAACCTGACGGTCGTCCGTCTATCCGTATACCACAGATGAAAGCTATGCTACAATAATTATGTTTCGTAGTTTCATACAACTTTCATGGTGTGCTACTTTGCTACATACAGTCGATGAAGACATGATTTGATAACCATTTATGATAGACAAAAACATAAGCATACTTGTTTAGAAACAAATTCTTTGTCGAATTCTGAATTTTAAACGTACTATGAAACAAAAAAATATACTTACACATTGGAGATACATAATTACTGGGGAATACACCAGACACTCCATTCAATTCGCCTTTCCACCACTCTTGCTCGTCTTTTGCAGTTACGATTATAACATCACCTTTCCCAAAGCTTAACTCGTCCCCATTTTGCGCCTGGTATGGGTATATTGCCATAACACGTTCTAAAAATGAAAGAAGAACTTTAACGTCTATTGTCTATCATTAAACGGATACGAACGCATGTAGTTTATTAGGTTGTTGAAGGCGATTTTAGAAGGCAAATTCATTACAGTGGTGCTTACTCCGATCGACAACAATCTAATATTTGGAGATTACTTACCAACACTTGGATCTGTAGGGGAGTCTTGATAACCATGGGAGACTGGTGTACTTCGGTTGCTACTACTTGTCAAAGGTTTAACGTAAGATGCTGGGAACCAACCAATCTGTCTTTTCTTTCCACGTGCCTATAAAAATATGACATTGAGTACAGTGACTGTTAAGAATTCACGTTTTACTTCAGGAATTAAATCGATAATGCATCGAACCTGTAACTCGCCTTCCCACCATCCGCTATCTGTCTTTTTACGTATCATTATCAACGCTCCTTTCTGTAAATCTAATTGCTCGGCACTAGTAGCTTGATACGGTGCAATAACTTGTACAATTTCAGGTTTCCGTCCTCGCTGCAGTGAGAAAAGTGTACATTTTAAAACATTCTGCTTTATGTGTCTTACTATTTTCTATACAGTCAAATGCGTCGCTTAATGACGACTCGGTTTAACGACGGTGGTCCAGCCGTCATTACTATTATTGTTATTAGGCCGAAGCTCTTCCAATTGGACAAAATATAGAATTTAACGATATTGATAATTAGACTGCGAATATTCATGCATTTATGGATTATGAATTCTCGGAACGTATTCCCGTCATTAAGCCACGCATAATTGTATTCTATACATATTAAAAGTAAGAAAAACTCTTTACAAGGCTGTGTTTCTTAGGAGATAAAGTACCTTAACATACTGCAGTAGCGGGAATGCCAGCAATGAGGAGAAAATGGGAAGCGATTTAGATTAATTGAATAACAAATACTGCATACGTTCGGAATATACATACACAAACTATTGCCCTACTGATTACCTGTTGTGCTGCCATTGCGGCAAAGTCTGGTAATTCTGCCCTATCTTCTGCGGCTGCTCTTTCATCTTCGAGCTGCTCAGCAGTCTTTTCCTCTCTCTAAACATGGATATAGCGTATCTAGCTTACTGCATGTTTTGCAATCTAATGAGTTTATGTACACGCACAAAGTCGAATTAAGACATTAAATGACATTGTACACTACAAGGTAGCAAATATACTTCTTGAAGTGGGCGTATACGAAACGGAGATAGTAAAATAAACGCTACGAACCGTTATTGAATGAGTAACCGTGACTACTTCTGCGATCGGCTCAGTCGTCGCAGCGGTCGCAGCGATGGGAGTAATCGTAATCGCTTCAGTCGCGTTAGTAATAGCAGAGACATCCTGATTAATGTTAACACACGATGTTAAATTATAAAACTCACTACATGTTAAGATTATTATTATTAGAGTTGTGCGAGAATCCGAAAATTGTCGAGAATCCTGATACATTCAAGAATCCCGAAATTCTTGAGAATCCGTCCCGACCCGACATTTTCCTGTTCTTGCACACCTCTAGTAATTATGAATAAAATCATAATTTCAAATATAGTAAAATTCCATCTGTTAAAATAGTTAAATAAAAAATTAGCGCACCTGATCTGGAGCCTCACAATTTTCTACATAATTGGCAGGGAAAATTCCAGTTCTATCTCCTATACTGCCTGTCCACCAGTCACCCTCCTTCTTAGTCACCAATATAACTTCTCCTTGATTAAATGTTAGGTCTCCAGGTTCGGCGGAGGTATAGGGATATAGAGCCATGTAATATTCATTGAGACCATCAACCACTGCGGTTTGATTAGTAGTAATTTCTTTGGCATACGACTTTGGGAACCAACCATTGACTCCTTCACTAGATGTGCCGTACCACCAATCACCCTAATTATGCACATAATAGTTTGTACAATTCAGCACCTTAATTGACATGAGAGACTATCATTTTTAACTTACCTGGAATCATCTCTAACCCGGAAATTTAAAAAATTGAGACTTCTGGGGATATGTAATACGTAATGTAAGATACCTCCGAATTGTCATAATTTTTTGAATTTCAGGTTGGGGATCATTCCTTGTTAGTACTTATGAAATGTGTATATATTATTACATCGTTAATACATACGATACAAATGCTCCCGAAATGTTAGTTGTACCATACATGTCATATGTAATACTACCTCTATAGATAGTATACAAAGCATGATTACCTGCTGTTCAATGACTTTGATAAGATCTCCTTTCTCGAAAGCAAGATGTTGCTCAGTTGTAGGTCGATACTGAAAGAGAGTTGTTGCTTGGATATCACAAGCTATGCCCAATCCAAGGGTAGGAATAATAGGTTCCACAATGGGAGCTTCTCCTCCTAATGAACCAGCATCGGATACATTCTCAGGAACTTCAGCTATTCCTCTGCAATTAATAGAAATAAAAATAGGTAATAATTTATCTTGTTTAAATCATGTATGTATCTTGTAGAGGTGTGCGATAACCCAAAAATGTCGGGAAAGGTTGGTTCTTGAAAAGTTCAAGATTCTCGAGAACCCGAGTATGCTCAGGAATCCTGAATATTCTCGGGAATAATTCCCAAATATGTCTAGAATCCCGATACATTCGATAACGCGAACATGCTCGGGAATCTCGAAATTTTCGACTAAAATTTTCGACCCGATAATTTCGGGTTCTCCCACACCTTTAGTATTTTCTGTTTCACTAACTCTAAAGTTCTCTTTTCCACACTGTCCTGTTGTACAAAAGCATTGTCATTTCCTGTTACAGCATCCACTCGTTCGACATAGGATTCAGGGAACCATCCGATGTGACCCCTAATTTCACCGGCTATCCACCCTGATTCGGCATTTTGAACGGGTGGTACCTAATTTACATATAAATGAACAGTTTAGTTTTTACTTCAGCATATCCATCTGCTTTTATAACAATTACCAAAATAATATCGCCAGGTTGAAATGATATCTCATCTTGATTTCTGGCTACGAACTCGTACAAAGCTCTATATTTCATGACTCCTGGAGTAGCTTCCTCCACTGTGGTAGTTGTAGTATCGTCGCTGACAGGCCAAGCATTATCATTAGCTGGCTCAGTAGTGTCATTCCAAGTATTAGCACCCCAAGCAGATGTATAATCGTTTCCAGCAACAGTCCCACCACTAGCTCTGAGTTCTAAGACCTTTAATTTCTTCTCTTCGAACGAAAGATGGAGATTCTTGCAATCGGTTGCTAAATTTTGTATCTGTGTCTGAATATCTTGAAGTTGACCATTATTATTTTCTATATCAGCCATTTTGGCATCGATCTATCAACATAAATATCATGTTTGAACATTATTGTATTTTAAATGTAGGGTTACTACTATATATTTATGTGTGTGTGTGTGTGTATACCTCTTGCTGCAAATCAGCAATTTTATCCTTCATTTGTTTAAGAGCGATCTGTTTATTGTTGTCTAATGCCATTTTAATGGCTTCCTGCCCTGCGGATTCCATGCTTGCGTTCAATTTGTTCTTTGCTTCAATACGAGCCTTCTCTTGACTCAAAGCTAGTAATCTTTGGTTGTGTTCGCGAAGTTTATTCTTTAAAGCAGCCATCTCTTGTAACTGTGCATCACGGGTTGATCGCATCCCGTCAATAGTCGTTTTAACACCAGAGACACCCACTCTAGTATCGCAAATTTTTTGTGATAATTCCTTCACTTTGTCATTCTATAGAAATGAGATTATAAATTACGCAACGTACATTATATGAACACAGTCTATCTCATCGATAACCTACTCAATACTCACGAGTGTTCCAAGTTCAATAGTTAACGTTTGATTCTTTGCTTTTAACTTAAGCAGTACATCCTGTTCCTTTTGCCTCTGCGCCTGTAATTCTTGTGATTTCTGATTCTCCCATTCTAACTGCCTTTGTCTCTCCATTTCTCTATAAAACGAAATAAACTTATTAGAATCCATTAACACTTTGAGTGCTCTGATCTCCAAAAAAAAGTTCGACTTACTTCCGCGCTGCTTCTCTTTGTTCTTGTGCTCGTTTTCGTTGTTCCTCTTTCTCCTGTTCAATTTCTTTTTGCCTCTGCATTTGCTTCTCTATTTCTGCTTGTCTACGTCTTTCTTGTTCTAACCTGTTACATTTTTTTTTAAATTAATATAAGAAACGGATAGCCAAAGTAGAATTCACTTACCTAATTTTTTCTTGTTTATCTGCTTCTTCTCTTTCTTTTCTTTCGCGTTCTTCCTGTTCCTTTCGCTGAATTTCTAACAATGCTTTGCGTCTACGTTCCAATTCGGCTTGTCCCTTTTCAAAGTTTTCTTTGCGCTTGTCTTCAAAAGACGTCTTAATACGAGTAAATGCGAAACAAACAGTCAATGAATGCAGAACGCCAAAGACAAGTTTTAAGACAATATCTACCGGCGAATATTTAATAATTTTTAATCCAAGTCTAAGGAATCTTTAATGGATCTTTCAGCAGCAATAAGAATTGCAATCTTACGACCAACAAATCATCTCCAGTAGAAAATTTTTAAGCTTCCTCTTTTGATACAGCACAATTATTGAAAAGCCTATTAATAAACTACCGGTAGATAATGTAATGAATTATAAAAGGAATTTTACCTGTGGCATACCAGCTAATGGATCAATGCTTTCCGGTCCACCCTGTGAAAGTGTTAAACTGCTCTGCCGCTGACGTCTGAATGCAGGTGGTATTAGTTCTATTGGAAGTGCGGCGGGTATCTTTTCACCAACTTTAGCAATATCACATAAATGCATTGCTAACACAAATTCGTCGCAACTCAAACGGCCGTCATGATCCATATCCGAGAGCGCCCTAATAAAGCAATCGCATTCTATAGAAATATTATGAATCATCACATTAATAGTCTCTATTGAATGTATACGATTATGTCACTATACCATATCTCTGCAAGTTTTTGTTGTGGTAATTGTGACTGCACCATAATATTTCTAGCTTGCGGACCAGACAAGAAACCAGTTCGTGTTCTATCCCAGGTATTGAATAATTGAGTATATTTTAATTTCGTTTGATGCGGTACAGCCCATTCAATAGATTGTGGAGAACCCACTGAATGCTGACTATGCTGACTATGTTGTGAATCAATTGAACCCACTCTATCTATGCTTGGCGGGCGTGCTGTTGTACTTAATGGTGTGCTTGTGGATACTGGAGTCTGAGTAATTACACCGTTCACTAATGCTCCGCTTGCCGTAGTGGATGACGCTAGGGGTAAGCCTACAACTGGAGGGGTTGGCACTACACCAGCTCCTAAAAAAGTATATAACTATTGGCACACCAGTCAAATATCGTTAGTTATCATCACTATTGTAAGTAAAGCAAACAATTAATAAACGTTTAATGAAAATATCTTAAAATTCGTATACCAGTAGACATTGGTGCAACAGATGCTACAACAGCGGGGCCACCAATTGGAGCAGTCATGCCAGTGCACAGCGGTTGCATTGGCATTGTTTGACCCATACCAAAAGCGGCCATCGGTGTTGGATTTGTGTTTATAGGAGCGATTGGCGCTACGGGAGCCATACCTGTTTAAAATAATTGATGTATTTAATATTAATGATTGATGCTTATGATAAAATAGTTAGCCTTACTAAGTTCAAAATTAGTAACTTAAAAAATAAAACTATTCTTGTCTACACAAATGGGTAAAGAATTATATAATTAACGCTCTATCCGAATAAATTACCAATTTAGTAGAATTTCTTATAAAAATGGTGTTACTATGAGTCTTACACTGGAATAAACTACCAAGTATTATAAGTATTGAAATTTTATATTAGAAAATAGAAACCTGAGAAACTTTACAAGTATTATAGACAATAGCATAAGCTTCGTTATTAACAAAAGTTGTACTTTCTACAACACACAATGTGTTACTGTATCAAGAAAATACCTGGTAAATCAAAATCAAGTAAATCTGCAAACAAAAGAATAAAATATCGTTGAGAACTCAATGTACTGTCTTCCTTCAGATCTGCTCAAGTAGTAAATAAAAGTAAAATGTAAAGAAAATTAGAACTGATTTAAATGTTCACAGTAAATTTGCATTACCTATGGCAGAACTAGTCACTGGACTATTGGGGAATGAAGGTGGTGCAGGCTTTGGTGGAGGTCCAGCAGTAGCAGGTATAAAGTTTGCCCCTGAAAATATACAGTGTCAGCTATCTATCGACTTAATATTATTCTATTCTAACTTCAAAACTGTAAAGAACTGTAAAGAAACAATAGGAGATTAGCAAATAAAATAATAATTTACAAAGGAAATGTAACGAATTGGCAACTAAAATTCGTACAATGCCTTGCAATAAACACGAAATTGAAAGCATAATTACTAGACTGCGGATCTTTATACAAAATAAAAATTGTCCAAGTCAATTGTGAGAAACCGAAACACCGAAGGAAATCTATTTCCTCTTTTAATCATCTCAAAAAGTCGAAAATAATGTAATAGTATCATTAAATTCTTAGAATGTCTCTTCAGTTTTGTATCGAACCTATTCATTTTTGTTAAAAACGCATACAATCCGTGGTCTAACAATCGCATTATGTACATACATATGTATATAATCCACAGGGATTATTTTTAACAGAAAGTGTATGATGTCATGATGTATGATACAAAAAGGAATCATTTTCCTGCCTGAATATACAATAGATCTAGAAATAGGGGGGGGAGGGCTAATGTCTAAGTTTACATGCGTTATCTACTCCACTTTTAAAAAACAATATGTATTTTCTTCAAACTTCTTTTATGCCTTGAGACATACCAATATTTGTGGGTGGTGCAGGTCTTTGAGGAGGACCACCACTAGGGGTAGTAGTGGAAGTGGTAGTAGTAGTGGTAGTACTTGAAGAAGGCACGATTCCTTTTTTTTATGCAGCACAAATATTATATCATTGTATTGATGTTGTAAAGGTGTAAGTAGCACATAAACAAATCAGCAGAGTAGAATGTATATAATATGCATGATCAGTAAACAAAGCCATTGTGACACTCCTAATATAAAATTACATATTTTAAAATTAGGACACATATATACAAAAGCAGAATGTCTATATCGACAACAAATCCATGTATAATATATGCCATCGAATAGTATTCCTTAGACAAATACACAGACAGAAGAAATGATAATATACGTTTAATGATATGTGTTTGTGTTCCTACATATAAATGTGGCAATTATAAATATAATGCATAACATGAAGTAATGCTGTATATAGTAATCCTACGTTCATATTACAATATATATGTATCCATTGGTCATACTTGTAAACAATTAAAAGTTCTTAATATTATTGTTAATTTGAAGGTTTATTATACATTATGTCATTAAGTATGACATACTAGAAGTAGTTAAAATATGATAATTTATTTTCCATGCAAAACTGAGATTCTGCATTCAGAGTTATAAAGCATATACCACAATAACATATTATTTCATACTGTTATGATTATGTCACATCAATAAAAAAAAAGACAAAGAATTGTAATATTTTGAGAAGCCTCAAAGAAAAAATCGAAGAGAAGAAGACCCAGACGTAATCATTCGTATGCAAACATCCAATTTTTATAACATACCCACAGAGGGTGGTGCGGGTCGAGCGGGTGGCTTTGACGCTGTGTGAGTTGTGGCATGTGTAGTAGCAGCCACATTCGGCCTACTTTGTCGTGATGCTGTGTGGTATGATGCATAAGTAAAATAATGCTAAATAATGCTGCTCATTAGTTAAGATGTTTCTCATTTGAGAAAACCATACTAAGTATTCGCATGAATTTAAGTAGATATCGGTAACAGTAAGAAAATTGATCAATCTGATTCTCAAAACTGAAATATTTAGTTCTTGTGCAATGTATAGTAACTGTAAAGTGAGCTTAAGGCACGATATTGTATCTGTTATGAAATACAATGCTCATCATTAGTGTAACAGTCTAAATGAAAATCTATCCGTACTTTCACGATGTACACTTATTTTTAAGTTCCTTTTTGATGATCGAAACACAAATACATATACGAAGTACATTACCTGGTAATGTCATAGGTGAAGCAGGTCTAATTGGGTGTCCAGGTAATGGTCCGTTCGATGGCGGAGGGCCTATTAGAGGACGTGGAACCGATCCAGCTATGGGCATCCCACCAATTAAAGGTTGTACTGTTACTGGTGGGGGTCCAGTTAAATTCACTAAAGAAGCAACATTATTGTGCGAGGGTATACTGGCAGCTCCATTTGTTAAGTTTGTCGCACTGGTATCACCTAGATACAAATGTAAATACCAAAGTATACGAACGATCCTTTAAAGCAGTTCTAGCTGACTTTTATTACATGTACTCACTAATAGAAAGCGCCTTTAAACTCTGCACCAAAATCGGTGGCAATGCGTCAGGGATTTCAAAGCCACGCAATTTTAAAGTAATTAATTTACATGCAATACTGAACTCATTTATATCCAGTTTACCATCTGAATCTGTGTCTGATAGAGCCCTGCATAAAAATGTCCACATTAGATAATTGTATCAGGTTGTCTGGAATTTAATTCTGCTTCAAAGCTTTCCATGAGATGCATACTGTCGCTGTCTCATAAAATGGCCTGAACGGGGCCATACATCGGAAGTAGTAGTAATAGTGATTCAGTAATAGTGACTCAACTGTGTGCACCTGACCAATCAGACAGTTTCTTTGAGAATTCCTTTCACATTCCTTCCGAGTACCACATTATGAGACAGCAACGATGCTTTAATATATCACAATAATTAAATTGAATTAGCAAAAGAGATAATTTTGCAGAGATGAAGAACTGTCAAAAATAGTCTCTTAAGATCTATATTCGACTTAGAAGTGATACTAGTTAATATTAATTGCAAATACTACATTTTTTAAGTATAATGATTACAGCATAAAAATATAATGTCATATTATCGTCATCACGGATATAAAGCTAAGAAAATCACAATTATCTTCCAGATCACTTGGCAGCAAATGTCAAAGCATTCTGATGAAAAAAAACTATACCATATTTGCCCAAGGACCAGAGGTGGAAGTTGAGACTTTAGCAAGAACTCTTTTGCCTGTCCTCCAGTGACAACACCGTTTATTGGTTTTAAAGACTCAAACTGTTCTCTGTATCTTGCACGTTCCCTGGGTTGAATCACCCAGGGATCCATACCTAGAAAAAATGATTATTCTTTGATTTTTCCCATGATACTTCTTGTGAAAAAGCTTCTTCTGAATGAAACCATGCATCTTTAGAACACAATTCACTGTTTCATAAACAATACGTGCCAAATGGAAGATTAATGGACAGTATTCGTTGTTTCCCTACAGACAATTGCTGTCAACATGACAGATCAACTAAAAGATGATTGTCAGCTATGAATCGAGAAAAAAGACGAGATTTACCTGGTGTTTGTGGGGTGGCCATCTCTATTCACCCGTAGGTGACCACCGAACTGAATCTGCAAGGAAAGAAAAACAGTAACTTTCACGGAAGCATTATCTCCGGAAACTCGGTCGGGATATGTGGCGATTTCAAGGTTAGGTCACGGTGATCGATCCTGCCAGGAATGACTCGAGATATACCTCACGAGAGAAGAATTGTCGAAACGCTATCAATTCAGCGTGGATTCAATCACGAATAAATCCAATTAACCAAATACGAGCGGGGTCATGAACTTGAAGATTGATCGGGGCCCTAACGCACACGTATAAGAGCAGCAATTTTTCTCACACCAATGTATACGAACATACGACAGTAAGCCGCTTCTCCCGCTCGCGAACCCTTCTATAACTTTACTGAACAAAATTCATGATTACGAATCGCGACGTTAGCGATCCTCCGCCCGATACAACGAATTCGTAGAATTTCAGAACTCTACCGACGATACGCGGGTCGGCCCACATTGACTGACGTACATACGTCACTTTCACGACCTCGGCTATTTCCGGAAGTCTTCGGTTGGAATCGATAGCTCGGCCGAAACCGTTTCGTTGATCTTCGGCAGAGATCGCCCCTTCCGCAACCCCTTCGTTCAAATTTTCTTCTCTTTATCTTACGCGATAATAACAAAACTAATCATTGAAAAACAATCTTAGTCGAACATTGAACGTAAAGAAGAAAAACATTAAATAATTAATAAGTCTGCAAGTAATTCGTAACTTTACTTTCCACCCAGCTGTTTTATAAACTATTTCAAATCATTTTGCACACTGTGCCTAATACTTTACTATAAATATTGCAAAATAAAGATGTCGAACATGTTGCATATTAATTTTGAATAAATATAGAACATGTACTGTCATTGAAAATTAGTACAGATATACACACAACGTAATACAGCATATGCATATAAATAAAATCATTTTCATATAATAAATCATCTCTATTTAAAAACGAAACCGAAGTTTATTATTTCTAAAACAGATAAAGTATTAGTGATTTCGGCGCAACGGTTCGATCAATTAGACATGAAAAAGCAATTTTACAAGTTAATTTAAACTTTCAACGTTTCGATCCCTATTTCTCCTTTATTGAGAAGGATCCACATAGGGATCGAAACGTTGAAAGTTTAAATTAACTTGTAAAATTGCTTTTTCATGTCTAATCGATCGAACCGTTACGCCGAAATCACTAATACTTTATCTGTTTTAACAATATTACGATCGATAACATTAACAACATTTATTATTTCTATTTAAAAACAAATTCGTTCGAATTGTAAGTAGTAAAAATGTTATCTACTAAAGGCCGATTTATATAATACTATCTGCATAAACACGGAACCGTTCCGTTCAGCACCAATCAGAGAATTTTAACATAAATAAATAGGTGTTTATATACTTACTATCGGAACGTATCAGCATAGGCAGGTGTCGGAAACTAAACGACAAAATTTTGTATTGTTACAGGATTGATTTTGCTGTCGATTAATCGATATCAGCGAGCTACAAAACCGGTTATGGAAAGGTTCAATTTGAGATGCCACGTGCGACTTTACGAACGTATCGCTTTTGTGTAACAATAAGTACTTTTATTGATTCGGACCCGAGTTCGGGTTAGGCACCCGGCTACTTGAATACTTGGATGCTGTCCTATGGTATCGTGTCTGACCCGAATAGATCGCGTAAAATCGAAGCGTAAAAAGCGGCTGTCTGTTTGATAATATTTATTACGAGGTTATACACTCACCGATCAATGCTTCATACTTTGCCTATCAGTCTATGTATATACTAATGATAATAACTCGATACTTTCAAATGTTTTCAAGAGTGTAACAGACAATACGAAAGAAACAATAATCACGACAGACCGAATAATATGTAAATATGTAATATACAATATTTCTATGTACATAAATCGTAGAGCAGCTGTAAAATATAACTTCAACGACCGGAAGTACAGTTACTTTTGACGGTAGTTCTTTTGATTGATATGAACACGAGTTCAGATAGGTTCTTGAGTACTCAAATTACAATAAAAAACATATATACATATAAATGAAATTATTAAAATAGTGTGGATTAACCTTCAGAGGGTCGGGGTGGCTACCATAATACATAATATATAAATTTTTCATAAAGAAAATTCAACTTTTCGATGGAAAAATGTCGGATCTCTAAATGTTAAATAGTAAATAGAAGTTGTCCGAAAAAATTACTTAATTTTTTTTCAATTTTTGGTGTCATAATAATTCATCCATTCAATACCCGAATCTCTGGAAAAGCATGAAATATTTCAGTAGTATAATCGGCGCGGTACTTGAACGACATAGTGACACCTAACTAATGTTCGTTCTCCCGCGTAATCTTGATACCCGGCTTATTGGTATATTAATGATACTAGTGATGTGTAGTGTGAATTATACAAAATTACAAATGACCTGTGCCTCATACGTCCTTGGTGGTATCTGTTTCGTGCTCACTATACATAGGTGCATACGACCTGGAAATTACAAAGCTCCATTTCATTGTCAGTTAAACGCGTGCGAACGTCCGAACGAGAACACGTAACACGGTCTAGACGTATGAAAACATTGAAAAGCAGCTGTCGAAAAGAATGAAAACGATTGTTTCGTGGAGTGAAAGAGGTTATCCGGTTTCGGTATTTTTCGAAGTGCTCAAGAAAATCGAGGGTTTATAGTTTGTAAACATTCAGTGGAAGTGTGTGAGAGGTGTATGATCCAGCGTGTGTTCCACGATCGATAATATATGGTGTTTAGTTTATCGAATTCTTATCGTTTCAATACCGCACCTCAAGCATTCGAACGTGTACAAGCGTTTCTCGAAGTGAACGTGGAAAATTACAGTTAAAGTGTTAAACGATGCGATGAAAAGAATTTAGGGAACGTGCTACAAAGTGACATGCTGCTTCGAGGGACACGCCTCGGTGTGAATGATAATCGATCGCAACATGATTATTCATAATCGATGGCGTGGTGCAAACGGGCCAATCGAGTTCCTGATGGGTATGATTTTATACAAATTCTTTTCACCGAACTTATTATAATTACCTATTATAATCCAATTTTAAAAATCAGTCACGATATATTTTAAAAAATGTTCACATTATTAGTAAAATAATGGTCGCGAATGACCACGCCGTTAATGCGACCACGTTAAAATAAACTTTAAATAAATAAATAATAAATAGAAAATTAGGACAATAACATATATGAATAGGTCTTTATCAATATTAAATTCGTTGCTTTTGACTTTACTAAATTGTAGATAAGATAGTTTGAAATTTTTACGGTTTCTAAAACCCCTTTTACTTATCTTCTTGGGATAATTTTAAACTTCATCTTGGGGTTACTACAACATTGTTATCTGTTGATAATTATGTTAACTAGGTTGCGGCTGCGTTATCGCTGTCAAGCGATTACTTATCGTCATGGTTCTTTGATAGTTTCGATACGAGGATAGCGAAGATGAGGAATGTTTTTAATTAATTGTTCGAAATTACACCTTCCATTGTGTTTGCATGCACGTTGTTAGTTATTTACAAATTATTTTGAAAATTCAGTGAAATAGAGAAAAATTTGTTTGTGTTGACATCCATATTCAACGTAAAATAAGTCATTGTTTGGATCCGGGGTACAACCGCCTTTTGAGTTATACGACACGTTTGACGATCCTATCACAATGTTGTCGCACAACCCGTCACCAGTCCCATTCAGAACATGCACTGCAATGCACTGTTAATGCGAGGCGATTACGCGTTTGTCACTAGTCAATGCCAATCGTTTCAAGTAGAGCCGGTAGCGTTACACGTTCAACTCTTACAGCCGGAATTATAACCACAAACCGACACTAACGCACTAACCGACTAACCTATCCGAAAGAAAGGGGCAGAACACGTGTTCCACGAATGCAATTGGATTTGAAATAACCACGTTTTTACGTTAATTCTGTCTTGTGCCGAACATACGTGTAGGCAAAGGGAGAAAGTATTGTAAACACATCAATGTATAATGTGAATGTATAATAATCCATGTGAAGTGTGTTCGTGTGTACGTATCCGGACATGTGTATTTTCTCAGTTAATAACATAGAATTCAATAAAAAACAACATCATTAATCAGACATGATACATGATATTTAATTCTTAAATTTAATGCTGAATGGTAGACATTTTATGGCGAATATATTGTTATACCTTATGAAATCTAAATGAAATCTAGGAATTAAAGAACAACGTGCATTATTGTATTTGTTTAACACACCATTAAAAAATATGCACTTTCTGCTGGGAGCAATGATTTTTATTACGCACACTTAATTCGTTTACTCGAAACAATGAACGTTCTAAAGTAGACGTAATCATGCATTTCTCGCAATGCCATCAAACGACATTATCTGCACGAATCAATAATCATCTGCGTGAGCATGAAACAAGACGAGAGGTCAAGTGCAAATATACAGAGTGAGCATCGCAGCTCCTCTATCGCGATTAATGTTGGAGTTTATTAAACATTTCAATTTGTTTTTACTTGTCTTGGATTCTGTTCTTTTCAAATATTTCTGAAGAAATAAATAAAATTGCGAGATAAATATAAAAACAACGTTTTCCGAATTGATTCAGAATTAAATATATTATATGAATATGCATATATAAATACGATAAGTTTACCAAAAAGTTCGATAATTGATATCAGTGTCTGTGCATTGCAATGAATATGTATATATAATTTAAAGGTCGAGCTACAAGTCATACAGGCCACCCTATATGTACAATATATAACATTAAAGTACAATAGATGAAATACATATATCGTTCACACCTATTAAGTGATCTATGATACGAATAAGAGGAGAGGATGAAATTCATTCAATTCAAATAACGTTTAATATAAAGGTTCAAGATTCAAGCGTTAAAAATTAAATTTGTCAAAGCAAACTTTTCATGTGCCGCGTTCACTGCAATCCACAATAGAGTAGTGTATACAAGCAGTGCAAAGGGCGTTCCACAGTCGAAGATAAAAATTCAAATGTTCCGGAATACAGATTTACATGTTTCCTTTATCCCCTCTCCTCTCGTTTCAAAACGCGGTCAGTTTAACTGCCAATGTGCCACAATACCAATCATTATAAATTAACGTACTATGACCAAATTTCCTATAGAATTACTGTAAATAATATATATACTTGAACTTTTGCTTCGGACTATTCCAACAATCAATGCACGAACTCAAATAATACGAATACGTATCGAAATTAATCCGAGGAGTTAATTCGGTCCAGCAACTCTTATTCGAAGTGCTGTTTTATTTTATAGTCGGAATTATTCTCTTTATATTTTGAGGACATGTATTTCGCTTTTCAGGACTTGTATACATATTACATATTGTACATATAGATTAGAATTTGGTGGCTCCAAACGATGGAATTTAGTCGGTCTATTTAAGAAAGTTTCGAACAATATAATCCATAAGGAGTAATTACACAAAGAGCATGAAGTACAAGGATCATAACAATACCCGTGAAAACAATTGTACAAAAATATATCTATATTTTAACATATATTGCACATAGCGTCGCACCAGGTCGCACCTAAATAAATATTGCATCGATGGAAACCCGATAAAATTTGTGAGTTGCCAGGATCGCCATCTTCCGATGGCTTCGGAAAACGCTCAGTATTGCAGGGTCTCCGACCGCTCTGGTTCGTGTTTTTGACGTTTTGTCGTGCATCGTGTGTCTGCGTAAATACTGCCGACTTGATTGCCAGGCAGATCTGCGATCTCATGACAGAGACAGGCAAGTATAAAAGAGGTGACAACCGTATCAATCCCGACAAAGGGTGGACAATGATTTCACCTGTCGTGCTACCATCGCCTTTCTCGTTCGACATGCATTATCGATTAACTGTGCTGCCGGCCGGCGCGTAGTAGACACCGTGTCAAGTAGCTGGCCGCCGAAACGTTTTTTCGTTTGTGTTGGTGTTGAACATCAACCGACCGGTGTGTTGTGACCGTAGATCAACACTGACAGGAGGAAACGTTCGACAGTTGTGTCGTGGGGGACGGGTAATTATATCATTGATAATTTTCTTTAAATAATCTGGGTCACTGGCACGTGAATGCTGCGCGAATGTCTGCTCCGTGAAGTTGCCGGTGCGCGTGCGTGCCAGAAACACAGGCGGGAGAATATTTTACGCGGGGGTGTAAATACGTTACGAAAACATCCGACTATAAACAGAAATCATGATTATCATTAGATAATCATTTATCACAGACGTAATTGGATAACTTGGTCGAGGTATAATTTACCGAACGGCAAAAAACACGATTTATTATCCCATGTTATTAAGTGCTTTAACATTTGCGAGATAGCATCGCGCACTTCCTGTTAAGAACGCGTCCTTTGAAATATTCGATAACCAAGAGTTCGATAATGCGCGATAGCTAAAATTGAAGGGAAAGAGGATGCACGATAATAGCATAGATAAATTTTGTAAAATTCAAGTTGTTTTAATCGTTTCGTTGCAATGCATCATCTGTGCTGTGGCGTATGTATTATGACTGAAGAAAAACTATTTTAACTAACACTATTGGCGGTTGTTCTCCAGTGTAACCCATTTTTGTACAACATAGAGCAACGATTAACAAACTAGATTTAGCATAAAATACTTTCTTTCATAGTATTAGTAAGTTAACAGATGATATCTATACGTTCATATTTAACTGTTCTGCATGCGAATTGTTGTTGTAGATAAGACAGTAGATAATAAAACACTGGTGTAGAATAGTATTTCCAAGAACATTGCGCAATGAAAGCATATTTCTATTCAAATTACTTCTATTCTTGTTCTTACGCACCACCTCGTTCCGCAAGGTGGGATAAACAGGCGCCGGGTAATAATAATTCAGGCATTTAGAACGTCAACACTGTAATGAAAAACGGGCGATTAATCACAGAAACGTGTAATTATGCGAGGCAAACTGTATTCTAAGAAAGAGGAAATACTTCCTTTCTCGGAAGTACATTATCTTTTATAATGTCGACGTAAAGCAACGTGGAACTGATAGAATAATAATAAAAAGAATTGCGCGGCAAAAATACGATAACAATTTCAATTGCGGCGATTTCACAGAATTTCCAACAGATTGATTAAATTTTTTGTTTGGTACGAAAAAGGTAACGAATAGGCGCCATCTTTCTTCTTACGACAGGATGAAGTTCAACATGATTGAATTGCAAACATTTATAAATGCAGGAATGTCCATGATCTATTGCATTGAGTGGCAACTGCGTTCCGTTTCGCATCATGAGATAATGGTTCTACTATTAAGGAATTGTAATTAGTCTGGTTAGACAATATGCTAATTTCTTAGTGTGGTTGATCATTGTGATAATTGAAATGTATAGTAAATTATATAGTAGTTCGTAAGCAATTTGTTTTTAGAAAGGCTGACTATTGGGCATATCGAAGATAGGTTACAAATGCGTAGTTAACATAAAAATAGCAGACGGAGAGTGCGACAAAGAATCTAGAGCTGTATATCTGTGCGACGATAAAGGGAGTACGAATCTTCCTTTGGTTACGCTTCTCCGTTGCAAAAACACCGATCAGCGATCCGAAATGAGTTCGACGCGTCTGAACGCTTAATCCGAATGTCTCGGTGAAGCTGGTTGGTCGTTGGTCCCGTCAGCAACCGAGTGCCTGTAGTTCTGTCCTGAAATTCCGCAGAGGGGGGTGTGAACGCCTTCTGCAGCTTTCTTGTCTCCTTCGCGGGTGTAGTTCACGGGAGCGCCCTTGCAAGGACAGCGGCCTTTCAGGGCTTTCAGGCCTTTCGGGGCGAATGCTTTAACGAGCCGAATGGTTAACGCTGCATGCAGACTCGCTCGTGAAACCTAAAGCTACGTCTCCATTCTCGTCTGCTACCTTGGGGCGAAACTAAAGTCCGATACACACTTGTCCAATATACATTCACTCGGAGAATTTAAAGCTACGTCCTCACATTTGCATCGTAGAACTCAACTAGAACAGTGCTGTATGGAGATCGTAAGTTGCCGAGGATCTGCAAACTGAATAGCACAGAGACAAAGGGACTGATTTCTACTAGATTGTTTATAATAATACTTAATATATTAAACTTAATATATTATTCTGCAAGAAAACGGGCCCAGCTTTGGGTATCAATCAAACCTTGTCGACTCTCAACAATGGCTCTAGTGGAATCCAATTAACAACTTCTATACTCCATTTTATTTTCGTTAATCCTCCCATGTTAACTTATCCGAAGGATGACCTCTTTCCAAGTCTAGAAAGATCTATCTGCTCACAACTATAGCTTTATGTGACCCGAGCAGTCTTAGTTCTCCACAATGTGGTGCGAGCTCTTTCGCAATGAAAATTGTAGCTCCCGATGGCCTAGGTCGGGACCTCTATTCTCGGCACCCCTATTCTGTCTTCGTTGACTCACCCACATTTTCTACTAATAGGAAAGTGTACACCTCTCCCTAGCCCCCACTATCACCAACTCTTCAGCTTCGGAGTACCAACGGTACATTTGTGTATTAAAGCTGAGTCTTCATTTGAGGGCCTCTCTCGGACCACTTGTCCGCGCGTGGACATCTAGCCTCATCCACTTCGGCTGGTAATATCACTCAGGCTGGACGCACCCTAACACTGGCGAATCAAGACGAGTATAGACTCCGGAGTCCTCTCATCTCTTGATTCTCCTTCTTTCTTCCACTTTCTCTTCTCGTCTCCTCCCCCTCCGCCTCCGCCGGCTCTATTCTTCCCTTCCTTTCATTTAGCCCTGCTCCCCTCCCCGTGCTCCCTCGAAGAGTCAGCCGTCGCTTTGCCCGCTTTCCTTCTTTTCTTTGGTGCGTTCTTTCTTTCCCACTCTCTGGCTCGCAGGAAACCAGTCGCGATTTTTCACGCGGTGGGAACTAGAAGCCGCTCCCTACTATAAATAGCCTTCGAGTTCGCTCTCGAGCCACGCTCTCGGCCTCCAACGGCGATGGGAGTAGCTAAAAGGGGGTAGCCGTCCATGGGCGCCGACGCGGTCACGTTTTCATTAGGATTTTTTTATCGCCGGGACGATCCTTCTAATTTCGCGTTTCTTCCTTTTTTTCTCCCCGGTTCGCATGGTCACGCATGATCCCATGGTTCCAGTTTTCGCGGGGGCTCGCCCAGACGAAAAAAATCACCCGACCGAGGAATCGAATAGGTCATGATCATGCCACTTTTTTTCGCACCGTCGACTACCTCTTCAGCTCCGGTAATGGCATCTTCTCGCCTCCGAATAGTTGCTGGCGGCGGCACAGACACACTGAAGTAGCTAAATTGGGTAGGGGATGCTGGCTCACCCCTACTTGCGATTAGAAAGTTCTTAATTGAGACGTCGAGGATGGAGGAATGCCATAGACGGTGTGGACGTTGGGATTATATCGGCGATTGCCGGAGTACGGTTGTATATCATTAATTGTTTATGCAAATAAGGTTAAAGGTACCTACTAAGAAACTCCTATTCATTTGAATGAGCACAATGGTCAGCCTGTTCCTCACTTCGAATGTACAGCTTCATGTCCTCATGCAAAAAGTGTATAAGACAGTGTAGTAATAATATCCACGCTTAAGATGGCTGACTACTGGAACAATTACTCTACATACTTTTGGTTATTGACGCTATTATATGGTTTGTAGTTTAATTAAAAGTCGGTGAGTGTTAGACTCGCTTCTTATTTTCGTAGGGGTGCTGTCTCATCGAGCTTGAGAGTCCTCCCGAATCGTTGAGACTCGAAAGAATCGTCGAACATTTTCAACAGCGTTTTCAAATAAAACATCTTTTCCGTTTTTGTTCATTAAGTAGTTCGACAAACATTGTTGAAACGTTTAAAAAAAATTCTTCTCCCCCAACCAGGATAAAATTCTATCGGCGCCCATGCAAGTCATGACTTTGTACGCACGACAGAGCAAGGGGGTTGGGGGAGGGGTGAGCGTTGGAATTTTTATGGAAGAAAAAAAAGCTCCGCGTCTGCGACCAATCGGAAGGGCAGTCGCGGAGCCCGAGGATGGCCGTCGAAGAGAACGATAAATGCAGATAATTTGAAAAAAATTTTTTTTAATTCTTCCAACGCGCAGAGAAATATGGTTGTAGATATTTTTTTGGAACTGCTAAACAGCTACCTACCCTCTGATTTCGATGATTTTTTAAAATCTACCAAATTAAATAACTTTTTCGGAGGGTAGGTAGCTGCTTTGCAGTCTCATCGAAAATTCTTCTCGCAAAAAATATTCATGTTAGGCGGTAACAATTAGATCAAGTGTAGTTTGGGTTATCTTGAACAACGCGTTAGTCGTTTGTATGAACTCATCAGAATCTTTTATCGATATCGCAATACCTTTGAATTTTATAATTACGTATAAAAGAGAGCATTTTTCCAAGCATATCAGCATTCAGCTATTGAAGACAAATCGAGAGGATTAAAGGAGAAGGGATGAAGCAAAGCAAATACACTGATATGATCAAAGGAAATGAAACATAAAAGAAGATAATATATTATAGTATAACCATCGGAAGTAAAGTCGGTAAGTGAAAGAAGATACAGTGGAAGTCTGAAAGGGGATACAGTAGGGAAATTGAAGAAGATAAATCGAAGAAGATTAGTACTTCTCACTTTCATTAGTTTAAAGCTATAAGGGAGACAAAGAAAATTATATAAAAAGTAAAAAATTAGAGGAACTACAAAAAAGGAATCACTAGCAACTAAAATAGTAAGTGAATGAAACTGTGGCACATAAATGGTAGGTCTATTTACCCTTTGCACTCCGTTGTCCCCTCTGAGGCACCACTAAAAATTGCTGTACCATTATTCGAAATATTATTTACATTATGAAATATATCGGTATTTAATCAATTACTAAATATTTTCGTATTGTATGAGGTATTACACCAATTTCATATCCATAAAATTGTATAAATCATAGGGAATGGAAATATTCTAGATCGGAAGAAATGTTTAATTTTCCAGTTAAAATAACTCGGAGTGCAAAGGGTTTATACTACTAGAAAGCAAACAATCAACGGCCGAGAAATGAAATTGATATATCAAAATGTATTAATCTAAATCTACTTAATCCGAAACCAGTTCACCTCGAATTAGGATCTTATTATAAAATAGTACTTGACATCGTTACTCCAGCACTGTTTGTCCCGCTCTAGCCACAACCCTAGAGTTTTCTCAGCCAATTACAGCCGCGCAAACTTCTCTGCTACCCTTCTGCTTGACATTCAGTGCAAATGATAAATAGAGGAGTACATCAATGCGTGTTCGATTAGCGTCAATTAAGATCCCGATACGCCGTTCGTCAGGCTATTGAATCTCAATCAGCTTGACTGGTAATCGGTTAAACCACCAATTGGCGTCTTATTGGTTTAACATTCGTTACCGTTTTCTACGATGTTGTCGGCGATGCTGTGCCCGCCAATCGTTTACTGTCCAATCGGAACTGCGCGGGAAAATCATCGAGAGATTTTATAATGATACGACGATGAACAGTTGACGTTGATTGATCATCGGAAAATGGCAATTGCTTTTAACGTATAGCTTAATTATCCTTTACCATTTAAGAATTAATTATGTCCACGTGGACAATTACGATTAGATGAAATCAGTTACAACTATCATCCAGCAGACGGCTATATACTATTTTACCACGTTTTTATTAGCTCGCTTTCTTGTCTGTCTGTCTGTTTGTGTGTTTGTTTGGTACAAATTTTGCAATTGATTTTTTGTGTTTTATATCGGTGTACACGAGGAGGAAGTTTTATTCTATTCACTGTATAAATTATTATTATTGTTAGACCTCAGAGTTAGGTCAGCTTGGAGTTTCAACTCGTCCCTCATTTTTTCTTACACTCAAACTCCCGTCTATCCTAGTCTTTCGCCTTCGATTCTCGTGATCTTTGACACGAGTGGATCGTCTGGTGACGCTGCGCCGCGGTCAATTAAGTTGCAACAAGTAGTGTCGGTTCGTCAGTGCGAAATTGCTTTAGAACGCGATTGCATGTCCGCGGATTATTTTTGTATCACGCTTGCCGCGATTCGACGCTCGGGCAAGGCGTTTCAAGAATTTGTTCGGAGACTCGTGGACGTTTATAGACGAGGAATAGTTGCGGTCCTAATTAAACGCGTGCAAGAACAAACTACTGTACTATTTCCTCTTTTCCAACGAAGACAACATTTTCAAGTGAAAAATTCAAATATGTCACGTTTCAGAAAATATCGATGTACGAGTTCTTTTGTTTATATATGTATTATCCTCAAAATTCAGTACTACACTAATGCTCGTGTAAGCCTTCACTGAGAACTTGATTACTTTGTACGAAAGTTGTGAGAAAAGTTTTTCATTTAACCTAGAAGTAAAAGAGTAAATCTCCGACAGCAACTCTGAGCCTGGTATGATGAATCCTCTGTCGCGAGGATGTTTCGACCAAGCAAACGAAACTCGTACGCACTTTTATTATACGGGCTCCTCGGAGGAAAGAGAACGAAACAGAGAGCAACGAGAAACGAGACACGAGAAAAAGAAACGCGAAGTATCGCAAGGATCGCGGTACCAACGATAAAGTTACGATTTGCGGGGCAATGAATGCGCGGAACCGGTCGGCAGTCCGCGGGCATCATGATTTTCGAATCAATTTGCGCTCGCTGGGAAATGCACCTGTATGCACATGTCGGCGTCTCCCTTTCACGGCTCGCCGCGAATGTGAACTCATGTGAACGTGTGCGCGCGAGCGCGCTATTTATAGATAAGCGTAAAGCTGATTATTTCTTTCACGGATACCCGTTGCTCCGACTTCGCTACCACTCGGGATGCTTATAATGGGAGAACCGTATACCATGGGTGTAGCGATGATCCGTAAAAGAAGAGGGATGGAATAGGTGATAATTGCCCAACGGGGGGACACGGGGGAGAGTGGTATGCGAAGAATCTTCGTCGTTAAAGCCACTGTTTTGTCCATTAACCTTTCGTTTGAAACTAACGAGATTGACCCTGAATGGAGAAATCGGTCGAAATCTAATCACTATTAACAATACAACTCTATTAGGATTACGAGAACGCACGTGTCGCTACGTACGAGAATAATGTTGGCAACGTTGTGCTACAAGGCAAATAAAAATTTAACGGGAGCTTCTAATCGAGTGCGTCAGTTTGTCGCCACAACAATTTTGTTTTCGGACATTTCTGGAAAGTTGAAAATATTCCGGCCGTTCTATTGATCTCAAATAGAAAAATGGAGTAGCATTTCGATCAGTATGGATGTAGTTATGGCACGAGCCAAAAGAAATGAAAATATATCAATATTTGTTAAGGTTTTGGTTCACGCAATTTTCTGAACACTCTCTCAAAATTTAAAGTTGATCGCCCAACTAGGTCCCGAGATCTCCTGTCAGCCATTGTAGAAAAGATAATCTAAATTTAACAGTTTATATAAAACTGTAACATTGTAAACAGTGTATAATAGATAAACAAGCAAAGCATGAATGAACAGTGTTTACGTTTTGCAAGGAATGCGTTAAGAACTAGTAGTTTGAAATGCGGAATGTAAATTACGCGGTTTCCTCGTGACGCAAAGCTGCACGAAGACCGCATTTCGCGACACACTGGTTGCTTTATCAGCTCTAATATAAACAATTGTCGGCTTAAACTGATCATCACGAGACAAGGAGTTCTGGTCGTTGTGGAAGGTTGAACGGTTTGGCGGAGAGTAGAAGAACGGGGATGTGGAAGAGGATAAAGAAGCTGAAGGAAGTACAAGAAAAGTATGAAGAGATTGCAAAATTCCAGCAATCCAGCAGCAGTTACCCAGGAATTTAAAATTGTGTAGCTTGTTTTCTCGAAAGAAGAGAACCGGGGTACGTCGATGGTCGTAATAACTGTCTACACCACTCCAACGGCTAATATGTGGGTTACAAGAGTGAGATGGACATCTATCGCTACTGAATTGTATTTATACTTGTATCATATTGAAGGAGTACACCAATTTATCCGATAATTTCCCACAGAAAGCTGTGTTTTCGGAAATCCGCAGTTATTTATCTTTGACTTTTGAAGAACTATGAAGTAATTGCCGGTGGACAAAGCGTCGAGACCAAGATTATCAAAGATGACGGTCGGTATGAGAATATTTCAAGGTCTTCGCATAATTCCCGAAGAATTGGGCCATCTATCGTGCATCCGATCATAGTCGCTTAATATAGAATTATCCGTTTCTTTCGAATATCAGACGTCTGTCTGGTTCGTCCCGGGGGAAAAGTATTATAGTGCTTAATACGGTGGGGCATGGTATCGAGCGCGTTTCATTCGTGCCCGTTAATGTTTTTCCTCGAACGAACCTGTTGGAAATTACATCTCTTCGACCTCCTTTGTACTCGTCCTTCAAACACATGGAGGAGGGACGATGGGAGGATAGAAAGGGGAGCAGAGTATCGTGGATGAGTCGAGAATTGTAATTTACAAGATCTCCTCGTCCTCCTTGTTTTTCCACGCATGAATAATTTACAGTCTCTTCCACTTTCGCGATCGATTTATTTGTTTTCCGCGGGATCGTGTGTCCTTTCAAGATCGAACTGCTTCGTACAGTCGATTCCATGGATCTAACTCCAAGGGAACACAGCTCTCCCCTCTCTTTTTGAAAACACAAATTCTAAATCATCCAAAAGTTTTTATATATTACTAGCTGTATCCGGCCACGCGTTGCTGTGGCACGCGATTTTATTATATATGTACCATTTTTACCATATTTTACCGTTTTGACCATATTTCTGCTTCTAACTTCTGTAAAACTGTTGGAATCATTTCGTAGACTTTCGCACGCTAAGTAAGCCTGTTTGCCCAAAATTTATTTCCGACAAACGGTTCAAAAGTTACGACCGAAAATACCTTAAAGCAAAACTATCAACATTTTCGAGTTTATATAGTTTTTTGCATGACCCCTTAGATCGCGTCGGAGGAAAAAGTGACAAATATGAAAGTTGTAGAGAATTAAATTTCAATCACCAATGTGATCTGAGATTTTTCCTAAAACCTACCGTTGAAAAGCAACAGCTGTTTGAAAAGTCGGCAAACCAAAATGTTCGAGAAAAACGCACACCTTTTGCGTTATAACTCCTAAACTATGCAACGTACAGAATCGGATCAGTGGCCATTTGAAAGAACTCGGCGATCTGAATCCAATGAGTACCTCAAATTGAATATTGGTGCTACCAGTCAAAAGTAATAAGCAGAAACGTGCCCAAAAGAGGGCGAAAAAGTCGTCTCTGGTCACTAATGATGTCACAGCTTTTGTTCGAATGGACTTTTTCGAATGCGGATTGTTCTAAGACTTTCCCGAAGAATTCAGCCGTTTCGGAAATCTTAGATTATGAACAAACAAACATTTACATTTCTATTTATATAGATTTCATTCAAAACTATGTTTTCAGCAAATAGAACTTCGATATTTGTTCTCCATTCTTACGTAAAAAAAAGTTGCTTACGTACTCGAAACGAGTGAATATGCAGTAAATTAAATGCTTCGATAAAGTTTAGCGTTATGCAAACGTCACTTGAAACAAGATAGAGCCCCTAATTTGGAAGTCAAAATTATGTTTAATTTCGTTTCCCATAAATTAGTACCCGTAACATTAATATGCGCAATCCACTTGTCACTGTTCTCGCTGTTGCGCGGTCGCTCCTTCGCTTTCTTTTAACTTGCCATCGCGAGTGAGGTGCAATTAATCATGGGACACCCTTCTAACGACGCCAGGATCGTACACAATTATTCAGACAATAAGATTAATCGCCGTAGGCTCGAATGAAACCTAGTTCTTCCAGCTTTCACTCGCGCGCCCGCGTTCGCGATCCGCAGAAAAGCAACCGCGAACCACCGATGATCCTGATCGTGCTTCGCCATAAGGGCCCCCCTATAAATATTCGTAAAGCCCCGTAGATCGTTCTCGAAGAAATGCAGAAGGGCACCAAGCCCTCGGGCCGCATTCTCCGGAGGTCCTAAACCTTCCGAAACAACCTTAAGACCCAGTTTGAGCACGCGACAGGAGGATGCAGCTCGGCATGCCGCGGCTGCAACCGATCATTATTTATCCTGTCATTGTTGCGCAGATTGTGTGCGCGTTAATCCTTCGAGAAAAGATAATATTAACGACGTTAGTGAGATTTAAAATATCCTCTCCACGATGTAGTAGCGCATGCGTTGTTATTATTACTAGGTTCTTTATTTTGTATTTAACGAGACAAAAATCGGAACGTTAAAATGTATGATGCTGAGTATTCTCCAGATCTTAATCTTTGGTACAATAAATGTATTAGCGTAAAAATGCACTTTTAAATCTAGACTACTAATTCCGTCACTGAATATGACTACCACAACGGTCAAAACGAACTTGAACGCTCCGGTGCAAGAGGCAGAAGCAAAAATATAAACGAATTAGTAAACATCGAAGATAAAAGAAATACCGCGAGATACACGCGTTAAGAGGTATCATTAAACTTAAGGTAACCAAGACTTAAGACGGAATGGTTTCGCGCATATCTGGAAAAAATCAATAAATTCGAATAAATTGCACGGTCGTCTAAACACAGTATATTAAGATAAGCTGTGCTTCCGATGATCCTGGAAGCGATAAGCAGTGTTTCTTCGAGTCTTCCTGCCCTTTCGGCGTCGTCGTTTCCATGTCCGTCGGCCGATCGTTATCGTTAGACGCCGTTATTATTAGACCCGTTAGGATAATCCGTTGAAACGGGGCCCTATCAGCGTGTACAATTAATCGCTCCTGTAATTTTCTTCGCGATCCTTTCGAGACGGGATTATTGCTGGCGCCTGGCGCATTGCTCTCCGATGAGATTCCTAAGGACTTTTTCCGCAGAAACGGCGCGGCGATACTATATTTAGTGGCGTGTTCATGAAGCCTGTCCATGCGGCTATCCCCATCGGTGAATGAAGAGACTATTAACCGTCTGACGGCCGGGCTGGGTCAATTTTAATTGAACCGACGACGTTTTTGCCATTGAACGTTCCGAAGCGTCGTCGTCCGTTGACTCGTTTCTAAATCCGCTTTAAAAGGCGGATAAAATGTTTTTACGAGCCCGTTCCTTTTTTTGCAAGGATAAGTGGCGTGTCTGTCCATCCCGGTTTCTATCATTCCGGATTCATAATTATCCAATTGGACAACTATTTCAACGACGTCTCAACGTTTCGCCTACATTTTTCTCGCGGTAGTACAACAAAAATACGGAAGAAAATATAACATATAAGCAGTAGGAAGCAGCTGTCTGTTATGAAAGCATTTATTCCGCAAATTTGCACGAACGTTCAAAGCAAACCAAACTAAATCTTGTTTGATGTCGTTATCAGTGCTTTGAGGCCATCAGACTTTACACTTTTTGAATGGCAAGAAACCAATCAAGGAACTTAACGTCAACCACGAAATACGGAAATGTAACTGAGGTATGAATTAATAACAAATCTTGGGAGTACAATGGTTGTTTTCGAGTTGATTCGGTTTGATACACGTGGATCAATATATTAGTACCTTGTACAGTTAATTGTGGACATGATTACTGAATGATACGAACGATATCAGAAATGAGGGTTAACAATTTGTTTATACATATTTACATTTACATTTTTAAATATTTTTATTTTATATTATTATATTTATATAATATAATATTATTATATTATATTATTTTATATTTTTATATTTTTAAATAGTCGCTTTTTATCGTTGGATTCAGCATCATATGCTTATTGTGCGAATAAAAAATTGGACCAATACGTTCTCTTCCTGAAGACAATGTCTATTATCAGGTGCACAAATGAATTCGTGCAAATATTGGATGATTGCAAAAGTTCGTGCCAGATTTTCAGGAATCTGATGACCTTCTTAACAAATTACGCAGTTTCTACGAAAAAGCCAGCTGCTTAATGACGGAACTGTATGTAAAATAAAAGAAGCTCAATTATCTTTCGTAAAATAATTTCAGAAAAAGTTACACTATATTAATTCTAAAAATTTGTTGAATTATAAATGAAATTGATGTCGCTTTTTATCGAGAAATTCTTAACTGTCGATCTTAAAGTGTTAAGTAATAAGTTAGCCGTTTAATGCAAAAATGGCGCTAGTCAAGAAACTGTTAATCATTGGATAACGAGGACTTAAGAATATATTCTATAAAAGAGTAAATTAATCCTTCTAACATCTAAAGACAAAGTCAAGTCGTTTGGTCCAATTTGAAGAAAGTTATTAGTAGACTGAGGATCTTAATGCAAAATAAAAAATTTTCATGTCGATTCCAAGACACAATAGCTAAATGATAATATCCTTTTTGTTTTAATTATTTTATCAAGCTGCAACTAATACGATGATGTTTTTTAAAAAATTTTTAATTCTATGCACCAGTTTTTGTTATAAATTCATAAAATCCGCAGTCTAGTTATTAGTCTTTCGAGGGTGTCCACTTAATTTTGTCCGCGACTGTAGCAATGGGTGCCACGAAATCGTCGAAAGCATGCGATCCTCGAGGGTTAAGGGAAATCCGATTAACAATTGTGGAAGGGTGAGCAAATAGAGGAAGAAAAGATGAGAAAAGGTGGTTGGCGAGTTGCTGGTGAAACGGGTGACCGATTCACCCCGTTTGTTGGACCACGGCCAGGCGAATCTAGCGCCGCCGGCAGAATCGGTCGATTCGTCAGGGAGCAACAGGTTTGCCGGACACCGAAGGGAAGAAACGCGGTAAGGCGAGGGAGACGAAGAGGCACGGGGCAAAGGTAGAATCTTTGGCCACGACCGAGTCGCCGGTATTCGAGGCACCCGTTTAGGACGACCGTGGTTAGCCGAGGGTAGGAGAACGATGGTGGGAGCCACGCCGATGCTGATGACCGTGACGGAAAACCAGGGGCCAACGACACGAGTCGTACCGTGAACATTTAGCTCTAGAAAGACCGAGTGGACGCTGTAAAATTGAACAATTTGCATGAATCTTTTTCTAAGCGATGGCACGATTCTTTATTTTTATTGCTTGAAAAAGTTTCATTCCTAGTGGATTTCTGCTGCCGGTTCGTTGAAAACCTTTTTCCTGCATCATTCTAATTCACAAGATAAAGGGATCGCTACTGTATGTGTACGTAAAATTTGAAAAGGAATTACCACCAATTCATTATTCCAATAAATTATTTTTTATTACGACTGAAAGATGCAGAAGGCATAAAGGAATTAGGTACATTTATTATGATGAATTTTCTGGGGTTGGGCAATCAGCGTGTTAATTGCCCGATAGTTCCCTCCCATTGTGGACCTTGAACGAGCAAGAAATCACGTTGAGCAAAAACTTGAAAAATCCTGGAAGTAATGGCTTGGGATTTACCTAAAAGCCCACGGCTCCAGGACAAATGACTACGGCAGGAGACGCCTGTTAGCACGGAGGGGTGAGGAAACAAGGGGCAAGCGAGGGGTGGTGAAGGAATAGCCGGCGACAGGGGTTCGGCATGATGATGGTGGTGGCTGCGGCGCCACTGCCATCGGCGGCGTGTCGCCATACACATAGCTGGTCACTATACTTTCTGGTGGCGTGTAGAACTGTAGAACGCCGGGCACAGAGCAGAACGGTCGCCGGCAGTCGTGGTCGGTCTTTCGTGCGGGTTGCCTCGTCTCGTGTTCAGCCGCCAGCAGTGAGAGAACCATTGACAAGTGTGACAATCGCCCAGGGAACTTGCCGTTCTTCTAGGGAGAGACTCTTTCGTTCATAGGAGTATCCTGATTCCAGTGCCCAGTCGTTCTACCCCCCGAACCACAACTTTTGGCCATTTGTTTATCAATCGGAGTGGCAGCACGTGACGTTCACGAGTCCAGTGACTCCGTGCCTTCCGGCCCTTCGGCCTCGTGAAGTTACCCGTGACCTTGAGGCCTTGTTGAGCCATCCAACAGACTGCTTTCGGACGACCGAGGGTGAGAATCGCGCGGACCCATGGGTATTTTCAAATAGAATGTTGGCTGCTGGTTTTCGACGCTAGTTTCTCTTTTTGATCGTCGAATACACATTTTTTGAAACGTTTTCTAAGATTTTTGTTTGATTATTTAGGGCCTAACAAGGGAAGGACCCCAAGTGTCCGACTTCGATTTTGATAATTTTTTGTGAGATGATGGTACGCGGATCCCTAATTATGTATGCAAAATATTAGGTGTAGTTACTCAATAGTTTTAAAGATATAAACAATTAAGTTTTCGAAGTTCCATTAGCCGCGTAAACAGGTTGCGCGATTCACAGTTATGAAACTTTAATCGTTTATATCTTTGAAATTATTGAGCAACTACACCTAATATTTTGCATACATGATTAGGGATCCATATACCATCATCTCACAAAAAATTATCAAAATCGAAGTGGGACACTTGGGGTCCTTCCCTTGTAAGAGAATTAGGCTCTTGCGATTTTCTTTACGTCTACAACGATTAGGACTTCTCTGTTCTAATATTAACATTGAAGTTTGAAGTTCAAGCGATTTATTTATGATCCGAGTAGAATCCATTTACCATTTTTAACTCATCTAAGTTTTAGGGTTTTTGTATTCATCATTCCCCATATTATAGTCCACTGCACCCCTTGTTGAAAAGCTTTCTCAGTCACTTAGCCATCAGAACACCATTAAAAACCGATTCGGTTGTGCTAATGAAATTGCAACAAAGTTGTAACACGTGACGTTGATAAGTGCACGTTCATTCATACACGTGCCTTTTCACAATACAACAACGTTTTTGTTAGAAAAATTTTATTCCGCAATGCGATGAAAAACGTCGCGGAGCTCAATAGTAAGTTATGATTAGTCTTATTTAAACAAATTTTTATATTTATGAAGAGATTACAGGATAGTGAAAATAAAGAAAATTTGATTGCTTGTACCCTACGTAGATACTTTGCTCAGATTTGGTTTGCTCAATAGATTGGAGTAGAAATTGAATTTGGAGCTTGTCAAAAAATTGGTCATACATGACTAATGTGCCACTCAATGTATTAAAATATGAGATCACGAGTAAAACAGTTGATCCAATTAAACTGTGAAGCGAAAATGGTAAAGTTAATAAACGCAGGAATTCAAGTAACATGCCACTCGAAAGTAAATCAAAGCGCAAGAACAGAAATACAAGAATAAAGAGTAACTGAATGGTTCGTTACCCGAGTAAAAAAGCGTCATTCACTAATGATCCTCCCGTAGAGGGCCACATGCCGGCCGCATGTAAGAGGCAAAGATCATTAAAGCATCGTGTAACACATTCTCCGTTGAGTCTTGCCGGTCGAGTCGTAAGTCGCGCGGCTGTAAGCGGCAAAAATCATCGAGTATTCATTATGTATAAATTGATTATTTTTAAGGAGGTTCGGTTGTTTCTGTTGCACTACCGAGCTACTCATATGTGCTCGAATCGTGTTCCTGTAAATTGTCGTGCTGAATAGCCCGGGAGATTTACAATGCACGACTCTCGAGGGCATGTTGACTGCTATATGGAGTTTACACGATCGCCGAGCCACTTGTGGCCGCATTGGATCGCGATTTATTTATTGCGTTACACGCACCTACCGGGCAATACCACGTGGCATTTACGAGTATTTACAACAGCGCTATCCGACATAAGCTCGTCGGATTACGGATCTTCCCCTACTCCGCTGCACCACTCTGCGCCAATTAAATACACCCACCAGATAATTCGTACCGATCGTATGTAGCCGGCTTACGGGCGACGCGGCAAACATCATCTGTACTTACAACATACAGGGTGGACCCTTCAGAGAATTACTGTAGCTGCGTTATTATGCTTGTACACGGTGTCCCATAATTCTTTAAACACAATCGAAACAGTGTATCGTGAGAAAAATAAAAAATACTCGTTACGCTGTTCGTCTTTAACTTTTTTGCGTTTCGACAACCAGTAGGCGATTCTTAGAGATTTTGATATTCTGAAATGAAAGGAAACCTTTTTTCTGCATCACCTTGAACAGAAAAATATTATATATTATACAGTAAGGAGCATAACTGATTCCACACACTTTAAATCAGAACAACTTTTTTATGAATCAACCAAACGACTTTAATCTTCTCTGTAAGGCTAGAAGAATTAGTCTAGTAAATTATGTGTAAAAAATATGTTGAAAAAATGCATTTGGACGGAACTGTGAAAAACAATAGTAAAAATTGATTTTTACAACTTTTTTAGCTGGCCCAATTACGAAAATTTGAAAAATGTGTTTTGTCAACTGGTATAAATTATATACGCTCTGAAAATTCCATTGAAATTAGTTAATTGGTTTGCGAATTATTAACGATCAAAAGTGGTAAAAATTGCAATTTTCCAAGATTTTCGGCCTTTCTACCACTTTTGATCGTTTATAATTCGTAAACCAATTTCAATGAAATTTTCAGAGCGTATATATTTTATACCAGTTGACAAAACACATTTTTCAAATTTTCGTTATTGGGCCAGCTAAAAAAGTTGTATAAATCAATTTTTAGTATTGTTTTTCACAATTTCGACCAAATGCATGTTTCCAACTTATTTATTAGACGTCATTTACTAAACTAATTCTTCTAGCCTTAGCGAGAAATTGAAATCGTTTGGTCCATTCATATAAAAGTTATTTTGATTTAAAGTGTGTGGAATTACTCTATATAATGTTCTTCTACATCAGAATTGTTCTTTAATCTTCCTATGAATTTTTTCAATTATTTGTACTAGAATTTATGCGTTTCTTGTTGTGTATTCGCTGATACGGCTGGTCGAGATCTAGTAGATAAACTGTAGGAATTCCGACGGCCCTGGATTATTAAGTATGAATGTCTGCGGTGGAGAAACGAATTTCGTAAAATGTTCGTGGACACACATGACAGGCGGGTTATTGACATAAGACTACGGCGGCCTTGAATCGTTTGAGGAAAGTTGGTTAATTAATTTTGGTAACGCTTACACGATACGCTCGGTCGCAGAAGACCATCGCTGTCGGAAGAAACTTATTCCGTTCCATCACTGGTAAATAATATTAGTAGCACAAAGATAGCGCGAAGTATTGAAAAGCTTCATGTGCAATTATGAATATTCTGAATCACTGGACATTGAGCGGAATTAATATCGAAGTAAGCTGTTGAAGGCCAAATTTCCGAGGCGTAAATCGTTGAAATCGAAAGTGATCTTCAAGGCTGTAGCTAACTAAGAACTTTTGCGAGCGTTGACATCGTTCGGACTAACGGAATCGGAGAATCGATAGATCGTTGCCTGCCGTTTCTCAACTTGTAAAACCGCGAGTACTTTCTTCAGGAAATACAGACGAAATTGTGTAACAGCTGCACTGCGTTGGACACTGTTCTGGAAATGAATTTCGTCGCTGTCTTCATTATTTATTAATTAAAAGTTCAAACACAAATTTCCGGATCGCTTTTGAAATTGGAATGTATTCATTCGTTCAGCAACAACTGTTCGGAATTATTATTTATTTTTCAAACATAATTCAATAAAGTAGCTTCGAGTAAAATTTGTTGAATTCTTGTAATGGTTGAAAATGCTGGACAGTCAAGAATAGTCCTTTTGCCAGAAGACTTCCAAGAACAATATCTCTGGTCTTTAAGAAAGCGGTGAGACGTCGAGTTGCCAGCCATACTTTAAGATTTATAACTTTCTAAACACCGTGGCAGTGGACAGCCTGCACCGTATCTACTACGAGCGTCAATTTCTCATAAAAATAAGCCGTCGTTGTACAATTTTAATCAATCGAGATATAAAAACAAGTAAATAATTCACCCACTGCGATATACAACTGTTTGGATTTTGCTGATTATCATCAAATGTATTTTTTAAATATGATTCTTGTCGGCACCGGTTCAAATTGCAAATATTAATCGTTCCAACGTAAGACCACAAAATACACTTCTCATTCACTTTTTCTTGTCTCGTTTGCTGAAACACGAATGGAGAACGTTCCGCTCGGAACCTCTGCCATATACGACGCCATTCGGTTTCTTTGGAACGGGTAAAAGTGATCGTGTGTGCGCCAAGTTCATTTACATTATTAACGATTCGATAACACACGCGCAATGTCGCAATACTTGTCGCGGTGCGTAACACACGCGTTGCATATCCCCATTCAATGAAATGTATGTATTCCGTACCGGTGATCTTCGACACGGAAAAGGACAACTTCTTGCTACGCGTCTGGAGGAAACGTTCTGTTGCTACTGATTTTTATAATCGTCGTTTTTCATCGTGAAAGCAATGATTTTAACGACAGAATTTCCTCAACGTAATTATTCTTCACTGTTAAAACTCTACTAAAAGAAATAAATTATTCAAGAGATTAGTTCCTGCTTTGTTATGCTTTACACAGTTCAAGAACTACACTAAAAGCAGGAGAATAATAAAAAAGCAATGTCTGACCATCGAGCTGAAATTTACACACATCCGTCGTTATCCTTGGAGAAATTAACACTGTCCTGTAAATGAGATTCTTCGATTTCTCATGGAAAAACGCAGTCACAGTTACATTAAATTTAAAGACCAAGTCGAGACATAAAACTCGTGCTCAAGGTAAATGATATATGTTTCCTTATGTTTTCGATCGTAAATTGTTGTTCAAAACGATATTATTAATGATTTCGGCGCACTGGTTCGATCAAATGATATACACGCGAATGTAAAGTTCGTAAAACATTGTTTTGCTACCTTTAATCCTTTGCAATCCCCAAATTTTAGTGTTAATAGGGATTCTCTTGGACATATCGCTTTCAAAATCAAATTCAAGCGACCCGAGGGATATGCAATTAAAACCAGTTTTCTAAATTTCAGGCTGATCGCGAGAAATCCGTCAACACCAGAATCCGAGCCTACACAACCCAAGATCTGAACCCTCGATCAGCTCAAGGAATTGTTTGACAAGCCTATTGTTATTCTCCCGAGGTAATTGGAACCCGGAGCACCTAAGCGTTGAATGAGTTGAACTGAAAAAAGCTGCATTTCGGAGAGCAGTCCCGAGACTGAACTATTCGCATTTCGCCAAACATGACATAAACCTAAGGATTTGATTTTTTTAAAAGTACAACTCGCCGTGAGAGTAACTCGGTGAATCGGAATAGATAGAGATAGAGAGAATATTTTTATTGACGAGAGGAACGAAGGGGGTTCCTCAGATTCGACGCTGGTAGGGTTGCAATCGTTCGAGGATAGGATAGGTCCGAGGACCTATTCACGGCGCGAAATAATTATCACCATCGAGACGGATTCGTCGAAAGAAAGAAATCACTTGATCTGCTTATCCCCGAGCGAGCGGACCACGGGGACCAGAAGACGTAAACGGAGAAGGATTCGAGGTATCAAGGAAAAATGGCGTACGATGACGTTATCCTGCGAATGGGCGAGTTTGGCCAGTACCAGCGCAGAATTTATCTTCTGCTCTGTCTTCCGGCGATATCCTGCGCGTTCCACAAGATGGCCGGCGTCTTCCTTAGCGCGAAGATGGACAGCAGGTAGCTGACACGATCACGTTTATCTTTCTCGATCATTTATTAGAACGTTCTGCGGATTTTTTTTTTAATTTGTGCATCTTGTCTCATTAGTGTAATCTTTAAGTAACTTTGCCTCTCTTCAACCGGTTTGCAAGCTCATTCGTTGATTTAGCAGGGTCCCTTCTCAAGAAAAGTAATACTCGTCTTATAAAGGTAACAAATCGTCAGTTTTCAATTCTGAGAGACTAGTTAACAGATGAAGGGTTAAATGAATGGAATTTTCGAAAATTATTGTCACGCGGTTTTATAATTATTACTAAACCTACCGAGCACTAAAAGCGACTAAAATGTCTTAGCTGTACAAATATTACAAGGCTCTATTTATTTAGATTCTGTGCAATTTTTATTGCAATATGTGCCTGAGTAAGAGAATCTATCGAATCAATTTTCATGTAAACAACTTCATAGTTTCAATAATTGTGAAATGAAAAATATGAAACCGGTTATTTGATCGGCAGTGGTAGGTTTAGTGTTATAGTACCAATAAACAAAATACGGTTTTATATATTTACATTAGAAACATGCCGGTTTGAACAATAAAAAACGATAAAAAAGAGAGGAAGCAATTCAATGAATGAGCGAAAACAATAGACGGATCTTTTTTGAAGATGTCGAAACGTGTACTGGTAATTGAACACACCTCTACGGAATGATTCACCGCGTTTGCCAAACCGAAAATATTTTGCACGGCGAAGCACGTTAATTACCTGTATTAACATTTTTACAGGTCTGCAAATTTTTTGTTTCCGGTTCCCAAGGTCCGAGTTTGAGAGAGTCCTTATTCCGAATACATAATCCCGGCGCGAATTTATAAATAGAATCTACTGACTAATTAGAATATGATCTTGCTAACCCTCTGTTGTAAAATAATTTCGATGTTTTGTCAATACGGTTTATTAATACCATCACAGTTTTTATCTTCGTCTTTGATCTCAAAATCCTTTCAAAGCTGTAATATTTACTAACTCGTAAATTTCATTATCTAAGCGTACATGAAAGTGAAATGAAAAGAATTTATATTTAACTCTTTGCACTCGGAAATTTTACTCGGATCGTCTATTAGCGACTCGAACGTATTTGTTTATTTATTATTTACGGGAATGACTATTTACGTGAAAGGCATGGAATTTGTAAATGAAAATTTAAAGCCGAGTGTAAAGAGTTAAAAATACGCATTGGTATACAGGGTATCCCAAAATTCCTGAACTTCCCGGAAATGGGTGGTTCCTGAGACCATTTGAAGCGATATTTTCCTTTGCAAAAATGTTATCCGCGGCTTTGTTTAGGAGTTATTAACGAAAAACACAGACCAATCAGAGCGCGACCTACACGCGAGTTGGCACAGTCGGCCCGGCGCGCCAACTGTCTATTGGTCCGTGTTTTTCGTTAATAACTCCTAAACAAAGTCGCGGATAACATTTTTGCAAAGGAAAATATCGCTTCAAATGGTCTCAGGAACCTCCCATTTCCGGGAAGTTCAGGAATTTTGGGACACCCTGTATTAAAGAGCGAACTATTTTCTTTTAGATGCTTGCTGCCGGATGAGAGCGTCGACAACGCCACATACTTGTTACCCCAAAACGTGATAAACGAAAGCTATCCATGGGACACCGAGTTCAAGGAATGGTCACAGTGTTATAAACTCGACGTTCCTAGTATTTTTAATGATACTACGATCGACAGGTACGTCGATACCGGCGATGGTCCAATCCAAAAACCCTTCTCCCCGTATGGTCTGAACACTCAGGGTCTGCAGAAATGCGAGGGATATGTCTACAACACAAGCATGTACAAAAGTACCACCACTTCTGAGGTATACACTAATTTCAGTTTTTCTATGTATCCGACTCATTACTAATCTGTTAATCAAGTCCTGATTCATTACACTGTGCCACAACTGTGTACATATTAAGAGAAATGTATGGCTCAATAGTCGAAACTTGTTCGTTGTTACCTCCACGCTAGAGATACACATGATAAGCAAGTGAGTTAAGAACATTAATTTGCTCTCCTTGACCCTTGTTGATTATGATAATAACTAAATAGCAAATGCACCGAGATACTGTTTGGTACCCCTTCAGCTTTTTACGAAGCACTAGTGTAGCTATGCCATAACTACCCAGTCAGCCAGGCCTGGCCTCGAGCAGATATCGAGCACAGCCTGCAATCGTACGATGCCAGCAGATGGCGAGCATTATGCTGTCAGAACGCGCTCGAAGCAGAGGATGCTCGGAATCTGCTCGATTTTGGACAGCTCACGCTGCGGATACTTATTGTGGCGCAGATGTATGGCATTCTGCTGGCAGGGTCTGCCCAGAAGCTGATGGCAGAATGCTGGCAGCTCGGTCCTGGATTCTGCCTTCGTTTAAGAGGGCAGCACGGTCGCACTAATGTGGCGAATGCCGTTATACAGGCGATCGTGCCGCCCTCTTAAACGAAGGCAGAATTCCGGACCGAGCTGCCAGCATTCTGCCGTCAACTTGTGCCGGCACACCCCGCCAGCGGATGCCGGCTCTGTCCAAAATCGAGCATTTCGCTTACTGGGTATGAGGAAAGAATGATGAGGAGATTGTGCTTTAATGTAACCGTTTGTTTGTGTTGCTTCTTTTCAGTGGAACTTAGTTTGCGACAGGGCATGGTTGAGCGCTACGGGGGATTCTTTGTTCATGGTAGGAGTCATGCTTGGCTCGATGATTTTCGGTGGTTTGTCCGATAATTATGGGCGTAGACCAATTTTCTTCCTGTCTTTAGTCATACAGCTGGTCGGCGGTATACTAGTCGCAGTTGCACCCGAGTTTATATCCTACGTTATCTTCAGGTTAATAGTCGGCTCGACCACCAGTGGGGTCTTTCTAGTCGCCTATGTCATTGGTAAATAGTTCTACGCAATCAGTCTTTTCATGCAGCGTGTCGTTTCTCCTTGTGCTCGAACACTCGCACGACCGTCGGCGAGTCTTCCTAGATCCAGAAATCACAGTCTCGCTGTCTACGTTTTTCTATGATTTTTAACAATAACGTAATTGTTTGTATCCCTAGGATACGTCATGAAGATTTTCCATTCGTTATCCGATATCATTGCCCCCACTCTTGAAAAGACACAAAATATTTTCAAAAATGTGACAACTGTACACTGTTTATACGCAAAGTGCATTCAAAGAAAACAACAAATGTAGAATGTATAAATTGTGGTGAGGATTTATGAAAAACTCGATATTTTATAAATGTTTTTGATGTAAACCTTTTAAAAATAGTGCTGTAATATATATTACAAAATAAATATCAGTATATAAACACGTTTGGGTCTAAAAAGATCCACCGATGGCTGTGCGAATGTTAATTAATTAAACAAACAGTCGTTTCTCAAACATAGAGTTTCAAGATAACATGCAACTGTAGACACTAATTCTTTCCAACGTGAAATTCATTCTGGAAACGACGCTACTCGTGAAATGGATTGACGTAACAGAGGATTCTATAGCTTTTTTAAATATCTTGTCACTATTACAAGGACGCTATAATAGACAGACAATGTTAATTTTAGCCTTGGAAATGGTGGGCCCAAGGAAGCGTTTGGTAGCTGGTGTTGGTTGTCAATTGTTCTTCACAACTGGATACATACTCCTTGATGGATTCGCGTACGTCATAAGGGACTGGAGAATGTTGCAAATTGCCATCACCGTGCCAAGTATTGTGTTCCTTCTTTATTGGTGGTAAGGCAAACATTATCTTTCTATTACCATATTCTCTTAGCCAACTGTTTGCTGATTATCACGATCCTGTTTTAGGTTCATCCCTGAATCTGCGCGTTGGCTGTTAACCACAGGTCGTGTGCAGGAAGCAAAGGATATTCTCCAACGTGCCTCTTTAGAAAACGGAGTGGAGATGCCAAGCGAGGCGCTGGACACACTTCTTAACAACTGCGAAGACAGTGCACCAGATTATAAGAAACCGTCGCTGTTCGATCTGTTCCGATATCCAAATTTGAGGCGGAAAAGCGTTTTACTGTTCTTCAATTGGTAAAATCCCTTTTGCACATTCCCGAAACCATTTACACTTGTGATCAATGATATTCATCTCCCAAGATCAGCAAAGGATGCTGTATTTACTATACAGGCTGAGGCATTTAAAACAGGCCACCTGAATAGCTCGGTTGCTATGATAAAAAATATATGTCGAATGCAACTTGCTTGGTTTCGAGGGTGGCACATCTCGTGTTAATAGTTTTTTGCAGATGGACTCGTACAGGACGCGTGGAGGTCAACTCCGTTTTTTAAAATGCAAGTCTTGAATGACTTTGAGTTGAAGGTCTTTGTTCGCAACTTTAAACACCTTATTAGATACTACATGGAAAATATTAAATTCCACTGAAAAGACGGAGTTGACTTTCTTATGTCCTGTACGCGTCGACTTAAACTATTAACATGAGAATATGCCACCCTCGAAACTAAGTTTCCGAGTTATTCAGGTGGCCTGTTCGAAATGCTTCACTCTGTATAGTCTTCCGCTGTTTTTTTATGTCGCATTTTTCATGTATTGGAGAATGAGAACAGAAAATGTACAGTCGTGTGTAGTTGAGCAGTGAAAGGAATAATCATGCTCTTTCTATGTTAGCCAGTATATGCATACTATATGTATTTGTATAATTTGTATATGTATATGTTTGTATATGTAGTATGCTACACGTCCAATAAGAATAGGCCATCAATTTCAATGAATCTTCCAAAATGTCCTGGCCATCATCAACTGTTAATTTGTATTATCTGGAATCGCTTTCCAGGCTTGTAAATAGCGGTACCTACTACGGGCTCTCCTGGCATGTAACCAACCTCAGTGGCAACGTCTATATTAATTTCCTCATTTCTGGGTTAGTGGAAATACCTGCGTACACGTTTCTAATTTTTACCCTGAATCGTTGGGGCAGGAAGATTATCTTGTGCGGCTGCATGTTAATATCCGGAGTGGCGCTACTCGGTATCTTGTTTGTACCTGCTGGTTAGTTGAAGACAAAAAATTTGTTACATTTCTCCACTTTTGTTGTGCGAATCCTTTTTGTGAGAATGCTTGTTTCTTTAGATACCCAGTGGCTCGTTGTGTGTCTCGCCATGATCGGGAAACTGACCATCACGTCGTCCTACGGTGCTATTTATATTTTTACTGCCGAACAATTTCCTACAGTCATTCGGAACCACGGTCTCGGAGCCTGTTCAACTTTCGCTCGAATCGGTGGTGTAATTGCTCCATATGTCATTCACCTGGTAAATAATTCTATGCTTTCATATTGCAATGATAAAGGTATTTGTAGGACACGGTCGACTGCACTAGTTATACACTGTCTACAGCATATTTTGCATTCCAACAACCAATAGATGATGTTTCTAGATTTTCTGTGATAAATACGAACTTGATCAATTTCTCAAAAACTAATAATGACGAAGAAAAAACGATTTTCAGGGAATCAATGCGAATTAGTAACACGAAACTATTAAAATCTGTTGCACAATGTTATCATGTACATGTACAAACGATTCGAATATCCACTGCTCTGTTTACAGTCTAATATTTGGATGCCGCTTCCATTCGTTATTTTTGGGTCGTGCGTACTAACCGGTGGCGTTATGTCATTGCTCCTTCCGGAGACCCTGAACAAGAAACTTCCAGAGTCTATACAGGATGGCGAATTGTTTGGAAAGTACGTTTTTTAAAGAAATGATTACTTGTTTTTTATATCGTTATCCCAATTGTTGTCACGAGTTTTACGATGAATCTGTTGTTGTAGGAAACCTTCGAAAAAGGAGAAAAAGCAGCAATTAGACATAGAGCAATTGAACGACGTGGACGTGATAAAACCACTGAAGCCGCAAGAGAACGGTGTTCACGAGAAGCAAAACGGATGACAGTGATCTCCAAGGCGATCGTCGGTTATGCTCAAAATATGTATTTGAACTCCGCCTGACTGCATTCTAGACAGCCTTCCGTGCATACGTGTCTCGCGTATATGAATTTTAGCATGCCCACTGCAAAATTTTACCAACGATTCCCATTGGACCTTACAAGCTGGATGATCACTCACGCATAGGTCGTTTATGACCGAGAACGAAACACAGGAACGTACGAATCAAGGGACTACTGATATCCTCATCGAAAGTTTCAGCTTTAAACTAATGAAAGTGAGAAGGTGATGTTTACCTTCTGTTTATACGTACATACAATATTTGTAATTGATAGCACACGAAAAGGAAAACGAATCTGCCAACAAACATATCATTTACTCTAATTTCTGAATGTTGTTTATGTGTTAAGTGCCCTTGAGATGTAAACTTGTAAAATCTTGCCTGGACCGTGCGTGCGGAAAATGATTATTTTCGTGCGACTAATGCGGATCAAAAATACAAAGACTTTGACATTTTATTGTTTTTTGCTTATTGTAATACTATGATAATCTATTACCTTCCTATCTCCATTCTACAATAAGACCAGTTTAAAATTAAAAATTCTTACGGGAATACTAGTCCCTTAAAATGTTTCTAGATGTTAATTTCAGCTCCGAAAACTTAAAAAATGTATCTGTGAAAGCATCGAGAAATTATTGCTACGAAATCTTTCCATCACAGTCTATTTGAACTGATTTGTCGAAACGATCTAAATCTAAGAAGTCTGCGGTTCCTTTGATCGCATCAAGCGGATCAGAACTCCTTCTATTCCTTGTTAGCATGGACTAAAACACAGTTCACTGCATTGGTGTACGCTAATATATATTCGCTAAAACTCAACAACAATTCGGACAAAATTGTCTCAATTTTTAAAAGATTCTTCCAGTTGATTTTAGAATATGTTCTTCTTTAATTTTCAAACGTCAGGGACTACAGGATGATACTTTGTCATGTGGGGAAAGTAACAGAACGGTAGTAGCTTGATGTAATCTTATTCGCGTTAATACACAAATCAAATAACCCAGCTTGAATAATATATTTTGATCTGAAGGAACTAGGTGACATTGCAAAATGTTATGGAAAGGAGTAGGTGTATGAAATAATCATAGATATTAATATAATTTACAAGATCTTTACAAAATCTTTGTCTTACATTCTAGTATACACTATTAACGCAAATTGTAAATGTGCAGCTATTAGCTCGATATTATCCTGTATTTGTAACATACGAGAAGGTCTTAAAATAGAGAATAATACCGGTTGCCCAGGTCTCACCGCGACGAGGCTGCACAAGCAATATTCCTTCTGGCTCCCTTTCTTACAGCGGAGAAGAAGTCTCCGCTTCAAAGAGGGAAACAAGAGCGAACCAAAGCAGAAGGCCCTGGTTCGAAGGTGATGCACGAGGCTGCCCAACTCCAGCCAGAACCGATACCCGACGTGTCCTCACTAAGAGAGATGGACCATGAGAAGTGTTCAAACGATATCTCATTTCCCCCAACTACTTATCCAGCAAGCATAATGCTCGGTTTTGACTGGGCAGCTGCATCAGCAGAGGCAACGCTTGCTGAAGGCAGCTCGGTCCTGGATTCTGCCTCGTCGCACTAACACAGACGAGGCATTCTCGTCGGTGGCACTAATATTAGTGCGACCTTCCCTGTATAACCGTGCTGTTCTCTTACGGCAAGGCAGAATTCAGGACCGAGCTGCCTTCCAGACGCTGCCGTGTAGATGGAAGGCAGCTGCGTCAGCACAGGTAGCGCTTCAAGCGCTAAGCGGATCAAGCAAGGTCCGACACAGCAAAAGGCTCGAATACGTTCGTCGGAGAATGCAACATTTGATGATAACTAGTGTTGTGCAAGACCGGATCGGGCCGGGAACGGGAACGATTTTCGGGATTCCCAGAATGTTCGAATTTCTTGAAAATGCCCGGGATTTTTTACTAAAAAACAATATTAAAAGATTCCGCACATTATCAGAAATCCCGAAGATTCACGGGAAACCCGAACACCCCGGGGAATCACGACTATTTTCGGGAAACCTGAACATTTTCGGAGTCCCGTCTCAAACATCGGGTTTCGTGACTTCCCGGGACTCCGACGAGAGTCCTCAGTCAGCCAGGCCTGTCTTAAGCAGAAATCGAGCCCATCTGCCGGGCAGAATCCAGGACCGAGCAGGCAGCATTGTACCCGAGCTGCTTCTGCCGGACAAATGCCCGGTCTTCCTGCCCTCTGATGCCCGTCCAAAATCGAGCAGTTTGCTCACTGGGCCGAAGCTATATCTTGTGGGGGCTCTCGCACACCACTAATGATAACCGATATCACCGACGAGATACTATTAAAGACTGCCAGCCCCTATTCAGGTGCTATTCAGCGGGACCAGTAAGCGGGCGCGAACGGGCGCGGGGATAATGTGGAACTTACAGTGATCTGAAATACCAACCGCTAAAAGTTCTACCACCGACGAGATACTCGTCAAGTAGAAGAAGAATGATGTAGTATAGAACGCTCACATTACCCATTCTGTAATTGCCTCATAATACTATCACCGCCGAGATCCTATCTCGTCTCTTTATCTAAATACAACCTGACGATATATGACATTGTTCACGCCCCGGGCGAACCAGCTTGAATAATACATACATTTTGTTCTGAAGGAAGCTGAAATAGCAAGATGTTATGGAAGACAATAGGTATAGGATAGAATTTATTGAAATTCAACATATTTATTAAATGTGCAGCTATTAGCTCGATATTATCCTTTATTTATTAGATACTAGAAGATCTTACAAATAGAGGACAATATCGATTGCCCAGGTCTCACCACGAGGAGGTTGCTGCACAAGAGACCCGAAAGAGAGTCAGAACGAATGCAATATTCCTTCTGGCTCCCTTTCTAACAACGACGGAATTATACTAAATTACGCAGATATGTCGAGTAATTATTGCGGAGCAAAAGGTGTGAATCGGAGAAGAAGTCTCCGATCCACGGGGGATCAAAGGCGAATCAGGCAGAAGGCTCTGATTCTTTCAAAGTGAGAAACAAGAGCGAACCAGAGCAGAAGGCTCTGGTTCGAAGGAGGCGCGTACAATGCTTGCAGCCCATCTCCGGCCAGAGCCGATACCCGACGTGTCCTCACCAAGAGAGATGGATCATGAGAAGTGTTCAAACGTATTACCATTTCTTTGCCAACTACCTGCCACCAGGCAACGCAATGCGTTGAGGTGAACCCGGGTAGGATGACGAACAGAGCGAACTCTGCCAACTACCTGCCACCAGGCAACGCAAAGCGTTGAGGTGAACGGGTAGAATGACAGAGAGAATGGCAACACGAGTGGACAGATCTCAATGACCCACCTCTCTCAATGATTCGACGCCGAATACCGGCTCCAACCGGTCAGGTACATGCATGCAAGGTCCGACAGAGCAGAAGGCTGTGTCGGAAACGAGAAAACGAGCAAAGTGAAGTTACGGCAATAATTACTCGACATATTTACCACGACGACATACAATCTTAATAACTAACGCACGCAAGCCGAGCAATTATTGTGGACCAAAAGACTAAGTCGCAAAGGGGGAAGAATCAAAGCAGAAGGCTTTGATTGGCAACGAAGAAACATGAACCAGAGCAGATGGCTCTGGTTCGGGGGTGACGCTAAGACAATAATTGCTCGGCAAATAAAACTAACTTAAGAATATGACGTAGTCTTCTTGATTTGTCCTCTTCTTGGTGTGTCCTCTTCTTGGTGTGTCCTCTTCTTGGTGTATTCTAACTAAAACAGACTAATAATAATTAGACATAACAATACATTACCCCGCACACGAGTGCGAATCTAACCAACTCACGAGAGCCAAAGCTAACCCCGCACACGATTGCGAATGAAACCAGCTCACGAGAGTCAACCTAATACCAGCTCACGAGAGCCAAACTAACCCCGCACACGATTGCGAATGAAACGAGCTCACGAGAGCCCAACTAACCCCGCACACGAGTGCGAATGAAACCAGCTCACGAGAGCCAAACTAACCCCGCACACGGGTGCGGCCTATAGGCGATTCGGGTAGCCCCGGGGACGCGACACCCCGTACTCACTCACAGCCCCATTCGTGAGTGAGCCCCTGGGGGATCTCCGATCGGAGGAATACCAATTTTAAACAAGATGTAAAAATTGTTAGAAGCGGGCCTTGTCAAAGTTCCGAAGCCAACAATTCAAAATTCAGAAATAACACGAGTGCGAATAGAGCAAATATAAGCCCGCACGTAAGTGCAATTCTAACCATGCATATGAGTGCGAATGCAACCATAGAAGCAGTTCATAAGAGCAATTGTAATCCCGCACAGACGTGCGAATACAACCGGCGAATCAGCTCGTAAGAATAATTATAACTACGCACACGAATGCGAAAACAAACAGCGAAGCAGAGCACAAGAGCAATTATAACCCCGCACACGAGTGGGGCGCTCAAAATATAAATTTGATGAAGAATAAAATTGATAAATTTGAAGAAGACTTAATACCGAAAGTCTCGAAAATTTCAATTAGTATGAAGGATATGGTATTCGTTGAATTAACGGTTGAAGGACAGGTTTGTTGAAACTGAGCCATGGAAGTTGAAACTGACAAAGGAAGCTTTGAAAAATATTAGTAACCAAACTTACCGTTGATCGTTGAATGAACAGTTGAAGGTAGGCCACGGTAGCTGTGGATGACCCCTTGTCCACCTCTGGTCAACCTCTGGCCCACCTCTGGTAGGTCCCTGGTCCTTCTGGTCTTCCTGGTCCCGGAGCTCGACCGCTCACGCCGCCCCCCCTTGCCCGACTGACTGATTGACGGAGCTCTCTCGCCGAGCGCGGGCGTGCGCCCCGCGCACGACGCTGGACGCTCCCCACCCCACCGACTATCGATCGATGTCGATCGCCGTGAAAATTATTGATAAATTTATTATTTGCAGCTGGTTAATGTTTATAACAATTTTATTTTACAGCGATGTCCACAAGCAATTCCTTGGTTAACTGACCACCTAATTTTTTAGTAAAAGTGGCTAATAGTATTCGAGATACGGAATAACTTTTAAACCATGAACATTCGCACGCATTAATTTATTCAATACAATTCACAGATAAATTTATTATTTCTGGCTGTTCAATGTTTATAACACAATTCCTTTTGCTAATGATGTTAACGAGCACTCCCTTGTGCACCTTGCCATCCAATTTTTTCGTAAAAATAGACAATAAAAATCGAGGAACAGAATAACTTTTAAACCATGAACATTCGCACTATTGTCTATTTTTACGAAAACATTGGATGGCAAGGTGCACAAGGGAGTGCTCGTTAACATCATTAGCAAAAGGAATTGTGTTATAAACATTGAACAGCCAGAAATAATAAATTTATCTGTGAATTGTATTGAATAAATTAATGCGTGCGAATGTTCATGGTTTAAAAGTTATTCCGTATCTCGAATACTATTAGCCACTTTTACTAAAAAATTAGGTGGTCAGTTAACCAAGGAATTGCTTGTGGACATCGCTGTAAAATAAAATTGTTATAAACATTAACCAGCTGCAAATAATAAATTTATCAATAATTTTCACGGCGATCGACATCGATCGATAGTCGGTGGGGTGGGGAGCGTCCAGCGTCGTGCGCGGGGCGCACGCCCGCGCTCGGCGAGAGAGCTCCGTCAATCAGTCAGTCGGGCAAGGGGGGGCGGCGTGAGCGGTCGAGCTCCGGGACCAGGAAGACCAGAAGGACCAGGGACCTACCAGAGGTGGGCCAGAGGTTGACCAGAGGTGGACAAGGGGTCATCCACAGCTACCGTGGCCTACCTTCAACTGTTCATTCAACGATCAACGGTAAGTTTGGTTACTAATATTTTTCAAAGCTTCCTTTGTCAGTTTCAACTTCCATGGCTCAGTTTCAACAAACCTGTCCTTCAACCGTTAATTCAACGAATACCATATCCTTCATACTAATTGAAATTTTCGAGACTTTCGGTATTAAGTCTTCTTCAAATTTATCAATTTTATTCTTCATCAAATTTATATTTTGAGCGCCCCACTCGTGTGCGGGGTTATAATTGCTCTTGTGCTCTGCTTCGCTGTTTGTTTTCGCATTCGTGTGCGTAGTTATAATTATTCTTACGAGCTGATTCGCCGGTTGTATTCGCACGTCTGTGCGGGATTACAATTGCTCTTATGAACTGCTTCTATGGTTGCATTCGCACTCATATGCATGGTTAGAATTGCACTTACGTGCGGGCTTATATTTGCTCTATTCGCACTCGTGTTATTTCTGAATTTTGAATTGTTGGCTTCGGAACTTTGACAAGGCCCGCTTCTAACAATTTTTACATCTTGTTTAAAATTGGTATTCCTCCGATCGGAGATCCCCCAGGGGCTCACTCACGAATGGGGCTGTGAGTGAGTACGGGGTGTCGCGTCCCCGGGGCTACCCGAATCGCCTATAGGCCGCACCCGTGTGCGGGGTTAGTTTGGCTCTCGTGAGCTGGTTTCATTCGCACTCGTGTGCGGGGTTAGTTGGGCTCTCGTGAGCTCGTTTCATTCGCAATCGTGTGCGGGGTTAGTTTGGCTCTCGTGAGCTGGTATTAGGTTGACTCTCGTGAGCTGGTTTCATTCGCAATCGTGTGCGGGGTTAGCTTTGGCTCTCGTGAGTTGGTTAGATTCGCACTCGTGTGCGGGGTAATGTATTGTTATGTCTAATTATTATTAGTCTGTTTTAGTTAGAATACACCAAGAAGAGGACACACCAAGAAGAGGACACACCAAGAAGAGGACAAATCAAGAAGACTACGTCATATTCTTAAGTTAGTTTTATTTGCCGAGCAATTATTGTCTTAGCGTCACCCCCGAACCAGAGCCATCTGCTCTGGTTCATGTTTCTTCGTTGCCAATCAAAGCCTTCTGCTTTGATTCTTCCCCCTTTGCGACTTAGTCTTTTGGTCCACAATAATTGCTCGGCTTGCGTGCGTTAGTTATTAAGATTGTATGTCGTCGTGGTAAATATGTCGAGTAATTATTGCCGTAACTTCACTTTGCTCGTTTTCTCGTTTCCGACACAGCCTTCTGCTCTGTCGGACCTTGCATGCATGTACCTGACCGGTTGGAGCCGGTATTCGGCGTCGAATCATTGAGAGAGGTGGGTCATTGAGATCTGTCCACTCGTGTTGCCATTCTCTCTGTCATTCTACCCGTTCACCTCAACGCTTTGCGTTGCCTGGTGGCAGGTAGTTGGCAGAGTTCGCTCTGTTCGTCATCCTACCCGGGTTCACCTCAACGCATTGCGTTGCCTGGTGGCAGGTAGTTGGCAAAAAAATGGTAATACGTTTGAACACTTCTCATGATCCATCTTTCTTGGTGTGGACACGTCGGGTATCGGCTCTGGCCGGAGATGGGCTGCAAGCATTGTACGCGCCTCCTTCGAACCAGAGCCTTATGCTCTGGTTCGCTCTTGTTTCTCACTTTGAAAGAATCAGAGCCTTCTGCCTGATTCGCCTTTGATCCCCCGTGGATCGGAGACTTCTTCTCCGATTCACACCTTTTGCTCCGCAATAATTACTCGACATATCTGCGTAATTTAGTATAAGTCCGTCGTTGTTAGAAAGGGAGCCAGAAGGAATATTTCATTCGTTCTGACTCTCTTTCGGGTCTCTGGTGCAGCAACCTCCTCGTGGTGAGACCTGGGCAATCGATATTATCCTCTATTTGTAAGATCTTCTAGTATCTTAGAAATAAAGGGTAATATCGAGCTAATAGCTGCACATTTAATAAATATGTTGATTTTCAATAAATTCTATCCTATACCTATTGTCTTCCATAACATCTTGCTATTTCAGCTTCCTTCAGAACAAAATGTATGTATTATTCAAGCTGGTTCGCCCCGTGCGTGAACAATGTCATATATCGTCTGGTTCTATTTAGATAAAGAGACGATATAGTATCTCGTCGGTGATAGTATTATGAGGCAATTACAGAATGGGTAATGTGAGCGTTCTATACTACATCATTCTTCTTCTACTTGACGAGATACTATTAAAGACTGCCACCCCCTGTGTTATTCAGCGGGACGGGTAACCGGGCGCGACGGGCGTGGGGATAACGTGGAACTTACAGTGATCTGAAATTCCACATCACTAAAAATTCTAAATAGTGCCAAAACAGTACCAAAACATCGTCTGAAGTATGGCGGAGAATGTAACATTTAATAATAATCGATATGGTTTCGTGATAACTCGCATTCTTACCGATGCATCGCGACGAGAATCTCCTCAATGGTCTTCTTCACCGACAAAATGCCGTCGATGGCCTTCTGTTTCTCTGGATGGAGCTAGAATGTATCCTAGAGGGCGTAAGAAACACCGAAAAATTCGAGAGACACCAACTCCCATAAGGCTGGCAGCACCGACGAGATAGTGTTGCTGGCCTTCTGTCTTTTACTCCGGTCACAATATATCCTAGGGGGCGATTGAAAACGGCAAAATTTTTGGGAGGTCAGTTGGAGTCATGAATGTCAGGATGTCCTGTAAGGCTGGCAGTCTTTTCGTCAATGATTGGGTAATTGATCTACTCCTATACCTCGTCTATGATCATATGTTTAGGAAAACGTTTAGTTCGATGTGTTTTCTCATTGTGAACAGTTTGACACCAAGAACATTACTGGTTTCGTAGCTGGACGGCGAGTGCGTTTCGTTTCAATGCACTGTAAGGAGCCAACTTTTGAAACAATCTAATGAGTCATTATTATGGCAATCTGCAAAATAGGTTTTATTAAGAGTATTTTAAGAGTATTTTAAGACCAAAACATGAGGCTGTTTTGAGCTACTAGAGGGTTGCCGAGACATTTACGTTTTTCCGTCTTCATATTTCCGGGTTTCACCGCCATTCAACTGTTGGGTGCTTTAATTGTAACTTACCTATATTGTTTACTGTGTGATTTTTTTATAGGCTTGTTTACAAAATATAGATGTTGCAAAACCTAAAGAACTTAATAGTACATTAGCATTATTTCTTATTTTGTAAAATGGTAATAATCTCGCGCAAGGGGCAAATGCTTTGATTTATTATATCATAGGAATAAATTTTCAATGCTTTCGCGTAGACATTTTTAAAGTTTTCGTATGTTGTATTGAAGCTTACAAACTTTACAATAACAATGTAGAAAAGTCGATAAATCAATCGGTACTTAGGGAGAAAATGATTGGGTTTGAAGTATTTATTTCTAATTGATTTCAAAATTCAAATAAAATCTGGAAAATGGAAGTTTACGACTAGACAGCGGATCGTTATGCAAAATAAGAATATTCTACCTGCATTGCATCAAACTGCGGTCAAATAGAAGTATGGTTAATAGGTTAAAAATAATATAACAGTATTTTCAAATTCTTCCAATGTTTTTACTATTTTAAGTTACACCTACTCATGTTTGTTATAAATGCATAAAATTCGCTGTCTATTTATGATAAACATATGTATTCAGGATTGTAGGAGAATTCGAGATCATATCGTACTGTGCGTGTGTGTGTGTTTTGAGTTATATGATACATACATATTCATACACGAGGAAGAAATATGGAATAATTGGCATAGACAGTTTTATTGCAATATATTACACAGATTATAGTGCATCACAATGAATAATTACATTTGCTTTCCCGATGCCGAATGGCGTTACAACTAGATCTTAGGTACATATCTTAGGAATTGTAATGTTAGGTCTAGTACAACCTATATGATACCTTACAGAAAAAAGTCGCGAACTTACATCCACTTCTAATTACAATATAATACATTTTTCCAATTTAGTTTGAAATTCCATTGAGTGAAAGTATTCATGGCAGACGTGTAAACATTGACTCCGTGATCCGAACGTGGTGCGCTCACGATTGTACATGTATAAGTACATATACATACATAGAAATCTTGAATCTGTTCAAACGAAATCGAATTCGAATTCAAATTACTTATAAATATACGAGCAAACTTTTCTCTCGTCCGTACAGATTACCTTCTATATTTATTATATTGTCGATGCTAACGTAGAAAATCACAATGACCGCCATCGAAGTCAATAAAATAAAAGCTACGGTTTCCCATTGTCCAAAGCGATTACTTTTCACGCAATGAAGCTTTCTCGCGCCGTATATTGACGAACGCGTGCCAAGGTCTTTTCATATTTTTTTTTATCATTTTTCTTTTTGCGTATTTTAATTTATGTTCCTATGAGATCCACCTTCGTATATACAGGAATCGAATGCAGTACGATAAAACAAGTATGTACAAACTGTTGCTTAAAATATCGGGCAGTCTTGGATCATTAATTCTACATATTAAAATAAGAAGACAACCTGCTGCTACGAGAATTCTTTTCGTTATTATAATATATAGAATTTGCTTGTCGAAAATGATCCATGTTGCCAGAAATACCTTGTTTGTAACAGAATGATTGGGCTGTTGGTTTTATGCACTCACAGAAACAATACCCTGGGACCTACGATATCTCTGAGAAACCATAGAAATTCACTTTCGTATAAATCGTTTCGCTTGTGTACTTAATTAAAAATATAATATAATACGTATACTCGAATATACTCTTTTGTGGCATTTTATACTTATTAGAAAGTTATGAATATTTATACATCTTCAAATCTGTAAAAACATATTCATAAAAACACAATGTTGACACCAAATTAGACAGATTTTATGTAATTTCGTCCTGCACCCTTAGATATAATTACAATCGTAGAGAATCCACAAACTTCGAATTAATTTATGATTTGCACAAAACAGGCAGCAAATATTGTCATTTGCATAATTATTCGCAATACGGATGACGAGATGACGAGAAAAGCAGACATTTACACTTAACATTTTCGAGAATAAATTTCAACGTTTAAAATTAGACAAAAAAACATTTGTTCAATTAATCTTATTTTTAATGAGTGCTGTATAAGAATTCTTATAGCATATCTCTATAAATGCACAAAATTCACAGTCCAATCATCGTGAAGAAAGAAACAAATGAACAATCCCAGGATGCACGTAGGCAACCATTTCACTTGTTCTATTTATCAGGTCCGAAATGAATGCCTAATATTCTTCAGCAACTTCGAATTCACAATTACGATTAACTTAATCTCGCGTTATTCTATTGCGTTGGTGCATATGAAACTGTCGATCGCAACAATGCAAACCAAACCTCTTTGTTCATGTTAAAAATGTCTTAATTATTGAAATTTACATGTTCTAAAAACTTAACAAAGAAACCACAAAAGTATAAGGATACGGATTTTTCACTTCTTTCTTGTAGGTTTTCCAGAATTGTTCGAAATGTTGATGATGTACGACTATTTGGAAGAAGTACAACAACGACAATAGTGTTAATGTATAAAAAAAGTTTTTGGGAATCTTCCAAGCAAAGTAGATATGAAAATTGATGGTAATTATTTTAATAAAACAGACGAAGATGACGATTAGACAGCGGATTTTATGCGTTTGTAACAAAAACGAGTAGGTATAATTTAAAACAGTAAAAACATTAGAAGAATTTAATAATACTGTTATATCATTTTTAACCTATCTAACATATTAGGTTGGGGAAAAAGAAATCCATCATTTCTCCGCTTGATATAACGTAAAAATAATGGATTTCTTTTCCCCAACCTAATATTAAGAATGAAAATAAATTTCCATTTCCATCCAGTTTGTTGTAATTCGAGCAGAAAGTTTATATTTTGCATAAAGATCCGCTGTCTAACGACGATATATCTGTGGTTGCCAGGAAAAACGCCGCAAGTCACAATTTCAAAAAATTTCAGTTTATGCATTAATTGAGGTTTATAGTATAGGATTTACGTCTTTATCAGAAAAAAGTCATGAAAATAAATTCGAAAGGCTTAAAAACTTAATGCAATTGAACCGATATCCTATGGCAAAGTTAGTGACCAAATATTAACTTATTAGTATTAGTATTAGTATATTAACTATTAGTGACCAAGTATTAGTGACCACAACTTTAAACAGCAAATTATGTGACATGCGGCGTTCTTTCTGACAACCACAGATATAGCCATACGAATACATTACAAAATAACAGTAGTGCTATTTGCTTGTGTTGAAGGACGAAATAATGTATAAATTACAATAATTGGCACGTGCGTATCAAAGGAAGTTTGCTAACTTTTTCCACATCGTTACATATAAAAATCGACGAAACTGCTAAAACAGACGATGAACATTTGGTTTGCTTGAAACGTTACAGTTCAGAACGGCAGCTTCCTGTGTACCAACTCAAAATTTGCCTGGCTAGTGCGCAGACGAATCTCAAATCTGTCGCGATTCTTCCATCGAGTAGACACAATAGGATCTTCCGGTTAGGGTCTAGGGAGGTGAAGCTTCGTTACATTGGTTTCCTCCGGTTGCACCTCGATCACCGTTTCTGAATCCCTTAATCTCGAACCTCTTGATCCTCGTTCGTCGAACGATGAACACGTTCCCGGTCGGATGTTACGCGATATCTTATCACGTGACGTTGATCTCCTCGTCCTCCTCGTTCTCCGTTTGTTCTTCCGGTTGCTGAGGACTCGTCAGAGGACTGACGTCGCTCAAGTCCATTCTAGGCCTGTCTCCGTCGGCGTCGCTCAAATCTGGGTTAGGGTTGTTCTTGTTTGGCAGCGTTTGCTCCCGCGAACCACCGGTTGCTAGCAATTCTCGCTCCTTGCTATTTCTCCACTTCATTCGCCGATTTTGGAACCAGATTTTCACCTGAAACACACGACCAGAATTTTAACGAAACCGGGCATTTTCTTTTGTTCTTTACAATAGATTTGTATCGAGGGAAATTTAATTTTGTTATACATAACTAATATAATAAATAACATTGTTTACTCTTCTTTGTTAAGAGAGTAGACTCGTTTTGCTAGGATTGCAGGGATGCGGGGTGCGCGTTCTCGGTTCTCGATGATACAAAAATTGGAGTTTTCAGTAGTCAAAGACGCTAGATCTAGGACGCTGTCGCCCTGAAAAGTCCTATTTTTTCGATTACGAGGCGTAATTTGCACTATTCGGAAGCTTACAGCTGCGCATGTACAGTTACTAAAATTAATATTCGGACACTCTAAAAAAGAGGATAACTTTTTTAATATAGTACTATACGATTTGAAGTTTTCTGGCAAGCTATAGCAATTAGTTTACTACAGGATGTGAAAAGAAATTTTTTCAAAAATTGCAATTGATCGGAATTGTAGAAAAAATACTAAAAGTTGCATTTTATAACTTTTTGATGTGAGCCTATACTTAAAATTGAAAAAATATATTTTGTAGATCTGTGTGAATTAAACATTTTCTGAAAATTTCGTCTAAATCTATTTATCAAATCTATTAAATCTATTATCAATTTAAAGATGGTAAAAATTGCAGATTTTCACGATTTCCGGCCTATATTTAAGAATTCTTACGTCTTTCAATGCCTGTCGTTTCTTTCCGTATCAACCGATTTCGATGAAACTTTCACAGTGCGTATAATTGACAGGGACCTACAAAACGTAGTTTTTAAATTGTAAAATGCAACTTTTAGTATATTTTCTACAATTCCGATCAATTGCTATTTTTGAAAAAAATGTTATCGCCTTTTTTAGAGCGTCTGAATATTAATTCGAGTAACTGTAGTTATTTTCATAGGTACATGCTACCGAATAATGCAAATTACGCCTCATAAACGTAAAAATAGAATTTTCGAGGGCCATAGCGCCCTAGATCGATCTTTTATCTAGCGTTTTTCACGACTGAAAAATCCTATCTTTGTATCATCGAGAAATGAGCAATTCTGGAAACGAGTCTACCGCCTTAATATTTTTCCTCGGGAGTTTAACAACTGGAGATTTGTTGACACGAAGTTCACAAATTGGATTCGCAGAGCAAATTATAGATGATAAATTAAACGAATATATCAGAGGCGAGAAAATTACACGGATCTGCTGGCGATTAATTCGCCGAAATTGTTTTCGTATTTTCATTTGGCGGGCGTGTGCGCTTGACACGACGCGGAACCCTAACGATCTGACGCGTTAATATGCTCTTTGGCAGTAGGGTAAACTCGGCTCGGATTCTCAATATTGTGACCGATCGTTCTTCGTCACAGGGATGCGATTGCATGGCTTCTGTGATTGCATTTATCATCACCGATTGTTCGATTGAAAATGCCAAATTATTGCGTAAAATTATTATATTATGTCTATATGTACTGCGGATTTTAATAACAAAAACTGGTGCATAGAATTTAAAGCAGTGGGCATATTTAAAAAATTTAAAAACATCATCGTATTAGTTTCAGCTTAATGAAATAATTAAAAGAAGACAGATATTTTTATTTAGCTTCCGTGTCTTGGAATCGAAAATTTTTTATTTTACATGAAGATCCGCAGTCTAATTATGTCTGAATGGAATGTTCCTTCGGGTAAATCGCAATACGATAAAATAAAGCTTTAATACCACTTTTATGACATGTTATAAGCCTCACAGTTTATATAAATATACTATAAATGGAAAGATTGCCTAAATAAATGCTTGAACGTTCATACATATTTTATAGAAATCATGAATTCCCTTGAAGCTTGTATTTTTTTCGGGGAAGAGGATTAGGGGTAATATTGAGCCGAAGACGTTGCTCGCTTAGGGTTGAACACTCCAACCGAGGACGCTCGAAAATCAAAACCGGAGGGGATCATTTCACTGCGTGAATACATAAAAAAGGCGTGTTTGCAGCGTCTTAAGCACCTTCGAATAAAACTCGAAATAGTGGGAGTCACTTTCCAATAATTCTTGGTTGTTTGCATTAAATATTAATAAACAAAGTAACGGAGTTTATAAATTCCTGAGACTCTTCTAGCACAAGAAAACAGTTATAATTAGACCGCGGATAATTTATTGCAAATAAATTGCATCGATTGCGAAACGTAGAAACTAAATCGAATGTAATTTCTTCCCTTAATGATTTTAATAGAGAAGAAATCGTATACTGATATCTTCAATTTTTTCAATTTTTCAACAACTGAATTTCATCTACTCAATTTTCCCAGAAATGCATAAAGATCCGCAGTTTAGTTATGACAATGCGCGTTTTAATAATAAAAAATAATCCTTCAGATAAAATCATTCTACTCTTCACTATTAAAAAGAGTTTTATTTATGTTAATACTGACGGTGTAGTGGGGGATTCGATAAAGTTTAACGAGTTTTCCATTTGATGTGCACCGAAACAAAAGCTTTGATGAAATAAACAACTTCCGGTCGGACTGCAGTTTCTATAAATTGGTCGTCAAACACTTCCATTTGCATAACTCGTACTTATAATACGTTTGAATAATTCGTACGCGCAATTACATTCCTGTCAGATATAGAAATATGTACTCGAACAGCGTACGGGCTGTTCAGTACATGTATATCGGGGCCAGAGAAACAAAAACAGAAAGTCCGATTTATAATCATCCACATTATCGAGCGAGATACTTTACAGAATATCAACAAATTTTCGAAACGCGTTCAACAAGCGTGTCTGCGCTTGACAACCGCGTCATTATTAATATTACTCGGCTCGGGCGAGCGTGCCGGTAGGAAATTAATAAAAACGTTTATTATTTTTTAATATCCTATGGGGCATTTTATGGACCGTTTCCTGTTCACGTTGGTTCACGGCGGGTCCGCGCGCATCTGTCACGCGAACGAATTTCATACGTCAATGCGCTTTCCGGTTGTTGTTGTTGTTTTTGTTCATTTTTTTTGTTTCCGAACTCATACACGACCGAAGTTTCCATTAATAATGGATTTTTGCACTCGTAACGAGCTTGTCGGCGCACGATCAATCACTCCCGAATTTAAAATCAATCGGAAACACGACTCGGAATGATTTTTTTACTTATTAATAGACGAAAGGCGTATTAATCTCCTAAAATGCGAACTACACGATTCTAAATTGTTATTACGCTTTAATATACTCCTGAATAACCACTATGTGTTTGTTTCAAGCAGGGGCCAAAAATAACAGTTATTCTAGAATTTTCTATGATAAAAATCATTAATAAAAAGTTGATTATTATTGAAATTTAAGATAATGTACACGAAATATAAAGAAAAAAATTCGAAGAACAAAATGATTAAAAAATATCGATTTTTATACTTTTTGGTTACAAATAACAGTTATTAGTGTCCAAACAATTGGATCCTACTCGATAACTGTTATCGATTAAGAAAAACTGTTTCGATTGCTCAAAGCAGTTATCGATGAAAAAAGTTAATTTCGATCGCTCATAACAATTATTGACGATCGAATTTCTTTTCACTTGTTCATAATAATTATTGATGAGAAAATTCATTTTGGTTGCTCATTTAATGATTCAGTTGTCTATTCTTTTTCGGATGGAGCAAGCATGTGAAATTTATTGAGAAGGTTTCGTACAAGACGAATCAGCAGACCATAAGAACAACACAAAATCTGTTTTTATTTGTCACATTAAAGATTGATTGTAGCAATTAATTTTACGAATAAAAAATTCATGAAATAATTGATTGTTGCCATTTGAAAGCTGTACTATTTAATAATAACTATTACAAATTTCCATCATCAATAACTGTTATGAGCGATTGAAATGAACTTCTCTCATTGATAACTGTTATGAGCGATCGAAATAAGATTCTCTCATCGATAACTGTTATGAGAAATCGAAATAAATTTCTCTTATTGATAACTATTATGAGCAGTCGAAATAAATTTCTCTCATCGATAACTGTTATGAGCAATCGAAATAAAATTCTCTTATCGATAACTGTTATGAGCAATCGAAATAAAATTCTCTTATTGATAACTGTTATGAGCGATCGAAATAAATTTCTCTTCTTGATAACTGTTATGAGCAATCGAAATAAATTTCTCTCATCGATAACTGTTATGAGCAATCGAAATAAATTTCTCTCATCGATAACTGTTATGAGCAATCGAAATAAATTTCTCTCATCGATAACTGTTATAAGGAATCGAAATAAATTTCTATCATCGATAACTGTTATGAGCAATCGAAATAAATTTCTATCATCGATAACTGTTATGAGCGATTAAAATAAATTTCTCTTCTTGATAACTGTTATGAGCAATCGAAATAAATTTCTCTCATCGATAACTGTTATGAGCAATCGAAATAAATTTCTCTCATCGATAACTGTTATGAGCAATCGAAATAAATTTCTCTCATCGATAACTGTTATGAGCAATCGAAATAAATTTCTCTCATCGATAACTGTTATAAGGAATCGAAATAAATTTCTATCATCGATAACTGTTATGAGCAATCGAAATAAATTTCTATCATCGATAACTGTTATGAGCGATTAAAATAAATTTCTCTTCTTGATAACTGTTATGAGCAATCGAAATAAATTTCTCTCATCGATAACTGTTATGAGCAATCGAAATAAATTTCTCTCATCGATAACTGTTATGAGCAATCGAAATAAATTTCTCTCATCGATAACTGTTATGAGCAATCGAAATAAATTTCTCTCATCGATAACTGTTATAAGGAATCGAAATAAATTTCTATCATCGATAACTGTTATGAGCAATCGAAATAAATTTCTATCATCGATAACTGTTATGAGCGATTAAAATAAATTTCTCTTCTTGATAACTGTTATGAGCAATCGAAATAAATTTCTCTCACCGATAACTGTTATGAGCGATCGAAATAAATTTCTCTCATTGATAATTAATGAATTTTTCTCAACGATAACATTTACCAACAAGAGAAGAAATTTTCGGTTACTATTTGTAACCGATACGATTTTAGTCGATGAAATTCTTGTTATTCTATGACTTCTTTTTTATTTTTTGTTATAACAGTTATGATCTCTGGTTTCAAGTTTCACCGGTGATCGTTTGTTATGATGTTATCGATGTGTAGTATACATAGATGTTATGCATTCGTAGCATAGAATAGGAGAGTGTGATTTCGAGCAGTGGCAAGATTAAAAACATTCAATAATGTCAAAACATTTCTTATGATTTAATACAATCACTGAAGAGTGGTACATCTTGCAATTTTTAATTTGCATAAAGGACTGCAAGGTCTCGTGATTATTTTATAAAAATCGAAATAGCACAACAATCTATTTCATGGATTAGAAGATTCTTCGGAAATGATTCCGTCTCTTGACATGCACGATTTTCATTTTGCCTTGAGATCTAATTACCGAGTTTTGTTATTTTGATATAGAGCAACCAGTCGCTTTCGGAGCTCGGTAGGTTTGGTGCTAATAGATATCATGATTAGCAATTAAATTTGCAAAATGTATAATTGAATAACGTTGTTGTTAATTTAATAATAATTACTGTTATCATTATCCAGCGCAGTGGAGGGTTGCTTCGCGGTCCGGCGAAACGTGTCGAGTGCACGAGAACACGCGCGTCCACACGTCGCGCCGCCGACGACCAATGCAAAATCCGGAAAACAGTTTAGGTAAATCAATCCGCGGCGGGGTGAAACGGTTCGACGTCGCTTAAGGCTACGCTGGTATAATAAAGTGGCGAACAGGGTGGAGGATTAGGGTGGCGCGAAGCGGAGGCGAGCCGGCGGAAAACGGTGGACGGGGAACGCCGCGCCGCGCCTCGCCGTTGCCGGTGGAAGGAGAACATTTTCAGGAGAGAGTTCATGTGCGTTTGACGTTGGCCCGTTCAGCGGTTCGGTAATACATGGTCTTTAATATACGAAAATTACGCACCCTTTCTTGCCGCCCTTCGTCGCCGCCGCGTGCATTCACCGGAGAATGAGAGAAGAAACGCCGAAAGCTGCCGCTGAAAGCTACGGCGCACGGCGAAATTGAAAAACACTCCTTTCAATTTTCGCGAAAAAATACCTCATACAGTAGCTTAATGAAATTTTCTACTTTGACAACGAGGAATTTCGAATTTTCACGCCATTTCTTCAATAATGCACGCTCGCTCACAGCTACGAAATAAGTTGCGAATCTTTTGTTCGCACTAATTTACATTCTTCTCGTAGATTGAAGACAGAAATTATGGCTCTTTCACGATTGTTTCTTATACAGAGTTCTTGAATTACGTTCCAATATTTATCTCCGCTGGCAACTTTTCATATTCTTCTCAAAAGAAGCGAGATACGATGACAGGATAGTTTGGGGATGAAACTGCGATAGACAAATAAAAAAAATACCTCATACAGTGGCTTAATCAAATTTTCTACTTTGACAAAGAGGAATTTCGAATTATCACAGGCTGCGCCATTTCTTCAATAATGTGCACGCTCGCTCACAGCTACGAAACAAGTTGCGAATCTTTTGTTCGCGCTAATTTACATTCTTCTCGTAGATTAAACACAGAAATTATTATGGCTCTTTCACAATTGGTTCTTATACAGAGTTCTTGAATTACGTTCCAATATTTATCTCCGCTTGCAACTTTTCATATTCTTCTCGAAAGAAGCGAGATACGATGACAGCATAGTTTGGGGGATGAAACTGCGATAGGCAAATCATTTAAAGACCAATAAATCTAAACGACTTCGACGAATGACCCGAGGGAAACGTGGGCGAATTGAAATCACTGATTCATCGAATGGAGGAAAGGGGCTGAACATTTTTCCTGCGTAATCTGTGTTTAATGCTCGATTAAGAGGCGATGGGGCGCTTGTGAGGGTTCCTTTGTTCGGAACCGCTGAACCGGTTTCCAGATTTTCCGGGGATATTGATATACTAACGTCGTACGTTTCATTTATTCAAATCTTTCACTGCATCTTTACCCTTGCGGTAAGAAAAAAGCAAAAGGTGATGGAAATGCGTACTTTGTTTTAGCATATTTGATGCGATGACAAAAAATGCTTAAAAGGTTAGAAAGCACTACGAGGCAGGAAATGACGTCCGAAATGTTAACTGTTAAGATAAGACTTTGCGATTTAAAATAAGGTTAAATAATAACTAGACTGCGGATTTTATGCATTTATAACAAAAATGAGTAGGTGTAATTTAATACAAAAAACATTAGACGAATTTAAAAATACTGTTATGCTATTTTCAACCTATTGAACACATTAAGAGGGAAAATAAATTTTTATGCCACTCCGGCTTATTGCAGTTCAGGTGGAAAATTTTTATTTTGCACGAAGATCCGCTGTCTATTAATAACTAGACTGTGGATGTTTATGCATTTAGCAGAATTATACAGAATCGAGTAGATGAAATTCAAATTGTTGGAAAATTTTCGAAAGTGAGGATGTCAGTATATGATTTCTCCTCTATTAAAATCATCAAGGGAAGAAACAACGTTCAATTTAGTTTCTTCTTCTTGCAATCGATGCAGACAATTTTTTATTTTGTACAAAGATCCGCTATTTGGTATTAACTAGACCGCGGATGTTTATGTATGTATAGCAAAATCGAGTAGATGAAATTCAAAATTGTTGTAAAATTTTTGAAAGTGAGGATGTCAGTATATGATTTCTCCTCTATTAAAATCATGAAGGGAAGAAACAACGTTTAATTTAGTTTCTTCTTCTTGCAATCGATGCAGACAATTTTTTATTTTGCACAAAGATCCGCTATTTGGTATTAACTAGACCGCGGATGTTTATGTATTTATAGCAAAATCGAGTAGATGAAATTCAAAATTGTTGGAAAATTTTAAAAATTGAGGATGTCAGTATATGATTTCGCCTCTATTAAAATCATGAAGGGAAGAAACAACGTTCAATTTAGTTTCTTCTTCTTGCAATCGATGCAGACAATTTTTGTATTTTGCACAAAGATCCGCTGTTTGGTAATAACTAGACCGCGGATGTTTATGCATTTATAACAAAATTGAGTAAATGAAATTCAGAATTGTTGGAAAATTTTAAAAATTGAGGATGTCAGTATATGATTTCTCGTCTATTAAAATCATGAAGGGAAGAAACAACGTTTAATTTAGTTTCTTCTTCTTGCAATCGATGCAGACAATTTTTGTATTTTGCACAAAGATCCGCTGTTTGGTAATAACAAATGGAAGCAATGCTGTTTCTACACGAAAAACGAAATTACTCTCCGAACGATCTAATATAAGGGAGGATCGTCAGAATACAGATTTGAAATTTCAAATACGGATTTCGTTCCGGAAATTACGAAATGATGCATTCCAGGAAAATCAAGGGATTCGTACTTCCGATCCACCCCTACCCCAGCATCCTCCCCGTCCCGCCACATCTTTCTTCTTCTCCTTTTCGTTTTACGTTTTGTGAGTGGCGACGGTGATTGATTGTCCCGTCAGCGGCAGACAGGACCGGGAAACTATATAACAAAAGTAACAAAGCGGCTCGGTTCCAGCGCGAAAGACGCGATACTTTTCGGGGGAGTTGAATTGTTCGTTGTTCACGGGTCTTATTCGTTCCTCCGTCGCGTTATGCTTTCGGCTCTCGATCATTTTTACCACGTTTTTTTATGAGTTACGATCGTCGTTGCACATCCAGACAGTCGGGGATCGCAGCTTCGTTCGAAAATGAATTCTACTCATAAACTGGGCTACAGATCTTTATTAATAGACTGCGAATCTTTATGCAAAATAAAAATTATTTGCATCGATTGTAGGACATAGAAATCACCTGGATAGTTCTTTCTTTAATAATTTTAATAAATTGAACGTAACATATTGTCCTTAAGTTCTTTGAATCTTCCGACTACCTTCAATTGTATCTACCCAATATTTGCATAAATGCATAAAACTAACAATCTTTTTATTAAGTTTATTAACTTAGTCCTATATATGTGTACTTTCAACTGCAAAAAATGGAACAGAATGAAAACTGAAAATTTAGAACAGCATGAAAACTGTCCTGCGAATAAATCGTCGATAAAAATTGGATATAGTCGCCGATCAAGATGTTTATCGACAAAAACGTGCATAACTTGCAAGATCAGCGACCACGAGGCGAACATAATAAATACGCTAATAAACGGCTAATTTGCCCGTCCATTAATACCACCAATCCGTTTCATTCGACTCCTACCACTTAGCTGGCCCCCCCACCGGCCCCCCACCGGCCTCCTCGAGATCGTTAACTTATTGGCCACACTCTCTCGCGTTTTTTCCCGCCCCCTAAATCCTTAATGATCCGCGTCACAATTAAACCTGTCGATAGCACGACAGCCGTTCGCCTCGAAAAGCGCAATATCAATCGTGTCGCCATAAAGTCTCGCCCTCGCGATCCTTCCTCGCTTCTAAATCATCCCCTCGGCTCGAAGAAGGCACGAGAGAAAGAAGGAAAGAGCGGAAAGTAAGAAATACCGAAGGCGAATCCATAAGGCGAATAATTCCTCCCCTGGCTTCGGGGCGATCGTATTAAAAAGAAACGAAACGTTTAAGCGGGGCGAGAGAGCAAGAAAAAGAAGGGGAAAGAAAGACCGATAGATAGATAGAGTGAGAGAGTGGCATGGATGAACGCTCGTTCTAAGGATCGCCGGTCTCTCTGTAGAATCCAGGGCATTACGACGACATCCGAAACGCGTTATATAGAGTGGGTAATCGGTAAACGATTGGCTGCAGCCACCCTCCTCCCGGTCTCTCCTTCGGTAGCCACCCTCCAACCCTCTTCAACCCTCTCTCGCGCTGGCTGCTCCAAAGTTCTCCTCCGTTTAACTCCCTTCCCGGCGGCCCACGCGACCGCCCTTACTTCCGCCTATGCCCACCCCCGACTCTCTCTCTTTCTCTCTCTGGAACACCCTCAACACCCTCCACACCCTTCCGGCACCCTCTTTATCTCCCTCTCCCTCTCGCACCCTCTCACGGGGGGCACGATACCTCGCGCGGCGCTGGCGCCATCTGGCGCAGTTTAATAAAAGACGATCGATTATGACGTCGGCCTCAGAACTACCCCTCAGCCTCGCTGATTCTCTTCCTCGTCCTCCTCCCGTCCCCAGCTTTTCCAACCCCTCTTTCTCCACCCTTCTTCCGTATCATCTCGCCCTCTCTTTCCACACTGCGCTCCTCGTTATTATTTCTCTTTATCCACCCCTACACTCTCCACCCCCATCCCTCTCCTCGTTACTCTTCGGATCTTTCCCCTTCTAGTTTCTTTTTCTTTATATTTTTTGGTGCACCTGTCCGCTCTTTCTCTCTCTCTCTCTCTCTCTCTCTCTCTCTCTCTCTCTCTCTCTCTTCCTCCATCCCGGGACCAGCTGCAGCGTTCTCCGTCCCTCTGGATTTTGCATCCTTCGGGAGGGGAGACAGTTTCTACAGCATTTTCTTTTCTTTCTACGTAGCGTGCGCCTTTCTCTTTCTCTGCCCTCTTCTTCCTCTCCGCGCACTGTGTGTGTTTCTCTTTCTCTCCGATTTCATCCCTTTTCGGGGGTGGGAGGGTATCGAAGGTTTTCGTGCTCTTTTTCACAGTCGGCATTTTCTCTTTCTCTCCGATTTCATCCCCTTCCGGGAGGAAATCGAAGGTTTTCGTGTTCTTTTTCAGAGCGATATTCCGCTGTTCTCTCTTTCTCCTTCTGGTGGAGCTTTGTCTACCTTTGCTCTTCTTCTCTCTCTTCCTTTTCATCCCTCAGGAGGAGAGGGTTGGACGGGGAGAGGAGGGAGGAGATCGAAGGGCGCAGCGGAGGCGGAGAAAAAGGGGCGAGCGAGAGGGGGTGGAACGAAGAGGGCACGAAGAGGGTGCGAGAGGGATTTTTTTCGGGGGTGAGAAGGAGGGTCGGACACGGTCAACGGCGGAGCGAGTGGAAAACGTGAAAAAGTACGGCACGAAGCGCGATCCTGCGGGCGAAGGGTTGCCTGATGTATGGAAAGGAAACCGGCTCTTAATGGAGGGGGGAGTGTGGGGGCCGCCGCACGGAGGTGGAAATCGGCTGTACGGATTTATCGGCGGGGCTGCGTTCTATCGGTGATGTTTTAATTGAGCCCGGTCGTTGATAAATGATAGTGTTAATCCGCTGGTCCTTGAATCTATGCTGCGCTTAATTAGCTCTTTTTAGCGGCGGTCGGCCGTGTGCCAGCCTTGTTGACGCGTCTGACGTAATTACCGCCCCCCGCCACCGGATACGACGTCAAGACACTTTCTGCTTCGAATCGATTTATGCTATTTGGCCGGGACGTTTTAACCCTGCTACAGGTACTTCAACGTTCGAACTGCTAATGCTTGAACGTCGATGATAGAAGAACGCAATTTCATATCAATTTAAAAGAACCGAATACCATTCAGATTTAGCGCGTTCTGTTCAAAATCTTGGTGATTAGACTGCTGCAGAACAGTGTTACAGTAAGGAGTGTAAAATCAGAAGCTCTTTTCAGTGAACAAAGAATTAGCATGAAAGGTTCGCGGTCACTTAAAAGAGGGGATAAAGGGGCACTATTTATCCGTGATAGGCCTATCAGATTTTGTCGTTATCTTTAGTGAATTCTGTTCAAAGTCTTCGTGATTAGACTGCTACAGAAGTGTTATATTACATGATTGCATAAGTTCGTGCTCGATTTTCATAGATGTTTCACACTGTATTGCACGGCGGGGTGTAAAAAGAAATTATATCTACAATAAAATTATATCTACAATTAGAAAAGAATGGTGACTATATAATTGAATAATAAAGCTGTATTCTTTAAGATTTAACCATTGAATTTTATTTTCAAATCGGGCACGAACTTATGCAATCATCTGATAGTAAGGAGTAATATCAGAAGCTCGTTTTCAGTAAATAAAAAGTTAGCAAGAAAGGTTCGCGGTCACATAAAATAAGGGGATGAAGGGACGCCATTTATCCGCGATAGGCCTATCAGATCTTATCTTTATCTTTAGTGCATTCTGATCGAAATCTTCATGATTAGACTGCTGCAGAAGTGTTACAGTAAGGAGTAAAATCAAAAGCTCGTTATCAGTGAATAAAGAATTCGCAAGAAAGATATCGCGGTCACGTAAAATAAGGGGATGAAGGGACGCCATTTATTCGCGATAGGCCTATCAGATTTTATCTGTATCTTTAGTGAATTTTTTTCAAAATCTTCATCATTACACTGCTGCAGAAGTATTACAGTAAGGAGTGAAATCAAAAACTCGTTATCAGTAAATAAAGAATTCACAAGAAAGGTTGGCGATCACGTAAAATAAGGGGATGAAGGGACGCCGTCTATCCGTGATAGGCCTATCAGATCTTATCTTTATCTTTAGTGCATTTTTTTCAAAATCTTCATCATTACACTGCTGCAGAAGTATTACAGTAAGGAGTAAAATCAAAAGCTCGTTATCAGTGAATAAAGAATTCGCAAGAAAGATATCGCGGTCACGTAAAATAAGGGGATGAAGGGGCGCTATTTATCCGTTATAGGCCTATCAGATTTTATCGATACGGGTTCACGGTCTCGCGAATGGAGGGTATGAAAAGAGAAGGTATCCCGGTATCAGCGACGGTTGCCGAGCGTTTTAGTTGGGGGTTGCGAGTCGCGGATTTCGAGTCCGTCTACGTGCCAATGGTATAACGGGCTACAGCTGTGAGTGGCTACGACCTGGCACGAATGGGAAGCGATATTTCCAGACGGAATGTCGTACCAGCAATACGGACGCATTCGCGCGTGATATGCGAAGATGTCTGAAGGCCGATTTAAAGGATACGTGACAACCTGAATCCACCGATCGCTCCGGGACCACGAGCTGGCGTCGTTTAAATATTGCTCGGTCCTTCAATCTTTTTCACATTTGTTACTCCTAGAAGAAGTCAGACTGCAATGAGAAAAGGCTATAAAATGTAAAATTACATAATGTGAATGGGAGAAGGAAACATGGGAGCATGTGTGGGAGGTGGGTATGAGGATAGATGGGGAAAAAGGGTGCAGGAGAGGATGTACGAAGTCTTAGAGGATAAAGGAGAGGGGAGAAATGGATGAGAAAAGTGGAAGAATGGAGAGAAGGATTAGATGCAAAGAATGGAATGAATGGGAAACAACCGGAAGAGGAAGTCCCAATTATGTAATTATGTAAATATGTAAATAGTCTTTTTGTAAATAGGTTTCTCTCTATATATATACAGGGTGGCCCACATAACTCTGAACAGCTCAATATCTCCGTTACTTTTCGTTGTACAAAAAAACTTCGTAGGACAAAGTTACACTGTTTGAAGGGCCACATATAACGGTGTAAGAGAAAAAAAAATTTCAAGGTCATTTTTATGAGATTTCAAGGTTATCGATGTTTTTTTAAATGGAATGAGGTATTTTTTAATACATCAATCGATGCAGCTGGACATTCTTTATAAAAAAGTACTAACCTATGTATGTCGAAAAGTTAGTAGTTCAGGAGATATTTCAATTTAAATAACTCCAAAATACCATTACTGTCGTACTAAGGCGTTACACAAGTAAGTAAACACTAACGCCTTAGTACGACAGTAATGGTATTTTGGAGTTATTTAAATTGAAATATCTCCTGAACTACTAACTTTTCGACATACATAGGTTAGTACTTTTTTATATGTAAAGAATGTCTGGCTGCATCGATTGATGTATTAAAAAATACCTCATTCCATTTAAAAAAACATCGATAACCTTGAAATCTCATAAAAATGACCTTGAAATTTTTTTCCCTTACACCGTTATATGTGGCCCTTCAAACAGTGTAACTTTGTCCTACGAAGTTTTTTTGTACAACGAAAAGTAACGGAGATATTGAGCTGTTCAGAGTTATGTGGGCCACCCTGTATATAAAAATTAAGATTAAGCATAGATATAAGGTAGTTTGTATGTTAGAATAAGTTTAGGTTAAGTTGTTAAGCGAATGTCGGTTAAAAGTGAGGAGGAAAATGGTAAAGTTGATTGTAACCCCAAGGGGAATCAATAAAGTATACATACATGTAAAATTAGATAATATGTATGTTTTATATACAGTAGCGGACAAAAGTTTAAGACCGTTCTAAAGAAGACGATAACTTTTTTAATATTGTACTATACGATTTGAACTTTTTTGGGAAGCTAGAGCAATTAGTTTACTAAGGGATGTGACAAGAAATTTTTTCAAAAATTGCAATTGATCGGAATTGTTAGAAAAATACTAAAAGTAGAATTTTTAACTTTTTTATGTGGGCCTATATTGAAAATTTAAAAAATACATTTTGTAGATCTGTGTCGATTAAACATATTCTGAAAATTTCGTCAAAATCGGTCGACGTTGCAATGAGCTGCAAACGTTTAAAGATGGTAAAAATTGCAGATTTTTACAATTTTCGGCAATAAATCGTGAAAATCTGCAATTTTTACCATCTTTAAACGTTTGTAGCTCATTGCAACATCGACCGATTTTGACAAAATTTTCAGAATATGTTTCATTGGCACAGATCTACAAAACGTATTTTTAAAATTTTCAATGTAGGCCCAGATAAAAAAGTTAAAAATTCAACTTTTAGTATTTTTTCAACAATTCCGATTAATTGCAATTTTTGAAAAAATTTGTCTTCACATCCTTTAGTAAACTAATTGCTCTAGCTTCCCAAAAAAGTTCAAATCGTATAGTGCAATATTAAAAAAGTTATCGTCTTCTTTAGAGCGGTCTTAAACTTTTGTCCGCTACTGTATATCTATATAATAATATATAGATAATAAGGCATGGGATATGAATGAAAGGAAGGATAAATGGATGGATTGAGGGACGAGTGACATAAGGAAAAATTGTAAACCAAGACCAATTTCTTGGCCGCGAGACTGAACTGAATAAATACTACTACTGCGTACTATAAAATTAATCTACATTTTACACATATTTTCTTGCTTCTTGAAAAACGTTCAACACGTTGGTTTATTATTTGCGAATAGCACGAACAATATTAGTTGAACTTTATCTCATCTTTTCTTATTTAATGAGGAAGTTCAAAGATTCAAATATTGTTTTCCCGACATTGTTTGTCGCCCTGTCAAGTTTACACTGCGGGATAAATCAGCCCCTGTATTATACATTCTTCGGGGTGAAGGTTCGTCCATTTTCCCTGTTCAGATGCTGTAAAACGTTTTCTAAATTTAATTCAAACTAGGTTTGAACGAAAGCTACCCGTGATACGAGATCGGAGCAGGCAATGGACGTCAATAAGGCAAACCATGGATCGCGATCGTCCGGTCCGGTATTTATCGGTCGATCGCGGACAGCACATTTGCCGAAAGTGATTAAAGTTGATTCACAAAAGCATGAATCTATATGCATACCGCGGTATTGTATATTCATGGTTTCTTAGTTCGTCGAGGCGTCGGTGGGGGGGTGGGACAGCGGTTTCTCAAAGTAAAATCCATAATGCATGAAGGTCCACGGGCTAAGCCGAACAGCTTAAGCCGTAAGATATTGCGCGACGTTATATTCATGTTATGCCCTGTAAGAGGCAGCCTTTGTTTTTAATATCCAGCGCAGACTGTACGCCGCGGCGAGTTTAGGGGGGGAGGCAACGTTATGACCAACTTCCGGGAGACTTGTTCAACTTTGATCCATTCCAGAGCCATCCATTCCGGGAAGAGAAAAGATCAACGCCGCGTTCCGCCAGAGGGAAAGAAATTGCCGGGTCACCCAATAAACAGCGTCGCTTCTCGTCTTATTTTAATCTCATCCGAGTTATCGTTATTGTTCGCCGGTATTATTATTTTCCGAACCTTTGCACTGTTCGAGTAAGGCTAGATTTTTTAGCAGCCATTGCAGCAGGAGAAGAGAAATATGAGAAGACATTTTTGGAGCAGTTCTTTGAGTCTATTTTATTCGAATAATGTCAGCAATAAAGATAACATTCACGAAGCGTCGGCTAAGACTAACTAGGTGAAATTAACGATGTATTGGGTTGTAACATAAGTTCGTGGAGGTTTCATTTTCGCTTTTGTTCTGAATCAATTTACCTACTTTTCTTTTTAAATTGTGTACACCATTCTGAAGTGTTTTTTCCGGTCTACAAGCGTGTTCCAATCGTTATCTTGAATAACGTAGTCTTGAGTAACATAACATAATCTTTAATGGAATTTCCGGGCGGCAAAAATCACCATTTTCGACATTTATTGTTTCTAGCTTTTCATCAAGGCCAGAACGCCACCGAAGCAGCTAGAAATATCCGCGCCGTGTACGGAGAGGGCGTCATAGGAGAATCTACAGCACAGAAATGCTTTGCCAATTTCTAAAATGGCAATTTCTGCCTGGAAGACACACCACGCTCCGGTCGACCTCCCAAGTGCGACGAGGACTGTCTTAACCCTTTGCACTCGGAGTTATTTTAACTGGAAAATCAAACATTTCTTCCGATCTAGAATATTTCCATTCCCTATGATTTATGCAATTTTATGGATATGAAATTGGAGTAATACCTCATACAATACGAAAATGTTTAGTAATTGATTAGATACCGATATACAGGGTGTCCCAAAATTCGTGAACTTCCCGAAAGGGGGTGGTTCTTGAGACCATTTCAAGCAACATTTTCCTTTGCACCAATGTCAGCCGCGGCTTTGTTTAGGAGTTATTAACGAAAAACACGGACCAATCAGAGCGCGATGTAGATGCGAGTTGCCACAGTTGGCCCGGCGCGCCAACTGTCTATTGGCCGACTGTGGCAACTCGCGTCTAGATCGCGCTCTGATTGGTCCGTGTTTTTCGTTAATAACTCCTGAACAAAGCCGCGGATAGCATTTTTGCAAAGGAAAATGTCGCTTGAAATGGTCTCAGGAACCACCCCCTTTCGGGAAGTTCATGAATTTTGGGACACCCTGCATTTCATAATGTAAATAATATTTCGAATAATGGTACAGCAATCTTTAGTGGTGCCTCAGAGGGGACAACCGAGTGCAAAGGGTTAAAACACTTTTGAAAGAGGACGGCCGTCAAACGCGCATGGAGCTGGCCAAGAAGATGGACAGTACTGTTATGACAATCTCTCGCCACCTTCAAACAATGGGATTTGCTGAAAAACTTGGAGCATGGGTGAATTCAAAATATTTAATAAAAAGGATTGATAAAACAACCCTACGAACTTATGTTACAGCTCAATAGTTACCACTGTATTTCAGATCAGTCGATTTGTAAACGAGAGTGGACGCATAATTGATAGGTTCAAAGATGCTGGGCTGTCGAAAAAAAGACGATCTGAACACACGATTCGATCTTCGCGTAAAAGACGAGCACAACAGCCCGTTCTTTCCCACGAAACTGACACTGACACGGTAGATAGATCGACCATTAGGCTTGTGTTTCAGGAGAATATAGAGTTTCCCGGATTCCGTCGGTCGAATCAATTTGTAGCCATTAGGGGCTGTTCCTCGCTCGAGTTTACTTTGGATAACATTTTGCTGGAACAATCGGCCTGGGTGTTCGCTCACTGAAAGACCATCTCAGTATTTGCCCAGCAGTCAATCTTCTACCCTGATCAGAGTTGAAAATGTTGCACGATCTCGGTTGTTTGCTTCAGAATTTCGGTCCACTTATCGCCTTACAGCGTGTATCTAACATAACTTGTATTTTCAGCAACGACAATCAACTTACAGTCCCTTACCCCAAAAATATTAATCTTCTATTTAACACTAAACCTACCGACCATCGAATGTGACTAATGTGTATGGTATTATAAAAATAACAAGATTAAATTTATTTATATTTTATGCGATTTTTACTATAATATACGATTTTTTATTAAAATATTTAGTATAACTTCAAATTATTATTGTTCTGTAGTAAAACTTGTATACTGGAGTCAAAAAATGTATTCAATCAATTCTCATGAAACACCTTTACAATCTCAATAATTATTGTCGAATCAAAAATCTAAAATGGGTCATTCGACTCCTCGTAGTAGGTTTAGTGTTAAAATTACAATCTTACTCTATCTCGAGCCGAAGTAAAATGGAGGTATGGACTACGAGCGCGGCCATCTTCCTCGAGCAGCATCGACAAGAGGCTATCGTTTTAATCAAATCCCCGACTGAGGACCCAGGATGTACTAATCGTAATCTCGAAAAGAAGGAGACCCTCTTTTTTCTCAACGAAGACTAAATAGGCTGTCAGTCGCACCGAACAATTCTTCGCGCGACCTTTATAATTCGTTAAATCTTTAACGCGTCCTGATCGCGGAGGAGCGCACGCCTCGGTCTCCTTTCGATGGCAAACGAATGAAAAGAATCGCGCGAGGGGATCGCTGAGTTTTAATTTCGCATTCGCGGTGATCTTGACGGGAGCTATTCCCCTTGGAATATTTTAAATTAGCACGGTATACTCGGCAATTTTCCTTTATTGTAGAATAATATCGCCCGTGATCCCGGAGACGCAAAAAATGCTCGGCTCACCACGTGGGTCGCCGTTCTTTGGAGGACAAAAGTCCTGTCAGTCTTCATTTTCAGCCGGTACCTTAAGCACGTTTTAAATCTGCTTGTTAATTAATTCAGTACACAATGCTGTACTCACAATGTTCCACAGCTATTACCTGTATTTACAATATTCTCATTAATTCGTAATCAAAATACGACGAAGAAAGAATGTTGCTTGCGATGTTAGAAAAATTCAAGAATATTGTTATACTATTTTCGACGTTTCAAAATTATTGAAATAATAAACACATTTTTATTTTGCATGAACGTCCGCAGTCTAATTGTGACAAATTGAATACTTCTGATCGGGGATAGATTTTCAGCGTGTAAATTGTGGTTCGACGCCATAGTGACTGCATCAAAATCTCGAAGTTGTGCGATGATGCTTTTAGGTTATGCATTGAGCCCAAAATTTGAATTCTGAATATTCTGTTGTACATAGACGGCATAAGGGTAACCAGAATGCATGATTAAACATAATTAAACACGTATTTTATGCGTATGGGGAGTTTAAACATTTTCCGTACGCATAAAATATGTGTTTATCTTTTAATTACTCGCACATAGTATTTTCAATCTTGAAACTTTGAATTTTGTGTTTCAAGCGTGAACAAAGGTGTCGACCACACTAGCAAATATCTATTTTGCATTAAAGTAGTTATTTCATTGAATAAAAATTGATTTTTATTGGAGTGCTGTAAAGCTCCACATGTGACCAGTTATGTAGAACGTGGAGTGCAAGTAACTGAAGGTTAATTATATTTAATTTTATAACAGAATATACTTCGATTTTGATTTCTTAAAAATGTCGATATTTTCCCTAAATTTTCAATTCTTGGTCTCAAAGTTTTTTAGCGTGTAAATTGTGGTTCGACGCCATAGTGACTGCATCAAAATCTCGAAGTTGTGCGATGATGCTTTTAGGTTATGCATTGAGCCCAAAATTTGAATTCTGAATATTCTGTTGTACATAGACGGCATAAGGGCAACCAGAATGCATGATTAAACATAATTAAACACATATTTTATGCGTATGGGGAGTTTAAACATTTTCAATACGCATAAAATATGTGTTTATCTTTTAATTACTCGCACATAATATTTTCAATCTTAAAACTTTGAATTTAGTGTTTCGAGCGTGAACAAAGGTGTCGACCACACTAGCAAATATCTATTTTGCATTAAAGTAGTTATTTCATTGAATAAAAATTGATTATTTATTGGAGTGATGTAAAGCTCCACATGTGACCAGTTATGTAGAATGTGGAGTGCAAGTAACTGAAGGTTAATTATGTTTAATTTTATAACAGAATATACTTCGATTTTGATTTCTTAAAAATGTCGATATTCTCCCTAAATTTTCAAATTTTGGGCTCAAAGCGCAACCTGAAAGCATCTTCGCACAACTATGAGATGTTGATTCTATCATTAGTGCGTCGAATCACAATTAGACTGTGGACTTTCGTGCAAAATAACAATGTATTTATTATTTCAATAATTTTAAACGTCGAAAGCAGTATAACAATATCCTTGAATTTTTCTAATGTCGCAAGAACATTCTTTCTTCGTCGTATTTTCAGCACGAATTAATGACAATATTGTAACAGAGGTATTGTAGCTGTAGAACATTGTGAGTATAGCATTGTATACTGAATTAATTAACGAGCAGATTTAATACGTGCTTAAGGTACCGCCTAGAAATGAAGACGTTCTCGATTTCGAAAGAAATGTTTTTTCGATCCGATCTAGTGCAATGACGGAGTGTAAATATTTGTTGGTTGCGGTTCCGGCAGTAAGGTATTTGTCGCGTCTGAAAGCGAGATCGGTCTTTACATCGCGAATTAATGCCGGCGGCGTGATCCTGACAGCACTGCCAAGCTGTAAGAAGTAAACCCGTGGGGTCGGGCGGCGTCGGTTTTGATTATTAAAAAGATAACAAGCCCTCGGGTCCTTCTTTACTTTTTCCTTCGCTTCCGTCAGACCGTTCGTCCGTACCTCCGCCCGTCGGCGGGGAAACGTCTTCAGCACAAAAGTGCTCTCCGTTGCTCTTAATTCCGGCTAATTTAAGGTCGACGCGTTGATGTGTCCTGCCCACGAGCGTTACCGACAGTTCTGAAGGGAAAAGAGGGTAACAAGTATCGAGACACTTAGGCACGGTCTTCGAAATTCTTTCTGCAATCGACTTTTACCGCCCGATCGCCGAGATGAATCAATTTTAACACTAAGCCTGGCGAGCCTTAAAAGTAGCTGGTACATGATCCCTTGTAAAAATGATAAGATTGATTTTATTTAGACTTTGTGCGGCTCCTAAACTAATATATTCAAATTACATAGGCCGATTTTCATGGAACCTGTGTCAGACATACTACTGAGAAAAATGTTTGACACGTATTTATTTTATCGATCATCGTCCACGGTGAACGGGTGAAAACATACCCTTAACACTAAACCAACTGTGCCTTAAAAGTAACTAGTACATGTTCCCTTATAAGTAGACTGCGGATTTTATGGATTTATGACAAGAATGGATACGTACAATTTAAAGCAGTGGAGGTATTAAAAAGATTTAAGGCCTCCAGTGTATTAGTTTCGCCTTAATAAGATAATTAAAAGAAGAATGAAATTTTTATTTGGCTCCTGTGTCTTGCAATCAATGCAAACATTTTTTATTTCGTATAAAGATCCGCAGTCTATAAATTTATATATAATATATAAAAATGACTGTGCTCTATTAAAGATATCTATACAATCGTTTCTTATGAAATCAGTTTCATTATTTTTCTAATTGTAAAATAAAAATCTTAGAACCGGTCATTTTGACCGGTGTTGGTAGGTTTAGTGTTAACATTCGAACGAGTCCAAGGGTTAACCACAGCACCACTGCGAGCTCCAAATTGACAATCTTGTAATTAGAACTACTTCCTTCGTGTAAAACGAATTAAAATATATTTGATCGCTGCATGCAGTAGTATGCATCTTCGATTTTGAGGAACGAGAACTGCAATTGTTTACAGTGCAAACTAGTAGATTTATTATAAAATTTAAAATTGAGGGAAAATTCAAATTATGGTATAAATTAGTACATTTATTATAGAATTTAAAAGAAAAATTTAAGATTAGAGCAGGGGTCGGCAACCTTTTGAGTCGGAAGAGTCACAAAATTACAATTTACAAAATTTTAAAGTTTTTAAAGAGCCACAAAATATTTTCTTGCCAACAATAAATAGTACTCGCATAAATAAAGTTATTTGATAAAAAAAAAACTAATCTATTTATTCATAAGAAAAAACATCCAAAGAGCCGCATGTGGCTCGCGAGCCGCAGGTTGCCGACCCCTGGATTAGAGTATAAATTAGTGTTAAAACGAGTGACATTATGCAAATTCCTATCGATCATTTTGTGAGAACTGTAATGATGGAAAATTTCTTTTGTTGACGAGAACGTTTCTTATAATAAAAATAAGAAAAGTATGAAGCATTCTCTGACAGTTCACTCAACAGAAAATTTTTATTTTGCATAAATATCCGTAACCGAATAATATACTATATAACATCAGATACAAAATAAAATGTAGATATGTCTGACTTCTACTTAATGCTATCGCATACTATATGCATAGATTTTATTGTCCGTCAAAGGAAATCAATGACAAAATGTTATAGTAAATGCTGATTTAAATGAAAGGCGTAATTAGCGAGAGAAGCTTGGTATTAGGGAGCGTTCCTGTATGGATTAACGAAAATTCCCGGCGCAGCCAGACACTCTAACTGTGTCACCTTCCGTAATATACCCGTGACCCAGCAATTGGTTCTTTTTTGGTCCGTTCTCACGTAGAACCGAGAGAGGAAAAAGAAGAACAATTTCCAAGTTGTAGGAGGGTACGTTGAGTGTTGTGCGATTTGAGGAGCGTGGTTCGCGCACTTGGCTGCTATCTAATATCACGGTTCACCACACAAACACCCATAAAACCGATTATTGTCTGATGATGGCTTTCTCCTCTCTCCGGAGTTCCTATTTTCTGTTTCTCTTAATAATACCGAACTGCTGCCGCCAGATGCCAAAATTACCTAATCTCGCTCAATTTATCTCTGTATAATATCACTACTTCCTCGAACCGTTCTCTTAATAACAACAACCAAACTTGGAAATAGTTTCGTACAGTAAAATTATGGTTTCCTAACGTTTAAATAAGAAAACTCTATTTCTCTTTCATACGTGGTTTTCGTTTTATATTACCACGCTTATATTAACTTGTCGTGTTGTTGTCGTATGCGTGAAATCTTGTAATCGAATTTTAAACCTCTCCCCATAGTTCAATCTTGCTGACATTTTGTGTACACACTTGCTTCCGATGACGATGAAAGTACAAAATAAAATATATAAAGAAACTTTTTAGAAACCACGCTTATATTAAAATGCACTAAAAAGGGGAAATGATTAATAATATTTTTCCCAAAAATTTTAAGCAATTAGTTCAAAATTTCTTCTGTTATAAAATTAGTGTCGCAATAGATAGAAAAATTTAATATAAATTTAAATACAATTATGACATTAGTGACTATAAAAATAAAACCGTGGAGTGCCCACGAAAATTAAATTATAATTATATTAAATTTTTCTATCTATTCTTAAATTGCTTAAAATTTTGGGGAAAAATATTATTAATCATTTAACTGGATTCGGTATTTTATGGAGAACCAGGAAAAAATTATTTTCTCCTTTTTAGTGTATTTTAATGTAAGGGTGGTAAAATTTTGGGGAAAAATATTATTAATCATTTAACTGGATTCGGTATTTTATGGAGAACCAGGAAAAAAATTATTTTCTCCTTTTTAGTGTATTTTAATGTTAGGGTGGTTTTTAAAAAGTTTTTTTTTGGTAATAACATTTGTATGTGTCAATTACGAGCTACAGGATCTAAGTAAACATTTATTTTCCTGATTAATAATTGTAATCTGTGAAAAATATTATATCAACATTCTTGAAATCTTGTAACTTTTTATTATTTTCAATTGTACAAATAATTGCATGAATAAGATAACCTTTCACGAAATAGCATCCAAAATCTATGTATAAAAATTCAAGTTTTCATAAAAATTCAGAACGGTGTGGTCGTAAAAGTGAACGAAGCCCAACGTGCAAAGTTCAAAATTTCTTCTGTTATAAAATTAGTGTCGCAATAGATAGAAAAATTTAATATAAATTTAAATACAATTATGACATTAGTGACTATAAAAATAAAACCGTGGAGTGCCCACGAAAATTAAATTATAATTATATTAAATTTGTCTATCTATTCTTAAATTGCTTAAAATTTTGGGGAAAAATATTATTAATCATTTAACTGGATTCGGTATTTTATGGAGAACCAGGAAAAAAATTATTTTCTCCTTTTTAGTGTATTTTAATGTTAGGGTAGTAAAATTTTGGGGAAAAATATTATTAATCATTTAACTGGATTCGGTATTTTATGGAGAACCAGGAAAAAAATTATTTTCTCCTTTTTAGTGTATTTTAATGTTAGGGTGGTTTTTAAAAAGTTTTTTTTTGGTAATAAAATTTGTATGTGTCAATTACGAGCTACAGGATCTAAGTAAACATTTATTTTCCTGATTAATAATTGTAATCTGTGAAAAATATTATATCAACATTCTTGAAATCTTGTAATCTTTTTATTATTTTCAATTGTACGAATAATTGCATGAATAAGATAACCTTTCACGAAACAGCATCCAAAATCTATGTATAAAAATTCAAGTTTTCATAAAAATTCAGAACGGTGTGGTCGTAAAAGTGAACGAAGCCGAACGTGCAAAGTTCGGGCAGTTCGAAAACGTCGAAATAAGCTCCGTGGAAAAATTTTTAGATCGCTTCCATGCTCTTCTTTATCATATTTATAATCATACCGGTTTTATGAATGTTTGCCAAGATTTAATTAAAGACTTGTGGTGTACGGGTGGATGATAATAATAAAGCTATTCCAGGGGGTTGTCTGTACTTTGAGAAGTAGCAGAGGGTAGAGGGGGTTAGGTGTGGGAGGGGTGAGAGCTGAAGAGAAGGCAAGGTGCCGTTTCACTCAGGTTCGAGCTTTCACTACAGTTTATGACGAGGGTGGGTTTAAGAGGGACGTCGAGGGTTAAAGGGGGATGACTAAAGTAATTAGTGATGGTGAGTGAACTCACCCTTCCCCGAGCATGTCCGCGTCTTTGTTCTTTCCGGTTGCTTTAACGACACGAGAACGTTGACTCGCCGTGGCACCGCGTTTTTACACAGATATTGAATTCGGAACGAGTGTTCCTCCGAGTATTTGCGTTTGCATGCCGCGATCTAATTATCTAACTCATTTATCAATTTTTACCAAATTATACGGCACTTCTATACGCCACGGGACGTTGATTTTTATGCAAAATAAAAATTGTGCTTGACAATTGCAAACTCTTTTAACCTCTTCACTGTTTCAAATCACAACCAGCTATTTTTTCCAAAAATGCATAATATCCGCAGTCTAATATTAATATAAAAATAACTTCTTCTTCTTCTTCAAGGTCAACGTCTAATTACATACAAGCATAAACGACCCACTTAGCGAACAAAAGCCAAATGAAAACCGAAGCGAGTCGAGTAACCAGGATTGCTAATCGGGAATCTTGCGGACCGACGACGTCGGATGGACGAGGCATCGTCGGACTAAATAGAATCACCGAAAATCCTGCTGACTGATGACACACCCTTCGTCCATAACCGTTTTATTACGTCGCCTGTGAAATCGGGCTTGATACGCTCGAGGCTCGACTCGTAAAAGAAGAAGAGCTCCTTGAACTCTCATGGCGGTATATAGTACCGATTGTTCCGCGAGGAAAGCGTAAAGAGAGGAGAGAAGAGAGAGAGAGAAACGGAGGGAGGGAGGGAGAGGAATGTCGAAGAAGTAGCGGTGAAAGAGGGAGAATCTTTTGTATGCGGATGGCGGATTCGCTAGGATCGTCAATTTACTCGCGAACTCGAAAGTACCGGTTGGTGTGCCGGTACTGGGCACACGCGTCTAACCTTGTTCTCTGTGTGTGCAGGTTTCCTCTCAACGTACGCTCCTGGTCCTTAGATTTTCTCGTAAAACCACGACCGGAGTGGGCCTCCGCCAATGGCGGCGAAGCCATGGCGCTCGAGGTGTGAATTATACATGAGAATATATCCTTCCATACCCTTTCCTACCATCGCCGTCGCTCCCTCTTCCGCCGTTTCCCGGCCGATCTCCCTCTATTCGACCCTTTTGCTAACCAATGGTTATCTCTTACCCTTATTTGCGCCTCATCTGCATATGACCATATGCTCGTCTCTATGCAAAATGTATCATCGTGTCGCCACGAATACAGGGAGACGCGAAGGAGTCCCTCCAAGGACACCGGTTCCATCTTATTTTTTCAGCTGACGTGGCGATCCTCCATCCTCGTAATTGGCCAATGACGTCTGCTCTACACCCCATTCGTTATCAATTAGAGGAGCCATTAACACTTTACCTACCGGAAGCCTATTAACCCCTTGTGCTACGATTTATTTGACGGTTTCAGTGATTGGAATTTCTGTGCAGTTCGTAATTTCGTAAAAAAGAAGAAAACTAAAATAGAATTTCATCTCGGTATAAAGAAACACATACATATTTATTAGAAGTGAAATTTGTTTCTCGATCGTATATTGAGTGTAAGAGAATATGTTATCGGCGCCAAGGTTCGATCACTTAAAAACAAAAACTACAGCAAATGTGCAATATTTAAAAATGCAACTTTAACGTTTCGATCCTGATGTGGATCATTCTCAAAAAGATATCGATTGTCCAATCAATAAACTGTTTGTTTCCATGTACTTGACACTTCACGCTCTTGCTTATGATTAGCACATTGTCTCAGTCGCATATCTGCCACCATTGACGACAGATGTTCAGTTAAATTTAACCATGTTTTAAGAATGTTTCTTAAAATTTTTTCTCCTTTGTCACAGCAAGTAAGTTTTTAATCAATTATTATATGAGATATACAAGTTTTGTTACAATTTCTAATTGCAAACCGTATTTTTCTTGCATTAATTCCAGACGCATAGTGTTTCTTTTTGAGAATGATCCACATCAGGATCGAAACGTTAAAGTTGCATTTTTAAATATTGCACATTTGCTGTAGTTTTTGTTTTTAAGTGATCGAACCTTGGCGCCGATAACATATTCTCTTACATATTTATTAGAGTCTGTTCAGAATCTTCCATGTCAAGGAGATAATAGGATTTTCAATAATTGTTATGTACCAAAAGAAAGCATAGAAATTTTCTTTTACATTGCAATCTTAAATGAAACTATTATTTTTCACAATGAAAATTGCTGTTCGAAGGTCGAAATCGAAGGTTCCATTAAAAAGTGTTTAGCCCTGTACCATAGATTTTTCAAAATTATGCAATCATCATCGGTCGGTAATGTGTTAAAATGGCTCCAATAAATGTATTCTTTAAACCAACGCGATTTTACATTCGAAGTTTAATTTAACTTTTCGTTTATGTGTCAGATATTCACTTTGTTTCTATTTTGTTTTTATTGCAAATTGCTGGAGGAAAATGTCGAAGTATAATTTGCCCGGCACACCAAGAAGACTCGCACGCAACAACGACGATGGTACATACCACTACTGCAAATCCCCGGTAAGATCATTACAGTAATCCGTACCTCGCAATCGCTCCAAGTTTCCATCGGAACGAGCTCGCGCTTTTCGAAGTCATTATCGACGGTAACTGAAGTAATTAAAAAGTCATTCCCGAAGTTGTTACGATTCAGCCGACGACCGTAACGCGTTTATAACGCCGGTTTTCTACAAGCGTTTTAACAGTAACTCTTGGGCAATGAGCGCGGTCTTGGTTAATTCTAATAAGGATGTTCTCGCCATTGATCCTTTACTTCGTCGTTTCAACACTGTTTTACTTGTAATCACTGTGCGTACTGGTACGAGTCACCGAGACGTTTTACTTCGCTGGCTGCGCAGCCATTGAAAGACGATTTTCAAGAATAGAAGCTATTACGCTTTTACACAAGATTATCGTTTTTGATAAAAGCATACTGATATAATCGAATTGAATCGACTGGGTTTTTCTTCATAAAAATCCCGGGTTCAGTTTGTCAGTAGTCTAACAATCCAAGCTACATCGATAATGGTAAGTTTGCTCTTTCTACTGTCATTTTAAGGGAGTACACTCCTTTTTCCAGCATTGCAAGGGTGCGGGATTCGCGTTCTCATTTCTCGATAATACAAAAATGGGGGTTTTTAGTAGTCAAAAACGCTAGATAAAAGATCGATCCAGGGCAGGGGTTGGCAACCTGCGGCTCGCGAGCCACATGCGGCTCTTTGGATTTTTTTTCTTATGAATAAATAGATAAGTTTTTTTTTATCCAATAACTTTATTTATGCGAGTACTATTTATTGTTGGCAAGAAAATATTTTGTGGCTCTTTAAAAACTTTGAAATTTTGAAAATTCTAATTTTTGACTCTTCCGACTCAAAAGGTTGCCGACCCCTGACCTAGGGCGCTATTGCCCTCAAAAGTCCTATTCTTTTCGTTTTCGAGGTTTTTCATTATTCGGCAGCAACAACTGCGCATTAAAATAGCTACACTTTGCCAGAAAATGCAAATTACGATTCGTAAACGGAAAAATAGGACTTTTGAGAGCGATACCACCCTAGATCCATCTTTTATTTAGCGTTTCTGGCTACTGGAAACCCCCATTTTCGTATTATCGAAAAATGAGAAGGCGAATCCCGCACCCTTGCAATCCTGGAAACGAGTCTACCGCCAGAAGTATCTACACAGAAAATAATTGAGTTGCATTGACAGGATTTGTTCACATTTTCTTCATAAAAATTCCGGGTTCACTTGTTAATAGTCTAAGAATTCAGTATATTTCGATAATGACGAGTTTGCTCTTTCTACTACCATTTTAAGTATCTACGCATAAAATAATTAAGTTGAATTGACAGGACTCGTTCACATTTTCTTTATGAAAATTCCGGGTTTATTTGTTAGTTGCCTAACAATCCTAGCTACATCGATAATGGCGAGTTTGCTCTTTTTGCTGCCATTTTAAGTATCTACATATAAAATAATTGAGTTGAATTGACAGGACTCGTCCACATTTTCTTCATAAAAATCCCAGGTTTATTTGTGCCTAACAATCCTAGCTACTTCGATAATGGCGAGTTTGCTCTTTCTACTGCCATTTTAAGTATCTACGCATAAAATAATTGAGTTGAATTGACAGGACTCGTTCACATTTTCTTTATGAAAATTCCGGGTTTATTTGTCAGTTGCCTAACAATCCTAGCTACATCGACAATGGCGAGTTTGCTCTTTCTACTGCCATTTTAAGTATCTACGCATAAAATAATTGAATTGAATTGACAGGACTCGTCCACATTTTCTTCATAAAAATCCCAGGTTTATATTGTTGCGGAGACTTCGGCGTGGTCTCGCCGGAGAACACATTACAATAATAAAAGGGAAACTATAACTTTATTAATTCAACAACAAGGCAATATAAACGTTAATGCGTGCTTCTGTCTCGATTGCTCAAGAGGATCAGATCGTCTCTCTTCTTCTTGTCAACAACCTCGTTGTTCGGATACCGCTATATCGATCTGACAAACGACTTCACTCGATCTCTGCAATATTAACTCAGGGGAAGGCAACTTCATCTCGTAACAATATGTTAGTTGTCTAACAATCCTAGCTACATCGATAATGGTGAGTTTGCTCTTTCTACTCTCATTGTAAGTATCTATGCATAAAATAATTGAGTTGAATTGACAGGACTCGTTCACATTTTCTTTATGAAAATTCCGGGTTTATTTGTTAGTTGCCTAACAATCCTAGCTACATCGATAATGGCGAGTTTGCTCTTTTTACTGCCATTTTAAGTATCTGCATATAAAATAATTGAGTTGAATTGACAGGACTCGTTCACATTTTCTTTATGAAAATTCCGGGTTTATTTGTTAGTTGCCTAATCCCAGCTACATCGATAATGGTGAGTTTGCTCTCTCTACTGTCATTTTAAGTATCTACGCATAAAATAATTAAGTGGAATTAACAGGACTCGTTCACATTTTCTTTATGAAAATTCCGGGTTTATTTGTTAGTTGCCTACCAATCCCAGCTACATCGATAATGGCGAGTTTGCTCTTTCTATTGCCATTTTAAGTATCTACGCATAAAATAATTGAATTGAATTGACAGGACTCGTCCACATTTTCTTCATAAAAATCCTAGGTTTATTTGTTGGTTGTTTAAGAATACAAGTCACATCGACATAATGGTGAGTTTGCTCTCTCTACTGTCATTTTAAGTATCCACGCATAAAATAATTGAATTGAATTGACAGGACTCGTTCACATCTCCGGGATTATTTGTTAGTTGTCTAAGAATTCAAGTGATATCGATATAATGGCGAGTTTGCTCTTTCCACGGTCGTTTCAGTATAATTAGACGATTGCTTCGGCGATCTCCCATCGTTTGGCAAGCGAAAAGGCTGAACAGGCACGGTCACGAGAGATATCGTCGTTTAGCGTCGACGTATGTACATAGGAGAAAGAGCCGTGGCGTAGGTGTACATGGAGTTAGGAGCATATAATACCCCCGGTTTGGGGTTAATCGGACGATGCCAGTTCATTAGCTGCACACGTGTACTCACACGGCCGCGCGTGTATACACGGACGTCCCGACGCCGTCGCTAGCAGACCGGCTCCACTGCGGCGACGCTAATGAAACTAAACGATGCCCAGAAAATGGCACTGTAAGTTAGTTTCATTTGATTTCATGAGCATAGTTTGCCGATTCCCGCCGAACACCGCGCGGGAAACGCCTTTGCCAATTGTCGCGAAAAATACATTATGTAGACGCTAACGATTAGGTTGGATCGTTGAAAAGTGAAACACCTAGTAAAAATGATACACCGAATTTGCTCTGTATTGTCAATTTACTAAAAATAAAAATACTAACAGTTGTTACTAATTCTTTTCAAAAAATGTTTATTTTCTGCATTATCCTTTAAAAATCTCAGTCGAGAAGTCTCAGTCCTCAAGAAGGTCAATTCTCTTATTAAAAACAAAAATAAAAAGAATAGAACAAGAATAAAAAGAAGTGTATTCTTGTCGAGAAGTAAGGTACTTGCAATTTGCATGGATTGCCAGTTCGTTGCAAAAGAAGAAAGTAAATGACGCGTCGACGAAGAAAATTGTACGGCCAGCAACGAGATCAAGTCTTGTCAACGTTCGATTAATTTCTCGACTGGAGCTATTTGAATAAATAATAAAACCAGCAGATCGGTTTCCGCGATTTTTCCGTCTGCAACCGTTGCACTAATTCAGTCGCTGCTGTATCCAGTCGCTGTCGGTTCATTCGAGTCCCGAGCATTAGTCTCTATCAATCCGTTGAATAGAATCATGAGAGAGCAGCAGCTCCGTCGGTTAATTAAATGCTCTCCGTTGGGAGCAGAGGGTTTCATACTTCGTTAAAGCGACAATTAGTGCCCTAATAAGGTCATTAAGCACCATATATTCTGCGGCTACCTTCTCTCCCGTCTCGCACGAATTAATTCCCCGATTATGCGGGGCTATTAGCATGAATTAAACGGCATAATTCACGGCGTTAATTAAACAGAAAGTAAATCGAACGAATTTGTTTAGGGGAAAAAAAGAAACGTGTACAAGCGTGTTCGATCATTGCCCCGTCGAATGTTCTCGAATTGGGGAATGGCAGACTCGCGACTTTACAGCGTCGAACTATGAATAATAATTAGCGGTGTAATTTTCTGATAATTACTAAACCGAACTCCGACGGCAAAGAAGCATGCAACACGGCTAAATTAGAAATTAATGCGCTGTTAAGATCGTTTAACGAGGTATCGAGCATTACGCTAACCCTTCACACGGTTATCGGGCAACCGCTTGACCGTGGCACGCCTGCGCGCATTATAATACGCGAAAGATTACCTGAATGTGACATATTCGATACCATTATCTTGTATAACCATTATGGTGGGCGATCCTAAATTAATGTTACGGAATTGATGGACATATTCTACACCCCATGATTATGTAGCGACACGGTTTTAGTAGACACACTTCTTCCAATTACTTGTTCATAGTACACGATTCAACATGGTCGACATTGACATAGACATTGTTATCATCCGTATAGCAAGCTATAAATACGACATTGCGTGCAAGAAATTAACAGCGATAATAAACATCGCTCCCAACGCAGTAGTTGTTCGTTTAATTAATTCGCCCGAAACTGAGCAACGGAATTATGATTTTGTGACCAATAAAAAATGATTAACATGTTAGAAAAATTCACTTCTGATTCTACAGATTTTAGTAGAAGAAAATTACTGTTCAGAATATATTTTACGTATTATAGAAACATTTCTGAATAAGTACCGATTCAACATGGTCGACATTGACATAAACATTGTTATCATCCGTATAGCAAGCTATAAATACGACATTGCGTGCAAGAAATTACCAGCGATAATAAACATCGCTCCCAACGCAGTAGTTGTTCGTTTAATTAATTCGCCCGAAACTGAGCAACGGAATTATGATTTTGTGACCAATAAAAAATTATTAACATGTTAGAAAAATTCACTTCTGATTCTACAGATTTTAGTAGAAGAAAATTACTGTTCAGAATATGTTTTACGTATTATAGAAACCTTTCTGAATAAGAGGTGGTGCAAGTTAGAAGTGAGAATCCAACGAACGTATAATTGCAACAACGTATGAGAAAACGCCAGGAAGAAGACACCACTTTTCTGACAGGGAGAAAGAGAATTGCTTACCTGCGAATCCTTGAGGCCGAGTTTCTCAGCGAGCTTCTTACGGTCCGGCTTGCTGATGTACTTCTGTATCTGAAACCTCTTCTCAAGTCCGCGCCTCTGAAGGTCAGAGAAGACTGCCCTTCGCATCATCCCTCTGCGAGGTTTGCCTCGTGCGTTCGTCGCCCATGGAAACACCAAGCCTGTGCCCGCAAAATCACCTAGACCACCTTGGATCGCACCTGGGAACGCTGTTCCTCCGCCTGGAGCACCTGGATGATGGCCTCCGGTCCCGGAACCAGCAACTGACCATCACACAAACTTCTTTTAGAACGTAGACGTTAAGCAGAAAATCTTGCACATTAACACTAGGTTTACGGCGCTGGAGAAATAACTATTTCACATTATTTTATAAACATGAAAAGTATGCGTTTATCAAAATTTTTGACTATTTTTCAGTAAATACAGTGGAACCTCGGTAATACGACCTTAATCCGTTCCTGATGTTTGGACTTATACCGAATAGGACGTATAGCAAACCAACCTTTCCCATAGGAAGTAATGCAAAAATGATTAATCTCATTTGATTGATCTCATGTACAAAGAAACTCTTATTGATATTATACCTACATCAATGGGGTTGTAAAATAATTTAAGCACTGTTTAAACACAGAAGTAAAAAATGAGATTTTATGATAGATTTTTAAATTTGAACTCTGCTTAATGTTAAAATACAAGAAGAAATACTCGATCGACTGATCATTTTCTTTCATCTCTCTCTGCGGATCTTTATGCAAAATAAAAATGTTTTGCATTGATTGAGGGAAGCAGGAATGACATAAAAATTGATTTGATCCTTTGACGACATTGTTACATTAAAAGCAACATTACGACATTCTTGAATTGTTTAAATCTTTTACTGTTTTATATTTCGCCCAATCAATTTCTTTATAAATGCATGAAGATCCGCAGTCTATATACTCATCAGTAATTCCATTACATTCAGTCAGTTCATAATACATCAACTCCGAATATAATTGATTATTAATTTAATTCTTCCTCTGAGATGATTATTTAAAAATGACGCAAAATTCACACAAAAAATTTATGTCGTATACCGAACAGAAGTCGTATACCGAGCAAAATTGGAATGGATGGACTCCGAAGCAGGCGTATACCGAGGTACCACTGTAATTCCTCAGGGAAGCATCTTTATAATCTCAATACGCTCATCAAAAATATTAGAACCCGTCATTTTGACGGGTCTCGTAAACCTAATGTTAAAGAATCCTTGAAACTTGGTTTAAGGGGTTAGACTCGTTTGTAGAATTGCAAGGGTGCGGGATGCGTCTTCTGATTTCTCTATAATGCAAAGATGGGGGTTTTCAGTAGTCAAAAACGTTAGATAAAAGATCAATCTAGGCCGCAATCGTCCTCAAAAGACCTATTTTTCCGTTTACGAGCCGTAATTGGCACTATTCGGAAGCATGTGGCTATCGCAGCTTTATAAAAATAGCTACTGTCCAGAGAAAGAGTGTAAACTAGCGGGACGGGAACGGGGAAAGAAGCCCGATCATTCAGATTGCCTTTGCGTTCCACTGGCCCCGTTCCCGTCCTGCTAATTTACACTCTTTCTTTGGACAGTGCACGCTTAGCTTTATGCTTCCCAATAATGCAAATTACGCCTCGTAAACGTAAAAATAAGACTTTCGAGGACGATTGCGGTCTAGATTGATCTTTTATGTAGCGTTTTTGACTACTGAAAACCTCCATCTTTGCATTATCGAGAAATCAGAAGGCACATCCCGCACCCTTGCAATCCTAGAAACGAGTCTAACCCCTTAAGGGAGTAAACCCCTTTTTCCTGCATTGCAAGGGTGCGAGATTCGCGTTCTCATTTCTCGGTAATACAAAAATGGAGTTTTTCAGTAGTCAAAAACGCTAGATAAAAGATCGATCCAGGGCGCAATCGCCCTCAAAAGTCCTATTTTTCCGTTTACGAGGCGTAATTTGCACTATTCGGAAGCATGTGTCTGTTGCAGCTTTATGAAAATAGCTACATGCGCGGCTTTATGCTTCCCAATAATGCAAATTACGCCTCGTAAACGTAAAAATAGAACTTTCGAGGGCGATTGCGGCCTAGATTGATGTTTTATCTAGCGCTTTTGACAACTAAAAACTTCATCTTTGCATTATCGAGAAATCAGGAGGCGCGTCTTGCACCCTTGCAATCGTAGAAATGAGTCTAACCCTTTAAGGGAATAGACTCCTTTTTCCTGGATTGCAAGGGTGCGAGATTCGCGTTCTCATTTTTCGGTAATACAAAAATGGAGTTTTTCTGTAGTCAAAAACGCTAGATAAAAGATCGATCAAGGGTGCAATCGCCCTCAAAAGTCCTATTTTTCCGTTTACGAGGCGTAATTTGCACTATTCGGAAGCATGTGTCTGTTGCAGCTTTATGAAAATAGCTACATGCGCGGCTTTATGCTTCCCAATAATGCAAATTACGCCTCGTAAACGTAAAAATAGAACTTTCGAGGGCGATTGCGGCCTAGATTGATGTTTTATCTAGCGCTTTTGACAACTAAAAACTTCATCTTTGCATTATCGAGAAATCAGGAGGCGCGTCTTGCACCCTTGCAATCGTAGAAATGAGTCTAACCCCTTAAGGGAATAGACTCCTTTTTCCTGGATTGCAAGGGTGCGAGATTCGCGTTCTCATTTTTCGGTAATACAAAAATGGAGTTTTTCTGTAGTCAAAAACGCTAGATAAAAGATCGATCAAGGGTGCAATCGCCCTCAAAAGAACTGTTTTTACGTTTACGAGCCGTAATTTGCACTATTCGGAAGCATGTGGCTGTCGCAGCTTTATGAAAATAGCTATGTATATGCGCGGCTTTATGCTTCCCAATAATGCAAATTACGCCTCGTAAACGTAAAAATAGAATTTTCGAAGGCGATTGCGGCCTAGATCGATCTTTTATCTAGCGTTTTTGAGAACTGAAAACTTCATCTTTGCATTATCGAGTAATCAGAAGGCGCATCCCGCATCCTTGCAACCTTACAAACAAGTCTAACCTCTTACGGGAGTAGACTTCTTTTTGCTGGATTGCAAGGGTGCGAGATTCGCGTTCTCATTTCTCGGTAATACAAAAATGGAGTTTTTCAGTAGTCAAAAACGCTAGATAAAAGATCGATCCAGGGCGCAATCGCCCTCAAAAGTCCTATTTTTCCGTTTACGAGGCGTAATTTGCACTATTCGGAAGCATGTGGCTGTCGCAACTTTATGAAAATAGCTATATGCGCGGCTTTATGCTTCCCAATAATGCAAATTACGCCTCGTAAACGTAAAAGTAGAACTTTCGAGGGCGATTGTAGCCTAGATTGATGTTTTATCTAGCGTTTTTGACTACTGAAAACCCCCATTTTTGCATTATCGAGAAATCAGAAGACACATCCCTACAACCCTTGCAACCCTACAAACAAGTCTAACCTCTTAAGCATACACGTTACAAGTTGCAGTGTACGTGTTACAGAAAAAGTTAAACTATAAAGAAAGCACGCGATGCTCGTCGAATCGACGCGGCGCAACGGTCCGGGCTCGGCGAAAAAATGAATGCGAAATTTATTGGTCGTATATCAAAGAGCCGAGTCTACGCGGCCGGTAATTGAATCAAAGTCATCTAATAACGAACGGGCAATTGAATCTCTAGATCGTATCTGCACAATATTGCCAAGCTGAGCATGACGGTATTATCTGCGCCGATGATATTTGCACGCACTTGTTGCATGCGTGCATTTTGCTTGTGGCGGTGCATGTACATAATATGGTAGTGCTTTCACTGCACTTCATATGCACTCCATGTCCCGTACGAGCCTACCTATAACAAGATATTCGATAAACCGGTGCCCTCCGTGCACGTGCCCGCGTTCATACGGTTTGGCGCCATGTGCGGAAGTTTCGGTTTTAAATGTTCATCGAGACCGTGTTTCCGCCTAACGTCCGGCTTGTTTATTAACTTTTCCCTCTGGTCCCGGACCCGAAATAATAATGACGAACATTTTCAACGAAAATTACCCATTCCCTTCACCCCTGCTCCACCCTCATCTGTTTTATATTCGCTTTGACGCCTGCTCGCGACCGAATCGCACGGATCAGTGACTATGCGATATCTATTGGATGTTCGTTACATTACCTTTTATCGAATAAAGCAGTCATATTAACGAACGGATTTCGACTGCTTTGTACATGAATTATTTCGTGAAGCATGGTGTCGAAGAAATATTTGTTTCGTCGAATGGCGATGGAAATTTACGGTTTAATAGAGTTGATCGTGCGTGTACGGTTTGTGGGTTTAGTTCTGTGATTGAGGATTATATTTAGTACTTACCGGTCAGATAAGGTCCCCTATAGAACAACTGTTGGAGCGTGTGCTGCGCGTTCGGTGGTAAATGACGCTGAGGTGGTTGATGATTCGGCCTGTGGTACGGATGATAAGCCGCTGGTCTCGCGATGGGTTTCGCAATATTGTAACTCGCTGAATTGTGCAAATTTTGGAGGAACGCTGGTATCGCCTCTGGTGGAAGACTTTGAAAATTCTCTGTAACAGATCAACGCATTTAATTCATTAAAAAAACCACAATATTACTACATCTCTTCTCCACTTTATAATTTCGTGTCAAAATAATTTTAACTGCTGGAAAGGCAGCGTACGCTCGCTGGTAACAATTTTTTGATTTTTTAGAAAGGGCGGCAGCGCTTATGTCGTAAGGTACACCTTATTCGAAGGTGTATCAAGAAACAATTTTGCAGAATGCTTAATTTGATGTAAACCGGTCGCATTTCACAGGGACCGGCTTGCCGTGAGGTGCCAAAGGTTCCGGATTTTCGCACGACAGAACGCTCAGATCGTTGTATTCCTTGCGATGCATAATTCGAGCTGACACCCCCGACTGAACCCTCCTCAACAGCTCCGGGCGGAGCCCGACCTCTTGTTGACGCACGCTTCAACACCTCCAGAGTAAATACTCGGATATTCGGTGCGTGAGACCACCTTGGTTATATTTAATCTTCCGTGGTTTGGAATCCGTCTACACGCGTGACACGATCTCATCGAATCATTGTGCAGGTCCCGGCGATGAATAGCGTATCCTCTTTTGGAATGGTTTGGGGTTTCATTTAATAGAGCTGTGCCCGGTTTTATCCACTGCGCCATTATACTAGAGGCAATTGGAAATCGATTGTTTTTACTATCTCATTGGAATCGCAGCCCAAGTTAACCCTTTGCACTCCGCTGTCCCCTCTGAGGCACCACTAGAAATTGTTGTATCATTATTCAAAATATTGTTTACATTATTAAATATATCGGTATATAATCAATTACTAAACATTTAGGTATTGTATGAGGTATTCTACCAATTTCATATCCATACAATTTCAAAAATCATAGGGAATGGAAGTATTCTAGATCGGAAGAAATGTTTAATTTTCCAGTTAAAATAGCGCGGAGTGCAAAGGGTTAATATTTTCTTTGGGGATATGATTTTTCGAAGAATTCAGCAAGTTCTGTTGCCTACAATTTACTTGGACATTTTGCATGAAGATCGGCAGTCTGACTATTACAGTATCAACGACGTCGAAGATACGCATAAAATTTATTTAAGAATTTTTCGAAGAATTCAGCAAGTTCTGTTGCCTACAATTTACTTGGACATTTTGCATGAAGATCCGCAGTCTGACTATTACAGTGTCGACGACGTCGAAGACACGCATAAAATTTATTTAAGAATTTTTCGAAGAATTCAGCAAGTTCTGTTGCCTACAATTTACTTGGACATTTTGCATGAAGATCCGCAGTCTGACTATTACAGTATCAACGACGTCGAAGATACGCATAAAATTTATTTAAGAATTTTTCGAAGAATTCAGCAAGTTCTGTTGCCTACAATTTACTTGGACATTTTGCATGAAGATCCGCAGTCTGACTATTACAGTATCAACGACGTCGAAGATACGCATAAAATTTATTTAAGAATTTTTCGAAGAATTCAGCAAGTTCTGTTGCCTACAATTTACTTGGACATTTTGCATGAAGATCCGCAGTCTGACTATTACAGTGTCGACGACGTCGAAGACACGCATAAAATTTATTTAAGAATTTTTCGAAGAATTCAGCAAGTTCTGTTGCCTACAATTTACTTGGACATTTTGCATGAAGATCCGCAGTCTGACTATTACAGTATCAACGACGTCGAAGATACGCATAAAATTTATTTAAGAATTTTTCGAAGAATTCAGCAAGTTCTGTTGCCTACAATTTACTTGGACATTTTGCATGAAGATCCGCAGTCTGACTATTACAGTATCAACGACGTCGAAGATACGCATAAAATTTATTTAAGAATTTTTCGAAGAATTCAGCAAGTTCTGTTGCCTACAATTTACTTGGACATTTTGCATGAAGATCCGCAGTCTGACTATTACAGTGTCGACGACGTCGAAGACACGCATAAAATTTATTTAAGAATTTTTCGAAGAATTCAGCAAGTTCTGTTGCCTACAATTTACTTGGACATTTTGCATGAAGATCCGCAGTCTGACTATTACAGTGTCGACGACGTCGAAGACACGCATAAAATTTATTTAAGAATTTTTCGAAGAATTCAGCAAGTTCTGTTGCCTACAATTTACTTGGACATTTTGCATGAAGATCCGCAGTCTGACTATTACAGTGTCGACGACGTCGAAGACACGCATAAAATTTATTTAAGAATTTTTCGAAGAATTCAGCAAGTTCTGTTGCCTACAATTTACTTGGACATTTTGCATGAAGATCCGCAGTCTGACTATTACAGTATCAACGACGTCGAAGATACGCATAAAATTTATTTAAGAATTTTTCGAAGAATTCAGCAAGTTCTGTTGCCTACAATTTACTTGGACATTTTGCATGAAGATCCGCAGTCTGACTATTACAGTATCAACGACGTCGAAGATACGCATAAAATTTATTTAAGAATTTTTCGAAGAATTCAGCAAGTTCTGTTGCCTACAATTTACTTGGACATTTTGCATGAAGATCCGCAGTCTGACTATTACAGTGTCGACGACGTCGAAGACACGCATAAAATTTATTTAAGAATTTTTCGAAGAATTCAGCAAGTTCTGTTGCCTACAATTTACTTGGACATTTTGCATGAAGATCCGCAGTCTGACTATTACAGTATCAACGACGTCGAAGATACGCATAAAATTTATTTAAGAATTTTTCGAAGAATTCAGCAAGTTCTGTTGCCTACAATTTACTTGGACATTTTGCATGAAGATCCGCAGTCTGACTATTACAGTATCAACGACGTCGAAGATACGCATAAAATTTATTTAAGAATTTTTCGAAGAATTCAGCAAGTTCTGTTGCCTACAATTTACTTGGACATTTTGCATGAAGATCCGCAGTCTGACTATTACAGTGTCGACGACGTCGAAGACACGCATAAAATTTATTTAAGAATTTTTCGAAGAATTCAGCAAGTTCTGTTGCCTACAATTTACTTGGACATTTTGCATGAAGATCCGCAGTCTGACTATTACAGTGTCGACGACGTCGAAGACACGCATAAAATTTATTTAAGAATTTTTCGAAGAATTCAGCAAGTTCTGTTGCCTACAATTTACTTGGACATTTTGCATGAAGATCCGCAGTCTGACTATTACAGTGTCGACGACGTCGAAGACACGCATAAAATTTATTTAAGAATTTTTCGAAGAATTCAGCAAGTTCTGTTGCCTACAATTTACTTGGACATTTTGCATGAAGATCCGCAGTCTGACTATTACAGTATCAACGACGTCGAAGATACGCATAAAATTTATTTAAGAATTTTTCGAAGAATTCAGCAAGTTCTGTTGCCTACAATTTACTTGGACATTTTGCATGAAGATCCGCAGTCTCACTATTACAGTATCAACGACGTCGAAGATACGCATAAAATTTATTTAAGAATTTTTCGAAGAATTCAGCAAGTTCTGTTGCCTACAATTTACTTGGACATTTTGCATGAAGATCCGCAGTCTGGCTATTACAGTATCAACGACGTCGAAGACGCGCATAAAATTTATTTAACTGTCTCCCCTAAGACGGGACCTCGATCATGAACCCACAGGACTCGATGATCCCTTATCTGCTTCACCCCAGCTCCCATTCCCAAATCACTCAGCCTCTCAAGTGATAAACTCAAGTTAATAGGCCCACGGGGCTACGAAACTAACCAGGCAATCGTTTACACGCATCGACAGCGCCAAAGAGGGGTTGACACACTCGGATAATTTTTAACATAGTTTTTCTTGATCCCCTCCCGAGCCGCCACGCCCATTCGGCCGGGGCAGAAAGTGACGTGTTTGGAAAATACTAAAATAATGGAGGGTCTCCGGGTTTACAAGGACCAAGAAGCCAGACTGGAACGTGGAAGAGGAGAAAGATAAAGAGAGAGAGGGAGAGAGAAGAACAGAGAGAGGATTGCCTTGCGTTCGGCCAGACAATGCTCGAACAATGGCCCATACACGAGGTCCTATTGTGTCGGCGTACCCCATAAAATACTCATCGCCTTTTATCGTTGTTTTCGTAGCCAGCCAATAAGAGAAGCGACCCGGCAAGGATCGCAAGCCCTGGGCCAACTAATAACGGCTTAACCCCCAACGGAAACACTGAATGGGAATCGTTTTTTAAGCTGCTCCACCTCCTTCGACTCCCTTTTCCGCGGTGTCTCTCTCTCCCTCTCTCTCTTGCACCGAAGATTAAACCCCTGGCTCGTCGAAAGTATCCGGAACAGGCCGCGTGTTGTTACAGTTGTAGCGGTCTGCGCGGTTTTTTTTTCCTTTCCCGTTTTTAATGCCCGGGCTTAAAGACCCTCCCTGATCCCCCAGCCGGATCCAACGCGGTCGCGATACAACATATCGGTGGTTATTCTTTCGGATTAGAGTATTTGATGCATTATTAAGTAGACACCGATGCAGGTTTCCCCGTGAATGGGGAGTCGAACGATTTATGCGCGGCAGGAAACGACGCGTTCACCTAGCACGCTACTCTGATCGTCGGCGGAGATGATGTTTCGACGGCTTTCGAGCTTCACTGGCGAGCAAATTGGGTATGCCGGTTCGTTTTCGCTTATGGTAATTCGCGCTCGTTCCTAGAGGATAACGCGGAGACTCGAGGATGGTTGGATTCTGTTACTTTTACCGTCGACGGGATCTTTTGTCGGGAGAAGTCTTACGACACTGTTGAAAACCACCAATTTTCTGGGAACTTTTTAATCGGTGATTTTTAACGCTTTCTATTATTTTCCCCGCAGCTGCAATAAACAAAACCTCTTTATTCTGAGCAAAATATCAACCTAGCTCTCCTACTTTTCCACATTTCAGTTTTTAATCATTTCCGGGACGGCTCAAGGATTAGAAATGTTCAACTACCAGTTTCGTCTACTGAACTTCAATCATGCCCGACAAGAAAAACACTCTTATTTTCGACACTCCAACAGATCGACAGAGATTCGAATAGAAAGCAGAGTAAATTCAGTTATCATTGGAAGAAACGCAAGAAGCAAATAAAACGGGGAACGATGTCACGCGGGAGCACGAGTTTCGTCGGTGCGCGTACACGGGTTTCGCGTGGCGTCGCGCTCGCTATCGAAAAATATCAATAATAGCGACAAACAACGGGGAACAACGAGGCGGACGAACGCGAGAGCGTGGCATTGAAGAGGAACGATCGCAACCGATCGTCGACAGAGGACGGAGGAAAGAGAGCGTGGGAGAGCGAAAGAGAGGGGCACGGAAAGAGTGCGAGAGCCTGGTAAATCGCACAACGATTGGCGAAAATGCTATTCGAAATTTAACGTCGCTCTCCCGTCAAACGCCCATCCACTACAGGCTTCGCGCACCGTCCCCCTGTTCGCCGCCGCTCCCGGCGCTGCCCACGCATTCGTTCGTGTCCGTCGATGAATTTCGAGTTTGTTGCCAATCACTTTTTCGCGCAATTATTTCACAACATTTCGACATGACGTACAAACCGACCGGAGCGAGCGATAGTACGATGGGGTGGGTTTTTCCACGGGGGCGCGGGGGAGGGGGCAGCGAGGGCGGAAGGGGAGGACAGCTCATGGACGCTGGAGGGTCTATCGGCGGCGATGGATTCACACAAGAGGCGGGGGGTGTGTGAGAGGGAGGGGGACAGGGGGGAGGGATGTAACACATGCACGTGGCACGGTCAATGCATCCGCTATCCGACAAATGCATGAAACCCCACCCCCCGTATTTCGAGCGCACCAAATTTCCCCGACTACTCGCTACCATCGCTATCCCACCCTCAAAACCACCTCCCGCCTCCCTCTCTTTCCCTCTTTCTCTCACTCTCGGTACTTGACAACGTTCTTCTTCTACCGATGCGTGCATGCAATCCGCCAATGTTAAATGCAACATTTGCCTCTCCACCTGTCTACCTTCATCCTCTGACGGACCATCTCGCGCTCCTCTCTTTTCAACTCTCTTTCCACTCGCTCTCTCTCTCTTTTTCTATCCGTCTTCGTCTCTCTTTTTCTGTTCATCCCTCTCCCTCTCCACCTCGCCGCGTCACGGAATTGTCTCTCTTTCTCTCGCGATCGGTCTCTCTCGCGTGGTCTGCGTTACGTTCATGTGTTTATCGTACGTGCATGAACTTTATCGACTCGTGTCAATCACTCGTTACCGGCGCAGAAAGTGGGGTGGTGAAAAAAAAGAACGATGGGGATGCAAGTCCAAGAGATCGCACGGTTGATGTACGTTGAAGTGCTCGCGATACCGCGGCTTTTTCTTTCGGGAATTGGTGGGAGGAGTGAGATTCGCTGCATGGGAGACTGTTTGGGATCGCGAGCCGAAGGGGGATGCCATGGAAACGATAGATCGAGAATTTTTGTTGTTCAAAATCGCGGGGCGTGTGGAGACAAGGTTTAAGATACGCTTTCAAGATTGAAAGTTGGGTTAACGATCTGAGTAATCCCGGTGAAACTGTTAATCAATTGAAGTGTATCGCTGAGAGATGACAAGAAGGTCCCTGGCAGGAATGCGGTGACGTAGACAAGAATGCGCGCCCGATTGGTTAGCTTGGAAGGTGCGCGCCTTCTATTGGCCGAAGCGGTCACACACAGACTACTACTGCTATGCAGAACAATAGACCCCTCTTGCCTCTGTGCCCCCCCGGGGATCTTCTTGTCATCTCCCAACAGTACCTTATTTTGTTGATATCAACCGATTTGATTATTATTCGATACGAATAGTCATTTATAGATTGCGGATCTTTATGCAAAATAAAAATGATATTGTTCTATAGCAAACGTGGTCGTATGACGCACCAGATTCAAATCCGAAGCGAAACGTTGGAGTTTACTGCAAAATGGCTATATTTAGTGTAGAATTTGATCGAACCGTAGCGCCGATAATATTATCCCAATTTTTATTCATGTACGATCGAGAACAATTTATCATTTAAAAATGATCGATCGCAAGAAATAGTAATCAAATTGGATGTTATTTCTTCACTTAATGATTTTAATAGAGGAGAAATTATATAAATTTCCCAACAATTTTGTAATTTTATCTACTCAATTTTCCTATAAATGCATAAAGGTCCGTAGTCTAGTCGTTTACATTGTCGTTGTCTATTATAACAATTTTAATGTACTTTCTTTCATCTTGTAAATCAATCTCTCCCTACTAAACTGTAATTAAAGACTCAATTTTCCGCGATCGTAAATCCTGGTTGGCGCAGACAGTGACTTAACGATCCAGTCGAACCATTTTGAAAAAAACAACGAAGAGACCGAAGAAGAGCTCGTTACTACGATTTCAATGTGATCACAAAAGTCGATAGAACATTGTAGATCTGTTATTTTGTAGTAGTTACATTGTAGAACATTGTAAATCCTGCTTGTCGCAGACAGTGACTTAACGATCCAGTCGAACGATTTTGAAAAAACAACGAAGAGACCGAAGAAGAGCTCGTTACTACGATTTCGATGTGAATACAAAAGTCGATAGAACATTGTAGATCTGTTATTTTGTAGTAGTTACATTGTAGAACATTGTAAATCCTGCTTGTCGCAGACAGTGACTTAACGATCCAGTCGAACTATTTTGAAAAAACAACGAAGAGACCGAAGAAGAGCTCGTTACTACGATTTCGATGTGAACACAAAAGTCGATAGAACATTGCAGATCTGTTATTTGGTAGTAGTTACATTGTAGAACTTTGTAAATCCTGCTTGTCGCAGACAGTGACTGAACGATCCAGTCGAACGATTTTGAAAAAACAACGAAGAAACCGAAGAAGAGCTCGTTACTACGATTTCAATGTGAACACAAAAGTCGATTGAACATTGCAGATCTGTTATTTTGTAGTAGTTACATTGTAGAACATTGTAAATCCTGCTTGTCGCAGACAGTGACTTAACGATCCAGTCGAACTATTTTGAAAAAACAACGAAGAGACCGAAGAAGAGCTCGTTACTACGATTTCAATGTGATCACAAAAGTCGATAGAACATTGCAGAACTGTTATTTTGTAGTAGTTACATTGTAGAACATTGTAAATCCTGCTTGTCGCAGACAGTGACTTAACGATCCAGTCGAACTATTTTGAAAACACAACGAAGAGACCGAAGAAGAGCTCGTTACTACGATTTCAATGTGATCACAAAAGTCGATAGAACATTGTAGATTTGTTATGTAAAATAACAAATTTCAATTGAAAACGAGTGACATCCAAGACCTCAGAGAAGACATTCAATTATATTCGGATTGTACGGGAACATATGCAATCGATTGCACCCGTTTTCTTGCAATATCAAATTCTCCAGCTTCCCTGGGATAATATTAATCATGCAAATTTCGCGAAGAAACCTATGTACTCGCTGTAGCAGACAATTGGACAACGTGTCTCGAATGGGTCTGTAATTCGGTCGTAGCTATAACGCGAAACGTTCGGTAAATGGTTCGCCCAATTTCGTGTTCGTCGCCCGGCGGAATTACAGTGAATAAGGAAACGCGATAAGAGGCACGGTAATACATCATTGGATCCTGCCGCTTGTCTAATATTATAGGCACCAATCGTAAGGGCTTAATATTGGGGTGAAGGTAAGTGGCGGACCAGCTGACGTCCTGCTCCACCCCGCACGCACGCTGCGACTCGTCTTGAGGGTGTGCGGATGAGATTTAGGGACCGACGACAGAAGTCTGCTAGCGACACTGATTTGTGGTGAGCTTTGTTTCAACACTCTAAATGCTGCCGCATGACTAACATTCTTCTGACGCGGTCGTCAATTCGAAATTCCGGCCTATTGTGAAGGCGAATTTTCACTTCTTCACTTTAAACGTACATACATACATCATGAACGAAGCTTCCACGATGAATCTGTACTTCTTCAATGAATGAAGTCGTTTGTTCTCGAAATGGAAACTTACTTTTTCTCTGGTTTAATACCACGATTTTAATATAAATGTATTAATTACATATGTAAGAATTACATTATGTATGAATAATAACAATATGTATGAATTAATATAAATAATTATCTGATAGAATACGGATAATAATGATATTTTGTGAAAAAATATCCACTCTTCAATTTAGAAAATGTTTGAATGTGTCCTGATATAAACGATACATCAAAACACAATTTTAATATGACATGGTAAAGATTTATCTCGATCATTATTTAAAAGACGAGACAATCAATTTCTCATGTATATGATCTTCAACCTCTGACGTCACTGTATCGTCTTTATCACGAATCAAATTTTACTACCCCTAACAGAAATTTTCATGATTTCCGCTATAAAATAGAAGAGCAGGAGAGAGACAATGAAAAGTGGCAAAAACAAAAGTGTATAATCTCATTTCCCGAAAATTGATCCTCCCGACGGCGGCCCTGGGTCAATATCGACCCGGAATATCAAGATCTCCGTTAAATTGCTCAGTTTCTGGCGATTAAATGAAACAAACAGTTGTTACGTTAGAAAGAAAAAGACCTGATTTTGGCCAGTCTCGTGACATGAAAATTTGGGGATCAGTTCCACCAGTTTTATCGAGACGACCCACTGCGAAGCGACTCGATTGACCTACCGAATCCGATCGGAATGCTTTTTCGCGAGAGACCCTTCCGGGTAGCTCGTTAGGAAGTCGAGCACACGTGGCTGCGAAGTGAACTGAACAATTACCAGAATGCGGTCGCCTGTCATGATTGCCGCCGAGTATAGCGTTGACGCTGAACTTGAGCTGCGGCTTCTCCTTCTCCTGGATGGTCCTGCATGCGGGTCCTAAGCACTGCTCGTCGCCGCAGGAGCAGGAGGCGGTCGTTCTCTCGCCTATCCTGTCGACGACACGCTCGACCGCCACCTCTCTCTCCCCTTGGATCGTCATCTCGTCGGACGTGTGCATGACGTTTCTGCATCCAAGGTCGTACCGTCTGTCCGGCTGTAATATCGTGACGTGTTCGCCGCCAAGAACGCCGTCCTCCTTCTCTCTGTCCCCGTGGAGACCGGCCTCGATCTCGTTGCCGGCGGGATCCTCGTCGTTGTTGGAGTTGCACGAGTCCATGCCGGAGTTTGATCTGTTCTCGATCCTCTCGTTGCAGAGCCTCTCCATCGCGCACAGACGATCGACGAACACGTGGCCGTCGATCCTCTCGTTCTCCACGTCCACGTACGCGATCTGTCCCCGTTCCATCCCATCCTTCTCACGCAGGATCTGCATCCGATCGTTCTGACGATCGATCCTGCCACCGGCCCTCTGATGATCCCGACAGTCGATCATCGGATTCTGTCGATCGACGCCACGTGCGCCGGCCGACGATCGCTGATCCAGCTGCTGATCCTGACCCCCGTTCGGCGACATCTTCTCCCGGGAAATCCTCAGGTTAGCCTCGCACTCTCTTTCGCGCTGTCTCGCAACCAAACTGGCCGCCCAGTTCAAGGTCAGGCTGGTTAGATCGGCGCCGGGCGACGCCTTGCTCTGGAGCAGGTTCTCCATCAAAAAGGGCGAGGTCATTGCACTCTGTTGCAGATTCTTCAGCATCGCCGCTGACGAAGGGAACATATCACGGCCCCTTGCTTTACCCCTCCCCCCGCTATGATCTTTCTCCTCTCGATCTCCCGGCGAGCACGGTGATCCCTCCTCGTCGCTCAGCGTACCAAGTCAGAAGTCTCGAGGAGAGTGTGCAACATCAAGTCAGGAAGTCTCGGTGACCGATGCCATTTGCTGACAGCGTTAGAAGATCGTGCGCACTGAACCGGGCGATCTCTCTTCCTCGGGCACGTGTTACCGTTTGACCAACGCGTGACACAATTTCAACGGTTCTCCGGCTGGAGGTTGCGGACGCGTACGAACTACGCGCGCCTCGGTATCGGTAAAACACGACTGGTCACAGGACGGACGACGTCGGAACAATGATCACAACGGTCCCCGGGCTCCATTCGCACACGTGTGCTCGTTGGTACTCGCCGCCGGACACGATAACTATGAAAACGGTGAGCGGAGGATCGATCGTTTCACACAGAGCGAGAGAGAGTCGTGCGGTTCGGTCACTGAAACAAACTCGCGGGGCGACCGAGCACGCGGGACATTTCACGCAACCGCGCAAGGAACTACTGGCGGAAACTGTCAACGAAACGGCACGCCGGGAAGGAACGTGCGATTTCGGCAGCGGAATGTCAACTGGCGTGCACGCGAGCGTGCGGAGAGACAGAAAGAGAGGGTGAGAGAGGGAGAACGGGCCGAACAGGAGCGGGAGAGAGAGAGGGTGAAAAAGAGAGAGAGAGAAACCGAGAAGGGGTGCTCGTCGGCGGCAGCGCAACGTGAGAGCGTGCAACCCTCGAATGAAAGCCGACAAAGGCATATACCTAGCTCACTTGCCCCCTCCCTGGAGCAGGGATTCACGAAACAGCCCCCTTCAACGTATAGGCAGCGGGGCTTATGTGTGTACATAGAAAGGGGGTGACGAAGGAGGGGGTAGGAGAGGTTGGTCGGCGGGAGGAGGGGGAGGAAGGAGTGTGTTACTCTGTACCCGTCCCCCTACCCCTAGCGGAGTTCCTCCCCTTGGAACGGTGGCGGCGTCTGCCCTCTATCCCCTCTCCCCTCCGTTACCCTCTTAGGTGAGATAATACAGACTATAAGCCGAGCAATTCGGGGTTTGGCTCGCTCGGTAATGCCGTAATAAAATCATACTCCCATCAAACGGCGCTGCGCGCACCCCCGTTTAAAGGTGAACGGGAGGCGGGTAGGCACGGATCCGAAGAAGGAGAGAGTAGGGTGGAAAAGCTCGAGCCTAGAAGAGGGGAGAGGCAAGGCGAGTCGACTCGGCGGATGAAAAAAGCTAGGAGACTCGCATTCCTTTGCTCCTAACGATTGGATTTTATTTGACGGAGCCGACCAACGGACCGTCCAATCGCTCGCTTCGAGGGTAGTCCGGGGCCACGCCCACTCACCCCCCATCGCCCGCGCGATGCGTTTTCACCCTCTCCGTCCCTCTTTCTTTCGTCCACATCGATCTCTCGCTCCTTCCACCCTCTGTCTTTCTTCTTCTTCTTATTCGCCTTCTCCTCCCCATCCTCCTCTTCATACTCTCCCACCGTTTGCTACCCCTCACCGACGCCGCGGCCGGCCTGTATTCTTGCTACGTCCTTTGCGCTCTTTTATTCGTTCTCTTGTCGCGAGTAGGGGATCGCCGAGCGGTTCTCTCTACACCCTTATCAACATTATTATCTCTCACTACCATCCACGCGCGGCGTGCGTGTATTGTTTTCGTCGGTGTGCGGTCTGGTATAACGAGAGACGCCTCTATCGGCCCCGCCGCGCCGCACCACCCTCCGTGGCGCTGTGTGCGTGTACGTGTTGTACGAGATCGTTTCGCGCAATGCGATTTTCTTGCTGGTATAATTACACCGCCAACGCTCCTCCGCCCGGCCACTTTGCTACACACCGCCGCGGAACCGCCGCTTTTAATGATCCGACCGATTACGCAACCCGAGAACGATCCTCGCCGTTATAATAATAATAATATTAATAATAATCGGGAAGGGGGGCCGACTTGGCGATCGTCCACTGGCAATCTTCTAGACGGCTATCGGGGTTCTATCGATTTTATGGAACCGGCAATGCGCCGACGGAGATAATGTAATTAGCGGAACCACCTTTTTAAGCGATTCAACGTCGAAGAGTTCGGTTCGATGCGCCCGGGAAATTAGAATAATGTCCGGTTGATTTAATTATGTGCTGGTTAAGGCGCGGCGGACCTCGTCCGTTCATCCATTCACACCATCGTTCCTCCTGCTTTATACAATCAATTATAAGTAGACTGATTTTTGTGGGAAATAAAAATTTCCCGTATTATTTACAAGGTACTGGAACCAAATGAAATTTCGTTTCTCCCTTTAATCATTTTAACACGTCGATGATAATTAGACTGCCAATTTTATGCATTCATAGTAAAAACGGATGACTGAAAAATACAACTGTGAAGACATTAGGAGAATTTAGACATGTTGTTACACTATTCTCGACTTATGAAAATTATTGGCTCATATAATCAGTTATAAGTAGACTGCAGATTTTTGTGGGAAATAAAAATTTCGCGTGTTATTTACAAGGTACTGGAACCAAATGAAAATTCGTTTCTCCATTTAATCATTTTAATAAGTCGATGATAATTAGACTGCCGATTTTATGCATTCATAGTAAAAACGGATGACTTAAAAATAAAACTGTGAAGGCATTAGGAGAATTTAGACATGTTTTTACACTATTCTCGACTTATGAAAATTATTGACTCATACAGTCAGTTATATGTAGACTGCAGATTTTTGTACGAAATAAAAATTCCCCGTATTATTCACAAGGGATTGGAACGAAATGAAAATTCGTTTCTCCATTTAATCATTTTAATAAGTCGATGATAATTAGACTGCCGATTTTATGCATTCATAGTAAAATCGGATGACTGAAAAATAAAACTGTGAAGGCAATAGAAGAATTTAGAAATGTTGTTACACTATTCTCGACTTATGAAAATTATGGGCTCATACAATCAGTTATAAGTAGACTGCAGATTTTTGTACGAAATAAAAATTCCCCGTATTATTCACAAGGTACTGGAACCAAATAAAAATTTGTTTCTCCCCTTAATCATTTCACTAAGTCGATGATAATTAGACTGCCGATTTTATGCATTCATAGTAAAAACGGATGACTGAAAAATACAACTGTGAAGACATTAGGAGAATTTAGAAATGTTGTTACACTATTGTCGACTTATCAAATTATTGGCTCATATAATCAGTTATAAGTAGACTGCAGATTTTTGTAGGAAATCAAAATTTCCCGTATTATTTACAAGGTACTGGAACCAAATGAAAATTCGTTTCTCCCTTTAATCATTTTAATAAGTCGATGGTAATTAGACTGCCGATTTTATGCATTCATAGTAAAAACGGATGACTCAAAAATAAAACTGTGAAGGCATTAGGAGAATTTAGAAATGTTGTTACACTATTCTCGACTTATGAAAATTATTGGCTCATACAATCTGTTATAAGTAGACTGCAGATTGTTGTAGGAAATAAAATTTTCCCGTATTATTTACAAGGTACTGGAACCAAATGAAAATTCGTTTCTCCCTTTAATCATTTCACTAAGTCGATGATAATTAGACTGCCGATTTTATGCATTCATAGTAAAATCGGATGACTCAAAAATAAAACTGTGAAGGCATTAGGAGAATTTAGACATGTTTTTACACTATTCTCGACTTATGAAAATTATTGGCTCATATAATCAGTTATAAGTAGACTGCAGATTTTTGTGGGAAATAAAAATTTCCCGTATTATTTACAAGGCACTGGAACCAAATGAAAATTCGTTTCTCCCTTTAATCATTTTAATAAGTCGATGATAATTAGACTGCCGATTTTATGCATTCATAGTAAAATCGGATGACTGAAAAATAAAACTGTGAAGGCAATAGAAGAATTTAGAAATGTAGTTACGCTATTCTCGACTTATGAAAATTATTGGCTCATACAGTCAGTTATAAGTAGACTGCAGATTTTTGTACGAAATAAAAATTCCCCGTATTATTCACAAGGGATTGGAACGAAATGAAAATTCGTTTCTCCATTTAATCATTTTAATAAGTCGATGATAATTAGACTGCCGATTTTATGCATTCATAGTAAAAACGGATGACTGAAAAATACAACTGTGAAGACATTAGGAGAATTTAGAAATGTTGTTACACTATTCTCGACTTATGAAAATTATTGGCTCATACAGTTAGTTATAAGTAGACTGCAGATTTTTGTAGGAAATAAAATTTTCCCGTATTATTCACAAGGTACTGGAACCAAATAAAAATTCGTTTCTCCCCTTAATCATTTCACTAAGTCGATGATAATTAGACTGCCGATTTTATGCATTCATAGTAAAAACGGATGACTGAAAAATACAACTGTGAAGGCAATAGAAGAATTTAGAAATGTTGTTACATTACTCTCGACTTATGAAAATTATTGGAAGAACAATTGCATTTTTAGCTATCTTTCATTACTTACTCGTGACAAGTAGTCACGAACACTTCGGACCTCAAAAAGTGGTTTCTGTCCCCCATATCGTCACGCGCAGCCACGCGCCGTATCCGTCAGCCTGAAATCGGCCGTTGTCGTCCTCTCCGGAAATGTCGCGAGGGTTAATTAAATTAACGAGCGTCGTTCGCGGTCTCCACTTGTCCATCGGAACCTATGTTCCCGCGTTTCCTGACCGGACAACGCGCACGGATCTTGAACGATCGCGTCGAAGACATCGAATCCTCCGGAGGGATGAAGGGAGTGGGGAGAAAATCACAGGGAGTGTTCGACGTGATAATAATCGGGCCGTCGACTCTCGCCGCGTTTCCTAACAGGTCATCGAAACACGGGGAAAATAACAATAGTCGAGAAAGAAAGAAGAAAAAGCGAAGGAGAACGGCAGCGGCGAGCGCGGAGGGGGATGAAGTAGTCGAGAACCTATTCGGGGGCTTAAGTAGAATCGTCTACTAGCGGCGAAGGGTCGTGAAAACAGGGTTGCGGGGGTGGGGATCTGGGGGTGATGGTGGTGGTGAGGGTAGTAGTAGTGGTAGCATCGACGGTGGTTCTCCGGCTTTTTCTTACACGGTTTTCCAGCCTCTACCTCTATAGCGGCGTCCACCAGCGGCGTTGCCCGGCTCCACGTGGTGGTGGAGGGTGGGCCACAGCCAACGGGAGCGTACCACGAGCCACCCTTTCCTCTCGATTCCACCCCTCCGCACCCCCTCGCGGAGGATGGTATGCCACGGCCACGCCTACCCTTCGGAATCACCTCTACCTCGTCGACGTCACGACTTATCACCCTCTCAGCGATGGTGGTGGCCGCCGCACGGGGGTTGCCAGTCGGCCCGGCGCGCGGCGGAACGCTCGAAGAAGAGGAACCAACGCGAACGGAGAAGGAAAAAAAATAATGAAATGAACATCCGCGGCTTTTCAAGAGTGGGGAATCCCGGAATTATTATAAGAGTTTCGCACAGGGGTGCGAGAGAGGAGCGAACCTCTGCCCCGACTTATATAAATTGAAGCCAGATTCGGCCGCTCCACCCGCCAACCCCTTATTCCGAAGGGGGAAAGATTCGTTTTGTACCGGAGGCGGATAATTATTCATTCATCTAACCGCCTCGGAATGGGATATCAAAGTTTCAGAATGGGCGAATAATAAGGTTTTCGAGCGCAAACTGTTTTTCCAGCCTCCGTACCCGGTAATTAATTGACCCCCCGGATCGTTTCTCTCGCTCGCGCGACGATGCCTGGCCGTTTATGAGATTAGCAATCGATTCTACTGAACATGTAGATCTTCGTAGACTCAATTCATGCACGGTGACAGTATCCCGCTAAAATCCAAAAATTTAGATATGTTCAATTAATCGAGTTGACAGATGTGAACGAAACACGTGGCAGTCGCTTGAGTGCGACAAAGTTACATTTCTCGAATAATTGACAAAGACGATACACTTGTGCTTTGCTAGTCTGCCCTAACTGGTCTCGAAATTATCTCTGGCTTTCGCTTTGCGCGAGCGCTCAAGCTCCGATCAGCATCGACAGAATATTTCGCAGTCGGTTTAATAACGTTCAAGTTTCTGGCCACACGGCGGCCCAATAAGAAGAACGCGATCGTTAAATATTTCTTTCTTCCGGCGAATTTGCTGAATCCATAACCAACGAGCCTCAATTAACCTTTGCAATTAATATACTGGTTAGGGGGAGGGGCCAGTGTCAACGGGATGGAAGCTACGAGCCTCCCGCTCCACACCCTTTCGCGATATTACCCTAATTTGCATCTTTGAACTTTCCTAGAGTCGTGCCGGGAACTTCTTTGCGCTCCGTCGCCGGAATAATGCTAATAAGGGGGCCGGCTCTTACAAATTGATATTTAAGCGGTAAGTTCTACAACCGATGAGCCGCCGGGAAACCGGGATCAAATTGTTCCCGCGAACATGTAAAGTAGCAGCGATAATCCCGGCGACTCGCACGAAGTTCAATATTCACGTAACAGGGACAATCTGTTTCGCGAAGGGACGGGACCGAGGAAGATGAAAGTCCTGGAAACGAAAATAAAAATAGCTGTCGATTCGACACGTTTTTCACGGCGCGCAACAATCTCGCCGAATATCGTGAAAGGGAGGGAAGTCGGAATAAGAGGGAAGCGAACGGGGCTCTCCTCGTCTACAGCTAGGATAATCGTGGGGTGGCTAAGTAATAATATTATTCTGATAGGGGGCAGTTATAAGCATATGACGCCACGGACTTACGTCTTTCATCCTATAAAAGTCTACCCCCACTCGTACGTGTGTATCTCTCCCGTCGACGACGTTCAACACATCGGACGGACAATCATACGCCTGTGTCGCGTTTATTGTTGTACACATTCGATATGAGGAATCGCGCGTGAAATCGGCTTTATTAGACGCGTCCACCCCTCAATAACGCAGCATTAACTACACGTATCGACTTCTATACGTCGTTCTAATAACTCGTTATTGCTGCGCCATAACTGGAGCGAAATCGAACGGATTTCTATCGATGATGGAAATGTTACGGCCGATCCCCACGAATGCCTCGTAATTGTATTCGCTAAAACCGATCAAGGTGTTGAAGAAACAGCAATAAAAACGTACAGATAAAACAGTTTTTACTAGTGATCACATCACAAGAAAATCAGAGAAGTTTTTCAACCACAAATGAAATGGAGTAACACTGTGGTTTCTGCAACACGGTCGACAAAATGCAATAAAACTATTCCTAACGTTCTTCTCCCGTGGGTTTCCATTTCCTTAAATTATTCAACCGAAACGCGCGCCCCTTAAATATTCACGAGTGCAAATTTATCCCATTAGTTCGGATCATTAGGGGGCGGGTTTTAATTGTCTTCATACATCCGGGACCGGCGGACTCGCGTCGACGTATTTATTTTTTCGGTAACAAACGATCGAAGGCGTAGAGAACTGTGAAACCGAGCGCAGCCTCGCGCGAGAAAGACGTATCGAGTGAGTAAGTTGTTATAGAGGTGGGTGGGTATATAAATTGTCACCTAGCAGTCGCACGTAGGGGCTGTCGCTACGGGCTCGAGATTGCTTTGTTTGGGATAAAGAACGGTGGGAGAGGAAGTCGGTGTAGAAGGATAATAAAGAAGAAAAGCGGCGGAGAGAGAGCGAGCAGGCGGAGGGTGGAGGGATGCGAGGGGAAAAATCCGATATCTCGGTGAAATGAGAAGTTCCCCGCTATATCGATGTACATACCCTCGTATACACATCCTCAAGAAGAATTCACAACTTCTTTCGCTCTCTGCGTTCCTCCAAAGCCGTGCTCGCTGGATCATCTTGGCACGTAACCCAGGAGGATAGAACCCAATCATCGAGAAGATAAATAACGATTGAAATTCCCTATGTTTTATGTGGTTAACAGCTGCACGGTTCCTTCCCGAAGACGGAATTTCCACCTTCGATTTGACCACACAGCGGCGCACTGAAATAATCATATATCCTTGTATGCGTTCGTGATTTCTGATTCCAGGTTTTTCACCATTTTTAGGAAACTTCAATCATTATTTTCTGCTAGTGTCTAATAGCCTAGTAGTCTTTGCAAATGTGTGAAATAAAATTGTTCACAGTGTCTACGAACCAGACTTGTGCAGAATTACAATTGAATTACTACCACAATTATAATTACAAAGTAATTGGATTAAATTGTAATTCAATTATGTTGTAATTTATAATTCAGATCTTCATTCAATTAAATTACAATGTAATTCGTAATTGCAATGGAGCACAATTATAAAATACATTGTAATTGAATTAAATTGTAATTCAATTATGTTGTAATTTATAATTCAGATCTTCAGTCAATTAAATTACAATGGAGCACAATTATAAAATACATTGTAATTGAATTATGAAAAATAAAGTAATAGGCAAGAAGAGGTTGAAAAATCCATGTAAAGGTTTCAAACAGAAGGAATTTATTACTTCAAAAATCCTTCTGGCAATCGTCATTTTAGTCAAAAAGGAACCTATTTTCAAAATTTCATCAAATTCTGAGAATGGACGTAAACGGAAACACAGCCCATGAAATACTGTTCTCGAAATAATTGTGAATATTTCGAGATGAAATAATTGTTCTCGGCTCGGATACATCGTTGTGAACACCACACATTGACTCGACAACCGCGTCTCTTTCTTTCCAATACGCTTTTCTTCGTTGAGTTCGAAACTTTCATCGTCGATTACACCACTAAATACAGTTGAAATTATATCGTGTTTGGTACCATTTTGCATTAGAAAAATGCCACGAATATGTTGGCGAAAGTTCCATAAAATAATAATGAAAAATAAAGAAGATTAAATATTGGTGTTACATTGTGAAAAAATGATGCCACTGCGGGAATACTGTCCGTGCAGAACACGACTGTTCGACAGTAAACCCGCGGTTACTGTATATAAAAGAAAAATATAAAAATATATCGAAGGTTCTTCCAAATTCTAGGCTATAATTTGGAGAGCTGTATTTTTATTATATTATATTTCAATTACACATTGTATTTCAATTACACTGTAATTCAATTATATTGTATTTCAATTATATTGTATTTCAAGTATATTGTATTTCAATTATACCGTAATTCAATTATAAATTGCATTTCAATTATATTGTATTTCAATTACAAATCTGATTAAAATACTTAGTAATTGAATTACGTTGTATTTGAATTATATAGTAATTCATTTACGACGTAATTGAATTACTATTAATTGAAATACAATGTAATTCAATTACGTAATTGAATTACAATGTAATTGAATTAGCACAACTCTGCTACGAACGATGAAGAATCAGTAAAAAATTTATTCAATCGTGATGACTAGACTGCGGATTTTACGCATTTATGACAAAAATGGGTATTTGTAATTTAAAATAGTGGACATTTTAAAAATATTTAAGGACATCTACGTATTAGTTTCAGCTTAATAGCATAATTAAAAGAAGAATACAATTTTTATTTGGCTTCTGTGTCCTGCAATCAATGCAAACATTTTTTATTTTGCATAAAGATCCGCAGTATAGTGATGAGGAACGAATAAGGCGTATCGACAAGGCGAACCGTTCTCCAGAAACGTGCTCCGCCCCATAGCCGACCACATCGAGATCAAACAACGCGTCCATGGCTTTCGAAAAGCGTCTTATTCAGCAAAGTACCATTCCGCAAAGTCCATTGCAGCGTGCGGGGCTCGCTGCGAGCAATAATGCAGATTTATTTAAAAAGTCGCAGGTGTTGTGTCGCGCGACGACTCGCACGTCGGCTACATACGTTACAAGTCCGCGGGAAAGGAGTGTCGTATTCGGCGGTCACGTATGTCGTTCAGAAGCGAATGTAACGGAGGTGAAAAAAAGGAAAGCCGGCCGTTCCGCCGTTCGCCGAGCTGTTCTGAAAAGATCGACGCGGCAAAGGGTGAGAAAACAATTTCCAGCCCGCTCGTGCCCGGCCTTCGAAACGGCGCCGCGGCGCTCGACGACGCTCATAGACACGTTCCGTGGCGATTTCGCAACGACGCGCCTCACGGGGCTTGTGCGGAACCTTGCGAAACGTTGCGGAGCTGTGCGATACCTTGCAAAGCGTTCCGAGGCGGTGCAAAGCGAGGTCCGCCAGTCAAAAAGCCGCTCGAGCTGCCTTTAAAAAAGCTTCGCGCGTTCGCGAGCATAGTTCAGGCTGCGAATCGGCACCACTGCGAATGCTTTTCCCAGTCCCGTCGTGTTTTCAACCCCCACACCCTCCGAACGTGCGCCTTGCCGACTCTTTTATGAAACGATCCAGGACGGATTAAATTTTTGAATTATTTACAACGCTCCGCTCCGTGCCCGCCCTTAAAATCGCTCGCGAAACTATTCTCCGGTGATGATTGCACATTTCGAAACATTGCAAATGGAAAATGGGCCGCTGCTTTTTCTGAATTTCTATCTAACGTCTCTTTTCACGCTTTACGATCCAAACAGCTCTTGCAATTACGAGCGTATTCAAGCAGCAGTTTCTAGTTTCGCTGGCATTGATTAAATAATTTTGATTCCATTAGAATTTTGAGAGTCGGTAATCGGCACTTGACGTGTCGAACAAATTCGAAAAATATCGCGACCGCAATCGTAAAGTTTGATCCGCAGCTAATAAACCGTCCCGAGTTAGCTAAAATCAAAGTCAAATAGAACGGTAGATCCGCGTGCCGGTGCCCGGAAACTTTCATAATTAATCGCAGCGCATCATAATTTGCGCATTAGAAACAGGCATCGAGCGGTCCCGATTTCGTATTAATCTAGCAGGCGAAGTCGCCCCGCTGGCAGTTTGTACTCGTCCGAGGAAAATGAACGGTGAAATTACAGGCTGTCCATTCTAACGGGGGTGTATCAAGGCGCCGCCGTTGCAAATTGTTTCGCCCGCCAGGAACCTTTCCAGTTTCCGCTTGCTGCGGGATGTGTGTGTCCCGTGTGACACTTGAACTCTCGGCTACACGCACACACTAACGCTCTTAAATATTCGGACACATCGTACAATCATACAGTAATAACACAGAAATGTTAATACTCTTTACTATTAAAATAGATTCTAGATTTCGTTTCTACGCTAAATCCAACAAAGATATAATGAAACCAAAATTGGAAAGATAAAACTTATTATAACAACTATTCCTTTCATCCTCCTGCCTTCTTCTAACGAAAATCAATTTGTAATCAATGATATCAATAAATTAATTACAAATGCTTAGGACCACAGAAGGTTAAACGGCGCACAATGGAGTATTTGGCCCGAAAAGCTGGCCAAAACTATTGCAACGTTATTTATGGTCTCAAGGTCATAATATTATATATCGTTGAATTCTTCTTAAGATCAGCTACAACATTATGAAATAAAAAATACATTTTAACATTTAAAAAATCAAAGTGACCTTGATTAATTGTTGTGAAAAAGTATTTTCGAAATTTTATATATCGAAGTTTGTAGATGTCGGAATACTGTTCAACTTTTGTTCAAACCATTTTTTCAAACAAAATTATTTTATTTGCTTTTATTACGCTAAGAGTTCTTGTGAATGAAATAATGCCAGTATATTCTGCAATTCAAAGAATGTGTAAGATAGAAACTTTGCAAACAAATTTATAATTCTATATAAATATATTTTTGTTTATATTATTTTATTTAACGTATTACATTAATCCTTACTCATCTATTTCTGAATCGTCTTCTATGTCTCTACAACTTGTATTAGATTCTTGTTCCTCTGAAATTAAAAGTTGTAATGTTTCGGGTGAAAACAGTTTTCCTTTTTTATGAAATTTTTTTCGGGAGCCAGATATGAATGGGTCCGATGATAGTAAGTCTATTCAAAGCGGCCCGATTTGCATGCCGCACGAGAAAGTGCGGCGGGCCGCGGGTTGCTCATCCTTGGTCTACATCAGGGATGTCCAACTTGTGGCGCATCCGCCAAACGTGGCGCATTGGATGATTAGAATTGGCGCATTGCAACTTTGCGGCTACTTATTCTTTTGAAGTAGGCGCCATAACTGAATCTATCTTCATATATTTACAACACCTGAGTGATCTCAGTTCATACAGTCTTCTTACTCATCAGTTCGTCGCAATTTTTTGACAATTTACAATTTTAGGATGTGAATTGCGGGATTCATGACACAGATCGCCCTCTCGCCCAAGAGATCGTTTATCACCGTTGTAGATCGGTGCTCCAATAAATGTGTGTCTTTTGAACTGGCGTAAACGAATTAATTTAGTTGAGTGATTGAGTTATCGCTTTACCTCTTCTAAGCGAAGTAGATCCTACCACCATTCCTTTTTCCAACCCCAGCAATGAACGTAAGAAGGTAGAAAAAGTGCTTCAGTAGAAAGGCGCATCTGAACTCGTATAACAAAAAAAGTAACGCATAGTATGTAAAAGGTTGGCCACCCCAGGTCTACATTGTATCGAGCGTTGCCACAAAAACCGTTTGAAAATTCGCTGGGGCGCGAACGGGCAGCCAATTTTTTTCATGTAATAAACTAGAAACCTTGGCGCGTCTAATGACACCAAAACAAGCACTTGGACGCACTTGGAAGCATAATAAAATTCTATTTGAATTCTTTGAATTCTGATGTACATCACTGAATTATTGGTCAGTTTTTAACAGCACTAATCTCAAAAACACAAGTAAAAAAGCGCATAATTTTTAAATGAAAGTAAAGTACATACTTACTTAAAAAACATCTGTAAAGGGAAAAGTTGGCATTCATTTCCGTGCGGTGTAGAAAAATCATTAACGAGCGCACAGGAATACAGAGACTAGTTGAGAGAAACAGGACTACGAAAACTCTCCATCTTTGATGAAGCATAACACTTCATCAGGGAATAAAATTTAAAAAAAAGGTATTGCAATATCATTCTGTATATATTTAACTATCTCAAAATGCAAAAATTTTATATTGTAGACAAAATTTTTGAATTGACTTTTGGCCAGCTTTTGGGGCCAAATACTCCACTGTGCGGCGTAGGGTAGAAACGATCCGGATACTTTTGTACAGTGATGTACCCTGAAGAGCGATCGAGTGTCGGAAGGAGATGGCAAAGAGAGAAACGAGAGAGCGAGAAGGGTAGATAGAGAGGATAGTACACAAAAGGAGAGAAAGAGAACGGGAGAGAGACAGAGCAGAAGGGTTCGTGTTAATTAATAGCACGTCACACGCGTTGCCCAGCTAAAATCTGTCTCCGCCTCTGGCTTCAGCGTAATGTTTCCCGTTTCTCTCTCGCTCCCTGTCTTTCGACCTCTTCCGTCCTTTCTATCCCCGCGTTCCTTCGTCGTTCTCCGGCTCCGTTCCTCTTCGGGCCGCGTTTCCACGACGCGATGCGAAGCGACACAAGCGGGTTCACACTTGCCCCCGCCCGTGTGTGTACACACGAGCCGGGCGCGCAACCAGGTACGAACAACCGGCGCTGTTCTTGCCATTTCGGCATCGTTTGACACACGCGAAGGATTATATGCGTTCCCGCTTTACGTGTTTCATTATGCAACTTTCCGCGCGCGAAATTAATTACGCTGTCACCGCTCGAGAGCCGCGTTACCCCGTTACTTACGCCGTTACAAAGGGGAACAGCTCGTAAACGAGTCGAGAGAGTTTAATCGATGATGCGCCCCCCTTTCTGCGGGACAGGCACAGGCCTCGCGACCCGGTCAGTTCGTGATTCGACTTTTACACCACCGTTCCCGGAAGCCCAGCTTCCCCTTGATCGATACATGTTTCTGATGAAGGTGGGACACCACGCCACGAAGAATTTACGGGGGTGGAGTAAGTGGAGACCTTGGTGCGAGAACCAGGCTAAGGTGAAATGCCCTATGCCTGGACAGCATGTTTTTCTATTTTAAATTATATCACTTTAAATAAACACAAACAATTTCTTAAGAGTTTTAACATACAGTTCAGAGTTTGTAAAGTAATTTAAAATAAAAAAATCATTGTTTAGGTTAATATCTTAATTGTATTAACAAGAATAATTCAAACCTATAGTTGGACATATTAAATCCAATCTAAGCTAGTACCTGGACAGAAGTAAAGCCTATATCGGGATAAATTCAATTTACGAGTTGATCGAGCGAACATAACCTAAAACGTTGGTTGGTGGCGCTGTTGCGCATGACGAATAGAAGATGCTTTGCGTAATATGTAGTATTCTTATCATAGATTATAGTATTGTATTATTTAACCAAATATATATTTATTTTCATTTACTGTTTTAATAAAACTTGTCATAATACAACTTTTAAGGTTAGGTAGTAATACTGACAGATTTAAGATGTAAACATAAAATATTATTAACGTCACAACCTGAATACATTTTCTACATACGTTATTCAAGCTAATAGAAGACTAATTATACGTACATGTAGTTAAATAATTTGCAAACAATGCATTGATTTTATTCACAAACACGTGTCCGGCTTCAAGCGTAAGCACATTGCGTATAAGCTTAAAGTGGGGCAGCTACTGTCATCGCGTCCCAATATGGAGTACTTATATTTGAAAACAGTCCTAATCTTGGACATCTAATATTTGGATTAATAATTATTATTTACGTTAAGTTTGATTGCCAATTTATTTTAAAATATCAATATTATTATGCGTGATAATTATTTTTTGTCTGAGGGCTTAAATTATATCTTTTTTTCTAACAAAAGTTCGAACTATAAATGCACATGATTCGCATGTAAATAGACTATTTTGTATACTGTTTTCAGATGAACTTTGAATTCATTTTTAAATTTCAATTAATGTCTTAATGAAATAATATTCACACCTACTTGTAGCTAAGGCCTCAGAACATATAATATAATTATTTAATCTCTTAATTACTGATTTTACTATGAAAATTCAATTGTCCAGATTTAGGTATCACTTTTGGACTGTCCAAACTTAGGGCACTTCACCTTAGTCCATTTTTCAGTGAAATATTACGTTGTCCCAAAAGTTTCTTTCGGAAACACAAAATCGGAGACAGGTTCATAATTTAAATAATTGCTTGATAAGACGTATAAAATCGTTCAATTTGTATCGGTAGCTTTAGCATTAACGTCGCTTGTTTTATTTTATGGTTACATTGCTTCGAATTTCTTTGTCGATAACGTTGTTATGCAAGAGACAAAGAAAATTGATATCTACAAAATGTAATTTCATCGCGAGAGTCTGATTCGCTGTTATAGTGAAAGTGGTTAATACCGTAAAATTGCTATTTGACTTGAAACGATCGTATTCCATATTCCGGCGTGTCGTCTTGAAGCGTTCGTCGGTCTCGTTTCAAAATAAGCAGCGCTCGTTCCCGAGTAAATTAATAAAACTACAGACGAGCGATATCGCAGTATACACAGCAGTTTAATTAACCTCTGCGGCTCACTCGTTCGCTTAATATTTTGCGTTCGCGGAACAGCGAAGCGGGGAGGAATTAATTAAACACAGGAAGAACCGGGGAGCAACTATGAGTCGCGTCCGCCGGTTAGTCTCTCGTTAGAGGGAGGAGGGTTGTGGACGAGTCCTGAGGGGGGAGTGAGATTTAAAATGCGGTTTTTCTGCCAATTACACGCAATATCGGGTAAGCGAGAACCGACCGCGATGGATACAGGACGGGGGGGCCAAGTGCTAGGATGATGCGGTCCGCAGGCCTTTATCGAGCAGGACACGAACGGGGATTCTGTGGTCCATTCACAGCATCCGCGTTGACGCTTTGATCATTTGTTTCATGGCGGGCGATGAAAGCGTCGGATGAAGGCGATGACAGCTAATGCGCTGCGAGGGGCTTGCCGCGGTGTTTTCACGGCGGTCAAATTCGAGTTTCCCTCTGTGTCTTTCTCTCTTCTTCCTTCCTCTCCGCCCCCCGCCGGACACGTTCCGCACACGTTCCGCTTCGGCCCCGCGACTTTAAATGACATTGGCCCGAGCCCCTTCCCCCGGAGCGACAAAAACGCACCGCGTGTCCACGATTGTCGTTGACACGTCCATTAGAGAGAAAATAATATCGGCGAGTGCGAACAAACCGCGGGGCACATGGAACCACGCGGGCTTTTTTCTCCTTACGCGATCGCTGCTCCTCTTTGCGCGTCCATCGCAACGCATTCCGATTAGATTCAGAAATGTGACGGCATTTCCGAACAGTTTATCTACCGGAAGCCTATTCACCCTCTACATGTAGCCCGAGGTTCTTTTTTTATGTATTGGGCTGGGGAATAAGTTCGTAGCGTTTCATGTTTTCTTTTATTCTACAACGATTTTTTTGTTAAATGAGAGATTCATGTCGATCGTAAAGTAAACTTGGAATAATGTTCTCGGCGCCAGGTTCGATCAGACATGAATCTCTCATTTATCTGGCGAAAAAATTTACAGAGTTTGAGAAGGCCTAGTTTCGACCGCGACGCAAGATGGTTAAATAGTCGAACAACTTTCTCGCAACTGAACTTACTGAACTTACTGAACTGTCACCAATTAGTATATTAATAAAAAAAACTGATCGGACCTGGCGCCGAGAACATTATTCCAGATTTTTTTGTTGTTTGGCAAAGTGTTGTACATTCTTCAGGCTTAGAAATGGAATATCCAGGAGTCAAAAATCAACATTTTCGACACATGTTGAGAAGCAATTTGAAGGCGATTTTCTTCGTTGTTTTCGGTAAGCTCGTGAGGCACCCAAGCTCCCAATTTTTAGACAAATCCCATCGAATGAAGATGGTTGAGAATGGTCTTATGATCGCAGTTCATTTTCTCCGCTAATTCTTGTTGGCCTCGATGAAAAACGAAGGAAAGCAGGTGTCGAAAATGTTGATTTTTGCCTCCTGGATATTCCATTTCTAAGCCTGAAAAATAATAAAATATTAAATTATTCGAAACAACGATTATCACAGTTTTGTACAGCAGAAAGAGCTCTTTCGATTGATGTACAACACTTTGCCAAAGAACAAAGAAATCGTTGTAGAATAAAAGAAAACATAACGCTACGAACTTGTTCCCCAACCCAATATAAGATGTATTTATAAAGGTCGCATTTAATTACAGTATTTTAGGTCCATACTTTTATGTACATGCATATATGGGTAACATTTATATTTTACAATAAAAAGTACAGCTTTAGAAATACGAATAGAAATGAACACTTTGTGTTTCGCGAGCCACGAGCCAGTTTCTGCGGCTCGCGAGCCACTTGCGGCTCTTTGGATGTTTTTTCTTATGAATAAATAGATTAGTTTTTTTTTATCAAATAACTTTATTTATGCGAGTACTATTTATTGTTGGCAAGAAAATATTTTGTGGCTCTTTAAAAACTTTGAAATTTTGTAAATTGTAATTTTTGACTCTTCCGACTCAAAAGGTTGCCGACCCCTGTACTAGATCGAACTTTGCATGGCAGTCAACATGTTGATTAATAACTAGATTGACGGATCTCTATGCAAAATAAAAATGCTCTGCATTAATTGTGGGCAGCAGGAATAACATAAAAAATGATTTCATCCCTTAACGACTTTCTTATATTAAGGATGTTCTGGAGGTATATAAAAACGCAACAAAATTTTTGAAAATTTGACAAGATATAATTCTTACTAAATTAATGCAATTACCAAAGTTTGGGTTCGATTCGCTGCACCGTTTAAGAATTATAGCAACTTAAATTTTGCACATTTTAACACGTCTTCTTATGGAGAATTTATAAAATTCCACTTCAAACCCTATTTTAACCTTGAGAAAACGCAACTAGAAACTCCAGTTTTTTTTATATGTAGTAAAAATTATGTGATTAATTATGTTCAAAATTTATTAGGATTCACTAAACAGTTACAGAGCAAAAAAATTATAAACTGTTACAAAACGTCAAATTTATCGTGTTGTCTCTCACTAGCATGGAAACGCGACAAGTGTAGACCACTGAATATAGCTACAGAGGGTACAGTATTGCCACTATATTGATGGATTTCGAATTTCTTGTATTTTTGTCTCCCATTGTACCTCCAGAACATCCTTAAAAGCAACAATACAACATTCTCGAATTTTTTAAATCTTTTACTTTAAATCGTTTTATATTTCGCCCAACCAATTTCTTTATAAATACATAAAGATCCGCAGTATACCCATCAGTAATTCCATTACATTCAGTCAGTTTATAATACATCAACTCCGAATATACTTAATTGATTATTAATTTAATTCTTTCTCCGAGATGATTATTTAAAAATGAGGCCAAATTCACACAAAAAATGTATATATTATAAATTATACATTATATATTAACCCAACCAATTTCTACATACATGCATAAAGATCCGCAGTCTATTGCTAACTAACAACCAACCGAACTTTACCAACGATTAAACCCGGGGGGTATAAATTTCTATCGAACAGTATCGAAGAAACCTGCGATTCCAACGCGACCCCTTTCACGCGCCATCCACTCTTAAAATCCGTCCGAGAACTAGGCGGACGGTCTCCGCGCAAACCTTCCCCGGCAGGAGGATATATCGTTTCCCGGACGACAAACAATTTTCCTCGCCGCGAATCCATCGTCAATAAATTCAGCCGTGCACGCGCGCCGCAGGAGCTATTATATTCAGAAAGTAGAAAATCGGTTCGAGTCGCGGAGTCCTTCGCGCGAGTTCGTCGGGGGTGGAGTGAGGGCGATAGGTGCGGGAGGGCGTGGGGATGAAGAAAATCGTAGAATCAAATATCCGGTGTGCTTTCACGGTACGCTTCCCTAATTTGTATTGCGTATGGCAGCGGTGCCGGGATATTAGGGGCAGTTATCGCAACGTATTGCTCCTAATCGTTCCACCGTGGCGGTGTGGAGCTACTGAGGGCGGCGGATAGAGAGGCGAGCGTGAAACAGAGAGACCGTACGGTGGTGCGGAGGGGTTGGAGTGTGGGCGGCAGGGAGAGCAAAATGGAAAGAAGGAGAAAGGAAAGGGTGCGTCGAGGGGCGAGCTCTCTCGCGAAAGAGAGACGAAAAGTGAGGGTGTGCACCGGTCGTCTAGAACGAGATGGAACAAGGGTGGTCTGGAGAGAGAATGAGAGAGAGAGAGAGAAAAGGGGGCAGACCGGAGGGGGTGAAAAGTGGAGACGAAAGGCAGAGCGAGACAGAGAAAGAGAACGATCGGGGAACAGAGCGTGCACTGGTGCTTTTGACAGGCCGATGAATTGAATAATCGCAAGTCGAGTCGAGGGGGTCCGCCGAATCTCAGTCCCCAATACGTCGGCGTATTATAGATATAGATACCCGCGGCCGCGCGCGCGTTCGTGTGCGTCCCCGTGGCTCAGGGTATACACCGTACACAGGTACACCGTCGGAGCTGATCACGGATTATCAGGTTTGTGGAAACAAGCCTGCCGAGTCGAGGGTTAACGATATTATCGCGTACACCCCATGCGCATAGACACTTTGACGTTTCTCGTCGATCGGCCCTCCGCTTGTCGGCCAGCTCGCAGTTTTCACCGACGACCTCGGTCCGCGATACACCGCGATCATAAGAACGATGCTAACATCGCCAACGATACAGGAATTTGTTTGCCGTATTCGTTGGTTGTCGTTTCATCGACGAGCGATACGATTGATCCTCTATCGATGGAATTATTCGGAATTTGGAAAATTTCGATTAAGGCCTTGTCTGCGGCGAGATTCCCGTGCACCGCGTGTCTCGGAACGCTATCGTTCGATGTTCTTTTTTGTTCAAGTGGGACTTTAAAAGAGGTATGTTTCATTTGTCAGATTCGGATTCTATTCACTGGCTCTTGTGCGGATTATCTGTAGCCACGAGAATAACTGTGGAATCAAATACAGCGGGTGCTGAAATTATTAGGGCGGCTGTGCGACTAATGTATTTTCATCACGAACAATTTTAATTAACTCCAACAGGAAGAAGAGACTACACGCGAAAACTATGTACAAACTAAATTCTTATCACTCGATAAAATAGCCTGTGTAAATCGTAGTGGAGAATTTACGTAGGATGTATGCAATCATTTTGAAATTGTTAATTTACGGTTATTACCGCGTTAAGATTAAAACTTTTGAACCAGGAAATAGCAAAGAAGCTGACTAAATTGAAATTTGATTTTATAACTCGGACATACAGTGGTGTACAAAGTATTCGTACACTTTTTAAAAACTAATAACATTTTTATAATTGTACCAAACAACCTGATTTTTTATAATCAATTAGAAGCATTGGTTTACGAAATGATATACAAAAAAGATTTTCCAAAAATGATAATTCACAAGGTTAAATGCAAAAATAAACAAGGCATTTTTTAAAACTTTTTTATTTGGGTCCTTAATGAAAATTTAAAATGTATGTTTTGCAGATCTATGTTAGTCATACACATGTTGAAAATTTCATTGATATCGATTAACACGCACACGAGCTACAAGCGGTTAAAAATTGAGAAAATCGTAGCTTTCCACGACTTTTGATCAGTTTCTGCTTAAAATCCACAGAATCGTACATCTTTCGACGCCTGTAGTTTTTTCCTGCGTCAATCGATTTCGATGAAATTTCCAACATGTGTATAAAGGACATGGATCTAGGAAACATATGTTTTAAATTTTCATTGAGGGCCCAAATAAAAAAGTTTTAAAAAAATGCCTTTTTTATTTTTGCCTGCAACCGTGTAAATTGTAATTTTTGGAAAATCTTTTTTGCATATCAGTTTGTAAACTAATGTTTCTAATTGATTATAAAAAATCAGGTCGTTTGGTACAATTATAAAAAAGTTATTAGTTTTTAAAAGGTGTACGAATACTTTGTACACCCACTGTACACGGAAAAGTTTGTGCATTAAAATTTGATAGAAACGTACGAAGAATTAATTTTCTATTTAATTTAGTGGACTCTCTGATATTAGAATTGATGTATATTTACACAAAGATTGCAATAGAGTAGTCTGGAAATAGAATTTAGCGGAATGAACAAAATTTCTCATAGTCATCTTTTACTAATTCATAACTATTGAGTGTATTGGCGAAGATCAGTCGCGTACATGTGACCACCCTGTACATACCGTACGAGTAGTGTGCATATTGTGGCCCGGAATGAAAATAAATTGGATTTGCATAATGCATTAATTCGTTGAACGCGAAGATTCGCGAATCACGCGGTTCAACAGTTCCTGAGCTCTTAGCGGGCGTCTGGCTCGCACGTGGCCTCTTCACTTCTGCCGCTTCTGTTTTGAACGTGTACCCTGCGGGAGGTACCACGATCCTATAATGCGTTGGGGCTCGATTTCTTATTGTAAGCACACGCGAGTGGGGCGAGAGGGTGATCGAGGAAGCGGATCTGCTCGCTTTGAAGTCTATCGCACGCAAACGAAAATACTATCGGATGAACCGGAGGGGATGGAACGCGTCAACCCTAACGTCTTTCGCTTAACCTACTGACCAGCATCATTAGATTGGATATTATGCATTCATGGCAACAATCAGTCTGCGAAACAGCAAACGGTGGATATGTCAGACGAATTAACACGAATTAACGAAAAACAGACCAATACTGTGCGCCTAAGACCGCACGAACGAAGTGAAAACATCCATAGAGATTGCACACGTGTCTGGTCGGCTTCCCCGATTTTACCCGAATAACGTTTCATCTCGGAGCGTGACGGATCAGACTCAAAAAAGTTTTCACTTCGGAAAAATAATAAAAATCAGAAAAGTTTTGTCATTCGATCGATATTGTGGGACACAACCCGGGGTAGTGATGGCTAGACTGCGGATGTTTATGCAATTTTCAATTTTTGTAGATGAATTTTTAAAAAGTGGAATAAAATACAATCTTATTTCCAGAGGTAGTAGCCTTTGCAGATCTAAAAAAAATCAAACTTGTAAATTCTGTCGAATTTTATATTCCACCCTTTTTTGGAGATTTTTAGAAGCCATAAATGCCACAAATATCATGCACAGTTCTTTCACATACAGGGTGGGGCAATAACTATGTCCTCTTTGAATATTGGCGTTATTTGTAATGATATGAAAAAATGTTATACACTAAAGTTACACGGTATAGAAGGGGGCATCATATTGTCACAAACATTTTTTGCGTAGGTGGAGGCATTTCAGAGATTTCAAGGTCATCTTGATTTTTTTAAATAGAATGTCCTTTTTTATGCCATAGGTCGATAGAGTATCAAATTCTGAGTATAAAAGTATTGACCGCCATATGTCCTAAACCTAATAGTTAACGAGATATTATACAAAGAAGAAAGAAAATTGGTTCGATAATATCTCGTTAACTATTAGATTTAGACCATATGGAGGTCAATACGTTTTCACTCAGAATTCGATAGACTATCGATTCGTGGTACAGAAAGTAGGTCTTTCCATTTTAAAAAATCAAGGTGACCTTGAAATCTCCTCTATGCCTCCACCCACGCTAAAATGTTTGTGTCACAATATGTACCCCTCTGTACTGTGTAAATTTCGTATATAACATTTTTTCATATTATTACGAATAACGACATTATTCAAAGTTGAATAACTTTTTTATAATTCCACCAAACGACCTGATTTTTCATAATCAATTAGAAGCATTGGGTTATTAAATGATATGCAAAAAAATTTTACAAAAATTATAATTTAGAAGGTTACATGCAAAAATAAAAAAGTCATTTTTTAAAAGTTCTTTATGCGAGCCCTTCATGAAAATTTAAAATATATGTTTTGTAGATCTATGTTAGTTATACACATACTGAAAATTTCATCGAAATCGATTGAGAATTGAGATACACACGAGCTACAAGAAAAAATTGTAAAAATAGCAGTTTTTCACGACTTTTGATCAGTTTCTGCTTAAAATCCACAGAATCCTACATCTTTCGATTTCGACGAAATTTTCAGTATGTGTATAACTTACATAGATCTACAAAACATATATTTCAACTTTCATTAAGGGACCAAATAAAAAGGTTTTAAAAAAATGCCTTTTTTATTTTTGCATGTAACCTTGTAAATGATAATTTCTGGACATTTCTTTTGCGCATCATTTAGTAAACCAATGCTTCTAATCGCTGACAAGACATCAGGTCGTTTGGTAGAATTATAAAAAAGTTATTCTGTTTTAAAGGGTGTGCGATCTACAAAACATATATTTCAACCTTCATTAAGGGACCAAATAAAAAGGTTTTAAAAAAATGCCTTTTTTATTTTTGCATGTAAGCTTGTAAATTATAATTTCTGGAAATGTCTTTTGCACATCATTTAGTAAACCAATGCTTCTAATCGCTGACAAGACATCAGGTCATTTGGTACAATTATAAAAAAGTTATTCTGTTTTAAAGGGTGTGCGATCTACAAAACATATATTTCAACTTTCATTAAGGGACCAAATAAAAAGGTTTTAAATAGTGCCTTTTTTATTTTTGCACATAACCTTGTAAATGATAATTTCTGGTAATTTCTTTTGCGCATCATTTAGTAAACCAATGCTTATAATCGCTTACAAGGCATCAGGTCATTTGGTACAATTATAAAAAAGTTATTCTGTTGTAAAGGGTGTGCGATCTACAAAACATATATTTCAACTTTCATTAAGGGACCAAATAAAAAGGTTTTAAAAAAATGCCTTTTTTATTTTTGCATGTAACCTTGTAAATGATAATTTCTGGAAATGTCTTTTGCACATCATCTAGTAAACCAATGCTTATAATCGCTTACAAGACATCAGGTCATTTGGTATAATTATAAAAAAGTTATTCTGTTTTAAAGGGTGTGCGATCTACAAAACATATATTTCAACTTTCATTAAGGGACCAAATAAAAAGGTTTTTAAAAAGTGCCTTTTTTATTTTTGCACATAACCTTGTAAATGATAATTTCTGGAAATGTCTTTTGCACATCATCTAGTAAACCAATGCTTATAATCGCTTACAAGACATCAGGTCATTTGGTACAATTATAAAAAAGTTATTCTGTTTTAAAGGGTGTGCGATCTATAAAACATATATTTCAACTTTTATTAAGGGACCACATAAAAAGGTTTTTAAAAAGTGCCTTTTTTATTTTTGCACGTAACCTTGTAAATGATAATTTCTGGTAATTTCTTTTGCGCATCATTTAGTAAACCAATGCTTATAATCGCTTACAAGACATCAGGTCGTTTGGTAGAATTATAAAAAAGTTATTCTGTTTTAAAGGGTGTGCGATCTACAAAACATATATTTCAACCTTCATTAAGGGACCAAATAAAAAGGTTTTAAAAAAATGCCTTTTTTATTTTTGCATGTAAGCTTGTAAATTATAATTTCTGGAAATGTCTTTTGCACATCATTTAGTAAACCAATGCTTCTAATCGCTGACAAGACATCAGGTCATTTGGTACAATTATAAAAAAGTTATTCTGTTTTAAAGGGTGTGCGATCTACAAAACATATATTTCAACTTTCATTAAGGGACCAAATAAAAAGGTTTTAAAAAAATGCCTTTTTTATTTTTGCATGTAACCTTGTAAATGATAATTTCTGGAAATTTCTTTTGCACATCATTTAGTAAACCAATTTTACAAAAAAAATCGCTTCTAATCGCTTGCAAGACATCAGGTCGTTTGGTACAATTATAAAAAAGTTATTCTGTTTTAAAGGGTGTGCGAACACTTTTGTGGGCCAGTGTAGTTATTGCCCCACCCTGTACATCGAGACATTATTGTATTGCGAAAGAAGGTTTATGCAGTGAGCTAATACAAGTAGAAACGGCGAAAGATGAAATCCCGAGAAAAATGTATAGGCATGCACTCTCGGCAGCAGATTCGATCCCGGTCGAAAGGGGTTGGTATGCGTGCGTGTACCGTGAAAGGCGATATGTTACAAGCAGTCAGACCACGGTTTAGGTTTAGGTAGGTACTGGCTCCTGGCTCGGCCCGGATACGTACGGAGAATGAGAATGGGTGGAAACCAGTCAGAGAGCGAGCCGAGCCGAGCCGAGGTGACTCGAGTCGAGTCGAGTCGAGCGTCTGGTGCGTTTGACGTTGATACCACGATAAGATGAAAGAGCCTCGAAGCTTATATCCGACCTATATGACTGTATTGTTGCGCACGTCTAAGCATAACGTAATGCGGTGCCGATACACGCTGATATATATTTCAGACGTGGTATTTGCTCTTTATCCGATGGGAGAGGGATAACGGACCCCTCCGGGGGATGGCTGAAGATATTCCTGGAACAGATCGGAAACAGATTCGATTGCGATCCATTTCGTGATGGATCTGGCAATTAAGGGGCTCTTCTGGTCTAAAGCGTCGTTTCGCAGGCCTTGTTCCGAGTTTGTATCTAGCAAACATCTTTAAATCTGCAGACTTTCATTTTATATTCTTCCCCATTCATAGCTGCTAATACAGCGAGGTCCGTTTAAGTGCGAACACCTGCAGTAGCGGACAAAAGTTTAAGACCGTTCTAAAGAAGACGATAACTTTTTTAATATTGTACTATACGATTTGAACTTTTTTGGGAAGCCAGAGCAATTAGTTTACTAAAGGATGTGAAAAGAAATTTTTTCAAAAATTGCAATTGATCGGAATTGTTGAAAAAATACTAAAAATTGAATTTTTTACTTTTTTATGTGGGCCTATATTGAAAACTAAAAAAAAAAGTTTTGTAGATCTGTGTCAATTAAACGTATTCTGAAAATTTCGTCAAAATCGGTCGACGTTGCAAGGAGCTACAAACGTTTAAAAATGGTAAAAATTGCAGATTTTCACGATTTTCGGAAATAAATTAAATTAAAATTAAAAAAGTTATCGTCTTCCTTAGAGCGGTCTTAAACTTGTGTCCGCTACTGTATATATCTCGGTTATTATTAGTCGTACAAAAAATCTCTACAGAATAAAGTTGTACTGTTTCAAGGGGCGAATTTGATGATGGTAAAAATTTTTTCTCAAGGTCATTTTTTTTACAAGATTTCAAGGTCATTGATATTTTTTTAAATGGAATGAGGTATTTTTTAATACATCAATCGATGCAGCTGGACATTCGTTATAAAAAAAGTACTAACCCATGTATGTCGAAAAGTTAGTAGTTCGAGAGATATTTCAATTTAAATAACTCTAAAATACCATTACTGTCGTATTAAGACGTTACACTAGTATGGTATTTTAGAGTTATTTAAATTGAAATATCTCTCGAACTACTAACTTTTCGACATACATGGGTTAGTACTTTTTTTATAACGAATGTCCAGCTGCATCGATCGATGTATTAAAAAATACCTCATTCCATTTAAAAAAAATATCAATGACCTTGAAATCTTGTAAAAAAATGACCTTGAGAAAAAATTTTTACCATCATCAAATTCGCCCCTTGAAACAGTACAACTTTATTCTGTAGAGATTTTTTGTACGACTAGTAATAACCGAGATATATAGGTGTTCGTACTTAAACGGACCTCCCTGTATAGTATTATCATCCATACTGCTGAATCCTGATTGATACGGGTCACCGTCGTGTCAAATCTTTGCCTTTCTCGTGCGATAAATACTATTATGAACTCCGCAATAATCGTTCTGTACACCCCGTAATACGAACGCGTATGAACAACGCGAAAAGTCATTTAGAAACTCGACGGTGAATTTGTGTGTACCTCAGACGAACCAGGCGTCAGCGAAAAGCTAAATTAATTTGTTCAAATATTTCTTTACGCTACTCCAGCACTGTAATAAGCTCAGGTAAAATTTTATGTTGAATTTAATTAAATAGTTGCCTTTCCACTACGCGTTTACCGTTGTCAAGGGACCAAAGAACAAAGTCTGTGACGTGTTTGATAACCAGGCTCGCAACAGTTACTTCCGTGTTCATGATTTCCCAGCGGGAGAAAAAATTACAGAGGGTGTCCCGGTAATCATAACGCATAAAAACGAGATCTGTTGAGTGAAAGTTCAATGTTAAATCTTCATCGTTCATCCGATTCGATGTTACAAGGCAGGGGTTGAGAAATCTCTTAATCGCTTGTGAAAAAGGTTCATTAGCCAATTGCGAGTTTCGAGGCGAAGATAATAACCGCGTTAGCATCCGGAGGGTGATCGATCCGGAGCTCGAGTTACAATAAAGTTTTGCCGTTTGTCAGTTCGAGGGCCGACAATTCGCGCAGAGATACGCGGTGGAACAAGAGGAACATCGTCTCGCGGAGGGAGATCCATCGGCGAATCGCATTTAACCGGCATTTAATAGGACCACGGAACATTGGTTAAACAAGCAGAGACGAGACCGGCCGGGCGTAACGTTACGCAGGTGGGCAAAACGATACCGAACGAAACCGAGAAAAAAAAAGCAACGAGCGGGGAAAAAATAAAAAAGGGCGGACGATACGCAAGCGCGAGGCATTGCATTGTAGAATTGCGCGTATACCTAACGTCCGATTCACCTGTTTTCCGGCGTTTCGCCGATTGGCTGCCGTAGAGCCGTGTTGTTTCGTTCCTTCGTTTTTCATTCGGCCGGTCGAAGCGAAAGAGAGAAAGAGCGTGGGCGGTTCGTTTATTTAAACTGCAGGTGCCAGTGGAAAAATGCAGTCTCCGGCACAGCGAACCATCCCCGCAACGCGTTCCCACACAGAGCAACGGACGTACACAATCGTAGAGCCGGCTTGTGCAGGTACGAGCACGGGAAACGTAGAAAGAGGGACATACACATCGATGCAGCCTGCGGCTGACGAGCGACCGAACAACAAACGCCACCAGGAAAACGTGGAACCGCGGCTGATTGCGGCTTGAAAATCAAGCCAAACCCATTGTCGGGACGTTCTATTAGTTTTCCATTTACCCGTGACTCTGCCCCGCTCTCGTCCTGTCAATCTATCCGGCTCTTTTTTTTCTGTATCATCTTAATCCCCTCATTTGAATCGCAAGAGTATCGTTCCGCTGAAAATCCCCGAGGTAAATGGCCCTGTTCACGCGCCACGCCACGGGTCTAACCGGTTGCCGTGTTAGTTTTAGCAAACAGTTACGAATAAATATTTCATTTTAAAGTATTTCCGTTCTTCGTTCGATCATTATCGGTTTGTCTTCGATGTTCGGTCACGTGTTTAACAGTGTGAACGTTGAAATAGTCAGAAAATGTTTTTTTAAATGACTAAACTTTAATACAACAGACTCTTTTAATATTTAATTGAATAGACTCTTAATAGAATTACGTAATAAAGATGGTAACTGTTGAAAGACTTAGCTGTCTGGACGTTATGAAACATCGAACAGGTGCAATCAAAAAGCCATCGAAATAATATCTTATGGAAGTGTTCGGTTCACACGAGATCTAGAAACTGGCCATTTTCTATCCTCGTTCGCCCCGGGACGTTCCAGTTCCTGAACTGCCGGCCATTTCGAACCGGTACGATCGGAAGAATCATCTGCAACGGATTACAAGTAACATCCGCTGATAATGGTCCGATCGGGACTGCCCCTTGGAGTATCTTGAAGGACCCCACGGACGAGATGTTTCATGGGAAGGTCAAACGTACGGTATTATAGTTGCTATCTATCTTCGCGTATGTATGTCGCATGGCAGTCAGAAACACTCGTCCAGAAACGTCACCCGCACGCCAGGTCTATAAAGGATTTCTATGGATTGGTCGCGTGCCACCAAGTGTATGGCCCGACGAGATGTATGCAAGTAAGAACCGCTGTCTGCGTTTAATCTGCCAACGATTACATTCTGGATTGATGTAAGTGGGCCCCTTTCACCGATCGTACACCATACTATCGACCAAATCACTGTCATCGATAAGTACCGGCGCATGACTGAGGCAGATCAATAGTTACAATGGCCATCGGGACTCCCGTTGATGATATTAGCTGTGCGAATTAATTCGTGGCCCTCGCAATCAATTGCGACTTTATTTTGAAATCCAATCTTTTATTCCCCCATGCCATATCAGCGATTCATTTGTTATAAAATTGAGCAAACGCATAGAAACTTGTCAATAAGTTGAAGAAGAAAGGGCTACGAATTCATTCGAACACCTAACAGATCCAGCTAGAGAGATGATTTGTCTTTCTCTTGAAATTCTGTAAGAGCGTAAAATCCGTCTACTTATAATGTTACTAATTGAACGTTCTTAAGGATGTTCTGGAGATACAATGGGAGACAAAAGTACAAGAAATTCGAAATCCATCAATATATTGGCAATGAAAGCCATTCATGAGTAAATTTTTCTTTTTGAGTGTATTTTTTTTGGAGTTTCTGGTTGCGTTTTTTCAACGTTTAAGGGGGATCTGTACCCTCGGATTTTGGGGTATTTATCAATGTTATCAACCTCTGTGCAGAAAAAAAGTTTGGTAACATTGATAAACACGCAACTGCATAATGAACACGAGATGGAGTTGCTTGCTATTTCCATATTCTATTCATCTTGTCGCGAATGCCGTTATACAGGGCAGGTCGCACTAATATTAGTGCCACCGATGAGAATATGTACCTCGTCTGTGTCAGTTTTGCTATGATTCCACATTGACAGCAGTGAAATGTTGCACAATATCGCAGCACTGATTGACAGTCCTTCTGACTAGGCACCATCTCGTGTAAACTAACTGAAATGAAATTGGCTCTAGATTGGCTCTACATCAGAGATAACCTCTGTCTTCATGAACGTAATATGGGGAAATCTCTGCTAATGTGAATGAAATCACGCGCGGCGATTTTTTGTCCTTATACGAGCATATTTTGAGCTACACAAAGGCTCATTTGATAGAGGAAGGTTCATCACGGCGCGCTCTGCTCATCATATCAGTCAGAAAAATCTCTTTGAGACAGGAAAATACATTGAAATCTGCGGTTATTTTTCTAGATTTTTTCTCTACTTTGGGCACTCATATTATTAGATATAAACATAATCTCGTTAAATCAATAGCAGAGCGCGCCGGATTTAACCTTCCTCTATAGAATGAGTCCTCACCCAGTCCAAAATCCGCTCAAATAAGGACAAAAAATCACCGCGCGTAAACCCATGTTTCGACCCAAAATCTAATAAGATTCTAGTTCCTTTCTAGTTATTTCATTGGGTATAGATCCCCCTTAAATAGGGTTTGAAGTCGAATTTTATGAATTCTCCATAAGAAGACGTGTTAAACGGTGCAGTGAATCGAACCCAAACTTTGGTAATTGCATTAATTTAGTAAGAATTACAGTGAGTGTACAAAGCATTCGTACACTTTTTAAAAACTAATAATTTTTTTATAGTTGTACAAAACGATCTGATTTTTTGTAATCAATTAGAAATATTGGTTTACGAAATGATATGCAAAAAAGATTTTCCAAAAATTATAATTTACAAGGTTACATGCAAAAATAAACAAGGCATTCTTCTTAACTTTTTTACTTGGGTCCTTAATGAAAATTTAAAATATATGTTTAGTAGATCTATGTTAGTTAAGGTGAAGTGCCCTATGCCTGGACAGCATGTTTTTCTATTTTAAATTTTATCACTTTAAATAAACAAAAACAATTTCTTAAGAGTTTTAACATACAGTTCAGAGTTTGTAAAGTAATTTAAAATAAAAAAATCATTGTTTAGGTTAATATCTTAATTGTATTAACAAGAACAATTCAAACCTATAGTTGGACATATTAAATCCAATCTAAGCTAGTACCTGGACAGAAGTAAAGCCTATATCGGGACACATTCAATTTACGAGTTGATCGAGCGAACATAACCTAAAACGTTGGTTGGTTGCGCTGTTGCGCATGACGAATAGAAGATGCTTTGCGTAATACGTAGTATTCTTATCATAGATTATAGTATTGTATTATTTAACCAAATATATATTTATTTTCATTTACTGTTTGAATAAAACTTGTCATAATACAACTTTTAAGGTTAGGTAGTAATACTGATAGATTTAAGATGTAAACATAAAGTATTATTAACGTCACAACCTGAATACTAACCTGAGACTAATTATACGTACATGTAGTTAAATAATTTGCAAACAATGCGTTGATTTTATTCACAAACACGTGTCCGGCTTCAGGCGTAAGCACATTGCGTATAAGTTTAGAGTGGGACAGCTACTGTCATCGCGTCCCAATATGGAGTACTTATATTTGAAAACAGTCCTAATCTTGGACATCTAATATTTGGATTAATAATTATTATTTACGTTAAGTTTGATCGCCAATTTATTTTAAAATATCAATATTATTATGCGTGATAATTATTTTTTGTCTGAGGGCTTAAATTATATCTTTTTTTCTAACAAAAGTTCGAACTATAAATGCACATGATTCGCATGTAAATAGACTATTTTGTATACTGTTTCCAGATGAACTTTGAATTCATTTTTAAATTTCAATTGATGTCTTAATGAAATATTATTCACACCTACTTGTAGCTAAGGCCTCAGAATATACAGGGTGTCTCAAAATTCCCCCAGGACCCGAAAATGGGAGGTTCCTGAGATCATTTCAAGCGACATTTTCCTTTGAAAAAATGTCGTCCGCGGCTTCGTTAACGAGTTATTAACGAAAAACACGGACCAATGAGAGCGCGAGCTAGACGCGTGCAGCCCGGCGCGGCGCGTCGGCAGCCGAGTGTCGGTGGCACGCCGCGATGTCACAACGAACAAAAGTTTCTCGATGATGTGAATCCTCGCCAATTTTGATAAGCTTGTCAATACCGTCATTCTGAACAATATTTCTCTTTACAGTCTTTGTCGATCGGCTTTAGTTTACGCGATAATTGTAAAAATATGTAATTGAAAATCGATCGATGTTTTATTTCATGGCCAATCGCGATGAGCTTTGGATATGTTGTCAAAACCATGATTCTGAACAACATTTCCCTTTACAGTTTTTGTCGGCCGGCTTTAGTTTACGAGATAATTGTAAGAACTTGTAATTGTAAATAAGGATTTTCGTAATTTCCAGTGTCGAAATTTTCGAAATTTTCAATTTTGTGCCGCCTTCGAAAAGATTGTATTGTATTTAAGTTCGTGTGTGCGTTTCTTCAAAGTCGGTTTAATTTTTTTTTATAACATTTTTAATTAGTCCTTTTCAGAGGCGCACAGAAACTACAATCGACGAGATACAGTAATTCTTCAATCGGAGTCTTAGGTCGCCTATCTAACCGTAGTCCAGTGCCTACTCACTCCACTGTCGGCCAATAACTCGTTAACGAAGCCGCGGACGACATTTTTTCAAAGGAAAATGTCGCTTGAAATGATCTCAGGAACCTCCCATTTTCGGGTCCTGGGGGAATTTTGAGATACCCTAATATAATTATTTAATCTCTTAATTACTGATTTTACTATTAAAATTCAATTGTCCAGATTTAGGTATCACTTTTGGACTGTCCAGACTTAGGGCTCTTCACCTTATACACGTGCTGAAAATTTCATCGAAATCGATTAACATACACACGAGCTACAAGCGGTTAAAAATTGTGAAAATCGTAGTTTTACACGACGTTTGATCAGTTTCTGCTTAAAATCCACAGAATCGTACATCTTTCGATACCTGTCGTTTTTTTCTGCGTCAATCGATTCCGATTAAATTTTCAGTATGTGTATTGCTAACATAGATCTACCAAACATATATTTTAAATTTTCATTAAGGACCCGAATAAAAAAGTTTAAAAAGATGCCTTTTTTATTTATGCATTTAACCTTGTAAATTATAATTTTTGGAAAATCTTTTTTGCATATCATTTCGTAAAACAATGCTTCTAATTGATTATAAACAGTCAGATCGTTTGGTACAATTATAAAAAAGCTATTAGTTTTTGAAAAGTGTACGAATACTTTGTACACCCACTGTATATCTTGTCACATTTTCAAAAATTTTGTTGCATTTTTATATACCTCCAGAACATCCTTAATCGTTTAGAAACCGTTTGAACACAGAGAAGCTAATTTCCCAGCAAGTCTAGGGCGAGTCTAACAAATTTTCCCGGAATAATCGCGAGTATGAACGGCACGAGAGTTATGGGAATCTTGGGAACCGGTGAGTACAAAGCACGGCAGCTTGTCTCCGAGTGAAGCGACATTACGAGCATCATCCGGTTCTTTACATCGGCAATAAAAAGTTTCCGCGACATTAGGTATCTTGCCTCTGTTTCGTGAGCGTTACCCGGCGCGCGCGAAAAGCTGGTTATGCTAATTCGCGAGATCCGATGCGGGCCCAGCCTCGGATTCGTCCTCGTTCGCTTTTAATTACCGAATTATGCGAACCGAAGGGCGGGAGGGGGGTGAAACGGAAACGCGGACTGTTTATTGCGACTGGCGCGAAGAACACCGGGACCTTAATCGTTCAATCGAGCGAATCGCGGACAAAGAGCTGTCTATTCTTCCGGACAAACGACGGCCCTTTCATTGCGGATAATTAATGTAACGGGAACGGTGTAATTGCTTGTTAATAGGCGTTGCACATCTGCGTCGGGACATTGTCGTCCCGTGCTACGCTGACACCCTTGCGAATTTGTCAAAACTACGCGAGGACCCGGCGACAATCGACATCTAGGTCGAGTGCTCACGGCGTGTTTACATTTTTTCCATCCGCGTTTTCGTATTCAACACATGCCTAGTCTATTCAACAGATTGATCAAATCGTAACGCCTTCTTTCCATGGAGCTTCAGTTTTATTTGGAATATTCAGATAGAAATATCTAAGTTGTGAAATTGATGAATTGGCGAGTTACGCATTGAATTTTTAGACAAACTGGAGTGTCCCTCTAGATTGAAATTAGCTTGTGCGATTTGACACAGTGCTTTCCAATCGAGCGCGCCCGTTTACGTCACCGGCATGTGCGACAAGGGGTTAATAGTCGCTCGTTGAATGTCTCAGAAGTGGAATTAATCAATTTAAATGCACCAGGAGGGTATGCCAGATATTGCGTCCAGAGTAGGCTCAAGTTTTACACTTCTGACCCAGTCACCAGGATTTGCAGCCCTGAATATGAACAGTGATTTAAACATCTTTCGCGTTAACGCATTACCAGAATATTTATGCGGGCAAAAGAATCGAGTAGAATTACTTTTCTTCTATTAACAGATTACTCTGTAATTTTCACAACTAGAAGTCACCTAACGTCGATTCGCGTTGCAAATTCGTTTAGGAACCGTTTCAGAAGCGACACGGTGCGTTAAACGCGAAGAATTTAACCATATATAAATTGGAACGAACTCATCTAGATCGAAACGAAATCGAGCGAATCGACGAGACGTATGAAATTTCTTTTTTCGGCAGGAGCGAGATGATCGTCTTAAGAGTTTGTTCAATTGCATCGCGCCGCGCCGTGACGTGCGCGTGTGCACACAAACGGCAACGCTACAAGCACATTCTACAGAAAGGCTACGGACACAGAGAAGCAGTCTTGGACCTTATACAGCAAAGCTATGCCCCGTGCAACGCGAGTTGGTTGGTTCCATTTGAGTCAGGGTATCGAGGTGTCAATAGCAGCTGCTATGCTACACACAAGACCCCTGACTACGGCACCCCCTTGTTGTATTCACTTCACTTCTTCACCCTTATCTACAGCTCGGACCTGGATACTGGAGGCATATTCATGTCCAGACGGTAAACGAGCTTGAACAGTTGCTAGAATTTTTCCCTACCGTCTAGATTTTCATACAGGCTAACCATATTTGTCGTTATATGTATATTTTGCAAGTTGGAAACACTAATGTGTAGCACAGGCAGGTACGTGTGCGTGTTCCTCAGAGAGCTAGAAAAAAGTGAACCTTTTGGGTAGTCCCACCTCTGGTTATAACTAGAATCTTACTAGATGTTGGGTCTAAAAAATGGGTCTGCGACTAAACGTTGTTTGACCTTATACGAGCATATAAGAGATTTGAGGCTTTCACGGCCCGGCATCATACAGTTATTTCTGTTGAGGTTTTCGGGTGTAAGCCGTGTCCTAAAGGAAGAGATTTCCCAACGTTTCGCAAGCATTGCAGCTAGCTTCATCAGGGGGTCGGAAGACACACTGATACTGGTGTGTGCCTGATTTGTGCTCCACTTATATAGTGGAGGTTGCTCATGTTCTGGTTCAGTGAGCACCAATCAAAGTAGACTTTTAATTGTTCGGCCGCCCAATTAAAAGTCTACTTTGATTGGTGCTCACTGAACCAGAACATGAGCAACCTCCACTATATAAGTGGAGCACAAATCAGGCACACACCAGTATCAGTGTGTCTTCCGACCCCCTGATGAAGCTAGCTGCAATGCTTGCGAAACGTTGGGAAATCTCTTCCTTTAGGACACGGCTTACACCCGAAAACCTCAACAGAAATAACTTATACGAGCATATTTTGAGCTATGTGAGGGCTCATTCTAAAAAGGAAGGTTAGAAATTCTAAAGAGAGTAGACTACCGCCTTAAATGCTGTCGGTGGGTTAATCATTTCTCACAAAATAATCGATCAGAAACGAGTCAGACTGATCGGAGAGGTGACGCTAGTGTAAAATCCGACGGAGAAAAAATTCGGGGAAGATACAGTCGAATAAAACCGTCGAGCGAGCTCGACTTGCCGGAGTTAACAGGTTCGGATGGAATCTCTCGATAATGTGATCCAATTAAGTGATATCTGCGGCCGTGTACTACAGTCGGTTAGGTGGTTGGGGGCAACGCGATAGGGGTGCATCGGAGCGGTCTATGCAAGTAAGTCAACTCCATTTGGCCGGTATAAAATGCGGTTCCTCCCGGATGCAGCCTCGCACGGTCTCTCGCAAGGTAGGTGGAGCGGCCCCGTTGTTTTTAAGCGTCGGTGACTAATTGGTGATGTCGCGGCCAGGCGTTGAGACACACCCCTCTCTCACTCTCGTCCTCTTTCGGTGCTCACCCTCTCGACCGCGCCACCAACGACCCTCTTCTCGTCGCCTCTCTTCGCCTCTTCGTCTCTTCGCCTCTTCGTCTCTTCGCCTCTTCGAGCCCGAGCAGACGCCACCACCTTCCCTTTCTCTCCTGGCTTTCGTGCGAGCGCCTCCTCCAACAACGGCAGAGTATTAACGCGCCCCCGGATGCTCTGCACACCTATGACGGAAAATTTCGAGTCTTCTTCTTTCATACCCGCTGTACGACAATGCGCGTTACAACGGTCTGCGGGGACAATCGGGGGGATCAACACCACGAAAAGGTCTCCGAGTAATTTTTATTTGCCAGGTAATAGTGTTCTACAACCTAGGCCGTCTAGGGTGTGTTTAACGTAGGTCCTATTACACTGTCCAACAACCAGAAAGTATTTCGATTCCCACTATACGATTCTTATAGAGTTTTTCGCGCTGATTACAAATCTGTCCTTAATTTTTCTCCTAGACGTACAGTTTTTGAGAACATTCAGTTTTAAAAAAAGACATATATTTCAACTTTGAACACATATTGTGATGTTATTATAAAAGATATTGAATTGTTCTTTACAGCAAAAGATTCTGTAGACTTTCCCGAATACAGTGATATTAATACATTATGATTGTTTAAGCATATGTAAACAATAATTAAAGACAGAGAGACACCACTTTTGCACTAGTTTTTGCGGATGTTTTTGAATTTATCTAAAAAAATAAGGGTCCAGCGGAAAATCGAACTATACCACGCGATAGAGCAGACTTTTATCTTGAGGAACAACCCTGTCAAGTTTGCATGGTCGACGTTTTTTTCGAACCAGAAAGCAAAATATCCTCGCCCGACATGAGTTGCCGTCAGTGGCGCTCACCACTAGAACGGGTGTTCCATGTGATACGGCGCACAGTGGAATCTTTCGTCCAAATCGGAGACAAAATCAAAGAACTTTCGATACAAATGAGGTAGAGCGATGCAATTTTTTTAAAATTATAGCTGAAACTTGGCAGAATATGGGAAAAATAGGGAGATTGTAGTACGAACGTTTTATAACCTTGAGAAAATTCGTTCACAAAAATCGATTTCTTGTAAAATCCTGAGGTCGTAGACAAATTTTGAGACCAGATTTAAAATCAGCGTGAAAAAATCTACAGGAAATGATGTGCAGCATGTTAAAAAAAAATTTTTTCCGCTCATGTTATTGAAAAAACCGTAATTTTCTTGAAATTGTGAGAGTTTAACGAATTTTCTCAAGTTTATAAAACGTTCGTACCATAATCTCCCTATTTTTCCCATATTCTGCCAAGTTTCAGCTATAATTTTTAAAAAATTTCATCGCTCTACCTCATTTCTATCGAAAGTTCTTTGATTTTGTCTCGGATTTGAACGCAAGGTTCCACTGTGCGGCGCTGCGAACGCCCGTTCTAGTGGTGAGCGCCACTGACGGCAACTCATGTCGGGCGAAGATATTTTGCGTTCTGGTTCGAAAAAAACGTCGACCACGCAAACTTGACAGGGTGGTTCCTCAAGATAAAAGTCTGCTCTATCGCGTGGTATAGTTCGATTTTCCGCTGGACCCTTATTTTTTTAGATAAATTCAAAAATTGGTGCAAAAGTGGTGTCCCGCCGTCTTTAATCATTGTTTATATATGTTTAAACAATCATAATGTATTTATATTCGATATCACTGTATTCAGGAGAGTCTACAGAATCTTTTGCTGTAAAGAACAATTCAATATCTTTTATAATAACATCACAATATATGTTCAAAGTTGAAAAATATGTCTTTTCTTTAAACTCAATTTTCTCAAAAACTGTACGTCTAGGAGAAAAATTAAGGACAGATTTGGAATCAGCGCGAAAAACACTATAAGAATCGCATGGTGGGAATCGAAATACAAAAAAAAAGTTGAAATTTGTTGGACAGTTATTAGCGAAATTTATAAATTTCGAGTCTTCTTCTTTCATGAATTATTAAGAGGAATGAAATACAATAGATTTCTTTTTGTGCGGACCTACTCTTTGTCCTCTATTTTATATACATACATTTCTTAAGTGTCACGGTTTATATCTTTAGTGTCAATGTTGTATTCGAAAATGTTCATTATTTTGTCTCACTTCTAATTTATAAGTTATCAATGTAATATTAGCATCCACAGCTATGTGCATGCTGCTAATAATCCCATGTGGGGTTTTATAGCTTAATCAAAAAAAAAAAAAGAGGAATGGAAAAACGAGAAATAAACACGTCCATCCGTCCATCGGCTCTGAGAAGATCAAACAACCATCAAAAATTCATCTTATGAACTACCCATTTAGATAGCACACATTAATTACTAGACTGCGGATCTTTATGCAAAATAAAAAATGTCTGCATTGTTTTCGTGACACAGGAGCCAAATAGAAATTTCTTTCTTCATTTAATTGTCCTATTCAGCTGAAATTAATGCACTGATGTCTTTAAGTCTTTTTAATTCGTCCACTGCTTCAAATTGTACGTGCCCATTTTTGTCATAAATGCATAAAATCCGCAGTCTATTAATTACACATACTCAATATTTGTCTCGTTCTCAATACAGCAGCATTTGTAACAGAAGTCGGTTAGTCTGGCGCATTTGCGGGATGCCGGACGTTCACGTATAGGCGAGCTAATAATGGCGGTCGCGTCAGGTCACCAACAATGAGCTTGGCTGGGTGTGAGCAGATTTTACCCCATTTACCCGAAAAAAGCGTCAGGAAAAGTCAATGGAAAAAAATCGATCTTCCACCGTGTTCGCACCCCTACGATTCCAAGGTACCCTACCAGTTTTTTTCACGTTTTTGGAAACGATCGAAAATTATACCGCCCACTTTTTTTCATTCTCCTTTCACAATCGATCGAAACGATTCTTTTTTTCCTGTGCTTGTGTGTGTGTTGTGTTTTTTTTTTCGATTCAGTTAGATGATTTTCGTGCCAGAAGATCGCACGGCTGCCAACGTCCATTCGGCATTGTACGAATGGCCCGTGTCATCAGTCATCTTCTTCGGGGTGACCGACAATAATGCGGCATAATAGAATCGGCATAATGCCATTGGCCTTTCTCGCTGACACGAAGCCGAGAATTTTATTATGACACATCGCCTCGTTGTTACGTTCGCCACGTAATTCCTCGCTTTATGATGGATAAATTAACGAGACGATGGACACTTGGGCCACACGTTCACGGGAAACGAGAGAATCGACGCGATTGATCCGTGGACACAAGCTTTTGAATAGAGACCCCCTGTTTGGTTACCGATCTCATTATTATGTGCATGTACTGTTACTTCAGTGACCTATTCAGCAAAAGAGCACCGGGTTGTAGGCCTAACGTAGGAAATTTCATTAGCATTTTTCATAGTTGTAATATTTTAGGAAATGCAGTCCACTCTATGAAATTGAAGAAAGACAAAGGATTCTCATTGGCGTTTGGACAACAATGTGGTGATCACCAGACTGCGGATCTTTATGCAAAATAAACATTTTCTTCCTAAGTGCGTTTGAAATAATAGAGGCAACGTCAAGTACAGATTCGCGTTCAAAGATTCTAGCGATCAGAGAACTGTCCGATCACAATAAATCCCGTTCAATGCACGTTAAATATAATCCCCATAACGTTGCGCCCTCTTTTTTCCTGCCGGAGGCGTCGGGGTTACTAAAAGGCACACTCCAATGTTTGACCAAGCTGTGCAAATATAAACGTGTTCGTGTAGATCAGCAGAAGAGGAGGCACGATTCGAATGTGCTCCCAGCCTCCCTGTTGGCAAACATTTTAACAGGATTAGAACACACTTACCGGGGCTAATCTGGCCAAATAGTCCTATGGGAAACCGCAAGGTTTAAGTAGCTGTCATAGAGTTGTCGGTCCACCGGTGATTTACCTTTTCTCTACCTACGTGTTTTCAGCGGAGGAGCCGTCCTCTTCTTGGAAAAACATCGGAAACCTTCGGAAAAATAACAGAAACAGTAATACTTCTCTAAAATGTTAGACGGTTGCGAAAGATCGCAGCCGGTTCGAAAATAAAACACATTCTTTTCTTAATCATTTGACCAAGTCGGAAATAATGCAACAGAATTTATTTGTTGAAGAGGTGAATACAAGATGAATAAAATACTACGCCTTGTAGAATCGGAATTCATAGAGTTGTCGGTCCACCGGTGATTTACCTTTTCTCTACCTACGTGTTTTCAGCGGAGGAGCCGGCCTCTTCTTGGAAAAACATCGGAAACCTTCGGAAAAATAACAGAAACAGTAATACTTCTCTAAAATGTTAGGCGGTTGCGAAAGATCGCAGCCGGTTCGAAAATAAAACACATTCTTTTCTTAATCATTTGACCAAGTCGGAAATAATGCAACAGAATTTATTTGTTGAAGAGATGAATACAAGATGAATAAAATGCTACGCCTTGTAGAATCGGAATATTAAAAATTTATTTTGTGAAGCTAGTGCACGATTTACAAGAGCAATATTCTCCAGGCAAATCATAAACAGTTGACGGAGTTCCATTTTGAAAAAGTTTCTCCTATTAAGAAGAAGGTAAAGGTGTCAGGGAATAAATGTCTTCCATAAATCCGCCGCGCGGAGTTACAACGGTGTAACGCGTTACTACGAATTACCCGTTATTATATCTAATTTATTTCACAATATCTTTCGCCTCTTGCTGATTTTATGCTTCATTTCCACTGTTATAGGATTAATCGCTGCTCCGCCACGGAACACGGAAACACATGCATGATTTCGCATTTATACGGTGCGCGTTCGGACACGCTGGTCGTCAAAAATGTCACGAGCAAAATGGTACAAGTTTTCTAGTGTTATTAGCGCCTACCGATTTCACGTGCACTCCGGACTCGCGAATTGCTTATTGTTATTACTTCGCGTTTCTCAAATTTCTATTTCTAGTATATCCAAGTATATTCAAATTCGGAAAATATTTTCCGAGAACTGCAAAATGGCGTTACAACAATTGGATACACTGCTCGATTTTTCTCGTTTGACAGCTATTTTACCACGTTTTTATTCACTCGCTTTCTTGTCTGTCTGTTTGTCTGTTCGGTACAAATTTTGCAATTGATTTTAAACTAACTTCCCGATCAGCTAGAGACTCGAAACTTTAAACGTAGCTTAGAACTAGATGACAATATTAACTACTAAAAAGCAGAAAATAATTATTTAAGAAAAAGAAATTTTAATATACCACTAGTGTTCCTTCTCAAGAATTTCTCGTGAAATTTTATAATTGGTTATTTCTCGAGAAATTTAAATCTAGGAAAATTCTTATGAATCTCATTTATTTTATAACATATTCTCAAAATATGCTACATTTCAATGTAGGTATTTAAATATCTCTGTTACTTGTGATTATACGAAAAAATGTCGGAGGAGAAATTTGCACTGTTCGATAAGGTAAATATAATGGCAAAAGAAATAAATTTTTTGGAAATCATATTTCGAAATTTCAAGGTCATCGTTATTTTTATTTAAATGAGGTCATATAATTATTCTATATTCCTATTCAGAAAAAGACAAATCCAACGATGTGCCACGTTCCATAGTTAAGATGATTTTTACCATTTTCAAAATTTTCAATTTAAGTGCGCCATGTCATCCTTTCATCCGGTCGATCTCAAACTTTGCACAAATTTTTCTCTCGCCTAAAGGAACAATACTGGATAGTTGCGTGCATTGTGTATCCCGATAAAAATTTTTCTCCAAGTATAGCTTAGGTCCACCCTAATGTACATATTGGACAGGAATACACATTGAGTTAATGTTTTTTGCGCTTTCGATAAATATTATCAACGATATTCCAAACATCATAATTATTATTATGTATTTATATATACAGTGGGTGTACAAAGTATTCGTACACCTTTTAAAAACTAATAACTTTTTAACTTCCCGATTTTATAGGGAAGTTATTGTAATTACCCCGAAAATCGAAAATCGATTTTTTAGCAGATCTTCACGTTTCATGGTCATTGGAGTCATTTTAGACTATTTTCAGCAAAATGTTCGTATGTGTGTGTGTGTGTGTGTGTGTGTGTGCGTATGGCCGTTTCTATGTAATCAAATTTTTCGTTAACGTTTTCTGAAAAAGTAACAACGCGATCAGAATGATGAATGATGCAATCGATGTGCCCCGCTGTAACTTAGAGCTGATTAGATTTTGGTCCATTTTGGTCAAGTAGTTTTTTAGTTTTTTTCGAAAGGAGTTGATTAAACATTGCAATTTATACGAAAGGCGTATCCACCGAAGAAGTAAACGTAACTATATATATATATTTAGACATATTTAAAAAAATTTTTTTTTTATAAAATTAAAAAAAAATTTTTTTATAAAATTAAAAAAAAAATTTTTTCTTGTTTTTTTTTAATTAAAAATACTTTTTTCCAATTATGCAACTAATTCTAATGTAACCGCTTACAATAATCGAAAATTATTCCAATGCAAGAGTGAGTTAATCATCGCCGAGAATACATTTTCAAAGAATATCGATGAAAGTACAAAAACATTTATATTACAATCTTTAAATAAACAATCAGTTCAAAACGAATTGTGAACTGAGATTAAATTGAAAATTAATATAAAATATATGATAATTAATAACATTGATGTTGAAGACGGATTGGTTAATGGAGCGTGCGGAATATTAAAATTTATTACTTTTCAAGAAAATACTAAAATTCCGTCTATATTGTGGTTAGATTTTCAATTGGCCATAGTAGGAGTGAAAGTAAGAACTCGTTATCGTGATTATATGAAAAATGCAAATATAAATCAAAATTTAACACCAATAATAAAAAAATATCGAATCAAGTAAATATTTCGAGTGAAGAAAAATAAGAAATCACACGTAGTCAATTTCCAGTGGTTCCTGCTGAAGTGATTACGATTCATAAAAGTCAGGGACAAACATACGAGAAAGTATGTATGGATTTTAAAACATCAGAAATACGAACTTTACAAATGTTTATGTAGCACTGAGCAGAGTTTCAAAATTGAGCGGTTTATATATTTTAAGAAAATTTAAATTAATAGTATCGAAGAAAATCAAGATCAATAGTGCAAACCCGGATAATGATGAGTTGTATCGTTTGCGAAAAACTAATTAAGACAATTTATTTTGTAACATTAGTATGCTATAACAAGGAACCAAGCGAGCAACGAGCATACGATATTGGTTTAATGCGACGCCATATAGCAAACATTTTGATAAGTAGAAAACTATTGAATCGGGAAGTTCTTTGTGTGGCTCGTGGAGAGTCACACACCAAATAAAAAACATTAATAGCAGTAAGCCCTACTAGCCATACGTATCATTAACCCTCTCGCAAGAGCAGTCCTACCCGCGAGCTCGCGAAGCGAGCGAGCAACAATAGCCCTCTAGTTTATAATTGTACCAAACGACCTGATTTTTTATAATCAATTAGAAGCATTAGTTTACAAACTGATATGCAAAAAAGATTTTCCAAACATTACAATTTACAAGGTTGCAGGTAAAAATAAAAAAGGCATTTTTGAAAACTTTTTTATTTGGGCCCTTAATGAAAATTTAAAACATATGTTTTCTAGATCCATGTTCTTTATACACATGTTGGAAATTTCATCGAAATCGATTGACGCAGGAAAAAACAACAGGCGTCGAAAGATGTACGATTCTGTGGATTTTAAGCAGTAACTGATCAAAAGTCGTGGAAAACTACGATTTTCACCATTTTTAACCGCTTGTAGTTCGTGTGTATGGTAATCGATTTCAATGAAATTTTCAACATGTGTATGACTAACATAGATCTACGAAACATACATTTTAGATTTTCATTAAGGCTCCAAATAAAAAAGTTTTAAAAAATGCCTTTTTTATTTTTGCATTTAACCTTGTAAATTATAATTTTTGGAAAATCTTTTTTGTATATCATTTCGTAAACTAATGCTTCTAATTGATTATAAAAAATCAGGTTGTTTGGTATAATTATAAAAATGTTATTAGTTTTTAAAAAGTGTACGAATACTTTGTATACCCACTGTATATATTATTAAATTCTAGAGAATTCTCGAGAATTCTCGAGAAATACAGTCTTATTTCTCATTTCTCGAGAAATGAAAGATGTTGAGAAATCAGGAACACTATATACCACGTTTTTAAAATGGACTGAAAGGTATAAAATAATTTTTCCTAGCCTGATACACAGATTCCTGACCCCGTACAGAGAGTCCTGAAAATTTGTGATTGTGAATTTTAAATAACTATGAAAATACTTGTAAGATTTAAAACGGAAAACGTGGGGCGCAAATTTAAATTTAAGAAAATAATAAATATTAATTAAAATATTATTTTGGCAGAATTAGCGTAGAGAGTAGCTGCCGTTGACAAAACTCACACAACAGTTCATATCATTTGCAGTGCAATAAAATTGTTAGTGACTTAGGTGAACTATTCATGCATCAATTATCTATTGCATGCGCCCCACGTTTTTCATTTTAAATCTTACAAGTATTTTCATAGCTATTCAAAATTCACAATCACAAATTTTCAGGACTATCTGTACGGAGCTAGGAGAAATTATTTTATACTTTTTAGTCCGTCTTAAAAACGTGGTATATTAAAAACTTCTCTTTATTTAAATAATTTTTAATAAAGTGGTAACAATAATCGCGAGACCTTGTAATTTTTTAAATACTTCAAAATTTAGCCCAGCCTTTTTCGCCCGCAGTTTGTTCATAACGAAAAAGAATGAAATAAAATCTATACCGAAAAAGATATATGGATGTTTCCATGCAACGTAGCAAGAAACAGGGAATGTACTCGTGGGGTATCAGCGAACCCGACTTTCTTGCGGGTCGTTCTCGGTCCGTGCGATTTTTTTTGCGAAGTTTTTCTGGCGGATCGCGATGCACCGTTCATTATACATTCAAAATATTATCTTTACATGCGCGTCTGTTGTGTAAATGCTCGGGCACTGGTAAAAGACTGTTGCTTACAACGTGTTTGCTTAGAATAGCAATAGTGTCAGCCCGTGACGTGCTCTTTGTGACTGTGACGTCCGGATGGCTGGCTGACTCTGACTCTGGCTCTGACTCTGGTGGTTGGTCGGTTAGTTTAGTCGTCTCGTGCATATGCATGCAGACGTATTTGCCTTTCCGGCGATTCTAACTTGTCCCCGAACTTATACAGCAAATTACAAAAAGAAAGTGAGTCTCGCGCCCGAATGTAAATTCTTTATTGACCTTATTGCGTGCATATAATCGGACCGCTATTTGCACGAAACGTTTCGTTGTAACCCCCCAGTGCACGGGTGAATGGAACTCATCGCAGTGTGTCTGGATAGAAAATCTTTCACCTGCATTTTCATTGATAAATATTTATCTTTCTGGTTGTAATCAGGTCGTCGCTTTACCGCGGAACACTACTATAATATTCAGTAATTTCAAGAAGTTAAACAAAGAATTTTCGTCATGGGTCTCGCAGACCCAACCCGTGCATCAGAATGTACCATACAGCTTTGAAATCACTGGACTGCGGATCTTTATGCAAAATAAAAATTGCCTGCATCGATTGCAAGGAATAAAAACCAAATTCGATGTTGTTTCTTCCCTTAATGATTTTAATAGGAGATAATAGGAGAAATCATATATTAACATGTGCAATTTTAAAAATTTTCCAACAATTTTGAATCTCATCTACTCAATTTTGCTATAAATGCATAAAGATCCGCAGACTAGAAATCACCGATCGCCAACTCGTATCCAACCCTCGTTAAAGCTCACACTGCGATTTATCTTGATTAGAGCTTCTTACAAGGGAAGAACCCTACTTTGATTTTGATAATTTTTTGTGAGATGATGGTATATGGATCCCTAATTACACTGTCCAACACCAAATTTGTTCCCTAATTACTGTTGGGTCCTTCGTATAGAGTTTTTTGTGCTGATTCCGAATCTGTTTTTAATTTTTTTCCTATACGCACAGTTTTTGAGAAACATGACTTTGAAAAAAAAACATATTTTTCAACTTTAAACAAATATTGTAGTGTTATCATAAAAGATACTGAATTGTTCTTTATAGCAAAAGATTCAGTAGACTTTCCCGAATACAGCGATATCAAATATTAATACATTATGATTGTTTAAACATGTTTAAATAATCACTAAAGGCGGAGAGACACCACTTTTGCACCAATTTTTGAGGATATTCTTCAATTTATCTCAAAAAATAAGGGTCCAGCGGAAAATCGAACTATACCATGCGAAAGAGCAGACTTTTATCTTGAGAAACCCCCCTTTGAAGTTTGAAACGTCGACGTTTTTACCGAACCAGAAAGCAAAATATCTTCGCCCGTCATGAGTTGCCGCCAGTGGCGCTCACCATTACAACGGTCGTTCGCCGCTCCGTATCCCGTCGCTGCGCCGTATCTCGTCCCGAGCGCCACTGGCGGCAACTCATCTCGGGCGAAGATATTTTGCTTTCTGGTTCGAAAAAAACGTCGACGATCCAAACTTGACAGGGTGGCTTCTCAAGATAAAAGTCTGCTCTATCGAGTGGTATAGTTCGATTTTCCGCAGGACCCTTATTTTTTGAGATAAATTGAAAAATATCCTAAAAAATTGGTGCAAAAGTGGTGCCTCTCCGTCTTTAATGATTGTTTAAACGTGTTTAAACATTCATAATGTATTAATATTGTATATCACTGTATTCGGGAAAGTCTACAGAATCTTTTGCTGCAAAGAACAATTCAATATCTTTTATAATAACATCACAATATTTGTTTAAAGTTGAAAAATATGTTTTTTTTTCAAAGCCATGTTCCTCAAAAACTGTGCGTATAGGAAAAAAATTAAAAACAGTAATTAGGGAACATAAAAAAAGTTGAAATTTGTTGGACAGTGTTATTAGAGGTGTGCGAGAACCCGATGGTCGGGACGAGTCGAGAAGATGTCGAGTCGGGTCGGATCGGTACCCGAAAATTGCGAGATTCTCGAAAATTTCGAGATTCCCGAAGAAATCGAGTTCCCGAAAATTTCGAGAATATAACATAAGACACTCTTGAAAAGAATTCGTGATGGACAACATTCTTTCAATTTCGAAAACATCTAAAATAAAAAATTCGAAACTATGAATGTATTCATTAAAATGAAAATAAATGATTACCGATAAATTCGAGAATCTCGAAATTTTCGGGTACCCGTCCCGATCCCGAAAAAATTTCGTGTTCCCGACCCGACCCTATATTTCGGGTTCTCGCACGCCTCTACTAATTATGTATGCAAAATATGGGGTGTAGTTACTCAATAGTTTTAAAGATATAAACAATTAAAGTTTCATACCTGTTATCACGCAACCTGCTTACACGGCTAATGGAACTTCGAAAACTTAATTGATTGTATCTTTAAAACTATTGAGTAACTACACCTAATATTTTGCATGCATAATTAGGGATCCATATACCCTCATCTCACAAAAAATTATCAAAATCGAAATCGGACACTTGGGGTCCCTCCCTTGTTAGTCGTTCATAATTTCTTCGAAGATAAAAGAAGATTATAATGCGAACGTTGAGGAATGTGTTACAGTTTTACAAAATCGTAAGAGAAAGATGGCGTTAAACCAGTTACAGAGGATTACCTACTCGCTAAGGTTAATGATCGTCCGTAGGATCGTATAATTGGTTTCTTAAGTGGATAAAGGGAAAGATAGAAAATAGAGTCGAAGGGATAAAATCGACGCAGGGAAATCTGTGCCCTTCTTGCAAAAAACGGTCGCGCATCGACCCGCCGATGAATATAATAGCGTCTAATGGAATATTATCACCACTCGCAACTAACTCTCTCGATTCCTCCGTCTCTCTCCCTCTCTTCTTCGTCGGGGCCGCTATTGGAACACGCCTGCTGCACTCGTAGATGTCCATTAATCACGGACATAAGCAGCCGACTAATTGTTGGGTTTCAGGGAGAGAGGAACGGACAGAGTGGAATGGATAGAGAGGCATAAAATAACGTCCCTTTATCGAAGGCACGCACCGCACCCCTTACACACGACGGGCCCTTCGATTCACCCGTGGAGAGAGATCGGGAGGATCACGCTGTGAAAGTGATCGTGATCGCGCGACGGGACGTGACTTGTCGATTTCACAATCGTTTATTATTTCTTCCCGATCATCGACTGGCTACCGGTCTCCGCCGTCATGTCGTACGTCCACTTCCGTCTCAGAAGCTACCCGCTCAAGTGGCTACGGACAGGGTGCACCGGGTGAAATCAATGCATAATTCTCCTCCTCGACTAATCACGCACACCCACATAATCGAACGAGTTTATTGTTTACGCTCGATTGAAACCACCGCGCAGTGGGCCGTCTCTATAAAACAGGGGTGGAATTAACCCCTTCCACTATCGGATTGTTCGGATAGCAATCTCGTTTCTCGCGTGAAGATGGCATTGCTTCCATTTGTTATTACTTAACCTTATTCGCAAAATCATCTTGGTGGCTGACATTTCACATTTATAACCTTTCAAGCATTCCTTTCCGTCATCGCATCGAATATGGAAAATCAAAGTGAGCATTTTCGTCAGGCTTTGCTGTTTTATTGCCGCAAGGGTAGAAGTGCAGTGCGAGCAAGGAGAAAGTTTTCTGCTTATCAGTGAAATTGGAAGTTTTCCGGGTGATGCGATAGGGGAAAAACCTTCCCATAAAATTGGGCAATGATTTGCGAAGCGTTTAGAGGCACGGGAAACCGACGATCCTGTCCGGAGGACAATCGCAGGAATGTCAGCAAAAGGTGCGATGTGTCTATAGGCACGAATCAACGGCGTAGGTCGCTTCACTATAATCCATCATCGCATGCCTATTCGCGGAACAGAGAGACGATCTGTCATCCACTTTCGTCTCGTTGCGTCAGTCCACTCTACCCGAAACATCGGTCCTTGCTTCAGCCATTTAGCCGAACTACCCTTACCACCCTTTTCTAATACGCGCTCTCCCGTTTCTCCTGGTTCGTATTTGTCAACTAAAAATCCTATCGAAGCATAAAGTTCAAAGATTTTGATATTCACGTGAAATTGTTCTTAGTTCATTCTAGATGGCGATACGCAATATTCAAAATATCGATTATACGTGATACAATAGATTTGTATACTTTGTATTATCTATATCATTAGAAAAGGTGCGATTTTATTTTTTGAAGCAAACATGCACTTTCAGTGCTGTGCTGGTGCAACGATGGGGGCTCTACGGCGCTAAATGTCAACGAACCAGGTGCGCGAAGCGACAAAGTCGTTTGCGAAACAATCGATCGAACGGTCTTGCAGGCGAGATTCTCGAAGAATGCTCGGTTAGTCCCGGCGACGTCGAAGTAGAACGAATCAACGTCATTAACGCCGGCCCGATTTCAATGCGACGGATGTGCATCGAGGCGCAACGATCCCGGGCCCGGTTGCGCATTCATCTAATGACAAATAGATCCCACCTTTCCGAGGATCGGCCGTCGAAATCTGCACGCAGCCGTCCGCAGACTTGTTTTGCATACACAGAGAGGCGACGCCATTAAATTCATATTACCTTTTAAGGGCGAACGGTGAACCTTGCACGCCTCTTTGCCTAGACGACCGCCATTCACAGGCGATCACGTTCCCGTGTCAATTTTTATCTTCGCAGATCGTTCAGAAATTCATGGCGCAGACTTTGCGCGGGTTTGCCAAAATAAATAGAACAGTGTTGGTACACAATAGCCCGACAAACAATTCTTTCCGTGGCGGAAAATGGAACTTGTTTTATTCATTATCGAAAACCTCCGATTTGTTGTTTTTTTGTTTTTTGTTCGACCGTCAGTCGCTCGCATGTTAGCATCGCGATTACCGATTCATCTTATCTGAAACGAATCTCTTCACAGAGATAACAGAGAAATTAAACGTTTGTAGCTTTCCCTTGCCCGGATACGCAGAGATTAGATGAACGTTTATTCTACGAAAGACGATTTCGCGAATGTTCTGTGTGCGTCTCCTTCTTTCTAAACTTGTATCTGTCCGAGCCGCTTTTGCATTTATTTCCAAGTACCGTAATCGCTGAATTTATCGTTTGTTGCACCGTTCCAATCTAGATCGGCCCAAAACTCACGGAAGATATATGACGTGACGGTCGGTAACAATAAAATAAAGGGAATAATCGTACATGCGGTCTCGGCGCATTATGAAAGATCTCTGTGTGCAGGGCGAGAGGGTGACCACGTTTCATCCACCCCGTCCCATCCCACGTTTCATCCACCCCTGAAAAGTTCGCGCTTAATATTATTAAATTAAAGGACAATGCCGGCGCCCGTGGCACGCGACGTTTAAACGATTTTAATAACATTTCACGCCGGATTTTTTTAATAATATGATAATAAAGGGAAATGAAAGAAAACGGCGAAGGGATTATTATCATTCTGTCACGGGGACTCCGTCCGCACTTCGCTGCCTCCATCTGCCCTCTGCCTCTGTCCTTCTTCCTTCCATAAAGCCAACCATCGACCCAACCTGTCGCTCGAGCAATCCTCACCGCCTACCATCAGCGGAACTTCTGTTTCACTTTCATTTTAATATTCGTCGAAGAAGAAATTCAGTATCTTCCCTCCCGTTGATCCAAGCGAACGGCGCGACGCCCCTCGTCTTTTCACCGTTCGATTCCTCGCAAACTGGTCACTTTATTGCTAAGCCAGAAGTTAATAATCGCTCGATGGCTCGTCTGTAAGTCGCTCTCCAATTACAGCTGTTTAACTCACGGATCGAAAGAGTTCTGGAACCTTTTAAGTGTTCAGAAGTGTCGATGAGGACAGATAAAGACAAATTCGTGGAAGCAAAAGTTTTCGGAACCTACAAAATGTCAAAATAAATATTTCTCTGCCAAAGTGCAGTAGAAATAACAATTTAGGATAGAAAGAGTAGATACTGAAGCTAAAGCTCTCGACAGTGAGCGTGTTAAAATTTATAAGAATTAAGTATAATGTACTTTCTAACGACCTCTCCACTGTCGGGCGTCAGGTATTAACCCCCTCATTAGACCGAATTTTCTCGAGCACGAGAGGGATCCTTCGTTTTCACCTTCGAACCACCGTAGCCCGCGTTTCATGGTGCCGTTGTACTTTGTATGGGATAAAGGAGTGGTGCTCGGCGGGCACGGCAAGTATTATGGGTTAGAGAATGGGGATATTTTACGCTCGGTAAAGCACAGTCCATTGGGCAAACCCACCCCTATCCATACACAATAGATAGGGTGGCTAGGTGACCTAGGTGTCAACCGGGACTCGTTTCGTACGGGTGGTCTCTCTTCGATACTCTTCTTTCTACTTTTGTCGAGTTGAATTTCACCACCCGAAAAGGGGTTGGCTTCCGCGAACGTGTCGGTAGGAAATTTTTACTTAATGTATGTCATGCAACGCCTCACGCTTAGCCCCTTGTCGTACAATAACCGGAATAGCGTATTTAGAATACTAAATACGAATGGTGCTCCATAACTTTGACGTCACCGCAACAACAAATGGATCGTTTATTCTGAAAGTGGTGTAAGTCCACTTTCTCTTGTTTTTTTAATTTTTTTTAAATTTTATTTACATTAAATTAAGCATGAATTACGTGATATCTCATTTTTTTCAAAAATGGACTTACACCACTTTCAAAATGAACGGTCCAAATGTCGACGGATATAAATTAATTTAGAATTATCCAAAAAATGAAGATCAATTATAAAAAACAGATTGTGCCCGAACCGTGTGCGACGATTGCTCGACCAGTCAAGCGAAAATTAAAACAGTATTATTGGACGAATTTTCTTCATTGCGAATCGATTCGATTAAAACTCTTTCCCAGTCGCCATCACCGTCCGCAAATCAGCCCGATCACTCGCGAGGTGCAATCCATGCTCCCGCGCACGGTTAAAATCGCTTATTGTATTTTTTAGCCGTGCCGGGTGATAATTAGGTTGTTTTCCTCTCCGTCTCCGTGGAAATTTCAGGTACTCGGTAACCGAGAAAAACCGTTGGATGGATGCCCGCGGTCATTATCATTAACGGCGCCGACACGGGCCCGTGGAGTTCCCGTGGCTCAACCGAGCAGATAAAGCTACAAAATATTAATCTCATGTCGGGGCGAATGTATTTTTCAAAATTTCAACGTTGCCCGGTTCCTATAATGCTCCAATAGTTAATGCGGGACCATTAGTCAAACGTCGGGGCTCGTGCACACGAAAAGAGAAATTTCGATTTTAAATCGCTACATTTATCATGCAAGCAGGCGCATATGACACCGTTCTGATTTTATTTTGTTTCTCTTTCTTCGTCTCTCTTTCCATTCCACGCGACCAACCCCGACCGAACACTCCGCCCACCCCCCGCAAACCGCCCCCCCCCCTGCCACCCCTCTTTTTCATAGTACAACGTATGGGCTACTGGTTGCGAGTTGTTCCGTGTTTTTTCGAGTTATTCCGAGGGATTAGGATATGAAACAACCGGTCTACAGGGTGATTTGGAAAAAATGTCTACTGAACATGAACAGGAACGTTAACATCAGATATCATCCCATTTAAAATGTATTATTCAACAGATATTGTAAATTATATAAATAAAACTTATTTTATTTACCGTGTATGATTTTTCGTTCCCAAAAACAAAAATTTCACGGTGTCCGAATATTGATGTTATTTACTGTATAAAAGCGTTCGCGAAAGTTTCCCCCACGCGAGCGTGAATCGTTGATAATTCTGTGAATATATTAAACGCGTCACGGTCTAATACAGTAGAGCAGAACGGTGACAATCGTAACAGCAAGTGCATAGATGAAAGATTTAATTCGCCGCCGCCATAGCGCTCATAATGGCTCGGTTAAAAGCCGATCGGCCGCCGCAGACAGGCAGTTAATGGGCGCGAATGATCTGTTCGGCCATAAACAGCGAATGTATACATTTTGCAAAAGCGTCACCTATACCTAATCTAAAAGCTATACTTGTCTCATAAACTACGTTCTCATTCATCCTTCCTCGTAAACATCCTATCAGAAAATAATAAAAACGCCGAGGGAAATCGGTCCCGATTCCGCACCCGATCCCATAACATGCCGGGGCCGCTCGTAAATTTTCGACCACGTTTTTACTCGCCTATTTATTTCTCCTTTGCAGAATCGATCGCGGCGTACACCCAGGTATCAAAATCGAATCGTCTTATGGGGCCTCTGGCGCGTTAAATCCGTGGGAGAGTTTCGCTGCACGCGATAAAATGTGCTCCGGGTCCATAGAAGAGTGAATTGTTCCCCCGTTGTTGCTGAACGATTACATCCGAGCATATCGAAACGATTAACAATTACTTTTCCAACCTTCAAATACCTCATCTCGATTTCTTATAAAAACTACGAGAGATAATTACGTTCTTTGTGGTTAATTAATTATTAAATGCACTCAATTTCAAATGGACGTCGTTGGCATTGATCGAGCCGGAGTACGACCGCTGCAGCTACGATTGGTCCGTCTTCTTCGTGAATAACTCCAAATTTTATTTGTAAAATTGCTTTCTTTGAATTCATTTTATTTTCCCGTCCATCTCAACATAATAAGAGTAACTCGATAGACGGTTTAACGCAACAAGGAGTACGTATAGACGATTTATTTCGAGGGCTTTGCTCTCGCCGCGATATTAATTATTAATTACCGTGTATAATTACGCAAGCGTGCGCTTCTTTGTCGACTAATTTCTGAACAGAGCGTAAACCGGATTTCCCTTAAATGAAGATTAAACGTTCACATGTGAGAGAGCGGGCTGCGAGACGCTCGCCTTTGATCGCTACTTCGCCACAATTGCCTGTCAGTGCAGGATACGCTCGATACTCCCATACTCCCCCGCGATCAATTAATTACGGTTACCACGTTAGAAAACTCGGATCCACCGGTGCTCGTCGATCATTCTCATTTTCAGCCGGGTTCAGCTCCTTTTTCGAAACCGCGCCGTTCACGATACGATTTCGAAATGAATTTGTTTTGTTACTATTTCCATACATCACGGTGCACCGAAACGCGCATCGATAAACAAATGTATAATGGTGTGAATATTCATGACCGGCCGGCGATGGACAATCATGACACGTAAGAGCGGATCGTTACCGTCGTCGGCGAAGACGAAACTATTTTCAGCGAGTGAAGCCGTAAACCCGGTGAATTGTAACCTATTTTTCGTGTCTCTCTAAATGGTATTTTATTCAAAACCTGTTACATATTTTCGATCGATAGTATGGTAGAAACTGGAAACTCTTAATTATTGTTGAACCTCATGCATACGAACTCGTAACCGAGCCTCTGTTATACGAGCTATTAGTTGTATGAACAAAGACACTTTCATTTCACACGACCTCTGTGAATCTCTATCATCCGAACGGCCTTGTATCCCGACAGGTTCGGGACAAACGAGGTTCTATTGCAACTCTACAGATAATTAAATCGTTCGCAGGCCAAACCGATTAACCAGGTGATTACGTTTTGTTCTTTTGTTTCATTTCAGCATACTCTTTTCTGCGTGATTCATACGAACGAAAATTGGAAAAATGTATGAGCTTGCCCCGATCTCCCCTACTTTTCACCTCGGCTAAGAAACGGTCGGAACGAACGACGAATCGGTAATGAAAACGTTCATAATAACGATGGATTCCCGAACGGGGGTTTTCGCTTGTGGAGAACGTTGTTGGCCCCGTGTGTACCGTACACATTTAATTTGCATCGTATAAATCGTGTTTCCGGTCGAGCACGCAACGCAAACACGCGTTACGTGTACGCCCTCGGTCCTTCGCCGCGTTTTCGATTCGCCGGCACCGTGGAGGAGAGAAAGGAGAATCGACGAGCGCGCGCGCGCACACACCGCTTTTGCATGCTGCGCGCCGTATTGTAACCCCGGTAATTTATGATTCGATAAATAAATCAGCCACGTTTTATCCTACCGACCCTTCGTGCGATTCGTGCGCGCACACTTGTAAGATGATTTCGGGGGTTACGCCCAGTTACCGTCCGCGGATCACCGAAAGGGGTAGTCACCCCTTTTCTTTTTTCCCCGTCTTTCGCTCTCCAAACACTTCGATGTTTGCGTCTACCTGTGTAGAAATATAGCCAGGTGACTTTTTTTCGCGAATTTTCGAGCATTTCGAGGAGCCCCTGATGAAATACGTACTGCACACCGTAGAACGTCCAAAAATTGTTTAACGCGAAGCGTTGTAAAGCGTCGCCTTATAAAAAATGTTTACGATTAGTGGCGGAGTGAGGAAACGCGTTCAATAATTTCCAATCGAAATATCTTAGCGTTTTATATAAAAGTCGTGACTGGGGTATTTACGTGGAGTTATTGCGAGACGTAATGGACGTTTCAGCGGACGGTCAAAAGGTTTATGGCCGATTAATACCGAGACTTTAAATAGTTTGATGGGAGCACGGGCCCGAACCCTTTCTAAGTTGGAATACTGAATAAACCGGGCTCCATTTGAAACGCGTGCGGGGGATTCTCCACGGTCGCGTCCACATGTCCACCAATTAGACACGCTGGATAAAATCACTGTTACCCTACAAGGTCTGCACGCAATTATTCATCTTTCGCGTCAACAGACTGCTTTATTCTCTGACGCCTTTCAGATAATATTTTTTTAAATAGAACTATAACCATGACGAACCCTTTGTCTCTTATCATTTTGGATTGAACAAAAGTTTTCTGTAAACTACTTCCCGATGTAACTTCAAAAGTCGCCGTACCATCCTACAATTTTCCATCAGACATTTTTTTTCAACTTCACATTACAATAAATTAATTGCATGTAAATTAGACAGCATAACCGATTGTCACTGTAAATGATTCGTGTTGTTGTCTTTCTTAATTCGATTTCAACCGCTTTTGTTGTTCTTGCATCAAACCATACTTTAAACGACAAATGTCAATTTACAATAACGAATTTGAATTTATTTGATAAAGGAACACCGATAAATTGTTTTACAACTTATTCTAAAGGGATATAAATAATTCACAGGCAACTCGAGACACGCTTTTATATGATGCTGTTGTTAATAAACGTCGAACTTGTGTTTCCATTGATCAAAACTACCTGCCTGCTCGCTGCACAACACTCGCCAATTTATAACATGCTACAAGTAGAATCTCCTTTAATATGATCTCGATGAACGCCCCTGTTACCTAGCCGTGTTGTGACAATGTTTAGGGAACGTTTTGGGGTCTAACATTTGTGTACGGCCCCCTTTTTAGTCAGTTTTCATTGTACGACGAAAACGTATCGGCAATTGACAAATGGGAGATATTAATTTTAACGTACGAAAATTTCACGTGACGTTACCGTCATGGGACACTACTACCCTCATTCATCGCCTTCGTGATACTCCCATAGTACTCCCATAATCCGTTGGACGCGTCTAAATAATCATCAATTCTTGCACGAAGTACAAAACGAACAGAAAGAATTTCTCGTTGATCCAAATTATTATATTTAAAGATGAATGTCACATATTTCAAGAAAATGAGTTGGATCATCAAAAACATTGAATGCGCGCAAATTTCTTGAAGTGCGACGAGAAATTTTGAAAGTTTCTCTATAGAAACATATATTTCGAAATGATTAATAAAAGTAAAAATCGAAGTATACTCTGTCACAAGCCGGGCTCCAGGTATGAATGAAGCAAATAGAAAGATTGGCGATTTCGTGACGTAATGCGAAATTCGCCCAAGGCGAGCGCCGGGATTTTTTGATACACGGTGCAGTAACGTGGATGCACCTGCGGTCAGGAAATCGAGAAAATATCTCCTCGGTTCGGCGATCGGTTCGCTCGGTCTTTTGTGCGCGCCGCTTACTCCGAACGGTATGAAAATCAATTATTTCGTTAATTCGTGCGTTACATTGGCTGTCACGGAGCCATCACTGTGAACGACAGCGGCCCAAGGCACTATTTTTCAATTCCCAATGTCGCCCTACCTTTTCGAACGTATTTCCGTCTGATACGCCGCCGCCATTTTGCGTCCTGATCCCGGACTCGAAGTACTTTCTGTACCCCGTTAGGATTTCCGTCCAATAAACACTACCCTACCGTTTCATTTATCAATTCCTTGAAAATTCCAGAACAAAACCCGCAATTATTTTTACGCCAACATAAGATTCGTAGACTGCGGATTTTATAGCAAACATGAGCAGGCGAAACACAAAATAGAAGACACATCAGATGAATGTAATATTACTGGTACATCATTTACAACCTATTCAAATTATAGTAAGAGAAAAATTTCTTTCTTGTAATTGATACAGACAATTCTTATTTTGCATAAAGAACCACAGTCTAAGCGTAAGTGTCGCCAGGCAATAAGTATTTCCGGCGGGTCACATACAATTTTGAAGCATGGTGTTCGCGCTTGCCATTTCCGAAGCGGAGCATGCAATGTGTTTGGCGACGACGATTCGTAAAACTGAAGGAAATCGGCGTGTCTCGTAACGTTAATAGGCAGACCGAAGGAGAGATTATTCGTAGCCGGGCGGATAATGTAAGCCGGCGAGCACGCCGCTATATGGATGGGGGTCGAGGGTGGAAAACGAAGGCGGAAAGAGAACGGACGGGAGAAAGAGAGAAAAGGGGAGAAAACAGATTTATATTTGAAATTAGATTAAGCTTCTGCGCTTGAAAGCTATATAAACGTCCCTCTACCCGCCGGTGCGCCGTGTACGTTCCGCGTTCCGCAATCCACTAAGAGGAAAGACTCAATAAACCAACCACTCACTCTTTCTTCCTCCATCTTTTACCACCCCGTCTCTCGCCCCCACGGCCTCCTTCTCCTTCCGTTTTCTGTATTTCACGGGATCCCGGACTGTTCTTCCATTCTCCCCATCTTCATTTTTACCAATAAAACAACCCGCTCGTCTTATTTCATCCTCCACCCACCATTTCGCGAAGCACGATCGTAACCGCGCGTGTCTTTATTCCTTGCGAATATCCCTTCGCGAATCCTCGGCATACATCTCCCTTCAGATATTGAACGAGCGCTAATGTTCTGTCGATTTGCGTGGTCCGGATTTTTCTACTGACCAACTAAGACGATGAGAAAATACAGGAGGAAAGGGCAACTGGCTGGATCCAATCGGATCCTCGTTACTTTTTAAACGTACTTCTCCAATAAATTAATCCTCTGATTCGACCCAACGTCATTATCCAACAATTTATTGTTTTTATTTCCTTCGAGAAACCATTCTCTCTCCGTCTTGAATTTTTTCGCAATTTTATTATATCCCAGCTTCCCATTACACCGTTATTGTTTGAACTCGCTCCACCGGAAGTACTATCCGCCATATCACATTCACTTACTTAGTACAAACTACAAACTCTCGTGGTCGTAAGCTTCTTCTTTTTCTGCTTTTTGGAATCGTGCGTGGACTTTCTTTGCGCAAGAAATTTCATAATTTCTTCTTATTTTTAATAGTCTTTTTCTGCTTCTTATTTCGCCGGGTTCACAATCTGCACGCCTTTCGAGTAAGAAATTGTAACGGGAAAGTAGAGCGGAAATAAAGGGCGCGAGTGTTTCTAGCGAGTGGATTTTAGGGAACTATGATGACAGTAAGAAAATGAAACTTTTAAATTAAATGGATGGAACAGACTTAATTGAAAATTTTAACTTCTGGTAAATGCGCTGCGGTTATAATAAAATTACGGCGATTCGTAAACGGGCCAGTTGCTCCTAAGTTATTAATACTTGTTCCTATTCACTTCAAATTAGTGATATGAAACCGCGGTAGCAAAAGAGAAGAATTTTTTCCTATTCTTCGTTGAGAAATTCATTATGCGTTAATAAATTGTGCTTTAGAGTACGATACTATTGTACACTATACTGTAGATCATACATTGAAGGTATACCATTTAGAAAGTATTCTTTACTATACGAAATCACGAAAAAAGATGCGTATAAACTGTTCAGCAAAAATGTCACTTATAAATGGAAACAAAAACTTTCAATGAAAAAAGATCACAAGTAACTGCAAAATATTTCAATGATTTTCGTTTGTTCATTAATTAACGATGACCTCAATCGCTTCACATTGGAGTTTGCAACGTTCCTGGTCCCACGCCATACCCGTATCCTTGTGGTCCAAAATTTCGGACATAACACTCTAGATATCCAAAAGAAACGGAAATAAAATTGACAGAGGAATTCGCAGTATCGTCTTACTTAATGAGAATCATCGATATGCCGTAAACAGGAATGTTCCAAGTTGGAAGAGCAACAAAAACAGGGATATGCAAACTAACGTTTACAGTAAATTTCTCCGCAATTTTCCTGATAAGTTAATGGCTCCAACGGTTTTCTACAGCAATAGCAGCTGAAGCATATATTGTGGTACGGTATGCCAGACACCATCTTGAATAAACATCAAGATACAAATATTCTGTAAATGTGCCTTGCGTACGACATTCTAAATCGCTAAATGCTGCGATATACATGAACGTTAATTAGTAGAACGCTGTATAATGATTGTTGATTACTTCACATTACCTGCATTTCAGCTTGGTACACTTTTCGCCCACAGCGCTGGCAATCAAGTCCTCCCCCCAAACACTCGCAAATGACTTTCGGCCGGCAGCATCCGCCCTCATTACATTCTCCTCTGTCGGTACTGCATCTTCTTCGACTCACTCGACATGCGGGACTTTTCGATCTGCAAAAAGCCTTATCAGTAACAATAACACACGAGACACTCGAGTAACCAGGTAATCTTGCTCTAGCCATTCGCATCTTGCAAATACGAGGCTACCCGGGTGTCTCATAAATTAACTGTGGATTTCTACTTGGTTACTATTCCCAGCAATTGATGAAAATGCCACCAGTCTCTTACCGGCCGCAGCAATTCGCACCGCCGCCAATACTGGAGCAACAAGGTGAACATTTTCTACAAGAACAAGATGATTGCGGGGGACAAGGTCGTGGTGGAGAACACGGTGAACATGGTCGGCAAGGAGTCGCGCAAGGTCTCGCCGGCATACAGGTCTGGCCGGGTTTTCCACAACCACCACGACATCCGCTTCCGCAGCATCCGCCACCCCCGCAACCTTGAGTCTCCGTACACACTGGACGACATCTCATAATCGTTTTCTTGCAGATTGGTCGTTCGTTCGCTGGTGGACAGCAGCTACGCCGTTCGTTACACGGCGATGAACAGCTCGAACAGGAAGTGACGGTACGACATGGCTCCGGCTCTCCTAAAGAATAACAATCATGCCTTATTTTAATATGGGAGTGAGGATTTAATTTATGGCTCTGATCCACATCCCTGGCAAAACGTATTCAATGCTATAATTATTCATCAAATTCATTTAACACCGATGTGCTTTTCTTTCAAACATCTATTGATTAAACTATTAGAAATAGATAAAATGTTTTGAATATTTTCTGTCAGAGGTGGTATTAGCCGCGAAAACGTTACTTTTCCCACAGTGGCAAGCAGTCTCTATGACTTTGACTACGCCACATGAGACTTTAGGTCGAGGTCCACACGGTGTGCATGATCCCCCGCAACCTCCTCTCATACGTTCGCTATCATCGAGCCCGTTCGACGAACTCGGACAGTTTTGGTAGGTCATCGAGTCTTCTCTCGAGGACTCGTCGTCCTTTTCGTTCATTGTACAATTCGGCCCGGAATTCTTCTCGATGTCATTGCATTTGTTTAACGTCTCTTCGGCGTCGTTGCAACACTCCGAGGCGCTTTTTTCAAAATGCATTCTGCCAGTCCCCTCGGTTTCGGTTTGACTTACATTAACATTTTCGTACCCGCCGTCGTTTTTACCGGCCGGATCGTCCGCTCGCCAAATGTCGTAAGAGCTACGATATTCTTCGTTACTATCATTATTGCAACGGAACTTATGGCGAACATCCTGCATGTTCTGGCTATTTCCGCGTGTATCCCCGAAGACGACGTCGCAGAACGAGACTCGTCGTCGGGAAGGCAGCGGAATGCGAGGCGGCGGTACCGGCGGATACGCAAATTTTCGTCTTGGCGGAATAATGCTGTTATTGGCGCTAAATTCGCGAGCGGGGGCGGATTTGTTAATTTTATTATTCCAGCTGGCAGATGGCACTCGAGTTTTGTCTGTGCTGGAAATATCTACGCTTAGAAAATTTTATGTTGTTGAGCTGTCGGCCATACTGGAAGTTCTAATGCAAAAGTATGATACGAACCAGGGATGCACAGACCGCGGCCCTCTGTTGATTTGCTGGCAACCCTAACTTCAACCCTTTGTGGACCAAGATATTTGAGACATTTAAAATAATTTGCTACAAAAACTGAACAGAGAATGTATGCTACGTGTTTGCCATTTAAAATTTTAAAGGATTCATGCGTAGCTGTAGGGGCTAGATAAATGAGCCTGATGTCGTCAGCATGGCGACGTTCGTCCCCAAAGGGTTAAGACATCACGCAGGCAGTTTTTAAAATTATATAAATTATGATAGGCATTAGCAGAAATTGCTTGGGTGAAATATGAAATAGTTAAAGACTTTAAAAATTCAAGAACGTTGTAATGTTGCTTTTAATGTAACAAAATCGTTAAGGGATGAAATCAATTTTTATGTTATTCCTGCTTCCCACAATCAATGCAAAACATTTTTATTTTGCATAAAGGTCCGCAGTCTAGTCATTAGTATTATTAAGTATTATTATGTCACGGTGATTTTATGTACACCTTGGTCTTAACAAGTCTGTGCATCCCCGATACAAATGTTTTAAAAGAGTAAAGAATATGACCTGCTTATGAAGCGTTGAATATGAAAACATCCAAAATCATTCCCGCGCTTACTTTCCGATGTTTTCGCGAGCGTGATTCGATTAGAGACTACCGAACATTAAATGCGAAACGATTCAAAAAGCGTTACATACCTTAGCTGAGCCTCCGCAATGTCGATTTCATTATTACTAAGCGGCGGATTTAGCTCAGATAGATCTATATCTTGCTGAGCTTCGAATCGACAATCTTTCGTTATGTTATTCTTCTCGGACTCCAGAGACGTGCTGCTTGAATGAATTAGCACAGATGACTTTCAATAATGAGCATGGGATAAGTGCTATTTAGAGTGATTCGATTCGAAAAACTACAGTTTGTTTGGAGCCAAGATATAAATTGGCTACAGAACTAAATAACATATTCTCAAAATAGCTAACGACGAAGAATAGAGATATCACGCAGTGTGCAACAAGGGACAAAGTCGTGCAAAGACTAGTATTCAGAGACAGCAGTTTCGTAAAGTATGGAAATGTAAGGATAATAAATTTGAACCTGCGAAATTTTGAATGCTGCCGATTGTACCATGTAGTTACGGCAGTGGGACTAGGTGGAGGATCGCAAAGCGTTGACATCGAATTGGTAATACTCAGATTGGCGCATTCGTTTTCCAAGAAATGCTTTTTCTCTTCATCGAAGGAAACATATGTCTCACCAACTTCGCTGCCGCCGCCACGGAGTCTGCACGCGTCTGATTGGTAATGTCGTGTTCTACTTAGCAACGTGTTACCGAGGGAACTTTCACCTCCGCAGGAACACCTCAATAAATTTTGAGTCGAGTTTGCGGGCAAACGAATTCTCGATAGAGTTTTATGATCATTGGTGGAATGAGATTGACGACCGTAACAATTCTTGCAAAATAATTCACCAAGATGTGTCACAACGTTACAGCTGTTGAGCAGCTTTCGACAGTTACCTAGGGAGTTTAAACATTTTATCATCCGCAAATACGAATAAATAAGGGAGAACGTTTACAAAGTATTAATCAATTGAATAAATGTTTGAAAAAGGCAATACTAACGACAAGAGAAACAGAACGTGTGCCAAACTTTTCCAAGAGCTAGTTTTTCTTCCGCGAAGTAAACCTCGCGATTACAGCGCGGACAAACTCCAGGCATTTATCAATCTAAAAGGCTTCTTCTTACAGTATCCAACAATGCATACCGCAGAGATTTTAATTCGAATTAATAAACACGATGCTTATGATGATTAATGGTTGTTTGTAATTGAGGTTTGCTACATTTGCCGCCTTAAACGTGTCCCGGAGATTCGTGATCAACGCATAATTATGCCGAATGCAAAATTTCGCACAATCAAGAATAATTCAATACGTAACCGTTTCGATAATTTCACTTCAAGAAAGACATTAATTAATGCCGTTTCCGATTTGTAGGAGTTCGCCAAACAATTAAAAAATGTCAAAAATTAATAACTGATCGACGAAAAACAAAACACGGTTACCAACAGATGCGAGAAGGTAACTCCAAATATTTGCATGAGCACCGACGAGATACCACCGACGAGATACTATTAAAGACTGCCAGCCCCTGTGTTATTCAGCGGGACGGGTAAGTGGGCGCGATGGGCGCGGGGATAACTTGGAACTTACAGTGATCTGAAATACCAATCGCTAAAAGTTCTACCACCGACGAGATACTCGCCAAGTAGAAGAAGAATGATATTGTATAGAATGCTCACATACTGATTGCCTTCTAATACTATCACCGACGAGATACCATCTCGTCTCTTCATCTCAATAGAACCAGACGATATGTAACATTGTTCACGACTGGGGCGAATCAGCTTGAATAATGCATACATTTTGTTCTGAAGGAAGGTGAAATTGCAAAATGTTATGGAAGACAGTAGGTATAGGAATAGAATTTACTGAAAATCAACATATTTATTAAATGTGCAGCTATTAGCTCGATATTATCCTTTATTCATAAGAGTTTCACTAGAAGTTCTTACAAATAGAGGATAATACCGATTGCCCAGGTCTCACCACGAGGAGGTTGCTGCACAAGAGACCCGAAAGAGAGTCAGAACGAATGCAATATTCCTTCTGGCTTCGAGTAACTATTGCGGAGCAAAACGTGTGAATCGGAGAAGAAGTCCCCGATCCACGGGGGATCAAAGGCGAATCAGGCAGAAGGCACTGATTCTTTCAAAGAGAAAAACTAAAGCGAACCAGAGCAGAAGGCTCTGGTTCGAAGGTGACGCGGCGCGTACAATGCTTGCAGCCCAGCTCCGGCCAGAGCCGATACCCGACGTGTCCTCACCAAGAGAAATGGACAGTGAGAAGTGTTCAAACGATATCCCATTTCTCTACCAACTACCTGTCCCCAAGCAATACAAATTGTGGCGAACGCGGGTAGAATGAGGAATAGAGAGGACACTGTAGCATGGCTACACGAATGAACAGGTCTCAATGAGCCACATCTCTCAATGTATCGACGCCGAATACCGGCTCCAACCGGTCTGGTACATACAAGCAAGGTCCGACACAGCAGAAGGCTGTGTCGGAGTTAAAAATACGGGTCGAGTAAAGTGACGTTATGGCAATAATTACTCGACATATTTACAACGAAGACATACGAACTTAAAAATTAACGCACGCAAGCCGAGCAATTATTGTGGACAAAAAACTAAATCGCAAAAGAGGAAAGAATCAAAGCAGAAGGCTTTGATTCGCAAAAAAGAAACATGAGCCTGAGCAGAAGGCTCTGGTTCGGAGGTGACGCTAAGACAATAATTGCTCGGCAAATAAAACTAACTTAAGAATATGCCGCAGTCTTCTTCATTTATCCTCTTCTTGGTTTGCCCTTATCTCGGGGTGTCCCTTTCTTGGTGTTCCTCTTCTTGGCGTGTCCTCTCCTTGGTGTGTACTCTCCTTGGTGTGTCCTCTTCTTGGTGTGTGCCCTACGTGGTGTATTCTACCTAAAACAGACTGATAACGATTAGACATATCAATATATATAATCCCTCACACGAGTGCAAGCCTAATATCCGCTCTCGAGAGCCAAACCTAAGACCAGCTCACGAGAGCCAAGCTAACCCCGCACACGAGTGCGAATCTAACCAGCTCACGAGAGCCAACCTAATACCAGTTCAAGAGAGCCAACAATACCAGCTCACGAGAGCCAAACCTAAGACCAGCTCACGAGAGCCCAAGCTAACCCCGCACACGAGTGCGAATGCAATTAGCTCACGAGAATCAACCTAATACCAGCTCACGAGAGCCTACCTAATACTAGCTCACAAGAGCCAACCTAATACCAGCCCACGAGAGCCAACAATACCAGCTCACGAGAGCTAAACTAACTGCTCACACGATTGCAGCCTATAGGCGATTCGGGAGCCCCGGGGACGCGACACCCCGTACTCACTCACGGCTCCATCCGTGAGTGAGCCCCTGGGGGACCTCCGATCGGAGGAATACTAATTTCAGACAAGATGTGCAAAATGTTTAGAAGTTGACTTGTGAAAGTATCGAAGCGGACAATTCGAAATTCAGGAATAAAAATTGTCGTGTACGCTAACTGAATAAGTAATTCGAAATAACGAACTGAAGATGGGCCAAGGGTAAACGGGAAAAGCATTGATGTACCCTTGGCCGACAGCAAACTACCTGAAAGTAAATTTATATACAATTTAATGAAATATGGTTTTATATCTCGCAAATCTTAAATTCTACTATACAATCTTATCAAAAAATGGTAAATGTGCAATGTGCAGCTATTAGCTCGATATTATCCTTTATTCATAAGACACTAGAAGTTCTTATACATAGAGGATAATATCGATTGCCCAGGTCTCACCACGAGGAGGTTGCTGCACCAGAGACCCGAAAGAGAGTCAGAACGAATGCAATATTCCTTCTGGCTCCCTTTCTTACAACGACGGACTTATACTAAATTACGCAAGTACGTCGAGTAATTATTGCGGATCAAAAGGTGTGAATCGGAGAAGAAGTCTCCGATCCACGGGGGTACAAAGGCGAATCAGGCAGAAGGCTCTGATTCTTTCAAAGTGAGAAACAAAAGCAAACCAGAGCAGAAGGCCCCGGTTCGAAGGAGGCGCGTACAATGCTTGCAGCCCATCTCCGGCCAGAGCCGATACCCGACGTGTCCTCACCAAGAGAGATGGACAGTGAGAAGTGTTCAAACGATATCCCATTTCTCCACCAACTACCTGTCACCAGACAACGCAAAGCGTTGAGGCGAACGCGGGTAGAATGACGAATAGAGAGGACACTGTAGCATGGCTACACGAGTGAACAGGTCTCAATGAACCACCTCTCTCAATGTATCGACGCCGAATACCGACTCCAACCGGTCTGTTACATGCAAGCAAGGTCCGACACAGCAGAAGGCTGTGTCGGAATCAAGAAATCGAGCAAAATGAAGTTACGGCAATAATTACTCGACATATTTACAAATGATAGTATATAATCTTAATATATAGACCAAATATAACTAACTTAAAAATACACTGTAGTCTTCTTCGTCTTCGTTGGTGTGTCCTCTTCATTCCGTGTGTCGTCTTCGTTAGCAGCCGGCTATTGTAATCTACCTGAAACAGACTAATCGTATTTAGAAACAATGCTGTTGAATACAGAATTAAATCACGCACACGAGTGCGAATGTAACCAACTCACGAGAGCAAATATAAACCCGCATGTAAGCGGAAACCTAACCATGCACATGAGTGCGAATACAACCAGCGAAGCAACTCACAAGAACAATTGTAACTCCGCACAGAAGTGCGAAAGCAACCAGCGAAGTAACTCACGAGAACAATTATAATCCTGCACATGAGTGCGAATACAACCAGAGAGAACCAGCTCAAGAGAGCTATTGTAACCCCGCACAGAAGTACGAATACAACCAGCGATCCAGCTCGTGAGAATAGTTGTAACCCCGCACACGAGTGCGGGAACAACCAGCGAAGCAGCTCACAAGAGCAATTATAGCACCGCACACGAGTGCGAATACGATCAACTCACGAGACTTATGGTAACTGCTTACACGAATGTAGCCTATAGGCGATTCGGGTAGCCCCGGGGACGCTACACCCCGTACTCACTCACGGCCCCATCCGTGAGTGAGCCCCTGGGGGACCTCCGATCGGAGGAATACAATTTTAATAAAGAAATATAAATCCGAAGAAGACTCATTATCGAAAGTCTCGATGAAAATTGCAATTAGTATATTAGAGATAATAATTGATGGTATTCGTTGAATTAACAGTTGAAGGACAGGTTTGTTGAAATTGGGCCAAGGGTAGGCAAAGGAAGCTTTGAAAAATATTAGTAACCAAACTTACCGTTGATCGTTGAATGAAGAGTTGAAGGTAGGCCAGGGTAGCTGTGGATGACCCCGTTGTCCACCTCTGGTCCACCTCTGGTCCACCTCTGGTCCACCTCTGGTAAGTCCCTGGTCCTCCTGCGTCCTTCCGGTCCCGCAGCACGTCCGCTCACGCCGCTCCCCCCGGCCCGACTGACTGACTGCCGGTGGACTCTCGCCGAGCTCGAGCGGCACAAGCGCAGAGGTGCGTGACGCTCCCCACCCCACCGAATATCGATCGATGTCGATTGCCGTGAAAATTATTGATAAATTTATTATTTCCAGCTGGTTAATGTTTATAACAATTTTATTTTACAGCGATGTCCACAAGCAATCCCTTGGTTATCTGACCACCTAATTTTTTAGTAAAAGTGGCTAATAGTATTCGAGATACGGAATAACTTTTAAACCATGAACATTCGCACGCATTAATTTATTCAATACAATTCACAGATAAATTTATTATTTCTGGCTGTTCAATGTTTATAACAATTCCTTTTGCTAATGATGTTAACGAGCACTCCCTTGACTACCTTGTCATCTAATGTTTTCGTAAAAATAGACAATAAAACTCGAGAAACAGAATAACTTTTAAACAATGAACATCCGCACGCATTAATTTATTCGACATAATACTATGATACATTTATTAATTCTAGCTAATTAATGTTTATAATCATTCCTTTTGCCAACGATGTGGACAAGCACTTCCTTGACCACTTTGCCATCTAATTTTTTACAGTGTTCGGTATTGGCCTAAACGGGAGCATTCAAACGAAGGTGGCTCGACCGTTGCGTTGGTGCTGTCTCGTTATTGTTTTCGTGTCTCGAGCGTTTAATAGGTAATTCAATTTTCAACAACAATTATTACTTTGTTTCCTATCAATAAATAACAGTTTATTTATATATAAATCGAGAAAACATTTATTCAGTTTTAAAATCATTATAGAAACAGGGAGCATTATATTTAAACAGAGATGAAATATTCAGGTTGAATTAATCATGTATTGACTGACTCGACTCGTTTCGTTTACTTTTCAAATGTGATTTGGGTATAATATATATTGCATTTTATAGCAAAATTTGAAAATATTCGGCGCATGGTTGCCAATTTACTGTTACTGCCATGTAATGTACAGCGCGTATTTTTGCTATTTTCCACGTTACAGTCACAATTCTGGAAAAGTAAACGAAACGAGTCGAGTCAGTCAATACATGATTAATTCAACCTGAATATTTCATCTCTGTTTAAATATAATGCTCCCTGTTTCTATAATGATTTTAAAACTGAATAAATGTTTTCTCGATTTATATATAAATAAACTGTTATTTATTGATAGGAAACAAAGTAATAATTGTTGTTGAAAATTGAATTACCTATTAAACGCTATTTTTATCTTGAAATTTATTCATATAAAGTACAATACAATAAAATACAATATAACTGTAATAAATCTAAGGATTTTTACATCTTTCAATGCCTGTCATTTTTTCCCGCATCAACCGATTTCGATGAAACATTCATAGTGCATATAATTCATATACAAATCCACAAAACGCATATTTTAAATTTTTATTACGGACTTTAATAAAAAAGTTTTATAAAGTGTCTTTATAATGTAGTTTTGTAATGTTCCTGAAAATTTTCATAAAAATCACTTGCTATATAATGCACATATGATTTAATTAACGATACATTCATTTTATTTTATTTTAAAATACGTATTAATATTTGGCTGTTTGCAACATTTCGAATTTTGCAGTTAAACATATACTCTTTATTGTACGATGACTTTTACGAGGACAAGACAGCGGTTTCGCGATCGCGCGCTCGAGACACGAAAACAATAACGAGACAGCACCAACGCAACGGTCGAGCCACCTTCGTTTGAATGCTCCCGTTTAGGCCAATACCGAACACTGTAAAAAATTAGATGGCAAAGTGGTCAAGGGAGTGCTTGTCCACATCGTTGGCAAAAGGAATGATTATAAACATTAATTAACTAGAATTAATAAATGTATCATAGTATTATGTCGAATAAATTAATGCGTGCGGATGTTCATTGTTTAAAAGTTATTCTGTTTCTCGAGTTTTATTGTCTATTTTTACGAAAACATTAGATGATAAGGTAGTCAAGGGAGTGCTCGTTAACATCATTAGCAAAAGGAATTGTTATAAACATTGAACAGCCAGAAATAATAAATTTATCTGTGAATTGTATTGAATAAATTAATGCGTGCGAATGTTCATGGTTTAAAAGTTATTCCGTATCTCGAATACTATTAGCCACTTTTACTAAAAAATTAAGTGGTCAGATAACCAAGGGATTGCTTGTGGACATCGCTGTAAAATAAAATTGTTATAAACATTAACCAGCTGCAAATAATAAATTTATCAATAATTTTCACGGCGATCGACATCGATCGATATTCGGTGGAGGTGGGGAGCGGTCGAGCGTCGAGCGTGGGGCGCACGCCCGCGCTCGGTCAGAGAGTTCCGTCAATCAGTCGAGCCGGGGGGGGCGGCGTGAGCGGTCGGGTTCAGTCGAGCTCCGGGACCAGGAGGACCAGAAGGACCAGGAACCTACCAGAGGTGGACCAGAGGTTGACCAAAGGTGGACAAGGGGTCATCCACAGCTACCGTGGCCTACCTTCAACTGTTCATTCATCGATCAACGGTAAGTTTGGTTACTAATATTTTTCAAAGCTTCCTTTGTCAGTTTCAACTTCCATGGCTCAGTTTCAACAAACCTGTCCTTCAACCGTTAATTCAACGAATACCATATCCTTCATACTAATTGAAATTTTCGAGACTTTCGGTATTGAGTCTTCTTCAAATTTATCAATTTTATTCTTCATCAAATTTATATTTTGAGCGCCCCACTCGTGTGCGGGGTTATAATTACTCGTGCTCTGCTTCGCTGGTTGTTTTCGCACTCGTGTGCGGAGTTATAATTATTCTTACGAGCTGGCTCGCCGGTTGTATTCGCATGTCTGTGCGGGGTTACAATTGCTCTCTTGAGCTGGTTCTCTGGTTGTATTCGCACTCATGTGCAGGATTACAATTCTTCTTGTGAACTGATTGTATTCGCACTTCTGTGCGGGATTACAATTGCTCTTATGAACTGCTTCTATGGTTGCATTCGCACTCATATGCATGGTTAGAATTGCACTTACGTGCGGGCTTATATTTGCTCTATTCGCACTCGTGTTATTTCTGAATTTTGAATTGTTGGCTTCGGAACTTTGACAAGGCCCGCTTCTAACAATTTTTACATCTTGTTTAAAATTGGTATTCCTCCGATCGGAGATCCCCCAGGGGCTCACTCACGAATGGGGCTGTGAGTGAGTGCGGGGTGTAGCGTCCCCGGGGCTACCCGAATCGCCTATAGGCCGCACCCGTGTGCGGGGTTACTTTGGCTCTCGTGAGCTGGTGTTAAGTTGGCTCTCGTGAGCTGGTTTCATTCGCACTCGTGTACGGGGTTAATTGGGCTCTCGTGAGCTGGTTTCATTTGCAATCGTGTGCGGGGTTAGTTTGGCTCTCGTAAACTGGTGTTAGGTTGGCTCTCGTGAGCTGGTTTCATTCGCACTCGTGTGCGGGGTTAGTTGGGCTCTCGTGAGCTGGTTAGTGTCGCACTCGTGTGCGGGGTTTGTTTGTTCTCGAGAACTGGTCTTAGGCTTGCACTCGTGTGCGGGGTAATATATTGTTATGTCTAATTATTATTAGTCTGTGTTAGTTAGAATACACCAAGGAGAGGACATACTATGAAGAGGACATACCAAGAAGAGGACACGCCAAGAAGAGGACACACCAAGAAGAGGACACACCAAGAAGAGGACAAATCAAGAAGACTGCGGCATATTCTTAAGTTAGTTTTATTTGCCGAGCAATTATTGTCTTAGCGTCACCCCCGAACCAGAGCCATCTGCTCTGGTTCATGTTTCTTCGTTGCCAATCAAAGCCTTCTGCTTTGATTTTTCCCCCGTTTGCGTTTAGTCTTTTGGTCCACAATAATTGTTCGGCTTGCGTGCGTTAGTTATTAAGATTGTATGTCGTCGTGGTAAATATGTCGAGTAATTATTGCCGTAACTTCACTTTGCTCGTTTTCTCGTTTCCGACACAGCCTTCTGCTCTGTCGGATCTTGCATGCATGTACCTGACCGGTTGGTGCCGGTATTCGGCGTCGAATCATTGAGAGAGGTGGGTCATTGAGATCTGTCCACTCGTGTTGCCATTCTCTCTGTCATTCTACCCGTTCACCTCAACGCTTTGCGTTGCCTGGTGGCAGGTAGTTGGCAGAGTTCGCTCTGTTCGTCATCCTACCCGGGTTCACCTCAACGCATTGCGTTGCCTGGTGGCAAGTAGTTGGCAAAGAAATGGTAATACGTTTGAACACTTCTCATGATCCATCTCTCTTGGTGAGGACACGTCGGGTATCGGCTCTGGCCGGAGATGGGCTGCAAGCATTGTACGCGCCTCCTTCGAACCAGAGCCTTCTGCTCTGGTTCGCTCTTGTTTCTCACTTTGAAAGAATCAGAGCCTCCTGCCTGATTCGCCTTTGATCCCCCGTGGATCGGAGACTTTTTCTCCGATTCACACCTTTTGCTCCACAATAATTACTCGACATATCTACGTAGTTTAGTATAAGTCCGTCGTTGTTAGAAAGGGAGCCAGAAGGAATATTTCATTCTTTCTGACTCTCTTTCGGGTCTCTTGTGCAGCAACCTCCTCGTGGTGAGACCTGGGCAATCGATATTATCCTCTATTTGTAAGATCTTCTAGTATCTTATAAATAAAGGGTAATATCGAGCTAATAGCTGCACATTTAATAAATATGTTGATTTTCAATAAATTCTATCCTATACCTATTGTCTTCCATAGCATCTTGCTATTTCAGCTTCCTTCAGAACAAAATGTATGTATTATTCAAGCTGGTTCGCCCCGGGCGTGAACAATGTCATATATCGTCTGGTTCTATTTAGATAAAGAGACGATATAGTATCTCGTCGGTGATAGTATTATGAGGCAATTACAGAATGGGTAATGTGAGCGTTCTATACTACATCATTCTTCTTCTACTTGACGAGATACTATTAAAGACTGCCACCCCCTGTGTTATTCAGCGGGACGGGTAACCAGGCGCGACGGGCGCGGGGATAACGTGGAACTTACAGTGATCTGAAATTCCACATCGCTAAAAATTCTAAATAGTGCCAAAATAGTACCAAAACATCGTCTGAAGTATGGCGGAGAATGTAACATTTAATAATAATCGATATGGTTTCGTGATAACTCGCATTCTCACCGATGCATCGCGACGAGATTCTCCTCAGTGGTCTTCTTCACCGACAAAATGCCGTCGATGGCCTTCTGTTTCTCTGGATGGAGAATATATCCTAGAGGGCGTAAGAAACACCGAAAAATTCGAGAGACACCAACTCCCATCAGTGTTCCGATTGTGGGTACATTTTCACGCGCTTCTCGCGCATGCGCGGCCTCAGTAACGTAACCTTTTCGATGAAATCGGGTAGCTTAAGCACCCCGCAGACTTTTAAAAAAGCCTTTTAAACGTATTAACAATACTTACCTCGTTCCGCGTCACATCTCTCGTCCATCAGTCGTCCTGCCAATAACACTGGTACATTCCCGCCAGAATAACTACCTCAAAGCGGCAGGGCCCTGGCCGCTCTGCTGCGTCATTGTAGATACGCTACTGCCCTGGCCGCGCATGCGCGAGAAAATGTACCCACAATCGGAACACTGACTCTCATAAGGCTGGCAATCTCGTCGGTGGCATGAGTACGCGATAACTATTTCAAATTGGCAATTAACATATTAAAAGTGCTGTCAAGTTTGAAATAACGAATAGATTTAATTTTATTAATTGAAGTATGTATCTCTAGACTGCGGATCTTTATGCAAAATAAAAACTTTCTACCTGAATAGCAACAAACTGAACTGAAATAAAAATGTAATTTCTTTCTTAAAATGTTTAATAGATTGAAAATAATATAACAATAGCATTCGATTCGTCTAATGTTTTAGATTACACCTATATACTCATTTTTATCATAAATTCATAAAATCCGCAGTCTATATAGTAATCACGATAACGTGATTGCGGAATAACGATGACAAATACCTTTTTCAAAGTATTTCGGATAGTTAGACTTGTATATTCACGCTTGACACGTTTGAATATAAGCGCGATTTCTATGTACACTTTTGAATCGCGAATGTTGTAATTCACACCATATTGGCGAACCTATGGTGGAAAGCGTAAACGCGGACTTGATAAACCTGTAGCAAACGTCAAGTCGCAACGCAAGTGGTTCTCCAAAGAGGTTAAGGGGGCTGCTCGGTAGAAATGGCAGCGATAAAGGGCCTGGGTAGAAATATTCCCTATCTGAGGCAACAATTCGCTGCCCTTTTAGGAAATACCAGTACCAGTGTCAAATTCATATGCATCGTAGTCTTGTTTTCCTATTGTCTTTCTTTCTCGTCGGAAGCAATACGTATTCTGAGTGTGACACCAGGTTACTTGCTGACTCCAGCCTTTTGGATCTGGACGGCGTTTACATTTTGTTTCCTTGAGATACATTTTTGGGAAGTATGCGTGGATATTGTCACTGTGGGACTCTGCGGTAAATTAATCGAACCGCTATGGGGCGCAATGGAAATGATGACTTTCTTCGCGATAGTTAATGTTGGCGTTGCTGTGCTGTCAGCCTTATTTTATTTATTTTTGTATATGTGTACCAGCGATCCAGAGTTACTGTTTGGCATACACATTCATGGATTAACTGGATATATCGCAGGTATGGTCTACATAAGTGTCAATCTTTGTTGAAAGTTCTCTGTTATCATTGGATATACATACTCTTTCCATGCTATTGATACATACGCTATTCGTAGACCTATGTATGCTTCGTTACACTTAGATTACTACGATTATTCAGTAACGCATATAGCATTGTTATTTACATTTTATTCTAGGTGTTGCAGTAGCTGTAAAACAAATAATGCCAGATCATATTTTAGTTAAAACACCGATAGGAAAAATTACGAATAGAAACATACCGTTGATGGTATGGATTTTGGGAGTGTTATTGTGGCTCTTTGGATTATTAGAAAGCACTAATCCAACCATGTTTCTCAGTGGGTTATTAGTATCATGGATATACCTTAGATTTTATCAAAAACATAATAATGGTACACGCGGCGATATGGCAGATAATTTTGCATTTGCAAGGTAAATTATATGTTTATGTGGTACAGATAAGTTCGAATTTTCAACTACTTTTATAACAATGAACTTACTTACAGCTTTTTCCCTAATGTTTTACAACCACCGATAGCACTTGTAAGTAATACAATACATGGATTCTTTGTACGCATTGGATTATGTAGAAAAGTAGTTAGAAGATTCGATATGTCCAATGCCCCTCCTGGGTTGGTTATAAATCTTCCAGGTATTGATCCACATGACGGCGATAGGAGAAGGTTTGTTACGTGTTTTATACCTACAATAACTTCATAGCAAGCAGCTAAATTATGGAATTTTGTTTTCTTACATTGTTTTTACAATCTCCGTTGTGTTGATCGTTTCAGGCAAATAGCATTGAAAGCCTTAAGTGAAAGGTTAAGTAAGGATCATACAAAGCCATGGCAACAAGATCGAGCTAAGAAACACTCTCCAGTTCCTCCCGCAGTTTCAATTCCAATTCCCGAATCTAGTACACCTAAACCACTCGCATCCCCTCTCATTCCACAAGTTAGTGTAAACATACATAATCACACCTCTACTAACACGTGATTACATCAAATAGACTGATTTCAATAATTGTGTATGCATAAATATGATAAGAAACATCTAAAGAAACATTTTCTGAACCTTATTGAGAATATGGCTCTATTCAATGAGACAAACGTTGGACATGAGAAAGTATTTATAATAACATTTTTTATATTGCACGAAATTCGATTGCATATTGGAATTTTCAAGTTATATCAATAGAGCAATCGAACGATGCTTGTCTCTTGATAAAGCCAAGGAACAAAATATAACACTCAAGTGGTGCCTTGGTATTCATAGATTTCTATTAGTTCATGTATCCATCCTTGAGAATCAGTCCTTAAAAATATAAACATCGAGTTGATTTGTTCTTTGGTGTTATCAAAACAGAAGCTTCAATAATGCAATTACATATTTGTTTAGTAATTATAAAAAATCATTTCGATGCATTTGTTATATCTATAAAAGTTCATTGTATACTTCCGTTAACATAGGAATATATTTGACATATTTTTTCTACATACTGGTTTTTCATCAAGTTTGTTTAAGCAATTCTCCAAGTTTTGTTTAAATATTTTCTTAAACAAATTGATCATAGCGCCATATCAATAATGGTACAACAGTGTAATCTTTAGAAGATTCTTACAAACTGATAAATATAACAAAATCAATCTTTCTATCTTGTGATTCTATTTTCCAATAAAATCGTGTTCTTTGTTGCTAAGAACTGTAAACTCTATTTATGTAATTCGGTATGATCCATGCGTGTTAAATGATTTAAATGCTTTTAATAAATTGCTGTACAATCGCAGCTTTATTGCAACTCTAATACTGTTCGTTGACAATTGGAAGATAAAAAGAAAGCATGACTAATAATAATAATTGACTTCCAGTGCAGTACTACGCAATATGTTCACTAGAAACAGATCTGAATTTAAAGAAAGATTATTTCTTTCTGGATTTGTTATTTAAGAAGATGTTTTATACCACCGGTTTTGCCATTCAATATTCAATACAACGTGAAAACGTTACTACACGACACATATACAAAAACACGTTAAAATTGAATGATTATAAGACGAAAATACATGCATCATATTTTAAAATCATATTGCATCATCGTTCTTATTTTAACAAAATGGGAAGATACAAGTCATTTTAAAATATATGCATATTCACAATTACTTTTCTACTGTCATCGATTTTTTCTGAAGTTATGCGAATTTTATTTTGTACAATTAATTTCTTTTCCTCTTCTTTTAAAAATGATTCTATTTATATTTACGCCTAAATATGTGCCCCAAAACAAATTGAAGTGTATTTACGGCAAAATGATTTAAAATCATCTTTATTCAGTCTTTGAATATATATTACTTATATATATGTACACACATATTATTAGGTTCGAAGTTTGATTAATCCATTCCTTCGATTTTTTAAACGTAGCACAAAAATAGTCATTGAACAGTTGCTTTTTAATTACAAGTATTTTATGTACAATTCATTTACTTATTATGACATTCATTTTTATAACATCATCGCGAGTAATAATCATTTTACTTACAACAATCGACTGTTGTATCATAAATGCATATTAGAAAATCTTTGCCATTTATTAATATTTGAGAAAACAGTTAATAAACTTCAATGCTTCAGTTTCCACATAATTGTTTAAAAACTATATATAAAGGTGAATGGAAAGTAGTTGGTATAAATGTATAGCAATGTGGATACTATTTGATATATTAACGGGTTTGTAAATACAAATGAGGAGTGCTGTAAAATGTGAAGGGAACAAGACACTATAATAGAGATACAGTGATTATAGGCATATGGAGTAAGATTAAAAAACTATTTTTATGTATGACACGAAAATATCTTTTGAGAATGTATGTTGCGCAATATTTTGGCCTTCCACTTAAAATAAAACTTATATACAAATTTTTAAGTACTTTCGTTATAAGGTTTTTAGTCAATTAATATTTATTATTATAAGTATGACTAGGGCTGAGAGAAAAAGCGAAAGGCCAAAATCACGTGTGTGGATAAATGAATATTTGTTGATTTCACTAAGTACATTTTAAGCAAGTAATGTAATAATTACACATTTAATGTACATGTTATGTATAATGAACTTTGTACATACGTTGAAATCGTTACTGTCTGTACAATATTAAATTCTACTAAGAAAAATATTTACCTCATATTTTCCTATACCGCATGTGGAACAAAGTTATAAATATTAACACCACATATGCAGTATATAGTAGAAAAACGGTATTTGAACTATTGATATTCTATTAATAGTTTAATTTATAAACTTATAACTTATAATCTGTTAATTGTACATAAATAATGAGTATAAAACATTTTCATATGAAGTAAACTCTTCCTTTTTCTTGCAAATCCTTTCTCAAAAAATCTAAAAGAAAATACACCTAGAACGGGATATAGTAAATAAATCTATTCGTAGAATTAAAACAACTTTATTGCTATAGTATTATGTATAAGTTTAGCCATTTAATGCTGCGTATATAATTCTTGAAAAGTATAAAATATTTTAAAGTTAATTTTTCCTAACAGTAAATAGCATCTATACAGAAATGGTACTTCCTACCACTTGTAATTGCTGTATATTATCCACAACAGTTTTATCACAACGTATATAAAATACGAGTCTGTCTATAGGCATTTCTTTTACCTATAAAACTGTTGCTGATGCTGTGACCATTGACTTTGAGGAGGTGGTGCTTGCTGCTGAGGCGGGGGTGGTCCATATGACGGATCTTGTATATATCCTGTTGGAGATGGCCTTATCGAAGTTGGCGTTGACGATACATATTGTTGTTGCTGTGATGAAGGTGGTGGAACATAAGATACTTGAGCAGGATGCTGTGGCTGTGAATAGTACTGTTGCGTCTGTGAAACTGGAGGTGGCACATTATATCCTCCATAATTCACTTGTGGCGGAGGAGGATAATAATGATGACTTTGTTGCGAATGTATGTCGTGTGACGATATGGATGTATCTTGAATAGGTACAGTTATTAAATTTGTTCTTAATGGAGCATTATTCGGTGGTGGCGGCGCAGAACTTTGAGAATAATTCTGCATCGATATTAGTGATTGTGGCCTATGCTGTTGCCTATGCTCCACTGGTGTCTGACTGACCATGGAATTTACTCTAGGATCGTTTCCCATTATTGGCTGAACCATATGTGATTGCACTGACTTTATACGAGTATTCTGCATAGAAACCGATGCAACTTTTGTTAACTCTATTTCTGACTTAGTATGCACATATTGAGGAGGATCAACCTGCATCCCTTGAACTTGTTGCGGCGGAGCTGAGATATGACGATGATTTATATGAGCCTGTACAAACCATATCATCAATGCAATCTTAAAATTCAATTATTTTATAAAACTTGAGATAAGTTCTTTGAAATTACCTGTAGATCTCTTTGACTAAGATATGTTCTTCTACATCCTGCGTTTCCATATCTAGTTCCTCCATGCGTGCACATGAATACAGTGCCCAAACCAGTTTGTTCCACTCTGGAAACTTTTTCCATACAACGTGGACAAACTTTGTCTTCCCTTTTAGCACAAGACAAGCAGAACACGTGTTTACAAGGTATCTGAAACATTCATTTTCAGGATTTTTTAACGTTAAATAAGATGCACACACAATACACAGTTTTGTTTACGTTATTTAAAGACTTCACTTAACTGAAAATTATTTCATAATCTTTTTAAATCTATGGGTCCATGGCTAAGGATTGTTTTAATGGATATTTCAATAATAGGAACAGCAATTTCAATCGTGAATCAACAAGTCACTCTCAGTAACGGGATCTAATTATTTCATTTGGGATTATTATGTAAAAGAGGATTTTTAAGCATCTTTTTAGTACAGTTATAGAAATGCCTATTAATAAGCTTTGGGTAGATAAAGTTGTTAATACAAAAGCATTGCTCACCATGCGTCCATAAATGAGGATTGGTTTCAAACACTTGTCGCAACAGTGTATCATAGGATTTAAAACTTTCTCTCCAATGAGATTAACTCTATGGTCCCATCTTAAACGGAGCATTGGCTCAGGGGGTCCTCTGTTAATAGTTGTGAAAGTTGGAGCCTCCAGTTGAGATATATCAGCCTCCAAATCGAACTGTTGCTCCAAGGGAGGTTGTTGCACTGGAGGAGCTTCATGTTCTTCCAATTCTGTACCAGCTGTTTCTGTTGGAGTCTCTTCAACTTGTTGGGTAGTATCTTCCTCATCACTTTCAATAACCTGATTCAGGTAATTAAAGTAATAGTTGTCTCTATACATAGTTAATTATCTCTATGCATTATATATATACAGGGTGATTCATTTAAAACAGGTCACGTAAATAAATCGGTTGCTACTGGTGGTAGAAAAAAAAGTGTCAGACGAAACTTGCTTGATTTCAAGGGTGGCACAATTTCATGTTAATCATATATGTAAATGTCTCACCCTATATATGTATTGAATTATAGATTAGCATAAAAGCTGTCTCTCGCTTAATAACTCTGTATATGAACAACACCAGACCAACGTCATTATTAGACTTTATGCGTTTATGAAGAAATTGATTGGGTGAAATATAAAATGGTAAAAGATTAGAAAAATTTATGAATACTGTTATTTTATTCCTGCTTTCCATAATAAATGCAGAACATTTTTATTTTGCATAAAGATCCATAGTCTAGTCATCATATTCATTCTTATCGAAAGGAAGGAAAAGGAAAAAGAGGAGTATAGATGCTATGCTACTATGGATAGGTGGACGCATTAACATTTGAACTACATATATTAAACATGTTGACATCGGTCTGATGTTTTTCATGTGCTGTTAAGTGACGACAGCCTTACAGCTTCTAATTTTCATGAGTAATGAAAAAATTCACCTTTACTTGTTTTTTAGATCTACCTCTGGCACGACCTCGTGCTCGACCACGTGCTCTACCACGAGTCCTGCCTCTCATTCTTTTACCACCATCTTCCTCCATGACTAAAACAAGTTGCCATTAATTATAAAATTAAAAAACAATGCCAAATGTCTGGTATGAATTGTTTATTCTACTTCTAGGCTCAAAACTCAAGGAACTATAGATACAAAAGATAATTGCAAAATGTGAAAAGAATAAGTAATGCATCTAGTACGAATTGTTTATTCTATTTCTAGGCTCGAAACTCAAGAAACTATAGATACAAACGATAATTACAAAATGTGCAAAGAATGAGTAATGCCAGAAAATGCTAGAAAAATAAAAAATATTGAAAATCGTAAACATAGTGTGTATAACAATACCAAACTTATTAACTGAATATCTTACATACGTGTGTAATATTGGTGAAACGATTGTTCGGTTTCAATATACTCAAAACCTCACTTAACAATTATAGGTTATATTTCTAATTCTAAGTAGTGCAATTTGAAATTTGAAATTATACTTGCATTAAAAGGATTTATTTAAACAAATGACGCAGAGAAGTCGAATTACTCACATTTAAATGGTAATTAAAGGGAAAAATGTTTGACTACTATACTGTCGAATATTTTACAGTAAACTTCGACATTTCACATAGATGAATGAAGAAATAATCTGTTGCTACAACCTTCATTGTAGTAATCCATGTGACGTATATTGTTGTTACCTTGGAAACGACTCTACGCCGTACGAATCGCAGGGATGTATACATGAAACTATATACCCGAACAATACTTCTCGAATACTACTTCCTATAATAAATATTGAAAAATTATACGATCGATACTACTCTTAACAAATCTCATATAAAAATCTACATAGTTTGATGATATGAAAGTAAAAACGGTAAATAGAAATAAAAAAGGATTTGTAATACACATACATTTCTTATGTTGTGTACAGTACCAGTAGTCAGTACCATACGTGCATATAATTTGTAGACAACTTCACTGCGATTCGACGGAGGGAGTAACTCCGAAATCGAAGGATTTCATTAGTTGTTTTACTCAAGTGACTTATTCTGATTTTTATCAAAGTTTGGAAAAAATGTCTTGTTGTTCAGGTGACGACGATGAGGAACAACGACCTGATCCAACACGTGTACGAGAATGCACGGATATTTTCTGGCTTTGTTGCTTTATAGCATTTTGGTTTTTTATGGTATGTAAATTTTAGTACATTAATTTGATGATCTCAACAAATCTGATTGTTAACTCTAAACCTAGCGAGCTCTAAAAGTAGCCGATACACGATGCCTTATAACAATAACAAGATTAAATTTATTTGAACTTTGTGCGGTTCATATTATAATATCTCCGCTATTGAATGTATTTATTTAATCATTTACTTAATTATTTATTTAATCATGTGACCGATGGTGGTAGTGTTAAACATTTTCAAGAATACGTTTAGATAAGTTTTCTTTCTTCAAATACATATCATTAGAAGCAATTCATTATTCTACCTAAACAGTTGGATCTGTTGAATAAAATTTCATTGTTTTTAATAATTTGTTGTTCTGTTTACACAGATATTAATAGCAGCTTTCGCTCTTGTATATGGCAGTCCTTTGAGACTCATAAATGGGTATGACAGTTTCGGAAACACTTGTGGTATGAAAAATAATCCAAAATTCGGTAGCATGGAGCTTTCCGGACAAGATACTAGCGACAAACCGTTCGTATTAGCATTTAATTCTCATATTGTACATGCTGAATTATTAATTGTATATAAACTTAATGCTATTTACTAATATTATTATTGTAGATACCTGTTCTTTTTAGACATATCCAATGTCTCGCAGTCTTTAAAGATTTGTGTGAAAAAGTGTCCGGATAGACAAATGACAACGATGAATGATATATGTAAATTTTATGAGGAAACAGGATCACAACTTTGTCATGATAAACCGGGAAATGATTTTAGTGCCTGCAGTAATGGAAACAAAGAGAATAAAACAGGGTCTTGCCCTGGACTTCCAGTATATAACAGTATACCTGTTCTTAATCGTTGTATTCCAAAAGTAATTAAGGAAGTAGGAGAAACTATAGTTGCGAATTTGTACGGTCTAATTAATTCGTGGGATATTATAGAACAGATATTGGGAGATTTGTATAAAACATGGAGAGAGATTTTAGCTTTATCGTTCTTGGCTTTTGGTATGTTCTATGACCATTTTATAACTTAAAATTCGGTTTCGTACTGTATATAACACAGTCAAAAATTATATACAAATCTGTTTCAGTTTTGTCTCTTTTTATGATCGCCATCTTCCATTTATTGGCATCTATTGTAACATGGATTGTAATTGTTCTTGTCAGTATTGCAACCATAGGTAAGTTACACGAGTAAAATATATAATAAACGGATAGATGGTTTATATTTAGTTTACATGTTGTATAAAAAATGTTACTACTTATTCAGGAAAAATTGAAAGGAGAAATTATATTGTCTGTCCCGTCATTTTTCAAGAAACTATTTCATTTGAAATAATAAAGTTTGCAATTAACAAGTTAGTGAAGTACGAAATAAAAACATTTGTCCCTGTATAGAATGTGATTCATGGAGTTGATTAGGAAACTGGATGTTGCATTAATAATGTGGAGTTATGATTTTATTGTAAACACTTTATTTTATGTTAAATTTTGAAGTGTTATTAAACATTGCTTTGTTTATAATCCGCTTATTGAATTATTACAGCCGGTACAGTTTTATTATGGTGGACATATATAGAAATTAAAAGAACTTTAGATAAAACTGATCAAAATCAACTGCTCGAGGAATCGGTTAGAAATGAAAGAGCATTCCTAGTTTTCTCTATTGTTGCAACAATAATAACGGTGTGTAATTTTTAATCAGCTAAAAAAAACTTATTGTATTATTACAATAAGTTTACTTTCATCATTTACTGAAATATAATATATGCTTCTGTATTTCAGGTCATTCTGTTACTTCTATTGAGTATATTACGCAAACGTATTGGATTCATGACAGCATTATTCAGAGAAAGCGCAAAATGCTTGGCAGAACTGCCAGGTTTATTTTTTCAACCTCTGCTTACGTTTAGTGCCCTAATATTATTTTTCGCATTTTGGGTAACTGTAATCCTTTGTCTCGCAACTGCAAGTAAGTCGTTTAATCGTTCGAAGAAATTTTAATATGATATACCTAACATACGCAATAATTACAGATTATCCTGGAACAAAATCTGTCCAAATGTATAAAAACCATATATTTGACCCCTTAAATTTGAGTTCAGTTGGAGAGAAGAGCGCCATTATCGAAGAAAAGAAAATTGACTTCTCATTGGGTTCCTTTAAAAGTAATATATTATTGAATCCCATAAATATTAGAATCATTACTATTTCAAAAATATTTCAGCTTTTACTTTGGTCGAGTACGTTGATCCGACTTGGGTGAAGTATATGTGGTGGGTGTATATCATAGGATTAATATGGACCTCTGAATTCATTATTTCTTGTCAAGACATGGTAATATCTGGAGCTGTTGCTCATTGGTATTTTAGGTAATAATATTTAAGTCGTGTACATTGCAAGATATAATTGTACGTATATATATGATCTGTATTTGTTATTTTAGAGGAAAAGATGCTAGTACATCTCCAGTATGCTCTGCTATGGGAAATTTAATTTATTACCATTTAGGCTCTGTAGCTTGTGGCTCATTCCTAATAACACTTTTCAAATTACCTCGTTTAATTTTGACATACCTGCACACTAAGTATATTTATTGTAAAACCTGTTTTTTGAAAAACTATGTTCTTGTAGTGCAATTTATAATTTAAACTTTCTTATAGATTTAAGACAAGCAAAGAAACTTCTCCATGCGCTCAGTGCGGTTTAAAGTGTTGCATTTGTTGCTTCTATTGTCTAGAGAAGTTTATTCGATACATGAACCATAATGCGTATACCGTTGTTGCTATAGAGGGGACACACTTTTGTAATGCTGCTAAAATTGTATGTTATAATTTCATCCACATATTTTATTCGTGTAGATTATTGCATATATTATTCATTGAAAATATCGTATAGTTCACTCGTTTGTTTTTTTTTTAGGCATTTACAGCGCTCGTTAGTAATGCATTGCAAATAGCGGTAATAAATGGAGTAGGCGATTTTATTCTATTCCTGGGCAAATGTTTTGTCACAGCTGCAACTGGAAGTATTGGATTAATATTTATGAAACAAGATCCCAGATTGCATTTCTATGCTGCACCCATCTTTGTTATTTGCGTTTTTTCATTCTTCATTGCTCACAGCATTATTTCTCTTTATGAGGTATGGTGCATGAATACTTCGTACAAATTTATTATGCGTACTCGATATTTACGATTTTGTGTCTCCCGATAGACGGTTATAGATACGCTGTTTCTCTGCATTTGCGAAGACAAAAATTTGAATGGTGATAATGGAAAATGGCGTCAATCAGCGCTAGCACAAATTGGTTCTAATAATAATGCAAACGGACAACAATCTCAAGAATTAACACCAATGAATACATAAGTATCAATATTAAACACTCAGCATATTCTTCCGACGCTTTTACACATTTTTGAAAATATTTTATAACAGCTTTTAATAATATTTCTACATTTTACGATTATAATCATTTTTATGCAATTTTAAATTATACATAAAGCCATAGTAAACATACGCTTAGCTGCTTTTTCATAATTACATATATAATGCACTTTTAGCGATTGTATCAGAAAATTATACTGCCAGCTATCGTTACAAAATATTTTAACTATTGCAAAGCACAAATTTTACATGTCATTGCCATACATAATAGCAAATTTTATCATATGTACATTCGTAATCCATTAAGATTCATTTTTTAAGTATCTACAAAAGTGTAAGTGTTATGACACTACTACTTTATTGAATTGTAATACGACTGCATGATTTAATATTTTTTTAGAAGGATTTTCCATCAGAAAGATATTAATTCGTCAGAATATTTTATATCCACTCTTTTCTATAATTAGTTATTACTTTTCTATAATTAATTATTACACAACATTCCTAATCTATACATTAGTGAAAATGCGGTTATGATATTGCTTATTTGTACATTTAACTATTGCTTAAGAAGCTAATAGGTCTTATGAAAACACTACTCGTTGCCGTCACAATATGAAATCTATGTACAAAGAACAAATTTTAATCATATATTTTTTCTTGTCTTTAAATGTATATTTTACATATATTTTTGTAATACAATATTAAGAAAGTAAGTACTTTAGTCTATTGACCAAGAAAAAAAAGTACTTTAGTCTATTGACCAAGAAAAAGACATTTTTCCATTTAGAATTTTTATCAGTATTTTTATTCGTAATATATAATGCTACAATAGTAACAGAATTTTATATATAGTTTATATTACAATGCAGTTTTCTGTTGCATGTGTAAAGTATAGTTATGCGTTATTTGTTTAAGTCTTAAAATATACTAAAAATTTGAAAAAGGTGCTTAAAATTTTAGTTCTAAAATCACCAAACATTGTTTCATTGTTTGTAAATCTTCCGACGATATACTCCATCATTGTGTCATGGTATTATATAATTCATAATACATATAAATCCGTGCAGTACATTGCATAAAATATATTGTTTCATCAAGTGTGCTTTTCAAATCAAGTACAAATGCATGCCAGGATAATTAATAATGTTTGAAATGATTGATATTCATGATTTATACATAACTATAACATAATATAGTACATAGGTGATAACAATAATGAATTTACCTGTCTAATTTGAACGTTTTTGTTTAAATGTATTATTGTTTTCTTAAAACCAAAATGATGTATGTATATAAATCAGATATTGTTACTATGAAACTTTTCCTATATGTAGATATAAGAAAAGGAATGGAACATTATTATATTTTTTGTAAAAAGTATACTGTATCACAATATAAAGATTGTATAACGAAGAATGTTATTCTAAATTTGTATGACTTGAGCTGCCGTTTATAATCTATAAATATTGTACGCAATTTAAATTGCTCATAACACAATATGCTTTTCTTAATCTAATTTACATATTGTAATAATAGTAAAAAAATAAAAATATACTGTTTATGACGTACTTAATAAAAACTTTATCAATATTCCTCAGCATAATACAAAATATTGTAAATACAGTGGGGCCCCGAGTTACGTCCTCCCAGTTTACATTGTTTCCCAGTTAAATATGGTCTCTTGTATTATTTTTATACATTTGAAATGAAATGTATTCCCTAATCTAATAAATATATGTATACACGTATACACACATACATAGGTGTCTATCCTGTGTTTCCCAATTTATATCACCCATGCTAGAACCAATTAGTACGTAACTCGTGGCTCTACTGTATAATTATTTCATTAATTTTTTGTTTTCTTCTTGAACCTCGTTTTCTTCTTGAAACTTGTTTTGCTCTTCAAACTGGTTTTCTTTACTTTATCTCCAATTTGTTTCGTAACTTTTTTCTTGAGTTTAATTTTTCTAATTTTATTAATTTTTGTAGGTACAGTGATTTCCATTGCTTTTGCTTCCTGTTCTTCTAGCTCTTTGGCTTTCACTAACGGATCGCCTTTGAATATCTCATCAATTGGGTTCAGAGAATACGATTCTTTTGGCTTACTAATTTCTTGAACCAACTTCTGTTCCACCTTGTTTATATATTTTCCAGCAGCTTTCTTATTTATGGATTGGCGAAACTGTAAAATAAAAATGGTAATGAATTTATTATAGTAAATATACTTATAATATTGGTATAGAAATGATTGCTGCAGCATATACCTTTGTTGGTGAAATATAAGTAGGATTTTCCCAAAGTGCTTCTCCTCCAAAGCTTCCATTATATATTTTGATTGGATTTAGTACGAATCTTGGACCAATTTCAGCTAAACCACCGTCTTCAGTTAAAATTTGAAAATTTCTAAACCATATTCTATTGTCTAACACAGTAAATGTATAAACATGGTCATAAAATGGTTGACTCTTAGGGTGATGGTTTGGCACACCAAATATTTGAATAAATAATTCTTTTAAAAGACTATAATGTGGTTTACTGGCAAAATTTTCATCAAATGATAACAAGGGACGAGAACCCTTTAAACAATTTCCAGTCATTTTTAACTCTCCCATTGTATAGACTGTAATAAAAATATATTATTTTTAATAAAGCTTATAATTTTGCAGTTTATGAAATTTTACATGTTCTTAAGAATATTATACATACTATTCTCTACAAGAAATTTAGCGCTTGGTCCATCAGAGATATTAGAAAACCACATATAGAGATCCCTTTTTCTTCTGCCTTCAAATAATATTGTTTTATTACAATTTTTCATTTCACATATTTCATTTACAACTTGTAAATTTTTAGTGCGTTCCATTTTTGATTCAGGTCTGTGATGAGGCATGAGAGTCTTCAAATCATCCATAAGATGACGATGTCTGTAACTGATTCCTCTAGTAGCAAAAACTAATACCCGCTGTTTGTTAATCCATTTCACCTAAATAATCAAATAAAGCTACATTGGTGAACTGAATCACGTTTTGTTTAAATTAAATTTGTTGTATAACATAAAAATATTTTCAAACCTTTCTCAAAGGCGGTTCATCCATATTTCGTTTTTACTGTGAACCACACAGAATCAGCAATACAGTAATTGACACGTGGTAATAATTAAACAATAACTAATAAGCGATTCTTAGATTCTTACACGTGCTTGACCGGCTTGATGGGCTTGATGACCGACATGATATTAGGGCGCATTTCTACGTGCATAGTGCATATCAGTGCGACCGTGCTGCCCTCTTGTATTACAATATGAAGCAATTTGAAGTTTTGAAGTTTGAATTTGAATTGGAGATGACAACGAAATATCAATGTTTTCATCATTCATATTTGAAGATAGATGCTTATATCTATATATAATGAATTTTGATATTGTTGGTTAGTCTAGGATAAAAAACATTTTTCAAGTTTTTTATATTTATTTTTTATTAGTTTCATAGGATTTTACAGACAATATTTGTGGAGTAAAACTGAGTAAAACGACAGTAAAACGATTACAACTGTACGAATACCACGGTGTATTATAGAGGTGTTCCGACTAAGCCCTCTGTAAGGCTGAAGTTTTGAAAAAGATAGCGCTGGGTTCTCTCTGGTCGCCGCCAGATGGATCCGTGTTCTAAGGTATCATTGTATCAGTGTATCACGTTGCCTCCATTGCACTCCATTGCTGCTCCATTATGGAGTGCAATGGAGGCAACGTGATACACTGATACAATGATACCTTAGAACACGGATCCATCTGGCGGCGACCAGAGAGAACCCAGCGCTATCTTTTTCACTTTCCCGAGAGTAGCCAGAACACCTCTATAATACACCGTGACGAATACCAACACTCAAAATTCGCTACCGGTAACTATCGATCACTATCAATCACTATCGATATAAAAGTAAATCGTCGATAGTTTTCGATAGTGAGAACTGTCGATAACCATTGATAGTCCCTCGATAGTTCTCCACCTCTTCTAAATAGTTGATAGGGATACAAGGATACAAGTTACAAGTTGTATCAGGTTGTATAGTTGTATACAAGTTGTATCCCTACTCTTTGGCACTGGTGTACATTGTACATAGATATTTCCGTCAAACTGTGGCCCCTACACGATCAATGATATTGTCAATATTCGCGTCAATATTAACGGAGGACCATATTGATAGAAATATTGATCGTCTATTTAGGAGCGTTTAGAAGCGTCCTATCAATATTGACGGATATTGATAGAAAATTATATTTTCTGTCAATATTGAAGGACCGATTTGTTTATATTGAAGCATATTGATGCGCGCTTCAATATAGAGCGTCAATATTGACAATATTATTGATCGTGTAGGGGCCACTTTATGTTTTAACCAGTTTAATAACATATTTGTATTTTAATTCGTGTGTTTTTTAACATGTGTAAATGCCTAAATACATTTACTATAATAATTTACAGAAATAATATATGGCTCTGCAATGTTCCAGCCGCAGATAACTAAAAAAAATTGTTTGGCAATGCATAAATGACTTCTTTTACGGATAAAAATATTCTCATTTAAATTATATTAACTCATATATAATAGAGTTATAACAAAGAGGAAATTTAGTTGTAACTTATTGTAACCAGATTTCCTCTTTGGTTATAATAAGTATTTTCCATCACTGTACAAATTAAAATACAAATGTATTAGGATATTATTTTAATCGTATGCTTAAAATAATAATCTCAGCAGACATGCTGAATAATAAGATAAGAAGAAACAGTAGATTTATCAGGACTGTGGGGAACATGTTAAGCAGTTTCCGAAAAACCATTCATATAAGATAATTGAGAAATATGGAACTTCGAATTATTTTTTCATTTATATTACTTTTGGAAAGTGGACTTTCTTTCGAAAATTGTAAACCTAATATAGGTAAGCAAAAATCCTTACTTTTCAATTAAAATAAAGCAATTTCAATGATATAATTAAATCATTGAAAAATATTCAATAATCAAAATATTTTAAATAACAAAGATAATGTAACAGTTAATATTATATGTGATATTATATCTACTAACTCTGTTTTAGCAATTATCGGTGGAGGTATTGGAGGAGCATCGAGTTCCCATTTCCTTACAGAACTATTTGAAAGTAATCTTAGCATTGATTTGTATGAAGCAAAGACAATTGGTGGACGTTTAGCTACAGTACAAATTGATGAGAATGAATTCGAAGCTGGTGGTGCGATCATACATCCTCAAAATAAATACATGCAAGAATTTGTTAAATTGCTTGGTACATTATAGTACATTATAATTTTATATAACATTTTTCCTTGTCTTTATAATCGAATTATCTCTTTAGGTTTAGAACATAGAATCTCAACTGATGATAATAAAGTTGGTATTTGGAATGGTAATGAATTTGTCTTCGAAGAAAGCAATTGGGAAGTAATATCTTTCGCTAAACTGCTTTATAGATATGGTATTCAGCCATTTAGTCTTAACAGGTATGATATATGTTACTGAAAACATTTTCAAAGGTGTACTAATCAATGTTACAATAATAGTTAATTTGATTTTCTTTCTAACAGATTTGTGCAGTCTATATTAAATGATTTTGCAAAGATATACGATGTGCAGAATTCTGGAGAATCGTTTGAAAATGTTACCGGTTTGTTATCAGCCATGAATAATGGGTTTCCAAAATTATTACAAACATCAATAAAACATCATCTTTTAAATCTGGGTTATTCAGAACAAATGATAGATGAGCTTGTCAAGTCAACGCTAGTCGTAAATTATGGGCAAGATACCAATGTTCATAGTTTTGTTGGTTCTGTATCTATAGCCGGAGCTGGTTTCAATTTGTGGTCCATAAAAGGAGGCAACAAAAAGGTTTTTCTTATTAATTAAGATGTTATACTTTTAAGTAACAATATAAGGAAATAATAAACCCAATGGAATCATACAGGCAGTTTTGTTTATGATCCATTTAGTGCTTACTATTTCATTATTATTTGCACTTTTAAGAATAATTAATATGTAGTCAATATATTCCTTTTCTTAATTCAACTAATGGAGCTGTAATATTTTAGGTGCCTGAACATTTAATATATAGAAATAAAAATATAAACATTATACCTTCGTATGTTGTAAAAATCATCAATGCCCCCCAAGAAAATGGTAGGCAATCATACGAAGTGCATTACCATAACAAAGGTATAGTATATCATTAATAATTTCATAACATCTTAATTGTCACTTACTACATAATAATTTTGATTGCAGATAGTACAATTATAATGAAATCTATATACGACATTGTAATTGTTGCAACCCCACTTACCAGTGATCAACAATATCCCATTACTTTCGAAGGATTTCCAAATAACGATTTTCACGGTGCAGAGAAATATCATAAAACTATAGCTACGTTTGTTAAAGCGGACTTGAAACCATATTATTTTGGTTCAGCAGAAGAAATAGATACTATTCTTAGTTGTGAGCCTAATAAGACGATAATTAGTTCTGTGGGAAGATTAAATTCTGTAGAGGGTGTAATAAAGGATAATAAAGTTTGGAAAATCTTTAGTAATGCACCTTTAAAATCAGGAGTACTGAATGAAATGTTTTCAAATGTACGATACTTATAAAAATCGGACACAAAAGTAAATAATGAATATATACATATTTTAATCATTTTCTTTTCAGATTGATGAAACAAAGGAAATTTCATGGAAGGCTTATCCTGAATACTCAACATATGTCCACGACGCAAAATTTAAATTGCACAATGCACTTTATCATGTGAATGCTATTGAATGGGCAGCTAGTGCAATGGAAATGAGTGCAATAGGTGGAAGAAATGTAGCAATTTTATCGCACAAAGATTTCTCTGAGAAATGTTACCACAACGAGATTAACAAAGCTACTATACATGCAAATACGCCATCCATTGAATTGTAGCACAATAAAATAATATTGTTGAATGATTGCACATATGGATATCGTTATAATATCGTTATTATCCTACTTACAAATTTGCTTTTGCAAGTAGGATAACAAGAGTTGATTGTTGATGTATACAATTTATATTAATAAAACTATTAATTTCGTTTATATCAATCACATTATATCAAATAATAATTACTAAATTTTTAATTTGGGTTTAAATTTAAGGTGGATATTCAATCATTAATTAATATTTACTTCATCAGGAAATAAATAAATATATATGAGTATTGAATTTATATATTAAATTTCGATTGGAAACCAACAATTAATGTTTTTTTTCATCAACGATTAATATTTGCACAACGATACAAATACAGTATATGCATATATACATACGACATATGTAAATACATATATATATGTGAACACATTTACGAAAGTTTGTCAAACACGCACATAAAATGTACATGTGTGTATATGCGTATACATGTAATGTAACCGAACTCCAAACGAGCTTGTAAAAATGTGATAACAGTGAAACTACTATGATTAATCAAGTAGAAGACCGTATATCAGTATTATCAGTAGATTATTACAAAGTCATTCGTACTATTTATCATACCAACGCTATAACTTCTACCGTGAATCTAAAAACCTCCTAAAACATAACCTATAGTGAATCTTCGGAGCACGGTGCTTCGGAGTAATTAGACGAAGAACTGAAAATGTGATAACACCGGCGAAATAGCATTCGTCATCGTCCGCGTATATATGTACATATTTATGTGTATTTACGTGTAGTAATAAGTAATATTTGATTTGAAAGTAAGGTGTAATGCACCCTTTGTCTATGGTGTAATGGAAAATCATTCCGTTCGTATAAATTATACGCTAACACCCCACGATACCGAGCAACCATTAATACATGATAACCAAACAATACAACTGAAAGAAAACAATAAAAAATCGGAAGAAATAATTGTACATACGAATAAAACCAAAGGCGGTTTGTTTAATTCCAGGGCTCTGATATTTGTTGCATTATGGTTCTTCTTCAGTGGGTGTACTTTATTCTTAAACAAGTATATATTGTCTTACATGGAAGGGAACCCCACAATTTTGGGTAAATAAATGAAAGAATGAATTTAATATACTCGGTATTTTGATTCTAGAATTCATCTACTGCCAATATTACATTTCGATGATTTTATTCGATGCGTGTGTTTCTTTAACAGAATATGGAAAAATTTCATTTATTTATTTTCCAGGGGCCTGTCAAATGTTAATGACAACAATATGCGGTTTTATACAAATGTATTTCCCATGTGGAATGTATAGGACAAGGTCTAGATTAACAAAACCAGCAGGTTTTTATAAACATATGATCTTGGTAGGATGTACAAGATTTGCAACAGTAGTACTAGGATTGGTATCACTAAATTATGTAGCAGTGAGTTTTACGGAAACTATTAAAAGTAGTGCGCCAATTTTTACCGTCCTTATTAGCAGATATTTATTAGGTAAGAATCGATCTACAAATTTTCTGTCTTAATGTCTTGTTTTGTCACAAATATCTTGTACATAACTATAAGCTATTAATGATTTTAACATTATTTACAGGAGAACATACAGGGTTATATGTAAATTTATCTTTAATTCCTGTAATGGGTGGTCTAGCTCTGTGTTCAGTGAATGAAATCAGTTTCGATGTCAGAGGATTTATTGCTGTTATGGCCACAAATGTAACAGAATGTTTGCAAAATGTTTACTCGAAAATGTTAATCAGTGGCAACAATTTTAGGTACACGTGAGTATCATATTTATTACTCACATCTATAACCATAGTAGTGTTCTATAGAAACTTGACTTACTATTCGAAATTGCAGTCCTGCAGAGTTACAATTTTATACCAGTTTAGCATCAATTGTGGTGCAAGTACCAGTGTCAATTTTACTACTAGACTTACCAACACTCGAGCATTCCTTAAGTTTTAAATTATTCACAGCCTATCTTCTTAATGGAGTGTTCTTCCATTTTCAAAGTATTACTGCATATGCATTAATGGATTATGTTAGTCCTGTAACACACAGGTACGTTGGCTAAGTTTATAGTATGCGAGTAGAAATCGAAATGTAGAAGTAATAAATTACATATGTTGTCTTTTGTAGTGTGGCCAATACAGCAAAAAGAGCTTCTTTAATTTGGGTTTCCGTTTTATTATTTAACAATCCGGTAACTGGATTATCGGCTTTGGGAACATGTTTGGTAATAGCAGGAGTATTACTATATAGTCGAGCACAAAAATATGATGGACTAAACAAAGGAAAATTACGACACAGTTAAGAATTAATTTTTTATTAATACAAATCTAAAGTTAACAAGGATTTATATTCGATTAAAATAAGCCCTTCTAGAAGCACATTGTTTCACACAAAGAATTTAAAAAAGATTGTTTTGTTTTTTATTCGTTTTGAAAGTAAGAAAGCTGAAATATGTTTTGCATTCTATATTCTACATTTTATAATACTAAAAGCTTTAATTGAGAACACACGACGGTACAAATTAACAAGTTTGTAAAAAATTACGTTAAACATCGAATACTATGTAAAGATGACAATTCAAGTATTGCATAATGTAGGATTTCCATTTTAATTTATGAACATTTACATATCTGTGTTCAAATCTCTTTCATTATACAGTATAAAACAAAAAAATTAAATTGATGTAATTGATAAATACTAAAATATTAAATTATTTGTTTAACGTCAATGCTATGAAGCGGATTTATAAAATTTAGTTAAACATTTTTAATAAATTATTGTTCACAATTCATTCCCTATTTTATATACAGGTACATGAAATTTTGTATAAATACCACAAATCGTATGAAAATACATTGGATACAGCATTGGGAAAATAAATGTCTACGTACATATAACGGAACTACATTGTGTTATATGATTCATATTTCATTTCTATCTATTATATTATTCTCATTTCCTATTTTATAATTTCATACTCACCCTGTATAATCAATACAATCTTTTAGGAGTATTAACATATGGATAACGAATGATCTTGGTTAAAATTTTGTAACTTCGAAGTATTAAAATTTATTGTAGTAAAAAGCGATATATAATATAAAATTTGATTTTACATAGTGAGAACTTCTACGATTGCTCTCGCAAAAGTCTTGTTACTTTGATAAATTCACTGACAAGCTTGAAGAGCTTGATCAAGATCAGCTAAAAGATCACGTTCTGTTTCAAGGCCAACAGATAAACGAATTAATTGATCCGTAATACCCAATCGTGCTCTCTCTTCTTTAGAAATTGAGGCATGCGTCATGACAGATCTAATTCAGAAAATGTTCAAATGAAACCTTCTTTATATAAATGTGATTATATATAAATGTTATTATATGTAACTCACGGTAATTCGGCAAGGGATTCAAAACCACCAAGCGATTCAGCTAATGTAAATATTTTCAATGATTGTAAAAATTTCCTAGAATCCCCTTTAAGATAGAATGAAACCATTCCACTGTGGCCAGTCGTTTGTTTAAGGCTAAGCTCATGTTGTGGATGCGATGGAAGATCTAAAATTAAATTATGTTGTTATGTATTATATAATGTAATATAATGAAGTGATTCAATTATATGGGCTAAGCTCAATAATGTTATATATTTTGCAAAGAAAATATGATAAGATTCTTTAGAAATAGTAACGTGGATACATACATGGGTGAAATACTTTCTCTACATAAGGATGCGATTCCAAAAATTTTGCAACTGCTAATCCATTCTTCATATGTTGTTGCATTCTGAGTTCTAATGTTTTTAGACTGCGATTAACCATATAACAATCAAAAGGTGATGGCACAATACCTAAAGCTAATATAACAATGCAACGATAAAGATTAATTTTGAATAAAGAGTAACAGTTCAATGTATGTTAGTAATAGTGTAAAATTACCATTTTGTAAAAATTTAAGTCTTTCGGCAATATCATCTCTCCTAGTTATTGCTGCACCCATAACAACATCTGCATGTCCATTAATGTATTTTGTTACAGAATATAATACAATATCTGCACCCAGTTCTAAAGGTTTCTACAATGAGAATAAATATGGTACAATCTACATAAAGAAATCACAACACTAAATGAAAATATTGCTCACCTGGAAGTAGCATGTTAGAAAAGTATTATCTACCACTACAATAATCTCAGGATATTTGGTTTTTATTATTTCACATATAGCCTTGATATCAACAACTCTAAGCAAAGGATTTGTAGGTGACTCTAGCCAAAGCATCTAAAAAATAATATAGATAAATATTAAGAAAATCTCAATGAATACATACTATGTCTGATTGAAAATTTTAAATACTTTTGTATTTGGTTTAATAGCAGCTATAATTTGATTTATATCAGTTGTATCAACAAATGATAGTTCAACATTATGTGTAGTTAAACATCTTTGGAAAAGACGGTTGGTTCCACCATAAATGTCATCTCCAGATAGAAGATGGTCTCCTGATTTTAATAATGAACATAATACTGTTGTAGCACCTAAACCAGATGCAAATGCAAATCCATGCTTTCCATTCTCTAAAGCAGCTAAACAAGTTTCTAAAACATTTCTTGTAGGGTTTCCACTTCTGCCATACTCGTAACCCTTGAACACATTACATAATAATGATAAAAAATGTTTTAATATTTAATATTGTTATATCAGATTATTGTAAAATCAATATTATGATACATATTTCGTTTCTATATCAAAAAACTTACTCTATGTTGTGCGGGTCCATCCTGACGAAAGGTTGTAGCCATTACAAGAGGAGGTACTACTGGACAATGACTCCATTGCAACGGATCTTGTCCAGCATGAAGAGCTGTTGTTGCAAAACCCTCTTTCGTCGACATTCTATTAAAAATGTTATAATGTTATGGTGAATATTTTAAATAATTCGATATGAGTTTATTCTTAAATAATTAAAATCAAATAATTAATCTTCTTTCATCAGACTGATATCAAAAAAAGATATCTGTATAATGTGATAAGTAGACTACGGATGTTTATGCATTTATAGCAAAATTGAGTAGATGCAATTTAAAATTGTAGGAAAATTTTAAAAATTGAAGGTATATATAAATTATTAAGGGAAGAAATAATTATTTCTTATGTTAACATACTGTTTGGTTTCTATTCCTTGCAATCGATACAGATAATTTTTATTTTGCATAAAGATCCGCAGTCTAGTGATCAGGAATTTAAAAAATATGAAGATGACTATGTATAAAGAATAATTTATCTTTAACAAGTATCATATAGAGTATAAATTATTATTTATATTTGTTTACTTCATGTTGTAATTCATCAAATATAAATATATTTAAACAATAGAAAATACATTACAGAAATAATGAATTAGACTTACCTGACTATAACTAGTTAACAGTACAAAAATTACAATTAGCAACAATTCACGTTCCAGAATGATAGTCCGGCACGGCCAACCAACACTGGCCAACACCTACACATGCGTGTGTATATATATAATGTATTTACGGTGACACGTGTTACTGAAAAGGTTTGTCAGAAGTTGCGTCATCCATAACATAATAGTAAAAATAATTTCTCTGATGACATATTGTGTAATATGATTTTTATTTGAATAATGTCGAATATGCAATGGTCGATAACAGGTGAAAAAAATTTTAAGTGGTAATGATATAAGAGAAAATCAAAAGGTATAATAACAATTCAAGTCGACCAATAACAGTACAATATATATATGTTAGTTTTGTACATCTTTTGAACTAGCATGTCATCGTCTGCAATCCTCTTCATCCGACATGCGTGCTACTATTGGCGGATCAAGGAGATTTTTATCTAATTGTGAATAATTGAAAAACGAATTTGAAATAAAAATTTTTTACTCTTGATATTTTCAAGAATAAGGATTTCTTTTTAAAATGAGAAAATTATACTGAAACAATTTATATAAAAGCATATTATTTTCGTATATATACCCAGATAGCACATCGGCTCGATTTTGGCCGGGCCCCTATGCGCGCCATTGCGCGCATGCCACCTGCAGTGGGTCGAGCCCGGGCCTGCAGGCCTGGCCGGTATTCGGCCCATTTGCAAAATTGCAAGGGTGCGGGATTCGCGTTCTCATTTCGTGATAATACAAACACGGGGTTTTGTCAGTAGTCAAAAACGGCCAATATCGTTCTACAAGGCAGCACCGTCAGCGAGGGTAGGTCGCACATGTGGCAGATGTCGACGAAGTAAATTTCTATCGTACCAAATATACAGCACTTGTCCCTTTTATTCGCACATTCATTCTCGATAATTCGAAATACCCATACAAATTTTATTTAGTTCTCATATTTGTTATTGTGCTGCCCTGTAAAACGATATTCGGCATGCGCCACATCATGCGACGGTGCTGCCACAAAGGCAGATTCAGCGGCCGATTTCATGCAGTCTTCCTGCCCATGTCCAAACCCTGGTCCTGCGGACGGCGGCATATGCGCGCACAGGAGGTCGTCCAAAATTGAGCCAATCCAGTCTTGAACAGCTCCGAGCGTAGATTGGACAATGATCTGCTGATCTCTGCCCTAGGCCGGCTTGGATCAAGGCACGCCTGGCTATATAGCTGAGACACAGTTTAACAATTATTAACGAATCCACGCATCAAATGTATTTAATATATAAGTTATGAAATAAGGCTTATTCTATAGCCTTTTTCATGTCTAGTGTAACAGAAACAGTAAAAATATAAACTTTGGCAGGTGATACATGTTAGAAATTCAAAAAAGCTTGGTCTGTTCCGATAGGCAACAAACCATTCGACCAATGCGAAGCGTTCCCACCATAATTAAATCGATATTTACTCGATTATTCGGCGAGCTATCAACCTCTCGCAAGTGAAGTTTCTCCGTGTAACGAATTATTTTGGCCGAGACATCGAACACTACCTTTGAAGAAAGTGACGTTCTGAAATGAAAGAAAGAAAGGAAATTATTGCATTATTGCTGTTGTTTATTATAAATGTCGTACGAAGCGATACATTTTCCAACACTGTAAATCGAGAGGATCCGTGCATTAATTTGTGTGAAAAAGCACCACTGTCTTTTACAAATGTACGTCTCTTTCTTTGCATATCAGTTTTATTCTGACATCCTATATATTGCGCATAACTGTTAACCGGAATGTAACATTCCAATTTTAGAGTAAATATGTTAAATCATGTTGTCAACGGGGATGTAGATTCTATAATCTGGTTGACTTACATTATGGATTTGAACCGAACAATTTAAACAGTACCAGAGATGCCTGCGAAGCCTGTATGTAAACGTATATTATTATTTATTACAGCTCTTAAAGAACTGCTTTGAGCTCAATTTCTATTATATAATAGTTATTAGATTATCTGTTGCAATATTGTACGATATATAATTCATTATTCGTCCAAACTACTCTGGAAAGATTCTACTTATTCGTGGATATAAGTTATACCGTATATGACTGCGAATGTTTATGCATTTTCCAACTTTGTAGACAAATTTTAAGAAAGTGGAATGATATAAAATTCTATTTTTAATGAGGACAACCATTGCAGATCTAATTGTAAAACAAATAAAAATTGTACAAAATTCAATTGAATTTTATATTCTGTGTTTTTGAAAATTTTCAAAAGTCATAAATGCATAAAGATCTGTAGTCTATATATCATATACTAGTTATACTTATATTAGAGATTTCATTTTTACAAGAAAGAATATTTAAATCTTTTCTGACAAATGTTATTGATAACTCTCGTTAATTTCGATACGTCCAAGCAATAGTAATATTTATTTATTTTTTGTAGCGTGCACAGAAGCATATTCATTGCCGCAAGGTCGATATGCTTGCATTACTGGCTGTGATTTTATGGGCAGGCAGCGTGTTTCAGATCTGTTAACAATTTTTACTGATGCGATCTATGTAGACGAAGGTGCAGATTCTAATACACTTTTAATGTTGCCTGACATGCCTGAAAATGACATTCTAAGCGATCCTGGTCTACGTAAGGAACTTTTCCCAGGATGGTGGGATTTAAATGGGTTTAGATTGCCGCAGACATATATTAAAACTGTTCCTTTGGATGCTGGGGTAAGTTTCATATTGAGTAATTTAACAGTCTACACATGTCCCTTCAGTACATGTGCAAAATATTAAACTCTAATTTAAACACTGAAAACTAGAAATTGTGTGTACATAAACACATTGTTAGAATTGTTAGCCTTACTATATCTTCATGGAAAGTTGTATTGTTACTATCTTCTGTAGTCTTGACATAAGATTTCCATTATACCGATATTAAATCATTTAAATTTTTCAATTTAATAAAAATGTAGACTATAGATTATGGTGTACCGTCAGACTACTCCGGTGAAAATGAGCAGTCAGCTTCAATTCCTGGATCTGATTGGCTTCAGTGTGTCTCGCAACATATTGGTCTACCACAGTGGCTTTTAGCTTCTGCTATTGCAGCTGCAGCTTTGTTTGCACTTTGGCTATGTTTATACTCAGAAAAAACCAAAGATTCTTATAAAGAGATGCTTATCGAAAAGTCTGACATTTCTCCTGCTGTGACACTGTACTTGTCAGAAGTACCATTGCATAAACAACCTCCTCCTAAATACTCGGAGATTGTTGATGTACCAGAATTAAAATTTAGCTAATTGTTCTAACACACTAACTTTTAAATGGTTTTCATAACTATTTAAATTTAAGTATATCAATACAATTTTGAATAAACTATGTTTGCATTAATGTATAGTAGTGCTTTACGAATATTACGAGTTATTAAAAGAGTAATTGTGCTTTCTGTTTCAAAATAACTCTGTTTATAGTTTAAAGATAAGCTTTGAAAATGTGTACTTAAAGAGCCTTAAAAAGTTCATTGAAGTTTTGAAATATACAAGAAAAAAATCAAAATAAATTATAAAATAGAATACAAAATATTTTCTGGAAGAAACTTACGGTAACATATATATAAATATATATATATATATATACTGGAATTATTTTATACAAATTAATACTGTTTTTTATAAAAGCAAATAACGATTCTTACTATTAACTTTTTTTCCCTATGAAAATAGTAACAAAAGCCAGCATCGAATGATAAAGAAAATGCACAGATGCAAGACTGCAATATGTACTTTGTTAACCATTTAATAAAAATGAAAAGCTTATGTATTTATAACTGCATATTATTTTTCTAAGTATAATTTATTCATAGTAGAGAAGAATATTCTAACTTTAATGTACATATAGCAAAATATTTAAATGTATATCTTTTCATATCCACAGAAAGCTTATTCATTTTGTCTACTTGTTTAAAAGATGTTCTATAAATCTAATTTTAATTACAGACTTTAATATTGAGAGGCATATTCGACTTTATACATCGAACAGATTACCTTAGCACTGTTATTTTGTTGTTTGCTGTTTCTTATTCGTTGCATTTATTATTATGGTATAATGAAAATTCTAATTTTTATCCAAATAAATTATTGATAATATATACGATTTAGAATATTGTTTGTAAATATATATATATATATATGAGTTATTGTCTTGAAAATTCCGTTTTGTTTCTATATTACACACAAAAAGAGTAAAGTATTCCAAATATGGAACAACATAGTACAATGTGCGGTTGAAAATAGTTCTGAATATTCTGTGCTCTATTTTACTTCAGTGGAATCTTAAAGTGTGACACAGTATATCACATAATGCATAAATAACAGATATATTGTAAACATTGAGATACAGTTTAAGACTTTTCCATAACATACTTTAGTCATATTATACTGAAATGTGTAAACTCAATATTTTCTCCCAAAGTGTAAATTGATGTGTAATTTATATAACCAATGGCAGACATTACTTATATATACCTTTAACAAAAGTAGTAATGTCTATCTCTTCATACTAGTATTTTATGAATTATTAAATGTGCAACTCCTCAGAATTTAATGTGATTTAAAATAATGAAGGTGTGATCAAGTATTTACACAACTATCAAAAATTATCGAAACTTCAAAACTTAAATTACTTTGATATTACCATAATATATGTTTTACATCCTTTCAGTTAAGTATTAGTTAATTTCTGGATATACTGTATTTATATAAACGTAAGTGTTATGAATACAGTATTGCTGGAATACGTAAGTTACCGTTATAAAACACCTAACTAAATTATTTTTGACAAATGTGTTATTGTAATTAAAGTTGAGTTGGTGAATATATTATTTATATAATATTACGGGAATTAAAATTGAATCAGTTTTACCATATTAAATGTTTAAAAAATTAGTCTTTCTATTCAGTATTGATAAAATTAGAATGTTATGTATCTTTATTTGTTTAAAAGGATTCGATTAGTAATATCCAAAATATAATTCTTATATGTATTATGAAAGTAATAGCAATAGTATTTTTAATTAAAGGCAGAGTTAAGTGTATTACCTAGTATTGCGTATATTGTAAATACTAATATGTTTAATGTGTATATATATAAGAAAGCGTATTTCAAACCAAAGTATCATGTTCCTTATATTGGATATTGACAAATTTACTGTACTATTAATAAATATTTGTTATCTTGCTATACATTGTAAAAAATAAAAAAATAATACAAAGGTGTACAAACATTTATTTATTATTTTCCTCGTACTTGAATTGTTTTATTTAAACAGAACAATTTGTAAGTTTTCATTGTGGAACAAAAAGTGAATGTTAACATGTAACAGGCGAAAAAAATCAGCACCTTTTAGAGAAATACTGATTACAATCGATAAACAAAAAGAATACATTCTGCTATTATAATACGGGGACTAATATATAAACGGTAAGCTATACAAACTGTCCAATACAAAAGTATTTGGACAGAAAACAAACAACATCGTTCACTTTTTAATTATTTTATCTTATTTTTTTTATAATAAAGAATTATTTTTTTAATTCAAGATAACTGCGATATGTACAATATGAAAAAGTATCTCGAATCGAAAAAATATTCACAATCCTTAAATGTAAAAAGAATTTATCTGTACAGTACACGATAAGTTATCAACCTTTTTTTTAGATGTCATCCTAACTATTTAAGTTTTTAAAGTATTTACAGCCAATAAAGTTTTGGATCGTCTCTTCTCACTTGCAGTTTCAATACATGTCTATATATTTTCAATGCTGGGCCTAGAAGTAGATCTAGCCCACTTAAAACATCGGATCGTTTCATCAACAATAGAGAGTGACCATCGATATCCTGAAACATATAAATAAAAAATAACAGTTAATAAAAATGTTTGAAATACATAAGTTAATAAAGAAGAAATATAAATGAGAAAATTACCTGTTGTCTGAACACTTCAGCTTCCTTTGGGAAAAGTCTTGCAAAATACTGATACACTTGTTCGGATGTCCAATCTGAAGCATCTGGTATGTTCGGATCAATTCCATCTCTTGGACCATCATCCTCCATTTGATCGGAAGACCCTCTGGCAGGTGAAACTTGAGGACTTAAAACTGGAGGTAAAACAGGTGGATTCGATGGTGTATCAGGTCTGCTAGTAACCAGACTAATATTCTGGTTTGCACTTGGTTTATACTGCTTCTGAACGCAATCGTTGCATTGCCATTTTGAATTTGATTTGGGTATTATTATCCGTGGAGTGTGACAATAATAATGATAAGCTTCGTCACAGGTAAAGCATGTTGCGAGCGGACCCTGATGGAAGAAAACGAATTAAGATATATTAAAAAAATAATAATAATAATATTATAACCCTTAATATTAACTTACTGCATCAGAAGTTTCACAACATATTGTACAACTTTTACAGCGTTCGCACTGCCAGTTACTGCCCACCTTTTGAAGCATTTCTTCGGGACTATAAATACAACTCGGATGTGCTATAAAAAGCAAATTTGAGTTCAATACGAGGCGATAAATGTAAACAGTTTCTAATAATATCTGAACAAGATAAATACCTCTGACCGTGCAATCTCGACAAGCAACCAAGCTTTCTTGCTTTTCTTTGGCACAAAGACTACACTGCCTACAAGGTCCGTCTTTGACAGTGGGTTTAGCAGTCTCTTGAGATTCTTGAGACAAAGTAGACTTATTTTGAGAACCAGGCTGTCTTCCACGTTTCCGCTTTACAAGATTATTGTCGGAAGGATCAAACACTTTTTTTGCTCTCTGCAACACACATTTTCAGTTGTTTCAATAAAGTATATCCACTTATATAATACAGTAATTGATATCGATTACACTTTTAATTATCAAACTAAATAAGGCATACCTTTCTGCGGGCACTGCGAAATCCACCAACATTAACACTCGATGGTGTAGGCGAAGGATTAGTAGAACTTCTTCCCGCATCGTCGTCTTCCCGTTCCTCGCTAAGGTGTCCAGTCTCGTCTCTTTTCTCCTTCTGTGAATTCGTGTCTTCTTTAATGTCTTTCCGATAATCTTCAAACTTGATCTCTATTTCCATAGGATCATCTGTTCGAACGAGTAGGCGCTGTTTACGCTCAGCCTTCGACGATCTTTTGAGGTTATGTGACTGACTATCTGTGGTTTTTGATTCCTCTTTTCCATCTTCAACAGACGTTTGCGAGGGTTCCTGCGATTCCTGTTCCTTCAAAGAATCATGTTCCACTGATGATTCGGTGTTTTCGTTTCTGCCAACGATTATTTCAAAACATTCTTCCTTTCTGACTTGTGGATCAGGCTTTGGGCTAGCTTGACGCGACGATCTCGGCGTGTTTGACCTAGAGTCCGTAATCGTCAAGTTTTCTGTCTCGTCGAAATCATACAGACCGCCCGTCGTCGATGAAACCGTGTGTAATTCCTTGCGTCGCGCGTTCCCATTCTCGAGGGTAAAAGATTCTCGATGTGTTGGTTCGGCTGTAGTTGTCATGTCAGACGTCGCCACCAGCGAGTAATTGCCGTTCGAGAGACGCGTCAAATTTCCGCTAGCTACTTCTTTCCCAAGGAAATCCTCAACCATGCGCCTCGAGGTAGGATTCGAGACACCATCGAGCAGTTGCTCGACCAACCTATATGCTGGTACACCTTGATCGAGGTAATCCGGCTCTTCTACAACGAGCTCGGCCACGGCGCCTGCCACCATCCCGGAATTCAACTTCTCTTTCACGAAACCCTCCGGTCGATTTTTGTAAAGTTGCAATCGCGACCATTTCGAGGCATTTCGGTAACTGGTGTTGCCTTTGTAGTCGACCTGAATTACCTTCTCCGCTTCGATCAATCTATGAAGATCGGCTATCGTATCCCGTGCATCCACGGAGAATTTCCGTAATAAATAATTGCAGATGCGGTCGGCGTCGGGTCGCGCTTTACGGCGACGCAACTGATCTATTGCCTCCAGGATCTGCTCCTCGTGGAGTATTTGCGTTTCTACCCGGTGTTGCTGCATTGTTATACGCTGATAGATAGTTCCGCGGTGTAATGCGATATTTTCAGGTATATGTTTGTACAACGTTCGATAGTTACGTCGAAATGATTTTCACAGTACTTCCTACGCGTTTTTATGGTGTTCGTATGATTCGCGCGCGATGTCATAACGACCGACCGAAATTTCTATATTTTTCTGCGCGTATCCGCTTCGAGTGTATCACTTCGTTGCGCTTCGTTCGAATTTTGTTTCAACTGAGATTTATCTTGCATTTATCTTATTAAGAAACCAAATGTACTTGTTTTAATCTATCGTACGATCACTCAAGTATCAGAAGCGTTTTGCTGCATTTGAAATGGTGCAGAGAATAAAAAGTCGCAACAACACCCGGGGACCGTTCCGCGTATCAAGCGCAGAATCGCGCTTATACATAAACAATTTCGAGCGACGTCTTATAATAAAACGTATACATGCATATCTGTATGCACGTACGATTTGTTACGTTCTTAATTCAATGAACGCGTATTCGCCTGTTGACGGCGAAGCGGCAACACAACCGGAGAAACTCGTTAACGTGATGCAATATTATCGATTGCACGGATCGACCAAGTCAATAATGTGCGAAATCTATGGCGCATATAGAACGCGCGAAATGTCTGCTCGACGTTTAACGTTTAATCACCAAATGCAAAACGATTCCGATGCGGTTCCGAATCGCAAGCGAAATGAATGATCACTTTCTATCCGTTTGTTCCGCTACCGGGAGAGGATTTCGAATCGCGTACTGCAGCTGCGCTGATCCATTGTTGGACTGAAGCCGAGAGCCGAGAGGTGCAGAACGATGACGATGACGACGGCGGCGGCAGTGGCCAGTGGCAGCGGCGACGACGTCGAGAGGCAATCTGACAAAGTCAGGTCGTCCGCCGCTGCTGGATCGAACATCGAACTGCAGCGCGACGCATTTCACACCCTTTGCACGCACTTTCGATGTCGGTATACTTTACTAGCCGCGTACGACGTAACTTCCTTCCGGTGATCGTGAGACACGATTTAAAATTCGAACAAATCGTTATCGAGGTATCGCCGCCGTGCCGAACAAAGGGAACCGTGTTCGTACTAGTGGCGTACTGGTTCCGTTCCACGTCTTTTGTTTCGCTCGTGAAAATGCTCCGAGCCATGCACCCATAAATAATGCCTGCTTCACGGGGACGAAACGGGAAAACCGGAGAATAATTGCACTACATACGTGCCAAGTGACCGTCGAATGTCTACGCCACGCGCCAATCGTCGAACGACGGATACCTCTCCTTCTGCACCGATCTCTCTCCCCCTCTCTCTCTCTCTCTCTCTCTCTCTCTTTCTCCACCTCCTTCACTATCTTTCTCTCTCCCTCGCGGTGCGTTCGACAGACACGTTTTCCACGGTGTTGGATCTCTCTGTTAAGCGCGCTTCGCGACAGGCCACTTCGATACACGCGACCAAACGACGATTCCACGAGTCCACAATCCTTTGCGAATGTACATGCCACACTTACGTGTCTTGGTTGCGTGTGTACACTGCGTGCGTATACGTACCACGCGGGATATTATCGCCGCCGGTTGCGTTTCCCCGTATAGGTCCGCGGGTAACGCGTTGACACTGTGCACGACCTGCTCGATAAATCCTTTGTCGATCTATCGTTTTGCTGTACGTACCGAAGATATATACAATGATTCCACGAATGTCGATAAGCTTCAACGATTGTATCGCACAATAGGCACCGCAGCACACCACCGTACCCGCAAGACGCGGTCTTTTCCCGAGGTGGCCTCGCCGCGCGCCAGCCTCCTCTCTCTCTTACTACGTCCCTCCCTCCCTCTCTCTCTCTCTCTTTCTTGTTCCCGGTTCGACCGGCCAAAATTTCTCGGTGATCCGCGACTTGTAAAACTTTGACGCACCTTTATTCGGTCATTATCGTTTGCAGCACGAATCCGATTTCCTTTCGAATATCGTTACGTTGCTGGTACACTTTCCCCAACATCGGGTATTCCAATGTAACGCAACGCGCGAGACGCGCTCTTTTTCTAGAGGCGGCCTCTCGTGCGCGCCGCGCCAGCTCTCCTTCCTACTGAACGCCCAAAAAGATCGAACTCCGTGCAAATCGTAGCGCACTTCACCTCACTGATACTGTCACCTCCGGTGATTCAGAAAGAATCGTTTACACCGACGAGCAGCCTTCTTCGCGGCCGCCGCTGCGAATTATTTCGTGAAAACCGGAGAGCGCCAAGCCGGGTGCGGCTACACGCGAGTGTGGACGGACCGCCGCTGGAGTACGGAGCACGCGGAGCGCACTTTTTGCGGGGACGGGTCCGCACAGGCACGGCGATACCTTCACCAGCACCCCTCCAAGGAGCCGGCTTCTGCGCATCGCTTTCACCGAACTTAATCGTTTTACCCTTCGAATAATTTCATTCCGTTCCTACAGAACGGTTCCCGTACAATTCTCTACCCGGAGTATTTTAACGTTCGCTTGAACTATATGAGATAAAAAGTCACTCTTTTACGCGGAGTATTGATTCCCCGTTTCTATCGAAAGATTTCGTACATTCCCTCTGTTTTAAATTGGATATCTTTTACGGACTTTAAATGATCGTCGTTATACTATGGAATTCAAGAATTTCACGACGATGTAACAGTACTGTGGACTGCGAAATCAAATGTATTTCGTTTGCTGATCGAAATGAAAAGGAAAAGCGTGAAGAAGATTTGTCAATGATTTACGCGTGATACGCCACTGCGTCTGTGTTTTCAGAAACGACCGTGACGTATCGCCATTCTCGAGCGCTGCTGTCCTCGTTCCCGGCCGAGTAGCTCCCTTTCGAGCCTGTTTTCAGATTAACGGATCTGACGCAACAGATCGTAAGCAAATCTTAAATTACGTGCGGCACATGGCGCGTTTAAATATCTTTTCTTTCGAATCGATTGTTTTAACAATGATCCTCTTTTAAATGCGTAGGTTTATGTTTTTCAGTAGTACTAAAATGTATATATTTATTGTATAACATAATGCAAAAGAAGGGATACAATTCAATTTACAATACCCTACTAAAAGTAATAGTCACTTCATAGATGAAACGAACATTTTATTGTAAAATACATAGGTACAAAAATTATAAAAGTAGAAAGTACTCACGCCAAATGTTTAATTACATAATCATCGTTGATAAAAAAATATTTTTCATAAATTAGATATAGCTATTTTCTTTTTCTGTTGTATTATTACCAACACTGTGGCGTCGAAGTTTTGAGATCTGTTGAGAAATAAATCATTGTTAATTATATATACATATTTCTGAATTGCTTGATCATAATAAGACATAGTATATACCAAATTTACTGGTTTCACTTTATGTATGACTTTATTATTCACTCTCAGAGGACTTTGTTGCGTATTATTGCCATTCCTCTTTAAAGATATCGGCGAATTCTTTTGCGAGCTTGGCACTTTACATAACGAACCTTGCGGCGACTCGGTCAATCGCTCGTAATGATTAACGTCGAATGACGAATTTAATTTTTTATTGACAGGTGGTGTCTGAGATCTTGGAATACTAGAATCTACTGAACAGCGCTTGGGAGTTGTCCTTTTTGGTGATGGTATCTTGCCAAACCTTAAACAAATAAATCACCATTTTAACTAAAATTTGCATACCGGTATTATGCCAAGAGGCTGTACTCAGTGTTATTTGTTATTTGGATATTCAAATAAAAAGCAAAAATAATTATTTATTATTTGAGCAAGTCTAAATGAATTATTTAAAATAATAAAGTTAATTGTATTTTTTATAGGCAGCTGGGTCCTCCGGACGGGCCCGACCACTGGCGGGCATGTGTTCATTGTATACATATACAAAATACGAGAAATAAGAGAAGACCAAAAACTATTTATTTGATTTTTACCACAATCCAAATAATAAATAATCTGTTATTTGCAAATAAGAAATAATAAATAGATCACTTTTGGAATTATTTAAATTACTTTTACTTAAATAAAAAGTTTAGTTATTATTTGCAATTAAAATCACACGTTTATTTATTATTTAAAATAAAATTTGCCCAACACTGGCTGTACCGAAACCGAAATATTACCGAAATGGATGAAAACCGAAATCTTTAAAATACCAGTTTCGATATAACCGATATTCTACCGAAACCGATATACAATACTACTAAAACCGAAATAAATACTGTTATTTTTACGGTTTTTCCAATGCAAAGGACGGCCCAAATAAAAGGGAACTGCTTGGCACTTAAACCTGAATGCTTTGTCAAGAAGCACGGTCACCTAAATTACTTAAGTATATACAATATAAATACGGACCGTCGTAAAACCCTCATTGCGAAGGAACAAGCGCGAGTCCGAATTCAGGTAAACTATCCACCGACAACGTACATATCTACCATGGGCATCATAAAACGTTAAGCCAAAGACCTTCCAGATGTACCTCCCACAAAGTAAGTGATTTTTAAACATATTTAATAATTACATTTGATAAATATATTTTACTATTATTAATAAAATTTACTAAAATTTGTATCAACATTAATTATTAATAAGACATGCGAGTCGCGGAATACCTCGTTTATGATCGCGAAGCAGTTAATGTATCCTATATGTACATTGGAAAAACCGAAATTATTACCGGTAAATATATGCAAATATACCGGTATGATATCGGTATTGTCAGTACCGGTCCCGATTGTAACTCTTGTGGAAAAATATAAATGTAAATAAACTATATACAGGATGTTTCGTAACTGGTGGTACAAGCGAAAAGGGTGAGATACTACATGAAAAAATAAGTCGAAAATATAGAATTGAATTTTTACATGCAGGGCTTTGTTTTCGAGAAAATCGACTTTGAATTTTCGCCGTGTATGCATGCAGATCACGTCTCGTTATAACGGATCTCGCTGTAAATCATTGTCTCGATTAAAGTTCATGTTGATAAACACTTCTAGTGTCACGGAAATGTTTATTTTACCTATCATCTTACTGTCTTACCTTTACCGCTAAACAGTACAATGCGATCCGTTATAACGAGACATGATTAAGTGCACGCGTACCCGGCGAAAATTCAAAGTCGATTTACTCGAAAACAAAGCCTCACATGAAAAAATGTTATTATATATTTTCGACTTATTTTTTCATGTACATAGTATCGATCCCTGTTTGCTTGTAGTTACGAAACACCCTGTATATATAGATGTACCTTCTTGGACTACAGTTTACACCATTACTGTTATTAGCATTGGCACGTGTAGTTATGGGCGAAATATCGCACCTCAATTTCCGCTTATTTATATCGTTACTTGTTTGTGATGGTATTTTCTTTGTTTTCGAATTTTGAAGATCCGGTGTTGACGAAGCTACGGGCTTTAAAGGCCGCGCAGGTTTTGTTACTGAGCTTTGATTAACCATAGAATTAGGTGTACTACTAATTATCTTATGAGTCTTGGGTGGCGTTGTGGTATCAGTGGACGGATTTATTTTTTTATTGATAGAGTCTATAAAATAAAAATAAAAAAATGTTTCAACAAAATTAACACCATTCTTTTCAAAAAATCATTATTGTTTTAAAGGATATTATTACATCGATATACCTCTCTTTTGCATGTTTCCTATAGGAAGAACAGCTTTCAGTGGACCTTTTTTGTTTATAACGTCTCCACCGATTTTCTTTTTTAACTTATTTTTAACCGCTTCAACCACCGTAGGCTTTTCGTTATCAAAATTCGTAGTCGTAACCGACTTTGTTTCTCTGTCTAAAAATAAACACCAGTAATTGATTATTTCCATACAATGTCTTAGTTATGTTTAATACATTGATTTATTAATATTACCTCGCAACGAATTATGTTTATTATCATTTGTAGTAATTTTTTTATTCTTTGTTGGACCAACAAAACCAGGATCACTAGGAAACCGTTTTGTAAGTTGTTTGAGTTGACTTGCACTTTTCCTTTTGGACAATAATGGGCTTGGTATAGTCTTAATTGGCGGAGTTTGAGATACTGAGATACTCCTTCTCGTTACAGATTGGTTGGCTGGCTGTTTCTATGAAATTAAACAAACGATTTAATTGAATTATATTTATAACTGTTTCCTCATAATAAAATACTTACTTTCGATTCCATATATAAACTCAATCTATTGGCAGATTTTGATAAAACTGAAGAATGCGTTTTATTTTCACAATTTAATTTAGATGGTTTCGATATTTGCTCAATTTCTACATCATTATTAACCGTTTTTATATTTTCACTTATATTACTGTTACTAGAAACCAAATGTAGAACCTTTCCAAAATTTTTAAGAAAATTAATTGTAGAATGTTCTTGAGGTTGCCCAGTTAGTAAATTTCCTATATTTGTAAGAAGTTCCATTACGACGTTCTCATTTAAAGAATTATTACTTTCTTCTTCTTTATTTTCATTATTGATAGATAATTCGTCGTTTGACTTCTTTAATTCACTACTAATTTCTTTTAAGCATTTTTGACTATTAGCAGAGGATTTATCAATGTCGGAATCGTTACTATTTAAATTTTTACCAAAAGCTGATTCTTTAACATTCGCTGACAACTCGCCGGTAACATTGTTTTCTTGACTACATTCCATATTAGTTTCTACTACATTTTTTATTTCTAAATTGTTATTTGATTTGTGTGGGCTTTTTGCTAAATTATTAGTTAGATTAAGGTAAGTATTTAATAACTCGGTATTACTTTCCCAGTTAACACACAAAGCTTTTTCTAAATTCTCCAGTAATTGATTTGCCTCCTTATTATTTTCTGTCTTAATCAATTTTTTAAGATCCAATAAAAGTGTCGCCGCTGAAACGCGATTTTCAGTAGGCATTGGATCAATCAGTTCCTTCTCTAAATCTTTCATATTTTCTGTTGGTGTTTTATTCGCGCTTCCTTGTAAAGCGCTATCTTTATAATGGATAACTTCCCCATGGTTTGAATTTACATTTTTTATATTAGGAGATGTAGGCAATTCAATTAAATTATCAACTTCATCATCAAAAGCTGGAAGTAACTCAGATAACCATAATGGATTGCTGGTAATCAAGTCATCGGTGCTTGCTAAATAATAAAATAAATATTATAGATTTTTTAATTATTATTTTCATCTCTTATTAACTATAATAATATAAACTTACATGCTGAACTCGTTTTTATAGCCATCTCTTCAAAAGTTCTAGCAAGAAGTTTTGCTTCATGGAGTATCGATCGATTGATTTTGTTCCCTTCCTGCAAATTTTAAGTAAATATTATTTATTTCATTTTTGACGAGCAGTGGCGGAAACTTACAAGAAATACCGAATCCGATGACATGTCTGAAATAGAACTCTTACATTGGTCCATACTGTAATTTGATTCTGGTGAGAATAAATCAACATCTATTAACCTGTTATTTGTATCACATTCCTCTTTTTTCTCCACTACAGTCACGCATTCATTAACATCATTATAAAAGCTGGAGTTGGTTTCATTGTTTTTATTTGTAGCATTTTCAGGAATATAGAGTTCTGAAGTTTTTGCTTTAAGTTTATCGAGTCGGTCTGTTAAATCAGACATAGAAGATCTTGTTTTATTTAAATTATTTGCTACTGGTTTTGTTATACCCTTTAAAGCTGATAACATAGAATTTATTCCATTCGTATCATCCGATTTTTCAGATGAACAGCTTTCCAAAAATGTTCTATTTAGGGTACCATTTGATGACATTAAAGATGGATTCATTACAGAACAAGTAGAATTTATTGTAGCTATGGAAGAAATACTTGTTAAACTTGAAAATAGAGAGCTCCCAGTGCTGCTGCTTTTCAAAAAGCCTTCATTTAAAACATCAAATGGAGATGATATGCCACTTTTGTTTTCATGTTCAGTTTGTACATTTTCTGTTACCGATGCCCGATTTAAATATTGTGGCCTTTTTGGTAACACGTCACCTTGTGAAAAAGAACGTTGACGGTCTGGCAGTTTTAATAAAGCAACAGATGATGGAACGTAGTCAATTGTTGAAATTTTACTCCGATTGTCACTACAGGTATCAATTTCTTCTTCGAACAATACATCATCCATTAATGATTGATTTAAAATAGACAAATCACAATTTTCAATTTTTAAAGTAGGTATAACAACTTTATTTTTTAATAATGATAAATTGAGACGATCATCTATGGACTTTAAATCATCTGTTTGAATGTCAAACTCTGTACCTTCATTAGATATTTTATGAGCACGTACATTTATTCGACTTAGTTCTTTGTCAATCAAAGCTTCATCCAATGTCTTGTTCATTTTTAATTTCTGAGAATTGTTCTTTCGTTTGAGGTGATAGTCATCGGTAAAGTCAACAGAACACGTCTTAGATGAAGATTTTTTTTTATGTTTTGGTTTAAGTGCCTTCTCCAGAACTACCTCGAATGGGTCATCCTTTTTCTGGATGTACTCCGTAGTTTTATGTAGAACCATATCAAAAGGATTGTTCTCTAAACTCTCACGTTTTCCAGTCACTTGAGAACTTCCATTATTGACACAATTATTACAATTACCATTTTTCGTATCTATAGGAATAGGTATTAAAGGCGACGCAAGTCTACAACTTATAAAGTCCCTTCTGTCAGGACTGTTTAAATCTATAAGATCGCACATATTTATGTTTTTATGCTTTGGCATTTCTTATGTTTAATCTCGATAACAGAATTAAATCCTCCTCACATAAATTAAATATTACTTCGTAAAAACTTACTAACGTCCACAGTTGCCACAGACATTTTAAAAATTTATTCTACTGCCCTCTAGTGATCATTTCGGAACTTTAAATGTACATATATGTATATACACACCGACATGGATATGTAAATGCAAGTACATATTAGCATTTTACAACGAATATCTACACAATTTTAAAATAGTGAGCAGTATAAATAAACAATTGATTACGTGTAATATTTTTTTTAATCGTATACTTTCATTATTTACTCTTTTAGACAGTTGTGAACTATGTAAAGGATGAAATATATTGTAGAACAGATGATAACAATAACCTGTATTGTCGTAATTCACGATATTATCATTACTGTAATTACTTTATATATATATACAGAGATGATATATATTTACTTATTACTTGATTGTTTCATAACACTTGCGAATGAATTTATACCTACTTTAATCGATTTTAATTGAAAAAATGTATTATATGTAGAATTTCGATTACAAAAGATGTACGTGTCAGCACGTAATATATTATAAAAAAATATGTTTGAAAACTGAAAATTGAAAACTGCTATATATATCTACTACCAGAGAGGAAATCTTGTATTTACGCCTATTTCTAGTATGCTTATGTGCTGAAAAATGTGTTCTTGCCCAATTATATTCTCGTTATTTTATCAAATTTGCCGCTCTGGGCAATTTGTCTGCTCGCGGCCCCCTAGATTGGTCCTTGCATTTACGACAAAGTAAACATACTATTTATTTAGTCATTCGTTTTCAAAACACAGATATATGCAATGGCTTCCTATGAAATTTCTATTTTTAACTGCAGATACTATGTTGTTTCTTCGCGGTAGAATTTCTGGTGAAAGCAGTCTTTATGATTGACGCGCTTTACAACAGGCAAACTATTTCTCATTGGTACGCTGTTCGAAGAAAATGGCGAGCAATTGGTCGGTGGCACGAGTATGTAGTCAAGCGCGACCAATCAGAGCACTCTCTTGCGTTTACTAACGCGATATAAGGATGTAAGGAGGTTGCTTCGTTAACGTTGGCGTCATCGCTAAACAGTTCTTCCGTTGACTGAGGCAAGAAGATTGGGCTTCGGTAGTTTTTTTAAATCGCTCTGAGCGTCTTTCACGGACACGGTGTTATCGTGCACCAAGTTGATGACTCGATAGTGTGAGAATCAGTGATAGTGCAATAAAGGAGATCGAATATCGTGAGAAAATGTCAACGAAAGCAGCAAAGAAGAGCACGATGACGAGCTCGGGCAGCAACGTGCAGTCGCCACAATTCACGTCAACGCCGATCGGTCAGAGGCCGGGTAGTCCTTTGAGCCCAACGCGTTACTCTCGTCTTCAAGAAAAGCAGGATTTACAGAATCTAAATGACCGGTTGGCTTGTTATATCGACAAAGTACGACATTTGGAATCGGAAAATTCCAGATTGTCGCGGGAGGTTGAGACCACCAAGGAAACTATCACCCGCGAAGTATCCAACATAAAGGTGATGTATGAGCATGAATTGTCCGAGGCAAGGAAATTGTTGGATGACACCGCAAAAGAACGAGCGAAACTCGAGATTGACACTAAACGATTGTGGGATAGCAACAACGAACTAAAAACTAAGTAAGTTTCCTCTTATTTCGTGATTTTGTTGAATTAACATCTAACACAAATGTATTAGTCGATACACTATTTCAGTTTCTCGAGTCTGTTACAGAAGACTCTGTGTTTGATTAAATATTTTAGTTCGAATGGTTAATATAGGATAAGTTGTCACGAATTTGATACAGTGTGTATAGTAATCCATGCTTTGTACACACTTTGTATTATAGTAGATTTTTCTGTAGATATCTGAAACGTATGTCAATAGATTATAAGATAAGGAAAGTATTAACAGAATGGGCTTAGGCTTCATAGAAAGGCATAACAATAAAAAAGATAACAAGGTCATTTTTACGTGATAAATGATTCTTTCACATTTCTAGATATCTTATCAAGTATCTATGCTATTATTGAATATTATCAAATGCTATTTGTGACTTTTTGTATACATTGTACAGTTTATATCATGAAAATAGTATAATAATTATCATAGCATGATATATCGTAATTAAAATTGCATTTTGTGCTTATGCAGCTAAGTTTGCTTACATTCTGTTGGTTACAGCATCAAAATATTTACATGTTATACATACTTCTATGATTTCCTGCTTCTATATAAAGAATGGTTACATTAGTATCACAAATGTCTGCATGAATATTTCATTAGATGCATGCCATTGTTTATTTTGTACCAGCATTAGTGTGGTGTTATAAATAACGAGTGTTAACAACAAATTGTAGCTTTGTATTTATTTTAGTTGCCCAAATTTTCTAAAATTTATCTTTAAAAATTATTTTTTAAATGGACGTTTATTTATTATTAACTATTAAGTATTAACTAGAAATCTCTCCAATTACTTTAAATTTAACGTAAATACAATAGATTTTAAAACATTTGAAACATAACGTATAAAGCAATTGATTACATTTGTAAGATATGCTATTCGTAAAATGCATTATCACACAAGCCTACCAATGTAACATTCATTCAAAGAATTGCGGCATACGTCGCGTTATCGAGACGAACGGAATTGACATTGCACCCACAGTATGTTCAAGTCGTAAATGCGAAATGATAAGAATTTTCCAGGTATACCGTACTATATTTATAGCGTGGGTTCAGTTTTATGAAAGCTTCCTGTCATATTTACAAGGTAAAGGTATTGTTGATAAAAAATTACTGGACTTGCATCCTGTTATTTGGTTCAAATGAAAACATACATAAGATAGGAACGTTTCCATACAAGGGTGTAACCATTCATTTTTTGAATATTTGGGTGTGCCTAACTTGAAATGTGACGTTGCCACAACCGATTGCGTCACGCATACTATGCGGCGGTGATGTCATCTTCAACTGCGTGTATAACCTCGACTGAAAACATTGACCTCCTTTCGGAGAGCGTTGAGCAATCGATAAAAATACGAGTGGAATCCTGGAACAAACGGGAAATATTATTTCCTATGATCAATGAAGCGGCGCGCGACACAAAAATAAGACCATACGATTTTTGGCATACGAGACGTATATGTGTTCAATACAATATATTCGATTCAATCTAAATTTTACATTGTTATATCGACAATTATAACATAACAGGCTGTTAAAATAAATATTCGAATAACAGCTAAATCCGGGTTAAAAGCGGGCGGCCATCTTGGGTGACGCTGCTAGGGGTTCTGTCAACGAATACCCCCCGCCTTATTCACTTTTTTGTAGCATGTAGCCGACGTTCCATTAAAATTTCTGTATCTACCGTAAAAAAAAGCTAAAGAATTTCATAGTTTCTGTATTTTCGTTTTTTTCACTTTTAATTCTTTTTTCTCGGTTCTCCTTTGGACTCACGATAAGATTCAAAATTACTTCGGAATAATGATTTAGTTATCTTGGAGATACCATCGCGCGAAGCGAGCGTGCGATGCCAACCTTGCATCTGTAGCACTTGTGAAAAAAAAGACGATTCTCATAAAAGGAATAGCGATGACGACAGACCCCGTATGTCCTTGTATGAAATGCAAACGCGACATTTCTTTTTTTGAGAAAACGTTTCGACATATGTACTTGAAATTTATGTTCAATTAATAAACTACTCCCCTCTCGTAAATGTCAATATTGAGTAAACCTGCATGTTGGGCATTTGTTATACCGTTTTTTACACGCATCATTATTGTTACGTAAATGTTTCGTATAACAGTAACATTGCGTGAATCGTTGTTTTTTTTTTTTGTTTAAATGATACAAGCAGATAATATTGATAGGCTGCAAGGTTTAGGGTAACGGAATATTAAGTCGAACCGAGACAGTACGGCGGAAAAAATTCTCGATGTGGGTCGTTGCCTGAAATAGAAACACGCGAGCTTACCTCTTCTTCGTGACTGCCGGAATCTCGTGAATGATCGAAATTTTGTTACAGTATTCATTCCTTTTGCGTACGGTTTAAATTTCACGTTGTTTAAAATTGCTGCACTATGCACGAATGATTGATATTAATGAAGAACTTAGAAATTAAAAGAACGAACCCATTGTATATGACATACATAATGTATGTACATGTACGTGTAATAACATTTTTTTTTGTTTAGATATTTTACCAAATTAATTTGAGTTAAAAGGCCAAACCTTGAATTTATTAAGGTTTAAAGTTTAACATACACATAAGAACATTGGACATACTAAATTATATTGTGATATCAAATCTTTTATTTATGTTAGTTAATAGCTCTTCTAAACTTTTAATCATTTTTTTTCAGATTGGATAAAAAACTTGTAGATCTGCAAGTTGCAGAAAGAAATTTAATATTATACGAAACTCGTTATAATGATTTGCAATCACAGTATACTCATTCTCAAGCAGACCGTAAAAAGTTAGCTGAAAGAGAGAAAGAATTGGAAGATGAAGTAGAAAAATTAAAAACACTATTAGAGGATGCCCGTAAACATCTTAGCGAAGAAACATTACAACGTATTGTTCTGGAAAATAATATTCAGAGTTTGAAAGAAGACATCAGTTTTAAAGATCAAATTTACCAACAAGAATTGACAGAAACAAGAACAAAACGACAGGTTTGTATCTTAAATTCTCTCCTTAATGATTACTTATATAAAATATTGATTTCACTTATCCTTTAAATATTATAAATTTGTTTAATTTATGATTCATCTAATTTATGGAATATTTCAGATTGAAATCTCAGAAATAGATGGTCGACTTGCTGAACAATATGAAGCTAAATTCCAAAACTCTTTACAAGAATTGCGAGATCAATATGAGGGACAGATGCGAGTTAATAGAGAAGAAATCGAATTACTATATGAAAATAAAATTAAAAATTTGGCAGCTCATGCTCAGCGCAACAGTGGAGCTGCTAGTTTAGCTGTTGAGGAGTTGCGACAGACAAGAACGAAGATCGAGGGACTTAATCAAAAGATTAATGAGCTTGAGGCAACTAATAATGCTCTTAATGCGCGAATCAGGTAATACTTATATAATACATATTATAACTTCATCTTAATTCATTGTATCAATTTGTAATCGTTATATAATATTTTATGCAGAGATCTAGAAAATCTGCGCGAAAATGAGAGGACACGCCATGCGGAAGGTTTGGCATCCCTGGAGGCAGAATTATCACGTATGCGTAATGAGATGGCTCAACAACTACAAGAATATCAAGATCTTATGGATATTAAAGTAGCTCTTGATTTGGAAATTGCCGCATATCGTAAACTTTTGGAGTCCGAGGAAGCAAGGTAATATAACATAAATGTATAAATACTATACCAACAATGTATATGTAATTATTAATATTTTAAATTCCAGGCTTGCATAATTAATAGATTTCGTTTAATTTCACAGATTAAATATTCATCCTACGCAGTCAAGCTCAGCAGCACCAAGTGGTAGAAGTACTCCTTCAAGACACACACCTCTAAGAGGAGGCAAACGAAAACGTACACTGTTAGAAGAAAGCGAAGAACGCAGTAGTACTGATTACAGTATAAGTGGATCAGCTAGAGGGGATGTAGAAATCACAGAAGCTGATCCTCAAGGACGATTCGTGAAACTTACCAATAAAGGCAACAAAGTAAGATGAACATAAAACGTGCTATTTATAGTTGTTCTGCATAAAGCAGAATGCTGGTTACCTTTTGCATTTCAAACAAACATGATCTCTCGTTCGTAAATTGTAAATATTTTTGTGAATATAATAAGATGGAAATGTGGTTACTGGTTCCATCATATGAACACAATAATATTAATTGTATAAATTGTTTCTGTTTTCTCTAGGAAATAGGTCTCAGTGGATGGCAAATTATCCGCAAAGCTGGTTCCTTGGAAACAATGTTTAAATTCCACCGTACTGCCAAAATAGAAGCAGGGGCAACTGTGATGGTATGGTCTTCAGATATTGGCGCTTCCCACGAACCACCGTCAAATATTGTTATGAAAAGTCAGAAGTGGTTCACAGCAGATACTATGACAACTAAACTTCTCAATAACGAAGGCGAAGTAAGTCATAATCGTTACAATTAATATATGACTCTCGATGTCATAATAAATGCTAAAAATGTCTTAATTTGTACATAGGAAATGGCCACATCAGAATGCAAAAGGCAGCAACTGTCTACATCCGTGTCTCGGCATAGAGAAAATTTAGGTTTCAGATCGTCTGAGGAACTTCACCATCAAGAGGTACATAAATAATTTAATTTTTACGTGTTTTAATCACAGTTGAGATATTAAAATGCTACATTTCCTTAGAATCAATAGTTTTTGTTTTATAAACTTCATAATTGATCGCAAAAGTATAGAGTGAAAGCTAACTCAAAAGTTTGTAGCGGCCTCCTCGGTTTTGTTATAAGCTTAATTAACGAAGACAATGTGGCTATAAAATATTTTAATTTTTTTAGAGTATTAGTAACAAATTTTAAGTATACAATTTGTTTTCGAAAGTTCCGTGGTTTATTTCTTATTAGCTTTATTGGTACATATATGAAAAATAAGTATATAATAAATTCGGGTTGTGTGTTATCAACGCCATCTTCTTATTCCATAGAGAAGATATCTCTACCCATATTAACTGAGCGACCGAACGGTACTGATGGGTCGATTTATGTAAGTTGTTTTCAACTTATCAATCGTTAAAATAGGCGATGATGGTTAATATACTTCGCTCTACAAGTACAAGAAATTATTTGGCTTTGTTTTTTTTTCTTTCTCACAGCATTTTATTTTCATGCTCACGCTTCACTAAAACATCATGAGTGTTTCAAGATAATGTGATCGTAAAATGTGAACATTTCATTAGTTAACCACATTGTCTTTTAGGTATATAAATTAATAAATAAATCCTGTCAGTATCGAAACATCATCATTGGTACCATATGTAACGTGATATCAGAGGTATTTCTATGGTACATTGCTAACCTGTCAGGTTGAAGATAGATTTGGGCGCTAAATTATATTTATCAACCATATTGAATAATATTTCATCCTATAAAGTTTAGAGTGTAAAAATCATGTACATGCGTGAACACATTATAGTGTGTGTATATATTTACATGTTTATATGCATGCACAAATGAACACGCATGATTTAATTTTCTTCATCAGTTCCCAACATGAACGATTAACATTCATTAATCCGTGCTATAAAAATGTTGTAACTAATGAACATGGCGTAATAATTGTATGTAGTTTCGTTACGCTTCCTGGGTTAATCGATATGATACGTATTTAATCTATTCTACAGAGATGTGATTCTTTTTTCTGTTCCAGGGCGATCCACAGGGAGATGAATTCTGTCGCCTTATGTAAAAACAAGTCCACAAAAGTAATCTTAAGAATAACAACAGCACGTTTAAAAATGCTTGAAAGGTACAGGAAGACATTTTACGAGATTCGATTTCAAATAACAGAGTCTCCAGTTTTGTCGACACATACACACATATAAGGAATACATATAAAAAATGTCTTGATTGATATATATATTTTGCTTAAGAAAATAAAGAAGAGATGAAAAAGAGAAATTCACAACACCATTAGTACTTTACGCAATAATACCTCAAAACTTGTACACGATTTGGTAATAGTCTGTGTACGTATTTAGTATTTTGTATGGTTTGCAGTTATTTCACGCTTAAGACGAGGGGAGAGTGGGAAAATGATACAAAATGTGTGAATATACAACATTTTCCTGCTGATAATATATAAAGTAAATTTAATTATGATATAATGTAGCTAAGTAAACTATGTTTTTATGTTTGTAAAAATTTTGACAATCGTAAAATGATTTTATGCATAAATTGATTTAACCTTTTTAATACAATAGTATACTAGGAGAATGTTCAACTCAATGTAATCCTATATTTTCACAAAATAGTTCAGTTCGCTTCGAATGAGATAACATAAACATCATTTTCCCCAGGAAACTTTTTTTTATGGTTTGAAAAGCTTTGACAACGATTAAGAAAAAAAAAAGAGTTCCTACTGTGCACTTGTATCGTAGCTCTCAATAGTTAGGAATCGTGGAATTACATAACAAAAAGAGTATTTGTATACAAGTTTGGGGTATTACTGTAACTTAGAGATATGTACAACGCAACAAGACAACTATTCTGTAATATATAATGGTTAAATCAAACTTAACGAAATGTTTCACAGTGATTGAAACGATTTATTGCATTTATATACTTGCACATCGTACAAAACTTAATTTGTCGATTACTATCAAAGTTAACTATTATTTTGTTGAATAAGTAGCACGAGAGGAATCTTTCTTAATAAGACCGAAATATTTTTGGCGTATCATTTACTTCTACCTAGTCGTTATCGTGCCTTTCAAATGTATAAAAAAAAGAAGTAAAGAGGTCATTTTTCTCAGTAGGTGATAGTATTTATTTTTAAGTACAAAACCCGGATGTAATAGGAGTGTGGCGACTGTATAATATTCAAGCATATTCATTATCAAGGAAATATCTTCTGATACCTGCACTACTGACGTTGCTCTTGAGTTCTCTATAAATTAATATAATAAAAAAATGTGAAAGAAATTATGTTCAATAGAAATGTATCTGCTCCGTCATCCGGAACATGATTTTGTTAATTGTATTCGACTTTATACCATTTATACTAATAATAAAAGTCTCTAATTAACCATAGAATCTTTGTATTCATTTGTTTATTATTATTTCAAATGCGGTTTATAAGAATATTCTTAAATATATGATGTATTACCAAATATGTACATATATCGGTATCCTATATATTGGAAAAACCGAATTTATTAGAGATAAATATATGCAAATATACCGGTATTTTCATATACGTTCCTGGTTCCAATATGTAGTTCACGAGCTACACGCGGCTCTTTCCCCGCTTAGGTACTTCCCCCACTCTTAGATCTCATCGTTGCCATAGTAACTTTGTTCCCGTTCCTGCCCTCATGCCGCCCCACTAACTCTACTTTAAAATAACAATTTAGGCATTTAGTTTATGCGTTTACAATCGAATAAATGGGGGTCCGAAACTTGGTTGTACCTTAGTAATTACGCCCAGCGAAGGGACAATAAAACGATTAGCATTTACCTTCATACCCCTCTTCGTGCGCGGCGCAAGGAGAGATGCGAAATAGAAATAGGGTATACATGCAGGTAAATGGGAATCGTATTATTGCCTCTTCGATGGGAATTACTAAAGTACGACCACAGGTTTCGGACTCTCAACAATTAGATGGTAAACGCATAAACTTAATCCTACAATATGCGTCAACCGATTTCAATGAAACTTTGTACATGTATATAACTTAGATTTACAAAATACATTATACTTGTTTTAAATTTTCATTACACAGGCACAGATGAAAAATTTCAAACTCTTGACCTTTACTTTTTCCTTCGTAATTGGACCAATAACAATGAAAAGAAAGTATTTATACATTAGCTAGTAAACTAGCCCTTCTAACGTCTCAGAAAAACTCAAGCTGCTGCATGGGTCCAATTTTGAAAAATTTTTCGGGACCCGTCAAAATGACGGATTCTATATAATTTAAGATTGTAAAGATGCTTCCCTGAGGAATCATTTACCAAATTTATTTCTTTGGCTATATATTATTGGAAAAGTGGCCAAAAATTTAGATATACACAAGTTTGTTATGTTTATAAAAAAATACTTGGGTCCAAGTAAGAAGGTACTTGTTCTGCGCATGTTGTTGCGCGTCAATCTTGAAATTCATGGCGTTAGCCAATGATCGCGTGGTCGGCGGAGTACGAGTAGAGGGATTAGCCAATGAACGAATTCCGTTAGAGTCATATGCGCAATAGAGTCTTAAATTCGTCGGCTAGTAAGTACATACCTTCTTATTTGGACCCAACTTGGATCACCCAAGTATAGAGTACGAATATTATACTTTATACAATACATTGTATTTACACTCACTGTATAAGTATGTATAGGTTGATGATAGGAGTAGATTTAGTCACTGATTGGTTTGCTCCTATATGTATCTCGTTTGTGGTAGGGGCACTGATATATATACTATGGATACGAGATTCCCATAAGCCAGCCGTACAGCAGTTGAAACATATTGAAGAGTGACTTTAGATGCAAGCGCTGCGAAGAGGACACCACTGTACTAACGGAACTAGCGCGAAGTTTGAAAGATTGAATTTACAAGGGACGCGTATTAATATAGCACAATAATACGAACTGCTTGTATGAAGGTTAAAATTTAAAAAACTGGTTGCAAAAAATAATATTCATGGAAATAGTGAAATAAATATATTTATATATAAATATAATATAAAAGAAACAGGAGTAATGATTATTGGAATTCGCAGAAAGTGAATAGTAATTTTAAAAATGTTTCTAAACATTAAACATTTAATGTTTAATGTTTTAACATTTTATTTTTTTTTATTTTCACTAAATATGCACGACAAAACACGATAAACAGTAAAATACACGCCTGCTCCAAACCACGCTGTAAACCAAAATGGTTAAAAATGGTCGTTCTCCCCAACGCGCAACTACATTGCGAACAACGCCACCTGAAGAATGGCAAAGTGTAGAGCACTACGGGGTGAAGAGGAGTACGGGGGAATATAGTACAGCGGTGTCCTCTTCGCAGCGCTGGCATGTAAAGCCACTTCAATATGTTTCACAGCATCTCGTATCCATAGTATATATATATCAGTGGGTAGGGGGCAACACTATACTGGCGACTGCTGGCGACTCCATGGCGACTTCGAAAACCCGGACGTGATCGTGAATATCGCGATCACTCTCATTTCCTCTTTTTCGTAAGTCGTAGTCGTAAGCAGTCGTAAATTAGAACTCGTTGACCTATCTATATGAACGATAGATCGAACGCAATCGAAGTTTTGGATTGTGCTGTTTTCTCGAGATAAAAGGCAATTGTGAGTTGTGAGCTGGCTGTTGGAGAATTTTCACTTGTCTTTGTCGTTTATACGTGGAAGTTCTTTTTTCTTATTACAGGGCACCATCGACGTCGAAACTATTAGAAAATGACGGACGATAAAACGGAATTCGTAAGTGTATTCTATAATATGTGGATAATTCATAGTGGGCGTAACATAACCTCAATTTCCTGTGGCAATGTATTTTGCGTTTTATTCAGAGTTCTGCATAATTAATTGTTTCGTTCAATCTTTTCGTGTAGGACTGGGGAAACGAGAAATTGCAACGTGCTCAAAAGACAGTAGATGAATCGCCTTATGATTTGGAAGCATGGAGCATCCTCATTCGGGAAGCACAAAACAGACCTATCACAGAAGTAAGGCCAGTGTTTGAGAAGCTCGTTACAGTATTTCCTTCAGCTGGTCGTTACTGGAAAATTTATATAGAACAAGAGGTAATGCTTATACATTTTTTTCCATTACAACTATCATGTATATGTAACGCAGATGATAAAATAATAGAATCTCTATCGAACGATCCATTTAGATCAATGTTTACTTACCAAGATGAAATTATATTTTATAATTTTTTGTGAATGTTTCAGATGAAAATGCGCAACTTTGAGAAGGTGGAAAAGGTATGTTAATATTAATTGTCCGAGTTTCAAAATTTAACGAACTTATTTTATATTGTTAAATTTCTAGTTATGTGTACTATTTAAATTGCTCAGTTGAAGTTACACACAAACGATTTTCAGTATTAAAATTGAAACAAGACTGTTGAGTGAAGGTTTCCCTATAATATAAACTTATATTTAAATGCATGTTTTATGAATAATGAAGAATAATTTATAGATTTCAAGTAACCATTTTATGAAATAGGCAAATTTCTTACTTAACAGTGGTATATTTAAAAAGTTTTAATTTGATTTTCTTAGTGCGGTAGGATTACAGATAACAGATTTATTAATCCATTGTGATCGAATATTATCATACAATGTGATTCTGAGCACTTTGCATATTATATGAGGTGAATAAAAACAATATTTCACCATAAGCAAATATTTCATTGATTAATGATTGATCTGTTGATACATTTGGGAGGTTGTTTTCTTTGTTGAATACCATATTATTAAAAATGCATGTAGCAAATGCATTAAACTTGATATACCAAATGGTAGAGATGGTATAATGTTCGCATACTTCAACTTATGAAGGCAGCTTCCTGAATCTAACAGCCTTATATTCCTTCCTGCAAACACACTTTTTACTGTGCTTGGATCGTGTTACTCGTTATGGCATAATACTACAAAATATACTACAAAATAAAATAATCAAAAACAAATATTCAAATAGTAAAGTAGTGCAATTACAATTGTGTTTTCACAAATGATATTGAGAAAGTCATGGTAGTGTACTTTTTGGTTCCCAAATGAGTTTGAGAAATTACATAACTTACCTTCCCCTTAAACAATATTTGAGATATATATTAAGATTATATTCTCAACTATTGTGAAACATACACAGAGGTAGCATAAGGTGATATATGTTTTTAAGTATTTTTTTGTAATTATTATATTACAAAGTCACAATTAGTAAGTTAAATATTTATGTCACCTTATGTTGCTTCGCACTGTCTAAATTTTTTTGTCATGTTTCGGGATCATTCATTTCTCGATCCCACATAGGTCAAATGTTTATTATATTATCACCCCGATTGCAAAAAATAAAGAAACTTTTTTATTTTAAGGGGTCTGTTTTATGTTACTTTTACAATCTCGTGTCTGAAGAAAAATTTCTTTCTGAATTATTACCGGATAAACTATATGTTTATGTAATAAACCATTTCTATCTTGATGCATTGGTGCATTATTATTTCTCCCATTATATACAAACATTGTTGTAGTGATTGTATTATGAATTTTGCATCAATAAATTATTGAATTTCTGCTTCGTGATCTTTTTGATGTGATTCTTATTGATTTTAGTAATAATGGTTAAATGTATATGTGTAATAAAAATAAAAGACTTGCCTGTTGGGTAAGTAAGGTGGTAGATACGTTTCTTGTGATCACATTCAAGTGAACTTCATGTTGGTGGTATGTTGTCTTCTGATGTTGCCTCTAAAATACTTCTTTTCTCTAACAGCTTTTCCAAAGGTGCCTCATGAAAATCTTAAATATTGAGTTGTGGAAACTTTACCTTTCTTATGTCAAAGAAACAAAAGCGAGTCTTGCGACGTATAAGTAAGTGTTTATATTAATAAGGACTTTATAGTAAATCATTATGACGATTGATTAAACAATAATACATTCATAGGGAGAAAATGGCACAAGCATACGATTTCGCGTTGGACAAAATTGGAATGGATATCCATTCTTATAGTATTTGGAACGACTATGTAATGTTCTTGAAAAGCGTAGAGGCAGTTGGCTCATACGCTGAAAATCAAAAGATTAGCGCAGTTCGCAAGGTAATTAATCCGTAGAAACATGTGATGTCAATGTAATGCAACTGTTTTTCTTAACGTTTACAAATTATAGGTATATCAACGCGGTGTTGTGAATCCTATGATAAATATGGAACAATTATGGAAAGATTACATGGCGTTTGAACAAAATATTAACCCAATAATTGCAGAGAAAATGGCAATTGAGCGTTCCAGAGATTACATGAACGCGAGACGAGTTGCCAAGGAATTGGAAGCTGTGACTAGAGGATTAAATCGAAGCGCTCCTAGCGTGCCTCCAACTGGGCATCCGGAAGAAGTTAAACAGGTATACTTCTCTAATCTTGTTGTAGAAGGAACGTTTCATCAGTATGGAATTCGCATTACACTACGCAGGTTGAATTATGGAAAAAATATATTGCGTGGGAGCGCAGTAATCCCTTAAGAACAGAAGACACTTCATTGGTTGCTAGAAGAGTAATGTTTGCCATCGAACAGTGTTTACTGTGTTTGGGTCATCATCCAGCAGTCTGGCATCAAGCAGCACATTTCTTAGAATTAAGTTCAAAGATATTAACGGAGAAGGGAGATGTAAACGCTGCAAAAAATTTAAGCGACGAAGCCGCTACAATGTTTGAAAGGGCAACTAGCACGCTGTTATCAAAGAATATGTTGTTATATTTCGCACACGCAGATTTTGAGGAAGGAAGAGTGAAATACGAAAAAGTTCATCAAATATATCAAAAGTTCCTCGACATACCCGATATCGATCCCACACTAGTTAGTATTAATTTTTTTTTTCTTTAATGTTAACACTTACATGTCTTTTAATGTAACAATATTATTGATACATGTTTTACAGGCATATGTACAATACATGAAATTTGCGAGACGTGCAGAGGGTATAAAATCAGCGAGGACAGTTTTTAAAAGAGCCAGAGAAGATCCAAGATGCAAACACCATGTATACGTTGCTGCCGCTTTAATGGAATATTACTGCACTAAAGACAAAAATATTGCATTTCGGATATTTGAGTTGGGTTTAAAGAAATTTGGAGACAATCCTGATTATATACTTTGTTACATCGACTACTTATCGCATTTAAATGGTAAGATGCACCAACTTGCTCGTGAACAAAATTTTCCTTTCGTATATTTCTCTACAACTTTTTGTTTCATATTACAGAGGATAATAACACGAGAGTTCTGTTCGAGAGGGTTTTATCTTCCGGTAGTTTAGAACCAGAGAAATCAGTGTACGTAGTCAATACTTACAAATAATAAATTATAATTTCATTTTATAACTAACAGCATAAAACTTTCTTTCAGTGACATATGGAATCGCTTCTTGGAATTCGAGTCAAACATTGGAGATTTGGCTAGTATTGTTAAAGTCGAAAAGAGGCGCAGTGCGGTTTTAGAAAAAGTATAAAAAGTCTATCTGATAATAAAATATTCAATTTTTATTTCACGAATTTTTATTGATAATTTTAATTTGTTTTCAATTGTAGATTAAAGAATTTGAAGGCAAGGAAACTGCACAATTAGTAGACAGATACAAGTTTCTGGATTTGTATCCTTGTACTCCAATGGAGTTGAGATCTATAGGCTACATGGAAGTATCCAGCGTTACCAGGAGTACCGCTGGTGTGTTACCGCGAATTCCAGATCCGGAGGAAGCTATAGCATCTTTACCTAGACCTGATTTGTCACAAATGATACCTTATAAACCAAAAGTGAACCCACTGCCTGGAGAACATCCAGTTCCCGGTAAGTATTTCTACTAAAGTGATCATCTCATACTCAAGTGATCTGTAATATTAAATTTTTCGGTTGTTTAGGTGGTTCTTTTCCGCTGCCGCCAGCAGCAGCACAACTTTGTACCATGCTCCCACCACCTGGTTGTTTCAGGGGACCATTTGTAGCGGTGGATTTGCTCATGGACGTCTTCAACAGAATTCAGTTACCAGACCACGGTATAATTTTTGTGTCCTCTACATATTTATTTAATCCAAACTCTGTTCGATTATTAAGCAATTCAATAGTTATTGTGACAAAGATTGTTGCGTTCGATTTCCAGCTCCATTACCGATAGCGGATAACGGATGTGACACAAAATTGTTCGACCTCGCAAAATCAGTGCACTGGATCGTTGACGAGAGCAATGACGGAGTCAGCATCGGATCAAAACGTAGGAGAACGCGCTTAGGTGGCGACGATAGCGAAGAGGAGGACCTGCCACCACCACCCGCGAACGACATATACCGCCAAAGACAACAGAAACGAGTCAAATGAAACGATGGGGTCCATGAGAAACGAAATAATTGAGACCAGAGCTTTACCCGTCGTCTTCATGCAATCTGAGGAGAAGCTTGATGCACGTTGTCATATATATTTTTACATTTTCCGTTTGTTCCGGAACTATGCGTTTCCAAAGCGAACAAACCTATAAGTACGAAATAATGTGCGATTACTAAATTCCTTATGTGACACCGTGTACGATATTTTGAGTACTATGTACTCAGAAGTTCTCTAACTTTACGCTGTTAATTTCAATTTCGTTCGGATGTGTTCATTCATATGCATACACACACACACACATATACATATGTACACATTGAACCGCGATCGAGACGAGAACATCGCGCGAAAATGTTCAGGAGATTAAACACGATTGTTTTATTACTTATCTGTACATTATGAATATAGCATATAAATATATGATCGAGATTTAGTTTTTACACCAACGATCGACGACGATTTCTATTACACGTGAAAAATTATTGCTCAGGACTCGCGAATCTATCACCACGAGCATCTATAAATAAATGTGATCGGCACAATCTTTACAGTTGTATTAAGATCAAACGATGTCTTATCTCTCTAACTATACTGTATGGTAAGAATAACACTATTTACAACATCTATATGGTATACACACGGAATTTCGATGGAATCTACACAATATCAAAGCCACACGATCTATTCATTTTGTTCGCTGAACAATATACTAATGTGTGGAGTGCCGAGCGAATGTATTCAAAGAAATGACTCTCTCGTTCTGCCTTTGATTTCATTATTTCGACTAATTGTTTGATAAGTGCGCGTATGTATTCCACAAAAATTGATTGAATCTGTTAATTTACTCAAGATTTAATCATGGATAAATAGATTCCAAAGGGAGAATGGTGAATAATTATAATAACCGTCTCGATACATTTGTCCCAAATGTTGTACATTCGTAATTCGATCAATTCGATTAATTGTAAATTCGATCTGTATAATTCGATGTGCAGGACCAATAAATGATCAGCATCCCATCGAAACATTTTTATTCGTGCGAACACAATCTCTCTTATCCTTTGGCATGCTTTAAGTCACGAGTTCTAGTTGCGGCGGGGGATGTACGATTTAAAATGCGACATAACGGAGCAATATACAATCATTACAGCGAGAGTAAATCGTTAGTACTCCGGAACATTTGCGCGACAACGAAGTAAATAGTTCGTCACGGCAATTGGTGCCGTGCAAGTTGCAGTTTGTTAGCAGGTATAACTGCTCGATAAGGGTGCAATTAAACTTTGATCGCCATTCCCAGTTCGAGTGGCTGGTAATGGCCCCTCTGGGTTCGCGGCAAATTGGGCTGCGAGCCGCGAAAATAGTTGCCGTGTGTCGCCGAGATTGTTTTGAAAACTTTAGACATTGCTGAAATCTGCATACGCCGACGCAACTTCGGTCAACTGTACTCGCGGGTTCCGCACAAAAGGCTGCAGCGGAATGAGCATAATTACGTCTGACTGATACGTAATCTGGTTCTAAACTCTCTGTCATTTCTCTCAACTCTTATATTCCTATTTTCTGTTTCAAACACTGTATAATATAATTCATTTCTCTGGGATGTTCGCAACAATTCTTTTTCGAACGTTCTTCCTACTATCGCTTTGACTCCGAAGTATGTTTGTTAATAAACATTAGCTTACAATCAGAGCGTCGGACGTTGTTTTCATCCATTTTCATTTCACATTTTAATTTGGTCGTGTTTCGTTCGTAATGCGTCAGATGATAACACAATCCCAGAGAAATCGAAGGCTTTACAGTAACTAAATCAAAAAATGAGCGCAGTGTCGATCCGGTTTACAAATTAAAAATGGTCAACGAATTCGCGCGAAATTTGCTTGCTGCGAGTTAAAGTGGTCAGAGGCGCATTGGACTTTGCAATTGTGTGTGATTGCTTGCGAGGCAGCCTCCATTGGGCAAATGAGAAATTCTCATAGTTCTCCAGAGCGCACCAGCACGACGACGGTGCAACGTGTTCCCAACAGACACGCCGGAATCCTGAGGAATCTCTATTACAGAAGCATAAATCCCCAAACATTTAGTGTGTAATTGTAGCATAGTTCTATTCTCATCCGTCTTAGACGAAGATACCTAACATTTGTACACTTCTCAAACTAGCTAAACTAGCGACATTCCTTCGCCGTGACCGGGGTACATCTTGTACAGAGATATCGACGTCGCCGGGCATATTATGCATAGCGAGTAGCAAAGCGAATCTCATACAGGAGATTATCAGAATATTTTGAAACTATCCTGAGTTTCTTTGATCTCCCTTATTATAGCTGACGAGTATTCGATATTCCCGAAGTCGGAGACATCTTGAGAAATGTCCTTTCTAATTGTTCTAATTGTTCCAGTCTGCCAATTATAACGAACTGAATGAGGCCTGCATTAATCAAAGGGAAACGAGGAATACTCAATCAACTATTGCACCTTTCGCCACGCATATGACTCGTTAAAAAGCAGTTAGCAAACTCACGTGTAACGTTCACTTAACACGTGGCGCAGAAAGTCTTATTCAAATGGCTATTTTAATTAAACTCTGACCTATTGAGCTTCTCGAATAATTCGCACTTGTCGCTGTTAAACACGATTTGTTTTTCGATTATAGAAAAAGAATGGAAGCGCAGAGTAAAACGGTTCGCTATTCAAATGAGAAGTATATAGAAAAAAAATGTTGTTTGGAGAAGAGTTTGAGGAAGTATTCAATTACAGGTCGCAAGATCAATTTTTCCAGCAAATGGAATCCAGCCTTGGTGCAATAAAAACGTTTCAGAGTGTGAGATAGCGAAATATTAGGCATTTAAGAACCACAGTAGCGTATTATTGAATTGGTACTGAAACACCTGCATCCACGGGTTCAGGTGCTCGTGAGAATTTCCACAAGCCGGTTCTACCCTTCGGTGTGAAACTACCCCGGCATTAGTAGGTTTTCGATGAGAAATAGTATACTGTTGCGTATGAAAGCAATACTCGAGGAAATTTACATATTTTTCCTTGTGGAATTAAATTTCACGAGGAAGGAACATTTTCATCGTAAACGAAAGCCATACTGCAACCGAAGTTCTTCATACGTCTGTAACAATAAATGTAAGACTCCATTGAAATGTTATACTCAGCGAAAAACATTTAAATTGTCTAATATGATTCGCGCGAGATTGCGAATTAAATTAGTTGCATATTCGAAATGTTGCATTATATAAATTTAACCATCGAACTGAAAATATTTTCGGAGAATAAAGGCTATAGCCGGGTTTGATAGTGAAATTCGCCCCCGGCGGGATTTTAATCGTGCTTGGACCATTCGATAGCGTACCCAAAAAAACCCCTCTCTGCCAAGTTTCAGCCCCCTATCTCATCTGTAAGGGTAGTTATTGAGAAAAAACGAAAAATCAGTTTTTGGCCCATTTTCCCTATTTATTGACAATTAAAAATTCGGGAAAAATCTGGCACATTTCGGATACCGAGCCACATATTCGGTATCATTTCCAGATTTTTCTGCTGCAAGCTCTGCTTGTGAAAAATGAAAAACACGAAAAAAATCGAAAAAATGCAGGTTTTATATAGAAATCTAAAAGGTGCTACTCCAGATTTAATTTAGCAATGAGGTATTACCGTAAGTATTATGCTCAATTTTTTTCAGATTTTTGTGAGTGGTGCGTCATAGTTAAAAAAAATAAAAACCGCTTTTTTCGGCGTTTTTCCTAAGTTATACTTATATTCCCTGAATCATAAAAATATATTATGTGATATTAAACGTTCCTACGTTCAGAAAAACATCTCCCAGACTTTAAAACTTGCCTAATACGAAATACGCAAATTATACCATGTACATATATTCGAATATTTCGAAGAGAATTTCAACAGCGTCGGTTGGTGCAGTGGCTATGGTCTCCGTCTGCGGAACCGCTGAAGACTTTTTGGACCGGGTACGAGTCCCGATCAGGTCAATTTTTTTTTCTAAGATTTTTAAGATTATTCTTCTAAGATTATTGTTGAACCATTGTAAAAAACTTATTTGAACTATATTTAGACTATCTTAAAATATTTTTTCGGAAAAATATTCTTGGAGTACTTTCGGCCAGTAAAGATAAAAAAATCAAGTCGATGCACAAATCCACATAAAAAATGTAAAGTATAGCTGTAATATAGTCCGTAAATGACTAGAGGCCGATAGTACTCCAAGAATATTTTTCTGAAAAAATATTTTAAGATAGTCTAAATATAGTTCAAATAAGTTTTTTACAATGGTTCAACAATAATCTTAGAAGAATAATCTTAAAAATCTTAGAAAAAAAAATTGACCTGATCGGGACTTGTACCTGGTCCAAAAAGTCTTCAGCGGTTCCGCAGACGGAGACCATAGCCACTGCACCAACCGACGCTGTTGAAATTCTCTTCGAAATATTCGAATATATGTACATGGTATAATTTGCGTATTTCGTATTAGGCAAGTTTTAAAGTCTGGGAGATGTTTTTCTGAACGTAGGAACGTTTAATATCACATAATATATTTTTATGATTCAGGGAATATAAGTATAACTTAGGAAAAACGCCGAAAAAAGCGGTTTTTATTTTTTTTAACTATGACGCACCACTCACAAAAATCTGAAAAAAATTGAGCATAATACTTACGGTAATACCTCATTGCTAAATTAAATCTGGAGTAGCACCTTTTAGATTTCTATATAAAACCTGCATTTTTTCGATTTTTTTCGTGTTTTTCATTTTTCACAAGCAGAGCTTGCAGCAGAAAAATCTGGAAATGATACCGAATATGTGGCTCGGTATCCGAAATGTGCCAGATTTTTTCCCGAATTTTTAATTGTCAATAAATAGGGAAAATGGGCCAAAAACTGATTTTTCGTTTTTTCTCAATAACTACCCTTACAGATGAGATAGGGGGCTGAAACTTGGCAGAGAGGGGTTTTTTTGGGTACGCTATCGAATGGTCCAAGCACGATTAAAATCCCGCCGGGGGCGAATTTCACTATCAAACCCGGCTATAGCCTTTATTGAGAGTTATAAAACGTTACGGTAAGAGGGTACTGTTTTTGAAGGGATGATGCAAAGTCGCACGAAATTCACGAAGGGACGCTCAAAGGGTAATAGTAAAATGGCAAGAGCAGAAAAATTAATTACGGTTGAATTGTAGCGACAGGAGATGGAAACTAGCATTTAATTAGGGAAGGTCTTTGTAACCTTTGATCCTGCCGATGCGAATCCGCGAATATTCCAGAGCGGTTGATATAGGGAAACGGAAGCCGGTTAGTTTGGAAAGGAAGGTAATGGCACTCGTATTTGCACGAATGCTAAAACGCGGACGCGGTAATACATATACTGCGCGTACTTCTGCACGGTGCTAGACGGACCCATGACAAGCATCCTTCTGTGATTTTTCGTCGTTGCTTCTACTCTATCCCATACCATCTCTCAAATAAAGACCAGATAATTTTGACTCTTGCTATGTACTATATTAAATAATTGTGTTCATCCGTACTCCAAAATTATACGAAATTGGAGCAATATGGACGCCGTCCAAGTCCAAGTAATTATCGATGAAACGTCCATTCAAGTGAAATGTCTAAAATACACGGGAATATACCAAAATATATTAGGATATACCTGGATATTCTAGAATATAGATGGTGCTGCATGAACAGACGTACTGTTTCTATTTTACTTCTGAATTGTTACTATTCAGTAGCTACCGGAGGCTTACTAATAGGTTCCTGAATAACTGCTTCACACTTCGAGGTATTTCTAAAAAAGTGGAATAAAATAGATATTTTCGTTGTAGTATAGAAAGTGTTAATGAACGAGATTTTGATTGCTATAGAGGCCAAGGTTTCTCGTTATCGCAAGCGTCCTGGTGGATCGGTCGTATTTGCCAGCGGCAAACTATCGGGGCGTAGATCCTGTCGGACGGCCGTGCGAGATTAACGAAGATTTTCGAATTTGCCTTGGCCATTAATTCCTACAGCGAGAAAATTTAGGGAGGCGTTCACTTGTAACCACTTGAGACGCAACTTGGAGGGGTCTTTGAAACTTTGCTTCTATCGCGGAGGAAGACAAATGACAAGAGCCGAAAGGAGACTCCGGGAACTGCTAGTTGGCCTTTCATAGAACACAAACGCATAATTCTCCCACTTCGCGAAGCTTCGCCGGGAACGAACTATCGCGAGATAGCGTGTAAGAGTAATTTCTTCGGCGAATCGATAAAAAACGAGGACGGTGAGAAGTCACTTGCCGGTCCGCAGAGAGAGCCGAATACCTTCGAGTACTTCGTCGACGTATAAATCACCGATCTCGTTCCGACGTAAATGATTTTTATCTGCATCGGGGAGAACGAAGATGCAGGTTACCGAGGCGGCCATAACTTTCGGACGAGGAATCTTTAACTTCGATAACAAACGCTACTCTGCTTCCCACATAATAATAACTGCTCTGAGTTAGATCGCTGATCAAATGCTTTACATTATTGTACAAATTCATAGTTAAGTGTTAACATATAAAAGTCAATAAAAAATCGCTTTTTCAAGGAGCAATAAGTTAACATTTTTATAATGGTCTCCGGTTAAACGGCATTTAAATTATAATATTCCATCGAGGAAGGGTTTATGGAAAATATATAAAAGAGAAGGAAACTAAAGGGATTTCCGCGGCAATTGTCAGCATTCAAAGAACGAAACGATCTCCCAAGAAAAATATAATGGATCGAGTTTAAACCATTTGTGTGCCGCGATCGTACGTTTCGCCATGTATGATCTTATGCATATTTGAACGACGCGGCGCATGAAGCAATAACTGGGGCCCGTGGCTATATTAGAAGCTTTATCGAGGGTCTGATTCAATAGCGCTCGTCATCCGGGGGCGACATCGTTATCTCTACAATAGCTATCTCGACTATGCCCGTTTCACAATAATGGTGTTTTCTAAGACGAACGGATTGTGGATAGGATTCTCCTCGAAACACATTCTAATGATGTCTCCGTTTGCTTTCAGATTGCAAAAATCCTTAAACAAGGAGGATACGAAAAAATAGTGAGCGTTGATCAATTCCGTAGCAGCGGCTTAACAAATCTCGTTGTTTTTCATTGCTAACCATGAGTCAGACTGAAATTAAATCCGTAAAATGGTGTAAAACTTTAAGATAAAATTTGGTTCAGCTTACAATATCTTTATTAAAATAAATCTCCGCGAGTAGAAGCACTCAGTTATTTAATAGGCAATATAGGTTTTTTAAAGTTTTCAACGGCCGCACGGTCGTGATTTTATTGTGAATAACGTTTCTCCTTTCTCTTTTGCAATCCCGTTGGCGCAGTTTTCATCCCTCCTTTGATATGCATTATTGACGTAATAAACTTCCCGCGGAATATTTATGCGAGCACGCCACGTTACTCTCCGTGAGGGATGTCCGTTCACGCTACTGAAATTGCCCCAAGAAGAAGAACAGTCTATTAACACTCGAAATCCCGCAGGAAATGGTCAGACATGCTAACACACCGATTTACACGGACGAGTAATAATGGAGGATTATGACATTATCTTGACCACTTAGCTGTAAATCCGCGTACAAACCGAGTAGCATGTTCCCAACACTTTCTACTTTTATCCACAAACTGTTGTCGGAGCTCGCTGCGATCAAACTATTCTTGTCTGCGAAACTTCGTTTATATCTGTTTTATTATACACAAATGTAATTTAATGGAGCATTTGATTTGATTAATAACTGTGCTCTAAAACTTTCCCAGATATTATTACCCTCCGTGAATATGCATTGATTTATTCTTCACCGGTTTTATAGGGAACGAAAACCGTACAATTGTTTATTTATATTTTATTCCCCGATTATACTCGATGTACATTTTTATTTCAATACGCTGCCCCAGTTCCGTGGATTCTGGTTTTTATTTCGACGCTATTCATACGAAAAGCACACTAGAAATATCCCTGTTTCACGTAATCATCGAATCACGCTAATTAATTGCATTTCCGTCCTGAAAGAGACTGGTATCTCTCCGTGCAATTCAACGTTTAGCTTAAATTGTACACAAGACGAATGTTTCGGCGAACACATTACAAATTCCGAAGTTAATTTACGAACGACCAAGTATATTTCGAGAGGAATTTTTTCCTGCCGATAGCTTTTCGCGTGTAATGCAAGCAATGACATTAAAAGAAGAGTGTAGAAACACTGTTTCCAGCAGAGAGACGAAGGCTAAAGAGAATGGACCGGAGGCTGCGACAGCGTTAACAATTATAATAGCTGTTGACACGGACTTGATACTGACGACCGAATAGAACGCGAGCGAAAAAAGCTCGGGTGCTTTTACGCTTTTACAGGACGAAGTGCTTACAGTTTTCGAGCGGCGCATTCGGGCACCGCCGCTGGAAACTTCTGCATTTTCAAATTGCGTATATTCACGAGTGCCTCCAACAGTTGAAAACTCACGCCATGCCGGAAGGAACTTTCGTACAATTTTTTAGGAACGATTTCGTCCTTCTGTCGCAACGTCTCGAACTTTTTCTCCTTTTACGGGATGCAAACACGTTACACAACCGTACTCTACACAGCCGGAGCTTTATCGGAGAAAATAAAACAGAAAAACGAAGGTGCCTATTTGCTCGCGTAATCCACCTACTTCTAATACGATTTCTCTATACTCTATACCGCCCCCAGTTTCCTATACACCAACAAACAGCAGAATTTATTCGATAAAACCACAAAGATTTTGCCTGTAACTATTCTCTCCTATTTTTCAACAATATTCAACGGTGCTAATACATATACAGGGTGAGTCCGAAGAAACAGAACACCTAAATATCTCCGTTACTTTTCGTTGTACAAAAAAACTTCTTAGGACAAAGTTACACTGTTCGAAGGGCCACATGTAACGGTGTAAGGGAAGAAATGTTCAAGGTCATTTTTTTACAAGGTTTCAAGGTCATGGATATTTTTTTAAATGGAATGAACTATTTTTTAATACATCAATCGATGCAGCTGGACATTCGTTATAAAAAAAGTACTAAACTATGTATGTCGAAAAGTTAGTAGTTCAGGAGATATTTCAATTCAAATAACTCTAAAACACCATTACTGTCGTACTAAGAGGTTAGCGTTTACTTACTAGTGTAACGTTTCAGTACGACAGTAATGGTGTTTTAGAGTTATTTAAATCGAAATATCTCGTGAACTACTAACTTTTCGACATACATAGGTCAGTACTCTTTTGTAACGAATGTCCAGCTGCATCGATTGATCTATTAAAAAATACCTCATTCCATTTAAAAAAATGAAGGTGACCTTCATATCTATAAAAAAATGCCATAAAAACAAAATTTTGTTTTGGCATCGTGTCAGCCCCATTGTACCATTCAACTTTGTCCTTACCATATTTTACGTATCTTTAGAAACAACAAAGATATTTGAGGTGCTAATGTTTGGTGACTCACCCTGTATATGTATAGACACAATGCCACCTAAATCATTAGGGTAAAGTGCCCAAATATGGTATTGTCCCCTATTATGGCACTACCTTATATCTTGTAAAGGAGAAGTCGCACTCTAGTGAGAAAATCTATAGATTTCTATAGATAAATTCCATAGATTTTAGTATCGATCATCCGCCAGTTGTGTCTCTACGTGTTCAATATTTTTGTGGTTAGCTTTTCGATTGTATCTTCTTCCAGGAATCTAAGTGATTTTGAAATATTTGAACATACCTGTAGTTTCAGCTTATTTATATTCTCTTCAGCTTATTCATTTTCTTTTTGTCAGTAGTTAGTATTATCAGTCCACATGGAGTTCCCAATATAGCACTACCATGGTTTCCCTAATATGGGTATAGCTATTGACATTATTATCGTGGGTGCCGAATATGGCACCAGGTGTCATATTAGGGACTCAAGGTGTACGATATTAAGACCCCCTTTCGCTGGACCCTACAAATGACACACCACAAAAAAAGATATTTCTGCCAACCTGTATTAATTTTTGAACAAGCTTGACCCCAGAATCTTATAGGGAGGAAATGCATCTAGATCTGGTAATTTTTTGGACGACAAAGAGCATTTTAAAATAATCAAAAAATGACATCAACAAAAAGTGGTTCATATATGACTCAAGGTGTACCATATTAAGACCCCCTTTTGTTGGAACCTGCAAATGACACACCACAAAAGAAAATATTTTTCCCAAGCTGTATTAATTTTTTAACAAACTTGACACCAGAATCTTATAGGGAGGAAATGCATATACAACTGGTAATTTTTTGATCGAAAAGGAGCATTCTAAAACAATCAGAAAATAACATCAACAAAAAGTGGTTCATATATGGGCACTTTACTCTATAGTTTTGTTTACGTTCTCAAATTCCAAATTTTAAATATTTATACGAAAGTTCGACAATCTATGTTAATTGATTCCGCATGAAAAGCTTGATAAGTTGTTGCTCGAACAAGTGGTTCGGTACCCTTTTTGCATGTTACATTTATCGATTATTTATCCATTATTGGAAATTCAGGTAAATTATTATTGTACAATAATTTTTTTTATTTCGCTAATTATATTATAGTGTAGAGGAAGAGTATCGAAGGCCCCTTTTTCATCGGCCACGTGTGAGCCGCGACTCCGAAATTCGTGTACTGTGACACGGAACGACGCACCGCGATACAATAGTGTTAATTACGGGGACGTTATTTAATTGTAATTACACCGATGCCCGTGCCGTTAATATTAATTACCCTGCCGTGTTCGCGGGGCTGCATTGGTGGCGCAAGCGCGTCCCATTCTATTAATGACGTGCCTTCCCCTGACTGATGATGGGCTCGTGGCCTACATATCTATTTGTCGCGGGCCAGTAATATTTATGCGGCGAATTCACGCCGGATTACCTTCTCTGACAGACAGCGACATTATACGTGAGAATCTATTTCTGCGAATGATGCTCTGCTTACTGTTTCCGCACTCGTTGAAGAAATTGACGGACGCAGACTGTCAACGCGTTCGTGACGAGCGGACATCTTCTTCATGATATACAAACCAGGTGTCTTTTAGTCAGTTAATTGTGGCGACCTCTTTTCAGAGTGTGCATCCATAACATTATGTGTCGCGAAAATCAAGCGATGACGAGTATATAAATTATAAATATGATATCGGCGCCAAGTTCGATCAATTATAGAAAGCAGCAAATATGCAAAATTAACTAAAGCTTCTCAACGTTTCGATCCCAATGTGGATCATTGTCAAGAGACAACAATTTTTGCGTCTAAAAAGAAAAAGGAGAAATTGAAGGTAAATTTTTGATCCAAAAAAAAAAAAAAAAAATATATAACACGTTTTACTTATAGCACAGCCAAAAAGATTATCAAAATTATACGTACTTGCTGTGAAAAAGGACAAAACTGTATAACACATAATACTGAGTTACAATATCGACTCTACCTCATGCTGATAATAATGTAACTGAGGCACTGAAACGTGCTAACTCAGTCCAAAACAAAAACATGTCTGTGTGTGTGTATGAAGGACTCGGCTAGATTGGTCGATCGTTATCGATCAATGGTGGCAATCTACAAGTATTGGCGGCAATATTTGAAAACAGCATAACATGAACGATTAATTATTGAAGACGAAAAAATAATAAATTTTTAAACTGAACAAAAACTACATCTCATTGTAACAAGAGAAATACAAAGAAAATATTTTATAAATGTTGAAAAATAAAATATATATACTTATAATAAAAAAAAAAAAAAAAAAAATTTAGAAATTTTTAAAGGTAGAATCTAATGTAATATTGGAAAAAACCATCATAACACTTTACTAGATCAGTAAAGTCGCGTAATAGTCATGAATCTTAGGGTTCTCATACCTGAGATTTACGCTTTGGTTCTTAATCATATGGATAGTTTCCAATATTAACCTAGTGTACCAATTAGATTCCCTGTCAATAATTTTGACATTATCAAAGTCAAAACGATGGTCTTGTTCTAATGAGTGCTTTGTACTTGTAGATTGCCACCATTGATCGATAACGATCGACCAATCTAGCCGAGTCCTTCATACACACACACAGACATGTTTTTGTTTTGGACTGAGTTAGCACGTTTCAGTGCCTCAGTTACATTATTGCCAGCATGAGGTAGAGTCGATATTGTAACTCAGTATTATGTGTTATACAGTTTTGTCCTTTTTCACAGCAAGTATGTATAATTTTGATAATCTTTTTGGCTGTGCTATAAGTAAAACGTGTTATATATATATTTTTTTTTTTTTTTTTATCAAAAATTTACCTTCAATTTCTCCTTTTTCTTTTTAGACGCAAAAATTGTTGTCTCTTGACAATGATCCACATTGGGATCGAAACGTTGAGAAGCTTTAGTTAATTTTGCATATTTGCTGCTTTCTATAATTGATCGAACTTGGCGCCGATATCGTATTTATAATTTATATTTCAATTTCCGATCGAAAAGAATTTTTTCCTTGATGACGAGTATGCTCGTCAATCAAATATTTAATCAAAAAGACGGTTTTATTTTATAAAATTGACAATTTCATTACTAATATTACTTACACACTTACTTACACATTAATTACATCAATTATTCACTTAACACATTGTTTTCGGGCGGTTTTTTCATCAATCCACCCAGTAAAGCGGGCAATTTTTTCAGATTCGTGCTTACAGTCGCGAAACGATTACTAATATAATTATGACTTACCTACTACATGTCTCACAACGGCTGGCGCTTAATTTTTTGCTGTACAACGCGTTTTAAGCATCTCCCGCTCTCTACCAACAAACATCTGCAAAAAAGGCGGTAGACTCGGTTCCAGGATTGCAAGGGTGCGGGATTCACCTTCTCATTTCTCGACAATATAAACATGGGGGTTTTCAGTAGTCAAAAAAGCTAGATAAAAGATCGATCTAGGGCGCTATCTCCCTCAAAAGTCCTATTTTTTCGTTTACGGGGCGTAATTTACATTATTCGGCAGCATGTAGCAATGAAAATATCGATCTTTTATCTAGCGTTTTTGACTACTGAAAAACTCCATTTTTGTATTATCGAGAAATGAGAACGCGAATCCTACACATTCGTAATCTTGGAAAAAGGAGCCTACTTCCTTAATATAAACATATCCTTGAAGGAACCCTATCATAAATCAGTCTCAGGCTGTAGCGCTGGGCTAGTTGCTTTTCGACTTTTGCTTTTGCGCGTTTTACGCTAACATCTAAAGAACCTCATCGTCGCACATGTATAAATTGGTTATAGAAACCGATATGCAGAACCAGCCACTGCATACGGGGATGCATGAATACATCTCAAATTATTTATACTTTTTATTTGTTCGTTTTATTTCGTCTTGACCGCCGAATGTTCTACACATATTGAAATGTACGAATATATTTTAGATTTCGCTAAAATTACAATTTAAATAGCCAGTGGTAACTAAATTTTACGCATGACGACTATACTCGTCAATCACAGCTAACTGGTTAATACACAAACCGTCGAACGTTTTAAAATAACTAAAATTTCTAATACTGGACTGCGACCCAAATGTTTGAAAGCAAAATTTAATAAACTATCCAAAGAGTATGTGAGATCTATTAGCACAACTATAAGCGGAATAGAAGTTCATAACACTGTCCAACAAATTTCAACTTTTTTTATGTTCCCAGATTACTATTGGGTCCTTCTTATAGAGTTTTTTGCGCTGATTCCGAATCTGTTTTTAATTTTTTTCCTATACGCACAGTTTTTGAGGAACATGGCTTTGAAAAAAAAACATATTTTTTAACTTTAAACAAATATTGTGATGTTATTATAAAAGATATTGAATTGTTCTTTGCAGCAAAAGATTCTGTGGACTTTCCCGAATATAGTGATATCCAATATTAATACACTATGATTGTTTAAACATGTTTAAACAATGATTAAAGACGGAGAGACACCATTTTTGCACCAATTTTTGAAGATATTTTTAAATTTATCTCAAAAAATAAGGGTCCAGCGGAAAATCGAACTATACCACGCGATAGAGCAGACTTTTATCTTGAAAAACCCCCCTTTGAAGTTTTCGACATCGACGTTTTTACCGAACCAGAAAGCAAAATATCTTCGCCCGACATGCGTTGCCGCCAGTGGCGCTCTGGACGAGATATGGCGCAGCGACGGGATACGGAGCGGCGAACGACCGTTGTAGTGGTGAGCGCCACTGGCGGCAAATCATGTCGGGCGAAGATATTTTGCTTTCTGGTTCGGTAAAAACGTCGATGTCGAAAACTTCAAAGGGGGGTTTTTCAAGATAAAAGTCTGCTCTACCGCGTGGTATAGTTCGATTTTCCGCTGGACCCTTATTTTTTGAGATAGATTTAAAAATATCTTCAAAAATTGGTGCAAAAATGGTGTCTCTCCGTCTTTAATCATTGTTTAAACATGTTTAAACAATCATAGTGTATTAATATTGGATATCACCGTATTCGGGAAAGTCCACAGAATCTTTTGCTGCAAAGAACAATTCAATATCTTTTATAATAACATCACAATATTTGTTCAAAGTTGAAAAATAGGTCATCTTTTCAAACTCAAATTTCTCAAAAACTGTGCGTATAGGGAAAAAATTAAAAACAGATTCGGAATCAGCGTAAAAAACTCTATAAGAAGGACCGAATAATAATCTGGGAACAAATTTGGTGTTGGACAGTGTAATCATTAGACTGCGGATCTTTATGCAAAATAAAAATTGTCTGCATCGATTTAAAGAAATGGAAACTAAATAGAATGTTATTTCTTCCCGTAATGATTTTAATAGCGGCAATTTTGAATTTCATATACTCAATTTCGCTATAAATGCATAAAGATTCGCATTCTAATAATGATTCTCAAACTACACCTTCCATTCGTAGAGTATTTCGGTTCGGAATAACAGACTATATTTTTATTACATCATAGATATTGGATGTACGGTTACATAGTACACAGCAACAGTTATAACAATCGAATACCGCAAGCTGCATCCGCGTCCTGTTATTTTATTCGTTCGTTGGACGTGTAAACCACCCCCACGTCTCCGTCGTCGACGATGCGGCTGAGTCGACAACGTACGAATATCCGGTTGCAGGATTAAAAAAAAATCAAAATATAAATAACCGGGGATCAACGTTGTTCTCGAATTGCACGGTTTTGCGCCGGACGAATTGAAACACGGTCGAATGGGACCGGTGCGATCGAATTACGAGATCGCGAGTAACGAATCTGGCCCAGGTTCGAATCATTTTAGAAGGACGCATGTCGGGATGCGATAATGAAGCAACGTAATGATCAAATTCACCGCAAAAAAATACGGTGAGAATCGTGTATACGCGCACGCGGCCACGACTATATTTACGAGACTTCATTTTCGAAACGAGCTCGAAATAAATTCCGTGAGCGGTGAGCGTTGCACTGCCATGCCGCCACGCTTGTCCAATATTTTTCACGGACTATTATAAATTCCGTGGCAGAAAGTAAGGTGAGCCCGAGATGAATGCAACGCAATGAAAATAGATGCGTCCTATTACGACTCCGTGTGCCGTCGACCACGGTGTGCCTCCTGTACACCGTATTATCGGAGTTATAAATTCCAAACATGAATCGGGAATATAGCTCGCCTACCAGAACACACCTAGTCCGCCCGTCCGGTCCGGTCCGATCACAGGGCTTGTGCTTTTTAATCCTTCATGCGAGGGCGAGCGCGAGAGTCGGCGGGGTACAATGCACGGTCGCAATATAACGTAAACGAGCGGCTGCTAACCATCGTCTATTTCTATACAATTTGGTCTCGAACGTTCATTGAAATCCGGATAGCAGGGCGCAAATGCAGCTGATGCATCTACTTGACTAACCAGCCGGCCCGGCCCGGCTGCACGTCCGTCCTCGAGTATCATCGATCACTCTAATGCACGTGAGCATACACATGCACCATCCTCCATAAGTAACTGGACACTCGTCCCTCGCTTTCCATTTTTTTTCCGCGAAAAATTCGAATTCCGCCGCGAATACCTCCACTGTCCGGCACCGGTCGATCGGTCACCATTTATGCAATTGTGCAACGTTGCGCGTGCTCCTAATCTCTCGTGCCATCTCGCGCGTTCATGTTCAGAGAACATGTGTTATTAGGTGCATCAAGGAGCCGAAAAACAGACCAATACTGATAGATCATGATTAGTCTACAATATTAAACACAGTCAACCTGGAAACATTGTCTGCTCGAAGAATAGTATCCGACCAGAGCTTTATTTTTAATTTGATTAATAATAATATTGATTGTCCCTCTTCTCCTTATGCAAATCAATTTCTATGTAGCTGAACGTGTTTTGAGGTCTGGAGCAGGATTTCAAACACTTCAATCCAAATCCACATATGGATTAATAAATCCTATAAATCGCAATATTGCAAACTCTAACATACTATATAATAGTATTGATTTTTTTAATGGATCGTTACACACATTCAAAAGAAAATTACGCACGATTATCTGATAATATCATATCTGTATTCCAACAGCTTTTGTGCATGTCCCCTCTTAGTTAATTTACGTTAAGTCTTTTTTTATTCTATTGTGAACATTTGTGTAAAAGGACTTCGGTTCGTTTATAATAAATATAATAATAATAATACTAATAAAAATAATAATACTGTTCGCATAAAACTTCTATGGCAATTGTAATGGATTCTAAGTAATATACAGGATGGAGTGTTATAAACAGATCACTCGAATAAGTCTCTTGCTTTTGAAGATAGAAGAAAATGCAATACCCCTACTGTTTATAAATTTCTTGAACCTTCTTCAATATTATCATGATCTAAGAAGGAATCAATGGGCTTGTGATAACTGAAATACGAGATAAATAGTTTAGATTGAATTTCCTCTAAATACGTAAAAAGAACTCCGTCAATTGTAGTTGTAATTTTGTTGTACTCTAATTTGGGTGATTCGACATATTTAAAGTCAATGTGGTTTTCAAAAAATCAATTAAAGACTTCGAGTTTTATTTTGAGAAATCAACATTAAAATCTCCACTCAAAAGCATAAGTAGGGTAAAGTGCCCAAATATGAACCACTTTTTTGTTGATGTAATTTTTTTATTATTTTAGAATGCTTTTTGTCGTCCAAAAAATTACCAGATCTAGATGCATTTCCTCCCTATAAGATTCTGGAGTCAAGCTTGTTCAAAAATTAATACAGGATGGGAAAAATATCTTTTTTTGTGGTGTGTCATTTGCAGGTTCCAGCGAAAGGGGTTGAGTCCCTAATATGACACCTAGTGCCATATTCGACATCCACACCACAAATGTCAATAGCTATACCCGTATTAGGGAACCTTTGCTAGTGCCATATTGGGAACTCCACGTGGACTGATAATACTAGCTTACCGACAAAAAGAAAATTAATTTCAGCTCAAACCAACAGTTGGCAAACATTAATATAAATAAACTGAAACTACAGATATGTTCAAACATTTCAAAATCACTTAGCTTCCTCGAAAAAGATACAATCGAAAATCTAACCACAAATATATTTAACACGTGGAGACACAACTGGCGGAGGATCGATACTAAAATCTATAGAATGGTGCGAATGCACTGCACATTGTTGAGTAAACATCGTAAACTATTGTTTGAGGATTTTCTCACTAGAGTGCTACTTCTCCTTTACAAGATATAAGGTAGTGCCATAATAGGGGACTATACCATATTTAGGCCCTTTACCCTAATTAATGTTGTTTACACTTTGATTAGGTGAGATGTAAATAGCAATAATTATAAAAACTCGGCTCCCCTGAGTTTATTCAGTGCCCAATACGTAGAGGGTTATTGTTGCTCGCTCGCTCGCGGGTAGGACTGCTCTTGCGAGAGGGTTAGTGGTACGCATGGTTAGTAGGGCCTACTGCTATTAATGTTTTTTATTTGGTGTGTGACTCTCCAAGAGTCACACAAAGAACTTCCCGATTCGTTACTCCTTCGCCAACATCGTCAACATCGTTTTTTTTTGTACTTTCATCGATATTCTCCCAAAATGTATTCTCGGGAGTAGAGATGATAAACTCACTCTTCCATTGGGATAATTTTCGATTATTGTAAGCGGTAACATTAGCATTAGTTGCATAAATAAAAAAAATGAAACAAAAAAAGATTCTTTAAAAACGAACAAAAATTTTATGTAATTACGTTTGTTTCTTTGGTGGAAAATTTCCGTCCTCTCGTATAAATTGCATTGTTGAATCAACTCCTTTCGAATAAACTAAAAAAATAAAAAACTACTTGACCAAAATGGACCAAAATCTAATCAGCTCTAAGTTACAGCGGGGCACATCGATTGCATCATTCATCATTCTGATCGCGTTGTTACTTTTTCAGAAAACGTTAACGAAAAATTTGATACCATACATACGCACACACACACACACACATACGAACATTTTGCTGAAAATAGTCTAAAATGGTTGCAATGACCATGAAACGCGATTTTCGGGGTCATTACAATAACTTCTCTATAAAATCGGGAAGTGAAAAAATAATACAAAAATCTAATACAAAGAGCGGAGTTCTGTATCGTAGAAGGTGGATCGCAATTCGAACATCTGATGTAACTTGATTTATATTGTAAGAAATAATTTTTCATTAAAATTACGTTTGCACAAAATTTTCAAGTTTGAGGCTATTTCAAGGTCATAGTATAGTACACTGTTAAATTCGTCTAGACGTCAGAAACAATCCTATGATGTCCAAAAACTATAGTGCCATTTAAAAAAGTCAATTTCAAAATGTGGATTTCATCTTTGTTTTCACTCATTTTCAAAACGTAATAACTGCTGGCTAAATAAACAAATATCGCAATTTCTTGTTTGTAATTACTCTATGCTAAATCACCTTTCAGGCGCATTCAAGTAATGCCGGATCCGATTAATACATAATAACAGAGTTTATGACATGGTAACACGATCTATCGGGAGAATTTTTCTCCAACCTAATATTGTAAAAGGCTAACCGCGAATTAAAATTGATAAGAATATGCAGCGCATAAATCTGAAGCCGGCCATACACTCGTCGGATGTATCGGTCACTGAAACAGAAACGGTATCGTTCAGATCAGTTATTATAATCCGTTCATGTTAGGCAAAAGCAACAGTGAAAAACGATTATGGTAGATCATAGTTAACGTTAACCCAGGCCATTAATTATAATTCATTTATACTATTCTCAAGTTACTTGGTGCTTATGCATAATCATTATTTATCTCATGTTGGAATTAGTGAAAATATGCATTCTACATGGAGGTGATTAGAATAGATACCTTGTTCTTTACAAATACGCATGTTACGGGCATAGATTATCTGTGCATCCACCGTAACACCGATGCTTTTGAGGAACTCGTCCAGTTTTTCCACTTGTACCAGTCCTCCTACCATCTGTAATCATTCATTAAAAGTAAACGCTCATATTTGTTTATTTGTATTGATTTCCATAGAGGCTGAGACTTACAAATCCCTTTTTTTGGGCGCAGCAAACCATTGCACAACTTATTTTCTTCAAACTTTTCATGTCCGTAATTTTTGTATCGTCAAGACTTAAGGCACGCCACATATACTGCAGATCCTCTGTAACAAAGTGCGAAAATCTTAAGTTATTCTTTAATTCTGCGCCCATTTTCAAACTCCGCGTTCTAATAAAATTGAAAAGTCATATAACACATTTGGAATCCTTAACACTGGGTTTACGCAGGTCTAGAAATAACTTTCGTATTGTTTTATAAACATAACAAGAATGCATCTATCCAAATTTTTGGTCAGTTTTCCAATAGTACATACCCCAAGAAATAAATTTGGTAAATAATTTCCTCCTCAGGGAAGCATCCTTACAATCTTAATATGTAATCGCAAATTAAGAATATTAGAACCCGTCATTTTGACGGGTCCCGTAAACGTAGTGTTAAGTTGCCTGAAAAATCGCAACAGATTATAGAACAAAATGTCATAAAACTTATTCGAAATGGTAAAAAAACGAAATCAGTGTCCGAACGATCTAATATTGATTTTATGAAAATCAAAATAAAGGCAAAACATTATTTCATTAACTAATACTAAAGGATTCCCTGGAATTAAAATGTGTACCCATTGTTGCTTCTGTTTTTTGAACACATTCAAGGCTATCCATCGGGTCCGTGTGGAATATTTGGTAGAGCTTTTCTGCCACTAGATCTTGATCATCCTCGGACTCCTGGTCCCCCTGAAACAAGCAAAATTCAGATGATTGTCAAATATTCTTCATTGTCATAAAAATTGTATTGTTTTATTTGTCACGTTTTTCTCCGATTTCGTGTAAAAGTTGAGTACTTACCAAGGCGACGGCAACGAACATAAACAACAGCAAAAACTTCATGGTGATGGTTTTCTGATTTCTTGAATCTTGACGACACTTGATTAATTAATCGGATCGACTGTCATCAAACCGATCGACCGCAATACTTTATACATATATCCGAGGAGGCACGAGTTGTGTTCAGTGTAGCCAGGTCGCCAGCAATCGAGGGGAATCAAATACCCCCTCTCTGATGACCAGTCAAGTCTACGGCACAGTCTTGCGCCGCGCACGCGCAACGTGTCATATATTAATCTACTCTGGTTATCAGAGAGGGGGTATCTTGTATTCCCCTCGAGTGCTGGTTTGGTCACTTACTGGCTACACTGGTTGTGTTACTGGGCGGTTCGTTTCCGATAAATCGAAGTAATCGTCTCCGATTACTTCCCGCGAATAGCAAACTGTTCCACGTTTTGTCGAACATCCGAAGAAACACTGTTTTGCTTTGTTCAACTCAATTCTGAATTGATAGTTGTATCAATCATGATACATTTTTCCGCGGGAACGAGTCATTGACATCACACTTGTTCCATTCCCCGATCGTCGCAGCTGTAATCGACATGATTATTCCCACCCTCGTGGCCCGGCGGGTCCGTGTTGTTTTACATGAGAACTCGGAAATGTACGGAACTACGAAGGTGGTTTTTTGTACTTGTTTCGTAGCGGTCTGGCCGCTGCCCTGTGTATACTCCAAAGTAGTTGGTCCCTAATTTCCTATAGTCAGATTCGCGTGGTCCCGATAGTTTATTGTCTAGAAAAAATGTTTTAGACAAAAGTTTCTCAGTATTTGGTGAGCTACATGTTCGCATATACTTAAATATGAAAAAATGCTGTTTACGTAAAATAGTAACGGTCACCTTGACTTTTTTTAAATGACACCACATGCTGTGGACATCATGGGATTGCTTCTGACGTCGAGACGAATTTAACAGTGTATTACACTATGACCTTGAAATGACCTCAAACTCGGAAATTTTTTGCAAACGTATATTTAATGAAAAATTATTTCTTACAAATATAAATCAAGTTACATCAGATGTTCGAACTGCGATCCATCTTCTACGCTACAGAGTTGTCGCCATAATTAGGGCGTCTCGGTTTATGTTATTACATGCAGTTGTTATGCGATTTCGAAGTTCTTGAACATTATTGATTGCTGTATCGTGTACAACAGATTGCAGATATCCCCAAGGATAAAAATCCAACGGAGACAGATCTGGAGAACACGGTGGCTTACGAATTGGACCATACGTTTCTATCCAACGATTTCTAAACTAACTACAGGTGCGCCTGAAGCAGTTTTCACTTGAAAACCTGGTCAGGATAAAGCGAGAAGATTGAAAATGTAAGGAATTAAAGGAGAGGAGATTGAATTGTGATGGAATAGCAACAATAATTTTGCATACCTCGTACGTTTGTGGAAGTTCCAGGGATAGAGCGCACGGCTAGACTGTCCGACGCCGCGCCGGTGTTAGTTCTTGCCAAGGTATCAGAGTGGGACGTACTTTCTGGAATTCCAATTTCTGAGCAAAATTTCCGTCTCCGGTATGCCGATCACGCGTCCCTGCCGCGATCCATGAATCGTCAGGTGACCGATTGACTCCGGATTCTTTCGGTCACCGCGTATAAATAACGACCTACAAAATTCGTGGTTAACGCTGGGTCCGGTTAATATTCCAGAGACGGAGGACAGTCGGCTGCCGGGGATAAGGGACTTTCTTACGGTATTTCGCCGAAACTACACGAGCTTCCCGACAAATATTCCATCTCGTGCCGAAAATCAGATTAGAATCAGTTCGCCGTCTGAGAGATTTCAATTCGGCAGAGTGTAATATACGCTGGTCCGTGATGTAGCGTAATTGGCATGGCCGTTTGAGGTGTGAATATCCTTCAACCGAATGCTGCGATGAAAGGTTTTGCGACTGAGCGAACGAAAATTCATTTAATAATATTACTAAATAACTTTTATGACGGTTGTAACACTTTACCTACCGAAAGCCTATTAATAAGATTTTCAATAATTGTGTTGTGCCAAAAGAAAGCATAGAAATTTTCTTTTACATTGCAATCTTAAGTGATACTATTGTATGGTACTATTGTATCATTTAAGATTGTCATCTAATAAGATGACGTTATTGAGGATGACTTGTTAGTTGACAATGGAAATTGCTGTTGCTATTGAAGGTTCCATTAAAAAGTGTTTATGTTCCATGTAACATAGATTTTTCAAAGTTATGCAACAATCATCGGTCGTTAATGTGTTGAAATGTACAAATCTGTATCTCGAACATCCTCGAGAAAGTAACGCAATAATAAATTCGTGTTTCTTTAACAGCGCAGAATTCATTTATCATGATAGCGATGGCATTTTTGACATCGACAGAACATCCTATTTTAGCAAGAAAGAGCACAATGTATTTCCAACACGTCCGGTTATTTGGAATACAGTCTCTTCGGTAGCAATCGCAACACTCGATAAAAAATAAACGAACAACATTCCTCGAATGTTTGACCAAGCAATTATTGGTAGCATCGAGAGGCGTGCGGTTCAATTCGAAACTGATCCAGTGCAAACGCGTAGACGCATTCGAAAGCGCACGTGAGAATCAAAACGTGATGGAAACAAATTCGTGTGGGTGTGAGTTTAACTTCAGAAAAATCTTTTTTTACATATATCGATAATTATATATAATATATACTATCGATAATCTTATTATAGAAGATCGGGCATTGCCATAACACGTGATTAGGCTCCTGTACCAGACAACCACATAGGCAACTTGTGTCAGCAGGAAGTTTAATCTTAAAGTCGAAATACCGTACTGGTTGTGTAAACGTCTAAACTAATCCATAAAAATACAGTCCAGCGATGAGGTAAAATAATAAAAAGAATAATGTACAATTTTAACTGATATAAGCGGTAATGTGAAAGAGCTCTTTGCCTCCGAGAAGCGAATAAAACGTGATACCTGAAATGACGGCTGTCGAAACATATTTCGGAACATTTTGACGCACAGTGTACGCAGACAACTGACATGCTCACTGTATACGCGCCAATGTCGGAGATGCCTACGCGTAAAATGTCGGGAAAAAGAACGAGCTTCAACGTGACTCGTTAACCGTGAAAATATACCGACTTTCTTTTTATACACCTGGTATAATATTAACTCTAAAACTTCAGAAAGGATGGGCTGATTCTCTTCTTGCTCTTGGCGTAAGTATCGGACCTTATGGGAGTAGATCCCTTTTTCCTGGATTGCAAGGGTGCGGGATTTGCGTTCTCATTTCTCGATAATACAAAAATGGGGGTTTTCAGTAGTCAAAACCGTTAGATAAAAGATCGATCTAGGGCGCTATCGTCCTCCAAAGTCTTATTTTTCCGTTTACGAGACGTAATTTGCATTATTCGGAAGCATACAACTGCGCATGTAGCTATTAGGTTATTGCAAATGAAATGTCCGATTTTTAGCCAATGTTTACCCAATGTATTCCATCTACAAATTTCAAGTTTCCTGATTCTATTACGGTAAAAATAAGATATTATAGTCATTCGCGTTTTTCATTTACAAAATTGTTATCTTGATTTTGTAGTTCTTTTTTTACCATCAACGACTAGTAAGTAATCATCATGGTTTTGACCAAAATATCACATAAAAGTTATTTTTCCAGACATATAAAAGGAATACACGACAGTCGTATTGGTTAACGTTGAAATAAACTTGATTTAAAAGTAAAATTGTACATCTAGATTAAAATTGTACATAGGATATTAACACTAAACGTACCGAATTATAAAAGCAACAAGCTCGTGGTTGTTTTATAAAAATGGCAAGAATTAATTTATTTAGACTTTGCGCGGTTCTTATTATAATATGTGCTCTAATAAAGATATTTATTAAATCATTTCTTACGAAAGCATCTTTATAATTTCATTAATTGTGAAATAAAAAATCTAGAATCGTTTAAGAAAAGTTTAGATTTCTACCTCAAAGTTTTATACATAATAAACCTATAGGCTGTAACAGCATTTCTTAATCGAAACGTTTTATAAGAGTCGCATTCTAAAATCGGACATTTCATATGCAACAACCTAATATTTTCATAGCTACATGCTGCCGAATAATGCAAATTGCACCTTGTAAACGAGAAAATAGGATTTTTGAGGGCGATAGCGACCTAGATCGATCTTTTATCTGCCGTTTTTGACTACTGAGAAACCCCATTTCTGTATTATCGAGAATTGAGAACGCGAATCCCGCACTCTTGCAATCCTGGAAACGAGTCTACCGTCTTATGTACCCTATTGTAGTGCGCCCACGCACAGTGCAGCATTTGGCTCGAAAAGTCGGAAAAACTATTTCAGCATTACAGTAGAGTGGCGTTTACTGTCCAACAGCCTGTGTTCTGCAGCGACAGTGATCGCATACCAACATTACTTTTTACCGCGTTTTTATTAGCTCGCTTTCTTGTTTGTTTGTCTGTTTGTTCGGTACAAATTTTGCAATTGATTTTAAACTAACTTCCTGATGTTTATGACTGCGTCTACCACGCCGACCGCGCCGAGAGTTCAAAAGAAAGCAGAACGTAGAGAAGGACAGCATGACAGTGATCGCGTACTCGATCGCGGACAGTAAACGCGACTTTACTGTACTTGTAGGCTTAAGGTCTCTCATAATATGTATAGTAGGCCGTTGAATTCGTAAGGCATCGGCCGAATGTAGTCGTAGCTGCCACGGGATCGTCCATCAGCAAGGATTAATTGCTCGACAGGCCGATTCCGTGGGTTCAAGCGTAACGTTTCGCCACCGGGATTTCCGGTCGGTAACGCGATAACGTTGTTAACGCGGCGGCTGTCAGAACAGGTTCGGAATTGTTTCCTTATTTCCGCGGACGATCCATCGTAACGGGTCTCCCGCGGGCTCGTGAAACGCGTCGGCACGAAAACCAGCGGGACAGGCGCCGCACAAGAAGTACGACCGCTGCCGAAGACGCAGTGCCGGTATCCGCGATGTGTCAGACACGGGCCATTTGTTTCACATGCGGGAGCGTGGGCGGGTTAAAAAATTAAGAAGGCCGCCGGCCGGCACACAGTCGTTAGAGTCGGTGAAATTGATAAGGCACGGAAACACGCGAATGATAAATAGCCATCGCACGGGTCTCGAGGAGCAAAAGTGAGGAAGGAAGGAGCAAAGAAGCGCTCGGGGGAGCGAAGGAGGACAGGAAGAATGGAGTGCCTTCCTGGTGCGGAGGGAAACGGAGCAAGAGAGAGAGAGAGGAGAGACACAGGGTGCCGGGTCTAGCGTGCACCGCTATTAATCAACCGGTGTTTCTGTTGTTCCCCGCGAAGATGATGCCCCGTTGCAGCCGCCGCGCCGCAACGACTCAACCCCTATATCGTCGCCCGCCGCTCGTACGGGGGTACCGAGCAACCAGCAAGAATTAAAGCAGCTCGCTCGTGGAATCGGCTGAATCTTTAATTAGTTCTGACAGGCACGTTTCATCCTCGTTCCCCGCGGTACGTGACGAGCCGCGTAAATCAGCTGAAAACTACCCGTTTGCGCGCGGCGTGCTGCACTTTAAGCGCGCACAGTCGCAGGACGAATGAAACCCGCCGGGTAATTGTTTCTTTTCCTCCTTGATTGCGCGAGGGAATGTTACCGATCTCTATTTTTATACATATTGGGTTGACGAAACAGTTTCTTCATATCCTCCCGATAGATGGCCTTACCATGTCATAACTCTATTAATATTACTTGGATCTAGCATTACCTGAGTGCGTTTGAAAGGTGATATATCATAGAGTAATCACAAACAAGAAATCGTGTTATTTGTTTATTTAGTCAAAAGTTATTACGCCTTGAAAATTAGTGAAAATAAAGAAGAAATTCGACACGTTTTGAAATTTTATTACAAAAAAGGAAATAACGCGACTCAAGCTGTTAAAAAGAATTGTGATGTTTATGGACGTGATACAGTATCAGTATGTGTGGCACAAAGTTGGTTCATGCGTTTTGAATCTGGAAATTTTTATGTCAAAGATATACCTCGTTCTGGTCGATCAGTCACTTAAAAAGTCGATGAAATGATGCAAACAGTCGAGCAAAACCGGCACATTTGCAGTCGTGATATCGGTAAGGAACTAAACATTGACCACAAAACAGTTCTAAACCAATTAAAGAAGGCTGGATACAAAAAACAGCTCGATATTTGGGTGCCTTCACATTGGAAAATTTAATGGATCGACATCTTTGACGACCCGTCAAAAATTAAGAGCGCTTGACTGGGAAGTTTTGATGCATCCACCGTATACAGTGAAAGCTTCTTCGTTGTCCAAAGGCCGGGGGTTTGAGCGGACAACGATCGTGCCCGGACACTATTTTTTGATTTATGACTGCGTCGACCGAGCCGAGCGAGACTTTAGTAGGGAGCCGAACATAGAGAAGGACAGAATGAAATACGGATTGCGTGACCGAAGTGTGTCTTCGTCGCCGACACAGTTCAAAGAATGTCCCATACGCTGTTCTTCGCTGCCTTCGAAACTTTCGTCGACGATTAAACCACTAAATACAATTAAAAATTATATAGTGTTTGGTGTCATTTTAATCGGAGAAATGCCAGAAATAAACTAGTGAAAGTCCCATAACGGAATAATGGAAATTAAGAAGTTTGAGTTTTCGATTCACTCGAGTCAATTTTGTGGTGTTCACACCGATATACCCGAGCCGACATCTATCGTCGCCGCCCGGCAGTGGAATGGGTAGGCACTGAACAACGATCGTGCCCACGATTCAGGACAACGAAGGAGCTTTTACTGTAGTCCTGATATTGCACCATCAGACTACCATTTGTTTCGGTCTCTACAGAACTCTCTGTGAAGTTGACTTCAAAAGAGGCCTGTGGAAATCATGTGTCGCAGTTTTTCGCCCAGGAATCATAGAAGTTCCACAGTGACGGGATTATGGTTTTACCTCAAAAATGGCAAAAGATGGTTGATCAAAACGGCACATACTTGATTTAATAAACTTCTTTTCAAAAGTGGTGAAAACTTGATTCATTTCTGCATTAAAATACAAAGAAACTTTGTCCCTAACCCAATAGTGTTAGTTTCATTGATTATTTTACGAAAATTACGGGAAAAATTGAGCGGTACGCTGTAAGAAAAAATTAGGTTTTGAATCATTCTAACACCTCGTGGTGTCAGCCATTATTACAGCCGCCCTGAGCCACCGTGCGTGTACTTTGTTGAAGTTGTGAACACGCATTGTCTTGTAACTTTTATTATACAGGGTGTCCCGAATTTAAATGGCAAAACTTCAGGAGCGTGTAGAGGACCGAAAAACTAAGACAAAAAGTCTTTTAGAGATTTGCTCGTTTTTGCTTCGTTTTGGAGAAAATCGCCAAAAAGAAAAACGAAACAAGTTCTCATTTTTGTACTTATTTATTTACATTTTATTTACGTTATCATCTATTTAATGTAGATATTGTTCAAAATGTTGCCCTCTTGCAGCAATGCAAGCATTACATCTAGAACTGACTTGATAAATTGCAGCTAAACATTGTTCTGGTGATATTTGGTGCACTGCATCTTAGATTCCTTAGGTCTCTTAATTGCTCTCTTGAATTGATTGGCACCGAATAAACTTTCTGCTTCAAGGTTCCCCATACGAAGATAGATAGATGAAAACGTAAATAAAATGTAAATAAATAAGTACAAAAATGAAAACTTGTTTTGTTTCTTTTTTTGCGATTTTCTCCAAGACGAAGCAAAAACGAGCAAATCTCTAAAAGACTTTTTGTCTTAGATTTCCGGTCCCCTACACGCACCTGAAGTTTTGCCATTTAAATTCGGGACACACTGTATAGCAAGAAACGAATGAGAAATGTTCTGCTCTCGTGATCCACGTTGTTAAAGCCGACCTGCGGTAAAACACGCGGCATTTTCCAACAATATTTTTGTTTCAGTCACGTCGTGTGTGGTAATTAAGCGTGCGTAAAGAAACAATTTATAATTACTCGAGTTGCACAAAGTCTATTCTTAAGCGAAACGGATTTTCCGTGCGTTTCAAAACATTTCAAAGCCGCGCACACGATGAAAGCAGGATCCCTGTTTGACCAAATGATGCAACTTTAATCTTTCCAAAACAGGAGAACTATTTCTGTTTAGCTATCGTTTCCGTGGAAACGGAGTTTTTCCATTTTCGTGAAATTTCACGAGTGAAATGTTCCTGTGAACATTTCAATTTGCAGATGTGTACCCCGCTTGGGCCAAACAACGGTTCTAGTAATAAAAAAAAAGTTCAAACAATTTCGTTCAATATTTAGCGTCAATTGAACAAAAATCGTGAGTTCATCATATTTTAGTAAAGCTTCTATTGGCAAATTAGCTTTTTAGTGAAGAAATATATATTTCTTTAAGCGAGTGGTTAAAAACTATGATCATTTCCTCGTGTTATAGCAGAAAACTGTATATTCGAGGCAATTCGGTTGTTAAAGTTTTTTGCGGTTTGGAGAGCGATGATTATTTTTTCGTCGGCGCTCGCCGCGAAACAAAGGGCACGGAAGCGCAAAAAAAGTTCTACGTCTGCTCTGTTTTCATATTTCCCTTGTTTTATTTTCCCGCAGCTTTCATCGCGGCGATCGTTAAATTTTGCTTTCACGAAATAATCCAATATTTCTATGTACACACGCGGCAACAGCTAATAATTCCCTTTGCTTCTTTTTCGTAAACAGGTAGCAAACACTGGCGTTGACACCACGCCCAATAAAAATCTGTTGACACCGTTCACTGGATGTTTACAGGTTCGTTTTTAATCGATCACCGGTATCTTGTTAAAATCGAGCCTCTTGAAATTGAGGCAAACGAGTCGATTAAAATTCAATCTGTTCAAACACGAATTGACAGATTGCTATTAAAAAACTGAATGTGAAATACTACACGACAATAAAATACACGCTCAAAATATTATATTCTACGTACCATCATACTGTACATTTACTCTAATTGCTGTGATATGTGAAATTCGTGGTCTCTTTCTATTGTGGGTCTTTGATGTTTTAATTACCTACAAAAAATTCCCATTTTAACAGATTATATTGTAAGGACATTAATAAGAAGTCCGTTTTCAGATTTTCTAAAATTTCTGTATGTAGACATTTTACAAACATTGTTGTTGGAGTTTGTTGTTGGACATCATTGTTGGAGTTTTAATTTATTTGTACAAAAATTTCAGTTTTAGTCTATCATTTGATAAGAACACCGATGAGGTGGAATTGAATTTCGCCAGCAGAAGATTCGCTAGGGCAAAAATAAAGTGGTAACGCCGGCAATGATTATTAACGGGAACGTTTCCTCGTGTTTCAGCGATTTGCGACTGCGGGAGAGTACGTGAACCCGCAATCTAATTACAAGATTGTGTTTTGTTGAGCGAGAGGGCCCAGCAAAGCGATGCGGAGCAATAAAACAGGAATAACCGGGTAGTTCCACGGCACTTTCGCCTAGCGGAGCGTCTCCTCGAAACTTTCATCTATTAAAGACGCCGTCGTTCGACCGCGGAAATCGTCTGCGACCGACAAATTCGTTCCCCTTTTCGCCCGGCGGCGAAATTACACATCGAACTAATAGAAACATTCGGGCAATCGAGACACTTTAAGTGCGAGCGCTGTCTCAAAGGACGCCTTCGACGTTCGGAATTTCCAGCGATCCAATGAAATCGCTTCGCAGACCGGCCGGGACAGGCGGACAGAGAGTTTCCCGTGAATTTCCACGAGGACAAAGTGCAGCTTGAAGGGGCCAGCGAACGAAACGCAACGAAACGAAACGACACGAAACGGCGAAGGAGAAGACGAAGGCGAAAAACGGACGGGGGAAGGGCGAGGTGAAAATTCGTGAGGAAAGGAACGAAGTGAAACAAGCTGGAACAATGGAAACAAAACGGTTGGTGGCCGGTTACTTAACGGAATAGTGACATTTAAACAGGGCTGGGAGGGCGGGAACGACCGGTAACTCCCCGCCGGACACTTTGCCTTTATCATTTCAACGGAGTTTTGTTTCTGCATAACGTGCGTGGATCCTTTCATGAACCCGCAGCGCGGATAAGGATAAAATGGAATAAAAAGGTTGCGCGTGTGTGCGCGAACGAGAGGAAGAGAAAGAGAGTGAGAGAAAGCGAACGTAGTAGAAAAAAGGAGGAGAAACGGTCGGCACACAGTGGAATAAGAAGAGAAGGACGGGAGCGGTGGGATGAATTTTCTGGCGCGTTTAAAGCTCAAAGAACTCTCGCCCTCATAGTCCGGCCAAAATGTTTTAATTACTCATAACACAAAAGCACCGGGCAATGTGAAAGAAAAAAAAACGTGCGAGTGCGCCGGAGAAAGGTGAAAGGCGACAAAGGGCTGCCGGTGTGCGGTCGCGGATAAAGAATTAAATTGGAAAATGAATAAAGGAAATGGAAGGAACGTTACAAGACAATGACGTGCACGCGCATCCCTCTATCTCGTTTAAACCGGCTCGTCCGCGTTTCGTTTTCGCGGCGCGCAACACGGATCTCTGCGTATTATGGAAATTTTCTGGTTAGTCGGTTCTGGATACCGTGCGATTTACCGTTCTCCTTTTTCGCGACGACTAGACTGCGGCCACAGATTCCGCGGATTCGCGAGCGCAATCCATCCGCGCCAAACAATCCCTCCGTTTCCCTTCGTTTTGGTCCTTTCGCGAGACTGCTTTCTGACACTGTTCTCCTTCGCTTTGATCAGGATTCGGTATTTTCTCGGCCAACCGAGAAACGAGCGCGAGCCGTTGTTACAGTCAATGGGCGAGTTCTAATGCCGAACGGAAAAAGCCTCGATTGAAGCTGTAAGTTCCGCCCCGGTGGTAACGAGTGGCGGATTTGTTCGCGTGTAACGTAAACAGGTATCGTTGCTCCCGACGCTAATGACTTGACGTATTTTACTTTTCTGTTGTATTGCATTTAATTAAGACCCCGTAGGATTTCATTCTATTTCACTCGGTTGGATTCGTTCGTTCTCCTAATGCGCTAGTTCGTTAGTATTGTGCCGGCGACGGAATCCTGAGCGCAAAGTGCACAGCAAGTTTCGCGACCTGCCCGTGAATGCAGCTTTATGTGTGAAAAAAACAACGCCGAACTAATGGAACGAACGTATTCCGTCGTTCGTCCCGCGTGAAATTATTTTTACAAGTCGAGTGGCTCTCGCGCGAACCGAGTTACCTAGTAATTATTTCATTATTTTCCTTCGGTAGAATATCTCGGTGGAATAAAACAACGATCCGTACGAGCTTTCCTCGATTGCTTCGTGCATAGTTCACGTCATAGTTTACCGTCCGCGCGTTGCAAAACAACCTGTACAAGAGCCAGCCGGGAATTCCACGGGGCAACAGAAACGAGGAAGACATCCGGAACAACTAATTTACTTCGAAACAGTCATCACGCATTCCGGGCCAGGTTTTCGCGTAAAGACTACACGTATTAAAGGAGCTCGAGAGCCAGCCATCTTGCTTCTTCGACGCGGTGACTCCTGTTTATTCCATTTTCGTGCCTTTCACGCTCACACGAGCTTCCCTCGAGGGCCTCTAGTTCCGTCCCTTATTTCCCGGGCAATAAACACGCGGAACGAGCCTTCCGCGCCCGTAAACAGGAAACCCAGCGAAAACTTGCCGAACCGATGGCAGACCGGGCTACGTGATCTTACGTAAACATGACAGCGTGTACGACGAGAAGAAATTCGGCGTATCGGAAACGGGGGCTGCGACCCTGATAAGATCCCCGACCGGCTCCAGAATTGATTAAGGACTGACGTTCAGATCCGGGAAACGAAATTGAAAACATTTAAACCATTCATGTTACACTGGCAGTCTGTCTTCTCTTTTTCTTTTTATTAGCCAACCTCCGAATGAGGGTTATACAGCTGTGTATCGTTTATTTATAATTAATTAATCATAGAGGAGTCGTATAATCAGGTAAATTCGTATTCGAACAGGAAGGCTGTTTAAGTGACTTGAAGAATTTTATATTGTCCAACCTCTAAATGAGATTTATGCAGCTGTATATCGTTTATTTACAATTAATTAATCATAAAGGATTCATATAATCAGGTAAATTCGTATTCAAACAGGAAGGCTGTTTAAGTGACTTGAAGAACCTTATATTGACGAACCTCTACATGAGGTTTATACAGCTGTTTGTATCGTTTATTTATAATTAATTAATCATTGAGGACTCGTATAATCAGGTAAATTCGTATTCGAACAGGAAGGCTGTTTAAGTGACTTGAAGAACCTTATATTGACTAACCTCTGCACGAGGTTTATACAGCTGTGTATCGTTTATTTATAATTAATTAATCATAGAGGAATGCTATAATCTCAGATAAATTCGTATTCAAGCAGGAAGACTGTTTAAGTGACTTGAAGAACCTTATATTGTCCAACCTCTGTATGAGGTTTATACAGCTGTGTATCGTTTATTTATGATTAATTAATCATAGAGCACCAAAAAAACCAGGTAAATTCGTATTCGAACAGGAAGGCTGTTTAAGTGATTTAAACAACCTTACATTGTCCAACCTCTAAATGAGATTTATATAGCTGTATATCGTGTATTTATAATTATTTAATTATAGAGGAATGCTATAATCAGGTAAATTGGTATTCATACAGGAATGCTGTTTCAGTGACTTGAAGAACCTTATATTGTCCAACCTCTACATGAGATTTATACAGCTGTGTATCGTTTATTTATAATTAATGAATCATAGAGCAACCATATAATCAGGTAAATTCGTATTCGAACAGGAAAGCTGTTTAACCCCTTGCCATATCATTTTCTTTACAGTTACAGCGATTGAAACGTCTTTATCTCCAAAAATGTCGTAGAATAGAAAAGAAAATTCATGTTTTTCGTATGGCTACATTTATTTTAATGCTTAAATATTGATTGCAAACTAATCAAATTTTATTTAATTTAAAAAGAAAGGCGTAACGTTCATATTTGTTAGACTTTGTTTTAAATGTTCATGATTTAAAATACGGCAAAGAGGTTAACTGACTCGAAGAATCTTAGATTACGTATGATTCGTTGTTTCACTCTTCCACTTAATTTCAGTTTATAATACATCATGGATATTGTTTAAACATCCACCGTGCTAATAAGAGCAACAGCGTATAAAGAACAATGAAATTTTTCGAATGCCTTCCTCCCGCATTATGGCAGAATCAATGAAATGAGAAATAATTGATTACAAGGATAGCGAGTACTGTCGTTCCCGTGTAAGCCGTTTATCGCGCCACTGTCGGTAAGAACAATACGGGGAATCGTAATCGGGGATAATCCTGGTCGTAAAACAATCTTCAGCAGGTTTACCGCATCACAGGTATCTTGCGCGAGGCAGCATCGTTCAGGATCGAAACATTAATAAATAAGGGGATAAAGGGACGGTTCGCGATTCCCGTAATCGAGCGACGGCCGGAACTTTTAAGAGGTTTCGTCAATTCGCTGGAAGTTTCGCAGTCGACGATAGTTGTCACGTCCGAGGAGTAACTTCCGCAGTTCCCGCTACTTTCCCGGATTCGAAGGGGTGTATCTCAGGGAGGAAGCGAAGCGCGCGAATGTTCTTTCGGCTAAGGGACACCGTTCTTCCCGCGGCGCGGCGGAGTCGATGGGAAGTTTATAATTTGGCCGGGCGTCGCGCGTTCGAGTGACTTAAACCCGGCAGAGGACTTGGACCGAGAAGCGTCCCGACGCCCGACGTCGCTCTCGAGTCCTGCGGTTTTCGAGCGAACTTCTCTCCTCTGACTGGGAACGATCGATACGAATCGCCGGCTAACGTTAAATTTTCCTTCCGTTTTGGCTCGACGACCTCTTGTGGTTTGGGAGGAGGGCCATCCAGAGATAGTTCCCGGTGCCAACCCCGGGAGGAATCTTCGCCGAGTTTAGGTCAATGTTTTCTTGAGTTAGCCCGGGATCGGTGCGCGCCACCGATTGCCCTCTCAAACTTCGCGGAGACCGACCAGCGCGCGCGCGCGCGCTTGTAAAATTTTATTCGGACGTAACACGCTCTAAACTCCTGGACGCTTTATACCCGGCCATCGGCGACTTTATATCCACCTTTTTAATCCGCCGTTGATAGGGTTTCTTCTGTTATCCACGGACCGAGTATTAACCGAATGAAATACGTCGATCCGATCAGATAACCTGCCCCGCGAACGTATCGGCTTGCGCGCAAAACTTTTCAGCTGTTTTCTGTTCTTTGGCTCGAAGTAATTCTGCACCGACGGGAAAATCACTTTTCGGAGCATATTCCGTTCCACGTTCTTTTTAAGTTCGTGTTCAATAATCTTTTTATGCACAAGGCTCCGCAGTCTACTATTATACATCAATATCCAACGTTATCCTTATCATTTACTATAGCCTATGTCGCATGCTCGGCTTTAGTATAAAAGTTTCAGACTCTAAAACGTTGATGCTACATAAAATTTGTTATAGACTGCGAGGAAGATGAAATTTTAAGCGAACTATTACAGTGTTTCTCACATTGTAGAGTGTTTCCTGCACACGTACAGATAGGGGCGCTTATTTTTCGATCTTGCGTGATATAATAGCAGAATTTCCGGGCGTTCCCCGTTTCGAAGACCTTAATTTATCGCCGATCAAGAAACGAAAAATCGCGGATGAATCAGACCGGCACGATGTTCTATCATAGAAATTTCCAATACGCCGGTGCCCGTGCCGGCTCTCCCTCTTCCGGTTAGTTAAACGTGTACGGGCTGGCCTGTTTGAGAAAACAACGATTGCGAAAGGGGAAGAGGCACGTTTCCATTTTATTTTCCGCCATATCGTTCCACTACTCCCGAGGAAGGAAGATCCGCGCTGAACGGGCATCGCGAGGGGTGGGCGAAACGAAGGGTTGGCTTAGGGACACCCCAATACTTGGAAGTTAATTGAATGCAGAATAAACAAGTCTAGCGATGTTGTCAATAACTTGCCAGACGCGCAACCCCTTAATTAAAAAGTTCCTGCGAGACCGGAGACATTGTTCTCTCGAAATCGAATCAATCCACTTTTCTGTGAAATTAGATACGCAAACTTGCTCGCGCGCAGTTATCAGATTTATCCTCGCTATTTATTTATCCACGGATCCAACCCTCCAGATCATCCCGCGAGTTCCAACGATGCGAATGATAGTCGAAACTTTCAAACTGGACAACTATTCCGCCGTAAACTCCGCGCGATTCGTTATACTCTCGACTATGGTCCGCGTAACAAATGGCGGTCGCAACCGGAGCCATTCTGTTCCCACAATAATTAACTATTGTTCACATTTCTAATTTTAAAGTGACCAACATATTCTGAAAATTAATTATTACCTGCAATACAAAGTCAGAGACTAATTGTTTTATGACTAAGGTTTCTCTTATTTTTTACCACGCTTATTGGTATTGTTGTATGCGTCAAATCTTGTAATCGAATTTTAAACCACATCCCGATGAGCTGGAGACTTGTAACTTGAAACATAGCTCAGAACTGGATGACAATGCAATATTAAAATTCAAATTTAAAAAAAAAACTGTGCGTCTAGGAGAAAAAAAATGTTTATATTAACCGTCACACCTTGGCGTGCGACGCTCGGTAGTACGTCATCGCGTTCAGCGATCCCCACTCCGCGCGCCAGCGCTCCCTACTCCACTACGCGTTCCCACTCCGACTCATCCCCACTCCACTGACCCATTTCGCACCGAAGGAGCTCAGTCAGTGTGGTGTTCCGTTCATTCAGTTCCATTTCAGACAATATCGGACTCCATCAAGAGACGTCGTCTCTCGGAGTTATCCCCTAGTTCTATCTCGCGTATTTACATATCTTACTACTTCATACCAGTATTACTGTATCTTGCGTTCCATTTAAAAAAAGGCTGAAAAGTAGAAAGAAAAAATATATAAAAAAACTTTTTACAAACCACGCTTATATTAAAATGCACTAGAAAGGAGAAAATAATTTTTTTAGACATTAGTGAGTGTAAATAAAAATGTGGACCGCCCACGAAGATTACGTCAATATAGTATAGCGCTCCATGCTTTTATTTATCGTGATTAATGTCTAAAAAAATTATTTTCTCCATTTTAGTGCATTTTAATATAAGCGTGGTTTTTAAAAACTTTTTTTTATATATTTTTTTATTATTTTACAGTTATTGAAACTATAAAGAAGCTTTGATGGGAAATGATTCAATAAATAAATAATGTTAAGATGGCTCCCCAATTGAGAAGCGCAACCTACTCGACTACTTCAGCCGGGAAATATGGATGCAGAGTTTCGGCAGCGGCGCAGTTTTCGGGCGCGGCGCGCGAGCAACGTGCGAACAATTGGCCGGAATTTATCGCAAGGAATTAATTGAACCGCGAAAAAAGCCGTGGCGTTAAATCTTTTCGATCGAGTGTCCGGGCTGTTCATTAACGTAATGGTTTTTGTTGTCGTCCCGCGGAATTGATTCGCTAATGAAACGATTACATTGCCGCCGCCGGCGTCGTCGTTGTCGCGCCGAGCGAAACAATTTTATTAATAAATACCGTTCTGCCGGGAAATTAATGTCATCGCGCAAACATATCATCCATCAACCAGCATCGTTCGGCCCGTGAGCGCGCGCGCGCAAACCGGATTGTTTTTTAGCGTTCAAATAAGATTGATCGTTCAAACAACGGGGGTGCCCGGCCTCCTGATTAACATGGCTAGGGTGCAGGGAAATCGAACCGTGCGTACCGCCCCCGCACCCGCCCCCTCGTATTTACGCAATATCCATTTTTGTGCTCGGTCTGCAGTACGACCGGGACACAATAGCCTTAAATACATTCGAGGCTCACGCACCCTTCGCCATCGTTCGCGTAGGAGGAACAGGGATCCTGGGGAGTGGGCAGCTTTTATTTGGTCGACGATGGAGGTAATCGAAACGTTTACCGTGCACTCTTGAAACACGAGCAAAAAGTTTTAATTGAATACGAATAATTAATGAGCAGCGCCGCGGTTATAGGCGGCGAGGGGGAGGGGCTAGAAACTGGAAGGGCCGGGCCAGCAAGGTGCAAAACACCGTAACTGCAAGTAGAACTGTCATTGTTCGCCAGTCGCGTGTTTCCCCATTCATTCGGCGACAAGGCCGCGAAAAACTTCGAATGAAATTAAAGCGGTCGCCAGGTAACTCTTTCGCTACTGACTACGGTCGCTCGTCATACATTTATTACAACTGGACTGCCGATTTGAACGATGAAGACATTTGAAGAATTTATATTTTCGGCTTATTTATTTAATTTAACCTTCACTCTGCGTACATACAGTTAGGAGCAAAACTGATCACTAGACTGCAGATCTTTATGCAGAATAAAAAATGTGTACATTAATTGCAAAACACATTTCTTTCTTTTTTTAATTATCTGATTAAGCTGAAGCCGATACGCTGATATCTTCAAATCTTTTTAATATGACCACTGCTTTAAATTGTGTTTACCCATTTTTGTCATAAATGCATAAAAACCCCGCAGTCTACTGATCACACACACTTTAAATCAGAATAACTTTTTCATGAATGGACCAGACGACTTCAATTTCTCTGTAAAGCTAGATGAATTAGTTTAGTAAATGACGTCTAAAAAATATGTTGAAAAAATGCATTTGATCGGAATTGTGACTACGACTTGCGACTTTTTTAGCTGGGCCTATAATGAAAATTTAAAAGATGTGTTTGGTCAATTTGTATAAATCAGAGTAGGGCAATAATCAACTAATATTTAAGAATGACTAATAGTCTTTTTGAATGTTAGTCATAGAAAAATAGTCATTAGTCAAAACTTTTTGATTAGTTAGTGATAATTAATTAATAATATTAATGTATGTTAATCGCACAATAGTGACTGGTGACTAAAGATTGATGACTGATCATCAACTGCTAATTTACTAATAAGCAATAGCTAACGATTACTTAGAGCTGTGACTAACTATTTGCTATTTAGTTATCACTAACTAATCAAAACGTTTTGACTAATGACTATTCTATGACTAACTAAGCTATGACTAACATTCAAAAAGACTATTAGTAATTTTAAAACATTAGTTGATTATTGCCCTACTCTGGTATAAATTATGTACGCTCCGAAAATTTCATTGAAATTGGTTAATTGGTTTATGAGTTATGAACGATCGAAAGCGTTAAAAATTGCAATTTTTCAAGATTTTCGGCCTTTTTACCACTTTTGATCGTTTATAATTCGTAAACGAATTTCAATGAAATTTTCAGAGCGTATATAAGTTATACCAGTTGACAAAACACAGTTTTTAAATTTTCGTTATTGGGCCAGCTAAAAAAGTTGTAAAAATCAATTTTTACTATAGTTTTTCACAATTCCTACCAAATGCATTTTTTCAACATATTTTTTAGACGACATTTACTAAAATAATTCATCTAGCCTTACAGACAAATTGAAGTCCATACATGAAAAAGTTATTTTGATTTAAAGTGTGTGTAATTAGTTTTGCTCCTAACTGTATATTCTAATATTAACTCTGTACTTGAGTGTAATTACACCTCATGCACATTTTCAATGCAGAATGTAAGGAGTAAACGTTGACACCGTAACTCTTTGTGAGATTTTATTGATTTTCATGGCGGTAGGTATGAGAAAATTAAAAAATTTAATTGAACATATAAAAATTCTATACGAATAAAAATGAGACATTTAATAATTTCCGTTTTTTTAATCAAGTGTGAAATATGCCACAGATAGCATTCCTAAGAGAACTTGGGAAATTTCTATTCGGCGATTTTTCATGTAAGTTTTTATTAGTTTGGGGTGTGTTTACCGCCCTATACGGAAGTTAATCGCTCTCATAATGGTTGTACCTTCTGTTAGTAGTGTTCAGTTGTTTCCATGATTACCAATTTCACTGTATGAGAAAATGCATTCATGTATTTGTAAAATTGAAGCGTCCTAGCGACACAGCCCTGTCGAAAGGGTTAATTGAAACGCTGGTTCAGAAATCGAGAGTCGCGACGATGCTGCCGATACGATTCGTCGTCGACGATCCGAGTTTTTGGCGAGACGACGACGTTCCGCGGTATCATCGTTTTCGAAGATTCGGGGAGAAGTAATCTGTGGAAATCTTGTGGAAATCTGCGCGTAAGCACCTGAAACTCAGTCCTACTCGTCCAACGAAGATAGTGGACCTTCTTTGAGGATGCTGCGCTCTCATCCGAGAACGTTCACAGCCGAGCAAAAACTGATGGGGACTGAAAACGAAAAGAATTCGGATTCGTCGGATCGTTCGCGGACCTTTTGTACATAGAATGCGTGGAAAGCAAGGATTTACCGGGGAACATCGTATCATGAAATGTGATACATACAATGGCCCCTGTATCGTAGAAGCGATGCTCGATTTTGATTACGACTTTTCGAGATGCGATTAAACAAACGATTATTTCGAACATTCGGTGAGCTGTCGGTAGACGCAGGCGCATAATGTTTATGTTTATCCGTTCTGCAAATTACACTGTCCAACAGCCAAAAAGTATTTCGATTCCCACTATACGATTCTTATAGTGTTTTTCGCGCTGATTCCAAATCTGTCCTTAATTTTCCTCCTAGACGTACAGTTTTTGAGAAAATTGAGTTTTAAAAAAGACATATTTTTCAATTTTGAACAAATATTGTGATGTTATTATAAAAGATATTGAATTGTTCTTTACAGCAAAAGATTCTGTAGACTTTCCCGAATACAGTGATATCCAATATTAATACATTATGATTGTTTAAACATGTTTAAACGATCATTAAAGACGGAGAGACACCACTTTAGCACCAATTTTTGACAATATTTTTGAAGTTATCCAAAAGATAAGGCTCCAGCGGAGAATCGAACTATACCACGCGATAGAGTAGACTTTTATCTTGAGAAACCACCCTTTCAAGTTTGGAACCTCGACGTTTTTTTCAAACCAGAAATCAAAATATCTTCGCCGCCCCATATCACATGGACGCCCATTCTAGTGGTGAGCGCCACAGGCGGTAACTCATGTCGGGCGAAGATATTTTGCTTTCTGGTTCGAAAAAAACGTCGACCACTCAAACTTGAAAGGGTGGTTTCTCAAGGTAAAAGTCTGCTCTATCGCGTGGTATAGTTCGATTTTCCGCTGGATCCTTATTTTTTGAAATAAATTCAAAAATATCTGAAAAAATTGGTGTAAAAGTGGTGTCTCTCCTCCTTTAATGATTATTTAAACATGTTTAAACAATCATAATGTATTACTATTGCATATCACTGTATTCGGGAAAGTCTACAGAATCTTTTGGTGTAAAAAACAATTCAATATCTTTTATAATAACATCACAATATTTGTTCAAAGTTGAGAAATATGTCTAGGAGGAAAATTAAGGGCAGATTCGGAATCAGCGCGAAAAACACTGTAAGAATCGCATAGTGGGAATCGGAATACAAAAAAAAGTTAAAATTTGTTGGACAGTGTTATTGTAAGCAAATCATGTATCCTGTATTTCTGGGATCTTTTTTTAAATTAGTACATATTCCCTGTGTCCCATAATAATAGTAGCAGTTCATGAATTTAATTTGTCCCATAATAATAGAACGCAACATTTATTATCAAAAAACTAGATTAAATTAAACAATAAATTAAAAATATTACTCTTAATTTTTATTTTGAGTGTTCAGATAGTTTCTGGATTTTTCAATAATTTCGTTACTGCATTTTAAGCTTGTAGGCAGGACCCCTTGGCTGCGAAGCTTTGCTTTCCCTATATGTGTGAGCTTAAAATTATTGGAGCTTCTAAAATTAAAATTATTCTAAAATTATTCGTTCTTCATTGCTTCCAGTACAACTTGTCTTTTTCCATCTTACTTTTACAATGGGTTGAAATTCAACTGAAATAAAACAATTTATTTCGATACAGCGCAGCGGATGGAATTAGAAAAATAGTTATAATTCGTGATCTAAAAATTGAAAGATGTGTCAAAACAAATGACAGATGTGAAAAATTGTATTTTTTTCAACATAACTTGCAGCTGCATTCGCCAATAATTCCCGATTAAATATTCACTTGTTACTGTTATTATGGGACAGACGGAGTCTATGTTTTATCGTATTAAATGTACGAATAACTCAGGATGTTACTTGTCAACATCGGAATTACGTAACAGCTTGCAGTTAGTAAGTGAATATCAACGAGAAAACCGTTCTGCACTTCATCGTGCTAAATAATTTATTTTGTGTCTGTCAGTAAATATATGTTTTAATATTTTCATATCCGGAGGTGTCTGAATGATTAAAATCTGATAGAGTAGAACGTCTACTAATAACTCAACCGGGTGAACCAGTTCTTGTAAATTGAATTCTAAAAATCGAACTTTGTATAATTAACGAGGTATCGTGTATTCCACGGAACAAAATTACCAGACCAGCGAAACCTTTACGTTTTTTACGGTTCGGCACAATTAAAGGACAATTAACCCAATTCCACGACCTCGTCTGACAGGCCAAATTGAGTGATTCAATTGTAATGTCTAGTTACAGTTAAAAAGGACCACCTCACCGCAATCGTGCTCTATAAATCATAGCTGTGGAGAGTGGGCGGGTTTCGACGTTTCGATCGCGGTAAAAATACCCGTAAACACAAATAGAACGGGGGTTTTCTGGCGCGTCGGATCGAATGCTGTGAAACAAATTTCTCGCCTCGATATCAATTTTCAAGAAGAAACCCTTTCAAGGGGTGCTGTATTCAGCCAGCTAATCTCGAGCACACGCGATCAGCCCAAACCGCATTCGCTTGGAGTCGCCGGTCCCGATAAATTCTGAGGGAAGTATTGATGGAAGGAGTCTCGGAAAATATCGGCGGTGTGGCGGTTCGCGATCCAGAAGAAATATCATGGTCGATGCGAGAGTACACTCCCTGTTGAAATGATAGCACGCGTGTGGCACAGATGATGGCCGGCAACTCCACGTTGTGCACCAGAGTTGGGCATTAATCAATTAAAATTTTAATCAAGATTGATTGATTAATGTGTACGCTTACAAAAGGTGATCATTGACAAATCGACGATTGATTCAATTGATTGATGAAGTTAATCGTCAATCGTTGATTAAAGGAAGAAATCATCGAAAAATCGGAGACTAATTTAATCAATCGAAGTTAATCGTCAATCGTTGATTAAAAAAAGAGATCATCGAGAAATCGGAGACTAATTTAATCAATTGTTGAAGTTAATCGCGACACGGTCTATCCATAAATTGTAATAACGAGAGAGAGAGAGAGAGAGAGAGAGAGAGAGAGAGAGAGAGAGAGAGAGAGAGAGAGAGAGAGAGAGAGAGAGAGAGAGAGAGAGAGAGAGAGAGAGACAGAGAGCGGAGATGGAAAATTGACAGAAATATATCTCACCAGAAAAAGTTTACATTTCTTTCGGTATGCATACAGTTTTGATTCCGTATTTCATTTCGAAATTCCAGCAATTACTCATTAATCAATTATCCGATTGACGATTACAATTGAAAGGAATGTAATCGCTAACCACAATTAACGACTAAAGTAGTAGTTTAATTGTTAGTTGCGATTAGCGATTGAAGTAGAAATTTATTCGTCAATCGTTGATTCAATTTTTACCCAACTCTGTTGTGCACTTATCGAATGTAGAAAATTAGGAATCTTCAAATTGCCTCAATTTATACAGCAAAATTATCAAACTGAAACTATAAAGTCTGTTTCCACAATATACACAGAATTTTTAAACCTGTATGTTTTACAATTTCCATGCGATTCTGATTGAAACCTTTCTGCTGCGAACATTTTTATAAAACTGATGAACATTAATGATTGTTATTGAGAAATTAAAGGTGTACCATCTTTTTGACTGGGAGTGTATGAGGGGGCGAAGTAGTGAGAAAGAGAAAATAGAGAATGAAGGAAAGAGAGAGGCGGGGGTATGGGGTTCGGTGCCGAGTGCACGAAACGCTCGTGATCCAATGTCATTTTTACGCGGGCGTCGGTGTTGGCGTCTGCGTCGCGAGGCTCACCTCGGCCCTCGAGCGTGGCCGGGAAAATGGATCGGCCGCTCGATCGGCAGACGTATTTCAATTTCATACGCGAGTGCCCCCGTCATTTTCTCGCACGTAGGAAGTGTCAGGGAGTAATGAAAAATTTACCATGCGACGACGACGCTCCCCGGGCCGCGCCGCGTCGTACTGGGCCCGGCGCAAGGTTATAACGCCGGATGTACCGACAGTCGTGTTTATGTCACGGCCGTGTTGCGCAACAATGTTGCCCGCCATTTTAAACCGGCCCGGAATCCTCTATTTTTCACACCGCGCCCCCCGTGCGTGCTCTTTCACCGTTTCACCCCCGCCGCCGCAGCACTCGCACCCTTTTCTCCGGGGCCCTTTGAAATTCGCGTCACGTCCCGGCACGTCATTATTCATACGGGATCTCGTACCTGCCCCGATCAACAGAGACCCGTTCAAAGGGGAATTAATAAGGACGTTGCCGGCTCGTAAACACACGGCCACCTATTTTTATCGGCGACATTTTGGAATGTTCGGCGGGCTGTCACAGGTGTGATCGAGGTGAAAATTCGTTGCCGAGAGCGGTTTATGCTTTTACGGGGCATGTTGACTCGTTACCTACGAGGAACGGTTTCATTAACCTCTTTTCCGTTGCGATTTATTTGCCAGCGGTGATCACCGGACATATAATGTAACCCGTTAAATCGGTGGCGACTTTGAAGCATCACTAAAAGTTGCAATGCTGTAATTTGGAACAAATTAATAAGTTACTAAACACTTAACCCTTATGTAGTCAACCAAAATATATAGATTATTAAAAACTTTAGTCAAAATTTTATTAGTCAAAATTTATTAGTTAAAATACTTTCTGTATTTAACATGTTTGCACAAATTCTCATTATAAGACTCTAAATGAATAAATTAGCGTGTAAAGAATGGACATTCACAGAAATTTTGTAAAATTTTTAGAGGAACATTAACAAATTGTTGAAAGAAATACAGTAAATGGGTACCCGGTTGACTATACAAGGGTTAAGCGTGGCACACTTTTCTTTAAGATATGCGAAAATCGTGACAAAAAACGCAGATTTCTTTTTTTACAGACCCATTGATCTCGATGTAATACACCACCACTCTCGGTTGAACACCTCATCCTGCACTGTCCCTTTCTCTTCTACCTTCAAATTAAGTGAATGCCTCAATATTAATAAGGACATCAACCAAGTGATACTACAGTGTTCCCGCAATTGATGTGACTTTCCGGTATGCGGATGATGTGACTTTTTTATCCCCACTACTAGGGGCTTCCCCCTTGGGCGGTCGATTGCGCTACAAAGAAGTTAAGGTGTTTAAATTGGGGTTTCATGATACTCGATGTATCATTCTCAGATATCGAATAGCATTAGTATAATGCAACAATTTCCCGCTTCGCACCGTTGTTTACCCAGGATCGTCGTTTACACTTGGAAAAGTTATTCAACAAATCTATGTTCGGTACACGTGAAAAACGTAGTACCATTTCGTTTCCTGAGACTCGATACCCCCGAGGTTCTCGCAACAATCGCGGGAATAAGGTGAAGTGCCCTAAGTCTGGACAGTCCAAAAGTGATATCTAAATCTGGAATTTTCATAGCAAAATCAGTAATTAAGAAATTAAATAATTATATTATATATTCTGAGGCCTTAGCTACAAGTAGTTGTGAATATTATTTCATTGAGACATCAATTGAAATTTAAAAATGAATTCAAAGTTCATCTGAAAACAGTATACAAAATAGTCTATTTACATGCGAATCATGTGCATTTATAGTTCGAACTTTTCTTAGAAAAAAAGATATAATTTAAGCCCTCAGACAAAAAATAATTATCACGCATAATAATATGGATATTTTAAAATAAATTGGCAATCAAACTTAACGTAAATAATAATTATTAATCCAAATATTAGATGTCCAAGATTAGGACTGTTTTCAAATATAAGTACTCCATACTGGGATGCGATGACAGTAGCTGTCCCACTCTAAGCTTATACGCAATGTGCTTACGCCTGAAGCCGGACACGTGTTTGTGAATAAAATCAACGCATTGTTTGCAAATTATTTAACTACATGTACGTATAATTAGTCTTCTATTAGCTTGAATAACATATGTAGAAAATGTATTCCGGTTGTGACGTTAATAATACTTTATGTTTACATCTTAAATCTATCAGTATTACTACCTAACCTTAAAAGTTGTATTATGACAAGTTTTATTAAAACAGTAAATGAAAATACATATATATTTGGTTAAATAATACAATATTATAATCTATGATAAGAATACTACATATTACGCAAAGCATCTTCTATTCGTCATGCGCAACAGCGCCACCAACCAACGTTTTAGGTTATGTTCGCTCGATCAACTCGTAAATTGAATTTGTCCCGATATAGGCTTTACTTCTGTCCAGGTATTAGCTTAGATTGGATTTAATATGTCCAACTATAGGTTTGAATTATTCTTGTTAATACAATTAAGATATTATCCTAAACAATGATTTTTTTATTTTAATTTACTTTACAAACTCTGAACTGTATGTTACAACTCTTAAGAAATTGTTTTTGTTTATTTAAAGTGATAAAATTTGAAATAGAAAAACATGTTGTCCAGGCATAGGGCACTTCACCTTAGGCATTTTAAACGAATCAGGGCAATCATTCCTCCGAACCCGGAGGCTGCCGAGGCAATAATAAGATATTTTCGCAACACGGTAAACCGCGGAGGCAGAAGCCGCCGGAAAAGGAGCGGGCCGCGCGCCGTAGGTCAGACGGAGTTTTTGTAACGCGTCCGATTGTACTGGAACAATGAGGGTAAGTAATTAGTGGTGTTTCACGGACGATGATAATTAACGAATTTCCACGATCCTGGGGAAGTTTCGGCTCTCACAATGAAATATTCAGGCCCTCCTTCTTCAGTGTTTCCCAACCTTGTTTGAGTTCAACGATCCGTTTCATTCAATTCCCGCTTGAATGCCCGTCTCAATGAAATCGAAACAATTGTTTCCGAGCAGAAAGAGAATCATTGTTACTACTTACCGACGTATTATTGGATTTTCTGCTCGATGTTACACGGTCCACCGGCGGATTCTACGTTCAACTTAATTGAAGCAAACATTTCTTGAGATCGGTTCCCGATGGTTTCGTTTCGGCGAGCACGGTCTTCGGGATAACTTCATTAGAATTTCTATATGGTTCCCATCCCGGGTAGAACTGACGGAAGCAACGACAGTGGCCGTTGATTCACGCGATGGATGCGGACGCGGTTATTAACAGCCTCCCTCGCTCGTAGATCGAGGAGACGGGGCGAATTCACGAAGCAGCCAGAAAAACAGCGGTAGATGAGCACAGGGGGGCCTTAAACTGGTGAAAATGGGGAGTTGGATGTGGTCCAATGCGAAGGTAATCGGCAGTCTCGGATTTCGTGCAAACAGTAAAAACTGTCGAGTTGGAACCCAACCAATGGATTCACTGGTGCACCGTAACTTTTTCCTTGTCCGGATAACAAGTAGCTTGTAAAATTGAATACGCCCGGCTCGCAAGACGAGAGTCTTCCTCGTCCTCGACCTCGTCAAATACCTTGCATCGATGGCCGCGTAACGAGACTTCGCCTGTCCACAGAAACGAGTCAAACATCCCTCGCATTCACACAGAAAACATCTTTTGTACCCCCTACAAACCAGAATATGCATCACATTTTCAATTTAAGCTGCTTACTTGGTGATCCCTCCATTCTATACCCTCGCAAATACGCAACAAGCGAAATTGGTGTACCGACAATTCCGTACGAGTCATTGATTGAATGGAAAAGAAAAGCTGGAAGATCTGTGCCGGAAATGTTTCTCCGGAATCGAATAAATTTTCAATGTACACGGTTCCTGGTGGCCGAGTGAAACGTAAAAGGATTTTGCGTCTATCTGACGGATCGGAGAGCGGAGTTGATAACATAAAAAATTAATTGGCCGTGCGGTCGATTCATTCGCACGATTGTCCCAGTATAATGGCCGTTCTTGTTCCCGCGGCGCGGCGAGACCGCGAAATTTCAATTTCGCCATCGCATCGGAACGGACGGGACGCAATAAAAAGCAATGATGTCTACGGTTTTCGAGGGGAGCCCGAATATCAGGATTAATCTTCGTTATTCGCGTCCGGGCGTGAAACACGACGAGAAAACAAATCTCCGGGACGCCATCGTCGGATTTATGCGGCGCTCCAGAGTGAGCTGATTTGATTCGAAGCAGAAACGAGAGGGAACGATAGAGATGGTTTTACTTAAGAAGCTTCCGGGCCCACCTTACTTCGCTTAGCTCAGCCGTGGATGCGGTTGGAGTTTCAAGTAAACATCCGGTCGGGCCACTTCCTCTCAGAAGCGAAACTCTCCGGCATATCTGATTTTCTAACCGATCGTGGCCCAATAACTTTCACCCCTACCGACACCGTGTCTACCCCTGCCCCCCTTCTCCCACGTTTCCTTGCTCCTCCTGAATTATTACTGGAATACGCGACTTTTCTACCCCCACCCCACCCGGCCAACCCCCTCAATAATCTGTAACGAAACTTCGAAAGTCTATTTATTATTCCCGATGGTTTTACCGCGATCGAACACCGGCACGTTGCTGCCGCCGACTTGTCGTTGCTGTATCGCGATCAAGATTTACGTCGGGACTTCTCCCCGATTGGAAATATTTTTCTATAGTTAGCGGAAGCCCTGACTGATTCCCTCCGCTTTGCGACCAATCAACGGGCACGGCACCGTGGAACGGAAATCGATAGCTACTTTTTGAGAACCTCCATGTTGCGGCTCTTGTGCACCTCTGTTGACTTACAATAATTCACTGGCTTCGTGCGTCCGGCGTATTACATCGATGTTATTCCGTAAAAGAAATTTCGTAAATCTGAGTGCATTCGCTGGAACGATAACTTTTTCATGCATTGCAGAGAAGTATTCATTCAAGTCTGCGTTATATTCGTTCCTTTAGAGTACAGTACTTTCTCCAGCCACTGTATATGTCAAATTGAGAAGCAACCAATTTTACTGTACGCAGAGAAACAAATAAGAGGATTTTCGGTCGAGGAGCGTGTAGGGGTTGAAGATCTCTGGAACGCGAAAGAGGATCCTTCGATCTCGGATTTCTGGTTGCAGCCTGTGAATCATGGGGGTGTGTCAGGTGGCATTTCGCTCGTCGGGCTGTCCCGCAACCGGTGAAACACGTTGGCGTGTCACGTCAGCGTCCCGGCGCCTTTTGCACGGTCCACGGCTGAAATAATAGTAACTGTTATTATCTATTTAACCGGGGCGGTCGGCGCACAATTTAGTGGCGAATGGATTATCCGGGGAGAGGGTTGCGCGGCCGGCGCGGCGTTGTGCACGCAGAGCGAATCATGCACTTTACAGCGGGCGCGCGGTGCAAGCGGTGGTGCAACGGCGATGCGGCGCGTCCAATGACAATTTTAATGCGCGCATTCATCACGAGTGCCCGCGCACGGGCATCGTGGAAGTCGCGTGAACGCGGCCCACCAGCAATGGAATAAATTTGGCGAACTCTGATGCGGCATAAACGGGACACCCCCTCGTCCGACACCCCCTCCCTCCCAACCCCCCGATGACCGGATGGCCACCGTTTAAACCGACGGCATTATTCACGATTCACCCTTTCGCTCGTTCCTGCCGCGACCGCCCCCGCAACCATGCCCACTGCCTCCATTTTTGCCACCCCCAACAAATTTACGCGAATTCACACCGGTTGCTGTCCAACACCCCCGAAAATGTAGGCTGGCAGCGTCTATTACCATTGCCGGACCGACTCTGTCCGCTAGAAGTGTGCCAATGGTGTTTTAAAAAGGGAGAAAAAGCAACGAGAAATCGATCCACCAACTAAGGTGAAGTGCCCTATGCCTGGACAGTATGTTTTTCTATTTTAAATTTTATCACTTTAAATAAACCAAAACAATTTCTTAAGAGTTGTAACATACAGTTCAGAGTTTGTAAAGTAATTTAAAATAAAAAAATCATTGTTTAGGTTAATATCTTAATTGTATTAACAAGAATAATTCAAACCTATAGTTGGACATATTAAATCCAATCTAAGTTAGTACCTGGACAGAAGTAAAGCCTATATCGGGACAAATTCAATTTACGAGTTGATCGAGCGAACATAACCTAAAACGTTGGTTGGCGGCGCTGTTGCGCATGACGAATAGAAGATGCTTTGCGTAATATGTAGTATTCTTATCATAGATTATAGTATTGTATTATTTAACCAAATATATATTTATTTTCATTTACTGTTTTAATAAAACTTGTCGTAATACAACTTTTAAGGTTAGGTAGTAATACTGATAGATTTAAGATGTAAACATAAAGTATTATTAACGTCACAACCGGAATACGTTTTCTACATACGTTATTCAAACTAATAGAAGACTAATTATACGTACATGTAGTTAAATAATTTGCAAACAATGCATTGATTTTATTCACAAACACGTGTCCGGCTTCAGGCGTAAGCACATTGCGTATAAGCTTAGAGTGGGACAGCTACTGTCATCGCGTCCCAGTATGGAGTATTTATATTTGAAAACAGTCCTAATCTTGGACATCTAATATTTGGATTAATAATTATTATTTACGTTAAGTTTGATTGCCAATTTATTTTAAAATATCCATATTATTATGCGTGATAATTATTTTTTGTCTGAAGGCTTAAATTATATCTTTTTTTCTAACAAAAGTTCGAACTATAAATGCATATGATTCGCATGTAAATATACTATTTTGGATACTGTTTTCAGATGAACTTTGAATTCATTTTTAAATTTCAAGTGATGTCTCAATGAAATAATATTCACACCTACTTGTAGCTAAGGCCTCAGAATATATAATATAATTATTTAATCTCTTAATTACTGATTTTGCTATGAAAATTCAATTGTCCAGATTTAGGTATCACTTTTGGACTGTCCAGACTTAGGGCACTTCACCTTATCCAAAAATTTTGCTCATCCTGCATGATTCGGACGAGGTTCGAACAGTGAAAGACATTGGAATGATCCGTTCATACTCTCTTGATCCTTGCCGAATTCCTGAACTACTTGACAAATTTCAAAATCGTTACATTTTGATGGTTCCCATACTTCGTATAACTTGTTTACCCCTCATCCGTCCCTCATTTAACGAACTGGATCTGTCCCTCGGTGTCAAATTGACACGGTGGTATACGATCGATGAAATAACAAGGCAAACAGTTATCTTTCATGTTCTTTTTATTGAAATTGATAAGTTAACTTTTGCATCTTAGGTTTTATGTGTTTCGCATTAAGAAAATAAAAATCATACAGTTTCAGGCAAAGGGTATAGCCGGATATGCATGGGCCAGCGGCCCCCGCTCCGATTTTCCTGATTCCTGTCTTAAAACATCGTTTTATGCCTAAAAAAACATTGTGTAAAATTTTAAATGTCTACCCCCACCGATAGGGGTGATATTGAGGTAATCCCCAATTAACCGCAGGTCCTAGGGAGAGATGCACTTTTCCGACCTTCTTTAAACATGTATATTAACATAAAAGTATTATTCATTTATCGTTATATTTTACTAAAGAGATTTAAATAAACAATTCACCTATGCCTGTCTACACTTTCAATTCCTTACAATAAATCTTTTATAAACAGAAACCAAAATGTGGTGCATCTATTCCGAAATTACTAAGTCATTACCGACCTCGGTGGCCTACTAACGGGCGTGTAAGTGTGCACCGAGTTCGGCAGCGTAGGGATCGGAACAATGAGCGAAACACTGTTTAAATTCATCAAGGTATTACGGGCGCCAGTTTCTGCCAGGCGGCAGAACGGAATGCGGAGCCTACCAAGATTCGATTAGCGTTTCGGTGCTGATGCGTCGGTAATTAACGCGCAGTCGGTGTGCACATAGAAACCGGCCAACAGTGCCGACACGTATATTTACTCTCGGCGTTAATGAGCGCGATTAAAGTCGCTAAAAACATCACGGCGAGCTGCGGAAAAGTCTGCACCGGGACGGGACGCCGAAGGAAACTTTCGCGATCTGGATTACCTCTGCTCTCGACTTTATCGGCACAAAGGCGGCCGCTACGTTAGCGAAACGATAACGCGACTAAATTGCACGCGCGCGCGCGAGGATTTTCCAAAGTTTCCCACTCGCAAACGCTTCGAAACAATTACTCCCCGCGACGACAAAAATTTCGCGTCGTTTCGAAAGTTTCAGACAATTGTGTTTAAGGATTTGAGTAAGGAATTCAGTCTTATTTTACTTTGTACCAGTTTCATATTTTGGAAGGTGCTAAATATTCCTGAATATTCCACGCGAGTATTGATTTTTCATCGCATGAATTGGTGAAAAGACATTTTATAATTATAAGGCGAAGTAACTCTGTAGATTTCGTTAATTTTACAGGTGTAAGCGTATTCATTCCCGTTTCATTAGGCTTTTACGGATTTAAGATCCAATATTACATTCCGGCATGGCAGACTATGCTATTCCACTCTGGAAGGGGCCATAAATTTTTCAAACCGTTCCGGTGCGACCCGGTCCGTTTAAATATCAGTAACAGGAAACCAATCTACTCCATTCGGTTGCCGGAAATTACCTGTGCCCGTTGCCAGTTCGCGTTAGGTCTAGCCTGATCGGTTAGAAAAAGTAAATGCCTTTTCCTCTTTCCGTCTCGCCGCGTTTAAGGGCTGGCTGCTGTAAAAACTTCCGTAAATTTCCTCACCGGGCCGAGGGAATAATTTAACAGGGATATCGTAGCAACAACAGAATCGAACGTTTATTTGCGAACGCGTCTTTGCGTTGCTCGCTTCGACGGGAAGCGAGAACCATTAATATTAAAATCGTTATCAGACGAGGGAATTCGTCGTTTTCGCGTTATCGAAATTCAAAACAAGTTTATGCAGTAAGCCAGGCTTAATAAAAACGAAGAGAGAGAGAGAGAGAGAGAGAGAGAGAGAGAGAGAGAGAGAGAGAGAGAGAGAGAGAGAGAGAAAGAGAAAGAGGGAGAAACGATTTCGAAACTCGGGGATAGGAACGAGGAGGATTTTCGAGATACGAGTAATCCTTTTCGTTGTTTCAACGTGTAAGATTTTTGTTGGCAGTCCGAAACGATCTCGGCGCCGCGGGGTTTGCTTTCCAGACAAATATATACACGAACGTTATTTTTTCGACGCTGTGCAATTCATCGGACTGTTCTTCCGATGAAACTGCATGTAAAAATATCAAGATAAACTGATTTAATAAATAAACTTCACGTTCCGACCAAAAAAGATTTGGAGCCATTGGTCTGTTTGGAACAGAGTGGGAGGGGGTTGGTGGGTTGGGAGCAAAAGTATAAATGTCAGCGAACCGAGCGATCCAAACATTCGGATCCGTGCGGCATACACCCATATTCCATCAGATCTGCTGATCCTCCTGGCAATAATGCGCCTGGTTTGCAAAATCTCCTCCTTCTATTATGCGAAATTGAAACGTGTTTATGGAAAACGACTCCCGTAAATACTGAATAACGCCACAAGGTAAACCGATCGATCGGCATTTTCCAGAAATTAACCCTAGAGCAGCGATTTCCACACGCGGCGCGCATATCGAATGCGAAGGGGTATTATTCATCTGATAGTTAAATATTCGGCTGCTCTTCACTTTACCGGACTCAAAATTTGTGCCTTTCTCCTACGAATTATGATGTATTTGGTATGTAATCTAGTAGATTTGTACCCAGCGCGATCAATAGTTGAGGAGAAATGGTCGCTTAAAGTTGAGCATATTTCCAGTTTCTTGACAGGTAAGGGCGTCGCCATATTGGTTTGTAGTGACGGTCGCACGCCGCTTACTGAGTTGGTTAGGATTAAGGTGAAGTGCCCTAAGTCTGAACAGTTTAAAAGTGATACCTAAATCTGGACAATTGAATTTTCATAGTAAAATCAGTAATTAAGAGATTAAATAATTATATTATATATTCTGAGGCCTTAGCTACAAGTAGTTGTGAATATTATTTCATTGAGACATCAATTGAAATTTAAAAATGAATTCAAAGTTCATCTGAAAACAGTATACAAAATAGTCTATTTACATGCGAATCATGTGCATTTATAGTTCGAACTTTTGTTAGAAAAAAAGATATAATTTAAGCCTTCAGACAAAAAATAATTATCACGCATAATAATATGGATATTTTAAAATAAATTGGCAATCAAACTTAACGTAAATAATCATTATTAATCCAAATATTAGATGTCCAAGATTACGACTGTTTTCAAATATAAATACTCCATACTGGGACGCGATGACAGCAGTTGTCTCACTCTAAACTTATACGCAATGTGCTTACGCCTGAAGCCGGACACGTGTTTGTGAATAAAATCAACGCATTGTTTGCAAATTATTTAACTACATGTACGTATAATTAGTCTTCTATTAGCTTGAATAACGTATGTAGAAAATGTATTCCGGTTGTGACGTTAATAATACTTTATGTTTACATCTTAAATCTATCAGTATTACTACCTAACCTTAAAAGTTGTATTATGACAAGTTTTATTAAAACAGTAAATGAAAATACATATATATTTGGTTAAATAATACAATACTATAATCTATGATAAGAATACTACATATTACGCAAAGCATCTTCTATTCTTCATACGCAACAGCGCCACCAACCAACGTTTTAGGTTATGTTCGCTCGATCAACTCGTAAATTGAATTTGTCCCGATATAGGCTTTACTTCTGTCCAGGTACTAACTTAGATTGGATTTAATATGTCCAACTATAGGTTTGAATTATTCTTGTTAATACAATTAAGATATTAACCTAAACAATGATTTTTTAATTTTAAATTACTTTACAAACTCTGAACTGTATGTTAAAACTCTTAAGAAATTGTTTTTGTTTATTTAAAGTGATAAAATTTAAAATAGAAAAACATGCTGTCCAGGCATAGGGCACTTCACCTTAGGCCGCGGGGGGCGGCAAGGTAAGCGGCTCGCGGTCGTCACTACAAACCAATATGGCGACGCCCTTGCTATCAAAAACACTGCAGATTGCTCAACTTTAAACAAGCATAACTCCTGAACCATTGATCCTAGAGAATCGAAACTTCGATCTGCATCCGCGCTGGGTACAAATCTACTGGATTACATACCAAATACATCATAATTCGTAGGAGGAAGGTACTAATTTTGAGTCGGGTAAAGTAAAGTTCACCCAAATATTCACAATATTAATAATGGATTGGCCAAACATCGCGTCTTCGTGCCTGTATTTCATTAAAAATGTAGCGCATGCATTTGAAAACGCCTTGGCGCAATTCTCAAAACTTGTTGCAATTCGGGTAGAAAATTTGTATATTTCGTAAAGATCTGTCGTCTAATGACTTCTAAAAATGTTCGAAAAACTCTAGAACGCAAAATTCGGCAGAATTTACAAAGGCCACTGCCACTGAAAATAAGATTTCATATGATCCCTCTAGCACAACATTTGTCTACAATAATTTAAAATTCCATTCACATCCGCAGTCTGGAAACCACAAAATAATCAATTACTGCCGAACTCTGGTCTACAGATAATAATCTGGCTCCGGTTAGACTTCGTTGCAATTCGTTTCGGCAGTGCGCGCAGTTCTTCGAAACGTTCCGTTGAGCCGTGTCGCAAATAATTTTGATAATTGCACGTCACCGAGTAACGTGCGTGTATCGCGCGGTCCATTTCCATTTGAACGGGCGGGGTCCGTAGAGGAAGGATTAAAGCGCGGCAAATGGAAAGTGCATTTTGTCAAGCGGGGTCCCGGCTAGCATTCCATTCCTACGTTTCGCCGGGGACGAATGGCAATGAGAAAACATTAGCCACGCAGGGACAAATTGTCGGGCGGGTAAACTCGCGCTGCGACGGCGGCGGGGGGTGCGAGGATTCGGTGATATCGGCTGGCGAGAGCCCCCCGCTATATTCCAAACTCGTAACAACGTAAATCACTTAATGCGAGGATCGAGCGGCGTACTTCTCCGGCCACGACCCCTGAAATTAAGCGATCCGTGGGGGTGGCCAGGGATCCGAAAGGGGGTGGTCACCGGCCGATACGAAGTCGGGTAGGTATTACCGTCACAATGAGATTCCGTTGCGGCACCGGAAGCCGCCGGGACGCCGCGACACGCAACGTCGCGGAAACAAAGCGCGACGATCTTGGTTATTTCGTGCCTAAATGCGGCCCTCGCCGAGATGTTTCAATGTGGACGACATAATGGGTCGCCTAGCATGTGGTACTATCGCAAGGCCAGAAGGTAATAACTCATTGTCCATTGCTCCGCGACTCTGCAAGTCAGGTACTGATGATTTCCTTCCGGTGCCTGTAGCTCTAGCCCCGCTTGGAGAGAGCCCGGTCTGGCCTGGTCATCGCCTGCGCCGTGTCCGAGTTTCAGGATGCCTAGCGCTGATGGGGATATTGCGCACAGCCTGATGTACCAATCCGAATGATTTACCGGGAAGGGAACGTTACGTCATCGCCGGATAAATTACTTAGCGTCGATGGTCGATGGTAATTCGAATTGCTGCCCCCGCGGGACAGACTGGCCGCGAATTATGGCTGTCTTTGAGGACTCGCGATTAAGGCTGCTGACTCGACCGCCATCCCGCGAAAGTGCCACGATAAACCCACGGGCACTTGCGCCCGCCAACGTTGAACCTCCCGCGGAGTACAGGCGGTTAATGTCGAGGACTCCTGATGACCTGGTAGCTCTAGCATTAAGTCCACTTGCCCCGTGGATGGTCAAACAAGAGCCGGATATTGTCTAGACAGAAAATTTGCATTTTCATTAATAAATTTTGTTATTTCCGGTTGTGACGAGGTCGATGTACTGTCGGGAAAAACACGCTACCATTAAATAATTTCAAGGAGTAAAATAGAGAACAATTTTTGTCATACGTCTGTGCCACAAGAGCCTGTCGACGGAATCTATGTATACATCAAACATTGATACGCTCTTACTTAGTAAGGGAAGGAGCTCAAGTGTCCGACTGCGATTTTGATAACTTTTTGTGAGACGAGTATATGGATCCCTAATGATGTCTGCAAAATATTAGGTGTAGTTACTAAATAGTTTTAAAGGTATAACAATTAAACTTTCATACCTTGTTGATATACCATGATTTGCAACTCGAGTTTTCGAAGTTCCATTAGCCGTGTAAGCAGGTTGCGTGAAAGTTCAATTGTTTATATCTTTTAAACTATTGAGTAACTACACCTAATATTTTACAGACATCATTAGGAATCCATATACAGTGTTACGTCCTAAGGTGGACGTATTATAGATTTGAATAGTTAAAATTTGAATGATTGGAAAGATTAGAATCGAGATAAAATTGAGCTACAACGCAGTTTTAAACCTATCTGCATTCACCGGCTTCGGTTCGGGTAATTGAGGATTTCTTAAATTCTATGTAGCTTTGATTGTGTAATTGGTAAGAAGAAATCGAAGATGGGTAAACTGTTTAAAAATGATTTGAAATTTTGATTTGATTAAAAATTAACAAAAGTATATTGTAAACATCAAATTTTGGATACATAAAGTTATTGAGTTCTTATTGCAATTGTTAGTAATTAGCGTGAATTGAGTTCGCTAATTGATCGCTTATGTGGTCGCTTAGATGATGTAGATAATGAGCATCCAGCGGGTGTACACGCTTTTATTTAACAAAATCCAGCGGGTATACAAGCTTTTAATGCACACATACACACATGCATCCACACAATACAAATATTTAACTCCAATTAACGATGACTATGATGTCTGAATAAATTTGAACAACGATTGAAGAAATTCGAGCATAGACTGGCTCACTTAAACTTTGACAACCGACAGCTTTTCAACAGTGACTGATCAAATTTAGACATAGACTGGATTGGGTTTCTTGAAGAGCCATCCCTTTTATAGATTAATCAATCCATTGTTCTGAACCTAATCTCCATGGAGTGAGTGCATCTTCAAGCATTCTTCGAAATCAGTTTTCCTATGAACCAATACCTCTTGACCGAATGAAGAGCTTTTGATTCCCTTTTATCGTTCTCTTGGCTCGATCATGTTGCCCTACACATCCTGCCAGGTAATTAGTCACCAGCTTATTATTTATCAATCTCTTATTCATTTCGAAGTATCCATCTTCACATTCTTCAGCGATGAACAGTTTTCAACGGATATTCATTCGCAATTTATATTTCAAATTGTCGCTTTATTATTTAATAATTCAACTGCGAAATATATCTTACAGATTTTCCTTAATTCTATTGATTCTGCCGCTCGCTATATAATATAATATATTACAGTTCAATATTAGTTATTAACTATAGTATTTAATATTTAGGTTCTCGTACAACATTATTAGATTAAGCATAGAAAGAAATTCAAAAGGTATATGTTATACATCATTGATTATATCAATTATTAGCGATGGCTAAACCACCGGACGTGACAAAAGTAAATTTTCTATAGACGCGAAGGTCTTGGGGGATATCTTCGCATCTATCGCATATGGATACCTATTTCTTGAGCTTCAAAGGCCGAGCCGAACGTAGCGAAGGACACAGCGCGTGTAAAGAGAGAGACCACGGCAACTGTCGATGCAGCGGCAACTGTCCGCGTCTCTCTCTTTCTGATGCGCTGTCCTTCCTTGCGTTCGAAACTCTCATCATCGATTAAACCACTAAATACAGTTGAAATTATATCGTGTTTGGTATCATTTTGCAGTAGAAAAATGCCAGGAATATGTTGCTGAAAGTTCCATAAAAAAATAATGAAAAATAAAGAAGATTAAATATTGTGATGACGCACGGGCGTTTGAACTGTCCCGACGACTGCGACTCTCCGCGTCGCGTTAGTAGTGGTTCACACCAATATACCGAGCCGAGATCAGATTACTAAGTTGGGGGGGGATATATTTTTCGCATCTATAGAACATTTACTGTACATCGTCTCACAAAAAATGATCAAAATCGAAGTCGGACACTTGGGGTCCTTCCCTTGTTAGTAAGGGGTCCAATATCCTCCATTAGCAATTGCAGCTAGGCAACGTCTCGGCATACTTTCAACTAATTTCGCGGCCTACGCTACAGGTAGCGACCTCCATATCTTCCGAATATGGTGGACGAGAGTTCTTATTTCGGTAATACGTTTCCCTCTCAGCTTGCCCTCCAATATGGGCCACACATTTCCTATTGGGTTTGCATCAGGGGATCGGGATGGCTAAGGTAGTACGGTGATGGCGTTTCCGCTTTCTATTTGGTAGCAAATTGATGGTTTCGCGTACGCTGCACTCATCTCGGAAAGCTCTGTTCTTTTCACTGTCGGAAACAGAACTGACAAATATGTAGCCAAGACGTATTAAAGACATCTGCGTTTGTTTATATTATCCTTATCTTCCCATCATTGGCTGACAGGTTTCGAAGATATCGCCGATATGCTCCTGTGGACAGACTGCAGGTTAAATTACCAACTCGGTATCATATTTCACAGAAATACGTCTCCACATCAGAAATAGGAACAAGTTAATTATTCGACAGTACCTACGAGCAGAAAGTGGCTGAATTTTCCCGGACGGATGGATAAGTGTTATCGAAACGTGAATTAGTGAATCAATGAATCGAGCGAATGTATTTTTTTTCCAGGGCAGCGATGATAGATATATCATTTCGGAGCAGGATCGCTTTTCCATTCACGTGTCTCTCGGAAACTTATCGGCGCGATAAATTTTTAAAATTCCACGAAACTTGGTCGTATCCTGTCAATCGGTCCGTCATGATCGCGTTGCTTCTCTCTTTCTCCCGCGAGTCGTGTAAATGGAAAACTTTTATCAGCGTCGCGATCAACGTAACGATCCAACTTCGTGACGAAGACTCGAAGGGCACTCAGCGCCGGCAGCCGCCTGCCGCCAACACCGGGGTGGCGGTGTTCCCGGTGTTCCCGGTGTTTCCGCGATAAATTCGCATTGACTGACTTTCCTGCCGGGTAGATAATCCATCAAAAGTCGTTCCAACAATTCACGCCGCGGCCTAGCCGGGGCTGGGAGCTCTGGTAACTCGGCGGGAATCATCGCGGAACTTCGGTGCGGCTTGGGCGCGTTACGCTCGCCCACGTCGTTGTCGTCGCCATCTTCCGCGACGACGACGTGAAGTGTCGGATGATTGAACGCCCGGGCTTAAAACCTGGAATCACTCGAACGGGGAAGCTAAAAGGATTTCGATAGAGGCATCCAGCCTCGGGGAAAATGCGAGGAAACGAAAAAAAGCACACGCGACCACCCGCGCGTGTCCGCGTCCGCGCGCGCAGACACAGGCGCACAGGCTGGAAAAGTGGTGAGAACCGCTACGGCGAACTACCGCGGAGAAAGAAAAGGGAAAAAGACGGAAAGAAGGAAAGGAGGTGGAAGGAGGGACAGGATGACGGTGGAACACGGCGTCTCTCTTTTACCGTAGCCGCGTCTCTGAAAATGCAGATGTTCCAGCGGCGTCGGCTTCTATCGAGCCTTCCCTCACCTTCTGCGACGTTACCACCGACGGCGCATTTGACAGGAATACGCAATAATCTCTGCTAGCAGTATATGGTGGCGCCTGTTGAGCATTCATCATACCTGTCGATTTCTACGGCGCATCTATCTAGACACCTTCGCTTCCCGCTCTAAATTATCGTGTCTGTTCGCACGGACACAGCCGCGCGCGGGTCTAAATGTACAGCTCCCACCAAAAATCCGATATCTCAGAGGTTCTTAAACTGTGGCCCGCGAAACAATTTTCACATTAACTTTACATCCCCCAACTTTTTAAAAAATCCTACGTGGTCAAGACCTTTTGTATTCGTTGTTACTTAACTAGTTATTGACATAACTAAGCAATAACTGTTTCCTTTATCTCGATCGACAATTTGTTAACAAAGTATATTGACGTTTTCAGCGCACTGGTTCGATCTGATGTTACTAACTAAGCAATTTTGCAAATTACCACAAAATTTTCAATGTTTTGGTCTATTTTTAGACCATTCTCAAGAAGAAATTGTTATACAGGGTGAATTCGATAAAGCAGGACACCTAAATATCTCCGTTACTTTTCGTTGTACAAAAAAACTTCGTAGGACAAAGTTACACTGTTTGAAGGGCCACATATAACGGTGTAAGAGAAAAAAAATTTTCAAGGTCATTTTTATGAGATTTCAAGGTTATCGATGTTTTTTTAAATGGAATGAGGTATTTCTTAATACATCAATCGATGCAGCTGGGCATTCGTTATAAAAAAGTACTAACCTATGTATGTCGAAAAGTTAGTAGTTCAGGAGATATTTCAATTTAAATAACTCTAAAATACCATTACTGTCGTACTAAGACGTTAGTGTTTACTTACTTGTGTAACATCTTAGCACGAGAGTAATGGTATTTTAGAGTTATTTAAATTGAAATATCTCCTGAACTACTAACTTTTCGACATACATAGGTTAGTACTTTTTTATAACGAATGCCCAGCTGCATCGATTGATGTATTAAAAAATACCTCATTCCATTTAAAAAAACATCGATAACCTTGAAATCTCATAAAAATGACCTTGAAAATTTTTTTCCCTTACACCGTTATATGTGGCCCTTTAAACAGTGTAACTTTGTCCTACGAAGTTTTTTTGTACAACGAAAAGTAACGGAGATATTTAGGTGTCGTGCTTTATCGAATTCACCCTGTATAATTGCGTTTGTAAAAAATTATTAAATCAACGTATAATATGTAATTTATATTGCATTCTGCACAAAGAACCAAACGTTCTTGAAAATGGTCCAAAAATAGACCGAAACGTTGAAAATTTTGTAGTAATTTGTAAAATTGCTTAGTTAGTAACATCAGATCGAACCAGTGCGCTGAAAACGTCAATATACTTTGATAACTAAACAATAATTAGTAAAAATTAAATTATTTTTATTCAACTGCAAATACATTTTTACCAATATTTGGACCGTTTATTTTGAAAGTGGTGTAAGTCCATTTTTAATGTAAATAAAATGTTATGTTTAATTTAATGTAAATAAAATTTAAAAAACAAATAAAAAAACAAGAGAAAATAGACTTACACCACTTTCAAAGTAAACGGTCCATTTATTGTTACGTAGTGCCTATGAGATTACTGAGCCAGAAATTATGTCTCAGGAACAACGTAAAATGCCTAGGCATGGGATGGGGTCCGCAAAAAGAATGTTGTTCAAGTGGGGGGCCTCGGACTACATAAGTTTAAGAACCCGTGCCTTGGCCTAGAGCCTAGAGCAGTGATGGCGAACCTATGACACGCGGGTCAGATACTGACCCACAGGAGCTTCCTAAGTGACCCACGCGTTTATTGTAATATTGACCTGCAAAAGTTACAGTTATAAATCAAAAGGGAAGCTAAAACCTTTTTTTGATTATTTCAAAAGTGAGAACCGAAAAGATTCAACTGTCAACTTTATCTTTTAACAAAATGTTTGATGCCCCCCTCTTCTAATTAAAGCCACTGGCTTATGACCCACTCTTCAAAAAGGTTCGCCATCACTGGCCTACAGCGTGGACTCAGCAAAATTAAAGAAGTTTTCAAAAGAAATTGAAAGTGGGAACTCGGCCATTGGTATAGGCCAGGGGTCGGCAACATTTTGAGTTGGAAGAGTCAAAAATTACAATTTACAAAATTTCAAAGTTTTTAAAGAGCCACAAAATTTTTTCTTGCCAACAATAAATAGTACTCGCATAAATAAAGTTTTTTGATAAAAAAAACTAATCTATTTATTCATAACAAAAAACATCCAAAGAGCCGCATGTGACTCGCGAGCCGCAGGTTGCCGATGTGGGTGACCACAACAAATTAACTCGTGGGTAGACAAAGAATTAAATGTATATTTAATTAGTAAAAAGATGTTAAATGGAATATATATTGCAAAGTCTATTATAATATCGTCTCGCGACACGTGTTCTCGCACAGCGCACTGTCTCTTTCTCTCGCTCTCACTCTCACTGTAGGTACTCTTAATAACGCACGTCTATGTCTGTACTCTCTCATATCTCGCGACACACTCCCTCGTTCGTTCGACTCTCGGTCGCTCCGCAGCCAAACATAAACAACATCCTAGATAGAACGCCTTTCCTACATTGCGATTCTCATCTATGTCCTATCATCTATGTCCTATGTCCCATCCTCAACTCGCTTCGCGCCTAAAACCTAATGCACAGCCGACCCCTGGTACAGGCCCATTCTTTTATTTTACACGCAAATAGATGCTTGAAATTTTCGCTGGACACTGTTACTACATAACTACAACTGCAGGAATTTGATAAAGGATTGTAATCACGAACGACAGTAGCGTGCTTCATTTTCTCTCGAACATAGTCGAGCAGTGGTACAAGTATACCAAAGTACCGACATCGACGCGACGTTGTCCGCAACATTTTCGTTCCACTGGTACCGGCAACACGATGGACAATCTTATTCAGCCGAACGTTCATTTCAGCGACTTTCACTGGCTCTAGCTGTTTCATTTCGTTCGGTTCCGTTTGAATCAGCCTCTAGGCCGATGGGTGTGCATTGTGTGCACCATGGGGCGGTGGTGCAGCATAGGTGCAGCCACCGCACCGGTGAAAATATACCGTAGAACGGGCGCGTTTCCCTCGCGCACAATGTTGTCGGTCGAGTGAGAAACGCAAGCGTCGATGCTCCTCTCCTTTTGTTTCCATTTGCCGATGTATTTCATCGGCTTCCACCTAGACGATGTACTTCCAATCGTTCTACTGATATAAGCGCGCGTGTTTTAGAGACTTAAAAACCGGGATGCACGACCGACCGTTTTTCTGCGACAGCGTGGAGCATCCTTTAAACGATTACCAGCGGTGTCCTTACTTTTCCCTGGGAAAAACCAACGGTAAGGTGCAGCTCGCTTTAGCTGGATTTCCTACAGCTTTGTGGACCCTTGTATACTGCTTTTTTTGTATTTATTTTTGTAATTATTACAAGGGAAATTCATTGTGCACGTAAAATACATTTTTGTAAGCAAATTCGAAGAAACTGAAATAAGGTGGAGGTAAGTGCGCCCTAGTTTTTGCAAAGTTGGACTTTAAACTGATGTATTTTCAGTCTGGTATGTAAAAACTTAACGTTCTTGGTATCAAACTCTTGCCACAGTTATTACTGATGAATTAGTATTATGTAGGATTCTAATCTTGCTTGGAAATTATCATTTTGATAGGACTTGCCCCGCAAATGGGGCAACAGCGTCTCTGAAAGTTAAAAATGCTATTGAACCTTGTTTCAACTGCTACGGGGCAAGAAAAGAATTATTATCAAGCCTGCTACAAAATGCTTTTAATTGCATTAAATATATTGTTTAGTTTTACAGTTATCCATAGAGTACGGACTTACCCCACCGTGATAGTACGCACTTGCCCCGTGTAGTAATATTTACGGGGCAAGTGCACCTTAGTGTTTTCCTCAATAAATTTTAAAAAATACAATAAAAATGGTTTATTTAATGTAAACCTACATCAATATTTGTTGTACTTACCTAAAATAACAACACAGAATATATTGATAACTTGTAAACACGTTCAGGATAACCTCAAAGCAGAGTTGTGCAGAATTACAATTGAATTACTCCAGAATTATAATTACAAAGTAATTGAATTAAATTGTAATTCAATTATGTTGTAATTTATAATTCACATCTTCAGTCAATTAAATTACCATGTAATTCATAATTGCAATGGAGCACAATTATAAAATACATTGTAATTGAATTAAATTGTAATTCAATTGTGTTGTAATTTATAATTCAGATCTTCAGTCAATTAAATTACAATGTAATTCGTAATTGCAATGGAGCACAATTATAAAATACATTGTAATTGAATTATGAAAAATGAAGTAATAGGCAAGGAGAGGTTGGAAAATCCATGTAAAGGTTTCAAACAGAAGGAATTTATTACTTATAAAGTTCCATAAAATAATAATGAGAAATAAAGAAAATTAAATATTGGTGTTACATTGTGAAAAAAATGATGTCACTGCGGGAATACTGTCCGTGCAGAACACGGTTGTTCGACAGTAAACCCGCGGTTACTGTATATGAAAGAAAAATATAAAAATATATCGCAAGTTCTTCCAAGTTCTGGGCTATAATTTGGAGAGCTGTATTTTTATTATATTATATTTCAATTACATTGTATTTCAATTATATTGTATTTCAATTATACTGTAATTCAATTATATTGTATTTCAATTATATTGTATTTCAAGTATATTGTATTTCAATTATACTGTAATTCAATTATAAATTGCATTTCAATTATATTGTATTTCAATTACATTGTATTTTAATTACATTGTGTTTCAATTATATTGTATTTCAATTACAAATCTGAGTAAAATACTTAGTAATTGAATTACTATTAATTGAAATACAATGTAATTCAATTACGTAATTGAATTACAGTGTAATTGAATTAGCACAACTCTGCCTCAAAGTTGTACGTGTACCTCGCTCGTGACTGTTTGGCATTGGTTGATTTAAGCGAGGAAAACATCTTTATCTTGGGCGACATCTATGTTGAATAGTTCATACTAACTTACACTACATTAATAAATACAAGCAAGAGAAATTTCGTTTATATTATAATAAAAATAACCAATTAACGCACCTGCCCGTTGACGCACTGACCCCACTTCTCCTAATATAAAATTCTAGTTTCTCGATTTCGATCTCAGAAAATTGGGAACAGTGCGAAGTGTCGAAATATCGTTGAAGCCTAAATTTAATAATGAAGCGAGACGATAATCGAAAATCCAGCGACCCTAGTGAAACGGTCGGCGAACAAATGAGGCTCTGTGCTCGGCGGAGGAGCCGATCGTTTTAATTTGACGCGTAAAAAATGGGCCCGTTGACCACGTCCGTTTGCGCAACGGGGCGGCCGCCCGGCCATGCGGAAAAAAATCGGACATTTTTCCAGCGATGATTTAGCGCATCCTTTCGGAGGGTCCAGATCGGAAAACATATTTTAAAACTAAACGTCACGCGCATCTGACGATCCGCGCCGGCTATGAATTTTATGGGGTCGTGATGATTTCACTCGCAGTTTCGCCGATTTCCCGTCGCGAGGATCTTTCGGTAAACACGGGTACCATCGCCGCGCGTTGTCAGTCGGATTCTTCGCGGCAAACGTCGACCGTTTCAATCCGAGGAATGACCGTGACAAAATTGGTTAGCGGCCGTTTCGTTTTACTGCGTGCCCCTTCCGTTTCCAGGGTTTTACGCTCCGAAAAAGTATAAAAGAATAATTGAATACGAGGAGGGGAGAACGCGTCGCGCGCTTATCCGTCGCTATCCTAGCGCTTATACGAAATTAACTTCTTCTAAAGGCTCTTCGAAACTGTGGAATCTGCTCATTCCCTGCGAAAATGGCACTTTGCTCCCGGTAGAGCTTCTGCCGAAGAAGTTTACCTCTAAGAAAGTTTATCCCGCTTGGATCGAAGCACACGGATCTATGTTAGTCGAAATTATGTTTGAATACTTGCTTGGATACACAGTGTTAAACAAGTAATTTTTGTGACGCAATTTTTAACCTCTTAGCGCACTCGACCGAGTTAAGTCGGGTTTAAGAAAACGATTTTCTTCCGCGCGCCCGAGTTAACTCGTGAGACCTGCAGTTTTGGTTTTCCATACAGAGTGGTCCGTTTAAGTAAGGCCACCTAAATATCTCTTCAGATTATTGTGATGCAAAAAATATTTGTTACGTAATACCAAATATCTGGCAAGAATATTTTTTTCCGGAGTTGACAAGGTCATCGATGTTTCTTCACACATAACTACATTTTTTTTAATGCATCGTGTAACTGATCGAAAAATACATTCAGTTATGTATAATAACATGACATTGACCTTGATCTGAAGGTAAAACTTTAATTTTTGAGAACAAGGTCATGTCAAGGTCATGATATTATACATATCTGAATGTATTTTTCGATCAGTTACACGTTGCAATTGAAGAAAAATGTAGTTATGTATCAATAAACTTTGGATGACCTTGATAACTCCGAAAAAGATGACACCATGCACATTACGTAACAAATACTTTTTGCATCACAATAACCTGAAGAAATATTTTGGTGGTCTTTCTTGAACCTTGAGAAGGTTAAGCGAAGTAGGTGCAATTACCTTAGTCTTTCTTGCATAAGACAACATTTCTTTGTGTTTTGTTTTAAGATTTGTTAATGTTCTTTTGTATTTTAAGAAAATCGAGGATAAAAGATTGGTGGAGAAATAACCGCTTTCGAATTTTTAATTGGTGCGTTAAGGAGTTAATCGTGTGAAATTACCGCGCGAGGATCGCAGAGCGAACGATTTAAGAAGTGTCCGTACCAAACGAAAGTTTTATTGCGACTAGATTGCCAATACGCTCGGAAGTTTATTACGAGCTGAAATATGCTGGAATAAAACGGATATGTTGAATCATAAATTGCGTTATCGAATACCGCATGGTATTACGGCTGCGTAAATTCACTAAACGTCACCGTAATTACCGCTTACCGCCTAATATATGTATTTTATTACTCAATTAAACTCTTTGGTAGGTATCTGGTTGCTCGCGTGGCGGACTCGCGACTTGCACGCGTAAGTTGCATGTTCTACACGGCTGATAAAGCGGAAACACGGAACCGACTCTCGTTTAATTTGTCATTGTTTTGTTTTTTTTTTCTCTTCTTCTTGTTGCGTGTCTTCGATTGACTTATGAGATTGCACTCACGTTACTCGCCGCGCGATGGGTTTCGAATCGCGCATTTGCATGCGAGTCATTAACGTGTACAGCTTTCCAGCTCGTTAGCAAAACTTCCCCGTTCGCGGCTAAAATAAGGAAAACTGTACTCGCGAGGGTCTGATACGCCGTTTCATAAAATCGAAGTGACAGCTTGACGTTTCTAACGAGCTAGCCAATATTAAATTACAATATATGATAGTACTTTGGAGGATAACAAAAGTTGAATGGAGACCGTAACGGATCCGTCTTTCTGTAAATAGAACCATGGAATTCTAGTAGAAATAGTGGAGAAGATTGTCACATCATCAGAGGTATACGATGAGAGGTAGAAAAAATTGAAAAGAGCTGTCGATCATAAGATTATATCTACTATAAGACGATGAAGACTACCTAGAAGGCGTAAAAGATTTGCAGCAGCCGGTAGGAACGGCGAGGAGATGAGAGAATGAGGCAGTAATAAAGACGATGATTGGCCAGTAGAAGAAATGACCCTTAAAAAGAATGAGTCCAGAGTTCGTCTGAATTATTAAGATTCTTCGTAGGCTCTCGAGATCTCGGAGGTGTTAAAGCACTCCAAGAGAATCTTAAGAGGTCATTATGATTTCAGAAGGTCCCGGGTTCTTCGTAGTCTTCGGGCTCTAAACCTTTAACATATAAACATTCTAATAATCTAGGTAGACTTCAGGGTCCAAACGCCCGAAGCTGTCACTAGGGTCTATAGCAATTTAGCACTTGTGCTCCTGGTATTTTTAGCTTTTTTACAACGTTCTAAAACAGTGGTTCTTAACCTTCCGTCGGGCGCAGTATCTGGACCGCCCAGTTCGGGCGCAATGTGCTTGACGGGCCCACATTCAAAAAACATGATAAACACCTAATTCAGTTCATTTATACAACTGCTGTTAGGGAAATAGTGCACTTGGTGACGTATACACGCGTAGGGCCGCCCTTTTGGGCCCTCCCCAAGGGTGGGGTGACCGTTTTCGAGGTACCTACGAGGTACCTAAATGATCGCGCTGTGCCTCTCAGATCGGTTGCGCCCGACGGAAGGCTAAACTGTGTAGCCTTTGTTACGAGCCAGGGCCGCGAGCAGCACGAGTGGCCGGCGAAGGGTTATAAACCCAGGAATATGGTATCAATTTGTTAGTTAAGGCACTCGGACGAGCCCAATGCGAAATTGGGGAGCCGCTAGGAATATAGACAGCGAGGACGAACCTGACGCGAAGTCAGGGAGCCTCTAGGTATGAAGTCAAACGCAGACGAACCTGATGCGAAATCAGGGAGCTGCTAGGAAGGTGAAACTTCGTGAACGAACCCAATGCGAAATTGGGGCGTCACTAGGAACGACGCGCAGACGAACCCGATGCGAAACCGGGGAGCTGCTAGAAGGTTGTAGAATCAGCGCGGACGAACCCAATGCGAAATTGGGGAGCCGCTGGGAAGTTGGATAAAAGCACAGACGAACCTGATGCGAAATTAGGGAGCTGTTAGGATGCGGACGAACCTGATGCGAAATCAGGGAGTCGCTAGGATGGTATAGATTTTGTGGACGAACCCAATGCGAAATTGGGGAGCCACTATGTAGGAAAAATTTCTATTTGGATAATTGGTAAGTAGCGAACGAACCTAATGCGAAATCAGGGAGTCGCTAGTATAGTTAGTAGGCCTCGTAACTAATATAATCTAATTGATACAACCCGAGCGGTAAGGTTGTATCGAGTGGGAACGTTCAACTACTATATTAGGATTTTGGACAATAATTATGGGTTCAATAATCTTGGTCTAATTACCAAACAACACAAATATATTCTAATTATAAAGATCTGTAATACAAGTGTGTAATTGTCGCGATTGGAATGTAAAGAAAGATATAGAATGTAGAAAAAGGAATTTACCTAACTACGATGCTCGTTTTTGACGCACTGGCAATGCGGGGGACCCGGAAACAACTTTAACAAACTTTGATCTGAAAGGTACTTTAGCCCGATCTTACTAGAAGTTGCTTTTTCCAAATTGCAGCACGACGTGATGCGATACGTGTCTACCGAAGTACTAACCCTCGAGAGTAAGAATCTAAGGGTTTATATACCCCTACAATAAATGGAATACTCTGTTCATAATCTAATCGCGCTTAGAGATTAGGGCTTAGGGCCAGACTCTCATTTTTGTCACCTCTAATGAGATCGGAGCCAGAACTCGGTCCTAAATCGAAGGGTTCAACTATGATATGAAAGGTTATCTAGGACGCTTCCTGCCAGAGACGATCTGGAAGAGATTCCTGTGAGAAAACGAACGGAATATATTTTCTATCTGTAACACCTTTACCGGGGGTCTGTGGAACAATTTTGACATTAACAGATATTTTTGCTGAAAAAAGGCCATTCAAATCATTTTTATGTTCAAAATGTTTCATGTTTTCACATTTTAATGTTTCAAATTAAATCTCAAGAATACGTAAAATGTCTAGGGTTTGAATGGGGTACATGAGTTTAAGAACCACTGTTCTAAAACATTCTTGCAATCTGCTTAAAGTTTCAGATGAAATCGTACATCCAAAGATGTAAATGTAAATGATTATTATTTTTAACACTTAAACTCTTTCTGATTAATGAAATCAGAATTTTCTTCACCTGGTAAAAAAAGAAATAAATTGAATATTGAAGATGCATCGAGATTTGGATTCTGAAAAAATGGATTTGGGATCTCGCAAGGATTTCTTGCAACTTCTGCCAGCTCCTGCAACACTTTCGACATTTCCACCTCGTTCTGGATGTCCATCATCCTTCGATTCGATATCCAAAGAGTACATTCACCGTTTTCTATCGTTCACTTCTGATCCTTCAACTCCCCTACGATCTTCCAGCAGTTCTACACAGTTTTTACTGCCATCTGTCAATTTTCCTTCGTTTCCGCTCTGTTCTACCAATGTATCATCATGTGTCTATTGGTTCGTAGGTTTCCGTAGTCGTCTATTTTGGTTTACGGTAGACCGGCAATTCGATCTACGAATTTCTTATTGCATTTCAGAGCTTGTCATCGTTCGTTCATTCAACGCTTCCATCGAATTCTGTTATTATTTTGCAGGTTCCGGCGCGTCGCTCGCTGTTCTTAAATCTTTGATTTTCCTACCTGGCTTAATATAGCATACCGTAGTTGATGCGCCGCAAATAGTTCTATTTTGGATGAAAATGCTTTCAACTCTCGATCTAACCACTCTAACAAGTCACGGACGTCTAAAACTTTATTGGTCTTCCAAAAATATTCCGGCCAGATTAACTGAGCTTCGTTTACATAATAAAAATGGACGATTTTGAATAACTCGAATATAGAACTCGCGGTCCGAAAGCGTTGGTCCGATAAACGATAGTCGCCGTTCGATCGCATATTTATCGGTCCTCGTTTAACACGACCCGCAACAGCTGGCATTGATTTATTTATAAGATAGGGCGTTGTAAATGGTTTATGCGCGACGCATAAATCGTCGAGTGGCCGAACGAGCGGAAACTCGTGGGAGCGAAGAAATGGGCGAAAGGAAGTCTGCTTTCCGCAGTTATAAGACGCGGCCGATGCATCGCAACACCGTGTCGACCGAGTATATTTCTTCCAAGTTGGATTGGCTTGAAGTTTTATCTGAACTGTTATTTCAAAGAGACGACGCCCGCCACAACGTCCGCCACTGGTTCTTCCCCGGACGAAATTGCGAGCGTAAGAATACTTACCGAGAGGGGAATGGAAATTCATCCTCTCCCCCTCCCCCCGGCATCGCGTGAATTTCAATTCCGAAATAGGCTCGATGCACATCCCCGGTCCTCCAACGAGGACCGGCGACGCGAAAGAGTCCGAGAGGTACGCGAATAAAATATCAGCGAGCCGAAGCGCCGTTAATAATCGCGGCCGAAAGCGTTTCAGGAATGCAATCTGCAACGCTGCCGCCGACAGCCAATTATAATCAGTCATGCTCGGTCAATTAGGCAGTCAAAGTATAAATTATTCCGAGTGATCAGTAACTGAACATTGGAGAACCGAGGTATTAATTGGTCGATGAATCCGAATTCCCGTGATTGTAGGGCTAGAGTCAGAGCCGGTGTAAAAGTTCTTGCGAATTTTCGGGTTTCGTTCATCTGCTTCCTTTGATTACTCTGCGTTCAAACGGATAAACTTCTATTTTGTTTTTCGCCGCTTACAGCACGGCTGCAATTAAAACAGTAAATTGTATGTTTGTTATATTTTACCGTACAAAATGAGCACCTTTTGTGCTCCTGAAATTTATTTTAATTAAAACCAGGGAGTGCTTTAACGAGAAACATTATTAATCCTTTGAACCCGAAGCAATTTTAGTTAAAAAATCAAGACATTTCTTTGAAGCCAGATCGTTTTTATTCTATGTAATCTTTTTTACATTGTGGATATCGAATTGACCCTGTTTTCTCATACAACAGTTGAATTTTTTACAATTTATAGAATATAGACGAGTTTAATAATATTAAAACTGTTTTGAATAATGGCATGCCAATTTTGTGGATTTTTATTTTACAATTATTGAAATTGGAAAGGTGTTTTCGTGGGAATTGATTGAATACATTTTTTGATTACAGTATATATTACAATAAAATTCGCACACAATATAAATAAAAGTAATCTTGTTGTTTTTAATAAACTCTTTTTAAGGAAGAGACCAGGTTCTCATTCTTCTTAATCTTGGAATAACCATAAAAATAAGAATAATTTCGGTCGAAAGAGAATTCGAAAACGTACTTTTGCTAGCGTATAACGCACGCGGAGGAATTTAATTTATAATGAGAGAACAAATCATCTTTTCAACGCAAATATTGACAATCGACATCATAACGATGAATAGATGAATAGACCGATGACGGGTCCGATGATGACACGTATTTACCGCGGTACCTGAACCTATTCTACGCTCGTATGAAATATTCCATTTACGGAGGTAATCAAAATGTGTAAAACGACCGAATGCCCGACAACAATGCAACCCAGTTGCCCTCGTAGTGCATGAAATTATACGGAATTCGCGATGGTCTTTTCACCGAACCATCCAACGATTTAATAACGACGCTTACTGATGAAATGACCGAAGCATGGTGAGAATTTAGTGCGATAATTTATATTCGGTTTGATAAACTGATCAACCACGTGCCGAATTGCTTTTAAGGTTCACCGATATTGACCTTTCGCTGCGCAATTCGCTTTCGAGACCTAACCTAGATCTTATCCGTTTTTATTGCAGCCTTATTTCACAGCGACTTGTACGGTGAGAATTTTTGGAGTAGATTTCCTCACAGCATAAATGAATAAGAAAAATAGAATATTTTTTTCCGCTAAAAACATAATATTTTTTGCGGAATATGTGTACATAGATCGGCTTATTAACACTAAACCTACCACCACCGGTCAAAATGACCGGTTCCAAATTTTGTATTTTACAATTTGTTCGAGATTGGCGCGCTCGAGCGCCATGTTGCCTCAACGACACGGCGCGATCCCGCCAACTGATCGATCGCGATCACGTCAAATGATCGACCATTCAGCGGCTACGAATTCAGCGCAGCTCTCTATCAAACGCGTGATTCGTCGAGATTCACGCTCAATTCTTCTGGAATGTTCTCGAAACGTAACCGGAACCTCCGGTGCTCGACGAACGCCTGAAGGATTGAGCCAATGAGAAAGGGAGAAAAGTGAGTCTTTCTTTTTCTATTCCAAGAAACGCACGTGTTCTCAATCAAGTTATTCAGTTCCTTTTCGTTGATTTATTGTGCTTGTTACACCTTTCTTGTTTCGACAAGCTTTGTGTTACGAACGAAGTGACGAGAATAAAATATAATTTTATGGTAGATTCAACTTATTTACTCATACAGTCCATTCAAATTGCTTCATTCAACTCCAGTCGTTATCCAGTCATATTGCCCCATCTCACTCTCCTCTACCATACATCAAGATTCCATTCCATTCATACATATACAGACATTCTCACGTAACTCAACCGATGAAGGGTGAGTACGAGACACAATTATTGAAATAATAAAAATGATTTCATAAGAAATGATTGTAGGGTAAAGTGCCTAAATATAGTATAGTCGCTTATTATATCTCGCAAAGGAGAAGTCCCACTCTAGTGAGAAAATCCTCAAACAATAATTTACCATGTTCACTCAACAATGTGCAGTGCATTCGCACCATTCTATAGATTTTAGTATCGATCCTCCTCCAGTTGTGTCTCCACATGTTGAATATTTTTGTGGTTAGATTTTCTAAGTGATTTTAAAATGTTTGAACATATCTGTAGTTTCAGTTTATTTATATTAATGTTTGCCAACTGTTGGTTTGGGCTGAAATTCATTTTCTCTTTGTCAGTAGCTGGTATTATCAGTCCACGTGGCGTTCCCAATATGGCACTAGCAAAGATTCCCTAATACGGGTACAGCTATTGACATTCTTGGTGCGGGTGCCGAATATGGCACTAGGTGTCATATTAGGGACTCGAGGTGTACCATATTAAGAACCCCTTTCGCTGGAACCTGCAAATGGCACACCACAAAAAAAGAAATATTTTTCCCAAGCTGTATTAATTTTTGAACAAACTTGACCCCAGAATCTTATAGGGAGGAAATGCATCTACAACTGGTAATTTTTTTGGACGAAAAAGAGCATTCTGAAATAATCAAAAAATGACATCAACAAAAAGTGGTTCATATTTGGGCACTTTACCCTATTTAATATATGCCCAAATAATTTGTTCAATAATCATTAGACAGCTTATGCATTTATGACAAAAAAGAGTAGGTGCAATTTAAAACAGTAAAAATATTAACACTAAATCAACCACTATCGGTCAAATAACCGGTTTTATATTTTTCATCTTATAATTATTGAAATTATCAAGTTGCTTACATGAAAATTGATTCCACAAATTTCTTTATCCAAGCATACAGGGTGTCCCAAAATTCGTGAACTTCCCGGAAGGGGGTGGTTCCTGAGATCATTTCAAGCGATATTTTCCTTTGCAAAAATGTTATCCGCGGCTTTGTTTAGGAGTTATTAACGAAAAACACGGGCCAATCAGAGCGCGACCGAGACGCGAGTTGCCACAGTCAGCCAATAGACAGTTTGCGCGCCGGGCCGACTGATTCAACTCGCGTCTAGGTCGCGCTCTGATTGGTCCCTGTTTTTGGTTAATAACTCCTAAACAAAGCCGCGGATAACATTTTTGCAAAGGAAAATGTCGCTTGAAATGGTCTCAGAAACCTCCCATTTCCGGGAAGTTCACGAATTTTGGGACACCCTGTATATTATAATAAAAATTGCACAAAATCTAAACAAATAGCGCCTTGTCATTTTCGTAAGCTTCAATGTTTAAAGTTATAAGTTAAAAGTGGTTAATGGTTAAAATTGGTTCATATTTGGGCATTTTACCCTATAGATATCTTTAGTAGAGCACACATAACAATAGGAGCCCTACATAGTCTAAATAAAATCAATCTTGTGATTTTTATAAGGGAACATGTCCCAGTTACTTTTAAGGCTCTTACGTAGGTTCAGTGTTAATATTTCCAGGAGTTTTTTATGTTCCTGATTACGTTTTTGATCAAATTCGAATCTCATACTAGCAAACTCCATTATAGCGTCACGCCCGGCAATGTAAAGGTTAATTACATCCAAAGAATGCAATTACTATGCGAGGAGCGGGTTTACAAATCAGAACGGTGCGTTTCCGGAAGATAAAAGTCGGGGATAGCGGATGTGATAGCCGGAAACACGATGTTATTAAAATCCGAAGTCTGCAGCGGACGGCGTGGCGCGGGGATATTGAAATCCCAATGGTGGCGTTTGTGTGACGAAACGGGAACGAATGGAACGCGAAAGATTCACTGGCACGCTTCGCGCGTAGTGTACTCTCTCGCATATCGAGCCGGTGGCAGGGGTGCAAGGAGATCCGGAAGCTGGCAGGAGAACGAACGAAAGAAACAAAGGGAGAAACTGGAGAAAGTCAAGACAGCGCCGGCAATAAAAGAGTACACGTCATATGAAATCCGGTTGCAAGGTTTTCTTATTGCGGCGGTTGATATGCGGCTTTATACGCTGGGACTCGCTACGACCGAGTGTATTACCAGAAACAGAATAATGCAGACTACCACTCGCAGACCTTCATCCGATCTCGACCGACAATGGAGGTCTCGTCTCACTTTGTCGAACGGTGCTCACGAATTCCTTTTAATTCTAGTATATTAAACTTATTTGTTATGGCGAAAAGTGAGCTCTTTCCAATTTACAATTTCAAGTGAAAATATCATGTGTATTTAGTACTCCCTCTGTCCCATAATAATAGTACCAGTTGATGAATTTAATTTGTCCCATAATGATACTAGCAACTCATACTGTAATAGTCAAAAGTAATAAATCATACCGACTTTGTGCTGGTCTGGTAGTTAACCTGTTAATCTAATTCTCGCAACTTGTAAAACGGCGGATGAACTCTAAAATATTGATACACACCATCTTTTTATTTAACCGATTCATTTAACGTTGCTTTTTATTGGATTAGCGGATGGAAATTAATTCTACTTTGCAGAAAGATATTAGGAGAATATAAAATTATGTAAATATTTGAACAATTGAATTGATACACGTTTAAAAGTTATTAATTTATTCCCCATTGTAAGCATTTTTAGTACTCGCTCTGTCCCATAATATGTAATAGTAGCACTTGATGAATTTAATTTGCCCCATAATAATAGTAGCATAAGAAAATAAATATAGAATGCAATATTTGTTATAAAAAAACTAGATCACATTAAACAATAAATTGAAAGTATTACTCTTAATTTTTAGTTTGAGTGTTCAGATAGTTTCTGAATTTTTCAAGAATTTCGTTACTGGATTTTAAACTTGTAGGTAGGGTCCCTTGGCTGTGAAGCTTTACTTTCCCTATATGGGTGAGCTTAAAATTATTGGAGCCATTCATTGCTTCCAGCTTAACTTGTTTCTTTTCATCTCACTTTTACAATGGGTTGACATTCAACCGAAATAAAACAATTGCTTTCGATCAGCGGATGAAATTAGAAAAGTAGTTATAATTCGTAATAATTAGGTTAACCTAAAAATTGAAAGATGTATCGAAACAAATGACAGATGTCATGAAACATTGATTTTGATCGAAGACTTCGCAATTTTGCGCTACAACATAACTTACGGCTGCATTCGCCAATATTTCCCGTTTCAATATTCACTTGCTACTAATATTATGGGACCGAGGGAGTAGTTTTTAAGCAAAAGCACCGACCGAGATTATCAATTTAATCTTAACAGCACGTGAGATGTTCGTTATTGTCAGCTATTTAGAGGTCATTCTAGATTAAAACACGCCCGCGTGCGTTAATCCCTCTTCACAAATAACATGTAAGATACGACATATTCGATTGTGAACCATGTGGTCACCAATGGCCTCGCTGTTAATGCGACCACATTAAAATAAACCATAAATAAATAAATAAAAGTGACTGATGTGTATTTAATGTAGTAAGATCGATATTTAACGAATGTTTCGTGGTAACAAGTGGTACTGCATATTCGAGTCGTTGCGCTGCGGTGTCATAATTCTGCGAGACGAAATGAGTTTTACTTTTAATTGTTCCCAATGTGTCTTGCCGAAGACAAGTTAGCAGACAATTTTACTTCCAAAATAGACGTTCCGTATGTATTATTCAGACTGACTAGGGAGGAACAGTCTCAACACACGCGAGCTTCTGTTCCAGTTGGTGTTCTCAAAATCGTGACAGTTGTAATTAATACAAGCTTTGACCATCAACCCTGTGCCGCAACCCCGCCGGTCTAAGTCTTACCGTTTCTCTCGAAGTTACCCGGCACTGTGCATTTCGGTCTCCCTTGAGGCAGAAAATTGTCCTGCGGTGACTGAATCGCTTATAAAGAAGACACCGTGGTCCTCGTCTAACAGCGCAGCCCGTTCTGCTCAAATATTGCAAGCCAGTTGTGCTCGAATATGCATGTTCCCGATGACTATTGCGTTTAAATCCAAAATTCAAAATTCAATATTTAAAAAAGTTCATCTTTTCTTTGCAATATTTCTTATTAATTGTATACGTAATCGATGGACTAAAATAGAAGATACACGTGTTTTTGGAATTTCTTTATTTTCGTCATTTAAATATTGATCAAATAAGTAAAGGTGTGCCTACGGAAAAATATATAAGTCTGTTTATGGAGGGTTAAATTGAAGACGGAATATTATAGAAAATATCACATATTTTCTGCGCCCTTTCGTGTTGACTTCACCGGCGGCGTGAAGGGTTCAGCAGCCACTTTCTCTATAGCGAATTTTTCAATTTAAGGAATCGACATCGACTTCACTGCGGCAGATTTCACACACGATTTAGTACATCGCACAAAAGGCTCCTACAGTGATAAAATTCAAAAGGAACGAAAATCAATCTGTCCGTTGCGTCCAATAGACGGATACTTTTTTGCGGGCACGGCACTCGTGTTCGATTCGGATCCGTATATCAAGAGGAACCATTCAGTGCCAATCTGCTGTAGATAGCTGGCCTATTCGTCTAGTTTTTGTCCAAAAAATAGGTCCGGCCAGCGCCGGAGTTGAGTATTACAATCGTGGACGAACCCGTGGACACTGCCATTGTTACCGAACTGGCTCCGCGTCACTTGCAGATTATGGGAATTAATTGACCGATAAGGGCGTTACTCGAAGGCCATGAGATTTTTAAAACACCGCCGTTAGTCATTCGAGCTGTTGAAGCGAGGAGTCTCTATCAGAGATTCGACGATTGATCATTCTCTTTCACTGGGTTTCAATGATCTTTATTTTATAAACTCAAGCTTATACCGTCGCGTCGGTGTATTCAGAATTCTGCTTTAATAAGCAGCGTGTTCCGAAGCAAAGTATTACTTGACGATCACATTAATTGACATTGAAAGAAATTATATTGAAAAGCAAAATTGGATATATTAATGAAAATTGACGGCAAAGCGGCCCCTAGACGATCAATATTATCGTCAATATATTGTCCAATATATGGTATTCAATAAATAAATGGTATTCACACCATTTTTAATATACCGTCATATCTGAAAAAATGGTTTCCCCCGATAAAAGATAAATTGCCTATAAAGAAAAGTTGTAATGTGGTTTATGAAATACTTTGCAAAGGGTGTAATTTTACATATATTGGACAAACGTCTAGGCATGTAGACACACGCATAACTGAACACAGACGTAACATTATTCTTTTACCAACACAACATACTGCTTTAACAAAGCATTCTTTGGAATTTGACCACAGGTTTGATTTTGATGGTGTGAAGATCATTGACGGGGAATCTAATTTACAACGTAGATTATTATTGGAAACCATTCATATGATTAAACAGTAAAGCGTTAATCTTAGGTATGAAACGCCTAAGATTCATGACTATTACGTGACATTACTGAGCCATTAATGTTTATTTATGATGATATTTCCAATATAATTTGGGTTCTACCTAAAGTTTGTTTTTGTTCTTCACCTTGTTACATTAACCTTGATTACATGTGTTGTGCAATTATTAAAAAAGCGATTGTTTCACATTGAAGCGCGCATTCAAAAGTTGTTCAGTTACGCGTTTCAAAATTGCCGCCCAATGTGATTTCGAATCACCATCGATCGATATCGACAAACCAATCATATTCTCACATGACTTTCCTCGCTTGTTGGTGTTCTAACACATGGTTCAGTTACATTTCTGCCACCGAAAATTTTAATAAAACACTATTTACACTGCACTGTGGTCATCCGTCGGTCTTACTGGATGTACCAGCGTTGTTAACAGTCATACGTGGAACTCTGCTATGAAAACTTACAACGTTGCTTTGAAATATAAATAAGAAGCAATATAAAATGATTTTCTATACCAGGGGTGCTTAATATTTGCCGTTTAAATCCAAAGTTTCCAATAACCACTGCAGTGCCAGCAATAATACAGTTTACCCTACTTACAGTCTAAAAAATCGGACATTTCGTCTACAAAAACCTAGTGTACTAATCAAATTGTTCTGATTTCGTATGACCTTTATGAACATTAATGCGACACTCGACGTGTTAAACCGTGGAATTAAAGAACTGATTGACTTAAAGTGTAAAGTATAATTTGGTAAAGTGTTATTCCCGAGGCTATTCCCGAGGCGCGCGTGAGAGTTAAAAGCTGACTCGATTTATCTCGACACTTAAATCACAGTAAACGAATCGTAGTTAAATAGTATATCGTTCCTAAAATGGTATATGTCATTATCGCCTGGTGCCGAACCATATTTCGGACATTATCGCCGGTATAAATCACGTCCAGTATGCCGGAAGGATTAGTTTAGCGCGCTAGGCAGACCGTTTGTATCTTCTCACATGATATTTACATACATTTTTCTTGGTCCCGCAGCCACCGCCGGCAAAAAGCCGATGACAAATCGCCGCCCGGAAGAATATAGAGCATCGTGTGTGCATGCGCCCGCGGTGCCTACGACTTTCACTTTCTTTTAGGGGGTAGAAAACTTAGTGGAAGCATTTATGGCCCGCCTTCCTATCGGCAAGAATGGGGCAGGGTTGGAGGGCTGGCACCCGGCTGTTTTTACGGCTGTTCACCCTAAATCCTTTTTGCTCTTATATACTGCTTCGCAAATTCGAGCAAACTATCCGGCCCCCTCCCCCCACCGGGACAAGGCAAATGTCATTCGCGATTCAATAGCATAATTTCGTTTGATTCATCGCGCTTCAAGAAAATATCCTGAGGGGACCGGGCACCATAAAAGCGGACCGGAATTCCGACATGTTTGCGTTCCAGAGAATTTTATTGTGCCCTACCGACTGAATCCGACTGATCCAATTCCATACTTGGCCGATCTTCGCGAAAGTTTAACGACCGAAGGATCTGATCATAATAATTGCTCTATCGAGCTCGATATAAACTACAAATCGACGGGAACGTTCGCTCTAGCAAAATGAAGGATCAGCGTTCCGATCAATCCTGGCTATTTTCTCGAAATATGTCTCTCTAGACGTTTATAGCATTCGATCTTTTGAAACTGTACACGGTCAAATGCTTCATGGGATTTTTATCTTGTTTGGACTATGGTGCAACCCTTAATGGAGTGGACGAACTGTTCCCGGTGCCATATTACCACGTTTTTATTAGCGCGCTTTCTTGCCTGTCTGTCTGTTTGTTCGGTACAAATTTTGCAATTCATTTTAAACTAACTTCCCGATGAGCTAGAGACTTGAAATTTTAAACATAGCTCAGAACTGGATGACAATGCAATATTTAAAAAAAATTTTTTAAAAAAGCATATGCGTTCAGGAGATATAAATTATTAATAATTTGAACCTTTGCACCCCCCGCCGCGTGACGTAGTAGTAGTCTTTGACATTTTACCACGGCGTTCGTTTTCGATATGACGTGTCGCAATGCCGTCTGAAATTTATTACATGTAAAATTTCACACATTCAAAGCTAAAAAGCAGAAAATAATTATTTACATAAAAATAAATTTTTAAAAAATACCACGTTTTTAAAACGGACTAAAAAGTATAAAACAAAATTTTTTAAAACGCCACGTTTAAAAAACGGACTAAAAAGTATAAAATAATTTTTCGTAGCCTCATACAGATTCCTAACCCCGTACAGATAGTCCTGAAAATTTGTGATTGTGAATTTTGAATAGCTATGAAAAAATACTTGTAAGATTTAAAACGAAAAACGTGGGGCGCATGCAGTAGATAATTGATGCATGAACACCTACATCACTAACAATTTTATTGCACTGCAAATGATCCGAACTGTTTTGCGAGTTTCCTCAGCGGCAGCTACTCTCTACACTCCTTACTATGTATTATCTTGCGCCCCACGTTTTTCGTTTCAAATCTTACAAGTATTTTCATTGCTATTCAAAATTCACAATCACAAATTTTCAGAACTATCTGTACCGGGTTAGGAATCTGTATGGGGCTATAAAAAATTATTTTATACTTTTTAGTCAGTTTTTTAAACGTGGCGTTTTTTAAAATTTTATTTTATTTATAAATTAGTCCATAATTGTTATCTCATCAATTACTAAACATTTAAGCATTGTACGAGGTGTTACTTGAATTTCATATCCATAAAATGGAAAAAATCATATGCAATGGAATTATTCTACATTGGAAGAAATGTTTAATTTTCGAGTTAAAAAATAGCTCCGACTGCAAAGGGTTAAGATTACTAAAAGAAGGTATACATTTTCATTTAATTCCACTTCCTCACAATTAAATTGGAAAGTTTTTATTCCACATAAAGATCCGCAGTAATTATAAAGTAATCAATTACTGTCCAACTTTGGGAATTGTCGGACAAGAGAATCTCTGCCGAATTCGATGAAATTTGATGAAACTTGATGAATATGTGCGCCTGAAATCGAGACGGTTCATCTATTCTGTTCTGCGCCCGCTGCGGCGGTCCGTCTTATTCAATTTCCCGGCGAATTCATAAAGGTTGAGCGAATTACTTCCGCGCAATGGGCGACTCGATGTAAAAACGCCTGGCTCCTCCTAGCGGCGTATCTCGTGTCAGTAAATATTCCCCGGTGTAATCGGCGATAATAGCGTGGCTTGTTTGCGGCCGAGTTAGTGGTACTTTCTTTCGCAAGGTCTCTCTCCTCGGAGTCGGTTCATCTTGTCCCGCAGTCAACAGCACTCTGTCCATCCGGTCCCCTGCGTCTTTCTTTAACGAGTTTTTATGAAATTCTGGCTGGCCGAAACTAACGAACTTGCCCCGACGAAGATCAGCTCAGGACCCGAGACGAGAGGCAGCCTAAGCTTTATTAAAAAATAGCAAATCCTGTTCCTCGACTTTCCGCGAGCGCTTCACTTTTTGCTTCGTCGCGCGCTTCCCCGAGTAAATCCTTGCATTATCTGCGCACTTTAGGGAAACTGTATAAAACACCTGTATCAATCTCATTTGTTAACAAACAACAATTATATGTTAATCAATCATAGGTATGTCCGCTGCTAATTGCGATAACTTGTTACTATTGATCAGTAATGGCGTGCAAAATTGGTATCATGATTTATTCACAGTGATCAAAGAATCACGGTCACGGTTGTGATTTTAACTTCATTCACGCCGTGATCGTGATTTTTAAATCTAGAGTGAATTAGTTCTTTTTTTAAATATATCAATTAGCATGCATAAAGATATCTGCATAAAACGTTACTGTAAAATTACATTACCTTCTCTGAATATAACGTAAGCTTACTTCATTTTTAAAGACTACACTGCGGATTTTATACATTTGTGACGAAAATGAGCACGTACAATTTGAAGCAGTGGAGATGCTAAAAATATTTAAGGACATCAATGTATTATTTTCAGCTTAATAGAATGATTAAAAGATGAATGCAATTTTAATTTGGTTCCTGTGTCCTGCATTCAGCGCGAACATTTTTTATTTTCCATGAAGATCCGCAGTTTATTAATGACAAAAGTAAAAAATATTTAATTTTCTCTTCCGTATTTAAAAAAGAATAAATTAATTCTTCCTCTCGATTTCGAAACCGTAATATTTATTTAAAGTGGTATAAAAGTGCAGACAATTTCTTTTATTTAGGTTTTGCATGTGAAATGTCTGATTTGAAAATGCAAATGTTGCAATGCATTTTGATCAAGAAATACTATTACAGTTGACAGGTGCATTGTAAGTCACTTTGAGGTACAAAGCTTACGATCCTCTCTTCAATTTGAATTTACACATGTAAATTTCCTTTTAAATTTAAAACATCAATAAACATATCGACGAAAATGTGGTGACTAATCAATGGACTGCGGATTTAAGAGTTCTAATCTATGTATTTTTCTCAGCTTGTTAAAATTATTAAAGTAAGAATAAACTATTTATATGGCTTCAATCATTTGCTATTAACAACGCACTATTTGTTTATAGTAAAAAGAAGTGTAAAACACGTGTCCAAGGATTTCGAGGGGGAAGGAGGGGGGCAGTATCAGTTTCTTATTTGGGTGGCGTTTTCAAGGTCATTTGAAGATCAACTTTGTTTTTCCAAATGGAAACCTGCGGATAAAAAAAGGTATCCTACGAAAATTGCTGGTCTTTTTACGTACAATAAGATCCCATAATAAAAAATATAGGTTTCCATTTCAAAACACAAAGTTGACCTTCAAATGACCTTGAAAACGCCACCCACATAAAAAAACGATAATGCCCCACTTTTTCTCCCTCGAAATCCTTGACACGTGTTTTATACTTTTTTAATATCTTTCATACTTTTTGAGATATTCGGCTGGAAAGTTTCCAAATGAACACCCTGTATATAGTACTTTACCTAACAAAACACGAAATCGTGGGAAAAAATAAAATACAAAACACGCGGGAATTTATTACACAATACAATCAAGAAACGTGTGATTCTTTGATCAACAAGAAATAATTGCGATTGTTTAACGAATTATAGGAAAGGCAAATGATAGTTTGAGAAACGTCTTACAAATCTAATAAATTTGATCAAAATGCGATGTAACTCGCCAGTTGAATCACAAGTGATCCAAAGGTAGCAGTTCACGCCATCCCTACCATTGATTAGATACTCTGAGTAAGATCAGTTGTAACAGATTCGGCGTAACAAATTCTGTTGGAGGCGAATGCGTTCGCCGTTCGTCATTGTACGCGAGCTGCCATCGAAGGTAGAATCGGTTAGTGCTTCCATTCCCCCGTCTCCCAGCTCCTGCGGTGCGGAATACTAACTTCATCGTAAACCGGATGTCGAAGGCAATGCGGGCTAACGTCACCGACAATGAACGCAACGACACTCCTGACGCGAATCCGCGGTTTATTAAACCGGTCTGAATATGAATAAACCGCGACCGCACGGAGGACAATACGTTTTTGACGTTCACCTCTTATTTGACGGACTCGCATTGCAATGCATTTCCAATGTTATGCTCGAATAATTCCATAATGACGCCAAATACAAACGGCACAAAATCGACTCTGAAATATGATCCCAAAAATTTAGAAGCTTAATAATACGTCTACGAATCCCCAAGAATGACCATTTCACATTACTTTATAAAAATAACAAGAAATTATTTAAATAAAAATAAATTTCTAAAAAATACCACGTTTTTAAAACAGACTAAAAAGTATAAAATAAAATTTTTAAAAACGCCACGTTTAAAAAACGGACTAAAAAGTATAAAATAATTTTTGCTAGCCCCATACAGATTCCTAACCCCGTATAGATAGTCCTGAAAATTTGTGACTGTGAATTTTGAATAGCTATGGAAATACTTGTAAGATTTAAAACGAAAAACGTGGGGCGCAAGATAATACATAGTAAGGAGTGTAGAGAGTAGCTGCCGCTGAGGAAACTCGCAAAACAGTTCATATCATTTGCAGTGCAATAAAATTGTTAGTGATGTAGGTGTTCATGCATCAATTATCTACTGCATGCGCCCCACGTTTTTCGTTTTAAATCTTACAAGTATTTTCATAGCTATTCAAAATTCACAATCACAAATTTTCAGGACTATCTGTACGGGGTTAGGAATCTGTATGAGGCTAGAAAAAATTATTTTACACTTTTTAGTCCGTTTTTTAAACGTGGCGTTTTAAAAAATTTTGTTTTATACTTTTTAGTCCGTTTTAAAAACGTGGTATTTTTTAGAAATTTATTTTTATTTAAATAATTATTTTCTGCTTTTTAGCCTTATATGTGTGAAATTTTACAATCGATTTTGAACATTTTGATGAAATTATAACATAGACATGTAGTAAATTTCAGACGGCATTGCGACGCGTCATATCGAAAACGAACGCCGTGGTAAAATGTCAACGATAAAGGTTCGACGGAGAATTTCGGTGTAACTGTTCTTTCGCTTGGTAAGCAAACATTATACTATAATAATACGTAGTAACTTTGTAAACACCGCACGGAGCTCGAACGCACACTGACGCACACTGAGCTCTTTCGGTGCGAAGCGGGTCAGTGGACTGGAGATGAGTCAGAGTGGGAACACGTAGTAGAGTGGGGACGCTGAACGCGAAGACGTACTACATCACGCGGTGGGGGGGGGTGCAAAGGTTCAAATTATTAATAATTTATATCTCGTGAACGCACAGGCTTTTTAAAAAAATTCTTTTTAAATATTGCATTGTCATCCAGTTCTGAGCTATGTTTAAAATTTCAAGTCTCTAGCTCATCGGGAAGTTAGTTTAAAATCAATTGCAAAATTTGTACCGAACAAACAGACAAGAAAGCGAGCTAATAAAAACGTGGTAAAAATCTACCTTCATAAAAGTGAAAGTGTTAAACCCCTTGTCGTATTTTCACGAGTCAGACTCGCGATGAAGATTTCAACAAAGTGTAACAAATATGAATGTTATGTCTTCCTTCTTACATGAAATAAAATTTGATTCGTTTGTAACCAAAATTTAATACTAAACCTACCACTGCCGGTCAAATGGCCAGTTTTATATTTTTCATTTCACAATTATTAAAATTACGAAGTTGCTTACATGGAAATTGATTCGATAAATTTCTTTATCCAAGCAGATACTGCAATAAAAATTGCACACAATCTAAATACATAGAGCATCGTCATTTTAGTAACGTAAAACATTCTAATCGCTTTTAGTGGTCGGTTTACTGTTAAGCATTAAAATAAATGTAGCCATACAAACTGTATAAATTTTCTTTTCTCTTCTTCGAAATTTTTGGGGATGAAGATGTTTGAATTACTGTAACTGTAAAGAAAACGTTACGGCAAGGAGTTAACTATTCTTTTTGTAATATATATATATATATATATATATATATATATATATATATATATATACCAAAGAAAATGTTGAATAATCAAAAATTCATAATATCCGAAAATATCCACTCAAAAAAGTGGTTCTATCCAATTAAAGAAGGACATCGATGGTAAATGGAATTTTCATCGACTGCAGCTTCCAAGTATCCGATCAAAAAATGGAGCACGTCCGATATAGAAGTCGATGAAAGATTTTACGAGCGCAGTTCGCCAGATATTACAATAATTTCGCGCCATGAAAAGTATTACATATTAAAAGAAAATTACTTCGGCGATGCGAAAGAAAAGATCGTATCATAAATCTTGACTGCCCTGAATAAGTCAATACTTTATTACGCGACTTACGGAAGTAATTTCCTCGCCTTAATAAAATATAGACTCGGTTTCTGCGTTACTTTGTAATAATCGTTAATGCTACCGCTAAGGAGTCGCGTAATAATTAAAATCTTACTTAAGTGAACTCCACGCAACAAACATATTATCTATTCGCAAATGTACATAAGACAATGCTAAAGACTTTCCACAGTTTTTTCTCTACAATCACGCCGACAGCTGGATCCATTTGTACAAGTCATCGGACGCTAATTACAATGTTCCAGCATTGTAAAGTCGATTAGAGGTATGACTTCGTGTTGCGACCGGCCCGCAACCATGACACGTAACAAGTGCACACGCGTTAAACAACGTCAAGAATATAATGAACTGTGACACAGATTGATGAATATAAAATATAGGAAACGGGGAAGAGTTGTGTATGTGTACACTGTGCCGCAAGGCGTACTATACCCTTCAAAAAGTTCTTATTCATATTCCTTGTACTTTAACTAAAAGCATCATTGGCTCGTGCTATTTAATAGTTTATTATTTCAGGTTTAACAAAAGGGTAATGGAATTCCTTATTTCATCAACATTTGTATGGAATATCACTAGCTCCTCTACCATATTTGTCGTAGGGTAAACTGCCCATATATGGTATCTTGTAAAGGAGAAGTCGCACTCTAGTCAGAAAATCCTCAAACAATAATTTACCATGTTCACTCAACAGTGTGCAGTGCAATCGCAACATTCTATAGATTTTACAGTTGTGTCTCCACGTGTTGAATATTTTTGTGGTTAGATTTTCGATTGTATCTTTTTCGAGGAAGGTAAGTGATGTTGAAATGTTTGAACATATCTGTAGTTTCAGTTTATTTATATTAATGTTTGCCAACTGTTGGTTTGGGCTGAAATTCATTTTCTCTTTGTCAGTAGCTGGTATTATCAGTCCACGTGGAGTTCCCAATATGGCACTAGCAAAGATTCCCTAATACGGGTACAGCTATTGACATTCTTGGTGTGGGTGCCGAATATGGCACTAGGTGTCATATTAGGGACTCGAGGTGTACCATATTAAGAACCCCTTTCGCTGGAACCTGCAAATGGCACACCACAAAAAAAGAAATATTTTTCCCAAGCTGTATTAATTTTTGAACAAACCTTACCCTAGAATCTTACGGAGAGGAAATGCATCTACAACTGGTAATTTTTTGGACGACAAAGAGCATTGTAAAACAATCAAAAAATGACATCAACAAAAAGTGGTTCATATATGACTCAAGGTATACCATATTAAGATCCCCTTTCGCTGGAACCTGCAAATGACACACCACAAAAAAAGAAATATTTTTCCCAAGCTGTATTAATTTTTTAACAAACCTTACCCCAGAATCTTACGGAGAGGAAATGCATCTACAACTGGTAATTTTTTGGACGAAAAGGAGCATTCTAAAATAATCAAAAAATGACATCAACAAAAAGTGGTTCATATTTGGGCACTTTACCCTATTTATATATGCCCAAATAATTTGTTCAGTAATCATTAGACAGCTTATGCATTTATGACAAAAATAAGTAGGTTCAATTTAAAACAGTAAAAGTATTAAAACTAAACCTTCCACTACCGGTCAAATAACCGGTTTTATATTTTTTATTTTATAATTATCGAAATTATCAAGTTGCTTACATGAAAATTGATTCCACAAATTTCTTTATCCAAGCATATAATTGTAATAAAAATTGTACAAAAACTAACCAAATAGCACCTTGTCACTTTTGTAAGCGAAAACATTTTAATCGCTTTTGTGCTCGGTAGCTTTAGTGTTAATAGAATTTAGAAATACTATTGTATTATTTCCAACCTATTAAACACATCAAGAAAGAAAATAAATTTATATTTCGTTCCAATTTGTTGCAATTCAGGTAGCAGATGTTTGTTTTTCATGAAAATCCGCTGTCTGATAAAATCATATTCACGATTTTAATGGAATATTTTCTGCCAGTGGTAGTACAAGCATCGTCGAAGTAGAACGTAGTGTATAGACAACAGCGAAAGTGTTGAACTTCGTAAACGGGTCGCGTAACCGGTGAATCTTCCCCTTTAACCAGTCGAAGGTTCGATTCCGCAACCGTCTTGAAGTCGGACGGCTAGCAGGTCTGTGTTTATCCGGATACATGGTTAATCACAGGTTAACCGTAAGGCCGCAACCCCTCCGTCTAATGGCACCTGAGCGGCGAGCCGTGCATTGTTACTGCGTTGCACATCGGAGTGTTTGATTAATCATTGGCTCAGCCCGTGTAATCCAGCTGTTAAAGCTGCGCCTGCAGGCCTTCGGCCGTGTTCTGAACACGATTCTACGTTCTCGCCGTGTACACGCACCTGCTTAGCCCTGTTCACCAGCCAAGTATCATATTACCGCGACTGTTCTAGACGCTTTTCTACTGACCCAGTCAACGGTCATTACCTATCGACCATACTTGCATGTCGACTGCCCTGGAAATCTCTTTTTGCGACGATAATTTTGCTCGCATCAGTAGTTTCTCTCCGCAAGAACTTCAGCCTGTACTTCATCCCCCTCCTATCCCCCGACTACAAGCCCTTCGCCATCAGGCGCATAACTTACTGTCAGACTTCGCAGCATCTCAGGATCATTAGAATCTTAATCCTAGTCTGTCTCGCTTATAGTGCAAGGGGTTAAGTTGGAAAAGTGGAGAATAGACAAAAATTAATAGAGAAAAAGTCGAAAAGTGTTTAATAATTTTTTAAAGCCTTTTATAAGCTTGCAGAAATAAGGGAGGGGATCTGAAAATAATGAAATCTTGATGATAATTTCATTGAAACGTTTCATCGAATGTCAGAGACTCCCCTCACCAGTCAAGGGTTAACGCCCTTCGCGGAGCGACCTCGCCATCGAGCGTCGGAAATCAGAGTTCTCTCAAGGTCCCTGTTGTCCGGTTGACGGACTTTCAGACTGTTTCGGAATTTAATAAGATTCGCAAGGCGTCGGTGTAGTGCGGCGAGCGGGGATCACGCGAAGATGCCCGGGAGCTTGCAAAAATTCTCGCTCCTCCGACTGCTCTTCACCCTCCATCTCTTGTTTTTCCTTTCCTCCGTATCCGCTTTTTTCTCCCTTCTTCCCTCTGCCTCCATTCTCCTTTCTGCCTCATAAATCCGTTTAAAAGCCGAGGATTTATGTCGTCGCACGGCCATGCGCGGCCCTGTGTGGGTTCGCGTTCCTCCTTGTACATGGGCCGACTGTTTCAGACGGTTTTCGTGAACAGTCTTAGGATCCGTGTCGCATTCTTCCGTCGACGTTTCTTGCGGCTTTCCTTCCCTACACCAGCCGGCCGGCCCGGCGAATTTTAGGGAATTCGTTCGTCGACGGACCGCGCAAGATTTACGCGGCAATTAAAATTTCGATTCTTTATCCTTGCGTTTTCCCTGTGGTCGACCTGCCGTGCATCGAGGAGTCGGTTCGCGATCCTCTCTGCACTATGTTATATCTAGACTTCGGATATTTATGCAAGATCAGGGATTATAACTATTATAACCAAAAAGAATGTCATGGAGTAACAAGTACCTATTTCGTAGATTAAAATCGTATTGGGTAAGTGCTATCGTTGAGAGAAATTCATTTCGATCACTTATAACTAGACTGCGGGTTTTGTGCATTTATGACAAAAATGGGTACGCACAATTTAAAACAGTGGAGGTGTTGACAAAATTTAAGGTCGCCAATGTACTAGTTTCACCTTAATGAGATAATTAAAAGAAGAATGAAGTTTTTTATTTGACTCCTGTGTCTTGCAATCAATGCAAACATTTTTTATTTTGCATAAAGATCCGCAGTCTACTTATAACAGTTATCAATGAGAGAAATTTATTTTGATTGTTCATAACAGTTATCGATGGGAGTAGTTTATTTCGGTCACTCATAACTAGACTGGGGATCTTTGTGCAAAATGAAAACGTTCTGCATTAATTGTGGGCAGCAGGAATTACATAAAAAATGAGTTCATCCCTTAACGACTTTTTTATATCAAAAGCAACAATACAACATTCTTGAATTTTTTTAATCTCTTACTGTTTTATATTTCACCCCACCAATTTTTGCATGAATGCTTAACAGTTATCGATGAGAGATATTTATTTCGATCGTTCATAACAGTTATCGATAAGAGAAATTTATTTCGATCGGTCATAACAGTTATTCGATGAGTCGCTCATAACTAGACTGCGGATCTTTATGCAAAATGAAAATGTTCTGCATTAATTGTGGGCAGCAGGAATTACATAAAAAATGAGTTCATCCCTTAACGACTTCTTTATATTAAAAGCAACAATACAACATTCTTGAATTTTTTTAATCTCTTACTATTTTATATTTCACCCCACCAATTTTTGCATAAATGCATAACAGTTATCAATGAAAGAAGTTCATTTTGATCGTTCGTAACAGTTATTGATGAAGGAAATTTGTAACAGTTATTATTGAATAGTACAACTTTCAAATGGTAGACAACCAATTATTTTATAAATTTGTTATTCGTAAAATTAATTGCTACAATCAAAATTGAATGTGTCAAACAAACAGGTTTTGTGTTGTTCTTATAGTCTGTTGATTAATCTTGTTGTACGAAACCTTCTCAATGGATTTCTCATCAATAATTGTTATGGACAAGTGAAAATAAATTTCTCTCATCGATAACAGTTATCGAGGAGGATCCAATTTTTTGGACACTAATAACTGTTATTTGTAATAAAAGAGTATAAAAATCGATGTTTTTCAATCATTATGTTCTTCGAATTTTTTCTTTATATTTTGTGTACATTACCTAAAATTTCAATAACAACCAACTTGTTATTAATGATTTTTATCGTAGCAAATTTTAGAATAACTGTTATTTTCGGTCCCTGTGCAACATAAACAGTTTGTGCATCAATTGTAAGATGCAGGAGCTAAATATAAATTTGTATTCTTCACTAATAATTTCAATGTGATGAAAATAATATATCAATACTCATATAATCTTTTAATATTTTCGTTGTTTTAAATTGCACTTGTTCATTTTTGTTATAAATGCATAAAATCCGGACTCTAGTTACATCATTATTCGAAATATTTTTACATTATTACAGTTTTTAGCATTATTACAATGCTTTTAAATAAGTCGCAGTAGAAGTACCTACAACATTGTTGAGACACTCTGTGTAACACAAAATAAACTCGCAGCATTAAATCAAATGGAAAACTGCAGCACGATTGGCGAATATAAACTACATCAGTGAAAACAGTAATGTAGCAGCAGTAGAGGTTAAACAATCATTCAGAATATCAATCAAAATATAATCTTCATCAGTGGAAAAAATAATTTAGCAGCAGTAAAGGTTAAAAAATCATAATAAAATATAAAACGGCGTGCGTTTGATAAACCGTCGGAACAGATTGACGATATTTACTTTAGGAAATTTTTTCTTGATTCCCTTCATATTCCAACGAGTGTATTGCGAGGTTGGTAAACACAGTTTACGGTTTCAGTTTGAAAAACGCGGCCTCTGTAAATGGATTATATCAATATTGCCAATCGGTTCTTACGCTGTACCGCACGAGCAAACCTTTCTGTTGTTGTTCCGTGTTTTTGTTGCGGCTTTTTAGTGGCGCATTTATGAGCCTACACGTTCATATAACATATTTTTCTGCGGACAATGTTTTACGAAAAAGCGTGGTGTATTCTGCGCACTACCTGTATTGTTCAATCGTTTCGAGCATGTGCGACATCGAACCAATTAAAATGAATAAACGTTTCGCTGGAAATATATTGTTATAGTAACGAATCAGTGGCTCGATTGCAACGGAAAAATTAGTGAACTAAGGTGAAGTGCCCTATGCCTGGACAGCATGTTTTTCTATTTTAAATTTTATCACTTTAAATAAACAAAAACAATTTCTTAAGAGTTTTAACATACAGTTCAGAGTTTGTAAAGTAATTTAAAATTAAAAAATCATTGTTTAGGTTAATATCTTAATTGTATTAACAAGAATAATTCAAACCTATAGTTGGACATATTAAATCCAATCTAAGCTAGTACCTGGACGGAAGTAAAACCTATATCGGGACAAATTCAATTTACGAGTTGATCGAGCGAACATAACCTAAAACGTTGGTTGGCGGCGCTGTTGCGCATGACGAATAGAAGATGCTTCGCGTAATATGTAGTATTCTTATCATAGATTATAGTATTGTATTATTTAACCAAATATATATTTATTTTCATTTACTGTTTTAATAAAACTCGTGGTAATACAACTTTTAAGGTTAGGTAGTAATACTGATAGATTTAAGATGTAATCATAAAGTATTATTAACGTCACAACCGGAATGCATTTTCTACATACGTTATTCAAGTTAATAGAAGACTAATTATACGTACATGTAGTTAAATAATTTGCAAACAATGCGTTGATTTTATTCACAAACACGTGTCCGGCTTCAGGCGTAAGCACATTGCGTATAAGCTTAGAGTGGGACAGCTACTGTCATCGCGTCCCAGTATGGAGTACTTATATTTGAAAACAGTCCTAATCTTGGACATCTAATATTTGGATTAATAATTATTATTTACGTTAAGTTTGATTGCCAATTTATTTTAAAATATCAATATTATTATGCGTGATAATTATTTTTTGTCTGAGGGCTTAAATTATATCTTTTTTTTCTAACAAAAATTCGAACTATAAATGCACATGATTCGCATGTAAATAGACTATTTTGTATACTGTTTTCAGATGAACTTTGAATTCATTTTTAAATTTCAATTGATGTCTTAATGAAATAATATTCACACCTACTTGTAGCTAAGGCCTCAGAATATATAATATAATTATTTAATCTCTTAATTACTGATTTTACTATGAAAATTCAATTGTCCAGATTTAGGTATCACTTTTGGACTGTTCAGACTTAGGGCACTTCACCTTAACGTCGAAGAGATATTGTACATCGAAGCTACGATTTTAAAACGAGGAGCGTGAGAGGGACGCGTCTTTTCATTCTGCGACAAAGAGCACATTCGCGGAAAGTCTCGGAGCTTTCAGCGCGTGATTCTTGAACCGTTCACGTCGTTAGTGGCAGGACCAGACAATCTCTTCGCGGCCACTCGTTGTCAGGGTTATTTTTATACGCGCCATTGTTTATGAACGAGGCGTGTGTTACATCGGCGACGCGACGCGGCCCTGCGAATCCGGAACGGAAATACCACCGTGAAAAAGTGTCGCGACGTCTGTCTCGACCGGGGCGTCTCGCGATGGTTAATTAATCCGACAGGATCTAGTGAACTGTTCAACATTTACGAGGTTCGGCAGCCGCGCTGCATGCATATTTCAGGGAACGTTTCAACGCGATGACGCTCACCTTGAGCGGCGCGCGCGCGCTGCTATCTGCTAGAAAGCCGGGAACCGGCAATTAAACGTATCACGTAATTTATAGCGAGAACACGCGCGCGTAAACGTGACTCCATTAAATCAAATTGTCCAATTAGTACAGCTTTGTTTGTAAAACGCAGAACGAGCGGCACGATTGATTTCGCCCCGCGCGCTCGCGAAGCTCGCGCGCCGCTGCAATTCACGGTTCGACCGTTCCGCGATATAAAGTACCGCCGCGATAATGCAATTACATGCGATGCACACGCGCTGCTCTGTTCCTCCGAGGAGAGTTCCGCCGATTCGACGAGTCGCCGCCATGCTGCCCGCTAAAATGAAAACGTGACTCGCGTTTCTTTATGCTGCGTCCCACAGTGTGTCGTTCAATGGGCCAAAATCAGAAAATCGAAGTGCAAGATCTGCATCAATGTCTATCCGAAAATGATCTTAACAAAACGTAGTGTCTAAATGCTACCTTCAATGTTAACCGAATAAATCTATTTGTTGTTCAAATTGAGGCTGAAACTTGAAGATCTGTATATTTTAACGCGATTTTATTAGCTCGCTTCTTGTCTGGCTGTTTGTCTATTTGTCTGTTCGGTATAAATTTTGCAATTGATTTCAAACTAACTTCCCGATGAGCTAGAGACTTGAAATCTTAAACATAGCTCAGAACTGGATGACAATATTTTAAAAAATTGTTAAAAAAGCCTATGGCGTTTAAGAGATATAAACTATTACATTTAACCGTTACACTTCTCCGCGCGACTCGGTAGTACGTGATCGCGTTCAGCGATCCCCACTCCGCGCGACAGCGCACCCTACTCCACTACACGTTCCCACTCTGACCCATCCCCACTCCACTGACCCGCTTCGCACCGAAGGAGCTCAGTGTGCGTTCGAGCTCCGTGTGGTGTTTATAAAGTTATTACGTATTATTACACCGAGATTCTCCGTCGAACTTTTATCTTTGACATTTTATCACGGCGTTTGTTTTCGATATGACGCCGGCGCAATACCGTCTAAAATTTAACACATGTCTCTGTTATAACCTCATCAAAATGTTTAAAGTCGAATGAAAAATTTCGCACACACAAGACTAAAAAGCGGAAAATGATTATTTAAAGAAAAATAAATTTGTAAAAGATACTACGTTTTTAAAACGGACTAAAAAGTATAAAATAATTTTTCCTAACCCCATACAGATTCATAACCTCGTACAGATAGTCCCGAAAATTTATGATACCAATGAAAATACTTGTAATAAATGTTAAATGCTTTCGGCGCGACGGTTCGATCGTTTATTACGAATTATAAAGCAATTTTGCTAATTGTCAAACAAAATCAACGTTTCGATCCTATTTTGGATCCTTTTCAATATTTATTTGAATCGCGTCTGTAAAGTAAATACTTGTAAGATTTAAAACGAAAAACATGGGGCGCATGCAATACATAATTGATGTATGAATAGTGCACCTAAATCACTAACAATTTTATTGCACTGCAAATGATATGAACTGCTGTGCGAGTTATCTCAACGGCAGCTACTCTCTACACTCCTTACTATACATATATTATCTTACGCCCCACGTTTTTCGTTTTAAATCTTACAAGTATTTTCTTAGCTATTAAAAATTCACAATCACAAATTTTCAGGACTATCTGTATGGGGCTAGGAAAAATTATTTTAACTTTTTGGTCCGTTTTAAAAACGTTGTATTTTTTAAAAATTTAATTTTTGTCTATCCGAAAATATACGTAACCAAACGTAGTTCCTAATAGTACCTTCAAAGTTAACTGAATAAATCAATTTGTTACTCAAATTGAGGCTGAAATTTTGCTGTCAAATTCAGTGCACTTATTCTGCTGTGATTTTAAAGAGGATGTCCGGTCAACTAGAACCACTACATTGCAAAGTATTTTTATATTCGGATTATAAATTCATTGACACGCTGTTCGTCCTCGCGTCTGACCATTCACTTGGCTATTCTACTGCGATTCTAAAGAGGATGTTCGACCATCTATTATTACCGGACTGCAGAGTGTTTTGTATTTGTATATTCGAGGTATGAATGCACTGACTCGCTGTTTGTCTTTGCGTCCGACTACATGCTTGGTTATTCCACTGTGATTCTAAAGAGGATGTTCGATCGACTACGCCAAGTAGATTACAAAGTGTTTTGTGCTTTATACTTTTTTTTATATTTGGATCATAAATTCATTGACACGTTGTTTGTCCTCGCGTCTGACCATTCCCTTGGCTATTCTACTGCGATTCTAAAGAGAATGTTCGACCATCTATTATTACCGGACTGCAGAGTGTTTTGTATTTGTATATTCGAGGTATGAATGCACTGACTCGCTGTTTGTCTGTGCGTCCGACTACATGCTTGGTTATTCCACTGTGATTCTAAAGAGGATGTTCGATCGACTAGAACCACTAGATTGCAAAGTATTTTTATATTCGGATTATAAATTCATTGACACGCTGTTTGTCCTCGCGTCTGACCATTCACTTGGCTATTCTACTGCGATTCTAAAGAGAATGTTCGGCCATCTATTATAACCGGATTGCAGAGTGTTTTGTATTTGTCTATTCGGGGTATGAATGCACTGACTCGCGGTTTGTCTTTGCGTCCGACTACATGCTTGGTTATTCCACTGTGATTCTAAAGAGGATGTTCGATCGACTACGCCAAGTAGATTACAAAGTGTTTTGTACTTTACGCTTTTTTTTATATTTGGATCATAAATTCATTGACACGCTGTTTGTCCTCGTGTCTGATCATTCACTTGGCTATTCTACTGCGATTCTAAAGAGGATCTTCGACCATCTATTATTACCGGACTGCAGAGTGTTTTGTATTTGTATATTCGAGGTATGAATGCACTGACTCGCTGTTTGTCTTTGCGTCCGACTACATGCTTGGTTATTCTACTGTGATTCTAAAGAGGATGTTCGATCGACTAGAACCACTAGATTGCAAAGTATTTTTATATTCGGATTATAAATTCATTGACACGCTGTTCGTCCTCGCGTCTGACCATTCACTTGGCTATTCTACTGCGATTCTAAAGAGAATGTTCGACCATCTATTATTACCGGACTGCAGAGTGTTTTGTATTTGTATATTCGAGGTATGAATGCACTGACTCGCTGTTTGTCTTTGCGTCCCACTACATGCTTGGTTATTCTACTGTGATTCTAAAGAGGATGTTCGATCGACTAGAACCACTAGATTGCAAAGTATTTTTATATTCGGATTATAAATTCATTGACACGCTGTTCGTCCTCGCGTCTGACCATTCACTTGGCTATTCTACTGCGACTCTAAAGAGGATGTTCGACCATCTATTATAACCGGATTGTAAAGTGTTTTATATTTGTCTATTCGGCGTATGAATGCACTGACTCGCAGTTTGTCTTTGCGTCTGACGATTCACTTGGCTATTCTACTGTGATTCTAAAGAAGATGTTCGACCAGCCAGTATAACTAGTCTTTTCTAAACTCTGGTCGCAATACAAATTTATTAACATCTATCAGATTAAAATGTGCTTTAAACAAGGGAAAAAATTGAATCTGTTATAACAGCATAACGACTGCGTTTTGAATACAACGAAATAAAGTTTTAAGAGCTAAATATGAAGAAATAATGCTGGCTATTTATTTTGGCAATTTTTATTTTACTATCTTCTCCTAATTACATGAACAAACTTTTTAAAGAATATTCTGTTTGTTAAGAGACCATAGTTCGTCGGATAAGTGCTCGAATGTTTCCAATTTAAGAAACTTGATTGGTGTTGGATGTTAATAAGCGAAAGAGTGTACATCTTTAAAGAGGAAGACAGGTAACATACCTTCAAGCTAGAATAACGATGAGAACAGGTAAATTGATAATGTCTGCTAGACAGCGTTACATTTACGCTGTTAGGGTTCTTCGTACCCACCTCTAAAAGCTTTATCCGGCCTGTGATCGCCGTTTCTCAAAACTTTTACTGCAGGAGACTCCTTTTGCGTCACGCTTGGTTGCCCCATGCCGTGGCACTTAATTAAAAAAAAACTCTTTTGCTATTACCCAGTGTCGGCACACGCTAAATTAAACACAGCTGTGTTCAACTAGTCTTGCTAATTACAAGCCACTGATTCGAAATACATACTCTTTCTAATTAACATATCGAGCTTGTTTCTTGAATAGAGTAAATTAATCAAAATCAACATACAAATCGTGATTCGATTAAATTTCAGTAGTGAAACTTCGAATTTTAGGATTATTAACATTATGAAGATTAATGTTGTTAATGTTATCGATCGTAAGATTGTTAAAACGGATAAAGTATTGGTGATTTCGGCGCAACGGTTCGATCAATTATACACGAAAAAGCAATTTTACTAGTTAATTTAAACTTTCAACGTTTCGATTCCTATGTGGATCCTTCTCAAGAAAGGAGAAAAAACTGCGTCTGAAAATATGAAAGATAGAAACAGTTTCTATATACTCAGATTACAACAAATATTTAAAATTCATTATTATATTACTCACTTGCTTTATGAAAAATTTTTAACATAGAAATTTGATTTTGTGACACATGCTGTTACTAGGTCGTTACACAGGTTACTGAGGCACAGACCACGAAACACAAGAAACAGAAACAATCAGTGATCAATAGATTCAATAGATCCAACATAACCAATCGATTATGAAGATTCTTGTATGAGAAATTATCGAACATTGCTGTAATCCCTCAGAGAACTATTGCGACCGATGAGACCCTACTTAGATTTATGGGGTCCCATGGAAGTCAACGATAGCATAGTAAGTTTTAAGCACTTTCTTTATTAAATTCGTAACTGTTTAAGAATAATATTTCCGATAGATTATGAAATTATAGGTATACATGTTGAATTAAATTATGCACTAGAGGACAACATAATTAATGTTAAAGGTAAAAAAAATAATTATTAGAAAAATCAGAGAATTTCCGATGGGATATTCATAAAAGTTTCGAATCTGCTCGACCAAGATTCGAATATACTTGCAAGTATTATTCCCGTTTACCAAAGTACTTGTAAAAGGTTCGAAACTGTCTGGCATAGGTTCGAGTATACTTAGGAGTACTGTTACTGTTTTTCGAAGTACTTATAGAGAGTTCGAATTCAATCAATCAAATAACAATTATTAATGATATCGGCGCTACGGTTCGATCGTTAAATACAAAAAAACAAAAAATTAACTAAGCAATTTTGCTAATTTTCAAGTAAATCGACGTTTCGGTCACTGATTTGGACCATTTTCAAGATTATATTGAATTGCGTCTGTAAGAGAAAATAAAAACAATTTATACATAATGATCACATTTAATCATATGAAGAGTTTCCAATAATAACCTTTGGTGTAAATTTTCTTCAGATTTAGCTTTGACAATGTCAAAGTGGTTGACAGAGAAGAAAATTTACTTGAAATCTCTTCATATGATTAAACACCATAGCGTAAATCTTAGGTATGAAACACCTTTGATACATGAATATTACGCAACATTGCTGTGTCAGTAATGTTATATAATGAATCTTTTCCAATACGAAAATATAATTTCCTTTATTTCCTTTACTGGTTAACCAAAGTAAATATATAACACATACAATGTTGTATGAAATTTGATTTCAGTTATAATTGAATGTCATTAAATTGTGTATTTACCATTATGGTATTTTCACTAGGTGATTTTAAAGACACATTATGATTTTTTGAAATTACCGCGGTGTATCGATCTATACAACCTAGATCTCTGCCAAGACGATCAGTGTCGTGAAAACACACGTGTTTTCACGAGTCTCACGATTTTCATATTATCATACTTAATCACACCTAAGCAAGTGAGTGAAAAATTGTGAAATTAAATTTGTTTCCCTTAGATTTAAACTTTTAATAGTTACTACTTTTGAAAATTGTATGTCATTATGTATAAATTGTTTTTATTTTCTCTTACAGACGCAATTCAATATAATCTTGAAAATGGTCCAAATCAGTGACCAAAACGTCGATTTACTTGAAAATTAGCAAAATTGCTTAGTTAATTTTTTGTTTTTTTGTATTTAACGATCGAACCGTAGCGCCGATATCATTAATAATTGTTATTAACAAGAATACGATCGATATAAATAAGTTTATCAATCAATGAAAGTTCGAATCTGTTTGCGAGGTACTTGATCCCACCCCAAAATATAACTATTTGTGGATTTAGAAGAAGTTTTACTATCTCGCCATGTTTCTATGCCCCATCTAATTTAATTGAGTCGTTGCATTTTTAAAGTACGTTTAGAAGGTCCACTTAAGGGGTAACAAAAATCGTATAAAATTTGAATAAACGCGACCTTATCGCTTTCGCAAGCCTGTATAGATCGGTCAGGTTTAGTGCTCGGTGGATCCAGTGTTAAAGGCCACCGTTCTGCCTGCGTGTGCGAAAACGGGAAAATGGCCACTTAAGCTTTGCAACGAACTACCGTTGTCGTGTTGGCGAACAAAACGATACCGTGGCGCAAAGTATCGAATACACGTGAATACAGAATATTCGGCGATAGTCTTAACAGCATTCGTGCACGCTCGTTTTCGAACCAAGCCCGTTACGAGTTCGACCGGATTGCACGCTCGAAAGCTTGCCCGTGCTTCCAAAGGTTTTCTTGCCTCACGCTTTTTCCCTTCATTATCTTTCCTTTCTTTTCCCTTCTGGTCAAAGCATGATAGATGTCTGGGGCTCGACAGCTAGAAGCGAACCCCGGCAAAAACCGTGTTTGTATTTAAAGAAAAAGCGAAGATTGATATACTGTCCAGTCAGCGGATAATCGTAACTGTTGATTCGGCACACACATTGATCGACGACGATGTAAACGTGAATAAAAATTTGGTGTTTACTGCAACGTGAACGTGTTGCGAGAGAAGCATGAAATGGTATTGTTTAAAAATGATTTTTTTCATTGGATTGTATTCTCTTCTGTAATGATTAAAAAGGGCGTACGTTTTACTGAAAACAGTTGAAGGCAATATTCGTTTCCATTCTATTTTATTCACACAAGTTGATTTTGCATATTTATTTTTGCAACGTCAACTGTTCACTTAACATGAGTCCATTATTTCATGAAATACGTTCAGCAGAGGTACGTAAACGCATTCAACGGGGAAAATCTAATTATTTTATAATATATTTAATAAATATTTGTTTCAATATCTTTCCTGTTAGTTGTCAATAAATATTTACAATTCTATAGTAATAAGTATGAACAATGGTAGACAAGAGACAGAAATAGTGTAAATATTCCTGTGGTTCCCTACACTGATTTATTTGAAAAGTTTAAAAAACAAACTAAAGATCGTACTTTCGAAGTCATCAAAAATCAAGGTCTCTCTAAGGGTAAAAAATTCTTTCAAAATTTTTTTACTGAAATCTCTGTACCCTGGTTCGCTCATTTAAAACTTGGGAGAAGCTTTATTGTTACGGTTAACAGAATGCGTGTCGATCATTATAACCTAGCTGCTTCACTAGCAAGTAGGTATTGTCAATGATAACCAGTGTATATTTAATCAGGACTGCGAAACCCTTGACCACATAATATGGCAATGCGTATTGTATAATTCACAGAGGCGCAAGTTAATAAATGCCCTTCTTAGTATGGGCCTTCAATCTCCTTTTAATGTAGATACACTCATAGCAAGGCCAAATATTGGAGCTTGCCTTAGTATTCATTCTTTTTTCAAAGATTGCAATGTACAGTAGCGGACAAAAATTTAAGACCGCTCTAAAGAAGACGATAACTTTTTTAATATTGTACTATACGATTTGAACTTTTTTGGGAAGCTAGAGCAATTAGTTTTCTAAAGGATGTGAAAAGAAATTTTCCCAACAATTGCAATTGATCGGAATTGTTGAGAAAATAGCCAAAGTTGAATTTTGAACTTTTTTATGTGGGCCTATATTGAAAATTTAAAAAATAGGTTTGTAGATCTGTGTAAATTTCGTCAAAATCGGTCGACCTTGCAATGAGCTACAAAGTTTAAAGATGGTAAAAATTGCAGATTTTTACGATTTATTGCCGAAAATCTTGAAAATCTGCAATTTTTACGTCATTGCAACGTCGACCAATTTTGACAAAATTTTTGTATCAAAAAACATCGATGACCTTGATAATTCCGAAAAAAATGACCTTCGGAAAAAATATTTTTGGCAGTATAATGGTTCCTTCAAACCATTCAAATAGTACACAAAATATTTTGTGTACCCCCACAATTGGAGGAAAATCTTGAAAATCTGCAATTTTTACGTCATTGCAACGTCGACCAATTTTGCCAAAATTTTCAGAATATGTTTAATTGACACAGATCTGCAAAACGTATTTTTTAAATTTTCGATATAGGCCCATATAAAAAAGTTAAAAATTCAATTTTTAGTATTTTTTCAACAATTCCGATCAATTGCAATTTTTGGAAAAATTTCTTTTCACATCCTTTAGTAAACTAATTGCTCTAGCTTCCCAAAAAAGTTCAAATCGTATAGTACAATATTAGAAAAGTTATCGTCTTCTCCAGAGCGGTCTTAAACCTTTGTCCGCTACTGTACATATTTAAGGTTAACGGACATCCACTTGTATTATTATTGTATTATTGCATTCACTTGTATTATTATTGTATTCTTATTGTATTATTACTGTATCCTATATTATTGTATTTACTTATACTATTCCTGTAAAGCGAAATAAACCCAGAAGCGTTTAAGGATGTTCTGGAGGTATATACTAAAAACGCAACGGAAATTTTTGAAAATTTGACAAGACATAATTCTTACTAAATTAATGCAATTACCAAAGTTTGGGTTCGATTCACCGCACCGTTTAAGAATTATATCAACTTAAAGTTTGCACATTTTAACACGTCTTCTTATGGAGAATTCATAAAATTCCACTTCAAACCCCATTTAAACCTTGAAAAAACGCAACTAGACTCTCTATTTTTTTTATATATAGTACAAATTATGTAATTAATCATGTTCAAAATTTATTAGGATTCACTAAACAGTTACAGAGCAGAAAATTATAAACTGTTACAAAACGTCAAATTTATCGTGTTGTCATCTCACCAGCATGGAAACGCGACAACTGTGTAGACCACTGAATATAGCTACAATCAGAGGGTACAATTATTCGCAAAAGTCACTTACAATTTTTTATAATATGAAGACAATTTGATTAAAAAATAAATGTAACATGAAATTCACTAATTAAACGAAAGCTTTTTAAATTAATCTATGTTTTTAATGCAAAATATACTCATGAATGCCTTTCATTGCCAATATATTGATGGATTTCGAATTTCTGGTACTTTTGTCTCCCATTGTACCTCCAGAACATCCTTAAAGTGATTACAAATAAAAAAAAAGAAACAGAATAATATTCGACAATCTTTGCTGTGATTTTTAAAGAAATGTTTGTTCGACTTCGGCGTCAACAAATATTTCTACGCACTCTCGAGTTTCGTTTATTACATTAGCCGAAGTGTTTCTAACGGAGCCAGGGAAAATGAGTCCGAGCACTCCGAGGTAACTTGAACGACAAATTCATCTTAGTTCTCGTTGAAATGATTGGCGAACGGTCCTGGAGGAGAGCTGCAGTGTCGAAAAAAAGCGGGACATCGTATTCCAGGATGGAACTTTTAAAAAACGATCGCACGGCAACGGGAGCTTTCAATGTCGGTGAATAGAAAGCTCCCAGGGAATTGACCTTTCCGGTATAAGCGCCGCATTGTCTGTCACGGCAGTCGCTCGCTATTGCTTCCAGATTCTCCGAAAGAGCCGGTGACGTCACCGGTTAGTTATGGCAAAGGCGAAACGTCGAAAGAAAAAGCTCTATCCCTCTCTCTCCCCCTTTCTCTCCCTTTCGCGAGTTGCTTCCATGAAAGGGAGCCGTTTCTCGTGCGCCGTTTCCTTTTTTCGAGACACTCTCCGTCGCGCAAGTCGCTGGGAAACAGTTAATTACGGCCGACAACATCGCTTTGTTACTCATTAACGAGGTGACGCGTCGCTACGTCATTGGAATGCAAACGAACGGCGATGCTCCTTCAAGATTTTGCCTCCCTCCCTCCCTCTTTACACTGAAAACACTTCCCTTATACCTTGCACAACTGCTTTTGTTCCGGACAAAAGCGTTTTCACATCAGAAGACCTCGCATTCCTCTGCAGCTGATATACCTACTCCTTTTCAGTGTTGGCGGAGCAACGCGTTCACAAAAGAAATGTCTTTTTCTCCCGTCTTCTTTTTTAATTTTAAACCGCACGCGTCGGCCGTAGGTGGATGCACGAGCCACGAAATAATGGGAGGCCCGTGTTCCGATCCGTCTACCGCGATTCTTCGGGATTTCGTGGCTGTGAACCGGATGAATCGCTACGCTGCACAGTGGAGAGTATTTGCCTCGAAAAATTAGCCAGAATACGATTTTTCAAATCTTGCGTAAGATGACGAATTTTTTCGTTGGCTGAGCTATTGGAGTACATAAACAACAGTGTAACCATTTTTTTGTAGACTGCGAATTTTTATGTGAAACGAAAATTATCTGCATCAATTGCACGGTATGGAAATAAACAATTGTCTCTTCTTTTAATAGTTTCGATAACCTGTCAATACACTGAACACTAAACCAGAGTTGGGCAAAAACGTTATTTAAATAAAAATTTCGAGTAAAGTGGGGTTTTTCCAAGTGGGTTTTGAACCCACATTATCCGAAATTTTTATTCGAATAAACCAGGGTTGGGCAAAAATGTTATTTAAGTAAAAATTTTGAATGAAGTGGGTTTTTCCAAGTGGGTTTTAAACCCACTTTATCTGAAATTTTTATTTGAATACACCAGAGTTGGGCAAAAATGTTATTTAAATAAAAATGTTGAATAAAGTGGGTTTTTCCAAGTGAGTTTTAAACCCACTTTATCCGAAATTTTTATTTGAATAAACCAAGGTTGGGCAAAAATATTATTTAAATAAAAATTTTGAATAAAGTGGGTTTTTCCAAGTGGGTTTTAAACCCACTTTATCCGAAATTTTTATTTGAATACACCAGGGTTGGGCAAAAATGTTATTTAAATAAAAATTTCGAGTAAAGTGGGGTTTTTCCAAGTGGGTTTTAAACCCACTTTATTCGAAATTTTTATTTGAATACACCAGAGTTGGGCAAAAATGTTATTTAAATAAAAATGTTGAATAAAGTGGGTTTGCCCAAGTGGGTTTTAAACCAACTTCATCCCAAATTTTTATTTGAATAAACCAAGGTTGGGCAAAAATGTTATTTTAATAAAAATTTTGAATAAAGTGGGTTTTTCCAAGTGAGTTTTAAACCCACTTTATTTTTATTTGAATACACCAGAGTTGGGCAAAAATGTTATTTAAATAAAAATGTTGAATAAAGTGGGTTTTTCCAAGTGAGTTTTAAACCCACTTTATCCGAAATTTTTATTTGAATACACTAGAGTTGGGCAAAAATGTTATTTAAATAAAAATTTCGAGTAAAGTGGGGTTTTTCCAAGTGGGCTTTAAACTCTCTTTATCCGAAATTTTTATTTGAATACACCAGAGTTGGGCAAAAATGTTATTTAAATAAAAATGTTGAATAAAGTGGGTTTTTCCAAGTGAGTTTTAAACCCACTTTATCCGAAATTTTTATTTGAATACACCAGGGTTGGGCAAAAATGTTTTTTAAATAAAAATTTTGAATAAAGTGGGTTTTTCCAAGTGGGTTTTAAATCCACTTTATCCGAAATTTTTATTTAAATAAACCAGATTTGGGCAAAAATGTTATTTAAATAAAAATAAATAAAAATTTTGAATAAAGTGGGTTTTTCCAAGTGGGTTTTAAATCCACTTTATCCGAAATTTTTATTTGAATAAACCAGAGTTGGGCAAAAATGTTATTTAAATCAAAATTTTTGATAAAGTGGGTTTGTCCAAGTGAGTTTTAAACCAACTTTATTCGAAATTTTTATTTGAATAAAATTTTTGCCCAGCTCTGCACTAAACCTACCAGGCATTGAAGCAAGTTCGTTCTGAACGCGCAGAGATTATGGTTCCGAGGCAGTTCAGCACTGAAAATCAAAATTACAATCTCTCTCGTCCACTTGCTCGATATCCACTGTCTACATCCACTTAATTATTTAATGAATATACTCCCGCGTGTGGTCAATATACTTCCAAATATTCCATTATGCAAATAAATAGGAGCGTAGCTCGTGACAACACGGATGATAAATATTTTCTCGTCAAACACTCACCACCGTGTGTTCAATTTGAAGGATCGAGTTGTGCTCTGTCTATCAAGTGTAAATTTGGTCTTTACGTGCGTACATACGTACGTATGTTCGAGCTCTGGACTGGATTTACAAAATCGAGGCAAATGTTGTACACGGTGATTGGTGGTGGTGATATTTCCTGGATGTCGCTACATTTAATCACGGAAATGGTGCAGGACAGATACGGATAGGAGCTTGTAGAATTAAATGGAGACAGTTTGCCATCGGTATTGATCGAGCAATCGAGCCAGTTATCGGGAAATCTTATTTACGAATACAACGTTCAACACCCTGTCGAATCATCAACTTTTCTGATCATGTAAACATTTATATTTTCTGGCCATATCTACCATATTTTTACATTTTTCCAATGTGTTTACTGTTTGAAACCTTAGCACTCGAATGGCGACTCTGAGATGCCACTAAAAGTTGCTGTACCAATATTCAAAATATTGTTTACGTTATTAAATATTTATAATTACTAAACATGTAGGTATTGTATGGAGTATCCTCATCAAATTTTAGAAATCATAGAGAATGGAAATATTACACTGTCCAACTTTCAACATTTTTTATGTTTCTTAATTACTGTTGGGTGGATCTTATAGAGTTTTTTGCGCCGATTCCGAATCTGTCCTTAATTTTTCTCCTAGACGTACAGTTTTTGAGAAACATGACATTGAAAAAAAACATATTTTTCAACTTTAAATAAATATTGTGATGTTATTATAAGAGATATTGAATTGCTCTTTACAGCAAAAGATTCTGCAGACTTTCCCGAATACAGTGATATCCAATATTAATACATTATGATATTTAAACATGTTTAAACGATCATTAAAGACGGAGAGACACCACTTTTGCACCAATTTTTGAGGACATTTTTAAATTTATCTGAGAAACTAAGGGTCCAGCGGAAAATCGAACTATACCACGCGATAGAGCAGACTTTTACCTTGAGAAACCACCCTTTCAAGTCTGGAACATCGACGTTTTTTTCGAACCAGAAAGCAAAATATCTAGACCACTATAATGGGCGTTCGCCGCGCCGCCGTATCCCGTGGAAAATGGTGTCTCTCCGTCTTTAATTATTGTTTAAACATGTTTAAACTATCACTGTATTCAATAAAGTGTACAGAATCTTTTGCTGTGAAGAACAATGCAATATCTTATATAATAACATCGTAATATTTGTTTGAAGTTGAAAAATATGTTTTTTTCAAAGCCATGTTTCTCAAAAGCTGCGCGTCTAGGAAAAAATGAAGGACAGATTCGAAATCAACGCAAAAAAACTCTATAAGAACCACCCAACAGTAATTGTGGAACAAATTTCATGACGGACAGTGTTATTATGGAAATATTCTTGGTTGCAAGAAATGTTTAATTTTCGAGTTAAAATATCTCCGAGTGCAAAGGGTTAACACTAAACCTACCACCACCGGTTAAATAACCGGTTCCAGATTTTTTATTTCGCAATTATCGAAATTATAAAGATGCTTTCGTGGTAAATGATTAAGTAAATATATTTAGTAGCGCAGATATTATAATATGAACAGCACAAAGTTCAAATAAATTTAATCTTGTTATTTTGACAAGACAACATGTACCGGCTACTTCTAAAGCTCGGTAGATGTAGTGTTAAGTTTTACCCATTCATTTTTATCGTAAATACATAAAATCTGTTTTCTAGTAATAAGTTAATAGATTCATACTCGCTGGCGTTACAGTGACCAATTTGGTTTTTACTATCCGAAGTCATTTCGTAATTAAACTACAAGTCTGCTGTAGAACTTGAACCTCGCAGAAATACGATAGCTCTGTGCTGTATCATTGGAAATCGCAAAAAACGGAGAAAGGTATGCGAAAGCAATATTCCGCGACTAAAAGTTTCGTACGACTCGGCAGATACGGAACGTAAAGTTGGTAATATTAGTGTAAGCTCGCACGTTGTTTCTTGCGCGCCGCGAGCGGGATTAATTAAAGCGTTTTTGCATGCGCCCGGCTTCACGTAACTGAGAGCAATCAACATCTCTCGCCGGTATCTAATTGATGTTCTTTCGCATCCCCTATTCCAAGGAAGTTCTTTCGATGCGAAATCAATGGACGAATTCTTTATAGAACAGGGAACCTAGTTTTTTCAAGCGGAGAGTCGCAAGTCGCAGCGGACGGCAAAATAGTTGCAATTCCAATCGTGATAAACAATCAGAAGGAAGCAATCGCGAACAATTGCAAGCACTAAATGTAATTTAACTGGTACACTCGATATTGCAACGATTATGGCGTGATGGCAACCATACGTCTGGATTTATACCGACAGTCGAGAGAATGTGTTGTATAATAAAGGAGAATGCTTCATAGACCATGGTCAAATGTAGAACAGGTGCCAATGGGACTAAATCCTGGTAATTTAGTAATGCGCTGTTACATTATAGTGAAATCCCGTCCGTATTGCTACCGCAAGCCTTCGTTAAGGCTTGTCATTAGCAGATTTAGTAAGTCATAGATCGATAATAGAGCTTTAAGCGCCGACTTCATTAAGCGTTCTATTTGTAATGGCGTACGAAGTGGCTTTTGGGCTATTCAAATACGTTTCTGTTAATCCTAAAAATATTCTTAAGATAAAGATGAAAAGTGTACTATAGCCGCTATAACCGGACAAACCGGACTAAAATAATTCTATGCACCACGTTCAAGATGCAGCTAAATATTTACGAAACTGTATTTTTTGCTCCTGCATCGCTAACGAAGTGTATAAATACGTTTGAAGCTTTAATTGTGAAGTCAAGTGCTCGAGTCTGCGATGTTGTTGAAATGCTACAAAGCTGCATTTGTATTGGTCATAAATTTTGCAATTCACCTATTCAAACTTGTAGTACCCACGGCTGGCTATACAGGGTGGTCCACCTAAATACGGCAAGCTAAATATCTCCTCCAATTGTGGGGGTACAAAAAATATTTTGTGTACTATTTGAGTGGTTTGAAGGAACCATTATATTGCAAATAATATTTTTTCCGAAGGTCATTTTTTTCGGAGTTATCAAGGTCATCGATGTTTTTTGATACATAACTACATTTTTATTTTATTGCATCGGGTAACTGATCGAAAAATACATTCAGATATGTATAATAACATGACCTTGAAAAATATTAAATACGTATTTCTTTGTTTCGGCTAAATACGCTTTTTAGGGGTAAAAAGCACTCCTCAACCTCTGGAGATGGAAACGTTTGTGGCTAATTATTTCTTAAAGAATTCATACTTTTTCTACTAATTTGAGCCTATTTTCCCATAACGTCTGATTTTTTTGGGGGGGGGGGGAAATAATGCAATAAATCAATTCTGAAGACAGATTTAGAGTCATCGCATAAAATTACTGATTATAGATACAGGATGCGCTGAAGGGTTGCTTATTATTTCCAAATTTAATTCACCTTGAAAATCGACCTCAAGAGCAAAATAAAAATGTTCTGCATTGATTGGAAGAAATAGAAACCAAATAGAATCTTATTTCCTCCTTTAATAATTTTAATAGATGAAAAATAATATATTGACGACTTCAAATTTTTTAAATTTTACTACAATTTTGGAATTTATCTATCCAGTTTTGCTGTAAATTTCATGAAGATCCGCAGTCTAATTATTGCTTTAAGATCCAGGTACGGGTGGAAAGTGCCAGCGGATTTTCGGTTCGGTGGCTTTAAATTTAAATTCGCTTGCAGTTGATCCGCCACGTCCTTGGGTAACTGTCATTGCAAATTATTAAATTTTAAAGGATGTTCTCTTTCGTAATGTCTCTTTTATTATTAATATTTTAATGTTTAATGTTATTTAACCCTTTCGGCCACGAATTATTTACTCCTGGAAAAAATCATGGCTTTGCTGAGCAGTTCTTCGAATTACACTATGATTTCTTTTATGTCCTTATATGAGGACGCCATGACCGAAAGAGTTAATGTTTTTAATATTATTTAACGTTAATATTTCTTCAACACAGATATTTTTTACTGCATATCAATCAATCAGCACTTTCATTTATATAACTAAAAAAATATGCCGATGAACTGCCGATGTTTAATTTTACGTTTTTGAGAATCCGAGCTCACGGCAAAATACGAAAATATTCGATCGTTATACGAGGAATGTGTTTTTTGGCGCAGTTCAGCGAAAAATGTATCGAGAATCGTGGACGAAGACCTGCGGGCCGCCGCGCCACACCGGATCTCGGCGGGCCGCAGAAATTATGCTGCTGGGCCAAATGCGACCCGCGAGCCGCGGGTTGCTCTTCATTGATCTAAACGATATTTTGAATAATGGTAGGATAAACTGTACTATTGCTGGCACTGCAGTAGTTATTGGCACTTCTGATTCAAACGGCAAATATTAAGAATTCCTGGTAGAGAAAATCATTTTTCTGTTGCTTCTTATTTATATTTCAAAGCAACGTTGTCAATTTTCATAACAGAGTTCCACGTACGACTGTTAGCAAATGTGCCAATGACGGTACTATTTGTCTTACAATTGTTATTTACTGAATATGTTTAATAATAAAAGATTTATGACTCGTAAAACTGTTCGACATTGCTGAAAAATCTCTATTAGCTTATAATAATAGCAAGTTAAGCTCGTTTAAACATTTCAAAAAATAGAAAGATTTTTATTACGATTTTGGCTCAGGGTGCTAAGGAGAAGTATGTTTTTCTATTTTAAATTTTATCACTTTAAATAAACAAAAACAATTTCTTAAGAGTTTTAACATACAGTTCAGAGTTTGTAAAGTAATTTAAAATAAAAAAATCATTGTTTAGGTTAATATTTTAATTGTATTAACAAGAATAATTCAAATCTATAGTTGGACATATTAAATCCAATCTAAGCTAGTACCTGGACAGAAGTAAAGCCTATATCGGGACAAATTCAATTTACGAGATGATCGAGCGAACATAACCTAAAACGTTGGTTGGCGGCGCTGTTGCGCATGACGAATAGAAGATGCTTTGCGTAACATGTAGTATTCTTATCATAGATTATAGTATTGTATTATTTAACCAAATATATATTTATTTTCATTTACTGTTTTAATAAAACTTGTCATAATACAATTTTTAAGGTTAGGTAGTAATACTGATAGATTTAAGATGTAAACATAAAGTATTATTAACGTCACAACCGGAATACATTTTCTACATACGTTATTCAAGTTAATAGAAGACTAATTATACGTACATGTAGTTAAATAATTTGCAAACAATGCGTTGATTTTATTCACAAACACGTGTCCGGCTTCAGGCGTAAGCACATTGCGTATAAGCTTAGAGTGGGACAGCTACTGTCATCGCGTCCCAGTATGGAGTACTTATATTTGAAAACAGTCCTAATCTTGGACATCTAATATTTGGATTAATAATTATTATTTACGTTAAGTTTGATTGCCAATTTATTTTAAAATATCAATATTATTATGCGTGATAATTATTTTTTGTCTGAGTGCTTAAATTATATCTTTCTTTCTAACAAAAGTTCGAACTATAAATGCACATGATTCGCATGTAAATAGACTATTTTGTATACTGTTTTCAGATGAACTTTGAATTCATTTTTAAATTTCAATTGATGTCTCAATGAAATAATATTCACAACTACTTGTAGCTAAGGCCTCAGAATATATAATATAATTATTTAATCTCTTAATTACTGATTTTACTATGAAAATTCAATTGTCCAGATTTAGGTATCACTTTTGGACTGTCCAGACTTAGGGCACTTCACCTTAATCATTGTATAGTTTACCCCAGACCTGGCCAACACGCGGCCCACGACGTTGAATTGTGCGGCCCGTGCGTCGGGCGCGTTTATATTTCTATCGAATCTTCTGTTTCTCGTTGTATTTATACAAAAAATATTAAATAAATGAAAATTAGCATATGTCAGTGTTATAATGCGTAAATGCGATTACGAACTCCAGTGCTATGTTTGATATCTTTGATATAATTCAGTGTAACAATGAAATGAAACGAATTTTTGCGTCCACATAAAAAATTAAGTGTTACAATACTTATATTACATCCAGGAGATATTCCAACGTAAGTAATTTGCGCAACGACTTGTAAGTGTTTTTGGATCCACATATGTTTATGAAACATTTTTTTCGAAGATGAAATTTACAAAGAGTTCATCGCGTGCTTCATTAGCTGATGCCAATTCAAAAGCCAGGTAAGATGTGCAACGTCGAACATAAATATAATATAATATAACAATAAAGTTTTATTCATTTTGTATTTGTATTACATTTTTTAAAAGCACGTTTACCCAAAGTGGCTCGTGAAAGCATTTGTGTTGGCCAGGCCTGGTTTACCCTATAGCAATTTTTAGTGGTGACTCTCTCTCTCTCTCTCTCTCTCTCTCTCTCTCTCTCTCTCTCTCTCTCTCTCTCTCTCTCTCTCTCTCTGAGCCACCACTCGAGTGTACCATGGGTTAATTTGGTAGTAAGAGAAATACATATAAATGTTGCAAAGCTGGTTTATCTGGAGAGGGGGAGCAGGTTTATCTCGTTTGAAGAATGATAGGGATCCCATGAATAACGTTATCGAACACTTTAGAGAAGTTCCCTCTTAAGAGTACTTACTGCTGTACAAAAGCAAACAGTTAGGCGGCAGACGTGCAGACGCGCGTGCATGTGCCTGCACAGGCATATACATATCGACGTAAGAAAGGTCTGAGGAAGTCCACGGGGAGTAACGACTCGTGACTACTTTTTGCATAGCGAATGCCTGAAGACGGTGGAGAGAGAGTAGCTGCAACGTGCACGACACGACGAGGGCTGCAGGGCCCACGAGAAGAGCTTATACAGGTATACTGCTATCCTTTCGAAAGACGACTATTTGCTTACATTTCGAGCCCTTCTTTTTCGTTCCCCGACGTCCGCCAGCCATCCACTGTCGGATCAATGCTGCTCCTACTCTACTGCCAGTAGAGTAGCTCTTCCAATCCACGGAGCTTTGGTGCGTTCCCCCATGCCAACTGCTGCCTTATTATTCGACGGTAATTAAAGAACAGATACCAACGCGACACAAATACCATCGGTATTTGCGTATTGTTGCAATTGAACGTTCTTTGACGACACTTTTCACAAAAATTTGGTAGCAACTTTAGTAGAAATGTGTCACTGGAAAGTTCTTCTCTCTCCGGAAAAAAATTGCGTCGACGCGTTCTATCGGCTGCAGCCAGTCGCAGAGTTAATTAACAATTTCACAAGCAAGAGCTGCAACATTTACGCGAAAACATCTGGAGAAAACGGTCCCGGATTTCAAACGTTATGAACGGCCCGCTCCGCGCCGACAACGCTTCGGCTCCAAGGACTTTTCAGTACGAACATTTCCTGAAAAGGAAAAAACTGCTGCAGCACCTCGTTCTATCCAGTCCCAAAAAATTGGTTAATCAAGCCCAAGTAAAAAAGCTTGTGGAAAGCGACTTTTACTGTTTTTTTCCGTGATTCGGACCGAATGCAATTTTTCCAAGATGATTATTACATATCCACTAGTGAACTACAGTGGCCGAAATTTTTGTAAAGTTATCTTCATTTTCAGTATTTTATTAATATCATTTTTGTTGATTTATCGTATCTGGTCTTGTGCCTTGTTGACACTCGGATAGAGGGATTGCCATTCTAGACCGCTATGTATACTATTTACGTTTGTTTTGATTCTTTTTTGTGTGGTGCAGAACACAAGTGAAAAAAATTGCAAATATTTTAGAAGTATTAGTTGTAGAACTCACATTGAAATCATGATCAATCATTTCAATGATTTCCTACTCATTTTTTTAAATCAAGATATAGTTTATAAAAATATTAATTTTGGGGATTAAAGTTATCAAAATTAATTTTCTTGAAATTTAAGCTAAAAAATTCATTTTATATTTAATTTAGAATATAATATGAATGTTTCATTTAAACTATTTGGCTAAGTTTATTTATTTTTATAATTATTTTTTAATTATAATTTTATTCATTATATTGACGATTTTTATACACGTAGAAAAAATTTTTTCTTACTATTAATTAGTTTGGAATTAATATTAATCTTTTATTTAGTTATAATTTTATTAATTGGGGTTGAATGCCGAGAGGAAAAGTACTAACAACTTATGGATAAAAAGTATTTCGATTCCCACTATGCGATTCTTATAGTCTTTTTCGCGTTGATTCCAAATCCATCCTTAATTTTTCTCCTAGACGTACAGTTTTTCAGAAAATTAACTTTTAAAAAAAGACACATTTTTCAACTTTGAACAAATATTGTGATGTTATTACAAAATATAACAGAATTGTTCTTTAAACATGTTTAAACAATTATAATGTATTAATATTGGATATCACTGTATCCGGGAAAGTCTACAGAATCTTTTGATGTAAAGAACAATTGAATATCTTTTATAATAACATCACAATATTTGTTCAAAGTTGAAAAATATGTTTTCTTTTAAGTCAATTTTCTCAAAAACTGTACGTCTAGGAGAAAAATTAAGGACAGATTCTAAATCAGCGCGAAAAACACTGTAAGAATCACATAGTGGGTATCGAAATACAAAAAAAAGTTGAAATTTGTTGGACCGTGTAATTATATCAATTTACGTGAAAATTACGGAAAAAATCATTTTATAGTTGATAATAAAATATTGTGAAATATTGTGAAAGAGTCAACATTCATTATTAACGAGGTCTGCTGCCAAGGAAAGGAAAAATACAGCAAAGGGTATAGCCGGATAAGCATGGGCCAGCGGCCCCTGCTCCGATTTTCCTGATTCCTGTCTTAAAACATCGTTTTATGTCTAAAAAAACATTGTGTAAACATTTCAAATGTCTACCCCCACCGATACGAGTGATATTGAGGTAAATTCCCCCGCACTTAAATGCAATTTGCTCTAAAACGAGAAAAGATATCAACATGGGATAAACGGCAAACAAAAGATATAGATACACTCTATATATCAGATTTTTTCAGAATTTTTTGCTAATTATTTATAGTTGAAAATAATTAATTAATTTTTTGGGAATTTTTTTAACTATCTTCCCTTAGGTTGACACCTACCAAAAAATTCTAAAATATTGCTATGATTCTAACCTATTTTATAAAAAAATCTCAGAAGTGTCCGTTTGGTGGAACAGTGTCACAAAAAATAAAGTATGCCGGCGAACGCTCGGTTTGATCAGTAACGACGCAGCGACCGATTCCCCTTGCGGCGGCTAGTGACGGGAACGAACGGGAAGTCGGCGCTTTTCTTGTTTTTTTCTTTTTTTTATATGTATTTATAAACTAAACGATTTTTATTGTCTAGAATATAATTGTTTAGACTTCTAACTGTAATCATGTATTAGAAGATTTAGTCGCATTTTTGCATGTATCAGCTTTTCCGTACAAGCGCCAACTTCCCGTTCGCTCCCGTCACTAGCCGCCGCAAGGGGAATCGGTCGCTGCGTCGTTACTGATCAAACCGAGCGTTCGCCGGCATACTTTATTTTTTTTGACACTGTTCCACCAAACGGAAACTTCTGCGATTTTTTTATAAAATAGGTTAGGATCATAGCAATATTTTAGAATTTTTTGGTAGGTGTCAACCTAGGGGAAGATAGTTAAAAAAATTCCCAAAAAATTAATTAATTATTTTTAACTATAAATAATTAGCAAAAAATTCTGAAAAAAAATCTGAAATATAGAGTGTATCTATATCTTTTGTTTGCCGTTTATCCCATGTTGATATCTTTTCTCGTTTTAGAGCAAATTGCATTTAAGTGCGGGGGAATTTACCTCAATATCACCCCTATCGGTGGGTGTAGACATTTGAAATTTTACACAATGTTTTTTTAGACATAAAACGATGTTTTAAGACAGGAATCAGGAAAATCGGAGCGCGGGCCGCTGGCCCATGCTTATCCGGCTATACCCTTTCAAGCTGAAATGCAGCTACCAGTAACAACAAGACATGTGCAACAACTTTTAAATTCTTCTGGACAAAAATGCAACGTAAACCAGGCCTTCAAGAAGTACATAAACAGACTAGAAAAAAGAGTGAAGTCGTTTGGTCCATTTAATTTTTCACCGCACAAATATAAAAATCGACCAGCGTGCGCCGTCGCCTTTTCGAGGGTTCCGTTACTTTTGGGTGGCAGTGTACGTTAAGTGCAATCTACGCGCGAATCATGTTATAACTGAGGAGTGCTCGGAGTGATTAAGAGATGCTTCTGATTCGTGCAATTTCATTGCTGGAGGTTCAAAGGTCCGTTAAGCCGGCATCGCGGGATAAACGTTCTCCTCCGCCCTCTTGAATTCGCTGTCCCTCTCGCCGTGGCGATTCCACTTTTCGCTCTTGCAGCTCTTCCCGGCTCCATCCGGGCCGACCCAGAATTCCAAGGAGCGTGATGGAGCTTGCGGAATTATTAATGGCATCCTCGGACGTACCGTTAATTGACTTGGATTTTATTATACTCGCGCTTCGACTCCAACGGAGGAGACGCGTCGCGAAGGAGGAGACCGATGTGATGGATCGTCCTCGTGGCAGAAGAGTTTTCCATGGGGCAAGTTCCGCTCCGTGGAACATTTTTGAAAGTCAGTCGTCCGTATCGGTCGCCATTCAAAGCCGGCCTGCCATAAGCCGCGCGCGCGGCGAGAAGACAAATAAAAACACCGAGAAACCACGTCGACCCCGAAGACGTGCACGCGATACTCCGGCTCGTCGTCCAATGATTAATCGCCTTCCTCGATGTTATAATTAGGCCGGCCTATCGACCGATTCCCCACGTGCAGAAAGGAAACGACGCGACGAGGGAGAGAAAAAATTCGCGTTCCGTTTCTTCGATTTATTAAGCCGCCTTTCTCGCGACGCGACGCGGCGCAGCGCACTTTTCACCGTCCCGAATGGATCACGCTAGGCGAACATTAAACACGATTAATTGGTGAAATCCGTCAAATGCAAACCTGTTGCACACCAGATTCGCCAGACGTTCGCTGCCGGCTGATCCTAACTTTATTATCGGCACGCCAATCGAATCGGTTGAAAGCTTTTCGTTCCCATTCTTTTACTTCAATTAGCGGCCGGATTAAACTCGAAAAAAGGAACGGAAAAGAGAGGATCTTCGGGATACCGGTGGGTCGATGGAACCGTTCGATTTTAATTAATTTAGAGACGTCGCCGTAAGAGTGGAATCGAAACTGTCGACTGTGATGTCAAAGGAGGACACGGCGATGAAAATATTACAGAAACTTCGGTAGAATCGAACGGCATCTGACAGGTTTCATTTTGGTGACGGTTCTTCGGCATTAATAAGAAATGTGTCTGTAAATGATTGGCACAGTTTCGTACAGTTTGAGCCGTGTCTCTCGAATTAGAAAACTCAAAATGATCGTCGAACAATTTTTGTCATGTGGTAGTCATTTTAATAATTCCACGATAGCACGTCTGTTTGTTCTCCGGCTGACCATGCACTTGGCTATTCTACTGTGATTCTAAAGAGGACGTTCAACCAATTATAACCGGATTGCAGACTGTTTTATATTTGTATATTCGGGGTATATGAATCAGTCTCGCCAGAATTAACCAAAACTTTTCGATTTTTCCTCTCCTTTTCCCTTCCACTATCCCATTCCAGCACCATGAGCATACTCCAGCATCCCCTACTAAGACCGTAGACTGGTCACGTACAGAGTTGTGCTAATTCAATTACATTGTAATTCAATTACATTGTATTTCAATTAATAATAATTCAATTACGTCGTAAATGAATTACTATATAATTCAAATACAACGTAATTCAATTACTAAGTATTTTAATGAGATTTGTAATTGAAATACAATATACTTGAAACACAATGTAATTGAAATACAATATAATTGAAACACAACGTAATTGAAATACAATATAATTGAAATGCAATTTATAATTGAATTACAGTATAATAGAAATACAATATACTTGAAATGCAATTTATAATTGAATTACAGTATAATTGAAATACAATATACTTGAAATACAATAGAATTGAAATGCAATTTATAATTGAATTACAGTATAATTGAAATACAATATACTTGAAATACAATATAATTGAAATGCAATTTATAATTGAATTACAGTATAATTGAAATACAATATACTTGAAATGCAATTTATAATTGAATTACAGTATAATTGAAATACAATATACTTGAAATACAATAGAATTGAAATGCAATTTATAATTGAATTACAGTATAATTCAAATACAATATACTTGAAATACAATATAATTGAAATGCAATGTATAACTGAATTACAGTATAATTGAAACACAATATACTTGAAATATAATATAATTGAAATACAATATAATTGAATTACAGTATAATTGAAATACAATATAATTGAAATACAATATAATTTAAATATAATATAATAAAAATACAGCTCTCCAAAATATAGTCCAGAACTTGGAAGAACTTGCGATATATTTTTATATTTTTCTTTCATATACAGTAACCGCGGGTTTACTGTCGAATAGCCGTGTTCTGTACGGACAGTATTCCCGCAGTGACATCATTTTTTTCACAATGTAACACCAATATTTAATCTTCTTTATTTTTCATTATTATTTTATGGAACTTTCGGCAACATATTCGTGGCATTTTTCTAATGCAGAATGGTACCAAACACGATATAATTTCAACTGTATTTAGTGGTGTAATCGATGATGAAAGTTTCGAACGCAACGAAGAAAAGCGTATTGGAAAGAAAGAGACGCGGTTGTCGAGTCAATGTGTTACAATGTATTTTATAATTGTGCTCCATAGCAATTACGAATTGCATTGTAATTTAATTGAAGATCTGAATTATAAATTACAACATAATTGAATTACAATTTAATTCAATTACTTTGTAACTATAATTCTGGAGTAATTCAATTGTAATTCTGCACAACTCTGGTCACGTATTAATCTGGTTATCAGAGAGGGGATAAACTGTATTCCCCTCGATTTCCTCGATTCTGGCGACACTGGTAAATGCACTGATTCGCTGTTTGTCCTCGCGTCTGACTATGCGCTAGGCTATGCTACTGTGATTCTAAAAATGTTCGATCAACCACTATAACTAGATTTTTCTAGACTATGGTCGCAATAAACGTTTATTAAGATCTGTCAGACCAATATGCACTTGAAACAAGGAAAAAATGGTATCTGTTATAACTGCATGGCAACTGTTTTATCATCTTTTCCATGAACATTTTACATGAACAAGCTTTTTAAAGAATGTATTCCTATTCCGTTTATTAACCTTCATCCGTCCCTCATTTCACAAACTGAATTTGTTCCTCGGTGCCAAATTGCCACAGTGATAAAGGATCAATAAAATAACCAGATAAACAGTTATTTTCCGATGGTCTTTTATTCAATTCGTTGAGTTAACATTTACATCTTAGGGGTTTCGGTTGTGTTTCGCATTAGAAACATTTAAATAAAAATACATTTTTTTAAAATACCACGTTTTTAGGACGGACTAAAAAGTATGAAATCATTTTTCCTAGCCCCATACACAGATTCCTAACCCCGTACAGATAGTCCTGAAAGTTCGTGATTGTGAATTTTTAATAGCTATGAAAATACTTGTAAGATATAAAACGAAAAACGTGGGGCGCAAGATAATGCATAGTAAAAAGTGTAGTGGGTCAGTGGGGATGGGACGGAGTGGGAACCGAGTAGGTACTACCGAGCGTCGCGCGGAGAGGTGTAACGGTTAAATTTTTAATAGTTTATATCTCCTAAACGGATAAGGTTTTTTAAAAATGTTTTTAAAAATATTGCATTGTCATCCAGTTCTGAGCTATGTATAAAATTTCAAGTCTCTAGCTCATCGGGAAGTTAGTTTAAAATCAATTGCAAAATTTATACCGAACAGACAGATAGATAGACAAGAAAGCAAGCTAATAAAAACGTAGTAAAATAAAAGACACGAAGTTTCGGAAAAATTTACCTACCAACAACAGAACAGTGTAACTTATTTCGGGAAAACTGTGACAAATTGATGCGAGGAACGGATGAGGGATAAGAGACCATAGTTCGTCGAATATGTGTTCGAACGTTTCCAATTTAAGAAACTTGATTGGTGTTGGATGTTGATGAGCGAAAGAGTGTACATCTTTAAAGGAAAGACAGGTGTCATACCTTTAAGCTAGAATGACGATGACAATAGTTAAATTGATAATGATAAGACAACGTACTGACAACATAACTAGACAACGTTACATTTTTACGCTGTTAGGGTTCTTGGTAGCCACCTCTGAAATCTTCTCTTCGTCGTATACACGAATGTCTCACTAACAGGCGTCGTGTAGCAATCATTTCGAAAATTTCGCGATAGAGTCGCGAGCAAGTTTCATATTACCCGGTATTTTATCTTTAACGATGGAAAGGTCATTCGCGATCGCCGTGTACTTTTATAAGTCCGAGAATTATGATAATCATGCTTCCAAGTCATCCTGTTAGCCAGAGAGGCAGGTACATTAAAAGACTCGTAAAACAGATAAGTATCTGTTAAACAAAATTTGCATAATAGTCCTCTGTAGAAGGGTTTTATTTACTGCAGCTGTGTTCCGCACTTAACGCGCACGGAACGCGACCGTGTCGCATACGGCGCGCAACAATGTGCGTGATAAATGCGAACTATGTCGCGCCACGGCGCGGCGATAGAAGAAACAACGAGGAAAAGAATACGCGGATATACGTAATGCATTATTGTAATTCCGGCCCCGTTTTTACCCCACCATATCGCTACGGGACTCTTTAATAACTCGATACTCGCTTTTCTCGCATTTCTCGCTGTCCACCATATTCGAGCTGCCCGCCTCCAAATGAAATAACGCGTTGAATTTCGACGACGAACTGTGCCCGGCAAAAAGACTGCTGTATTTGTCGAAGATTAAACACAGATATCGCGCGCAATTAAAGACAGCCAGCCAAATATTAGGTAACGGAAAAGATTTTTTTTTCTTAATTGTACAGGGACAAAATGTGGAGGATGCGGTCTTGTTTGACCAGAATGAAAGGAACGAATTGAAAGAATAGAATGACTGAAAAGAGTGAGACAGGATCGCAGAGTGATTGGAATGAGAGACAGAATGCAAGATTGAAGGAATGGATTTGAATGGAAGAGAAGTGGACTGTATAAATCAGGGGTGGCCAATCTTTTGCATACCATGCGCAAAATTTTTTCACATACGAGTTCAGGTGCGCCGTACAACTCGAGCACTTTTTCTACCCTCTTACGTTCGTTGTTGCGGTTGGAAAATAGGAATAGGGGTAGGATCCGCTTCGGTTAGGGGAGGAAAAGAGATAACTGAATCGCGCAACTAAATTAATTAACTTACGCCAGTTGAAAAGACATACGTTCATTGGAGTACTAATCTACAATAGTGAGAAATGATCGTTTGGACGATATGGCGATCACTGTCTTGGATACCGCAATACTCATCGTATAATTGTAAACTGTCAAAAAATTTCGACGAATTGATGAGTAAGAAGGCTGAATAATTTCACCTGAGTGCTCTCAGGTGTTGAAAATATGAAGATGGATTCAGTTATGGCGCCTACTTCAAAAGAATATGTATAGTCGCAAGGATCCAATGCGCCACTTGTAATCATCCAATGCGCCACATTTGGCGCATGCGCCACAGGTTGGCCACCCCTGGTATAAATGATATTGTGAGCACGAATGTATGGATCTATGTATAAATAACTATATTTTCACTATAAGAACAGATTGTCAATGATGTTACACTGTGTCGCGGAACTAATGTACAATGAGTAAATAAAGATAACTGTGGAAAGGCTTTGAGAGGAATCGCTTTGATTGACGTTAACCAGCTGATCGTTTGTCGCAGAGAGAGAGCCCGAGTCGACGGTTGTCACTCTCTTTTATTGTCTCGATCCTTCTGGAAGTTCGTCACGCACCGGTGGTTCCGGTTGAGCGTTCGCGAACATTCCAGAAGGATAGAGAATGGGAATAGACCAATCACGCAGCCGATCAGTTGCCCGCGTAAGCCTCGATGGCATACGATAACGCCCGCGGTTTCGGCGGGATCGCGCTAGTCTTGGCGGGGTCGCGCGGTGCCGGTGTAACAATATGGCGCTCGGGCGCGCCAATCTTGAACATTAATGAAAGCTTAAGGGGGCCGGCGCGGCCGTGCAAGAGTGTGCGGGCACACGCATACATCGCTAAATTCGCATATACGTATATGCAATTACAAGGTTTACGAGAATGCAAAATGACGCTGGAACATTGCAATGAGGAGTTTAGAAGTGGTCAATTGTGATTCCTAAAAGTCAGATATATAGTGCTACGGTGCCCAAAATGCATATTTTTACGTTATAGAGGAATAATTTGTAATATTCGGCAGACACCGCCTGTCACAAATAATAATACAGCACCTCGAGGTTTCGAAATTTTGCACTAGTAGCACCACTGTCTCGTTCCTAAGATGCACGTTACAAATGTTATAATAAAATACGGCTGAAATCTGCCGAATATTACAAATTATTCCTCTATAACGTAAAAATGTGCATTTTGGACACCGTAGCACTATATATTTGACTTTTAGGAATCACAATTGACCACTTCTAAACTCCTCATTGCAATGTTGAAGCGTCATTTTGCATTCTCGTAAACCTTGTAATTGCATATACGTATATGCGAATGTAGCGATGTATGCGTGTGCCCGCACACTCTTGCACGGCCGCGCCGCGCCGCACAGTGGGCTCGATTGAAAAAGTACGCGACATTTTTGAATAACTCCTAAACTACTGAAGATATTGCAATGAAATTTCAACTGAATATATACAAAAATCATTCCTTTTCAATGATTTTTAACTTAATATATTTCACATTTGTTTAACCGTTTTTATTAATTTAAAACAGCTTTATAAATTATTTATTCTATAATGTATTTAATATTTTCGCTATTTAATGCAAATAGATACAATGTTTAAGTTTTACATTCTTGAGAAAAATTTGTTAAGGCCGAAAATATTGAAAAATTGCAATTTTTACCACTTTTGATCGTTTATAATTCGTAAACTAATTAACCAATTTCAATGAAATTTTCAGAGCGTATATAATTTATAACAGTTGACAAAACACATTTTTTAAATTTTCGTTATTGGCCCAGCTAAAAAGTTGTAAAAATCAATGTTTAGTATTGTTTTTCACAATTTCGACCAAATGTATTTTTTCAACTTATTCATTAGACGTCATTTACTAAACTAATTCTTCTAGCCTTACAGAGAAATTGAAGTCGTTTGGTCCATTCATATAAACGTTATTCTGATTTAAAGTGTGTGGAATCAGTTATGCTCCTTACTGTTTTTGAAGTTCTAAAAATAAAATATAATTGATATATATTAACTTACTTGATGTATTATATTAAATAATATGAACAGAAAACGTATAAAACTCTAAATAATATCGGAATCACAGTACTGCTCAGGCTGATAGTTCTGCTCTGATTGACAATAATTCTGTTTCAATCCACAATTTGTGTCGACAAAACAAAACGTTTGAAAAGAAATTTCAAAAGATTTGAAGATCGATTTCGTAAACAATTACAATGTAACTTATGCACTGTCGAGAAGAATTCGTCAAACTCAACGCAGTCAAAATATCAGAGATGAAAGACTGACTTATTTACTGTAAAATATAAATTAATATTAAATAAAAATATAATATAAATATAAATATTCCACACAGTTCTGTCAGACTTTCAGAGGCTGCATAGTTGACGAATTCAGCGCGTAGCGCGCGTCCGAGTGCGGACAAGATAACGCGACGCGGATGTCTTCAGACAATAATATCTTGAAAAAGGACTCGAAGGAGGAAATCATTTTTGTCACATTACATAGAGGAAGGTTCACTGAAAAGATCCTTACTTGTTAAAAACTGGGATCTCCTGGGACCTGAAAGATCGTGCATGTCAAAGATACAAATTTTTAACGATTATTTTCATTTTGCTCATTATTCTTTTTAAATATGTTATATATCATAATTGTCATTGAGAACTATGATTTCTTACCAATAGTGTGCATTTTGATGTAGAAAAAAATTCAGGGGAAGAAGTTAATATCACAGTTATCAGGACACTTTAAGGGGGATCTATACCCAATGAAGTAACTAGAAAGGAACTAGAATCTTACTAGATTTTGGGTCGAAACATGGGTTTACGCGCGGCGATTTTTTGTCCTTATTTGAGCGGATTTTGGACTGGGTGAGGACTCATTCTATAGAGGAAGGTTAAATCCGGCGCGCTCTGCTATTGATTTAACGAGATTATGTTTATATCTAATAATATGAGTGCCCAAAGTAGAGAAAAAATCTAGAAAAATAACCGCAGATTTCAATGTATTTTCCTGTCTCAAAGAGATTTTTCTGACTGATATGATGAGCAGAGCGCGCCGTGATGAACCTTCCTCTATCAAATGAGCCTTTGTGTAGCTCAAAATATGCTCGTATAAGGACAAAAAATCGCCGCGCGTGATTTCATTCACATTAGCAGAGATTTCCCCATATTAGGTTCATGAAGACAGAGGTTATCTCTGATGTAGACTCAATCTAGAGCCAATTTCATTTCAGTTAGTTTACACGAGATGGTGCCTAGTCAGAAGGACTGTCAATCAGTGCTGCGATATTGTGCAACATTTCACTGCTGTCAATGTGGAATCATAGCAAAACTGACACAGACGAGGTACATATTCTCATCGGTGGCACTAATATTAGTGCGACCTGCCCTGTATAACGGCATTCGCGACGAGATGAATAGAATATGGAAATAGCAAGCAACTCCATCTCGTGTTCATTATGCAGTTGCGTGTTTATCAATGTTACCAAACTTTTTTTCTGCACAGAGGTTGATAACATTGATAAATACCCCAAAATCCGAGGGTATAGATCCCCCTTAAGAATGAACAACCAAATTATGTAGGGAAAATCGATATTCTTAAACTGTCTAACTTCATGCGTGTATCACAACTAGAACTGCTATTGTATTTGATTAATTTTATCATTGTCGTGGCCGCTGAACATTTAGAAATCGATATCAATTGAAAAAATATCAAAATTAGAAAGTTGATTTTTTCGCAAAATGTCGCGTACTTCTTCGATCGAGCCCACTGTGCGCCGGCCGCCTTTGACCGGATCGACAAGTACTCTGCGGCCCGACCAAAAACTTTGATACTGTTGCTGACAATTTACAACTGGAATTATTCGAAATGCAGTGTGATTCCGTATTGAAACTAAAATATATGGATGTTGGGATTCCTGATTTCTACAATTATTTATCTGCTGATCGATTTCCCAATATGTTATATGCAATTAAGCGTATTTCAGCTATGTGCGACCCACTATTTTTAACGTTAAAAATAATACAACTGAGAAATGGTCACGATTAACAGACCAGCGTGTGCAATCAATTCCAAAAATAATTACAGCTCAACAAATTCAAGCGAATTTTGAAAATTTGGTTACTGAAAACCGTTGCCAAGTTTCCTCGAAATAACAAAATTAAATAGTTTTATTCAAATAAAGTAAACTTGAAGAAAAACAACTTTTATACTTCATATGTATTTTTGCAATATTGTTCTGTTTGCACTATGTTATTTTGTATGTGTAACTGCAATGTTAATAAAAAAAATGTGTTTCTTCGTTATTTCGAGTCTGCTTGTTTGATAAATGAGTTTGACATGCCTACTATACATCAAAGTTAACATATGATTACCGGAAAAGTTTGTGCGGTTTTCTTCTCAGGTATGAATTGAAATCGAATTTAAATCGATAATTCGTACGTGTAATGCATAAAGTTAGCGATGAGATCAGAAGTTTACATATACAGGGTGACTCACAGAAAACAACACCTGAATTTCTCTGTTGGTGTGGAGTATGAACGAAAGTTTCAAAAGAGAAATGAAACCGTTCAAAGGGTCGTTCAAATTTAAGTCGATAATTCGTACGTGTAATGCATAAAGTTAACGGTCAGAACAGAAGGTTACATGTATAGGGTGAGTCACAGAAAACAATACCTGAACTTCTCTGTGGGTGTGAAGGATAAGCGAAAGTTTCAAAAGAGAAATGAAACCGTTCAAAGGCAGCAATATAATGATATTTGCAACATCAATTCGAACATCAAAAGTTCTGTAGAAAACACTCGTGTCGAGACAAGAAAAATTAGAATTTAATTTACGAGCTCGTCACGCGAAAGTTTCACATATCATTCAGTCTTTAGATATTCAATCAAGCAGCCTCCCCGAGGAGCACCGTATTCGAAAGTTGCAAAGTTCCGCGGTAAAAACAGATAATATTCACCAAGTTCGAAATCCCTGAGAGTTTGACTTTCCGCTGATACCGGTTTCGCGCCTCGCATTCATATTTTATCGCTGAGGCTGTGGAAGACGTTGGCGGACACCCTGTGTATTAGGCAGAGTTGGGCAAAAATTTTATTTAAATAAAAATTTCAAATAAAGTGGGTTTTCTTCCAAGTGCGTTTGAAGCCCACTTTATTCAACATTTTTATTTACATAAAATTTTTGCCCAACTCTGGTACTAGGTCGTTCAGAAAATTCGTAAAAATGGGTTTAGACAGTCCAACTAAATTTAAAATACAAATTTTCAAATAAAGAACAATAAAAAGGGTTATTCAACGAAGATTAAAGATTCATGGAAGTACATCAGACTACCATCTAATATACATAACATATAAAACATAGTTTAAGAGTAATTAAGAGCAATAAATGCAAAATTTAAAAATGTTCTTCTATTCGTGTAGAAACTATAATCAATTAAAAAAAGCTGCCCATATTAGGTAACTTTCCCGGAAGTTTTCGTCCGCCGAGATTACAATATTCCAATGCGGATGATGCTGTTTCCCTTTTAGCAATAATTTTTCCGGCGCGGCGTCTTGATGACAAAAAGAGAACCGGGAAGGATATTCATTAAAAGGTCGCCGTATATAAGAGTGTTCGTATACATATACATATAATCTTGTTCGCTCGGTTTTCCCGGCACGGCACGGCACGGTGTACCAGCGAGAAGCAAGGAGCAGTGGACGAAGAAGAACAACAACGTAGGAACGGGAACAAGAAGAACAACGGCGGTAACGTGGCGTCGTATTGAAAACTTTCGCGGAGGCGCGTCTCATTTTCAAATTACCGGCGCCGCTCCAAAGTACGAGGGAAAATGCACGGGACGGGGACACCGGAGGGCGAAGAGGGATAAGGCACATTTTAATCAAGCCCTTATTGAGTTGAGAACTCGAATATTATTGCGAGACCCGCGAGTTTCGCGAGACTGTGCCGCAATTCCACCTAGCGATGCCATCCGCGAAGCCCTTCGCGCTTTGTGCGCCACCCTGATAATACGAAATCGATATCTCGTACACGAAAAAATGCGATTAATGCTGCGTGACCCGCCGCGGAATCTTGACTGCTCGTTTTAAACGGGGATAGACAAAGCTGACAACCGATGGTCAATGTGTCGTTTAAAAGATTGTAGGAACGAAGGATAGTCGAGCTTGACTGGATCCTTGAGGATTTTCGAGTCCAAAATTTTTTACTGATTCGAAAGGTTACTCTATTGTGGTATTTCATATAAAGGGTATAGCCGGATAAGCATTCCTAATTCCTGTCTTAAAACATCGTTAGATAGTTAAAAAAATTCACAAAAAATTAATTAATTATTTTCAACTATAAATAATTAGCAAAAAATTCTGAAAAAATCTGATATATAGAGTGTATCTATATCTTTTGTTTGCCGTTTCTCCCACGTCGATATCTTTTGTCGTATTAGAGCAAATTGCATTTAAGTGCGGGGGAATTTACCTCAATATCACCACTATCGGTGGGGGTAGACATTTGAAATTTTGCACAATGTTTTTTTAGACATAAAACGATGTTTTAAGACAGGAATCGGGAAAATCGGAGCGAGGGCCGCTGGCCGCTTATCCGGCTATACTCTTTCAATTATCTCCCATTTTTTAACTTCTCGATGGCGCACGGTGGGCCAGAAACCGATCTTTTTAGATAAAAATCTGCCGGCAACTCAGTTTTTCATCGTTTCAATTGGAATTTTTTTAAAAATGTTCGTGAAGGACTATACTTTGATGACGTGCTGCGCGAAAATCGTTAACTGTCACAATCAAGAATCCTTATCTACAAAGCCCAATAACTCCGATACTTCATCCGCCCATACCATAAATTTGCATGTCCCAGCTGAGTTGCCGACACTTCTTAACCCTAAACCCTAAACCGCAAAATTTTAAACTGTAAATCTGGCCCTGAGAATTACCAATTGAATAGAATTACATTCGGCACTTATGAGACTTACCATTAATTTATTGATCCAGCAGTAGCGTTTTCGCTTCTTGAGAAAGGATTTCCTGGTGCTTGTCATCCTTTATTCTTAGAGAGCTTATAAGTGGATCGGATGATAATAACATGTGCCGTATAATATCTATATTTGTCTTATTGCGGCAACACATTCGGGAGTTTTCAGCTCGTGATTTCCTGAAGACTTTATTATTTGCCTCTTGTGGCTCTTCTGAGTACAAACCAATTGCCAGTTCAAATGTAACAAGTACTGAAGAAATTATTTTTCGATCGATCATTTTTTCAATTCAAATTTTAGGGTTATGTTTGCGGCGCACAGGTTCGATCATATAATACACAAAGATAGCAATTTTGTAGACATTTATCAACCGTTCGATTCGGGTGTGAATCATTTACGTTATAAAGACACGTTTGCTATAGAATGTTTTCTATAAGAGAAAAAGAAGGAAGGATGGTTGAACGACTTTCTCGCAAGTTACTAAAATGACATCAATTAGTATATTAATGTCCCTCCTCCAGACACTTGTGTCTAAGGCAGGACCCGCTAGATAGCCTTACTGATGAGTCCTCTAGCGGGTCTAGGACGAAACACACCACCACCATCCTTCCTTCTTTTTCTCTTATAGAAAACATTCTATAGCAAACGTGTCTTTATAACGTAAATGATTCACACCCGAATCGAACGGTTGATAAATGTCTACAAAATTGCTATCTTTGTGTATTATATGATCGAACCTGTGCGCCGTAGCAAGTACATTACGATTTTCGCGCAGCACGTCATCAAAGTATAGTCCTTCACGAACATTTTTTAAAAAATTCCAATTGAATCGATGAAAAACTGAGTTTAAAAAATTCCAATTGAATCGATGAAAAACTGAGTTGTCGGCAGATTTTTGTCCAAGAAGATCGGTTTCTGGCCCACTGTGCCGCGCGGCGCGGCTTTAACACTGCTTTTCTAAACGATATTTTACCACGTTTTTATTAGCTCGCTTTCGTGTTTGTCTGTTTGTTCGGTGCAAATTTTGCAATTGATTCTAAACTAACTTCCCGATGAGCTAGAGACTTGAAAATTTAAACATAGCTCAGAACTGGATGACAATGCAATATTTAAAAAAAATTTTTAAAAAGCCTTATGCATTTAGGAGATATAAACTATTAAAAATTTAACCGTTACACCTCCCCGCGCGACGCTCGGTAGTACCCACTCGGTTCCCACTCCGTCTTATCCCCACTCCGCTGACCCACTACACTCCTTACTATGCATTATCTTGCGTCCCACGTTTTTCGGCTCAAATCTAACAAGTATATTCATAGCTATTAAAAATTCACAATCACAAATATTCAGGACAATCTGTACGGGGCTAGGAATCTGTATGGGGCTAGAAAAAATTATTTTATACTTTTTAGTCCGTTTTTAAACGTGGCGTTTTTTAAAATTTTATTTTATACTTTATAGTCCGTTTTAAAAACGTGGTATTTTTAAAAAATTTATTTTTATTTAAATAATTATTTGAAGGTACTTCTCGCCGACATGTAAAACTTTCCATTGGTCCTAATAAACGTCCATTTTAATAATTCGCTACAAACCAAGTAATTGGACAATGACGTTGATATATCCTTGGTCAAAATAGACCCGGGCTATGTCGTCAAGTTAGAAGCATTCAGTTTGAACATACAGGGTGTCCCAGTTTTTTCCGGCCAAACTTTGCCAGTGTGTTCTACACGCAAAAGAAGAAAAATATGTTATATGAACATATGCTCTTAAATGTTTTATTAAGGAGTTATAACTAATAATACAAAATGATAATGAACTGGCATTTCGTCGACACAGCGTACGAACGTATTATGAATATCTCTGTTTGTGTTTACATAAAGTCTTATGTTTACTTGCTGAAGTAGTTGATATCGACATTTTTTATTAACGTTTTATTAACGAGTTAACATTTCAAAATGACGTCCGTTATTACGAATACAGGATTGGCATCTAACAAAAATTGACCCGTATTCATAATACGTTCGTACGCTGTGTCGACGAAATGCCAGTTCATTATCATTTTGTATTATTAGTTATAACTCCTTAATAAAACATTTAAGAGCATATGTTCATATAACATATTTTTCTTACTTTTGCGTGTAGAACACACTGGCAAAGTTTGGCCGGAAAAAACTGGGACACCCTGTATGTATGTGTGTAAAAATATTAACCCAGTGCAATATTTAGTAATAGGATGACAAACGAGGATGTGCCTACACTTTTCAACGATCTTCATTAGAACTCGCTGAAATAGGATATGCAGGGGGTACATTATATGTACTGTACATGATCTCTTTAATTATTATGCCGCGCGACCTGTTTATTTCCAACGACGTTAAATGTCTGTCAGAGACACGTTTGGTTGATTTTAGTATGCTACGAGCCGAGTTTAAACGTCACACGCTCCAAAAGATGAATATGTTCGTGTTTGGACGGCCGTGTTTAAACAGCGACCCGTCAACATATTAAAATCCTGTCAGGCCTATGAAATTAGAAGGGAAATTAAATTGCTCGGGTAATTCCATTAAAAAGTCGAATTTTTGGTAATGTCGGTACGGCAATGTGCGAACGATTGAGATCGAAATTTCGAGTACATATATCTATTCGAGATTGCGGATTCATTAGCATTCGTTTCAAATATTACAATCGCAATTCAACTGCGTTTAGTCTGGAGAAAGGTTTCCGAAGAATAATACTAAAATATTAATCAGTTTGAAATCGATTGAACACAATCTGTTTGTTACAAGAACTTTTACAGGTTTAACTATTTTAAAGAACAAAATTTTATCCGAATATTCAGCACTTTCCTATAAACCCTCATTTCAGAGTTAATTAATTGCACGCGACACAGGCTTTATTGCGAATGCACGAAATCATTCATATCTGAGGGATAAAAGCAATTCTCCAATCCAGAAATTTCATTCTAAACACTGAAGAGTACGTAATTTTTGTTTAATAATATTTTTGTTCCAAAGCTCATGGTTTTTGAAGTACATATTGATAAAAGGATACGCGAGAGCTATTTCCATCCAGCAGATATGAACGATAATGGGTAAAAAATTCGTATCGAATATATGTTGTATATAAATATCTAGCTATCGTATTGACAACTATGTGGCGTATAAATTTAATTAAAACTGGTTCGTTGTTTAAACGGGGACCTTTATAAATAACAACGAACCCTTTATATTTGATTAATCCACAATACATGTATTCCCGGACGACAAAAAATATTTACAAATGACCAATTTATCCAGGAACGACAGGAAAAGTATTGTTTAAAACTGTACCATTTATTCACATATTTTGTAAACATTTCTGAAGCGATTGCTCGTTCTGTTGCAGTTGTCACGTCCGGTGGTTCAGCCATCGTTAATAATTAAATATAATCAATGATGCATAACATATACCTTTTGAATTTCTATGCTTAATCTAATAATGTTGTACGACAAACGAAATATTAAATACTATTGTTAATAATCAATGTCGAACTATCGTATAATACACCACATTGCGTGCGATAGAATTAGGAAAACTCGTTTTTCATTTGAATCTTACTGAACGAAATAACTGCGTAGCGAAATTATTTAATTAAATGATAGAATCACTTTCAAATATAAATCGTGATCTAATATCCGCTGAAGATTGTCCATCGAGAATCAATGAGCAATAATTGTTCGTCGCCCCACGTGTGACGTAGATGTAATGCGATCTAGCCAGGGGAGTCATAGAGAAGAAAGCATAAGAAGAAATTGATCTAGGAGATGCGCATAAGAGGAGGGTGCGGAATGCAAGCGATTACGGATAATTGGTGACGAATTAATCACCTGACGAAAATTATAACAAAGAATTGATAGGCCTATAAAAGGGATGACTCCTCATTAGAAGCGCAGTCTGCAGTCAATAAGAGTCCTATCGATATACCAAGTAAACAGTCAAACAGTGCGACAATTGTCAAAATATCAGTTAGTTTTGTTATAAAGTTAACGATTCAAAAGGGAGTTTCCTGAAGAGTTACTTCAACAACAAGAACCTCCGAAGGGTTCATCAACTACCGGAATCATTCCGAAAGATTCACGACCATTACCAAAAAGAAGACTACTTAGAGGTAATTACTAACAAATTATAATAAGATTTCGATAATATTATGTATCCGAAATTTGGAGCTTAAAATATAGTTTTGTTTATTTGTATTCAAACATATAAAAATATCAAATCATTTATTAAAGAAACTACCCAACTTCGATTTCCACGTTCCATCGTTAAAATCACATAGAATATTAAGAAATCCTCGATTACCCGAACCGAAGCCGGTGAATGCAGGTAGGTTCAAAACTGCGTTATATCTCAATTCTAATCTTTCCAATCATTTCAATCTATTAAATTAAATTTCAATTTTAACTATTCAAATCTATAATACGTCCACCTTAGGATGTAACACAGTAATCATTCGCCGGCACAATGGGTTGTGTAAGGCCAGAGTTGGAAACAGTAACATGAAGTTCTACACGTGCGAGTAGAAATTACAAGGAATTACGAATAGAGATTTGTTCATCGGTGCGAGAAGACAGTTTATTTTCTCAACAGGCTTCAGCAGGGTAGCTCTGCTTAGACTGCTTGTTTCGTCGCGTTTCCTTTGGTCGTGGCCTCGGTCGGGCGATGCAATTCGTCTCAGACAGCAGATGTTTGCCTACGCTACTGTGCAGACGCTCGGTGCTCCTGTAGGAAATTCTTCTTTGCGATATTACTGAATATTGCCCGGGCGAAGGAAAAACGAGGAACACGCCGACAGGAACGATGAAGGCAGTGTTTCCCGCGCGCCCGCGAACAAGTCAACCGGATTATATTTTCGCGGAGCTTTCGTCGTTCGCGCTTCCAAATTACGTATCACCCCCCCTCCTCGGAACTTTTCGCGTCCCGGTCCCGGCCGTAAATTCGCGCGTTTTATTTTCGACTTTGCGAGCGAGCACGCGCGTCGAAAAACTCCTGCGAAAGATGAGAACCGTGAATCGATCGCGCTAAAGAGTCTCATAGCTTCTTCCGGCGAGCTCGTTACGCAGCGAAATGAAATCGCGCGCCGGCATCGCAAGGAAAAATAGAAAAACCCGCATCAACGTGCTTTCGTTGATTCGTTCGAGAGTCTAAGTCGACTCGGTCGACGGGAAGACAATACGTTTCTTCGTTCAAGGTATAGTCAACGCTGAACTCTGGATTTTCATGCGCAATGAAAATTGTGTACATCAATTACAAAATTAATAAGTCTCAAATAATACAATGAAATTCTAAAAGTTTGCCTGCTTTCACTATTTTGTGTTTCACAAGGCACGGGGATTGAAAGAATTTGAAATATAAAAGAACTTTATAAAACCACGCTTTTATTAAAATGCACTAAAAAGAAGAACGTAACTTTATTTCTGGTTCTCCATAAAATACCGAATCCAGTTAAATGATTAATAATATTGTTCCCCAAAATAAAATTACTAAGTCTCAAATAATACAATGAAATTCTAAAATTTTGCCTGCTATCATTATTTTGTGTTTCACAAGGCACGGGGATTGAAAGAATTTGAAATATAAAAGAACTTTATAAAACCACGCTTTTATTAAAATGCACTAAAAAGAAGAACGTAACTTTATTTCTGGTTCTCCATAAAATACCGAATCCAGTTAAATGATTAATAATATTGTTCTCCAAAATAAAATTACTAAGTCTCAAATAATACAATGAAATTCTAAAAGTTTGCCTGCTTTCACTATTTTGTGTTTCACAAGGCACGGGGATTGAAAGAATTTGAAATATAAAAGAACTTTATAAAACCACGCTTTTATTAAAATGCACTAAAAAGAAGAACGTAACTTTATTTCTGGTTTTCCATAAAATACCGAATCCAGTTAAATGATTAATAATATTGTTCCCCAAAATAAAATTACTAAGTCTCAAATAATACAATGAAATTCTAAAATTTTGCCTGCTATCATTATTTTGTGTTTCACAAGGCACGGGGATTGAAAGAATTTGAAATATAAAAAAACTTTATAAAACCACGCTTTTATTAAAATGCACTAAAAAGAAGAACGTAACTTTATTTCTGGTTCTCCATAAAATACCGAATCCAGTTAAATGATTAATAATATTGTTCTCCAAAATAAAATTACTAAGTCTCAAATAATACAATGAAATTCTAAAAGTTTGCCTGCTTTCACTATTTTGTGTTTCACAAGGCACGGGGATTGAAAGAATTTGAAATATAAAAGAACTTTATAAAACCACGCTTTTATTAAAATGCACTAAAAAGAAGAACGTAACTTTATTTCTGGTTCTCCATAAAATACCGAATCCAGTTAAATGATTAATAATATTGTTCCCCAAAATAAAATTACTAAGTCTCAAATAATACAATGAAATTCTAAAATTTTGCCTGCTATCATTATTTTGTGTTTCACAAGGCACGGGGATTGAAAGAATTTGAAATATAAAAAAACTTTATAAAACCACGCTTTTATTAAAATGCACTAAAAAGAAGAACGTAACTTTATTTCTGGTTCTCCATAAAATACCGAATCCAGTTAAATGATTAATAATATTGTTCTCCAAAATAAAATTACTAAGTCTCAAATAATACAATGAAATTCTAAAAGTTTGCCTGCTTTCACTATTTTGTGTTTCACAAGGCACGGGGATTGAAAGAATTTGAAATATAAAAGAACTTTATAAAACCACGCTTTTATTAAAATGCACTAAAAAGAAGAACGTAACTTTATTTCTGGTTTTCCATAAAATACCGAATCCAGTTAAATGATTAATAATATTGTTCCCCAAAATAAAATTACTAAGTCTCAAATAATACAATGAAATTCTAAAATTTTGCCTGCTATCATTATTTTGTGTTTCACAAGGCACGGGGATTGAAAGAATTTGAAATATAAAAAAACTTTATAAAACCACGCTTTTATTAAAATGCACTAAAAAGAAGAACGTAACTTTATTTCTGGTTCTCCATAAAATACCGAATCCAGTTAAATGATTAATAATATTGTTCTCCAAAATAAAATTACTAAGTCTCAAATAATACAATGAAATTCTAAAAGTTTGCCTGCTTTCACTATTTTGTGTTTCACAAGGCACGGGGATTGAAAGAATTTGAAATATAAAAGAACTTTATAAAACCACGCTTTTATTAAAATGCACTAAAAAGAAGAACGTAACTTTATTTCTGGTTTTCCATAAAATACCGAATCCAGTTAAATGATTAATAATATTGTTCCCCAAAATATAATTAGTGTCGGAATAGATAGGAAAATTTAATATATATTTAAATAAAATCATGATATAGTGACTATAAAAATAAAAGCGTGGAGCGCTAAACTATATCGACGTAATCTTCCTGGGCGCTCTACGCTTTTATTTATCACTAATATCATGATTTTATTTAAATTTATATTAAATTTTTCCATCCATTCCGACACTAGTTTTATAACAGAAGAAATTTTTAACTAATTGTTTAAAATTCTGGGAAAAAATATTATGAATCATTAACTGGATTTGGTACTTTATGAAGAACCAGGAAAAAAATTATTTTCTCCTTTTTAGTGCATTTTAATATAAGCGTGGTTTTTAAAAAGTATTTTTATATATTTTGTTGTCATCGGAAGCAAGTGCGTATGCAAGATTTCAGCAAGATTGAACAATGGAAAGAAGTGTAAAATTCGATTACAAGATTTGACGCATACAACAACACTGCAAGTTAATATAAGCGTGGTAAAAAAATATCCATTATTTTCTGCTCATTGAAGTCATTTGGCAATTTTGTTGACGAACCAACTGTCAAGAACCAATCGTGTTTTTTGGAATTATGTTTTAAAAGAAGATTTTCTCGTGGAATGTAGTCACTGCGGATCAAACCAATAGACTTCCGGTAAGCAATGTGTTAAGTAATCGCGCGTTGGATTATTCATCGCGAATCCTCTTACCAACTTGTTAAACGCAATCTAATTTTCGGGCTAGCGAATTAACAACGCGTGGAACCCGAACGCACTGACATACCTACACCACTGAAAGTTTGGAATCACTCTGCGCATTGACGGAGATAGAGATGTGCTTGTTAAGTCAACGAACCTACCAACCAATAATTTCATTAGCTTAGGGAATGCCCGCACAGTTTTCGCAGTTGCTCCAAAAATATTTGGCTTTCAGTTCTGTCGAAATTTGGGGTGCCTTATGGTTTTACTGAAAGTCTGTTAGTGACTGCAAATTCTTCTGTTCACAGTACTACCGTAAAAATGTATAGACATTCTTGGAAGAATAATAAAAAGAAAATTTCCGAAGATTTTCTGATAGAAATCAATATAAGAAATATGTTGTCTAGCCAAGTGAATAATACTTTATCGTACGAATAAAACAAAAATAATGTGTATCACTTTGAACTAATCAGGTCCTCGTTTTTAACGAAAATTGTTAGCAACAATATTTAAAATTTACTGAGCCAGGGACCATTTCCAAGTACAACAATTTACTTATTATTAGACTGCGGATCTTTATGCAAAATAAAAATTGTTTGCATTGATTGCAAGACACACAAAAGCGAAATAAAAATTTCTTTCTTCATTTAATTATCTAATTAAACTGAAACCAATACGCTGATGTCTTTAAATCTTTTTAATATGTCCACTGCTTTAAATGGTGTTGCCCCATTTTTGTCATAAATGCATAAAATCCGCAGTCTACTTATGATACTCACAAGTGGCGAAGAATATTGGAGATATTACTAAAGATAACTAATCTGTATAAAATGATATGGTAGAACATACATAAGAAATCCACCTACAGGCACAGCATCAACCAAGCCTAAACTGCACCTCGTTGCTAACGACCACAGCCATTAAAGCAACGTTAAATAAACAAATAAAAAAAAGATATTGGAGATAAAGAAGAACGTGACGTAACAATGCGAGCAAAGGGGAGCATCAGGCCGCAAGAGAACTTCATAGATGACGAGGAAAGTTGATACCTGATAGAGTAGGGCAATAATCTACTAATATTTTTTAAAAATGACTAATAGTCTTTTTGAATGTTAGTCATAGCAACATAGTCATTAGTCAAAACTTTTTGATTAGTTAGTGATAACTAATTAATAATATTAATGCATGTTAATCGCACAATAGTGACTGATAACTACAGATTGGTGACTGATCATCAACTACTAATTCACTAATAAGCAATAGCTAACGATTACTTAGACCTGTGACTAACAATTTGCCATTTAGTTATCACTAGACTGCGGATTTTATTCATTTATGATAACAATGGGCAAGTACAATTTAATACAGTGGACATCTTAAAAATATTTAAGGACATCAATGTATTAATTTCAGCTTAATAGAATGATTAAAAGAAGAATACAATTTTTGTTTGGCTCCTGTGTTCTACAATCAACGTGAACATTTTTTATGTTGCATAAAGATCCGCAGTCTAGTTATCACTAACTAATCAAAAAGTTTTTTATCACTAACATTCAAAAAGACTATTAGTCATTTTACCACGTTTTTATTAGCTCGCTTTCTTGTTTGTCTGTTTGTTCGGTGCAAATTTTGCAATTGATTTTAAACTAACTTCCCGATGAGCTAGAGACTTGAAATTTTAAACATAGCTCAGAACTGGATGACAATGCAATATTTAAAAAAAATTTTTAAAAAGCCTTATGCGTTTAGGAGATATAAACTATTAAAAATTTAACCGTTACACCTCCCCGCGCGACGCTCGGTAGTACCCACTCGGTTCCCACTCCGTCTTATCCCCACTCCGCTGACCCACTACACTCCTTATTATGCATTATCTTGCGTCCCACGTTTTTCGTTTTAAATCTTAAAGTATTTTCATAGCTATTCAAAATTCATAATCACAAATTTTCAGAACTATCTGTACGGGATTAGGAATCTGTATGGGGCTAGAAAAAATTATTTTATACTTTTTAGTCCGTTTTTAAACGTGGCGTTTTTTAAAAAATTTATTTTTATTTTATTTAAATATTAGTTGATTATTGCCCTACTCTGATACCTGTAACGATTCCTGAAATAGAGGAGTTGGTTTACGACGTCATAGATGGTGGGGGATCAGTATCTGACCAAAGGAAAATATTTGGTGGTGAATAGATTGTTGTGTCAAAAGAGAGAGAGAGAAAGAGCGAAAGAGGAGAGGGATAAAGAAGATCGTCGTCCTCTCGCAGGACTCCATTCCATGTCACATATTGTACGCGCCCACGCGAGCACGAGGACATCGAACGAGGCCGGGCTGTTAATTCATGAAGCTCGTATCGATCGCCAAGATTCGCATTCAACCGGGACACAAAGAAACAGAAGGGAAAGGGAACCGAAGGTTCAGAAAAAAGACGAAACAGCGGGCGGGGGAGAGGCAAAAATAAAAAGAAAAATAGAAACGAGGAACAGAGAAGCGGGTTACACGGTACAACGGTGGTCCGTCGATGTCGCACCTGTACAAAAGGGAACGGGCGATTTTTCAGGCAGATAAAAGTAGCGAGTAAAAAATCAACATCGCCATGGACCGCTCTCGGACGCATGGGAGCGAGGGATATCTGTGTGCCCGAGCCGACACAGGATTTACCCATTTCCTCCTTTCTCGAGCACCACGGAAAAAGCGCCGAGGGGGTGTAAGCGCAGAATGAATATTGTTTTGTTAGCTATACGCTTTGACGGAGCTGATACAATTTAACAGCTCCGTCGATCCTCGATACCGCAGTCGCTTCAATTTTTCTCCCTGCCATTCGAGTGTCGATGGTATAATGAACTTAAACGCGATTCCTTTGTGACTTCGGAACCGCTCCTCCCCGTCGAATCATTTTTAAACGACGTTATACTTCGCACTTTTGACCGCCGTGTATTATGTTTCTGCGCTCGCCGAAAATGAAACTGGAAATTACTCTTCTGTCCGCGACGTCGATAACGATCGACGGCGAGACATTTGACATTTTTTCTGGAAACGATCTGCGAGAAACATAAAACGGTATGTTCGAATCAATGATTCCGCGGGTCGGAGATAAATCGCGCAGCTACATTTCAGGGCTATCACAGCGGGGGCAGACCGTTTAAAAAATCGTGATAGTTAACGTTTCTTTAAATTGGAAACAGCAAGCTCCGCTTCGTTAACAACGACCATTAGAGGCACCGCGAGACGCACCGGCGAACGTGGAACGTTCCTCATTTTTACGAGCGAGCCGAACGTGTGTAGAAAAATGTGAGGATATAACGCCGCGTGCAAGAATTTCATAAAATTCACTGGGATCAGACATTCAGTGTTCGCCGAAAAGGCGAAACTTCCGGTGAGATCGACGAACTTCAAAAAATGTCGAGCCAAGTAGGTCATCGTATCTGACGCTGCGAAAAGTAGGATGCATCGGACAGCTCATTCGCTGTTAATGCACTAAAGGAATCCCTTTGTACGCCGGCCATTGTGTGTCGGCTTTGGGGAGTCCGCTTTTGTCTAAAAATTAGCGAAAGGCAGCGGTGCAGCTTCTGAAAGGCTGCCGTGCACGATTGCGGGGGCCGGGGGAGCAATAAAACGATTGTCGAGGGCGCCGTAATTCAAAACGTCAACACCCTGTCCGGAGGAACAAGGGTTTCTCTGCAGAAGCGATTGCAGTTGCCGGCATCTGCGACGATACAGACGCGATCGCACGGATGGCGAAAAAGCGTCGAATCACCACGGGATGGATCGCCGCCGGCACATTTCAAAGAATCGGTACATCCAGCTACAAGCCGGAATCACGGTATCCCGGAGAAAAGGCTAAGATTTCACCGGTGTCCCCCTCCCTGACCCCGCGGCTCGCCCTCTCTTACTTTCCGGCAATTCTATAAAACTACCACGTCCCCGGCCAGTATTTCATAACCCCGTAACAGTCTGCCAACCCTCATTGATTGAGCAGATACGAGTCCGGGGCTGGCGGCGGCAGAGAAATAACCTTCACAGTGGCCGACATCGAACTCCTCTGTGTACAAAAATACAGCCTTGTGTGTGTGTGTCTGGCCCTCTCGTTCTCTTTCCTTCTTTTCTCGTTCTCTCCTTTCGCCTGCTACATGTAGCCGACACATAACGTATACGTGAATAGGACAGCGTCGTCAGCGGAATTTCAAATTCCCTTAAAACGCCGGATCGTATCGTGGAACACTGGAAATTTTGTCAACGGACACACCTGTCTATATTCAAACGATACCGCGGGAAGATGCACGCACCTGTGAACAACGCGTATTACCACCGGCACGCTCGCAGAAAAACCTCCCGGCGATCTATTCCGTGGATTTTTTTTATCCCGTTACTCAAATTCGGGGCAGTTAGACACGTCGTCGATGCGATTTTCTGAACCGTGAACGTGGACACACACAGGAATTCGAAATAGTTTAATATGTTGTGTCATAGAATAGTTGAAAATACGTTCGACTGGATCTGTATTAGAATGGATTAGGTATAATTTAGTTAATAAAATTACTGTACCATTGTTCACAATATTATTTACATTATTAAATATGTTGATATCTAATCAGTTATTTATGCACAAGTGATATCGGCGCTACAGGTTCGATCAAAGATACAGAAATTAGCAATTTTGTAGAATTATAATTTCAACGTTTCGGTTCGGTTTTGAACCATCATCAAGAAAAGTCCGCGTCTGTGGAATTTAATAGATGTTCTATAATAATCTAACTAATGACTTCCAGTTTATAAATATGGTTAAACACATTAACATTGTTATGTGAAATTTCACACATAAAATGATTGCTAATTTTTCTACCAATTTTTGGTAATACATTGGTTGGAAGTTTGTTGATGAATATTTAAAATTTGAATTTCGCGCCAAACATTGATTTGGTGTCTCTTGATCCTTGACATCGGATTGGCTAGTTAGATCTACGATGTTTCTCTGTTTTTCCGCCTTGACTTTGTCACAACGGTTACAGTCTAGTACAGTTTAAACCTTCTTACTGACAAGTACCATTTCTTTTACGCTCTTCATTCTGTGTTTTTTCACAATTAGCAACTATGTATATTGCCTCTTGTCTAAACTATAAAATTTACTATGTTAATGAATAACAGTGTCTATTAAATTCCACAGACGCGGACTTTTCTTAATGACGGTTCAAAACCGAACCGAAACGTTGAAATTATAATTCTGCAAAATTACTAATTTCTGTATCTTTGATCGAACCTGTAGCGCCGATATCACTTGTGCATAAACAACAATTTACGATCGTTAAAACTCAAAATTACTAATCAGTTATGTATGAAGTATTACATCAATTTCATATCCATAAAGTGAACAAAATCATATACTATGTAATTATTTTATTATTACTAGACTGCGAATGTTTATGCAATTTTCAATTTTCGTAGACGAAATTTGAGAAAATGCAACAAAATAAGATCAATATTTTTGCAGATCAGGAATAAATAAAAATTGTATTAAATTCTGTCGAATTCTATATTCTACCCTTTTATGCAAAATTTCGGAAGCCATAAATGCATAAAGATCCGCGCAGTCTAATTATTACATTGGAATTTAGTTAAACAGCCTTCTACATTACCAATCATATTCGTATAATATGCATAAAGCATATATGCATAAAGATAGATCCGCGCAATTTAATTATTACATTGGAATTAATTTTCAAGATTAAAATAGCTCCGTCTGCAAAAGGGTTAAAAATGCTTCTATTAATTATATTCGTAATATCGATTCCCAAACGAATTACATGATTGCAGTCCATAATAATTCTCGAACTTAATGTTGTAGAATCTAAGTGTGAGCGTCGCGAGTGTGAGATCCATCAAAGTAAGTACATCAAGTAGCGAATAATACCGAAATCAATTCCGAGGGCGTTCCGACACTGCCGCAGAAGACAGAAAGGCGTTCCGGAGTTTTACGGGGGTGTAGGAAGAAGAGGATGCGGCTCTGGTATTTAACGGGTGCTCAGCTGCGTCTCTCTAATCAGCGTCTAAGGTATTTGCGGAGCTGGGTAACCGTCGGCGTACTAATTCGTCGGAACAGTATTACGAGGTTCCGAAACATCGCAATCGATAGGGACGTAGTCCCGATCTTCCGGGGCGACGCACGTTGCTACACCAAGACGGATACAGCACGGTATTTGTCTACTTATCTCGAGTAAACTCAGTCTACACCGTGTCAACGCGAGTCCTTGGTGGCGGGATCACAACGGATTTGAAGATGCAAATGCACCGGGGCTCGGTGCAGCGAGGGGCTCGCCTATACAGGGTGAGTCACCTAACGTTATCGTCTCAAATATCTTTGTTGTTTTCAAAGATACATTAAATGTCTTCAGGAAAAAGTTGAATAGTAAAATGGGGCTCATACCACACCAAAAAAATGTTTGTTTTTATGTCATTTTTTTTAGATATCAAGGTCACCTTCATTTTTTTAAACGGAACCACCCTTTTTTAAACATCTGCAATGATAGTCCTTTTCATTACGAATTCAGTGACTATAATTACTCAAGGTCATTCAAGGTCACAGACAGAAAATATCGTTATGAACTCCTGATGTAGCTATACGTGAAACGGATGTTTATCTACGCCAGGGGTATACAAAATCCCGTGCTCATGCAGTACGCTTTACATCGGCGAAACTGGGAGGAGTGTTAGCACTCGACTCAAGGAACACGAGCGACGGGCCAGGTTAGGCTACATTCAATCAGCTGTGGCTGAACACCAGATAACAACAGGAACACCATACTTTTCAATGAAGCCAAAGTTCTAGCCAGAACTAAGGGATATTTTCTCAGAAAACACCGGGAATCATTGGAAATTAAGAAACACCCTAACATCAACAGGGGTGCAGGTTACAACCTAAGTCCAATATGGCACACACTCTTCCCAGTTTTTTAATTGTTCGGCCGCCCAATTAAAAGTCTACTTTGATTGGTGCTCACTGAACCAGAACATGAGCAACCTCCACTATATAAGTGGAGCACAAATCAGGCACACACCAGTATCAGTGTGTCTTCCGACCCCCTGATGAAGCTAGCTGCAATGCTTGCGAAACGTTGGGAAATCTCTTCCTTTAGGACACGGCTTACACCCGAAAACCTCAACAGAAATAACTGTAAATAAATTACAATAACTTCCTATAAAATCGGGAAGTTAATAAATAAATTTTCAGGTACATACATTTCAACTTTGTCCTGAAGACATTTAATGTATCTTTGAAAACAACAAAGACATTTGTGAAAACTAAAGCAGGTGAGACGAGATGCGTCTCGAAAGAAATTGAGGAGTAGAAGAGAGGATAAGATAAGGACCCAAAGAATGTAGAAAGTTTAACGATAAGCTAATATAATATAAAAACCACAGGAAAAGATACAGCGTTGAAACGAAGACAATGATGATCAGATGATCGAGATAGACAATATCAGAGATCTGATATGAAATGCGTGTGACTATAAAGAGCGAATGCTACGGTTAAGTAATTAAATCGCTTGAACGCGAAATGCTGCTCTATTTATACTTTGGTGGGCCATCGGGTTCAGAAGGATGACGGAGTGGGGACTTTGAAATTAGGTGTGTAGGATCGCACAAACGTTTGCTAGGGCAACGACCTAACAAACGATGCTGCTCGGGAGACAAAGGAATTAAGGTAATGGATTTGACATAAGGAAAGGATACGATGGCTCACGCGAAAATAAATAGCGAGTTCGATGAACTACCGATACGGCGAGGTTTACAAATTCGGTCGATTACCTCGTCGGTTGTCATCGAGCTCGAGCAGCTGATATTGTCGGAGAGGCAAAAACTATCGCGCGCTACAGTTCTTATGCCTCGCCGACGTCTCTACTATGAATTGTCAACATTGCGGGTTAACGCCCGGAATCAGAGCGCATCTTGTAGGTTTTTAAACACATTTGAGGAGATAACATTAGGTGACTCACCCTGTATCTCCATGCGTGTCCTCTCTCTCTTTCTCTCTCTCTCTCTCTCTCTCTCTCTCTCTCTCTCTCTCTCTCTCTCTTCCTCTCTCCCTCTCGACAGAGCACCACTGTGTACCCGGGTGGCCGGCAGAGACGACCCGGTCATGATACCCGCAAGCCGGTATCTCCCCTTTAAACGATGAAGCACACCTACTCGAGCGTCCGACGCAGACGTGAAGCGCACAAGACACAGATGGAAAGGAAGCACTGACGAACACGGACGCAAAAGAGAAACTGCGAACGGATATGTCATTCTCGCGTCGACATACCTGCCGGCTAGTTTTTTATTAGCCTGCCGCGCCGTGTCGTCGTTAATTACGGAGCTTACAGGAGGCAAAGCCTCTGACCACTTCAAAAGACGTAAATACAGGCGCACTCGCCAGCGTTCGCCTTAAGGTACATGTCGACTAGTAAATGTTCACCGTACACGAAATCATCAATGCATTCTTTATCTTTTGGAATGAAGAAAACGTGATGATTTGTTTAATAAGCATTCAACTTCATTTTAGCACTATTTGATCGAGATACAAGTCTTGATTCAATTATATGATATGTTCGTTGTATCTAATAAAACATTTTCACGACAAAGATCATCGTTCTTTCATAAGCCGAATGCATTTTGTATTATTCAAATCGGACTACTAAATTTTAAAGTACCACGCTCACAGTTTCACGAACGTTTCGATGAAAGTGCGCCCGAAGTTTTTCGTAGATTTATTGTCGCGATAACAATGAAATATTCTTGCGCACGTTCGATCGACAATTCCTGGTCCATAAAGCAGTGCGTCCTCTGAACATCTTCTCGTGTTTTGATTTTCGGAATTTATTGGAGGTACTGGACGTTTTAAAGGCGAACGCTTCGACCAGTTGACCCGGTTTTCGTTCTTTCGTGGAACGTATGAAAGGAACCGTAACCCAATCGTTATGTTCATAATTTTGATCAGACTCGAAAAGAGTTTGAACGTTAAAAGAATTAATCGTAAATTGAGTGGAAACGTCGAATAAGCTAAATATTATTCTTCCCATTTAGCGTGCAGCTATTTCGATTTCAAAACTTCGCATTCCATGCGCCACGTCTTCCCGATCGTCGATTAATCGAAAGTTTTACGCAGCGTGTCCAAATTTTCATAATTAGAAAATAAGATGCAGCGTACTGCGCACGCATGTTTAGGGAGGTCCGCGAAAGTTTGTGCGTAAAAAAGTGGAATAGTCCGAAGAAAAGGGAATACTCCCTTAAATCCCGGGATTACCAGCCATTTACCTTCTCGTTCGAGGAAGTATCGTTACGGTGGAACGATACGCGGTCGCTTTTATGTGCCGGCCGAACAACTTATCGAGCATCTCTTTAAAGTTCTCGCAGGAATCGATGAATTTTACGCGCGATTCGAATTCGTTCGGCTTCGAGGTTCCCCGTTTCAGCGTAATCGATGCCATTGGCGAAGTTTATGAAATCCTCGTGGCTCGCCGGGGTACCAGACCGATTATCCGTTGGGAACTAAAAGGGAATAAAAGCGGGGCGTGCGTTAGACGAGCTATCGCCGGATTTCATTCGACGCCGAGAGATGTAATTTATTTCGAAACCGCATAATGCCCGGACGACGACACCACGCCGCGTGCCGGAGCGACGTGCACGTTTGAAAAATACACGGGAAAAGTATAACGGATAAAATGACGCTTCGCAATAACCACCGGCGCAGAAACAGCTGTGCGAAAGGTAAGAGGATAACAGAGTAAAACACTCAGTCTACCATAGAGCTTTATACACTCGGTAGCGCGAAAGTCAAACCGTAAGCTTTCGAGAGAAACAGGAAGGACGGAGAGTTTATTGTTCCGTAGGTTTTTCCCGGGCTTAAAGTCCAAACATTCCCAGAAGCGACTTTGTTGAGTTGTCTTAAGCGTCCGCAAATTCGTGGACCGCTCTCATAGGAAAAGCATTAACGACCTCGCAAAAGGAAAATCGCTGGAAATATAAAATATTTATCATGAGAGAAATACAAACGGATTGCACCGCGGGAATAAAGCGCCATGTAATTCTGAATAGATATTTTCCTTCGCATTGTCACCGCGAATTCCAAAATGTCCAAGAAAACATCAATTCGCAGTTCGCAATACAAGGTGTTCCACCATTTTTCTTACAAGGCGACTAGGCGACATCTCCGCTATTGCTTATGCTACGCCAAATGTCAAAAGGAAATCATTTTCTCCTCACAAATTTTGTTCGGTCGCTTCATGTCGGAAAAGAACATTGTGTCACATGGACTTAAAATATTTCCTCCGCGTTTCTAAAAAGTAAGAACGACGCACAGTGTGGCCGATCGCCAATCTAGCTGTTCAAAAGTCCCAAAATGAAAATTGGGTTTCGCCCCCCAACGCTTGTGAAGCGTTCAATTATGTGTTTGAGAGCTCGAAACATAACAAATATTTGGCTAAAGTTGAACTTGTTTTAAGTAAACAATGAAGCACCTGCTAAACCTCCCGGAAGATAAAGGGTCAGTATCAGAAATCTTTACTTTTAGTAGTGTTCTCTTAAACGTTGAGTAATAAAACCTTTCTCACCAGCTATGGAGTACATAAAGGAGCGTAAGTATTATATTATATTACCATCCATTATTGTATTTAGTGAAGTAATTTCTTTGATAAGTACAGTCATTTACAAGCTTTAAAAACGTGTAACTTGCTAGGAACCTATTATAACCTCAAAAGCATGGTTGCTCATCCTTTGTGGAATATTTCCTTATTAGGTTTTACCAGTTTCATATTCATATACAGTGAACCGAATTAATATTCGGATGTTCTAACAGAGACGATAACTTTTTTAGTATTGTACTACACGATTTGAACTTTTTTTAGGAAGCTAGAACAGTTACTATACTGCAGGATGTGAAAAGAAATTTCGTCCGAATATTAATTCGGTTCACTGTACGTCCATCTTTGACAATAAGGAATTTTCCCAATTTGTATGTCAAAGAACATATAATGACCGTAATGTCTACATTTCCTGTTTTTATAATTATAGTTTCCTTTATAATAATAAAGTTATTAAGATTTCGTTGTTAAATAAAGTTATGAAAGTGTCGTGTAAACAGTGTCTTGGTGGCGCTGGTTGGGGACAGAGTTGGGCAAACACTAGTCACAAAAATGATTATTGACTAATAATTTCATAAGTTCTACAAAAGTGACTAATAATTAATGACTAATTAAATACTTGAGCGTAACTATGACTTATGACTATATAAGTATTTAAGCGTAATAACTAATGAATAATGACTAAATTTTTATTAAGGATGAATATTGACTACTGATTATAATGGCATAACTAATGACTAAATACGTAATCAGAATTCACTATGATTAATGACTAAAAATGGTTATAAGTTAAAATAAGGTATAATAATGACAAAAAAATGTCATATTATACATATTAACATATTAACATATATACATATTAATGTATGTTAATCGCACAATAGTGACTGATGACTAAAGATGGATGACTGATCATTTAAACTAACTAATGATTAATCATGACTAATAAGCAATAACTAACGGTTACTTAGAGTTGTGACTAACTAGTGCCATGTAGTTATGACTAACTAATCAAAAAGTTTTAACTAACTTTTTAACTTCCCGATTTTATAGGGAAGTTATTGTAATGACCCCGAAAATCGAAAATCGATTTTTTAGCAGATCTTCACGTTTCATGGTCATTGCAGTCATTTTAGACTATTTTCCGCAAAATGTTCGTATGTGTGTGTGTGTGTGTGTGCGTATGTCCGTTTCTATGTAATCAAATTTTTCGTTAACGTTTTCAGAAAAAGTAACAACGCGATCAGGATGATGAATGATGCAATCGATGTGCCCCGTCGTAACTTAGAGCTGATTAAATTTTGGTCCATATTGGTCAAGTAGTTTTTTAGATTTTTAGTTTTTTTTCGAAAAGAGTTGATTCTACAATGCAATTTATAAGGGAGGACGAAAATTTTCCACCAAAGAACCAAACGCAATTACATAAAAAAAATTTTTTTCTTAATTTATTTTTTAGATTTAAAAAATTTTTTTTTTTAACTGTTGCTAATGTTACCGCTTGGAATAATCGAAAGTTATTCCAATGCAACAGTGAATTTATCATCTCTACTCCCAAGAATACATTTTGGGAGAATATCGATGAAAGTACAAAAAAAAAACGATGTTAGCGATGTTGGCGAAGGAGTAACGAATCTTTGTGTGACTCTTGGAGAGTCACACACCAAATAAAAAACATTAATATCAGTAGGCCCTACTAGCCATGCGTATCACTAACCCTCTCGCAAAAGCAGTCCTACTCGCGAGCTCGCGAAGCGAGCGAGCAAAAACAACCCTAATCGCGAGCGAGCGAAGCGAGCGAGCAACAATAACCCTCTAGTTTAAGTTTTGACTAACAATTAATCAGACTATTAGTCATTTTTAATTATTTTTCGTTTTCTTGGCGGGCTAGATTCGCCATACACATCAAGATTTGTCTTAAAAGAATTCATTAAAAGCATTTTCTGAATTTTGAACGGCTAGATCGGCGATCGGCCACACAGTGCGACGCGACGCGACGGCCCGTTCAATCGTGTAATAAATTCTTGAGAGTCGAGGTGACCGTATTTTGGAGACATGTCCACGTTTGGGAAAACTAAGACTAACTTCTGCTCGCTAAGTTCGATGAATGGTGGTATATCGTCGAAGAAACGCAGTTATTTCTAATCCGCGGGAAGCGCTCGTACGTCTTCATGCAACCCCGGCGACGGCCATTACTAGTCCGTCGCGCCCAACATTATTGCACCGCAGTGAAATGTGTTTATGTTTTGTCGAATTGAAAGTTGCGACGTAGGCTACGAAGTGTTATAGATCGCGCGGAACGACGTTGGTGCATCGAACGCGCCTTTTGAAATAGAATCACAAAAATTAATCACAATATTACAATAAAACATTTAAGGAATCTGAAAATATCACTGCGTTACTTCCGGCACGTTAAAATTATTGGAAAAAGACATAGATGTCTAATAATAATGGTACTTATACTAATAATGAATTCGGTAATAGATCACGATTGTTTGCGATAACACTTTTTCTGTCGTCACCGAAAGGTAGACAACATTGACAAGTTCCTAGCTACAGGAATTCGCCAACAATGGAAGAGAAACACTGCGAACCAAAGGGACGCGAAACGCCGACGAACAAAGATTGCGGTGACAATGAAAAGTGCGCATTGTTTAAAACGTACAATAATCTTCCGTGAAAAGTTATCTGATTGTATGAAATATTGATTTTATATCGCAGCCGGCCGCGCAGCAGCGTTATCGTCCCGATTGCAGACCATTTTCCTGAATGCGTCGCGACACTGTTTTAATTCTGATTTATCTCAAAATGAATGGCATCAATGTTCCGAGGAGAAAATTTCATTAACCGATCGAGTAATGCGTCCTCTTCAATAGTTATCTCGTTATACCTTGTACGCGGTCGCAGCTTTTACGCGTCGATTAAAATCATATGTGTTCCACGCGCGGGGGAATTATTACAATTTTCTACGGTTTGCGAAATATACGCAATGGAAATCTCGGTAAATTTTAATCATCCGAAATACGGCACGAGAAAATAAGATTAATGTTGTTAACAATGGGGTACTTCGCGCGAATATATCCTGCGCGATGATTCGCGATGATTCAATTTTCGAATCTGTTTCCCATGTGTGCAAAAATATCTTTCGCAGTCGCTCTAGAAATATACAAAATTAACGATATGACAACTTGTTCAAGTCGCCAATTCATTTCGTTGCAAAGTCTGGCTACGTCATGGAATAATCACGAATCAACTGCTCATTCCCAAAATAAAAGTTCCACGGGATACGCGAGGACGATAGGTGCAGCACGTAATGCAGCTTAATCCATCAATACCTGTCAGAAATTCTGCGGACACCCGCCCTGGAGAATTTATCATTGGCTACATAAATCAGATACGAATCGAGAGATACATGGTATTGTCATGTATTGGACTGTAGTTTTTGTTTAAAAAATTCAGTGTTACCCGAAAACCCGTGTTAACCATCGCAGCCCGAGCGAACCAATAATTACCTTGGAAAACGATGAAGACAAACACGGGAAGATTAAAATTGTAAATTTCGACAAAAATTTCCATTCACTAACGAAAACTGTTCTTGCAATAGACGTTTTCCCAAGTCAGGCTAAAATCCATGGTTCGTGGCATCGGAACTCGCCCTCCTACTTTCCGTCTGCCCAATGCTCGAGTTATTCTACTGAAATTTCAGAATTACTTAAGCGTTAATCAATTTTCTAGTTATTCTTGCATTCCACAATTTCTGTGGATCGCATATTAATGCAAAATGGTTTGTAAATTTATACAAATGAAATAGACAAGACTTGCGTGTTAAATTTAGAAAATGTGACGTAACTGCGACGCATCCAGTGTATGATAAGCTGGTAATGCTTTCGTCGTAGTTTTCAGGTAGAATTTCGTTGGTGGTTTCTTTTGTTGGTGTTCGCGAATTCTGGGAATTGCAAACAATACGTTCGCCGATGTACGGAGCGTGTTTTCGCAGGGGTCGACGACGCGAACCGGCTTGGACGTGCTTCTCAGTGTGGAAACGCGTTAGAAATACGTCTGCAAATGAGATTCTGGCTGGCGATGAGCTTTTTTTGCCAGAGGTGCGCTACCTTCTCCCTCTTTAAAGTTTCATGCCTCGTGGGAATAGCGTCGTAGCACCGCCACTACGGTTAAGCGATGCAGATCACAGTGAGGCGAAGGGCGAAACCGCAATCTTGATCCGTCGGAATCCTTCGTTTCTGTCGCTCTTCTCCTGCACTTAAGCTCCAATGAATTATTACGGCCTGCCATTTACGCTATTCACTTACACTGCCACATTATTTTCGTAGATAGCCGCACACCATCCAACACTGTGTACCGAGCTTTACGATTTCACGATCACACACGTAACTGGTACACACTCTAACCAACGAACTACCCTTTGCCAGCCAAAATCTTCGAGATTTATTTACCAACTCTGACCGAGAAGATGCGGCGAACCTTCATCATCCATGTCACTCTAGACGTCGTAGGATTATTAGCAGACTGCGGATCTTTATGCATAACAGACATTTTGTTTAATCGAAAGGGACCGAGAGTAACGCTTGTTTATTTTTATAACTCGACTATAATGTCTTGGCACTCAGAAACTCTTTGTTTTGTGGCTGCTCTTTACTTTACCGGACTCGAAATTTGTGCCTTTCTCCTACGAATTATGATGTATTTGGTATGTAATCAAGTAGGGTTGTACCCGGCGCGGATGCAGATCGAAGTTTCGAACCTCTAGAATCAATAGTTGAGAAGATATGATCGCTTAAAGTTGAGCATATTTTCAGTTTCTTGACAGGTAAGGGCGCCGCCATATTGGTTTGTAGCGACGGTCGCACGCCGCTTACTGAGTTGGTTAGAATTAGGTCAAGAGGGGGACGGGGGGCGGCAAGGTATGCGGCTCGCGGTCGTCACTACAAACCAATATGGCAGCGCCCATACCTGTCAAAAACACTGTAGATTGTTCAACTTTAAACAAGCATAACTCCTGAACCATTGGTCCTAGAGGATCGAAACTTCGATCTGCATCCGCGCCGGGTACAAATCTACTGGCTTACATACCAAATACATCATAATTCGTAGGATAAAGGTACTAATTTTGAGTCCGGTAAAGTAAAGTTTACTCCACCTAGTTGCTTTGTTCAGAAATGTATAAAACCCGCAGGGTAACTAAACCCATATTAATTTTATGCATGTTGGAATTTTTTCGTATTCGAGGAAGGAGCTGTTGGTTTTACACGTTAGAAAAATGTAAGAGAATTGCTAATGTACCTGTTTTCCTACCCTTAGAAACGTTTAAAAGATGTATATCTGAACGGAGAACCACGCAGGGTTAATATCAAATGTAGTTGAACAGAATCTGTGACGGGAATGTAATGAACACTAAAGAATTCCCTGTAATCATCCGATGGAATTTTAAATCGATGGTAAGTAATGAGGGAACCGGATTAAAATTCAGGGAAAGTAACAAAGAATCCTGCGTCGCGTTTTTTCGATTGCAGTTTCGCGCGCGGGGTGACGCACACCGTATCGAGATTAAACTTTAAGGTATCACGTGAAACCATACCTTTCCCGTGGGAGTCGCTCGTAACTCTCCCGTATCGGATCGGTGTCTGCGACGAGGCCGTGAAACCAGGGTAATATCCATTTCGAGGTGCGGCACGTCGAAGATTGATCTCTTTCTCTCTGCCTGCTTGCTCGCTGATCTGGAAGAAACTAGTATCTTAAGTAGTAACAGAATCTTCCTCTTGTAACTGTTCTTTTCATTACCAATCTGTTAACCTTACATTCCCGACCCACTTTCACGTTTCCACGTTCGATATCCGCTCTCAAAATCGTCGACGGTGAGCTAATCGATTGATCGCGAGGACACGCGACACACAGTGGGGTAGCGGCCTCAAAAACCTGGCGGAAACTCGAAATATGAAAATTCAAGAGTTCATGATTGTCCGTCAGTAAATTATAGTTAAGAATATGCTCTTGTTAAATTAATCATTGCTATCGAGTTTAGTTATGGACTGGAATATAGATGTTCTAATGAGTATGTTTTTTTGAAAGCACGCGACAACATCTACCAACCAAATTAATATAGTTTCTTTCTCTAGTGGTACATATTTAGAAAATATTACCTTGAAAAAAATTAGTTACGTTCCCAATGCGTTCACAATTTATTTTTGCAAAATCTCTAGAATTTATCTGACTGTAATGCTAAAAAAGAAATTCCATTTTTTTATGTGCGATAGACCATTGCGATGCAGCGTGTTTCCTAATGAAAAGTAATATTTATATTAATATTTAATTTTTTCCAACTTTTAGGTGGAAGCATTCCAAGATCACGATTTTTCAAGGGCCTTAATGGGCCTATTCACGATCAAGCATATTGCGCAACTATTATTGTGCAGCAATGATGTTTACGTAAATCCACATTGTATTAATTACTCAGTCAATATCATTCACGATCAATCATGTTGCGCAATAGGCATTGTTGCGCAAAATGCTTGATCGTAAATAGGCCCCTTTAGATAATGAGAGAGTGCAGCATAAATTTCTTAGGTTTTGTTCTTATAAGATTAATCATCCTATGTCATTCTTTGATCATGATTACTCCACAATATTAAACATAGTCAACCTGGAAACATTGTCAACTCGCAGAAGAGTATCCGACCAGAGCTTTATTTTTAATTTAATTAATAACCATATAGATTGTCCCTCTCTCCTTATGCAAATCAATTTTTACGCACCTGAACGTGCTTTGCGATCTCGAGCAGGCTTTCAAACCCTTAAAGCCAAATCTACCTATGGATTAATTAATCCAATAAATCGCATTATTGCAGACTCTAACACTCTGTATAATCGTATGGATTTTTTCATTGAGTCTTTGCACATGTTTAAAAAACAATTACGCCGAATTATAGGGTAATACCATATAGTTAGTACCATTAGTTTTTGTGTATGTCCCTTCTATGTTACTATACGAGTAATCCTTTATTGTTTTCTATTGTAAACATTTATGTAAAAGGGCTTCGTTCCGTTTATAATAATAATAATAATAATAATCTGAGGAAAAAATGTTTCGAACAAGAGAGAGAGAGAGTTGAACATTATTTAAACATCTACAAACTTCTACATATAAAATTTGGAAAAAACTGTTTTTTCGGCAGAAAATAAAGACCATATTGATGTTTTGAAATATGAAAATGCATTTTTTATTTCATAATATTATAGCTGACGTTAAGACAAATTTAATGAGCTACTACATTATGACCTTGAGCCCATAAACAACGCTCAAATAGTTTTTACGACTTTTCGGGCCAAATGTCCCACTGTGCGACGTATCGAATGAAAAGATAAGTCCGAAGAATATTTTTCGCCGCAGTGGATCGATCGATCGCGGCCACGAATAATTTAAAACGAGAAAGCTAATGGAAAGTTTCATTAGCGAAGCGAGGATCTATTTTAGAGCGAGGTTTGCAACAGATCGGAATATTGACTATCGATTCTGAAGCACCGGTGCTCGTCGGGCCGAGGTTCGACTGCGAATTGTTTTAAAAGCTGCGCATAAAATACCGGCCGGAGTGTGCGCCTATGTGTCGACCAGCGATTTCTACGGTGTGTAAACGCGTTAAGTAGTCGCGCGTAATCCAAAGACTCTGCCGCTCGCGATGCCGTTGAATAATTAAAATCTTACGCGTCGGGACATTAGCAAATTGATTTCGGCGAACGTTGTAGCGAAGCGGTATTGTCCCAGCCGGACGATGAATTTTTATTTCGAATTTTACGGAGAAATCGCTGAGGGGGTTACTGAAAATTGTTCGTTTGAAGTGATCGATCGATCGCGCCCCGTTCCTCGGATATGTTTGGATTACACGTGACAAATGTTTATAAAACGATCAGCCGGGGAACGGAGGATCTGATAAATCTGTAAATAAATATTCGGACTCGCTGCCATCGCGATGACGGCGGACGTACTTTGAAATGTTTTTCTCTGGATGATCACTAATATCCTGAAATATTCGAAATATTCGTCTATCTCGTACGGCATACTTCGCAATTATTTACGATTCTGTATTTTATCATACAAAAATTCACCGTATCGTTGTTGTACCAATAACAATATTACTTACTACACAGAGACAGCATTATACATATTTAACGGTGTGCTCAAACACTCAGTTTTAAATATGTTCGCCGGATATCCGGAACCGGTGCCATTTATTTTTCTGCAGAACAAACAGAGGCAACGGGAACCGCATAACCGTGGAAAAAGTCGAGTGAAACGTAGATTACCACGTGGCTAGTATTTCTGTTTGCAGAGTTGCAATCTCATCCGCGAAATTTCGTCGGCAAACTGCACTCGTGCAACGATCGCGTGAACGCTCTTACATCACTTACCCCGAATCGCGATATTTAACGACCGCCTACTCGATATACTTAGTTAGTTTCCAGTTTACCCTGCGCTCACAGCTTATGTACGTATTTTATGTACGTTTTGGCGAAATGTTTGTGAGTAGGTTAGCCGACTATAATACCTATTACGTCGAGAAAAATACACAGCGTGGCGTGTGTTCACTTAGCGTTCTAAATATTCCCGTTACGTGGAATGATAACATCTCGCTAAACAAAACAACGGATACGCACGGTGTTCCTAACGCGGTCGTGTGTTCTTAACGCCTGATCATGTGTGAAAGGTTCTGGATACAGGTAAGTGGGTATATTTCATTTTTAACTTTTCGCACTCGAATGGCGCCATTAAGGCGCCACTAAGAATTGCTGTACCAGAGTTGGACATTAATCAATTAAAATTTTAACGAAGATTGATTGATGAATGTGTACGATTAAAAAAGGTAATCATTGAAAAATGGCCGATTGATTCAATCGATTGATGAAGTTAATCGTTAATTGATGATTAAAAGAAGAAATCATCGAAAAATCGGAGACTGATTTCTATAAATTGTGATAAGGAGGAAGAGAGAGAGAGACAGAGAGCGGAGATGGAGGATTGACAGAGATATATCTCAATAAAAACTCAGTTTACATTTTTTTTCAGTATGCATAAATGCATACAATTCTGATTCCGTATTTCATTTCGAAATTTCAGCAGTTCATCATTAATCAATTATCCGATTGACGATTACAATTGAAAAGAATGTAATCGTTAATCGCAATTAACGACTAAAGTAGAAATTTAACCGTTATTCCCAATTAACGATTAATAAGTATTTGATCATCAACCGTAATTAACGACTAAAGTAGGAGTTTAATTGTTAATTGCGATTAACGATTGAAGTAGAAATCGTTGATTAAATTTTTGCCCATCACTGGGCTGTACCATTATTCATATTATTGTTTATTATTATTAAATATTTGTATTATTATTAAATATGTCAGTATCTAATCGATTACTAAACATATAGGTATTGCATAAGGTATTATACCAATTTTATATCCATAAAATTTCAAAAATCATAGGGAATGGAAATATTCTAGGTCGAAATAAATGTTTCATTTTCGAGTTAAAATATCTGCGAGTGCAATGGGTTAAAACCGATTTATATCTGAACATGAGAGCAACTGAACCAACTCTAAACTTTAAAGGAAAATTACTTACAATTAGTGTATCTCAAGCAGCCAAAATCTCAGCTTCGCCCGATTCGCTCCTACCGTCATATTTAAATACCTTTTGTAATCGATATATTAATAAATAGACTGCGAACGTTCATGCAATTTTCAAGTTTTGTAGACTTTTAAAAAAGTGGGAATTAAAATGGCATTTTAATTGGTAATGGCATTTGTAGATTCAAACTCTTCTATATTATTCTATGTAGATTCTAAATTCTGTCGAATTTAATACTCCAGCATTTTTTGAAAATTTTTGTAGGCGATTCTTTGAATGGTCGCTACCGCAGAGTAGGCGACGGACGAGTGTTTTGTTCACGTTTCGGCGTTACCGGTGTTACGATGTTGAAAACAAACATCAGTTGAATAAATAACGCTGTAAAAGCAAGACGTCTCGCCTTTATTCTCTCTACACATCGTCGACTATATTTTATTTGCCATAAATCCATAGAGATCCGCAGTCTATTAATAAATATTCACAATTTCGGAAATCCCCTAAACCTTTCTATCACAAAATCCACAAACTTCACGAAGAACTGCAGCTGGTGGTCTGAAGAAACAACGTACCGGTTGAGGGGGTTAAAAATCTGAAAGAGGACTAGAAAGGCACTGTGTATGAAGAAACCTTCGCGGCCGACCGTGTCTCAAAGGAGGATCGAGAAAAAGGTCGACGTCTTCGCGTGCAATGGTGAATGGGCGGCATAAAGACGTCAACTAAAAAGTTCTTTATCGTGCCGGGGAGGGAACGATCGTTCCGGCAATCTGATTTTCTGAGTACGTTTTAATAATACGGACAGTTGGTTGACTAATTCCCCCGAGATTGACTGCAACGATGACATGGGGGAAACGCGGTGAGCCATGGAAGAGATACGAACTCGACGTCGGACGGTCAAAGCCGCGTCGGAAAGAAAGTAATAATCGTTATGCAAAGCTGTAGTCTGTTCGAGATAACTGGGTTGGGGCCCACTTAAAAAAAAGAAGAAGAGGCTCTCTAACCTCCGACACTCCGGTCCGGGTACCTCTGCTTGGTGTCTTACATTTTATAATTCGAGGGAGAGAGAAAAAAAGATGGAGGAAACGAGTAGCGAGTTACAGTGGAGCACGATAAGCCCGAGGTATGAAACTAAGAAAGAGGGCCACGCGGAGGGCGCTATCAACCGGGGGTAGTTACTCCATTTTCTCTAAGCACCAATCAGGTACGCGTTATCAGCTCTTATGTTTATAACGTATACGGCACTTGGCCTATGAAACCGTACCGGGAAGGAATAGCTTGACGCCGTGATATCGGGCACGATAATTCGTTAGCTGGATCGCCGTTTTATGAAATTTCGCGAGGCCCCCGGTAAATGCTAATTTAGTAATACATTCGATGTGTGTAAAGCTTTTAATGCGCCGCTACCGGTTCTATCACGCGCGAACCGGATCAAGTTATTTTTCCCTGGACGGATCAGGGAATAATCTGATTTTACATTATTCCGGGATCATATTTTCGGTGGAAATATGCTTTCTTTATACCTTCGATTGTAATTTTGTGTACGGCCTGATGGATAAGGATGTGTCAATGGCACCGACTCCGCAATGGAATTCGGTTGTACAAATGAACGTAAAATACATTGACGAATGACGCGCGAGAGAAATATCGAGCGAAATACATTAGGTGTCCAAATAATTTCTTTCCCCTTTTTTCCAAATTCAAGATTTTATTACATAAAAAAAAATATATAAAACAAAACTTTTTTAAAAGCCACGCTTATATTAAAATGCACTAAAAAGCAGAAAATGATTTTTTGAGCCATTAGTGATTATAAATAAAAGCGTGCAGCGCTAAACTATATTGATGTAATCTTCGGTGGGCACCCCACGCTTTTATTTATAGTCACTAATGCCTAAAATTATTTTCTCCTTTTTAGTGCATTTTAATATAAGTGTGGTTTTTAAACAGTTTTTTTTTATATTTTTTAATTTTCTACTTTTTAGTCTTTTTTAAATGGAACGCAAGACATAGTAATATGTACTGGTATGAAATAGTAAGATATAGAATGAGGATGACTCCGAGAGACAACGTCTCTTGATGGAGTCCGAAATGAAACTGAATGAACGGAACACCACACTGACTGAGCTCCTTCGGTGCGAAGTGGGTCAGTGGAGTGGGAATGAGTAGGACTGGGAACGCGTAGTGGAGTAGGGAGCGCCGGCGCGCGGAGTGGGGATCGCTAAACGCGATGACGTACCGAGTTTCGCGCGGCGAGGTGTGACTGTTAATATAAAAATTTTGTTTTCTCCTAGACACACAGTTTTTTTAAAAATTTGCTTTTTAATATTGCATTGCCATCCAGTTCTCAGCTACAGTCCCTGCTCACTTTACTAGACTCACCTGAAGAATTGGTGCTGTTTGAAATCCTATAAGGAATTCAACGCTGTTTTCAACCTATGAGGTAATGATTTCGTACTGCAAGGTTGCCTTATGGGTTGCCTATCCAAGCGTAAAATTTTCTTGCAAGAGCAAAAAAATCCCCCTTTTACCATGGCCCGGCAACTCACCGGACATGAATCCGATTGAAAATGTCTGAGTGCCTGAAAAGAGAACTAACCAAAGAAAATATAACAACAAAGACCAAGTTGATAGAGAGAATAATCTATCACTGGCACCATAACGTTGCATTAAAAGAAATTGCACAAACTTGCATAGATAGCATGTCCAGAAGAGTTGTGGCTTTAAGAGCAGCTAAGGACGGATTAACAAAATATTAGTGTTTTAAGAATTATATTGATCTATTTGTGTTTGTATCCATTGTTTTTGTAAAGTAAATATATGGAAAATTCATTGGTCATCATTAAGTGATTTTTGCATAAGGCTACTATACCCATTATTCATGGTAAAACTAAAAATATCATGATTATAGAGGTGAGTCTAATAAAGTGAGCAGGGACTGTATGTTTAAAGTTTCGAGTCTCTAGCTCATCGGGAAGTGATTTAAAATATGATTACAAGATTTGACGCATACAACGACAACATCGACAACTCGGCAAAGTAATATAAGCGTGGTAAAATATAATAAACATTGTCTAATGAATCCCAATCTTTCTGCCAATTCTTCTTGCGTCTGGGTCAGATTTTCGTTGACCAATTCCTCTAACTCACCGTCATTACACTTTCTCGGTGCACCTGATCGACCGTCATCATCCAAATTAAAATTTCCAGCTTTAAATCTTTGGTATCACTTTTTGCAAGTTCTGTAAGATACAGCGTTCTCTCCAAGTGCCGCACAAACCTTTTCAGTATCTTCAACAGCTGATTTGTGACGCAAATGATGCTTCTCGCACGCCATATTGCTTGAAATTGTTGCATAGGACTGGAAACTCTTAAATCGCTCATCACGATACTTCTTAAAATTAGAAGAACGCTCTTTCAGATGGCACGAAAATCGGGAAGTAATTCGAATTCAGTCAGAAATTATGATCGTAGAAAAAAGGGGAAGGAACTTTTGGAAGGAAGTTTTGTTATACTTAGAAGTTTACCTCGCTGCACATAATTCATTTTATACGAATTGGAATTATGCGTCGAAGAATGGGTTTCGCGTTTTAAAACGAATAAAATATGTGATCTGTTAATTCACCGACGTTATTGATATCGTGCTAATGAAGCTTTTAATGGTAACTCTACTGTTGAAGTTAAAGTAGACCGATTAAAGCGACATCCCGGTTATTCCAGTGATAAGCGAGACCTCCCCTTGAATTGTAGAAACTTCCTGCCGACTTCCTTCCTCCCCGGTAAATTCTACCTGGAAGCAAAGCAGAAATAAACGTAATCAAATTTTGCCAACAAATTAAGAGTTAATTCCAAAATTCGCCGGAAACTTTATACTCAAATAACGTTTGCATTCCGCGCGCGTTGCAATTTTTCAACACACGCGAAGATGCGTTATTTCATCCCTGAGTATTTTCATTAAAATGACAGGCCGAAGTTAATTATTTTGCAGTTTTGCTATTTCTCCCCGGTTACGTGCATTAAAATTAACTGCGCGAGAGCTCGAACGTCCATACAATTTTTATTACAATAAAAGGTTCACATATTTCTGAGTGGTAACGTATGTTGAGACTACATACCCTAATTATCCTATGGGGGTTCGGTACGTCACAGCTGAACCTCGCCCTTTGCGTGCATTATTAAATAGCACCACGTTTCTCCATTAGCACTAATAAATGTATTAATACAACAGTTCGCGTGTCGCGAAGACGTTAACGATATCGCACGAAGGCCAGAGGCCCGGTTGTATTCGAGAATAAAATTCGGCAGCGATACGCAACCCGAAATACACGGGGACGAGCTGGATATGTCCTAATCCTCCCGCAATACCTGCGCAAGATTCGAGCAGCCACACTTCGGCTTCTAATTGACAGAGCACGATTGATCGTCACGGTTTATCGATCGAAAATGGAGGACGCCGCGTGGTTGGTGCCTTTCGCGCGGCAGTAATGGAATACACAAGTACCATATCTGGCTGTGCGCGACGCGCTGTACCTAGATACTACTCGCCATAGTATAGTGTATCATCCCTCGTAAATCAAAACGGAAACAAGGCGGCGCCGTTTAATTCAGCCCGATTACGGGAGGGGCCTGAGAACCGAAGTAGTCAGCGTAAAGTCGAGGAAGATCACAATGAAATTGTCGACGTCCTCGGATAGATGACATTATATTCCGATCGCGTGTCCACGGGACGTTCAGTGGGTCGTTAAAAATAATGTATCGTAAAGTGTGACGGACTCGCGCGAATGGAAATGATCCGTAGTCGGCACACGTACAAGCAGAGAGAAAAAAAAGATTAGTTTCCCTGGAGCGAGGAGTCAAGTAATCTCGATTTTTCAAGCGACCAGAATATCCCTGAGGTACGATGTAAGAAAATTAAGCGTCCCCGAGAACCAACCAGCTTTTTGCAACGTTCAACTACACTTGGAAGGGTTTCTCTAATTTGTCGAAGGATGAAGAGAGAGGGAGAGAGGGAGAGAGAGAGATCGAGGAGAGAGCAAGTAGATGTCCGGGCGATTCAGCTGGTGCACAGGATGACCAGCGTAGGAATAGGGCAATGGTGCAGAGACGGTCAGTAGGATTTATGTATGAGACGCCACCAGGGCTTAGAGAGATAAATTAGTCGACCTGGCAATAAAAAGTCGACTCGCGGATAGCCCGGATTACACGGATGTACTGCCAGGGAATCGATGGTGCTTCTTGCCACCTTTTTCCCCCGTTGCCTTTTCGTTTACAGACGTTATACGTTTTCTTTTCAGCGTGATGTTTTTCTCTCGAAATTCTTTCAATCGTATCGCCTCCTATTTATCGATCGGCTCGAATATAAGGCGCTTTGACGTGGCTTTCTTCGATCTTTGATTTAAGTTTTCATGCTCTCGAGGAAATAGTGGCAAGTGTCAGAAACGTGATTGCTCTATTCAGTAAAAATTCAACGGTTTCTTATTGTCCTCGAAATTGAATAATTTCTTACATTATTCGTACCCTCCGGTAGTATCTTTCAGAGTTGGGCATTAATCGATTAAAATTTTTATCAATATTGATTGATTAATGAGTAATTGATGAAGTTAATCGTCAATCGTTGATTGAAAGAAAAATCGGCGATTGATTCAATCGATTGATGAAGTTAATCGTTAACAAAAACTCCGTCTACACTTTTTTTCAGTATTCATACAGTTTTGATTCCGTATTTCATTTCGAAGTTTCAGCAGTTAATCATTAATCAATTATCCGATTGACGATTACAATTGAAAGGAATGTAATCGTTAACACAATTAACGACTAAACTAGGAGATTAATTGTAAATTGCGATTAACGATTGAAATAGATATTTATTCGTCAATCGTTGATTAAATTTTTGCCCAACTCTGGTATCTTTTACTCATTATTAAAACTGCTTGTTAGGTGATACTGAGGTGATTGTATTATATTTGTTACGTCCATGATATTTGTAACATTAGCTGATAATGTTATAGATTTGGGACATGAAGTCAAGCAATTGGAACATAATTCTGTCAGACGGCACCGCAGCGGTACGTTAATTACGAAGCACAACCATACCTAATCCGTGATTAAGGACGACCGCAAGGTGTTGGTCTATGATGCTCTCACCTTGTACCGCACGGTCGTTCAAACTCGAAGAAACAGGGATAATTGTGATCAAATGATAATCAAGTATAGTTCCCAGGTATTTCAAGAAGATCGCAACAGTTTAAAACAATCTAATATCAATAATTTTAAAGAAGAAAATCACAAATACCAATCAGTAATCCGTTTCTTCGATAAACAATTACATTTCCAAAAAGCATTCATCAGAGATTACGGTTCAGTCATAAAGTCAGTGTTTTGCGCAGTATTTGAAACAAAAACAGAGAGAAGTAGTAGCACTGGAAGTTTCATTTCGTAAGAAGAAAATATATTAAATTCGAGAGACACCGCCTGCTGCCCGTATTTCCGGTGTCGAGTTACACCGTCAACGTTGCTGCAGTGCAAGCAGAATTTTCTTTTCTTTCATCGTCTTGCAATTCGTTGATAGAATATGTTGATTGTAATGGTGCTTATCTTGCTCGATAAGATTTATTTAGAGAAAAGTGTTTACCGATAGAAATCGGACATTTTACATGCAAGAACGTAACTTTATTTCGAATGGATTCGTACGAGGATCTCGCAAATAATTTTCGAACGACGGATTTTTTGTAGTGCTGCGTATCCGCGCTGGCGATTTGTGAAATTTCAGAATACAAGGTGAACAATAAAACTGGGTCACGGATTTATTCAATGGTGCTTCGAAAAGTAATAACGCAGCGTGGAGTAGCGCTATCGATGGAACGCCGACTTCATTCCTTGAAAGCTGCTTATTAGCTGTTCCGAGACCGATGAAATCGAAGAAAATGTCGCAGCGGCCGGCGCCGGCTAATGGTCGCATCCTCCTCGCTGCCGATATTTCCGCTAATCGTTAAATAAACAATCGGCGCCGTTCGCCGGCTCGATTGACAAACATTTATTGGCGGTAGGTGGCGGCGAGCAAAAAGACCAACTCCTAGCCGAGAACATTTGCAATGTAAATGACAATCATTCTCTGATTGGAGTATTTGCGGGTGAAAGGACTCGGCCGTCGCAGTCAAGTGCGCGCGGTCGAATTAAATACTTCCGTGCTCCTCGAACCTCGTGCTCTCGAATATTACGTTGCTCGCTCTTTTGTTTTCCCCGTCCTTATGTAATTCTCTCCGTGGAAAATTTTTTGAATAATTCCGCCTTGCTTGGGTCTTTCATTTACGCGTAACCCGGGCCCTTTCCGCGGTCGCCCCCTCGAATTACAGTTTCGCATAATTAGCCTATAAGGAAAAGCTTCGGCAGCCCGGCTCCGCAAATTCTCTCCGCGAATTCCGACTCGGGCGAATTTTTGCGTCCATTAACGCTTTATCCCCGGCGCTCAAAGAAAACCGCAACAGTCGGATATAATTTCGCGGCATTGTTATCCGCGTTATCTCGACAACGCGTTGCCTTGATGTTTTCGTTCCGCGAAAAATCCGATCGATCCCGCTGCGGTCCCGCATTTTTCGTTTGCGATACGCACGCCGCACACCGCCCGCTGCGCTGTTGCACCGCGATAAAAAATGACAAAGATAACGATGCACAACTGTGTGACCACGCTGGAACGCGCGTATCGCGGCCTGTCAATTATTTAGGCCGGTTCTCCCCCGACAAACTAACTTGATTTCCGGTGACACGCTCCCTTCAAACGATTAACGCGAAATCGCCAAAATCGCGTGTTTTCTCGAAACGGAATCCAGAGTCCTAGAACTAATGTAAACATCGTGAAAGGCAGAGGTAGAAAATTGCCGAGCGGCATCCGAATATTGCGGGGAAATTCGATTTAATTCCGTTCGATCGCATTATGCGTACCTACACATGAAGTATTGTGTCGCGGGAAGCAAGTGCCTGTCAAAACCAAGTATTGAAAATCGAAGCCAGACGCACATTATGTAGGATTCAATGGGGTCCCTCATATATCCAATTATCTGCTTCCTTATAAGATCGGATTGTATGAATTATATATTGTGTTGCCGGATCAATGGAAATCCTTATTTTCTTTTTCGTTGTAATTGATAATCTACACGATGAAGCACGATGCTCGTTTAGGTTTTTTCGGTGTTTCGCGTCTCGTTGCGGAAGAATCGTGCATTTGTCAGGCCTGCATCCGCGTTTATTGATTCCCATAGTTACGTGACTAGCATCCCGTCACATCTCCCCGCGGTAATCGATCAAAATTATACGGATGGTTGTCGACACTGATACCGTTTACAGATCATTCTCGATGGCTGTCCGGCTAGCACTACCTACACATTCGAGCGCGGCGATACGTGAAATCGAAGTCAGAATTTGGGAACGTCACGAGCACTTGCATCGCGGTAAATAATGACTCGTTCGATATCAACGCAAATTTTTTTCATTTCAACGAGATCCCGTCGGTCGACCGGTCCAGATTTTCTCTCTGCGCGACACATGCTTTTACGAAGATGAAATGAACTTCATGAAAGCTACATTTTTCATCGATGGCTAATTGTGCTACCTTTGTTGTTTTACGTTCCCGACGACTCGGAGCCGAGGATTTTTATACTGCAGCTTGAAAATGTAAAACCGATGACCAGACAGAGAGACAGAGTGAAAGAGAGCGTTTCAATTGGTCTCGGTTTTTAATTCTAGATGTATCAGATGGCTTCAGTTCTTGTTTTTTAACGCTAAACCTACCGTGCACTAAAAGCGATGAAAATGTTTTAGCTTGCAAAAATGACGGGGCTCTATTTATTTTGATTCGCGCAATTTTTATTACAATATATGTGTTTTTGTACAAGTACTTGATGTTCTTTCGTTGCTGACTGAAACGATACTGAACCTCGTACCCGCCGGACATACCTATTTTCCGAGGATTCTCCATAATGAAAACCTGTCCATTATCCATATAATCGAATAAAAACGTACTTTTTGGCGCGCGCCGCTGGCACCTTACATGGGCCTTGAATCCCTTTTTTTGCAGAATCCGCCCGTATACCGTCGCATACCTGCGGACCGCAAGAAGTCTTGGTACAACCGATCTGCCTTTTATTTCTCCTCTTCTTTTCTTTCTATTGCTTTCCCAATCATTTTTCCTCTTCAGGTGCTTAGCGAATCTCGTGGCTTCTTCCAGTAGCCTGACGGCCCCGGGTGAACTCTTCGGTCCCCCCGTGCTCGTTAAACCTTCATATCAGGGAAATATTCCCTCCATTTGTTGAGGTTATCTAACGGCCTAAGGTAGACGCCTTGCGTCTTTACTCGCTTGACCATGCATTACAATACCAGTGTCATTGCATTTCCGCCGCCGAGATTCGTGCACCTTTATGCAGAAGGAACTACATCACCACGTCATTTGTTTCTTACAGTACGCTTATAAACTATATTTGGTCCGCAACAATGTGCTTGGATGAAGAAACTTATCGAATCAATTTTCATGCAAGTTACTTCGTCACTTCAATCATTGTAAGATGAAAAATATAGAACCCGTCATTTGGCCGGCAGTGGTGGGTTTAGTGTTAATTACTTGAATCGGGAAAACTAGATAATATAACCAAACTAGTATTTATTTATCATAAATATTTTGCACGTTGAAAATGTGAATAATTGTAATGATAAACCCCAGATTTTCGCCACGGGTACTATAAGAGTCTATCTTTCCACTGTTCTCCGGATTGAAGGATCGGTCGTTTCCTACGAACAGCTTAGTATTTCCCAGCCATTAGAGCGAGAAGAAAGCAACAAACGAGAGGCAGGATTTTAAAACGAAGTAATCCCGTTGCCCGCTAATCTTTCCCGAAGAATTACAGCAAGTTTTCTTGCAAACTGAACGAAGTTCTTCGGACTGGTGTGTCTGTTTCGAGTAGATTCTCGCCTGCCGTGAAATTGAATCTCCGGTGAAAGTTTCGTCTGAAAAGGAAGAGCCGGTGCGGTGCAAAGCTTTTGATATTATTCGAGGCGTAATATGGATGATGCATGATCCTGATATCGCGCCCGCCACGTTCGTCATGTTATTCGAATTCGATCCTCGGAGTTGTTCTAAACATATTCGCGGTACGTGGCCTCGCAGTTTAGGTTTCTATGTCGGATCAGAGGAATGCTGACAAAAAAAAACCCAACTTTGTTCGCTGCATCGCATCGATTTCGCGGCTGGCTTCAACATCGTGAACCGGTGTGCACGAGCACGAGGCCGGATATTTCGATTGCGTTTCCAAAAATTGATCCGTACCGACGCAAAACTGTGACAATTTTGGACACTGCGGCCTGGGATCGTAACGGTGATCATAATAGCACCATTCATTGGACATTCGAAAGAGGATTTTACGGACACGCTGTATCAAAGTACAGCATGCAAATGCGATTATGCCCTTGCGATATAGCAGGGGATCGATCGTCCGACTCTGAACGAGTACCCTTTTAACTAGCGCTGGACGTATTGCGATACGGGAAGCCGATGCGGGGTCGTCTGGGACCCGGCATAGGGTGTTTGGTTGGTGCAAAAATAATAGCTGTTTTTATCGTTCATGTAGTAGTCATCAATGAAAATTTATCGATTTATCTACGGCTTATGAAATAAATAAAAAGTGGCCTGATCAATTCGAAGAAGCCGAAGTTAAATGAAACTGCATTTTCTCTTTCGATCTCTTTGCACTTTTATATTTGACCATTTTTGCAATAAATGTATAAAATCCGTGATGTTCTTACTCGATATCTAGTGAGCACATTCCAAATGGCATTAATGCAAGGCAACTGAAAATAATCTTTTTGTCGCGCTTTGCACTTTTATAGTTGACCATTTTTGCAATAAACGTATAAAATTCGCGATGTTCTTACTCGATATCTAGTGAGCACATTCCAAATGGCATTAATGCAAGGCAACTGAAAATAATGTTTTTGTCACGCTTTGCACTTTTATATTTGACCATTTTTGCAATAAATCTATCAAATCCGTGATGTTCTTACTCGATATCTAGTGAGCATATTCCAAATGGCATTAATGCAACGCAAATGAAAATCTTTTTGTCACGCTTTGCACTTTTATATTTGACCATTTTTGCAATAAATGTATTAAATCCGTGATGTTCTTACTCGATATCTAGTGAGCATATTCCAAATGGCATTAATGCAACGCAAATGAAAATAATCTTTTTGTCACGCTTTGCACTTTTATATTTGACCATTTTTGCAATAAATGTATTAAATCCGTGATGTTCTTACTCGATATCTAGTGAACATATTCCAAATGGCATTAATGCAAGGCAACTGGAAATAATCTTTTGTGTCACGCTTTGCACTTTTATATTTGACCATTTTTGCAATAAATGTATTAAATCCGTGATGTTCTTACTGAATATCTAGTGAACATATTCCAACTGGCATTAATGCAAGGCAACTGAAAATAATCCTTTTGTCACGCTTTGCACTTTTATATTTGACCATTTTTGCAATAAATGTATTAAATCCGTGATGTTCTTACTCGATATCTAGCGAGCATATTCCAAATGGCATTAATGCAACGCAACTGAAAATAATCTTTTTGTCACGCTTTACACTTTTATATTTGACCATTTTTGCAATAAATGTATTAAATCCGTGATGTTCTACTCGATATCTAGTGGACATATTCCAAATGGCATTAATGCAAGGCAACTGAAAATAATCTTTTTTGTCGCGCTTTGCATTTTTATATTTGACCATTTTTGCAATAAATCTATTAAATCCGTGATGTTCTTACTCGATATCTAGTGAGCATATTCCAAATGGCATTAATGCAACGCAACTGAAAATAATCTTTTTGTCACGCTTTGCACTTTTATATTTGACCATTTTTGCAATAAATGTATTAAATCCGTGATGTTCTTACTCGATATCTAGTGAACATATTCCAAATGGCATTAATGCAAGGCAACTGGAAATAATCTTTTTGTCGCGCTTTGCACTTTTATATTTGACCATTTTTGCAATAAATGTATTAAATCCGCGATGTTCTGACTCGATATCTAGCGAGCATATTCCAAATGGCATTATGCAACGCAACTGAAAATAATTTTTGTGTCACGCTTTGCACTTTTATATTTGACCATTTTTGCAATAAACGTATAAAATGCGCGATGTTCTTACTCGATATCTAGGGAACATATTCCAAATGGTATTAATGCAAGGCAACTGGAAATAATCTTTTTGTCGCGCTTTGCACTTTTATAGTTGACCATTTTTGCAATAAACGTATAAAATCCGCGATGTTCTTGCTCGATATGTAGTGGACATATTCCAAATGGCATTAATGCAACGCAACTGAAAATAATTTTTGTGTCACGCTTTGCACTTTTATATTTGACCATTTTTGCAATAAATGTATTAAATCCGTGATGTTCTTACTCGATATCTAGTGAACACATTCCAAATGGCATTAATGCAAGGCAACTGAAAATAATCTTTTTTGTCGCGGGCGTTTCCATTTCTACTATCATAGACTGTTTTATAAAAATTAGAACAAGGAAAAAGTGTGTTTCGCTTTTACTAGAAAATCCCGTATGATAGAAATAAAGTGAAAATGTCCTTAATGTTTCTTAATATAAACTTTCTTCTGTGTTTTATGAAAGGTTTTAATTCCAGATGAAAGAGAGCGAATGGATAAAAATGAGTAAATGGTGGTAAATACGAATATTAAAGTTCGACTTCGTGGTATAAGTTTGAGTGAGTTATACGTTTCACGTAATTCTAACGTGAAATGTATGTACCACGAAACTGCCAATTTCGCGCCAGTTATGTTATAGACGTTTGAGCCCTGAATAGTGGAAAAATGAACATTACTTATGAAATGAAGGGAGTTACAGTCTTGTATTATGTTGTTTTCTTTTCGTCGGTGTGTATTCAATTTCCCGGCGAACACTATCCGTGTATCGTTCAGTTCGTAGGAAACCGAGAACCGGTGGGCATGCGGGATATTTTAATATCAACATCTAGCGTTACCAACTCAGAGGGTAGCGATCCACGATTTATGTGTACGCCAGGGAAATATTTGTAGCAATATTAGATGCCTCTTCGCGCACGCTGTAAAATATTATGGCTACATAGTGAATATTTGTTTCAAAGTTTCCTAAAATTCGAAATGTACGGAGAAAAATCTCCGAAAAAGTAGTACACTTGCCGCAATTAATTGTATTTACCCTTCGACAGCGCAGTCCGGGTCTCATTTTACCTAGAATTAAATATTCTACCTGGGTTGGCATATCTTTCAAATAAATACTTCCAACAGCCCAATCGACAACGACGGAAATAAAGTGCCCATTACATCTGAAGTGAATTCAATCAATACTTTAACAGCGGAGTGCGGACTAATTTTAACCGAGAATATCCAAATCGTCATTAAATTCCTCAGTTTCTGGTTAATTGTTTAAATGAACAGTTACCGCATTAAGAATAGTAGATAGATATAGATTAGCAGGTCTTCGAGAAGTACTTTCGAAAATAGAGATAAAACAATTGTATAACTATAAAGATGTTCTATCGAGGGTGAAATATTGGTATAGCGATTACGTATTATTTTTAGTGAATTGCAGTTCGTTAAATTCCGTTTTCATCGCGCGAGCATGGGCTTGGTTTCCAACCACCACCGTCGCCGCGCGGATATCACAATGGGCGCATCTAAAATTAACAGATAATATTCTGTTTGTGCTCGGGAACGCTGGAAAAGTTATCATTACCAGCGCATAAATCGAATTGACAGGAAATTAAATGAACATGCGCAAGAGATTGAAACGTTCGGACAAACATTTTATATGAATACGCATTAATGTAAGCTTGTAATTCATGCGTATCCGATATTTAATTTGGCTTAAATTAAATCGTGATAAAAGCGATGTGGGACAAAATTTAAGCGAGCGGCGCTGACGCATTTACCGCGGGAACAGGGCCGATTTTTATCAATCCTGGCTCCCCATTATTTACCCGTTACCGATGTAAGCGATACGCGTTAAAGCTCGTATTTACGAACGCCGCGTTTCGGGGTGAATTTCGGCTCATTTTTTTTGTTTAAATCCCGCGCGTTTCAAACGATTCCGGCGAAAAGCTAGTGAATTGTGCTCCGCGCGCTTTAAAACTCTTTGGGAGTTACGAGCTTCATTATTAAAACCGTAACGGACATCAGAATATTGTATTAAAATAACATTTTCACTTTGCACGAGCACAAAATATGACTGACGTATGTCGTCTTTAAAATATTACAAAATTGAAATTCAGTAATTTTAGTGGAATGAAAGAGTTGACGCGTACGCCTCTCGCAGGCGAAAAGTTAAATTTTAGCGTTTGGAAATGTGGAGAAAGAAGACCCGACTAAATTCTGCGTTAGTTTGAAAGCGACTAAACAAACAAGACCGCGAGCGCAACGGTAAATAGTTCCGAAACAGTGCAGGGCAAAACGACAATCTAGTTAGCGCAACAGTGTAGAGACAGTAATATTATTTTTGCACGGGGTCCTCGCAACTGCAACTGTAATAGATGTTAATATTCTTAACAATGCCGCGTGCGTATTCCCACAAGACACCGGCACAGGACAACTTCTCAAGCACTACGTTCACATCCGAATAGCTCATTCCCATTAATGTTTGCTAATAGACTTAAGATGCAGGGCCGTTTTTCCTCGGAAACTCGAGGGCCGTGTTAAAATCTAACTTCGTCCCTCAGACTCGAGGCATTCCGGAAGTTCTAGGAGAGAGAGCTGTATGAAAAAACGCTCCATATCCGGGCAGGATAAGATATTTCCCTTAAACTTTTTTACTCGCGTAATCCTCGGTCGGATAACTTTTTAAAGCCGATATATAGGGGGGCGGGCGAGGGCTTTTAAAATGCGGTTATAAAATTGTCAGCGCCCAGGCAACACATACTTCTTAGGCTTTCACGGTTCGTGCCGCGGAAGTAATTTTACGATCCGTGTAACCGAACTCGATACATCGACACACACGCACACATGCGCAACAGTCTACAAAGTGCTCGATAAGTACGTGTAACCAAAAAAGACAGCAACAATCGAATTCGACCGGTTGATAATGTAGTAAATGAATCGCCGCGTTTTGCTAATTCGCGTTACAATTTACAATTCGCGGTTGCAGATTATATAATTATCAATTCTACCGATATCCTATTAACATTATCACCATTAAATCAAAATTATTGAACACCGGAATGATTTATTAAAACATATCAATAGTATCTGCATAAATGTATGCTGACCGAAGCCCTATCAAAATCATTTCCTCTACCCTCGTGTCGAACACGTACCAGGAACTACTGCCCGTCACGTTAAACTAAAAGGAATATAATATCGATCAAAGTACATAATGAGCAGACGTGCAAGTGATATTATTTCGCGCTGATTGGCTCTGTTTTATCACGGTGATTCACTTTTAAGCTGATAATTCGGACAACGTAGTTTTTTACCGTAATACAATCACGAAACTTGAAATTCGTTGCGAGAATACGCTGATTACAATGGTGCTTACTTTGATGAATAAGCTTATTTAGAAAAAAAAGTTTGACGTTAGTAAAAATCGGTCATTTCGTGCGCAAGAACCTAATTTTCGGAGAAAATATTTAACATTTTAGAAAGCCCTCGTACGCAAAGGGTTAAACGTGCACCCTTTAATTCGGCTCAAAGTTGCACTCAGACCTTTCAGCGATGATAGGACCCGTATCATTATTCCTTATTAATTAAAAGGAAAAATTGGTAAGCCCGCACCTCTGGATCCACTCTATCCCACGCGAGTGTAGAATGCAGCGATGTAATTTGGGTTGCCTTTGACCAGGCGTTTCACGTTGACTGCCATCTACCACCTTCGCGCTCGATCCCAATGCGAATAGGGGTCAGCAGACACTGCAACAAAATTGAGCTTAAAAGCGTCTCTTATCTAGTTAAACAGCAATAATAAGCAACAATAAAATTCTTACAAATACATCGGTGAAACGCGCGTCCGCGTTCCTGGACAGTGTTCATGCAATTAAAGTATTACCGGATGTTGCTACTCGTATACTCGATTTGGACGCCGGGAGTAGATTCCACTGACTCTTACTTAGTAATACGATTATATGTACGTGTGTGTCTACACAATAGTTGGCAATTCGATTAGCCGAATCCGTAGAAGTGTGCTCACCTCTATCGTGGTACAGAAACAACGGTCCGGCATGGAAATTGCTTGACCGGGAACCATAACTTCGCCCTGAAAGTCTTGGTTGTCGTTATCTACTCGCGATTCAACCCGTGACGAATATACCGCCGAATCTTTGAATGAATTTACAGAATCTAAATTAAACTGTTACGTATCAATCATTTTAATCGAGAATAATGTACGAGTCTGTTAATAATGTATTACAGTACGTTGTAACCAATTCGATTCGGGTTGATTATTTAATTTACCGGTTGCGGAACGAGGCCGCTCACCACTTAAACGATCGATAGAATTAACTGTCAAGCGGCATTAAGGGCGAAAATGTTCAATGAGGCAATTTTTTTCCACGTTCTTGCTCGTGTTGCGAAACTTTAAATCGCTCGCTATCTCGGGGCGGAACTTTATCCGGAAGGGAAATGAATTTACGTTTCGTGTTAGGGCTGATTGTGGGAGGACCATAAAAGTTTTAAGTGCTCCTGTTAAGGCGATATACTTGTTCCCAATTCAACCCCGTATGTTCATCCGAAATACCGTGCGTCGTGCAACCACGGAGTTGCCGGCGCGTAGCGGCCGTGCTATCTTAACTGATAAATTCCGGAATTGCAGTTCTTAGTGTACGCCCTTAGCGTACGTTGTTGCTGTTCCTGCGGTCCCAGACGGCCTCCGACATATCGGTCACGTACGCCCGTCGCAGAGAATCGCATTCGTACGACCCAGCAACGTTATCGCCGGGTAAACATCGATAGGAAAGCATTGTCATAATACACACAGCGGCCGTGCACTTGCGCGCTTCCAAGCTGCGTCTAGTCTAACCAGGTCGATCTGGGTTAGGTCTGGCTAGTATCGTTACTCGATATCGCTCTATCGCTGCACCGAGGGCCTTCTACTATTATGACACATGTTCTTACGTTCCTGCGGTTCGATGCAGTGATAATTTCTTCACGCCAGAACCCGTCCCCGTAATCTCTAGATCGCTAGACCGGGACTCGAACTTTCTAACTTACAATAATACGTGTCTCGATCTATCTCAAAACTTCGGGGCCGAAATGCCACGTATTCCTTCATCCCTTAATCTAAATACATTGTAATCCGGCGATAAAACCTTTTTGTTTTTTACTCTGCGAGAGTATGACGAAATTATTAGTTTTATTTCAAAAAGAATTAAACGTTTGGCTAAAATATCACCTGCTCATCGGTTCATAGATCAACAGGAGTGTTTTTCTCTGTAACTGTGTTTCTTTAATTTTATTTATTTATTTCTAATGTTATTTTTATAGCTTAGTACATCTTGAAACGAAATATAATATTTCTAACCCTCGCAGATTTCGATTTCTTACATGACTGGCACGAATTTGGGAATAGCTCGTCAAAAGGCAGTACGGGCGTGTACCTACACGCCAGTAGAAACGAATAGACGGGCATGAGACCACAACTCAAACACCTGCGGCTTTCGAGAAGTCCGCGGCGCGTCTAAATATATGGTTGGTTCCAAAGGTACAAAGGTACAAAGGTTCAAAGGAACAGGTGGGGGAGTTTTAGGAGTCCCGGAAGTCTTGGGGTCTCGAAGGTCCCTGAGATCCCACGGATCTGGACCTCAAGACTTCCTAGATCTCCCGCGCCTCCTGACACCGTCGAGATCTCCCGTGACCTTGAGTCCTTCCGTATCCACTGTACCTTCGGGGTCACACGAAACAGAGAAATCTTTGGGACCCTTGACGGACCAGGTTCACTTGAACAGGTTGTATCTCGGAGTCCACACGCGTTTCTAACTAATCTCTCATCGTATTCGCCCTCCGCCATCTTCCCAACCCGTCTACATCGGGTTCTACTAATTTGTCGCTACCTCAATTGTCTTCCATTAGTGTTTCTTCGTCTCCAATCTCTCGGACCAATCTGTCACCGTCACCTATGGCTTCCAAGTTGTTCCACGTGGCAGTCGCTATCGCTATCGCCCTCAATCCATTTACATCAGTTCTCATCGATCTCTGTTTAAACACCAGCGTCGTCTCTATTGCATTTTCCCTGTCTCTTACAGTCGACGTACACCGTCGGCAATATGATACAGCTCCTAGCAATATATTAACGTCCGATATAGCCTTTGACCAATCGCTCGTTAGGAGAAAATGTTCTACATTCAAAGGCGAATGCACTGTGCACGGTGCAGGTGAATGAAAGTGTGACACACAGACCACCGATGGAAAACTACGTGACCCTTCGCGTAGATGTATATCTACTGGTGACCTGCCTATACCTACCTGCGCTCACTATCCGAATATTCAAATATTTACTTTTTTCCGGCAAAAGTCGGCGTACGGTACATCGATCATATCTTGGCGTATCCGTTATTGTTTGAAGATACATAATGCGAATAGTACATAGAACGGCTGGTTCAACTTTTTGTTTGCGATTCTTCTCGTGAATCGATCGGTTCCAGACATTAGCCTGTGGAAATGTTTTTTTTAAATCGATACTGTGTTTTGTTACGAAGACAAATACTTGACCAATTAACCCGGCCATTCTAGTTTGTATTGGACTAACCACAGCGCCTCGTTTTTCTGGGTATGTATAAGCATCTCTAATTTTATAGCGTTCTAAGAATCGTCCTAGCAAACCGTTCGAACCAGGCTATTACACGTTCACCGTATCTACTACTTTCTACCTAATTCTCGTGCTGCACATAATTTTCTCCATTAAATAACTATTAGAAAAACGGGTCTATTAACTGCACAGGCATGGAACTAGTTAACTCCTTTCCCCGTATTCCCAATGAAGTAATTATTAACAGGCCATCGGAACCTGTTCGATTCAACCTTTCACCAAGAAGAAACCGTTGGTGAAAAAGGAAGGAAGCGATACTTTAAAAAATGCACCGATCACTTTGGTCGGTCATGATTCAACTTAGACGGAATAATTGAGACTAATGCGAGAAGGAGCAATTTATCAGCGTTAAAATAGTTCCGATGACCATCGAAATTTCTAATATTTTTTATCTGGTACGCAAAAAGTACCAGCTTGGCAAAGGTAGAAGATATTACAACATTAAATTCCTTGTAGTTTGGATAAAATAATATTTTAAGTAAGAATTGAAATATTGATTGATCAAGTATATTCTTATTTTGTTTACCTAAAATGTGAAATCATTTTGATTTTGTATTTGAAATACGATAGAAATAAATGAAGTAATAATATCAAGAAATATATGTGCAAGAAAGTTCATAGTTTAAATTATTGCTTCGTATACACAGAATTAAGTCAGAGAAGTTGAACGCAAATATTTTTGAACAAAATTCCACTATTTTAAGAATTCTGTAGACATAAAACACAATTTTTTAATGATGCTTTAAGAACATCTTATAACTAGACAGCGGATCTTTATGCAAAATAAAAATGTTCTTCATTAATTGTGAGAAACAGGGATAAAGTAAAAATTTATTTCATTCCTTAATGACTTTGTTACATTAAAAACAATATTACAAAATTCTGAAACTTTTCTTCATAAATGCATAAAGATCCGCAGTATACTTGTAACGAATCAATTACTGACTAACTATACACTACCTTGAATAATTTCTTATATTTCTAAAAATACCTGAATTCACTGATAACAGTTCAATCTATAATATAAATCATCGAAAGAATCTAAAGATATACAGTGACTCGGATTAATATTCGGACGCACTAAAAAAGACAATAACTTTTTTAATATCGTACTATACGATTCGAACTTTTTGGGAATTTCGAGCAATTAGTTTACTACAGGATGTGGAAAAAAATGTTTTCAAAAATTGCAATTGATGGGAATTGTAGAAAATTTACACTTTACACTACATTGAAAATTTAAGAAGTTTGCCACCTAACCTATATTGAAAAATTAAAATAACGTTTTGTAGGTCTGTGTTAATTATATGCACTGTGAAAGTTTCATCGAAAGGCATTGAAAGATGTAAGAATTCTTAAATATAGGCCGAAAATCGAGAAAATCTGCCATTTGTACCATCTTTAAATGTTTGTAGCTCATTGCAACGTCGACCGATTTTGACGAAATTTTCAGAATAATTCACAGAATTTAATTCACACAGATCTACATAACGTATTTTTTAAATTTTCAATATAGACCCACATAAAAAGGTTGTAAAATGCAACTTTTAGTATTTTTTCTATAATTCTTTTCTTCAATTTTTGAAAAGATTTCTTTTCACATCCTGTAGTAAATTACTCTAGCTTCCCAAAAAAGTTCAAATCGTATAGTACAATATTAAAAAAGTTATCGTCTTTTCATTGTATATCTAAAAATATCTGAATTCATTGATTACAATAAAGATCCGCAGTCTACTTATAACGAATCAGTTACTAATTTACTATACTACCTAGAACAATTTCTTATATTTCTAAAAATACCTGAATTCACTGATAACAGTTCAATGTATAATATATTGGGATGGTAATTGATAGGTCATCGCTAACCATCTTCACTCTATGGGCTTTACACAAAAACTTGGAGCTTGGGTGCCACACAACTTGAGTGAGATGTCGAGCAGATGTCGAAGATGGATTTTTCTGCCTCCTGGAACTTCCATTGAAGAAGCCTGAAAATTGATTAAAATTAATTAATTCAAAAAATAGAAGCAAATAGGTTAGGGCAAGAAAAAGACTTGCGAGTGCATATACATATATACTTTACTTAACAAAACACAAAATTGCGGGAAAAAAATGAAATACAAAAAACGCGGGAATTTATTACACAACCAAATCATCGGAAGAATCTAAAGATAAACGGATTGAAAAGAAACTGAGAAGATAAAGACAGACACAAATGACGGGTAAAGTCGGCATGGATGGTAAACAGGTTAAGAATGCAGAGGTTATAGCAGCAAAGGGACGTCTGGCGTGCCCTTGCAAGCGCATCGAAGGAGAAGAAAGCTGTGGATCCGAAGGTGCGAGAGAAAATAAACACATAATACCAGGAATACGGTAAAGTGCGTGTGCACGTAGGTTAGGCACGAAAGTAGGTACACCGTGAACGATATCAAACGGCGCTATCGGGGGATCGGAGCGTTCGGGCGATCTCGGCTCTTGCCGATGTCTCACGAAGCGGGCTGAAAGCAAAGCGCGCGGCAGACGGTATTCACGCGCCGAGCTATCTGGTTGTCCCTCGCGTCGAGTCGGAACACTTATATTCGAATTGACGTTCGTAAAGTCTGTCGAGAATCTTACCGAACGAGTTTTCATCGTCCTCGTGTATTCGCCACGTTTCCTCGCGACGAGTTCTGTGCTCCGTTCGTTTCGAAATCGCGCGGTTCCACGCCACGGGAGCAGATCAGTTTCTTCGCCGCCAAAAAAAGGAAGTTAGACAGTGGGTTTTTTTTTGTGATGTGCACGAAATCGACGAGCCACCTCAAGATGACGATTGCCTGGGTCTGCCTCATCGGGCTGTTGTGTTCTACGGCTGTTAAAGGTGCGACTGAAGTAACATCCGTACTTTCTTTTCTATCGCGTCGGGTATGAGACCGATGGTGACACGTCGGGTTAAGAATGTTGCTACGATGGTCGGCGTTCGATCGATGTATCGAATCGTTGTCGATGTCTGTTTCGAAACCGGCCGTCGTCGTTGAAAGGCGGGAAAGAAATGATGAAAACGTTATGGCACGCGATCGAGCGTTCACGGCGTAACCTTCGACGTCGTTTCCACGAGAACTGGTACCCGGATCGATGAAGTTTCGAACCAGCTAGAGACCGTGTTCTCCACCGGCGAGAATTATGACGGATCGATACGTAGAGATGCGGGGAACGTAACTGCGATTTGACTGATCACGGACGCGGGCTAATCCACCGCCGAAATCACAGTCGATCGGTCAACGGGACAGACCGCTGCCAGGCTGCGACCAATTCGCGCCGGCATGATCAAACGAATTGCGACTGGCTCTCGGACCGTTCAGTTTTCTTTTTTTTTTTTCGAGAAACCGAAAGAAACCAACGTTTCGCGTCCGATGCTCGACCCTCCCGCCATAACGATCATCACTGACGCGGCAATTCGTGCGGCCACTGCTAAGGTCAAGCAAATGGGAGATCATGGTCGTCTTAATTGTGGAACAGATACGTGAATGAGAATGACACCTCGACTTAGAAAGTCGAAAGCCAATTATTTTCACGGAAGTCTCGTGTTCGCCGGCGCTCGCTCGTAACTGATACGTTATCGGTGGGATTACTTTTCGAAACGGGAATTCAGAAAAAAAAACAAAATTATTCAACGTTTAGATAGGAAAATGGCAACCAGTGATTCTGTCGTAATAAGGTTTGATTCGTTAACCCGATACATACTGTAATTCTTTGTTTTCTAACCCGGTAAATGTATGTAACTTGTTGTTTGTTTGTGTTTGTTGTTAATGGTAAAATTGATGCACACCATTCATCCGTATAATCAAAAATAATGGCACGGTGTCGTCATAGTTCTGCCGTTATGGCGGTAGTTTTGGGTCTTGAAACGTTGATTTTTCACTGTAACTGTGCAATTCTTTTTTTGCTTGCTTCTGTTCGACGGTTACGACTCGCTGGAACGGTGACCTAAAATGTTTTCAACAGTACGGCACAATGTTTTTTAATTATATCATCATGTTTTAGGGGTTTTTAAAAATATTTCTTCGTTGTAAATACACTCTTTTTTCCATAACTGATAAAGTTTATTTTTGATCATATATTTCTTCCGTGATTGCTATACATAACACGTTATTGAAAGGTTGAGGTGTAAATATTTATTATGCGCCATTTGATGAAGGTGATTTGTCGAACTGCACTTGAGTCAACATGTGCGCCACTATCTCAGAAACAATAAACACTGCAGTTTTTACTTGTCCACATTATGTCAGTTTTACGTTTCATAAAAATATCACCGGTGTTTTTTTAATCTAGTTCAAGGATAAGTTGAAAAGAACAAATAATATTTTATGAGAAGAAAGGCATCTGAAAGACGGCCTAATTGACCGCTGTACTCTAACCGACCAAGGTCGCCGAAGCACTCTTGGAACAAATTAAAAAGATCATAAACAATTGCAGTATGCTAATGTAATTAACGTTTACACGATTTTCATAATTAATCCTTGTACACACTGGCGGTATTCAGACAGAAGCCATTGTCAGTGATCGCCAATAACTTCTCAAGTGTTCTCAATGAGTATTAACTCTTATGCCAATAACCGGGTTTCCACTTCAAACTGGGGCTTCGAGCTTCGCTTACTAATCCTTTGAAAAATGGCAAACCGTTTAGAATCCACGTTGTTTAAAAAAGATTCTTATCTTCGCAGATTTAATTATTAACATAGAAAGTGGTACTAAAAAAATGAAAGAACTTCTTTTAGTACCTGTTTAAAAATATGATTCTTCAACGGCCGTTTTGAAAGCATACGGGGGACACTAAACGATATCTGTTTAATATTTAATATAAAAGAAACAGCAGTTTTTAATATAAAATGCAACAGTCGTAAACTTTAGGGGCGTCTTGGATTATATTTCCTCTTCAACATTTTAATACACTCTTAACGTAGCAACTTTGTTTCTTTTACAACTCGGACGAAGTTTGTTAGCCTACTTCGACAACAATAGAGGCTACGACGATGGCTTATAATTTTTCTCTGAAGTAGTCGGATACTATTTCAATTCTAGCCCCGTTCCCATCGTTGTAGCATTTCCCCTTTCTGTTGATTATAATGTAAAACGGAACGGTTACTTGCCTGAAAGTAGATATGAAACGAGCGTACCGTATTTATCGATCTAAAGTTAGGAATAATGCTCGGTATCGAGCAACTACCGCCGGCTTTTGTTCATCGCAACAGAACGACTCAAACATTTAGACTGTTTATTGCTCGGGCTGTTCTTCGCAATTTCCTCCTGCCGCGATTCAAGGATATCGCTCGTTTCGCATTACATAATTGGAATGGATGTAGCTCGTTTTATCGAAGTAACGCCGCTAACTCCCTGTAATCCTTTCTTTTCCTTCTTCGGTGAACTTCCGCGTAACTTTAGCGCGGCGCGGACCACTTCCTGTATCGTAAACCGATAAATACGAGAAAGTTTCAATTAAATAATGATCAATACAACTTAATGAACGCAACGAGCAACGGCCAAGCCAGTGTACCAATCAGTGTCCCGTTGTATCGTAATTATCCCCCGTGGAAGCTTCATTATCGCCGGCGTGGAGTGGGGAAAATTCAGACGAAAGTTTCGATTTGTATAGAAAATGGCGGAACAGTGTCTTCCGGCGCCGTTGAAGGGTTGTTTCGCTCCAGCGACCACGAGGCAAAAACCCACGGAAAATTAACTGGCCTGCCAGCGGACAGTCAAGGTGAACATTATTTTGCGAGAGAAATCTTAATCTTGCCCACGTGCGCTGCATCGTGGAACGCAGCGACGGAAACGCCTCGTGTACATGGAAAGTTTAAGGTCGCATTTACACGAAATGCCTCTCGCTCTGTGCGACTTGGTTCTCGACTCGTGCTTACCTTGAGCTGTAAAGAAAGGTCGATGGATAATGTGACGCAATCGGAATCGCTAAAGATAGTACATGCGTCGATTCAACGTTGCGAATTGCAAGCAATGCACCTCCCAACGACGGTACCGTTCAATTCTCAACTGTACTCGCAATCTTCGCTGAACAGGCTGTGGGTGTGAATAGTAAAGATGAGATTAACCGTTCGTTGTTGCCGTTCCGAGAACATTCGCGAAGCGTTCGTTCGCGCGGCTCAGTCCCCCAAAAATTTCCAAAGTTTCCGCATCGTGTTTACCTCCGTCTGGACGAATCGATGGGTGTCGCGTGACCCACGTTCGTGAGTCAGGTTTTTCGACCTACATACTTAGGGCGCTCCAGCGATTCTTGGAATCGACAATTATTGACCAGGTGGCTACTTGTTTCATTTAGAAGTTATTCAAGAAAATGAATTTTTTACGAATCTTTAACCCTTTGTCCTCGGTTGTCCCCTCTGAGGCACCACTAAAAATTGCTGTACCATTATTCAAAATATTGTTTACATTATTAGATATATCGATATCTAATCAATTACTAATGTTGTAGGCATTGTATGAGGTATTATACCAATTTCATATCCATAAAATTTCAAAAATCACAGGGAATGGAAATATTTTAGATAGGAAGAAATGTTCAATTTTCCAGTTAAAATAGCTCCGAGTGCAACGGATTAACTCTAATGTTATAAAAATATTACACTAACTTGAATCACCGTCTTTTAACAGCTGTAAGAAACATATTTGAGACTTGTCGCACACTTTGGGACTCTATCCACGCAAAATCGATGACTCGATGAGTAATGTTCTTTAAAATAGAATGTTTCGAAGTGATAAAGCAATAAAAACCAAATGTCGCGATTATCGCTATATTCTTTAACCTTGCCAGGCCGAGAAACGTAATAATTTTTGTTATGTTGACATGATTCTAGTTTCAATCGTATCTACAGTGACATGTACCAACAGAAGTCAGAATTCAGATTTCGGGTTTTAATCAACGTTCGTTTGCACGTAGCGTACGGACGGTACAAATGTGCAGGTCGCTTCAACGTCTAAATAATTCAGTTTTGTAGCCCACGTACACGAATAGTGGAGATGGTTAATGGACAACGTACGGTCGGTCAGAGACCCCCATCAATCCTGCAGACTATTGGGACCAAAATTATCGAGCTAAATGGAAGAGATTTTATCTAGACAATGAACCTATGCGAATCCGAATAGGGTTACTCGAGTATGCGTGTCGCGGTATAAAATTGAATAACCTCGCGCGGCGAACGGATCCGTGAAAGATCTAAAGTGATCGTGGCGGCTATTAAGTCTCGAACGCAATGATTTTAATTCGAGGTCGAACGCTTTATCGATGACGTAGCGCCGTTGGTAGTACATCAGGAAAGCAGTGTTCGATCCATCGTGGCGATAAGATTTCAAATAAACTTATCCTCGGTGTTTGAATAGAAGACGTCGTTATCAGCGTCGATACCGAGACGATAATGCGATCCGAAGTAAAAGTTAAAGCACAGGCTCATTGAGCACGCTGCTGGCGCGAGCTCGTTGAATTAATTGATGGCAAATACGATCGATCGCGGCGTTGTTGCGCGGTGAAATTTGCTCTATGAGAATGTTAATTTATGTAATGTAACGTACATTCAACAGAATGTTACGAAACACGATTGTCGTGCTACTGGATGCGGCTCAAAACACCGTGTATAATGCTATGGAGATTACACACACGGCACGCGCGTGTCCTTGCAGTTATTGCGAATTCCGCGCGCACTTCGTTCCTCTTGTTTATTTTTCGAACGAAGTGTCGCTCTCCTCCGAGTTCGGCGGCCGCCTATAAACGTCTCGGCGACATGAGTTGTTTTTTTTAACGGTCGACCGACTACGAAAAAGAGGTCGAGCGACCCTCGTTCGGCACTTCAAAGCTCCCCGCGATCGACAATCGGCCAACAATGTAAAAGCTCGGAATTAATCACGCGCCAATAACAGTCGAAACTTTCATATTTCCCAGTATGTTTTCGCGTGTGCAACTGTTGCAGACTGTTGGGGTGCTCCCCACGGATACAACCAGAAAGACGTTAAGCGTTCCTGTTCTGCATTCCGAGCTATTAATAATCGTCGAGGGAGTGTCACGTTGAATTCGTTTGTAATAAGGATACTTTTCAGAAGTCTTACTAATCAATGAACAGTGACGAATAGGAGCATCTTTAAGTTATATGTATTGACAGGATGTGATGACTACATATCTAGCTTAGGCCTTGATGACTCACGCTTCCACACATACACGTAGAAAAGGCTGTTATATGTATCGTTGCAGATTTTAATCAGATACTTCACAGTTCACGATTTACAGTTCGTTGCTCTGAAACTGTTCGGGAATCCATGCAAAATTCAATAAAGTCGACGCAAATGGACGCAGTCCGACAGGTATTCCAGTAGCCGGAGCTTCAGAAAAATGATTCATCTTCTGATTCGTGTCTCGAGGAACGCTCGCTTACGTGTTACTTGTGCAATATTAACGCGATGAGCCACAAGTATCGTCACTCGGCTATGTCTTCCGATAATTCTGATATTCTTCAATCTTCGTTGGTCATGTCATGGTTATTGTTGCTTGTAATACTCATGTCGTCGATATCGTTCATTAGTCTTGAATTTTGACTGACATCTTAAAATGATGTCCCTTCACTTCTGCTTTTTATATCCATAGAAGCCGTTTATGAAATTAATTATTTATCCTTCTGTTTCAACCATCATTTACTTTGGTGCGAATTTTAGACGAGTTCTCGAAAATCCAAGAGACTGCTGCAATAAGGAGGTTGCCCCACTTTCTAGTAATTCGAGCGAATCAACGAAATGTAATTAAATATCAGGTAGTGCTTCAACGTACTATACAAAGACATTACTTTCGACTTACTAAAATTATTCAAGAAGCAAAGGAACGTTTAAGTGGCTTCTGTTTCTCGTCCCAAGTGCAGAACATCGTTATTTGCAAAGATGTCTTAATAATTGTCACTGTGAAGAAACTTGCTCGACGAGCGATTTATAGTGAACTTCTTATTGCAGCAAACCCTTAAACCTTTAGCTACTGGGGTATGTATTCACAAATGCGTCTGCTAAACGCAAAACAAAAAGAAAAGATGTACAGATGCTGAGAGGAAGGCAATGTAAACAAATACATACGGCATACAAAGCGGTGTTTATTACGCGTCTGATACGCAACGAACGAAATATAAACATTCTGCGCACTTGTTTCATCGACGCAATCTCGATAAAATAAATAAAAGTCAATAAGCGACGCCCGTTTCCGGCATAATTCATCAAATCGCTTGTTGACGAAAGTTTCGTACCGTGGTCTATTGACGACAGCCGTAGAGTTAAATTCCGGTAAATGTCTTGAGCGTATTGGTATTTGCATAAGCGTCGAACGAATCGATAGTAGACGAATCGAGCAAGGCTTGCGTAAGCTCGCGTAACGTATCGTCGCGTCGCAAGTGCGACCTACTCTTCCGGTCGTTGACACGGTTCTCCTTCGGCAAATGTGTTCTCCGGCCTAACAAAGGCCCCGTGGGCCAAAGGCAGGACTTGACCGGTGCCGTCGACCCATGTCGAAGGGTCGGAACAGCCATAAAGGTAGACGATCAAAGTGGGCTCAAAGTCGTGCGGGGCCAACAGTCATTTGGATGCGGTGGAAAGAAGGTGAAACGTCGTCCTGCGAAGAAAAGTTACGTGGCAGGTGTGTTCCGCGTGGCAGCCGTACACACGTGCGTGAGGGTCCACGCACACACCACCGCCATGTAGGCACGACTGGAACTATATATACGTCTATGACGACCAACAGGTTCTCCTGGAACAGGTTTCGGTGCCTATTTTCGGTCCGCGTCCGCTGCCTAAACTCTTCAAATTACGTTGAATCAAGGCGGGCCCGTTCTTTCTTTTCTACCCTTCGGCCAGAGACCCTGCTCTACCCCTTCATTCTGCCTAATTAAAACATGAGGGTTGCCCTGTATTTCCTTATGCGCTGTTACGTGCAACCGTTGCCCTGATGCTCGATCGAAAACTGGAGACCTTTTGTACCTAAATCTGTTCCGTCGTCTGCAATTAACTGTTCCTCAAAATCCTCGAGACTCTTAAATATGAAATTGGTTGTACAATATTATTTCGTCGTTTTCTAGACGGGGTGTTCGACTTCTCAGCACGTTGCAAACGACTCGTGGAATTACATAAAATATGTAATAACGAGAAGCTCGACTTCCAGTTTTACCACGCTTACATTAGCTTGCCGTATCGTTGTTGTACGCGTCAAATCTTGTTATCGAATTTTAAACCACTTCCCGATGAGCTAGAGACTTGAAACTTTAAACATAGCGCATAACTGGATGACAATGCAATATTAAAAAACAAATTTTTTAAAAAAACTTTGCGTATTTCAATATCTTGCGTTTCTATGTCTTACTATTTCATACCAGTACATATTACTATATCTTGCGTTCCATTTAAAAAAGACTAAAAAGTAGAAAATAAAAAAATCTTTCAAAAACCACGCTTATATTAAAATGCACTAAAAAGGAGAAAATAATTTTTTTCCTGGTTCTCCCAAAAATTTAATATAAATTTAAATAAAAAAAATCATGACATTAGTGACTATAAAAATAAAAGCGTGGAGTGTTAAACTATATTGGCGTAATCTTCGTGGGCGCTGCACGCTTTTATTTTTATGGTCACTAATGTCATGATTTTATTTAAATTTATATTAAATTTTTGTTAGAACCTTGAAAAAAATTATTTTGTTCTTTTTAGTGCATTTTAATATAAGCGTGGTTTTCAAAAAGTTTTTTTATATATTTTTTCTAATTAAGATGTGACATCAAAATCGTCTCTTTGCTTTAATTTCTGTTAACCATTTTCATAAAAGTCTACGACTTTTGACCCTTCCGAAGATACGTGCCGCAACAAAGGGCTTACTTAGTCAAAATCAAAGGGCGTATTCAAAATCCAGGGAGACAGCGCCCGTTAAACGGCGCAGCGGGTTGCATAATTTCCAAGAATTCAATTCTAATCAAAAGACGCACGTGACCCTCCATCATCTTTTAGACAGAGGGTGATACAACGACCGATATGAAGTCGGAGAACACAGCACAGTAAAATTGACAAGTCCAAGTCGTAGCTAAACGACGCGCGAGCGCATAAAACGAATCGGAAGTGGAATTATGCCAATTTTCCAAGCAAGCGGCGAGCAAATAAGAGCGAAAATCGAAGATCCGCTGTTGATTGCATAGAATCGGGTTAATTGAGTTTTCACGATGCTTCAACGCGATAAGCTCATCATCGATCGCGCGCCGCTGATGCATCTACACGCACTCACGATAAACGCATGATTGGATGGTTGCGCATGATAGTGTCATAATGAAGGCATTAGCAGTTTATACGAAAGCATTGTTCCACGTGCACTGTTCGATTGCGCGATGTCCCATTCCGTGTTGTGCGCGCACCGCGCCGCACCGGGCATCCTGTATTTTGCACGGCGGGATTCGCAGTCGAGCGTTTTCTAAAGCGGTTCGGAGCGCTGCGCCGCCAGGAAAATACGTGGAGCACCGTGTCGGACGGTGTGCAGTCGCACGTAATTAATGAAAATCGAGATTCACGATGATACGGCTCCCTGTGCGCGTTGCGGGCGGGTCAACGTCCCTCCGCGCTTGACGATTTCACCGTCGATGCACCGGCATATCTTCGTACGAAACGACGCCACGCGGCGTCCGCCGCCGTTGGAACGATGATTCACGCGGAAAAGTTCATTGCCGAAGATTTATCAAAGCGACACGTCCAGTTTACCAGGAAAGTTAAAACGCGCGGCTAGAAAGTACACCGGACCCAGCGATACGTTTTTATCTCGATTATAAATGTTACGCGTCGGGGCGCGCGCGACCGGCCGAACGCGTTAGCGAAATGGACGCGTTCCGTTCACGCTATTACCGAAACGAGTTTATAAAACACCGTTTCGAATTTCTGAATGCTTCGTGCATCATCCCGCGCGATAATTCGTCGTGACTAGCACCTCATTGCTTTCATTGAATTCGAATTGTCGGAACGGTAACGATCGAAGAGTGACATTCTAGAATTCCCGCAGAAACAAGAAGAGTAAACCTGCCTTCCCTTCCCTCCCCTGTTCGTCATTTTTGCAGATCATTCTATAAAATTCGATACGATCATGTTTCGTAGACTTAAACGAACTTTGCGACACGAATGTTCATTACCGTTTCGTCGGGCCGCAAGTTGCGTAAGTGCACAAACAGACAGCCAACGACAAAGGATGTTGTCAGCGCTTTAGACCCCGGAGCTGCTGCCTCCAGTTGTGTTCCAAGAGAGCAGGGAAGCCGTAGTTCGGTTTGAATTCGACGAGCGAATGCGGTGGAAGTTTCGTGCATGACACACTTAGCAGATTTCGATTCGGCCGCGATACGGTGCTCACGAAAGGTAAATGATTAGAGCCAACGGAAGCAAATTGGCTGCTTAATCGATCAGAGGTTGGCGATGCGGTGGCGGTGTGCGGCGGGTCGGTCAAAGAACACCAGGGAGAACTCCCGGAGAGAGCGTCAAATGTTACGCGGCCCTCGGCTAATCGACGGACATTCGCGTAAGGCTTAATTGCACGTGGCTAAACAGATGAAAGGAGGATATTGACCCGATCCTAAAGAGCACATGGTCACGGAAAGGGACCTCGTAAAGTGCACGCGAACCAAACGCTCGCACGCTCGCAACTTTCCCTCCCGATGGTTACGCAATCGAATTCATTGTACGCAGCTCTCGACGATAGCCGCCCGTCGATCCGCTCGGGTCTTGCCGGCACGACGGAACCATTAAAACTGTTCTACACCTTCCAGGTATTATTTCTCGGATGGCGGCCTCGTTATTCCGTAAAAGAAGAAATATTGTTGCGCGGAATGTGCGCTGAAATGTCCGGGAGAAATAATACTGGACCGAAACGTGCGAGAGATAATGGCGTAGCTTGTTCCTCTCGACGACTCTGTCTCTTAACCGTTCGAGACACGTAGCAATACATTTGCTATCTAAAATATATTGTCCACTGGAACTGCGAGAGGAAGTATAAAATCAATTGGTTCTCCATCAATGTCGTTCTCATTATTCGAAGCAGACGTCGTTCCAGAGGAAAACGGTCAAAGCAGTGGTACGCAATAATCAATGTTATCGTGACCTCGTATCTGTTTTCCGATTATTTATTGACGATTAAGTTTCTCTGCGAAACTGCGACACGCGGAACTTTGAAGTTTCTCCGTGAAAGCGCAGGAACGCGGAGAATCTGTTTTCCACGCCTAAAAACGGGAGCTGGATGAATTTGCGCAACGTTTCCTCCACGCGCGCGCGGTCGTATACATCGGACGACCTACAATCGAATCACCCTGTAGCGTACCATATATTTTTACGGTGAATACTATTTTCACATAGTCTCGTTCGGTTTCTATTGGATCGAGTAGGTTTATTTACGGAAACGCGTATATAGCAACTTTTCAAACATCACCCCGCAGGACGTTCACACTGCGTCCGCTACTATACATAGCTCTAACATCGCGCCGACATAGTTGTTGGTTCTTCTATACACTTTTGTAGGTATCGTCGCGTGACAGTTTGCACAGTATATCGTTGCTAACTATTCAGAAACGCCGCATGCGATCATTATAGAAATTGCAAGGAAACACAGTGTGTACACATGATTGAGTGTAGGTGTTGGATAACAGGGGAGAAAAAAAGCGGTTTTAATTTTTAAATATTGCACTCGCGTTTACGAGACTGCAACCCGGGCTGCGGTTCGCGTCGGTGCACCGTTTTGAAAAAATTGTACAGGGTTATCCACTTACCTCGGCTCCCTCGCGTGTTAAAACAAGCGCGAATGCTAATAGAGACCGGGTTTGTTGTCGAAAACAAGCTTCGCATGATGTTTTCCGTGCTTTATCTCGGAGGAACTCGAAGCTAAAATGTCTTTACCGAGAAAATGGTTCTGGACGCTCAAATTGGTATATTTCCGACAACTCGTGACAGACGATTTTTATCTTCACGCAATATTATCGTTTCGTTAGCCAGGCAAATATTCGTGTTAATTCGGCAGTGGCCTTCAATGGGCAATTCAATTTGTGCAATTTGTAATGTGCTAATCGAAATCGTCTCGATGTGTTTGCACAACTGTGGAAACATCTACAATGTTGAAGCGAAACTGCATTTGAATTTAATCGATTGCTGTATCTTGATACATGTTTAAACAGGACATAAAGCACGTCAATTAGCGTATAAAGAAGAATATAAGGTCCTGTTTAAAACCACAGAGGTGACCTGGAATTGTTCGACACACCTGCTTTCACGGCAGATGTGTGTCTTATACGATGAATTATTCAACATTCTGTTTCCGTAAAATTTTTATTCTTATTACTTTTAATTCTACTTCATTCCTAATCTCTTTTCTTAAAATAGCGTCTCGGACATGTGATGAGATTCGGACGCCGAAGTTGATTATTTTTAACCGTCCGTAAAAGCAAGACAGATTATTTTATTTTCGTCTGGACTATTTCCTTGATGCAGATGACAAATTTCACTAGATTTTACAATGTGTGTTGAACTTCCTCGAGTTGTCTTCGAAGGTACGTTGTTAAATTAATTAGACTCCGTTGGTAGCACGTGAACGGTTCTTGTTGAACGATCCAATTACGTCTGTCGTGAAACCGTGAATTCTGCGAAAGAATTCCGAGTTAATTATAAGCGGACGATGGTTTTCGCAACGGTGCGGTGCCGAGTCGGGTTCCCTTGTTGCGAATGCGATCGCGAAACGGTTAGAACCGCGCGGCCGGTGCCGGTACTGGTGTTGGTGCTGGTGCTGGTGCGCACACAGGCAATTTGCCAAGTTTTCCGTTCGATCAGGGGATTTGCTTGATATACCGTCTTGATTTTATGGACGCCCCGCAAATCTTTTCAATTCGCGCTCGCGTCCCGCCCGGCGATTGACTCGGCGACGCGCGTAATCATAATCAGAATCAGATAACCGGCGACGGTATTACCGGCCACGAGAGCTCGTTATTGACTTTTAATTGGATTTTGATCAGCCAGCGGCCGCGCGTTCTTTACAGGATCGCGGAACGATTTTTGTCGGTCCCGCGAGATCGGTGTGCATCAACTTTATTACGCGACGCGAACGAATTAATTATTATCGAGCGCTACACGTGGCCACCCTGGCAACGCCAATATCCCCGATCGGAATTGCGTGGAAAAATATAAATTGAGACATTAAATATATAATTGATCGTATATTGGACACCAAAACATCTAACGGTGATAGCCGGGGTGGTGGCGTTCGGCTTTCCCTGGCCGCGATGCGTATCGGGAATGCATCGGGCGAGATACGTATCGTTTATGTAATCTGCAATGCAAATAGAATTTATACTCGGCGTTTCCTTTTTACGACGTGCCCGCAGTTTTTCTATGCCCATTCGAGCCGGGTAAATATTAATATTCCCACGGATACCATCGCGCGCCCGTTCGAAAATCGACCGTCCCTTCACCGTGCGACGGCGTTATTAATTCGTTAACGTTGTTACGAATTCAAAAGGACGGTTCTAGGAGGGGATCGGGAATGGCGTGGATTTCGTCGCGAAAATCGACTTCGTCGAATCGGCAGGACCGCGTGTGTATCGTTATCTGGATCTGGTACGCAAGACTCGACGGCGGCTTTGGCGCACGTCATTCCTTGAAATGTGTGCAGCTGAGGCACGCGCGTGTTGCACGTCAGCGTAAACCATGTAACTGTTATGGGCAGCTTCCCCCATGAATTCGCCGGTCGCCTTCGAATAAGTCTCGGGGAGAAGGAGGAAGAGAGAAACGAGCGGCCGCCTTCGACCCGGCTTCCCGTAATGCCGGGAAATACGTTTCCCGAGCGTGTGTCCACGGCAAATCTGTATGACGAATCTATACGCGTTCGCCGCTTATCACCGTGGAATTTATTCTTCCTGGAAACCGGGTCGACTTATTGTTCTCGCGAACTTCGGGGGCCGGCGGGTTAGGTTAAGCGGGTCGTTGGGCACGGGTTCGCGCCGCGCCCGGTCGGCCTTCACTCGTCGACGCATAGCTTCCAATTGAATCCATTCACGTCAACGCGACGCGACACGACTGTGTACCTACCCGCGCGACCCGCACAAAATCTATTCCACCCGGCGCGGCGGCATTTGATCGCCAAGGTCGCCAAATAACTCGAGGGTTGACTAGCAGAGACGGAATGCATCGTTGTGTTTCTCACGTGGCAGACGAGACGAGGTCGTCGCTGCAACTAGCTGATCACGAGGAGATTGCATCTGAATTGGAGGATTGTTTATTATGTCTCGCAATCATGTCTCGGGCAGGAAAGCACACACGTTTTCATTCTTTGATTTTAATACGTTCACCGTTTAACTTCTCCCCATCATAAATGTTCTAAAACGTGAGAGGTTGGGTCAACTGCTTGGCTACCATAAAAGGGTTGCGATTCAACGATGTAGATATGCATACAGGGTGACTCACCTGACTCCGGACGCCTCGATCTTAAAGAGAGAGACGACTCTTCGAGGGTGCATTGAGCCGGGTAGAAAGTGCACGAGGTCACCTATCGCCTGAATTGTCGTTCGTCGAAAGGTCAACCGTTGGAAAACCAGGCAGGAAGGGACAATTACACGAGGCCGCTCGCGGAGAGCCACTGTCGGTTAATTAGTACGACCGAGTAATGGCCGTTAATCGCGTCTAATTCGACGTAGAACATACGCAGAGTTTGCGTGAGCAATTCGCTCTCTTCCTTTTGAAGAAGTTGTCTCTTGGTGTCGAGAACCCTGCTGCAGAATGGGCGTTTTTTCTCGCGACAGGGTCGCGTGCACCATGCACGTAGATGCATACCCGGTACATGGGGGCTACACGTGTACGGACCGTATGTATGTGTGTGCACGCGTGTTGCAGTTGGCAAAAGGAACATCATGCCGGCAGACTTACAGATCAGTGCACTGTTATATTCTTCGCGACTAGACCCCCACGGGAATTGGAATCGACTGGGCCTCGTATATCAGTATCATTTTTCCGACAGAAAATCGATCAGCCGGCTGCCGAGTTCCACGGCGAATCGCAAAATATGCCTGGCATAATTTAGAGCCCTGCACGCGGCGAAGGATTGCCTTTCACGGGCCGAAACCGGTGTTTCTCTCGCTTCTTTAACCCTTCTATTTATTTCGATCGCCGGGGGATGGATGACGGGATGCACCGCTGCGTACGCGACACGTGCAACTTTTCACTGGCCTTGTAATGTCGCGTGTTACTGAAGTGTGTCGTCCGCGGGGAAACATCGCACGGTGTTCTATAACACCGTGCAATCTAGTGTCACCATACCCCTCAATTAGATTCTGTTTGCGTAACGTTTCCATGCGCGAACTCGAGGAGCATGCAGCTAAAGCCAATTTTATTTCGTGTAGGTTCGACACCAGGAATTGTATCACGTTCTATAGAATTTTAATGTGATTTCCTCTTAACTGAGAACACCCTAGAGTCTTTCGCAAGCCCAGGAAAATTCCAAATATGAAGTTTCTTTATATCTTTTGAACCTTTAGAAAGATTTAAATATGATAGATCGCATTCTGAGGAACCACCATTTGAGGGTTAAAAATAGTAGAAGAATTTCATAGCTCTCGAAAGGTTTCCTATTTAATTCATCGAACTCCCCTTGAAGCGAATTCGGCCCAGAAGTAAGTCGTTCCTCCGGCTAACATTTTTCACGAGGGAACCAGCGACTTTGATCCAATTTAATCCACAAGACCCGAACGCGGCAATTACCGCAACAGCGTGCGAGTGTTAATTCTGATGTCTGCGGCTGGACGTCTCTATCCTGGCGCCCATCGTACGAATTTCAGTTAGTCAAACTAAAGAGACGTTCGGGCCCGGTGCCGAAAGTAGTCGGGCCAAGTACTGGTTCTTGAAGTGACGTTGGCGGCTCTCTAATTTCCCGAGACGGTGGACTCAATTATCGCGAAAGGTCAATTTCGATGGTCGAGCCTAGTAATTTGACTTTTAACAGTCCCGGGGGAGGGTGATGAGTCATCGCGGCCCAGTTGCATCCGATAAATTGGCCCCGTTAGGTCGTTAGCCGGCTCTCGGTTAGCGTCACCTAAGTTCCTGACGGCGTACGCGCTGCGCCGGCAAAAAGGAAATCGAAAGAAAAAGGAGGACAGCAAAGAACAGCGAGCTAGTGTTGCTGTTCTCTCTCTCTCTCTCTCTCTCTCTCTCTCTCTCTCTCTCTGCGGCGTGACGAGCAAGGTGGATCTGCAGCATGCCACGCCACGCTGAAAGTCGTGACTCTCCCCTTTCTTCCAGTCTGGTACTTCCTCGTTTGTCACAGCAGACCAGCCTCGATGGAAGTCGGTTTAGAATTTATTGTTCCTCTTCCTCTAGCACTCGTTCTCGATCCAAGGACATAATTGCCTTTCCCCGGTTCACAATCGAACAGGTTTCACTAGCGTTTGATTATTATAGCGATTCCCATCCGTTTGATGTCCCACGCGGTAGAAAACGCGGTTCTCGTGCCGGTTTTTACGTCTCGTTGAACCTGTATCAAAGCCGACCGGCGATCTTTATTATTGTTCCAACTGGTTCACTGTCTCATCGCAAGTTAATCCGAAGGCCGAGATCATTTTCTGTGTTGTCCGCGACGGAGAACAGTTTTCAAAGTTTATTGGAATGGCACACGCGCAGGACACTTCCGCATGATATTTTTTAATTAGAGTCGAGTTGTCGGAGTTGTCTCGATGTCAATTTTGTTGAACGCTCGAAGCGGAGGTTCTTAATGAAAACTTTTACGTAATGTTCATCTCGGTGTGCTGAAACACACTCGTAACGCCGTTCTTAATATTCCGCGACGCTTCGGCGATAGTCGTGGACATTTATTACGGTGGGACACCCTGCATGGCATATCAATTTTCTTAATTGTACCCGGTCGCTGCCGGGTCCTACGTTTCCGCAATTTATACATATACGAACGAATCGCAACAATTGCGCTCGGAATTTACGTACCCGCGAATTATGGTAATCAATACAATATTACATCAATTAATTATAACCGGGGCTCGCGGGTTTTTGTCATATGTTGCGCAATTATCTCCGCGCTCATTTCGTGCACACAATTGGAAAGACACCGGTGTAATTAATTGAAATAATAGAAAGAAAAAAAAAGGAAAAATCATCGGGACAATTTGCCGTTGATTCGGTACTTTGTCGTGTTATTAATGCATGCTACTAACGAGGGAGCCGGTCGACGAGAAACATTTCCGAGCATCGTTTCGATTGCGTAATTTACAGGCAAGATTTTCCACGCTGTTGAATTCATGTCACGGCGAGTCTGCAGACTAACAACGGCTCCCTGTAATTCCTGTCAGAGGGGCGGCGACGCCGTTGGATCGAAACGTAAATTCATTACTGCGTTCCATTACGCGAAGACGCTTTATTTTTCCGAGTTGGATCGCGATACCCAGTCGTCGACGATCCCGATCGTTCGGCGACTTCTCCCGCGTGGATCTCCGGCGTTGATCCTTTTTCAATTTCTTTCACCGGTATGGATCGCATCGGTCTCGTTAATCTACGCTTCGCGTGATAGAATTACATGCCCGTGGCGTCGATAATCCTTTACAGTTCGCAGTTCACGGGTCCCATCGGTGCCACGGGGAAAATCGTATTTCGATACACAGACGAATCTCTCCAACTTGTACCCGCACACACGACTCGTGGGTACCGTACCGTCACCGGATGCGCGTTCCGTGAGTAAAATTACTAACGATACACGCGTTCCATCACGAACGAGTTACACTCAAGGCAACGAATGCTCACGATTGCGTGTACTCATCGAAATTTGCATATTTCCTTTCAGTGTTCTTGCTGCGCCTCGCCTTTACTCTTATCCTATTACTCTCGCCCCTTTGTGCACCGTATTTCCAATTTCCTCGACACTTTATCTGCCAGCGGTTATTTAATAAGAGACCGTTCCCGATTGGCATTCATTTTCATTGTATACTCTCAATTAGCGGAAAGAACGGGTTAAGAACAGATTGGAAAAGTAAATTGATTTCTCTTTTCAAAACGATTTTTAATTCGAGAGGATAGTGTGATATTGTTCTACTATAAATCGACGATGAATGCATAAAATCCACAGCGATAAACTTCACCTCCCGCAGCTTTAGGCTTATCGACAGAATTATTTCAACTTGAGAGGTTTTTCGAGCGGAACTTCTCTTTAAGAATTTATGAAGTCTATTAACACAACCCACGGCCAGGTGAAGTGTTAGCATATTGCCACGAGTTGTTTCACCCTCGCTCGTGCGGTATATTTCACTGACTAATTCGTTTCAGTATCACTGGCTTTTAGATACTACACGTTTAATACCGACTGTCGCGCGCAAAGAAAGGGCCCCCGCGATAGTGACTCACGGAGCGTCCAGCCGTGAACGATTCCCCCGAATTAGGGTGGAAATGAGTCGAGAGTAGCGAGACGAGGGAGAACGGCTATGAAGGTAGCACACACCTACATGGCGATCCGCGATTCACTTCACGAGTCCTTCGTCTTCCAGGGACACTCCTTCCTTCTTCGGACGTTAATAAAGTCTTCTGTCTCCTCCCGGTGCTCCAAAGCCGGTGAATTTCCATCCCCTGAACCATTCTTCTTCCAGCAAAGCCCTCTTTACCCCTCGGCTCCTCTGCGCTTTCTCGCGGATCTGCTGGCGCTCTCTCTCTTTCTCTCTCGACGATCGTTTTCGATGGTCTGTCTCTCTCTCTCTCTCGCCCTTTTCTCTTTCTCTCTCTTGCTCTCCGTCGCTCTCGGCGGGCCATCCATTGCGATCATAGATCTGCATCGTCGGCGACGGAGACGGGGTGCGCTGCTCGTAATTACCCCGTCGCTAGTGCACTCTGGAGGCCACTAGCCCACCACACCGATCGGACACTTTCACACCAAGGCACACACAAGGAGGCCCGACGAACCTGAACGCAGAAGACGAGGACGAGGACGACGACTACGCCGTCGCTCTCTGTAGTACACATAATGCGGGCCATCCCCTAACGGAGATCTATGAGAGAGAATCTTGGTCAATTACCTACTCTATTCGAGCCACGAATCCGCCGCGCAACGGCTAGAAGATTTAAGTGGTTGTTGGGGCTATGGATATCTAAGACGGCACGAAGTTGGATCAACGTTCAGCTCCGGTGAACGTCGCGCCGCGACGCTTGACGGATATCGAACGCGTCGGCAATCCGCTCCGTGAAATTTGTGTGCCCAGACTTACCCGATTGTAAACCGATCTCCGATTCTCGGCTGACGGTTACCGCCATTTCGTGACCAATTTACGGCCAGTTCAACTCCTGTCGGACATACATATTATAGCTATCCTTTGATTAAGCTGCTTTCACTATTCTCAGCGGGAACCAAGTCGGAGGAAATGGATTATCTTCTCCGAACTTTGTGGCACGATTTTAATCCTCTCTCGATCTCCGGAAATGGTTATACAAAATATCCTAACGCTTCAATCTCGTATTTTGAAATCTTCAATTTCAAATTTTCTTCATTGTTTTGGGAACTTTTTATAATGTGTATTAGATTCGTTGTTTCTAGTATCTCTCTGAGGATTCCCAAATGGCAGCTAGACAATTTAATGCACAGAATAGAAGACTTCCTATTTGCAAAGAGTTAACGTTATCTTATTCTCTTCACGGATAACATTCTTCCGTAATTTTTCCAACATCTAATTAAATGTCGGAGGAAAAAATTAGTTGATTTTCATTAACGGTGCTCAAGATTTCAGTCATTTCGAAAGAATGTGCGCGAGGAAAGGTGGTCGGAGGAAGTTAGGAGGGTCATCAAGATTTTTGGGATGAGATGATCTGCCCGAGAAACGGAGTCTGGAGGCTGTAGGAAACGAAAGACAGAACAAAGGGGACGGGAGCGTGAGGAGGGGGGCAGCGCACTTTTACCCGTGATCGTTATACTTCCTGGAACCTTCGCGAAGGTACCAACAAGGAAAGCCCCGGTCGACGGGTTCAAGGCTGCCTGTGTAGGTTCAATGATCCTCGAAGTGGGGTCCAGTCTTCGCGAAGAGTTCAGACACTTGGAGGAGCATTAACTATTTATGGGGGACAGTGCATTGCCCCCGGGAAATATCGCGTGCCGGTGTCATTAGAGGGACACCAAGGGATGTTATCCCCTTCGATAGTTGCGAATAATCGTTCGTCGTGTATTTTCTGGTTTCGTGAATCCGATAATTGGTACCCTGTCTCGCAGAGCGTCTCGACTAATAACAATTCCAACGGTAGATATACGGGAACGATTAAATTTCTTCGACAAAAGGGGGTTCGATCGTGCGACAAACCGTTTATACGGGACGGCACGAGGAAACCTCCGCTGGAAGAGAAAATAATTTTGGTATATCACGGCCGGAGGTACGGTGAATAAAGCGTTTCGACAATGGTCACCGTGGAGCGCTCTCTCTTTCGCTCTCCCCGCATACAGTCCCTACACGAGGTTGTTCGGTAACCAAGGTGCTCCGGAGACTTCGGATCCGAGATACGAAAGGAAGGATTCGAGAGGCGAATGTAGCATCGGCCGTATCATTGTGTTCCTGCAGTCGACTCGGGCCGTCTGCGCGGGTTTACGTGAATCGGACGCGGGGGTAGACGGAGAGACGGCCACGGAGAGAGAAAGAGAGCCGATTGGCCAGGCAAGACCGGTCGAACAGGTTTCTTGGGTCGAGTAGGCGAAAGCCTCTACTCCGTTAGCCTCTTTCTTTCCTCGCCGCTACGACCGGACTCTCGAGAGAGCCTCGGACACCTCCGCTCCCCACGAATACTCGCCGAGGTGAATCGTTGGGAATAATACCGTGCAACGTGACGGAGATGTTTACAGCTGACAATAATGAATCCTAGCCGTATACTAAAACATCGGAAAAATACCTGCGGGACCGTTTTCCGAAGGTCCGAGGGCCCCGCGCTATCGATCCTCTCTCCACGATGCCACGTAATGGAGGCCGATCCACACCGGTCAACCATGAAACGTAACCGCCTTATCGCATTAACGTATAACACTCGACACGACGTACTCGCTCGTAACTCGGCGACGTTACACTCTTGAGGACCGAAATTCCTCCGCTCCGACGTCCGAGCGTCTCCTTGTTTTTACCATTTGTAAAACGTCGCCGGCGACTGTACATAGGTATCCCCCGGCTCACCGCAGCATCCTCCATGTACAATGTACCTATCTTTCTAAACTTCCCCGACGGGTCGTCGAGGCGTGGCTCCATCTTTTTCGGGAAACCTGCCAAGATCACTGTTTATAAACGTCTTTGGAGGCGACGTTCCTCGAAACCACCGACTGGAAAGAAAACCTTCCTTTTTGACGGACGTTGGCGCGCTGTTTGAGCTGGACTTGCACAGGCTACCGGCTACAACACGTACACCATCCTCCGCGAAATGGTTCGTTCGATGGAAACGTGCTGGTCGTGTAGTTTGGACCCTTCGGCGCACGCGTTATGTGCTTCCCGTGTCTCGCCGGTGGTCATGCGGTAGCTTGCGAGCTTCTACAATATCTTTCCATGACCCAACGCGGGTTTGGGCGCCGCTCTTCCACTGCTGTTGGCCAATCTTGACAACGAGAACCTGGAAGATAATACTTTTTCGGGAGAGCAGCGTCCCGTCCGGTATTTTCGACTAGATTTTTGTTCCTTTGGTCAGTCGTGCTGATCTTGTGCTGGAAAGATGTTCATACAATATGATAAGAAACCGTTTTATATAGAATGAAGGAAGCAGAACCAGAATGCTCAGGTGGTTCTTTAACTCTTCCGGTTTATTTTTCTTAAAAAGTTTATATCTCTGCATTGTGCAGTTCTGTCTAATAATGTCAGGATACTGTCGGATGCCTGTAACCCTTTATTCGCGTCTGCGAGCCTCGAGCAAGCGGAAAAGTACATGCTCCATGCTGATATTGACATTGCAGAGGTCGCAGGATTTTATTTCCTGTTTTATTATATTGTAAGAGAATGTAATATTTCTGTATGCTATTCCTCCTATTCCTTTCGTGAAAGTATACGTATGGCGAGCTTTATTTTCTTGCTTTTCACACAGGAAATTTGTTCCTCCCTTATCATATTAGTTTGATCGTATATTCCTTACTTTGTGTCTATCCGGCTCATCTGGCTCCGAAGGTTGCGACTGTCCACTATTTCTCGGAGCGTTTGTTCGTTTCGTTCGGATAGGTATGTTTAAACTCTCGGACGGGAACAGTTCTTAGAATCGGATGACAGAAAATCGGTGCGCGGCACGAGAGTAAAACTCCGCGATTTCTCGGATCCGGCCGAGCAAAACGCTTCTGACTGAGCTGTCCCGGCGGTTTCGAGAGTTTCGTTTACGAAACAGCAATACCTGGAATGGAAAGGACGATCCGGATGCTGGTCGGCGTTTCTGTGAAGACTGTCCTTCCCTCTCGCGTTCTGCACCATTGATCAGGAACGAAGAATATCAGGGAACGATACGATATCCGATCGAATGGCTGCTGGTATCGAGAAACGTGAAATTTACTGGTACGACTGGGCGCGCAGACTCGTTTCGAGCGGAGCTTTAAGCTCGCCTTAACGTTGCGCCACTTGGACGGTGGTCCGACGAGACCTCCCCCGCTTCACCTGGCTCGCCGGTGTTCTCCCCAGGTATATCTTGCTGTTCCTCTTCTTTCCTCTTGTTTTTTCCAATGAAGTCCGACGTGGTCTTATTTACATGCGCCCGGATCGCACGCGCGCGAGCCGATCCTCGTTGTTCGCAGTTTACAATTTCTTCGGGATCGTAAGAAGCTCGGAATAAATTTTCGACAGCGTCCACCGTATTTTCCATGGACCCCGCTCCGTCGTAAAAACAGTCGGTCCGCGGACAAAGTTCAAGAAGGTGGACACCGAAATGCGCCGGCTCCTATCCGGGCCGGTTGCCAGGATTTCTGTTTACAAACGCCAAAAATGACAAAGAGCAACCAACGATGGAAAAGTTTCCCTCGCTCTTTTTACTCCGCAGCCCCTTTTCTTTAAGCTCGTTTCTTTCGCACGGAGATCCCAGCCATCTCTTTACGAGCCACGTCGCGGGTATCTTATCAATTTTCGCAGCGAACTTTCGCCCCCGTCGAACGATCCGACGAGAGATCTATGTGTCCTCTTGTCTGGCAGCGCGCTCGTCTTCCGCCGCGATATTTATCGCGGAATTTGAATTAAATTGATGCCGGCCAATCGAAACCGGTTAGCGTTTCCATTGGCTAATACTCGCGATACAGTTAGCCGCGTGTCGGCTGCATTGATTGCGCTAAAATAGAATCCGACGACGCGTCGCCCGAACGTGTTTTCGAACGGTCCGCTGCGCTGCGCGTACAAGCTCTGCAACAGCGACGACGACGGTGGTTCTCATCGTCGTCGTCGTCGTTTTTCGCCGATCTAGAACGAGCATCCGGATCGATGCGAATGCTCATTAACGCCCTCAATCTCGGAAACCTTCCACTTTCGAAACTTTTCTATGCCCGTCCATCAGCGTATTCAAACCATAGAACCGTCGGCCGCGCGAAAAGTCTCGTTTTCGGGGTTTCTTTTCTCGCTCGTTGGCCGCTGCAGCGCGTCGCGCGATAAATTAAGTGTTAATGCAACTTTTGCGTTTCCGCGGGAAGATTCTTATTTACCCAGGCGAACGTAGTTCGGAACTTTCTCCTCGAATTAGTTAGCGGCTTTTACTGAACTTCCTAATATAGCGGTCGCTCTCAGGAGATCCGCCAGAGATAGCTCATTGTCTGCCGGGGATTCTGCGGATTCGCACGTGACGATTTATACGTTACACGAGCCCGCGATCGCGAATATCGCTGAGGACCGAGCCGACACCGTGGAATCTTTAATTAATCGTATTTAGAGCGACGCACAGAGGGGACTGTCGAGTTTGTTATCAAGTCATCTCTCAAATTGTCACCAAATATATAAATCCTCGGGTAAAGATCTTCGCTATTTTCCAAATGTGGGTGAGCTGAAGGAAAAATGTTTTTGAAACAAATGCGAGTTGCTAAGAATTATCCATCCCTCTGGAGGCGCACACGTTTTCAATATTCCGCGGACTCGGGGCATTCGAAAATTCCACAAATATGACTCTTGGAGTCAGAGTTACCAGTTCCCTCTCACCGGTTCAATCTTTCGTCTCTTTTCATCTCCGGACGACCGTAGCGACCACGTCACGCTACCACGAGACGGTTTCGTGCGTAGGATCTTCCGTTTATTATTCGGTCCACGACTGGTCCTTCTCCAAGAACTCGAAGAGACGAACGCGACGAGTCTATTACGTAGAAAATCTCCCTAGGAATCGTTTTCAACTTGGTTCTAGGAACACCTCTGGGAGTCTTCATACTTTGACGTGCTCACAAAATCGAATTCTTTCCGGTTGAACGTTCTCGCGGTCTTATACCCTTAAAATCTAATCCTGACGCATGTGCTATAAAGAAATTGAAAAAATTATTTGCATTGTAGTACAAAACTGTGAAGATGTTAGTAGAATTCACGAACTATTGTGGACTCGTTGCAACAATTAAAAGAGAAAATACACTTTTATTTAATGTCTGTGACCCACAATTGAGACAGAAAATTTTTATTTCGCATAACAATCCGCAGTCTACTCGTGCGCTTGTCAGTTTCGTCGGAAAGATTGAATTTTTCGGTGGTCGTAGAGTCCTCGAAGGAACGGTGGGAACAAAGGGAGCCACGGAATACCGGAAATCGGTTGGCCATTGTGAATCCATGCAACAATTTCATGTATCCGCGTTACCTCGCACGTACGCACGCACACTCGGGCACGCACGCGTGCGAGATCCGCGTGAGGGATGAAATTTCAGTTGGCACGGTTGCTATCGTCCCACCGCTGTCCCACTACGAACTCCGTTACAATATTTCTCGTCAAACAGCCGTTCATTCTCCTCGGAAGTTACTGGGACATGTTACTCAACGGAGAAACTATTGTATGTCTGATACAGTTAATCGGAAGAGCTAGAAAATTTCATACTCCTCCGCTTCGTTTTTTCAACGGATCCTGAGACACAGGCAATCTAACCCCGTCGCATTCCGTGAACTTTTTATTACGGACTGCGAGCCGCTCGAACAAATTGCGTCTCCTGGAAATTGAAAACGTAGATTTTCCAGGCGGAAGGTACAATATGTTTCTCTCTTATAAATTCACTTACTTTCTTCTTCACGATTACTGTGAAACGCTTGATTTCTCTACGGCTGTGCTGCAATTCGCTGAACTGAACCAAAATATGAAACTCTGATAGAAAAATTAGTGTCAAATATTTTAAGGAACCTATAAGGACAACGCAAGCCCCATTCGAAATATTTGAACATTGAAATATAGCATAAATAATGTGCGTAGCGTTGATCGCAGAAAAATTCACTAGATTTTTTAAACGATTGGTCGAAAAGACAACTTTCGAGTTTCCGATTAAACGGTTCTTGAATACTTGTTTTGTGGTCGGTTGAAGGATTATTTCGAATGAACTCGGACTCGGAATACAAGATCGCGGGGCGATGATCTTTGCGAGATGCAGAAGTGGTCTCCAGAGCCGGGACACGGATAGATTCCAGATAGCAGGTCGTCTCGCGTCGTCAGCATTTGTATTCCCCGGACGATCTCACAATTTCTACCTGACAAATTTTCGAGCCAGCCTCGAGATTGTCCGTTTCCGAATTGGCTCGAAAGCGAAGATGCACCGAGAGGAAAATGATCGTTAGGGGTGCAAGTTCGACGTTCAGCGTCGCGGCGACGTCGACGATCCTTCGAACGACCTCGTTGCATGCAAATGAATCGCGCGGGTCAGGACGATATCCAGTCGCCGGTGAATGGGAAGTCGAAGATTCGATCAGGATGCGCGAACGTTTCTCACGCATCTGTTGAATTATAATATTCGGCAGAAATTGTCTCTCAAATATGCCGATCATATTATAATAGCCTTTTCTCAACGCGTGTTCACGATTATGGTCGTTCCTGGATGTGGTTTCAAAAAATGAAGCGATTCGTAGAGGATCAGGATCTACACAATTTTCTTTTCCGAAATTATTTTCGTCATAAATGAAACAGATTTGAAAGAAGTGACGTAGTAATTTCTTGTCAGTATTTCTTCGGGTTCTGCAGGTGTGTAAATTTTGTAAAGAATAAATCTCGCGTAGGAAAGAGGCACGAAAGAATATGATTAAAAAGAAATTAGTGTCGAGGGTGGGAAACAGAAATGTGGTTTCGTAATTGTATGGTTTGGGTCGTGGCTGAACACACGTTTTATGACAATGTATAATCTGGCGTAACAACGAACGATTGGAAACACCTGCGGAAACAGTTTCTCCACCTGCCAAAGCTGCACGAAAGAATGGATGTTCGTTGTCACGCTTGGGTCGCTTCTGCAACTTCCCACGATCGGAAACTACGCTTCAGACGGTGTCCCAGTTTCCAATCGAACGCTAGCAGGTTTAGAGGCTGTCCTGATTATAAGCTCCATTATCATAACTTACTACGGCACGATGGAAATACAGAGCAAAAACTTCCTCTAAGCGAAATTATCAGAATTTGTACCGTGCAGTAATGCATGCTTCCGATATACAATATTATAAGAGCATCCGAAAGCAAGACCAGACTCGGATAGAAATTTTAATAGAGATTAGTAGACTGCGGATTTTTATGGAAAATAAAAGTTTTCCAATTCGATCGTAAGTCATGGAAGCTAGATAACAATGTATTTCTTCTTCCAATAAGTCCTACATGTCTAAAATAACGTAACCACATTCTAAAATTCATCAAATGTTTTTACATTTTCGTTTTCCACTCATCCATTTTTGTTATAAATGCATAAAATCCGCAGTCTAGAAATTAGTAACATGACTTTGTCATGTTTGTTTGATGGTAAAATATCTCTGAATGAAGTTTATATTTGTCCTCGATTCTTGTAAACACTTCTGTCAATTACATTTCGCCTCGATCACTAGCCAGAGAGGCACAGTCCAGGAATGACTAACTGTTTCTTTCCTCGAGCTCGCTGGACTCTGAATGAGTTAGAAAATAGACTGAGAAACATACGTATGTAAAAAGTTTCCTCAGTAAACTATAGAGCACGCTAACTGGTAGGGATGGAACTTGAGTAACAACGAGCCGCAGAAACAGCTAACCTAACAACTCAGTTCTCAGATTCCTATGGACTTTGTCTGTATTATGAATTCTTAGTTCTCTCTCTCAGGTAAACTTAACAATTTGATTGAGTTTGATCACTGGCGAGCAAATAGCCAAGAATATAAAGTTTTCTTATTAATTCCGTGTGTTTCTAGAACAATCCTTTACAGAGAAAAGTCTATCCGGTCTTTTGCGATCTTATAAAGAGCCAAAAACAGCACAGTCCATCCGCTATCCGTGTCAGCCGCGCAAACATAAATTTGCATGTAGCCCCGCAGCTTAGCGGCAAAATATCGTTGCCCAAATACTGCCGCGGACGATTAATATCCCGCAGGTTCGGACTACATTAACGTGGGCAGCGCCCGGGAGGTTTGAAATCCGCAAACGTCCGCCGATAGCCAATCGAGGCTCGATTGCAGGGAAACGGGATGGAGGGCGGGCGGGCGCGTGCAAAAACACAGCCGCGAAATTAATCGAGGCTATGTAGGGGGCAATCGAAATGCAGCGGCAATTGAACGGTATCGGCGAGTCCGAGACCCGTTATTATTTCGACAGTGCCTAGTGTTACAGCGTTCCGCGGGATTCGAGGAGTTGCGTGGACTCCGCAGATAGGTGTGATCAAAATGAAACCGGACTCGATCATAAGAAGTTCGACGGCTTTACTAATCACTTCTCTGCACTCTTGCATATCGGTTTGTCAAATTTCATCGCGATGTAAGTGTCTCACATGTGAATCTTCATGTAAAAAAATTTGTTTGCACTAAATGCAAGATCAAATGAATCAAATAGGAATTTATTTCTCTATTTAGTTCCCGTTTTACTGAGTTGTAATAAATGTGCTGATATTCTTTAATTCTTTTAACCTGCCACTATTTGAAATCACACTCGCTCATGTTTGGATTCCAATTTTCCTATCCGAGTTTTTCGATGATACCCAAGTGAAACACATTGATTTTAATGAAATTTATACAGAATATAGTTTGTTGAAAAAATCATGCTTCAGGTTTTGTTTCGATTCGATCGGTATAAGAAGTTCGACGGCTTTGCTAATCAATTCTCTGCACTCTTGCGTATCGGTTTTCCAAATTTCATCGCGATGTAAATGTCTCACATGTGAATCTTCATGTAAAAAAATTTGTTTGCACTAAATGCAAGATCAAATGAATCAAATAGGAATTTATTTCTCGATTTAGTTCTCGTTTTACTGAGTGGTAATAAATGCGTTGATATTCTTTAATTCTTTTAACCTGCCACTATTTGAAATCACACTCGCTCATGTTTGGATTCCAATTTTCCTATCCGAGTTTTTCGATGATACCCAAGTGAAATACGCCGATTTTAATGAAATTTATACAGAATATAGTTTGTTGAAAAAATCATGCTTCAGGTTTTGTTTCGATTCGATCGGTATAAGAAGTTCGACGGCTTTGCTAATCACTTCTCTGCACTCTTGCGTATCGGTTTGTCAAATTTCATCGCGATGTAAATGTCTCACATGTGAATCTTCATGTAAAAAAAATTGTTTGCACTAAATGCGAGATCAAATGAATCAAATAGCAATTTATTTCTCTATTTAGTTCCCGTTTTACTGAGTGGTAATAAATGCGTTGATATTCTTTAATTCTTTTAACCTGCCACTATTTGAAATCACACTCGCTCATGTTTGGATTCCAATTTTCCTATCCGAGTTTTTCGATGATACCCAAGTGAAACACATTGATTTTAATGAAATTTATACAGAATATAGTTTGTTGAAAAAATCGTGCTTCAGGTTTTGTTTCGATTCGATCGGTATAAGAAGTTCGACGGCTTTGCTAATCAATTCTCTGCACTCTTGCGTATCGGTTTTCCAAATTTCATCGCGATGTAAATGTCTCACATGTGAATCTTCATGTAAAAAAATTGTTTGCACTAAATGCGAGATCAAATGAATCAAATAGAAATTTATTTCTCTATTTAGTTCCCGTTTTACTGAGTCGTAATAAATGCGTTGATATTCTTTAATTCTTTTAACCTGCCACTATTTGAAATCACACTCGCTCATGTTTGGATTCCAATTTTCCTATCCGAGTTTTTCGATGATACCCAAGTGAAACACGCCGATTTTAATGAAATGTATACAGAATATATGTAGTTTATTGAAAAATATGATCGTAATTAACGTTCCTTAACGAAAAATTCATGCTTGAAGTTCCGTTTGGCGACCACTGTGCGTCGCTAGTAAACTGACAGAGTTCGGTATCGTTTTGTGGACAGTTCGTAGAGCGGTGACCAGGGCTGGGAAAAAGCTGGTCCGCGAGGGGACCTGTTAGCAAGGTTTCTCCTACGTGCCGACAACGTCTGACGGGGCAAACGAGCGTCACGCTCTGCGATTTGTAACTTGACAAACTCTCACGATCATGCCGAGGGTAAGCGACTCTTGGAACGCGACATAGGTCCGCGAACGTTGGTCGGGCCGCGGGTTTTCTTGCTCGGAGTGTACGCACGCCACGGTACCGTTCGTTCCTTGTATTCGAGCTCGTCCCCGGTTGCCGTAGCGGGAACTGCGAGAAAGTGTTTCCTTTCGTTAAGTTGTTTTCCACGCTTCGAGAATAATCCCGCAACGCCGACTCGTCGCCTAACGGCTGGAACAATGACGAATAGAGGAAACGAGGAAAATGGGAGAATCGGGCTTCAATACTTGTACGTTGGTCGTCACGGATTATTATTATAATATATCCTTGTTAGTATAGCATTATCGTAACCGTGTGTCTGTTTCTGTCGACGCCGCGATTGCAACAATTGCCGGAGAATGGAGGCCGTGATAGGTGGGTGCGTTGCAAACTACTTATTGTACCAGAAACGTGTAACGGCTCCGCGGGCTGTTTCGCGATATGGGAACGCGCTGTGTAGGCTTGTAAACGAACTTGGGAACAATTTATCGTTGGAACTTCTCTTGTTACGCATTCTTGCCAGGAACCGTCGAACTGTTTCCAAGTAATCCGTGTATTGTACTTATTTGGAGTAAATCATTCGTTTAAAGGAGGCATGTCGAACACGCGGCCCGTCGACAGGTAGTCTGCGGCCCGACCAAAAACTTTGAAAATATTCATGACAATTTATGTATAGGTTTTAAATCAAATCAAGCAAATCATTTTCACCCATTAAGAATATTTAAAATTTATAATTTATTTATTTCGATTAAATTATGTATTTATTCAGACACACGTGGACGGTGCCATTATTGCGAGGGAAGACTCAATACTCAATATGCTTCAATAATATGTACAATCATTTCTAAAATTTATTAATCAGAAAATGGCTACAATGAATATACATATCTACACACAGTTTTCGCACGTTATGTACAAAGTTAATGAATTGATAATTACTTTTAAATAAGTATTTGATGTATATCTTGACAATAAATAAAATTTTGAACTTCTTAACAATTAATCTACATTTGCTCTGATTTTTTTTGCAAAAACTTACTTAAAAATACTTTATTTGAAAAAGGTTGAATTTGATTTGTAAAAGGATTAAATTGATTTACAGAAAGGTGAAATTGACTTGCAGAAGGCAAATGAACATTCTGAAGTGCAAAACCTGTACAACTGGAGTTAATCGAAATGCAGTATGATTCTGTGTTCAAACAAAAATATATATTAAATATATATTTCAAAATTAATTACAGTGCGACAAATTCAATCAAATTTTGAGAATTTGATTACTGACAAACATTGCCAGTTCCTCCGAAACAAAAATGAAATGTAGTTTTATTCAAATAAAGTAAGCTGGAAAAAGACAACTTGTGTACGTATGTTATATCGTATGTGTAACAGCAATGTTAATTAAAAATATGTGTTTCCTTTTTATTTCAAGTCTGCCCTTTTCTATTGCGATCCTCGAATTAATTTATAATACTTAATGAGGCCCTTGATGGTAAAAGAGTTGGACATTCCTGATTTAAAAGGATCTTCTGGTCTAAAGTACCACGTACCGTCACCGGTCAAAATGACTGGTTCCAGATTTTTTATTTTACAAATATTGAAATAGTACAAATGATTTCATTAGAAATTATTATTACAATAGGAGCGGCACGAACTCTGAATAAAATCAATCTTGTCATTTTTATAAGGGAACATGTAAATACCAATTACGTTAAGGCTTGATAGGTTTAGCGTTAAAGAAGTTTTAAAAAGAAATTGATAGTGGGTACCCGGTTATTGACACAAGGGTTAAAGATCGTGTTTGAATAATTTCAACCCTGGCACACGTAAGACTAATTGTTATGTACCGATCAATAAAGCTTTCTTAGGTCTCGTACAATGCGAAAAGATAAGAGATTAACCACCGCGATAAATTCTTACATTTCCGATTTCGTGCCATTCAATAAACTGCCCCGATTTCGCGGGACTTAGCAGCCGCTGACCTGCTCAGCGATCGCGTACCACGGTTACGTGCGAAATTTCGAAATTATTAATGCAGTTTTGCGAAATCGCGGGACGGCGAGTTTCGTACCAACGAAACGCTAGATCTCGCATGTTTGATTATTCCCGTTTAGGCGTTCATTACCATTAGCCGGCGAGCGATTCAGTGTACGTGTTTCGCGCATAGAGAAAACGACTGCGAATGCCTCGACCGGTCGAATTCCACGTGCGTGGAATGCGCGAATGCAGACGCACGGCCGTGCCGAAGGTGGATTGCATTTTCTGAAGTCGATACGGTTAAGAAATATTTCTGGGACGTAGAAGGAAAACCGGAACGGTCGAACCGATGAATACGGCGATTTTTTCGCTATCTCGCTCTCTTCGGCTCTGTTTCCCCGCGCAATTCTTGACCGGCCGGGCCGCGGTCCAGAGTCTGCCGATGTGCAGCAAAGGAGCGCATTCTTCTGCACGTGACGAGAAAATATTACCTCGCCTCGAACAACCGACGGCGCACACATGTGTGCATCGCCGTTGCAGCCGGCGGGAACGTCCTGCAAGCGTCCCGTTTTGTGAGAAAACTCTGCCAGAACGAGATTGCGAGAGGTTTACGCGCTCATCCGTCTACCCTATACAGTAGTGCTCACTTACGTTTGCAAAGTTCCGTACCTCGAAGCAAATTCTTGCGTTTCTGAATTGATAAATGTTTACAGATTACACGAAATGCAAAAGAACAGCGGTCCTCATTTGGTTTAACCATTTTTTTACCACTTCACCAAAAGATAGGAAAAATCCCAAACAATACTTAAACTTCAATGCTGCATTTTTTCGATTGTTTGAAGGCTTTTTATTTTCTGCAACCAGGATTTTTAACTTGAAACCCGGAATTAATTGCAGCATGTGTATCTGGGTATTTAACATGAGTTCAATTTTTTCTCAGAATTGTTTGCATATGAATGAATAGGATAAATAGGTCAAAAACTATTTTTTTTTCATTTTATCCTATTGAATGGTCCATCGCCAGGTTCACTGGCCGTTTAATTTGATCCAGGAGCATTTTTGTCCATCTTATCCGTCCAGGCCCGGAAAGACGTAATTCGCGCACGCACGCAGGATTTGATCGAATATAAATTAGGACCGCGGGGGCCGCGAACGAGGATACACGGAAACATCCGTGCGAAGGTTTCGTGCCTGCATTCCGTATCGCGGAAGTTACGATAACGAGTTTCGAAATTGAAATCAACTTCGTTGCTTTATCTTTCAATTAATGCCGTTTCTAGACCGTTACCTTGATTTCACTTCGCGCTGGGATTCGAGCCACGTCGGGAACAATGCCGTTCCATTTCGAGACTTTTTTAATCGATCCCGACGAATGGAATAAATTATGAGGTCGATGATCGGCGCCCGGTTTTTCTTCATGGTGGTTTGTTAATTAAGGACGATGGGATTCCTCTTGATGCGGGAATAATTCATACACTTTGTCCGGAGTATAATCGGATTAATTTAATTCATCTGCGGGCGAACCTCTTAAAATTACGAATTATTCGAAGTGGGAATAACGGGCAGATGCGCGTACCAAGTGCATAAGTGCGTTACGGTAGTTATATAAAATATTGTCTTAAGAAGAAATAAACATTTTCACGTTGAGTACGTACCGAAGTTCCAAGAAATCTTGTTGAAACCTGGTCAAAAGATCGTGTCAGTAGCGTGTTAGTTAAATTAGCTGTATCTAATCATTAAATTAATTCCCGAAGAAGTTCAATGAAAAGGAATATTTGATTTCTATAATTTCCGGCAGTTATGTGAAATACCAAGGGTTCTAAAATTGGAAGACTTTCCATCGGAACGTGGTGTATAAATTTGAACCGGCATGTCTTTCTCGTAAAAATACGATCGAAGTTGGACAACATCTGTACAAACAATGTCGCGATAAGCAAATTAAACGACGTGCACGGGCAACGCTCCCAGCGAGATAAGTTACGAGGATCGTGATCGCTCTCGTTTGCAACTTTCCGACAGGGCGTCTCTCTGACAATTTGTATATAAAATCCCGAATGCGTGGAAGGGTCGTATTTCTCCGGCCCCAATATTTGGAATTCAATGAAGTTCGAACTTTCGCAGTACGTTCGAACACACCAATTTCCAAGGAAACCAATTCGTTGCAGGCAAACAAACTCGCCACGGTGGAAAAAGCGAAAACGCTGAAAATAGGGGAAGTTTCGAAACTTGTTTTGCAAAGTTCCCGAGAAAGGAAAGGCTAAGGCGAAGCATAAAAAGATGAGAAGTCGCTGAACAATCCCGGGAACGACTTTGAAAAAATTGATTCACGGAAAAACGCGTTCGAAGCGAAAGCGTCGACTCCAGGAGGCTTTGCGTTTCCGGCACGCGAGAGCAGTTTATGTCAAAGTTGTTAGTTTTCTATTACAATCTTATGCTTTTCCCGTATGTACTCGGGGAACGAGCTTGAGGCGCGTAAAATTTGCGAATTTTCGGTGAAGTCAGGAAGTATGAATTCGGTCTTTTACAAGGCTGATAGGAATATACTTCTCGCGTATGTTCAAAGAAATAGATTTATTAAATAGCTTTCCTGTAACGTAACTTTCCAGTCTTGATCAATTTTCATTTAAAATGTGTCTTCCGTCATCTTTGGTAGAAATCGTGTTTAAAACAGTTACTCTTTTTGTCTTTAATAAAAGTACAAGCGGACGAGTCATTTTATTAACGATAAACCTACCGAGCCTTAAAAGTAACTGGCACATGTTCCCTTATAAAAATGACAAGATTGATTTTATTTAGACTTTTTGCAGCGACAATGAATAGGTACATTTTTATTATTTCAATAATTGTAAAACAAAAAATCCGGAACCGGTCATTTTGACCGGTTCAATGTCATTAACTCTGTCGCATTTGCCCAGCGCTTAAATAATTCTTCCATGATTCATACTTACAATTCAGGATTTTTATTGGCCATTTGCATCTTCGTTAATCATCGAACTTTTCCGGTGCACAGTAGCCACGAAGCAGCTCGGCGAATCAAGCCGAGCAAGGTCTGCCGGGTGAGGCAATCGTCTTCGTGAAAGATCTCGACTGAGTCACCTCCTGAAACCAGAATCCTCGCGAAGTGCCGGCGTTACCTCCAGTTTATCGATGCCGCGTGACTCACCGGTCCATTAAGCGAATATGTAATAAGTGTTAACCTTTCAGACACGAGCATCGTTCTGTCTACGTGACAATTGTTTGTAATAATCGCGGCGTGGCGAGCGTGCACGCGTCAGCCAGCGTGCTCGGTGTGCAGCGATCACGTGACGGGTCGATACTAGTCACAGGCAACTTGTTCCTCGTAATCGGCGAACAGAAATCGATACTCACGGTTTGACCTATTTCCACGGCTATTGTCTCCCGATTCTTTTCCGCGTCGCGCGTGCGTTCGCCGCCGCGTCGATTCTCCGGCCGATCGGATCGAACGGGACGCGAAAGATCTGTTAATGATTATCCGGAGGTATATCTAGAGCACGAGGATCAAGTTGGTCGGTAGCCCGGGCACACGGTCGGAGTCCTCTCTTTCTACTTTCATCGATGCTTCCTGGCTCATCTCGAATTAGTATAATCTACTTTCTAATATCTCGCGCTCTGGTCGTCGCGACTCTCTTCGCCCGGTTCGAAGGAGAGCACAGCTAATGTGCACGCAGCATAGGTCGTAATTAGAGACCCCGTCGCGGATAACATTTCCAGTCGTGGATCGCCTCCCAGGCACACGTAACTCGAAGCAACGACGATTTTTCACCGGAGTAACGCCGTTCTGTCCCAAGATTATAGGGATCTCGAAAATCGAGGCGGAAGAACGACGTCCCGCTGATCCGAACGCTAACGCCGCGAGGCGAATCGTTCCCGAGCGGGTTTTTCGCTCGTTCATCTGGAACGCGTCCTTTCTTTCACCGGAAGATCGTTACTGTGGCTCCCAACTCGGCCCAGGCACGAACCCGGCTCCTCGCGAATGTCGTTTCGCGATAGCGCAGGAACTACATCGCGTCCAAGACACGTTGCTGCAGAAGGGACACAGATGGACGCTATTGCGCATCAGAGAAATGCGCCTACATAGCGATTCGGCTCATGCGATGTCAGCCAATGTGATACATGACAATTCTGCCCTTAATTTAGCTTTTAAATTCTATCAGTAATTTAGGACTTCGATGCATAGTTGAATTAAAATTCGCGACGTAATTTATTGTCCTTCTTGTTCTTATTTCTCGTAACGAGCCGTCACCAGAATACTTTTCCCGGATGTTGGGTTTTCTGTTTCCTCTCCTCTTCACACAGTTCATGAAGTATAACAATATAGGCTGCCACTGTGGTACAAGTATTCATGTCTTCACTTCGCCCTTTCTTCACAACAACTGACGCTGAATACAAATATGCGGGACGCTGCAGCATTACAGAAGTTTGTTAGACGACGACGTTCAGTGCGGTGAAAAATCTAGACCTGCAACCTTGCCGCTACTATCCATGACTATATTGCGGAACTCCGGGCAAGCTCATATCTTAGATGAAGAATTTGACGGTACAAAAATTGAGTGAAATATTCCTCTCTTCACATACTTGCCGTAATACTTCTAGCTTATTCTTTGTATAGCAATATCAGTACCCTGCAGTTATTTGTGAGCTCATGAATTAATCCTGGTATTCACGTATCTCTGGTTAGAGGTTGTTAACTTTTAAAGAAATTGAATTTTTAGTCTATCTTAGTTTGCCGCAATTCTACCGATCAATAAGAATAAACGTTTAGCTACAGCTTCTATCAACTAAAACGTCAGAACTTCGATGTTTCACTGATTCTTACAGCGAGCGAAATTCGTGTAAACGCACATACAAAAATAAGGATTTTGGGGCTAAAGGTTCAAAATTTTAATAGGAGACGTTTAACAATAACTGAGGATTATAAATATATTTATATAGTATAATATTTGTACTGTATATTTACCGAAACATTTATGTAAGAATTTTGACAAACAAAACCATTATTTTACGCGCGAAAAATGTTTAAACGCATATGTAAAGAAAACAATTTAAAATTGAAGATACATGAACATTACAAATTTAATATTTTTTATGGCCGCCATTGCTTTGAATTAAAGCAAAAATTCGATTGTTCATTGAATTTCCAAATTGGTAATGGTGGTATTAGGAATTTCTTCCCAGCAGCGTTTAATTTCTCCTTTTGAACTGTCTATATTGGCGATCTGACGACCATTGGCATAAACTTTCCTTACCAGTATAGCCCATAAATTCTCTATTGGGTTCATGTCTGGGCTGCATGCTGGCCATTCCATTATACGAATGTTTCGTGCTTCGAAGGATTCACGGGAATATCTCGACACGTAAACCGCTGCGTTATCCTGCTGAAATATAAATACGTTTTCTCCAACTACATTTTCTAAAACTGGTATTAACATCGCATCGAGCATGTCTATGTATATATTTTTCAGCATTCCTCTTGGGGGAAACGAAACAAAGTTTCAGTTTCCCAAATGATAAAGCTTCCCAAATCATGCACTACTTTTTAATCTAGAATCATTCTTTTGACACAGATCATGTCAATACGATGAGCATCGGTCTGGGCCATCCAAATTAAACTTCTTTTCATCGGAAAAAATGATTTTATGCCATTCGTTGGTCCAGTGCATGTGAATTTTTGCGAATTGTAACCGAGTAGCCTTATGATGTTGTTTTAACTTTGGCTTTCTCATCGGTTTTCTGAAAAAACATTCGGTGCATTGTGCAAAATTTGTTGCACACGTCTGGACGTTATTGGTAATTGTAACAATTTAACTTGCAACTAATCCTTTTTTGTCGCTTCACTTATTATATTATGTTTTTCTCGTTTTGTGATTTTTGTATTTTAATTTCACCACGTTTCAAAAAATTTCGTACTACAGACTCGGAACGTTTAATTTCTTTGGCAATCTTTTGATTCGATTCCCCCACTTTTTTAAAAGAAGATATTATTGCCTTTTCAGCTTCATTTAAATATTTTCGTTTTGCCATTCTGTTCTGTTACATAAAATCGAAAATATGACTTAATCGGGAACATGAGACAACAATACCTTTATGATCACTCTAAATCAACCACTTTCCCTTATAATTTCTCTCAATATCTGGGAAAAAAGCACTGCGTTTAAACGACTTTCGCACTTGTAGACGCTGTCGTAACACGTTTCACCCTGCGACATAGACAGGAAAAATTTCGAAGCATAAATGTTGAAAGTAAAGGTTGAGCAAAGTAAATAACCCCATTTTGACGACATCATCTGTCCTTTTCTTCTGAGCATGGAAATTTGTAAATTTTGAAGTGCGGTTAAGGATGTTCTGGAGGTATATCAAAACGCAACAAAATTTTTGAAAATTTGACAAGATATAATTCTTACTAAATTAATGCAATTACCAAAGTTTGGGTTCGATTCACTGCACCGTTTAAGAATTATAGCAACTTAAAGTTTGCACATTTTAACACGTCTTCTTATGGAGAATTCATAAAATTCCACTTCAAACCCTATTTAAACCTTGAAAAAACGCAACTAGAAACTCCAGTTTTTTTATGTGTAGTAAAAATGATGTAATTAATTATGTTCAAAATTTATTAGGATTCACTAAACAGTTACAGAGCAAAAAAATTATAAACTGTTACAAAACGTTAAATTTATCGTTTTGTCTCTCACTAGCATGGATACGCGACAAGTGTAGACCACTGAATATAGCTACAGAGGGTACAGTATTCGCAAAAGTTTAATGCAAAATATACTCATGAATGGCTTTCATTGCCAATATATTGATGGGTTTCGAATTTCTTATACTTTTGTCTCCCATTGTACCTCCAGAACATCCTTAAACGAGTTTCGCTCACTGTAGGAATATTGGTCAAGCTTCGCGTAACTAGGTCAGGGTCAATACCCATCGTTCATCAAAATGAATACTCGTCCGAGGTTTCGGATAAACAATTCTATCTGAAAAGGAATATCGATGAATTTTCCTGACATTGCGGTTGAAAGGGATGGCTAATAGGGCCAAACACGTCGCGCAAGCTTTAATCCACCGTCAAATACGTTCATTTGCTAACATGGCCGGCACCAGCTCGGTCTGCTCCGGCTGTCGATCTACTGAAATTACAGTATTTCGCAGCCGCGGAACAATACGGTTTCTTGTTTCGCGGGTGTCGCGCGGGAGTGCCAGAAAGAATAAGTGCCGGTATAGAACGGTTCAGAAAACCAGAATCGCGCGCTACGTCCCGGACAAAAGAGCATGCAACAGGTCAGCGAGCCGGTGCAGACATCTCTGACTACCGGCTGCACGGGACCGCGGGCGGGTGAGAAAGAGAAAGAACACGGTTAGAGAACCGACGCGACGGGTGAATCGCGGGGGAGGACGAGAAACGGATTCGACATTGATGTAAGAACCGAACGTATTGCTTTCTTCTTACGTCGTTCGCCGTTTTTATCGCGCGTCGAAGTGCCCTAGTCTCGGATTTGATACAACGCCCGATGTAACATTGCCTTTTCGCGCAGATAAAAAGGGCATCAGCTGGTCTACATCGAATCCGTCGACAGTCGAGAATAACTGTTCGCAGTTATCGAACATTCTCGACCTTCTGGGATTTACAAGTTATCTCACTATGTAATTGTGGACGTGCGTGTCCATTTGAGAGTTTCTGTCGATAGTTGCTCTCGAGAGTACTCTCAATTTGCGTGTTCATTTGAGAGTGCTTCAGAAACTTTTTGCTCTCGGAGATTGGCGTGAGAGTCAACTCTCGGAAAGTCCTCTCACGTATGTGGCTATTTGAATATCGTGCGTGTATGTGGATTTAAAGACGACGCAAAATAAGAAAATAGTTACGCTTCAAGAATACTTAATCTTGGGGGAAACATTTGCAAATATATGTATACATGTATAATGGCAGACAAAACCAGAGTTGGGCAAAAATTTAATCAACAATTGAATAAATTTCTACTTCAATCGTTAATCGCAATTAACGATTAATCTCCAAGTTTAGTCATTAATTGCGATTAACGATAATTGATTAATTAACTGTTGAAATTTCGAAATGAAGTACGGAATCAATACTATATGTATGAATATTGAAAAAAAATTTAACTGAGTTTAGGTGTATTGTCATTTGGTCTATAATACAAACTCTACGTGCTTCTATGTTTTTTTCGATGATTTATTTTTTTAATCAACGATGGACGATTAACTTCATCAATCGATTGAATCAATCGTCGATTTTTCAATGATTATCTTTTCGAATCGTACACATTAATCAACCAATCTTGATTAAAATTTTAATCGATTAATGCCCAACTCTGGAGAAAACTAGCTAGAAGACGTTGGTTGCTCGAGAAAAAGTTTCTCAACACCGTGTACTCGCGATAGTTTTATTCTCAAATGAACCTTAACGCTTCGACGCATATTAATATCCTCGATCCGCGCGATCAACGTCGTTCTTTCCAGCCGCGGAATTTTCGGCTCCGCGTCGGTGAAATCACGCACGCATCGCGGAAACACGCGCGCCAGCGTTAATTGGGCTGCATAACGGGCCATAGGCTTTATCTTTTTTCATTGTTGGCGCTTTGATGTTTCCGGGGAGCGAGCAACGAATTTGAATCTAAATAGAGCGAACGGAACAAAAGATATCGGCGACATACATAAATTCGCCGGCGAGAATGTTGCCGATACCGGATTTAATTGCGATTCGAGTGCATTTATCTCCGGTGACAATTGCTTTTCCGTTTGGCGTTAGAACCGGTGAAATTGGTTGGAGAGTTCAACCGTTATCTTCGGAATTAGGCTTTCCATTCGTAATTTATGGTGCTCGGGGTTTTGTGTTTTTCTGTCCGCGTGGAAGTATCGGTTTACTATTTTTACGGCTTTCGAAAACAATGGCGGTCATTTGTATTGGAGTGGTGAACACAATTGCGCGTACATATACTTAGGAGAATATTATTGGCAGAAAAATTGTATTGTTTTTATGCTCGCATTTTGCGTATTGAAAATGGAAGAGCCGGATTATAATTCGGCTGTCGGTATTAAATCGATTCATATTTTTCCGGTGCAGAAATCAGAATTAAGAAGGCTCGCTTTCCGATGAGATTGAGTCATCTCTCGCGTGCAGGAACGTCGAGCGCCGATACTTTCTCCAATTTCTTCGAGTTCAATGTACCGTTCGTTGAACAGTATGAATGAAAAAAAGGATTCTTTACTTGGAGGCCAAGCGAGCCGAAGGGGAGCGGAACGTTAAATGACGAGAATGAAACGTAGTGATTTCAGTCGGTCGGCACACGGCGCAGGTTCTCTTTGCTCGTTGTTACACCTGACAACGAGGATGCAACAACCGTGACGGCATCAAGGTTGTACTGCGGTTCAACGCACTTCCTGTCGACAGATCTTTCTCCACCATTGGATAGACGCGGGCCCCTTTTGGAAACCACGTGTCAATCGTGCGTCTTCGATTCTCGACGTAACTTAATTGCATCAAGATCCGCAGTTTATTGACTAAACTGTGCATTCTGTGTTCAACTACGTTCACGCAGATATACAGTGGGTAACGAAAGTATTCGAACGCCCTTTAAAACAGAATAACTTTTTATAATTGTGCCAAACGACCTGATTTTTTATAATCAATTAGAAGCATTGGTTTATGAAATGATATGCAAAAAAGATTTTCCAAAAAATTATTTACAATTTACAAGGTTACATGCAGAAATAAAAAAGGCATTTTTTAAAACTTTTTTGTTAGGGTACTTAAAGAAAATTATAAATATATGTTTCGTAGATCTATGTTAGTTATACGCATGCTGAAAATTTCATCGAAATCGGAAGATGTACGATTCTGTGGATTTTAAGCAGAAATTGATAAAAATCGTGTAAAACAACGATTTTCATAACTTTTAACCGCCTGTAGCTCGTATGTGTCAATCGATTTTGATGAAATTTTCAGCATGTGTATAACTAACATAGATCTACAAAACATAGATTCTAAATTTCCAATATGGGCCCAAATAAAAAAGTTTTAAAAAGTGCCTTTTTTATTTTTTGCATGCAGCCATGTAAATTGTAACTTCTAATTGATCATAAAAAATCAAGTCGTTTGGTACAATTATAAAAAAGTTATTCTGTTTTAAAGGGCGAAAGAATACTCTGTTCGCCCACTCTACATTTCCAGCCCGCTAATTTCTGAAAATTATAATGAAATGATACGACAAAAAGATTTTCCAAAAAATTATTTAAAATTTACAAAGTTACATGCAGAAATAAAAAAGGCATTTTTTAAAACTTTTTTGTTAGGGTACTTAAAGAAAATTATAAATATATGTTTCGTAGATCTATGTTAGTTATACGCATGCTGAAAATTTCATCGAAATCGGAAGATGTACGATTCTGTGGATTTTAAGCAGAAATTGATAAAAATCGTGTAAAACAACGATTTTCCCAATTTTTAACCGCCTGTAGCTCGTATGTGTGTCAATCGATTTTGATGAAATTTTCAGCATGTGTATAACTAACATGGATCTACAAACCATAGATTTTAAATTTCCAATATGGGCCCAAATAAAAAAAGTTTCGGATTCGACATTGATGTAAGAACCGAACGTATTGCTTTCTTCTTACGTCGTTCGCCGTTTGTATCGCGCGTCGAAGTGCCCTAGTCTCGGATTTGATACAACGCCCGATGTAACACTGCCTTTTCGCGCAGATAAAAAGGGCATCAGCTCGTCTACATCGAATCCGTCGACAGTCGAGAATAACTGTTCGCAGTTATCGAACATTCTCGACCTTCTGGGATTTACAAGTTATCTCGCTATGTAATTGTGAACGTGCGTGTCCATTTGAGAGTTTCTGTCGATAGTTGCTCGCGAGAGTACTCTCAATTAAAAAGTGCCTTTTTTATTTTTGCATGCAGCCATGTAAATTGTAACTTCTAATTAATCATAAAAAATCAGGTCGTTTGGTACAATTATAAAAAAGTTATTCTGTTTTAAAGGGCGAAACAATATTCTGTACACCCACTGTACATTTCCAGCCCGCTAATTTCTGAAAATTCTAATCGAACAGAATTTTCCAATTCGTTTTCGAGGGAGCTTAACATTCCACTTTATCAAGTGCTTTATCGATTACCAGATAAAATATACTGCAAGTGCTGCAATGCGTAAGATATGGTTCCAAATCTAGTTACAAATGGTAAAGTACAGTTTCGCTCTATTTTGTAGTCCTCGAAATATCCGAAGCAATAAAAATCGATTTCCGCAATAATAAATGATCAGCAGTAAAAATCACACTTCGGAACACATTTCAGACTGCAATTCACAATTCCGTGTGCGAAAGCTCGCGGAATTACGGCGACGATGCATAACCGTGCAGACAGTCGAAGAAACGTAGGAATCCATAAATTCCGTCGCGATTGCTGAGCATTTCCAGTTTCAGGAGGCCGGCGCGACGTCGCGTTCCACGAAAATTAGCAAATCAGCCGTTCAATTGGCCCGACATCCCCGAGTAAGATGGAGTGCCGCGGCTCTGTATCGGTCTGCCATGCCGGTAACTGCAGCCGGTGTATAACGGTGCACCGTAAGACAGACGCCGTTAGAGTTTCGCCGGCAAGAAGAATCTAGGAGCATCGTGATCCGTTATCGCGATGATTTTGCCTGCGCCTCTCTCGTTCTTGTGACCGTGTTACGAGTTTACGAGCCTCGGAGCTGGCTGGCTGGATTCCGACACGCGGATCACCGCGGCGCGCGGCGGCACGGCTCTACGAAACGAAACCGCTCCGGTTGTAAAATCTGCCCGTATCCCGCGTTCGTTTTGTTTTTTACTGGTCCGAGCACGGTACATACGTGCAAATGAGCGCGGTCAGTGAATAAAGGCTGCACTCGAAACGGCGTTAAATCATGTCAGTCCGAGTCCCTTTTTTTTCGGCCGTCTTCTCGAACGCGGAAACGTTACGTTCGCTCGCTATGTTCTGCGGATTGTTCGTCCAAACAATTTTTATCGTAATATTTGATTAGTGGTGCGTGTCACAGTGGTCCGGGCGGCTTATCTAACAGTTCACGAAGATTTTAGCAGTATTTGGAAGTTTTCGCATAGAAAGGGTATAGACGAATAAGCATGGGCCAGCGGCCTCCGCTCCGATTTTCCTGATTCCTGTCTTAAAACATCGTTTTATGTCTAAAAAAAACATTGTGTAAAATTTCAAATGTCTACCCCAACCGATAGGGGTGATATTGAGGTAAATTCCCCTGCACTTAAATGCAATTTGCGCTAGAACGAGAACAGATATCGACATGGGATAAACGGCAAATAAAAGATATAGATACACTCTATATTTCAGATTTTTTTTAGAATTTTTTGCTAGTTATTTATAGTTGATAATAATTAATTAATTTTTTCGGAATTTTTTAACTATCTTTCCCTGGGTTGACACCTACCAAAAAATTCTAAAATATTGCTATGATTCTAACCTATTTTGTAAAAAAAATCTCAGAAGTGTCCGTTTGGTGGAACAGTGTCAAAAAAAAATAAAGTATGCCGGCGAACGCTCGGTTTGATCAGTAACGACGCAGCGACCGAGTCCCCTTGCGGTGGCTAGTGACGGGAGCGAACGGGAAGTCGGCGCTTGTACGGAAAAGCTGATACATGTAAAAATGCGACTAAATCTTCTAATATATGATTACAGTTGGAAGTCTAAACAATTATATTCTAGGAAATAGCTTACATTGAAGAAGAAAAATACGTGTAAAGCTAGTTTGTTGCTATCAAGTAACAGAAAGAAGAAGCTTCTCACAAGTATGTTGTATGGTCACGGTGTTAGAGGTTCTGCTCGATGCTCTGGAGGGCTGCAGTTCGAATCCTCCTCAACTTAACTTTTCTTGTTTTTTTTCTTTTTTTTATATGTATTTATAAACTAAACGATTTTATTGTTTGCACTTCAATTTTAAGACAGGAATCAGGAAAATCGGAGCGGGGGCCGCTAAACGTTGATTACCTTGTGAAAATGTTGGCTTGTTTTGAAAGCCAGATGTCTTTACAAGATCCCTAATTTTAATAATGAAACTTATATTGAAATACTATTAAATTAAAATGAAAGAATGTATTTTAAACACGTCATTCATGGAAGAGCCGCACTCAAGTAATCAGTTTGCCGACCACTGGTCTATCCTAAGGACCATATAGTACTAATTGTGAAATTATTGAGCAATTTTTTCGCACGGCAGCGTCGTTTTATCGGGAAACGAGAGGGATGCGAGGATTTTAGGTTTCATTGAAGCGAGTACGACGGTAGGAGTTGGCCTAATAGCGAGGCTGGCCCGCGCGCCGCGTCAAACACGCCGCGATGGGCTCGTCGGGGGGGCATGTATACACCGGAGCATTAATATTTATAACGACGCGCGACTCTTTCGCATTCCGTGGGCGAGCAGAACGTCCTGGCGTGCGTGACTTTCGCAGCCAAACTACGTTTCGTTCGTCGGACAGCCCTTTTGCATTTTTAATGAGCCATCATTCCGCTACCGCTGTCCGCACCGCCCCGCCTCGGATCCGCGAGCGTCTGCGCCGGCTCTTTTCCCCGTGTCATCGTATCCTCCGCGCGAATACCGTTGTCACTGCGGAATTCATGGGTGACGATTGCATAACGTCGGAGATAATGGGACATCCTTTCGCACGAGACATCCCACCCGTTACCGAATGGTTTCCGCGACGTTCACGCGCGTTTTATATCCTCCGTCGTCGTCTCAGTTCGCCATTTTACGGCGACGCATGTATTTTTCAAATCTTAAACAGCGTAGATTGGTTATAAGGGGTCTTGGGAATGTAGTTAACCTCTTCCGTCTGGTTTGAGGATGTGGCACACCGAAACAAAAGATCCTGGCACTCGGTCAAAATTTATAATGGTTAATGATTGAATTAAGTAAAAGTTCTATGAAACGCGATAAAATTATATCACAGTTATTTTATGTACTGACGATTAAATCCTCGTCACGTGACGTTAAACCAAACAGGCAAATATTGGCTCACACCGCTTTCGCATTAAATGGCTGGAATATTGCGATAGTGGTTCCGCAGCGGAAGAACTTTGAATTTCTGAATTTTCAGTGCGTTCGCAATTAATCACCGTAAAGGGAGCGAGCAATTATTTGCTTATCTGGTACGGGGCTCCGTGGCAAGTAAAGCTCGCGTCGTCATCAATTTCTTTTTCCGGTCTCGTTTTTCAAGTGTGAATGTTCTTGGATCCGGCGGGGCTGTTACTTGCCAGCGTTGTTGGTTCCCGGTGGCTCGGCGAAACAACTAAAACGGTTAAAATTTGTTCGAACCTGTGCCGGCGGGCACTGTGTTCCTCCGGTTTGCACGAAGACCGATCGCCGTCCGGACCTCGCGAGCATCCTCGAATATCTGATTCCATTTAAATGCCGACGCTCGCGCGGGCTAACTGTTTTCACTGGGAGCAAGCGTTTCAGGTAAATTACGATTCGTTAGAGGAAAGTGGTTCCGCGCGATGGATGTATAATTAAGGCAACTGTACATCAGTGCGGGACGTGCGCCCAAACACACACGCGTGCGCCAACACCGCCACGCTAACACCGAGACCTTACCCGCGTAAAACAGTTTCCGGCGATGCACACGCTTCCCGTGGAAATTACATAACATGCACGACGGAGAAAAAGTTCTGGGTTTTTGGAAAGTTCCCGAGAATCAAGAGGGGAAAAGGTCTTTCTCTCGTACCTGCGGACCTGGCTAACGATTACCTCTGCGGCCACTGTCTGTTTAAGACTCATTTTCTACGTTTTACCGCACTTTCGAACGTTCCCGTTGTGTCTCCGCTTCGCGCGGAACGTTTTCAGTTCCGGGACCATTATATCATCATTGTATCATACGCTTTATACTCCTTCGATGCGACCTAGATTAGCCATTGTCAATGGTAATTAGGGATGGGATCAAGTAGCTCGCAAACAGGTTCAAACTTTGATTGATTAAATTCGAACTCTCTACATATAAGTACTTCGAAAAACAGAAATAGTACTCCTTAGTATACTCGAACCTATGCCAGACAGTTTCGAACCTTTTACAAGTAAAATTTTCCTCTATGTCGATCGTACGTAGCGCAAATAAACAATTTAATGATTTCGGCGCTACAGGTTCGATCATATGTTACTCATTAAGCAATTTTGCAATTTAAATTGTTCTCGACGATTACACTTAGCAAACGCAAAATTTCTTTTGAAAATGGTGCGCATTTGGATCGAAACGTCGAGAGCAATTCAAATTGCAAAATTGCTTAGTGAGTAACATTTGATCGAACCTGTAGCGCCGAAATCATTAAATTGTTTACTTTTACAAGCACTTTGGTAAACCGGAAATAATACTTGCAAGTATATTCGAATCTTGGTCGAACAGATTCGAAACTTTTATGAATATCGTACCGGAAATTCTCTAAGTTTTCTAATCATTATTTTTTTACCTTTAAAATCAATTATGTCGTCCTCTAATGCATAATTTAATTCAACATGTGTAATTATAATTTCATAATCTATCGGAAATATTATTCTTAAATAGTTACGAATTTAATAAACAAATTCCTTTAATTTCTTAAATGTCTTAAATTTCTTTAATTTAATAGAGAATTCCTTTCAGCATCGAAGTATTTATAAGTATCTTTTCGAAACTTGTAAGTACTCATTCCGAGGTTCCATATCAGTTTGTATAAAATGAATACTTTTCAAATATAACCATTGAAATTGACTCGGATTCGTGAGTAGATATTCAACTTGATCCCATCGCTATTGGTAGTTAGTAGACTGCGGATCTTTGCGTATTTATAGGAAAATGTAGTAGATGAAATTGAAAATTGTTGGAAAATTTGACAAATTGAAGATGTCAATAGATGATTTCTCTTCTATTCAAGTTAGTTTCTATTTCTTGCAATCGATGCAGACAATTTTTATTTTGCAATACGTTTGAATTTTCACGATCGTAAATTTTTGTATATGCACAAATGATTTCGGCGCTACCGGTTCGATCAATTTTTATTTTGCGTAAAGATCCGCAGTCTAGTAATTAGACCGCGGAACTTCATACAAAATCGCACTTTTGTGGCCGGACTCGGACACATTCGGATAAAATCCAGCTCTACGCCCATTATCGTTGGTTGATTCTGTAGATTGAAAGTAAACGTATGTTTATTATACTAAGAAGCCAAATTATCACCAGACTGCGGAACTTTATGCGAAATGAACATTTCGTCCATCAATTGCAAGATACACGAGCTCGATAATCATTTTTATTTCTTCCATTAACAACTTTAGAGGGTTAACATAACCTTCTTACTGCACTGCGAACGTGGTAGAAATAACTAAAGTGAAGATATATTTTTAATGTCAATCTTGACAAAAAAAGCCGAATTTTTGTTGAATATTCTATCTGAATATACTTATTTTTAATCTTTTTTAAAGCTGGTGCCCAGGGAGAGTCAGCCACTTCATCTCCCAAAGCTCTTGAAGCTTTTAAGGGGTATTCACTGTAAAGTAGCGAGTGTAGAAGTTAAGCCAGGAAACTTTGTTGTACGTGATTCTACCTTTTGAAGCGAATCCAAGTAGCTGAATGAATGTCCCACTTCAACCTCGTGTCAGATTGAATAGAAATGATTGCGAGAACTAGTACTGCAAGAATGTGTCTTGGCACATCGATTTACACGCTCGTATTAACTATGATCATTTTATCTTGCTCCAGTCTCTGTATCTTGTCTATGCATACATATCCAGTCTATGTGTACATGCAACAAAAAAACGATTATGTATTATTTTCTAGACCAAGACTGTACCTAGTAAATCTTGTCCATTCTTATGGTCTAGAAGAATTGCTTTCCTCTGATTCGCCATCTAGATGTCGTGAAAGCGGTTATAACATAGCAGTAAATTAAAAAATTGTGCGGCAGGATCGTACACCTAAATGCAGGTTACGTGGTTCTGCTGCGTGTGCTGGTTAAGAAAAATAACACACTGTTGGTAGCCGGTTGCCACCGGAAACGATGATTCACTCCAAAGCGTCCGAGTGAAAACGCGACGAAGATCCATAATTCGCGGAACTCGTACTCGCAGCGTACCATGTTTCACGGGAGGCCAGATTAGGAACAAAGGCAGGGACGTGCGTTAACAATTGTTCCCTGAGAAGTGGTTTATCGAAACGGAAAGTGAGATAACACGATTTCACACGTCCGACGAGTATGAATGGCGAATGCGTGACCATTTCGTGCTATTGCCAGTGAAATCCCGCGTCGAATTTGTCGTGTAATCAATTATTCTTTTCGAATCTGCCGCATATTGTTGCGGTACTTACGACATTGTTCGAAACTGTGATAAAAAAAGGCCGATAACTATGCCGCAAATGGTGCGTTCGCCGCGAACGGATCGTTGCGGTTTCGTGATCGAGCCGGGCGAGCGTTGTCGTAATCAAAGCTTCGTTAAAAAATTCACGGAAAGAACATAAAACTATCGCTTTCGGTTTATTGCACGTTGCGTTTCATGTGTCCACGATACACGTATGTAGATGTGCGTCGGACTACGAAGTAATTTACTCGGATTTTCACTGTGGTTTCAGTTCCGTAATGGATTCAGTAGAGCGGACAAACAGCTCTTTTTTGCGTTTTTCGAAAATACGCTATGGAAATGAAAACTTTTTTTTATCAGTATAAATATTCGCGGATTATTACACACCGCGCGATGTTTTATATGTAAATCTTTGTAAACACGTGGTAGCTGTGTACGTCCACGTAGTTAAATATAGTAATGTATCACATCATTGAAATTTAAATTCTGTGTAATATCACTGCGTACATCGTGTGTACATGTAATATTTATTAGCAATTACAATATCTAAATTTAATACCATCAATGTCACCGAAGTTGAGTCCAACTCCTGTTTTTACAAATTAATCTAATTCGATCGAAAGAAAAATGCTCGACGAGAAAACAGCCTGAATCATACGTTCGATTTTATTCCTCTAAGCGTGTAATATGATTCATTGGTAGAAATTAGGTCGCAACGTGCATCTCTAACGGGGTTAGGCTAGTCCGAGTGAATGTCATTGCAGCACCCATTACCTCTAACGATCACCAGCTGATAATATCTATGCACCTGTCAGGTGCGCCACCTGTTATTGAAATCATACCTGCGGTACGCTTGTCCGCGAGATGGCAGATCTCTCTAACGATTAATTTCCATCATTTACATTAATCCCTCTTCAATACTTCGCTTTCTCTAGAAGATCAATTTCGAGAGCTTCGGCAGAGTGTACGCCGCCGATCGATTCTCCTGCAAAGCAGAATTCCAACAAAAAGTTTCACGCAACTTCGTTCAATCAAAAATCACGAAGAAATTTCGAGGAAGAGTTCGCCGAGCTAACATTTGTAGAAGCTAGTTCTACGGAGCATTGAATTTGTGAAAGTCCGTCTTCGTGAAAGCCCAGTGCAGAAGGACCGTCATCGTTTATGAACCGAAGGCTCGCGTAAGACAGTCTTCACCGTGACGCAACACAGAATTAAGAAACTCGTTGCATCAGCGAACGCGCATCTTCGAGAGGAGGTTTGCCAGTCTCCTTTCATTCCCCTTATAAATTGTACGACGTCGACCTCCGCGTCCTTCGATCAGATTGGCGAACAAACAATTTAACCAGCATTTCTTGCATCAGGATACACCGCGGATCTGTCGGTGGGGAATGTCAGCAACGATCTATCCGATGCGACGGATGTCTTGTTGCGACGATTCAATCGGGAGGACGAAACCTGAAGAATTCCCCTGTGGCTCTATTAGCATCTAGATGGAAACGACTTTAATTAGCCCGCGCAATCCAATAAGCGTTCTGTAGGGGAAAAAGCGAAAAAGGGGCAGTCGGTTTCTTCTGCTCGTTGGCACGGCCGCGAAATGGCCAGGTCTCTCTTTCGTAACTTTCGATGGTTTGAATACCGCTGCTCCGTTGGCGATGCGTTTGCCGATGTTATCCTGAATAGGGGACGAGAAGAGGGCAACGCGTGTACGCCTTGAGCCGCGAAGAGAGCCCGAGCTCGGGCAGAGACACAGTGAATATTAATACGCGCATGGAGCCCCTCTCTTCGTCGGTAGATTTTATCGGCTCGTCTCGGCTTTCCAGCTTCCGTTTCTTCCAGGCCGGCTATTACGGCCGACTGCTCGTTTACACGACACTGAAGTCCCTCGTATTCCGTTTCGTGGCCGTTGGACTCGCTCCGCTGGACCCCGGAGGAAGTACACCCACTTGACCAGATTTTCTTTCTACCCTTCGCATCCTCTCCTTCTCCTGCTCCCGCTCCTCTGTCTTTTCATAGAACTACCAGCACTAATTCTTTGTCCGCCAAAATGAGGTAGCGGCAGCTTCCTTTGCCTCCGGCCTTCCCTCAGACTTCTCAGCATCGTTTATTTTCGGCCGTACCTACGCCCCAGGCCGCTATTACCAGACTTTTATTTGCACTTGATCAATATTAAATATCAACCCTCGTACGACCGACCCTTCTTATGGTTATACATGTTTAGGACCACTTATCAAATTTTTAAAACATGTTTTTGGAGGTACTCCTCATAGACACGCTAATCTTTCTACTGTTCCTAATCAACCTAAGTTTCAAGATAGTAGAAGATTAGAATTGTATGATAATTTCACAGACAGGGATAATATTATCCATAATAAGCCAGCCACGTGGTTCTAGAATAAAGGGTTTATATGTAACCGATCATTTTTCAAATACACATATGGACCGTTTATTTTGAAAGTGGTGTAAGTCCATTTTCTCTTGTTTTTTATTTTTTTTTAAATTTTATTTACATTAAATTAAGCATGAATTACGTGATATCTCATTTTTTTCAAAAATGGACCTACACCACTTTCAAAATAAACGGTCCATATCTAAATACATATATCCACTTCTAAATAGTTGAACGGCTAAGCTAAACAGTCCGTAATGCAACATTGCCGCGGCAAATGACAGCCTCGCCTCGAAACTCCAGTAGAATGTTCGCTAATCCGAAGGGTATCATAATTGTGTGAGCCCAGTGAAATGAGTGACAGGTTTCTACCAGGAATTGGGTAGATCAAGTCTGTACCATGAATAATGCAAACTAGAAATCTACTTGGACGGTCCGTGGCGGTGTATAAACTGCATACAAGAGGATTTAGGTTCGCGGTCGATGCAAATATCAGACGTATTTCATTTCCATCTACGTCTTCATTAGTTTAATGGAAAAAGCATGCTGCAAACATTGTATAACTTTATTAAGATTGAAGTTTCATTTTGGGAATTTGAGAAAGGTTCGAATTATACCTATCGCATACATTTCTGTAGGGATGTACATTTCCGAGGGAAAAATCGAACGCGTCCATTTGCGATTCGCTCTGCGAGAGTTTTTCGTGTACATTGATGAATTTGACTCTCGAGAGTAACTGGCGATAGTTTTACTCTCAGATGGACACGTACCTTTACACTAGTTCTCGAGGAGTTCGGGGAGCGAAGGGTAGCGCGGCCAGACATTTCAATTCCGACCGGTGTATTAAAATCAACTGTTATTTCTATTCATGACGCTGTCCTGATTATCCAGAGAGTCCGGAGAGAAAGGCGATTATCTGCGTGAATATTCAATGGGTAATTTCTGTGCAGCTTTAAAGAGGCGCAGACAGTTCGGAAAGGTGGCCATTGAAAAGGAAATCGCGGTGAAAAACGCGAAAGACGGTCGACCGGAGTAGTCCAGGGGATCCTTTTTGGAGAATGAAGGCATTCTCGCCCCGATTCCGAGTGCAATTAATCATTTTCTGCGGAAACGCGGAGACCTCGGCCCCCGGGTAACCGAAGTTTCTCGATATCCTGAAAGCTTCCCTCTGACTTCGACTTCCGAGAAAAGTTTTTATGCCGCTATCCCTCCTCCCGTACCTCCTCCCTTCGCCTTTTACACCCCTCCCACGGGATGGAACCTAATCTGCACTTGTCGAGATATCAGCGGCCGAGTCACCGTTAATTCTATTTTCTGTCGTCGAGTCCCTGGGATTGTAATTATTGGAACATCCCGGTCCCCGATTATTTGTGTCGGCCGATGTCCGGGACAGTAATAAGAGCGCGAGTAATTGAATAGAATTGAACCGAACTCGATAAAAATTCTTCAATTTATCATCGCTATCGTCCGCAGAGGAAACTTCCGACGATCCGATAAAACTTCTATAAAATTGGAAATGTTACCCTTAATGCGATCTTCGAACTTTTAATTCGCTCGACAAAATAACAGGCCCTTCGCCCACCGGCGGCACACTCGCTCCCTTCTGTATAAACTTCAATCTCGCCGCGCAAACATTTAGCTACACAGACCTCGACCGTACGGGACAAGGGGCCAAAATTCACCATTTCTCTTTCGACTCTGTTTTTCTTCATATTCTGCTCTGGTCTTTCTCAGAAATGTCAGTCGTCTAGAGTCTTAGGTGGTCGACTATCTTTTTCCCCCATCTCGAAACTTTTTCAAGGTGAGAAACTAGTTTTCTGCGATCCCGTCGGTTAGGTACATATTGAACTTTGTCCATGTTTACGATTTACTTAGATCTACAAAAGGCATATTTCAAATTTTCATTGTAGGCGCAAATAAAAATATTCCGAATCAAGAATTCACTTTATTATAAGACGAACGAATCTTTTCGAACGAATCTCTTATTTCTTCCATTTTCTTGTTGCAGGTATGTTGAACGTCAGCCGTGAAGCTTGTCGTCCTGCGAACCTCCCGTCGCCTAACCGAGGCCCTTGAAGAGCGCAATCTTTCCGCGATGTACGTGCGGAAAGTCTATATACATTTACGGAAGCGGGCGCCGCTCGCAGCCTGGAACTCTTAAAACGGTTTCCGGCCGTTTAAAGTTTAAACACTTCGTAAGTTCTTTCTTCCCCTCTGTCTCCTCTTCATAATTCATGTGACGCTTCAAAACTCGCGACATCGCGGCACGGCAGGAGCCGGTTTTTCTGCATTTTTCTTCGTTTCTTTCCGCCGTTTGCCAACGAAAGGATATCAAAGGATTAGCCCTTACTTTTCTTGGCCCTCCCGCACCCCCTCCTCCCTCTTTGCGGATTCGTTCCTTACTCTGCACACTGTATTTTCAATTACTCTCATCTTTTATGGCCAAAGCCTGCGACTGGCTTTGAGATCCCATCCCGCAACACTATCGCCGCACTGTTTGCCCGACAGTGTTACCTCCAGTCGCATCGCGAAACTCGTTAACAGGATCTCCATGCTATTTTATCTATATGTTTCGAACGCTTTTCGTTGATGTCTGTTGTCTGCTGCAGGATTTTCTCCTTTCTTAATCGAACGTTACAGCCAGTTCAATCAAGGTTCCCGTGCAAACAGTCGGATAAGTATTTACAGATCTTTGAGGATGTCCGATCCGTGCGATTTTATAAAATATTGCATCTGCCCGGTCTTCGAGTTCATACAGAAAATATCAATAAAACCGAAACAACGCAGAAGGTTCAATCGAAACGTTCATTTTTATTTTCTTCGTTTTATTACACAATATTAAACTTCGCCATTTATGAGAGTTGTGTAGTTTTAGTAATTTCCAAGAAAGTCAATCAAATATGTGTCTCGTCTCGAATTCAGTTTTTGCTCTGCCAATATGAATGATGGTTGACAAAAAATATCTCTGACATATTAAAAAAGAAACGCTACGTATCAACGTTGCATCGGTACGTGCCATTTTCCGACTAAAATTGACTACAATTTTCTCCATTCCTCTCAATCATCATACGTGCAGTGTTTGTTTAATTGCTAGATTGATAATGCTTCTATGAAACTTGTACTCGAAGTAAAAAAGTAGTTGAAGATTTTATTTAAAAAATTATACATCTACTTGCAAAGTGAGGATTAACAAGATAAATCGATGTTCCTTTTGTATTTTTTAATCGCGACGAAAAAATTGGAATATCGTCGAACCTGTTTATCATTTATTCATTTGGATTCGATAAACGACATATTTTACAGGGAGAATATTTCAAATCGTTTCACAGCTTGGCCGAAAGCGTGTTCGGAAACAATGACAGTTTCATTTGCGCGTGAAACGAGAGCCGCTAAACGATGGAATTTATTTCAATTGTTCCGCGGTGCTCGAATTATTGGAAGCCACAAATTGTTCGTAACGGAAGAGAAATGTAGTGGGACGCGCGAGTCCGGTGGTTCGACTCCGAGTAAAAAGATTTCTTCGCGTTTCGCCTGCGACTCGGATCGAGTCCCGGACCCGTTCGGTTTTCTTACGTGGTCGTTGTGCAAGAACCCCGTGCACGTTGCGGCCAAATGCGCTGGAATATTTCAAGTCATCGGACTCGATTACGATAAATTACCAATTCTTTTTTGCCGTCCGGCCGGTGCACCCTCGACTCATTCAACTGCCGTTCGATCGCGATTAATCATGCCCCCCTTTTTGCATTCTCGAGGAGCACTTTTGGCACAGTGCGTCCCTTTGTGGCCCGTTCTATGCCCCTGGGACCACAAAAAGAACGTGGAATCGGTACAAATTGTATCATATGGAATCCGAGCTCCGCCAGAAATGCCGAAACGCGCTTTTTCCGCTCGCGATGCGAAACATATGGCACGGCTCGGACCACTTCAAAAAATGCGGTTTCGCTCTTCTTGCAAATTAACCCTCGGACAGCGGATCGCTTTTCTAATATCATGTTTAAGTCCACGAACTGCTTTATTTATCCATTTTTTAATACACATTTTTGAAGGCCTTCTTGCAGACACGTCAATCTTTTTAATGTTCCTAATGCAGCGGCTATAGTATGTTTAATTAATTCTCCAGAAGCTCAGTATTTAAAAAGGAGGCTTCGATAAATCCACATCAGATTATTTAATATACAGTACACCCTTCTATAAAACTATAAATCCTTCTTGATTTATAATATAATTTGATCTGATTTATACTAACTCTGAGTTTGGGGAGATCGCAGGACTTCGGTTATGTAACAGAAAAGCAAAATTTCAAAATGTTCTTCTGTTTATCTCTTTCTGTTTGTCGCTTTCCCCCAATATAATTTTATCACACAGTGCAATACGTTATTTCCTAAGAGAACTAATTCTATCCGCATTTAATCCTGCCTTTGTTCGTACGCCATTACCGTCGATTCGGTTGGTTAAAGCGGAATATGCGCACCGGCCCGACCGGCTAATACATTCGAATCCGCAGTTGATGCGGGCAGACGAGCAGGTAGATTGTATGTATGATATAACGCGAGTGTGCGGGAGAAGGCGCGATGCACGAAAATTCTTCGCCGTACGCGACAACGTGCATTAATCGCGATGACGTCAATGGGCTTTCATAATCTTGAGGGTGGACTAGGAGACGGAAGAGGAGGGACGGAGAAACAGCCGTGTCGCCGTCAGAGCTTCCTAACGACGGAACAACTTTAAAGCTTGATATTAATAGGGGATTACGGGCGGGTACTCAATTTCCTTCGAGTCGTGTCGTTCCCGAAAACTTTCCGCCGCAGCCTGAATATTAATGAATATTCGTATTGATAGGGTTTCTTAAAACTGCGATCCGACTTCCCGTGCCCGTCACTTAATTCAATTTAATTAGCTCAGCCCCTTCCCTACGACGCTTGTTTACGGCGTTTTAATAGACGTCCGGTACATTATATATCGACGTTGCAAAATTCTCTGGTAGCTATGGCGAGTTCATTAATTAGTTGGTAATAATATTTCATTAGCAATTTGTACGTTTTCACACGGAAACGCATCGTTGTCCATTGGTCGGTTAATAAACGCCTGCTTATTTTCCGGAATAATTTATGTAATTTTACAGTTCGATTCGCCGGCCGAATACATTTTACATCGGGCAACACTATCGTTCGTGTGCAGACTGCGGAAGTTTCCGCGTTTGTACGGGTCTACTAATTCAAAACGTACGGGAACGTGAAAATTTTCATCACATTCTACACTCTGCCGTTCATATTAAATTATGCAATTTATTATAAATCGATACTTTAAATAATCCTGTATTTACGCTCTTCATAGGCCATAACGAAAAATATACATCAAGGTGCTTCAAAATAGAATATTTGTATCTTCGTTAAAAAAAAAACAGTCTTTTTACAGTTCGAAGAGCTGAGAATTTTTCGATAAATGAATCTAACGTAACAACTTCCGAGATTATTATTTAAAAGAAAATCGTGGAACTTCTTTTATCAACAGCAAAGGTTTTCGGTAGATAAAAATTACCCGAAGATATTGAGAATACGATGGTTTCGAGCTGAGGGCTTAAGATTGCGCATTGTTCGAGCCATTGTTCCGCGGAAAATCAATCAACGAGTTGAATTCCTTTGGGCTCTCAGAGAAACGGGGCGCATTGCGATCTGAACTGTGCTTTTGGTCGAACAAAATCTTTGTGTCTTTGGAGCAAGGCGGACTGTGCATTGTCTTTCAGGCCAAACACGATCACCGGAGCACTCGACATCGCTGGCCGACACTCAATTAGCCGCGGAATCGGTCGAATCGATCGGTTCACACCGTATTGTGGGCATCGTCAAACGAAGTAGATTGACAACGTACAGAGATTGTTTGACGAGCAGTCGATTAGATTGGATTCAGGGCTGTGCATTCTGTGCAACGCTGTTACCCTCCTCCTCCTCCTCTCCCTCCTCTCTGTCGCGGTGATGCACACCCGAAAATGCATCGAACTGTCGTTAAGGCAGCCACATTCATGACGCGTGTTCGATTCAAGCAATTCGAGTTCGGCATTCGTAACTTTCAAGTGTGCCCGACGATCGTAGCCTTCGAGCCCCTATGCTTATGCCAGTCACGTGCATTTGCCGATGCGCCTTGGACTCGTGAGATATTTGCTCGGTACACACGACGATTCTTAATCGCGTTACAGATTTACATTATTCCGTCTAGCTTTCTTCCACGTTTTCGCCGGTTTTACTCTTCCATGAAACTCGACTCCTCGTTTCGAAAATATCTTTTGCTTAACCCCGACTCGTCCCTCGAACAGAGGTGGGCATTGTTTAGCGAAAAAATATTTGAAATACTATTTAATATTTTAGATTTTATTTTGCTTAAAGAAAATAGTATTTTATTAAACAATCTGAGCCTCGAAATAAAATATTTCTATTTGAACAATCTGAACCTGGAAATAAAATACTTCAATTTTAACAATTTCATCCACAAAATAAAATATTTCAATTTTAATAATCTGAAACGCAAAATAGAATATTATATTTTTGGCGTCGTCATACCTAATACTTTCAGAAATCGCATTACTTATTTATTATTTCTTATTTTGGCAATAATTTAAAGAAGAAATGGTACTTAATATGAGAAACTATATCATTTGCCACATTTTCGTTTTATTTTTTTGTTTGACTGTTGCTATTCGCATACAACAAGGTGCAGCGTTAAAGCGACGTTAAATAACAAAAAAAAAGGTGCAGCGTTCCAAATTGGAATCTGTCAGGGTGCTCCTTCGAGGACACATAATCAGTCCAGCAAAGATAAAAAGTCTCTCAACTGGGGCAGAGGATGGAATAGCTGTGTTGTATTTTAAAAATAATGTTTTCATCTATTTGTACTTTGCAATACTTTCAATTCGTGTATCGTTATCGCTCAAATATTGAAATAATTCTAATTCTGCAGTGTTTGTATGACTAATATTATTTGTTTCTTTTTCCATAAAGGAAAAAAGTGATCTGCTTCTTTGTTTTGTGAAAGTAATTGAGGTCGTAACTCTGAATCTGGATTTGCTATCTGTTTCAAAGCATTTAATACGGTTTCTTTGATAAAAGTACGTTTTTCTTCGTTTAAGTCTTTCCGCAATCCATCGTAATTCCCATTTTGGATGGCTAACAGTAGCGATTATAATAGTCGCTTGCGTGTTCAGAAACCTCGAATAAATCACGAAATCGAGATTTTAAACCCGATAGTAAATGAAGTTTCAAAGATTCGCAATATCTATTGAATGCGAACCATTATTTTGAGAAATAATATTTAAAATTGAAATTGAAAATAAAGACAAAGTCCAAATATTTTCAATATTCTTAAAATAAAATACTATTTTCAAAAATTACTGCAACAAATGAAATATTTTATTTTCAAAAATTACTGCACCAAATAAAATATTTTATTTTCAAAGTTGTACAGATACTGTAAAATACATGGGATTATTTACTATTTACTATTTAAAATACTATTTTCCCCAGCTCTGTCCTCGAACGACAATTCGTCCTTTGTTCCATACAGGGCGGGGCGTTACAAACATATCTCCTGAATAACTCGCTTGCTTTCGAAGATACTGTATACTCCCTGTATACTGAAACACTTTTCACAGTTCCTTAAAAAAAAAGACTCCTCCCTTTTAATCCCGAGAAACGAGATGGGATGATTTTTTTTTGTAATACGACATCGATTATCAGAATTGAAATTTCTGTAGTAGTTTGTTCCCGGTGGGCGTATTAAAGTAAATGTCACTTAGCGACGAGGCGATCAATTACGGGATAGGCTATCAGGCAGCCGTCGTGATCGATTGATCGCCATCTTGGTAATCTCCATTACAGCGAAGTGTTTGCTCGATTTTATGACTCCGGCGCCTAAGTGTTTCCGTAAACGCACTGACAATCTCCCCGTGAATAATGCAGTTATAATTGCATCGTTAAAGTCGCCGGCCAATTAGCACGTTGTTACGGGCGTCGAACGCTTGCCGCTCCGGCGCACAACTTTTTCGATAAAAGTGGCCCGCGCGCGCGTCGTTGACGTTCAATCCCGTGAACTTGAACTTTCGCCGATACATAGAGTCCGTGGACAGTAGTCAACGGCGAGCGATATTAACGCAGTTATCAAACTTGTCGATTAGTTGCGGCGTGACGCTGAGTTAGCTGGAGTTTCTCCAAACTTGCACTTTGTCAACAGTTAACGATGATTTGCGCTAAGTGTTCTCGGATCACTGGAGGGATACGCAGATCCTTTAACTGATTGGAAGCGCATTCACGTGACTAAGGCTGACAGGATTTAGTCAGACAGAGTCTTGATGAATCGTGCTGTTACGTGTGCTCTCCGTTTGCTTCCACTCGTTTCCTCTCTCCGCCACCCTCTCACTTGCTCTAACCCCGTACGATTATTATCCTCCCTCGGATTGGGAACCACGGGGTCCACGATATGCCTACTTCCCCCTTCGACCCGGTCATTCTTGGATTTCAGTCACGTAACGACTTTACGGTTCGCGAATATTGCGTGGGCATTTTTGCACGTTTAATGGGGTTAAGCAATTTTAAGCGGCACCATAACCGCGCGGTTCAGTAATTCGATTTGCATTGGCATTCAAATTTCTGGGAAGTTATCCCCGATTAATATCTTCGTGCCGGAAATAGCAGTCTAACTACCATGTAATTTACGTCAGGTATTGTAGACATTCGGAGAGCACATTTGCAAATAATTGAATTGTCGTTTTGAAAATACAAAAAGAAATAAATACATAAAGTTACATCGTGGATTACATAGTGACTGCATTAACAATCTCGACAGCAGTTGGCCGAAGTTAATTGAGAAGTATTTTCAAACTTCATCCACGTCAATCCATACGAGTTAGAGATCAGTTTTCCCGTACATTAGTTCGCAACTGTGGAAATCTATGCATCGCCACATTCGTGTACAAAGGAACGCTTAACAAACACACAAGAGATGATTCATGTTGGGATCGTAAAGTCTGACGCGGTTGGAGAGGGGACCCACTTTCATTTTTCACTCGACCGCATTGTGAAATGACGCGAAAACTTCGATCGTAAGGATAACGATCTACACAGATCCCTCTGATGCGATCCTACACGGAAATCCTGTCAGCTGTTTCAGCGGAGCGCCATCGTTCCTTCCATAATAAATTGCCGAATTAAACTCGAATCTCGTAACTTTTACGTCGAATTTCGCAGAATTTCGTCGAATATCCTCAGCTTTCAGCTGTGTGCAGTACAAACTGCATATTAGCACGTTTCTGTAATTCGTATTTAATTCTACAACCGTTTCACAGGCGAACCACTAATGCAACTATTATGTGCACGCGAAGCTAGGGCTAATTCAATTGCAACGCATGGGACATTCAAAATGAATGTGACGTGGAACGGATAGGTGTGTTCGATAGTTTTTCATTCTCCATTTCCATTCTTTTTTAATTACTGATATCACCAATTCCATGTTTGCTTGCATTCAGCGTCAAAAAAGACCGGAACATAAAAAATAAATGTGTACTAACTTCAACAAAAACAGATTATATTCTATGTAGCGTAGGAAATGGTATGAAAAAGTTATGCAACGAGTTAACGGACGAACTTTTATATGTGTAACGCGTGCTTTTAAATGTGTTGGGTGTTCAAATTAACCGTAATTTCCATCGGTGTCCACCGAGCCCGTTTTACGTCAGTGAAATTGCATTTCTTCGGCGGAGACCGGTGCATCCGAAAACTGGTCTGGTTAGTGTGTTTCTCCGACGGTTTCCCGGTAGCAGAGCAAAAAAACGTTACGAGTAGCGTATTTAAATTATGGGAAACTGCGGTTAGGGGATGGCTGAAGCACTGTATTCGCGGTTGGACCATCGATCACCGTCTCCAGGCCGTCCGTTCTTTATTCCCCGGACAAATGAGATTCATTATGACTCTCCTCTTGTGCGTCACTCGTACGCGTAGAAAAAAAATGCGGAGTGTCTGCATTTTATTTATTAACGGCCGTCGGCTAAGCGCCGCGGACAGATAATATGCAATTTTTATCGGGCTTCCATTTTCGAGGTTCTTATCCGCCAGTCATTTCGCCATTAGAGCTCTCTCCATGTCGATTACCGGGGCTTCTCCCTCTGGGAAATGCCTCTCGCAGTCTCGCATTGCCGCACTCTCTCCCTTTCATTGTCTTTTTACCGATTCTGTTCGACCTGCTTTTCAGAATCGACGATCGCGAGTTCGATTGGTCGCGGTTATTACATTCGGAGCGTCGCCGAAAACTCGATTAATCGAGATAGAGAGAACTGTGCCACGGTAACTGTTTAAACCCGTAACAGCGTGCCCCAGGACAATTCGAAACTTTCGTTTTAAAACTTAGTTCCGACGCATGACGAATTAATCGGATTTTGTTCGTTACCCGGGTTCTTCCCAGTAATTGCCAGATCCGCCATTTCTACAAGTTTTTAATTATCCCGCGGAAGTTTCGGAACATCGTTAACAGCGCAATTTGCTTTCTATGGCTCGTGCCCTCGTCCTACAGATTTTGTTTTCTCAGAGACTCGGTACGATGATATGATTGCTGATCATCGGATTACGAATGCTTAATCAGATTCGCGGAAAAGCGCTCTCCGTGAAGTTCCAGATTATCTCGAGAACACGTTCAATTTTGTTAAGTACTACACATTTATTTAATGATCGCCGCAGTGCTGTTTCAAGACCGTGATAGGTATCAAAGACTAACAGTATTCCTCGAATTAATCCTCGGAACGCGGACGTAGCTGACAACTTTCCAGGCGATGGTATCTGGGTCTTTGATGCATGTACAAATAGTATTAGCGAACCGCTATACGTATTTTACACCCCGCGGCAAGCTCGATGCGAGTTTCTTAGGTTTGCAAAGTAAATCACCTCTAACAAGTTTCAGCGCAGCAACGAGTAACATAAATATCAGCATTTTGTAGTTATTCCGAATATACCTTAAAAGACGTCAATAACCATTTTTCTAGACCGCCAAGTCGATCGTTTTCTTAAGCAAATTTTCGGCTATGCTTCTTCGAGACATCTTTTCATCCCCGTCGGGTTTAACGTAAACAACCCTCGACATAAGTTAACCACCGCAGGCTGAAGAGTTAGATGCTGCTTTTGGAAACCCGGGTCAAAATAGCCCGGGGCGGCGACTGCCGAGGGTTAAGGAGAGACTCGCATCAACGATTTTGGACTTGCTGAAACTTCCAACGTGTGCTTATATTGCCGAACTAGGAAACACTCTTTCGCGCAAGCTGGCAACAAGAATTTCTTACTGCCACGTGCAAACAACTATACTGCAAACCGTTATGGAAATTCCAAGTTTTGTAGACTGTACGCGAGAGCCACGGTGAGATAGAGATGCTTTCATCTGCTGGGAGGTTTATTTTAACATTTACACGCTTTTAGGAAGTAACTCCGCAAAATATTCTCGTTGCACACTTTCATTTGATCGATTCTGTATGTATTAAGGTGCGATTTCCTTTGCGTGTCTGGACGTAGCGTTTTATTATCCATACTCCATTCGTCGTAGCTCTTTTCTGTGCCTCTGGACGCACAAGTTTGCGTTCCTAGTTCCTATGATGCGATTTGGCATGTCTTTCCTTGTTTTTCACTTGCGAAGAAAAGCGAAAGAGCATCGCTCAATATCAAACACGTGCGTCAATCGATTTACGATATGTGTTCGACGCACACGTTTGCGTTTGTATTTTCGCTTCGAGACCTCTGAATGTTGTGCCAACCCCAAACGCACGCGTTTTTTAACCGACTTCGAAAAAGGAGGAGGTTACTCAATTCGATCTGTATGTGCCTCTTTTTCGCTTTTTTTAAAATGTATGTTCACCGATTACGCCGAGAAGGATGGATAAAACAGGACAAAACCTTCTGCATTTTGCGCCCGATTGGTCCCTTGAAAACAAATTTTGCATTTTTTCATTCTTTGCGGTTTTTATTGCAAATAACCAATAAGACCGAAAAAACATCCTACGGTGTTCTACAAATTCTGCTCGTTTAATTAAAAAGTGTGAAATAAAAAAATTGTATAAAAAAATTAAACTGACTTCGAAAAAACGTACTAAAAAGTATGAAATAATTTCCATTTAATTCATGTGAATACACACGAACTTAAATACAATACAATCTTTTCGGAGGTGGCGCAAAATTGAAAATTTTCGTCACTGGAAATTACGAAAATCCTTAAATTCTTCTACATGCTTTCACATATTAATGTACCTTCTATTCCCACCTACTGATTTAGAAGTTCATCATATTCTAATGAAATCATAATCAGCAACATCTGTCATTTGGAAAATTTTCAATTTTGTGCCGCCTCCGAAAAGATTGTATTGTATTTAAGTTTGTGTGTATTCACATAAATTAAATGGAAATCATTTCATACTTTTTAGTGCGTTTATTCGCAGACGGTTTTTATCTTTTTTTGACTCACTGCTTCCGAGGCAGTCCAAACGCAGAGCCATGAGTTTATCGACCCACTGCTTCATAATACTTCTCGAACTGCTGTCTCGAATTTTATTCAAATTTGGATATGTAATCTATAATGATATATAAACGTGTCTCAAAGAATGTTTCGAAATCTTAAAAATTGTTGGTTTTACAGACGTGTAGAATATAAAGCGTCAACATTTTTTCCATTAAATTACAATAGCTGAACTAGCAAACCGAGGAAAATGAGTTATTAGGAGCTTATAGTGAAAACATAAGAGTATCTACTCAATAAATTTATTCATTTTTACTCAACATTTATTCTTCATATCATGAATATCTCAAGAAATACAGAGAAATTTATAACCAAAGACCTCGGTGATTTAAATTATCTGAAAAACTGCTAAATAAGTAATAAATGAACAATTCATCTCAGAATCTCATACATGTCATAGTGATGTCTGACAATGAACGATATTCGCTTCACTCGATATAATTAACATAATGTATATATTAGACTACAGGGAGTTCCACTTGAGCTTCCAACAAAAGAAAATTTATCTGTGCAGCGCCATTATATTTTATTGCGTCTGCGACGACGGAGCGATGTCTGAAAGAACGATATTCGCTCGACGTTGATTAACTGAAGCTCCGGAAGACAAAGTTTTTAGAGCGCCGTCTGGAAGGGCCACGTTACATCTCGCAATCGTCGCCGGGATCCACGTAGCAGAACTTTTCCTCCCATCGAACCTTCAGTTTCCCGCTTCAATTTCCGCAAGAAGACTGAATGGACTGGCAGTGTTGGGGAACGCCACGCCAGGTCCGGGAATAGTCGCCGAGATATTTTCATCAGAGAGATTCTCCGTAAATTCCCAATGTTTCAACGGACCCGCATTCTTCGGGGTTGCATTCGAATGCCGAGAGGTTTCGCTGTGGAACACCTGCCGAAATCGTCATCGAAAATCTGCTTGGTGAACCTGTCCGGGGTCGGCGGCGCGGCGTGTCACACAGCTCGGCTCGGCTCGGCTCGATTCGGCGTCGAAAGGAATAAGAATTCGAGCACAGCCGGAGGGGGGAACGAAATTGAAATGCGGCAGGAATGTGAACGGCTTGACAGTCACGATCGGGGAAACTCTCCGAGATCTAGAAATGGCTGAAATATCGACACATCCGATACAGCCCCTGCACTTATATTTACCTGCTGCACCGGCCTACAGGTTTCTTTACGAGCGCCCCTGTTGCTGAATTCTTTATCGACCATCTACATATCCTGACTACCAGCCGGTACTATGTTTGATTGCTTGGAAACAGCTTGTTCCGTGCACGTGGTTCCCGTGTTGTAGACGCGTTTCTTCATTGCTTGCTAATTAATAGTATTTTACTCCCTCTGTTCCATAATGATAGTAGCAGTTGATGAATTCAATTTGTCCTATAATAATGGTAGCAACATTCATTATCAAAAAATAGATTAGATTAAACAATAAATTAAAAATATTACACCTAATTCTTATTTTGAGTGTTCAGATAGTTTCTGGATTTTTCAATAATTTCGTTACTGAATTTTAAACTTGTAGATAATAACCTATGGTTATTAAGGTCGCTTAATAATCGTAGCAGTTGAAGAAGCGACGTAAAATATTTACAGGGTGGTCCGCGCAACTTGCACACCTATAATAACTTCCAAAGTATACGTTGCACGAAAAAATTTTGTATACAGAAGTTGCATGGTCTGAAGGGGTACATTATGTAGTGTATTTAATTTTTTTACAGGTGGACGCGTAAAGGACATCTGAAGATCAACTACATTTTTTTAAATGGAATGAGGTATTTTTTAATACATCAATCGATGCAGCTGGGCATTGGTTATAAAAAAGTACTAACCTATGTATGTCGAAAAGTTAGTAGATCAGGAGATATTTCAATTTAAATAACTCTAAAATACCATTATATGTTTACTTACTTGTGTAACATCTTACCACGACAGTAATGGTATTTTAAAGTTATTTAAATTGAAATATCTCCTGGACTACTAACTTTTCGACATACATAGGTTAGTACTTTTTTATAACGAATACCCAGCTGCATCGATTGATGTATTAAAAAATACCTCATTTCATTTAAAAAAATGAAGTGGACCTTCACATGTCCTTTACGCATCCACTTGTAAAAAAAATGAATAGACTACATAATGTGATACATAAAACAATTACATAAAACTACATAAAACAATTGATTTCGATCGGCGGATGAAATTAGAAAAATAGTTATAATTCGTAATAATTAGATTAACCTAATAAATTGAAAGATGTGTCACAATAAATGACAGATGTCACGAAACATTGATTTTTTCAACATAACTTACATTCGCCAATAATCTCCCGTTTAAATATTGCCTTGCTACTATTATTATGGGACAGAGGGAGTAATACAGTATTTTTTCGCTGCTCATATATCATATGCAACAACCAAACGAAACGAATAAGAGAGTTCAACGTAAATTCTGATGCATCTGGAAAGAATACAAAAGTCGAAGAGTCCGACGAAATGTAAAGTCGTGCATCAATATATCCCCTCATGTGGTACATCCCCTCTGCGATTGTCCGGGCATTACGCTTTCATGAAAAATTGATCGTGCCCCGGTGGTGTTTTGATTGTGACCCGCGAACAAACGAACGCAAGCGGTAGGCACTTCCCTGAAGACTTCAACGGGGTTCATATTTTATTGGAGGAAGCAGGGCTTAGCACCTACGCGGCTACAAGGTTCTCTACTCCGACGGTAACGCGAGTACGGTATTCACCGGTAGCTAAACTCCGAACTTCTTAATATTTCACGGTCGCACCCCTTCGAATATTGACTACGCTCGTGTCGGGAGAGGGCTGCTATTGAAACAGTCACGGAGCAACCACACCACTGCGTGGTGATATCCGCGTTTAAACGATAGGCGGATAGGCGGTATTTCTCCGTGGGTCCGGACGATAACGGATTTCCGTGTTCCGCCGAATAGAAGTCACCTGAGAGTCTGAGAAGGCAGGGCGGTGCGGCGGTGGCACGTCTTCTTTTATATTCCGTCAGGAGGAAAACTTCCTGCGGGGAAATGGGAGCGGCGCTCGGCTATTTTCCGTGAAAATTGTACTCCCTAACCTTGTACATGCATATTTTATTCAGAATGGGCGTGAGCCGCAAGAAAGACATTTCTTCAACGGGTGGCCGCGCTCCGGAATGGGCCGAGGTGGACGAACTTGCCTGAACTTTGTCCGACTTTAGTTCCCGTCTTTCGACCCCCTGGCCCCCTTTAGGCCACTCCCCCTCGGTCGTATCTTTCTCGCGATCCCGGGCATCATCGAATCCTCGGCGACGGTATTTCAACTTTTCCCGATCTCATGTATACCGGGCGCGTTGTGTCGCGTGCTTGATACGTATTAGAGGGTGGGCCGCGAGCCGCTCAACATATTTCCGCTTCGAGTTTACGATCCCCGGCTGCATTTTCTTTCGCCCGGCCCGGAATTCGCCGGGATTCTTCGCCCAGAAGAACTCCGAGTCCGCTCCGTTTCGCGCGCGTTATCCGCCACGGTAATCGCCGCGGGAATGCTCGCGGATTACACTCGAAACCGGGATAAGCCCCGTTCCCCCTCTCAGAAGAATATATTCGGCTGGATCCCTCGCGTTCCTCACCCCTCCCCATGGAAATCGTAATTACATGCGGGAAGTTCGACGGGAATTAGTTGATTTATCCGACCCGCGGATACCATACACTCGGCGAACGCGTACATGTAACTACGTTTCCCAGTCTCCTTCGTTTTCCGCCTCACTTGCGGTACTTCAACTTCTGACCTCTTGCGCGCGATTACCGCGATCCATGGCCTCGGAAACTGTTGCGCTCGTGTCGCCTTCGCGTGTATTGTTTCGATGAAAGACCGCTTTAATAGCGAGGAAAATTGCATTATTGAGGGCGTTTGTTTTGTCTTGCACTGGCATCAAGGATTTGTTTCAACCAGCTTCTCTGTCTTATTTATCTTCTGTGCTGGCTTAACGAAATTACTAGCAATTGTTCTCAAAGGATAAAAATGCTTCGGTTTTATTGGATGTAGCAGACATTACTCATCTATACAGTGTGAGTCACCTAACGTTGCCACCTGAAATATCTTTGTTGTTTTTAGAGATACGTCAAATGTCTGAATGGACAAAGTTGAATGGTGAAATGGGGCTTATACGATACCAAAAGCTGCATCGATCGATGTATTAAAAAATACCTCATCCATTAAAAGAAATGAAGGTGACATTTATATCTCTAAAAAAACTTACATAAAAACAAACAGTTTTTTGTATCGTATGAGCCTCATTTTACCATTCAACTTTGTCCATTCAGACATTTGACGTATCTTTAAAAACAACAAAGATATTTGAGGTGGCAACGTTAGGTGACTCACCCTGTATAAATAATAATTCTATGAAATCGTCTGCTAAAGAAACAAAACGGGTTAGTATAATATGATTAGACTGCGGATTTTTATGCGTTTGTGGCTTTTGAAAATTTTCAAAAAGGGTGGAATATAAAATTCGACATAATTTAGTACAATTTTTATTTTGTTGAGATTTGCAAAGGCTACTACCGCTGGAAATAACATTGTATTTCATTCCACTTTTTTAAAATTCGTCTAGAAAAATTATAATTTGCATAAACATCTGCAGTCTAGTAATGATAATAACGAGAATAATAGTAATGAGACTAATGGCAATGACAATTTATTTCATACTACAAAGGCTACTACCACTGGAGATAACATTGTACTTTATTCCACTTTTTTAAAATGCATCTAGAAAAATTATAAATTGCATAAACATTCGCAGTCTAGTAATGATAATAATGAGAATAATGATAATGAAAGTAATGGCAATAACAATTTATTTCATACCAGCGCTTTGATAAAATTAAGAGAGGTAATCAACCCTCTCGCTTCCTCTATGTCAATTTACACATTTTTCTCATACACTGTGCATAAATATGAAATTGCGTTGTACCTTACACGTCGCTTTATTATTCGCGAACAATCCGAGTTATTTTATGCTCGAACGTACAAGAATTTCATTCTACTACTGTCGGCACGAGAACTTTCAGACTTGATTATTTATCCCTGCATTATACATATTTTTGGCGTTGTGATTAACTTGACATTAACAAGCAAATTAAATTGGGTAAATGGATAAATAATGAGTAGACAGCGGATCTTTCTGCAAAATAAAAATTTTCTACCTGGATTGCAACATACTGGAACGAAATAAAAATTTAATTTCTTTCTTGATATGTTTAATAGATTGAAAACAATATAACAGTATTTTTAAATTCCTCTAATATTTTTACTGTCTTAGATTGCACCTGTTCATTTTAGTCATAAATGCATAAAATCCGCTGTCTGATGACGAGAAAGAAAAATATTGACAACAAAAACACACAAGATGCAATAAAAAAAAACTAGAACGAAGATTTCGATGTCCACATGTTCGATTAAATCGAAATACAAGAATCAGTTTCGAAAACACGATAGAAAAGCAACGAAAATAACCGATAGAAAAGCACCAGGTATATCCGACTACACGCGAAATGGTAATTTTAACCGTAGAAAAGCAGCTTGAAAGTGGAACGCAAGGTTGCCGTAATTTTTGGCTCTGTTCGGTTAAGAAAACTATGAATGAACTTCCGCGCGCGAACGTGCTTTATGAGCGTTCGTATTCCATGCCGATGGGAAACTCACGGAACGAGATTACGTCGAGTTAGCCCGGACGAATCGGGGGAGGGCTGACCGGGGCGCAATATTTAACTTCTAAAGTCGTTTGCAATCGGCAAACACGCCGCGGCCGGCGTGGCGTGGTCGTGTGCATGTCCCGTTACAGTTCCAGCGTAGCTGGTCAAGGAGTTGCCGAGGAGCTTTGCATGGTCGCCACGCATGGCCAGCGTAACGTTGCAAGTCGCGATGCAGAGGTACGTGGACGGAATCGGGTCGGGTTGCCTGGGACATGTCCGAGTATAAATAATTTATTATTCACCGCTATAATCAACATGGACGCTCGAGGTTTTATCATTCTATCGAACACAGCTTTTCCTCTGTAACGTCCTCCGTCCTGAAACGAACTCGAAAACGAGCTGTACTTTTTTATTAACATCACCTGAGAAATATTGCACGCTGCTATAAGTAGTTAATATTATTTACCTAAAACGGTCGACTCGGCGTGGATTCAGTAGCGAATTTTAACTCATGAACGCACCATGGATGAATTATGCAGCTATTGGGGATGATTGGAACGAAATAATTCGGTGACACGATGACGCTGAGTGAAATCTTACTCGGCGATTTCCGTCGGACTCAAATCCATTTCCTGTTTTACGTAAGTCGATAATTCGTTCCCGGGACAATCATCGGGACAGATAATCTGGCCGCGAGCTGATTTCCCGGGTCTTAATGTGTCGAGTAATTTCGTCGGCGGCGCTTTAACGTCGGTGTTCGAATGTAAAAGTTTGATGGCCGCGGCGGAACGGATGTAAGCCTACGGGTCGGCCTGAAATTATGAGCAAAAACGTGGAGTCTCGACGCCGTCGACGCCGTCGTCCTCGTCGTCGTCGTTGGGCGCATGAATTTCCGCGGAAGAGCAAGACGACGCCCGGTTGGAATCGCGACGCGCGTAGAATAAGACAATATGTTTCCGTATGCTTGTTTCACGGGAATTTAACTCTTCTCTAGGGTCAATTTCAGCATCCATAAAACGCGGTCTCGTTACTGTTTCTTCACAGGCATCGCAGCGACAATAAATTCCGACGAAAATTGAGTCGTAAACTTTCGGAAATGCGTTTCCGCGAATCCGGCCCCGGCACGTGGTGCTCCTTATCCTCGGCACCGTTACGAACTACTGGGATCGCGACTTTTTCCTTGGATAGCAGCTACGATGGCAGACCCCCGCGAGTTAATTGGCAATGCGAACCAAGACTGCGAAGCCTGTCTTAATGAGCCGTTAATCATAGTTTGCTGCCGCGGCGAGCTGCGAACGTGTCGAGTTCTAACGAATCTGTTTGCCAAACACAAAAGGTGTTTTGTTTCGCTGTGCGACCGGTTGCGAAACTGTGTCACAGGTTCGGCGTCTTGTGAATTACCCGAGCCGAACGAACGCTATTTTTACTTTACCTATTGACGGCACTGATTGCTCTCCGACCACTAACGAAGGTACAACGTATTTTCCGGGACAGTAAAATTTAGTAAGCAACTTATAAATATACTTGTAGTTATTAGACAGTGGATTTCTAGTAATAACGTAAATGGAAATATAAATTTTGCTAAATTGACCCACCAAAACCATTTTGACGTACACTGCCGCTCAAAAGTATGTGGACACTTCCTTAATTCTTATAACTACCTGAAAAAAGTTATGATATCTTTGGTAAATTTGATTATCTTGTATGTATTTCAGTTCGTACAGTATTGGAGAACATATTTTAATAATAATTTATTAAATATCTCACCGATAATGATAAAAAATAATTATATTTTCTTTTCGTCTACATATCCACCGCGTGCTTTTATGACCGCGTTTACTAGTCGTGGCATTCTGGCTATTAACTTTTTCATTACTTCACTTTCAATAAGGTTCCACTCAGATTCTAATATTTCCCACAAATGTTTTTCAGCCTTGGGACATCGTTTTCGGACTTATCTATCTATGTGATTCCATAGTTTTTCTTTTATTTATTTAAGAAAATTCAATAACTAAATTGTTTATTTTGGTACTATTAGAATACATTACATATATATTCATAATAGACTTTAGCAACAAATATTGTTTGATAATAAAAATATACATTATATATCACAAATTTCATGAACATGGTAAGTGTCCACATACTTTTGAGCGGCAGTGTACAGTGAAGTCGTCTAAATAGAAAAGAGCACTAAAGAAGCAGCTTAGGCCTTGCGGTATGACAGTTTTCTTTTCCGTAAAAAAGTTTAAGAGACAAATTAAGTCTAGAAGATGAGTAATGGACGCGATACAAGGTTCTCAGCAATTTTATCAAATTAATAGGCGCAGCGGAACTATCGAGTTAGCTTGGGAATAGGGGTGGAGCAGCCCCCGAAGATTAAGCGAGCCGAAACTGCGGTAAAATTGTTCGAAATAGGAGAAACGCGTGCCGTATTGTTGTGAAACGGCGAACAGTGGGTACTAATTTTCCGACGGGTAAAAAGTCATGGGTTTAAAAGGTCGGCGCGATGGCGACCACCTCAGAATCCTTGCTTGCGCAGCGGATGATTAATTTAATCGGGGCTCTCTGGTTTCTCGCGAAAAAAGCCCTGCCGCGCAATTATCTCTTCTTGCATGGACTATTGTCTCTCGGAGGCGAAGCTGAAAAATGCACCGCTTGCACCGCGACGACGACGACGACGGCGGCGACGACGGGGCACATTGCAGCTCGCTCCCCGTTTTCGGCGGCGGAGGCTGCCGAATGAATGAAACTCATTATTAACTAAGGAAGACAAATCCTTTTTATTGCCGGGAACCTCGAGCCCGAGGAAACCGGCGAAATTCACTCGGTTGTCCTTCGGCCGAGGACGTCGAGGCGTGAACAATGCGAGGTGAGATCAAAAAGAAACTGGACTCTGTCAGTTTCCTTGCGAACGCACAAGACAGTCTTCTCTGCACCCTTGTGCACAAGTTTGTCAAAGGGCCCGGTGCACAGTGGACCAGAATCCGGTCTTTTTGGACAAAAATCTGCCGACAACTCAGTTTTTCATCGATTCAATTGGAATTTTTTTTTAAATGTTCGCGAAGGACTATACTTTGAAGACGTGCTGCGTGAAAAGCGTTAACTGTCACAATCAAGAATTCTTATCCAGAAAACCCAGTAACACCGATACTTCATCCGCCCATACCATAAATTTGCATGTCCCAGCTGAGTTGCCGACACTTCTTAACCCTAAACCCTAAAACGCACAATTTTAAACTGTAAATCTGGCCCTGAGAATTACCAATTGAATAGAATTACATTCGGCACCTATGAGACTTACCATTAACTTATTGATCCAACAGCAGCGTTTTCGCTTCTTGAGAAAGAACTTCCTTGTGCTTGCCATCCTTTATTCTTAGAGTGCTTAAAATACTAACTATGTCGTATATCTATATTTGTCTTTTTGCGGCAACACATCGGGAGTTTTCAGCTCGTGATTTCCTCAAGACATTATTATTTGTCTCTTGTGGCTCTTCTGAATACAAACCAATTGGCAGTTCAAATGTAGCAAGTACTTCACTTCCATGTTGCAGTACCTTATAAACTGATGGAGGTAGTTTATGCCATGGATAAATTTTAACAAAAATTTCTTTTTCTACAGTAAAATTTTGCGGTTTATGGTTTAGGGTTAAGAAGTATCGGCAACTCAGCTGGGACACGCAAGTTTATGGTATGGGCGGATGAAGTATCGGAGTTGTTGGGCTTTGTAGATAAGGATTCTTGATTGTGACAGTTAAAGATTTTCGCGCAGCACGTCATCAAAGTATAATCCTTCACGAACATCTAAATAAAAATTCCAATTAAATCGGTGAAAAACTGAATTGTTGGTAGATTTTTGTCCAAAAAGACCGGTTTCTGACCCACTGTGCGGCGGCTCCAGGACAATTTTTATTAATATCGTGTGCAGAACAATGTTTTTAGGTTCCCCTCATTTAAAGGTAATATGCTAGATCCTTTCGGACTTTGTCATTGTTTCGGCCAAAAGCAACACCACGTGTGATAGTAGTCGTGATAGAGTCAGACTGTATTCTTTGCTTAGCCATCATCTGACGGACGAGCAGTACCTTTATCGTTGACTCTTCTTTCCGGTTCGCGCGCGATCGAACACGTTGCCGTTCCCCGATCCACAAAAGACAAGCCCTACGCACGGAACCTTATCTCGTTTTCGCGTGTAACGCGACGAGCCCCCGAGCGGATCCTTAGAAACTCCGCGACGAAGCTTTTGTTCTCCTCGAGAGGAAAAGAAGCGTTCCGTTCGACATACTGCCGGGGTCGCGCCTCGGGGCGGAACGCGTTACGTACGACGGAGACATGGGCCCGATCACACACACACGCACACCCCTCGCTCCCCCACCGTGTCAGCGGATTCTTCGAAATGTCGTTCCTTTGTACTTTGCTCGCGAATTTCAGATTTAGTCGCGGGATCCTTTGGAACACTCGGATACGCGATACGTAAGCGGGAATAATGCTACGTGCTCCGCCAGCGATCCTTTCGCCTCTCCCCGCTTGTCGGGCAATTCGATTTTTCGAATCTCGCGGGCTCGCATACTTGTGTGAAGTATGTGGAGAAAAGAATGGAGGTGTACATCCAAATAAAAAAGGGACAGATTCTTCTTCGACTGTGAACAAATGCAAAATTTGCGAAGAGAGGACCATGAATCAATTTGTGCACTGGTAAAAAATAGAATTGTGAGATTAAATGATTTCCAGATCATAGAATCGCATGTTTGATTTTTTGCTTCGGGGCAAGTAGTTTAATCGATCGCTTTTTGCAATTCTTCGAGGTTAATTGAACCTAAAAAACGTGGGAATAAGAGAACGACGGAGCTATTTTATACAAACTCTGGTACAACCAGTGTGTCACCACGTCGGTGTCGAGGACCTGAAATTCTGATCTTTTTAATTAATAACATGAGGACGCGCTTTGTTACCGGTCACAGCAATTAAAAAAGCCTCTCAGCCTGGAAATAGTTACGCAATTCTAGTGCCTTTTACGACCGCGTCTGTATGAAACACACTCGCGGCTACTCGCGAGTCGAGTTCCTGTTTCCGAATAGAGTGCTTCCCTTTTTTCTCTCGCGGAACCCAATGTTTATTTACAAAAAGATACCACCACGAGCCGTGACTCCATCAAAATTCACCGATGCGTATGCATTTATACAATTACATTATATTCGATTCGACAATATCAAAAATGTACGACAGACAAACGACCAAACGTTCATCAAAGAAACTCTGTACCGAAAAAGTAATTGTTCTCCCATCTAAAAATGTCTGATGCCTGTTTATTATAATAATTTCCATTTGAAACATTGTTGTAGATGCAAAACTCTCGTAAAAATGGTTCTCTTGTCTCTGCGTATAAAATTCACTTTACAAGTTAATTAATGCAACATTGCTGAAGGTTTGCTAACGATGCTTCAAGGGAGATTTTAAAAAGGCATTCTGCGAAGGGAGCCACCATTTCGAGATAAGTCGGATATTCAGAGCGAACTAGTTTTCGTTTTGGAATGGTTGCGATACCAACGGAAAGGTAAGCAACCATAAAACGTTTACTACGGTTCTACGTTCGAAAACAATAAACGAAGGAAATAAGATGCTGATTGCGTGGCGGATTGCTGTGATTATCCCGAGAAATCTCTGGAAGCTTCAAGGTCCGTTAACTTCCACAAATGGAAAAAATGTCCCCGGACAAAGGAATAAATAGCTTGCGACGACGTTCATGATCTCTCCGTGGAAGAGGTCCACGACCTCGGGAGTCTGACAATCTCTTTGCTTGTCCTGTTCCTTGGCCTCAAGGTTGTTAATCCTTTGGGTTGAGATCGTCTGGCGGCCTGTGCTCTCGTCCGAATAAACAGCCGGAACATAGACACAATATAAAACACGCGCCTCCATAAAGCTGATTGCTGCATTTAATCGGGTGGCCGGGCCACCTTTGAACTAGCTTCCTTCTTAACCTAATTGCACGTAATCGTTCGTAGGAAGTGTGTAGGTGTCGTTACAAAATTTCTAGCATGGACGATGAGACCATATGGAAATGTTTTTCGTGCCGCGGCGATGTTGATCCGAGCGTTAAGTGTCCCGTTCTTGGTCTAGTAACCGGCTAAAAAGCCCAGGAGCGGTGGGATTAAGAGCCGCAGCTGCTTCAGAAAAAGTGCAAAAGTGCATGTACTCGCCAACTCGCAGAAAACGTTTAATTGAAAGTCGCGTGCGCGGAATTCCTCGGCTCCACTTCATGAAGCTTTACACTTCAATTTCGTAGAAGCTGAAGCGGCTATTGTTTCAACAATCGTTCGTCGATCGACAGCTTTATCACAATTACAGAAAACAATAAGTTTCTTTAAGATTGTTTATAACATTTGGGAAGGTATTACAGCAGTGCACACTTCAGTGTCCGTCGGTATCCCCTTCCTTGATTCGCTTAACTATGCAATCTTATTTTAAAACACCAATAAAATCGTAATTTCCCAATGAACCTAACACGCGGTTTCAGTGAAGCGTATCATATTATATTGTAACGTATGAGCTTAATTAACTGATCAATGCACATATCAGATCACGTTCGGATTGGTTTATAGCAAACTTTGATATTTTGATGTTCGCGTACAAACTGCAGCTGGCAAATATCAATTCTCTGTAGTAAAATGAAGCTAAATATCGACGCGGTATTGAATCGCAGTCCTCAATAATCTATTTCCAAAGCACGGGTTCAAGCCAATGAATTAATGGTTGCAATTTGCTTGATTAGTTATCGGTTCTCGGAGCGAGCGAAGGGAAAAGAATCGTTATCGGCGCCGAGCGGAGATGCTCGAAGCCTTGTTGCGACGCAGTCAGCGCTGCAGCATGCTCGACTTTCGCGGATGTATGTGGCACTAAATTTTCAGCGTAGCGGTAGCCACGGGCAAAACTAGATTATTACTCTTTCCGGGTTTGTTATCTTTAAGTGGCAGCGAGTGTTTCCGATCGGGTGATATTTCAACATCGCGGTAGCAGCAGCGCGGAGGCTTTGCGATCGTAAACTCCGGAATTACAGTCCCGTAGAAGCAGAACGTGGCCGGGTCGGTCGTAAGCCGGTCCCGGAAGAAGGGACGCCGGGAGAGACGTGTAATGACCTTAACAATCGACATGATTCGAGCTCTCTTCCTTGATGACGGTCATCGTCGGGCGCTGATAAGCTTCCTCGGCGTTACAAACGCACCGAGCCGCTTGGTCTCTCGCGAGAGACCCTTTCGCCAGAAACGAAGCCGAGGCCCCAGACCCGAGGCCGGCCTCGATGGGAACGACGCGGAACCGACGTGGAACTGGCTGGTTCTCGCAGAAAATTGCCGACGGTTCACCGAGCACCGAAGGTTTATCATCGGCTGGCCGCGCGAAAAGCTCGTTTCATTTATCGGGATCGATCGAGCCGCCAGATTTATAATTAAAGAGGCCCCGTTCTGAGAGCAGCTCGCATAAACGCAGAGATCGGTTATCCGATACGAGCACGGTAGACGCGCTATATAGATTAGTTCTAGCCAGGACGGTCATTATAACGGGAAAATTTGTAAAAACGTCCTGCGGCTTATCATGGCCGAGAATTTCGCGATACAACGGCGTATCGGGGAAATTTAGATAAGCCGACTGAGTGATATAATAGACTGCGGTACTTTGTGCGTTTATAATGTATGAAAAAGTTGTAATATGTGAGATTCATCGCGTTTTTATACCGCATCGATAGTATCGATAAGGGACTGAAATGTAGAAGGGAACCGTTCACGGAAGAAATCGAATCTCATTTAATTTTAACAAACTCGCCGATGGAAATGTGCACTTCCGGAGTAGGTAAATTTGCACTCTCGCGGCCTGGTCGTACCAAATAGAATTCTATTTCGGTACACGCTGTAAATGGAGTATTAATCATTCATGAGGTACCCACAGTAATAAAAATTCAATCTTCTCTTCTGGAGATTGTGTTCCTGCAACGAGCACCTGGAAGTAAATAATTCATAGATATAGATGTTAGCAAAAAGATCTAACTACCGGAAGACTAAAAACTTATTTTTAAAGCATTCTACGATGTTGGACGTTGTGCGGCTAGACTTTCAAACTTTGATATCTTTTACAAACAATTTTCAGTGCTATGCATTATGTACGAGCTCTGTTACTTTAAAACGAATCATTCGATATGTGCGCAATGGCTGAGTGAGCGTAATACGTAGACTCCGGATTTTAGATGATAAGATTGAGGTTTGGTATCGTGATGAACATTACTGCTAAATAATTTGGAATATTAGCAACTATATTTTGTGCAATTTTTGCATCTGCAAAAGCTAATTGCTGTTGATAAGTTACGTGAAATAATTATCTTTGAAGGCGATACATACCTTCATACCTAAAGGAGGACGCCATGGGGAAAGGAAATTAGTAGGGGTGTGCGAGAACCCGAAATATCGGGTCGGGTCGGGAACACGAAATTTTTTCGGGATTGGGACGGGTACCCGAAAATTTCGAGATTCTCGAATTTATCGGGATTCCCGAAAAAAATCGGGATTCTCAAATTTATCGGGATTCCCGAAAAAAATCGGGATTCTCAAATTTATCGGGATTCCCGAAAATTTCGACTCAGTTATCATTTATATTCGTTTTAATGAATACATTCATAGTTTCCGATTTTTTATTCTAGATATTTTCGAGATTGAAAGAATGTTGTCCATCACGAATTCTTTTCAAGAGTGTCTTATGTCATATTCTCGAAATTTTCGGGAACCCGACCCGACCCGACTCGACTTCTTCTCGACTCGCCCGACCATCGGGTTCCCGATATTTCGGGTTCTCGCACACCCCTAGAAATCAGGTATTTAGTTGGCAACTAAATTCGCGATCTTTTGTTTCGTAATTCTTTTATTGTGTCATTATAATCTCATTCAGTGACTATTCCTTTTGAACTGTGTATCATTGAAAAGCTCTGAATTTTGCGATTAATTTGATATAAAATACTGGTGCTTAAAAAATATACAGGGTGGCCCGCATAACTCTGAACAGCTCAATATCTCCGTTACTTTTCGTTGTACAAAAAAACTTCGTAGGACAAAGTTACACTGTTTGAAGGGCCACATATAACGGTGTAAGGGAAAAAAATTTCAAGGTCATTTTTATGAGATTTCAAGGTTATCGATGTTTTTTTTAAATGGAATGAGGTATTTTTTAATACATCAATCGATGCAGCTGGACATTCTTTATAAAAAAGTACTAACCTATGTATGTCGAAAAGTTAGTAGTTCAGGAGATATTTCAATTTAAATAACTCCAAAATACCATTACTGTTGTACTAAGGCGTTAGTGTTTACTTACTTGTGTAACGTCTTAGTACAACAGTAATGGTATTTTGGAGTTATTTAAATTGAAATATCTCCTGAACTACTAACTTTTCGACATACATAGGTTAGTACTTTTTTATAAAGAATGTCCAGCTGCATCGATTGATGTATTAAAAAATACCTCATTCCATTTAAAAAAACATCGATAACCTTGAAATCTCATAAAGATGACCTTGAAATTTTTTTTCCCTTACACCGTTATATGTGGCCCTTCAAACAGTGTAACTTTGTCCTACGAAGTTTTTTTGTACAACGAAAAGTAACGGAGATATTGAGCTGTTCAGAGTTATGTGGGCCACCCTGTATATAAATGACTTAGAGAAAATGTGGAGGTCGCGAACTTAGTTATCAACCTAATATTTCTTAATATTATAATATTAATATTTCTTAATATTGTGGTTTTCCACAAAGTATAGCAAACCTAACGTTTCACTTTAACAATTAGACTGATAGAAGAGCAGATAACATTTATCATATGTTGCATAAACTTCCGCAGTCTAATCGCGACAACCGCGGAGCTCTGCAACGGGTGAAAACGAGCCGGAGCAAATTACGATTCGCGAGGAGCGCAGTCACCGGTGAGTGACTGGCAACAGGGACAAAGGTTTACCGGAGGGCCGATGACGTTGGTCGCGGGAAAAAGCGTTGGAACGTGGAAACTGCGGCAGAATGTGGAGCATGCAGCTAGTCTGTAGGCACGGGCAACGAAGACACCGGTTCAGGAGAGGAGCGCAGAAGAAACGGCGGCAGGAACTGGAGGAGAAGCGTCGAGACACGACAGATAAATGCATTTATGAGGGAAGGACACGGGAAAGAGAGAGGGCCCGGAGACAAGGAGAGGAGAGAGGAGAGAGAGAAATATAGAGAGAGGAGCGGGTCGATGGCGTGGGAGGGATAGAAGGAGAAAGAGAGGGAGAGAGACAGAAGGGAAAACGACGTACATTAACAACATGATGGACGGCGGACGCGGTCTGTCTACGATACCCAACCGTCGCCGTAATGCACAGGAGTGCAGGGAGATTGTCGTTGGTCGTCGGGGGGAGAGGTGCATGCGGGGCTTGCCGGGGGGGATGCCGCATCTAACCATTCGACGCCCACGCGACGAGTGCAGAATCGCGAGAGACTGCTCTCAGGGACGACACGCCTCGTGAGCCGAGGCAGAAGAAAGTCAGAAATGTCGAGCGTGCTGACGACGACGAAGACGAAGACGAAGACGACGAAGACGACGACGGAGAAGAAGACTCTGTGCTCTCGCGAAGACCCCGAGGAGAACCATCCATTATTTCCCTTGTAAATTCTGAAGACTCTCTCCCCTCGTTCGGCTTAATTGCTGACCATCGTAGACTTCATTAGAACTAACTTGCATTCACCTACGAAGTGGAATCCTATTAGGGAAAGTTCAAGCGGATCGAGAAGTTTAACGGAACATTATAAGAATAATCTCGGGCGTTTCGCGAACCCGGGGAAAGAAAAAGGAAACGGGAAACGGAAAAAGCGAGGTAGTCGCGAGGGGAAAGTGGTCGGAACGTATCGATGATCGTATAATCCCGTTGCCGTTCGTTGCCAGCTCTTTCTCCCTCCCTCTCTCCCTCCCCTTCCCCTGTACATTTCATACCGCTGTCTCACTCTCTTAATTTTCTCGTAACCGGAGATGAACGTTCGCGGATAATTAACTTCGACCAATTTCTTTTCCCCTCCCGCCCCGGTTGCAATTTTATAAATATACCGCGATTTTCTTCGCCGGGAAACGGAGCCGGCGGATGGGGGAGAGGGTATCGAACGTTCCCGTTTCATAATGAAATCATAATTCTCGGGGAAGCCGAGACGGCGCGGCGGGAGTGAATTAAACCGCAGCTGATACGAGAGGTACGCTTTTTCTCCGCGTTCTTTGACTGCTAATTGCGTCATCTTTGCGGATCTCGAAATTAACGGAGCGGCGAGAGCTTTAACTTTCTTTGCGGAAGAGTCACGCAGTGATAATAACGATAATGCCGCCTCGTCGGAGCCGTAAATTCATTAACACGATAAACAGAAGTAATTGCGTAAGAGAACATTTTTCTCGGAAGCTGTTACTGTATAGAATAAATTCCACGTCCTCGGTTCCACTGTCTTCGAAATATCTGTGGTTGTAAGGAAAAACGCCGTGTGTCACAATTTCAAAAAATACGAGTTTATGCATTAATTGCGTCTTAGAGTATAGGATTTACGTATTTACCACAGAAAAGAAGTCACGGAAACAAATTCCGAAGGCTCAAAAAGTTAATGCAATTTTACCGATGCCCGATGTGAAGAATTAGTGATTAAAACTTTGCGGTGTTCTTCCTTATAACCACAGCCACAGATACAGTGGGCATTAAAACCTAATAAAACTAAAAACTAATAACTTTTTTATAATTGTAAATTTAAAAACTAATCACTTTTTTATAATTGTACCAAACGACCTGATTTTTTATAATCAATTAGAAGCATTAGTTTACAAACTGATATGCAAAAAAGATTTTCCAAAAATTACAATTTACAAGGTTGCAGGCAAAAATAAAAAAGGCATTTTTTAAAACTTTCTTATTTGGGCCCTTAATGAAAATTTAAAACATATTTTTTTTAGATCCATGTTCTTTATACACATGTTGGAAATTTCATCGAAATCGATTGACGCAGGAAAAAACAACAGGCGTCGAAAGATGTACGATTCTGTGGATTTTAAGCAGAAACTGATCAAAAGTCGTGGAAAACTACGATTTTCACAATTTTTAACCGCTTGTAGCTCGTGTGTATGTCAGAGTTGGGCAAAATGTAATTTCAATTACAATTACAATTACTTACCAATTACTGTAATTTGGAATTGCAGAAATACAATTACAATTACATGTAATTACATGTAATTGTAATTGTACTTCTTCAATTCCCAAGTAATTGTAATTGTTAGCTATAATTCCTTTCCAAACAGACGACGGACGACGGTCGCGCGTGAACACTCATACACCGGTCTAGCGGTGTGTGAGAGTACCCTAGCGGTGTGTGAGTGTTCACGCGCGACAGTCATCCGTCGTCTGTTTGGAAAGGAATTGCAGCTAACAATTACAATTACTTGGGAATTGAAGAATTACAATTACATGTAATTGTAATTGCAATTACTTTGGCTCAACCAGTAATTGTAATTGCGGACCACAATTACAATTACAGTGATTCATCAAGTAATTGCAATTACAATTACATGTAATTGTAATTGAAGATGTAATTAATTACTCATGTAATTAATTCCTGCCCAACTCTGGTGTATGTTAATCGATTTCAATGAAATTTTCAACATGTGTATGACTAACATAGATCTACAAAACATATATTTTAAATTTTCATTAAGGACCCAAATAAAAAAGTTTTAAAAAATGCCTTTTTTATTTCTGCATTTAACCTTGTAAATTACAATTTTTGGAAAATCTTTTTTGTATATCATTTCGTAAACCAATGCTTCTAATTGATTATAAAAAATCGGGTTGTTTGGTACAATTATAAAAATGTTATTAGTTTTTCAAAAGTGTACGAATACTTTGTACACCCACTGTACATTAGTGGCAAGTGGCCTGTGGTGTAGATCCAGGAATTCGGAGGTTGGACTACGGCTGGATTACCAGCGAATGATTGTATTAGATCGGATATTACACCGGAGAACACGTTTCTTTATTGTACAAGATACAAGCCTTGGCTTGTTGTTGTACGATGATAGGAGCATTCTGTTTCACCGGTATTTGCAAACTGTTGGCTCAGCATTCGACAATTGAACGTGCCAATGTCCTCCATAATTGAGACACGTCAAGACCGAAGTCGGTCCCAATATTATCAACCGGGAACGCTATTTTCCAGGACTGTGTCCACGCGAACTTTGCGTTTCGAGATGCTCGAACGTGGGCAACAATAGCCCAGCTGTATTATGAAGCCCCGGCGTTGTTCGTTGTAAACTCGATCCAAGAAAGGCACTCGGCATTATTGCAGGCTCACCGGGTATAAACGTCGAAACTGAAACGAGATCTGCCGCCAGCCACGGTTGCATGATTGCGAAAGGCATCGATAGAGGTATAACCGAGCAATATTGCTGTCGATTGCGAGTAGTCGCACGGGCCGATGGGTGTATCCCGCGTATTAGCGTGTTCGATTCGCGTTCGGGGGTTGCAACGATTCCAGGTTTTTTTTTGTCCGACGTTGTCGGAAAAACTGAAGGTTTCGCAAGTGGTTCGCCGGGACTGCATGCGAGTCGTTCTCGTTTAGTAATTCCCGAGGCGATGAACGCGGGAATTCGTCCAGCATCCGTTCGTTGTTTACGTCGGGCGTTTGATCGTTCGCGAATTAGGATGGCCGCGTTAATAAATCCGCTCGGACGTACAGTTCTCCGCCCGTATAAATCAGCCAGTGGCCGGCAATCTGTCAGCCGTTCGTAATCGATCGCCGGTCACGAATCGGATTATCAATTGAATATCATTTATCGAGCGTCACCGTGGAATCTCCGCGGGCGGTGCTCGGCTCGATCGCGCCGCTTCAGGCGACGTCTGTTATCGATTATGCGGGCAAACTTATTAGACAGCGATTAGCTGTTATTCGCATGCAACGTACTGACCCTATTTCTCTCGAGGCCTGGTACATAGGGTTAACCGCAAACCCGCAGACCGCGTCATAGTCATCGTCGTAACTGTCGACGGCCAGCTTGTCTTCGCCCACCTCTCCACTGCCGATCCATCTGACGTACCTACAAGGTACGCAGGTACATCGATATCGTAACCATATGGTCCCCCATCGACCCTACACTGCCTGCTCCGCTACGTGCAATAGATATTTTAGCCAGCCATCGCGATATGCGAAATGAAACCCGAGAATCAACGGTGCCAGACTTGCGGATAAAAATTCAGTAACACATTGTTTCTATTATAAATACTGCGAAATCTTCGATTTCTCCGTGACAACTGGACTCGGAGTTGTGCTAATTCAATTACATTGTAATTCAATTACACAATTGAATTACATTGTATGTCAATTATGTAGTAATTCAACTACGTCGTGACTGAATTACATAATTCAAACCTTTCAATTAATTCGATTACTAAGTATTTTAATCAGATGTGTAATTAAAATACAGGGTGAGTCCGAAGAAACAGAACACCTAAATATCTCCGTTACTTTTCGTTGTACAAAAAAACTTCTTAGAACAAAGTTACACTGTTTGAAGGGCCACATGTAACGGTGAAAGAGAAAAAATTTTCAAGGTAATTTTTTTACAAGATTTCAAGGTCATCGATATTTTTTTAAATGGAATGAGGTATTTTTTAATACATCAATCAATGCAGCTGGACATTTGTTATAAAAAAGTACTAACCTATGTATGTCGAAAAGTTAGTAGTTCACGAGATATTTCGATTTAAATAACTCTAAAACACCATTACTGTCGTACTAAGACGTTACACAAGTAAGTAAACGCTAACATCAATTTCATTTTCAACTTCAATTTTTCAATTTCAACTCTTCCATTTCAACTTCAATTTCAACTCTTCCATTTCAACTTCAATTTCTATTCTTCCATTTCAACTTCAATTTCTACTCTTCCATTACAACTTCAATTTCAATATCAACACTCTTCAATTTCAACTTCAATTTCAATATCAACCTTTCAACTTCAATTTCAATTTCAACTCGTCAATTTCAATTTTTCAATTTCATTTCGTTAATTTCAACGTCAATTTTTCAATATCAACTCTTTCATTTCAACTTCAATTTCAACTCTTCCATTTCAACTGCAATTTCTATTCTTCCATTTCAACTTCAATTTCTATTCTTCCATTTCAACTTCAATTTCAATATCAACCCTTCAACTTCAATTTCAATTTCAACTCTTCAATTTCAATTTTTCAATTTCATTTCGTTAATTTCAACGTCAATTTTTCGATTTCAATTCGTTAATTTCAACTCTTCAATTTCAATTTCACCATCAAATTTTCCATTTCAACTCCAATTTTAACTCTCCCATTTCAACTTTAATTTCAATTTTTCAATTTCAACTTCAATTTTTCAATTTTAATTCGTTAATTTCAAATCTTCAATTTCATTTTCAACCTCACTTTTTCAATTTCAACTCTTCAATTTACACTAGCAAGTAAACGCTAACGTCTTAGTACGACAGTAATGGTGTTTTAGAGTTATTTAAATTAAAATATCTCGTGAACTACTAACTTTTCGACATACGTAGGTTAGTACTTTTTTATAACGAATGTCCAGCTGCATCGATTGATGTATTAAAACATACCTCATTCCATTTATAAAAATATCAATTACCTTGAAATATTGTAAAAAAATGGCCTTGAAAATTTTTTCTCTTTCACCGTTACATGTGGCACTTGAAACAGTGTAACTTTGTCCTTAGAAGTTTTTTTGTACAACGAAAAGTAACGGAGATATTTAGGTGTTCTGTTTCTTCGGACTCACCCTGTATAAATAGTGCGAAATCTTCGATTTCCCCGTGATAAATGGACTCGGAGTTGTGCTAATTCAATTACATTGTATGTCAATTATGTAGTAATTCAACTACGTCGTGACTGAATTACATAGTTCAAACCTTTCAATTAATTCGATTACTAAGTATTTTAATCAGATGTTTAATTAAAATATAGCTCTCCAAATTATAGCCCCGAACTTTGAAGACGTGCGATACTTATATATTTCTATGGTTTTCTTTCATATACTTGTTTGCTGCTATTTTATAATTGTATTCCAATTGCAATTGCGAATTACATTGTAATTTAATTATAAAGTATTTTATTGTTTTACTCCAATTGCAATTACGAATTACATTGTAATTTAATTGAATGAAGATCTGAATTATAAATTACAATATGACTGAAGTACAATGTAATTCAATTACTTTGTAATTATAATTCCTGGAGTAATTCAATTGTAATTCAGCACAACTCTGACTGGACCGCGGATCTTTATGCAAAATAAAAATGATCTGCATCGATTACAAGGAATAGAGACTAAATCGAATGTTATTTCTTCCCTTAATAATTTTAATAGAGGAGAAATCATATATTGACATGTTCAATTTTTAAAATTTTCCGACAATTTTGAACTTCACCTACTCAATTTTGCTATAAATGCATAAAAACATGAAACTACGAATAAAACTCAATCGGTCGTATCTAAGTATTGAAGGAATTGTGTTTTTCAGATTGCGGTCGCAAGTAATTTTATTAGCGGCTGTTGCATCTCTTTTCTTTGCTCGATTTCACTGTAGATCTCACCGCAGATATTTTAACGATCAGATCTCTGTGCTATAGACTTCGGATCTCCGGATCCTAAGATTAGTATTCGGGCTTTACGGTCTAATGAACCGGAACCTTCTCTTTGCTCGAGGATGTATCTAATCAGTTCAACAAGTCGAGCTGTTCGCAGATTCCACGGAATTCTGATATTCAACTAATTATCGACTGTTCTAGTTTCAGCGGTTGTGTAAGTAGGTACTCCGACCTTTCGAAATCTAATTCTACAAGCTACCTTTCGATATTAACTGGTCTCCATAAAATTATTCTTCTATTTTCCCTTCCTCGAATTTTTGGTAACAGGAAAGAGCATTATCGGTGGACATATATTTGCCTGACCGTAAAGCTATTCGCCGATTCGATCATAATTAAACGTAATCTCGTACTAAGTTTAGAAACACAGAACACCTGCTCCTAGGGCATTATGGTGACATAATAAACCAGCTTATTGATACTGAAGCAGGCCCTATCACATAATTATGATCCTGGCCATATTAAAACGTTGCTCTGCACGCTAAAAGCCCTGAAGGGAACACAATCAATTTTGCACCAATCTATTTTATACATCGTCCAAATTCCAAAAGCACGATGTTTCGCATATAAACAGCATTTCAAAAGTTCATCTTTCAGTCTTTGTCCGAGATCTTTGAAGCTGAAACCCGTAAAGATGCACAGTCCCCTAAACGTTCACACCTATTTCCCCTAGCCGGGGCGCAAACGTTTTCGCCCACCCTATAGAATCTACACAATGACAGAGACATTAGGAGCGTCGGTGGCGGGCCGGGGTCGTTTCGAACCAATCGGCTGGTATCTGCGTGTGCACGAAGAACGCGCACTATTCGAGCCACAAGGTGGAATGTGCGTAACGTAGCGTGAACCCTCTGGTGGCATGGGTGGAGACGGTTCCACGCAACCACCTGTGCCCACGGGTCAGCATTTCCGGTTTACACGCTGCTCACCGTTTTATACGTCGTTTTACCGTTTCTCGGTCGACCCCGGAACGACCGTAGACACTATTCCCATCGAAATCCATTTAAAAAACATCGTGCAACGCTGAACACCCCCTAGAAACAATTTTTCACTTCGCATAAAAATCTGCGGTGCACATACAACTTTTATTCAAATAATTCAAATAGAATGAATCCGAAGCGTTTGACAACGTTTAAACCGAACACCGTGTAGATTTCTGGTGGGCAACAAATTAGGATGTGGGCGCGCGAGGGGCGTTGGCAAAGGGCAGTTGCGAGGCGTGCACTTATCGGTCGGAGAGCATTGGGCTCCGGAAGAAGATCGGCGTCGCTCGTTCCGTTCTCGAGCGAAATGGCCAGCGTGCTCGTCGTTCTAAACGCAGATGGTCGAAATGAAATTAAACGTTTCAATTGTCGGTCGTGACGTGTGGCGTAGTCGATCGTTTGAAGCATTCGTAATTATCCTTTTATTGAACGGGTGCGCTCCGTGCTCGAAATTCCTAATCGCCTCTCGTTCGTTAAGCGTGCCCGCTCGGTATCGCATCGTGGTCGTTCGCTCGACGCAACTCTCTCGCGAAAATATATGGCCGGTTGCGCTCGAGAATTATTTGTCAACGTTAACGGGAACGCGACTCCCTGGCTAGGCGTGCCATTCACTTCGCTTATTACGATTCCCAAGAGTCCACGCGACGGAATAATAATATATCTAGATGAATCCGATGCCTCGCGATGAAATTACATCCAGCCGGTTTTTTCTTCCTCCTACGTGAACCGCGTGAGTCATTCTCATACATTATCGGTGTACTTTGTTCGTTTCACATGCCGAAAATATTCACCGACCCCTCTCCTCTCCTCCTTTACGCCTCGCCGTCCGGTCCATTTTTCTGCGACGACGCTGGGAACTGCGGAATCCTTCCCGGGAATCCGCCGCATTACTTAACCGGACTAATAAAGTCTCGGCTCGCGTATAAAGTGTGAAAAATTCTTGTCCCCTCGTACACTGTCCGTTATTTATCCTTCCATTCGCTTCTCACCACGGAATATATTTTACAGCGCGCAATCTCGCCGAGCGCGTATACCGTGGCCGAAAATTATGCCACCGGAGTGATCAAGAAAACTCCCTTTGCAAACTGAAGGGATACGTCTTCATTTGCAATTTTAATTATCACAATAATAAAAGATCTTAACATTGCATTAAAAAAACAGAGTTGACCTTCATGTCTCCTTAACGTCTCCACCTGTAAAAAAATTAGTAACATTAGATTATGAGCGCCTCGATACCGTATATATGCATATAAATTATAACACTTAAAACACACTTAAAAAATATATAAATAGATACTGATTTGTGTAAGAAATGTAAGGTAGAAAACAATGATAAACACTTCTTAAGGGAGTAGACTCCTTTTTTCAGGATTGCAAGGGTGCGGGTTTCGCGTTCTCATTTCTCGATAATACAAAAATGGGGTTTTTCAATAGTCAAAAACGCCAGTGTTGGGAAAACCTTTAATCAACGATTGACGAATAAATTTCTATTTCAATCGTTAATCGCAATTAACAATTAAATTTCTACTTTAATCCTTAATTGCGATTAACGATTACATTCCTTTTAATTTATTAATTAATGATTAACTGCTGAAACTTCGAAATGAAATACGGAATCAAAACTGTATGAATACTGAAAAAAATATAAACTGAGTTTTTCTTGAGATATATTTTTGTCAATTCTCCATCTCCGCTCTCTGTCTCTATCTCCCTCCTTATTACAATTTATGGATAGACCGTATGGCGATTAACTTCATCAATGGATTGGATCAATCGCAGAATTTTCGATGATTTCTTCTTTTAATCAACTATTGACGATTAACTTCATCAATCGATTGGATCAATCGCCGATTTTTCGATGATTTCTTCTTTTAATCAACGATTGATCAATCGCCGATTTTTCAATGATTACTTTTTTAATCGTACACATTAATCAATCAATCTTGATTAAAATTTTAATCGATTAATGGCCAACTCTGAAAAACACTAGATAAAACGGCGCTATCACCCTCAAAAGTCCTATGTTTTCGTTTACGAGGCGTAATTTGCATTATTCGGAAGGATAAAGCTGCGCATGCAGCTATTTTCGTAAAGCTGCGACAGCTACATGCTTCCGAATAATGCAAACTACGCCTCGTAAACGAATAAATCGGACCTTTGAGGGCGATAGCGCCCTAGATCGGTCTCGTTTCTAGCGTTTTTGACTACTGAAAAACCCCATTTTTGTATTACCGAGAAATGAGAACGCGAATCCCGCACCCTTGAAATCCTGGAAACGAGTCTACCGCCTTAATAAGCGCTCGTTTTATGAACACCTCCACCATGGGAATTGGCTGAAAAACCGTTTACGGCGTTGGGGTGGCTGAATAATTCCCCGAGAACGTATAAACTGTTGCATATTTTACCGCCCATAATTAACAGTCGAGGGGCCACGGGATAAGACAGTGACTAAACGACAAGGATCCGCGAAGATTTAGATCCCGCTGCTGAAGGTGTTCACTGGACAACGAAGGATGGGGACGGGGTTGGAAGTTGAACACGATGGATCAACGGAGGCAATGCTCTCTTTAGTAGGTACCCGAAGGGGGTTTGTCTGTGCACGGTCTCTGTGCGAAAGCAGAGCAACGGATGAGCGAACAAGAGAGCACGTAAGAACAGCTAGCGAAAGAGAAAGAGAGAGAGAGATAGAGACAGTGAGGGACTGTGAGATAGAGGTGGGGAGGGGGAGAGAGAGAGAGGACAGTAAAGGCAAGCAGCAGGAGCGGTTGGCGGTTGATTTGCTTGGTTTGGCCCAGACAATGCTGAGATGATGGCTTTGTCTCGAGGTAACACCGTTCAAAGGCTTTCTGCTCCTTCCTTGTCTTCCTTGCGGATATATAGAACCGAACGCGTACGTGTATAATATATACAATATCTATATATGTATTGTAAGAGGTCATCGTCTGGGATCTCGTATCGCTAGATATGAATGAAGAGTAGCTCGAATCGAGCGGATGTTTATCGATGGCGTTGGTCGTGTGAGTTGGGCGTCCGAGAGATTTCTGAGAACCGGTGAGGAAATTTTGGTGACCGGTGGCATGTGCATGACACAGGTTGAAAATGCCGTGAGAACGGAGTGCCGAGCGTGGGAATTTCATTTGAGCAGTCAACGTTCTTTGATCAAATGTTCATGTACAATTTCCCTTTGTCAGCTGGCGATTCCTCCATGGGAGGCTAGAGTCAAAAACGAGTTGCTAACGAGGAGAAATTATTCCGCTATTTTTCGCAATATCTCTGAGAAGTTATTTCTGTCTCCTCGAGGTTGTGTTGCTGAAAAATTTTAGAATTTCTTCTGGGATGCTTTAACCAGATAGATTCTCTGGCTTTAATCTGAAGGAAAATACGAGCAAATGGTTCCTTGAACGGGGCTTTGACTTCCAGCGATCCATTCTATCGATTCCAGGTACACGTTACGCATTGGTCAGCCGGCTCGCCATTTGCGACGATCAATTAGCACCGTCTGGACACCGGGTTGACGTCGAAATAACGGTGAACGATCCATAAAATTTAGTAGCGCGGCGATACGTTGGGATTGGGAAACGAAGAGCTGGCTGTAAACGCGAAATAGCCGGATAACGGAACGGGATATGTGTAACGTGTAAAATGGTGATTCTTCCTGTAGTTGTAATCGAGGTTTTTCGTTCCATCACCGTTGCCAGTCTCGTGAGTCTTGAATTAGTTTTATCAAATATTACTTTGTTCAAGACGAAACGAGCTACGTGGAATCTTTTATCGGTTGTCAAAATAGAGTGCGAATGTGTTCTCGTAAAAACTGCAAGAGTTTTCGGGAGTACGTCACTCAAGTGCCAGAATTCTGTTTTAATATTGTTGCAGTCGAAGGTCTCGCTTCTCTAAAACCGAGCACTGACTGATTGCGAGAGGTCGGGTCGATTCTGAAGCGAATAGAAGATGAGAAAGATTATGCACTGGAAATAACAGCGGTGGGCAAACTCATTAGTCAAAAGAGCCAAATATCAGCAGTATTAGAGTGTGACCAAAGATCCGCATGTGGCTCACGAGCCGCATTATCCGACCACTGCCATAGAGAATGGAAAAATGAACAATATTTGCTGATCTTTCGTTACGTAGCTAATGTAAGTAAATTATATCATACATTTGTATCTTGAGGAATTAGATTTACAATCCTTACTTGTTCGGAGGATTTATTCGAGGACGATAATGGACCACAAAAAGCAAAAATGGAGTACACGGTAGAGGCTGGTAATATAAACAGTCAACTCTCGGCGATAAATCTAGCGAGGACAAAACACAGAGGCAGGATGGAGCTGACAGAGAACGAACGCAGGAAAAATATGCATTATCGATCATAAAATTGTACTTTCACGTGGAGTGGATAATTTTGTAATCCACACAACGCTCCCAGAATTGACACGCCGTTGCTAATATTGTTCGCGTAAATAAACGCGCGAAACGTGTAAACAGTCGGTGTGGGAGAAGGAGGGTTGTGATACGTAGGAGTCAATAAGCTTCTCCCGCGCGGAGTGCGAGTGCCGACTGTGTGTTTACATTCCGAGTAGCGGAAGCCTAAATTGTCCCCTCCAAGCAGAATCGGTACCAAGCCGGAAACTGTAGACTATGAATCGCGGGCCCGCAGCAGCCAGCAACAGAGGCAGCAACAGCACCAGTGGCATCAGCGTGGGACGGTAGTTGAACGCTGGCCGAGGGAAAAGTAATAAACGTTTAGGCTGGCAGCGAATTAAAGAGTCATAACGATCGATTGGTTGCCGGTCGATGGTGTATTCCGTGGAATTGAACGGGAAGCCGGTAAGCCGACGAGTTATTTGCATGTCTGAATGGCGGATGACGTGTTACGGTTCTCCGTCGAACGGCTCTCTCCGCAAGAGTTGATGCGGCCAGGACTCGCGGTGCTTTTTCAACGTCTGTGCTTTTACTGCGGCCGAGCATCGCGCGGAAAAGTATTCGACGCGTGACGCCGGAAAATTCACGGTTCGTTGGCTTTTATTGTACGCTTTGATGGCGGACATGTCGAGCGCGCCGACCTGATACCAGCTCCCGCCGAATTCCTTCTGTCGCCCCCTCTGTCCGATCGGTTAACTGTGAAATCGAATCGGCGAAAGGAGCATTTCCGACGCTTACAGCCGCCGGTTTACCTCGTTCGAGGCTCGTTCGCGCGTTAATCAAACTTTGCTCTGTTCAGAGACATCGATCGGTCGACGTTCCGTCATGCACGATCTTGTTGCTTCCTAACATCACGCGTAGTACACTGCTTGCTGTCTTCTTTAGCACCTCTGCGAATTTAGAACAGAGTCTCGGTTCCTATAAAAACAACTGGGAGCAGTGAAGCCACACCCGCAGAGAGCCAGAGTCGCGTGAGGGATTGGGTACGGCGGAACCATTGGCTGAGCAGCGCTGTAATGACTAGGCTCCTCCCCTTCGCTCGCTAGCTGGCCCGCGGGCCATGTAACAGCTCTTTCTTTCTTCTTCTTCTAGTTGTATTCTGTAGTAGTAATTCCCACTCGATTTCGATCTTCCAATGGATCTAATTGTCAACGAATTTATTACATATGTATACTCCACCGCCTGCGTCAGTTTGCCGGAAGTCGACAGAACAATTTCGCCTTCTATGAAATCCAGGGATGAGCTGTCCGCGGTTTTATTGGCAATGTTGGAGAAGTATGAGAGGAATAGAACAGGGCGCAGGATGCCATTGCGGGGCTAATAAAATTCTATTTCCTCCGTTAAAGGTCCGAATAAACTCAAGATTCGCAGCAGCTGTAAACGTATAAAGTACCGCAGTCTATTCATTACGAGTGCACCGACGGAAAATGTTCAGCTCCGCCGGCAGAATTACTTTGCAGCTACGTTATCCGGGACAACGATACAATAGCGAACAAAGAGCAGTACAATGTACCATGCAGGCAACCCAATTGATAAGGAACAATTAGCGGAACTCCATTCCGCGGCCGAATAAATTGGAAGAAGTGGAATCGAGGCGGGCGTACACACCCTCGCAGGTGGGAGTGTAGCTTGAGAGGATTTGCAGCGCACATGCAAACGGCGAGCCGTTCGCTGTGCGAAGTATCGCATTACGGTGCGCAATCTGTAGCCTTGGTCCACATTTACAACCTCTTTCCTACTCCTTCCACCCATCCAACTGCACCGTGGCGTGGGTGCCCCGGTGCGGCGCAGCCTTGCAGCAGCGTGTACCGCGGTGCACGGATACTGCACACGCTGCGTGTTGCGCGCGATGCATTCGCACAGGCGCAGACACGCCTGTAAACGCGGCCGCATCTCGCGCTCGACGCGGGCATTACTTTAATCGACATTACCTTTAACGACCGACTATCTTATCAGGCTTTAGTCATCGCGTTATCGCTCCGAAAACTTTTATCGACGCGCGATTATCCGCCCGGCGAAACGCTCAGTGAATTGCATCGCTCGAATTGATTCGAACGGTCCCGGGGAAACTATTCTCGTCAACAACGGCGCAAGATATATATGTATAGTGTTCGTCGCTCGAACGCTGTCGCATATTTTCTATCTTATTGTCGCTATCGCTTTTGTTCGGCCGCTGCGATTCTTCCCACGCCCCTCAGTCAATCGTTACTATTAAACGAGAATTTATAACGAAGTACCTGTTGATCGTCGGCGGCGGCGGCGTCACCGAACCAGAGGTCCGCGATCGACGCCCGCCGCCGGGGTGAAGGAAGGCTTGTGTACACTCCTCGACGTTCTTAATTTCGTTAAAAGCCATAACCGACCCGGCACAAAGGACGGAGCCCGTCGTTCCCCGTCTCGCAAAAATTTCAAGCACCCGTCCCCCGGCGTGCAGTTAATTATCACGTTTTTTTCACGGCGTAACATCTCTCGCCTCGCCTCTCAGGCTGCATTATCGAGCACCGAAGGAACCGTCACCAATCCTTCCGCTTTAATGGCCCGACGAAACGGGCGAATCTTTCTTATTGACGCTGCTTCAATACTACCTGCTCCTGTCTATTCGAATCGCTCCCGGGAACTTTTTTTCCCCACCGCTATTACGATTATTCATGGACGGTTTCGGGATCGATGAGTCTACCGTTTACTTACGGATGTGCACCCGCGCGGACCGACGATCTTTATCTCGTGAAATGTTTTAATTCTTGAGTGACTGTTTTGATTCTACTTTGTTCGAATCCTATTTGTTATATTAGCATTGCCCCTCCTCTATATTTACACTGCCGCTCAAAAGTATGTGGACACTTCCTTAATTCTTATAACTACCTGAAAAAAGTTATGACATCTTTGGTAAATTTGATTATCTTGTATGTATTTCAGTTCGTACAGTATTGGAGAACATATTTTAATAATAATTTATTAAATATCTCACCGATAATAATAAAAAATAATTATATTTTCTTTTCGTTTACATATCCACCGCGTGCTTTTATGACCGCGTTTACTAGTCGTGGCATTCTGGCTATTAACTTTTTCATTACTTCACTTTCAATAAGGTTCCACTCAGATTCTAATATTTCCCACAAATGTTTTTCAGACTTGGGACATCGTTTTCGGACTTATCTATCTATGTGATCCCATAGTTTTTCTTTTACTTATTTAAGAAAATTCAATAACTAAATTGTTTATTTTGGTACTATTAGAATACATTACATACATATTCATAATAGACTTTAGCAACAAATATTGTTTGATAATAATGTTACGAGCCGAGGTTCAGGCAGCTACATATGCGGAAACCGAGATAGTTTGGAATTAGAGATTTTAGGACAATGTAGGAAGGGTACACGTAGGACTAGCCAATGACTATTTCACCACCGGGTCGCCTCGTGTGTGAAATATGGAAAAGTGGACTAGCCGATGTCTATTTCACCACCGGGTCGCCACTTTAAAGGATAGGGTATTCACAAGGACTAGCCGATGTCTATTTCACCACCGGGTCGCCACTTTAAAGGATAGGGTATTCACAAGGACTAGCCGATGTCTATTTCACCACCGGGTCGCCACCTATAAGGTATAGGGTCGCGGTTCCGCTAACTCGTAACTTATCGAATTGAGAAAGATACACCTTGAGCGGCAAAAGTGTATCGTCGTAGTATACTAGCGACTGGGAACTCGAAAAGGGAATATGAATAATCGATATTTGAACCCTTAATAAGTTCACACAATAATATATTTTTGTATTATAAAAACGTACAAATGACCAGTGTAATGTTGTCGCGGCGTCGCGGACTAAACTCTCTCAGTTTTGACGCACCGAGAAATGCGGGGGCGATCTACTACAGAGTGGTAGACAAGAACTTTACCAACCGATCTAGCGCGAATTGACTTTCGACGTGGAACGGTACATACTCCGCGTATTCACTTGAATCAACCCAACTAAATAGGAAGGATCCATGCCCTTATATAGTACCCAAAATCGGATCTAGCGATGGTGGGGGCCACGTGCTACTTCTGATTAGAAATGAATTCTTAGAAGTTATATCGCTTGCAAGAGCCCTTTTATGATCCGATTTTGAGTAAGCCCTTTGTTCTTAAATAGGCCCTCTGTTTCGACACATATCTCCGGAAGGGTCAAGAGTCACCAACGGTAGCGTCCGCATACGTAACAATAAAAATATACATTATATATCAAAAATTTCATGAACATGGTAAGTGTCCACATACTTTTGAGCGGCAGTGTACGTCTCGCCAACGACGAAGCCGTGAAATTGCATCTGAAAAGATAGTCGCATAGCCATTTCCCGGAGAATCAACAACAATGGCGCAATAAAAGCGCATTATATGCTCCGGTCGCGCATGACCGACTAATTAATCCGCGTTGTCTTGTAATCTCGCCGGGTATCGCAGCGTTCATCAGCGTACCCCACCGTGATTCACGGATACTTTGGGAGTGACTCCCCTTAGATTACCATCTCCCGCGTCAACGAGCCAAGATTTCTAATTAATCGGTTAATATAGCGCCTCCGGAAATGACCGAAGTTATCCCTGGAGGGGGTGGGGAGGACACGGAGGAGGACATGGAGAGGGTGAAGCACGAGGGCTGGGCCTAACAGTCAGATCGGAGTATAGTCCCCGGACTTGTCTGCAGACGGGCTGCGTCACTCCCCTATATTACGCGTCGTTTCACGGTCGATCGTGCACTCTGAATTCGGCCGCCCTAATTTGACATCGCCGATATTTTCCGCTTTTGTCGGCCGCGCGAGAGGATGCATCGGCGACATATGTCCCGGCGACCCCCTGATTCCCCTGCAATTTATGTAAGTACACAGTGCGAACTGTCGCGCATCTGCCTCACTTCGCCTCGCCTCGGCTCGCAGCGCGCCACCGTTGCTAATGTTGACAGAGGAGGCGTGAAATTGAACGGAAATCATTCGACGATCGCCGTGACGAAAGCCCCGATATTCCGCTGGAGGGTGCAGCCATTTTTTTCGCCGCGAGATGGAATGGGCGTCGTCACCCGTATTAAATACTTGTTTCCCTGTTTGCACGACCCAAGTGGATGACATCCGAATTTCGGTTTGCTCCGGATTAGGGCGGTCGGAGTGCCGATCGCCAACAGACTATGCTGATCCCATCTTCTCTTTTCTCTCGCATAGGCCCACTCGCATATTGTTAGCGGCTCACGATCGGATTTTCTCGCAGGGAATCCTCTTCCCCCCCACCGCACCCCGGTCTCTCGATGCAAATTCACGGAAAACATCGTCGCACGCGATGTTCTCTCCTGGCTTTTTTCTCTCTTGTTCGGTTCGCGACGAACAGCTATTCGTCACCCGGCGATACAACTCCGATATCACGAAGCCGTGCTCTCACAACAGTCTGAACAACAGTTGGACAACTCCGGCGCAGGGTGGCAAGGGTAGGCTGCTAAATCACAGGAGGCAACTGCTGGCACGCCCTTTTGCCCGTGGCACCTCGTACGATTCCGGGAACGACCTCCTTAACCCCCGCCATCCATATCGAGCTTAAAGCTGTTTAACGACGCCACTGCTTCGTAAATTGCAATTCTTTCCAGCCAGCAGCGGCGGTGTGTCGCCTCGAAGGGTTGCGCCGCTGAAGCACCAGCCGACCGAGATGAGATTTCACGTCGGGTGCTCTGTTGCCTTTGTGCGCACCAACATACTCCTCCCTGGAAATTTCGGAATCCGGCCGTATAGTTCCACGCACTTTGAACACCGGACGCTTTACCGTTAAACGTACTTGTTCCTTAACTAATAAATTCGCTGCGAGTCACTCTCCTTCGTCACAGTTTCTGAATAAACAACGAGAGTCAACCGTTTTCATAAAGAGGATTTTTAGCACCGGCAAATCCATTTTTCGATGCGATCTTGCACACTCCTGTGGTGTGTAAACAAAAATTCTATAACATTATGTTTGACTTATTGCATTTATTAAAAGCAGGGACCAAAATATGTGACAGTTATTCTAAAATTTTCTACGATAAAAATCATTAATAAAAAGTTGATTATCATTGAAATTTTAGATAATATACACGAAATATAAAGAAAAATGGTCGAAGAACAAAATGATTAAAAAATAACTGTTACAAATAACAGTTTATTAGTGTCCGAAAAATTGGATCGTCCTCGATAACTGTTATCGATGAAGAAAAACTGTTTCGATTGCTCACAGCAGTTATCGATGGGAGAAGTTTATTTCGGTCGCTCATAACAGTTGTCGACGAGAGGACTTTATTTCGATCGTTCATAACAGTTATCGATACGAGACATTTATTTCGATCGCTTTTATCGATGATCGAATTTCTTTTCACTTCAACGAACAAACAAGAGAACAACTTTTCGGTTACTCGTAATCCTTATTTGTAACCAATAATATTTTAGTCGATGAAATACTTGTTATTTCATGACTTTTTTCCTATTTGGTTGTAACAGTTAAAGTCCCTGATTACAAGAAGAAATGCATGTTGATTTAACTTGTGTTTCTTACAGTCGAATTTATTTCGGTCGCTCATAACAGTTGTCGACGAGAAGAGTTTATTTCGATCGTTCATAACAGTTATCGATACGAGACATTTATTTCGATCGCTTTTATCGATGATCGAATTTCTTTTCACTTCAACGAACAAACAAGAGAAAAAATTTTCGGTTACTCGTAATCCTTAATTGTAACCAATAATATTTTAGTCGATGAAATACTTGTTATTCCATGACTTTTTTCCTATTTGGTTGTAACAGTTAAAGTCCCTGATTACAAGAAGAAATGCATGTTGATTTAACTTGTGTTTCTTACAGTCGAATTTATTTCGGTCGCTCATAACAGTTGTCGACGAGAGGAGTTTATTTCGATCGTTCATAACAGTTATTGATACGAGACATTTATTGCGATCGCTTTTATCGATGATCGAATTTCTTTTCACTTCAACGAACAAACAAGAGAAAAAATGTTCGGTTGCTCATAATCCTTATTTGTAACCAATAATATTTTAGTCGATGAAATACTTGTTATTCCATGACTTTTTTCCTATTTGGTTGTAACAGTTAAAGTCCCTGATTACAAGAAGAAATGCATGTTGATTTAACTTGTGTTTCTTACAGTCGAAACATTTCCATTTCGCAGAAAGACCCGCCGTGTAACGATGAATATCTCCGTAACGTCACTCAATATAACTCGAATCGATAAGTTAATTCCTGCTACAAAGAAAATTACAATAATAATCTTCTCCTACCTATCAAAAGCGCCTTAAACGCTCGATTCTGCAAATACCTGGAGGCATTACGGTGCAAATTGAAAAGTCCTGCACATCGTACTGCACAGATAAGGGTCAGATGATATTCTCGTTCTCATGCAGAGTGTTAAACATTTTATTTGATATGCCAGAGCCTTGGTCTCACGTCTTGGCGTGACACAGACCGATAACCACCGACCGAGAAAAGTCACGCATGCCTAATGCCGGCCGTAAAAGCGTTAACTCCGACGTGAGAATGGGAGAGAATATACTTGATGGTTTATTTAAATTTTTATACGCATCGCGCCGGCACGATTCTTTCCGAAGATTGCCTCGGGCCCGTAAATTTTGCGACATCGTTAAGAGACACCGTTCGATGATCACGGATCGGATAGGACACGATAATTGTCCCCGAGTTAAATCGATCCGAAGTGTTCAATCTTTCGAATGGACCTAGCCGAACGGGGTCTCTTTAATCTCTTAACCGGTCACCCCAGCTTTCTAGCGCGGCGGTGTCGCGAGCGGGTCGGAGGATTGTGAAATTCGCAAGCGTGACTGAAATCGAAGCGCGGAAACGGTTTACGATCAGCCGGCACCATTAAATCGAATCACTGTATTACGATTCCTCCAACTTCGCCGTGGTAATATTGATCTGCCGCCTCGGGCTCGGCCGTCGCTGAGGAATTTCGGTTTATTAACCACCGAACAATTTAATTGCGTCGTAGAATCGTATTCTCGTTACCCGCCAAATCCGATCGAAATAATTCAATGCTGCTCTTAAACAGATCCCGCTCTCCTAACACCGGCTTCAAAAATTTCTTTAAGACTCGTAGGATTTTCCTCAGTTTTTTCAACTTGCCCTCTCGTCGACTAAATTGCTTTACAATTTTTGATCATTTCAGGGGCTTCGGGTTTCAATGAACAGTCGCGCGTTCGCTTACCACTACATCCCAAATTCCACTCGCTGTGATTTTCGTCGCGATGTTACACAAATTCCGCGCACGCGACCCGATTTAACACTGGATATTAAGTTTGACTGTTCGATGGAAAATTTCATCTCGCCGATACAGAGCCGCGTGAAACGACCGTAAACGCCGGATAACTGTTATAATCCCATTTATTATGACGCGGAGCGTTTATGGCGTTGTTATTATCCATGTCCTCCACCTAGACGATTTGCCGGTAGACCGCACATTAGCGATAGTGATTTGTTAATTGCTTTGTATATTATTCATCTATGTAGCGAGCCCGCGCATTAACTGGTTCTCTGTCACGCGGACTTGTTGTTTACGTTAATGTAATTTCTTTATTAATACTCTCGGCTGGACAGCCGCAAATTACAACTAATCGATACGCGGCCAGTATGCTCCTTCGCCAGCCGTGCAGTTAATTAACCGACACGCGCGATCAGAATTTCACAATTATTTTTGAGTATTTGTTAGCTTATCATTTCTGGCATTCTGTGGTAAAAATAGCTTTTAACAATCGCTGACTATTGGCGAAATTCAAGTCATTCAGCAAGTCATGGCGTTCGGTTTTACTAAATATACTATTGTGTTCGTATGATTTTTTAATTTTGCTGACACAATCTTGATATATTTACCTCTGCTTGCTAGACTGAGCACGATATTTCAAATATACAGATCTAGCATACATATTTCACGTGGTAATCGGAGCAGATGTAAAGATTCGAGCAGGATCGTGCAGTCGGTGGTCAGTTTAAAAAGCAAAGCCAGACATCACGGTGGTCCTAAGTGTGCCACTCGCATTCTTCGACAACAATCGGCCGTCGCGACGAAATATTTCGCTGGACACGAGCTGCATAATTGCGTCGCGGCGGTTCTTTTTTCTTGGCGGTGCTCGTTCAATTAAAATTCGCGACGACGCGACGGCGCTATCGCTGTAAACGCGACGGCGAAAAAGCCTCGACTGGGCTCGCGACGAAATTGTAGCGGCGATAACCGGTGCTGGAACGGTTACTCTCGGCTCTCAGGAACTCGATAAACACGGCGCTCTCTGCGACGTGTAGAGAATTCGGGGACGTTGGAACGAAGGCAGAACGCGCAGAGGCGGGCAACACGTTAAACGTCGAACTCCGCTCCGTCCCCGCGAATATGATGGATAACAGGTCCGGCGTTCGTGTTATGGATGAAACTAGAAGACTCACCCGGGGCGTAACATGAATTAGTAACTAGCTGCGACCGCGGTTAGTCGCACGAAAACCCGTGCAACGTGACACGAGGGCCCCACCCACGCGTTCTGGCTTGCTGTCTCTTTTTCCCTGGCTTTCGTTCGCCTCTCGGTCTTGTTCGCTCGCTCGTCTCGCAGACGGTGGCTGTTATTGAAATTTATATTAATGCCCCGGGTGAGCCCGTGGCCGAACGATTTTCGTAATTTTCGTCCGGAAGCGGACACGTGGCGCCTCCAAGGACGAGAGAAGACGAACGAGGCCGGGTCGCGTGCCCCGGGAGCCACCTCGCCATCGCCTAATGAAAAATGCGGGTCGCTGATGTAACCTTCTCTCCGGAGCGTGCGCCCCGAACGGAAATACGCAAACACAAGACGCGGGTCAATGTTATGACTAGCTGGGGAGTGAAATTGGACGAAGGGAAACGCACGCTCCGGGCGGAATTTTCGGAGTTTCGTTCGGGATACATTCTTCTCTTACATGGAGCCCGGAGTTTCGTCCTGGAGTACTACCGAGAATGTTACCGCACAGTTTCGGCCACGTATATTGACCCTTTGCCCCGGAATATCCGGACGCACTTGCGACCAACGTTTTCTACATCGTCTGTTAAATGTACATTTTCATCGCGGTTCGTTAGGTACGGGAAATTTTTAGCCTGGTCCCTTTCACGGCTATTACCAGAGGTGTTTATCGAAATTTTGAAAAAATCGATTTTTCTTTCAGTGTGGGTTTCCAAAGCCTCAGAAATGCCGATTTTGTTTTTACCCCTTTTCAGTTTTTCTGGACGGAAAAGCCAGGCATTTATATGTTTTTAGCATCCGTATAATTTTTTCTATTGAATTTATTTTATTGAATAGGAATCTGCTGCTGCGCCTGACCATGGTCAGCTGAATCTACTCCTTGCAGACACGGTAGACTCCCGCATAACGCGGTCAAAAAATGTATAATACGTGTCTTCTGTGGCAGTAAATGTATAACACAATTTTATAATTGTACTTTATGTGGTTTTTATGATGATGGTCATAATTAGACTGCGGAATATATGCGTTTATGATAAAAACGAGTAGGTGTAATTTAATGCAGCAAAAACAGAAGAATTTAGTGGTACCATTATATTATTTTTAATCTATTAAATAGATAAAGAAAGAAATTAAATTTTTATTTCACTCCAGTTTCTTGCGATTCGGATGAAAAGTTTTGATTTTGCATAAAGATCCGCAGTCTAGTCATAATAAATATTAGGTTGTAAAAAAAGAAATGCAGGATTTAATCCTCCGTTTTTAAAGTGTTATAACTCACATAAAAAACAATTTTATTAAAATTGTTTTAATGAAAACCATACTATGAAGATTAATTTTATAGAAAATTTAATATTGTTTAACAGCAACATTAAATTATTATGAGAATTGGTTTTAATATTATTCAGGTGAATAGTATTAAAATTCACTTTACAGAGAATTCAATATTATTAAAAAATATGAAGCTGTGCATTCGTGGACACTTCGCCCCATACTTCGGCACTTCAACCTAGTTTGAACTCGTAAAAAAAATAATGCAAAAATCGCGTTTTGACATCCTGAAATGAAAGCCAAATAATTTAATAATAATCTGAATAAAATTAAATATCGGAAGCATAATTAAATAGAGCGTAAAACAAACTTTAAAATGACATACAACTCATTAAATTAAGGTAAATATTTATTGGTATAAAATTGCAATTAAAACAAAGGAACAAAAATCCTGCATTTCTTTTGTTACAACCTAATAATAATAATAACTTGACAAGTTGTAACAGAAAAAATCTGGAGTCCGTTATCTTGACGGGCTTGGTAGCCGCCGCGTTTAGGAAATGTACACTAGGGTGTGCATAATTTAATAATAATCTGAATAAAATTAAATATCGAAAGCATAATTAAATAGAGCGTAAAACAAGCCTTAAAATGACATATAACTCATTAAATTAAGGTAAATATTAATGGTATAAAATTGCAATTAAAGCAAAGGAACAAAAATCCTGCATTTCTTTTGTTACAACCTAATAATAATAATAACTTGACAAATTGTAACAGGAAAAATCTGGAGTCCGTTATCTTGACGGGCTCGGTAGCCGCCGTGTATAGGAAGTGTACACTAGGGTGTGCATAATTTAATAATAATCTGAATAAAATTAAATATCGAAAGCATAATTAAATAGAGCGTAAAACAAGCTTTAAAATGACATATAGCTCATTAAATTAAGGTAAATATTAATGGTATAAAATTGCAATTAAAGCAAAGGAACAAAAATCCTGCATTTCTTTTTTACAACCTAATAATAATAATAACTTGACAAATTGTAACAGAAAAAATCTGGAGTCCGTTATCTTGACGGGCTCGGTGGCCGCCGCGTATAGGAAGTGTACACTAGGGTGTGCGAGTGTTGAAAGAATTAAGAGGGTAATTTCCCGAAACGTCGCTCGTCCTGCGGTAGGAGTGACCGGAATAGCAAGTGGTTAAAATGAACGAAACACCCGGTATCTCCGTTACACGTCGTTCCAGCAGCCACTCGGTTATTAATTCGACCTTGTTGACATTCACCAGGCGGTCGTACGATATTAAGTTGGCACGCGGCAGAAACAAGGCGGGAGCCTATTTCCAACGTGCCGCCATTACTCGAGCTTTTGTTTCCCGGTGGCGGTGTGTAACGATTGCACGTCCGCGGATAACAGGTTTTGTCGTGGTCTGTCTTCGCGGTGCTGCTACTAAACAGAAACAATTTTTGCGACCGACGGGAACAGCTCCCGTCGCCTGTGAAGCTCGCTCCCCGTTGCAAAAAGCGCCGGGGAGAGAGATGACGCGACGCATGGGGCCAAGGACGATTTTTCAATCTGTCTGTAAAGACGCGGCCCCGCCGCGATAAGAATCGCAATTCCGCTCCTGGTCGATGTAACGTTTCGGAGCTGATTAAATTGCCCCGGAGTCAGAACGATGTTGCGGGGCCAGCTACGTTTCGTGGATAACAATCTTTGCGCGCCGGGATTCTGATCGAAACTCCGTAAACACGCCGGGAATTGCGGGACGAGCAATTCGTCGGCCCGTCCGCTAATTTCGCATGCGGAGAACACTTTGTTCCTCGCGACTAACATCGTTTCTTAGTTCAGAAATAATTCTGTCGATTTGCGTGACTTCCAGTCAAAAAGACATTTTTAACAATCCTTCGGCTTGGCCATGTTCGTTGTTGATTCATGTCCTCTGCGCGGCATAGGGAATGTATTCTGTACACATCATTTTCTCTACGAGTCTCTTCTCCATTTTATATTATAGGCATCGTTGGATAATGTTTTATATTGAAATAGCCTTCGGGAAAAGCTCCTTTAAAGTTTGGGATAAAAATCTGTTTTTCGCAGTTTTATGTAGCGATGTCGATTACAGATGAATGATGTCAACTGAATAATGATAAACAGTCTGGTTTGCTTTTCATTGTGGGAATGAAAAGGCCAATTTTACTTGTTGACAATTTTGTTGTTGTATGCGTTGAATCTTGTAATTGAATTTTAAACCTATTCCCATAGTCCAATCTCGCTGAAATTTTGTATACACACATATAAAATAGAAAATAAAATATATCCAAAAACCTTTTTAAAAACCACACTTATGGAAAAATGCACTGGAAAGTTGAAAATCATCTTTTTCCTGGTTCTCCATAAAATACCAAATCCAGTTAAATGATCAATCATATTTTTCCCCCAAATTTTTAGCATTTAGTTCAAAATTTCTTCTGTTATAAAATTAGTGTTGGAATAGATGGAAAAATTTAATATAAATTTAAATGAAATCATGACATTAGTGACTATGAATGAAAGCGTGGAGCGCCCACGAAGATTACGTCAATATAGTTCAGCGCTCCCCGCTTTTATTTTTGTAGTCACTAATGTCAAATTTTATTTAAATTTTTCTATCTATTCCGACACTAATTTTATAATAGAAGAAATTTTGAACTAGTTGCTTAAAATTTTGGGGAAAAATATTATTGATCATTTAACTGGATGCGGTATTTTATGGAGAACCAGGAAAAAATTATTTTCTCCTTTTTAGTGCATTTTAATATAAGCGTAGTTTTTAAAAAGTTTTTTTTTATATATTTTGTAGGCATCGTTGGATAATGTTTTATATTGAAATAGCCTTCGAGAAAAGCTCCTTTAACAGATGAATGAAATCTACTGAATAATGATAAACAGTCCGGTTTGCTTTTCATTGTGGAAATGAAAAGGCCAATTTTACTTGTTGACAATTGTGTTGTTGAAATTTTGTATACACACTTTATTCCGATGACAATAAAAGTAGAAAATAAAATATATCGAAAAAACCACGCTTATAGAAAAATGCACTAAAAAGTTGAAAATCATCTTTTTCCTGGTTCTCCATAAAATACCGAATCCAGTTAATTGATCAATAATATTTTTCCCCAAAATTTTCAGCACTTAGTTCAAAATTTCTTCTGTTGTAAAATTAGTGTTGGAATAGATGGAAAAATTTAATATAAATTTAAACAAAATCATGAGCGCCCACGAAGATTACATCAATATAGTTTAGCGCTCCACGCTTTTATTTTTATAGTCACTAATGTCATAACTTTATTTAAATTTTTCTATCTATTCCGACACTAATTTTACAACAGAAGAAATTTTGAACCAGTTGCTTAAAATTTTGGAGAAAAATATTATTGATCATTTAACTGGATGCGGTATTTTATGGAGAACCAGGAAAAAATTATTTTCTCCTTTTTAGTGCATTTTAATATAAGCGTAGTTTTTAAAAAGTTTTTTTTACATTGAAATAGCCTTCGAGAAAAGCTCTTTTAACAGATGAATGAAATCTACTGAATAATGATAAACAGTCCGGTTTGCTTTTCATTGTGGAAATGAAAAGGCCGATTTTATCGAGCAGCCCTGCCGATGAACACGCAGTTTAAGTAAAAGGAAACGTCAATCGGAAAGGACCTTCGTGACAACGCCCGACCGCATGTTTCGTAAATGACTCTGTAGGAATCGAATGAACCGGGCCACGAGACTTTAACTCGCGCAGCTTATTTCCCAGACCACTCTCCAATCGATTACTACCTTTTTAAACGCCTCGACAAGCTCGTACGAAAGAAGATTTTCAATTACGACAGAAGCATCTGGAAACGCCTTCGAAGATTTTGCTGTAGCTTTCCAGTATTCGATCGGAACCGGATGGACTTGTTTATTGTCGATGAAGACGTGTAGACGGCTCTTATCTCCGTGTACAAGTCTACGTTGAGGTCGAACAGATTAAATCGAAACGGCAATTATTATTCCAGATAATCGTTACGGCGAATCGAACGAAACGGTTTCCGTAAAATATTTTTATTGTCGATACGCGGTATCGAATGATCTATTTTCGAATTTTCGGCGCATCGGCGTACGCTTCTGTTGTCCAGAATGGCCGAAATTTGATTCCTATCGAAAATTGAAAACTCTCTCCGCGGTAGGCGGACGTGCAATCTTTATGGAGATAGAAACCATGGACGGGATAAAACGGCAAACAGTAACGCGGAATTTGTCTGCCCTATTCCCGACGTACTTCAAATCGCTATATGGTATTGACGTTTCTATTAATATATTCGCTTATGCCCTGTGGCGTTTACCTTCGAGCTATTTGCGTACGACGTGTTGAAATAACGTCTGCAGTTTCGCTGAAAGCGTCATATTTGTCAATTTCCTCCGACAGCGCGAGCAATTGCGCGTGTGAAGAACTATTTCCATTCGAACACATCGCCGACTAATCGTGTTTTCACTCGAGAATTACATTAAGGCGGTGGGACCATTAAAATCACCCCTTTGTAACAATATTTTTTTATGGAACGGTAGGATAGAGTGTCCAAATATGAACCACTTTTTGTTAATGTCATTTTTTTATTATTTTAGAATGCTTTATCGACCAAAATATTACCAGTTGTAGATGCATTTCCTTCATATAGGATTCTGGGTTCAAGTTTGTTCAAAAATTAATACAGCTTGGGAAAAATATGTTTTTTTGTTGTGTGCCATTTGTAGGTTCCAGCGAAAGATGTTCTCAATATGGTACACCTTGAGCCATATATGAACCACTTTTTGTTGGTCATTTTTTTAATATTTTAGAATGCTCTTTTTCGACCAAAAAATTACCGGTTGTAGATGTATTTCCTTTCTATAAGATTCTGGGGTCAAGTTTGTTCAAAAATTAATACAGCTCGGGAAAAATATGTTTTTTTGTGGTGTATCATTTGTACAAGGTGTAAAAAAAGTAATGGTCATCCGTCCTAGGGGTGAATCTACACCTCCGGATCGGTGGACATTTGTAAGAGAAACTTGCCGCAAAATTGTTTATAACACAGAAAATTAGTGTTAAAGTTTTTTTTTGCATCAACGCATTCTACTCATCGAGAAGAGGAAAAGTTTGAAAGGAGCCATATGTCACAAACAAATAGTTATTGAGATATAAGCTGTTAAAGTTTTTGCAAAATTTGATTGTGTGGAATTATACGTATAGACAAAAGCCTACTACTACAGTCCACACGTCCGTGTCGATGAGACAGAAGATGATCGTGTGCGTGCCGCGAGACAGACGAAATTTAAAGGCGCATTCGTCGTAGGGCTCCTTTAAATTTCGTCTGTCTCATCGACACGGATGTGTGGACTGTAGTAGTAGGTTTCTGTCTATACGTATAATTCCACACAATCAAATTTTGCAAAAACTTTAACAGCTTATATCTCAATAACTATTTGTTTGTGACATATGGCTCCTTTCAAACTTTTCCTCTTCTCGATGAGTAGAATGCGTTGATTCAAAAAAAAACTTTAACACTAATTTTCTGTGTTATAAACAATTTTGCGGCAAGTTTCTCTTACAAATGTCCACCGATCCGGAGGTGTAGATTCACCCCTAGGACGGATGACCATTACTTTTTTTACACCCTGTACATTCCAGCGAAAGGGGTTCTTATGTGGTACACCTCGAGTCCCTAATATATTACACCAAGAATTTCAATAGGTATACCCATATTAGGGAACCCTTGAAGGTGTCATATTGGACTGATAATACTAGCTACTGACGAAGAGAAAATGGATTTCAGTCCAAACCAACAGTTGGCAAACATTAATATAAATAAACTGAAACTACAGATATGTTCAAACATTTCAAAATCACTTACCTTCCTGGAAGAAGATACAATCGAAAATCTAACCACAAACATATTCAACACGTGGAGGCACAACTGGCGGAGGATCGATACTAAAATCTATACATAGAATGGTACGATTGCACTGCACACTGTTGAGTAAACATTGTAAACTGTTGTTTGAAGATTTTCTCACTAGACTGCGACTTCGTCTTTACAAGATATAAGGTACATAGTGCCATAATTGGGGACTATACCATATTTGGGCACTTTAACCTATGGTTTTTTTATTTACATTCTGATAGTGTGTTTCAAGACGACTACAATGATTAATAATGAAGGTCATTTAAGGTCACTCTTATAAGTATTATAAGCATAATTATAAGCATTATAATTACAAGCATAAGTATTAGCATTATAATTAAAAGCATAAGTATTAGCATTATAATTACAAGCATAAGTATTATAAAGATTATAAGCATTCACCTATAAAAACAATAGTAACATCAGATTATGAATGCCTCGATAAGTAGGTTTGGTCTGATGCATTTTCTTCTATCATCAAAAACAAGCTTATTCAGGTGACCTGTTTACAACGCCCCACCCTGTACAATAAAAAATCCATCGAGTTAGGGATTAACACTTTGCTGAAGTTTCAGTTGGCCGAACGTTCCATTCGCTCGTGCCAGGATTTTTATTCGCGATCAAATTTCGGGGGACAAGTTTACCACAATGCAGAGCTGGTCCACGAATTTCGTTTTACTGTTCGAATTTAAAATTTACCGTGTTCCAACGAGCAATTCCTCCAGGTCGCCGCGATTCCGCGGCGGAACGACTGGTTTTATTCCATCCGCGAGGCCGAAGAGTATCGGGCCGGTCTCGCTTGGATAATTTCCATTCGGTTAAACCTACTTATGCCGGGCGAGGTTTCAGTATTTTGAAAATCTCTCGTAGCCGGCGAAGCGTGGCCGAGCATACCGGTATCTACCGAAACCGCTGTATTACGCTCGGCGTGGATGCAATTCGCCCTGTGCTATTGAACCTCTATATGCTCCGCGTAATCTGAAGGCAGCGATGTAGTACCCCTTCCCCGAAGGCACGGAAAATACCGAGTACGCGAAGAAAGCTTTCGCTGCGCTGTGCTTGAAATTGCGGTAATGCTATTACAAAGGATCATGGCGGACCAGTGCCCCGTTTATACCTGAATTTCGCCAAGTTCCCGCGATTTAAATCTAGTTTGATCTGAAATTACCCCGCCAATCTTTGGATGGTCCAAATGCGGTTTAAATCAGGCTGCAGCAGCCTCGAAGGTCCTCGTCCTTGCGACCGTTTACACGATCGATACACAGGCTCCTTCGCCGACGATGATTGCCTCGGTTCGTACAGCTGCGACCAATACGTATCTACAGCAGTTCATTTCTTTCCGCAGCTCTTTAAAAATACAATCTTTTGAATATTTCAATGCAAATGAAACTTGGTAATTCTGTAACTAATTACATGTATAATTTAATAATGTATACAGTAATGAATGAATATTTTTGTTTCCAGGTAAGGGTCTTCTGCGATTATTCGCGTACGGTGATTCGAAGGGTCTCTGCGGAATTTCGTGCTGTCTCCAACTGTTCTACGAAGAACTTCGTAAATAATATGAAGGCACAATTGGTAAATTCTTATCTCTTTTAATTTAATACAAGTTAGTCAGTTCCTTACATTATTAAAGATAGTTCTGTATTTTAGAAAAATGTCAGAAAATGATAATTGACGTATCTGTTTCTGCTTTATCGAAACTATTTCAAAAGTTTCTTTTATGATTAACGCGACACTCTTGTGCAAAGAGTTAACCATCGATTAGTAAATATTATTAGAGTCGGTAGAAATCCCCAGCAAGAATAGTTCCAACCGAGCCTGACACTTTGAAACCATGTACGAACAAGTACGAAGACGAAACCCCGGAGAATTTCAAGACGAAATTGAATTTTAAGAAAAGTTTTCAGACTCATTCGTCGAGGAGTTGTATTCGGTATAAAATCGTCGTTTTCTTATTCTCCGGGAGCCGGGCTGCATTATTCCAATCAACAAGGGTCGTGCAGTTGAACGCCCGTACAGCGATATAAGTTGCCGCGACTTTTCCCGAATATCGGTTTTTCGGATATCTCGGTCGGAAAACACGAAGCAGAACAAACGAGACCGCCGCGAAAGTGCGGTGATAATGCATTCATGAATGGGTCCGAATTCTGCAAGAAACCGCGTTGCCGTGATTCGAGGCGTATAGTACTCGCGCCGTGCGAAAAGGACGTCGTTAGTATTCTCGCCGTGCTATCCCGGCTACTGTTCGCACAGCTGGCGGCCACGCTGGTAGTCTTGGCTGACGTATGGCAGCTTTCTAAGGCTGTTACCCGACCAATTCTCAGAAATATTTTCTACTACGCGCGTAAAATCAGTGAATTCCCCGCCGAGCTTTTCCGATACGTAACCCCACGAATGCACACGCGGCTTGACAACGGCCTAGGCGTCGTCGTGTGTCGTTCACGAACCCTTTTCCACTCCCACCGCCATATCCTTTCCACCCCCATCACGCACACGCCGCATTCTTTTCCCCGGAATTCGCTGCTTTGTTCCGCTTTAGCACTTCCAAGCCAACTGACGCGACCGGCTCCGAACGGGAATCCCCCCCGGATATCGCAGAAACGGTGAAAAATATTAGACAGGTTATATCGGACTGAATTCCTGCCACGTGTATCTTTCTTTGCTTTTCCCGATCGAACGCCGCGCGCTGACTTTCTCCCGGGGTGAGTTAGCTCGACGCGCCGCGCCGGATGAATTACGGGCACCCATAAATACACTCGAAATATGAAAATTCAAGAATTCATGGTTATCCGTCAGAAAATTACACTGTCCAACAAATCTCAACTTTTTTTATGTGTTGTAATTACTGTTGGGTGGTTCTTATAGAGTTTTTTGCGCTGATTCCGAATCTGTCCTTAATTTTTCTCATAGACATAGGCTTTGAAAAAACACATATTTTTCAACTTTAAACAAATATTGTGATGTTATTATAAAAGATATTGAATTGTACTTTACAGAAAAAGATTCTATAGACTTTCCCGAATACAGTCATATCCAATATTAATACATTATCGTTGTTTAAACATGTTTAAACAATCATTAAAGACTGAGAGACACTACTTTTGCACCAATTGTTGAGGATATTTTTCAATTTATCTCAAAAGATAAGGGTCCAGCGGAGAATCAAACTATACCACGCGATAGAGTAGACTTTTATCTTGAGAAACCACCCTTTCAAGTTTGGAACCCCGACGTTTTTTTCGAACCAGAAATCAAAATATCTTCGCCCGACATGAGTTACCGCCAGTGGCGCTCGCCATTAGAACGGGCGTTCGCCGAGCTGTATCCCGTGGCTAAATTTGGCGTTGGACAGTGTTATAGTTAAGAATATGCTCTTGTAGAATCGGTAAAAACTAACGGTGTTTAACATTATTGTAGCCATCGTTCTTCACTGCTTCCAGCATAACTTGTTTCTTTTCATCTTACTTTTACAATGGGTTGATATTCACCTGAAATCAAACAATTGATTTCGATCAGCGAATGAAATTAGAAAAATTAGAAAGAGGTGTCGCAACAAATGACTTACAGCTGCATTCGCCAATAATTCCCGTTTAAATATTCACTTGCTACTATTATTATGAGACAGAGGGAGTGTATTTTTATAAGTACGCGACAATATTTACCAACGAAATTAATATGGCTTGTCCGTCTAGTGGTAAATGAAGGTTGCACACCGTGGTATTTAGAAGATATTGTAATATTTATTTCTGTTCCCTTTCGGGATTTGCGACTATCACTCTTCAGAAACGCAGACTTAAGGAGATTTCCCATCGATTTTTTCCGGAGCTGTTTTCCCCATTGTTTTCCGCGTCGAAGTACGCGAGAATTAGTTTCGCAGTACACTGTGGCCTTACAATTACGGGAATGATCAACGCGCTACGATCGGGGATGAAACGGAACAATGAGGAAATCAGCATTGTTCGAGAAACAGGTTATTGACACGATGCCACTGGATGTTCCCTTTGTCACCGGGTGTAGCCAGTTAATTATATGGAGCGGAGTTATTTAATTAGCGGTCGCCGGCGTTGGTATCGGTTTAATCACCGAGATCAATGGACGGAATAGGGGTTAAACCGGCTGAAAGCCACGCAAGTTCGACTTTAATAAAAGTGCGGTCTGCATCGATTTCCGTAAAATTGGAACGATTTATTCTTGCTCTAACCCGATTCCCAGCCGATGTATCTGCTCTCATATTGGCCCTCGGACCCGAACGATATTGATCGATATTCAATTTGTGTTCGCCAAGAAAATATACGTCCGCTCGGATATTGAAACTTTCTAATTCCCGCGTGACAAACTGTCGGCGCGGAGATTATATTCGCGCGTGTCTCGTTAAATTTTAACGCAGCTATGATTCTCCGCTCGACTATGAAATCATTTGAAACGTAGCGGTATATCCACGCACGATGGATCGAGTAAACGCGTCTTTGCCGTAGAGATCGTTACCTTCAGACGTCAAATGGTATGTGCAAAATAGGATAACCTATTCCGGATCGGAGTGAGATCGAAATCAAGAGGAAAACTCGAGTTGCGTCAGTATAGAGATATTATTATTATTATATATATATTATATACGGACCAAGGTCCTTTTATACAAATGTATCCAGTTTTTTACGGTATAACTGATAAAAACAAAAAGAAAACTTAACAAAGAAAAGGTATTAACCTAATATTTACATAATAATGGACCGCGCAAAACTAAGCAAATACAGGTACGATTAACAAATAGTATTGCGCAATTTTTTTTTGAATACCTGTAACGAGCCATTAACAAAATCAATATTGTTATAAAATATGTTAGAGCCACCAATAATGCGATTTATTGGATTTATTACTCCATATGAGGATTTGGATTTCATTGTTTGAAATCCTGCTCTTGTTCTCAAGACTCGTTCAGGTACATAGAAATTTATTTGCCCCAGGAGTGCTGGACAATCTACATTATTATTTAACAGATTAAAGATAAAGCTCTGGTCGGTAACCTTCCTTCGATCGGATAATGTTTCTAGGTTGACTGTGTTTAATATTCTTGAGTAGTTATGATCAAAGATTGACATTGGGTTGTTTGTCTTATATGCACAAAACCTGAGGAATTTATGCTGCACTCTCTCTAGCATGATTTGATATTTAACGCTATTCGGAGACCATATAATTGAAGCATATTCTAACTGGGGACGGACAAGGGTAATATATAACAACCTAAGTGTATGGATTGAATGAAAATCTGCGGAAAAACGAAGTATGAAACCGAGCATTCTTGAAGCGGAGTTGACAATGTGATAAAAATGGTTGGAAAAGTCTAAGGTAGAGGAGAAGTGAATTCCTAAGTCTTTAACTTCTGTTATTGAGGAGAGAATGCAGTCATTAAGACGGTAAGGATATATAAGAGGTACAGTACGACGGGAAGACCGCATAATATGGCATTTTTTAATGTTGAGATCCATACCGTTCCTGTGACACCAGTCGCAGAAACGATCCAGGTCTGCCTGTAATCTGGAAACATCTTCCCGGGGGAGATGATTTTAAAGATTTTTAAATCATCAGCAAATAGGAGAAAGTAACAGTGTTGAAAAATGGTGGTTAAATCATTAATGATCATTATAAATAGTAGAGGCCCCAGGTGGGAGCCTTGAGGTACTCCGGATAGAAGATTTACCGAGGATGATAGGCAACTGGCTATACGTATAATTTTTAACCGGTTTATAAGGTAACTTTCTAGCCATGCCAATAGATTACCCTTGCAGCCCAAAGCAGAAAGCTTCTCAATTAGAAGGGAATGATATTGTTGCGGAGGCTTCGGCCTGGTCTTGCCGGAAAACACATGGTAATAATGAACAAGGAAAACTATGACTTTATTAACTGAACAACAAAGGGGTACAATTGTTGATACAAACGTTGATGCGTGCTCTTGTATCAATCACTCAAGAGGATCTGACGTCTGTCTTCTTCTTATCAACAACCTCGTTGTTCGGACACCGCATATCGATCTGACAGGCGACTTCACTCGATCTCTGCGATATCTTCAGATTATCTCAGGGGAAAGCAACTTCATCTCGTAACAATATTATATCATAATGATATTATATCAGATATTGTGAAATATTGTTCCAACGTAACATTTCCATCTCCCGAATTCTGTGCGATTTTCTTCCCATGAATGACGACCCTATCGCGAATAACGTCATCAAACAATAGTACTTTATTCTATGATCGAGACAGTGCAGAAAATCATGTTCTGACATTTCGATGCAAGAGTTCACACCCGGATCTCGAAGATCTGCGACATCCAGCGATCGAGCGTGATCTACATTCGCAGGAGAATGTTAGTCGGCTGAACAGCGATCCCCGGCATGTTAACCAATGAGGATAACGAGATCGAATCGATTCGGAGCTGTCACCGAGTGACGAATTCTCGTCTGTCAACGGGAGTTCACGGATCCGTCGAATTCCTCTGTTCGTGTCAGAACAGTTTGCGGTTCCCGCAAACGTGATGCGCACGAAACAAACACAAACAGTTCCGTCTCTCTCACTGCGCCTCTTGTTTGCCTGAATTAACGCCCACGCGATGCTCCGACGAACGGAGAGTGTATCGCCGTGTCGTGGGGCTTCCTTGGACGGTAACTGGACAAACTTGCCGGCCATTGTACGCGCATCGGCCCACCTGTACGCAAACTAACCTGGCGCGTTTATATTCGGCCGTCGTCGTGTCGCGCATACACGACCGTCTTACATTGGACCTCTAAGTACTCTGTTCTCTTCCTGCCGCTACCAAGCGGACACAATTCGGTATTCTGTAGCCGATACCCGGAGACTTATGGCAGTTACGGCTTAATCTTCCGTGAATTACAAGGAAACTCCGGATAACGCGACATCTTCAGCTTCTTGTACGTAGTCGAAAAATGGCACACTGTTTGATAACCGGGGTACCCATCCGCCAATGACCATTATCTAAAATCCTTTATTTGATTTCAACTTTTTTATCCTTGACGTTTATGAGGATTAAATGATACATTAAGGAAAGACGCAGAAAGGAGAGTAATTTTAATTTAACCTCCGCTGTTCAATTGTTTTCTTCGAAATTCTAAGACCGCCGAAGAGAACGCAACGAAACCGGATTGTGTAATTATAGGAAGCTGCAAGAAGGGTGTGCAGTATGTATCAAACTTCCAAACTGTTTACTGTTCTCGCGTTAATCGAAGGGTGCGAATAATCGACACGTGTCCAGGGTGTCGGGATTATCTCGATCGCATCTTCCAGCCGGGGGTGGTTCCCACGATGGTTTGCCGCGTCAGGCGTCTCGACGTTTCATTTTCAAGATCAGCAGTTCCTTCTCGTTCGTTTAATCGAACTGTACGTGTTCGAGTCACGATGCAGCGCGCGAACACTGGACCATATTGATCCACTGTGAAAACTTATTATATTTCTCATGCGTGTCCGTCAGAAAAAATTATTGGAATTTGATTAAAATGTTCAAATGCGATTTTCCTCATCTTACTTCCAATAATTATTAAAATAATTTTTAATCAGGTTTGATTAAAATTGTCAAATGCGGTTTTAATCCAACGCGAAAGATCGTCTTACGGAAATATAGCCATCATTCGTTGAGCGAGGGTTAATTAAGGGAGTCCTTTTGATCCTTCGTCGTCGTCGTTGTCGCGCTAACAGTGTCCAAGGGCGCTGGTTTTACGCGTAACGCTGCCAACGCACGTTTCACCCCTGGCCCCGCCCTTCGTTCTGCGACAGATCCGGCATTGCGTTTACCTTGGGGCAATCAGAAAGACGACACCCTTATTTGCCAGTGGTAACTGCGACTCTCTGCCAGGAGATTATTTTTATCGTTCGAGTTCTCGGGGGCAGCTGCTGCTCCCTTGTCTCTTCCCCGTCCCCCTTTTCGCGCGCGTCCGTTTTCTTCGTCCTGACACGCCGAGCGGAAAACACACGGGGGCTGGAAATGGGAATCGAGGGTTAGGCTACTGCGTCATAAAGTACGACCCTTATTTTGAGTTACCACTGTTTGCCGGCGAGGAGACACTAATGCGATGTAACCCACGGTTTAAATACACTGTGTAGCGATGAACGCCGCCTATTGCTAGGGGATGAAATTAGTTACCAACGAGACCATGAATATTAGCCCTAAAGACGGCGCTTGTAGTCGAAGCGAAATCATCTGCGTACATCGCCATTCATTTTATTGCCGATCCTTCTGCTACATTAGAGAAGCTCCGTTTAATATTCCTAATTTATCGATATGCGTCGTCCAATGAAAAGAACGAGACCGGATTTATTTAGATTTTCCGTGAAAGTATCTTTAGAAGACTAATGGCAGAGTTGGGCAAACTCTAGCCACGATTAGGATTATTGATTAATAACTTCATAAGCTCTACAAAAGTGACTAATAATTAATGACTAATTAAATACTTGAGCGTGATTAATGAGTAATGACTGCATACAGTGGGTGTACAAAGTATTCGTACACTTTTTAGAAACTAATAATTTTTTTTAAAGTCATGTCGTTTGGTACAATTAGAAAAAAGTTATTAGTTTTTAAAAAGTGTACGAATACTTTGTACACCCACTGTAAGTATTTCAGCGTAATGACTAGACTGCGGATTTTATGCATTTATGACAAAAATGGGTGAGTGTAATTTCAAACAATAAAGAGATTACAAGAATGTAAGAGTATCAATACATTTCTTACAGCTTAATAAAACCACTAAAGAGAGAAGTAAATTCCTACTTGGTTCGTATGTCTTGCAATTCAAGCATACAATTTTTATTTTGCATTGATTGCAAGACACAGGAGCCAAATATAAATTTCATTCTTCTTTTGGTTATCTTTTTGTAAGGTGAAACTAATACACTGGTAGCCTTAAATCTTTTTGATATCTCCGCTATTGTAAATTGTATGTACCCATTTTTGTCATAAATGCATAAAATCGCAGTCTACCAATGAATAATGACTAAATTTTTATTAAGGATGAATATTGAATACTGACTATAATGGCATAACTAATGACCAAATACGCAATCAGAATTTCACTAAGACTGATGACTAAAAATGGTTACAAGTTCAAATAAGACATAATAATAACAAGAAAATATCCTAGTAGTTTACAAACATATAAAATACAAGTTATGACACGTTTGGTCACTGCAAATTCCGATATAGTTTAAGTAAACATACTGATGTATGTTAATCGCACAATAGTGACTGATGACTAAAGATTGACGACTGATCATTTATACTAACTAATGATTAATCATAACTAATAAGCAATAAAATTAAACATTACTTAGAGCTGTGACTAACTAGTACCATGTAGTTATGACTAACCAATGAAAAAGTTTTAACTGATGATTATTTTCCTGTGACTAATAATCAATCAGACTATTAGTCATTTTTAATTATAGTTGATTTGTGCCCTAATCTGACTAATGGTGTAACGATCGTTCAATGAAGAATTTCGAAATTCTTTCTACTCTAAAAATAATTCTCAAAAACTTTTCGAAACTTGCCGCGCCGCACAGTGGAACCTTTCGTCCAAATCGGAGACAAAATCAAAGAACTTTCGATAGAAATGAGGTAGAGCGATGAAATTTTTTTAAAATTATAGCTGAAACTTGACAGAATATGGGAAAAATATGGAGATTATGGTACGAACGTTTTATAAACTTGAGAAAATTCGTTAAACTCTCACAATTTCAAGAAAATTGCGGTTTTTTCAATAACACGGGCGGAAAAAATTTTTTTTTCACATGCTGCACATCATTTCCTGTAGATTTTTGCACGCTGATTTTAAATCTGGTCTCAAAATTTGTCTACGACCTCAGGATTTTACAAGAAATCGATTTCTGTGAACGAATTGTTTAACGAATTTTCTCAAGTTTATAAAACGTTCGTACCATAATCTCCTTATTTTTCCCATATTCTGCCAAGTTTCAGCTATAATTTAAAAAAATTTTCATCGCTCTACCTCATTTCTATCGAAAGTTCTTTGATTTTGTCTCCGATTTGGACGAAAAGTTCCACTGTGCGCCGTTTAGCGATTGTTTCAGCGAATTTCCTCGCGATTGGAATGATTTAATTCTTCGTGATTCTGTATCCAGATTATCCTCGAGCGGTCTCGTTGAAATTCGGCACCCCGATTGTTAGTATACATAGTTAGTCACAGCATAGTAAACCATCGATGAGGGATCGCGTGATCAAGCAGTGGACGCGCAGGTACGTGTAATTCGTCGGTGTTTTGCATACGCAAGAACGTATTGAATTGGGAAGAATTAATAATTCCATGCAAACGTAATCTCGTCGATGCCCGGTGAATATTCATTGTACATAAAGTGCAGAAAATTCGGCGAGGATACGAGGGGTGCGCGGAATCAGACACTACAATCGAATCCCGTTGTCCGGCGCGTTATAAAACAGCCAATTATCCGCGATGCCGGCATAGAAATTAATTAACAGTATTTTCGTAAGAGGATTACCGGGGCTCGTAATTGTAGTCGGCTCTGGAAACGTAATTCCAGCGTTTCGCGGTCGATCGCAGCTATCCACCCGGGATCCTTCTTCGTCTTGTTAGGGAGGTACGTTCCCGTTGCTTCCTTTCTCGTCGCGTGTTTCTTCCCCCCTTCCAGAGAAGCATACAAAGGATGGGAAAAGAGCGGAAAGGGTTGAGAGCTTCCCTCGCCGCCCGAGGGCCATGCTAAATCGTAAACGCCACTGCGAGCCCCGACGCGTATCCGAGAGTTCTTTTCCAAGTTTTTATTATTATATGAAATTACCGTCGTTCGTTTGAGACGAGAGATTCCATAAGTTCGGTCTCGACTTTTTACAAGCGCGCGCGTACTATCGGCGATTCTCCCCGGCATAAAAGGCCGCACGAATAAAAGACCCTGGCTATTTTCAAATGTTGTCCATTTACGAGCTTTCGCTTTAAAGAAATGTTTTCCGCCCGATGCATACAGTCAGAAAGCTTTCTCCGATCGATCGCGGTAATAGCCCGGTCACTTTCTTTCTATTCAGTCATTCGGCTATACAGTGACTCAAACAATTGATCAAATGTTTAATTTTGTTTAAATTTTTATTTAATTGAACACATGTTAGTAAGATATGTAACAAAATATTTTATTATAATACATACATAGTTTTCGTAGTTCATATAATACAGAATTAACTTAAATATGTTACACTTTTTAAACAAAATTAAATGTAATTAACAAATTATGTAATGATCAAATTTTTGAGTTTGAAAAAATGAAATATTAGTACTTCGTATACCCTCCTTTCGCTTTCAGAACAGCTTCTATGCGTCTTGGCATACTATCTACTAAACTTTTACACTGTTTAGCCTTAATATTGTCCCAAGCGGTTTTAACTTCTGACCACAATTCAATAATACTTCTTGAATTGTGATCGATGTTGGCAACTGTTCTTTTTAGTAAACACCATATGTGTTCTATTGGGTTCAGATCGGGAGACTGTGGGGCCAGTCTAAAACAGTAAAACCATGGCTGTTAACCATACTTTGGTGATTTTTGCCTTGTGTTTAGGGTCGTTATCGTGCTGAGAAATGACTTCTTCTGCGTTCTTATTCCATTTTGCCAAACTTCCAATTAAACTTTTCTGCAGGATGGATGTGTATGACGTTGCATTCATTCGACCTACAATTTTTTCAACGCATCCGACGCCCTCAGTGGTTATACAACCCCAAACTGTGATATGGCCTCCTCCAAATTTCAGTGTTGGATGAATATGATGCAACCGTACTTGTTCTATATTTCCTCGCCATGTCGATTTGCGTCCATCGCACCCAAAACGATTAATTTTCGTCTCGTTTGACCATATTACCTGGGCCCAATCGAGATCTGTATAATTTTTACATTTTTCGGCAAACTGCAGTCGAAGCTTCTTGTGCCGCTTTCTAAGAAGAGGTTTCTTTATTTTTGCACGTCCTCTTAAATTCACTTTTCGCAGTGCATTACGCACTGTTTCAGCGTTTACGTTAATTTTTTTTGCATTTGTACGGCATTATTAACGCTACCATTACGGATTGATCGTATGATTCATCACTTTGTGATAGTGGATAACTTTGATTTTCGTCCTGCTTTATTTTCTAGTATGTTTTCTTTTAAAGTTTCACGTACTGAAGACACAGTACCAACAGAGCACAGTATCTTCTTAGAAATCTCGCGATGAGAAAGCCCAGATATTAATGGTTTTTTAATTTCTGATATTTTACTTGCTTTTATTAGTCTCATTATGAAATATGACCAAAAATATCTTTTTTATTAATTATTTTATCACAAACGTATTCTCGAATGTTTAAAAATAACATTATAACTTACCAGTGATTATATTTGTGCTAAGGAATGCCAAAAATATAAGAATTTTTCACAATTGAGCTTAACACAAATAATTGATCAAGTATACACAGAATATACAAATTCGTAATACACGTCCGCTTTATACGATTACAGGGCTTAAACTGTCGTGAAGTACCGACGCAATGTTAACATTTTTCGTATATGTATCAACAGTCTTAAGCAAGATTCTGAGAAAGGTATACTGTGACTTGTTTCCTTTTTGTTCGAACATTTGATCAATTTTTTGAGTCACTGTATGTATTAGCTACTCCTGGATTGATTCGATAAACGAATATATGTGGGCAAGAAGAATCGATTCGCGAGAAGCTGTAGATCAATTTCAAGCAGTGGACATTATCGCTACGACCTCGTCATTGTATTAGAATTTTTATTAAACTAAATACTATTTTAAAAAATAATATAGACTGAAAAAATAGATGAAATATTGCTCGATGGTCTTAAATGGGGATTAACAACACTTTCAATGTAATTATTTCCCATGAACATAACTGGATGCAAGTTATAAGGCACGCCGGATGGAATTTACACTAAACAATGTGTGCACTAATAGGTTAATGAACATTCAGAATTACAGTCTTCTATGGATGAGGATAATTGGGCATGCAACTAATTCGAGGAGCGGACCAGGTAGAATGGTTAGACAGAAAATACACAGCAGGAGTATGTAATGAGTATATTCTGCGGTTTCGGAATACAGTACGATCGCAGTTTCGAGTTAGTCGTTGGTTTGTTGGTAATTAGTCGTTACTGGTAATAGGCGGTTAAGAATTCTGTGGAATCCTTTAGGATTGTTGGTTGAGATAAGATTTAGTATTATGGAGTAGTTACAGAAATAGTGATCTCGCGTTCTACGGTTTCGAACCGTTCCCTCAAAATCGGGATATCTTTGTTTTAATCAATCTCGTACTAATGATTCTTCTATTTAACCTCCATTGATGTATATCTCTCAGAAATTGATATTCCTACCACCGGTGTGATTAATGCGTTACAATTATCGTTTTGTGCAGCTCTTGTATTTCACCTTAAACTACCGAAATTACTATCTTGCCAATCCAATACTTAAAAAATTTGAAATTGTATCACAGATAGCATCCCCAGAAATTTTTTTGAAATTTTCAAAAACGTGAACTTCTTATTTACAGTTTTAGAAGGTTAAGAAATTTTTTAATAAACTCATTCAACGTTTAACCTCCTCTCTGCGTCTGCATAAATATTTGTGAAATTTTATTGGGTTTTAAAAGATAAATATTAAAAGATAAAATATTGGGTTGGCCAGAAAGTAATTTCGGTATTTTAAGGTGAAATAGAGCCCAATTTTTGTACTCAAGCAATTTTTTAACGAATAAGATATTTTCCCTTTTGTTCGATGATCCTTTTCCAAAAAGAATAAATAAGAAAATATTTTATTGATTAAAGTTCATCGCTTGATTAAAGAAATTCGGTTTTATTTCACCTTAAACTACCGAAATTACTATCTTGCCAATCCAATATTTAAAAAATTTGAAATTGTATCACAGATAGCATCCCCAGAAATTTTTTTGAAATTTTCAAAAACGTGAACTTCTTATTTACAGTTTTAGAAGGTTAAGAAATTTTTTAATAAACTCTGCAGCCTCGCACTTCCAAGTCTCGAAAATAAAATTTTTCCAAAATAATTTGCACCGGTCAGCAGCAGTCACTCAGAGACGCAGTTCCGCGCGATCGCAAAATACAAATCAAAGATAGGATATTTGGAAAAAGCGCAGTGCAGAGAGGAGGGAATCCCTTGGCGAATGCGGCGCGGCATTCGACGGTAGCGCAGGGCGTAGAATTCGGATCGGAGTTCGTTGTTTAATCCAGGAAGACGGCCACTCGTTTCGGTTCGCTTTCATTCGAATTCGATTACCCGGCGGGAACATCAACATCCACTTTTCAGGCGGCCTCGGCCCCCGTATTTTCCTTGGATCCTTCGGAGCCCGTGGAACGAAGAATGATTTTCCGCGCACGTACGCGTAAAATACTACCTCTTGTCCCGGCATGGCGCGGCAGAGCGGGACGTGTGCGAGGCTCGCGTGCGAAAACGGAGCGGAAAATAAACCTTTCCGCGAGGAGGACGCGCGGCTGATTCTCCCGCGATACCTTCCTCCTTCCTAGCATCCCCCTCAGTCCCACCCCCTCAACCATACTAGCCCGTGCTTTCAATTTCAGCAGAACTTGAAACGATACCGCTCTCCGCGCCTCCCCCGCAACCGGGAAATAGGAGTTTACGACACGTGCAGATTGAAAGACGAAACTTTCCGGCCGCGCGTCAGAATTTAAATCCTTTTAAACAAGTTCCTCATTTCGTCGCCGTTTATAATTCATGGAGCACAGGGGGCGGGGTCATCCCGAGGAAGCCGGGAAACGGCGCGCCCCACCATCGAAAATTTACATAGAAAAAGGATAGCCTGTAACGATTTACGATTTTGTATTCGACGATGAGATATTCATGAAATACGGTGAATTATCGTGAGCACGGTATATAGGATACGCTGCTACTGCTGCTGCCATGCCGGTCCAGACCGTGAGATGCGGTCGCGATACGAACAACCACGGCTGAATTAAGATCTATACACGGAAGTGTAATTAGAACACACCCCCGCTGCATCCACCCGGCGGCGATTTATATCTCGATCGGGGAACGCCGCTCCCTTTTCACTTTTCCTCAGATTCTTTTTGCAGCCTGTCGGCCACTCGGCGCACGGTTTCGCTCCTATTTTGCGCGCTCGTTTCACTACTTCGGCTTGCGATACAGTTTTACGTTTGCGAGGTACATCGACATTTTGTTTATTACGGAAATAGTTGCGTCATGTTAAATCAATTAATGTAGAGTTGGGACTGGGTAACGGTTTAACTCAGCTTTTAATCGTATGAAATAAATTTATTAAGTACCAATAAGAGGGTGAATGCGCGTACAATGGATTCGAACCACACAGTTCGATCATCAGCAGGGAGTGTCGACTCCTATGTTAAAAAGTGGCAACGAATTTAGTTGCTCTCGATGATTTTAGGTATGGGGGCAGCACAGTAGTTATAACGTATATGTGTGTGGTGATCACACACACCTGACTCACACATAGCCAACCTCTTATGTACGTGTAATCGTATTCATCGCTAGCTATTGAATATGAATGGTTATGAATTTGTTAGAAAAATGAATTTGTAATAAAACATATTTATTCATAAAATTACGTATATGCTACATACATAGTAAATTTTACAATAATAGTAATATATATATATATACATAATAATATATATCAGCAAACTTATATTTTCTTCAGTATTTATGCATTTATCATATGAAAATAAAATAGAAAGTTTATGCAAATATTGCTGAATATTGCATCCAGCGATGTCGATCAGTCGATGCCAAACAATAGCACTGAATATCACACAATAATGAATACAGAAGACACAGTATGCAACCGTATTAAACAATCAAAAGCAATTAAACAGTATCACATATGACAGTTGACAGTGCGCGGCAATGTGCGGTGGAGTGGGGGTACAGTTTATATCCCCACCGCCGGGGCACTACTGTGCTGCCATCACACCTAAAATCCAGAAGAAACTAAATTCGTTGCCACTTTTTCATATAGGAGTCGACAGCCCCTGATCATCAGCGAAAGACTGTCGTCTCGTTCGTTCTTTCGAACGTTGCTCTGCGTTGCGTTTTGCATTTGTTTCGTCTCGTGTTTGTTCTCTACGTTCGCTTGTCGCGTATGGCGTTTGTTCGCGTGTTGCCATGAGCCGCTTCGATTCCTACATTAATGAAGTAATACATATACAGAATTTCCTGAAACCGAAGGTTATTTTATAGATTTCTTTATTAATCCGAAATATCGATCAGAATTTTGCGCTTAGCGATTAATACCCCTGTGTATATTGCATAGTGACAGGCGTGTGTATTGGATGCTACTTGTACCGGTTCGGCGAGATTTCCGAGCTGTTTACGCGAAATTCCGTTAAATTCGAATCGAATTACACGGCCGGGTTTCGCAGACGATGCGCCCGATTCCCCGGATGGAAACGCTCATCTTCCGGGCGTGTTGCTCGAAATTAACCCTTTGCCTGTAATGATATTGCCAGATCCTCCATTATAGCGTGAACATGCAGTCCTTTCTTGACGCATTAGCCGGCACGTCGCCGAATACAAATTGAATAACAGCCTGCACCGGTGGGGGTTGGCGTTAACCAAGTTCTCGCGAGCAAATACGGTAAAACGTGTGCATCCAACCGGTGCCCGAGAATGTCAGCTAGACCACCGGGGAATCTCTGTATCGGCTAACAACCGAAACTTCTGATTAACAGCGTTTGACGCCTGGGCGACTGCTGAGACCGCCTTCTGCTTCTACGAGTCCGACTGATTCTTTGTGGCTCGATTTGATCCCTCCTCTTTTATTTCGGAACTTTCTGCAACATTTTATATGTAGTTTAATTTTCGTACATACACACATACATACATATTGTATGTATTCATAAAGAAACAAGTGTACCGCGAAAAACCAACAACCAAAGTTGACGTACAAGGACATATAAAAAGACAAATGAAATTTGTCAGACAGTATCATCAGTAGACTGCGGATCTTTATGTACTTATGGCTTCTGAAAATGTTCGAAACATAAAATTCGACAGGATTCAGTACAATTTTTATTTATTTCAGATCTGCAAAGACTACTACATACCACTGAAAATAAGATTTTATTTATTTCCACTGTCTTAAAATTCGTCTACAAATATTGAAAATTGCATAAACATCAGCAGTCCAATCAGTATCGCAACGTTTTAGACTATGCGTCCGTGTTCAAGGTCGTCATTTTGAATACTAAAAGTACAGTGAGTACGTAAATAACATGTTACATACGTGTAAATCGTCGAAGTATTCGAAAAGTGCTTTGGGACAATTTATTTTCTATTGCAGTTGACCTTGAATGATCTTGAATGGCCTTCATAATAAGTCATTGTATTCATCTTGAAACACACTATCAGAATGTAAACAAGAAACCATACCGTCCCATTAAAAAGAAAGCAGAGTTGACTGTGCATTTTCTTCTATCTTCAAAAGCAAGCGAGTTATTCATGTACTTAGATATACCTTTTCATCGATAGAGTTTCGGAGAGAAGAAAAGAAAAAGAATAATATTCACGCTTCACAGAATTTGTTCGAAATCTTCGAGTCCGACTCTGTATAAGCAAGGGGTTGAAGCGACAGTATTCACGAAATCGTCGATTCTGCCGGTGAGTTGAGTTTCAATTAAATTCAAATTGGGGCAGCTCGTATTGGAGGGGTAAGATTATCGACCCGAATTTTTCCACGCACAATTTTACGGCTGATTGGACTCGCATACGGAGCAGTCGGGACCTGACGGAATCCCACAGGACGGGACAATCCTCTCGAAGCACGTAAACGATGACAATGGCGACGAATTGCCACGTGACCGGCGCGATACTGCTGATAACGCACGACTTGTAAGGCGCGTGACTGGGGTCTGTGCGTACGCGAGATAAGGGTGAAACGTGCGTGCGACGCTGGCATAAATCAGGGGACTGTATTTTTTTTCCTCCGCGCGACAGTAACGCTATGACGGGGTTCTCGAATCTCGAGGGATGAATGCGGTATCTGGGCGTGTTTCTATAAAAAAAATATATAGCGACGGCGGAAATAAAGATTCTCCATCAGGAAATAACCCCGTTTCCCTATTGTTACGATATCGATTACACTGTCCAACAAATTTCAACTTTTTTTATGTTCCCTATTTACTATTGGGTCCTTCTTATAGAGTTTTTTGCGCTGATTCCGAATCTGTTTTTAATTTTTTTCCTATACGCACAGTTTTTGAGGAACATGGCTTTGAAAAAAAAACATATTTTTCAACTTTAAACAAATATTGTGATGTTATTATAAAAGATATTGAATTGTTCTTTATAGCAAAAGATTCTGTAGACTTTCCCGAATACAGCGATATCAAATATTAATACATTATGAATGTTTAAACATGTTTAAACAATCATTAAAGACGGAGAGACACCACTTTTGTACCAATTTTTGAGGATATTTTTCAATGTATCTCAAAAAATAAGGGTCCAGTGGAAAATCGAACTATACCACTCTTGTAGTGGTGAGCGCCACTGGCGGCAACTCAGGTCGGGCGAAGATATTTTGCTTTCTGGTTCGAAAAAAACGTCGACGTTTCAAACTTCAAAGAGGGTTTTCTCAAGATAAAAGTCTGCTGTATTGCATGGTATAGTTCGATTTTCCGCTGGACCCTTATTTTTTGAGATAAATTGAAAAATATCCTCAAAAATTGGTGCAAAAATGGTGACGCTCCGCCTTTGGTGATCATTTAAACATGTTTAAACAATCATAATGTATTAATATTTGATATCGCTGTATTTGGGAAAGTCTACAGAATATTTTTCTATAAAGAACAATTCAATATCTTTTATAATAACACTACAATATTTGTTTAATGTTGAAAAATATGTTTTTTTTTCAAAGTCATGTTTCTCAAAAACTGTGCGTATAGGAAGAAAATTAAAAACAGATTCGGAATCAGCGCAAAAAACTCTATACGAAGGACCCAACATTAATTAGGGAACAAATTTGGTGTTGGACAGTGTTATTCACTTAAGGGGTTTCGCAGAAACAGATCGATTCTTCAAGGCGTTCAAGCAGTGGATGGAATTATCAATATTTTTGAACGAACCATGTATTTAACAATATACAGGGTGTCCCGAATTTAAATGGCAAAACTTCAGGAGCGTGTAGGGGACCGAAAAACTAAGCCAAAAAGTCTTTGAGAGATTTGCTCGTTTTTGCTTCGTTTTGGAGAAAATTGCAAAAGAAGAAACAAAACAAGTTTTCATTTTTGTACTTATTTATTTACATTTTATTTACGTTATCATCTATTTGATGTAGACATTGTTCAAAATGTTGCCCTCTTGCAGCAATGCAAGTATTACATCTAGCACTGACTTGACAAATTGCAACTAAACATTGTTCTGGTGATATTTGGTGCACTGTCTACATTAAATAGATGATAAAGTAAATAAAATGTAAATAAATAAGTACAAAAATGAAAACTTGTTTTGTTTCTTTTTCTGCCATTTTCAAAAAACATTTTGTCTTAGTTTTTCGGTCCCCTACACGCTCCTGAAGTTTTACCATTTAAATTCGGGACACCTTGTATATTACATGTAACGCAAACGATATTCAATCAATGACTGATAAATGTTCAAACTTTCACACCATCAAATTCACTTGATATATTTTTGCCTCTCACTCGTGACGTTCCTTTCTCGCTCTCACCACACATATCCACGCACGGGGATTGTACATTCTGTTAGGCATTTTCAATGGGCCCCACCCTGTAGATTTTCCCGTGAAGAATTGTTCGCACACATCGCGTTAAAATTGCGAACATTGAAATCCTCTTTTGACTTGATAGTTAATCCATTTTGAGCGGGGGCTCGCTAAAAGTTCGTGGTTCGGTGAAAAGATTGAAGAACGCCATTGAGCAACGTTGTCGAGCTAAAAGGAATGAAAATTTAATTGCGATCCGAACGCGAATTTGTTTTGAAGCGGAGCGTCACGTTTTGTTTGACATAAATGGCTGCATCCACTTGGAGTCGGCGGAATCAAAAGATCAAGCATCGCTTTTGATTGCACGAGCCGGTGCGACGAGATGCGCTTGTGCGCGAATACACTCAAAGATTCAAGTGCTGCATTGTGTACAATGCGCACTTGTGCATCGGCATACATCTTGTCGCTTTATTCTGTCACCGTCTATATACTGATTCCGCCACTATTCACGAAACGGCCGTGTAAAGTGTAACAATATGCTCTACAGGAATCAACGTTCCCGGCGCATAGACCACGCGATACACTCCGAGGAATGTTTGTTGTCGAAATTTGTGTAAACGCTTCTACTGAAACTTCCGCAGAACCCTTCGCATCGTTCATGATTCGCCAACAGTAGCGTTAATTATAATTTCTTGGCGGACCCTATCGTTTTTAACTAATCTGAAACCTCCTACATTTTCTGTAAAATGCTCAATCTAGATTCAAATACTAATATTTTCTCTAAAAAGAAATTGGTTTAATTATATTCATTGTTACTAGAAGTCCCACTGTGTCGGGGCTTCCGACTTTCTCATTATCGTTGTTACATTTCAAACTTTACCAACCTTCGCAAAATTATATATGCTGCGAATACACGAGATTGTCGAATCCCAGAAATCCGTTTAATTAAAGGGAGTCCATACAATACGTGATCTAACAGTAATTGTACGCACATTCTAAGGCAGTCTGCTCTTTGCCGGTTTCGTTCATTTATTTCATGCAGACCAATTAATCCGCGTAGCCCGTTTAATTAATAATCCAAATAGTTGCGGCACGGAGATACCATATTTATCTCGCATATATGGAATCATTTTCCGAGATTATTCCGATAATAAATTCCACGGATCCAGCCGCGAGCGCGCAGGATCCTTCCAGCAAGTACAGGACTCGCCCGGGCAATCACACGGACCGACTATTTTGTCCGGAAAATCCACACATGCCTCTCGAGCAACATTCGCCCTTGGAACTTTGGTAATATTCGTTAAGGAGGCGCATCCCTGCGAACGTATACGTATTTACATAACACGCGGAACCAGTCTAGAGAGAGAGAAGGAGAGATAGACTCGCTTTCACTTCGCCCTCGGGCCTTCAAATCCCTAACGGTTCGGATCCTCGTCTGGCAGGAGTTTGCAGACAGAACGAACCAACCCCCGTCTGCCACTTGCTGCACCCGACGCTTCTGTATCAGAAGATACGCTCCCTTCCGCAGGGCTGACGAAAGATTCCATGCCGGCGGTTACAGATCAAACGAGGCTAATTTGATTTCTTGCTGGCCGTTCGACCGAATGCAATAAAAGACCAGAGGCCGACTCGTTTGTTAGTTACACGGCCACGGGGAACGATAAATAACCAGTTTCGAACTGTCAGCGTCCTCTGCGAGGGTGGACTCCACCCTCTATGCTCACTCTTATTCAAAAAAGGGAAATTCGCTCCCTTTCCCCGCCGTAATATGACTTTCCGTTGCGTACGGCGCTTTCTTTCGCGAAGATCGTAAAGAGAATTTTCTTTTTGGTTTGGCGGAGCTGGTAAACTTTGTTTACATGTTGCTGGGTTGAAGTTGCATGAGATACATTGTCTATTTTATTTCGAATACTAACGTTATACAATAAAAAGTTCACACAGTGTGGTCCACGCAACTTGCACACCTATACAACTTCCAAAGTATGCGTTGCACGAAAAAGTTTTGTATACAGAAGTTGCATGGTCTGAAGGGGTTTATGAGTAGTGTATTTATTTTTTTACAGGTGGAAGCGTTTCGGAGATTTGAAGGTCGACTTTATTTTTTTAAATGGAATGCTATGTTTTTTAAAAATATTGACCTTCATTAGCCTTAAACCTAATAATTAACGAGTAATTTCACTTTATATCCTGAAATTTTGCTCGTTAATTATTAGGTTTAGAGCTAACGATGGTTAATATTTTTGTACTCAGAATTAGACATTCTTCCATATTTTGGTATAAAAATATAGTATTCCATTTTAAAAAACAAAGTCGACTTTCAAATCTGCGAAACGTTCCCTCCTGTAAAAAAATAAATACACTACATAATATACCCCTTCGGACCATGCACTTCTGTATACAAAACTTTTTCGTGCAACGCATACTTTGGAAGTTACATAGGTGTGCGAGTTGCGTGGACCACCCTGTACATATATAGGTGCATCTATTTCAGATAACATTTTCAATGTTTCGTGTCTAACAGAGTCAAAAAAGAACCAATGCTCGCGCATTCTCTTCGAATAGATAAAAAAAGAAAGAGATGGAGGACCGCGATGAAAAATAGAGACTAAAAGAGACACTGACGCTCCCGTTACACGACACCCGATATATTGAAAAAGAACGCGGAAAATCGACGACCGATGGAGTCAATAAACACGGTTCGTCAACAGTCTAAAAATGGAGGACGCGGCGCGGCGTCCCGGCGAAACAGCTATAATCGGGCACAATAAACTCGGAGCAATTTTGTTGGCAATCAGTCGGGGGCTGAAATCGCTTGGAAAAAAGGAAGACGGGACGACAGTATTCGTAATCTAAGGTATAACCATAGTACAAGCACGTAATAAAAGAAGAAAAGAGTCGGCCGCCGCCGGGGGATGACCATTTCGAGTCGGCAGAAAATGTCTAATAGAATTCCTCGATTGATCGATCAAGCGTGCTCAATAAAAGAGCGGTCTGGCCGGTGGCTGCGGATGAAACTTTCATCACGGCTTCGTAATAGATAAAACGATGGAAAGAAGCTGGCCGACTTGGCTTGGTGCTCCTCGCTGCTCGGTGCACAGTAGAGTGCAGTATCGAGAGTGCAACTACCGAGGTTTCTACTGTACTTCGAAGCGTCGTAGCTCTCTGCTCGCCGATTCCGTTCGATTCCAACATCTGACGCGCCTCTGCTATACGTTTTCGATTACGCGTGCGAATTGCGGAAGCATCAGGAGCAACTCCAGCCACTGTCGCGACGGAAGACGGAAACTACGAGAGAGTAGTATTTTGAATTTTTGACGAGAGGGAATGCGATGTCCCGACGGAATTTCATTCCGCGGGAAAGGGGGCCGCGGCAGGGGGCTGTTACGCCTGTCGGTGATATTTTTCCGTGCGACAGATTCGCGTGCACATGGTTAAGTGCTCGATTCTGCCCGGGGAATTGCGCTACAAACGAGAATTCCCGGGTTTAATGCTCTAACTCCTGCGCGATGCGGCTGCGGCTCGATCCGCCTCGTAGATTAAATTGAGCAAAAATGTTAAATTCATCCCGAGGTGTCTATATGTTTCTACGCGCTCCATATAGGGTGGTACGATAATTTTGCGCGACTTCAAGCTCTCGATTGTGTACGCTGCGTCAATACATATATGGTAACGTTGCTCAAGTCGTACCAGTGCTTAAGTCGTACCACTTGAATTTTGAACGAACTACGGCGACAACAGCACGTACAACGGCAAACAAATATACATCTGAGTCAACCAAGTTGCTTTACGTATTATTGTCTGCCATAAACCAGCCTAATTATAAATCCTGTCGTCAAGTAAGTTTATTTCAATTTTCGTATAATTTTCTGCATATGTTTGGTAGTTAATCTTGCAGGTAAATTATTGACAAAATTATGTTCCTTATTAAATATAAATTCAGTAGAATTTACATAATCGTCTGGTCGAAACGAAATCGAATTAATTTTATTCAGTTAGGTTATGTTTACTTTTTAAATTTAACTTGTGCCGCGTCTTAAGTCGTACCCATACGAGATTCCTGAGTCGTACTACCTCGGCAGTCGAAATAAAGTCAACGCAGAATAAAGAAACCATAAAAAATGCGGCAAATAAAAGAAACGCAGCAATTAATAAAAAGGAATTGGCATTAAAAATTAAAAGGAAGAAAAGCGATTGGTTTTGTTCTATTTGTGGAGAAGATCGGGAGGAAAGCGTGATTCAATGCTCGAAATGCAAATCACGGGTGCACGATGTATGCGCTGAAGTTGACAAAAGAACAAAAACATTTGTATGTGATGTTTGTACTAACTGAATACCTACGTGTCATGTAAACAGATTAATGAAAAATACGTTTTAATTATTATTGTTGCTTAATTAAATTTTTAGGTACGACTTAGGCTATAAGTGGTACGACTTAGGAAACCGGTTCCTTTAGTCGTATCGAGGTAAGTTTTTAAAGAATTAGTTTATTTTACGTGAAAGCATATAGATTCTCTAATTTCGTTATAATAAATAACAACAATATTAACACAAGTTTTGAATAACACATTTAATTTCTATTTATTCGATAAATCCTAAGTTTTATATGGTTTTTTTCTTAAGGGGTACGACTTGAGCAACCTTATTTAAAACAGTGGACATTAATTAATTATTTATTTATTGATGCCGTAAACCTAGTTTGGTTTATATAGCATACATTATTATAACACTTTACAAAAAAATAGGGAAGTATATAACATAATATGTATAAAGTTGAATTATGTAGTGTAAATGTTAGGCGCTAAATCCTAATCTTACATTTTTTGATAAAGTTAAAAATAAACATTAGCGCTGTAATATCTCGTACGCTTAGAAAAAAATTAATAGTGTAGGGAGGATAGTGTTTACGATTGAGGAGCAGTAAAGCAGTGGACATGTTAAAAACATTTAAGGACATCAATGTATTAGTCGCAATCAATGCAATCAATTAGCTGGAATCAATGCAAGCATTTTTTATTTTGCATAAAGATCCGTAATCTAGTCGTCACGAAATCAAAGCATCTTCATCACGACGCTAACTTGATGTTATAGTACAAGCGGTTGAAAACCAGTAAAATAAATCTCCTTATATCGGCGAACATATTCGAAACGTTCACTGCGCAGAGAATACCAGAGTAACAACAAATGCACCGAAAAATCTCGAAAGTGGAGCCAGTCGCATCCTCGTTGCAACATTGCAGCAAGGCATTCGAGCCGACGACGTGCATATAAATTTTTGTTTAAATTTTGCTCGTAGAATACTCTGACACCGTTCAGCAGAAAAAGCTCCGGATAAGCTGTAGGCATTCGGCCCTGACTACGTCCCAACCTGTTTCCCGTCGGGTTTTGTGAAGAGTTTCGAAAAATGCGCGACGAGATAATTTTTAAATACTGAAGTACGGCAGTCTCGCGAACCCCGTAGAAAATTGCAATCACGGTGCGTCAAAGAATCTCCCGTTTGCGTCCCGTTCTGGCCGGTTGGTTGGTAGCGTTTAATATTGCAAGAATTTTCGCAGAATGATATTTCTCGTGGCGCAGCGCGATTCCAGCGCGCGCCCATAAAATTCTCGGATAGCGTAAGCTAGCGGAAAATAATAATTTCCCGGGCGGGCTGTTAAAAGAAACGAACGTAAACGGCTTATACAAACCGACGGTCATTTTCGCTGCCGCGCTTGTTCCCCGTGATCGCGCCGCCCACGCGCTGTTATCGGTAAGACTTTCGAATCAACCTCTACCCCAGATTTTGACACGTGATTCTGCCCGTTTCTTGAGCAGAATAGAACATACTTTTATTTGGAAAACGAATAAGGTGAAGTGCCCTAAGTCTGGACAGTCCAAAAGTGATACCTAAATCTGGACAATTGAATTTTCATAGTAAAATCAGTAATTAAGAGATTAAATAATTATATTATATATTCGGAGGCCTTAGCTACAAGTAAGTGTGAATATTATTTCATTGAGACATCAATTGAAATTTAAAAATGAATTCAAAGTTCATCTGAAAACAGTATACAAAATAGTTTATTTACATGCGAATCATGTGCATTTATAGTTCGAACTTTTGTTAGAAAAAAAGATATGATTTAAGCCCTCAGACAAAAAATAATTATCACGCATAATAATATGGATATTTTAAAATAAATTGGCAATCAAACTTAACGTAAATAATAATTATTAATCCAAATATTAGATGTCCAAGATTAGGACTGTTTTGAAATATAAGTACTCCATACTGGGACGCGATCACAGTAGCTGTCCCACTCTAAGCTTATACGCAATGTGCTTACGCCTGATGCCGGACACGTGTTTGTGAATAAAATCAACGCATTGTTTGCAAATTATTTAACTACATGTACATATAATTAGTCTTCTATTAGCTTGAATAACGTATGTAGAAAATGTATTCCGGTTGTGACGTTAATAATACTTTATGTTTACATCTTAAATCTATCAGTATTACTACCTAACCTTGAAAGTTGTATTATGACAAGTTTTATTAAAACAGTAAATGAAAATAAATGTATATTTGGTTAAATAATACAATACTATAATCTATGATAAGAATACTACATATTACGCAAAGCATCTTCTATTCGTCATGCGCAACAGCGCCACCAACCAACGTTTTAGGTTATGTTCGCTCGATCAACTCGTAAATTGAATTTGTCCCGATATAGGCTTTACTTCTGTCCAGGTACTAGCTTAGATTGGATTTAATATGTCCAACTATAGGTTTGAATTATTCTTGTTAATACAATTAAGATATTAACCTATACAATGATTTTTTTATTTTAAATTACTTTACAAACTCTGAACTGTATGTTGAAACTCTTAAGAAATTGTTTTTGTTTATTTAAAGTGATAAAATTTAAAATAGAAAAACACGCTGTCCAGGCATAGGGCACTTCACCTTAAATGAGAAATAAATTCTAACAGAATTAAACTGTGTATTCTAAAATTTGATTTTTGTGAAACTAAAATGAGAAAGAACAGCGTTTTTCCGCGTTGAATCACGACGCGCCCGATGGGTAGGTAATAAAATCATTCCTGAAGACGGCACTCGGTCGGAACTTATGAAAATTTCGTGCTCCGTTGCCCATCCCGACGAATTCGCCGTACAAAGGAAATCCTGCGAGCTAGTTGCCGATTAAAATCATCGCGCTCTTTTCTCCGCGGCTTTCCTCGCCACCATCTTTAATAGCGTGGCGGCTTCGGCTCGGCTGGCGCGAAGCGGACGGAATTAAATTTATTCGTGCTCATAAACATTCCGCGATTCATTAGCGATTCACGCGTTACACCGCCTCGCCAGGGAAACGCTGCGAATGATTCCGAGCGAGATGCGAATCGGGAGAAACACGTGGCAGAGTATCACGCGAGCAAACGAAATTGCACGTTAGGCATTTCCTTTCGCACGGTTTAATTCCATCTTGCCACCTTCGGAGTTTCCCGGTTGTTTCGCTTTTTGGGAGCCCATTTATAACCCAGCTGTTACAAAATAATTCTGCGAGACTGAATTTTATACCAGCGTCATCAATTAATTTCCGAATTATTCATTTCTTAAATCAATTATTTTTTATACGTTTCTTATCATTGATTACTCATCAATATGTCTTCAACTTTGATAAAGATCTCTAGCTGTGCCGCGGAAGATCAATTTGATTTTTAAAGCAACGTCTTCGTGTCGCTTTTGAGAATTTTGAGTGGAATTTCAGGGATGTTCGGGAGGCTAACCTTCAGCGATAGACGTCGCGAGAAAATGAAAGAGTGAAACAAGGCGAGCCACTATGCATTTGCGCCACGTCGCGTCGCAGTTTCGCTAGTTTATTATTGCGTCCGCGCGATTCGCCGTATAGAGGAATGGGAAATGAGGTAAAGCGCGGGAAAAAAGCTTCTGTTCCGAACAGGTTGATAATCAGCGCGAGAGGTAATGCGACAAGTCCGAAGAAAGCTCGGCCCGACCGCTAATGGAAAATGTAATCCCGCTCTATCTTTTTCTTTTCCGCTCGTCCCCGCGATCCCCTCCCACCTCTTCCTCTCGATTTCGCTGCTATCATACGGGGGAAAAAACCGGCGACCCTGTACACCCGGCGAATATAAATGTTGAAATCCCTGTCGATTTATACGTATAATACGGCTGGAAATTTGAAACAGGATTAAATTAAAAAGTAATCCCGATTTACGCGCAGCGTTCCAATGCTTTCATCAATTTTTAATTACGAAGCGACCGGGTCGACATCATTAGAGACCGTAATCGTGTGATCAGAGAGATATGACCAGCGTTTTTATTAACAGGCAAAATGAAATATTGACGCGTGATACCGCGACAATGGACGAATTAAAAAATATGAATTTCGACGATCCGATCGAGATTTGCAAAGTTTATACTGAAATTATATGGTTTATAAGCTCGTTGATGTCTGCCTACGAATTCGTTAGTATATATTAAATCGAATCACAGAAGCCACTGGATCCAATGGAAATATTCAATTCGTTTGTACCTTGTGGAATATTGAAATTGCGGTCTCATAAAATAACTGATTCATATATTTCCGCGCAAAATAAGGAGAGTGGCGTCTAAACATTCGTTGATAATGGACTGTGTTGCACAGAACACTTCTATTTATAATCACTAGACTGCGGATTTTATGCATTTATGACAAAAATGGGTAAACACAATTTAAAGCAGTGGACATATTAAAGAGATTAAAAGACATCAGCGTATCAGCTTCAGCTTAAGGGGGTAGTCACACGTCTGGTTATAACTAGAATCTTACTAGATTTTGGGTCGAAAATATGGGTTTGCGCGCTTCGGTTGTTTGACCTTATTTGAGCAGATTTTGGGCTGGGTGAGGGCTCATTCTAAAGAGGAAGGTTCATCACACTGCGCTCTGGTCATGATTTTAACGAGATTATGTTTAATATGTATAATATGAGGGCCTAAAGTAGAGAAAGAATCTAGGAAAAGAACCCGCAGATTTCATTGCATTTTTCTGTCTCTAAAACACTTTTTGACTGCTATGATGACCAGAGCGCAGTGTAATGAACCTTCCTCTTTAGAATGAGCCCTCACCCAGCCCAAAATCTGCTGAAATAAGGTGAAACAACCGAAGCGCGCAGACTCATTTTTTCGGCCCAAAATCTAGTAAGATTCTAGTTATTTGCTAATAATTTACTAGAATCTTACTAGATTTTGGGTCGAAAAAATGGGTTTGCGCGCTTCGGTTGTTTGACCTTATTTGAGCAGATTTTGGGCTGGGTGAGTTCTCATTCTAAAGAGGAAGGTTCATCACACTGCGCTCTGGTCATCATAGCAGTCAAAAAGTCTTTTAGAGACAGAAAAGTGCAATGAAATCTGCGGGTTTTTTCTCTACTTTGGGCCCTCATATTATACATATTAAATATAATATCGTTAAATCATGACCAGAGCGCAGTGTGATGAACTTTCCTCTTTACAATGAGCCCTCACCCTGCCCAAAATCTGCTCAAATAAGGTCAAACAACCGAAGCGCGCAAGCCCATATTTTTGACCCACAATCTAGTAAAATTCTAGTTACAACCAGAGGTGTGACTACCCCCTTAATCAGACAATTAAAAGAAGAAAGAAATTTTTATTTCGCTCCTGTGTCTTGCAATCAATGCAAACATTGTTTATTTTGCATAAAGATCTGATAATCACAATCATCACAGTTAATACGCGGTGCAAAAATGAACATATCCGAGCAAATAATCGGGTGGCGCAACAATCAACGCGAACAAAATTTGCTCTCGTTTTACGACCGTGTCGCGTCGTGTACAGAACCGGCGAGGCGTGCAGCTCGCATTGTGTGCACATTAAACAAGGATCTTAATTAAAATTCCGTAACGGCTTAATAAAGACTTTTCCGACACATGTTCCAGGGAGGGGTGTAAGGATTTCGTGGATACGGGGGAAGAATTACAGCGGTCCCCATCAAAACGTGTATAAGTGTGCGTGAATTTTCATTAAAGCATCCGCGGCGCCTACGGGGGTTGGGGGTTGTCGGCGTGGCAAGGTAAAGCTGTAACTTCATTCCGGTACCTTGGGGACCGGCCGGACCCGACCGTTTGAGGGTAAATATTTAATCGAGGCATTTTGTAATATGTGTGGTTTTTGGAGTGGCTTAATCCACGGGGATACTCTAATTTACTTGATGGTTTGCGCGCGGCAAATATGAATGAGAACTCGCGGAAAACGCAATTTCGCGAGCCCGTGGTCGACCGGCGACATTTCGATTTGATCTTCTCGTGACGGAAGATACGTACTATGCTCGAACCATTCTCGATATCGGGAACGACGCCCGGAACACGTCGGCCTGTAAAAACACACCGTGTCCGGACCAGAGATCGAGCGAGAGGAAAAAGGGTTCGCAATGATATCGAAATCCAGCTGCAAAGTACGAAGAATAAATACCGATTTCCGTAGCTGCAAAACAATATCGTCCGAACCGATCGACGAAACGGGTCTCCGTGAAACGGAGAACGTTCTCCGATACGTTTGTCCTCCGGACAGGCTTGCAAAATATTTACTCATCGCGTTAGAACAGTCAGACACTGCGGGATTTCTCCGTGGACTGTCGATCGTCAGTTTTTCGACGAAAAAACCGGAAATCGGCACTGCTATTTTATCCGGAGATCGCGGATATCAGATAGGAAAATCGGGATTCCCCGTGTCCGCGAGCTGCTCGACAATTTTTACCTGTTCTCGCGTATGTGTTGCAGGTCTATGTGTACTTTGCGTAATTACAGAATAGTTCGATTCGAAACGAACGCTTTGCTTGTCGATTAAACGTACGCTGATGGTTGTACAGAGATTGATTTGGTCAGTACTAGCCTGCGGATTGAATGGCTGTAATTTGAAACAATGGGTAGATTTACAACAATGAGAAAAATGAGAAAAATGAACGAACACAATTTAAAACAGACGATAGATTAGAAGAATTTAAGACTATCTTTAAAAAGCGAACAATTTTTGTTTTGCTGAAAGGTTCGCAGTCTTTTGATGAATATACTGGATGAGTCACGTAACGTTGCCACCTCAAATATCTTTGTTGTTTTTAAAGCCTAAGTATGAAGTCTACAAGTAAGGGGCTTCGAAAATTAGTGAGTGATTAACGAGTAGACTGCGATTTTTAATGGTTAATGTAAATTATTAATGTTCTGTGTCTGTTATATGGACTAGGAGCTACTTAGAAAGTTTAGACGTGCATGGGTAATTATGGGTTACCCTGGGTTGGTCGACAACTCATTTGACCGACACTGTTTTTATTGACGGTTTGACCGTGTTAGTGTCGGCTAAACCGTGTCGATGAAGACATTTGTCGACGATTTGACCGTGTAGATGCAAACATAGTGTCGACGAAAGTTACTGTCGGTCCAATCGTTGATGAAAACAGTGTCGGTCAAATGAGTTGTCGACCAACCCAGGATAACTCGAGTAATTATAGTCACTGAATTCCTAATGAAAGGAACTATCATTGCACGTGTTTAAAAAAGGGTGCTTCCATTTTAAAAAATGAAGGTGACCTTAATATCTCTACAAAAATCACATAAAAGCAAAAATATTTTTGGTATCATGTCCTTCCTACCCTTGGTCCTTCAGACATTTGGCGTATCTTTAAAAACAACAATGATATTTGAGATGGCAACGTTAGATGACTCACCCTGTACGTATTGGCGCAAAAGTTAAGGGGGATCTATACCCTCAGATTTTGGGGTATTTATCAATGTTATCAACCTCTGTGCAGAAAAAAAGTTTGGTAACATTGATAAACACGCAACTGCATAATGAACACGAGATGGAGTTGCTTGCTATTTCCATATTCTATTCAGCTCGTCGCGAATGATGTTATACAGGACTGGTCGCATTAATATTAGTGCCACCGATGAGAATATGTACCTCGTCTGTGTCAGTTTTGCTATGATTCCGCATTGACAGCAGTGCAGCAGTGAAATGTTGCACAATATCGCGGCACTGATTGACAGTCCTTCGGACTAGGCACCATCTCGTCTAAACTAACTGAAATAAAATTGGCTCTAGATTGGCTCTACATCAGAGATAACCTCTGTCTTCATGAACGTAATATGGGGGAATCTCTGCTATGCGAATGAAATCACGCGCATCGATTTTTTGTCCTTATACGAGCATATTTTGAGCTACACAATAGTTCATTTGATAGAGGAAGGTTCATCACGGCGCGCTCTGCTCATCACATCAGTCAAAAATGTCTCTTTGAGACAGAAAAATACATTGAAATCTGCGGTTATTTTTCTAGATTTTTTCTCTACTTTGGGTACTCATATTATTAGATATAAACATAATCTCGTTAAATCAATAGCAGAGCGCGCGGTATTTAACCTTCCTCTATAGAATGAGCCCTCACCCAGCCATAAATCGGCTCAAATAAGGACAAAAAATCGATGCGCGTAAACCCATGTTTAGACCCAAAATCTAGTAAGATTCTAGTTCCTTTCTAGTTACAATCCGAGGATATAGATCCCCCTTAATGTCAAGTCTGGGTCGACAGAGGGCTGAAAAGGGTTAAGAGTACGATATCACAGCTTCAGTCTCGTGACGTGGTCGCTAGGGAGTTTGCTACCGATGCGATCTTCTCGAGGGAGAATTCACATTTTTCTGAAAAGTGTCGCCGGTTCGTGCAACCTTTCAGGATGCTGCAGGTCCGATTTCTGGGCGCCGCGCCTCTTCGCTCGTTACTCGCGCAAAGTCTTCGGTCAATCTTGCGCGACAGGGCTCCGTCCCATGGTGTTTGTTCAGCTCGGCCTCGTGGACATGAGCCAAGAAGACCTGGCCCGGCGTTTTTGCGACTCGTCTCTCTACAGACTCCCGGAAATTGACCGGTGGACCGGGCGCTTTACTTACTTACCCTGTCGGCCTTGCTCGAAAATATGACCGAGGGCCCCGTAGTCTGTCGCGAGAACACCGCCGCCGCCATAAATATTCATATCGTGAACTGTGAGTTAATCAAGGGCCAACGTTGGTTTAAAGGGGTCTGACGAGGGTGAGAAAAAATTGGCCGGAGGTTTTGAATAATCTTCCCCTGTCGACGAGAGATAGCCCACCTGCGACACACCGGTGTACCGCCCCCGCGTATTTAGATTTCACGGAGACTGATGTCGCCGGGCTACTGGTTCAATGTGTAACCACACCGGGTTTTGTGATTCCGCGGGGTACGCTTCGTATTAAAGTCGGAGCGCTCTCGTAGCCTCGCTGAATTATCACGGGCCTGGCTCCATGTCTCGGTCTTATTTTTCTCAGAACGGGATTTTACGCGCGACGAACACCGTTATTCGCTTCGCGTTTCCCTTTGTTCCGCGAGTACGATTCGCAGACCCATGTGTTTTATAAATGTGTAATCCAGTCGGTGCTTACATCCTAACGCAGTATACTTCATTCGGCAATTTATACAGGGTGTGTCCGGTTAGTTATGTCACCATTTTTTAGGCATTTCCAGTACTGCAATTATAAAATGTTTCAGACAACAGTTTCTCAGTACTTGGTGAGCTACATGTTCGCATATTCTTAAATCTGAAGAAATGCTTTTTACGTAGAAAAGCAAAGGTCACCTTGACTTTTTTAAATGGAATATGTTTTGGACATCGTAGGATTGTTTCTGCCGTCGAGACGAATTTAACAGTGTACTTTACTATGATCTTGAAATGACTTCAAACTTAAAAATTTTGTGTAAACGTAATTTTAATGAAAAATTATTTCTTATCATATAAATCAAGTTATATCAGATGTTCGAACTGCGATCCACCTTCTATGATACAGAACTCCGCTCTTTGTATTAGATTTTTCGTTGTTGCCATAATTAGGGCGTCTCAGTTTATGTTTACTCTCGTCGCTTCCCATATTATGTTTGTGTTTATCACTTACGGTTCAGAATCGTCAGTGTGTCATCGTGTCATCGATCTAATCAGCTTATAGACAGTATTCCTTCAGTCGTAGTTTAGTATATGACGATTTGATCTTTCAGAATGGGTAAGTTTTCAAATAGAGAAAGATGTGATATGTTATCTGGTTTGAATGAATGTGGAAAAAGTGCACGCACGGCGGAAAGATTGTACAAAGAACGGTTTCCAAATAGGATTTGTCCTTCCAGAGAAATGTTCCCTTATCTTCAAAAATCATTGCTTTTACATGGTCAATTTCCTTATGGGAAACATGCTGGTCGCAGTAGACCCGTTACAAATGAAGACAATGCAATATTAGTCCTCAGTTATTTTGAAGTCACTCCGCAAGTGTCTATTCGACAAGTTGCAAAAGAATTGAATATGTCGGTCAAAAGTATTAATAGAATTACGAAAAGATACGAATATCATCCATTTAAAATAACATTAGTTTAAGAACTGCGTGTTACTGATGGACAGCGGCGATTAGAATTTCCGTGGCGGGCGAATCTAAATTTACAAATAATGCTGTATTCAATCGACGAAATCAACGTTATTGGTTAACAGAGTAATCCACACTGGACACGAGATCGCAACTTACAAACTAAAATTAGTATCAATGTTTGGTGTGGTATTTTAAATGGTCACTTAATCGGACCATATTTCTTCGAAGAAAATTTGACAGCTGCTCGATATCTTCACTGTTTGGAAGAAAAACTTCCACACTTACTGCAAAACATTTCACTGAACATTAGAAACGATATGTACCTTCAACAAGACGGATGTCCTGTCCACAAAGCTATTATAATTAGGCGATATCTTAATAACAAGTTTAGAAATCGTTTGATAGGAACGTATGGTCAAATTCGTTGGTCACCGCGTTCTCCATATCTGTCTCCGTTGGATTTTTATCTTTGGAGATATCTACAATCTGTTGTATACGATACAGCAATCAATAATGTTCAAGAATAATTATAAATATTTATAAACGGGGCTTAAGGAGACTAATAAAAAAACATTCGTACACACGTATTATCAATATTACGAGCGTGAAAAGAATAAATATATTTATTTTTAATTTATTTGCCACTACATATTCTGTTGCACTTTGCAAAGGTTAAGACGTTTTCGAGAACATATTTCATAATGAAATATGGATCGTCCATAAAATATTAAATATATTTATATATATATAAATATTTATTTATATATAAATTTAATTTTATATAATGACATTATTTATATAATGAGAAAATTAATATTATATAATGTCCATCTTCTTTATGTTAGAAGATGGATCGCAGTCCGAACATCTGATGTAACTTGATTGATATCGTAAGAAATAATTTTTCATTAAAATTACGTTTGCACAAAATTTTTAAGTTGGAAGTCATTTCAAGGTCATAGTGTAACACACTGTTAAATTCGTCTCGACGTCAGAAACAATCCCATGATGTCCAACGTATGTGGTGCCATTTAAAAAAGTCAAGGTGACCTTTACCTTTTTACGTAAAAAGCATTTTTTCAGGTTTAAGAATATGCGAACATGTAGCTCACCAAGTACTGAGAAACTTTTGTCTAAAACATTTTTTAATTGCACTACCGGAAATGCCTGAAAAATGGTGACATAACATAACAGACACACCCTGTATATCTGTTCGAAATTTACGTACATTTGCAATAGCTCGTAGAGATCGATGTCACGATCTCGGAGAACGACAATTTCATTTCTATTGGACGAGCGGTGTGGTCGCTGATCCAAGCAAGTGCAGTTCATCTTCGTAAAACAATTTGTTCGCGAGGTCTCGTGGAACTTACCAAGAAATTTGGCCGTGGAACTCCGTCGCAACAGTCGCACCGGGTCCGCGACTGCGGCGATAATAATTGCGAATTTCGGGCTGGAGTAATTTTGGCGGGTCGCTCGCGCATGTGTTGCCGGTATCACGGCCGTTTACTTACGGGCGCTCGAGAAACGCTTTGTTTGCGAGCAGAAAGTTGAGAATTTACACCGCAGAAACTCGTTGTCTCCGCGACACCGGCGTGCCACCCGGGCTAAGGAGGAGAACTCGTTAATAGAAATTTATGGTGATCGCGGGTAACGTTAAGAAGACCTCTTCTCTCGCCTCCCGCGGCCGTTGGTTTGCGGTAACGACTCCCGTCGTACGGTCTTGTTCCGTCGGTGACGGCGGAGAGCTCGCCGGGACACCATGAAAAGCGCCCGGAAAAATCTTGAATGACGTCCCGCCACTTTTCCCGGCTCTTCTGCCGGCTTTGCCGCGCGGAGAAAGATAGGATCGTGTCCGAATGAAAGGGGATTTGAACATGCTGCCGACGTCGCTACACATTCCGGCCCATTCTGTCGCTCGTTTCTCTTTTCGGCTCGAAACAACCGAAGAAGGAGTGCGCTCGCTGTGTTATCCTGCGTGCTTGCCCGACGGAATATTCCCCGGGATCGATCATAGTTGCACAACGCGTGAAATGCGAATACCGGGCTCCATCAAGGAATTTGATATAGGATATGATATCGTGACTAGCCTAGATATTCGCCACTCGTGCGAAAGATGCAGCCAGATAACTCCCGGGACTATTTTTGATATTGATTTTACGTAACAATGCCGGGCATACAGTTTCTAGACGTTTTAGACCCATAGTTCATTCATAAGTCTCGCATCTACACATCTATAACGAAATATCTTTAGTCTGGTGCTAAAATAATTGTATATCTCTGGTATTAATATCCGAATTTGATTGCGCGTTCGAAATTACACCAGCGAATGTGTAAACGTTCATCAATCACTTCGCCGTTCGATAGCCACTAATATCGATCATTCATGCAATATCGCTAAAATAGATTCGTTCGTTACAGAATTCGCAAGAGTATCTAAGATTAGTTCTCCGAAATTTGGTCGAATCGATCAAACGGTAAACCAGATACGCGGCAAGCCAGGATACGTTAAGTATTAAATTCTCTGTTGAAACTGGCGACGCGTATTACATGACACCCTCTATGTATTACCTTGGCTCGTCTTCCCAGTATTCAAATTAGAATCGGCTTTCACTGGAGCGCTTAAATCAAGCACGGAAACGACAAACGTTCTCCAATTTCTGCCGGCGAGTCATAATTTCTATCCGCGAGCGGCGCACAAAAGCGGCCGTTTCCGGTGTTCTTTCCCGGCCACGATTACCAGACCGGCCGCTCGTTCCTAGTAAATCAGGGGCCGCCCTCGAAGTCGTTGAAAAAAGAACGTCTTAACTAATTCATTTATCCCTGAACCCCTTCGCTATTAATTCCAGTGGCGATTCGTCGCTTCTCCGCCCCTGAGAATTATATCTCTACCGGTTAATCCACAAGCGCAGAAATTCGCATTTTCGCTTGTGCGCGAATCGATGTTTCCGTACTTTCTTGTATATCAATAATTTATTTTGAACATTTCATTTGACTCCAGGTTGTTGCAATCCTTTCCATCAAGCTTATCATTCGGCATTTATTTTACGCATCATCTTATAATTGATTGATTGAGTAATGGCACTATTATTTGTTGTATCTCCCTGATTGTATAAAATCTGAAGTTTAAGAAAACAGTTTAATGAAAATGGTTGAACTTGGAGTAAAATTGTAAAGAACATGTGACTGACATCCCAAAATTAATGAAATATTTATTCACGACTACGTACAAACATTAAGAAAACAATTTCATGAAAATGGTTGAACTTGAGTAAAATTGTAAAGAACATGTGACTGACATTTCCAAAATTAATGAAATACTTATTCACGAATATGTAGAAACATTACATCGAGTTCAGTAGCGTTGCACTCCGTAAAAGCGCGTTATCACAGAAACTGTGTTAACAAAGAGAAAACAGAGAGTTCAATTCGTCGCTGCTAATTGTGCCCAGCATTTCTAAAAGCAGAGAAAGGTGATGTCGTTGCACAGGAAGTCCACGAATCCCCAGCCGAAACAGGGAACAGCTACCTAGCTTCCCGCCGGTAGTGTAGATACGTGCATTATGCATGTATGCACGTGTGTACCGTGTGTGCGATATCCGGAACGGTTGGCCGTCAAGCTCGGAAGGCGCCATTATTTCGCGATAGAATGTGTTCACGGTGGCCTAATAAAATCCCATGAGTCAGGCTATTTGTCGTCGGGAGGGTATTTAAGTGATACATAATGTCGCAAAGGTTCGCCCCTAAAGACATCGTTCTCTCTCTCCCTCTGTCCTTCTTCTCCCTTCTAGTTATTGCAAGTTGCAGGGATGCGAGCAGCGCATATAGGGTGGTCCCGATTTCCCTGTATTTCCTGCACTAGCCGTGATTGACTCTTCCTTCCGCAAAATGGAGGAATATAGAACTTGGGGTGACAGACTAATTGGGATTGGATACAAGATACAACACTTGTTATTTCGACTATTCGAACCACCGAAGTTTCAATTCTCTATTATTCCAGCATGGTACACATATACAGTGAGTGTACAAAGTATTCGTACACTTTTTAAAGACTAATAACTTTTTTATAATTGTACCAAACGACCTGATTTTTTATAATCAATTAGAAGCAATGGTATACGAAATGATATGCAACAAAGATTTTCCAAAAATTATAATTTACAAGGTTACATGCAAAAATAAAAAAGGAATTTTTTAAAACTCTTTTATTTGGGTCCTCAATGAAAATTTAAAATGTATGTTTTGTAGATCTATGTTAGTCATACACATGTTGAAAATTTCATTGAAATCGATTAACATACACACGAGCTACAAGCGGTTAAAAATTGTGAAAATCCTAATTTTACACAACTTTTAATCAGTTTCTGCTTTAACCAAGGTTTCTTCTGCAATTCTCTTCGCGCCAAGTGCTTGCATTTTTGTAAAACACAACGTACATTCTCTCCGTTAGTGTTTACGCCACACTTTCAGCGATTTGTCTCGCAGTCATCCTCGAATTTGATGCTGTTCTCAATGTTGCACGCTTTTCACGGGCAGTTGAACTTTGTGGACGCCCAGAACTCTTCTTTCTCTCGTAATTTTCAGGATTTTTTTACAAGCTCATAACTTTTCGGCATCTATACAATTTTTGATATTTGTGTAATTCAATCTTGTTCTTCCTTTAACTTCAATATCGTATGTACTTCACATTCTTAACACTTTAGTATGTTGTTTTATTAAATAAGCACGAAAGAAGCTAGTACCCACTTTGTCAATTACATTTTGCAATAAATGTTTTCTCTTCGGTAACTTCTGCACAACTGACAAATGTAAAACTGCTATTTATGCTATTTCATTCCATTTCTAAAATTCTGTCGAGGTACATATAGTGGATGATATTCAGTACATTGTACGTACAGGCATGTCTGAATATGTCGACATATTAAAATATTCATTTCCTTCAGTTTAATGTACCAAATGAGGAAAAATAGATGATGTGCTTTTTTTTTGTCCCGGAGTGTGTGTTCGAATTACTGAACAACGGATTTAGTCGCGTGTTAGAATCAAATATGTACGTTGGAAGAAGCGCATTCGCGCGCAGCTCCGCGTGGTAGGAGATATTCCTTCTTGCACAGAAGAAGGCAATATGGCGTATGTAACGTATCGAGAGTGAGTTGGCATTGTGCGTAATCCGATGGTTATGATGTATATATCAGTGTAGACTGTATCATATTATGAACATTATATTATTATTATTACTGAAGTAATTAGAGATGATTATGGACATTTGTTTCGGCGATTCCGGTTCACAATTCTTAACAAATACGTATGTATCGTTCGGTGTATTGATCAAGTGTGAGAAGGACGTTACGACAGGATCAATTCGTAATCGTAACGGGTAAACGCGGCGCTGCCGATCGATCCGCGTTTGTATTTGTACGCTCGATAAGCGGAGTTTTGAAACGGTCAATTCCTCAACAAAGGTTTTACTGCACTGTAACAATTAGCACACAGCAAACAGCGAAGACCAGCAGAGAATTGAACAATGTAATGAAGTAGAATAGTGGAAGAAAGATTGGTCTTGATCGGGCCAAGAGAGGGATAGAACAAAGTGCATTTTGTCGACGGCTGCAGATCATATTTCGCGACGGTTGCAGCCACGGGTAGATTCACCGTACTTATCGGCCGAGATTTCACAGTGACGTATGCTCTGCCAGAATAGAATGCTGGCGACCGTAATTTATAGGATATTTCCTTGTACCGGGTACACGCAGCAAATTGTCCAGCGCTTTGGTTGCACCCTATATGGAGATACATGTCCTCGCTTCTTCCATTACCGTGCCGGGGGATGTTCCAACGTCGTATTTCAACGCGGCGGGGTTTCTATTTGACTTCGACCCGTAGTCACCACCCCTAAATCGCTTCTGACATCCGTATGCTGCTGGGCGTGGACCTGTTCCGTCACAGCACGGCGACATTTTTCATCGCGCGGATCGTCGCAGTCATTATTAACCGGCGAATGATCGCGCTCTCTCGGTTTGTTCCTCCGCACGGGGTCCGCGAATTTTTCCCGGTCAGAAGGGGCTGTTCTGTTCCCGAGTTTCGCGTTCCTCGACGTTCCTTCGATTCAATGAATTACGCGCGTCGCGTCGTCACGTTCTATTGGAATATTCGCTTCGGTTCTTGCCGATTCAACATTGTTCCCGGCCGAAGTCGCGCTCGTTACTAGCGTTTCCGCTGTTCCTTAAAAAACAAAAATGGGAAACGCTAAAAACGACGCGAACACCGCCCTTCTGTTTTTCTTATCGTCCGCAGCGGCGCGGATATTCGCGTAATATTGCGAAACTCGAGCGAAACGCTCGTTTGCCCGCCCCGACCCCGTGCTATCTCGGACTCCGCGAGAAATCGTCGACGCAACCGTATGATATTTTATCTTTCGATATATGTAAATTTTTTTGCGAGATTTGTCTCACACCGCTCCCTAAAATTGTGTCATTTAGTGTGAAAATAATTCTTGTGAAAGATTAAGTTAATCAGATAAGAGCGAGGCGTTGCACATTGACGTGTATGTAAGTCGCGATAAATATGAAATTTTATGTGAATGGGAATATTTGCAGGAAAGGCTTTTGATTATGACTAAACGTTCTTTCACAGAGTAATTTTTTCAATATAACAATTAAATGACGCTTATATTTTTGCAAATACAGTAAGGTGAATAACTGATTCCACACACTTTAAATCAGAACAACTTTTTTATGAATGGACAAACACGACTTCAATTTCTCTGTAAGGCTAGAAGAATTAGTATAGTAAACGATGTGTAAATAATATGTTGATAAAATTCATTTGGACGGAATTGTGAAAAATAATAGTAAAAATTGATGTTTACAATTTTTTTAGCTGGGCCAATAACGAAAATTCAAAAGACGTGTCTGGTTAACTGGTATAAATTATATACGCCCTGAAAATTTAATTGAAATTAGTTAATTAGTTTGCGAATTATAAACGATCACAAGTGATAAAAGTTGCAATTTTTCAAGATTTTCAGCCTTTTTACCACTTTTGTTTATAATTCGTAAACCAATTAACCAATTTCAATGAAATTTTCAGAGCGTATATAATTTACACCAGTTGACAAAACACATTTTTTGAATTTTTGTTATTGGGCCAGTTAAAAGTTGTAAAAATCAATTTTTAGTATCGTTTTTCACAATTCCGACCAAATGCATTTTCCAACTTATTTATTAGACGTTATTGACTAAACTAATTCTTCTAGCCTTACAGAGAGATTGAAGTCGTTTGGTCCATTCATATAAAAGTTATTCTGATTTAAAGTGTGTGGACTCAGTTATGCTCCTTACTGTATATACAGTCCCTGCTCACTTTATTAGACTCACCTGTATAATTATGATATTTCTATACGATATTGTACTATACGATTTGAACTTTTTTGGGAAGCTAGAGCAATTAGTTTACTAAAGAATGTGAAAAGAAATTTTTTCAAAAATTGCAATTGATCGGAATTGTTGAAAAAATACTAAAAGTTGAATTTTTAACTTTTTTATTGGGCCTATATTGAAAATTTAAAAAATAAGTTTTGTAGATCTGTGTCAATTAAACATATTCTGAAAATTTCGTCAAAATCGGTCGACGTTGCAATGAGCTACAAACATTTAATGATGGTAAAAATTGCAGATTTTCACAATTTATTGCCGAAAATCTTGAAAATCTGCAATTTTTACCATCATTAAATGTTTGTAGCTTGTTGCAACGTCGACCGATTTTGACGAAATTTTCAGAATATGTTTAATTGACACAGATCTACAAAACTTATTTTTTAAATTTTCAATATAGGCCCACATAAAAAAGTTAAAAATTCAACTTTTAGTATTTTTTCAACAATTCCGATCAATTGCAATTTTTGAAAAAATTTCTTTTCACATTCTTTAGTAAACTAATTGCTCTAGCTTCCCAAAAAAGTTCAAATCGTATAGTACAATATCGTATAGAAATATCATAATTATACAGGTGAGTCTAATAAAGTGAGCAGGGACTGTACACCCCCGATCAAAAATATGCGGACACTTGTTCAATTCTCCTCCTGGAAGAAAAAATATCTTTAAGGCATTTAACCAAATTTCATGCGATTTGCTCTTTATACAGTGTTGGAGAATTTATCTGAACAATAATTTATTAGTAGACTGTGAATTTTATGCATTTATAACAAAAATTATTATTTACTGCATAATTACATATATTTACTGCATTTCTTTACACATTACTCAAGGGATTGGTTCCAAAATATGTAATCGATTTTTTATTTATATTTTTCTGAACAATGTACATTTTTTTAAACACTAAAACAAGAATACTTGTACTTCAAGACTATCTGTTTACATCTAGAAAAGACCTAGTTCCATATATTCAATAGTTCTAAAAAAATTCTTAAAAATCACTTTTTCATTAAAGTTACACATAAGCCTCCCTTAAAATACGTTTCAAAACATTTTCAATGGTACGTATACATTAACTATTAACTATTTCAAATTCTATTTTACACAGTTCTGTGAACAATAAATATCGTCTAATAATATAATTAAATGATACACAAATTTCAACTATATACAGGGTCATCCGTTTTTAAACGGACAAACGTAAACCAGCTTTATAGCTTTATAGAACCCCAAATGGAACAAGTTTTACCCCTGCCACTTTTTTTGTTTCGGCCTTGATTTCTAGAAAATTGCAAAAAACCATAATTTTTTTAGTTCACATAAACTTGAATATCTCGGGACTCCAGTGATGAATCTTGATGATTTTTCCTTTGTTTGGTTTAAAATAAATACGGGCATCTTTTTTGTTCACAAAATATTTTTGTATGACCTTCGGATCTTTGTTTTTTTGGCATAGGGCAAAATTGCAATTTTCTAGAAATCAGGACCGAAACAAAAAAAGTGGCAGGGGTAAAACTTGTTCCATTTGGGGTTCTTTATAGCTGGTTTACGTTTGTCCGTTTAAAAACGGATGACCCTGTATATATATATAAATGTCCACATACTTTTGAGCAGGGGTGTATGTGTATCACTTTATCGCTCTCAAAACTTGGCATTCGATGTGACACGTCTTCCCGACGTCCGATTGATCTAAAATTTTAGGTATCTCATTTTTTCCATCAAATGGAACCATTGCAGGCGTGTTCAAACTTCATAGTTGAAGAATAAGGTCCACCCTTATGTATACACGGTGTTCCGTCAAACTTGGCGAGTGCTGCAGCGGGACAAAAAATTGACAAACAAGATTCCCGGGCACGCACGAACCCGATACGCCTTGTTTTCCAGCTGTAGCCTGGTTTGCATAGTGACGATTTTGTTTTTATACGGAAACTGTGTACCGAATACTGGTCCATAGTGAGCGAAGCCCGTGCATTGTATTGCGTTGACGCACGGCATAGATGGTCTCTTTATTAGACGCAGACAATATACATAAAAGACAAGGGAATTATTGTTTTAACATTGTACTCTGACACGCTTTTATATAGGATTTTGTGAACTAGCGATTTACCTAAAAAATAAAAAAACCTCACAGTTTCAGTCAAAAGAGGATTTGCCACTGCTCGTGAAAAATTTAAAATACGATGCGTCTCAATTACGCGAGTCATCCCGAATTGATTAGAAATGAAATTTTAATCGCGCTATTCATTTCGTCGTATACCATAAATCGGCTTTGAATTCTTGATAACTAGACTGCGGATTTCTATGAAAAATAAAAATTGTTTGCCTTTCTTCTTCTAATAATTTTGATGCGCCCCTGAAAATGAACCCTGCTCTAAATTGTACCCACTCGTTTCTCCATAAATGAATGAAATCCGCAGTCTATTGACAACAAAATCCTCGACCGTGCCAAGATGAAAGAATCGCCGTTCTCGGCCGAGGTAGTTAACAGTTGATCCATCGTGGTCCGTGAACAAACCGGTGACGTAAATCAAAATAATGTGTTATCTTGATTCACGCTGGCGTTTCCGCAATTCTGACGCTCGTTACTCCGTTTCCGGTCGTTATGGTCGAATTTGAATCAAATCTCTCATCGAGACGCATAAACGTCACACCGCGTGGAATTGCGGTACGACTGTTTTTGTCCGCGCAACCTTGTTGAACCGGGTTTTCAAAACGATGCGTGTGTATTTACAGTGGTAAGTGGCGCTCAATGGTGTTCGATACGACCCTCGCCGTTACACACGCTGCTCTACATTCGATATCCGTCGTTCCGAGCCGTGGATGTTTGTGCGGTTTTTTTCCGCCGATGCGGATTTAGACGCGGACGTGTCGGACACGGCTCGGTTTCCACACCTCAATGCCGCTTTGCCGGCATCCTGAAGATACGAGTGCTTTCTCTCGATCCCGATTCACAGATTCCATTGGCTTTTAAGGGTCGTGTTCGGACGCTGTTACGCGAAATCTCTGCAAATGCTTCTAAATGCCGCGTTCGACGCCGCTCAATGCTCGCATCCGAAACAATAAACACCGTACCGTTAAAAATCACTTCGCTTTTCATGCTGTTCCACGGAAATATGAAAAGAGGAGTTTCCGTTCAATCTTCGTTTTTCTAAATGGGTCAATAAATTTCGGGCACGAAACGTATTGATGGCGAAAGGTTTATCTTTCAATCCTCCCAATCCACGATACTCGTATTTGTCTTTCTCGAACGTAAATACATACATATACCCTCTCCTGGAATTATTGGTCCGTTCATTTCGCGCACTGGTTACTCCGGTAGTAAATTTACACAAAATATTTGTGATTGGATGCGGATAAATACGAATATGTGAATGGAATTCTTGAAGCTTCATTGACTCATAGGAATAATAAAAATTCACAGCTCTAAAAATATTTCCTCGAATAGAGTCGAAACATGTCGCTTCACGAACGATCAGGAAGGAGGCTATAATCGGGTGAAGAATATTTATTCGGACTGGATCTAGACAATCTAGGTTCTCGCACTATGTACCTCCTTTTACACGAAACAACTCAGCCGTTTTGTAGAGGTTTATAACTCGGCACTGGAGGCAGGTGGAGAGATGTAATTTCGTATACTTGTTAAATGCTATCATGTCTCAATATTGACAAAACATTAATCTTCCAACATTAGTAGGTTCCGAGATATAGGACCTCAAAAATCGCTAAATTTGTCACTGACCGACTGACTGACAGATCATCAAAACCTTTTGGGTACTTCCCATTGACCTACAAGCTTGAAATTTGGTACATAGGTCCACCATAACAAACACTCAAAGGAATAATGATCAAAGTTTGAAATTTTACACCTTAAAGGGGTTGTATTGAAAAAAAATATTACGAAATAGGTACGTAGGATAGAACATAGCAGCATAATATACATCAGTATACGTTTTATTAGCTTCGAAGTCGCAACAAATACTGATGAAAAAAAACAATCGCTCTGACGTAAACAAAAGAAACTGCACCGAGCATCGTCTATAGCGGCGGGAGGCAAACGGATCCGAGCGTCGCTGGCAGAGTGTTAATCTTCGATACATTGAATTTGGATTTTGTCTTGCAGATTAGAAAAGGATTTTTTTCTTCGATACCTACTTGATAATTGATGAAAGTTCAACAAAAATTGATGAAATCTCAACAAAAACATCCTGTAAACAGGAGCCAAGTTCCTATGGCCGTAAAAAGTTGTGAGATCAAACAAAATACGGCCAAGTTCGTTAGCTTAGAAATAGCTCTTGCAATACTGAAAAAAGCGTTTGTAAAAATTAGTTTAAAAGAACCATAATGGCCATAAAAGGTGTTAGGTAGCGGCCAAGTTTGAATAATCTAGCCCTCCATGTAACTCTTTAAAAATTAAATAGCGTTCTTTTAACACATTACCGTCCGGTGATTATTGCATAATTTTGAAAAATCTATATGACACATGGCTAAACACTTTTTAATCGAAACTTCAATAGCAATAGCAATTTTTATTGTGAACTAAGACGTCACTCTCAATAACGTCATCTAACAGTTTCATTTAAGATTCCAATGTAAAAGAAAATTTCTATGCTTTCTTTTGGTACAGTACAATTACACTGTCCAACAAATTTCAACTTTTTTTATGTTCCCTAATTACTGTTAGGTCCTTCTTATAGAATTTTTTGCGCTGATTCCGAATCTGTTTTTAATTTTTTCCCCTATACGCACAGTTTTTGAGGAACATGGCTTTGAAAAAAAAACATATTTTTCGACTTTAAACAAATATTCTGATGTTATTATAAAAGATATTGAATTGTTCTTTACAGCAAAAGATTCTGTAGACTTTCCCGAATACACTGATATCCAATATTAATACATTATGATTATGATTGATATCGCTGTATTCGGGAAAGTCTACAGAATCTTTTGCTGCAAAGAACAATTCAATATCTTTTATAATAACATTACAATATTTGTTTAAAGTCGAAAAATATGTTTTTTTTTTCAAAGTCATGTTTCTCAAAAACTGTGCGTATAGGAAAAAAATTAAAAACAGATTCGGAATCAGCGCAAACAACTCTATACGAAGGACCCAACAGTAATTAGGGAACAAATTTGGTGTTGGACAGTGTTGTTGGAAATGCTATTAATAGGCTTCCGGTAAGTAAAGTGTTAAACTAATTTTTACAAAGGCTTTTTTCAGTATTGCAAGAGGTATCTCTACGCTAACGAACTTGGCCATATTTCGTTTGATCCTTACATACACGAATGCAATCAGTGTTGCTATCTAATATCCAGAGCAAACAGTACCGCAGATGGTCTAGGTCTGTTTCTCTGTCAACGGAGAGCCGGGGGTTGATGGATCTCTCTCCCAAAATTGAACGAATCGCATCAGAAATGCAAATTGATTGTCGGCCGCACAATAGCGTACGAGCCGATACGAGTCAGTAGGCCAGCGGGATTCGAGTGCGGTTTCGTAAGTTCCAAATAATAAATCGCTCGAAGGGGCAGCGACGGGCAGGAGCAACAGCAGGAACACGCGTCGAAAGGGGTTGGCAGAGTCGTCGGGGTAGTAGGCTTCTCGAGGCCGCAGTATTATTATTAAAGTCAGAGCTCGATTATACCGAATCCATTCGGGCACGGTGCACCGTCCAAGTATCAGGATTATTGTGCCCTCTCCCTAATTACCATCCTGAATATGAATGCAAATTGCCCTCCGGCGCCCCGTGTCGGTATATACATGTCACAGTTGCCGGCCGACGTCTCTTTGGGGTTGCTTATTAGCTCGGTTAGGGGATGAATCGCAGCCAAGGGAGGCTCTCGCGCGGAGACCGGCTGGGGGCCAGGGGTGCAAGAGGATCCTGGCGGGGTGTCGACTCTCTCGCCCCTTGCGAAAGAATCGCAAATAAGAGTCGTTCTGACGTTTGAGTGGCTCTCGATCGAGGCCCGGGATTTCGCCGCGCGGATATTTCCCTTCCGCGCACCCTTTTCCCCAACAGTCGGATTACGTTGTTCCAACCGAGCGAGTTCTGCTCGCAGTTTCGCCGGCGAAAACACTTTCAACAGCGCAGCAGCGCGGCGCGGCGTTGTCCGGGGTCGCTTGATTGCCGCCCTACATCTCCGCGGAATGGTCCGCCGGATTCGGGACCCATCATTTCGGTTTGACGCCCGCGTTTCACTCTATTATACCGCTCTATTTCTGGATGGATGAACTTTGTAATCTAAATTGAGGCGAAGCTGACAGCTGAGCTTCATGCCGGAACGACCGTGTGTCCGCGCCGCGGCAGATTTTACGAGTGCAACAACAGACAATGATGCGTCCGCTCTCGCCAGGGAAACGATCCCTCCTGCTGGCGGAAATAGCCGGATGAATTTTATTATTATAGTACTTACCGCGTACGCGCGTACAATAAGTTTATTGTTGTGCCGTGAGATCTCTAGGCAAGCATCCTCCCTCGTCAAGGACTTTAGCTAATTAAAAGGAAGATCGATATCTGTAAAACATTCACTCACTCTTGCTAACCGGACATCCTTGGCAAGTAGATATTCGATATTACAATCTTTAAAATACTGTGAATGTCCGACTAGTATAACATTTTTGAAATAAACAATTCCCGAAAGTAGTCTGACACTCCAGCAAAGACAAGATCTCTCGCACTGTCGAATCGAGCGTCTAGATTTTCAAGGACCGTAGAACGATCCCTCTCGAATTTTGGACTCTCGAGCGGCAACCCTCGACTCTCGAGTCTCGTGAACAGCGATACTGGAATTCTTTTCGGTTGGTCCAGCATGGAGGGAGCAGAAGCCACGGAAGCGAGCCGATCCGGAGCGTGGCATCGCGTTCTATCGTCGTAAAAATCCCAAGAATCGCCGGCCAGTGCCAGGGATCGTGGTTCTTCTCACGGAAGTGCGGTGATTTATCGCGGCGGAGGACGATCTTCCGTGTCGAAGGGCGCGTCGAGAGAACCGAATCACGGGATAAGCAGGGCTGAAAGAGGGTCTCTGAATATCTGGCCACCCTTTCCGACCGTAAATAGCCTATTCCGAATGGTAGATCCTCGATAAGTAGCGGCGGCGAGGGGTGGAAAAATCAAAAGGCGGCCCGGTTGTGCTCGCGCATCCTCCGTTGTTTAGGGGGAAGCTTCACGGAAAATGTCCTTGCCTCATATACGAGTGTTTTATTACCCACGGGGACCGGAGCTGGCATGGCGTACGCACGGGATTGGATAACGATCTCTCCACGCTCGCCGTACGAATCGGCTCGCTTTCAGATAGCGGCGGCTGCGACTCGCGTATCGGTTATGGAACATTGCCAAATTCGCCGCGGCCCCGATTCCAGGTCGGCCAACATCATGGAAACCGTTCTCGGAGCTCCCGCCTATTCCCCGTATACGGATTTTTCCGTTTTGCCCGGTAAACCGGCTACCTTCCCGACCAGCTCGGCGATTGTGCCAGAAAATTCGATTGTGTATAAACATTATGGAAACCGATCGATCGATCGCTGACCCAGATATATCGGCCCACCTGAATTACAGACAGCTCGCCGCGGACCCGAAGCTCGCGAGATCTCGTTTCAACTTTCGTTAACGACCTCGTAATCCAGGGAATTTCTAATTCCATCGGCGAGAAACCGTGGCGGAGCCGATTTTTCGACCTTTAACGACTCCATTTCTTCCGCTAATTAAATTCGCACGAACGTTCGCCGCGTAGTCGTCCGGCAACGTCGCGGTTCTCCCCTTCGAGGTATTTCAGTTTATTCCCTTAATGGATATCGTTCCCAACAATGTCTATTAAACGAACATCTTCATTCGGTTTTATTTGAGTTGTTATATATTGTTGGCTGATTGGCAGATCGAAAATGAGTAAGTCACGAGTGTACTCGTGTTTTAGAAACAAATATGTGCCGTCGTTTCGGGGCAGAAACGAGACACAAGCAGAATCGTACGCGCTTATAAATGGAGAAGACGCCGTGGCATCGCACAGTGAACTTTCCACATTTCTCCAGTGCTTGGCCACGGAATTCCGCGGCCGGTCCCAATTTATTCCGGCAATTTGGTGTTGCGTCGGACACCTTGCGGAACGGGGTCAGCGGTGTTGCGCTGATTTCGCAGATTCGCAGGGTGCAATTTAAATTACAGTGAGCGTGGCCCGCGACCATTTTCTCCGGTGGCCGATGTAAGCTTCCGCGGACCGATTCCCCCCGTCACGAGTACTCGTTTGAGCTGAATGTTCATTTCGGGCTGGTTATGGGGATGATTACTCTTCGTCGCTCGAAAAACGAGCCCGATGAACGGCGAGGTTTGCAAACAAACTAATTCGAATGCGCCGACTTCGGACCGGAGAACAGCGGGACGCGACGCGATGTGTCGGATAACCAAACACGCCGAACCTTTTAACTGGGTGAAACAGAGCGAACACCGAAAACCTGATTCCGAACGGAACGGGAGCACCAGGATTTCACGCGGCGAAACGACGAGTCGCACGTTCACTCGTCACTCCAATTACGACGCGCTCGGTGCAACGAGGGCGGATAGATGCACTGGGGTCGTCGGAAGGAAAATCTGCTACCCAGATTGACCCTTCCAATCTTATCGCGATCATCTTGCGACCAGATTGTAGATCCTGATGCTATTGGAAATTTTTGTGAGTCGCTTTCATTCTTTGTGACGAATGGTGCACAATGGTGCACACGAACTTAAAAATGTAAAATCTCTACTCGAACGATTACCAAAAAACTTTGCTTGGCATTTAATCGGAGTTTCAGTAATGTGCACAGATTTCTCTTTACTTTAATAATGTAATAAAAAAAAAGTGGATATGCTGGCTTTTATTACTGGACATAAATACGTAATGAGAGATACGAGCCAGGCACATTATTTTTATCAATGTTCATTCGTAAAGGTATACGTTTTTGACTGTAATTTAATCCTTGGTAGTCGAGGGGTGACACGGAGTCCCCACCAACAATTATTCATAATATTATATTACATAATTAACAATATTGATTAGATTATTAAATTTGTTGGTATCTGATCAATTACTAAACATTTCAGTATTTCATATTATTATATCAGTTGCATATTCATTACATGAAAACAATCCTAAAATCTATAATCGTAAAATGAATACAATGGAATTATTCTAGGTCGAAAGGGATGTCTAATTAACGTTAATAGAGGACGTAAATTTTAGTATAACTATTTTTAACAAAGTTTAATCGTACATACAAATCTGATGTGTCCATTAAGTTATGTCACCATTTTTTAGGCATTTACCGTAGTGTAATTAAAAAATGTTTTAGACAAAAGTTTCTCAGTACATAGTTGGTGAGCTACATGTTCGCATATTCTTAAATCTAAAGAAATGCTTTTTACGTAAGAAAGTAAAGGTCACCTTGACTTTTTTAAATGACACCACATGCTTTGGACACCATGGAATTGTTTCTGACGTCGAGACGAATTTAACAGTGTATTACACTATGTCCTTGAAATGACTTCAAACTTAAAAATTTTGTGCAAACGTAATTTTAATGAATAATTCTTTTTTACAATATAAATCAAGTTACATCAGATGTTCGAACTGCGATCCATCTTCTACGATACAGAGCTTCGCTCTTTTTATTAGACTTTTCGTTGTCGCCATAATTAGGGCGTCTCGGTTTATGTTATTACATGCAGTTGTTACGCGATTTCGAAGTTCTTGAACATTATTGATTGCTGTATCGTATACAACAGATTGCAGATATCTCCAAAGATAAAAATCCAACGGAGACAGATCTGGAGAACGCCGTGGCCAACGAATTGGACCATACGTTCCTATCCAACGATTTCTAAGCTAAAAAACAATACAAAAAAAAATAATACAAAAGTCTAATAGAAAATGCGGAGCTCTGTATCGTAGAAGATGGATTGCAGTTCGAACATCTGATATAACTTGATTTATATTGTAAGAAATAATTTTTCATTAAAATTACGTCTGCACAAAATTTTTAAGTTTGAAGTCATTTCAAGGTGATGGTATAGTACAGGGGTCGGCAACCTGCGGCTCGCGAGCCACATGCGGCTCTTTGGATGTTTTTTCTTATGAATAAATAGATTAGTTCTTTTTTATCAAATAACTTTATTTGTGCGAGTACTATTTATTGTTAGCAAGAAAATATTTTGTAGCTCTTTAAAAACTTTGAAATTTTGTAAATTGTAATTTTTGACTCTTCCGACTCAAAAGGTTGCCGACCCCTGGTATAGTACACTGTTAAATTCCTCTCGACGTCAGAAACAATCCTATGGTGTCCAAAGTATGTGGTGCCATTTAAAAAAGTCAAGATGACCTTTACTTTTTTACGTAAAAAGCATTTTTTCAGATTTAAGAATATGTGACCATGTAGCTCACCAAGTACTGAGAAACTTTTGTCTAAAACATTTTTTAATTGCACTACTGGAAATGCCTAAAAAATGGCGACTTAAATAAACTTTGTTAAAAATAGTTATACTAAAATTTACGTCCTCTATTAACGTTAATTAGACATCCCTTTCGACCTAGAATAATTCCATTGTATTCATTTTACGATTATAGATTTTAGGATTGTTTTCATGTAATGAATATGCAACTGATATAATAATATGAAATACTGAAATGTTTAGTAATTGATCAGATACCAACAAATTTAATAATCTAATCAATATTGTTAATTATGTAATATAATATTATGAATAATTGTTAGTGGTGACTCCGAGTCACCCCTCGACTACCAAGGATTAAATTACAGTCAAAAACGTATACCTTTACGAATGAACATTGATAACAATAATGTGCCTGGCTCGTATCTCTCATTACGTATTTATGTCCAGTAATAAAAGCCAGCATATCCACTTTTTTTTATTACATTATTAAAGTAAAGAGAAATCTGTGCACATTATTGAAGCTCCGATTAAATGCCAAGCAAAGTTTTTTGATAATCGTTCGAGTAGAGATTTTACATTTTCAAGTTCGAGCGAAAGGAACGCCGCAATTACCTTAATTGTACGGAAATTTTTTGCCACGAAATAATGGGAAATGTGATTTCACATGCATCGAGAGTAATTCCATTCTTAGCTACGATAGAAAGTTGAAAACTGCGCATGGCTTCGCGGATTAAAGAGATGTTATCGACACAACAAAGTTGCTCGTACCTGAAGCACGATTCCCAGATGAGATGCGAAGTACAACAGTGGGAACTGATCGGTAGATTATGCTAACCTTTGTAAATTTACTTTTTCCGACTATACAATTTCATTTCCTATACTGATAGTTTCAGTTTCGTGTTTACTCATTCGTGTACGCTATAAATTCGTCAAGTTAATTACTACGATATAAGTCAAGTTGAACTTCATGCCACTATCGGACACGGTATCGACCCCGTCGAACCGGAAGCAAACTTGGTTTTGGTAAATAAGGCTGACCTTGAACTTCCAAATCATGGCGAACACATTGGAGGATTCAAAGCTGGCGATACAAGACAACTCCAGAAGGTTAGAACGATTTAGGGGATTTCGGGATGGTTTACAGAGGATTCCTAGATTTCCAGAAGTTCGACGGGTTCTCCTAGGTATCAAGAAGTTGGGACGGTTCCTTGTTCCCAGAAACTTGGCAGGTTTCCTGAGGTTTGGGGGTTCTAGGGTTTAAGAAAGTTGGAAGGTTCCCGGGGTTTGAGTAATTCCGCAGGTCTCGCGAGGTGCGAAAGATCAGAGGATCTCTAGGAAAGTTACCGACGTTTTGTGTATCACAGTTCAAGTCCAGCAACAGCTATTTAAACTTAGCCGGCACCTCTGTCTAATTGAACACGCCTAAGCTGACGCTTAATCGCCGCAAAGCTTTCGGATACATTTTCCGACACACTAATGCCGCGTACCCTATCTGCAACGATCTTCGCGATCACTTTAGAGCGTGTCCGGATCTTCTGGTGGGAAGCTTTAATTTTGAATCTCAGAATTGGTTTAATTTTGTCTGTGCACTAAGGCAACCGCTACCTTTGGACAAGTTAGCAATGTTTTCGGACCCCCTTATACGTCACGGCTTGTAACTAAAAAATTTTATTAATGCTTTCAAGCATCCAAAGGGTGGACAAATGTCTGAACAAAGACGTGCCATTGTACCGTGTCTCGTTGTCTAGAAAATGAACCTTGAACTCGACAAAAAGGTGCCCCTCAGACTCCAGGACCCCAAAAGCTTCCCCAGCTCTCGAGCAACGATGTCCTCGTTTAGGCTAAGCGCCCGGGTGTCGCATGGATCGAGGACCGTGTCGAATCCGTGTACGAACGCGGCCGATGTTCATCGATCCGCGATCCGTGTCCGATTCGCGGAACGAATGAATAAAGTTGTCCCGCGTTACGTGAATCCCGGTTGCAGATACAAGCCGCGGAGACATGTCATCGGCGCTGAACTATGTATTGCGGAGCTGAGAGTGTGCCTGCAAAAAAAAAAGGGACACCCAGAGGGGATTGGGACGGCAGACGCACGACACTCGGGTTAAGGGACAGGGATTGGAGCTGCATAGGCGGCGCTGTAACTGGATTGAAATCGCGAAAGATCAAAGAACTGGCTGGCATACGAAATGGTGAATGACGGTGGCGGTGCTGCGCCTGGCTGATAGGCCCAATCAGGACATGGACAGATAACCGGATTCCCTCGGTGGATGTACACCGGTGTGAGTGTGTTGCGCGCGTGTATGTGCGTGCGCATATCTCATTGGACGATCCATCGGATACGCGTAACGCATATTGTGCTCTGATTTAGGTCCGCCATATGTACGGCTCCACGGACAGCTGGTTATTTGTCTTTTCTGCGAGAGAGCCGGCGCAACGTGGCGCTCTCGCATTGTTAGCCCGACGCAAAGAGTATTAATTGCTTCTCGTTGGTCGCCCGCTCCGAACCCTGTACCCCGAATTTGTTTCAATTAGCTTGATTTACCATCATTCCGCCGATACTATCTGTTAACGTTGTCGCAATCATTGCACCGCGGAACCGGCCCGCACACCGGCGGCGCAACCTCTCGCGGTACACTGATCCAGTTCGATAGCCGTTCGGCCTCGTTTGTCATTTCTTTCTCTGTGCCGACTGATGGCTATTTGCTCTAGTCTGGCTTGAAAAAAAAAACACACACAGCATCGCATCGGCCGTGATAGCCAACCACGATCACCTAAATCGGGATTCTCGATAGAGCTTTTTGACGCGGCTCGATTTATGAAGCACAAGACACCCGTGAACCGTAACGAAAACTTGTTTTCCGTCGGGTTTGTAAAAGACAGGACAGAGGAGACGTTTCGTTCGTTGAGTGGAAAGATTCCTGCAGGTGGAAAAATAGTTCAGAAACGTTCTGTACGTTTTTCTCGATAAGGTGAAGTGCCCTAAGTCTGGACAGTCCAAAAGTGATACCTAAATCTGGACAATTGAATTTTCATAGTAAAATCAGTAATTAAGAGATTAAATAATTATATTATATGTATATTCTGAGGCCTTAGCTACAAGTAGGTGTGAATATTATTTCATTAAGACATCAATTGAAATTTAAAAATGAATTCAAAGTTCATCTGAAAACAGTATACAAAATAGTCTATTTACATGCGAATCATGTGCATTTATAGTTCGAACTTTTGTTAGAAAAAAAGATATAATTTAAGCCCTCAGACAAAAAATAATTATCACGCATAATAATATTGATATTTTAAAATAAATTGGCAATCAAACTTAACGTAAATAATAATTATTAATCCAAATATTAGATGTCCAAGATTAGGACTGTTTTCAAATATAAATACTCCATACTGGGACGCGATGACAGTAGCTGTCCCACTCTAAGCTTATACGCAATGTGTTTACGCCTGAAGCCGGACACGTGTTTGTGAATAAAATCAACGCATTGTTTGCAAATTATTTAACTACATGTACGTATAATTAGTCTTCTATTAGCTTGAATAACGTATGTAGAAAATGTATTCCGGTTGTGACGTTAATAATACTTTATGTTTACATCTTAAATCTATCAGTATTACTACTTAACCTTAAAAGTTGTATTATGACAAGTTTTATTAAAATAGTAAATGAAAATAAATATATATTTGGTTAAATAATACAATACTTGTCTATGATAAGAATACTACATATTACGCAAAACATCTTCTATTCGTCATGCGCAACAGCGCCACCAACCAACGTTTTAGGTTATGTTCGCTCGATCAACTCGTAAATTGAATTTGTCCCGATATAGGCTTTACTTCTGTCCAGGTACTAGCTTAGATTGGATTTAATATGTCCAACTATAGGTTTGAATTATTCTTGTTAATACAATTAAGATATTAACCTAAACAATGATTTTTTAATTTTAAATTACTTTACAAACTCTGAACTGTATGTTAAAACTCTTAAGAAATTGTTTTTGTTTATTTAAAGTGATAAAATTTAAAATAGAAAAACACGCTGTCCAGGCATAGGGCACTTCACCTTATACAAGTTTTTTCCTGCAAATTTATTTATTTATTTACAGATGGTTTAAACGTGCTCGCTTTGACAGCGAGGTCATTAGCGACCATGTGATTTACACTTGGTTACAACATATTAGACATGTACAACAATAAAAGAATAACACAATGGATTTAAAGAATAAGAGGAGGACGTTCCCGATGAAAATTGTTATTAAACATTGCACCGTTTACAGGGTGAGTCACCTAACGTTATCACAACAGATATCTTTGTTATTTTCAAAGGATACATTAAATATCTCGAGGACAAAGTTAACTGGAGTTCATACGACACCAACAAAAATTTTTGTTTAGAGACATCAAGGTCACCTTCATTTTTTAAAATGGAACCACCCTTTTTTAAACATCTACAATAATAGTCCCTTTTATTACGAGTTCAGTGACTGCAATTGCTCAAGGTCATTCAAGGTCACGGACAAAAAACACGTCTTTGAAAACAATAAAGGTATTTGAGGTGATAACGTTAGGTGACTGACCCTGTATAATGACGAGGTTTAGCATTGATTCGTACGTATAAACGAGATTCTACCGCGTACCGTGTACGCAGCTGAATTATCTAGAAGAGTAAAGGGAATCGCACAGAAATCTAGAATTGCATTCGATACACTCGTCCCTGCGAGCGTCGACATTTACGACAGCGCAGCGTTGGCCGGGCACGCATAGCCGAGCGTAACACAACATTGTTAAAAATTTATGAATGGGAACAATGCAGTTATCGAACCTATTCAAGCAATCGTTGTTTGACGGGCGCGAGGTAACAGAAAATGGCAGCGTGCGTATCCCTGAATATTACATGAAACATCAGTTCCTGGAACAGACGTACACTGCACGCCTCGGACACATCCACCCGCTATTTTCCCGCGCGGTAATGCCCTTAATAATTCCGCCGGACGTTTCCAAGTTCGCTCCAAGCCAGAAATTCGCTGTTCTGTTTCTCCGGTATATTTTTTTTTTCAAATCGGTCGTTCGAACGTTATAAGCCAAGGCTGCCGGGTAATTGCAGCCCCGGTGTACAAACCGTCGAGCCTGAACTCCGGTTGTATTATCGCAGTCGCATTTCTCTGATTGAAGAGCGTATTTTTTTCCCTTCTCTCTCCCTCTGTCTCTCTCTTTTCCCCTTCTCCGCCGAAGTGCCTGGCGTGTGTCACACGACTGGGAATGATAGAAACAGGGGGGCGACAGGAGAAGAGGAGAGATGGCGGCGCACAGAGACAGACGGCCGAGACGAAAAGAGACGGCGTACGTTGAACGAAAACCGGATATATGACGTGCATCGTTAATGCGGAAATATCGCGGAGCAGGCCTGTCACGAGAGCCCATATTCACATTTGCCGTGAATGCGGGACTTTAAATGCACCGTAATTTCGCGTACGATAAGCCGCGCGCAAAGTATGCGTGCGACACACGCGATCCGACCCGAGCGAAACCGAGCGGTGGACACGGAGAAGAGTATCCTCTCAGCTTCGGATTTTCATCGAAGAAGTCGGTCGAGAACGCCCGATAAGCGAGGAGCTTCTACTAGAAAACTCTTCTGATTGTGCAGCGCACTTATCTGCTCGGCTTAAAAATAATTTCTAGAGAAAGATCCTTCTATATTTTTTGTATTCTACCATTTGCTGTGTCTGGTCGATTCGACCGGTTGCGTTTTATTCAGAACGTCATATTTGCTCTTTGCGAACTTTTCCTGTTAGACGCGAATTAGAAGACGGGCTAGTATTGACAAACGATGATGGATTCAGCGCGCCGCGAAATGAGTTAACGAGTCGGTATTGGGGATTACTTTCCACGGTGTTATATGCAGATTTTTATTCGCGGTAATTGGAAATGGATATCGATGGACCGTTGCCGTATGTCGTATATTTTCTCACCTCCGGCAATATGGTCATGAAAATATGTATAGGTTCCGGTGGAAATGCAAGCGAGCTGTTCGCGCGGACGTCAATCGGAAATGTAATATGAAATTGTTAGGTATGAGACCTTGTTTTTAGGGAATACGCTTCATATTATTATACCTGAATTAATGATCAATCGGAATAGAAACCGCGACTGTGTTTGTTACTTCTCCATTTCATTTTATACAAATCGGCGGTCGGGAGATAATGAGATCCGTGATAAAAATATCACCGCATTATTATTATTAATAATCACACCTCTCGCGACATTTAAAATTGGTATTTTCCATTGACGATATATTTTTGACGCAATATCTGTAAATACGAAAGATAATGGAAGCTTTTGAAAATTCCTTCGTGTGCTGATTATAATTTACATTTCATTTCGCCGCTTAAATATCGACCAGCCTTCAAATCAAACTTGGCTTGAATAAATTCCTTAATTATTAGTGAAAGAATTTCGTTTGATTTATGAATGTTTAATCGTGATATCGTAATATTGTCATTTCATGCCGTTTAATTTATACCGTTCATCCACAGGTCGAAATTATATGCGTACCAATTTATTTTTGATTCTGCAAAATCCAATGTCCGTCATATTAAAGTGCAGTGATCGTCTGTACGATCAATTCGGCGATTGATAATCCACGCTAGCACTTAATACAGACGCATGATTGAAGAAACAAACAGCTGTTACAAAGTTAGCATCTACAGCAGAATGTGCGATTAAAACAAAACATCAAGCTTTCAAGGTTTACTCCAAGGGAAAATCGCATTAAACAGAAAGGGAAATGTGCCTAGTATCCCTATTAAGCGGCGTTCATACATAAATATGACGGGAAAGTGTCCCATCTGTAGTAAAGCTCATTGATTAGTAATGAAGGCGAGAATGAGGGAGAAGAGGGAGAGAAAGGGATGTTCGATGGATGTTCCGGCACTCTATTTTCGGCGCAATTACGACGGAAGAGTCTCGAGGGCCAGTTTCAAAGACAGGGCAAAAACTATTACGCATGACCATTCCGGGACGCGCCTTTTCGACGGTCCCACAGGAGCATGTAGAAATGGCTTTTTGGGGGTTGGTTAGGAACGCGGCGGGCAAGAGGTCGTCGATCACGATAAAGGGCAGGGGCGCACAAAGGGCGAGGCTCGCGCGAGGCTGCGAAGATCCCCAGGATAAGCGCCCCATGGCGCCGTTATTGCATCTCCGACGGATTTTTCTCTCTCTCTGTCTTGTTTGATCCTTCTCTCCCTTTCGTTCTCACCCTCTCTGTTCCTCCTGTCACCCGGACATATGCAAGGGGACGTTGTCTATTGAATTTTCATGACGTATACGTGCCACCGAAGTGACTCAATTCCGAGGTCTGGAAAGTCGTTGCCACTATCACCGCCATATTTAGTTTGAGAAGCAGGAGATCGAACATTCTGATCGACATGTTTGCCGGTTTTATCGACGGTCTTGTCTATTCTCCGTGCATACGCGATAGCTTCCTTCCTGTTCGCGATCCTGAACGCGATTTCACTTCCTTCGATGCATCCTTACCGAAATTATCACGATCTAATATGAATTGGCATCTTACACTAGAACATTAACGCTATTGCAGGAAATTTTATAGGGCACCCTAGAGGCAGACATCGCTTAGAAATCATCGTCGCATGAATTACTTCTCTTATATATTAAGTTCCACGTTCGTAAGATCGATGATTAAAGCCATTCGAATTGTAAAAATGATCCCCGTCCCACGGAGACTATTGAGTCATACGGGACACGACACGACACGTTAGCGACGCTATGCAGACGAGGGCTACCAGTTGTCAGAGCTGACATGTATCATTCGTTTTGCTGCTTCTTACCCTTCTGGGCGGAGCTGGTGTTACAGGAATGACGTGATGAAAATGGATCGTTACGAGAGGGACCTTAAATCTGGACACCTGGCCCGTCCTGCCGCGTCAGGGTATAAGATCCTACCCCTGGGTACTCGTTGATCCCTTTCGCTAATCGTCTCGCGAACGTTTCTCTTGACCTACTCTACCATACACATCAATACGATGCAAACTTCCAGATCCGAACTTCTCCGGCAATGAAAACCCAGCTGAGTGTCGCATCGATTACACTCGCAGGAAGTTTACGCTTTACTTACACTGAGAAAAAGAAGTAGTTACTTCAATAACACGCGTGTTATTATAATTTTTTACTTCGATGAATATCAATGTATTCTTTTCAATAGTATGAAATTTAGAAGCAAATCGTGATGTATTTGAATTGTCTATCATGAAATGATCGAAAATATTATTTGATTCAATACCGTATATTATTATTCGTATATTTCTTTTTTTCCTTCAATCAGATATGTTGTTAAAAAAATTTGGGAATTGATTTGAGGCCATATCTTATTTTTTTGAAAACATTGATGGTCAAGCTATTGGCTTATATGATTCGCGGAAATGAGTTTTGCTATTGAAATTCAATAGTATTAAATATTAAAATAAGTTGATATGATATTGGCACTATTCAATAGTACATCTTATTGAATCAACATATATTTTTTTTGTTTCGACAGGATTTTTTTCTCAGTGTACTCTACCATACACTTCAATACGATGCAAACTTCGAGATCCGAACTTCTCCGGCAATGAAAACCCACCTGAGTGTCGCATCGATTACTCTCGCAAGAAGTTCACGCTTTACTTACCGGCAAATTTTTAATGGTATTTTAGCTATGCAAGATCTACAGTTGAGAATTCCTCAATAAATAACAGTGACTTGGTTTATATTAATCTAACTTTATACAGGTCTATCTTATATCACACATTCGGTTTGTATCTTCTCTCACTCTTTCTTTTTGACTCACTCATTCCTACCCTGACCTACTCTGTTTTTATCCTAATTATTACTAACCTAATTATTGCATTCTTTCCTATTCCCTAACGTTTGTTTCAGTTCGGTATATTCTTTGGTATATTTATGCTCTCTTTTCTCCCTTTTTCCACAACTTCTCCAACCACTCTTCGACAATAAATCTTTAAATGTTTTCGGCGCTACGGTTCGATCTTTTGTTAAGAACAAAGCAATTTTGCTAATTTAGTCAAACATAATCAACGTTTCGATCCTAGTTTGGATCTTTTTCAAGATTAATTTGAATTGCGTCTGTAAAATAAATGTTATTGTTGCGGAGGCTTCGGCGTGGTCTTGCCGGAGAACACATTATAATAATAAACAGGGAAAACTATAACTTTATTAATTCAACAACAAAGAAGTACAATGGTTGATGCGTGCTCTTGTCTCAATGACTCAAGAGGATCTGATTGTCTCTCTTCTTCTTATCAACAACCTCGTTGTTCGAATACCGCAATATCGATCTGACAGGCGACTTCACTCGATCTCTGCGATATCTTCAGATTATATCAGGGGAAGGCAACTTCATCTCGTAACATTACTCCCCCCCTTCGAAGAAAGCGGGCGTCCCGTCCGCGACTAGGTTCACCTCTGTAGACGTTCCAATTTTCACGCTTCTGATTAACCAGCATCTTCAGTACGTAGCCGTTAACCTTCTCACATCAGAATGACAGCTCCCTGACATGTCAACCACTGTCTGAAAAATCAATAATCGAAAACATATGTGATTTACCCTGGTGGCCTCAATCAGACAGTAAACGTCCCGACATTTGTCCTTTGTCTCAGGGGAAAACCACCCAAAAACCCTGAGCAGGACGTTGATAGGAGGAATTTTAATTCTTTAATGAGGCTACTCCGTCCACTCCTCGCCATTCCTCTTGACTCTTGCGTCTTGAATACTTCTTTCTTGATGTCTTCCCGGGTACCAGAACAAAGTTACCCTCGTCTTCTTTTGATGAAGCGTTCTCTTTTTAGGCGAAAAGTGTCGAAGTTTCTTTCCTTTGCCTCATACATTCAAGCATTGTAACATGCGAGTCTATTCAGAAGAACAATCTTTGGCTTCGCTTTAGGTGAGCGAATTATACGAAAAATTAATTCATTTAACCGCTCCTTTACTATATACGGTCCTTCCCAGTCAGATTGAAGCTTCGGACACTGGCCTCTTGTACGCCGTGGATTGAATAACCAGACTTTGTCACCCGTTTTAAATGAAACTGGATTCGTGTGGACATCATACCAAGACTTCATTTTGTCACTACTAATCTTCATCCGTTGACGCACAAAATCATGGATTTCCAAGATTTTAGCCCTCGTTTCTTCAATGTAAGCTCCTTCCTCCTTCTTCTCAGAAGCGCAGTTACTTCCTCTCAGGAGATCCAAAGGAAGTCGTAATTCTTGACCCATGAGAACCATTGTCGGAGAACACATTATAATAATAAACAGGGAAAACTATAACTTTATTAATTCAACAACAAAGAAGTACAATGGTTGATGCGTGCTCTTGTCTCAATGACTCAAGAGGATCTGATCGTCTCTCTTCTTCTTATCAACAACCTCGTTGTTCGGATACCGCAATATCGATCTGACAGGCGACTTCACTCGATCTCTGCGATATCTTCAGATTATATCAGGGGAAGGTAACTTCATCTCGTAACATTATAATAATGTTGAAAAACAGAAATTATTGAGTGAATTATTATTATTGAGTGATTGAATGTAAACAAATATTGTTCATAAAGACACACTCACTTGCTTTGGGGAACAAAATATATGATAAATGTGCGACACGTGTGTTGCACGCGTCGAACATGCTTGTTGTCAAGATACTGATGTACGTACATATTTGAACTCGATCTAGTTTATATCAAGCGATACAAGGCGGTAAATTTGAAAAGTCATACGTTCTTAAATCCACTCTTACGGATATACCTTGATGGTAAATCGTTATTGACATTCTACTTTTGTTGGAATCAATTACATACATTTGTATGTGAGAAAGTAATCGTGACAAAAGTAAGGTTTATTGGAAAAATAAAAACTCTTCGACATTTCTATCTTTCCGCCCGCTCACTACATCCTCGATCCTGATCTTTTCTCCCATTACCCTGCATTCTCTTGTTAAATGTTCTAGGATTCCATGCTTGTTCCCACAAAGGTCGCATCCTCTCGCCTCGTCTTCCAGCCAGTATTTGCTCCAATTTTCTGTATTTCCGCGTCTTACCCGTGCTATGTTCCGCAATAAATTGTTTATAAGCGATATCAATATCGTTAATAATTTAACAAATTTTTATAATCAGTGTAACATCTTATGAAATTCTTATTTTTATTAGTTCAGTTATTAAAAAGCCTATTAATAAGCTTCCGATAGGTAAAGTCTTAAGATGTGTGTTGGAACTTCTTTCAATTATAAGTTATAGACCGACAACAAACTAGGGAAATTAGTTTGCGAAATCTGTGAAATCTGTTGACTATTGTCTATTGACCCTCAAGTTTTATTTTAATACTGGAAAAACCGTGTTAAATTGACTCTACAAGCTGCTTTCGAGAGTACTGAAAAGGAATGAAAGAGCATGAATTGCTGTTTAGGAATTGCACAAGCGTACGCGTGAGTCACCGAGTTCAATGCCTTCGATCGAAGTAATTAGAAAATGTTTGCGACTCGAGCCGCCCACACATAAGCTGCAATTTCATATCCCGTGTTCCTTAACCATCTTGTCGATAAGTCCACTACTTTTCGTTTTGCTTCACGGTAATCACTGGTCGTCGAGACTTACCAGGTTTGAGATCCGCACAGGTCGCGGCGTGCTACGCGCTCCGAAGTGATTTTTCAAACGACACGACGATAAGCATGTTTCTCCGTTTCGTTCTCTCGCGGCGATTGGTCCGTAATACGCTTGCGAAAATAAAAGCGTAAATATAAGACGCGACTCCACTTATCGGGTATCGTTCGAAGCTTCTAAGTGAAATATCATACTTGTTAACAGGCTCCTGCCTGAAGATCATGTGCTGTTAAATTCTCTCATCTTAGCGATCGCTTGTTAACGATGATTACTTATTTACCCGTTTACCGGCTGGGATTTTATAGACACTAAATTTCGCGAGATATATGAGCCGTTTATTTTGAAGGTGGCCTAAGTCTATTTTCGAGAAAAAAATCAAGCTAGGTAATTTTAGGTAATTTCTACGTTATCTTTTCATTCTGAAGCAAATTGTAACTAATATATTTAAAATCGCAAAGATTTTGTAAAAAGGAAATTAGCTGGTTAATAGAATGATACAAATTTTTATTTTGAAAGTGGCCCAAGTCCATTTGTCAGTTGTCTGATAGACCGCAAATTCTTAGTATCAGGACTTTCGTTTTTACCGAATGACAGAGATTTTAGCGTCGTAGAAATGTCATTGAAGGAAAATAATTTACTGTTTGTCCCCAAGATTATTATAATGTTAGCAAGAAGTGCCGGAATGGTAATAATTTTATTTTAAATGAAATGATTGAAGAGGGTTTCATATCAACAAGATTTTTGGAGGCTGCAATTTTTAAAACGGTAAGGAATTCAAACGGAGGAACAATAAATTAGTTAAAAATATGTTGGATGCGTTTTTTGAGAGATGAACGATATAAAGTTTTCTGCAAGATATCAATGGATGAGAATGCAGAGTTCAAAATATTGAATTTATTACCACGTCGGGGTAGACCAAGAAAATTCGAAAATATTGTAATGACACTACTTTATAAAAATATAAAACAAATTACAACAGCGAAATAAACCGAAATGTACAAGGATATAATGGACTTACTACGACATGTACCATGACTTCTCCAAATCCTTCACGAATACACAAAATGTAAACGAGGAGAAAATTGTTATGTAATTTATATAGTTAGAAGATTTCCTGAATTGCATAAATGGTGCTTTTCAAGTTTCGTAATGAAATATAAAATAAATTGAATATTGTTTTTTTCAATACGAAGTTTTTAAAATTATATCGAATGGACTTGAGCTGTTTCAAATTTTATGACAGATCAAGTTGTTAATTTTGAAAGTGGCTTAAGCCCAGTCTTGGTAAGAAGACACATATTATTCACTTAACAATCGCTATTATTTTAATAGGAATTGTAAATCTAACTCTTTTAGATACACTTCAGGAGTGTGATCCATTGGTATCCTACACATATATTTTTAATTTCATAGAAACGCAAACTCTTAAATATCTCAATGTAAACTTAAATGGACTTAGGCCACCTTCAAAATAAACGGCTCCTATCATCTCACTAGTTCGGCTTTGCATATCTGTAGTCATCAAAACATAAAGCTTGTTATTAGTCAAAAGAATGTTAAATGAGGAAATATTTTTAAATAACTTTTAAATTCTGTAATCATACTTAGCTCTTCGCTACAAGATTTCGTTTCACTCGCTAGGAGCGTTCGCAAAGGTTTGAATAACTCATTTTTGATATAAGTACACAAAATCCGCAGTCTAGTTGTAAATCGGAAAAAATCGGAGATCTGTAAAATCGTTTCGGTGGTGCACCGTATCGTCCCGTTGATGCAATATCCAGGCCGAAAGAGGTTGAGTGGCTTTGATGCGAGGGAAATTTCGAAACCGGTCGAATCGGTCAGACACGAACGCGGTGTTGCGGGTACGTGCTCTACGAAGACGAAGAACGGATAAGAGAGGGGGAAAAAATAAAGGAAGATATTTCACAAAGGAGCCCGGAGCCGCGCCACGGCCGCAATACACTTACGAGATGAGAGATAAGGGATTGGTTTCGGCTTAACTGCGTTTTCCGCCTTAATCCATTAGCGCTCACGAAACGGTTTTCTCCGCTTCGACTCGATCACGCGAACCCACCGATATGCGGTCTGACGATGCCGCGGACCCGTCCCGGGGCTTTCAATAGAACCGGAAATTCTCAATGGTACTCGCCACCTGCGAATCCGAGTCCCCTTTAGCTGTCATTAGTGCCGTCGTTGGTAATAATCGCCATTTGCTTCGGGAATTATTCGAACCTTTGTTGCAATATGTAACAAGCGAGACGTCTCTGGTTAGGACCTCCGTTCGAATCTACTAGGTTCGATAGGGACCGAACCATATTCGTGACGAACAGTTCCAATAAAATCTGTGAAGTGTTAACTTAAACAATATTTGAGAGAAAATTAAACATTTCTTTCGACCTAGAATAATTCCATTGTATATGATTTTTTTTATTTTATGGATATGAAATTGATATAGGGTAAGGTTGCTCAAGTCGTACCCCTTAAGAAAAAAACTGTATAAAACTTAGGATTTATCGAATAAATCGAAATTAAATGTGTTATTCAAAACTTGTGTTAATATTGTTGTTATTTATTGTAACGAAATTAGAGAATCTATATGCTTTCACGTAAAATAAACTAAATCTTTAAAAACTTACATCGGTACGACTAAAGGAACCGGTTTCCTAAGTCGTACCACTTATAGCCTAAGTCGTACCTAAAAATTTAATTAAGCAACAATAATAATTAAAACATATTTTTCATTAATCTGTTTACATGACACGTAGGTATTCAGTTAGTACAAACATCACATACAAATTTTTTGTTCTTTTATCAACTTCAGCGCATACATCGTGCACCCATGATTTGCATTTCAACATTGAATCATGCTTTCCTCCCGATCTTCTCCACAAATAGAACAAAACCAATCGCTTTTCTTCGTTTTAATTTTTAATGCCAATTCCTTTTTATTAATTGCGGCGTTTCTTTTATTTTTCGCATTTTTTATGTTTTCTTTATTTGAATGTAAATATATAACTGAATAAAATTAATACTATTTCGTTTCGACCAAACGATTATGTAAATTCTACTGAATTTATATTTAATAAGGAACATAATTTTATCAATAATTTACTTGAAAGATTAACTACCAAACATACGCAGAAAATTATACGAAAATTGAAATAAACTTACTTGATGACAGGATTTATAATTAGGCTGGTTTATGACACACAATAATACGTAAAGCAACTTGGTTGACTCAGATGTATATTTGGTTGCCGTTGTATGTGCTGTTGTCGCCGTAGTTCGTTCAAAATTCAAGTGGTGCGACTTAAGCACTGGTACGGCTTGAGCAACCTTACCTTATACAATACTTAAATGTGTAGTAATTGATCAGATTCCAACATATTTAATAATGTAAACAATATTGTGAATAGTAATGTGAACACTAGTGCTAAAATGTTCGTAAACTGCTAGATCGGCCGCCCGGACGAACTGTACGATGGGAGAAGCGTTCAAAGGGTATCGTCACGCAAATATTATGTGATAAGAAAATATTCCACGTTCCGCGCGGATGGCGTAAAAACTGGAAGCGCGCTATGCATTGAATAGGTCGATTCGATCGAGCGCGGTGCACGCTTTTGACATTTTTATCCCGCGGCCCGCCATGGCAGCCGGAGCGAACGCGCCACTGTAAAATTTTATGGTAGCTAATTGTAAGCGATAGCGTCCGGCTGCAGAGCGTAAGAGTAAGATTTATTCCCTCGATTTGGTAGGAGTTATTGCCGCGCAACACGAAAGTGGATCGCGAGCACCGCCGCGCCGGGAAAGGAGATGCCGGCGACCCATTTGCACTCCTTAGTCGTTTGACAATTTCCTGATAAGATCGCTCCGCGACGTTCTATTTCACGGCGAGCCTCTCCGGGATCCCGTGATTGCCTCTTGCTAGGGACTGTTTTTTCCGGCCCGGCCAGTACCTTTCTGCACCGACTTCGGCGACTCTGTTAGGTAACTAGTCGAGAGCCGTTCCAAGATACGTAAAAGTAGAACTCCACTTCAGCGAAATAGTTCTTCTTCTTTACATAATCCTTGGTCAGGGAAAAGAATCATATGATAAGGCGGATCCTCTTCTCTTGGTCTTTCACTTCCTCCAGGACGAATTTTTCGAGAACTACTATTCCAGCTTTCTTTAACAACCTTGTGTGAAAAATAGACGAAATAAAGAGGAGCGAGAGACACGGTCGCACAACTGTTTAATACATTTGTGACAAAAATGAATAGATAAAATACACAGCAGTGAAATTATTAAGAAATAAACGTCTACACACTCCTGTATCTTTCAATTAATGTACATATAGTAATGTAGAACTTTTATTTTACATACAAATCCGCAGTCTAGTAAGTAATTCATTTAGATCTAGTTATACCGTGTAATTTCTGTTTTGCAGACAGCTTCATTCGTGTTGTTAATTCAGAAGTATATTCATCCGCATTGCGAAACAATGCGAACGCAATGTGAAGAGTTTCGACGTCAGTTTATGAAATTGTCCGGTGCATTTTGGTTAAACAACAATTTTCAATTCAATCTTGAAACAATGTATACTTTAATCGTTTTTAAGCAGTTCGTAATCTTTCATTAGTAATATCCTTTTGCACTCAAAATCCTGACTGCACTCCGGATTTTCCGTGGCTATTGTGTACACGAATAATGCGAAGAACGGAAGAAACTCCATTAAACATAGTTTATCGTACAACTAAATTCTTAACAGCGTGCACGGAATGGACATTTTTCGAAATTAATTTATACGATGATCCGCAGTCTAATTGTGATATTATTGACGTATGTATAATACAAATTGTCAGGACAAGTATCTAACTATATTGTAATAAATCTCTTCTAAAATCGCAATAGAAAAAAGTATCCAACCATTGGTGCAAAAGTGAATGTCGACCTCGTTCCGGAAGGGTCAATTTCCACGTGTAGAATCGATCGGTGGACTAAAAGCCCGACTTCCCACCGCAGTATCGTCGATCCAGGAATCCCGGAGCCTCTGGCGCGGCGTCGCAAATTCAGGGAAACCGCACGACGGCGACGATCGCATCAAAATCGTGAGAAAATAATTGGGTAAATAATTGCGCGCTGGGACAAAAATGCGGAGCATGTTCGTCGATCGGGTTGCGATACCGCGACGTTTCGCGGCGAATACCTGACGCGGGCGTCGGCGTCGGGACGCCAGAAGTTCCTGGCGATCCGGGGGACACGGAATTACCGGGATCTTCCGGGCGGTCGCCGCCGAAAAGCTTGATTAAGCGGAAGGGCGGCGTGGGCCGGCTCTAATCATGGAGGACGGCAATTAGCGGTCGGCTCCACGATAAATCCGAAAATTGGATCCCGCGGAAAAGTAACGCGGGCCGGCTAACGAGCGAGTAGCTCAATCAGTCGGCCGCTGCGCGGCTTACTTTGCATCCGATAACCATCGATGATAGGCCAACGATGCGATTCGATGCGACAAGCCCGGCACGATGCTCACCGAAACTGCGATTGTTTATGAATACCGTCCTAATGAAGTGGGAGCGAGGAGAGCACGGTGCTGCCCCCTCTCGCTTTCTCTGTTGGAAGGGGATGGATGTGACACAGAGCCTCGACGCCGTATAACTTCCTGGGTGATTAACTGCTGAATCGCCAGGAACGCTCGCGGCCGAGGTTTCGAGTTAATTGCAGCCCTCGCCGCGCGTGTAATTACGTGGACGGTTCCGTCGCGCGGAATCGGCTCCGACGAAAAACTTAGGTGCGTCGACGCTCCGTGCATCCGTGTCAATAGTTCACGATTCTCTCGTACGGCGTTTATCGAGCGAATGGAGTTGAGCCGATCGACCTGCGACTTTTCACCCTTTTTACGAAACGGTGCACCCTTTCTGACTGCCACAAATAAATTTTTTATGCAGTTTCTTTAAGGATAAACGTTCTGTAACACGTATACAAAAGGATTTGTTTGAATTGGTACAATTAATTTGGTTACGGGCGCCGCACAGTGCGGCGTTCTTATGGTCGGAGTGGACAAAAGTCTGTTCTTGACGGATTCTTCTAGGAAATTTCACGCTGATCACGAATATACCATATACTAGGGGTCCCTGAATAGAATAACAGTTTTTTCCGCAAAATACCGTTTTTTCGGAGTTTTTTAAGTGTTTTTGCGTGAAAAAACGGTTAAACTCCATTCAGTGACCCTTAATACATGGTATATTCGTGATCAGCGTGAAATTTCCTATAAGACCTCAAAGTATCTTTCTTTCGTTTGGGATGACACTGTATATTCCAAGTGATGGAAACAGGAATCAGTTAAGAAAAATTGCTCTTCAATGCATCATCTACAATAATAAGGAAACACGACCAAAAATTAAATTGAATTTTATTCAAAATTGAATTTCAAATAATATTCTATATACATTATAACAATAATAATGGACAGAATATGTAGGTAACTTCACAATAATAAAGGTATGACTATTTACATAATATAAGCCATAGACTATACCTATGAAGTAGATATTTATAAAATCACTAATTATATACACTAATTTTATAACAGAAGAAATTTTGAACGAATAGCTTAAAATTTTGGAGAAAAATATTATTAATCATTTAACTAGATTCGGTATTTTATGGAGAACCAGGGATAAAATTATTTTCTCTTTTTCAGTGCATTTTAATATAAGCGTGGTTTTTAAAAAGTTTGTTATATATTTTATTTTCTGCTTTTATTGTCATCGGAAGCAAGTGTGTATATAAAATTTCAGTAAGATTGGTCTATGGGAAGAGACTTAAAATTCGATTACAAGATTTGACGCATAAGCGTGGTAAAAAATGGCACACAGCCGTTCAAAGCAGTTTGAAGCAGGAAATGTTTACATATTTGTGAAGTATAATAGTTGTGAAATCGAAATATATCAAAACCCCAGGATTTTTTGACCCTAACTTGAGAAAAGCTTATCTGAAGATATTAACGTCTATAGAACTTGATTCTGACTTAGTGTTTTATTATTGCTACGAAACTATTTTAACGGTTAATGAAACAGGACAAATGGATATTCCTCACTTTCTTCGATACCTTCCATATTGAAAATTTAAAGAAAGGTCACAAAACAACGTTCTTGATTATAGAAAATCAGTAATTGATTGGGCCAGATCTTGCGTGAGTTCTTCGATGAGCTCTCTAACGAGCTCTCTGCCACATATGCAAACGTGATTCCTGCCGTTTCTTGCGCTAATTTTAGATTCCTGGCATTTGTTTCATACACTAGAGACATTTCTGAAGGGATTAGTAAAACCAAATAAGGTATGGAAAAATAGTTGCATTTTCGACTTTTGTCCACAGGCGGCTGCACTGTGCGTCGTCCCAAGAGTTAATAAAAATATTCCTCGAAATTTCACATTGAATTAATCTCAATATTAAAGCTTCTCGCCGATTCTCGATGAAAGGAGTTGAATCCCATGGACTTCGTTTAGCTGACTGTTCTCTCTTGTTCCAGGTAAGGAGAATAGAAGATCTCGATGAAAGGTTTAAGTATGGACATGGAGAAACGGCCAGGGACACCAGGAAATGGCAGAGCCGAACGGGTGAGATGGGTTTAATCGTAAATCGTATTACGATCAAATGACCGCGATCTACGCGACCCTTTCGCAGTGCTATCCCCGACGCCGTGGCGACGAACTATTGTGTTGCGCCGACCGAATGAGGTCCTGCGAGATTTACGGGCGCATCCTTTATGTTCCGCGAAATAGCACCAAGGTAGCCGGAGCTCTCTTGGTTTTCCTGACGAATGGGAATGCACGGCTGAACCTTATGATCCGTGATTTCTGCAGTCTCCGACCGACGCGACGAAAACGGCAGAACCGAGTCTCGATCCCGTGCGGGATTTTTCCGCGGGAAAGGGCGAAACTCGCCGCGAATGGTCCGAGACGCGGAAACATTTGAAAGCGCATCTTTCGCTCTAGAAGAATCCGACGAAAATGGGACTTCGACCGGAGAAATTGAATCTCTGTGGTCGGGAGCATTCAAATATTGTTCCGTGATTTGCTGTAGAGCTTTGCGAGAACGACGCTGAGTGTATCCAGAAGCAGTGTTGGGCAAATTTTATATTAAATAATAAATAAACTTGTGATTTTAATTGCAAACAATAACTAAACTTTTTATTTAAATAATTCCAAAAGTGATCGATTTATTAATTCTCATTTGCAAATAAAAGATTATTTATTATTTGGATTGAGGTGTAAATCAAATAAATGATTTTTGGTCTCTCTTATTCTTGTATTTTGTAGGTATAATGAATACGTGCGCGTTTTTCGTCTGCTATAGCAACCTTTATCTAAAAAATACAATTTAATTTATTATTTGTCAATACAAATAATAAATGAAATTGTATTTGAAAAGAACAATTAACTTTATTATTTTAAATAATGCTGTTTAGACTTGCTCAACTAATAAAGAATTATTTTTGCTTTTTATTTGAATATTCAAGTAACAAATAACTTGTTATTTAAGTGATTATTTATTTAAATAAATTTATTTATTGCCCAACACTGTGGAGCAGTAAGGTCATCTCAAGACCACTTCGGTAAGATGTGCAATCGGTAATTGTAATCTTACAGTAAAGTCTTGATCTAAGTAAGCCCGATCCTCGGTCCAGTCTCGGACACAAATCGTGTAAGGCTATTATTTTTTTGTGACCTCGTCGACCCCGCGCCGAACGTAGAAAAGGACAGCGCATATAAATACAATAATTATGCAGGATTGACTTTGGAATCTGTTTTAGATAAAAATATTATACATAGTTTGCTAATGACATATTTACAGATGCAGATGAGAAATTTACATGCGGATTAAGTTTACGATAATGATTTACATGCAATCAGTGCGGCAATAACGAACGAAATAGTCAGCGGTTTAGGGAATACTAGAGGGTATTGTATACGTCGCGCACAACTTAGGCTTAAGAGGTCTCGGAGGTCTCAGCCGCTGTAATCACTATCATACTGCAATGTCAGAAACTAAGCTTCTTGAATTGCACATTACACTTAGCATGGCTCGGACAATGGTCAGAACCTTAATCTCTTACTTCCTTGCCGTTGACTTCCAAGAGTCCCAGGACTATTCTCGAGCTACAAAAATGACACCTATTTGTCGGCTATTCCCCGTCTGTTCAACTCGCTTTCTTGCCACCAATTACAAACACTGTTCTGAAATGATGTATCCGATCTGACAGTGCACGTTGCTTTCTATTCTTATCCTACTATTAATTTAATGTATAAATAGGAAAATCTCGAATTTAATTTCTTAAAAAAGATAGATTTTTTTTAATACCGTTTCAGGGTACAAACCCGATTCAATCTAAATTTTAAAAATACATTCACAGCATATTAAATCGCCGCCTGAATGTAAGAGCTAGGTAACTTGAAATTTGGACATTTTGAGTTATCTACTTCGTATTAAAGAAGAAATCAAGTAGAATTTAATGTAAAAACTGGGTAACCATCAAAGTAATCTACGACACATAGTGAGCAGTGTTCAAAGTAGATAAAAGACAAATACAGATTTCTATTTATGTTATAAATGGGCAACTCGTCTTTTAAAAAATTTTTTTTAATCCAAAATAATGTTTTTTCATGTATCGTTCCACTTAAAATGAAGAAATATAAGCAGATATTTGCATTATGTTTAAAATAACGGTCTCCCTGCCATAATCTTAAAACCTTAAAATACTGTTTCATCAATTTCTCTAAAATAAAGAATTGTAAGGCGGCGAAATGGTGAAACAAAACCATTCGAGATTTCCACTTTTCTTCCTTGAGACTTTTGTCCAGCTAGATTCAGTATTTTTCTCGCTGTTAAGGAGATAAGCGGGCCGACAGGAAGTGCACCGCGAGGAAGATTATCGCGAGTAACGATAACGCGTGCCTCGATCAACGATTTCGCCGATTGATCTCGGTCGACGTTGCCAGACAGATTGCATCTAATAGATTCTTTGTGTAACGTGACCGCAGCCGTACCAGTCGGCATCCCCTATGATTGCCGTTCCCCAATGAATAGTTATTCCACGTGCACGCCACGGTCCGATACAGCTACTTCTATCCGGTCGTTTTCGATCGGAGATTGCGAGGTCGAATCGAATCATTCGGAATCGCGGCTATCGCGCTGATCCGTCGTCTCGGTGGCGTTTCGATACGTAATTTTATCGAACGCATATCGACCGGCCGTGTCTCGGCGTAGACCAGACTCTGACAAATTAAACAGCCAGCGCAGCGAAACAGGTCGATCGTGATATCTATTTGCAAGATCGTGTCGAAGAACGCCGTGTCGATCGAGCGGATTAAACGACTGTTGTAAATGAGGAGAAAGCAGAACTGAATCGAGCTCTCGTTACGCTACTCGACCACCGTACCGACGATATCTTCCGCCGTGTTCTCCTAAACGCGGACTTGTCGGTTTTTGCCGCTCGTATTTACGGTTTCTAATCTTCTTTTGCTATAGCCGATTTTCCGTCCCCGATTCACCGCGCTCGAAATCCTCATAGTCGACTCTGTCATATAGTTTTCGCCGAATTTACTCGGCCTACGTTTCGACCGCATTCATCATGCTCCCTCGAACATCATATTCTCGACTTTTATATTTCAATCGTGAAGCATGCTAGAACGAACTAATTGGTTCTAGAATTTCGTTCGTTATACGCTCGCCCCATTCAAACGGAAACGCCGGAATCTCTTTTAAGCCGTTGATGGAAACGTTGTTAGTATAAAGAACGTGTGGTATAAACCGGAACTCCTCTTGTTATTTGGCTGCTATTTTTGTATTTTGCTTTGAATAATATTTGAAACCTTTTAATTCTTTCAGCTTCCATCATAAACTTCGTAGAGGAACGTATCGAAGATCGTTTGAAAAATTAAGTCCCTGCTATTGCAGATTAAGAACACGCTCCGAAATACCGTACCTTCAGTATTCGACTGGTGAGCTCGTCGAGTTTTCTTTTTCGGTCTTCCGGAGTCTATTAGAAACCATTCCGGTGAAAACCGAAAGGCAAAAAGCGAATTCAGGATCAATTAGTACAAGCCCGGTAAGGACGAGGCTTCACAGGCGATTGAAATTTCGTGGACGGATAAAAAGCTCGACGGGGATCCTCGGGGGAGTTGAGGGACACTAATCGAGCAGCCCGATCGGTCGTCGATACCCTCGTTAGCGGATCGCTTGTTTTCTTTTTTTTCTTTTTGTTGCGCGCATCGAACGGTCATCCGAGTGAATTAAGCGAGTCCGTGATGGTCAGCGAAGATACCGGGGAAACGAACCGAGCTAATTTCTTACCGCGGGGGTCCCGGGCTCGTTCGACTTACTGCTATTCTCACGCTCAACACGATCTGATGGAACCGTTCTGTCCCTTTCTTCTGGCTCCTCGAATGATGCAATTATTAGCGGATTTCTCGGTAGGACGCTCCTGATAATGACAATCGACGAGTTTTTACCGACCGAGACCTATTCCCGGAGAAATGGACCTAGCGACCGGGCACATTTCGGGTAAATCTACTGGAACGAGCGTGCGATTGTGTTCGGGACCCTGGGAAGTAAGTGAACGATCGGCTTTTTGCGTTCGACACGTTCCAATTCAAATGTAATTTAAATGCGCCGATTAAAATAACGCTATTCGTGCATTTCGGCACGGTCGGAAGCATAGGGTCGTCTGTTACGTTCTTAAAAAATTCGATCTCCTTCAATTGGTTTGCACCTCTTCTCGATCGTAGTGGCCTTTATCATATAAGAAAAATTCCTGATTCTTCAACTACACTGTCCAACACCAAATTTGTTCCCTAATTACTGTTGGGTCCTTCGTATATGTAGAGTTGTTTGCGCTGATTCCGAATCTGTTTTTAATTTTTTCCTATACGTACAGTTTTTAAAACATATTTTTCGACTTTAAACAAATATTGTAATGTTATTATAAAAGATATTGAATTGTTCTTTATAGCAAAAGATTCTGTAGACTTTCCCGAATACAGCGATATCAATGTTTAAACATGTTTAAACAATCATAATGTATTAATATTGGATATCACTGTATTCGGGAAAGTCTACAGAATCTTTTGCTGCAAAGAACGATTCAATATCTTTTATAATAACATCACAATATTTGTTTAAAGTTGAAAAATATGTTTTTTTTCGAAGCCATGTTCCTCAAAAACTGTGCGTATAGGGAAAAAATTAAAAACAGATTCGGAATCAGCGCAAAAAACTCTATAAGAAAGACCCAACAGTAATTAGGGAACATAAAAAAAGTTGAAATTTGTTGGACAGTGTTATTTAACCAACCTCGAAAAAGGAGGAGGTTACTCAATTCGATTTGTATGTGCCTTTTTTCGCTTTCTTTTTTTATGTACGTTCACCGATTACACCGAGATGGATGGACCAATCGGAACGAAACCTTTTGCATCTTGTAGAGTAGAGTCTGTCCTCGTGCAAAAAATTCTGCATTTTTTTATTCCTTACGATTTTATCTGCGAAAAATAAATTATTCCATCTATGTTCGCCGATTATTCCGAGATGGATGGACCAATCAGGACGAAACCATCTGCATCTTTTAGGGTATGTCTCCCGATTGGTACCTTGATAACAAATTTTGCATTTTTTCATTCTTTGCGGTTTTTATTGCAAGTAACCAATAAGACCGAGAAACCATCCTACGGTGTTCTACAAATTCTGCTCGTTCCACTAAAAAGTGTGAAATAAAAAAATTTCATGAAAAAAATTAAACCGACATCGAAAAAACGCACTAAAAAGTATGAAATAATTTCCATTTCATTTATGTGAATACACACGAATTTGAATACAATACAATCTTTTCGGAGGCGGCGCAAAATTGAAAATTTTCCAAATGACATATGTTGCTGATTATGATTACATTGGAATATGGCGGACTTGGAAATCAGTAGGTGGGAAGAGAAGATACATTAATATGTGAAAGCATGAATTTACGGATTTTCGTAATTTCCAGCGTCGAAAATTTTCAATTTTGCGTCGCCACCGAAAAGATTGAATTGTATTCAAGTTCGTGTGTATTCACATAAATTAAATGGAAATTGTTTCATATTTTTTAGTGCAGTTTTTTTAGTGCGTTTGTTCGAAGTCGGTTTAATTTTCTTTTATTAATATAAATTCTTAAAGAAAATACGGTACACAATTAATCGAAATGGTTAAACTCGAACGAAAGATATTTCGTTCGACCGATCATTAGACTGGGGATTACGTATTCATGACAAAAATGAGCAGACGAAACAAAAAATAGTGAAAATACCAGATTTCCATTCATATTGCTGCAAACTGTTCGTTGATTGTCGTAAAATTTTTGTCACTTCAATTTCGCTTGTCTTTCATTACGTCTTTGTGACAGTTCACGATTGAAAAGCTACCCAGCTGAAAGGTTGAAATAAAACACGAATTCTGTCGATCGAAAGAGCTAACAAGAATTTAATTTGGCAATTTATCGTAGTTCTCCTCAATTTTCAATCGAACCTGTCCAAAGGATTTAAAAAATATTTTCGAGTGTCTGGAATCGACCGATCGTCGGCGAAACGAGTGTGAACCGTGTACGTACGATAATTTCGACAGAACCGAGCGACAGGGACCGCCGGCTAAAAAAGAGAACAGTCGTTAATAAATCATTAATTCCTTCCATTTTTTCCTCGTCCGCGTCAGGAAGGGCGAAATTGATGATTCGGCGGAACCGTGTTTTACGCGTAGCGAATTACAGTCTGTCGTTGCCCGAAAAACCGTAAGCTGCAATTTATAATCGCGGCTGTCGATAATTGACGCGGCGCAGATTACCGTTAACTGAATCGGCTGGCTCGAGAACCTCTCAGTTTTATGCTTTATTAATTCCTGGGATTCGCTTTTGCGCGGCACCGTGCGTCGCGCCGGAAAAATCCATCAAGCTTCTCTGCTTGTTTCCGGCTACAAATAGCATCCCTCGTGTCACTGTCAATTTTTTTATTCTTCCCACAAGTAATCCGTTCGGCTCCCTATGTCAATATCCTCGAGCCGCACCTAATTGATCGAGAATATCGGAGGGATGCCGATGGAAAAGTTTCCGAGTACTTCAGCATCGAACATCCATTACATATCTGCTGCAATAATACATACGGTCGGTGTACAAAGTACTCGTACACATTAAAAGAACGAATTACTTTTTCAAAATTGGAGCCAACAGCTTGAGTTTCTTTCCAGACGTTAGAAGGATTAGTTTACTAGCTAATGTGTAAATAACTTTTTTAAAAATTGTTGTTGGTCGCAATTACGAAGGAAATAGTAAAGGTCACGATTTTTACATTTTTTATCTACACCTGTAATGAAAATTTAGGAGGCGCCTCTGGTAGGTCTGAGTCAGTTATATACTTGGACAAAGTTTCATCGAAATCGATCAAGGATGTTACGAAATATAATTGATTTAATCTATTTGCTTTTGATGTAAAATCAGATCGAACCAGTGCACTGAGAGCATTAGTACATCTTTTATTAACAATTATACGATCGATATTAAAGGAACATTTACAATGGATGGCGAAACAAACACAACAAATACAGGTTTTTTTGCGTCAATGTAGTTTTCTTGAAAATGATCTACAGTCGGTGTACAAAGTACTCGTACACATTAAAAGAACGAATTACTTTTTCAAAATTGGAGCCAACAGCTTGAGTTTCTTTCCAGACGTTAGAAGGATTAGTTTACTAGCTAATGTGTAAATAACTTTTTTAAAAATTGTTGTTGGTCGCAATTACGAAGGAAATAGTAAAGGTCACGATTTTTACATTTTTTATCTACACCTGTAATGAAACTTTAGGAGGCGCCTCTGGTAGGTCTGAGTCAGTTATATACTTATACAAAGTTTCATCGAAATCGATCAAGGATGTTACGAAATATAATTGATTTAATCTATTTGCTTTTGATGTAAAATCAGATCGAACCAGTGCACTGAGAGCATTAGTACATCTTTTATTAACAATTATACGATCGATATTAAAGGAACATTTACAATGGATGGCGAAACAAACAAAACAAATACAGGTTTTTTTGCGTCAATGTAGTTTTCTTGAAAATGATCTACAGTCGGTGTACAAAGTATTCGTACACATTAAAAAAACGAATTACTTTTTCAAAATTGGACCCAACAGCTTGAGTTTCTTTCCAGACGTTAGAAAGATTAGTTTACTAGCTAATGTGTAAATAACTTCTTTAAAAATTGTTATTGGTCGCAATTGCGAAGGAAATAGTAAAGGTCACGATTTTTACATTTTTTATCTGTACCTGTAATGAAAATTTATAAGGCGCCTGTGGTAGGTCTGAGTCAGTTATATACTTGGACAAAGTTTCATCGAAATCGATCAAGGATGTTACGAAATATAATTGATCGCAAAATAGCAAAAATCGTAAGAATCTGCGATTTAAATGAATCGCAAACCGTAAATTCAAAGATTTTTACATCTTACAATGCCCGTAGCATTTTTATCCATCAACCAATTTCAATGAAACTTTGTACATACATATATATAACCTACTTAGATTTACAAAATACATGTATTAAATTTTCATTACAGGCACAGGTAAAAGATTTAAAAATCGTGGTCTTTACTGTTCCCTTCGTAATTGCGACCAATAACAATTACAACTAGAGGGCTATTTTTGCTCGCTCGCTTCGCTCGCTCGCGAGTAGGGTTGTTTTTGCTCGCTCATTTCGCGAGCTCGCGGGTAGGACTGCTCTTGCGAGTGGGTTAGTGATACGCATGGCTAGTAGGGCCTACTGATATTAATGTTTTTTATTTGGTGTGTGACTCTCCAAGAGTCACACAAAGAACTTCCCGATTCGTTACTCCTTCGCCAACATCGCTAACATCGTTTTTTTTTTTTGTACTTTCATCGATATTCTCCCAAAATGTATTCTTGGGAGTAGAGATGATAAATTCACTGTTGCATTGGAATAACTTTCGATTATTCCAAGCGGTAACATTAGCATCAGTTAAAAAAAAAAATTTTTTTAAATCTAAAAAAAAGATTTTTTGTAATCTAAAAAAAAAATTAAGAAAAAAATTTTTTTTATGTAATTGCGTTTGGTTCTTTGGTGGACAATTTTCGTCCTCCCTTATAAATTGCATTGTAGAATCAACTCTTTTCGAAAAAAAACTAAAAATCTAAAAAACTACTTGACCAATATGGACCAAAATCTAATCAGCTCTAAGTTACGACGGGGCACATCGATTGCATCATTCATCATCCTGATCGCGTTGTTACTTTTTCAGAAAACGTTAACGAAAAATTTGATTACATAGAAACGGCCATACGCACACACACACACACACACACACACACACATACGAACATTTTGCTGAAAATAGTCTAAAATGACTGCAATGACCATGAAACGTGAAGATCTGCTAAAAAATCGATTTTCGATTTTCGGGGTAATTACAATAACTTCCCTATAAAATCGGGAAGTTAAAAAACAATTATTTACACAATAGCTAGTAAACTAACCCTTCTAATGTCTCAAAAAAACTCGGACTGCTGAGATCAATTTTGAAAAATCTATTCGTTTTTAAAAGATGTACGAATACTTTGTACACCGCTTCTGATCTTCAAATCTGCACAAGTCATAATGAATCTCTGTTGTTTAAGATTCACAGGAAAATTCACACAGTTCGATATAGATTTTTAATAAACAGGAGTATTTACAAGCGTCGACCGCAGTCTACCGATCATTAGTTAATAAAATCAAGTGATGCACAGTGGGCTCGCGGCACCGGAAACCTTACAAAAACTTGAAATACGAAAATTCAAGAATTCATGATTGTCTGTCAGTAAATTATAGTTGATATTTACTTATTAAGAAGTTTCGTGATCTACATATTTAGTATTAAAATAATAAATTACATTATTTCAACATAATTTATATTCAAAAATAATTTTTTCCAGCTTTTCCGAGAAAAAAAATGTTCCGTACAAAAGTTGCACAGTATTTAAACATTCACACACTTTCTACATATTTAGTATTAAAATAATAAATTGCATTATTTCAACATAATTTATATTCAAAAATAATTTTTCCAGCTTTTTCGAGAAAAAAAATGTTCCGTACAAAAGTTGCACAGTATTTAAACATTCATACACTTTCTACATATTTAGTATTAAAATGATAAATTACACTATTTCAACATAATTTATATGCAGAAATAATTTTTTCCAGCTTTCCTGAGGAAAAAGTGTTCCGGAACATTCACAAACTTCTACATATAAAATTTCGGAAAGAGTTTTTTTCCACAGAAAATACAGATCATTTTGGGGTTTTAAATATTAAAATGCATTGTTGATTTCATAATACTATAGCTGACGTTAAGACGAATTCAACGACCTGCTATACGATAATAAAATACCTGGTAAAATACTTTTTCCGACTTTTGCTGCCTAATACCCCACTGTGCGATGCTTAAACTGTTGCACCATCCGAGGCAAGGTTATGTCAGCTAACGGATTAAAGCTGATAGAAGACTATTCCAGGCGCCGGGATCGATAGTTTTCATAATTCTATAAACTGTGGGAGGCCGCGGACGATATACATAGAGACATAGAGGATGGTCGAACGACCGTCAAATCCTTCGTCGCTGCTTCGAGATTACAGTTTCGATCTGAATTACTGACAGACCGAGAGAAATTGAGAAGTTCCGAGGTCGTTCGAAAATGTCCTTTGATAGGGAACACTCAAAATCTCGTAAAATCTGAATCCCCGGTCTCTCCATTCTGCCGCGATATCTCATTCCGAGTGTTTCATTGCCGAGATAGGGTAGGGAAGCGTCAGGGAAACGGGTCTTGGGAAGATAAACTTCTGCTTCTTAGGAAATCGTCGAATCCTCCGGCAGTCGAGATTGTCCATTCGATATTTTTACGGTCGTGGACACCGATACGGTCGGACGCAAATTTTCCGAGTACATTTACGCGTGGGGGACTTGTATCCAGTGTTTATTCAATTTTTACGCGTTTACGGCAGCAACAAAATTATAAAATCAGCAAATAAATTCCTCGTTTACTCTGGTTTTTATGGAATGGCTCAATAGCTAAAAGTATGAAGACTACAGTCGAATGATCACGATAAAATAATTTTGACAATGACATTTAATGATGTGCAAGTTGAACTCTTTGGTAGAGAATGTATAAAATCCTCCTATCTGTCAATAAAGAAAATATTTTTACATTGATTGAGACCTATTAAACGTTTTATATTGTATATTTTGATTGGAAGTGAAAGAACGAATAAAAACATCACTTGCAACCCAAATAGAATTAATTTATACTATCGAATTCTATGTTGATGCAAAAGTTGAATTCCCTAATGTATCGTATTTTTGTTAACGGGAATCAATCTGAAAGCAGCAACGTCGTAGCGCTTGACTAATTAATTCCTATTAATACATTTTCCACTATTGACTACAGCAAAGTAAAGCCAGGGGTTCGTTGCAAGAAGTCTTAGCGAAATAACTTAGCGAAAGACTTTAGTGAATAACACTGTCCAACAGCCAAAAAATATTTCATTCCCACTATACGATTATTATGGAGTTTTACGCGCTTATTCCAAATATGTCCTTAATTTTTCTCCTATACGTACAGTTTTTGAGGAAATTGAGTTTTAAAAAAATACATACTTTTCAACTTTGAACAAATATTGTGATGTTATTATAAAAGGTATTGAATTGTTCTTTACAGCAAAAGATTCTGTAGACTTTCCCCAATACAGCAATATCAAATATTAATACATTATGATTGTTTAAACATGTTTAAATCTTTTATAATAACATCACAATATTTGTTCAAAGTTGAAAAATATGTTTTTTTTAGAACTCAATTTTCTCAAAAACTGTACGTATAGGAGAAAAATTAAGGACATATTTGGAATCAGCGCGAAAAACACTATAAGAATCGCATATTGGGAATCGAAATACAAAAGAAAAAGTTGGAATTTGTTGGACAGTGTAATTGTACTTTAGTCACAGTTTTCTCGGAATAAACTGTATGTACTGTTCTTTTGTTTTTAGGTAAATTTGGCCGAAACTTCGTGACTTTTATCTTTTTAATGCAGAACACATAACCGAAAAACCTAAGATGTCAATTTTAACTCGTCAATTTGACTAAAAAAACATCGAAAAATAACTATTCACCTTATTATTTTATCGGTTTTTTACCACAGTGTCAATTTGACACCGAGAGACAGATTCAGTTCGTGAAATGGGGGACGAATGAGGGTTAAAGTAGGGGCTACTACAGAATTATTTAAAATCTCGTTTTTAAAATTTTGTTGGCACAGCTCCTTGCAGTGGACCTCTCAGTTGACGTCGCTCGGCAGGTCGCAAACTTCAGTTTTCAATTTTCCATAGTAGTCCGGGGATCGGTGTAAATTCGCAAATGTCAGCCGAGAGCAGTCTAATTTGGATGCAGCGGTGTCTGGGCTAATCCAGATTTTTGCATTCGCTCTGCAAGGCAGTTCCGCGGGACGATACGGCGAAAGTCGACGGATTACATCGGATCCCTTTGTGTAATCGCCGCCGTTGTCTCGTCCCTTTTTAACCCCGTGCCGGCCTTTGTCTCCCCGTCACCTTACCAGCTCTCGGGCCTTTCGTTTCTTCTTCCCTGACGGCTGGGGCCGACCGCAGAAATCTTATCTGATTTCCAACGTACTGCACCGACTCGCATATAATTTTGCGCCGGGTATCCCGACCCGAGAAACCCAGAGAGAGGAATGGTCGATACGCGGCTTGGAACCTTTCCACGCATAATTCGGAGATTAGAGTGATCCATGCATGCAACGCGGCCTCCACTCCTGCCCCCGTTTCGAGGTTATATTCATTTTTAATGGGTGAATTAATGGGGCTGGATTACGTGTCACTTGGCACGAATAATTTCTTTGCAAATCCCTGTGGGACCCCGAACAGTCACCAATTAAACGGTCCTGTAGTGGCTTGGATGCCTTGATTGAGTCATCCGAGGACTCTGCATACACTTTGGCATTAAAGATACATGACGCTCTGGCTTTGCACAAAATACATCTCTGAAAAGCATGCAATCAATTTCCTTTTGAAGATTTAGCTTAAGAAATGAACCACACGAGGTACCCGAGAATGCATTAGGTCGCTCGGAAAGCAATTTTGATTGTCGTGTAGAGATGACATTGCTTCCATTTGTTAGCAAAATCGTGATATACAGGGTGTCCCAAAATTCCTGAACTTCCCGGAAATGGGAGGTTCCTGAGACTATTTGAAGCGATATTTTCCTCTGCAAAAATGTTATCCGCGGCTTTGTTTAGGAGTTATTAACGAAAAACATGGACCAATCAGAGCGCGACCTACATAGACGCGAGTTGGCACAGTCGGCCCGGCGCGTGGCACCAATTGTGAATTGGCCGATTGTGCAAACTCGCGTCTAGGTCGCGCTCTGATTGGTCCGTGTTTTTCGTTAATAACTCCTAAACAAAGCCGCGGATAACATTTTTGCAGAGGAAAATATCGCTTCAAATAGTCTCAGGAACCTCCCATTTCCGGGAAGTTCAGGAATTTTGGGACACCCTGTATCTCGACAGCATGAATTGCCTGAAAAATCGCGAAGGATCATAGAACAAAATGTTCTACAACTTATTCTAAATAGTATTTTACTTGCTATACAGAGTGTCTCTGCTGAAGGAGGCCTCCTAAATATCTCCTTTATTTATAATGACACAAAAAATATTTATGGCATAATTTAAATGGTATCGAAGAAGGAATATCATAGAAGAACAATTTCCTTTGTCCGATTATTTTTTCATAGTTTTTTCAGGGTCATCGTTATTTTTTTATCGGGAAAACTTTTTTTTTTATTCCATCTTATAATGACTGAAAAAATACATTTGAGTATGCTTAAGTCATTAATAAAAGTGAATAGAAAATAAAAGAAAGGTTTTCCCGATAAAAAATAACGATGACCTTGAAAAAACCTATGAAAAAATAACCGGCCAAACGAAATTGTTCTTCTATGATATTCCTCCTTCGATACCATTTAAATTGTGTTAAATATTTTTTTTGTGCCATTAAAAATAAAGGAGATATTTAGGTGGCCTCCTCCAGCTGAGACCAGCTAAACAACTCAGTTTAAAGCAATAGCAAATAAATAAATAAATGGTAAAAAATTGGCTTTCATTTTTTTTTGAGAAAGCGAAATGACTTTCCGAACGATCTAGTAAGCGCAATAGGTAAATCTCATAAGAGATTTCCTAATAAAAAAAAAGTGCAATAGAAATAAACCTTAATAATTCCAGAAATTAATTATGCAAGTGTCAGAAAAAGAAAGGAGGTTACGTGCAGGCGCGGGCCGTCTTTCAATTGTTTGACAAAATCCGTGGCATTCTGGCGGGGAATTTGAGATGAAAGGTCGCGGACGCGTGCCAGGTCCATTGGACCGGGCCGTTTCTGTAGGAATGCGGAATGAGCCCGGCCGGCAGGGGAAATTAATTTAGCAAGGTGTACGCGTGAGGTTCACTTTGACAAGTGTCCGTTTTACCACGCACGGTTCGCCGGATTAGCCGTGTTAACGCGCGCGAATCTGCTCTTTCCGGCGCGAACTCGCGTCGAGCTCGATGCAAATTTCACGAGCCGATTACGCTAAGATTCCGCGTCTCCTGTTTTAACTGCTATTTGTATAAACAGCAGCGTTCGCGAACGATTCTACGAGAATTCTTCATTCGCCTACTACTCATACTATTTCTCGAAAAGACAATTTTCTTATGCTACAATATTCAATTTTGCAAGGATACTGTTGATCATAAACGATGTACTAATGCTCTCGGCGCACTGGTTCGATCTGATTTTACATCAAAAGCAATTTTGCAAATACATTGAATTTTCGACGTTTCGAAAACGAATGAATTTGTCAAAATTGGACTCAGGCAGCGTGAGATTTTTGAGACATTAGAATGGTTAGTTTACTAGCTAATGTGTAAATAATTTTTTTTCGTAATTATTATTAGTCGCAATTACGAAGGGAACTGTAAAGACCACGATTTTTTTAATTTTTTATGTGCGCCCGTAATGAAAATTTAATACATGTATTTTGTAAATCTAAGTAGGTTATATATATGTATGTACAAAGTTTCATTGAAATTGGCTGACGGATAAAAATGCTACGGGCATTGTAAGATGTAAAAATCTTTGAATTTACGGTTTGCGATTCATTTAAATCGCAGATTCTTACGATTTTTGATATTTTCGATCAATTATATTTCGTAACATCCGATGAAACTTTGTATAAGTATATAACTGACTTAGACCTACCAGAGGCGCCTTCTAAATTTTCATTACAGGTACGAATAAAAAATGTAAAAATCGTCACCTTTAATATTTCCTTCGCAATTGCGACCAATAACAATTTTAAAAAAAGTTATTTACACATTAGTTAGTGAACTGATCCATCTAACGTCTGAAAAGAAACTCAAGCTATTGGGTCCAATTTTGAAAAAGTAATTCGTTTTTTTAATGTGTACGAATACTTTGTACACCGACTGTAGATCATTTTCAAGAAAACTACATTGACGCAAAAAGACCTGTATTTGTTGTGTTTGTTTCGCCATCCATTGTAAATGTTCCTTTAATATCGATCGTATAATTGGTAATAAAAGATGTACTAATGCTCTCACTGCACTGGTTCGATCTGATTTTACATCAAAAGCAAATAGATTAAATTTGCCGAGAGTATTAGCACATCTTTTATTAACAATTATACGATCGATATTAAAGGAACAGATACTGTTGATCGACAGAATTTTTCTGTAACCCGGCGGTTATGCTAATTCTCGGTTCATAAATTTTCTTCTTCCTCGATGAAAGATAGCAGTTTTTCAATATTTAGTGAACGATGACACATTCGTCAATGTGCACTTAATCTATCCTCTTCAATATTCAAAGTTAATTTGCACAGGAAGTTCGCATTCGGCAGAGTTGAACGATTCAATGGAATCATTTGTTAGTCTGTTTCACTGATTTTATACTATTTTCGGCTGGACGAATGAATAATACCGCCTAGTAAAATTTTCATGTCGGTAGCTAGAAACGAATCGAATCAATTTTCCAATTAGTACGTTGACAGTCGCGTTTGAACTCATTTCCTCTCTGCAAACGTTCAAATGGTATACATAATTAAAGCTCGTTGAGACTGCGGTGCTTCATGCAAACGTACAATTTCACAAATTTTCATGACGTAACACCCGCAATATCATAGAATGTACAATTTATTCTGATTTTGACAACCAATTTGATTGTCGCGTACTCATAAAAATACATATACTTATTAGAACATCTATTTTTCACTTCCTAACTAAACTCAATAGCAATGACCCATTTTGAACACAAATGACACCGATCTTAGCCTTTGCACATCGTTATTACCACGTTTTTATTAGCTCGCTTTCTTGTCTGTTTGTTCGGTACAAATTTTGCAATTGATTTTAAACTAACTTCCCGATGAGCTAGAGATTTGAAATTTTAAACATAGCTCAGAACTGGATGACAATGCAATATTTAAAAAACATTTTTTAAAAAAGCCTATGCGTTCAGGAGATATAAATTATTAATAATTTGAACCTTTGCACCCCCCGCCCCGTGACGTAGTACGTTTCGCGCTCAGCGTCCCCACTCTACTACGTGTTCCCACTCTGACCCATCCCCACTCCACTGACCCGCTTCGCACCGAAGGAGCTCAGTGTGCGTCAGTGTGCGTTCGAGCTCCGTGCGGTGTTTACAAAGTTACTACATATTATTATAGTATAATGGTTGTTTACCAAGCGAAAGAACAGTTACACCGAAATTCTCCATCGAACCTTTATCTTTGACATTTTACCACGGCGTTCGTTTTCGATATGACGCGTCGCAATACTGTCTGAAATTTACTACATGTCTCTGTTATAATCTCATCAAAATGTTCAAAATCGATTGTAAAATTTCACACATATAAGACTAAAAAGCAGAATATAATTATTTAAATAAAAATAAATTTTTTAAAAATGCCACGTTTAAAAAATGGACTAGAAAGTATAAAATAATTTTTTCTAGCCCCATACAGATTCCTAACCCCGTACAGCAGGGATGGGCACGGGTGGGGCCCCTCAAACGCCTGCTTCTCCCACCAACCTCTCTTCCATGCAACACGCTCCCCTCGCATCCTCGTGGCCGCAATGCGCGAAGTATTCGCGAGACAAGCGCACTGCTCGCTACGGGCGAAGTGCGTTCTTTCTCCATGGTAACGGTGGAGCTGGTGGGAGGCAGTGGGCGCTGTGGTGTGGACGATCTTGCCTCAATTGAGGCAAAAATGCCCATCCCTGCCGTACAGATAGTCCTGAAAATTTGTGATTGTGAATTTTGAATAGCTATGGAAATACTTGTAAGATTTAAAACGAAAAACGTGAGGCGCATGCAATAGATAATTGATGCATGAACACCTGAATCACTAACAATTTTATTGCACTGCAAATGATATGAATTGTTTTGCGAGTTTTCTCAGCGGCAGCTACTCTCTACACTCCTTACTATGTATTATCTTGCGCCCCACGTTTTTCGTTTTAAATCTTGCAAGTATTTTCATAGCTATTCAAAATTCACAATCACAAATTTTCAGGAATATCTGTACGGGGTTAGGAATCTGTATGGGGCTAGAAAAAATTATTTTATACTTTCTAGTCCATTTTTTAAACGTGGCATTTTTTAAAAATTTATTTTTATTTAAATAATTTTTTTTACTGATTCTACAGGAGTATATTCTTAATATACTGCATTTTCATATTTCGAGTTTCTGCCAGGTTTTCGAGGCGCGACCCCACTGTGAGACGTGCGAAAACGGACGATGTAGTTGTTAGCGTTCAAGTGTCGATGGAAAACGCGCGTGCAATAAGTGGAAAGCGAATTGCCCGGTAAACTAATTTCCCTTTCGTGCAATCGTTAATTGCCGGTCGGTCAAGGGAAATATTCGACGAATTCCCCGGAGCCGGAAACGGCGTTCATTAAAGGACGCCCGTGAAACGATACAATTCGATAAATCGCGAAACCAAAATCGCGGATGAACGGAGACGCGGAAAAGGCCGGGCGAGGAACGACGGCTAGCATCGGCCGATGCAAAGTGGTGAAATTGGCGAATACCTCTGTGGCTCGCCGTTGGCCAGTTCTGAATATTTCGCGTACTCGATGGAACGCTACACTCGTTACACGCAGTTGCGAAAGTTCGGTCGACCCGTCGAGTTACCTGCGACGCGACGGGGTTACAATTTAGTTCGTTAACAAATTATGCTCGTCCGGCGGGAATCGCAATCTTTTATTCAAACCGCTTTCCGGAAACTGGCGATTTAGTTCGGATGCGATAAAATTGATCAGTCTCGACTACGTATTCGAACTTTGCGATTAGATCTGCGCCAATAAATTCCACACAATTTCGCTGCACGTGACCACGTAATTGTATAAGTTCATACTCCTATATTATATTTAATAATATTGTATGATTTTTCGTCATTAAGTACGTTAATATTCAATTTAATTTTGACGTTTTTAATAGGAAGGATGAATACTGGGAAAATTATTCGATCAAACAATCACTATCATTATTCGTGTTTTCAATGTGGAAAATATTTTCGTTTCTATGTGTATCGACCATTTCTCGAGAACGGAAACTTACTGTTGAAATACTTTCTGTTCAAGCAGTGGATGGAATTATCAATGTTTATAAACGAACCACGTATTTAACAAAAGATATATAGGGTGTTTCGTTTATCTGATAACGGAAATATCTTGTGACGCACTAAAGTTACGAAAAAACTTTGTTTACAAAAATCGTTCGGTACGAAGGGTACAATCATATAGTCTAACTTTTTTGCGGACTAAAATGGTGTGGAGAGGGGATTTCAAGGTCACCTTGATTTTTTAAAATGGGAAGACCTACTTTCTGTACCATAAATCGATAGTCTATCGAATTCTGAGTAAAAATATGTTGACCTCCATATGTCCTAAATCTAATAGTTAACGAGATATTATCGAAACAATTTTCTTTCCTCTGTGGATAAAATTTCGTTAATTAGTATGTTTGGGACATATGGGGTTCAACACTTTTGTACTCAGAATTTGATACTCTATCGATGTATGGTATAAAAAATAGGACACTCCATTTAAAAAACTTAATTTGACTTTGAGATCCCCCCTCCCCACCATTCTGTTCCTCAAAAAAATTAGACTGTATGATTGTACTTTTCATACCGAGCAATTTTTGTAAACAAATTTTTTTCGTAACTTCAGTGCGTCACAAGATATTTCCGTTATCAGATAAACGAAACACCCTGTAGGTATCAGAAACGCGATGTTCAATCGACGACTGACAAATTTTTCAATTCTTTTTCTCATGCGCACTTATTTATTTATTTCGTTCACTCATTGTGTTCCTTTCTCTGTCTCACCACACATATCCACATACTTTCTAAAGTATAGATTAAAGAAATGAAACAGCCTTCTCTTTGGCCATCGCTGCTATGACCACCGACGTACAGTGGGTGTACAAAGTATTCGTACACCTTTTAAAAACTAATAACTTTTTTATAATTGTACCAAACGACCTGATTTTTTATAATCAATTAGAAGCATTAGTTTACAACCTGATATGCAAAAAAGATTTTCCAAAAATTACAATTTACAAGGTTGCAGGCGAAAATAAAAAAGGCATTTTTTTAAACTTTTTTATTTGGGCCCTTAATGAAAATTTAAAACATATGTTTTCTAGATCCATGTTCTTTATGCACATGTTGGAGATTTCATCGAAATCGATTGACGCAGGAAAAAACAACAGGCGTCGAAAGATGTACGATTCTGTGGATTTTAAGCAGAAACTGATCAAAAGTCGTGGAAAACTACGATTTTTACAATTTTTAACTACTTGTAGCTCGTGTGTATGTTAATCGATTTCAATGAAATTTTCAACATGTGTATGACTAACATAGATCTACAAAACATACATTTTTAATTTTTATTACGGACCCAAATAAAAAAGTTTTAAAAAATGCCTTTTTTAACTTCCCGATTTTATAGGGAAGTTATTGTAATTATTTTTTCATTTAACCTTGTGAATTATAATTTTTGGAAAATCTTATAGGGTTAAAGTACGAATGATGTGTGTGTATTGTATGTATATACGTGTGTGTATTAACAGACAACCCTATGTATAGTTAAATTTATAAAATAGAGAATCGGAACAGAAGAATTCTAAAATTGTAATTGCCAACGAATTATAAAAGAAGATCAGATCGAAACGAGCTCCCGCGACAAACACGTCTGTCAACGACTGGTTATCCGTGTGTCTTGATTTACAAATAAATACGGCCTATTCCTTACAATCTTTTGTGTATATCATTTCGTAAACCAATGCTTCTAATTGATTATAAAACATCAGGTTTTTTGGTACAATTACAAAAATGTTATTAGTTTTTAAAAAGTGTACGAATACTTTGTATACCCACTGTATATCGACGATTTTTCTAGCCCCGTCATTCAATATCTCTGACCATCGACGGTATCACGAATGACTCAGAGAGCGACGTCTAGATCCAATCCCGTGGGCAAAGCGATCGCCTCGTTCGGCATCTCATTTTCCGCGGAAATCTCGGGAGTCGAGCCCCATCCCTCGAATGAAATTAGATCTCGTCAGTGGGAAAGCGTCGACCCGTTCCGGATCGTTTACAAGATTCTTCCCGGGGAAGTGGCACTAGCTTAGTTCCTCGGATATATTCGCCGTCGACGATAGTAATGGCTCCCCCATGAAAAGGATGCCGGAGTCATTGTGCCGGCATAAAGAAACCGTGGATGTGCAGCCAGCCCCGGGTCGCTGCCCGAGGTTTTTTATCTGTAAATAATACTTCCGTGCTTTCCGCAGGTTTATACACGTTATTTCGCTGATGTACAACGCACGCGGACGCGTATTTGTTCTACTGGCGAGCTTTCCTGGCACCCTTCATCATCCCACGCATTTTTTCTTCATTCTTCCGCTGGTTCCTTCGCTCGTCTCGCTCCTTTTTTCAACTGCAGACTGGCCATTGGTCCGAATGTCAATTAACGATATGGTTGAACCACCTATTTTTCCGAACGTCCGACTTGTCGTCAAGTCATATTTGTTGTGTCTTGCCAGTGCTCAACTGGGATTAGCGAACCGCTGGAAAACGCCTCAGCGAAAGGTAATGAAAGAAATAAGGAATAGCCGAATTTTCGGATAACAATAACTTTAAACAAAGGGAGTGAACAACGGTATATACTGTTACGTCCTAAGGTAGACGTTTGAAAGATGAATAGTATAATTTAAACAGTTCTCTGAATCTCGATCGACAATTGTTTACACTACAATTAATGTTATCGGCGCACTGGTTCGATCAATTGGAAAATAAGCAAATTTGCAAAAATATCACATGAAATTTAATTCAACGTCTAAATTGAGACCGAAACGTTGAATTAAATTTCATGTGATATTTTTGCAAATTTGCTTATTTTCCAATTGATCGAACCAGTGCGCCGATAACATTAATTGTAGAGTATAATTTAAAGATTAGAATTGAGATACAACACAGTTTTGAACCTACCTGCATTCACCGGCTTTCGTTCGGGAGATTGAGCATTTTTTAAATTCTAAGTGACTTTGATCGTGGAATTGGAACGGGGAAATCGAAGCTGGGTAAACTCCTTTAAAAATGATTTGAAATTTTGATTTGAGTAAAAATAAACAAGAGTATATTCTAATTAACAAATTTAAGATACATAATGTTATCGAAATCTTATTATAAATTGTTAGTAATTACTGCTAGGTAGATTTCGCCTTTCGTTTGAACAGTCGCTTCTGTGCTGGATTGGATGGTGTTGGAAATTGTTGTTGGAGATTATGATGATCCATCAGGTTAACACGCCTTTTTCTTTGATGTGTTGATTAACTTCGCTAAACTGATCACTGAACTTTAAATATTCTAGTGAGACTTTGAAATATTGACTGTTGACTAAACGTATTTAATCAATTTGTAATATAGACTGAACTGTGGACTGTTGGCTGTGTATTGAGCTCCTGATGAGGAGCCTTCCCTTGTATAGATCGATCAATCCATTGTTCTAGGCTTAATTTTCATAAGATGGCTACATCATCACCAATTCCTTCTAATCGATTTCTTCTTAGTCACTCTCTTCTTAATCGTGTACATCGCACCTTTTATCATCCTCTTGGCTGGATCATATTACTCTGCGCATCTCATTGATCGAGGATCAATCCATCGCTCATCGATTCTTCTGAAAAATCTTCGCAGTCTTCAGTGATGAACAGGCTTCAACGAATATTCGCTTACAATTTATATTCGAAAATGACTCAATCATTTAATAAAATAAATTTCGCCACATTTTTAATTCGTTCAATGAAGATTTAAATTCAAAATGAGTTTTCTTAGTTCTATCGCTCGCAATGTGGTGTAATATACGATAGTTCGACATTAATTAACAATTGTAATATTTGATATTTTATTTCTCGTACATGATTATCAAATTCAGAAAATTCGGAAAATATATGTCATGAATTATTAAAATATATGTCATGATTGATTTTATCAATTATTATTAACGGCTGAACCACTGGACGTAACAATACAAAGATAGAGAGCTACAGTGTAGTACCTTTAAAACAGAATAACTTTTCTACAATTGTACCAAACGACCTGATTTTGTATATGCAAAAAAGATTTTCCAAAAATTATAATTTACGAGGTTACGTGCAAAAATAAAAAAGGCATTTTTTAAAACTTTTTTATTCGAGCCCTTAATGAAAATTTAAAATATGTATATTGTAAATTATAATTTTTGGAAAATGTTTTTTGCATATCATTTCTTAAACCAATGCTTCTAATTGATTTTAAAAAATCAGGTCGTTTGGCACAATTATAAAAGAGTTATTCTGTTTTAAAGGGCGTTCGAATACTTTCGTGGCCCACTGTATATGTCCTTGTTTCACGAAGATTCGATGACACTTCTGAATGATACTTCCGAATGCTGTATTTATTTCGCTAACCACTCGTAACCTTTCAAGGTATACTGTTACTATTCGAAGCTATTTACATTGCATCCCTTGGTGCTCGAGGCCCCCATTACCGGACAAATGTAAACGGAAGCTCTTTATACGCCACGCGTCATTTTATTCGCTGGGGTTGCGCGTCAAAGATAGCTGTGTCTCTCCCCCGTCTCTTGTTCAATTGTCTGAAAACGATTTGGACAGACAATTCACGGTCAATTCTTGCTAATGGTTGTTTTGGAATAAATGAATTCCTGACTTGAAAATATATAGCACCGGTTTCCACGGAACCGGAGATTTTTATTTGGGGGTGTGTTTGAAGAGTTGCTTGAAATATTTTATGTCCGTTGCTCGAGGGAGTAGATCGAACGGAATGGGTCACTAACTTCGAATAGTTGGAATTCTTCGGCTACTGTGAATAATGGCGAATCATTCAGGCTATAGATTTTATAGATTCGAGGGCTGCGTTGTCTGACCACCCTTCGGCCTGTAGCGAACGATTCTGCCCATTTTTGGGGAACGAAGTCATATTTCTCAGTGTCAACAAGTTCAACTCCATGAAATTTCAAATCTTATCGAACAAAATACTATTTTTAATCTGCATATACTTTTATGAAACAATTCTAAAATTAATAACGCATCAAATGTGTAAAAGGTGCACCAGTAAAAATTGATTGACGATTTAGTAGAACAACATCGTAACAACTATTACCATCGCGAAAAATATTGTTGCGAAAAATAGTTACCACACGAATTCGTGGACGTAGAAACTCTGCTTTTTACGTTTTGGTTCGCACGATGAAACACAGCGTTTAATGTTCGCACCACCTTCGTAAAAAGCATTTCACACGAGCGGTGTGAACGACCCGCCACTCTACGTGGCGCCGCACTACGATTAATAATAAATATACATGACACGAGTTCTCGATTCGCCGTTCTTACAGTGCCGGCAGCACGATTTCCATAACACGAGCTGTCTAACAGAAATAGCTGTTACAATTAATACGATCGCGACGATGCGATGCATTTTTATGTTCGCCGCAAGTAGCGTGTCCTCTCTCTCTTCCATTTTTCCTCGGCGATACTTGCGATTCCGTGGAAACCGCTCGTCCATTAACCGTGTTTGTCAAGTTTATCCGGTGTAAAGCCGCGAAACGACTCTACATTATACAGGAGTCGCGTGTCACGCACCTTTCCCTGCTCTCGGACCAAAGCAACCTCGGCGAACGTCATTGTTGGCGAACGGAGGATTTCTTCGGCGGGTTTCGAGCGTGTACGCGCCAGTGTTCCCGACGAAATAAATCGGCAAAAGTGCACTTAAATATTTATCTCGCTGTTAGTGTGCACGGGCCGAAGTTGGCGGAGGGCCCTCTCGCTGGTTAAATAAACGCCCGCGCAATATATATCCCCCCCGGCCACCATAAAAATGTAAAACGGCTTTATTTATATGACACGCGCGGCACACGCACCGCGGGGCTAAGGGCGAATCTGACCCCGTTGCGATGCTATTTAGCTTCCGGTTTCGCGCACAGGCTACATTGTACTCTCCCCCCGTTACACCCTGACATCCTGCCGGCATTCGTAACACAATGGACCTGGCCGTAACTAGTTTCGGATCACGTAGCTTGTCCTGAAATATTGACGGTCCCGCGATAAATACCGGCCGCGCCGGAGTCACGTGGGGCACAACGTGCGAGAACTTTTGGACGGTCACCAAAAACCGTCTCTCTTACTCCGCGATTGGGCTGAGGCGAAAATAATTGCGGTGTTCGCAGCAACTGCTGGACAGCAGTATAAGACGCTTATTCTCGAATTTTACGATTTCTGTTTACTAACAGCTATTCATCCGCGAAGAGATGTAAAAATTTGTCCTTTTGCTTATACAGGGCGAGTCTCGTAACGTGACGATCTCAAATAACTTGTAAGTTATTTGTTCAATATTCAATATTGTTATTTATTCATTGTTATTTATTCAATAACTTGTAAGTTATTTGTTGTACAAAAACAATGTCTAAACAAATGTTGCATGGTTCCTAGGGGAACATACAGTGCTGCAATCAGATTGTTGTTACTTCGATTTTTTATCAAGATATGGAGGTCACCTTCAGTTTATTAAATAGAATGCCTAATATTTTTGATTGAACTCGGATGAAGCACAAAATTCTGCGTAATAAAGTATATACCTTCATATACCATAAATCTAATAGTTAACGAGATATGCTCGATATAATTTCCCATATGTACAGTCGGCGTTACAAAGTATTCGTACATCTTTTAGAAACGAATAAATTTTTCAAAATTCAACTCAGCAGTTTGAGTTTTTTTGAGGCATTAGAAGGGTTAGTTTACTAGCTAATGTGTAAATAATTTTTTTTGTAATTGTTATTGGTCGCAATTACGAAGGGAACAGTAAAGACCGCGATTTTTAAATTTTTTATCTGTGCCTGTAATGAAAATTTAATACATGTATCTTGTAAATCTAAGTAAGTTATATATATATATATGTACAAAGTTTCGTTGAAATTGGTTGATGGATAAAAAAGCTATGGCCATTGTAAGATGGAAAAATCTTTGAATTTACCGTCTGCGATTCTTTTAAATCGCAGATTTTTGCTATTTTCAATCAATTATATTTCGTAACATCCTTGATCGATTTCGATGAAACTTTGTACAAGTATATAGCTGACCTAGACCTACCAGAGGCTCCTTTTAAATTTTCATTACAGATAAAAAATTTAGAAGTCGTGACCTTTACTATTTCCTTTGCAATTGCGATTAATAACAATTTTTTTAAAAAGTTATTTACACATTAGTAAACTAATCCTTCTAACGTCTGAAAAGAAACTCAAGCTGTTGGGTCCAATTTTGAAAAAATCATTCGTTTTTTTAATGTGTACGAATACTTTGTACACCGACTGTATAATAGCTATTATCTGGAAGCTAGTACGTGCTGGAACTGATACCCTCAATTTGAATAAGTACATATGGAAAATTATTTCGATAATATCTCGTTAACTATTAGATTTATTACCACGTTTTTATTAGCTCGCTTTCTTGTGATATACGAAGGTCAATATTTTTTTACGCAGGATTTTGTGCTTCATCCGAGTTCGATCAAAAATATTAGGCAATCTATTTAATAAACTGAAGGTGACCTCCATATCTTGATAAAAAATCGAAGTAACAAAAATCATATTGCAGTATTGTATATCCCCCTAGAAACCATGCAGCATTTCTTTGAAGATTTCTTTTGAACAAGAAGTAACTTACGAGTTTTATTTTAGACCGTCACGTTACGAGACTCACCCTGTATAATTAGACTGCGGATCTTTATGCAAAATAATACCACCACTGTTTTAAAACGCATCCATTTTTCTCATAAATGCATAAAATTCGCGGTCTACTTATAATATACATATGTATTATAGTCGCCTGAACAAAAAAGAAGCAATGAGTCGTAGAAAAGCGTCATATAAAAGTGAAGTCGAACGAATGGTACTGTTGCGGTCAGAAAATTATAGTACACTGTTCCCGCGATTGTTGCGAGAACCTCGGGGGTATCGAGTCTCAGGAAACGAAATAGTAGCGCCGAACATAGATTTCTTGGATAACTTTTCCAAGTGTAAACGGCGATCCTTGATAAACGACGGTGCTAAGGGGAAAATTGTTGTATTGTACTAATGCTATCGTATACCTGAGAATGATACATCAAGTATCATAAAATCCCAATTTAAACACCCTAATACCCTAATTTCTTTGTAGCGCGATGGACCGCCCAAGGGGGAACCCCCTAGTAGTGGGGATAAAAAAGTCACATCATCCGCATACCCGAAAGTCACATCAATCGCGGGAACACTGTATTTTGAGGACCAGGTTACTCCAAAAAAGGAGTTCCCTGGCAAGGAGATAATAGAGCAACGACAGGTTCGCAAATTGTTATCGTATAATTTGATGACGAGCCTTCCCGAATACTTTTCCAGAGCGCACTGCGGAAGTTCATTTCCAAAGCCGATAGCTCGGCGAATATCTGGCAAGTTTGCTGCTTAAGTAACATCGCGGCACTTTCGAAACTCCTGGACATTTAGAGTAACGACCATGTATATCTGTGGAAGCGTCGGATGGAAGTTTTCCCTCCTTTCGACAGCTGCTCGCCGTGCCGCGCCGAAGCCCGCAAAAACTGACCTAACCAGTCCCTCGCTTCAAATTGGACTATAAAAATCCCGCGCGAGAAATCGGTGTCGGTTCGTGCCTCGGAGCAGTACAATAAATCTACGGGAACTCTAGGAAAACATCGCATCCTTCGGGAAACGCTACCCAATGATTACCAGAGTTACCAACTTTTATTGTACGAACGTACCATTTACACGTAAACTAACATGCAGCTGAGCTAAATACAAATTTCTTACTCCCTTTAAACATTTGGTGAAGATGATACGTTCATTCATAAGAAAAGTACACCACAATTTATACAGGGTGTGTCACCTGACGTTGCCACCTCAAATATGTCGTTTAAAAATAAAAACTTTCGAACTTTTATCATTGCAATGTATAGCCAAACGAACACTGATCGACTTTTGTTTAAAATCTTGTTTTGTCAGATTATCGCAAGTAATCGAAAAGGCCACCTTCATTTTTTTAAATGGTCGTTGAATTCGTCTTGATACGGGCTATAATACTGTAAGTCCAAAATACCAAGTGCCATTTAAAAAAATGAAGGTGACCTTGATATCTCTACAGAAAATCACATAAAAACAAATATATTTTTGGTATCATGTGAGCCCCACTGAACCACTCAACTTTGTCCTTCAGACATTTGACGTATCTTTAAAAACAACAACGTTGTTTTTAACGGTCGATCGCGCTACAAAGAAATTAGGTTATTAGGGTGTTTAAATTGGGATTTTATGATACTTGATGTATCATTCTCAGGTATAGGTGACTCACCCTCTATATTTATTATTATACCTTTTTTAGAAATATACAATTTTGAGTTCTGCCACTTTTCTTATGAATGAACGATGACTCATTTTTCTATGCATGCGTATTAATATTCGAATTATTTTTCTATACAATCGCCGCACTGAGAAGAACGATAAGTCTTTGTCGCCTACGCGAACGTCACGGGTGCCATTTTTAAAAGCTGTCGATCCTGATAAAATTTGAAAAAGTTCCGGCAAAAGGAAAAAAATAGTTATCCCGCTTAATTCAATAAGTTTTGAGCGAAGAAAGTTTTAATGAAAGTCAGATGCGCGCTGTACAAGGGAATATTTCGAAGAAGATGAATCAATTTAGCTAATGAGTATAATAGCCTAATAATTAACAGCGGAGAATTTACCGTCACTAATCCGACATAATTAACTTCGTTATTTTTTCATCCTCGTTCCTTGAATTCCGTTCGCCGCGTGCTCGAGATTAAACAGGTGGTGCACGCGCGAGCTTTCACGCTTTTATTAGGCAATGGGACCTAAAATTACACAACCCACTCCTTCAACTTCCAGGTCGCGCGTCGTCCTCTTCGTCTCGCATTGCCTTTGCGATGCGGCTGCTGACTGGAAGCTCGACTTTAAGTGGCCGAGACCCGTTCGTTTCGGGTCGTAAAAATCGAACGATCCACCGGATACGAGATTTGTATCGAGTGCCGAAATCGTCGTGAAATCGTCGCCGGATGCGATTCTCAAGATGGATCTCGTCAATTCATTGCACTCGTAGGCGATCGGGAGGCGGCTCTTCAGCGAATTGAACGGATTCGAGAGATCCATCGAGACGACACTTCCTCGCGATATACAAAATGTGGATCTCAGCCTTTTTATAGGTGTCGCTGATGTCTCGGATAAACGAACAGCGATCGTAAGCGGACGATCAAGATTTATATTTTACTGGAATGTACGGCGTTGTTCATTCAATTCTTTCCGCATATAAAATGCATACTCTTTCACTCTATCAGCGACGTTGAAAACTTTGTTCGAAAGACTGAGATTAGCACGCTAAATAAAATCGGGTCACCGCGAGCAGAAAGGATATACGAGATAAACACATTCGTTGCTTTAGGCACTCCGAGCAAATGATCCGCGCATAAAATTGTATGGTATCGGGGGAGGCTTTATGCGGTGAATATATTTTCTTCCAGATGGAGGAGCGCCGGGAACTTTAGGGTCACCCTCATTTCTTAAAAATGTATTCGAAGGAGACGGTCTTAAAGTTGCTTTCGCGCGCTCAGCCCTAAGAAACACTGCTCCCATCAAACATCTTTTCGCGAGAAAACAAGCCGGCTCCATTACTCTGCCCGTATGAGATATTCATAAACAATTTCATTCTTTCTAATATACGCTGCTGTAGTTAAAAGATGAAAAATCTCCGCGGCATCTGCATTCTTCGATGTGGAATGATACTCTTAGTAACATTTCTGGTTGGCATTTTGTTGGGTCTTGGTTGCAGTATTAATGAGCCAACTGTTAAAAATGTCAAAAATTGTCATAAATTTTCGTCGCGAGCCCTAGGGATGGGATCAAGTACCTCGCAAACAGGTTCGAACTATGATTGATTGAATTCGAACTATCTATAAGTATGTGCTTCGAAAAACAGAAATAGTATTCCTAAGTATACTCGCACCTATGCCAGACAGTTTCGAACCTTTTACAAGTAAAATTTTCCTCTATGTCGATCGTACGTAGTGCAAATAAACAATTTAATGATTTCGGCGCTACAGGTTCGATCAAATGTTACTCATTAAGCAATTTTGCAATTTAAATTGTTCTCGACGATTACACTTAGCAAACGCAAAATTTCTTTTGAAAATGGTCCGCACTTGGAGCGAAACGTCGAGAACAACTTAAATTGCAAAATTGCTTAGCGAGTAACATTTGATCGAACCTGTAGCGCCGAAATCATTAAATTGTTTACTTTTACAAGTACTTTGGTAAACCGGAAATAATACTTGCAAGTATATTCGAATCATGGTCGAACAGATTCGAAACTTTTATGAATATCGTACCGGAAATTCTCTGATTTTTCTAATCATTATTTTTTTTACCTTTAAAATCAATTATGTTGTCCTCTAATGCATGGTTTAATTCAACATGTATAACTATAATTTCATAATCTATCGGAAATATTATTCTTAAATAGTTACGAATTTAATAAAGAAAGTGCTTAAAACCTACTGTGCAGTTCTGATTTTCAAGATTCGAGTATTACTTGTGAAAGATTCGATTCCTTTCAACATCGAGGTACTTGTAAGTATCTTTACGAGACTTGATTAGAAGTGATTAGAAAAATCAGAGAATTTCTGGTACGATATTCAGAAAAGTTTCGAATCTGAAATATTATTCTTAAATAGTTACGAATTTAATAAAGAAAGTGCTTAAAACCTACTGTATAGCTCTGATTTCCAAGATTCGAGTATTTGTTGTGAAAGATTCGATTCCTTTCAACATCGAAGTACTTGTAAGTATCTTCACGAAACTTGATTAGAAGTGATTAGAAAAATCAGAGAATTTCTGGTACGATATTCAGAAAAGTTTCGAATCTGAAATATTATTCTTAAATAGTTACAAATTTAATAAAGAAAGTGCTTAAAACCTACTGTATAGTTCTGATTTCCAAGATTCGAGTATTTGTTGTGAAAGATTCGATTCCTTTCAACATCGAAGTACTTGTAAGTATCTTCACGAAACTTGATTAGAAGTGATTAGAAAAATCAGAGAATTTCTGGTACGATATTCAGAAAAGTTTCGAATCTGAAATATTATTCTTAAATAGTTACAAATTTAATAAAGAAAGTGCTTAAAACCTACTGTATAGTTCTGATTTCCAAGATTCGAGTATTTGTTGTGAAAGATTCGATTCCTTTCAACATCGAAGTACTTGTAAGTATCTTCATGAAACTTGATTAGAAGTGATTAGAAAAATCAGAGAATTTCTGGTACGATATTCAGAAAAGTTTCGAATCTGAAATATTATTCTTAAATAGTTACGAATTTAATAAAGAAAGTACTTAAAACCTACTGTGCTGTTCTGATTTTCAAGATTTGAGTATTACTTGTGAAAGATTCGATTTCTTTCAACATCGAAGTACTCGTAAGTATCTTTACGAAACTTGATTAGAAGTGATTAGAAAAATCAGAGAATTTCTGGTACGATATTCAGAAAAGTTTCGAATCTGAAATATTATTCTTAAATAGTTACGAATTTAATAAAGGAAGTGCTTAAACCCTACTGTGCAGTTCTGCTTTTCAAGATTCGAGTATTACTTGTGAAAGATTCGATTCCTTTCAACATCGAGGTACTTGTAAGTATCTTTACGAGACTTGATTAGAAGTGATTAGAAAAATCAGAGAATTTCTGGTACGATATTCAGAAAAGTTTCGAATCTGAAATATTATTCTTAAATAGTTACGAATTTAATAAAGAAAGTGCTTAAAACCTACTGTATAGCTCTGATTTCCAAGATTCGAGTATTTGTTGTGAAAGATTCGATTCCTTTCAACATCGAAGTACTTGTAAGTATCTTCACGAAACTTGATTAGAAGTGATTAGAAAAATCAGAGAATTTCTGGTACGATATTCAGAAAAGTTTCGAATCTGAAATATTATTCTTAAATAGTTACGAATTTAATAAAGAAAGTGCTTAAAACCTACTGTATAGTTCTGATTTCCAAGATTCGAGTATTTGTTGTGAAAGATTCGATTCCTTTCAACATCGAAGTACTTGTAAGTATCTTCATGAAACTTGATTAGAAGTGATTAGAAAAATCAGAGAATTTCTGGTACGATATTCAGAAAAGTTTCGAATCTGAAATATTATTCTTAAATAGTTACGAATTTAATAAAGAAAGTACTTAAAACCTACTGTGCTGTTCTGATTTTCAAGATTTGAGTATTACTTGTGAAAGATTCGATTTCTTTCAACATCGAAGTACTCGTAAGTATCTTTACGAAACTTGATTAGAAGTGATTAGAAAAATCAGAGAATTTCTGGTACGATATTCAGAAAAGTTTCGAATCTGAAATATTATTCTTAAATAGTTACGAATTTAATAAAGGAAGTGCTTAAACCCTACTGTGCAGTTCTGCTTTTCAAGATTCGAGTATTACTTGTGAAAGATTCGATTCCTTTCAACATCGAGGTACTTGTAAGTATCTTTACGAGACTTGATTAGAAGTGATTAGAAAAATCAGAGAATTTCTGGTACGATATTCAGAAAAGTTTCGAATCTGAAATATTATTCTTAAATAGTTACGAATTTAATAAAGAAAGTGCTTAAAACCTACTGTATAGCTCTGATTTCCAAGATTCGAGTATTTGTTGTGAAAGATTCGATTCCTTTCAACATCGAAGTACTTGTAAGTATCTTCACGAAACTTGATTAGAAGTGATTAGAAAAATCAGAGAATTTCTGGTACGATATTCAGAAAAGTTTCGAATCTGAAATATTATTCTTAAATAGTTACGAATTTAATAAAGAAAGTGCTTAAAACCTACTGTATAGTTCTGATTTCCAAGATTCGAGTATTTGTTGTGAAAGATTCGATTCCTTTCAACATCGAAGTACTTGTAAGTATCTTCACGAAACTTGATTAGAAGTGATTAGAAAAATCAGAGAATTTCTGGTACGATATTCAGAAAAGTTTCGAATCTGAAATATTATTCTTAAATAGTTACGAATTTAATAAAGAAAGTGCTTAAAACCTACTGTATAGTTCTGATTTCCAAGATTCGAGTATTTGTTGTGAAAGATTCGATTCCTTTCAACATCGAAGTACTTGTAAGTATCTTCATGAAACTTGATTAGAAGTGATTAGAAAAATCAGAGAATTTCTGGTACGATATTCAGAAAAGTTTCGAATCTGAAATATTATTCTTAAATAGTTACGAATTTAATAAAGAAAGTACTTAAAACCTACTGTGCTGTTCTGATTTTCAAGATTTGAGTATTACTTGTGAAAGATTCGATTTCTTTCAACATCGAAGTACTCGTAAGTATCTTTACGAAACTTGATTAGAAGTGATTAGAAAAATCAGAGAATTTCTGGTACGATATTCAGAAAAGTTTCGAATCTGAAATATTATTCTTAAATAGTTACGAATTTAATAAAGGAAGTGCTTAAACCCTACTGTGCAGTTCTGCTTTTCAAGATTCGAGTATTACTTGTGAAAGATTCGATTCCTTTCAACATCAAAGTACCCGTAAGTATCTTCACGAAACTTGATTAGAAGTGATTAGAAAAATCAGAGAATTTCTGGTACGATATTCAGAAAAGTTTCGAATCTGTTCGACCAAGATTCCAGTATACTTACAACTTCCATTTACCAAAGTATGTACTTGTATAAAAGGTTCGAAACTATCTGGCATAGGTTCGAGTATACTTAGAAGATCCATTTATATTATTCGAAGTACTTATAGAGAGTCCGAAGTCTGTTTCCGAGGTGCTTCATCACATCCCAAATGTTGTAAACCACCAACCATATTCCAACCAACTCCCAACTGTTGGCGACCGTTGGCCAACCATAAATGCTACTAAGGACACGAAGCTACATTCATCTGGAGTCTAGATGCATCTTTTACGGGGATTTGAATGGGAAGCCTTTCGCGGGCCATGGGATCGAGTGTTGACGCCAAGTGAAAGTTTAAACAGTCCTTCTAGAGCCGGAAGTCCCCGGTGGTTTCGACGAGTGTTGTTCCGTACACATTCCCATTCGGATTGAAGCAGCCCTCGGGGGCACTTAAACCACTCGACAGAAAATGCAAAAGAATCACGCGCCAACGCTCACCCCTTCCGGGGGGCAGGATTTCGTTAATCCCGGTCGGTCATGCATTCTGAATTATCCTGCGGGAGCCGCGCGCGTGTGTACGTGCGCGATAAATTTATTGGCATCAATGAAATTTCGGGGCTCGATATTGCCTCATGAATGTCCACGCAACGCTCGGGGGGTGATAATTGAGAAGCCAGACAAAAGGGGTTTGAATTTCATATTTCACTAATTGCCGCCTAAATCTCGCCCCTCCTGCGTCGTTTGATCCCCTCCTATTCAGCCTCCTTATTAAATAGGACGCAGTCGCTACGCAGAAACACTATAATTCACGGATTATGCAGACAAAACGCTGTAATCGCGTCAGGGATTCTTATTGTTCGAAAATTTATGATGTTTCACTCCCCTCGATTCTCATCATTGTTATATTCGTCTATCTTCAAATTTCATGCACGTTGCGTTTAATTATCGAAATTTTCCAATGCTATAATATTCATGAGTATTTAATTCAATTAATCGATCCAATTCTTCAGTGATCTCTTCAGATGAAAATATATATTTTAAATGCTTAAACTATGCTTATTATTAAACCACACACGTCCGCGCATTTAGAACATTTTAACTCGCATAAAACGCAGCGAGATTCATATTTTAACAGAATTTCGTGCCGCGTTCAATGTTAAGCGCTACCGTCCCTGATTGTATTACGTTCATCCCGGAATTCGCGAAATCCCTGGCAATTTAAAAAAATGTCCAAACGTCGGATGCAAAAATATTCTCGTAGCAGAAATCGTTCTCGAACCGAGAATATGTAATGCCGAGATATTCGCGTCCGAATGTTCAACTTAAAATAATTCACTGGTAAATAACAGTTCGGCGACTTTCATCGAACGTAATCTCGTTCCGTCGAAATCCCCGGATACGCAATCTTGCGAAGACGAATTAATCTTCCACGTCATATTTTAAACGGAATAACGCGAGAACGTAGCACGTAATTTATTTCGCGAATCCCGTATAAATCGTTCCCGAGCTGCTTGTTCTCCGGCAAGAAATTGCGCGAATTGTTCGAGGGATGGAGATGTAAAACCCCTGGCGCGGTATCGTGCCGATACGCGAACGATCCGTCGTCGTATCCGCAAACATTTCACGTTTCTGGATAATAAAAACCGTACTTCTCGTTTTAAGAACGGCATCCGCCGGCGGCCATCGCCTATTTTTTTTTTGTTCTCTCGAAACCGCGTAAATAGATTTTACGAGCGAGCCGCAAAATTACCGGACCGTTCTTTTTATCTTCGAAACACTTTCGTTTCGTCATCGCATCGAGTTTCCCTTTTGTGATCAGAAATGCGGCGGAAATGGCCGGGCATACCTCTTTTTATCTAACGGGTAAGAAATTGTTACGCGATGCCAATAAAATTGCTAGAATTTTCTGGTTTGATGTCTCGAAGTAAAATTGCTGATCGTTTTCCGCGAAGTAATATTCTTCATAGCTTTCTCTAATAGCTTCTCCGAAAATATCATGAATGCAGCCATATTTACCGCACTTCTCGATTTCGTTCGTAATTGTTACAAATCGGATATCATGTGCGCCAATCTAATTGTATGAAGCAGTTGATTTACAACGGCATTAAATTTTTATAGAAATCTCTATTTCATTGTTATTCGCGCGGTCGACTACTTTTCGAGTACATAATTCAGCAGTTAATGCAGATGTCTTAAATCAATTTCAGGAAGAAGCATTTCTGAATGCAAAGCTGCTTCGTTTTATGCACGGCGAGAAGTTCAAGGGGCATACTTCCTTGACTTATGTTTCTTTCGCGTAGATCCATACGGACTTCTCACCTATAAAATATTAACGTACACGAGTGTGTCCTTGCAAGAATACTATCCACAACCTAGAAACATATTGCATGTTCTCAAGCCCAGTTTGTTTCCGTAAGACAAAACAACTTTCTTGAATGGAACATTAATCGTCATAAAAATGTACTCACTCTCCTTTTCCGAATGTTGCGAAATTTCTATCTGTTCGTACTTGTTTAAAATATATGAGAGGAATTTCTGAAGGATGTTCCAAAATAAAGAATTTTGTAAATATTGTTTAAACAAATAATTTGTTATAAAATATTTTCATATGATTACATTCCTTGATGGAAAACGCACAAATTCAAAAAGATCATTGTCCTAAACCTCTAGTTCCCGAGATATCAGCAGAAATACTCACCCCAACTTTGAAGGCTATTTTCAGCAGCTAAAAAGCTATAACAACAAACTATGTCCTGTATAAATTTCATGAAAATTAGCGTGTTATACTTGGATAATGTCCCTTGCGAGTATGGTACCCTTCTCGGAACGGTGTTGGACATCGCCACGAGACCTCCGGTTGAGTGTACAGGATTATGATCCGCGGATATTCAGCTGGAATCGCTCATTCGCGCATCCGTCTTGATCCGACACTTATTATGTGTGCGTACGCGATAAATCTGTCGACCGGGGCAAAAGTTCAGGTCGTAACTTAGCAGTAACTTCGCGCCGTTATGCAAGCCCACAAAGGTGGAATCGTGAAACTGGGAGCAGCAGCAGGGACAAAAGTTCAGGCATCTCATGCAAATTTCATCTTCTTCGGCTAATAAAATACACCGCCCGTCTTACGGCCGCCTGTAAAGCCCCCAGATTCTGCGGCGACTCGCCCACCCCCGCCGACCTGTACATTTTTTAACGTAATGCCTGCGCTGTTAATTTCGCCGGCACGCTATGCTCGCTCCCCGTCCGTTTCTTATGCGAATAATAACCATTAAACCCTTGATACTCGGTAAACAAAATTACGATGCCCGTCTCCCTGCGTAATTTGTGCTAAAGATTACGCATAAATATTTTTCTGAATCGCCTGCGTGGGCTTCACCCTCTTGTTCATAACTGAAAAATGTCACACTGTTTCACGACCGGGGTACCCGCCCACCAATGACCATTACTTAAATTCCTCTACCTCCTCAATTATTTATAATATCAAGCAGTTCTTCCTATATTCCCATTAATAAATTTATTTGGATATTACTGGATGTGTTTTTTTTGTAGTAACATTGCCGTGCGTTACGTATGAGCAGAATTTCGGGTCTTTCTTGACGCTCATTTTCGAGTTTTAAAATTTGATCTTTTACATGAAGGTAACCTTGAGTTTTTTCAAAGGTTTTTCGAGGTCAAGTTTATCCATCGGCGACTAAAATAAATGTGCATTGACTTGGAGGAAACTCAGTCACCTTCTCATGGTAGTATGGAACATGAACATATCAAATTGCACGAAAATCGAACAAATTTTTCCAAACAACCGGTCCATACCGAGTTATTTTAGATAGCAGATGAGAAAGTATCTCAATCAGTATGAAGCTGACTATGTTTAGAACCAAAATTATATAGATGAATACGAGCTGCGATTTAGAAGAACAAGCAAGAAGAGGTTCTCGCACCTGCTCGAATTCTTCTTATTTCCAGCGGGGCGGTAGAAAATCATCTGGAACCTGCGGGCGTCCGTTACGTTGGAAACCGGTTTGCGATGGCCGCGTTAAAAATGCCGCGTGACTCATCGATGTTTACGCTTGTGCAAATCGTCGATTAATTTCCTGGATCGATCGCCGGACGAGGGAGCAATTCGTCTCCGGCGTCAACGCGACGAGGGATTAATTGCGATTGCTAAGCGGGAGTCGGTCAACTGAATAACAATTGCTCGGCTAATAGAATTAATGACTTGTCCGTTTCGTAACGCGATTACCCAGCGAACAAGCCTCAGTTTCTTTCGAGTTCTTCTTGCCGGTGGTTCGTGACGGTGCGTCTTCATCGGGTAGAAACGGGCACCGGTTACACCGAACGGAAATTAAAAAGCATAATCTTCGTAGAACGAATGAAGAACTGGAAGAAAAGCTGATCGGGCGTACTTGCGCGGCGCGGGCATCGATTAAAGCCAATAAAAGCTACGTTTCACTCGGCCGCGGCCGGGATGAAACCTCTCGCCGACCCTCGATGAAAAACTTGCTGGATCTTACCGACCGATCCTTCCATTCATCCCCTCGTCGATACCGTTGCCGCCCCCGCAGATAACGCAGCCCGCAAAAGGAAAAGATAAAAGAGGGTAGCAAAGGGAGACAAGCCGCGCGACCTTCTGTCGCACCACCAACCCTCGTTTCAGGGCTGCGCAACCGAGTTAGCGTGCACTCTTGCGCCCCTGAACCCTGCGATCGACGGGACAAAGCTGTGCTCTAAAGAGGACTGCCATAGCGAGCTATTCATTAGGTGTACCGATAGACAAACCATTCTGGCACATTCCTGTAGCTTTTGACTTTTCCTCTTCGTTGCCATAGGTGGCAATGTTTAGCTCCATTTAGGCAGTTCATCAGTCTTTTTGAGAAGCATTTCATTTAGATGCATCGACTTTCTTTCTTTTTTTTTATTGAGAAAATCTCGGAAGGGATTTATTACAACGTTGGGTATAAACAGAGGTGAATTATACAGAACAAGTAACCTCTACAAAATAGACATAAGGGTATTTCACTATTTATTTTCCGTTCAACACTCAGGTTTTTTTAGAAACGAGAGAATATGAAGGCAGGCTTTAAGATTGGACCGGAAACATAGAAACGTCCAGAGGCAGCGGAAATCTTAACTTTTAAGGGTTGTTCAGCAGTAATAATCTTTGCAACTTTGCATATCGTATAAATTGCACTGCCAAAGGACGTGCTGCACTCACAAGTGAAGGACCCCAAGTGTCCAACTTCGATTTTGATCATTTTTTGTGTGATGATGGTATATGGATCCCTAATTATGTATGCAAAATATTAGGTGCAGTTACTCAATAGTTTCAAAGATATGAACAATTGAAGTTTCATAGCTGTTAATCACGCAACCTACTTACACGGCTACTGAAACTTCTAAAACTTAATTGTTTATATCTTTAAAACTATTGAGTAACTACACCTAATATTTTGCATACATAATTAGGGATCCATATACCATCATCTCACAAAAAATTATCAAAATCAGTAGTCGGACACTTGGGGTATTTCCCTTGTTAATTACACGTAGATCTGGACTACGTCACCCAAGTATCAATATCTTCTTTTTAATGATGAGTTGTTCTATTTGTAGCAAACGGCAATGTACTTTAGATATAAAATATCTCTCTCTTTCGATCTTGTTGGTACTCACCCCTGATTTTCATCTGCGATGTACATCTAAAGTGAACAAGTGTAAATTCGCCTAGCTTTTGCACGCTGTCGTAATGGCTCACCCTTGGATTGTATTACGTGGAACGTCTGCATGCCGCACATACTCGCTGCCGCATCTCCTCTGGCTGGGTGTTTTCATTCCGCCGGTGCGCCACGTGATGCGAGGCAGTTTCAGAATCTTAGCAATTAGCGGGGCTGACAATACCGTCATCGTTGGCTCGGCCTGGCAGACAGATTCGAGCGAAACGGGGCGACGTTCCGGTAACAGGTACCCGCTATTAAATTAATCGACGTAATCTCTGTTTAGCGGCCTTGCACAGGACTGTGAGAGAGATAGAGAATGAGAAAGAGAGTGAGAGAGGGGTAGAGAGGGTGTCGCGCGTTCTCCGTAAACCCGGGTATCTCGCGGCTTTAATTGGGGAGCAGGTTAATGCTCCGGGGAAATTCGCGGCGGACCCGCGTTATGCTCGCCGATAATCGGCCCCGAATTGTAATTCTCGGCGTTGTAATTGCAATTAGAGCTGCCGGCGAGGTCGCGCGATCGTTCGGAAGAATGGAGATTTAAAATATGGAGATTGCGCGCTCGATGAAGGCTCATTTCGTTTGAGTAATTAGCGGCGTCGATCGACGCCGAGCAGAGCGGAGCAGAGCGGAGCGGAGCGGAGCCGAGCTCTCGCGACTCATCGTGACACCCGGGTGATATTATTATTGCTAACGCGACACGATGCTTCCAGCGATACGTGTCCCGGCGCTAATTAAGCGAACCAGGTGACGATCGTCCTGCTGCGAACCGTCGAAGCCCTGCTTTATTATGCTGCTCGTAATCGGTGAAAAGTGTTTGCACCGTGTCAACCATGTTACGAATGTAATCCGAGCCGCGTCAATTGGGAACGCTGCGCGAAGATTCGTTTTATCGGTTGTCTGGCCACTTCTCCTGTCTCCCGTGGTTTCCACTAAATGAGCTTATGCGATACCGCTTGTCGATATGATAATAATAGTACGTCTCTGTTGCGGGCGCACTGTCATTAACCTCGCGGAGCAATCCGTACTTCGACACCGATTTTTGCGAACAAAGTTGTCTTCCACACTTTTGCATCTTTTTCTATTTTTTTAACTGGTGCAACTAGTAAACTAAAATATGCTCTCGATCAATAATACAGACAAAGCAAATTTGCAAAAATTAAATTCTCAACGTTTCGATCCGGATTTGGATGATTTTCAAGAGAAATGCGTCTGAAAATATATACATAATTAATATAATAGAAATTTAACAAGGGAGACAACAATGATTATAAGGTAAACTTTTAAATATCGTCCTTGCTATGTGTAAAGAAATTTTAACTGACTATTAGAGACTGACTGAGTTTCATACTGGTCTACATTGAACTGAGGTACAGACCGTTAGGACTAGTAGTTGCTAGTAGTTGCAACTAGTGTTCCTGATTTCTCAACATTTCTCATTTCTTGAGAAATGAGAAATAACCAATTATAAAATGTCTCGAGAAATAATTTTCGAGAAGGAACACTAGGTACAACGTTCAATTTAAGGGTGTCAACTGATACCTTCCAGATATACTCGAGCCACAAATCAATAAACTCATCAAATAGATACGGAAAGAACTCTCAAAAATGGCATCGTTTAAAATCGTCGATTTGCAAGATCGTGCAGATTTGTTGCCGCACTGTGAATTTTTACACCCGTTCGAAATGCATGTTTCGTCGCGGATGGATGACAGGAAGCTTCATCAAAATCGCTTATCGACGGCATTTATCGGTTGAATTTATACGCGTAATCGCATATTGTTTTCAAATCCCGGCAAATAGCCGGCGTGGCTCGCGGGCCAAAAAATCGAATTCACCGACAGCCATTACGTATTATGGCCGACGCTTTCCGGTAATCGCGGGGCCTGTGCCCGGAGCGAGGGACGAGAGGACTGTTTTCATTATGCAACACGGAAATTTGAAGGGGCATTAATCACTGCGAGAATTCTGTGGTTGCAAGGAAAAACGCCGCATGTCACAATTTCAAAAGATTTGAGTTTATGCATTAATTGAGCTATATAGTATAGGATTTATGTATTTACCAGAAAAAGGTCATGAAAATAAATTCGAAGGGCTGAAAAAATTAATTCAATTTAACCGATGTCCTATGTCAAAGCATTAGTGATCAAAACTTCGAACGACAATATCTCGAAAGAGAAAGTATGTGACATGCGGCGTTCTTCTTGATAACCACAGAATTATCGCGGCGATGAACGCGAGGAATTATTATTATTATTATTATTATTATATATATATTATATACGGACTAAGGTCCTTTTATACAAATGTATACAGTTTTTTACAGTACAACTGATAAAAACAAAAAGAAAACTTAACAAAGAAAAGGTCTTAACCAAAAATTTACGTAATAATGGACCACGCAAAACTAAACAAATACAGGTACGATTAACAAATAGTATTGCCCAATTTTGTTTTGAATACCTGTAACGAGCAATTAAAAAAATCAATATTGTTATAAAATATGTCAGAGCTAGCAATAATGCGATTTATTGGATTTATTACTCCATATGAGGATTTGGATTTCATTGTTTGAAATCCTGCTCTTGTTCTCAAAACTCGTTCAGGTACATAGAAATTTATTTGCCCCAGGAGTGCTGGACAATCTATATTATTATTTAACAGATTAAAGATAAAGCTCTGGTCGGAAACCTTCCTTCGATCGGATAATGTTTCCAGGTTGACTGTGTTTAATATTCTTGAGTAGTTATGATCAAAGATTGACATTGGGTTGTTTGTCTTATATGCACAAAACCTGAGGAATTTATGCTGCACTCTCTCTAGCACGATTTGATATTTAACGCTATTCGGAGACCATATAATTGAAGCATATTCTAACTGGGGACGGACAAGAGTAATATATAACAACCTAAGTGTATGGATTGAATGAAAATCTGAGGAAAAACGAAGTATGAAACCGAGCATTCTTGAAGCGGAGTTGACAATGTGATAAAAATGGTTGGAAAAGTCTAAGGTAGAGGAGGAGTGAATTCCTAAGCTTTAACTTCTGTTATTGAGGAGAGAATACAGTCATTAAGACGGTGAGGATATATAAGAGGTACCGAACGACGGGAAGACCGCATAATATGGCATTTTTAACTTCCCGATTTTATAGGGAAGTTATTGTAATTACCCCGAAAATCGAAAATCGATTTTTTAGCAGATCTTCACGTTTCATGGTCATTGGAGTAATTTTAGACTGTTTTTATCAAAATGTTCGTATGTGTGTGTGTGTGTGTGTGTGTGTGTGTGTGTGTGTGTGTGTGCGTATGGCCGTTTCTATGTAATCAAATTTTTCGTTAACGTTTTCAGAAAAAGTAACAACGCGATCAGGATGATGTATGATGCAATCGATGTGCCCCGTCGTAACTTAGAGCTGATTAGATTTTGGTCCATATTGGTCAAGTAGTTTTTTAGATTTTTAGTTTTTTTTGAAAAGAGTTGATTCTACAATGCAATTTATAAGGGAGGACGAAAATTTTCCACCAAAGAAGCAAACGCAATTACATAAAAAAAATTTTTTTCTTAATTTTTTTTTAGATTTAAAAAAAAATTTTTTTTAAAATTTTTTTCTTAATTTTTTTTTAACTGATGCTAATGTTACCGCTTGGAATAATCGAAAGTTATTCCAATGCAAGAGTGAATTTATCATCTCTATTCCCAAGAATACATTTGGGAGAATATCGATGAAAGTACAAAAAAAAAACGATGTTAGCGATGTTGGCGAAGGAGTAAGGAATCGGGAAGTTCTTTGTGTGACTCTTGGAGAGTCAAACACCAAATAAAAAACATTAATATCAGTAGGCCCTACTAGCCATGCGTATCACTAACCCTCTCGCAAGAGCAGTCCTACCCGCGAGCTCGCGAAGCGAGCGAGCAAAAACAACCCTACTCGCGAGCGAGCGAAGCGAGCGAGCAACAATAGCCCTCTAGTTTAATGTTGAGATCCATTATTATTTCCGGATAATTCTCGAAATAAACGTCGTACCTTCGCGATGTGACGCGACGTGGCGAGATCGTGACGTACATCCGTACAAATCTGATTAAGAAAATCTGAAATGACAGTTTATCCAGGAATCTCTGACCCGTTACGGTTAAAAAAAATGTCACACTTTTTCCTCATTGTTCTGCACTCTTCATGAGACTGATACGTTGCTGAAGAATCAGGGCGGTGTATTATTTTGTCATTCTATGAAAACATGTACGAAGCAGAACTAGTATGTACAAGTTTAGGAAGAAGTTTAGAGCTTTCACCGTTATTTTTTATACGTTAATTCACACGAAACAGGTATGTAGACCAATAAAGATTAAGCTATTGTGTGCAGTCGGAGCTTCATAAATAATTCACTAAACTTAACCGATCTGCGTCTACTATAAAAAATATTTGAAGCCTTAAAGCATCGATACATTGTCGATATCTACAAACAGTGAGAAAGTAGTTTATTCACATGAAACAGGCATTTAGACCAATAAAGATTAAGCTATTGTGTGCAGTCGGAGCTTCATAAATAATTCACTAAACTTAACCGATCTGCGACTACTATAAAAAATATTTGCAGCCTTAAAGCACCGATACATTATCGATACCTACAAACAGTGAGAAAGTAGATGTCGCTATTTCGCAAGTAAATTACGTTAATATAATTTTTACATCATTCGATAAGATCTATTAACTGCGGTGGGCAGGCATATCAGCAAATAGTGGTAGAACCACCGTGTTAACACCCGGTCATTACGATTTCCATATAAAACATTTGATTGCAGATAGTGTTTATTGCATTTCCCCGTGTACGTTGTTATCGGAACCGAAATATCTAGAACGCAACACGGATCTAACGCGACGTGCGTGACCACGGGGGCCAACGCCCGAGACGATCGCGACCCTTTAGTTATTAGTTATTACATATTTTACACGCGACAATGGCCGGCGCTCTGCACAAAAGGGGCTCTCTGACACAGCGACCCATTTCCACCGTTCCAATTCCACGTTCGTTCTACCGCGCCATTGTTCCCGACTTTCTAATTCCACAAAAGCGGCGCGCGTTTACGATCCATTTTTTACGATTCTAAAGTTCACCAGCGACGCGTGTCCATCCGCGAACTTGTCGAGCCGTTCGACATCGAACCGAACCGCTCACGCATTATGTATCGTCCGCGATCGAACCGGAAGCACGATGAAAGGATCGCACCGCTTTACGGCACGCCGATGCACGCAATAAAAATCGAACCGCCTCTGCTCGGAGCGGACCGAAAACCGCGGAACGAAACGCGCCCCTTAAAAAAGGCTTTTACGATCGTTGTACTGCGTTCCGCGGTCGTTTCATTTGTCCGGAGAATATTAGAGCAGAGATAGCCTGTTGGCCAGACAAATTACGCGGCTGATTTGCGTCGAATGGCCATTGTTTTTAGAACTTTGACGACGAGCTTTTTACACTGGAGCCAGTCTCGCGTAAGAAGTGTAATAATTCAATGAAAATTCATTCATCAACAATGAAAATCAACCTCATCCGTCCCTCATTTCACGAACTGAACCTGTCCCTCCGTGTCAAATTGACACAGTGGTGAAAGATCGGCGAAATAAGAAGCTAAACAGTTATTTCTCGATGTTTTTTTATTCAAATTGATTGTTTTGTGCCGCATTAGAAACTTACCTGCAAATAACAGAATGGTGTAACTTATTTATTTAAAACTGTGTTAAATTGACGGATGAGGATGACGGTTGAGGGACGGATGAGAGTTCATCAGGCCCGCTTGAGAACAAAGGCTTTGGCTGACTCAAATTGTTTCGATTGATACAGTGGATCGCGAGTTCCCAGAAGCGACATCCTTACGTTTCGCGAAAACATTTAGGTTCACGTCATTCGATTATTTCCCGATGCCCGGTCGGATCGTGGACGAGCATGATCTCAGTGGCAAACACACTCGTTCCAGAGCTCCCAGGAGCTCCAGGAGCCCCTTCGGAATCGAATCGAACGGCGAGCATGTTTATTTTGACTCAAAGCACGAAAGTGTATTTTCTGCTCCCGGTGTTTTTCGGATCTGCATACCACGCCGAGCGTATCCGAGCGTGCACGTGAGCTAACAGCGGAGTAACAGCGAGCACTCACTAACCAGATTCCGAAAATCCGCGCATCTTCGGCGAAATAACAAAACGAGCCAGTTTCCAAACAGACGCGAATCATCCGCCGCTATCACGCTGATTTCTTGTGTATTCTTCGCTGACCCATTCGCGGTTTCGCAGCTCGAAAGAAGAAACCGCTGGAGTCGAATTGAGTTGCGTAATTGGATGTGGCTTCTTTTTGTGGCCACTGTGAAATGTTCGACTTCTGTCTGCGTTGTAGCATGTATTTCTTTGAAATGTTATACTATTATTTATTTATTTACAGTTTATTGTAACGTGGCCGCATTAACAGCGACGTCATTGACGACCAGAGCTGGGGAAAATAGTATTGTAAATAGTAAATAGTAAATAATCCTATTTATTTTAAAGTATGTGTAGTACTTCGAAAATGAAATATTTTATCTAACGCAGTCATTTTTGAAAATAAAATATTTTATTTAATGCAGTAATCTTTGAAAATAAAATAATTTATTTGAGGCAGTAATTTTTTTGAAAATAGTATTTTATTTGAAGAATATTGGAAATATTTGTATTTTGTCTTTATTTTCAATTACAATTTTAAGTATTATTGCTGGAAATAATGGTTCGAATTCAATACATTTATAGGTGTAAATCGTTTCTTAACGATAAGATAGACTGTATGGTTATGTTTATCGCAGAGTATTATAACAATGCGAAAAGTAAAATATTTTATTTCGTGTTTCTGATTGTTAAAATAGAAATATTTTATTTTAGGTATCAAATTGTTCAAATAGAAATATTTTATTTTCGAAATTGTACATCTTATTTAAAATACTATTTTCTTTAAGCAAAATAAAATCTAAAATATGAAAGAGTATTTGAAATATTTGTTTCACCAAATAATGCCCACCTCTGTTAATGACCGCATGATTTACGCTTGGTCATAACTAGACAGCGGATCTTTATGCAAAATAAAAATGTTCTATTTGATTTGCAACCGACTGGAGTGAAATAAAAATTAATTTTCTTTCTTAGTATGTTTAACTGGTTGAAAATAATATAACAGTAGTTTTAAATTCTTCTAATGTTTTCACTGTTTCGAATTACACCTACTTACTTTTGCCATAAATGCATAAAATCCGCTGTCTAGTCATAACATATTTGACATGTAATTTTTAAAAAAGCATAGTTAACATTGACATTAGCATTAGAAACAACAACATAAAATTACACGGTCCAACAAATTTCAACTTTTTTGGGGGATTTCGAGTCTCACTATGCAATTCTTATAGTTTTTTGCGATGATTCCGAATCTGCCCTTAATTTTTCTTATAGACGCACAGTTTTTGAGAAATTTGAGTTTGAAAAAATGACCTATTTTTCAACTTTGAACAAATATTGTGATGTTATTATAAAAGATATCGAATTGATCTTTACAGCAAAAGATTCCTTAGACTTTCCCGAATACAGTGATATCCAATATTAATACATTATGATTGTTTAAACATGTTAAACAATGTTTTGGCTGTTGGACAGTGTTATAGGAGGACGTTTCTGATGTTGGAAATGTTATGTTGCACATGACTGCCAAGATCCATTCTTAAATCTAGACGAGTTGTGTTAATCAAGAGTCAATTAACGAGCATTACACGCTCTCTACACAAAACTGTCTGCCAAAACTGCCAATTGACGAGCACCACGACTGATTTGTTTTATAATTTGTTTGCACATTCACTCGAACGCTACGAGACTCTATTTCAACTGACCCACGATTTTCGAATGGTAGGGTACACCACATAGGGGATCGGTTACCAATAGAATACTGCATTCCAATCAATGCTGCCACTTCTGCGTTTGCACAGGAAAAAACGCGAATCAAATGAACCGCATGCACTTGTGAACGCACTTGCGGCGAGCACTTCATACGATTCATTTGAAGTTCCGAGTACTTCGTTTGAATGTTCATAGATCGCATGAAAAGTGATGCTGCAGAAGTAATTTTACCGCTTGCGAAATGATAGAGGTGTTTTTAATGAATGAGCAACGATCCTGATTTTGAATGAACGAGAAGCTTCGACGGTTTTTGAAATGTGTCTGCTACGTATGCATTCATGCTTGGAGAAAATGGTGGAGATTGCGTACAATGAAAAGGTCGTTTAGTTGAATCCCTTCAATTGTCTTTTAACATTTCCATTGAAATGGCGCACAGTGATCTTGATTGGAAAATCGAGTGACATTTTGCCGAAAAATGAACTTTCTCATATTGACATGAACAAAGTTTGCATTGCTTCTTAAATATCCATCTACCTCGAGAATAAAGAAATTAATAAAATATAATCAAAATTGCAATCGTGACGAACACTTAAAAAAGGACATTTTGAAAATAGCATGTTTCGCAGAAGATGCTTATCTTCATCTCAATGCCCTGTCTAACCTGTTCAATACTTTTCTCTGTATAAAAAAAAATGCACAGTGGAGGCACGGAAATTGTCAGAATTGCTCAGCTTTGATAAGGAATATTTTTTGAGTTCCAAATAGTACCGCATTATTACAAATTGTACTCTTTTCAATACACTTTTCCCCAAACATTGGGGGAAAATTTTAAATTGAAATATAAATTTATTGTGATTTATATAAAATTAAAAATTGATGAAGAATTATTATATAGTGCATATGCTTCTGCACGATTTACTTCCCACATCGTCCCCCTACACAAGTTATTACTGTTTAAAGCAGTGTTCCCAACGTGGGGCCCCGCCCCACAGGGGGGCAATTTCATCGTTAAGTGGGGCGATTCGGAAATGGGCACGTCCAGAGATTAATTTATAGATTAATCAAATATCCAAATTCAACCAAATGCGCAATAAAACTATCCTTACCGTTTCCATCTTCATATTTAGCTAAATGTGGATTCAGTGCCATAAATGTTTTGCTGCTACAAAAATAAATCGGCTGGATATAACACAACGGGGATACTTGAGACTGAAACTAACTGAATTAGAACCTAACATAAATTCTTTTTGCAACAAGCATCAAGCGCAAGGACCTCGCTAAATGTAAACAATAAATAATTACGAATAATTAAAATAATATACAAAAATATTTCATTAAAATTATATCGTACTTGAACTTTTAGTACTGTTTTTGTACTTTTAGAGAACTGTGTTTCCTCAACAATTTGCTAATGATTTTTTCCTAAAACCTATCATTTCAGTTTCTTATAGAACAATTCAATTTCTGAATATTAAAAATTATGTACAGTGGGTGTACAAAGTATTCGTACACTTTTTAAAAACTAATAACTTTTTTATAATTATACCAAACTACCTGAATTTTTATAATCAATTAGAAGCATTGGTTTACGAAATGACATGCAAGAAAAATTTTCCAAAAATTATAATTTACAAGGTTACATGCAGAAATACAAAAGGCAATTTTTAAAACTTTTTTATTTGGGCCCTTAATAAAAATTTAAAATAGATGTTTTGTAGATCTATGTTAGTTATACACATGCTTCAACTTTCATCGAAATCGATTAACATACATACGAGCTAGAAGCGGTTAAAAATGGTGAAAATCGTAGTTTTCCACGACTTTTGATCAGTTTCTGCTTAAATCCACAGAATCGTTCATCTTTCCATGCGTGTCGTTTTCTCCTGCGTCAACCGATTTCGATGAAATTTTCTGTATGTGTATAACTAACATAGATCTACAAAATATATATTTTAAATTTTGATTAAGGGTGCAAAGAAAAAAGTTTTAAAAAATGCCTTTCTTATTTTTTCATTTAACCTTGTAAATCACAATTATTTGGAAAATCTTTTTTGCATATCATTTCGTAAACCAATGCTTCTAATTGATTATAAAAAATCAGGTCGTTTGGTACAATTATAAAAAAGTTATTAGTTTTTAAAAGGTTTACGATTACTTTGTACACCCACTGTATATGTTAATTTTAGAAGGTTGGGAAACACTGGTTTAAAGCGTATCAATTTCCGCATCGGGCGACGCGAATTCGCAGCATCCCGATGGTACAGGATCGTAGACGTCCTGGGCTTAATATTCAGATATCCGATACAGTTTTATTTTTCTGCAGTCCTCCAGCGACGTGGCCATTACTGGATCGTTCGGGATCCATTAAATTCCGCATTAGGATCGCGGAAAGTCGCGTCTGCCGGTATTGGAACGACAGTACTCGCGTCCGTTAATGGCCATTTTAGAGGACGCGCGGCGGTCCGACGTTAAAACGTGGGCGTTCCTTTGTTTCCACTTGCATTCGGGGGTGCCGGTTTAAATGCAGCTTGTATCAGCTGCCGGCGATCTTATCGTAGGGGCCTCTGATAACCGCCTTTCAGGTTCCGCGCCGCCGACGTCGCAAATCTCGGAAACGTTTAACGCTTTTTCACTGTCGTCGGCCACGGAACGAGGCAGGAAATTCACCTCCGAATTCAAGTGGACTCTGCATTCGACGATTTACGACAGCTCCCGGCGATCTACCTCCTTCTCCGACCACGGGGACTGGTCCCGCCGCTGCTCCCCGTCCGATAAAGGGCATTAGAGAACCGCTTAGCTGCAACCTATAAAAGATAATATATTTTGCGTGAAATACAGCGTACTTCCATATTCTCCACGCGAGAAATCTCGAGGCCCCGATGCAGATTACCCGGCTGGAATCCGTCGATTGCCGGTGAATTACGGGTCACCGATACACCGCCCTGCGCACCTTCCATCGGTGCACGTCCTCTTGATTACGTGGCCGCGCCGTACTGCATTCAATATCCTGTGCAGATTGCGTTTTACAAGACGCTGGTGACAGATTTTAATACTCCGCGCGTCTTTTTCCCTGCGTCAGTCCGCCGGAAATTGAACCGTTTTAGAATCTAGCAGGATAAGCATGGCCCAGCGACCCCCCCGACAGTTTTTATCGATGTCGTGTACAAAATAATGCTTTTAGGTTGAAAGATAACCCCTCATTTAAGGGTAATATGAGGGCAAACAGCCTAAACTTTTTTTTTTCTCGGTTGTTAATAAAGATATTAGTGGGTTTTTCCCACTGTACTAAACAGTACTGGAAAGAACTGACTAGAAGCACAATTAAACAATTTAATAAACAATTTAATGATTTCGGCGCCAATCATTCGGTTCGATCAATTGTTACTCACTAAGCAATTTTGCAATTTAAATTGTTCTCGACGTTTCGATCCAAATGTGGACCATTTTCAAGAGAAATTTTGCGTCTGTAAAATTCTGTAAACTATAGTAATTGTTCAACAATACCGAGTAATACGAATAAAACTTTGACATACTTGCTATGTGTGAACGAATTATATAAATTTAATGATGGAACTTTTGAGAAAACTAATTAACACCATGCCGGTAGACGTGAAGAACCAAACGTAAGAACAAAGGAACGACGCATATCGAACGATAGCCAATCAGAACACAGAGATCGATGAGTTCTCAAGTCAATATTTGGCGGCAACTATGAATCATGCCGGTCCACCATAGCCATCTCACATGTGCTTATACAGGGTGGGGCGCCACATTTTGCCACTTCAAATATCTTTGTTGTCGTTAAAGATACGTCAAATGTCTGAAGGACAAAGTTGAATGGTAAAATGTGGCTTATACGATACCAAAAAAATTTTTGTTTTTATGTAATTTTTTTTGGAGATATGAAGGTGACGTTCGTTTTTTTAAATGGAATGAGGTATTTTTTAATACATCAATCGATGCAGCTGGACATTCGTTATAAAAAAGTACTAACCTATGTATGTCGAAAAGTTAGTAGTTCAGGAGATATTTCAATTTAAATAACTCTAAAATACCATTACTAAATGTGATAAATGAACTACATATCTCTAAAAAAAATTACATAAAAACAAAAATTTTTTTGGTATCGTATAAGGTTCATTTTACCATTCAACTTTGTCCTTCAGACATTTGACGTATCTTTAACAACAACAAAGATATTTGAGGTGGCAAAATGTGGCGCCCCACCCTGTATACCCTGTAGATGTTATGGTAAATTAATAATTGACATTCAAGATATTTGAACCAAAAATTACATACAATTGCTCTTGTATGTGAGAACACTAGGTGTGAAAAACAAATAATGCAACTTGTTATGTAGAAACGTCATCATAAACACATTACTGGTTGAGTAATGCTGCGTAATATTCATGAATCTTAGGAGTTTCGTACCTAAGCTATACTGTTTAATCATATGAATAGTTTTCAGTAGTCTTTTTTGCAGGTTAATTCTCTGTCAATGACTTTGGCATTCTCAAAATCAAATGCATGGTCGATAGAAGCACAATGTCGTGGATGTTTTATTTCGAGAAATGACAAAGATGCATGTCACATATTTTTCTATGGACTTTATCATACAAGACTACTAAAGTATACCAGGATTAATATAATGATAGTAGACTGTAGAGTCAGGGATGAGATTGCGAAGACCCCTGTGTATATTCCTGTATTTCCAGACCAGAATACTAGTCAGCCTTTCCCCTAGCGATCAGAACGTGGTTTCGCGAACTAGGAAAAAAGTTCGCTCCTTCCCCAGAGAGAAACGCGAATTACGTGCGCGCACGCTTGCTGATTAAAGTCCCGTAGGCGATCTTTCGATAACCAGATACCCTCCTGTGAACCAAGCCATATCGTATTCCGATCGTTGCAGCCGGGCCGAAACTTTCCCCGAAAACTATGGCATAGTACTCAAAATCTATTCGTGCCCCTGGTTAAGGCGGATACTCATGTTCGATATGTGGTTCTCGGATGAATGTTCAATCGCCCAAGGCTCGGCTAAAGCATTCCCATATACGTAACCAGAAAATGCAGTGCTCGTTTCTGGAATATTTTACAATTTCGTTACTCAGCCATTATCTTCGACGTCGAAATTCTGTCATTTCGTCTGCTAGTAAAATTTTCGTTGTAGCTTGCAAGAATGAATTTTGCGCCGGGTTTTATATGCATGTATATTTTCAACTTTATGCAAGATCCTTTTTTTAACCGGGTATGCTGGAATATATCTCGTAAAGTCTAAAATATGAAAAAGTATGAAAAAATCTGTATCTACGAAAAAAACTATTCGCACCACACAAAATCTCTGTTCATAGCAAACGGGACCCATAAAACAATGCTTTCATATCTGCGAAGGTTTACGAGGTACTCCGGTGTACCTGGTCACAAGGAGCACCCTGTGTGCTACATTTGCATAATGAACGCGTAATGAAATATGTGAATAAAAAATCCTGTACATTGTGGAACGTGGATTGACAATAACTAAAATATACAGATAGAAGGTACAGGGTGTATAAAAAGTATAAAGTTTTTTTATTTCGGCGCAATTTTCGATCATTAATACCACAAAGCAAATGTGCAAATTAAACCATGTTTCTCGACGTTTAAATCTTAATGTGGACCATTTTCACAGAGACATTTTTTTGCGTCTGAAAAATACATTTGTGTAAAAATAAAATTGTATAAAAAGTAATGGTCGTCCGTCGTATGAATGAATCTACACCTCTGGATCGGTGGACATTTGTAAAATAAACTTGCCGCAAAATTGTATATAACAACGATGACGACGATAAGATTCTACTCGTCGAGAAGGGAAAGAGTTTGAAAGGAGCCACATGTCGCAAACAAATAGTTGTTGAGATATAAGTTGAAATTCTGTGTTGAAATCCTGTTGAAATTCTTGCAAAATTTGATCGTTCAGAATTATACGTACAGACAAAAGTCTACTACTACAGTCCAAACGACCGTGTCGATGAGACAGACAATGATCGTGTGCGTGCCTCAAGCCAAACGAGTTTGCTCGAGGATGACCATTACATTTTATACACCCTGTACAATACAAAATGACCTATATCCAATGCAAGATGTCCAACGGACAATAGCCCTACAAGGATGACCCTAAGATGACCGAACTCTAACCCTCCCACGATCCCCCAAGAGTCCTTGCGGTTCAACTAGGCGCCCAAAGCTCTTGTAACGTCAACGAACTTGCCGACGATCCTTGAAACCCGCGTGCTCGCAGAAAGCAATCGCACGATCCCATCGTACGACGAATATTCCCGCAGCTGGCTGGTAGTCGGAGCGCACACATAACTCCGACTAAATCAGTAATAATTACTCCTCGAGTCCGGGGGACTTGCGAAACTCGGTGGCGCGGCAGACCTCGGATCGCATAATCAGGAGTTAATGGTTACCGTGAAAACGAATCCGAAATCACGGATTATTCGCGAGATAGAGAGCAGATGCGGTGAATCCGGTTGGTACGTGCGCCTCGAATAGACACGTCTCGACTCTTCGCGGCCACCAGATGGTACCCATAGATTCGTTCTCAGGCGAAGTCTTGCAAGCGAACCCGGAAGAGAAAAAGACAGGGATAGAGAAGAAGAAGAGAGAGAGGGAGACATCGAGGCACGGAGAGTAAGACGCGGCGAATTCCAGTTGGAAAGGGGTGGCGAGAAAGGGGCGAGGAGGTCGAAGGGAACGAAGCTAGGGCACCGAAGTTTCTTCCAGTCGAAACCGAGAGAGAGACCCGGAGCGTCGGAAGTGGGATAAATTCGCCGAAGCCGAGTCGAACTGGGCTGAATCCTAATTACGACGACCCAGAGAAATAGCGACGAACGTGACCCAGGACTGAACTCCATCCCCGGAAACGAGTTAAGAGGCAAATGGCGGCAAGGCAACCGGGGAGAGAGGGGGTGCCTCGAGAACGGCAGGTTAAATGTTGCTGCCAGCAAAGACTTCCAGCTGCAGATGGATCGGGGTTATGCGGCCATTCCGTCCTCGTGAACGTCCCCGGGGTTGCATCGAGTTGTCAGCCATCCTTTCCAGGTGAAATTAACGCTCTCGGGCCTGCTCTTCCGCCTCGGACGAACTTCCGGGCGCAGGGGGTCGTCAAACTTTTCGGCGAATCTTCGTCGAACATGCGCTGCCTTGCCCCCTCTGTCTGCCGACTGCTGCGCCCGTGACGCCAACTTGTCTAATAATATCGCCCTGACGTTTTGGAATTAATTAACGGGCCAAAGCCCTGGCCGTAAATCGTCGAACGTGACAGGTCCGAGAGCGCCGATTCTAATCGGACCAGGGTTATCTGTAGTTGACGTCGTGGTACCAGCCTTAGGGGGTTCAGACCCTAGGGCAAGGTCTCGTAAGCGGTGGACCTAGTCCAGACCTTGAAACTGTGAATACTCGACTCGTTAACTAATATTCATTTTTGTGGTGAGAAAACATTCATTGTGTGAATAGATTCATTGGCATGGCTAGAAAGTTACCTTATAAACCGGTTACAAATTATACGTATAGGCAGTTGCCTATCATCCCCGGTAAATGTTCTATCCGGAGTACCTCAAGGCTCCCACCTGGGGCCTCTACTATTTATAATGTCCATTAATGATTTAACCATCATTTTTCAACACTGTTACTTTCTCCTATTTGCTGATGATTTAAAAATCTTTAAAATCATCTCGTCCCGGGACGATTTTTCCAGATTACAGGCAGACCTGGATCGTTTCTGCGACTGGTGTCACAGGAACGGTATGGATCTCAACATTAAAAAATGCCATATTATGCGGTCTTCCCGTCGTACTGTATCTCTTATATATCCTTACCGTCTTAATGACTGTATTCTCTCCTCAAGAACAGAAGTTAAAGACTTAGGAATTCACTTCTCCTCTACCTTAGACTTTTCCAACCATTTTTATCATATTGTCAACTCCGCTTCAAGAATGCTCGGTTTCATACTTCGTTTTTCCTCAGATTTTCATTCAATCCATACACTTAGGTTGTTATATATTATCCTTGTCCGTCCCCAGTTAGGATATGCTTCAATCATATGGTGTCCGAATAGCGTTAAATATCAAATCATGCTAGAGAGAGTGCAGCATAAATTCCTCAGGTTTTGTGCATATAAGACAAACAACCCAATGTCAATCTTTGATCATAACTACTCAAGAATATTAAACACAGTCAATCTGGAAACATTATCCGATCGAAGGAAGGTTTCCGACCAGAGCTTTATCTTCAATCTGTTAAATAATAATATAGATTGTCCAGCACTCCTGGGGCAAATAAATTTCTATGTACCTGAACGAGTTTTGAGAACAAGAGCAGGATTTCAAACAATGAAATCCAAATCCTCATATGGAGTAATAAATCCAATAAATCGCATTATTGCTAGCTCTAACATATTTTATAACAATATTGATTTTTTTAATGGCTCGTTACAGGTATTCAAAACAAAATTGCGCAATACTATTTGTTAATCGTACCTGTATTTGTTTAGTTTTGCGCGGTCCATTATTATGTAAATTTTAGGTTAAGACCTTTTCTTTGTTAAGTTTTCTTTTTGTTTTTATCAGTTTCACTGTAAAAAACTGTATACATTTGTATAAAAGGACCTTGTTCCGTATATAATATATACAGTAGCGGACAAAAGTTTAAGACCGCTCTAAAGAAGACGATAACTTTGTTAATATTGTACTATACGATTTGAACTTTTTTGGGAAACTAGAGCAATTAGTTTACTAAAGGACGTGAAAAGAAATTTTTTCAAAAATTGCAATTGATCGGAATTGTTGGAAAAGTACTAAAAGTTGAATTTCTAACTTTTTCATGTGGGCCTATATAGAAAATTTAAAAAATACGTTTTGTAGATTTGTATCAATTAAACACGTTCTGACAATTTCGTGAAATTCGGTCGATGTTGCAATGGGCTACAAAAGTTTAAAGATAAAAAAAGTTAAAAATTCAACTTTTAGTATTTTTCCAACAATTCCGATCAATTGCAATTTTTGAAAAAATTTCTTTTCACATCGTTTAGTAAACTAATTGCTCTAGCTTTCCCAAAAGAGTTCAAATCGTATAGTACAATATTAACAAAGTTATCGTCTTCTTTAGAGCGGTCTTAAACTTTCGTCCGCTACTCTATATAATAATAAAAAAAAGGAATATATTGTACACTGTCCTTTAGTACCGGATACAACAATTTCTATTATCGTGGAACTGTACAAATATCAGTCTTGTGTGTTCCCTTTCGTACGACCATTTATTATTTCGGTTTCAGCAATGCAAAAATAACAAGCAACATGTATGGCAAGGAAATAGGTTAAAGGAAAAGTTTTCAAAATAAACAGATTGCTTGTACAACATTAGAACCGAGACAGATGAGCCAATTTGCGTAGTTTATTTAGAAAATATCTCTCCCTATATGATATATGTATACGTGTGCTGGAACAAAATGTACCGACAAGAAAGAAGTAGTACAGGACTCGGTTCGCCCGATACGGAGAGGAAACATTAATTCCGGAAGAAGAACGCGGCAATTAGGAGAGCATCGACATCTTCGAGTTCGAGATAAGTACGGTCGTAGCACGCGATCAGGTTAAACCAGCCCGGGTCTTGGGTATTAATCCGGCTCCGGCAAGTGCGCCGAGAATCGCGCTTAATTCGGGGCCGCCTTACTGAGCCGGGGTTTCCGTGGATCCCAAGAAAATGGATGTTTCGTGGCGTTTACCTCCTCCGAGGCTCTAGTGCCTGCACAAAGGTCGTGGGAGTCCAACGATGCATGCAAGACGCGGTGCAACGCGTCGCGACGTTCAACGAAGGCGCTAATTTCAGCCGGTACCAGGTTCCCAGTCGGCGGTGCTCAAAGTTTCAACTGGGAAATGTCCGGTTTACGGGTTTCTCGATCCTCGTCTGCCTCGAACACGCGTCCGAGAGCAAACGGCCTTGCTTAACAACTGTTCAGCATCAGTTGCAACCTATAATAACCACGACGTTGCCGAGCAAATGAACAAAAATATCTGGCAACTGCTCCCATCTGCCTTCGATTACTGTGTCGATGATTTTGTAGAAACGTATAAAAAGAAATATATAAAAAGAAACTTTTTAAAAACCACGCTTATATTAAAATGCACTAAAAAGGAGAAAATAATTTTCATAGACATTAGTAACTATAAATAAAAACGTGGAGCGCTAAACTATATTGACGTAATCTTCGTGGGCGCTCCACGCTTTTATTTATAGTCACTAATGTCTAAACAAATTATTTTCTCCTTTTCAGTGCATTTTACTATAAGCGTGGTTTTTAAACATTTTTTTAATATATCTTTTGCTTCCTACTTTTTAGTCTTTTTTAAATGGAACGCAAGATATAGTAATACTGGTATGAAATAGTAAGATATAGAAACGCAGGATATGGAAATACGCGAGATAGAATGACTCTGAGAGACGACGTCCCTTGATAGGAGTCGAAGATTGTCCGAAATGGAAATGAATGAACGGAACACCACACTGAGCTCCTTCGGCGCGAAGTGGGCCAGTGGAGTGGGGATGAGTCGGAGTGGGAACGCGTAGTGGAGTAGGGAGCGATGGCGCGTGGAGTGGGGATCGTTGAACGCGATGACGTACTACCGAGCGTCGCGCATTAGACGCACAGTTTTCTTTTTAAATTTGTTTTTTAATATTGCATTGTCATCCAGTTCTGAGCTATGTTTGAAGTTTCAAGTCTCTAGCTCATCGGGGAGTGATTTAATATTCGATTACAAGATTTGACGCATACAACAACGACAACATCGACAACTCGGCAAGCTAATATAAGCGTGGTAATAATGACTCCTCTATTCATATAAACGCATTTTTCACGTTTTCTATGGCGGATGAAATTTCTTTGATTAAATGTAAAGATACGAAGCATACGTTAGAAATGTATATTTCAATATGAAACGAGTTCTATCATTTTCCTCGTTGTCTAGATTTATTTCGCATTAATTGTGCATTCATTAATCAAGGTGTATTTAAAGGTAGTCGAGATCCCCTTATTATACAGCAAATGTCAAAATGTGTAATTCATGCTGCAATGTCGTTATATTAATGATAATTAAATATGTATGATCGTTTCCGAATGTTTCGACATTAATTCAACAACAAATACTTCCACAAAACGTTTGCAACGCAATTACATATTATTAAACTGCAGATGCGTACGCATTCATAACGGAAGTAATTGAATAGAATACAGTAAAATAACGATCTCAATGTATCAGGACGGGTTTAATATCTTTCACTATCTAATTTAATATATTAGATAATAAATTTCATATGGAAACGAATCGTTAAACGTACAAATATAGTACAAAGTACGTTTCAGAACGTAGCACACGAAAAGTAGAACGAACAACAGAGTTTGTCGCATTCAATGTAAAACAAGAGACGAATCCACGACACCGTTACATCGAATTCGTTGAGTAATTGTGGAAATGTAGCACCTATAATCTGTGTTACATATCCTCGTATTTCACACTGTTTAATGTTTAATCGCCAAACACGACTATAACTCTGAAGATCCCGGAGCAGCGAGCTCGCAGAATTAACGGGTATTACGACGGAAAGAGAACTTAAGGTATTATTGACATCCGAATACTATTTCACGAAACTTCCGAACTTTTGCTTGTTTTCTTACTTTCCTAGCTGGCTCGGTCCCTCGAGCAATCGATAATCTCGAGGGCGTAAAAGCGAACCCGTTAATAGGTTTCCTCCGAAGAATCGGGAAAACTTCGGTGTTCCTTCTGCGGACTGCGAGGCACAACAGTAACTAGACGTTAGGCGTGTTCCTAATTTTCTACAAGTTTCTTAATTCTCTGTCGTCTGTCTGTTAAGTGACGATTTTCAGCGAATTTTTATTGGGAAATCTTCGAACGTGAACTGTTCCATTCCGGAACGAAACTTCTCTGTCATTCTTCGTGGCTGCTAATGACCTAGATGGTGATGCTATCTTTATAATTAAATAGATTTTTAAAAAACCTTCGCCTAAAGCAGGTAAAAGGCCATATCCCTAAGCCGAACCAAATGTTAATTTGGACATAGGACGAACTTTACTGAAAACTTGCGACTAGGGATGGGATCAAGTTCAATATGTACTCACGAATCCGAGTCAATTTCAATAACCAAGTTTCATTAGTACTTAATGGGTTTCGATTACTACTTAAAAGCAATAATGTCTCAATGATTATATTTGAAAAGTATTCATTTTATACAAACTGATATCGAACCTTGGAATGAGTGCTTACAAGTTTCTGTTGGTATATACAACAGTTAAATGAGCAGTCAAGTTCACTCCAAGAGAGTATATATATATATTTTTGTTTTTACCGGCAAACTTCACTCTGTTACTCACTGATCTGTATTGTCGCGTTAAGAATGTACTAAATCAGCAAAACGGTTTATAATATATTCTAATTAGCAGTTAATTGCATTGTGTCTGTGCGTACAGTTATTTAATACCACTGAAAATTCCTATCAACTACAGGTTATGGGCCCAGTGGAGCACAGGTGCATGTAATAAAAGAAAAGTGAAAATTAGAATCTTATAAGTAAAGCCACGCGGTGGAAATTGAGGTTAAAGTAAAGTAAAGCCACGCGGTGGAATTTAAGGTTAATCATGGCAGAGATGCCGAAAGTGTCTATAACAAAGTTAAATAATGACAATTACCAGATATGGAAATACAAAATGGAATTGTTGTTAATCAGAGAAGAATTATGGACAGTTATACAAACAATAAAACCAGAAAATGAGAAGCTGGCTGAAATCTGGCAAAAGAAGGACGACAAGGCACGTGCCACACTTGGTCTATTTGTCGAAGATGCTCAAATTATACACGTACGTAAGAAAACTACAGCGAAACAGGTATGGGATTCTTTAAAAAATTATCATGAAAAATCTACTCTAACCAGCAAAATATACCTATTAAGACAAATATGTCAACTAAAGCTTTCTGAAGGAGGAGACATGGAGAACCACATTGTTAAGATGGAGAACCTAGTGGACAATCTAACTGCACTTGGTGAAGAATTAAAGGATCACCTTGTGGTTGCCATGCTACTCAGCAGCCTCCCAGAATCATATGGAATACTTATTACAGCACTCGAGGCTCGTCCAGAAAAGGAATTAACTCTGAGTCTCGTGAAAGGAAAGTTAATTGATGAGTTCAAAAGAAGAAAAGGTGCTGAAGGCACTGGTGACACAGCACTAAAAGTTGGACAAAATTTCAGGAATTATAAAGTCAAAGCCCAAGAAGATGCAAATTGTTTCTTTTGCAAGAAGCCAGGGCATTTCAAGCAGCAATGCGACAAGTACAAGGCATGGGCAGCCAAGAAAGGAAAAGAAAAAGCTAAAGAGCAAGTAAATCAGGTCAGTGAAGAAAATATAGTGAATCTATGCTTTAAAGTTTATCAAGGTGACGGGGAGAACGTCTGGTACATTGATTCAGGCGCAACAAGTCACATGACCAACAATAAAGAATTTTTTATCGAGTATAAAGAGAAATCTCAAACTGATGTAACTCTAGCAACAGGAGTTGGAGCAAAAGTCGTTGGAACCGGTACAGGAAAATTAAAGTGCACAAATGAAAGGAATCAAGAGGTTATGGTCACGTTGACAGATGTACTTCATGTGCCTGACCTAAAGGAAAGTCTGTTGTCAGTTAAACGTCTAACAGATAAAGGATTTACAGTAAATTTTAATAGAAAAGGATGTGAAATATTCAAGAATAATACAGCAGTTGCGAAGGGAATATTATCATCAAATTTGTATGTATTAAAGGGTTCGGAAGTAGCAATGACAGCAATGAGGCAACAGCACACTGAAGATTGCCAGCACACTTGGCACAGACGATTGGGTCATCACCACATCCAAGGAATTGTACAGCTAGAGAAGAAAAATTTAGCTACAGGAATAAAGATTAAAGATTGTGGTATAAGAGAGGTGTGTGAGTGTTGTGTAAAGGGGAAATCAGCGAAAAAACCATTCCCACAAGAATCATTAAGAAAAACACACTCGGTCTTGGACCTGGTACACACTGATCTGTGTGGACCAATGAACTTTATCACACCTGGAAGAAAAAGGTACTTCATGACAATAATAGATGATTATAGCAGATACACAATTGTATATTTCCTTGAACACAAGTCAGAAGCAGCTGAATGCATTAAAGAGTATATTAATTTTGTGTTCAATAAATTTGGAAAGAAACCAATGACAATTAGGTCAGACAATGGCAAAGAATATGTCAACAATCAGCTGAAACAATTGTATCGATCCGAAGGGATAAAGGCACAGTTTACAGTCCCCTATAATCCTCAGCAGAACGGGGTGGCTGAGCGAAAAAACAGGACTTTGGTAGAAGCAGCACTCACCATGCTGATTGATGGAAAATTGGAAAAGAAGTATTGGGCAGAGGCTATAAATACAGCCAATTATTTGAAAAATATTCTACCAACCAGGGCTACAGAAAAAACACCATATGAGTTATGGAATCAAGAGAAAGCAAGAGTTCAAGATCTTCAAATATTCGGTACTCTTGGATATGTACACATACCAAAAGAAAAGCGACAAAAATTGGATGAAAAGGCATCTCCAATGATATTCGTGGGATATTCGGATCAAGCAAAAGGATACAGGATGTTGGATCAAAAGACAAGTAAAATAACAATAAGCAGGGACGTAACATTCATAAATAAACATGAGATTGAAAAAACTCAGTTAACACAACCAATTAGAAATAACACAAGCGATCTGACTAGAGAGGATAAAGAAAAATCTAAAGAAAAAGGAAATACAGAAAATATTGAAATAAAAATGAACCCTGAAGAAGAAGAAATTGAAATAAGGGATCATGAAACAATCATCGAAGATCAAGAGGAAGAGATTGCTGTACAGGAAGTTGATGAAGAAGATCAGACCATAAATGATGAAAGTGCATTGGATTCAGATCCATCATTTCATGAGGCAGATGAGACATATGAATACGATGGAGATGAAAATGATCTGCAAGAAATTGAAAAAAGAAGATCAATGAGATCCACCAGAGGAATTGGACCAGAAAGATTCCAACACTCAGCTAGAATGGCAACAGAATGTATTGAGCCAAAGACAGTTGATGAGGCACTCTCTGGACCAAGTAAAGAGTTATGGATCAAAGCAATGGATGATGAGATAAACTCATTAAGAAAAAATAATACATGGAAACTGGAAAAAATACCAAGGGACAGAAAAGTCATTGGATGCAAGTGGGTATTTAAATTGAAACAAATACCAGGAAGCAAAGAGCTTAAATACAAAGCAAGACTGGTAGCACAAGGTTTCAGTCAACACTATGGAAGTGATTACAATGAAAAATTTGCTCCAGTGGTGAGACCAGTGACACTACGTGCATTACTAATAGTGGCAGGAAAGAAAAAATTGTTTATTGAACATTATGATGCAAAAACTGCATTCCTGAACGGAGAATTGGAGGAAACAATTTACATGAGACAACCAGAGGGGTATAAACAAAATGAAAACGAAGTTGCTTGTAAATTAATCAAAAGTATTTATGGCTTGAAGCAAGCAGCAAGAATGTGGAATAAGAAACTAGATGAAAGTCTAAAGAAACATGGATTTCAAGTAAGCACTGCCGACAGATGCTTATACTGGAAAAGGGTTCAAGATGAGACAATTTATATCATCGTACATGTCGACGATATGCTGATGGCAAGTGCTAGTAAGCTATTGATCAAAACTACAGCAAAAGGGCTTGAAAAGGAATTTAGTTTAACCAATTTGGGGGAATTATCCAGGTACGTTGGAATAACAACAGAAAGAGATGCAGATGGGATATTTTACATCCATCAAACACCATATATTGAAGAAATAATCAAGAAATTTGGATTAGAGGATGCTAAAGTGTCAAAAATTCCATTGGACACTGGATACAGTAAAATGCAATCACAGGGAGAAGACTTAGCAGACAATGAGCTATACCAAAGATTAATTGGAGCACTATTGTATTTGGCAGTGAATTCCAGACCGGACATCAGTGCCAGTATATCAATTTTAAGCCAAAAGATTAAAAAACCAACAAAACATGATTGGACAGAGCTGAAAAGAGTGGTCAGATACCTAAAGGGTACCAAGGATTTAAAATTAAAGCTTGGAGGCAATAATACCGAAGAATTAGTTGGATTCGCGGACGCAGACTGGGCTGAAAACAGAACTGACAGGAAATCAAATAGTGGATTCTTATTTACACTAAATGGGGGTGCAATTTCATGGTCATGTAGAAAGCAGACATGTGTTTCACTGTCCAGTACAGAGGCAGAATACATTGCACTGTCCGAAGCAAGCCAAGAGGCGATTTGGATAAACAGAATGTTAAAGGACTTGGGAGAAGAACAAAATCGACCAATTAAGATGCTGGAAGATAATCAAAGCTGCATCAAACTGGCTACAAATGATAAATTCAGCAACAGGACAAAGCATATTGACACCAAGTACCACTTCGTGAAAGACTTGATCGAGGAAGAAATTATAAAGTTGGAATATTGTCCAACTGAGTCAATGGTAGCGGACATGCTCACCAAGCCATTGGGACCATTGAAACTGAAAAATTTAAGAAAGAAAAGTCAATTGATTAATTGAACAGAACGTTTAGATAATTAATGTTTATCTTTTTTTCAGAATTTAACTGTTGAGAGGAAGTGTTGGTATATACAACAGTTAAATGAGCAGTCAAGTTCACTCCAAGAGAGTATATATATATATTTTTGTTTTTACCGGCAAACTTCACTCTGTTACTCACTGATCTGTATTGTCGCGTTAAGAATGTACTAAATCAGCAAAACGGTTTATAATATATTCTAATTAGCAGTTAATTGCATTGTGTCTGTGCGTACAGTTATTTAATACCACTGAAAATTCCTATCAACTACAGTTTCGAAAGATACTTGTAAGTAGGGGTGGGATCAAGGTACCTCACAAACAAGTTCGAACATTGATTGATTGAATTCGAACTCTCGTACTTTCGAATGTACTTCGAAAAACAGAAATAGTACTCCTAAGTATACTTGAACCTATGCCAGACAGTTTCGAACCTGTTACAAGTACTTTGGTAAACGGAAATAATACTTGCAAGTATTTTCGAATCTTGGTCGAGCAGATTCGAAACTTCTATGAATATCGTACCGGAGATTCTCTGATTTTTCTAATCATTATTTTTTTTACTGTTAGATCAATTATGTTGTCCTTTAATGCTAAAGCAGGAAATATCACGGATAAAAACAGAAATAGGCTACCACCAAATATTGTAAATGAAATACTATTCTTAAATAGTTACGAATTTAATAAATAAAATGCTTAAAACCCATTAGGCAGTACTGATTTCTTAGATTACTACTTGTAAAAGATTCGATTCCTATCAACGTCGAAGCCTTTACATTAACGAGCATAACTGATTCAACACACTTTAAATCAGAATAACTTTTTTATGAATGGACTAAACGACTTCAATTTCTCTGTAAGGCTGGAAAAAATGAATTTGGTCGGAATTGCGAAAAAAATGGTAAAAATTGATTTTTACTACTTTTTTAGCTGGGCCAATGACGAAAATTTAAAATATGTGATTGATCAACTCGTATAAATTATATACGCTCCGAAAATTTCATTGAAATTGGTTAATTGGTTTACGAGCTATGAACGATCAAAAGTGGTAAAAAGGCCGAAAATCTTGAAAAATTTTGATCGTTCATAGCTCGTAAACCAATTAACCAATTTCAATGAAATTTTCAGAGCGTATATCATTTATACGAGTTGACTGAAACACATCTTTTAAATTTTCGTTATTGGCCCAGCTAAGAAAATGAGTAAATATCAATTTTTACTATTTTTTTTCGTAATTCCGACCAAATGTATTTTTTCAAAATATTTTTTAGACGTCATTTACTAAACTAATTCTTCTAGCCTTACAGAGAAATTGAAGTCGTTTGGTCCATCCATAAAAAAGTTATTCTGATTTAAAGTGTGTTGAATGCTCGTTACTGTATAAGTAGGGATGGAATTCAAATTCAATAACCAAGTTTCATTGCATGGGATTCGATTACCACTCAAAAACAATAATGTTTCAATGATTATAAGTATTCATTTTATACAAACTGATATCGAACCTCGGAATGAGTGCTTACAAGTTTCGAAAAGATACTTGTAAGTACTTCGATGTCGAAATGAATCGAAACTTTCACAAGTAGTACTCGAATCTTGGAAATCAGAACTGCACAGTAGGTTTTAAGCACTTTCTTGATTAAATTCGTAACTATTCAAGAATAATATTTCCGATAGATTATGAAATTATAGTTATACATGTTGAATTAAACCATGCATTAGATGACAACATAATTGATTTTAAAGGTAAAAAAAATAATGATTAGAAAAATTAGAGAATTTCCGGTACGATATTCATAAAAGTTTCGAATCTGTTCGACCAAGATTCGAATATACTTGCAAGTATTATTTCCGGTTTACCAAAGTACTTGTACAAGTAAACAATTTAATGATTTCGGCGCTACAGGTTCGATCAAATGTTACTCACTAAGCAATTTTGCAATTTGAATTCTTCTCGACGGTTCGATCCAAATGCGAACCATTTTCAAAAGCATTTTTGCGTTTGCTAAGCGTAATCGTCGAGAACAATTTAAATTGCAAAATTGCTTAGTGAGTAACATTTGATCGAACCTGTAGCGCCGAAATCATTAAATTGTTTATTTGCACTACGTACGATCGACATAGAGGAAAATTTTACTTGTAAAAGGTTCGAAACTGTCTGGCATAGGTTCGAGTATACTTAGGAGTACTATTTCCGTTTTTCGAAGTACGTACTTATAGATAGTTCGAATTCAATCAATCATAGTTCGAACCCGTTTGCGACGTATGTACTTGATCCCATCCCTACTTGCGACTACCATCAAAGCGTCAACTGTGATTGGTGCGTTGATTGCAAAATTTTAACTCTATGATGACGCAGTCCATCAGCCGAATGAGATTATGTATCGGATGAATATCAGATCGGCGATCCAACGTCTGATCCCAGAGAGGTAGAATGATGCGTGATCCCGTCAGATTTCGCAAGCTGACGCATGAGAGTTTGCTGAAAATCCATGATGGATCGACCAGAGGCGGTCGAGAATCGCAACATTGTGGATACGTAGGTAGAGAGCATGGTTCCGGCTCACCGACACAGCCTGTGGCCTTTCTTCGGATTCGAGGAGCAACACGTAGACTCGTTGCATTCGGCGATAATAGGATCACGCGAAGATAAACTCAGGGGATTAGGGGATTATCGAGTAACCGCGGTGCGTGCAGCCGGCGTTAATGGTATGCTAATTTACCGCTAATTCTGAAGGGAAACAGCTAATAACTCAACAACCAACCGACCTAGAAGATCCACCAAGGCGGCTCGGTGTATGTAACTCCGTTCGCAGCCCTTCCTTCCACCGGCTGCTCGCGGGGCTGAATACTAGCTATCGCGATCTCGTATCTAGGTTACTATTATTGCACGGCCAGCCTAGCAATACGCGCGCTCTCGTCTCGCTCGAACACGACGAAATACTACGGCGAACCCCAGGCGAATTATTTTCACGTGTTAACACGACTCCACTTCGTTAATTTATTACGCGTTCGCGTGATTCCCCGATGCGTCGGTTTTTCTTACGCCCCCGCTTTTCTCGGGCCGACCAATCGCCGGCCGGTAAATACCGGTTGCGTTTAGGAAATTATAGAGTCTGTAATAAATTGGTGTTAAGTATGACTGCGCGGATAACGCGGGCTTCGTTATTTATTTGAACGACGCGACGCCGGTTCTCCGGGGTTTAATGAATTTGATAGGAGCAGGACTACTGAAATATGGGGTCAAATGTCCGCTGTAGGGTCAGTTATAAATACACTGCGAATCTTTCTGCAAAATAAAGGAACAGCAGCCGAGCAGAAGCACCATCGACAAAAGGTTTTATTGATTTTTATACGGCCATAGGAACTGTTTATAAATTCTTATTCGTTCACGGTGTTGGTTATTTGTTCACGCGTAATTTGTCAAAAAATGTCTAGTATGAAATATTCATAAATCGATTTTATGTAACTGGCAATATATCGTAAATTTTTATAAAGAAATCAAATTGAGCGCATTCAACCGGTAAAGGTTCTGACATGTTAAAAGCAATTTTAATTTATTTCCTGTAGATTGCAATCTACGTACCACATAGAAAAACGTCCGTGTTTCAATGAAGTTTGTTAAAATTGAAGTGTCAACCTACCAGTTCATCGCTACGCTCTTTCCGCTGGAAACCGAATACTCGATTTATGGATTGTAACAGCTTTGATATTTTATCAAGCAGACCTTTTCCTGTGTCAAGAATATTACGCTGTTCCCTAAACAAAGTATTGGATCGATTGTATCGCATTATGAACACAAATGTTGCCAAAATACAAGTTTAAATCTCGCTTTAAACACTACACTAAATACTACCACTAAAATCGAGTTGCAATCATCCACTACTACGGATAAAAACTTTTGTTCAATTTTCCGTCGGAGTTTTACGTTTGCAAGTCCTTGCGCAGAGGTTCCCCCGGCATCCATACATAAAAATCGGGATCCGGCGGTCGGGACGTGATACTAGTGTTAAAATTCTCATCTCGAACGACAGATCGAATCCTCGAAAGATAAAGATAGGAGGCTCGAGACAAGAGGGCGGGAAGGATCTCCGCGGAGATTTTCGCGAAGGAATTCGGCGTAACGCGAGCGCGAGACGAAACGACTCGGGAGGGAAGCGGTTTCGCGTGTTCAGCTTAACTCGAAATCCGATCCGCGTTGCAGTAGGTAACAAGTCGGTGGCGTAGGTCGTATCCTGGTAGCTCGGAAGCCGCAGCGGAGCTACTACGAACGGATAAGACCTGGCAGGTGGCCAGCCTTCGAGATATTGCACATGTTTCTTCGGCCGCATTTGCATACCAAAGCCCCGTAAAGTGTGAAACTATTGCCGGCGGAGCCAATCCGTAGATCGCAGATTAAACGGCTGTTCTCGCGGAGCCACCCCCTTTGGTTCTCGCCAACCCCCCCGGTTTCCTTCTTCCTATCCGGAGGAAAGACTCGAACGAAAATTACACGAGATGCCTCCTGTTTTTCCACCAAATACTTCCTACCGCAACCCTACTCGATCCCCCTGACAAATCATAAATATTTAGACGAGAATTTATGGGGGTTGCCGGCATATCAAATTGCCGATCCCTGTGGCCTTTGAGTGTCGTCTTTAGGGGAAGGACGCGATAGAAGTTGCTGGAATTGGTTTCCAAGGATAACAATGCTGTGGCGAGATGCGTGCAATTGCTACGCGGATTTTCATGCATTTATACAGCTCGGTTATTTGTTGTACAAATGGTTACCGCGGAAAATACAGCTCTTTTTACCACGATTTTATTAGCTCGCTTTCTTGTCTGTCTGTCTGTTTGTTTGTTCGGTACAAATTTTGCAATTGATTTTAAACTAACTTCCCGATGAGCTAGAGACTTGAAATTTTAAACATAGCTCAGAACTGGATGACAATGCAATATTTAAAAAATTTTTTTAAAAAAGCCTATGCGTTAAGGAGATATAAATTATTAATAATTTGAACCTTTACACCCCCCCCCCCGCCGCGTGACGTAGTACGTCTTCGCGTTCAGCGTCCCCACTCTACTACGTGTTCCCACTCTGACTCATCCCCACTCCACTGACCCGCTCCGCACCGAAGGAGCTCAGTGTGCGTCAGTGTGCGTTCGAGCTCCGTGCGGTGTTTACAAAGTTACTACATATTATTATAGTATAATAGTTGTTTACCAAGCGAAAGAACAGTTACACCGAAATTCTCCATCGAACCTTTATCTTTGACATTTTACCACGGCGTTCGTTTTCGATATGACGCGTCGCAATACTGTCTGAAATTTACTACATGTCTCTGTTATAATCTCATCAAAATGTTCAAAATCGATTGTAAAATTTCACACATATAAGACTAAAAAGCAGAAAATAATTATTTAAATAAAAATAAATTTTTTAAAAATGCCACGGTTAAAAAATGGACTAGAAAGTATAAAATAATTTTTTCTAGCCCCATACAGATTCCTAACCCCGTACAGATAGTCCTGAAAATTTGTGATTGTAAATTTTGGATAGCTATGGAAATACTTGTAAGATTTAAAACGGAAAACGTGGGGCGCATGCAATAGATAATTGATGCATGAACACCTAAATCACTAACAATTTTATTGCACTGCAAATGATATGAACTGTTTTGCGAGTTTCCTCAGCGGCAGCTACTCTCTACACTCCTTACTATGTATTATACCCCACGTTTTTCGTTTTAAATCTTGCAACTATTTTCATAGCTATTCAAAATTCACGATCACAAATTTTCAGGACTATCTGTACGAGGTTAGGAATCTGTATGTGGCTAGAAAAAATTATTTTATACTTTTTAGTCCATTTTTAAACGTGGCGTTTTTTTAAATTTTATTTTATACTTTTTAGTCCGTTTCAAAACGTGGTATTTTTAAAAAATTTATTTTATCACTACCTACTCTGAATTCGTTTACGAACGTGAGGATACGTATAAACGATTTTCTCGATGGAAATTATTTCCTCCGTGTGAAATCTGCCGTGCTTCAACTAATGTTGATTTACTTTTGTTGCAGGTAAGATGAGCAAACGAGACGAGAAAAAACAATGGTGTATTGTCAACTCGCCGCAGGTAATGATTTTTAATCAGACGTACCGTTGGTCGATCGCATTTTCTGCACTGCAATTATTTCGGGAAAACAGAATGGCACCACTCGCGTCATACACAGGCCCGTAAATACACAACGCGTTGTGATTTATAGTCACGTTGTTTAATGGCGCCCAGGAAATCAGGATGCATTTCCTGTAAATGTTTACGCGCGCGCGCGCGCTAAAAGCCTCCATTAACGTGGATCAATTGAGCGATGCAAAGTCACTGTCCGATATTTCGCCGGAGGCCTTCGGGCTACTCGTTATTTCATTGTATCAACGTGCTCGACGTACGGTCGCCTGCTGAACATGGTTTTCATGTCAGGAAAAAAAAACATTTCGTGCTGTAAAGCACGAATAAAAGCACGAGTAAAGTAATATTAATGAATCTGAAGAATGAAATTTAAAATATCCGAAGCCTCTTGCTCGGTGCACGTTCATGAATGAATGTAAAATAGATATAATTAGCGAATAAGCCTCGATGTATTTTTTGGATTACATTCCAGTAATGTTTCCGATTTGCTTTCGCAGTAGCGTTCGAAAACAAATATCTTTTGTTTGATTTCGGTCCCTGATGAGAAGCTTGCGGGAATTCGATTAAACTTAAGCCCCTTTCAAGCATTAGATACCGTGCTACAATTTAGTGTCAGATCACGATTGTCGGTACGCAGGAAATCGTGGTTTGTATCCTGTAAGTGTTTTCACTTGTACCAGGCTCCTATTAACGCTGGATTGCTTGATCAACGTGGAGAGGTGGGCTCCAGGTTTAGGACCGGTGGTCTAGCCACGGTCGGTGGTTCCATCGAAATGTTACAGAACATCTGTGGCGCATTTAATGGGAATCTGTGCGTTTGCCTTCTATGTTGATGGTAATTGCAGGAAATTGTTAATAATTTCACACGGTTTCTTCGGACCCGCTGCGAGCGCAGAACAATGTCGCGGCTTTGATTATCGCGCGAAATTGTTGGTCGCTTGTCCGACGAGCACAGATCTCCTCTTCTTCTTGAAAAGTTCTGTAATGTCGCCACTGGAAAAATATAGATATCACTTTTAAATTTCAATAAGGAACCTTTCGAGATTTTTGCGACTTGGAACATAAAAATCGTGAAAATTGTTTAACATGTATGTAGTTCAATGATTCTTTTATTTACGTACTATGGTTCAGAGTGTTCACTCAATTACCTGAATTAAACACTGTTTAAATGACTTTAATACATTTTTATTTTATCTTTTTGAGATTTTTGCAATTGTGGCTTGGAAGACAAAATTCGTGAAAATTGTCTAGCATGTAATACAATGATTTTTTTTTATTTTCTATGGAGCAGAGTATTCACTCAATCAATTGAATTAAACACTGTTTAAATGACTTTAGTACATTTTTATTTGATCTTTTTGAGATTCTTGCAATTGTGGCTTAAAAGACAAAATTCGTGAAAATTGTCTAGCACGTAGTTCAATGATTTTTTTTTCATTTACTATGGTTCAGAGTATTCACTCAATGAATTGAATTAATCACTGTTTAAATGACTGTAATACATTTTTATTTGATCTTTTTGAGATTTTTGCAACAGTGGCTTGGAACACAAAAATTGTGAATATTGTTTAGCATGTAGTTCAACGATTTGTTTAATTTACCATGGTACAGAGTCATCAATCAATGACCTAAATTAAACACTGTTTAAATGATCGTAATACATTTTTATTTTATCTTTTTAAGATTTTTGCAACTGTGGGGCTTGAAAAACAAAAATCGTGAAAATTGTCTAGCACGTAGTTCAATGATTTTTTTTTATTTACTATGGTTCAGAGTATTCATTCAATGAATTGAATTAAACACTGTTTAAATGATTGTAATACATTTTTATTTGATCTTTTTGAGATTTTTGTAACTGTGGAGTTTGAAAAACAAAAATCATGAAAATTGTCTTGCATGTAGTTCAATGATTTTTTTTATTGACTATCGTTCAGATTGATTTGTTCACTCAATGACCTGAATTAAACACTGTTCAAATGATCTACAGTACATTCTTATCGCTCTTTTCGTTAATCGTGTACGGAGTCATTGACCTTTGATATTGAGACACCGCATTTCTGTGCAGAGAGAAATGCATTCCGCGGGCATTTGCGAAATCAATTTTACTGTGGCTCGTGCCGCTCGTAAACGCTTGCGAAACTGCGATGCGCACGGTGTCGCTGATTGTCATGGATAATGTCAGCCTGACCTATACACAGGAATTCATGCTCTGGCACCGTCGATTGGGACGTTGATTATTCCGTGGTCCCCGAATCAAGCTGTGGAACGTATTATCATCATAAATTCGGAAATTCATTGAATAGGAAATTAACACGGCTGATATTAAATAAGCTTCAGCGTCCCTTGGTTTTATTTTTTCCAACGTAGATACCGCTGCGATCTGTGCAATGGCATTACAGCCTATCCTTCGATTATATCGATCATATGTTCGTACACAAATGAATGTTATAATTACACTGCGGCTTTTTATGCAAAATCAAAATCCTGTGCATTAATGGTAAGATATCTCGTCTTACTTCATTAATTGTTCTGCATTTCTTATCTGAATAATTTTAATGAGTCCGAAATAATGCAACAGCACTTCTAAATTCTTCAAATATTTTTACAATTTTACTCTTGATGTACTGATGTACAAAGTATTTGTACACCTTTTAAAAGCTAATAACTTTTTTATAATTGTAACAAACGACCTGATCTTTTATAATCAAATAGAAGCATTAGTTCACAAACTGATATGCAAACAAGATTTTCCAAAAATTACAATTTACAAGGTTGCAGGCAAAAATAAAAAAGGCATTTTTTAAAACTTTTTTATTTGGGCCCTTAATGAAAATTTAAAACATATGTTTTCTAGATCCGTGTTCTTTATGCACATGTTGGAAATTTCATCGAAATCGATTGACGCAGGAAAAAACAACAGGCGTCGAAAGATGTACGATTCTGTGGATTTTAAGCAGAAACTGATCAAAAGTCGTGGAAAACTACGATTTTCACCATTTTTAACCGCTTGTAGCTCGTGTGTCTGTTAATCGATTTCAATGAAATTTTCAACATGTGTATGACTAACATAGATCTACAAAACATACATTTTAAATTTTCATTAAGAACCCAAATAAAAAAGTTTTAAAAAATGCCTTCTTTATTTTTGCATTTAACCTTGTAAATTATAATTTTTGGAAAATCTTGTTTGTATATCATTTCGTAAACCAATGCTTCTAATTGATTATAAAAAATCAGGTTGTTTGGTACAATTATAAAAATGTTATTAGTTTTTAAAAAGTGTACGAATACTTTGTTCACCCACTGTATGTCGCAAACGCATACGATCCACTGTCTAGTTATAATTTATAATTTCACGATGTTTTCGCGGTTATCGATGGTTTCTGCTCCTGCGCCGAAGAAAAGCGAACAAAATTGTGCATAAATAAACGATCGATGCACGGTTACTGATAGAAGGACGATGATTAGACGTTTCCTTGGCCGGATCTCGATTAGCCGCGAAATGACAGTCGTCGTCGATGATTCAGAGCGTGTAATTGCTGTTATTTCGCGCGGTGATCGTCGTGTGCACGTGCAATTCTTGCGATTCGCGACGATAAGGCGAATTCATGCTATTCCGTACCACGACCGATCCGATACAATTAGCATCTCATCGCGGTGTCGTGTACGACTTATTACATGTTTCTCAGCGTACGATATGTCTATTGCACGATTACAAAAGCCTTTCTGTCGTACATTCGCAATCGTTCTTTTCGCACGGGTTTTGCAAGAATATCGAGGACGAGGAAGTGGAATTAGCTGTGCTGGAAATATGTACAGACTGTCTGAAAAGTACGTCTGTTCAATCTCGAATTCTCAAAAATTAAACGTAAGAAATTTGAATTAAATTCTTCATTAAAATCGTTCTATATTTACGCATAAAAAATGTAGAATTATGAAATAATTAATTACGTCATTGTATTGAACTGTGCTAAATGTGTCGTCTCATAAAAAACGTTTGAATTTTCGTTTTCAAGCAACTCGGAACATTCAGCTATTTTTAAAACTTCGTTTCCAAGATCTAATTACGGAATGAATGCAATTCCTATTCAGCGTCACTCGAAAGGAATTCTCATTTACCCGAGAAGGATCTTCAAACTTGCCAGCGACGGTGTACAGGCTGCGGACGCAATTTTTCCGCTTATTTCTCACAGCTAAGAGAAACAAGCAAATAACACATTTCCCAGGGGACATCCGGCCTTTAACATTCACGGCCATCTTGCCAAGAATATTCGTTAGGCAGCCGATCAAAGAATTTTCAATCTAGGGAAGCCATTAAAGTTGCAGCGCGGAAAAAAGTTGATCCTGGAATAAGAATCAGCCGGCGGGGCTGCTCCGCCATTTTTATTAATTACAGTAACGACGCTAGTTACAGTTGCTAAAATATCAAGTAATCCTAATCGATTTATCGTTTGTCCTCTCGACGGAACTTTACTTTCAGTTCCCCGTTCAGTCGCGGGATAATAAGATTGAATTATTAATTAGGCGCGCCTTGGGAAAAATGGCGGCGATAAGAGAGGAGTTCGCTAAGAGGATCGGATGTTCCGGGAAAGCGAGCGAAGATAAGAAAAGCATGGCCGGGAAATTAAAGAAAAACTCTCTGCATCGGGAAACAGTAAGCAAAATTTAGCTTCCGCTTTGCTAGCCGGCCGGGGGACAATCTTTCCGTCGTTTCACGTGCTCTAATTATCGGCCGGCCACCGATATAATTATTTAAGCAGAGGGACCATTCGTGTACCGCCTTCGCTGTTCGCCTTCCAGCGTAAATGGATAATGTAAATTTATTATGCGCGACCGCGCAGCCCGGCTAATTCTCTAATGGCTGATATTTAAAAGATATTTGCGCGAACGTTTCTGCTCGGTGTCCACGAAGAAAAAGGTAAAACGGGATCTTTCGCTTCGTAACGAGGTAAACCGGACCCTGCGCGAGATAATATAGAAGATTAGGTTTATTGTTAGGACATCTTCGCGTCTATTGATCGAAATCCGAGTGCTTAGAGTGCTTTTTTGATTGCAAGGGAAATTAAGGAGAACCGGGCGATTCTGAATACAGCAGGTAAATGAGCTTCGATAATTACATCACGAGAACTGTACATGTTGTAGAATTATTCTGTAATATTTTGAGACTCACCGCCAGCTACAAATCCGCCGTATCGTTCCAAAAAATACGCTTCAACGGCCGCAAATTTGCACCGTTTCGAATTCATGGTCACACATCCGAATACTTTCGTGCGCGCCAGCAGTTGCAAAACTCGAAAATATACATTAACGCGAACGGAAACTCGAAACTCGAGTGAAATTGCGACTCGAATTCCCTCGATCTCCTGTGGCCGAGCACTGTATCACACCACTGTAACTAATTTCTTCGAGCGAAATGGTCGGCGTTATGCTCTCCAACAAATTATTTCTTCTTTAAAACGATCTCATTGGTTAAATCGGAGCACTCTACTTGAATGAACAATAACGTTAATTTATAATTTTGTTTGATGAATTTTGATGATCGATTGAACGGTGTCATTTCACTTTTGAAACTTTCGTTTATCCTTCATACCAACAGAGAAATTCGGGACTCACCCTGTATATTCAATATAAGGTGAAGCGGGGTAAGTGAAGTAAAAATGCTTTCAAACCTTGTTTCAAGTGCTACGGGGCAAGAAAAGAATGATTAACAAGCCTGCTATCAAATGCTTCTTATTGCATTAAATTATATTGTTTAGTTTTATAGTTATCCATTTTTAAGCAAACATGTACTTTTATGCTGAAATATGAAAAGGGAATACAGTGATATTAAAACAAAGTTTAAAAATAATTTCGAACCTTGTTTCAAGTGCTACGGGGCAAGAAAAGAATTATTATCTAGCCTGCTACAAAATACTTTTTATTGCATTAAATATATAAGGATATATCCATATAAGGATCGAAACGTCGAGAAGCATGTTTAATTAATTGCACATTTGCTGGTTTTCTATAAACGATCGAACCTCGCGTCGAAACCACAAAATTTTATATATTAAATATATTGTTTAGTTTTATAGTTATCCATTTTTAAGCAAACATGTACTTTTATGCTGAAATATGAAAAGGGATACAGTGATATTAAAACAAAGTTTAAACATAATTTCGAACCTTGTTTCAAGTGCGACGGGGCAAGAAAAGAATTATTATCTAGCCTGCTACAAAATACTTTTTATTGCATTAAATTATATTGTTTAGTTTTATAGTTATCCATTTTTAAGCAAACATGTACTTTTATGCTGAAATATGAAAGGGGATACAGTGATATTTAAACAAAGTTTAAAAATGCTTTCGAACCTTGTTTCAAGTGCTACGGGGCAAGAAAAGAATAATTATTAAGCCTGCTACAAAATACTTTTTATTGCATTAAATTATATTGTTTAGTTTTATAGTTACCCATACAGTACGGACACCGTGATAGTACGCACTTGCCTCGTGTAGTAATATTTACGGGGCAAGTTCATCTTAGTGTCTTTCTCAATAAATTTTAAAAAATACAATAAAAACGATTTATTTAACGTAAACCTACATCAATATTTGTTGTACTTACCTAAAATAACAACACAGAATATATTAATAACTTGTAAACTATTGCACGTTCAGGGTAACCTCAAAGTTGTACGTGTACCTCGCACGTGACTGTTTGGCATTGGTAATTTAAGCGAGGAAAACGCCTTTATTCTTGGGCGACATCTATGTCGAATAGTTGATACTAACTTATACTACATTCATATTATAATAAAAATAGCCAGTTAATGCACCTGCCCCGTTTACGCACTTGCCACCTTAGTATACTTCCAGCAATACAAAAGATATCGAAATGTGTTTTAGAAGGAAGATATATTTCCGTTCCGTGAAGGGTTGTTTTGTAGAAAGGACATTTTTCCCCATTCCGGAGCCAAACGCCGCGTGCCACGGGATTGAGCGTAATTGCGACTTCTATTTTCCCGGGAAGAGGGAAAGATTAACGTAGATATTGTCGGCGCTAACACTCGAAACAATCAAGCCGTCTCAGTGGAATCCCGTGGAAATTGGAAATCTTAATTTTAATCCTTGCCGCTCTGCTGCGTCACCGGTCCGCCGCGGCTCTAAACGAGTTTCGTTAATCGCGGCGATTCTTAAACTTGCCGACGTTAAATTGCGTCCCGCGTAGTTTTCCGAGGACGCGTTTCCCCGTCGCGGAAAACAGATTTCCACTCCTGCTTCGAGTGGAAAAATTCGCGTACGCGCGCGACCGAGCGACGGATTCTCCGCGGAGTTCGCTCGTTTGCGAGCGTGTCCTCGGAGATTAACAAGAAGTGGTCGGCAAGAGTCTCGCAAGACGGAGCACCGTTCAGCGTGGAACTCACGCGAAACGTCTTGCGCGGAATTCGTAACGATAATTGTCGTTATTATGATGTTCCCGAGCGACGTCGCCGTCACGACGCGACGCCCAACGCCGCGTCGCGCCAGTCCTCGAAACAGCGGCTGTTAAGATGAACAGCCTCTGCCGCCGGTTGCCGCGTGACAAGTTGCTTTAAACTTCCCCGACAATCGAACGAATTGCCCGTCGACGCTCGTTTCGCGACGGGAAATCGGTTCCACTCGAACCGATCGTCCCGACGCGCGACGCGACGGCTTAAGTGACACCTTTCGATCCCCGGAGAACGTTCTCGCGACGCGCTGACTCGCTGCTCGAGCTAATCCCGCGACCTAATTGCTCCGCGAGCGGCTTTCGATTATTATGATTTTTATTTTTCGCTGTAGAGACGACGTAGACCTTTCTCATTCTTTGGAAGTGTTTAACCATCCGACGACGGACCAAATCGTCTGAGAATAAGCATATTATCATAGCTTTATCATATTTCTAGTTAGTCTTCTTCATCTAGTTTTTTGCTCGTCTAGCAGTTTCAAAAACGATCGAAGTCACTGCTGAAAAGGAATATCGTTATTTTCACGGAATCTGTATTCTTCACGTGAAATTCCAGATATCCTAAAGAACGTTTCATCCCGGATCAAAAGGGAGTCGCAATAACACTTCAAGGGATTTAATGTAATTAGTTAGGCAAGCCGAGTTGTTTTAGCGTTTACGTTCCTTTTGTAGGTCCTTCGGTTGGAAAGTTTTAAATTCATGGATGAGAAAGTTCCGAAAGGTGAAATTATAACTTCGGATTATTTTACCATGATTTAATCCACCGTCCTAATTAGTTCCTCTTTATTTCTCCGTTGAACTGCTCGACCGCCTAATTAGCAACGCGTTTCCGTTGATTATCGGATGAACTGTTATGTTCCTCCAGCCCGTACAATACCGATCGCTAATACGTGAGAAGATCTCGGTGGAAATCGAGACTAGTACCCAGGTTATGCGCGATTCTTCGCCCAGTTTCCTATCTTGAAGCACGCAGTAGGTGGAAACCAAAGGATTTTCAAATCCGGGTTACTGGGATCAGCGTTTGCTATGTCTAGATGCCTTTGCTATACCGCAAACGGCAATGCTTTTATGCGAAACAAATTAAGACGTCGTTTCCTTTACTTTCATTGCTTTTCCGGTATGAATATATTTTCGTAGACATCGAGAATATTGGAATTTATTTCCTGCACGAATAATCTTATTAAAATTTCATATATACACACTCGTTAGAACAAATTATTTCTTTACTATTAGTTTGTAAAGAAAGAAATGCAGGATCTTTGTTCCTTTGTTTCAATTGCAATTTTATACCAATAAATATTTACCTTAATTTAATGAGTTATATGTCATTTTAAAGCTTGTTTTACGCTCTATTTAATTATCCCTTTGATATTTTATTTTACTCAAATTTTTATTAAACCATTTGGCTTTTATTTCAGGATGTCAAAACGCGATTTTCGCATTATTTTTTCTATGAGCACTGTGCATTCGTTGACACTCCCTTCGTCCCATACTTCGTTGATATTCCGAGCTGCTTGAGCGACACTTCGGCCTAATTTGAACTCATAGAAAAAAGATAAAAGCCAAATAATTTAATAGAAAATTTAATAAAATGAAATATCAAAAGCATAATTAATAGAGCGTAAAACAAGCTTTATTGGTACAAAATTGCAATTAAAACAAAGGAACAAAAATCCTGCATTTCTTTCTTTACAACCTAATAACTTCTATGTATAGATGAATCCAAGACGTACGTGACTGAAATTTGATAACGTTTGTTAACGTTACTGCTAATTTTTCTTTAAACTGATAGAGTAGTACTTTACAAATAAACACTTCACCTGAAAAAAGGGCGAACTACAAGTACAGTCCCTGCTCACTTTATTAGACTCACCTCTATAATCATGATATTTTTAGTTTTACCATGAGTAATGGGTATAGCAGCCTTATGCAAATATCACTTAATGATGACCAATGAATTTTCCATATATTTATTTTACAAAAACAATGGACACAAACACAAATAGATCAATATAATTCTTAAAACACTAATATTTTGTTAATCCGCCCTCAGCTGCTCTTAGAGCCGCAACTCTTCTGGACATGCTATCTATGCAAGTTTGTGCAATTTCTTTTAATGCAACGTTATGGTGCCAGTGATAGATTATTCTCTCTATCAACTTGGTCTTTGTTGTTATATTTTCTTTGGCCAGTTCTCTCTTCAGGCACTCCCAGACATTTTCAACCGGATTCATGTCCGGTGAGTTGCCGGGCCATGGTAAAAGGGGGATTTTCTGCTCTTGCAAGAAAATTTTTCACTTCGATAGGCAACCCATAAGGCAACCTTGTAGTACGAAATCAGTACCCCATCATTACTCCATAGGTTGAAAACAGCGTTGCATTCCTTATAGGATTTCAAAAGGCACCAATTCTTCAGGTGAGTCTAATAAAGTGAGCAGGGACTGTATATTCTTTAAAATAGTGTACTTGTGTATTTCCACTAATAAATTTTACCCTCAAAATCACGATTGGAATAGCTGAAAAAAATGTCTTTTGCCCAGCCAGACTGGGTATTTTTCCCACAGCGCGATGGCAGCCAGTAGCCAAATCAAATATTCTTTTTCAGTTCTATATTACGGAGAAGTTTCATCAAAATCAAAACCGTGCCGTTCCGCAGCGGATCATTCTGCTTCTCTTCTCATTCATCGGAATTTCGACGTAGATAAAACAGTCCTCGCGCGTACCTGATCCGTTTCTACGCCGCGCCGGCCGAGTTTGTTGTTAGGAGGTGGATATTAAATTTTTCCAAATCCAATCTGCGTAGAACGGCCGGGCGTTTAATCACGCGACCGTGTCAAACAATGCGGATCGGATGGGAAAAAGGGTCGGCGAACCCGAGACGTTTTAGCACGCGCTGGATCCTCCCGGCTCGCGCTCGATATGAAATTGGATTGGTTTTCAAATGTGTCGAGGGAAGCCCCGGAATCGACGGTAATAGAATATCTGTTCCAGTTAACCGGCCGTCTCGCCAACTGCGTCGGTGTGTGTCTTCGCGTCGCCTTACGGGCCCTCCCAATTGCCGAGGATTGGGCTCAATTATTCGGGAACATCGCCACCGTTTCTGGAACACTATCATCCGCGTAACTTCCCCAATCGGCTTGGCTTCCGCAGGATTAGACGGAACAACCTATTACCGCTGCTTTTTGCAGCATTAAAGCGATTCCGATGCTCCGCGCCACTCTGCGAAAATGTGGAGTGAACGATCCATTCTTTTACAATTAACTATACAGGTCGAATCATGTTCCTTCGTCTTCTTACACAGGTCTCATGTATTCCTTAAAAATTGTTACGCGGAAGATCCTCTGCTTGTTTTTATCCATCGTTACTGCGCACTTCGATCAAATGTTCATTCATACCCTCACATTTTATACAGACATACAAGAACAGCCTAGTAATTAAGCAGTCTATCATTGTGTTCTAGCGAAAAATGTAATTAATCTAAGAGACACTCTGATCGTCGTCGACAAGGAACAAGGAGTTCGAAAGCGAAAGAATCACAGATCAGAGGTGACTCTTAAGACGTTTCAGCGAATTCCTGGATAGAGGAGGAATCCGCGATCACCGGGAGGAGACTTAATTTTCAATAAAGGTTCTCTAATAGCCCCTAATCGAGGTATTCCGCGTCATCCATCTTCGGCTCGGGTAAAACGATAATTACGTTCGAGGGAATCGTTCTACTTCGCAGCGACATCGGTCTCCGGTTCGACATAAATTGGCTAATAAATCTTCGGGGTTTGAAACCGGCTGGTCGGCAAAGCGCAACTGCATTGATCCCCCGGCCTCGGGGATCGCGGCCACGTCGCGATGCAAAGGTCTGCAGTTTCGCGACACGCGAAAGGGCCCCGGTAGTGTTCTCTCCATGCGGGGAGCACAGCAGGAACCAGAGAGACACCGCGCGATGCTCCTTCGGAGTTGCGGTTTCGAGCAGACAGAAATGCGCCTTGTTAGCAATATACGGAGGCCGCGGGTGTCTTGACCCATCAGAAACGGTCCTCTGTCACTTCCAACCCCCTCGCCACCTCTTCGGCATCACGTACTTGCACGCGCACTCCTCTACCTCTGCACACCGTCACGCCGAGTTCGTCGTTATAACGACGATGCCGCCCACGAAACTACCTGTCTTGCGGTGTAAACGAGTTTCACTAATTTCCGGAGGAACTGCAAACTTCCCTGACTACGGATACTCATAGACGTTGCTGGAACTAGTTCCGGTCCACTTGTCTGCCAGACGACACGACCTTAAAATGGTTATACCAAAATTTTTTTAATGATATTGTGTCTTGTTGACTTTGCGTTTTCCTATCACAACCATATTCTTGCAAGATTTTAGCCCGTTCTTGACATGGACGCAACCCAGACATCCTGGCCAACGACTTGGTTCATTACCAACTTTCACTTTTCCTCCCCTACAATTCCCTTAACTTTCTTTTTATGGTTTAAGGACTGTTAGGAAAAAATGCATTTACGCACTCGCATCCCCTCTAACGATGACGGTCGAGGGGAAAGCGTGGGGCTCGACACGGTACTCTCAGATGTACCGGGCCCATACCCACTAGAAAATCCTAAAAGTCCAGGACATCTAGTAGCGAGTTGCCTCCGAAGTTTCCCTCAGGACAGAGTTGTGCAGAATTACAATTGAATTACTCCAGAATTATAATTACAAAGTAATTGAATTAAATTGTAATTTATAATTCAGATCTTCAGTCAATTAAATTACAATGTAATTCGTAATTGCATTGGAGCGCAATTATAAAATACATTGTAATTGGATTAAATTGTAATTCAATTATGTTGTAATTTATAATTCAGATCTTCAGTCAATTAAATTACAATGTAATTCGTAATTGCAATGGAGCGCAATTATAAAATACATTGTAATTGGATTAAATTGTAATTCAATTATGTTGTAATTTATAATTCAGATCTTCAGTCAATTAAATTACAATGTAATTCGTAATTGCAATGGAGCACAATTATAACATACATTGTAATTGAATTAAATTGTAATTCAATTATGTTGTAATTTATAATTCAGATCTTCAGTCAATTAAATTACAATGTAATTCGTAATTGCAATGGAGCACAATTATAAAATACATTGTAATAGAATTAAATTGTAATTCAATTATGTTGTAATTTATAATTCAGATCTTCAGTCAATTAAATTACAATGTAATTCGTAATTGCATTGGAGCGCAATTATAAAATACATTGTAATTGGATTAAATTGTAATTCAATTATGTTGTAATTTATAATTCAGATCTTCAGTCAATTAAATTACAATGTAATTCGTAATTGCAATGGAGCACAATTATAAAATACATTGTAATAGAATTAAATTGTAATTCAATTATGTTGTAATTTATAATTCAATCTTCAGTCAATTAAATTACAATGTAATTCGTAATTGCAATGGAGCACAATTATAAAATACATTGTAATTGAATTAAATTGTAATTCAATTATGTTGTAATTTATAATTCAGATCTTCAGTCAATTAAATTACAATGTAATTCGTAATTGCAATGGAGCACAATTATAAAATACATTGTAATAGAATTAAATTGTAATTCAATTATGTTGTAATTTATAATTCAGATCTTCAGTCAATTAAATTACAATGTAATTCGTAATTGCATTGGAGCGCAATTATAAAATACATTGTAATTGGATTAAATTGTAATTCAATTATGTTGTAATTTATAATTCAGATCTTCAGTCAATTAAATTACAATGTAATTCGTAATTGCAATGGAGCACAATTATAACATACATTGTAATTGAATTAAATTGTAACTCAATTATGTTGTAATTTATAATTCAGATCTTCAGTCAATTAAATTACAATGTAATTCGTAATTGCAATGGAGCACAATTATAACATACATTGTAATTGAATTAAATTGTAACTCAATTATGTTGTAATTTATAATTCAGATCTTCAGTCAATTAAATTACAATGTAATTCGTAATTGCAATGGAGCACAATTATAAAATACATTGTAATAGAATTAAATTGTAATTCAATTATGTTGTAATTTATAATTCAGATCTTCAGTCAATTAAATTACAATGTAATTCGTAATTGCATTGGAGCGCAATTATAAAATACATTGTAATTGGATTAAATTGTAATTCAATTATGTTGTAATTTATAATTCAGATCTTCAGTCAATTAAATTACAATGTAATTCGTAATTGCAATGGAGCACAATTATAACATACATTGTAATTGAATTAAATTGTAACTCAATTATGTTGTAATTTATAATTCAGATCTTCAGTCAATTAAATTACAATGTAATTCGTAATTGCAATGGAGCACAATTATAACATACATTGTAATTGAATTAAATTGTAACTCAATTATGTTGTAATTTATAATTCAGATCTTCAGTCAATTAAATTACAATGTAATTCTCGACAATGTAAGACTCGACAATCGCGTCTCTTTCTTTCCAATACGCTTTTCTTCGTTGCGTTCGAAACTTTCATCGTCGATTACACTACTAAATACAGTTGAAATTATATCGTGTTTGGTACCATTTTGCATTAGAAAAATGCCACGAATATGTTGGCGAAAGTTCCATAAAATAATAATGAAAAATAAAGATTAAATATTGGTGTTACATCGTGAAAAAAATGATGTCACTGCGGGAATACTGTCCGTGCAGAACACGGCTGTCCGACAGTAAACCCGCGATTACTGTATATTGTATATGAAAGAAAAATATAAAAATATATCGCAAGTTCTTCCAAGTTCTGGGCTATAATTTGGAGAGCTGTATTTTTATTATATTATATTTCAATTATATTGTATTTCAATTATACTGTAATTCAATTATACTGTAATTCAATTATATTGTATTTCAAGTATATTGTATTTCAATTATACTGTAATTCAATTATAAATTGCATTTCAATTATAAATTGCATTTCAATTATAAATTGCATTTCAATTACAAATCTGATTAAAATACTTAGTAATTGAATTACGTTGTATTTGAATTATATAGTAATTCATTTACGACGTAATTGAATTACTATTCATTGAAATACAATGTAATTCAATTACGTAATTGAATTACAAAGTAATTGAATTAGCACAACTCTGCCTCAGGATAGCTGGCACTCGCTCGTTCTCTTTTGATGAACGTGTGCGAGTCTCATTTGGTAAAATGAATGATTACAGGCCTTGGGGCCAAAACGACCTCAACCTATTCTCAAACTTTAAATGGGTGAGATCTCTGGCTTTCTTGGATCAATGAAGCGAGCTTCTAAGATTGAGATCTTATCCACCTCCAACAGGACCAAAGAATGATGAACACTGCGAGCCGCTATTCGCATTACTCCAGTGCTCATATGTCTTCGGATCTCTTCCACTCCTGTTCTTGTCTTCTACAATTCACCTACCCTAAAGTCATCCTTCCTTCCATTTTTCCTGACTATCCTAGCAGCAGAATCCATTCGCACTTGTTAACATCGTTAGACCTCTTATACACAAAAAACAAGACTTTCAACTAGGGTTGTCAGAAATGTTTTATCCAAATATAGAAGAAGTAGTGAAAACTGCAATTATGTATACAATGAGACAGGCTCAAAATGTATGAGTTCAAATAAAAGAGGTACACAGCACATTTTAAACTTTTTTATTCAAACAAAGATTTTTGAAAATTCAAATATGATATAGGAGATCAAGTTCAAACATAGAAGATCTGGCAACCCTACTGTCAACCAAGTTCTAAAGTTGTTCTCCTTCCGGGATCGCGACAATAGCTGTCCAGTCCGTTGCTACGTTACAAGGCTGAGCTAATAGGAGTGCGATAACTTCAAAAAACAGATCGACATCACAGCCTATAAAGTCTTGCTAGAGGATGTCTGCGAAGATCTGCGACGCGATGGCGAGGAAGCGATTGCGGTGGCATTAGGCTGTGCGCCGGTGTCTCCTAGCGCCTAAAGGTTGAATAATACAATAGCTCACGACACTCAGCGGTCGGTTAGCAGAAAGTGGCTGCTGTTATCTCGTATCTCGTTTCTCAGATCGGGCAACAATCGACAACCCGTTGGACAGGCAGACGTTCGCGCCGAATGATCGACCCTCGATGTCGAGATACATTATGCAACCGCAATTCCAGGAATCCGGGCGGGTACGTCGCGTGTTTAGCACCCATATTCCCCTCCGTGTAATTTCACCGTGGCCGTCTAAACGCGCCAGGTTTACGAGTCAAGCCAGGAATAGGGGAACGTGCCAAGCACGAATCGGTCCTGTCGTAAAGGCAGGAAAAGCACGTCACTGGGCTGCCCGCGCGGTGTCAGGAGCCACTTGAATTCGAGCATTACGATAGCCCCGCAACGTGCATTATGTACGATTACTATCGATTAATGCGACGGGCCCCCCCGGGACACACCGGCCCTGTCCCCTGGTAACAGTTATTCTTCATTGAAGCACGCCCCGAAACGGTTCATTGTTTCCGTCCGATGGACCGGAGTCGCGTGAAACGCTCACAGGAATTTGCTGTTTGGTTATGGCTCGTTTCGAGTCGTGATTCGATCATTTAGGAACAGGTAAAACCGCTTTACGGCGACATGCCATTTTAATAACGTGTTCCGGTAAGACGTCGTAAGAATTCACAGTGTGAATTCTAACAGAAGGGTAAAGGGTATAGCCGGATAAGCATGGGCCAGCGGCCCCCGCTCCGATTTTCCTGATTCCTGTCTTAAAACATCGTTTTATGTCTAAAAAAACATTGTGTAAAATTTCAAATGTCTACCCCCACCGATAGGGGTGATATTGAGGTAAATTCCCCCGCACTTAAATGCAATTTGCTCTAAAACGAGAAAAGATATCGACATGGGATAAACGGCAAATAAAAGATATAGATACACTCTATATTTCAGATTTTTTTCAGAATTTTTTGCTAATTATTTATAGTTGAAAATAATTAATTAATTTTTTGGGAATTTTTTTAACTATCTTCCCCTAGGTTGACACCTACCAAAAAATTCTAAAATATTGTTATGATTCTAACCTATTTTGTAAAAAAATCTCAGAAGTGTCCGTTTGGTGGAACAGTGTCAAAAAAAATAAAGTATGCCGGCGAACGCTCGGTTTGATCAGTAACGACGCAGCGACCGATTCCCCTTGCGGTGGCTAGTGACGGGAGCGAACGGGAAGTCGGCGCTTTTCTTGTTTTTTTCTTTTTTTTATATGTATTTATAAACTAAACGATTTTTATTGTCTAGAATATAATTGTTTAGACTTCTAACTGTAATCATGTATTAGAAGATTTAGTCGCATTTTTACATGTATCAGCTTTTCCGTACAAGCGCCGACTTCCCGTTCGCTCCCGTCACTAGCCGCCGCAAGGGGAATCGGTCGCTGCGTCGTTACTGATCAAACCGAGCGTTCGCCGGCATACTTTATTTTTTTGTACACTGTTCCACCAAACGGACACTTCTGAGATTTTTTTACAAAATAGGTTAGAATAATAGCAATATTTTAGAATTTTTTGGTAGGTGTCAACCCAGGGGAAGATAGTTAAAAAAATTCCCAAAGAATTAATTAATTATTTTCAACTATAAATAATTAGCAAAAAATTCTGAAAAAAATCTGAAATATAGAGTGTATCTATATCTTTTATTTGCCGTTTATCCCATGTCGATATCTTTTCTCGTTTTAGAGCAAATTGCATTTAAGTGCGGGGGAATTTACCTCAATATCACCCCTATCGGTGGGGGTAGACATTTGAAATTTTACACAATGTTTTTTTAGACATAAAACGATGTTTTAAGACAGGAATCAGGAAAATCGGAGCGGGGGCCGCTGGCCCATGCTTATCCGGCTATACCCTTTAAATATTCACAGCGTCCGAATTATTACTTTGAATTCTTCTGACTTTTGTAGAGTATTTCTTTATACATTAATTTGCAAACTTACCTTATCCATCACATTCTTTAAATCCGTAAGAAATTACACTTGTGCTGTACACGTATATCCTGAGACAATGTTTGCTTGGACACGGATATATTTTTTATTATCTTTATGAAAAGTTAATCAGCAGATCGTAATAGTCAGTTTATACTGAAGGCAATGTACGAGGTCCCCCTCGATGAAGTCATCACGTATACACATTCGCCAGAGCTATAACGAGGTTAATATACGCAGAAGCAAAAATGATTAATCGACAGTACTTAGGAGCCGGAGAACGCAGATGAAATGCAGACGCGAGGCTAATCATGATTTTTTTTCCTAACAGCACTCGAGCTATGAGAGTTTATTTGGTTGTCGGTCTTCGCACTCGAGAGAAGCCATTGCGCTGCGGCCTCTTAATTAGGTCGATCGTTACCCGCTTTAAGTCAACCAGACGGTGGAAACACCTTTAACCACGAGATAATCGTGAACAGGCCATCGAACTGCTCGCATTCACCGTTTCCTTCGTCATCTGCTCTGACTCTAGTTGCTTTAGATAAAATCAGTCCTCCGTGGGTCCCAAGTCCCAACCGACCCGCTTGTTTTTCTAGATTGCACGCCGAACTGCTCACGATTTCCTTAATAAACTTCTCTTGGCCCAATAGGAATCCGTCTTTAAACCGTCTAAAAATTCTATTTTACCTGTTAATACTCTGATTCTAAGTTCTCTTTCAAGTTTTTAACATTTTGACCTACCCTAATACAATCATCTACGTAAAATCGTTGCCTACGTAAAATCGTTACCTTCTTTCGTGACAAATACACACGGATCTGCTTTTGTCGATTTCATACTTGCTGCTGTAAGGATTTCTACCAGTTTGTCGTACCAGGATCTTCCTAGTAAAAATCATTAAATGTTACACCGTTTGCTTTCGGGAGTTTTTCGCGCGAGACTCGCTCGGAGGCGTTAACATTTAAAAAATAATGTTTAATTTGTATTCATCGATTTACCTACATTTTCTATAAAGGTCTTGAGCCAGTCAACTTAGAAAAACACGGCAAAAATTGTCAAAAACGATGCGTTGCGAAGCAAGATACTGCTAATGCGTTCGACAGCGTCGTCGCATCGAAATTAAACGCGATCACGTAAACGCGAAAGACACGGGCGCACATTGATGCAATGCAAAATTCCGCTCCCGAAGTGTTGTCGTTCAAGCCGGTAATTGTTTTCGGAGATAGTTTGCATAATGCTTCTTCGATAATGCGTGCACACGTGCCACGTACGGCAAACGACCGCTGTATAATTTTAAGAGGCTGCAGGCAACGATGCACATGAACATGCGAGACTGTATCGGCCCGCTTCGCTATGGAAAAACCGAGTTAATGACTGCCGTGAGACGACATGACCATTTGTAGGGCTGGAGAAGATCCTTTGGTCTTTATTACAAGCGATTACGCGGCCTCCTGGGCCTCCCTTGCCTCAAGCTTTTGACGCCTCGATTATTATCTGAGTGGAACGGATAATAACTGTGTTAAAGCGTAATTAATGATCGCTGATACCCCTGAGCTGGCGAAACTTTTATCAGCTACTAATGTTCTGCGATATTTACAGAAACTCGCGTGATCATCAGTTGCTTTCATACTTTGTCTCGATTTTATGTACGGCAATACGGCGATTTTTATCTTTTTGAATTTATGAACGTTGGTGTCGAGGAAAAATTTGTATACTTTAATTATGCTATTGGAACAAAAGGAGAACTTTACTCTGTGTTTTGGTAATGTCAAGATTTCTCGATAACCATTCGAATGTTTTATCTTGCGAGAACTAAGCTCGTCGAAAGTTTTGGCTCCTGTATCGAGTTTTCGAATGGGAATGGAAGAGCTCACGCCGGTTTTGAAAGGGTATTCGCCTGAAATGGATAATTGGCCTGTTTTCGGCGTGGAGAGATGCTGGATATCACGAAATTCCGAAAGTGGAAAATAAGGAAGGCCCGTTACCGTATTCCTGTCCGACAATTAAACACCGCGAGAGCCATTCACGAGATATAATTGCTCTTAAAAGCGGCTCGGAAACTCTTTTCAGGTGCGCGGATAATCCGCAAGCTGATCGGACAAGTAAGGGAAAAAGAACGAACGGTTTTGATCCACTTTCACGGTGCGCGGCATTTCTAGTCGACCGGCCCGTGGTTATCCGATGAACCGAAAACTGAAAATGACGCGCAGGAAGATCGTCAAGGATTACCGACCTACCATTCTAATTTCATTCGTTTTCAATTAGCCCCCGTTTAATTAACCTATACACCGAGCGGAAGAACGCCTCCCACGGCGTTTACAATATTCGCTAAACATACCCTCTCCTTTTCTACCGTCAATAAAACGAAGAATTTCATCCGTTTTAATAGCGAACTACATTCAAACTGTACGGTGAGCTCCTTCAATTCATTTCAGAATCTCCATTTCTAAGAGTTTCCGCTCTGCTTTATTAAACCGAGGACTTTAATCATTTATAATATGTAGTACTATGTTTGAGAATGTTTAACGAGCTCGTTATGGCAGCAAGAAATGAAATAATTGTGTCCGATTGTGATTTAGTACGCATTGAGATGTGCTTGTGCGGACAAGTTGAATCAGAATCTTGAAAGCGTGCCGGTTTTAGTTCTCCTCTGTATTTTTATGTGAAGTAACGTGCGTTTCTCTAAAAGCAATTTTAAATGCACAGTAATCGTACAATGTATTCATACACCTTTTGAAAACGAGAAACTTTTTCGAAATTGGACTTTTTAAAAATTAACCCTTTGCACTCCGTTGTCCCCTCTGAGGCACCACTAAAAATTGCTGTACCATTATTCGAAATTAATAACATTTTCGTATTGTATGAGGTATTACACCAATTTCATATCCATAAAATTGCATAAATCATAGGGAATAGAAATATCCTAGATCGGAAGAAATGTTTAATTTTCCAGTTAAAATAACTTGGAGTGCAAAGGGTTAAAAAATCGTGACCTTTAATTTTTCTGTCGCTATTCTCACCAATAATAGAAAAATCAAGCTGCTGGGTCAAATTTTGAAGAAGTTACTCGTTTTTAAATATAAGAGAATACTTAGTACACCCACTGTAAGTGCTTAGCGGTGTCTACCGATCGATCGCGGATAATTGTCGATCACCGAGCAATCGGAACTAATACTCGATAAAGAGCCGTGTCGGATAGGCGGCTGTGGGGTAAATCGTTCGTTAATCTCACCCGCGGATATTTCTATAAATGCCGGGCCCGATCCTCTGGAATCGAATTAATATCGCACGATATCGTCGGATCCCGTTCAGCGCTCAATCGAAGAATAATTATCGGATTATTCGAGGAAACGTACAAGCGCGTGTAGAACGTGACCCGAGGAGATTCCCGCTAGGAATTGAACGGCAATTAGTCGATTCGCCATAGCCGGGGCTACAATTAGCGGAAATTTAAATTCATGACGCCGCCGCCCGGTGCAAGACCCCGGCACATTCTAACACCGTCGTACGCGCGTGCTAGTTTCCTAAATATTATTTGTAGCCGGATTTTCTCCGCGGAGGCGGCGTTCTCCTCCTCTTTCCCGGTCATTTCGAGTGCACTCGCGCAGGGGCGGTCGGGCCCGGCCGCGCGCCACGGTTAATAGGCTTAGATGGAGGAAAGGAGGGCGAATTGAGAAATCGATGGGATTCACCGTGGGGATTCCTACTCATCCTTGATAAGTGGATCAACGATCTCGTTATTCGATGCACGAACTTCGGCCGCGTATTTTTTGTATTGCGCTTTCCGTCAGCGCGGAGGATTGCTCGGCGTTAGGAAATGTGCAGAGTATTATGGGTTTTTATGTTCTTATAAACATTGTCCAAGTCAATTCTAGGAAATGCAGCATCTTCCATTAGGAAAACCCTGTTGTTTTTTACAATTCATAAGTTTATATAACTTCCTACACATTTTATTAAGAAGAAAATGAGAATTCCTATCTTAAGCACACATTTAAATGCAGCAGGAAAATTATTCGCGAACTACCAGAATTTCTCGTAGTAGAGGAAAAACCTGCTCGTTTACTGCAGTAAGATAGAGAAAGGGTTTGAAACATACTTGGAGATCTGCGTAATTAAAATTAACCTCCATGGTATTTACGTAAATTGCAGCGAACGGTTTGCCGCTTGACGAACTGGTTGCAGAGACAGAAAGGAAGGTAGAGAGAGGGGAGCGGTTCGTACCGACATTTGAGAACGGACATTTAATTTGTTTAACCAAAGTATCCCGTAAACGCCGAGGGGACCGTTTGAATGTTTACTTAGCTGAGTGGCATTCCGATATAAGCTCTTCCGTTGATTTTTAATTACCTATCCGGGCTCAACGAACGGCTTTCCGATGTTATTTCGAGCGCGCGTGATTCTGACATTTTCGCCGCATTTATTTGGCTAGTTTTCGCCTTTGGCCCGAGAATATATAATATATCCTTTCCTCTACCCATTCGTGTTCGATCCTCGTCAAGAGTCACTTCGAGCTTTTTTCACCGCTAAGCTCACGGACAGAACAGCGCGTTCGCGTACCTTCATTCGAAATCGCGGCTGTAATTGGTTTTTCCAAATCATTGAGGGGACGATAAATACGCGGGCCGGTCGAACGCTCGACGAAAAATTCAATTCCCTGTAATGGAGAAATCCGATAGGCTTGAATGCCGAGCGCGAAGCCCATTAACCAGAATTCGCAAGCTCTCTGTGTGCGCGTGCACAAGCGCATACAGGCCGAGCCGCGCTTTCGCGAACCTCGGTCGGCCCCTTTCATAACCGGCGCGTCAATGTATTGACAAATTGTCACTATTTGACACAATCCAACCTCCTTTCTTTTTTTTTTATTCCACACGGCTCCCCTTCCCGCAATCCCGAGCGTTACCATTGTTTCCGTTTCCTGTCGCAAAGTCTTTAGCGCCGTTTTGACGTTCCCAGTAACACTGTCTGCGCGAATTGACACGAAAATACACACTTTGAGCTGGGGATTTTCGAAACAAATGAACTCGCATAAAAGGGAAACGATATTTTTTAACGTCAAAATGTCCGTACAGCTGAGGACACGGTGCGACAAATCTGCGAGATTATTTCAAGCCCTGTAGGAACACGTGCTCCATGCATTCTGCATTTAACAGAAATTTAGATGTTCTTTTTCCGTAACTAGAATTTTACCACGTTTTTATTAGCTCGCTTTCTTGTCTGTCTGTCTGTTTGTTTGTTGGGTACAAATTCTGCAATTGATTTTAAACTAATTTCCCGATGAGCTATAGACTTGAAAATTTAAACACAGCTCAGAACTGGATAACAATGCAATATTTCAAAATAAATTTAAGTGCAGAAATTTTATTATATACAGTGGGTGTACAAAGTATTCGTACACTTTTTCAAAACTAATAACATTCTTATAATTGTACCGAACAACCTGATTTTTTATAATCAATTAGAAGCATTGGTTTATGAAATGATATACAAAAAAGATTTTCCAAAAATTATAATTTACAAGGTTAAATGCAAAAATAAAAAAGGCATTTTTTAAAACTTTTTTATTTCGGTCCTTAATGAAAATTTAAAATGTATGTTTTGTAGATCTATGTTAGTCATACACATGTTGAACATTTCATTGAAATCGATTAACATACACACGAGGTACAAGCGGTTAAAGATGGTGAAAATCGTAGTTTTCCACGACTTTTGCTCAGTTTCTGCTTAAAATCTACAGAATCGTACATCTTTCGACGCCTGTTGTTTTTTCCTGCGTCAATCGATTTCGATGAAATTTCCAACATGTGTATAAAGAACATGGATCTAGAAAACATATGTTTTAAATTTTCATTAAGGGCCCAAATAAAAAAGGTTTAAAAAATGGCTTTTTTATTTTTGCCTGCAGCCTTGTAAATTGTAATTTTTGGAAAATCTTTTTTGCGTATCAGTTTGTAAACTAATGCTTCTAATTGATTATAAAAAATCAGGTCGTTTGGTACAATTATAAAAAAGCTATTAGTTTTTTTGTACGAATACTTCGTACACCCACTGTAATTTCTCTCTCTCGCGAAGGTACCATCAAGATATTTCTTCAAATAAGCGAATCGAGAGAGAGGACCGTGAACAATGTTATTAAAATTTAAAGGAGAAGTCCTCCGTCTCCTTCGGGGGCCTGGGACCTTAAGGGAGCGTTCATACCGAAGCCCCCGCGTGACTTTTACCGCGGGGGTTTGGGACTTTTGCCGCGGGGATGGAGCACGCGGGTAATAAATTTCGAGCGTGTTGACGGGCCCGCTGTGCCCCCGCTGTGCGTGGCACAAAAAAAAGGTCTCTAAGGCTTTCCTTTAAGGAAAGCTATCGGTAGTTTACCTAAACGAACCGTGAAGCCTTAGAGACCTTTTTTTTTTGTGCCACGCACAGCGGGGGCACAGCGGGCCCGTCAACACGCTCGAAATTTATTACCCGCGTGCTCCATCCCCGTGGCAAAAGTCCCAAACCGCGCGGTAAAAGTCACGCGGGGGCTTCGGTATGAACGCTCCCTTAATCTCTTCCTCCGCCGTAAACCTCTTACCCGAAAGCGATCCAAAGATCGAACGTGTTTTCCTTGATTTAAGGGGGATCTATACCCTCAGATTTTGGGGTATTTATCAATGTTATCAACCTCTGTGCAGAAAAAAAGTTTGGTAACATTGATAAGCACGCAACTGCATAATGAACACGAGATGGAGTTGCTTGCTATTTCCATATTCTATCCAGCTCGTCGCGAATGCCGTTATACAGGGCAGGTCGCACTAATATTAGTGTCACCGATAAGAATATGTACCTCGTCTGTGTCAGTTTTGCTATGATTCGATATTGACAGCAGTGCAGCAGTGAAATGTTGCACAATATCGCAGCACTGATTGACAGTCCTTCTGACTAGGCACCATCTCGTCTAAACAAACTGAAATAAAATTGGCTCTAGATTGGCTCTACATCAGAGAGGACCTCTGTCTTCATGAACGTAATATGGGGAAATCTCTGCTATGTGAATGAAATCACGCGCATCGATTTTTTGTCCTTATACGAGCATATTTTGAGCTACACAATAGTTCATTTGATAGAGGAAGGTTTATCACGGCGCGCCCTGCTCATCATACCGGTCAAAAAAGTCTCTTTGAGACAGAAAAATACATTGAAATCTGCGGTTATTTTTCTAAATTTTTCTCTACTTTGGGCACTCATATTATTAGATATAAACATAATCTCGTTAAATCAATAGCAGAGCCATAAATCGGCTCAAATAAGGACAAAAAATCGATGCGTGTAAACCCATGTTTAGACCCAAAATCTAGTAAGATTCTAGTTCCTTTCCAGTTACAGTCGGAGGGTATAGATCCCCCTTAAATAACTTTTCTGGCATAGGGAAGGTCTGTTAATCGTGTTCCTTCGGTTTCGGGTTGACGGAAAATTGAAAACTTCCATGAAACTGTGAATCGGGATCACCGAGTTCCGCATCATTTTCTCGTTCGCGGGTATAGGGAAAAGCGGCGACGGTCGTGGGAGTGGGCGTGTTGCGGATCAGACGCGAGAAAAGTCATTTCCTCGGTGTGAAATCGAGCGGCGGGTTTCGGGTCCAAAAACGATCAACGATAGATTTTCCGAGCACTTTGGTCTGCCGGCGATCCAGACGATTGTTCGGCTCAGGACAGTGCGAAAAGGGCAGCGGCGCGGATCCGGCTAAGGGCGTCGGGCAAACATCGCATCTGCTTGGCCCATTTCCTTTCGCCATTACGGTCTCGTTCCGGTGTCCGTCCCCCGGCGAGCTCCAACGTTTCTCTCCGACGGTTTTCTCTCGCACGTATCGATTTGCATTCGATACAGGGATCGAGCACCGATGACGGACCAATCTCTTTTCGCACGCTCGAAAGCACTCCTTTCACGACGATGATATTTCAGGAAGACGAAGGACGCGCCGATATCGCCGTCGCGAAAAATACGAGACGGTTCACGGACGTTGGTCGCAAACGGTTGAGAAAGAATTAACAAGGTGTCACTGATAAGCTTGACAACCTCGATCTTCGCTTTCCCAGCTCAGTTTTGTCGCGTCGCGTCGCACAGTGGGAAAAATAACCAATGTAGCTGGATAAAAGTCATTTTTCTGAGGTATTTCAATCGTGATTTTGAGGGTACAGTTCATTAGTAGAAATATACAAGAAGTACACTATTTTAAGGACTACACTATTTTTTTGCCCTTTTTATACCTGCTAAGAACTAACGAAACGTTGTCACGGAACGCACGGAACGTTGACTGTCAAAATATTGGGTTGGCAAGAAAGTAATTTCAGTATTCTAAGGTGAAATGAAACCGAATTTCTTTATTCGAGCGATGAACTTGAATAAAAATTTAATCAAAATACTTTCGTATTTATTCTTTTTGTTAAAAGATCATCGAACAAAAGGGAGAATATCGTATTCATTGAAGTTCACTGTCTGAATAAAATGGGATTTATTTCACCTTAAAATACCGAAATTACTATCTTGCCAACCCAATAGTTACTGTAAGATACTATGCCGGATAGTATCAATACAGAGGTGAGCATTATTTGGCGAAACAAATATTGTATTTCAAATACTATTTAATGTTTTAGATTTTATTTTGCTTGAAGAAAATAGCATTTTAAATAAGATATACAATTTTGAAAATGATATATTTCTATTTTAACAGTCTGGAACACAAAATAAAATATTTCTATTTCAACCATTTGATCCAGAAAATAAAATATTTCTATTTTAACAATCTGAAACACAAAATAAAATATATATAAAATAAACGCATTCGGTTTATGTCTATTTTATCGTTAAGAAACGATTTATAGAATTATAAACGATTTATAGACAATAATATGTATAATTAAAATTAAAAATAAAGACAAAATACAAATATTTCATTTATACAAATATTTATACAAATATAAATTCAAATCAAATACTATTTTCAAAAATTACTGCCTCTCTCAAATAAATTATTTTATTTTCAAAAATTACTACATCAAATAAAATATTTTATTTTCAAAGTTGTACACGTACTTTAAAATAAATAGGCTTGTATCAAGCTCTGTATCAATACTTAGTACAGAAATAATACAAATTCTAGAAAGTTGCATTTTCATTTAAGAATTTGTTGTCTTAATACATAAAGCATAGTTTCGATCATTTCAGACAAATGTTTCAAAAATATTAATTACAAGATCGTGCTCATATGCGATACAATTGTAGTATTGTAAGAACAATATGAATGCACTGCAAAGCATTGCAATAATAATGAATTCAGTTCATGCGAAGTATCAAAAATATTCAAACAATCGCGAAATCATGAATTCCCCCGAATTAATTAATTCGCGTGTTTCATTTTCGAGAAATTCCATTTTTTTCAGAAACGCATAAAACAGGTTAAATTACTTGCACGATATCGTGTGTGTAGCAATGAATTATTTTAAATTTACTATCGTATTCTCCAGCGAGGATCACTCGTTTTTGTACATATCTTTTATTTCAACGGGCAGAATTATCTATCTTCCTGCTTTAATTTCTGTAATTTATTCTGCGCGCAGCAGAGTTTCCCGTAAACATATTTTCTACAATTCATCGATATTTATTTAACGGAAAATTAAAAAGGGGTTGCCTCTCACGGATTGCTGTTTCCCGATTTCTCATTATTTCTCTTCGTGCGGTAACACTGATATAAATTAAAAAACTCTTTGCTTTTATATTGTAGTATAGAAAGCTGCACGACTGTATCTGGGTTAAAAATTCACGAACAAAGTTTCTGTTCAATCTTTAAGCATTAATACATGCAAGAGTAAAATGTTACAGTAGAAAATCTGTCTAAAAGTTATTCGATCTTCAAAGTTGAGAGACAATTTTATGAGAGCCGTCTTGTATCGCTTCTGGAAAAAAAAACCCACATAAATTTTATTGTACTTTCTCTAAAGATCGATAGAACTGGCTAGTTTTGTGGTTACGAAATTTGAAGTCGGTACGTTTATTAGTTTCGTTGAAAAAAATTCCGAAGAGTTGCTGATACTCGCCGTCCAAACCGGAGGATCGTTTCTCCTCGAAGTTCGTTTTCCAGGTTTCCTCTTTTTGCCAACAATCGAAGCGCATCAATCGCAACAAGGGACACCGAGGTATCATCGATAACAAATGAGACAAACTGAGTGGAAACCCTGAGCGGAGGAATCTATCGAACGAGAGAGCGATACCTCTGGCCGAGCGATAAATCATGAAATCTCCGAGGAAAGACGCGGCGGTCCGCGACACTCGAGAAACTTTTCCGTTCGCTCGTTCGCCAAGGGGGCAGGGGATAAATTCTATTACAATTACCGATCTTTTCGAGCATTGCCTCCAGAACCCCCACCTCTCCCTCCGAATTTCCGCATCGCGTTTAAAAACAACGTCGTTGTATCCGTCGGTCCGTATTCAGCAGTTCACGATCCCGATGGGATTTAATCTGTACCGAGAAAGACGGCTAGAGCCGAGGCGAACGAGAAACTCGATTTTCAGGCTGCCGGCAGTTCGAACGGATAAGAAGATCTCCATGCGTTTTAACGACAGGTCTTTGATCGACGTCGACCTTACGAGTGGATGTCGCGTTACACGAAAAACGCTCCTTTTTCTGCTGATCAAACGATCTGCTCGAGACGGAACGAGAACCAGTACATCTCCCGGATTTATAAAGACGAGCCGAGGATGCTCGTGGTGTTCCCTCTCACTCTTTCCGCTTCGCTCTTTCTTCTTTCTTCCCCCCGGGTTTTTTTACTCGAAGAAAAAGAGCTTCAAACGATTCCGCGCCGAGAAGGCAAACTGTTTCGCGAAATTAAGGAGACCGTATTTTTCTGAAAACTATCGGTAAACTGTTATTGCGAGGAAGAAGACGGATCTTACTGTCTCTGCTTTTGTTCTCGCATGACGCACAGTGGTTCCAATCGATGAATTAGAATCAGCTAAAAAAAAACTTTTGGAAAACCACGCTTACATTAAAATGCACTAAAAAGGAGAAAATAATATTTTCCTGGTTCTTCATGAAATACCAAATCCAGTTAAATGATTAAAAATATTTTACTATAAAAATAAAAGCGTGGAGTGCCCACGAAGATCACGTCAATATATTTTACTTAAAATTATTTAAAATTTAAGCTTTATTTAAATTTTTCTATCTATTTCGTCGCTAATCTTATAACAGAACAAATATTGAACTAATTGCTTAAAATTTTGTGGAAATATATTATTAATCATTTAACTGGATTCGGTATTTTATGGAGAGCCAGGAAAACAATTATTTTCTCCAGTTTAATGCATTTTAATATAAGCGTGGTTTTGAACAAGTTTTTTTTTTATATATTTTATTTTCTTTAGCAAGATTGGAGTATGGGAAGAGGTTTAAAATTCGATCACAAGATTTGACGCATACAACAACACGGCAAGTTAATAATAAAAATAAGCGCGGTAACAAAAAGCGGTTAAGAACGAATAAATCAATAAAATGAAGTAACCAGCAACGAAAATCAAAGTCGCTTTCGCGGAGCAGGTCTAGCCAATTTAATTTTTCGTTTCACGAGGGATCCGATGCTCTATTAGAGACGGGTTTCATGCGCGATAGGATCTCTTTGGCGGAGCAGTCGAGTAACATCGGTCTCGTAGTTAGCGTCGTAAGGGAAGACTGCGCCGTAAAGGGGTAGGTAGATGGGAAGGTTCTTCCCCCCCCCACCCCTTGGCCGCTATTTCTCATTTCCCGCTGTCGTCGCCGCACAAATGCAATCCTCCATCCCTCTCGGACCTCTCGTCGATAGAGGGAAAGAGAGGGTTCTCTCGCTCTCCATCGATATCGTCGTCGTTCTTTCTACGGAGTTTCTTCTTTCCCCGTGATTTCCCCGCGATCGTCATCTCGGCGGCTGCCGATTTCGTGATCGGAATCACGGACGTCTCTTCTTCTTCTCGTGTACGGTTGCCATTCGTCGACCGGCAGTCCGCGGAAAAGATTACACAGAATCGGGGGAAAATAAGAAGCTCCCTCGGTCTTATCCGAGATCGCGCCGTGTTCTTCCATTTTTGAACTCGGTTTCTTCCAGTACAAGTAGTTCAGACTTTCGCTCTGATGTTATTACATCTGGTTCCGCAATATGTACACGGCTTCGAAGTGCGAAGCTCTCGGATCTGGAGCTGCAGGCAGTATCAATAATTCCGAAAGCTTCCCTGGGGAAATACATTTTTATGTATGGACAATAGAATATATTTTAATTGATATGGGAGTCTGGCAGAAGGACCTGTGTCCGGTTACTAAAATTTTATAGGTTAAGGGCCTAAGTTATTTTCGGTTGGTTTTTATTATTGCAATTCATGTTGGAGTTCAAAATTACGCTCCTATAAAATTTAAGGAACCTGACATAGGCTCTTCTTCCCGTACCAATTATGGATATGAAGATCAGAAATATATCTTTACGAAAACATATTTTTACTGCGTACATTTGTAACGGAAAGTTTTAGAACGATGAAGTGTGAATGGTCCGCATTGAAATTAGAGAGGTTCAACAAAGTTAGGCATTGCACGAGTCTACTCTCTTTCGTTTCGAGAGGCTCTCGCCGTTTGACTCGAGACAATCAATCATTTACGAGCAGCGTTTCAAGAACGTAGAGACATCTCCCTGGAGCTGCAACTTCATGGGCGGAGATCAGTCAAGAAATTATCACGGTTCGTGTAACGCGGCATCAGATCGCAATAGCTCATCGCGGATAGTTCCGCATCCATCATACGCCAATGGCATCCATTATCTGCCGTGTGCTGTCTTATTTACAGAACCCTGTCAGGCTAGTCTCTACTGAAATTCTCGGCGTTACCCTCTGCATACGTCACCATCCCTCTTAGACCTATTGGACGTATTCCAGCGTTGACAACAGGTAATGACGTGCATTCGACCCCCTGCTAAGTAGCGCCGGTTGACAGAGACAGATAGTCGTCGCACGACAATTAGATTACCGATACGAATTCGAATCTTTCGCCGAATGCAGTTCATTAAATGTTCATTATCCTGTTCACTTTTACTGCCCTGTTCATCTATGTACACTGTCGTGTACATTTCTGTTCAATGAAAATGGCACGTGTTGCGTGGTAAATATGTCGTTAACTAATGTACGATGATTTACGAATTGGACAATTATTTGTTTAAAATGCTGAATATTTAATCTGCAAAGTGCGCAGTGGGTAAACGCAGAGAAACATGTTTCAATTAGGTGGAGAGATAAAATATGTCTGTCGTGGACGTCGAACTCTGTCTTCACATCGCTGCTCAGGAAGTAAGGTGAAGTGCCCTATGCCTGGACAGCATGTTCTTCTATTTTAAATTTTATCACTTTAAATAAACAAAAACAATTTCTTAAGAGTTTTAACATACAGTTCAGAGTTTGTAAAGTAATTTAAAATAAAAAAATCATTGTTTAGGTTAATATCTTAATTGTATTAACAAGAATAATTCAAACCTATAGTTGGACATATTAAATACAATCTAAGCTAGTACCTGGACAGAAGTAAAGCCTATATCGGGACAAATTCAATTTACGAGTTGATCGAGCGAACATAACCTAAAACGTTGGTTGGTGGCGCTGTTGCGCATAACGAATAGAAGATGCTTTGAGTAATATGTAGTATTCTTATCATAGATTATAGTATTGTATTATTTAACCAAATATATATTAATTTTCATTTACTGTTTTAATAAAACTTGTCATAATACAACTTTTAAGGTTAGGTAGTAATACTGATAGATTTAAGATGTAAACATAAAGTATTATTAACATCACAACCGGAATACATTGTCTACATACGTTATTCAAGCTAATAGAAGACTAATTATACGTACATGTAGTTAAATAATTTGCAAACAAAGCGTTGATTTTATTCAGAAACACGTGTCCGGTTTCAGGCGTAAGCACATTGCGTATAAGCTTAGAGTGGGACAGCTACTGTCATCGCGTCCCAGTATGGAGTACTTATATTTGAAAACAGTCCTAATCTTGGACATCTAATATTTGGATTAATAATTATTATTTACGTTAAATTTGATTGCCAATTTATTTTAAAATATCAATGTTATTATGCGTGATAATTATTTTTTGTCTGAGGGCTTAAATTATATCTTTTTTTCTAACAAAAGTTCGAACTATAAATGCACATGACTCGCATGTAAATAGACTATTTTGTATACTGTTTTCAGATGAACTTTGAATTCATTTTTAAATTTCAATTGATGTCTTAATGAAATAATATTCACACCTACTTGTAGCTAAGGCCTCAGAATGTATAATATAATTATTTAATGTCTTAATTACTGATTTTACTATTAAAATTCAATTGTCCAGATTTAGGTATCACTTTTGGACTGTCCAGACTTAGGGCACTTCACCTTATAATGACGCAACTGTACAATTTTGTAAAATTGACTTTACTGTGTCGGCGGGCTTAAAAATGCATTTACTAGATGTTTGTAAATCGGCATAATGTAAATCGAGGCTGGTATTTACTATTTTATAAATTGAAATAACTTAAAAGTTGCGTTTATAACCCACAATGTCTATAAACTACTCTCATAGAAGAATTAAACCGAATCTTCAGTTTTTGCAGTCGTGTCATTATACTTCCGGAGCAGCGATATAATAATTTATACGAAGGAACAATACCGGTCGGCGATCTCGTCAGTGACATGAAGATCTAGAAGACGAAAGCAGTGAAACGAAAAATGTGTAACAAGTCACATTGACCCTGTGGCAGACCTATCGTTAGGAGAAGGTAGATCCAGGAAGACGAAGAAAAGGAAACAATGCCGGTTGCGTTAGTTGTCATCGATCTCGTAAGTCAGTGACATGGGGGACACCGAAGAACCATCGAGGCAGGACGAATGAAATTCCATGGATCCAAGTGCACGCCAGAGGACGGACACGGCGCAAATTGGAGAACACCGCTCGTCATCCGAGGGGATCACCGGATCGACGTGTCTCGAGAGAAGACCCTCGAGTTTTCTCCGCCTCCGCTGCTCCTTATCAGAGACATCGACGGCATCCCGGCGTTGACAGGTAATGACGTGCATTCGAACCGCCCGGCCAGGCAGAGACGGGTTCTGACGACAAAGACGGACAAGCTTCGCTGTTCGAGGACGTGGGTGGAGAGGGTGGCGAACCGAGGGTCTCTGTGCGAGGAGGTGGGAGGTGAGGGTGGGGGTGGTTCGATGCCGGTGAACGCGAGGAGGGAGGAGAGAGCCTCGTTACCGGAACAACAGACGTAACCGCAATCCATCGTAGGACAGAGCCCCATGCTTCCGACCCTGGTCGATAAGTCAATGCACCGACAATACCCATCGACAGGGAGAAGCCACCTAACTGCAGGACGACCGCCGGTCCCTTGTCCCACGTACCCCGTTTCCCACTCACCCCCTGCAATTCCGCTGTCTCTCACAACTCCCCGCAGTCCTCGCTTCACTGCATTAGACACGACCTGCACCTGCACATTCACGTGCAGGCGCACGTGAACGCCAGCCACGCGCTTCGCTACTCTCTCCCGTCGGCCGAACGTTCAGATCAACGGAGTTCGACAATGAGTTCATATGGAATAAATGACGGACCGACGAATGGGGGATCTTTGATTAAAACGAGCATCGTTGAAGGCGGGAATCTCGTTGGTTTGCTCTTTCACCGACGCGAGCAGTTCTTCTGGATCTTTAGTACCTGGGAGTCATCGTACCAGCAGTTTGAGACTTTAAAGATCGTAGGAAGCGCTTGGAGTTTCTCGAACTGTGGTCTTGTGGATCTCGAAGATCCTCGGAGTTCTACGAATTCGATGTCCCACGGATCTCGAAGATTTGCAGGTCTATTTAGGGTCTAACAGGTGTAACAGGTCTTTCTAGGCATTGACCTTTAGATAGGGATGGGATCAAGTACCTCGCAAACAGGTTAGAATAATGATTGATTGAATTCGAACTATCTATAAGTATGTACTTCGAAAAACAGAAACAGTACTCATAAGTATACTCGAACCTATGCCAGACAGTTTCGAACCTTTCACAAGTAAAATTTTCCTCTACAGTCCCTGCTCACTTTATTAGACTCACCTGTATAATCATGATATTTTTAGTTTTACCATGAATAATGGGTATAGTAGCCTTATGCAAATATCACTTAATGATGACCAATGAATTTTCCATATATTTATTTTACGTAGTAATCGAGCCCCATGAAATGAAACTTGGTTATCGAAATTGACTCGGATTCGTGAGTACATGTTGAACTTGATCCCATCCCTACTCTTAGACATCTAAAAGAATTCAATTCTTTCCACAAGTCTCTTCCAGAGTGCAGTCACTGCTACTCGAAGTCCGGGCTCCTACGAGTCTTATTAATAGACTGCGGATTTTATGCATTTATGACAAAAATCGGTGGATGTAATTTAGAACGGTAAAAACATTATGACAATTTAAGAACGCCCATATGTTATTCTCGATTTATAAAAATTGTTGAAAATAGATAGAAAGTTTTATATGGCTTCTGTGTCTTGCAATTGACGAAGACAATATTTATTTTGCATAAAGATCCGCAGTTTACTTATCACATAACTTGTAACTTTCTAACTATATAATAATTCAATTTTCTGACATTTATGTCGATCATCGCAACTGCCCCGACACTCGAATGAAACATCACTTGTGAATCCAACGACATTGCTTCTCCCAGTTTGTGTAACGCAGGATCCGTTTGATATTTGTAATCGTAATATATTATATTATATGTATACAAAGAGATTGTTACGTTCGCAGCTGCCTAATTAATTTAATCAGCGTTCGTTTAATTAATCGAATAACGATGCCGACGCGGACATCCTGCAGGCAACAAGCACGTGGTTGCGTCAGTGAACGGCAATTAGTATCGCAAGCGTCATCGCGGCATTACGGTTAAATACGTAATAGCACTGGGGCCAAGGTTCAGGATCAGTCTTATTGCTCCATGTAGAATAATGTAGATCAATTCGTTGGATCTAAGAATGCGAACGCCCCTGCACGACTGCTAATCATTCCCTTGCTCCCTTTACCGGCGAGTCAGGCTTAATCAGCCTTAATCGTTCAAGGTTAAGTGACAATTATGTGTCAGCATAGTCTTCTACGATTTTCTCCAAATCGAATTATCATTCCGTGCTAAACGAATTTTTCCTATTCTTCTTTATAGTCGTGTCTGGGTCAATTATACATATAAAATTATTATTATTATTTATTATAAACGGACCGAAGCCCTCTTACATAAATGTTTACAGTAGAAAAACGATGAAAGACTACTCGTGTAATAACATAGAAGGGACATGCACAAAAATTAGATTTTGATCGATGCGTTACATATTTTAAAAAGATGGAAAGTATACGTTTATTCACTGTCAATTTTACTATAACAGGACATTATGTATCTTGATAGATAAATTCAGGGAAAAATATTTGAAGCATACCTTCCACTGGAAAAATATATTTATCCGCCTTCTTTCTACTATACAACGAACATAACCCGATAGAAGATATCCGAGAAGCTTGTAATATCGTCTTCACGATCCAAGGACGTACGTTCCACAGGTATCTTTCGCGTTCTACTTGATACAAGAGTGCTTTTTTTCGTGTTTGTCTCTCTCATTTCCGGCCGGTTGATCCTTCGTCTCGTGTCGCCGTGGCATGAAGAGAATGGGATCTACGAGCATCGTGGTTCAGCTCTGCGGCAACAAAATGTATGGGCCACGACCGGAACGATATCGATACGCTTGGACAGCTTCGCAGAGCAGAAATTTTAGCTGAAAAGATCACCGAGAGAACAGGTTTCGGGACTAGAGGTTTCACCAGACCTTTTTTCTCTTCCCATTTTTTCTCCCTCGACCGTGATACTCCATCTACGAAATATAAGCACTTTGATTGATGTCACACAACTCGGGTATTTATTTCAGTGTGGCGCACACGATTTAGACCAGGCCTGGCCAACACGCGGCCCGCGTGCGATTTTATATTTCTATTGGAACTTTTGTTTCTCGTTGTATGTAGGCTAAAGTGCCCAAATATGAACCACTTTTTGTTGATGTCATTTTTTGATTATTTTTGCATACTCTTTTCCGACCAAAAAATTACCAGTTGTAGATGCATTTCCTCCCTATAAGATTCTGGGGTCAAGTTTGTTAAAAAATTAATACAACTTGGGAAAAATATATTTTTTGTAGTGTCATTTGCAGGTTCCAGTGAAAGGGGTTCTTAATATGGTACACCTTGAGTCCCTAATATAACACCTAGTGCCATATTCGGCACCCACACCAAGAATATCAATAGCTATACTCATATTAGGGAACTCTTGGTATGTAGTGCCAAATTGGGAACTCCACGTGGACTGATAATACTAGCTACTGACAAAGAGAAAATGAATTTCAGCCCAAACCAACAGTTGGCAAACATTAATATAAATAATCTGAAACTACATATATGTTCAAACATTTCAAAATCACTTACCTTCCTCGAAAAATATACTATCGAAAATCTAACCACAAAAATATTCAACACGTGCAGACACAACATGCGATTGCACTGCACACTGTTGAGTAAACATGGTAAACTATTGTTTGTGGATTTTCTCACTAGAGTGCGACTTCTCCTTTACAATATATAAGGTAGTGCCATAATAGGCGACTATACCATATTTGGGCATTTTACCCTATAAAAAAATATTAAATAAATGAAAATTTGCATGTGTCATTGTTATAATGCGCAAGTACCACCACGAACTCCAGTTCTATATTTGATATCTTTGATATAATTGAGTTACAGTGCAACAATGAAATGAACAAATTTTTGCGTCCACATCAAGAATTAATTTTTACAATACCCCGATATTACATCCGAGAGATATTCCAACTGAAGATATTTTGCATAACGAGTTGTAAGTGCTTTTGGATCCACATATGTTTGTGAAACATTTTTTTCGAAGATGAAATTTACGATGAGTTCATCACGTGCTTAATTAACTAATGCCAATTTAGAAAACCAGCTGACAATACCATGTGCAACGTCGAACATAAATATAGATTTACAAAAATGAAGTGAAAGAAAGGATCAGCAGATATCTCATTAATTAAGACTCGAGAGTTAATTATGGAAAGTTTTATTCATTTTGTATTTGTATTACATTTTTTAAAGCATGTTTACCTAAAGTGCGGCCCGCTGTAACGTTACGCGTCATCAAAGTGGCCCGTGAAACCATTTGAGTTGGCCAGTCCTGATTTAGACACTAGCAGAAGCAAAAATAATATATAAAATTTCGAATAAATTTTTTCTCCGCAGAAAATAAAGATCATTTTGATTTTTCAAATATTAAAATGCATTTTAGAGTTTATAATATTATAGCTGAGCCCATGATTGAGTCTACAAATAACGCCGAAATAGTTTCCTCCGACTTTTCGGGCCAAACGGCCCACTGTGCGGCGGCGAGGATACCGAAATATCGATTTTCCACTTCGGTTGATCGCGCGTTTCCGAGGTTCATCCATCCCAAGGCGGCCCTAAGCGCAGCATAGCTGGTTGTCAGGGTGCAGGACCCGGTGTCCCGTGAATCATAGTGCGTTTGATACCCCAGAGTACAAGTTATAAAGTTCTCGTCGAATTTCTTCGTGAGCGTAAACGATCCCCGGTCACAATATAGAAGCATCGAGAACGGAGCTGGTGCATTACGATATTCAATATCCGAGATCGTAATGGCGGTCAAAGTTCCGTTCCGTGGCCCTGTATCGTAGGGAAATTTGCATGTATATCACGATTTACCAGCCAGCAGGAGATACGTCGTGCGACGAGGCGAAGCGAGGCAAGTCGAGGCAGGGCGAGGCAACGCTACGGGGAATTGTTCTGCAATACAGAGATACCGCCGCGCTGGGAATTTCGATCTTGCAGCCAGGTCCGCGTCTCAAATTATCGGCCGTCTTTCCGGCTGTGTCCGTTGCTCACCTATAGCCCGCCCAATTACCGCTGGCCAGACCCGGGATCCCGTTTCTCGATCGATTTTCAAACTTCGTCCCCGAGACTTCCGTCCGGCCCGAAAGTACTCCGGGATACGGTATTTGAGTTGTAAATGCGAACTGGTCTCGGGGACCGTTGTGCACTTTATTGATTAACAATGAGACACCCTCCGCATTCAAAGCAGCCGGACAGCTTTCGCCACTCGGATCGCGTCGCCGCGCCGTTTTCGCAAACCCTCCAACACCGTCGGTGAACATTACATGAAGCTGGCCGTCTCGCTCGACGACGCACAGTCGAGTATTTGCCACGAAAAGTTGGCCGAAGGATGATTCCTTCAAATCTTGCGTAAAATGAAAAATTTTGGTTGTCCGAGCTATTCGAATATACAGTGACCCGAATTAATATTCGGACGATCTAAAAAGGACGATAACTGCAATAAATCTAAGGATGCTTACAACTTTCAATGCCTGTCGTTTTTTTCCCCACATCGACCGATTTCGATGAAACTTTCACAGTGCATGTAATTGGCACAGATCTACAAAACGTACCTTTTAAATTTTCGACATAGGCCCACATAAAGAAGTTGTAAAATGCAGCTTTTAGTATTTTGTCTACAATTCCGATCAATTGCAATTTTTGAAAAAATTTCTTTTCACGACCTGTAGTAAACTAATTGATCTAGCTTCGCAACAAGTTAAAACGTATAGTACAAAGATTTAAAAAGTTATCGTCTTTTTCAGGACGTGCGAATATTAATTCGGGTCGCTGTATGAACGACAGGGTACCAGTTTTATTATTTTTATTACCACATTTTTATTAGCTCGGTTTCTCGTCTGTCGGTCTGTTTGTTCGATACAAATTTTGCAATTGATTTTGAACTAACTTCCCGATGAGCTAGAGACTTGAAATTTTTAACGTAGCTCAGAACTGGATGACAATGCAATATTTACAAAAAATTTTTTAAAAAAGCCTATGCGTTCAGGAGATATAAATTATTAAAAATTTGAACCTTTGCACCCCCCGCCGCGTGATGTAGTACGTCTTCGCGTTCAGCATCCCCACTTTACTACGTGTTCCCACTCTGACTCATCCCCACTCCACTGACCCGCTTCGCACCGAAGAAGCTCAGTGTGCGTCAGTGTGCGTTCGAGCTCCGTGCTTTACAAAGTTACTACGTATTATTATAGTATAATGTTTGTTTACCAAGCGAAATAACAGTTACACCGAAATTCTCCGTCGAACCTTTATCTTTGACATTTTACCACGGCGTTCGTTTTCGATACGACGCGTCGCAATACCGTCTGAAATTTACTACATGTCTCTGTTATAATCTCATCAAAATGTTCAAAATCGATTGTAAAATTTCACACATATAAGGCTAAAAAGCAGAAAATAATTATTTAAATAAAAATAAATTTTTTAAAAATGCCACGTTTTTAAAACGGACTAAAAAGTATAAAATAAAATTTTAAAAAACGCCACGTTTAAAAACGGACTAAAAAGTATAAAATAATTTTTTCTAGCCCCATACAGATTCCTAACCCCGTACAGATAGTCCTGGAAATTTGCGATTGTGAATTTTGAATAACTATGAAAATACTTGTAAGATTTAAAACGAAAAACGTGGGGTGCATGCAATAGATAATTGATGCATGAACACCTAAATCACTAACAATTTTATTGCACTGCAAATGATATGAACTGTTTTGCGAGTTTCCTCAGCGGCAGCTACTCTCTACACTCCTTACTACGTATTACCTTGCGCCGCACGTTTCTCGTTTTAAATCTTACAAGTATTTCCATAGCTATTCAAAATTCACAATCACAAATTTTCGGGACTATCTGTACGGGGTTAGGAATCTGTATGGGGCTAGAAAAAATTATTTTATACTTTTTAGTCCGTTTTTAAACGTGGCGTTTTTTAAAATTTTATTTTATACTTTTTAGTCCGTTTTAAAAATATGGTATTTTTAAAAAATTTATTTTTATTTAAATAAAACATATGTGCTCGTGTAGTGTTTTGTTATGCATTGAAAGTAAAGACTTTTGCAGTACTCATTTTTCTCTTCGCCCGTTTTTGAAATATCGCTGGGCTATTAGGATCGTTTAACATAAACATAGATAAATCCCTAACTGTGAATCTTAGATAAGACTGATGTTAAAACGTATCGAATAATCACAGATAAGAACAGATGTATGTAAGTCAGAAATAAGTATAGGATTCAAAAAATCTGGATGATGAAACATTTCGGTTAGGAAAGAAATGTAACCGTGAGCTTTGAAGAGATCGATCGCGTCGGATTGTCTGGAGACAGAAAGCGTGCAAATCTCGAGATAAAGAGATAAAGTATGTTTCAGTGTTCGCTCCAGGTAAGTGTCATAGCTCCATTCTCGTAGACGGTATAGGGGTTTCGTGGATGAACGGGTATGAGAGTGCGCGACATTCACTTAGGGACAAGGGGATCGTTATTACTTCACCTCGGAACTCGCCAGCGAACTATGTTATCCTCACATATCAAGGGTTGATCGTTCTCGAGGTGGATCGCCGAAAATGATTGCGAGACGTTTCACGAGACACACTCTGGCTTCAATTTCTGCGACGCTGGAAACTCCGCCGGAAGTTTGAACGAGAGCTTTCCTAGGCTGGAGCTTACGTGGATCCTTCACGCGAGCTTTCAACTCGTTCCGATGAAACTGCCGTTCTATTACTGTTCCATTTGGGCTGTTGGAAAACTGACGTCTTACTCAGTGGAAAAGTTTCGCGAGTCATTGAAAAACACTTCCGCCCTTCGTTGAAATTCCGCTCCGGCTCGTGGTTCGTTATTAAGAAACGGACGGAAAAAAGAACGAGAGAGAGAGAGAGGGAGAGAGAGAGAGGAACCGGAGAAAGAGAGGACAGAGTAAAAGAAGAAGAGGCACGAAATCCGAGTAACTTCCTACTCGAAGTTGCTCGGCCCGCAAACAAACGTAAACAAGTGCACCCCTGCAATTTCCCATCCCGACCGATTCAAGTAATTTCGTGTTTTTCCTGCGGCCCGTTTAATTAATCGTGCTCTGACACGGCCCACGAATATCTCGGATTTTATTGTAATCCACGGGAATCGTGCGCCGAAAGCCGAGAATCAGTGCGATTCGGTTGAAAAGGTTGAAAAGTGTTGCATGTTTTCCGAATATTTCGGAGGCACACCGTTGTGTTACTTGTTTGCCGGTCTAGAGTGCGAGGCGGTACGTGCTTCGGAAAAATTACTGCTGCTATTTAGCTTCCAATTTAATCTGGCTCCCGAGCGAACAGATTTACATATCTGTTTTTGACTTCGGCTTCTTTTACATGCACACCCGACTAAAATTCATACAAGATTCTCTTGAAAACAGACCAACTCTTCTCACAGTACCAACATCAAGCAAGCAGGATAAAAGCTCAAATTGTCTCGAGGTAGCTTCGCTGGGCTCAAAGCCTTGGCACATAAATTTAACCGAGCGTTGTTGTATTAGGTTGTTGCAATTGAAATGACCATTTTTCAATTTCAATCATTTGAAACTTCCCGTCTTTGTAGTTTAGTTTTTCCACGACAGATGGGGTTGAAGTTGTACAATTTGAGAAGTACACTCCCGCTCAAAAATATGTGGACACTTATTGTTGACACTTGTGTACTATTTGATTATTATTAGACGATATTTATTGTTCACAAAGCTGGGTAAAATAGTATTTGAAATAGTAAATAATCCAATTTATTTTAAAGTATGCGTATAAATTTAAAAATAAAATATTTTATGCAGTAATTGATGCAGTAATTTTTGAAAATAGTATTTTATTCTAAGAATGTTAAGAATATTTTTATTTTGTCTTTATTTTCATTTTCAATTTTAAATATTATTGCTGAAAATAATGGTTCGGATTCAATACATTTATGAATATATAGTGTGTAAAGAAATGCAGTGAATATATGTAATTATGCAGGAAATAATAATTTTTGTTATGAATGCATAAAATTCGCGGTCTACTAATAAATTATTGTGGAGATAAATTCTCCAATACTGTATTAAGCAGATCACATGAAATTTTATTAAATCCCTTGAAGATTCTTTCTCTTCCAGTAGGAGAAGTGAACAAGTGCCCACATATTTTTGATCGGGAGTGTACATATTTCGTACATGAATTTGCATGTATAAGATTATTAATATCGTATAGTATACATGATTCAAAATCGATTTTCGTTCACCATGGAAAAAAGAAGAAAATCATATAATTTACTTGTACGAGTTCAAACTTGGGCATACTGCGTCTGAAGCAGCGAAAAACATAAATGCCGCTTTCGGTGAAGGTATAGCAAGTGATCGGACCATAAGGCGTTGGTTTGAAAAATTTCGTTCCGGAGATACAAATCTGGAAAATGAGCCTCGTGGTCATAAGCCAGCAGCTATTAAAGATTTCGATTTAAAACAGATAGTTGAAAGGGATTCACGTGAAACCATAATTGCTGATAAATCCTGTCAGGAAACTGATACAATGGACGAAAAACTGCGTGTTCAACAGTCGACATTGGTCAATAGACGTGCTGTAATATTGCTTCACGATAATGCTCGGCCACATATTGCGAAAGAAACAGTAAAAGGATTAGCAGAGATGAAGAAAGTTCTTCCTCACCCTCATTATTCGTCTGACTTGTCACCTACCGGTTACCATTTTTTCAAGCACCTAGATAGAATATTTTTCTGAATGGAAAAATATTCAAAGAAGAACGTGTTGTAAAAACTGCATTTGATGAATTGATTGCCTCACGTTTATTAGATTTCTACCAGAAAGGCATTGAGGCACTTGTGTCACGATGGAAAAAGTGCATTGATGTCGATGGAAATTTTTTCAATTACTGGAATATGAATGAAGCTTGTAAAATAAAAGTTTATGTTCAAAATTCAAAACGGCCATTTCATTTGGAAGAACCTAATACATGAAATTCACGACTAAACAGAAATTCAGCAAACCGATCTCGCATAAATCATCAAAGTAGGCTAGCAAGAATATCGAAGCGATGGGTTGCCATTGATTTCAAGTATCGCCAGCGACCCGGAAGTGGGGAAAAACGGCGAGAAAATCGCGAGTACCAGTGGCCGGTGTCTGATTTCGTGCAGATTTCTTCCGATGACGGAGGAAAGTCACGAACTCGAAGCGAACGGGGAAGTGTTCCGGGCGAGTTTCTCTGGAAGGCGGGGTACCCCGAAGAAGTTAAACACAAATCATCCGCTCTCGCCACGGCCATGGAGAGCCAGGATCGGAAGCGAATCGAATGGAACGTGACAACTAGATTTCACGGGGTCCGTGCCAACGGGGCCAACGGTGGCGACGGTGGTGGTGGAGAGATGTGTTTTATTCCGGTGGAATTTCAGCTAGAGCAAGTCGGGTCCAAGTCGGGTGATACGCGATGAAATATGACGCACGGGGAGTTGGTAGCGGCGCGCCCGCGAAGGAGCAATAAAATCTGCCGCGAAAGCCGAACGCGAGCCCTGTCCTGTGCTAAAGCTCCCCACTCTCTGAGCTTTCATCCCGCGTCTACCTCGGGGAAGATGCGTTGACGAGACAGAATGAAATTGCCCGTGGAGTGCGTCATGTAAATTTTCAGCCTCTGACATCGCGATACAAGCGTGACGTCGCGTACACCGTGAACGGTGTCGTCTCCATTCGCGCGAGATACACCGCTACCTTGTCGGGCTACGTTTAAACGGAGACTCGGGATTTGGGATTAAGTAAAGGATACCTTGAAGATACATGCTGGTTCAACCACTTACAGTAGCTGCACTCATTTCTTTTCGAGGGAAATTACCTACAGGCTGTCCCAAAATGTTCGAACATCCTTCGAGAGTCGAATGTTCTGAATTTTCTGCGAGTTTCTTAATTCTCTGCCGTCTTCGAACGGAACTTTTTCCGTCCCGGAGCGAAACTTCTCCTTCGTTCTTCATTCTATGTATATGCAAAAATAGCCACCGCAAAACCTTCGCCTAAAGCAGACAAAACGACATTTCCCGAACCAAATGTTAGGGCTGCAAGGCAATAAACCACCCGAACCATCGCTCTCTGTCTTGATTGAGTTACGACTACAATCAAAGCGTCAACTGTGATTGCTGCACTACCAGCACACAATCATATAAATATAAGCGTTTTTCATTGACGATCAGTGACGACACTCTGTACTCTGCCCGAGAGTAGACAATACCGTCACTTGCTTTCACTTAGTTCACGATCATCGACCTATTACTTGTTCAATAAAGTTACTTCTGTTGAAGCTTTCGGGTTTAAGCCGTGTCCTAAAGGAAGAAATTTCCCAACGTTTCGCAAGAATTGCAGCTAGCTTCATCAGGGGGTCGGAAGACATACTGATACTGGTGTGTGCCTGATTTGTGCTCCACTTATATAGTGGAGGTTGCTAATATTCCGTGTCCTTTAGGACACGGCTTACACCCGAAAGCTTCAGAAGTAACTGTATGATGCCGGGCCATGAAAGCCTCAAATCTCTGATGTTCAATAAAGTTATTTGTTAGTATTAAACAGTAACTTGAACGATATCATTTTATTACAACCACTTTGCGCCAGCGGATTTGACGCATCAACTTTCTTAAAAATGGTCCGAACAACTTCAGTTCTTCTGCGAAGCTAGAATTACTAGGTCCTTCAGAAAGTTCGTAGTCTAACAATGAAATGACATGAAATAATGTGTTAAAATACATTTATTCTTCAGTATATTCTCACTTAAGCTCAATACATTTTTTCCAGTGATTTTCTAAGTCATTTACCCCATCTCTGAAATGATTTTCCTCGAGACCTCTAAAATACTCATCTACGGCTGCTATAGCTTCTTCATTTGATGAAAAACGCCTGCCACGTAGGAATTTTTTGAGGTTTGGGAACAAATGGAAGTCAGAGGGGGCCAGATCTGGTGAATATGGTGGATGTTCCAACAATTTATAGCGTAACTCCTTCAATTTGGCCATTGTAAGAACACCTCTGTGAGCAGGTGCAATGTGTTGGTGAAAAATGACTTTTTTCTTCGCTCAGCCAGATCTTTTCTCCGGAATTTGTGCATCTAGTTGATCCACAAGGTTTCAGTAGTGCTCTCCTGTTATTGTTTTCCTGGTTTGAAGGTAATCAATAAACAAAATTCCTTTTGCATCCCAAAAAACGGATGCCATGACAGTCTTTGTCGATTTTGACCACTTTGGCTGCTCTGGAGCTGAACAATCGGGCTCAGTCAACTCTGCGGTTTGTTGTCGCAATGCAGGATCATAGTGGTGAACCCTAGTCTCATCCGTGGTTAGAAATCAGCGCATAAAGTCAGTTTTATATTTTTGTAAACGATCCAAATGTTGTTGAGAAGATTTACGAATTTAACGAATGCGGCACCCGTCTTGTCAATAGCTTTCTTATACCTAATTCATTAGTGAAGATCTCATGAACTGATCCAGTTGAGATGCCTGTGGCCTCAACTAAATCAACCACAGTTAATCGACGATCTTCCAAAACCACATTATGGACATGATCAATCATTTCAGAAGTCGTTGCAGTTCTTGGAGGTCCTGAACGTGGATCATCATTAATGTCTGTACGACCATGTTTAAATAGAGCAACCTATTTTTTTACCATTGCATATGAAGGAGCACTGTTCCCTAACACATTCACCATATCATCAAAAATTTCCTTTCCGCTCAATCCTTTTTTACATAAATATTCAATGACTGCACGATTTTTCAAGTTTTCCATTTTTCTAACCAAAGCAAACACGTCCACTTTAAGGATGTTCTGGGGGTATATAAAAGCGCAACGAAATTTTTGAAAATTTGGCAAGATATAATTCTAATTAAATTAATGCAATTACCAACGTTTGGGTTCGATTCACTGCACCGTTTAAGAATTACAGCAACTTAAAGTTTGCACATTTTAACACTTCTTATGGAGAATTCATAAAATTCCACTTCAAATGCTATTTAAACCTTGAAAAAACGCAACTAGAAACTCCAGTTTTTTTATATATAGTAAAAATTATGTAATTAATTATGTCCAAAAGGCTATAGCCGGGTTTGATGGTGAAATTCGCCCCGGCAGGATTTTAATCGAGCTTGGACCATTCGATAGCCTGCCCAAAAAGACCCCTCTCTGCCAAGTTTCAGCCCCCTATCTCATCTGTAAGGGTAGTTCTCGAGAAAAATCGAAAAACCAGTTTTTGGCCCATTTTCCCTACTTATTGCCAATTAAAAATTCTAAAAAAAATCTGACACATTTCGAATACCAAGCCACATACAAGGTATCATTTCCAGATTTTTCCGCTGCAAGCTCTTTTAAAGCTGTTACCAATATCATTTATGTGTCAGGCTACGAACTTTCTGAATGACCTGTGGTACAATGCTAGAACGCAACACACCAAAAGGGATCGAATAAAGTAGAAGAGATGAATATTTGAAGGATTGTGGTGTGTGACAACACTGAACATTCACAGAAGTTAGTGCACAAAAGACTCATTTATGGGAGTGTTGCGTCACCCCATTGGAAAAGGCCGTCCAGGGAGCGCGCGGCACGAGCCCCGTCAAAAACAATGCATCGTCCGGCGTTATTACGTAAAGGGTCATCGGAAACACGTACTAAACCACGTCGCCGCAGGGTGTATAGCGACCCTTACAAGGTTTTCGTATCATGGGAGCTACGGTTGCGTTATTGTTACGCGAGAAAGGTTAACGACCAGCGGCAGCGTTGCCACCGTTGATCGGACGGACCTGCCTTGATAAATCCGGGGTCCGCTTTTGTTGCCGGCGACTTGTCGCAGATGCAGCTGATGTTCTCCGTCATGCAACATTTACGACGCCGGCCGCGCGTCGCCGGTTTTTACGACGGAAAACGCAGCCCCGTCATCTCCATCGCGACGCGAGCACGCGTCCTGCGGTTTAACGCGAACCGAGTTGCAAATTGTGCGGCGGATAGTAGGTTCTCATGGATACTGCGGAGAAATGGTGTGCTACTTTTTACTGTGACATATGAGCCCTACAACCCCGGCTGCAACTATCCAGCGAGATTGTTGACCAGCGTCGCGGTGACTGAGTCGATTTTTATCCTGGTTGTGGGAATTTTTAAAAAAATCGACTTTCTGCTCGTTTTTAACCACTATGGTGCGTTTACATTTATAGAAAGAAAATTGATTGCATTGTATGTTCGTTCACAGACTGAACAATACAATGGAAACGTTGAAAACTTTTAGGACTCCTGTAATCAAATAATCCAGCGACAAGCAGCGGTGGTCACCGCAGGGTTCATTTGAAAAATAAATTTCCAGGAGAAGATTCATATAATTTATTAAAAAATTTATTAGAACTGCTTTACAATAGAATCTTTCAGACCCGAAAAATTCGTTGGAAAAATTCGACAAGCTTTCTAAAGAGAAATTCTCTTTTCGCTTTTTCCCGGTTGTGGACCGAGCAATATCACTCGAGTTCGAGTTTAATTAGATCTATAGGGAATTGGAAGGGTCTGCGGAAATTAAATTTGCAAATACAAGGGTGAAGCAGAATTCACAAACCATAGAGATGCAGTTGCACTTGTATATCCCGAATGCAAGAGCTGTTCAGTTGGTTTATTTGCCACAAATTGAGTATGTACTTAAACGGCTATTTTTATGATCTGGGTCCAGAGTTGTGCTAATTCAATTACATTGTAATTCAATTACATAATTTAATTACATTGCATTTCAATTATGTAGTAATTCGACTACGTCGTAACTGAATTACATAATTCGAACCTTTTTATTTTAATCAGATGTGTAATTGAAATACAATTAATTAAAATACAGCTCTCTAAATTATAACCCAGAACTTTGAAGAAATGCCATATATTTTCATGTTCTTCTTTTATATATTTGTTTGCTGTCTATGCGGCGTAGTTTCTATTCCTCGTTCTCGTTCACAATACGTAACGCTATTTTATAATTCTACTCCAAATGCAATTAAGAATTACACTGTAATTAAATTACAAAGTAGTTTTATAATTGTACTCCAATTGCAGTTACAAATTACATTCTTAATTTAATTGAATGAAGATCTGAGTTATAAATTACAATATGACTGAATTACGATGTAATTCAATTACCTTGTAATTATAATTCCTCGAGTAATTCAATTGCAAATCTGCGCAACTCTGTCCGGATCAACGTAGACAGAGGTACAGCAGTCCGAGGGTTGAACCTAAACCTATCTTGCGGAACAGTGGGTCATTTCACACGAAAATCCACAGTCTACAGATAGGTAAAGATTAGAACAGACCCAGCCAGCGTAGTCTGGAACTGGAGAAAAAGCTTCGGGCACGATTAATACGACGGTAACGCTATTTGTCGTGGCAGCAGGATCGCGGGTCCGGTCATTATCTGCCGTGGGAATTGAAATTCACCGTAGCAATTGCATCGAAACCGCGTCGAAAACCATTCTTCTCCAGTATACGTACACGTGCGCGCACATGTCCGCGCCAGTTTTTCGCTCGATCAACTATTTCGACCACGTTCGGCTCGCCAATCCGGATTTAATTTAAACGTTCGATCAATATTCACGTATAGTACGATCGCATGATTTTTTTCGGCATGTTCTCGGTTTTGGGCGTGACCGAATTTGTTTAGTAAATGAAGCGAGACCCGACGAATTTCGACGGCGAAATAGACGATGCAGCGGACGGGGGTTTCTTTGTCGCGGAAAATGAACGGCCGACTAAGGCGAGGAAGAGAAGCAGCCCCGGTTCCAGGCCACGGGGCCGATCCTTAAAGTTCTTCATACAAGCCGGCAGCGACATTATTCCAAGCACACGCTCATGGACGCCGGCCTTAAACCGCATTCTGCGCGGCGCCCTGGGGTGCTTTTGTCAGATGACACGCCGGTGAATAATTCACCTGGCTCGCACACAGCGATGACGCCGCGCCGGTCGACGGAAAATCGTGATACCGCCGCTGCCCATAAAACGGCTCTATGCCCGTTGTTTTCCAACCCCCGAAATTTATCTCGGCTTATTGTGCGTTCGCGGCGACCGTAATCCGACGGTGTAACCATCCCCGACTATATCAACTCGCCTCACGAATAGCTCGCTCGCCGTTCACCTCCTCCGCGCAATCGCTGGGTAGGACCTTGTCAAATTAGCTGCAACGCGAGGTTCGCCCATTCGCACAATGGTCGATTTACTCCAAAACGTGGCCAAAAATTTAAAAAATGAATTTTCGAATCAAGAGTTTTGTATACGTGGGTTGGCTACCCTGATAGTTGGGCTATTGGATGGTTAATGGGAAAGGGCCTGACCTTTCCACCTGAGCGAGAAATTCAGTCTGAAAGTGAACATCGTTCAAGTAGCAGCTACGCACAGTAAATCGTTGAGTGAGAAAAGTGCCCAGAAGTGAATATATTTTTAGTATATCCTACTAATTTTTATTCTACAATATGGAGGGTGTCCCTGGAGATAAGTAAATCATGTTTATACATTATATACAATGCAAGTAACAATGGATAATGTAATATATAAAATATAACAAAATTTCATACGAAAATTTTGGGAACCTAGGAAAATAGTTATGATTTTCATCGATTTTCATTATGTGACTTGTACACACCTTTAGTTTGTATTATCACCTAGTGAGATCAACAAACATTGAGCACCACGAGGCACCTCTGTGGTTGTTATGGCAATTTTTGTAATGTACTGCATGGGCTGGAAACCCGCATTTTGTGATCTAAACCATATTTCATGATTTAGAGTAATATTATTATAGGTCGTTGAATTCGTCTCGATACCAGTTACAATATTATGAAGTAAAAAATATATGTTAATACTTAAAAAATTGAAGTGACCTTTTTTTATAAAAAAAAGATTTTTTTTCAATTTTTTATATTGAAGTTTGTAGAAAAGTGAATACTGATCAACTTTTATTGGAAACATGTTTTTGTCAGATCAAACATATTTGAAAAATCGTGTTAAAATACCGGTATCGCGCTTCTTGTTCCTTCGCACAGAGGGTTTTACGACGGACCGTATTTCTATTGTATATACTTAACTAGTTTAAGTAACCGTGCTTCGTGAGGCATCTTTTGCATTGGAAAAACCGAAAAAGTTCCGGTATTTATTTCGATTTCGGTAGAATATCGGTTATACCGAAATCGGTATTTTAATGATTTCAATCATTTGCTGCTAGTTTCTTTGACATTTCAGCTTCGACGTTTCCTGTTTCTGTATTCATCTTTCTTCGTTGATCTCTTTCGTTTTCAAATTCTATTTCTCGCCTTCCGTATTGTCTTTTCTGTCTCTTTTCTACTGTTCAGCCTCCGGTGTCGTGAGTTGTAGAAATTTCCAGGAAGCAACTTTTTGTTTTAATAAAGGATCATTTACGCGGCGAGTTCCAAATAATATTTTCAGTTATTGAAGAACTATTATCTAAGAAATTTAGAAGTTCTTATCAATTAACGGACCATAAAAAAGGAACGCTTCAAAATTTGATATATGTATTCAGGAAAAAGTGGTTGAAAGTTAACAGAACCGAAGTAAGATTTTACCAACAGTTCGACCAATGGCTGAACGGTTCCCTGACATTTGGTCTAATTTATAACCTTCCATTCTTCAAAACACATATTTAGAACAAGAATTTCTTCTTCTACAATTTAATAATAAGCCGGGTACTTGTGTTCTTTATATAATTTGATATTAGATTCATATTTAACAAGACAAAAAATTGTGAGGTATCAAATTTCAGCTGTATTTAGTACTTTTTTACTACGTACATCCGCGATATTGGTTCCGCCATTTTGTTTTCTGTTCTTTTAATTTGAGTTTTATAATTAACGACTTCATTAACCCCAAAATACCAAGTTTTGTCCCATTCTGACAGTTTTCATAGGTTCAATCTCGATTTTACAGCCGCCATTTTACTTTTTTGCGATTTTGATTTTAGATTCGTAATCAGCGACCTCGAAAACCCCGAGATACCTAGTTTCGTATAAATCAAAGAAAGATTTGATTTTTGGCCACGTTTTGGAGTAAATCGACCACTGTGATTCGTTCCGAAAATTATTCTTCTCGACGCAGCTCGAAGTTACTGGGAAAAGGTGGGTAATACCGGGCAGTTGAGTGAAATAAATTCTTTAAATCAATCACAACAATTCCCATAAAAATTACAGCGGACAATGTCTGTGCAAGTGCACCTCCAAAAAATTCACAAAAATCGTACCAGTTTCCACGATTTTCACGCCGGTTCGTACCAGCAACAGCAGTATCTCGCTTTGACAACACGCCGCTTGATATATCGCAGAATGCGCGCAATTGAAGTAATGTACACCGTGTAATCATCGCTCGAGATGAAACACGTCCGCGTGGCGCAGTTATCGTTCTCCCGGCACGGCTGAAAAATATATACACACGGATTTCATCGTGTGCTGTTCGAGAGAGCGTTGCGGAATTTCGCCGTGTCTCGACTTCACGGTTCCAGGGAATACCAAAATACACTGGTGACATCGCGTCGGGGGGAACTCCGCAGCGAGAATCGAAAGACGAATGGCGCGCGGTGTTCCTGCAGAAAGAGGAGCAGAGCACACACCGACGCGCCGCTCTTTCTAACCCGGAGCCGTTCGACCCTGTCGACTCACTTACGTATGCGTCGCTGCTCGAGGTATTAAATCTCAAATATTTAATATCCTCAGATTTTCGTGTATCTGTGACTTGAGTCCCCGTTCAAGCCCGCCCCCTTCGGCAGGTCGAATCCACCCCCGGAAAATATGGGAAGTGTCCCGATCCCGTTGCAAACAGTTGCATTCGAGACTCAATATACAGGGTGAGACATCTAAGACTGCCACCGAAAATATCTTCGTTGTTTTTAGTACTGTAAAGTCGCGATTCTTGTCAAACAGCCTGTGTTCTGCACGCACAACGACATTATTTTTTTATGACTGCGTCTACCGCGCCGAGAGTTCAAACGAAAACCGAACGTACAGAAGGACTGCATGAAACACGGATCGCGTGGCGGAAGCGTATTGGCGTGAACCACTACTAATCGACGTAATCGAATTTTGTAACTTCTTTATTTATTATTATTTTTTATGAGACTTTCACCAACTTATTTCTGGCATTTTCTGATTACAGTAACACTAAACACGATATAATTTTAACTGTATTTAGTGGTTTACTCGATGATGAAAGTTTCGGGTGCAAGGAAGGACAACGAACACGCAGGCCTTTGAATTGTGCCGGCGACGACGACTGTCCACGACGTCTCTTTCTTTCTCATACGCTGTTCTTCCTTGCGCTCGAAACTTTCATCGTCGATTGAACCACTAAATACTAGAGGTGTGCGAGACCGGGACGGGATGGGAATTCCGGGACGGGAGTACGGGACGTATTCCGTACAGTATCAGAAATCCCGAAAAAATTCACGGGAAATCCGGACACCCCGGGAATCCCTAAAAAATCCGGGAATTCCCGAATATTCTCGCACATCTCTACTAAATGAAGTTGAAAGTATGTCTATAAAAAAGTATATATATATATATACTTATATATACAGGGTGGGGCAATAACTATTAGCACCTCAGATATCTTCGAAACTACAAGTTTCACAGAAATATTTGCTGAAACAAAATTGCACAGTACGAAAGGGGCCATCCGGTGGCGATAATAGCTTTTTTGCAGGTGGACGTACTTCGGACATTTGAAGGTCACCTTTATTTTTTTAAATGGAATGAGGTATTTTTTAATACATCAACCGATGCAGCTGGACATTCGTTATAAAAAAGTACTAACCTCTGTATGTCGAAAAGTTAGTAGTTCAGGAGATATTTCGATTTAAATAACTCTAAAATACCATTACTGTCGTGCTAAGGCGTTAGTGTTTACTTACTTGTGTAACATCTTAGCACAACAGTAATGGTATTTTAGAGTTATTTAAATCGAAATATCTCCTGAACTACTAACTTTTCGACATACATAGGTTAGTACTTTTTTATAACGAATGTCCAGCTGCATCGATTGATGTATTAAAAAATACCTCATTCCATTTAAAAAAATAAAGGTGACCTTCAAATGTCCGAAGTACGTCCCCCTGCAAAAAAACTATTATAGCCACCGGATGGCCCCTTTCGTACTGTGCAATTTTGTTTCAGCAAATATTTCTGTGAAACTTGTAGTTTCGAAGATATCTGAGGTGCTAATAGTTATTGCCCCACCCTGTATATATACAGGGTGTCCCAGACCATCCGTACCACCATTTATAATCTAGAAAATAAGTTATTTTCAAAAATTCAAAGTGTTTCTTTTATAAATCAGATGCGCTCTATCAAATGGTGATATTTTAACTTCCGGTTTCGGCCGGAAATAAGTGATTGAGACCGGAAGTTACATTTTTCAAATGGAACATGGTATTTTTTTATTACGGTTTCGGATTCTATGCGAAAGAACAAGAAAGTTTTGTCTGAAACCTTTTTCCAAGAAATGTCATTTTATGTCCTGTATGTAATCTTCAAAATGAGTCTTGGCGAAATAATTTTTTCCCTATCTGTGTAATATACCTAGCCCAATTTTTTAATTCAAGTAATGAAATTTAATCAATAAAATATTTTCCACTTTGTTCGATGATCTTTTGCCATCTTTCTGGCATCTTTCTGGGTTATGCCAAGAGCAGATAGTGGAAACATTATTTAGCCAAGACTCATTTAGAAGGTTACTTAAAGGGCATAAAATGACATTTCTTGAAAAAATACCATGTTCCATTTGAAAAATGTAACTTCAACAAGAACGTTGATCCATTCGCGACTATGTTCTGCAATAGACTGCGGATGTTTATGCAATTTTCTATTTTTCATGAACAACTGAACATTGATGCCTCTCGCAGCCATAAATGTTTACAGTGCTCCTCCTATTTGCTCGTCTATGAAACCTAAACGAAAATGGCACCTGTCGATGGTCATGTTCAATTTCCTTTGTGAAAGCAAAGTGGCCTCTGCTCGGTCAATTTGTGTTTTGAATAACAACTATAGGAGCTTCCGGTATAACACGATGAAAAATTTGTTTTAAAATGGTGGCTTTGCACAGGCAATTTTTATTTCGACCAGCAACTACAAGGGCTTCTCGTATATCGCGATAAAAAAATTGTTTTGAAAGAGTGGCTTGGTCAGGCAATTTCTGTTGCGAACAACAGCTACGGTAGTAGCTTTCCATGTGCCGCAATTTAAAAACTGTGTACAGAAACTATCTTTATGTAACTCGATCGAAAAATTGTTTTATATAGCCTTTTTAAACGATTTTTTGATCAGGTTATACAGGTCGATTGCAGATCGATCACTAAGAACAGATAATGTTCGAATATGATTGTCGATAGTTTTCTTTAAAAATGTTGCACAGTTCACTGACACAAACGCGAGCTAGTCGACAGTATTCATGCCATTTAGAAATCAGTACCCGCCATTAGGTTTCAGAAAGTGGGGGAATCCTGCCAAATGCTGGTCCCCTAAATCCAACTTTATCGTAACCGCATCGTACACGGTTTTAAAGAGCTCTCGAAGTTCTCAAATACTTCCACTTATATTACTAAAACCAGACACATTGAAAATTTCAAAGAAAAATACGGATGAAAATTCGCGTAAACAAAACAGTTGTACAAGCATTGTGCATATAAAACCGTAATCAGTGCAACGCATAAAATCCGCAGCAATTTTCAGACAGATGTAACAAAAATTTCGTTCATACTCGTACCAAATGCCAGGCACAAAAACCAGCTGAGTTTATTAGCGCGTTTTACAAGGCGGGTTGGTAACTTAATTGAGAAATGTTCAAATGTCTACACAAAAAAATGTGCTGCAAACGTAGAACAAAATTGTCTGTAGTTCGGCGCGCGTTCGAAAAAGTTGTGTTTGAATTTTGCACAGGTACACAAGCTATTGAATGTGATAAAGGTTTTGTTAACATGTCCGTTCATTATTCGCCGTCGCCGTTTATCGTTCGGCCGAGTGCGACCGGCGAAATTTTCAATTTACTCCAGGAACAAAGCTCGCGTACGGAACAACGCGACTCCCAATTTTATACTTACTTTGTCGCTCGAACTCATCGTTTTTCGCGGCAACAGTTTGCCGGCGTCTTTTGTGCGATGTCCGGAGGAAACTTCGGAGACCCGCGAATATTGTTCGCGGTTGCAAGGAAGACGAGAGCTAATTATATCGAAGTGTCGGCAGTATTCGGTGAAGTCCTAGAACCGTTAAGTACCGGGGCGTTCTCGCGAGTTTTCATTTCGCCGGGAAACGAATTGCATATTTCCGTATCGTCACTGTTTAATCTTCTTAATTAACCAACTTTCCATTCGTCTACTTTGTTCGCGGCTGCAATTCGCCACCCCTTCCGGCCCCGCGGCAAAGACAACGGGGAACGAAAGGGGAGCATTATCCGAAGAGAGCGGTGTTCAGAACTTGGTTCAACCTTTGAACCAACGTAATTGGTTATTAGATGCCGACCAAGGGTATTGATCAGAACATGGACATAGCGGCCACGCGGCCGGTAATTATCGTAGTCGGCAGTTTCCCGTAAAGATCATTGATCGTATGTTCATACGTACAGTTAGCGTCGCATATTCAACTATTTAACTAACGGAACCATTCGGATGTCATAGAAACTCATCCTTTATGCGCGGAGAGGTGATCAAAGGGTAAATTTATGTTCGCTACGAATCGGATCCATTCATGGCTGTTCCACAAACTGCTGGCTTGCTCGCCGATTTTTGGGTCGCTGTGCAAATCGAAGCTTTACGCATAATCGAAATGTTGTGAAAGAATTATACAAATGTATCTCTTACGTAAAGAATTTCCATAAATCGACGATAAAATAAAAAATCCGCAGTCTAATAATAGTCAACGAATTAAAAATAGGTTGTGGATATTTCTGAACGTGAAACATTTTCGCCAGAATGGAGGTAAAAATTGAGAGAAATGCTGTTTCCATTTCAACGCGAACAGTTTTCGCAAATTCTATGAGGAAAAATCGATGCTGTGCTTCAGTGTGTTCGGTTTAATTCGCGAATAATCCATGGGGATTAATAATAGATGGACGGAATCCACCATAATAACCGCGGTGAGGGATCGTCAATGTCTAGGAGGAACGGGGCGCGATCAGTATACCTTGGAATTACAGTGGAACTGGAATCCGAAGAAATACGGCGTCGATAAAACGAAACTCGAAAGGAAAATACGACGCCCAGAGGAAGCCATCGTTCACTGGGAGACAATTTCGAAGGCGATCTCATCTCATTCTCGCGAACAGTAACGGAAGGATACTTCGAATCGGCGAATGCATCGTTTAACACGGCCGGCCGGGCGAGCGGAGGGGCCGCGTTTATTCCCAGAAAAATGAATTTATATCCCTCGCCGGCTCACCGACACCTACAACCTTTTTCGTCGGGGCCCCCCCTTTCATTTGTCTCGGGAAAAGAGGGAGCGAGAGAGAAGGGGGCCACAGAGGCCAGGGGTGGAGAGCGGCTTCAAGAGTTGATAAATGCGAAGCCCGAAACTCATCCTACCGATTGCGTCTCGCGTGCGACGAAACACCAGCCGGAACGCTTTGTTTCCGTCCGCGCGCGTTTCGAGAACTTGATGGACGGAAAAAGAACAGGAAACGAAAGAGAAACGGGCAGAAATTCTGCGCCGGGTCGCGATAAACGGCGCCTGCTACACGGAAAAACGAACGCGAGGAACCAACCTGCTTCCTCGGCCACGGCTACCTACCTCGCGAAAAATCACGAGCGCAAGCCGCATTGTTCAAACGTTTTCAACCGAAGATGCTTTCGTGAATTATTCTTGCCTTCAACCGTTACACGGTGCACACCAGTCCCCCTAATTTCTGATTCGCTGCAAATCACCGTACGTACGAATTCCTCTGCCGATAATTCTCTAGACGCGAAAATCAATCTTTTACCTAGTTCGGTCATGTCAACACGAGATTGCTTGTTATTATTAACTTCCCGATTCATAGGGAAGTTACTGTAATTACCCCGAAAATCGAAAATCGATTTTTTAGCAGATCTTCACGTTTCATGGTCATTGGAGTCATTTTAGACTATTTTTATCAAAATGTTTGTATGTGTGTGTGTGTGTGCGTATGTCCGTTTGTATGGTATCAAATTTTTCGTTAACGTTTTCAGAAAAAGTAACAACGCGATCAGGATGATGAATGATGCAATCGATGTGCCCCGTCGTAACTTAGAGCTGATTAGATTTTGGTCCATATTGGTCAAGCAGTTTTTTAGATTTTTTGTTTTTTTTCGAAAAGAGTTGATTCTACAATGCAATTTATGAGGGAGGACGAAAATTTTCCACCAAAGAACCAAACGCAATTACATAAAAAGAAATTTTTTTCTTAATTTTTTTTTTAGATTTAAAAAAAATTTTTTCTTTTAGATTTACAAAAAAATTTTTTTTTTAACTGATGCTAATGTTACCGCTTGGAATAATCGAAAGTTATTCCAATGCAACAGTGAATTTATCATCTCTACTCCCAAGAATACATTTTGGGAGAATATCGATGAAAGTACAAAAAAAAAAACGATGTTAGCGATGTTGGCGAAGGAGTAACGAATCGGGAAGTTCTTTGTGTGACTCTTGGAGAGTCACACACCAAATAAAAAACATTAATATCAGTAGGCCCTACTAGCCATGCGTATCACTAACCGTCTCGCTCTTTGCGAGCGAGCAAAAAGAACCCTACTCGCGAGCGAGCGAAGCGAGCGAGCAACAATAGCCCTCTAGTTCATTTAGAATTCAGTTTACCGAACAACCCAGCAAAATCAACATCGAAATTGCTATCTTAGTATGTTTACGTCACCTGGTGGACTTCGATAGTTTTCATTCAGTTCAAACACAACTTGAAAATGAAGTCAAGTGATCACACTCTGCGACAAAACGATAAGACACCTCGAGATTTCTAATGTTTCTCAATACCAATGATAAGAGGTGTGCGAGAACCCGAAATATCGGGTCGGGACGGGAACACGAAATTTTTTCGGGATCGGGACGAGTACTCATTAGTATCAGTAATCATTTATATTCGTTTTAATGAATACATTCATAGTTTCGAATTTTTTATTCTAGATGTTTTCGAGGTTGAAAGAATGTTGTCCATCACGAATTCTTTTTAAGAGTGTCTTATGTCATATTCTCGAAATTTTCGGGAACCCGATTTCTTCGGGAATCTCGAAATTTTCGGAAACCCGACCCGACCCGACTTGACCTCTTCTCGACTCGTCCCGACTATCGGGTTCCCGATATTTCGGGTTCTCGCACACCCCTACCAATGATGTGTACGAAGATTTTGTATACAGGGTGAGTCCGCAGAAACAGAACACTTCATAGGACAAAGTTACACTGTTTGAAAGGCCACATGTAACGGTGTAAGGGAAAAAATGTTCAAGTTCATTTTTTATGAGATTTCAAGGTCATCGATGTTTTTTTAAATGGAATGATATATCTTCATTAACGTAATGTTGTAGCTGACAAAATAACGAATTCATCCATGTAACACAATATGACCTACAAATGACCTTCAACCCAGAAAAATGGAATAAATAAAATTCAACGTGTAAGATTCATTTGCTTTATTTCTGTTACGCAAAATGTTCAAAAATATTCCCTTGAGCTGCTATACATTCAAATGTATCGCAATACACAACATAATAACAGATTTGGTGTTGACAGGAAGACATTTATGATATACCTTCACCTCTGCGTTCGTACAGAATCGTGTTTATCAACTACTAATTACTCTGAAGACCTTGCTATCAGATTTCCACTGTTTCTAAGATTTCTAATCTATCAGTTTATCGATGAACGTTTCACAATGCGTTTCTCGAAGGAAGACAGGATTGATATGATTTTCATTTATGGAGAAAGTCGACAGTGTTTTTAAGACACTGGGTTGGTCAAACAGTGTAACTTTGTCCTATGAGGTTTTTTTGTACAACGAAAAGTAACGGAGATATTTAGGTGTTCTGTTTCTGCGGACTCACCCTGTATAGATCTGTATTATTTACGTTGTCTCTTAGGAGTTATATTAGTTTACATGAAAATTATAAATTTTATAAATTATATACACTCTGAAAATTTTATTAAAATTGGTTAATTGGTTTACGAATTATGAACGATCAAGTGGTAAAAAGGTCGAAAATCTTGAAAAATTGCAATTTTTAACACTTTTGATCGTTAATAATTCGCGATTAATTAACTAATTTCAATGAAAAATTTTCAGAGCGTATATAATTTATACCAGTTGACCAGACACATCTTTTGAATTTTAGTTATTGGCACAGCCAAAAAAATTGTAAAAATCAATTTTTACTATTGTTTTTCACAATTCCGTCCAAATGAATTTTTTCAACATATTTTTTACACATCATTTACTAAACTAATTTTTCTAGCCTTACAGTGAAATTGTAGTCATTCGGTCCATTCATAAAAAAGTTGTTCTGATTTAAAGTGTGTGGAATCAGTTATGCTCCGTACTGTAACTCCTAAGACGCAACGTAAATAATAGCAGTTACTCCGTATGTTACTAAACAGAGGATACTCTATACAGATCTACAGTGGGTGTACAAAGTATTCGTACACCTTTTAAAAACTAATAACTTTTTTATAATTGTACCAAACGACCTGATTTTTTATAATCAATTAGAAGCATTAGTTTACAAACTGATATACAAAAAAGATTTTCCAAAAATTACAATTTACAAGGTTGCAGGCAAAAATAAAAAAGGAATATTTTAAAACTTTTATTTGGGCCCTTAATGAAAATTTAAAACATATGTTTTCTAGATCCATGTTCTTTATACACATGTGGAAAATTTCATCGAAATCGATTGACGCAGGAAAAAACAACAGGCGTAGAAAGATGTACAATTCTGTGGATTTTAAGCAGAAACTGATCAAAAGTCGTGGAAAACTACGATTTTCACTATTTTTAACCGCTTGTAGCTCGTGTGTATGTTAATCGATTTCAATGAAATGTTCAACATGTGTATAACTAACATAGATCTACAAAACATACATTTTAAATTTTCATTAAGGACCCAAATAAAAAAGTTTTAAAAAATGCCTTTTTTATTTTTGTATTTAACCTTGTAAATTATAATTTTTAGAAAATCTTTTTTATATATCATTTCGTAAACCAATGCTTCTAATTGATTATAAAAAATCAGGTTGTTTGGTACAATTATAAAAATGTTATTAGTTTTTAAAAAGTGTACGAATACTTTGTACACCCACTGTATACAGGGTGTCCCAAAATTCGTGAACTTCCCGAAAGGGGGTGGTTCCTGAGACCATTTCAAGCGACATTTTCCTTTGCAAAAATGTTATCCGCGGCTTTGTTTAGGAGTTATTAACGAAAAACACGAACCAATCAGAGCGCGACCTAGACGCGAGTTGCCACAGTCGGCCAATAAACAGTTGGCGCGCCGAGCCGACTGTGACAACTCGCGTCTAGGTCGCGCTTTGATTGGTCCGTGTTTTTCGTTAATAACTCCTAAACAAAGCCGCGGATAACATTTTTGCAAAGGAAAATGTCGCTTGAAATGGTCTCAGGAACCACCCCGTTTCGGGAAGTTCACGAATTTTGGGACACCCTGTATACAAAATCTTTGTACACATCAATTGATGTTGAGAAACATTAGAAATCTAGAAGTGTTTTATTGTTCTGTCGCGGAGTGTATCTCATGTTTTCGCTGTTGTAGGTTTTCAAAAAATCTGTAAAAATTCCGGACTACGTATTCAAGTCTCCATTTGAACGTATCAATGGGAAAAAATTAAAACTGAATTCACGAGTGAAATTTCGCTCCGGAGACACACGACCCAGGTTGCCCACGGGGGGTTGAAATATTTATGGCACACGACATCGCATGGGAAAGTGGGTTCGGACGGTGCGTGTGCTGTTCGCGAATGCTTACGGGTCGGTCGCGTGTCTCGCGCGGGCCACCCGCACAGGTGAAAATTACGCAATTACGTAATACCGGGAAGATATGCCCGGCACGCGACCGATTCTAATCCCGTTAAGCGTTCTCCTTTAGGTCCCGCATTCCTTACGTACTTCCGTTATCTCACCTTTCCCGGAGAGAATAGCTCGCTCTCGGAGAGGGCGTGTCACCGGAAGAGTCGCAGAAGCGCGCACGTTCGCCCGGAAACCCCGAGACCGGAGCTGAAATAGGGAAACAATGAAAATTCCACCGATATCTGCATATCTCGGGATTCGTCCTCTTCCCCTCGTACCCCCTCAGCTTTTTACAAACGCCGGACTCCTATTGCATCCGCTTTCGCTTGTGTTATTCCAACAGGAACGCCTGATATTCCGAAGAGTTAACAAATTTCGAGAAATAAAGGAACGGCTTATCGAGTCATCGCTTTAAACGCTGCCTCTGCTTTTGTTCGAGCAGCGAATTAGCTGGTGCACATTGTTCTGCGCACAATGGGTTGCCTGTAAAATATTTTTTGCTTTGCAAATATTTTATTCCACGAAGAAATTTCTGGTCTTCTTCAGTCATTACTTCGGCGAACTATTGTAGTGGAGGAACAGAGAGAGAGGGAGAGAGAGAGAGCGCAAGACGTCTGCAGATTCGTTTAACGGTACGTTTATTGCGAAAAGAAGAAAGGTCTGAACATTGTTGTTCGGTACACAACGAACGACACAGGCTCCGGGTCTCCGGGGAATGAACCTAAAAGTAACCGGAGGGGGTTCATTAGCGGAGCGTTACTAATCATGAAAGGAGCGCTCGTTTAATTAGAGAAGTTACCGGAGAAGTTCCCTTCGCGTACGGACACGTATCCCAGAGCTCCCGGGGTTAGACGGTGGTTGACCATTGCACTCACCCGCTGCGACCGCAAAGCGCATTCTACTTCGTCCTCTCTTCGTTACGCTCATCTTTCCGCCATCTTCGTAGGTCCGAAAACTGCGACAACCTCGGAAATACTGGGCCGAATTCGTCTCCGCTCCCTTTTTTTCCCCCGGTTTCCACGTTACTTTATATTCCAGTTAAAATACAATCCCCCATGCTAATTCCGTGCGCGAATTCCCAATTACCGTTGGGAGCTTTCGCGTTGCAATGAAATAGATAGATCGGTAAACGTGCGGTTAACGTTCAACGTGAAACATTTTCACGAATACAATCGAACGAATGGCATTTTCTTTCTAACTGAAACGACTTTTTTCTGTTAACAGGAATTCAGGAAATATTCGAAATGATTGTTCAATGGGAATTAATGTAGATGCGTGTGTATAGACCGTGAAAGAATTATACGACGCGATCGCAATGTTCTTTTTACACTCGGATAGATTAATGATCACTCGCCGTGCGCGCCGCTGTTCGTCACGGAGTCGCAGACTGTGCATATTGACGTCTTCGTGCGTCAAATTGGCACGAAATAATTGTGGCCGTGGGAAATGGAGAGGGGAAAATAAGCTCGGTGACGCGGTAAGAAATCATCGAACCGAGAGCGACCGAAAAAAGATAACTTGTTGGTTCAGCGACTTCTTTGCCCGAGAGTCAGGCGACGCGATTTCAACTACCTCGCCTTTTTCCTCCTTTTGTCGTCGCCGTTCCGAAGAGAGAGGGAGAGAGATAACAGCCATGCCGAAGGGAGTTCCTCATCCCCTGGTCCCAATTATTTGCCTCCGATGAGCCGAGACACTGTGTTTAACCCGAAAGTTGACGATCTTTCCCTCGCTTCCACTGTTCTCCCCGTTTTAAAGGCTCGACGCTGGAATCCTCCTCATTATCACAGAATGTTGTTACTTTTATGATATCTCCGAGTAAAAATGAAACACTGGCTAATTGGCAGACACTTTTCAGCTTGAAAACGGTAGACAACGATACTATTATTAATATTTCCAGATTTGTTTCCCTCGCCTTTCTCTCCGTTACTTTTCACATTTTACTAATTACTGTGCACTTTAAATATCTGGCTAGTTGTTATATTCAAATACAATTATTGTATGAATTTTTTAGATCTCTGAATTTATTAATTTAAGCTAGCAGAATCTAATATTTTATTTTACTTTGACGCAGATTGTAATGTTTCTTATTAATTTGTGTATTATTTGCATTTTCGTGTTTTGTCATTCTTTCCGAAGCGTGAAGACGTTACTATTTTGTTGGACAAACACGATGAATGCTCCGATATTAAATTGAACAATACACGCTCATTAATCGAGTGATTTAGTGCAGCGCCAACTGATGCTTATTACGAGATACCCAGTGTGCAACGGGTGCAAGCAACGGGTAAAGGGGAGAACGCGAAGAAAGTCACTTTCCCGGCTTCGATTCTCAGTTATATATTGCAAGCTGGATTAGTCTTGCACGAACGGCGATGCAATATCTGCGAGTGTCATCTGCAGCGACGTTATTATGTCGGCGAGAAATAATCGACATTGTCCCGAAGCGTATTCAACGGAAGTACCTACAATCCCCGAAAAAGTTGTCTCTTCGATAGAACGTAGCCTTTCGAGATTTTAATTCACCTCCGATGCGATAACTCGTTATCATCGATAACTTGTTAGTTGCATTATAAAACGATGGCCGCTCTCGGTTCTATAAAATGTCGGTTCGTTAGGGGAAAACGACGGGAGTGCACTCCCGGCGCGCGGCGTCCGATGCATTTTTCATAGAACGAATGTACAACTTTTGCTATTTTAAAAATGTGAAAATTAGTTTCGCTGCACTTTCGTTACTGCGATTATTTGTTCCACAACTTTTGCCCGCCGGTAAAATAGAAATGAAATACGATGAATTTAATAACTGCCTGCTGGGAGGAGAGCCATTGAAATTTACTGGTCGAAACGAGCTACCGGGCAAATACTATCGAAGGAAACACAATGTTTTATCATCTTCATCGCATTCTTTTAATCTTCCTCTCTCTCGCCCTCTTCTTTCTCTCCCTGTCTGGCGTATAATCAATGATCGCGTGCAGTTGCTGCAAAAATCCGCGTGGACCGTTTTTCATTTTGATTAGCAAAAAACGATATCACTCTTTTTTAACAGTCAACGGTGTATTTGGTTTGTCGTTGAAACTTTCCAACATAGAAAATATAGAAAATTATATTCGAATGATGTTCCCCAACAACACTGCTCAGCTTTTAGGCCTCGCGCGGCGGTAAAGCATGAATTTTATGAAATTGGCAATAAACTATACAGGGTGTTTCAGCTGAAGGATGCTACCTAAATATCTCCTTTACTGTTAATGGCACAAAAAAATATTTTTGGCATAAGGTGAAGTGCCCTATGCCTGGACAGCATGTTTTCTATTTTAAATTTTATCACTTTAAATAAACAAAAACAATTTCTTAAGAGTTTTAACATACAGTTCAGAGTTTGTAAAGTAATTTAAAATTAAAAATCATTGTTTAGGTTAATATCTTAATTGTATTAACAAGAATAATTCAAACCTATAGTTGGACATATTAAATACAATCTAAGCTAGTACCTGGACAGAAGTAAAGCCTATATCGGGACAAATTCAATTTACGAGTTGATCGAGCGAACATAACCTAAAACGTTGGTTGGTGGCGCTGTTGCGCATGACGAATAGAAGATGCTTTGCGTAATATGTAGTATTCTTATCATAGATTATAGTATTGCATTATTTAACCAAATATATATTAATTTTCATTTACTGTTTTAACAAAACTTGTCATAATACAACTTTTAAGGTTAGGTAGTAATACTGATAGATTTAAGATGTAAACATAAAGTATTATTAACGTCACAACCGGAATACATTTTCTACATACGTTATTCAAGCTAATAGAAGACTAATTATACGTACATGTAGTTAAATAATTTGCAAACAAAGCGTTGATTTTATTCACAAACACGTGTCCGGTTTCAGGCGTAAGCACATTGCGTATAAGCTTAGAGTGGGACAGCTACTGTCATCGCGTCCCAGCACGGAGTACTTATATTTGAAAACAGTCCTAATCTTGGACATCTAATATTTGGATTAATAATTATTATTTACGTTAAGTTTGATTGCCAATTTATTTTAAAATATCAATATTATTATGCGTGATGATTATTTTTTATCTGAGGGCTTAAATTATATATTTTTTTCTAACAAAAGTTCGAACTATAAATGCACATGATTCGCATGTAAATAGACTATTTTGTATAGTGTTTTCAGATGAACTTTGAATTCATTTTTAAATTTCAATTGATGTCTTAATGAAATAATATTCACACCTACTTGTAGCTAAGGCCTCAGAATATATAATATAATTATTTAATCTCTTAATTACTGATTATACTATGAAAATTCAATTGTCCAGATTTAGGTATCACTTTTGGACTGTCCAGACTTAGGGCACATCACCTTAATTTAAATGGTATCGAAAGAGGAATATAGAAGGATCATAGAAGAACAATTTTTGTTTGTCTGGTTATTTTTTCATGGTCATCTTATTTTTTATCGAGAAAACTTTCTTTTTTTATTCCATCTTGTTAATAACTTCAGTATATTTAAACGTATTTTTTCAGCCGCTATAAAATGCAATAAAAAAAAAGTTTTCCCGATAAAAAAATAACGATGACCTTGAAAAACCTATGAAAAAATAATCGAACAAAAGAAATTGTTCTTCTATGATATTCCTCCATCGATACCATTTAAATTATGCCATAAATATTTTTTGTGTCATTCAAAATAAAGGAGATATTTAGGTAATCTTTAGCTGAGACACCCTGTAGTATAATAATGAATGAACTCGCGAGGTGGATTTGGGTGGCCAATACGAATTCCAAAAAAGCGATGTTCCAGCGAGATCGAGTTCCGACAAGAAAATTCTATTAACGCACCGGTGTTTTTTGTTGCAGGTAAATACGCTGGCGAAGTTGGTTGAATTGTGAATCATAGAGGCGATTTCTGGGTGAGTGACCCCCAACGGAGCACACGGATGCAGTCCACGCGACCCCTCGGCAACGCAATTTCCCCGGAAGTTCGTTTTTTCGCGCGCGAACGTGGATCCAATCGGCGAAGTTTGGCCCCCTGCCGCGCTACCTCTCCGATCGTGTTGCTCCAGTCAAAGTTCTTACAGGATTAGCTTCGCTGTCAGGATACCGAACTACTTTCGCTTGTGACTCACGGAATAAACTTATTCGCTTGAATTTTCAGTTCAAGCATCCCGGACTCGCGCAGAGAACTAGCTAGCCGCCATTAACGAGATCTTCGGTCGGGTTACGTCGAAGTTACAGGCGTTTTTAAAGTTCATTACCGATATTATTGCTGTTCCTTTCACGAAGCTTCCGACCTCCGAAAGAGCTAATCAAGAGTTCGAAAGTGGATAGCTTCAAGTAATCAAATAATCTCTAATTATTTTATATCGGTATTCGTTACACTTAAATTAGGTATTGAATTGCATAGAAGACCTTTAAATAATTATTGAGAATGTTGCTACCATTAGAAAGAAGTTCGAACTGCTCTATTATCCTAGATTTAGTAATCGGACTGTGGATTTTATGCATTCAGGGGAGAATTGAGTAATAAGGAACTAATTTAAATATATAAGTATACTTGTATTTCCAACTTGTTCGAATTGGAGTAAAGGAAGAAATAAATGTTTCAACAATTGAACCAGAGAAGTTTTATATCGCATAACAATCCGCAGTCTATTATTGGTAACCTAGTAAGTACTACGTTATCTGATATTCGCTGCTTCGCAATCTCGTTTGATAATTCAAATACGAGCCGTAATTTAAACTTTGATATTGTATTTTACATTCGAGAGGAAAGAACTGTTTAACAATCCCCGTGGAAATTCACAGTTTACTCCGGTGCGATATTGAATTTTCCATGAAAAAGCGCTGCGTCGCTTAAAACATTATTATCGCGGGAATTACGGCCAAAGGTTTGGTTTTAATGAAACCATTGTCGCCGAGACGCGGAAGGTCGTTAGTTATGTTTGTTCTATCAACGCGAATGAATGCGTAACGACGTTGCGTGTGCCGATGATCAACAGATCGATATCTGCCGATATGTATCGAGCGATATTTAATCGGTTTCCTGATTACCGGCTAATTGCTCGCCAATTCCGCATGCAAATGAAGTGTCGATCCGGGGTAATCCAATTTACGGGAATTCCTACGACGCCTTCCGATAAACACCGATTTCGATCCTTCCTGACGTCGCACCTAGCTTATCGTTTGGCGATCAACGCCAATCATTGCCAGCTAGAGATGATCTCGTGACATTTCGATTTGTATCTCGAATCACCGATACGTATCAATGACCGACCGACTGTTTGCCCTATCGACAAATTCCGTGCTAGTATGTACTTACTTTACTCGACAATGAGCCGCATTCGACGTGTTTGGCTAATTAACTGCGTACACCGATAATACTTGCACACCTCTTTTAGAAAAATGAAGAACAACATGGGTAAACATTTTCTGTCAAACTTAAGCATCATTTTGAATTATTTGGTGGTCTGTTATCTTGGAACACTGCGTCCTATGCATATCCTATACGTATGCCAGGTCTATACAGGGTGTCCCAAAATTCCTTCAACAGGAACTAGACACGAGCGCTCTGATTGGTCCGTGTTTTTCGTTAATAACTTCTAAACAAAGCCGCGGATAACATTTTTGCAAACGAAAATGTCGCTTCAAATGACGTCAGGAACCTCCCATTTCCGGCTGTTGAAGGAATTTTGGGACACCCTGTATATACAGTTAGGCCCAAAACTGATCACACACACTAAATATCAGAATAACTTTTTTATGAATGGACCAAACGACCTCAATTTAGTTTAAATTAGTTTAGTAAATGACGTGTAAGAGTATGTTGAAAATATGCATTTGGTCGGAATTGTGAAAACCAATAGTAAAAATTGATTCTTACGACTTTTTTAGCTGGGCCGATAACGAAAATTTAGAAGATGTGTTTGGTCAACTCGTATAAATTATATACGATCCGAAAATTTCATTGAAATTGGTTAATTGGTTTATGAGTTATAAACGATCAAAAGTGGTAGAGGCCAAAAATTTGGAAAAATTGCAATTTTTACCACTTTTGATCGTTTATAACTCGTAAACGAATTAAACGATTTCAATGAAATTTTCGGAGCGTATATAACTTATACAAGTTGACCAAACACATATTCTAAATTTTCGTTATTGGCCCAGTTAAAAAATTCGTAAAAATCGATTTTCACTATTGTTTTGCACAATTGTGACCAAATGCATTTTTTGAACATATTTTTAGACGTCACTGATTTAAAGTGTGTGTGATCAGTAGACTGCGGATCTTTATGCAAAATAAAGGAAGGAGGAACGGAATAAACATTTCTCTCTTCTTTTAATTATCTGATTAAGCTGAAGCCAAATACGTTGATGTCTTTAAATCTTTTCAATATGTCCACTGCTTTAAATTGTGCTCGCCCACTTTTGTAATAAATGCATCAAATCCGCAGGCCTAGTGATCAGTTTTGCTTCTAACTGTAAGTATACAGGGTGGGGCCATAACTATGTCTACTTTGAATATTGCCGTTATTTGTAATAATATGAAAAAATGTTATATACAAAACTTACACGGTATAGAGGGGAGCATACTGTGACACAAACATTTCCTGCGTAGGTGGAGGCGTAGAAGAGATTTCAAGGTCACCTTAATTTTTTAAAAATAGAATGTCCTTTTTTTATACCATACATCGATAGGGTATCCAATTCTGAGTATAGAAGTGTTGACCTTCATATGTTCTAAATCTAATAGTTAACGAGATATTGTCCAAAGAAAAAAGAAAATTATTTCGATCATATCTCGTTAACTATTAGATTTAGGACATATGGTGGTCAATACATTTTTACTCAGAATTCGATAGTCAATCGATTCATGATACAGAAAGTAGGTCTTTCCGCTTAAAAAAATCAAGGTGACCTTGAAATCTCCTCTATGCCTCCACCAACGTAGAAAACTTTTGTGTCACAATATGCCCCTCTCTATACCGTGTAAGTTTTGTATATAACATTTTTTCACATTATTACAAATAACAGCAATATTCAAAGTCGACGTAGTTATTTTGCCCATCCTGTACTGTATGGTCCAAAGCAGCGGTTTCCAACCTTAGTGTTGGAAGTTATTATTATTTAAAACGTGTCTGTATTATTATATCTATTAAAAGATAGGGAGGAGCGGAAAAAAAAATTTTTTTAGGGAGGCGTAGTAGCATAAAGGTTGGAAACCGCTGGTCTAAAGTCTAAGCTTACAACAAATATTGAAGATGTCCAGCTCTTCTCACTATAATAATAGAATATAATTAGGTCTATTCACAATAATCGCTGGCTGGCGCTGTAAACCGTGTATGTACCGCCGCACTACGGCCATAGTTGCACACACATATCGATCCCGAGTTTACCCAATTAGTCAATATTATTAAGTACACAATGAGCGGACGAAACTCCGCCATGAGGGTTTAACTTCGCGGCAACGCTTTCGCTGTAACTACTCAAGGAATACCACTATGCATGTGTGCAGAAGAGTACAGTCTCAAAGTTGCCAACACTCGTGCGGTATAGTTAGGGCGAATTGTTAGGTGCACGGTTGCACCGCGCTGTTATTGTTGCATCATAAGACTGGAAGTTACTTGACAGGAGTTCATCATTCGTCAGGGGTTGGGGAGGCTAATGTGCAGCTACGAAAGAAACAGTGGGGTTGCTAAATGAGGCTGAAGTTGTACCATAGCATGGACAGAAAGCGAAGAAGAAATCGACTATGCAAATTGTTTAACATTTACTTCGGTAAACGGAAGAAATCTGCGTTTCGTCCACGCGGGGAAGTTGAACTGAAAATTACAGATCCCGGCGCTGTTCCAACTTGTTCTCGTACCTGCTCGTTTGTAAAGTATAGGTTCGCGAGTTCTGTAACCGCCTCTTGCGAAGAACTCTGCTTCGGACACGTGTTGGCTGACTTCGAACGTCCTGGAAGAATTTGGTAGCTGAAGTGAAAGCGAAATCTTATTGCGAGAGCTTCATCAAAAATTGCCCTAGTAGTCTTCAAGCAGAGTTGTGCTAATTCAATTACATTGTAATTCAATTACGTAATTGAATTACATTGTATTTCAATTAATAGTAATTCAACGTAATTTAATTACTAAGTATTTTAATCAGATTTGTAATTGAAATACAATATAATTGAAACACAATGTAATTGAAATACAATATAATTGAAATATAATATAATAAAAATACAGCTCTCCAAATTATAGCCCAGAACTTGGAAGAACTTGCGATATATTTTTATATTTTTCTTTCATATACAATAACCGCGGGTTTACTGTCGAACAGCCGTGTTCTGCACGGACAGTATTCGCGCAGTGACATCACTTTTTTCACAATGTAACACCAATATTTAATCTTCTTTATTTTTCATTATTATTTTATGGAACTTTCGCCAACATATTCGTGGCATTTTTCTAATGCAAAATGGTACCAAACACGATATAATTTCAACTGTATTTAGTGGTGTAATCGACGATGAAAGTTTCGGACGCAACGAAGAAAAGCGTATTGAAAAGAATGAGACGCGGTTGTCGAGTCTTACATTGTCGAGAATTACATTGTAATTTAATTGACTGAAGATCTGAATTATAAATTACAACATAATCGAATTACAATTTAATTCAATTACAATGCATTTTATAATTGTGCTCCATTGCAATTACGAATTACATTGTAATTTAATTGACTGAAGATCTGAATTATAAATTACAACATATTTGAATTACAATTTAATTCAATTACAATGTATTTTATAATTGTGCTCCATTGCAATTACGAATTACATTGTAATTTAATTGACTGAAGATCTGAATTATAAATTACAACATATTTGAATTACAATTTAATTCAATTACAATATATTTTATAATTGTGCTCCATTGCAATTACGAATTACATTGTAATTTAATTGAATGAAGATCTGAATTATAAATTACAACATAATCGAATTACAATTTAATTCAATTACTTTGTAATTATAATTCTGGAGTAATTCAATTGTAATTCTGCACAACTCTGTCTTCAAGCATTAAAAGTATCAGGGTGAGTCACGATAACAGAACACCTGAATTTCTCTGTTTATTATTATTTTCTGTTATTATTACCACATGGAAAAAATTTTGAAAAAATTGCAATTCGTCGGAATTACACAGGAAATACTATAAATTCTTGTTTAGAACCTTTTTGTGTACTAAATCAATTTTTAAAAAAACTATACACGTACCAGAACTTTAAAAAAGAGAATTCATGAAAAGCAAATTTTACAACGTTGACGAAAGATCGACTTGAAAACCGAGTGGCGAAAAATCGATTCGATGGCGGATGAAAGTACGACGGTCCTCCAAGGGGTTAAAGGAACAAAAGCGAGCGGCACGCGACTCTTCACCGTTGAAAACGGAGCTTAAAGTTGTCGAAACGCGAGTAAAGGCACACTGCCTGTCGATCTATCGGCGTTGGTTTACATAAGAAAAGGCCTGAATGCGCTGTTAACGACATCGGCAACGGGTGACGGGTTGCAAAACGCGAACTATCTCGGGCTCTGTTTAGTTTCTTTTGAAATCCGCGGGTACGTTATCCGAGGGTGGCGGCGTTCCTGCACGTGCGAATTCATAAAACATTCATCGGAGTCGTTCCGCGCGGCGTAACGACCACGGAAAAGTTTCATCCCGCGCTCTCTCCGATGACAATGGAAAGAAATTGAATGTACAACCTACAAAAACTGTCTCCCCTTCTTCAGCGCGGAAACGGTCGCTGCGAAGCGAGTAACGCGAGAAAAGGGATTCTTCTTCGAGCTCCGGCGCTGATCCGGTGTCGAATTTTAATACGACACCTGAGAAGCGCTGTCCGACCTTTGCTGGATGTCAGCGGAAACATTACAATGAATTGTTTTGTGTCTCGCGCGACGGTTCAGTTCCAATTACGATTATTCAGATCCGATTTATTATTTATCGCTGGATTTGCATATTTGCAGAAGAATTTAACTCTTGAATTTATTACGTTCAGAATGGGACAAAAACTTCTTAATAATTCACTGAAAGCATCGTTCAATTGTGTTTTACAGATCTTATAGAACACATTATTAAAAAAGTAGAATCGAGTAGCGAAAATGAACGAATAAATTTATTACTGCAAAAACTGTTTGAAACGCAGCCTTGGTTTATCAGCCGCAAACAACGGAGTCATTTAAATTGGAATGACTTCAGCACCGTGATATAGAAAAACAATCGTAACCCTCAGAGGAGCCGGTATTCGTATCCAGTGATAAGGGAAAAGTGTTATGATGGTATTGCCGACCTCGGCACACTTACGATTATAAAGAACAATAAGTAGTGATAATACGAAGTTTCATAATTACTTAAGTTTCTCACGAAGATTACAAAACTCGAGTGCACAAGGCAGAAACTCAAGAGCACGCATAGTCGCTGGTGCATATATCGTCGTTGTTTAACTTCAGAACTTCGCATTGTTCTCGAGGCGGAATCATCTTGATTCAAGCACAGAAACTTCTTGTGCTCTGTGTAATCATGAACGGTTAAGTCAATTCATCGCTTTACAAGGATTTGCCGATATGACAAATTTACAGAACGATCCAAAAATCATTATTAGCTGTGTCTGAAATAAAACGTACTTAAAAATTTTCTTTACGGGAATGAAATCATACATCGTATAGCATTATTATTGCGTACTCTATTTTCACGAGGCATTTAAATGTGTATATTATTAAGTACCTCGTGTAATGTGTAATCAATTGTAGATAGACGTATTTTCTCGAAATGTTGGGACGTTTAACAGACTGTCAGTAAACGGACCGAATTTCCGCAGGCCGGAATTCGCATAAAATATCCATCGGTCGGTATTAAATTTGGGTATTCATATTTTTCGCAGACATTGGTTAGATCTCCCGAGACTTCTAATCCGGCGAAGAGTTAATCTTGAGGGATTCTCTCGCGTCGACGACTTTATTCTCCTCCGTAGAAATGAAAGTAAATAGTACGACGGTGGGGGTCACTATTTTTCGCAGCGAGTATTCTCGGATCCGGGAGTGGTCTCGATGAATCGGGGCGGTTTCCTGCGATTCGTCAGAAATCGAAATTGAAATCGCTCCACCCGTGTTCCGATTGGGTCCCCGTGGATTATAATACGCGTTCGCGTATTGGTAATTGCGATCCGGCTGATTTGCCTGGCGGGTTTCGTTCGCCGGTTCGTTGGTTACGAATCAACTCCAATTACGGCAGTGAAAAAGTGTATCGGCGCGGACCTGACATGTATTCCGCGATTTGCATTGACCGGCTGCCGGTAATAGTTGATTGTGCCTATAATCGGTCCGCTAACTGCGAATATTTTTAATATGCTCGCGCCCTGTTTCCTGTTTACAGTACCTCCAATTCACGGTCCAGTTTAATTAGATTTTTCGCAGGTCTTTTTCGTAAGTTACACGATCGGCCATTCGTGTAACGCGGCGCAACGGGATCAACGGGAAATTGTGCTTTTCGACCCCGTTGGATGTTACGTATTCTACTGTGAACAGTAATCGAACCGCTTCGTTTAATGTGCAGCGATCAATATATTACATAATAGGGGTCAAGCAGTTGAACTAATTTGGCGAGTGTGTTAACAAATTGCGTCAATACGATTTTTGCGATTGTTGCATAAAGTTGGCAGCGTTGCGACGAACATTTGGACGCATTTCTACGTCTTCTTTCTAGTGTTAGTAAAATATGTATTTCATGGTTCTTCGCGGAAGGGCCATCTCCAAGCGGATGAAGATTAAAAGCCGATTAAACGTGCAAGGTTTCCCGGCGTCCCACAGTGGGCCAATCGCGCTAGCTCTTCATCATCTAAAAAATCAAAGTCCTCATATCGATTTTTAACGAGAGTACAATGTTTCGATAATATTAATTAAAGTTATTAAAAACTCTCACTACAATAAGCGGTCAAACATCGAACCTTTTCAGATACCGTTTTTCACCGAAAAAATTCCTTTTTTTAAGTAACGATACCCTGGAAATCCTAGTGAACATTATGAGCCCATTTTTTTATGGATAGTATACGCGTCTATATTTACTACGCACTTGGAATTAAAAATTTTTGTTAATAACTTTAAAGAAAAAAATATTTTGTGAACTTAAGAAATTCGTCAAAGTTTTCCACCTTTGACAAGGGATAAGTTAAGAAGTTAACAAATTTGGATGCTCTAACAACGTGGAACTTTTTAGCAACGTCTCCTCTAAAAGATCTTGTAAAGTTCTCGTCCCAACTCATTCGAGTTTGGAAATTATGTAATTCCGCATTGACGACCACTCAGCGGCTCTTAAGGGTGTTAAGACCTAACCCAGACATATCTTATTAATTTTTTAGATTATACGACCATTGATAAATATTCGAACTTCTTGCTAGCTTAGTTGAATTATTTGTATTTGAGAAATCATAGTAATATCATCGTAGTATAGCATCGCAGCAATTTTTCCATATTGAAAACCTGTATTTTACCTTTGTTAAGCGGAATTATAGTATACATTTTTGTTGATTAATAGATAAATACAGTTCTAAGCAGAAGATTATAGTCAGTAACTTTGTACAATATAATACTTAAGCTTGTTTGAATTTTTGTAATTCTCTAAATAAGACAGTAATAACACGTTTTTGTTATTTCATTAAATGTAATAAACTTCATTCATTCGAAAATTATAAATTACTCTTGTTTGAATGCCTGAATAGCCAGTTTTCAATTATTATTCATTATTCACACGATTTTTCTGACATTTCCGGTGCTGTGACCAAAAAATGTTTCGTACAAAAAGTAATCAGTAGTCTTCTACAAACTTCAATATAAAAAATTTAAAGAATTTTGTTTTTAATACAAAATTGAGGTCACCTTGATCATTTATTTATCACTATATATTTTTTATTTAATAGCATTATAGCTGACGCTAACACGAACCCAACGACCTATTTACCGTGGTCTTTAAGTTTTGAAATAATGGTGAAACAGGCGTGAACAGCTACCGCGTTAAAATAGTCATTAGTCAAAACTTTTTGATTAGTTAGTGATATCTAATTAATAATATTAATGTATATTAATCGCACAATAGTAACTGATGACTAAAGATTGATAACTGATCATCAACTACTAATTCACTAATTAACAATAGCTAACGATTACTTAGAGCTGTGACTATTTGTCATTTAGTTATCACTAACTAATCAAAAAGTGTTGACTAATGACTATTTTGCTATGACTAACATTCAAAAAGACGATTAGTCATTTTTAAATATTAGTTGATTATTGCCCTACTCTGGTGCGTCCTCCGCGTTCCCTGCGTCCAGTGCAGCAGCAATTAAGAGAACTTTCTCCGGGATGGATTAGGAAAGTTCGACGGCGGAAGCGGAGAAGAAAAATGGCCGCGGGGTGTAACGAAGTAAACATTTCCGATTCCGCGCGAGGAAGTACACCCCCGAACCGAGGTCGGGCCACCTAGGGACCACGGTCGAAGGTCCTTAGCTGTCAAGAGCACCGTTTGTGGAAATTGTTTGGACGTCTCGACAGGTTGCCGTTCGTTTTTTTTCTCCTCCAGCCCCACAGCGTCGCCGTCTGTTTTCCAAGCCAGCGGGAACATCGGTCGCCGGTAATCCCGGGCCACGTGCCACCCCTCGTTTTCCCTACGACAACAATATATCCCCGAAGGACAAGAATCAATGACTGATCGTCCCGGTGATCGAGACCAGCGACTCACGGGGTCGTGCGTCGCGATCGACAAACGATGAAGATTGATCGCGACGCCTCTCGGCTCGATTCGGCTCCGCTTTGCGGATATCCCCGCGGCGATACGTCCGCCACGATTATCGTTTTCGGCACCGACCAATAATTCTTACGGCGTAATCTGCGCCCCGGTAATCCGCTTATCGTTCTTCCGCCCCTGCGCCCACTGACTCGCGAATGTAACGCGATACGCAATTAAGATCGCTCCTGCAGGAAAATTCGTTGAATAAAGGGAACGATAGCGATCTCGGTTTACTGGCTGCTGCCGACGCTCCCGTGTTATGGCAATTGCGGATCGACGACCAACGTTAAAATAACGTCCATGGTTTAAGGGGGTGTCCCGAATTTCTAGGCCGTTTTCGCACGAATTATTTTCAGAAAAACTATGGAGCCTCTTACATTAAGATTTTGCATACGTGCTTATCGGTATTTGAGGTACATGCGTGATTTTTACCACGCTTATATTAGCTTGCCGAGTTGCCGTTGTTGCTGTATGCGGCAAATCTTGTAATCGAATTTTAAACCACTTCCCGACGAGCTAGAGACTTGAAACTTAAACATAGCTGAGAACTGGATAAGAATGCAATATTAAAAAACAGATTTTAAAAAAAACTGCGTCTAGGAGAAAAGAAAAATTTTTATATTAACCGTCACACCTCGCCGCGCGACGCTCGGTAGAACGACATCGCGTTCAGCGATCCCCACTCCGCGCGCCAGCGCTCCCTACTCCACTACGCGTTCCCACTCCGACTCATCCCCACTCCACTGGCCCACTTCGAACCGAAGGAGCTCAGTGTGGTTGTGGTGTTCCGTTCATTCAGTTCCATTTCCGACAATTTCGGACTCCACCAAGAGGCGTCGTCCCTCGGAGTCATCCCCTCATTCTATGTAGTGTATTTCCATATCTTGCGTTTCTATGTATATCTTACTATTTCATACCAGTATTATTATTCTGTATTCAACGAGAGAACCGTACCGTTGCTCGCAGCTTGGAAGATGGTGGGGGCGCAACGAGCCTATCATCTCTCACTCCACTATCCACTCCCCACTTTCTTGAACCAATTAGGGCGAAGATGCGCAGCGACGAACGAAAACTGGTCTTCATGCGGTACGGTTCTCTTATTGAATAGAGTATATATCTTGCGTTCCATTTAAAAAAGACTAAAAAGTAGGAAATAAAAAAATATATAAAAGAAGCTTTTTAAAAACCACGCTTATATTAAAATGCACTAAAGAGGAGAAAATAATTTTTTTAGACACTAGTGACTATAAATAAAAACGTGGAGCGTCCACGAAGATTACGTCAATATAGTTTAGCGCTCCACGCTTTTATTTATAGTCACCAATGCCTAAAAAAATTATTTTCTCCTGTTTAGTGCATTTTAACATATGAGTGGTTTTTAAAAAGTTTTTTTACATATTTTTTTAAGAAGCGTATTCATTGTCAATAAACAGTATTGCATGCAGGGTTGCCAAAGAACTCGGATATCATAGGTACGCAAAATCGTATACGAGAGTATGATAACCAACGATCAGTCTGCAATAGTATAATCAACTTTCTCTTGGAGTAGGAGAGAATTCTAGTCTGGTTGTTGCCCGGAGGTGTCACGGAACGGAACAGCGAAGGGACATTTCCGAACCGCAAGATATGCCAGCTGGTCGCGGTTAATTATTCCGCAAACAGCGACGCTTCCTTCATTAAATTCATCCTCGCCTCAAAACGTCGTGAAATCAGTTATTCAAAGAAACAGTACCGGCGCGCGGTAGATAGACCCGTCGCGTGGCTCCGGTAATGCAATCCTCGCACTTAATTCTGTTCTAGTCACGCGGAAACGTTTCCGCGTGTTTCGCGAGCGAAAACGCCCGCGGGCCTCGCGTCCGCCGCGCTTTGTGGCCGTGCTTCTTGTCCGCTCGATCAAGGGATCCGACACAAAGCGACTACTAATTCAACGATGCCCGAAAATGATCAATCAGTCGACCGTTCGAAGCAACAGCCCCGAGATCAAACCGATTAGAACCGAAATCGTCGATCGGTGAATCCGATTTCTGGCGAACCGGAATCGCGAAACGCTTGCGCGTTCAGATTTTTTAGTGAACCGAATCTAACAAAATTCGGAGCGAATTTTTTCCTCGGAAACGGCTGCGTAGAAATTGTTGCGGTAACATTTCGATTTTTCATTTAACACTGAACCTTCTTTTTTTGTACGTCGCTTCTTCAACTGCTATGGTTATTAAGCGGTTAAATTAACATTGAACCTACTGAGTACTAAAAGCGATTAAAATGTTTTAGCTGACAGAAATGGCAAGGCTCTATTATTTAGATTTTGTGCAATTTTTATCACACAAAAAATGCTGGGATAAAGAAATTTATAAAACCGATTATTTGATCGGCAGTGGTAGGTTTAGTGTCAACCCTGCAATGGTATTCTGGGGTCTCTCGTGATCCCAACAACATTTCTTACTGTATTATCCTGGTGTATTTTTAAATCTTCTTTAATGTTTTCACTGACAAATGAGCTCCTTAGTGAACAAGTGGCATAAGTCCAAAATTACGAAAAATGGAGTTTTTACAGAAATAGTAAGTATTAAGAATACTTGTTTTATTTAACACATTAACTTGTGTATACTTTGTTTTATGTTAATCAAAAATAAGAGTCAATTTTCCATCATAACTTATGATTATACTTACTACTTACTACTTATGATTATTAATACATTAATGACAATATGGCGTAAGTCACTTTCTCACAAAAGTGTCGTATCACAATTTAGTGCAATAATGGCACTTCATTATTCGTTGCGTTACTGTTTGTTTACTATTGAAAAAAATATGGATTTTATTTTAAGTTATAATGACATCATTACTATTCGTTCGCTTTATGTGGTTACAATAAAGTTACATTGTGTATTTAATTTTTTGTTCTACAATATTAAGAAAAGGGACTTAATTCGCTTGTTAACTAAGGGGCTCGAATAGCATCAGATATTATTGTTACTTTGTTCAACTTTTTAACCGACTTCGAAAAAGGAGGAAGTTACTCAATTCGATCTGTATGTGTCTTTTTTTTCGCTGTTTTTTCTATGTATGTTCACCGATTACGCCGAGATGGATGGACCAATCGGAGCGAAACCTTTTGCATCTTGTAGAGTATGTTCCCGGGATGGTCCCGTGCAAAAGAAATTTTACATTTTTTTATTAATCACGATTTTATTTGCGAAAATGTAGGGTGGTGATGTCGTTGTGAACTCCGCTGAATGTTAGATATTAGGAACAGTAACGACGCGACGTCGTTACCGTTACCGATTGCGGCTTTCAGATATTTATAAATTACGATTTGGAATGTGACGGCTGACAGAGATAAAAAAGTGTGTAATAAACAAAATTTTATAAGAAAAAATTAAACCGACTTCGAAAAAACGCACTAAAAAGTATCAAATAATTTCTTTTTAATTTATGTGAATACACACGAACTTAAATACAATACAATCTTTTCGGAGGCGGCGAAAAATTGAAAATTTTTGACACTGGAAACTACGAAAATCCTTAAATTCTTCTACATGCTTTCACATATTAATGTATCTTCTCTTCCCACCTACTGATTTCCAAGCCCACCATATTCCAATGAAATCATAATCAGCAACATCTGTCACATGGAAAATTTTCAATTTTGCGCCGCCTCCGAAAAGACTGTATTGTATTTAAGCTCGTGTGTATTCACATAAATTAAAAAGAAATTATTTTATACTTTTTAGTGCGTTTTTTCGAACTCGGTTTCATTTTTTTTTATAACATTTTTTTATTTCATTATTGAAATAACTCGAGAATTCACGCAGGTGAATTTTCACTCCGAGAAACACGCGATGGTTACTGAACGCGTAACGTGAACACTGAAAACGAATTCTATTAAGTTACAGTATAATTTCACATTTTGTAAGCTCATTAGTACCAAGATTTTTACGGAACGTAATCCGGGGAAAATAATAATTGACGTAACTTCGTTTGCGGGGCAATGGAACGGTGATGGTTTGTGCGAACCTCTCCATTTACAGGTACCACGGGCGTTAAAAATGAGATAGCAGAGAGCATCGTCTGCTTTTATTAAAAATTTCTCTGTAATGTGTTAAGCCGATGAGCACAAGCGCTCAAATATTTGCTACATTCTTTCGCCGGCGTGTTTCCCAACTCGATCAGATTCCGTTTCGAACGAGCGGGACGCATATTCAAGTAATTATTTAATCAACCAAACGTCCGGAGGAAAGTTTCGCGCGCGGTGTTCACGCTAATATCATTTATTGTCCGCGAGAAAAAAAAAGAAGGAAGATACACGTTCCGCTCGTCTCCGCGCGACAGGGGGTGGGATAGGAACGCCGGCCGGGAACTTTTTAATTACCGAGAGAGGCGAGCCGAGAGTACACATTCTCACACTTTTAAGATTTCCAGATCGACCCAGGGGTTTCGCATGCGGGTCACGAGCGAGAAACGGGCGGGAAAAGCGCGAAGGGTCGACTGTAAATTCAAATTAGCCGGAGATTGTCCGCGGAACGTGCGATCGGGTAATCTCATTCGGCTGCATTTACTCCGTTGATCCTGAGAAATCGTAAAGACTTAAATGTAATTAGAAACCTATAAATGAGCGGCGGTTAGCCACGCTGAATGAATATGCGATCACGACAAATCGGTTTAATTTTCGCGCGAACGCCATCTTGTAGGTGCAAGGTTATACCCGTGCGACTATTCAGAAACAATGTGCTCCGATGTTCCTGCACTAACTATAACCGGAAACCATTTCCTCGTATCGACCATTGCTGGAAATTCGGTCGAGAAGCCAATGAACCGACTGTCTCGTAATAATTTGATGCAGGGTGTGCTCAAAAAGTTCCCACGCTGATTTTCTTACAGACATGCCGCGACAGTGGCCAGAAACCGATCTTTTTGGACAAAAATCTGCCGACAACTCAGTTTTTCATCGGTTCAATTGGTATTTTTTTAAAAATGTTCGTGAAAGACTATACTTTGATGACGTGCTGCGCGAAAATCGTTAACTGTCACAAGAAACCAAGAATCCTTATCTACAAAACCAAATAACTCCGATACTTCATCAGCCCATACCATAAATTTGCATATCCCAGCTGAGGTGCCGACATTTTTTAACCCTTAACCCTAAACCGCAAAATTTTAAACTGTAAATCTGGCCCCGAGAATTACCAATTGAATAGATTTTAGGGTTAAGAAGTGTCGGCAACTCAGCTGGGACATGCAAATTTATGGCATGGGCTGATGAAGTATCGGGGTTATTTGGTTTTGTAAATAAGGATTCTTGATTTCTTGTGACAGATAACGATTTTCGCGCAGCACGTCATCAAAGTATAGTCCTTTACGAACATTTTAAAAAAAAATTCCAATTGAATCGATGAAAAACTGAGTTGTAGGCAGATTTTTGTCCAATAAGATCGGTTTCTCGCCCACTGTGCGACGCTTGGATCCGTTTGTCCCCCGCCGCTGTAGACGATACTCGGTGCAGTTTCTTTTGTTTACGTTAGAGCGATTGTTTTTTTTCATCGGTATTTGTGGCGACTTCGAAGCTAATAAAACGTATACTTATGTATGTTATGCTGCTATGTTCTATCCTACGTACCTATTTCGTAATGTTGTTTTTCAATACAATCCCTTTAAGGTGTACCATTTCAAACTTTGATAACACTGTCCAACACCAAATTTGTTCCCTAATTACTGTTGGGTCCTTCGTATAGAGTTTTTTGCGCTGATTCCGAATCTGTTTTTAATTTTCTTCCTATACGCACAGTTTTTGAGAAACATGACTTTGAAAAAAAAACATATTTTTCAACTTTGAACAAATATTGTGATGTTATTATAAAAGATATTGAATTCATATTTACAGCAAAAGATTCCTTAGACTTTCCCGAATACAGTGATATCCAATATTAATACATTATGATTGTTTAAACATGTTTAAACGATCATTAAAGACGGAGAGACACCACTTTTTCACCAATTTTTGAGGATATTTTTCAATTTATCTCAAAAAATAGGGGGGGTCCAGCGGAAAATCGAACTATACCATGCGATAGAGCAGACTTTTATCTTGAGAAACCCCGCTTTGAAGTTTGAAACGTCGACGTTTCTTTCGAACCAGAAAGCAAAATATCTTCGCCCGACATGAGTTGCCGCCAGTGGCGCTCACCATTACAACGGTCCTTCGCCGCTCCGTATCCCGTCGCTGCGCCGTATCTCGTCCCGAGCGCCACTGGCGGCAACTCATGTCGGGCGAAGATATTTTGCTTTCTGGTTCGAAAAAAACGTCGACGATCCAAACTTGACAGGGTGGCTTCTCGAGATAAAAGTCTGCTCTATCGAGTGGTATAGTTCGATTTTCCGCTGGACCCTTATTTTTTGAGATAAATTGAAAAATATCTTCAAAAATTGGTGCAAAAGTTGTGTCTCTCCATCTTTAATGATTGTTTAAATATGTTTAAACATTCATAATGTATTAATATTTGATATCGCTGTATTCGGGAAAGTCTACAGTATCTTTTGGTATAAAGAACAATTCAATATCTTTTATAATAACATCAGAATATTTGTTTAAAGTTGAAAAATATGTTTTTTTTTCAAAGCCATGTTCCTCAAAAACTGTGCGTATAGGAAAAAAATTAAAAACAGATTCGGAATCAGCGCAAAAAATTCTATAAGAAGGACCCAATAGTAAATAGGGAACATAAAAAAAGTTGAAATTTGTTGGACAGTGTAATTATTCCTTTAAGTGTTTGTTATGGTGGACCTATGTACCAAATTTCAAGCTTGTAGTTCAATGGGAAGTACCCAACAGGTTTTGATGATCTGTCGGTCAGTCAGTCAGTGACAAATTTAGCGATTTTTGAGGTCCTATATCTCGGAACCTACTGATGTTGGAAGATTAAAGTTTTGTCAATATTGAGGCTTGATAGCATTTAACAAGTGTACGAAATTACATCTCTCCATATGCCTCCAGTGCCGAGTTATTACTGTAAATCTGGCCCTGAGAATTACCAATTGAATAGAATTACATTCGGCACTTATGAAACTTAACATTAATTTATTGATCCAACAGCGTTTTCGCTTCTTGAGAAAGAACTTCCTTGTGCTTGCCATCCTTTATTCTTAGAGAGCTTATAAGTGGATCGGATGATAATAAGTTATTATTAATAACATATGCCGTATAATATCTATAATTAATTAATTATTTATTTATTGCTTTAAACCAAGTGGTTTATATAGCAAGTACAGTATTATTACATTTGGCTTACATTAAATAGGTTTACATTATATTTGTCTTTTTGCGGCAACACATTCGGGAAATTACGAGCTGAAAACTCCCGAATGTGTTGCCGAAAGTATAGTCCTTCACGAACATTTAAAAAAAATTCCAATTGAATCGATGAAAAACTGAGTTGTCGGCAGATTTTTGTCCGAAAAGATCGGTTTCTGGCCCACTGTGTGCCTCGGTGTCCAATTGACATAAGAAAATCAATGCAGTAGAATATAAAGTAATTAATGGCGTAAATTTCTTCTTTGATCCTGAATTAATAAGAAAAGATAATACATTCGTTGGTAATCAGCAAAGAATCTTTTAAATCAACACAAAGAACGGATGAAGAATAATAAGTAGAGGTTCGAATGGATGGACCCGAGCACCATTCCCAACGTAGTACTGACAATCTTCCACCGTCAAAAGATTAAAATAATAACCATTTATCCAGGACTCGTACGAGCAACCCTCTCGCAGACGGCACCGCGTTTCCTTTCCGCGATCCGTCGTATAATCCGATCCGCACATTTTTTCTCGTCTATGAGAGACAAAGGCGCGGCATTCGTCATTAGCCGGGGATGAACTAATGAGAGAGGGTTGCGCGACACTGCGACAAGTCTAGGGTGGTTGAACCCAATCCGAAATCAAAGGACGCCGCGCCCGAGCACGCAGCTGCACCGAGGCACACGCGCCGACTTGCAGCCAGGTACGAATTTTGCCCATCGAATGTATAATCAGTAGGCATAAGGTGCTTACAATGTTGTAAAGGGTGCAGCCGGTCCGCCGTGTAAGAGGATTTCGCGGGTAATTCAAGTTGCGTCACGCGGTGTAGGTGGGGAGGGGGGAACGGAGACACGATTTATCGCGAATACAGTGCAATCTTGGCGGACGTGCACCGGAAGCTCTCCACCCTTCAGTTTAAACCTCCGTATATCTGTCGAGATACCAGCCTGGGAACGAGTTAATCCGCGGATCGTTCGTCATTGCATCCGGGCTTTGCCACCGAGTGCTTTTCGATCTCGAAGATCGAAATGTTTATCGGTGGTAGACCTGGTACATTTTCCGTAAACGATCGCTCGCGGATTCCGCGTGCACGTCAAACCGGAAAACCCACCCTTTGATCCCGGTAATTTCATTGTCCTCCGAACGAACGAGTTGACTCGATACGTTCACCGTTGATTCGCTCAAAGCGGATTGCCGAGGTCTTTTTGCCGGGAGAAATGTTTCTTCAGGGGTGAAGAATGCGGGAGGTAGTTCACTTTGTGTCGGTCAACAGGAAGGGCCACGATAAACCCACGCTCTCTCTTGTTACTTCATTTGGGGTACAGGCTGACTCAAAAGTTCGCGTCACGTTTCAAACCTTTCGGTTAGCTATTGACTCCAATAGAGTTGGGCAAAAGTTTAATCAACGATTCACGACTAAATTTCTACTTCAATCATTAATCACAATTATTCTCCTGGTTTTGTCGTTAATTACTTTAACGATTAAATACTTATTAATCGTTAATTGCAGTTAACGATAAAATACTTATTAATCGTTAATTGGGAATAACGGTTAAACTTCTATTTCAGTCGTTAATTGCGATTAACGATTACATTTAGGGTTGCCAGATCTTCCATATTTGATATGAGTCTTCTATATTTAAACTTGATCTCCTATATCATATTTGAATAGCATATAATTTCCAAAAATCTTCGTTTGAATAAAAAAGTTTAAATTGTGCTGTGTACCTCTTTTACTTGAACTCCTATATTTTGAGCCTATCTCATATATGCATAATTGCAGTTTTCAATACTTCTTTTATACATATTTGGATAAAACATTTCTGGCAACCCTAATTACATTCCTTTCAATTGTAATCGTCAATCGGATAATTGATTAGGCTGAACTTTAGAAAACCCCCCCCTTCCTTTCGACATTTGACATACGTCATTATATTCGTTTTGACATGCTGAACACAAAATGTACGTGTCATTTTTGGCTGAAATGAATAGTTTTCGAGACATTCGTGAAAATCTGCAGTTACTACACATTGAATTTTGTGTATACGTGCACGTCCATGCTGTGCGTGTTAGGTTAGGTTAGGTGGGGGGGCGGAGAGCATACGGAAATTCAGGAGTAGTCTATCAAAATTGAAAGACCCTGGTTTCTCTCTAATGTTTAGAAGCAAAATGTAAACAAACGCCGCGCCGGGACTGGTTTACGTTGCCGCAGAGCGTGGAGGAATACGAAAGATTCAATACAGTATTAGCGATAGTTTTTTGCGAATATCTCGAAAATTATTCATTTCAGCCAAAAATGACACGTACATTTTGTGTTCAGCATGTCAAAACGAATAGAATGACGTATGTCACATGTCGAAAGAAAGGGGAGGGGGTGTTCTAAAGTCTTACCATTGATTAATGATTAACTGCTGAAATTTCGAAATGAAATACGGAATCAAAACTATATGAATACTGAAAAAAATGTAAACTGAGTTTAGGTGTATTGTCATTTGGTCTATAATACAAACTCTGTTTACGTGCTTTCATGTTTTTTTTCGATGATTTCTTCTTTTAATCAACGATTGACGATTAACATCATCAATCGATTGAATCAGTCGTCAATTTTTCAATGATTACCTTTCTTAATCAACGACTGACGATTAACTTCATCAATCGATTGAATCGATCGTCGATTTTTCAATGATTACCTTCTTTAATCGTACACATTAATCAATCAATCTTGATTAAAATTTTAATCGATGAATGCCCAACTCCGGACTCCAGTTCTTGAATTCTATGTTCTCCTAAAAGTTATATTAAGTATATTGAACGATTTTTACAATCTCGTTTAGACTGATTAAGATTAAAATTTCAATTGTTTTTTGTCAGAATCATTTTTTTAACACGACAAAGAACAGAATTTTTCATTCGCTCCAGCTTTTCAATCATTTCTACGCATTTCCCTCGCATCTAACCACACGAAAAAAAAGAAATGCGTGCACCGAATCAGACTTAGCGGAACAGAGACGACCCAATAACGATCAATTCGGCCGCGAAAAAACACCAGCTGACTAATTGAATGGGAAAAATGGGGCGCCGCCGTTGGGAGCGATGCTCGTTGCGAAGGGGAAAAAATGGGTTGCGGGGTTGGGTAGAGTGCGAGCAACGGTTTCCTCGGAAGAGGAACGTGTGCCAGAACTACGGTCACTTAATTGCCACCTCGAGAAACTAATAAAAAGTGTCTGGACGAGGGTGCGAACGGGGGTGTCGATCGAGGGGCGCGTTTCCACGAAACAATGCAATGCTTTTTAGTCGTGGTCTCGGAACGCCGCCGGTTATCGGGGAAACATTTCGAGCAACAGGAACCAGCTACACCCCCGAACTTTCGATATTGCACCATTCACCCTTTATTACGAGTCGCGGTCTTGTTCCGCGTAAACTAAACTCGCGATTCTCGCGTTTCGAGACCGGCTGGTTTTGGAAAAATTGGTTCCCGATAGTCAATTATATTCCTCAGTGTCGGCGAACTTTATTGCAGTTAAGTTTATGTTTATAATGAGATTTTAACACCTATGATTTATTTACACTTACACAGGACATTACCCAAGTGTAACACGCCGATTTTAATGAAATTTAAAGGACCCGCACTAAACCACGTGAAATGGCCCGGCGAAAATGGCTGAATTTGAGATATGTTGTACCTTTTGGGTCACTGAACAAATGTATGTCAGGCAAAATGTCAAAAAATGGACAGTTTCGTTGTTTCAACCCTTCAAAGGAGTCTAAAATCGCACTGTATCCTCCACATTGTAGACTCCGGTATAACTATAATATAGGCTAACCGCAAGTGTAATAAAAACATTAAATATCATTGTTTCTGTTTAATAGTACTTGTTTTTTGCCTGACATACATTTGTTCAGTGACCCAAAAGGTTCAACATATTTCAAATTCAGCCATTTTCGCCGAGGACTTTCGCGGGGTCCTTTAAAATCCTGTATTACACTTGGGGCAATGTTCCTTGTCAGATTTAAAATAATTCGGTAACTACAGAAACATTGATTCGTTTGATAGATTCCACCTTAAAAAATTGCACGACCTACTCTAGACGCAGGATACTTTCAATTCAGGAGATTCGTGCTCGTCAACCATTTTATAGTACACAAACTTCGCGGTGCCATAAATTAAAGATGATCTCTAAGCAACCTGGCCGGAGTTATGAATAAATTCGTCGGCGAAGTAAGAAGTAATTTCTGGGAGGAGTGCTGCTCCATCTTTTCGTCGTATCTTTGGAAAATCTTGAAAAATCGGGAGGGGTCCAACGATGAAGGGGCAGCGGGTACCGTAAAAAGGCTGATTGAACACGAAAATATTCCGCGGTATGCGGTAAGATGCCGACCTCGTTATACGTTGCAGGTATTTTCCAGCGATTATCGTTATCGTAGCTGTAAAGAATTCTGATAGGTACGATCGGGCCGATCGATCGGTCATGCAATCTCTCTAGCGCACCGGCGGCCGCGAAATCGCTGCAGTCTTCCGATCGCATTAAATCGTTTTACGTAAATTGCCCTCGTAAATTTGGAGAACTCGCAAGCGACTTCTCGGTCGCGTAATACCGTGTAAACGGATACGCAATGGTAGTGTGCTCGGTACCTTGAACGACCCTTTTCAAACCACCCCTATTTTCCCTTAAAACATCGTGTTTCATTCAAAAATGTACACGGTGTTTCCGAGTAATGGCAAACTTAGGTCAACGAAATATATTTAATCACGTGCATATAGAGTATGGTTGCTCAAGTCGTACCAGTGCTTTAGTCGTACCACTTGAATTTTGAACGAACTACGGCGACAACAGCACATACAACGGCAACCAAATGTACATCTGAGTCAACCAAGTTGCTTTACGTATTATTGTCTGCCATAAACCAATCTCATTATAAATCCTGTCATCAAGTAAGTTTATTTAAATTTTCTTATAATTTTCTGCATACGTTTAGTAGTTAATCTTGCAAGTAAATTATTGATAAAATTCTGTTCCTTATTAAATATAAATTCAGTACAATTTACATAATCGTTTGGTCCAAACGAAATCGTATTAATTTCATTCAGTCTGTTTGTCTGTTTGTTCGGTACAAATTTTGCAATTGATTTTAAATTAACTTTCCGATGAGCTAGAGACTTGAAATTTTAAACATAGCTCAAAACTGGATGACAATGCAATATTTAAAAAAATTTTTTAAAAAAGCCTATGCGTTCAGGAGATATAAATTATTAATAATGTGAACCTTTGCACCCCCCCCCCCCCCCCGCCGCGTGACGTAGTACGTCTTCGCGTTCAGCGTTCCCACTCTACTACGTGTTCCCACTCTGACTCATCCCCACTCCACTGACCCGCTTCGCACCGAAGGAGCTCAGTGTGCGTCAGTGTGCGTTCGAGCTCCGTGCGGTGTTTACAAAGTTACTACGTATTATTATAGTATAATCTTTGTTTACCAAGCAAAAGAACAGTTACACCGAAATTCTCCGTCGAACTTTTATCTTTGACATTTTACCACGGCGTTCGTTTTCGATATGACGCGTCGAAATACCGTCTGAAATTTACTACATGTCTCTGTTATAATCTCATCAAAATGTTCAAAATCGATTGTAAAATTTCACACATATAAGGCTAAAAAGCAGAAAATAATTATTTAAATAAAAATAAATTTTTTTAAAATACCACGTTTTTAAAACGAACTAAAAAGTATAAAATAAAATTTTTAAAAACGCCACGTTTAAAAAACGGACTAAAAAGTATAAAATAATTTTTTCTATCCCCATACAGATTCCTAACCCGGTACAGATAGTTCTGAAAATTTGTGATTGTGAATTTTGAATAGCTATGAAAATACTTGTAAGATTTAAAACGAAAAACGTGGGGCGCATGCAATAGATAATTGATGCATGAACACCTAAATCACTAACAATTTTATTGCACTGCAAATGATATGAACTGTTTTGCGAGTTTCCTCAGCGGCAGCTACTCTCTACGCTCCTTACCATGTATTATCTTGCGCCCCACGTTTTTCGTTTTAAATCTTACAAGTATTTCCATAGCTATTCATAATTCACAATCACAAATTTTCAGGACTATCTGTACGGGGTTAGGAATCTGTATGGGGGTAGAAAAAATTATTTTATACTTTTTAGTCCGTTTTTAAACGTGGCGTTTTTTAAAATTTTATTTTATACTTTTTAGTCCGTTTTAAAAACGTGGTATTTTTTAAAAATTTATTTTTATTTAAATAATTAAATTTAACTTGTGCCGTGTCGTACCCATATGAAATTCCTAAGTCGTACCACCTCGTCAGTCGAATAACGTCAACGCAGAATAAAGAAAACAAAAAATGCGGCAAATAAAGGAAACGCAGTAATTAATAAAAAGGAATTGGCATTAAAAGTTAAAAAGAAGAAAAGCGATTGGTTTTGTTTTATTTGTGGAGAAGATCGGGAGGAAAACATGATTCAATGCTTGAAATGCAAATCATGGGTGCACGATGTATGCGCTGGAGTTGACAAAAGAACAAACAAATTTGTGTGAGATGTTTGTACTAACTGAATACCTATGTGTCATGTAAACAGATCAATGAAAAATACGTTTTAATTATTATTGTTGCTTAATTGAATTCGTAGGTACGTCTTAGAAAACCGATTCCTTCAGTCGTACCGATGCAAGTTTTTAAAGATTTAGTTTATTTTACGTGAAAGCATATAGATTTTCTAATTTCGTTATAATAAATAACATCAATATTAACACAAGTTTTGAATAACACATTTAATTTCGATTTATTTGATAAATCCTAAGTTTTATACGGTTTTTTTTTTCTTAAGGGGTACAACTTGAGTAACCTTCCCCTGCACGTATGTGCAGATTTATAGCTCGCGCATAAATGTCGGACGAATTAATTATTATTAGGAAAATTGATTGTTTCGTATTCGAATAACGCGCGACGAGCCAACATTTTTTAATTCATCGCATGTTTCAGTGGTACAGGAAATACTACCGAGGAAATAGTACGTGCTGCTGGTTGTACGATTGCCAAGGATCATTTGCATAGGATTACAATACAATTGGTAGAATTGACATTCCGAGGAACTTATACGTTCGTTTTGGTTGTTGAAAGTTGATGCGCCGGTGTTTGTACATGCGTTGCTCGTGGCAGACAAATTTACATTCAAATGAGCCCCGCAATAAATCATTAATGGATCGTAATACCTAGAGGACGTTGCGACATATAAATCTTCTAACCGAATATACCCGCGAAATGAATAATGCCGCAATGTTCCAAAGAATTCCGACTAACCAGTGTTATTTCATATTTTACGATTTACGTAAAACTGACCAAACTTCTGATCTACGTGAAAATTTCGATCTCTGAGAATTTATAGTGGAATGATATCAGCAGTGTCTTCTAAAATAAATTTATGTTTCGAAGTGGACCAGCACTCGTCCTTTTCGGACGTTTCGCGCATCCGTGGATTTTCCGTGGAAAAATAGAAGAATTCCCTAGTGGAAGCACAACGAGCGTAAAATATTTGGAATACATCCAAGGGAACCTGTGGTGCAGCGGTAAGAAACGATGCACTTTGACCTTCCCGACTTCGCCGTGGTCGACGGAGAACGTCGAAAACGTTCTCTGCTCGGGGTCGATTTTGCCTGTGGGACTATTCGGCTGGGGTGCATGTATATGGGTCAGGACGACGTCCCCGCGCGGCTCACAATGGGAACAACAACGGCATTGTCTAGGCAAGCGGTGATAAACGGCGCCGTGATAAAACCGACCAAGCACGAAGCTGATGGGTTTCGGTGGCTTGAGGGATGACCGTCCCGTTGTTTCGACAAAACCACCCCCCTGCAACCGAACCTGTCGCGTCGCGCGCCTCCATTTTTCCACTTTATCAAGCCACCGCTGATCTGCACCCTCGCGTCCACTAAATATCTTTTATTTTCTATTTTGACAACGGCTGCATTCACTTTTGCGTGGACGGACGCGCGAAATGTTCGCTGGTAGATAACGCCGTGTCTACAATTACGACTGCTTGGTGCCGAGCCGTTATTTAAAGAAGCGCTTGAAGAATGATCCATATTATAAAAATTGTAAATGGTTCCGCCTGTGATAGGAATACAACAAAAAATGTTATCCGCCTAGCTTTTTCATAAATGACGACTGTCCGTCAGAGTTGTGCTAAAATTTAATTTAAATAAAAATTTCGAATATGGTGGGTTGTAAACCCCCCTTATTCAAAATTTTGACTGCTCTTTACTTTACCGGACTCAAGATCCAAGCTTCGATCCTGTAGGATCAATGGTTCAGGAGTTCTGCTTGCTTAAAGTTGCGCATTTTTCAGTGTTTTTGACAGGTAAGGGCGCCGCCATATTGTAGTGTCTCGTACCGCTTACCGTTAGGCGGTAGTTGGTTGGTGATTAGGTCGGAGAAGCGGCAAGGTAAGTGGCTCGCGGTTGTCACTAGAAATCAATATGGCGGCGCCCTTACCTGTCAAAAACACTGCAGATTGCTCAACTTTAAGCAAGCATAACTCCTGAACAATTGATCCTACAGGATCGAAACTTCGATCTACATCCGCGCTGGGTACAAATCTAATGAATTATATGCAAAATACATCATAATTTATAGGAGAAAGACACAAATTTTGAGTCCGGTAAAGTTTACCTAAAATTTTTGCCCAACTCTGCTGTCCGTGCAACTAAACAGCGAGGTCTCTCATCGCTCGCTGTTCGGATTAGACGGTCAGAGGGTTAAGGAAACAGGTAATAAGAATACAATACAGATCAAGATAACGAGAAAAATCATTGGTACTTGCGTATATGGTTGCGTCACCTCGTCATGCCACCGCAAAAAGAAACAATGGTCCCCGATGACATCAATCCTGCGCGGTCCCGGCGGAATAAAATTACGATCCGCGAAGACGTCGTCGTCGTCGTCGAGTCTCCAGCACGAAATGACGTATCATCCGCCGTGGTGATTCACCGTGGTTCCCTTGCCCCCTCTGTTTCACTCTCAGGTTTCCCTTATTTGCCAGACGACCGCGGAAACTGATTCGAGGATGTAAATAATCTATTCGCGAGAGCGAGCCAGAGGACGCCGTTCGTCTTGTAAACAACGAGCGATCTTTTATTCCGGCGCGGTGGTCATAATCTCCACGCATTGTTCAGGACGGGGGGATCGTATTTTACTCGGGTGAATAAAACCTCGCGTTACTTTATCGTCCGTAATCGTTCATATTCGCCGGTGCTTCTGGGACCTCGTTTTTATTTTCCACTTATCGTCCTCCTTCCCGCGTCCGGATTAAATTGCCGCGGAAATGGCGGCGCCGCGCCGCTGGCGTCTACCCCGTGATATTGAAAAATTTTCATTTACGAACCCGTCCCTCCCCACTCCGCAGAATTTGCATTATTTTGCGATACCTCGTCCGCTTAATTAATCGTTCAACCCCCTCGACTCCCTCTCCCTTCCTCTCTTGATGCCCCCAATTTTTCCAGCGTAACGAACACGCCGCGAACGCAATTTCACGCTAACACCGGACTTGTAATTACTTTAGAAATTTCTTTGATGCTCAACGAGACTTTTACAGAGCTCGGTCAAATCTAAACACGATATTTTTTGTAGTCATCATTCTCGACAACTATTTCGATGTATGTTATTTTTATATTAGATGATACGTTAGTGCAGCTTCGGTAGAAGATTTCTCGCATTTATGGCGTATCGCGTTGTTTTAGCGCTCTTAAGGGAAAGCATACGAAGAGACCATAAAAATGATGTTACGCTGGCGTATTTTCTTTTATGTGCACGATTGCTTTTTATCGGGTAGTTGTCATTATTAGATCGAGGATGTTTACACGTGTTTACGGCACTTGTCTTGGCAAACACGAGCGAATGTTACCAATTAATATATAAGCCACGATTTAGCGAAGTTTGGACAATTTATACGATAACAAAATGGTATAATTGGAATTTTCATTTAATTTCGGTGTCTCCAGATTCACTTGCAAAGTCGCGAATACACAACAGTAACGCAAATCTCTGATCTTCGACAGAATATTCGCGGTCGAAATAACCCTAACTCGCAGCAAGCCCTAAAAATGCATAGATTCCAGGTCGTTTGAGGGGGCTGTAGTACACATACTTTCACATTTTCCCGTCGCCGCCAATATCCCTTGATCACAGGGTTCGCGGGTGTCGACCGCGTCCATTTACCGGCGCAAAAGGGCGTCTAAACGCGATATATGGCGGCGGGGTGGCGGCACGGCAGCCTAAGATCGTTTGCGTCTTATCGATTCGTTTACCTTTTGGTCCTCGGGCCGGGTCTCGCGTTATAAGAACCGTTCAAAGGCGTGGCGCGATTGTTGTGCATAAATTTATCGTTGCCCCGGCGCGGAGTAGTTGAAAAGAATTCTCGTTCGCGCCAGGCGAAAGATGGAGTTTCGAAAGTTTCGCCTAAGAAGCTTTTAATCACCTTGTTGAGACTTTGCGCAGAAGGAACGAGAGACGAAAAAAACGAGCGGTAACGAAAGAAAGATGCTGAGGGGTGTGGTGGTAGGTGCCCCCTGGAACTGCCCTCGACAACCTAACTCCGTCATATTGCGTCTCCTCTCCGGGCGCGTTAAACAGTTTTACAAAGGAACGTGATTACGGAATCCCGGGAAGAAGCAGGATTTATGAGTTGTGTTACGGAGGGAAACAACGGATCCGACACCACCTAACAATATAATGTTTATTATATTATACGGCGTTTTCAATTAACACCTATGAATGCAGCGCTTTGTGCGGCGGCAAACAACACGCGCGCGCCCCGAGACGCCTAATAACTTCATCAAATTAATTTCCACTCGTAATTCCGCCAGGCGGCTGCGCAACCCTTTATTCTCGGACCCTGGATTGTGCAGGTGAGATTTAAACAGGAATTTTCATTAAAATTGGCATTCGTTGTTGGATATACTGCGTGTCCCAAAATTCGTGAAAATCCCGGAAATGGGAGGTTCCTGAGACCATTACAAGCGACATTTTCCTTTGCACAAATGTTATCCGCGGCTTTGTTTAGGAGTTATTAACGAAAAACACGGACCACTCAGAGCGCGACCTAGACGTCAGTTGGCATAGTCGGCCAATCGACAGTTGGCGCGCCGGGCCGACTCACAGTGGTCAATTTACTCCAAAACGTGGCCAAAAATAAAAAAAATGAATTTTCAAATCAAAAGGTTTGTATACGTAGGTTGGCTACCCTGATAGTTGGGCTATTGGATGGTTAATGGGAAAAGGGCCTGACCTTTCCACCTGAGCGAGAAATTCAGTCTGAAAGTGAACATCGTTCAAGTAGCAGCTACGCACAGTAAATCGTTGAGTGAGAAAAATGCCCAGAAGTGAATATATTTTTATTATATCCTACTAATTTTTATTCTACGATATGGAGGGTGTCCCTGGAGATAAGTAAATCATGTTTATACATTCTATAACATGCAAGTAACAATGAATCATGTAATATATAAAATATAATAAAATTTCATACGAAAATTTTGGAAATCTAGGAAAATAGTTATGATTTTCATCGATTTTCATTATGTGACTTGTACACACCTTTAGTTTGTATTATCACCTAGTAGGATCAACAAACATTGAGCACCACGAGGCACCTCTGTGGTTGTTATGGCAATTTTTGTAATGTACTGCATGGGCTGGAATCCCGCTTTTTGTGATCTAAACCATATTTCATGATTTAGAGTAATATTATTATAGGTCGTTGAATTCGTCTCGATACCAGTTACAATATTATGAAGTAAAAAATATATGTTAATACTTAAAAAATTGAAGTGACCTTTTTTTATAAAAAAAAGATTTTTTTTCAATTTTTTATATTGAAGTTTGTAAAAAAGTGAATACTGATCAACTTTTATTGGAAACATGTTTTTGTCAGATCAAACATATTTGAAAAATCGTGTTAAAATACCGGTATCGCGCTTCTTGTTCCTTCGCACGGAGGGTTTTACGACGGGGACCGTATTTCTATTGTGTATACTTAACTAGTTTAAGTGACCGTGCTTCGTGGGGCATCCTTTGCATTGGAAAAACCGAAAAAGTACCGGTATTTATTACGATTTCGGGAGAATATCGGTTAAACCGATATCGGTATTTTAATGATTTCAATCATTTGCTGCTAGTTTCTTTGACATTTCAGCTTCGACGTTTCCTGTTTCTGTATTCATCTTTCTTCGTTGATCTCTTTCGTTTTCAAATTCTATTTCTCGCCTTCCGTATTGTCTTTTCTGTCTCTTTTCTACTCTTCAGCCTCCGGTGTCGAGAGTTGTAGAAATTTCCAGGAAGCAACTTTTTGTTTTAATAAAGGATCATTTACGCGGCGAGTTCCAAATAATATTTTCAGTTATTGAAGAACTATTATCTAAGAAATTTAGAAGTTCTTATCAATTAACGGACCATAAAAAAGGAACGCTTCAAAATTTGATATATGTATTCAGGAAAAAGTGGTTGAAAGTTAACAGAACCGAAGTAAGATTTTACCAACAGTTCGACCAATGGCTGAACGGTTCCCTGACATTTGATCTAATTTATAACCTTCCATTCTTCAAAACATATTTAGAACAAGAATTTCTTCTTCTACAATTTAATAATTAGCCGGGTACTTGTGCTCTTTATATAATTTGATATTAGATTCACATTTAACAAGACAAAAAATCGTGAGGTATCAAATTTCAGCTGTATTTAGTACTTTCTTACTACGTTCCGCCATTTTGTTTTCTGTTCTTTTAATTTCAGTTTTATAATTAACGACTTCAGGAACCTTTTATTTTTCATAGGTTCAATCTCGATTTTACAGCCGCCATTTTACTTTCTTGCGATTTTGATTGTAGATTCGTAATCAGCGACCTCGAAAACCCCGAGATACCTAGTTTCGTATAAATCAAAGAAACATTTGATTTTTGGCCACGTTTTGGAGTAAATCGACCACTGTGCGACTGTGCCAACTCGCGTCTAGGTCGCGCTCTGATTGGTCCGTGTTTTTCGTTAATAACCCCTAAACAAAGCCGCGGATAACATTTTTTCAAAGGAAAATGTTGCTTCAAATGGTCTCAGGAACCTCCCATTTCTGGGATTTTCACGAATTTTGGGACACCCTGTATTTACCCGTGTGAACTCTCTAGTCCTATATAATAAATAGTGTAAATCTATCTGGACGCGAATAAGCGAATTGTAAGATTTGATTTTGGCCCCTAAACCTCCCCCATCCGCATTGTGCTTCGGATATACTCCGGAAGAAGGAGGTGGAAACGTGGCCACGGGGATGAAACCGGTCGCCGGCTCTTCCCTGGCAGCCGCACGCGGAAATTAGACCGCGAAGTTCTACATAGTTTACGACGTTGACGTGACCATTTTGTTTACACGAGTCGTGAGATAACACGACAGAGGTACGTGCGACGGGGCGGCCGACCCACCCGCCAGTCTGTCGAAGAAATTCTGTATCGAGCCTGCCGCAACAGCCACCCACGTCGAATCGAATCTTCGTTACGGATATTGGTAAACGATTTTCGGGGCTTGATACAACACGGCCGTATCTCGAGGAAATAACCGGCAAAGATAATTTCGGGGTATCGTCTCTTCTATTAGATTGGCTGGATTTCGATGGCGAGCCTCCTACGCCCGTCGTTCCGCTGAGTTCCGTGCAAATTGATCAGGACGCCTTCGATATTCTTCGTGTGCCATGGTTACGGCTGGATTAAGACACCGTTAAGTTATTTTGCATAAAACTTCGCAGTCTACTGATAACACATTTATGACTTGACTGCGGATGTGATGCATTTATGACAAAAATGGGTAAGCACCATTTAAAGCAGTGGACATATTAAAATGATTTACAGACGTCATCAGTTTCAGTTTAATTAGATAATTAAACAGAGAAAGAAATGTTCATTTCGCTCTTGTGTATTGCAAACAATTTTTACTTTGCGTAAAGACCCGCAGTGTATTTATGGGGTAGACTTTTATTTACCGGACTCAAAATTAGTACCTTTCTCCGACGAATTATGATGTATTTGGTATGTAATATAGTAGATTTATACCAGATGCAGATCGAAGTTTCGATCCTGTAGGATCAATGGTTCAGGAGTTATGCTTGCTTAAAGTTGAGCAGTCTGCAGTGTTTTTGACAGCTATGGGCGCCGCTATATTGGTTTGTAGTGACGACCGCGAGCTGCATACTTTGCCATCCCCCCTCTCGACCTAATCCTAACCAACACAGTAAGTGGCTCGCGGTCGTCACTACAAGCCAACATGGCGGCGCCCTTGTCAAAAACACTGCAGATTGCTCAACTTTAAACGACCATAGCTCCTTAACTATTGATCCTACAGGTTCGAAACTTCGATCTGTATCCGCGCTGGGTACAAATCTACTAGATTACATACTAAATTCATTATAATTCGCAAGAGAAAGGCAGAAATTTTGAGTCCGGTAAAGTAAAGAGCAGCCTACTTATGACCTAACAATAGATCCAGAAAGTATTTAAACGCTACATTTCGAATTTTGGAGGAATCGTCGATATTTAAGTTGTGATGACTTCGTTCTTATTTTAATCCTTGAGGTTGTATCTTTACTAGTCATCGAGGCGGATATTTTAAATACTTTTTGGACTGTATCGCAAATTCCCAAAAGCAGGATTGGATTAATTGAACGAGACAAAGCTTGCGTACACAATTGAGTGAATACGGTTGACTAAAAACGTGTAGAATGACCCACAAATTGTTAAAAAAAAATGGAAAAATCCGTCAGAAAATGTCGCGTCGATCGCAACCACTATTTTCATCGGTGAAACCGAGAAGTCGTTTTCGATCTGCGATTAGTTTTTCGATTGTAACCAATCCGTTTATTAATAATTCGTCGGCGGACAGCGTTTTCGGTGTGACCGGCGCGGTGGGCGATAGAAATGTGGCCGGCACGGTGCACGCGCGACGTAATTCGGATTAACTCGTACACGTGACGCGCGATTTGGGTGTGGATACGCGGAGAGGACACGTTGCGGAACGGAGGCCGACGCAATGCCGAAATTGGCGATACTGAAAAATCAAATAACGTGCACCGGCACTGCGTCGCGCCGCTCTGTGTCACGTTCGTCCTGTTCCTGCGGCGTTACAAATTAACCGCCGCATATTTTCCGTGACTCTGTGCGTTAAGCGGGTCGCGATAATAGCATCGACCCGGAATAATTTATATAGAGAACCCGGCCGCTGGACCCGCGGCCGTTGGTTTTCGAACGCGCGGAAAACACGCCGACTACACGCGCCCGCACCCGATAACGAGCCTCGTCGCACTCGCTACCAAAGTTCGTTTCTTTTGCGGTCACGCTGCGCTAAACGCTATGTCCCGTTTGTCCACGGCCAAAAAACCCGTATTTTTTCGCGGCTCTCGCTGCAGGAAACTCGCCAAATAGCGTACCGGTCAACTAAACCGTCCCGCGTGAATTAAGAGCGATAAATGTTATACCTGCAGTTCCCTGTATTTAATACACAACCGATTAAGGTGAAGTGCCCTAAGTCTGGACAGTCCAAAAGTGATACCTAAATCTGGACAATTGAATTTTCATAGTAAAATCAGTAATTATGAGATTAAATAATTATATTATATATTCTGAGGATTTAGCTACAAGTAGGTGTGAATATTATTTCATTAAGACATCAATTGAAATTTAAAAATGAATTCAAAGTTCATCTGAGAACAGTATACAAAATAGTCTATTTACATGCGAATCATGTGCATTTATAGTTCGAACTTTTGTTAGAAAAAAAGATATAATTTAAGCCCTCAGACAAAAAATAATTATCACGCATAATAATATTGATATTTTAAAATAAATTGACAATCAAACTTAACGTAAATAATAATTATTAATCCAAATATTAGATGTCCAAGATTAGGACTGTTTTCAAATATAAGTACTCCATACTGGGACGCGATGACAGTAGCTGTCCCACTCTAAGCTTATATGCAATATGCTTACGCCTGAAGCCGGACACGTGTTTGTGAATAAAATCAACGCATTGTTTATAAATTATTTAACCACATGTACGTATAATTAGTCTTCTATTAGCTTGAATAACATATGTAGAAAATGTATTCCGGTTGTGACGTTAATAATACTTTATGTTTACATCTTAAATCTATCAGTATTACTACCTAACCTTAAAAGTTGTATTATGACAAGTTTTATTAAAACGGTAAATGAAAATAAATATATATTTGGTTAAATAATACAATACTATAATCTATGATAAGAATACTACATATTACGCAAAGCATCTTCTATTCGTCATGCGCAACAGCGCCACCAACCAACGTTTTAGGTTATGTTCGCTCGATCAACTCGTAAATTGAATTTGTCCCGATATAGGCTTTACTTCTGTCCAGGTACTAGCTTAGATTGGATTTAATATGTCCAACTATAGATTTGAATTATTCTTGTTAATATAATTAAGATATTAACCTAAACAATGATTTTTTTATTCTAAATTACTTTACAAACTCTGAACTGTATGTTAAAACTCTTAAGAAATTGTTTTTGTTTATTTAAAGTGATAAAATTTAAAATAGAAAAACATGCTGTCCAGGCATAGGGCACTTCACCTTATTCGTATCATTGTTTGGTTTTCTACGATTTTGTGTTCGCTTTTTCCACTCCTTCAAAGTAATATCAGCATAGGTTGACCTTAGAAATACAATTTAATGCACAGATTAATTCATCGTCGTCCATACATTCCATTTAAAACACTATGGACTGCTGGACAAAATGAAAATTGTACGTCCGAGGTCTCACCGAGCACAGAAAACATTTTCTAAAGAAACAATGCACGGCTGTTGATATAATGGAGCCGGAAGACTTCAAAGAGCTCGAACCTGGTTGAACAAGGCAACTTCATTTAACGCGCAATTGTATCACAAGGTAAATGTTTTACGGGAACGTTAGCTCTCGCAACGAAAGATTTCATTGGCAATAAATAAACGGCTCCAATTACTACATTATTCTCCGAAGGAGTTCCTTCGGCGTTTTACGTTTCTCTTTCCATATTCAACTTCTGTTCAACCGTTCTGGTACAACCGTGAAACGAACTTGCTTCCTGCAACTTTGAAACGCGGCGAAATTAATCATTTTAGTGGACTTTCGCAATTAATTATGCTGGGTATCATGGTTAGCAGGAAGAAAGTAGGAGTCTCCACTCTCGGAGGACTGGGAATGGTTTTTATGCACAGCTGTGCATATGCACAGTTTTTCATTGTTGTTGCTCGCTGTTGAACGATGGCGGCGCGCCTATGGCGTGACTGTCAGCTACGTGAATTTGTGCTAATTTCCCGATCGGTCAACGCCCACGTTGATTCTGGTGCGTGGTCATTAACACGCCCCTTTTCGAGCCACGCCTGTATTTGCAGGTAAAATTCAATCGACAAATGACGAGCGTTTAGCATTCGTTACTTTCGTTTAGACGTCGAATGAAGTGAAGATAGGGTTGACAGATCTTCTATAGTTGATATGAGTCTTCTATATTTGAACTTGATCTCCTATATCATATTTGAATTTTCAAAAATCTTTGTTTGAATAAAAAATCTCATATACAGTGGGTGTACAAAGTATTCGTACACTTTTTAAAAACTAATAACATTTTTATAATTGTACCAAACAACCTGATTTTTTTATAATCAATTAGAAGAATTGGTTTACGAAATGATATACAAAAAGATTTTCCAAAAATTATAATTTACAAGGTTAAATGCAAAAATGAAAACGGCATTTTTTAAAACTTTTTTATTTGGGTCCTTAATGAAAATTTAAAATGTATGTTCTGTAGATCTATGTTAGTGATACACATGTTGAAAATTTCATTGAAATCGATTAACATACACACGAGCTACAAGCGGTTAAAAATTGTGAAAATCGTAGTTTTCCACGACTTTTGATCAGTTTGTGCTTAAAATCCACAGAATCGTACATCTTTCGACGCCTGTTGTTTTTTCCAGCGTCAATCGATTTCGATGAAATTTCCAACATGTGTACAAAGAACATGGATCTAGAAAACATATGTTTTAAATTTTCATTAAGGGTCCAAATAAAAAAGTTTTAAAAAATGCCTTTTTTATTTTTACCTGCAAGCTTGTAAATTGTAATTTTTGGAAAATCTTTTTTGCATATCAGTTTGTAAACTAATGCTTCTAATTGATTATAAAAAATCAGGTCGTTTGGTACAATTATAAAAAAGTTATTAGTTTTTAAAAGGTGTACGAATACTTTGTACACCCACTGTATACATAATTGCAGTTTTCACTACTTCTTCTATATTTGGATAAAACATTTCTGGCAACCCTAAGTGAAAATGACGGTGTCAATAGTAATTGTCGTTCGATTCTTAGTGTAATATAATTCCTTACCCCTCAATAATATTGAACTTTCTTATAAACTTATTCTCTAAAAATATTTCAATAAAATTTTTAATATATGCAGAAGAATAGTTTAGTCGATTGTTATTAGTCTTCGTTTATAGCGCTGTGTTTAAGATATCGTAAACGAACTGCACATTGTGCTAAAAAATAGTAACGAAATTTAATTGCTTCCACAGGATTCTCGTTACACCAAGTATTTCCTTACGGAACACATACAATTTCGCGCAGGAAGAAAGAAATTTATGAGCACCTACGATCTCGAAAACCCGAGGGCTCGTGATATTAATTAAATATGCAGCAGCAGTTATCCGAAAGCCATCAGAACCGACGCGAACGATCGAAGATATCCGGGGGTCGTGCAGCGAATCGATTCGCAGGATGAAATAAACGTCCAGGAAGCCGGGAATGATTGCCGGTGTAGCCGAGTGAATTTCCGGTGGCAGTTAGTTTGTTACGACGAAAGTTATTTCAATTCCCGCGATTCGTTTCTGGTAGTCGGGCCCGTCACGCGGATACAAAGGATCTCACCGCGGGGCACACGCGAAAGACTTCGCCGTGGTTCGCCGTGGCCGATAAATTTCCGCCATTATTCCGCTTCAAAAGCATCCTCAAATTTCTTTCATTCTCGGGCTCGGAGCAATCCAGAGGAGCCCGGAGGCGAATGTCCACCGGTAGGAATCATATCGGACGAGCAATTAATCAACCAAAGCCTAATCGATACTCGAAGGGACTGTGGGAGTGGAAGGCGAGGAGATAGGCGGCAGAGGTGAGCAGCGAGAGAGCAAAATTGAATGGGCTCTCTAAAACGATTTGTAGAGATGCGGGCAATGGGGAAGCCTCGTCGTGTTCCAGCAAAATCGCATTATCCCTGATAATAAAGCAAACTCGCTGGTTCGGGGGACGAGGTTACGTTCCTCGTATCGGTCCGAACCGCCATCCTTCTTTCTCCGGGCGATCGTCGCAAATTCCGACCGCTGCCTCTTAAAAGCAGCCTCTCCGCTCAAAAGGTCGCCACCGTTGCTTGATTTGATTCGAGAAAGCACGGCCGTTTAGACGACTGGTATTGTAACCAGTTCAAGAAAGGAGCAGAGACTCTCGCCGACTGGTACAACCGCGGATCGAGGGGCTTCTTCAGTCCACTGTATTTATTTCCTTCGCGAGCCCTGTACTCTTTGAAAATATTTACTTTCCACGGACACTCGCGACAATCGGAATAACTGAAATCGTCTTGCAGCTAATGGAAATCACTTCGTACGCATTGGGCTACACACTGGATTTATGACCGCTCTAAAGAAGACGATAACTTTTTTAATATTGTACTATACGATTTGAACTTTTTTGGGAAGTTAGTGCAATTAATTTACTAAAGGATGTGAAAAGAAATTTTTTCAAAAATTGCAATTGATCGGAATTGTTGAAAAAATACTAAAAGTTGAATTTTTAACTTTTTTATGTGGGCCTATATTGAAAATTTGGCTGAACTTTAGAAAACCCCCCCCTTCCTTTCGACATTTGACATACGTCATTCTATTCGTTTTGACATGCTGAACACAAAATGTACGTGTCATTTTTGGCTGAAATGAATAGTTTTCGAGATATTCGTGAAAAACTGCAGTTACTACACATTGAATTTTGTGTATACATGCACGTCCATGCTGTGCGTGTTAGGTTAGGTTAGGTGGGGGGGGCGGAGAGGGCCGGCCGTCAGGCCGGCCCGACCACGCATACGGAAATTCAGGAGTAGTCTATCAAAATTGAAAGACCCTGGTTTCTCTCTAATGTTTAGAAGCAAAATGTAAACAAACGCCGCGCCGGGACTGGTTTACGTTGCCGCAGAGCGTGGAGGAATACGAAAAATTCAATACAGTATTAGCGATAGTTTTTTGCGAATATCTCGAAAACTATTCATTTCAGCCAAAAATGACACATACATTTTGTGTTCAGCATGTCAAAACGAATAGAATGACGTATGTCACATGTCGAAAGGAAGGGGGGGGTTTTCTAAAGTCTTACCGAAAATTTAAAGAATACGTTTTGTAGATCTGTGTCAACTAAACATATTCTGAAAATTTCGTCAAAATCGGTCGACGTTGCAATGAGCTACAAACGTTTAAAAGTGGTAAAAATTGCAGATTTTCACAAATTATTGCCGAGAATCGTGAAAATCAGCCATTTTTACCACCTTTAAACGTTTGTAGCTCATTGCAACGTCGACCGATTTTGACGAAATTTTCAGAATATGTTTAATTGACGCAGATCTACAAAATGTATCTTTAAATTTTCGATATAGGCTCACACAAAAAAGTTAAAAATTCAACTTTTAGTATTTTTTCAACAATTCCGATGAATTGCAATTTTTGAAAAAATTTCTTTTCACATCCTTTAGTAAACTAATTGTACTAGCTTCCCAAAAAAGTTCAAATCGTATAGTACAATATTAAAAAAGTTATCGTCTTCTTTAGAGCGGTCTTAAACTTTTGTCCGCTACTGTAGGTCTCTATTGCGATGAAAAGCGTAGAGGCAGAGTTGGGCAAAAATGTAGTCAACGATTGACGACTAAATTTCTACTTCAATCGTTAATCGCAAGTAACAATTAATCTCCTAGTTTGGTCGTTCATTGCGGTTAACGATTAAATACTTATTAATCGTTAATTGCGGTTAACGATTATTAATCATCAATCGGATAATTGATTAAGTTCGTAATAGTCCGAATAAGGTTCCAGGGGAAGAAAAATTGGAGAAGTTGCTCGGAGAAATGGAAAATTCGGGAAAAACTAAAAGTGCTTTTTGAATCATATTTCAATACAACAAAAAAGCGAACGTCGCAGCTTTTAATCAATATTTCAATAGGAATTTACATTATCGACGTCTGTTTGCATTGTCGACATTATCAACGTCCGCTAGTAATGAATAAAATCATTTTCAATGTTCTGAAGAAGATTATGCATAAAGATCCGCAGTCATTGACCTAATTACAATTTTTAACAATTTCTTTGACACATCATCCAGAAAACTAGACCATCCAGTTACTTACAGAAGCTTTGGATCGGTCCGACTTGGAAAAGGTTGTTCTCCTACGAGGAGCGTCTGAATGTTACAGGGAATCGCAGAGCGTCTTTGACAATTATTCACGGCGTGCAAACAAACGCGCCGGAGCCAGGAACGAGTATCGGGAAAGTGGATCGGGAATCAGACGACGTAAAACGTAGTGATTTATCGCGGGACTTGCGTTTCCGTTGGATCGTCGCAGCATCGTCGCCGGGCGTCGTTGTCGGCGTCGTATCGACGTTTCCTGGTGGCGCATAGACGAGCACTCGCCTAGAAGAGGCACTGTATATCCGACGTTGTCTATCGACAAACATTGCGATGTGTCAGAGTAAATCTTGGCAGTGTATACCGCCCGGAAATTGCCGTGGTACCAACGGTGTGCCGGCTGGTATCTTCGTGGGCCGGTGGAAATCAGTTTATTTACCGAAGAGGGACATGCCTGTCGGAACGAGTCGACGGATTAAGATTACTTCCAATTTGTCTTGATCCTCCGTGTAATTACCACGTCGGGACACCTGCACCTTCTTTCTGTGTCTCCGAACAATAAAGGAAGCTACGAACACATTTTTATCGAAACCTTCTTCTGTGATCGTTCTCAAGCTTTTCATTTCTTCATTCGCGTTGATTGTATTCGCTTGGTTGTGTTCGCTGAACTTTACAAAACGAAACATTATTCTTTGTCGACTTATTTTTTTATCGATCCCTTTGAAACCTTCGAAGCTTTTCATTTCTTCATTCGCGGTGGTTGTATTCGCTGGATTTTCAAACTCGAAGCCCTAAGACGAAATTATTCTTTTTTATCGATTCTTTTTTATCGATCATTTTGCGTCTTGTACCACCAGGTCGGCGACACCCTGTACACAGAGTTGGGCATTAATCGATTAAAATTTTAATCATGATTGATTGATTAATGTGTACGATTAAAAAAAAGAAATTATCGAAAAATCGACGATTTATTGAATCGATTGATGAAGTTAATCGTCAATCGTTGATTAAAAGAAGAGATCATCGAAAAAAAAACATAAAAGCACGTAAACAGAGTTTGTATTATACATATCGACCAAATGACAATATACATAAATTCAGTTTACATTTTTTTCAGTATTCATACAGTTTTGATTTCATATTTCATTTCGATATTTCAGTAGTTAATCATTAATCAATAGACTGCGGAACTTTATGCAAAATAAAAAATGTTTGTGTTGATTGTAAGACACAGGAGTCAAATAAAAATTTCATTCTTCTTTTAATTATCTTATTAAGGTGAAACTAATACACTGGTGGCCTTAAATCTTTTTAATATCTCCACTGTTTTAAACTGTACGTACCCATTTTTGTCATAAATGCATAAAATCCGCAGTCTATTAATGTAAATTGTAATTTTTGGAAAATCTTTTTTGCATATCAGTTTGTAAACTAATGCTTCTAATTGATTATAAAAAATCAGGTCGTTTGGTACAATTATAAAAAAGTTATTAGTTTTTAAAAGGTGTACGAATATTTTGTACATAAACAGGCGGTTCCGATAGGTGCCAAAGCACAGACTAAAATATTAATATATTATAAACGATAATTCTGAACACAGATTATATATTTTCTTATTATTATTTAACATCCAGTACTTCGCCAAATTAACTTCTGTTTTCCTTTGTTTCAGGTAAGGAAATCTTCAACAACCCTTAGCTGGAAGAATTTATTCGTCACCGGTAATTATCGTAATTTCAATCTACGTGTAGCGTTACAATGTACAGTCCTAATTAGTCCGACGATTTTTATAAAAATGATTATCTCTATCCTTCGTTCGATAAGGGTACGTATTTCAGTTCGTGATGCAATTATGTAACGGGATTTAGCAGTCGGTTCTCTGTAAACATTTTGTATCACAGAACCGGTTCCGGCATGTCTGTGAAAATCATCCTACATTTCTAACATGTCACGCGTAGATGAAGATTACATGGAACGCTTAGGTCACGCAGCGGAGTTCACAGTGGCATAGAAACTGCCGCGTAATATAATTAACGACGTGGAATCGGGCTGCCGATGTAACTGCTTTAACCCATTTAACCGGGCACAGGTTGCGATGCTAATCGTTGACAAAGCGGCGAATAGCCGCTTATAAAGGGAGGTCGACGAAACTCTTTAAGATCTGCCGCAATCCGACACATTGCTCTTATAAGTAATTGCTCTATTACCATTGCGTAACGTGATTCAAGATACCGTGTCGAGGAAAACGGAATACAACTCTCCTACGCTGAATTGCTCAACCTAGAATTTTCCTGCATTTTTACGAAATACAACAAAAATACAACAAAATGCAACCTCTGCATTTTTACGAAATATTCGAGAATCTCAAAAACACGTTTCTCAGGTATGAAGATTCGCTGAAAGGACATACACTACGAATTCGGAGAAACGACTTAGAGCTACAGTCCCTGCTCACTTTATTAGACTCATCTGAAGAATTGGTGCTTTTTGAAATCCTATAAGGAATTCAACGCTGTTTTCAATCTATGGGGTAATGATTTTATACTACAAGGTTGCCTTATGGGTTGCCTATCCAAGTGTAAAATTTTCTTGCAAGAGCAAAAAATCTTATCATGGCCCGGCAACTCACCGGACATGAATCCGATTGAAAATGCCTGGGAGTGCCTGAAAAGAGAACTGGCCAAAGAAAATATAACGACAAAGACCAAGTTGATAGAGAGAAGAATCTATCACTGGCACCATAACGTTGCATTAAAAGAAATTGCACAAACTTGCATAGACAGCATGTCCAGAAGAGTTGCGGCTTTAAGAGCAGCTAAGAGCGGATTAACAAAATATTAGTGTTTTAAGAATTATATTGATCTATTTGTGTTTGCATCCATTGTTTTTGTAAAATAAATATATGGAAAATTCATTGGTCATCATTAAGTGATATTTGGATAAGGCTACTATACCCATTATTCATGGTAAAACTAAAAATATCATGATTATAGAGGCGAGTCTAATAAAGTGAGCAGGGACTGTATATAGTCTTTGTTGAAAGACTGTCACACGGTCGAACGAGGCATGTGACAGTTCATTATTCGTTTTAGCGTGCAATGTTAAGACACTGGATCTTCAAACTCTAGCTAAATAGAAACTTCAACAAAGTACTAAAAATATGTCAAGAGTACTACGTCGGTTTTCATAAAAGTACCTCGAACATTGATAAAAGAAAAATCATAGCGCAGTGCAGAATCGATTTTCGCAGCAATCGGCCATGCCTCGCGGAACACAGTCATCTGTCGGGACTTTAATTTAATTTCCGCGCAGGAAACGCTTAAGGACCAGGTGCTCGAGAGCTATCCGTGTCACCTAACACAATAAGAAAGGCCTCTCGCGCGACTGCTAACGAGAAGCAGCAGCACGTACGAGCGTGTATAGCCGAGGCTGTGCGGAGGGTAACGCGTCAAAATTCGGCAAAGAAATTTCACGGGGTTGCTTCTCGTTAGCGTGCGTCGACTCTTAGCCGGAGTTTATCAGATCGATGGGCCAAACGTGCCGGTGGCGTATTTGCCCGCGATGCATTCTCGGGCCTGGAGTTCGCGCGCGAAATTAGGGAAGTTAATTGAAACCGTTCCACCTCGCCGGCACGACGTTGCTTGGCGTCGTTTAATAATAAATCGCGAGTCGGCCGGAATTGCGCCTTGACGCAACGGCAACAATGGTAACGGGCCAATCAAGTGCACCGATCCCGAGTTACCTGATTATCGGTGAACGGTTCAGCGAATTCTCGACATCTTTCCGCATCGGTTTTTCGCCGATCCCGCCCACTCGCGCTTAACACGATCCCCGTGTGTCTCATTCTACTACTTGATCGATCTCTTTTTCTTGTTATTTCGATCGTTAGCATTGACTATGACTGTAGATTGAGGTGACCTTATTATTGTTCCACTTCATGAAAAAATGATCCCAACAAAAATATCCTGTAAACAGGAGCCAAGTTCCTATGGCCGTAAAAAGTTGTGTGATCAAACAAAATACGGCCAAGTTGATGACGTGCTGCGCGAAAATCGTTAACTGTCACAAGAAATCAAGAATCCTTATCTACAAAACCAAATAACTCCGATACTTCATCAGCCCATACCATAAATTTGCATGTCCCAGCTGAGGTGCCGACATTTTTTAACCCTAAACCCTAAACCGCACAATTTTAAACTGTTAATCTGGCCCTGAGAATTACCATTTGAATAGATTTTAGGGTTAAGAAGTGTCGGCAACTCAGCTGGGACATGCAAATTTATGGTATGGGCTGATGAAGTATCGGAGTTATTTGGTTTTGTAGATAAGGATTCTTGATTTCTTGTGACAGTTAACGATTTGAAAAATTGATTTACAGCTGCATTCGCTAATAATTCCCGTTTAAATATTCACTTGTAACTATTATTATGGGACAGTGGGAGTATAAAATGACGTATAAATAGTATAGATATACAAAATAGAAATAGTATAGATATTCTCATCTTTAACGGCAAATTTATTATTTAATTTATTATAGTTTAAAATTATAATCTTAAAATTAAAATATTGTAATAGGTTCTTTATATTTTTTCATTTATTTGTCGTGTAGCCAAGCGAAACTTTTTGCCCCGTCGCACAGTGGGCGAGAAACCGATCTTTTTGGACAAAAATCTGCCGACAACTCAGTTTTTCATCGATTCAATTGGAATTTTTTTTAAAATGTTCGTAAAGGACTATACTTTGATGACGTGCTGCGCGAAAATCGTTAACTGTCACAAGAAATCAAGAATCCTTATCTACAAAACCAAATAACTCCGATACTTCATCAGCCCATACCATAAATTTGCATGTCCCAGCTGAGGTGCCGACATTTTTTAACCCTTAACCCTAAACCGCACAATTTTAAACTGTTAATCTGGCCCTGAGAATTACCAATTGAATAGATTTTAGGGTTAAGAAGTGTCGGCAACTCAGCTGGGACATGCAAATTTATGGTATGGGCTGATGAAGTATCGGAGTTATTTGGTTTTGTAGATAAGGATTCTTGATTTCTTGTGACAGTTAACGATTTGAAAAATTGATTTACAGCTGCATTCGCTAATAATTCCCGTTTAAATATTCACTTGTAACTATTATTATGGGACAGTGGGAGTATAAAATGACGTATAAATAGTATAGATATACAAAATAGAAATAGTATAGATATTCTCATCTTTAACGGCAAATTTATTATTTAATTTATTATAGTTTAAAATTATAATCTTAAAATTAAAATATTGTAATAGGTTCTTTATATTTTTTCATTTATTTGTCGTGTAGCCAAGCGAAACTTTTTGCCCCGTCGCACAGTGGGCGAGAAACCGATCTTTTTGGACAAAAATCTGCCGACAACTCAGTTTTTCATCGATTCAATTGGAATTTTTTTTAAAATGTTCGTAAAGGACTATACTTTGATGACGTGCTGCGCGAAAATCGTTAACGGTCACAAGAAATCAAGAATCCTTATCTACAAAACCAAATAACTCCGATACTTCATCAGCCCATACCATAAATTTGCATGTCCCAGCTGAGGTGCCGACATTTTTTAACCCTAAACCCTAAACCGCACAATTTTAAACTGTTAATCTGGCCCTGAGAATTACCATTTGAATAGATTTTAGGGTTAAGAAGTGTCGGCAACTCAGCTGGGACATGCAAATTTATGGTATGGGCTGATGAAGTATCGGGGTTATTGGGTTTTGTAGATATGATTCTTGATTTCATGTGACAGTTAACGATTTTCGCGCAGCACGTCATCAAAGTGTAGTCCTTTACGAACATTTAAAAAAAAAATTCCAATTGAATCGATGAAAAACTGAGTTGTAGGCAGATTTTTGTCCAATAAGATCGGTTTCTCGCCCACTGTGCGACGCTTGGATCCGTTTGTCCCCCGCCGCTGTAGACGATACTCGGTGCAGTTTCTTTTGTTTACGTTAGAGCGATTGTTTTTTTTCATCGGTATTTGTGGCGACTTCGAAGCTAATAAAACGTATACTTATGTATGTTATGCTGCTATGTTCTATCTACGTACCTATTTCGTAATGTTTTTTTTCAATACAACCCCTTTAAGGTGTAAAATTTCAAACTTTGATAATTATTCCTTTAAGTGTTTGTTATGGTGGACCTATGTACCAAATTTCAAGCTTGTAGTTCAATGAGAAGTACCCTAAAGGTTTTGATGATCTGTTAGTCAGTCAGTCAGTGACAAATTTAGCGATTTTTGAGGTCCTATATCTCGGAACCTACTGATGTTGGAAAATTAAAGTTTTGTCAATATTGCGACATGATAGCATTTAACAAGTGTACAAAATTACATCTCTCCATCTGTCTCCAGTGCCAAGTTATAAGCCTCTAAAAAACGGCTAAGTTGTTTCGTGTAAAAAATATATCGTTCACCTAGATATATCCAAAATTTTAAATCAATCGGACATCGGGAAGACGTGGCACATCGAATGCGAAGTTTTGAAATAGAAATATTTGCACGCTAAACGTGAAGGAGCAGTAAAGAATTATATACTCTCTATAAATTGAAAATTGATACGCGAGGGATGATCGTTCCGGAAACGGTAGCAACAAATTCAAATCCCCATGAGGGGAGAACAGATATTCTAATTGGGACGTGAAATGACCAAGCGAGATTAATTTCATCGAGCCGAGTGAATGGGCCGGGTGGAGAAGCGTCGATAAGTTCGAGTGGGAATCGGATTGACGAGAACGCTCGTCGAGAAACAGCCGATCTTAATTAAAGTGTAAAAAAAGCCGGTCGGTTGTCGTTCGGTTTCCGCCGCGACGACAAATATTTTCGCTGACGAGGTAGTTGCGGATAATGCCGAGCTCGGGTGGAGATCGCGGGGCGGGAGCCAAAAGCTCGGCCATTCTCTTAACTATTATTGACACTGCGAGAAACGTCGATACAAATCCCTAAAACATTTCCACGGGGCCGCGGGGGAAACAGGGAGCAGCTTCGGTAATTTCAGCCGCGACTGCATCAATTTCGCATCGGCGTTGTACAAATACTTACTTTGGAGACTTATCGTCGTTCTAATTAACGCGGCGGCAACCGGCACGGCGCGGCGCCCCCTCGGAAACATGTTCCCGCGTCGTTGAAGATCTGGGAATGAAGTTCTAGTAATTAACAGCTTAGAGCTTCGCGTTCGAGTAGTTTAAATTGAGAACTAATTTCGCCGAACTGTGGCTAAAATTGTATATATTCGGCGAACCAATTTGCGGGCAAATATGAAACGCCGGTAGGTAAATCGTCGGGGATAAAAATTGCACGGAAATAATTAACGCGGCACACGGTGATGATAATGACCAATCTCGCGGCCGTACGCGCATTTTTGCATCTGAATTAATTCTGGCTTTTAATATGTGTGTACTTTGTCAGTGAATTAATTTTATGCATGTTGTTTGAGGTCGTAATTATTCATATTTGGGGATCTACGAACCTTTGCTTCATTTTGTTGATGTTACGCGCGGGAAAACATTATTTAATCAAATTTTAAATCTGGAATACTGATAGGAAAATAATATTGTTACACGGCAGCGAGCGCGTTGATGAACACAGTACATTTCACGCTTATTTTGTATAAATTATATTAGAATGCAGCGTGACGTGATATAATTATAGGAGAGGTCCATAGTGAAATTAGCACGGCAGTCAAAGTATCAAATAAATATAAATCTCTCGGTTCCATACTCAACATCGACCCTATGACGCTAAAATAACGAGTAAGACGAATATTTTTTTTCTGTTCACGAAATTTGCGATATCGAGAGATTGATTAGAACTAAATAAAATAGCAGATAACCAATTGCAGGGGTTAATCAACGGCTCATTCATAGACGATAGGTTCGGGGAACGACTGGCCAACGCCGAAATTACTTTCATCAATAAAAACATTTTCCCGGGCGGATAATATTTGCGCGGAACTAATAAACGCGAGGAACGGGGACGAGTCTCGGGTGAAATCAGATTGCGGCGCTGGCTGCGATGTAAACCGCGACGTACACACGCGCCGCTCCGCTTCCATCGACTATACTATACAGTACTATACACTATACTCCCCGCACCATCCTCATGTCCGGTGTACCTAATACTTTAACCCAGTTCTGACCCCTGGATCCAGACCAGCCACGGTTCATCGTTGCTCGAATGCTGCTAATACTAGTAACTCGGTTTAATCCCGTCGGTTCGCGAACCACTGGCTGCCAGCCTACGGGTCGGAGCATTCATCCACGTTCTGCCAAAAAATCTCTGTAACAAATCGTGTAATCTGTCATTAATTTCTGTCAAATAATCACTGTAACAGGGGGTCAACAGTCGTACGTCCCTCGTGTCACATAGTTTTCACTATCTTGTTACGTATGCAGACGCTACCGTTGGTGACTGTTGACTCTTCCGGAGATATGTGTCGAAACAGAGGGCCTACTTAAGAATAAAGGGCTCACTCAAAATCGGATCATAGTGGGGCTCTTGCAAGCGATGCAGCTAGTTATGTCATTTCTAAGAATTCAGTTCTAAGCGGAAGTGGCATGTGGCCCCCACCATCGCTTAGGCCCGATTTTGAGTACTATACAGGGTGAGTCCGAAGAAACAGAACACCTAAATATGTCCGTTACTTTTCGTTGTACAAAAAAACTTCTTAGGACAAAGTTACACTGTTTGAAGGGCCACATGTAACGGTGCAAGGGAAAACATTTTCAAGGTCATTTTTTTATGAGATTTCTAGGTCATTGATATTTTTTGAAATGGAATGAGGTATTTTTTCATACATCAATCGATGCAACTGGACATTCGTTATAAAAAAGTACTAACCTATGTATGTCGAAAAGTTAGTAGTTCAGGAGATATTTCAATTTAAATAACTCTAAAACACCATTACTGTCGTACTAAGACGTTACACAAGTACGTAAACGCTAACATCAATTTCAATGTAAATTTTTCAATTTCAACTTCAATTTCAATATCAACTTTTCAACTTCAATTTTTGAACTTCAATTTTTCAACTTCAATTTCTATTCTTCCATTTCAACTTCGATTTCTACTCTTCCATTTCAACTTCAATTTTTCAATTTCATTTCATTAATATCAACTATAATTTCAATATCAGCCCTTCCACTTCAATTTCAATATCAATTCTTCAACTTACTTTTCAATTTCAATTTTAACTTTCTCATTTCAACCCCAATTTCTACTCTTCAATTTTTCGATTTCATTTTGTTAATTTCAACTCTTCCAGTTCAACTTCAATTTTTCAATTTCATTTTGTTAATTTCAACGCCAATTTTTCAATTTCAACTTCAATTTCAATATCAACTCTTCAACTTCATTTTCAATTTCAATTTTAACTCTCCCATTTCAACTTCAATTTCAATATCAACTCTTCAACTTCATTTTCAGTAATAACCTATGTATGTCGAAAAGTTAGTAGTTCAGGAGATATTTCAATTTAAATAACTCTAAAACACCATTACTGTCGTACTAAGACGTTACACAAGTACGTAAACGCTAACATCAATTTCAATGTAAATTTTTCAATTTCAACTTCAATTTCAATATCAACTTTTCAACTTCAATTTTTGAACTTCAATTTCAACTTCAATTTCTATTCTTCAATTTCAACTTCGATTTCTACTCTTCCATTTCAACTTCAATTTTTCAATTTCATTTCATTAATATCAACTATAATTTCAATATCAGCCCTTCCACTTCAATTTCAATATCAATTCTTCAACTTACTTTTCAATTTCAATTTTAACTTTCTCATTTCAACCCCAATTTCTACTCTTCAATTTTTCGATTTCATTTCATTAATTTCAACTCTTCAATTTCAACTTTAATTTCATTTTGTTAATTTCAACTCTTCAATTTCAACGCCAATTTTTCAATTTTAACTTCAATTTCAATATCAACTCTTCAACTTCATTTTCAACTTCAATTTTTCAACTTCAATTTCTATTCTTCCATTTCAACTTCAATTTCTATTCTTCCATTTCAACTTCAATTTCTACTCTTCCATTTCAACTTCAATTTCAATATCAACTCTTCAACTTCATTTTCAATTTCAATTTTAACTCTTCCATTTCAACTTCAATTTCTACTCTTCCATTTCAACTTCAATCTTTCAATTTCACTTTGTTAATTTCGACGTCAATTTTTCAATTTCAATTCGTTAATTTCAAATCTTCAATTTCACTTTCAACGTCAATTTTTCAATTTCATCAAAGTATAGTCCTTCACGAACATTTTTAAAAAAATTCCAATTGAATCGATGAAAAACTGAGTTGTCGGCAGATTTTTGTCCAAAAAGATCGGTTTCTCGCCCACTGTGCGGTGGTGAGATAGACATCGGCTAGTCCACTCCTAGGTTCCACACGAGGCGACCCAGTGGTGAAATAGACATTGGCTAGTCCTACGTGTACCCTTCCTACCTAGACCCAAAAATCTCTAAATCCAAAATCCCCTCGGTTAGCGCATCGCTGTCTGAACCGCGGCTCGTAACAATCTTCTTCGAAATGCACCGGTCTCGAGTCGGCGAAAGTTATCGAGCGTGCAGATAGGGGCTCCCCGGTGATGTAATATTATTAATTCGTCGGTGGAGTATAGTTGTAATTATAGCCACGTGGATTTATCGCCAGGGACGGGCCGAGACTGGCGCGCGCGGGCATGCGAGATAGAATGTAATTTCGAAATGGAACACTAATTCTGGAATGGAATGTTACGTGTGGAATGAGACTGTCCCCTTCCGTCCACCCTCGTGGCGGCAATTATAAATGGATTCTTCAGGTGTTCTCGGCTCGTTTTTTTCGCCCTCGCGATTATTTATTATTTCCGCGGGACCGGTGGGAGTTCGTGTGCTCCTCCGATGGTTAATCGCGTGGAACTAATCACCGGAAATGGTCTTCGAAAGAATACTCTTGTTTACGGCGGTGCTGTATGTGCTTCGTTTGCGGGCAACCCTTCGGAAACACCGTTTTAATCGCCCTTAAGGACAAAGGACACGCGTACGTTGGAATCTAATAAATGAGATCTTCCGGGGATTGTACGTCGGTTCGAGTGCCGATGAGGGCCTTTCTCTTTGATGTGACACTAAGCGATCGCCGGGGACTGCACGTTACACGCCGATTAACGTTCGCGATGCACGTGCGAATCGGTAAAGGGTCCCCAGAGCTAATTGAGAGGTCCCGGCGCCCGCAGCAGAGAGAGCGACTAATCTGCGTTTATGAAACTTTTCCATCTATTTGTATCCTCTTCCAGTTGTTTGTAGGTATCTTTAATCCTCTTCGAAGACCAAAGAGAATCCGACACTGGAACTACGGGAACCGTCGAAATGGCGAGTTCCGAATTTTTGTATTCACGATTATTGGGATTCTTTGGACACGCATAAAATCTGCAATCCATTGACGCGTCCAACGTAAATCGAGAAAATAAATAATGGAAAAGGTTACAATTAGAGCAGAGTTGGGCAAAAATTTAATCAACGATTGATGACTAAATTTAAATTCAATCGTTAATCGTAATTAACAATTAATCTCCTAGTTTAGTCGTTAATTGCGGTTAACGAATAAATACTTATTAATCGTTAATTGCGGTTAACGATTACATTTCTATTTTAGTCGTTAATTGCTATTAACGATTACATTGCTTTCAATTGTAATCGTCAATCGGATAATTGATTAATGATTAACTGCTGAAATTTCGAAATGAAATACGGAATCAAAACTGTATGAATACTGAAAACAATTTAAACTGAATTTAGGTGTATTATCATTTGGTCTATATACAAGGTGTACCGAATTTAAATGGCAAAACTTCAGGAGCGTGTAGGGGATCGAAAAATTAAGACAAAAATCTTTTAGAGATTTGCTCGTCTTTGCTTGGTTTTGGAGAAAATCGCAAAAATTCAATATCTCGTCAGTTGCTCTCTTGACTTGTTGTTAACTTTTGTGTATTCGGTGCCAATCAATTCAAGAGCGCGATTAAGAGACCGAATCATAGATGCAGTGCACCAAATATCACCAGAACAATGTTTAGCTGCAATTTATCAAGTCAGTGCTAGATGTAATGCTTGCATTGCTGCAAGAGGGCAACATTTTGAACAATATCTACATTAAATAGATGATAACGTAAATAAAATGTAAATAAATAAGTACAAAAATGATAACTTGTTTTGTTTCTTTTCCTGCGATTTTCTCCAAAACGAAGCAAAAACGAGCAAATCTCTAAAAGACTTTTTATCTTAATTTTCGGTTCTCTACACGCTCCTGAAGTTTTGCCATTTAAATTATGGACACCCTGTATAATACAAACTCTGTTTACGTGCTTTTATGTTTTTTTTCGATGATTTCTTTTTTTAATCCTTGATTGACGATTAACTTCATCAATCGATTGATCCAATCGTCGATTTAGCGATGATTTCTTCTTTTAATCAACGATTGACGATTAACTTCATCAATCGATTGAATTAATCGTCGATTTTTCGGTGATTTCTTTTATTAATCGTACACATTAATCAATCAATCATGATTAAAATTTTAATCGATTAATGCCCAACTCTGAATTAAAGCATGCTTCTGTTTTTAACCGAACGACTTGATGTCACAACCCAATATCCGAACATTGACACTAGAACAACGAATTTTCCAAAACGTGCCCCGAATAAAAGTTACGCACCCCGACCTAGGGCAGACCCTGAGTTCCATTAAATTCCTGTCCGGTGAGCTGATGAAGCGTTCAGTTCCGCGGGAACTTATTAGCGAGCAGAACACGTTGCGGCAAGAACTTCCCCGGACGGCTTAATGAAGTGTCAAAACTGAATCCTTCAGGAATTATCCTAACGATCGAGTGTCTCCGCGTCGGACTGAACGCCTCGAGGGTAATTCGAATTCCGTAAGTGGTTTGCCGGCCGATTTTTTGATCGTCCCGGCCCGGAGGCACGTTCGCGTTCTCTGCCGCCGCGTTCTCGGTCTTAACTCATCTTCCCTGTTCCCAGCATCGAAGCTGAGCTCTGACTGTCACTCGAATGGCTCCCAAGGGAGAGATCGTTGCCACCTCATTCAAGCCGGTGTGCTACCCGAGATCTTCCTATTTACATACGCCATCTTTTCAGCCCCCTTTCTGCGTTCCCCTCGCTCTCTACCGTTCCCTCAACTATCGAGATATTCCTCCTGAGCGACGTCATCGAGAGCCCATTATGTTTGCTGATTTGGTTCACTGATAAGGGAATGGAGACTTCGTCGGCGACAGAGGGGGTGGGAATGACGACGCAGGGGTTCATTGCACGGCCGATGTAACGAGCTCGATACGAACGCCTCTCCTATTCATAAATATTACGATCTGAGTGTTTCTTGAATCCATTCTCAAACCCAAAGATTTTTTTTTTATTGAAAGCTTAATTGGAACTCCCCATAGGGGGTTATAAAGCTATACATTAGTAATATACATCTTACAGTTAAACATTAGTAATGTAGGTACAGTAGAACACATTAGGTATATAACACATTAAGTACATAACTTTAAATCTTTAAATTACATTGCTTGAAAAAATTGAAAAGAAGATAACATGCCTGAATATTCGGTTCATAAAGTAACGATCTGATATTTGAAGGTAGAAACAAATTGAGCTTTCTTAATTTTTTCGTGAGATCAACTCTTTGTGATTCCAACAAGGTACATTGTCAAATGATATGGTTAAGATCTTGAACCTCATTGCCGCAGTTACATTTGGAATCATCTATTATATGTAGTCGTGAAAGAGATGCTGCAAGATGATAATGATCTGCTCTACAACGATTGAATGTTACAATAAATTCTCGTGATAAACCTCTACCCGAGAACCATGGTGCAACTCTATCTCTAATATAATACTGAAAGTATTCCTTGCCCTTAAACTGACCCTGCTGCATTGTGAAATCACTAGTACTTTGTCTACATTTGTGTTTAAAAGATTCCCGTAAATCAGAGAAGGGAATGACAATACGCTTATTACATAGCTTGTTCTAATGTTGCCGACTTGGCTAAGGCGTCGGCCTCATCATTTCCAACAATGCACAGTGGGGTATTTGCCCAATTTCAGCGGCCACAGATAGTTCAAAATTCGCTCAATATTGAAACTGCTGTAACTTTGCTAAAATTTATCCAAATTTGATGAAAAAACAACCATTTTAAAGCTTGAGATTTCTACTTTTTGTACTGTATGCCGTTTTCTCTGAAACGGATGTTTTAAATGCAAAATTTGTCCATAAAGAGGAGCGTATCAGATTGTAAAGTTTGTAGCTACTTTTCAATCAAGTACTGCCGGTTATTAATCAATATTTTAACGTTAATCGTCTATTTTATGTACACTATCAAAAAGTGTAATCATTTACAATTAAAATATCTTTTTAAAATAGTTATTACAAAGAATAATCTCCGTTATTTATAATAGTATGGAAAAATGTTATGAACAAAATTTGCACGGTTCAGAGGGGGACATGTTGTGGCACAAACATTTTCTGCATGGATGGAGGCATAGAGGAGATTTCAAGGTCACCTTGATTTTTTTAAACAGAATGTCCTTTTTTAACTTCCCGATTCATAGGGAAGTTACTGTAATTACCACGAAAATCGAAAATCGATTTTTTAGCAGATCTACACGTTTCATGGTCATTGGAGTCATTTTAGACTATTTTTATCATAATGTTTGTATGTGTGTGTGTGTGTGTGTGTGCGTATGTCCGTTTGTATGGTATCAAATTTTTCGTTAACGTTTTCAGAAAAAGTAACAACGCGATCAGGATGATGAATGATGCAATCGATGTGCCCCGTCATAACTTAGAGCTGATTAGATTTTGGTCCATATTGGTCAAGTAGTTTTTTAGATTTTTAGTTTTTTTTTCGAAAAGAGTTGATTCTACAATGCAATTTACAAGGGAGGACGAAAATTTTTCACCAAAGAACCAAACGCAATTACATAAAAAAAATTTTTTCTTAATTTATTTCTTTTTAGATTTAAAAAAAAATTTTTTTTAGATTTAAAAAAAATTTTTTTTTTAACTGATGCTAATGTTACCGCTTGGAATAATCGAAAGTTATTCCAATGCAACAGTGAATTTATCATCTCTACTCCCAAGAATACATTTTGGGAGAATATCGATGAAAGTACAAAAAAAACGATGTTAGCGATGTTGGCGAAGGAGTAACAAATCGGGAAGTTCTTTGTGTGACTCTTGGAAAGTCACACACCAAATAAAAAACATTAATATCAGTAGGCCCTACTAGCCATGCGTATCACTAACCCTCTCGCAAGAGCATTCCTACCAGCGAGCTCGCGAAGCGAGCGAGCAAAAACAACCCTACTCGCGAGCGAGCGAAGCGAGCGAGCAACAATAACCCTCTAGTTTTATACCATAGATCGATAGAGTATCAAATTTTAAGTATAAAAGTGTTGTATGTTCGTATGTTCTAAACCTAATAGTTAACGAGATATTATCAAAAGAAGAAATAAAATTATTTCGATAATATCTCGTTAACTATTAGATTTAAGACATATGGAGATCAATACATTTTTACTCAGAATTCGATAGTCTATCGATTCATGATACAAAAAGTTGGTCTTTGGATTTAAAAAAATCGAGGTCACCTTGAAATCTCCTCTATGCCTCCACCCACGCAGAAAATGTTTATGCCACAACATGTCCCCCTCTGTACCGTGCAAATTTTGTTCATAACATTTTTTCATATTATTACAAATAACGACAATATTCAATGTGGACATAGTTATTGCCCCAGCCTGTGTATTATGTAAATTTCATGCGTATACTATTTTCTTATTTTAGTGTATATTGTGTGTTTATTATTATTATTTAGTATTTACTTAAGTAAATACGAAAATATAGCGAATGCGAACATGCAGGATGTGAGAAATGCTGTGATTTTCGCTCCCGCGCGATGGCCATTTTTCCGTAAATCAACTATAAAACACGGAGTCAGTCGTAGTCAGATCCAATTTTTCTTGCATCTTAATCAGAAAACTTCAAAGAATACGATGGCATAGAAATGAACACCGGGACGTACCCGGAAGCATAACGAAATCATTACCAAAGTCTTAGAATCATCAAGAAAGTGACTCATCGTTGGTTATCTTTAAATATTAATAATTACAAACATGTATATGGTACAAAAGTGAATTTCTCTTAAAAGTATACCCTATACTTAGCTAAAAAAACTTCTATAAAACAAAAATCGAGTAGTGTATGTAAATAAGGTAAGAATTGCTAATAGGTGAATTCGTTGAGAGATGAAAGCGGGTTAACGGAACTTCAACTTCCGACAAATTTCAGTGCTTAATGGATACATGAATGGGAAAACGAATGATGGGAGATTGTTCCTCAGACATTCAACTAACTCAAGCCACAAAAATTTTACAATCTATGTAAAATTTTTAAAATTGAATTTTGACCGCTGAAATCGGGCAAATACCCCACTGTGCAATGCCTGAATGAGACAGAATCCAAACAAATTCTATACCGCTGTTGTTCGATGTGGTTTTCTTGAACTTAACCCCAAAAAAGATTCGATGCTTAATTCTTGATGTCAGAATTGCTGTCAAAATTAATCTTTGTGTAAAATAAGGATGTGGACGCCCTCAAATAATGAAATTCTCTTTACACTTCTTCTAGTATAAGGCGTACCGTGAAAAATAGTAGATATGCTGGGCATGTATTCCCCAGAGGCTGCAATGGAGTATTCAAATTTTATTGCCGATCGATTTACGGAGACTCCCCTTCATTGTTTTTCTTTTTTACGTTTAGAAACGACTCCGAGGGTGTTCGTAAACGTTTACGGTAGTTTTTACGTAAGAATGCCGGGACCTTTGCCGAAAGTTTCTTCGTTCGCGGAATTCGGAATTCTTGAACTGGACGAGGAGGGCATTCTGGTAGTTCCGAAGTTACGGCTTCAAAGTTTCTGACAAATGGACGAACCTAGGGGAGGAATTTTTTTCCATTTAGTGACGCGTGTGTACGGGGGAATATGAAACATTTTTAACCCCGCTTGAAAAAGGAAGTTCGCCAAATTTATCGGAAGAATCTTAATTATAGTTAGTTCATGTGAAGCTCAAATTAAATGTGACATCGATCTTAGCTATCGAAAATCCGTTTTTCTTTTATTACCAAAGCGTGTAATTTTTATTCGTCAGAATTAGGCTGAAGAGAGGTGCCGTGATTCCGATCTCCCTTTCCGGTAATAAGCCCTCATGAAGAAGAAAAGAATGAAATTTAATGGAGTGTCGGCGCGAAAGCGATCATGATGGATGCTGCGCACACACACCGGTAGACTTTATTAAAGTTCGACTGAGCAACAAAGATGAACACGTAACGCTTCGGCGTTGCAGTTTTAATATTTCGTCCGAAGTTGCACTGAATCAATTACATCGATCGTAATTGCAACCGAAGGAGAGCATGCAACTAATTGCAACAGCTTCGATGTAAAATTTAACCCTTTGAACTCTCAAACCGAGCAGTTTCCGTCGAGCCAGAAATTTCATCTGACCTGGAACATTTTATAAAATTTCATTAATTCATTAAACGCAAACTGGGTGATATGAAAATCGATTCGATAGATCACATGGTGACTTTTATTCATTTAACCCTTTGCACTCGGTTGTCGCCTCTGAGGCGCCACTAAAAATTGCTGTACCATTATTCAAAGTATTGTTTACATTATTAAATATATCGGTATCTAATCAATAGACTGCGGATGTTTATGCAAATGCATATTTTTATCGAAAATAGATAAAAAACTGGGACCTAAACAGAAATTTGTTTTGTCATTAGAGGATTTTAAAAATATAATTTTTATTTTGCATATTTTGCATATTGCATATGTTTTTCATAAGTGCATATTTCTTGCAGAAATGTTGCATAAATGCATAAATTTTGTATAAATATTATTCAGAGCCATTTCCATATGTTACCTGAGACTATGAAGAAATTGGAAACAATAGGATTACCTCTAACGGAATCTATAGATTTGGTAACTACAGTTATAGAACATTTAAAAATTATACCCGGTGATTACGGAGAAAAGGTTACACATCTGTATTAATACGAAATGTACATTTTAACACGTTGAACACGTTGAAGGATCACGAGAGGTTCTGGTACATCATTGGGGTAAATTTAAATATGCCCCTATAACATCATGTAATGTAAAACGCTCTTTTTCAGCGAATAAATTAATTTTAACAGACAAGAGGCATCAATTTATAATCGACACTATAGAAGAAAATATTGTTGTATATTGTAATTTAAATTATAATAAATAAAACAATAAAATAATTACTATTTTACAGATCCGTACGTGCATTCCCTATACATACATTTAGCATATACCTTGCATACATCTTGCATATATTTTGCATATTTCAACATATTATAAATGCATAAAGATCCGCAGTCTACTAATCAATCACTAAACATTCAGGCAATGTATGAGATAAAATTTCAAAAATCATAGGGAATGGAAATATGTATTCTAGATCGGAAGAAATGTTTAATTTCCAGTTAAAATAGCTCCGAGTGCAAATTAAAGATTAGAACAAAAATGGGGGAATTATTATCTTAGTTCCTTTCCTTTAAGAGGCCAATGGCGTGCGCGTCCCAGAGTCGCCATTGGAGCGCACCGAATTCGAAATTCGCGTGGAGCGTGCCAGTTGAATTTACATTTAATTTTTCCGTGTTCAATTATTTCCGATGCCGGCGACGAAGCGGCGTTTGTAACGAGACATTAATTAGTCCCATTGTCCTTGATCGTGCGAGCGTTTGTCGTGTCCCACGGCAAGCAAAATGGCGCCGCGCCGCGTGATCCGCGCGGGAGACACAGACAGGGGGCCCGGCCGCGAACAATGTTCTCCGCGTAAATCAAAAGGAACTTCGCGGGCCTTCGCCGCACAGAACACTGGTTAATGGCGTCGGGAAAGTTCCATTCGTTGGAATATCGAGTTTCACCTCGAATCAATCGACTTTGTTCGACTTGGCCGACACCAGACGAATCCGTCCCAGGAATAACTGACTCGCCGCGAAAGTTAACGACTTTCTTCAAGACCGAATTTCCCGATAACGAAGTTTCCGCCCTACCCCCCGAGCCCACCCCTACCAGCCGTCGAGCCACCGGAAGCGACTTTTCTGCACCCCACTCGAGAGTTACCTTTCCTTCTTAGCCCGCATCTCCGCCCTCAACTTTCCTTTCTTCTCAATCATATTTGCTTCCGCGGTGGGTTCTCGATAAATCGGCGGATCCTCGATAAGCAGGGGGCTGGGGAACCAGGACAGGCATAACGGAGACCGTAAATACACAGTGGCTCGCAAAACTAACACACTACCGCGTATATTAGGTCGTCCAGACAATTCTGCGCATTGTTCATAGAAAGCTCTGGCCTCGAAAATGCCTCGGAAATCAATCAAATCATCCAGCTGGGTTTTCCGCAAACTTGATGTGGAATGTATTTTGTTTCCACAGCAAAAATGTCAAAAATGATCACTGACCTCCTATTTTTGCCAGCCACTGTACCTCGCAACGCCCAGAAAAACTGCGAACAGGGCTCGGTTATGCGAAACTGGGACGGAGTTCTTGTTCCTCGTTCGAACTTTTCGGAGTCCTGTGAAGTCTGATTGTTTATCGAGCATCCAGAGCAATGAATTTACCATCCTAGCTTCCCTCCTCCTCCGATAGGAGATATTCGACCATATTGAATTTCTGACGCAGCCTGTCGACCCACTGTTTTTAAGAACACCGAATATCGTACACTCGACAAGTTACTAGCAGAATTTCGCGGAGCTTGTGACTTTACCGGAACTTTTTTCGAGAAGGTACCGGCGCTGGAAGCATAGTGTACTCTCGAAGCTTGTTTATCTACTCCTCGTTGCTTAGAGAATCGAAGTTTGCCGAGAGCTTGTCTATAAAAATGCGGACGCCTTCGGAAACCGTCAACACAAAAATGGACCCACAGTTGCTCGACAAACAAAGTTTCATATGAACAAATTTTAGTCTACATTTTCAACTTACTTTTTGCATATAGTATCGCTCCTTGTCGATTGTATCACCAATTAACGATCACCTTGTATATAAATAATCCGCTTGCAATTAATGAGAACCAGTGAAGTATCCGTAAAATGATGTACGAAATAATATTCTTCGTGAAACTCGTTTCCCCGAGGTATCGCGTCTGATTCGATGAAATTATAATTTTTCGCCGGTAACAGGATCCGAATCTCGTGTCCGCAATTTTCTGGAGGAATACGGCTGATTGCCAGTCACGAGGCGTAGGTAGTTTCATTTTTAAACCGGGGATTGCGCGTCGAATGCAATTAGTCCTGTTTCGTTCACGCGAGCCCCGTTTGTCAGCATCAAAGAGTAATTTTACTTAATATCTGGAAACACTGCATGGGATTAGCCTAGCAACAGCTTGCATACTTCAAGGATATAATCCCCCGCGGAGAAAGGCCGGAAATTAGATAGGAAATGAGGTAGACTGCTGAAACCGAGAACACTCGTACTCCTCTTTACACTTCCGAAAGAGTCCTACAAGCGGAGTGCACTCCGAGCAAAATTGAAAAGAAACGGCGCTGAACGTTGATTATCATCGTCGCTCGCGAATGCCAAATTATGCTTTAATTTCGTCTCGTTACCGCCCCTCTAACCCCTTCCTCTCCGTCGACGTCGTTTCTTCAGTGAAAAGCCTGTCCGACCAACTTATCGCTCGCTAATTAATTAAAATCTTCAAGATCACGGCTGTAATCCTTCGCGGAATGTCGAAATGTTCATTAAATCTACCCAGCCATCGGGTATTTTCTCTAAAGGTCCAAGTATTCGTCGCTTGAATTTCGGATCGTTGATCGATTCGGATCTTAACCCTCTTGACGTGTTAAGATGTATAAATAAAGTGTATAAATGTATAAATAAAGCAGTCCGTGAACTTAAACATCGTCGATGATACAATTATAAAAATGACCCGCTGTCCGAGTGTTAAAATAGCGAAAATAGAATCATAGGTGTTGCAATGAAATAGCTGAACAGTGAAGAAAATTCAGAAATCAGATTTTCGAAGGACTTGCCAGAAGTTCGAAGCTACGAAACATTGAAATGCCACGTGGTAAATAGCGTCGGCGAAGTACCTACAGAATTGGCCTGTCATTTATGCTTCAACTTCAACGCGAGACTAGAAAGGCTACCCATGTTTTCTCAGAGGCTGCTATAGGTACAATCCATCTGCCGAAGTCGCTTCTGGAAACGTTTTCTTTAGAAATCCAGTTTCCTCGTGGGGATGAAGACAGTATAAAGCAAGAGCTAGTAGCGAAGCGTCTAAAACATCGTGAGATATGAAGGCACGTGTTGAATAACACTCGGAAAGATTTTATCGTTGCACTGTATGTGAACTTTCTCCAAACAGCGGGACCGTCGTATCCAATAGGCGTTCCGAGCAAAAATTGTTAACTGCTAGACAAACTTTTGTGAAAGTTGGTTCTCCAGTGGAAAGGTAGCTAGATCAATTTTCTGTTTAAAATAGGGTAATTTTTCGGGAGAGATGCACCACATTTTGTTTTCTGCTTATGAAAATGTTATTAAAAAGAATTGACAGTGTAGACAGGCACAGTTGAATTGTTTATTTAAATCTTTTTAATAAAATATAACGTTAAATAAGTAAAACTTTTATATTAATATATTAATATCATCAGAGATTTGAGGCTTTCACGGCCCGGCATCATACAGTTATTTCTGTTGAGGTTTTCGGGTGTAAGCCGTGTCCTAAAGGAAGAGATTTCCCAACGATTTTGGGCGGCCGAACAATTAAAAGTCTACTTTGATTGGTGCTCACTGAACCAGAACATGAGCAACCTCCACTATATAAGTGGAGCACAAATCAGGCACACACCAGTATCAGTGTGTCTTCCGACCCCCTGATGAAGCTAGCTGCAATGCTTGCGAAACGTTGGGAAATCTCTTCCTTTAGGACACGGCTTACACCCGAAAACCTCAACAGAAATAACTGTATTAATATAATGTTTAAAAAAGGGATAGACGCACTCCTTTATTTATAGCCTCTCCTCATAAATTCCTCCACATAAATTAGTATACATTGTACATGTTTCATGGAGCCATTAGAGGCATTCGGCACAACAAATCCAATCTTCTCTAGATGTGGTTGAATAATAATCTTCCAAACATTCGATACAATGATTATCAGAATCTTCTGGATTGTTTATGATCTCAGTTTTAATTTATCGCTTCGTAATTCATTGATAATAACTTCTGACTGAATTCGAATTACTTCCCGATTTTGGTTCCATCTGAAAGAGCGTTCTTTTAATTCGAAGAAGAATCGTGATGAGCGCTCTAAGAGTTTCCAGTCCTGTGCAACAATTTCAAGAAATATGACGTGCGAGAAGCATCATCTGCGTCACTTGCATTCCAGCTAAGGAAATCCGCTGTTGAAGCTACTGAAATGGTATGTGCGACACTGGAAGAGACCGCTGTATCTTACAGAACATGCAAAAAGTGGTTCCAAAGATTTAAAGCCGGAAATTTTATTTGGAAGACGGTCGTTCAGGTGCACCGAGAAAGTTTGATGATGAGTTAGAGGAATTGCTCAACGAAAATCCGACTCAGACGCAAGAAGAATTGACAAAAAGATTGGGAGTCGCACCAGACAAGATTTTATTAGATTTTATGTAAGAAAATCTTGAATTTGAAAAAAGGGGAAGAACTTATTTGCACATCCAATGAATAGAGAATTGAAACGGTTCGGAATCGTCTTGCAGTTCTCGTGAAAAATGACTGTAGGTTTCTGAACAACGAAACTGTCAAATCTGCAAGTGTAATGGTGCAGTTCTGTTAGAGTGGAATACAATCCAGAGGTGTGGAACGATTTTGAATTCGCAAGGGACAGCACAGATTTGCACGAATATTGTACTGGGTCGTCAAGCTATTGAAATTCAGGAGACGGTAACGTAACTACTTAGCAAATTAGTGCCTTTGATGTCGTCACAACACCTCGCGTGTTAAGTCCGCTCCATCCCACTCTATTCTTTCCATCGTACACGGTACAATTAGCTTTATGCACCCTGGCTCCCGCCACGCTAATCCAAAAGCGCGACAGCGACACGAATCCTGGTGAAATCTCGCAGGAGGCCACATTAACCCTCAGACGATAGTGTCTACGTCTACTTTGTCCCAGGCTTTCAGGACTCCCAGCCAACTTCTCAACGCACGGCGGTTAATTAAAGATGCCTGCTGTTTGTCAGCCGATGTTCATTTTGTTTTTCATTTTTCCCTCTGAGGAACGGTCTATCAATACAATTCATTCTCAATCGCGTTTTTCTTAAAGAAGCCCTCCGACTACAGTAAATTTTCTACAGACGCGAAGGCTTCGGGGGGATTTCTTCGCATCTATCGCATTTGGTACTATTTTTTGAGCTTCAAAGGCCGAGCCGAACGTAGAGAAGGACAGCGCGTGTAAAGAGAGACCACGGCAACTGTCCGCGCCTCTTTCTTTCTGATGCGCTGTCCTTCCTTGCGTTCGAAACTGTCATCATCGATTAAACCACTAAATACAGTTGAAATTATATCGTGTTTGGTATCATTTTGCATTAGAAAAATGCCAGGAATATATTGTTGAAAGTTCCATAAAAAAATAATGAAAAATAAAGAAGATTAAATATTCGTGTTACATTATGATGACGCACGGGCGTGTGAACTGTGCCGACGACTGCGACTCTCCGCGTCGCGTTAGTAGTGGTTCACACCGATATACCGAGCCGAGATCAGATTACTAAGTTGGGGGGGATATTTTTTTCATATCTATAGATCACTTACTGTAATACGTAAGGACGATATGCAATCAGAGGATGTTTCTAAACCAAGTCTGAAATTAAAAGAAAACGTCGAATAGATAAGCGCCTGGACATGCGAAGAAACAGTGTGTCAGTTAATTTTTAATTAGGGTAGGTTCTCGAACGTTATTTTACCGGTCAGACGACGTCATCTTTATTATACAATCTATATTTCGTGCTTTCTTTCTTTCGTATACAGTAGGATTATAGTATGTACATACATACAGTAAATTTTCTATATACGCGAAGGCGTCGGGGGGATTTCTTCGGCATCTATCGCATATGGGTACCTATTTCTTAAGCTTCATAGGCCGAGCCGAATGTAGAGAGGGATCCAAAGGCCGAGCCAAACGTAGAGAAGGACAGCGCGTGTAAAGAGAGACCACGGCTACTGTCCGCGCCTCTTTCTTTCTGATACGCTGTCCTTCCTTGCGTTCAAAACTCTCATCATCGATTAAACCACTAAATACAGTTGAAATTATATCGTGTTTGGTATCATTTTGCATTAGAAAAATGCCAGGAATATGTTGCTGAAAGTTCCATAAAAATATAATGAAAAATAAAGAAGATTAAATATTCGTGTTACATTGTGATGACGCACGGGCGTTTGAACTGTGTCGACGACTGTGACTCTCCGCGTCGCGTTAGTAGTGGTTCACCACCGATATACCGAGCCGAGATCAGATTACTAAGTTGGGGGGGGGGGATATTTTTTCAATATCTATAGAACACTTAATGTAATACGTAAGGACGATATGCAATCAGAGGATGTTTCTAAACCAAGTCTGAAATTAAAAGAAAACGTCGAATAGATAAGCGCCTGGACATGCGAAGAAATAGTGTGTCAGTTAATTTTTAATTAGGGTAGGTTTCCAAACGTTATTTTACCGGTCAGACGACGTCATCTTTATTATACAATCTATATTTCGTGCTTTCTTTCTTTCGTATACAGTAGCATTATAGTATGTACATACATACAGTAAATTTTCTATATACGCGAAGGCGTCGGGGGGATTTCTTCGGCATCTATCGCATATGGGTACCTATTTCTTAAGCTTCATAGGCCGAGCCGAATGTAGAGAGGGATCCAAAGGCCGAGCCAAACGTAGAGAAGGACAGCGCGTGTAAAGAGAGACCACGGCAACTGTCCGCGCCTCTTTCTTCCTGATACGCTGTCCTTCCTTGCATTCGAAACTCTCATCATCGATTAAACCACTAAATACAGTTGAAATTATATCGTGTTTGGTATCATTTTGCATTAGAAAAATGCCAGGAATATGTTGTTGAAAGTTCCATAAAAAAATAATGAAAAATAAAGAAGATTAAATATTCGTGTTACATTGTGATGACGCACGGGCGTTTGAACTGTGCCGACGACTGTGACTCTCCGCGTCGCGTTAGTAGTGGTTCACCACCGACATACCGAGCCGAGATCAGGTTACTAAGTTGGGGGAGACATTTTTTTCGCATCTATAGAAAATTTACTGTAATAATCCCGCGGGGAAATTGCGCAGAGTGTGCCAGAAAGTGAATATTTTCTAAAATCCAGACGAACTTGTCGTGCAAAAGCTCGGCTAGAGGGTTTGAATTTTTCATAATCCTGTTTCCCGCGAGTAGGCCCGGGAAACTGGGAATTTGCATGAGCTCTTGTTATCAGGCTAGAGCGGTTGTAGCTGGTGCTCTGTGATTAGGAGCATGTCCGCCGGGCCTGTAGCATCTCAAAACCGACTATGGCAGGCGGCGGCTGTAGCCGCGTTTCGCGGAAAGTTTGTCGCTAGCGAGCGTTTTGCAGGTATGCTGACACGAGAGGGTGGCTCGCCCGGAGCCTTTCGTAGAGCTCTGACACCCCGGCAGTATCGATCACGAGCCGGAGAAGTTGTCTACGGATAAGCCAGGTGGGTGCAAGGTGGAAGAAAAGGGTGTGTAGAGGGTAAGGTTCAGGGAAAAGGGAGGCGAAAGAAACGGAAGAGAGAACACGGCCTCTCGGTCTCAGGCGAGAAACGGAGAGGGAGCAAGCAAATAACACAACCTGGCAGAATAACAAATGAGGCTCGGGAATGAAAAGGAAAGAAAGTGGAAAATAGCGGGGGACAGCCACGGAGGCGACGGAGACGGTAGAACCTCTCCAGGAGAAGGAAAGCTGCGGAAACGAAGAGCGGACGGGTTGAAGAGCGTCGGGATGGATGACGGGAGCAGAAGGCGATTGATGGAAGACGATCCCGAAAACGCCGACCCCGGCCGAGGCCGACAAACCGAAGTTAATTCCGTTCCACGGGATTTTCGGGGGCTTCCGTGGGATGACAAATGGAAAGATGTTCCCCGGGAGTTTCCCGGAGACACGCTCTGGCTTTATAAATGCGCGTTCTAAGGTCAGCGACGGAGGGACAGCCTCCCTTTCAATCTACGATGTTCAACGACTGTAAGTGGTGAAGTAAAATAATGGCGGTTTTATGCAGGACACCGTCGAACCTCCGGAAGAGGGACCTAGAAGTGATTCTTTCGACGAAAAGATATTGCTGACACTTTTTCTTCCGGACGTTGCTCTTCCAGACACTTCTTGTATTATATTTATGCAACTTAGGCATTTAAGCTTTTGCCTTCTTCTGCTATTCTTCCATGTTTTCTAAACTAGCTAGCGGCCAGCAATTCACTTTCCGGAAATAGCCGCCAGCTAGTAGATTCATGAACGTCTTCCATGCTCGCTGAATTCTTTCCAGCGAAATCTCTTTGCCGGAGAACTAATTGCGTTCGTTGACTATGAGATGATTCGCGGTCGAATTTTCGAGATTCCTTGGACCGCGACGTTTTGTTAGCAAGTTCTCACAGGGGTCTTCATGGGTTTGCCGTGGATTCTCCTCGGTCAGTCGGTCGTAAAGCCGTCCGTCGTCATTCTTCAAGCCGCGTGTGCAGCGCGCCGATATAAAAGTCATTTCCAAGGGGCGTGAATTTTACTGTCGATCGTAATTGCCTGTAGCCGTGGCTGTTTGAAGAGCTTAATGAAGTCGTTAATCTGCAATCATCTCTCGACTTACTGTCCACTTAATACCCATTTAACGGTTTACGAGTATTTAAGGATATCGACGTCTTCCCCGTCGTTCAGACCGCCATCCCCCCTTACGCTCGTAAACTCGACTCGAGAGATTTTCAACGCTGAATCCTCCCTTGCCGATCGTAGATTCGGTATTCTATTTCTCCTGTAAAATGTACTTGTCGGTTTTAAGTTATCGGATCACCTCTGGAACCAGTCCTCACGTTTTAATCCGCGGCTCGAGTATTTTTACGAGTATGTATGTCTCTGTGGTGCTGCATTGCGTTTACTTCTATTCTCTCGCTATGCCTCCTAAAGCCTGTTAACAGTGGGATAGTATGGGCTATGTGTGTGAGAGAGCCTCACGTATGCGTGAGAATTGGCTGTGGCTGAGCGGCGTAACGAAGTCGTTAAACGAAGACATAGTAATCTGCGGATCTTTATGCAAAATAAACAAATGTTTACGTTGTTTGCAAGACACAGGGCCAAATAAAAAATTTGTTCGTCATTTAATTATTTTATTAAACTGAAACTAATACACTGATGTGCTTAAATCTTTTTAATATGACCATTGCTTTAAATTGTGCGTAGCCATTTCTATCATAAATGCATAAAATTCGCAGTCTAAATAATTATAACGCAGTTTCGAACCTACCTGCATTCACCGGCTTCGGTTCGGGTAATCGAGGATTTCTTAATATTCTATGTGATTTTGATGATGGAACGTGGAAATCGAAGTTGGGTAGTTTCTTTAGTAAATGATTTGATATTTTATTTGTTTGAATGAAAATAAACAAAACTATATTTTAAGCTCCAAATTTCGGATACATAATATTATCGAAATCTTACTATAATTTGTTAATAATTACCGCTAAGTAGACTTCTTCTTAGTGGTTGATGTGAATCTTCCTGCTGATGGGGACTTTCTGGTGGTTGCCCTTTTCGTTTGATCGATGAAGATGTTCTTGTTTCTTCAAGGGCTTCTGCGTTGTCTTTTCTTTCTTTTGGAATGATTAACTTCACAATAAAACCAACTGAGATTTGACAATAAGATTTGTTGACTGTTTGACTGTTGACTGTGTAATGAGCTATTGACTGGACTTTTCTAGACTGCGCTCCTAATGGGGAGCCATCCCTTTTATAGATCGATCAATCCTTTGTTATTAATTTTCGTCAGGTGATTACTTCGTCACTGGTTCCTCTCAATCGCTTTCTTCCCTGTCACTCTCTTCTATTGCATTTTTCGTCCTCCTCTTAGCTAGATCATATTACTCTGCGCATCTCCTAGATCAATTTCTTCTTAGCTGCTTTCTTCTCTGTCACTCTCCTTTTAATTATATGCATTGTATTTTTTTGTCTTTCTCCTGGCCAGATCGAATTACACCTGCGTCACACGTGGAGCGATGAACAATTTATTGCTCATCGATTCTTGATGGACAATCTTCAGCGGATATATTTGAAAGTGACTCAATCATTTAATGAAATAATTTCGCTTCGCAGTTATTTCGTTCAGTAAGATTCAAATGAAGAACGAGTTTTCCTAATTCTATCACACGCAATGTGGTGTAATATACGATAGTTCGACATTGATTATTAACAGTAGTATTTAATATTTAGTTTCTCGTACAACATTATTAGATTAAGCATAGAAATTCAAAAGGTATATGTTATACATCATTGATTATATCAATTATTAGCGATGGCTAAACCACCGGACGTGACAATAATATAAACAGATTTTTTAATAACTGCACGCTGTCTGAAAGAAACACAATTATTTTCGTTTTACTAACAATTCTAAAAGAAATTAGCTGATCTCGGAGAAAATTTCCATGTCTGAAATACTTGCGAGCTCGCGTAAACATCTGCAATCTGGAAACGAGCGAAAAGGCTGGAGAACAAACTGAACGTAACTGTAAAATATTACTGGAAATCTCTCCCGCTTCCACGAGTTCCCACGACAGTAATTCGCAAGTCATTTTCTCCGGTTTCCTCTCGCACGGCTCACTCTTGACCGACTCTTTCGTCCAAACGCGCGTACTCTCACTTTTCTCACGCACCTATACATTTTCCCCGTGCGATTTAACGTTTTCTGATGCAATTGCACATCAAAGTGCAATCGTACGACGCGTGGCTGGGGTAATAATACGTACAATCTGTCTGGAAAGTAAGCTAATACTTTTATCAAACCTTTCTCGGCGATTTATGCGAGAAATGCATTAGAGTCTCGATCAAAATTGCATTACGATGATTTGAAATTTCGATCACAGTTTTCCGATTCACTACTTTCACCATGATGAATTGTTTTTTACGTCCTATAATTTTTTCGTGACCTCTAGAATTCATCGATCAGCTCTAGAAAATTCAACTACAGCGAAACAATAATTTATTTTATGATTGTTGGAAGTAGTCAAGTAAAAATCAACTGAGAAGCCTCAATTTTTAGGGTCCTGTAATTCTTATGAAACATCTTAGAAGCTTTATTTTTGGTTCTCGATAGTTATGCACCTTACACGACGCACAGTGGTCTGAGAGCGGCAGAAAACAGCAAAAATCCTAGAAAGCTCTATTTCGGGGAAAATCTCGACAAAAAATGTTTGCAACCGTTCTTGGTCACGAAAAATAATAAATACATTCAAAAATGAGTAATAAATTAATAATAAATACTAAATTTTACACTTAAATTGAATATAAAATAAATTTAAAATGAAATATAATTCAATTTAAATTAAAGATAATAAAAAATGATTCCTCTCCATATAAAATAACTACTTAATTTAAAAAACAATAATTTCATGTCAATTAAAATAAAATGAAATAATTTCATGGAAATTTATTATGTACAGTATACAGGTAAGGTTTATTTACATTTTGGTCACGAAAAATAATAAATAAGTTAAAAAATAATTAATAAAATAATAATAAATAATACATTTTACACTTGTTTTCAATAGTATGCATTGTGAGAATTGTTAACACGATTTTTCAAATATTTCCGATGATCTGACAAAAAAATTTTCAAACGAAAGTTGATTAGTGTTCACTTTTCTACAAACTTCAATACAAAAAATTAAAGAAAAATCTCTTTTTGTATAAAAAATGAAGGTCATCTCAATTTTTTAAATATTAACATATTTTTTACTTCATAATATTTTAACTGGTATCAAGACCAATCCAACGACCTATAATAATATAACATTAAACCTTGAAATAACGCTACAATAGTTTTGGCCACAAAAAGCGAGCTACCGTCATTGTGTGACGGACCGTCAAGTGTTCCAGAAAGCGGAGCGTTCTTTGACGCGTTCTCACCGACATTTCATGAGATAAAACCCAAAGCCGCAGGTTACCGCAGCTGAATTTTGCATTTATTGTTTACTTAGATATCTACAAACGTTATTTTTCCATTGGCACGTTGGCGCAGTTTGGCGCAAGAGAGATATCGTCTTTCAAACTTCATTAACGTTGCTCTTTTCCCCGTTTAATAGCATTAACTGCAAAACTACTCGAAAAAATTAAAAATAAACATTTTTCGCGATTTATTCCGGGTCTTCGTACTTGAAGGAAGCCAGAAAAGAAAACATTACTTACATTACTATTTTTACAGGCGCATACGGTTTATTCAAACATGCGCTTGAATTTATGCTGAAAACTAGGTATGCTTAGCATGGCCAACTTTAAGACGTTCTACAACAAAGTGAATTTGGATTTTGAACTGATTCTTCCTAGAAATGTTTGAATTTATTCTCCTACTAGTCAAAAATATAAAAAATTTGGTTTTGCAAGAAACTTGAAAATATGGGGTTTTTGCCGCTCTCAGACCACTGTGCGACGTTATGATGAAAAGTGCAGCGGAATAAAAATGCCGAATGGCTTGGTCGCAGCGTGGAAGAACGAACGAAGGGAACGCACGCGATCGCGTCCAAGATAAATAAAATCGGAAGGAAGAATCGTTGAAAGAACAAGAAGCATTTGCACAAATTTTCATCAATAAATTAGATGAAGCTGTACCGACGAGGCCGCTTCGGAAGGGAGAGTATTTTCATTGGAACGACGTTGCGCCGGATCCCGAAATCCTCTTTCTTCGGAGCAGCTTTCCGCGTGGATACCGCTGGAAAGAAGGAAGAAAGAGAGAGGGAGAGAGAGAAAAGGAAGAAGCGTTAACGCGAAGCCAATGAGAATGAAGGGGCGAGGGTGTACCGGGCAAAATGTTTTTCTGGGTCAGAAACTGAATCAAGCGGGTTGCATCATTGAAAAGGCCTGATGCACGGCTCAAAGCATTTTGTAAGGGACAGGAGTTTCAAAGGCGCTTCGGAAACTTTCATCGGGGTATTCCTTCAAGAGTGTGGCACTTCGTAGATTAACGTGTCACCGTGATAGTGTTGATACTCTTTCAACTCGAAAAGTTCCACTGAGGAGATGGTGACGGCACCGTCCACTGGAAAATAAGAGATAAATGCGGGGAAAATGCTCGCACAAAGAAGATCGGAACATCGTTATTATCATAAAAAAGAAAGACCGCTCGGGATTGAAAAATTACGCTGCTCCCGAATCCGTCGATCACTTTCCGGATCTTTTTCTAGTATCGGCTTCTTCGAGAAGCTTTTCTTTCGTCATCCCTTTATCAATATTCGCAGGTTCAACACACCTCTACTACAAGCAAGACGAACCCGATAAAAATTTAAGTTACAAAACAAATGATAACATGATACGTGGCATAACTTTCGAATAAGATGGTTAAATTACGCTCCTCAATGTTCCATTAGATAATTGCTGGAGCGGCCCCATTAAATTTGACGCGTATTCAGCGGCGTAATTGATGCATCGTTTAATTAAATACTTTCCATCGCTGCGTTGGCCGTAACTTTTCCCATCGGATGGACGGAGAAGCACCGCTCGGTCAGCGAGCAGTCGATAAAATAAATCAGGGGCTCGGTCATAAGTCGTTCCTAATCAAGCCTCGGCCAACAATCTCTTCTTCGGGTGGAGTTACTCGTCCGTAAGTTTTCTATTCGCTCTTCGAGAGCTTCGCGATCCAGAGGCCAGCGAACGTCGGGCAGCGGAGCCCACCCCCGCGGCTTGTCTGCGCGCTAATGGCGGATCGTATTTCGTTTCGGCTCGCAACAATCTAATTATTAGATTCCTTATGGCGTACGGAGCCGGAGAGAGAGAGAGAGGGGGGGGGGGTGGGGTCCGTGCAGCTCGGTAACCGGGAACGAACGCAATCTAAGCTCTCGCGGCTTGATCCGGTCGTAAGATTAAATTGAATCTGCAAGCAGCAGGTTCGGCGATCAACTAGGTCAGGCTTGCAGAGCGATACGGTATGCGTGTTGCCGGGAGTCAGAAACGCCGAGGCTTTGCCATTCGGGGCCTCCAAGTTGCCACATAGTTCGCCATTAGTATTAAAAGCTGTTTCGGCACGAAGTTTCGACCGGGGGCCCCCTTTGTCCGCGAATTGCTCGCGGTTCCGTCCTCTCTTGCCCCTCTCCTCCTCTGGTAATTCGGTTGTTTTATCAAACGCGTGCGTGAGCTTTAAATTGCCCGTGTCGATCAATCCCCGACGTCAAAGGCACCAACTTTATAACCTACTTTGTCGGGACGATAACCGATACACGTCCTGCGCCACTCATTTTACCTACACATTGTTGCCGCTAACTCCTGATACCGGAAATGCGAACTGGGATCGCACCACTACGGATTTCGATTCGAGTGCTAGATCTACTACTAGTATTTCTGCTTAATAATTCAAAGACGCAGTTATTATTTTTCTTGAAAACGATCTAAACATTGATCGAAACGTCGAAAATTTAATTCAATTTGCAAAATTGCTTTGATGTAAAATTAGATCGAACCAGTGCGCCGAGAGCATTAGTACAGGGTGTTAAGAAATGTTTGGTCTTTGTAATGTTTATTATTACTGTATATTATAATATAGATATAATATGTTACAACTTAATAGTAAAGAGGGCTTATAGCCACGTGTCTTATAGTTAACGTCCGGCTCGACTGCCGCGCTCCCTTACACACACCTCCATACATACACACACACGTACATACATAGGTATACTACTATTACACCTCCCTTCCTTAGCTTTAATATTAGGTAACACCAAAGTACGCTGGTCTTCTTACAATTCTACCGCTTCTAGTAATTATATTATTATCATCGCTTGTACTATTGCTGTCTTTTCCTTCGCACAGAGTTATCTCGTCCTCAATATTAATGTCAGTATCATCAATTGCTCTATTTGCAGACTTTTTAATATAATACGAATTGCGCCTTATTGTATTACCTCTTTTATTTCTTAAGGGGGATCTATACCCTCGGATTTTGGGGTATTTATCAATGTTATCAACCTCTGTGCAGAAAAAAAGTTTGGTAACATTGATAAACACGCAACTGCATAATGAACACGAGATGGAGTTGCTTGCTATTTCCATATTCTATTCATCTCGTTGCGAATGCCGTTATACAGGGCAGGTCGCACTAATATTTGTGCCACCGATGAGAATATGTACCTCGTCTGTGTCAGTTTTGCTATGATTCCACATTGACAGCAGTGAAATGTTGCACAATATCGCAGCACTGATTGACAGTCCTTCTGACTAGGCACCATCTCGTGTAAACTAACTGAAATGAAATTGGCTCTAGATTGGCTCTACATCAGAGATAACCTCTGTCTTCATGAACGTAATATGGGGAAATCTCTGCTAATGTGAATGAAATCACGCGCGGCGATTTTTTGTCCTTATACGAGCATATTTTGAGCTACACAAAGGCTCATTTGATAGAGGAAGGTTCATCACGGCGCGCTCTGCTCATCATATCAGTCAGAAAAATCTCTTTGCGACAGAAAAATACATTGAAATCTGCGGTTATTTTTCTAGATTTTTTCTCTACTTTGAGCACTCATATTATTAGATATAAACATAATCTCGTTAAATCAATAGCAGAGCGCGCCGGATTTAACCTTCCTCTATAGAATGAGTCCTCACCCAGTCCAAAATCCGCTCAAATAAGGACAAAAAATCGCCGCGCGTAAACCCATGTTTCGACCCAAAATCTAGTAAGATTCTAGTTCCTTTCTAGTTACTTCATTGGGTATAGATCCCCCTTAAAATGTACGATCTCGGATTTTTGCATACTTCTGTTATGACCGCTGGTTCCCATTCAGTCTTATTTCTCACTACTACCGTATCACCTATTTTAAACTTCTTCCTCTCTTTTGCACCACGATCATAATACATTTTTTGTACTCGCTGTTTATCTCTTAACGCATGTATTACAGTATGAATCTTTGGTTTTAGTAACTTTTTCTTAATTGTGTTAATGTCGTTCACTTCTGACACCATGTAATGTTTATTACTGCTGTATATTATAATATAGATATAATATGTTACAACTTCATAGTAAAGAGGGCTTATAGCCACATGTCTTATAGTTAACGTCCGGCTCGACTGCCGCGCTCCCTTACACACACCTCCATACATACACACACACGTACATACATAGGTATGCTACTATTACAGTCTTGGCAAGCATAGGCGTATTCTACCTTGAATTTCAAGGTCAATTTTTTTTTATTGTATTGTTTTCTACGCATCATGAGGATAAAAAGTGTCAAAGGAACTATGGGTCAAAACTCAACCGTTTCGCCAAAAATTGATGCGGAAGTTTTGTCGGCTGTAAGATGAATTTTATTCATAGAAATTGGAGATTTCAAATGGACATTCTAGTTGTTAACATAGACACAGTCTTGGCGAGAATGTAAACACACCGCTACAGCGTTAAACGCCATATAAACACAGTTCGAGTGACCCTCACTAGATTGCTTTGCTTCGATTAAAATCACATTCGTTTAGTAGTTTGTGTCTAGCTTTGGTTACAGCGATCATTTATATGTGATAGTATCATGGTGCGAAAATATATAAACATCCGACACATGCTTCGTGCAATGGATCAAGCATTTGGACACAATTCGAATAGAGCATGCCTTCCAACATTTACGAAGTACTTACATCAGCGCGTTATAAACAATATTCAGAACAGATTAGAGACCTGTTTGCAAAACAATGGTGGCCATATTGAAGCTGGCAGTCAAGCTCGGCTATTAAGAAATATTAATCAGAATGGATCGGTTCTGTGGCTCAGAAGAAGAAATAGAAGATGAACATCTTTCAAGACTTAGAAGGTAATATTGATTATGATTGATTATGTTAGATTTCCTATAAACAACAGATAAACAACAATAGTAACTGCATGCTTCATTAGTAATAAATCTACTATTATTTTTTATGAGAACGGTTGAGTTTTGACCCATAGTTCCTTTTACACTTTTTATCCTCATGATGCGTAGAATACAACACAATAAAAAAATTTTGACTTTGAAATTCAAGGTCAAGGACAATTTTGCGGCAACTTTTTTTTTACAGATCTCCATCGATCCGAAGATGTAGAATACGCCTATGCTTGCCAAGACCAAACATTTCTTATCACCCTGTACATCTCTTACTGACAATTATACGATCGATATAAAAAGGAACATTCAAGTGCTAGATCGTTGGAAGTTAAAATGTCCGATTTGTGACAGTGTCGTTAGGCAAGCATTGCCTTTTCCTAATGACACCTGTTGATCAACGTAAGCGCCATTGTATTCAACATATTCTGCATTACAAGTTTCTTTATTCTATTATGAGAAAAATTGAATTGCTTGGTCTTCATACTCTTCATTTACAAGATCGGTAATTTTTGAGTCCTTTTGTACCATCGACGAATTTTGATTTTTATCGTCACTATGTTTACTTTTTCACTCGTATAAACATACATGACGATCATATTCAAAGATTAAAGATGGGACTTAAAGATCAGCTTTCCACTTTAAAACGATGCATCATCGCAGATTATTTACTCATGATTTTTTGCAAGTATACAGGGTGGTCCGTTTAGGTAAGGCCACCTAGATATCTCTTCAGGTTATTGTGATGCAAAAAATATTTGTTACGTAATGTGCATGGTGTCAACGGACCAAATAGCTGGAAAGAATATTTTTTTCGAAAATCATTCTTTTCGGTGTTATCAAGGTCATCAATGTTTTCTGATACATAATTACATTTTTTTATTGCATCGTGTAACTGATCAAAAAATACATTCAGATGTGTCAAAAAGAGATTCAATCTGTTCTTAATATTCAAATATACATACAATATTTATTTTACATTAAGTACCAAATATTCTTTTTTTATCCTAACTTATAAGATAGGAAGAAATATTTTTCTCATATTAAAAAGTGTGGCTTAAAAAATATTTATCCAATATTTTTGTGCTACTAGGGGTATAATAACATGACATTGACCTTGATCTGAAGGTGAAACTTTAATTTTCGAAGATCAAGATCATTTCGAGGTCATGTTATTATGCATATCTGAATGTAGTTTTCGATCAGTTACACGATGCAATAAAAAAGATGTAGTTATTTATCAAAAAAACATCGATGATCTCGATAAATCCGATAAAAATGACCTTCGAAAAAAAATATTCTTGCCAGATATTTGGTCCATTGACACCATGCACATTACGCAATTAATATATTTTGCATCACAATAACCTGAAGAGATATTTAGGTGGCCTTATTTAAACGGACCACCCTGTATGTAGTATAAGAAAGAATTTTCACGAAACAGGCGGCAACATGGGCAAGAACAACGCTGCGGTCGAGTTCTTTGACGGTGGTAGGGATCGTCGCTATAAATTTGCATGAATCAGTTACTTCCGGCGTGCTGTTTCCTCTGCCGAGTGCCTCGAAAGCTACGAGTGTTTGCGCGCGTCGAATCTCAACGATAGCTTCAGGTTTTGGTGTTGCTTATTTGCCATCAAGCCCGCGGGGAGGAAGCAGTATCGTTCGCATCCGCCGCGCCGGTGAAAGTCGAGAAACTTGTAGAAAATCGGGAAACTTCAACCCCTCGAAGTTTAGTCTCATAGTTTCGTAATATTCCTCCGGTCATCTTCTCGTTTCAAAGGAATAAAGTCATTCCGCGGGATCGGATGCGAGCGAATCTGCACTCGTAACCACGAGATCTCGAATCTTCGACGCATTCGCGACTTTCATGAGTTCCTCTCAAACAAAAAGTGACTTTTTTAAAATCTATAGCATTGTATTAACTATTTTTCTATTGCATATAAGACCTGCTCAATAAAATTATTGTTGTTTCTGAAGGTAATAATTGTTGTGAATTGTTCAGATAATTTTTCCATTATTACCATTATATACTAGAATATTCCAATACAGTGATTTTTTAAAATCTACATCATTATATTAATTATTTTTCTATTGCATCTAAGACCTGCTGAATAAAATTATTGTTGTTTCTGAAGGTAATAATTGTTGTGAATTGTTCAGGTAATTTTTCCATTATTACCATTATATACTAGAATATTACAATACAGTGATTTTTTAAAATCTACATCATTATATTAATTATTTTTCTATTGCATCTAAGACCTGCTGAATAAAATTATTGTTGTTTCTGAAGGTAAAAATGGTTGTGAATCGTGTTCAGGTAATTTTTCCATTATTACCATTATACATATAACAGAATATTCCAATACAGTGATTTTTTAAAATCTACAGCATTGTATTAATTATTTTTCTATTATATCTAAGACTTGCTGAATAAAATTATTGTTGTTTCTGAAGGTAAAAATGGTTGTGAATCGTGTTCAGGTAATTTTTCCATTATTACCATTATACATATAACAGAATATTCCAATACAGTAATTTTTTAAAATCTACAGCATTAATTATTTTTCTAATGCATCTAAGACCTGCTCGATAAAATTATTGTTGTTTCTGAAGGTAAAAATTGTTGTGAATTGTTCAGGTGATTTTTCCATTATTACCATTGTACATATAACAGAATATTCCAGTGCAGTGATTTTTAAAAATCTACAGCATTCTATTAATTATTTTTTTATTGTATCTAAGACCTGCTCAATAAAATTATTGTTGTTTCTGAAGGTAATAATTGTTGTGAATTGTTCAGGTAATTTTTCCATTATTACCATTATATACTAGAATATTCCAATACAGTGATTTTTAAAAATCTACAGCATTATATTAATTATTTTTCTTTTGAATCTAAGACCTGCTGAATAAAATTATTGTCGTTTCTGAAGGTAATAATTGTTGTGAATTGTGTTCAGGTAATTTTTCCATTATTACCATCATACATATAACAGAATATTCCAATACAGTGATTTTTTAAAATATATAACATTAATTATTTTTCTAATGCATCTAAAACCTGCTCAATAAAATTATTGTCGTTTCTGAAGGTAAAAATTGTTGTGAATTGTTCAGATAATTTTTCCATTATGACCATATATACCAGAAGATTCCAATTACAGACACACTCTGTAGACTCTAGATACACGAGGAGAGCATAATAAATATTATTTTTACGTATAATACGAATTATGTTTATTCACTGGACAGGTCACCGTACATAGCCGGGAGCAAACCGAGAGTCGATTCGGTAGTTCTAAATGAAATCCCTTTTCAAATATTTCGGGCTGCCAAATATAATTTCGGTATATAAAATGTTTGCTCGCGGGTCGTTGGTATTTTTTAAACAAACGTCGAACGTTTATCCCGCGGTATCGAATAATTTCCGTAGGGAAGCGGAAACCGGGCGAGAACCGCCTCTCGCACTGTAACGAACGCATTAATAAAATTGTGTAATGGCGGTACACCGGAGCAGCATAATTTGACACGAATTATTTAAGGGGTTAATGGATGCGCAAGCTCTTCGTGCGCCGTAATTAAAATTCTCCGGTGAAAAATTCATGAAAAATGAGCGGAAATACTAAGTTCGATGGGGCTGGCTGAGATTTTAACTTTTCGCGAACGTTCACGGAGACGCTCGGCGACCCACGACGACCTAATCGATCTCACCCGGTAATTGTATCAATAAAATGGGTGATTGATAAAGTACTCGCGGGAAGAGTCGGGTCTTGAAGCGAGAGGGAAACGGGCCACAAGCTGCGGAAACTTCTTATCGCAACGATTAACGTGCTGATCTTAAAGATCACAGATTCTCTAGGAAACTTACAAAGTACTTGCTGAATTTCTCTTCTAATAGCCGTATGTATTCACGATGAAAATGAACGAGGAAAAAAATATTATTTCAATTTTAATGCATACTTCATTGACCAATCGCTGGACAGGTCCAGTTCCAGATATATTTTCGTTCGGGCAGGAAAATCTGCCGGTTTTTCGCGGAGATAATCCCGGGTGGATAACGTCGTGAAAAATGGCGACCAAGAGAGGCAAAGGTAGCGCTGTTTCTTCACGTGCGAGCGCGCCGCATGAATGGCAACGCGGTGGATATTACGGCGCAGCATCACGCGTCCATCTTTGCCCCTATTCTCGTCGATTGTTCGACGGAACAAGGGGTTGCGTTACATCGGGAGCCATTCGACGCACGTTACACGCGCGTCGCGTAAACATTGACGTATGCTGGCCGGCCCTTGTAATTATGCTGTCTCAATGAGCATTGTTACGTCTCGATACGCAATCGACGCAATCGAACCGGATTCGATGGAAACTCCTTCCGATGATGCCGTGTATTTCGAAAGCTCGTTGAACACACCGCCCGCAATGCTAATGGGCACCTCCATTATGTCAGTGTGTCTTTACTGTTTGTATCGTCCCTTCCTCCCCTCCACGGTGCCAAAACATTTGGCCATTTTTACCCATTTTCGTTTCACGTTTTAATTAAGTGTTTGAAACATCCGTCAGCCGCGTTGTGTGTTCGTGACATGTTATGAAAGTGACATATTATAAATACTTCCATTTTTGTAATTTATGTATGTGTATGCGTAAATATTTGTGTTCTCAGATTTATCTTGTCACAGTTTTCGAAACAGAAACGACGTGTTATTGTAGTTTTCGTGTTTTTTCTTATACAGTGACTCAAACAATTGATCAAATGTTTAATTTTGTTTAAATTTTTATTTAATTGAACACATGTTAATAAGATATGTAACAAAATATTTTATTATAATACATAGTTTTCGTAGTTCATATAATATAGAATTAACTTAAATATGTTACACTTTTTAAACAAAATTAAATGAAATTAACAAATTATGTAATGATCAAATTTTTGAGTTTGAACAAATGAAATATTAGTACTTCGTATACCCTCCTTTCGCTTTCAGTACGGCTTCTATGCGTCTTAGCGTACTATCTACTAAACTTTTACACTGTTCAGCCTTAATATTTTCCCAAGCGGTTTTAACTTCTGACTACAATTCAATAATATTTCTTGAATTGTGATCGAAGTTGGCAACTGTTCTTTTTAGTAAACCCCATATGTGTTCTATTGGGTTCAGAGACTGTGGGGCTGGTCTAAAACAGTAATACCATAGCTGTTAACCATACTTTGGTGATTTTTGCCTTGTGTTTAGGGTCGTTATCGTGCTGAAAAATGACTTCTTCAGCGTTATTATTCCATTTTGCCAAACTTCCAATTAAACTTTTCTGCAGGATGGATGTGTATGACGTTGCAGTCATTCGACCTTTGATTTTTTCAACGCATCCGACGCCGTCAGTGGGCCTCCTAGAAGCTAGCCCCCCACTTGTTAAATTAAATAATTAAATAAAAAAAAATAAAAAGGGAGGGGCTACTCCAAAAATCGTTTTTTACCATAACTTCTTTATTTATTATTTTTATGAAGTAATACTTTGGCACAATCTTAGCACAACCTAGCATAACTTAGCACAATTGAGAAAATTGAAAAAAATGGAAAGGGGGGGGGGCTACTAAAAAAATCGTTTTTTTTTCAATTGTTAGTGTTAGTTTTGATATTATAGCTGTAATATTCGAGCACAATGTAGCACAAACTTAGCACAACTCAGCACAACTGTTGAAATTATTTAATTTAACAAGTGGGGGGCTAGCTTCTAGGAGGCCCTCAGTGGTCGTACAACCCCAAACCATGATATGGCCTCCTCCAAATTTCAGTGTTGGATGAACGTGATGCGACCGTACTTGTTCTATATTTCCTCGCTATGTCGATTCGCGTCCATCGCACCCAAAACAATTAATTTTCGTCTCCTCTGACCACATTACCCGGGCCCAATCCAGATCAGTGTAATTTTTACATTTTTCCGCTGCAGTCGAAGCTTCTTGTGCCGCTTTGTAAGAAGAGGTTTCTTTATTTTTGCACGTCCTCTTAAATTCACTTCCGCAGTGCATTACGCACTGTTTCAGCGCTTACGTTAATTTTTTTGATTGATCGTATGTTTCATCGCTTTGTGATAGTGGATAACTTTGATTTTCGTCCTGCTTTATTTTCTAGTATGTTTTCTTTTAAAGTTTTACGTACTGAAGACACAGTACCAACAGAGTACAGTATCTTCTTAGAAATATCGCGATGAGAAAGCCCAGATATTAATAGTTTTTTCACTTCTGATATTTTACTTGCTTTCATTGGTATCATTATGAAATATGACTAAAAATATCTTTTTTATTAGTTATTTTATCACAAACGTATTCTCGAATGTTTAAAAATAACGTTATGACTTACCAGTAATTATATTTGTACCAAGGAATGCCAAAAATATAAGAATTTTTCACAATTGAGCTTAACACAAATAATTGATCAAGTATACACAGAATATACAAATTCGTAACACACACCCGCTTTATACGATTACAGGGCTTAATCTGTCGTGAAGTACCGACGCAATGTTAACATTTTTCGTATATGTATCAACAGTCTTAAGCAAGGTTCTGAGAAAGGTATACTTGGTAGGTGACTTGTTTCCTTTTTGTTCGAACATTTGATCAATTTTTTGAGTCACTGTATATACGTAGAACAATGCAGAATGTAAAATAATGAAACGAGATACAATTTTAAAGCCTTTGTTTCATTAACGTGATTTAGTTGGGAATTCAATAGAATTCGCAAAGAAGCATTGCACGCACTAATGCTGGTGTTATTCGATAAATCAACGTTCCATACGCTATTAATGTAAGTTAAACACTAATCGGCAACGATTGTGACAATATGGTGAAATCGTTTCGATAAACAGCTACTTAGCGACAATGAAAGCTCGAGCAATGTGCCACGCGCGGAAATCGGTCGCCGGGAAACAGGCAGATCGTATAACGATCGCGAAGTGTAATAATTGATCAACAATCACTTTAATAGTGAATCATTACGTTGCGTTTGCAACGGTCGTTAAAAGAGCCATTAAACGAGACGCGTTAATCGATTTCTGTTCGGGTGTTCGGGCTGGAGCCGGCATCGAGCATAACTGCTGCTCCCGCTGTTGCCCGCCGCGCTCGAATGAATTATTAATTTACAAAATATTAGTTTATAAGTTATCGGGGCCGTTACGACGACCGTTTGCCGGGAACGGGCAAACATTGACGTATGCCGGCTGACGCAGGCACGGCTGTAATTGCGCTGCTTCAACGAGCATTGTTACGTGTTAACGATCGTTGAACTGTAGTAAAAGACAATGCGGCTGATTACAACCGGAGCGAAACGGCATTTTCATGCGGCCCAGCATCGCTCTCCGCTCTTCCTTAAATACCAATCGCGAAAGAATCGATTTCGGAACGAGAACCGAATTGCTCGGCCAATACGCAATTAGCGCGCTTTAGTTCAATTCGTCCGCAATGAGCAAACAAAACCCGGCGAATTGGGGGACAAGACAGCAAAACGGAAAACAGTTTCAAACCTCAGCCGTTTCTCGTTTTCCCAGCTTTGTCTCTGGACGACCAATTGATGGAATTGTGAAAGGTATGTAATTCAATTTGTAAATTGCTTCTCTCAATATGAGAAACTACCGTAAGATTCTCATCTTACGAAATTGATGAAACTTTCCTCGGTTTTTTCAACCAAGTCTCTTGTCGTCCAATATATGTATACAGGGTGAGTCACCAAACGTTAGCACCTCAAATATCTTTGTTGTTTCTAAAGATACGTAAAATATGGTAAGGACAAAGTTGAATGGTACAATGAGGCTGACACGATGCCAAAACAAAATTTTGTTTTTATGTCATTTTTTTATAGATATTGTAACGAAATCTCTATTTCACTAAATAAATGAATACACTTTCAATAACTGTAACACGCTATTTTCTGGAGGAAGGCAACTATCTTTGACTATATCGCCTTTATCGCCTTTGACGTCTCGTACGTCCGCTTTCTCTCAAATCTGTCTCCCGACTCTCATTCGTTCCAGCGTCGTTGTCCTCACAACGCTGTAACCAACCTGAATCTTCTAACAATTCTATACAACGGGTGTACCGACTGACGCGTAACATTAGTATGTCGGTAGACCCGTAACAATATGAAGGTCACCTTCATTTTTTAAAATGGAATGAGGTATTTTTTAATAGATCAACCGATGCAGCTGGACATTCGTTATAAAAAAGTACTAACCTATGTATGTCGAAAAGTTAGTAGTTCAGGAGATATTTCAATTCAAATAACTCTAAAATACCATTACTGTCATACTAAGACGTTAGCGTTTACTTACTTGTGTAACGTTTTAGTACGACAATAATGGTGTTTTAGAGTTATTTAAATCGAAATACCTCGTGAACTACTAACTTTTCGACATACATAGGTTAGTACTTTTTTATAACGAATATCCAGCTGCATCGGTTGATCTATTAAAAAATACCTCATTCCATTTTAAAAAATGAAGGTGACCTTCATATCTATAAAAAAATGACATAAAAACAAAATTTTGTTTTGGCATCGTGTCAGCCCCATTGTACCATTCAACTTTGTCCTTACCATATTTTACGTATCTTTAGAAACAACAAAGATATTTGAGGTGCTAACGTTTGGTGACTCACCCTGTATATAAGTTTATACATTGAAAATAACCCTTGAATGGTGGACTTAATTTACAGATATACAATTGACCATGCTTAAGACTAGGGATGGGATCAAGTACCTTGCAAACAGGTTCGAACCTTGATTGATGGAAGTCGAACTCTCTATAAGTACTTCGAAAAAAAAAATAGTACTCCCAAGTATACTCGAACCTTTGCCAGACAGTTTCGAACCCTTTACAAGTACTGTGGTAAATGTAAATAATACTTGCAAATATACTCGAATCTTGGTCGAACAGTTTCGAAATTTTTTCTTGCACGCTCCGTGACAACTTAAGGCTGTTCCGGCGCGGCGTCTGTTTATTTTTTTTTTATAAACACGTTGTGCAGATGAGAGAGAAAACGGGGTCTCATAATTTTACATGCTTCTACCGATGATTGTAGTTTGGAATGTACTTTGCGACAAAAACTGATATATTATATCGAACATTATGTAGGTGATGTCGAGAACAATCATTTGTATATGTTAACTGCATTATTGGATCCATGATTCAAAACATTAGCTTTCTCTAAAGATGAATCTGTCCCTCGAGAACGGGATGCCTTGACTGATATAGCCACTAATTATATTAATAATGATAATTCATCTACACCATGTGATAGTTCACAGACGCAGATGTCCGAAAATCGGCACAATAGCGAATTATCAATTTGGTCATCCTTTGACAATGAAATAGCAATTACAAATAATACGATACCTATCTGATCGTCTGCTGTGTTAGAAGCGGAAAATTATCTAAAATCACAATATTTAGAACGCAAAGAAGACCCGTTATTATTTTGGTGTGAAAATGCAATCAAGTAACCCATTCTATCAAAAATTGCACGTGACTATCTTTGTATAATGGCCACTCCTGTACCTTCAGAAAGAATTTTTTCAAAAGCAGGAAATATCATGGGTAAAAAAAGAAATAGGATAAAACCAAGTATTGTAAATGAAATATTATTCTTAAATAATTACGAATTTAATCAAGAAAGTGCTTAAAACCTACTACATATGCAGTTTTGATTTCCAAGATTCGAGTACTACTTTTGAAAGTTTCGATTACTTTCAACATCGAAGTACTTATAAGTATCTTTTCGAAACTTGTTTGTACCCATTCCGAGGTTCGATAACTACTTGTATACAATGAATACTTTTCAAGTATAATCATTGAAACTTTTATTGCTTTTCGGTAGTAATCGAAACCCATGAAATGAAACTTGGTTATTGAACTTGACTCGGATTCGTGAGTACATATTGAACTTGATCCCATCCCTACTTAAGACCAACATCTTTAAACATCTGTTTGAAGGTGCATCTTGCAGTCACATTAGTCCTTCTGTTGTATTTAATGTAGCAGCTATTCATTTAATTTAATCATTGAGAATCGAGTTCTTAAATAACGATTCTGAAACATCGTAGGTCAAAATAGACGCGTCACCGCTGTGGAAAGGTTAACAACCTCAATAAAATTAGATCTGGTATCATTATATCACAAAGCCACCTGTCACGGCACAGGTGGTCCAACTAAGTTGAAATATTATACTAACCGACTGACGAGAATTTCTCATGTCTGTCGAAACGCCTGCTGGAAAAAGAGTAAAATAGCCGACTAGAGGATGTTGTTACTCCGTTGTTATCTGTTTCAACCTTATTTCAAATATCTTATTCGCACCATTTCATTACCGCGCTAAAAGCGGCAGTCGTGTAATATGAATATGCAATTTTATGACCACTCGGGGGAAACTCATGTGCGTACATAAGCGAGTTATGTATTTCGTCCCACAGGGAGAACTCTCCAGCTCATTCGGGAGGAAAGTTGAACCAGACGAGAAATGGAGAGAGAGACATACGTACACAGAATGAGAGAGAGAGAGAGAGAGGCAGAGAGTATGTGTGCATGTGCATACATTCTGTGTACTTGCACTCAAAGGTAAAGGAAGACATCTAACGATGAACCGTGTTTCATTTCGAGGAGAATTTTCAAATTTATTTCCTTCTAGCGGGAAATTGTCTATACACTTCTTTGAACGTCCCAGTTACTTACCAGAGCACTGCGAAATTGTAGCATTCATTTATTGCCATTTTCGCATCGCAAATACTCTTCAGACATAAATCATGCACGAGCTGAGAACTGTACAATAAAATTTGTACACGCTTGTCTCTGTCGTAAGAATTATAAAGAATAATTCATCTTGGCCTTTCTTGTATCACGTATTGCAAATGTTTATCTGCACGTTGAACAATTGTTCATTATTGTTTCACTCTCACGACAGAATATTTATGAATTTTTTATTTATTTACTGTTGCTTGATTGTTTTTGAGAGTTGTGGTCTCCCCCAATTTTTAACCGACTTCGAAAAAGGAGGAGGTTACTCAATTCGATCTGTATGTGCCTTTTTCTCTCGCTTTTTTTCTATGTATGTTCACCGATTACGCCGGGATGGATGGACCAATCGGAACGAAACCTTTTGCATCTCGTAGAGTATGTCCCCGGGGTGGTCCCGTGAAAACAAATTTTGCATCTTTTCATTCTTTACGGTTTTTATTGCAAATAACCAAGAAGACCGAAAAACCATCCCACGGTGTTCTACAAATTCTGCTCGTTCCACTAAAAAGTGAAATAAAAAAATTGCATAAAAAAAAATTAAACCAACTTCGAAAAAACGCACTAAAAAATATGAAATAATTTCCATTTCATTTATGTGAATACACACGAACTTGAATACAATACAATCTTTTCGGAGGCGGTGCAAAATCGAAAATTTTCCAAATGGCAGATGTTGCTGATTATGATTTCATTGGAATATGATGGACTTGAGAATCTCTAGGTGGGAAGTGAAGATACATTAATATTTATGTGAAAGCATGTAGAAAAATTTAAGGATTTTCGTAATTTCCAGTGACGAAAATTTTCAATTTATATAGTAAAATATTTATGTAAAATATAAATTGAAAATTATTAAAAAAATTAAAATATATAATATATTTTACACTTTTTATTTTACATTTTATATATTGTACATAAATATACAGGGTGGCCCACATAACTCTGAACAGCTCAATATCTCCGTTACTTTTCGTTGTACAAAAAAACTTCGTAGGACAAAGTTACACTGTTTGAAGGGCCACATATAACGGTGTAAGGGAAAAAAAATTTCAAGGTCATTTTTATGAGATTTCAAGGTTATCGATGTTTTTTTAAATGGAATGAGGTATTTTTTAATACATCAATCGATGCAGCTGGACATTCTTTATACAAAAGTACTAACACAAGTAAGTAAACACTAACGCCTTAGTACGACAGTAATGGTATTTTGGAGTTATTTAAATTGAAATATCTCCTGAACTACTAACTTTTCGACATACATAGGTTAGTACTTTTTTATAAAGAATGTCCAGCTGCATCGATTGATGTATTAAAAAATACCTCATTCCATTTAAAAAAACATCGATAACCTTGAAATCTCATAAAAATGACCTTGAAAATTTTTTTCCCTTACATCGTTATATGTGGCCCTTCAAACAGTGTAACTTTGTCCTACGAAGTTTTTTTGTACAACGAAAAGTAACGGAGATATTGAGCTGTTCAGAGTTATGTGGGCCACCCTGTATAATACATAGTATTCGCATAAATTAAATGTAAATTGTCTCATACTTTCTAGTGCATTTTTTTAGTGCGTTTTTTCGAAGTCGCTTTTATTTTTTTTTATAAAATTTCTTCTCAAAAAATTCTTGCGAATAACGTTTGCTTAGATAGGTTAATTATGTAGACACGACCCTCAAACTAGGACAGTCGGAATTACGACTGAACCTGTCCATTGTTTGCCATTGTATCTCACCTATTTTAAGCTCGAGCAGCTACGGAACTGTCGGGATAGCAATCTTTAATGCTGCTTAATCGCCGCCTCTGTACACGTTGACAGCCGCAAAACCAGTCGAGTGGTCACAAGTGATTACAACGTTCCCGAATCGCGCCCGGTCTCGAGACGTTCGAGTTGTTGAACCGTGAACCGATCGACGAAGGAGCACGCCGGACTCGTAATCCCTGCTTTCCAGGGCGTGCCCCGTTGCTTTCTCATCACGCTGTGCGTGACCAATTGCTTCCTTGTCGGTCCCCCGATCGTTTTCAACTTCCTTTTTTCCCCGTTTACGGTCGCCGCTCATCGAAACGACCTCGGAATTATCGCGTCATCGTTTTTCGTGGCTGGGAATCAATTCGCTCAGCTTTAATTGACACGTTTAACGGGGCATTCCGCTTTTCATGTTTGCACGAATGTTTAGGAATTCTTTTCAGAAAAGCCATTGAACTATACGCATTGCGATTTTACACACATGAAGTACATGCCGGAATTTTGAAAAATTAAAATAGTCAAAACTGCACGAGTTATATATTTTTGTACAGATTTTTGCAATTGTTTGATCTGTTCTCTCGCGTCGCATCTACGAGCTTGTGCGTTCTATTGGTAGCGTCTAACGGTTCGCACCTCGTGTGACGCAAAGGCAAAAGAACCTGCAAATTGATACTTTTGTAAAAGACCTCTCGCCGTATGAACGAAGTCTGACAAACAATGAGGAACATTCTTCAAAGGCGATAAAAGCAGTCACGAGATGAACACTGAATTTACATTTACGCCAGAGTTTTCTAGGCTCCCTTTGAATTTGATACCTTTCCAGCCGGTTTCACAAAGGTAAGATACACCGTTTCGGTCTTATTATGATATAAAGAATTCATGAAAGTGTTCTGACGGTGTATTAAAATTTGAAAGCCGGGGACAACGGGGCCGTTTGTCCTTTTTTCCCCCGGTGGCAACTTCTCTGTAATATAGAAGATTTGCGGTCACTACGAAATGGCGTAGAAGTTCGTTGCTCGTTGCGTCAAAGGTTAACTTTGAAAATGTAATAAATGCCGCAGTATTATATTCCTCTGTTTCCTGATACTCGCCGGCGTCTTCTACGGACTAAACAGAATGGTGCTAATTAAAAAATTCATTACTTGCACACTGTTCTCCAGACGGAACTCAAAGTTTAATCCATTACTAAGTTACTAGACCGATGTCCAAGATTGCAGTAAAACATCTTCGCATGCATTAGCTATCGGAAGTCCGTAGAAATAATAACACTGTCCAACAGCCAAAAAGTATTTCGATTCCCACTATACGATTCTTATACAGTTTTTCGCGCTGATTCCAAATCTGTCCTTAATTTTTCTCCTAGACTTACAGTTTTTCAGAAAATTCAGTTTTAAAAAAAGACATATTTTTCAACTTTGAACAAATAGTGTGATGTTATTATAAAAGATATTGAATTGTTCTTTACAGCAAAAGATTCTGTAGACTTCCCCGAATACAGTGATATCCAATATTAATACATTATGATAGTTTAAACATATGTAAACAATGATTAAAGACGGAGAGACACCACTTTTGCACCAATTTTTGCGGATATTTTTGAATTTATCTGAAAAAATAAGAGTCCAGCGGAAAATCGAACTATACCACGCTATAGAGCAGACTTTTATCTTGAGGAACCACCCTGTCAAGTTGGTGTAGTCGACGTTTTTTTCGAACCAGAACGCAAAATATCTTTGCCCGACATGAATTGCCGTCAGTGGCACTCACCACTAGAACGGGCGTTCGCCGCGCCATATTGGCCATATCACATGGAATGCCCGTCCTAGTGATAAGCGCTACTGGCGGCAACTCATGTCGGGCGAAGATATTTTGCGTTCTGGTACGAAAAAAACGTCGACCACGCAAACTTGACGGGGTGGTTCCTCAAGATAAAAGTCTGCTCTATCGCGTGGTATAGTTCAGTTTTCTTCTGGACCCTTATTTTTTTTAGATAAATTCAAAAATATCCGCAAAAATTGGTGCAAAAGTGGTGTCTCTCCGTCTTTAATAATTGTCAAAGTCTACAGAATCTTTTGCTGTAAAGAACAATTCAATATCTTTTATAATAACATCACAATATATGTTCAAAGTTGAAAAATATGTCTTTTTTTTTAAACTCAATTTTCTCAAAAACTGTATGTCTAGGAGAAAATTTAAGGACAGATTTGGAATCAGCGCGAAAAACACTATAAGAATCGTATAGTGGGAATCGAAATACAAAAAAAAAGTTGGAATTTGTTGGACAGCGTAGTCATAGAAAATGTGCACATACATTTTTGTGGTATTCACTCGACGAATGCTCCTCTAGTCACCGTAGGAACGGAGTAATCAGATTTCCTCGATATTATGTCGAAGCATGCTCAAGTGAGTTTACTTTTTTCCATCTTAGAATTAGTGGGGCTTCCTACACTGCATCAGGCTGCGACACATTCCCCTTAAGTAATTAGTTTATCGATGCCGGTCTCCATCGAAAGCCAGGTTACTCGGTGTCCATTATAAACCCAGCAATAATGCAATTTCCGGCTGCGGAAGGAAGGAGCATCTTTCCACTGTCAGCACGATGTTGAAAATTTCATACATAAGCGGCTGGGGAATGGCAATGAATTATTATTTCTCTCGTAATTGTGGTCATCAGGGTTATTAAATAATTGACTGTTGCTTCCCGAAGCAGATCTCGTTGAATCATCACGATCTATCGCGATCGCCGGCAACAGGCGTGCGTCCACGACCCGGAGCCAAAGCCATCTGACGTGTTTCTCGGGGAGCAACCCTAACCGAGCGCAAACATTTAGGATAGCCGGCGGCATCGGTGCCTTGGGTCAACAAGCCGTTAATTATCCCTTTAAAACTTGGGTATCGAGCGCGTATCCCCGGCGGCCCGACGGGACGCGCGATTTAGCTGTTGCTCGAACTTTCGCGGCTTGTTTTCCGATTCACGGCGGCCATGAAACGTCCCCGGATGAATCTTCGTGTAAGCGGAACCTTCGGAGAGGATGGGAGGATCGATTCCCGGTATCGGATGGGCCGGGGAAGCGTGCAGGAGGACGAGGCCGTTCCGTAGAGGACGAAGGAGACGGAAGGATACAAAAGACTGCCGGCCGGAGGGATGAAACGGACGATCGGTGGAACAGGGGGGTAAGGGGCGGGAAGAAGGATGACGGTCCAGGGTGGCCGATGCAGTCTTAACGCCACTTTCCCGCCGAAACGTAATTTAAAAGTTGGCAAGTCCCGCAGCAGTGTGCAGGGCGACACCCTCTGCTGTTAATGAAACTCCCTCCGACTCACACTTTCAATTTTCCAGGGCGCGCTACGGCGCTGGCGCTCTCCTTCTCTCCCTTTCTTTCACGACCTCTCTTTCCCTCTCTTTCTCGCGACCTCTTTCTCCCTTCCGGCTTGTCCTCTTTGTGCGAGTCCGCTCCGCACCGCTCGGCTCGGCACCCTTCGTCTCGCCCCCGTTCGAGCCACTGAACTCACTCTTTTTTACCCTCTTAACGGCTGTTCGCCCTCTACACAAGTTCCCCGTCTTATAAGCTGCCGGGTTCATATTCTTTTAGTACTACGTACGTTGTTACTACCGTTTATTCCCTCGTCGCTTCCTCCCGCTTATCTTTCGACCGACCGGCAAACCTCTCCACGCGTTTTATCTGACATTTTCCGGCGTACGGCGGTCCCCCTCTCCCCCTGGATATATTGAAAACACAGGCCCCCGCGCGCACACCCCTTTCGCAGTTGATTATCGTGGATTTCGTGCTCGGCCCTTTGAGACCGCCGAGTCTATTTTCTCTCGCTCGTTGCTAAAAATTTTGTTTCGCGTTTTTCCTCCACGGTTCGGTCGAAGGTCGCGTTCATCTTGCGGCCATTTGTTAGCGTACTTCCACGTATTGCTGTTCCGCAGAGGCTCCATAAAGCATTTGAATACATACTAAATTTCCGCAATCCGTCGTTCATATTATTCTACGATTTTGCATGACATTCTCGAGAATTCAAACATTCCCGGAAACCTCGGAAAATATTTTCAACGACCGACCGTGAACGATGGTTTCGTTATCTGGAGCGAAGTTCTATTCTCCCTTCTCCAAACACGTATCGTATTCTTTAATTTTGTAAAAGGTTCCTGTTGTCTCGTGTGAAAAATTCATGCTCAATGTGAAATTGAAAAACCGGTGGAAAAATTGTCTTCGCATAGTCGAGAGTCGGATCGTCACCTCCGACCCCTAATTGAATTTCTGTCAGGTACGACTCGCCGCGTGCAGGAAGATTGCTCCCCGCACGGTTCTCGAAGGCGGCGCATTCAAAAATCCTCCACGGTGGAGGTTTTTTCCGCGCGGGGAATCGCTCTCCCGAAAATGGAATCCCGATAGGAATTTCCTCGGGCAGGGGTGGGAAAAATCAAATGAAACTCCGCCACCCGTTCACCCAGTTTCTTCTGGCAGTTTGCGCGACCTGCGACGCGGTTTTCCGAAGCGGCCCGCGCCACGAGCGAACGCCGTGCACACGGGTGGTTGAAGGGGGTGCGACATCCGCGACGGGGTGCAAATAAGCGCAAAATGACTGTCGGCAGCTGGCCATATTGGCGTAAAGTTGGAAAACGCCGAGCGATACGCGGCAGCTCGACACCTATCCTTTCGGAATTCATATCCCGCGAAACTTCAACGGCTCCGGTGTCGTTCCACCCCCCGGCGGGGGTGCGGTGCTGAAGGAAAAAATAATTTCGAACGGCGTCGAACGACCGGGATTTTACGATCGCGTGCCGTGCTGCGTGCTGAGAACGCGCGTTGCGGGAAACGCCAGAAAAAAAGGAGAAAATGGTTAACGCTGTTCGACGGTATCGATAAGGCAGGGAAAATTATACGGCTCTCGACGGCTTGATTAAGATAATCGGGGTTGATTCACTTGTTGATTCGAATTGCGAATGCAAAGAGGATGATTGCGGGGTATTATCGGCACGTTCGATCGGGCTTGCACTTATTTGCTTTTAATCGACGTGATTATAAATAATAATAGCTCTCGGTGAATCAACTTCATTCGGCTGATTCATAACCCTCCCGGTTGTTTTTATGGAAATCCCGTGTGTTTGCCCGCTTGACGAAAAGAATTTAATTTTCTATATTAATGTTCACCCTCGACGGTTCCGTAATTTCATTGGTTTTTGCGTAACATTAAATTTAATATAGCACGGACCCTCTCGAGAATCTGAAATTTTACTAACGACACACAGATATTTTGCGCGTGCATAACAAACTGGGTTACATTACAGTTTTTGCAAGTGTATTTATTCGGTTTTTGTTTTGCATGTTTGACTATGGAATATGTTGTACGGGATCCTCTGTGAAATAATTTTAAATCTGCACGAGCGAGTTCGCTGTCTCTCTTTAATCAGGCTCCATGCGTTTTACCCTTTGTTCTTTTTAACGCGTTGCGTGCGCCGTATTATCTTCAAAGGTTTCCGCGGCTGTTCATTTTGTATTCTCGCTGAATGAGTAATTATAATTTTGTTTTCAGCGGGCCGAATCGGTGTAATGAAATTTGTAGCGCGGTGTTTCATTTTAACGTTCCATTTAAGTAATTCCGCGCTCGCCATATTGCGAATGAGTGCGACTGGAGCACAATGAAAATATTGTTATATCAGATCAGCGCATTCACCGGAAATGAAATAGGCGGCAGGCCCGAAAGATGAAATTAATATCGGCGGGGTTCGATGAGATTTATTAAAATCATGGCTCGTCCATAAAAAATAGTTAAACGTTCCGAAACAAACCGGATTTAAAATGCGACTCGCGCCCAGCAAAACAACGCGATATTTGCGGAAACGTATTTCGACGTTCGTTTTAAATATCGATCCGCTGGTCGACTATGTATTATTTTGGAGAAAGGGGTACCGGAAAACAAAATGTTCCGCGTGTATTCATTGTATATTTATACCCATTCCGATCGAGAGCTTAATACAGGCTTCGTAAGGGGTTTTTAATTTGCATTTCATCGAATAAAAAGGGAGTAGTCAAAATTCTACGATGTAGATTGAAGGATTCAATTAATCGACGGCGGCAATTAATTTAAACATCGACGATATTTTCCATCCGCGAATTTCACGGCAGTCCGAATTACATATTGCATACATACGTAAATATCGTCGCTTAGCAAAATATTCTATATTGTTTTATCATTCTCCTTTATAGACGATGAAATTCGCATCACTACGATGACAACTCGCTTTGAAATAGTGGATTTGCCACCGTTTAAAACATTCACAAACCGAATAAACGTAAATTTCCATTTGGCGCATCAAAAATATTTCTTTCGATATTTACGTTTTGTAAAATGCAGTGTCGCTACATCGCGAAACGAGAATAAAAATTAATAAAGGGAGACGAGTTTCCTGAATATTGCAGTGTGCGTCGCTGGACTACGGACGTTTATGCAATTTTTAGGGAAATTTTTAGACGGAAATACTTAAAAAAAGACAGAAATAATACATTTTGTCTATTATAAAAATTGGAAAGTGTTCAATTATTGTCCATATCTCCAGTTGTATCATCAAATAACGATAAATGGCGAATAGGGACGTTATTTTTGATTTATGACTGCGTCTAAGTAGATCAGTGATGCCAGATGCGGGGAGTCACGCTGAAATGATGTACCCCCTCTCTGATGATGGGGAATGAGTGGGGCGAATGGAAGACACGTTGCACATGCGCGATGGGGACCGTGGACTGTTCGCCTGCGCACGGTGCTGGAATGGAATAGTAGAGGGGGTATGTAGGGGAGTACGGGAGCTCCGTTTGGAGCTCATTATGGCATCACTGAAGTAGATACACGCCGAGCGCGCCGAGCGAGACTTCAATAGAGAGCCGAACATAGAGAAGGACAGAGTGAAATACGGATCGCCGTCACCGGTACAGTTTAAAGGCCCGCGAGTTCTCACAATGTATGTAATGGCAATGATGGAATTGTTCATTTTCCATTAGGCTTATGAGACTTTCACTAATTCATTTTTGGCATTTTTCTGATTAAAATGATACCAAACACAATATAATTTGTCCCATATTTACTCTACATGTGAAGCATAATTAATAATTTATCATACATTTAACACATACTATATATATAGCATATGTTTAAATAAACAACTTAACATCTTGAAAATATGTTCTTAGCATCGAATTGGTATTTTAAACATTACAGTTTCTCTTTCTTTTCACTTGCTATCCTCTTCCATGTCCTACAGTACTCCATAACCGTCAATGAAACCATTAAATAAAGTTGAAATTACATTATCGTGTTTGGTATCATTTTAATCAGAAAAATGCCAGAAATAAGTTAATGAAAGTCCCATAAAAGCATAATGGAAATTAAGAAGTTTGAGTACTCGATTCACTCGAGTCAATGTTGTGGTGTTCACACCGATATACCCAAGCCGATATCAATCGTTGCCGCCGGTGCGGAGCGACTCGGCCGACGCGGCGTTGACAGGCAGTGGAGTGGGTAGGCACGTCGCAACGACCGCATATACGATTTTTCACAACGAAAGAGCATTTACTGTATATAGACAATTCAATTAAATTAATTATATGAAACGACTTTTTCAATTCAATTCGGAAAGCATAAAGCAGCACATCGCTACGCAAAGACGATTGTACAGGGTGTATAAAAAGTAGTGGTCCTCGATCTAGGGGTGAATATACACCCCTGGTTCGGTGGACATCTGTAAAAGAAACTATACTTTGTCTCACGAGAAAACCGTACCGCGTGAAGACCAGTTTTCGTTCGCCGCTGCGCATCCGCGCCCTAATTGGTTCAAGAAGGTGGAGAATGGGTAGTGGAGTGAGAGATGATAGGCTCGCTGCGCCCCCACCACCTTCCAAGCTGCGCGAAACGGTACGGTTCGCTCGTGGGACAAAGTATAGCCGCAAAATTGTTTATAACAAAGAAAATTGTTGTTAAAGTTTGTTTTTACATGAATACCTTCTACTCACCAAGAAGAGAAACAGTTCGAAAGGAGCCACATGTCGCAAACAGATAGTTATTGAGATATAAGTTGTTACGGTCTTTGCAAAATTTGATTGTGTAGAATTAATAAACAATAAAAAAATAAACAATTTATAGACAATTTTGCGGCATCGATCCCGAGTTGTATCCGTTCAGCCCTAGAACGGATGACCATTACTTTTTACACCCTGTACAGAAACCAATTGTAGATACAATAATTATCGTTAAATGTGCGTTCAACAAATAATCAGGAAACCAGTTCGCATTCGGCAGCGTTTCTGGCTCGATGTGTGTCCCAGCAAATAATTTCGTTCGTAAACGAACGAAGGAATGAAGGCAGAGAAGGGATTTCGCGATGCAGTTTAGAATGACGTACACCGTGCGTACAATTTGCAATAATAGTAAGAAGCCTGATTCTATCTTGTAGCTCGTGTAGGTTCTATGGTAATACAACGGCGGCGGGGGTGCATTGAAAACAGGGACGCCCTTAGTTCGGCGCCAAAGGAATCCGGGGTAACGCTTTACGAGCTGACGTTTATTGCGCCACTCTTTTCTCTCGATGCCGGGGAGATAAATATCGGCGCGAGTTCGCACCAGGCCCCGGTCGAAAGAAATTGCACGAGAGACGAGTGTGTCTCGCGAGGATACCGCTTTGCTCCGCTCCGATCCGCTTCACTCTCCCCGCCGAACCGAGTTTCCGGCGTGGGGCCGCGCCACGCCGCGACTTCGTTTACCCTTTTTATTCCTGGCATTAAAGCGAACGAGATTTCCTACGGGGAGATTATATACTGCCGAGCGAGAAATAATCAGATCTTGTTTGGCTTTCCAGGAACCGCCTGTGAACATTACCTCTTTAATCCTACGTCGTAAGGGGCTCTCCTGATCTGAAATGCCATTTTGGCCACGTTTAGAAACTTTGCAAATAAATTAGCGACATTCTGATTTCCGGATTCTGATTTTTTAGTAAACATTTGGATCGTATATGTATACATATAAACATTTTAATAATGGAAAAATAGTAAAATTTGTAGGGTGGATAAAAATGATCTTTACAATTTTTCAACGAAATGGTTTCGAAAGGTATCTTTTTATTACGAGTTGTCGATGTTGTCGTTGTCATTGTATGCGTCAAATCTTGTAATCGAATTTTAAACCACTTACCGATGAGCTAGAGACTTAAAACTTTAAACATAGTTCAGAATTGGATGAGAATGCAATATTAAAAAACTAATTTTAAGAAAAGAATTGTGTGTTCAGGAGAAAACAAATTTTAATACTAACTGTTACACCTCGTCGCGCAACGCTTGGTAGTACGTCATCACGTTCAGCGATCCCCACTCCGCGCGCCAGCGCTCCCTACTCCACTACGCGTTCCCACTCCGACTCATCCCCACTCCACTGATCCACTTCGCACCGAAGGAGCTCAGTTGGTGTGATGTTCCGTTCATTCACTTCCATTTCGGACAATTTCGGACTCCATCAAGAGACGTCGCACAGTGGAATCTTTCGTCCAAATCGGAGACAAAATCAAAGAACTTTCGATAGAAATGAGGTAGAGCGATGAAATTGTTTAAAAATTATAGCTGAAACTTGGCAGAATATGGGAAAAATAGGGAGATTATTGCACGAACGTTTTATAAACTTGAGAAAATTCGTTAAACAATTCGTTCACAAAAATCGATATCTTGTAAAATCCTGAGGTCGTAGACAAATTTTGAGACCAGATTTAAAATCAGCGTGAAAAAATCTACAGGAAATGATGTGTAGCACGTTAAAAAAAAATGTTCCGCCCGTGTTATTGAAAAAACCGCAATTTTCTTGAAATTGTGAGAGTTTCACGAATTTTCTCAAGTTTATAAAACGTTCGTACCATAATCTCCCTATTTTTCCCATATTCTGCCAAGTTCCAGCTATAATTTAAAAAGAATTTCATAGCTCTACCTCATTTCTATCGAAATTTTGTCTCCGATTTGGACGAAAAGTTCCACTGTGCGTCGTCTCTCGGAGTCATCCTCACATTCTATCTCGCGTATTTCCATGTCTTGCGTTTCTATATCTTCCTATTTCATACCAGTATTACTATATCTTGCGTTCCATTTAAAAAGACTAAAAAGTAAAAAATAAAACAATATGTAAAAAAAATCTTTTTAAAAACCACGTTTATATTAAAATGCACTGAAAAGGAGAAGATAATCTTTTTAGAAATTAGTGAGTATAAGTAAAAGCATGGAGCGCCCACGAAGATTTCGTCAATATAGTTTAGCGCTCCAGACTTTTATTTGTAGTCATTAATGCCTAAAAAAATTATTTTCTTTTTTATAGTGCATTTTAATATAAGCGTGATTAAAAAAAATTTTTTTTATATATTTTTACAATATGCTAGGTCGATGGGAAATGATTTAGATAAGAATAAAATGATACATCATTTCTCCGTCGAGAATATGTACCAAAAAATGCGAAACACTGCGGAATATTTATTTTACGCCGACGTATACATCAGAAATGAATTTGCTCCGAATGAGTAATTAGCGCTGCTATTTCGCGCTGCGTGTTAAACGTTGCCGACACTGCCATTAACAGAATTCTCGAATTACACGGAGATAGTGATTCCGTTGCGGAATCGAGTGCAGTAAATGCAAATCCTCGAATCGTCCAATTTATCCGCAGCTTGCACGGTAATTGTTCTAAGAATGATCTAAACAATAGTAGCGTGCCCGCCGCATGTTAGATTGTGAACAGCACTTAGCGGTTATTATTCCTGGTAATCCGAGCGATTAAAATAAATTTAGTGGCGGCATTAATTACGCCGTATAAGCTCCGTGGTTATTTCCATTGAAGCGCGCTTACACGGGTCGCGTTGTATTAGGCGCGACTCATATGCACAAATTCGCCTATAAATTTCGCAAGAACTACCGCCAGTTTAGCTTTTGCGCTGGGATCGCGTTAAGCCGCGTTCACAGCTGAGTGTCCTCAACGTTACGGCGAATTAATGGCGAATTTATTGAAATTTTCTTCTTTTCACTCGTTGAATCCATTGCCGCGGAAACGGAGCTCCGAGAACCTTCGTTTCGCAGTTTTAAATACTTCTTATTCTACCACTTCATGGAATTTACTGAAAAATTGATGTTACCACAAGGTTTCCAATTACGAGCGAGTTACGAAAATAGAACTTACATAAAATTAGATTCATTCTTATATTATTTAACTAGTAGCTTTCCCCCGCCACGCGTTGCCGTGGCTCACTATTTTTTAAAAGCATATTTTTACCTGTCACAGATATGACATTTTAATCACGTGATTGCTGATCGCGGAGTCGCGTTTGACGCGCTGATTTGCTGTTTCTCGTTGTCGTCTTTCAGCCTGTCGCGTTCATTCTGTTGAGTTTAGGGTTTGTCGGTTTTTAAAAATCGGTTTTTTTCAGTAAAAAAATCGGTTTTAAATTTATACATAACACTTATATTAATCCGCTATAATGATTTCGATGTAATCAAAATGTACACAGCTAGTGGTATAGCGGAGAAAGGTCGGGGAACATTATTGCCTTGAACATTTTTGTAGAGGAAAATGTCACTTCAAATAACCTCAAGAACCTCCCATTTCCGGGACGATCACGAAATTTGGGACACCCTGTATACATATATATGTGGAAATGAAAACAGCGCATAGTGACTGTGATGAAAAATGCTATGGAAATAGCAATAAATAAATATCTGCAAGAACCTGAAGAAGCGACTTCCTCCAGTCCTCAAACATTAAAGACGGAGTTTTTGATCTTAGAGGCTACAAATAGAAGAACAAAAAATTTAGATTTATTATTTAATGCTTTAAAGACAATTAAGCCCAGTTCAATAGCAAGTGAGCGAGTTTTTTCGATTTCTGGAAATTTTGTGTCCAAAATAAGGACACGACTAAGCAATAAATCAATTGACGTTCTTTGCTTTTTAAAATCACGTTTTATTAATCAAAGAAAGAAGTATGAAAGTAAGAAAGAAGTATAATAATGTTCATAAATATTTGTTAATTTCTGTGATCCTTTAAGAGTGTTATTTTGTCAATTCTTTAATAAATAAAAAAAAATTAAAAACTTCTATTCTAAGTTGTAAACATGTCTTATTTTTTATCTGTAAAAATTCGAAACCGGATTAAACCAGTTTCATGGAAAAGTTAAAAACCGAAAACCGGTTTTTTAAAAAGTCGGTTTTTGTATAAACCCTAGTTGAGTTTGATGCAGATCTGAAGCTGCGGAACCCGATCGCCGTGCTCGCAACCGTGCATCCTCAAGTCTGGCACGTATTTGAACCATTCTTCGTGATGCCCGTTCTTCCTCAATTTGATTTGATCTTAATCGTCACACTGCTTCCGTTCCGCGAGTACGACGACCTAAGTTTCCTTTTCTGCGAGTCATTCTTTTTATGTACTAAAGTAGAAAGAAGGTTATATCGATAACATCTAAAATTGCTAAACGCTAAATAAGAGAAAAACACGAACTAAAAAAACAAAGAAAAAACTTAATAATTTAAAAATACTAACCAAACATTTCAATTCAAACGTAGATCAATCTACTCAGCTGAATTCCAATGCAACGAGAAACTTACAGAACAAATCACTCCGAATAGGTCAATCTTTCTATTTATATACATTTCACGATACAATTTGAAGCAGAATACCACTGAGAAGATTCTCGTCGTGACGCAATGGTGATAATGCGAATCAACACGAAACCGTATCGATTATTATACATCAGTGTTTTCGCAAACGCGCTTTAGCGTTGTAGCCGGTGGAAAAAGTCGTCGAAACTCTTGAACGAATGGACTTTTTCGCATGCTGATTTCTCATAAACCTTCCCGAAGAAACGCTGCGTCTAATGGCTGAAACCGCAGCTTTCTCCGTTCAGCATTTACGGAGATGTTCGATTACAAACAAACGGACATTTTTATTTATATAGCTTATATCCCATAAAAATAGAATAGCCTTGCATGTCATGGACATGAAATGCACCGAGGTGCACCAATTAATAAACTCTCTATCCAGCGGCTATTATGACTCGTCGAATAATGATCCGGTCGGAGACTGTCGAAAAGTTGATCATCTCTGCGGACGATGGCTCGAAAAAAGGGATTTCCGAGGAAAGTGCGCGCATGGTCGACGTCCGCGATTGGCATTTCCATGGATCGTAGGCCCCGGCCGGGTTCGAGGGGGGCCAATAAAGCTGTCGAAGGAAATATTCCTGGTCCCCGTGGAAAGAATCCAGAGGCTTCGATCGGCCACGACACGGCCGGATGCAATTCGTCTGAATCTGCATTGAATCGCTCCTCGGTCCGCATTGTTCAACTCGAACCGGTGTTACGGACAGACGAGAGAATTGATATTTTTCCGCCGTCCCGCATAGATAATACCTCTATTGAATCTGAGTCGTCGTGACCGACGGCTGAACGAACGGGGAGAGGGCCTCGGGAATAAGAATAAGAATAAGAAGCCGAAGGAACAGGAAGAACTGGAAAGAAGAAAAATAAGAGAGCCGAAAAGAATGAGCCGAAGGGGATGATGCAGAGGATTCCGGGAGGGGCGAGGGCCGAGGAAGAAAAACCGGGAAAAGATAATAATAATTGGATCCTAGATGGAGTCGACGGCCTCTAACAGGCCGGCCATTATTTCACGAAATATTACTTTCAATCTCTAACGAAGTACAAACCGGTGCTTCGAACAATTTTCATTGTGCCCCGAGTCGCAACAAAAGGCTATCATTAAACGTGTCTGTGTGGCGGCGCGCGAGGAGGCGCTAGCCCCGCGAGAAAAGATTAGATGCGCCGCGCCGGGTAGGTTTAATTTCATTGTAATTAAAAGCAAACGAGGCCATGGGTTCCGCGTTATGAATTAATGACCACCGAGAGGCCCTGCGAAACCCATTACCACTTTCGTGGCCAGTTCAATTGTTGATCGGCGCTCGGGGATTCTTTGCTCGCCGCCATTCCGTGATCGTTCCGTGTTGCAACCGCGAGTGCACTGGCCAAAGTATTTGTTGCAGCGATGACATATTTACTTGGTACGGAGAATATTTGCGGCGATATTGCTGATATGTACATAAAATGCGAAATCTTCTCGGATTATCGGATCGTTGTTGGTAGAGGTTAAAAATAAAGTACTATTGAGTTTATTATGTTGAACGAATAAATATTTAATACGAATAAATACGCGAATATGATTCAACAGACTACATAATTTAATACAGAGAAAGTTTAACTTAATCGATTATAACTCTGTTGATACTTCGAATTTCGTATTGAGAAAACTTAGTTTTTGGACGTGACATTATTTATCTATGAAAGGAAAATTCATTATTTTTATTTCATGCAATTTGAATGTGCAGGTAGAGATTATTTTACCGTACATTATTTTTCAATACATTGTGATACTTTATATATATAATACAATACAAATTATAAATAGAATTAAAACAAGCAGTTTTAAAGATGTACCGTTTTCTTAAACCTTTAAAACACAGGCATTCAGAAACGATTAAGTTATTTTGGGGGAAGGGGGAAATTCATTTATTTTCTGCGGGATTGTTGTCACAATGTACAGTCGGTGTACAAAGTATTCGTACACATTAAAAAATCGGAGTACTCTTTCAAAATTGGACCCAACAGCTTGAGTTTCTTTTCAGACGTTAGAAGGATTAGTTTACTAGCTAATGTGTAAATAACTTTTTTTAAAAATTGTTATTGGTCGCAATTGCGACGGAAATAGTAAAGGTGACGATTTTTAAATTTTTTATCTGTACCTTTAATGAAAATTTAGAAGGCGCCTCTGGTAGGTCTAAGTCAGTTATATACTTGTACAAAGTTTCATCGAAATCGATCAAAGATGTTGCGAAATATAATTGATTGAAAATAGCAAAAATCGTAAGAATCTGCGATTTAAATGGATCGCAAAGCGTAAATTCCAAGATTTTTACATCTTACAATGCCCATAGCTTTTTTATCCGTTAGCCAATTTCAATGAAACTTTGTATATATATATAACTTACTTAGATTTACAAAATACATGTATTAAATATTAATTACAGGCACAGATAAAAAATTTAAAAATCGTGGTCTTTACTGTTCCCTTCGTAATTGCGACCAATAACAATTACAAAAAAAATTATTTACACGTTAGCGAGTAAACTAACCCTTCTAATGTCTCAAAAAAACTCAAGCTGCTGAGTCCAATCTTGAAAAGTTTATTCGTTTTTAAAAAATGTACGAACACTTTGTACACCGACTGTATGTTCATACAATATTTACTTGAAGAATAAATTATATGAAACCAGATTTTTAACCGGTGGTGCTAGATTCAGCGTTATAAAAGGGTTGGCAGAAATGTTTTATCCAAATATAGAAGAAGTAGTGAAAACTGCAATTATGTATACAATATGAGATAGTTTCAAAATATAGGAGTTCAAGTAAAAGAGGTACACAGCACATTTTAAACTTTTTTACTCAGACAAAGGTTTTTGAAAATTATATGCTATTCAAATATGATATAGGAGACCAAATTCAAATATAGAAGATCTGGCCACCCTAGTTACAAACCAGCCCGGAACGTATAAAAAACGACCACTTTTATTTCCATTTTGATAATAGCAGAAGTTCGTGCCCGCGGAGTACCGCTCGCGAAAAAACCCGCGAAAGTTTTCGGGTGTAAATGGCGCGTCCTTTGAGCGCCGCGCGTTCAACCGTGAAATAAGACACTAAACAACGCCATCGTGGAAATATTGTCCGCTCCGCGAGTTTCACGGACGTTACTTACAGGCCAATAATTATTCACCGAGTTCCACGTAAGACAGGCCCGCCATTGTGAGCCACCCTCGCCGCTTTCAATACGATTGTCCCTCGCGCGTCGCTTATTGTTGAAAGTTTCCATTGTCATTATTATTTCGTCGCATTATGTCGCGAGATTTATGGGCTCGTGTAATTTCGCCCCGGCCTGCCCGGCCCGGCCCGAACAGGCCAGACCGGGCCATCTTGATCGCACATCCCGGCGTCCTTTTCGCGCACACATCGGCGAACCGCGATCCGAGTTCGCCAATCCCGCGGCAAACTTTACTCACCGCCCGTTCCCGCGATAGCTTTTACTTTGGAATCGAACTTCCCGGGCAATTTTCCGCGAAACTTATGGGTTATGGAAGAGCCTCTATGTATACCGTAACGTTCAATTAGGAGTCAAACTCTGACGCAGGTTCAAGGTTCAATCTGGACAGATTTCATCACAACTGCCTATTTGCGTCTCCCAAATGTAACCCGTAAGAAGTAAAGTTTATTCCTGTGCGTTCAATTTTGCAGGAGAGATTTTCTGGTAATTATACAGGAAATGGTACACCTCGACTACACTCCGCGACAAAACTATAAGACATGTGCGAAATTCGATGAAAAGTCTATGTAAGTCTTCAGTTTTGTCTTCCTTCATTCATAGTGTTATTGTTCACATTATATAGAAGTATATTCTACAGTTCTACGAAATACCGAAGGCTACAATTCGAAGAATTTGGAAAATGTATGTAAACATGCTATTCTCGTCGCGACAAAACTATAAGACAGTAGCTTTTCGTCAGTCGATCTTGTACTCTAATCGCAATCACAGTGTTGGAAGTAATTGTGTACTTAAAATTAAACATTTGTCATTTTGTTCTTACATAATTAGACTGCGGATTTTATGCATTTATGACAAAATTGAGTAGGTGTAAATTAAAACAGTAAAAATATTAAAAGAATTTAAAAATTCTGTTATATTATTTCCATCCAATTAATCATATTAAGAAAGAACATTAATTTCTATTTCACTCCAGTTTGTTGCAATTCAGGTAGACAATTTTTATTTTGCATAAAGATCCGCTGTCTATACATAATATAACTACAATGCCGCGTGGGAAAAATCTGACAGATAGTGAAAGAAGAGTGATCGTAAATTTAAAAGAAAAGAATACTTCTATTTCAGAAATTTCAAAAGTGGCTGGGCGAAGTCGATGTGCCGTGCTCAATTATTTAAAAAGTAGAGAGAATTATGGAAAAAACATCCTGGTAGACGTCCAAAAGCGACAACCGAGCGACAACGACGAGCCATTCTGAGGGTAGCGTCGAATTCTAGCTTGACAGCACGGCAAATTGCAGCGCAAGTTGACGTTCACACCAATATTCGTAATGTGCAACGGATAATTAAACGGGCCAAGCATTTAAAAAGACGAAAATTGCAGAAAAAACCGCCACTTACGAATCGGCACAAAGCAGCCAGGGAAGATTTTGCGGAGAGACATCTCCAGTGGAAAAAGAAGTGGAGAAAAGTTATTCTTTCAGATGAAAAACGTTTCAATTTAGATGGACCGGATGGTCTTTCATATTATTTTCATGATTTGCGGAAGGAAGAATTGAATTTGCCAAGGAGGTAAATGTGCGGAGGCGGCATCATGGTATGGACCGCAATAGCGTACCACGGGAGAACCGATGTAAAATTTATTAACACCAGCATGAATGCAATTAAATATATAGAAATATTAGAAGAACAATTAACGCTACGTGCAAGCACTATTGCATGTGAAAATTATATTTTTCAACACGATAATGCCGCTGTGCATATAGCGAAACGTGTAAAAAGATATTTTGAAGACCGTGATATACAAATTTTACCATGGCCTGCGAAGTCTCCAGATTTAAATATAATAGAAAACATCTGAGGAATTTTAGCACGTGCTGTATATGGAAATCGGAAACAATTTTTGTCGGTGAAAGAGTTGGAAGCTCGTATTGAAGAAAATGGGCCAAATTAAGTCAAGATCAAATAAAAAATTTATATAAATCGATACCACGACGATTAATTGAAACTATAAAAAATAAAGGTGGCACAACACACTACTACTAAATAGAAAAAAATATTTTTGTAATATAAATTATATTATATTATATAATTATATAAATCGATACCGCGACGATTAATTGAAACTATAAAAAATAAAGGTGGCACAACACATTACTACTAAATAGAAAAAAATATTTTTGTAATATAAATTATATTATATAATTATATAAATCGATACCACGACGATTAATTGAAACTATAAAAAATAAAGGTGGCACAACACATTACTACTAAATAGAAAAAAATATTTTTGTAATATAAATTATATTATATTATATAATTATATAAATCGATACCGCGACGATTAATTGAAACTATCAAAAATAAAGGTGGCACAGCACATTACTACTAAATAGAAAAAAATATTTTTATAATATAAATTATATTATATAATTATATAAATCGATACCACGACGATTAATTGAAACTATAAAAAATAAAGGTGGCACAACACATTACTACTAAACGGAAAAAAAATATTTTTCATTAACTTCCACTGAATTTTTCTTACGTAAAATATACATTGCCTTATAGTTTTGTCGCACCTTATGTTATCAAAATTTAGAAATTTTTATGAAACTTTTTTCAATCTAATTCAACAACATTGCTGCTATGGAAATGTATGTACTGTAGTTGATTCTTTGGATTAATAACGAAAACTTTTACGAAGAAATTAGTATTAATTAAATATTAGCTAAAATCGCAGGTGTCTTATAGTTTTGCCGAAACGCGTTTATTAGTTCGGGTCGATAGTTGTGCTCGGCAGGGCACCGGAACATTGCCATGACCCGTGCAAACAATCGTCGAAAATACGCGTGCACGCGTGAACGAGTTCCTCGAGCCGAGCGTCATTCGAGGTCTTCCCTTTTTGCGAGGGAACGCCCGGGGCCATAATCGAAACAAGAGGAAAAGCGGAAATAGTTGAGGGAAATCTCTCTCGCAGCTACCGGGGCCCTTGTGAGTTTTTTCTCATCGACACGAGCGGACGCGAGAACGGAAACGGCAACAGACACAAAGTGGTACGCACGCTAATACTCGGCAACCTTCCACCCTATCTTTGAGGGCTGGAAACGTTCGCCACTCGGTTCTCGAAAGGGTGGAAAGGGGAACCGGGTGGAGTGCTTTCAAGCTACGAAAAAGCGAAGGTGCTCCGCGTTAATAACGAACACGCCGGAAGCTTCAAGGGGAAGCTCCATGTTTTTCTGGTCAAACGGGAAGATGATAATTCCGCTCCCGAAAACGATCTTACCCTTCGATGCCTGACCGAGATCTTATCTGCTCGATCAACCAACCTTTCTCTTCACTATTTCAGCCCTCTACACTTCAATTTCTGTTCAACTCCAACTTTTGTCCAATAAACGAATTTTTCAATTCGGAAGAGGTAATCTGATTGAAAAAATAAATTCCTATGTCCTAGTTCGTAATCGCTTGGATAAAATCTAGCGAGATTTTAATTCGTGCAAGCCGTAGAAAGTGGGGAAATATTTTGAGGATGCATGTCGTGCAAAATGATTTCAAACATTTTAATAATTGCCTGGTATAATTACTCAGCGAAAATAACTGATACCACAAATATGTTCTTCGTTGCGAACAGATAATACTTTCATTAAAATTCTCCACGTTCCAATGTAATATGGCTAATTAATTAAATTAGCATGGCAGTGCAATAAAAGGTACGTGAACCAACTGAATTTGATCTTTAGCTTAGCAGGGAAATTCATATTTTTTCGTGCTGGTCGAATTATTTCCGCTCCAGTTAAACTAAAAAAATCGTTGCAAAAAGAACGTGTTTCACGTTTTCAGCAGATACGTCCATCGTTACGATTGGATTTAATCACCAGTATCTACACAAATATTTCACATCTTCGTTTCAAGCTTGAGGAACACAGTCTTTACGCGTTCTACTGTGGATTAAATGGCAAGAGAAAGATTTTTTGAAAGTGGCACACTGGGATTCTTCGTTTAAAGTGATCCCCGATTGCAGCAGCTCAAAGCAGCCGCATGTTATCCCGACCGACGACGTTCGATTGGCCAGCAGACGAGTTCGCAATTTTCGTGCAGCGGGACTAAGAGGAAGGAATCGTCGAACGTTGACCGCAATTTCGCGGTGCAAGTCCTCCGTCTGACAATTTGCATTGTCCAGACCACGTCCCCACCAAGATTTCCTTCCCCGCGCTCAGCTCTAATTCTCGAGGACCAGTCGGACATCCGATTTCCGATTTCCTAGCTGCTTCCTACGGGATCCGGAAGTCGGTGTTCGGGCGTCAAGTGGTCCATTCCTGATTCCATGGTACCGCTCCATTCCCTGGATCTCCGTGGCTGATCTTTGAATCCAACTCTCTTGCTGATTCGATGGTTTTTAAGGGAGCATTGGCACGAAAACCCTGTTTTTGGCACGACCCCGGAAGACGCTTCTTCTATCGAACTACAAACCGTAGAACCACGTTGAAATTCCTGTTGTTCTCAAATCAAGTTGGTCTGCTGTTGCAAACCCTTAAATTGTTCTGCTGCATTTACTTTTTTTTTATTAAGCTTTTCAGATCTCAGTCGAGATCTATTTCTGCTGCACTGAAACAAATTACAGTATACATATACACATTTACACATACACAGTCCACATTAAATCAAATCAAATTCGCAGTTTACATTTTTTCAAGAACTTAAAAATAAGAAGACAAGCCCCAATATTGGGTCGGGCAACCAACATTTCCAAGCTTAAGGGCAACTGAAGGTACAAGGTTACTTTATTTAAAGTGATAGGATTATTACACACCTGTTACACTTTATACCGCTTTTATACATCTTTGTATGAACATTCGTCGCTTTTGTTTAACAAAAATATATTACTTATTTCTAATAAAAAAGAAACATAAATTTCGATTTGTTTGTGACTTAATCCGTTCTACAGATGCCTAATAAAACAGAGAGAACCCTTTTCCTTAATATTGTACTATATAATATATATAGATAATTTAAGCTACTTCTCTATTCACTATCTAGATTCCTTTCCCCAAAACCATTTCCAGTTCTGTATTTTAAATGAAATAAATCGTTTTTACATTTATTCCCTTCACATTTTGCCAAGCTGACTTGGTACTTGAGAAGAAAGGGAATTTTTCCTTTTGTTTATTCTATTCTGCTTAATTCTAGACCCTTAACGGAAATCAGGGTTTCTTGTCTATACTCATTAGAAATTCTTTAATGGCTAAAATTGAGCTGCTCTTACTTTGAGGTAAAATGCTGAAGGCATCCTCTCCATGATTTTCTAAGTCTTTGATTAACTTTCTTCTTAATATTTCTCTTTCCGTATTATATAAACCACATACAAAAAGGACGTGGTTTATCTCCTCTTCCCCAAGTCCGCAGTCGCAATCTGGGGTAGTTACTAATTTTTTCCTGTATAATGAGGCTTTTAAATTATAATGATTAGATCTTAGACGGTTCATCATTGTTATAGTTCCCCTGCATCCATTTTTTAGATTGGTGAACCAAGGTCTGTCCTTCACTTTCTTTTTATGGGTCCATATAAGGTCAAAATACATAGATCCTTTATTCATGCCTATTTTTTCTAAATCCGCTTTCCATTGGTTTCTAATCTCGTTCTTCCTATCATTGGAAAGATCTGAAACAGGAATTCTTATCTCAATGTCATGTATCTTACCCGTGTTTTCTTTTGCTAGTAAGTCCGCTTCTTCGTTTCCTGTTATGCCTATATGGGCTGGTATCCAACCAATTATTATTTTTTTAAATTCTCCTTTCTTTAATTTCGTTATAATATCTGAGATCCATGGATTGTTGGTTCTGCTATTATAAGTGTCGTCCTTTGATGCATTTATTAGTATTAGAATTTGTGGTTAGTATTAGAATTTGAAGATTGTTCTTCATCTCTTTCTCTATATTGTCGTGTTCTTGTTCCAATGCTTTATATATGGCAATTTCACGCAACTGTTGAATTACCCCGGTTCGCTGTAAATCGAAGAGGCTACATTGCCAAACAATATGATTAATATCCTGATTACTGTGTCCGCAGTCGCATTTCGGGTCGCTAATCATTCCTACACGAAATAGAGACGCATTAAGACTATAATGACCGGCTCTGCACCGATTAATAGCGCATTTACTTTTCCAAGGAACATTCGCACAAAATAATATTTCAATGGCCGATGTTCAATGGATCAAGCTGGAAGTGATAAATAGACATAGCAGATTTTATGCATTTATGGAAAAAATGTGTAATTTAAAACAGCAAAAACATTAAAAGAATTTGAAAAATCTATTAAGAAGGAAAATACATTTTTACGTGACTCCGGTTTGTTATAATTCGGGATGAATATTTTTATTTTGCATGAAGATCCGCTGCCTAGTGATAAACATAAATTCTGTTCGATTTACCAGATATTCAGTATTATAGGGTTGAAGTACGGATGTATGCGTGTTGATAGGCAGTCCTATATATGATTAAATTTATAAAATAGAGAATCGCAAAGAAAGAACAGAAGAATTGTAAAATTACAATCGTCAACGAATTGTAAAAAGAAGATCAGATCGAAACGAGCGCCCGCGAGAAACACATCTGTCAACGATTGGTTATCCGTGCGTCTTACGGTTTTTTGCAAATAAATACGGCTTATTCCTTACAGTATCTTATTCAATTTACCGTGGAAGAGTCTTTGTTACTGCGATTACGTTCCTGCGAGGACAAACGTTGAAGCCACAACATTGCTTTAGAATGACGATCGCGACGATTGTCTACTCTCGCGCGATGAATTTTCATTTCCGTTGCGCGTCGGCATAAATTCCAGGCTGTAAAACTCGAAGCCGGCCAATTAAGAAACGTTGCATTCGTTACATCGCGGGCGATAGCCATTACGACGACGCACGCCGCGCCGCGCCGGTTAGGTGGATCGTTTCGTCGCAGCAGGTGGTCGACGGTGTTTGACCTCGGCATTGTATCACAACGGGAGCCGCTCGAATACAAAGAGATTTATAAGGTCAAGCGTCGGGAGCGCGACGTCGTCAGCGGCCGTTACGAGCGTCATTAATATTTCGTTTTCCTTTCTGTTACAGGTAAGCTTCCGGCGCGGAAGAGAACGAGAAACAGAGATAAAGATCGCTCGGAATTGGTGCAGCCGGACGCCCTGCAGGTGTTGAATCCTGTGTCGCTTTGTTGACGACGAGTTCTTTGTTCGCGTGTTTCTCTCTCTACCCCTTTCCGTAATCTCTTCTCTCCTGTTCGTTATGAGCCCTTTACGATGTCTCGTTTTAACGGATTGGGGGATCCGCGCCCCTCCTCTCCCCCCGCGTAAATCGTCGAGAGATCGTTTGCTATTCCATGCAAATCTTCGAACCTGGATCACCGAGACAATTTGCTCTTCCCTCCCGATCCCCGACCATCGAAAGTACCTAATTAATCCTTTGCGCGAGGAATTATCGTGCTTACATTTCGCCGGGACCTTTGCTCGAGTTTGCGTAACGCGTTCGAATTCATAGTAATAGTAGTAATGTTGTATGTATTTAGCTTCACAGCTACGAATTGGATTTGGCTTGCATAACCCTATATTTAGTTACAAACTTATCTTATTCACACATGCGATTCGTTCACGCTGTCTTTATCTGTCTCCCTCTCCAATTCACACTGTATGCCCTCCTGCTAACTATTGGGTCGGCGAGAAAGTAATTTCGGTATTTTAAGGTGAAATCGAGTCCAATAATTTTACTGAAGCAGTGAATTTTAATGAATAAATTAATATTTTCCCTTTTGTTCGATGATCCTTTGCTAAAAGGAATAAATAAGAAACTATTTTATCGATTAAACTTCATCGCTTGAATAAAGAAATTCGGATTTATTTCACCTTAAAATACCGAAATTACTTTCTCGCCAACCGAATATTTCCTCTCAGTATTTATTGAAGGCAATGCATGATACAGAAGGTAGGTCGACATCGCAAATTCTTCTAATCTTTCTACTGTTCAATTCAGCAGCAACGCTACTGACCGCTGCGTCGTTTAAACAGCCATAACTATAATTTCGGACTTCAACCATCGGGATTCGCGAAGCTCTTTAAGAAAACGCAGACGAAAATAGATTTTTTTTCGAAAGTCCGCCCTGGAGTGCTGTCTTCACAAGTAGGTTTCCCGTAACGATTTCCGCGAAGGAGCCTCTTGGGAGGAATTGGAGCTTGCGGGGCTGGTTGAAGGGGATGAAAAGGGACACGTAGGGAAAACAGTGGTCAAGGAAGCGACGGAAAATTTCCCGGCGACTGGAGCATAAACACGAATAAGAGAAACGGAGGGAACACGGGAAAGGGACAAAGGGTGGCTCGAATGGGGGCGGGTGTTGGGATGGGGGCTCGGAAGGGGTTGGAGGAAGAGAAATGGTCGGTGCGACGACAAAAACGGCGATTAGGGGAGGTGCTGACAGAGCTCGGGTGGGTAATGCTGACCGCACACCGCAGCGTACACCTGCATTCCCCTCGACCAACCCCTGTCGTCCTTCGCCCTGCTTTTCAGCCGTTGGGATCGGCTGGAGATATCTCGTAATTCCGATAAAATAATGACCAACGACGTGGTTCCGGGGGGCTGGGTTAAATAAAACAATCGGCGGAAGGTTCCTCCGCGGACGCTTAATTGAGCGGCGGATTCAATCGAACTTTCGGCGATCCACCGCACCCGGGTGAAAAAATCAAACGCGCCCGCACGAGCGCTATCGGATAATGTTTGGCGTACAGGATCGTCGCGTATAACAACGTTGTTCGCCGCCGTACCGGTATTACTTCGCACTTTGAATCCGTCTCGCGCGGATGAATCGTCGGGATTTTTGCGAGGTGTACGACGATATTCGGGGGGAGGGTGCAAGCCGGCACAAAGGGAAGGCGGACGAATTCGTCGCGAAAAGGACCGTGCTTTGACCCACCCTTTTCGAACCCGTTTGAGCTGGGAACTTTTATTCGGATATTTCGCGGAAGAGAAAAACGGGATTTTATTGGACCGTTTTATTATGCGATTCCGCGCAGACGGTCTTTAATCCCGCGAATTTCCGCAGAGCTGCAGTCCCGTAACCGTTGATTTTTCAAAACAAGTTCACCGCCGCGAAGTACGCTAAATTTTGCAGCGGGGCCGCCGGATAGAATTCGATTGTTGGAAGATCGTAGAAAAATTCTCCGATTCTCATGGCAGCGGTCCCGCGCTTTTTTCAGACAATTCCACAGGACGACGGTAGCCGCGACTCGGCGGGAGACGGATCCGAATTTCAAACTGATTTCAAATAGACCACGCCGCCCCCGGAATATTCGACCAATGAAAAACGCTCGGCGGGAATACCCCGTGAAAATTGAATTCCTCGGTTGAGCACGCTTTTTACCGGGGGAAGGGAATTCACTTTTTACGCGCGGCTCGTTGCAAACGGCGCGGCGTGTACACCTACGGTGTGCGTCACAAATTACACGGTTCCCGAGGCTGTTCCGCAGGGACAATGCGGGGATGAATTCCTCGCGACCGTTACCTAGCCGCCTCGACGTATTTCGGCGCTTTTATTAGCAGGAACACCCGACTGAGCTGCACCGTTGTCACGGCGGCCCGGTTTATACACAGGATTTTCATATTGATTTTACTAATTAGCCGACGACCTGCACCGTGTACTCGTGATCCCCGCGTAAGAACCCGCACCGACCCTTTTCCGCGCTTCTACTGTACCTTCACAGGCTTCCCTTTGACGGTCCAGAAAGACGCGATTTTTCGGAATTGTTCGTCAGTGAGCGGGGATCAAGTGTCGTTCAAATATACAATATAAATTTTCAAATATACTTAATATTATATAATATATAATATTAAATATACTTAATATTGTTATATTAATATTGTTATTATACGTAATATTGTTTTTTGCAACCAACGTAATGGCGTGCGTAATTTTTTTTTACTCTGTTTTTTTGAGAAATGAAGGTGACCTGCAATTTTTCAAAATGGAATGCTATACATATATTTTTTATGCGAAGGCGTGAAGGGATAGGAACGCTGAGTGGCGGCGAAATATACAGTTGTTCAGAATGATGATGTTGACAACATATTTCAATGTCACCGAAATCGGTGAGGTTTACCCTTTTCAGTTGAAGGGTGACTCAGAGTTACCACTAAAAATTGCTGTACCATTATTCACAATATTGTTCACATTATTAAATATGTTAGCGTCTAATTTAACACATTTAACATATTTAACAGTAAACCTACCGAACACTGAAAGCGATTAAAATGTTTCAGCTGCTAAAAATGACAAGGCTCTATTTATTTAGATTTCGTGCAATTTTTATTGCAATATGCGCTTGTACAAAGAAATTTATCGAATCATTTTCCATGTAAGCAGCGTCATAATTTCAAGAATTATAAAATTATAAAGAATATATAAAAAAACTTTTTAAAAACCATGCTTATATTAAAATTCACTATAAAGAAGAAAATAATTTTTGTAGGCATTAGTGACTATAAATAAAAGCGTGGAGCGCTAAACTATATTGACGAAATCTTCGTGGGCGCTCCACGCTTTTACTTATAGTCACTAATGTCTAAAAAAATTATTTTCTCCTTTTCAGTGTATTTTAATATAAGCGTGTTTTTAAAAAGTTCTTTTTATATATTTTTTACTTTCTACTTTCTAGTCTTTTTTAAATGGAACACAAGTATTGGAATGCAATATAGTAATACTGGTATGAAATAGTAAGATATAGAAACGCAAGATATGAAAATACCATAGATATGCAAATTGTCCGAAATGGAGCTGAATGGACGGAACACCACACTGACTGGCCTCCTTCGGTGCGAAGTGGATAATCGGAGTGGGGATGATTCGGAGTGGGAACGCGTAGTGGAGTAGGGAGCGCTGGCGCGCGGAGTGGGGATCGCTGAACGTGATGACGTACTACCGAGCGTCGCGCGGCGTGAGGTGTGACGGTCAATATTAAAAATTTTTCTCCTAAACGCACAGTCTTTTTAACAATTTGTTTTTAAGTATTGCATTGTCATCCAGTTCTGAGCTGTGTTTAAAGTTTCAAGTCTCTAACTCATCGGGAAGTGGTTTAAAATTCGATTACAAGATTGGCGCATACAACGACATTTTTATAGTATAGACATTTTTATAATAACGACATATTTATTTAGATTTCGTGCAATTTTTATTGCAATATGCGCTTGGATAAAGAAATTTATCGAATCATTTTCCATGTAAGCAGCGTCATAATTTCAATAAATAAAAAATTAAAAATGTAAGATCGGTCATTTGGCCGGCAATGTTAGGTTTATTGTATGAGGTATTATAGCAATTTCATATCCATAAAATGAACATTCTAGGTCAATGGAATTATTCTAGTTCGGAAGAAATGTTTAACATTGAAGTTAAAACAGCTCCGACTGCAAAGGGTTGAGACAAATTCATTCGTACACGATACAACGACCTGCAAGGACCTGTCAAGGAAGAAGTTCTAGTAATAGTAACCGCGAAGAAAATACTACAGCCTGGGCTCAAATGTAGCTTCCGTAAGATCGTTTCCAATCGTTTTTCCTCGCCCGGACGCGGGCGTTGGGAATCGTGTACGTTTCGCAATTTACATTGCGCGCGACGAGTTGCGGAATTTGTACGGCCTCCGGTTCATCCGTCTTCTCCCCTTTCGTTCGCGGCGAGTGTTATACACACTGCAGGTTCAACAGGAAGGGCTTCGCGGCACGTAGAGTTAAACTCCAAACACGGGGAACGTTATGTCAACGTTCGAGAACGCCGCCAGAGATACGCGGCCGGGGACCGACTTAATTGTACGTATAAATATCGCGAGCGAACCGGAGAACCGAGAATATCGGGTATTGTCTCAGGAAGCCCACTTATAATGGAAACGTCGAGTGTCTCCGCGAGGATCGTCCATTCGAGTGGGCTTTCGAACCTGCGGAACAATCGAGCCTGCCGCGCCGCAGAAAATGACGCGAGACGTTTATTTTTCCACCCCGGTTATATTAATCTTTTGCCCATTCGCTCGGCCCCGAGAAGACAGATTTCGATGCCTCTCCGTTCGAAGAATATACTGCCACTCCCGCGAAAAGATCATTGGCTCTTTTTCAACTGTAGCATCATTTTTACCACGCTTATATTAGCTTGCCGAGTTGTCGTTGTTGTTGTTGTATGCGTCCAATCTTGTAATCGAATTTTAATCCACTTCCCGATGAGCTAGAGACTTGAAACTTTAAACATAGCTCAGAACTGGATAACAATGCGATATTAAAAAACAAATTTTAAAAAAAAACTGAGTCTAGGAGAAAACAAATTTTTATATTAATCGTCACACCTCGTTGCGCGACGCCGCACAGTGGAATCTTTCGTCCAAATCGGAGACAAAATGAAAGAACTTTCGAAAGAAATGAGGTAGAGCGATTAAATTTTTTTTTAATTATAGCTGAAACTTGGCAGAATATGGGAAAAATGGGAAGATTATGGTACGAATGGTTTATAACCTTGAGAAAATTCGTTAAACAATTCGTTCACAAAAATCGATTTCTTGTAAAATCCTGAGGTCGTAGACAAATTTTGAGACCAGATTTAAAATCAGCGTGAAAAAGTCTACAGGAAATGATGTGCAGCAGGTTAAAACAAAATTTTTTCCGCCCGTGTTATTGAAAAAACCGCAATTTTCTTGAAATTGTGAGAGTTTAACGAATTTTCTCAAGTTTATAAAACGTTCGTACCATAATCTCCCTATTTTTCCCATATTCTGCGAAGTTTCAGCTATAATTTAAAAAAAATTTCATCGCTCTACCTCATTTCTATCGAAAGTTCTTTGATTTTGTCTCCGATCTGGACGAAAGGTTCCACTGTGCGCCGTACGTCATCACGTTCAGCGATCCCCACTCCGCGCGCCAGCGCTCCCTACTCCACTACGCGTTCCCACTTCGACTCATCCCCACTCCACTGATCCACTTCGCACCGAAGGAGATAAGTCAGTGTGGTGTTCCGTTCATTCAGTTCCATTTCGGAAAATTTCGGACTCCATCAAGAGACATCGTCTCTCGGAGCCATCCCCTCATTCTATTTCGTTTATTTCCATATCTTGCGTTTCTATATCTTACTATTTCATACCAGTATTACTATATCTTGTGTTCCATTTAAAAAAGACTAACAAGTAGAAAATATTATAAAAAGATATATTTAAAAAACGTTTTAAAAACCACGCTTATATTAAAATGCACTGAAAGGGAGAAAATAATTTTTTTAGACATTAGTGACTATAAATAAAAGCATGGAGCGCCCACGAAGATTACGTCAATATAGTCTAGCGCTCCACGTTTTTATTTATAGTCACTAATGTCTAAAAAATTTATTTTCTCCTCTTTAGTGCATTTTAATATAAGCGTGGTTTTTAAAAAGTTTTTTATTATATATTTATAAAAAGAACCTGATGTAGCTTCAATGGGTTATTCCTTGATCATTGTAGTTCAGTTCATCTAATCCAATCGTTTCTACTAAAACCTCTGCAACTTCGGTGTAAGTGATTATTGTTGCTCGAAAAAAATTCAGTACATTCTTCGAACGTTCATTCATAAGCATACAAAATCTCAGATTAAAATACCAAGGGCGTTTCTGTAAAAAAAAAGTCGAAAAACAGTCTTACAATCACGAAACCAGGGAGACACTGAGATTGCTCTCGCGATTGCGGGGAGCATCGTCGCGGGACCGGAAGTGGCGCAATAAAAGTGCCCGTTTTTGTCGAACAATGCACTCGTCTGTTTTACAGGCCATCAATTATTCGCGGCTAGCCTGCGGTTCACGCGGACACGGGGGCCCAGCGGCCATTGTTCCGAAATAATTTCACGGGCTCGCGCGTTTGTTTAAAAGAATAATATCTATGCAAATGGCCGCAAACGGCCTCTGCCCACAGTCCGCGGCTGCAACAACGCCATTAATTACATTTTCATTAGTTGACTCGGAGAGGGAGAGAAGTAACCTGGGCGCGGAAGTTACGCCGAAGTCTGCTACGCCGAGAGTGTTTGCGAAACACGCCCCTGCCGCGAGAAGAGATTCATTTTTCCGTTTGCGCGCCATCTGCTCGCAGAAACCCTCCGCCGCGCCGTTGCCTCTTGCGAGTTGCGTAAGATTTTCATGTCTCGTTTGCGAACGTTGTAACTTGAGTTTAAATACTTCAGATCTTTCTGGATGTTTCATTTTCTGCGTATTTGCCGCCGCTCTTGCGCCACTTAATATCGTTGCTCGATCTTCGAGCTACCTGATATTAAAAATTGCAATTTTTATCAAGAAGTACAATCTCTTTGTGACTTTATTAGGCAAGCAACGAGAATTCTGAGATCATAATAGTAAATTAGCAAATTAATGAAATAATGAAAAAATTCAATATTAGAGACTTGTAGTCTTTAACTAATATATTTCTCCAAGAAAGGAGAACCAGTAAAAAAATGACGCAGGAGGCTGATTAATTTGCGCTTCTTTTTTTCTGGAACCGGCATTTTCGGGCCAATTATCGCCGTCGAAAGAAACGCCGGTGGGAAGGCGTGCGTAGGTTTTTGCGCCGTTGATTCCCAGTACAATAAATTGCCCTCGTTATTGAGGGTATCGCTCAAAGGAGCCTTCAGCCAGCAAGGAATCGTTGGTGGAGGGTTCAGGACGATCGAAGGGACGTGGTTGGACGAGGGTGAAAAAGGAACGTCGGAAGTGAGACGCAAGTCAGCAGAAACACGGTGCATTTTGTAGCCTCGTCGGCGGGGAGGCAAAAAGTGAAGCTTACGAAACAAAGGGTTGAAGCGTCACATGTTTTTCCTCGTTAAGCTGGCTCCACTTAGGCAGATTGCTTAATTAACTCATCTAATTATACAGGAGCCTCTGTCCTTAAGTCCCGAACGCATTTCCGAGGGACGCGAGCCGTCGCAGACCCGGGGACCCGTTGATTCTAATTTAGCCCTGTGATAAGTCGCCATTCGTTCGGCCGTTCCCCTTTCATTGCTCTAACCTGGCTTCTCTTTCTCCTGCAGCTCTCGCAGGCTGCAATCTTCGTGGCGATTTAGCGCCGCAAGATGCAATTAATCGCGGAACTGCACGCCTTGCTCCGCATTCGACGCGACCGCCACGAATGGGCGAATCCCATTCTCGAATTAAGTGGACATTCTCGGATTACAAAGATTACACCAAAGAATCTATTTCTTATCGCATCAATCAAAACTTGCCATGTTTCAAAAGTTATGTTTCAAAATTTTTGCTGACGAATTCGCGAAAGTGAACTGATTTAGTACAACACATAACAACACACCTCAGTCTATTCTTCTACTCTTAGATGGTACACCAAGCTCGCTCAACACCCCCACAAAATTTCTATACACTAACTGTCGCTACTGTACTGTATAATCACCCTTGAATGTCAAGAATAGTCTTCATTAATTGTATCTGAAAAAAGCTTACAGAATTTTAATTTTTTAAATTGAATCGTAAGTTCATTTGGTCTTCATTAAAAAATAATGAAGATTATTTGATTACTAATGTAATTTATTATTTAATAAATAATAAAATGTATAAAATTTATTTTATTTATATATTATTTGTTCATACATCAATTATCTAAAGCATGCACCCCACGTTTTTCGTTTTAAATCTTACAAGTATTTTCATAGCTATTAAAAATTCACAATCACAAATTTTCAGAACTATCTGTACGGGGTTAGGAATCTGTATGGGGCTAGAAAAAATTATTTTACACTTTTTAGTGCGTTTTTTAAAATTGTATTTTATACTTTTTAGTCCGTTTTAAAAACGTGGTATTTTTTAAAAATTTATTTTTTAATTGAATCGCAAGTTCATTTGGTCTTCATTAAATGTATCTGAGAAAATCTTACAGAATTTTAATTTTTTAAATTGAATCGCAAGTTCTCATTTGGTCTTCATTGAATGTATCTGAAGAAATTTTACAGGATTTTAATTTTTTTAATTGAATTGTAAGTTATCAATTGTTAGCATTCGCACAGCCACACCAGGTCGGATTTCATTAACGATTCTATTACATGTGCAAATATTTGTTTTATGAAATCAAGAGAGAAATATCTTTTTACTTCGTTATGAGAATTTCATTTGATACAGCATTAAAATTGGTACGAAAATATTTTTTCCGTTTTTTTTTCAGGCACACATACTTATTGAAATATCTCGTTGAGCCACACTAATCCGACACAAGCAAACACGGAATAGCCGAATTTTGGTCCTCTCGGTCTTTCAACCAAATTAAATCGGTACTGGACCATTCGATGGTTTTACAGAGAGAACATTTTTGTGTAGATTTCAGCCCTCTCCTTTGACTACATAGATATTTGCAGGGAAAATTCGGATTACCCGAATTTCCCTATTCAACCAGAAAAATTTCGGACAAAATTCGCCACGTTGTACCATTTTCTCTGATTTTTCATCCGAAGTCCCAGTTACGAAAAACTAAAGATACTAGAATAAAATAACCATCGCCATTTTGAATTTCAGCTATCAGAGCTTCGAATGACAATTACCCCAAGATTGGAGAAATGGGCCAAAACCGGCTAATCCTTTTTTCTTTTAACAGTCTCCCGGCGTAGCTAGAGGGCTGGAACTGAGCGCGGGATCTTTTTTCACTATCAAACGGTCCATCATCGGATTAATTTGGTTCAAGGACATTTTCCTCTCTTATCCTGATAAACCCTATCAAATTTTAAATTTCAAAAGAGCCGGGCTAATGGCGAGCGCTACGGAGGCGGTGGGTGGACTATATAGTTGGTTGCAGAAGTACCGGGTCGCTTTAAAGTCTAAGGTTCGGTAGGTGTCGAGAGTCTCGGAGGGTTTGCAAGGGTCCAGGAGCCTGCAGGAACATTTCTGCCGTTCCTGGGATCTTGGAAGGACCATGGAGTCCCGGCGATTTCAAACGTTCGAGTAAATCTCAAAGGAGCAATTTCCTCTAGACTCCGCAGGGCCGTGCGACGTTCCCAGTGGCTCCCCCGGCCGATCCAAGCGAAATTTCTTCCACGTGCCTTGTACAGCCTAGAGGGGGCCAACCTCTTAACGGTTTCCATGAACCCTGTGCAACAATTACCGGCCGCGATTCGAAATTCTCGGCGAATTATTCTCCGAGACCTGCTCGGGAGATTTTTGCTCTGGAATACATAATTATAAAGACTCCCTCCGTTGCGTTCTGAAATTCTGGACAGTCGAAACGACCCCTACCCGGGCTGGATAGACAGACGCAATTAAAACCGAGGGCGGTAATTGAATCGTAGAACCGAAACTTCCGTTAATGAGCCGCTATGGGTACGTAACGGTTGTTTTAACGAGTATTGCACGGAAATATAAGGCTTCCGGCGTACGCGGCTTCATCGAGGCCACTTTAATTATCTTTACATCCCCTTCGACCAGCTTTTTGCTGTTACCTCTCATTTAAAAGCCCTCTGTTTTCGATCCCTCCCTCGCTCCGCCGCGGACACGCTTTTTCGTTTTCGTCGTTTCATCCATGTTACGTCTCGCTCCTTTCGTCTTTCCTTTGCCTCGGACGTCTTTGTCTAACGCGTCTCGTTCTCGTTTACGAACCGTTGCGTAATTGCCCGCGCGGATATAGTGATCGATGAGCCTCTCCGTGACGAGGAATATGAGGGATTGTTCTTACCTTCCTCGAGATCCGCGGATCTCGCCGTGGGAATTGTCCGCGGTAATGAACAGCCGGATAGATATCGGTGACGGGCGAAGATTTAGGAGGCTTGATTAATTTTCCGTCTTTTTTCTCCGTCTAACTCGGCTTTCGGAGCACTGCTCGCACACACACGCACTTCGAAATGTTATAATCTCTTCAAAGAGAATCGTACAAACAGGGTGCATACTCTTTTCAAAGCTTTTAACCTCTACCTTCCTCTTTGACGTCTTTGAGGATACACAATTCATAATCGTTGCTATTTAATTTCATTCAACCCATTTCTAATTCGTAGCCACATTAATTGGTTCTATCAATTTCGCACATGAAAAGCTTTGATAATGATCTCTCCACCTTAAATAATCTCCTCTTTAACCGTCCGAAAATTCGCGAAGAAAGTCAGTGTTCGCCCACAGTGTTCCGCACAACCTAAAACAAGTCAAGCATTTCTACTCGAGTTCTACAAGGTTTCCGCAAGTATCCACTCGCAAAGACCTCAAGTGTTGTACAAATGTTTCGCAAGGGTCCTATGAGCTTCCTCCCTGTTCTTTAACATGCCTATCTCTGTCTGCCGTGAAGCCTTCCTTACACAATGGAGCAACAAGTATTAGTTAAGCAACGCTGCGAATACATTTTGTTGGAAATGTATTACATTTCTGTAGACTTGTTTCCTATTATTCATCATTCTCATGCGTAGGTACTAACTAGATAGTATATACATTTATTTACACTCTTTTGTTAAAAACCGGTGCTAATAAGTATAACTCTGTCATCAGTAATTCTATTTCAATTAATTCCAACAAGCTGTTGCTAATTAATTCCAACATCTGATCTAATTCAATCGCTTTCTTTTTATTACCACGCTTATATTAACTTGTGTCGTTGTTGTATGCGTGAAATTTTGTAATCGAATTTTAAACCTCTTCCCATAGTCCATTCTTGCTGAAATTTTGTATACACACTTGCTTCCGATGACAATAAAAGTAGAAACTAAATTATATAAAAGAAACTTTGTAAAAATCACGCTTATATTAAAATGCATTAAACAGGAGAAAATAATTTTTTTTTCTGGTTCTCTATAAAATACCGAATCCAGTTAAATGATTAATAATATTTGTCCCCAAAATTTTAAGCAATTAGTTCAAAATTTCTTCTGTTATAAAATTAGTGTCGGAATAGACAGAAAAAATTTAATATAAATTTAAAAGAATTAAAAAAAAAAATTAGCGACTATAAAAATAAAAGCGTGGAGTGTTAAACTATATTGATGTGATTTTCGTGGACGCCCCACGCTTTTATTTTTAAAGTCACTAATATATGATTTCATTTAAATTTATATTAAATTTTTCTGTCTATTCCGACACTAATTTTATAACAGAAGAAATTTAGAACTAATTGCTTAAAATTTTGGGGAAAAATATTATTAATTACTTAATTGGATTCAGTATTTTATGGAGAATCCGGAAAAAATTATTTTCTCCTTTTCAGTGCATTTTAATATAAGCGTGGTTTTTAAACAGATTTTTTTTCCAACAACTTTCATTTACAAGGTTGCTCCATTACCGCAATCCGCTGAGTGCGCAACAGTAATTATGCCGCAATTAATTTCTTCATAGACTCCGGTTGGATTGAGCATGTTTAGAATATTGAGCAGGCGATGTTTCAAGCAAATTAGACGATCGCAAGTTTCCCTTCAACTTCTCTGATGCACCTGCACGAGCTGCCTATTCGCCGAAATTGTTTCGTAGCTTATCAGAGGCACCGAGACACCGAGACAGCCTGTTCCCAATAGACTGTTAGATCACTGACAATTATTCGCCAATACAATAAGGTATTAACAATGAAATGCAATCGTACATCTGATGCGTTGTGTTACAAGGTGTTACGTAAATCTCTCTTCTCGCTCCATTCAATTCTTTCTGAAAAGCTTCAAATGCGTTATTATTGTACTTCTTATTACGTCATCTTTATTGTGAAATCTATATTTCGTGCTTTCCTTTCTTTGTGTAGAGTAGCTTTATAGTAATACGTAAGGACTATGTGCAACCAGAGGATGTTTCTCTAAAACTGGTCTGAAATTAAAAGAAAGTGTAGAATAGATAAGTGCCTGGACATCCGAAGAAACAGTGTGTCAGCTAATTTTTAATTAGGGTAGGTTTTCGAACGTTATTTTACCGGGCAGACGACGTCATCTTTATTATACAATCTATATTTCGTGCTTTCTTTCCTTCGTAATACAGTAGCTTTATAGTATGTACATGCATACAGTAAATTTTCTATAGACGCGAAGGCCTCGGGGGATTTCTTCGAATCTATCGCATATGGGTACCTATTTCTTAAGCTTCATAGGCCGAGCCGAACATAGAGAAGGATCCGAAGGCCGAGCCAAACGTAGAGAAGGACAGCGCGTGTAAAGAGAGACCACGGCAACTGTCCGCGCCTCTTTCTTTCCGATACGCTGTCCTTCCTTGCGTTCGAAACTCTCATCATCGATTAAACCACTAAATACAGTTGAAATTATATCGTGTTTGGTATCATTTTGCATTAGAAAAATGCCAGGAATATGTTGTTGAAAGTTCCAAAAAAAAATAATGAAAAATAAAGAAGATTAAATATTCGTGTTACATTGTGATGACGCACGGGCGTTCGGACTGTGCCGACGACTGCGACTCTCCGCGTCGCGTTCGTAGTGGTTCACACCGATATACCGAGCCGAGATCAGATCACTAAGTTAGGGGGGATATTTTTTTCGCATCTATAGAACACTTACTGTAATACGTAAGGACGCTGTGCAACCAGAGGATGTTTCTAAACCAAGTCTGAAATTAGAAGAAAGTGTCCAATAGAAAAGCGCCTGGACATGCAAAGAAACAGTGTGTCAGCTAATTTTTAATTGGGATAGGTTTTCGAGCGTCATTTTACCGGGCGGACGACGTAATTCCGTTCGACTGGACGTCGCGTCGAAAGGTTCCGAATTCGATCCGCACATGCGTTCGCTGCAATCACTCGGCGTCCCGGTGACGTTCTTTATTTTCCATTTTCCATTCCGTCTATCCAAAGCCAGCCGACGTCGGTCGTCGGCCGATTTAAATCCGTCGGAACGTTTGCACGCGCAGCCTGGTTCGAAGTTAACGTATTTACCGTGCGTTGCGAATTCATCGGGAACGAATTCCCCGTTCGTGTTTAACCTCGATATATTTCAGCCCTCCCTCCTTCCGGAAACGCACTTCTTTAGTTTCCACCGGATCGCCTAATTCTCCAAGTTTCCCACCGAGAAACCATTTCGACCACTCGCACTCGTGCGTGCACGGACGGAAGTTATTCATTCTACCGATTTTTCCGATCCCGTTGATCATAAATTATTTTCTACGGATTCTGCTAACGACTTCTGCTCCCGAAAAATTGATATAGTGTTTATTTTATTGATATAGTAACACACACGACACATTCAGCGTTTCGTTCATAAAATGTCTCCGGTTTGTAATCTCGAAATGAAATTTTTTGGGGACTGCGTTTTTCAAGTGCCACATTTTATGCACGTCCTATTGCAAATGACAGCAGGTGAACGATGCGAACACGTTTATTCTGTGTAACAAAGCTTTTCATGCGCAGCTCTTCGTGCGTCCCATAGAAAAGTTAATGAGCGTGGACCCGTGTATACGTCAGGAATGACATTCTCTGTCAACCCGAAAATGGTTGACAGTAACGAGATATTTTGTAATAACACTCCTCCGGCAATATTTGTGCTTTAATGAGATATTCTTCGCTGTGTTTCGTGGATGTTATTCTGCCGATTAGATACGAAAAAATTGGAATTAATTAAAAATCTGACGAATTAAACTAACGAAGTATTCAACACATTTCTTTCTTAGGAATTACAGTATAATATGTATTATAATTAGACCGCGGATTTTTAAGCAAAATAAAAAATTTTCGTGTCGATTCCAAGATACAGAAGCTAAATGATAATATATTTCTTGTCTTAATTACACTGTCCAACAAATTTCAACTTTTTTTATGTTCCCTATTTACTGTTGGGTCCTTCTTATAGAGTTTTTTGCGCTGATTCTGAATCTGTTTTTAATTTTTTTCCTATACGCACAGTTTTTGAGGAATATGGCTTTGAAAAATAAACTTTAAACAAATATTGTGATGTTATTATAAAAGATATTGAATTGTTCTTTATAGAAAAAGATTCTGTAGACTTTCCCGAATACAGCGATATCAAATATTAATACTTTATGAATGTTTAAACATGTTTCAACAATCATTAAAGACGGAGAGACACCACTTTTGCACCAATTTTTGAGGATATTTTTCAATTTATCTCAAAAAATAAGGGTCCAGCGGAAAATCGAACTATACCACTCGATAGAGCAGACTTTTATCTTGAGAAGCCACCCTGTCAAGTTTGGATCGTCGACGTTTTTTTCGAACCAGAAAGCAAAATATCCAGTGAGCGCCACTGGCGGCAACTCATGTCGGGCGAAGATATTTTGCTTTCTGGTTCGAAAGAAACGGCGACGTTTCAAACTTCAAAGCGGGGTTTCTCAAGATAAAAGTCTGCTCTATCGCATGATATAGTTCGATTTTCCGCTGGACCCTTATTTTTTGAGATAAATTGAAAAATATCCTCAAAAATTGGTGCAAAAGTGGTGTCTCTCCGCCTTTAGTGATGATTTAAACATGTTTAAACAATCATAATGTATTAATATTTGATATCACTGTATTCGGGAAAGTCTACAGAATCTTTTTCTATAAAGAACAATTCAATTTCTTTTATAATAACACTACAATATTTGTTTAAAGTTGAAAAATATGCTTTTTTTTCAAAGTCATGTTTCTCAAAAACTGTGCATATAGGAAGAAAATTAAAAACAGATTCGGAATCAGCGCAAAAAACTCCATACGAAGGACCCAACAGTAATTAGGGAACAAATTTGGCGTTGGACAGTGTTATTATATTATGCTGAAATTAATACGATAATATTTTTAAATTTTTTAAATGTGTCCACTGCTTTAAATTCTATGCACCAATTTTTGTTACAAATACATAAAATCCGCAGTCTAATTATAATTGTAGCCTCATCGGCCACAGATTGGAACTTGCTTTACATTAATTAATTCCTTATTACTCTGCATCTGTATTATCACACCGCATTTAATTATTACTTCCTAGCCCTACTTGTTCGAGTCACTAAAAATCTGAATAAATACATGAATAAACATGTTTGTAAAGAAATACTGTAAAATTGTTGTACACTGAGAAAAAAATCCTGTCGAAACAAAAAAAATATATGTTGATTCAATAAGATGTACTATTGAATAGTGTCAATATCATATTAACTTATTTTAATATTTAATACTATTGAATTTCAATAGCAAAACTCATTTCCGCGAATCATATAAGCCAGTAGCTTGACCATCAATGTTTTCAAAAAAATAAGGTATGGCCTCAAACCAATTCCCAAATTTTTTTAACAACATATCTGATTGAAGGAAAAAAAGAAATATTACGAATAATAATATATGATATTGAATCAAATAATATTTTCAATCATTTCATGATAGACAATTCAAATACATCACGATTTGCTTCTAAATTTCATACTATTGAAAAGAATACATTCATATTCATCGAAGTAAAAAATTACAATAACACGCGTGTTATTGAAGTAACTACTTTTTTTTCTCAGTGTAGATTCTGTAATAATGTTCCGCGAAATAATCTATAACGAACAATCGTGTTCGTTACAAATGGATGAAATAGCACATCACTTTTTTGTATTTAATCATCATTTCGCAGGAGATGGTGCGCGTCTGGCCGGAGGGGGCCGTCGTAATGTTAATTACGTTGATTTTTGTCTGGATTCGCGACACACGCGGGCGCAGCGCTGATTGCGTGAATTTACTGCAACAGGCATTTATAATTAATTAATTATCAGGGAAACGGCGCGGCGGCTCGCTAAACAGAGGATCAGCTTCGCGGGGCCATTACCAGTGTTTTATTCGCGGCCGTGCGACGCGTTCGCGATTATTTCAAAATATTTCCGACACGTGTAAATCATCGACGCCCGGTTGTTTAACGAAACGGATAATTCCACCTGCCAGAACAATTAATTCCCCCGTTAAAACGAACGAGCCGCGTCTTCCGAATTACAATAACGCTCGCCACGCTCGAATCTGTTAATACCTTCGCCTCTTTTTCCCCGTTTGCCTCGCGGACGTTCTCAAAATTCCATGGACATGACGGTTACAACCATTTTATTTCTGCGTAGAGGAGCCCGTGTCCGCAAATATTTCGTTTTCGTTATAGTCTGATTTTCTATATTTGCTCCGCGGATTAAACTACGCCAGGTGTTGATTGATCGAACGAGATCGTTCGACCCGATACGTTCCTCCCGTTTTCATCGGTACGCAAACATGACTTTTGTAAAAAGCTACTGAAGTGCACCTTGTTTGTTAGTCGGTGAAACGCTGCAGCGATGAGTTCAGCAATTTAAGTTTCCGCAAACATTCACTCCGCTTTTCGTATCGATTAAAAAGGAGGGCGGAACAAACGGAAAAAGAAGCTGCGGATTATTATTCGAAATTATTGAAAATATCGGAATAAAAAATCTCTCCTACTAGCTGCCCACTGGATTTTCGTTCGACTTTTTCAGCAACGCTTTCGCTGATTATCAATTTCCATATTATTCCCAACAATATGTGCTTTCGCGGTGTGACGTATCGCGTACACCATAAAATCGCGCGAATATGCGATTATAATTCTGCCAAATTTTATCAACGTAATTTATGCAACCGGAGATAGAGTTAACGCGTTTCATGCTCCTTGAAATTCTATCAAAATACGGGAAATTGAATGCAGCGGCGAAGTTTACGTATCGCTTTGTGAATTTTACATTATGACAAATGCAGTGCGGTGAAATTACTGCGAGCCCTATAATACCGTGCTTGTTAGAGCATTGCTAATGTTCGGTTACCATTGTGCGTATTCAATTATCTTAATTCTACACACAAAAATTGAAACGGTCAATCCTCATTCTCATCCTGTGTCAAATTGACACAGTGGTAAACGATCGATGAAATAACAGGGTAAACAGTTATTTTTCGATGTTTTTTACCACGCTTATAGTAGCTTGCCGAGTTGCCGTTGTTGTTGTTGTTGTTGTTGTATGCGTCAAATATTGTAATCGAATTTTAAACCACATCCCGCTGAGCTACAGACTTGAAACTTTAAACATAGCTCAGAACTGGATGACAATGCAATATTAAAAAACAAATTTAAAAACAAAACCGTGCGTTGTACAGAAAAAGAAAATTTTAATATTAAACGTTACACCTAGTCGCGCGACACTCGGTAGTACGTCATCGCGTTCAGCGATCCTCACTCTGCGCGCCAGCGCTCCCTACTCCACTACGCGTTCGCCACTCCACTGACCCATTTCGCACCGAAGGAACTCAGTCAGTGTGGTGTTCCGTTCATTCAATTCCATTTCGGACAATTTCGGACTCCATCAAGAGACGTTGTCTCTCGGAGTCATCCCCTCATTCTATCTCGCGTATTTCCTTATCTTGCGTTTCTATATCTTACTATTTAATACCAGTATTACTAGATTTTGCGTTTCATCTAAAAAAGACTAAAAGGTAGAAAATAAAACAATATAGAGGATGAGGCATCTAAAACAGGTCACCTGAATAACTCGCTTGCTTTTGAAGATAGAAAAACATGCATCAGACCAAAGTTACTGGATATCGAGCACTCGTAATGTGATGTCAGTAATTTTTTTATAGGTGGAGACGTCAAGGAGATATGAAGGTCAACTCTGTTTTTTCAGATAAAATGAGGTATTTTTTAATACATTAATCGATGCAGCTGGACATTGGTTATAAAAGAGTACTAATCTATGTATGTCGAAAAGATAGTAGTTCAGGAGATATTTCAATTTAAATAACTCTAAAATACCATTACTGTCGTACAAAGACGTTAGTGTTTACTTACTTGTGTAACGTCTTAGAACGACAGTAATGGTATTTTATAGTTATTTACATTGAAATATCTCCCGAACTACTAACTTTTCGACATACATAGGTTAGTACTTTTTTATAACCAATGTCCAGCTGCATTGATTAATGTATTAAAAAATACCTCATTCTATTTAAAAAAACAGAGTTGACCTTCATATCTCCTTGACGTCTCCACCTATAAAAAAATTAATGACATCACATTACGAGTGCCTCGATATCAAGTAACTTTGGTCTGATGCATCTTTTTCTATCTTCAAAAGCAATCGAGTTATTCAGGTGACCTGTTTTAGATGCCTCACCCTGTATAAAAGAAATCTTTTTAAAACCCACGTTTATATTAAAATGCACTAAAATGGAAAAAATAATTTTTTTAGACATTAGTGACTATAAATAAAACGTGGAGCGCCCAGGAAGATTACGTCAATATAGTTTAGTGCTCCACGCTTTTATTTATAGCCAATAATGTCTAAAAAAATTATTTTCTCCTTTTTAGTGCATTTTAATGTAAGCGTGGGTTTTAAAAAGTTTTTTTTATATATTTTTTTATTCAAATTGATGAGTTAACATTTACGTCTTAGTTTTCCGGTTAGGTGAGTCGCATTAATAAAATAAAAGTCACGAAGTTTTGGGCAAATTTACCCACAAATTACAGAATAGTATAACTGAATTCGGAAAAACACGAGGGACTTATGAGGGCTAAACAAACAGACATCTTTACTCTACAAAACGCAATCGTTCAATTAACAAGGGATACTAAACAATTATTGACAGCAGAGTATTCTATATTAACACAATATCGACTGACGATTATTCCATAATTTTTAAATGTCAATGTCCCATGGCTAAGGATTTTGCAATAATTCGTTCAAGAGCAATAGAGTTCACATTGTATAACAGGATTTGCACTGCTACCATTTAATTCAAATAAATAATTGGTTAATAGCCCGGTACGGTACAATTTCGAATTTTAGATAACAATCCACCTCGTTGCCAGTCCAGCTCCGAATTCGATGGCACCGCGTCATAGTTTGTCAACTAATAATAAGTAAAATTGTTAAACTACCCGTTGACAAACCGCAAAATCGTCCCAAACGCAAGTTTCGACATAGAAATCCCTCTCCGGCGATTCAGCTTGCACGATGCATTTGCAACCGAGAAACTTTCGGCCGGGACATCCGGGGAGGTACGGTTCGGCAAGTTTGAACGTCTGATCGACGTCGAATTCCTCGAGCGTGTCGTGGCCAGGAAAGTCGTTGACGTTCCGGTGATCCTGTCGAGACGTCCGACGGTCGGATAACGAGAATTCCGTAAGCTGCCATGGTAAGATCGTTCAGAAAAGCGACCATTCTCGATACGGCGGTCTTAAGCTCGGCTCAGACATTGCCGACAAGTAACGACGCGATGAACACATGCATATCTCTACTGCTGCTGTGTCCTACGTTTTTATGAGAATTTGACTGACAATAATGGAGGAAAGCATTCGTATAGAATACTCAATGAGGTAGAATATGCATTAAACAATGCTATAAATAAAGAAACAGGCGAAACACCAAGTCGTTTATTATTTGGTGTCGATCAAATAGGCCATGTGAGTGATGAAATTAAGAAATATTTAGATCAAAATGTACATAATCATAACAGAGATTTAATAGAATTTATTTGGAAATATAAAATAGATGACTACGTAATGCTACGTCATTTCGATAATACACTTGGTATTTCTAGAAAGTTAATTCCGACGATTAAAGGACCTTATGTTATTACTAGACAGCGGATCTTTACGCAAAATAAAAATGTTCTACTTGATTTCCATCAAACTAGAGTGACATAGGAATTGATTTTGTTCCTAGATATGTTTAATAGGTTGACAATAATATGACAGTATTTTTAAATTCTTCTAATGTTCTTACCGTTTTAAATTACACCCACTCATTTTTGTTATAAATGCATAATATCCGCTGTTTAGTTATTACAAAGGAACGATCGATATGTTGTAGGTGACATAGACAGTTTCCAACAAACGCAAAAGAAATAATCATGGGTTTTAAGAACCAAAAAATATGCAGCCGCGGACAATGTCAAACTTGGAAACATGTAGTAATATAATTACTAGACTGCGGATTTTATGCATTTATGATAAAAATGAGTAGGTGTAATTTAAAATCGCAAAAACGTTAGACGAATTTAAAGCTACTGTTATATCATTTTCAATCTATTAAACATATTAAGAGTAAAATTAAATTTTTATTTCAGCACAGTTTGTTTCAATTCAATGATGAACTCGAAATCGGGAATTTCTGCTCTTTTTAGCCTTCACTTAGCCTGGAATTTTATCCCTGAATTAACACGCTGCTAACACGTCTCTTAATTGCTAGATTTGTGTTTGCGTTCCGTGCGAGATCATGGGGCAAACACACACGTACACACATTCGGCGCGATTTTATCTTTGAAAAATCATCGTCGTCAACGGAACTTGGAGTGACGTCATCAGTGCCCGAGAAATACCGCAACGTCATTGTCTGAGTTTGCGGTTGCCGAATCGGAGCTTTATGACCGGGCCAGCTACGTGGCTGGTAATAATGGACGTCGGCTATTACCCAGAACAATCTGTGGCTCGCTTAACGGTCAACTAACGATCCCGGCACGATCGTAGAAATAATTAATATTGGCGTGCGACGGAATTTACGCCGGTATACACAGATGCGGATTTAATATCTGCCCGCCGAACGTGTTTCTTGACAGTTTATCTGCGCACATCCGAAGAGCCGCCGCCTTTCCCGTCTTCGGAGTTAGGCAGACAAATACGATGGAGGAACTTTCGGGCAACAAAATGGTCCCTTTTTTAGTACTAGTTTACTCTCGAAACTTGTTTCCTTCTTCTTTCCTTGGACCATGAAATGGTCACTGTTTTCAGTACTGTTCTATTTTAGAACAACACTTACTTCCCTTTCCTTTCTTTGAACCTGCAGATCTTTTGGATTAAGGTGAAGTGCCCTATGCCTGGACAGCATGTTTTCTATTTTAAATGTTATCACTTTAAATAAACAAAAACAATTTCTTAAGAGTTTTAACATACACTTCAGAGTTTGTAAAGTAATTTAAAATAAAAAAATCATTGTTTAGGTTAATATCTTAATTGTATTAACAAAAATAATTCAAACCTATAGTTGGGCATATTAAATCCAATCTAAGCTAGTACCTGAATAGAAGTAAAGCCTATATCGGGACAAATTCAATTTACGAGTTGATCGAGCGAACATAACCTAAAACGTTGGTTGGTGGCGCTGTTGCGCATGACGAATAGAAGATGCTTTGCGTAATATGTAGTATTCTTATCATAGATTATAGTATTGTATTATTTAACCAAATATATATTTATTTTCATTTACTGTTTTAATAAAACTTGTCATAATACAACTTTTAAGGTTAGGTAGTAATACTGATAGATTTAAGATGTAAACATAAAGTATTATTAACGTCACAACCGGAATACATTTTCTACATACGTTATTCAAGCTAATAGAAGACTAATTATACGTACATGTAGTTAAATAATTTGCAAACAATGCGTTGATTTTATTCACAAACACGTGTCCGGCTTCAGGCGTAAGCACATTGCGTATAAGCTTAGAGTGGGACAGCTACTGTCATCGCGTCCCAGTATGGAGTACTTATATTTGAAAACAGTCCTAATCTTGGACATCTAATATTTGGATTAATAATTATTATTTACGTTAAGTTTGATTGCCGATTTCTTTAAAAATATCAATATTATTATGCGTCATAATTATTTTTTGTCTGAGGGCTTAAATTATATCTTTTTTTCTAACAAAAGTTCGCACATGATTCGCATGTAAATAGACTATTCTGTATACTGTTTTCACATGAAGTTTGAATTCATTTTTAAATTTCAATTGATGTCTTAATGAAATAATATTCACATCTACTTGTAGCTAAGGCCTCAGGATATATAATATAATTATTTAATCTCTTAATTACTGATTTTACTATGAAAATTCAATTGTCCAGATTTAGGTATCACTTTTGGACTGTCCAGATTTAGGGCACTTCACCTTATTCGAAGATTATTCAAATTGGAGACTGGAAATTATACAGGGTGAACATTATAAAGCGTTACAGACGAATATCTCCAGAAATATTGATTATACGCGAAAATGTTTCAGATGGAAGTTATTCAGTACCGAGGGGGACATCATGCGGTGGGGCTTTTATTTTTACCGGTGGACTCTGCAAAGTGAGGTGTAGGTCAACTTTCTTTTTTTAAATAGAATGTCCTATTTTTTATACCGTAGATCGATAGAGTATCAAATTCTGAGTATAAAAGTGTTGACGTGTATATGTCCTAAACGTAATAGTTAACGAGATATTGTTCAAAGAAGAAAGAAAATTGTTTCGATAATATCTCGTTAACTATTAGACTTAGGACACATGGAGGTCAATACATTTTTACTCAGAATTCGATAGTCAATCGATTCGTGATAGAGAAAGTAGACCTTTCTATTTAAAAAAATCAAGGTGACCTTCTCCTCACCTTGGAGTGTCCATCGGGAAAAATACAAATCCCACCACATGATGTCCCCCTCGGTACTGAACAACTTTTATCTGAAACATTTTTGTGTATAATCAATATTTTTGGAGATATTTGTCTGTAACGCTTTATGTATAATGTTCACCCTCTATAAAGCTAATAAATGTTAAATGTTTTCGGCGCAACGGTTCGATCGTTTATTACTAATTATGAAGCAATTTTTCTAATTATCAAACAAAATCAACGTTTCGATCCTAGCTTGGATCCTTTTCAAGATTTATTTGCATCGCGTCTGTGAAGAAAATATGTTATAATAATTTGAAAAACTATTGAATGATTGAATATAAGGAATATTGTTCTTAAAGACTCACTCATTTGCTCTGGGGAAAATAAATTTATAATAAATGTGTGATACGTGTGTTACGTTTGTCGGACATGCTTGTTGTTAAGATACTGATGTAAGAACGTATTGAAACCGATCTAGGTTATATCTATCAATATAAGGCGGTAAATTTGAAAGGTCATAGTATGTTCTTAAATCCACTCTTACGAATATGCCTTGATGGTAAATCGTTATTAACACCCCACTTTTATTGGATCAGTTACAAGTTAATTGTATGTGAGACACAGCTAGATCAAAATTTTGTAATATATATCATGACAGAAGTAAGGTTTATTGGAAAATTTATCATAGAATATTACTGGTTTAGCAATAAACGATCGAATCGTTGCGCCGAAAGCATTTAACATTTATTAACAGCAAATACAATCGATAGAAGAAACATATATATAAAGCTAACATTGGTTAATAATACTAACTTGACAGTAGAAGTAATAAGTAAAGTAAATATTGTAGAAGTTTTATTGGATATTTCTTCTGGCGTCATCAGAAATAGGACGCAACGTTTGGGATGGTTAAACGAGACATTCTGTCAAGCTAAATGATACATCCTGCAAATAAACTCTTTCACTTAGTCGATCGTGTGTCGCACGACTTAATTCAGTTAGTACTACTGTGCGATCTTCGTACCACGTTTCAGACATTCGAAAAAGTGAATAAAAATAATCGCACATGACAGAATAACAGGTGCAATATATTCCAGAATTTAAGCTAGTCTTTCTGAATTCTGCCAACGAAACTGTTGACATGAATCAAGCATGAAGATCTCGTTCGACAGACCTCTCGCTAACGAAATCAGCATTTTAATGAAATTCCCGCGAGCACTTAACGTTAAAACACGGTCGTGATAGGAGCCGGATTTTCTAAAATCGATAGGCCGGTCCCGATCGTCGTGCCAGGAAATCGGGAATCGAACTCGGAAGTGATCGAGAATTCCGACGATCTCGTTAGTGAATCGGCAAGTTTGGATTGGCCATTAGATACTCTATTGTTGTGCTTTCGGGGGCGGCGTAGTCGGCCGGTATGGAAGTGCAGCGAAATGTCCTCCTGTTGATTCGTACACCGTGGCCAATGATTTCCACGCCATCGGCCTCGGCGACGATCTGCTCGACCGAAACACCGACTACTCGTTCCTCCCTTATTCCGATCTAATTGACCATGACCGATACACGAAATTGCCGTGTGCCGTGCCCGTTCGATCCAGGAATTTGCTTCCCAGGACGACGGTTCCTTCGATCCTTCGGCCTCGTTCTGTGCACCGTCGCAGCAGGAAACGATCGGAAAACGGGCGACCTTTTTTGAACCCGCGGTAATTCCTTCGTTACCGATTCCCTTTTGGCTCGCCCTTTTATTCGATCGCCGACGGAATCGCGCAATTGAATGGAATATCTGCAGATTGTATGAATAGCTCGAGTTACGATCGTGATTGGAATCTCCGTATAAGCGCCGCCTGCGTCGAATTCGTATCACATTCTTCTCGAAATCGTATTGTATTCTACTTTTGTTATATTGCGTTTTATCGCCGTCGAATCCGATTTTATTGACGCGATTCGATACCCCGCGATCTCTCACGGCCTGTGGTCGATATCGGATTTTTCGTACGTATCTTTTTAAATTTACGCGAAAGAGATTTACCATTTATTTGCCGAGAGATCTGCAATACGTAGACATTTTATTGCGATCTATCGGTGCAACCATAATGATTAACAGACTGCCGATTTTTATGCAACATACAAATGTTGTGCATAATGATTAATAACCTGCTACCTGCTTGCATGAATTTGTATTACATTCACAATGCTCTTCCTTTAAACAATACTATAAAAAGGTCAATCTATGAACTGTTAAATGATTAAATTTTATATTTTGACAGAGGTTGCTGGTTTTCGAATATTTTTATATTTATTCGTAAATGTCGCGCGAGAATCTGTGCGGACTTTTCGCGCTGCCTGTTTCAACTTGGAAATTCCGACATTTTTAGGAAAAAAATTTGGTGGAGTCGCGGCGAGATTAATAACCGTGAAAGCCGTGTTTTTCACAAAGTGTCAGGCGATCCACTTATATTACTCGGCGAAATTTTTCAATATCGAGGTATTATACAGCCAACTTTCTGCGGTGCGAACTATTCCGGGAGTTCAGAACTATAATGAACAAAGTTAACTTAATTTCGTCGGAATTATTATCGGCCTCGGATCGGAGTCACTAAACTACGGTCCGGTTATTATCGGCTCGGTGATACCGTTGAAATTTGCCCATCGGGGACACGACGACGCGACGGTGACTTCTACGACGATAATTCCATCGGGACCGATATCCTGGATTCGTCTCATCTGACTTGGATCTATCGACCTAAACGGTCTACCCAAAGGTAGTCCATAGAGTCGTTCCAACATACACCATCTCTCAAAGACGCCGCCGACAATTCTAACCAGGAATAGAATTATTTTTCTTTGGTAAACCCTTTATTACATTCTGTCTAAAGAGTGTTGAAACATTTTTTGGTGCTAGTATACGTACACTGGGGTAAATTTAAATATGGCCCTAGAACATCATGTGATGTAGAACGCTCTTTTTCAGCGTATAAATTAATTTTAACAGACAAGAGGCGTCAATTTACAATCGACACTATAGAAAAACTATTATTGTATATTGCAATTTAAATTATAATAAATAAAACAATAAAATAATTACTATTTTACAGATCCGTACATGCATTCCCTATACAGATATTTAGCATATACCTTGCACACATTTTGCATGTATTTTGCATATATTTTTCATATTTCGACATATTATAAATGCATAAAGATCCGCTGTCTAATAATGACACAACTGCAAAAATTGAAGATTCGATTTAATTCTTTTATGAGAGTAGTTCATAGACATTGTGGGTTATTATTGCATCTTTTAAGTTATTCCAATTTATAAAATAATAAATACCAGCCTCGATTTATATTATGTCGATTTACAAACATCTAGTAAATGCATTTTTAAGCCCGCCGACACAATAAAGTCAATTTCATCAAATTTTACAGTTGCGTCATTATACTTCCGGAGCAGCGATATGTCCTAAACCTAATAGTTAACGAGATATTATCGAAACAATTTCCTTTCTTCTTTGGATAACAATCTTCTCGTTAACTGTTAGGTTTAGGACATATGAAGGTCAATGGAGCCAGACCACCTTACATTCCATCCAGCTTTAATTTCCCTTTTGATTTGTTTAATCATGCCTCTCTGCGAAAAGGAGCATTCTGTGGATTCCGTTCTTGCGAACGTATATTTCGAAACGTACATTGCCGCTCAAAAGTATGTGGACACTTACCATGTTCATGAAATTTGTGATATATAATGTATATTTTTATTATCAAACAATATTTGTTGCTAAAGTCTATTATGAATATGTATGTAATGTATTCTAATAGTACCAAAATAAACAATTTAGTTATTGAATTTTCTTAAATAAATAAAAGAAAAACTATGGGATCACATAGATAGATAAGTCCGAAAACGATGTCCCAAGTCTGAAAAACATTTGTGGGAAATATTAGAATCTGAGTGGAACCTTATTGAAAGTGAAGTAATGAAAAAGTTAATAGCCAGAATGCCACGACTAGTAAACGCGGTCATAAAAGCACGCGGTGGATATGTAGACGAAAAGAAAATATAATTATTTTTTATCATTATCGGTGAGATATTTAATAAATTATTATTAAAATATGTTCTCCAATACTGTACGAACTGAAATACATACAAGATAATCAAATTTACCAAAGATATCATAACTTTTTCAGGTAGTTATAAGAATTGAGGAAGTGTTCACATAATTTTGAGCGGCAGTGTACGTGCATAGTGGAACCGAAAAATACTTGAACTCTAAAAGGACTTTTTCGGCTACTCCATTTTGTTAACACTAAACCTACCACAACCTGTCAAATGACCGCTTCCAGATTTTTTATTTCACAAGTATTGCAATCATAAAGATCGTTTTGTGGTAAATGATTAAATAATTACATTTAGCATTTAAAGTTCTAATAAATGTAATCTTTTTATTTTTATAAGGCAACATTTGCCGGCTACTTTTAACACTAAACCTACCATGCACTAAAAGCGATTAAAAAGTTTTAGCTTATAAAAATGACAAGGTTCCATCTATTTAGATTTTGTGCAATTTTTATCGCATTATGTGATTGGGTAAACAAAATTTATCGTATCAATTTCCATGTGAACAACTTCATAATTTCAAAAATTGTGAAAGGAAAAATATGAAACAGGTTATTTTCAAGCTCGGTTTCTTTAGTGTTAAAATTACTCTTCCAATCACAGAATTAAGAAAGATAATTTCATTCTCTTTTCCAAATGATGCCAGAAGTGTGAACGATGAGACTGTTTAGTTTTCGAGATCACAAAATGGTCGATCAAGTGTCAGAGTAGGACGGGACGCAAACATTAGCACGCCGAATCGTCGTATCCGCTCGAAGAGACAAGAAGAGGCGAGGAAGACAGAAGTTCACCCGTCCAGTCATTAATCGCGAAGATAGGGGATTGACGGTGGTTCATTGTATAACGTGGTGGAACAGAAACGGAGCGGAGAAGACGTTGAGAGACGTCGAGACACACGGTAGCCAGGAATTAAAGGACCTCGTTGTTGGTGTGGCGCTGTCATTGATAGTTGTGATTAATGTGCGATACCTTCCCGTGATAACTTGATTATGCGGGTGGCTGGATTTACCTTGCCTCCGTCTTGCTTCTCCTTCTCGTTCTTCCTTTGCTTATCCATCATTCGCTTCGAATCTGGGCTATTTTCACCATTCTTCGGCGTTGTTTCCTCGAAATAGAAAATCATGCCAACCTTCGTTGACAGATCGTCTCGACGCTTGGCGTGTGTGCGGGTAATGGATCTCATAAACGTCCGGGAAAGATCAATAATATAATTCCTTATACATACCTTGATTGAATATCTCGTTCTTTATTGAGGTCTTATCCAGAGTGGAAATTAATTTTAATGTATCTATAAATTATGAAGTCTTTAGTGTCCCAACATGCTTCAGATTCAAATTAATTTCCACTGTATACGAACTTAATCAAAAACAAGATATTTAATTAAGAAAGTATTAGTATTATACTTTCTTGATTGAATATCTTGTTCTTTATTGAGGTCTTATCCAGAGTGGAAATTAATTTTAATGTATCTATAAATTATGAAGTCTTTAGTGTCCCAACATGCTTCAGATTAAAATTAATTTCCACTGTATACGAACTTAATCAAGAGAACAAGATGTTCAATCGAGAAAGTATTAGTAATCTAATTATTGATCAGTCCCGGACATTTGTACGTATAAATTATGAAGTCTTTAGTATCCCAACATGCTTCGGATTAAAATTAATTTCCACTGTATACGAACTTAATCAAGAACAAGATGTTCAATCGAGAAAGTATTAATAATCTAATTACTGATCAGTCCCGGACATTTGTACGTATAAATTATAAAGTCTTTAGTATCCCAATATGCTTCACATTAAAATTAATTACCACTGTATACGAACTTAATCAAGAACAAGATATTTAATCAAGAAACTATTATTAGTATTATACTTTCTTGATTGAATATCTTGTTCTTTATTGAGGTCTTATCCAGAGTAGAAATTAATTTTAATGTATCTATAAATTATGAAGTCTTTAGTATCCCAACATGCTTCGGATTAAAATTAATGTCCACTGTATACGAACTTAATCAAGAACGAGATGTTCAATCGAGAAAGTATTAGGAATCTAATTACTGATCAGTCCCGGACATTTGTACGTATAAATTATGAAGTCTTTAATATCCCAACATGCTACAGATGTAAATAGTAATTCCCAAAATATAAGCGTGCCGATTTCTTGGCAAGTGTGCAAGGATTGAAAAAATATTGGATTTTATAGGAGAGAAAGGAACGTCCACGCTATCGATACAGGTTTTTGAAGAATGTTTCAAAGAACTTTCCATTGTCCCCGATTCCAGGTGATAACGGTCTAACAGCAGCGTTTCAACACTGTCTATAGAGAGACCCCGTCCAAGGGAAAAAGGAGATCGATCCTCGGGGCAATTAATTATTGCCATCTTTGTCCTGTTCTCGAAAGCACAGCCTGCTGCCGTAGGTAAAAGTACACGCGATGAATTACTCAGCAAGCTCTCACGCGGGGCACCTGCTGATTCCCGGACGAAATCCGTCATCAATCATATCAGAACGCCTCGTACGGCTTCCCATCGTTGCCTGTGTTGCCCTTTATTATCCCGTGTTTTGAGTGTTCATGAGATACGGTAATGAATCAATTTATAAACGGAATGGCCTCGCCGAGAACGCCGCGCGTTCGGTTACGCCAACTTTTTCCATATTCCTTATTCGATCTCTCATTCGACGTGTCTATCTGGCACGCACGGTGTCAGAGTGGTAAATGATCGGTAGATTTTTAATTCGTTCCTCCGACCGTATTGCTTTATAACCGCACGGCTCTGACTTATCGCGTTCGGCTGATAAACTCCCGACAGTCTTCTGCAAAATCTTATACAAATTTTCGGAAATTGTGTGAACCATCAGTTTTCTTGCATTTTATTGTTCTTGGATCGGGCATTGTTAATTTTTATCGTTTCATCGAAAATGAACCTGCAAATTCTTTCAACCTAAAAGCATCGTTTTGCATGTACCACCATTAACCCTTTGCAATCCGAATTATTTTTCAATTTTGTTGCCAACAACTCCGTACTATTTTAAGGATGTTCTGGAGGTACAATGGGAGACAAAAGTACAAGAAATTCGAAATCCATCAATATATTGGCAATGAAAGCCATTCATGAGTATATTTTGCATGAAACTTTTGCGAATACTGTACCCTCTGTAACTATATTCAGTGGTCTACACTTGTCGCATTTCCATGCTAGTAAAAGACAACACGATAAATTTGACGTTCTGTACACAGTTCATAATTTTTTTGCTCTGTAACTGTTTAGTGAATCCTAATAAATTTTGAATACAATTAATTATATAATTTTTACTACATACAAAAAAAACTGAAGTTTCTAGTTGCGTTTTTTCAAGGTTTAAATAGAGTTTGAAGTGGAATTTTATGAATTCTCCATAAGAAGACGTGATAAAATGTGCAAACTTTAAGTTGCTATAATTCTTAAACGGTGCAGTGAAGCGAACCCAAACTTTGGTAATTGCATTAATTTAGTAAGAATTATATCTTGCCAAATTTTAAAAAATTTTGTTGCGTTTTTATATACCTCCAGAACATCCTTAAGTGCTTCATTTGAAATTACTTCAAGGACCTAATTATTAGACTGCGGATGCATTTATAGTAAAATTGAGTAGATGAAATTCAAAATTGTTGAAATATTTAAAAAATCGAAGATGTCAATATGTGATTTCTCCTCTATTAAAATCGTTAAGGGAAGAAATAATATTCAATTTGGTTTCCATTTCTTGCAATCGATGCAGGCTCTCAAAACTTTGGTGTCATTTATATTTGTGGAACTAATGTTTGTTTTCAGTAAAAAGTAAAGGAAGAACCAAACATAATATATAAGAACAATTACATTTTTCTTTCTCTGATGTCGAGTCGCACTCGACGAAGGAGTGTAGAGGGTTAACCTACTCTCTGTGTACGGGGTGCAAATGCACCCCAGGCTGACGAAAACGGAAACAAATTAGAATTTTTAATAGATTAATAAAAAAATTTTATAAAAGAAAATTAAACCTACTTCGAAAAAACGCACTAAAAAAAATACACTAGAAAGTATGAAATAATTTCCATTTAATTTATGTGAGTACACACGGACTTAAATACCATACAATCTTTTCGGAGGCTGCGCAAAACTTAAAAATTTTCCAAATTACAGATGTTGCTGATTATGATTTCGTTCCTTCTTTTTCGAAGTCGGTTAATAAAGCATCGCAGAAATCTGAAATGATTTTCACCTGCATCCTTGACCGCGATTTTTTGTTTCGCGAGCATGTGTTCTGTTCGATATGACTCACGTTCATAACTTCCGGTTTATTATTAAAAATTATATGTTATTCACGATTTCTGAAGTGCACGATTATTCGATAATCGTTAATCGATTGATACGACACCATTCAGGAATTTCAACCCCGGAAAGTCGGATATATGAATTTTCATTGCGGAGACCATTTCCATCTGGAGTGCGCGTTTGAAATGCGTATTTCTAAAGGACAATCATATGAATAAACCGCGGACTATTTCATCGATGCAGAAGTGCAGCCGCGACGTTTAGTTGTACGGGTCGACTATTCCTCCCCAAAGAGGCTTTGTTCCCGAAAGTGTTCCGGATTATCCGAATATCCCCCATTGCGGATATAACCGAATGAAAAATGTGTGTACGCAGCGCGTGAGACCGCACAATAAATTTGCTCATCGACCAATAACCGTTAAAACGGAAGCGGGCATGACGGACTGTTTTGTCAAAACGTTTCCGACAGACGAGTCGCGCTACATGTTAACAATTATTACGGACTGCGGATCTCTAAACGAAAAATGTTTTCCGTCCGTTTGGAAAACAGGCGTGTTTCCCAGCGCACAGTGCGGCCGCCTGTGGACAAAAATCGAAAATGCAACTATTTTCCATACCTTATTTGGCTTTACTAACCCCTCCAGAAATGTCTCTAGTGCATGAAAAAAATGCCGGGAATCTAAAATTAGCACAACAAACGGCAGGAATCACGTTTGAATATGTGGCAGAGAGCTCGTTAGAGAGCTCATCGAAGAACTCACGCGAGACTTGGTCCAATCAATTACTGATTTTCTATAATCAAGAACGTTGTTTTGTGTCCTTTCTTTAAAATTTTGAATATGGAAGGTATCGAAGAAGGTGAGGAATATCCATTTGTCCTGTTTCATTAACCGTTAAAATAGTTTCGTAGCAATAATAAAATACTAAGTTAGAATCAAGTTTTACAGACGTTAATATCTTCAGATAAGCTTCTCTAAAGTTAGGGTCAAAACATCCTGGGGTTTTGATATATTTCGATTTCACAACTATTATACTTCACAAATATGTAAACATTTCCTGCTTCAAACTGCTTTGAACGGCTGTGTGCCATTTTTTACCACGCTTAAGCGTCAAATCTTGTAATCGAATTTTAAGCCTCTTCCCATAGACCAATCTTACTGAAATTTTATATGCACACTTGCTTCCGATGACAATAAAAGTAGAAAATAAAATATATAAAAAACATTTTAAAAACCACGCTTATATTAAAATGCACTGAAAAAGAGAAAATAATTTTTTCCCTGGTTCTCCATAAAATACCGAATCTAGTTAAATGTTTAATAATATTTTTCCCCAAAATTTTAAGCCATTCGTTCAAAATTTCTTCTGTTATAAAATTAGTGTATATAATTAGTGATTTTATAAATATCTACTTCATAGGTACAGTCTGTGGCCTATATTACGTAAATAGGCATACCTTTATTATTGTGAAGTTACCTACATATTCTGTCCATTATTATTGTTATAATGTATATAAAATATTATTTGAAATTCAATTTTGAATAAAATTCAATTTAATTTTTGGTCGTATTTCCTTATTTTTGTAGATGATGCATTGAAGAGCAATTTTTCTTAATTGATCCCTGTTTCCATGACTTGGAATATACAGTGTAATCCCAAACGAAAGAAAGATACTTTGAGGTCTTATAGGAAATTTCACGCTGATCACGAATACACCATGTATTAAGGGTCACTGAATGGAGTTTAACCGTTTTTTCACGCAAAAACACTCAAAAAAATTTCGGAAAAACGGTATTTTGCGGAAAAAACTGTTAAATTCTATTCAGGAACCCCTAGTATATGGTATATTCGTGATCAGCGTGAAATTTCCTATAAGAATCCGTCAAGAACAGACTTTTGTTCACTCCGACCATAACAACGCCGCACTGTGCAGCGGCTCGCTAATCGCAGTCGAGCACTGACAAGACGCAACAACAGCATTGCAATTGATAATACATAAACGAACGAGTCGAAGTTGGTCCGGCGAAGTAAAAAGTGATTTCGCTCTCGCACTTCGTTAAACAGAAGCTTGTTGCTGCCGCGTTGAATAAGGCTTCTCTCTCCTAAGAGTCCCGGCCTTAATTGACATTCTTTTCTTTGGCTTCCCCGTGGGGCGAGTCCGCGTACAGACAGATTCTTTCAGCTTATTGCAGTAACCATGTATAGTTTATGGAGGCATTTAAGAGGCGAGGCTGCATAAACGGGACGCGGCCGCAGGTGGACTCCCGTAGGAACGGCCAATGAATTCTTCCCGGGGAAAATTGCTCGTCCCGCACGAAAATGTTCATGGACACTTTCTTCATCGCGACGGCGTAAAAGTCGGCCGCAAATTCCTGGACTTTCGGCCGTAAAAGTGTTATTGACGGGACGCGTACTAAAGTTCGCCCTATGAAAAATTTTGCTGCGATCGTTACACGATTACACGGCACCGACGCGTCCGTTCCGCGAGCATTATTGCGACCGCGCTGGTAAGTGTTAGCACAGTTATCGAACGCGAGACCAATTTTCAGAAATTCTACGATCGTTGGAAGTTTCTTTATTCGATGTTCCCATTTTAAAAAAGGTGCGAAATGGTCCGAGGGTTAAATAGACAGGCGTATTTGGGGCGAAAGTTTCCATAGAAAGTATCGATCGCTCATTTAGAATGAAACAACAGGAGAAAGCAGTGCGAATCTCTATGGAAGATCGCATTTTCTTCAGACACAACAGGTGTCCAAATAATGAAATTAAACGAGGTAAAGAGAACGCACGCGCGAGTTCTCTAGCTTTTGTTTCGTGAAAAATGGCGCATCAGAGGTTCTCACACACGCGATCGTTTGCGGTACAATGGCGGAATAAATTACTGGAATTAAACGAACATCTCGTTAACTTCCATTTTAATCAAATTACAGACTGCATTTCGTAATTATGTCAGCATGAATTGAATGTCGCACAAGAGAAACAAACAAGGGGACGCATAATACTGATTGATTTTCTATGCAGTGACCAAATTAATGATGCTGCATTTCCAGAATGAATTCACCATTTTCCACTAACATCTAAATCATACATTTATATAACAGATTCATAAAAGTTGCAGTTGTTCGTGATACAGTGAACACATTAACCCTCATCCGTCCCTCGTGTCAATTTGACACAGTTTTCGCGAATTAAGGGGTACTGTTCTGTTATTTATCGGTAAATTTGCCCGAAAGTTTGTGACTTTTATTTTTTTAATGCGAAACACATATACCTAGCATTGTTCATGGAAAATAATAATGTCAAAACTGCAAGTCGAATTTGTTACGAAAGAGTCCCTGTGTGTCAATATGACACATGTACTCTTACGTACTGTCGCGGAGTTTTTCAATCACCATTATCTCAATGAGAAATTTATACGGCATTCGGAAATTGAAGGACAATTGATTTTTTCTAAATTAGAAGAAAACGTATTACTCATATAGTATGGAAATTTACACGGGACGCGATCGAAACTGCCACACAGAAGTAAAGCAGGGTCAACGCGTAGTGCTACAATTAGTTGAAGGTTTGGGTGGACGCAATGTTATGTGTGACAATTTTTTTACTTCACACGAATTAGTAATTATATTACAAAAACAAAAGATGACGCTTGTAGGGACCATACGAAAAAATAGAAAAGAAATTCCACAAATTTTACTCGATACGAAGAAGAAGCCACTTCATCATTCGGAGTTTGTTTTTGAACACATACTAAAAGCTACAATGGTGTCTTATGTGACAAAAGAAGACGATTTGTTATTCTACTTAGTACATACCATACGTCAAAGCAAATGAGTAGTGAAGTAGATAAAAAATCCTGAAATAATAAAGTATTATAACGCTACGAAAGGAGGCGTCGCGTCGATGTCCTCGATGATATGGAGATGGTGGGCACATACAGATGTAAGCGCGAAACAAATAGATGACCAATGGCAATTGTTGCTAATATGTTAGATATATCAGCATGCAATGCTTTTATAATATTTCCTTCACTCAATGCAACGTGGAATAAAAATAAAAAATATCGTCGACGCCTTTTTTTTATTGAAATTGGACATTCTTTGGTGCATTCGTATATGTATTACGTTTCGCACACATCTACCGTGAGGATCTAATGCGACTGCACTTGTTGTACAAATAAAGGGTATACCAACAGTGATTGTACCGTCTTGTAGTAATCGTATAATGCATACTCCACCAACAAAAAAACGAGCCCGGTGTCACATATGTGAGAAATGACCGAATGCTAATATACATAATGCCCGGTGTGATTTGTCCAAACAAGCAATATGTCCCACACATCGCTTTATTTTATGCGAAAATTGTGCAAAAACTAAGATGCAGATGTGAACGCATCCATGTGAATACAAAAATATCGAAAAATAACTTTCTATCTTGTTATTTCGTCGATATTTTACCACTGTGTCAATTTGACACCGAGGGACAGATTCAGTTCGCGAAATGAGGGACGGATGAGGGTTAAGCACGACGCAATCTTGGAATCGAATTCAAGTTAATTTAGAAAAAATTACCGAGGATTTGCAGGGAAATAAATATACAGGTCCTGCAGTTAAGCCGTCGAGCGGTAGTGTACGACGGATTAAGGGCATTTCGACGTTTCCCCGTCTTCCTCGTTTCCCCGATCCTCAAAATAATTTCACGGCTAAAAATATATGTTCCGCCTAGGCAACCAGAAATCCACTAATCGCCCGAAAGCTGTCATATCGATATCTAGCAGACAGTTTTCCGAGGTGTAGCTGAAAGTTGCAATATCGAAATCCACGGGCTCGCGTAACTGAAATGTCTCGCAGTATTTTAGGGGATTATCCGGCGAATCGACGTCGATGTCGCTGAACTGCCACTAGATTTCATCAGGATGGTTGTAAAGTTTCAACCGGATAGGAAAAGCGCTCGGATGTTTGCTAGTTTATCAAACTTCTCCGCGGGATATAGATACGTCCGGACAGTCTTTTCCTCGTTCCACGAAACACACTCGTTCTTATTTAACCGAACACTCTGTCGGACAAGATCATCTTTCTCTGGTTCAAGGAAAGCTGCTTATCGATGTAAATAAAATTTATGCTGTACGGAAATAGTAAATGTACGAAGAAGAAAACGGTTGGGAATTTTATTTCAAAAATAAATTAGTGAAAGATCAGAAAATGGTTCCCCCTCGAGGAACTTCTTTTATGGAACCGTGTGACGTTGCGGCAGGTGCTAAGAAGAACTCTTTTATCAAAACGATTACCCCGAGACAGTGAGTGGCAAGAATCATTTCCACCCTCTGCTAATAATCTCGCGACTGTGAAAATATTGTAGCTCGGGGGCGGTTCTGGCTGGCTTCGAGGGGGATGATTAATTTCGTTGACACTGAGGATCGATAATGGAACGGCAATCTTTGTCGAAGGACTTCAGGTGTAATGGACTCCTCGCGGACGATAAAGAAACGCGGCTCGGTCGACTCCCGTTTCTCCAGGTGAAGAAAAAAAAAAATCGCTCGATAACTCCTCGGCGGAGGGGGGTGGATCCGCCGCGAAATAGAATTAAATGGCGCCTGTGGCTGCGAGCGATGAGTCGTGACCGGATTATTGAAACAGGATCGCGAGGATCCTCCTGAAGAAGCTCCAGGATATTCTCCGGAGACTTAACGAATTCACCCCCGGAACCTGGCTGGATCGCTTCGTCGATGGGGTAAACGTGCCACCATCATTTCCGGAATATCTAACGGCCCTCTTGACAACAATAACAATAAAAAAGCACTCTATCCCTCCGCGAAAGAATAAAACGTAGGAACACAGGCTATTGTTATTTACAAAATCGTATAGGCTACTCGTAATAATAATAATAATAATAAAACGTGCTTGGGAAAATGATAGAAAGAAATATACTAAGAGAAGACACTAGAATCGATCCTCGGTTGAAAAATATTCTGACACCGGGGGTATAGAGGTCGCGCTGTGAAGTCGACGTATAACAGATTCTATTTAATTTGAAATTTTAGATGTGTTACTTTCGCATTCTGTCACGCACAAATTTGAATTTGATTGGAGACGGGATTCAAATCACAGATATTCGATCACGTTCGCTGAGCATTCAATATTCGTCTGGTACATACTGACGAATAACCTCGTGTTTTCGAGATATCTGCTGCCGTTGACCCATTCGGGTTTCGATATTTCACTTCGGATATCCGAATTGTCCACACACGCCTCTTTCGGGATGAAATCTCTCTCGACTCTTTCGATTTTCCTAGTTTGATGTTAAGCTTCTCGTATTTGGCCGGGGATTGTCACGATTCCGATGATTAACGGCGACCTATGAACTTTCGGTCTCTCCATTATTTCCCCGTTTCGGGGTTGGAAACTCCTGTACAGGCTGCGATTCATGCTTAACATTAATAAATTATCATTATTCATTGACTTCGTGTGTGGTGGTTGGAAATCTACAGTCAATAGTGTCAGTGGAAGTAGTTCCAGTGGCCTCCACGACGATTATTATCGATATGTACACACAATTCGCATCTTTCTCGACTACGAAATTGAAAACTTGCATACAGATCCAGAACGATTTATGTTTGCGCAGTGTCGCGTTACATTTCACGGGGCGAGTGTTTACGAGCGCGGGAGGGGTTTAAACAAGATGAGCATTAATGCGGACAAACAGAGGGGTAGTTCATAAAAGTGAATTCCTCGCGTCGCGTGTCCCGTAGTACTCGATTCCACAAAGAGCGAACGAGAGCGTTCGGCGCTCGAAATCGAGCCGAACGAACGCGACTGGAAAACACTGTGTCGCCGGTGACAGAAAAAACAAACACATCGCCGCGCCGGAAAGAAAAACAGGAATACCGTCGAAGCCCTCTGTGTGTCGGTAGTTAAAATTTCAGAATAAATTGTCACGCGACAGCTGCCGGGGTGGATTGAAAGCTTTCATCGGCCTCTTTTCCGAGCGCGGAACGCTGCTAAATAACGAGGTTGCTCCTATGCACAACAGATTCCCTTACACGTCCATTCTCGCGCGATTCCGGGGACAGGCAATCCCTTTCGTTCGCCGATAATGAAATTGAAACTCGGCGGGTGGTTTCTTCCACGAAATGAAACTGGGTGACGCGTTGTAGACACCAGGGTGCACGGGGAGGAGACGGTTACAGGGAGGGGGGCGACGATTGAATTATTCAAACTTTCGCTGCAACCGAAGAAGAATCCGCGAAACTTGTTCCTGGATTCGATTGGCCCGCCTTGAACGCCCGGAGAGAAAGGTCAATGATACCGGTGGACGTCCTGAGAAACTTCCGGTGTCACTGCAGATATCCTGTCGGTTGCTATTTTCGTTTCTGTCGCCCCGTAAGTAGAGGCGTTAATAGAACTTTTGAGCTATAAAAAATCGCAGACAAGAAGTATGTATCTACAGTCAGCGGCAATAATAAGTGGACACCCTTAAAAATCGTATAATTTTGTAGAAATTGGTCCAAAGGACTTGAATTTTTTGAAAATGTCAGACCGACTAGTTCATTAGAGAATAAGTAAAGAAAAATTTATTACGATTGCAATTGGTAGGAATTATACAAAATTTTTAAAAATGATGGTTTGTCAACTTTTTTATCTGGGCCTGTAATGATAATTTAAAAAATGCGTTTTATAGATTTCGGTAACTTATATGCATACTGAAAATTTCATCGAAATCGGTCAACATTACAAAGAGCTACATATGTTTAAAGATGAGAGCTTAAGGGTGAAAGTCGCAGATTTTCAGCCTTGCCAGGGCATTTCGCCCTTATGTGATCATCTTTAAACATATGTAGCTCATTGTAATGTTGGCCGATTTCGATGAAATTTTCAGTATGCATATAAGTTACCGAAATCTATAAAACGCATTTTTTAAATTATCATTACAGGCCCAGATAAAAAAGTTGACAAACCATCATTTTTTAAAATTTTGTATAATTCCTACCAATTGCAATCGTAATAAATTTTTTTTTACTTATTCTATAGCGAACTAGCCGGTCTAACATCTTTAAAAAATTCAAGTCTTTTGGACCAATTTCTAAAAAGCTATGCGATATTTAAGGGTGTCCACGTATTATTGCCGCTGACTGTAGGTGCATGGTAGTACACCAGCCAAGTTCTCGAACTACCTCCTTTTACATGAAACAACTTAGCCGTTTTTTAGAAGCTTATATCTCGACACTGGAGGCAGATGGAGAGATGTAATTTCGTACGCTTGTTAAATGCTATCATGTTTCAATATTGACAAAACTTTAATCTTCCAACATTAGTAGGTTCCGAGATATAGGACCTCAAAAATCGCTAAATTTGTCACTGACTGACTGACTGACAGATCATCAAAACCTTTTGGGTACTTCCCAATGCACTACAAACTTGAAATTTGGTACATAGGTCCACCATAACAAACACTCAAAGGAATAATTATCAAAGTTTGAAATTTTACACCTTAAAGGGATTGTATTGAAAAAAAATCATTACAAAATAGGTACGCAGGATAGAACATAGCAACATAACATACATAAGTATACGTTTTATTAGCTTCGAAGTCGCCACAAATATTGATGAAAAAAAACAATCGCTCTAACGTAAACAAAAGAAACTGCACCGAGCATCATTTATAGCGGCGGGGGACAAACGGATCCAATCGTCACACAGTGGGCGAGAAACCGATCTTATTGGACAAAAATCTGCCGACAACTCAGTTTTTCATCGATTCAATTGCAATTTTTTTTTTAATGTTCGCGTAAAGGACTATACTTTGATGGCGTGCTGCGCGAAAATCGTTAATTGTCACAAGAAATCAAGAACCCTTATCTACAAAACCCAATAACTCCGATACTTCATCAACCCATACCATAAATATGCATGTCCCAGCTGATTTGCCGACACTTCTTAACCCTAAAATCTATTCAATTGGTAATTCTCAGGGCCAGATTTACAGTTTAAAATTGTGCGGTTTAGGGTGTAGGATTAAAAAGTGTCGACAACTCAGCTGGGACATGCAAATTTATGGTATGGGCGGATGAAGTATCGGAGTTATTGGGTTTTGTAGATAAGGATTCTTGATTTCTTGTGACAATTAACGATTTTCGCGTAGGACGTGGTCAAAGTATAGTCCTTTACCAACATTTTTAAAAAAATTCCAATTGAATCGATGAAAAACTGAGTTGTCGGCAGATTTTTGTCCGAAGAGATCGGTTTCTCGCCCACTGTGCGTCGCCGGCAGAGTGTTAATCTTCGATACATTGATTTTGGATTTTGTCTTGCAGATTAGAAAAGGATTTTTTTTCTTTGATACCTACTTGATAATTGATGAAATTTCAACAAGAATTGATGAAATCCCAACAAAAACATCCTGTAAACAGGAGCCAAGTTCCTATGGCCGTAAAAAGTTGTGACATCAAACAAAATACGGCCAAGTTCGTTGGCTTAGAAATACCTCTTGCACTACTGAAATAAGCGTTTGTAAAAATTAGTTTAAAAGAACGCTATTTAATTTTTAAAGAGTTACACGGAGGTTTAAATTGTCAAACCTGACCGTTACTTTTTAAACCAATGGCTATAAAAGCTGTTAGGTAGCGGCCAAGTTTGAATAATTTAGCCCTCCATGTAACTCTTTAAAAATTAAATAGCGTTCTTTTAAACTAATTTTTACAAACGCTTTTTTCAGTATTGCAAGAGGTATTCCTAAGCTAACGAACTTGGCCATATTTTGTTTGTTCTCACAACTTTTTACGGCCACAGGAACTTGATTCCTGTTTACAGGATGTTTTTGTTGGGATAGAAGTAACCCTGTACCATTTATGCTTGGCCAATGGTGAGATAAAATCGTCGCGACGATTGGGGACATTTCGCTGACAGCGTAAACCACCGGTAGTTGGCTAAATACGTATAAATCGGTAGCTATGGTAACTCGAAGTGGTCGCTGCCCGCGTAGGGGATGAAAAAAAGCACACAATGTGCTCGAATAACACGGATGTACAGCGTAGCTCCGAGCATTTAAATCAATCACGGCGTTTCGATCGTGTTCGGGACTGGTTTTCAGCTATAAAGCAAGGTAAACATCGCTTAATGCGTACGCGCGATACTCGTCGAGCGATTATGTGACTGCGTCACGGATTATTCACTCTGCCGTACCGATAGAAAAATCGTGTCGGCCGATAAAGCGCGGATTTGTGATCGCGGCCGACTTTATAGAAAGCGTAATGTCATAACAACGGAACCGGATCGGCGTTTTCGCCGCCGTTTAGCCCTGTAACCGTCGGCGAGGCATTTTTTGTTTCGGTGGATTTTTTTTGGCGAAACCTCGCGGCCAATCGGATCGCGCGCAACCGTCACGGATAATATTATTTCGTCGATCGGTCAGGTAAAAACGATTTCAGCGTCGATGACGATTCGATTGATGATCGAAAACAAACGGCGGCCGTATGCTCGACCGGACTAACAGGCGGCACCGAATGGGAACTGATTTTCGAGCGGCACACCATCGCCACGCGAAAAGCACCATTCGCGATATTATGATGCAATCGACGCGGTGCCGTCGCCAATGATTTTCGGACCCTCGAACATTCGCCGCTTCTATGCCGGGCACCAAACTAATTTTTGGTATTCGTAGGAAAATTAACCTTTTTTATTAACCCCTTGCCTTACAATATCGTGTCCGACTCGATGAAAATTCTGAACAGATTCTGATAAAAATATACTAATAATAATTTACTATGTATCATGCCGGCACATGGTCAACAAGGGCTTCTTGAAATGTTAAATTTAAATTACATTTGTTACTAAGCAAGTAAGTTTATATTAGCTGTTATTATGACAATTTCTCATTTATTTCTCTTTTTGCTTTTCAACGCGGAAATAAAAATGTTTCTCACATTAATTTTTACAGACGCAATTATATTCTTGAAGATGGTCTTAATCTAGACCGAAACGTCGAATTACTAATTTGTAAAACTGCTTAGATTAACTAGTAACATAGGATCGAACCTGTGCGCCGAAATTACAATTTCTATCTGATAAAAATGTGTGTTAATAATTTCCTTTAAACCGAAATAAAATTCTATTTTGGTTTCGTTAATATACAGCTGTTGGAGAACATATCGCTGCTCCGGAAGTATAATGACGCAACTGTAAAATTTTGTGAAATTGACTTTATTGTGTTGGCGGGTTAATTTTTGTTCAAATAAACTTTTTAATAACGTTTTCTTTATATTTTTACTTGTTTTGCTTACTCCTATAACGACAGAAGTGTAAAATTTGTGATGCATTTTCAGAAGAACAATGACGTATTTATATTGTACTGGTTACTGTGAGGCTGGTATTTATTATTTTATAAATTGAAATTACTTAGAAGTTGCAATAATAACCTACAATGTCTATGAACTACTCTCATAGAAGAATTAAACCGAAACTATAGGCCGTTCTATTACGACAAATTGGAATTATTTTTCTTTTGCTTGTCCTGTAAAATTTCAATTCTTACAGTTGTGTCATTATAAGTATAATTGTATACTAATTGTAATAATTGTAAGTATACAATTTATATCAATTTTCTCCTTTTTTAGAGAATTACGACCTACAAAAAGGTTCTAATCACTGAAACCGAAAAATAGATCGTAGCGCAAGGAGTTGAAGTAGGTAGTATGCTTTGAACTATTGTCGTCCCTCGGCGAGTGATATTTTAAAGTAGAATTTAACAACCTTTAAGTAACTTTCGAACTCAAAGTAAGAAATAAGAGAGTGCATGAAAGGAAAGGTTGATGGAGAAGTAGTAGCTTTGATGGACTCGGAAATATTAGGAAAGTGTTTGTGAATGATTAAACAGCGTTGAGAAGATTCGTCGGCTATTTAGGAAGCTTCGTATTAAAGAATCAAGCGCAGCGGGAAGTACTTACGGTGATTATTCAGAATAACTGTCCCGTTAATAGAAACACCGGCGATCTGTAATTTCGCAGAGCAGGAATAGCGATTCCACGGGAGTAAAACACGGACTGCGACTACCGCGCATTACTTTTCGCGATCTTCTTTTTCAGTAGAACGAAAAACATCGCACAACGAAGGAGCCGGGAGGAATGAGTGGCTGCCGGCGAAGGGTATCCTTGATCTGCGGCTTTTAACTTTCCGGAAATCACTTTCCTCCATTATTTCCTAACGCTTTTTCCACCCAGACGCTCCGACCAAGTTCCAAGCCAGACTTTCCACATTATTTACCATATCTCTGAACTATTTACCAAACGGGCATGTCTCTGAGTACAGTTTCTAAATTCTGTTTATCATCTACTCGTCACTACCTCATTCCACGTTCTCGTATTTTTTAAATGTTAGTATCTTAAATTTCATACTTTTCCTCTCCACTTCATTAGTTTGCAGAATGTGCTAATACAAATGCTACTGCTTACCCGGATCCTTTCCTTCCCTAGATCTCCACGAACCATGTGGTGCGAAATGAAATCTTCGAAAGGGAAAATTTCGATATGGTGATTGGTTTCTCTAACAGCATTTATGGTTGGCATTTTGTTGGGGCATGAAAGCTTGAAGGGGCTCGACCCTCGGGCCTCGAGATGGCCGAAATTATTCGAAAGTTATTCGAAGTCTTCGAATAATAAATAAAAATAATAGATGAAAATTTTATTCGAGGCTTCGAATAAAATAGTTATCTATTATTCTTTATCAAAATTCTTTAAATGACGGGCCGAATAAAAGATACTTTTTTAATCGAACCTTCGAATAACGAATAAAAATTTGTTATCTTTTATTCGTTATTCGAAATTTTTATTTAAATAAAAATTATGCCCGACTCTGCTTCAAGCATATCGATATTTCTGCGATGGCACTGCAGTTTTAAGTTAACGTGATCTTTTTTTGCACGGCCTAATGACGGAAGCGTGTCACTAGTTTCACACTGGAACAGCGACTCGCGAATTCTTTAATCTCCGTATAGTTTTTTACTCCGGCGGAACGCATTTGCTCGCACCTTTCTCATTTTTATCTATCTCTCATTTGCGACCGAAGCGAGTCACGCGTGACGAATCGCGCCGGTACACTAATTGCAAATGTCATTTGCAATGCTTGGCATTTCAATGATAGAGAAGCACGAAGAACCATCTGTTTCTTTCTAATTTCTGTTTCGACACGATCCTGTCGGCCGTTTTCCGCCATTAGACCGTTATTAGAGGCTCATGAAATTTTAATACGCCGCGGGATACGATCTTAGCTATGTCGATTCCGAGACGGATAGTGAATTTTCAAATTGAGCCGTGTCTGCGATGTCGTCGCACGGTATAGGCCGAGCCTTTGCACGCTCATTAATATTCCTTATTGCGATTTTATGCAGCGAATACTCCGTGTCCCTCTCGCTGGTCACTGATTAAAGACGCGGCGGCGTGTAATTGTTTTTGATCGGTGCATATTGAATTTGAAACGACATTGTTCGATGTCCTCTCGCTTAGCATAAGAACTATACGTGGTACGTGCATTCACTATCGGTTAGCAATCGAATTTTTTAAAATACATGTCTGAAGGGAAGTGTACGGATGAAAGAAACTGCTTATTGAACATTTTTGTATTTTTATGTACTGTCGGCTAAAAGTTTGGAATCACTTGCTCATTTTTGTAGTTTTTCTTATAAACATACTGTTTCTTTGAATTAGTCACCTAACTTTATCACCTCGAGTATCTTTGTTGTTTTCAAAGACACATTAAATGTCTTCAGGACAAAGTTGAATGGTAAAATGCGGCTCATACGATACAAAAAAGTTTTTGTTTTTATGTAATATTTTTTAGAGATATCAAGGTTACTTTCATTACCACGTTTTTATTAGCTCGCTTTCTTGTCTGTCTGTTTGTTCGGTACAAATTTTGCAATTGATTTCAAACTAACTTCCCGATGAGCAAGAGTCTTGAAATTTTAAACATAGCTCAGAACTGAATGACAATGCAATATTTAAAAAAAAAATTTTACATAAAAAAGCCTATGCGTTAGGAGATATAAACTATTAAAAATTTAACCGTTATACCTCACCGCGCGACGCTCAGTAGTATGTACCTACTCGGTTCCCACTCTGGCTCATCCCCAATCCACTGACCCGCTTCGCACCGAAGGAGCTCTCACAATCAGTGTGCGTCAGTGTGCGTTCGAGCTCCGTGCGGTGTTTAGAAGGTTACTATGTATTATTATACTATAATGTTTGTTTACCAAGCGAAAGAACAGTTACACCGAAATTCTCCGTCGAGCCTTTATCTTTGACATTTTACCACGGCGTTTGTTTTCGATAGGACACGGTCGCAATACCGTCTGAAATTTACTACGTCTCTGTTATAATCTCATCAAAATGTTTAAAATCGATTCAAAAATTTCACACACACAAGACTAAAAAGCAGAAAATAATGATTTAAATAAAAATAAATTTTTTAAAAATACCACGTTTTTAAAACGAACTAAAAAGTATAAAATAATTTTTCCTAGCCCCATACAGATTCCTAACCTCGTACAGATAGCCCTGAAAATTTGTGATTGTGAATTTTGAATAGCTATGAAAATACTTGCAAGATTTAAAACGAAAAACGTGGGTCGCATGCAATACATAATTGATGCATGAACACCTAAATCACTAACAATTTTATTGCACTGCAAATGATATGAACTGTTGTACGAGTTTTCTCAACGGCATCTACTCTCTACACTCCTTACTATGTATTATCTTGCGCCCCACGTTTTTCGTTTTTAGTCTTACAAGTATTTTCATAGCTATTAAAAATTTACAATCACAAATTTTCTAGGAAACAAGGGGCCAGGAAAAATTATTTTATACTTTTTAGTTCGTTTTAAAAACGTGGTATTTTTAAAAAATTTATTTTTATTTAAATCATTATTTTCTTAAATGGAACCACCCTTTTATAAACATCTACAATAATAGTTCCTTTCAGTAATTATACTCACTGAATTCGTAATGACAGGGACTATCATTGTATATGTTTAAAAAATGAATGTGACCTTGATATCTCTAAAAACATGACATAAAACAAAAACTCTTTTTTTTTATTGTATGAGCCCCATTTTACCATTCAACTTTGTCCTCAAGACATTTAATGTATCTTTCAAGACAACAAAGATATTCTCCCTGTATACGCATGAAAACAATACTTGAAAAAAGGCAACACGATTTTCGGTTTCTTTGAAGCCCGACACAATCCTTAATAAAAGAATCGATTTTTAGGCATTAGTCCAGAAAAATCTAGATTTGCTAGACCAGTCGATTAACGGGTTATTCAGTGTAGTGTTCGATGCAGTTGTGTGCGCGATGGGTGGCAAGCAGTTCGACGTAGTAAGCCGAAGTACACACTCGTGTTTTTGCGAACAAGCAGCTGGAATTGTCAAAAACAGAAAACCGGTCCTCAGAACAGTGGACGAATCAGGGTGAAAAGTGCCGAGGGCTAAGTTCGCAGCAGGATGCACGCCGGTCGAAATCCATTTGGTTCTCGTCGATAGTGAAGCTGGTTACACCTGTTGGTATCGATCGTGGTTATCGGGAGTTCGGAGCTTAAAGCTCGGTGGAAATAATCGGGCATTATTCGCCGTTCAGGGCAACCCTTTCCACCCGCGGCGCGAGGATACAATCGTCTAACCAGGGGGAAACGTACGAAGCACGCTGGACACAGAGCTTCAAATTAATACGTGCTCGGGGCGTGTGTTTTTTGCTGGAAATCGCTTTAACTTTAAAAGCTGCGGGAGCGACTAACGTTCGATGCACTCCGGCGTGCTTTTACCGCGCGAAATGCACTGGCAACGAGTCGATACAGGCAGCTTTTCCCCTTGCACAAATGACTGCACACGGACTAAATACCAACGAAAACGTCCATGGCACGAGGGGGTTGGCGTTCACCGCGATCTAACGTAACTTCCACATGCGCGCCGCTCTTAAAAATCGTTCCTTCGATTTTTCGGTTCCCGTACCGCCTTCGAGCTCGTGCACCTCCGATGGGAATATGTGCCTCTTGGCAAACTTTGTATGGCCAGCAACCCCCGCGACCAACCCGCCGGGACCGATGTCTCACGATGACTCGCAAAGAAATCGACTATTCGTGCGCTGCAATGCTTACGCGATTCCGAACCGTGCCAGAACGATTCCGTCGGTCGATCTCGTCTTAAAGTTGCTTTTGCTCGCGATAATTCCGATTTATACCATATGGGCCTCGAAACTGATATACAGGGTGTGTCCGTTAAGTTATGTCACAATTTCTTAAGCATTTCTGGTAGTGTAATTAAAAAATGTTTTAGACAAAAGTTTCTCAGTACTTGGTGAGCTACATGTTCGCGTATTCTTAAATCTGAAAAAATGCTTTTTACGTAAAAGAGTAAAGGTCACCTTGACTTTTCTAAATGGCACTACATGCTTTGGACATCATGGAATTGTTTCCGACGTCGAGACGAATTTAACAGTGTATTACACTATGACCTTGAAATGACCTCAAACTCGGAAATTTTGTGCAAACGTAATTTTAATGAAAAATTATTTCTTACAATATAAATCAAGTTAAATCAGATGTTCGAACTGCGATCCATCTTCTACGATACAGTGCTCCGCTCTTTCTATTAGACTTTGCGTTGTCGCCATAATTAGGGCGTCTCGGTTTATGTTATTACATGCAGTTGTTATGCGATTTCGAAGTTCTTGAACATTATTGATTGCTGTATCGTATACAAAAGATTGCAGATATCTCCAAAGATAAAAATCCAACGGTGACAGATCTGGAGAACGCGGTGGCCAACGAATTGGACCATGCGTTCCTATCCAAAGATTTCTAAACTAAAAAAAATACAGAAATCTAATACAAAGAGCGGAGTTCTGCATCATAGAAGGTGGATCGCAGTTAGAACATCTGATGTAACTTGATTTATATCGTAAGAAATAATTTTTCATTAAAATTACGTTTGCACAAAATTTTCAAGTTTGAGGACATTTCAAGGTCATAGTATAGTACACTGTTAAATTCGTCTCGATGTCAGAAACAATCCCATGATGTCCAAAGCATATGGTGCCATTCAAAAAAGTCAAGATGACGTTTACTTTGTTACGTAAAAAGCATTTTTTCAGATTTAAGAATATGCGAACATGTAGCTCACCAGGTACTGAGAAACTTTTGTCTAAAACATTTTTTAATTACACTACCGGAAATGCCCAAAAAATGGTGACATAACTTAACGGACACACCCTGTATATTTCATCCTCACCATTGCCTTACCTATTCGTCGATGCGTACTGAATTTAAACCGTTTCTATGAAATCAACAACTGACACTGTTCCATATACAACAATAAATTTTTGGCCGCAAAATAGTTTTCTCTACTGATCAAAGATTAAGGAACATTTTTATATTTTTTTTTAAATTAATCCTTCATGTTTGATACATTCTAGTTCTCGTACAGAAAGATGTTCTTTTTGTTGTCCCTCAGAAATTGAATACGATAGGTTTCTCAAATAGACTGTAGACTGACGATATTTATGGAGGAACATGAATATATTTTAAAATAAATTTTACGATAACAAGCACAGAAACTGTTATTTTTAAACTAATTCTTCCCGTCCATGGTATTTTGCAATGAAATACCGTACACGTTCGCAGAATTCGCACTGTTTTGGTTGAATTTTCAGATTTCAAGGAAATGTAAAAATACAACTTTTTGTTGCGGAAACGATCGTGCCCGGCGTATGTTTGCCGACGAATCGAGAGTCAGCCGCGAGTTTCATTCGCGTTCCAGCCAGTCTTTTTTCCGTCGGCCATTACAGTTCTATTTTACGGCATATTGCCGGCTGCCGACGGAATTGTCGTCGCGACGTCGAATCGAGAGTATTCTTCCTCGGAAGGCGGCGTTAAACGATCGACGCCTGCGTCGACATGGAAAAATGACGAACGCGCATTTCCGGGCCACTTGCACGCGGAAATGCGATGAAGAGTCTAGCTCCGCGAGACGAGAGCTTCGATTTCCGCGACTGGAAGTTTCAAGTTCCATAAATGGGAGAACAGCGGAAATGGCATTTCTATTGACTTCGGGGCATTCTTCAAGTGGTAGACTCCCGATCGCGAAACGTAATTACACGTAATCTGACTTTTATTGCGAGTATCGTGGTAGACCATCCGACTAACTCCTTTATTTCCTTAAAGTCGCCTTCCGAAACTGTGTTATTTCTTTCAAATAATCCACAAACAACTGTATACATTTTTGTGGACGTTCACAGTACATACACGGTCCTGTTACGAGATTTTATTGAATCCAACCCTCCGAATACGGTTGGAAACTCCGAATCAGTAGGTGCCGCAATATACTGTCCACAACTAAATATCTCCCAAAAATTTAGCTTACAAGGGAAGGACTCCAAGTGTCCGACTTCGATTTTGATCATCTTTTGTGAGACGATGGTATATGGATCCCTAATGATGTCTACAAAATATTAAGTGTAATTACTCAATAGTTTTAAAGATATAAACAATTGAACTTTCACGCAATCTGCTTACACGGCTAATGAAACTTCGAAAACTTGAAAGTTTAATTGTTTATATCTTGGAAACTATTGGGTAACTACACCTAATATTTTACAGACATCATTAGGGATCCATATACCATCGTCTCACAAAAAATTATCAAAATCGAAGTCGGACACTTGGGGTCCTTCTCTTGTTAGACATACACGCGTCAATCTTCATAGCAGAGTGCTACACAATTAGCCGAGCACTGGATATTGCCAATATATTATATTGTAAAGCTATGTACAAACTTTACGTTACTTTATCTGCAATCAAATCACTACAGAAGCCAACTTTCAAATATAGCATCAGTAACCAAATCATTAAAATTAAAACTAAGTACTGTACATTTATATAAAATAACAGAAGCCAGAATTTTATTAAGTTTATCTGGATACCAGCACGTGTAGGAATTACGGGTAGCAAGAAAGTAGACTCACTCGCGAAAAAAGCGACCAAAGAAAGTCCTTCGTTTTCATTTCACTTTTGAATCTTTCGTTTATCCTCCATCTCAACAGAGACATTCAGGTGTTCAGTTTTTCGTGACTCATCCTGTATATGCATGCACACTTAATAGGAAATTATGGAAGAAAATTGAATTTACGTGTCGAACAGTTCCGTTTCATTCGTCCTCCCTGGCTCGGAAAAAACCATTCTGCCCGATGAAACATTTACCTTTTACTTCGACGTTTACGGTAACAACTTTGAATTTTTAAGGGGCTCTCCGGCGACCCTTGCCGGTGCAAATATACGTTTTTTAGTAGTCGTAATCCGGCGAATTCAACAAAATTCGTTTCATAGCCGTGAATTTACGTGTTCTTGATCAAGACGAGCGCGACCACAATTTTATGGAAATTCGCGTCGGGAATGACGTCCTGCGGTGCTATACTCCCTCCGAAATTACACTCGTGTGTACAGGATGTTTCCGACATAGAATATTTAAAAAAATGTGAGATCTACTGTACGGATCTAATTTCGAGTCGAAAAATTCATGCATTTTTCAGTACGTCACATTTTGATCTACGGGTTTCTCTTGAATATTAAAAATTAAGAGAAAAGCAGAATTATTGGAGCTGCTTAATTTTCTGGGAAACCTTAACATCGTGTAATACATTCTATTTTTTGTGTTTCTATAATTGATATTTCTTTTAACGCTTTACTTGGTTATATTTTCGTTTTTGCTTCGCGTTAAACAACTTCAACGACATTACTATATTTTAACTTTTACGGCGTTTCTTGCCGATGTTCTGCGAATAGTAATTTCAATATTAAAACACTGTGATCTTTGAAAAACTTTGAAAAATCCTTTCTTGATCAGTTCGTTTAATCTTCGTGAGAGGTCGTTTAGCTTCTCGAGGCTCGCCCTTTTGCGTAAACATAGTTTTTCGTTTTTACAATGCCAGTAAACGGCGAATAAATTGCGAGTCCGCTCACGTGTCGTCTCGGCGTAAAAGCACGATGCGTGGAGCTCCGCGAAACCAGGCCAACGGGCTACAATTAATTATTCGCGTAGTGTTTAAATGGCAGACAGTTGCCAGTGCCTACGATTTTATAACGTCGCGTCCGTCCCCGCGAACGGGTGACGAGATTTAATGTTCGCCCCGCCGTATACCATGTGTAATGGCCCTGAAAAATAAAAGAATTCTGTATTTTTACAGGTATGCATAATGGAGTAAGTGTGGCGGCGTTCGAAATGGTCGACCCGGTCCTCCACCACCAACGAATTACATTTTCGAGGCTTTTACCATAAGTATACTTCCACAATAATTTACATTTTATCTTCGCGCTTTAATATTCAATATTTTCATAAAGTAGTACGGATATTGCGCTTGTAAGACATTTTTATCGCAATGCTCGCTGCGGATTCTTCAAAATGTTGGTATGCACGCGCTTTTTTGCAACTTATTGTTCGAAAATCACGTTTTAAGAATATTCGAACATTTATGCATAATCACGATTTTCGGCTTCGACTGCGAGGAACAAGATAGTTAAATAAAAATGTATTTCTTCTTTTAATAATTTTAATTGCAAATAATAAAGTGTTACCCATATTCATCGTTGCCATAAATGCATACAGTCCGCATTTTTACTTCTATCTGACTGATCGTGGCTGATAAAATATTTTTGATCGACGGTGTATTGAATTCGACGAATTCATCTATCGAAGTTCAGAAAATTGAAACTTTTATATGCGCCTTGTTCAAGTTAATTCGAACCAACTGCCGATCCTGCTTGGTTTGATTGTTGTCCGAAATGCAAGTTCGCAGAGGGTATCGAGCGGTTCGATGCAAAGTTAAGGTGAAATGCCCTATGCCTGGACAGCATGTTTTTCTATTTTAAATTTTATCACTTTAAATAAACAAAAACAATTTCTTAAGAGTTTTAACATACAGTTCAGAGATTGTAAAGTAATTCAAAATAAAAAAATCATTGTTTAGGTTAATATCTTAATTGTATTAACAAAAATAATTCAAACCTATAGTTGGGCATATTAAATCCAATCTAAGCTAGTACCTGGGCAGAAGTAAAGCCTATATCGGGACAAATTCAATTTACGAGTTGATCGAGCGAACATAACCTAAAACGTTGGTTGGTGGCGCTGTTGCGCATGACGAATAGAAGATGCTTTGTGTAATATGTAGTATTCTTATCATAGATTATAGTATTGTATTATTTAACCAAATATATATTTATTTTCATTTACTGTTTTAATAAAACTTGTCATAATACAACTTTTAAGGTTAGGTAGTAATACTGATAGATTTAAGATGTAAACATAAAGTATTATTAACGTCACAACCGGAATACATTTTCTACATACGTTATTCAAGCTAATAGAAGACTAATTATACGTACATGTAGTTAAATAATTTGCAAACAATGCGTTGATTTTATTCACAAATACGTGTCCGGCTTCAGGCGTAAGCACATTGCGTATAAGCTCAGAGTGGGACAGCTACTGTCATCGCGTCCCAGTATGGAGTACTTATATTTGAAAACAGTCCTAATCTTGGACATCTAATATTTCGATTAATAATTATTATTTACGTTAAATTTGATTGCCAATTTATTTTAAAATATCAATATTATTATGCGTGATAATTATTTTTTGTCTGAGGGCTTAAATTATATCTTTTTTTCTAACAAAAGTTCGAACTATAAATGCACATGATTCGCATGTAAATAGACTATTTTGTATACTGTTTTCAGATGAACTTTGAATTCATTTTTAAATTTCAATTGATGTCTTAATGAAATAATATTCACACCTACTTGTAGCTAAGGCCTCAGAATATATAATATAATTATTTAATCTCTTAATTACGGATTTTACTATGAAAATTCAATTGTCCAGATTTAGGTATCACTTTTGGACTGTCCAGACTTAGGGCACTTCACCTTAAATGCTCCATCCTACTTTCGAGGATCCCATCTACTGCGGGATCTGGTCAGCGAAGAAAAAATAGAGGAATATCGCTTCTGAAAGCAGGCATCGATTTCTTTCGGATGCTATACGAGGTCACTTGACTCCGGCAAAGGCTGCTATCCAAAATCCATAACGCTCGCCTTTGTGTGTTAAACCAATATCTCGGGATCCAATAGCTGGTCGCCTGCGCCGCCGAATAATATCCTTCGCGCTATCAGCTTTAGGTCAGTGACCTGTTTCAGTTATCTAATATTTGCTTAACGCCCTCCTGATAGAAGAGTTACTCCCCTTAATGTCAAGCATTAAATGTGGTACGCGATTTACCCTTGCAAATCAATCACTGCAATTTTACGTAGGGTGAGTCTCGAAAAACAGAATACCTAAATTTCTCTGTTGGCGTGAAGGATAAACGAAAGTTTTAGAAGTGAAATGAAACCGTTCAAAGGGGCCCAGATGATCATATCAACAGATCTTGTGATTAACGTTTTTTTTTGTCAATTTCGAAGTCATCGGTGCTTTTTTTAATGGCACGATATATTTTGAACTTCATAGTGTTGTAGCCAATGTTGGGCAATAAATAAATTTATTTAAATAACAAGTTATTTATTATTTGAGCAAGTCTAAATGAATTATTTCAAATGGTACAGTTAATTGTTATTTACAAATACAATTTCAGTTATTATTTGAATTGACAAGTGTACTAAAAAAATACAAGAATATTTATTTGATTTCCACCTCAATTCAAATTTTATTTGCAAATAACAAATAATAATTTATTTAAATAAAAAGTTTAGTTATTATTTGCAATTAAAGTCACACGTTTATTTATTATTGAAAATAAAATTTGCCCAACACTGGTTGTAGCTGATGTCAAGACGAATTCAATGGTGTTACACTATGACCTTCAAATGACCTTGGACTCATTAATAAGTATATATTATACTTCATTAATAAGTATATATTATACTTCACTATGAAGTATTTATTATACTTCATACCAACAGAGAAATTCAAGTGTCTGTTTTTCGTGACTCACCCTGTATGCTTCTTGTCTGAATTTTCATGAATTATCGACACATGAATTAGATGAATTCATAATGAATGAGTATTACATATATGCACAGTATCATTGACGAGTATAATGTTCCGTAAAAAAATCAACGAATTTCTCAGTGCGCTTTCAGTAAACGGTCAGGTCAAAGAAAACGAGAACCGGAAGGTACTGTCGTAACGTTTGAACAGCTCTCGAAGGGGAGTCTAACGTTTCCTCTGACTATGAAATCGATGAGTGTTTGAATTACGCCGGGAAGTTTGCTTTGCTTTGCGCTTCGGCACGAATATTAAAAGTTTCGGGTCACGCGAACACATTGTTGGATTATGATCCGTGATTTCTTGACGCTTTCACGGCTAGTATAATACCTAGTATGTAGCCGGTATTCTCCGGTTAAATTGATTGAATCCACGGGCTTCTCGAACCGATCGAATTGCCTCCCTCGCGCACCTTTTCAATCACTCTTTTTCAGCAAAATCTGATCCCGGCAACCATTTACTTTCACTATCAACTTCCTCCCTTTCATCAGACGCAGTCACGAGCCGTATAATCAAACAGGATCAATGGTTTACGCGGTAATTCTCGAAAACAATACGCGGAACATTAAAACGTAATTTCCTTCTAGCATCCTTGAAGTTCATGCAATTTAATCTGTGATTGTCAGGGAGAACGCCACATGTTACATTCACTGGTGGACAAAATGATAAGGCACCTCAAGGTTTTTAGCAATGAACATTCATTTGTACATACATACACGTAGAAAGTGGATATACAACAAAATAAGGTACTAACTCTTATATACACTGAGAAAAAAAAGTAGTTACTTCAATAACACGCGTGTTATTGTAATTTTTTACTTCGATGAATATCAATGTATTCTTTTCAATAGTATGAAATTTAGAAGCAAATCGTGATGTATTTTAATTGTCTATCATGAAATGATTGAAAATATTATTTAATTCAATACCGTATATTATTATTCGTAATATTTCTTTTTTTCCTTCAATCAGATATGTTGTTAAAAAAATTTGGGAATTGGTTTGAGGCCATATCTCATTTTTTTGAAAACATTGATGGTCAAGCTATTGGCTTATATGATTCGCGGAAATGAGTTTTGCTATTGAAATTCAATAGTATTAAATATTAAAATAAGTTCATATGATATTGGCACTATTCAATAGTACATCTTATTGAATAAATATATTTTTTTTTTGTTTCGACAGGATTTTTTTCTCAGTGTAATATACTAAAAATTAAATAACTCGTTCAAACTTTTATTATTTCTACAAAAATTGACTTTTTGTGTGGGCAAAATGATAAGGCACTTCGGATATAAAATAAGAAAAGTATTATAATTCAACAAAATTACACAATTTTTGGCAGTTTCAGTAATGTGTGGACTGCCCTTTACGTTGTACCACTTCAATATCATTCTCCTTGGTAAACTTCTATATAAAATTTTTATATCATTTTGATGTATGCTTTCCCAAGCTTCTAAAATTGCTGATTTCAATTCGAATATTGTACTGTACAGCTTTCCACCTTCGTATAATATTCTTAACAGTCTTCTCCAAACATTCTCGATAATATTAAGGTCAGGAGACCTCGCAGGCCAATTCAAAACCTTTATATTTTCCGCTTTAAAATAATTTTTTACTATGCGAGCAGTATGCACAGCTGCATTATCTTACTGAAATACATTTTTTCTGCAGCAATTCTGCGAGTATATGTTCCAATTTGCTCTTTAATTAAATTTAAGTAGCCAGCACTATTCATACGGCCTTGAATAAATTTTATTTTCATTTTTCCTCTATAGCCGATTCCTCCCCATATCATCACTGTGTCGCCATCACATTGTCGACGACTCAAAACCTTTTGTTCCTTTCTTAAATCATGGAAATAGTCCTTGTATCCATCTGGAACATCCAAATTTAGTTTCTTTTCATCCGTGAATATAATTCGTGTCCACTGAGATTTCGCGACATAATACAGAGTGAGTCACCTAACGTTGCCACCTCAAATATCTGTTGTTTTTAAAGATACGTTAAATGTTTGAAGGACAAAGTTGAATGGTCAATGGGGCTCACATGATACCAAAAATATTCTTGTTCTTAAGTGATTTTTTTTAGAGATATCAAGGTCACCTTCATTTTCTAATATGGAATTTTTAAAATGGGCATTTTTCGTAATACCCTCACGAAAGTGCCACGAACCAGTTCGTGGCGTTCTTCCGATTAAGGGTGTGGGTCGGATTTTGACCTTGGTCGAGTACGAGTGTGGTGGTACCTTAACACACCGATAGATACTGTATACGTACACGAGATTGCAAGGGTTCCGTAGATTTCGTTTGCTGTCTCTCTAACGCACATTTGGGGCCCCTACGTAGTCACAATCGCTAGATAAAAGACCCACCATTACGGGATGCTTCCTTATATGGCCTACTTTTGCGTTTTCGAGGCGTAATTTGCATTATTCGGCAGCATGTAGCGCAGTTTCACAAATATTGGACGAAGCGACAGTGCTGCCATTGTCGAGACACATACATTTTCTTAAATATCGAGAGATTTAGGGTTCTTATAGAAAAAAATGTAGGCATCCCGGAATTCAGGGTCACATACAATGTCAATGAAACCTTTATTATGTTAAACTATACGTGTTTAAACACAGCAAACGAAATCTACGAAGTAGATCCCTATACGGGAGATTTTGGTGCAAGTATTAGTTCCATGGCATTTTTAGCTAGGAGCGCTAGCGTTTTTAGTCACTATTTTACCGATATTTTACCAATACAGTGACTGAATCGGTAAAACAGTGACTAAAAACACTAGCGCTCCTAGCTACAAATGCGGAGGGCACCGATACTACGACCAAGGTCAAAATCCGACCCACACCCTTAAGGAAAGACAGCAATCCCCCGGCCGTGCTTATTGTACTGCTATTGTGGGCTCAGGGCTCGGGCCCGACCCTCGGGCCTCGGAACGTGTTCATTCAAGCCTTGTTCTGGTCAAAAGGATCTTGAAGGATCCGAATGGATCTTTGAATCAGATACATAACTAGTTAAAAATGTATCCGTAGCTTCGAATCCTTCCGCTACGGATACAAAAGTATCTAATTAAACGTCGGATACAAGATACTTTTGGATCCGAACCTTAAGATCACGAATATTAGTTACGTATCTTTTAGTTGGATCCGGATTTAGATACTTTTTTACTTAAATACTGCCCAACTCTGTTGTAGACTTCATACTTAGGTTTCAAAAACAATAAAGATACTTGAGGTGGCAACGTTAGGTGACTCACCCTGTATATGAAATTTGGTGTGTGTTCAACGGTGCCTTATCATTTTGTCCACCAGTGTACTTTCACTTTCGAGAATTTGCCGTTGAAAGTTTTGATCACTAATGCTTTTAGAATTGCATTATATTTTTGAGCATCACGCCTTTATTTTCACGACTTTTTTGTGCTAAAGACGTAAATTCTATAGTATAAAGCTCGATGAATGCAAAAACTAAAATTTTTTTAAATTGACATGCGGCGTTTTTCCTGGCAGCCGCAGAAATATCGATTGCTGTACGCTTGATTGCTGCGACCAATGTAAAATAAGGCGACATTTGTATGAACCTCTCAAGAGCAGGATAAAATTTCTAGTAATGACGAGCCGTGCGATAAATCTCCGAGGTATCGATTGTGGAAGAATTGGAAAAGTATGGCGGTGCCAGATGGAAATACGGTTTCGTTCAGCCCGAAGAAATATTATTTGCCGACAGAGGCGCCTCGTGGCTCGATCGCGAGCCGGTCTTGTCCTTATTGGAGGCAGCCGCTCAATGGAACACGAATAACGAATATCGACCAGGAGAATGGGTAGTTGGAAGGTATAACCGTCGTGTTAGCCAATAACGCGTCATCCTATTTAACATTTAACAAAGCTCATTGCGAAAGCAATCAAAACTTGCGGGGAAGTTCGGTGTCTGTCGAAGTCTCGGATTACGCTCGGAATAGTAAAGACATCCTCGCATTTCCTCTTCGTCCCGTTTCTACCCCCTTTCAGCCTCGCTTTGCTTTGCTTATCATCGCGCCCGACTTCGCCCCGAACGCCCGGCGATTCTTCGAGTTTCTTCTTCAAGTTCTTCCCTCTTCGCCTACCCCGTCGACGCTCGGCAACGGAAATGAATCGGACTTTTACGTCGAATAATCAAGAGGCTTCCTCGAGACCCTTTGACGGGCTGAAACAATCCTTTTCTGATAAGATAAACGACGCGGGTCGCTGCGAGACAAAGCAACAATCGTCTATTGATCTTTCCATTCGACTGCGCTCTCTTAATTATTGAAAAACACGAAAACCGTTTCATTTAGCTCCGTCTAGATTCCAATCTGTTTTCAAGCGCTTCCTGCCGCTTCGTTCGATAGTCGAATATACAATATGTATTTTCGATTTTCTATTGAAATTTATTTATTAATCCGCTAGCGTTAGAATGTCCATCAAATATTTAACACGAGAACTATCGAGCACTGAACGCAGTTGGCATATATTCGCTTACAATACTGACAAAAGTGCATTCATTTATATTTCATAGCAGTTTTGTTTAAATATGTACTTCACTAGAAAAATTTACTAAAAAAATTTCTAGGAGCAAGTCTATTTTGACTCGTCCGGTAGTTCTTGTATTAATTCTGTTCAATTTTATTATAAACATATTGTTCCAAGGATTTGGAACAATAATTGTTTGCAACTCGTATCGGATTACTTTCCATCGAGCCGACGATAGAGCCAAAAAACGATTCGATCATCCCCGTGAAAGGTATACATGATAGCAATCACATTTTCGTTGTCAACCGGTAAACAAAGTGTTACACAACGAAACCAGCCAGCTGGCTATCGCGTTTGAAAGGTTTGTCGGCGTGTTACGGTACCGTACACGCGTATGTAATCTGTAAATATTTGAATAATGCGAAGTATTTGTAGACCGGCATCCATCTGATTCCGATTCCGATTACGCGGAACAAAACTGAGCCGCTTGTTAGGAGAAAGAGGTCGGATCTGCGAGATATTTACGGAAAAGAGACTCGTCTGTTTGGGGACAAATATTTGCCGCGTTTTGTGCACCGGGAAAGACGAGCTCTGTTTATTTCAACTAGAAATTATATTGGTCAAATGTCGTCTGTATCGCTGGAGGGGGATGGAATTTTTGAAACGGCGACTAAACTGTGAATCATTGTTAATCTTTACTTTGTTAGTAAATGTAAAAATTTAAAAAAAATCATTTCGATTTTTTAAATGTTAAAATGTATTTCTAATTTCATAATGTTATAGCTGACGTAAAGAAGAATCCAAGGCTTACGATATTATGACTTTGAGCCCATAAATAACGCTAAAATAGATTTTTCCAACTTTCCGGGTCAAATACCCGACTGTGCAACTCGCAGTGGTCCAAACGGCGCACAGTGGAACTTTTCGTCCATTTCGGAGACAAAATCGAAGAACATCCGATAGAAATGAGATAGAAAGCTGAAATTTTTTTTAATTACAGCTGAGACTTCACAGAATATGGGAAAAATAGGGAGATTATGGTACGAACATTTTTTAACCTTGAAAAAAATCGTCAAACTTGCACAATGTCACGAAAATTGTGGTTTTTGCAATACCACGGGTAGAAAAAAATTTTTTGTAACATGCCATACATCATTTCCTGTAGATTTTTTCATGCTGATTTCAAATCTGGTCTCAAAATTTGTCTACGACTTCAGGATTTTACAAGAAATCGATTTTTGTGAACGAATTGTTTAACGAATTTTCTCAAGGTTATAAAACGTTCGTACCATAATCTTCCTATTTTCCCATATTCTGCCAAGTTTCAGCTTTAATTTTAAAAAAATTTCATCGCTCTACCTCATTTCTATCGAAAGTTCTTTGATTTTGTCTCTGATTTGGACGAAAGGTCCCACACTGTGAGGCGTTCCATGGGATATGGCGCACAGTGGAACTTTTCGTCCAAATCGGAGACAAAATCAAAGAACTTTCGATAGAAATGAGGTAGAGCGATGAAATTTTTTAAAAATTAAAGCTGAAACTTGACAGAATATGGGAAAATAGGAAGATTATGGTACGAACGTTTTATAACCTTGAGAAAATTCGTTAAACAATTCGTTCACAAAAATCGATTTCTTGTAAAATCCTGAAGTCGTAGACAAATTTCGAGACCAGATGTGAATTCAGCATGAAAAAATCTACAGGAAATGATGTGTGGCATGTTACAAAAAATTTTTTTCTACCCGTGGTATTGCAAAAACCACAATTTTCGTGACATTGTGCAAGTTTGACGATTTTTTTCAAGGTTAAAAAATGTTCGTACCATAATCTCCCTATTTTTCCCATATTCTGTGAAGTCTCAGCTGTAATTAAAAAAAATTTCAGCTTTCTATCTCATTTCTATCGGAAGTTCTTTGATTTTGTCTCTGAAATGGACGAAAAGATCCACTGTGTGGCAGATTTAGGAGTGCATAAGTCTAGACGCTACTAATAATCGATAATTCTGTGTTACATGTATTTTATACACATTAAGTAGGTATAAAGAAGGTTAATAAAGTTCCGTAAGTTTATTGAAATATTGTTTTTCTTAAAATAGCGCAGAGGAAGCAACGTATTTCAATTTAGAATGCCAGTTTCAATTTACAATGACAGGAAAGGGAAACTTGTATACAATTCTTTTTTTTTTTACAAAAGTGTAATTTCCAAAAATGAAATTTACAACAGAAACAATATTAATAAAACTAAAAGTAAAACGATATTTACAGCAAATAATAAGCATTATAATTAATACTAAAACGATTATTTCCTAAGTGAAGTTTTTATATAAATTTAATTTTAAAGTTATGTTAAAAATTAATAGAAGTTTTTATAATAAATTTTTATATTAATTTTAAACGGGAATTACGAGTGGCAGATATGTCCTTGAGACCGATGAAAGCATAAACTACAGATTCCATTTCTAAAACAAACTTAAGAAATGAATTTATTAAAACCTCTTCGTCCCACGTACTCGTCATCGAACCGTACCAGAAAAAATAAAATATCTTGCTAATCTGCATTTTTCTGCAAATAAATTCGATGAAAGCATAAACTACATATTCCATTCCTAATATTTATGCAAAAATTAACGCGAATACGGGAAAATATCATAAGTATTTCCCACAAAAAAATTTTAAAAAAAGGTACTTCCTTGAGAAACATAATTTAAACATTTCCGAAAAATTGCTTAATTTTATTTTTATATCTTCCTAATGCTTCTGAACACGGCTATTATAATTAGAATCAAAATTAACGTTCTAAACAATAAATTATAGGTAAAAAGTATGTCCTTTATTTTACGTTCAACGTTTGCCACACTTAACAATAATTGTTAAATTAGATTTCGATCGTAAATTGTTGATAAATAGACAATGATATTGGCGCTCAGGTTCGATCAATGCTGTCGTGACAACAACACGTGTTTCCAAAAATTTATAACTGATTTTCGGAATAATTAGTTTTTCTCTCACACCACGCAAGTATGTTTTAAGCTTGTTTATGGTTTTAAATCCATTTTTTACAAAACTAAAATTTTGATTATTGTGTTACAGACGCAATATGTTTAATTTTTTCTTGAAAATGATCTAAATTCAGATCGAAACGTTGAAAAAACAAAATTGTGAATTTTTGCAAATAGTGTAGAAAGGTAGAAATTGATCGAATCTGAGCGCCAATATCATTGTCTATTTATTAACAATAATTGATTAGAGAAGTAAAAGTGTCAATTTTAACTTCTACAGACATGTGTGTTGATGTATCAAATAGTATTAAATGCCTATGTTTAAATCCATGTTTGGTTTTTTGACTTTTGCATTCCTAAATCGGCCGTTTGGACCACTGTGCGACTGCTCGATTAATCTCGTTTTATGCGATCTCGTCGGCTGATCGTGAAATCGCTGAGCGACTCTCGCGAAACTTGAATCGCCGGATTCGAGGAACACAAGACAGTCGGAGGCAACAGAAGCCGCACAATTCCGTTCCAATCAGGTGGCATTGTATCAAATTTCAAAAGAGCTTGCATAAAATATTCCTGTGTCTGAACCAGACATTACTCGGCCCGGGGGTTGAAAACAGAGGCGTAGGAGCGGCCGCGTGACAGAGGGAAGAGAGATATGGAGAGAGAGAGGCTAGAGAAAAGAGGAAAGAGAAGAGGAGAGGTCGGACGGTGGAAAAGCTCGAGCTGTTATATGGAAAATTGAAACGCGGCGCGGCGGGGTGCGGGCGACGTCGCTTTAAATCGGTTTTCACGCGTCCAAAGAGTGCGATAATCGCGTCGGAAGGAAGATTTATAATCGATGTACCGGCGGACAGGAGGAACGATAACGCGCGAGAGCTGTCCGTGCCTTCACAATTAAAAGCCGGCCCGTGTCGCGAACAGGAGCGCGCACCGCGTCTGGCTTTTAAAATGCAGATGGAGATATAAATATTTTATTGCGATCCTCCGCGTGTCCTTCTATCCGCCCTGTCCACCGTTTTTACCGTTTCCGGTGCGCGCAGTTCTCGGCCGCTCTCACCGAAATTCGAATTGAATTTTCATCCCTCCATTCATCGGCGTCCTCGGCGAAAAACTATAGCCGCGTGGCGTCGCGCAGCGTCGTGTGGTCGGACGCTGTTCCCCGTGGACAGGACTCTGGTTTGCTCCCCGGCCTCTCGTCTTTGTCGATCATCAACGCGTCCCGCATGTCCAGAACTAAGTGGATTGTTTCGCGCTTTTGCCCGGCCGATCTAATAACGGACCGGCGCGGCTGCTCGACCGATCAAATTGGATGAAACGTCGAATAAAATTTTGCCCGCGTACCCTTTGATCTCGATTATCGTCCGCTTATAAGGTTTCGATTAAACGGGGACCCCATTTAGACCCTGATCATTCCATTTGCTAATACCCGGACCTGCGTCGGACAATCCCGTCTTCTCCGAGATAATTCGATCGGCGCAGCGTGACATAAAATAAATTGAATCGATCACCGGTGCCTGGCCGGGATGACCCCTGGACGCGCTTTCTTCTAATTGTTTCTCGTTGGAATCCTGTTAAGCCACGAGTGTGCCCCAGCTCTATTAGAAAAAAGAGAGCGATATCCGTCGTATCATGCGAAGGGGTTAAAATTCAAGAACAAAAACCGCAATCATTTTTGCGCCAAGCGAATAAAAGGATACTGGAACGACCGACAGGCAGACAGCTCCTCGATTCTCTTGCGCGTCGCTTCCCAAAGCAAAACCGGAAAACGAAGCACCTCGAAAGTGTCGGTTTCGAGGCGGGGTCGAACAAGACATGTCGGCGACACGCACGCTGAATCAATTCCAGGCAAATAAGTCGAGGGGATGGCAGCGCCGAATTAAACGCCGGTTCGGTAGCAATTCGGATTCCTGCGCTGACGCTTATCCGATTCTCCATCGACGGGGATTCGATAAACTGCCGGTGAAAGGCTGAGCGTCGGTGGAAAGGCAGATCGGTTCGGCAAAGCGGAATCGCGAGCCGATTGGGAACGTGCTCCGGGCCCAATTAACAAAACACAATGAGGATCTCATAAAATATCTGGGGAAGTAGGCTGGCAGCTATTGGGTACGCAGCTTTGACGAGTTCTCGTCAAACAGCCACGTTTCTTCCTCGTTATCGAGCCCGCGGCTCCATTTCGTCTGCGTCTCGCTGTTTCGCGCTTTCGCCCCGCTCTTGCCTCGCGTTTCTTCTCATCGACGCTCATCTCCGGTCGAGCTCGACAAAAGGATCCAATTAAATTATCGATAGGCGGCGACGAGTACAGCTGCGACGCGCCGATACGATCCGATCCGATCCGACGAGCGCGCGTGTACGCCGATCTGTTTGCTTTACTTTCGTCTAAACCCCGCCGCACCGTCGACGTTAACGTCGACATCGTCTTCACTGATGATCGAGCCGACGAGGATCCCCGTAATTACCGGGAAAATACAAATATGTTGCGCAGAGACGGCACGCTAATGCGAGCTACCCGGCTCGTCGCTCTTGATGAGATGCGGTCTACGGATCCAGCTGCGGCCGCGATCATCCCTCGGTTAGGGAATGAAGATAGACTTTTTGTTACCGACGTGAATTCTGTCGACTGCGATCTCGCTGCTTCGTAGATTACTTTGTTTCGCGGAATTTCGGAGCTTGATTATGAACCCACTGTCTCCGAGTTTCGTTACATAAATTATTATTATTATTATTATTAGTATTCACTTCCCGATTTTATAGGGAAGTTATTGTAATTACCCCGAAAATCGAAAATCAATGTTTTAGCAGATCTTCACGTTTCATGGTCATTGCAGTCATTTTAGACTATTTTTAGCAAAATGTTCGTATGTGTGTGTGTGTGTGTGTGTGTGTGTGTGTGTGTGTGTGTGTGTGTGTGTGTGTGTGTGTGCGCGTATGGCCGTTTCTATGTAATCAAATTTTTCGTTAACGTTTTCAGAAAAAGTAACAACGCGATCAGGATGATGAATGATGCAATCGATGTGCCCCGTCGTAACTTAGAGCTGATTAGATTTTGGTCCATATTGGTCAAGTAGTTTTTTAGATTTTTAGTTTTTCTTCGAAAAGAGTTGATTCTACAATGCAATTTATAAGGGAGGACGAAAATTTTCCACCAAAGAACCAAACGCAATTACATAAAAAATTTTTTTCTTAATTTTTTTTTAGATTTAAAAAAAAATTTTTTTTAGATTTAAAGAAAATTTTTTTTTTAACTGATGCTAATGTTACCGCTTGGAATAATCGAAAGTTATTCCAATGCAACAGTGAATTTATCATCTCTACTCCCAAGAATACATTTTGGGAGAATATCGATGAAAGTACAAAAAAAAAACGATGTTAGCGATGTTGGCGAAAGAGTAACGAATCGGGAAGTTCTTTGTGTGACTCTTGGAGAATCACACACCAAATATAAAACATTAATATCAGTAGGCCCTACTAGCCATGCGTATCACTAACCCTCTCGCAAGAGCAGTCCTACCCGCGAGCTCGCGAAGCGAGCGAGCAAAAACAACCCTACTCGCGAGCGAGCGAAGCGAGCGAGCAACAATAGCCCTCTAGTTATATATATTATATACGGACCAAGGTCCTTTTATACAAATGTATACAGTTTTTTACAGTATAACTGATAAAAACAAAAAGAAAACTTAACAAAGGAAAGGTCTTAACCTAAAATTTACATAATAATGGACCGCGCAAAACTAAAGAAATACAGGTACGATTAACAAATAGTATTGCGCAATTTTGTTTTGAATACCTGTAACGAGCCATTAAAAAAATCAATATTGTTATAAAATATGTTAGAGCTAACAATAATGCGATTTATTGAATTTATTACTCCATATGAGGATTCGGATTTCATTGTTTGAAATCCTGCTCTTGTTCTCAAAACTCGTTCAGGTACATAGAAATTTATTTGCCCCAGGAGTGTTGGACAATATATATTATTATTTAATAGATTGAAGATAAAGCTCTGGTGGGAAACCTTCCTTCGATCGGATAATGTTTCCAGATTGACTGTGTTTAATATTCTTGAGTAGTTATGATCAAAGATTGACATTGGGTTGTTTGTCTTATATGCACAAAACCTGAGGAATTTATGCTGCTCACTCTCTAGCATGATTTGATATTTAACGCTATTCGGAGACCATATAATTGAAGCATTGAAGCATATTCTAACTGGGGACGGACAAGGGTATTATATAACAACCTAAGTGTATGGATTGAATGAAAATCTGAGGAAAAACGAAGTATGAATAAATTGTTCGACTTGATGGAATAGCGAAGGTATGTGTTTTAGCAGTGAAAATTAGTGATGGGCGTGATACCAGTTTTTCTCGTGAATTTTAAGTAATTTGTTATTCAAGTAATTGTTTGAAATGAACACTGGCTGGTATTGGTATTACAAGCATCGAAATAAAAATAAATAATACATTGTCCGAAATGACCATAAAGCCACCTGATTTTTTGGTGAAATCTTATGATTATGTCATAGTTATGAGCAGCTGATGCACGATAGCATTTTAGGATTAATAAAAGAAACCGTTTACACGATCACAGTCATAGATATATTATTTATTTACAGAAAAACGTGAGGTTATATAGTTTAACAAAAAACGAACTGCGAAATTTCTACAAAGCCACACGTTTTTTAAGTTGATAACATCTATATTATCGAAAATTTCTTCTATATTTACAAATTAATACTTAGTATAATTGCCGTTTCTTCGAATAACGTCGAAAATTTGATTAGGCATTGATGAAATCAAAGTACGAATTGTTTCTGGTTCGATGGATGTCCACGCTTCGTTCACCACAATCTATAACTCAGAAGCAGAATTGTATTGTTTACAATTGCCATATACTTTTCTTGCAAGTACTTTTATTAATTACTTACAAAGGATCGACACGTCAGAGTAGGTATAATTGAGGTACCGATACTTTTCGATACCTACGTATGTATTTATACGTGCTTATGATACCTTGGTACTTTGAAACCAGGTATCGATATCGCTTGAGTAGAATTATAACCCATCACTATCATTTAACTGTCAATACCTCTTGATTCCTACGTATTTATACGTTTTTTTGATACCATGATACTTTGAAACCAGGTATGTATCGATATCGCTTCAGTTGTATCATAACCCATCACCAGAGTTGGGCAGGAATTAATTACATGAGTAATTAATTACATCTTCAATTACATGTGCAAAAGTGAACTATAATTACAATAACAAAACAATGAAATGGTCCAAAACATAAAAATTAGTGGTTTAAAAGAACAATTACACTGAAGTAATTGTTAGACTCAATTGCAATTACTGTGATTGTGTTAAGTAATTGCAATTACTTCTTTCACAATTACTGTAATTGTGTTAAGTAATTGCAATTACTGTAATTGTGTTAAGTAATTGCAATTACTTCTTTCACAATTACTGGTTGAGCCAAAGTAATCGCAATTACAATTACATGTAAGTGTAATTGGTAGTTGCAATTCCTTTCCAAACAGACGACGGTCGCGCGTGAACACTCACACATTGCATGTTGTCCGTCGCATGTTGCCCGTCAGATGACGCTGCAGTCACGCCGGCGTAGTAACCTTTCCGACGGGCAACATGCAGCCGAATACATATTGCAAAACCATTGCTCGGAAACGTAACAGATAAACTTTTGAGGCAAACAATAGCCTAAATTGATCTTTCATCTAGCGATTTCGACTACTAAAAAACCCCGTCTTTGCATTATCGAGAAATCAGAAGTGGAATCCCGGACCCTTGCAATCCTCGCGTACGTACACACGGTCTAGCGGTATGTGAGAGTACCCTAGCGCAGGGGTCGGCAACCTGCGGCTCGCGAGCCACATGCGGCTCTTTGGATGTTTTTTCTTATGAATAAATAGATTAATTTTTTTTTATCAAATAACTTTATTTGTGCGAGTACTATTTATCGTTGGCAAGAAAATATTTTGTGGCTCTTTAAAAACTTTGAAATTTTGTAAATTGTAATTTTTGACTCTTCCGACTCAAAAGGTTGCCGACCCCTGCCCTAGCAGTATGTGAGTGTTCACGCGCGACCGTCGCGTCGCCTGTTTGGAACGGAATTGCAACTACCAGTTACAATTACTTGTAATTGCAACTAACAATTACAATAATTTGTAATTGCATTAAAATTACTTGGGAATTGCAGAAACACAATTACAATTACATGCAATTGCAATTACTTTGGCTCAACCAGTAATGTAATTGCGGACCACAATTACAATTACAGTGATTCGTCAAGTAATTGCAATTACCAATTACAATTACATGTAATTGTAATTGTATTTCTGCAATTCCAAATTACAGTAATTGGTAAGTAATTGTAATTGTAATTGAAATTACATTTTGCCCAACTCTGCCCATCACTACTGAAAATATAGAAGTATGAAGTAGAGTACTCCACGAGTGTACAAATAAAAAATACTTGTACTGAAGCCTTATTCTTCAGACCTTTAACTACGTCGGACAGCAAACATTTCACGACTTACGCAAAATTCGGAAATCGACTTTTTTCCGACTTTTCGGGTCAAAGACCACACTGTGAGTCGTTCGGAATTTTTCGAGGAGTAAAGCACGGTGAACGAGCATCAGTTAAGGTATTAGCATGCGGGGTGACACGTGTTTGCCAACAAGGGATTTTAAACGCGGCAATTCCTCGGTCCTCGGCACAGTTCGGATCATCGTTTATCCGGTTATCCGGCGTCTGTAAAAAAGAAACAGCGCGACGCGACGGTAGGGGCAAAAAGCTCGGAAAAAGAAGTCGACGTCGTTTCTTGCCCATCGAACCGAGTCCGCCGAGTGGAATCCAGGGAAAAAGGTGGTCCCCGGTCGGGTCGGATTTATATCCAACGTCTGCCGGAGTTCACCGGGCACGGGCGTCTCGGAATTCGCACGTAATTCGAGCGAGGCCTTGTACACCCTGTCCACGAATGGTGCGCCATGAAATCGTGAATTACGAGCGCGACTTAATTGTGACCGCGGGGCCCGCGGCATAGAATCCCGCGAAACGAAACCGGAAAACCGCAGACCGTCTGCTCGGCGTTTTTGCATTTTTGATTTCATTAGGCAGACAATAATTACCGCTGGGAGTTAATTGGGCTCATTAGAATTGTAGAATCCCGGCTCTCGAACCCCCCACCCTCCTCTCTCGATTTTCCGTAATTCACAGAGAATCGAATGTAGTGCGCGCGCGCGATTCAAACTTCGTTCCGAGGAATTATGCAAAAGCACGACAGATCGTAGAATTGAACGGATGGAACGACCACCCGGCTGATCAGTATTCCCTAAAAATCAAGGGGAACCGTTTATCCGGATTTTTTGCGTTTCTGATCGAACGGTGGGCCCCATGATCGAGGCGAGATCCTCTGAACACTTGGAGACGTTATTTTTGCTTCGACAGCGGAGAAAGGAAATTATTGTACTGCAGGTTTTGTGCATGAATCGAATGATTTCAAACTTTCTAGAGATTTTCATTTCTTCTTCTTGTGCATTATTAAAAACTAGCTTTCCCCCCACGCGTTGCTGTGGCTCAGCATTTTTTAAAAGCATGATTTTACTGTCACAGATGTAAAATTGCTAAACATTAAATAAGGAAAAAACACGAACTAAAAGCAAAGAAAACATAAAAATTAATAATTTAAAAATACTAACCGAATATTTCTATTCAAACTCAGATCAATCTACTCAGCTGAATTCCAATGCAATGAGAAACTTACAGAACAAATTACTCCGAATAGGTCAATCTTTCTATTTATATGTATTCCACGATATAATTCGAAGCAGAATACCACTGAGAAGATTCTCGTCCTGACGCATTGGTGATAATGCGAATCAACACGAAACCATATCGATTACACTGTCCAACACCAAATTTGTTCCCTAATTACTGTTGGATCCTTCGTATAGAGTTTTTTGCGCTGATTCCGAATCTGTTTTTAATTTTTTTTCTATACGTACAGTTTTTGAGAAACATGACTTTGAAAAAAAACATATTTTTCAACTTTAAACAAATATTGTGGTATTATTATAAAAGATATTGAATTGTTCTTTATTGAATACAGCGATATCAAATATTAATACATTATGATTGTTCAAACATGTTTAAATAATCACTAAAGGCGGAGAGACACCACTTTTACACCAATTTTTGAGGATATTTTTCAATTTATCTGAAAAAATAAGGGTCCAGCGGAAAATCGAACTATACCACTCGATAGAGCAGACTTTTATCTTGATAAACCCCGCTTTGAAGTTTGAAACGTCGACGATCCAAACTTGACAGGGTGGCTTCTAAAGATAAAAGTCTGCTCTATCGAGTGGTACAGTTCGATTTTCCGCTGGACCCTTATTTTTTGAGATAAATTGAAAAATATCCTCAAAAATTGTTGCAAGAGTGGTGTATCTCCGTCTTTAATCATTGTTTAAACATGTTTAAACATTCATAATGTATTAATATTTGATATCGCTGTATTCGGGAAAGTCTACAGAATCTTTTGCTGTAAAGAACAATTCAATATCTTTTATAATAACATCACAATATTTGTTTAAAGTTGAAAAATATGTCTTTTTTCGAAGCCATGTTCTTCAAAAACTGTGCGTATAGGAAAGAAATTAAAAACAAATTCGGAATCAGCGCAAAAAACTGTATAAGAAGGACCCAACAGTAATTAGGGAACATAAAAAAAGTTGGAATTTGTTAGAGAGTGTTATTATACATCAATGTTTTCGCAAACGCGCCACATTCACATAACTTGAAATAAACAGTTAGCGTTGTAGCCGGTGGAAAAAGTCGTCAAAACTCTTGAACGAATGGACTTTTCCGCATGCCGATTTCTCATAAACCTTCCCGAAGAAACGCTGCGTCTAATGGCCCAAACGGTTCAAATGGTTCGATTACAAACAAACGGACATTTACATTTTTATTTATATAGATTACAAACAGCTCTGGTGAGGCAGATAGGATTTGTACGCACGGGTGCGAATGCTTATTTGGAGAACGTTTCCACAAGATGGAGGTCGGATCTCCTGGAGAGAGCAGATCTCTCAGAAAAGGAAACTGTTTTCATTCGCCCTGTAGATGTTCGTGCGTTTCCAAGAACAGCACAGCCTGCTGCAATCTGTCTTAAAACGGCTTATGAAACTTGCCTCGACAGTAAAAACATATGATATTAGATTTGCTGTTATAGTTTTGTCCCTCGCTGGTTCTCGAGTACTTACCTACCACGAGTCTTATTGCCTCTGAGGAATCCTCGCTGTGCACTATCAAATAAAACTGATCGTAGCTGTCGACCATAGTTTTCATAGTAGATCAGCTTGAATGCGTTGCATTTTTCAACTGCTCCATTCTGTGTAACTTCCATTAGTCTCTATACTTTCCATTAGCTTATTAAATTTGAATTGTAATTCCCTCAAATAAGCTTTTGTCTTTAGTGAGGAGTACATTAATGCATTCTCATTTGGCTTAATTCCATTTGTCTATTTAATTCTATTTTTATTCATTCTATTTTCACGTTCTTTGTCCTACGCTTTCTCTCGTCATTGACCATCTATTGCATTTGGTGTACGCCGAATACATGCGGTTGACAGCATTAATTACTTAATTATTCGACCACCTGATAGTTCTCGCTTGATATGCATTAATTAACTCGGCGAATCTCGCATAAAGTTTAATTAGTCGTTCGTGCCAACTTCGATCCCTAAAGCTATTGTTTGTTACCTGGTTTTCCGTGAATTATGCAACACATTTGCGCGATTATCGTTCGCGTCGGTGCGGATAACTGTAAACTAAATGCCGGTGACATAAATTGTCCGCAAATAGGCTGACCGAAACTATTTACAGGACAATAATATTGATAATACATTGAAAATTAATAAATCGGCGTCTGCTCAAAGTGAAACTGGGATATGCGCCCGAAATATGTCGGTCGTACTCGAATATTTTAAGAGACAATTGAAGGGGTGCATGGCTGAAGGTGTCAAGTTTGTTTTCTGTAAAAGAGTTTTTAACAAAATATGTTGTCCTTTTTCGACGAATGAAGATAATTGATTTGTGCTATTATCTGCATTCATCAAAGAAGGACAACATACCTCGCTAAAAACTCTTTTACAGAAACAAACAGTTTGTTACACTTGACACCTTTATCAATCCATCCCTTCAATTGTAAAGCCAACAAGACAAATGTTCTCGATAATCTTCGCTGCTTTAAGAGAACCGTAACCCAAAACAGAAGAAACTTTAAATGAAATGAGAGAATTCGAGGTGTGTTAGGAAAAGGAAGCATAGAACGTTAACATATTATAAAATCCCCACGTAACGGAGGAGCATTTCGCACTTAAAATTGAAGCACGAAGCCGATATATTAAAAAGGCAAGTCCCCTAATTGCGTGAAGCGGACCACGCACACCGTAAGAAGACAATTCACCAGCCATACTCGCCGACTCACTATGAAACCTCGGTGTTCTCTCGGCCGGTCGTCAAGAACATATTCCAAGCACCGGTGAAACGTATTTGGCAGGTAGTTGGACTTCGCGAGAACGCCACTTCCGTCGCGGAAGGTAAATTAGAGGGGAAGTTAGCGTCGATAGGTGGCCAGGCTCCTCCACCTGACCGAATTAAAGTCTCCCCCCACCTTGCGGCGCGCAAAATTAGACGAGACGAGAACAGGCGGCGTCGTGTTGGTGCAGGTGTTTCCACGTGGACAAGAACTCGTCGTCTGCGACTTGGCCAAACCGCGTTTTGCCATTGGACGGCCTGCAATTCGACGTCTCTCAACACTTGCACGGCTCGCCCTGCCTCTACATATACTCTATACTCTATACCCAGGATATCTAAGCGTGTAGATGCCCGGCGACGATTCGGTTTTTGCGGGACATGCGAATTCCTTGCATCGCTGCGCTCTCCTGCACCGAGCAACGCTCTCTTCCTTCGAAATTGTTGACTCTTACCGCGAGTGAATTTTGATTGTGTCTGGCCCTGCGGAACGCCCGGCCAACCTTATTGCCCGTTCACTCGATTCCGGAATCCAGAAATTGAGATCGCTGCCCAGTGAACTTCGGCTTACTCCAGAAATCGCGTTTCGGGGCGAGCTTTGACCTGCGGCGCAATTTTCGAAATTTTCTTGTCCCTCCTTTGCGAAAGGAATTCGACCGAGAACGTGTCTGTTCTTGCCAGACAGCGTTAATCTAAATATCTTCATAACTATACGAATCTATTAAATGCGATCTTATAAAATGTGAGGACAGGATATTTTCTAGGAAAGTCTGTGTTGAAATTAGAGGATGAAACTTCGTTCCGGGAAATTAAAGCAGCGTTTCGATAGAGCAATCGGCAAACGAGCAATAATTTGGCCGAGCGGCGTACGTCTTTCGTTGTTTGGAACCCTTTGTGAGATTAACGCCCAGTTTGAAGCCAATTCTACGCCCTCCCGGGTCCTCGAACGAGCATATAGCCGGCCTGGCCAAGTTTTCATTTTAGATTGGCCAATTGCCAGATCGGATCGCGAAACTGCCCTTTAGAATTGAGTTTCCCCTCGTTTCTGTCTTCAATAATCTCTTCGTCCACTGCAAACTCTCTCTATTTCTTTCCGCAATCTCTCTGTATACGTGCGACCTGTATAGATTAGCCACATAAACTCTTGCGCGTTCCAGTTGGCGACAAACCCGAACCAACTCGAAAACCGTTCGCGATCGCTCTCGTCTTTCATCGGACCGATTCGCCGTCGTGGTACCCCATAAACGATATAATTAACGGTGTCTCCTCGAACTTTCCACTTACCGAGCCATTCTTCTCCCGCAACTCCGCGCGATCGCCGGTGATCGAGCGAGGCCACCGACACGAATTTATTCGATAATAGCCACCGCGAATTCATTTCCGCCGATCACGTTCAGTGTTCAAGGGAATTTCCAGCTCATACCTACCTCCGAATAGGATTATACGTGTTTCTGTTAATCGACGGATTCGAATGTAAATGCATCGGAATCGCACGGCAGTAGAGTGGAATGTACAAAAACCAGCGAGCACGGCGAGCCGCTGTTGCATTTGCATTAACGAGTACTGGTTCCCGAGTGGCTCGACTAAGTTCCTAGTTATGCGAAACTCGAAAAAGAATTTCGCAACTTTTCAGATTAAAATTTTTAAACGCTTCTTAAGAGTTACATGCTTCCTCGCGCTGCACCGAGCAAGCTCTCGAGCCCCTAAAACGGTTCAGTATGCAGTTAACAAAGTCGCCGTTGGATTAACAGTTAACTGTTGTTGTTAAAGTGGAAAACGATTTGTTCACTCGACGTTCGGTACGTTTTTATTAGGAGAGGTTAAAGCAGTTGCATTTTCTTTAGCTTTTACAACTAACTGTGAAAGGGTTGGCACATTCGTACACCAGGCTTGTATTCATTGTGTTCTTTAGTATAAGAAATAAAATGTTAAAGATCCCAAGTGTCCGACTTCGATTTTCGTAATTTTTTGTGAGGTGATGGTATATGGATCCCTAATTATGTACGCAAAATATTAGGTGTAGTTACTCAATAGTTTTAAAGATATGAACAATTAAACTTACCTTGTTTTCAAAGTTTTCGAAGTTCCATTAGCCGTGTAAGCAGATTGCGTGAAGTTCAATTGTTTATATCTTTAAAACTATTGAGTAATTACAACTAATATTTTGCATAGATAATTAGGGATCCATATACCATCATCTCACAAAATTATTTACATAAAAATAAATTTTTAAAAAATACCACGATTTTAAAACGGACTAAAAAGTATAAAATAAAATTTTAAAAAACGCCACGTTTAAAAAACGGACTAAAAAGTATAAAATCATTTTTTCTAGCCCCATACAGATTTCTAACCCCGAACAGATAGTCCTGAAAATTTGTGATTGTGAATTTTGAATAGCTATGAAAATATTTGTAAGATTTAAAACGAAAAACGTGGGGCGCAAGACAATACATAGTAAGAAGAGTAGAGACTAGCTGCCGCTGAGAAAACTCGCAAAACAGTTCATATCATTTGCAGTGCAATAAAATTGTTAGTGGTTTAGGTGTTCATGCATCAATTATCTATTGCATGCGCCCCACGTTTTTCGTTTTAAATCTTACAAGTATTTCCATAGCTATTCAAAATTCACAATCACAAATTTTCAGGACTATCTGTTCGGGGTTAGGAATCTGTATGGGGCTAGAAAAAATTATTTTATACTTTTTAGTTCGTTTTTTAAACGTGGCGTTTTTTAAAATTTTATTTTATGCTTTTTAGTCCGTTTTAAAAACGTGGTATTTTTAAAAAATTTATTTTTATTTAAATAATTATTTTCTGCTTTTTAGCCTTATATGTGTGAAATTTTAGAATCGATTTTGAACATTTTGATGAGATTATAACAGAGACATGTAGTAAATTTCAGACGGTATTGCGACGCGTCATATCGAAAACGAACGCCGTGGTAAAATGTCAAAGATAAAGGTTCGACGGAGAATTTCGGTGTAACTGTTCTTTCGCTTGGTAAACAAACATTATACTATAATAATACGTAGTAATTTTGTAAACACCGCACGGAGCTCGAACGCACACTGACGCACACTGAGCTCCTTCGGTGCGAAGCGGTTCAGTGGAGTGGGGATGAGTCAGAGTGGGAACACGTAGTAGGGTGGGGACGCTGAACGCGAAGACGTACTACGTCACGCGGCGGGGGGTGCAAAGGTTCAAATTATTAATCATTTATATCTCCTGAACGCATAGGCTTTTTTAAAAATTTTTTTTAAAAATATTGCATTGTCATCCAGTTCTGAGCTATGTTTAAATTTTCAAGTCTCTGGCTCATCGGGAAGTTAGTTTAAAATGAATTGCAAAATTTGTACCGAACAAACAGACAGACAAGAAAGCGAGCTAATAAAAACGTGGTAAAATGATCAAAATCGAAGTCGGACACTTGGGGTCCCTTCCTTGTTAGTGTAACGATCTCATCTCGGTCTCCCATAGCATTCGCCGACCGGGGTTCACGCGCACGGACTCCACTCGCTACTCCGGGGTCCACGCGCATTGTCCACGCACAAAACTCGCCTAACATTCAGCAATGCTACCTTTCAGAAGCGAGTAAACAGTGAATAGATTAAATGTATGCGGAACAGTGTTTCGAGAAGAGTTTAATGTCTAGCAAAGCGTAATCTAAATACCAGAGGCGGAAAAATCTGTTGCAGACTATCGCGACGAGTGGAACTTTTCATTACATTCAATTTCGTCTTGTCAGTGTTTCCCAGCCCCCGTTCTTCCTCATCAGAGCGACTCATTTAACGGAGAGAGAGGAGTGGGGGGGGGGAGAGGACGCTGGACAGAGGCGGGCCCCGGGAGTAACAATGTTTATTTATTAAAGAAAGTTTCGCGTTTATCTCGGCACCGACAAGGATCGTTCCCGGCGAAAGGGAATAAAGGACGAAGAAATTTCTATTTCCGGGGACCAGCAGCGCCGAGGTCGTCCGAGTTAGGTACAACTTCCGTCATTGAAACTTACCGGCGAGATCCGACAGTCTCTTCCTCTCTTCGATCTTTTCTCTCCCCGTTCGGCCCTTGATCTTCCTTCTTGTTACTCTCCATCGGTTCGCACGTCGTTCCGAAGCGTATTTTTACTTGCACCAATACAAATAGTGCGGGGCAAAATTGCCTGGCTCGCCGTACACTTGGGAAATTAGGAAGGTTCGCAATTATTGATTTTTTCCCTCGTTTGTCTTCCACAGCTTTTTTCGGCCGGGCCGCGTTCCTCCAGGACACATTCGGCCGATCGCATCGGCCCGGATCAGATAAAAAGTCGAGATCGACCTCTCGAAATTGACAGCTTACCGAGCTTAACTTCTGGCCCCGGATATCCGGTTCCGCGCGTTCGCTCGTGTAATCCCGACATTAGGAAATTGTCCACGTCGCGCTCGTGTTGTTGCGGCCGGCAGGATATCGATCTCGAACAACCCTCGTGACATCGATACTTTCGATTTGCCTCCGGAACGCTCCGCCCCTTTGTCGCCGAACATTTCGGTGGTCGAATCGCGTTATCAACCGCGGTATTTCGCGCCCTCTGCAAATATTTATCGAGGAGGCCATTTTATATCTCGTATAATTCTATGGGGGATGAATAATACATCAGATTCGGGACAAATCCATCTGCATTGTATATTTTATTTCATTACGTTTGCTGCGTTCGTATCGAATTCCGCGACAGTATATTCGTTACGTGACTTTCACATGAATTAATTTCGGCCCGCTTTTAATTTCTCGCTGAACCACCGCCGCTTCTTAGGTCGTTTAATTACGGAAGTTTTTATTAAAGTTGGAAAACTTTCAAATTGCATGTACAGGCAAATTGTTACGCGGCTGTAAACTTGCAGTGTAGAATACGTAACTCTTTGACTTGACGTCCCTTTGCGTTTCGAACGTAATAACACCTTTCATGCTGATGTTGATACACGAGCATTGGACGTTTTGCTGAAGGCCGAGTGCTTGTTGAATATATCTGATTAATAATAAAACAAACAACACATACAATGGCCCACAAAAGTGTTCGTACGCTCTTCAAAACGGAATAACTTTTTAATAATTGTGCCAAACGACCTGATGTTTTCTAAGCAATTAGAAGCGTTCGTTCACTAAATGATGTGCAAGAAAAAGAATTTTCCGAAAATTATAATTTACAAGGTGACATGCAAAAATAAAAAAGGCATTTTTTAAAACTTTTTTATTTGGGCACTCAATGAAAATTTAATATGTATGTTTTGGTGATCTATGTTAGTTATACACATGCTGAAAATTTCATCGAAATTGGTTGAAATGCACACGAAGTACAAGCGGTTAAAAATAGTGAAAATCGTAGTTTTACACGGCTTTTGATCAGTTCTTGCTTAAAATTCAGAGGACATCTTTCAATACGTGTCTTTTTTTCCTGCGTCAACCGACTTCGATGAAATTTTCAGTATTCGGTCATCGGAATTATATCATATTTGGTCTCAATTTGCATTAGAAGTTTGTCATTGGATTAGTTATGTTTACACTTCTTGGCGACCGAGACCTTTCGAGCTCGGCTGTCCAACTCTCTGTATTCGGCAAAACTCAAAGAATAGTATTGAAGATACTGTATAAAAGATCTGGCGTATAAAAGACCCTGGGCAGACCAGTGTTGGGGACTTTTATCGATAAAGTACTGAATTATAATAATTATTTAAGTAAAAATAAATTTTTAAAAAATACCACGTTTTTAAAACGGACTAAAAAGTATAAAATAAAATTTTAAAAAACGCCACGTTTAAAAAACAGACTAAAAAGTATAAAATAATTTTTTCTAGCCCCATACAGATTTCTAACCCCGAACAGATAGTCCTGAAAATTTGTGATTGTGAATTTTGAATAGCTATGAAAATACTTGTAAGATTTAAAACGAAAAACGTGGGGCGCAAGATAATACATAGTAAGAAGTGTAGAGAGTAGCTGCCGCTGAGAAAACTCGCAAAACAGTTCATATCATTTGCAGTGCAATAAAATTGTTAGTGGTTTAGGTATTCATGCATCAATTATCTATTGCATGCGCCCCACGTTTTTCGTTTTAAATCTTACAAGTATTTTCATAGCTATTCAAAATTCACAATCACAAATTTTCAGGACTATCTGTTCGGGGTTAGGAATCTGTATGGGGCTAGAAAAAATGATTTTATACTTTTTAGTCCGTTTTTTAAACGTGGCGTTTTTAAAAATTTTATTTTATACTTTTTAGTCCGTTTCAAAAAAGTGATATTTTTAAAAAATTTATTTTTATTTAAATAATTATTTTCTGCTTTTTAGCCTTATATGTGTGAAATTTTAGAATCGATTTTGAACATTTTGATGAGATTATAACAGAGACATGTAATAAATTTTAGACGGTATTGCGACGCGTCATATCGAAAACGAACGCCGTGGTAAAATGTCAAAGATAAAGGTTCGACGGAGAATTTCGGTGTAACTGTTCTTTCGCTAAACACCGTACGGAGCTCGAACATGACGCACACTGAGCTCCTTCGGTGCGAAGCGAGTCAGTGGAGTGGGGATGAGTCAGAGTAGGAACACGTAGTAGAGTGGGGACGCTGAACGCGAAGACGTACTACATCACGCGGCGGGGGGTGCAAAGGTTCAAATTATTAATCATTTATATCTCCTGAACGCATAGGCTTTTTAAAAACAAAATTTTTTAAATATTGCATTGTCATCCGGTTCTGAGCTATGTTTAAAATTTCAAGTCTTTAGCTCATCGGGAAGTTAGTTTAAAATCAATTGCAAAATTTGTACCGAACAAACAGACAATAAAGCGAGCTAATAAAAACGTGGTAAAAATGTTATTCTATTTTAAAGGGCGTATGGACACTTTTGTGGGCCACTGCATGTACTAGTTTTTCACAGAAAAATGGCAAAAATCTCTGGTTACCCAAGTTGCAGTGCAGCCGTATGTTCTCCAAATTCGTAACACAGATTCACATGACAATGTCGATTGCAAAATGACCGCATTGCGAGGGTCGTTAAGGGTTGCGATTGACCTGACGCTCGAAAAAGGAAATCACGAAGCTCCAGCATGTTCACGGCACGGCCAGTTGTCCGGCCAGTGTTTTCCATACACACGTTTCAAAAGTATCCTCGTGGGACGTGCCCCGGGTCGAAGTGCACTCGATCACAGGTGATCACGATGTAGCACACGTTGCTGCCGCGTGCTCGTGCCGTGTTTACCGAAATCGGCGGACAACGCGCAAACAGACAGCAATCCCTGTCGTTGCGGTGATCGAAACGCGTCGCTCGGCCGCTTTCAGCGACTGTCGAAGTTGCAGGATTTTGCGAGAGGCGTCCATTATTCCGTGTAACTGCCACGTAATTCAATAGTCAAACTCCTTTTCGTCTCTGTTCCGTTTGCAACGCGCGCACACCGCGTAGCGCCGGGATCGCCTGCGCATCCTCCTCACGCTATAACTCGATTATCAGCCATTATCGCGAGACGATATTATTCCGTGTAATTTACGGCGAAACGCTTAGAATCGGATATCGCATAATTGTGCCCGACCGACTTCTATGGAGACGTCGCGGACTTCCGCGATGATAGGCCGCCATTACGGTGCACATTACCAACTCGCGAAACTGCTACTTCCGCCCGTGTCTCGCCATTTCTTTGCCTCGATTTTCTGCCAACCTTCTTCCGGCGCAATCGATGCACGGTATGCTCACATTGTACTTGCAAGCTACAGGAGCTACAGTATTGAGTTGTGCAATACATTCCCGCGTTTATTGTATTTTATTGTTCTCCCGCAATTTTGTGTTTTGTTCTGTAAAGTATATACAGGGTGTCTGAGCTGAAGGAGGCCACCCAAATATCTCCTTTATTTTGAATGGCACATGCAATATTTATGGCATAATTTAAATGGTATCGAAGGAGGAATATCATAGAAGAACAATTTTTTTTTGTATGGTTCAAATGTAATCCTAATATTATCCTACAATTTTATCACATTTTTTGGTACCCAAGGTCACCTGAAGGTAATAACTTAAACATATTCAAATGTTTTTTCCAATCGCTACAAGATGGAATAAAAAAAATAAGTTTTCCTGATAAAAAATAAAGATAACCTTGAAAAAACTGTAAAAAAATAACCAGACAAAAAAATTGTTCTTCTATGATATTCCTCCATACCATTTAAATTATACCATAAATATTTTTTTGCCATTAAAAGTAAAGGAGATATTTCACGTGGCCTTCAGCTGAGATACCCTGTATATGCATTCGCAAGTCTTTTTCTTGCTCGACAAACCTATCTGCTTCAATTTTTCACAACAACAAATTGATTAACTAAAAATAAAATAGTAAATGGAAAAATAAAATGACAGGAATAGAAACAATTTAAAGTTGCATTATTAATATAAAATTATTAATTTTATTATTAGAAAAATTGGAGCAGATAGGTTTGTAGAGCAATAAGAAGACTTGCGAATGCATATATATACTTCACCCAACAAATAAAATACAAAAAACGCGGGAATTTATTACACAGCCCAATACACGCTCGTGCATTTCTTTTCTTAATAATTTTAATCGATAGAAATTAATGCAACGGTATTTCTCAATTGAAGGGGTGGATGGATAAAGGTGTCGAGTAATATTTTAGGTTAAACTTAAATATCTTCATGAATAAAGGTGTAAATTTTAATTCTTAACTTAGCCCACTGTTAGAAAATGTTTCTATATTTGTGATGAATGAAGGTGTGAAGTCATTCAACTCCTTTATCCGCTTGACACCTTTATCCATCCACCCCTTCGATTATTTAAATGTTTTTGCTGGACAAAGAAACCATTAAAGATGTTTTGAAAAGAAATTGAAAGTGGGTACACTGTTATTGACATCAATGGCGAAATACCTTCTCAACCTGAAGTACAGTCCCTGCTCACTTTATTAGACTCACCTGTATAATTATGATATTTCGAGTTTTACCATGAATAATGGGTATAGTAGCCTTATGCAAATATCACTTAATGATGACCAATGAATTTTCCATATATTTATTTTACAAAAACAATGGATACAAATAGATCAATATAATTCTTGAAACACTAATATTTTTTTAATCCGCCCTTAGCTGCTCTTAAAGCCGCAACTCTTCTGGGCATGCTATCTATGCAAGTTTGTGCAATTTCTTTTAATATAACGTTATGGTGCCAGTGATAGATTATTCTTCTCTATCAACTTGGTCTTTGTTGTTATATTTTCTTTGGCCAGTTCTCTTTTCAGGCACTCCCAGACATTTTCAATCGGATTCATGTCTGGTGAATTGCCGGGCCATGGTAAAAGAGGGATTTTTTGCTCTTGCAAGAAAATTTTACATTTGGATAGGCAACCCATAAGGGGGCCGGCGCGGCCGTGCAAGTGTGTGCGGGGACATGCACACATCGCTAAATTCGCATATACGTATATGCAATTACACGGTTTACGATTTTTCGAAATCACGCTTCAATATTGCACTGAGGAGTTCAGAAGTAGTCAATTGTGATTCCTAAAAGTCTGCTAACGGCTCGTACGGTCCCCAAAATGCATATTTGTACGTTATAGAGGAATAATTTGTAATATTCGGCAGACACCGCCTGTCACAAATAATAATACAGCACCTCGAAGTTTTGAAATTTTGCACTTGTAGGCACCACTGTCTCGTGCCTAATGTATCGATAATACAGTGTCCATCGTCCATGCAAATGCTAAATTTATTGATCGCAAACAATGGTACGCGAAGTGGCTATCTTCTGACGGATGCCTCGTGACAGGCCAACGCCAGTGGTGTTGGACAGGCAGTATCTGCCGAATATTATAAATTATTCCTCGATAACGTAACAATATACATTTTAGGCACCGGCCAGACATAGATTGGACTTTTAGGAATCACAATTGACCGCTTCTGAACTCTTCATTGCAATGTTGAAGCGTCAGTTCGCTTAGATAAAATTACCTTGTGTAACTTTCGTATAATATCTAAGCGAACTGACGCTTCAACATTGCAATGAAGAGTTCAGAAGCGGTCAATTGTGATTCCTAAAAGTCCAATCTATGTCTGGCCGGCGCCTAAAATGTATATTGTTACGTTATCGAGGAATAATTTATAATATTCGGCAGATACTGCCTGTCCAACACCACTGGCGTTGGCCTGTCACGAGGCATCCGTCAGAAGATAGCCACTTCGCGTACCATTGTTTGCGATCAATAAATTTAGCATTTGCATGGACGATGGACACTGTATTATCGATACATTAGGCACGAGACAGTGGTGCCTACAAGTGCAAAATTTCAAAACTTCGAGGTGCTATATTATTATTTGTGACAGGCGGTGTCTGCCGAATATTACAAATTATTCCTCTATAACGTACAAATATGCATTTTGGGGACCGTACGAGCCGTTAGCAGACTTTTAGGAATCACAATTGACTACTTCTGAACTCCTCAGTGCAATATTGAAGCGTGATTTCGAAAAATCGTAAACCGTGTAATTGCATATACGTATATGCGAATTTAGCGATGTGTGCATGTCCCCGCACACACTTGCACGGCCGCGCCGGCCCCCATAAGGCAACCTTGTAGTACGAAATCATTACCCCACACGTTGAAAACAGCGTTGAATTCCTTATAGGATTTCAAAAAGCATCAATTTTTCAGGTGAGTCTAATAAAGTGAGCAGAGACTGTATTGTTACGAATCCTAATTAACTTAACGTTGATAAAGTAATAATTTTCATTCCGTACTTACCGATGACGATTACATCCGCCAAGTAGGGGGTTAACGAGCTCTGTTCGCGCAAGAATCCTCTAGCTGACCACAGCAAACGAGCGAATCCTCTAAGCAGGGAGCAGGTACAATTCACCCAGGTGACAGTGGCTGCTGCAATCTGTTACCAGTGGTAAGGGGCAAGGTGGCGGCGTGGTGGCTAGCAAAAAGCTCGTTGAACGGCGTAATTATTCGTCGGAGGATCCCGTGTAGAGGGTGTGTGGGAGTGTTCTTTCGCGGTCTTCGGGGGTCTGCGGTCCGGAATTTAAGCGAGCGTGTAACGAGCGCGTGGCCCCGGCAGCGTGACACAGGAAGTTTCGCCATGTGTGCTGATTTAACGAGTAACCGGTCCTGTAGCCGAAGTCCGATCGTAACCGGGGCCGGCCTTCCGGCGTGTTCGCCGTCTCTTAACCTCTCCTGCCTGCACCTCCCCCCTCTAAAACCTATTTTGCCCCGTAAAAGGGAGAAGAAGTAAAGAAGGGATGGCTCTTTTCCGTGGCCTGCGAGACTCTTCCGTACCTCTGGGTCCGCCTGCGCCCCTCTTCTCCACCCCTTAGGCTGCGATAAGATCGCTTTGAGACGGTAATAAAGGGAAGTGGAGTCCGCCGGGGGTAAATCGAGTTACCTCGCCCCGTATTCTCTTCCCCGTACTGTTTCTCCCTTTAGCTCTTACGATCTCTAGCTTCACCTGTCTCTCGACTGAACTCTTTTAATAGACTGCGGAAGAAGGGACGAACGCCTCTCTCTTTCCAGGGAGAAGGGAGCAAAAAAAACTTCGAGCTCCTTCTACCGCGACAGAACAATTATCAGGATCGTTTGAACGGCTATTCCTTTTTTAGCCGTCGAACGATCCATCGTACGCGATCGGGAGCGAAACGGAATCCTTGCAGTGATTCGTGTATCTCGGCGGTTTTATTCATGAAAACAGGTAGCTGCTGCATAGCAGTTTACGTTGCGAGGTATCGGGGATCTTCTTTGATCCCGTTCGGATCGTTTGATTTTCAGGCTGGCTTTCACTCATTTTTCGATTGAAGGTAAACGAATTTTGTTTATACGTTCGAGGGAAGATCGACAGATCGGTGTGAGACGTCGAAGACGAAAGAGTTTAGAGGCTGAGAGGGTAGAAGTGACGGAATAAGAGAGAATTGTAAAGGGAACAGGATCTCTTCGTATCTCGTAAGGGAACAAATAAATATGCATACTGTATCTTCGTACTAGTTCTTCTTCGAATTAGTCACCCGTGCAAAATGAAGATTCTTGAATGGAAAAAGACTTTCGAATAAAAAAATCTCCGAGATCCAAGTTTTTAGAGTCTCCCCAGCCGCTTCTCGGGAGATCGCGAGCTCGTCTCGAATCTGGGGCAGCAGATGTCTTGCGTGGTGAGCGACTTAAACGAAACGGACCGTTCAAAGATAAAACTAACAGGTGAGGGCGGAATTCCTTTCGCCGTTCCGGGTGGAATTGCCGTGGCAGGGCGCAGCGCGGCGGTCGACGGAACAGACTGTCGCGATCCCGTCGACGCGATGAAGATACAGTGACGACGTCTCTTCCGAGCCCCGGCACGAAGTCAGCTATCTAGCATCTTCCACTTTGTACTTTGCGCCGGTTTAAGAGTGGGGCGTCCTCATAAAGGAAATGTTCCCTCGCGCTTCTTTCTTGCGGCTCTACCGCGAGCCGCGACAATTCCACTGGGAATCGTTCCCCCTCGAGTTATACCTTCCGCGGAATGCGTACGAATCAGGGTCCGTTTGCGATGGATCTTCCATTTGATTTGAGGCCGCAATTATCCCCTGAACTATTCTGGAAGCAAACGGTTCCGGTAGAAGTTACAGTTGGGGTTGCCAGATCTTCTATATTTGATATGAGTCTTCTATATTTGATTTTGATCTCCTATATCCTATTTGAATTTTCAAAAATCTTTGTTTGAATAAAAAAGTTTACAATGTGCTGTGTACCTCTTTTACTTGAACTCCTATATTTTGAGCCTATCTCATATACAGGATGAGTCCGAAGAAACAGAACACCTAAATATCTCCCTTACTTTTCGTTGCACAAAAAAACTTCATAGGACAAAGTTACACTGTTTGAATGGGCACATGTAACTAGGGTTTATACAAAAACCGACTTTTCAAAAAACCGGTTTTCGGTTTTTAACTTTTCCATGAAACCGGTTTAAACCGGTTTCGGATTTTTACATATAAAAAATAAGACATGTTTACAACTTAGAATAGAAGTTTTTAATTTTTTTTTATTTATTAAAAAATTGACAAAATAATACCCTTAAAGAATCACAGAAATTAACAAATATTTATGAACATTATTATTTTACTTCTTTCTTTGATTAATAAAATGTGATTTTAAAAAGCAAAGAACGTCAATTGATTTATTGCTTAGTCGTGTCCTTATTTTGGACACAAAATTTCCAGAAATAGAAAAAACTCGCTCACTTGCTATTGAACTGGGCTTAATTGTCTTTAAAGCATTAAATAATAAATCTAAATTTTTTGTTCTTCTATTTGTAGCCTCTAAGATCAAAAACTCCTTCTTTAATGTTTGAGGCTGGAGGAAGTCGCTTCTTCAGGTTCTTGCAGATATTTATTTATTGCTATTTCCATAGCATTTTTCATCACAGTCTCTATGCGCTGTTTTCATTTCCACATATATATGTATACAGGGTGTCCCAAATTTCGTGATCGTCCCGGAAATGGGAGGTTCTTGAGGTTATTTGAAGCGACATTTTCCTCTACAAAAATGTTCAAGGCAATAATGTTCCCCGACCTTTCTCCGCTATACCACTAGCTGTGTACTTTTTGTTACATCGAAATCATTATAGCGGATTAATATAAGTGTTATGAATAAATTTAAAACCGGTTTTTTACTGAAAAAAACCGGTTTTCGGTTTGCAAAATTTTCTTTCAAAAACCGACAAACCCTACATGTAACGGTATAAGGAAAAAATTTCAAGCTCATTTTTTTTACAAGATTTCAAGATCATTGATATTTTTTTAAATGGAATGAGGTATTTTTTAATACATCAATCGATGCAGCTGGATATTCGTTATAAAAAAGCACTAACCCATGTATGTCGAAAAGTTAGTAGTTCAGGAGATATTTCAATTTAAATAACTCTAAAACATCATTACTGTCGTACTAAGACGTTAGCGTTTACTTGCTAGTGTAAATTTAAGAGTTGAAATTGAAATTGAAAAATTGACGTTGAAAATGAAATTAAAGATTTGACATTGAGAAATTGAAATTGAAGAGTTGAAGTTGAAAAATTGAAGTTGAAGGGTTGATATTGAAATTGAAGTTGAAATGGAAAATTTGATGTTGAAATTGAAATTAACGTAATGAAATTGAAAAATTGAAGTTGAAATGAAAGAGTAGAAATTGAAGTTGAAATGGGAGAGTTAAAATTGAAGTTGAAATTAAAGTTGAAATGGAAAAATTGAAATTGAAAATGAAGTTGAAGAGTTGATATCGAAATTAAAGTCGAAATGGAAAAATTTATGTTGAAATTGAAATTGAAGAGTTGAAATTAACGAATTGAAATTGAAAAATTGAAGTTGAAATTGAAAAATTGACGTTGAAATTGAAAAATTGACGTTGAAATTGAAAAATTTACATTGAAATTGAAATTGATGTTAGCATTTACTTACTTGTGTAACGTCTTAGTACGACAGTAATGGTGTTTTAGAGTTATTTAAATTGATATATCTCCTGAATTATTAACTTTTCGAGATACATAGGTTAGTACTTTTTTATAAAGAATGTCCAGCTGCATCGATTGATGTATTAAAAAGTACCTCATTCCATTTAAAAAAATATCGATGACCTTGAAATCTCATAAAAAAGTGCCCTTGAAAATTTTTTCCTTTACACCGTTACATGTGACCCTTCAAACAGTGTCAGTTCGTCCTAAGAAGTTTTCTTGTACAACGAAAGGTAACGGAGATATTTAGGTGTTCTGTTTCCTCGGACTCACCCTGTATACATAATTGCAGTTTTCACTACATCTTCTATATTTGGATAAAACATTTCTGGCAACCCTAATTACAGTACTATAATCGCAAAAGCCTCGGGGAGGTTCGTTTGCAAAGTTCGTAGACAGACACTATTTTTTTGAGCTTCAAAGACCGAGTCGAACGCAAAGAAGGACAGCGCGCGTAAAGAGAGACCGCGCGCGGCCGACTCTCCGCGTCTCTTTCTTTCCCATACGCTGTCCTTCCTTGCGCCCGAAACTTTCATCGTCAATTAAACCACTAACTACAGTTGAAATTATATCGTGTTTGGTATTATTTTAACCAGAAAAATGCCACAAATATATTGGTGAAAGTTTCATAAAAAAATAAGTAACAGTACAAAAATTTTTATATTGGTATTGCATTGTGAGGACGCACGGGCCTTTGAACTGTGTCGGCGACTGCGAGTCTCCGCGTCGCATTAGTAGTGGTTCACATCGATATACCCGAGCCGAGATCAGACTACTACAGTGGAGGGGATATTTTTTATGCGTTTATCGTGTACGGCCTTTTTGCGACTATAGAGGATTTACTGTACTTTGTTTTCGAAGAGGACGTCTGAAGCTATGATACCATACAACTCTTTATCATACCTCGTTGTTAAGGATGATCTGGAGGTATATAAAAACGCAACAAAATTTTTGAAAAGTTGACAAGATATAATTCGTACTAAATTAATGCAATTACCAACGGGTTCGATTCACTGCATCGTTTAAGAATTATAGCAACTTAAAGTTTGCACATTTTAACACGTCTTCTTATGGAGAATTCATAAAATTCCACTTCAAACCCTATTTAAACCTTGGAAAAACGCAACTAGAAACTCCAAAACAAAGAAAAATACACTGAAAAACTAAGATATACTCATGAATGTCTTTCATTAACAATATATTGATGGATTTCGAATTTCTTGTACTTTTGTCTCCCATTGTACCTCCAGAACATCCTTAATACTTATACTCTCGTCGACCTGATAATGAGGCTCAGGACTCGTACACGTCATTATGGTGATCGTAAGTATTGTCTGACCTTCAACACGACTTTATGGATCTATGATATGTCGTCTTTTAGAGAATTTCGTTCGATTTTCTGTACGTAGAGTACAAAATCGCATTATTGTCACTCGTAGTTGAGAGGTGACTCTCAGTCAGTTGGCTAAAAAAAGTGATTTTTGAGAGTGTCTCTCAGAAACGCTGTGAAGAATTTCTGAAAACACGACCACACCTACGTCCGAAACTGTGCTCCTTTCACGTGAATGAACACTATAGAATTACCGTGGCGACGAGCCATTGAAAAAGCGGCGTTCCCCGCAGGTTCTCTTTTCTAGCGCGGGGGCGTAGGTAGCCGGGCGCGTCTGGTTTGAATTTTGAATGAGCCGGGAACACGGGAACTGAAACCGGCCTTGTTATTGGTGCTCGAAGACTTAGCTGGCCTTCGGGGATCAAAGATTCGAAAGAGAAAGCCCCGGCGAGCAGCACGGCCCTCGCCAAAGGGAAATGGTAACGTGTTTGTTCAAGATTCGCCCGCTGAGTAGGTTTAGGCAGTGGTTACACACAGCCGGAGAAAGGAGATTGAGAGAGCGCACAGAAGATAGACTGGAAAATGAGGGTTCTGCGGAGTTCTTCTGGATAGCTGTTCGGGGATAGGGTCAGGCGTTGCCTGTTGGGAGTTCTTGCCGCGGCAGAGAATTGTTTGGATGACTGCCGTTCTTTTAACGCGTTCCGACTACGAAATTCGCGAAACTGTTACCCTGTTATTCGTCGTGACCGAGTGGATCAATTTGATTGTGCAACCAAAAGGTTCAGCTGCGTGTCCTTAGGGTTCGTCGAATATTCTAAATACGGCGGATCGCCATTCATTGGCCGTGCCTTTCGTCCTTAATAGGTAGTGTAGCTGACCTTGAAGGAACATTCTTCTTCCTTCCTTTATCAAAATTGATAATATTTGTAAGGAATAAGCCGTATTTATTTGTAAAAACCGTAAGACGCACGGATAACCAATCGTTGACAGACGTGTTTCTCGCGGGCGCTCGTTTCGATCTGATCATCTTTTTACAATTGGTTGGCGATTGTAATTTTACAATTCTTCTGTTAATTGCGATTCTCTATTTTATAAATTTAATCATATATAGGGCTGCCTATCAACACGCATACATCCGTACTTCAACCCTATCATTCAGAATAAACGTTATGGATTTATGAGAAAAATGAGTAGATGAAATCTCTAGTGAGAAATAATGTGAATCTGAGCACAATGAAATCTTTCGCTTATTTATTGGAGCCATTTCGAAATTGGTATGCGAGAAAAAGCAAAGAGCGGCTCTTTCGAAGAGCGTTCGTGCGGCGGGCATAAAACGAGGACCGTGCCAGTAGAATGCGCATCGATTTTAATCTGTCTTAAAGCGGACTACCGCGAAGGGAATGAAAAGCGGTGGGTCTAACTCCGGGGGCATCAAATTCTGGCGTCTCAGCCTGTTCAAATATTCGAGGTGCTTCGGGGCCGCTGTGAAAGCCAATTTTATTTGACCACGAAAAAGGATCGAGCGAAACTTTGTCGCCGGATCGAGTGGATTTTACGTTGAAACGAGTCTGTCGTTTCCCTTCGGCTCAGTGTCGGAGTCGGTTCCGTGCTCGAAGTGATGGCGCAATAAGTGGATAAGAACATTAGTGTAACATCCAGCCTAGATCTGCAGGAACCTTAATGGCCAGTTTAAGAAAAAGCTTTTAAAGGAGAGGCAGGAACGTTACCGCTCATAAAATTTTAAAGCGATTTGTTCCTGTTCTACGCCCGGCTGCGGCGGAGTTTTATTGTCGCGGCCTGCAAGCTCCATTCCTCCTTCGTGTTTCCGCTTACATCATGCGAATTCTAATGGGCCATCGGTCCTCTCTATTTCTCTTTCTCTTTCTCTCTCCTCGTCGTCTCCTCTCCTCTCCCGCATTTCTCCGATCGTCTTTTTATTTAACCCCCAGCCCGCTTTTACCGTTCCTTTTCTCTTCGCTGGCTAATACATTTGGCCGATCGCGAGCTATTGCCGGAGTGTTATGAATAATCGATGCTTCGGGTTTGCTGGGTGGTCCGACGACTTTCCCGTTATTATTCGGAGCAAGCTCGGTTTCATGACACAAGCAGTCAGGTAGTGATTCTACATGCAGAAACAAGTCGATACGAAGGAATAACATTTTTTTGTTTAACGTCCCGTTGTCAAGAGAAATGAGTTCGAAAATCCGCCGGATTCGCGGAAAGTAGAATTAGTTGGCCATGGTCAGACGCATCAGACGATTCCTATCGAATAGAATTGAATGAATATCTAGAATCCTATAAACTGTATGATGCATTAATCACGAATCCTGCGACCTCAAAAATGATTTATTTAATAGTATATTTTAGAATTTACAATAGATAAATTAACTGATTAATCGCTATTTAGGCGATTATTAATTTTATCGTATATTGATATTGAAATCATTAAAATCAAATAGCTTGACAACGAGAGAAAGATTTTAATAATCGATGAGGTGGTATGAATTATTTGAAATTGTTGCAGTTACAATAATTATTCATGCATCAGATGGTTTTATTTTACAATGATTACTGCAGTTATGATTATTAAATAGGACATTACCAATGATAGTAAATTTATTACGCTTTACAGGATCGAAATAATACCTACTTACGTAAAGAGAAAAGAGGAGAAGATCCGTTCAAGTAAAGAAGTAAACAAGATGAATGAAGTACAAAGTGAAGTAGTAGCAACGTTACTTGAGACGCAGAGAGGAGAGACGATCGAACAAAGCTGCAATAAAGTTAAAAATAAATGTGACGTTTCTCGAAGAAAGTTCGCCGGAGAATGCAGCTGCACCGTGTGCTGAATGTGAAAATAAAACGCGCATTTATATTAACCAAAACCCCAATTAGATAAACGTCTTTTGTTTCGGAAATTTTCCTCTTGCTGTCAAGTCCACGAAGTAATCTACGGAGACGGGAACTTACTTGGTCTTGCTCGGAATTCGCGATCTATTTGTGGATTCGGAAGAAAATTTTAGTATCTCACTACGTAGAGACGCTATATAGAAATGGACCATTTTCATGGAAACGAATATTAGGTACTCCTGCCCCATAATAATAGTAGCAGTTGATGAGTTTAATTTGCCCCAGAATAATAGTAGCAAAAGAAAATAAATATAGAACGCAACATTTATTATCAAATAAATAGATTACATTAAACAATAAATTAAAAATATTACTCCTAATTTTTATTTTGAGTGTTCAGATAGTATCTGGATTTTTCGATAATTTCGTTACTGCATTTTAAACTTGTAGGTAGGATCCCTTGGCTGCGAAGCTTCGCTTTCCCTATATGCGTGAGCTTAAAATTATTGGAGCCACCGTTCTTCATTGCTTCCAGCATAACCTATCTTTTTTCATCTTGCTTTTACAATGGGTTGATATTCGACTGAAATAAAACAATTGATTTCGATCAGCGGGTGAAATTAGAAAGTAATTATATAAATAAAAAAATTTTTAATATACCACGTTTTTAAAACTGACTAAGAAGTATAAAATAATTTTTCCTAGCCCCATACAGATAGTCCTGAAAATCTGTGATTGTGAATTTTGAATAGCTATGAAAATACTTGTAAGATTTAAAACGAAAAACGTGGGGCGCAAGATAATACATAGTAAGCGGTCAACGTGGATATAGATTTTTATGGTTATGCGTGTGGCCTCGTACAAAGAGGATGGCTGCATACCAGTGCTTCGCAACTGGAGCTACTTTTGCTGCCTACGATTCTAGTGTCTCGTAAATATTATACTTCAATATTCAACAGAATTCTGTTTGCGAACTAGTAAAAAATTTCTACTCAATCTTCCGTGAAACGCGCAATATGGTCGCGAGATAGTAAACAAAGAATCAAGGGAGTAGTCTCCTTTCTCCAGGATTGCAAGGATAATTGAAACGCTAGATAAAAGATCGATCTAGAGCGCTATCGCCCTCAAGAGTCCTATTTTACCACGTTTTTATTAGCTCGCTTTATTGTCTGTCTGTCTGTCTGTTTGTTCGGTACAAATTTTGCAATTGATTTTAAACTAACTTCCCGATCAGCTAGAGACTTAAAATTTTAAACATAGCTCAGAACTGGATGACAATGCAATATTTTTTAAAAAATTTTTAAAAAAGCCTATGCGTTCAGGACATATAAATTATTAATAATTTGAACCTTTGCACCCCCCCGCCGCGTGACGTAGTACGTCTTCGCGTTCAGCGTCCCAACTCTACTACGTGTTTCCACTCTAACTCATCCCCACTCCACTGACCCGCTTCGCACCGAAGGAGCTCAGTGTGCGTCAGTGTGCGTTCGAGCTCCGTGCGGTGTTTACAAAATTACTACGTATTATTATAGTATAATGTTTGTTTACCAAGCGAAAGAACAGTTGCACCGAAAATCTCCGTCGAACCTTTATCTTTGACATTTTACCACGGCGTTCGTTTTCGATATGACGCGTCGCAATACCGTCTGAAATTTATTACATGTTTCTGTTATAATCTCATCAAAATGTTCAAAATCGATTGTAAAATTTCACACATATAAGGCTAAAAAGCAGAAAATAATTATTTAAATAAAAATAAATTTTTAAAAAATACCACGTTTTTAAAACGGACTAGAAAGTATAAAATAAAATGTTAAAAAACGCCACGTTTAAAAAACGGACTAAAATGTATAAAATAATTTTTTCTAACCCCATATAGATTCCTAACCCCGTACAGATAGTCTTGAAAATTTGTGATTGTGAATTTTGAATAGCTATGGAAATACTTGTAAGATTTAAAACGAAAAACGTGGGGCACATGCAATAGATAATTAATGCATGAACACCTAAATCACTGACAATTTTATTGCACTGCAAATGATATGAACTGTTTTGCGAGTTTCCTCAGCGGCAGCTACTCTCTACACTCCTTACTATGTATTATCTTGCTCCCCACGTTTTTCGTTTCAAATCTTACAAGTATTTTCATAGCTATTCAAAATTCACAATCACAAATTTTCTGGACTATCTGTATGGGGTTAGGAATCTTTACGGGGCTAGAAAAAATTATTTTACACTTTCTATTCCGTTTTAAAAACGTGGTATATTAAAAATTTCTTTTATTTGAATAATTATTTCCTGCATTTAAGTCTCGTGTGTGTGAAATTTTTCTAAGGTATGTTTAAAGTTTCAAGTCTCACCGGAAGTTAGTTTAAAATCAATTGCAAAATTTGTACCGAACAGACAAACACACAAAGAAACAAACAGACAGGCAAGAAAGCGAGTTAATAAAAACGTGGTAAAATAGTTATAATTCGTAATAATTAGGTTAACCTGATAATTGAAAGATACGTCAAAACAAATGACAGATGTCATGAAACATTGATTTTGATAGAAGGCTTCGCAATATTGCGCTAGAACATAACTTCAAGCTGCATTCGCCGATAATTCCCGTTTAAATATTCACTTGCCACTATTATCATGGGACAGAGGGAGTACAATTTAATTGATAGTAGATCGTCCGCCTGGACTACCGTGCGTCCTCACAAGATCCCCGACGAAGACAGAAGCCCAATCTCGAATGAAATTATAACGTCGTGACATAAAAACAATTTATCCAAGATTGCGGAAGTTCTGGGTGTAAAAGCGTATCGTGCGCGACGAACGCGTCGAAAAGCAGTTTCGTTAAAATTCAATCTGTGGATGGTGTCGAGACGTCGGTTCCCCTGCTCAGTTTCGAAACTAGTTCCCCGGGGCGGAACTATAGTTCCCAGAGACCCATTACTATTTCCAGGTTGTTTCGGTAATTTCAGTCGAGTAGCTACTTACCTCACGGCGAAGTTAACCGTGGTGAGGGGGGCGACGGAGGGGGAGGGAGCGAACGGCCCAGGGAGGCGTTCCAGTGATAAATTCCGGATCGTACGGGCGAGAACTCGACTGGTTTTAATTAGCGTGATCAGTCTGAGTGCGTGATCTCGCAGTTCGAACCTTTCCGGAAGCTTCCCCCCCTGAACTCGTTACGTCAATAATTCCTGTTTCGGCGCGCGATCGCCCGCGACGAGTCGATTACATTCATTAGCTCGCGCAAGCCCGCAAAACCCGACCGTCTGCCCACTTAGAACTCGATCAGGATGAATGTTTTTCACGGACTGTTGCGACCGCCGCGCCGTGTAGCTGTTTACGCGGTTCCGCGTCTCCGAGCATTTTCGTGGACTCGAAGCGAAATTGCGGCGCTCCGGGCGAATGTAAACCAAACTTTTTCTCTAATTCTGCAGATTTCAGCGAAATTCTCTGAAACTACAAACCAGTTACTTTCCTGTGTACGTTCCGCTACAATTTGCGCACCTTCAACACCGCGGACTGGCTATTTTTTCATTCCGTTTTCATGGAAAGTACAAGGCTGGTAGAGAATCCATTTCATAGAAAATACATACAAGAGTGGTAGAGGGTAGGCGACCCGGTTACGCGAAAAACAGCGTCGGTATCGCGACAGCGAAAACGAGCGATGAAATATTCAATGGTGTTCCCCGACCCAGATTCTATTTTTCATTGGTCGGGTTGTGGGATCGGCACCGACCCTGGAACTAATACTGTTATTTAAGCAACGGCGTAGAACGAGCCCAGATACTTCATTTTTCAAAGCGTGCTCGCGCGCAAGTTGCCGCGTATTAGTCCGCCTTTTCATGTAACCGCGACGCCCGACTCAAAGGATAAATGTCGGCCGGATACAAGCGGCGTTCATTAGCACTTACGAGGACATTAGACGGCAGGAAGCCGGTTTAAAGTCAAGTCTCGCGTCGTCCATTAGCGGCCCCATCTTTTGCATGTTACGAACATGCCGCGGTATTAAGCTGCCGGCATGGCACGGCGCTGTCCCCCGCACGTACGGCCGTCCCTTTGCCGCGGAAAATGCGGCACACAGGCCCGCCCGGAACGCGATTCGCCTAATTACCAGACGCTTCAGAATCACACGGCTCCTCGAGTCATCAGTCGCCAAAGGGAGGCCTCGTTCTTGAACGTTGCCGCCCCGTCTGACTAAACGGCGCTCGTTCTACTGGCTCGCTCTACTGTGCACCGTTTCAGAACCGAGATGTACCAGCGACCGCGGTCGATCGATGATTGGCGACTGTGTGGCAGACGAGATAATTAGGGGAAAGTTGCCAAATGCTCGCCTAATTCGCACGGCGTGAATTCATTCGTTAGGCTCCGCCCCTATTGCGGATTCACATTTGTTTCCAATACTAATCTAAAGAAGACGATAACTCTTTTAATATCGTTCTATGCGATTTGAACTTTTTTTGGGAAGCTAGAGCAATTACTAGGGGATGCGAAAACAATTTTTTTCGAAGATTGCAATTGATCGGAACAATAGAAAGTATACTAAAAGTTGCATTTTGCAACTTTTTTATGTGGGCCTATATGTAGGGATTTGGTGTCTGGCTGATTGAAATCAATTATTAAAAGGAACGATACGTTTATTAAATTGCATAATACTAACAAGTCGATTACACTATTTTTGGGCGACCGGCTTCTCTACACCGAAAACGATCTCTCTCTCTCTCTTTGTTTGCGATTTTCGAAAAGTTAATCGTATGCACCGTGAAGGTATATAATAGTCTCGCCGTGTCGATGTACATTCGAGAGTCTGGCGAGCGATTCACGGCGGTTACGTTATGACATGTTGTTGTGGGAACGAGTCCTTGCAGTGATCCCGGGTTAAAAAGGAAGTTCGATGTTGGGTCCTTATCCACTCGGTTCGGCAATACTTGAATCCTACCAGGCCGGTTATACATTTGAGGGCATTGGAAGCGCTGAAGCTCCTACCCAGTATACACCGAAGCTGGGACGGATTGCAAGGCTAACCGTAGTGTCGCCGGCAAAGGAGGCCGGCAATGGTACATACAGAGTTCCAGTGGAACTCTGTTGAGGATCACTGCGCGTGGATGATGTCTGTTGTCGCTGATGACAAACGGTAAGAGAGCTCTCTTAGATTTTAAATTATAATGGCCATTTAGAATATAATTACCAATTAGTTGATTTTCTGAAACCGCGTTAGTTGTAGAAAGAGTTGAGCCTTCGTGTAATAATACTTGTATGCTCTTACTTGATAAAATAAATCTATTGTGTCTTGTTTCGGGTTTTCCTCGTAATCCGTCGAGGTTTTTACGCCGAAACAAGAATTCTTGTTTAACCGGAAAATATTGTGTATTTTATTTTAGTATAAGTTCGAACATTGTTTAATCTAAACTTTTATGAATTCTGCCTTATTAGATGATTGAAAAACACTCTTTCTCTCTCACTATTTCTCTATATTTATCTCTCTGTAGACCATGATGGCAAACCTTTTTGAAGAGTGGGTGAATTATTTTTATTTCTTTTTTACATACTAGCCCGTGGGTCATAAGTCAGTGGTTTCAATTAGAAGGGGGGAGGGTGGGGGGAAGGTGCCAATTACTTGAAGTTGACAGTTGAATCTTTTCGTTTCTCACGTTTGAAATAATCAGAAAAAGCTTTCAGTTTCCTTTTTGATTTATAACTTTAACTTTTGCAGGTCAATATTACAATAAACGCGCCAGTATCTGACCCGCGTGTCATAGGTTTGTCACCACTGCTCTAGACTCTTCGAAAATCGAATGGTAACTCTGTCGCTTCGGCGACCTACCTCATATTTATATCCTTTTAATTACCCAAAACATACAGGGTGTCCCAAAATTCGTGAACTTCCCGAAAGGGGGTGGTTCCTGAGACCATTTTAAGCGACATTTTCCTTTGCAAAAATGTTATCCGCGGCTTTGTTTAGGAGTTATTAACGAAAAACACGCACCAATCAGAGCGCGACTTAGACGTCAGGTGGCACAGTTGGCCCGGCGCGCCAACTGTCTATTGGCCGACTGTACCAATTCGCGTCTAGGTCGTGCTCTGATTGGTCCGTGTTTTTCGTTAATAACTCCTAAACAAAGCCGCGGATAACATTTTTGCAAAGGAAAATGTCGCTTGAAATGGTCTCAGGAACCACCCCCTTTCGGGAAGTTCACGAATTTTGGGACACCCTGTATATACTCTCTATCTCACATACGAAGTCCGCGGTCGTTGCCTCTTACGACTCTTTCTCTCTCTCGCACTCTACTCGCTCGCTGGGACATTCACCTGCCGCCGTGTTTGCTGTTTCGGCAATTTGCGGACGACCTATTTGCCAAAATCGCTTGCCGTTTTTCTATTCGACGCTATAACCGTCGATTCCTTTTAACGGTTCCGTCCCCTACATATATTGAAAATTTAATAAATACGTTTTGTAGATCTGTGTAAAATAATATGCACTGTGAAAGTTTCATCGAAATCGGTTGATGCGGGAAAAAGCGAAAGATATAAGAATCCTTAGTTTTATTGCAGTTAGAGGCCGAAATGTGCGATTTTTACCGTCTTGAAATGTTTGTAGCACACGTAAAAAAGTTGTAAAATGCAACTTCTAGTATTTTTTTCTACATTTCCGATCAATTTCAATGTTTGGAAAAAATTTTCTTCCACTGCCTGTAGTAAACTAACTATAGGGTTATCCAAAATAGACTATAGGAAGTTTTTTTTAGATAAAAACCATACTATTTTTAATTTTATTGGTTTTTTAATTTAATTATAAGATATCATCTATGACAATTATGTGTGAAAGACGTAGGTTTGCCAGAAATGTTATATCCAAATATAGAAGAAGTAGTGAAAACTGCAATATGTATACAGAATTATATATACATAATATGAGATAGGCTCAAAATATAGGAGTTCAAGTAAAAGAGCTCATAGGTCTGTCGTATGGTCACGGTGTTAGAGGTTCTGATCGATGCTCTAGAGGGCTCCAGTTCGAATTCTCCTCAAGTAAAAGAACTCATTTTAAACTTTTTTATTCAAACAAAGATTTTTGAAAATTCAAATATGATATAGGATATCAAGTTCAAATATGGAAGACTCATATCAAATATAGAAGATCTGCCAACCCTAGAAAGACGATATCTGTCAAATGACCACCACGACCACGTTTACAGGCATCAATTCGAAGAAATTCTCAATTCTTGACAATTACGTGGAATTGATGTCGATGGGTCATTAGCAACACTTTCACGAACAACAGCAATGTTTTCATTCGAACGAGCTGTTTTTGGTCTGCCAGATTTTGGTTTATCATGATCCAGTTTCATCAAAATTTTAACCTTTCGAATTGTTTGCTCCGATGAACGATTATGTATGCTGAAAAAATCACGTAATTTACGATGGGTATTTTTTATTGAACACTTATTTCCAATTTAAATTTTAATAACTTTAACACACTCTTCAATCTTATACGACTCCATTGTTAAAATAGTCTATCATTGTAGATGAGAAATACAAGAAAGTGACAAGAAACAAACATGGCGTTTGACAGATATTTTCATTCAACTCCTACAGGTACTTTTGAATAACCCTTTACAGTACAACATTAAAAAAGTTGTCGTCTTTTTTAGAGCGTCCGAGTAATTATTCGAGTCACTGTACGTGGACGATTCGTCAGTGAGATAGTATTATTGCTGGCAATAAGTCGCGGAATTTTTATTTCAATTATTCGCGGATAGTAATACAGAGTCGAAGGATTTATTTTTCAGCGCCGACCGAACCCAACATAAAAGCAGTCGCATTAACAGTGGTTGTTTAATTATGCACGGAAACTAGATGTGAGAGCGATGTTTCGCTAAACATTGGATTTGATACTGAAAGCGGCGCTCGTGAACATTTAATGGGAAAATGAGTGGACTGCGCCGGGTAATGATTTCACGGTGCATCCTGCAGTCTCTAAATATATTATACCGGTAACACAGTCACGTATAGAATTGTATCGCGTCCGAACAGAGAATTCCATTTTATATATTTTCCCAAAAATGATTAGCGTGCTCCGATTAAACTGTACTTGTCGAACAATTTGTCTCTGAACGAATCATCGGACCTCGTATGTACTTCCGTTTCCATATTTTTAATTATAAAACAGCTCGTCGTTAATATTAATTGATAATCATTCTATTCAACGCGTAATCCCATTACTGCACATTCTTGATCAAAGAATCGTTACGTTGATGATTTGCGCGGTATTAACGGGCCACGAAGAAATCCTGTATTAATTATTCGCGTACCTATTCTATAAACATAACAGGATTACGTTAATATATAGGATTACGTTATATATATGTATTATTAAACGTCCCAACAATGTGGTTCGTTCGAAGGAAAATGGATTCTATGAGACCTGCTGTTAATCATTACTAGACTGCGGATCTTTATGCAAAATAAATAATAATATCTCCTTCTTGTAATCATCCTATTAAGTTGAAACTAATAACATGTCCACTGCTTTAAAATATACGTGCCCATTTTTGTTATAAATGCATAAAATCCGCAGTCTAATCATTACAAATTATACAGAAGAGTCTAGAGTTTAAAAATTTTGAATTATGTTTGTAGCACTTTTGTTTAGTTATTTACGTTAAAATTGGGCGAAAAGTAGTTTCTCTAAATTAAACGAGAAGTTCAGAGGATTCAAGAGACCCCGTGTTTCCTGCGATCCGTGTATTTCTATCGCGTACGATCAAATTTTGCGGGATCCCGAATAAATCCGAACGATCGATCAGGTCCTCTACATCTAATGAAATCTTAGACTTCGGAGGTTCCATCGGATCTGAAGGGATTCTACTGAACAGTTTAAGACACCGTTGTGTCCCGACCGTTGATGGCTCCGCTGTTAACCACCTGATCGGACTCTGGCAGATTCCTCGAAATCCCATTTGATTGGCAGACCACCTCGAACCTCATTTGATCTGCTCGGAGACTTTGGCAGATTCCCTTCGTGCCATCGGATCAGAGTCTGCTAAATCCAATCGGAATTGGTAAAATCCAACAGAGTATCAGATTCGTGTTATGCTACTCCCGGATTTGGAGCACTTTAATGAAAACTAACAGAACCCTCGAAGGTATCCGTTGGATTTGGACGGGGCCGATAGCGTCGAGTCTAGAGTTGCTCATGGAAATCTCATCCGAGCTTGCAAAGCCGTGGGACACCGTGACGTTTACCAACAAATTAATTCACCGACTAAAGTATGGTTGCTCGCGTTACACGAGCTGGGACATTGGAAAAGTGACGTTAGACGCGCACACAGAGGAATCAGGTAGCGGGCTTTCAAACTTTCTAAGGATCCTTTAAAAGTAACTTCCCACTGAGATGACTTTTAGGTCGATCAAATCCGAAGCTATTGTTGAACTAACATTATCGGAAAATCTCTGCTCAATTTGTGAATCCGATCGCCAAATATTTTCAGCCTTCTTCAAACGTCATTACTTCCTCGGGGAGGATGAAATGGATCCATTTTACCACGTTTTTATTAGCTCGCTTTCTTGTCTGTCTGTCTGTCTGTCTGTTTGTTCGGTACAAATTTTGCAATTGATTTTAAATTAACTTCCCGATGAGCTAGAGACTTGAAATTTTAAACATAGCTCAGAACTGAATGACAATGCAATATTTTTAAAAAAATTTTTAAAAAAGCCTATGCGTTCAGGAGATATAAATTATTAATAATTTGATCCTTTGCACCCCCCGCCGCGTGATGTAGTACGTCTTCGCGGTCAGCGTCCCGACTCTACTACGTGTTCCCACTCTGACTCATCCCCACTCCACTGACCCGCTTCGCACCGAAGGAGCTCAGTGTGCGTCAGTGTGCGTTCAAGCTCCGTGCAGTGTTTACAAAGTTACTACGTATTATTATAGTATAATGTTTGTTTACCAAGCGAAACAACAGTTACACCGAAATTCTCCGTCGAACCTTTATCTTTGACATTTTACCACGGCGTTCGTTTTCGATATGACGCGTCGCAATACCGTCTGAAATTTACTACATGTCTCTGTTATAATCTCATCAAAATGTTCAAAATCGATTGTAAAATTTCACACATATAAAGCTAAAAAGCAGAAAATAATTATTTAAATAAAAATAAATTTTTAAAAAATACCACGTTTTTAAAACGAACTAAAAAGTATAAAATAAAATTTTTAAGAACGCCACGTTTAAAAAACAGACTAAAAAGTATAAAATTAACTAACTAACCCCGTACAGATAGTCCTGAAAATTTGTAATTGTGAATTTTGAATAGCTATGGAAATATTTGGAAGATTTAAAACGAAAAATGTGGGGCGCATGCAATAGATAATTGATGCATGAACACCTAAATCACTAACAATTTTATTGCACCGCAAATGATATGAACTGTTTTGCGAGTTTTCTCAGCGGCAGCTACTTTCTACACTCCTTACTATGTATTACCTTGCGCCCCACGTTTTTCGTTTTAAATCTTACAAGTATTTCCATAGCTATTCAAAATTCACAATCACAAATTTTCAGGACTATCTGTACGGGGTTAGGAATCTGTATGGGGCTAGAAAAAATTATTTTATACTTTTTAATCCGTTTTTTAAAATTTTATTTTATACTTTTTAGTCCGTTTTAAAAACGTGGTATTTTAAAAAAATTTATTTTTATTTAATTTATAGAATCTTCACTATCTAATCTTGCAGATAAAATTTGTTCTTTTTTTTATTTTCTATTCGCTGATTTCTTTCCCAGCGGCTAATTAGTTGAGCACGGACAAGACACAACAGAGTGAAATTAAAGATTATCGAGAGAGAACATGGCGAAACAGTCACAAACAATTCAAGGTTTTCTTGAAAAGGATCCATATCCGGAACGAAACGTTGAGAATGATTTAAAAATGTGTAAAATTGCTTGTTAGTTAAAATTTGATCGAACCCATGCGCCGAAATCATGAATTAAAAGTTTATTTAGCGAGAGGGAATCGTTCACGCGAAATCGAATGAACCAGTTAGGTGGCCAGTCTCGCAACAGATCCGCGCGATTCCGTAAATCATCGAAAACGCATAAGCGCCGAGCCGGTGAAAAACATCCGCCTTGTCACGTGTATCCGATCGCGTGGCATGCGGTTGTCGCCGGTAAAATGCAGATACCGGGTACGAACGGAACAGCCGGTCGCCAGTTTCGATTATTTACGTGCTGCTCCATATTACCTGGCACTATCTTGCGATCAATCGCGACGATTCACCCGACGGTGGTCGATGGTCGGCGAGGTTTGCAGGAGCGCGGGTGTGTGTAATGCACGCCGGTTCCTGGAATATGAAATTCTAGAACCGGGCCGCGCTAATCAACGGGGACCGCCTTTGTCGCGGGCAAATGTTAGTTTAATTTAGTGGTTTCTAGCGTGCGCAAACGTTTGCCCGGGATTTAATCGACAATGCGACAGCGATGTTTGAGGATATCGGACGCGCGACGCGATCGACTGACTACGGAATCAACGCCCGCGCTTGAACATGGAACGCGTGCTTGTTCTGTTGCACGATTATGGAACACTCGAGAGGTTGAATTGGTGTGCTCGCTCGCTCTCACGCTAATTGTACAGTTCCTTTGGCCACTCAAGACGCCGGCAAACTGCTGACTTTGAACATCCCGCGCCTGATTGCGCGGAACATTATGGAACGTGAATGTTTACCGAGGTTCCGGAATATCCTTACGCCGCGCCGGGTTTGATACACTGGTAATCTTGTCTAGGACCGGGATCTGTTATCGCATTACAGTAAATCTTCATTTGTCGTCCAACAGCCGTGTTCTACATAGACAGCGGTCGTACTATTTTTTGTGACAGCGCACAGTGGGACCTTTCGTCCAAATCGGAGACAAAATCAAAGAACTGTCGATAGAAATGAGGTAGAGCGATGAAATTTTTTTTAAATTAAACTGAAACTTGGCAGAATATGGGAAAAATAGGAAGATTATGGAAGATTATCGAAGATTATGGTACGAACGTTTTATAACCTTGAGAAAATTCGTTAAACAATTCGTTCACAAAAATCGATTTCTTTTAAAATCCTGAGATTGTAGACAAATTTTGAGACCAGATTTAAAATCAGCGTGAAAAAATCTACAGGAAATGATGTGCAGCATGTTAAAAAAAATTTTTTTATGTATGTAACCGTTTAAAGATGGTAAAAATTGCAGATTTTCAAGATTTTCGTCAGTAAAACCATCTTTAAACGTTTGTAGCTCATTGCAACATCGACCGATTTTGACGAAATTTTCAGAATATGTTTAATTGACACAGATCTACAAAACGTATTTTTTAAATTTTGAATATAGAAATAAAAAAGAGATAAAAAAGTTAAAAATTCAACTTTTAGTATTTTTTCAACAATTCCGATCAATTGCAATTTTTGAAAAAATTTCTTTTCGCATCCTTTAGTAAACTAATTGATCTAGCTTCCCAAAAAATTTCAAATCGTATAAGACAATATTAAAAAAGTTATCGTCTTCTTTAGAGCGGTTTTAAACTTTTGTCCGCTACTGTATGTCTGGTGCGATGGCAGTGCTACGATATAAATATACAGATTTAAAAATTTATCGTAAAATGTCATTTTTTATTTATGTGTTTAAACACTGTTTAAATTATTTAACAACCCCATTAATGTAGGCATAATATCAATAGGAGTTTTTTTACATGAGAACAGATTAATCACTTTTACATCAGTTCTTACGGGAAAGTTTGGTTTGGTATACGTCTTATTCTGTATAAGTTTAGACATCAGGAACGGATTAAGGTCGTATACCGAGGTACCACTGCATATTCAAGTATATTTTAGTATATTCTAATATTGGGTTGGCAAATAAGTTAGTTCGGTTTTTTAGAGTGGAATAAATCACAAAAGCCGAACGAACTTATTTGCCAACCCAATATAATCGTAAGTGTGGATTTCCAAAATCCAACAATACAGTTCATTAAAATAGTAGATACTAAAGCGTGGAAGAGAAAAACATGGGTCCGCGAGCACCGTAAGCATCGTCGACAAAACACCATAAAAGTGGTTTTTACGGGTAGCAGTGAATAACTAAGCGTAGCACGGTGGACAGAAAACAATCTTGGCTTTTCGCGAAACACTTAATCCGCAGAAACCGCGGGGGGCGGGCGGTGTGCTCGGGGAACACGTGCTTAAGCGGAGTATTTAATGGTGGTTCGTGACTGGCGACGTTCCATAAAACCGGCCGTCACGTTCAAATTAGTTTCGAAGGATCATAATCGGAGAGGACTACAAAATCTACGTATTAAGTCGCCCATAAAAATGCTAATGCGAAGAGGCGATCGGGGGTTTTATGCCCCGCGACCGTATTACCCATTTCCCGAAATTATACACGCCAGACGGTTACGCGAATGAGTTTTTAATTTATGAAAATCTTCTTTTTTTACATTTTTTTCCTCACATTCCCGCTCCCTTTACGGAAACCGATCTGGGTCGCTGAACTGTCCAGATAACGAATTGAACAACATTTCTCAAAATAGAAAGATATAAGATGAAACAATGGAACTTTTTTTAAATTGGGGAAAGGAAGAGTTGTAAGTTTTTACCTTAAAATAATTTAAACACTAGATCAGGGTTGGCAAGAGTGGGTAATGTTGCTTCAGAAACTAACCAGTATTTCAAAAATAATTTCCACGGAAGAAGAACCAAGATTAATAAAAATTTAACAAGGCCCCGTTAAGAGAAATTGAAACATTCGCTTGCGATCCTTTTTGAGAAAAGAATTCCTCGCTCTCTTGAAAGAAATCCGTCTCGGAAGGGTTCGAGCAATTAATCGGACAGCGGACAAGGGCTAATAGGGGTGGATGAAGTCGCGTGAAAAAATTGGTCGTGCGAGGAGAGCCCGTTCTCCAGGTGAATGTAATTGAATTACGGTGTTGGTTTTCAATCACTTTCCGCGAGATAACCGATCACTGTAACTTTCGGGATAACAGTTTTTACGGGGCGGGACGGCAGATACCGACATCTTCGATCCTCGAAATGATAGGCTACGGGGAACCTAAACATTTTCCCATCGGGCCTGTTACTCGACATCGCACTTAGCTCCATTTTTCACGTTAGAAAGGATCTCCGGAAAGAGTCGGCGAAGGGGAGGGCGCGGAAACTGAGAGAACGGGGTGCAAAAAAGCGCGATGGTCAGCCGAGGTGAGTACGTTCGACGTGAGAGCCACTCTGAAAAAGGAAGCCGACTTTCATTCCCGTGTTTACCACTCCGTAACACGTCCTGACCATTTTTCAATTTCCGCGACTACCTTCTCGCCGACGATCTCTGTATTTCCTGGTTAAACGCGGCTCCTCCCTCTACTCCCCTACCCTCTTCTTGTTACTTGTCCCATCTCTTGTAACTTCACGTAATAAGCTCGTTTTGAACAGTGACTCTGTGAAACGCCAAATCATACAGTTCCAGAACGTACTTCTGTTCAACGAACCTTGTATTTAGCAAAATATATGTATTACGCGTAACACAAACGATGTTCAATTAACGACTGACGAATTTTCCAAACAAAACGCTCCCTCGTGCACGCTCATGTTATCATTTCACACAACCGCATTCAATTCATGTATTTGGCCTGTCACTCATTATGTTTCTTTGTCATTCTCACCACACATATTCACACATTCACTCTCCCTGTTTGTATCGAATACATGCTTATTATTTAATTTGCAGTAAAAACAATAATTCTCATAATTGGTTTTCATAAATTACACGCACGGATTACCTACTATACTTGTATTTTATTTACAATAAAACAATAATTCTCATAATTGATTTTCATACATTACACGCACAGATTACCTGCCATACTTGTATTTTATTTACAGTAAAACAATAATTCTCATAATTGATTTTCATACTCAGACGCATTACCTACTACGCAGACTCTCACCACACATATCCACACCATTTTATAGCTTGAAACCACTCTTTCGCAATCCATCATTCGGTTTTTTCACAACCCATCGTTCATTTTCCACAGTTTTAAAATGGCTGTAAAAACATGGAAAAATTTTATTCGCGACTCAGTCTACTGTATACTTGAGCATAGAAGCTTCTCCTCTACAACGACCCCCTGAAACTTGTTTTTTTAATGTTTTCGGAAATTTCACGTTAGAGTAATTTTTAGAGCCACTGTACGCGGTTAAAAGTAATTATTACCATTTATAGTAAAGCGGTTGAAACGTCTTGAAAGAGAGTTCCGAGAAACCTGTGAGTCGCAAACGCTGGAAGTTATCGCTGTAAAATTATAATTAAATTGAAACTGTCTACGAGAAATGGAGAAATGTAACGAGTTCAGTAAGGAGTTTAAAGGATCACTTTATTTATAAAATAGCGAGTAGGTATCTGTTCGAACAAAGTTCTGTTTAACTCTGTCAGATCTTGTGGTATCTGTCAGTGTTGGACAACAAATAAATTTACTTAAATAAATAATTATTTAAATAGAAATTTAAATGACAAGTTATTTATTATTTGAGCAAGTCTAAATGAATTATTTAAAATAATACAGTTAATTGTTATTTACAAATACAATTTCAATTATTAAATGACAAAGGACGGGCCCGACCACTGGCGGTATACCTGATAAGGTTGCTATAGTAGACAAAAAACGCGCACGTGTTCGAAGACCAAAAACTGTTTATTTAATTTCCCCCTCAAATCCAATAATAAATAATCTTTTATTTGCAAATAAAAAATAATAAATGGATCACTTTTGGAATTATTCAAGTTACTTTTATCTAAATAAAAAGTTTAGTTATTATTTGCAATTAAGATCGCACGTTTATTTATTATTTAATTATTTATTATTTACAATAAAATTTTTTAAAATGAAATCTGGAGTTTTTGTAAAATGAGATCTAACTCTAGAAAATAAAATTTGCCCAACACTGATATCTATTGAACAAAAAAAGTATAAAATAAAATGTTAAAAAACGTCACGTTTAAAAACGGACTAAAAAGTATAAAATCATTTTTTTTAGCCCCATACAGATTCCTAATCCCGTACAGGTAGTCCTGAAAATTTGTGATTGTGAATTTTTAATAGCTATGAAAATACTTGTAAGATTTAAAACGAAAAACGTGGGCCGCAAGATAATACATAGTAAGGAGTGTAGAGAGTAGCTGCCGCTGAGAAAACTCGCAAAACAGTTCATATCATTTGCAGTGCAATAAAATTGTCAGTGATTTAGGTGTTCATGCATCAATTATCTATTGCATGCGCCCCACGTTTTTCGTTTTAAATCTTACAAGTATTTCCATAGCTATTCAAAATTCACAATCACAAATTTTCAGGACTATCTGTTCGGGGTTAGGAATCTGTATGGGACTGGAAAAAATGATTTTATACATTTTAGTCCGTTTTTTAAACGTGGCGTTTTTTAACATTTTATTTTATACTTTTTAGTCCGTTTCAAAAAAGTGATATTTTTAAAAAATTTATTTTTATGTAAATAATTATTTTCTGCTTTTTAGCCTTATATGTGTGAAATTTTACAATCGATTTTGAACATTTTGATGAGATTATAACAGAGACATGTAAATTTCAGACGGTATTGCGACGCGTCATATCGAAAACGAACGCCGTGGTAAAATGCCAAAGATAAAGGTTCGACGGAGAATTTCGGTGTAACTGTTCTTTCGCTTGGTAAACAAACATTATACTATAATAATACGTAGTAACTTTGTAAACACCGCACGGAGCTCGAACGCACACTGACGCACACTGAGCTACTTCGGTGCGAAGCGGGTCAGTGGAGTGGGGATGAGTCAGAGTGGGAACACGTAGTAGAGTGGGGACGCTGAACGCGAAGACGTACTACGTCACACGGCGGGGGGTGCAAAGGTTCAAATTATTAATAATTTATATCTCCTGAACGCATAGGCTTTTTAAAAAATTTTTTTTAAATATTGCATTGTCATCCAGTTCTGAGCTATGTTTAAAATTTCAAGTCTCTAGCTCATCGGGAAGTTAGTTTAAAATCAATTGCAAAATTTGTACCGAACAAACAGACAGACAGACAAGAAAGCGAGCTAATAAATATGTGGTAATATTATGAAAACTTCTTCATGAACAATACGAAAGGAATTTTGTCCGAATTCTTCTGAATTAGAATTGCATGGCGGAGTATAATCTAATTATCCTGCTTTCGCGCGGAGCATTTGCGAAAGTATCTAGATATCGATTCATCGATAGCTGCTGATGGTAGAAGTAAATCCTCTCTCGTGGCAAGGTAATGGCACTAATGACGCTTAACGCCTAAGTCAAGTGCATCCACAATTTACCGAGAACCCTTTAATGGCTTATCGATACAGGCCTCTGATAAAGCTGGTGTTGCCGAGTTTTTGATAGACGCAGGCAACGATTTATCACGACACCATTGTTCCGACGACGTAAGAACGCCTACTCGAGGAACAAAAGCGTTTAGGATTCTTAATGGGCAGTGCATTGCAAAAAGCTGCAACAAAACCCTCGAATGTAGTAGTACGTTCATTGACTCCCAATAACAAAGTAAGGCAACTCAATTAAAAAGAAACTGAGCAAGCTCTCTGAACAATATGCTGATTTTCCATCTGCGAGCACTCCTTTGATAATTTCTAACTTTGAGAGGCTAATTTCACCGAGTTCGATTAAGTCCTTGGATTTCATCGTCTATTATGAATATAAATATTCTAGGTAACTTAATGGAACGACATGCACATTTAAAAGTTGATCTAATACATCGGTAAATTATACTTAATAAGTGCACCTTATACGATACGCTGGATCTAATTGGGTTGACGGGTTAAGAGCCGAACAGCGACTCCAAAAATGCCCAGAAAATGAAATTAGCCTAATGGAATCGGTTAGAACATTTCCGCTGCAATTTTAATATCCCAATAAAACTCGTCACGGTGAAAATGAGTTTCCGAACCTGATTAAAAATTACTGTCGGCTGTATTTAACTGGTCGAAGAACCATTACGCGGAAACCAGAGACACAGGTTGGCAAACTAATTTAATTAATAGAACCAAAACGACGTACCTCGAATGTATAAATTTATCATAGGTGCATTAGCATTGCATTCTACAAATACTGATCAAATGTGTTCAATTGTGTCCCGGTGAAAATGAGCTTTTAAACCTGGTGAAAATTTAATGTCGTCTATATTTGACCGATTGAAGGACCTTCCGGTGGTTAGATTGAAGCCAGAAGCACGTGACAAGCAAGCTGCGCTCACAGCAGTTTGGAAACGGGCTAATCCCGCCAATGTCCGCGGATAGGTTTAAATTTCGTGTGTGGGGGGTCCGATGCACGATATTTCGTGTCGTGCGGATGGAAAAGGGGTTTAGAAAGGAGGGGGGGCGGCTGACAGCAAGAAGAGGAATTCGGGCTTCCACTCGAGCCCGTAAGACGTGGCAGGTGGTCTCGAGGGGCGACCCACTCAGCTAGAGAAGGCGTCACGGCTGCAGACGAGGGAGAGGCATTCACGGGTCTTGATTTAACACCTTGGATTAATTACAGTCTGTGTACCCCCGGCCGGGACGCTTGTGTGTACGTGAAAGGGCCACATCGCTCTCGCCCCGCAAGAACTCGGTCTACACACGAACCCGCCGACGACCGAACGCAACCAACGCTCCATATTTGTCTCCGAAACGGGGAATGAGAATTTAGAACGGGTCCCGTGGCGCGGGACCCACAAGTTGTCTTCTTCTCGCGCCTGTTTCGCTGCCTTTTAGACACCTAGTTTGCACCTGAAACCGTCCTGGATCTCGTGGAGAGATTCAGCCGAGGGTTTCCAGGTTTGGTCGAACCACGGTCGCGTTTAATTAGCTCTAAGCTAAATACAGTGAACCACAGTAATATTCGGATACTTTTAGAAAGATGATAATATTTTTAATATCGGATCATACGGCTTGGATATTTTTTGGGAAGGCAGAGTTGGTAGAGCAATTAGCTTACTACAAGACGTGAAAAATATTTTTGAAGAAATTGCAATTTTGTCAGAATTACAGAGAATATACTAGAAGTTTGTGTTTACAATTTTTTTATGGAGGTCCATATTGAACATTTAAAAAATACATTTTGTAGATCCGGGTCAATTATACACTGAGAAAAAAATCCTGTCGAAACAAAAAAAATATACGTTGATTCAATAAGATGTACTATTGAATAGTGCCAGTATCATATCATTTTATTTTAATATTTAATACTATTGAATTTCAATAGCAAAACTCATTTCCGCGAATCATATAAGCCAATAGCTTGACCATCAATGTTTTCAAAAAAATAAGATATGGACTCAAACTAATTCCCAAATTTTTTAATAACATATCTGATTCAAGGAAAAAAAGAAATATTACGAATAATAATATACGGTATTGAATCAAATAATATTTTCAATCATTTCATGATAGACAATTCAAATATTGGGTTGGCAAGAAAGTAATTTCGGTTTTCACTAACTGATGGCGTTATGTTTTGTTTGATTGGCTTCTGTTAACGTTGCGTTTGTTTTCTTTCTGACATTTCATAACTGCATCTTTTAGGTTACTTTTGAAGCAAATTACACGTAATTTTGATTAAAATTGTTAGTTCTGTGTCAATTTGAACATGGAGTGCAGAAACGAACATTATAGGCATATATTGCTTTTTTATTTCCGTAGAGGTAAAAAAGCTGCCGAGGCTCACAAAGATATATGCGAAGTTTACGGTGTAGATTGCTTAACAGAACGCACGTGCCAGAATTGGTTTAAAAAATTCCGTTCTGGAAATTTCTCACTTAAAGACGACCAACGTTCTGGTCGATCATCTGGAGTTGATGATGACCAAATGAAAGCCATTATTGAATCGGATCGTCATATAACTGTCCGAGAGATTGCAGACAGGTTAAATGTCTCGCATACAACCATAGAATATCGTTTAAAAAGTCTCGGAATCGTTAAGAAGCTCGATATTTGGGTTCCACACGAGTTGAAAGAAATTCACTTAATGCAACGCATCAACATATGCGATATGCATCTCAAACGAAATGAAATCGACCCTTTTCTCAAGCGAATCATCACCGGTGATGAGAAATGGGTTGTTTACAATAACACAACTCGAAAACGATCATGGTCCAAGCGTGATGAACCAGCCCAAACCACACCGAAAGCTGAATTGCACCAAAAGAAGATCATGTTGTCAATTTGGTGGGATTACAAAGGTATTGTGTATTTTGAGCTGCTCCCAAGGAACCAAACCATCAATTCAGATGTTTATTGTCGACAACTAACAAAACTGGACATAGCAATCAAAGAAAAACGGCCAGAATTGGCAAATCGCAAAGGAATCGTGTTCCACCATGATAACGCTAGGCCACACACATCTTTGGTAACACGTGAAAAGTTATTGGAGCTTGGTTGGGAAGTGATGTCACATCCACCATATAGCCCTGACATTGCACCATCAGATTATCATTTATTCCAAAGTTTACAAAACTTTTTGAATGGTAAAACATTCACTAATGATGATGATCTGAAATCGCACTTGGATCAGTTTTTCACCGAAAAGGATCAGAAGTTTTATGAGCGCGGAATTATGAAGCTACCAGAAAGATGGCAAAAGATCATACAACAAAATGGAAAATATTTTATTGATTAAAGTTCATTGCTTTGATAAAAAAATTGGATTTTATTTCATCTAAAAATACCGAAATTACTTTCTTGCCAACCCAATACATCACGATTTGCTTCTAAATTTCATACTATTGAAAAGAATACATTGATATTCATCGAAGTAAAAATTGCAATAACACGCGTGTTATTGAAGTAACTACTTTTTTTTCTGAGTGTACATATTCCGAAAATTTCGTCAAAATCGGTCAACGTTGCAATAAACCACAAACGTTTAAAGATGGTGAAAATTGCAGTTTTTCTCAGGATTTTCAGTCTATAACTGAAATAAATCTAAGAATTTTTCAATCTTTCAATGCCTGTAGGTTTTTTTTGGATCTACATACCGGTTTTGATGAAATTTTCAGAATATTAATTTACTAGCTGCAAAGAAAAATTTTCTAAATTTTTGCATGAACGTATAAACTGTATTTGTGTTTTGTCGTTAACCTTTTATACCGTCACCTAGTGTCCACGGTGTACAATGCTTTGTAAAATAGATCGGACGCTATACGTATTCGATTAAATTTCACAGCGGTATGGACAGCAACATAAATAGTGCGCGGCAACACCATAAATATTGCATTATGTGCCATAAATATAGCACCATAAATATTGCCGGTGGTTTTGTGATCATTCCGAAGATATCACGATATTTTTGTCCCAGTCTGCTGCGGACAGTTCTAGAAAAGTTTCGTTCGGTTCGGTGCTGCGGATAACTTGAGCAATAAAAATCCGAAAGTTCATGCCCTAGATTATTAGCGTATTTAATAAACTATAAATAAATTTGACAAATCAATAGCTACTTAGAGGTCATATATAGAAGAAATCGCTAATATGATTTTTAATGTTGCATATTTACGCAAGAATATTGCAATTTATCACAACGTATACAGGGTGTAGTCGAACGGATGGTACAACCGAGCAGGGGGTGATACTACAGGGTGTCCCAAAATTCGTGACAATCCCGGAAATGGGAGGTCCCTGAGACCATTTGAAGCGACATTTTCCTTTGCAAAAATGTTATCCGCGGCTTTGTTTAGAAGTTATTAACGAAAAACGCGGACCAATCAGAGCGCCAACTGTCGATTGGCCGACTATGCCAACTCGCGTCTAGGTCACGCTCTGATTGGTCCGTGTTTTTCGTTAATAACTCCTAAACAAAGCCGCGGATAACATTTTTGCAAAGGAAAATGTCGCTTCAAATGGTCTCAGGAACCTTCCATTTCCAGGATTTTCACGAATTTTGGGACACCCTTTGTATGTAAAAATAAGTCGAAGAAAGGGAATAACATTTTTTCGTTTGACGTATCGTTTCCGAGAAAATTTAAAGTTCCGCCAGGTTCGCGTGTTTTAGTATATGCAGAAAGTAGAATTGACTGATCATGGTCAGATGCGTCAGACGATTCCTATTCCAAACAAAAAAATGTTATTCCTTTTTTCGACTTATTTTTACATGTAGTATCATCCCGTGCTCGGTTGTACCATCACTCGTCCAGCCACACCCTGTATAACTCATGAGAGCATCTCAATTTTCTGGAATATTCTAATAGTACACGCTGGAGACTATACTAATTTGATGGAACATCCTAACACTGCATATCCACATGGGAGAGCTTCCATTTTGCGAGAGATCTCAATATTGCTGCACATTTTAGAATATTCCACATTGCAGCACTCATAACAGCATCCACTTCAAAATAATCTTTCACGACCACATTGTAGTCTCCAGAAATAATAATTTATTATTAACCAACCGCAAAAGTCCATTAGACTTAGACGTAGTCTTCCACGTTGTGTTTTGCAAATAAAATCAAGTTCCTTTAAAATATACGAGAATGTTCTGACGCTTGCTAAGCGGCAAGATTTACTTAAAAAATTATTTCAGAATTTTTTAATCTCTTTATCACTAAACCAACCATCAAAAGTGACTAACGTGTATAGTGTATAGTATTATAAAAATAACAAGATTACATTTATTTACATTTTGTGCGATTTTTACTATAATCTATATTGGAGTCAAGAAATATATTCTATAAATTCCCTCATGGAAACACCTTTAATATTTTAATAATTGTCTAATAAAAAATCTAAAATGGGTCATATGACCACTCGTGGTAGAGTTTTACTGTTAAAAATTTATCAAATCGAATTTTCTGTTACTTTCGTGTAGCCGACGCGCGACGTTGCAAAAATGTACGACAAAAAGAACCGGTTCGTGTACATCACTCGAAACGGTTGATCTAACAGACGCGACGATGATCGCAGCCGCATCCTATCCAGCCAGAAGGGGCTACGTACGGCGCGGCGCGGCGGAGTAACACATTCGTCCAGACTGACTTTATCAGCCGAGCCAGCTCATTTCCAAAGTAATTCCGTCCTCCGAGCCATAACTCGTGTCCCACGGCTGAATATGTATGTGTCCGTGCGTCAAGCAGAAACGGACAGGTTACTGAAGCCGAGCCGGCACTTTGTCACACTTGCATCCTCCGTATTCGGATAAGATACGGGTTCTCATATGAGCGGGCGCCGTGTTCTTGAACCCGTCCGCTCTTTTTGCACACGCTGCATCCTCCATCGCGGGAAACTTTTATCGTGGGAAACCGAAAAATTTCACGGCTCCCAGCCCGGAGAGGATAAGACATCCGCCGTCCTTCAGTTCGAAACATTCCGCTACGAGCTCCCAGTGAAATAGTTCCCCCACTTTTCGATATTTGCATGTCGCTCGTTGATGAACGAGTATTCATTATCATCGGATCGCGAATTTTTCAGCAGAATAACGATGGATTGCATCAACTGCGCGAAATGTGTCCATCTACATCTCTGCTGTAATCTAGGTGCACAGTAGTGCATCAGCCAAGTTCTCGCACTACCTTCTTTTACACGAAACACTTTGCCGCTTTTTAGAGGCTTATAACTCGGCACTGGAGATAGATGGAGAGATGTAATTTCGTACACTTGTTAAATGCTATCATGTCTCAATATTGACAAAACATTAATCTTCCAACATTAGTAGGTTCCGAGATATAGGACCTGAAAAATCGCTAAATTTGTCACTGACTGACTGACTGACAGATCATCAAAATCTTTTGGGTACTTCCCATTGACCTACAAGCTTGAAATTTGGTACATAGGTCCACCATAACAAACACTCAAAGGAATAATTATCAAAGTTTGACATTTTACACCTTGAAGGGGTTGTATTGAAAAAAAAACATTATGAAATAGGTACGTAGGATAGAACATAGCAGCATAACATACATAAGTATACGTTTTATTAGCTTCGAAGTCGCAACAAATACTGATGAAAAAAACAATCGCTCTAACGTAAACAAAAGAAACTGCACCGAGCATCGTCTATAGCGGCGGGAGGCAAACGGATCCGAGCGTCGCCGGAAGAGTGTTAATCTTCGATACATTGAATTTGGATTTTGTCTTGCAGATTAGATAAGGATTTTTTTTCTTCGATACTTACTTGATAATTGATGAAATTGCAACAAAAATTGATGAAATCCTAACAAAAACATCCTGTAAACAGGAGCCAAGTTACTATGGCCGTAAAAAGTTGTGAGATCAAACAAAATACGGCCAAGTTCGTTAGCTTAGAAATAGCTCTTGCAATACTGAAAAAAGCGTTTGTAAAAATTAGTTTAAAAGAAAGCTATTTAATTTTTAAAGAGTTACATGGAGGGCTAAATTATTGAAACTCGGTCGTTCGTTTTTAAACCAATGGCCATAAAAGGTGTTAGGTAGCGGCCAAGTTTGAATAATCTAGCCCTCCATGTAACTCTTTAAAAATTAAATAGCGTTCTTTTAACACATTACCGACCGGTGATTATTGATTAATATTGAAAAATCTATATGGCACATGGCTAAACACTTTTTAATCGAAACTTCAATAGCAATAGCAATTTTTATTGTGAACTAAGACGTCACTCTCAATAACGTCATCTAACAGTTTCATTTAAGATTACAATGTAACAGAAAATTTCTATGCTTTCTTTTGGTACAGTACAATTATTGGAAATCCTATTAATAGGCTTCCGGTAGGTAAAGTGTTAAACTAATTTTTACAAACGCTTTTTTTCAGTATGCAAGAGATATTTCTAAGCTAACGAACTTGGCCGTATTTTGTTTGATCTCACAACTTTTTACGTAGGAACTTGGCTCCTGTTTACAGGATGTTTTTGTTGGGATTGCTATTATCCTGAAAAAGAGTTTGTGAAATCAATTTGATGTAACACACGGGGTCGAAACGCGGAATAAATTAAATAATGGTATACAATTTCAGCTTGAAATAATGAAGTTCTTCAGCGATGTTTACGCAAGCATAGCTCACTATAACGATGTCGGAGCACGCAACGAGTCGATAAATCGCGAATAAAGCATTGCTTTTAACATATCTGAATGGGCGGATACTATATCACGGTTTATCAAACTTTAATCGTTTATTTGACTCATCGAATGGTCATTGTGAAATCGTTTATTAATTGACCGATCTTTTTGCTTTCAGGTATGTACCAGTTCATTCGAACGGCATCGGTTCGATGCGGAAGACGAGGATTTCCAGGAGTGACTATTCGGTGAAATTACGGTAATTGCAGCACTCTTCAATAAATCATCGTGTCGACGTTACGAACTGTACCGTAATAAAATTAATTCAAGCGATCCGCGAGTGCCAGCCGAGTGTTTAATATTTCATATCGAAAAATTAATTATTCATAACAACATTGTCGAACGTTCGTAGAAGTTGCTATTAATCGAGTAGACGTATGTACCGACACGCTATTGGCAATTTGTTGGGGCCGGGGTTACAAAGAACGGTCGTTAATATTATATCAATATCGTACTCGATTTAATCGAAGCACTGCCACCGCCCTCCGACCACCACACTGCACACGTTACACGCTATTGCGGATAATCATTGTTGTAACATTTGCAATATAATATGTTCTTTTGCGGCAGCCGGAATCAAATTGTTTCGAACAGAGCTAGAACCGGAAATTAAATGTTCTAGTGATCATTAGTCGATCACCAAATTATCCCTAATTACTGGTCCAATTTGTATTTAATAGTGTGTGATTCGAGGTGGTTATGGTTGACAATATTGCTCCGGTATTTCGGCCGCGAATATTATACGTTGCGTCGTCCATTTACAGCACATACCTGATGCACTGCAAAACTGTTCGATTTTTCTCTAGCACATACAGTGAGTAAGGAAAGTATTCGAACGCTGTTTAAAACAAAATAACTTTTTATAATTGTACCAAACGACCTGATTTTTTATCATCAATTAGAAGCATTGGATTACAAAATGATATGGAAAAAAGATTTCCAGAAATTATAATTTACAAGGCTACATGCAAAAATAAAAAAGGCATTTCTTAAAACTTTTTTATTTGGGCCCTTAATGAAAATTTAAACTAGAGGGCTATTGTTGCTCGCTCGCTTCGCTCGCTCTTGAGTAGGGTGGTTTTTGCTCGCTCGCTTCGCGAGCTCGCGGGTAGGACTGCTCTTGCGAGAGGGTTAGTGATACGTATGGCTACTAGGACCTACTGCTATTAATGTTTTTTATTTGGTGTGTGACTCTCCACGAGCCACACAAAGAACTTCCCGATTCAATAGTTTTCTACTTATCAAAATGTTTGCTATATGGCGTCGCATTAAACCAATATCGTATGCTCGTTCCTCGCTTGGTTCCTTGTTATAGCATACTAATGTTACAAAATAAATTGTCTTAATTAGTTTTTCGCGAACGATACAACTCATCATTATCCGGGTTTGCAGTATTGATCTTGGTTTTCTTCGATACTATTAATTTAAATTTTCTTAAAATATATAAACCACTCAATTTTGAAACTCTGCTCAGTGCTACATAAACATTTGTAAAGTTCGTATTTCTGATGTTTTAAAATCCATACATACTTTCTCGTATGTTTGTCCCTGACTTTTATGAATCGTAATCGCTTCAGCAGGAACCACTGGAAATTGACTACGTGTGATTTCTTATTTTTCTTCACTCGAAATATTTACTTGATTCGATATTTTGTTATTATTGGTGTTAAATTTTGATTTATATTTGCATTTTTCATATAATCACGATAACGAGTTCTTACTTTCACTCCTACTATGGCCAATTGAAAATCTAACCACAATATAGACGGAATTTTAGTATTTTCTTGAAAAGTAATAAATTTTAATATTCCGCATGCTCCATTAACCAATCCGTCTTCAACATCAATGTTATTAATTATCATATATTTTATATTAATTTTAAATTTAATCTCAGTTCACAATTCGTTTTGAACTGATTGTTTATTTAATTGGAAAAAAAGTATTTTTAATTAAAAAAAACAAGAAAAATTTTTTTTTTTAATTTTATAAAAAATTTTTTTTTTAATTTTATAAAAAAAAATTTTTTTTGTAAATATGTCTAAATGTATATATGTAGTTACGTTTACTTCTTCGGTGGATACGCCTTTCGTATAAATTGCAATGTTTAATCAACTCCTTCCAAAAAAAACTAAAAAACTACTTGACCAAAATGGACCAAAATCTAATTAGCTCTAAGCTACAGCGGGGCACATCGATTGCACCATTCATCATTCTGATCGCGTTGTTACTCTTTCAGAAAACGTTAACGAAAAATTTGATTACATAGAAACGGCCATACGCACACACACACACACACACACACATACGAACATTTTGATAAAAATAGTCTAAAATGACTCCAATGACCATGAAACGTGAAGATCTGCTAAAAATTCGATTTTCGATTTTCGGGGTAATTACAATAACTTCCCTATAAAATCGGGAAGTTAAATATATATCTTTTGTAGATCTATGTTAGTTATACACATGCTGAAAATTTCATCGAAATCGATTGACATACATACGAGCTACAAGCGGTTAAAAATGTACAAAACATACATTTTAAATTTTCATTAAGAGCCCAAATAAAAATTTTTGGAAAATATCTTTTTTATTTTTCTATCTAACCTTGTAAATTATAATTAGACTGCGGATTTGATGTATTTATAACAAAAATGGGTAAGTCCAATTTGAAAAAGATTAGAGACGAAGAGAATTTAGAAACACCAAAGTATTATTTTCAAGCCACTACTGTTATTAAAGAAAAAAAGAACTTTTTCCTTGGCCTGTGTTTTTTATAATTGATGTAGAAAATTTTTATTTTGCATAAAGATCCGCAGTCTAATTATAATTTTTGGAAAATCTTTTTTGCATATCCTTTCATAAACTAATGCTTCTAATTGATTATAAAAAATGAGGCCGTTTGGTGCAATTATCAAAAAGTTATTCTGTTTTAAGGGGCGTTCGAATACTTTCGTTACCCACTGTATATTTCTCTTTCATTCAATTTGCATCAAAAGAAATTAATGATCGTGTAGTGCAAAAATAAAACTGCAGAATTAATTTTTCCTTCCATTTTCCGATTATTGAATCGAAATATGATATGATATACATATAGATATGTATATATGATACGTATTAATTTTCCGCGCGAAAATGATTGTTTCGTAGATGAATTTCATGAAACCGAAGGTAATTACAATTACATTTCGCGTGGCAGTAATTGTTGCGAATGGAAAACGAAATGACTGATATTTTTGTTTCATGTTTTATTGAACTTCGAATGTTCACTTTCCGAAAATAAACGGACCACAAATGCACGAGCATTTGCACTGCAGAAGGTAAAAACAGGAAATCTTTTCTGTGGGGAAATTTGTTCAAGGAAGCGGTTAGTAGAAATACTAATGGGATTAGGATTACGGAATTTTTTCCGTCATAATCGGTCGAAACAGATTGTCAATATCGTCGTCCCGCAGGTGGATGGTTTTATCGATCGCCAACAATAAATACCGGTCGGTGGGTATTGCCAGCTCGCACGTTCGCCGTTAATTTACGACGGCATGGTATTAGGTCATTATTGAATTCTGTCGGAGCTAGTGGAAGAGCAAAACGTCGCCAGCGGAGAAGCCGACCTCTCTTGTCGCCAAAATTACGAGGTCACTGGTCAGATTGAACACGCGTGCTTCTATCTGATCCTCCAATCTCTGCCTGGAACCACATCCTCAACGTCAGCTCTCACCTTAACTATTAATTGGTTCCACTCCGTAAGCTCCTCGTCGAGTTTTCTCGAGTCTTCTTAGTCCTCCCACGTTGGCTAATACCGTAGCTTTTACCGTCGTACCTATTTCCTCATAAAATATACAACACAGATTTAGCCCTCATCCGTTCCTCTTTCTTATAATCTAATTTTTTGATGTTGCATTAATGCAAAATATTAATGCGATGAAAAGAGAGACTATTGATTTTTTAAATGTCTTCTTTGAAAATGAATTATAGTGTTCATAATTAATCTAAGCACTTGTGTGGGATGTACCACCATTATATTAGACAGCGGATGGCTTGTAAAAATTTTCAAAAAATGCTGGAATATTAAATTCAACCTATTTAGTACGATTTTTATTTATTTTGGATCTACAAATGCCATTACCAATGAAAATAGAATTTTATTTGGTACCACTTTCCTAAAATTGAAAATTGCATAAACATCCGCGGTTTAACCATTATTATTTGTTTCAAAACAACCTCGTAATTGGACACTCACACTCAGAATATTAAACTGCAAGTCAGGTTTAATTTCATACTAATCTACCAGGAATTTCCGGGGAGACGCAGCGCCAAGTATAAGAAATGAACGACGATGTTCGCCTTTCTCGAGGAAACCGGCACAGGAGTTAGGAAAGAGAGAACGAACGAGAAAACCGAATACCCGATAGCTCGGTCTTGATCCTAGTGGTTGGTGTAGCAGCTGCGCCCTCTAAGCTACTCAATTTGGAAAAATAAAATGTTAGGGGAGTCGTTGCTGGAACGGCTTAATTCGTCGAATACAACGAACACATCGCGAAGATAGTGTGTGGACTATTGATGGCATCAAATCCATCAGAGAATCTATCTAAATCTAATAGTGTAGCCTCCAATCCTCTACGAATGAAAAAAACCGGAAGATTCTAGACTTGGAAATTAATTTTATAGGGAGACGACGGATTTTATGCATTCATGACGAAAATGTGTTGGCGAAATCCAAAATTGAAAAATATATTTTCATTTAATTTATACTTCTGACAACTGAAATGGGACATTTTCAATTTATATTAATTTCGCAGTCTACTTATAGGTAGGGATGGGATCAAGTTCAATATGTACTCACGAATCCGAGTCAAGTTCAATAACCAAGTTTCATTTCATGGGTTTTGCTTAATACTTAAAAGCAATAAAAGTTTCAATGATTATACTTGAAAAGTATTCATTGTATACAAGTAGTTATCGAACCTCGGAATGAGTACTTACAAGTTTCGAAAAGATACTTATGATTAAACTACAATTAATGTTATCGGCGCACTGGTTCGATCAATTGGAAAATAAGCAAATTTGCAAAAATATCGCATGAAATTTAATTCAACGTTTCGGTCTCAATTTAGACCATTTTCAAGAATAGAAAATTTCAGTATTGCGTCTGTAAGAATTAATCAAAGACATTTTTAAATGGTTAGGCAAACGTGTTTTCACACAAGCAGAAAGTAAAAAAGGGGATTTGAACTCAAAAAGTGTGTACAAACTCACATGCTGATAAAAAAAATATTAATTTAAATTTAATTTAAATTAATTAATTAATTATTAATAAATTAACCATGCCTAACCATATAATAATGTCTTTGATTAATTCTTACATACGCAATACTGAAATTTTCTATTCTTGAAAGTGGTCTAAATTGAGACCGAAACGTTGAATTAAATTTCATGTAATATTTTTGAAAATTTGCTTATTTTCCAATTGATCGAACCAGTGCGCAGATAACATTAATTGTAGTTTAAACAATTGTCGATCGAGATTCAGAGAACTTATGATTACTTCGATGTTGAAAGTAATCGAAACTTTCACAAGTAGTACTCGAATCTTGGAAATCAAAACTGCATAGTACGCATTTTAAGCACTTTCTTTATTAAATTCGTAACTATTTAAGAATAATATTTTATTTGCAATACTTGGTTTTATCCTATTTCTTTTTTTATCCATGATATTTCCTGCTTTTGAAAGAACTCTTTCTGAAGGTACAGAAGTAGCCATTATACAAAGATAGTCACGTGCAATTTTTGATAAAATGGGGTACTCCATTAAATTTTTACGCCAAAATAATAATGGGTCTTCTTTGGGTTCTAAATATTGTGATTTTAGATAATTTTCCACTTCTAACAAAGCAGACGAGGAGATAGGTATCATATTATTTGTAATTGCTATTTCATTCCCAAAGGATGACCAAATTGATAATTCGCTTTTGTGCCGATTTTCGGACATCTGCGTCTGTGAACAATCACATGTTGTAGATGAATTATCATTATTAATATAATTAGTTTTGAATCGTGGATCCAATAATGCAGTTAACATATACAAATGATTGTTCTCGACATCGCCTAGATAATGTTCGATATAATATATCAGTTTTTGTCGCAAAGTACATTCCAAACTACAATCATCGGTAGAAGTATGTAAAACTATGAGACCCCGTTTTCTCTCTCATCTCCACAGCCTGTTTACAAAAAAGAATTAAACAGACGCCGCACAGTGGAACTTTTCGTCCAAATCGGAGACAAAATCAAAGAACTTTCGATAGAAATGAGATAGAGCGATGAAATTTTTTAAAAATTAAAGCTGAAACTTGTTAGAATATGGGAAAAATAGGAAGACTATGATACGAACGTTTTATAACCTTGAGAAAATTCTTTAAACAATTCGTTCACAAAAATCGATTTCTTGTCAAATCCTGAGGTCGTAGACAAATTTTGAGACCAAATTTAAAATCAGCGTGAAAAAATCTACAGGAAATGATGTGCAGCATGTTAAAAAAAAATTTTTTCCACCCATGTTATTGAAAAAACCGCAATTTTCTTGAAATTGTGAGAGTTTAACGAATTTTCTCAAGTTTATAAAACGTTCGTACCATAATGTCCCTATTTTTCCCATATTCTGCCAAGTTTCAGCTATAATTTAAAAAAAATTTCATCGCTCTACCTCATTTCTATCGAAAGTCCTTTGATTTTGTCTCCGATTTGGACGAAAGGTTCCACTGTGCGCCGCGACGGAGCAGCTTTACGTTGCCACGGAGCGTGTAAGAATACGGAAATTCCTAACGATATTCATAAAAATTTCGAAAGTTCGAAACTGTTCGACCAAGATTCGAATATACTTGCAGGTATTATTTACGTTTACCACAGTATTTGTAAAGGGTTCGAAATTGTCAGGCAAAGGTTCGAGTATACTTTGGAGTACTATTCTTTTTTTTGAAGTACTTATAGAGAATTGGAATTGCATCAATCAAGGTTCGAACTTGTTTGCGAGGTACTTGATCCCATCCCTACTTATAGGTACCCGTAATATTTTAAAATTGTGTCGCTTGGACATAGAGCCATTTAGACTTTCGTGGCCGACTGTGCAGGCTCGGCTCCCCTAACGAGATTATAGAGAGCAGCGGATCCGATTGTGCGATCGTTTCATTGGCTGGTGACTTAACTCCATCCCTTTGGCGCGGGAGGGGGGATAATGGGGTGGACGGGAAAGCCGCACGATTTTAAGGGCACCGTCGGTTCGTCCTCGCGAGGGTGGAAAACATTGAACTTACAATTAGCCCGGACGCTAATGACGAAGTATAGCAACCGAAAAAACGCGGGCGGTAGAGGAAAAAAATACAGCGGAACTGGAACGAGCAGTAAAAACAGGGATATGCAGAAGGGTGGAGAAGAGAAGGAGGAGAGGAAGGAAAAGAAAAGCCGGGATGACGATTCGGCCACTCGAATCTTAGTCGAGCCGAGAAGACATTTCTCGTGGAAAACAAAATACGAAGGAGACTCGCGAGAGAAAAAAGAAAAGCCACCAGCGGCGGCGGCGGCGGAGGAACGGAGCGGGACGAGTGGAAACGTCGGTGCCTCGATGGAATTTACTGCTCGCGTCGGAAGTATTCTAAGAGGGTTGCTTCCACGCTGCTGGATAACAGAAAGTGGAAGCCAGCGCCTAGATGGTTTATTTGAATGCCTACTTCAGCGCTGCTGTGGCGGCACGACCTTTTACGCCGCCCACCCTCGCGTGTGTTCACGGAATCGTCTCGCGTCCTTCTCCCCTCCTCTGCATACATATTACCCCTGAAATTGGTTCATGGTCTTCGACCTCCTGGCCCGGTGTCGAGCAAATCCCCGTTATCCCATTGTATCGCGATTCCCGATCCGCTAATGATCGGCGACACGTACGGATCATTCATCATGTTTTAGATCGATTCGCAAACTCCCAGACAAAGCGGACATTAATTACCTCTGAATGGACACCGGAAATCACCGAACCTACAGCTTTTACTTGCGTGAGAAATTATTTAAGTTTTTTGTCCAGTTTTTTCTACAGAAATTGCGTTAAATTGCGACAAACGTGATCCACCAGGGTTTAAACATGTATTTCCTCTTGTAATAATTTGAATAACTCGAAAATAATATAGCAGGTACGAGTAACGTAGCAACCAGTCATTTACAGTGGGTGTACAAAGTGTTCGTACACTTTTTAAAAACTAATAACATTTTTATAGTTGTACCAAACAACTTGATTTTTTACAATCAATTAGAAGCATTGGTTTACGAAATGATATACAAAAAAGATTTTCCAAAAATTACAATTTACAAGGTTAAATGCAAAAATAAAAAAGGCATTTTTTTAAACTTTTTTATTTGGGTCCTTAATGAAAATTTAAAATGTATGTTTTGTAGATCTATGTTAGTCATACACATGTTGAAAATTTAATTGAAATCGATTAACATACACACGAGGTATAAGCGGTTAAAAATGGTGGAAATCGTAGTTTTCCACGACTTTTGATCAGTTTCTGCTTAAAATCCTCAGAATCATACATCTTTCGACGCCTGTTGTTTTTTCCTGCGTCAATCGATTTCGATGAAATATCCAACATGTGTATAAAGAACATGGATCTAGAAAACATATGTTTTAAATTTTCATTAAGGGCCCAAATAAAAAGGTTTTAAAAAATGCCTTTTTTATTTTTACCTGCAACCTTGTAAATTGTAATTTTTGGAAAATCTTTTTTGCATATCAGTTTGTAAACTAATGCTTCTAATTGATTATAAAAAATCAGGTCGTCTGGTACAATTATAAAAAAGTTATTAGTTTTTAAAAGGTGTACGAATACTTTGTACACCCACTGTATACAAAATCCGTGGAATTCAAGCATTGCACATCACGGACGAACTTTTTAGAACTTCCTGCGCCAGATTTCGATCTCTTTCATAATTGTTTGAAATCGCTAGATATTGTATTTGCATGTTTTAAAATATCACTGGAACGCCCAACGCCGTCGTTGAACGTACACCATCGCGATACGTAATTGAAATATCGAAACGCAATTTTGAATGAGTTGAAAGACAGGCATTGTTCGCCGGAAAAATGCATAGTCACTGGCAATTGTTCGGTAACGTCGATTCGATCCCGTGAATTATCAGTCCCATGGATTTCAGTGGATCGTTTCGGTGTCGGCGCGATCGCGTGTTAATTGGCGCGCCGATTTCAATAGTTTCTTGTTAATTAGTTCGATTTGTCCATGTCGAAAATCCCGACGCGCCGGCCCGAACACACTTTTTCATCTACGTTTCCATGAAATATTCATCGAGCTTCCCTCTGATTTATTTACGATTGGCGCCGAATAATGCAATCTCGTCGATTTTTTTTAACCACCCCGCTCCCCTCGCCATACCCTTTTTGTTCCAATTTACAATAGTAATCGCGCACAATTAAATTTGTGCACTGCGAAGAACTTCAAATCGTTCACTCATCGTTATACCATTCGTGATTCTGTAAAAATGTTTAACGGAGATTATATTCTTGCTTTCGAAATGTGAAAGAATTTTTTATTCCAACGAAAAAAATGAAAAAGTGGCTTTATGGATAAGCATATCGATGGAAAATAAGATAATTAAAACCCACGACGTCTCTGAGGTGACGTCGCAGAAACAAATTTTGATTTTATTCTAGTACCTTGTAATTGACGTAGGGTAAGGTTGCTCAAGTCGTACTATGTACTTGAATTTTGAACGAATTACGGCGACAACAGCACGTACAACGGCAATCAAATGTACATTTGAGTCAACCATGTTGCTTTACGTATTATTGTCTGCCATAAATCAGCCTCATTATAAATCCTGTCGTCAAGTAAGTTTATTTCAATTTTCTTATAATTTTCTGCAGATGTTTGGTAGTTAATCTTGCAAGTAAATTATTGATGAAATTATGTTCCTTACTAAATATAAATTCAGTAGAGCGTTACGTATTATTGTCTGCTATGAACCAGTTTCATTATAAATCCTGTTGTCAAGTAAGTTTATTTCAATTTTCTTATAGCTTTCTGCATATGTTTGGTAGTTAATCTTACAAGTAAATTATTGATGAAATTATGTTCCTTACTAAATATAAATTCAGTAGAGCGTTACGTATTATTGTCTGCTATGAACCAGTTTCATTATAAATCCTGTTGTCAAGTAAGTTTATTTCAATTTTCTTATAGCTTTCTGCATATGTTTGGTAGTTAATCTTGCAAGTAAATTATTGATGAAATTATGTTCCTTACAAAATATAAATTCAGTAGAGCTTTACGTATTATTGTCTGCCATAAACCAGCCTCATTATAAATCCTGTCGTCAAGTAAGTTTATTTCAATTTTCTTATAATTTTCTGCATATGTTTGGTAGTTAATCTTGCAAGTAAATTATTGATGAAATTATGTTCCTTACTAAATATAAATTCAGTAGAGCTTTACGTATTATTGTCTGCCATAAACCAGCCTCATTACAAATCCTGTCGTCAAGTAAGTTTATTTCAATTTTCTTATAATTTTCTGCAGATGTTTGGTAGTTAATCTTGCAAGTAAATTATTGATGAAATTATGTTCCTTACAAAATATAAATTCAGTAGAGCTTTACGTATTATTGTCTGCCAAAAACCAGCCTCATTATAAATCCTGTCGTCAAGTAAGTTTATTTCAATTTTCTTATATTTTTCTGCATATGTTTGGTAGTTAATCTTGCAAGTAAATTATTGATGAAATTATGTTCCTTACTAAATATAAATTCAGTAGAGCTTTACGTACTATTGTCTGCCATAAACCAGCCTCATTATAAATCTTGTCATCAAGTAAGTTTATTTCAATTTTCTTATAATTTTCTGCAGTTGTTTGGTAGTTAATCTTGCAAGTAAATTATTGATGAAATTATGTTCCTTACTAAATATAAATTCAGTAGAGCGTTACGTATTATTGTCTGCTATGAACCAGTTTCATTATAAATCCTGTTGTCAAGTAAGTTTATTTCAATTTTCTTATAGCTCTCTACATATGTTTGGTAGTTAATCTTGCAAGTAAATTATTGATGAAATTATGTGCCTTATTAAATATAAATTCAGTAGAATTTACATAATCGTTTGGTCGAAACGAAATCGTATTACTTTTATTCAGTTATATGTTTACTTTTTAAATTTGACTTGTGCCGCGTCTTAAGTCGTATCCATATGAGATTCCTAAGTCGTACTGTTCCGTCGTAGGAACATTATTCATAGCGAGGCCATATACCTGCGCGAGTAAATAATTGTAAGAAAAGACAATCTTCGCGTCCCTTCGCCGTAATTCGTGTCCCGTTGCAGGGAAAGGTTTTGTCGGGAAAACAGGCCGTTATAAACAGATTTCCAACGAACTTTCTCTTTATGATCCGCCCGCGACAACGGACTTTCGCGGAGCCCAGAGCCGACTCACTCAGTCGTGTTGAAGACAAAGGAGTTTTTTTGAAGGTAGAAACACGTGGTCGTTATATACCATGCCAGATGGAATCCCAACAGGACATTTCGCAGTAGGTCTCTTCTTAAGGCTAAACCCTCTCTAAATTCGAAACCGTTTTTTATGGCCTCCCGTCAACCAGCCGGAAAACGGTCCAAGAGTACACCCTCGCTGTTTAAGTACGGTCCCCGGTCAACAACGACCTTCAGTCTAAGAGTCAGGTATCGGCCACTTCGCGCGCAGCCCAACTCGCCCCTGCATCCGACTCGAGAGTCTTTGACAATCGAAAGTGTCCTGATTGGTAATGCCGACCCAGCGAAACCAATCAGGAGGCTTTCTGACTCTTATGCTTTCGTCAAGACGAGTGGCCAATGCGGATTGTCAACATCGATCCGCTTGGACCAATGACACATTCCTCTTGATTCCAAGGGCCGCCTCCTCTCTTACAAGAGACACCCAATTCCTTTGGCAGAAATTAGCACTCGTTCAGTTCGTTACAAACCTTTACGGTCGATCGTTCGAACAGTGTTCTTTTCCGTGCCGACTTCTTGTATACTCCACATACAAGCGAAGTCCACATCGACTTCTCGCGCTGCAAACTGAGACGAGTGACCTAGGTCTACTTCTCGAGTTCAGCCGAGACGAGTCCAGTACGGATCACATCAACGATCCGCGCGCGTCTAAGGCAAGACCTGTTGGGCTGCCTTACTGACGAGTCCTCCAACAGGTCTGGGACGAAACGTGAATTCTCCCATCCGTCCATTCCTCGAATTACGTGCCCAATATTAATTTGGCGGGTAACGATCTCCAACACAAAAATCGCGGAGAAAACACGTACCACCTCGTCAGTCGAAATAACGTCAACGCAGAATAAAGAAAACATAAAAAATGCGGCAAATAAAAGAAACGCAGTAATTAATAAAAAGGAATTGTCATTAAAAATTAAAAAGAGGAGAAGCGATTGGTTTTGTTTTATTTGAGGAGAAGATCGGGAGGAAAACATGATGCAATGCTTGAAATGCAAATCATGGGTGCACGATGTATGCGCTGGAGTTGACAAAAGAACAAAACAATTTGTATGTGATGTTTGTACTAACTAAATACGTATGTGTCATGTATACAGATTAATGAAAAATACGTTTTAATTATTATTGTTGCTTAATTGAATTTGTAGGTACGCCTTAGAAAACCGATTCCTTTAATCGTACCGATGAAAGTTTTTAAAGATTTAGTTTATTTTACGTGAAAGCATATAGATTTTTTAATTTCGTTATAATAAATAACAACAATATTAACACAAGTTTTGAATAACACATTTAGTTTCTATTTATTTGTTAAATCCTAAGTTTTACACGGTTTTTTTTTCTTAAGGAGTACAACTTGAGCAACCTTGCCGTATGTATGAAGAAAGTCACGCGGAAAACTGTTAAAAATTGATACAGTCAAAGTGTTGCCAGACACAAATTGTATCTAGAGAAGATTCGTTTAAAGTTAACGTATTGCGCCGTAACTTCGTTAGCACCGAAAATTTCTTCATAAAATTTTTATACGTTATTCCTGAGAGTGTGCCACTCTAGCCTTTATTCATTGTTCCTCCCCTAGTACTGCGAAAAATTCGTCGAGTCACTTTAAGCAGCCGGCCGTCTTATCACGAATTCTGGAGCAGACTTGGTGACTGCGCCGTTCAGCCTTGCTACAGGGAGGATAAAATCGAACGGAGTCGGTGTAACGAGGATCTCAGGGGTCGCAAAACGGGAGTGATCTAGACAAACGACCGTGCGGTCAAGGAGTGACAGCTTCGAGCTATCCGCCATGACAGAGAACTTGTTCGTCCACGCGTTCCTGGGGGACTTCTACTGCTGCCAGCGGCGTGATGGACCTTGCACGTTATTATCCTTGCGTCCCGGACATGCCCTTTGAGCGATGGGAATTTCCCTCTGACCGATCGATTCATCGTTCCCCGGGAATTGATAGCCGGAGAATTGTTTTACATCTTATCCGGGCCCTTGTATCCCCTCGGTCGAGCTCATCGAAACTTAAACGCCGCTCTGGATGAAATTTCACCCCGCGTGAATTTTCCTCGATTATTGTTGAGTAAACCCTCTTTAGAACTTTAATTTGCTCCCGTCTTGATCATGGCTTCATCGTTTAGGATTTGTTGCAATTACTTGTCCTCCGTTTTATCTTTTTTATCCCTCGTTCAGCTGACTCGACTGCACACCCTTATCTTCAGTAATGGTACCTACTTATTATGGTATTATCCACCCTTAATATTCATCGATTTAGTTCACTCGCGTAACAACTTAGTTGCAAATGAACAAAAATACACGAAAACAAAGTAACTTTTTGATTTGGCCAAAGATCTTAGATTGAAATCGAGAAAAATGCTTATAAAGTTACGAGTTCTCACCGACATATTTTTCCCGCAAGAAAGGCGATATCTTGTCAACGAAAATTCATTATTTTCGTATTGCACACTGTTTTCCATTCATTCGTAACTTCTCGCAATTCATTCAACTGCTGCATTCCAATTAAAATGGAGTCCGTAATAATTGTCTCGCCAATGCCAGCAGTATAATCTTCTCGAACAACGAAATGAAATTGAATTACGTGGCTGCAATTAACAAAGTTTATTTTCTTAAAATCCGATTGACGGAATCGATAATTACTGACGTAGATTTTCATTGCCTTTTATAAACTTCCTCGGAGTTGCAATTAAAGTTGCCTAGCCGGCGAACACTTAAGCTTTCATTACGATAATTACTAATTTCGGCTAAATCTTTTCTAAGAACCGCGATTTCGAATCTTCCGCGAATGCAATTAAAAAATGGGTTAAAACTAGTATAAATGGACCTGTCAGAATTCAGAAAAATGATACTTCGCGTTAGCATATTATATACATGTAGAACGAAATAAATTACGCAGGGAAATACTTTAATTTGAGTCTAAATGGCCGCACAAGTCGTAATAAGTTATGAATAATTCACTGGTGGATAATGCCCGCGTCAGATGTCTCTCCCTTCAAAAATCCATTTGTCCCCGTGGCCCAGGAGGATTAAACAAATTCGGCCGGCCCCGAGCGCCGGGATTTAGGGCTGCCTAACGTTTATCGCGCGAAGAAAAGGCCGATGAATTTTTCCCGCTTTTCCAGAAGACTGACGAACCGTATCGGGCGGTACGTATGCAAATTCGGTACGGCGACGAGCGACGACAAAGGAAAAAAGAGAAAAAGGAAGAGACAGCCGAGGGATGCTGCTCGGGAGAGGGGGTGGGGGTCGATGGTATTTATATTCATGTGACTGCTCGCGACGGTGTCCCAGAAAAAAAGGGGGAGGTTCGTTACAGCATTACCTCGTTCCGATCAATTTCCAAAGTCAATTGAAGCGGAGATCACCCCTGGGGAAGCGAAATTTAAAGGGGACCGCCCCGCGTTGTCGCGTTCCGATACATTCGATTAAAGATCACCGACCCCGATAGGCTCGTTCGTTTTCATTTCCTCGCCACCCTCCCGTTTCGCCATTCGTTCGAAATACTTGGCTCAGATGGCGAAGTTTTCCCACCGTGAAGTTAGTCCCCGCGAAATTTCGCGGAGTTAATTTCCTCGAAAGTTTGTTGACCAACCAAAACCTCGGGCGAGATAATCTTTAGTTACACGTAAATGTGGCTTGCCTAGAAAATGACTTCGCAGAGTACGAATAAACATGAACACTCGTTTTGAACAACGCTTGTGAATTTCACAATAAATTTTTCGAAACGAGCTAATTTGAAAAACAATAACTACATCGATAATAAAAACTGACTTCCCGAAATCACTCCCTGATAAAGATTCCACATGGAAAACCAATAAAACGTTGAGATAAAATGATCCAAAGGAGGGGGCAGTACCGAAAATCCCGGTGCAAACGTCTCCAACAAGCCGCGAGACGTTCCGTCGTCAGAGTTCCGAGATCAAACACGATTAACCATCTAGGACGGCGATTTTTCGTTCCGGCAAGGAAACTTTGTTCTCGAGGGTGGGGCGAGGAGAGGAGACGCAGTAACATAAAGAGAACAGAGAGGAGCGCGCGACGCTACGGGAAAAATATCCGAGGAGCCGGGCGAATTTATCGCGAGTAGTCGTGGGTCGCAGGAAAGAACAAAGAATTTAGCAAACTTTTGTGGTCATCGATAAAGGTCGATAAGTCGACCGAATGAAATTAGACGGTGCTGAAGACCGAGCCGGAAAGGCGGAGTGAGGAGGACGCGCGGGAGGGTGGCGGAAAGCCAGTCGTCGTTGGAAAAAGTCGTAAGTAGAGAGATGGTGTCAGGGCTCGACGAGAGGCTCAAAGGGAATCGTCGACGATGGGAGCACGGGATTACGGGGTAGGCGTGGTCGTTTTCAAGCGTTCTTCATCTTCCGCGGCGAGACTTCGATCTTTCCTGAAACACCCGTTCCCCGTTGGAAAACGGAACGAATTGCGTTCCGCATCGTACTTAAGGCTTGCTCCTTTACGAAGTCTGAAGTCCTCCATCTTTGCGTTTCCTTTCGTCGGCGAACGGAATCATATTTAAATTGCAATATCCTCTACCCCACCGGCTGCCGCCCCGTTCCCGCTACCGCCGGCTACTATTTATCTTCTTTTAATTACGTTCAATTACGAATCGGAACGAATTGCTCGATTGCTTCGGTCTACCAAAGTATCGCATCAAAAGAGCCGGCTGAATCGAAACTACCGCCGCCGCTGCTCCTCTCTGTACACGTCGACCAGGTCTCAATAAATAAATTACCTGCCAACGACGTTATTGGACGCCGCTATTAATTGGACTGCTAGTTATTCCACCGCGAATTTCTCACCCGGAATTCGCGGACCGCGCCGTTTTGCGTTGCGAAATGCTGATCCGATTTACCTAAGCGACTGTGGTCGCGCTAGATCGCGCACTCTTCCACTGTTGCCGCAAGGTCTGCACGATTTTCTCGATACAGGTTTTTACAACGTAACCAGCTAATTGTTTATCGAAATACATATCATACGCAGGGGTACATCCACTCATTTTTGTCGTAAAAAATTCACGAAAGTGAGTGATTGAAAACATTAAATGAGTTTCGAAATGCTGTTATGTTATTGGCAATCTATGAAGTTATTATGTAAGGGAATGATTTTCCACGTAACACGAATTTGTTGCGATTGGCGTACAACATATTTATTTTAAATATTCGTTGCAATATGAATGCAGGCAACGAGTCCTCCACGTTGCAATGAATAAATTAATTTTTGAGCAGTCGCCATAATTCCGCAAAACGAGGCAGTGACTCGATTACGCAGATGCAATAATCAGACAATTGTTCCAATCCGTTATTACATTCTGTCAATAATGCGTATCATAAAATAATATGAGTTAAATTTTTATCGAAACATTGAGGGAAACAGGAATCAATTCACATTTTATTCTGTTCATTGCAGAAGCTTTAGAAGCAGTAAATTAACCGTAAACACACAATAAATATAAATTTTCTTTTTCTACTAGACTGCGTATACAGTTCCTGTATATCTTGCGACGACCGTGGACAATTTTTATTGCAACTCCACAGTATAAGGTGAATTGCCCTATGCCTGGACTGCATGTTTTTCTATTTTAAATTTTATCACTTTAAATAAACAAAAACAATTTCTTAAGAGTTTTAACATACAGTTCAGAGTTTGTAAAGTAATTTAAAATAAAAAAATCATTGTTTAAATTAATATCTTAATTGTATTAACAAGAATAATTCAAACCTATAGTTGGACATATTAAATTCAATCTAAGCTAGTACCTGGACAGAAGTAAAGCCTATATCGGGACAAATTCAATTTACGAGTTGATCGAGCGAACATAACCTAAAATGTTGGTTGGTGGCGCTGTTGAGCATGACGAATAGAAGATCCTTTGCGTAATATGTAGTAGTCTTATCATAGATTATAGTATTGTATTATTTAACCAAATATATATTTATTTTCATTTACTGTTTTAATAAAACTTGTCATAATACAACTTTTAAGGTTAGGTAGTAATACTGATAGATTTAAGATGTAAACATAAAGTATTATTAACGTCACAATCGGAATACATTTTCTACATACGTTATTCAAGCTAATAGAAGACTAATTATACGTACATGTAGTTAAATAATTTGCAAACAATGCGTTGATTTTATTCACAAACACGTGTCCGGCTTCAGGCGTAAGCACATTGCGTATAAGCTTAGAGTGGGACAGCTACTGTCATCGCGTCCCAGTATAGAGTACTTATATTTGAAAACAATCCTAATCTTGGACATCTAATATTTGGATTAATAATTATTATTTACGTTAAATTTGATTGCCAATTCATTTTAAAATATCAATATTATTATGCGTGATAATTATTTTTTGTCTGAGGGCTTAAATTATATCTTTTTTTTTCTAACAAAAGTTCGAACTATAAATGCACATGATTCGCATGTAAATAGACTATTTTGTATACTGTTTTCAGATGAACTTTGAATTCATTTTTAAATTTCAATTGATGTCTTAATGAAATAATATTCACACCTACTTGTAGCTAAGGCCTCGGAATATATAATATAATTATTTAATCTCTTAATTACTGATTTTACTATGAAAATTCAATTGTCCAGATTTAGGTATCACTTTTGGACTGTCCAGACTTAGGGCACTTCACATTAGTCATTAATCCCGTGGAAGCGTTTCGATGACGTTTATTTTCCTGCGGCGACGATGTTCTCGGGACATTCGGAAAGGCGTGCGACGATCGTGATAATTATTGTTATGTATTTCAAATAATCACGGGCGGCGAAGTAGAATTATTCGAGCCCGTGGGTCAGACGGAAACGCCAGGGACAATTATGCGTTTAACGAGACGCTCTTCCGTCGGAACAAAGGTATTTCTTATTGGGGACCTTTCATCCGCGTGCCGAGTGTCGTATTCTTCTTTTGTCGTGAATTTTCGCTGCAGGAAGAGAGAATGCGCGACATTGACGTTCCGTCGTGCCTCTTCTCCAGCAACGACAGAAGTCGCCAAGGGAAAAGGTTGTCGAGGATGTACCCCCGGTTTCTTGCGAGGAAGCCCTCCGCGCGACGGGCGTTCCTTATCGATCGCGAGTGTTCAGTTCGTTTCGCCGAATGCAAATGCGAGAGACCGTAAGTAATTCGTCGAATAAAAACGTCCGCGTTCCCCGTTCCTCCCGTTCCCCGTCCCTCGAGCATTGCGCATCTGTTGCAACTACTTATTTCGTGTCGTTACTACGAATCAGGTTGAAATGCACCGGAGCCAACGTCTTTCGATCCCCTTTTTTCCACCTCGTGCCTTCCTGCCGCGCTACTTTATGGCCGCGTCAACGCGGTTATTAGCAATCCGCCGGGAGTTTATGCAAATTCGCATTTTCCTAATTAAGTCTACGGCAATTGAGATTAAGCGTAACTCGAGACCCTCGCGAGTCGGTCGAGCAAATGAAACGGAACATTAGAATGCGTGAAATAGTGGCAACATTTGTATTAACCCATCTACACTCACCGAAATTTCTATAAAGGTGGTTTGAGCACGTGCGAAATCAATACGGGCCTGTTTATGTGCTTCTTTAAGGCCTGGTTTACGTTGCATTTTCGTCCAGAAGAAGTTAAAAGTCGTTGCACACGTCTTGTTGTTACTGGGAGCTCCAATTCGGCTGGAAATTGTGCTGCATTTTTCCTTCCGGCTGAACTTTAGAACCCCCCTCCCTTCCTTTCGACATGTGACATACGTCATTCTATTCGCTTTGACATGCTGAACACAAACTGTATGTGTCATTTTTGGCTGCAATGAATAGTTTTCGAGATATTCGCAAAAAGCTATCGCTAATACTGTATTGAATTTTTCGTATTCCTGCACGCTCTGCGGCAACGTAAGCCTGTCCCGGCGCGGCGCTTGTTTACATTTAGCTTCTAAACACGCTGCGCTGCGGAGATGAGAGAGAAGATGATGATGAGAGGAGATGAGGCGCTAAATCCTAATCTTACATTTTTTGATAAAGTTAAAAATAAACATTAGCGCTGTAATATCTAGTACGCTTAGAAAAAAATTAATATTGTAGGGAGAATTTAAAATATCTATGAAAATGAAGGTAACTTTATAGAAATTTCGGCCACTGTATACCCAAACCGAACTCCACGACTTAGGATTTATGAAACCCTAAAGGAATCCCAAATTTCTAGGAAGTTGTTCGCTAATGACCTCGCTGTTGATGCGACCATATTAAAATAATCTGTAAATAAATAAATAACATTTGTACCGTGTAATTTTGGGTGGTTAGATCAACAAACACGTCCACTCGACGATAAAACCGACGACCTTGCGTGCAGAAGAGCGGATCGAATATTTTCGGGGTGTGGGTTCACGCGACACGGATGGGAACAAACTTTGGTAATCTTTGATCGTCGGTGTTTCCATTTTTCCGGACTGTGCCGTATAATTTGAACGACCCGATGTTTACTTATACATACATTCCTGTGCAACGTGTATGCAATCACTTCGCGTGTTATGGGATTTATATTTTACGGCAGCAGTTTTACGACACCGTATATCCTGCAAGTAAATCAAATGAAATATTTATATTTACGAGGATCACTCGGCTACGGTGAAGCCGGTGTGCCGCGCGCCGGCTAGCAGAATTGATTCAGGCTTTCGAGATCGCACTAAACTTGATCCCATCGCTACTCTTTATCTGCGAGGCTTTCGGTTTATCCTTTTGTCGATGCGTGGGCGTCGCGCACCGAATAAACCCGGGGCGACTGTAAAGCAACTTCGAACGACCGGTAATAAACTTGTCACGTAAATCACCGATTATCTACCTCGATTATTCACTTGTCCGGGATGCTAGTATGTGCACGCGTTCGAGAATAAGAAAGAGAGAGAGTTCCTTAGCTCCGTGATCGAGAACTTTAATCGACACTCGGTTTCTAATTTCTCGGCTCTGTATCGCCACGGATCGATCGGCTAATCTTCCGGAACACCGATCAAAGGCGAATCGTGTCGATTTTACGCTTCTCTGACGGCCCGTAAAACTTCGCCCGAGATAATTTTACCTTTTTTATCATTCTACCTGCACGATGCTCTCCATACACATCAAACATCTTTAAAAGTTCACTCACTTCTTGACGCTGCACAGTGCGGCCGCCTGTGGACAAAAGTCGAAAATGCAACTATTTTTCATACCTTATTTGGCTTTACTAATCCCTTCAGAAATGTCTCTAGTGTATGAATCAAATGCCGGGGATCTAAAATTAGCACAACAAACGGCAGGAATCACGTTTGCATATGTGGCAGAAAGCTCGTTAGAGAGCTCATCGAAGAACTCACGAGACCTGGCCCAATCAATTACTGATTTTCTATAATCAAGAACGTTGTTTTGTGTCCTTTCTTTAAATTTTGAATATGGAAGGTATCGAAGAAGGTGAGGAATATCCATTTGTCCTGTTTCATTAACCGTTAAAATAGTTTCGTAGCAATAATAAAACACTAAGTTAGAATCAAGTTTTATAGACGTTAATATCTTCAGATAAGCTTTTCTCAAGTTAGGGTCAAAACATCCTGGGGTTTTGATATATTTCGATTTCACAACTATTATACTTCACAAATATGTAAACATTTCCTGCTTCAAACTGCTTTGAACGGCTGTGTGCCATTTTTTAATACGCTTATGCGTCAAATCTTGTAATCGAATTTTAAGCCTCTTCCCATAGACCAATCTTACTGAAATTTTATATACACACTTGCTTCCGATGACAATAAAAGTAGAAAATAAAATATATAAAAAACTGTTTAAAAACCACGCTTATATTAAAATGCACTGAAAAAGAGAAAATAATTTTTTCCCTGGTTCTCCATAAAATACCGAATCTAGTTATATGATTAATAATATTTTTCCCCAAAATTTTAAGCTATTCGTTCAAAATTTCTTCTGTTATAAAATTAGTGTATATAATTAGTGATTTTATAAATATCTACTTCATAGGTGTAGTCTATGGCCTATATTATGTAAATAGGCATACCTTTATTATTGTGAAGTTACCTACATATTCCGTCCATTATTATTGTTATAATGTATATAAAATATTGTTTGAAATTCAATTGTGAATAAAATTCAATTTAATTTTTGGTCGTATTTCCTTATTTTTGTAGATGATACATTGAAGAGCAATTTTTCTTAATAGATTAAGGGTCACTGAATGGAGTTCAACCGTTTTTTCACGCAAAAAACTTCGAAAAAACGGTATTTCGCGGAAAAAAACTGTTAAATTCTATTCAGGGACCTCTAGTATATGGTATATTCGTGATCAGCGTGAAATTTCCTATAAGATTCCGTCAAGAACAGACTTTTGTCCACTCCGACCATAAGAACGCCGCACTGTGCGCTGGAGCTTTATAGCCTCAGTGGTCCTGGAGTCTGCTTTTTGTGGCCTAAATTCAACTTTTCGACTTTCGAATTTCGAAAAAAAACATGACAAATCTTTAACACAAAGCTCTGTACAAAAATTTTGAAAACCAAGGTTAGTGCACTTCAAACTTTAAGAAAACGGGGCAAACAACAATTCGAGGTTCTTTAAGCTGAACCAGGAGACATAATTGCGCGCGACTAATTTCAGTAGTCGGCGGTCAGTGAATCGTGGGGGTCTTTTCATCGAGACCTTGATGGAGCGGTCTAATGAATCTGTTTCAAACGCGGAAGGTTACGGCATTAAAATAGCAGGCACGACGAGGAAGTGAATGAGGGGTTTGGGGGTAGACAAATTTCCCGGGGAAACTTGAAAAGCGATAACGAGGCTGCTTTCCTACGGCTCTGCCTCTTTCCTCTTCATATTAGCGGCTCGCATCTGGGTGCTCGTCTTTTTTCTCGGTCCACGGGAGATCGTTGCAACGCGGTCGACTAATTCGACCGGGAAGAGCCCAGGCCAAATCCTGTTTAAAGTGTCTTTGAGATGTTATCTCTCTCGAGGGTGGAGAGAGAGAAATCCGGCGTCCACACGCCTACGCTCGTCTAAAACCCGGCTGATGTACCAATTTCGGGGTAAATATTTCTTTCTTCCAATTTCCCTCGAAGCCTCGGCCGCGGAATGCTCGGCTACGTCGTCACGGGAACTTTGTATTCATTACGGAATCTCGTCAACCCCTAACCTAAACAAATTGCGTCTCGTCGCGGCCGTTTGGCGGCTCCGCATCGATTCGCGTGTGCTATTTCTCTCCACGAGCTAGGATAATTTTCCTCGAAAAATTGTCGAGCACCCGCCCGGCGCTCGTGACGTCGTTTTTGGCTCCTCTTCCGCGCCTTGTTTCCTCTCCCTGCGCGGAATTATCGATCTTCTTAATGTTTAATTACTAATTACCCCTCGCTGATGCTGGGCTTTAACTTCTAATGAATTCCGGACTTTGATCATCGGTTAATTAATTACGCTCGTTTTCCGCAGTTCGGTTTTTCCGAATTTTCATCGCCGATTCCTACGAAGAGAGCTTAATATTTCCGTGGAACGTTTTTTCCGGCGATAGTTCGCCCCCCAGACAAGTTGTGTAATGACTTTTTTAACTTTCTCGAGTCTCGTAAATCTTAAATTTGTTTTATTTAGTCTCGTAATTGATGATTCAACTTTATTGCGGAGTAAGCATTCTTCAATGATTATCCTGTTTTTATGGAGACGTTTAAAAACTGTTTCGGTTTGTGGGAATTGGGTTGCTGCTTGAAACGTGATTGACGTAGTAACTTCATAATGTTCATCGTGTTTGGTTTGTAACATCGTAATGGCGATTTGCATATCCAAACACGCACGTCCACATAGATACATAACTGAGTTTCACGAGAACCTCGAGTATCAATATTGAATTATGTAGTACGAGAACAAAATTTAATAAAACATCTACAGCTGAAACTAACAATGAAAGAGTCGAAAGCTGTATAAATGAATTCTGACCATTGCTCCTTAATAGTTACACGATGTATTTTATTTCTGCGACAACTTTTAAAATTGCTAACTTAATATTTCAATTTTCTCAATATTTCATTTCTTAAAATCATCGTTATTTTCTTATGTATTTGTTGCAAACTCGATAGCACATCACCAGCTACTCTTTCTGAATTTTTCTTCGAATTTCTCAGAAGAATCGTGCTGATCGGTACAACGTGCTTCGGAAAATATTCAAGCATTCTTCCGACATCCATTGTTTCTCCATTTCTGCTGATTTCTTTTTCTTTAAACGCTCAAGAAACCGGTCATGCAAAGCACGCCGGAAGTCCTATTATCTTTCCACGTATTTTACCATTCTACTCCTCCTCCCCCAAGCCAAACGTCTCCGTTTCCACGTAAATAAACTTCGCCCCCCATCCTCGAGAAACCCGATTTAAAATTTACATTCAGTTGCATTCGAGCACCATCGGATATGGCATGCATAAAGCTGTTGTCCTGCGATAGTGCTTCCTCGAAGAATTAATACTAAAATATTCACGGTCTGTTATTACGCTCCAGAGAAAAGCAAGCCCCTGCTACCACCTCTCGCTCGTCCCGTGATAATACTATATTGAAGCTCGAGCATTGCAAAATTAACGGGATCGGATTTCACTTTAGTATCCGATGGCTATTCAGGAATCAACAGCACGAAAATGAACAATTAGAGTCCCCGTTGAATATGCAACAAATGGTGCTCGGATCCTCGTGTTCTTGCGGGATCTATTTTTCTCGTCACGAGCACGTCGGATCCGTGGAACGATAAAGCACGCTTGTTCTTTCCGATAATCCTCACGCAACTAATCCAGCTTTTCGAATAGAAATATCTTTCTTCGCACTGCTTTCAAACATTATAATAACACTGTCCAACAGCCAAAAAGTATTTCGATTCCCACTATGCGATTCTTATAGAGTTTTTCGCGATGATTCCAAATCTGTCCTTAATTTTTCTCCTATACGTACAATTTTTGAGAAAATTGAGCTTTAAAAAAAACATATTTTTCAACTTTGAACATATATTGTGATGTTATTATAAAAGATATTGAATTGCTCTTTACAGCAAAAGATTCTGTAGACTTTCCCGAATACAGTGATATCCAATATTAATACATTATGATTGTTTCAACATATGTAAACAATGGTTAAAGACGGAGAGACACCACTTTTCCACCAATTCTTGCGAATATTTTTGAAGTTATCTCAAAAAATAAGGGTCCAGCGGAAAATCGAACTATACCACGCGATATAGTAGACTTTTATCTTGAGGAACCACCCTGGCAAGTCTACAGGAAATGATGTGCAACATGTTAAAAAAAAAATTTTTCCACTCGTGTTATTGAAAAAACCGCAATTTTCTTGAAATTGTGAGAGTTTAACGAATTTTCTCAAGTTTATAAAACGTTCGTACCATAATCTCCCTGTTTTTCCCATATTTTGCCAAGTTTCAACTATAATTTTAAAAAGATTTCATCGCTCTACCTCATTTCTATCGAAAGTTCTTTGATTTTGTCTCCGATTTGGATGAAAGGTTCCACTGTGCGGCGCGGCGCGGCGCGGCGAACGCCCGTTGTAGTGGTGAGCGCCACTGACGGCAACTCATGTCGGGCGAACATATTTTGCTTTCTGGTTCGAAAAACACGTCGACCACGCAAACTTGCCAGGATGGTTCCTCGAGATAAAAGTCTGCTCTATCGCGTGGGATAGTTCGATTTTCCGCTGGACCCTTATTTTTTGAGATAAATTCAAAAATATCCGCAAAAATTGGTGCAAAAGTGGTGTCTCTCCGTCTTTAATCATTGTTTACATATGTTTAAACAATCATAATGTATTAATATTGGATATCACTGTATTCGGGAAAGTCTACAGAATCTTTTGCTGTAAAGAACAATTCAATATTTTTTATAAAAACATCACAATATTTGTTCAAAGTTGAAAAGTATGTCTTTTTTTAAAAATCAGTTTTCTCAAAAAAGTGTACCTATAGGAGAAAAATTAAGGACGGATTTGGAATCAGCGCGGAAAACTCTATAAGAATCGCATAGTGGGAATCGAAATACAAAAAAAAAGTTGGAATTTGTTGGACAGTGTAATCAATTAAACACTGCCTAGCATTGGGAACCTCCAATATGATGTTATACAGGGTGGTCCACGCAACTTGCACACTTTGAATATTTTCGTTGCTTGTAATAACAGGAAATAATGATACAGTAAATCCTCTATAAAGGCAAAAAGGCTGTACACGATAAACGCAAAAGAATATCCCCTTCAATTTAGTAATCTGATCTCGGCTCGGGTATATCGGTGTGAACCACTACTAATGCGACGCGGAGAGTTGCAGCCGGTGGCACAGTTCATAGGCTCGTGCGTCCTCACAATGTAACACCAGTATTCAATCTTTTTTATTATTACTTATTTTTTTATGAAACCTTCACCGATGTATTTGTGGTATTTTTCTGATTAAAATAAGACCAAACACGATATAATTTCAACTGTATTTAGTGGTTTAATGGACGATGAACGTATCGGGCGCAAGGAAGGACAGCGTATGGGAAAGAATGAGACACGGGGAGTCGCAGTTTTTATTGAAAATTCAAAAAATACATTTTGTAGATCTGTGTCAATTATATACACTGTGAAAGATGTAAGAATTCTTAGATTTATCGCAGAAAAGATTAGAGGCCGAAAATCGTGAAAATCTGTAATTTTTACCATCTTTAACCGTTTGTAGCTCATTGCAACGTCGACCGATTTCGACGAAATTTTCAGAATATGTTTAACTCACACAGATCTACAAAACGTATTTTTTAAGTTTTCAATATAGGCCAACATAAAAAAATTGTAAAATGCTACTTTTAGTATTTTTCTACAATTCCGAAAAAATTGCATTTTTTTTTTAAATTTCTTTTCACTGTAGTAAACTAATTGCTCTAGCTTCCCCAAAAAAGTGTAAATCGTATTCGTACAATATTAAAAAAGTTATCATGTTTTTTAGAGCGTCCGAATATTCAATTCGGGTCGTTGTACATGAACAATATTGTATACAGCTTACAAAGTACACTTTATCCTCCTACAAGCTGTCACCGAACGGTAATTAAAATGTACAGAATAATATACAGGACCACGAGGAGGTGAAGCTAGATTATTTAGCCACGTGACCACCTGAAACAGAGACGACAAACTCCACAATGGATCCGAATCGCCACAAAGAAGAAACGAAGCAGGAAAGCGTGAATCGATGGAAAGACGCTGCATCCGTCTTCTTATTCCGGGAATTAATATTTCGGCGCTCGAAACGGATAAAGCCCGGAGACCGACTAAAAGGCGATCTGTCGCAAATTTCGCGGAGCCGTCACAAAAGGCAGCAATCTCATCGGCGCGGGCGCGGCGGGAGGAGGAAAGGCACAGGATAAAATTCCAGGCGAGATTTGCGAGTAAACCGCTGGAAGGATGTCTGAAGATGGGCGAGGAGGCGAGAGCGGGAGCCGTTCGCTCGAAGATTTCACGGGGAAATCGAGGCGTTCGCTTTCTTCTCCGTGGGGCCGGGTCTCGGGTCCCGGGGAAAAGCGGTGAATGTATTCCTTTCCCCCTTTTTCCGCCTCTTTTCGCAAGCTCGAACGAGAAGTAGGCCTGAAAACGACGACCCCGCCGCCGGACCATAGAACGTTTTCATGCGAGAGCCAGCCAAGACTGGAGCCAAGATGAGCCCGGCTACAGTTTGTTACGCCCGTATTGTGGATTTTCTTCTCTTTTTTTTTCCTTTTTCGTTCCGGCTCTCCTCCGTTTCACCCTCTCGCACCGCACCCCCTCTCCGCGCCGTTCCCATTTTCCTTTTTCTTTGGTGAACGGAATGACGGAGGCGCCGTCGCTCGGAGGCGCTCATTTCCTTCCCATAAATCCGCCGAGCGCGGTAATGGTCGACAGGCAGACGATCGCGATTGTTCGCGGTAATTTGTCGTTCCACGCTCTCGTATCGTGTGTCGTAACAGTCGATCGAACTTCCGGCGACGTGCCACCCCGTGCTCTTTTACCCGGCACGCCTGATTTCGGCGGTGATAGTGCGAGCATCTTCCTAAAGAGGATCTGCAAACCGTGAGCTCAACCTTCGCGGAGTCGGAGCACGGAGTGCATCGAACGATCGAGCATTATTTTCGTGAATTCGCTACGTGGTTCCCGGCCGATGGGAACGCTTTGTTGTATTGCTATTCCGTGTATTTTGAATGTTCGTATTTTGTTCTTGCTCGACGTCGTGCGTAGATTTTATAAATACGCGAGAAACGCTGTCTGCGAAGCGCCACGTAAAACTGGTTTAGGGATGTTGTTTTATTCTGACTGTATCGCACGGATGAGCACATGAAATTCAACATGGCAGACAGATTAAAAAATTTATATAATAACCCTTGCACTGTGGCATCGAGTCAGAACCGTAAATAAATCGCAGCGCGAAGGATTAAGGATTAGTGTACTAGAACAGGATGAAAAAATCGCGGAATACCAATGAAGCGTTATGCAGTTCGGCGTAGACAAGTTTCGCGCAAGAAATTATCCCGGTTTTCGTCCAGGGGAGAGAAATTACGGCGAAGAGGGTTGTTCTCGGAGGTTCTAAAAGGGGCGGAAGCAGGGGTTCCTTAAAATGGCAACAAAGTACCGGCTAATCTCGCCGAGACAGGACGAAACGCGCGCGCGAGAGAGAGAGAGTGAGCAAGAGAGCGTGGGCGCGCGCGTGCTGGCGCTGGCGGGGTCGCCCGGTGTGCTTTGCTTTGCAAATGCGATGCAACGTGCATGATGCACTCGCGGCCGACTTATAACGTTTCCGAAATCAACCCTGCTGGGTGCAACAACAACGCGGACCACACCTTCCTCATGCATATTCGCAGCCCGGTTTATGGAGCAACTTAGTTTATAGCCGGTCGACGACGTTCGTGTGCGTGTAATGTACACGCACTATTAATTCTGCGACGTCCGCGCGCACCTACGCGTTCTGACAGAAATACCGCGGCCTCTTGTTATCGCTGTAATTCGTCGAATTACCGACTTCTAACGTATTCATTTCCCGAGGCTCACGAGACCCGACTAAACGAGTCGACGCTGGCCGCCGCACAGCGGAGGATTCGCCTCGGAAAGTTGGCCAAAATTATTTCAGTATTATTTTAAAGCGGTAGACTCGTTGCCAGGATTGCAAGGGTGCGGCATTCGCCTTCTCATTTCTCGATAATACAAACACGAGGTTTCTCAGTATCAACAACGGTAGATAAAAGTTCGCTCTACGGCGCTATCGCCCTCAAAAATCCTATTTTTCCGTTTACGACCCGTAATTTGCATTATTCGGCAGCTATTTTCGTAGCTACATGCTGCCGAATAATGCTAATTACGCCTCGTAAACGGAAAAATAGGACTTTTGATGGAGAGATCTATTATCTAGCGTTTTTACTACTGAGAAACCCCGTGTTTGTATTATCGAGAAATGAGAAGGCGAATCCCGCACCCTTGCAATCCTGGGAGATGGAGTCCACCTCCTCAACACTTAACACTTGCATGCATAGTAGCAATGAGTCATCGGATTCGTCCGACGTCAGCTACAACACTGTGTGCGCCGTGCACTCGGGAACTCGCATTGATCGAGTCGGAATTGTAATTATTAGTCCTTTATTATTGGATCTTTATGCAAAATAAACATCGTGAATTCCAGCGATGAAATGAAACGAGACTTGAAGTATGAATGACTTGAAAGTTGTACAATATTATACAGAATTTAAAGAATATGGAGCAAAGGTTGGACAGCGTAACTCTATTTATCCTAACCATTCGCGGGACACGATGTTTCGGATGATATCGTTTTATCATTGGTGTAATAGGAGCTGATGTTCATATAACTGTTTATACTAACCTATTTGAATACATGGTCGAATGTTATGTTATGAGTTCGGATAAGCGGTACACGCCGCGAGCAGTCAGTTCGCATAATAGCTCAGCTACGAGTTCAGTAGATTGGACACTCCGACGAGCTGGTTCGGATAAATGTAGTCCCACTGTAATTATCCTTAATCGTAGTGTGAATGATCAATAGACTGCGGATTTTGTGCATTTCTGACAAAAATCAAACAAAAATCAAACTAATTGTAAGTCAAAAAGAAAGAAAAATGTTTACTCGTTTAATCCTCGTACGCTCCTCGAAAATATTTTCATAAAAGATTCTCCGATAATATCTTACCCATTTTTACAAATTACCCTAGTAGCACAAAAATATTGGATAAATATTTTTTAAGCCACACTTTTTAATATGAGAAAAATATTTCTTCCTAACTTATAAGATAGGATAAAAAAGAATATTTGGTACTTAATGTAAAATAAATATTGTATGTATATTTGAATATTAAAAACAGATTGAATCTCTTTTTGATATTATATGAATGTGTATACAATATCTTGTCACATTTTAGATAAATACACATCACGATACAGATAAAGAGAGACCAATCATTTTATAATATGCAAAAATAGTAAATAGGTACGTATGAGTGTTAAGGTTTTGTTTTCGAGAAAAGTGAGTTTGAAAATTCAGCGAATACTATCCGATAAGAATTGTCTGACCATGGCCAACCAATTCTACTTCTTGTGAATCCAAGGGCACGTTGGCTCAACACATCTTCCAGCTCATTTTCTCGAATACGAAGTCTTAAAGCAGAAAACATTCTTTCTTCTCGACTTGTTCTCGAAAATTTGTATTTCGTAAGACTGAAAGTCCAATGACGAGATTGAATGTATTTATCTTCGGATCTACTTACTGCTGCGAAGGGGATAAAAACGAAAACGCGGAGTTGGCTCGAAGATGGTGTGGTTGGAGGTGGTCGGTTTGGGTTTACCGCAATGCATATGCGGTAAATCAGTGCAGATGAGCAGATATACATGTATACGTGCCCACGGACGACCAGCGGCCATCGGGCATCGCTGGGGTGGAAAAGGGCGGGCGCGGGTGCACTGGGGTGCACGTTGACCGATAGTAGGACAGAGGGGGTCGACGGTTGCAACAACGTACCGTACACAGATTATATACGCGTTTGCATACATGAAACCCATGTACACGTTCCCGATGGCCTGGCCTGGGCTTGGCTTATATCACTGTTGCCGTTCGATGCGCCGTACCTCGCGCCGCGCCGTTCGTCGAAACGTTTCAACGAGTTGCGGACAACGACGAGCTTACTATGCCCGACCTGCGGCTGTATCGAGGTCTCATCGAACAATCTGCTGAGTCGGTTCACGCTCTCGCACTTCATCCCCCAGGAAAATCCAGAATTATTAAACAATAATCCAATTAATCCAACCCCAGCTCCCGAGACTCTCGACGGTGTCTGCGGAACGCCTCCATAAATTTATTCACAGTCACTCCTTATTGCGATTCTATCCACAAGCCGTCAGAAAAATAGCACTTTATCGTTAATAATAGTGGATGAAAATAAATTCCCACGAATTTATTGGGAATAATTCGGAGAATCGTATAAGCAAATAGAAAATTTCATTCAGGTTTAATATGTTCTGGGGTAATTATTGGGTTAGCTATAATAAAGTTATCTGGGTCACCAAGAGTATAGGGGAAGATTAAAGTTGTAATTTAAAAAATAAAAAAAATTACGGTGTATCCAAAAATATCTTTAATTAAAAAATATGGGGTAAAATATGTTAAACAATATTTATTTATTGATCCTATGGGGTTATTAGAGCCTGAGTTATGTAAGAAATATACATAAATGAATAACAACTAAAAATAAAATAATAAATGGTAAAAATAAAATGAAAGGAATAGAAACGATTTAAGGTTGCATTATTAATAGAAAAATTGATATGTACTTCGATCAAACCAGAAATCTTCTCCGTGTCTAATAGTACTTTTATTTGGAATTTATTATTCGGTTTGTACATAGCATTACATAAACATTTTAACTTTCTCTCATTTTAACTTATAATTGATCAATTGTGATCCTGTATAGGGTGTAAAGAAATTATTTGTCGCAGCTATCATGGGATGATTCTACACCCTCAATTTGGTTGAAATTGAACTAAAGAAGGTCCAAAGGTCAACCATTTTTTAAAAATTGCATCGTATTTTACTCGTCGCTGTTGAATTGCGACCCATGGTTTCTTTAGCGCTTTTGACCCTCGCGACGAGTAAAATAAGATCAATTAAAAAAATTGTTGATCTTTTGACTAAAATTCAAGGTCCAGGTCAATTTTGCGGCACCTTCCTCAGTTCAATTTCAACCAAATCGAGGGTGTAGAATCATCCTATGGTAGCCGCGAAATATAATTTCTTTACACCCTGTACATTCACGATGCACAAATCGCATGTAACGACTTCGTAATTCCAACGCAGGGATGTAGAATACTTGACAACGTTCGAGTATCAACCCGTCGCTGTAATTCCACTTTTTCTTAGTTGAGGATCGAAGCAAACGCGATCAATTTTTAATTCAACTTCCATTCCGGCGAGGATTAATTCGATTTCGTCACTCGAAATTAGACTTTCCGGAACGCCGGTGTACGGTTAACGACTAAAAACGTTCGACCGGGTAACGAAACAATAGCGGATAAAAAGGTTCTATCTTTCCCGGAGGATTCGATATTTCGACGTAACGGAAATTCCATTATTCGGATAAGTTTCCACCCGATTCGTATGTATCTTCGTAACGGTCGGAAATTTCGTTCGCCGACAATTTACTCGGGGAAACAGAATGGGCTTTTAACAGTAAATCTACCGAGTACTAAAAGCGATTAAAATGTTTTAGCTTATAAAAATGACGAGGCTCTATTTCTTTAGATTTTGTGCAACGTTAATTACAATAAGGAAGATTGTTTTACGATCGCAATTATTTAAATAAGAAATTTGTTCTCGGCGCGAGGTTCGATCAATTACTAATTACTAGTAATTGATCGAACCTCGCGCCGAGAACAAATTTCTTAGTTAATTATAATGTGTGCTTGGATAAAGAAATTTGTCGATTCGATTTCCAGGTAAGCAACCTCGTAATTTCGATAATTGTAAGACGAAAAATATGAAACCGGCCATTTAACCGGCAGTGGTAGGTTTAGTGTTAAAAGGTGTAGGGGAGACCGGGGCTATAAGTTCCGATTTTAAAGAAACATACTCCCTCTGTCCCATAATAATAATCTTAGCAGTTGATGAATTTAATTTGTCCCATAATAACTCCCTCTGTAGCGAAAGAAAATAAATATAGAACGCAACATTTATTATCTAAAAACTAGATTACATGAAACAATAAATTAAAAATATTACTCCTAATTTTTATTTTCAGCGTTCAGATAGTTTCTGGATTTTTCAATAATTTCGTTAATGCATTTTAAACTTTTAGGTAGGATCCCCTTGGCTGCGAAGCTTTGCTTTCCCTATATGCGCGAGCTTAAAATTATTGGAGCAACGTTTTTCATTGCTTCTAGCATAACTTGTTTTTTTCACCTAACTTTTACAATGGGTTGATACTCAACTGAAATAAAACAATTAATTTCGATCAGCAGATGAAATTAGAAAAATATTCATAAATCGTAATAATTAGGTTAACCTGAAAAGTGAAAGATGTGTCAAAACAAATGACATGAAAAATTGATTTACAGCTGCATTCGCCATAATTCGTGTTTAAATATTCACTTGCAACTATTATTATGGGACAGTGGGAGTATAAAATGACGTATAAATGGTATAGATATACAAAATAGAAATAGTATAGATATTCTCATCTTTAACGGCAAATTTATTATTTAATTTATTATAGTTTAAAATTCTAATCTTAAAATTAAAATATTGTAATAGGTTCTTTATATTTTTTCATTTATTTGTCGTGTAGCCAAGCGAAACTTTTTGCCCCGTCGCACAGTGGGCGAGAAACCGATCTTTTTGGGCAAAAATCTGCCGACAACTCAGTTTTTCATCGATTCAATTGGAATGTTTTTTAAAATGTTCGTAAAGGACTATACTTTGATGACGTGCTGCGCGAAAATCGTTAACGGTCACAAGAAATCAAGAATCCTTATCTACAAAACCCAATAACTCCGAAACTTCATCAGCCCATACCATGCATGCCCCAGCTGAGTTGCCGACACTTTTTAACCCTGAACCCTAAACCGCACAATTTTAAACTGTAAATCTGGCCCTGAGAATTACCAATTGAATAGATTTTAAGGTTAAGAAGTGTCAGCAACTCAGCTGGGACATGCAAATTTATGGTATGGTCTGATGAAGTATCGGAGTTATTGGGTTTTGTAGATAAGGATTCTTGATTTCTTGTGACAGTTAACGATTTTCGTGCAGCACGTCATCAAAGTATAGTCCTTTACGAACATTTTAAAAAAATTCCAATTGAATCGATGAAAAACTGAGTTGTCGGCAGATTTTTGCCCAAAAAGATCGGTTTTCCGCCCACTGTGCGTTGTGTGGCAAGTTGTTCTTACATTGTGGCAAGCTGTTACTAAAGAATACAATTTACCAAAAATTAACACTTTAATGAAATATCTTATTTGTTACTGAAATAATGATTAAAACCATAACCGGACACAGTTCCGTGTCTCGTCTAGCCTCGGAAGGGTCCGAGTGCTCGCGAAGTGTTTGAAAGTCGAACGTAGATGAACATTGGCGAACGGTATGGCCAAAGCAAATATTGAACGTGCGTGTGCATGGTCATAGGAGAGTATCAAAAGCGATGCGGGCTTCCTCGCGCGGGCAAAATCGAATCAAGCGGAAAACTCGGCGGCAAGTGCCCGAACACACGATCCGGCCCTGTATCCGCGGTTTTCGGATCATTTGCGCAACGTTTCTCGATGAATCCGCGTCGATGATGTACGCTACGATACAAATTCTGCGGAATTCCCCCTCGTTGTACGCTGTCCATCAAAATACCCGCTCGCGGGAAGAGTCCGGTTCGCATCGACGAACAGGAATTAGTTTCTCTGAAAGCAGACGATCCGCTTGGACCGCGAATATACTCCTATAATCCCTCAAACGTTCAAATTCGGGCCATATTTTACTGTACACAGGGTGAGCAGTCTCCTTTATTTTCTGTCCCTCATATTTTTCCCGGATGCGTCTCTTCTCTGTAGTTCCATGCAATTTATCAAGCAGTATAACTCATTTATTATATTTAATGTATATTTCATCTTTTACCGCAAACAATCTATATTCTATAAAAAGAACTCTATTATTTCTTCTATATAATTCTATATAACTATTCTATATATTATTATATAATTATTTGTTCTATATAAAGATTCTATAAAAAGAATATTCTGTAAAAAAAGCCCAGGCAAGGTAAAATAGTATCGTGCGTAACTTTGCTTGGAAAAATCAAAATTCTATTTCCGCCGCCGGTCGTTTCCATTCCCGTTTCCATTAGTGGTCGCACAACACTTCCACCAGGAGCAGAACGAAAGGGACAATGGCGTTCGCAAATGGCAAGCGTGGAACTATCGAGTAACGTGCACGTGCTCGACAAAGGAGGAGAGTGCGATGTAATTTCCTCGCAAAAGAGCGGCGTTCGAAAAATTTTCGGCTCGCCTTGAACCGATTTCATTCGCGCGTGTAATCGCATCTTGCAGATCCACGGGAACACGATCGTCAGGTTTGTTATTGTCCGGCTAAACTAATCTACGTTCGACCAATTCACGATCGTCGCACGAGCCGCCAATTCCGGTAACACGTCGCTGTATCGTATCGAACATGAACCGATTTTCGCGGTGAAAATAGACGCTCGACGATTTGTTATCAACGTAACGAAATACATATACAATCGAGAGCCCGGTTCGCGTAACCGTAAAACTTGCGGCCGGCGCAGATTGTACGTTTATGGTGGCACTAAAAGGACGGGTATCGTCGCGTTGATAACGAAAAAAGAACGAAAAGAGAGCGAACGATCGCAGGGAAAGGGCCGGATAAAATAGGCCCTAGACGACGACGTAACGGAATATATATATTTATTTTATCGTTGACTCGTAAATTTTCCTCGGCTGGTCTTTTTTGTCTCGCAGATCGAGCACATTCCTGACCGGAGCCCACGTCCGAATACGGAACCCATATCAGTATCAGCGGTTCGCCTGCCATTTACGCGACGACAGTTGATGAATCTGTATCGGCGGCGGGCTCACCGCTCGACAACCCGCAGTTTCCCCAATTTCAATCCGCGCCGCTCCGCAATAAACCCCCATCGTTTTTCAAGAGAGCCCCGGCTGCCGTTTACGCGCCCCATATATAACACCGTTTTCAACGTTCCCGGAGCCGACCCTCGAACGCTTTCCCGCTGGAAAAATTTTGTTACGTTGTTAATCCCGACGCGGACAAGGAACGAGCTGTTGTTGCCGCTCGAGCACCATAAACCCCCATGCAGCCCCAATTTTTCCTTCATCCCCGATTCACGCTTCATAATTTGATAACAACTGATTTTCACAATGTATAGCTATGTTTTTTACTGTGCTGGAAGCTTTTCAATCATGCTTGGAATTTGTTATTATTATTCTTTTAATACGGTGCGTGCTGTTCTTTATTCGCGATCTATTTAATTCTTTTCATTTAGTTAAGACGGTAGACTCGTTTCCAGGATTACAAGGGTGCGGGATTCGCCTTCTCATTTCTCGATAAGACAAAAATGGGGTTTTTCAGTCGCCAAAAACGCTAGATAAAAGATCGATTGATTTAGAAGCGTACATCTGCGCATGTAGCTATTTTCATAGCTACAGGCTGCCGAATAATGCAAATTACGCCTTGTAAACAAAAAAAAAACGCCACGTTTAGAAAACGGACTAAAAAGTATAAAATCATTTTTTTCTAGCCCCATACAGATTCCTAACCCCGTACAGATAGTCCTGAAAATTTGTGATTGTGAATTTTTAATAGCTATGAAAATACTTGTAAGATTTAAAACGAAAACCGTGGGGCGCAAGATAATACATAGTAAGGAGTGTAGAGAGTAGCTGCCGCTGAGAAAACTCGCAAAACAGTTCATATTATTTACAGTGCAATAAAATTGTTAGTGATTTAGGTGTTCATGCATCAATTATCTATTGCGTGCGCCCCACGTTTTTCGTTTTAAATCTTACAAGTATTTTCATAGCTATTCAAAATTCACAATCACAAATTTTCAGGACTATCTGTTCGGGGTTAGGAATCTGTATGGGGCTAGAAAAAATTATTTTATACTTTTTAGTCTGTTTTTAAACGTGGCGTTTTTTAAAATTTTATTTTATACTTTTTAGTCCGTTTTAAAAACGTGGTATTTTTTAAAAATTTATTTTTATTTAAATAATTATTTGCTGCTTTTTAGCCTTATATGTGTGAAATTTTACAATCGATTTTGAACATTTTTATGAGATTATAACAGAGACATGTAGTAAATTTCAGACGGTATTGCGACGCGTCTTATCGAAAACGAACGCCGTCGTAAAATGTCAAAGATAAAGGTTCGACGGAGAATTTCGGTGTAACTGTTCTTTCGCTTGTTAAACAAACATTATACTATAATATTACGTAGTAACTTTGTAAACACCGCACGGAGCTCGAACGCACACTGACGCAAACTGAGCTCCTTCGGTGCGAAGCGGGTCAGTGGAGTGGGGATGGGTCAGAGTGGGAACACGTAGTAGAGTGGGGACGCTGAACGCGAAGACGTACTACGTCACGCGGCGGGGGGGGGGGTGCAAAGGTTCAAATTATTAATAATTTATATCTCCTGAACGCATAGGCTTTTTTAAAAAATTTTTTTAATATTGCATTGTCATCCAGTTCTGAGCTATGTTTAAAATTTCAAGTCTCTAGCTCATCGGGAAGTTAGTTTAAAATCAATTGCAAAATTTGTACCGAACAAACAGACAGACAGACAAGAAAGCGAGCTAATAAAAACGTGGTAAAGTAGGACTCTTGAGGGCGATAGCGCTCTAGATCGATCTTTTATCTAGCGTTTCAATTATCCTTGCAATCCTGGAAAAAGGAGACTACTCCCTTGATTTATTGTTTACTATCTCGTGACCATATTGCGCGTTTCACGGAAGATTGAGTAGAAATTTTTTACTAGTTCGCAAACAGAATTCTGTTGAATATTGAAGTATAACATTTACGAGACACTAGAATCGTAGGCAGCAAAAGTAGCTCCAGTTGCGAAGCACTGGTATGCAGCCATCCTCTTTGTACGAGGCCACACGCATAACCATAAAAATATATATCCACGTTGACCGCTCTTGGAAAAGCTAACTTTTACGGTGCACCGTTTTACCGGAATGACGTCGATTGACAGATAGCAAGCGCGTCTCGTGAATCGGGAACAAAGGATTACGGAGCGAAGCGTTCAAAGAACATTTTCGAAAAAGCTTGGTGCTCGTTGAAAACTGTGCGTTGTTTGACTGTATCCTGCGTGTTCTCAGGAATGAAAAATAAAATAGTACATAATAAGTAATAAAAGAACTCATTTAATAATATCCTCCCAGTCTGATTAATTTTGAAAGACAGTCTGCTGGAAATTAATTTATCAAATATGTATACATATAAATGGAAGACAAAATGACAGCGTCCAAAGAACATTTTCGAAAAAACCGTGCGTTGTTTGACTCTATCCTGCGTGTTCTCATTAATGAAAAATAAAATAGTACATAATAAGTAATAAAAGAACTCATTTAATAATATCCTCCCAGTCTGATTAATTTTGAAAGACAGTCTGCTGGAAATTAATTTATAAAATATGTATACATATAAATGGAAGACAAAATGACAGCGTCCAAAGAACATTTTCGAAAAAACCGTGCGTTGTTTGCCTGTACACTGCGTGTTCTCAGGAATGAAAAATAAGATAGTACATAATAAATAATAAAAGAACTTATTTAATAATATCCTCTCAGTCTGATTAATTTCGAAAGGCAGTCTGCTAGAAAATAATTTATAAAATATGTATACATATAAATGGAAAACAAAATGAAAAATAAAATAGTACATAATAAGTAATAAAGGAACTCATTTAATAATATCTTCTCAGTCTGATTAATTTCGAAAGACAGTCTGCTTGAAAATAATTTATAAAATACGTATATAAATGGAAAACATAAAATGACAAATGAAGATGGACATCAGATTGTCTCTCTTGATAGCTGAGGCAGTTCGATTGAATATCCACGGTAGCTGGCGATTGAATGGCGAACGCACAGTCGAAGCAATAATTTATAATCGACCGACGACGACGCGACACGATTGAAATTTCCGTGAGTGTGCGACCCGCGATAATGGTACGCGGTCGATCGATCCTCCGCACCGCGGCAAAATTCAACACAAAAGACAGTTAAGTAATTTAACAGCGACATAAACGGTTCCCTTGAAAATTTCAACGCGCGTAGTAACGTGTCTCTGTCGCGTTTAAATTTCAACAAACTTCCGCGGAATAATTAACACCGTCCGATAATAAAGAACGCGGCCGTGTTTAATTGCAATATGCCCGATACTGTCGGATATTTACGGAGTTGAACAATTTTCACGTGTTCCCCATTTAATTTTACTCCCACTACCTCTTAGAGGCGACGCGGTACTTCGTTAAATTTAATTAAAGTGCCTGCATTATTTACTAACAACAATGTCAGAACGCGATGGAGCAAATTGTGTTCCTTGAGTGAATGCATTCTCTATCATAAATATTAATTTCATACTGTAATGGAGTGCTGCTCGACTCTCATTATAAAATTATATTTATAATTGAACCGCGGACCATTACGTGATAGGAAAATTTTCTGCACCAATTACGAGGTACTGGCGCCAAATAAAAATTCGTTTCTTCCTGGAATAGTTCAAATAAGTACATAGCTATGACTGGGGGATTGCTGGGAGAAAAGAGGCTGCAGGTAACGAAGAAATTCCCGTGGCGAGTTACGTTTGCCAGACAGCAGAGTTGTGTTGAATTACTTCACGAATTATAATGACAAAGTAATTCAATTATTTCGTAATTCGAAAGTCGGTCGCTTCATTCAATTAAATTACAACGTAATTCGTTCTTACAATAGAAATACAATTATTGTACAAAGTACAGTGTAATTATGAATTATACTTGATAAGAAGAACAAGAGGTGGAAAAAGAGGAAGATTAATATCAGTGATAAACATGGTATTAGCCATAAATTCATATTGTGTGATAAAAAATAAACTTGTTAACTGCGTTCGTTTCAGAAAAGAAATACCAATTGTAGAAAGAGATAGGACATAGGATGAAATTACTACAGAAAAAAGTAACACTATTGCACATTAGTGAGTAATGTATACATTGAGTAATTTATATCATATTGTATTTCAGTTACATTGTACGTCGATTACATATATCAGAGTTGTGCTAATTTAAATACATTGTAATTGATTTACGTAATTGACATCACATTGTATTTTATATACACAGTATTTGAATTATATTTTAATTGTATTACATAAACCATTCACTCCATTTAATTGCTAATTACGCGAATCATGTGTGTAATCGAAATACAATGAATTGAAATAAAATGTAATTGAAATACAATCAAATGCAAATTACTCAATGAGTACATTACTCGCTTAATGTGAAAAATATCTTTCATTTTTATCTCAATTTTATGTTTATGTTTATGAGGATGTTTTCTTATGCGACGATGACCAACCTTCGAAAATGCAGCAATCTTAGTGACAAGATGTTTGAACAATGAGTGTTCATTAAATAATAATTTCAAACTTGATTAGTGCCACAAGAAGAATGTTCTTGTTTTAGGTCCATCCTATTAAATGGTGTTACTTTTTTTCTGTAGTAATTTTGTCCTATGTCTTTCTAAAATTTATACATATGTCTCTTCTGAAACGAACGTAATAAACAAGTCTAATTTTGATCACACAATATGCATGTACGAATAATATCATGTTCATCAATGCTACTAATCTTTGTCTTTTTTTCCACCTCTTATTCTTTTTATACATATTATATAATTCATAATTACATTGTACTTCGTGTTTCAATTGTAAAATCGAATTACAAATTACATTGTAATTTACTTGAATGAAGTGACTGAATTTCGAATTACGAAATAATTGAATACAATGTAATTGAATTACTTTGTAATTATAATTCGTGATGTAATTCAATTGTAATTCAACACAACTCTGACACACATGATCCGTGTAATTAGTAATTAAATTAGGTAAAGGTTCGAGTTACGTAATGCAACTACAATATAATTAAAAAATACTGTGTATATAAAATATACAATATAATTAAAAAATACTGTGTACATAAAATATACAATATAATTAAAAAATACTGTGTACATAAAATATACAATATAATTAAATTACTGTAATAATAATGTATTTAAATTAGCAGAACTCTGCCAGACAGTATGCTAGACAGTATCGAACGGGAAACACACGGCATTCGTCCGCGTTGGAACGTGTTGCGGACTGTCCTGAGTGGATTGGGATCGTAGCGCGTCCTCCGCGAGGCGACCGGTGATTTCGGCGAATGGGACCGGTCGAGCAATAAAAAACAGTTATCTGTGAAACGTCGTGGTTTGATCGACCATCGGCGGTTGCTTTTATTTTTACGGTCAATGGAGAGACTGAGCGTCGCTCACCAAAACAAATCTTGATACCGCGGACAGGACGGGGGAGAAACAAAAATCCGCGATCCGTTTACGACTGGGGAAAGCCGCGGCGCAACGCCGAACACGAAACTGCGGCACAGCGACACATGCGATTTTTGCAGGGACTCGCGGAGAGCCGGCGCTGATCCCGAGCACGGCCATAATAAACGCCGGACAATGGTGATCGAACGAAACCGACGGCGAACGATCTCGCGAAACATTTCGACACTACCGTAACGTTGCCGGGGATCACGCGGACAAAACGTTGCCTCGTGTCTCCGCGAAGGAACGACGCAATTCATTCTGCATGGTCCTCTGAATGCGAATGGGACTGTGGGTAAACAGGTAGACGAATCCATTTCGGATCATGCTGCCGGAATAATTGCATTCGAATTCGAGTTTCCTGGACGATCCCCGATGGACCTCAACTCGGTTCGACGCTACCCGGATCTGGCTTAAGTGCTTCTTATTCGATTATCCAGGGTGAGTCACCTAACGTTATCACCTCGAATATCTTTGTTGTTTTCGAAGATGCATTAAATGTCTTGAGGACAAGGTTGAATGGTAAAATGGGGCTCTACGATACCAAAACAATTTTTGTTTTTATGTAATTTTTTTAGAGATATCAAGGTCACCTTTATTTTTTAAAATGGAACCATCTTTTTTTAAACATCTGCAATGATAGTCCCTTTCATTATGAATTCAGTGACCATGATTACTCAAGGTCATTCAAGGTCACGGACTACAATGATATTGTAGATGTTGATCAAGGTGACCTTGATATCTCTTCAAAAAAATTATATAAAAACAAACATTTTTTTGGTGTCGTATGAGCCCAATTTTTCTATTCAACTTTTTCCTCAAGACGTTTAATGTATCTTTGAAGACAATTTGCATATATCGAACTTTGTGGGTTTATGGCAGATGTAAATCAATACATTGGTGTTCAATAAGTTCTTCGTTACATATTAGATTTTTTTCCTGTTGAATACTATTAACCTCTTGGTTTAAAATTAATTTTCAAAGACGTCATGTTTCTCAAATACCGAGCTTGACTATTTTACCACGTTTTTATTAGCTCGCTTTTTTGTCTGTCTGTCTGTCTGTTTGTTCGGTACAAATTTTGCAATTGATTTTAAACTAACTTCCCGATGAGCTAGAGAATTGAAATTTTATTTAACTTTTCATCATAGATTGCCACATAACATGACGTGTAACAGCAAGTTAACCATTTCACACTGATTTTTAATACAGTAGAGACTCCCGTATCCGAACTAATAGGCAGACAAAAGTGGCCGGATAGTGGAATTTTCAGATAATAGAACAATTACTTTCTTTTGCACTAAACATCATTTATTCAAGTAGAAATGAACAAAATTGAGTTTCTTTCAACATCTAAGGGTCCCATATCTTTTTAGCCGCTAAGTCACATAAATTTTTTATTGTAAGCAGCTGCGTAGAATTACATTCCCGTTGTGCTTCAAACCATCGAAGTCCTTTTTCAAATGACTCAAATGCTTTGACATGAGAAAGCACGTCCTCATCGTTACTTTCGTTTGCTGCTTCTATTTGTGTAAAATTTATGTTATCTTCATCGCTACCTTCATCGTTGTCTTCATTGTCTTTATCGCACTGAAACCATTGCATTACATCATCGCTGTTACAATCACATCCTGGTATTCTACGCAATGCAGTGACAGTTTCTTCAAATCTGCTTCTGCTGTTCTTTCTTGTTCACTAATTTCTTTAATTTCACGCATTAAAAGTTTTCTCTATGCTCTTTTCAATGTTGTACTTTTAATGTTGCTCCACGCATTTGCCACCATGTAAAAGCAGTCTTTTAAATTTAGTTTTTTACATTGCTCTATCACACCCTCTTCATTTAAGTGAAACGTAAACAGAAGATTTTTAAGCAATTTTTTTCTATATAGTCGTTTGAAGCACTCAATGATTCCTTGATCTAGTGGCTGTATGAGTGAAGTTACAGTAGGTGGCAAAAACATAACTTTTATAAATTCATCCTTCTGGTTAAGAATGTCACATGTAGAATGCGATCTAGCATTGTCTATCAGCAAAACAATTCTTTCTCTGTGACCATTTTTTAATTGATGTTCTTTAACCGTTGGTATAAAAATATTTTCAAACCATTCAACAAAAATGTTGCTGTCCATCCAAGCATTTGTCTGATTTTTATAAACAACTGGCATTGTACTCATATTGGCATGTTTAAAGTAGCGTGGGTGTTTACTTTTTCCAATGATCAGAATAGGAAGTTGGTGGCATCCGGTAGCATTCGCACAAAGAAGTGCAGTAATGCGTTCTTTACTAACTTTACGACCGGGAGCTGATCTTTCACAACGAGAAACTAACGTTTTCTGTGCTAGTGTCTTCCAAATTAAACCTGTTTCATCAGCATTGTATACATTTGCTAATGCATATTCTTCATCATTTATAAATTTATTAATATCTGTTCTAAAAATTTCTGCAGTGGTACGTAAACATCGCATACGAAACGTTGCACAGTGCGGCCGATCGCCGATCTGCTGTTCAAAATTCAGAAAGTGCTTTTAATGATTTCTTTTAAGAAAAACCTTGGCGTGTACGGTTTTACAAGTACAGTTTTTCACTCCCCCCCCCCTCCATAACTTTATTTAACAACAAAAACTTAATAACTTTATTATATAATTATATAATTATAATAAGAGAAATAAACTAGATTTTCGGTCATTACATGTTCTTTGAAATAATAATTGAAAAACGTAATGACTTTATTTTGGTAATAACAAAATGTCAATCATCAAATAACGTGGGATGACTTGACAAAATATAAATATGATTATATATTGATACATATTATACATATTAACTGGTTTCCTCTGGCGAAGATGTTGTGGAAGACGATGAGAGTAGGGACTCTGGCAGTTCAAGTAGTTGTAATACCTCTCCTGTCGGTGTGTCATGATTGTCAAATTATGGATGAATATGGGTATGAAACTGGTAAAATCTAATAACGAATTAATCCACAAAGTTGTTGTGGAACCAAAAGTGTTTTTGGAGTTTCGTTAGGTTTGAAGCAAGTTACTGATTATTTTCTACGATGAATCTCCTGGTCACCAAAGTCTTGTTATGTGAAAGTAAATATTCATTATTGTCAAATTATGGATGAATATGGGTATGAAACTGGTAAAATCTAATAACGAAATAATCCACAAAGGATTTGCAACCATGTTGCAATTATTATTTCAAAGAACATGTAATGTCCGAAAATCTAGTTTATTTCTCTTATTATAATTATATTTTCTTTTATAATAATAAAGTTATTAAGTTTTTATTGTGAAATAAAGTTATGGAGGGGGGGAGTGAAAAACTGTACTTTGAAAACCGTACACGCCAAGGTTTTGTCTTAAAAGAAATCATTAAAAGCACTTTCTGAATTTTGAACAGCTAGATCGGCGATCGGCCGCACTGTGCGTTGTGCGGATAACAGAACATACGGATAATAGAACGTCCGTATATTAGGATATTCGGATAATGGGGGTACGGATACGGGAGTCTCTACTGTAAATACGAATTAGTTCTGACTATTGCGCATACAGAAGATCAGCCAAAATTAAAGGGTACGTTTTAGCCGGATATCTCAGAAATAAATTGTAATGTGATTGGTAAAACCTCCACAGATTTAGAGCCCGTTCAGACACGACGGAAACCGCGCGGATTCGGCCCTGTCTGAACGGGCCCTTAAGGTACAGAAAAATTGAGCGACACGGTCAACACGGGTCCAACTAAATCGCAATCACGGCAATCGATCGTCATAGCGGCGAGGGACTGTCACTACGACGCAATAAGTGTCACGCGGGTAATAATGGTAACGCGTTCGTGTAATACGCTAATTTCGAGGCATCGTTAAGCCGGTATCCAGTACAGAGAAACATCGCGCAGTAAATTTCGGTTAACATTCGAGTCGCGCGTCAATCATATCCGCCGTTGTTTGAGCTAACTGCGAGCTCGTTTCGTTCGTTTGTCCGCGCATCTCCAATTCGACCAACGCTAATTTCGCTCGGGCAAATTTGTCCCTGAGCTTCAACGTAATTAATAAATTATGTGAACGCCGCCGGCGCATTCGCAAATCCAGCGGTTTGTCGTCCTAGTTCTAGCATCGGTACACTAAATTTTTGCGTCGACAGCAGCGATGGCGGCGCCGCATACTTTTATGTAATGTGAACTGGAGCTGCAGTAAACTTTACTTTTGAGTGAAAGGACCACTCTAAAAATGTGCAGAAATGTTTTCCAATCTGCATTTTTAAATGCAAGAACATATTTTTAACACAAATGAAGTTTAACTCAGTTTCTGACGAATTAATGAAATGAACAGCTGTTGCATTAGGAACAATAGAAAGACTAGCTTGTTCACAAGAAGTATCACCGAAAATATGTTTAAAAAAATTGTTGAATAAAACTGTGAGAGGTCCAAAACATTATTTTTGTTTTAATAGAACGAGTGAGAGGATCATTATAAAATCTACAGGAATATACTTCACCCTGTCTTCACATAAAGAATAAAATTTTTAATGTCGAAGTTAGATACTCGAGAGCATTGTGTGTAATTTTATGAATTCTTTAGACTACAATGTAAGATGATCATCATAAAATTTCCAGGAGTGTATTTCGTTGAACCAGAGAAAGATATACTTCTACTAAAAATTGCAGTTGGATGGTCGAATAAATTTCCGAATTCGTGTCCCATTGGATTAATATCGGGTTGACCGTAATCTTCAAAGCGCAGAAGCGCCAGTTGCGATTTCACAATTCCGGCCGTGTGCAGAGTTGCGGGGAAAACGCGCAGCGACAAGGACGCGTGCCCTTTTTCCATCCGTTGTTCCTCGGCCGTAGATAATGAGTCGCGGATGTCACGGTAACGAATGGCACGAATATTTCACACTGACATAGTTCCCAGGACGAGAGAGACGCGGCGAATAAAACCGCGGTAACATACGATTGCATTAATCTCGCGTTTCGCACGTAAATACGCGCGCGCGGCTCGCGAAACGCGCAACCCTTTGGTATCGATAACAGGAAAGAAAGGTCTGAATGAGTTCGTCGGCTAGGATTTTCCTCCGAATATATATTTCGCGTCCCTTCTCCCCTTCTTTGTTCCGTTGCAACGAGCTGGGATACACTGACAGTGACGCGCCCCACGAATGGAAGCACCCCCTCGGCGAGCTCGCAGGTGGCGTCGAGTGTCTACGTCATTATTTTAAAAGTATATTTTGTGGTCATCAGTATGCGAGAAAGGACACGGGAGCCCGCCAACTGAAATGGGATTCGTTTCATGCTTCAACTCTTAATGTATCCCCCGGGAACGTCGTCGAGTACTTGCGTTATTATACCGAAAATGCGTTGTGTACCGCTGCCGTTCTACACTATTACGAATATCCATATATTTCTTTACTTATCGTGGAAATGAGACGCGAGGATGTGTGGTCCCTCCGTTAGGGGTGGTTAGCTAGAAAAGAATTCCGATTTTATTGTATTTTTACTTGTGGACATTATTTGATAGGATGACTGTAATTCCATTTTGCTTCGTGGATTCTCCGAACGTGTCGGAACGCCTGTGTTACGTTTCTAGTATCATGATCGAGGATTTATCGAAAGTTCTGCGGAGAAAGAGAAGCAGCAAGGATTTGTTGGAAGCCCGAGTTGAATCTCTGACAAATGTCCCAGCATTAGGGCTCGGAAGTTTGCGTGTACTTTAGCTTCTGCGAGTATTACTCTCGGGGAGATCTACAATTTTCCTGCAGAAGGCGTTTTCGATTCCTTTTAGCGGACATTGTTGAAGAGAAATGCACGCTGGAAATCCTACACATACAACATGTCCTGAGATTCGCATCCATTCTTCTTGTTTCACTGTCTGCCGCGGGTATCGATCATGTCCTCTCCTTATTCAATAGTTCAATTGTAATTCGAAAACGTGTCTCTACTAAAACAGATAAGAAATAATATATTGTCGCAGTTCGATTCCAATTCATAGATGATTATTAATCAGAACACGGTGTTCTTCAACCTCACCTTCTGCTTGTCACGCAACGAACTTCATCGTGCAAAAGACGAGCATGTTCAGGTATTCTCGATCTCGAAGCAACGAATCGACAAGTCGAACCCACCAGCTATCCTCAATTTCGGGATCTATTGGCCGGCGGCGTTCGTTTCCGCGCGGAATCTCGTTTACACCGGCGCGGCGGACCTAATCGGCCGCGAAATTTCTTTTTCCTGCAGCAATCTCGTGGTACGTCCCTTTGTAACGGTGGCCCGGGCCGCCGCGCCAGTTCGTTTGATACCGTCTATAACGTAGCTCTTATTGCCGCTGAAGGCGTCGTGGATCGAATCCGAGAAGAACCGGCCTCGGAAACGCGTTCACTGCCGCCCCCGCCATCGGCGACGCACGTTCCCTCGAGAAAGGAACACGCCCCGGCTCCCTGGCCGATTGAAAATTGCCACTTTGACATCTGTTTCGTCCGTTCGTTTTCGCCACGATCCCCCTTTCGTCCGTAAACGACGCCCGGCTCCTTTGTAGTCTTACACTTCTTTATTTCTTATCCCCTTCGAGCCTTTCGTGGCTCGTGACTGTCGTAAGTTTGACGGAATTTGTACCATTTAGATTGTACGATTGATTTTGTCCATTATTATTGGGTCCGAAGGACGCATTCTGTTGGAAATGGGTGGTTAAATAAACTGCAAACAGTATATTCTTTTTACCACGTTTTTATTAGCTCGCTTTCTTGTTTGTTTGTCTGTTTGTCTGTTTGTCTGTTTGTCTGTTTGTCTGTTTGTTCGGTGGCAAATTTTGCAATTGATTTTAAACTAACTTCCTGATGAGCTGGAGACTTGAAATCGGTTACATGGCTCAGAACTGGATGACAATGCATTATTCCAAAAAAAAATTGTTAAAAAGTCTATCCGTTTCGGAGATATAACAATTAAATATTTACCTTTTCACCCCCCCGCGAAACCTACGTCACCGCGTTCAACGGTCGCCACGCCGCGCGACAGCGCTCCCTACTCCACTACCCGTTCCCTCTCTCACTCATCCCCACTCCACTGACCCGATTCGCACCAAAGGAGCTCAGTGTGCGTCAGTGTGCGTTTGAGCTCCGTGCGGTGTTTATAAAGTTACTACGTATTATTATATTATAATGTTTGTTTACCAATCGAAGGGACAGTTACACCGAGATTTTCGGTCGAACCTTTATCTTTGACATTTTACCACGGCGTTTCGATATGATGCGGTCCCAATACCGTCTGAAATTTACTACATGTCTCTGTTATAATCTCGAAATAATGTCTACAAAAAAGGAGCAGTTCGTTAATGATGATTTTCACAGAGAAGTCGCCAAATCACCAGGTATGCCATTAAATATTTTACCACGTTTTTATTATGTCGCTTTCTTGTATGTCTGTTTGTCTGTTCGGTACAAATTTTACAACTGATTTTAAACTAAATTCTCGATGAGCTAGAGACTTGAAATTTTAAACATAGCTCAGTACTATATGACAATGTAGTATTTAAAAAAAATTTTTTTAAATTTACAACAGGCTACGCGTTTAGGAGATATGAACTATTAAAAATTTAACCGTTACACGTCCCCGCGCGACGACCGGTAGTGCCCACTCGGTTCACACTCCACTGACCTGCTTCGCACCGAAGCAGCTCAGTGTGCGTTCGAGCTCCGTGCGGTGTTTACAAAGTTACTACGTATTAGTATACTATAATGTTTGTTTACCAAGCGAAAGAACAGTTACACCGAAATTCTCCTTCGAACCTTTATCTTTGACATTTTACCACGGCGTTCGTTTTCGATATGACGCGTCGCAATACCGTCTGAAATTTACTACATGTCTCTGTTATAATCTCATCAAAATGTTCAAAATCGATTATAAAATTTCACACATGCAAGACTAAAAAGCAGAAAATAATTATTTAAATAAAAATAAATTTTTTAAAAATACCACGTTTTTAAAACGGACTAAAAAGTATAAAATAAAATTTTTAAAATCGCCACGTTTACAAAACGGACTAAAAAGTATAAAATAATTTTTTCTAGCCCCATACAGATTCCTAACCCCTGAAAATTTGTGATTGTGAATTTTTAATAGCTAAGAAAATACTTGTAAGATTTAAAACGAAAAACGTGGGGCGCAAGATAATACATAGTAAGGAGTGTAGAGAGTAGCTGCCGCTGAGAAATTTCGTACAACACTTCATATCATTTGCAGTGCAATAAAGTTGTTAGTGATTTAGTGTTCATTCATCAATTATCTATTGCATGCGCCCCGCGTTTTTCGTTTTAAATCTTACCAGTATTTTCTTAGCTATTAAAAATTCACAATCACAAATTTTCAGGGGTTAGGAATCTGTATGGGGCTAGAAAAAATTATTTTATACTTTTTAGTCCGTTTTGTAAACGTGGCGATTTTAAAAATTTTATTTTATACTTTTTAGTCCGTTTTAAAAACGTGGTATTTTTAAAAAATTTATTTTTATTTAAATAATATAAACTCTACTTTTATTTGACTGAGCTTGGAAGGACGTCGTGTCACATTGAAGGTTATGCTCGAAATAAAGAGAAAACGAGAAAGGGCAACGGGGAAAAGTCCGTTGTCCACTTGAGATAATAGCCCAGTCAATGAATGCTCATAAGGGGTGTAGAGGAAAATGGAAGGAACACAATTTTTAACTTTGGGACCTTGTTTGGACTAGTTACGAGGTAAACATACTAAAAGTCCCTACTTCTAGAAGGTGAGCGGGTTGCAGGGGGGCACGTAGAAGGTCCCCTTTTTCGGGTTTCCGCTTATATTTCGGAAACTATGCGTCCTAGCGATAAGACTATTCTATACAAAATTAAAACTGACAATTTTTGCCATAAGATTGATTGCATTCAGTTTCTCGCTATCTCGCATAGTTTACGAGATATCCGCTCTCAAAGTTCACTACTGTGCTGAAGAGTTCTTTTTCACAATTAGTGAACTTTGTGCGCGGATATCTCGGAAACTATGCGTCCTAGCGATGAGACCATTCTATACAAAATTAAAACTGACAATATGTGCCATAAGATTGACTCTATTCAGTTTTTCGCTATCTCGCATAGTTTCCGAGATATCCGCGCTCAAAGTTTTCTAATTGTGAAAAAGAAATTTTTGCCTCACGTGTTTGCCTTATTTGACTAGCTAACTCTTCAGCACAATTAGTGAACTTTGAGCGCCGATATCTCGGAAACTATGCGTCCTAGCGATAAGACCATTCTATACAAAATTAAAACTGACAATATGTGCCATAAGATTGATTCTATTCAGTTTTTCGCTATCTCGCATAGTTTCCGAGATATCCGTGCTCAAAGTTCACTACTGTGCTGAAGAGTTCTTTTTCACAATTAGTGAACTTTGTGCGCGGATATCTCGGAAACTATGCGTCCTAGCGATGAGACCATTCTATACAAAATTAAAACTGACAATATGTGCCATAAGATTGATTCTATTCAGTTTTTCGATATCTCGCATAGTTTCCGAGATATCCGTGCTCAAAGTTCACTACTGTGCTGAAGAGTTCTTTTTCACAATTACTGAACTTTGTGCGCGGATATCTCGGAAACTATGCGTCCTAGCGATGAGACCATTCTATACAAAATTAAAACTGACAATATGTGCCATAAGATTGACTCTATTCAGTTTTTCGCTATCTCGCATAGTTTCCGAGATATCCGCGCTCAAAGTTCTCTAATTGTGAAAAAGAATTTTTGCCTCACGTGTTTTGCCTTATTTGACTAGCTGAGTCTTCAGCGCAATTAGTGAACTTTGAGCGCGGATATCTCGGAAACTATGCGAAATAGCGAAATACTGGATTGAATCAATCTTGTGGCACATTTTATCTGCTTTAATTTTGTATAGAATGGTCTTATCGCTAGGACGCATAATTTTCGAGATATAAGCGGAAAACCGAAAAAGGGGACCTTCTGTGTGTCCCCCTGCACCCCGCTCACCTCCTAGGAGTGGGAACTTTTAGTATGTTTACCTCCTAACTAGTCCAAACAAAGACCCAAAGTTAAAAATTGTGTTCCTTCCATTTCCCTCTACAACTTTTCGTTGACTGGACTATAAAGGATTAGGGCTGCGTTCTGTTCCTTACCCTGGCAGTTTGGTATGCGAAACAGTCACAGGCCCATGGGTCCGCTGACATCTGATTTATTGTCAAAGCCAGTGATCCTCACACGTAACTAAATTCATTTTTGCTTTCTAGCTGACGCATTGTTACTAACAATCCAACACATTTCACCTCCTCGTCCGGCTATACACTTTACATTTAGTTAACCAAATAAATCATAGCGAAGCGGGAAATGTTCTGCTATTAAAGGATCATCCTCCACCGAGATCCAGCAGCGTTTCACAAAATGAGAATTTGCGAATGATCGTGGTTCTAAATTTTATATGACGTGTCACGTGGCAGCAGGCGATTTCAGCCTCGGTCTGGCTTGTGTGCCGAGGGAACTGGCAGAGTCTGTCAAACAGACGCCTCCGCAAACAAGGGTATCCACCTCGTTTCAGAAAGTTCCCGTTCAAAGACAGGAACAGATATTCCACGCGGAACCGGTCCCGCAAACAGAACCGGCGATGCTTTCGGGTTCCCTTTAATCCACTTAATTCTTCGTTTTCTTTCCCGTCTGAGATTCCATCTTTCAACGACCATCCAGCGTTTTCCACTTCTTCTCGAGACGTTACTTAAAGCTGCTCCCCTCCCCTCCCCGCCGCGTTGCGTCCCCCGTTTTGCCCCCGGCAGGCTGCTGGCTCCGTAGTAACGAGCCCTCCACGAAAAAGGGACCGCGAGCCGCGCGATAAGGCAAACTTTCGTTGACGTTTGGGACGATAACGGGCCACGGGTACGGATCCGAGAGAACGGACGCTTATCGCCGCCCTCTCTCACGACTTCGCGCCGCTGTTTTGCGGCCTCCAACCCCGCTATCGAGACCCGGATCTACCCCCTAGACGCTCCGCTTCAATTAACCGCGATGTTGCCCGCCCTGTCGCGCGCTTCTTTCGACCCGGCAAACTTTGAATCGATTAAAACACGTGTCAGTTCGCCTTCTTGTCCCGACTCGTTCCCGGGAGACGCTCTGATCGAATTTCTTCCGATCTTCCAGCTCTAGATTGTTTGTTGCGATCCAAGATCTCTGGCGTGAAAAAATGCGATTTTATAGCATCCGAGAAGTTAGCCCTCCACTTGTTGAATTACATAATTTCAACGATTGTGCTGAGCTGTGCTAAGTTTTTACTACACTTTGCTCGAATATTAAAATATTAAATTTTATATTAATATATTAAATTTTTCACTTTTTAAAATTTTCTCTGTAGTAAACTGTGCTATTCCATTTCCAGTCAATGCACAACAATGTCGAAACCCACAGTCAACCAGTAACAGCTAGGATCTAAACACAACTTTCCCAAAAGCAGAAGAAAAAAAATATATAAAAAAACTTTTTGAAAACCACGCTTATATTATAATGCACTGAAAAGGAGAAAATAATTTTTTTAGACATTAGTGACTAAAATAAAAGCGTGGAGCGCTAAACTATACTGACGTAATTTTCGTGGGCGCTCCCCTCTTTCATTTACAGTCACTAATGTATAAAAAAATTATTTTCTCCTTTTTAGCGCATTTTAATATAAGCGTGGTTTGTAAAAAGTTTTTTTTTATATTTTTCATATTCTACTTTTTAGTCTTTTTTAAATGGAACGCAGGATATAGTAATACTGGTATGAAATAGTAAGATACAGAAACGCAAGATATGGAAATACGCGAGATAGAATGGGGGAATGACTCCGAGAGACGATGTCTCTCGATGGAGTCCGAAATTGTTTGAAATGGAACTGAATGAACGGAACACCACACTGACTGAGCTCCTCCGGTGCGAAATGGGTCAGTAGAGTGGGGATGAGTCGGAGTGGGGACGCGTAGTGGAGTACGGAGCGCTGGCGCGCGGAGTGGGGATCGCTGAACGCGATGACGTGCTATCGAGCGTCGCGCGACGAGATGTGACGGTTAATATTAAAATATTATTTTCTCCTGAACGTACAGTTCTTTTTTTAAATTTGTTTTTTAATATTGCATTGTCATGCAGTTCTGAGCTATGTTTAACCCTTTGCACTCGGTTGTCCCCTCTGAGGCACCACTAAAAATTGCTGTACCATTATTCAGAATATTGTTTCCATTATTAAATTTATCGGTATTTAATCAATTACTATTCAATTAGGTATTGTATGAGCTATTATACCAATTTCATATCCATAACATTTCAAAAACCATAGCGAATGGAAATATTCTACTCCGGAAGAAATGTTTAATTTTCCAGGTAAATTGCTCCGAGTGCAAAGTGTTAAAGTTTCAAGTCTCTAGTTCATCGGGAAGTGGTTTAAAATTCGATTACAAGATTGACGCATACAACGACAACTCGGCAAGCTAATATAAGCGTGGTGAAAAGAGACTCCGCGGTCGAACGACAAGTGTGTTCAGGAACTAATCCGTCATAGAGTTCCGGCATTGTCCAAACAAATGCCCGCCCCCTTTTTACGCCGGTCCCTTTTCCACCAATATTTATCCCCCGCCCATGAACGATGTTACACGGCTCCTCAAGAAAACACTGAAGGAAGCAAACGGACGGGCAAGGAGACAGGGACAAAGTAAACTGCGCGAGGTCTACCAAGAGGCGGCCACGGGCAGACGAGACACGCGGGGGTTTGCCTCGAAAAAAGGTAGACAAATCAAGGTACAAAAACGTGTAAGAAAAGAAGCTGCGCGAAAGAAAGAAGACAAATACTCTCGTTGGCGAGGGTTTGGGCGAGCAGGACGCTGATGCGCATGAGAGAAATGGACTGGGATAGCGACACAGGGAGAGAGAAAGAGAGAGAGAGAGTGGGAGTATGAGGGTGAGTGACTGTCGACGGAAAGTTGGCAAGTCGGATAATGGTGAAGTTATGGTTGAATCTCGGGCCACGGTTATATACAGTGTATGACAACGCTAACGATGATGCCTTAAGCCGCGGCTCTAGCTTCCGTACGGACGAACCCGCTTCGTCAGAATTTTTTTCCATCGCCCGCTGTTTATTATATCCGACGAGCCTCTTCCGCCAGTTTGTCTCCGCTCCCTGAAGAGGAAGAGATTTCTGCGACCAAACTCGCAAATCACCGAGCACAAGCCTGACACACGCGTGTGCACGTTCTTCAGGGTCCTGGCGTCTGCTGATGATAACGAGGCGGACAAATATGCTAACACGCTGTATTCCACCCCTTTTATTGTGGGGTGGGCGCTTCTTGTTAGCTTCGGGCAGAAATGACGACGGAATTCTCTCGCTCTTACAAATAAAGTGAAGTGCCCTATGTCTGGACAGCATGTTTTTCTATTCTAAATTCTATCACTTTAAATAGACAAAAACAATTTCTTAAGAGTTTTAACGTACAGTTCAGAGTTTGTAAAGTAATTCAAAATAAAAAAATCATTGTTTAGGTTAATATCTTAATTGTATTAACAAGAATAATTCAAACCTATAGTTGGACATATTAAATCCAATCTAAGCTAGTACCTGGACAGAAGTAAAACCTATATCGGGACAAATTCAATTTACAAGTTGATCGAGCGAACATAACCTAAAATGTTGGTTGGTGGCGCTGTTAAGCATGACGAATAGAAGATGCTTTGCGTAATATGTAGTATTCTTATCATAGATTATAGTATTGTATTATTTAACCAAATATATATTTATTTTCATTTACTGTTTTAATAAAACTTGTCATAATACAACTTTTAAGGTTAGGTAGTAATACTGATAGATTTAAGATGTAAACATAAAGTATTATTAATGTCACAACCGGAATACATTTTCTACATACGTTATTCAAGCTAATAGAAGACTAATTATACGTACATGTAGTTAAATAATTTGCAAACAATGCGTTGATTTTATTCACAAACACGTGTCCGGCTTCAGGCGTAAACACATTGCGTATAAGCTTAGAGTGGGACAGCTACTGTCATCGCGTCCCAGTATGGAGTACTTATATTTGAAAACAGTCCTAATCTTGGACATCTAATATTTGGATTAATAATTATTATTTACGTTAAATTTGATTGCCAATTTATTTTAAAATATCAATATTATTATGCGTGATAATTATTTTTTGTCTGAAGGCTTAAATTATATCTTTTTTTTTCTAACAAAAGTTCGAACTATAAATGCACATGATTCGTATGTAAATAGACTATTTTGTATACTGTTTTCAGATGAACTTTGAATTAATTTTTAAATTTCAATTGATGTCTTAATGAAATAATATTCACACCTACTTGTAGCTAAGGCCTCAGAATATATGTATAATATAATTATTTAATCTCTTAATTACTGATTTTACTATGAAAATTCAATTGTCCAGATTTAGGTATCACTTTTGGACTGTCCAGACTTAGGGCACTTCATCTTACTTTTTCTAGGGACGCTTATTACTAGACTGCGGATTTTATGCATTTATGACAAAAATGAGTAGGTGTGATTCAAAACGGGAAAAAGATTAAAAGAGTTTAACAATGCCGATATACTATTTTTAATGTATAAAAATCATTAATAAGGAAAATAAATTTTTATTTAGCTCCTATAGCTTGCAATTGATGTATACAAATTTTATATTGCATAAAGATCCGCAGTCTACTTATTACTTTTTATGTGCAGGGTGAATCATAGCTTGTTTGTTGATCAATCCATTTAAATACTGTATTACATCTAGTAGACGCCCGAATTAATTAATTTAACTATAGTATTTACGATTTTAAATAACAACTTCCTGCCAGAGGCGGTCACGTTCTCTGAAGCTAACAACATCGATTGCGAAAAGCGATGTCAAAAAAGTAAAGTTTGCACATTGTCCCTGCTCAGCAGCAGTGTTTGATGTTTCGTCGGATCGTCAGCGAGCCCCTTTTAGTTTTCCGAGCGCGTCTCCATGAGAATATCAGTTTCCTCTCAGTTCCGAAAACAGTACGAGTCCCTTTCGTTTCTCGGAGACCGTTTTCGTCAATAGGCGAACGCCCTCAAAGCAAATATTACGTTTATTCTCGTATTTCCGCGAGCGCCGCGACGCAGAATGTGATTGCAATCAAAATTCTTTAAACAGGACCGGTGCATCGGTTTTCAAACGTTCCGAGTTGCAAATGGGAATTCGAGGAAGCTATATGGGTTTGAATTACTAATTAACTCGGCAAGTGACTTCACACAAAATATCCATTTAATTTTCATCGGTGATATGCTGGATTTTGTGTGAAACGTCGTCGTGTGTCGTCAAAAGGCGAAGTATCCGGACGAATTGAAAGCGCTCTTTCATTAGGAAATCAACGAACCAACAACCGTGCGCTTCCAACAACTTCGACCGCTGAAGGCAAGAGTTTAATTACGTATTAAACTATCCGGCTACGGTCGGAAGGGAAAATAGTCCCACGTGGTATCGGGAATACATGATTTTTCCCCGTCGAATGCGATCCCGCTCACTTGAACGGATTAATCAGCGGGAGCAGCAGGTTTCTCGGGATCGTTTCCTCGCGGAAAGGGCCGTGCGATATCGATCAGCTGTCGAGCGTGGCAAGGACGCTTGGTGCTCGGTCCGATTTATAACGATTGAATAGTTAGGTCAACGATTTCCAAGCTGAGGTGCAAGTGGAACGGGAATAATGGACCGGAAGCGGTGCTTTATTGGATTACCGGCTCGTGCCCGCTTACGCATCGCCGCCGCCGCTCGTCCCGCTGAATCGTCAATTTTACGTCACGGAAGAACCTAATGCCCGCGAGATATTGTAAGAACTTAGATCACGCTGTAAATTGCCAGTTGGAAGCTGCGACAACCGTTACTGATGGCTTTCGCCACGCGGAACACAGATATAGTAGTGGGACTCGTGGAATTTGACACAGACAGCACTGATAATAAACTTTTAGAATACAAATTCAAGAAGTTTGTTATACAGAGACACGTTGAAACAACCTCAGACTTCTAAGAGCCACGGAAAGAACCACAAACATATGAAACCCAATAAAGACAAGTTCAATTCTATAAGGTCCTATACAAACAACCACGGAGAGTCTTGGAACATAATTCGGACAACGTTAGGTTTTCGAGCATAATATTAGGTGTGCAAGTAAGTTCTTTCCCCTTTTTTCCTTTTTTTATTACATCAAATGTAATAAAATCTTGTCTGGTGACTCCCAATCTTCATGCCAATTTTTTGTGGGTCTGAGTCGGATTTTCATTCAGCAAACCCTCTAACTCACCGTCATCGAACTTTCACGGCGCACCTGAACGATCGTCGTCTTACAAATTAAAATTTCCGGCTTTAAATCTTTGGTACCACTTTTTGCATGTTCTTTAAGATACAGCGTCCTCTCCCAGTGCCGCACAAACCATTTCAATAGCTTCAACAGCTGGAACGAAAATGATGCTTCTCGCTAGGGTTGCCAGAAATGTTTTATCCAAATATAGAAGAAGTAGTCAAAACTGCAATTATGTACATATGAGATAGGCTCAAAATATAGGAGTTCGAGTAAAAGAGGTACACAGCACATTTTTAACTTTTTTATTCAAACAAAGATGATTTTTTATTCAAATATGATATAGGAGATCAAGTTCAAATATAGAAGATCTGGCAACCCTACTACTCGCACGCCATGTTGCTTGAAATTGTTGCATAGGACTGGAAACTCTAAGAGCGCTCATCACGATTCTTCTTAAAATTAGAAGAACGCTCTTTCAGATGGCACCAAAATCGGGAAATAATTCGAATTCAATCCGAAGTTAGGATAGTAGAAAAAAAGGGGAAGGAACTTATTTGCACGCCTAATAGAAACAACGTCAGACTTCTGGGACCTTGGAGAGAGATCTACAACCTTGTATAATCTAGTACAAACAATAACACGCTGGTTGGACCTAACACAGAGAGCTACAAAGCTTCTGGAACCCTACATAAGCAACATCGGGTTCCATGGACATATTACAGGCAAGCTTATGGTACACAACACAAACAACACGAGGCACGTAGTGTCTAACACAGGTAACCCCGCGCTTCTGGAACCCAATACACACAACATTAAACTTGTTGGATCTAATACTGACAGTCCTAAGCTTATGGAAGGCAATACAAACAACACCAGGTTCGTCGAACCTAATACAGATAACCCTAAGCTTCTGGAACCCATTACCAACAGCATTAAGCTTCTTGCGCCTAATGCAGGCAACCCTGGGTCTGTGGAACCAAATGTAAACAACTAGCAAAATTGAATTTTATTTTTTATTCAACCTTCGTGTTTATACCAGGGACCATAATTGTTATAACCAAAAAGAAAAAAGTCATGGAGTAACAAGTGTTTCATCAACTAAAATCGTATTGGTTACAAATAAGGATTATAAGTAACCTAAAAGTTTTTCTCTTGTTGGTAAATGTTATCGTCGAAAGCAATTCATTTCGATCACTTATAACAATTATCAATGAGAGAAATTTATTTCGATCGCTCATAACAGTTATCGATGGGAGAAATTTATTTCGATCGCTCATAACAGTCACTGATACGAGAAATTGATTTCGATCGCGCATAACAATTATCGATGAGAGGAATTTATTTTGATCGCTTATAACAATTATCAATGAGAGAAGTTCATTTCGATCGCTCATAACAGTTATTGATGAAGGAAATTTGTAACAGTTATTATTAAATAGTACAACTTTCAAATGGTAGACAATCAATTAATTCATAAATTTTGTATTCATAAAATTAATTGCTACAATCAAAATTTAATGTGACAAACATGAGTTTTTCCAAATTTTCTCCTGCCAAATTACATCACAAATCATCTAGCGTTAATTTTAGAGAAGAAAAGGCTCGTTCAACACTAACCTGAGTTGCGGCACAGCGTGAATTATGTACGCTAGTTTTGATAAATGCGGGAGTCTATATTTCTGATTTTCCCAGTAATCTATGATATTTTCGTCTATATCGATACGTTTTTTCCGAGTGGAACAGAGTTGCCCGTGAACAAAGACAGTCAACAAACAGATTTTGTGTTGTTCTTATGGTCTGTTAATTCGTCTTGTTGTACGAAACATTCTCAATGAATATCTCAGGCTTGCTCCATCCGAAAAAGAGTAGATAACTCAATAATTAAATAAGCAACCGAAATGAATTTTCTCATCAATAATTATTGTGAACAAGTGAAAAGAAATTCGATCATCGATAACTGTATGAGCGATCGAAATAAACTTCTCTCATTGATAACTGTTATGAGTGATCGAAATAAATTTCTCTCATCGATAACTGGTATGAGCGATCGAAATAAATTTCTCTCGTCGATAACTGTTATGAGTGATCGAAATGAACTTCTTTCATCGATAACTGTTATGAGTGATCGAAATAAATTTCTCTCATCGATAACTGGTATGAGCGATCGAAATAAATTTCTCTCGTCGATAACTGTTATGAGTGATCGAAATGAACTTCTTTCATCGATAACTGCTTTGAGCAATGGAAACAGTGATTCTTCGTCGATAACAATTATCGAGGAGGATTTGTTGGAGTATACACCGAAATGCACGGAACATGCGGAGGAGGAAAGGTCTCTTTTTGACCTGCCGTTTATTACACCTTAAGCGTAGCCATCTTTTCCGCACTACAGGGCCTAAGAAGGAATGGTCAAGTCAGTCCGAGCCAGCCTACCGAGCTAGTAACAGCTCTCATTGCATCCAAAGTTTTTCTAACCGTCAATAGTTCAATTTCAGTGTGATAGTCATAAAGTACCATATTGTGTTATATGCGAACAGTACATACTATTGTAACTCACAACTGATAGACGTTTATTTCATTGTGTCGTGGAGTTTGAATAAATACTAAATATATCAAGTAATATTTGATCTCCCAACCTCGTTATCCCAACAGGATTCAATTTTTTGGACACTAATAACTGTTACTTGTAACCGAAAAGTATAAAAATCGATATTTTTTAATCATTTTGTTCTTCGAATTTGTTTCTTTATATTTTGTGTAGATTATCTTAAATTTCATTAATAATCAACTTCTTATTCATGATTTTTATCGTAGGAAATTTTAGAATAACTGTTATTTTTGGTCCCTGGTTTATACACGGTCTTATACAATTATGTTTCGATCGCAATTTCATACCTCGAGAAAGTACATCAAAAAGAAACTTAAAAGAGAATGATACAGATTCTGTTTGAAATGTTGATCGTGACGAGTCTGACTCGATTTTCCAAGCCAATGGATTGAAGTTATAGTTCAGCCGAATTCCGTGTTTTCACTTTGCATTATATGTATGTATACCATAGCGCAGTCTCCGGTGCATTGTGCTGTCCATCTAGATTGCTATTAGCAGAAAGTATGTATGGCGCGGTTTGAAGGCTGACACTTTAATAGTTCGGCCCGCTAATAGTTTCTTGTCCGCATGACGTACCAAGTCCCGGTTCCGTAATCGATCGCGATAACAATGATTGCTGTTTAACCCCGATAATAACCGTCAATTGTTATCGAGGTACCAATGGATTCTATAGCGACAGAGTTTACGCTGACTACCGTGAAAATTTCCCTCGGGAGTCGATACGGGAATTCACATCTCTATTCCCATACGCGCATTATGCGCGAACACAGCCGCGCCCTCTAAACGCGGCCAATTTATGCGTTAAAATATAATACAGGCACACACACGCGCGTCTGTGCTCGTGAATTTTGTGATCGTCAATGTAATCTGTTAACACGCCGCGCCGCTCGCCGGTCTATAATTGTTCCTGTAATTACGATCCCGAAGTAATTGAACAGAAAATAACAAAGCAGGCTACGGCCGAGCAATCGGATGAGTTTCGTTTGCGTCGGGCACTTCCGTATTCGAGTCATTAGGATCGGTTTGGTAATCGCTGGTTCGTTAACGCGATACCATTAATTATCTACTTCGCATAAATCGATTCGATGCATACCTGGTTGTACGATCTAATCCTTATCGGTTTAGAAATACTATACACCCCAACCAAAATCTTCGAATTATGAAGCTCCAAATCCGCCGAGATCCGATGAGAACGATGCCGGATTTGTTGGCGTTCAAGGCGATTTGTTACGTCGAAGATTTGCATAGCTGCCTTTCATGTAGTTCGAATTAACTCGTATCGTAAAGCAAGCGTAATTATCGAATCCAGTATCAATGAGATCCACATGGACGAGCTATTACAGTGCTGGACAAAAGGATAAAACACTGTGCATGTTTGTATGTATATGTAATTGCGTGTATTTGAACACACAAGAAGGAAATGTGCATTTTGTGCGTTGTATGTGTTGTGTGCCAAAAAAAATCGTTCAACAATTTAGGTCTAGCAGACTAAGAATAGCACCCAGAATTTTTATAGATATTGTGTGGAAAACAATGGTTTTAGGCTGAAAGATAACTCCCCAAAATTTTAACTTTTACGCGAACCCTTCATATAAGGATGGTATGAGGGTAAATACCCTTAACTGTATCATTTTTTTCTCGGTTGTTAATTACGATATTTAGATTTTAAAAAAAACGAAAATACTCGAACTTACCTCCTTCGTATCATATATTTTTCTCACAATTGTGATCAAATTATTAAGGGTAGAAAAAATCATTTAATTTTTTGGTGTTGTGACCACTTCCAAAAAATTCAAGAACAATGTTCTGTTACCTATATTATTGGGTTGGCAAGAAAGTAATTTCGGTATTTTAAGGTGAAATAAAACCGAATTTCTTTATTAAAGCGATGAATTTTAGTCAATAAAATATTTTCTTATTTATTCTTTTTGGCAGATCATCGAACAAAAGGATTATAGAACAAATAGATATCTTATTCATTAAAATGCATTGCTTGGATAAAAAAATTGGGCTCCACTTCACCTTAAAATACCTTTTTAATACCTAAAATTACTTTCTTGCCAACCCAATAGATAATATATACAAAAGGTTCAAGCCTTTCGGATTGGTGGAACATAATAATAATAATAATTTTTTTTTTAAATGGAATACTATATTTTTCTTCAAAAAATAATAGCAGGTACTAAGTAAGACAAATCCAAAAATGCTATATGATAGTTGATTAAAGGTAAATCGTTAGCTTACCTTCTTCATCGACCGACATGTTCTTCTGGACTGTTCAGTCGTCATTGGTTCAGCCTTGTAGTGAAAAAGAATGGAAAGGGAGAGTGGTGATTGGTAAACAATTTAGTGGGCGATTAAACGAACGATTCATCGTATTTAGAAAACACTGTGCCCAGGGTTCGTCGTTGCCAGCAGGAAAGTTCCTATCGTTGCGAACCCCGCAGCGACGTCTGCTGGGTTATCAACGTGTTAAACTACGTAATTCTGTGCGAGGCATAAACTTAATGCCTCGCCCCTGACTCCGTCCTCTCTTCCAGCGTTCCCCATAACCAAGGTATGACGGGTTATGTTCCCGTACATAGCTGTATCACCATATGCTTACCACAATCGGAGCGAACAGCCCGGATAATCGCGCGTGCTTTCGCGGAACTTCTCGTGGGAAATTGTCGGGACTCGGTCGTATCGCGGGCACCGAAATCATACGTTATTGCGCCCGCCCTATCTGCACAGATGAGCACGTATGCTCATTCGCACGGAAGACACAGGCCGGACAGACTTTTTCGTTAACGCGTTCAGCCCCCCCAGCTGATCCCGTAACATTATCGCGTCTAATCCTTTGGCCGACGACGGAACAGTTAGGTCAACCGGTCTGGTCCTGAAAAATACTCTTTTTGCCGAGATAAAAGTTCTCGTTGGACTCCGAATACCGAGGAAATCATTCTTCACACACCTGAGAAAACATTACAATTTATGACACCAAGTAATGTTTAATAATTGCAAGATAACATAGAGGAGTTTAAAAATGGCTGCGAGGTCAACTCTAATAAAAATTCGGCGGAATGAAATTATTCTACATCTTGTAGATTTTCATAAATTTCTTTGAATAGTGAACTTTCATATCTATACTAAAAACAGTGATATTGCAGCAACTGAAACTATTTCTATCTCAGAGATTAAGAGGGAAGGGTTGAAACGGGGCTGAAATTGCTTTGCCAATATTTTCAGCGAATCGACAGGTTCTGACAATTGATTGCGCATTTTTCGGTAACGCGAGGTGCAAAGTGCATTTTAAATAGTCGTCTGGCAAAATGAACGAAGTAGAATGCGAACAGTCATTTCGGAGAGAGCATTGGAACGAGTCGCGGTACCAATTCCAGAGAAGAAACAACGATTTTATGCGTTACGCTGTCGCGTGTAAATTTGAGGAGTGAATTATTGCTGTTCGCGATATTTTTACGGCAATTTTAGTTCGGAGACAACGACACAACGGGGACCGTGTCGGTAAAGGGAGTGGAGTGGGGGGGACTTGCATAGTTCGCAGGGGTGATAAAGTTTCAATTGCAAAAGCGGCAAGTCGTTTGGCGATGTTGAAACGTCAACCGGAGAAAAAGCTTATGAATATTTAACAAACACGCCCGGACACGAAGTTACTTGGCACAGTTTTCGACGTCCCGGTCCTCGGCCCTGTTGAATCTTTTAATTATTCTCGCCTAACTTCTACGAGTAATTGACCAGTTTGCGGCTGGTCGAAAACTTTTTGCGGGCATAAGAATGAACCCCGGCGTGAACCCGCGAACGTGACTTGTAATCAGCACATTCTATCGTCCCCTGCGATGAGTCAATCCCAGAATCTTAACTTCTTCGAGGATTCGTTCTCGAAGAATAAACTGGAACATTTTCAATCCTTCATTAATCACGCGTGACGTAAGTGGATTTAAATCGGACTGAATACACGACGAACATTGCTTGACTCATAAACGAAGTAGTGGGACCACTAAAATTTATGCTAGTAATTACTTAATATTGTATAACTATTAATGACAATATTTCTATTTATCATTTCCATGGAGAAAGTCCATTTAAGAACCAAAACTAAACTACACTCAGTGAAGTAAGTCTCCGTACACCCTTTAAAATAGAATAGCTTTTTTATAATTATACCAAATGACCTGATGTTTCGTCAGCAATTAGAAGCATTGGTTTACTGAATGATGTGCAAAAAATATTTTCTAAAAATTACAATTTACAAGGTTGCGTGCAAAAATATAAAAAGGCACTTTTTAAAACTTTTTTATTTGGGCAATTAATAAAAATTTAAAATATATGTTTTGTACCAAAACATTGAACCAAAGTTAAACTACACTCAGTGAAATAAGTCTCCGTACACCCTTTAAAACAGAATAACTTTTTTATAATTATACCAAATGACCTGATGTTTCGTCAGCAATTAGAAGCATTGGTTTACTGAATGATGTGCAAAAATACTTTCTAAAAATTACAATTTACAAGGTTGCGTGCAAAAATAAAAAAGGCACTTTTTAAAACTTTTTTATTTGGGCAATTAATAAAAATTTAAAGTATATGTTTTCTACCAAAACATTGAACCAAAGTTAAACTACACTCAGTGAAGTAAGTCTCCGTACACCCTTTAAACTAGAATAACTTTTTTATAATTATACCAAATGACCTGATGTTTCGTCAGCAATTAGAAGCATTGGTTTACTGAATGATGTGCAAAAATACTTTCTAAAAATTACAATTTACAAGGTTGCGTGCAAAAATAAAAAAGGCACTTTTTAAAACTTTTTTATTTGGGCAATTAATAAAAATTTAAAGTATATCTTTTGTACCAAAACATTGAACCAAAGTTAAACTAGACTCAGTGAAATAAGTCTCCGTACACCCTTTAAACTAGAATAACTTTTTTATAATTATACCAAATGACCTGATGTTTCGTCAGCAATTAGAAGCATTGGTTTACTGAATGATGTGCAAAAATACTTTCTAAAAATTACAATTTACAAGATTGCGTGCAAAAATATAAAAAGGCACTTTTTAAAACTTTTTTATTTGGGCAATTAATAAAAATTTCAAATATATGTTTTGTAGATCTATAGTAATTACACACCTGCTGAAAATTTCATCGAAATCGATTGACATACACACGAGCTACAAGCGGTTAAAAATTGTGAAAACACGACTTTTGATTACTTTCGATGCGTGTCGTTTTTTCCTGTGTCAACCGATTCCGATGAAATTTTCAGCATGTGTATAACTAACATAAATCTACAAAACATATATTTTAAATTTTTATTGGGGACCCAAATAAAAAGTTTTTAAAAATGCTTTATTTATTTTTGCATATAACATAATCAATTGTAAATTTGGAAAATCTTTTTTGCACATCATCTAGTAAACCTGTTTCTAATTGCTTACAAATAATCAGATCGTTTGGTACAATTATAAAAAAGTTATTCTGTTTTAAAGGGTGTACAGAGACTGACAATGAGTGTAAGTAAGATGCAATGTGAGAATGTCCTGCATGAATTGCAAGAAGCAGGATGTAAATGAAAATGTTTGTAATAAATACACAAAATCCACCATCTAATGATGATACTTGTTAAATATTTTCTTGCAAGGTGACTAAACATGTACTAATTACGCTTTTGTGACGTATATTCTTGTTTTACAAACATGACTTTATATACAATATCTTATATTTCGTGCTGGAAATCATGCTCCTCGTGTAACAAAACGATCACCTTTCTGTTCCAGGTAATTGACTTCACTCCGCCACCGAAAACCGAGCTACGAGTTCGCGGAACACGTAAAGGACGTAAGTGATTCCAGCCCAAGAACACCTGTCATGAATTCTCGGGATTTGCTATTACAACGATACGGGGTCGGCCCTTAAAAGACTCCATATTTCGTTCCCCTTACGTGACGCGAAACGTAAAGTGGATCATTCGGTTATATTTCGAATTTCTCGTAACTTTGTCGTGCTCCACCCCGATAATAAAGCTTTGAAAGTTATACGGGCCGCACGCGGTTTATTGCGATTCGCACGCGTTGCGGCGCGCGGATTAATCTCGAATGGGATTTAATTTGTTGGAATTTTAATCTGCACAATTTCTCGCGGTCCCAGTTCCCCTTTGTAATTCGATTTCCCCTTTGCGCGAGGTAGTAACCGCGTACCTGCAAATTGCGAGATGTATTAACTTGAGGATTTTACAGCTCCGTGACTTCGCGTAAGAATCCCGTTGCGATATTTCGTTTGTACCTTTAAAGAACGAATTTTGCAAGAATTCTGCGAGATGCTCGAGTGAAGATTGTATTTCTCTAATCATCCGTTCTACTTCCGTATGAGTTCATTCTTATCCTCTTTTCAAGATTTCTTTGTTTCGTAAACGGGCTGATTCTGTTAAAAAGACTTTTCATTTTCTAAGAGTTTATATTCCATGGCCGAACTTTAAGAGTTTATAAGCTGTGCAACACGCACATACAGTGGGTGTACAAAGTAATCGCACATCTTTTAAAAACTAATAACTTTTTTTATAATTGTACCAAACGACCTGATTTTTTCTAATCAATTAGAAGCATTGGTTTACGAAATGATATGCAAAAAAGATTTCCCAAATAATTGTGATTTACAAGGTTAAATGCAAAAATAAAAAAGGCATTTTTTAAAACTTTTTCTTTGGGCCCTTAATCAAAATTTAAAATATATATTTTGTAGATCCATGCTCTTTATACACATGTTGGAAATTTCATCGAAATCGATTGACGCAGGAAAAAACGACACGCATGGAAAGATGAACGATTCTGTGGATATTAAGCAGAAACTAATCAAAAGTCATTTTTTGATTTCTGCATGTAACCTTGTAAATTATAATTTTTGGAAAATCTTTTTTGCATATCATTTCGTAAACCAATGCTTCTAATTGATTATAAAAATTCAGGTAGTTTGGTACAATTATAAGAAAGTTATTAGTTTTTAAAAGGTGTACGAATACTTTGTACACCCACTGTATAATATATTACTTTTGTAAAAACCCTACAATTATTTCCATAAAATGATACGTTACATTTGATTCCGAAAGAGCAACTTTCGACCGAACTCCAACCATCATGGAAACAACTCGAGAAATGCTAATTTCCGCAAAGATCAGCGACAACTTGCGAGCGTCGAAATGAAGATTAAATTGCATCGGCGCGCTGCGCCGGAAAGGTTCCGGAGCGTTTTGGAAATTTCGTTTCCCGTCGGGCCATATCGAGAACTTTTCAGACAAACTGAGCGAGTACCCGGTGACTTATGAATGGCGGCGTACGTAGACGAGTCGTGGTCGCGCGCATTTGATCGGAGTTCCGACATTGTTTTTCCGGGAGCGAGTTTCCCAAACGCCCGGCCCTGGGAATGCATCGAGTCGGATTGCCGTCCCTCCGAATTCCCTCGGGTGGTTTCTTCCGCTGAAAAACACTGTCGAGAAACATTCCGGCTGCGGGACCAGGGGGCTTGCAGGGCGCAGGGAGAGGGGCCACTGTTGGGAAAACTAATTCCGCGATATAGGAAAGGATCCTGCGGCGGATAGCACGATCGCGACGCAATATCGGGATCCGTGCTCGCGCGTTCGCTAGACGTCCCTGTTGTCTCTCCGTGAAAACAAACCTTGCGGACCGTTTGCGTTTCCGTCTTCCAGAATTTCTATGCAGAGCCCTGCGCTTCGTCCGAATAAAATATCATTCCTCCGCCGTCTATATTTTTTACCGTGCCATAGAATGGAACGGAGGAAAATGTTTAGCATCATTCTAATTAGGATAAGGTTGCTCAAGTCGCACCAGTGCTCAAGTCGTACCACTTGAATTTTGAACGAACTATGGCGACAACAGCAGATACAACGGCAACCAAATATACATCTGAGTCAACCAAGTTGCTTTACGTATTATTTTCTGCCATAGACCAGTCTCATTATAAATCCTGTCATCAAGTAAGTTTATTTCAATTTTCTTATAATTTTCTACATATGTTTGGTAGTTAACCTTGCAAGTGAATTATTGATAAAATTATGTTCCTTATTTAACATAAATTCAGTAGAATTTACATAATCGTTTGGTCGAAACGAAATCGTATTAATTTTATTCAGTTAGGTTATGTTTACTTTTTAAATTTAACTTGTGCCGCGTCTTAAGTCGTATCCATATGAGATTCCTAAGTCGTACTACCTCGTCAGTCGAAATAACGTCAACGCAGAATAAAGAAAACATAAAAAATGCGGCAAATAAAAGAAACGCAGTAATTAATAAAAAGGAATTGGCATTAAAAATTAAAAAGAAGAAAAGCGATTGGTTTTGTTTTATTTGTGGAGAAGATCGGGAGGAAAACATGATTCAATGCTTGAAATGCAAATCGTGGGTGCACGATGTATGCGCTGGAGTTGACAAAAGAACAAATAAATTTGTATGTGATGTTTGTACTAACTGAATACGTATGTGTCATGTAAACAGATTAATGAAAAATACGTTTTAATTATCATTGTTGTGTAATTAAATTCTTAGGTACGACTTAGGCTATAGGTGGTATAGATGTACACTGAGAAAAAAATCCTGTCGAAACAAAAAAAATATATGTTGATTCAATAAGATGTACTATTGAATAGTGCCAATATCATATCAACTTATTTTAATATTTAATACTATTGAATTTCAATAGCAAAACCCATTTCCGCGAATCATATAAGCCAATAGCTTGACCATCAATGTTTTCAAAAAAATAAGATATGGCCTCAAACCAATTCCCAATTTTTTTTAACAACATATCTGATTGAAGGAAAAAAAGAAATATTACGAATAATAATATACGATATTGAATCAAATAATATTTTCAATCATTTCATGATAGACAATTCAAATACATCACGATTTGCTTCTAAATTTCATACTATTGAAAAAAATACATTGATATTCATCGAAGTAAGAAATTACAATAACACGCGTGTTATTGAAGTGACTACTTTTTTTTCTCAGTGTATTTTATTTTACGTGAAAGCATATAAATTTTCTAATTTCGTTATAATAAATAACAACAATAGTAATTATTTTGAATAACACATTTAATTTCTATTTATTTGATAAATCCTAAGTTTTATACGGTTTTTTTCTTAAGGGGTGCGACTTGAGCAACCTTACCCTAATAATTACTTGCCAACGATGTGACGGAATTTGTTCGAAGTAAAATATGATGTGGTACATGCGAAATTAAGGTCAATTTAAGTCACCGTTTTGCTCCGTCCGTAAAAATGTACAAAACAGAGACCTTTAAATTCTTGCCTTTAGGAGTTGATTTTCCTTCAACTTCATGTACAGTGATTCCCACTAATATTCGGACACTCTTAAAAACACCATAACTTTTTTGATATTGGAATATACGGCTTGAAATTTTTGTAAAAGTTAGAACAATTGGTTTTCTACGCAACGTGGCAAAAATTTAAAAAAAACTGCAAGTTGTCGAAATTGCAGAGAAAATACTACAAGTTGCATTTTACAACTTTTTGATGTGGGTCTATATTGAAAATTTAAAAAGTACGTTTCGTAGAAGTGCATCAATTAAACATATTCTGAAAATTTCATCAAAATCGGTCGACGTTGTAATGAGCTATAAACGTTTAAAGATGGTAAAAATTGCAATTTTTCACGATTTCCGGCCTCCAACTGCAGTCATTCTAAGGATTCTTACATCTTTCAATGCCTGTCGTTTTCTCCCGCATCAACCGATTTCTATGAAACTTTCACAGTTCATATAATTGACACAGATCTACAAATTGTATTTTTAAAAATTTCGATATATGACCGCATAACAAAGTTGTAAAATGCAACTTTTAGTATTTTCTCTAGAATTTCGACCAAATGCAATTTTTGAAAAAATCTCTTTTCACACCCTGTAGTAGACTAATTGCTCTGGCTTCCCAAAAAAGTTCAAATCGCATAGTCCAATATTAAAAAAGTTATGGTGTTATTAAGAGTGTCCGAATATTACTGAAAGTCACTGTACTTATCAGAGAACATTTACAAATGATACAATTTCTGAAAAATAGTTTGAAGCTAAACAAATTCCGTTATGCTAAAGTTTGAACTTCTAAGATTAGCGAAGCCCCGAAAACTCAGCTTATTGGCACAAAGAGCGTTTTCTTAACCGACCAAGCGAAGGGAAAGAAAGTCGGGAACGTTGTAAGTCCTTTAGGGTGTATTGTGCTGGTCCCCATTATTGCGAGGGGAAATCCGATTTGCCGAAGAAAATCTCGGCGAAAATATGGCCGGTTGAAATGGGGACTGGTTCGAGCGCACGAGAGTCTGCCGTATTATTATATTCGCGGGAAGTATTCATATCGGTCCCTCGGATTTAGCTTTCTGTGCCACGGTAACGAAGGGGGAGAAGTTGGAGAACCGTGCTTTTCCACCGGGGAGGCATTTTTTAGCCGTCGTTGACCTACATAACTGGTGCCTCGCGCAACTATGTTACAAGCGAGGCCGCACGAAAAAGGGAAACCATTTTTCGCCTGAAGTTTAGCTGTCGTTTAAGCGAAAGAGACCATCTGGCTGCCATTTTCAGAGATAGAGCCGCGCGACGCGGTGCACGGATGCATCTGTGCAACGGCGCGCCGCGCACTGGCTTGCAACCCACTTGAAAGGGTCGATTTTATGAGAAGGCACGCTCTCTCCGAGCCGCGCATGCGGAATGCTCGCGTGCGCACCGTAATGAAATAGAAAGGATTACGTGCTCGAGCGGGGGAAACCGGCGTGATTCTCTCGAAAAATCGACAGTTACGTTTTTGCATTTTCTATGCGATTACAAACAAATATAATTTACGCTAAACTAGTCTAAAAATTTCGAGAAGAACCGCTCGATCGTTCCCTGAAACAAGAGTTTGCAAAATCATTTTATTTTTAGCGTTTTAAACCAGGCACCCCTAAACCGATTTGTAAAACTGAGTTATGAAATCTCGCCACAAAGACAGGCCTCACAGCGGATATTTCACGGTTCACACGCACGAGGAAAGTTTTAATTACGAAAAGCGATGGATACGCTCGCGCTGAAGACATTAATGAATTACTAAAAGGTTCTATCACCGTTGTGTCTCGTCGGATATTAATGGCTTCTTCGATTCATAGCGATATTTCCGTCGCTGTCAGCAATCCCATTACAGAGATCGTTTGACAAGAGAATGATCACCGACTGGAAATATTATTTGTCATATCCTCTCTCTTTCTCTCTCTTGCTCTCTGTTTTTCCCCATCCACACACACACGTGCACCTCTTCTCAGTTATCGAACGTTAGCTGTCTTTACAGGCGGCGTTTAATATCTTTAATTGGTCCTTGATATGTTTATTCAGCGGATTCTGTTGAAACCACGCGCACACCAACGCATATATTGGAACTGAATCCTGTTTATGCTGAAACCTATTCAATATTGATCACACCGCTAATGGTGTACCGGTATCTGTGTACGCCGCGCGCTGTGATCAATATTAATCTCGGATCCGTCGAAGGGAGAAAGGAATTGCTTCCCCGACCTACCGATATTCAAAGTCGAGTGCATAAATCCCAGTCGAGTTTTAAAGGCAGTTCCAATCCTATTTGGGTATGAACAATACGTGCTTGAATGGTTCTCGATTTATTTCGAGACTTGTCGATACAAAGTCCAAACCTTATTTGGTGCAGCTACCTTGCGGACCAAATTTAGGATTCCTGTTTAACGGTACCGTCAGTCGGTTTAATTAATTTCAGATTATTCTTCTCGAACCAGTCATTATTCACTAAGCTGCTATTTACACTGCCGCTCAAAAGTATGTGGACACTTCCTTAATTCTTATAACTACTTGAAAAAAGTTATGATATCTCTGGTAAATTTGATTATCTTGTATGTATTTCAGTTCGTACAGTATTGGAGAACATATTTTAATAATAATTTATTAAATATCTCACCGATAATGATAAAAAATAATTATATTTTCTTTTCGTCTACATGTCCACCGCGTGCTTTTATGACCGCGTTTACTAGTCGTGGCATTCTGGCTATTAACTTTTTCATTACTTCACTTTTAATAAGGTTCCACTCAGATTCTAATACTTCCCACAAATGTTTTTCAGACTTGGGACATCGTTTTCGGACTTATCTATCTATGTGATCCCATAGTTTTTCTTTTATTTATTTAAGAAAATTCAATAACTAAATTGTTTATTTTGGTACTATTAGAATACATTACATACATATTCATAATAGACTTTAGCAACAAATATTGTTTGATAATAAAAATATACATTATATATCACAAATTTCATGAACATGCTAAGTATCCACATACTTTTGAGCGGCAATGTACGTTTCGAAATATACGTTCGCAAGAACAGAATCCACAGAATGCTCCTTTCGCAGAGAGGCACGATTAAACAAATCAAAAGGGAAATTAGAGCTGGATGGAATGTAAGGTGGTCTGGCTCCCTTGACCTTTATATGTCCTAAACCTAACAGTTAACGAGAAGATTATTATCTAAAGAAGAAAGGGAATTGTTTCGATAATATCTCGTTAACTATTATGTTTAGGACATATCGCTGCTCCGGAAGTATAATGACGCAACTGTAAAATTTGATGAAATTGACTTTATTGTGTCGGCGGGCTCAAAAATGCATTTACTAGATGTTTGTAAATCGACATAATGTAAATCGAGGCTGGTATTTATTATTTTATAAATTGGAATAACTTAAAAGTTGCAATAATAAACCACAATGTCTATGAATTACTCTCATAGAAGAATTAAACCGAATCTTCAATTTTTGCAGTTGTGTCATTATTAGACTGCGGATCTTTATGCATTTATAATATGTCGAAATATGAAAAATATATGCAAAATAGATGCAAGATGTATGCAAGGTATATGCTAAATATATGTATAGGGAATGCATGTACGGATCTGTAAAATAGTAATTATTTTATTGTTTTATTTATTATAATTTAAATTGCAATGTACAACAATAGTTTTTTCTATAGTGTCGATTGTAAATTGATGCCTCTTGTCTGTCAAAATTAATTTATACGCTGAAAAAGAGCGTTCTACATCACATGATTTTATAGGGCCATATTTAAAATTACACCAACGATGTGCCAGACCTCTCGTGGTCGTTGCTTATTTTTAATAATTCGTTTTAATACAGATTCCATTTTATGTGTAACGTTTTCTCCTTAATCACCGCGTATAATTTTTAAATTTTCTATAACTGTAGTTACCAAATCTATAGATTCTGTTAGAGGTAATCCTATTGTTTCCAGTTTCTTCATGGCCTCAGGTAACATTTAGAAATGGCTCTGAATAATATTTATACAAAATTTATGCAAGAAATATGCACTTATGCAAAACATATGCAATATGCAACATATGCAAAATAAAAATTATATTTATAAGATCCTCTAATGACAAAACAAATTTCTATTTAGGTCCCAGTTTTTTATCTATTTTTGATAAAAATATGCATTTGCATAAACATCCGCAGTCTAGTCATTATACTTCCGGAGCAGCGATATGAAGGTCAACACTTTTATACTCAGAATTCGATACTCTATCGATCTATGGTATATAAAATAGGACAATCCATTTAAAAAAATCAAGGTGACCTTTTGAAATGTCCTCTACCACTCCACCCACAAGAAAACAATTAATACTACGTAATGTAGCCCGTCATACGAAACAACTTTTGTAGGAACACTTTTTCTGATAACGACGTCATCTTCCGAGATATCCGCTGATCTGATCTGATATTCATGTACCGCATAAAACAAAATCGCACAAAAAAATCGCATGAAAAAAGACCGCACAAAAACAGGTTTGACTGTACTTATAGGTGCCCTCTCGTAACTATGTTTATGTATAAAGATTCTGCTTTGTATTCGTACGTATAAACCTAGTGGTCGCTAATGATCTAGATGTTGATGCGTCCTGTATAAACAAATAGATTAAAAAAGAAAGAACAGAATCTGTTTTCCGAGCAACCGAGCAGGGGCCAAAATTTTCCAGTTAGTCGGCCGCTTTCGAAATCCGTGTATCCGTGACGGACACCATCGGGAAGCTTTCAAATCAAGTTCCGCTCACCTGGTGTCCCAAATCGAGGTGTGTCTCCCGGAATCGCGTAAAAACACGCTCACTGTCGGTCACCATTTCTCTCTCTCCCTTTCGTTCTCCCAAGGGATTCCCGAAACAGGGCACGTTTCACGGCAAACATCGCTCGGCCGTAAGGAAGTGCGGAGGAGCGTCGTTCTAAGCTGAACTTTCCAGCAGATCAAACATCTGTCGCCGGGGTCGATGCCGTCCCGGGAATCCATTTATCCGTCTCTCCCGGTGCCTTCCGGCCTCGCGAATAATTATATTCAGCAGGGTTCTGTTTTAAGAGGCGTGTCTCTAGCCGCCCCGGCTCGCGGAATCAAAACTTTCTGACCTAATAAGATATTCGTGTCGCGGCACCGTATTTGTTCTTTGGTGTTCGCCGTCCGCGCCCGACGACGAGCTTATGCAAATCCGTGAAAGCGGCAAGAAATCTGGATGCCGCGGATAAAGTGAAACGAGCCTCGTCACTGAAAGAACCGAGAATCAGAAGTTCCACGGATTAACCCCCTCAACGCTCAGCGCCGGCATGGCATCGTCGTCGCAGTGTTTCTACTTTAAAACGGCTCAAGGGCCGCCGCGAAAATTTCCACCGCTGACGTTCCCGGCTTCTTCAACTAGTTATGGTTGATCCGCAGACTCGAAGACACTGTTTTTCTGCTCTGTCTTCGGCGATTCTGCCTTGGAGCGATTTTATCGAAATTGCTGAATCCTTGAAGTTACAGAGACTCGGCGCTCGAAGTCGCCGACGACACGCGTTTGTGGATCTTCGCGATTCGACGTTGCTCTCCGCTTCGCAAACTACTGAGTTGCTCTCTCAAATTAGTGTTCTATGTACTCGTTATTGTAATTAGTAGACTGCGGATTTTATGCATTTATGATGAAAGTGGGTACGTACAATTTAAAGCAGTAGACATATTAAACAGACATATTTAAGGACATCATGTATATATTACTTTCGGCTTAATATGAAAATTAAGCTTGATAGAAATGTTTTATTTGGCTCCTGTGGCTTGCAATCAATGCAAATATTTTTTATCCTGCATAAAGATCCGCAGTCTACTGACTAGAATTCGGAATTGATTTAGGAATGTGGAATTCTGTGAACTTCCCGTGATCCGCGTCTTTGATTGCTTGCACTTTCAACAAATTCTTCTTCTGATATGAACATTGATTGGGAGCAGTGGACATATTAAAAAGATTCAAGGACATCCGTATACTACTTTCGGCTTAATATGAAAATCAAGCTTGATAGAAATGTTTTATTTGACTCCTGTGACTTTCAATCAATGCAAACAATTTTTATTCTGCATAAAGATCCGCAGTCGAGTGATTAGTATCCGGAATTGCTTTAGGAATGTGGAATTCTGTGAACTTCCCGTGATCCGCGTCTTTGATTGCTTGCACTTTCAACAAATTCTTCTTCTGAAATGAACATTGATTGGGAGCAGTGGACATATTAAACAGATTTAAGGACATCAGTATACTACTTTCGGCTTAATATGAAAATCACGCTTGATAGAAATGTTTTATTTGGCTCCTGTGACTTTCAATCAATGCAAACATTTTTTATTCTGCATAAAGATCCGCAGTCGAGTGATTAGAATTCGGAATTGATTTAGTAATGTGGAATTCTGTGAACTTCCCGTGATCCGCGTCTTTGATTGCTTGTACTTTCAACAAATTCTTCTTCTGAAATGAACAGTGATTGGGAGCAGTGGACATATTAAAAAGATTCAAGGACATCCGTATACTACTTTCGGTTTAATATGAAAATCAAGCTTGATAGAAATATTTTGTTTGGCTCCTGTGACTTGTAATCAATGCAAACATTTTTTATTCTGCATAAGGATCCGCAGTCTAGTGATTAGAATTCGGAATTGCTTTAGGAATGTGGAATTCTGTAAACTTCCCGTGATCCGCGTCTTTAATTGCTTGTACTTTCAACAAATTCTTCTTCTGAAATGAACATTGCTTGTGAGCAGTGGACATATTAAAAAGATTTAAGGACATCAGTATACTACTTTCGGCTTAATATGAAAATCAAGCTTGATAGAAATGTTTTATTTGGCTCCTGTGACTTGTAATCAATGCAAACATTTTTTATTCTGCATAAAGATCCGCAGTCTAGTGATTAGAATTCGGAATTGCTTTAGGAATGTGAAATTCTGTGAAGTTCCCGTGATTTGATTGCTTGTACTTTCAACAAATTCTTCTTCTGAAATGAACATTGATTGGGACAGGTGCATAGAGCTCCATAGTTCGAGAGAATTTTTAACATGCTTCCAACAGAAAATATACAGCTTTTCTGAAATTTTAACAGTCACAATCCACCCATTTTATATTTCTGGACACTGTGAAATGTTTCATTCCTTTCTATTGACATTATAGGATGTATTTTTTTAAAATGTCAAATTACAATCTGTTCGTTAAATCAGTAGAACGATGGTTGAAGGATTTGCAGACCCGCACGAAAATTTGTCGAATACAGCCGCCAAACTAAGCCAATCAGGAGCTAAAATAAAAGCACTCTCGTTTCCCCAAGCTTTTATACCATTTTTCTGTAACGAGCAACAAGAACGGGTAACAAGGATTTTTCGGGCAACGAAGCAATATTAGATATCGTTTCGAGAAAATTCCTGAAAGTTACGCTAATTCGCAGTGGTGGTCGGTGAAAAGCGTGGGTGGGAGTATCATGGAGATGTTATACTGCAGAGATAGGAAAGCACTCGGGCTTAATTGCGCTCGCGCGACTCCCACCACGACGATAATACCGTCGATAAGAATGCGGAAGCTCTTTGACCTAATGAGGTATTCGTTTTGTCGGGTGTTATGCCGCTTTCGCGCGTGCACTGGTAAACGACGAAACAATGGGACAAGAAAGAGCACGGAACTGAAATCGATTCGAGAGAGTGCATTCTGTCTTCCGATCGTGGAGATATTACATTAACCTGTTCAGGAGACAAGAAAATTATTTCGTTTCGAGTTCGTTAGACGCGACGATCGTCTGTTCATGCTCCTACAGGGCGAGTCCGTTTCGCGTTACGTCGCGAGCTCCTCTTATAACGGCGACGTTAAATTCATCAGATGAGATGGTAATACGTCTGTTCGTTTTATTCGCGGCGTTCGTCTCGTATTATGAAGCAATCGATGGTTTCCAGATGTTCCTTCAGTAATAAGGGTAATAGACAGACCGCGAATCTCCGTGCAAATTTGCTTTCTTATTGCGAATTTACCTCGAGTTGTTTCCTGCGAATTTTCGATTGAATTTAACCAGAATAAAAAAATATATAAAAAAAGCTTTTTAAAAACCACGCTTATATTAAAATGCACTAAAAAGGAGAATATGATTATTTTTAGACATTAGTGACTATAAATAAAAGCGTTGAGCCCTAAACTATATTGACGTATCTTCGTGGGCGCTCCACGCCTTTATTTATAGTCACTAATGTCTAAGAAAAATTATTTTCTCCTTTTTACTGCATATTAATATACGCGTGGTTTTTAAAAAGTATTTTTTCATATATTCTTTTATTTTCTACTTTTTAGTCTTTTTTAAATGGAACGCAAGGTATAGTAATACTGGTATGAAATAGTAAGATATAAAAACACATATGATATGGAAATACGCGAGATAGAATGAGGGGATGATTCCGAGAGACGACGCGACGTCTCTTAATGGAGTCCGAAATTGTCCGAAATGGAACTGAATGAACGGAACACCACACTGACTGAACTCCAGTGTCGCCAGATCGAGAAAATCAAGGGGAATATAAGTACCCCCTCTCTGATGACCAGTCCAGTCTACGGCACGGGCACCGTGGTCGACGGTTTTATTGTTAGTGGGGGGCGTTGGAGTGTGCGCATGGTGCTGGAATGGGCCCTAGCAGCACAGGATATTGTATACACATTCATATAATATCAAAAAGAGATTCAATCTGTTTTTAATATTCAAATATACATACAATATTTATTTTACATTAAGTACCAAATATTCTTTTTTATCCTAACTTATAAGATAGGAAGAAATATTTTTCTCATATTAAAAAGTGTGGCTTAAAAAATATTTATCCAATATTTTTGTGCTACTAGGGGGATAGTGGAAGGGGAAAAGGAGAAGAATGTGTGAGAGCCGTTTGGCTCTCATCTGGCGACACTGCTGAGCTCCTTCAGTGCGAAATGAGTCAGCGGAGTGGGGATGAGTCGGAGTAGGAACGCGTAGTGGAGTAGGGAGCGCTGGCGCGCGGAGTGGGGATCGCTGAACGCGATGACGTGCTACCGAGCGTCGCGCGACGAGGTGTGACGGTTAATATTAACATTTTTTTTTCTCCTGAACGTACAGTTATTTTTTTAAATTTGTTTTTTAATATTGCATTGTCATGCAGTTCTGAGCTATGTTTAAAGTTTCAAGTCTCTAGCTCATCGGGAAGTGGTTTAAAATTCGATTACAAGATTTGACGCATACAACAACAACAACGACAACTCGGCAAGCTAATATAAGCGTGGTATAAACATCTGTAGCGTCCTTTTTCATTCACTGTTACGATACATTCACTGTATCGTAGTCATGCGAAATAGAAAAACTAAGTTATAAAAGTATAAAAAGGAGTAAATTAAAAATTGATAATTTTTGTAATCGTAAACCTTGAGTCCCTCGTGTTTGCTCCATCTTATTCGTGATTGCCACTGATTGTCACTGATTACTTAAACAGAAGCTGCAGCGTAATGTGCATCCGGAGCTCTCTTCCTCGAGCGTAATCCGCAGCAGAAAGAGAAATGGCGGCGGTCTGAGGAGACACTCCCGCCGTATAAGGTATTTGACACTCCCGCGGACTTATGCAAATCCGCGGAAACCGGGACACCGGGTGAAAAAAAAAGCTAAGAGAGGAGGATGGCAGCGGATAGGAAGGGGGAGAAACCGGAAGCGAAACACGGAAATGGAAAGACGGAGCGACACGCTCGCCGAAAGACGGTACCATGATAATTTCAAGTCGCTCCGCGAGCTACGGCCGCGTGTAAATATTTCACCGCACAGCTGTCGTCGGATGTTGTGAAATATTCCTTAGGCAAGCCTGATTCCGTGAAAGCGGTAGCCTGTTTTCATATTTAATTTTCTGCGTTTCCGTAAACGAAGGTCTTGATACAGAAAATACGGTGGAACTCCGCGCGGAGTATGAAGCTTCTTTGAGCGACGTACAGAGCATCAATACGAAGACGAAATGGTTCATCGTGGGTTCTCTCATTCAGCGTTTGTAAGCCACGAATGTATTTTCCTTTGAATTTGTATTTCTGAACGAGCTGGACCCGTGACAACGGTTTCTCTCAAGAAGACGTAATAACAAAATTCATTTATCTTCCTCGGAAGTTCTTCATCGGATGGGTTCAGCATGCAAATACATTTTTTCCTAACATTTTAGGATGAAAGGTAATCCTTATGCTCATCTTGCTAAACCCTTCATCAATTTTTCGACAATTTTCGAACGTTCAAAAATCTCTACAGGAATATATGTTACATTATTATTATTATTATTATTCTAAACGGACCGAAGCCTTTTACATAAATGTTTACAATAGAAAACAATAAAGGATTACTTGTATAGTAACATAGAAGGGACATGCACAAAAACTAATGGTACTAACTATATGGTATTACCCTATAATTCTGCGTAATTGTTTTTTAAACATGTGAAAACACTCAATGAAAAAATCCATACGATTATACAGAGTGTTAGAGTCTGCAATAATGCGATTTATTGGATTAATTAATCCATAGGTAGATTTGGCTTTAAGAATCTAAGAATTGGCTTAAGAATTTAAGAATTAGAATCGACTCGAAGAGACCCCTTAAAATCCGATGATTTCTCTCGGAGCTACCGGTTTGGGTTAATCAATTTTTCGACATGACCTCGTGCTTTCCATCAAATCGAAATTAATTTTTCATGCTCTGTGATGTTCGAATTTAATTTGAGCCGTCAGGAGTTCATAAATTTCTCCGGGGGAGCGATCGGTCACGACGAAAATAAAATGACATTTGTCCTCAATAAATTCTATTTAAAATCCTCTAAACATCTTTAGAAATATGTGCGTCCTTCTAAACGCCAGCAAGTTACAAATTCTACGATATTACAAATCGAATGGAGAAGGCTATAATTAAGTTAAATTTTAATTTAAGTAGAAACAGTGAACAGCAGTTAACAGTGAACATGAATGAGTTGATTCGTCATTCCCAGTTAACACTAAACCTACCACTGCCGGACTAATAACCGGTTTTATATTGTCCATCTTACAATTATTGAAATTATGAAGTTGCTTACATGGAAGTAGATTCAATAAATTTCTTTATCCAAGCACATAATGTAATAAAAATTCCACAAAATTTAAATAAATAGAGCTTTGAGATTGGGAAATCTCTTCTTTTAGGACACGGCTTACACCCGAAAACCGCAACAGAAGTAACTGTATAAATAGAGCTTGTCATTTTTGTAAGATGAAATATTTTCATCGTTTTCAGTGCTCGGTATGGTCAGTGTTAAAAGGTTCCATCGAGAAGCAATTAGATTCCCATTCGTATACCGCGGGTGCCCATAAATATCCGATCGTCCGGTCGGGAAAAGTATCGAGCAACAAAGTGGACGGAGATAATGCCCGAAATTGATCGTTCGTCGGTGTTATGCTGTGGTAACAATAGAAGTGGCGGTAATATATGAAAACTATATCGCCGGGGAAACGGCGGCGGCACGGTTGATTTACAAGAAGGATTATTAAGTCAGCGCGTAAGCTCCTTGAGTTAGCGTATAATCCATCCGTAGGGACGGATGATATAGTCGGTTTACAAGGCAGCAATATCTCGATTTTAGTACTCGCAGCCCTGAACTGGCTGGAGTCGGAGAATAACAATCCGAGAATAGATAGGTAGTGGATATATGGATTATACGGGAGAATTATACGACTTCGTCGTAACGTCTTGGAATTTAATGCAATAGCGATGAAGCCGCCCCGCCGCGCCGCGCCGTGCTCGGTGCCCCGCGGGGTATTCCGTAGAACTCGATCGATGTTTAATTTCCTACGATCGTCCCCGTCGGAATAAAACCTTGCCGCCGCCTCGCTACTTCGCTTAATTCACTGGGAAGTGGATCGCGAATATCGCGAACTGAATTTGTTATCCACCGGCTATGGTTCGCCGTTTTTTCTCCCCCCCCCCCTCTGGTTTAAATCACGCTTGCATCGCGTTCTCCACGCAATCTCGCCCACGGGAGAGCTTTGCGGAAAATCCGAAGAACATTTTCGAACCTACAAGACCCCCGCGAACGAGCTCGAAAACGATATTCTAACTCGTTTCCTTCATTCCCGCGATGCATGCCGCGGAAACGGATCAGCAGCGGAACGCTCGGTTTTATTCGCGAACAGAAAAGCATGTGAACTGTTCACAGTGAAAAGAAATGTTTACAGTGACTGTTACGGAATGTGAATTAAACCTATACAGGGGCGTTATAAACAGGTCACTCGAATAACTCGCTTGCTTTTGAAGATAGAAGGAAATTTATCAGATCAAACTTACTTGTCCGATGCATTTTATTCTATCTTCAACAGCAAGCGAGTTATTCGGGTGACCTGTTTATATCGCCCGACTCTGTAAATTAAATAAGATTATACAGAATTTTATATAGTGAAATACTGGTACAGTAAATCCTCTATAAACGCAAAAAGGCTGTACACGATGAACGCAAAAAAGTGTCCCCTCCACTGTAGTAATCTGATCTCGGCTCGGATGTATCACATTCAAAGGCCCGTGCGTCCTCACAATGTAACACTAATATTAAATCTTTTTTGTTATCACTTATTTTTTTATAAAACTTTAGCCAATACATATATTTGTGGCATTTTTCTTATTAAAATAAGACCAAACACGATATAATTTCAACTGTATTTAGTGGTTTAATCGACGATGAACGTTTCGGGCGCAAGGAAGGACAGCGTATGGGAAAAAAAGAAACGCGGAGAGTCGCAGTCGCTTCGGTCGCGCGCGGTCTCTCTTTACACGCGCTGTCCTTCTTTACGTTCGGCTCGGCCTATTAGTCCGAGTATGAATTATTATGAAATATTATGAATGCTCATAAGGGGGGTGTAGAGGGAAATGGAAGGAACACAATTTTGAACTTTGGGACTTTGCTTGGACTAGTTAGGAGGTAAATATACTAAAAGTCCCCACTCCTAGGAGGTGAGCTGGATGCAGAGGGGCACGTTCTGGTCCCCTTTTTCGGTTTTCCGCTTATATCTCGGAAACTATGTGTTCTAGCAATAATACCATTCTATACAAAATTAAAGCTGATAAAATGCGCCATAAGATTGATTCTATTCAGTTTTTCGCTATCTCGCATAGTTTACGAGATATCCGCGCTCAAAGTTCACTACTGTGCTGAAGAGTTCTTTTTCACAATTAGTGAACTTTGTGCGCGGATATCTCTGAAACTATGCGTCCTAGCGATAAGACCATTCTATACAAAATTAAAGCTGACAATATGTGCCATAAGATTGATTCTATTCAGTTTTTCAGTATCTCGCATAGTTTCCGAGATATCTGAGCTCAAAGTTCACTAATTTCCATCTACAACTTTTCGTTGATTGGACTATATGAAGCTCAATAATAAAAACGTGGTAAAAAAATAGCTACCCCGCGGCTACGATAAACGCAACGCAATCCCCCCGAGGCTTTTGCGTTTATAGAGGATTTACTGTATAATGACGTGAACATCCGTGAGGTATTAAATTGATATTTCCAAAGACGCAAACATTCGCTTTTGAAACAAATAATCCGACGGAATTTCCAAGGGGCTCAGTGCTAACTTCAAAATCCGAAATCAAATCAAACGAATGTGTCAGTGGCGCATCCCTCTGCACCGAGCTGCTCGTTAATTGGGGCGTTGGTATCGCGACAAATTTGGAATTCGGTTTGACGAGAAGCCGAGTAATTAGCCGTTGAATGTCGCGAGGCTGTTTCCCGAAACGCGGTACGCATCTTGTTTGCACGCAGAGACGATGCACAGTGCACATGCAGGGATGATTGCACTTTGAGCCTGCTTGCGCCGATGAGCCGCGTGTCGGAGATATACATGCCGATCATGCTGATCATACCGACACTTTACCGTTTGTACACACCTGGAAATTCTGCCGTCCGTTTCGTTGCTGCGCGGTAACGTTAACGCGCGAATCAATCGTTCCTGTGGACGAAAAACTAGGTTGCCCTAGTTATGTGGAAAGAAGATAAACATTTCATTATATCTCACTTTTAACACTTTACCTACCGAAAGCCTATTAATGGGATTTTCAATCATTGTGCTGTACCAAAAGAAAGCATAGAAATTATCGTTTACATTGCAATCTTAAATGAAACTATTAGATGCGGTAATTGAGGGTGACTTGTTAGTTCACAATGAAAAATGCTATCGCTATTGAAGGTTCCATTAGAATGTGTTTAGCCATGTACCATAGATTTTTCATAATTATGCAATAATCACGGTCGGTAATGTGGCAATAGTTATCCGAAATGTCTTTAAGCGACGTATACTGTGCGGATATGACATAATGAGTGAATAAAGAAATGAGTGTGCATGAAGGAGCGTTTGTTCGAACATTTGTCAATCTGTAATAAAATCAATTTGTAATAAAATCAGAAAAAATTTCCAAGTCCGTACATCGCCTAGTAGGAAATAGTAAATCATGAGTGAAGCAACTCTTAACTTTATAAGTGATTTTCTTGAAATCTGTGCAAGATATCGAAAAGAATCAAACTGCATATGATAGATGCATATAATGTCTACAACATATATTTTTTCCAAAATTTTATTTCACGTAATAAGGTCAGAAAAAATTTTCAAGTCCCTATTTGATCCGGTAGGAATTGGTTATTCTGTGTGAAACAACCCATAACTTCGTAATCGATTTTCTGGAACTGTGTACAAGATATCGAAATGAATCAAACTGCATATGATAGATGTATATTATTGCTACAACACATATTTTTTCCAAAATTTTATTTCAAGTAATGAGGTCAGAAAAAATTTTCAAGTCCTGCTTGATCTAGTAGGAATTGGTTATTCTGTGTGAAACAACCCATAACTTCGTAATCTATTTTCTGGAACTGTGTAAAAGATATCGAAATGAATCAAACTGCATATGATAGATGCATATTATGGCTAAAACACATATTTTTCCCAAAATTTTATTTCACGTAATAATGTCAAAAATAAATTTCAATTCCTTATTTGACGCAGTAGAAAATTGTTATAAATGAAACAACCCTTAACTTCGTAATCGATTTTCTGGAACTGTATACAAGATATCGAAATGAATCAAACTGCATACAGTGGATGCACACTCTGACTATGACGTAGTGGTTTCTACAGTAATTTTCGACACGCATCACACATAAAAAGCAACAAACATTAATAATTCCACCCACTGCTTGAACATATACTTCACTTTTATAGATGGTGTGTGTTTTATTCGTAAAATATTTTCGGTAAATACGTGAAGTTCGATTACAATTAGAGGATAACGAACATTTTCCAGTGCTTAGATGTTTCTAACTCTTTTTGTGAAGAGAGAACGAATTTAGAATGTATTCAGATAGAAATATTAATTTTTGTTGTATCTATGGAAATGTGAATGTTCGTAGTTCCGAGTCTAGTCTTTCTCACGGAATTGTCTCGCATGTGCCCGAGGAAATTAATTTTAATGAATGTGGAAATTGATGAAAGATTTCTGCAAACAAGAGGTTGACGTATTATGGGGCCTAGTTCGTCGCACGGAGATAACCAACCCATTTTCAGTTCCATTGCGTGTCACAAGCTGTGCATTCAAACACGGTAGCTGATTATCGATCCACTTGACATTTCGAGAACAGTTAGTCGATAGGCAACTGTGTCAACAGACGTTGCTTAATAGCACGCGATATGAATATATTATGTATATTGCGTAATTTGCATGTACAAAACAGCAGGCGACTTGATTGAATGCGAATGTGCTACTTAATTAATGGAAAACTTCTGAGAACTTCTGAGAAACTACTCCTTGAAGTTGGTAATAATTATTGACAAGTTCATACATATTTACATTAGAGATTTGGATTTGGTATTCCGTCCTGAGATATTGGGTTGGCAAGAAAGTAATTTCAGTATTTTAAGGTGAAATGGCGCAGAATTTTTTTATTCAATCAATGAACTTTAATAAATAAGATATTTTCCCTTTTATTCGATGATCTTTCTAGTTCCCTTTCGGGCTTCCAACAAATGAAACGCCTTCCATAATAAAAGTACCAATGTACGTTTCGCAACACCCATTTCCAATAACGGTCCCCCAAAAATCCGAAGAAAGCAAGCATCAGACATAATTAGCTGCTCGTTAAAGGTGCAGTTTGCACTTGGGAAACGTGAGAGGAGGAGACAATAGACAGATAAACGAGTGAGCGAAGAAGTAATCCTCGTTGAATAGTATTTGCGATAAAATATCAAACGACGTGAAAGCAAAGTTTCGGATGGCGAAGAGGATGCATGTCTATGCAGACCCGCGTTTGCGACTGCACTCACGCATCGCGTATCAGCGACGCACTGAATAATTCGGTGGGATCCGTGCACCGATACGTTCAAGTTCTTCGACAGCAAAAAAGGGCCAACGCACGCGCACACATACATAGAGAGTGGGAGATAGGGAGAGACAGAGCCGGGGGCCAGACAATTTGGTAGACGTCACGTGCGCCGTCACGATGCACAACGCGATATATAGGCGGAACGAAAATGCAATTGCAGTTGGAGAACTGGGCTGGCTCCGGGACACAGGAGGCGGCCCGCGTAACTTCCCGGCGTAATATAAGTAATACCGACTAAGCAGGAACATCGTTATTGCGGCTGGTGCACGTAATTCTATCAGGAGCCGGGTTGCAACCTGAATGTGCAACCGATGCACATCGCGGGGAGATGCATGACCGAGGTCGCTCTATAGAAAGGAACAACTAGGGATAATGCCAGTCGAGTGTTTTATATGCACGAGAGTGTCTCTGCCGCTGGTAAGGACGTGCATACCGATTGCTTTTCCGCCTGGAAAACGTGTAAACGACGAGTTTTTCGCCGGCCGCCTCTCGATCCCCTGTGTACGTCGCGGGAACTTTATAAACCGGCTGTTTGGATTACAGGTTTCGTGCTAGTCTTTCATCCGGGACACACCTCTCTGCCCGGAACAATCCTGCGAAAACAAATTTTCTCTCAAAGCCGTCCGCCGCACAGTGGAGTACATATTTAAGTATTTACTAGGCTGTTAATTTCCTTCGAAGGTCGAAGAGATTGAAGCTTCAAACCTTCGGATTTCGTAACTTCGATTTCTGAAACTTCGAAGATGATGAGAAACGAAGTTCCGCAGCTTCGATTTCTGATACTTCGAAGGTGATGACAATCGAAATTCGAACCTCCGTAGTAAATTATTAGAGCTTTGAACTTCGAAATTTCGCTGCTAAGTTATATTTGATACAATTACAGACACTCCTACATTTGGAAAAAGATACGTCGCTACAAGTAAAAGATTGATTAAGTTACAGCTTCATATGATTCGAAGATTTCGAAACTTCGTGCACTTCGAAGACTCCGAAACTTCGGACACTTCGAAGGCTTCGAAGCTTCAATACTTCGAAACTTTGTACACTGCGAAGTTCCCTTCGTTCCTTCGAATCCATCGAATCTTCGAAGAGTCGAAGCTTCAATACTTCGAAACTTTGTATACTTCGAAGTTTCCTTCGTTCCTTCGAATCTTCGAAGAGTTGAAGCTTCTATTTCTGAAACTTCGAAGGCGATGAAAATCGTATTTTCGAAGCTTCGATTTCTGATATGTACTTCGAAGGTGATGAGGATTTTCGAAGCTTCGAAATTCGAACCTCCGTAGTAAATTATTAGAGCACGAGCCTTTGATAAAATATTCACTAATTTACAACTTCATACGATTCGCAGACTTGGAAACTTCGTGCACTTCGAAGACTTGGAAACTTCGCACACTTCGAACACTTCGAAGCTTCAATACTTCGAAACTTTGTACACTTCGAAGTTCCCTTCGTTCTTTCGAATCCTTCGAACCTTCGAAGAGTCGAAGCTTCAATCTCTGAAACTTCGAAGGTGATGAGAATCGAAGTTTCGAAGCTTCGAAATTCGAACCTCCGTAGTAAATTATTACAGCACGAAGCTTTGAACTTCATATTTGATATAATTACAGACACTCCTACATTTCGAAAAGAATACGCCACCACAGATGAAGGATTGATTAAGTTACAATTTCGTGCACTTCGAAGACTCCGAAACTTCGGACACTTCGAAGGCTTCGAAGCTTCAATACTTCGAAACTTTGTACACTTCGAAGTTCCCTTCGGTCCTTCGAATCCTTCGAATCTTCGAAGGGTCGAAGCTTCGATTTCTGAAACTTCGAAGGTGATGAGAATCGAATTTTCAAAGGTGATGAGGATTTTCGAAGTTCTCTTCGTTCCTTCGAATCCTTCGAATCTTCGAAGAGTCGAAGCTTCGATTTTTGAAACTTCGAAGGCGATGAGAATCGAATTTCCGAAGCTTCGATTTCTGATATGTTCTTCGAAGGTGAGTAGTAAATTACTAGAGAACGAACTTTTGATTTCGCTGCTAAGTTATATTTGATACAATTGCAGACATTCCTACGTTTCGGAAAGAATACGTCACCACAGATAAAAGATTCATTAAGTTACAACTTCATACGATTCGCAAACTTGGAAACTTCGTGCACTTCGAAGACTTGGAAACTTCGCACACTTCGAACGCTTCGAAGCTTCAATACTTCGAAACTTTGTACACATCGAAGTTCCCTTCGTTCCTTCGAATCCTTCGAATCTTCGAAGAGTCGAAACTTCAATCTCTGAAACTTCGAAGGTGATGAGAATCGAAGTTTCGAAGCTTCGAAATTCGAACCTCCGTAGTAAATTATTACAGCACGAAGCTTTGAACTTCATATTTGATATAATTACAGACACTCCTACATTTCGAAAAGAATACGCCACCACAGATGAAGGATTGATTAAGTTACAACTTCGTGCACGTCGAAGACTCCAAAACTTCGGACACTTCGAAGGCTTCGAAGCTTTAATACTTCCAAACTTTGTACACTTCGAAGTTCCCTTCGTTCCTTCGAATCCTTCGAATCTTCGAAGGGTCGAAGCTTCGATTTCTGAAACTTCGAAGGTGATGAGAATCGAATTTTCGAAGGTGATGAGGATTTTCGAAGTTTCCTTCGTTCCTTCGAATCCTTCGAATCTTCGAAGAGTCGAAGCTTCGATTTTTGAAACTTCGAAGGCGATGAGAATCGAATTTCCGAAGCTTCGATTTCTGATATGTTCTTCGAAGGTGAGTAGTAAATTATTAGAGAACGAACTTTTGATTTCGCTGCTAAGTTATATTTGATACAATTGCAGACATTCCTACGTTTCGGAAAGAATACGTCACCACAGATAAAAGATTCATTAAGTTACAACTTCATACGATTCGCAGACTTGGAAACTTCGCACACTTCGAACGCTTCGAAGCTTCAATACTTCGAAACTTTGTATACTTCGAAGTTCCCTTCGTTCTTTCGAATCCTTCGAATCTTCGAAGAGTCGAAGCTTCAATCTCTGAAACTTCGAAGGTGATGAGAATCGAAGTTTCGAAGCTTCGAAATTCGAACCTCCGTAGTAAATTATTACAGCACGAAGCTTTGAACTTCATATTTGATATAATTACAGACACTTCTACATTTCGAAAAGAATACGCCACCACAGATAAAGGATTGATTAAGTTACAACTTTGTACACTTCAAAGACTCCAAAACTTCGGACACTTCGAAGGCTTCGAAGCTTCAATACTTTGAAACTTTGTACACTTCGAAGTTCCCTTCGTTCCTTCGAATCCTTCGAATCATCGAAGGGTCGAAGCTTCGGAAAAGTAACAAAGTAAATTATTATTATTATTATTATTATTATTATTATTATTATTATTATTATTATTAACGGACCGAAGCCCTCTTACATAAGTGTTTACAATGGAAGACAAAAAACGGACTACTCGTATAGTAACATAGAAAGGACATACACAATAACTTATGATACTAATTATATGGTATTATCCTATAATTCTGCGCAGTTTTCTTTTAAACATGTGCAAAGACTCAGTAAAAAAATCTATACGATTATACAGAGTGTTAGAGTCTGCGATAATGCGATTTATTGGATTGATTAATCCATAGGTAGATCTGGCTTTAAGGGTTTGAAAACCTGCTCGAGATCTCAAAGCACGTTCGGGTGCGTAAAAATTGATTTGCATAAGGAGAGAGGGACAATCTATATGATTATTAATTAAATTAAAAATAAAGCTCTGGTCGGATACTCTCCTGCGAGCAGACAATGTTTCAAGGTTGACTATGTTTAATATTGTGGAGTAATCGTGATCAAAGATAGACATAGGATTATTAATCTTATAAGAACAAAACCTAAGAAATTTATGCTGCACTCTCTCAAGCATGATTTCGTAATTTAAGCTATTCGAAGACCATATAACTGAAGCATATTCCAAGTGGGAACGGACAAGGGTAATATATAGTAATCTAATTGTGTGTAATGAGTGAAAATCAGTAGAAAAGCGCAGTATAAACCCGAGTGTTCTTGAGGCGGAATTAACAATATTGTGAATATGTTTGGAAAAGTTCAAGGTTGAGGAGAAATGAATACCTAAATCCTCTACCTCACTTATTGAGGAGATAATACAGTCATTGAGACGGTAAGGATATATGAATGGTACAGAGCGACGGGAAGACCGCATAACATGGCATTTATCAACATTGAGTTCCATACCATTCTTGCGACACCACTCACTAAAACGATTTAGGTCTTCCTGTAATCTGGAAGCATCATCGTAGGAAGAGATGATACTGAAGATTTTTAAATCGTCTGCGAATAGTAGGTACTTACAAAATTGAAACATAGTAGACAAATCATTGATAAAAATTATAAATAGTAGCGGACCAAGATGGGAGCCTTGTGGTACACCTGATAGAACATTTATCGGAGATGATAAGCAACTGCGTATACGCACAATTTGAAGACGGTTAGTGAGGTAACTTTCCAGCCATGCCAATAGATTTCCCTTACAGCCAAATGCTGCAAGCTTCTCGATTAAAAGGGAATGATTTACTGTATCAAAAGCTTTTTGAAAATCTGTAAAAATTGTGTCAACCTGTAGGTTAGCATCCAAAGAAGATGAGACAAAGTTGAAATACTCAGCTAGGTTAGTGGTTGTCGATCGCTTGTTTACGAAACCATGCTGTTGTTCACATATAGAGAGAGAAACAATACTGTATAACTTATTTGTGACAATATCTTCGAGGATCTTAGGCATAACGCTACTGATGTTTATAGGTCTGAAATTTTCATTAGATTTGTCGCCTTTTTTGAAAATGGGTGTAACCAGACTGGTTTTCCAAAGTGTTGGGAATATACCTGATTTTAAAGATTTATTGAAAATTATCCAAAGTGGCCGTGACAAGATAAAGCTGCACATTCTGAAAAACAAGGGAGGAATGCCATCTATGCCAGCTCCTTTATTGACATCGAGTTCAATTAATTTAGTATAAATATCGCTAATGTCAATATCGAGGTCAGAAAAACAGGGGTTACAACCATTTTCAAGGATTTTATAATCCGTAGTGACATTTCGATAGACTGATCCAAAAAACGAACCGAACAAATTCGCAATTTTGTCGTCACTTATTGCTACATTTTCTTTATAAAGCATTTTGTTTGGTAAGACAGGCGCTTTTCGTTTAGAATTAACATAAGTCCAAAAGGATTTGACATTATTTTGAACAACTAGTTCGGTTTTACGCACGTACAAAGAATAGCAACGTTTTGCAATTCTCTTACACTCAGCTCGCAATTTGACAAAAGTCAAGTAGTCACATAGTTGATTACTCCTTTTAAAGACTTTATGAGCCTGTTTCTTCTTTCGAACTAATCCAATTAAGGTATGTGAAAACCATTTGGGAAAAGATGAAGGGTTATTGTACATTTTTGGAACAAAGTTCTCGATCGCATAATAAAGGTGGTCATACAAAATTTTTGTTGAATCGTCTACATTAGTATTTGCAAACAAAATATCCCATTCAATATAATTTAGGTAATTATTAATGCTATTGTAGTCACCTTGTTTAAAATTGTAATAAGTGTACGTGGTATACCGAGTATTACTTATGTTTTGATCATTAATCGTTATGTGGAGAGCGGGATGGTAACTATCGCACTTTACAATAGACTCAGTGGAGTTCATAACATAAGTCGTGGAGATATTTGAAAAGATTAAATCTAAAGTATTGCCGAGCGAATTTAATACAGAGTTGCATTGGGATCCATTATAAAAGTTAAAAGTAGAGGAGAGAATTGCAGCAGATGCAATTTCATTGGAGGAAACATTTGGATTCGCGGGAAATGAGTTGGGGCCGGACCATGTGATATGAGGAAGGTTATAATCGCCACAAATAATATAATTGCAGTTCAGATGTTTGTCAAGAATGTCGGAAATAGCTGAACAGTGAGCACTATATAAGGTATCGCTACTCAACGGAGGAAGATAAACTACTCCAATTATTAGGGGAAGAGCTCCTGTTCTAACTTCAACAAATAGATGTTCAACATTTAAAATGGTATTTATAGTGCTACTACTACGTAAGGTGTTACGAATCGCTATAAGAACGCCGCCACCTCTAAGATATGAGCTGGTATGTTTCGCTTGTTTCGGTATGCTGGTATTATTATTATTATTATATACGGACCAAGGTCCTTTTATACAAATTTATACAGTTTTTACAGTATAACTGATAAAAACAAAAAGAAACATAACTAAAAAAAGTCTTAACCTAAAATTTACATAAGAATTGACAACCGCGAAATTAAACAAATACAGGTGCGATTAACAAATAGTCTTGCGCAATTTTCCTTTGAATGCCTATAACGTGCTATTAAAAAAATCAATATTATTATAAAGTGTGTTTGAGCTAGCAATAATGCGATTTAATGGATTTATTACTCCATATGTGGATTTAGATTTCATTGTTTGAAATCCTGTTCTTGTTCTCAAAACTCCTTCAGGTACGTAGAAATTGATTTGCCTCAGGAATGCGGGACAATCTATATTATTGTTCATCAAATTAAAGATAAAGCTCTGGTCGGATACTATTCTTCGATCAGGTAATGTTTCCAGCTTAACTGTGTTTAATACTTTATAGTAATCATGATCAAAGATTGACATTGGGTTGTTTGTCTTATATGCACAATGAGAAATTTATGCTGCACTCTCTCTAGCATGATTTCAGTTTTGGTTGCCTTAGCTATTGGAATATATGGAGTACAGCGATGTCGTTACAATGTTTCGAAGATTAAAAATGTTCGAATTCTCGGTAACATTGCAGTAGCCTAATCCAGGGGATGGAAGAAAACTGTTAAACGAGGAGATCGACTTCCGTCTTTGTAAACGGTGAAACCACTCGGCGTAGGACGAAATAGTTTGTTCCGAAAGAGTTTGGCTGAGTATCTGCTCGGTTTTTCCATGAAAGATATATCTCGGGCGTTCTAACAGAGCAGCGACACGGTCTGCTTTGTCTGGTACACCGAAGTTTGTTCTCTTTTGTCCTCGGCATACGTAGCCTGTGATCACGGTATGGACGGATAAGCACGGATCGATTGATTGGTTGATTGACTATCGTACAGGGAGAAATATGCAATGCAAAGGGCTCTACGACCTGTTCGAGTGGTACTCGGAGAGAGCCTCTAAGCTTTGGCTCGCCGACGTCGATCAGTTTTGAAGTACGTATCTAGGGCAAACCGGACGGACTCTCTTATACGGTTTCGTTCTCTATTATTCTACCCAAGTGTCCATACAGGGTGTTTCGTTCGTCTTGTCCACTCCACTATCTATGCCACATTTGTGAATACACAAAAGTATTCTTCGGAACAGCAAATATTTTTCTAGAATATTTACAATTTAATTATGTAATAATTATATAATTTTATTACGAAATCATGCTTGAGAGAGTGCAGCATAAGTTTCTCAGGTTTTGTTCATATAAGATAAATAATGCTATGTCAATCTTTGATCATGATTGCTCTACAATATTAAACACAGTCAACATGGAAACATTGTCTGCTCGAAGAATAGTATCCGACCAGAGCTTTATTTTTAATTTGATTAATAATGATATTGATTGTCCCTCCCTCGTTATGCAAATCAATTTCTATGTAGCTGAACGTGTTTTGAGATCTGGAGCAGGATTTCAAACACAATCCAAATCCACATATGCATTAATAAATCCTATAAATCGCATTATTGCAGACTCTAACATACTATATAATGCTATTGATTTTTTTAATGGGTCGTTACACACATTCAAATGAAAATTACGCACGATTATCTGATAATACCATACCTGTATTCCAACAGTGTTCGTGCATGTTCCCTCTTACTTAATTTACGTTAATTCTTTTTTATTCTATTGTAAACATTTGTGTAAAAGGACTATGGTCCGTTTATAATAAATATAATATAATAATAATTAACTCTTTGCAGTCGGAGCTATTTTAACCCTTGTGTAGTCAACCGAGTATCCATTTACTCTATTTTCTTCAACAATTTGTTAATGTTCCTCTAAAAGATACTACAAAATTTGCCTGAATGTCCATTCTTTACTCGCTAATACATTAATTTATAGTCTTATAATGAGAATTTGTAGAAACATGTTAAATACAGAAAGGTTTTAAATAATCTATACATTTTGGTTGACTACACAAGGGTTAACTTGAAAATTAAACATTCCTTCCGACCTAGAATCATTCCATTGAACTTATATGATTTTTGTTCATTTTATGGATATGAAATTGATATAATACCTTATACGATACTTAAATGTGTAGTCATTGCTTGGATACTAACATATTTAATAATATAAACAATATTGTGAATAATGATATAGCAGTTTTTAAAAAATCTTTTTATTGTTGTTAGTTATACAATGCTAAAAATGATTGAAAGATCGTCAACGTTTTTGAAAGCTCGATGAAAAATTACCTTAAAACAGACAAAGTGGACGAGATAAACGAAACACCCTGTATATCCGAGTAATATGTATTACTAGAGGGTGCTACGGCGGGTGCTACGCCGAGTTCGTATCTCGGTTTTGTAACTAAAAGTTGCCGCGCTTCGATTTATGCATCGAAATCAGGGATTTTTCTAATGGAAAAAGTTACGGTGCCGAGTCCAGGCCACAAACGCGCGCACATACCCCGTATACTGTATATTACATTTCAACGAGTATAAATTCACGGAGGGAACCGCGGGGGTCGTTGGATAAACCGGAGGGGAAAGCGCGTTGGAACTCCAGTTATCTGAACTCTGTCTATCCGAACCAATTTGGTCGCTGTGCCCGGTTTACCGTACACGCTGCTGAGCTCTTATTATCCGAATTATCCAGGCAAATAAAATTAACCAGCGGCGCGACGGTTGCGACGTGACTTCGCCGAAGATTGCAAACAATTCGCGAACCGTGTCTATTTTTCATTTCTTCGTTCTTTCATACGACAGCTTTCAGACCAACACTGTGCATCAAACATAAATATACCGTCTTTAGCTATCTTTATCTATGTTGTTTTGTGTTCTTTCTTCAAATTTTGAATATGGAAGGTATCGAAGGAGGTGAGGAATATCCACTATTCCTGTTTCATTAACCGTTAAATTATTTTTGTAGAAATAACAAAACACTGAGTTAGAATCACGTTTTATAGACATTAATATCTTCAGATAAGCTTCTCTCAATTTCGACCAAAAACATTCTGGGGTTCTGATATATTTCGATTCTACAACTATTATACTTCACAAATATGTTAAAATTTCCTGCTGTGTTCTTTTTTCTGTTCAGAAAACAACAGGAACCTCAAGAATGCAGATTCGCTCGAATTTTTTATTAAATCCGAGAAGCTCAATCTAATTTCGTTTAAAATTTTTAAAACTAATTTATCGCCATAAATTTATAAATGCGGTGCATTGCAATGTTTTTTTATTTTTCGAGAGAAAAAATTTATTTTTTGTTATATTTTTTGTGATCAGACATAATTAGTGACTTAGATTTTATACATATCTACTTCATAGGTATAGCCTATATTATATAAATAAGGATACCTTTGTTATTGTGAAGTTATGGTATTCTATCCATTATTTTTGTTGGGTATAGGTGATTCATTTAATATTTCGTTAAAACGTGATATTTCTTTTTCTGTGATCAAAAGTTTAAACTCATTTTACTGTGATTGGATTTGGTGATGAAACTTGAAAGCAATTTTTTGTGATTAATGTTATAATGTTTATAAAATATTATTTAGTGTTCAATTTTTAATGAAATTCAATTTAACTTTTGTTCTTGTTTCCTCATTTTTGTAGATGATGCATTGAAGAGCAATTTTTATTTAATGACCCTTGTTTTCATCACTTGGAATATACAGGGTGATCCCAAACGAAAGAAAGATAAACTCTATTCAGGGTCCCTTAATACTATATTCGTGATCAGCGTGCAATTTCCTATCCAGGGGTCGGCGACCTGCGGCTCGCGAGCCACATGCGGCTCTTTGGATGTTTTTTCTTATGAATAAATAGATTAGTTTTTTTTATCAAATATCTTTATTTATGCGAGTACTATTTATTGTTGGCAAGAAAATATTTTGTGGCTCTTTAAAAACTTTGAAATTTTGTAAATTGTAATTTTTGACTCTTCCGACTCAAAAGGTTGCCGACCCCTGTCCTATACGAATCCGCCAAGAATAAACTTTTGTCCACTTCGACCGTACTAACGTCGTACTGTGCAGTGCTTCAATGGAAATTATTTATAAGTAGACTGATTGAATTTATTCAGATTCCATAGGGGATTTGTATGGTAACATGTACTTGAATAAAGAAATATACTAAACAATTTTCTGCAGAAAATATTTCTGTAACTTCACGAATTGTACAAGAAAAAATCTGAAATCATTTTGACGAGCTCGGTAGTTCCAGTGTTAAAAATCCCTCTGTAACAGGTTGTCCATCATGTCATCCGTACTCGAGTGACGGAATTGTTTCTGCAGACTTCAAAATTCATTTCTGTGGTGACGGAGAGAGTGTGTGCGAAAATTGCTTATTATCTACGAGATATAAGAGGATTAAAAATGCAATTTTAACATCGTAAATCTGAAATATCTGTTATGAAATAAATTGCTTTTACCCAATTATTGTGGTCGCTGAGTTGGCGGTCAGCTTGTTCGGAGTACGAACAATCGCGATCGTTCTAAATTTGATAAAATGCCGGATCATTTATCGAGCCAGTCTTTTTCGAACAACAGTTCCAAGATTACGTTTCGCGTTTCGTCTTCATTAAGCTGGCGAAACGGGGACGAACAATTGGATCGTTTCGCTCAGGATCAGCAGCAGCAGTAGGAATGGTCGCAGGCGGGGACGGATCGATAAGCGATTTTCTGCGTTTGATACGATAATTCATTTGCTTCCCGAGCCCGGGCGTGGCCTGGCGTCCAAGGTACCGTCGTCCCTGGCCAGCCCTTTATTATGGTAATTTCATTCAGGCCCCTGACATTGATATCAGCAATCCGTTCCCGATTCGTATTGAAATAAGCCACCGATCTGTTTTGCCAGAGTGAAAAGAGGCGACCGACGACGACGTCGTGGCCTTCAGACTTTCTGATTCCCCAACGACGAACCGGTGATTGTCGCGACACCACGACGACATCCTCCACGTTATATCGCGATCGAGGGTTCGGGAAACGACGAAAAATCGATTCTCGAGCTGTCGCGGCCACCGATCCGACAATGGGCTCGCGTAAATGGAGAACGCGAGGATAAGCCGGCTTCGGCATAATACTGTCCTGGATGAAAATTTGCCATTCAGGCCCCTCGAAATCCTGAGGAATTCACTGTACAAACCTAATAACGTGGCGGGCCATTTTCTTGTTAATCTTCCTGTAAACGCTATTTTCCGTAACTCACGATGATCATTTTATACGATCAGTTTTATATGGATCTGCAAAGATGTGTGCAGAACAATGCTTTTTCAAAACAATTATTCGAAGATTAGAAAGTGAAGGTCCGGATCGTTGACTCGACCGCACATCCCTTAGGTTATTGTATCTCTATTATCTACCACCAGCTGTGCAGTTCGTTGACCTAACCGTACGTCGCTTACCATTCGGCACTGTCGTATATCTGAAGCCATCTGTGCAGTTCGTCACCGAGTGACCGAGTAACGCATACAGTGGGTGTACAAAGTATTCGTACACTTTTTAAAAACTAAAAACATTTTTATAATTGTACCAAACAACCTGAGTTTTTATAATCAATTAGAAGCATTGGTTTACGAAATGATATACAAAAAAGATTTTCCAAAAATTATAATTTACAAGGTTAAATGCAAAAATAAAAAAGGCATTTTTTAAAACTTTTTTATTTGGCTCCTTAATGAAAATTTAAAATGTATGTTTTGTAGATCTATGTTAGTCATACACACGTTGAAAATTTTATTGAAATCGATTAACATACACACGAGCTACAAGCGGTTAAAAATAGTGAAAATCGTAGTTTTCCACGACTTTTGATCAGTTTCTGCTTAAAATCCACAGAATCGTACATCTTTCGACGCTTGTTGTTTTTTCCTGCGTCAATCGATTTCGATGAAATTTCCAACATGTGTATAAAGAACATGAATCTAGAAAACATGTTTTAAATTTTCATTAAGGGCCCAAATAAAAAAGTTTTAAAAAATGCCTTTTTTATTTTTACCTGCAACCGTGTAAATTGTAATTTTTGGAAAATCTTTTTTGCATATCGGTTTGTAAACTAATGCTTCTAATTGATTATAAAAAATCAGGTCGTTTGGTACAATTATAAGAAAGTTATTAGTTTTTAAAAGGTGTACGAATACTTTGTACACCCACTGTAGTTCGAAGCAGCAAGTGGATTAATGTTTGAGTAAGTGAGTTTTTAATTCAATCAGTTTCTGATCCTTCTCTTGTTCGTTGCGACTTCGCGGCGCACCACCAACGTTTGACTCGGCGAAGCCTGCAGACGCGCCGCGCCGCACAGTGGGGTATTTGGCTGAAAAACGGGAATAAAATATTGTGGCGTTATTTATGGGCTTAGGGTCATAAAAATGTATGTCGTTGGATTCATCTTGACGCCAGCTATAACATTATGAAATAAAAAATGTATATTATCACTTAACAAATCAAAATATTTTTTATTTTTTGTAAATAAAATTTTTTTTTAATTGTTAATATAGAATTTTATACATGTTTAAGTACTGTTCAACTTTTATTCGAAACATTTTGTCGTCAGATTTCCGAACTCTTGAAAAGTAGTGCTAATGGAATGCTTTGAGTACGATGTACAGAGTTCAGGTAGGTGTACAGGGCACTCACAGATTTCATTCTGTTATCAACTAAATGAATACTGTTATTAATATTTGAACATTACCAATCATTCTGTAAGTTTTTTCTCGAATTCAAAACGAAAGTCACGACTTTCGATGCTCATTTCTACTTAAATTAGTTATAACTCTCCAATTCAGAACAATCCGGTACCAATTCTTTTTTAACTATGATCGTAAACCTTTATCGAATGTAATGGTACAAGAAAGAGTGCGGAATGGTTTACCAAAATCGTCAATAAAGTTTTGAAATCGAAAAAAAACTTACAGAATGATTGGTAATGTTCGAATATTAATAACAATAATAATTTAGATGATAACAGAATGAAATCTGTGAAGAGTTAGTACATCTATCTCAACTCAGTACATCGTAATCAAAGCATTCAATTATCACTACTTTTCAAGAGTTCGGATAATCTGACGACAAAATGTTTGAAATAAAAGTTGAATAGTATTTAGATGTGTACAAAATTGTATATTTAAAATTTCGAAAACAATTTTTTTTCGACAAAAAATAAGAATTATTTTGATTTTTCAAATGTTAATATACAATTTTTATTTCATAATCTTATACCTGGAGTCAAAACGAATACAACGACCCGATTTATTACCCTGAGCTCATAAATAACGCTACAATATTTTATTCCTGTTTTGCAGCGAAATACCCCACTGTGCGCCGCATAATTAAAGACATTAATAGATACGGTTAAACAAATGTGACATATATCAAGTTATAAATCATTGAGAAGGATTTATTTTTTCAATTTATTAGTTCAAAGTCCATTGCAATATCTTTAGTGGTTTAAGAGTTATTCAAACATGTCGCGTGCTTCTTCAATCACAGTGTGTGCCGCCTTTGCGAACACGCGTCTAGGTCGCGCTCTGATTGGTCCGTGTTTTTCATTAATAACTTCTGAACAAGCGACGGCCATTTTGGTAAAGGAAAATGTCTCTTCAAACAAGGAACCGCAACACTTTTGGGAGACTCTATATTGTACAGAGGCGGCAGCCGCGACGCTCTGCGACAAAAGTTAATTGCATTTCGGGTTTGGGAAGTCCGAGCAACCGTACGAAAGTGCTAATTTTCCCCGTTGAAAGCTCACCGAGGGGTGAATGCGCGATATGGGTCGACGTACCCTGATAAATGTGTTTGTTCGATGCTCCCTGGCCGACCTACATAACGCGCTGATGAACGTCTAACTACCAAAAACAAATAACCGGCGAACGAAAAACGCTGCGGTCGATCTCCCGATCGCCTCGCGAATTAGTCTGTCGAAAATGTGGAGTTGTCTGTACACGGACGGGGAAACGAATCGTCCGTACTGAAGCTAATTAAAATTCTCAAATTACTGTTCTGTTGAACGACACGCCGCACAGTGGCCAGATCGACTCGCCAGCTGTTCCTGAGCCAAAAAATGTAAGTCCTCGTATCGATTTTTAACCAATGCACAGTGATTCTTAAATGTCCATTACATTCGAAAACGATAATATTAATTAAAGTTATTGACAACTCTCGTCGCAATAAGCGTTCAAAGATCAAACTTTCTTAGATACGATTTATCACCGAAAAAATTCCGTTTCTTCATAACGATGTCCTGGAAAACCTACTGAAGATTAAGTGCCCAAATTTTTTTTATGAATAATGTATATCTATGTTGAGAACGCCCCAGGAACTAAACGTTAATGTTCATAATTTATTATTTTAAAAAATGCTTGGTCAACTAAGGAAAATCGTCAAAGTTTTTCACCTTTGACAATGGATAAGTTAAAATGCAGGGAGAGGCAGAAGCTCTAACAAAGTGGAACATTTTCAGCAACATCTCTAAAAGATCCTACAAAGTTCGCGGCCCCCCTCGACCCACCGTGAAAATTATGATGGCCACCTTCTTTAGCTATTGATAACATAATAAATGACGTATAATCCAGTGGTATTGTTTAAAATACTATATATGTACGTTCATACTAAATGCTTATTGTATTTCGATAAAACAAGCCAGAATTCCTCCACACGCCAGGTGCACGACTATCTTCCATTATGCATAATTATTGTTAAATGGCAAAAAAAAAGAAAATCCTGAAACATGTATCCCCTATTTTGGATTAAAGATCACACCCCGAAGTTTACATTAAAATGAACTAATAATAAATAAGAGAAACTGCAAAAAAAAACAAATTTTTAATATATTTAAACAAAAAACTTTTGTTAAAATTTTCTTGCGCGACTACATTGCCCATTGAAAAACACATAATTTTAAAAAAATTCAAATTTTTCGACCTCTGGTTTCCGAGATATCTCAAAAAATATGGTTTTGATCCCCAACTTTGAGGGCTGTTTTTACTCCTTCAAAGTGGATGGTTGCCGATAAAAAATAACACGTGTCAAATATTTTTCAAAGAATTATAAGTTCCCATAAGTTTCATAAAAATCGGATGTTCGCATCTGAATATGGTCCCTTCTTAGTTGAATCATTTGTATTTGAGAAACTATAGTAACAGCATTGTAGTATAGCATCACAGCAGTTTTTCCATATTGAAGACCTGTATTTTTCCTTTGTTAAGAGGAATTATAGTATAGATTTTTGTTTATTCATAGATAAATAGAGTTATAAGTAGAACATTCGTACGATCAACTGAATATAGTCAGTAACTTTGTAAAACATAATACTTAATTTCGTTTGAATTTTTGTAATTCTTTAAATAATACAGTAATAACACATATTTGTTATTTCATGAAATGTAATAAACTTCATTCATTAAAAAATTATGGATTACTCTTGTTTGAATGCCTGAATAGCCAGTTTTCAAATATTATTCACACGAGTTTTCAGACATTTCCGGTGGTAAGACAACAAAAAGTTTCCTACAAAAATAATGAAGGTAACCACAATTTTTTATAAAAAAATTTAAATAATTTCTTTTTTTTGTATAAAAAATTGTGGTCACCTTCATTATTTATTTATAACTATATATTTTTTATTCAATAATGTTATAGCTGACGCCAAGACGAATCCAACGACCTATTTAATGTGGTCTTTATGTTTTGAAATAATGGTGAAACAGGCGTGAACAGCTAGCGCGTCAATTTGGCCCACTGTGCGCCGCACAGTGGGGCATTTGGCCCGGAAAGTCGGAAGAAAGTTGATTCGAATAAAAGATGGAAGCGTCAGATGAAATATGAAAAAATTGGAATAAAACTGAATTATTCGCGAATGATAAAGCGAGGTGCAAAACATGCCACTCCTTTTAAAGAACCAGGGAAAGCGTGTCAAATTAACAGGAGGGTCGAATGAGGGTTGAAACTAAATTAAGAATTGTATCGCCCCGTGGGTTCATCCTCGTGTTATCCCTCTAGCACCCTAACTTCGTTTAGCAGTCTATTAATAATCCCACATTCTCTACAGTATCTCACAAAAATTCATGAAACTCGTAAAAATGATAACACAGATTAACATGAGCCGCAGCAAATCAGGCGAAGGTAAATATTCCCATTTCGGCCCTGAACCCAATACTTTACACAAAATTCCAGCTGCAAGACCGCGCGCGCTAAACACACTTCCAGCTTGGTACGTCGAATTTCCCGAAAAACGTTCGGGCCGCCGGAAAACCGTTCGTCCGTGGGGAATCGTGGCGCGACGAAAACTATAATCGCCGAACGATATTTCTCCCCCGATGGTCGCGCAGCGGGGGTGAGTGGGAGGTCGGTTCGAGGGACTAGAATAGCGATGGTGGACGGTGGCGTCGAAAACCCGGGCGACGGGTATAGAGAAAGGAACCAGCCTAGCGGAGGATACGTCGATTATCGGGAAAATCCGGGTTTTTACATGGTGGCTCGGTCTCGCGGTAGAATTAATCTCTTTTCGGGGTGGACGGAACCGTCGTCGGTGGTCTGTGAACAGGAGGAGAAGGGTGAGGGAGGGTGGGTTGCTCGTCACGACGACGACGGCGACGGCGATGACGACGATGGTGCACGCCACCGGGAAAAGGGATGCTTTCTGGTCCTCTCAAAGCAATCGTCTACGCTCTGCGCCGAAACAATGCTGGCCGTGAGCTCGTTCGAGCATGAGACGGAATGGAACGGAACCTGTTGCAGCGTACGTCAACGACGACACGGGAAATTGGATTTTTTAGAGCGGTTAGTCCCCTCGGCCCTGGGATATGCGTTTCTCGTGTTCGTGAAACGTGACACACGACGCGACGCTCCAGCAAGCTTCCAACCCCCGGATGCAACCCCGTGCGCGATACGCAAACGAGATACGCGACACACCGACTGGTCAACCCTGCTGTCTGATTTCAAATCCTTCTGTCTGCCGAGAAAGCGAGATAACACTGCATACAGGGAATGCACACGAATGCATCGGGAAAAAAGGTGAAATGGATTGGCCTTCTGAATCGTTAAACAAGGGATGCGATTGTTTTGTTGATCGGCTGAACGACGCACAGTGGAGTATTTGCCCCGACAAGCTGGCCAAAAGTCAATTCAAAAATTTTGTCTATAATATAACATTTTTGCATTTTGAGATAGTTAAATATGGTTGGGAAGTTTTAATGCATCCACCTTATAGTCCGGACCTGGCACCAAGCGTTTATCATCTTTTTTTATCCTTACAAAACTTTCTTAGTGATAAGAAATTGGCGTCAAGAGAAGATTGTGAAAATCGCTTAATTGAGTTTTTCGCCAATAGGGACAGGGCTTCTATGAGAGAGGCGTTATGAAATTACCTTTAAAATGGCAACAAATTGTCGAACAGAACGGCGCATATTTGTCCCAAATTGGACAATCCGAACCAAGTTCAATAAAGTCTTGAAATAAAGGTAAAAATAATGGATTACTTTTTCCCCAACCTATATATACAGAATGATATTGCAATACCTTTTTTTAAATTTTATTCCCTCATGAAGTATTATGCTTTATCAAAGATGGAGAGTTTTCGTAGTGCTGTTTCTCTCACTAGTCTCTGTATTACAGTGCGTTCGTTAATGATTTTTCTACACCGCAAAGAAATGAATGCCAACTTTTCCTTTTACAGATGTTTTTTTAGATAAGTATGTACTTTACTTTCATTTAAAAATTATGCGCTTTTCTACTTGTGTTTTTGAGATTAGTGCTGTTAAAAGCTGACCAATAATTCAGTGAAGTACATTAGAATTCAAAGAATTCAAATAGAATTTTAGTATGCTTCCAAGTGCGTCTAAATGCTTGTTTTGGTGTCATTAGACGCGCCAAGGTTTCTAGTATATTACATGAAGAAAATTGGCTGCCCGTTCGCGCCCCAGCGAATTTCCAAACGGTTTTTGTGGCAACGCTCGATACAATGTAGACCAAGAATGAGCAACCCGCGGCCCGCCGCACTTTTTCGTGCGGCCTGCAAATCGGGCCGTTTTGAATAGACTTTTACTATCATCGGACCCATTCATATCTAGCTGCCGAAGAAAATTTCATAGAAAAGGAAAACCGTTTTCACCCGAAACATTACAACTCAGAGGAACAAGAATCTAATACAAGTAGTAGAGACATAGAAGACGATTCAGAAATAGATGAGTAAGGATTAATGTAATACGTTGGAATAAAATAATATAAACAAAAATATATTTATACAGAATTATAAATTTGTTTGCAAAGTTTCTATCCTACACATTCTTTGAATGGCTGAATATAATGGCATTATTTCATTCACAAGAACTCTTAGCGTAATAAAAGCAAATCAAATAATTTTGTTTAAAAGTATGGTTTGAACAAAAGTTGAACAGTGTTCCGACATCTACAAACTTCGATATATAAAATTTCGAAAATATTTTTTTACAACAATTTATCAAGGTCACTTTGATCTTTTAAATGTTAAAATGTATTTTTTATTTCATAATGTTGTAGCTGATCTTAAGACGAATTCAACGATATATAATATTATGATCTTGAGACCATAAATAACGTTGCAATAGTTTTGGCCAGCTTTTCTGGCCAAATACTCCACTGTGCGACGCACAGTGGTCTGGAGACCCTGTTTTCGTGATCAAAATTCAATTTTTCAACTTTAATACATTGAAAAACAATTTTTTCCTATAAAGTAACAACCTTTTAAAGCTCCCAAATCCAAAATATTATTCATTTTAGATAATTCTGTGATGAGATACAGCGTTCTAAAGACAAAGTCAGAAAATTCAAAGTAAAATAAAACGTTTTAGATTTCAATCACCAAATATCAGAAAATAGATCTTAACGATGATTTTATATATGTTAGTAAGCGCATTTCAAATATTTAATCCATTTTTAAGCATTGTTTAGTCCATACACGAATAGCGGAAATTAATGACATTTCAAACTTTGAAAAGAATTATACAAAAACGTTTAAGACCGCTAAGCATCGGACTTGTTTTATATGAAAGCTTGAACATTTACTAAGAAGATCATGTAAATTTTAACTGCAATCGAATTATGCAATAAAAAATTAATTGAACTATAAACGGATTTTAACAAATACGGGCCCGCGATTATTCGACGCCTGGATACGCAGTTCCACTTGAATCTTGCATAGCAGCGTGGAATTACAATGTATGTATATGTTTTCTCTGTGCCAGTCAGAGACCTCGAAAACCTCCCATTACTAGTTTTCGTATAATTCCTATGAAGAATTCAATCTTAACTACTTTTCCGCGATTTCTAGACAATAGTATGCATTGTGATAATTGTTAACAAGATTTTTCAAATATTTCCGATGATCTGACAAAAAAATTATTCCAACGAAAGTTAATCAGTATTCACTTTTCTACAAACTTCAATACAAAAAGTTAAAGAAAAATCACTTTTTTTATAAAAAATGAAGGTCACCTCAATGTTTTAAATATTAACATATATTTTTTACTTCATAATATTCTAACTGGTATCAAGACGAATCCAACGACATATAATAATATAACATTAAACCTTGAAATAACGCTACAATAGTTTTGGCCACAAAAACCGAGCTACCAGACCACTGTGCGACGGTTGCACTCTCCCTTGTTCGTATCATATAAAATGTTGTGAGAACGAACAAAAATAAAACCAAACCGTGCCAGTTCCCTTGCGAAGATGATAAGATAAGTCATTAACACCAATACTCACACCGGAGTAATTGTTAACCAGTAATCATTTCTGTAATATGTAATTGTAACAGCGACGTGACAGCAATTATAGTTGGCAAGTAATCTCCGTAGCGTCCCGGTCGTAACAACTGGCAGCCGTGGTGCGGCGTATCTTGACGGTAACCAACCTAATCTCAGAGACATGGCTAATAACAAGCCGGAGATACCGTGATGCGTGCACATCAACGGATATTACCGCGAACCTAACGTATTTCGGTCTGCTTATCAGCGGTGCAGTCGCGACTCAACAATCGCTTTCACGTGCGTCACGATGAACCCGCCAGCTGTTCGCCATCGTGCTGCGCCGTCGACTTTCAACCTGGTGAACTCCGCACCGGGGTTCCCGGCTTTTCCAGAGGAAATTTCTGAACGTCTGTTGCGGCGAGGAACCAATTTGTCTCTGGCTGATGTATCACGACACGCGCCTCTCGCCCTGCACCGTGCAAGCCCCATTCCTGTGCTCGTCCTCGTGATTTCAAGCGAAACAACAATGTGCCATCCCCCGCTCGAAATCTTCCTTCTATATTCTTCCTCCGATGAGATTCGACGGACCTGCGTCTGAATAGTATTATTCTATTCGGAATGAAACCTTCACGTTGCACCTTTCTGTTCTCGGAAACTAAATTGCTCTTGTTCTCAGTTTTTCAATTTCATCAGTCTCTCAATTGCTTTCGCTCTTGGCGGATTCAAACTAGAGATCGTGGTTTTGAACGTGTATTTACATTACACGTACTTTAGTGCGTACTTAAGTACACATGCACCTAATTTGCATCCTCATTTTAATTTGTGTAATCTTTAGAACACCATTAACTATTAACATATTAACTTATGTATCGAGATTTGGGTAAAGTGTCACAATATGAACCACTTTTTGTTGATGTCATTTTTTCAAAAAATTACCAGTTGTAGATGCATTTTCTTCCTATAAGATTTTGTGGTCAAGTTTGTTCAAAAGTTAATACAGCTTGGGAAAAATATCTTTTTTTATGGTATCATTCTCAGGTTCCAGCGAAAGGGATTCTTAATATAGTACACATTGAGTCCCTAATGAACCACTTTTTGTTGGTGTCATTTTTTGATTATTTTAGAATGCTCTTTTTCGTCCAAAAAATTACCAGTTGAAGATGCATTTCCTACCTATAAAATTCTAGGGTCAAGTTTGTTCAAAAATTAATACCGCTTGCGAAAAATATCTTTTTTGTGGTGTGTCATTTATAGGTTCCAGCGAAAGGGGTTCTTAATATGGTACACCTTGAGTCATATATATACCACTTTTTATTGATGTCATTTTTTAATTATTTTAGAATGCTCTTTCTCGACCAAAAAATTACCAGTTGTAGATGCATTTCCTGCCTACAAGATTCTGGAGTCAAGTTTGTTAAAAAATTAATACAGCTGGGGAAAAATATTTTTTTTCGTGGTGTGTCATTTGCAGGTTCCAGCGAAAGGGGTTCTTAATATGGTACACCTTGAGTCATATATATACCACTTTTTATTGATGTCATTTTTTAATTATTTTAGAATGCTCTTTCTCGACCAAAAAAATACCAGTTGTAGATGCATTTCCTCCCTATAAAATTCTGGGGTGAAGTTTGTTCAAAAATTAATACAGCTTGAGAAAAATATCTTTTTTGTGGAGTGTCATTTGCAGGTTCCAGCGAAAGGGGTTCTTAATATGGTACACCTTGAGTCATATATATACCACTTTTTCTTGATGCATTTTTTGATTATTTTAGAATGCTCTTTCTCGACCAAAAAAATACCAGTTGTAGATGCATTTCCTGCCTACAAGATTCTGTGGCCAAGTTTGTTCAAAAATCAATACAGCTTGAGAAAAATATCTTTTTTGTGGTGTGTCATTTGCAGGTTCTAGCGAAAGGGGTTCTTAATATGGTACACCTTGAGTCATATATATACACCACTTTTTGTTGGTGTCATTTTTTGATTATTTTAGAATGCTCTTTCTCGAACAAAAAATACCAGTTGTAGATGCATTTCCTGCCTACAAGAGTCTGTGGCCGAGTTTGTTCAAAAATCAATACAGCTTGGGAAAAATATTTTTTTCGTGGTGTGTCATTCTCAGGTTTCAGCGAAAGGGGTTCTTAATATGATACACCTTGAGTCCCTAATATGACACCTAGTGCCATACTCGGCACCCACACCAAGAATGTCAATAGCTATACCCATATTAGAGAACCTTTGGTAGTGCCATATTGGGAACTCCACATGGAGTGAAAATACTAGCTACTGACAAAGAGAAAATGAATTTCAGCCGAAACCAGCAGTTGACAAACATTAATATAAATAAACTGAAACTACAGATATGTTCAAACATTTCAAAATCACTTACCTTCCTAGAAAAAGATACAATCGAAAATCTAACCACGAAAATATACAACACCTGGAGACACAAATGGCGGAGGATCGGTACTAAAATCTATAGAACGGTGCGATTGCACTGCACACTGTTGAGTAAGCATGGTAAACTATTGTTTGAGGATTTTCTCACTAGAGTGTGACTTCTCCTTTACAAGATATAAGGTAGTGCCATAATAGGCGACTATACCATATTTGGGCACTTTACGCTATGGTTTCACAAATTCCGTGGTTGTTCTATGTCCTGGTGCTAAATGGATTAACACGAATCACTGCACCCTGGTCATGCAACCTGCATCTCGCAAAGACTTCCTCTCGACATCTCGAAGAGAGAGAAAAATGGTTAGGTCGCCGAGCTAAACGATTTAATAAGGATTCCAGTCGACTGGAACGGTTCAAAATTGCCAGCAGACGCCACTGTCGTCATGCCGTAAACGTAAACGCAATTCTTCGGCATCTCAAGTACAAAGGACCTCCATTAGGGGCCAAGCGTAAGGCAGGATGCGCTAATGACATTTCGCGCAATAAGGAAACGTCAGGTAGGAAAAGTGGCGTGCATTGTCAGGTGGAAAAGCTCGGGCGACACGGAACGAGAAATCCCACGAAAACTGCGTCCCGTGAATAATATCTCCCGGTGAACGAATATTTCCCGTCCTTATTTTCGATGTCTAATGGCGAGTGAAGGAGAGATAAAACTGGGGAACGAGGCTCGGCCCGAGCTACCACGGTCTACCCGGGGAAACTGAAATAACTTTTCTTCTCCGCGATGTATTAGCGAGACAAAGTATCCATTCCCGGTTCCTGTTGGCCTCTCGTTTCGCCGTTTTATCTGCTCGCCACGCTACTCCACGTTAATGGCGGAAAAACGTGACAGTGACTCCAACGAAACGATTGCTACCGATGATGTTTCGGTGATGATTACGTGGTTTCAGTCATCCGCATGTAGCACAGTGTGTCGTCCAATGGAAAAAAGTCCGAAAATGAAAGTGTAAGATCGGCAAATTTATGTATCCTGAAATGTTCGTAACAAAACGTAGTTTCTAAAACTGCCTTAAATTTTAACTGAATACATACATCAATTTGTTATTAAAATTGAGGCTGAAACTCTACTGTCAAACTCCGTGCATTATTTTAAACATGCGTCCCTCGCAAGCTATTTGGTTTTTTAATTTGATTTTTACAGGGTGTGTTTAGCATTATAAGACCTTTAATCTCCCAAAAGTTTTTTGTAAATAATCGCAATTTGTCCTAATCATTTATGTTTAACATTCATCAACTTTGATTAAAGTTTTAAAAAAAGTACATCAAAGTACACCCGTGAATTTTTTCACAGTAATTGGTGGCATATTAAACTTTAATTTCGCGTTGGTTTAAATCTGCTCATGTTTACTCAAGTGGAGAAAATAATAAAAAAACATATTCAGTATTAAAGAAAGTACCAAAAGGTTCCTTTGAGATTTTGTATTCTCAACATTTATCAACTTTGATTAAAGTTTTAAAAAAAGTACATCAAAGTACATCCGTGAATTTTTTACAGTAATTGGTGGCATATTAAACTTTAATTTCGCGTTGGTTTAAATCTGCTCATGTTTACTCAAGTGGAGAAAATAATAAAAAAACATATTAAGACGCTCGCGCTCGGCGGCTTTCTGCGTAGTCTTTCGAAGAAATTTGTTGCAATTATTTGTAAACGCATGCCATTTGATAAGTACGTATATGTTCAATTTTTGGAAGATGTATTTCTTAGCTCCTTCGGAAAATAGAAAAAGAGTTATTTTAATTCAACACCCTCGGTGTTTTAAATCAACGAACGCTATGTCTCGTTTCATGGTCAATTGACACAAACCGCTCGCGACGAATGGATGTATTAGTACACAAATATTGCAGCAAACACAACGGTGATGTATACGAGAGTATCGAATCACAGGGATGAGCAATCAGCAAGTAAATTCGACACGGCTCACCTGTCGGAAATTATAAAGGACTTTAAGTGGAAGGTAATCCTTTGTTAGCGGATACAATAAATTATGTATGGCTCTCGTGAGCCGTGACCCAACTCGAAGCCGTTTAAGTTGTATCCAGTTTTGAATATTGAAAATTAACTCCGGCTTTCAACTGACACACCTGTCCCTCTCCTAATTGGATTACGTTTGTTGGCTCGCCTACGGGCCTGTTGCAAACTAATTTGACGCACGTGAGATGGATCGATGTCAAAGGTACTGTAATCAATGTATTTCCACGTTAAACGTCTTTTTGCCACGCTTATTACCACGCTTATATTAGCTCGCCGAGTGGTCGTTGTTGTCGAATGCGTCAAATCTTGTAATGGAATTCTAAATCACTTCCTGATGAGCTAGAAACGTGAAACTGTACACATAGTTCAGAACTGGAAGACAATGCAATATTAAAAAACAATTTTTATATTAACCATCACGCCTTGCCACGCGACGCTCGGTAGTACGTCATCGCGTTCAGCGATCCCCACTCCGCGCGCCAAAGCTCCCTACTCCACTACACGTTCGCAATCTGACTCATCCCCACTCCATTGGCTCACTGAAGGAGCTCAGTGTAGTTGTGGTGTTCCGTTCATTCAGTTGCATTTAGGACAATTTCGGACTCCATCGAGAGACGTCGCACAGTGGAACTTTTCGTCCAAATCGGAGACAAAATCAAAGAACTTTCGATAGAAATGAGGTAGAGCGATGAAATTTTTTTTAATTATAGCTGAAGCTTGGCAGAATATGGGAAAAATAGGGAGATTATGGTACGAACGTTTTATAAACTTGAGAAAATTCGTTAAACTTTCACAATTTCAAGAAAATTGCAGTTTTTTCAATAACACGGGCGGAAAAAATTTTTGTTTAACATGCTGCACATCATTTCCTGTAGATTTTTTCACGCTGATTTGAAATCTGGTCTCAAAATTTGTCTACGACCTCAGGATTTTACAAGAAATCGGTTTTTGTGAACGAATTGTTTAACGAATTTTCTCAAGGTTATAAAACGTTCGTACCATAATCTTCCTATTTTTCCCATATTCTGCCAAGTTTCAGCTTTAATTTTTAAAAAATTTTATCGCTCTACCTCATTTCTATCGAAAGTTCTTTGATTTTGTCTCCGATTTGGACGAAAGGTTCCACTGTGCTTCGTCTCTCGGACTCGTCCCCTCATTCTATCTCGCGTATTTTCATATCTTGCGTTTCTGTTGGCCTATTATATCTTACTATTTCATACCAGATATTACTATATCTTGTGTTTCATTTAAAAAAGTATTGTCATACCAGATATTACTATATCTTGTGTTTCATTTAAAAAAGACTTAAAAGTAGAAAATATAAAATGTATAAAACAAGCTTTTTAAAAACCACGCTTGTATTAAAATGCACTAGAAAGGAGAAAATAATTTTTTTAGTCATTAGTGACTACAAATAAAAGCGTGGAGCTCTAAACTATATTGACGTAATTTTTGTGGGCGCTCCACTCTTTTATTTACAGTCACTAATGTCTAAAAAAATTATTTATTCTCCTTTATAGTGCATTTTAATATAAGCGTGGTTTTTAAAAAGTTTTTTTTAAATTATAAATGTCGATATTTACTGGATACTCAAATCCATTAGAGCGTAGTTAGTATTTTAAGAATATTACAGTGCGATGTTAAATTGTACTATTGCAATTTACACAAATAATTTAAACAAATAATGAAATCGGAAACTGAATCGAACCAAGATTGCAAACACTGGAGAGCAATTTTTAAATAAACAACATCGTGTGCATTTAATGAAACAGCCAATGGTAGTTCCGTGTCGGAAAGGGGAACGCAATTATGCTTTCTTTTTCTACATTTCGAAAAACAAACGAAACACTTTGAATCGACGTTCGTCGTATTCGTGGACCGTAGTGCAAGCACATAATTGCCCCCTAATTAACGCTGTTTCCCGTCTGTTTTCACAGAACGATGCTTTTGTCTTGCAACAATAAATTACCTGCCGAGATTTCGCCACGTCGATGACGGAGTAAGCAGTTCCTGTAGTCTTAATAAAGTTTGTATGGGCCCGTCGCGTTTCCGTTCTCCAGACAGCAGCTACTTAAGCAGGGACGAGTGCGATGTAAACAGAAACATTCCCAACGGGTTCCCAAGTTCCGAGTGAAGGGTGCAGCCGACCGTATTCCCAGCTAACAAATCTCACGTTCCATAGGTTGCCAGATAACTAAACTGCACTATTCCATTTTTGTGGATTTTTCCCTACCGATCCATAATTACTTCGCTTCATATGAACTTTTCTTTCTCGGAAATTGGGTTTTGGAATCGCTGTACGTTAACATTATGTTATACACTTGCATAACGTCATCTCTGATCTACACTCTGGATTAAAACAAATATTCATTTGTATGTTACAGGTAAATAAGATGCATTTTTAAAGTCTCGTCCATCTGCAGGATAGAGACCCAAATAAGCTAGAGATACTTCATACGAGTAAGTGGAACCAAATATTCGACACTTTGCAGCAGAAATGAAGACATTTTTGTGATGAAATGATCATTTGGTCGACTGTAGATCGACCTCAAACTCGGAAGAATCAGTCATCCACGATTTCTACTAAATCAAGTTAAGCCTAATCGAGTTATTCATATCAAACAGATTTGATTGAATCAATCACGGTGAACACGCAATCGAAATCCAGTCAAATATCGTTCCATTAACGATGCCTTACTGTAATTACGAAGAGTTTAGTAATAATTGAAGGACGGATCGGTCCTCTACAGTGTCGCATATTGCGTCGCTATAACGCATTATGGACTAAAGCGAATGCAAACATAACAGTCTCTGACCAATTAATTAATCGATCGACAACCATATATACGCGGAATCGTATCGGTCAGTATTTTGAGGCTGATTGAACGCAAGTATTTCAAAAACGAAATCGAATTCATCCGTTCTGTACGCGTGAAACTAGAGTACATCGGCTTTAAATGAATATTTCACGGTTTGCTTTTTCCCTGACGGATGCGCCACTTTATGTGAACCAGTTACTGGTTGACACGCCGTCTATGAAAGTCTCTGTGTTCAGATTCGGTAACTGTCACCGTCCCGACAATCGTATGATTTATTACCACTTCTTCTGCGTTTCGATTTTTGACTAATATAACGTTGAGTACAGATTATATATAGTGTTGTGAATAATTACAAACTCACTTATTTCCTGTATTTTTTCGTTATTATTTCCAAGAATCCACTAAGTAAGTTTTGCTACATTTATGATGGAGTAGTACAACCTTTTCTATGTTAACAGTTTCTTGCTATCTCTTCTTCGCGCAATGTAGTAGCTGAATGTTTCAAAACAAGGAGATTTGAGCTGTGAATATTTATAAACTCAGCCGCTGTTCATACCTCTTTCAGAACGTTTCCGAAGGTATGTCAGATCTTCTTAGTGATAGTAAGATAAAAGCAAGTCTTTAAAAGTATTCTTTTAAGGGGGATCTATACCCTCGGATTTTGGGGTATTTATCAATGTTATCAACCTCTGTGCAGAAAAAAAGTTTGGTAACATTGATAAACACGGAACTGCATAATGAACACGAGATGGAGTTGCTTGCTATTTCCATATTCTATTCATCTCGTCACGAATACCGTTATACAGGGCAGGTCGCACTAATATTAGTGCCACCGATGAGAATATGTACCTCGTCTGTGTCAGTTTTGCTATGATTCCACATTGACAGCAGTGCAGCAGTGAAATGTTGCTCAATATCGCAGCACGGATTGACAGTCCTTCTGACTAGGCACCATCTCGTGTAAACTAACTGAAATGAAATTGGCTCTAGATTGGCTCTACATCAGAGATAACCTCTGTCTTCATGAACGTAATATGGGGAAATCTCTGCTAATGTGAATGAAATCACGCGCGGCGATTTTTTGTCCTTATACGAGCATATTTTGAGCTACACAAAGGCTCATTTGATAGAGGAAGGTTCATCACGGCGCGCTCTGCTCATCATATCAGTCAGAAAAATCTCTTTGAGACAGGAAAATACATTGAAATCTGCGGTTATTTTTCTAGATTTTTTCTCTACTTTGGGCACTCATATTATTAGATATAAACATAATCTCGTTAAATCAATAGCAGAGCGCGCCGGATTTAACCTTCCTCTATAGAATGAGTCCTCACCCAGTCCAAAATCCGCTCAAATAAGGACAAAAAATCGCCGCGCGTAAACCCATGTTTCGACCCAAAATCTAGTAAGATTCTAGTTCCTTTCTAGTTACTTCATTGGGTATAGATCCCCCTTAAGGATCTTTGAAACAATTCTGTACTGTACACTATGTCGCGTGGCATGGAATTAGGTGATGTACGAAAACAACGAATAATCAACTTGAACAGCTGTGGGAAAAGTCAACGACAAATTGCGAGTATAATTAATAGATCCCAAAGTGTAGATAAAAATTTCTTGAAACTTCGTATTGAAAATTGCGGGAATATCAAGCGATTAGGACGTCCTACACGATTTTCGCCAACTGTAAAACGTGCTGTTTTAAGGGAGATATAAAAAACTGCAACTTCTTCGTCTAAAATTGTGAGTCGATTTAACCTGAACTGTGATTCCAGTCTTGTAAGGAAGTGGGTTGCACATTCTGGAAGGTTTAAATATAAGAAATGTTTGCGAAAACCGCCATTATAAAAGCGTCATATTGACACTATACTAAAATTTGCCGAAATATTCATTTAAAAAAATAGCATGTGGAGACATGTGATCTGGTGCGATGAAAAAATGTTTAATGAATTAAGTTTACTTGATGGGCCTGATGGGTTCAATTATTATTGGCACGATTTAAGGAAGGAAAGAAAAATCAATGTCGCTGCCTTTAAAAACAATTTTAAAAGTGAAATAGCTTTTGTAAACGGTAGAATGAATGCTGCTAGTTATCAACAGATGTTACTCGACTATTTGTTGCCTTTTATAACATTAACAGACGACGATAAAACGATAAAATAAAAAAAAAATAGGACGATAAAATTTAGCAGCAAGGTAATGCTCCCATTCGCACAGCATCCTCTACAAAAAAGTGGTTTCAATAGTTCGGGATGGAGTTATTAGCATGGTCAGCACTGAGCTCTGATTTTAACCCCATCGAAAACCTATTCGGTATATTTGCGAGGAAAGTTTACGATCAGGAGAAACCACCAATAGAAAGTATTGTCGAACTTAAAAAAAGAACCAAATCTGCTTGGGCAGATATTCCAAATGACATCTTAAATAAGCTATTTAGTAGTGTTCCTGATCGGCTCTTTTATTATAAAAAATAAAGGAAAATGTACTAAATACTAAATGAGAGACATTAAATTTAATAATGAGTCTATACTTATTTACAGCTTAAACCACAATTTTAAGAACAAATGCCAGATATCTGAGGAACAGAACTATTATTTTTTGTTTGCTCACTTTTGTTTTGTATTACAACATAAAAATGCATAAACGATTTCGTCAATTTTTGTTTCAGTACTATGAAAAACATAAAAATATGATCGAGTTTATAATTATTCACAGCACTGTCGAAAATATCGAGAGAGTGAAAGCAATTCCGCTTGAGAGTGGGAAACATGTTTCCTGTTGCGTCAATAGATTTCGTAAAAGACATTCCTCTTCATTTTCTATAATGTTTCCTGGTCCAGGGGTGTTCAGTGTAGCTAGCTTTCTAACAATCATCGTACGACGAAATGATGATTGAAATATCGGAGACCGGAAAAAGCAGAAGAGACGAAATCCGCGCGAAGGCGATCAAGCCTCCAAGACCAGGGTCTCGAGCAGTCCGGCGCAGGGTGAGGTCTGTTCAGAGCAGCGGTGCGGGGGCGTTAGGTTAATTTGCCACGCAGTTGCATTCGCAGGGCTTTTCGGGAACGCGGGCTTTCAATGGGCCGTCTTATTCGCGGCGGTGCGGTGAAACGTAGTGAAACGTACCGAAACGTAGCCCGGCAGCACGATAATACCTGGCCGCGTAAACAGGGGCTGCGCGTCGGTGGAGCCCCTCGGTGTGCATGTTCACAAAAGACGCGTATTTCTAACCTTCGAGATGCTCGAGCGGTACAAGTTTTAATTATGCCGGGGGTAGTCTGGCTGGCGTATCCTCTCGTTGCCATTTCAGACTGCATCTGGCGGCGCGATGATAACATTCACCCGCTCGGGGTTTCTCTTCGTGCCACCTTCTCTCATTCAAAAGGGCGAACGGGGATGGAGGATAGCGGAGAAAAAAAATGGATAGGGCCGAGACGGGGGGTGGGCGAGGCGAGAGCAGAGGGGAGCGAGAGAGGAGCGGCGAGGGTTCAGAGGGGAGGCGGAGGAAAGAAAAAGCCGGCCTCATTAGGAGAGACCAGACTGCAAGAGAGCCCCGCGTGCGCTGCTCAAATGAGATCCAACGTCGGCCGTAATGGCGTACGTCGAGATTTTTGAGGTCTCGTCCTTTTCGGAGTTTCTGCGCCCTTCTCTCTCTTTCTTCCCGCCCTCTGAACTCCCTCTCCCTCTATCTGTGTTAACTCGCTTGCTCTAACCCGACAGCGCCGCTACGTTTGCTTATCTATAAGTTTCGACGGCGGCGGGGCTCGATGTAAATTTATGAACCGGGCACGGAAAGCCTGCAAGACTCCTCTAATCCGATCGATCGTGAAAATGGAGCTGCGCTTCGGGAATCTACCCCGTGGCGATTGAATGAGACGAACCCGTCTTGATCCGCTTGCGAATCATGCGAGAGGGTCGCGAACGGCGCGCGGGGAATTGCGATGGAACCGGAAGTTTGAGCAGCCCGGTTTTTCTGCCCTGCGAACTTCGAATGCGGCGAGACGTGGCACGTAGGGCTCGTACCGGTAACTTGATTTCGAAATTTTTCCGTTTATTTGACTGCAGAAATACAGCAAAGTAAAAAGCGTATTCCATTAAATTATTGTAGAAGTTCGTGCCCAGTTTGAAGGTAGAAAACGAAGTCTTACTTGAGACAATTTTATTCTATATTCTCGGCTCCTGTAGAATATTTCGACCTTCTGCGGGCTCATCCCCTTTCCCACCGTACCGGTAGATCGGAAACATCCTCGAATGCATGTTGAATAGCATAATAGAATCGGTTTCTGGATTTGCATGTCAAACATTAGCCTGATTCATGAAGATTGGTTTCATTGTAACATGCTTCTGCCCGAGGCGATTTCAAGCGAAAACTTTTCGCGAGTCAAAAGACTTGCAGAATTTATAAACGGCTTCATGGAATTTACAATTTTATCAAAATAAACCGGTTTATTTCATTCATTCGGCTTCATACCTCGATCACATAAATACATCGATTAAACTTCAGAGTCCGAGGCTTTGGGAAGCTAATGTAATAGGAAGCAATTGTCTGTTTTCTGCGAGAAAAGTTTTTATTTTAATTCCACCTAAGCATTCTCAGCCTCCGTAATCGGATCCGCGTGGTTTTTTCCCGGAGATTCTTCTCGCGGCACGACCTCCGTCACGGAAATCGACCGTCCCATGGAAATTTATACGGCGAGCCTTGCAGGCAAATCCGCGGGAAGGACCGTGATCCAATCAACCGCAAAGTAATTCTTTTTGATCCCCTTTGACGCCTTCCGATGGAAATGAGACCCACTGTCGTTCCGCGGGAGACTCCAACGGAGACCTAGGGGGACAATATCAACCGAGATTTTTATTGCTCTTATAGCGGAATCGAAAGTTATTGCCGCCAAAGGAGAATTACCTCAACGGCACTGACGGATTCTTTCGGAAAATCGTAAAAAGGATCTATTCAACTATTTAGTCGCGAACTCGCTATTCAATGCCTATAATCTGCGAAGAAACTATTGCTATTAATGTTTTTATAGGGCCTACTGCTATTAATGTTTTTTATTTGGTGTGTGACTCTTCAAGAGTCACACAAAGAACTTCCCGATTCGTTACTCCTTCGCCAACATCGTTTTTTTTTGTACTTTCATCGATATTCTCCCAAAATGTATTCTTGGGAGTAGAGATGATAAACTCACTCTTGCATTGGGATAATTTTCGATTATTGTAAGCGGTAACATTAGCATTAGTTGCATAAATAAAAAAAATTAAAAGAAAAATTTTTTATATAATTACGTTTTTTCTTCGGTGGAAAATTTCCGTCCTCTCGTATAAATTGCATTGTTGAATCAACTCCTTTCGAAAAAAACTAAAAAAATAAAAAACTACTTGACCAAGATGGACCAAAATCTAATCAGCTCTAATTAAGTTACAGCGGGGCACATCGATTGCATCATTCGTCATTCTGATCGCGTTGTTACTTTCTCAGAAAACGTTAACGAAAAATTTGATACCATACAAACATACATACGCACACACACACATACAAACATTTTGCTAAAAATAGTCTAAAATGACTCCAATGACCATGAAACGTGAAGATCTGCTAAAAACTCGATTTTCGATTTTCGGGGTCATTACAGTAACTTCCCTATGAATCGGGAAGTTAATTATTTAACTGTTTCCTTCTGTTTTCGATCGTATATTGTTGTAAACGATATTAATAATGATTTTAGCGCACTGGTTCGATCAAGTATTGAAAAGACACACTATTTGCAAATTTTCACAAACTCCCTATTTCAACGTTTCGATCTTTATTTAGATCATTCTCAAGAAATCTTTAAAGAATTGCGTTTGCTTAGTGCAAAATATGAATTATTACTTTATTTTGCACTAAGCAAACGCAATTCTTTAAAGATTTTTTGAGAATGATCTAAATAAAGATCGAAACGTTGAAATAGGGAGTTTGTGAAAATTTGCAAATAGTGTGTATTTTCAATACTTGATCGAACCAGTGCGCCAAAATCATTGTTAATTATTTACTTGAGAACTTGTAGAGAGTTCAACACTTAATTAAATCGAATGCAGTTTAATACTGCTTCTGATTGTGTATGGTCGGTCAGTTTTTGTGCAAATTCGTAGAATGTTCTTCAATATCTATTCACATCAAACTGAGGCTAATACTCTCTCCTTGACTCACCAATTTAAAAAAAGGGGTAATCCTTACAATGCGAGTTGTTTAAAAGGTAAATTAATCCAGACCTTTCTTCCATTTTCGGTATTATTCCGTCGTTGTAGGACCTCCACGATTTCCATAGGCTTCAAAACGGTTAAAAACTTCTGGAGCCCAATAAGGCTCGATTCTACGCGGAGAATTCCCAAGCGGAAAGTTCTGCTGTGAAGAGGAGTCCATAGAATCTCGATCGTTTAAATCGCCTTAAAGCTTCAATTATACATGTCCGATTATCTTGCGCCAACAGGGGACCAATTTAAAAGGTTCATTTCACCGCGACCTCAGGCCGATATCATTGATTTGGCAAACCTTCAAGACCGGCGCGGTGACTGGCCCGGTCCATCGGGAGTGCAAACAGCCGACGAAGATACCGGAAAAAGCGCGCGAGGATAGGCACAAAGGGGCTTAAAACCCGTCGGAACGGAGGGAGCAATGGAAGAATGCGAAGCAAGAAAGGAGAGGAGGCAGCTGCTACAAACGCGTGGGTGCAGCGACAGCGTGCACTCGTCACAGCCGCGTGTATACACCCACTTTTCCTTGGCATTGCACTTACCAGATTGCACGTCGACAATCTCGTAAGGGGACTCGAGCCTCCGCTAGCGAGGCAAAGGCGGAAAAAACAGAAAAACAAAAACGAAGTACTCGCTGGAGATAATTTAAAGGGTTGCGCCGATGTGACCGCCGTGAAATTAGGTAACGTTCCCGAATTCTCTCGGGACGAACCGGTGAACCGATCGGTCCCAAATTTTCTGTGTTTGTCGAGCAACGTTTCCGAAGTGTGCTCGATTTTTTTCGTACGTATTTTTCAAGATACACTGCAGCTCAAATGTATGTGGACACTTACCATGTTCATGAAATTTGTGATATACAGGGTGGCCCACATAACTCTGAACAGCTCAATATCTCCGTTACTTTTCGTTGTACAAAAAAACTTCGTAGGACAAAGTTACACTGTTTGAAGGGCCACATATAACGGTCGAAGGGAAAAAAAATTTCGAGGTCATTTTTATGAGATTTCAAGGTCATCGATGTTTTTTTTAAATGGAATGAGGTATTTTTTAATACATCAATCGATGCAGCTGGACATTCTTTATAAAAAAGTACTAACCTATGTATGTCGAAAAGTTAGTCGTTCAGGAGATATTTCAATTTAAATAACTCCAAAATACGACAGTAATGGTATTTTGGAGTTATTTAAATTGAAATATCTCCTGAACGACTAACTTTTCGACATACATAGGTTAGTACTTTTTTATAAAGAATGTCCAGCTGCATCGATTGATGTATTAAAAAATACCTCATTCCATTAAAAAAAACATCGATAACCTTGAAATCTCATAAAAATGACCTTGAAAAATTTTTTCCCTTACACCGTTATATGTGGCCTTCAAACAGTATAACTTTGTCCTACGAAGTTTTTTTGTACAACGAAAAGTAACGGAGATATTGAGCTGTTCAGAGTTATGTGGGCCACCCTGTATAATGTACAGGGTTTGTCGGTTTTTAAAAACCGGTTTTCAGTAAAAAAAAACCGGTTTTAAATTTATACATAACACTTATATTAATCCGCTATAATGATTTCGATGTAATCAAAAAGTACACAGCTAGTGGTATAGCGAAGAAAGGTCGGGGAACATTATTGCCTTGAACATTTTTGTAGAGGAAAATGTCGCTTCAAATAACCTCAAGAACCTCCCATTTCCGGGACGATCACGAAATTTGGGACACCCTGTGTACATATATATGTGGAAATGAAAACAGCGCATAGAGACTGTGATGAAAAATGCTATGGAAATAGCAATAAATAAATATGTGCAAGAACCTGAAGAAGCGACTTCCTCCAGTCCTCAAATATTAAAGAAGGAGTTTTTGATCTTAGAGGCTCCAAATAGAAGAACAAAAAATTTAGATTTATTATTTAATGCTTTAAAGACAATTAAGCCCAGTTCAATAGCAAGTGAGCGAGTTTTTTCTATTTCTGGAAATTTTGTGTCCAAAATAAGGACACGACTAAGCAATAAATCAATTGACGTTCTTTGCTTTTTAAAATCACATTTTATTAATCAAAGAAAGAAGTAAAATAATAATGTTCATAAATATTTGTTAATTTCTGTGATTCTTTAAGGGTATTATTTTGTCAATTCTTTAATAAATAAAAAAAAATTGAAAACTTCTATTCTAAGTTGTAAACATGTCTTATTTTTTATCTGTAAAAATTCGAAACCGGATTAAACCAGTTTCATGGAAAAGTTAAAAACCGAAAACCGGTTTTTTAAAAAGTCGGTTTTTGTATAAACCCTAATAATGTATATTTTTATTATCAAACAATATTTGTTGCTAAAGTCTATTATGAATATGTATGTAATGTATTCTAATAGTATCAAAATAAACAATTTAGTTATTGAATTTTCTTAAATAAATAAAAGAAAAACTATGGGATCACATAGATAGATAAGTCCGAAAACGATGTCCCAAGTCTGAAAAACATTTGTGGGAAATATTAGAATCTGAGTGGAACCTTATTGAAAGTGAAGTAATGAAAAAGTTAATAGCCAGAATGCCACGACTAGTAAACGCGGTCATAAAAGCACGCGGTGGATATGTAGACGAAAAGAAAATATAATGATTTTTTATCATTATCGGTGAGATATTCAATAAATTATTATTAAAATATGTTCTCCAATACTGTACGAACTGAAATACATACAAGATAATCAAATTTACCAAAGATATCATAACTTTTTTCAGGTAGTTATAAGAATTAAGGAAGTGTCCACATACTTTTGAGCGGCAGTGTACATGCAACTACGACAAGAAGACGCTCGGTGTCTCTTCAGTGGAGACATAGCTTTACGTTCTATTTCTTTACGGGAAGTTGTGCCGAAAAACTGCAATCTTCCAAGATCGCGTCGCGATTAAAAGAAAAAAAGTACGATTTCCTGAACCGCGGTCACACCAGTCAGTTAATTAGCAGTTCCTCGGCGCAGCGCGAGCTCTCTGATCGTTCGTTCGGCAAACAAACCTGTGACAGCGGGCCGAAAAAAGAGGAGTCCGAGAGAAATGACGGGAACGCGGGTCGGTGGAAGAATGGACGGGAAGCAGGAAGAACCGGTCAGCTTCCGGCGGTGATTTAATTAACATTCGTTGGCACGCGTGTTTCGGGCTGTTGAGCTCCCTTGGCCCGGGGAAACGACTTCTCGCGGATATTTTCGAGGACGCTCTCGACGATTCATTTTATGTGTCCGCCGACGAGTTTCCCGGTAGCTGCTAATTAATATAACGGTTCCCCCCCCCCGTCCTCCAGTTTCCGTTACGGCTGTTAGCCACGCGCGGCCATTGAGCCGGTAATTCGTGACAGTTTCCACGGCCGGACTACAAAGGTATAAATATTCGTTTGTTTACTTCACCAGCCCGGCGCAGATGTAGCCCCGCGGTAACAACGATTCCACGGGCATATAGTTGACGGGGCACGGGGGCGGTGAAAGAACGAGGCCGGACAGTGTAATGCATCCTCGCTTCTCTCGAAAATTGCTTTACGCGCCGGATCGCGCTCCCATAAACTGGTAATTGCGTGGACAATGATAAATAGGAGCGGACCACGCGGTGAACTCCATCGCCAGGATCGACGGTGTTTAAAGACTCCGTAAATTCGGATAATTAGCCGTTTACGGTGAAAAATTGCGATCCGAACGAACCAACAAGCCCCTTTAGTTGATTTACGAGATCGGCCGAGCAGGAGACACTTTTTTCGAAAACGAATCGATGCTCTTTATTGGTCATCGTTCCTACAGATTACCGTGACCAATTTTTTCCAAAATTTAAATTATCGTTGATTCAGACATCGGAGTCTCCTCTTTGCAACGCCTCCGAATGTTTTATACAGAGTGGACCACGAAGCATGGTCAGCTTATATTAGTACAGTCACACCAGTTTTCGTGCGGTAGACCGCGGAAAAAAACCGCACAAAAAAAAATATTCAAAAACTTCATAAGTATATACTTCATAACAAATCATTTTTCACAACATATTAAAGAAAATTTTTTTATGCGGTGGAGACGGACCGCATACAAAAAGTCTCACTTAAAAAATATGTCGAGGCTTTACGAAATAGCGAGAAAGTGCTTTCCAACCAAAATAAATAATTAAATTACACGTGGAAACATTTTTAAAAAATTTTAATTCCTCATTTTAAACACGGAGAAATTTTCAAAATGTAGAGAACATTTAATATTGTTTTTTGAGAGAACGATTTAGTTCCGACCTATAGTTCCTTTGACACTTTTCATCCTCTCGATGAGTAGAACGCGATGCAATCATGAAAGAATTTTACCTTTAAAACCATAAAAAAGTCAGGCAAGGACAATTTTGCGGGAAATATTTTTAACAGATCGTGACATATAACTTTTATACACCCTGTACATAAATCAATAGTACTCGTCGTAATCCAAAACGCGCATATTCTTGTGATGAACTGGTTCGAAATCGCTTTCGTCATTTGAAGATATTAGAGTTAATACTTTACCTACCTGAAGCCTATTAATAGGATGTTCAATAATTTTGCTGTACCAAAAGAAAGCATAGAAATTTTCTTTTATATTGCAATCTTAAATGAAACTATTAGATGACGTTATTGAGAGTGTCTTGTTAGTCAGAGTTGTGCTAATTCAATTATATTGTAATTCAATTGCACAATTGAATTACATTGTGTATTTCACTTATATAGTAATTCAACTACATAGTAACTGAATTACATAACTCAAACCGTCCAATTAATTCAATTACCAAGTATTTTAATCAGATGTGTAATTGAAATACAATATAACTGAAATACAGCTCTCTCAATTATAGCCCAGAACTTTGAAGGAGTGCGATATATTATTATGTTTTTCTTTCATATACAGTCGATCACAAAAATATTGGGATACTCTTAAAAAGACGATAACTTTTTTAATATTGGACCATGCGTTTTGAATTTTTTGGAAAGCAAGAGCAACTAGTTTACTACAGGATGAGAAAAGAATTTTTTTAAAAAATTGCAATAGACCGGAATTGTAGGAAAAATACTAAAGGTTGCATTTTCAACTTTTTTATGTGGGCCTATATTGAAAATTTAAAAAATAGCTTTTGTAGATTTGTGTCAATTATATGAACTGTGAAAGTTTCATCGAAATCGGTTGATGCGGGAGAAAACGACATGCATTGAAAGATGTAAGGATCCTTAGATTTATTGCAGTTACCGGCCAAAAATCGTGAAAAATTGCAATGTTCACCATCTTTAAACGTTTGTAGCTCATTTGTAGCTCAACGTCGACCGATTTTGATGAAATTTTCAGAATATGTTTAATTCACACAAATCTACAAAACCTATTTTTTAAATTTTCAATATAGGCCCACATAAGAAAGTTGCGAAATGCAACTTTTATTTCTTTTTCTACAATTTCGATCTATTGCAATGTTGTCCCAATATGTTTGTGACCGGCTGTACTTGTTTGCTGTCTATGCGGCGTAGTTTCTATTCCTCGTCCTCCTTCATAATACGTAACGCTATTTTATAATTGTACTCCAATTGCAATTATATTGTAATTTAATTGAATGAAGATCTGAATTATAAATTACAATATTACTGAATTACAATGTAATTCAATTACTTTGTAATTATAATTCCTGAAGTAATTCAATTGTAATTCTGCACAACTCTGTTGTTTGTTCATAATGCAAATTTCTGTTACTATTGATGGTTCCATTAAAAAGTGTTTAGCCATGGACCATAGATTTTTCAAAATTAAGCAATAATCACCGGTCGGTAATGTGTTAATAAAGTCCTTAGGTCCGTGGTACATACACACTGATCGAAAAAAGTGATGCCACACCCTTGAGATTGACCTAACCTCGCGTCGAACTTACGTATGGCGAACAGAATCTCAAAAAAGACTGCACAAAAACAGGTTTGACTGTAAGCTGTTAGTGATTCGATCGGAAGATTTTTCAAATTCTAGGCGATACATCTCGACTCAAATTCTAGGCGATAATTCTAAGCGAACAATAATGCATGAAAACACATCGCATCTGACCTTTCGTAATTAATTCTGAAATATTCCTCGATACGGCGAATCCATGTTGGTTCCGAGGGCATAGAATCCTTAATTAAAGGGCGTAATTAACAATTAACGAGATATTCGAAGAGCTCTTAAAAAAGGATCCACTGATAAGAACCGGAGGGTATCCGACCGTGTTTCACCCATCGTTGGTTACGTGGTTCACATTCGCCAACCGCGGCGCGGGTCATTTGCATGCTCGAAATTACGAAAGCCTGACGGGATTATAAAAAGCATCCGAATCGCGGGCCGCAGCTTTTCATACACGGTCTCTCGCGCGGTATACGTCTCTCCGTCCGTTCCATTACATCTGTTACGTCGCGTCCATTGAATGTAAATCGAGAATATCGGCCCGGGTCCGCGTTCTATTAATAAACAACATTTATTTCCGCACGGCCTTTGAATAATAACGAACTTGTTTATTCGCGGACCGCGCCGCGCCACGTTTGACGGCGCCGAGCGGGGAACCTTTCGGGAGTGAAAACGTATTACGGCACTAACTTGCCGTCGATCCAATTTTCTGATTGGAATTGAAGTATTATTACAATAACTCGATCGGACGAGCCACTTGACAATGCGATGAACACGTGTGCAGATTATTCCAACGTTATTTTTACGGCCAATTTTCTAGACATTCGTGAAATGATCAATTCACAATCTGATTCGCCGTGTACCAATGATTTCCGGATTTAATCAAAGTCTGCATACAAACGATGATATTTACTGAATAGATTCTTGTTATCCTACTAATATTCATTTATTTAATGAGTAATTTTCTCCATAACTTTTTATAGTAGTTGGTTCTCCGAGTTACAAACTGTGCGTGCTTTAAACGAAAAATTAGGAAGCGTTGTTTTCGTGAGCATTTAAAAGGCTGGATGCTGTTAGTATTTTAAAACCGCGTTCTGCATGTCATAACTACCTTTACCGGCATGCCATAAATGTTTTTTACGGTGTTTGTACTGTTTGCTCCTCTGTGAAGCTCGAGCACTATAATCTCACAAAAATGCTACCGCTTAGCGTTTGTATTCAAATTTTTTTCAAAACAAAGCGGCTCACTCTAGCTAGCCGATTTCTGCTGAGAATAACAACTGTTTACGTCACTAAGGACGTACCGTTGTTCCGGAAGTATAATGACGCAACTGTAAAATTTTGTGAAATTGACTTTGTGTTGGCGGGCTCAAAAATGCATTTATTTTCGTTAAAACCCGCATGCTTATTTACCATAATGTCTATAAACTACTCTCATAGAAGAATTAAACCGAATCTATAGGCCATTCTATTAAGACAAATTGGAATTATTTTTCTTTTGCTTGTCCTGTAAAATTTCCATTTTTTCAGTTGTGTCATTAAGGTGAAGTGCCCTATGCCTGGACAGCATGTTTTTCTATTTTAAATTTTATCACTTTAAATAAACAAAAACAATTTCTTAAGAGTTTTAACATACAGTTCGGAGTTTGTAAAGTAATTTAAAATAAAAATATCATTGTTTAGGTTAATATCTTAATTGTATTAACAAGAATAATTCGAACCTATAGTTGGAAATATTAAATCCAATCTAAGCTAGTACCTGGACAGAAGTAAAGCCTATATCGGGACAAATTCAATTTACGAGTTGATCGAGCGAACATAACCTAAAACGTTGGTTGGTGGCGCTGTTGCGCATGACGAATAAAAGATGCTTTGCGTAATATGTAGTATTCTTATCATAGATTATAGTATTGTATTATTTAACCAAATATATATTTATTTTCATTTACAGTTTTAATAAAACTTGTCATAATACAACTTTTAAGGTTAGGTAGTAATACTGATAGATTTAAGATGTAAACATAAAGTATTATTAACGTCACAACCGGAATGCATTTTCTACATACGTTATTCAAGCTAATAGAAGACTAATTATACGTACATGTAGTTAAATAATTTGCAAACAATGCGTTGATTTTATTCACAAACACGTGTCCGGCTTCAGGCGTAAGCACATTGCGTATAAGCTTAGAGTGGGACAGCTACTGTCATCGCGTCCCAGTATGGAGTACTTATATTTGACAACAGTCCTAATCTTGGACATCTAATATTTGGATTAATAATTATTATTTACGTTAAGTTTAATTGCCAATTTATTTTAAAATGTCAATATTATTATGTGTGATAATTATTTTTTGTCTGAGGGCTTAAATTATATCTTTTTTTCTAACAAAAGTTCGAACTATAAATGCACATGATTCGCATGTAAATAGACTATTTTGTATACTGTTTTCAGGGGAACTTTGAATTCATTTTTAAATTTCAATTGATGTCTTAATGAAATAATATTCACACCTACTTGTAGCTAAGGCCTCAGAATATATAATATAATTATTTAATCTCTTAATTACTGATTTTACTGTGAAAATTCAATTGTCCAGATTTAGGTATCACTTTTGGACTGTCCAGACTTAGGGCACTTCACCTTATTAGACTGCGGATTTTATGCATTTATGACAAAAATGGGTAAGCACAATTTAAAGCAGTGAACATATTAAGAAAAGTTAAAGACAACGTATTGGTTTCAGCTTAATCAGATAATTAAAAGAAGAAAGAAATTTTTATTTCACTCCTGTGTCTTGCAATCGATGCAAACATTTTTTATTTTGCATAAAGATCCGCAGTCTAGTCATTATACTTCCGGAGCAGCGATACTATATCCGAACAAGGTTGTCTATAATTTTAACGAAGTCATAATGAGATTACGCTATTACCTACGTGCATAAAAGTTTAATAAGAAGAAAAGTGTAACGCGCAAGGATCTAATAATGAATCAGTGTTTCACTTGGAAGAGGTGCTAATTTCAGTAGACAGGAATCAGCACGGTGCTGGCGAGAATACTACTATTCAATCGGTCACGCGAAATTGCGAACGAAGTCGATTATGAGAGCGAATAGACTGGCCATTCGGAGGAGCCGGAAGAACACTGATCTAGGAGCCGAATTTCTCGGTAACCGCTGCAAGATATTGGATTTGGTGGCTGCATCAATGTGCGCCGGCCACTTTGCTCTGAGCGGAATCCTCTTTAAATTGCCCGGTGTACGATAGGGGTTTGTGTGCGGTCTGTTCCGCTTCATAAGCCCGACTTCTCATTCTTCCCCTATTTTGTGCGCGTTTAAGAATCCCCGGGCCTCTCTTTTCTTCCACGCCCTCGGGCGTCATTACCGCGGATAGAATTTAAGATATCTTCATTCCTCCAGCTCGGTTTCGGTCGCCTAATCTCGGCTTACTTAACGGCAAACGACTCCCCGTTATTTCCAAAATTCCATGTTTCTGCAATCTTGCGTTCTTTGCTCGTGCCTGTGCTTCTCCAATGAGAATTCTCGCGTTTCCTGTCCCAGATACTGGAAGATTTGTTGTTTCTCTATAATTGTGTTGCGGTTTAGTATCATTTCATTTGATTCGTGCGAGAATGGATGAATATTAACCGAGAATCTGCTGTACAATCATTTTCGAGAAAGAAAAGATCACTTGTTTGGAAATTGCGATTTTTTAAAAAATGTTTGAATACATAATTTAGCGAACCAGTCAATCTACCATCTCTTCAAAAATTTAAGTTGTTCCGTCCAATTGTAAATGTTATAGACAAACTACTTTGGTTCGCATTATAAAAGAGCAACGAGCTTTGCCTCTAATAAATTCGTCGTCTGTCATCGTTGTCCGTGTCATTCGTGTCCGAATTCCCTGTAGATCAGTTTAATCTGTCAGCAATGGAAGCCGATTAAGACCCGATGGAGGTCGCGAGCGTCTTCCGACGGGTTCTTCTCTCGTCTGCGGTTCGTTAAAATTCCATCGATGTCGTCACGTTGAAAAACTGACACGCGGGACAACGAGGACGGGGTGGGGGGATGGTCCGGAGGGAAGTCTAGAATATTGGATCTCTATGACAGTGTCAGCGGAGGCAGTTAAAACCGCATCAAGCACCGTTCTCGCAGGAGATGCCGCATCCATCGGCTGGTCAGGAAACCCACCCCCGCGTTGAACCACGCCTTCCTAATGCTGCTGCCAACACCAAAGACCGACAGCTTCTACAGCTAACCAACCTATTCAATATTGGCTCGCAAAGACCGACGAACCTTCGTTGCGTCGCGTTCAAGATGCTTCCCGTTTTTCCCGATTTGGTTTGCGATCGCTCTCCACAAGACTCAGCAATTATTTGGAAAGGGTTTTGGAACGATGTCTCAGTAGAGCCCTTTGAATATTGTTCTTGGTGCCGTTTGTAATCGAAGGACCACCACTGATGTGGTCTGTGAACTATGCTAGTCTGATGTACCGTGTATACGACTGTCGTGTCTGATGGTTCCTACTGATATGATCTCTTGAGGCTAATTAACTGCTCACTCATCTAGATCTACCTAGGGCAGGGGTCGGCAACCTGCGGCTCGCGAGCCACATGCGGCTCTTTGGATGTTTTTTCTTATGACTAAATAGATTAGTTTTTTTTATCAAATAACTTTATTTATGCGAGTAATATTTATTGTTGGCAAGAAAATATTTTGTGGCTCTTTAAAAACTTCGAAATTTTGTAAATTGTAATTTTTGACTCTTCCGACTCAAAAGGTTGCCGACCCCTTACCTAGGGTAAACTGTACAATGAGTGGCACCTTCAGCATAAATCTTAGTAAAAATCTTTTTATCTTTCTTTGTAATGTTTAAACGAGCTTAACTTGCTATTATTCTAAGCTAATAGACATTTTTCTACAAAATCAAACAGTTTTTAGAGTCATAAATCTTTTATTATAAACTATATTCATTGAATAACAATCGTAAGACAAATAGTACAGTCGTTGGCACATTTGGTACAGTTATTGGCACAACATGCATCAGTTATTGGCACTGAAGAACTGAATAGGAATTATTAACTAAATAAAGATAAACAATGGAAATAGTTTGTACTGCATGTAGGTTTAAATTCTGCATAATATATAATTTACGTCTGAACTAATATCATCAGCTTAATATGTAAAAATAACTTAAGAGACGAAGATAATGCTCAAAGAAAAAACAGAAAAATATTTTAAGGTTCACATGTGTCATCCGATTCAACTCTTCCTTTTGTGGTGAATCTTCCTCTTGTGTAAATTTGAAATAATTTATTTTTGTTTATTTAAGAGAAGATCTTTATATGATGTACATGGTGGAACGATCATTTCGAATACGATCTTTGGCTTCTTTCTTTCTACTGCAGCCTTTTCTAAATACACAAACAGATAAAACAGATTAAAAATGCTAATAGCTTCAAGTAATGACTACGAAATTCTCGTCACATATAAGAATATGAGTGATTTGCACAAGTAGGTAAATAAATAGTACAACGATTGACTCTCTGATGTCTATTGCAATGATTGGCACCTTGTTATCCTATAGTGATTGGCCCCTTCAATGTGCAATGATTGGCAGTGCCAAGAATTGATAATAAGACTTCTTTCAACGAATTAAAGTCATATTTCTAATTTGTTTTAATGATTCAACGCATTAATCTGTCGAATATTAAAAATAATCCAAAACGGTATATCTAGTAACTGGCATAGGTGCCAATTAATTAAACTTCCATACAAATAAATGAACCATTCGTTGGCACCTGAAAATTTGAGGTTATGTCTGATAAACAGTAAGAAGTAAACGTTAAATAGGTTATTTGATTTATAATTAATCATGTACGCACTTATTACGTCTGTAGTATAGTCCGAAATTAAGTTATACAGCGATAAAGTATACTTACTCGTAACGAAAATTTTAACGAAACACTATTTACACTGCACTGTGCTCATCCGTCGGTCTTACTGATTGTCCTCCAGCGTTGCTAACAGTCATACAGTGGGTGTACAAAGTATTCGTACACCTTTTAAAAACTAATAACTTTTTTATAATTGTACCAAACGACCTGATTTTTTTATAATCAATTAGAAGCATTAGTTTACAAACTGATATGCAAAGAAGATTTTCCAAAACTTACAATTTACAAGGTTGCAGGTAAAAATAAAAAAGGCATTTTTAAAACTTTTTTATTTGGACCCTTAATGAAAATTTAAAACATATGTTTTCTAGATCCATGTTCTTTATACACATGTTGGAAATTTCATCGAAATCGATTGACGCAGGAAAAAACAGCAGGCGTCGAAAGATGTACGATTCTGTGGATTTTAAGCAGAAACTGATCAAAAGTCGTGGAAAACTACGATTTTCACCATTTTTAACCGCTTGTAGCTCGTGTGTATGTTAATCGATTTCAATTAAATTTTCAACATGTGTATGACTAACATAGATCTACAAAACATACATTTTAAATTTTCATTAAGGACCCAAATAAAAAAGTTTTCAAAAATGCCTTTTTTTTGCATTTAACCTTGTAAATTATAATTTTTGGAAAATCTTTTTTGTATATCATTTCGTAAACCAATGCTTCTAATTGATTATAAAAAATCAGGTTGTTTGGTACAATTATAAAAATGTTATTAGTTTTTAAAAAGTGCAAAATACTTTGTACACCCACTGTATGTGGAACTCTGTTATGAAAACTTACAACGTTGCTTTGAAATATAAATAAGAACCAATACAAAATGATTTTCTATACCAGAAATTCTTAATATTTGCCGTTTAAATCAAAAGTGCCAATAACTAGTGCAGTGCCAGCAATAGTACAGTTTACCCTACCACCATGTAGCCTATACCGGGTTTAACAGGTTTACTTGCGGAGAAGATCGACGGGAATAATGCAACACTCTGCAAAGACTCAACGAATTATTCAATAAATTTATTTCTTTGGTTGTGATTTATGTACAAGATGGCTAAAAATTTGGATAGATACATCCTCGTCCTTTCTATGAAGTAATATTGTAAAGTAGTCAGTTATGGCGGCGCCGTGAAGCTCGTGTTAAATTCAATATTATTAGTGGATCCATTTAAATTCAGCAGAGTCTGGAGCCTCACAGAGCCAATCTAAAAATAATTAGTGCCGCGATAAGGTTGATTTACCTTCAAAGTTCCAGCAACAAGCCTCGCGCGATCCAGTCTCCGGCGATAATGAATTTCAGCCATGTTTTAAGCAGCCGGTAGCTGTTACGCAGACGCCCTCCATTTGATTATCAACGCGGATACGGCGCGTTTCGCCCGAACCGGCTAATCCGGTGCCGTTTCCGTGGAATCGCGAATGTCTTACAATGCCGTCGACTGTATAACTTTCCCTTTGAACCGAAGGAAACGTGTTCCCTGTTCTTCGATGACTCGCGCCGTTTAACTGCCACGCAGGAGTTTCAAACTCCGGCATTCTACCGAGTTTGTGCACCCCCGCCCCTTCTCTCTCTTTCTCGTGCGCGCCAACTTTCGAATTAATGTCCACTCGCTCCCTTCGGACACTTATTCTTCGTAATTTTCCGAGTAGCAGGCCGACAGCTGCGCCCCGAGCCGACGATTTTACTACACCCTTCGAAGCCGGTCGGTCGAACCCTTGCTGCATCAGATTTTCATTGAAATGCATTTTTTCCAATTTACTACCAGAGAAATTTCACTCTATCAACTCTAGCAGCCGAGGGGTAATTCACAAGGGAAGGATCCCAAGTGTCCGACTTCGATTTTGATAATCTTTTGTGAGACGATGGTACATGGACCCCTAATGATGTCTGCAAAATATTAGGTGTAGTTCAGGGGTGGCAAATCTTCTGCATACCATGCGCAAAATTTTTTCACATACGAGTTCAGATGCGCCATACTACTCGAGCTCTTTTTCTACCTTCTTATGTTCGTTGTATAGGGGTAGGATCTGCTACGGTTAAGGGAGGAAAAGGGATAATTCAATAGCGCCACTAAATTAATTAACTTACGCCAGTTGAAAAGACACACGTTCATTGGAGCACTAATCTACAATAGTGAGAAATGATTTTTTGGACGATAGGGCGATCGTTGTCTTGAACACCGTAATTCCCATCCTATAATTGTAAACTGTCAAAAAATTGCGACGAATTGATGAGTAAGAAGGTTGAATAAATTCAGCTGAGAGCTCTCAGGTGTTGAAAATATGAAGATGGAATCAGTTATGGCGCCTACTTCAAAAGAATAAGTATAAATGCAAGGATCCAATGCGCCACACAGTGGGAAAAAGTGACTTGCCTCGCTTCAAAAAGGAATAACTTTCGATAGAAATGAGGTAGAACGATGAATTTTTTTTTAAATTAAAGCTGAAACTTCGCAGAATATGGGAAAAATAGGGAGATTACGGTACGAACGGTTTTTAACCTTGAGAAAATTCGTTAAACTTCCACAATTTCCAGAAAATGTGGTTTCTGCGTTACCACGGGCAGAAAAAATTTTTTAAATTTTTGCTATATATCATTTCCCGTAGATTTTTTCACGCTGATTTCAAATCTGGTCTCAAAATTTGTCTACGACTTCAGGATTTTACAAGAAATCGATTGTTGTGAACGAATTGTTTAACGAATTTTCTCAAGGTTATAAAACGTTCGTAACATAATCTTCCAATTTCCCCATATTCTGCCAAGCTTCAGCTTTAATTTAAAAAATATTTCATCGCTCTACCGCATTTCTATCGAAAGTTATTCCTTTTTGAAGTGAGGCAAGTCACTTTTTCCCACTGTGCGCCACTTGTAATCATCCAATGCGTCACGTTTGACGCATGCGCCACATTGGCCACCCCTGGTGTAGTTACTCAATAGTTTTAAACATATGAACAATTGAACTTTCACGCAACCTGCTTACACGGCTAATGAAACTTCGAAAACTTGAAAGTTTCATTGTTTATAAATTTAAAACTATTAAGTAACTACACGATAATATTTTGCAAACGTCATTAGGGATCCATATACCATCGTCTCACCAAAAATGATCAAAATCGAAGATGGACACTTGGGGTCTTTCCCTTGTCAGAGTCACCACTAAAAATTGCTGTACCATTATTCACAATATTGTGAATAATTGTGAAAAGTTCTCGATCGAAAAATGAATATAAAATTTATTTGATTTCGGCGCAAGGTTCGATCATTAATACCACAAAGCAAATGTGCAAAATTAAACTATGTTTCTCGACGTTTCGATCCTAATGTGGATCATTTTCCCAGAGACATTTTTTTGCGTCTGAAAAATAATAAATGTATAATATGTTTTCAACAAAATCTCTGGGAAAATGATCTACATTAGGATCGAAACGTCGAGAAACATAGTTTAATTTTGCACATTTGCTTTGTGGTATTAATGATCGAACCTTGCGCCGAAATCAAATAAATTTTATATTGTGAATAATTGTACTACAATATTTACTACGTATTATATCAATTTCATATCCATAAAATGATAAAATTTCTATACAATGGAATTATTTTGCGGCGGAAGAAACGTTTAATTTTCAAATTAAAATAGCTCCGACTGCAAAGAGTTAAACATGACACGCTCCAGGCTAAACTCTCTTACAAAACTAAGATTTGTGACGATCAAATATGAATAATATTCATTCATTTTAAAACCTCGATATAATATCCAAAGAAACCTTCCTCTTCTTTCCATCGAATAAAAGAACAAAATCGTCGTTCTGTGTTGAGAATTAATTATTCGCTGCCCAATAAAAACGCGAAAGCCGTGGCGCAGTGGTTAATCAGGAGACACGAAATTCCGGCGGGTTTCCTCTCCGTCGATTGTTTCGCTAAATTAAATCCAGAGGAACGGTGTTGACCCTCGGCGGAATTTCTTCGCCCGGTAAGAATGAAGTTCCCTCGGCCGTGAGATTTCACGGGGCTGGAACGTACACACTTTGAAGGGTGGATTGTGCGGCTTGTAATTCATCGACGGGAGAGTCACTTCTGGCTTTTTTCGTGGACGTCGTTCGCCCTTCCTTCGTCCTTTCATCCCCGGCGTGTTCTCCCACCCGCGCCTTTTCCGTCGGCGCGCCGCCTCGTTGTCGTTCAATGATTTTTTCATTTCCTGGCCACGGAGATACTTCAGCCAAGTACACTCGTGGAGACCCACCCCTCTGCCTCCTACACTACCCGCCCCGGCCTAAGGGCCATCCATTAAAACCAAAGAATATCGGGGAACAAAATCACAGTCGTATTACGTCGCCTCTCCATCGACTTTCGCCAGGGTTTCGTTCCTTCGGATATCGAACCATTCACCGGCTACTTATACTTTCGCGATTGTTCCTCGAGTTATATCTCGAGCACGTTGCGACGCTTTACCTCGCCAGGAATGAGCCTCGAGACTCCCTTTCGAAATATTTTCACTAAATTGAAAGCCACTCCTCCAGAGACCACACAATAATTTTTTTACTGCTGACTTTACGTTTTACTTTAGAATATTTAAATATAAATATTTTGTCCTGAATAAATTTGTACAATTCAATGAAAATGTATTCTCGTTGGCGAGGCAAACAAAACTGTCAATTTCCTGATAACCAAACAAAACTCACCGGAGTGTGCAACATGCGCCGTGACCAACAGCATCCAGCATATTCTACTTGAATGTTCCAGTCTCTTTACAACGATCCAGATTTTCCATCGCAAACGACCTCGAGACAAATCTAGGCGAGGACAACATCGGAAACGTCCTCCTCTTCTCTAAATCTTTAAAGTTTTGATCACTAATGCTTTGATATAGGACACCGGTTAAATTGCATTATTTTTTTCATCTTTTGGAAGTTATTTTCATGACTTTTTTTCTGGTAAATACATAAATCCTATACTATAGAGGTCAATTAGTGTATAGACTCAAATTTTTTGAAATTGTGGCATGCGGCGTTTTTCCTTACAACCACAGATATACAGGGTGAGTCCGAAGAGACAGAACACCTAAATATCTCCGTTACTTTTCGTTGTACAAAAAAACTTCTTAGAACAAAGTTACACTGTTTGAAGGGCCACATGTAACGGTGTAAGGGAAAAAATGTTCAAGATCATTTTTTTACAAGATTTCAGGGTCATTGATATTTTTTAAAATGGAATGACGTATTTTTTAATACATCAATCGATGCAGCTGGACATTCGTTATAAAAAAAGTACTAACCCATGTATGTCGAAAAGTTAGTAGATCAGGAGATATTTCAATTTAAATAACTCTAAAACACCATTACTGTCGTACTAAGACATTAGCTAGTCTAGCACTTGCTAGTCTATTCGATTAGCACTTGCTAGTCTAAATTGAAGAGCTGAAATTGAAATTGAAAACTTGACGTTGAAAATTAAATTGAAGAGTTGAAGTTGACGGGTTGATATTGAAATTGACGTTGAAATTGAAAAATTGAAATTGAAGTTCAAGGGTTGATATTGAAATTGAAGAGTTGAAATTGAAGTTCAAGGGTTGATATTGAAATTGAAGTTGAAATTGATAAATTGACGTTGAATTTGAAAAATTGAAATTGAAGAGTTGAAATTGAAGTTCAAGGGTTGATATTGAAATTGAAGTTGAAATTGATAAATTGACGTTGAAATTGAAGAGTTGAAGTCAACAAGGTGAAATTGAAAAATTGAAGTTGAAATGGAAGAGTAGAAATTGAAGTTAAAATTGAAGAGTTGAAATTGAAGTTCAAGGGTTGATATTGAAATTGAAGAGTTGAAATTGAAGTTCAAGGGTTGATATTGAAATTGAAGTTGAAATTGATAAATTGACGTTGAATTTAAAAAATTGAAATTGAAGAGTTGGAATTGAAGTTCAAGGGTTGATATTGAAATTGAAGTTGAAATTGATAAATTGACGTTGAAATTGAAGAGTTGAAGTCAACAAGGTGAAATTGAAAAATGGAAGTTGAAATGGAAGAGTAGAAATTGAAGTTAAAATTGAAGAGTTGAAATTGAAGTTCAAGGGTTGATATTGAAATTGAAGAGTTGAAATTGAAGTTCAAGGGTTGATATTGAAATTGAAGAGTTGAAATTGAAGTTCAAGGGTTGATATTGAAATTGAAGTTGAAATTGATAAATTGACGTTGAATTTGAAAAATTGAAATTGAAGAGTTGGAATTGAAGTTCAAGGGTTGATATTGAAATTGAAGTTGAAATTGATAAATTGACGTTGAAATTGAAGAGTTGAAGTCAACAAGGTGAAATTGAAAAATTGAAGTTGAAATGGAAGAGTAGAAATTGAAGTTGAAATGGAAGTGTAGAAATTGAAGTTGAAATGGAAGAGTTGTAATGAAGTTGAAATGGGAGAGTTAAAATTGAAGTTGAAATTAAAGTTGAAAATAAAGTTGAAGAGTTGATATTGAAATTGAAGTTGAAATGGAGAATTTGATGTTGAAATTGAAATTGATGTTAGCGTTTACTTACTTGTGTAACGTCTTAGTACGACAGTAATGGTATTTTAGAGTTATTTAAATTGAAATATCTCGTGAACTACTAATTTTTCGACACACATAGGTTAGTACTTTTTTATAACGAATGTCCAGTTGCATCGATTGATGTATTAAAAAATACTTCATTCCATTTAAAAGAAATATCGATGACCTTGAAACCTCATAAAAAATTACCTCGAAAATTGTTTCCCTTACACCGTTACATGTGGCCCTTCAAACAGTGTAACTTTTTCCTAAGAAGTTTTTTTGTACAACGAGAAGTAACGGAGATATTTCAGTGTTCTGTTTCTTCGGACTCACCCTGTATAAATTGCTATAAACTTGTACATGCTGTCCCAAATCACAATGTCAACATTAACCCTCTTCAAAAGTAATATGTAATATATGACATATTCGATTGTAATCCATGTGGTCACTAATGATCTCGCTGTTAATGGGACCACATTAAAATAAACCATAAATAAATAAATATTAGGTTATAAAGAAAGAAATGCAGGATTTTGTTCCTCTGTTTTAATTGCAATTTTATACCAATAAATATTAACCTTAATTTAATGAGTTGTATGTCATTTTAAAGCTTGTTTTACGCTCTATTTAATTATGCTTTTGATATTTAATTTTGTTCAAATTTTTATGAAATTATTTGGCTTTTATTTCGTGATGTCAAAACGCGATTTTCGCATTATTTTTTTCTATGAGTTCAAACTAATCGAAGTATGGGGCGAAGGAAGTGTCAACGAATGTACAGCTTTATATTTTTAAATAATATTAAATTCCCTGTAAAATTAATTTTAATACTATTCCCCTCAATAATATTAAAATCAATTCTCATAATAATTTAATGTGACTATTAAACAGTATTAAATTTTCTATAAAATTAATTTTCATATTATTGTTTTTATTAAAACAATTTTAATGAGATTTCAATAATATTGTTTTTTATGTGAGTTATAACATTTTAAAAACATAGGTTTAAATCCTGCAGTTCTTTCTTTACAACCTAATAAATAAAATTAAACTGTCAATCATTCTCATATTTCTATGGTCTCAGGATTTGAAAAAACATTCTTCATAGAAGGTAAAAATGTGACCATTTTTCTTCTATCTCGATCACGCCAAAGGACTGTTGTTCACATGATTCTACATTCTTTATATTCTTTAAATTGCATAGCGGAAAGTTTTATCATTATTTAAATACCTACTTCGATACAACAGAAATATAAAAAGAAACTTCCCCTGCCTGTTTAATAAAAAAATTAAGCCCTCAGCATTACGTACATTAAAGTAACCAAATTTTTGTATTCAGAATACATAATTTTCCCATAAAAAGCTTACACATATTATTATTTCACGATAAATTAGGAATAATATTAACATAAAGTACGATTGAAGCATGACACCGCAATAATCGGTACAGTTACCCTAGGTCTCTATCTTTAATATTGAAGCCTCGTTAGAGATGAAGTGAGCCTTAAAACCCGCAATGTTCGCACAGAAGAACATGGCCGACTGTCGCAAGGGAGTTCTTACGTCCGACAGTTGTAAAAACACGCATTATTTTTTCCTTAATTTCCGTGCGATTATTTTTTGAGGGCCTCGCGTTGTCCTTTTTATCGCCATGTCCTCCGGCGGATTCTTTTCCGTTGGTGAAGAACCGCGGCGATGTTTGCGAATCTAGACTAATGTTTCCGTAGAATCTGTTCGCTGTCTTTGTGCCGGGTCTACGCCGGGCAATTTATCACTGACGGTAATATAACGCGGGGAACTTTTGTTATTCCACGGCGAAAGGGAAGCCTCATTGCCGGCAACAAATTCTTTATTAAAAAAGTTTTCGGAACAAACGTACGGCCGCGCAATTTCCCTCGTCAAAAAAGGTAATACACCATGGATTCATGGGAAGCGTCGTCGCCGCGCCGCACCGGGGCGAACTCTTGATTACGCCAGTCTTTTGTGCGTACTTTAATGTTTATACGCGTTGTACCCGGTTAATTCCGCATCGCTCCCGCAGCAAGCTTCAATGATCAGTCTCTGGTCAATTCCGCCGTACAATCCCGCGTGGAACACACTCGCTCTCAAAAATGAGATCGTTCCCGACGTGTGTCTGCCGGCGAGCAAATAATGGCCGGGCTCTGCCAGTGGAAATTATAAATCCTTTCGCATCGGAACAGCTCGAAATGCGCCGCGGTAATTGTATTGTGTTACGCGAAAACGGCGACGTCGGAAGCGCGAAAAACGCAACGCTGCTCTTATAATATTCATTAATCCCTGATAAACGGCTGTGCAGAAATTCAACTCGCATTCTTTACTCTCGGAGAGTTCACGCGTACTGGCTGCTGGCGAAATTTTCTGAACGAATTTAGAAAAAAACTAGAATTAAATAAAGCTTCCTTCTCCAGGGAGTATGTTTTAATAAGTTGTTCAAGCGCGAGAGTAATTTTATTGGCGAACTCATGTTACGTGAAATAATGTAATCAAATCATTTTTCTTGGAGCTATTATTTGAAAAGGAATTATTAAGTTGCTTTTAAATGTAGAAAATGTAAGTAAATGTTATTTCAGTATGTATGCATTTAAACTGTTCATATGTGATATGGAGGGAAGCCGTGTTCATTCGTCGCAGGAACCAGCGATTCGTAAATCGATTTTCCTCCACCGGCTGGACTATAATTTCAAACAGGAAACGGAGTGGATGATAGACGCTTCCCTTGGACACCTTGAATTATTTCTTCTATCAGGAAATGTGCCTGAAAAAGGGGATCGAGGATATTAATCAAACTGTAGATACTCGCTCTAACGCTACATTATCAGGCACACCAACCTTCAATAAATAAAAGGGGACTCGTAATAACACTGTCGTTCCAACTTCGTTTATTAATATTTCTGGTACCTCTATATTCGGCTCGTACGAAATTTCAAAGCATCAAATGCGAGACAGTAAAAACATTCAAAGAATTCAGAAACACTGCTACATTGTTTTCGACTCTCGAAAACTCGGAAGAGGAGTAAATATCGCTCTTGTTAATATTTTGCCGAAAAATCCACAATGTACACATCAGCATATTTTTCGAATTTTCTTTTAATCACGATATCTTATATTCAAAGAGATTCCGATGATCATATCGCATCGTTTTATCACGAAAATCTGCGTTGATAGAAAACGATTTTAATCAAAGCTCCCCGGACTCTTTGGCAATTTGCGTCGATAAATCGTGCAAATATGGGAACCAAATCGATGGGATAAAATATAAAATAAAAAAGCCGCCGCGGCGAGTTGCGCCTGTGCCAATTTCATCCGAAAGGGATATTTAACTTTCAGTAATTTAGTACGTTCTGTAAAGCTTTTATACAAATTTTCTACCGCTACTTTCCACATATTGCGACCCAGCTGCGGACTGATACGTCTGTCTCGTCGATTGATTTTTCATTTCGGCGCGCCGTTTTGCAGGATCGGTACAAATATGACCAATACGCGATCACAATATGAGAGTTAAACAAACGCCATTGTTCCTGCACGAGTACTTAATTTATCACGGACATTCTCGTGAAATCCGATCCATCGAAAAACGAACGATCAGCACATTTCCCGAATTGTTGTCAACGCGAATTTTTCACATGTCTGTTTTGCGATGCTCCGATTTACTATAATCTACTACTTCGTTATTTCACAGATGATTGCATAAGTTCGAGCCCGATTTGAGAATAAAATTCAATGATTAAATTTTGAAGGTTGGTTAAAGATTTGGTTAAGGATTGGTGAAATTAAAATTAAAATATGGTTAAATTTTCTACAATTAGAAAAGAATGGTGACTATATGTGTAATTGATTAATAAAGTTGTATTCTTTAGCAACCATTGAATTTGATTTTCAAACGGACACGAAATTATGCAATCATGAAATAACAGTACAACAAACATACGATGACATTTTGAATAAAATTAACATATTTTTCAATGAAATAGTAGAATCTGGAGACTGTGTTCACATTAAAATAGTTGTTACAAATATCAGCATCGTTGTATAATATTAAATTATGTGATTGAATAAACAAAATTAACTAAACTGAATTTTATTAACACAAGCAAACGAACTAATAACGAGCACACATAAAACACGTCTTTTAATTAAGTTTAAATGTCACACGTCAAGTGAGGATCACTAAGGCTAGAAAGACAACTATTTCATAAACAAACTGATACATACCAATATAGAATCATATCAATTCGATTATAATCGGACACTAGATTAATTCTGACATATTACAACAAATATTGTTAAGACAAAATGAAAGCTGATAAGCTCGAAAGCTACAAATGGAAACATTATTATTCAAAATATGATCCGGCTTGCCTTTAATTAACCACGAACTATGCTTAGGCTCTAAGTTTCCGCCGCGCCTACCTAATATCCAGTTGGGTGTATTAGGTTAACAGAAAGCAAAGTAGATTTTGGTTAAATCCCCTTGAAGCTTGAACGCGAATCGAGTTAAATCTGTTAATATTGAATGACCCTAGGAACAAATCACTGAGTCGACCGCACCGGAAACATTGAACTCGCGAAGGAGTAAATTTCGACGGCTTTGAATAACTCGATGATTTCGAACTGAAAAATTTTCTGTTGGTGTGCAACTACCTCTGTGAAACATTATTTACGTCTGAGTCTCGAATTGAGGTAAATAGATAAATTGAATTTCGAGTATCAGCTGTAACTTTTACTCCCATTTTATTTTAGTTTATTACCATCGTCGTCTATATTTATAGAACAAATTTATTTATAGAACAATTGTATAGAACAATTATTTATAGAACAAAAAAATGTTTAAATTATGGATCATGAATAATAAAATTTTGTATGTATGTTTGTTCATATTTCAAGATAATGCCGATCATTTCCTAGAGAAAGTTCACAAAAATCAGTTTTGTAGCTGCTGCACGAAAATCGCTTGTTAGACCCATTTTTTGGTAATGAGCCGGTTCCCGTGATTACTTGGGAGAAGGATTCCACGAAGGAATTGCAAGCACGGCTTACGGGAAGGTTCTCTCTTCCGGGGATTTCGTTTAGGATAGCAAGGGGAGCAAATATTAGTATAAATTGAATATTCCGTTGGTAGCACGGCGCGCGAAGCGTTTAACGCCCGAGATCGCTAAAAATCAGGAGCAGAAGCACCGAATACTCCCTCCCGACGGTTTAATTGTTACGGTTTAACGAACCGTGGCCGGGCTGCTTTAGGAACAAGAATGCTCGACGTCGTTGCCAGCTACGGCAACAACGGGTACGCCAAACTTCGCGAATAAGTACAAGGAAGCGCCGCTGCCGGTGCTGTTATAAACCATCGCCATTGTAAGAAAACAGTGGTATCGCGATAACTGGCTTCGCAACGATCTTCGCTGGGAATAGGCAGCTTCGTTGACCAACTTTCAAACGCCTCGGAAGTGTCTGGCTCCGCCATTATTGAACGCGCGATATTGTCCCTTTCCAGGCAACGTGTTACACCTTCAACCGAGCCTTACAAAGCCCACAATGAATTTATTCGAGTCAGATACTGCATCGAACATTGCAGAATTTCTATTGTAACATTATCATCCACCATCCTTCCGTAACTTCATAGTACTTTCCTCAGAGAAACGACAAGAATCGCCCCGTAATCCTTTCGAAATCTGGATTTATCCGTAGCGAAACTTTTCGTTGAACAAAGTGCATTTCTGCTGTTACGTCCTGAGGTGGACATATTAGAGATTTTCAATAGAAAAAAATTGAAATTTTATTTGAATAGATTGAAATGATTGAAAGATTATAATTGAGATACAGTGAGCGAAATTCGTATAAACGCACCTAAAAAAATATGATTTTTGGGGCTAAAAGTTTTAAATTCAAATGAGGCGAATATAATAACGACAGAAGAGTAAAGATATATTTATGTGCTATAGATATTTACATATTTATATTTAGGTAAACATATATGTCTGTATTTATTGATACAGACTTATTCTTTGTGCGAAATTCGTTTAAACGCACAGCAAGAAAAGACTATATAAAACTAAACTTATATTATAATTATAAATTTAATATTTTGTATGACCTCCATTATTTTGAATTAATGCAAAAATTCGATTCGGCATTGAATTTATCAGATTATTTATGACTGTAATAGGAATCTCTTCCCAGCAACGTTTAATTTCTTCTTTTAAAGCTGCAGTATCGGTGAATTGGCGGCCATTTGCATATATATTTCTTGCCATTATACCCCATAAGTTTTCAATGGGGTACATATCAGGACTGCATGCAGGCCATTCAATTAAAGGGATGTCCCGTGCCTTAAACCATTCGCGGGAATATTTTGAAACGTGGATTGCTGCGTTGTCTTGTTGGAATATAAATTCACGTTCGCCAACTGTATCTTCCAAAAATGGAATTAATGCTCCATCTAGCATGTCGACGTACTTTTCTGAATTTATTGTGCCGTTAATAAAACAAAGTTTCAGTTTTCCATATGAAGAAAATGCTCCCCAAATCATTACACTTCCACCGTGGAAATTTCTGGATAATTTAGGGTCATTTTTTTGACGTAAATCGTGCCAGTAGGAACTGCATCCATCTGTGCTGTCTAAATTGAATTTTTTCTCGTCCGAAAAAATGACTTTCTTCCATTCATCAGTCCAGTTCATATGATTTTTTGCATATTGCAACGAGCAACCTTATGATGCGCTTTCAACATCGGCTTTTTCTGTGGTTTCTTAAAAACTATGTTTGTATTATTATGCAAAATTTGTTGAACACGTCGCTTTGTTACTGATAATTGCATTTTCGCAACAATTTGACTTGCAACTAATCTATTTTTTGTAGCTTCATAGAAAATAATATTCTTTTCCCGTTTCGTTATTTTAGAATTTTCTTTCGTAGAACATTTCTTTCCATAATTTTCTTTCAATTTCAATAAATTTCTTACTACACACTCTGAGCGATTAATTTCCTTTGCTATTTTTCTATTCGATTCACCTCTTTTGTTTAAAATTGCTATTGTAGCTTTTTCGCCTTCGGTCAGAAAATTTCCTCTTGGCATTTTTCTCCTTTTCATTAAAACAAATGTATTATTAAATGTGTTACTAAATACAGTTTAATATTACACAATTCAACAATATGAAGCACTTACCACTATTATTTCTGTCAATATTAATCGAAATAAAGCACTGCGATTAAACGAATTTCGCATGCGTAGACGTTGTCATTACACGTTTCGCTCTGAGACATAGACTGGCATGTAAATGCGGAAAATTTCGAAGCATAGATGTTGAAAGTAAAGGTCGAGCAAAGTAAATAACCCCATTTTGACAACATTACTTGTCCTTTTCTTCTCCATAGGCATGAAAATTTGTATATTTTGAAGTGCGTTTATACGAATTTCGCTCACTGTATAACGCAGTTTTGAACCTACCTGCATTCACCGGCTTCGGTTCGGGTAATCGAGGATTTTCTTAATATTCTAAGTGATTTTGATTGTGGAACTGGTACGAAGAAATCGGTGATGGGTATACTCTTTCAAAATGATTTGAAGTGTTGATTTGATTAAAATTTAACAAAAGTATATTGTAAAACATCAAATTTTGGATACATAGAGTTATTGTGATCTTATAATAAATTGTTAGTATTTACCGTTCGCAGATCTCGCTCGGAATTTAGCTCGCTGAATCGTTCTTTCGCTCGCTGTTTGAAAACTATCGCTTCGGCAACAAAGTTAAAGATGAAGATGATGATGATGATAATGATGATGATGTTGATGTTGGTGTTTTAATCCGGCGGGTGTACACGCCTTGAACTTTTCTAACTTTACTGATTAACTTTTGAAAATTGACTTTGATGACTTTTGAATAGGGACTGAGCAGATTTGAACATAGACTGAACTGGACCTCTTGAAGAGCCATCCCTTTTATAGCCCGATCAATCCTTTGTTTCGTTAATTTTGTCAGGTGATTATTGTCGTCATAATCGTCATAGCTAGATCATATTACCCTGCGCATCTCCTAGATCAATTTCTTCTTAGCTGCTTTCTTATCTGTAGCTCCCCTGGCCAGATCGAATTACATTTACGTCACACATGGGGTGACGAACAATTATTACTCATCGATTCTCGATGGACAGTCTTCAGCGGATTTTAGATCATGATTTATTTTTGGAAGTGATCTGGTCATTTTATGAAATAATTTCGCTACGCAGTTCTTTCGCTCAAGACGATTCGAATGAGGTATGAATTTCTTAATTCTATCGTACGCAATGTGGTATAATATACGATAGTTCGATTTGATTTTTAACAAGAGTATTGAATATTAGTTTCTCGTACAACATTATTAGATTAAACATAAAAAGAAATTCAAAGGTATATGTAATACATCATTGATTATATTAATTATTAACGATGGCTGAACCACCGGACGTGACACTGTTATTAAAAAGGAGTGAATCGCAGCTAATTCCGATATGTTTTAAAATATTCCTGTAGATTAACACGAGCCTCGTACCCTCCCCCAGCGACGTTGAAACAAAAAGTGCAGCTCGCGAGCCATGGCAAAGCGAAAGTTCCAGCGCTGGCAGCTCTCTGCCAAAAAATTCGCGAGCCCAGATTCTTGTTTCTCGATTTGCCCGAGCTACGCGTTCTATATTCTTACTTTTCCAAATGACCTCGCCATAAATCTAATTAAACAAACTACCGATGCGTTCCAAATAAATTCTGCTCCCTGCCCATCCACCAGAGTCTCCCAACATCGACAAATTTTCCCCCTCGAATCCGCGCCACGGTTTCCACCGGACCGAAATAGTTCGGGTGTCCGAAAGTTCCCGCCGATTTCTCACAGCTCGCGTTCGAATTGTCTAAACAAACGAAAGTCAATGAACACATATCACGCTGCCGCGCGTGCTGCTCCGAAAGGTTCATTTTTCACGGGGCGCGCCCCGACATTCGTCGTAATTAGTCGAATTTTATGACTATTTTGAAAATAGTGCCGCAATAAATGACACTCGGACAGCTGGTCCCTTTCTTATTCAAAAAGAGTCATCCGTAGACTGTAGGTTCTATGAATTTATGACAAAAGTGCATGGATTTATTCAGCTTCTGGTTTTTCGAAATCCATAATTTAGCCATTGCTGTCGTAAATTCAGAATATCATATATGTGAGACGTTCATATTAATTTTATTCGAAGAAATTTGTATTTTATATCATTCTTAAATACCTGAATTGTTGAATATTAAAATGAAATGTACTTTAATATTTTCAATACAAAATTTACGGTATTTTATTCGGAATTGTTTCGTATTGTGCGTGTGTGAAGCATTTTTCACGTTTTCAATTGTTGGGGGAAAAACAGTCGTTCCGGCAGTTCGCGTACCTCGAAATTCCCGGGTTTTTGGGAATTTGATCCGGCGAGATCTTCCAGAGAATAGTTTACGGTTACTAGCGAGCGAAATTGAGTCGTCGTCAGCCGCAAAACAGGCGCGAATAGCCGAGTTTCATTTATCTGCGAACGCGATCTCGTTCCGAGTGTAGAATTATGAGTCACAGTGTGTTCCAACACTCGATATCGGACCGAAGGTGTAAACTCGACCCCAAACATTATCGTTAAACCCACGCAACTGCCAGGGATGCGAAATTGGTCGCAATTGGAGCTGATGACGCTTGTTGCGGCATTATTTCGCGTCGCGTCGACAAGCCTGCGTTTTCTCAATAATAACCGTGCTCGTTCTTTCACCGATGCTTTTCAACTATAGCTTCGCGCGCGTTTGTGATATTTTGGACGGATTAAATTACTGTACAAAATTATATTGTACTGTGCATCACCCGGAGCGGGAGATATAATTAAAGCGAAAGGAACTGCGTGGCAAATAACAACGTTTCAACAACGTATCCAACTATAATTGCCTTTTTTAAATTCATACAACATGCGTTCTCCTAACGATGACGTTTTTATAACTCTGTATGTGTTTTATCCTTTTGTCCATCAGTGTAAATCTTCCTATCAAAGTCGCCACGAAGCTGAACCGCCGATGCGGCTCCAAAGCCAACGTAAAAAGGCAAAACTCATTTTCGCGAGCGATAGCACGCAAAGTGGCTCGTAGACCACGCAGTTTACAGAATGTGTAGACGAGCGAGTTCGATCGGGTAGTCGGTAATAAGCTCGAACGAGTCTGAAAAGCTCTCGGACGATCCGCGGGGCTCGGCGGTGGATGCGTCGCGCCGAGACGAGACACGCGATAGTTATTTAACGTGAAATCCATTTTGCGTAACTCGATTCCAACGTCATCATCGGGCCGGGCAAAACCGATTTGCTCGCTCCACGGCTCTCTGAGGCGAGGCGAGGCAAGGCTAGGCGACGTGCGACGTTCCGCTCGTATCGAGTCGAGTCTTTTCCTTCGAGTGTAGGAGGACAGCGGCCGAGGATGGGGATGAGGCGAGACAGATATCCAAGGCTGTCGATGGGGCGGTCGCACATCGAACCGGACGACCGATGATGAGTCGATTTACTGCCGCGTAAACCAGCCTTAATCTGCGCCCCAAGATTTCTGCTCGGTCCGATGAAATTGACGACGCTGCGCTGATGCGAAAGACTTCCGCACGCCTCCGCGATCATTCTGTTTCTCCTCGTTTCTATCTTGTTTGCTTCTTCTCTGCTGCGAACATTTTTACTAAAATTGTTGGTCGCAATTGTACTTTGGTCTTTGAAGAAACCTTATAAATAGACTGCGGATGTTTATGCAAATGCATATTTATATAGGTTGTCACGTCCGGTGGTTCAGCCATCGTTAATAATTAATATAATCAATGATGTATTACATATACCTTTGAATTTCTTTTTATGTTTAATCTAATAATGTTGTACGAGAAACTAAATATTTAATACTATTGTTAAAAAAAAACCAAATCGAACTACAGTAAATCTTCAATCGGAGTCCTGGGTCGCCTATCTAACCGTAGTCCAGTGCCTACTCACTCCACTGCCGGCCAACGCTGCGCCGCGCCGTAGGGCGGCGATGTTTGATCTCGGCTCGGGTATATCGGTGTGAACACCACACATTGACTCGACTGAATTGAAGTCTCAAATTTCTTAATTTTAATGATCGGTTTATGGGACTTTAACTAGCTTATTCCTGGCGTTTCGCTGATTAAAATGATACCAAGAACGATATAATTGGGCCAATATTTAGTGGTTTAATCGACGATGAAAGTTTCGAACGCAACGAAGAAGAGCGTATTGAAAAGAAAGAGACGCGAACAGTAGCCGCCGCCGGCACAGTTCAAAGGCCCGCGTTGTCGCTGTTTTCGTTGCGTTCGAAACTTTCATCGTCGATTAAACTACTAAATATTGGCCCAATTGTATCGTATTTGGTATCATTTTGCATTAGAAAAATGCCACGAATATGTTGGTGAAAGTTCCATAATGATATCATAGAAAATAAAGAAGCTAAGATTTTGGTGTTTCATTGTGATGACGCACGGGCCTTTAAACTGTGCCGGCGACAGCGACACGCTTCGGCCACACGATCCTATTTCATTCTGTCCTTCTCTATGTTCGGCTCGTCGTTTGAAGTCTCGGCGCGATCGACGGAGTCATAAAAAAATAGCCTCTCTACGCTACCCAAGTCCGTTCAACACACGGGTGTTGGGACTCCGATCGAAAAATTACTGTATCGTATATTACACCATGGAAGTGATCTGGTCATTTAATGAAATAATTTCGCTACGCAGTTCTTTCGCTCAATACGATTCAAATGAAGAATGAATTTCTTAATTCTATCGCACGCAATGTGGTGTAATATACGATAGTTCGATTTGGTTTTTTTTTAACAATAGTATTAAATATTTAGTTTCTTGTACAACATTATTAGATTAAACATAAAAAGAAATTCGAAGGTGTATGTAATACATCATTGATTATATTAATTATTAACGATGGCTGAACCACCGGACGTGACAAGGTAAATGATACAGCAATGGGACTTAAATAGAAATGTTGTGCGATTAGGGGATTCCGAAATATGTTCTTTTATTTTGCACTTTTTGCACAATGCATATGTTTTGCACATTTCTCTTGAAAAATATATGCAGTATATTGTTGCATATGTTTTTCAAAGAGAAACATGCAGAACATGTTATTTTCCGTGTATATGCATATCTCATGCTCATATGAATCATTTATCTTGTTAAATTTATTTAGTCTATTAATAAACACTCGCCAATATAATACTGAAATAATATAAAATACGCCAATATAATACTGAAGACGCCTCAACAAGTTATGATGTTACGACTGTATATTGCTTACTGAATGTCAGATCTAGCTGTTGGTATTTAGAATTTGAACAGTCCAGTTTGGTACTCGAAGTGATAAGGCGAATTTTGTGAGAGTGCGTGCCAACATTATTAAACTGCCGAAAGTTCGGAAAAGTAGGGTTTCACTGATGAAAAGCTGGATCGAGGGCGATCCCAATTTCATTACTGACGAAAATAATGAAAGTAGTATTTGCTGCGAAGTGTGCAATGAAAGTGTAAAGTGCGATAGAAAATCGCAATGAATTCAACATATTAATACTTCCAAGCACAAAAAAAATAGTGATCAAGCAAATATTACGACCGCCGCGGAAAATTCCGAGAACCGAGCAAGTTAAAAAAATAGTGAATTTTATACTGACTTAACGAAAGCGATGGTTGTTGTTAATATTCCGAGGCGCGTTTTAAATAATGATATATGGAGGAATTTTCTGACAAAATATATAAGACCAACCCATTCCAGATGAATTGACGCTGCGTAACAAATATTTAAACGATTGCTGCAATTCTGTACTTTAAAACATCAAGGAAGACATAGCAAATCACTACCTTGTATTCGAATTTATTGTAATTCGAATTACGATACTTCTCTTTACAGTATAACTGTGAAATGTCTGTTAATACTCAATATTGTACCGAACACTTAATGTAATATTGTATATATGTACTTAATATCGGAAAAATTTGCATATTTTTCGAGCATATTTGCATATTTTTCGTGCATAGATGTCATATGTATCTTGCATATTTATCGTGCATAAACTTCCGCTGTCTACTTATAAATAAACATTCTACGTGTAAAATAAAATGAAAAAAGTGATTTGAGTAATTGTAAAAGTACGATCTAGGACACCTGTATCCTAAATCGTACTGCTGTATTTCCAAAATCGTACTTAGCTTATTTGGCAATAAATTTTGCTTTGAAAGTATAATCTTTCTTTCTATTATATAAAATAGTTCTGTAGTTCTGTCACGCAGAAACTCCGAGCAGGGTGACAGTGTGTATTTTTCAGAGACAGAGAGAGTGAGAGAGAGAGAGGGACAGAGCAACATTCGTTAAATCCAAATATCTTACTCTGGTATGCGTTTACAGCTGTCTGCATTTGCTCCTGCACCCAAAGGCCATATTTTCTTTTTCCCATGCCATGTCTTTCCCATTGAATCGTACTGGTACGATTTAAGAGTTTCAATTACGGCACGATTTAGGAAACTAAACGAACTGATAGAAATATTATTTTTCTAACGTAAAAGATATACATTATATTATAAACTTACTATAAAGATGGTAGATTAAATATATTTCAAAGAAAACGCAAAATGTATTAATCAATTATAGTATTTAATTGAAATTTGTCTTGAAATAATTGGCTAAAATTTACATCAAACTTACTTGAAATCTTCCGACTTCTACAGGTTGGCGCGAAATCAATCAAGATAACACAAGTTGTGTCCTATAGTACCGACTCCATAAACGCTTTATATTTTTACCACTAGAATTCGCAAACATTAATTGAGTTGATAAACAATTTAATGATTTCGGCGCCACAGGTTCAATGAAATGTTACTCACTAAGACGCAAAATTTCTCTTGAAAATAGTCCACATTTGGATCGAAACGTCGAGAACAATTTAAATTGCAAAATTGCTTAGTGAGTAACATTTATGATTATGATTTAATCGAACCTGTGGCGCCGAAATCATTAAATTGTTTATTTGCACTATCTACGATCGACATAAAGGAATATTCATTAATTGACTTACCAAGAAAATGAGCCGGTACGATTTAGGTGACCAGTTCGCATTAGGCAACTCTCCCCTACTAGTTTATACAACATTTAATTTTCCAATTAATGATATTTCCACTCGGTTTTTCGGTTCGAAGACAAATCGTATAAATAGATGATTTATTTCACGCTCCGCGCAGCCCGTCGCATCGTATTGATTACCGGTGCCTTTACACCCCACACATTTTGATTAAATCTCACGAGTTCGTTTGGTCTCGTCCCGACCCTGTTATTTAAATAAATCGCGATTTCCATTTAATGTTTTCCTTCGAACGGCGCATAAAACAAATTACTTTTTTCACGCTGCGATGTTTGTATAAAACGTTATAATCCATAAAGCGGTTAGCGAGAGAAGAGGGAGAGAGAGGTAGATAAAGTTTCAACCCCGAGTCGCGAAATTTTTATAAAAATCATGGCGATCGAGAGATACCGTGATTTCCAGCCCGCGGTGCCGTCCACTATTTTACGGATGAGTTTCAATTTGCTTTTTATTCATTTTACTAATTATTCATAGCCTGAAATGAGTGGAGTTCTATATAGGAATCTATTTATTGTAATAAAAGTGTATATTAAAAGTTATTGAACGTCGTAAAAATATTGATATTTTAAAGAAAATTTTCAAAATCACGCTGGAATACTCCATGAATAATTTGCACGAGTGTGGGGGAATTAATTTAGTCCAGTATTTCGGCGATTTCGTCGCCGCTTTCGCGCGCGAAAAAGTCTCGGTGCGAGTAACATCGCCTATCGAAAAATCGTATTTCCTTGCAGCGACCGGGAAACGAGGAGGGTAATTAAAATTAAAAACCAATAACAGGAGCTGCGCGACGACGACGGTGCGAGCTCGTCGGCGCCGTGCTACTCGGCAATTACGAAATATTTATTAGCTTTCACCGACCGAAATCGCGCGAAACGCTGCCCGGTGATCGTCCTTTTCGCGACCGCTTTAATTTGAATGATTATTAACGATACACCTCCGTTATTCGATAATGAGTAATTAGCCGACGCACATCGGCCGTCGTGCGGCTGTGTACACGCGCGTTGCACACCGCTCATCCTCGACCGGAGATGTTAATTTACAACGTTAACGTGTGAAATACGATTTACAACGACATGTTAATTCCGCTCGAATAACCCCGCGGTTTGTCAAAAATTTATGTGTCGATTCTGCGCGCGCCGTGCGATATACATACTCGCTGGCAGATTAATTCTTCGACGTCACTGATTAAATATTCTCAGATTACGCGCTTAACGAGCCGCCGTTGTTGCGATTGTTTGCCACGAATTTTTGGTGTATTCGCGCTGCGATTTTGGTAAGCCGATTATCCACCTGGAAATTTTCATTTTACGCATGCGATGTTTCTTTACGGTCGGTCCCATTTTGCTGTCTGTATTTGATAAGAAGGTTGCTTTATCGCGTGTATCCGTGTGACAGCGCAACATGATGCCCAGAAATCGATGGACGTAGCCGCTAATGAAAATGTGCATCTATCGAGGCGGCGCCCGTGAATCTTTTTGTGTCCCGGGGAGCGTGTGATCGTGCACGCACGACCGGTCGCTAATTGTTAAAGCGGCCGGCGATGAGGCTTTTTAACACTTGACCGTTGTCATTAAGCCATCAAACGGGAGTTTCGTGAATGGCCGAGTGCGTCCATTTGCTGATCGCGGCTCTTTCGGGCGCTAAAGTCAGTCGCCGGGCAAAAATGCAATGCATTCGTGAGTAACTGCGCACACCATACATACACGGGGGCCTGGCTCGTAATGCATGGATTTCCCATGTGTCACAAGATTGCTCTATTTTCCCGGGGTTGAATGATGTACCCCTTTTCCTTGCTCGGTTGCTCTGGAAAAAGCTCTGGGGATTGGAAACATAGAGAGCTACTCTCCCGGCGTGCTCGATAGTCGTGTCTACCCCTCCTGTAAACGAAAACTTTCCCTGTCAAGTCCTTTTTGCGTGACCCCGTCGCCGTTTTAATACATTCCGCTCGCATTTCCGCCGGAAGCAAATGAGCACTGCTAGTTTTCTACCGGGGACGTCGAGAGCAGACCGTCACCCAGCCGTAATTAATTGCTTCGATACTCCACTCCGCGAAATTAAAGGAACACCGAATTATTATAGCCAAATACTCAATCATTGGACCCCTACAACTTCCTGCAAAAAAATCTTCAAATAGTTTGGTATTTTGCTCCTTTTAAAAACCGAACTCTCCACTTTCACATCCATCAGCTCTTCTTTTCAAAGAGTTCAAAGATTTGTTTATTGCATCACAGAAAGAAAAACTGAAGTTGTCTCCCTTGATTTGAAAATTTACAAATTCAAACGTCCCAATACGCCATTCCGCTAAATTAAAGGAACACTGAATTATAGTTGGTAGCTCGATGTTTGAACTCCCGCAATTTTCTGCAAAAAAATCGTAAAAAACTCTACTGTACTCGTTCTGATTTGTGAATTCTCTGCGTTCGCGAATATTGTGATTTTGCAGCGTTTACATGAGACCGTCCCCTTAAACGCTGTGTTCTGAATCTTGACGTACGAGCCGTATGCAATCCCCGCACTTCGGTCTGATTACAACCAAAATCGAGTTTCGCCCTTCTATTCGCAACTACATGGCGAGCCAGGTGGGTTGGAAAAGGGGCATGACGGGGTGGGTCTGTGTAGGAGGAAGGAGACGAGGTTCTACATATTTCGTAGCGGCGCACGAAGCGCAATTAGCAATGTTAGGGAATATCATCTAATACGAGAAGTGCCGGCTTGGATTAGTTCCACCCGTTGCAGTCTGCACATGCAAGCTGACCGCAGCGGTTTGCTGGTGCAACGTCGCACCGAAATCTCCCCTCATCCTCTGTTCTCGGCTGAGGTATCTTCTCATTCTCATATTTCCCCTGGCTCCTTCTTTCTTAAACCCGAAATTAACTTTTCTAATCAGACAAATTTTTCTGCGCGTTCCGCAGCAAAAATTCCAGCATTAATTTATGCAACACGAGCCACGGGAAACGGAGCGAACTAAAACTAAACAAAAGCTATATTGGCTGATAGGTAGACAGCGGATCTTTATGCATTTATGACAAAAATAGGTAGAAGTAATTTAAAACATTAAAAACATTAGACGAGTTTAGACGTGGCTTTATATTATATTATTTTCAATCTTTTCAACATATTAAGAGAGGAAGTAAATGTCATTCGAGTTTGTTGCAATTCAGGCGGAATATTTTTATTTTGCATATACATCCGCTGTCTACTGATAAGTTACTCGAAGGTAAACAATATTTTTTGGAATAGGAACTATGTATTCTTAATCTTAGTGCACCGTGGCAGAAACTACGCTAAATAAAATATATAAAAAAACTTTTTAAAAACCACGCTTCTATTAAGATGCACTGAAAAGGAGAAAATAATTTTTTTCCTGGTTCTCTATAAAATACCGAATCCAGTGAAATGATTAATAATATTTTCGGCCAAAATTTTAAGCAATTTGTTCAAAATTTCTTCTGTTATAAAATTAGTGTCGGAATAGATAGAAAAATTTAATATAAATTTAAATAAAATCATAACATTAGTAAGTATAAATAAAAGCGTGGACCGCCCCCGAAGATTACGTCAATATAGTTTAGCGCTCCACGTTTTTATTTTTATAGTCACTAATGTCATGATTTTATTTAAATTTAATATAAATTTTTCTATCTATTCCGACACTAATTTTGTAACAGAAGAAATTTTGAACTAATTGCTTAAAATTGTGGGGAAAAATATCATTAATCATTTAACTGGATTCGCTAATTTATGGAGAACCAGGAAAAAATTACTTTCTTCTTTTTAGTGCATTTTAATATAAGCGCGGTTTTTAAAAAGTTTTTTTATATATTTTATTTTCTACTTTTATTGTTATCGGAAGCAAGTGCGTATACAAAATTTCAGCAATATTGGAGTATGAGAAGAGGTTTAAAATTCGATTATGTACAAGATTTGACGCATACAACAATAAAAGCGTGGTAAAAACATGACCCGATATACATAGTCCCGAGATAATCCTGTTCATCGCCTGGTTATTATTTTCCATTAAAATACTAAAATGATTAAAGAAAGTAATTCCTAAGACGCGGAATAAAAATAAAAATTCAATGCAACCGATAAGTTATGTTGTTATCAAATTGTTCCTGAAATAGTCCGCAGTATCCGGCGTTCTACCAAAATGGATCGATTACAAGGTTCTTTTATCCCTCCACCGCTTTCACAGTTTCCTTGTGACCTCTGTTTGAGCAATCCCTTTTACGCTCTCCCCTTTATTCCGCCGCGCCGTCCCCATTTATATTATTTTCACCCTTTTATTCTACTGTATTTCATTTTATATTACCGGCGACCCACATTCACTAGAGGGAAAAGCACGATAGCGAAAATTGGAAATCAGTGGGAAATAGTATGTAGCTGCGCGCCACGGGTAGATTTCATTTCGTATAACCGAGATTATCTGACCGCGTTATTATGTCACCCGGAAAAGTAGAATTTAAGGGTCGTCGTCCGCGGTTGGATCACCGTGTCGAAGAATCCCGAGAACTCGCCGCCATTTTCAGGCTGTACGTCGCGTCGCCACGAGAAAATAACTAAGTAAAAATACAGGAAAATGAGGGATTTTTTACTTTCATAACAAAATACACTGCCGCTCAAAAGTATGTGGACACTTCCTTAATTCTTATAACTACCTAAAAAAAGTTATGATATCTTTGGTAAATTTGATTATCTTGTATGTATTTCAGTTCGTACAGTATTGGAGAACATATTTTAATAATAATTTATTAAATATCTCACCGATAATGATAAAAAATAATTATATTTTCTTTTCGTCTACATATCCACCGCGTGCTTTTATGACCGCGTTTACTAGTCGTGGCATTCTGGCTATTAACTTTTTCATTACTTCACTTTCAATAAGGTTCCACTCAGATTCGAATATTTCCCACAAATGTTTTTCAGACTTGGGATATCGTTTTCGGACTTATCTATCTATGTGATCCCATAGTTTTTCTTTTATTTATTTAAGAAAATTCAATAACTAAATTGTTTATTTTGGTACTATTAGAATACATTACATACATATTCATAATAGACGTTAGCAACAAATATTGTTTGATAATAAAAATATACATTATATATCATAAATTTCATGAACATGGTAAGTGTCCATATACTTTTGGGCGGCAGGTATCTGTCATGATGCATGCTGAATTTGTCTCAGTATCCCCTAAAACAGACCTGGGCGACGCTGGCTCGAAAAACACATGTTGCTGCCTCTCACCTTCTCTTGCTCAGTAAGCTCTCCTTCTCTTGCTCGGTAAGACAGTCCCCGCCACGTCCACTCCGACAAAGGAGAAGCAGTAACATGTGTTTTTCGAGCCAGCGTCGCCCAGGTCTGCCCTAAAAGATGGATGTAAAAATGTGGTAGATTTATCTATAAAAAAATTAAGGTGATCTTGATAACTCTGGGGCAAAAAGGGTTGACAACAAATTTGGTATAATCATTTTGAAGCTCTCCTTGAATCGTGTTAGTTTAGCTAAAAAATCTTCCGATCGAACCACTAACAGCATACCAATCTAAGCTGATCACGCTTTGTAATCCATCCTTATATTCTGAACAAAATTAAGAAATCCATTTATTAGGTTGGCAACTAAATTCGCGACCTTTTGTTTCGTAATTCTTTTATTGTATCATTATAACCTCATTCAGTGACTATTCCTTTTGAACTGTATATCATTCCGAGTTGGGCAAAAATTTAATCAACGATTGACGGACAAATTTCTACTTCAATCGTTAATCGCAATTAACAATTAATCTCCCAGTTTAGTCGTTAATTGCAGTTAACGATTAAATACTTATTAATCGTTAATTGGGAATAAGGGTTAAAATTCTACTTTAGTCGTTAATAATCGTTAAGATTCATGATTAACTGCTGAAATTTCGAAATGAAATACGGAATCAAAACTACATATATGAATACTGAAAAAAATGTAAACTGAGTTTAGGTGTAGTGTCATTTGGTCTATAATACATGCAAACTCTGTTTATGTGCTTTTATGTTTTTTTTTCGATGATTTCTTTTTTTAATCAACTATTGACAATTGACTTCATCAATCGATTGAATCAGTCTCCGATTTTTCGACGATTTCTTTTTTTAATCAACGATTAACGATTAATTTCATCAATCGATTGAATCAATTGTCGATTTTTCAATGATTACCTTTTTTAATCATACAAATTAATCAACCAATATTGATTAAAATTTTAATCGATTATAATGCCCAACTCTGATATAATTGGGAAGCTCTGATTTTTCGATTAATTTGATATAAAATACTCGTGCTTAAAAATATACCCTAGTGGCACGAAAATATTGGATAAATATTTTTTAAGCCACACTTTTTAATATGAGAAAAATATTTCTTCCTAACTTATAAGTTAGGATAAAAAAGAATATTTGGTACTTAATGTAAAATAAATATTGTATGTATATTTGAATATTAAAAACAGATTGAATCTCTTTTTGATATTATATGAATGTGTATACAATATCTTGTGCTGCTAGGGTATATAAATGACTTTGCTTGAAAAAATGTGGAGGTCGCGAACTTAGTTGCCAACCTAATACTTTGAAAAATGTCATTTTTAAACGTTCGTATGTTCATTCAAGTATATCTGAGGTCTGATTGATTTTCAGATAAAAAATTTGACTTTTTTCCGTGTTTTGACGACTTTTGACCACAGTGGCGTCGTCGCGTTGGTTCCGTGAAATTTCAACTGCGGACACCATGTTGCCGCTGGCCGCAACATCGGCAGCGTGCAAGGTGCATCAACCTTACGGGTTCAACGATGCACGGCCGCTGTCCACAAATCATCGCATCTGTTGCTGCGGTTTTCGGAATGCGAGGTGTCCTCCGCGGCAGTCATGGGGGCCACCGGGGGCCACAGGGGGCACACCGCTTCAAATTAGATCGCGACGTCAGCCGTGTAACAAATTGACGGCCGGAAAATCAAATGGGATTTATGGGTTTACGATCGGCCGACCAGCAGACCCTTGCGACGGGCCAATGAGAATCTCGGACCCGTTTGCATTTCCCTAATACGCTTATAACTTGATAAAAGACTTGCCGCTGACGGTGACGGATTTCGAAACGGAACCGTACCACATGAACTCGAATCAATTGCGAAAAATAGCGGAAAAATCCCCTTTCCCCCTGCTCGGAAATTCCGCTTATTTAACCAGAAGTCGAACTGATCTGATTTTTTAAAGTATCAATTCGTTACTAGACCGGATCGAAAAAACATTTACAGCATTTATAAACATTTATGACGGATATTGAATTTAAACATTTTCGCTCGATGTCTCTGAGATACGTAAATTGGCCAGAGACAAAATATGTGTTTAATCAGGTTAAGGATGTTCCGGAGGTATATAAAAACGCAACAAAATTTTTGAAAATTTGACAAAATATAATTCTTACTAAATTAATGCAATTACCAAAGTTTGGGCTCGATTCACTGCACCGTTTAAGAATTATAGCAACTTAAAGTTTGCACAATTTAACACTTTTATAAATTTAACAATTTAACTTTAAATAAAAAAGTTTTAAAAAAAGCCTTCTTTATTTTTGCATGTAACTTTGTAAATTATAATTTTTCAAAAATCTTTCTTTCATATCATTTCGTAAAACAATACTTCAACTTGATTATAAAAAGTCAGGTCGTTTGGTACAATTATGGAAAAGTTATTAGTTTTTAAAAAGTGTATGAATACTTTGTACACCCATTGTACTTCGATTTTGATATTCTTAAAAATGTCGGTAGTTACCTTAAATTCTCAAATTCTGGGCTCAATGCGCAACTAGCCATTAGGGCGCCGAACCACAGGCTTTCCTCATGTGGGCCACTCACGTATAAAAGTCCGCAACCTCATCTCTGATTCTTTGCTCTCTGAATTTCGTTTTGCAACTACACTGTTTTCAACGCACTTCACATAAAGTGCTACTAGATTGCATGAAAGAGAGGTAACCGACAGTTATTTTATAATTACTATATCCTCATCGTCCAGAAAGCTTTGCATTCAAGTCTCGTGCAACAAAGGTATTTTTCGAGCGCTTCGTTAAAAAGAATTAATAACTGCGAGAGATAGAAGTAAATGAGAGTGAAGATCACGGATTTTCATTTACCAGGCCAGGTTAAGGATCCGGCCGAGACAATCAGCGTCTAGAAGACTTCTTTTTCTCCTAAGGAAATCGTTTAGCGAGTTCTTTCACCGAGCGAAACGAAGACGCCTCCTTGTTCCATCCACGCTATGGCAAAAAAGGGGGGGCGAACGATCGCAGTCACGAGCGGATTCGTGCCGGGATTTAATTACGAGCCTTAAATAAATTAAAACGAAATATTCGCGGCAACAAATATTCACGACAGTTTCTTCAACAGCTACGGTGGCTTCGTGCTTCATTATTCATGCGGGATTGCGGGATGCATTAATATATGTATAATTCACTGTAACGGCAACGTCATCATAATTACGGACCGTTGTTGTCGGCATAATACGTTCGCGATCGAAAGTTTCACAAAGTATCGATGTAACTGCAAAACACAGGGTCTAACAAAATTATCAGAATAAATGTGTTGTACTGTTCACAGAAGTATCGTGCAGCGAAACGTGTAATGAGAAAACAAACGTAGCATTGTTGTTCCAGGGAAAAATTAATCCTCGGATGTGTCGGATGTACAATTTGTTTCGAAGCTTCAGTTTTTCATTTGAACGATAAATTAAGTTAACAAACGTATGATCGCGAAATAAGCTCGCGATAAACTTGGTAATTTATTTTTATTGCTTTGATCCTCTGGATTCTTTACCTTGCGCAGGAAATGAATTTTACTAATATTTTACGGTATAAATCGGACGATACCTTCCTCGTGGATATTGATATCATTGTATTTGATAAAATTATTCAAGTATTTAAGGTGAAGTGCCCTACGCCTGGACAGCATTTTTTTCTATTTTAAATTTTATCACTTTAAATAAACAAAAACAATTTCTTAAGAGTTTTAACATACAGTTCAGAGTTTGTAAAGTAATTTAAAATTAAAAAATCATTGTTTAGGTTAATATCTTAGTTGTATTAATAAGAATAATTCAAACCTATAGTTGGACATATTAAATCCAATCTAAGCTAGTACCTGGACAGAAGTAAAGCCTATATCGGGACAAATTCAATTTACGAGTTGATCGAGCGAACATAACCTAAAACGTTGGTTGGTGGCGCTGTTGCGCATGACGAATAGAAGATGCTTTGCGTAATATGTAGTATTCATATCATAGATTATAGTATTGTGTTATTTAACCAAATATATATTTATTTTCATTTACTGTTTTAATAAAACTTGTCATAATACAACTTTTAAGGTTAGGTAGTAATACTGATAGATTTAAGATGTAAACATAAAGTATTATTAACGTCACAACCGGAATACATTTTCTACATACGTTATTCAAGCTAATAGAAGACTAATTATACGTACATGTAGTTAAATAATTTGTAAACAATGCGTTGATTTTATTCGCAAACACGTGTCCGGCTTCAGGCGTAAGCACATTGTGTATAAGCTTAGAGTGGGACAGCTACTGTCATCGCGTCCCAGTATGGAGTACTTATATTTGAAAACAGTCCTAATCTTGGACATCTAATATTTGGATTAATAATTATTATTTACGTTAAGTTTGATTGCCAATTTATTTTAAAATATCAATATTATTATGCGTGATAATTATTTTTTGTCTGAGGGCTTAAATTATATCTTTTTTTCTAACAAAAGTTCGAACTATAAATGCACAAGATTCGCATGTAAATAGACTATTTTGTATACTGTTTTCAGATGAACTTTGAATTCATTTTTAAATTTCAATTGATGTCTTAATGAAATAATATTCACACCTACTTGTAGCTAAGGCCTCAGAATATATAATATAATTATTTAATCTCTTAATTACTGATTTTACTATGAAAATTCAATTGTCCAGATTTAGGTATCACTTTTGGACTTTCCAGACTTAGGGCACTTCACCTTATCAATACTTTGCTTTTACAAAGCAACACACGCTAATTACTAGACATATCCGGAGATCGCAAGTTGCATAAAGATAATGTACTAATCGCTTTCAGTACTCGACGTGTTCGAAAAAGAATGAAAGAATAAAAGTATTTGAAGGCGGACGCCGGCCCACTTTGCCACGCGGAAAAACTTCTCCAGGGTACTTATTCTATTTATTCCGTCGGAAAAACTCGCGGACAGCGGACAGCCCATTCATCAAGCAAACGATCCGTTCGAGATGCGAGAACGCCGCGCCGACAAGAACCACCGATACAATCCGCGACTAGTTATTATTCGATGCGTTAAAAACCGTGTCAGATGAAATATGATAATCGTTACCCGAGCCACGCCCGGTTTATCATATTTCTTCGGGTGCATTATCATAATGGCGTCGTGCGCGTGATCGAGCGCGTTCGGCCCGGTGAGAAGCGGTGTTTCCAGCTCGTTCGAGATTGATGCCACCTTCTAACGAAATTTTACCACCGCCTGTGGAACTAAATCTCTCTGGCGTGGTACCTCGGACGCGAATTAAGCCGATAATCTCGATTTCGAGGCCGCTTTTCCATCGAATATTTTGGAATTTTTCCGGGAAAAGCTATTGAACCTATTGCATTGGTATTTTGCACGCAGTATACTTTTATTCGTAGATATTCGATATTTTTTTAGACTGCGGATCTTTATGCATTTATAGCAAAATTGAGTATATGAAATTCAAAATTGTTGAATAATTTTAAAAATTGAAGACGTCAATATATATGTATAATTTCTCCTCTGTTAATATCATTTCGGGAAGAAATAACATTCAATTTAGTTCCTATTTCTCGCAATCGATGCTGACCATTTTTATTTTGCGTAAAGATCCGCAGTCTAATGATGAGTATAGTGATACGTAATAGTGACTCGTTCTATGAAGACTAGCTCCGAAAATTGTGTTACCCCATTAAAGAAAACCATAGAAGAGGAATTCAAAACATTAATTTAGACAAGAAAAACGTGAAAAATTACACATGAGAAATGTTCTGCAGTGTCTGAAAGCTACTGAACATTTCGATTGTTCGTCTAAAATGATATAAATCCTTGAATTACACGAATCTGCAGTAAAAATTTGTGAATAAACAGGGACGAGCATCAGTGGTACAGAACGCACTTTGCACCGTGCACGTCGGAGTAATGAATTTCATTGCGTTCCGCGTTAATCAATTATAGAACAATCGCGTGCAAGAAGTTCCTCGTTCTCGCGCCATGTACCAGGAACAGGAACTTCACTGTTAGTTAGGTAATGTAAATACGATCTCGAGTTCTGTTGTGCATATGTAAGTAAACATCACACGCAATCCTGTGGCGAAACGAATCCGACGTCGACTAGACAACGTGAACAAATTATTTTCAGTATAATTGAGAAATTGTGTAATTCGCATAATATCTGGACGCACTTTAGCCGAAGCTACTGATCTAACTGCGCGCGAAAAAAGACCGCATTGATAGTCTGGCTTTAGATCCGGCCATTACAAAATTACTTTCAGCTATTTTCGAACATTCTCCGTGCGGTTGGACGACCAGAGAATAATTAATTATCGAACGGTATTAAAATACCAGGAAACTTTGAGCCCGTAGAGTTCTCAAGATAACGGATGGTGTTGTTAAAAGTGTGAAGCCGCGAACTAACCAATATTGGAAGCCCGTGGGCTTTTTCATCCCCCTTTCGTCTTCACCCCCTCCCTCTTTCTCTCTTCCTCTCTGCTTTGTCACGATGTACAGCTACTTCTAAAATTATTCGTCAGCTAATTGTACTTACTGCAAACTCGACTAATTGGAATGTACAATATTTATCCGAATCCCTTCTGCAAATTTATTCTTCGCGGAATCTTCCCAACATCTCTTGTTTCCACTCTCTTGCTATCCTGTGCTGTTCGAATTACAGGGTGAATTAATAATGACCTCGTGAACTTATTATTATACTGTTCAATATTAGCTTGCTAAAAGATACGGATTGTCGCACTATATTAAAAATAGTACAGTGGTACCTCGGTATACGACCTTAATCCGTTCCTGATGTTTGGACTTACAGTGAGTGTACAAAGTATTCGTACACCTTTTAAAAACTAATAACCTTTTTATAATTGTACCAAACGATCTGACTTTTTATAATCAATTAGAAGCATTGTTTTACGAAATGATTTGTGGAACAAATTTTCCAAATAATTGTAATTTACAAGGTTACATGCAAAAATAAAGGAGGCATTTCTTAAAACGTTTATATTTGGGCTCTTAAAGAAAACTTAAAATATATGTTTTGTAGATCTATGTTAGTTATGCACATACTGAAAATTTAATCGAAATCGGTTAACGCAGGAAAAAACGACACGCATCGAAAGATGTACGATTTTGTGGATTTTAAGCAGAAACTGCTCAAAAGTCGTGTAAAACTACGATTTTCACCATCTCTAACCGTTTGTAGCTCGTGTATGTTAATCGATTCCAATGAAATCTTCAGCATGTGTATAACTAACATAGATCTACTAAACACATATATTTTAAATTATCATTAAGGACCCAAATAAAAAAGTTTCCAAAAATGCCTTTTTTATTTTTACCTGCAACCTTGTAAATTGTAATTTTTGGAAAATCTCTTTTGCATATCGTTTCGTAAACCAATACTTCTAATTGATTAAAAAAAATCAGGTCGTTTGGTACAATTATAAAAAAGTTATTAGTTTTTAAAGAGTGTACGAATACTTCGTACACTAACTGTATACCGAACAGGACGTATTCCAAACCAATCTTTCCCGTAAGAAGTAATGTAAAAATGATTAATCCATTCTCATGTCAAAAGACTCCTATTGATATTATACCTAAATTAATGGAGTTGTAAAATAGTTTAAACCAGTGTTGGGCAAAAATTGTATTTAAATACATTGTCTTGAAATTGTATTTAAATACAAATTTCGAATAACGAATAAAAGATACAAAATTTGTATTCGTTATTCGAAGGTTCGAATACAAAAGTATCTTTTATTAGACTTTTATTTAAATAATCTTGTATTCGCCGAGAATGTATTCGATGAATAATAGTTACAAATTGTATTCGAAGTGGATGTATTCGAAGCTTCGAATACAATTTGTAACTATATTATTCATCGAATACATTCTCGGCGAATACAAAATTATTTAAATAAAAGTCGAATAACGAATGAAAGTTATGTATCTTTTATTTCAATCGGTATTTATATAATTTTAATGGTTGGTTAATGGTTTATTCGTTACTCTATATCGTAGTACAGAGATGGCGTTGTAGAGCCGAGGTGAGAAGTATTTAAATACTGCCCAACTCTGGTTTAAACACATAAATAAGAAATGAGATTTTATTATAGATTTTTAAATTTAAACTCTGCTTAATACTAAAATACAAAAAGGAACAAATGATATTCTATTCTGTGGTAGAAGCAGTGATGCCAGATTGAGGTTGAAACGATCCTCATTCCCTCTCCACGCTCTCCACCTTTATCCCCTTCCACTATCCTATTCCACCGTTCAGTCCCTATCGCGCAAGCGCAACGTGTCTCCCATTCGCCTCACTCCAGTGATGCCATTATGAGCTCCAAACGGAGCTCCCGTACTGCCCTACATACCCCTTCCACTATTCCATTCCAGCACCGTGCGCAGGCGCACACTCCACGTGTCTCCCATTTGCTCCACTCATTCCCCGTCATCAGAGAGGGGGTACACCATTTCACCGTGACTCCCCGCATCTGGCATCACTGCCTCACTCTGCCTCACTCTATTCTCGTCGCGTGGTCGCGCAGCGTGTCACATATTACTCTGGTCATCAGAGAGGGGGTATTTATATTCCCCTCGATTCCTTTTCGATTACCCCTGCCTGATAACACTGAGAAGAAGAGTCCCCTTGCAATAAACCTGACATTCTGGTGTTCTTTCTTTTTCCGTCTTCTGTCTCTTTTCACTAGGCGCTCAGCTGGTTTGACTTTTATTAAAAATCTGTCCAAAGAACATTGTTTCTATCTTCTTCTCAGGATGTTTCTAAAGCGTGCAAAATTAACACAAAAAATTTATGTCGTATACCGGACAGAAGTAGTATACCGAGGAAAATTTGCCACGTCGAGATACCACTGTATTAATAAAATCTCATATTTACAATGCATTACGTTCCTTTCATGTACTTTGTTTATTTTTTAACAAGTATATTTTGCATAAAGATCCGCAGTCTACTAGTTAGTCCCAGTCCATTTGTTAATGTTTACTCAGCACGATTTCCATTGTGTCCCATACACTTCAATTTTTCGAGACAACGCATGTTATTGCTAAAAGCGCGAAGCCGTGAACAAACCGCCACGGGAAACTACGGTTTCGCAGCCCGAAGCTGAATCACACTCTTATAATGCGTTCTGCGTGCGCGGGAACGCTGAACGCCGGTTTGACAATACAGTTATTAATGGAAAACGCCGGTACATGTTCTCACCTTTGGCCCACCCTCCGGCTAGAGGGGTTGGTCGATACTTCCGAAGCTTTTTGCGCCGAAACTTTTGTTCATTTACAGTACAAGCAGACTGCTCGCCGCCTGCTGGTTCTCGTTATCCATTACACATCACCACGATTACAGAAAGTTTCGGAAAACCGGCGGCTGAGTGGTGGAGGCCAGAAGGAAATTCCTGAGAGCAGGGCATTTTTTTTTTATTTTTCCCGTTTCGAATTTCCGCCACGGCGGAAGGAGCCGAAATTAATCCTCCCTCGAGCGGTTTATACGGCAGACATTTTTCAATAATCGTCGTCCACTTTTTGGGGTCGAATGCGACACTTATACGGAGCTTTGGAATATGTATATTTTAACATGTTTGTATTTTTGTACGTACCAGACAAATGCAAAAATTTTGAAGTGCGTATAAATAACTTCTCACTGCTTCTGTTATACTCCGTCTGTCCCATAATAATAGTAGCAAGTGAATATTTCAACGGGAATTTTTGGCGAATCGCGCTGTGAGTTATATTCTAACGTAAAATTGCGAAGCCTTCAAACAAAACCAATGTTTCATGCATAGACTTATAGAGATAGACTGCGCGGCCTGTACGAAGCGCTGAAGCCCACAATGGCGGCGCGCGAGAGAGAAAGCATTAGCCGGGGTCCATAGCGCTCTCTTTCTAATTCATGTGTCGGTGGGGAAAGATTCCCCTTCTTGCTTGCTAGATAATGTAGATTTCTACATAGTATTGATTAATTTCTTAATATTTATTTGGTTTTTGACATTTATTTGTTTTTTGGTTCCCTACCATCGAATTGTAAAATAATAACAGATTAGAATAAACATTCAAAGACAAACGTTTATTTATTGGAGAACGTTCCTCCACACAGGGCCATTCCTAGGTGTACAGCCGTCTGTGTGCTCAGCAATTTTTCGCCGTCTCCTACCCTCACCTTGACAATGAGAAAAAATATTTAAACCAGTATACATAAGTGCTTTATTCAAATTTATAATGAGAAATTCAGAATACAATGAATTTGTTGTATTAACGCATTTTATAATCTAACATTATATCGCATTTGCAATTCCTAATATAAAATTTTATTTTATTTCGGTTGCGTTGTTCTATTTTCGACCGCAGTCGTCTGCCCCCAAAAATCGGCCGCCTGCGTACGGACACGCACTGTACGCCTGATAGGAACAGCCATCCTCCACACTCTGTGCTGCTCTGTGCTTACAGGAAAAAAACACGTGCCACGTGCGCAATTAACGTAATTAAATGAAACCATACTTATTTTAAAAATGGTAAAATAATTAATTATGTCGTTTATTTTACTTACTTATGAAAAAGTAACGTCAGGAGCATATTGAAGCTTGCAGATGCAGCACTTTTTTACCATTCTTAAAATAAATATGGTTTCACTTAATAAATGTCAAAAACCAAATAAATATTAACAAATTAATCAATACTATGTAGAAATCTACATTATCTAGCAAGCAAGTAGGGGAATCTTTCCCCACCGACACATCACTTAGAAAGAGAGCGACATGGACCCCGGCTAATGCTCTCTCTTTCACTCTTTGTACCGCGCGCCATTGTGGTCTCCAACTCGCCCATAAGACGGCGCAGTCCATCTCTATATGTCTATGGTTTCATGACATCTGTCATTTGTTTTGACACATCTTTTAATTTTTAGGTTAACCTAATTATTACGAATTATAATTATTAGTCTAATTTCATCCGCTGAACGAAATCAATTGTTTTATTTCAGTTGAATATCAACCCATTGTAAAAGTAAGATGAAAATGAACAAGTTATGCTGGAAGCAATGAAGAACGATGGCTCCAATTGTAAAACTAATATTCGGACATTTAAAAACGCCATAACATTTTTAATAATGGAATATACAACTTGAAATTTTTGGAGAAGTTAGAACAATTTATTTGCTACACAACGTGACAAAAAATTTTTTTAAAAAACTGCAAATTGTCGGAATTGCAGAGAAAATACTAAAAGTTGTATTTTTCAATTTTTTTATGTGAGTTTATATGGAAAATTTAGAAAACACGGTTCGTAGATCTGTATCAATTAAACATATTCTGAAAATTTCATCAAAATCGGTCTACGTTGTAATGAGCTACAAACGCTTAAAGATGGTAAAAATTGCAGTTTTTCACGATTTTCGGCCTCCAACTACAGTAATTCTAAGGATTTTCAATGCCTGTCGTTTTCCTTCATCAACCGATTTCTATAAAACTTTCACAGTGCATATAATTGACACAGATTTACAAAACGTATTTTTAAAATTTTCATTATAGGCCTGCATAAAAAAGTTGTAAGATGCAACTTTTAGTATTTTCTCCACAATTCCGACCAAATGCAATTTTTGAAAAAATTTCTTTTCACATCCTGTAGTAAACTAATTGCTCCAGCTTCCCAAAAAAGTTCAAATTGCATAGTCCAATTTTAAAAAAGTTATGGTGTTTTTAAGAGTGTCCGAATAATATTGAGAGTCACTGTATAAGGAAAGCAAAGCTCGTAGCCAAGGGATTCTATCTACAAGCTTAAAATGCAGTAACGGAATTATTGAAAAATCCAGAAACTATATAATTTATTGTTTAATGTAATCTGGTTTTTTGATAATAAATGTTGCGTACTATATTTATTTCCTTTTGCTACTATTATTATAGGACGAATTAAATTCATCAACTGCTACTATTATTATGGGACAGAGATATTTTATTTGCTTGCAAAACTTCGAGGGACTGTTTAAATGGTTTTTTAGGAGTGCTGGAAATCGAGCACCAGTTTTTTCGAACGTTGTTTTTTGTATGAACTCCAGAGTTTCCATATTAACCTTCTGGAGATCGTTCGTCGCTGTCGCAGAGATATTACGTCGAACACCGGTTAAATTTTCACTCTAGGAGGGCTGGCGATAAGTCGGAAGCGAGGTTAACTAAAATATTGAAATTTCCTAATTGCCAGCGATATTCGGCGGAAGGCAGAAACGTAGAAGTGGGATGGAAGCAAGAAATGGAAAAGGAGGGTTGGAAAGTTCGTCGGTTGACTTTCGCCGCGCGTGTCGGAACAAGGAAAATACAGGGACACGACGAGAGCGATGAAGGGGATAGGATAGGATTTAATCAACTTCCCTTTTTGTCTCATAAATCTTGCACGCGAAGGGGGAGCTCTTCGCTTCTCGTGCGACCTAGGAATCGTTTTTCGATCTCTTCCCTCGCGAGAACGTTCCCGCAGTTTAGACGAGTCCTTTAGAGGCTGTCGATTAAACTTACCGAGGATACGTTTCCCACAATCCTTCGGAGATCGGCTTCTTCTAACTCCTTGACGAGGTAAGCGTGCTTCAGGCTGCCGCATGAAATGTTAAGAAGCAATCGGCTTAACAATATTACTTACGAATACATTTGGAAGAATATGTTCGAGCGAATTATTATTTTACATTGAAACAGTCAATTGTCAATTTCCGTACTGTGATTACACTGTCCAACAAATTTCAACCTTTTTTATGATTTCAATATACTGTTGGGTCCTTCTTATAGTTTTTTGCGCTGATTCCGAATCTGTTTTTAATTTTTTTTCCTATACGCACAATTTTTGAAAAACATGGCTTTGAAAAAAAACATATTTTTCAACTTTAAACAAATATTGTGATGTAATGTTATTAATTGTTCTTTACAGCAAAAGATTCTGTAGACTTTCCCGAATACAGAGATATCCAATATTAATACATTAAACATGTTTAAACAATCATTAAAGACGGAGAGACACCACTTTTGCACCAATTTTTGCGGATATTTTTCAATTTATCTCAAAAAATAATTTAGTATATTGAAAACAAATTTGCTGTTGGACAGTGTTATTAGACTGCGGATCTTTATGCAAAATGAAAAATGTTTGCATTGATTGCAAGACACAGGAGCCAAATAAAAATGGTACTCTTCTTTTAATTATCCTATTAAGCTGAAACTAATACGTTGACGTCCTTAAACATTTTTAACATGTCCATTTCTTTAAATTGTACGCGTCCATTTTTGTCATAAATGCATAAAATCCGCAGTCTAGTGATTATAATTAATCAATGATTGTATTTGAATATTAGTAGCTGAAACCATAAACATTGCAGAAATCAAATTTCAATTTATAAAAGATCTGATAAAATTGGTCCTTTATGGGCTCCTGAAAAGACGCTACCCATCCACTTTTCACAATTAAGTGTACCCTACACTGATCAAAGTATCCGAAGCTCCACGGTTCCATTTAAATTCATTGCAAGAAGTTCTCATCTAATCGGAGACGTATAGCACGAACATATCATGATAAAAAACGCGTATTTAAACATGTTCCGCGAAAGTGGAAACTCGCTAAGCCCGCGACAAGAAAGTCGAGAATTATGAAGAATTATGATAGTTCCCCGCTCCGTCCGGTAATTCAATTTCACCTCCCGCAAAGGGAGATTAACCCTAGAAAGACTGACTCGGCTTCACGGGCTCCTTGCTTACAAAATATGAAAAATGTGCGATTTCGCTTCTTTTAAAAAATGCCGCGTCTCTGAAAGAACGGATATACCGTCGCTGGTGTCTTTGAGACCCTCTTATTTTACAAAGACATTATTTCTAAGAAATGTTGTACTAACTAAGTTTACAACGCTGCTGAACATTTCTCTCATATTTGTCGGATATTTGGTATCCTCTCTGCTCGTGCAGTTGATTCAGATTTTAATGAATTAGAGAGAGGGTAACTGCATTTCCCGGAGTGTCCACAGTCTGGCGGCACTGAAACCAATGTTTAGGTTTTGACGTCACACGCTACGCATGTGACCGTTTAGCTAATATGTATTTTGCTGGAAAATATGTGTGACTCGGGGCGTGCCCATCCCGCCGTCCTTTCAAGCGACTCCCTTAGAACATGTACAGGGTGTAAAAAAAGTAATGGTCATCCGTCCTAGGGGTGAATCTACACCTCTGGATCGGTGGACATTTGTAAGAGAAACTTGCCGCAAAATTGTTTATAACACAGAAAATTAGTGTTAAAGTTTTTTTTTGCATCAACGCATTCTACTCATCGAGAAGAGGAAAAGTTTGAAAGGAGCCATATGTCCCAAACAAATAGTTATTGAGATATAAGCTGTTAAAGTTTTTGCAAAATTTGATTGTGTGGAATTATACGTATAGACAAAAGCCTACTACTACAGTCCACACGTCTGTGTCGATGAGACAGAAGATGATCGTGTGCGTGCCGCGAGCCAGACGAAATTTAAAGGCGCATTCGTCGTTAGGCTCCTTTAAATTTCGTCTGGCTCGCGGCACGCACACGATCATCTTCTGTCTCATCGACACAGACGTGTGGACTGTAGTAGTAGGCTTTTGTCTATACGTATAATTCCACACAATCAAATTTTGCAAAAACTTTAACAGCTTATATCTCAATAACTATTTGTTTGTGATATATGGCTCCTTTCAAACTTTTCCTCTTCTCGATGAGTAGAATGCGTTGATGCAAAAAAAAACTTTAACACTAATTTTCTGTGTTATAAACAATTTTGCGGCAAGTTTCTCTTACAAATGTCCACCGATCCAGAGGTGTAGATTCACCCCTAGGACGGATGACCATTACTTTTTTTACACCCTGTACACTACCGCTTAAAAGTATCCGGACACTTGCGAAATGTGTAATAGCAACGCATAAAAGTTATTTAACCCTTTGCACTCCGCTGTCCCCTCTGAGGCACCACTAGAAATTGTTGTATCATTATTCAAAATATTGTTTACATCATTAAATATATCGGTATCTAATAAATTACTAAACATTTAGGTATTGTATGAGGTATTCTACCAATTTCATATCCATACAATTTCAAAAATCATAGGGAATGGAAGTATTCTAGATCGGAAGAAATGTTTAATTTTCCAGTTAAAATAGCGCGGAGTGCAAAGGGTTAAGCATCTAAAATAGTGACACAAATCGATCTTTATTACTTTCTTATGGAATATCTAACGTTTTAAGTTAAAAGCTACCTATGTGAAAACTTACCAATATTAGAATAAGATGCCCTTGCCCTACAACATACAATGCTGAACAGAGTAATAAATATGTAGATTATTAATTTCCTTTAAACCGAGATGAATTTATTTTCCGTATACAACAATGTATTGAAAACAATGGTCATCATTTCGAACATTTATTGAAATAAAGTAGTTCAACCAAACCAATTAGTGTGGTAAATTAATCACTGATAATACCTGTAATGCTTTTTGGATTTTTCATACCCAAGGTCACACGAAGGTCATTGTATAATATGTCATTGAAGACGACTTCACCCCTACTATTTCATTGCGATAAAAAAATATATAGTTCCGTTGAAAAAAAATTGATGACCTTAATAAATAGGAAAAAATGACCTTGAAAAGAGTTTATTCCCAATTATTATATTGCCCATTCGGTTAGGTTAATATTGTCCTATAACGGTTTTTTCTATTATTAAAACTAAGCGAGATATTCAAGGTGGTCAAGTTAGCTGGGACTCCCTGCATAGTTATTGGAGAACATATCGCTGTTCCGGAAGTATAATGACGCAACTGTAAAAGTTTGTAAAATTGACTCTATTGTGTTGGCGGGCTCAAAAATGCCCGTCAAGTTCAAATAAACTTTTTCACAACGTTTTCTTCATATTTTTACTTGTTTTCCTTACTCCTATAACGACAGAAGTGTAAAACTTGTGATGCATTTTCAGAAGAACAATGACGTATTGGCATGGTACTGGTTACTGTGAGGCTGGTATTTATTATTTTATAAATTGAAATAACTTAAAAGTTGCAATAATAAACCACAGTGTCTATAAACTACTCTCATAGAAGAATTAAACCGAATCTATAGGCCATTCTATTAAGACAAATTGGAATTATGTTTCTTTTGCTTGCCCTGTAAAATTTCATTTTTGCAGTTAGATATAGGCATACAATAGATATACTATAAATTTCCTCCTTACAATTAGTTACGAAATTAAGAATTGCAAAGAAAGTTCTAATCACTGAATCCGTAAAATAAATCTTATGGCAAGGGGTTAAATACGAGATTCGTCGACCTATCCACCGCGATTAAATATTACAGTACCTCTTGCACTAATCGCGGCAATCTTTCTATTAGTTTTTTATTGTGCTGGTATATTTTATTATATTAGTACTTGCATCGAAGAATTCTCTGAATTGAAAGTGAAACTTGAAATCCCTTCAAGCACCGAGACCGTTCCACTAGATTTCGTATTTGTGGATAGAAATTATATTATTGCAGTTTTATTATACAGAGTGTGGCCGGACGGGGGGTACAACCGAGCCCTGCTAGTATCACCCCCTGGTGATACTACATGGAAAAATAGATCGAAAAAAAGGAATAACATTTTTTCGTTTGACACTTCGTTTTCGGGAAAATCGAGTTTAAAGTTCCGTCAGGTTCGCGTGTTTTGTATATGCACAAAGTAGAATTGGTTGATCATGGTCAGACGCGTCAGACGATTCCCATGCTATAGCACGTGTATTCGTTGCATTTTCAAACTCGATTTTTTCGAAAACGAAGCGTCAGACAAAAAAATGTTATTCCTTTTTTTCGACTTATTTTTACATGTAGTATCACCCCCTATTCGGTTGTACCATCCGTCAGGCCACACCCTGTATACCATTAAATTACATGTACCAACTGTATGTATATAATTTGTACATAAAAATAAATTCTATTGTGCTGTGACACCACAATATACATAATAATAATAACTGCAAGTGACAAAATTGTTCTAAATATTTGTACTACTAACTTATCAACCCTTTAACTACGGTTGTCGTCAATAGACACGGTACGAAACTTTCGTGAGCTACGGCCGTCGTCAATAAGCGATTTGATGGATTATGCCGGGAATGGGGGTCGCTTATTGACTTTTATTTATTTTATAAGTAATACAACAAACTTAAAGGGATTAATTTTCTTAGCAAACGTATTTTTTATATAATATACAGGGTGTCCCACCCGATTTCGACATCTTGATTTTCTCGCTATTGTTACTCTAAAAAAAATGTTTCTGCCGAGGCTTGAATGGTATCGAGTGGAGCATATTTTGATGTTATTAGTTTTTTCGTGAGTGGATAAAGGTCATATAAAGGTCAACTTTGGTTTTTTTAATGGAATGAGGTAATTTTTAATAGATCAATCGATGCAGCTGGACATTCGTTATAAAAAAGTACTAACCTATGTATGTCGAAAAGTTAGTAGTTCAGAAGATATTTCAATTTAAATAACTCTAAAATACCATTACTGTCGTACTAAGACGTTACACAAGTAAGTAAACACTAACGTCTTAGACACCCTGTATAAGTGTAATTCTATTAAAGGGGGGAGGTAATTATCTCGTTTACCCCCTCTAATTTTGCCATTCTTATGTACATAAATCATTACATATACTTACTAGATAAGAAATGAAGTATCAGCATTTGTACAATTCTTCTTTTTTTTTGTTTTGCGTTTAGGCAGACACATTTTTGAATATACAGTTAGGATCCAAACTGATCACACTAACTGTAAATCAGAATAATTTTTTTACGAATGGACAAAACGACTTCAATTTCTCTGTAAGGCTATATGAATTAGTTTAGTAAATGACGTCTAAAAACTATGTTGAAAAAATACATTTGATCGGAATTGTAAAAAACAATAGTAAAAATTGATTTTTACGACTTTTTTAACTGAGCCAATAACGAAAATTTAAAAGATGTGTTTGATCAACTTGTATAAATTATATACGCTCCGAAAACTTCATTGAAATTAGTTAATTGGTTTACGAGTTATAAACGATCAAAAGTGGTAACAATTGCAATTTTTCAAGATTTTTGGCCTTTTTACTACTTTTGATCGTTTATAACTCGTAAACCAGTTTCAATGAAATTTTCGGAGCGTATATCATTTATACGAGTTGACCAAACACATCTTTGAAATTTTCATTATTAGCCCAGCTAAAAAAGTCGTAAAAAATCGATTTTTGCTATTGTTTTTCACAATTCCGACCAAATGTATTTTTTCAACATATTTCATTTACTAAACTAATTCTTCTAGCCTTACAGAGAAATTGAAATCATTTGGTCCATCCATAAAAAAGTTATTCAGATTTAATGTGTATGTGTGCGATCAGTTTTGCTCCTAACTGTATACCAGTAGCTAAAGGCTTAAACTACGTTTCGTAGAAAAAATGGAAGTGTCCGGATACTATTGAGCGGTAGTGTACATACATACACTTATACATAGATGTTCATAGAGATACAGTAGACGACGCACAGAGTGGTATTTGGGCTGAAAACCTGGCAAAAATATTTTCTTGTTTTTTGTACGTTATACTGTTACTCCATGAGTAAAAAAGTCATTTCTAAGTATATACTAGTGATAATAAGTATATTTATGGGTGTTCATATGTAAAACTAAGGTGCAGGGCAGCGTCAAGGCCGCCAAAATTTATATAGGCAGCTATGAATAAAAAAGAACTTTTTCAATGCAATAGAAAATTGTATTTGTTATAAAAAACCATAAAAAGTCGAAGAAAATATTAAAAGTTTAAAAATAAACTTCTTAAAAAAAAATAAAAAAGATTTAAACCGAATTAAATCTTACAAATATTTTAATAGCTATTAAAAATTCACGATGATAAATTTACAGAACTATCTGTATGGGACTAGGAAAATTTATTTTATACTTTTTAGTCCGTCTTAAAAACGTGGTATTTTGAAAAATAATTTTTTTTATTTATATAATTTGTATTGTCATCTAGTTCTGTGCTGTGTTTAAAATTTCAAGTCTCATCGGGAAGTTAGTTTAAAGTCAATTGCAAAATTTGTACCGAATAGACAGACAAGAAAGCGAGTTAATAAAAACATAGTAATAAAAAGGGGCTATATTTGGAGCTTTATTTTTTTTTAACGTGAAAACTTGTGAAAACTCTTTTGCGGTATACTAATTCTAGATATCCTGAAGTTTAACACCACGTAACTTTTATGCCGTTGCGGTGAGTTGTATATGTTTAAAAACACTAATTTATGCAAAAAAGTCATGAAAATCTAAGAGCTCTTAGTCAGACTTGTAGATCGGTAAAAACACGTATAAAAACAATTTTAACATTGACAAAAATATGATTAATGTAATGTACATTCCTCCTGTAACAATATCTATCACAAATTTCGCCACGAAGATCACTTCCAACATAAAAATTGTCACAGGAAAAAGATGCGTACGAACGGAATGCTGCGATCAAAGACGTGTGTATTGAACAAGTACTATGTTCTAAGTGCAGGCACGGGTGACTGTTTAGGTAAACACAGCTAAGGAGTGCACCACGCGATGGCATGTTTATTTATCTATTTTGGGACGCAACCACAACTTTCTATGTAAATTTTTTCAATTTTGATTTTTGGCCAGGTTTTCAGCCCAAATATCACTCTGTGCGACGTAAGCTTGGAACAAGCCATGTTTCTGAAGCAGGATCTACAGGGTGTCCCAAAATTCCTGAACATCCCGGAATAGGGCGAAAAGGAAGGTTCCTGAGACCATTTCAAGCGATATTTTCCTTTGAAAAATGTTATCCGCGACTTTGTTTAGGAGTTCTTAACGAAAAACACGGACCAATCAGAGCGCGACCTAGACGCGAGTTGGCACAGTCGGCCAATCGACAGATGGCGCGCCGACTGTGTCAACTCGTGTCTAGGTCGCGCTCTGATTGGTCCGCGTTTTTCGTTAATAACTCCTAAACAAAGCCGCGGATAACATTTTTCGAAGGCAAATATCGCTTCAAATGGTCTCAGGAACCTCCCATTTCCGGGAAGTTCATGAATTTTGGGACACCCTGTATAAGTATACATTATCTAACGCGACTTCTTTTCCTCTCCGAATAATAATGAATCGTTCTTTACGTTTGTTTCAGCGTCGAAATCGAATCTAGTCGTGGAGATCGAGCCGAAGGGGCAGGTGGCGGTACGGCTCGGCGAGAGTCTACAGATCTTGTGCAGAGTCGGCAGACCTTTGCAGGTATGCCGCGTCGAGATACCTGGCGAAGATGGTGGCATGGTATTGTCTAAGGGGCAACCACCGGAAGACGGCATCATGTACCACGGTGCGGGCACAGACCAGGGCCAATGCGGGGTTCACATCGAGAAAATCAAGGAAAGCAACGACGGTATCTTCAAGTGCACTCTGACGGCCACTGACAGCCGGGCGGAGGCGCAGGCGTCCGTGAGGATCGTTGTTGCCAGTGAGTGTTCCTTAAACTCGAATTAACACGCTCGCCAAGGTGTCAGTCACCGGTGACCGACAGCGAACTCCTCCGTGTTTCCACTGTGTCGGTCACCGGCGATGTTTCAGGCGGTTAGCGAATCGATCAGCACGGTAAAACAAACAGTCAAGAAAATTGATCAAATAGTCTTCATTCGTTTCGAAAAGTTCTTTTCACCTTCTACATTGTTCTCCTACAATAGAAATAAACAGCGGAAGAAGCTGAAATGCGCGCAAACACTTATGGGCAGCAGTGTAGAAGCTTGAAAGCTTCCGGGATTTTCTTGCTGGTGAAAAAGTATTCTACCGTTAGGGGAGAAGTATTATGGGAGGCCACGTCGGAGAATTCGAGAACTAATTAATCTTCGTTAAGAGAATTGCTTACGGGAGGAGAAATAAGAGACTGTGAGAGGATATTACTGTTTCGGATAAAGTCGATCGAGATAAATGAAGTATCGAGATTCACGGGTGTTCCCAGCCAAATCTGAATAAAAATTTGCACATTCGATCCGCGGGGTATGTAAATGTACAACTTCATAGGGAAAGAGCTATTTCTTCGACGTTCTCGTACGTGTGTGTCTGCGACAACTACACTGTAAAATTAGTTTGACGTACTCTGCATTTTATTAAACATTCTCGTTTATTCTAATCGAACATGTAGCTTTTCCATGCAGAAATCAAATCAAGCTTAACGCGATAACAGACATTTCAACGACGTTATCTCTGGGTACCAATCACCAATTTCTAATTATTCCGGGGGACTTCTCGATGAATCCTAGATATGTAATATGATCTATCTAATTTTCAGAACCACCGAACCAGCCAGAACTGAACACGAACCCTGGATCCTACGGTAGAAAGGTCTACAGAAAGGGCGAGAAACTGGAAGTGACTTGCACTGCCCCTGGCGGAAGACCGGCAGCTAACGTCTCGCTGTTCCTTGGTAATTACTTTGCCAAAGTTTATTCACATTCTCGCGTTACAGCCACACAATTTTCTATATGTTGTTTCTTTAATCAGACGACGAACCGATCGGCAACGAGCCACTGATTTACGACTCGAACGTGAACGACCACTCGTTGGCAATGCAAAACGCGTCGCGCAGCGTGGACTGGACTGACAATGGCAAGGTTCTGCGATGCATTGCTAGTCACATTGCCCTTGACAAGCCCAAGGAAACTACTATGCAGTTGCAAGTGTACTGTAAGTATTGTATTCTTTCCCTGCAGTCGGTTATCTTAAGCAGTTACTTATTAATTAATAAGGAAAGTTTTATTATCGTGGTAAATTGATCACTAAACTGCGGATTTTATGCATTTATGAGAAAGATGGGTGGATGTAATCTAAAACAGTGAACACATTAAGACGATTTAAGCACATCCATATGTTATTTTCAATGGACTACAATTGTTAAAGATGAGAATAAATTTTTATGTGGTTCCTGTATCTTATAAGCGACGAGGAGAATTTTTATTTTGCATAAAGATCCGCAGTCTATTGATCACCAATGCCAGTACTGTAAGAAAAAATTAAACCGACTTCGAAAAAACGCACTAAAAAGTATGAAATAATTTCTTTTTAATTTATGTGAATACACACGAACTTAAATACAATACAATGTTTTCGGAGGCGGCGCAAAATTGAAAATTTTCCAAATGACAGATGTTGCTGATCATGATTTCATTGGAATATGGTGGGCTTGGAAATCAGTAGGTGGGAAGAGAAGATACATTAATATGTGAAAGCATGTAGAAGAATTTAAGGATTTTCGTAATTTCCAGTGTCGAAAAGATTGTATTGTATTTAAGTTCGTGTGTATTCACATAAATTAAAAAGAAATTATTTTATACTTTTTAGTGCGTTTTTTCGAAGTCGGTTTAATTTTTTTTATAAAATTTTTTTTATTTCATACTTTTTATCTCTGTCAGCCGTCACATTCCAAATCGTAATTTATAAATATATGAAAGCCGCAATCGATAACGGTAACGACGTCGCGTCGTTACTGTTCCTAATATCTAACATTCAGCGGAGTTCACAACGGCATCACCACCCTACATTTTCGCAAATAAAATCGTAATTAATAAAAAAATGTACAATTTTTTTGCACGGGACCATCCCGGGAACATACTCTACAAGATGCAAAAGGTTTCGTTCCGATTGGTCCATCCATCTCGGCGTAATCAGTGAACTTACATAAAAAAAAGCGAAAAAAAGGCACATACAGATCGAATTGAGTAACCTCCTCCTTTTTCGAAGTCGGTTAAAAAGCAAACGACCGTTATTAATTCACAACTTAATTATTTTGTTGTTTTTCGATCGTAAATGTTTAATAAACTGAAAAAAACCGTGCGCCGAGAGCATTTTTCAGTTTATTAATTCACAACCTTCAATATCGATTAAAATAAAACCATCGACTTCTTCGTTGGTTTAATTTCGTAAGATCATTTGCTTGTGAATCGCAACTTCTGAATATAAGAGATTCTAACACCTGAATTAGAAAAGGGAAGCTCCAAAAGTATTTTTACAACTTTCAACGGATGTACGATGTTCTTTGGGAAATTTTTAGATAAAATTTCGCCTCAGTGGATTACGACCTTTTGAAACTTTCACATTCGTGAATTTTCATTCGAAGCTGAAGAGATACGCTTTCAGCGGCATCGAAAGCGTCGATCCTCGTGAAATTTTCAACGAAACAGAACGCTAAGCGTGAATAATTCTTTTACAGATCCCCCGCAGCCGCAGCCAACCATTGAGCGTTTCGGATATGTGATTGGACGTCAGGGGATCGTGAACGTAACCATTTATGCGAACCCAAGGCCACGTTTCTTGTGGCGCGTGAACGATGAGAAGATCACCGAGGGTCGCCCCGACGAAAGCAACCGACTGGAGACTTCCACTGCCGTCGATTTGGTAAATTTCCTAGACTATCTTTCATTTTTTAGATCGAGCAGACTCGGAGTAAACGCACTTCTATTCTATTTTGGCATTCAAAACGTTCCGTGCCACGTGTAACACCGATGGTACATGTTAAACTAGCCATTCAGGTCGCGTGCATTACTGGTGGTAGACGCTGACATATTTATTTCATGCGCTAAATACATATATTTTATAAGAAGTTTAACACTAGAATATACAATTTCCACGAAAAGATAGAGGCATTATAAAAAATTCAGTACAAAACAAAGCACATACATTTGTTTAATTGCCGAGCGAAACGGCTCGGCACCTATTTTTTTGAAAATACATAGTACAGTAAATCGTCTGTAAACACAAAAAGGCCGTCCACGATAAACGCAAAAAAATATCCCCTCCACTGTAGTAATCTGATCTCAATACAATTCCAATTTCAATCTGTTCAATTGGTTTTTCAATCCAATTACAATTTGATACAATTTCCACGAAAAGATAGAGACATTATAAAAAATTCAGTACAAAACAAAGCACATACATTTGTCTAATTGCCGAGCACAACGGCTCGGCACCTATTTTTTTGAAAATACATACTACGGTAAATCCTCTGTAAACGCAAAAAGGCCGTACACGATAAACGCATAAAAAATATCCCCTCCACTGTAGTAATCTGATCTCGGCTCGGGTATGCAGGGTTGCTATCTGCAAATCTCGCCAGGCCCCTTACCCTTCCGCCCCTCGCCCATCTGTGCTTCGGAGCAGAGTCGCCAGAAAGTGCCCAAACCAGCACTCGAGGGGAATACAAGGTACCCCCTCTCTGATGACCAGAATGAAGTAATATGTGACACGTTGCGCGTGCGCGGACTATTACTCTACACTGGTCATCAGAGAGGAGGTACATCATCTCACCGTGACTCCCCTCATCTGGCGACATGCTTTGGAGCCCGCCTTTGCTACCCTCACTCTTCCCACTAATATACGGTACACGTACCGTACGCGTCAGCGTTAGTGGGAAGAGTGAGGATAGCAAAGGCGGGCTTCGCTGGGCGAGGGGCGTTAGGGTAAGCCGTCTGGCGAAACTAGAATATGGTAACCCTGATCGGAACCACTACTAAAGGCCCGTGCGCCCTCACAGTGTAATTACAATACAAAATCTTTTTTATTATTACGTATTTTTTATGAAACTTTCACCAATATGTTTGTGGCATGTTTCTGATTAAAATGAGACCAAACTCGATATAATTTCAACTGTATTTAGTGGTTTAATTCACGATGAACGTTTCGGGCGCAAGGGAGGACAGCGTATGGGAAAGAAGGGACGCGGAGAGTCGCAGTCGCTTCGGCCACGCGCGGTCTCTCTTTACACGCGCTGTCCGCTTCTCTACGTTGGGCTCGGCCTTTGAAGCTCAAAAAAATAGTGCCCCGTCTACGATAAATGCAAAAGAATCTCCCCGAGGCTTGTGCGTTTATAGAGGATTCACTGTACTGCATTGAAATCTTGGTTCCTCACAATCCTCCAAAAACGCAGCTCCGCGAATCCGGGAAACCTCGAAGGAAAAGTTTCAGCCACGAATCAAATTGCCAGCTGCTTGGAAAGTCTAATACGCCTTATCAATAAAATCGATTGTCTCGTTCAATCGATAGAGAGTGCCCGTCCCCGTTGACATCGAGTGTTAAAATGGAATTGTAACGGCAACGATTTCCGATATTCCGGTAACCAACATAATAGAATATCGGGGAAGTAGACTGTACAGTAGGATTTCGGAAAGCTTCGAACGATTGCCGGGAGATGAGAAATGGCAAAGAATAAGATTCTGAGACGTGTGAACAATAAACGGGGGTTCGACGAACGCGGGGCGCGTCGCGAGAAATAACAGGGAAAAAGATGGTCGTGCGAATCGCGAATCAACGAGTTTCCTCGCGAGGGAGCAAATTGGAACAGCCGAGGAGTAAATGGAAACAAGAACGAAGGTATTGGGACAAAGGTGTCCCGGCATTCTAGATCGGCCATTTGCACGGCGGCGCACTTAGCATTTTTTCAGTATTCGCGTGACTCGAAAGTTTCTTGCTAATCGAACGGCCCTAATGAAATTTCCGGGGAACTCGGACGCTACAAATCGACCCGAGGCAATCGCTCGGAATAATTCGACTATTCGTGCCTCCTCCGAAAGCAGATTGTTTTGTAAAAACAATTCGAGCTCGAACCATATCGATTTATCGACGAGATGCTCCTCTCGTGCCGCTTGATCAACCATCCACCGCTGTTAACTTGTTTTGCTTCGTTATAATACGTATTCTCTGTTGCATATTTATTATAGAATTTTCTACACGATCCGAATGTTCGAAAAGATGTTTCTATTTTTGTTAGTCAATGAAGTTGAAATTTGTCCGAGGAATTAAGGATGAGTCGCTGCCGCCACTGGGAGTTTCCAATGCTTGTTGCGGAGCGGGTCGGAATTTTTGCGGTTGCGCTTCAACGCCAAAAATTTGCTCTTTATTCCCGGCCGCATAGTTTAACAACATCGCCGCGAACGAAACAACCAAAGCCTCTATTCGAGGCCGCTCTCGCCTAGACCCGCGATGAATAGCTTTGCAGAGTGTTTCGGTTGTCGACGGAAAATCGCGGTTCCGCGCTGTTCACCGATGCGAGCCAGTTTTCCATGAAAACGCAATTACGGTCATCGGGAACGGTTGCGTATCCCTTTGTACGGCGACGACGATTTTTCTTCGCCAGCCATTTTATCAGGCGCGGCGAAAAACGTTGTTGATCTTTGCGAGCGTTTGCAGGGAACGCCATAGAAACGGTACAATTGGGCGGGCCACGGTTTTTGTTTTCTTCTTCGGCTTGTCGTCCCACTGACAGTGAGGAATAACTACATTTTTTCCTATGAAATCGCGGCATTGAAAGTCGTCGCTGCCGCGCGAGGCAAACTCTTCTCTCACGTCCGTCGGCGTTTGTTCGATTCGACTAGAAAATCTCTGTGCAAACGTCAACTTCGAATCATATAGTCGCGAGCAAAAATATTGGCACAGCTAAGCCAGTTTTTCACACTGAATGAACGCTTATTCAATTTCTCTTCGTCGTGGATATTAGCTGTGTGCCTATTTTTATTCAACACTACGTTTGTTATAATATGCAACGATAGGTGACAATTCCTCGACGAGAGTGCCCTAAAATTCGTGAGAAACGAGCAATGCTGGTATATTTTAAGCTCGCCCGACGGGATACAAGCGATCGAATCTGTGCAGATAGAATTTAACGTGTAAAATTCGAAAATAACGATAATGAACGCTGCAACATTAGATTCATGGAACTCGATGCACGTATCGGCTCCACGGGAAATCGATACCGATATTTACAGACGCCTGGTTTGTAACGCTGACTGGTTCTGTAAAATAATCTCCCTATTAATTAAACGCATAAAATGGGGCTCTTCGCATTGTAATCGAACTATTTCACATGCAGCATAGTTTTCTAACAATTTGTAATCCGCCAGTATACACGGTGTAGTGACATCGAAATTGTAGAACTTTTCACAAATTCATATTTTTAAGCCCAGCAAAAATTCAGTAAAAAAACCGTCGAAACATTCCGCGAATGAAATATTGTGCCGGACTGTATCAAGTTTCAATCATCAGCGTACATTTTTGCAGGCTGGACATGAATGAGAAAAAAACGGCGCATTCTAAATTCAGAAATTTGTTTCATCTACACAACGTTTTATCTTTTAGAACTCGATACGGAAAACTATAATATTTGCATCTTTACTGGAGAGAGATCACAATTCGAAGAGGATGAATTATAATTATTAAGAAGAATTCAAGTTGATGCTACTATCCGACAGGTCAATTTTTCTGTGCGAACGATAGGTTGTTAAAATTGTTTCAAATAAAGGTTCCAAAATTTTTAATACTGTCACTAAATACTTTCATCATTACAAGAGGAAAAACCCCAGATTCAAAAACAAAATTGACATATGCATTGATAGTCTTCCTGAGCTAAAAGATAAAATTATCTCTAATAATAATCACAATTTATATTGCCATGATTTCAATACATTGATGACATCCATCCCAACTAACACAACTCTGGGTTCAGAACTCAGAGATCCAGTTGATCCAAACCCTCAAATTAAAAAAATCGTAATAGACAAGGCGCCACGGCCATATTTACCGACGGTAGCAGAATCGCTCATGCTGATTATGTTGGTTGTTCTTGTATTTGTTACGACTTAAACATTCTGTAAGGAATAAGCCGTATTTATTTGTAAAACAAGACACACGGATAACCAGTCGTGACAGACGTGTTTGTCACGGGAGCTCGTTTCGATCTGATCTTCTTTTATTCGTTGGCAATTACAATTTTAGAATTCTTCTAATAATACGGCTTAATAAATACGGAAAATAATAATTCTAAATAAATACGGCTTATTCCTTACAAATATCAATTACAATTTTAAAATTCTTCTGTTTCGATTCTCTATTTTATAAATTTAACTATACATATTGTTGTCTATTAATACACACACGTACATACATACAATACACACACATCATTCGTACTTTAACCCTATATTTGTAAGGAATAAGCCGTATTTATTTGTAAAACAAGACACACGGATAACCAGTCGTGACAGACGTGTTTGTCGCGGGAGCTCGTTTCGATCTGATCTTCTTTTATAATTCGTTGGCAATTACAATTTTAGAATTCTTCTGTTCCGATTCTCTATTTTATATATTTAACTATACATAGGGTTGTCTGTTAATACATACACTTACATACATACAATGCACACACATCATTCGTACTTTAACCATATAATTCGTTTTAAGAAATGTATCGATAGAAACTGGCCCTGTGCGACGCTATGGACATTACACTTCAGCATAGAAATCGCTCTTTTGCTATTTTTACTGATTCCTCGAATGCCTTGCTTAGTCTAAGTTCCATCAGCTTCAAAATCATAACAAATCCTTTCATTCTCGAAATTAAACAGAAGTATGTGAAATTCTGTCAGGACAACTCACATTCCATACAATTTTTCCGGATCCCTTCACACATAGGAGTGTATGGAAATGAAGATGCGGACTCCCTTGCAAAAACTGCCACATCTTCTAACTCAGCGGACATTTCTCAAGTTCCTTTCACCGATTTTACTTGCCACCTCAGACTAAAAGGCATTCTCAACACTCGATCCTCAATTACTGAGCAAGACACCATCAAGGGTATACATTATTTCCGAAATTTCTACAACCCAAATCAAACTCCCTGGTTTGCTCAAAATTTTGATGACTACATTAAAAGGGGTTTTATATCCACAGTAAACCGTATCAGGGCCAATCATTATAATCTCGCTGTCTCTCTGTATCGAGTAAATATCAGTTAATGATCCTAGTTGTAAGCGTAATTATAGCTCCGAGGACTTAGATAATGTTTTATGGCAGTGTTGTCTTTATGATTCCCAAAGAATTAAATTAGTAAATAAGTCGCGCAAAATTAGGTTTTTTCTACCATTAAAAGCGGAAATTTTCTTTGCTAAACCTAATGTTAAAGCCTGTGAATATATCTTTCTGTTTTTAAACGACTGCAATTTACATCTCTAGCGATTATTACGTCTGTCATTGTACACTAACTGTAAGCCTACTGTAAAATTCTAAAAGCTAAAATAAACCTATAATAGGTTTCAGTGGCTCAATAAAGAAAAAAATTATTATTATAAATAAATTGTGTTTATTGTTACAGGGAAGAGGAGCGTGGAGCGTGATCCTCACTATCGACAGTGTTCAGAAATCCGACACAGAGAAGGAGTACATCCTGGAAGCTCGTAACGACGAAGGAGCTGCCGAATACAATATCGTTTTGTCAACTTCCACAGAACCCGCAGGTAAATCTCACGAAACGCTCGCGATTGAAGTCTCGCGAATCATCCACCCACACTTTGCACCGGTGTAGCAAAATAGGGCTAAATTTTCATTGCCAAGAAATATACATGCAAATGGACACGTCACATTTAGAAACCTCACGAAACAGTGTTGCAGCTCTTCGTCCAAGTCTATCGAATTTTTCTCTGCCCATTTTATTCATTGAAAGGATCTTGAAAATTTCTACAAACGTTTCATGAGAAATAAGAATATCTGCAATCCGCTGATTCATTGCAACAACAAGATAAGGTGAAGTGCCCTAAGTCTGGATAGTCCAAAAGTGATACCTAAATCAGGACAATTGAATTTTCATAGTAAAATCAGTAATTAAGAGATTAAATAATTATATTATATATTCTGAGGCCTTAGCTACAAGTTGGTGTGAATATTATTTCATTAAGACATCAATTGAAATTTAAAAATGAATTCAAAGTTCATCTGAAAACAGTATACAAAATAGTCTATTTACATGCGAATCATGTGCATTTATAGTTCGAACTTTTGTTAGAAAAAAAGATATAATTTAAGCCCTCAGACAAAAAATAATTATCACGCATAATAATATTGATATTTTAAAATAAATTGGCGATCAAACTTAACGTAAATAATAATTATTAATCCAAATATTAGATGTCCAAGATTAGGACTGTTTTCAAATATAAGTACTCCATACTGGGACGCGATGACAGTAGCTGTCCCACTCTAAGCTTATACGCAATGTGCTTACGCCTGAAGCCGGACACGTGTTTGTCAATAAAATCAACGCATTGTTTGCAAATTATTTAACTACATGTACGTATAATTAGTCTTCTATTAGCTTGAATAACGTATGTAGAAAATGTATTCCGGTTGTGACGTTAATAATACTTTATGTTTACATCTTAAATCTATCAGTATTACTACCTAACCTTAGAAGTTGTATTATGACAAGTTTTATTAAAACTGTAAATGAAAATAAATATATATTTGGTTAAATAATACAATACTATAATCTATGATAAGAATACTACATATTACGCAAAGCATCTTTTATTCGTCATGCGCAACAGCGCCACCAACCAACGTTTTAGGTTATGTTCGCTCGATCAACTCGTAAATTGAATTTGTCCCGATATAGGCTTTACTTCTGTCCAGGTACTAGCTTAGATTGGATTTAATATGTCCAACTATAGGTTTGAATTATTCTTGTTAATACAATTAAGATATTAACCTAAACAATGATTTTTTTATTTCAAATTACTTTACAAACTCCGAACTGTATGTTAAAACTCTTAAGAAATTGTTTTTGTTTATTTAAAGTGATAAAATTTAAAATAGAAAAACATGCTGTCCAGGCATAGGGCACTTCACCTTACTAAATTTTCTGTTTACGTTGGTCTCGAACGACGATACTATAAAACTTTTACGGTAACTGTTATTGGCAACACTCACTGGCAACTCTTGTCGCAAGAAACTGCTCGCAATTCATTGGACCTTCCCAACGACCCGAATGCTATCTTGAAATATTTTCCAGCTTTAGATTTTTAACGAAACAATGATCAATTTTTTTCGAGGTAGCTGTGTAATCATTGGCAATTATTTAATGTCGCAAGATGAGAAGGTTGCAATGAAAAACGTTCGAAAATCACTGGTAGCTGTCGATCATGCTGTTAGCTCACGCACTATACATATATTCGTCACTTCTCGTCTCGTCCAGCCGAGCATACTCACTCGCTGTCTATCGATCTACGTCACGTTCGTTGTCACCTTCACGTACTGTCAGGCATCATTACACCTTCGGCTCTCGCCGAAAATATGAATTAGAATACTTCTCTGTGCTGTATTCTCTATTTTCTTTACGTCTCCTCTTTCTTTCCGCCACTCTTCTTCTATGTATATGTACTTTTTTTATGTGTGTTCTAACGATATCGATCCTTCACCGCATGCACACACACAGGGGCGTTGAGTCACTTCTATGGTAAGCTCTCCGAACACATGCACGCACTAGGTAATGTCATTCTTTCAAATTATTATACGTAAGTAGACGACGCTGATGCCTCGGCGTCGAGTTCCATCCGAAATCATTCGAAAATGTATATTGTTGGTATAAATTTTTACTTCATTGTTGCCGTGATAAATCTTGCAATGTAAACTCTTGTTCTACTGGTTTGCAAGTAACAGAATTTATTAAAACCAGACTTGTTAAATTATTGTAGAATACAGGCTGGGTTGCCAGAAATGTTTTATCCAAATATAGAAGAAGTAGTGAAAACTGCAATTATGTATAATGTATTAAATAGGCTCAAAATATAGGAGTTCAAGTAAAAGAGGTACACAGCATATTTTAACTCTTTTATTCAAACAAAGGTTTTTGAAAATTATATGCTATTCAAATATGATACAGGAGATCAAGTTCAAATATATATAGAAGACTCATATCAAATATAGGAGAATACAAGACAGAAATTTCACTTAATAAGGTTCGCCGCAATCACAAATTGAAAACCTTCGTTTCACGTTTAATCGAAACATATTTCTCGCCGCACGATCACTGCAAATAGAAGCGAGAAGAACGATGCAATATAAAGAGAATCAATCATTTATTCCCCATTCGTAAACTTTATTCGAGTAGCGATAACGATTGGCTGTGGAAAATACGGGATATTCATCTCGCACATGATCCGGATCGCGCGATTTCAAAGAAGTGGGTCGTGAATGTTTGAAACGACAAAAAAATTGTTCGAGTATTTACCACGGCCCGTTTGTTTTCCGGTAAATTTTTCGGCTCGGATAGTAGCATTTTCAGCTGGCGAAATGAAGGCCGCTTGCGGTTTCCCCGACGCTTTTAGGTCCGCTCGATCTATGTATAGCGTTATCGGTATCGGGATTTTTCAATGGAACCACGTGAATGGAACTCCGCGCCGCGGCACACGCGTCCCAATGTATATATATATATATGTATACATATATTATGTGTGTGTGTGTAATGTTACATTTTTATTCATCTCACTGGAGCCGCGAATGGTAGATTCACATTTTCGATCAAACGCGAATAGATTTCTGTTCGATTGCTTCTCTATAAATTAACGCTTTCGTCGGTATTGAACAACACACGCACAGCCACATATACACGCGCCGCTCATTTCTTTGCAGCATATATTTTTTTTGCATAAATATTGGCTCGGCCGCGTTTCAATCGGTCGTCAATCGCAGAGAAAGCTTTTGAATGCCTGTTCGAAGTCGTTTTCCCGAAATGTTCGCTCCTGGACCGAAAGTGTGCTATCTCTTGGACTCTCAGTGGTACATCCTCAATTTTCCTTATGCGAATGGTATGCAAACATTATTTTTTAGTAATACGATTAGGGACGTAAATTAAATATACATATATTTCTCATTTTAACATTAAACCCACCACTGCAGGTCGTATGATCGGTGGCATATTTTTTATTTTGCAACTATTAAAATGATACAGCTATTTCCATGGGAAATGTGTCGAATTTTCTTTACTCCTTCACGTACTATAATAAAAATTGCGTACAATCCAAGTAAATACAGTCTTGTCATTTTTATAAGGTGAAACATTTTAATCGATTTCAGTGTTTGCAGAGTTGTGCAGAATTTCAATGGAATTACTCAGTAATCGAATTACATCGTAATTCAGTTATATCGTAATTTATAATTCAGATCTTCATTCAATTAACACGTTGACTGCCGTGGGGGTCACCGGTGACCGGCACTCGACTTGGCCACAGCGCCGTGTGGGTCACCGGTGGCCCCCATCGCATAATGAAAAATTCACGTTGGCGCCTTGGGCAAACCATGGAAAATGCGCCTGGCAGTCAACGTGTTAAATTACAATGTAATTCATATTTGCAATTGGAGTACAATTATAAAATACATTGTAATTAAATTACAATATAATTCGTAATTGCAATTAGAGTACCATTATAAAATACTTTGTAATTAAATTACAATAATTACGAATTACGATGTAATTAAATTAAAATTTAAAATTAAGGAATTCTAAAGTGATAGGTAAGAAGAGGTTGAAAAATCCATGTGAAGGTTTCAAACAGAAGGAATTTATTATTTATAAATTTATAATATCTGAACAGAAATAATTTCTGCGTTACACATTTTTCAAATTTCAACCATAACTAAAGTATCTCAATTATATTGTATTTCAATTACACATCTAATTAAAATACTTAGTAATTGAATTAATTGAAAGGTTTGAATTATGTAATTCGGTTACGATGTAATTGAATTACTATATAATTGAAATACAATGTAATTCAATTGCGTAATTGTTCAATTCTGAGTGTCTGGTGCATTTAGTGTTAATTAATTCAGTCAGTCGAATGTTTTATAGTCTACCTGTCTACCTACTCATTCTTCTCGTAAGTTCATCAAATCCAGGATAAACATTAAAACTACCAAACTACCAAACAAAACTACCAAAAATGACGAGGCTCTATTTATTTAGATTGTGTGCAATGTTTATTGCAATATGTGCTTGGATAAAGAAATGTATCGAATCAATTTTCATGTAAGCAACTTCATAATTTCAATAACTGTGAAATGAAAAATCTAAAACCGGTCATTTGACCGGCAATGGTAAGTTTAGTGTTAACTCCTACAATTAATCATCATATTATTAAAAGATAACGATTGCGTATCGTTCGCAGAATTAGGACGATCCTGAATGTACCTCCGAGAACCTAATTGTAAGGAGCGTATATTTCACGTTTGCGCTTGCATCTCTGTTCGACGTTTGCCGGACAATAAAACGAAAAAAGCGCCATTATTTTCCGAACGTGAACTTTCGCTATTAGTCCGCCATTGTCTCGTTGAAGTGTCGACGCTTCAGCTGGCTTACGCTGTGTCCGTCGATCACCGAAATTTCACTCGTACCACAGTAACCAACCGGCGCATGATATTCAAGATACATATTTTTCAATTTTCAATATGTGTCACGGGCCTATTTGTGCGAGTTTTTTCGTGTACGGACACTGAACACCGATACTGCGATATTCTCGGTGAAACTTGTCGGATATTATACGGAACGTTTCGAGCGAATTATTGTCTGGTACAATACCGCGATCGATCTTGAAATCGCGTAGCTGCTGCAATCTACGAGTAATGATTAGCATGGTATGAAATCGATGATTGGAGGAATCGTTGCGGGACTGATTAAAGATCGTTCTACGAAATTTCAGGCGTTGATTTAGACGCTGGTTCCATCATCGGAATCGTCGTCGGGGTTCTGGTGCTGATTCTCATCGGTTTTCTGTTCATCTTTGCCCGTGCAACCGGCCGCTGGTGCTTCCCAGGTGAGTACATCAATCGTTTCAACCGTTCGCATAAATTACTCTGTCTCACAGCCACGTGCCCCTTTCCCCCCCTCCACCCTCTGGCGATTTTTCGTGTACATCTGTTGCTTTTTGTCGAGACGTACAACGAACGATGAAAACGATAACACTAGCGATGAATCGATCCGAAAATGATCGTGGTTCTCTTTTTCAGCGACGTTTCACACTCTGTGAGGCTGACAAGGAGAATCCGTCTAACGCAAGGTGTACATATAGTTAGATCTCGCGACGACAACACCCCCCCTTTCTCGATTGTTTTTGTATAGATCTTGTTGTCGATGTACAAGAGAGTCACTTTCTAATTGTTAGTCGTCGATGTTCGCATCAGCGAAGCGTACAGTTTGTAGCTGATTGTTCTCGCCATTTATTTCTGTCGCTTCGTTTCGTTTGATAGATCGGCTGCCCACACGCAGGTCAATGTCAAGACAGGAATTCTGCAATTGTATTTGACCGAAGCTACATTAGTACATTGGTATAATCTTCCAATAGTAATGAAACGAGCACGCGTTCTCTTTTGCTTCAAATAAAGATCGGAGACACTGTATTTAACCTCCAATGCGCGTTCTGAAGGGGGTAGATTCGTTTCCCGGATTGCAAAGGTGCGGGGTTCGCCTTTTCTCGATAGTACAAATACGGGGTTTTTCAGTAGTTAAAGTCGGTAGATAAAAGATCAATCTATGCTTCCGAATAATGCAAATTACGCCTGGTAAACGAAAAAATAGGACTTTCGAGGGACATAGCGCCCTTGATCGATCTTTTATCTAGCGTTTTTGACTACTGAAAACCCCGGGTTTGTATTATCGAGAAATGAGAAGGCGAATCCTTGCAATCCTGGAAAAAGGAGTCTACTCCCTTAACAGATCAATTTTCTAATAAACAATTTTTGTTACTGGTGTCGAAGATTATATTTCTAATGTCAAATTTCTGCGGAATCAACAGTGATAAATGAAGCTTCGGTTAAAAGAGAGACAGTATTCCCTCTCCATGATCACACTTTGATCTCGTCACAAAAGTACGAGATATAAAATTGAACTTTTCAAAATGATTGGAGGAAGAAACACACTTTTAATAATTAGTGAAGTATGCGAGTCCTGTTTCGATCCAAAGACGTCCGAGCAAGAGAGACAACAAGTATAAATAAGTTGAAACAATTCGAATATTCTCTACACTATACATAGAGTGACTGTAGGGAGAGAATACTTGCGAATCCCCCGAAATTCCCATTGTTACTTGAGAAGATTAAGAAAAGACTTTACAATTATCGAAGACTATACACGTGAAAGTGTTTGTTTACAAAGTGCAACGAGTGGAATGGCGAGAAAGTGTACCAGGAGAGAGGAACTATAATCAAAATGAAATGTATGCGCGTGCGATGGGTATTGTTCTAGAGGTACACACGATCCCCGCAGCTGTAACACTATCTTAATATTTAAAATGCCTATTTATTTGATATTTATCCATCTATATATTATATATATATATTTGTATGTATACAAATGTCTTGTGTGTTGTGCCGCTACCGATAGGACAGCATGCAAGTCGGGCCAAGTAAAGAGTAAGGAGAAACATCAACAATTACCTTGCGATTCCGTACTCTAGGCATGACACTGTCCAGGGGTAAGTCACCTCAGGCAGCAAAACAACTACCAGCAACCGAACCCCTCCCCCTTATCTGCAAAGTACTGCTCGTTCCTCCTCGTTCATCATCAGCTCGTCTCTCTGCTCGCCACAATTTTTTGCCCACCGACCATTTTTATCAAGCTCCTCGAGCATATCGCGCCTGTCGTCCCAGTTCATCGACGGGAAACCACTTAATCACTGCACCGAACCCCGTCTCTGTGTCCTTTGACCCTCGGAAGGCGTTTTCGACCACTTCCCGAACGGTGTTGCTATGTCTAGAACCGATCGAACATGCTTATCAATTCTTTCATTTATTTTTCAAACGCTATTCCGACTACTTCAATATCAAAATTTTACTCCTTCTTTTCGACTGGTTTCCGCATGTAAATGTTTAATGTCTCTTCATTTAGACGTGCTTCCGATTATGACTTTTCAGAAACGTTTCTGATTTTATCTTACGAATTCTTTATACGTATACAGCTTTCATTTCTATTTTCATGTTAATTCATGATTTTTTCGTATTTTCTAGATATAGTTTCTGACCCCTGATTTACTCCAAACGTTTGTTCGCTCAGTCTAAACAATTTTTTAAATGTATTTACCGAAAACTCAAATCATCCTTCAAAATTGAATGTCGTACCAGAAGCATTAGAAAAAACGGGTCAAAAAGGACCCACACACCGTCATCCAAGGGTCAAACACTACCTGTTGACTGCTAGATAAGCATCCACGAGTACCTGCAAAGCAATCGAAAGTTTTCTATATCCCCATATCTAAAATTTAGTAAATCACCTGCTGTGACTCGGATTAATATTCGAACGCTCTAAAAAAGACAATAACTTTTTTAATATCCTACTATACGATTTGAACTTTTTTGGAAAGCTACAGAAAAATGTTTTCAATAATTGCAATTGATCGGAATTGTAGAAAAAATACTAAAAGTTACATTTTACAACTTTTTTATGTGGGTCTATATGGAAAATTTGAAAAATACGTTTTAAAAAATATGTGTCAATTATATGCACTGTGAAAGTTTCACCGAAATTGGTTGATGCGGAAAAAACGAGAGGCATTGAAAGATGTAAGAATTCTTATATTTATTGCAGTTAGAGGTTTAAAATCGTGAAAATCTGCCATTTTTACCATCTTTAAGCGTTTGTAGCTCATTGCAACGTCGACCGATTTTGACGAAATTTTCAGAATATGTTTAATTGACACAGGTCTACAAGATGTGTTTTTTAAACTTTCAATCTAGGTCCACATAAAAAAGTTGTAAAATACAAATATTTAATTGACAGATCTACAAAATGTATTTTTTAAATTTTCAATCTAGGCCCACATAAAAAGGTTGTAAAATGCATTTAGTATTTTTTATACAGTCGGTGTACAAAGTATTCGTACACCTTTTGAAAACGAATAACTTTTTCAAAATTACACCCAAAAGCTTGAATTTTTTTGAGACGTTATACGTATATGTATAACTTACTTAGATTTACAAAATACATGTTTTCAATTTTTATTACAGGCACAGACAAAAAATTTAAAAATAGTCACCTTTACTTTTTCCTTCGCAATTGCGACCAATAACAATTAAAAGAAAATATTTACACATTAGCTAATAAACTAATCTTTCTAACGACTCAAGAAAGCTCAAGTTGTTGGGTCCAATTTTGAAAAAGGTTATACGTTTTTAAAAGGTGTACGAATACTTTATACACCCACTGTATAATTCCTTCCAATTGCAATTTTCGAAAAAAATGTTCACATCCTGTAGTAGACTAATTACTCTAGGTTCCCAAAACAGTTCAAATCGTATAATACAATATTAAAAAAGTCATCGTAGTTTTCAGAGCGTCCGAATATTAATGCGAGTCACTGTAGCTTATATGTAATCGTTCTCTGAAATATTCGAAACGTGTTCACCAGTGGCGAGGGTATACAGTCCAAGGGGAGAATAAAAATCGTAAAATACAAACGAGTCATTTCGCTTGTCTGGACAAACAGATCCATCGAACGGAAAATGTTTGCTTTGCATTTAAAAACGAACGGTAAAACCCCATCGCCGGTGTTTAAAGTTACCCCGCACAAAGCCGCCGGGAAATAAAATCGCGGCGAACGTAATGTTAACGTCGACCCTCGCGCGTTCGGATCGCGGATAAATTCCGGTGGCGATCGATCTCTATGGCTCCGATGTGTTTTCCGTTCATTTTTTTAATTTCATTCGATCCGGCCTGGACGCGAATGGGAAATGGGGAAAAGGAGAAAAAAGAACGGGGCGCTCGGATTCGCGGATAATACGCGCACGAGGAGAGAGGAAAAGCTCGAACGCGAGTTTGATTATTCGCGGCAGAAGTCTGCGCGACGTATGAACAAATCAAAATTTCATTGTTCGGAATGATCAGTTTATCGGTTAACGATTGACATATTTCGATCTTCTGCTAACGATCTCTCCCCCTCGAAAACATCGACGCGCTCGTTCCCGGCCGCAATAAAAATTCTTATTCGTCGGCGGTGTCCGTTACTTGTTTATTTGATTTATTATTTATGCCCGAGGGACACGCGCTCGATGAACGCATTGTGGAGAGTCAAAGAAAACTACAAAGAATCGCTTCGGAATCAAAATCAACGTGCAAAACGTGGACTGCGGATTTGTGATGCCTTCGTGACAGGAATGTCTGGATCATACAGTGGGTAACGAAAGTATTCGAACGCCCTTTAAAACAGAATAACTTTTTTATAATTGTACCAAACGACCTGATTTTTTATAATCAATTAGAAGTATTGGTTTATGAAGTGATGTGCAAAAAAGTTTTCCAAAAATTATTATTTACAAGGTTACATGGCTGTCCTTAATGAAAATTTAAAGTAAAGTGCCCAAATATGAACCACTTTTTGTCGATGCCATTTTTTGATTATTTTAGAATGCTCTTTTTCGACCAAAAAATTACCAGTTGTAGATGCATTTTCCTCCCTATAAGATTCTAGGGTCAAGTTTGTTAAAAAATTAATACAGTTGGGAAAAATATTTTTTTGGTGGTGTGTCATTTGCAGGTTCCAGCGAAAGGGGTTCTTAATATGGTACACCTTGTGTCCCTAATATGACACCTAGTGCCATATTAGGGAACCCTTGGTAGTGCCATATTGGGAGCTCCACGTGGACTGATAATACTAGCTACTGACAAAGAGAAAATGAATTTCAGCCCAAACCAACAGTTGGTAAACATTAATATAAATAAACTGAAACTACAGATATGTTCAAACATTTCAAAATCACTTACCTTCCTCGAAAAAGATACAATCGAAAATCTAACCATAAAAATATTCAACACGTGGAGACACAACTGGCGGAGGATCGATACTAAAATCTATAGAATGGTGCGATTGCACTGCACTCTGTTGAGTAAACATATGGTAAACTATTGTTTGAGGATTTTCTCACTAGAGTGCGACTTCTCCTTTACAAGATATAAGGTAGTGTCATAATAGGCGACTATACCATATTTCATTGAAATCGATTAACATACACACGAGCTACAAGCGGTTAAAAACTTTTAATCATTAAAAGTTTTTAGTTTCATTAATGACTTTTGATCATTTCTGCTTAAAATTCACATAATCGTACATATTTCGATGCGTGTCGTTTTTTCCTGCGTCAATCGATTTCGATGAAATTTTCAGCATGTGCATAACTAACATAGATCTATGAAACAACTTAAATTTTCATTAAGGACCCAAATAAAAAAGTTCTAAAATCAATGCTTCTAATTGATTATAAAAAATCTGGTTGTTTGGTACAATTATAAAAAAGTTATTAGTTTTTAAAAGGTGTACGAATACTTTGTACACAATGTATGTGCACAATACAATACAATACACATTGTATGTGCACAATCTTTTATACATAAACATCCAAAAGTAGAATTTAAACAAACATCGTAGTAGCTATTAAACATTCCGTTGAAATCTTCTATAAATACGTCGTGTCCACATTTCATTTGTTAATGGTCAACAAGTTGCGTGCAATTCGCAACGACAGGCGTCCGAAGCGGTTCTTGCATCAAACGCGAAGTTCGATGATTAATTTGCCGAGGCATGCGCTCGTTGGAAGAAGTGTTGCGTCGACGTAAATCATTTGGAAGAATGAGAGACGACGACGGTTCTGTTAAAAATCGACTTTAATCTACACCTCGATCGTTTGAGCGTGCACGTTGTGCTTCCGAGTTCCACTGCATGCACTAATATAGTACTTAATTTATATCGCATTCACCGTTACCCCGTGCAATGTTTTTCAAAGTTTGTTCCTTACGGCCTACTAAGCGCGGAAACTAATTTCCCAGCGAAGAGGGAAGTTTGTGGGCGGCGGGATGGCTCGTGGAAAGTCGGTGGGAAATCGCCGAACGGAATATGGGTGGCGCTGTCCGTTAATAAGCGTCGAAAGGGCATAAATCTCCTGAAAAAGAGACCTCGATGTATCGGTGAAAAATCAATGGCTCCCCGTGGAAAATGCCGAAAGAATTTCAAACAGCTACAGGATCCCGTATCCGAATAAAAGCTATCGAATTGCTTGCTGAACTCCTTAAGACAAAAACAACTGATGCATTCGATTGTGACACAAAGGTTGGCCATTTATTTCTCACTCTCGTCAAATATGTATTAACACGTTCGTTGTCACTGATTCGTCGTCATCGCGAGTCTCCACGTGGCGAGCGGAAAAAAGTCAATAGAATTTTACGAGCTCTGTCATTTAAAATTCTAATCGCATTCACGTGTTTTATGCATTTGCTTTACATTCGGACGTATGAAACCTTGATGAAGGTTGATGAAACCTTTGTAAGTATTATCGTCATACTTACAAAGTTACAGAAGTTCGTCGACGAGATACGTACGTTCGATCCAATTCTCAGAGAGCCGCCGAAACATTTTCATTTCTGTATATATCTCTCGAGAGAGATGCAAATATTGAAAACGTAGCCTGTGAAAACGTTTTGCGGAGAGAATAATGATACCGAACGTGTTAAGAGGCCTAATCATTAGAACAGACAGTCGTGAGAAAGTCCAAGAGAAAATTTGAATTCACGAACGCACCTGGTTCGAAGGCCCCTTGCTCTTAATTGGAGGATCACGCTGGCAAGTATTTGAAAGACTCGGAACACCGACGTTCTAGACTCCGAGTAGACAGAGTTGGGCAAAATTCCTTGTCTAAGCCGAACCATTATTATCACGACGTTTTATAAAATATTTCAAGCCCTTATTATTTCTTCAGAACACGAAATAAATTCGTTTATGAATCGACGACGAGAGCTCGCAGCTTGTGAATAACTTTTTAACTCCCATCGATCATTATACGAACCACGCTGAATACGAAGATCTGAATGATAAAGCAGCGAGCGTGGACAAAACCGAAAGCTCCGCGCGAGCTGTTTCTGTTCGTGAAATTTTTCGAACGACACTCTAGGCCCGCCTCTGCGAGCACAGAACGTCTCCATTAGCGACAAGCAACGACAAACAATCGGCGAAGGCAAGTAGTGTGGTGACATTTGTTCGAATCGAACCGGTCGGTTCCGGCGAATGGCGATTTTCGTTCGCTCGGCTCGCGTCTCGGGCCATTTCCCGATCTCAGGTGAAAGAATGAACAGCTCTATCTCCCATGAATATATTAGACCGTTCAAGCATGCTTGTATCGTCCCTCTAGCGACCCTGAACTCACCCGAACACCCCATCGTTCCCTGATCCCCGTTTTTTATCCACCCGAGAACACACGATCTCAGTGTTTAGCTGACATTACGTGTTTAAAGTTCCACGATCACGTTCACTCTCACGTCTACCTCTGCTTGGATTGTGAACTCTATACATTTAGTGTGATGAATTGCCTGTGAATGTTATGATTATGAACCGCTCGCTCCCGTGATCGATTAATCCACGGTGGTACGCAAACGTCCGAGTCACACTACCGAAAAAAGTGATTTCACCTGATCACTAGCTCACTCTCACTCTCGCTGTCTCTTTCTCTTTCTCCCCCTCGTCGACATTGACGCGTTGGACTGTCCCAACGTCAATGATTTCGTTAGTTTTTGCCGGTATGCACAGAATCGAGTCCAGCCAGACCGATTTTAATGAGCCGCCTCCGTTAAAAACTGCCCATAATACATATATAATTAATTGGGCTTCTCGGAATCCGTGTTTCTACGCGGCCGCGATTTAATGAGAGTTTTTGCAGAGGAATAAAATCGCGGCAAGACATGACAGAGAACCTTACGGAAAATATGACGGTGCGGCTACATTCCTGCGGCGATCCTTGACGCTGGAAATCGTGTCATCATACCGTTTGTTGATCGCATTCGCGTATTCATTCTAGTAACGTCTACTTGTATCGAACAAAAGTAAAGTCGCGACGTTTGTGGTTCCAATTCAATGATTAAGGGTTGTGAAACGTTTTTTTGTATATGCTGTACGATTTTGGTTGGGACTCGCCGTGTAAACACAATCTCACCGTGAAACACCTGAAACCGAAAGAGAAATCATTGTACAGGGTGTACAGGAATTATATGTGGCGGCTACGAAATTGAACTAAGGAAGGTGCCGCAAAATTAACCTTGATCTTGAATTTTTAGGTCAAAAGGTCAATAATTTCTTTTAATTGCATCATGTTTTACTCGTCGCTAGGGTTAAAAGTGCAAAAGCAACCAAAATATGATGCAATTACGATCAAATCGTTGAGCTTCTAACCTCAAAAGCAAAGTCAAGGACAATTTTGCGGCACCTTAGTTCAACTTCTACCAAATCGAGGGTGTAGAATAGACATATAATTTCTTTACACCCGGTATTTGGCACCGTTTGACTCGCGCGTTTGCTGTCCACCGAAACTGTTCGTACGCAACAGCCCCTTGCATCACACGTCCCCGAACGAACGAACCGGGAAAGTTCAGTTTGTAAAAAGATAAACCGATCCCGACACGGTAGACACTAATCTAGAGCCGCTTTGCAAGCATCGTGCTACAGCAATTTGTTTTTCTAACGAATATAAAGCCAAAAAAAAAACAGACGAAAAATCGAAAACGTTGAAAAGCAAGAAATCCACACACCCACACACACTTTTGCCTTGACCGATCGTGGCGTTGCTTGTTGCAGCGAGGCGTCGAGGCGACGAGGAAGCTGCGAGCGGTGTCGGCGCCGGAAGCGAGGTGCACATCACCCCCGGGGACGAGGACGAAGAGGATCACGAGGACCCGCGCATCATCGACGAGAAGATACCGCAGGGTGGCCAGGAGAATCCGATACACGCGAGCAACGAATACGTGAACGGCCGCACGGACCTCAAGGAGCAGAAGAAGGACGAGAAAACGGACACGCCCGTTTAAACGGTGGCCACCCGTGACACCGGTCGTCCCCCTTTTCAGCCGCGGAAATAAACTGTCACCACACCACCCCCGTACACTCGGTTCGACGACCCTTTGCGCCCTTCTCCCACCTTTCGACATTTTACTCAAGCTCGATGCGTTTCTTCGAGGTCCTTGGATGATCGATGGACTGCCAATGTTTATGCGCCCACCACCTCCCCTTAATCCGAGAACCACAGTAGTGCACGCTTCAGCGTCCGCCGTTATACCCCCAATTTAAAAAAAAAACATGGGACCTCGATCGGTATCTCCATCACACACATCCCCTCTCCTTCCTTCAGTCCAAGTCACCGCAGTCCGGACCGAATACGGACGCTCAAGTGTGCACACCTCGACTTTTGCAATCTCTCGAGATAATTCTTAACTTTTTCTTTATTTTAGATCATAAAATTAGTATTGTTTAGTATTTATTTCAGCGTTTAATTACGCCGAGTATTTTTAATAATTACCGTAAACTGATTTGATAATTTCTTAAGATCGATGGAGGAGGTAGAATCTGTATTAGATTTAATAACTTTATTATTGACAAATTAACGGTAAATTGCATACAACTCGTATTTAATTACTGCTAAGAAATATTTAAGCATTTCTATTTCGTAACAATGAGTTACAGAACTACGGTTCACTTTTTTCTCGAGGAAACATCGCCACAAACAAACGTTCCACAGTCAGACTGTGGATTTTTATGAAATTTTACATTTTTATAATCCACCAATACAAATTTTACTTTCCTTATTTACTTTCCTAGATTAAAAGTATAAAACGAGAACTATTATTTTCTTCTAGAGATTATAAATATCCACAGTCTGACTAGCAAAATCCCATTCACCACAAATTACCTGCATCCCGGTACGAAATTCATTTCCACCGACCTTCGTGGTCACTTTCCAACCAGCCCGAAACCTTCGGAAGAAACACGAGCATCGAGACATATCAATCTCCGCAGTCGCTGTCGAGCCGGATAATTATCCAAACGGTGGACAGTTTGAAAAACCGAGAACGACCGTACTTGTGACAATTAACGAGGCGAGAAGCGCAAAGGGGTTCGGGACCGATCATCACCGGGGATCACGAGTCCTCGTTTGCTCACGTGATCCTCCCCCGCCTCGAATCTCAGATAGTTTAAGGCAGACGAGTCCCGGCGATGATCTTATTAATTTATTCGAAACTCGAGTCGAGCGTCCAGCATTCTCGATCGATCGCGGATATCGATTCGCGTAGCAAAGGGAAACGATATATGTATAATGTATCCGATAACAATCGGAGGACAGCTAAACGAAAGCGAGAAAGTGATTTCGTTCGATCTGATTCCCCCTCGTCCGCGAGCCCTTATTTTTCTACGATTTTTCGTCTCTTCGATGGCAGCTGTTCATAGCCGAAGATACACGACCGTATTCGCCGCGTGCGTGATCGCGCGATCATTCTCCGGCGATCGAGAGAACGATCGACACACTCGCACACAGAGGAAACGACACACATCCCGACGCCCCTCGATGCCGCGCCATTCGCGTTCACCAAGTTCGTCACGGTGTAAGTTTTGTAAATAGAAAACATTTCGAGAGCGACGCCAAACGCCGTCGCCCCCGACCCATTTTCTTCTTCTCACGCGAAGATCACTCCGGGGAAACTCGCTTGGATCAAGATATTATACCACACCACTAACACACAACTGTACGTCGTATCTATCTTCCCGCCTCTTCGAGGATCCGCGGCGATCATTATTCCCCAAGATCGATTCCGCGAGGAGATCCTCTCGCGTAACGGAGACTAGTAGCGGCGGTCCCGCGGACCTCGAAGGAGCCGGATGATCCAGAGATCGCTAAGGTATATCGTTTAAGTAACACGTGTTTACGAACTGTCCTTAAAATGTACCGTTCTACGCTAGGAGAGAAGGAGTAGTCGATTCTTAAGCTACACTTTCGCACGAGCTCCGAGAGATCCTAGTCCTGCGGCGATCATCGATCTCATGCTCGAAACAATTCGTCGTGGCTACCCGAATCAGTAAACTGTGGGTGTCGTGCATTCGTATACGACTTCCTGAAATTCGATGTAGCTAGAAATTTGAATGAAACAACGTTTTACCTTGTTTGATGTCCGTTCCAACCAAGTATGAAATTACCTTACGATGATTTTCACTCGCACGAATACTTGCAGTTTGCTTGCGGGTTTGTGTTCTATCGTGCAAGATTGTTCAGCTGGGATCCGCTTCGACAAAGGACGCGTCGATCTTGGACACGGGGCTCACAGCGATTACTAATGAGATTTAATTAAACGAACGCAGACGGGAGAGGACGAGCCGGTTCTCGCCGTAGAAGGGAAAAACTCGTGTTAGCGCGAACAAATCAAAATTTGTAGTCGAGGTTTTTTCTAAAACGAAATGGAGGACACGTCGTTGTCTCGGGGAGGGGGGATGAAACAAAATATCGTAGATCGCGGTTGCACGTTCAGCTGCGTTCATTTTCTTGAAAGTTTAACTCGTCCCTTTGTGATCGGAGCTCGAATTATAAGTAAGATCAATTTTCAAAAAGTTAATAGAATGCAAAACACTTTTATTCACGGCGTATTCTTTTCCAGTATGCAATTTGCCAGCGTTTCGAACAACACTGCATAAGAATTGGTGGTTGTTTAGGGAATTAGAGGTTCGGTCGGAAAGGGATGAGCCAGGATGACAGCGTTTGATGCCTCGATTCGCGAGGGACAGTCACGGTGGGGAAAAGCGCTCTACGTGCAGCCGCAAGAAAAACTATCAATATCGCGCCGTCACCACGTTCGAAGACAAACGAACACATTCCACGATGTAGCTTTTCGTTCGTAGTCGGGTCTTTTTCATTTTCCATCGGAGCACACGTGCTGACTGACGCGTGATGGTATCGCCTTTTGTAATTTAGAACGTTGCCCGGACAGTATTATTTCGAGAGCAGCGCCTCTCTTTCTATATTCCCGATTTTAAGGTCGCTGTTACCGCGACCGTCATGATACTCTGCTGCCCACGGTGTTATCGATATCTAACGAAACATTCAACGATTCAGCGAACCGATTCTTCTTTCACGTGATTCGTCACGGTCGAACGATCCGCGAACATTTCTACAAAGACATTTCCAGACCTCGTTAGCCCTTCGAGTTCTGTTAGTTTAGGATCACTCGCCGCTATGGAGTTTCTAACAGATTTTTAAACGATTTTTACGCGATTTTATTGAGGATCGTCAAGCTGTTCGATTTTAAACGAGGTTTTAGGTCGCTGTATGTGGACGGGGAAAAATAATTTCGAGTATATCGCATAATCTTCAACGCAGTCATTTTATACGAGACCGTAAAGTATTAATAGAATAGCCCATTCAGGCGAGGCTTCTTTCTCTTGGAAGTTGAACTGAAAATTGCGCGTTCATTGCATTCACAGTAGAAAGACATTCCTCTTGATACCTCGTAACTTTGTAACTCGATTTTCCAAAAACGTTACGCCTTCTGTGCGAAGACTGCAGTCGTTGGATCGTGTTTCTTGCATCATTTGTTACAAAACATTTTGCACGTCTAAAAGACGGGGAATGTCCAGAAGAAACGAAGGGTTAACGTAAGAGTTAGAGCGACATTTTCAAAACCTAGCGCGATCAGAGACTTTCCATTCAGCATTTAATTGTAAGCCACGATTGCAATGATTCACTTTTAATCAGCGTTGCATCCATCCGTCGCGCACCGTTTTTTATATCTTCAAAAGAAGACGAAGACTGTGAACATTCCACGAATACCAAGACATTTTACCGAGGACAATTTTATAGATCGAACTTTACAAATTTATCGAGTGTTGCGACCAATACCACGCGTACTATATGCATGTAACGTTTTATACTGTGACAGTTTGCTCGGCAGTCGACGTGTTAACGTTTTGCTCACCATTTACAAGTTAATTCTCTCTAACCATTTCTTCAATTTATTATCTAATCTAACATTTGTGTACTTCTACACGACGTATCCTAACTCTAACAATATTAAACAGACTTATACTGTCTGATGCAAGTTGCATATTTATTAAAACCTCGATTTTTATTGTAGTCTATTCACGAATAAATAAACGTATTTAATAATTTCGTATGAAAACATCTCCGTGTCTCAGGTTCATTGCGAAATCCAAAATTTTTGTACTTCTATTCGACGTGTTCTAATAATTCTACACGTGCTGTCTTAGATTTTCTCGCGGAGACTTCGCCTTTATTGAAATTTCGATTTTTAGTGCAGTTTGCTCATGAAGGAATAAATGCATCTTCACACTTTCATACGAAAGCACGTCCACAAAAATAGTTCCATTGAATTTAATAACAACTTATAATATTTGATTAACTCTTGGGTTTGTTATCCCATTTAAAATTATTCATATAAGACCATCTCTGTATTTTTAACAAATGTTGAGCAACCGGATGTAGCATTTTTCTGGTGGTTTCCGGTGGGTAAAATGTTAACGTCGACAGGTTCGTCTGACATTCTCCCTTTCGTTCGCGACGGAAACAGTGTTCACGAGTGTTCTCATTTCATTGGCCCTTTCAAAGAGATTACCAAGGGACGCGTTGCGTTTCCAGAAAGGTCGTCCTTCGTCCGGAAAGCCTGTTCTCAAATGCGTCGCTGTTTTCCGATCAATGTTTCCTTCTCCTCCGTTCGATACGCGAGAGACAGGACCAACGGGCCGGATAATTATATCGTTCCGCGACTCGTAGGTTCGCAGGAACAATGAATATTCATTTACCGATCGCACGAGAACACCCGAGACTGGAATTCGAACAGTTAAACGGACGATAAGGATCTTTCGTAATTTGTTTCCGATGCAAAGGATGCAGTCGAACGGCTTTTTATACAAATTTGAATGAGATTCAGGTGGGTGTATCTTTCTGTGCAAGAACCGTGAGATTCGACAATCTTCTCCATTATATTCTCCGATTGAAAATCTCTCTGACAATTTCATTATCAACTACGACGTTCACCTCTACTTTTATTAAAGTGGAGTCTCTCATGACCCCAGTTTCTGTACACTAACTTTCGCTGCTGTAAGATCTTTGAAAATATCAAGTTTCTTTTTCTTCAAAACATTTGGATCGCTGAATATATTTAAGAAAATTTATACAGAATTTGTTTAAACGACGTTCACCTCTATTTTTATTACAGTGGAGTCTCTCATGACCCCAGTTTCTGTACACTAACTTTCGCTGCTGTAAGGTCATTGAAAATATCAAGTTTCTTTCTCTTCAGAACATTTGGATCGCTGAATATATTTAAGAAAATTTATACAGAATTTGTTTAAACGACGTTCACCTCTACTTTTATTAAAGTGGAGTCTCTCATGACCCCAGTTTCTGTACACTAACTTTCGCTGCTGTAAGATCTTTGAAAATATCAAGTTTCTTTTTCTTCAAAACATTTGGATCGCTGAATATATTTAAGAAAATTTATACAGAATTTGTTTAAACGACGTTCACCTCTACTTTTATTAAAGTGGAGTCTCTCATGACCCCAGTTTCTGTACACTAACTTCCGCTGCTGTAAGATCTTTGAAAATATCAAGTTTCTTTTTCTTCAGAACATTTGGATCGCTGAATATATTTAAGAAAATTTATACAGAATTTGTTTAAACGACGTTCACCTCTACTTTTATTAAAGTGGAGTCTCTCATGACCCCAGTTTCTGTACACTAACTTCCGCTGCTGTAAGATCTTTGAAAATATCAAGTTTCTTTTTCTTCAAAACATTTGGATCGCTGAATATATTTATGAAAATTGATACAGAATTTGTTTAAACACTGCGCCGCGTGAACACACGCATTTCGGTTCTTCCACGGAAAGATCGCTTTCCTCGCACCGTGGATCAACTTTTCCAGAGCCGATCGATCAGAAACATCGCAATCAACAAAACCAGACGCTTGGTTTCCCAAACGTGGGGATAGACGAATAACAAAAAAGGAGAAAAATAAACGAGTAGGTGTAGCGACGCGACCGGAATACTTTCGAGATGTGACTTTCGTAATTTCATTATCATTCCCGTCGACAATAAGTGTTGTTTGTACTTTTGTACGGGTGATCTTTGCTTAGCTCAGTCCTCGCGGAACGAAACTATGAACAGAGGGAAACACACATGAACACTATACACGGTACACGAACCAGTCACGTACACAGTTGAAACGGAGAAAAAAAGTTCACGAACGTAGGTCTCCGCGGCGTCGTGCGGAAGAATAATTGAATCTTGTAAGAATTGTTTGTTTGGGGGGATAAGAGAAACGAGAGGGACGACGAGAGTTGAGAGAAAGAGATCTGGAGAATCGATCCCTGCATCTCTGTCATTCGTTGACGAAACATTTCCGAATTCTGCACATACACTCCTTCACTTTTTCCATATGCGATCGTGTTTTCACTTACAAAGAGGGATCATCCCATCCGACGAGTTCCAACGATTTCTCTGTGGAGATCGCCTGCTCGGCGAGACTCATTTCTGCCGGTTCACTTCTGGATCGTTAGGTCAAGATCGTCAGGAATAATCATTTGGTGAACGGCCACCTTTATTTGTATTAAGCAGCGCTCGGATTTACTTACTCGCGACGGCCGAGTTTCGAAGACTACGCCCCACAGTGGAACTTTTCGTCCAAATCGGAGACAAGATCAAAGAACTTTCGATAGAAAGGCGGTGGAGCGATGAAATTTTTTTTAAATTAAAGCTGAAACTTGGCAGAATATGGGAAAATAGGAAGATTATGGTACGAACGTTTTATAACCTTGAGAAAATTTGTTAAACAATTCGTTCACAAAAATCGATTTCTTGTAAAATCCTGAAGCCGTAGACAAATTTTGAGACCAGATTTGAATTCAGCATGAAAAAATCTACAGGAAATGATGTATGGCATGTTACAAACAAATTTTTTCTACCCGTGGTATTGCAAAAACCACAATTTTCGTGACATTGTGCAAGTTTGACGATTTTTTTCAAGGTTAAAAAATGTTCGTACCATAATCTCCCTATTTTCCCATATTCTGTGAAGTCTCAGCTGTAATTAAAAAAAATTTCAGCTCTCTATCTCATTTCTATCGGAAGTTCTTTGATTTTGTCTCCGAAATGGACGAAAAGTTCCACTGTGCGCCCCCTCGACCCGGCCACGCGTCTCGCTCCCCGTGGCGGCCCTAGTTCTCCTAGGCGCCACGAATAGCGAGACGCGCGGCCGGATCGAGTGGGCGTAGCCTTCGAAACTCGGCCGTGGCGAGTAAGTAAATCCGAGCGCTGTATTAGAGGAACGAAGAGAAAGTATCGAGCGAGTAACAAAGTTCAACGAGATTCTTCGAAGAGAGCTCGTCGGGTGAAGACGATCGGAATTACTGCGTGTTGTATATATTAAATATATATATATAAAAATAAATATATATATAAATATATTATAAATATAGTACGAGATTGAATAATAGTAATGGATATATAAATATATATAAATATAAATATATATTATATTCTGTGTCGGGGGGCACTTGGCTTGCAACTCGTAAATATTAAACTGAATACTTATTTATCCATTTGCACTCCAATTGCCGTGCGACCTGTCGTTATCCGTGAAATTTTTTGAGAGGAAGACTAATTATTGGGCAGAGTAATAGGGTTACACTCGAGTGTGATTTAAGATGTTCTGCGTGGAAGGATAGGTAAACGCGAACCGTGATTTCGCGACACGGTAGAGGGAGAGAGATGAAAGAAGAAAAGAGAAAGATACAGAATTAACTATAGATGGATATTAAGGAGATATTAAGGATCGATTACGTGGATGTATGTTGCCAATTAAGTACTTTGTATCGTGTTCGCGGTGCCGCCGGGACGTTGTACGTGCCGGTTGAACAGGCTGCGCCGAGTCCAAATCACTATTACCCGCGACCTATGCGCTCATGCGACGCCGGAGATCGAGGGGAAATGCCGCGTCTTTACTGCCTCGTATGGTCCCGCATTTTTATCGGATCTGGTGACGTGCGAAGCGGCCATTTCGATCAGTATCCTAAGACCATTCTCGTTTCTCGAACGAGAAGTGTCCTCGTCTCTGAACGTTCGGAAACGAAAATGGCTACGTCGCGATCAAGATCTATGAGATTATTCATTTTTTTTCATTTCCTCAGTTTTTTTGAACTTGATTGTGTTCTAAATGGTTTCAGAACGTCTTTCAAGCAAAAAATTTCACACAGTTCCATTTTAAAAATGTTCTTTCAACTGACAATACCAGAAAGAAATTACTACGTCACATTATCACGAATAAATATATCCACGAATAAAATTGCTGTTTCTGTTAAAATCTTAAATTTTTGAACAGCAATTTTACACTTTGACAACTTTCATTTGGTCAATAAATAAAATGCTGTAGATGAATAATTTAATACAGTACGTCTTGGATCTGCAGAAAAGAGTCCATTTGTCACAATCATACGTTTTTAAGGCTAACTAATACAGATTGCATAATCGATGAACCGCCTCGTACATCACAGTCCAGCATTTGATCTAACTCCTAAGAACGCCTGCCATTTTTACGGTTAGTTTACTAGAGAACGAGTACGGCACTGCCGAAATAACATTTCCCGGGCTCGTTTTTCCCCCTCGATATAGCGAGCACGTTTTCCGGCAAGCACCCGGCAAATAATCTAATAAGCTCGTCGGTCGATATCACACGTGCTAACGATCAACGCGTCAGCACGTGCGACAGCGCCGAGTAAAAACCCAAGAAACCTCGTTAATCGACCGTACTCATAATAAAAAAACCGAGGGGGTAGTTCCACGACGAGTCACGGGAAGGCCGGAGCTTTTTATACCGATACTCGCGAACCTCTCGCGATTTTTTAAGGTTTTACCGGACCCGCAGAACGCGCGAACGACTCCATTGTTTTACGACTGTTGCGGCTAAGATGGACACGAGAACAGTAACGGCGCATTTTTAGTGCCTTCTCGCGAAATCGTCGAGAATAGATTCGGCAGGATCGACTGCTGTAAAAATAATTTCTTCGAGAGCCTCACAGTAAACGCAGTTACTTCGAATTCTCCGCTTCGCGACAGCGATCCTAACAAGACAAACACGAATTTTATTTTCCCCGTGGAACGGACTTCGTCGAGTGTCTGATTATTTAACCTTCATTTTTAAAAGACAGTATTTTTTTATACTAATTTTAAATTTTGATAAAAGAAGCGGCTCCGAACAAGACATTGTGAAATTTTCAAAGTCGTCAGAATTTGAAATACAATAATGGTTTATTTGTGTGTCGTCGAATATTTGCGACGAGTTTGGTCGTCTTGACCATTATAAAGATATTTATCAAAGACGAATCGACTCGGTGGAAATAAGATCGTCGGCCATTTTAAGCGCAACAGTCCGATGGATCGAGAAACGCAACGAAATAGCACAAGCAGGTTCGAGAAGCGTCTAGGACCTGTATCGAGCATCACTGCCAAAGTATGCGCTGAAATAATTTCGCAATCATCGAGGTTGCAGCGGTTTTATCGTCGATCTCCGGCGCGAGAACCAAAATGGAAGATCGGTTGCTACGAACGGCTCTTGTTCGATCCGAAAACAGTTTGACGAACGGAGAAATTGATATTACTAATCCTTTCTGGACGTGATTCGTGCAGCCTGTATAGCGGCCACTGCAACGAAGCGCATCGATACGATAATCGATTTACGGGGAGTTCTAAGGATATTACGCGTTAATGTACAAAAAAAAAAGAGAAATTCCTTGCGGTACATTTTTTAATGATATTAAGCGACTTATTTCCTAACTGAGTTCTATGATTGATTAATGGTAACGATAATTAATTTATACGCGATGATCATGCTGGCGGGCGCAACGCTCGCGCGCGAACACATCGAAACCGTGCGCGAACAGAAAGAGAGAGCACGCGATTTCCAACGAGCGTGGAACACGGAAGAGGGAACGCGTTAAACTTCTTCTTTTACGAACCCTGTGCGTCGCACTCGAACGATATCGTCGACGAGCGGCGTTGATTCCCATCATTTTTTCCTTAGGTTTGTAAATGAAGTTAGTGGAAGCGGCTCCGGGTTGAAAATTTTGTAAAACTTTTAATATTCTTAAGGCGGTTAATATTGTAATAATTGTAAGAAGCATGATCGTTGGCCATACAATGGAGTATAAATATTTATATATATATTATTATCAGGCTAATAATATATATATTTATGTTAATGTAAGTCTAGGTATTAAATTACGACTATAAACGATAACGGATTCGCGAATACCTGAATATGGTGTTCTCTGAAACATTTTTAGAAGTCAATCAAGATTATCGTTAGGCGAGCCTTTATGCGACAATGATCGGAGCGGAGGGGAAAAGAGAGAAAAAAAACGTGCGTTACTTGCGTTTATTGAGAACGTCAGTTTCTTGATGATTACGTTTCTCGGTATACCGACGTGTTTTCGTCTATGGTTTTTCCTTTGTGTAACGAGGGCCCAATTGCGAACAGCATCACCGAGGATGTGGCAAAGCACTTTAAGAATACTTCAGAGATCGCTACTTCGAAAATCGAGAGAAACGATTTAAAAAAAAATGTTTAAGGTTTTAAGAATTTGTCAAAAAATGAAAAAAAAATGCGGAAAAGAAGCGAAATTGAACTGCGAGCAGAGAAATAAAAAGTGGAGAAGTTTGAATGTTATACGGTCGATAAATGGAATACGAGAAACATATGTAACACACTGGATACATACACACACGCATGTACACACGAACACTGCGAGCACATGAAGAAAAGATGATGAATAAGATGATACGAATACGAGAAGAACATGAACATTTTGTATCTGTACTTGTAGATACAACGCAATAGGCAAGAGTAAATCTAATTAAGAATTCAAATGAAGTTAATATATAGAGAGCTGTATGTAATTAACTGTAAGTTCATTCATCGCTATGATATTATACTTAGGTATTATATGATTTTTGAAATAAAACATTTGTTTTAAATACAGACGAACGTACACGAGAATGTGCCATCCCTGTCACACACACCGCCATCGTTCTTCAACTATTACCACTGTCTAACCAGCTTTGACAATATTCAGTTTTTCTGCAATTAAAGTGTTCAGTAGGATGTAAATTCTGACTTCAGTGTACAAAATTCTATAATCATACAGTGGGTTCAGCAGGCTAAGAATTTTTATTGATATTGTGTGGAAAACAATGGTTTTAGGTTGGAAGATAATCCCCTAAGAATTTTAAGTCGCTAACCCTTCATGTGAGGATGATATGAGGGTAAATATCCTTAACTGTATCATTTTTTTTCTTGGTTGTTAATTGAGATATTTAGATGAAAAAAAGCGAAAATACTCGAACTTACCTCCTTCATATCATATATTTTTTCCACAATTGTGATCAAATTATTAAGGGTAGAAAAAATTATTTAATATTTTAGGGGTAGGGATTGCAAGCAACCCTTCGAGTGACCACTTCCAAAACATTCAAGAACAATGTTCTGTTACCTACAGTCCCTGCTCACTTTATTAGACTCACCTCTATAATTATGATATTCTGAGTTTTACCATGAATAATGGGTATGCCTTATGCAAATATCACTTAATGATGACCAATGAATTTTCCATATATTTATTTTACAAAAACAATGGATACGAACACAAATAGATCAATATAATTCTTGAAACACTAATATAATAATAATAATATTTTTTTAATCCGCCCTTAGCTACTCTTAAAGCCGCAACTCTTCTGGGCACGCTATCTATGCAAGTTTGTGCAATTTCTTTTAATATAACGTTATGGTGCCAGTGATAGATTATTCTCTCTATCAACTTGGTCTTTGTTGTTATATTTTCTTTGGCCAGTTCTCTTTTCAAGCACTCCCAGACATTTTCAATCGGATTCATGTCTGGTGAATTGTCGAGCCACGGTAAAAGGGGGATTATTTGCTCTTGCAAGAAAATTTTACATTTGAATAGGCAACCCATAAGGCAACCTTGTAGTACGAAATCATTACCCCATAGGTTGAAAACAGCGTTGAATTCCTTATAGGATTTCAAAAAGCATCAATTCTTCAGGTGAGTCTAATAAAGTGAGCAGGGACTGTATCTAATATTAAACAGCCTGATCTTCCTTTAAAGTTTATAGAAGCAGCTTAATAAAAAAAACCGTTACAAAGAGTTTTATACAAAAGTTTCAAGATGATTTGATTGGTGGAACATAATTGTTCCACGCAATATCAATAAAAATTGTGGCCGGGTCCGCTGCACCATTCTTAGCCTGCTGGACCCCAATTGTCTTACTGCTTTCTTGATTATATTTCATGCCTTTGTATCGATAATAGACGGGAAAGTATAAATATGAATACTTTCTTCTTAAATAATAAAGAGTCGACTTTCTATAAAAACTGGGGAATAACTAAAAGTTAAAATAATTTCCAGAGCTCGTCTACTATAAATACATCCGATTAAAACTTTTAAACGAATCGTCTGAGCATGACTAAAGAAACCTGTGTTTTTCAATAATTTTCAGATAATACAACGACCAGGACCCTCGGCGAGTCGTGAGTATCCATTTTCCTTCGAGTATTCGTAGTGGATTTTCTGGTAGCACAGTGCACTATTGGTGTTCCAATATTCTCTTCAGAATTCCGTAACTAATACACTTTTCTCCTTGCCTGTGCTTTACCGTAGAACACTTTGACTAGCTTGTCAAATTTTATTTTTCTGCAAGCAGGGGAAAACTACAACGAAAAATTAACGGAGCCTAATCAAGCATCGAAAACAGAGATTTTCTCAGTGAATTTGATTATATCGAATATTACACGTGTTTACAGAACCGAAGAACACAATGACGTTGCAAAGATACGAAAAACACATTTCCTGGACTGTAGAATTATAAAAATGATCCACGTTTCGTTCGATATAAATCTTTTCGCTGTGATATACGGCTTAAAACCTTTTTGTTTCTAAATTCATCGTTCCTATAATTTATCGAATGGAAAACAATACAGTGCAAGGAATATTTTATGTTTCTAATAGTGGTTTTTATATTTAATATTTTGTGTGTGTGTAATAATAGTTTTTCTTATCGGTTTAAGAGACCCAACTTTATTTCCTAATCTAGAAAGTATTACGAACCATGTAAAATCAATTATAAAAATCTCTTCGACGTCGTGGACATAGGTTCGAAGAAAGGTAGAGAATTCACACATATTTTTGTATGTGTAAAACATATTGCAAAATGGGGAAGATAGATTAACACGTACAACTGCATTTAAATGTATAATTCAATTACACTCGAATTAAGGTTCTCCTTGATATTTTGATCTGAAGAAAGACGGTTCGAATGGAACTCGTTTCCGGCTTATGCTGAAGGTTTTTCCATTGATATTTACGATATTGCAAGCAGATGACAAATTTTCAGACATGCTGCGGATCCAGCAGTGAGTGTTAGTCTCCTTCGTTATGAGAAAACAAACACTCCAGACAATATCGATATGCAAAGGCAAGCCTTTTTCAACTTCTTTAAAAACAAAAAAACGCCATCAAGCTTTCATCGTGAACGTCGAATCATCATCCCGTGGGAAATATCAAAAAACTTTGTATTAACGTTGCACCAGCAGTTGCACAAGCTTCGATTCACATTGTGCTGTGTTAATGTTGTTCTCACGAGACGTTGCTTTATTGTTATACTAATCACATCACGAAATTTTATTATTCTCTTTTTAAGAAAATCAATTTTTCCTTCCTCTGTAATCCGAATTACTTCTAAGTCTATTTTGCCGCAGACGAGTCTCTAGTACTCCGAGGGGGTAAACTTTACTTTACCGGACTCAAAATTTGTGCCTTTCTCCTATAAATTATGATGTATTTGGTATGTAATCCAGTAGATTTGCACCCGGGGCGGCTGCAGATCGAAGTTTCGATCCTGTAGGATTAATGGTTCAGGAGTTATGCTTGCATAAAGTTGAGCATTTTTCAGTGTTTTTGACAGGTAAGGTCGCCGCCATATTGATTTGTAGTGTTGCGCGCCGCTTACCGAGCAGAGCCGCTAGGGGGTAGTTGATTGCTGATTAGGGCGGGGCGGCAAGATAACATGCTCGCGGTCGACACTACAAACCAATATGGCGGCGCCCTTACCCGTCAAAAACCCTGCAGATTACTCAACTGTAAGCAAGGATAAGTCCTGAACCATTGATCCTACAGGATCGAAACTTCGACCAGCAGCCGCCCGGGTACAAATCTACTGGATTACATACCAAATACAGCATAATTTATAGGAGAAAGGCGCAAATTTTGACCCCGGTAAAGTAAAGTTTACCCTAAAAACGTTGTAAAATGTAAGTTGTAAAATTGTTCTCACGAGACGTTGCTTTAAGGTCGTCGCTCACTAGAACGCACCGGCGCCCACCCGGCACCGCGCGGCCTCAGCTGTTTTGGATTTCTTCTATGTATTTTAAATGGATGTGCGCACATCAATTAAAATACATAGAACAAATCCAAAACAGCTGAGGCCGCGCGGTGCCGGGTGGGCGCCGGTGCGTTCTAGTGAGCGACGACCTTTATTGTTATACTAATTGACTGACGCCCCACATCACGGAATTTTATTATTCTCTTTTTAAGAAAATCAATTTTTCCTTCCTCTGTAATCCGAATTACCTACGAGTCTCTAGTACTCCGAGGGGGTAAACTTTACTTTACCGGACTCAAAATTTGTGCTTTTCTCCTATAAATTATGATGTATTTGGTATGTAATCCAGTAGATTTGTACCCGGGGCGGCTGCAGATCGAAGTTTCGATCCTGTAGGATCAACGGTTCAGGAGTTATGCTTGCTTAAAGTTGTGTATTTTTCAGTGTTTTTGACAGGTAAGGTCGCCGCCATATTGATTTGTAGTGTTGCGCGCCGCTTACCGAGCAGAGCCGCTAGGGGGTAGTTGATTGCTGATTAGGTCGGGGCGGCAAGATAACATGCTCGCGGTCGTCACTACAAACCAATATGGCGGCGCCCTTACCCGTCAAAAACACTGCAGATTGTTCAACTTTAAGCAAGCATAACTCCTGAATCATTGATCCTACAGAATCGAAACTTCGACCAGCAGCCGCCCGGGTACAAATCTACTGGATTACATACCAAATACAGCATAATTTATAGGAGAAAGGCAGAAATTTTGAGTCCGGTAAAGTAAAGTTTACCCTAAAAACGTTGTAAAATGTAAGTTGTAAAATTGTTCTCACGAGACGTTGCTTTATTGTTATACTAATTGACTGACGCCCCACATCACGGAATTTTATTATTCTCTTTTTAAGAAAATCAATTTTTCCTTCCTCTGTAATCCGAATTACCTGTAAGTCTATTTTGCCACAGACGAGTCTCTAGTACTCCGAGGGGGTAAACTTTACTTTACCGGACTCAAAATTTGTGCCTTTCTCCTATAAATTATGATGTATTTGGTATGTAATCCAGTAGATTTGTACCCGGGCGGCTGCAGATCGAAGTTTCGATCCTGTAGGATCAATGGTTCAGGAGTTATGCTTGCATAAAGTTGAGCATTTTTCAGTGTTTTTGACAGGTAAGGTCGCCACCATATTGATTTGTAGTGTTGCGCGCCGCTTACCGAGCAGAGCCGCTAGATGGTAGTTGATTGGTGATTAGGTCGGGGCGGCAAGGTAAGCTGCTCGCGGTCGTCACTACAAACCAATATGGCGGCGCCCTTACCCGTCAAAAACCCTGCAGATTACTCAACTTTAAGCAAGCATAACTCCTGAATCATTGATCCTACAGAATCGAAACTTCGACCAGCAGCCGCCCGGGTACAAATCTACTGGATTACATACCAAATACAGCATAATTTATAGGAGAAAGGCAGAAATTTTGAGTCCGGTAAAGTAAAAAGCAGCCTTCCGAGGACTTAATTTAGTTCTTACGCGATCTTCATTCAAACTATGCTCAACGAGCAGCAGCAAACTTCAAGTTATGCTAATTACTAAATCTCGATCCGAGTGTAAAAACCGGGTGTCATTTCAACATTGTCGAATCACGCGAGAATTTAATGCAGTGACTGGTACGTATGTCGGTCACTGTCCACGATAATAATTTGCGATTCTTTTTGTCAACACATCCTGCGCTCATTAATTGCCTTGTTTATTAAATTGGTGCCTATGAAACCTAGTTCTTGTTGAAATTTTTGCCGCCGTTTCACGATGACTTCAACAGGGATACATGCATACGTACAAATTGATGCACTACGCAATAGAAAAAGCAGCGCATCACGCGATAACAGATGAAAACCTCTAATTAACTATGTCACAACTAATTTGGAATGTAAAACGAATGTTAATTATAATATATTGCGATGAATTTATTGGGATAATGAAGCAAATAGTTCAAACATAATTTGTACGGGTAATTGGAAATGTTTACAGCGTATAATGATGTATAATATAATGATACGATAAAAACGACAAATTTTCGTATGCACCAGCTTCACCGTTCAATCAAATTATTTTAATGTGCATCGCATTGCTAGCCACGAACAAATTTCCGTCATATTTTCTGGTAATTAGAGGCGAACGAATAGGCTTTGAATTCGCGTTAAACAATTCATTAAGATCTCGTTGGAAAATAATAAAATCTGTTTTCATAAGCTTGAACGCCAGTTCTGCGATGCATTTTCACCAAGCGTCCTTAATCAATTTTATAATCGCTGCTGCATGTTTTGCAAATGAATAATCCAACCGACTGTTTCCCACGCTTTTCTATCCCGAAATTTAATGTAGCTGCTGTCTATTGGTTACTGGTGTGCTCAATGTAGATAATAACCATTAATCACTAACTTATTTACTGACATTCAGAAAGAATCTAATTGTTAGACAATTTTCTTTTCTAAATTACAATTCAGTGCATCGTTTGCACTAATGAATTATTTGAATAAACCATTTTCCAATATAATGTGTAATTCTCGTTCATTCAGTTGTGACATTTTTCAGGCAAATTCTGTTTGTTTCGTGCATTTCGCATCGGGTTTCTTCAGTGTGTAAAGAGTTTGAAGGATGTTTGCATCTGGAATTTTTGAAACGAAATGGGTTTTGGTGAACATGAATTTTGTTTGTTAGGAGCGACACCGAAAGCGCTGGAAGGTACTCCAGAACGGAAGTTGACGGATCTCGTGGAGAACGAAAACCGAAAATCAGCTTCTCTCGGCTCTTCAAACGCAACAAGGATAAAGTGTCTGGCGCTGACACCGACACCATGAGGACTGTTGTTACAGTTGATGATGAAAAGGTATTTTATATATGAATAATATTTATTTCGCCAAAATGGAAATATATCGGATTTTAACAGAATTTATTTCACTCTTGGACGGCAGATGCTTTTGACAATTTCATGACAACCGTGATTAGATTCATATTATCTTTATTTTTGAAATCACTTGAAATACTGCATCGACACGCATTCCGTCAGAGACTTCAACGCATGGTAAAGACCTGATCACTGCATCATAACTGCTACACACTCTGTCAACGCTATTTCACGTTTTATTAAATATGAGCCGTTCATTTTGAAACTGGTCCAAGTCCATTTAAGTTTAAATTGAGGTATTTAAAAGTTTGCGTTTCAATGAAATTAAAAATATACGTATAGGATACCAATGTATCACACTCCTTAAGTGTATCAAGAGAGTTACATTTACAATTCATATTAAAATAATAGCAATTATTAAGTGAATAATCCCAGATAGCACAAAGACATCTTAAAGTACGCCTAAAAGTTGCCTGACGCAAGACGTAACGTACATCTTTAAGTCGTACGTTACGTCTGTGGCACGTCGTTTTCACGTCTTTTCCACGTACTGTGTACAACTTTAACAGGTCTTTGTTACAAAACTGTGCGACTTAAAGTCGTCTCTGACAGGTCTTTTCGGCATCTTTAAGATGTAAAGACGCAAAAAAGTTGCCTTTTTGGACATTTTTTATGCATCTTTTTTCAGACGTACAAAATCTTCAAATTTAAGAAAAAATTATAAAAAAATTAGAATCTATATATATATATATATGTATATATTACTACTTTTCATGTACTACTTGAGAGAATATTCCATTTTGTCTCTTCGAAGAAACCTTATTACAATTTAGTTTTTATGCAACATACTGGACGGGAATCGAATTCGGACCTTCCGTTTAACTTCATGATGGTTTCCTCGCTGAGCCATGCGAACCTTTACTGTTAGATTCATAACTTTTTATTCTTATAGGCTCAAATCATATATATTATTATATAAAATATTTTAACAAAAGTTTATCTCTTCTAATAATTATATAACCTAATTATTTAATTATTTACCTAAAATATTTTTTAGGTAAAAATCAAACTACTTTTTTTCAATGAAGCATAGTATCAGTATATTAACGATTAAGAGATATACATATTTTCGTAAGTACTTCAATCGTTTCTGCCGTGAAAACGGCGCACAGTGGGGAAAAGTGACTTGCCTCGCTTCAAAAAGGAGTAACTTTCGATAGAAATGTGGTAGAGCGATGAATTTTTTTTTAAATTAAAGTTAGTGGTATGCAATAAATTAAGGTCAGTGGAACTTACGCCTCACAGTGTGCGACCTTTCGTCCAAATCGGAGACAAAATCAAAGAACTTTCGATAGAAATGAGGTAGAGCGATGAAATTTTTTTAAAATTGAAGCTGAAACTTGGCAGAATATGGGGAAATAGGAAGACTCTGGTACGAACGTTTTATAATCTTGAGAAAATTCGTTAAACAATTCGTTCACAAAAATCGATTTCTTGTAAAATCCTGAAGTCGTAGACAAATTTTGAGACCAGACTTGAAATCAGCGTGAAAAAATCTAGGGGAAATGATATATAGCAAAAATTTAAAAAAAATTTTTCTGCCCGTGGTAACGCAGAAACCACATTTTCTGGAAATTGTGAAAGTTTAACGAATTTTCTCAAGGTTAAAAACCATTCGTACCGTAATCTCCCTATTTTTCCCATATTCTGCAAAGTTTCAGCTTTAATGTAAAAAAAATTTCATCGCTCTACCTCAGTTCTATCGAAAGTTATTCCTTTTTGAAGCGAGGCAAGTCACTTTTTCCCACTGTGCGGCGTTGCGAAAGAGGCAACTTTTACACATCTATAAAGGCACCACTGCTGGGACGACGTTTTCACGTTCGAAGGCAGGTGCCTTTTATGCGTCTCATTTCTAACCTGAAAACGGCGTCCCGAAAGCGGCAACTTTTACACGTCCATAAAGGCACCTCTGCTGGGACGACGTTTTCACGTTCGAAGGCAGGTGCCTTTTATGCATCTCATTTCTAACCTGAAAACGGCGTCCCAGAAAAGATGCCTTTATGGACGCCTAAACAGCGTCTTACTGAGACGTGAGACGTAAAGACGTAGAACGGACATGAAAACGTCAACTTAAAGTCGTCCTGTGCTATCTGGGATGTGTGTCTTCTTACCAAGATTGGACTTAAGCCAGTTTCACAATTAACAACTAGATTTCTCATAAAATTTGAAACAGCCCAAGCCCATTCGATATAATTTAAAATGCTTCAAATCGAAAAAAATAATATTCGATTTATTTTATATTCCATTACGAGACTTGAAAAACAGCATTTATGCAATTCAAGAAATCTTCTAACTATATAAATTACATAACAATTTACCCCTCATTTACATTTTGTGTATGCGGGAGGGATTTTGGCAATTGTAAGTCCATTATATTTTTATAAAGTGATGTCGATACAATATTTTCGAATTTTCTTCGAAAATTTTATATTGGTTCATTTCTTAAAAAACTCATCCAGCATATTTTTAACCAAACATCAAACCACTGACAAATGGACCTAGGCCACCTTCAAAATAAAAATTTGTATATCTAAATTAAAGAGTATCTTTAAATTAGATATTCAACATTTACGATCAATAATCAGAGATTATTTTAAAAATTTGTATCATTCTATTGACCAGCTAATTTCCTTTCTACAAAATCTTGTGATTTTAAATATATTAGTTACAATTTGCTTCAGGATGAACAGTTAACGTAGAAATGTAAATATTAAATTTGCTAGCTTGATTTTTCTCGAAAATGGACTTAGGCCACTTTCAAAATAAACGGTTCACATATCCACTACTAAAAATTGTATTCTCGGATTATTCTACCACGTCTAATCGCTTGATCATTAACACGAACAAGAATCTTTCAAAGGAACGATCTAGAACACAAGATCTCCGGATCACGTGCAAACGTTCCGTGCAATCGTATCCCCACGTGCAAAAACCAAAGAAAGTGCTCGGTAATGTTCAACAATGTATTCACATAATTTTAATTCAACCGAACGTCTCAATGGCAAAAATATGTTTATTGCTGGCGCCTAAAATCTGTCCAGAAAAATCCGCGCTTGCATAAAAACTCGCGGTCCGAAGTCTAGCTCAAGTTCCAGGCGCATAAAGATTTTTAACGGATCATGCAAATAGCTGTTTAATGGGATAAGCGGATTTCTTAATCAAATGATTTCGATTCAATAGCTGCAGACAGCGCCGGCGACCGGGCCGCAGGAGAACAAACCTAATCCGTCGACCGGCGAAACTGGAATAGTTTACGCGGAATTGGATCTGGCACAACAGCAACAGGGTGTCAACCCCCGTCGTCTAAACGAGGACAAAACGGAGTATGCTGAAATTCTGTACACGAAACCAGCAACGGAAGAACAGACGCCCAGCGAATAGATCATTCCCGCTGATGATGCGATCGAACAAACGAGGAGCTCCTGCAACGACAAACTTCAATCCTCCAGCCATCGTCGAACGCATTTTTTATATTTTTTATTCGATCCTTTTCAGTTTATCTATTCGATATTAGTAATTAGTAGCACTAAGATATTATTCCAATTTTGTTTTCTACCTTGTTCGTGACAGATCGTCCGAACATACGAATTTCTATTTATTAATCGTTTGTTATCGACCTTTCGCACTCGAAAATTAGCGTAAGAAGCCATCCGAGTGCAAAGAGTTAGGTGAAAGTATGGTGAATCCAGTTTTCTGAAACTAGAAATTGATAAAGCGATTATAATAATTGAGCGAACAACGATTCCTTTCCCACCATAGCATCGCATTTGTCTGAAAAGGATCCAACAATTTAGAGTAGTTTGAATATTTTGTTAGAATTCCTGCGGTAAGGTTACTTGCAATTCATTTAAGTTTATTAATCTAAGGGAAGAGAACCAAAAGGGGTTTCATACAAATCAAACGAATCATAATACTAAGCCGGGACCGAACTATCGACATCTGATTCAAACTCCATGAACATCTGACATAGTAATCAAAGTAGACGTCACTCGAAATCGAAATCGTGTTTTAACTCGTAGAAATCTTCTTCGAAAAACGCATTTTGGAAATTCCTAGCTGGTTTTTGGATGACAGGAAATTTTAAAGAAAGATTGTCGAAGCGTTTGCGTCTTTCGGCGGGTGAACGAATACGCGTTACCATGAGCATTAGTCGTAAAATCAAACCAACTGAAATTCAACGTAACCACTGTTCGGGAGCGTTTTCAACATGGCCTCGCGAAAGTGCCTAACCATTTCTATGGTGTGTGGGTCGATCGCGTCCGTAAAAGGAGAGTAAAAGCAAACTCTGGTGCAAGCTAAAACTAAAACTGACTATTCACGCCTAATTCGTTACATGAATTGCATTTTCATGCGGACAAAATTTATCTTCGCGAAATTGTTAACGTCCTACTCACTACGGCAAACTTTCTCGACTTTTTCAGAGAGTTTACTAATTTTGATTGACCTCCGAGATTTATCATTCCGAATGAACTGCACGAAGTTTGCAAGAGCAAGTTGAAATCGCACGCCCGCGTGTCGCGTTTGAAAACAAATCGATGTACTTAAATTTTATTGTTACTATTGTTATCGCGTATTTAAATATAATAACTAAGTGTAGCATTCGTATCGTATATACGCGCTGTTCGTTTGAGAGTTGCTTGAAACGTTTGCTTCCTATAAAGCTACTGTGAATGCATACAAAATATATCGAGGTCCTTGTCAGCGGCAGAGTTGTGCAGAATCACAATTGAATTACATTGTAAGTCATATCGTATTTATAATTCAGATCTTCATTCAATTAAATTACAATGTACTCCGTAATTGAAATTGGAGTAGAATTATAAAATAGCGTTACGTATTATCAAGGAGGGCGAAGAATAGAAACTACGCCGCATAGACAGCAAACAAGTATATGAAAGAAAAACAAGAATATATCGCACTTCTTCAAAGTTCTGGGCTATAATTTGGAGATGTATTTTAACCCTTCGCTGCAATTGTATCATATCTGATACAGTTAACAAATCTGGTATATACAGTCCCTGCTCACTTTATTAGTCTCACCTCTATAATCATGATATTTTTAGTTTTACCATGAATAATGGGTATAGTAGCCTTATGCAAATATTACTTAATGATGACCAATTAATTTTCCATATATTTATTTTACAAAAACAATGGATACAAACACAAATAGATCAATATAATTCTTAAAACACTAATATTTTGTTAATCCGCCCTTAGCTGCTCTTAAAGCCGCAACTCTTCTGGACATTCTATCTATGCAAGTTTGTGCAATTTCTTTTAATATAACGTTATGGTGCCAGTGATAGATTATTCTCTCTATCAACTTGGTCTTTGTTGTTATATTTTCTTTGGCCAGTTCTCTTTCCAGGCACTCCCAGACATTTTCAATCGGATTAATGTCCGGTGAGTTGCCGGGCCATGGTAAAGGGGGGATTTTTTACTCTTGCAAGAAAATTTTACACTTGGATAGGCAACCCATAAGGCAATCTTGTAGTATAAAATCATTACCCCATAGGTTGAAAACAGCGTTGAATTCCTTATAGGATTTCAAACAGCACCAATTCTTCAGGTGAGTCTAATAAAGTGAGCAGGGACTGTAGTAAACTAAGAATGTGTTTTCTTACTATTCTACACATTTTATCTCATTTGATAAAATGTTCTCAATTTTATAAAATATTTTTCCCTTAAATAAAACACAAAAACTGACCTCCTTTCAATTTTCTCATCCCAATTAAAAAAATCATGCAGTGAAGGGATAATTATATTGTATTTCAATTAAACATCTGATTAAAATACTTGGTAATTGAATTAATTGAAAGGTTTGAATTATGTAATTCAGTTACGACGCAGTTGAATTATTATATAATTGAAATGCAATGTAATTCAATTATGTAATTGAATTGCAATGTAATTGAATTAGCACAACTCTGGTCAGCGGCGCGGCGCACACTGGGCCCGATTGAAGAAGCACGCGACAAACAATTCGATTAAAGAAATGAATAAAAACGGTTAAACAAATGTGAAATATATTAAGTTAGAAATCAGTGAGGAGGAATTATTTTTTGAAATATTCCGTTCGAATTTCATTGCAATATCTTTAGTGGTTTGAGAGTTATTCAAACATGTCGCGTGCCTCTTCAATCGGGCCCAGTATGTGGCGCATCGATTTCGATGGTTTCCAGCTGCCACGGGCCATCTATTGCACTTGTAACTAATAAAATGCAAATGTACCGAATTTTACGAAAGTTGAACGACGAAAGATATAAGAAATATAAATGTTCTAACGCCAGTTAACACATTGTCCTCTACCTTCTCGATTCACAGTTGAATGCACAATGTTTTATCTTTGATATCGTATACGAAAGATGATCGAGAACGATCATCGAATTGAATTGACGACGCCGAATCATATCAGAACGATCCAAGCTGCTTCGAAGCGTGTAATGTGTTCTTTGTATATTGTGGATTACTATTAATTCTCCTTTAACACGATATAGAATTATATCAGTTCTGTGTGTCGCCATTAACTTTGTATCCCTAGATGATTAAGACCTAACGTGCAAATCTAACACTGCTTATACAATTTACAAGTTTCGAGGATCTTTTTACAAACGTAATTTGTACCCCAATTTACTGCTACCCTTATAGTTTGTATAATTTTATACTTAACCTTATGTCATCGCGGATAGGATATACATAATAAAGTTTATAACGTATCGCTCGCTGATTCTTGTAACATTCTGTTGTAAAGTTTTAATTTTAATATTGATATTGCCGTCCAACGCCGATGTTTCTAATTTGTACGTTCCTTGTCAAATAAATCACAATTTGATCAATGCTATGTTCCAATAATTTGTTCAAAATATTGATCTCCTTGAACGTTCTCGATACAAGAATGCTGAATCCGTAGGAAACTATCACTGGATCATGAGATCATTTACGCCACTTCATCAGTGTTTCATTAATCACCTTGACCTTCCTTGTCGAAATAAATTAACGTTGCAGCCATTATCGGTTACGTAACTTATTCAAAACACTCGAACGGAATATTGACAGATGTATTCTTCCTGAAGATATTCGGAGAATGTTCTGCGAATTATTTAAAAAACTAATATATTTTAATGAGTTTTCGCCGATTCACACGAACCAATAAATTATTTCAATTAACACGGAGTTATCATTCGATCCTATCACAGAGCTGTTTTCATGAATTATGTAAGGGACGTATGAATAAACATGACCGTGAACGATGAAATTGCACTATTACGTTCGGCACGATAGTTTTCCCCATTAATCATTGCGACAATATTTGTCGCTGTGAATGATAACGAATGCATTTCAATCTGAAATATCAATCCAGGATTTTTCAATTTGGATACACAAAACGAAATAGCAAATGGAAATCATGTATTCCGTGCATATTGAATTCACATCAAATTAATATCACTTTCTTTGAGCTAAATCGCGTGATTCTGGCGACACTGACGACGGACGTGTTAATAATGAGACCACGACTTTGAACGTGCATGAAAGACACTGATTACAGCACGTGTAACTTGAATAACTGACGATCTTCATTTTTCATAGGTTTGTTTCATACATTCATACTTAATTATGAGTGGTCGTCTAGCAGTAATTACACGTACACGTCAAACAAAGATCTCTGGTACACAAAGCTACCCATTGGCTTGCTCTTCTAACTGGAATTAAAATAACAAATTTTTCTGCAGAGGGAAAAACTGTTTATACTTATTAGTACATCGTCTATGCAAATCCAGTTCGGGAATAGGGAATCGAAAAGCAAATGAAAACGATGTAAGGTGAAGTGCCCCAAGTCTGGACAGTCCAAAAGTGGTACCTAAATCTGGACAATTGAATTTTCATAGTAAAATCAGTAATTAAGAGATTAAATAATTATATTATATATTCCGAGGCCTTAGCTACAAGTAGGTGTGAATATTATTTCATTAAGACATCAATTGAAATTTAAAAATGAATTCAAAGTTCATCTGAAAACAGTATACAAAATAGTCTATTTACATGCGAATCATGTGCATTTATAGTTCGAACTTTTGTTAGAAAAAAAGATATAATTTAAGCCCTCAGACAAAAAATAATTATCACGCATAATAATATTGATATTTAAAAATAAATTGGCGATCAAACTTAACGTAAATAATAATTATTAATCCAAATATTAGATGTCCAAGATTAGGACTGTTTTCAAATATAAGTACTCCATACTGGGACGCGATGACAGTAGCTGTCCCACTCTAAGCTTATACGCAATGTGCTTACACCTGAAGCCGGACACGTGTTTGTCAATAAAATCAACGAATTGTTTGCAAATTATTTAACTACATGTACGAATTAGTCTTCTATTAGCTTGAATAACGTATGTAGAAAATGTATTCCGGTTGTGACGTTAATAATACTCTATGTTTACATCTTAAATCTATCAGTATTACTACCTAACCTTAAAAGTTGTATTATGACAAGTTTTATTAAAACAGTAAATGAAAATAAATATATATTTGGTTAAATAATACAATACTATAATCTATGATAAGAATACTACATATTACGCAAAGCATTTTCTATTCGTCATGCGCAACAGCGCCACCAACCAACGTTGTAGGTTATGTTCGCTCGATCAACTCGTAAATTGAATTTGTCCCGATATAGGTTTTACTTCTGTCCAGATACTAGCTTAGATTGGATTTAATATGTCCAACTATAGGTTTGAATTATTCTTGTTAATACAATCAAGATATTAACTTAAGCAATGATTTTTTTATTTTAAATTACTTTACAAACTCTGAACTGTATGTTAAAACTCTTAAGAAATTGTTTTTGTTTATTTAAAGTGATAAAATTTAAAATAGAAAAACATGCTGTCCAGGTATAGGGCACTTCACCTTAATGGAAAGCGATAGGTAAGAGTGCAATTGATCTAAAAGGATTTATACGTAAATAAGTAGAAGTACAGCAAAGAACATGATAATTTATCATTTAGTGCAAAGTACAAGTTGGTACAATAATTTATTATACTATAATACTTTCAAAATGTACAGCCATTTCGAAACTTCTCACTGAAAGATTCAGATTCACTGATCAACACACATGTATGTATAAGATACGTGAAATAGTAAAATAAGTATCTAATTTTTAATAAATGTCTGACTGAATAAGTTCATAAAATCAAATACAAATTTTTCCCAAGTCAAACCACGAAAACACTGATATGAAGATCCTATTCTTATGTATTTACAATTTACCTACATCACTGATTCAAAATCTAGTAAAAACTCTGACATATGATACCATGTTATCCAATCACGAACACTGAGAAAGGAATATGCACTATTCAAAATAGAAGCACAAAACGACTGCATTGTCTGATGCAAATATAATGATTGAAAGCATCTCACTTTCACTGTACAGAAACCATTTAATCATCGTCAGTGGTAGCCTCCGCTTCCGCTTCCGTGACAGTGTCGTCTTCCGTTCCCTCTGTCGCCTCTGTGTTGTACAGCACTTCATCCGCATCTGCATCCACATCTGCAGCTACACTTGCGCCTTCGTCCGCGTCCACAGCGTCCTCTTCAGCAATCGACGCACTTGTCGGTTTCTTAGGTTTCGGTAACCGATGTTTGTAAGTAGTGTAAACACTCCTACGCATATCCATCGTCCAGGTGTTGAACTCCTCACGAGCAGTCTCAGTGAGGAAACTAGTCGCCTTGGCGCAGACGACGGGTCTTTCGAAAGTGGTCTTCTCGCTCTTGAAGTCCACCAATCTTGGATAATCGTCGCAAGCTGCCAGCAGATCGGTGATCGACATTTGCACAGATTGTTGAGGTTGGAATGACCCAACCACGCGCTTCTCACACTTCTCTGGATCGTGACCGATCAACTCCGGGTCGAATTTCGGTTCTGTCTTCTCCAGAGGATCAGCTTGGCCTAGGTTCAAGTGCCAGGTGGTACTAATCATCGCGCTGTTCATGGCCTCGTGGCTTAATACTGGCTCCACAGAAGGTAACTCAGGGTATTCCAGTTTATGACCCTTCTTGATACCAGTAGAGAGGTTCTTGTGGTACAACAGGTACGAGTCTTCATCTGGCACTATGTCGGCTCCAGGTATAAGTGTTCCTTTAAAAGGTGGAAATTTTAGAGGGTGAGAATTATGCACTTGGGAAGCTTGATCGTAAAACAGTAGCAAACAAGTTAGGAAGACTGAGATTGGAGAACGAAAAGCTGGAAGAAGGACGACTAGGTTGGTAAGATCCTCTAAACACTGAAGAAGGAACTACTGACAAAGTAATAGCGTCTTTAAGTAATAAGTTAAAGAGTAAATAGACCCATAAAGTCCCATCCCCTACGAAGAATACTGCCAGAAATTGAAAGACCAATCCCATCACTGTACCAGGATCATGGCTCTTTCCAGGCGTCGTCCTCAGCGGCTCCAGGAACACCTTCTTCTTGCTCTCGCGAGTTTTGCTGTCCACAAAGTTGAAGTCCTCTTGCTCGAACGTGAACGCAACCGGCGTGATCCTGAAGTCTATTCTCTTGTTCGTGTTCAGCATCTTCACCACGGCGTAGACTAAACAGTTCATGTTCCTGCAGCGAAGGACATAAATAGCTCCATGATCTTTCTCGAACAGTGGCGGTCCAACCCATCCAGGATCCGCAACGTAGAATCCATCTTTAGCCGCCAAACCCGCCAGGACGATCTTGTTGCAGTCGATCAGGATGTTCGGTGACTCATCGAAGGCTTTGTTCAACGCAGCAGCTAAGGTGATTTTGTTCTTAGCGCCGTAAAGAACGCCGCAGACGCTATCCCTGAAGTCGATCACCCACAAATGCGGGAATATCTTGAAGCAGGGCTGCAGATTGAAGTGGTTGTAATACTTGGCGCACTTTTGAATGGCTCCTCTGACGCTTTCGGTATAGTAAGAGTCCCCGCAGATCACCGCCGAGTCCAAGATCGCAGGACCCCATCTTGAAGGATGGCTCAGGTACTGCATTGCTAGAACGGCGACGCAAATGGCCGCTTGGTTCCTTCCTGCTCGATCGCCGAACCTGGAATCGTACGCTCCGATCGTCCCCCAAACGGAGTAAATTAGGTTCGACACTTCCACGGCATAGTTGTTCCAAAACTGCTTCACTTTCCCTTCGTCTTCCTCTTCACTCTTCTTCTTCTTCTTCTTCTTGCCGTTCGACTTGACGATGTCGGGGGCGTGTCTGAAGTTCCAATGGTAGTCCAGGTACAGCCACATCGGGTCTTCTTTGAAGGTGTTGAACGGAGGAACGTTGATCGAGTCCACGTGGATGCGGTGGATGAAGAAGCCCGTTGTCTCCGCGAGCTGATTGAAGCACATGTTCTTCACCATAGGACAGAGGCCCGGGAAGATGCATAGGCAAGCTTTTCCCCCGCTTGAAACCTTTCTTCCTCTCTCGTTGCATTGGTAAGGATCTAGGTAGTAATACGCGTTCGTGCTTCTCGAATACCAGAATCCGTAGCAGCAATTCGTGAAGTGTATCAGCCCGCTTGCGTACACCTTGAAGAACTTCTTCAGATGTTTTCTTACCTATCGATAAAAGCTTTCCTTATTGTTGGTTGGTAATCGTAGAGTTGAAATTGATCGAACGACGTCGAATACAGTCGTCGTATCGTAAAAACTAATAAATATAATATTCAAAGCACTCACCTGAAGATAAAAGTCGTTCCTCATGGTCCGTGGGTTCGTCGTAAGCAAAACCAAAGGCGACGTGCAATCCCGCAAATCGAAAATCCTGTTCATGATCGTCAGATTACGTAAAATGTGTTCTGTGTGAAACTTGGGCTCCGAGAATTCTCTATAAACTGATTCTGCGACTTCTAGGACCTTGTCCACCATCTCTGGCATCGGACTCTGAACGATATCCCTCTGCACCATCACCGCCAGGATGGCAACGAAATAGCACCTTTTAACCCTCGGTTCCATTATAGAATCTCTGTTGTTCAAGGCCACCGTGCCATGAACGAATATTGGCTTGTTCTCCGGCACACTGGGTCTGAAGATCGCTTCTAGATCATAAGGTTCCGTTGGCATCCTGTGGATCTCCGGCAATGAAGTCGCTGGCACGACTGATTCGTGGAGTCCTTTAGTATCGCTGCAGTCAGGGTCCATCTTCTGAGCGTAGGACACAGTGATCACTCTCATCACGAATATCTCCTCTTCAGGTTGATCGATGACCTTCACGATCAACCTCAAGAACTCTTTCATGTCTGTAGCAGTGATGATCCTCAGGTTCTTCGTGCCCACAACGATCCACCAAGCGAAATGGTTCTCTCCGTTCTTCATCACTCCTATGTGCACCGTACCGCAAACTAAAATAGCGCCCGTGTAGCTCGGAGTATCGAAAATCTTCTGCAGGGACATCGCCAGGTTCCAGCCTTCGGTGGCATACAGAGTCCCGTAATGCAGAGGCACGAACACCACTCGGAAAACATAATTAGCGATCTCAAATTCCGGCAGCATGCCGTCAGTCATGTCGCTGACAGTCGAATCCTGAACAGCTAGCAAAATGTCGAAAGAGTAATCCAGGACAGCCTCGAACAATCCCCTAACTGTCTTCACTGACCAAGTGATGGGATCGTGAATCAAGGACCAGGCCATGATGCAGAGATCCAGAGGAGTGGCGACGATCGTGGATGTCTTGAACTTCCTCTCGACGATCCTCTTCCTGATCAACAGCTTCGCTATTTCGAACTCGTCCATGTCTTCCGTGATCTTCTTCGTGATCTTTTTGAAAGGAGCTAGTATTGGAGTGGTGATTTCGTTCTCAAGGACTGTTACCTCCAGCATCGCAGCGTTGCAGAATTTGATGGGAGCGAACCCAGGGATCGTCATGTCGTAGCCAAAGCACGTCTTCGACTCCGCATTCACCCAATCTAACTGCTCGATCAGGGACACCGATGATTCTGCGGACAACTCCACTTCCGGCGGTTCCTCAACAGGAACTTCCATTTCAGGTTTATCCACGCAGTGCTGTACCTTCTTCCTGCGTTTCTTCCTTCTCTGCTTCGTCTCCATGTGAGCTATGCACACGGTGTACAATCGATAAGGCTTCTTCGTGTTCTCACCCACGTTAGCCTCGATCTTCTCCAGCAAACCGTTCAAATCACAGAACTCCATGAAACAGGAGTATCCACCTTCACCCACGTTTCCATTTTCATCACAAGCATAAGGATCGAAGAGATAATACACCCCATTCGTGGTCCAGAACGCGTAGGAACAATTAGCGAACACTATTATGCCTGTTTGGTTGGTCTCGAGGAAGGTGTCCATCGTGTACTCGAGATCGTCCTGATCGGTGCTCTCTGGATCGGCGTAAATAGCCTGTTTGGTGATCACGTTATAGATTGTGTTCATGATTTCGATATGATGGAACCATCTGTAAGCCTTGAAACGCAACTTCCCGGTTTTTTGATAGATCTTGTCTCCCAGGAAAACGAGCTGATCTAGAGTAGTTGGAGAGAACTTGTCTGGATCCAGTTTAATCTTTACTAGGATACATAGCAGGGCGGCGAAGAAGCAGGACTTGAAATGACACTCTTCGATCTCCGCACGGTTTTCGAGGCACATGCTACCTTGTAGTATCCGAATTCCATCGTCGGTGAGCTTGAGATTCGAGGTAATTTAAGATAGAATTCGGTCGTATTCTTTATTGCAAAATAAAATTGAGGGCTAGATATCTTACTTTCAATCGAGCAGACCGTTTCTGTTGCTTCTTCTTCGAGGCGGTCGGTTTCATGCGAATAGTGGTCTCCTGAGACTCCACGGATCCTTTCCGCGAAATTTTGATCTTAGAATCCTTATCCTCCATGTACAGCTGTTGTAACAACAAAGGGGTCATTCCATGCCGAATCGATCACTTTTTGCAGGCAGCATCGCCGATTTTGTTCTAAATGAAATATGTTGTAGTCCATGTGAAATTAGAGGGGGTTTAAGTCATCATTTTGCCGGTTTCGAAGTTTTTTAAAAATGGCAGGCCTTCAAATTTTTCAATTTTTGCCCATTTCGGCGAAAACGGGCCTCACTTACGAATTTTTATCTCAAGAACCGTTTGTCCGATTGAGCTAAATTTTTTTTTGTTTTATTCGGAAAGGATTGGGCTATTACAAAATAATTTTTTCAACCTCCAAAATCAACTTTATAATGTCGAAAAATTTAAACAAATTCTTCTTTTGCGTTTTTTTTTAATGATGGGGTTCAGTGATTTAAATTTTGAAAAAATATGGTAATATTCCTTGAAGTTTCCCCTTTAAAATGAGCCCTTGAAAAAGATGGTATCATTAAAATTGGCGTCGCAATGAACTGGTAAAGGACGCCGTATACCCCCGTTTCAGGTAGAGGTGGGTCGAGCGCACTGCTGTTGTGGTCCGTTGTCTATACCGCTGGTCTCGAGAAAATACCAGCACACTGTAATAACTCTATTTATACCTGGAGAAGAATATTAGTAACCACTCTTGGACAATAACACCTTTTTAATCATGACTTCTTTTATAGATATTAGTTTTTATAGGAATCATATATGTTCCAAAAAAAGGTGTCGTTGCTCAATGGAAATCACGAGAAGGTGGTGGTTTTCTTCCATCGGGGAGGGATAAGGAGGGTTTATGGTAAGAAGTATGAATAGGATCATTGTGTGGGGTGGACTTAAGGATTATGAAAAAAAATATAGGAGAAACTATTCTATTACACTAAAAACAGAGCCATCATTATCGCACGAGCAGGTTTTGCATAGCAGTTCTTTATTCGATAATGGTGTAAAGCTATGAAAGCTTCTAGTGCTTGTAATTGGTAATGCTGTTGCAAAACGAACTTGTAAACAATCAGCATGTCCGTTATGTTCATATAGGGTGACGTAATTAAATATTATATTTAAAAAAGATGTTTCTGCCCATTCAAATAAATTTTTTGGGGTGAGAATTTCATTATCTAATGGTCTTTGTATGCTAGTGCGCATTGCAAGTAATGAAACAGTTTTTCTTATATTTTTTTCCATAATCCTTAAGTCCACCCCACACAATGATCCTATCCATACTTCTTACCATAAACCCTCCTTATCCCTCCCCGATGGAAGAAAACCTCCACCTTCTCGTGATTTCCATTGAGCAACGACACCTTTTTTTTAGAACATATATGATTCCTATAAAAACTAATATCTATAAAAGAAGTCATGATTAAAAAGGTGTTATTGTCCAAGAGTGGTTACTAATATTCTTCTCCAGGTATAAATAGAGTTATTACAGTGTGCTGGTATTTTCTCGAGACCAGCGGTATAGACAACGGACCATAACAGCGGTGCGCTCGACCCACGTCTACCTGAAACGGGGGTACACCGCGTCCTTTACCAGCTCATTGCGACGCCAATTTTAATGATACCATCTTTTTCAAGGGCTCATTTTAAAGGGGAAACTTCAAGGAATATTACCATATTTTTCAAAATTTAAATCACTGAACCCCATCATTAAAAAAAAACGCAAAAGAAGAATTTGTTTAAATTTTTCGACATTATAAAGTTGATTTTGGAGGTTGAAAAAATTATTTTGTAATAGCCCAATCCTTTCCGAATAAAACAAAAAAAATGTAGCTCAATCGGACAAACGGTTCTTGAGATAAAAATTCGTAACTGTGGCCCGTTTTCGCCGAAATGGGCAAAAATTGAAAAATTTGAATGCCTGCCATTTCTAAAAAAATTCGAAACCGGCAAAATGATGACTTAAACTCCCCCTAATTTCACATGGACAACATATTTCATTTAGAACAAAATCGGCGATGGTGCCTGCAAAAAGTGATCGATTCGGCATGGAATGACCCAAAGATATCACAGATAGCAACAGCGAGATCATAACAACAAATATAAAATGGTCTTGGAAAGGACTCAAACCTGGTCTGTCACTTTAAAATCCGGGAAAAACAGTTCCAGCAGGAGATCTTCGGTATTACAAAGGACCTTTTCCATCAAAGCGTCTCCCACGTCACCCTTAGCTAGCAGGCACTTCCGTTTCTTCTTCTCTGGACAGGTGCCCGTTCTCTTCTCAGGAACCGGGGTCCGAATGATTGGCCCTAACGGCACCAAAGTTGGTCGGATGCGGACACCCACAGGTGCTTCAGGTAAATCCTCTCGAACCATGTCGTCCCGTGGCTTCTCATCGTCAGGTTCCTCTACCTCGTCCCCGTACGGTCCATCGTACTGGATGTACATATCGTCGATGGCCCTCATCGGTATTAGACAAATCGGCAGCAGCCTCGAGAAAAGGTATCTCTTTGGACATAGTTTAATCTTCTTCGAGGGTACCTCCGCTCCTTCCACTCCTGGCGCTGCAGTCGACATGACGGCAGATCTGGACAAGTGAATCGCACTAAAGCCGCCCTTCTTCTTCACGTCCAGCCTGGAATCGATGGAGAACCTCGACACCAAGGAGGGAATGGATCTTTTAGCTCGTTTCGCTTCGAGCAGCTTGATCAACGTTTTATTCGATGGCATGACGTATGGCGGCGGGTGCTCGTACTTCAGCTTCTCCAGCGCCTTCTGCGCGTGTACTTGTCTCATCTCCTGTTCGGTTTCCTCGGGAATCTTCAACCCAGCCGTGAGCAAAGCCAAATTCAACCTGTAAGGCGTGTCGGGTTGATCTTTCTCGGGAACCTCGACCAGAGGATTTACTATCGGCTTCTCAGATTCTTCAGCGGGACCCGCGCCAGCCCTTCGTCTTCCTCCCTCCTCCTCTTCCTCTTCCTCCTCTTCCTCGCCCATAGTCACATCAATGATTCCCCCCACGTCTTCCTCCTCTTCCACCACGGGCCTCAACTCATCCTCTAACGTCTGTATATCTTGATCAGTGATCGGCAGAAACCTCGTCTTGAACAACTCGATCTCGTCACCCGGCACAACGATTTCGTATTCGACCGCGAACTTGCCAGGTTGAATCGAATCCAGTGCCACGAAGTGGATGGTGAAGCTAGGATCGTTGAACTCTATCACGCCATGCAGAAGATCGATTAATTCGTTCAGGGTGCCGAGCACGGCGAAAGAAGCCGGATAGTCCCGAAGACGCCAGCCTTCGGCATCAGTGCCGTAAGGGTTGAACAGAAAGAACTGGTCGTGATCTTTCCAGATCCCATACATCAGCTTCTTATTCTCCAGCACCAGCTCGTGGTACTTCTTAAAGTAACATTCCAGAGCCTCCGCCAGGTTCGCCAACGGAGCAGCATCTCCGCGGATTACGTCCACCTTCGACTTGAAGAACACGTCGTTCTCGCCGAACTTCAGTCGAACGGGTAACATATTCAGGTCCAGGTGGCTAGGAATGGGAAGCAGCCTCTCCTCCTCCTCTTCCTCGCCGCCTTCTTCTTCCTCTTCCTCCTCTTCGCCCACCATCGCCTCCCGTTCATCCGTCACAGCAGGACTACCCCTGCGGATCCACTCGACGATGTCCCCATACGTTTTGTCGCTCACATCGATCAGTTGATCAATATCCATGTTCCTCCAGAGTGTAGGATTCTTCAGTTTCCTGTAAGCCATGGCCACCAGCGCTGCTATCAAACCCTGCTTGCCCCTGGATCTTATCTCGAACCCTTCGTCCAAGCAGTTCTTCGAGCCCTGAAGAACCAACCGATTAGGGTTCACTTTCAAGTACCCTTGGATCATTTTTTCAACGGGTGGCTCCTCCGGCAACTTCTCCGCGGGTTCTTCCTCTTCCTCTGCCATCTCTTCCCAGTCCCTCTTCGCAGGTTCCGCTTCCTCCTCCTCCTCTTCGCCGAGGTCTTCCACAGGTTCCCTCTCTTCTTCAGGCGGAAGAATCACGTAGCTCCTCGGCTCGTCGTCCGTCATCATGTACGCCTCCGCGTCCTTCATCAGCGGCGGGACTTGCACAGCCACGTCCTTCATCTTCAGCAGCTCCGGCCGGATCGTTGGCGTCATATCCACGAACTCGTCGTCGTCCATTCTTCCAGTTGACGGCACAATAGCAGTTGGAAACGCTTGGGGTCTGCGATTGGTACCTTTCTCTCGATAAATCACATACTCCAAAGGACCTCCCGGCTTGGTCCCCGTCTTCACATACAGAACCCGGACGCCGTGGATGAGGAAGGGGTCTTTGTCCCTGCTTCCGGTGTTCTCCATAATTGTCTCCAGTATCTGGTTGATCGAGCTGTTCATCGTGACGCAAGCCGCCTCTCCCGGCTTGTGCGAGCCGTCTATCTCGGCGGTGCCGGACCTAAACCCTTCATCGTCGCAAGCGTACGGGTCCATGTAATAGTATGTATCATCGTGTCTCCAGATCGCATAATAAATCCCCTTGATCTCGAGCAGACCGCAGTTCTGTGACTCGAAGAACTCCCTGAAGCCACTATCGAAAGCTACCTTGCCCCTCTTCTGACCATAACCCGGCACAACGTTCGTTCTGATCTTCACTTTCGCCGAGTAAACCCCTAGAATCACGTCGCCCATGGCGTCGTCCATCTTCAGCTCGAACTCAGGATCGTTCAGGTCCTTGTCAATCACACGGACCAGGTCGATGAAGTATATGTTCGACTGGTTGAAGATCAGATCGACCAATCCGCTAGTCCACCTGTTGCTGTTCACCAATCTAGAGTAGACTAACGCTGCCAAGGCGATGATCATGTGCGTCCTACCGCGGACAAGACTCGGTAGAGCTGGGTGCATTAAGTGGTAGGACCCTTGCAGCACTGCTCGATACTTGTCTTGCAGCTTGTAACTGCTGGGTCGCCTTTCTACAGCGTGTGCGTAGACTTTTTCCGTGTCGACGGCGGCTATCGGTTGGGTATAGTGATCGACGCCGCTGATGGCTATGGCGTAGAGAACAAACGGCTCATTTTTTACGTGGCTTTTCTCCAAGATGATGAACAGAACTCCGATCATGTCTTTGACCAGGAACAACTTCGCTGTCCCGCTGAGACCATCAGGAGCTGGCTCGCAATTTTCCTTTCGAGCCTGGCCGTCGAAGATGTTGTAGTACTTCGTGTCCTTCCAGATCGCTATGTTCAGAACCGAAGATGACAGGATGCCAGCGTTGTAACGCTTGAAGAAAAGGTCCAGAGCCTTGACCAGGTGTAGCTCTGTCGGCTCCGATGATCGGAACTTCCCCGCATAAGCCGCGTCCTCGATGGTCACGTTTACGGTGAGCTTGTGCTGCACGCACAGCGTACGCTGCAGATGCAGGATGGTCAGCAAACGACGATCGTCCGTGTTGATTTCCTTGTAGGACTCGCAGTAAAAAGTATCCCCGTCCTCGATTATCTGGTCGATCACCGCCTCGTTCCAGCACCGAGACTTGTACACCGTTGTGGTTGCGAAAGCAGCTATCGCCGTCGCTCCACCCTGTTATTTCAAAGGATCGGTAACAATCAAGATCGCGGGCTTCGGTTCTGATTACATCCGCAGCGTACGAGCGAAATTAGACGGTACGCGCTCGCGAGTTTTCTGACAATTGCGCCGCAGAGATGAAGGAATCGAGATCTCTGATCATTGTTCTGCTGGGAATCGAGAATTTTGTAGTCAATCTAGATTTTTGTCGTAAATACTTCAATCAAATCTACAGTCCAATAGCAGCGCGACGAAAGTACAGTGTGAGTATAAAAAGTAAGCGCGGTGGAGAAGAAACGCTGTAGAGTTTGGAAAATCTAGATTTTTGTCGTAAATACTTCAATAAAATCTACAGTTCAATAACAACGCGACGAAAGTACAGTGTGAGTATAAAAAATAACTGAATGAAAATTTTTGATTGACAGCTTTGAGTAACGCTAGACAGTTGCGCGGTGGAGAAGGAACGCTGTAGAGTTTGGCAAATCTATTTTTGTTGTAAATACTGGATTTTTCTGTCAGACTTGGAAACAGAGATGGAGAAGGTGCAGGTAGGTGGAACAAGAGTGAGGAAGGAGAAATTTTGGACACTAGGGTATGCGGATGACGTGGTAATGATTGTGAAGAAAGGAGAATATATGAAGCTGAGGCTGAAGATATACCTAGAAAGGAAAAAGCTAGAACTAAATGCACAAAAATCAAAGATGATGGTGTTTGGTATAGGTATTTAGGAGCAAGAAGAAGAGGGAGTGGAAATGGGGGAAAGAAGAAATTGAGGAAGTGCAAGAATTTAAATACTTGGGGGTAAAACTACAAAGGAATGGAGATATAACGGGGCATGTTAAGGAAAGAGCGAAAGTAGCAAATGTGGTACTAGGGCAAGTATGGGGCATAGGAGCAAGATTATGTAGGAATGAATTTAAGAAAAGAATGATTTTGTTTGACTGTCTAGTAGGAGGGATAATGATCTATGGGGCAGAAATATTTGGGTGGAAGGAAAGGGAGGAACTGGAGAGAGTGCAAACGAAATACATCAAATGGTGCCTGAAACAGGATAGTACAACGCCTGATTACATGGTACTGGGGAAAACCATGAGAGAAAAGGTACGAATTAGAGCAGGAGAGAAAGCGTTAAGATTTGAGGAAAAAGTGGACAGATCGGAGGGAAGAGTTTTGGTAAAGGAATGCCTCCTGAGGCTTCAAAGAGAAAAGGTGGGGGAGATAACAAGAAATAGCGAAGAGGAGACGGAGTACCTGAACAACCAGGGATACAGTCAAGCGGGAATGGAAAAAAAAGAAGGGAAGCAAAAGAAACTATGGAAATTGTAGAGACTCTGAAGGAGAGGGATAGGCAAACTCAGGGACAGTGGAAATACAGTAAAATAATGGCATCTAAGTTCTGTGATAGGTATAAGTACTTATATGAAGTAAGGGTACCAAGGTACCTAGAGGAGAAATGAGAAGGAGACAGCCAGAGCTTAATGGCTAAAGTAAGATGTGGAAATATGGAAGAAGGGAATAAATATTGGAGAAAAGAAGTAGAGAGAATGTGCATGATATGCAAGAGACACCTGGGGAAGCTGAAGCATCTGACAGAAGACTGTGAAGGTGCAGAGAGAATAAATATGAGTATAGAAAAGATAGTACAAGATAAAAGAGTGGGAGAAGTAGTAGACTGACTCAGGAGTATCGAGAAATAAAGGAAAGAAATAACACTGTCCAACAGCCAAAACGATTTCGATTCTCACTATGCAATTATTATACAGTTTTGTGCGCTGATTCCGAATCTGCCCTTAATTTTTCTCATAGACGCACAGTTTTTGAGAAATTTGAGTTTGAAAAAATGACCTATTTTTCAACTTTGAACAAATATTGTGATGTTATTATAAAAGATATTGAATTATTCTTTACTTCAAAAGATTCTGTAGACTTTCCCGAAAAGAGTGATATCCAATATTAATACACTATGATTGTTTAAACATGTTTAATCGATCATTAAAGACGGAGAGACACCACTTTTGCACCAATTTTTTACGATATTTTTGAATTTATCTCAAAAAATAAGGGTTCTGCAGAAAATCGAACTATACCACGCGGTAGTGCAGTTTTATCTTAAGAAACCCCCCTTTGAAGTTTGAAACGTTGACGTTTTTACCGAACCAGAAAGCAAAATATCTTCGTCCGACATGAGCTGCCGCCAGTGGCGCTCACCACTACAACGGGCGTTCGCCGCAGCGCACAGTGGAACTTTTCGTCCAAATCGGAGACAAAATCAAAGAAATTTTTTTAAAATTATAGCTGAAACTTGGCAGAATATGGGAAAAATAGGGAGATTATGGTACGAACGTTTTATAAACTTGAGAAAATTCGTTAGACTCTCACAATTTCAAGAAAGTTGCGGTTTTTTCAATAACACGGGCGGAAAAAATTTTTTTTAATATGCTGTACATCATTTCCTGTAGATTTTTTCACGCTGATTTTAAATCTGGTCTCAAAATTTGTCTACGACCTCAGGATTTTACAAGAAATCGATTTTTGTGAACGAATTGTTTAACGAATTTTCTCAAGTTTATAAAACGTTCGTACCATAATCTCCCTATTTTTCTCATATTCTGCCAAGTTTCAGCTTCAATTTTGAAAAAATTTCATCGCTCTACCTCATTTCTATCGAAAGTTCTTTGATTTTGTCTCCGATTTGAACGTAAGGTCTCACACTGTGAGGCGTATCCCGTGGAATATTGGATGTTTTGCTTTCTGGTTCGGTAAAAACGTAGACGTTTCGAACTTCAAAGGGGGGTTTCTCAAGATTAGAGTCTGCACTATCGCGTGGTATAGTTCGATTTTCTGCTGGACCCTTATTTTTTCAGATAAATTCAAAAATATCGTCAAAAATTAGTGCAAAAGTGGTGTCTCTCCGTCTTTAATGATCATTTAAACATGTTTAAACAATCATAGTGTATTAATATTGGATATCTCTGTATTCGGGAAGGTCTACAGAATCTTTTGCTGTAAAGATCAATTCAATATCTTTTATAATAACATCACAATATTTGTTCAAAGTTGAAAAATAGGTCATTTTTTCAAACTCAAATTTCTCAAAAACTGTGCGTCTAGGAGAAAAATTAAGGGCAGATTCAGAATCAGCGCAAGAAACTCTATAAGAATTGCATAGTGAGGATCGAAATCCCAAAAAAAAGCTGAAATTTGTTGGTCCGTGTAATCAAAAGGAGAGAGGGAGAGGCAACATTAGATGTAAGACATTAGGATAAATTATCAGTATGGCATGGGATATGGATAGATGGCTGGAAGAATGGATGGATGAATGGAGCGATGGTTGACATAGGAGAACTGTCCAATTTCTTGGCCGCAAGGCCGAAATACAACATATACAAAATACTAATAAGAACAATAAGAACGCATTTAAAGTACAGTGTGAATACAAAAAGTAAAAGAATGAAAATTTATTATTGACAGCTGTGAGTAACATTATTTTGACAATGACGAGTCAGTCACCTGATGGCCTCTTGACAGAGGGGAGAATTTGGGCATGTTAATGTGAGTCAATCCCGCTCGAACGCCATAGCGTACGCAGGTCGGCAGTTCCGGCCTGATCTCGGTGAGAGAATAAGTATCGTCCGGTAGATCGAGGAAGAAATTCAAGTCTTTGTACTGCTCCTCAAGATCCTCGTCGAGCTCATCGCTGCTTGGCGCATTTTCGTCAGCAGCTCGAACGGTCTCGTTCACTCGACCGATAGCATTCACAACTTCCTCGGAGACCACTTCGTCGCATTCTGCCAGTTGCATCAACTTGTGCTTGTATTCGCCTTTCTTGTCCCGCTCGGTTTCCACCACCGACTTTGCTCTCTCCATCTTGCGTATTTTATTTCATGAACTCGAAGGAACTGGATGGCGAAACATCAAATTTCTCACATTTTCAATAAATATCCAGTGGAATGTATAACCAAGGTTTCCACTGTGAACTTCATTTCAAATTTTGCAAAATTAATATTTCCTTTATCTTCGTTGGCATTGTGTGCTCCATTGGTTTCTTCGAGTTAGAAGGTAACTGGTATTTTACATTTTCGTATAGATCTCTTTCCGAGACTGTAACTTATAATTTTGAGAAATGTGCTTCTCGAGAATGACAGAAAATACAGTGTGAAGTATGCATAGAATTTCTGTACGAGGAACAAAAGATATGAAAATGGTTGTTCGCGTATCGAGATTCAAGCAGCAAGATGTTGCTTTTAACCGCAGCCGAAACATCTTAAACCTCAACATGCATTTCACCTAAAAAAACTCGCCGAACAATTCATAATGTCACCATGGCCGTCAATAGAACTGGAAAACTTTTCTGTCCATAGTCCCATCTAAAAAAAAATCAGATTGTTTAAAGAATTCTGCAAATCGCGTAAGAAAAGATGATACATCGTCCAGAATGCCGAGGGTACAAGCAATGGAAACTAGAGCGTGCGAAAAAGTCGAAGCGGAATGATAAGAAAGAGAAGAAAAAGAAATCGAAGCCGAAGAATGTACTCGACTGTTTCGACGAAGATAATGAGCCGCAGCCGACGAAGGTCAGCCACCGGAAATGCAAGAAAGTGAGGGTTAGAAGAAAAAAACCGAAGAAAAAGACACTGTACGTGCTGAAACATATTTCATTAACTGAACTCGCGCTGAAGAAAATTAAACCTTCGATGGAGGCAAGGGAATTGCTTCTCAACCCACGGCACATGCTCTGCCTGAAAACCAGTATGCCGGAACTCGACGTAGCAATGATGAACAGCGCAAGTAAATCCCATAAAGAAATTACTCTGCCTCTTTTCTTCTCCATCTTTTCATTTTTTAGAAATTTCATTCTTCAATCGTTTTATTGAAAGCTAACTGAAAGTGAAATATAGATTCTCCCTTAATTAGATGATCATTAAACCTTCATTAGGATTTTTATTACTTTGAATGTTGGACAATCTGTACACCTTAATTTATTGATGAATGAAGTATGTTAAAGTAAGGAGAAAATATTAATATAAACGTATTTCTGGTATACATATACAGGATATTTCACCTAGCTTGACCACCTTGAATATCTTTGTTGTTTTAAAGATACGTCAAATATCTGAAGGACAAAGTTGAATGGTAAAATGGGGCTCATACGATACCAAAAAAATGTTTGTTTTTATATAATTTTTTTTAGAGATATGAAGGTAACCTTCATTTTTTTAAATGGAATGAGCTGCATCCGTCGATGCAGCTGGATATTCGTTATAAAAAAGTACTAACCTATGTACAGTGGGTGTACAAAGTGTTCGTACACCTTTTAAAAACTAAATAATAACATTTTTATAATTGTACCAAACAACTTGATTTTTTATAATCAATTAGAAGCATTGGTTTACGAAATGATATACGAAAAGGATTTTCCAAAAATTACAATTTACAAGGTTGCAGGCAAAAATAAAAAAAGCATTTTTTAAAACTTTTTTATTTGGGTCCTTAATGAAAATTTAAAATGTATGTTTTGTAGATGTATGTTAGTCATACACATGTTGAAAATTTCATTGAAATCGATTAACATACACACGAGCTACAAGCTGTTAAAAATGGTGAAAATCGTAGTTTCCCACGACTTTTGATCAGTTTCTGCTAAAAATCCACAGAATCGTACATCTTTCGACGCCTGTTGTTTTTTCCTGCGTCAATCGATTTCGATGAAATATCCAACATGTGTATAAAGAACATGGATCTAGAAAACATATGTTTTAAATTTTCTTTGAGGGCTCAAATAAAAAAGTTTTGAAAAATGCCTTTTTTATTTTTGCCTGCAACCTTGTAAATTGTAATTTTTGGAAAATCTTTTTTGCATATCAGTTTGTAAACCAATGCTTCTAATTGATTATAAAAAATCAGGTTGTTTGGTACAATTATAAAAAAGTTATTAGTTTTTTAAAGGTGTACGAATACTTTGTACACCCACTGTATGTCGAAAAGTTAGTAGTTCAATTTAATTAATTAATTATTTCAATTTAAATAACTCTAAAACGCCATTACTGTAAGACGTTACACTAGTAAGTAAACGTTAACGTCTTTTAGTACGACAGTAATTGTGTTTTAGAGTTATTTAAATTGAAATATCTCCTGAACTACTAACATTCCGACATACATAGGTTAGTACTTTTTTATAACGAATATCCAGCTGCATCGATTGATGCATTAAAAAATACCTCATTCCATTTAAAAAAATGAAGGTGACCTTCATATCTCTAAAAAAAATTACATAAAAACAAAAATTGTTTTGGTATCGTATAAGCCCCATTTTACCATTCAACTTTGTCCTTCAGACATTTGACGTATCTTTAAAAACAACAAAGATATTCAAGGTGGTCAAGTTAGGTGAAATACCCTGTATACTTCCTTATTTTTATTCTTTTACTCCACCATCGATAAACTAAATATACTACCTTCGTTATTATACACGTTTACAAAATGTACATTTTTTCTCCCGACGTTCGGTAAAAATAGATTGTAAATAGTATTAATTTCCATCTCACTTCCCTGGAATAATGACAGTAACTTTTGCGCTAATACGTAGTAAGTAACACGTCATTTGTTAACACTTATAAAGAGTGTCTCATGATGCGACAACTGAAAAAATGTCCACGAAAGCGTAAGAGAAGAAAGAAGAAGACAAAGGAAACGGCGAAAGATGGCAAATCGAAACAAGACGAAGATGAAGAGGCGAAATCAAAAGAAACGATTACAACCGCAAGCAAAAAGAGCGCGAGCAGCAGGAGTAAAGTAACGACGAAAAGAAGTAAAGCGAACGGGAAGAAAGTGGAGGTCGACGAAGACTCGGACGAAGACGAATGCAAGAGTATTTGCTCTTTCCATAGCCAAATATGGCTTGCGGGTAAGTATCATTACACTTACATACAAATCGGTGATTCTGCACTTCGTTGAAACCAATCTCGTCCCCTTATTCGATGAAACAAATTTCTTCCTCTGGGGATTTTGTTGAAATCGTTTTAGTAGGTCGATTTTTTCGAATCTTGAACTTTTTACGAATTTTGTCATTAGCAATTTTTAAATTAGCTGTTTCTAGACAGGGGAAATAGAATAAGAAGCAATGCAGTTTGATATTTCATGTTTCCTATATTGCATAGCAAGCTCGAGCGTGTTTAATACGATCTCTTAAGACTCCTTCGAGTGGAAAACAGGAATTCCTGGAAATATCGTCGAACGTTTAAAATAGCGATGTTATTTTCCAATTCCTACGTGTTTGCACGGAGGAATGAAATTCTAACCGAATAAAAAATAATCTTAACGGCACCCAACCGGTTCATTCATATGTTCTATGCAACAGGCATCAAGTTAACAGCCGAGGACAAGAAAAAGATAAAGCAACATCAACGTGAAGCCGAAGATGCAAATGCTGAAGAGAAGTCAGTCGCGGCCGATTAATCCAAGAAAAACGTGGTAAAAAATCAACAGAAAACTGTAATATTAACCGACCAGAAAAAAAAGAATCGTTCGCTTTTATGCGTGTCGAGTGGACAGGAAATAGAAACGAGAATTGTAGGAAAAATCCAATAACAGATGGCAAAAAGGCGGCCGATTAGATGGGAGAAAAACTGGACAAATGTGACGGGAAAAATACCGAAGAACCCAGGAGCAGCTCTGTAATCGATCCTCGCCACACCAGGGTACAATTTAATTTTAATCGTCCATAGCGAAAAAACGCAATGCCACAAAATGCTATTCTAAGCTACTCTTTTTTTGTTATCACTAGACTGCGGATCTTTATGCAAAATACAAAACATTTGCATTGATTGCTGGACACAGAAGACGAATAAAAATTGCATTCTTCTTTTAATTATCCTATTATACTGAAACTAATACATTGATGTCCTTAAATATTTTTAACATGTCCACTGCTTTGAATTGTACCCATTTTTATCATAAATGCATAAAATCCGCAGTCTAGTTATCACAAATCTTTATTCAGAAGCGGCAAGATTCTTTGCATTTACAGCATCGTTGATTACATGGAATTTCGCGTTGTATAAGTACATTAATTTTTCAAAAAGATTTTCTAAAAATCGCGTTATTTTTTTATATTTTTAACTAGACGTGGCTACCTAATAACACACCACTTCTGACAGTGATTGTGGCTTCTGAATAGCATCCTGTATTTGCTATCCATTACCATTATGTACTTGCATGATTTATCTATCTTTGACGCGTAGACTGTAAAACTATGACGCACCGCCGACCAAGCAGATTCCACGGATGATTCAGTATTATTTTGTACGCGTAAATGGTGCGTTCTGTTTTATAGGATGGAAAAGGTGTCAGCGTTGGTTCCACGTGGAGAGAGACCAAACAGAGCCGTGCGATTAACACCCGAAAGGGTATGGCACCGGTCGAGCAACCGGATTTACAACGCGGCGGGACCCTTTCACGTCCTAAGAATGTTGACAATCGCTAATGAACAGCTACAGCTACAAGCGCTCCGGCAAATACTTAAAAGCACGGTCCGGCACTGGCGTTTTTCTTCTTTACTTGGATAATGCAGTCAGAAATTGCGACAAGGATACCGGATAACTTGTGCCTTGTGCCACAAAATAACAATGTTAAAGCATTAGCTGGCAAAACCGACAACGTGTAACTTGCCGCAAACCAGTCGGTGCAGTTCCAGAAAATAGAAATAAATAAGATGTTTCGGAGAATTTTGCGGTTTATTTCGACAGGATAATTAATCTCACTCGGTTCCATTGAAACATGATACGTAATTGACGTAATTTGAGCACTGCGCGGAAGTGTTCAGTACATATGTACTTCTCTTTTTTATTTTTAAGAAGGGTAAAGGTAAATTTTATCCGGGGCTAGTACCTAACTTTAGACCAGATAAATAGATAAATATCTTTATTTTATTTTTATCGTAAAAAACCTTTTAACTACACACATACAGTTGGTGTACAAAGTATTCGTACACCTTTTAAAAACTAATAACTTTTTTATAATTGTACCAAACGACCTCATTTTTTATAATCAGAAGCATTGGTTTACGGAGTGATATGCAAAACAGATTTTCCAAAAATTATAATTTACAAGCTTACATGCAAAAGTAAGGAAGGTATTTTTTAAAACTGTGCCTCTAATGAAAATTTAAAATATATGTTTTTGCTATGTATTTGGGCCCCTAATGAAAATTTAAAATATATGTTTTGTAGATCTATGTTAGTTACGCACATGCTGAAAATTTCATCGAAATCGGTTGACGCAGGAATAAACGACACGCATCGATGTACGATTCTGTGGATTTTCAGCAGAAATTGATCAAAAGTCGTGTAAAACTACGATTTTCACCATTTCTAACCGCTTGTAGCTCGTGTGTATGTTAATCGATTTCGATGAAATGTTCAGTATGTGTATAACACTACATAGATCTACAAAACATACATTTTAAATTTTCAGTGAGGGCCCAAATAAGAAAGTTTTAAAAAGTCCCTTTTTTATTTTTGCATCTGACCTTGTAAATTATAATTTTTGTAATACTTCTAATTGATTATAAAAAATCTGGTCGTGTGGTACAATTATAAAAAAGTTACTAGTTTTTAAAAGGTGTACGAACACTTTTTACACCCACTGTATGTAGTAGCATTCAATAAAAATGATTTTATCCAAGATACAGTGTGTAATATTTAAGTGGAAGCTGTATCAGTAGTGTAGCGATTATAGAAGACTCTTAATTCAACGCAATCAATTATTTCAGCAGAAAACGGTCCACGTAGCAAGCTATTTATAGCAGAACGAATAATTTACGATTGCTAATGGTGTCCATATTTTACGAATTACTTCACCGGTCAGATTATTTAAATTGTTCCTCGACCTATTCCTACTTCAACCTTTGCAAAATGATCACGTGAACATTCCCTGCCGGCTACCGGATGTCCAAGCGCGTGGATGGACGAACAACAGTGCGGAAGATTCCCAACGCAATCATCAGTGCAGTAATCACACTTTTTCGCCATATAATTGCACTGCCTTCTGATCCTGTCTTGGAATTAGCTGACAGCAGGTGTGTCCTTGCACCAGAATTACACGGAGAGCTCACTGAACTGACTTCTTAAAGACCTTTTGGAAAATTAGAGTGCTGATCGCGACGTAATCAGTATACCATTAGACAACCCTCATCTGAGAAAAAAAAGCGTCGTCGGAAGAACTGTATATATGTGTTCCGATGGCGATTATCATGGACATGAGGCCTGCAAGGAATTTCGAGATTGTTTGCACCATACCTCTTCTACGAAAAAGAAGCCAACTCGTTCATCAAGAATGTCCTAATGGCCTTCAATTTCCTAGGTCGTTGACGTTCGTCGATAGGGTTGTGACAAGACCGGCGAGCAAAAGGTGAGACCGAAACCTGGAGGTTTGTGTTCCTTGTTAATCCAGCAACGAGTATCCAAGCTAGAGATCCATCGATAACATATCTGTCCTACCAGTCGTAAATTTCATTCCCTTTGCATAGTATACTATCTAACATGAAACTTTCTAATCGAATGGAATTATCTGCCTTTTACAGTCGGTCATTTGTTACGTCCCTCCAATTACATCTCCGAAAATAGCTTTTATCGCAACGGGCATATTTGCTTTTGATACTTCTCTTCTTCCAGTAAGATACGCGCCGAATGTTTGTGCCCGAAAAACGAAAAATAACACCAGTAACAAATTGCTTCACCTTTCTCTCGCGATAACCACAAGTGAATTAAAAAAAGAACGTTGATGATAATTGCACGCACTGGCTTGGGAAGAAAATACAATTCGATAGATAAATCGTATCTTCCCCAATTTTTAAAATAGCTGTCTAAACTCTATCGAGTCTTTTTCGCGTAATCTCACACTCTTCGTTGACTCACAAACTGAGAATTTTCTGTTCTAATTCAGTGCAATGACCTCTGAGTGACTTAGTTAATGACCTTAGCTGTCAATGTTTATGGACGCGCAAGATCACGACGCAACAGGTCGTCGACATCGTCTTCACAGCAGGTGAAACAGTATCCTGAAAATAGAACCGCATTCCATTGTAGGTCAAGGCGACCTTGATATTTTCAAGTCCACGACAGTTATGGCGTATTACTTTACTTTAAAATCCATATCATGGAAATCTAGAATTTCTCGGTTCCACGCGTGGAGGATGATGTACAGTACCGCCATAAAATAATCACCGCTTTTTCGCAAGGATTTATAGCTGGTTTTTCTGAAAGACATTTGTATTCCGTGGATATGAGTTATGGTTGGCGCATGAATTGATTAGAAATCGTGCATTCGAAATCGTAGACATCGGTGAATTTATAGTCTCATTTCCAGCTATTCTGAATTTTTACATATTTCTAGGACGTTCAACTGTTACTTCTATTATCGGATCTTGATTATATTTCTCCTTAATGTCCGTTTATCTGGTTACTCAATACTGCTCTAGGAAATGTGACAACATACGCATTATCGGAGTGATAAGATATCCAGATGTAAACAAAAGCCGGGGGGAAACATCTTTTAACAGGCACGAAGAAATGCATTAAGCGTATGAATTAAGATTTACTTTTAATGTTTAGTACAGTAAATTCTCTATAGACGCAACAATTTCTATACGATAGATGCGACCAAGAATATCCCCCCAACTTAGTTATCCGATCTCGGCTCGGTATATCGGGGTGAACCACTACTAACGCGACGCGGAGAGTCGCAGTCGCCGGCGCAGTTCAAAGGCCCTTGCGTCATCACAATGTAACACCAATATTTAATCTTCTTTATTTTTCAATATTTTTTTATGGAACTTTCACCAACATATTCGTGGCATTTTCCTAATGCAAAATGATACCAAACACGATATAATTTCAACTGTATTTAAGGTGAAGTGCCCTAAGTCTGGACAGTCCAAAAGTGATACCTGAATCTGGACAATTGAATTTTCATAGTAAAATCAGTAATTAAGAGACTAAATAATTATATATTCCAAGGCCTTAGCTACAAGTAGGTGTGAATATTATTTCATTAAGACATCAATTGAAATTTAAAAATGAATTCAAAGTTCATCTGAAAACAGTATACAAAATAGTCTATTTACATGCGAATCATGTGCATTTATAGTTCGAACTTTTGTTAGAAAAAAAGATATTATTTAAGCCCTCAGACAAAAAATAATTATCACGCATAATAATATTGATATTTTAAAATAAATTGGCGATCAAACTTAACGTAAATAATAATTATTAATCCAAATATCAGATGTCCAAGATTAGGACTGTTTTCAAATATAAGTACTCCATACTGGGACGCGATGACAGTAGCTGTCCCACTCTAAGCTTATACGCAATGTGCTTACACCTGAAGCCGGACACGTGTTTGTGAATAAAATCAACGCATTGTTTGCAAATTATTTAACTACATGTACGTATAATTAGTCTTCTATTAGCTTGAATAACGTATGTAGAAAATGTATTCCGGTTGTGACGTTAATAATACTCTATGTTTACATCTTAAATCTATCAGTATTACTACCTAACCTTAAAAGTTGTATTATTTCAAGTTTTATTAAAACAATAAATGAAAATAAATATATATTTGGTTAAATAATACAATACTATAATCTATGATAAGAATACTACATATTACGCAAAGCATTTTCTATTCGTCATGCGCAACAGCGCCACCAACCAACGTTGTAGGTTATGTTCGCTCGATCAACTCGTAAATTGAATTTGTCCCGATATAGGTTTTACTTCTGTCCAGATACTAGCTTAGATTGGATTTAATATGTCCAACTATAGGTTTGAATTATTCTTGTTAATACAATCAAGATATTAACCTAAACAATGATTTTTTAATTTTAAATTATTTTACAAACTCTGAACTGTATGTTAAAACTCTTAAGAAATTGTTTTTGTTTATTTAAAGTGATAAAATTTAAAATAGAAAAACATGCTGTCCAGGCATAGGGCACTTCACCTTAGTGGTTTAATTGACGATGAACGTTTCGGGCGCGAGGAAGGACAGCGTATGTGAAAGAAAGAGACAGTTGCCGTCGCCGGCACTGTTCAAAGGCCTGCACGTGATCTCTTTACACGCGCTGTCCTTCTCTACGTTCGGTTCAGCCTTCGGAGATAAAAAATAGGTAACCTATACGATAGATGCGACCAAATGCCCCCGAGGCTGTCGCGTCTATAGAGGATTTACTGTACTAATATATGGCAATCAGTGTCGCCAGGTCGCCAGCAATCGAGGGGAATCAAATACCCCCTCTCTGATGACCAGTCCAGTTTACGACACAGTCTTGCGCAGGCGCACGCGCAACGTGTCACATACTACTCTACTCTGGTCATCAGAGAGGGGGTACCTTGTATTCCCCTCGAGTGCTGGTTTGGTCACTTTCTGGCGACACTGATGACAATAGCAAAGAACTTTCGCAGGAAAAAGAAATATATTTTTCACTTTCGTATTCGTTCACGAAACAATTGAAATGTTTCTCGGGTCTAGAGATGAAAGACACTCAAAATGGTCTGTTTCCGGTGTCTTATAAAAATTACAAGAAGGCATCGTTTGAACTTCACCGTAAAGTGTCTCTACGATTTCGATGAAAACTTTTAATAAATGCAGAATGATCTCCCAATTCCCAACACACGGTACACCAAAAAAATCATTTTAATCATCGATCGTGTATGTTAGTGGTAGTCAAACGAAGAGCCGAGCTGTATCTCCGCGTGCGTCGTACAATTGATAGCCGACGACAGTCTTTAGACGAACAATCCCCAACTTCCTTATCTGTTCCTAGTGGCAACTGGTTATCACCCCGGCGATTTCAGACCCGCTCGAAAAAAAAGAAAAAAGTACGAAAGGAAACAGATTTACGATGAATTACGACGAATACGCCGCGTTCAGTGCACGGACGGTCGTCGACAGAGACGTCCGAATCTGCATCGAAACCGTCGCGTCGCGGAGCCACGTTTCCAAATCGTTTCAGATCGCTTTGAATTCTTCGCTCGGCATCGTGATACCGTGATCGTTATTTATCTTCCATTCGAAGACACCGGAAGTCGAAGATGTACCACGCGAAAATACCGAAATTGATTTGTAAGTAACCGATTTTTCTCCGAGGCGAGCCGCAAAGACGTAAATTGGTATTGACGGCTGTGCCACGTCTATTAAATGTCATGAGATCGCGTAAAGTCGTAATCGATTTATGCTACGTGCGTCAACTTTTGTCTCATTAAAATTTATGAATGTAACTAGTGCGTCTATAAATGATGAGCAATTATAAAAATACAGCGATAACAATCGTGATGGACATTTGTCATTTTTCAAAATAAAATTTGCATACGCGAAGCCGCGTCAATGTTTGATCCGCGATGCTTATAATTATCTACATCAATACGCGCGAATGATGATCGAAGCTCCGCAATTCGATTTTATGAAATTACTATTGGTGAATTATTGGTATTTTAAGGTGAAACAGGCTCACTTTTTTTATCCAAGCAATGAATTTCAATGAATAAAACATTCTCCCTTTTGTTCGATGATCTATTGCCAAAAAGAATAAATAAGAAAATATTTCATCGATTAAAGTTCATCGCCTGAATAAAGAAATTCGGTTTTACTTCACCTTAAAGTACCGAAAGTACTTTCTTGCTAATTCAATATTATTGCAAATGTCGTTAAAAACAGAGGGTTAAAATTTCTTAAAATTTATTTATTACTGTATCGTGTTATTTATCGTTTACTATATCCATCAGCAAAGAAAAGAAAATTTTACTCACATATTTCCGTTTGCTTCGATCCGTTTATAAAAATGTACACTCGTAAGTTTCATTTCTCTCTAATAGCGACAGATTGATACACATTGTCCGATGAACAATTACAAAATGTTTCACGGTGAGAGGCGCCCTACTTCCGCAGAAACAGAAGAAGATTTCTTTTCCTAGATGCTTTAGTGTTATTTTCCTGTCGCTCAGTTTCAAACGAGAGACCAGACGACATAATTGCGCCGGCATAGTTACTCGCGGTAACAACTCCGTTTTCCCGCGCTATTCATTATTTCCTCGAACACGTCTGAATGGACAAGTGATTTCGGAGTAATCAACACGCATTCGTTGTCACGTGAACGTGTGTCTTTCATGTTAACAATTAGCACTGTTTTATGCAATGTTAGAAATGTTCGTAATTCTATAAGATGCGATTATGAAATTTAAGACAATTTATGGAAAATTAATTCGTAGGTCTCGTGTTATATTAACAATATCTAATTTATCTTGAAACGGCCAGTCGTATTGTGCGCGATGTGATTGTGCTTCTTATGGCGAGCAATTCACCTGAGGCACGTCGTTAGGTAATTTCCAGGCCGGTAACCGGCTAGTAACCGAATGTTTTGTATGGCGTCTGCAAACGACTTATTTCGCAACGTACGTGTTTGTCCCCGAAAAAACGAAATTGCAGTCCTTCCGGCGAATATTCACGGCTGCAACCTCGACATACCTCGGCACATGCCGCGTCGTTCGAGCAGCCGTGTTTGCCGACGAGATGCTGGGGAAAAATATGGATCATGTCCGTATCGGGAAATCACCGGAAATCGTTAATTACGCAAATTATAACAAATGATTGAAGACCTTTTTTCCGCGTCGCTGTAGATCAAACTCGCCTGCCGAGGTAATCGTTACAATTTACAATTCACCGACCATATTACGGATGTATGCAACGTTGACCATCGACCACAATATTCTGCCGATGAATTAATGGATATTTTTCTAATTTATTTGCTACGGAGTTACAGTTGAGCAATCCATTTCAAATGTTCGCTTTCGATGTCTCCTCGAACGCAGCACCAGTAAACAAATCTATTTCAATTATATCATCTTTCGTTTTCGTTATTACGTCGATCTATTCACGCCAAATCTACAAATCAATTAGATTGTCTTCGACACTACCATAAGAAACACTTGATCGCTAACTAATTAAACGAATCATTGGGGAAAAAATGGTTGATTATGACTTGACAAAACAGTCTCTGGTAGCAGTATTTATCGAGAACGCGCATAAATTCGAGAAGATCGTGTGCGATTAAAGTAATTGTAGGTAACATGAACTCTCAGCTAAACATGAGCTCGGGAGTTAATTAGTCGTTAATAAGTACCTCATTAATTATATCTTACAAGCTACCTTCGGCAAAAAGTACTCTTACATTTGTTTCTACTATGAACGTGATACAAAATATAATTAAATAAAGAAATCTCCTGGCTCATTGCCGCAGACAACACAGAATGAGCAGTCTAATCTCGATTATTTCTCCTTCTACGAACATTGAGCGCATTTCACGAGCCGTGAACTTCGGCAAATTATCGGCGAACAGTCGTTATTGAATGAGCGACTTGTCAAGGCTTAGAAGTCGCGATAAACTTTATAAAACCGCACAGCAACTTCTAGCGCGAAGACGTTATCTCGGTTTGTCTAACACTTCATTAGCCACAACAACGCGTTCGCATAATCGAACAAGCGTGTAGTTGTTCCCGGACTGTCCGAAACAAATTTATTAGCCGATAGATCTGATTCGACAGTGCCGCTTCGTATATTACAATCGACCGCTCTTTTTCAGGTCAATTGGAGTAATCGCTTCGTCCGAATTGTAACAAAGATTCTTCTCGTTTAATCGTCGATTGTTCTACATGCCCTAACCGACATGTAAATTACCTAAACAGAACAGAATACAATAGTACGCAGCATTGTTCTCGAGAAAATCGGCGCTCGAACGATATATGTGTGATTAACATGTCTGACCGTACCTCGATGTTTCTACTTGCAACAAAAAATGACTGATGACAGTTCAAAGGTTCGCCGCATGACTATTACGTTACCCTAGCTATACGATCGACTTTTTCATCGAGCTGTGACTATTTTACAAAAGCTGTTACGTAACCATTTACAATTAGCAATCCGTATCACTCTACACGACTGTCACCGAATGCAACGAACAAGTAGAAACAGTTTAGCAGAATATCGGATGATATTACGAATTCATGCATTATGCGCGTGTCTTCTACGCAATATACCACATACATGTCAATTATAATTCTTGTAATGGTTCTCTAACGAGCTGGGACATTAGCGTGACGCTTGTTTAGTCTACAAAGTATACCGTGCGCGTCTTGTTCCCAGTTTTTCCTAACCGACCCCTTTTTTTTGATAGATCGCGGACTGCACCAGTTTGTCTACGATGAAAACAAAGTTTTTATTGTGCAATAGCTTGTGCACATAGTTGAACAGATCGGTGTGTATTAAATACAATGATAATCTCATCTGTCGTACCGCTGGAAAAAATAGTACATACCTCGGGAAGCGACGAATGTTTACTTTCTTGAAACCTGGAAAGTGGACGATCTTGATGATTCTAGTTAGACAGCAATTCGACAATTTTCTTTAAAGATTTTTAGTAGACGTACCTTATCTAAATCCATCGATCTACTTGTTAACCAAGCTTCGATTGATATTCAAATGTCAAAGTATTTTGTTAAATTGCCAATTCCCACCTACAACAGTTAGATCCTATTGATCGTTCTCATATATTTCCGTTAGAAGTTCATTAACTCTTTACGAAAACAAACCCCTACTGCGTGATCGCGTTAATTGCTAATTCTCGCCTACAACAATAACATTCTATTTATCGCTTTCGCGATTATGCTAAAAGTTCATTAACTCTTTAGAGAAACAAAAGGCTGCTCTAGTTTAATTCATCGTAGCTCCCCTTCGATTTGAAAGGAGGGGAGCGCTCCGAGTTTAGACAGCATTATTATTCGCGTTTTGTTATTTTATTAGGAGAAATAGTGAATACAATGAGTTCATTGCCTCCATTGATCCAGGAGTTGGATGTCACCTCGCACGCACGAGACATAAAACGTGATTTCCCATCTCACCCCTTCGAGACTTAAAATAAAAGACGATAACAGCCGGGAATGCAGAACCGATTTCTCGCGTCGTATTCGTTTCGATCGTGTCGATCAGTCATAGGTCACCAATACGCATAAAGAAGTATATTCAAATTTCGTCAACAAGCCAACTTTTATTTTTAGCAACGCGAATTGCATTCGAGATTGTGAGCGTCATCATTTTCTTTGTTAATGACTGGGATAAATATATACTCCCTCTGTCCCATAATGGTAGTAACAAAAGAAAATAAATATAGAACACAACATTTATTATCAAAAACTAGATTACATTAAACAATAAATTAAAAATACTACTCCTAATTTTTATTTTGAGTGTTCAGATAGTTTCTGGATTTTTCAATAATTTCGTTACTGCATTTTAAACTTGTAGGTAGGATCCCTTGGCTGCGAAGCTTCGCTTTCCTTATATGCGTGGGCTTAAAATATTATTGCAGCCATCGTTCTTCATTACTTCCAGCATAACTTGTTTTTGTTCATCTCACTTTTACGATTGGTTGATATTCAACTAAAATAAAACAATTGATTTCGATCAGCGCGGATGAAATTAGCAAAATACAATAAAATCGCGTTTACTGTCCGCGATCGGGTACATGATTACTATCCAGTGCCTACCGACTCCACTGTCATGCTGTCCTTCTCTACGTTCGGCTTCCTTTTGAACAGTCATAAAAAAATAATGTCGGTATGCGATCACTGTCCGTGCAGAACACAAGCTGTTGGACAGTAAACGCGACTTTACTGTAGTTATAATCCAACAAAAACATCCTGTAAACAGGAGCCAAGTTCCTATGGTCGTAAAATGTTGTAAGATCAAACAAAATACGGCCAAGTTCGTTAGCTTAGAAATACCTCTTGCAATACTGAAAAAAGCGTCTGTAAAAATTAGTTTAAAAGAACGCTATTTTATTTTTAAAGAGTTACATGGAGGGCTAAATTATTCAAACTTGGCCGTTACTTTTTAAACCAATGGCCATAAGAGGTGTTAGGTAGCGGCCAAGTTTGAATAATTTAGCCCTCTATGAAACTCTTTAAAAATTAAATAGCGTTCTTTTAAACTAATTTTTACACGCGCTTTTTTCAGTATTGCAAGAGGTATTTCTAAGCTAAGGAACTTGGCGTATTTTGTTTGATCTCATAACTTTTTACGGCTATAGGAACTTGGCTCCTGTTTACAGGATGTTTTTATTGGGATTTCATCAATTTTTATTGAAATTTCATCAATTATCAAGTAGGTACCAACAAAACCTTTTCTAATCTGCAAGACAAAATCCAAATTCAATGTATCGAAGATTAACACTCTGCCGGCCACGCTCGGATCCGTTTGCCCCCCGCCGCTATAGACGATGCTCGTGCAGTTTCTTTTGTTTACGTTAGAGCGATTGTTTTTTTCATCAGTATTGGTTGCGACTTCCAAGCTAATAAAACGTATACTTATGTATGTTATGCTGCTATGTTCTATCCTACGTACCTATTTCGTAATGTTTTTTTTCCAATACAACCCCGTTAAGGTGTAAAATGTCAAACTTTGATAACACTGTCCAAGAAATTTCAACTTTTTTTATGTTCCCTAATTACTGTTGGGTCCTTCTTATAGAGTTTTTTGCGCTGATTCCGAATCAGTTTTTAATTTTTTCCCTATACGCACAGTTTTTGAGGAACATGGCTTTGAAAAAAAAACATATTTTTCAACTTTAAACAAATATTGTGATGTTATTATAAAAGATATTGAATTGTTCTTTATAGCAAAAGATTCTGTAGACTTTCCCAAATACAGCCATATTAAATATTAATACATTATGATTGTTTAAACATGTTTAAACATGTTTAAACAATCATTAAAGACGGAGAAACACCACTTTTGCACCAATTTTTGAGGATATTTTTCAATTTACCTCAAAAAATAAGGGTCCAGCGGAAAATCGAACTATACCACTCGATAGAGCAGACTTTTATCTTGAGAAGCCACCCTGTCAAGTTTGGATCGTCGACGTTTTTTTCGAACCAGAAAGCAAAATATCTTCGCCCGACATGAGTTGTCGCCAGTGGCGTACGGGACGAGATACGGCGCAGCGACGGGGTACGGAGCGGCGAACGACCGTTGTAATGGTGAGCGCCACTGGCGGCAACTCATGTCGGGCGAAGATATTTTGCTTTCCGGTTCGAAAAAAACGTCGACGATCCAAACTTGACAGGGTGGCTTCTCAAGATAAAAGTCTGCTCTATCGAGTGGTATAGTTCGATTTTCCGCTGGACCCTTATTTTTTGAGATAAATTGAAAAATATCCTTAAAAATTGGTGCAAAAGTGGTGTCTCTCCGTCTTTAGTGATTATTTAAACATGTTTAAACAATCATAATGTATTAATATTTGATATCGCTGTATTCGGGAAAGTCTGCAGAATCTTTTGGTATAAATAACAATTCAATATCATTTATAATAACACTACAATATTTGTTTAAAGTTGAAAAATATGTTCTTTTTTCAAAGTCATGTTTCTCAAAAACTGTGCGTATAGGGAAAAAATTAAAAACAGATTCGGAATCAGGGCAAAAAACTCTATACGAAGGACCCAACAGTAATTAGGGAACAAATTTGGTGTTGGACAGTGTAATTATTCCTTTGAGTGTTTGTTATGGTGGACCTATGTACCAAATTTCAAGCTTATAGGTCAATGGGAAGTACCCAAAAGATTTTGATGATCTACCAGTCAGTCAGTCAGTGACAAATTCAGCGATTTTTGAGGTCCTATATCTCGGAACCTACTAATGTTGGAAGATTAAAGTTTTGTCAATATTGAGACATGATAGCATTTAACAAGTGTACGAAATTACATCTCTCCATCTGCCTCCAGTGCCGAGTTATAAGCCTCTAAAAAACGGCTAAGTTGTTTTGTGTGAAAGGAGGTACATAGTGCGAGAACTTGGCTGATGCACTACCGTGCACCTATTTAGATTCGTAATAATTAGGTTAACCTAAAAATTGAAAGATGTGTCAAAGCAAATGACAGTTGTTATGAAACATTGATTTTTATTGAAGGCTTCGTAATTTTGCGCTACAACGTAAGGTACAGCTGCATTCGCCAATATTTCCCGTTTAAATATTCACTTGCTACTATTATTATGGGACAGAGGGAGTATAATATTCAGTGGGAGGAACGTTGTTATTAATGTTCCCACGGCAGGCAAGCATTAAACGAGAATCCGTATCATTTGTTAGAATCCATGGAGTCGTTAGGCGTGTCCCGCGAGTCTTCGCAGAACTGGACGAACGTGAAGCACAGAAGAAACCGGGAATGATGAAGAGAAACAGGTCTGCGGTGGAAGACGCCAAGCCCCATCGTTACTAATGGCTAGGAACTTTTACTTTTCCAAGTGGACGTCCTAACAGGAAACTGCCATTGGTCTCTGCGACCACCTCGATTTGCATATCGCGACGGACCCGACGTTTACACGTACATATATGTTCGTAGCCCGTGACATTTTGCAATCGTGCTCTCGCAAAAATCGCGGACACCGTTCACATCCCGGGATAAAACAAGAGAAAAGAAGGGAAAGGGTTGGGATTACGGTCAGGTCAGTCGAGGTGCAGAAGGAGGACGTGGGTAGAGCTGAAAAACAACTTAAACGATTTATAAAACTGTTGACCTGCATCCTCCACCTGCAAAAGTAGCTGCTTCAGTGGAAGATTTTAGCGTACGTCCACTCTGTTTTTCGCAGTAGTGACTCACGAGTGGACTGCCGATGTTTGTATTTAGATTTTATACGGGAGATAAGATCTATTTATGATCCCAGGCTTTCAGGAAATGTAATGGAATGCAAAGTGCAGCGAAATTTTATGCAATTGCAGACTATTTTTCACCCTTTCCGGAGGGGCATTTGTATTCATTAATTGTACTTTCAAAGCTGCCTAAAAGAGCGGGAGTTTTTGGTTTTCCAACAACAGGAAGTGGCTAGATGATAAAATTTATTTCGCGAAGAACAACAAATATTTCTGTTTCCAATGATGTTGGTATTTCCCAGGCATCCAATAGACTAAATACGCCGTTGTGGAGAAACCTGAAGTCCGCCTCGGTTGGCGATGTAGCAGAAATAAAATGAAACGATTCGCGTCTGAGGTGAACCGAGTTCACTGGCAGCGATTATTTCAAGGAAGATAAACAACCTCGCGACCAACACATTTTGAATTCATCGACTCTACGCGAACCGTGCTAAATCGCTAAATCGTTTATGAACACAATCCAAGAATTTAATTAGTGCATGTATAAATTACTTCCACTGCCCGTTAGCAATCGTGCGCAATTACTACATTCCAACCTCTGCTCATTGTCAGTGCGGGCTGAAAATCTTTGAATTTGCTAGACATTCGAAATGTCTAAAGAGACCAAAATTCTCAGACAAGAAAGGAAGGCATAATTATTTGTAGATAAAAAAGCAAAGTATTGGAAAGTGATAAGAAGTTATGAAATGACACGTGTAATATTCGGTCGCTCTAAATTAATATTGTATTATACGATTTGAACTTTTTGGGAAGCTAAAGCAACTAGTTTACTGCAGGATGTGAAAAAATTTTTTTTCAAAAATAGCAATTGATCGGAATTGTAGAAAAAATACTAAAAGTTGCATTTTACAACTCTTTTATGTAGCCTATATTGAAAATTTAAAAAGTATGTTTTGTAGGTCTGTGTCAATTATATGCTCTGTGAACGTTTCATCGAAATCGGTTGATGCGGGGAAAAACGACAGGCATTGAAAGATGTAAGAATTCTTAGATATAGGCCGAAAATCGTGAAAATCTGCAATTTTTACCATCTTAGAACGTTTGTAGCTCATTGCAACGTCGACCGATTTTTACGAAATTTTCAGAATATGTTTCATTCACACAGATCTACAAAACGTATTTTTTAAATTTTCAACATAGGCCCACATAAAAAAGTTCTTAAATTTAACTTTTAGTAGTTTTTCTCCAATTCCGGGTAAATACAGGGTGTCCCAAAATTCGTGAAAATCCCGGAAATGAAAGGTTCCTGAGACCATTTGAAGCGACATTTTCCTTTGCAAAAATATTATCCGCAGCTTTGTTTAGAAGTTATTAACAAAAAACACGGACCAATCAGAGCGCGACCTAGACGCGAGTTGGCATAGTCGGCCAATCGACAGTTGGCGCGCCGGGCCGACTGTGCCAAGTCGCGTCTAGGTCGCGCTCTGATTAGTTCGTGTTTTTCGTTAATAACTCCTAAACAAAGCCGCGGATAACATTTTTCCAATGGAAAATGTCGTTTCAGATGGTCTCAGGAACCTTTCATTTCCGGGATTTTCACGAATTTTGGACACCCTGTGTAGCCATGAGGAGACCAAACTCGGATCACCTTCATCTTGACGTATGTTGTCAAGGACACCATTGTGAACAACTTTTCTTAATAAATTATCCGTCGCTCGGCCTTAGTTCCCGAGATATTCGCGAAAAAAGAGTGATTCGAGCAGCTAGTTTGAACTGGTTTGCTTACGAGCCACTACACCCATCCATCTCGGATCACCTTGGCATTGACATATGTTATCAAGGACAATATTCCGAACAACTTTTTTAATTACATCTACCAGGTGTTCGATCTCAGTTTTCGAGATATTTGCAAAAAACTATTGCGAATACTGTATTTTCGTATGCGTGGTCGGCTCTCTCCGCCCCCATCACCTAATCCTAACTAATTCTGATCGCATAATCTTTTCATTCTACAGGGTGTCCCAAAATTCGTGAACTTCCCAAAGGGGGTGGTTCTTGAGACCATTTGAAGCGGCATTTTCCTTTGCAAAAATGTTATCCGCGGCTTTGTGTAGGAGTTATTAACGAAAAACACGGACCAATCAGAGCGCGACCTAGACGCGAGTTGGCACAGTCGGCCAATAGACAGTTGGCGCGCCGCGCCGCGCCGGGCCGGCTGTGTCAACTCACGTTTAGGTCGCGCTCTGATTGGTCCGTGTTTTTCGTTAATAACTCCTAAACAAAGCCGCGGATAACATTTTTGCAAAGGAAAATGTCGCTTCAAATGGTCTCAGGTACCTCCAATTTCCGGGATGTTCAGGAATTTTGGGACACCCTGTATATAGCCGTCATACAGAATTTGAACTAGTAATGGAAAAATCATGCGGTCAGTATTAGTTAGGATTAGGTGGTGAGGGGCGGAGAGGGGCCGGCCACACATACGAAAATCCAGAAGTAGTCTTTCAAAATTGATAGCTCACCCTATATAGAGTGACACTCTGTTCTTTTTTCTCTCTCATCCCCACAACGTGTTTACAAACAGGAAATAAACAGATGCCGCCCCGAAACAGGCTTACCTTAAACAGGCTTATGCCACAGAGCATGCAAGAGTACGGAAAATTCAATACAGTATTAGCAATAGTTTTTTGCGAATACCTCGGAAGCTAAGTCCGAACGACGGATAGATATGATGACAAAAGTTGTTCAGTATGTTGTCCTTGACAACATATGTCAAGGTGAAGGTGATCCGAGTTTGATCCCCTCATGGCTATATTTACCCAATTCCGATCAATTGCAATTTTTGAAAAAATTTCTTTTCACATCCTAAAGTAAAGTAATTGCTCTACCTTCCCAAAAAAGTTCAAATCGTATAGTACAGTATTAAAATAGTTATCATCGTTTTAATTCGAGTAACTGTACCCAGACAGCACACCGGCTCGATTTGGGCCTGATTTTTATGCGCGCAATGGCCCGGAAATAGCCAGGCATGGGCTCGAGCCCACAGCCTGCCGGCCGTGCCAGATTTCAGCCAGATTTCAGCCCATTTACAAGATTGCAAGGGTGCGGCATTTGCGTTCTCATTTCGTGATAATACAAACATGGGTTTTTTCAGTAGTCAAAAACGCCAGATAAAAGATCAATCTAGGCAGCAAACGCCCTCAAAAGTCTTTTCTTTTCCTATACGAGGCGTAATTTGCATTATATATGTTATGAAAATAGCTACATGCGCAGTTGTATGCTTCCGTATGATGCAAATTACGACTCGTAAATGTAAAAATAGGACTTTCGAGGGCGATCACGGCCTAGATTGATCTTTTATCTAGCGTTATTGACTACTGAAAAATCAAATTTTTGTATTATTAAGAAATGAGAACGCGAATCCCGCACCCTTGCAATCCTCATTTCCATGCGACCCGCACTGTGACGCGCATGCGCGAGAAAAGTTGGGCTCAATCGAAGCACTGATTGGCCACATTAGACTCTGGCTGAAATCTGGCTGAAATCTGGCACGGCCGGCAGGCTGTGGGCTTGAGCCCATGCCTGGCTATTTCCGGGCCATTGCGCGCATAAAAATCAGGTACGGATCCAACGGAATCAGCCTCGAGCCGATCCAAGCATTGTGTTAGATAGTAACCTGTAGGTCACGGGCCTCTGGAGGTTTGGGCCGGTGGTGGGCTCGGGCAGGCTGTGCTATCTGGGTATATACCGAGGAAATAATCTCTAAGCAAGCGAGATTAGTAGGAACGCATTTAAATTTATTACGATATCGAATTTACTGATAGACTGCAGATTTCATGCATCTATAAATAACAGTATATTTTTAAAATGTATGACTCGCTATCTTTCGCCGTTAATTAATTTCATTGTAATTTAATATTATAATTAAAATTATATTTTATTACGAACATGTTATTCTCAGAGCTTCGACGGTATCAGGATGCTAGCACCACTGAGAAATCTCTACTCGACCGAAGACCATAATTTTGATAATGCTCTGTATTCGCACAAAGATTTGTATTATTATGTTACACGTCGTGTTACATAAGGAATTAAAACGTGAATGTAAACATGTGTTGCTTGAGACCGCATTCTACGAACTTATGTAAAATATCGTGGAAAAATAGAGGAGTTAACCCACAACCTGACCTAGACCCGTCCTATTTTCACTGTGAACCTAGGCAAAGAGTGAACTATGTTTCATACACTCCGTTATCAAATTCTCGTGATAACAATATCGGTAGTCTCTCGTTCAAGGAACTGGAAAATTGAAAGATTCTTTAAATTAAACTTGTTGACTGTTTCTAGTAACATATATCATATTAATATTCATGAATTCCGATCGACAATTTCCAAACCATTAAATGTCATGCATGGCTCAACGCCAGATTTCCGCATAAACTTTTCAAAATGATTTGCCCTCAGGATTTTTTTAATCTTCGAACATTTTTTTCTCCTGTTAGTAAGAATTTATGAGTTTGAATAAAATGCTAATTCTTATCGTTTAATGTAGTAGAAATTTACTTATCTACTTCCTTACGTTTCTGGCTTCCACAACTGAATTATAATATAAATGACAATCTAATGCAAATTGTGAATTTATATCTTTGTACAACAGCTGAAAAAAATAGAATTCGGCGTATTACACTTGGGTGATGTTCCTTGTTAGTATACAGGATGTCTCAGCTGGAGGAGGCCACTTAAATATCTCCTTTATTTTTAATGGCACAAAAAATGTTTTTGCCATAATTTAAATGGTATCGAAGAAGAAATATCATAGAAGGAGAATTTCTTTTGTCCAGTTATTTTTCCACAGATTTTTCAAGGTCATCGTTATTTTTTTATAGAGAAAACTTATTTTTTTTATTCCATCTTATAGCGGCTGAAAAAATACATTTGAATATGCTTAAGTCATTAACAAGATGGAATAAAAAAAGAAGTTTTCCCGATAAAAAATAACGATGACCTTGAAACAACTATGAAAAAATAACGGGACAAATAAAAATTGTTCTTCTATGATATTCCTCCTTCGATACCATTTAAATTATGCCATAAATATTTGTTTTGTGCCATTAAAAATAAAGGAGATATTTAGGTGGCCTCCTTCAGCTGAGACACCCTGTATACAACTCTAAATTGTGTGGAATATTCAGCTAAATGGAATTTCGCATATTAAACTACAATCAACCTTATAATTTATCTCAGCAGATTCTCGCAATTGGTGTGTACAATAAGTTGCGCAATCTGTCGTAACAATCAGAAGAATATGCGGATATCCACTTTCTTCGAACTATCTCGAATCAAATCAATTTTTAGACTTAATCTTTCTCGGTTTCGGATGGAAATTGAAACGCCCAAAACGAGGTCAGGGTGTCAGAATCGAATTAAAACAGATTCCAATGCAGAAATTCCTACGCCAATCTCGAACATCGCGTCCGCAAGAGAAATTATACTTTCACGTTTCGAGTATTCAAAATTCAGGAAAACAGAACAGATTGTTAGGTGATGGAAACGTTTCGGTATCAGGAAGTGTCGAGACGTGGCGCGTCATCCTTGATGATTAAGAAAAAAAACGTCACGGAGGTCACATCCTCGGTTCTTCTGGATTATTAAACCAAATCGAGTGTTACTACTGTGACGTAGATTTATAATACGCGTCTGTGTTTGTATTATTTAATATGTACCCTTTCAATCATTGAGATATTATCAGAATTGTAAGCATGTAGTAAATTGCATGACGAGGCGTGTTTAACCAGAATTTTATCCCCATGATTTGTGTCGTGTGTTTCCGGTTTACAGATTCATTCAGGGCAACTGGAAATTCCACTATAGAAACTTCTGGATGAGACGTCGCTAATTAATTTATGATATACCTCGATATGTATATTACATCGTGGAATTTTACGTACGAGCAACGCGTCGATCACAAAATGTATCCGAAATTCGTGCATATCTATAACAACACAACACGTGGCGCAGCCCGTGAGAATTTTCGAACCAGACACATTCCACCTTTTATCATCGTCGTTACAATTATATAATCAAAAATTACTGCGCAGATCTGTTTAATCGCGAACGTCACCAGTCATTTCTTGATCCTGTGAAAGACTCTTTAATTTGCATGTTTCGCGATAAATGTCGGGCATATGAAATATTTATTAATCCGGACGCCTGTGCGAATTAATTGTAGTATTTTATCGGCGACCTTTGAAATCGGAGCTCTCGGATTATTATAAAAATCACGATGAGAAAGCACGACTTCTTCGTGATCAGTTCTGAAACTAGCCCAATTTTATTTACAATAACTCGAATTAATATTCAGACGCTCTACAAAAGACGATAACTTTTTCAATATTGTACTATACGATTTGAACTTTTTTGGGAAGCTAGAGCAATTAGTTAACTGCAGGATGTGAAAAGAAATTTTTTGAAAAATTGCAATATATCGGAATTGTAGAAAAAATACTGACAGTTACATTTTACAACTTTTTTATGTGGGCCAATATTGAAAATTTAAAAAATACGATTTGTAGATTTGTGTGAATTAAACATATTCTGAAAATTTCGTCAAAATCGGTCGACGTTGCAACGAGCTATAAACGTTTAAAGATGCTAGGAATTGCAGATTTTCACGATTTTCAGCCTCTAACTGCAATAAATCTAAGGATTCATACATCTTTCAACGCCTGTCGTTTTTTCCCGCATCAACCGATTACGATGAAACTTTCACAGTGCATATAATTGACAGATCTACAAAACGTATTTTTTTCATTTTCAATATAGGCCTACACAAAAAAATTGTAAAATGCAACATTTAGTACTTTTTCTACAATTCCGATCAATTGAAATTTTTGAAAAAATTTCTTTTCACATCCTATAGTAAAGTAATGCCTCTAGCTTCCCAAAAAAGTTCAAATTCTATAGTACAATATTAAAAAAGTTATCGCCTTTTTTAGAGCGTCCGAATATTAATTCGAGTCACTGTATGTGATAAATGATCGTCTATTAAATAATAATCTCAACAAAAATGATTAGACACTAGATATACATATATTACTCACGTTCGAAATTGTTATTGTCGTTAAAACTGGAATATGTTTAAATTCAACCTGACCCAACTTCCGAGAAGCTTTATCAATCTTTTCCTCATCGATTTCCTTTATCAATCTTTTCCTCATTCCTTGCATCCAAAGAGCAAAATTAAAAATAAAACAGTGTCCGATTAATGCCGAAAAAATATTTAATAATAGTGAGTGACGTGTTACGAGATTCAATCTGGCGTAAACAATTTGTTATATTGGACAGCCGCCGGTCCGTTTGGGACAATAATTTATTATCGAAGGGCAACCTATTCATTATTATTTCAGATCGGAAATTTATACGTTTCTGTTCGAACTTGAGACGTTCCACTCAGGTACACGCAAGGAAATCAACATTTCACAAGATCGATCGGAAACACGATCCACTTCGGCCAGATCAAAACCCAGGCCGTTGCCCCGACAGGTTAACTTCTGCCGCATTTAATCACCTTCTCGTTAAGAACGATTACTCTAGTAAAGCGGTTTAAAGACAGAACCGTTACCGTGGATGCGCTAGAATGCAGATCCTTAGCCGGCAACCTTTGTTGTAATTATCATAGCGGAGTAAGATCGTCGTATCGGGATGCTGCGCAGAATAGAGACTAATTGAAGGTCGTTAATCCCTTGCCCTACGACTTATTATACGGTTTCAGTGATTAGAACTATTTTGTAGATCGTAATTTCCTAGAAAAGGAGAAAATTTATATCTATTGTATGCCTATATTGTTCTCCAATAGCTGTACATTAACAAAACCGAAATAAAATTTTATTCCGGTTTCAAACAAATTATTAACATACATTTTTATTAGAATCTGTTCGGAATCTTCATCGCGAGTCAAACACGATATTGTAAGGCAAAGGGCAGGGCCGGCCTTCTCTATAAAGAGGCCTGGGTGCCAGAAACCATTTGGGGCCCTAAATTTTTTGTAAAGTAAAAATAATTACAAACACGAACATATATTACTAATGCGTGATTTTGTTTTTGCTAATACATTAATTACTTCAGAAAAATTACATTATTTTATTTCTTGATCATGTTGGGGCCCTCACAATCGCGGGGCCCCGGTGCATAGCATCCGCCGCACCCCGCAGATAGCCGACCCTGGCAAAGGGTTAAACAAAATCATGGGGTTAATAGAGCATTGTACTTCGAATACAATTTACTTTATCTTTGTTTCACGAGAAGACTTATTTTATCTTTAAAAAATTGTCTATTAACCCAATGTACTACGATTTCTTTCACATCGACCATAACTTTTCTATTATTTACCATTTGTTTCTTTTAATCAAATCAAAGAAATACGTGACGTGCATGTTCTGTCCAAAATCCTCATAAGATATCCCGTCGCGATACTATATTAAAGGGTTAATTTCATTTGGAACAGGTTCCAAAGATATATTTAAGATCTTAATTAGAAATTAATGTTCACAAGAAAGACCAGGCAGTTTATTTAATCTTAGTCGTTAGCAGAGTAAATTGAAGTTCAAATTAATGTTAGGATCACAAGAATAACCAACACCAACCTCGAGAAACTGAGTGCGGTGAGTAACGTCCTCGATGATCTTTTAGAGGCCATCGGGTCTGACAGCGGAAGGTCATGGGGGGTGGGGAGGGGAGGGGTTGATGAAACGTGACGCCCTCACGAAGCTCGGTTAACAACAAATGATCGTAGAGCCAGAGCTAACAAAATTACAGAGACGGCAACACCGAACAGAAATAGGAAAAACAATCTCTCTTCTTGATTGGGGAACCCTTCCTAGAATGACCAAGCATAACAAATTGGTTTTCGAGTCTAAAATTCCGTAGAGGATTCACGCAGTGCTGCAGAATAACAATATGAATTAGCCTATTATTGTCGAGATTGATAAAGTGCTGCGAAATCAAGAAAAATGGTAGAAGATTCAAAATTTTGTCAGACAAGTCTCTTCTAAATATTCTCAATAATTAATGAATCTACCTCAGAGTGACAATTTGAAAAATGAAAATCTTAATGATGCATACAAATGTAATGTTTTTCTTCATGGAAAAAGGCGATTAGTAAGCTTCTAATGGGATCAGTTCCCACTTAATTGATGCTCTTTGCATAAATATCCGGAACGCAGTATGTCTTGCTGATTTTCTGAGAATTCTGCGCATGGAAATCAAGACACGACAAAGAATGACACGGTCAACATATAATCTTTATTCTCGTACGATTATTGTGATCGAACGACGATTGCTCCACGTCATTTCTTCTTGGACACTAACTAACGTATCTTGACAAGAAGATAATGGCGTCAATCGACGACAATAAATGCGTTTATGGTCCTCTGACGAGTCTGCTCGGAGAATTGTTTATAGTTTAGCAAAGAAGCTGTTCCTCAAAAGAAGTATCGAGAATAAATAATCAGGTTCGTGAAAAGTTTTTTCCAGCTTTCGGTCTTACCAGGGTTAATATATTCGCATAACAGTAAAATAATAATTAGTGTCATGCACGAGACAATATCGTGTAAAAACAGAAACTGGAGCACGAAAAAAATACCTATTAACATGAAATCGAAGTTGCTGTCAGCTCGCACAGCATGCTACCTTATTTTACATGAAATTAAATCTGTCCGACAGGAAGCGCAACAATTAATTTCGTATTTATGCGCGTACGAGATATGGCCGACTCACTGTTCTTGCAAAATACATTCTAGATCGATTATCGTTAAAAATCTAGCCAAGGAAAATATAATTATCTGTTAATCATTAGTCTCGATGAGCCTGGATCCTTTTCCTCATTGAGTTGCAGTGCATTCAAAGACAACTGGGAAGAATCGAGAAACCGACAGATCAATACGAGGAAACAGAAGCTGTAACAATCTCTCAATAAAATAACTTGCCTGCACCGGTTTTACGAATCGCCGAAATTAGTGTCTTAATCAATCTAATATGCACCACAGGTGGTGGTCCACCAGCAAAAAGCATGGAATAGAGGAAGGACTGAAAAGCTAAAGTGGCCATGACGAAAGATTATGCTAATCGGGCGGGTGTTTCTAAGATGGAAGAAACCCATGTAAAAATGAGTTCAGCGGAAGAATCCCACGAATATAAATATCCATTTATCGACTCGCTGATCGTTCCGGTGTGCATTCGAAAAATATTTTCGAGTGTAACGAAATATATTTTAACCGATGATGCCACGGGGAGATAATTTTCGCATTTTCGTGTCTCGACGAGTCATCGCCGTGAATTCGGACAAATAACATTGTAATCTGTACGATCAGGAATAAATAATGGAAAACAACTGTTTCTTCATCACTTCATAAATACGGAAAAAAATTTAACAGACATGATCTCGCGTAAAAATCCCCAGTCTACGATCTAGCCAACTCCCTTACTAATAGGACTTCCTTGTTAAATGCTCAGTTTCATCGGGTCATGCTCTAAACAGAAGAATTCGCATAAAATCCCGAGCGAAACGAGATCTCGCCTTCTATCGGTTCAAGGTGCTCTGAAGAAGGCTGCAGTTTCTTTGGCTCTCTGCCTACTCGAGCATCGAAACTGTCCTTTTTCGAGTTGGTTGCGTGACTCGAGATGGTATATCTCATTGTTCGGACGCATTACCTCCGGACGACGGGTGTCAATGAGCATAAATCACTTGTAACAAACGGCAATTAAATTAAAGTCGAAAAATATGCTGATCAAATGACCATGGTCGTGTCGCGGATCCTTTAACAACCGGAATAAAAGATAGCAAAAATAGCCTCCGTGACGATAAACCAACCTCTACATGTAGACATGGCATTTTTGAACGCGTTGGCATTCCTCACTGTGGGGTCATTGTGTAGCAGCTTTCCTGTATTGGCAGGCCTTGGGTCTCGCGGAAATGATCCTTGACTCCGGACTGGTTCAAGAAATCATCCGGAATTCTTGCTACGCTTTTCGCGAGCCTACGTCTATCGTTCCGAGCATATTAAAATTAGCGAGACCGGTCGACGAAGCCAAACCGGATCGCGACCAGTTTCGCAAAGATCCCGCGGGAATGACTCGAAACAATCGTTCTACTGAACGTAAATTATTCATACCTTTCTACATACACTTGCTCTTTTCCTGACGCTTTGTTTGCATTCATAATTAGTCTCCGTCGCGGCAGCTCGAACAGTGTAGTAAGCTTCGCATTTTTTATACTTGAGCCCGAACGTTTACTTTCAAGTTACTTGCAAAATGAACCTTCCTTGTAGAACCTCCGGTTGGTAGGGGTCAATTTAATTAGTCAATTAGCGTGTTTACAGACTTCTTTCCCCAATTGAGCACCAAGAAGCTACGTTTTGCAAGTTTTGCAAGGCAACGGAAGTGTTGATACTGGAACGTACGCGAGAGATTTTTTGTACGGTCGGACGAGTTCTCCAGATTATTCCACAGGAAGTAAACAAACTAGTCGGCAAAAGACAAAACAAAATTATGATTTAATCTGATAGGCGTTCCCATTCGTATTGACACGATGATGAATGTCTTGGCAATGTCTGTGTGTACTACTCGGAACTCGATTATACGATACGCTGGTTGATACGATATTATTCAACAGAAGATTGCTGACGTATTCCTGCGGCGGGAACGTGCAATTAAACCGCGCGAACGCGAAACCCTTGTGTACCGGCACGGGGAAGTTTCCTCGTGATCGACGATGCTTCAAAGAAAATTTTTCAGCGAAGCTGGAAGCAAACTTTTACTATTGTGCCTGTTTTCGAAAGCTATTTTATAGAAATTAGAGAAACGGGAAATTTCTTATACATATAAACCAAGACAAAGATCTGCAATCTAATGATGAGTTTGAAAATCTTTCAGTATGTACGGACCCAGATAAGAAGTTGTGAAAAGCAACCAATTACAATTTTTTAAGAAAATTCAAATTGTTTGGTGCAATATTAAAAGAGTATAGGTAACAGTAAGTAATCAAGTAATAAATGAGTCATGAAATAAAAAATCAAGAAGAAATAATGAGAAAACGAAGGAGCAAACCTGTCGGCATTCGGGCAACGTGTTTAAAGTTTAAAGTATTGCACACGCAACATCATAAGAAAGGTTTTCGCCTTAAGGCCACGTCATTATATTTACAACCTGGCACACACCTTTTGAAGTTTTACTGGAATTTTTACTCCTTGAACGTAGGACGCCGTTCTTCCTGCAAAATGCAGTTAAATCAAATAATGCCTAAATATGTCTAATGAAACAGTATGGACCAGACAGCTTTCTGTTTATCGTACCCTGCAGGCAGCTACCCTTTTGCGACAAATATTTTCCAGTTATTTATCACTGAAAAGATATTTCAGAAGAAATTGATTACCACTACAAGCATCATATTTTTGGCAAATTCGGATAAGCATTGACTTCGGTCAGTGACTCCAATAATCGCAAATATATACTTACAAAAATCATACACGGAACGCCAGATATTTTGTAATCTGTCCGCAATATGTACAGTGGGTGTAAAAAGTATTCGTACGCTCCTTAAAATAGAATAACTTTTTTATGATTGTACCAAACGATATGATTTTTTATAATTAATTAGAAGCATTGGTTTACGAAATGATATGCAAAAAAGATTTTCCAAAAATTATAATTTACAAGGTTACATGTAACAATAAAAAAGGCATTTTTTAAAACATTTTTATTTGGGCGGTTAAAGAAGATTTAAAATATATGTTTTGTAGATCTATATATACTGATCTCATATGATGAGATCTACACATGCTGAAAATTTCATCGAAATCGGTTAGCATACACACGAGCTACAAGCGGTTAAAAAAAAATTCAAAATCGTAGATTTACACGACTTTTAATCAGTTTCTGCTTAAAATCCACAGAATCGTACATCTTCCGATGCGTGTCGTTTTTTTTCTGCGTCAACCAGTTTCGATGAAATTTTCAGCATGTGTATAACTAACATAGATCTACAACACATACATTTTAAATTTTCATTAAGGGCCCAAATACAAAAGTTTTAAAAAATGCCTTTTTTACTTTTGCATGTAACCTTGTAAATAATAATTTTTGGAAAATCTTTTTTGCATATCATTTCGTAAACCAATGCTTCTAATTGATTATAAAATATCAGGTCGTTTGGTACAATTATAAAAGTGTTATTCTGTTTTAAAGAGCGAAAGAATACTTTGTACACCAACTATATATTATATTACAATACAAACATCCAAGACCAATGTTAAATCGCAGTAAACGCGTTCAACTTTAACGATTAGATATGGTTCGACTTCCGTACTTAAAAAAAAAGAACAAAATGTAAACCTTAATGACCCATTGCCGTGCTCCTAGAAGCAATAATTTTATGCGTTTGCGTTATGTGGATCACCAGCAACCTATCGTTATGTATCTTTTTTTGTAGAAAAAATGATTGGGAATAATGTCCTGCTTGGGGAAATCTGATGACGCACGAAACTCGATAATAAATAACATAATCAGAAGGAATTCAGGCGTTCGCGACGTCGGAGATTTGTCTGCGAGACAAACGCATCGAGAGTAAAGAAATTCCTCGAAAACAGGATTATCAACCTTCTACATACCATGCGTCAATTTTTTTCACAAACGAGTTCAGATGCGCCATACCACTTGAACACTTTTTCCAGCTCCTTACGTTCATTGTTGGGATTGGAAAAGAGGTTGGGATTGGAGCCTACTTCAAAAGAATAAGTACAGGCGCAAGGACCCAGTGCGACACTTGTAATCATCCAATGGCCACAGAGCGCGCCTGTTCTAAAACTTCAATCTCGATTCAATAAAATGGAATAAAACCCTGCAATGTACAGTTAGTCGAATTAATATTCGAACGTACTAAAAAGGACGATAACTGTTTAAATATTGTACTATACGATTTGAACGGCATCCAATCAACTCGATTGAAAGCAGCGCCACCTGAAGGGACGCCAACTCATGGCAAAGTATTGAGGATCACGGCGGTGAAGAGGAGTACGGAGGATACAGTACACCGGTCACTCACTTGGCGGCGCTGGCAGGGCTGGCATTGTATTATTGTATTTGTAATTTGTATTCTACGATTTTTCGATCAATTCGGGACGAAAGGCTGTGCAGCTGGCTTATGGCAATACCTGACAATACCGCATCCATAGTATTTATATTTTTATATATATATCAATGAGTGTAGTTGATTTTACGACATAGTAGAATTACTATAAATAAAAGTTCAAAGCTATTGAGCGGTAGATCAACTGATTCCAAGAAAACTAGTTCTCACGCCTGTTTGTTTATTAGGCAAAAGTAAAATCATATTAATTTAATGATAAAAATTATAAATATATATACCAACCATTTATTAGTTATAGAAAAATAACTTTGCTTTGCTAACTGTTTGGCTACCATGCGATTAATGTAAACAATAAGAAACTTTTATGTTAGATAAAGAAATTTTTACATAAACAAGATAGTCATTCAAGGAGTTTAGGTAAGAAAAATCGTAAAATGAGTAGAAAACGTGGACGTTCTGTTACTGACAAAGATAATGCACCAAAAGAGGCGCGCATGGATATCAATGTATCTACAAGTAATGAAGATTCAGAGTTTCGTAGTGATTTACAAGATGAATCTAGACAGGATTTGTCTAATGAAGAAATAAAATTTGCTAAAAATATTGTTGGTAAAGAAGGAACACCTGTATTTAATCAGTTTTTAGATTTTTTAATTACAGAAGAAGGAATGAAATATCTAGAAATTCTAAAAAGAAAAGGAATAAATTTGACTAATATGTCCAGTATTTTAGGTAGAGCAGGAGCTGAAGCTACTAAAGCCTTTAAAGAGTTATATGATCTTTGGATTGATAGGGATGGAAATAAAACACAATATTTAGAAACTCTAGAAAAAGAAGGAATAAATCTAACTAATATATCTAGTATTTTAAGTAGAGCAGGAGCTAAAGCAACTAAAGCTTTTAAAGAGTTATATGATCTTTGGTTTGATGGGGAAGGAAATAAAACACAATATTTAAAAACTCTAGAAAAAGAAGGAATAAATCTAACCAATATGTCCAGTATTTTGAATGGAGCAAGAGCTAATGCTGCGAAAACTTTTAAAGGCTTATGTGATCTTTGGTTTAGTACGTTTGATAAGAAAGGAAAAAAAATAGAATATTTAAAAACTTTAAAAGACAATGGAGTAGGTTTTTCTCGTATTTCCAGTATTTTGAATGGAACAGGAGCTAATGCTGTAAAAGCTTTTAAAGACTTATATGATCTGTGGTTTGATGGCAAAGGAAATAAAACGCAATATTTAAAAACTCTAGAAAAAGAAGGAATAAATCTAACTAATATGTCCAGTGTTTTGAATGGAGCAAGAGCTAATGCTGCAAAAGCTTTTAAAGAGTTATATGATCTTTGGTTTGATGCGGAAGGAAATAAAACACAATATTTAAGAACTCTAGAAAAAGAAGGAATACATCTAGCTAATGTATCCAGTATTTTAAGTGGAGCAAGAGCTAATGCTGTAAAAGCTTTTAAAGACTTATATGATCTGTGGTTTGATGGCAAAGGAAATAAAACACAATATTTAAAAACTCTAGAAAAAGAAGGAATAAATCTAGCTAATGTGTCCAGTATTTTGCATGGAGCAAGAGGCGATGCTGCGAAAGCTTTTAAAGAGTTATATGATCTTTGGTTTGACGGGGAAGAAAATAAAACACAATATTTAAAAACTCTAGAAAAAGAAGGAATAAATCTAGTTAATATGTCGAGTATTTTGCATAGAGCAGGAGCTAATGCTCTTAAAGCTTTTGAAGACTTATATGATCTTTGGTTTGACGGGGAAGGAAATAGAACACAATATTTAAAAATTCTAAAAAAAGAAGGAGTACATCTAGCTAATGTGTCTAGCATTTTAGGTGGAGCAGGAGCAAATGCTGCAAAAGCTTTTAAAGACTTATATAGTCTTTGGTTTGATGGCAAAGGAAATAAAACACAATATTTAAAAACTTTAGAAAAAGAAGGAATAAATCTAGTTAATATGTCCAGCATTTTGCATGGAGCAGGAGCTAGTGCTGCAAAAGCTTTTAAGGAGTTATATGATCTTTGGTTTGATAGGGAAGGAAGTAAAACACAATATTTAAAAACTTTAAAAAAAGAAGGAATAGATCTATTTAATATATCTAGTATTTTGAATGGGGCAGGAGCAAATGCTGCAGAAGCCTTTAAAGACCTATATAACGCTTTTTTTGATGAGCAAGGAAATAGAAAGCAACATTTAAAGCACTTTATTAATGAAAAAGATGAAGAAAGTTTTACGCTACATAACTTATCCGGTATATTAGGTGGTGCAGGAGCTAAGGCTAAACATGCTTTTAAAAGATTGCATAATGTTTGTTTTAATGACAAAGGAGAAAGAACAGAACTCCTAGATAATTTCTATGAGGCAGGTTTCAAGCCAAGAAATTTATCCTCTATGTCATGTGGAGCAGGAGTTCATGCCTCTTCTATTTTAAAAAAATTGCATAGTGTTTGTTTTAATGACAAAGGAGAAAGAACAGAACTTTTAGAAGATTTCTATAATGCAGGTTTTAGTGCGGGTGATTTATGCAGTATATTGAGTGGAGCAGCGTGTGATTTAGAAAAATTTCATTACTTTTGTTTTATAGGAGAAACAAAAAAGTATCTAAATTGTTTCATAGATAAGAAGGAAGGTCTTACGCTAAGTAATTTATCTGAGATATTACACGGAGCAAAAGCTAATGTTTGTTCCGCTTTAAAAGATTTTCATGATGCTTGCTTTGATGAGGCAGGAAGTAAGTTTATAGATGATTTCTATAATCAAGGCTTTAGTCCAGGTGATTTATCCAATATATTATCTATGGCAGGAAATAATGCCTCTTCTAATTTAAGGAATTTTCATAAATCTTGTTTTAACAAAGAAAATTATTTAAATCACTTCTTAACTGAGAAAGAACTTTTTACGCCGAAAGATTTATCTAAGATATTACATAGAGTAGGAATTAATATTTGTCCTGTTTTTGAAAAATTGCATGATCTTTGTTTTGATAAGGTAGGGAAAAAAACTGATTATTTAAACGATCTTATCAAAAATAACCCGCCGAATATGATATCTAATATATTATATGAAAATGTGAGAAAAATTCCTCCCACATTGTCAAATGAACAGAATGTTAGCGAAATCAAAGGAAGCAAAACAACCAATGCAGGTCTTAAATCGAGTAAATCATCTGGTAGAACAGAGCAAGAGCAAAACTTAGATAGTTTACAACAAGGCGGTTCTAAAGTTAAGAGAAAAACCCGGAAGGGTATTACTAACCAGAGTAAGAACAAGCAAGATGATAAAATTTCAAACAATAATACAAAATTTAAAAAATGTAGAAGTGATACAAGCAACTAAATTAATTCCTTTCGCGGGTTCAAAACGTGAAATTGAGGAAGCAGAACAAACACGCAAGCCAAAACGATCTTTATTAGAACAGTTGGTTAAAGGAACAATTAATTTTATAGCTAATAACTTAACAACTGTTTTTTTTTTCCTAACGTTAGTCGGTCAGAAAGTCAATTACCAGGGGAAACAGATGATAAACCTAGAACCTGTTTAAATGATCCAACAGTGGACAACTAACTACAAAAACCACTATGATGTCAGGCTATTTCTTCCTTGAATTATGCAATTTCAGCTTGAGGGAGATTGGTTGTTTGGGAGATAATATTAATGGAAAGACCAGCCTTCAGTAGGTGTTTTGCGACTTCAATATTCCTCTCCTTTCTGCTCTCTTCCCTACCTTCCTGACTACCTTCAGCTCTGCCTTTTTCATGTCTGATTAGAATGCCTTCTTGTCTACCTTCTTGTTTAGCATCATCGAGTTTTTGAGCAAGGATAACCTTTTCTTTCTGCACGCTCAATATTCTTTCTTCATATGCGATCAAATCCTTTTGGAGCTTCTGCTGCTATCTTTTTCAGATCTTCTTCAGTTTTTTCTTCTGCGTATTTAAAAAAGAAACACCATCTCTCTGTAGTATTTTCTAACTGCTCTACTCTATTTTTTGTAAATTTAGGCAACTCGATAAAGACAAATTGCAAATCTTTCAAGTAATGACCATTGGTTTTGATGTCCCGTATATTATGGGTAGAAATATAGTCAACTTTTTCAGGCAGAAGGTTACAATTGGAAATAGCAATGAAGAAGACTTTCTGAAGATCAATGTAATTACCAGATTTATCTAATTGCCTTGAGTAAGCCTTAGCAGCATAAAGTTGAGCACGTTTTTCAAAGCCTTTATTACGAGCGAGCTGCATTTCGATGACAAATCTATTACCAATGGAGTCTTTGCAAAGAACGTCAACAATGCTTTCTTTGTCAGAGGCTATTTCAGGATCCATGATAGTACTGAGGAATTCAATTTCCATTATTGCATCAGAAGTAGAAAAGTTCAAGATATCGTTGAGGAAGTGAATGAGGATATTTTTATTCTTTTCAGAGCCAAATATTTTTTCAAGCTAAGGTCGTTTTTTGGATCAGGAAATTTAGAAAAATCCATGACGAATTAACCTAGAAAGCATGTGAAGAAATGTTTAACCCTTTTATTTTCCTAAGTTTTGAATGTGTCGATGAAAAAAACGTCTGTCAGAGATCATCTGAGAATTGCATTTTAGGCCTTAGATGAGAGTTCGGTCATCTTTTTATAACTGCCTTATAAAGTACCTTAAAACCCCAGCAAATGAATTGATAAGCTACGAAAAGTTTCAAACACACTTTGGTGTAGGCCCCCAGAAAAATGTGAGCGCAAAGACTCAAATACGATTACCTACCATCGAGAGTACGAGCTCCCTACATCTTGTATATGATAAAGATCTTGAAACTTCATGTCAACATTTTCAGTAGCAAATTTACGTTGAATCGATATCCTGTAAGCATGGGCGAAAAAAGAAGGTAGACAGATGGAGAATGTTCCGGAAATTCAGGTCCTGGTGGATGGGCAGCTATGGTGATGTATGAAAATAAAAGTGTCTTTATCAAAAAACGTATCTCTGGAGCTGAAGAAAACACAACAAACAACAAGATAAAGCTAAAGGCTGTAATTAATGGACTAAAGATGTTAAAAATTTCCTGCAAAGTTATTTTACACACTGATAGTCAGTATATTAAACAAGATATAACAGGGTGGATCAACAAGTGGAAAATAAATGGTTGGGAGATAGCTGATAAAAAGCCAGTAAAGAACAGGGAATTATGGCAGGACCTAGATGAAGTTGCTTTGCAGCATGATATTAATTGGAAGAGGATTAGGGCACACAACGGTAATATGTACAATGAGGAGGCAAACAGACTTGCTAGAAAGGAATCTAAAAAGCTAAAATATAGAGATCGTGAGGTCAATAAATCACAAAAAAAAATAGTGGGAACTCTGAGTTTCATAGATTGGATGGAGTGTCATGGCAACAAATTCTTTTAGACACAAAAACTATGAACCGTATAGCAGCGGGAGAGGTAGTAGAGAGGCCGGCAAGTGTAGTAAAGGAGTTAGTAGAAAATGCAATAGATGCTGGAAGTGCAGAAATAGAGATCAAAATAGAAGGTGGTGGGCGTAACCTCATTACTGTGATAGATGATGGAAATGGAATAGAAAAGGAAGATTTGGAGCTTGCGTTTATGCGCCACGCTAAAAAGCGTAAAGAGGAAGAAGACGGCATCAAACGTACGGGACACATCTGTAAACCAACTATCAATCACGACAATTCAACACAGATCTATACATTTGTTAATGGCAGGCCAATCAAGGATAATCTACTCATTGGCGCGATTCATTACGCTTACCATGATTTTATTCCAAGTGGCAGATATCCTTTTACAGTGCTGCACTTAGAAATACCATACAATCAAGTAGATGTACAATAAATGTGCATCTAAATAAATCAGAAGTAAGATTTCCGAATAAAAGGTTAATATCTGCAATAGTGAGAAGAGAGAAAATAAAAAGATATCAATAAGAGTAGGCACGTTTGCAGCAAGCGGTATTGAGTTTCAAGGCATTGAAGAGGAGGCGATGAAGCGATGAGCAGGTTAAAAATGAAGAGAAAAAAATCAAAATGAGTTTTACGAGAAGAGGCCAAGTCTTTTAGAAAATCGTCTAATGAAAGAATTCAATGCACCAGGTGAAAGAAAGCAAAGCTTATCAGAAACTTTCAAGTATGAAGATATAGATAAATCTCCACTCCAAAAAGAAGTTATGATTGTAGAAAGAGAGCAAATTGATTTGATAGAGGATTGAAGAGGAGGCGATGCAACGATGAGCAGATTAATAATGAAGAGAAAAAAATCAAAATGAGTTTTACGAGAAGAGGCCAAGTCTTTCAGAAAATCGTCTAGTGAAAGAATTCAATGCACCAGGTGAAAGAAAGCATAGCTTATCAGAAACTGTAAAGTATGAAGATATAGATAAATCTCCACTCCAAAAAGAAATTATGATTGTAGAAAGAGAGCAAATTGATTTGATAGAGGATTGAAGAGGAGGCAATGAAGCGATGAGCAGGTTAATAATGAAGAGAAGAGAGTCAAAATGAGTTTTACGAGAAGAGGCCAAGTTTTTTAGAAAATCGTCTAGTGGAAGAATTCAATGCACCAGGTGAAAGAAAGCATAGCTTATCAGAAACTGTAAAGTATGAAGATATAGATAAATCTCCACTCCAAAAAGAAGTTATGATTGTAGAAAGAGAGCAAATTGATTTGATAGAGGATCGTCACATTGACAGAATTTTTGCTTAGAAAAATTGAGCATAAACGTCCGCAGTCTAGTTGTTACTAACCGTAAACACATTGTAAACGAACGTAACCGAGTGAAAACGCATCAGGAAGAACCAGAACAGGGCGAAGGGATCGGGATATCGGTGAACATGACGGGGCATCCCCCGATACATCTACTCGTGTACGTTCCGTTGACCTTTGATCGTTGCGATCTCGCGGCAGTGCAATTGTTACTGGCCGCGCGGTGCTCCCCGGCTTTTCCACCTGGGACCAGTGATCTTTCTCACCTGTGGTGGGGCACCGGTCCAGGTCACCGATTGGCGAACGGTCCACGTGCTGCGCGCCGCCGCTCAGGTGGGGGGCTGCTGCAATGACTCTAACATAATTTTTGAACTTCCACCGACCCGCGTTTTCATCACTTTTGCACGGAAGCGCACGCGGTACGCACCGTTAGGAAAGTATACATAGACACCGAGAACCGGAGAGCTTGTCGTTACCTGCGCAGTCTCCTAGAGCCCAGTTGTTGAACAGCACCAAACTCTTCTTCCTGGAAGAAGATAGTTAGAAAAGTTATCTGTGAACTATCGAGAAATACAAGAACAGACAGCAACGGTGCTGGTACCAGCACCGAGGATCGATTCTAGCCCTACCAATCGAAAGTAATAGACACCTGTGAGGACCAACTAGAAGAACAGACACGCCGCAAGGAAGTGTGAATCGGAAGAGCACGTTTTTCAGGTGTGTCTTCGCGCCTCGGTTTTCGCAGGAGACGGCCGATTTTAATCGCGGATCGTTCCGCGCGCGAATACTCTCCGTGGTCCCTTCCGTAAACAGCCAAGCCGCCGATCGACGACCGGTTTTTTTCTTCTGTTTCACGACTGGTCTCGTAACATTTTCGTAACAGCGCGCCGATAACCGTGTGAAATTCCATCGGCGAATAATCGACCGCGATCGGGCGGCAAAGACTTTGATTCCGGCAGTCCGGGAGTGAAGTGTCGCACGATGAAGGACTTCGTGATGATATGGAACCGATTCACCGGCCGACGGTACTCGACCGTCAACACGAATCAAAATCAGAGCGACTCGAGCGAAACTGACGAGATGACCATCAGCCAAAAGACCAACAACATCAGGAGAAAGTCATCGGTGGTCGTGAACCGCTTCTTTAATGCGGCACTGTCGCCGGTGCACTCGACCGGCACCGAGAAGTGCCCGAAGAGTAAGTAGATTTTTTTTGTTTTACGCCTTCGCTCGTTTGCTTTGCAAACAATTAAGAATGGTTGTTAACCACTTGTCTCATTGCGTCGCTCCGTGTTGAAAAGATATATGTAATACAGTAAGATTAATAACGATCAAGAAAAAAGTGTAGCGTTTCAAGTACAGTGCGAAACAATGCAAAAATTCGTATCTCAAGAAATTGTCGTCTTCTTTTGTCGAAAATTTCTTATGCGCCGAACGGAAAGTTTAATGGAACGCGCGAATGGAGATTTCCAGTGCAGTTCGACTATTTTGTTCCGAGTCGATGGAAAACTATGTTTCCGGCGTGAATATTCGATCTTCGATGTACAGATTTTTACCAAACACGCAAACATTCTATTTACTATAGTAAATCATTATGGCTAAAGCTACTTTGATGAGCCTAGTTGTGGAAGAAAGCGTAAAGCAAGGGGTTAACGCCTTGGAAAACGTGTTACTTCAACCATGCTTTACTGTATAATTGATGTACGTACACCTGCGATAGTATCCTGACGCATTTCGAATAAGAATGCACTTCTTCAACACTAGATTCATGGAGCACTAAAAACGACTTGCGTAACTTCGTAAGACTGACAAAAACGTATTTATTCCTTGCAATTTTTAATGTGTCCGAAAAAAAGCAATTTCTCAATAATAATCGCGAATGAAAAAGTTCTAGTATTAAAAAATTAATCTCGCGTGATTCACTTAACCTTGCTTTCTCACGCGAAAAGTATCTGCGTTAGTGGAGATGCATACTGCTCGTTTTAAAAATTTATGAAATTTTTATCGGACTGCGTAAGTAACGATGAATCAGAAATTTTCTTCGAAATTCAATTGACTTTGTAGCAGTTGCTGCATATGAGTAATGCCGGCTCGTTTAAGGATGCGAAAGTAAATGTCGCCCGCCAATTCTGTTCTTCCGTCGGCGAACTTGTTTTTATGACAGATACTACTGGGTCAAGTGCAGAGCCTTGGATTAATGAGAAGTTGATAGCTAACGGAGCCCAATTGTGTGACAGGACCTTGTTCGGTTGTCCAAAGTATATCAGCGTGCTCGCTACGATGCAGAACGCGTACAGTCTGCACCGCAAAAATATTTGGTCGTTCGCAACGTTCGCGGTTTAGAGAAGAGAAAGCAACAGACAACGTAATCCACGGTTTTCTGGCCGTTGTACCATCGCCATTAAGTCACACGCGATAACTAGTAACGCTGGATTGCATAATGCGTACATACGCACGGTTTTACACCTGAATTATAACGCGAAAAACTGTAGAAACTCGTTCCGTCGTGCCACGCAAGCCAAGTTCAAGTTTATGCTCGAGCGTTGTTCAGAAAAAGATCATCGTCGTCTAGTTTATCGCATACCGGAGGAATAACAACGAAGAAATTGCTCTGAATCACGCCAATTGCGAAATAATTGTTTAGATAATATATTATTCAAACGATGACTCCATTTAAGTCGCTTTTACCTCTCGTAATTTGCTCGAACAATCGTTCACTCGACACGTACGAATTTTCCACGGTAAAACTTGTTTAGCGTTAACGCAAATGATCGTGCAATTATGTTAAATCTCATTCAATTATACGAGCAACTGGAGCATTTCAATTTAACCGGTTGCCAACGATTATTCGCAGACTCTCAAAACCGAATGATCAACAGTCAAGGAGTTCTAAGTCAACTTTTCAAGATCAACTTGTTCCTAGGGGAGGTCTAGGAATTCGAAGTCAACTTGTCAAAGATTTATCTTGATCCCCTTTTTAAACATTCTAGTTCGAAGCATTTTCTAACAGTGAATGAATTAATAGAAATGAACGAATTCATTTTACGTCGCGTTACACAATCTGGACACGGAATTCGCTACTCTCGCTCGCGTTTCTCGAGCGTCTTTACCGTCGAAAATTCGCGGAACGACTGTTAATTGCTTCCTGCTTTGTTTTCGCGTACGTTTCACAGTAATTTATCAGAACGCTCCAGTTGCCGCGCAAAAATTATCGAATCGTTAAATCTGATAGCGTTACGTACGTAGCACAAGTATTACGGGAGAGAATTACGATGCATATTACAAGATCTGCTGGCCGTGTCGCGATTCTGCCTGCATTATGCAAATGCACGCTTGTTATTATACAGTTTCTTAGTATCACGATCGAATTTGCGAGTTTGATCGCTTTGAACCGACCAAAACGCGTGTTACACCTTTACAATTGGTTTCCTGTATTCAAGTTATTCAAACAAATTCTTTCTTTCGTATATATTATAGAAAAACTGACTACAAATTTGGATGTAAACACATTCTTGTTATTTGTTTGAAGTAATGTAAAATAGTCACTTTTAGTGCTTTGTAAACCTAGTGCTGATATTAGCTGATGGAGCATTGGATGGGGAAATTTTTACGCGAAAAATCTAAAGTGACTTTTGATATTTTTGTTTTCTTTCTTTCTTTTTTGTTTTCTTTCTTTTTCATAATACACTTGGAACAGATATGAGAAAGTGATACGCAACTGTTCCCCGATCGGATCATTCACTAACGAATTCATCCTTGAGGGCAATATCACTGTCCGATTTGTGTCTGTGTCAAATGTCAGTTGTGTTTTCTTACAACTAATAGAATATTGATGAAGATATTAATAGGCTAGACGCGTCAGAAATGCAAGCCAGACATATTTAATACATGGTCTATGGCAAATCAGTTTTTCGCGATAAGTATCCGATATGAGGAATGGTGTCACCCAATTTAGCTGTTACCTTCATTGTCGAAGGACGAAATTGAGGGACAGTAAACTGATAGATCGGTATCGACCAGAAGCTATTTCAGAGAAACGAATTGAACCTTGTCTCTGTGTATGGGGTGCGAACGCACCCCAGGCTAGGATGACTAAGAAGTCACCGCTAGAAGTGACCAACACGGAAATTCAATCAAAATTAAAGACAAACAGAATCTGCATATTTAACAGATCTCTCGATCAGCTCTTGAATGCTTGATCTGTCGAAAAACATATGCGGGTGCGGTCAACAAAGCAATTACGATACCATTCCAGCGAGAACAAAGGAGAGGTAAGGAGAGTACGTCGCGTCCCCATAAGAAGGTTTCAATGAAGCAATAAAAAACCGGCTCGCGTTGGCCATGCTAATAACGACCATCCTTCCTGGACACACGCGTAGAACTTACATGTGGAGACCATAAAATCCTCGAATATGAAAAGCTTCCTTCTTCGTGCAATGCCTTGAACTCTCCTACACTTAAATCCACGAAATTCTTCATACACTACTTCTTTTACTTTTAAACGAACTAAATGGTCCTTTCTGTGCCACTGAAAGTACGTACACTGTAAAAAATGAATAGATCAAATAAAAAACTAAAAGGACATTAGAAGAATTTAGCACTAAACCTTAAAAGTAACTAGTACACGTTTTCTTATAAACATGACAAGATTGATTTTATTTAGATTTTGTTCGACCCCTATTGTAATACGTGCTCTACTACATATATCTATACAACCATTCCTGATGAAATCATTTTTATTATTTAAATAATTGTAAAATAAAAGATCTGGAACCGGTTTAGTGTTAAGGATAGTGTTTTACCATTTTCCAGTTTTGAAGACAAGTCAGTTTATTTTAATGTGGTCGCATTAACAACGAGGTCATTAGCGACCACACGGATTACACTTGATTATAACGATACATTTCTTGTAATGGCATCGTTAATTGAATTAGCGATCGCGAGTTGCTGGGTAACAAATTCGAGTGCGTGCGAAATTAACGCCTCGAATGAACTGCCTCGGTACATATTTATAAATAAACAGTTAGGATCCGCACATTTGAATACGGCTATTAAATTTAATGGGCCGAGATGGCTGAGACTTTACATGGTATTTTGGATAATGATAATAATAAATGGATTTATGCGTTTGTATTCTTGAAACTTTGCCGATTTATCTGATCAGTGTGATCAGATAGTCGCGATACAACCTAGGGAAATAACAATTATTTACAGGAAGATGAAATTAAGAAGGTTTTGTTTTAAACAAAAAGCGACATTGAAAATTCATCACGTACATTAACTACGTCTCGACTTAACGGACCTCTGTATAGACAGCTTTTGCTCTTGTTTATATTTGCAAATATGGGCAGCGTCATGACTTGCTCTTCCTGGCATTGCTATTATCTTACCGCCATCGGGCAGCATACTGCACTGATTGAGCGAGTTAAGTACTGATGGTGGAATAAAATAAAGCTACACAATTATAGGTTAAAATTAGTTTAGATAACAAAAGTAATGACAACGAGTAGATCCCATCCGTAGATTCGAGTTCATTGCCTGCACTGGTTATTCGTAGCAGGTGCCATTTCTATCGTCAGTTCGATACACCGACAGAATGCATTAACATAGACGATTTGCGATGATATTCGAGATGAGTCATACGATCGAAATCGGATCTATTAATAACCGTCCCGAAAACCTAAATCATTTCTCTCTCTCCAATTATAACTAGTGACGTATAAAGAATCGTACTAATTTAACGTAATTCCTGTTTTAATTAAGCAAATGGCACAGTTTGTCAAGTGAGAGCTTAGCAAACAATAAAGTATTAACAAAGAAACGACCGTGCTGTTTATACACGCCAATTGCTTATCAACGTTAAGTACACATATCGCAACATTTCCAGGCATACAAGTACTCGTTGATAATTACTGTACAAGTACTGTTCAAAATTATTGTTTGCCCAGATTTCACACGCTAACGAACTCCCTAAACATTTATCCTATTAATTCAGACGTGTCTTCGTATTTATTTTCTTTCTGACAAGGAAAGATACGAATAAGATTGACAGACGCTCAGTAGGGGATCAAAATAAAAATACAGAACGCGACGGCACGGAACCTCCCGTGATTAAGATCTTTGACGAAAGGGAATTTATGCACAACGACGCATAAGTTCCGCAAATAATTTTTCGCTACGCAGCAATGGCATTGACATCGGCTGTGAAAACAACTGGCTGTGCCGATCAGAACCGGTTCACCGCGGCAAAGTCGGGTAAAAACGATCGATCAGAAATTTCTAGATCTTCTTACGTGAGTCTGCCGTTCAGGGAATCCTTTTCAGCCTGATCTTTGCATAGGACGTTCCACGAGAGGTGTTCGATCCACAAATCCATCGAAACAGTTGAAAATTCAACCAAAAAGGAAGTAAACCCATAATGTCGTTAAATAAATGCAATTAAAACTGGCTTTTAGTCTGATACTCATTAGCCGACGAACGTACTAGTCACGTGAATTTTTCCGTGGCATAAATCTGTGACGCGATGTAAGGAACAGCCGGACGACGCATAGTGGGCTGTATGCCCGATTTCAGCGGCCACAGCTAGTTAAAAATTCCCTCAATATTGAAACTTTATTCAAATTTGATGAGGAAACAACCATTTTAAAGCTTGAGATTTCTACTTTTTGTACTATATACCGTTTTTGCTGAAACGGATGTTTTGAGTGCAAAAATTGTCCATAAAGAGGAGCATATTAGATTGTAAAGTTTGTAGCTATTTTTCAATCAAGTGCTGCCGATTATAATGAATATTTTAACGTTATTCGTCTATTTTATGTACACTATCGAAAAGTGTAATCATTTACAATGAAAATATCTTTTTAAAATAGTTATTACAAAGAATAATCTCCGTTATTTATAATAGTATGGAAAAATGTTATGAACAAGATTTGCACGGTTCAGAGGGGCACATGTTTTGGCACAAACATTTTCTGCGTGGGTGGAGGCATAGAGGAGATTTCAAGGTCACCTTGATTTTTTTTAAACAGAATGTCCTTTTTTTTATACCATAGATCGATAGAGTATTAAATTCTGAGTATAAAAGTGTTGACCTTCGTATGTCCTAAACCTAATAGTTAACGAGATATTATCAAAAGAAGATAGAAACTTATTTCGATAATATCTCGTTAACTATTAGATTTAAGACATATGGAGGTCAATACATGTTTACTCAGAATTCGACAGTCTATCGATTCATGATACTAAAGTAGGTCTTTCGATTTAAAAAAATCAAGGTGACCTTGAAATCTCCTCTATGCCTCCACCCACGGAGAAAATGTTTATGTCACAACATGTCTCCCTCTATACCGTGCAAATTTTGTCAATAACATTTTTTCATATTATTACAAATAAAGGCAATATTCAAAGTGGGCATAGTTATTGTCCCACCCTGTGTATTATTTAAATTTCATGTGTATACTGATTTCTTATTTTAGTGTATATTGTGTGTTTATTATTATTATTTAGTATTTACTTAAGTTAATACGAAGATATAGCGAATGCGAACACACATGCGGGATGTGAGAAATGCTGCGATTTTCGCGCGCGCGCGATGGCCATTTTTTCGTAGATCAACTGTAAAACACGGAGTAGCACGTAGTAGCAGCCATTTTTTCTTGCATCTTAATCAGAAAACTTCAAAGAACACAATGGCACAAAAATGAGCACTAAGTCGTACAGAGGCGTATAACAAAGTCATTATCAAAGTCTTAGAATCATAAAGAAAGTGACTGAATCGTTGGTTATCTTTAAATATTAATAACTAAAAAAATGCATATAGTACAAAAGTGAATTTCTCTTTAAAGTATACCTTATACTTAGCTAAAAAAACTTCTATAAAACAAAAATCTGTTAGTGTATGTAAATAAGGTAACAATTACTAATAGGTGAATTCGTTGAAAAATGAAAGCGTGTTAACAGAATTTCAAACTTCCGACAAATTTCAGTGCTTTATGGATACATGAATGGGAAAACGAATGATGGGAGATTGTTCCTCAGATATTCAACTAACTCAAGCCACAAAAATTTTACAATTTATGTAAAGTTTTAAGAATTGAATTTTGACCGCTGAAATCGGGCATACAGCCCACCGTGCGACGCGGAGAAATTAGAATATCTAAAACGCGACGTGTACAGGGCAATAAATTTGTGACGGGAAAAAAGCGACGCAAAAAACGTGCTTAAAATCGTAATTAGAAAGTCAAATTTCATCTCACGTTATCAATAGAATCAGCTGATTAAGGCAGCGAGTTATAGTGGTTCGATCGGAACGTTGGAATGTAAACTGGTTCTCCCTTTTACCTCTCTGACCCATATTTCGTTTCACAATTTGCGTACAAAACCCCTTAAAGACTCTTCGTTTCAAGGAGAGATCTTAAAACATACTGTTACATTATTTCCAACATACGAAAACTACTACGAATTCAAATTTTATACTTAATTCCTGTTTGTTGCGAACTTGATGGAAAATTATTATGTCGCACATTAATCCGCAGATTAACACATTATCGGCGATTATTTCATAATTTTAGGAAGTCCATGTCTAAGGATTTTTTAATAGCTCCTTCAATAGCAATTTCAATCGTGATCCTACAACTCACCCCAAATAACCTAATTTAATAGTTTTGCTTAGAAGTATTATAGAAAATATGATTTCCAAGTTTCCTTTTGGTATAGCACAATTGTTGAAAATCCTATTAATATGCTTGCGGTAGATAAAGTGTTAATAATTAATTATAAAAGACGTGTTTGATAGCAATGAACTGTTATCAAAGTTGAAACAGGGATGAATGAAAATTCGTAGCGGTTCCACTGCTTCATTAAGGTTTCAATTATTTCTAATCTTTCGATCCAAACGAATGCCAGCAAACGTTACCAATAGCAAGACAAAAATATATAAAAAAAATTACTCCTGGATCTCCATAAAATACCGAATCCAGTTAAATGATTAATCATATTTTTATCCAAAATTTTAAGCAATTATTTCAAAATTTCTTCTGTTGTAAAATTAGTGTCGGAATAGATAGAAAAATTTAATATAAATATAAATAAAATCATGACATTAGCGACTATAAATAAAAGCGTGGAAAAGATTACGTCAATATAGTGTAGCGCTCCACGCTTTTATTTTTATAGTCACTAATGTCATGATTTTATTTAAATTTATATTAAATTTTTCCATCTATTCCGACACTAATTTTATAACAGAAGAAATTTTGAAATAATTGCTTAAAATTTTTGGGGAAAAATATAATTTATTTTTTATAAATATGATTTATTTTTATTTATTATAATCATTTAACTGGATTCGGTATTTTATGACGAACCAGGAAAAAAAGTATTTTCTGCTTTTTGGTGCATTTTAATATAAGCGTGGTTCCTAAAAGGGTTTTTTTTATATATTTCATTTTCTACTTTTATTGTCATCGGAAGCAAGTGTGTATACAAAATTTCAGCAAGATTGGACTATGGGAAGAGGTTTAAAATTCAATTACAAGATTTGACGCATACAACAACAACACGGCAAGTTAATATCATAAGCGTGGTGAAAAAAGACAGTAAAAGACACCGCCGTATATTACCTCGTGATCGTTTGTTTACCATCGATCCGTTACACGCGTTAATCTTAACTGTTCCCGTGTCTTTTCCGCTAAAAAAACAACACCGTTCCACGCAAAGAAAATGACACGGTCCAACAAATTTCAACTTTTTTTGGGGATTTCGATTCTCACTATGCAATTCTTATAGAGTTTTCTGCGCTGATTCCGAATCTGACCTTAATTTTTCTCCTAGACGCACAGTTTTTGAGAGATTTGAGTTGGAAAAAATGACATATTTTTCAACTTTGAACAAATATTTTGATGTTATTATAAAAGATATTGAATTGATCTTTACAGCAAAAAATTCCTTAAACTTTCCCAAATACCGTGATATCCAATATTAATACATTATGATTGTTTAAACATGTTTAATCGATCATTAAAGATGGAGAGACACCACTTTTGCACCAATTTTTGACGATATTTTTGAATTTATCTCAAAACATAAGGGTCCAGCAGAAAATCGAACTATACTACTCGATAGAGCAGACTTTAATCTTTAGAAGCCACCCTTTTAAGTTTGAAACGTTGACGTTTTTACTGAACTAGAAAGCAAAATATCTTTGCCCGACATGAGCTGCCGCCAGTGGCGCTCACCAGTACAACGGGCGTTCACCGCGCCGCGCCGCACAGTGGAACCTTTCGTCCAAATCGGAGACAAAATCAAAGAACTTTCGATAGAAATGAGGTAGAGCGATGAAATTTTTTTTAAATTATAGCTGAAACTTGGCAGAATATGGGAAAAATAGGGAGATTATGGTACGAACGTTTTATAAACTTGAGAAAATTCGTTAAACTCTCACAATTTCAAGAAAATTGCGGTTTTTTCAATAACACGGGCGGAAAAAATTTTTTTTTAACAGCTGCACATCATTTCCTGTAGATTTTTTCACGCTCATTTTAAATATGGTCTCAAAATTTGTCTACGACCTCAGGATTTTACAAGAAATCGATTTTTGTGAACAAATTGTTTAACGAATTTTCTCAAGTTTATAAAACGTTTGTACCATAATCTCCCTATTTTTCCCATATTCTGCCAAGTTTCAGCTATAATGTAAAAAAAATTTCATCGCTCTACCTCATTTCTATCGAAAGTTCTTTGATTTTGTCTCCGATTTGGATGAAAAGTTCCACTGTGCGCCGTATCCCGTGGGTCGCCTATTCTAGCGGTAAGCGCCACTGGCGGCAGCTCATATCGGGCAAAGATATTTTGCTTTCTGGTCCGGTATAAACGTGGACATTTCAAACTTAAAAGGGTGGCTTCTCAAGATAAAAGTCTGCTGTATCGAGTAGTATAGTTCGATTTTCTGCTGGACCCCTATTTTTTGAGATAAATTCAAAAATATCGTCAAAAATTGGTGCAAAAGTGGTGTCTCTCCATCTTTAATGATCGATTAAACATGTTTAAACAATCTTAATGTATTAATATTGGATATCACTGTATTCGGGAAAGTCTAAGGAATCTTTTTCTGTAAAGATCAATTCAATATCTTTTATAATAACATCACAATATTTGTTCAGAGTTGAAAAATATGTCATTTTTTCAAACTCAAATTTCTCAAAAACTGTGCGTCTAGGAGAAAAATTAAAGACAGATTCGGAATCAGCGTAATTAGCATTCTAGAATGTATAAAAATAGAACGGCTGGATACAGTATATAACCAAATCACATTTGCTACGAGATTTAGGTACGAAACTTTTGATCCATCCTGTATACACGGTTCGCTGAGCTGGATCCTTAATTACGTTCCACGCTCGACTCCTCTCAGTTGATTCTTTGTACACGGCACGCGTCACCGGTATTTTGTTGACTGTTTAGTAGTAAAGCTACGATGCAGTCTTCGCTCGACTATAAGTCACTGCCATTCTTCCTACAACAACTTCAAAACCGCTATTATAATTCTCAGCGTAACCTCGGTTTCACACCAGCGATCATTCTGTTGCGCCAGAAACGCGGAACAGAGATATCATCCGATTGATAAGTATCACGACGGCTGCAACCAGAAAAATCACTTGCTAATTGATATTGTGAGGTACGGCCTTAACAGAAAAATTGTTTCTTGAAGAAAACTCACATACCGACGTACCTCGGAAGTTGTTGGGAGTGGTCAAGAAAATTTCTGAAGAAATACAGTTACTCGAATTAATGTTCGGACGCTCTAGAAAAGACGATAACTTTTTAAATATTGTACTATACGAATTGAACTTTTTTGGGAAGCTAAAACAATTAGTTTACTACAGGATGTGAAAATAAATTTTTTTCAAAAATTAAAAAATACTAAAAGTTGCATTTTACAACTTTTTATGTGGGCTTATATTGAAAATTTAAAAAATATATTTTGTGCATCTGTGTTAATTAAACATAATTCTGAAAATTTCGTCAAAATCGGTCGACGTTGCAATGAGCTACAAACGTTTAAAGATGGTAAAAATGGCAATTTTCACAATTTTCGGCCAATGTCTAAGAATTCTTACATCTTTCAATGCCTGTCGTTTTATCTCGTCAACCGATTTCGATGAAACTTTCAGAGTGCATATAATTGACACAGATCTACAAAACGTACTCTTTAAATTTTCAATATAGGCCCACATAAAAAAGTTGTAAAATGCACCTTTTAGTATTTTTTCTACAATTCCGATCAATTACTATTTTTGAAAAATGATTTTTCATGTCCTGTAGTAAACTGATTGCTCTAGCTTCCCACAAAATTTAAAAAAAGTTATCGTCTTTATTAGAGCGTCCGAACATTAATTCGGGTAACTGTACATAATCCTAGAATATGTTTAATCCTGGAATCCTGTAGTCAAAGAAATAATATACCTTGTAGTAGACGAATAATAACATTATCTATTAATAAACATCGCGATAGATCGACGACAGCACAATATTTATAGAATAACGTGATGACCCATTAGCGGATTCCACGAATATGCAAGTGTCTAGCGACTTTTCGGTGCGTCGTCGTCTGTAACCCTAAAACATTACACTCTAACCTTCGTCGTCGACACACTTGTGACACGCTTGTGCAACAGGGACATGCGCACGCTTGAAAATGCCAAAGTGAAACTTCGTAATTTGATCTTTCGTCGCTGGCATTTGATACATCCATCGGAATGCTAATCCGACACAATGCCGTGGGAGAAGTTCGCGCACCCCGTCCCCAAAACCCGAATTAGGGAGATAAACCGCGGGAAGTTAATTAAGTATGTAGTTGGACGTTGAACTTTACCCATTTTGTCAGCCGGTTTCCAAAGCGAAATGTACGGAAGGAGAAAATTTAGTAGCGGTGTCGTAAAACAGTCGTCAATTTTTCAATTTTTTCAAAACCATTTTCAAAACCAGTTAGCACTGTTGATTGTCGCCTATACGGTTTGGAAAACGTCCGCGTTTGCATAAACACATGCAATTTAGCGATTGGAAAGGAACGGGGAAAGGAAAGTGGCATGGTGAAAGAACTAATAATTTCGCAAACTATCATTACGTAAAAATTTCAAAACAATAACGAGGCATTATTACACGCGTGGATACCTGTGTGTGTTTATTGCTTGTGATCGTTAGTTATATATTCCATAATTTTACAGCCATTTCGTTGCACACGAAAATAGAACTTGCGCACTCCGGCTCAGGATTTTCAGTTCTTTTTGGACATTACATATCTCTTCGACGGTAGTCTAAGTATACCTTGTCGAGCTCGTTCGACAATCGCTGAAGGGAGTGGAACAATGCTAACTCCATGTTTAGAAGGTTTTCCTTTCCTGCGTTTACTATCTGATCATTTGTTCTAGAGCGAACGAGAAAATCATCGGAGAAAACGGGACTGGGATTACATAATAATGTCTTATCGGACGATATCATCTTCCGAATCCCAAAGTTGATCATGTTCAACTATTAACAACAAGTATCTAATTAATTATTCTATTGTGTTGGTAAGAAAGTAATTTCGGTATTTTAAGGTGAAAGAAAACCGAATTTCTTTATTCAAGCGAAGAGCTTTAACCCGGCGTTAGTTAGGTGGGGTCTCACAGACCCCAGAGATTTTAGATTGACTGTAACATTGTAAAGATGTTTCATTAGTTAAGTATTTTTGAATAATAAAAATTTAATTTCGTGGATCTGCGTTTTTACTCTGATAAATTGCAAGCCTCTTAAGCAATACCTAATCTTATATTTATGAAAAAGGTATTTATTTCTATAATACAATCTGTTATTTCGGTGGATCTGTGAAACCCCACCTTACCACTTACGATACACTTTCCCACCTTACCAACGCCGGGTTAATCAATAAAATATTTTCTTATTTATTCTTTTTGGTAAAAGATCATCGACCAAAAGGGAAAATATCTTATTCATTAAAGTTCATTGCTGGAATAAAAAAATTAGGCTCTATTTCATCTTATAATGCCGAAATTACTTTCTCGCAAACCCAATATTATCCGAACGCTCACGTTTACCTATTTAGTTCGGATGATCGGTGCTCCGCTGTACCATAATTGCAAAGACCCCCTGTACAATACCGTGGAGATCGTTACCGCAGCAAATGCCGGTAGCGAGCGAGTTAGCAAAGTCAGATCAGGAAGTTGCACGGTGCTCGAAAAATTCCGGTGCACCTGAGCAGCAACGATGGCGTGCAGGATCTAAGAGAGATAATCGCGGGGCACATATGGTGTTCACCGTGTTTCTGATCTCGTTATCCAGCCGAGCAGTTGTCAGGATTCGAACTGGCACACGGCGAAGAGGATGGCAGGTCCCGCGACTCTGAAAAGGCCACGTCCGGACTTGTGCAACACGGCAAACACGTGCCTCTGGATTTATTTATCTTGTGCAATCCTACTGCGCCGGCCGTTGTTATTGAAAAATCTATAAACCACCAAACGATACAAAGTCGCGGGCCGCACTGACACCCTTCAGAAACTATTCGCTTCTGCCTGGGTCTATTTCGACCCGGAACATCCAAATTGTCATTTAAGCACTCAATTTGTGGCACTTGAACTAAATGAATAGCTGTTTCATTGAGGATATCGGAAAGACTAATTACACTGTCCAACACCAAATTTGTTCCCTAATTACTGTTAGGTCCCTCGTATAGAGTTTTTTGCGCTGATTCCGAATCTGTTTTTAATTTTTTTCCTATACGCACAGTTTTTGAGAAACATGACTTTGAAAAAAAACATATTTTTCAACTTTAAATAAATATTGTAGTGTTATCATAAAAGATATTGAATTGTTCTTTATAGCAAAAGATTCTGTAGACTATAAGAAGGACCCAACAGTAATTAGGGAACATAAAAAAAGGCGTTTGTTGGACAGTGTTATTCTACACGAAATATAATATCATCAAAAGTAAATTTTTTAAAATTATTAACTCGAGCTGTGAACGGTCCGAGGGTTAATTGAACACGTGACTTTTCACTTAAATTGGTATACGATATATTGTATTCATGTTGATTGTTCTACAACTGTGGTTACCTGAATTTTATTTGAGTATCGTTACCTCTTCTTAACACTCCTACTGAGCCTTAAAAGTAACTGGTACATGTTCCCTTATAAAAATGACAAGGTTGATTTTATTTAGAAGTCGTGCGCACCCCCCCCCCCCCCCATTGTAATACGTGCTCTACTAAAGATATCTACAGTTAGGAGCAAAACTGATCACACACACTTTAACTCAGAATAACTTTTTTATGAATGGACAAACGACTTCAATTTCTCTGTAAAGCTAGATGAATTAGTTTAGTAAATGATGTCTAATAAGTATGTTGAAAAAATTCATTTGGTCGGAATTGAGAAAATAACAGTAAAAATTGATTTTTACGACTTTTTTAGCTGGACCAATAAGAGAAAATTTAAAAGATGTGTTTGGTCAACTCGTATAAATTATATACGCTCCGAGAATTGCATTGAAATTGGTGAATTGGTTTACGAGTTATAAACGACCAAAAGTGGTAAAAATTGCAATTTTTCAAGATTTTCGGCCTTTTTACCACTTTTGATCGTTTATAACTCGTAAACCAATTTCAATGAAATTTTCGGAGCGTATATAATTTATACGATTTCACCAAATACATATTTCAAATTTTCGTTATTGGCTCAGCTAAAAAAGTCGTAAAAATAAATTTTTACTATTGTTTTCCACAATTCGTATTAAATTTGTATTAAATTTTTTGGAGAACCAGGAAAAAAATTATTTTCTCCTTTTTAGTGCATTTTAATGTAAGCGTGGTTCTTAAAATGCATTTTTTCAACATATTTTTTAGACGTCGTTTACTAAACTAATTCTCCTAGCCTTACAGAGAAATTGAAGTCGTTTGGTCCATTCATATAAAAGTTATTCTGATTTAAAGTGTGTGTGATCAGTTTTGCTCCTAACAGTATACAACCATCCCTTATGAAATCATTTTTATTATTCCAATAATTGTAAAATAAAAAATCTGGAACCGGTCATTTTGACTGGTGATGGTAGGTTTAGTGTTAAGCGTACAGAATCGAAAACCAGGACCGTTAGCGAAGGTCTAAAAATTAGGGAAATCCCAGGGAAACTCGGACGGACGGCAGTGCTAGACAAGAGTCGTCAACCCTCGCAGACACAACTGCAGCGATAAATTGCATGTGGTTGCATGCGAATGCGTCGGATGGCTACCGACGATGAATCTGCTTAATGGATACGTGTTATCGCTCGTATTAAGTGGAGTGCGACCAGAAGGGATCGGCCGTGATCTATTAACGTTTAGAGATTAAGGGAGATCTTCCGTCCACGCGTACAAAAATCTCGACACTGGTTTAGCTTCGACTAATCTTTATGGCTCATAGAGTATGCTTGCCAAGCGGCTTAGAGACATTATCGGGTACTAATGGGGTTACAGCTCGGATAAGCGTACGTTGCACCACAGTGAAATGTAATAAAGCAATTCTGCTATTTCCTCGTGGATGCTATTCCTTTTACGACGTGAAAGGCTTAACAATAAAAATAAACTTAATGAGTTTATTTTTTTATTTTAGAGTTACCCGTTAGTTTTAGAATGTGTTAACCTCAACCGTTTCCTGCCGTATACTATTACTGCCATAAAATAATACATTTATTTATAGATTCGTTATTGCTTTAAACCAAGTGGTTTATAATAAAATAATAAATGCTGTAATAGCTAGATGTATTAGGTTGTCCTAAAAGTTTCTTTCGGAATGTGGTTCTTTAATACTGCTAAATAAATATTAGGTTGTTCCAAAAGTTGGTTTTCGATGCATGCACATAATGCAAATTCATGTCAGGGAGTACTAAAACATTAACATAAAGATTATCGTATTGTTTGTATTTATTTAGCGACATTAAAGGAACACATTCCGGAAGAAACTTTCGGGACGATCTAATATAATATAATTATTACCTCGATACATGAAATAATCATTAATTTAAAGGTGATTACATAGAATCACGGCTGTCCCAACGCGTTTCTTTCAGAGCCAACGTTCATAATTAGAGAATAATTACACGGTCAATTTCTTTCGAACTCATCGAGCAAGTTAAATGAGTTTTTACATTCTCTTAGAACAATAAATCATTAAAAACACGGACACGAGAACGTAACGCGAAAATCTATTTTAGACTGATCGGAAACTCGACGTCATTTTTCCTATATCGTGTCTATATCAGTTTTTCGACTAGAAAAAAAGATAAACGATTCAACTAATCTGCATTTTCTACGCCGAATTAATGCTCCGCTAATGTTAGACGCTGTTTTTTTCGCGAGAGATAGAAGTGAAAATGCATGAGTGCAAAGTGTACTCGGTGACGTTACACGAAATGTGTGAAAAAAAGAAATTATGCTACTCCGTATGCAAATTTTAGTGTCCGACCAGGATACTGGTTTGCCACACTATGAAACAATTGATTATACGACTTGCGTTTAATTCCACGGGTGATCGATAATCCGCGAGAAACAAGCGAGTCGATCGTTGCGAAAGTCGAATAAAATTCATTGTACTCGGGCCGGGCATTTTGTAATATCCTGTTCCGTGTATGGAAGCTGTCGTGCCTCGAGATCAACCTCCATAAAAGTGTCGCGATTTCATGGATATAAAATATAACGACGGAGGGCAAATATGCACTTTCTATTGGATAGCGCATTCGCAGTCGCGTCCCGATTACCGTCGGAAAATTATTGCCACATCGTGTCGCACTGCCAGCAATCTTGCAACAGTCGAGAGCAAGACGGGCTCCTTCTGCGAAACGAATGTTTGTCAATCCTAAATCCCTGTTTAGGATTTTGCATCTGCCTATTAAACTCAATGGCCATTGATTCGAAAGGTCGGAAACGATTCGCGATCTCCGCGATAACCGGCGTCTCTTTTGCACAATACGCGTTGCGATCTATTGCGAAAAAGGTGTACATCTTTTTACACCGTCAGGAAATCGATGATGATCGATGTACGGTAATTTCGAGATAGATGCAGCACATTTTGTTTTCTGTTTATAAAAATTTTATTAGAAAGAATTGAAAGTGTAGACAGGCATAGTTGAATTGTTTATTTCAATCTCTTTAGTCAAATATAACATTAAATAAGCAAAACTTTTGTATTAATGTATAAATATACTGTTAAAAAAAGGTCGATAATGCACTCCTAATTGGGGATAGACGCAATCCCTTATTTATAGCCTCTCCTACCTACTTATATTCTTTTTTTCTCTCTACCACACATGTTACATGAATTAGTATGCATTGTACATGTTTCATGGAACCATTTGAGGCATTCGGAACAACAAATCCAATCTTCTTTAGGTGTGGTTTAATAATAATCTGCCAAACATTCGATACAATGATTACACTGTCCAACAGCCAAAAAGTATTTCGATTCCCACTATGCGATGCTTATAGTGTTTTTCGCGCTGATTCCAAATCTGTCCTTAATTTTTCTCATAGACGTACAGTTTTTGAGAAAATTATTCCATGTGATACGGCGCGGCGAACGCCCGTTCTAGTGGTGAGCGCCACTGATGGCAACTCATGTCGGGCGAAGATATTTTGCTTTCTGGTTCGAAAAAAACGTCGACCACGCAAACTTGACAGGGTGGTTCCTCAAGATAAAAGTCTGCTCTACCGCGTGGTATAGTTCGATTTTCCGCTGGACCCTTATTTTTTTAGATAAATTCAAAAATATCCGCAAAAATTGGTGCAAAAGTGGTGTCTCTCTGTCTTTAATCACACTGTCCAACAAATTTCAACTTTTTTTATGTTCCCTAATTACTGTTGGGTCCTTCTTATAGAGTTTTTTGTGCTGATTCTGAATCTGTTTCTAATTTTTTCCTATAGGCACAGTTTTTGAGGAACATGGCTTTGAAAAAAAAACATATTTTTCAACTTTAAACAAATATTGTGATGTTATTATAAAAGATATTGAATTGTTCTTTGCAGCAGAAGATTCTGTAGACTTTCCCGAATACAGTGGTATCCAAAATTAATACCTACATTATGAATGTTTAAACATGTTTAAACAATCATTAAAGGCGGAGAGACGCCACTTTTGCACCAATTTTTGAGGATATTTTTCAATTTATCTTAAAAAATAAGGGTCCGGCGGAAAATCGAACTATGCCACTCGATAGAGCAGACTTTTATCTTGAGAAGCCACCCTGTCAAGTTTGGATGGTCGACGTTTTTTTCGAACCAGAAAGCAAAATATCTTCGCCCGACATGAGTTGCCGCCAGTGACGCTCCTGACGAAAATTACTGCCTAGTATACTTACATAAATTACTGTTACGTCTATCCCTAAATTGAGAGGGAGAGACGCACCTATACAAAAACAAGTACTAGCACAAAAAATTTTGTCAAAACACGATGAAAGATCGTAAAGCAGGAACCATTATCACTATTTAAGTCGATATTGATAGTTAAAACTAGGGATAAGATCAAGAACCTCGCAAACAGGTTCGAACTTTGATTGATTGAATTCGAAGGGTTACCATGGGTTCGTCGACAACTCATTTGACCGACACTGTTTTGATCGACACGGTTTGACCGACACTAACTTTCGCAGACACTATGTTTTCCTCGACATTGTAAAATGTTCGACAAATAATTTGACCGACAGTATGTTTTCATAGACACGGTCAAATTGTCGACGTCTGCTGCTTTCATCGACAGTCTGTGTTTACTGACAGGTTTGATTTGTATTTGCTAATGTTGACTAATCGTTATTATCACTGTTATATTCTAGACGCATTTAGTTGCTTGTATAATAAAAAATAAAGAGAAGTACAAAGCATTTCTTCAAATAAACAATCTTTATTAATAGGTGCACACAAATGAACAAAAATCATAATATTTCATTTAATTTCAAACATAATTGTGTAAATACATGTACTTAATTTGAATGAACAAAACGAATGCTACGCATATACATATACAGATTCCAAAACATAACAAAATTGTACAATAATTACATAAATATCAAGTAATGAAATCAAAGCGATATATTTTGTGATAAAGCCTTTAAAAGATCCATATCACTGGACATTTCTCGGCTCTCTAGTATTTTTCTAATACGTCGACGAAAACATAGTGTCGGTCAAATTATTTGTTAACCATTTCACAATGTGAAGGAAAACATAGTGTCGACGAAAGTTATTATCGGTCAAATCGTGTCGATCAAAACAGTGTCGGTCAAATGAGTTGTCGACGAACTCATGGTAACCCGAATTCGAACTCTCTATAAGTACTTCGAAAAACAGAAATAGTACTCCTAAGTATACACGAACCTATGCCAGACAGTTTCGAATCTTTTACGAATATACTTATCTTGCATGTATATTCGAATCTTGGTCGAACAGATTCGAAACTTTTCTCAATATCGTACCGGAAATTCTCTGATTTTTCTACTCATTATTTTTTTTACCTTTAAAATCAATTATGTTGTCCTCTAATGCATGATTTAATTCAGCATGTATAACTATAACTTCATAATCTATCGGAAGTATTATTCTTAACTAGTTACGAATTTAATAAAGAAAGTGCTTAAAACCTACTATGCAGTTCTGATTTCCAAGATTCGAGTACTACTTGTGAAAGATTCGATTCCTTTCAACGCCGAAGTACTTACAAGTATCTTTTCAGAACTTGTAAGTACTCATTCCGAGGTTCGATATCAGTTTGTATAAAATGTACACTTTTCAAATATAATCATTGAAACATTATTGGTTTTAAGTAGTAATCGAAACCCATGAAATGAAACTTTGTTATCGAAATTGACTCGGATTCGTGAGTACATATTGAACTTGATCCCATTCCTAGTTAAAACCATACAATAAGAACGTAATAACATTTGTACTTGTCACTTACAAAAATATTTCGTCAGGAGTTCGGAGCACTAAGAAGCTTTATGCTTCTGTTGTACGTAAATGATGTGATACACGTGTTCTTCGAAACGAGGTTATTTGAATAGGTTAAAACGATGTAAATGATACGCGAAAAACAGTTTAAAATCGTCCTGTATTGCCACAATAGAATCCATTTTTATCTCCCGGAGAGAGCCGTTTCTGTCATTCTTTGTCGCATTTTGTTCTGACTCGTATCGAGTCACGTGTAGCGCTGACAATTACACGATATTAAAGCTCGAGCAACACGTGAGGCGTTGATAACATCTTTATAATACTCGCATAACTCATAATGCTCGCATAACTCATAATTCAAATCGCCGCGGTGCGGGTAACTCGCCGGACGGTGTGAAGCGATTATAGTTGATCGATCGAAGCGAACGAATCAATTACTCTTCGATTCGCGCCTTTCTTCGGAAAATTAACCGGCGCGGTTTGAATATCCGTGACGCTCGAGTGTCTTGCATGATTTACTATGAGATTACTTAACGGTCACCGAAGCAGTCGGTTACACACGTTCATCGTGTTTCGATGTATTCAATTACGAAGCACGTGCCGAATGAAATTCACCTTGGGAATCGCTTCTGTGCGAAAACGCGCTGTAGATAAATTAGGAATACGTCGATCGAAACGCTGTGGCTCAAGATCATGTTTAATCATGTTTAAACATGTTTAATCATGTTTAAACATGTTTAAATAATCATAATGTATTAATATTAGATATCATTGTATTCGAGAAAGTCTACAGAATCTTTTGCTGTAAAAAACAATTCAATATCTTTTATAATAACATCACAATGTTTGTTTAAAGTTGAAAAATGTGTTTCTTTCCAAAGTCACGTTTCTCAAAAACTGTGCGTCTAGAGAAAAATTAAGGCCAGATTCGGAATCAGCGGAATCATAATGTGTTAATATTAGATATCACTGTATTCGGGAAAGTCTACAGAATCTTTTGCTGTATAGAACAATTCAATATCTTTTATAATAACATCACAATATTTGTTTAAAGTTGACAAATATGTTTTTTTCCACAGTCACGTTTCTCAAAAACTGTGCGTCTAGGAGAAAAATTAAGGCCAGATTCGGAATCAGCGCAAAAACTCTCTGAGAACCAGCCAACAGTAATTATGACACAAATTTGGTGTTGGGCATTGTTATTAAAGACGCTTCCATACATTGAATATCACAGCGCAAGGAATAAACACAATAGAAATGTAATGAATGTATGTTAATGGAGGTTTCTTCGTCGCGCTCTAAAAATTTGCACGTGCCCTGAATGCCTAATGATCTACAATCTACTAACGGCCATTATAAATTCACATATTTGGTCATGTTGTGGCAGATTTAGAGAGTCGCCGTCTGCGATTACGCAATGCTGCACAACTTTGTTGAACGAGTTAAGATTGCCGATACAGGTTGAAAAAGTAGTCGCGTTCAATATGGTTTCCAACAAGAAAATATTGCATACAATTTGCATTTATAGCGAATACTCCTAACTGTAGAAAACATTAATTACCGTTTACCTTGGTTTCAATTTCTTCAAACTCTACATTCCTTGCGCCGAAAATAACTGTTCTTTGACTGTGGTATTTTAGTTTTGCTTAAAAAATACATTAAGTAACGAAATCTTTCTAATTCCCGTGATGTGCAGCTTGTCACGATAAATTTATTCAAATCGAGAATTCCAATAACAACTAACGAACACGGAAATCTCTGGAGAACGAGCTTAATGGACGCCTCGCAGTAATTACCGCGCTAACTCTTGTTTTCGCGAAATTAATCCGAAAATTACGTCAGAGCAGTACGCTGTAGATCGAATTGATTATCGAGTAATCCGTTTAGATCGCGATCGAGAAATAATTATGCCGTATAAAAAGATATACATAGTACTTGAATAGCTACAAAACATATAAATCAGCGAAACAATTTAATTAAAATCAGATCACCACGGGTCTGTCTGTTAAGCCATGCAAAACCGAGAATTAATCAGCCGATTACAACTGTGTGTAGTTTCCCTTTTACTTTTCTAATTGCTCGCATTAACATGCCACGCTAATGAAGCATCACTTTATAAATAAACTATCGTTTCAGACGCCATAAAATAAATAAATAAAATAATATATATATATAGGTCAATCGAGAAGTTCTGTCAGTTTTTTTACAAAAAGTAGAGCTTTCTTTAAGAAACAATATGAAAAAGTACATTAATCAAAATATTGTCCATCGTTGGCGATGACTTTTCCCCATCTTTCGGGCAGCAAGCGAATCCCGCGACGAAAGAATCAGTCATCTTTAGAGGTTATCCAGTCAGAGATCCATTTTCCGACATCTTCGTAAGAATTAAATCGTTACTCAACAAGTGCGTGTGCCATCGACCGGAACAAGTGATACTCAGAAGGGGCACAGTCTGGCGAATAAGGGTAGATTTATAGTGGAGCAGTGAGGTGAGCTGTGCGGTGAAAAAAAAAGAAAAACAAAGAAAATACATATGTACTTTTTCTTTAGTATGTGTCGAAATGTTGTCACGAATGTTGGTTTGTTTTCACCGCGCCGCTATCATCGATGCTCACCGCTCCACTATAAATCCACCCTAAGCCGCATAGGGTAGCACTTCCCAGCGAAGTGCTTCCAACGTTTCTTTGACAACTTTTGTGACGTTTCGCAAGCAGAATTTTGCAGATGGTTTTCCGCTTTTCAATGTCTCTTGGCTTGAGTTCATATGGGACCCACTTTCCTTCCTTGGAGACCTTCTCCAAGGCTTTTAAACGATCGGAAATGACAGATTAAACACAATTTAACGCTTCTGCAATTTGTTTTTGCGTTTGACATGGATCTTCATCCACCAATGCCTGCAATTCTTCGTCTTCGAATACTCGTGGCCGTCCAGAGCGCTCTTTGCCCTCCACAGTAAAATCACTTTTTTTTAAGCGTCGAAACCATTCTCTGCATGTTTTATCGGGAACAGCATAATCGCCATAAACATCTACAATCCTTCTATCAACTTCAGCTGCAGTTTCCTTCCAATTGAAGCAAAGATTAACACCTCGCGCAAATGACGCGTATTCGGCTCAAACTACGATATTTTCAATGTAGAAAAAAACGATGTTATTGATGCAAGCGTATATTGTTATGTATTGGATTTTATTGAAAGATGTCCAAACTAAAAAGTTAACCTTACTTTAGGCGTTCTGATTAACGACACACAATGGAGTATTTGGCCCGGAAAGCTGGCCAAAACTATTGCAACGTTATTTATGGTCTCAAGGTCATAATATTATATATCGTTGAATTTGTCTTAAGATCAGCCATAATATTACGAGATAAAAAATACATTTTAACATTTAAAAAATCAAAATGACCTTGATTATTTGTCGTAAAAGAAATATTTTCGAAATTTTATGTATCACAGTTTGTAGATGTTTGAACACTGTTTAACCTTTGTCCCAAACATTTTTGTTAAACAAAAATGTTTGTTAAACAAAAATGTTTTATTTGTTTTTATTAGGCTAAAAGAACTTGCGATTGAAATAATGCTATTATATTCTGCATTTAAAAAGAAATGCGTAGGATGAAAACTTTGCAAACAAATTTAGAATTTTATGTAAATATATTTTTTTTATATTATTTTATTGTAATTTTCCGGCCAAATACTCCACTGTGGAGTATCTCCATCTCTGGAGTGTCATTCTTACTTAAATTAGCTATACAATTTCAAACCGGACGGATCCGGAACCAATTCTTTTTGGACTGTGATCACAAACCTTTACCAAATGTAACGGGACAAAAAAGAACATGGGGACTGATGGGGAAGTATAACAAAACCGTTAACGAAGTATTATAGGCGAAAATAATGTTTCCAAATTATTGGTAATTTTCAAATATTAATAACTATACTAATTTGGATAATGAAGAACTGAAACCTGTTCGAAAATGCTGTACATACCTAGCAGAAATATTTCTACAGCGAAAACATTTACACGATTTCGCTAACATACCTGATAATCAGTAATAAGCGAACGATGTTTCAGAGAATGGTTAAGAGCGAAAAACGTGCTATAAAATCTCTTAACTCCCGATGAGATATGCTGCTTCATGAATTTTAAAATTAAGAAAGAATGCTGATACATTGTTTCTTAGACATTCAACTATCTCGAACAACAAAATTTGTACAGCTTGCGCAAAATTTTTGAAATCGACTTTTGGCCAGCTTTTTCGTGCAAATACCCCACTGTGCGACAGTTCGAGCTACAGCTACTCGACGCTAAACGGACGGAACATTCCGATTTACCTAATAATTGATAAAATTCTACTTTTCCTGGACTATAATTTTTATAAGGTGGGCTACAAAAATATGAATTTGCAGAATGTGGGTACAAACCGAATTTCATAATGGATTTGTAGGATACAGAAAGATTAGGAGGGTAGAATTGGTCTGTTGAATTTTACGCGTCAAATATGACTTGTAACATTTTTTCTTTGAATTCGTCGCAATTCTGACGCGAAACGAAGAAAAATGGCGCCAGGAACTTCTTCTCGTTCTCTTAAAATTCATTGTATGTCTTGATGCGTGTATCCGTTCGAAGTAAACTAAAGAACCGGTATTCCCGCGCATTCCACGTAGGTTTGTCGCGTGCAAATTCGGCGAACTATTCGCAACACGTAATATTTTCAAAGATGTCGGAAGTACCGGACCGGTGAATAATTTGAGAGACATCGTCGCGTCGGCGTGTTGTCATGGAAAAAAACACGAAAAAATCGGAATATCACGATGATTCGCGGTTTTTAAACGCGTTGTTCGCCGAACGCGACAAAAAGATGGAAAAATCGAATCTGTCGTGGCGTGCACGGAAGTGTTCGAAAAACTAGATCAACTTCTACGTTTGTCACCGAGACATAACGAGCGAACGATTGTTAGGTGACATTGCGCTTCCTGTCTCTTCGATCCAACGATGATCCTCGGATTAATGTGCGCTAACGGAAACGAAGAAAAATTCAATGTCGAATCTACCATTGCTTCCCTTGCCCTGAATTTCATAAAATAATTTATGACGTTGAAATCGGCATAAAAATCCACAATGGTACAAGTGGATCGAACACGAGAGTTAAGTATTTTTTAACGATCACGGTTCACAAAAACGTGAGCACAAATGGCTCAATAAAACTTCTTGCCGGCTGGTTAAACAGTTTTTTCATTGATCGTTTAGCCTTCGATGCACCTTTACATACGGCGGAGCATTAATTTCAGTGCGGTGTAAATAATTTTATAGACGTTCGTTTTTTTTTTTCGAAATTCACAGACATTTTCCTATTGATGGGCTTGGGATTGTTCAGTCTGGCATTCGGCTGCATCTTCTTTGTGCTGGAACCGTACGAGATGCTGTTCAAGTTGAAGGTTACCTTCGGACCGGGCGGCGAGATTTTCGAAATGTGGCGGAAACCGGACGTCGAACTTTACGTGAAGATCTACCTTTTCAACGTGACGAACCACGACGATTACATGTCGGGCAAGGCGAGCAAGTTGAGGTTCCAAGAAACTGGACCCTACGTTTACAGGTAAGCGATCGATTTAATTCGACTTCGATCGGAATACCATACGTGGAATGCCATTTGTTTGGTAAGCAACACAAATGGGAAAGGGAGCCGGCGCCAATTTTCATTCGCCTTGGAAATGTTCGTGCACCATTTAAGCTTACGGATATTCGCTTTAGAGATGGAGGTAACGTTTAACGCTTTAGTACCGCGTTTCTCGGAAATGAACGACGAAATTATTAGATGATTGCGTAAGTTCGTGCCCGATTTGAAAATAAAATTCAATGGTTAAATTTTAAGGAATACAACTTTATTAATCAAGTATACATATATAGTCACCATTCTTTTCTAATTGTAGAAAAATTCACCATTTTCTAACTTTAATTCAACCAATCTTTAAAATTTAACCATCGAATTTTATTTTCAAATCGGGCACGAACTTATGCAATCATCTGATATTTGTGTGTCGGTTGAGATTTTCAAAATGCAAGAAGCCTTCATTTCATGGAATTTTTACTTCAACGCTAAACCTACCACTGCCGGTCACACGACCGGTTTTATATTTTTCATTTTACAATTATTGAAATTATGAAATTGCTTATGTTGAGCTTGATTCGATAAATTTCTTTATCCAAACACATATTGTAATCAAAATTGCACAAGATATTACATTCTAAAACATTTTAATCACATTTAGTGCTCGGTGGGTTCAGTGTTAATAAAAATTGTTATTGATAATAAATTAATTGTTGTAAATTAATTACAGGGAGTCGTTTGAGCACAAGGACGTGGAGTTCAATACAAACGGCACTGTAACTGCAAACGTCTATCACCCCTTGCGGTACGTACCGGAAATGAGCAACGGAACCGAGGAGGACATCATGATATTACCAAACATTGCGTTATTGGTGAGCGACGTAACCAATCTATATTCCAAATCCATATTCATCGCGCTAATAAATTTAACATCTTCTGATTTTTACGAACGTGAATATGCATATTTCTATTCTGCAACTGTATAGCATACCGGTAGCGTAATGCTAATCGCAGATCGACGATTATTCCTATCGAAAAAAAAAGAATCCAAAGAAAAATTCAAAGAGACCTTTTTCATTGCACTTCGAACGCGATGAAAAAGAAAACGCAAAATCCAATCACCGGTCCGTGAATGTGTGTACAATTTAATTAAGACAATGAGCACGTTTTTCCCCGATTCGTCGCTTTGTTTGGCCATATGTGAATGTTTTGAGTGACGTGAACGGTTTTTATCATGACGTCTGATAGTAAAATTACTGAAAAGGTTTGCAACAATGAATTTGGACAACACCGCATTACGAACTTCTCAATGTCAGCGAAAACGTGACAGGCACGCATTTTCTTCTAACGGGATTGATTTGCAAAGTAGACGTCCTCTTTCTCCCGCGAGTATGTATAATAACCGACTGATTATTCGCGGTTGCAAGAAGTAGCATAAACATTGTTCGTGGAATCGTAGCGATTTAATAAAGGACACCGTTAAAATACGAGACGTTCTAACGTTTCATAACAACTTCCGGAAACTTCATTCTTCTTTATCACTGACCTTACGCCACCCATTAACGTGCCGACGTTGAAAAAGACTGTCGGTAGTGAGTTATCGTTTACATTTTCACAATAAAGCGAGTTCCGTTGGAACGATCGCTAGACAACCGGCACCGGTATTAACGAGTTGATTACCACACAAAATTCGCGGCATCTTCGCATGATCGCGCGTGAATCATAATCCGGCTCCCACGAAACGGGAGAATCGTCGTGTTGACCCCTTCATCATCGTGACAATACGTCTGAAGATAATTCACTATCATTTTACTGCAGTGCTAATAACTCGGCATATCTAATTTGAAAAAATTACCGTAAAGCCCAATTAGCAATAACTGATTTGGGAACATTGTATGCCATTCGAATGCAGCAATCTTCGATCGGCCCCTGACCTTCCGATTTCTACGCGATTTCGCTTGACGGTGAAAAATATTGTTTTTCAACGGTTCGTTAGGTTCGTCAACATTATCCCGCTTGATAACACGAGGAGAGTAGTTGATGCTGGTATTGGTCAAATCTTGTTTTCAAAAGCACAATGTATCTGCACGGTAAAAAATAATGAAACTTGCGAACAGCAGATACTACCGCGATATCGTTAATGTTTATTGCAAGTAGAAATAATCGTCATTGAATAAAGGCGATAGCCAATCGTATAAAAACAATGCCAGTCTTTTCACACATTTCCATCGATTGTACGCTCGTCGATCAAGCACCATCTAGTCGCCAGAATAAATAGATTTGTTCACCTTCCATCGAGGTGCCGCAACCCATTTGCACATTGTGAGAGCGTTTACGAGATAAGGTGTGATAATCCGCAAATGTATTAATGGAATCGCCGATTGTATCGCGTCCATTTGACAGTGATGACCTAGCCTATTGAAGGAAAGCCGTTAATCGTCGTGTTAGCTTCAGCCTTGTTGCACACACAAAGACTGCATACTTGTCTTGTTACGCGATGCTTTCACGTTTCCGATTCGCGAGCTTGTCCCGAGGAGGCAGATAACAGGACGAAATTAATCGCGCCAACTGGCTCGTCGGTTTTTCATTGTAATAGCGTTCCGTTCTCGCTGATTAATCGCTGAAACGATCTCAACGGCTGGATCCTTTTACCGCGGCCCACATAAGGTCAACTTAACAATTTACGACGACAAAAATATTAAATAAGGTTTTTTTTTGATATTCTGGTTAGAAATGCTTATAAGGAGACTACTTAAGGCGGTAGTCTACCCTCTGGTTATAACTAGAATCTTACTAGATTTTGGGTCGAAAATATGGGTCAGCGACTTAACGTTGTTGGACCTTATACGACCATATTTTGAGCTGGGTGAGGGCTCAATGTGAAGAGGAAGGTTAGGTCTAGTGCGCTCCAGTCATGAGGTTAACGAGATTATGTTTATATCTAATAATATGAAGGCCCAAAGTAGAGACAAAATCTAGGGAAAAAACCCGCAGATTTCAATGCATATTCTGTCTCCAAAAGACTTTTTTGACTTATGTGATGACTGGAGCGCACTAGATCTAACCTTCCTTTTTAGAATGAGCCCTCACCCAGCCCAAAATTTGCTCAAATAAGGTCAACAACATTAAGTCGCAGGTCCATATTTTCGACCCAAAATCTAGTAAGATTCTTGTAAATTAGTAAATAACTAGAATCTTACTAGATTTTGGGTCGAAAATATGGATCAGCGACTTAACGTTGTTTGACCTTATACGACCATATTTTGAGCTGGGTGAGGGCTCAATGTAAAGAGGAAGGTTAGATCTAGTGCGCTCCAGTCATGAGGTTAACGAGATTATGTTTATATCTAATAATATGAAGGCCCAAAGTAGAGACAAAATCTAGGGGAAAAAACCCGCAGATTTCAATGCATATTCTGTCTCCAAAAGACTTTTTTTACTTATGTGATGACTGGAGCGCACTAGAGCTAACCTTCCTTTTTAGAATGAGCCCTCACCCAGCCCAAAATTTGCTCAAATAAGGTCAACAACATTAAGTCGCAGACCCATATTTTCGACCCAAAATCTAGTAAGATTTTTGTAAATTAGCAAATAACTAGAATCTTACTAGATTTTGGGTCGAAAATATGGATCAGCGACTTAACGTTGTTCGATCTTATACGAGCATATTTTGATCTGGGTGAGGGCTCATTCTAAAGAGGAAGGTTAGATCTAGTGTTTTTCGTTAATAACTCCTAAACAAAGCCGCGGATGACATTTTTGCAAAGGAAAATGTCGCTTGAAATGGTCTCAGGAACCCCACCCCCTTTCGGGAAGTTCATGAATTTTGCGACACCCTGTATATATACAAAGTTTCATTGAAATTGGCTGACGGATAAAAAAGCTATGGGCATTGTAAGATGTAAAAATCTTTGAATTTACGGTTTGCGACCCATTTAAATCGCAAATTCTTACGATTTCTGCTATTTTCAATCAATTATATCGTAACATCTTTGATCGATTTCGATGAAACTTTTTACAAGTATATAACTGACGAAGACCTACCAGAGGCGCCTTCTAAATTTTCATTACAGGTACAGATAAAAAATTTAAAAATCGTCACCTTTACTATTTCCTTCGCAATTGCCACCAATAACAATTGTTAGAAAAGGTTATTTACACATTAGCTATTAAACTAAACCTTCTAACGTCTGAAAAATTAATCAATTTTGAAAAAGTAATCCGATTTTTTAATGTGTACGAATACTTTACTGTATGTGCCGACTGTAATATGCAATAACAATATTATTCTACACCCTCATTGTTATCATCGTTATCATCATCATCATGCTCCTGATCATAGTTGCTTTCATTATCATTACTACAGAAAGTAGGCAATCTTAGCATGCTCAACACATTACCGACCGGTGATTATTGCATAATTTTGAAAAATCTGTGGTATATACATGCCTGAACACTTTTTACTGGAACGTTCAATAGCAACAGCAATTTTCATTTTGAACTAACAAGTCACCCTGAATAAAGTTATCTAATAGTTTCGTTCAAGATTGCAATGTAGAAGAAAATTTCTATGCTTTCTTTCGGTACAGCACAATTATTGAAAATCCTATTAATAGGCTTCCGGTAGGTAAAGTGTTAATACAACTTCATTAAACTGTGTTTTGTTTCTTTTCGCATACTTGTCACAAGAGGGTCCGAGGATACGAACATCCAGTTAAATATGTCACTATTCGTGTTGATTCTTGAAGTTCTTCAATTCGAAAAGGGGACTCACTTTTTTATTTTTTACATTAGTTGTAAGACATTTTTTCGAACTAGTAAAAAAAAATTGGTGTACTATTCGGAACGTTTTGTATAACTCTAGCTAAAGTAAGCATATCAATATTTTTTAAACAGAAATAGTATTTCGTAGAACATAGTATATTAACAGTATGTACAACTTACCTTTGTGTTAACAATAATGACAGTATGAAAGTATTACGTGAGAAGGAAAGTTCTTACGGCTTTTGATATTTTGATTTTATAATAAAAACCGCAAGAACTTTCTTTCCAACCTAATACATACCTGACGCTTCAATATCCGTGTAGAAAATTTGGTGAATTTAAATTGAAGAAAATAAAATGAACGCAATTACGTCGTCAAAGATAACTTCACTTTGCACTAGCGCACCAACTACTGTGTTGCGTTAACAAACAAAATTCTCACGCTACATTCTGGGCTGTTTCTTAGAGTACGTTACGATGGTATTTGTCATTAGTTTTGCAGAAAATGTTTATATCCATTTTTGTCGTCATAATTTAATTATTTGACCTTGTGTGTGGCGGTGAGTCGCGATTAAAGACCCACCATCGATAACCTTGCCTCGACACTCTCCGCAGGGGTATTATTTTCAAACTGCATCGCCATCACGATTCTGCGATAACCTGTAATTCGTAAATACCAACGAAACGGACGGCCGATTTTTATTCGAACGTATGTAACCGCGTTGTCACGCAATATCTGACAATGAGTCAAATCACCGTATAAGAAGTATTTTCTCCGAGTCCTTTGTGTTCTGTGAGGTTTATTCATTTTCTACAAGCAATCAATTCCAAACTTTATGTACGGAGAAACGAATTATTATTCGGATGCTCTGAAAAAGACGATAACTTTATCAATATTGTACTATACGATTTGAACTTTTTTGGGAAGCTAGAGAAATTAGTTTACTACAGGATGTGAACAGAAATTTTTAAAAATACTAAAAGTTGCATTTTACAACTTTTTTGGGGTAAACTTTACCAGACTCAAAAGTTGTGCCTTTCTCCTATAAATTATGATATATTTGGTATGTAATCCAGTAGATTTTTACCAGGGGCGGCTGCAGGTCGAAGTTTCGATCCTGTAGGATTAATGGTTCGGGAGTTATGCTTGCTTAAAGTTGAGCAATCTTCAGTGTTTTTGACGGGTAAGGGCGCCGCCATATTGGTTTGCAGTGACGACCGCGAGCAGCTTACCTTACCGCCCCCCGACCTAAGCACCAACCAACTACGCGGCTCTGCTCGGTAAGCGTCGCGCAACACTACAAACCAATATGGCGGCGCCCTTACCTGTCAAAAACACTGAAAAATGTACAACTTTAAGCAAGCATATCTCCTGAACCATTGATCCTACAGGATCGAAATTTCGATCTGCAGCCGCCCCGGGTGCAAATCTACTGGATTACGTACCAAATACACCATAATTTACAGAAGAAAGGCACAAATGTTGAGTCCGGTTACGTAAAGAGCAGCCCTTTTTTATGTGGGCCTATACTGAAAATTTAAAAAATACGTTTTGTAAGTTTCATCGAAATCGGTTGATGCGGGAAAAAACGACAGGTATTGAAAGATGTAAGAATTCTTAGATTTATTGCAGTTAGAGGCCGAAAATCGTGAAAATCTGCAATTTTTACAATTTTTAATTTTACCATTTTTTTTATTTTGACGAAATTTTGCAGAATATATTTCATTGACACAGATCCACAAAACGTATTTTTTAAATTTTCAATATAGGCCCACATAAAAAAGTCGTAAAATGCAACTTTTAGTATTTTTTCTACAATTCCGATCAATTGTAATTTTTGACAAAATTTCTTTTCACATCCTGTAGCAAACTAATTTCTCTAGCTTTCCAAACAAAGTCCAAATGGTATAATACGATATTAAAAAAGCTATCGTCATTTTTAGAGCGTCCGAATATTAATTCGTTTCTCTGTATTTATGACAAGGAGAAGAGGCTGTAATTTGTAAGAGTAGAATTATTTAAAAAAAAAATTTCTACTTGGCCTCCGTTCCTCGGAATCGATGCAGAGAAAGCGTTCACTTTGCCTGAGAATCCGCGATCTAATGTTTATTTTGTTTTTACCCTGAAGAATGCAGTTGACGAAAGAAATATTTCCCTTGTTTCAGTTCTTCCGCGAAATTAAATGAAAATTCGCATGAATGTGCGCAGTATAATCCTTGCAAACGAAAAGATCCTCAACATCGTTTGCACGGCAGACTGGTTTCAGACTTTTTCGCTGGTTACGTGTGCGTAGCGAAATAAGTTATGAATGAAAGGGAACGCGTAACCGTGCGTGAAAAAGTATATTACGCGTGTGGTCGCAGAAACGCGGTTATGCAAATCGTTACATTCATTGTTGTGCTTGTTGCACGGCTCGTTTCGGATTACGTGGAACTGTTTGGCCAGGTTTGCGCACCGGGATAATCTTGGTCGAACAGCGGAACAGCAACGACGCATGTTCCGACGAGGAACGGCGCGGGATCGTGTCTTCGTCGCATAAATCGAATCAGGAAGCTCAAGGTTTGCTTATGAAGCCGGTTATAAGCCGCGTCGCGACAAAAAGAAGACGGAAATGCAAAATCACAATCCGATTGCGCGTACGCGACGGAGATCGAGACCTCCGTCGGCGTGCAATCACGAAGATCGGAGTCATCGATTTCACGCGGATACCTATTTCCATTTTCCGTGGGAAGGTGGAACTCTGTGGACTATGTAAAACCGTCGTTGGTGTCTCATGCTTCCTTATTCATTCGAACGAAAATTAATATTCATAAGGCTGCCGCGAATCAGATCCGAGCAGCTTCGAGATTCTCTCGATGCGAGTATCTTTTCCGAGATTTGACACCATTCAACCATTTAAAACTGTCCAACACTGAGTTTAGCACTAGATTTACGGAACACTAAAAGTGATCGATGTTAAAACTGTATCTACTGTACTCAACATGCGTGGAGTTGTCGTTAGTGAAACCAGACTTCAGATTTTGTCGAGAGAAAACCATGCGAGGAAAGAAATCGATCGACTCCGAGCAATGTTCGATATTCGTTACAATCATCACGAACGATTTTGCAACTGTCGCTCGAAGGAGAATTTGCTCACGTTTCTGGTACATTTTTTATTAGTCATCTCTATCCACACGGAAACATGCTGCGTAACCGTCAATCACCTGATGCAATCGATTAAATAACAGCCAGTTAAGTAAAAGCCGTAGCAAATAGATCTGCTAATGGTGAACCTGAATTGTACAGTTATCAATTTGTTCTAAATAACTAAACAGCGTTTCTACATTTTCTGCATTTGTAACAAAAATGGGCACGTACATTTTAAAGCAGTGGAAATGTTAAAAATAGTTAAGAACATTAATGTATTAATTTTCAGCTTAATAGAATAACTAAGAGAAAAGTACAATTTTTATTTAGCTCCTGTGTCCTGCAATCGATACGAACATATTTTATTTTGCATAAAGCAATTTGCAGTCTATAAATAACATTTTATTCGAATAATAATAGTCTCTATATGACAATAGGAAATTAAATTTTATGATGACAAATTTATGGTGAAAAAAATGTCAGAGATTCAAAGTTAATTACAGACCCTAATCTTCTGTCATTGTTGGTATGGGAGAGGTTTGTAAGCTCTCTCTTCATTGATCGACAGATCGACGCGGGAGAACCAAGGATTGCTTAAAATTTCCGTACAGTGCGTATCGGAAATTTAGACGCATCCTATTACATATTACGATAAAAAAATCAATCGAAGATTCGTCAGAGGGTACGTTTTTGTTAAAATAATAGGGTGTGTCTAAACTTCTGATACCCATTGAATACATATGTATCACACATCCATGTCTGAGAAACGGCGGTTACCTGGAATAAGATGTCGCACGAGAACTTTTTTCATTCGCTTAATTGTCGATATCCGGCGTTGTTTATGTGGCATATCTCGAGTAGAGAACAACATCTCGCGGACACCAAGGACCGGGTTATATAAGAGTGTAATGACGCTTATTAATTGAGTAATTAGAATACATTATACAGGTATTATTCACAGGCGTGAGTTAGATCTCGGAATCCGTCAAAACAATAAAAAATCTCGCTTAAGAAACGTATATAACTTCAGCAATACCCCCAAAGTAACATACACGTAGAATAGAAATTACAGATCGTCGCTTTGAACGTGTATTAACGACACACGTGTTCTTTACACGTGTAGTATTTCACGTGTATTAATTCATCACGTGTATTAATACACGTGCATGAATGCATCCTCATTTTAATTTGTATAATTTTTAGAACACTGATATTAATTTATATATCGAGACTATTGTTTCACAAATTCCGTGGTTATTGGTACAACAAATCAATTTAACACTAGGTTTACGTCATTCTGACGGGTTCTAATACTCTTAATTTGCGATTATTAAGATTGTAAAGATGCTTCCCTGAGGAATTATTTACCAAATTTATTCCGTGGGGTATTTACTATTGGAAAATGGCCAAAAATTTGCATATACACATTCTTGTTATGTTTATAAAATACTGTGAAATATTTATTTCTAGCCTTCGTGAACCTAGTGTTAAACATCATTTCTAAAGTGAAATAGTACACATGTATTTAAATATACAGTGAAACGAAATAATATTCGGACGCGCTCTAAAAAAGACGATGACTTTTTCAATATTGTACCATCCGATGTGAACTTTTTTGGGAAGCTAGAGCAATTAGTTTACTACAGGATGTGAAAAGAAATTATTCCGAAAATTGCAATTGATCGGAATTGTAGAAAAAATAATAAAACTTGCATTTTACAACTTTTTTATGTAGGCCTATATTGAAAATTTAAGTGAAGTGGAGGTTTCATCGAAATCAGTTGATGCGGGGAAACATGGGAGGCATTGAAGGATGTAAGAATCTTTAGATTTATTAGAGTTAGAGGCCGAAAATCGTGAAAGTCTGTAATTTTTACCATCTTTACATGTTTGTAGATAATTGACAGGGATCTAGAAAACGCGTATTTTCTAAATTCTCAATTTAGGCCCACATAAAAAAGTTGTAAAATGCATCTTTTAGTATTTTCTCTACAATTCCGATCAATTGCAATTTTTAAAAAAATTTCTTTTCACATCCTGTGGTAAACTAATTGCTCTAGCTTCCCAAAAAGGTTCAAATCTTACAGTACAATATAGAAAAAGTTATCGTCTCTTTTACAGTGTCGGAATATTGATTAGTTTCAATGTATGTGAAATAGTACACGTGTATCCAGGTGCACGGTAGTGCACCAGCCAAGTTCTCGCACTATCTCCTTTTACACGAAACAACTTAGCCGTTTTTTAGAGGCTTATAACTCGGCACTGGAGGCAGATGGAGAGATGTAATTTCGTACACTTGTTAAATGCTATCATGTCTCAATATTGACAAAATATTAATCTTCCAACATTAGTAGGTTCCGAGATATAGGACCTCAAAAATCGCTAAATTTGTCACTGACTGACAGACTGGCAGGTCATTCAAACCTTTTGGGTACTTCCCATTGACCTACAAGCTTGAAATTTGGTGCATAGGTCCACCATAACAAACACTCAAAGGAATAATTATCAAAGTTTGAAATGTTACACCTTAAAGGGGTTGTATTGAAAAAAGGACATTACGAAATAATTACGTAAGATAGAACAAAGCAGCAGAACATACATAAGTATACGTTTTATTAGCTTCGAAGTCGCAACAAATACTGATGTAAAAATCAATCGCTCTAACGTAAACAAAAGAAACTGCACCGAGCATCGTCTATAGCGGCGGGGAGCAAACGGATCCGAGCGTCGCCGGCAGAGTGTTAATCTTCGATACATTGAATTTGGATTTTGTCTTGCAGATTAGAAAAGGATTTTTTTTTCTTTGATACCTACCTGATAATTGATGAAATCCCAACAAAAACATCCTGTAAACAGGAGCCAAGTTCCTATGGCCGTAAAAGGTTGCAAGATCAAACAAAATACGGCCAAGTTCGTTAGCTTAGAAATACCTCTTGCAATACTGATAAAAGCGTGTGTAAAAATCAGTTTAAAAGAACGCTATTTAATTTTTAAAGAGTTACATAGAGGGCTAAATTATTCAAACTTGGCTGCTACCTAACACCTTTTATGGCCATTGGTTTAAAAAGTAACGGCCAAGTTTGAATAATTTAGCCCTCCATGTAACTCTTCAAAAATTAAATAGCGTTCTTTTAAACTAATTTTTACAAACGCTTTTTCCAGTATGGCAAGAGGTATTTCTAACCTAACGAACTTGGCCGTATTTTGTTTGATCTCACAACTTTTTACGGCGATAGGAACTTGGCTCCTGTTTACAGGATGTTTTTGTTGGGATTTAAATATACCTGAAATAGTACACGTGCACCCGTGTACTTAAAATGAACAGTACTGTAGGGAGCACGAGTGAAAACTAGCGGAAAGGGAACGGGGAAAGAAGCCTGACCATTCAGATTGCCTTTGCGATTGCCCCGTTCCTCTCCCGCTAGTTTTCTCTCGTGCTCCGCACCATACTGGAGTACGTGTACGTAAAATACGCGCGAAATGGGAATCTCTAATATGAATTACGTAGTTACTATCGGTTTTTTCATCATGCATTTGAAACCTTTAGAAACCCGGAAGCAGTAAACCTTTGATAACGCAACACACGTATAACGATTTGATGCATTCCTGACGAGTCAAATGACAAACCGAGTAGGCACATGGCACGATTGTGCAAACGAGCGCAGAAAGTTCTCACGTGTTTACTAACTTTTTTCACTATTTAACGAGGTGATTCAGTGTTGTTACGTTGACGGGAAGAACGCGCGCGAAGAGTCATCGGTGAATGAAGATGCGATCGAGGAAGATCGGGGCACTTTGTCGGTCGTTCACAGCGAGTGAAGTAGAATCAGGAATAATTTGTGAAGTGCATCCTTATGTAACACGTGTATCGATACCTCGCGCATGCATATGTATGCAGCCGTCAGGAATGTTGACTTAAAGCGTGCAAGATCCTCGACAAGCGCGGCGCAGCGACGAGCGAACGCGCGGCCAATTACAATGGCGTCAATGAACTTTCACAGATAATAAAAACCGCGGAAGCTCGGGGATCGCTTTTATTGTGATGCAGAAAAAAAGAACACCACGATAGACCCTTCGGCCAGACACGTTGTAAAATACAACGAAACAATAGACTTGTGTTCAGTAGTTTCAGAGCAAATAAAATGCCGCAGTGAGTAATGAGTCTGAATGAACGAGCCTCTTTGATGCTTTCCGATAACAAACAACCGCTAATTAACGCATCGTGTTTTATAACACGGAAGATAAATTGACAACGGCGAATAACTGGGCCAGATTATTTCCTTGTTGCGCAAGTGGACTGCGGATTTCATGCATTTCTGCGATGAGTGAATCGATGAAACACAAAATGACAGATACCATACATCGGAAAATGTCTTGTTAAACTCTCGCAATTAGTGTAGAAAATTTCTACTTCGCATAAACGCCCGTATTAGAACCATTAGCAATTATAACATTCTACAAGATAAATATATACCCACAATTTCTAAGACGGATGAAATTAGAACACACTAACACTAATTGGGTACAGTTTTAATCTATCCGATCTGACTTGAGTTATCCGAATCTGGGTTAATTTGGAATATTTTAGACCTCTTACTCCCATTCCCGATTTCGTTCATTTCCCTAGCAGCACAAGATATTGTATACACATTCATATAATATCAAAAAGAGATTCAATCAGTTTTTAATATTCAAATATACATACAATATTTATTTTACATTAAGTACCAAATATTCTTTTTTATCCTAACTTATAAGATAGGAAGAAATATTTTTCTCATATTAAAAAGTGTGGCTTAAAAAATATTTATCCAATATTTTTGTGCTACTAGGGTTTGGTCAACTGTCTATTATTCGAAATTGTGTTAATGCAATTCGCCATGAAATGTGATGTTAACGCTGAACCTACGGACCATCAGAAGTGACTAATGTGTATGGTATTATAAAAATAACAAGATTTTTATTTATATTTTGTGCGATTTTTACTATAATATATACTGGAGTCAAAAAATGTATTACAATCTCAATAACACTGTCCAACAGCAAATTTGTTTTCAATATACTGTTGGGTCCTTCTTATAAAGTTTTTTGCGCTGATTCCGAATCTGTTTTTAATTTTTTTCCTATACGCACAGTTTTTGAAAAACATGGCTTTGAAACAAAAACATATTTTTCAACTTTAAACAAATATTGTGATGTTATTATAAAAGATATTGAATTGTTCTTTGCAGCAGAAGATTCTGTAGACTTTCCCGAATACAGTGATATCCAATATTAATACATTATGATTGTTTAAACATGTTTAAACAATCATTAAAGACGGAGAGACACCACTTTTGCACCAATTTTTGCGGATATTTTTAAATTTATCTCAATAAATAAGGGTCCAGCGGAAAATCGGACTATACCACTCGATAGAGCAGACTTTTATCTTGAGAAACCCCCCTTGGAAGTTTGCAGCATCGACGTTTTTACCGAACCAGAAAGCAAAATATCTTCGCCCGTTCGCTACGCCGCACAGTGGAACTTTTCGTCCATTTCGGAGACAAAATCAAAGAACTTTCGATAGAAATGAGGTAGAGCGATGAAATTTTTTTAAAATTATAGCTGAAACTTGGCAGAATATGGGAAAAATAGGGAGATTATGGTACGAACATTTTTTAACCTTGAAAAAAATCGTCAAACTTGCACAATGTCACGAAAATTGTGTTTTTTGCAATACCACGGGTAGAAAAAAATTTCTGTAACATGCCATACATCATTTCCTGTAGATTTTTTCAATGCTGAATTCAAATCTGGTTTCAAAATTTGTCTACGACTTCAGGATTTTACAAGAAATCGATCTTTGTGAACGAATTGTTTAACGAATTTTCTTAAGGTTATAAAACGTTCGTACCATAATCTCCCTATTTTTCCCATATTCTGTGAAGTCTCAGCTGTAAATTAAAAAAATTCAGCTCTCTATCTCATTTCTATCGGAAGTTCTTTGATTTTGTCTCCGAAATGGACGAAAAGTTCCACTGTGCGGCGCAGCGAACGGGCGAAGATATTTTGCTTTCTGGTTCGGTAAAAACGTCGATGCTGCAAACTTCCAAGGGGGGTTTCTCAAGATAAAAGTCTGCTCTATCGAGTGGTATAGTCCGATTTTCCGCTGGACCCTTATTTATTGAGATAAATTTAAAAATATCCGCAAAAATTGGTGCAAAAGTGGTGTCTCTCCGTCTTTAATGATTGTTTAAACATGTTTAAACATGTTTAAACATGTTTAAACAATCATAATGCATTAATATTGGATATCACTGTATTCGGGAAAGTCTACAGAATCTTTTGCTGTAAGGAACAATTCAATATCTTTTATAATAACATCACAATATCTGTTTAAAGTTGAAAAATGTGTTTTTTTTTCAAAGCCATGTTTTGCAAAAACTGTGCGTATAGGAAAAAAATTAAAAACAGATTCGGAATCAGCGCAAAAAAACTCTATGAGAAGGACCCAACAGTATATTGAAATCATAAAAAAAGTTGATTTGTTGGACAATGTAATTGTCGCATACAAAATCTAAAGTGGGTCATTTGCCCCCTCGTGGTAGGTTTAGCGTTGAATAGTCTCCAATAAGAGTATCTAATGAGAAAAACGTATTAAATTCGTCACGGTGATTAAATGTATCTTTTTCTTTGTTTCAGAGTATCACAAATGTGATGAAGGATGCGTCGTATATCACCAGGCTTGGTTTAAATGTGTTGATCCACCAAACGGATGCGCGACCCCTAGTCAGAATGACTGCTCGGGAATTTATGTTTGGCTACGAATCCACTCTCGTCACGCTAGGAAATAAAGTGATGCCGGCGTGGATTAAATTCGACAAGCTGGGACTCATTGATAGGGTAAGTCATGTTCTTTGGATCACTTTACATAAATTTGTACCCTCACACCTGACATAACGTGCCTGACCTGAATACATTAATGTAGACTCAGGATTTCATGCATTTGTATGGTGGTTTACCGGCCGACTTTGGCACGTATTTTAATCTGACTGGTGTTTACTCGTAGATGTACGATTTTGATGGTGATTACGAAACAGTTTACACGGGAGAAACCGATGTCCGTCTCTCAGGCTTAATTGAAAAGTACAACGGCGATGTAAATCTGCCGCAATGGACAGGAAAGTGTGCGAATGTGAACGGCTCCAGCGATGGAGTGAAGTTCCCAGGCTACATACAGCCGAACGATACTGTGCTTTTCTTCAGAAAAAGTCTCTGTCGCAGTGCTAACATGGTGCGTTGAACTATCATCCTAATAACAATTTGTGGGTCCACTGCAAGAAGGTGCTATGCCACAAAATGTTGGAATTGATGAGATTTTTAATAATTCTGACGTCTGGTAGTGTCTAAATATTTTCTAATATATTGGGTTGGCAAGGAGGTAATTTCGGTGTTTCAAAGTGAAATAAAACCGAATTTCTTTATTCAACCAATGAACTTTCGCTAATGACGATCGCCTGAAGTCGCACTTGGCTCAGTTTTTGTCCGATAAGGAGCAGAAGTTTGATGAGCGCGGAATTGTGAAGCATCGAACAAAAATAATTGGGAGCAGAAGTTTTAGGAGCGCGGAATTGTGAAGCTACCGGAAAGATGGCGAAAGATCATCGAGCAGAAATAATTGGGTTTTATTGCAGCCTGAAATACCGAAATTACTGTCTTGCATGTATTTTTTAATGTATTGACATTACCTTTATATTATATTAATTCGCTTATACAGGGTGGTCTTTTTATCTGAAGACATTGAAATATCTCGAGAACTATGTATCGGATCAAAACAAGTGGGCAATGAAAGTTGTTCGTCGCGAAGGGCGACATCCAATGATACCAAACTGGACCCCCCACCGCCACCCCCTGGAGGTGAGGGTGGGAGAAGATAAAAAACTTAAATGGGAAACCCCATTTTTCATTGCAGATTTGGATTCTCCAGAAAAAATACACAAATTTTACCTAGGAGTTTTTGCATTTTGGTTCACAGATGGCGCTGTAATTGACAAAAATCAAAATGGAAGAAGTCGTTGAAAATTGGGCATATCTCGAGAAATACACATCAGATCAGAAAAATAAAAGTAGACGTATTTGATATTTTTAAGAATGCTATTCAATAACACCATAATTGACCCCCCACCCCCACTTCCTGAGGATTGATAAGCAAACCAATGAATTTTTCCAACTGCTTTCAATTGCAGCGACATCTGTGAAAGAAATTACACCAATAATATCAAATCAATGGAGAACCAAGATTTGCTATAAAAAAGGGTTTCCCATTGAAGATTTTGAAATAGTTCCCTCTCCCACCCTCAGGAAGTGTGGGTGGGGGGTCAATTATGGTGTTACTGAATGGCATTATTAATAATATCAAATACGTCTACTTTTATTTTTCTGATCTGATGTGTATTGCTCGAGATATGCCCAATTTTCAACGACTTTTTCCATTTTAATTTTTGTCCATTACAGCGCCATCTGTGAACCAAAATGCAAAAACTCCTAGGTAAAATTTGTGTATTTTTTTCTGGAGAATCCAAATCTGCAATGAAAAATGGGGGTTCCCATTTAAGTTTCTTATCTTCCCCCACCCCGACCCACAGGGGGTGGCGGTGGGGGGTCGAGTTTGGTATCATTGGATGTCCCCCTTCGCGACGAACAACTTTCATTACCCACTTGTTTTGATCAGATGCATAGTTCTCGAGATATTTCAATGTCTTCAGATAAAATGACCACCCTGTATAAAAAATAATCGTAGCCCCGACTTTAAGACTTCTAGTGAATTATAACGATTCGCTGAAGTTTAATATCTCGCGAAACGAGTGCTATAACATGACTCTCTCTCTCTCTCTCTCTCTCTCTCTCTCTCTCTCTCTCTCTCTCTCTCTCTCTCTCTTGCAGCGAACCTCTCCATTGTCCACGCGCATTGAATGATCAAATGCATCGAATGCATCATCCGAATGAATACGATTTGCTTTAACCTGGCTGTACAAGCAGGTGTTGATAAGTTCGATGATTTCTTTGTACAGAGAAACGACTCTCTTCTTGACGATTCCTTTTCTATCCTTTATTTCGCGATTCCGAGAAATTTAGGTTTGAACTGTATTGCGTTCGTATTATGATTAACGTAAATTATGACCTTTTCCATAAACTCTACTACTAAACAATGAAATTATTTAACCAATGGGAGAGCCATCTGTTGGATTCAGTAAGCTGAATGATTAATACTGTGACTCACAAAAAAATGTTGCAGATTCGCACAGGAGAGAAGACCATAAGCGGATTGCATACGTACAAGTTTAATTTCGTTGAGAACGAATTGGATAATGGCGTCTACAACCCGGAGAATAAATGTTTCTGTCGACAAGGGCGCTGTTTGCAAGCTGGTTTAATCGATGTTACCGATTGTTATTACGGTAAGATAGTTTAAATAATAACAGATCGTATTATATAGTTTTGAATTCAGCATTTGTACCGACGTAGTTATTAAAGAATGGAGCGAAGATCGCGTTGATCAATAGAAATGAAATCAGGAACTCATTGTAAGAATTAATATAATAGAATGGACGTTTGGAATTATCATTTCTTTTCATACTTTTCAGGCTTCCCAATCGCTCTGTCTTATCCGCACTTCTATAAAACGGATCCAACCGTTTTGGAAGCCGTAGAGGGTTTGAATCCGAGGGCAGATCTTCATGAATCCTACGCCTATATTAACCCAAAATCGGGACTTCCGGTGAACCTCGCCTTCCGCTTTCAAATAAACATGGCACTGCAAGATATCGGCCACATGGCCAGAGTGGAGAAATTCGAAAATTTTGTGTTACCGCTACTGTGGTTCGAAATCGTAAGTATTTGTCCCAACACATTATTTTACATTTCATAGCGTGTAAGTCTTCATAAATTAATTTCATTTTATTTATCTTTCCTCAAGAATTTTATCTATTTTATTTCAGTCACTAAGAATTTTATTTATTTTTCCATCTCGTTCGTTTACGAAAAAATCTCAAATAGAAAAATTCATTTCCATACTGCACAAATACTTTTGTCTGTTACTGTGTTTTCTATTGACGACATGTAGTAGATATCTTTTACACAGGGTGTCCCACCCGATTTCGTTATCTTAATTTTCTCGCTATTGTTACTCGTAGCAAAAAATGTTTCGGCAGAGGCTTGAATGGTATCGAGTGAAGCATATGTTCATGTTATTAGTTTTTTCGTGAGTGGACGCGTAAAGGCCATATAAAGGTCAACTTTGTTTTTTTAAATGGAATGAGGTATTTTTTAACCCGGCTACGCTTATCGGGTCCATTTGGACCCAAAGCGTTCTTTGCGCGCTTATAACTTCGAAACGGAAAGGCCGGCGAATCTGAAATTTCTTGGCGGAGAATAATTAATTAAAACCCTTCTTCCATTTAAAAAAATATTGAAAATCCTTTTTGAAATAGTTGTAATAGAAATTGTCACACGTAAGGCATTTAGGGTCCAAATGGACCCCTAACAACTTATTAAGTTCCTTTTTTTTAAAGCGTAGCCGGGTTAATGCAGCTGGACATTCGTTATAAAAAAGTACTAACCTATGTATGTCGAAAAGTTAATAGTTCAGGAGATATTTCAATTTAAATAACTCTAAAATACCATTACTGTCGTACTAAGACGTTAGTGTTTACTTACTAGTGTAACGTCTTAGTGCGACAGTAATGGTATTTTAGAGTTATTTAAATTGAAATATCTCCTGAACTATTAACTTGTCGACATACATAGGTTAGTACTTTTTTATAACGAATGTCCAGCTGCATCGATTGATGTATTAAAAAATACCTCATTTCATTTAAAAAAACAAAGTTGACCTTTATATGACCTTTACGCGTCCACTCATAAAAAAACTAATAACATCAAAATATGCTCCACTCGATACCATTCAAAGCCTTTGCTGAAATATTTTTTGCTACGAGTAACAATAGCGAGAAAATTAAGATGTCGAAATCGGATGGGACACCCTGTATACAGTCGGTACATGTAATTTAATGGTATACAGGGTGTGGCCGGGAGGGTGGTATAACCAAACAGGGGGTGCTACTACATGTAAAAATAAGTCGAAGAAAAGGAATAACATTTTTTCGTTTGACGCTTCGTTTTCGAGAAAATCGAGTTTGAAAATGCAGCGAAAACACGTGCTATTGCATAGGAATCGTCTGATACGTCTGACCATGATCAACCAATTCTACTTTGTGCATATACTAAAATACGCGGAACTATCAACTCGCTTTTCTCGAAAACGAAGCGTCAAACGGAAAAATGTTATTCATTTTTTCGACTTATGTTTACATGTGGTATCATCCCCTGCTCGGTTGTACCACCCGTCCGGCCACATCCTATATACAGTAAGAATAGACTGAATATTTTAAAGACTGTCTTGAAGCAAAGGATATAGCCGGATAAGCATGGGCCAGCGGCCCCCGCTCCGATTTTCCTGATTCCTGTCTTAAAACATCGTTTTATGTCTAAAAAAACATTGTGTAAAATTTCAAATGTCTACCCCCACCGATAGGGGTGATATTGAGGTAAATTCCCCCGCACTTAAATGCAATTTGCTCTAAAACGAGAAAAGATATCAACATGGGATAAACGGCAAATAAAAGATATAGATACACTCTATATTTCAGATTTTTTTCAGAATTTTTTGCTAATTATTTATAGTTGAAAATAATTAACTAATTTTTTTGGGAATTTTTTTAACTATCTTCCCCTAGGTTGACACCTACCAAAAAATTCTAAAATATTGCTATGATTCTAACCTATTTTGTAAAAAAATCTCAAAAGTGTCCGTTTGGTGGAACAGTGTCACAAAAAATAAAGTATGCCGGCGAACGCTCGGTTTGATCATTAACGACGCAGCGACCGATTCCCCTTGCGGCGGCTAGTGACGGGAGCGAACGGGAAGTCGGCGCTTGTACGGAAAAGCTGATACATGTAAAAATGCGACTAAATCTTCTAATACATGATTACAGTTAGAAGTCTAAACAATTATATTCTAGACAATAAAAATCGTTTAGTTTATAAATACATATAAAAAAAAGAAAAAAACAAGAAAAGCGCCGACTTCCCGTTCGCTCCCATCACTAGCCGCCGCAAGGGGAATCGGTCGCTGAGTCGTTACTGATCAAACCGAGCGTTCGCCGGCATACTGTATTTTTTGTGACACTGTTCCACCAAACGGACACTTCTGAGATTTTTTTACAAAATAGGTTAGAATCATAGCAATATTTTAGAATTTTTTGGTAGGTGTCAACCTAGGGGAAGATAGTTAAAAAAATTCCCAAAAAATTAATTAATTATTTTCAACTATAAATAATTAGCAAAAAATTCTGAAAAAAATGTAAAATATAGAGTGTATCTATATCTTTTATTTGCCGTTTATCCCATGTTGATATCTTTTCTCGTTTTAGAGCAAATTGCATTTAAGTGCGGGGGAATTTACCTCAATATCACCCCTATCGGTGGAGGTAGACATTTGAAATTTTACACATGTTTTTTTAGACATAAAACGATGTTTTAAGACAGGAATCAGGAAAATCAGAGCGGGGGCCGCTGGCTTATGCTTATCCGGCTATACCCTTTATCTTTTTGACTTTTCCCTTTAACACGTTCCGTACCATTTTTTTATTTTGTTTATAATAAAAATAATTGTCACAAGATACTTCCTGACGTCGTCTGTCGATACACGGTTATTGTGTCGGTTGATGTACGATTTAGAGGATTTTTGGTCTATTTTTTTATACAGGGTGTTCGACTACAGGTGAGGGAGTAGTTAGGGGGAGTGGTTCTCCATGACGATATAAGTCGAAAATGAAGAATAAAAGACATTGCGATTTCAGCTTCGTTGTTTAGTAGTTATTAACAATTAAAACCCCGCCTGTAAATGTGGCAACCCGACCAACAGTGTACGCCTCTATGACTTACGCAACATACACCTCTGTTCGTCGGGTTGCCGCATTTTAGGCGGATTTTTAATTGTTAACACTAGAACTACCGAGCACTAAACGCAATTGGCATACATTGCCTTATAAATTATAAGTTATAGTTAGATTTTGTACCAGTTTTGTTTAAATGTGTACTTCAATAGAGAAGTTGACTAAAAGAATTTCTCACAAAAACATATTTATAATTTTAATATTTCTAATAGAAGAAATCAGGAGAAGCCATTTTGACTCATCCGGTAGTTCCAGTGTTAATAACTAGACTGCAGAACTTTATGCAAAATAAAAATTGACTGCATCGATTGCAAGAAATAACTAGAGGGCTATTGTTGCTCGCTCGCTTCGCTCGCTCGCTCGCAGGGTTGTTTTTGCTCGCTCGCTTCGCGAGCTCGCGCGTAGGACTGCTCTTGCGAGAGGGTTAGTGATACGCATGGCTAGTAGGGCCTACTGCTATTAATGTTTTTTATTTGGTGTGTGACTCTCCAACAGTCACACAAAGAACTTCCCGATTCGTTACTCCTTCGCCAACATCGCTAACATCGTTTTTTTTTGTACTTTCATCGATATTCTCCCAAAATGTATTCTTGGGAGTAGAGATGATAAATTCACTGTTGCATTGGAATAACTTTCGATTATTCCAAGCGGTAACATTAGCATCAGTTGAAAAAAGAAAATTTTTTTAATCTAAAAAAAAATTTTTTTTTAAATCTAAAAAAAAATTAAGAAAAAAGTTTTTTATGTAATTGCGTTTGGTTCTTTGGTGGAAAATTTTCGTCCTCCCTTATAAATTGCATTGTAGAATCAACTCTTTTCGAAAAAAAAGTAAAAATCTAAAGAACTACTTGACCAATATGGACCAAAATCTAATCAGCTCTAAGTTACGACGGGGCACATCGATTGCATCATTCATCATCCTGATCGCGTTGTTACTTTTTCTGAAAACGTTAACGAAAAATTTGATTACATAGAAACGGCCATACGCACGCACACACACACACACACACACACACACACACGCGCGCGCAAACATTTTGATAAAAATAGTCTAAAATGACTCCAATGACCATGAAACGTGAAGATCTGCTAAAAAATCGATTTTCGATTTTCGGGGTAATTACAATAACTTCCCTATAAAATCGGGAAGTTAAAAACTAAATTGAATTGCAATTTTTTATAATTTTCCAACAATTTTGAATTTCATGTACTCAATTTCGCTATAAATGCATAAAGACCCGCAGTCTATTAGTAACTAACTAACGAAGCCGAAATCGCAATTTTTTTATTCTTCATTTTCCACTTATATTGTCATGGAGAACCACCCTTCAGATTTTCTCCCACCTGTAGTCGAACATCCTGTATAATTTATAATTTTCGACGTCACCGCGCGCCTGAACTACTGAATTCCTAGGATTGAAACTTGGATATTCAGAATTGGATTATATGTATGAAAGCAAATCCAAAATTTGTAGTCTCCTAAACCAAAAATCCTTCATTTTTGAAGTTCATTTTAAAAGCCCAGTCGGTGCTTAATAAATGTTACGTAATGTGATTCATGCGGCTGGAGGGCAAATCCCACAAAACAGACTTGGCGCGGGACGTGTTAACTTGTTTAAAATCGAATCAACATTTGCGATATATAGACTCCGGATTTTATGCGTTCATAACAAAAATGAGCAAGTGCAATTTGAAACGGAGAAAATATTAAAAGATTTTGAGAGTATTAATATATTATTTTCATCACATTCAAATTATTAATGAAGAATGTAAATTTATATTTAACTCCTGCATCTTGCAATTAATGCACAACCTTTTTATTTTGCATAAACATCCGGAGTCTAGTGATAAATGATTAAACTGAATTATCGAATATCTTTTTTTCTCAGGGGATGTACCAGTTGCCAACATCAATGAACGTTCGCTTCTGGTTTTATTTGAACGCTTTACCAGTTATGGAAACCGTAGCAAGGTACTGTTTGCTGGTCGCCGGTATCACGGGGATATTTATCGCTGTCTACAAGATCGTTTTGTACCAAACAAAGGGGTTATCTAATATCTCGGACATCAAGAACCAAAACTTACAGTTCATAACAAACAGGCGGCTCTCGTGCAAGTTAAACGAAACGGACACACACTACAGCTCACTGCTCGAATCAAAGGATTCCGAATCGAACCGAGAGAACATAATGTCCGATATCGGAGCAGAACTATCAAACTTGAAGGAAGAAATAGTGTGATAGATAGTACGCGATTCGAGGTCTACGAAGAGGCTATTTCCTTTGTAAACTCGTTTTACACTCGTATCTAATAAGTGGCAAGTCGTTTCGGATTTCGGTAGACCGTAATCGCTTGGAGCGATCGAACGAGGTCCGAATCGATAAATATAAGAGAGTGCTCTAATGCTCGAAGAGCGTACAATTAGAGTTATCTTTTCTTTGTGTTGAATAGCATTGCCGAATTTCTGCTGCAAGTATCCGATACACAGTTTCTTTAAAATTTGTGATCGTGGAAGGGCTTGTTGTATAGTTTAAATTTTAAGTAGAATCAAGTAGCGTAACAATCGGCTTACGTGGTGAGTAGCGTCATATGGGTTTTTTTATATTTTTCTATCACATTGCGTATACCGTCTGCCAATACAAACGGTGCAAGTTCATGACAAATTCTTGGTTTGCAACGTGATTAATTAAATACGAATTACTTGGTGCGTAATTGATTGATCTTAGCGGTATCTCTCTATTTTCGGCGCTTGAAATTGATGGGTACTTGTAGTCATCGACAAGTAGAGTCGGTTATGAGTCTGTTGTGCATGTCAAAAATGATAAGATGAAAACATAATGTATACGGACAATTTGCACATGAATGTATAGACAGAAAAGGAAATGAATTAAGACTGATACTATTATAGACTGGTCGTAGCGATTAAGTGGTTTTGGTCGAACGATGATCGAACAAATGGTCAAAGAGCGGAAAAGATTATGAATTTGAAAATCGAACTACATGGAATGGTTTTGTTATTTCGCTATAGTTATAATGACGTGCTTGTCAAAGACTATCTGCTTGGAATTGCACCGTTTGTTATTCTAGTGCATATTTATCATCGTTGGTTTTACATAATAGTAGTACGAATTATTGTAATCAATATTCGCTGTTAAACTTTCACTAATTTATACGCATTTTATGTGGGTACACATATTCTAAAAAGGAATAATATTTATAAAAAAAAATACATGGATACAGTTACATGAACAAACATGTGAAAAACCACTTTAGCTATGACTTTATTCGTGTATTTAAAGTAAACCATTGTATCCTTTAATGATAAGTGTCAAAAGTATTATTTGTAAGCAACATTTTGTAACTTTTCATGGAACATTATTTTACGTAAATCGCCATACCTTTTATTGGCAGGCACGAGATTATCCAATATTACTTGAAAACATTGAGGTATCAGATCAAGTAACTAAATCTTGCAACGAAATTAATACTAATGCTACATATTAGTAATATCGTCATGCACTTTATATAAATGAATTACCATCTTGAAAATAATAAGATTTCAGTGTAATCACATTTTTAAGTAGTTCAATAAGTATAATATATCTTGCCGGAATTTATGGACACCGTGGACCAATTAAAGAAACAGTATTTGTATAGTACGAAACAAAACACATAAATCATATTGTCCTAACGTTTAATAATATTACGACAAAACAACATTGTTTAATGGTTTTTTTAATCATCTCGGTCCTTTGGTTGTACCATTTATACATCTTGTAAAAGTAACTATGGTTGATAAGATGTATGTACACGTGTATCATGACTGTTGTAGTTTTCACTATTATTAATATTGTAATGCTTGCCAGTGAAACATCAATAATGTGAATATATTTATAAAACTTGCTCAAACAATATTTTTAATAAAAGATTTATTATATTAATACTCTTCTTTTGTAATTTCAAAAACACCCTCCTAAGTATGCAATTTATATTTTAAAATGCATATATTTATACAGGGTGGTCATTTTATCTAAAGACAATGAAATATCTCGAGAACTATGCATCGGATCAAAACAAGTGGGCAACAAGTGGGTAATGAAAGTTGTTCGTCGCGAAGGGGCACATCCACACATCCAATGATACCAAAGTCGACCCCCACCGCCACCGCCTGGGGTTTTATATATCTATTATTTTTATTTTATTTTTTATTTTTCTAATCTGATGTGTATTTCTCGAGATATCTCCAATTTTCAACGATTTTTTCCATTTTAATTTTTGTCCATTACAGCGCCATCTGTGAACCAAAATGCAAAAACTCCTAGGCCAAATTTGTGTATTTTTTTCTGGAAAATCCAAATCTGCAATGAAAAATGAGGGTTCCCATTTAAGTTTTTTATCTTCCCCCACCCCGACCCCCAGGGGGTGGCGGTGGGGGGTCGAGTTTGGTATCATTGGATGTCCCCCTTCGCGACGAACAACTTTCATTACCCACTTGTTTTGATCAGATGCATAGTTCTCGAGATATTTCAATGTCTTCAGACAAAAATGACCACCCTGTATATTGTAAAAAATAAATTACGAAATATAAAAAGCTAATGTATCTCAAATATGTATCAATTTCAAAGTTTCCTTTCAGTTTTATTGAAATATGATTAATGGACGCATATATATATATATACAGATAAATATCTACGCAATTTATGGCATAAATAGAAAACATAAATAATGAAATTGCAGTTCCATATTTGTATAGATATAATATGTACAATTCTATATAGATGCGCAATCCTGTGACATATATTTTTTAACAAAACGATGTATTCCCGCTTCATCTGAAAGCAATCATTATTATATTTTTCTCGCACTAGATTAACATTACAAGGTAATTAACATGTACGTTACCGAATATTTTTTGTGCTAGTAAAGTGTAATGCATTTCTCTACAGGTTTTTGAAAATGTCGTTCTGTCAGGAATACGTTTGGATGGATAATATTTCATTAAGTATGATTTTAAGATCTCTGCAGTTTTGAATTGCGTTGCTTTATCAGCGGGAACCATAATTTTTTCCTTTTTACCAGACGAATGTTTCGTGCGACTTGATTTATGGCTTTTCTCTTCACGAGATCTTTTTCTTTCTGAATTCTCCTTTACTATATCACTTGACACCTTTCCGTCCACATCTTTCGTATCCGATAACTCTTTTTCGTTTCTTACAACTTCACTTTCACCTTTTTTCTCATCTGCAATTACCTCAGAATTAGTTACGGATAATTTTTCTTTATCAAGCTTTGCTCTTTTAGTTGATTGAATGTCTACACTGTTTTCGGATATATCTATAATTTTCCTTCTTTTATGGAAGTTTGATTTCGTCGTATCGTTAATAATATTTACATCATCGCTAGTTTTATCATACGTTAAAGTTGATTCACTGCAAATAGTTTCTACAACTGGATCATTAGTTTCTGATGACGACTTCGCAGATTTCAAGATTTGCTCGTAAACAGTCGCTCGCGGTGATTTTTTATTTTTTGACTCTCTTTTTGATTCCTGCGAACACTTCCGCCATTGTTTCTCCTGAACCTTTGACATCATTTTATTGTCTTCGTGAAGTTTCCTAGCACACATGAAACCATTAAATTTTCGAGAATCTTCAGCCTTTTTGTTATCCCCTCCGATAGTCTTATCTTTCTCAATGTTTACACTCTTGCTATGATAAATAGGACTTTTGTTTGCTTGCGTTTCTATTATGTTGATGTCTTCGCCGTCATCTCTTAAAATTGTTGCATCAAATAAATGTTCTCTCTTACTACTAAACGGTAGTTGCATGATTTTTTCTGCGTTTTTCATCTCTAAGGCGGTTTTAAATGTAGGATACAAAATATTTTTGCTTGTGACACTTGATTCTTGTGAAGGAACACGAGTTTCTTTATAAAAAAGTTTATTTGGTATACTTGTCTCGCTGTTTAAGCTGGTACTACTCTCTATTTGTTTATTGATACTTTCCGACTTTAAAGGTTGCTTGTTGTCTGATTTGTAATCAAGCAAATACTCATGAACAGTATTACTGCTAGTGCACTTTCGTACAGAAGAAATCTTGAATTGTCAATGAAACATAAATAAATGTTTGTATGTAAATTAAAACATTAAGGAAATATGTAAATAGACTAAATTACATACCAATTTAGACATATTAAATTTGTACTTATTTGCAACTATGGTGTTACACAATCCCTTATATTCAAGCTCGTATGCTATATTATGAAAATCTGTCTCTTGTAGCTGCTCCGTTATCTCCGCAGACATTTTCTCATAGTTATCCGTTAACGCTGATTTTAATTGAATGTAATACTGTTCTCGTACTTGAACGGTTAGACCCTTGATTTTTACGTCAGTACTTTCGGCTGCACGTACGTGAGATTGTATAGCATCTTCAAGATTTTGCTTCTTTATCTAAAATAATGTAGTATGATAAAAAATAATAATACAAACAGACAAATCTATTATATTTGTACCTCCTTGTCCTTATTATTATTTCTTCGAATAGCGAACTGTTTGTTGATTAACTCTTTTGATTCCCGTTTGCTCTCAGCTAACAATTGTTCTCTTGAAATTCCTGTTTCTTTACCTTCGTCTTCTCTATAGATGTTTAAATGTTCATATATCAATAGAAAGTACGTACAGATATTTTGTTTATAAATTAAATGTTACTCACACATCATACTTTGCTAAAGCTATGCCATCTAAATTACTTCTGCAATTGCTTTTTCTTCTGGTTTGAGCCATTTCAAATTGTGAAACTCTTGCTTGAACAGCATCTTTGTTTTCGCAAACGTCGCATCTGTTCTTACAAGGTGGTGGACTGTCCCCAAAATATTTGGAAAATACTGCGTGCCTGCATCTATTAATTTTATGCATTTCATTGATTAAAAAAGCATATATCAATTAAAAATTACTAGAATAAACGTTCGTGAATTATGATTCTTACTTCACTTCAAGGCAATATGAGACAGTTTTCTCAAAATTTTTCCATCTTAATTTTACAAGTTCTGTATTCTTCTGCGTTATTTCTTCTTTGATCAAAAATGCAATGGGTCCATATTCTTCGTTACTAAAATAAACTCTGCAGAAAGCTGGTTTACCATCTCTACCTGCTCTGCCAGATTCTTGATAGTATGCTGCTATATTTTGAGGGACTGTCCAATGCACAACAAACCTATAACATAAATTATAACAGCTCTTAAATTAATGACATGAAGTTTCATTGAAATCAAGATAAAAACGATCCAATTTTATACTTTACCTAACAGGTCCTTTATCTACACCCATTCCAAAACTGCATGTTGCTGCAATTACAGGTACTTCGCCAGATGTCCATTTATTTTGAACCTCGTTACGTTCTTGATTCTTCAAACCTGTAATTCGAATTATTTAGTAGGAAGTTTTTAAGCCTATACACTGGCCAACCTATAATTTTTTTATGCATCAATCTACTGTAACAAAATTGTAAAATGATATAATATATACCAGCATGATATGCTAAAGTAGATATGCCAGAATTGGACAGTTTATGTGCAATCACTTCGGTTGCTTCTTTCTTTCTACAATATATAATGCCACAATTTTTCTTTACCTGAAAACATTTTTTTTGTAGGTTCATAGAAAAAAAAAATATATATATATATATATATATATATATATATATATATACCTTTGGCCTGTATAACTTACTTTTGGTGTAGCTGGATCTTGGGAACCAAGAGCCTTCAAAATAAAACTCTTTAAGTGTTCAAAGGGTTTATCTAAACTTTCTAAAAACCATATGTCATAATAAAGATTAGATCGAAATACAGGCACTGAAAATATCAATGGATTTTTCATGCTTAAGCTTTGCATTATATCATCTTTAACCTGTAATTGACACGTATTAGAGTAAACAATTATTAAACATGCGTTAACTGAAAGCTTGAAGAAGCTCACCTCTTTTGCAGCAGTAGCTGTTAATGCGACTATAGGAATATTAGGACATAATTTTTTAAATATACCTAACTGTCTGTAACTGGGTCTAAAATCATGACCCCATTGACTTAAACAATGAGCTTCGTCGATAACAAAATAAGCCAATGATTTTGTTTTTCTTAATTTCACTACCATATCCTATAAAATGGTGTAATTATTTTAGCAGATTCTTTTGAATTTATGACAAAATAAAGCAAAGATAACTAACTTGAAAATGTTGCTGTGCTCCCATTTCAGGAGTAACGTATAATAATTTTGTTTTCGGCGAATTAGATGATATATCTTTAATAATTATGTTTCTTTCCTTGGTCGATGTAGTCGAGTTTAATGAACTTGCATTTATCTTTTTGCTAACTAGAAAATCTATTTGGTTCTACAATATGAAATTAATGTTATATAACTCACTCTATCGTCTTTCCATCTTATATTAAATCAACTATGTACCTTCATAAGAGCTAACAGTGGTGAGAAGACAATTGTAACTTTATCTTCTTTCATTATGGCTGGTAATTGGAAACAAAGTGATTTACCACCTCCGGTTGGCATACATACAAACACATCGTCTTTACCTGAAAATATACAACCAATTACACACAGAAAACTGTTTATTGTTAAAAAGTATATTGTCAAAATATAACTATATAACCTTTGTAAACAGCAGTAGTTGCTCGTTTCTGAATGTCGCTTTTAAAATCATCATAACCAAATACAGACTTCAAAACAGACTGTAGCATTTTATCATATAATAAAATATATTAATTTCTTATCAAAACTGAGCGTAAACAATTACAATTGCATTATAAATTAATACATAAAACGTTCCACACACCGATCCTACTAAATACATACACCTATCTTGATAGAATCATAAAAACGCGCTACCAGAGGGGAAATAAGAGTATGTATCTACAAACGACTACTCACAGCACTCACAGTGTGCTGAGATATTGGACAAGTTATATCGCACATGCGCGGTGATTTTAGCATCAGTAAAGTAAAACAGGGTACCCTTCTCACACCGTAAAATTTTTTAAAATTAAGATTTCATTGCGAAAAATAAATGTGTAATGTATAACATGTGTATTTGTGTTGAGCAGCACGGTCACACTAATGTAGCCAATCAGTGCTTCGATTGAGCCCAACTTTTCTCGCGACATCTTCTCTCTTCACATCATGTTTAGCCTGGAACAGCTCCTACATCATCTTTAGCATGGAACAGAACCTACACCATCTTTAGCAGGAAACAGAACCCACTTTACTGTTATTAAATCTGTCTTAAATATGACTTTTGAGGGCGTTTGCTGCCTAGATGATCTTTTATCTGGCGTTTTTGACTCCTGAAAAAACCCGTGTTTGTATTATCACGAAATGAGAACGCAAATCCCGCACCCTTACGACCGTGCTGCCCTCTCAAAAACAGGCTAATTCTGACTTCTGGCACGGCCGGCGGCCGGCAGGCCCTGTGCTCGAGCCCATGCCTGGCCATATCCGGGCCAATGCGCGCATAAAATCCAGGCCCAAATCGAACCGGTGTGCTGTCTGGGTTAGTATCACGGTTCTGTCGTTCCTTACAATTCTTTATGCAACGAGTTTCCAAATGTTTACGAAATAATGCATAATAATTGATAATATGTATATCTTGCGTTTATATCGCTATCCATCATTTTGAATTATGACGTGACTTATGGGCAGGGCAGCAGATACTCCGTTATCTCGGAATACTGCGTCCTATGCATATCCTATACCTATGCCGGGTCTATAAGTATATATAGTCTAAGCTTATAGACCAAAGACCACCAAAGATCTAAATATATGTCCTATTCCTATTATACGATACTGCAGCAAAAATAACAAAATTGCTATAGTGTGTAGGAAACCTATTTTAAACCAACGATTATGCTTTCGTTCGGTTCGTGGGGCGAACACAGTTTAAAATAAACTTGAAATACTCTCGTAGCGTCCAGACATTTCTAAAGTCTTTTTAAACACGATGCAAAGGCGGTATCAACCTCAGTATTGCATCGCAAGCTTCCGAGAGTGTTACCGACAGTCAAAGTGGAAAGTGAGCTCTCAAGTTTTTTAAAAAGTTGACATATTCTATACATATTATTGTTGAGTAAGTATACAGTTATATTATTTTCAATTAATGTTTTTATCGTGTATTATTCAATTTTGTTAATTTAAATTCATCAACATTTGTTTCTTATTTATTAAACATGTTTGAGAAGTAAATATATGTTTACACACACAATCTTTTAGCTAAAAAGTCATTCAATATGACAAAAACAACAAATTTAACTGCGCAACAATGGAAAGAAAAGGGTAATGAGGAATTTAATAAAAAGAATTGGTCAGAGGCATTGAGTTGTTATACAAATGCCTTGAAGCTTACAAATGAAGACAACTCTGAGAAAGCTATTTATTATAAGAATCGTGCTGCAGTATATTTAAAACAAGAAGAACACAATAAAGCCATTAAGGATTGCGATGAATCTCTTAAAATATGTCCAAATGATCCAAAAGCACTATTTCGCAGATGTCAAGCGTTAGAAGCATTAGAAAGATATGAAGAGGCATATCGTGATGCCAGATACATTATTTCATGTGATCCAGGAAATAAGGCGATTCAACCTATTGCAGCACGATTACACGAGATCGTACAAGAAAGATATAAACAAAATTCTCGTGTCAGTGCCAAGGTCTGTATATTGACACTTATTACATAATACGTTATCACAAATTATACTATAATTTATTATAACATAACGTATCAATTGGATTCTTTTATAGGTATCACAAATGATGGATATAGTTTTTGAAATGAAAGGGACCAATGAAAATCGAGAAACAGCAATGAATAACTTGCTTGTCCTTGCCAGGGAAAGGGCAGGTGCAGAAATTATGTTAAAGGATGGAATTGTGTGTAAAATAATGAAACTTTTAAAATTTGAAAAAAATGAGGAAATAATAACAATTGCAATTCGTATCATTGCTGAATTATCTAAAGATAATATTAGCCGGACTGAACTTATTTTAAAGGATATCGGAATACCTTACTATTTGGAAATGATTAACAGTAAACTTACAGAAAGAGTAAATGCTGCTCAGTATTGCTTGCAGGTTCGTAAGCCTACTATTATACTCTATAATAAGAGATAGCACTTGTTCATTAATTTAAAGCATTACTTACTAATTAAACTAACTCAAATTCAACAATAATGTCTAAATATGAAACTATGTTTTTCAGACTATACTCAATACTTACAGTGGCATGGACAATAAACCAGACACAAAACCAAAGAAAGAATTGTGTGAAAAATATAATAAGCAAATTGATACTATTTTGTCTTGCATATTATACAGTGTAACAAGTAGAACTATTTCTGGATTAGCTAGAGACGCAATTATAGAACTGATTATACGCAATGTTCACTATACTGCATTAAATTGGGCGGAACAGTTGGTTGAACTTCGTGGCTTACAACGTTTAATGGAAGTAGCTAGTGAGCTTGAAGAATACAAATATGAATCTTCAATGGAGATCACACCATCTACCAGAACTGTGACCAGTGTATGCTTAGCAAGAATTTATGAAAATATGTATTATGATGCAGCAAAAGAAAAATTCAGAAATGCCATTGATGAATTTATTAAAGATAAATTACTTGATCCAGATATAGAATCCAAGGTAAGGAATAGCTTTCTTTTAGATTTTTTAAAAATTTGATTGAGGAAAATATATTTCTAATATTTTTGTTTATGTATATCGAAAAGATCCGCGTTGTAGTTGCTATAACAACATTATTGCTTGGTCCATTGGATGTTGGAAACACAGTGATTGCTAGAGAAGGTATCTTAGAAATGATACTTGTAATGGCAGGCACAGACGATCTACTTCAACAAAAAGTTGCCTGTGAATGTATAGTTGCTGCTGCATCTAAGAAAGACAAAGCTACTGCAATTATAAATCAAGGAGTAAATATTCTGAAAAAATTATATCAATCTAAAGATGATTCTATCAAAGTACGTGCATTAGTAGGCTTGTGTAAGCTGGGTAGTTCAGGTGGCTCAGATGCCACAATTAGACCATTTGCGGATGGCGCAACAACGAGATTAGCAGAAGCTTGTCGGAGATTCTTAGTTAATCCCAAGAAACAGAAAGATATGAGGAAATGGGCAGTGGAAGGATTATCATACCTTACTTTTGACGCTCAAGTTAAAGAAAAACTTATCGAGGATGGTCAAGCGGTCAAAGCGATGATAGAACTTGCTAAAACTGGAGATCAGTCTGTCATCTACGGTGTTGTTACAACACTAGTAAATTTGTGTAATGCTTATGATAAACAAGAAATTATACCAGAAATGGTGGAATTAGCAAAATTTGCAAAACATCATATACCTGAGGAGCATGAACTTGACGACATTGATTTTGTGAAGAAAAGGGAAATTGCTCTAGCTAAAGCTGGTGTTACAAGCGCGCTGGTTAGTCTTTCTAAAACGGAAAGTCAGAACAGCAAGGAATTAATAGCACGTGTTTTCAACGCAATTTGTAGTCAACATGAAGTTAGAGGTATTGTTGTTCAACAAGGTGGAGCGAAAGCTCTTTTACCATTGGCATTAGAGGGAACTGAAAAAGGAAAGAAACAAGCATCTCAAGCCCTTGCACGTCTAGGAATTACGATCAATCCAGAGGTTGCTTTCCCTGGCCAAAGAATGATGGAAGTAGTTCGACCTTTCATAAACCTTTTAAATCCAGAATGTTCCGCCCTTGAAAACTTCGAAGCCTTAATGGCTCTGTGTAATTTGGCGGGTATTAATGATAGCATTAGAAAACGAATATTAAAGGAAGGAGGTTTTCAAAAAATAGAAAGCTATATGTTTGAGGATCATGATATGCTGAAACGTGCGTCCACACAGGTTGTGAATAATTTGATAATGTGTGAAGATACTATAAAATATTATGAACAAGAAAATGATAGAGTTAAATATCTAGTAATTCTTTGCGAAGATGAAGATGTGGAGACAAGTTTAGCAGCGGCAGGGGCGTTAGCGATGTTGACATCAGTTAGCAATAAATCCTGTATTAAAATATTTGATTCAAAGGATTGGTTAGAATCATTACGATATTTACTTGCTAATCCAAATCTTGATTTACAACATAGAGGTGTTGTGATTGTTTCAAATATGATCAAGAGCACTAAGGATGTTGCAGCAAGATTAATCGAAACTGATGTGATGGAAATTTTAATGGCTTTAACTAAGAACGATACCGCAGAAAATAAAAAGATCAAAGAAATAGCTAGCAGTGCATTAGAAGCAGCAGCGAAATGGAAACTTATTAAAAGTACAAATGAAGAACAACCACCTCAGGATTCAAATAATTTAGAAAACGTTGAATAAATTTTTAGTATGTACTTAATCACGCTTATATTGAATATAAAATATTTTCAACAATGATTACAATTTCGTAGTACCATGGAGTGCCTAAACAAAATGTGTGTCATTGAATTTTTACAGTAAACTGTGCAATGAAGGTAGATTTAAGTAGTAGTTGTGATATTTCATGCTAAGTACAGTAATCGCCCCTTCGTTGTCCAAAAGCCGGGGTTTACAAGACCAACTACCATGCTGGGAAGTCTCTTTTGATTTTGAGACTTCAATAGAGAGCCGAACATAGAGAAGGACAGAATGAAATTCGGATCGCGTGACCGAAGCGTGTCGCCGTCGCTGGCACAGTGCAAAGGCCCGCGTTGTCGCTGTTCTTCGTTGCCTTCGAACTTTCAGAGAAATGCCAAAAATAAGTTAGTGAAAGTTCCATAAAAAAATAATGAAAATTAAGAAGTTTGAAAATTCGATTCAATCGAGTCAATGGCGTGGTGTTCACACCGATATACCCGAGCAGACATCAATCGTCGCCGCCCTACGAGCCTGCGGAGCGACGCGGCGTTGACTGGCAGTGGAATGGATAGGCACTGGAGAACGACGGTGCCCACGATGCCGGACAACGAAGGAGCGATTACTGTATTCACATTTTGTCATTTGCCTCATATCAATCACTGTAACTTTTATTACTGAGAAAGTTTCAACTATATCGAAAATTGAACATTTTTTATTGTTGCATAGAATTCTACAAAACTAGGCAATTTCAGAAAAAATTCAAGGATAGGTGTGTATAAAATGTGATCAATTCTCTTCTCAGATTTTGCCAAATCACTAGCATATACTGCATTTATTAACAATCAAATATTGTATACGATTGTTACTTAATAAAACGAAACTATTTATTTTGTAAAATTCTATATTATTTATTTTGTATAAACATTCACGTATTGGATGAATACGTTTATATACATACATATAAGTATGCACGAGTTAAACATATTTTTAATTGTAATAAAATCAAATAACTAATTATATTTGTTCGTATTTTAATGTATATTTTCTTCCATACCAATCCACCAAAAAAGTAATTAACAACTTAAGTCATTATTGTAATGCAATGGAAGCTATGATTTTAGGAATGGATGTTGCAATGCTTGATCCGCAGTAAGTCGTGTTTTGTAATCTAAATCCAACAATCTTAATAGAAGGTGATAAGCTTCTTTTGGGAATTGGATATCCAATGATGCCTTGAAAAATATTGAAACATACAAAATAATATAGTGTTATACAATTTTTTTCCATTATTTTCTACTTTTAGTTCTCAATTATGCTTATCAATAAATAATAAATTAAAATACCTTCTCATACATGCAACTACGATCACTACTATTATTCAATGAACCTTTATTTCTCTTTTTTAACTTCTGACATAAAGACACAATATCAATGCCTGGTATATCTTCGCAAAAGATAATCTTTTTCCCTAAATCAGCAAAGAAATATATAAAACGTGAAAAATAAACAAAATAAAAGCAGAAGTGAAACAAAATATTTTGTAATAAATGAAATTGAACATTTTTTATCACAGTACCTAGCTTATGTGCACATTGTTGCATTTTATGTGACCCAAATAAAGTTGTTATTTCTGCTAAAGCTGTACAATCGTCTGGAGAATGAAAAAATGGTTGTGTACTGCTAAGAATACATAGCATCATTACTCCACTTGCCCAAATGTCGATTGCTTGGGTTTGTGAAGGATGTTTCAATAAAACCTCTGGTGCACGAAATCCAGGCGTACCAGCCCTTGCAGCTGCTTGTTCTGGTCTCAATGTGCATATCGAACAAACTTTAGGTTTCCCAAAACAACAACATTTCTCTGCTGTTACTTTCTTTTTTGTACTTAGAGATTGATTTAAGCAATTCTAAAACATATTGAATGTAATATATTATAAAAATATGAATATTATCTTACAATTTTTAATAATCAATACTTTACTTCATCTGATCTTTTTCGTTTGATGGATTGTACATTAGAGCTAGTTAATGCAACATTAGTCGGTTTATCTTGAGCAACATATTCTTGTGCTAATCCAAAATCCACTAGCAGGTATCTGTGGGAAACAAAAGATTAAAATATTAATTTTATTTAATACTTAATATATATCTTATGCAAAGAGAAGTTATAAATAGTCACCTCTTATTACACCGATCATATAAAAAGTTATTAGGTTTCACATCCCTATGTATAATATTAAATTGATGAACTCTTCGCAATGCAGTCAATAATGCTATCATGTAATCCTTTGTTTCTTGGACAGTCATATTTTGTACATAGTCCTAATAACAGTTATCGTTAAAATATTATTGCGTTATAACTCTTATATATATAGAATAAGCTATTCTTTATTGATATATAGATACAAATATACCGAAAATTTGTCATGTCTCATATACGGCATTACAAAAACCACTGTCTCAAAATTTCGCAAACACAGATCTAGTCCAACCACATAATCTTTACCACTGAAAATACAGTTTAGTTCATCATTCTCTGATAACAAGCACATTTGTGTAAATATATTTGTATATTAATTTATAATGAATTATAATCAAGATTTCGTATATATTCATTACCCTATTTGTTGCATACATAATAATTCACGTTCAATCTTTTCAGGATGACGAGTAGGAACTAAATGTTTCAATGCAAACTTTTTCGATCCATTAGAAGATTTCAGTGTAGCTAGAAACACAGAACTAAATGTACCTTCTCCGACTTTTCCATGTATATGAAATAATTCTTTTAACAATGGTATTCTATTTTTAAGATCAACAACATTATCGGTCTCTGAAAATACAAATACATTAAATTGCAATTGCTGTTTCTCGAAATATAAAATTTTTGTAAATAACATAGGTATGTAATGAGTTTTTTACCATCTTCATTATCCTCTTCAACTAAGCTTTTTCCTTCCATAACCGTTATACACTATTCAACACTCTTAATCACGTAATCTCGTTACTACTTTAACATTTAGTTAATTCAACAAAATCGAAATTTTGTTGTTTAACTTTGACAATAAGAAACTGTCATGTGTACATAACCTGTCAGAATTATCGTACATTGGCGCCATTCTAGACAGACGAATTGCACATGTTTTGTGTCATAGATTACTTCACCAGATACGAAACTTCATTTTTTGAAACCAATTTTCCGTGCGCATGCGTAAAATAAGTTGTGTTCTGTGAAAGTAACTTCAGAACTGCGTTATCACGTATTATCAGAGAGGATATACAGGGTGTCCCAAAATTCGTGAAAATCCCGGAAATGGGAGGTTCCTGAGACCATTTGAAGCGACATTTTCCTTTGCAAAAATGTTATCCGTGGCTTTGTTTAGGAGTTATTAAGGAAAAACACGGACTAATCAGAGCGCGACCTAGACGCGAGTTGGCACAGTCGACTCGGCGCGCCAACTGTCGATTGGCCGACTATGCCAACTCGCGTCTAGGTCGCGCTCTGATTGGTCCGTGTTTTTCGTTAATAACTCCTAAACAAAGCCGCGGATAACATTGTTGCAAAGGAAAATATCGCTGAAGTGGTCTCAGGAACCACCCCCTTCCGGGAAGTTCACGAATTTTGGGACACCCTGTATATATCCCCTGACAACCAAAAATCTCATTTCTGCCAGAGATTCTCCGGGCGTATTAGTGACTTGTTCTACCGCATTCTACCGTCCGTGAGCGCAGGGCTTTAGACATGGGCAGCAGTGTTCCGATATTGCCTAAGATTTTTCGTACGAAGGATGGTCGCTAGAGGCGCTACGCGGAAAAAACAGTAACGTATCTATGATGACGAGGTAGTAGAGCCCTGCGCCCTGCGCCTTGAGACTGTTATATTAGCGCGAAAGTACCGAAACAATCTGTTCCGGACAAACAAACTTCAGGGCGTGTCCTACAAGTTACAAAATATACACAAATACATATGTTATACATTAATTTTTCAGAATAAAATCACACAAATCTTTTCAAATTCTGCGGCGTGCTCAAGGTACCCCATTTTATCGAGAATCTTACATTACTGAGGCTGGCAGCGCCTCTAGCGGCCATCCATCGTACGAAAAATCTTAAGATCCCCCTTCAAACTTCAAACACACCGTGGAAACGCATTGTGCCCGAGCAGCTTCTGCCGGGCAGAATCCAGGACCGAGCGGCCAACATTGTGTCCGAGCAGCTTCTGCCGGACAGATGCCCTGTCTTTCTGCCAGCAGAAAGCGTTACTTATGCGCACGTAGATGCCCATCGAAAATCGAGCGTTTTGCTTCCTGGGTATCATACAGTGTGTATTGCCATTATGGTATTTAATTACATGTTCTATATTATTTATTGAGTTTTCCCAGTATATTACAAAGTTCATTTCTGTGCTCTCCCAAGATACTGTAAAACTTATCAAAAAACAGTTTCGCGGATTCCTCAATATATGCTTTCTGCCTGCGTACCGCATTTAATTTATCTGCCGCTTCTTCCAGTTCCTCTAAAATCTTTTGCCTATCTGGAATGGAATCTTGTATCTCCTTAATTTCATTTTGTAACGCTTTTATATGTTCCTTTAATTTCGCCTCTTCGTTCTTGAAGTCTGTTTTCATCTTATTGATGAGATCTTTTTTCTCCTTGAGTGCATTGGCAACATCGCTGCTCTCATCTTTCAAGATCTTCATTCTCTCTTGAAGATCCTCTTTCTCGTTGGAACTCAATTCTATGAAACGTTCTTTCTCAACGATCTGTTTCTTTATCAATTCTTTGAGATCATTCATCAAGGCAGCTTTAGCATGCAGTACATCCATACTCTGAGGATCGAAGATACCCGTTTCCGGCATTTTTAATTCCTCAATGTCTATGCCCATATCTTTGTTAAAGTTCATCAAGATTTCCTTATTATACATCAGGACCAGCTTCGTCAAATTGTTAGTGACCGATGATAATGTCATGTCCATTGTAAAGCTCTCTTTCTGTATATCCTGCAAATGCTCATCAAACTGTTGCATGTAACCCTGAATCTTTTTACATTTTTCCAGTATACTTTCTTTCTCTGCTTTGGACATTGGCTGCTGCTTAATTTCAGAAAGTAAATCTTCATGGCATTTCGTTTGCAAATGAATATGGTCCCTCAGAATCTTGCAGTCGGCATTCACTTTTTCTGTGTCGGAAACAATCGTTTTTATGTAATCCTCTTTGGCTTTGATATCGCTTTGCTGATTCTCTTCATCCTGTTTTAAGTCTTGCAGGATCTTTTGTAAGCGAATTATATCTTTGTCGATGTTCTGAGCTTTTTCTTCTACTGCCTGCAATTTCTCCTCGTTCTCATCTAGATCAAATTGTACAGTGCTCATGTCTTTTCCAGTGACTCCATGCTGGTGCCCAAGGTCTTCTAAATATTTTTTAACCATTGCCTCTTCCTCGTCGAGTTTTTCATCATTCCAAGCGTTATAGAATTCGATCATAGAGACTAAATTATACTTATGCATATCAACCTCCCTTTCATCTCCCACGAAAGGCAAATTATCTAAATCATAATTTTCCAAAGCTATTTCCCTAACTTTGCAAGTTTCCACCAACCAGCAGATCCAGCGCAAAACATTTGGCCAGGAGTGCATGGCGTTAGCAGTCTTCAACCAAGATTTAGTGATAACACCAGGATAATGAAGCTTCTTGGCAATTTTTGGCAACTCCTCCACATAATTGGTAATCGTTAGAACTGATTTCATGTCTAGCATTTTAACTAGGTAAGCAGAAACTTCTATGAACATTTTTAGAGTTATTGGCTTTATACTACCATTGCTGTTAAGGATATGAGTAAGCTGATTCACATTGAAGTAATCATCTATTTTGTTGAGCATATGAGCCTGATAAACTTTGTCTGTTAAAGGTTTCTGGTCTTTCTTGGCACTTCTGCCTCCTAAGCTGCTGATACGATCAGCGGATAAGGATCTGGGTCCAGTTGGAAGAGCGGAGTGAACTTTGTTAGAGGATCCAACCATGAGAAGTACAGGCTGTTTTTCATTGTGTACGCTTGGTGTTGTTGGAGCTGCCGGTCCATGACGCAGTGGTGTTTTACCTAAGAAAACAATATTATGCGAGGTCACGAAACAATAGTAGAATTGTACGATCTATGGGTTTTGTTTACAATTAGATCGAATCTTTACTGTACCTATGGAGAAAATAATATGGGCTTAATCAAATATAACGAAAGGGATAATAAATATTTACCCGATGGTTTGAGAATCGATCCTCTAGTGCTCGCTCTATCACATGATTTTTGTCGAAACCTGGGTATACAACTATCAGTGGGGTTACTGACAATCTTCGATTTCGATATTTGCGTCCTCCTTGTGTCGCCCCGTGACATACCTATGTCATCTCTGTCAAGTATGGATATTCTCACCGGATTCGTAGATGATCTACGACCCGCCGAATTGCTTTGCATTTTCGGCGAAATAACAGAACAGTGAGACTGAGATATTCTGTAAGATTTCTCGCGCATGCGCGGCTATCTCGGTAAAGTAAAATTCTCGATAAAATTGAGTACCTTGATCACCCCGTAAAATTTCTAAAAATTGTTATGACTTGATTGTGAAAAATGAATGTATAACATGTGTATTTGTGCATATTTTGTAACTCGTAGGACACGTCCTGGAGTCTTTTTATCCGAAACAGATTGTTTCGGTTCATTCCCGCCAACATAACTACCTCAGAGCTGCTCAGAGCTCTACTACTACTGCTCTACTACCTTATCATCATAATATGGATACGTTACCGTTTTGGCTGCGCATGCGCGTGAAATCTTACGACAAAAGTGTTACACCAATCGAGAAAACGGTTAAAATCAGCAAGTATTAACTTAAAATTAACGTTGTTGGTCTCGAATTGTTATTGCCAACTCATTTATCCATTTGGTATCATAATATTTTATAATTATTGTATTTTTTCAAAGTCTAGAGAAACGTAACGTTTTTCGAATCAGAGAAACTCTCCTCTCTGTTTGAATTTTAAAAAATGCTTTGAACCAGTGATGCCAAAATCGTGGGACGTTTCTTTGAACACTTTTTCTTTGTTCTTTGTTCATCATATAATTATTGTAACGACTAGACTGCGAATCTTTATATATTTATAGAAAAATTGAGTAGATGAAATACAAAATTGTTCAAAACAATTGAAGATGTCAATATATTGTACATGATTTCTCCTTGTTTGACATGTAACGGCCCCGAATTCGAGAACGGTCACGTGTTTGGCGTTTTTCAATGCTCAGCTGTACGGATTTGACGTCGAACAGAAGTGAATGTACCCAGACAGCACACCGGCTCGATTTGGGCCTGATTTTTATGCGCGCCATGGCCCGGAAATAGCCAGGCATGGGCTCGAGCCCACAGCCTGCCGGCCGTGCCAGATTTCAGCCTGATTTCAGCTCATTTACAAAATTGCAAGGGTGCGGCCTTTGCGTTCTCATTTCGTGATAATACAAACATGGGTTTTTTCAGTAGTCAAAAACGCCAGATAAAAGATCAATCTAGGCAGCAAACGCCCTCAAAAGTCTTTTTTTTTCCTATACGAGGCGTAATTTGCATTATATATGTTATGAAAATAGCTACATGCGCCGTTGTATGCTTCCGTATGATGCAAATTACGACTCGTAAATGTAAAAATAGGACTTTCGAGGGCGATCACGGCCTAGATTGATCTTTTATCTAGCGTTATTGACTACTGAAAAATCAAATTTTTGTATTATTAAGAAATGAGAACGCGAATCCCGCACCCTTGCAATCCCCATTTCCATGCAACCCGCACTGTGACGCGCATGCGCGAGAAAAGTTGGGCTCAATCGAAGCACTGATTGGCCACATTAGTGTGACCGTGCTGCCCTCTTAAACTCTGGCTGAAATCTGGCTGAAATCTGGCACGGCCGGCAGGCTGTGGGCTCGAGCCCATGCCTGGCTTTTTCCGGGCCATTGCGCGCATAAAAATCAGGCACGGATCCAACGGAATCAGCCTCGAGCCGATCCAAGCATTGTGTTAGATAGTAACCTGTAGGTCACGGGCTTCGGGAGGTTTGGGCCGGTGGTGGGCTCGGGCAGGCTGTGCTATCTGGGAAGTGGACACGCTTAAAAATCGCATAACTTTTTAGAAATTAGACCAAAGGACTTGAATTTTTTTAAGATGTAAGACCGGCTAGTTTGCTAGAGAATAAGTAAACCAAAATTTATTACGATTACAATTGGTAGGAATGATACAAAATTTTAAAATATGATGTTTTATCACTTTTTTTGTCTGGGCCTGTAACGATAATTTAAAATTATATATAATAATTAATAATATTTCAATATTTCATATGTATATACGGATATATATACAAATACACTTGTCATTAATTCGTTTTTCATAATCAGTTCATACCCAAGTAGCCACGGTCGTTCGTAGAACGTACGTTTCACGGCCAGTTTATGCCCAGAAGTCCTACGTCCATTCTTCACATTCGAAGAATGACCCTAGGGCTTGAATTCTGGACGTTCTAGGAATCTCCGTTTCTTAAGTTTTACGAATGACCCTAGGACTTGAATTCTACAACTTTTTAGGAATGTTCGTTTCTTAGGTTTCACGAATGTTCCTAGGCGTGAGCACGGTGTATTATACAGGTGTGCCGACTTTCCTCATAAATTGAAAAAGATGGGTAGTAATTCCCCGGCCGCCGCCAGGCGGCGCAAGGACATGGGTCCCGTACGTGTGCGAATGAGATTGTGTGTATTCGGACGCGCTGCTGACGTAATTGTCATACACACAATCACACTCATTCGCACACGTACGGAACCTATGACCATGCGCCGTCTGGCGGGTAGTAGTTCTCTGGCCGCCGCCAGACGGCGCATGGTCATAGGTTCCGTACGTGTGCGAATGAGTGTGATTGTGTGTATGACAATTACGTCAGCAGCGCGTCCGAATACACACAATCTCATTCGCACACGTACGGGACCCATGTCCTTGCGCCGCCTGGCGGCGGCTGGGGAATTACTACCCATCTATAACAAAACGTCAACGTTACAGAGATGCTAAGTCGGCACACCTGTATAATGCACCGTGGGCGTGAGCAAGGGTACTTTCACTCAATGTATTTTTCTGTTAGCACGGAAATCGAGCGCCATCTGAATTGAAAACGCGGGAATTTAAAATCCATACTACCCATTCCTTGATAATTTATAATATTTATTTAAAAATAAAACAAATTAAAACATTTTACTACATTTTAAATATAGTTTATTGAATATTATAAGAATTATAAACAGTATATGTACAACTTTTTACTTATTAATAAATTGAAACCATATTATCAAGCGCGATAACACTGTTTCATTACAAATATCGCAAGTTATACATTATTTACAAATTTTTTCATAATAAGAATACATCAAATGCATATCACAGTAATTAACAATGAACTGGCTCAAAGAAAAGCGCAAAACGATGTATAACACACATCCACATACATCGAGATCGTACAACACACATCGCATATCGCAGAACATTTTAAAAAATACGTTTTGTAGATCTGTTGAATTATATGCACTGAGAAAGTTTCGTCAAAATCGGTTGATGCGGGAAAAAACGACAGGCATTGAAAGATGTAGGAATCTTTAGATTTATTGCAGTTAGAGGCCGAAAATCGTGAAAATCTGCAATTTTGATCAACTTTAAACGTTTGGAGCTCATTGCAACGTCGACAGAATTTGACGAAATTTTCAAAATATGCTTAATAGGCAAAGATATACAAAACGTATTTTTTAAATTGTCGATATAGGCCCACGTAAAAATTTGTAAAATGCTACTTTTAGTATTTTTTCTACAATTTCGATCAATTGCTACTTTTGGAAAAACTTTTTAAAGATCTTATAGCAAACAAATTGCTTCCCAAAAAAGTTCAAATCTTATAGTGCAATATTACCAAAGTTATCGCCTTTTTAAGAGCATCCGAATATTAATCCGGTTCACTGTATGTATATCTAAGAATTCTTACATCTTTCAATGCCTGTCGTTCCATTCCGCATCAACTGATTTCGATGAAACTTTCACAGTGGATATAATTGGCACAGTCCAAAGAGCATACTTATTAAATTTTCAATATTTTCCAATATTTCTGAAACTGTCCCGATCAAAATTTCTTTTCACATCCTGTAGTAAACTAATCGCTCTAGCTTCCCAAGAAAGTTCAAATCGTATGGTACAATATTAAAAAAGTTATCGTCTTTTTTAGAGCGTACCTTTAATTATATACAGTTACTCAAATTCATATTCGGACGCTCTAAAAAAGACGATAACTTTTTTACACGTCCTGAAAATGTCATTGAAATCGATTTAGACGCGAGCTATAGAGGATCAAAAGTGGTGAAAATCGTAGTAGACGCTGTTTGTCGGTGGTCGTTTTCCAATGCTGTTCACAGTGTTTTCTCGACAAATGTCCCAAATGTCATCTGGCCTGCCTGTCTCAGGGACCCACTGTGTATTATAGACGTGTTACGACTGGTTCCGACTGGTTACGACTAAGCACCTCTGGGAGGTTGAAGTTTTGTGATAGCAGAGAGGAAATCTGGTGATAACTATTGTCATATCATAACTATGATAGTATTTTGGGCAATTATCGAGAAAACACTGTACTTGTCATTTTTGGGTCGGCGAGTTTCCTAAAAATAAAAATTTTTTATTAGATTCCATGCTTAGAAATACATATTTCCATATTTAGATTCGTTTACATAGCTTACCAATAATTACAGAATTCCTCGGAACCTCATTTGTCCTGTCGCTGCATGTACATGAAAACAATAATCACGGTTGTCATACCGATACAATGATTATTGATGGAATATAATTAAACAATTAGCACAATTAGTAGCATATTTGATTTTGTATTCACATACCTAACTCGTTCAGTCGTTTTGATGCCAAAGGCGGAGGCAACATCGAATCGGACTCGTCATCGCTATCGTTCATCGCTTTTATTTTTCTTTTGCTTAATTGAGTCTCTTCTACTAATCCTGACTGCAATTCTTTTACCTTGGCCCTTGCCTTTGGGCGAACATCTGAAAGCAGTTTTAAATAATGGGCAAGAATCTGAAAGCAGTTTTAAATAATTTTAAATAATACTATGAGGAGTCGAGAGTCTCGACTACGCGTGGCTGGGTCAAGTCGGCGCAGCCTTCGGATGATTACCGAAATCCGAAACTGCGATAAGAATCTACAAATTACATTTTTTTTTAAATTTCCGTTTCAACTTTACTTGTTTATAACTTTGTAATACATAAAGCGTTTCTGAGCAAACTTCAAATAACATTTTTTTTTTTTTTTGACAACGCCTGCGGTGGTGGGTGGTAGGCGCGTATGGTGCGGGAGGAGGGGGGTGATATGAAACCGAAAAAATAATATTGCAAAAATGAACGGTTACCGAGATATTCGCAAAAAAGTGGGGTAATTATTTAGAAATCCTCTCCGATTTTGATGAAATTTAAATATGTTATGCAGCTACACATTTTGAACAACTTTTTCACATATTTTCCTTTTCGCATATGAGGGGTCTCTTTTAGTTTTCGAAATATTCGCAAAAAACTATTGCTATTGACCTGGATTTTTGTATGCGTGTCGTGCCGACCCTCTCCACCACTCCGAGGACCTAACCACAACTCACTCTGTTCACATATGTAATCTTCTCATTGTAGATGTCATCCAGAATTTGTAGATTGTTTAGACTAATAATTTGAATAAATACGGCTTAGATTTATTATATGTTACACAGTAACAATAAACCTCGTTCAGACCCGGCGGAATCCGCGCGATTTGAACCAATTTGAACCGCGTACCTTATGTATAAATATTAGCGTTTATGTATTCGTTCACACGCAACCGCGCGGTCGAACAATCAAAAACAAAAATCGCGCGGTTTCCGCCGTGTCTGAACTAGGGCGTAGCAGTTTCTTGCGAATATCTCTTCATTTCCGCAGAATAATTCTTTCGGTTTCGTATGTTCGAATCAACCGATATGGTACAAGATTTCACGCGCATGCGCGGCTCAAACAGTAACGTATCTATTAATATGAAGATCTGTTAAATCTAATCTGTTCCGGACAAAAAGACTTCAGGACGTGTCCTACGAGTTACAAAATATACACAAATACACATGTTATACATTCATTTTTCAGATTCAAATAATAACAATTTTTTAAAATTCTGCGGGGTGCTCAAGGTACCCTATTCTATCGACTTCACTGAAGCTGAAATCGCCGCCATCGCGCGAGAAATCTTGCACAATATGTGACCATACCGTACGCCGTACAGTGAATAATTCACGCGAAAACCTAACTTATAAAGTGAAAACGCGGTCAATGCCGAAGAAGAAAAATGACGGTACTATTTACACGGCGCGCAGAATATCGACAAAGTAGATGATGAATCCTGGAAATCCAAGATGAGGAGTATTCTCGTCTGTGACGAGCTGTGACCATTGGACCATATGCAAGCGGCGAAGAAGTCAAAACGAAGGAAAACCGTATTGTGTGGGACAGAAAATAAAATTTTACCCACTCCCCTAAGTTTGGGGAAGAAAACCAACATTGGTATGTAGATACAAAAAAAATCGCCCTACATATAGAACATTAAATTATTACATTCATAACTGTACATGTCATTCTATTACTGTAATTAGTATATCTTTTTTCTTAAAAATATATTTTATTTTCAGCCGCTGCTACCAGCGTGGAATCGCTGACTGTAAAGAGGCCGAGAGGAGTTTGAAAGAAGGCAGCAGGAAGAGGAGCGAGGAAGTTGCAGCAAGATTGGTATGTAGATACAAAAAAGATATCGCTCTACATGTAGAACATTAAATTATTACATTCATAGCTATATATCTCATCGTATTACTGTAATTAGTATATCTTTTTTCTTGAAAATACATTTTATTTCTAGTTACTGCTATTAGTGGAGCATACGCCATCCCCCCGAAGAGACACAGAGTGCACGTAAGAAGGCAGCAGGAAGAGGAGCGGGGAAGTTGCAGCAAGATTGGTATGTAGATACAAAAAAGAAATCGCTCTACATATAGAACATTAAATTATTACATTCGTAGCTATACATCTCATCCTATGACTGTAATTAGTATATCTTTTTTCTTGAAAATACATTTTATTTCTAGTTACTGCTATCAGTGGAGCATACGCCATCCCCCCCGAAGAGACACAGAGTGCACGTAAGAAGGCAGCAGGAAGAGGAGCGGGGAAGTTGCAGCAAGATTGGTATGTAGATACAAAAAAGAAATCGCTCTACATATAGAACATTAAATTATTACATTCGTAGCTATACATCTCATCCTATGACTGTAATTAGTATATCTTTTTTCTTGAAAATACATTTTATTTCTAGTTACTGCTATCAGTGGAGCATACGCCATCCCCCCCGAAGAGACACAGAGTGCACGTAAGAAGGCAGCAGGAAGAGGAGCGAGGAAGTTGCAGCAAGATTGGTATGTAGATACAAAAAAGAAATCGCCCTACAGATAGAACATTAAATTATTACATTCATAGCTATACATCTCATCCTATTACTGTAATTAGTATATCTTTTTTTATAAAAACATATTTTATTTCTAGTTACTGCCTCCAACATGGAATTGCTGACTCTAAACAGATCCAGAGAGTTTGAAAGAAGACAGCAGGAAGCGGAGCCAAGAGGTTGCAGCAGTCGGAAATAAGAAGCAAATCTCCTTACAATCTTGTTATGTTCGTAAATGTCAATATAATCGTGTAAAATCTTGTTTGTTACATATACCCAATGCAAAAAAATTATAAAATAAATGAAATTTTAAATAAATGTTACTTCTTTAAACCTTTACAAAATGTCCAGAAAGCGTTCACAAAAAGTCCAGAAAGCGTTACTTTCGAACATCCTAAAAGCGTTTTTTAGGAACTCCCAGAGAACGTTACTTTCGAATATCCTAAAATTTTCTAGGGACGTCGCCACTGAACGTTTATAAGGTATACCATTTTGTAACATGAACTTTCTAGGGACTTTCGTAGAACCTTACTAGACCGTTACTAGAACATTTGGGATTTGCCTGTACATTTTCCGTACACCGGAATGTCCGAAGCCGGCCTTCTCTGAACGTAAATAGGATATTTCTGTGCTACTTGGGTATCAACTTCTTAACATTCGGCATGGCGCTCAAGGTGCCACATTTCCTCGCGAAGCGTACTTTACTGAGGCTGAAAACGCCGCGCATGCGCGAAAAAAAGCGTCCCATCTGGGCACACTGCTCCAGTACTCCTATACTCCTATACTGTGATACTTTAGGAGTTATTAACGAAAAACACGGACCAATCAGAGCGCGACCTAGACACGAGGTGCCACAGTCGGCCAATAGACAGTTGGCGCGTCGGGCCGAAGTAGAAATGGAGTATCAGGGAGCAATGGGAGCATCCTCTCTGTTACTATATCCATGGTTAATAAATATGTACATTCAACCTCTCTATTGAAGAATATACGATTTTAATATTTCATATCAAGAAATATTCTTTCTTACTTAGGTGACAAGTATTATGAAGTGTATCACATTTTTCAGAAATGTCATGGAATATATATACTGAAATTTTTGTTTTACGCTTTTATGTATGTTCAATTGTTTACTGCTGTACAATTTAAATAAATACTTTAGGTATCTTGCAAGATAATTTATATCCTTTACGCTATAATATAAATAATTTTTCTAAATATTCTTTATACTTTCATACGGTATACGGTTATGTTTGTATGTATATTACAATATATAACATGCGTATTCATGATAAAACAAGTGTAAGCACGGTCGCGTATTACGAAATTGTATTTTAATTCTCCTTTTGAAACAAAGAAATGTTAATTCTGTGCTCTTATATAAGAATATAGTTAATTATTGAAATTTGTAAAATACATTAGTCTATTTATGTAAAGTGGAATTCATTGAAAGTCCTATGATGATAGGTTAAAGTGAAGAGTATGTTAACAAAATTGGTTTAGTTTTCAATATGTATACCATATGCAGTTTTTCTTTTATTAATACTATATGCATATATATCTTATACAATTCCAGCATTTCCTATCAACAGATTTGTAGGAACTAACTTTTAAAATATCTACCAATGTGGTTTTGTATTCCATAAGAAGTACAAAATATTCATCTAAAAATGTTCAACATTGATCCACCTAAACCACCAGAAGATAGTGAAAGAAGAGTTTTTATAAATGACACAAATTGGGATAAAATAGCAGTTTACCTTGTTGGTAATCAGCAAAGATTTAGAGAAAATATTATAATTCCACGGACAGTGGCGCCTGTACAAATTAAAAGTAATGTAGAAAAACGCATGGAAACTGTAGCAGAAAGTTGTACTTTTAAAAGTATATGTAGTTGTTTTATAGGTATGCTACACGATTATGTTAAATTGTTATTGTTCAATTTATTACAATTTTTAAAACATTATATTTTTAGGGTACGCCTTGGGAGGTGTAATAGGATGGTTTACAGCTAGTGTAAATCCAAATTTTGCTAGTATCGAGAAACAACAAACTGTACGTGAAACAATTAGAGAAATGGGAAGCACAGCTTCAAGTTATGCAAAGAATTTTGCCATGGTTGGTTGTGTATTTACAGCAATTGAATGCTCAATAGAATCGGTAATACTTTTATAAATTCTATATAATTTTGTATCAGTTCGTAATAATACTAAGAGTACATTTAAAAATTTTACTTCTAGTATAGAGGTAAGAATGATTGGAAGAATACGGCATATGCTGGTGGATTTACAGGTGGAATATTAGGATTACGAGGTACTGATTGTTTATGTACATCAAACTGAAATATATGTTTCATAATGCAATTTCATATTTCAGCTGGTGTAAAGGCAGGTTTATTTGGAGCAGCAGGCTTTGCCGCATTTTCAACTGCAATAGACTATTATATGAATCATAGAGAGTAAAGTTTAGACCATAAATGTCATGAATTGTAATCGGTATATTTGTATAAAAAAAGTATAAAATGCACTTTGAGAGTATCTGTATAATACATAAAAAAGCGCGATGATGTTCTTAGTACAAAAATGCATAGAAATAAGTACAATGGTTAAGAAAAAATAAATTTACGTAATACATTGATACTTATTTTACTTACATCCTTAAACTCTTCTTGATTTTCAATTCGTTAAATACAATGCTATGATTTAAATTATCTAAATTGTGTCACATAAGTCGTACAATGAATTAAATGTCTAAGTCTTATTCAATATTAAGTAAAAGTAACATACATGCTGTTTCAAAATAAAAATAATACTTTACATATTGCAGAAACATAAACAGATTTATGTTTTCTATACGATACTGCCTATCACAGTAAAAAATAAATTTTTTCGTTCTTAGCTATACTGAATTATTACTGATAGCTTGATACTAAAACAGTCTTAAAGTCTTTTTGCTTTACTTAAAAAAATATACATGGAACATTGGAAGATATGGCTTGCAAACTGTATGCTTTCCTCAGTTTGTTTGTCAATTGTATAAAATATCAATACTTAGAGAACATTGACATATACATATATGTACCTATACAAAATTTGTATTAATAAGTTTTAAGTTTGTTTTGATATGGAATTTTTCGTATGTTTAAAAAATTGTATTTGTTTCGATGGATTCCTTATATTGTATAGCTATTACATACTTACTATAATGATTTATCAAATTTGAATTGTACTGTATCCTTCAACTAATAAATATTTATAACAACAGTGTTACATAAATTTATTTTTATACGAGTTATTATTTCAATATTTGTATTTCAATAATGGAACTGTAAATTGTTCTATTTAAAAGGAATATGCAAGGCACTTATCGCACATTTTTGTTTTGACTTTTGTAAGACACTCGAACATGAATATTATTCGACTTAGTATTTAAAGAAAATACTGAATTAAAAAACGTATGTTTACATAATACGTTTGTCACAAACGAATTCATAAAAACTATGCACTCCTATTACAACGTTTTCTTGGATACCATATTAATTAGTTAATATATCTTTTTGGCACCTTTAATGGTGATCAATTTGTGTACCTTTATGCGTTTGTGCATATATTGTATGTATGTAATTATGGATGCTGTTGTTGCATTTGTGCCTGCATTACTGCCAAAAGTTCTTGCATACGTCGTAATTCTGCTTCTTTTTCTTGTAAAATACGATCCTTTTCGGATACTGTATTAGTCTTCTCAGATTCTACAATGCTGCTAACAAAAAAATTGAGTGGACTAATTAATGCATCTAATATTATAAGCAAATAAATTCAGATATACATCGTTAAACTTACGTTTGTCTGCGAGGTGGAACAGGGGCTCCTTTTGCCAACCTTTCACTACGATAATTTTCATAATGTACCTCTTGTGTTACTTCCTGTAAATCCTGCATATGTGTGCTGCAAATATGTACAAATGAAAAGTAACAATTTCTTTCTGTTTTTGATATAATTTGTGTAACTAGTAATACTCTGTCTCTTACATCAACATTGTTCTCAATTTTATAAAATCACAATGATCGGGATTCTCAACTTCTACAACACCCCATGGGTACAAGCGTCCACGTACTTTACGCCCTTTGACTTCTAATAAAGTGTTTGCCCCACATACTGCAAATGGGACTGCCTCTTTCAGTTGTCTAACTTGTTCTTTATAATCTTCATCTTCGTCGCTATCACAATCTGGCAGAGGATAGATTTTTATACCGCTGCCCTCGATCTCTTCCATCACACGCTTTTTTAAACGTAAAACTTCCTTTTTCGTAAGAACATCTGCTTTAGCAATTACTGGCACAATATTGACTTTATTATGAAGTTGTTTCATAAATTCTATATCCAATGGTTTCAATCTAGCAGGAACAGTAAATATAAACAAATTTAATAACTTCTCTATCATCTCTCTAAAATATATGTACAATCAAATAGTTCTTACCCATGACCAAATGGAGAAATAAAATAAAAGCAACAGTGTATTCTATTATCTACTATATTTCTTCTATTTAAGCCACTTTCATCGCGTAAAAATCTTTCAAACTGATCATCTATATATTGTATAATAGCTCTAAAACTATCTGTATTATCAATTGCATCTCCATAACCAGGTGTATCGACAACAGTCAACCTAAGTTTAACTCCTCTTTCTTCGATCTCCACAGTAGAGGCATCAAGCTTTACAGTTTGATTAGTTTTTTCTATTCATATAACATTAATACATTAATAACTAACAATAGTATTGCATAAAATATTAAGTGCGTATAAAAGTATACATACAAAATTAACCTTACCTATAGCATCAGGAATTACACGTTCTGGATATAAATCAGTAAGAAATAGGCTATTGACTAATGTAGATTTTCCAAGACCAGATTCTCCGACAACCATCAACGTAAATTCAAATCCTTTCTTTACAGATTTCCTATGTACTTGATTGGGTAAATTTGCAAATCCCACATATCCAGGAGTTTCGAGGCTAGCAAACTGTACAACGAGAAAATAACAAATTAATAAAACATCAGAAATGAATAATATGAACACTTTCTTACGCGATGCAACCAAAAAACATATTGCAAATCACTTTTATTCCTAATTAAACAATACGTACGGTTTTTACACTTTCAGTAGACATTTTTTTCTAAAAGGGTAACCCACAAAAAAGGAATTACTGATTGAATGATGCCTGAAAATATTAAAAAAATAATCGAAAACCAAATTTCAGGTAAACAGCAGTAAACAGGCGTCGTATTGTGACAAAACGCGATATGACAACCATACCGAAAATATACATGCGTCAAATAAAACGGCGTAGAGTTTGTTTTACTTTATAACTTTTGTTTGAATCCACATTACTTTTTCTCTTTTTGGAATTAACTAATTGATGACCGAAGTCATAACTATAACAAACCGAATTGTTTATTGCAGCTTCATTGAAATATAAAAGATGTTGCACCGACTGTACATGAAACGTTACTGTGCGCTACTGTATATCGTACATTCATGTAAAGTGGGGGAAGGAAGATATCCCTCAATTGGAAGAAATTTAGGCGTGGCAACTGAAATACCTCTGGAGTTCTACGAGAAATAAGATAACCATTTTATCTATATTACATTCTTCGTTAATACAAACGATCATTAAACATGTAATTACAACTATAAAATGTAATTTATTTTTAGCATATATTTTTTAAATATTTTAAATGTATAAAAAATTAAATAAAAGTTGAACATCGAATTATTATGAAAAATTATCCGAACAGATTACTTTAGTATATTTACGAGTAATTTACAAAATGTTTTAAGAATATTACATGTTCATAATTAAAATTACATATAACTTTTTATCAACTATTGTTCCTTAGTCTTCTGACGATACATTATACGTTTATCAGGCAAACGGCTACTTTATTCAGGAAATAATATCATATACAAGCATTGTTTTACATAGTATTTGTCATTATTTCAAGTTTCCCTTTATTCATTATCTTATAACCATCGATATTTTTTTCCAAATGATCGACATTTATTACTAGTATAGTTAATTAATTCGTTACACAATATTATTGTTTAATAATCGACACATTATCTTCGTATCTTTTGGTGATGTACTAATTTCTTCAATCACTCAAACATTTCAATTCTTCAAAAATTATGTATCTTAAGCGTGAGTAAACAAGTGTTTAATCATTTCAATCAAGTACGACTTTATCTATTAAATAATTATTCTCAAATCAATTTAACAAGCACATACAATGATCAGTATTAAAGTGAAACATAAAAATTGTAAGGAAGGAAAAATAATACAGATAATGCTTTGTACTCTTTGAAATAGGGATTCTTTTAGAGTACAGTTTTTGAAAATACGGCTTTGCACGGGATCAAATACACATGCAATGGCAGTATATATTTTTAATAGTTTGTACATATACCCTCAGTATTATTACAAATTCATACAAAACTCAACACGAAATTGACATGAATATTAAAACTTCTGTGTCATCTCAACAATTATGATTTACATATATATATATATATATATATAATATTTATATATATATATAAATACCAACACTATTGAAGCATGCATTGTGCACACAGTATTTACTTTAAATTCCCAATTTACTATTACAATTCATTTCAACTAAGAAGTTAATGTAAATAGAGAGGGCATTAGACAAGAAAATTTTATTTTGAATTAAAAATGTCAAATGCGTAGAACCTAAGACTCTCATTAAATCACCTTTTGTCCTTATGAATTTTTGGGGAAGACGCTCCCCTTTAGGGGTAAATAAAAATTATATCATAATTTCATTTCAGCTTTGAAGAGATTCTTCCCATTGTCTGTGAGGAAACTAAAAAATCTCGCATTGGTTTCCAAATCTTTGTTAGGGAAGTTCCATCCCCTCTAATTTAGGGAATCAGAAACTATTAAACATAATATTTTTACTTGTCGTAAGTTTTAAGTTTCTCCTCTCGAGGTTTTGCACCACCATATATTGAACTTGATTTACTTGATTCAGCAACTGCGTTGACAGGTGCTTGAATTGTTCTTGGTGCTAACACCAAACGTTTTCTTCCAGTTGTGTCTATATTAATAAAAATATTAATAATTATAGGCTCATCTCAAATTATTAAAACAAAAGAAGAAGTAGTAGAAGGAGATTAGCAAACCTGGAGGTGGATCTTTATTAAACATTTCTTCAGGAAATGGTTTTCGTTCAGTTCCTCTTGTACGAATGGATGGTGGCCTGGTACCATATGCGGTAGGTGGTGGTACACCACGATTCCATTCTCGACTACCTCCACTTGTGTCTTCGGTAAACTGACTGCTGCCACCCCCTCGACTACCCCCCCTAATATCCCATGAATTACCTTGCCGACCACTTTGTTGACCTCTGTCACTGTAACCTCCTGTATATTATAATTAAAATAATTTAAAATATTTGAACATTAACTGACAAATTATAACGATTAACAGAACAGATTAGGTAATTCACATCGTTCAGAAAATTCTCAACATTTCAATATATTATAAATAGTAACACACTAGAGCATGGTAAGTAAATTAATTTAGATATTAAACACAAATTATAAGGAAATATAGAAATACAAGAATTGATTACCATAGTCATCACCATATCCACTGCGACCACTTTCTCTTCCTCTAAAACCTCCTCCACCTCCACTGGTGCCTCCGCTACGAGCTCTTCTGTCAAAACCACTTCCTCGGTCGTTTCTTTTACCCTCTGCTACATCTACCTTAATCAGATTACCATCAACTTCTATTGTAGCATCTTTTTCTAATGCAGCTTTTAAATCTTTCAACTCTTCAAATTCGACATAACAAAAGCCCTTAAACCTGCAGAAGATAAAAAATAAATATTAATGACCAAGGAAATAGAACACTGGAAAATTGGCCAAACTGTAGAACAGCTACTCTCTCCGGTTTCGATGATTTTTGGATATGTTACACGTAAAACTCAACATTATGTACATATGTAAGTACATACGGTGGTGGCACGTTACTCTATGGGCAACTTGGGCAAATGCCCGAGGCCCCAAACACAAACCCAGATTCAAGATCCAAATTCTATTTGTTTTTCCCTGGAGGGCAGGGCCGAATTAAGCGTAATAGCAGAAGTAGCAAATGATGGGGCACCGTGCTTTTGGAGCAGAAAATGTTTAACTTGTAAAATTGTGGAACAGCCCTGGCTACCACCAGGACATTAATTGTGTTTTATTTTATTATCGTACGAAACCTAGGGCCTCCTGGTAACAGCCTAGTAATATAACAGGCCCCGCACCAGCTTAATTCGGCCCTGTCAGGGCCCCAACACGCTATTATACATTGACAATTCTTGCACCAGGCTACAAAATTGTATCCGTTCAACTCGGCCCCCCAAGATTAAATCCTAAGCATGTCACTGTTAATGACATCACAATTATAATCTTCTTATATCTAATATATCTCCGGTAGTATCATACAAACCTATCAGTTTCTTTATCTTTAACCAATCTGATTCCTTTAACATGAAGGTCATTAAAGATTTTATCCACATCTCCTTGAACAACTCCATTTGGCAAATTTCCCACATATGCAGTATAAGGTGGTTCAGTTGGTAATGGTTTTGCATTCCTACGATATCCACCTCCATAATCTCTGTATAAAAACAAAAAAAAAACTACTTTCACTTAAACACATAAACAATGGTATTACTCAGATTATTTTGCATATTACATTATATATATATATATATTATATATATATATATATATATATACATATATATACACATATTTTTAATAAAATAGTCTATTCTATATCATTAAACAAACAGAAGTAACGACATCAAACGTTTTCAATATTATACACATTTGTGTAATCCAATACACTAAAAATGAAACAATTTTTGTATTTGTACTTAAAATGTATGAACTTATAATCATAATTGAGTTAAAAAACCTATAATTATAATATTAGATTAACATTCATTTCCGAAGCATAAATTTTAATAAATAATACAATCATCATTATATTTCCGCGTTACAATAAATAATATTGTCAAACAGGTAAGTGAGATATGTTGCACAAATAAACAAATAACAGTTCCGTTAATAGTGTCGCAAGTATGATACATCAATGTTTGGCCGGCCAAAATAAAGCCGCGTGTCGAAAGCACCATATCTGCAAGGTGCTGCGCTCCTCTCTAATCGAAACTCATTTAACCTTAAAAACGTAAGATTATCGAGGAAAGGAGGTGTTTTTTCACCAGTTTGGTACACTGACTATATGCTACCGTTACACTGTCTCAGGAAAACTTCAACGATTATTGTACACGAAAGAAATTGCAGTCTATACTTGCCTTGAATCTTCGTAACCACCTCGACCAGCCATATTGGATGCACGAAACTGACCGGGACCGCGCGGGTCGAGCGAGTTACTATGTTCAAGATGGCACTTTCCTAACCATTAAAGGATTTTAAATCATAAAACTATAGAAATCTACTTACACATATCAATTGATAAATACAGATAATAATTTATGAAAGAATTGAAAATTTGTATCTGATAGAACAAAATGCTTATAACTAAATACTTAAAGTATAAAATTTTAAAAGACTAAGTTTTGGCGATGCTTTGTTAGAAAATACTGATTTTTGTATTAATACTGTTTAGTATTGTGCACTAAAATTTTCTGTTGATGGTATATTTCGAAAGTGTTGATCAAAAATAAGAAAGTTTTTAAGAAAACGATTGACAGTGTATTGTTTTTTAAACATGAAACATACACATTAATTTTTGATTTTATGTTGAATTCCTTATTTGTCTCGTTTATATAATTATAATTAAAATATTACTAATATTCACTGTGCTCCTTTATTGACATTATTACGTATATACGTTTTAATGTAGATAGCCTTAAGATTAACGTAGTTTTCGGTTAAACGAAGTAAGATGGCAGACGAGGGTGTGCACATGGTAGAGGCTGTTTCAAATGACTTGAAAGTAAAGGAAAAGAATAAAATGGATTCTACAATTCTTGATCATTTCACAAAACTCAGAAATGAAACTGAACACAGTAGAATAAATGGTGGTATTGAACTATTGAAGTATTTGCTTGGACAATGTTCTGTAAGTGTTTATTTAAAAATAACCTCAAATCAATCGCTTTTTTAAAGCGCGAAACATGTTTATAATAGTATTTTATTACAAACGAATTGTCTACAAACAATGTTTTAGAATCAAAGTGACAGTAAAGAGTTTAAATATGCAATAAGGAGACTAATTCGTGGTTTAGGTGCATCAAAAACCTCTTCAAGATTAGGATTTTATACAACTTTGACAGTTTTTTTAATAATGCACCCTGAAATGTCAATAGAAGACATAGTGTCTATAGTAGATAGTGAATTGCATCCAGTGAACAGTAACAACAAGGGTGTAAGTATATCACTAATTATTACATATTTTGTTTAATGTCATGTATGCTTATTACCATGTTATACATGTAACACAATATTATTATAGGAAAATGCTGATATTTATATGGGACGAATATTAGTATACGGAGCATTAATACGATCTAAAATACTCTTAAAAGGTACAATCGAACTGCAAAAACAAATTATACAAGATCTCATTAAGGGAGGCAGACAACGTAGTTATCTATCGCTTCCTTCTATTTTGTTTTTTATTGAATTTGTAAATCAAGTTGATGCAAAGGAAATGAAAAAATTAGTTTGCCCAATTGTTGAAATAGAATTTGGTAAACCATGGTCAGAGCAAACTTTAGATACAATTTATGCTCTGCTAGTAATAAAAGACAAATATCCGCTAATTGTAAACACACCTTTTTGGAAGGAACATTTTGGTACAGGAGATGTTACCAAAGAGTCTTTGAATGATATAGTAAAGATATTACTGGTAAGTATACATTAGAAATATCATATTCTCATGTTTATAATAGGTAGTTTTTAGAAGAAACCATGATTAATCTTCATCATTAATCTTTAGGATATACCTAAAGTTATATTGTGTCATCATCCAGTATTTAAATTATTTTGCCAAAATTTAACATCAGGTGAACTTGTTACTGAATTTTGGATGTATATTGATCAGAAGTTTATAAAACCTTCAAGAATTGATGAACATTTAGCTGTAGAAATCTTTAAATTAATATTGTCAAATACTGCAGATAAATCTGTACTTCCGTCGTTATTATCTACGAACTATATGCAGCATATGTTAAGGAAGTTTTATGGAAATAAAAAACATGACAAAGATGAAGTACTCGTTGCATTTAAGGAAATTTTACATTTACTGGCATCGGCTACAACTAGCAATGATATTAAGCTAAAAACACAGATTGCTGTATTAAAGAAGTTAATACTGCATCCAGGCGACTTAATGATAGAAAAAAAAACTGGTACAAAGGTAGTGCAAATGATTACAGGAAATTTGAGTTTAGAAGGTATTAAAAAGGTATCAAAAATATACAGAGATATTATTGAGAATACGATACCCAAAGAAATTCCAAATACAAAAACAAAAACATTTTGGACAAATACTGAAAGACTCTATGCTGCTCACTTATTAACAAGGTATTAGATATTTTAAGGAGACAATTGGAATTAGATTTTGCCTAAAGAACAATTAAACATGTAAAGCAAATTTCATTTCTATAGATTAATGGGATATTCAGTAACTCTTACGGAACAAGAATGGAGATTAGAGCAATTAAAATTTTTATTCACTCAAGGACTATGTGAAATGCAGAATGTTGGAGTAGATTTAGCACGTGAGTGTAATATTCTTGTGTAGTGTATAAAAAAAATCAATCCATATGAATTAATGAGCATAATACTTTTAACCACATATTAATGTATATTTCTTGTTTATTATTTCGTGTTATCTTTCATTTTTAGCACAACTTAAAGAAGCATTTTACCACGCATTGGATCATAAATTACCAAAATTGAATGATCTACGAAATATATTAAGTGACTTAGTTCATTATTTAGATACTCATCTGAAAAATGAAACTTTAAAGCTGAGAAATCCATTATCGAATGAAGCAAAAACAGCCTGGGAGAAAGTGATAAATTTAATTGAAAAGTTAGAGAATAATTCGAGAAAGGCAGAGGCTGTACCAGTGTTTCATACAATGAATTTACATATGGGATTGCAATTATTTTCAGACCCGCGTATGGCAATTATGGCTATCAATGAACTCGAAAGTTGTTATGAAAGATTAGTTAAAAAGCCTAAAAAAAGTAAAATAGGAATAAGCAAAAGAGAAGAAGATGAACCAGAATGGGTGGAAGTAGTAGTTGATTTACTACTGTCTTTTTACTCTAAAAACGATCATTTGTTACGATCATTAGTCGGATGTGTTTTTCCACACATTTGCCCATATGTAACACCAGCTGCTATACATCAAATTTTAGCTGTACGTAGATATTATTTCGTTTTGAATATCGGATAATATTACTATTTCTAATATTTCATTTTTAGGTTTTGGATATAAGAAATGATAAAGGACCGCTTGTAACAGAAGGAGAAGTAAATGAAGATGATGCATCAGATTTAGAATCTAATGACGATAGTGAAGATGATAGCGATGTCGACGAAGAATTGTCTGACGAAGAAATGCAGTGTTCGACAGATAATAATGATTCTGATTCTAATGAAGAATCTATTAATGAAGACGAAGATGACACAGTCAACGATCGATTACGGATGGCGGTACGTCAAGCATTAGGTGAAGCTTCTGTTCAAACTGACGATGAAGATATTGATGTGGATGACATTGACGATGTACAAGGGAAGCGATTAAATGAATCATTATCAGCAGCATTTAGAATTCTACGAGAAAATCGTCAGTCACGATCGAAGAAACAAGAAAAATCAGCGCAAGCTTTGACACACTTTAGGATTCGAGTTATTGATTTATTAGAAACATATTTAGAGTGTGGTCCATCAATGGCGATTGTACTTGATATGATACTTCCGCTTTTCGCATTACTGGAATACTGTATAAAAGATCCTCATCAAAAACCTCTTCTAGATCGAATTCGGTCTTGTTTAAAAAAATTGTCAGTTGTAAAGAAATTTCGAGATACACAAAATGTAGATGAAAATTTACTAACAGTGATATTGAAGGTAATGTAAAATAATTTAAAAATCCATATATACCATGAAACAATTTCATAATTAAATATCCTTTATTGTATAAGGTTTTAATAGAGAAAGGAGAAAGAACAACGTCGGTTTATCAAGAAATGAGCGACAAATTATCAGAATGTTGTACATTCCTTGTGAGATGTGCACAGCAAGCTGATGTATCTACAGTGTCCATAGTGGAAATTTATGCTGAAAATTTAACAGCTTTTTTCAAAAGAAGAGATTGTGTATTGTCACCGATGTTATTTAAAAGTATATTACATTTACAGTGGGATGGTAATTGGCAACTAGCACCGTTATTGGTAAATTTCAAAATTTCTATTTTTACAAAGTGAATTATAATTAATATGCATCTCTAATTAATCTGTATCTATTTTTTAGGTGGATTTTGCTTTCGATGATACTATAAGATCTTTCCGACGAAAACATGCTCTCGACTTTTTAACAGTTTTTTATCAGAATCGACGTTTGGTCCACTTAGATACAAAACACTCTGACACTAGAATAAAAATGGAAAAGAAATTATGTAAAAATGTCGTAAATACGCTACAAGAATTATCTAATGTCCACAGAGTTGAAGATAAGCAGCCTGTTCTGAATAATGGTAACGAAATAGGAAAAGAGGTTAAACAAAGATATGTTTATAATCTTTTATTACTGTTGCGACATATTTATATTCAACATGCACCTAAAGCATGGAATTGGGAAGATGTAAAGAAAGCACTTATAACCTACAGAGCTCATGCATCACTTGCAAAAGATACAAAAACAGCATGCAATAGGCTAGCAGCTCAAATTGGAATTTCATTTAATGTGTAAGTAATATTCAAATAAATGTAAAAATATTTAACTATTGGTACAAAATTATTCTGAATTGTTAATTTTCATTAATATATCTTTTAGACCCGTGAAGAAAGGTATACACAGTCTTAAAGTAAATGGAGAAATGAATAATGCAACGAGCGATGTAAAAAATATAGAAGAAAATGGTGATACGTGTAGTAATTCAGATACTCCTACATTAGCGAACAGCGATGTGAAGAAAAAGAAAAAAAATAAGGGTAAACAGAAAGAGAAACAATTATTAAAGAAAGAGGCACGATTGCTGCGTGAAAAGACATTGTCTGAAGGTTTCGAGTCATTTAACTTCAGTGCTTTTGTTACACATGATGAACAGAGTGAATCTGAACCACTTCAAAATGGAAACTCTCAAAGCGAGCCGACTAGTCCTAATTCTTCACAAAAAAGGTCGTTTAAACAAACGCCAGATGGAAATAAACCCAAAAGAAGAAAAAGTATGCAAACTGCTTGATACATGTAATGTACACAAAGAACTAATATGGTCATAAATAATTGTTATTTTTGTATATGCATTTATAAACATATGTATCAAAAAGTTTGTACAGTTTGAAAATATATAAATAAATCTGTAACACACGATTCCCAATTATAATAGTAGTTTAACTCATTTATTGTACAATTTAGATATAACTGTTTTATGAGATAGCGTTTTTTTCCTTTCCAGTGTGCTATTACGATTTTTAAAAATATTCTATACAAGCACCAAAGGTGTCGCCACATGCTTGAACAATAAATCACGTTCAAAAAGATGAATATAAAAGAAACAATTTTACAATATGCCTTAAGTAAAGGTTAACAGATAAATTCGGATTATAATTCAAAATTCTGGTTATAACTGAAACTTACGAAATTAATTTGTATACGATTACTCTATGTAAACATTTGTCAATGAACAAATAAATCATCTTCCACGCAAATAGGAAATAATAATGACCAGCAATGGAAAAAAGGTAAACACGATGATGAAGTACAAGAATTACTAGCAGGGGAATAAAATTTTATGGTAAAATTTCAGGATAAAGTGTTGACATGTATTTCTCCTCGTAACAATAAGTACAAATCCAAGAAAGAACGATTATGGAAAGTTAAATTTGCCAAACTCCTTATAAACGATTTGAAAAATTATGGCCCGGCCAATTTACTTTACATGGAGGCCCTATCCATCGTGATAGGAAGGCCAATTCGAATTTGGCTACCGGGACCTTGTACAAAATTGTACAAAATCATAAATGGAGCGCGTATGAATAAAAATACGACACCCGTTGATGTAGAATTTCATAATTGCAAATCAACGTGCCGAGAAATTGGACACTGGACATTAATTGGTGATAAAGATCCAATTAATGTTAAATTCCATTTAAATGGGTGTTTATTTCATGTCATTTCAGCGCAAATTGGAAATAATACCACAGATTTGAGAAATAAAACCGTAGATTATTTAAAAAATAATATAAACGCGTTAATAGATCAAATCGATGATACCTTATCATCAAATGATAAGAATGGCACGACATTGATGATCGGGGGTGCACGTTACCATGGTGCGTCACCTCGTGCAGCCGAAATTATACTAGACAATTCTCAGAATGTATATTGTTATGGATGTCGACAAAAAGGACACCCACGTGGGCATGCATCTGATATATCCGCCACAGGTCCTTCGGATAGTGTAGAAAATTATTCCAGATCAACTGGAAGTCAAAAGTCCGGATTTCTCAGTAGAGCGGACCAGAATATAATTGCGGATTATGCGTTGAGGCATAGAGCCGCACAAAACGCGATGGACAGATTAAATAGCGGCAATCAAAATGAAGCTGTTGAGTTATCTGCGCGCGATTTACAGATCGCTGGATGTCAAATTCCAAAAATGAAAGAATGGTGTAATGGCACCGAATGTTCCGGCTTACTAGACATCGTGCATGTCCAGTTGGTGCTACGTCATCATGAGAATAAATACAGTGAGCCTGATGCGGATGTATTTGTTCACACACTTTATCCGAAAAGTCGATGATATATACAGTAGAATTCTTATTAGTCAGGCAACCGAATTACCTGGTTATGCGCGAAGAAAAAATATGATGATAACGAAAAATTTTGTAAATCTACTAATTACCAAATTATTTTGTAAATACTAATATTAAATTTTTACATAAAACTTTATTTGGTTTTATAAAAACGTAGTTAGATAGATATTTACAAAATGTATACATATATTTATAGATATATTATCTCATTTCGTGACTACACCATATGTAAGTATACATACCATCGTTCTTAGACAATTCCTTGCCACTTCGATGTCATTATTGTAATGCTTGAGTATGTTAAGCATTAGGTGAAGCTGACCAGATAGACAGCCTGGCATTGCTACCAGCTAACCCAGCCTGCAGAGCCCCTGACATGCAGGTTACGGGCAAACACCCTCCCCGCCCCGGGGGGCGGAGGATGCAGGGGCCGGGGGGGGTGAGCTGACCCCGGCCCTAAGGGGGGAGTGTACTCCCCCCGTGGTGGCACGGCACCCCGAGACTTTCACATTTGTGGCGGGGTGCCGGCCACATTCCAGAGGCGTGCTCTGGGGTGCGGCGCGTGTGCGATGGGGCGGGGAGGGTCGGGGCGTTCGGATGCGCCTCCGACGACCCTTCCTTGCCGGTGTCGGCGCCTTCCTGCCCTGGCCGCGCGGCGGACCCACGAGTCTCCTGCTCGAGCGGGGTAGGAGGGCTCCGGGAGCTGCGGGTGGACCGAGCTGGGGCTCGGGAAGCCCAATCCGAAAGCTCCAGGGATGGGGACACCGGGCGGGTCCCTCCGCAAGAGACTCGACCCCCACCCGAGGAGAGTCCCACGTAACCTCGGTTATCCCCCAGGATGCCGAGGTATGCGGAAAGCATTTTCACACGGAAAAAAAAGGTTACGGGCAAACACGACGCTTGGAGCTGCTCGAGGCCCAGGCAGGTCGATTTTGTTCGGGACCCTGTGCGCACCAACGTGCCGCATATCACGATATCACCTGCAAAAGCTCGAGCTCAGGGCCCGCAGGCCGGGCCGGGATTCAGCCTACTTTTGAGAGGGCCAATCGTTCCAGCCCAAGAGTTAATGTGGCCAATCAGGCCGACGCCAGTATACAGAACACAAGGCGGGTCGTATGAATGTGGAGTAAAAAAATAAGACTTTTGAGGGCGATTGCTGCCTAGATTGATCTTTTATCTGGCTATTTTGACTACTGAAAAACCCCGTATTTGTATTTTCACGAAATGAGAACGCAAATCCCGCATCCTTGCAATCATGTAAATGAGCAGAATATCGGCCCGGCCTGCAGGCCCTGGGCTTGAGTTTCTGCAGGTGGTATGTGCGCATTCACGCGCACAGGGGCCCAACCAAAATCAAGCCGGTGTACTATCTGGGTGGGTGAAGATTCTGTTCAAACCAATTCAAACTGACGATCAAAACATTGATGTGGATGACATTGGCGATGTAGAAGGGAGGCGATTGACCCCGTTCAGACACGGCGGAATCCGCGCGATTTGAACAACGCAGACCTTATTTAGAGCCCGTTCAGACACGGCGGGAACCGCGCGTTTTCGACCGCGCGATGTTTGTTTTTGATTGTTCGACCGCGCGGATGCGTGTGAACGAATCCATATACGCTAATGTAAATAAGGTCCGCGCGGTCGAAAACGCGCGGATTCCGCCGTGTCTGAACGGGGTCTTACATTAGCGTATATGGATTCGTTCACACGCATCCGCGCGGTCGAACAATCAAAAACAAAAATCGCGCGATCTTCTGTTCAAACTGACGATGAAGATATTGATGTGGATGACATTGACGATGTACAAGGGAAGCGATTAAATGAATCATTATCAGCAGCATTTAGAATTCTACGAGAAAATCGTCAGTCACGATCTAAAAAACAAACTAGAGGGCTATTGTTGCTCGCTCGCTCGCGAGTAGGGTTGTTATTGCTCGCTCGCTTCGCGAGCTCGCGGGTAGGACTGCTCTTGCGAGAGGGTTAGTGATACGCATGGCTACTGATATTAATGTTTTTTATTTGGTGTGTGACTCTCCAAGAGTCACACAAAGAACTTCCCGATTCGTTACTCCTTCGCCAACATCGCTAACATCGTTTTTTTTTGTACTTTCATCGATATTCTCCCAAACATATTCTTGGGAGTAGAGATGATAAATTCACTGTTGCATTGGAATAACTTTCGATTATTCCAAGCGGTAACATTAGCATCAGTTAAAAAAAAAAATTTTTTTAAATCTAAAAAAAAATTTTTTTAATCTAAAAAAAAATTAAGAAAAAAATTTTTTATGTAATTGCGTTTGGTTCTTTGGTGGAAAATTTTCGTCCTCCCTTATAAATTGCATTGAAGAATCAACTCTCTTCGAAAAAAAAATAAAAATCTAAAAAACTACTTGACCAATATGGACCAAAATCTAATCAGCTCTAAGTTACAGCGGGGCACATCGATTGCATCATTCATCATCCTGATCGCGTTGTTACTTTTTCTGAAAACGTTAACGAAAAATTTGATTACATAGAAACGGCCATACGCACACACACACACACACACACACACATACGAACATTTTGCTGAAAATAGTCTAAAATGACTACAATGTCCATGAAACGTGAAGATTTGCTAAAAAATCGATTTTCGATTTTCGGGGTAATTACAATAACTTCCCTATAAAATCGGGAAGTTAAAAAAATCAGCGCAAGCTTTGACGCATTTATATGCTATTACGATTTTTAAAAATATTCTATACAAGCACCAAAGGTGTCGCCACATGCTTGAACAATAAATCACGTTCAAAAAGATGAATATAAAAGAAACAATTTTACAATATGCCTTAAGTAAAGGTTAACAGATAAATTCGGATTATAATTCAAAATTCTAGTGAAAACTGAAACTTACGAAGAACAGACTTACAAAATTAATTTCTATACGATTTCTCTATGTAAACATTCTTTCGTCAATGGACGAATAAATCATCTTCCACCTAAATTGGAAAAACATAATGCCCAGCAATGGAAAAAAAGTAAACACGATGATGAAGTACAAGAATTACTAACAGGGGAATAAAATTTTATGGTAAAATTTCAGGATAAAGTGTTGAACAAGATATGTATTTCTTCTCGTAACAAGTACAAATCCAAGAAAGTACGATTATGGAAAGTTAAATTTGCCAAACTCCTTATAAACGATTTGAAAAATTATGGCCCGGCCAATTTACTTTACATGGAGGCCCTATCCATCGTGATAGGAAGGCCGATTCGAATTTGGCTACCGGGACCTTGTACAAAATTGTACAAAATCATAAATGGAGCGCGTATGAATAAAAATACGACACCCGTTGATGTAGAATTTCATAATTGCAAATCAACGTGCCGAGAAATTGGACACTGGACTTTAATTGGTGATAAAGATCCAATTAATGTTAAATTCCATTTAAATGGGTGTTTATTCGATGTCATTTCCGCACAAACAGGAAATAGTACCACAGATTTGAGAAATAGAACCGTAGATTATTTAAAAAATAATATAAATGCGTTAATAAATCAAATCGATGATAGCTTATCATCATATGATAAGAATGGCACGACATTGATGGTCGGGGGTGCACGTTACAAAGGTTGGTCACCCCGTGCAGCCGGAATTATTTTAGACCAATCACAAAATGTATATTGTCATGGATGTAGACAGAAAGGACACCCAAGAGGGCATGCCTCTGATAAATCCGCCAAAGGTCGTTCGGATAGTGTAGAAAACTATTCTAGAACGACCAAAAGTAGGAAATCAGGATTTCTGAGTAGGGCCGACCAAAACAAGATTGCGCATTATGCGTTGAGGCATAGAGCCACGCGAGACGCGATGGAAAGTTTAAATAGGGGTAGGCAAACTGAGGCAGTAATGTTATCTTCGCGCGATTTACGGATCGCCGGATGTCGAATGCCAAAAATGAGAGAGTGGTGTAAAGGTAATGAATGCTCCGGCTTACTGGACATCGTGCACGTTCAGCTGGTGCTACGACACCATGAGGAGAAATATTATGAGCCTGCTGCGGATGTATTCGTACACACTCTTTATCCAAAAAGTCGATGATACAGTAGAATTCTTATTAGTCAGGCAATCAAATAACTGGTTATGCGCGAAGGAAAGATATGATAATAACGAACAATTTTGTAAATATACTAATTACCAAATTATTTTGTAAATACTTATATTAAATTTTTACATAAAACATTATTTGGTTTTATAAAAACGTAGATAGATATTTACAAAATGTATACAAATTTATAGATATATTATCTCATTTCGTGACTACACCATGTCCATACCATCGTTCTTAAACAATTCCTTGCCACTTCAATGTCATTATCATTTGTGGAACAATCTACTTTGGTTACATATTGACAACCGAAACATACTATATCTTCACATTCATCAATGTCACCTATACGTTTTCTAGAAAATTCAAGAATTTCCATCAAGTCTTCCTTAGCAACAACCATTTGCATCTGTTTGGACAAAAATAACTTTTGCAAAACGTTCACGTATAATATAAATACAGCGACCTTGATGTCTTTGGATAAGTGTGATTTTAAACTCATTGAAATATTTAAAAGCATTGTTTTATAGTGAGTAGTGTCCTCTTCCATTTTTAATATGGTATTCAAAAGGGCGTCGATTATTTTTATAATAAGCTCGAGAAATTGAACTTCATGGTTCTGCAAATTCATTGCAATATTCAACAGCCACGGAAGCAATCCATGTCCTTTTATAAGAAGTATAGAAGCCTTAGTCATTCTCAGTACAACACAAATAATTTCCAATATAAGTTTCTGAAATAAATAATGCAATATGTATAAATCCCCTAATACCATGCAAATTTTTAAATCGATTACAGTTAGTAAATTACCTACCTTTGTGTCTAGGTCTGATAAATTACAGGTATAAAAATCTAATAACATTTTAAACAGGACACATTTAAATGCTACATCCACTTCATTTTTCGTCTTCATACCATCACGAATATTTTCTAAAATCCAACGTCTATGTGCTTTGTGTTCTATATCAGAACTATGAAATAGTTGTAATAGTTCAGGTATTGCATTCACATCTAAAGCAGGTTTCGCCATCAGGAATATTTGTAGACGCGAATACAGGGGATGTAACGGCTCCGTTGCGATTAAAGATGTCCTTGCGAAAAATATAGAGACTAAACAATTTAAACGCGTATTATCAAGTTTTGATTCTAATGTCGCAATGCCATAACGTAACGCATCTATTAATCGCATCCGTAATAATTTTGTTTTAGAGCTACAAATAAAGAGAAGATTAACTTACGTTTAATTCATATAAAGAGAATGGATATAGTTCTAATTACATTATAATTAAATGTACCTTAATCCTTCTAGATGAGTATAATATCTAGCAATGATAGTATACGCTGCCATACGAACATCAGAATGATTACTGCTACAAGCAACAAATGCTAATGCTAAAGCACCACTTTGGGCTATTTTCAAACAAGATACAACATTATTTTCAGATAATGAGTAGCATAATAACGGTAAATAAAACGCCGGGTCATATACACCATATGTTTCACATATATATAATTCGGTATTCTGAAAAAATTGTTTGATTAAATTATTAACAATAATTAATTACGAAGTTTATTTTAACTGTATATTTTAACAAACAAACCTTCAACGCTCTATTCACAGGATAGTTTTGTATAGTGTTATTAATGACATCTTCTTCAAACAAATTTAAAACTTGAGTGGTAGATGGTTGTTTCCACAGATTCAAATGTATCTCGCTCTTTACACTGTAGTGAACTGCCGCTGCATTTCCCCAAAGGTACGGCTGATATTCATAGATATTAACATTATTATTTTCATAATATTGCAAAATCTAAAATCAATGTATATATTAACATTTTGTAATATTTTTCGAAAACAAATAGTAGGACATTTATTATCAATGATCTTACAAGTAGAAGATATTGGTCAGCTTCACTTAAAGTAGCATTATATGCTGCCAAATAAACGGGTACGTGCGCCAATGCTATAACAGTTTTGTTTTTCTGCATGAGAATCCACAATAATTCTACTAAATCCCCTAAAAATATAATAGATTAATATACAACTATAAATTGAATTTTTTAATTTGATTCGCAGTGTATGATCATACTTTTAGCATTCGGTGATTCTAACATAATATTCAGAAATTCGGAATGAGAAACTGTCATTTCGAATAAAGTTCTGGCATTTTCGTTGTTACTATCACTTTTATACGCAATGTTACATAAAGCGCTTAAAGTTTTTAATATTGGCAGTGGCCGGTTGTTGTTCTTTAATTCCTTGAGACCTAATTTTAAAGAAAACCGTGAGAATTGTAGCCATGAATGATTACTGCTTATTGTTTCAAATACAAAGTTTTCCTCCATATCTTGTAACTGTTTAACTGTATCGTTCAACTTTTCACAAAGAATAACTAGTTTTGCTGTATTCTTCGACTCTTTCTTCAATGTCAGAGTAGTTATATGAAGCATGACTTGTAGTAACTGCATGATATATTTTTTGCTGTCTGTTTCCAAAGTTGCATATTTTTTATACACACTTTCCAGAATTTGTACATATTGAATTGATACCATATCTAATTTGTCTCCTGCTTGCAAAATAGTATTGCATATGTCGCTACAATTCTTAATATCGAATGCATTTTTAATTAAATATAAAACTGCATTAACATTTTCTTCTATCCAAATTTGTAGATCTTTGTGATTACATAAATAGGACAGAATCTCAGTTTCATAATGCATCTTCAATTTTTGTATAAATTCTTGACTCCATTTGAAATTTAAATTATTTTCTATTATTGGAAACACAATGCCGCTCTCTTTCATTTTGTCAGACTTCAGCATGTATTCTGTGAAGATTGGTATAAATTTTATGTTTTTACTAATTAGAAATGAAAGTAGTTTTACAGTTGTATGTTTAATTTTCGTTGACAACAACGATGAAAAGATATCTAAAAATAAAAATTAAATTAATATAATGTAAAATGACATATATATATTTTTACAATAATTATTTCACCTGTATCGATGCCAGCAATATTAAATGGAAATTTTGAAATGTATTCGTGTAAAGCAGATTCCCACATTTCAATATTAGTAATTTCTTTGGATTTCAAAATAAGAAGATGCGAACATAAACATTTCACAAATTCTACATCTAATTCAAGCAATGAATTAGGCTGGGATTTAATTTTATTGATGCTAATAAGCTCCAAAAGTTTTGGAATTATGTGTCCATGTAGTGACAAATTTATGCCATCCTTCGAAGTAAACATAGTATTTTCTAATTGCATAAGTTTTTTCAATAAATGCACAATATCTTGTACCGTTAATTGTAATAAACCCAGCAGTGTGACAATTGTTTCACCATCCATTGTATTGTCATTGATTCTACGATTATCAATCATTTTGTGTAATTGCATAAGTAATTTATTTCTAAAGTGAGAAACTAAGGTTCTTATATAATCCTTTTTATACAAATGGATCATTTCTTTACAAATATCAAGTACTGTTAGGGTTATCATATTCATTGTGATGTCTTTGTTCTTCTGATGAAGTGGTGAGAAATAATGCAAGATTACTGGATGAGCGAAAACAGATTTTGCACATTCTTCTACTAGTGTAGAATCATCTGGATTTTCTTTTGCAAAATACAACAAAGATATTAAAAGAATTTTATATTTGCTAATTTGAGTTCTTGATAAAAGCCCACGTTCAGCAAATTGTGTTAAATAAAACACAGTCATCTTGAATAGGTACATGATTTCATATGCTGATAAAGAATGATGAATTGTAATAATTTCATTATTGTATGTGAAAGTAACTGTATTGTTGCCGCTAAATACTTCGTTTATCTGTATGCTGGTATTATCTAATAAGAATCGATTCAGTTTACATATCAAATCCATACACGGAATTACTTCTTCAATATATATAGGATCATTGACCCCTGACCAGCTTTGTAAATATTTCTGTACTGGCAAATCTTGTATATCTTTTGTAAAATATATTATAGACTGTGGTATAGTTTGATAGTGTAACGTATGGACTAATATATAAGAGGCATAAGATAATATCGTTGGATCTAAGTTTTTCTTCATCTTATGTAACATGCAACATAACAAAGGTGATATCGATGTAAAGCGTTGCATATGTAAAACATTATTTTCTGAATTATCACGAATGATATTCTTATCCATCAATTCTGAAAAATAGACATCAATTATAATATACTCGAATTACGTATAAACTCTAAATTAGATCTTATGTATAAGCAAGTCTTACCACTAAATATATCTTCGAATCGACCAGCATAAATGACTCCTTCGCTAGCAATTTCGTCCGTTTTTATTATTTCATCCACATATCTTTCCATATTTTTAGCAACCTTTTTTGAAAGACGAACAAACCAATCAATTATTTCTTGATTCCCATCTAAATGTACGAAACCATTGATCCAAATATCTAACTGGTCACCACATCCTTCAAACATTCCAGTAATGTTCAGTAACATCTTTATTGTTGATATTATACTTGAGACATTCGAAGAGTCTTCATTATTCAAAAGAGATAATAAAAATGATAATGCATCGCCAAATACTTTCTAAAATAATAAAAGATTTGATATAAAGGGACAACGAGATATAAATAAAATAAAGATAAACCAAAAATTCTAAGGCTTTTTACTCACTTTCTGCGGTGAAAATTCAGCAGGATTCAAAATTACTAAAAATTGTATGGCTTTTACTCGTATAGCATTAAGCTCAATTATATCAATATCCTGTAACGTATTTAATGGACTTAAAAATGTAGTAGCTGATACATGTGACAAAGTATGTAACAATTTAGGACATATTTCATGGTATATGTGTAATAAGTTTAAAATCGCGGCTAAATGTTCTTCTTTCTTTGGTTCTGGAATGTATTCTTTATTAATACTGTCATGTTCAACTTCGTTTGGCGTAAACACGTTATTCCACACATCTAAGATCATATTTAAATTCGGCATATTCTGAAATGTAAAAAAGTAATAATTTTCATGTATTGTAGTATATGTCATTATATAAATATATTTAAATAATGAAAACAAACCTTAAGGATATATTCTAGTATACAATTTTCAAAAATATCAAAATCAGTGTGTCCATTGTAATTTACTTTTGCAACTAATAAAAACTTTTGTACTTGATTAAACATTGTTACGAGTGTAATTACTCCTTCGTGTCTTACTATCATATTAGAATAAGTTAACGATGGCAAAATTGCATGTTTTATTACAATTCCTGATAAAGTTAGCGACATTACTGCAGAAGCTAACTGAGATACATTTAATTCCAGTGAACACAATTTAAAGCAACCCTCTGCATCTAATGATATTATTATCTGTAATAAAAAAGTGAAATGAATATCTTAAAACATACATTACAATACAAGTGTCAATACATTTAAAGTTTGCATATTCATTATAATTACCTTCCTCACAAATTTCATTGCTGCGATCCATTTAATTGATACTTTTGGTTCAATATGTTGTTCCAACAGTGTCAATTGCGATTTAATTAAATCTGGACATGCTGTTAATATTCTGATTACTAAATCTAATGGTTTCTCATGTTCCCAAGGACGATCTAAACTTTGAAGTATTGTATTCGCTAGTTGGTTGTGTTTAATGTGCGATGTACCAAGCGAATGATCACGGAATACAATTCCATACCGATGGGATGTTAATAATACAATTAAGAAATCATGTACAATTTCATTTACAGCCTGAAAATAGAAAGTTCTATATTGATGGAATGCATATTAAATTTACACAAAGTATTAATGAAAGTAAATGCCTTTTTTTCTTCAAGATATTGTGGAACTTCGATAGAAGAGCTATTATGCGTTTTATTTCCTGGCCAATTATTTGGACCTTTCCAATTATAAAGATAGACCAGATGTTGAATGACTGATGTTGAGAATGTATGTAATTTCATGGTCTTACTGATCTTAGAATTTTGAAGAATATAAATCTTCAGTGTAGTTACTACTAAAGCAACAATGTCCTTAGAATCAAATATCAAATCAGGAAATATACTAGAAAGTAGATCATGTTTATTTAGTAAAGCTCTAATGGTCGATACATTTCCTTCTATCAAAAAAGCAAGAATAAAGTGGATAAAACAATTTCTTATGTTCTGACTATCTGTAGACTTTGTGTGTCTTATAAGAGATTTAACAACATCTGGTTGTAAACTAAGATGAGTAAGTAATTCACGTGGAAGGCTACGGCCTAATGAAACGACTGCAGCTAACAATTGCAGGATAATTTTTCGTTGCTTAGCATTGCTCTGGACAGAAAGCATAGAATGTACTAATGGTAGGTGTGAGTTAATTAAGTGTCTACATGCTCCCTCTGCACTGGACTGATATTGTGGATACTCTGCCATGATCCTACGAACACATACACGAATTAATATGGATTTATATTACAATATAGATAAACATACAATGTTTAAATATACATACTTTATCAATAGTATTCTTACTGCAGAAAAAACAGTGGTAGCGGAGCCAATACCTTTCTTATCTGTGCTATCTAACAACCTTAACAATTCGAGAATATTGCCACCTGCATTTAAATATTCTGCAGCCAGATCTCTTTCTTTGTTGTCATTGCATGACTTCACAAACTGTCGTAGGCACTCTAAACCATTGGTTGAATTAACAGCAGCCCTTATGGATTTTCCATCTAATTGATTATTAATATTTTTATCATCTTCTATATCTTCTTCATCATTGTCAATGTATTCAATACCTAGAATATATTTTCATATTACCTTTATACTAACCATTGTGTTTATCATACAGGATGATAATGAAATAAAGTTCAAAACTTTAAGAATGGATAATATTTGTCAAATGAAGGAACGAATCCTTAATAACAATATTAGTATATATCCTACCCTTAGAATTCTGAACCTTTTTTTTTATCATCCTATGTCATAAGATAAGTATAATACTTTGTATTGATTTCAAGTCCTTAATTTTGGCGTTTTGTTCAAATCTCTTAGACACTTCAAGCGAGTCTGATCCAGATTTCTGTTTACGTTTTTTAACAACTCCATTTCCTTTACTGGATGAATTTCTTTTTAATATGTTCACATCGCTACTTTCATTCATCTCTTTTACATTACCATCCGTACTGCTGGCTCCTGCATAATAAATGTATGTTTTAATATTTATGACATAGTACAAGGAACTATGTAAACAATATTTTCATATATTTTTATGTTTTGCTCGGTTGGAATCTCCGAAACTAAAATTTAACCTATGAGAGACTTACTAAATTTCTCAATGAAATACGAATATACATATATAAATATAAAAATATTAATTAAAATTACCTTCATCGTCTAATGTAATTTTTCTTTTCCTTTTTTTCTTAATATTAACTTCATTGATGTTTAATTCGTTGTTTTCTGAATTGAGTTTCATGGTTGCCAAAAAGTTTATTGTAAATAAAATAACATAAACACTCTATAAAAATTAGAGGCTATATTATACACATTTTTAACACGTTTATCATGTCTTCAGGCATAAATGATTTAATTTTTAATTTTGGTTACCCCTTCAAAGTGGGATACAAATATTAAAATGTAAGTAACCTATACTATTCAAAAACCACGTGCGTTTCTTCGACTCCGTGTAAATACATTGTAGCCAACAACCAATCACAGACTTACCATACTCACAAGTACTCACAACACAATGCAACGCAGCATTCAATTACCTATCTATGTATATCGTATATTCAATATACAGAGAGGATGTATGCCTGATATTGCCTGATATACATAAATAGTAAATTATACAAATGCGTTAGATAAATCAATGAATAAATTGTTGTAGTAGTACTTACAAAATTATTATACATAATTATTTATACTAAATATACATTTAGTTAAAAATATTTGAATTCATGTATTTATTTTGTACTAAATAAGGCACAATTTATTGAAATTGAATAATCGAATATCTTTTTTAATGAAAAAGTCATATTTACATGTTTCTTATAATATACTATACAATAACACTTATTGCATGAGCAATATACAAATTTGATCGAATTATAAAGAATATATTACACAATTTTTTAAATAAAAGGTGAATATAAATATATGCTAAAATTTCTTGTATTAATTGTATATAATTACATTACAGTCTTGCAGTACTCCTATAGAACTCCTATCGAAAAGAAGTTGATCGATTTAATTTCATTACGAAGCAAATTTTTTTACAATCAAATAACGTTAGTTTCATCAATTATAAAAACATATTCTGGAATGGTTTTTTTTATAACATATCAGAGCTGATAACTTGAAAACTTCTTTTAATAGACACATGTGGAAACAATTGACGCCATTCTTGTACTATAAAATCGTTGATTCCATCGCAAAAACTTAGATCAATCATTTCTAATTTTGGACAAAATAAAAGAAACTCGTAACATCTATCAGGTGTGAGAGAACGTGCTCCCAACAAGTCCAATTGTTGTAATCGTTGACATAATAAAAGGGGTTCTAAGTCACGATCCGTTAATCCTCTAAGGGCTGCTAAGAATACTTTTTCCAAGTATTGACATGAAGATAAAAGCGCTCGTAAAGAGTCACCAGGTGCACCCATGCCACCACTAAAAAAATTAGTAGTCATTAGTGTATTTTAAATTGTCAAACATTCTTTTTATTAAACTACATACCACCATCCAAAATCAATTTCACGAAGATTACTGCAATGAGATAAAGCTCTGACTCCATGTGGTGTTAAAGTTTGTGCCTTCCAAAAATCTACACTTTCCAAATATGGACATGAGTTTCCTAATTGTACTGCAACTTCGTCAATATTTAAACGATCGTGCATTCCAGCTAAATTCAAATGTCGCATTTGAATATTGTTTTTTAGTATAGAACATAATGTAGAAGTTCCAATGTTTGTTCTGTAAAGTTCTAAACGTTCAAGTAATTCCAAGTTTTCAAGCTTCGAAAATCCTTCGTTCTTTACTTCCATACAGTTGCGTAAACATAATTCTAAAATTTATTGTACAATGAACAATCACATCCATTTGTTTAAGATAAGTTAACTGAACTTTCTATGTATTAGATTGTTCCAAAAGTTCTTGCCGTAATGTGCACACTTATTGGTGTTTTATTGTCTAAGCTATTATATATTTTACCATGTCATTGAATCGTTTAAAAATTATTTCATATTGTTTGAACGTTTTTTAGAAAATTCAAGAATTTCCATCAAGTCTTCCTTAGCAACAACCATTTGCATCTGTTTGGACAAAAATAACTTTTGCAAAACGTTCACGTATAATATAAATACAGCGACCTTGATGTCTTTGGATAAGTGTGATTTTAAACTCATTGAAATATTTAAAAGCATTGTTTTATAGTGAGTAGTGTCCTCTTCCATTTTTAATATGGTATTCAAAAGGGCGTCGATTATTTTTATAATAAGCTCGAGAAATTGAACTTCATGGTTCTGCAAATTCATTGCAATATTCAACAGCCACGGAAGCAATCCATGTCCTTTTATAAGAAGTATAGAAGCCTTAGTCATTCTCAGTACAACACAAATAATTTCCAATATAAGTTTCTGAAATAAATAATGCAATATGTATAAATCCCCTAATACCATGCAAATTTTTAAATCGATTACAGTTAGTAAATTACCTACCTTTGTGTCTAGGTCTGATAAATTACAGGTATAAAAATCTAATAACATTTTAAACAGGACACATTTAAATGCTACATCCACTTCATTTTTCGTCTTCATACCATCACGAATATTTTCTAAAATCCAACGTCTATGTGCTTTGTGTTCTATATCAGAACTATGAAATAGTTGTAATAGTTCAGGTATTGCATTCACATCTAAAGCAGGTTTCGCCATCAGGAATATTTGTAGACGCGAATACAGGGGATGTAACGGCTCCGTTGCGATTAAAGATGTCCTTGCGAAAAATATAGAGACTAAACAATTTAAACGCGTATTATCAAGTTTTGATTCTAATGTCGCAATGCCATAACGTAACGCATCTATTAATCGCATCCGTAATAATTTTGTTTTAGAGCTACAAATAAAGAGAAGATTAACTTACGTTTAATTCATATAAAGAGAATGGATATAGTTCTAATTACATTATAATTAAATGTACCTTAATCCTTCTAGATGAGTATAATATCTAGCAATGATAGTATACGCTGCCATACGAACATCAGAATGATTACTGCTACAAGCAACAAATGCTAATGCTAAAGCACCACTTTGGGCTATTTTCAAACAAGATACAACATTATTTTCAGATAATGAGTAGCATAATAACGGTAAATAAAACGCCGGGTCATATACACCATATGTTTCACATATATATAATTCGGTATTCTGAAAAAATTGTTTGATTAAATTATTAACAATAATTAATTACGAAGTTTATTTTAACTGTATATTTTAACAAACAAACCTTCAACGCTCTATTCACAGGATAGTTTTGTATAGTGTTATTAATGACATCTTCTTCAAACAAATTTAAAACTTGAGTGGTAGATGGTTGTTTCCACAGATTCAAATGTATCTCGCTCTTTACACTGTAGTGAACTGCCGCTGCATTTCCCCAAAGGTACGGCTGATATTCATAGATATTAACATTATTATTTTCATAATATTGCAAAATCTAAAATCAATGTATATATTAACATTTTGTAATATTTTTCGAAAACAAATAGTAGGACATTTATTATCAATGATCTTACAAGTAGAAGATATTGGTCAGCTTCACTTAAAGTAGCATTATATGCTGCCAAATAAACGGGTACGTGCGCCAATGCTATAACAGTTTTGTTTTTCTGCATGAGAATCCACAATAATTCTACTAAATCCCCTAAAAATATAATAGATTAATATACAACTATAAATTGAATTTTTTAATTTGATTCGCAGTGTATGATCATACTTTTAGCATTCGGTGATTCTAACATAATATTCAGAAATTCGGAATGAGAAACTGTCATTTCGAATAAAGTTCTGGCATTTTCGTTGTTACTATCACTTTTATACGCAATGTTACATAAAGCGCTTAAAGTTTTTAATATTGGCAGTGGCCGGTTGTTGTTCTTTAATTCCTTGAGACCTAATTTTAAAGAAAACCGTGAGAATTGTAGCCATGAATGATTACTGCTTATTGTTTCAAATACAAAGTTTTCCTCCATATCTTGTAACTGTTTAACTGTATCGTTCAACTTTTCACAAAGAATAACTAGTTTTGCTGTATTCTTCGACTCTTTCTTCAATGTCAGAGTAGTTATATGAAGCATGACTTGTAGTAACTGCATGATATATTTTTTGCTGTCTGTTTCCAAAGTTGCATATTTTTTATACACACTTTCCAGAATTTGTACATATTGAATTGATACCATATCTAATTTGTCTCCTGCTTGCAAAATAGTATTGCATATGTCGCTACAATTCTTAATATCGAATGCATTTTTAATTAAATATAAAACTGCATTAACATTTTCTTCTATCCAAATTTGTAGATCTTTGTGATTACATAAATAGGACAGAATCTCAGTTTCATAATGCATCTTCAATTTTTGTATAAATTCTTGACTCCATTTGAAATTTAAATTATTTTCTATTATTGGAAACACAATGCCGCTCTCTTTCATTTTGTCAGACTTCAGCATGTATTCTGTGAAGATTGGTATAAATTTTATGTTTTTACTAATTAGAAATGAAAGTAGTTTTACAGTTGTATGTTTAATTTTCGTTGACAACAACGATGAAAAGATATCTAAAAATAAAAATTAAATTAATATAATGTAAAATGACATATATATATTTTTACAATAATTATTTCACCTGTATCGATGCCAGCAATATTAAATGGAAATTTTGAAATGTATTCGTGTAAAGCAGATTCCCACATTTCAATATTAGTAATTTCTTTGGATTTCAAAATAAGAAGATGCGAACATAAACATTTCACAAATTCTACATCTAATTCAAGCAATGAATTAGGCTGGGATTTAATTTTATTGATGCTAATAAGCTCCAAAAGTTTTGGAATTATGTGTCCATGTAGTGACAAATTTATGCCATCCTTCGAAGTAAACATAGTATTTTCTAATTGCATAAGTTTTTTCAATAAATGCACAATATCTTGTACCGTTAATTGTAATAAACCCAGCAGTGTGACAATTGTTTCACCATCCATTGTATTGTCATTGATTCTACGATTATCAATCATTTTGTGTAATTGCATAAGTAATTTATTTCTAAAGTGAGAAACTAAGGTTCTTATATAATCCTTTTTATACAAATGGATCATTTCTTTACAAATATCAAGTACTGTTAGGGTTATCATATTCATTGTGATGTCTTTGTTCTTCTGATGAAGTGGTGAGAAATAATGCAAGATTACTGGATGAGCGAAAACAGATTTTGCACATTCTTCTACTAGTGTAGAATCATCTGGATTTTCTTTTGCAAAATACAACAAAGATATTAAAAGAATTTTATATTTGCTAATTTGAGTTCTTGATAAAAGCCCACGTTCAGCAAATTGTGTTAAATAAAACACAGTCATCTTGAATAGGTACATGATTTCATATGCTGATAAAGAATGATGAATTGTAATAATTTCATTATTGTATGTGAAAGTAACTGTATTGTTGCCGCTAAATACTTCGTTTATCTGTATGCTGGTATTATCTAATAAGAATCGATTCAGTTTACATATCAAATCCATACACGGAATTACTTCTTCAATATATATAGGATCATTGACCCCTGACCAGCTTTGTAAATATTTCTGTACTGGCAAATCTTGTATATCTTTTGTAAAATATATTATAGACTGTGGTATAGTTTGATAGTGTAACGTATGGACTAATATATAAGAGGCATAAGATAATATCGTTGGATCTAAGTTTTTCTTCATCTTATGTAACATGCAACATAACAAAGGTGATATCGATGTAAAGCGTTGCATATGTAAAACATTATTTTCTGAATTATCACGAATGATATTCTTATCCATCAATTCTGAAAAATAGACATCAATTATAATATACTCGAATTACGTATAAACTCTAAATTAGATCTTATGTATAAGCAAGTCTTACCACTAAATATATCTTCGAATCGACCAGCATAAATGACTCCTTCGCTAGCAATTTCGTCCGTTTTTATTATTTCATCCACATATCTTTCCATATTTTTAGCAACCTTTTTTGAAAGACGAACAAACCAATCAATTATTTCTTGATTCCCATCTAAATGTACGAAACCATTGATCCAAATATCTAACTGGTCACCACATCCTTCAAACATTCCAGTAATGTTCAGTAACATCTTTATTGTTGATATTATACTTGAGACATTCGAAGAGTCTTCATTATTCAAAAGAGATAATAAAAATGATAATGCATCGCCAAATACTTTCTAAAATAATAAAAGATTTGATATAAAGGGACAACGAGATATAAATAAAATAAAGATAAACCAAAAATTCTAAGGCTTTTTACTCACTTTCTGCGGTGAAAATTCAGCAGGATTCAAAATTACTAAAAATTGTATGGCTTTTACTCGTATAGCATTAAGCTCAATTATATCAATATCCTGTAACGTATTTAATGGACTTAAAAATGTAGTAGCTGATACATGTGACAAAGTATGTAACAATTTAGGACATATTTCATGGTATATGTGTAATAAGTTTAAAATCGCGGCTAAATGTTCTTCTTTCTTTGGTTCTGGAATGTATTCTTTATTAATACTGTCATGTTCAACTTCGTTTGGCGTAAACACGTTATTCCACACATCTAAGATCATATTTAAATTCGGCATATTCTGAAATGTAAAAAAGTAATAATTTTCATGTATTGTAGTATATGTCATTATATAAATATATTTAAATAATGAAAACAAACCTTAAGGATATATTCTAGTATACAATTTTCAAAAATATCAAAATCAGTGTGTCCATTGTAATTTACTTTTGCAACTAATAAAAACTTTTGTACTTGATTAAACATTGTTACGAGTGTAATTACTCCTTCGTGTCTTACTATCATATTAGAATAAGTTAACGATGGCAAAATTGCATGTTTTATTACAATTCCTGATAAAGTTAGCGACATTACTGCAGAAGCTAACTGAGATACATTTAATTCCAGTGAACACAATTTAAAGCAACCCTCTGCATCTAATGATATTATTATCTGTAATAAAAAAGTGAAATGAATATCTTAAAACATACATTACAATACAAGTGTCAATACATTTAAAGTTTGCATATTCATTATAATTACCTTCCTCACAAATTTCATTGCTGCGATCCATTTAATTGATACTTTTGGTTCAATATGTTGTTCCAACAGTGTCAATTGCGATTTAATTAAATCTGGACATGCTGTTAATATTCTGATTACTAAATCTAATGGTTTCTCATGTTCCCAAGGACGATCTAAACTTTGAAGTATTGTATTCGCTAGTTGGTTGTGTTTAATGTGCGATGTACCAAGCGAATGATCACGGAATACAATTCCATACCGATGGGATGTTAATAATACAATTAAGAAATCATGTACAATTTCATTTACAGCCTGAAAATAGAAAGTTCTATATTGATGGAATGCATATTAAATTTACACAAAGTATTAATGAAAGTAAATGCCTTTTTTTCTTCAAGATATTGTGGAACTTCGATAGAAGAGCTATTATGCGTTTTATTTCCTGGCCAATTATTTGGACCTTTCCAATTATAAAGATAGACCAGATGTTGAATGACTGATGTTGAGAATGTATGTAATTTCATGGTCTTACTGATCTTAGAATTTTGAAGAATATAAATCTTCAGTGTAGTTACTACTAAAGCAACAATGTCCTTAGAATCAAATATCAAATCAGGAAATATACTAGAAAGTAGATCATGTTTATTTAGTAAAGCTCTAATGGTCGATACATTTCCTTCTATCAAAAAAGCAAGAATAAAGTGGATAAAACAATTTCTTATGTTCTGACTATCTGTAGACTTTGTGTGTCTTATAAGAGATTTAACAACATCTGGTTGTAAACTAAGATGAGTAAGTAATTCACGTGGAAGGCTACGGCCTAATGAAACGACTGCAGCTAACAATTGCAGGATAATTTTTCGTTGCTTAGCATTGCTCTGGACAGAAAGCATAGAATGTACTAATGGTAGGTGTGAGTTAATTAAGTGTCTACATGCTCCCTCTGCACTGGACTGATATTGTGGATACTCTGCCATGATCCTACGAACACATACACGAATTAATATGGATTTATATTACAATATAGATAAACATACAATGTTTAAATATACATACTTTATCAATAGTATTCTTACTGCAGAAAAAACAGTGGTAGCGGAGCCAATACCTTTCTTATCTGTGCTATCTAACAACCTTAACAATTCGAGAATATTGCCACCTGCATTTAAATATTCTGCAGCCAGATCTCTTTCTTTGTTGTCATTGCATGACTTCACAAACTGTCGTAGGCACTCTAAACCATTGGTTGAATTAACAGCAGCCCTTATGGATTTTCCATCTAATTGATTATTAATATTTTTATCATCTTCTATATCTTCTTCATCATTGTCAATGTATTCAATACCTAGAATATATTTTCATATTACCTTTATACTAACCATTGTGTTTATCATACAGGATGATAATGAAATAAAGTTCAAAACTTTAAGAATGGATAATATTTGTCAAATGAAGGAACGAATCCTTAATAACAATATTAGTATATATCCTACCCTTAGAATTCTGAACCTTTTTTTTTATCATCCTATGTCATAAGATAAGTATAATACTTTGTATTGATTTCAAGTCCTTAATTTTGGCGTTTTGTTCAAATCTCTTAGACACTTCAAGCGAGTCTGATCCAGATTTCTGTTTACGTTTTTTAACAACTCCATTTCCTTTACTGGATGAATTTCTTTTTAATATGTTCACATCGCTACTTTCATTCATCTCTTTTACATTACCATCCGTACTGCTGGCTCCTGCATAATAAATGTATGTTTTAATATTTATGACATAGTACAAGGAACTATGTAAACAATATTTTCATATATTTTTATGTTTTGCTCGGTTGGAATCTCCGAAACTAAAATTTAACCTATGAGAGACTTACTAAATTTCTCAATGAAATACGAATATACATATATAAATATAAAAATATTAATTAAAATTACCTTCATCGTCTAATGTAATTTTTCTTTTCCTTTTTTTCTTAATATTAACTTCATTGATGTTTAATTCGTTGTTTTCTGAATTGAGTTTCATGGTTGCCAAAAAGTTTATTGTAAATAAAATAACATAAACACTCTATAAAAATTAGAGGCTATATTATACACATTTTTAACACGTTTATCATGTCTTCAGGCATAAATGATTTAATTTTTAATTTTGGTTACCCCTTCAAAGTGGGATACAAATATTAAAATGTAAGTAACCTATACTATTCAAAAACCACGTGCGTTTCTTCGACTCCGTGTAAATACATTGTAGCCAACAACCAATCACAGACTTACCATACTCACAAGTACTCACAACACAATGCAACGCAGCATTCAATTACCTATCTATGTATATCGTATATTCAATATACAGAGAGGATGTATGCCTGATATTGCCTGATATACATAAATAGTAAATTATACAAATGCGTTAGATAAATCAATGAATAAATTGTTGTAGTAGTACTTACAAAATTATTATACATAATTATTTATACTAAATATACATTTAGTTAAAAATATTTGAATTCATGTATTTATTTTGTACTAAATAAGGCACAATTTATTGAAATTGAATAATCGAATATCTTTTTTAATGAAAAAGTCATATTTACATGTTTCTTATAATATACTATACAATAACACTTATTGCATGAGCAATATACAAATTTGATCGAATTATAAAGAATATATTACACAATTTTTTAAATAAAAGGTGAATATAAATATATGCTAAAATTTCTTGTATTAATTGTATATAATTACATTACAGTCTTGCAGTACTCCTATAGAACTCCTATCGAAAAGAAGTTGATCGATTTAATTTCATTACGAAGCAAATTTTTTTACAATCAAATAACGTTAGTTTCATCAATTATAAAAACATATTCTGGAATGGTTTTTTTTATAACATATCAGAGCTGATAACTTGAAAACTTCTTTTAATAGACACATGTGGAAACAATTGACGCCATTCTTGTACTATAAAATCGTTGATTCCATCGCAAAAACTTAGATCAATCATTTCTAATTTTGGACAAAATAAAAGAAACTCGTAACATCTATCAGGTGTGAGAGAACGTGCTCCCAACAAGTCCAATTGTTGTAATCGTTGACATAATAAAAGGGGTTCTAAGTCACGATCCGTTAATCCTCTAAGGGCTGCTAAGAATACTTTTTCCAAGTATTGACATGAAGATAAAAGCGCTCGTAAAGAGTCACCAGGTGCACCCATGCCACCACTAAAAAAATTAGTAGTCATTAGTGTATTTTAAATTGTCAAACATTCTTTTTATTAAACTACATACCACCATCCAAAATCAATTTCACGAAGATTACTGCAATGAGATAAAGCTCTGACTCCATGTGGTGTTAAAGTTTGTGCCTTCCAAAAATCTACACTTTCCAAATATGGACATGAGTTTCCTAATTGTACTGCAACTTCGTCAATATTTAAACGATCGTGCATTCCAGCTAAATTCAAATGTCGCATTTGAATATTGTTTTTTAGTATAGAACATAATGTAGAAGTTCCAATGTTTGTTCTGTAAAGTTCTAAACGTTCAAGTAATTCCAAGTTTTCAAGCTTCGAAAATCCTTCGTTCTTTACTTCCATACAGTTGCGTAAACATAATTCTAAAATTTATTGTACAATGAACAATCACATCCATTTGTTTAAGATAAGTTAACTGAACTTTCTATGTATTAGATTGTTCCAAAAGTTCTTGCCGTAATGTGCACACTTATTGGTGTTTTATTGTCTAAGCTATTATATATTTTACCATGTCATTGAATCGTTTAAAAATTATTTCATTTTTCACTGTTCACATTAGTTAAAAATGAAACGGATTTTTGAGACATCCTAATACCATGACGATTTCTTTCACTTACCTTTTAAATTTTTACAAACTTTTGAAATTTCGAGAATCACCGCATCATTAACGAACTGACAACAATTTAATCTTAAATGTGTCAGAAGAGTTCCAGATGTATGAATAAAATTAACGAAATCTTGATATTTAATCATATTATCATTTCCACACCATGATAAATCTAATTGTTGTAAATATTTACATCTAGGCGCCAAACAATTCAATGCTAATGTATCCAAACAATACCAGTATGGTTTTAAATTGAGGCTTGTGTACAGCAAAGCGTCTCTTGCGATATTATTAAAATGTTTATTTACTCGGCATAAACAACATAGGGATCTCAGATCTAAATTTTTCAAAATTTTCAGTACTGTTTCATCCTGGTAAAAATTCATTAGAAGCAAGATATAAATACCAATTTTTAAATAAAACTTGTGCAATACAAAGAATTATGCTACTTACTGGAAGTGCTGAAAAACTACCACAAGATTCATATTCACAGTCACTTAATCGTACTGGAAAGCTGTCATTAGCAGAGTTATTTTGTTCAAATAACGTATTTGACTTTGAATATTGAATATCTCTGATCAATTTGGGAAAATCTTCTTGTAAAAATTGTTGCAAACTGTTGAATGCTTCTTCCAATGGAGGAATAGTTTGAAAATGTTGGCCTATTTTGGATACCAATTTACCCTTGGATATGTTATCTGCAATGATACTGTAATAATACATAAATACATTAGTCAATTTGGCATATAATGTAAATAGTAATGTGTAATATAATATTCGCATACCTTTTAAAAAGTTTACAATGTTTGGAAATGGTTTTTTTCAGAACTGCTAAATCTTGGTTTGCCTTTAAATAGTCTGGTGTTAGATTATATGTATCCTCACCATTTTGTTCAAGATAACCCAACTCTTCTAAGAAGTCATTTAAATTTTGATTAAGCGAGTTATTATTAGGAACAATTAATTCAGATGTTCCAATAAGTAATACAGCATCTAATTCCGTATAATAGTCTAATAAATTGTGATTAAATTCCAGTCTTATCATTTTCGTTTTAAAATTACATAGCTGTAAACGAGGAGAAAATATGCGAGGTTTGTGAGGAACAATTTGAGGAACGCCACGCCATAACTGACTCCATTTTCCTTCAGAATTTTGCGCCCATACTCCAATTACACTTCCGGGATTATAAGTTTCATATATTGAAACTCTAATCGGGTACACCTCTTGATAAAATTCTAGAACTTGTTACAGATTGAAAAAAAATATTTTAATGTATACTTTGGAAAGTATAAATATTGACAATATTAGTATGGTCTGGTCAACATTTGACTATAATAAAAAAATTAAAAGATTTTTATATAATACCTATGTAATCTTGGCTCACAACATCTTCATTATTTTGTGGCATATAATCTATCAGTCTTGAAGGTGCTTTATTCCACCATGGTCCATATGTTCTCTACAATAAAAATTATTGAATTAGAACATTGTTGTTAACAATATATATTACGGAAATTAACAAATTACATGTTATAAATTTTAATGTTCATACAACTAAAACATAATATTGTCGTATATGTTTCCATTACAATTAATATGATAAGTCATAATATTATTTTCATTTATATCACTTTTGTTGAAATAAAATTTGCTAATAATGATTTGATTATTAATAAAGTTAATAGTAAAATTGATTTTTAATATACATATTTTGTAACTATACATAGCTGAATAGCTGAATAGTATGTTAAAATATAATAAACATAACATACCATAACAAAAGCTTGTGGAAAGTCTCCATAGTCTGGAAATTTACTAGGATTTCCAGCAATATTATAAGCCGTGTAAGAAATACTGATATTACTTCCATACTGAGAACTAAAATCACACACATCTTTCACAAACTGCTCAACAAATACAACAGTTTCTTCTTTTCCTTCAATGTTTTCTCCACTTATCGGTACTATTTCAGCTTTTGTCTCGACATGAGATATCATGTCATTTATAATTAATCAGTAGATTTTAACTTCAATGTTCAATTAATGTAGGTTAATTACTTTTACTTTCGTTTCTTTTCCAACGATATGTACGGTGCACATAAAAGAACACTTGTGAATTAAATATCTTTAAGAATTAATTGTTTGAAAATACATAAAAAATAACTTTATATCTTTTACTTCCACTCCAGAATAAAAAATATTTGGTATATGACATACCTTCGATCACAATTTTTTGAACATACTAATCACTCGTACATTGGCATTTCTTATATTACAATAACAAAAGATAAACACCCAAATTTGGTACATTATGGTTTCAAAATGTTGTAACTATATTTTTTTTTTATAAAATTCGATTCGTTTAATTCCGTAATCTGTAATTGTCTGTAATACACAGACAAAAAATATGAAACAATATTTTAACTAAGTATATGTACTATTTATGTATTCGTTCAACTTTGATAGAGCAAATCATAACAACAATGGCGACACATTTGGTCATGTGATGATTTCTTATTGGCCTGTTGGTGCTAGGAAAATTCATACCCGTTTGCCCGTTTGCAATAAACCTGAGGATATACAAATTTTTGAGATCCTCTGTTTGTGACTGGTTTGTGACATATATAAACCGATATACGAAAAAGCAGCACTAGGTCGTGTAACAATTATACTGTAAAAAATCAACACCACAGAGGATTCTTACAGAGACGCAACTCTTGTGAGCAAAGAGGATTAGATAGAGGCGAAGGTCCCACAAAGCTAACTTACAGGTACTTACTAGCCGACGAATTTAAGACTCTACTGCGCATATGACTCTAACGGAACTCGTTCATTGGCTAATCCCCCTAATCGTGCTTCGCCGACCACGCGATCATTGGTTGACGCCATCAATTTTATGGCTGACGCGCAACAACATGCGCGGAACAAGTACCTTCTTATTTGGGCCCAACTATAAGTATAATAGATGTAAGCCACTCTGATGTAAGTATAAGTGAGGTAAAGTGTAAGAAGAATTCTTCTTGTAACTTATTTGTAATAAAAATTTTTACAATACATCCATAATGGATATTCTTGAAATATATATTTTATAGTTATCATTTATTATATTTCTTCTTTTTCAACTTTTTCTAATCTTGTAAAATTAATGTAAACACTTCGAAATAAGATTGTTAAATATAATTGATTTAAATTTCCCGCTTGTTTATATAATCGATTTAAGATGACCTGAGTGCACTGATATATATATATATACATACTTAGTATCACCTTAGTATTCAGTGCCTGAGTGTCGCTTCTTGTTGTATCCCTATCCCTTACTCTATGGTCTAAACTTAGAACCGCATGTGCATATTATGTGCATGTTTGTATTGGAAGTTGGAGTCTAAAGAGATTTTTGTCTTTATATAAATTCTTTTTGATTTCGTAGTTTTTTTGTATGTGAGTTAGTTCGATTATTTTGCGGAAGTTCTTTCAACTTTTAAAATGTTTAGTAACACATTTCGAGGATGTGTTACTATATCGAGGAAGTTTAATCTGAATGCTTTTATTTATTCAATACAAGATAAAACCATTGACCCAGTATTTACATATACAAAACAAACACGTCACTTTAATTATTATGCATTAACAATACGAAACTGTAGTACTCACCACAATAAATCTGTTGAAGTGTCTCGTCATTACCAAGAAGAGGATGAAAAAAAGTTAAAGCAACTTCTTACAGACCCTAAAATGACATTCTTGTATGAAAAAATGGGATTAGAAATAGAAACTACACGGCAAATGAATGGTAGAGTACCAACTACAGTGTCAGCTACAGACTGGTTAATGTTATTCGCAGCAACTAGCAAAGCGCAAAGAAGGTTGTATGATATTAAATATTATATTGAAAAAGGATTATAGTTGAGTATGTAGAAAATATAATTTATTTTTATAAATATTTAGACATTATCTTGATCATCGATGGAAAATTGAAAAAGCTGAAGAAGCAGAAAAACTAGAAAAACAAGCTAAACTGCAAACAGTAGTGGAAGAGCGTGAAACAGAGCCAACAGATATTAACACATATGGATTATTCCATAATACAATGTTCATACGTATAAGCCGCCAAGCAATGAACAATTTCTATAATGCTAGATTAATAAGTTCTATAATGTATGAACCCAAAATAGTTTATGATCTTGGGTATGATGCAGATATGACAGCATATGAAGCCTTAAATTGTGCAAAGCAATTATTAATGTCATTTGCACTAAATCGATATCATGCAGAACCTTTCAATTTATACTTCTGTAATGCAAATAAATCTAGTTTAGTGATGAAGCAGTTTCATAAAGGACTGCCCACTGTATATGAAGACTCTTATCCACTGTATATCACAGAAAAGTCCTATTTGGATGTATTTGACAGGGACAAGATAGTATATCTTACACCAGATGCTCCAACTGTTTTAGAAAAGTTTGATCCTAAAATGGTATACATAATTGGTGCAATGGTAGATAAGGTAAAACATTTTATCATTTCTATATTAACCGTTTGAACTCTTCCACATTCTAGCAGCTAAGGAAGTTAATAAGATTTACATGATATTAGCATATCTTATGAGTAACCTATTTTATAGTATTCCTTTATATCTACTAGTATACATATTTCAGGTCAATCCTCAACGAGTTTCATTTGCAAAAGCTAGGAAAGAAAAAATTAAAATGGTCAGACTTCCTTTAGCTGAATATTTGCCATGGGGATCTGGATCTGCAAAGAATCTTCCTCTCAATCAGGTTCTGGGTATATTATTAGAACTAAGGCGTACAAAGAATTGGAGGAAAGCACTTGAAACTCATATCCCTAAAAGAAAATTGCAATCAGCAAGAATAGACAAAATGAGTAAACAGATAAGTGCAAGAAAACAAATGTTAGATATGCTAATGAAAGAAAAATGATTGTTAATTATATAATGACGTTATCCGATTTCAAATAAAATACAAATTTTAGTTATATATATAATTAACTGACACAAATGTTAATTTGCTTCTTGTATAATAATAAATAATGATACGAAATCTCTCGAGTTTAATTAAAAGAATACTAGGTTCAATGCTTTCAATTTTCGAACCTGAAAATTACTTCTGCGGACGGGATGTATTGGTTTGAAATTTTTGTTTACGTCGTCTATGAAGAGAGCCATATTAAAATTTAATTTGACTTAGCAATTGTTTCAAAAAAGTATTATTTAAAAGTACTCTGTGAATTCGGAATTCATGGACTACTATATCAAATTATTTATCGTTCCTTAAAATCCAAATAAAAAATAACATTTTATTTCCAAATGAAATATATTAATTTAATTTTTAATTTGTTATTTATTATTTAAAATAACATTTAAGGCAGCATGTAGCGGAGCCGCGAGAAGCAATGTGGTGTCGCAACAGTGCCGCTGCTATCGTAGCCAGTGTCGCCAGATGAGGGGAGTCACGGTGAGATGATGTACCCGATTGTACCCCCTCTCTGATGGTTAGTGTAGAGCAGGGATGGACACGGGTGGGGCCCCTCAAACGCCTGCTTCTCCCACCAACCTCTCTTCCATGCAACACGCGCCTTCGCCGCACAGGGCGCTCCCCTCGCATCCTCGTGGCCGCAATGCGCGAAGTATTCGCGAGACAAGCGCACTGCTCGCTACGGGCGAAGTGCGTTCTTTCTCCATGGTAACGGTGGAGCTGGTGCAGTGATGCCATATGGAGCTCCAAACGGAGCTCCCGTACTCTCCTCCTTTCCCCTTCCACTATTCCATTCCAGCACCGTGCGCAGGCGCACACTCCACGGTCCCCATCGCGCACGTGCAACGTGTCTCCCATTTGCTCCACTCATTCCCCGTCATCAGAGAGGGGGTACATCATTTCACCGTGACTCCCCGCATCTGGCATCACTGAGCTGGTGGGAGGCAGTGGGCGCTGTGGTGTGGACGATCTTGCCTCAATTGAGGCAAAAATGCCCATCCCTGGTGTAGAGTAATACATATTCCCTGATATTCCCCTCGAGTGCTGGTTTGGTCACTTTCTGGCGACACTGATTACGCTTCGAAAATGCAAAAGTAGGTCACTTTGCATTAGCGAGACATGATTTGAAGTTGCCCGGACCCTTGCAATCCTCGTGTAAGTATACGTACACTACTGTGCAAAAGAAAGAAGCACCCAGCCATATTTAATAGAAAAGCGTAAAAAATCAAATAAGAGCACAGTAAGGTTTGGAAAAGGATTTCTGCTGTTTAATTGAATAGTTCTGAGAATTACATGTGTTATTGCGGATTATCTAATACTTTAAATGCAATAAATCAATCATTGTACAATACAATTTCTACATAAATATATTGTTTATCATTATATCTTATAATTATACTGAGTGCTTCTTTCTTTTGCACAGTAGTGTATAGTGCATATGTATCTAATGGTGTGTGAGTGTACTGTTCAGCTGTCACTGCTGTTCAGCTCACTCAGCTCAGTGTTGGGATATTGCGGATATTGCATGGGTTTCATTTCACGCGTATGAGCTACCAAATGCAGGAACGTATGTATATATGTCCTAAGTTTGTGGGGAAAATGGTGAGGAACTTTTACCACTATTACTGGCAGGAAGGTACCGGAAGAGTTCAGAAGTTGATATATTGTATGTTATATGTGCATACATATTCAATTTTAATGCAACACACACATGTTATACATTCATATTTAAAAATCAAAGCATAACAAATTCCGCGAAATTAGGCGGGGTGACCAAGGTACCCCATTTTAGCCCAACTGTACTTTACTGACGCTAAAATCGTCGCGCATGCGCGAAAAAACCGTGCAATATGCCAAAATCCCAACACTGATCCCAACTTACGGCAGCTGACGTGAGCCGTGAGCTTACGGGCAGTGTATTCGTATTGTATATCATTGGACATTGGACTACTCCAGCCATAAACAAATTGGCGGGCAACACACCATGCCTTTTCGGTAATGTTGCATGTATCCGTAACATCCATAATATTATGGACATCCATAATCCATAATATTATATCCATAACATATGTTACATGTACTGTGATTATTGGCTGATGGACTGTGACAACGATCGACAGCAGATTATATCGAGATTAGGTTAAATGCACTTATTTAGGTACATGGGTTAAATCACGCGTTGTGTAGAAAATGTACAATCATGAAATACTATACTAAATATATATATTCTTCTCGATATTGCTCTCGATAATTAATACAGGGAAAGAGATGAATCTCAGGTGCTACATTTAGGGAAATTACTAAGAGATTTCGAATATAATGAAATTAATCACACGGGAATTTCTTGGTAAAAATAATACAGTAAAGTCGCGATCTAACTCACATCACCTGTTCCGAGCAGGGACAGAGATCGTGTAGGGCCAGTGATGCCAGATTGAAGCAGTGATGCCAGAATGAGCTCCAAATGGAGCTCATGTACTCTCCTCCTTACCCCTTCCACTATTCCATTCCAGCACCATGCGCACCCTCCAACGTCCCCCACTAAGACCGTAGACGGCATAGACCATAGACCACGGCGCCCGTGTCGTAGACTGGACTGGTCATCAGAGAGGGGGTACTTAATTCCCCTCGATTTTCTCGACCTGGCGACACTGCAAAGGCACAGCGCAGCGTGTCGTCTGCTAGCAGAAACTCAGGGGTTCCTAGGATTGTTTATTTCAGCACCCTTTTTGGCCAACCAAGTACAGCAGTTACCATATGCGAGTTACATCCAAGAGGACGGATTTCAGTATTGAGAAATTGGCAATCTTTGGCGTTACAATACAGCTAGATGTAAGCGCACTACACCACCTGCGCAAGGAGCAACAGGAAACAGGACGCAAAAGGAGAAGACGTTACAGTGTTCATCCACTTTGGTAAACTCGAGACACTGAAGCAGATCTCATTTTATTTAAGCAAATGTTAACGGACAACGAGGAAAAGTTCTACGGATATTTCCATATGAGCAGGGACTGCTTTGCCACCTTACTGCGAAAAATTGAGGATCAACTGGTCAAACAACATACGAACTGGAAAAGACCAATTTCACCGGGGGAACTATTGGCAGTGGGTTAAGTGGGTTTACAATGCATTGATTTTTATAAACACTTTTCATTCAATTAGCACAAAGAAATTTACAACTTAATCTAACTTAGCCTATCTTAATCTAGTGGAAATCTCAGGTATTTTCCTCGTCCTCTACATCCTGCACCTCCGAGATTAGTTGCAGGATCTTTTGCTGCACTTTCGTTTGGTTTCGTCTCTTCAACCGCGATACGTTAATTAATGCGCCCTCGAAAAAAAGTCCTAATGGGGTATTCCATGGGGTTTGGGTGCGCCCCTGTACCACCTTGTCAATCAATTCGGTGCACGCCGTAAGGCGGTTTTCCCAGTTTTCCGTAACTCCTTCTTCCTCCGAATCCCGTCTTTTTCGTTTTTGTAACGACGGCTTCTCGTGGTTTCCTGTCCCGTTAGACTGCTTCACCGCGTCGTCATTATTGTTAGGGGGCGACGTCGACGTTGGCAGTCCGTTCGTCGCCTTGCTGCTCTCTCCCATGCTGTCTTCCAAGCTCGACATCGACTCCCGCTCCATGAAGAACGGCGTCAGAAATTGGAGCTTACCTTCGTGCCTGTGTGCTCTTCGGTCTGAAGTGTCCATCACCTGCCCGCTCCGTATCGCATTAGATCTAACGAGGAACTTCCGAAAGCTGCTCTGAATGTTTTGCCAATTGTTTTTGCACACCGCAACTATAAACAGAAATATTGTCTAATGAACCTTTTATCATTGTTTCAGATATTTAGCAACAGGAAATTCGCTGAAAACTATTACAATGGTTAAGATCGAATTGTAATAGAGTTAGGAACATGTAAACTAGAGATCGTGGTTTTGAACATGGTACTAACCCAGTTAGCCAGGCCTGCTTCGAGGAGATGGCGGGTATTAGGCTGTCAGAACGACGCTCGAAGCTGCTCGAAGCATAGGATGCTCGGAATCTGCACGATTTTGGACAGCGCGCTCTGCCGATACTTATTGTGATGCAGATGTCTGGCATTCTGCCTGCGTTTAAGAGGGCAGCATGGTCGCACTAAAGTGGCGAATGCCGTTATACAGGGTAGGTCGCACTAATTTAGTGCCATCGACGAGAATACCACGTCCGAGTTAGTGCGACGCTGGCAGAATCCATGACCGAGCTTCCTCCATGCTGCCGGCAGCTTCTGCCGGGTCTTTCTGCCAGCAAAAAACGCTACTTCTGCTAACGCAGATGCCCGTCCACAATCGAGCATTTTGCTTACTGGGAAAATACATGTGTAAAGTGGTACGTGAACTTTGTAGTACAAATTTAAGGACCGTGAATACGGATCCGTTCGGCACGTCCGATCGAAAAACAATAACGCATCACTTGTCGGACTCGAACCAGTGTCGCCAGTTAGTAACCGAACGGTTACTCGAGGGGAATACAAGGTACCCCCTCTCTGATGACCAGAGCGGCAGAGGAGTTCAGGAGTAGGGTAATATGTGACACGTTGCGCGTGCGCGACGAGAATTTAGTGGGGCGAATGGAAGACACGTTGCGCGTGCGTGATGAGGACGCAACAATGACATGACATTTCGCAGGTTTTAGGTTATTGCAGCGTATCTACGAATCGTTCTGCAGATTATGAACTTTCTTTATTATAAATGAAATGAATTGTAACATGGGAGTTTCAGTTGTGAAGCGGAGTATGAATATTGAAAAAAATGTTGAAATCTATAGTACTATATATTAAAAAGTTCGGTATAGGGAAGATGAACGAAATTGTAGAACTGAATACTGAATGTAATAAATATATTATAGGTACATAATACAATAAAATTGTAGGAAAATATAGTCTATCAGCTATATATGTATATACGCTATGGGAAAGGATGGTAAAGGGCAACAACTATTGAGTTATTGACGGTGAATATTAATATATATATTAATGAACATATTAATGAACTCTACTCATATCACATCTCATATAACATACAATAATATCGTTCTGCAGAACGATTCGTATGATTCATTTCATAACTACGATACGCTGCAATAACCTAAAACCTGCGAAATGTCATGTCATTGTTGCGTCCCCATCGCGCACGCGCAACGTGTCTTCCATTCGCCCACTAAATCCTCGTCGCGCACGCGCAACGTGTCACATATTACCCTACTCCTGAACTCCTCTGCCGCTCTGGTCATCAGAGAGGGGGTACATTTTTTCACCGTGACTCCCCTCAACTGGCGACACTGACTCGAACGTGCCGAACGAATCCGTATTCGCAGATCCGTGTACACAGATCCATATTTGGATTCACAGATCCTTAAATTCTTACTACACGATTCACGTATCACGTGTATTTACATAAACGTAAAATAGGAATCTCTAGTGTAAACTAAGTTGTTATTAAAATACAGTGAACTAACCTGGTTGATTCAATTCTTCTGCTATTTCCCCCCATGCGATTGATTTATATTTTACGTCCATGTACAAGGGGCTCTTCTGGTCATACAAAAACTCGCGACTTTTGACACACTCGATTAAACGTTCGTCCTGCATGTTGAATTCGTCTTCCATGCTCGGCAGTCGAAACTAAATAGGAACGTTGATCGTCAGTGAAAAACTGCTAAGTAGCGTACCAGTCACAGTTGCCGCTTATAGGTGGTGCAAGGTGGTGGTCACAAGTAATTAGTGAAGGAGAGGGTTCGTCGTTCGCAGGGTGCGTTCGAGAGAGAGTAATGGCTTGGTAATTGCATTGCAGTCCCTAGCATTCGGTTCGGTTTAGGGACTCGTTTTACCTGCTTTAGGCGAAAGTTTTCGCGTTGACTATTTCTGCATATAATAAAAAAATGAAGAAGTTTCGTTCCGAGATGGAACAGGGGTAAGGACCAACCTGAATCAGGGCGCTTCGACTCTTCAGCGGCCCAATGTGAAATTTGTTTCACAGAATTTAAACCTATCGAACTAGTACTTCCTCGTGGGAAGAAAGATATGTAAAATATATGCAACATTTATTTAAAATAGTACATTATGATATAATAACGAACAATATGGTTCCATTCAGTGAATCCCGTAAAATTCAGTAACAAGGGAGATTACCCAATCGTAAATCGTAACACACCGATTTTAATGGAAATCTTGTATGATGTAGAACTCAAAAAAACATTTGACACGTATTTTTTTTATAGCTGCCGACATTCATGTTAAGGGGGTGAAAACAGCCCTCAAAGTTGGGGTGGAAAAATCCATTTCATTGAATATCTGCGAAACTATCAAGCTTAAAAATTAACTTTTTTTGCGAAAAAATTTTTTTTAAAACAATAACCTTTTTATAATTGTACCAAATTAAATGACCTAATGTTTTGTAAGCAATTATGTAGAAGCATTGGTTACTAAATGATGTGCAAAAACGATTTTCCAAAAATTACAATTTACAAGGTTTCATGCAAAAAATAAAAAAGGCATTTTTTAAAACATTTTTATTAGTAGTTACACACACGCTGAAAATTTCATCGAAATCGATTGACATACACATGAGCTACAAGCGGTTAAAAATGGTAAAAATCGTAGTTTTTCACGACATTTGGTTAGTTTCTGCTCAAAATCCACAGAATAGTGAATTTTTCAGCATGTGTATAACCATTTTCATGAAGGGCCAAAATAAAAAAGTTTTAGAAAATGCTTTTTCTATTTTTGCATGTAACCTGATCAATTGTAATTTTTGGAAAATCTTTTTTGCTCGTCATTTAGTAAACCAATGCTCCTTATTGCTTACAAATAGTCAGATCGTACTGTACCCAGACAGCACAGCCTGCCCGAGCCCACCGCCGGCCCAAACCTCCCGAGGCCCGTGACCGGCAGGTTACTACCTAACACAATGCTTGGATCGGCTCGAGGCTGATTCCGTTGGATCCGTGCCTGCTTCTTATGCGCGCAATGGCCCGGAAATAGCCAGGCATGGGCTCGAGCCCACAGCCTGACGGCCGTGCCAGATTTCAGCTAGATTTCAGCCAGAGTCTAATGTGGCCAATCAGTGCTTCGATTGAGCCCAACTTTTCTCGCGCATGCGCGTCACAGTGCGGGTCGCGTGGAAATGAGGATTGCAAGGGTGCGGGATTCACGTTCTCATTTCTTAATAATACAAAAATTTGATATTTCAGTAGTCAATAACGCTAGATAAAAGATCAATCTGGGCCGTGATCGCCCTCGAAACTCCTATTTTTACATTTACGAGTCGTAATTTGCATCATACGGAAGCATACAACTGCGCATGTAGCTATTTTCATAACATATATAATGCAAATTACGCCTCGTATAGGAAAAAAAAAGACTTTTGAGGGTGTTTGCTGCCTAGATTGATCTTTTATCTGGCGTTTTTGACTACTGAAAAACCCCTTGTTTGTATTATCACGAAATGAGAACGCAAATGCCGCACCCTTGCAATCTTGTAAATGGGCTGAAATCTAGCTGAAATCTGGCACGGCCGTCAGGCGAGCCCATGCCTGGCTATTTCCGGGCTATGGCGCGCATAAAAAGCAGGCTGAAATCGAGCCGGTGTGCTGTCTGGGTAGATACGTTACACATAAAACGTTGTACGCGTATAAATGCTACATAAATAGATACAAAACCAGGGTAACCAAACTTCGTCCGGTTCTGGGAACCCACCGTGTGCTCTCCTGGACCTGGACATCTAGACTCGAATAACCTGAATAACCCACAAGGTTACGAATGAACTCCTTCGAATCAAATCTGATCAAATCTGACGGATACTATTATGCGACCAAGACCAAGCTAGGACAAACACAGACAAACAACAAATACAACATATTTACAAGTTGTATGATACAAGATACAACCATAAGATACATGGGTGGCGCTGATTCGACTGTCGAATAAGAGTCAGAATGTCGGAATAACGAGAAAACAATATATATCAGTGCGAGAAAATCAAACCAAGCTCTTGAGTTACAGATAAATTCTCGCGTTACATTCGACTTCGAATAAAATACAAGAGATACTGTATATTTGATCTAAAATAAGTTTTTATTTAGATAATGCCCATCTCTGTACTAGTATACAATTGGTCTAAAGTTGGTCGTTAGTTGGGTGACAAGGGACAAGGTTCAAACTATTGGTATTGGCTGGTATTGGTATTGGTACCTGATAACCTGATACCGGTATAATACCTATACCACTACGTACTGTTTGCAACGCCCTCTTGAAAATTTAAACAATTTATTGTCAGTCTACGTACGCAGCTGGATCGCTTCGAACTACGAATATCGGAAAAAGTATAATTTAACATGGCGCCTGTTGATAGTTCACCTAGAGAAAATATGGGCGGGTTTCAACTTGTATGTTCCGTAAAAACTGATGATACAATACCGGTATATGTTTATAAATCTATAAATTCTGGAATTACGATCGCTATAGCAGAAGTTGATGGACCTGTCGTATCTGGCTACTTCGGCTCTGGTAATTCTTTTTGTTATTGTATTCATCATGGTTTTCAAAAATATAAATTTATCGCAATATGTTCTTACTTAATATTTATACGTTTACATTGCAATAATATATCTGCTTAATATGCTTGAAATTTTTAGCCACTGAAGCACACAATGATGATGGATTACCTCACACATTGGAACATCTTATTTTTTTGGGTAGCGAAGATTATCCTTACAAAGGTGTTTTAGATTTATGGGCAAATAGATGTTTGGCATCTGGTACCAATGCAGCGACATTTGTTGATTTCACATATTATACTATGACAACTGCTGGGAGCGAAGGATTCTTATCCTTAATGCCTGTATATCTTGAACATATACTTTATCCAACACTTACAGTAAGATAATTTAATAATTAATATTATAATACAAATATGTATAGTATGTTTATTGATGAGAGTTTTTTATTAATATTTTTTTAATGTTTGAATAGGACTCAGCTTATGTTACGGAAGTACATCATATAAATGGTAAAGGTGATGATGCAGGTGTAGTATATTGTGAAATGCAAGGCAAAGAAAATACAGGTGAATATTTAGTATATACAGAACTAGTTCGTGCAATTTTCCCTGGTCATTGCGGTTACAAATCCCTTACTGGAGGTAAGATATCTATTTGTTTAAATGTTTTGTTTGTACATATATAATACATTATCACATGGAAATAACTTTTATATAAAAGTAACTATTGTAGTAGTTTATTTAGTGTTACAGCTAAGAATTGGATTTCTATTGGATATTCTATATTCACAAAATTATCTTATCCACACATCTGTCCATTCATTTTTTCTCTTTCTCTCTCTCACTCATTCCTACTCTGCCCTTTTCTATTAGTACATTTTTGTTTTGAGTTTGATTAGATTATGTTCTCTAAAAGAATCTATTGTATTTTCATAGGGGCATTGAAGAATCTCAGAGAAAGTACTAGTAATGAAAAAGTAAAGCAATACCATAAAGACTTTTATAGGCCTGAAAATTTAACCCTGATAATAGTTGGCCAAATAAAACATGCTGATGTATTCAATGCTTTGCAACCTATAGAACAAAAAATTTTGTCAAAAGTATGTAAATGAAATTGTTTATATCTTAATTCAATGTTTTCAGAAAATTATATGACATGAATAATATTTCAGGGGAACAGAGGTTTATATAATAAACCTTGGCAGAGCCCAGTACCAGCTTTTCTAGGGAGCAAAGAGATAGATGTATTTTATCCTTGCGACGACGAAGATAATGGAATAATAAATGTTGCTTGGCGAGGATCACCTGTTAATGAAACATATACTATTATCGCTTGCGATCTATTATTGAAATATCTCACAGACACTTCAGTTAGTCCGCTACAAAAAGAATTTCTTGAAATTGCTGATCCATATGCTAGTAATGTCACTCATTTTTCTTGTGAGTATGCAGTATCCCTTCTGTGTCTTGAATTTGAAAATGTACCAAAGTCGAAAATTACACTCGTAAAAGATCAATTGCTAAAGACATTGAACGATGTGTATAAAAATGGTATCGATATGAAACGAATGAGAACTGTTGTTCATAAATCTATTCTTGAGAGATTAAGTTGCTTAGAAACAGCACCTCACGATGCAATTGCAATGATGCTAGTTAAACATGTACTTTATGGGAAAACAGAAGAAGATGTAAGTAAAGTTTATGATATATTATGATCTCTTTATAAGATAACATTTGCATTGTTACAACCACATAGTCTCTAAAATTTTTTAGTTAGATCGAAGATCAAACAAAATTAAAGACCTGAAGAAATTAGAAATGGAACCAGAATCTTTTTGGTTGGATCTTTTAAAAAAGTTTTTGCTTGATTCTCCACTAGTAGTTGTTAAAGGAATTCCTAGCTTAGAAAAACGACATGAACTGACTGAGAAAGAGAAGGAACGCATAGCTAAACAGATTAAAGATTTAGGTGACAATGGTCTACAACTGAAAGAAAAAGAACTGGAAAACGCTATTGCGCAAAATAATGTACGTATTATTTTAAAGTCTAAAGACATGAATATCTATTTCTCTTGTTTTTGATGTTTCACTTTTATCTATTTTAGGTACCTATGCCTAATGAAATGCTAAGTTCAGTACCTATACCGAGTACTGATCTTATTAGTTTCCATCATATCAAACGTTTTACAACAGAATCTATTGAACAAAATCCTGGGTTCGTTTTAGAGAATCTACCGTTTTATACGTACTTGGATCATGTTAACACTAATTTCATATATGTATGTATTATCATACCATTACATTTATAAACAACTACATTATCAAACTTGTATGCGACCATATAATTGTTTTCAGATGTTTGTTATCATGAATACTTCCTCCATCGAAAGAAAATACAGACCTTACATTCCTTTATTACTTGAAGTTATTATGGAATCTCCAGTAAAGCGAAATGGACAACTCATTCCATACGAGGAAATAGTTGCTGAATTAGAAGCAGATACAGTAACCACTGATACAAGGATTGGAGTTGAGGAGACTTTTAGATTTTCATGTGGATCATACAGTCATAGCGCTATTTTGATGTTGCATGTAATTCATCAATTTCTATACATAATTTTAATATCATGACCGTTGATTGTATTAAATGGTTGTTTCTATGATTTAGCTGGAGATAAAAAAGTATGTGGATGGTGTGAGATGGATTAAAGAATTATTATATGATACTGAACTAACATCCAACAGATTGAAGATAATAGCTACAAAAATGGTAAATGATGTAGCTCAAGTTAAAAGAAAAGGAAGTAAAGTTGTAGGTGATCTAATGAGAGGATTATTATATAACAAAGGTAAGAAAATATTTTTTATGAAATTACGCATTCTTGCAAAAAGTTAATATCATTTTTTACTTTTAGACAGCAATCAATTTACAAACAGTATGCTACGACAACAGAAGTTTCTTACTAATGTATTGAACCGCTTAAATGACGTAGGAGAACAAAATTCTGTTATATCAGAAATTGAAATTGTTAAGAAGGCTTTAACAACACCTAAAAATATAACGATGTACATAGCCACTAACGTGGACAAGTTGACTGCTACAATTCCGTCTGTGTATCTTCCATGGACCACTCATTTTTCTGAGTTCACAGCGGAGAAAACAAAGTAAATAATTTTTAAAATTTATTTTTTCAAAATGTAGACGCATAAATTCTAATTACATCATTTAATTATATAGACTTGAAATTATTCCGGATTCGATGCTCATAAATCCTTTAAATGAAATTCCACTTAAGGGATGTGTTACAGGATTAGGTTGTATAGAATCCTCATTTTTATCGCAAAGCTGTCAATCTATAAATAATTACCAACATATAGATTTAGCACCATTGCGTGTTTGTTTGCAATACTTGACACAATTGGAGGTGAGTAAAAAGAAAATTATATATTTGGAGTATGCTAAATTGTATTTTCTATAGGGTCCTATGTGGAAACTTATAAGAGGCCAAGGTCTTTCATATGGATATAATATCCATGCTAATGCAAATGAAGGATTATTATATTTGTCATTCTATAGATCAACGAATGTTGTTGCGGCTTACAAAGAAGCTAAATCAATTGTAGTAAGTATAGATTCTAATATATAAATAATTAGAATTATAATATTTATTTCAAACATTAACTTTGCATGTTTTTTCTTAACAGAATATGCATATTACTGAAAATAAATGGGAAAAGTTACTTTTCGAATCTGCGAAATCTTCTTTAATTTTTGAAATTATTGAAAAAGAGCAAAGTGTGGGCGATTTAGTACAACATTCGTTGTTATCTTATTTCAAAAACGTGCCACATAATTATACACAGAAAATGGTGCAACGCATATCTGCAGTAAAAATTGAAGATATGGGTCGTATAGCATCTAAATATTTGACTCCATTATTTGATCCAAACCAGTGTAAAACAACAATTGTTTGCCATCCATCCAAAGTGCAAGAAATAGGTGATGCTTTTAAAGCGTAAGTAAAGAAACGTTATATTTACATATACATATTATTAAAAACATATTTAGTACAATCTGCGACTACATCTATATTTGTACATATTTTATTTACAGATTGAACCATGATCTTAAGCTCTATAGCAGTCTTGAAGAAAACTACTTAAATGATTGGTAATTTGAAAGCACATTAAATTGTTCATTATTCTCTTTTGCAAAGCAAATGTTACATTGTTTTCAATCAAGCCATCATTATTACCTGCAAACTACGCTTTTACACATTTACAATATGCTTGCTAACATTTGTAAGTTAGAATAAGAACACAATTTAATATCTTTTCAATTTAACTATGTATATCAATGTAATATTTAATAAATTAGCTACTTTTATAAAAATTACACTTCAATAAAATTTGTTGCTTTGATACACTTACCAAATCTTTAAAACATTAGAATATTGAGAAAGTATTTTATGTATATTACTTATTCTTAGTAAATTACATTTAAAATAATATGAATGTTACGATACAGAAATATTTTCTATTTCTAATGCTGATACACCTCTTTGTTTAATTTTTGAATATACTCCACCATAAACCTGCAAACCAAGCATTGTAATATTCCCAGTGTCTAATGGCTTTGCATCTGGTACTTCTCGTCCACGATAGTATGCTTTAAAATTTGCCAAAGGTAATTTAACAGTTGAAAATGTAGTACTTGACATTGGCGCCTATATCAATAAAATATTCACATTGGTCCCAAATTATAAATACTATTGAAAGACATTTTTAAAATTGAAAATAATGCATAACTGCATGTTATATAAAAGTAGTACAATTTCGGTTTACCATGAAAGTCTGTTCATATGTTACATCTTCATTCGTATGAAGACCTTCATGTCGAAGAACAACTTTGTAATTTTCATTACTTCCTTGTCCTCTACAAGTTATTTCAATATTCTTAAAGTTTAATAAATTTAAATTCGTTCTCTTTCGTACTCCTGCAAAGCCAGCTCCATTTGTTTGTGGATTCAAAAGAGTAAAAAAAATTGCACGCTGAAAAACTTGAGTAGTTTGCAATGTCAAAACAGCTTTTGACATTCCCACTGTTCTAACGGTGTCAGATATTTCCGACCAATCATTTACATTGTCTATAGTTGTAAAATCAACAAGTATTTCCCGAGATCTAATAAAATATTACATATAATACAGAAAATTAGAGTGGGATATAAAATATAAATCAATTTGTATAAGAAACAATTATACTTTTATATATTTAATGTAATTAAATTATTGCTATTTCAGAATGAAAGTTGGAATTACTTAATGGTCTTAATGTGTTCACCATTTTATAACATAAAATGATAAAAATGTAATAATTGCATTTTTTCGTGTTAAAATAAATGACTCACCCTTTTACCACTTGCAGCATCATACATATTGTGACAAATTCAGAGATGCGATAAAAATTCATAACTGTAGAGCTTATAAGTTGTGTTGTAATTTATTTACGTCATTTACACTGTAGTACGCAGTGCGTATATAGCAATATATGTATAGATAATATCTATAGATATGACTTCATACTATTTAGTAAAGTCATGTACTATACTATATATAGGACATTATATAGGGAGTAATACATATATATGTATTTACAAACGACATTCATGTCAAATCAAGGCGGCAAAATTGAACTATTACGTATAGCAAATTGTGATAATATACATAGTTTCCTTTTGTAAATGTATAATCAAAATAATTCTGTTTTATTCAAAATAAAACCCAGATAGCACAGCCTGGCATAGCTACCAGCTGACCACAGCTGACCCAGCCTGCAGGTTACGGCTACGGGCAAACACAACGCTTGGAGCTGCTGGCTGCTTGAGGCCCAGGCTGAGCCAGGTCGATTTTGTTCCGGCCCCTGTGCGCACCAATGTGCCGCATATCACGCAGCACGGTCACACTAATATGGCCAATCAGGCCGTTGCCAGTATACAGAACACAAGGCGGATCGCATGAATGTGGCAGAAATTGATATTTTATCTGGCGTTTTTGACTACTGACAAAGACAAAACCCCGTGTTTGTATTATCACGAAATGAGAACTCGAATCCCGCACCCTTGCAATTTTACAAATAGGCCGAATACCGGCCCTGCCTGCAGGCCCTGGGCTCGAGTCCCTGCAGGTGGCATGCGCGCATAGGGGCCCGGCCAAAATCGAGCCGGTGTGCTATCTGGGTATTGGGTATATCAAACTTCCGAAATGTGCATATATATATCAAATGAAAGAATAAACATATATATATATTCGTAAAAATATATTATAAAACTGAGAAAGAGTATAATAACTAATATATATATATACACTCACTCTATTCATGCATTCAGAATTCATAACTTATAATAGTAGAACATTATAGAAAAAAAGCCTGTGATAAATATATTATGATCTGTTATATACATGTGAAAGGAAATGAAAGAAAACACGATTACCAATAAATATATACTTACCTATACATATTTAATTTGTGCTACAGGATAAAATATGCTGGAGTTTAACATATATTTTTTCTGTATTAGAATTAGAAGGAATTCCTTATTTTATAAGAGTTCTATATACTTTAAAGTTCTATATAAATATTATAATACTACAGGGAGTGACATGCTTTTTCTATAAATTAACAGACACAATGTATTATTTATCTCTCCACAGAAGTTGGTCCAATCGACCATGTCAGTATCTTTCATTTCTAATATGCTTACTAAAAATTTCTGCCGTGGTGGCTGCATCATAAGAAAATATTTTTGTGTGTATTATTCAGGAGGGTGACCTTGACAACATATGTCAAGGTCAGGGACTTTGGAGCTGGGACTGCTAAACGTAATATTTACCGTAAAATATTATATATTGTATTATGCGTATAATAAGGCATGGTCAAATTTATTCTAACTATAGTTTACTCATCTCTTTCATGACAAATATTTTTACAATATATTAAATGGAATGCGACTGTATTCATTTTTAAACTTTTTTTAACTTTTAAATAAATAATACTAGATAGGTACACATCAAATTATACTTATTCTTTTACTTTATTTGGAAAATGATAATGTAGAAAAGAAATTACAATTTAGATTGAGGATTTTTATGCATTTACAATTACTATTACTATTGATTAAAATCCAGTAAAATAGAAATTGCAATAAAGTTCAACATAAATTTAATATTCTGCTTTAAATTTAATGTTTTACTTTACATATTTCTTGAGATAATAAGTTTCATTTCCCTAATTCCTGTTTCTACTGGTTAGTCCTTCAAAACAAGAGTTTTCATGAACATCCGCAGTCTACATAATTATGCTAAATCTATCTATTAATATTTTTCATAGTTAAGGAGAAATAATGAATAATAAATTAATTTTTATAAAAGAGAACATAAAATCCGAATGAGTTAATATAATATAGCATCATATTATAAAACATGTCTTATTATCAACATTAATTATTTAAGTCTTGGAATAGTGGTAACAATAACAACAAACAGTGTCCTCTCGACGGGAGCTTGGTCTTTATAATTGATGACAACCTAGTATTATAAGTCAAAACCGTTAAATCACTGCTCGTAGAGTAACCCTGGTCCCAAAGGAGAAATTCGTTTCTACACAACATTTATAAAATCGGAGTGCAAGCCTATTGATGTGGCACACAATGTATTTACTACATATATATATGTATATGTATATATATATATATATATATTTATATATAGTATAGTATATATTCTTCCATTCTTACATGATAATGACTCTTACTGTCCACCTACATTTGTTCTTAAACTTATCTAAAGGAACGTAATTCATGCCCAGTATGAACAACTATCATATTGTTCAAGAAGTTTTTTTTTGTATTTTTGTTTTTAGTAAAATATAAAATAAAGAAAAGTAAGAGTAACGAATTGGTAACGTATGTCCTGTAAGACAAAGCTACTGTCGAGGGAACACTATATTAAAACTTCTCTCTTTCACGAACTTTGAAATATTGCAAAATTAAAAATTTTATTTAGAAACGAAATATCTAGCGAGCTGAGAATGAAGTCTATAAGTTCTTTATGAAAGGTTTATATGATATAAAAGCAGGATTATAATTATGAAATAATACAGGTGACACTAATTTTTGTTATACTACTATTTCATTTTATGACAACTTTTTGATGCTATTTAGATGTGTAGATGTGTTACCAACAATCTTTTGTATCTAAGCTTATAGTACAGCTTCCAAACTGTAAATTAGATAACAAACACCTTCAGATGTACTCAATCTTGTTACATAAACGTACTTTACAATGGTAAATATTTATCTTATTCAACTGTGTCACATTCATGTTTATCATATTTTCATGTGATTAAGTAAATATTTCGTACAATTCACCTTGTACATGTGTATTATAATGTTAATGTCCGCATGTGCAACATATTGTCTAATATTTAATTTTTTTTATGCAACAAATTATAAGATCTATAGGAAATGTAAGCAAATCACAATAATCATACAAAAGCTGTAACATTGAAGAAAAATACAGAATCAGTTTTCAATACAATTTATACGTATACGTTTATACTGAGTCATGTATTCATATCATATATTTTTGTAAATTAATTCTAACTATAAAAGAACTGATGTTTATTAAGTAGATTTGACTTATTAAAGGTTAAGGAATAAAGATCAAAGACTATTTGCTTGCTATACTTAGTATAAATCATATATGCATTAATAGTACCGATGATTTCAAATATCTATATACAAACAAATAAAGACCTAACAGGAGCAAGAATCCTTTCCACCTTGTTGTTCATTAGATACTCCTTGAAGATTAGTACGGCCTGGTTGACTTGGATTATGTTGAACGCCTGATTCTGCTGCATTCAAGTCCAAGCTGAAAGCAATAAATTGATATATTGAAATTATTCACAAAACAAATAAAAATACCATCAATATTATACCCACCGTCCATCTTGTATACTTTGGAATATTTTCTTTGCTGTTTCCAAAAAGGCTTCTTCAACATTATGCCCTCTGATAAAGAATATAGTAAACAACAAATTAATCAAAAGAACATCTTTTAAGAAGTGCATATATATATGTTACAATTAATAAGAATTAACAAAAACCTTTATAATTGTTTAGTTAAGCATAATCTAAATATGAATTATCAATGAACAACTTACGTTTTTGCACTAGCCTCTACAAACATGAGACCATTTTCATCTGCGAACTGCTTTGCTTCTTCATAGGTAACGTCTCTCTGAGCTTCCAAGTCACTTTTGTTACCAATCAAAAATATAACCTGTAAGCATAGAATGTAAAATTCTGTTCTCTATCTTGTAAAAATGTCTTATTTACAGAATGTAAGAAGTATGTCATTCAACGTTTGTGCATCACAATTGTAGTTACACTTTACAGACATAAATACCATTATGTAAAATATCATATTTTGCATACAGTGCTTGGATTTGTTAAATTCCTTGTATCTGTAAGCCAGCTGCTAAGATGATTGTAAGTCGATCGACGAGTAATGTCATAGACCATTAACGCTCCAGCTGCACCTCGATAATAAGATCTATAAAACAAGGCGAATGTGTAGTTTTGTTTTACTTCTAAATTCAATATTACAAAATTTAAGGAGCGGAAGTACATGATACCTTGTAACTGCCCGGAAACGTTCTTGTCCAGCAGTGTCCCATATTTGCAATTTTATTTTCTGCCCTGCTACTTCGATAATTCTTGTCCCAAACTCAACGCCGATAGTGTGTGGGCAGTCTGCCATAACTAAAATATGATATTTATATATAATAATCTAATATTAATAATAGGTGAATAAAATGATAAATTTTTAGTGATTTTTTAAGAAAATATCTTTAATATTAATAAGATTAAGTGAATAAGAACAAATACAAATTTAATTTGGTTGAGAAGATTATTTTTTTATCACATGTATAAAACAAATCAAAATGTATAAGCATAACTTTGGAGGTAAATTATAGTAAAATATAATTATATAAATATAATACAATTTTCCGAAATTTTAACTAATAAGGATTTATTTATCCAAATAAAAAATGATTTCATAAAAATTATAAAAAATAATTGATAATTGAAATATTTATGAGTCACATCTTTTTAGCTATAAAACAGATACTGTTGTATTTCACACTAAACTGTTATGATCAGAATTTGGTTGGTAGAAATATCTGTTACTATATAGGAGGTACTGCGAGTTCAGATAACAGAACATTCAGATAATAGAACATTCCAATAGTTGGTTACAGGCTAATATTTGGTTATAGGATTAATAATAATTCTTTTATAAACTGAAATAACAGAATGCAAAAGCGAAGCTCTGTTTTCAAAGCAACTGTTAGAAACAATAACTTTAAGTAAAATAAGCTGTTAAATATATCTTTTAAATTCTTCATACATTCAAAAGTCTAACAGATATTATTTCCATATGCAAACAAGTGACATGATACATTTATAAGGAGAATTATTCTAATAAAAGGCTATCTGTGACTTAGATACAAAATGAAATAGAATATATGCTTAACTTACTCCTTAAACTATTATCAGATGCTTCAACATACTCTACATCTTTCGTGTAATTGACAAAGTAAAATATAGTTATCAAATGAATATGTATCTAGTTCATTTAATATAAAAACTTACATTTTTTTTCAGTAAATTGATGCAATAAACAAGATTTTCCTACTCCCATATCTCCTATGATGATGTACTTAAAGATATAAGAGTAATTGTATGGACCAGTTGACATTTTGTACCTGTAAACAAAATAATCTATAATATTCTATAGTTTACGGTAATACTGAACTATTATTTTTCATTATCTTATGCGTAGGAATATTTAAAGTTTTATCTAAAACATATGATATAGTATACATTTACACATATTGAGAGCTAATTATCATTTTGACAATTGCAGAAATATATATTAGCATGTTTTTACAAAAGTATTGCAGCAACTGAATTTATTATAGTACAATTTATAGTGTTGTAATATATAAATCTATTTCATTGCCTGGTACAATATTATACAGAGTAAAGTGTACATTGTGTAACAAACTTTTATCAAGACTTTGTATTGAAAATTTTATGAAAATTTTACAATTTCAATAAGTGGATTCATTGCGAAATAACCCACATACAATATCACTAAAATTGCTGTAATTATTTCTGTGAATTATTATAGTTTATAGAAGGATATGCAGAACAACAAAGTATAAAGCACAGGGAAAAATACATTGGAATTTGTACATTTGCGGAAAATTGATATTCCTGGAAAAGATACTAATTAAGAAAATTGCAACAATTTATAAGATCTTTGTTACACTGTCATCAAGTGATATTACAATAGGCAGAAACTACGATAAAAATTGATACGATACCATTAGATATTAAACTTATAAATATAGCTGTTCGCAACTCAATTTTCTACTGACAACTGTTCAATAAAAAAAAGTTTCTGATGTCAACAATGCAGCTTCCACTTACCGTTTTACAGCTGACTATTATGAAATATTTTCTTATAATTAAGTTATGGGGATGTCTAAACACTGTAGCTGCTATATAAACAATAGGCACTTGTACCAAATGTACAAACAACAATCGTAATAACGTAAATGTATTACAGTTCTTTATATCACGCGCAATATGGCAGGTCCCTGTCGTTAATAACGATGGCGGCGAATAAACGTCAAACCACCTGTCACTGATTTTGTAGCAGTTCCATGTACTGACTCACACCCATTTGTTAAACTTCAATCTTTAATAATGTGATACAATTTTTACAGTGATTAACAAAAAATCACTCGCGAATGTAAGGCTTTTATATTGGACAACTTTGTTAAACCATAGAAAGGTAAAGAGAGATGGGTATCTGCCCGATTATAATGACGATAATTCTGTAGATATATACATAACATGTATTCACCAATCACGCTTTTAGTTTTTCCATTATAATTTATATAGGAATAAAACTTTTGATAAAACTTCATCATTGATACCATAATACCATATATATAGTCCGTGATAATTGTTACAAAGTGTTGATTCCAAAATTCCTTTAATACTACAATTAAAAAATGTCATAAAAAGCACCTCTATAAACGTATTTTGAATCACAATAATGCTATAATTTTTTGGTTCAAATTTTTATTATATATATGTTTTTTTATTGTTTAACCATTTTTTAAGTAATTCAGATTTATATGCTGGCCTACACCTTGCAGTAATTATACATATAGTATGGTATATATATATGTGTGTGTGTGTATATATATACCCAACAGCACACCGGCTCGATTTGGGCCTGGTTTTTATGCGCGCATTGGCGTGGATATTGCCTGTAGGGGGCTGGAGCCCAGGGCCTGACGGCCGAGCCGGGATTCAGCCATTTACAAGATTGCAAGGGTGCCGGATTTGCGTTCTCATTTCGTAATAATACAAACACGGGTTTTTTCAGTAGTCAAAAACGCCAGATAAAAGATCGATCTAGGCAGCAAACGCCCTCAAAAGACTTCTTTTTCCTATACGAGGCGTAATATGCATTATTCGGCAGCATATATGTTATGAAAATAGCTACATGCGCAGTTGTATGCTTCCGTATGATGCAAATTACGACTCGTACCCAGACAGCACACCGGCTCGATTTGGGCCTGCTTTTTATGCGCGCCATGGCCCGGAAATAGCCAGGCATGGGCTCGAGCCCACAGCCTGCCGGCCGTGCCAGATTTCAGCCAGATTTCAGCCCATTTACAAGATTGCAAGGGTGCGGCATTTGCGTTCTCATTTCGTGATAATACAAACATGGGTTTTTTCAGTAGTCAAAAACGGCAGATAAAAGATCAATCTAGGCAGCAAACGCCCCCAAAAGTCTTTTTTTTTCCTATACGAGGCGTGATTTGCATTATATATGTTATGAAAATAGCTACATGCGCATGCAGTTGTATGCTTCCGTATGATGCAAATTACGACTCGTAAATGTAAAAATAGGACTTTCGAGGGCGATCACGGCCTAGATTGATCTTTTATCTAGCGTTATTGACTACTGAAAAATCAAATTTTTGTATTATTAAGAAATGAGAACGCGAATCCCGCACCCTTGCAATCCTCATTTCCATGCGACCCGCACTGTGACGCGCATGCGCGAGAAAAGTTGGGCTCAATCGAAGCACTGATTGGTCACATTAGACTCTGGCTGAAATCTGGCTGAAATCTGGCACGGCCGGCAGGCTGTGGGCTCGAGCCCATGCCTGGCTATTTCCGGGCCATTGCGCGCATAAAAAGCAGGCTCGGATCCAACGGAATCAGCCTCGAGCCGATCCAAGCATTGTGTTAGATAGTAACCTGTAGGTCACGGGCCTCGGGAGGTTTGGGCCGGCGGTGGGCTCGGGCAGGCTGTGCTGTCTGGGTAAATGTAAAAATAGGACTTTCGAGGGCGATCACGGCCTAGATTGATCTTTCATCTAGCGTTATTGACTACTGAAAAATCAAATTTTTGTATTATCAAGAAATGAGAACGCGAATCCCGCACCCTTGCAATCCTCATTTCCATGCGACCCGCACTGTGACGCGCATGCGCGAGAAAATTTGGGCTCAATCGAAGCACTGATTGGCCACATTAGTGTGACCGTGCTGCCCTTTCAAAAACTGGCTGAAATCTGGCACGGCCGGCAGGCCCTGTGCTCGAGCACATGCCTGGCTATTTCCGGGCCAATGCGCGCATAAAATCCAGGAACGAATCAACCGGTTTGGGCCTCGAGCCGATCCAAGCATTGTGTTAGCTAGTAACCTGTAGGTCAGGGGCCTTGCAGGTTTGGTCGGGTGGTGGGCTCGGGCAGGCTGTGCTATCTGGGTAATTATACTTCTTCATCTTATGTCTGATTGGCTGTCGTCTTGTAACCGGAAGTAAGGACGGATAGCGAATGAGTGAGAAGAAATACACGTATTATTACATAATTACAGTCAATTACAGTAAATACATGTATTTACTAACTAAGCCTATTTCTTTCATGCTGCACTACTCTCTGCCTTTTCCAAAATTTTGTCTCCACGTGAGGCATGATTTTGTCTCAAGATACGATCTTGAGAAAATTCTCAAAGAATAACGCTATAAGAGAGAAATGCATAATTTATACACAAATTTAAATTTCTTCGGATTAAAAAACTAAGGCTCGCATTTGGATTGATATTATTTATTAAGTTTTCCGAATATATAAGCCATGTTCAGAAGGAACTTTATTTATAATCTAAAATTTGATTTAGTAAAATCATTTTTCGTATTTCATTAAAAATAAGTATATATTCACCCGTCGATTTACGCAAAGTTTTTCGTGAAAGTATGTGAAATGAATTTCTTTTATAATATATGTATACCGAGATATATGTACCGGATTTTTTCTTTAGCATTTTTTGCGCACTGGTGAACTCGTATTATTTTCTTTGACGTAAAAAAAAACGCATAGCGACGGATAATCCGCCTAAATCGAAAGGGTAGAATAAATTTAAATACTTATAATATTTATTAGACTTAGATTATACAATAACATTCTGTTGTTGAACATTAAATGAATTTTACAAAATAAAGATGTCTCACAAATATTCATTTTATAGAACAAATTTGTTGTATAAAATAATAGATCTTTATCTTCATTTATTGTTTATAAAAGAATATATTAGAGTCTGCATAAGCCTACATAATACAAATTGTATTATTGTTTTTCTGCATTTATAGCAACATTTTGACTCCAACGAACCATTACATGCGAAATCAAGTAATGTATGTTGAAACATATGGTATTACAGAAAGTTTCTAATACAGAAATAAAGTGGAGAATGATTTTAATACATATATCTTTGATTTTGTCTACATTGAATTTCTTAAATTACAATATACATTTGCGTTTTAATGAACAGTCAACAATTAACATGAATGTGCAATAATATTATTTATTACTTTTTATTAAGTACTTTTGTCAAAATATCAATAGATTTTCACTTTGTTTCTCCTTTTTATAAATGTAATCTATTGGCAGTAATAGTTTTTAGTAAAATTATTAATTATTAGCAAATAATAGATAAATTATATTAGTTTAATATAAAATAGCATTGTATTCATAGATTAGTATACAAATATGAAGCAGTTAGTAGGCTATAATTTTACAGTTACAATTTATGTAAATAATATGGAAGTTAGTACATGGTATCAGATTCATATGACTGTAAAGGATACTATTCTTATCCTTTCTACTGTATTAAATATTAGGTCTTTATATGAATCTTTTATGTTTATATGTACTTAGAAGAAAATGTTATGTGACATTATGTCTTATAACTTTGTTACGTTTGCTACTTATTACATCAAAATGATATATAAATACTTTGAGGAATGTACTTTATAGTAAAAGGATAGTTTAGAAAGTTTTCTTTACCTAGAGTTACCGTATCTTAGAAAATACAGTTAAGAACATTTTATGAAAAATTAATTTCAATATTGAGAAAGCTTATTGTACTTAGAAATATCCTTCATTTTAGTAAAAACATTGCTTTCTTTTTTTTAATGAATTAAAGGTTTATCCTTCTTCAATTTTTACAACTCCTCATTTAAAAATTCCCCGGGCATCTGGAAACTCTATGTTTCTTATCCTTAAATTGTTAAATTGCAGGCAAAATAATCTTAAGTACCTGTTTGTACATTCAAACTATTTCTAAGACTTAATGTAACGTTTATATACATAATAATTTGATCAATAATATTGATAATAATTTGAAGGCACGTTCACATTAAAAAGAATTATATATACTAGTACCATGTGGATTAAATCAAAAGTAATTCATGATTGAATCATTGTAAATCTAAAAATTTTCTAAGTATTCTTTAAAATGTATTACCGTTTTCTGAACCACATAAAAAATAATTTATTACCACTTCACGAATAATATAAAGTACAAAGAAAGATCATTCAAGACATAATACATAATAGAAATTAATATAACTAATTTTTTAAATTTGAGAAGGAATTTAAATTATTTATATATATATAACGTTATAATAATTAATTGTTTCAGTATATTATCTTGAAAATAATTATTTTGAAATCAAATATTTAAATAATTTAGTATTACAACATCTCCATTTATTCCCTTTAAACATGGCTTTTAATGAATAATTACTATATAATGAACACAAAGTAAATACTTTACTCCTTGTAAATTACCACAAATATATTTTTTACTAGGAGAAAAAAAGTAGATGTCTCGCTAAAAATTGCGATCTATGGTATTAGTCTTATATTGATCATGTCTTAAATAGTACAATGATACTATTGTATTGTAATGTGATTAGTATGCTACATTTCAATGTTAAATACATGTACTTTTTATATTTAACGTGTAATATGGATAGGCAAGATGTCATTTTTTAAAAATTCATCAGATTTTTCCATTGTATAAATTAAACAGTTTCATAAATTACAAAATTAAGTTATATAACATGAGATTATATAAATATATTAGACAAAACTGTACTTTGTGTAATATGTTTGTGCGTTTGTAAGAATATATAAATTAAGCAGTATTATTGTCAAGAAGTATTTCTTTACCATTTTATTATCTTTATAAATGCAGAAATAAAAGCATATAAAACGTATTTAAGTAATGCATAATAAAAAGTCTCAAAAAGTATTTGTGAAGATGAAATATTTGAATATTTATGATCATATGCAAAATATTACATAATTAATAATATGTAATAGCAGTTAATTTAAAATTAATCTGTTAACCATCGGAGCTCGTCACCTGGATTCTATTATATTTCCCAAAAATGTTTAGTATTTAATTAGAAATTGTAATCTAATTATTGTGCCGTATAAGTTGTATGGTAATTATGTTTGTGGTGGGACAAGTTGTGTCGTAGTTTTTATATTAATTCTTTATTGTATTAATATAAGAGTTCGTGATTAAAAGTCTGATGGTTAACAGATTATCTACGCAAGTATCCCAAAGTAATGAATTCAATGCATTCTATTTCAAAAAGTCATGCAATTAGGAAGTTTCACATGATTTTAAAAATATATATGTGTATATATGTATATGTGAATGAATGTCTCTATAAATATATCAATATATCACAATCTGGATTTTAAACTTCTTGCATTTAGCTGCTTATATATTTGCTATATACTATTTAGCTATAGCAGTCATCGTTTGTTATTTTTCACTGTAAGTACTGTAAACTTAAGTAAACATGCTAATTTATGAAAAAAAAGTTCTTAAGTATATATAATCATAATAAAAGTTAAAACAACTGTTTAACGTTTACATAACGCTTCATTTTCTGGATTATCATCCCTATGTTTTTCGAGGTTTCCCGATAGTGTGGGATCTGGCCGTCTTCTTTTAAAGAATCCACACTGTCGTAGGATTAGCGCAATTATAATAAGCAATATCAAACCTGCTACAACCGCTCCTATAATTATCCCAATGGACATAGATTCCTTATCTTGTTGATCAATATGATCTGGTTGCACAATCGTCTCAACCTGTATTAAAACATATGAAATACAAATTCCAAAAAAGATATCTGATGACTGTAAATTTTAACACTTACAGCTGCAACATCATCTTTTATATTTTCTTGTTGAATCCCAACATTCGATGGTATAACTATTCTTGCATTAGAACCTATTCTCACGTGATCCACTTTAGGATAATCCTCTGCAAGTGTAGAATTCCATAATCTAGAAAGGATAAAAATATCTTGAATAGAAAAGTTAAATATTATTAACAATAAAAATTTGCTTGTCGTTACATATTGTGTTTAAATATCGCATTTATGTGTGATATTAAATGTTACCGTGCTTTAACAATTATTACTGCTTCTTGCTTCCTTTGTAAGTTATATATAAAACACGTAATATCAAAACATTTTGCAGTTCCAGCTTTGCAGTTCTATAATAAGAAAAATAATTGTTTTCATTGATGAAACGAAGTATTTAATCATATATTTAATTAGTCGCATACCATTGAAACTACTTGACGTTTATGACCATCCTTATCTATGATTGTTCGCGTGTTAACAACTTTTTCTGTATCTCTTTTCATTCTTGCATAATTCGTGTGGTTATGCAATGTGGGAGGAGTAGACATTGATTGAAACACATCAATATCATCATAACTAGTATTGCCTTGTAACTTTAGAGGATTAACCTGGTGATCTAGTGGCAATGTACATACACCATCACCTAAAGCTATACATGAAATTACAATGAATATAATTAATATAAAACCACACTCACACATATTATACTTAATGTTAAATGATCGAAAAAGAAAACAATTAAAATTATAACATCACAATGTATATATATAAACGATATAACATTATTGTTGCATCACCTTGTACAGTTGGCATTTCCTCTAAATACAAGAGCCATTTTCCATGAGCTTTGTCATTTGCCACCTCATAAGGCCACGAGATTCGAACTTCTAAAGTGCTTACCCTCCATGGACCTTCATTAAATACTTCATAAATATGTGAAACTTTTGGTCCGACTTCATTTAAGTGTTTTATTGCTGACTCGCCCACAACTGGTCCACCATAGGAAGCCCGTTGAATTTTTGCACTCCTATAATTGTTGTATTTCGTATACGATTAAACGTTTAATTCTTTTATCATATTACACATTTTGTTTGTAATACAAATTTCAAAGTTACCCTTTAATTGACAATTCCGCACGCTTTACTACTGTTGCTTGCAATCTTGTAGGCTCCTTTTCTTTTACTTCTTTCGATGTAGAATTTGTAAATATTACAAACCATAATTTCGATTCATTATCTTCCAATTCTTTAGGGTCAAATCGTACTTGTATATTCACCATTTTATCTTTTTTAAACGGGTTACCAATGGAACAAGCTACTACTGTAGTATTGTGTAAATTGCAAATTACAGAATCATTGCTTTTACTAGCGATATAATTCAAACTGTGTGAATGAACGATGAATAACTGAGCTTCGTATGCTGATTCTCCAACATTAGATACAGTTACATCTACCACAACTTCCTCCCTTTCACCCAAAAGGAGCTCATAAATATTAGTTTTCTCAGGCAAAGCTTAAAATATTAATAATAAGTATTATTTTTAAAAAACTACTTCTTCTTTTTTAAAGAAATCAATTTTGAAATTATAGCATTTTTATTGAATTGAAGATTATACCTGATAAATTTAATCGAGCATTCACTTGTAGATCGCTTTCACAAATATCATTATTACCGCAATCTTTTTGAAAGGTTGCTTCAAATACACGTGCAGCTTCTTGCTGATTTAAAATCGGATAATTCTTTATATCAGGTAAAGGCTGTCCTTCAGCTGGCATGATTGGCTCCTCTTGTATCAAAGAATAGTTTAACCGGAATTTAATTGGCGATTGGATGTCGCGTGTATTTTCCTAAAAAAATAAAGAAACAGGATGGGCACCTAACTTGATCAACTGACATATTAACGAAAGTTTGATCCGCATAGGATCGCGTTACAAAAATTGATCCTGTTAGATTAATATTACATTGTAATAGCATAACAAACACAATTACCTTTAAGTAAATTATTTCTTTCTGACAATGTTCAACTTTCGTTGCATCTAAAGTGACAGTACGATTTATATAATGTGGACGAGCATTGCCAGTACCAAACCACACTCTTGAGAATTTTTTAACTCCTGTGTACGTTTCAGCCTCAATGTAATAATTTAATTGTAAATTCTGCATGTCCTCTTTTTTTGTAAGAGATTCTGTTTTACAACAAGCTTCGAACGAAAAGCTGCAACGAATTAACTTTGTATATGCGCATACATAAAAACATTGTTATAAACGTAACGTTCTGAAATTTATAAATTACTGACCATGTATAATTTGAATCAGGGTCTTCTGGACACCCAAATTTATTAGGATCGACAGGTTCTATTTTTTCTTGATATGTATTATCCTTTCTTGAGTAACGGATATACGTGTTGATATCGATAATCTTTTTTGAACGGAGAAGTGCTACAGCATCGTTTTCATAAGCTCCAACTAATAAATCCGAATATCCATTTTGATCCATGTCAATTCCTCCACTTAATGAATATCCAAATGTTTGTAATGGCTGTGGCATATCATCTGCATGTATTACCTAAAAATTAAGGCGATTTCAAACAAAATTATACAATTTTAGATATATTTAGATGTATATTATGTAATACCTGTGATGGCATTGTAATTATTCCATTTTTGGAACCCAAATATATGTATACTGTCCCCTTTTCTTCATAAGGTGCACCAACTGCAATATCTTCGTAACCATCTTTGTTCAAATCTCCCAAATTTGTTAATGCAAATCCGAATCTATAATTTAGTTACATATTATTATATACTATTAATCCTGATTGCATTATAAATATCTAAATGTTAAAACCTATGTTGCTCACGAAAGTATTCAAACGCTCTTTAAAACAGAATACATAATTTGTATACTAAATGACATGCAAGAAAAATTGAAAATATTTTATTGAATATCTAGAATATATACCTCGATTCTTCACGACCAACAAGTTTAGTAGGTTGACTTTTTTTCTGTAACGACGTATACACATATACCGCACCTCCTTCTGCTTTATTGAAGTAAAATGGTGCTGCAACTATAAGATCTGAAATTCTAGAAATAGAAGCACGACAAACGTATTAATATGTAATAATTTCTCATTTTTAAAAGATAATTTCCAAAAAAGAATGTTATACTTGTCTCCATTAACATCCGCAGATGTAATTTCATATCCAAAACTTGAAGCAAATTGTTCGCCATCCAAAATGAGAGCAACATCCATATCTGGATTAAAGTCTCGTCGCGTAAGTAAAACCACTTGACCAGTTCCATTCGAACGTGGTGCTCCAGCAGCATATGCCAATCCATTACCAAAGAAATTCCCCACAGTAACAGACATGCCTATAAATGTGTCGTGTATTTATATTATTTTAACAATGACAGTCAGATTAGAGGAATTTTTCTAACAAGTTTGTTCTTTTTAAAAATAACTACTATAGTTCATAAATATTCATAAATATAGATGCTATTTACTTTATGTAAAACAGATTTTCAAAATAAATTCTCAAAACAGACCAAAACAGGTCAAAACAATAATAATGCTCCTCTAATAAAGAATATAATGGTTAGAGGAGTGCGAGAACGCAAAAATGTCGGGTACTCAGTGGTCGGAAGTCTCAGTGGCCGAAACAAGTCGAATTCCTGTATAGTTCGAGATTTCCGAGAATATTCAATAATCCCGATATGTTCGAGAATCCCGAGTTATCGAGAACCCAACATTTTCGGGTTCTCGCACACCTCTTATAATAATACATACCTAAGTAGCTATACTTGTTGACAGGAGAGGAATCTTGCATTGGAGCGTTATAAACAGTATTATCTCTAGTTAAAAATTCATCTGAAATTGTAAAAAGATATAAAGTTCCTCTCCATGTGTGTGGACCTGGTGTACCAATAACAACACGATCCTCTCCAGTAAGTACACCACTAGTTCCAGCTTGACAGTATCCAAATTGTTCATGAGCTCTAAAATATGAGAAAATATTATATTTAATTATATAGTATATAGAAATTGAAAATTATATATTGATATACTTGTTTTTAACGTATTTTTTAAATTAAAATGTTATATTACTTGTTTGTTGGTTTTCCAGAGCAAGGTTTCTTTAAATCTTGGTACTTCAAATCTTGTGTTAATATGTAACATTGTCCCTGACCCCATTGTGAATCTGCTGTTTTTACAATGTGCCTGTGTGCGCATACCTATAAATATATCAAAGCTAATTAATTGAATACCTAAAAACAAAAATAAGAATTATGTTCGAAGTAATACATACCATTACTTTACCTCCAGAACCTTGACTACGAACTGTTACTCCCAGCCACTGATTGTTTTTTATTTCATCATTTCCTGGTGGTTGTAGCTCATCAGATTCAGAATCTAAAAAATTTAAGACAGTTTGTTAATTAAAGAGTCATACAGCTCTTTCTTTTTTGGTTAATTATCAAGATTATTCATTTCAGGTATTACAAATAATATTTTATATCACTTCGATTCACTTTTTATTTCAGCAATTCCCTTAAGCAATTTAAAGGTATTTCACAAACTTGAAATACAAAAAAAATGAGGGAACATTTAATTTCTAATTTTTCTCAAAGAAAAGGAAGCTATCCCTAAGAATACATTGCATCATAATAACATGTTTAAAGATTGATAAAAAAATCATTCCATATAAATTATCATGCTAAAACAAATTAAAAATATATACGAAAACCTACTGAAAATAATAAAAAAAAAACAACAACGAAAAATAGATACATTATGCAGAATAATAAGCATGTGGATGTACATTTTATTAATGCAAACAATATCATTTCAGTTTTTAACTTACACACAAATGCAAACATAAAAACATTCCATGGTTAAACAAGATGTCACAACAAATATAAATTAGAAAAATTTTTTATGAACAGTGTGTTTGTTAGAATCAGAGTGTTTTTAATTAATTTAGTATAATTAGATAATTCCTACATTGGAATATATCATGCTGATGTAACAATTTCTCTAATAAATGACCAAAATTTTTGTGTAATCAATAAAATTTTGTATGACAATGATAAAATTGCCCATTCAAATAACACCATTCATCGACTTACTTGAATCATACAGAATTCCCTCTGCTGCTCGTTTTAACCAACACATAATTTAACAAAAAAATAATCTTATTATGTATACAACATCGAATAAAGCTCAATAACTTAACAACTCCATAGAACAATAACATTGAAAATAACATGCAAGTTGAATTAATGTTCCTAAAAATATAAAGAAATTCGAACGACAATAAGTTCCTTCGTTAACTTTAAAAATTATTCACACATTATAATAAATATAAATATATCTAATATCAATATACATAGGCATAAATATGTTCATGAAAATAAGACTTGGAATGATAAGAAATCATAAATCGATATGAATATATTCAAATTCTCTACATACTTGATCTCCCATCTGTGATCACTTGAGTACAATCCCTTTGAAGTGTTGTTAATGGACATTGCCATAACGCACCAGACCTGTTTGTATTTGGTTGTCTATTTTGACCGAGTGGAGCACCGATTAACATCCTGCCAGTTAAATAAGTTACATTCGTCATTGTATGAAATATTTTTAAAATATTAATAATCTATATGTATTTAAATAGTTCCAAAATTTACATATGAATTAAATTATTTTTATTTTTATTATCAACATGTTTTGTATTTTATGTATTTATCTATATTAAAAAATATTACAGAAAATGAAACACATTATTTTACGTAGAATATAAGCACGTGAAGTTTTTATAATGTTTATAACGATTTAATAAATCATAACTTTACAATAAATAGATAAATAAATAAAAACGCTGTAATAAAAAGGAATGATTCTTACCAACTTTTGAGGTTTTCCGATCCATCTTCCGAAATTTCTTGATGTTCAGCTACTGAATAGCCGAAATAAGAACCATCCAGCCCTCTTTTAATAATAGGTATTCTCGGCTCTAGATTAAATGTATATACTAAACATACGTTCAAAACAAGCCAAGTTAATTGACAAGTTTTCATTTTTGGTTAACTTTAATCGGCCGCGCACATATACATAGCCTGATATTCGTAAAACGCTGACTATGATTCACAAGTTTGTTTGCACTCTTACGGATAACACTATTTTTGTATATCTTGTTTAACTTCAACACTTAGTAGGTAACTTTTGAACAAGCACAGGATCCACCCACGCAAGTCAAATATTTTTCATTGAGTACATATTATCCGTGCATATTATACATTATACATAATAGGTATATATTTAGATGCATACATACATATTTTATATGTACATATGTATTTAAATTTAAATGTGTACATATTTTGATATTTCGTAGAGGGCAGCATAAATAATCGAATTTAATTATGTGTTACGAACAATATATCCTAAATACATAAATTTATACAGTCAGACTTTATTTATGTTTTAAATATTATTATAGGTTATAGAAAATCGTAACAGTTATATTATTAGTTTTAAAATAAAATTATTGTTTCACATTGAGTAAGTAATATAATAATTTATAAATACAATTATGTATTTGTACATAGGTGTGTTGTCAGCATAGACTTAGTCTAGGTTATTTGGTATATGTAAATACATATGTATTTAAAATAACCAATGTATAACATGCATCAAATATTTTCATTCATCAACGCTGGAAAAGAGCAGTCTATATAAATAAATATATAACATTTAGAGAGAAGAGATACCATCGAATATTTTCAGAAAAAATGCAATACTTTAAATATAGAAAATTTGCTACGGCATATTGTATAGTAAGAAATATGGGTAAGGGCACATTTTCAAATATTTATAAAAAGATTTTTTACAAGATCGCTCTTAACCTAATTACTTTTTCAACATTTGTATAAACTGTTATGCATGCAATGAATATCTTTTTAGCAACTGTTAATTTTCATGTAACGTTACGATTACACTTTGCAGCTACTGTGAAAAGGTTTTATAGAAAAACAAATATTTTATCGAGTGAGGGAAAATTTGAAATTACACTTGATCAAAGGAAACTTAAGACACCACAGGGGAAAACATTTGAAGTGAATAGCAAACCACTTGCATTAGCAGTAGCTGCAGAATGGGATGCACAGAAAGATGTTATTGATAGAGGCAACATGCACTTGGTAAATTTCTGTTTATATTTTATAATGTAACTTATTCAACGATATGATATTGTTCTATTAAATCCAAATTTATAGACAGCTCTGTGTAATACGGTACTAGATAATCCTCACAAACATACAAAACTTGATATGGCAAACTATATTGTTAACTGTTTGGAAATGGATACACTATTATATCACTCAAATGTAAGTAATATTATACATCTTTTACAAAATTGTAATGTCTTATAACTGGAGCGAGAATTGTATTACAGGAGACTGAATTGTATAAACTACAAGCTAAGAAATGGGACCCATTAGTACAATGGTTCTGTGATAATTATGGGGTAGATATAATGAAAACTAAAACTATAGAGGCTCCTACAGTGTCTACAGAAACTAAAGCAGTATTATTGAGACACTTAATGTCTTACAATGATAGTGCAGTATATGGTAAATAACTTTATTGTTAACATATACAAATACAGTTTAATATATATATATTGTTTTACATAATAAATAATACTGTTTTATCGATAGGTTTCATGTATGGGGTAGACGCAATAAAATCTGTGATTCTTACATTAGCTGCAGTGGAAAGAATGCTCAGTATAGAAGAAGCAGTAAAACTGTCACTTCTAGAGGAGGGTTTCCAGGTATTTATATGAATTTTGTTTTTGTTCACGAAATAATGTTAGACTTAATCATCTTCTCACTTTTTACTGTTGTTTCTTTTTTATCTATTACAGACTTCTCACTGGGGGTCTGTAGAATGGCATCATGATCATAACAAATACGATTTACAGGCTCGTTTAGCTGCAGCAATCTTATTTGTGCATTTAAACTCTTGTTCAGCAACAAGTCGACCCAAAAATGATAATCAAAACATTAGTTAATATACAAAGTTTTTGTACTATGAATAAATCGGAATATAATGAAATGGTAATAATATTTTGACTAGTTCGAAGAATGACATGTGGATGAATTGATAGAGGATAGCACTTCTACTGGTACGGAACAATCCGAACCCATCCATTCTTTTGTACAAATACAGCTGAAACGATTAATATGTAGTTTAATGAATGGATCAAATTCTGAAGATTCCACTAAAAAAGAATTTACCTATACGTAGCTCCGTGGTTCAAACATACAGCACCATTTTTACATGAATGGCGAATACATTCGTTACGATGACATTCTCCAACACCACGACCTGTTGCTGGACTGGAACTAGTTATTGGATAAATTGAACTAGCTGTGCGTATTTCAATGTCAAATATGCAACCAGAGAATCCAGTATGAAGAGGCAGATCATGGGGTAAATACTCAAAGTTTCTTGATTTATGACCACCTAAAGTAGTAATATTTTTTTTTTTTTGCATTATACCTTACTGAAAATTATACAGTGTATGTCTCGTAACTTACAAATTATTTGAAGTCGTCATGTTACAAGACTCACCCTGTGTGTACTGGGTGAACAATGTATCGTGACCAGTAGAGATTACTCTGTTATTAACAGTTCGATCGAAAATGTTTTTATCACATATAGCATGGTTCATAATAAATGATGGACGGAAATGGTTCAAAATAAAAAAAGAAATTTTTTGCAATTTTTCTATGTTATGATACTTACCGAATTCACCTTGAAATCCTCTAAGAGATAGGCTTAAAAAAATTATAGATGTATTTGCAAAAAATTGTAGGTGACCGTGAAAAATCGTGAAAAAAAGAGTTGACAAAAAATTTGCTATAATCACGTGATAGCTCCCTTGAAACCATGCTATACCTGATAAAAACATTTTCGATCGGACTGCTAATAACAGAGTAATCTCTACTGATCACGATTCGTGGTTCACCCTGTATACTGTATAAGCTAACAGCATTTTATAATCTCGATAATTATCTCTATTATTACTAGACTGCGGATCTTTATGCAAAATAAAAATTGTATCGATTGCAGGAAATAGAAACTAAATTGATTACTATTTCTTCCATCATATACATATATTGATATCTTCGATTTTGAAAATTTTTCATCAATTTTGAATTTTATCTACTCAATTTTGCTATATATGCATAAAGATTCGCAGTTTAATTATCACATTCAACAAATGAAGGTATAAAATTGAGAGAACAAACCAATGTAGAGAATCGGTGACACGTCCAAACGAGTCATGGATCCAACCACTCGCCCAGTCACGTTACCTATGCCATCTACGGCGAGCCACGCATCTCGACCCCTTCTTCCAACCCGAACTGTGTGCGCTACATAACTCTTACTTGCTGTGGCTGTTATTGTTGCGGCGCTCAAAGGAACACTGGTAAATATTCTACGTACACCTACAAAGAAAAAGATCAAATTATAAACCGAAATAAAATGCGATGGTGGAACTTAACGATGCACTTGCGGTCTACCTGCTCCTAAATCCCAAGTTAACATGATGTAGCCACGAACGTATGTAACGGAGAGATGATCTGAGAGCTCCCGCCGCGTACCACTTTGTCCTAAGTAAGCTATTAGAGATATTTGATCGAAGGTTCGTGGTATGAGTTTCATCTTCAGCTCCATAGCGTCTTTTATAGAGTTTGATACACCATAAGCAACATACGATGAGAATCCCGGTACAAGCACTGAGAATGATGGTCGAGTTATAACTGTATCTGGAAGGATGCAGAATGAAATTGCATAATTATATCTCTGTATAATTCTGTCATCCACGATGTCATCAGAAAATATCCGTTTGTTTGGAACTAATTTCGAAGTATATAATTCCTCATGAATATGAGAGGTAACTCATTCTACATATACCCCTCTTGAACGTTTGTTTATAATACTAACAATTAGATTGCGGATCTTTATGAAAAATAAAAATGGTTTACATTGATTGTGGGAAGTAGGAATAACATAAAAATTGATTTCATCCCTTAACGACTTTGTTACATTCTTGAATTTTTAAAATCCTTTACTGTTTTATATTTCACCCAACCCCAACTTCTTCATAAATGCATAAAGATCCGCAGTCTACTAATAATGATGAAATTGTTTTGAAGGCTGAAATGAATCGTCTTTTATGGAGACATCATTACCTTCTTCGCATAAGAGTCCATGAGCTCCAAGCGGACAAACACAAACGAAACCTGACCCTGGTGAACTAATGCAAGTCGCTCCCAATGCACAAGGAATTTCATCGCAAGTTGATCGCTCACAAAACGGACCCGTATATCTGTCCAATCAAACAATACTCCGTTTTACAATTGTACATTGTTCAATAAGAATCTACAGCACACATTGAAAGTTGGAAGTCCAAATTGGTTCAACGTTTGTTGAATAGCGTTATTAGGTAATTCAGAATGCATCTTACCCGGGTATGCACCTGCAGCGTATCGTGCCGTTTGTTTCCTCGCATGCACCGAAATTTTGACACGGATTTGAAAGACACAGAAACGATACACAATCTTCAATTTGAAACGTTTCTACAGAATCGTATATGAAATGTCGCGGAACATCGTTTACCTGTAAGAATGCCAAATAATAACGGATATATGCAATGAGCCTATAATTAAAATGAGCAAAACAACATAAAAAACGGAGGCAAACCTTCAACGAGTCCATGCAACCAGTAAATCCCATGGAGACGTGTGAAAAATATTGTGTAAATACTAACGGTATGCCTCCTAAATGTAAATTCGCATGTCGCGGAAGATTTCCCTGTGAGGGCAATATTTGTTCACCGCTAACTGCCGTAGTCCCATTCACTAGTAATCGAGCAGAGCACTTATTGGTTTCATTACGAATAAAGTACTGAAACCTACAATTCAGAGGAAAAGTAGTTAATACATTTACATGCACTGAGAAATAGTTAAATCGTGAATTTTATTAGCATACACGATTGTCGGAAAGTCGACACGTTAAAATATTTGATACAGGATTTAAAGAAATGTTCACGTTATGTTCACGAACTGAACAGAAATGTTCACGAACCCCGTGAAAACAAGGTTTTAAGGAAATTTATACTACTGTACCTTGTATCAATGTCCACTTCGTACCCGTGATCGATAGACGAATCTATCTCGCCGAGTAACATAGTTTCGAGTCCGCAGGAAAATTGGAATTTCAGCGAGCCGTACTCCAAGTACACCAACGCGTATTTCTCGTCATCGAAATACACGTGTAATATAATACCATCTTTAAAACTTGTTCGCAATCTCACGAAAATCCTCAGAGATGTGTTATTGTCATTTGAAACTTCTACCTCAACACGTTGCCTCACGTAAGATTTCCCGTTGAATGCTGCTCGCGTTATACTCGGACCAGTTTTACAGTCACTGCGATTCGTACAGTTGCACTGCGATAACGCGATAAAATGTTAACACATTACCGACCAGTAATCATTGCATTATTTTGAAAAATCTATGGTACATGGTTAAACACTTTTTAATGGAACTTTCAATAGCGACAGCAAATTTCATTGTGCACTAACAAGTCAGCCTCAATAACGTCATCTAATAGTTTCGTTTAAGATTGCAATGTAAAAGAAAATTTCTATGCTTACTTTTCGTACAGCACAATTATTGAAAATCCTATTAATAGGCTTCCGGTAGGTAAAGTGTTAATTATACGTTTTGTAAAAATAACAGAAGGTATATGAACCTTCAATAAATTGTATCACGTTTAAAAATGTGAACGATTAGGATACTCACGACACTATCGTTCTGTCCCGATGACACCGTGGGACTGATGCACAATGTACCCTGGCAATCGGTGCTACTTTGCACCGGAGTTGATGTCTGATCTCTCACGGAAGTTTGCTCCTCTTGACTGGTTGTACTGTTCTCCTCGAACATTGTCCTGGTGGATGTGCTAGTTGTTGCAAACGAAGAAGTGCTGCTCATAAACGGTATTGTAGAATTTTCTAAATCCGTGCTCGAAGATCTAGATGAATGCGTAAACATCTCTTTGTCTGTGGATGATGCAGTTGTGGCTTTCGGAACGTCTCCGGTCGAAGGACTCGCGTCTGAACTTTTGTTTCGCCAGAATTCTGTGAAACTTGAAGCCGACGTAATAGTAGAGAACAAGGTGATTCTCTCGGCTCCAGTTGCCGTGGTTTCTTCAATGGTCCTCTCGGTGGACGTGGTAATCATAGAATATCTGGACGAAAATAAGGAACGTGTACTGGGATGTTAAACACTTTGCAATTACTCTTTTATTTACCCTTAAAGGCTATCACAGCTGCAAGTTTTTCTCCTGCAAATTTTATTTTAAGAGCGTAGGCTGCTTTTATTTTCAGGATTGCAAGGGTGCGGGATTCGCCTTCTCATTTCTCGATAACGCATGCGATAAAAGATCAATATAGACCGCGTTCGTCCTCAAAAATCCTATTTTTACGTTTACGTGGCATAATTTGCACTATTCGGCAGCGTAATTTGCATTATTCGGAAGCATGCAGCTGCGCATGTAGCTGCGACAGCTACATGCTGTCGAAGAATGCAAATTACACATCGTAACGAAAAAATAGGACTTTGAGGGCGATCGCGGCCGAGATTGATATCTTTTATCTAGCGCTTTTGACTACTGAAAAACCCCATCCATTATCGAGAAATGAGAAGATGCATCCCGTACCCTTCCAATCCTGGAAACGAGTCTACCCCCTTAACACTAGGTTTACGGAGCTCTAGAAATAATATTTTACATTATTTTATAAACATAACAAGAATGTGTCTATCCAAATTTTCGGCCATTTTTCCAATAATATATGCCCAAAGAAATAAATTTGGTAAATAATTCCTCAGCGAAGCATCTTTACAAACTTAATAATCGCAAATTAAGAATATTAGAGTCCGTCATTTTGACGGGTCCCGTAAACCTAGTGTTAATATCGTCAGATAACTTTGCTCTATTTGCGTGCGAAAGAAAGTTAGCGTACGGTGACAGTTCATTATAGCTTTTAAGGGTCAAGTATCTTGTAATGATATATTGCTGTGCATTTTAATTGCAACACCAAGGAGGCATGAAGTCATAGAATATTTCAGAGTGACAATTGAGCTTTGAATGCTTCCGAGTGAGACATTCAGCACAGTCTAGCAGAAATCTGATAAAAATATTCGAAAAGATCATAATCTTGCGCGATCGATAATCTTGACAATCGATCTCTGGAATAATATTTATTCCTAATTCTACAAGGTAAGGATTCCTCCATTGACTCTGTAAACCTGTCACCCAGAGAAGATACGAATTGGATTGGATTCGTACGCAACGTAATCTAGTAGTCGTCAACTAAGGGATTAATTCATATGGGTTGGTATTCTTGGTGGTACAATTTTCAAACACACTATTTACTCTGTCGTTGGCGTGTATCTCGGCGTGTTACTCGTTTCAGAAGACATTGCCTCGGTGATGGTAACGGATGCTCCGGTTCCTTCTCTTTGATAAGTCGTTTCAGTGATGGCACTTTCGTTACGAGATGATGTCTCGGTAGCGTACTCGTTTTCGATCTTCAACGTCTGAGACGTTGCAGAGACTTCGGTCGAGACATGGGGAAACGTTCGAGGCTCTAACGAGGCCGTTTCGGTTTGGGACATTTCTTTGGTTGTGATAGAATAGATCGACGAAGCGTCAGTGAGAAGTGTGTTTGCATCCGTGCTACTGCTGCTGCTGCTGCTACCGAAGAAGTCATTTTTGTCAGTGGTCGACGTCGTTTCGGTGAAAGGGTACCATTTCGTGAAGGCACGGCTGGTCTCTTCGATCGACGTCGAGGATTCTGTCGTCGCGAAAGCAGTTGTCATTGACGATAAATCGGTTTCTGGCAGTGTTGGTGATCCCGATGGAAACGAGATACCGGCAGTGGTTCTTTTATCGCTATCAGTCTCATAGGATTCCTCGGTCGGTGAAACTGTCGACGCTGGAAGATCATGCTGATCGCAGAATGGCCCGCTATAGTGTACAGGGCAGCCGCAGGTGAAACTGTTGATGCCGTCGATGCAGGTGCCGCCGTTCTTGCAATTCGCGAATTTCGATTCGCAATCGTCGTATTTCAGCTCGCACAATGCGCCGTGATAGTCTGGCACGCAGTAGCAAACCGATCGTTCATCCTCGAACAAACATACCGCATTGTTTTTGCAAGGATTCTCCTCGCAGGGCACGACAGCTTTGTCGCAGTCCTTGCCCGTGTACCCTTGTAAACAACAATGAAAACTAGTTACTCCAAAGATAGGATAAGGAACAAGTTTATAATGTATCTGAATAACTTGAACACTAAACCTACCGACCATCAAAAGTGACTGATGTGTATAGTATTATAAAAATAAGAAGATTAAATTTATTATTAATATATACTGGAGTCAAAAAATATATTCAATAGATTCCCATGTAAACACCTTTACAATTTCAATTATTGTCAAATAAAAAATCTAAAATGGGTCAATTGACTCTTCGTGGTAGGTTTAGTGTTGAGGGGATAGACTCGTTTCTAGGGTGGCAAGGGTGCGGGATGCGCCTTCTTATTTCTCGATAATGCAAAGATGGGGTTTATCAGTAATCAAAAGCGCTAGATAAAAGATCAATCTAGACCGCAATTGCTCTTAAAAGTCCTGTTTTTACGTTTACAAGCCTTAATTTGCATTATTCGGTAGCATGTAGCTGTCGCAGCTTTATGTTTTCGAATAATGCTCATTTCTCCATAATGCAAAGATGGATTTTTCACTAGCCAAAAGGCGCTACATAAAAGATCAATCTAGGCCGCGATCATCCTCAAAAGTCCTAACTTTACGTTTAACAGGCGTAATTTTCATTATTCGGGAGCAGAGTTGGGCAAAAATCAAGTAATAATATTAAAAATGACTAATAGTCTGATTGATTGTTAGCCGAAACTTATAGTCATGACTACATGGCACTAGTTAGTCACAGCTCTAAGTAATCGTTAGTTACTACTTATTAGTTATGATTAATCATTAGTTAGTTTAAATGACCAGTCATCAGTCACTATTGTGCGATTAACATACATTAATATGTAAACTTAAACAATATCGGAATTTGCAGTGACCAAACGGGTCATAATCTGTGTTTTATATGTTTATAAATTAATAGGATATTTTTTTATTATTATGTCTTATTTTAATTTATAACCATTTTTAGTGATTAGTCATAGTGAAATTCTGATTGCGTATTTAGTAATTCGTTATGCCATTGTAGTCAGTATTCAATATTGATCCTTAATAACAATTTAGTCATTATTCATTCAAATACTTATGTAGTCATTACTCATAGCCACGCTCAAGTATTTACTTAGTCATTAATTATTAGTCACTTTTGTAGAGCTGATGAATTTATTAGTCAATAATCATAATTGTGACTAGCGTTTGCCAAACTCTGTTCGGCAGCATATAGCTATCGCAGCTTTATGAAAATAGGCTAATAAACTTTGGAGGGCGATCGCGGCCTAGATTGATCTTTTACCTAGCACTTGTGACTACCGATACACCCCATCTTTGAATCGAGAAATGAGAAGGCGCATCCCGCACCCTTGCAAACCTGGAAACAAGTCTACTTAAATACCGTAAAGATTCACAGTCCAATGGCAGCCAGTAGCGCCATAATTTATACTTACCGAACAGACAAGCACAGGTGTAAGAAGAAGGCACGTTGATGCAGAGGCCACCGTTTTTGCAGGGCGACGTGATGCATTCGTCGACATCCTCGCCGCACAGCCGACCTGTCCATCCTTTGGTAGAAGGAACGGAACAATACGTTAATTGTTTTATGATGGTTATAGCGATCGTGGTACCTGCCTTCGAGACAACGACAAAAAAAGGAGAACCCAGGTCCCTCGACGCACTCGCCGCCGTTCTTGCATATGGTGTCGTTGCAGACCGAGGCATCAATTTCGCAATAGTCGCCTTGCGGGAAATGAAAGATGCTTTAGGACAGAGTAAAAGGTACTGTAATACAAATTCTTATGTATACCTGAATATCCGTCCGGACACTGGCAGGTGATGCCATCGTAATCGAGGCAAGTCCCGTTGTTCAAACAGGGTTGGTTCGAGCATTCGCTGTACCTTTGCTCGCAGTTCGTACCTGTACACGCAATATGCAGAGAGAACTTGTGCGAGAGAATACATAATATTTTCTAAGTGAAATAATTGATTAACCCCTTGCCTGACAATGTCGTGTCTGACTCGGGATGAAGATTCTGAACAGATTGTGATAAAAATGTATTTTTTTAGGAAATTATGATCTACAAAAAAGTTCTAATCACTGAAACCGTAAAATGAATCGTAGGGCAAGGGGTGATTTCTTCAAGGACAATGAAAAGATCAAGAAAATCAAGAAAATCTTGTGTATCCTCATCGTTAAATGAATTAAAAAGATGAAGTGTGTCTAGTTGGGCAAATTGATTCGACCTGTTCTTGCGAATCTTTTACATTAACAGTTTCGTTTACGTGCTCCATGAGACTGTACAGCGAAGACATGATCATAATTTAATCATTCGTGTAAACACGCGAGCGCAGCGGTCCGATCATCACGCATGCGATGGGCAATGAACGCAGGGATCACGAGTTACCTACAAAACCCTCGGCACAGGTGCAATTATACGCTGCAACGGCGTCGTTGCACGTCCCTCCGTTTAGGCATGGATTGGACCAGCAGTCGTCCCAATTGATCTCACAGTTTATTCCAGTGTAACCATCGATACAGTAACAAGAATATGAGCTGTATGCACAGAGTAAACGAATTTCTCATTAAACGCAAGTCATTTGGCTTCTTTATATCGTAATTCTGCAATCCAACTAATTATTTTTAAATGGAGCGAACATAAAATTGTTTTCGAGGGGTTGCGTAACGAAACAAAGTCACGAACAAGTCATTTGGCTTCTTTCTATCATAATTATGCAATCCAATTAATTTTTTTCGAACGGAGCGAACATAAAATTGTCCTCAAGGGGTTTGCGTAAGGTTTTTAACGAAACAATGCCTAATCTATAATGTAAACATCGAAAAATGATTAAAATAGCACCTGCTAATAATGAGAATAGCTAATTAAAATGTCAAGTACGTTCGACGAATATTAACTATTGAATATTTCATACCGATATAAATTCGTAAAATGGGAACGGCAATTATTGATGGTTCAACATAATAAATGTTTTGTTTAATCTCGATCGCCAAATTTTAAATAGAAATTGTAATTTCGGCGCACAGGTTCGATCCTATGTTACTAGTTAATCTAAGCAGTTTTACAGTTTTTGTAATTCGGTCGAATTACTAATTTGTAAAACTGCTTAGATTAACTAGTAACATAGGATCGAACCTGTGCGCCGAAATTACAATTTCTGTTCAACATAATATTTACAATCCAAGTATTTTCAATAACAAGGTACTCCAAAAATGAAAACACAATACGTGAATGATTTCTTCTTCTGTTTATGTACCTGTTAGCATCCTCTAAGCAAATACCATACATGCAAGGCTCGCTACTGCAATTGAGTCCTCGTGTGAGACCAATCGTTAAAGCCAGCACGGTCGTCAGCACAAGGGTTCTTTCATTCATGAATTTCTCAATCGACCATCTCGTGTGACGCATTCTAAATAAAAATTACGTAACTTGTGTACACAGTGGAAGTCGCGGAAAACATTATATATATATATTACTTTTCAAATATCGAATTACATATATTCGAAATGAAATCCTTTCGTCACAATTTCTGATGTAAAAGGTAATGAGTTGTTGCATATGAAGTGTTAAATTGATTTTAATTCACTGTCGATATAATTGGAATCAGACTTTCTCAATGCCAGAAATACTGTGATCAGTGTCATCGTGAAAAAACATATTAGAAGATGGGAATACATTGAGAAAGGATTAGGGATGTAATGAATATTTAATATGAATTTCTTCTTTTCTTTCTAAAATAAGATAACGGATACCTAAATTCGATATATTTCATACGTGTATTAAAGTTGTTACACGCACGTTTACGCAGTGCACACTGTAGGAAAACATTTCATATGCACCAACCGAATAGAAGGCGCTTTTATTTCGCCTGAATCATTCACTATCGATGGATCATCCATTGAGTACCGATTACCTTTTTATGTTTGTCGATCTTCAAATGAAACTAATGTCACGCAAACCGTCAGTAATACGATACTTTTCTCGGTTTACAGTTTACACTATCCCTTCAATGGTACTAACTCTATATAATATACATACTTGTTAGCATACAGTACTCCTCGCAGGTAGTCAGCTACCTGGTAGTCCTGGCAACGATCGCCTATACAAACGCTGTACGCTATGTTACGCTTGCGTGAAAATCTGCCGCATCGATACACAAATTACATTTCATTTGGAAAATAACTTAACAAATCGAGGAAAACCTTCTTCTGAAGGTTTACAAATTCGAATGATTCTATGGAGCTTGAGCAATTTTTTTTCTACATTAATTTCAATGTGATTTTGTAAAATAAAATCTCTTTGGAATGACTAAACAGCGGATTTGATGCATTTATGGCAAAAATGAATGAGTGCAATTTAAAACAGTAGAAAGGTCACGATGATTTAAGATTGCAAATCTATTTTTCTCAGCTTGTTAAAATGATTAAAGTAAGAATAAACTGTTTATGCGGCTCCAGTCACTTGCAATTGGTGCAAGCAATTTTTATTTTGCATAAAGATCCGCAGTCTAGCAATGACTCTTGAAAGTCTATCTGCGTATTTTCCGCATGATCTTATTGTATAAAAAGTAATGGTCATCCGTTCTAGGGGTGAATCTACACCTCTGGATCGGTGGACATTTGTAAAGTTGTTTTTTACACCAACACTTTCCACTCATCCAGAAGAGAAAAAGTTTGAAAGAATCCACATGTCGCAAACAAATAGTTATTGAGATATAAGCTGTTAAAGTTTTTGCAAAATTTGATTGTGTGGATTTAAACGTATAGACAACAGCCTACTATTACAGTCCACCCGATCGTGTCGATGAAACAGAACATAATCGTGTGCGTGGCGCGAGCAAACGAAATTTCGTCGCTAGGCCCGTACGACGCACAGTGGGGAAAAGTAACTTGCCTCGCTTCAAAAAGAAATAACTTTCGATAGAAATGAGGTAGAGCGATGAATTTTTTTTAAATTAAAGCTGAAACTTTTCAAAATATGGGAAAAATAGGGAGATTACGGTACGAACGGTTTTTAACCTTGAGAAAATTCGTTAAACTTTCACAATTTCCGGAAAATGTGGTTTCTGCGTTACCACGGACAGAAAAAAATTTTTTAAATTTTTGCTATATATCATTTCCCGTAGATTTTTTCACGCTGATTTCAAATCTGGTCTCAAAATTTGTCTACGACTTCAGGATTTTACAAGAAATCGATTTTTGTGAACGAATTATTTACCGAATTTTCTCAAGGTAATAAAACGTTCGTAGCATAATCTTCCTATTTCCCCATATTCTGCCAAGTTTCAGCTTTAATTTAAAAAAAATTCATCGCTTTACCTCATTTCTATCGAAAGTTATTTCTTTTTGAAGCAAGGCAAGTCACTTTTCCCCACTGTGCGACGTCATAGTCTCCCTGTCCATTCGGATCATAAATTTGAAGTTGCAAAATATGAAAGAATACCTTATATCCATTGTTACAAAAATATTAATCCTGTATTATAAAATGTTACAGTACCTCACAATGGATATAAGAAAATTCGGAAACTTCGGCAAAGCTTTCTCTCGAGTAAGCGCCGAATATTTATACAAAATCCATATGCATATTAAGACTGTATTTTCATACAAACCTTATGAAAACTTGACCTTTCACGCGATCCAAAAGCTACACGATGTCATCGCTCTCGTCACCTACAGTTATGCGTGTAGTATAATTAAGTATTCATTCATCTCTTGAGCTTCGGGTCAATGTGACGTTGGCATGCACGAGGTCTTCTACAGAAAAACGAATATTTGCTATTCTTCCAAATTATTCAACCACGTTAACGACGAATTTTCCTTACTAATAAGTAGATTTTATCCATTTATGACAAAAATGGGCACGTACAATATAAAACAGTGGACGTGTTAAAAATATTTAAGGGCATCAATGTATTAGTTTCAGCTTAATAGGATAATTAAAAGAAGAATACAATTTTTATTTGGCTCCTGTGTCCTGCAGTCAATGCGAACATTTTTTATTTTGCATAAAGATCCGCAGTCTACTGATAAGAGACATCGATTTATTAACAGTTTTGTATAAAAGAACAAATGATATATTTATATATTAACAGTCTTAAGTATCCAATTAAAGAAATGAAATCTGAAATTGAAGAAATGAATTGCTGCTTTTAAACCAAGCATTGGTTTGAAATCTTAAGGAAATAAATAATGGCACGTCAGACCAGACGGCTGCAAAGTAGGTTGCATGCGTTGCAAGTATAGTTATCCGAATGCTCGGGGATATCTATGCAAGCTTCATGTGCACAATCTAATTCTACACATGCGGCTTAGCAACAATATACCATGACGTAGCTTAGTTTGGAATAACTTATAAGGACTGTGCTTGATGTTTATTGCCTTTATTTTCTTTCGCTGTGGTGTGCATTTCGAAGGTATTATTTTTAGCGTACAAGTCGATCGGTACATTCTATTTTGCTAGGTCGTTATATATCTCGTCGTAGACAATTTGACTTATATTTTTGGCCATTTCATGAATCAAAGACAAATAGAGATTAATTGTATACCGGACGTAAGATTTATCACGAGTATTTGGATTCTAAAGTATGCTAGAACTAAAATATACAAGTGACCTTTAAAATTTCAAATCTTTAATTTGTCATAGTTCTCTCTCGCGTACCACGTTGCGTATAAAATGATGTAGAGCATCAAAAGTAATTTCGGTATTTTAAGGTAAAATAGTGCCCAAGCTTTTCTTCGGGTAATGAACTTTAATGAGTAAAATATTTCCCCTTTTGTTCGATGATCTTTTGCCAAAAAAAATAAATAATAAAATATTTTATTGATTAAAGTTCATCGCTTGAATTAAAAAGTTCGGTTTGTTACCTCACCTTAAAATACCGACATTACTTTCTTGCCAACCAAATAGATGCACAATATTTACCAAAATAATTTACAAATTAATTGATACTAATTTGTAATCATTCCGTGAATAAAAAATCGCGTCTCTTCTTATCATACGAAAACATAGTATGATTGTGGTGTGTCTAATGTCACATAAATAATATTCTATCTCTATAAATATAATTATTAAAATACGCATAATAAATATAGGCAGTTTTTGAAGACCAATTTTAAGAAAGTGGTACCAAATAAGATCCTATTCATTGATAATAACATTTGTATGTCCAAAATAAATGAAAATGGTACTAACTTCTGTTGAATTTGATACTCCAGCATTGTAAAAACATTTTTAGAAACCATAAATGCATAAAGATCCGCAGTCTAATAATAAGTATCCATTGTAAGCTTAAACGTTAGTTTGTTCGTTCGTATACATTAAATTCGTACAAATACAAATGTATAAAAGAAAGGTTTAAAATGTGCTTTGCAAGCGATGCGTGTACTTCCGAACAGCCTACGCGAATAAAGGATAGCATAACTTATGACAAGCTAGATGAAGATAAGATCAATTATTTCCCTATTTATATTCCGGCTACTGTATATAGCAGGAGAGGATGCATGAATGCGAGCACTACCTCGAACACCGTGGTCGAAGGCGGTTCGTCGGTTCTTCGAAGTTCCTCTCGTTCCTTCGTGGTCTCCGGTGAACATGAGTTTCCCGAGTATCGTGGATCCGGAGCAAGTGAAGGAATTGTTGATATCCCATTTGAAAGAGAACAAAATTCTTGGCAATGATCCGTTACCATGGACCGTTGGCTACTCGAAATTGGGCGGCCGTGGGTTGTTTGCTACCAGGAACATCGATCCCAACGAGCTGATCTTCGTCGATGCACCCCTAATCATCGGGCCAAGGTGTGCGGGCAGTAGACTTCCGGTTGGTACCCGTTCTTACAATTATCAAATATTCTGACGTTCCATAAACTCGTTTCTGTTACGTTGCTGCATAAGTTCTGCCCGCCGTTTCGTTCCCATGAATAGTTCATCGTTGCGACCTATCGGTTAATTATTACTAGACTGCAGATTTTATCCATTTACATGGATAAAATGGACGTGTTAAAAATATTTAAGGGCATCACTGTATTAGTTTCAGCTTAATAGGATAATTAAAAGAGGAATACAATTTTCATTTGGCCCTGTGTCCTGCAATCAATGCAAACATTTTTTATTTTGCATAAAGATCCGCAGCCTAATTATTACATTGCATTTCTTAATAGACTTTCTTTCTATTATTTGTGAGGTGTCATCATTGGCAACTACCAGATAGATTTCACAACTCAAATAATATCGTATGTTTGCTGAATTTGTGAATTGAGATCAGTTATACTTTACAGAATTAAACGCTAGATGAATAATTAAAGTGTAGGAGTCGCCGTAAATAACATTGGAAAACACCTAGTTCGGAATAGGTACAAGCTGTTTTAAATATCTAATTTATTATAGGACCTGTTCTAGCGGATAGAGTTTATGCATCAACCGAATACAAATTTTTTGTTTTCATTTATAAACGTCACTGTGCATGTTTAAACGTTTACGTGTAGCTACATGGTATTTTTCACCTGTGTTTCCGTGTTATATAAGTTCGTTTATTTATAAGAAACGGTCTAAGATCGTTCTCTCTCTCTATTCAACATATTTTAGTGGTAAGAGTATTCGCACACGCGGATGAAATTAATGCGAGACACTTTTATTCAGTTTTTAATAACGTTCATGTGCAATATCGTTACATCCATTCAAAATAAAGTTCGTAGCCGATAGTATTTGATGATTAACGCCAAGCCTGTCACGTTCAAATGACTGATTTTTTATTTTATAATTATTAAAATTAGTAAACTGTATTTGCAAATAATAACGAAATTTTCGCAACACTTACAATTCGCGATAACTTAACAGTTTAGTGTTAAGAACTCTACTCCAACTATTCATAACTAGACAATGGATGTTTATGCAATTTTTAATTTTTGTAGGCAAATTTTAAGAAAGTGGGAATGAAAACTTATTTTCAGTGGGTATTAGTCTTTGTAGATCTGCAATAAATGAAAATCGTATTAAGTTCTGTGGAATTTTATATTTTAGCATCTCTTGAACATTTTTATTCACGAGGAGTCAAATGGCCCATTTTAGAATTTTTATTTGACAGTTATTGAAATTGTGAATGTGTTTTCATTGGAATTTATTGAATATATTTTTTGACTCCAGTATACAGGGTGTCTCAGTTGAAGGAGGCCACCTAAATATCTCCTTTATTTTTAATGGCACAAAAAAAATATTTTTGGCATAATTTAAATGGTATCATCTTGTTAATGACTTAAGCATATTCAAATGTATTTTTTCAACCGCTATAAGATGGAATAAAAAAAATAAGTTTTCCTGATAAAAAAATAACGATGACCTTGAAAAAACTATGAAAAAATAATCGGACAAAAGAAATTGTTCTTCTATGATGTTCCTCCTTCGATACCGTTTAAATTATGCCATAAATATGTTTTGTGATATTTAGGTGGCCTCCTTGAGCTGAGACACCCTGTATATATTATAGTAAAAATCGCACAAAATATAAATAAATTTAATCTTGTTATTTTTATAATACTACAGGGTGAGTCCGAAGAAACAGAACACCTATATATCTCCGTTACTGTTCGTTGTACAAAAAAACTTCTTAGGACAAAATTACACTGTTTGAAGAGCCACATGTAACGTTGTAAAGGAAAAAATTTGCAAGGTTATTTTTTTACAAGATTTCAAGGTCATCGATATTTTTTTAAATGGAATGAGGTATTTTTTAATACATCAATCGATGCAGCTGGACATTCGTTATAAAAAAGTACTAACCTATGTATGTCGAAAAGTTAGTAGTTCACGAGATATTTCGATTTAAATAACTGTAAAACACCATTACTGTCGTAGTAAAACGTTACACAAGTAAGTAAACGATGACGTCTTAGTACGACAGTAATGGTGTTTTAGAGTTATTTAAATCGAAATATCTCGTGAACTACTAACTTTTCGACATACATAGGTTAGTACTTTTTTTATAACGAATGTCCAGCTGCATCGATTGATGTATTAAAAAAATACCTCATTCCATTTAAAAAAATATCGATGACCTTGAAATCTTGTAAAAAATGACCTTGCAAATTTTTTCCCTCACACCGTTACATGTGGCCCTTCAAACAGTGTAACTTTGTCCTAAGAAGTTTTTTCTTACAACGAAAAGTAACGGAGATATTTAGGTGTTCTGTTTCTGCGCACTCATCCTGTATACACATCAGTCACTTTTGATAGTCGGTAGGTTTTGGTGTTAAAGAAGAAGATAAATTCTTAAAATAAACGGTCAAGATTTAAAAAAATCTGCCACGCTGAATGACTAACGTGACACAGTAAAATTCTGAAGCGGCTGAACGTGCCATATTGTAAACGTTTGAACGTTGTTCGTAGACGTTTCGAGTGAATTATGAAAAATTCGTTTGTGGTAAACGGAATAGTTAATTGCACGGTTGTAAACGGTTGAAGCTAGAGTTCTAGTGTGCAAGCATCTGCAGATGTGCGTGTGCTGTTACAAGAACGAGTGTCCGCTGTTTCCGTGCGACCGTGGATGCGGCTTGCCGGTCTGCTCGGTGCAATGCGAAAATTCACCGAAGCATGTGGACTACGAATGCAAGTACCTGAGGTCGTTGGTACCAACTTGCGGAACCGACTGGTCCTTCGACCTGCTGTTGACTGTGATACCGATACGAGGATTGTTCATGTCAGAGCAACAACGAAAATGCATGGCCGGGTTTCAGTGGGACCAAAGTCATATCGCATGCTACGAGGTACGATTATTTATTTTATAACACGACATACGAGAACAGATGATTATGAGAATATTCGAATACAGAGATTTGAGGCTCTCGCAGCCTAGCATCCAAGCTTTTCATAGAACAAATTGGTAAGTAAGAAGATCAAGTGCATTTTACTCTAGAACTTAGAAATACTTAGGTATTGATCCTTTTGCGACCGAACAGTCTCACAATCTAAACGCGTACACCTCTGTTTGATTTTATTTTTCTAGAGTTTGAATTAGTTACTTTAGCGGTAGACTTCTCTGATAACGTCACCAACAATTTATACTGTGTTCTGCCTGTGTCTTGCAATTTTAATTAGTTGTTATTTTTACGTTTCCCGATTTTGCAATCATAGCGCTAGGTAGATTCAGTTTAAAAATCCGCAACGTGTGTCTGGTATGCGTAGACAAAGCAACGATGCAGTCCAGTGGTTTCACTGTGAATGCAGGGTTTATAAGAAGTGTAGGAATAATACGTGCCTTCATATACTTATTACTAGACAGCGGATCTTTACGCAAAATAAAAATTCTCCACCTGAATTACAACAAACCGGAGTGACTTGGAAATTTATTTTCTCTCGTAATATGTTGAATGGGTTGAAAAGAATATAACAGTATTTTTAAATTCGTCTAATATTTTTAATATTTTAAATTACACCTACTTATTTATTATAATAAATGCATAAAATCCGCTGTCTATTACTGGAAGCTACTTTTAAATACTTGCATGCGTAGTAAATGTTCTTCTTTTCAAAGAGCATCTATGAAATTAAACTTTTCTACCTGCACTGTAACAAACTGGAATGAGATAGAAATTGATTTTCTCTCTTAATGGGTTTGACAGATTTGAAAACAGTATAACAGTATCTTTAAATTCTTCTAATGATTTTACTGTATCAAAATCCACCGTCTTTATCAGGTATCGGTTTGAATTTATGAAAGGAATTAATGAATCAAACTGTTATCCTGTTAAACGAAATTTTACCGTACGATGATGAAAAATGTACAAAAGTAGATAGATGATTTTTTTTGCGTGTATCACGATTCTAATTAATGAATTTCCGGGAACAAGACCGAACTACTGCAACGGAATGTAGCAAATCCACCGAGCGAGGAGGAACTGGAGTTAATGAAACGCGTTTGCGGAACATTCGCTACGAACGCGTTCGAAACGGTCAGCGTCCAAGATAAGGATCACTCCTCGAGTTTACGCGGACTCTATCCTATGGGGTCATTGCAGAACCACTGTTGCATACCAAACACGAGGCACCATTTCGATAGCGAACAACGACTCTACGTGAACGCTGCGCTTCCGATTTCCGCAGGAGATGAGCTTACTATGTCTTATACGAGTTTATTCTGGGACACGACATTACGTCGACATTTTTTAAGTGTCACCAAACATTTCTCCTGCGCTTGCAAACGGTGCAACGATCCTACGGTAAATCTACGAAAAAATCTTTCAGTTGATAAAAAAAAACTGTTTCATTATCGTGATTTCTATAATTTATACACTACCGCTCAAAAGTGTCCGGACACTTGCGAAATATGTAATAACAACGCCTAAAGGTTACTTAACACATCACCGACATAATTTATAATTTTGACCGACATATAAGCATAGTTTTGAAAAATCTATGGTACATGGCTAAACACTTTTTAATGGAACCTTCAAATAGCAACAGCAATTTCATTGTGAACTAACAAGTCACCCTCAATAATAGTTTCATTTAAGTTTGCAATGTAAAAGAAAATTTCTATGCTTTCTTTTGGTAGAGCACAATTATTGAAAATCCTATTAATAGGCTTCCGGTGTCTAAAATTGTGACTAAAATCGATCTTTATTACTTTCTTATGGAATATCTAACGTTTTAAGCTAGACACTACCTACGTGGAAACTTACCAATATTAGTCTAAGATTAAATGCACCGCGATTAGATATTACCGCTTATACTAATCGCGGCGATCTTTCTATGTATGTATTAGCTTTTTATTCTATTAGTATTTGATTATTACTATTTGTATCGAAAAATTCTCTGAATTATTCGGTTTGCACCTTAGAACTGAAACAAAATGAACTATACATATAAATTATATTATTGCATTTTCATTATATAATTTGTATATAAAAATAAATTCTATTGTGCTATGATACCACAATACACATAATAATTACAAGTGACAAAATTGTTCTAAACATTTTTCCTACTAACTTATATAAACTACGTTTTCTAGAGAAAAGGAAAGTGTCCGGATAGTTTTGAGCGGTAGCGTATATCGCAAGTAACTGATTTATGTATTAATTTTTTTCGTAAATTTCGAACCTACAACAAGTTAATGTGATTTTTGTGTAACATTAGGAATTTGGATCTAGATTAGGAGCGCTTTTATGCGCATCCGAAGAGTGTTCCGGACACTTGCTACCTCAGGATCCACTCAATATGGCGTCCCCGTGGATCTGTGATAAATGCTCCATTGTTATGAGTAATCGACAGGTGTTTATGCATTAATTTAAATATTTAAGTAAATTTAAAAAGTCTTTAGTATTTTCTAAATTAAAATAAATAACGTTTTAACTAAGTTAAAAAATATTTGAAATATCCACAACTATGGATCTATGTATAAAGATACAGTAAATATTATAGGTAACACGGTCCAACAAATTTCAACTTTTTTTTGTATTTCGATTCCCACTATGCGATTCTTATAGTGTTTTTCGCGCTGATTCCGAATCTGTCCTTAATTTTTATCCTAGACGTACAGTTTTTGAGAAAATTGAGTTTGAAAAAAGACATATTTTTCAACTTTGAACAAATATTGTGATGTTATTATAAAAGATATTGAATTGTTCTTTGCAGCAAAAGATTTTGTAGACTTTCCCGAACACAGTGATATCCAATATTATGTTTAAACGGGCGTTCGCCGCGCCGTATCTCGTGGAACGACTGTTCTAGTGGTAAGCGCCACTGGCGGTAACTCATGTCGGGCGAAGATATTTTGCTTTCTGGTTCGAAAAAAATGTCGACCACGCAAACTTGAAAGCGTGGTTCCTCAAGATATAAGTCTGCTCTATCGCGTGGTATAGTTCGATTTTCCGCTGGACCTTTATTTTTTTAGATAAATTCAAAAATATCCGCAAAAATTGGTGCAAAAGTGGTGTCTCTCCGTCTTTAATGATTGTTTAAAAATGTTTAGACAATCATAATGCATTAATATTGGATATCGCTGTATTCGGGAAAGTCTACAGAATCTTTTGCTGTAAAGAACAATTCGATATTTTTTATAATAACATCACAATATTTGTTCAAAGTTGAAAAATATGTCTTTTTTTAAACTCAATTTTCTCAAAAACTGTACGTCTAGGAGAAAAATTAAGGACAGATTCGGAATCAGCGAGAAAAACACTATAATAATCGTATAGTGGGAATCGAAATACTTTTTGGCTGTTCGACAGTGTAATTACAAATCTATAGATCTTGAAAAGAAGTATGGTTTTCAACTTCGAAAACTTAAAAAACTTATTTTTTTTTAGATAACTTCGGTTCGTTCTAGTTTATCATCTATAATGGAAAATGTTTTATATAAGGCTCCGCGCGAGATCTATAACTTTATGCAAAAGGAGCTCCAACTAGTGATTCCAATCACTAATTACCTTGTTATGGATATAAAATTCCGAATTATTTCATATTACGGTAGAGCTGAAGGAGTACAGTGGGCAGGTATTGAAATCGTATTAATATAATCTATTGTGGAAATATCAAAATATTTTTATTTATCGAAACACTATAATTAGATTTAACTGATGCGGAGCTTGACGTGAAGGCCAAATGCTGCAAAGACTTACTCTCCACCTTAAACACTTTGAATTGCGGTGATTGTAAGAAAAAAGGTAATCTGTTACATAAATAAGCTTAAAATAGTTTTTCACTATTTTTTCTGCAAATAAGATCATTTTCTTAATATTTTAGGTCTTATTTTGTACGAGCTATATTGCACAAACATGGAGAAGATGAAAAGATTACGACAGCAACAGAACGTTAGAAATGAACAAGCACAGTTTTCTGTACAGGTGTTTATATTATTTATTTATTTATACTGCGATACTAGCTCTTATATTTACATCATGTACTTTTTCTCAGTATGATGAAAACGAGCGTATATTGAAGGTAGCAATGACCATACTGCAGAATGATGTTGTGGCAGCCGTTAACTTCGAGTATGATAAACAGATTTTTAAACAATGTTAATTGTTGTTTCATGAGTAATACAAAAAATATACATTTTATGACAAAGGAAAGTAATTATCTTCTGATATTGAAAGTGAATACTTATACATATTATCTATACATAGGTGCATACTCCCTAAATGTGTACAAAGTTTCATTTATGAAGCACCAGGTAAAAATTACAATTACTCCGTTTAGGTGGATCAAAGTATGTAGCTCATATCATCGAAATATTAAGAAAATATTTTTTGAAATAGCATAAGCACGCAAAACATTTAGCAATTAATTTTTAAATTTAAGAATCTAAACTAATGCTTTTCTATAATTTATAGCGAAAAAATATGATATAAAGCGCTAGTAATGTAAAGTTTTTGGTAGTAGAATTTTTATATTCTTCCAATATATGTATATACATAGCTACTCAATTATAATCAATCTTCGTGATTATAATTCAGGTAAAGAATTATATAAAATTTTAGTAATATACAAAATACATTTAATTAAGGTAATCGAAGAGCTAAGTACTAAGAAAAATGTATCAATTTCATTTGTTCCTACATTGCACCACTGAAGGCTAAATTGGTTGCAGTAAACAATTAACTGAACCACTCCAGCATGTAACAAACTGATGCCACTATTAACACTTTTGCCCTATGTTATACTAATACATATAATATAGCAGCAAAGTATAATTTTGGGAGTCATTTCCTACAAATAGACAGACGCTTTTTCATACAACTTGTTGCAATAAGCATTTCGCCTCTTCGTATAAAGCTGTACAAGGTCTCAAAACTTCTAAATCGTAATCCACATCCTCTTCAGTATTTACATTGCTATTCCTGTAACAAGATAGTGTCAAGAATACTGCAACATATTATTAACAATATCTAAAAAAACTTATTTACTTATACAGAAAGTCGTCCACTCCAGGTAACATATCATTATTCAGGTTATGCAACAAGTGATTTCGTGCAAGCGCCGTGTGCATAAACGCAACGTTGTGAAGGAAAAACTCTGAATTATCTGTAAATACATATTCGGCAAAATAAATATAATAAATAGAAATATTTTTCAAAAATATCACACATCGTACCATTTTTCCCATATTTCTTCCCCAATTTTTTCATTAAATCCTCGCCTCCGTACTTGGCAGAAATACCGATTCTATGGAGAATCGCCTTACACTGCCAACGATTTTCTGCATTCTGATTACACAACGCAGGTCTTCGTGGCTGCGTTTCTTTTACTAGACTTTCCCAATCAACTCCCAAAGCGTCTCCTAAACCTTTACCGCTTGTTTTAATATCCTCTTCTAGTTCACCGTCGGAGATCTCTTCGAAATCCATAGTTTCCATATTCTCATCTTCCAGATTTCTAAATAAATTTTATGAGAATTGATTATGGCCATATTACCACGTATGCGCTACTATATAAAGTTATCACTACACAGCGGATCTTTATGCATTTATTAATTTCTATTCCTTGCAATCGATGCAGGCATCGATGCTTTATGCATTTTATTTTGCATAAAGATCCGCAGTCTAGTTATCACTAATAAATAATTAAAAATAATACCTAAATGACATTGTGTCAGTATTATCTTTTCCTTTAGAATTAAATACAGATTCCTCTATTGTCTCCTTCGGAGATGACGGTACCGGTTCTTGAGTCGTTGACTGTGTATCGCGTTGCGTTGTGTCAGGTGTTTTCTTTGATCGTGTCTTATTTGTATCAACATCCTATAAATATAAGTACGTTTACAGGATTAATTGTATATTTAGATTTGTCGATAAATTCGAATAAAGAAAAATACACTTACTGTGATGTCTTCCATGTTCAAAATGTCATCTGGATCATCACTAATATCACTGAGATCGCTTTCAGTATGAAGCGTTTGCAAAGATTCATCGATACAGGAACGTTTCGGTTCAGTTGTAACGGTTTCTTTAGTTTCGGACTTTTCTTTTAACAAAACCTTTTTCGGGAAACTATCTATAGACTTCTCTCGAGTCGTAGACAATTTACCTTCTGCCAGTTCCATTAACTTTTTATTAATAGGTTCTTCTTTCATGCTACCATACAGAGATGCTTGTTTAGAGGTATGAACTGTACACTCATCCCTATTTTCGGAATTATTATAGGTTCTTCTTTTACTGAAACAAGATGGACATAACATATATTGATGCGTCACAAGACTTATCGGCGTTACATTAATAAAATAATGTTGATTCATGAATAACGCACTTGTGGGATGTGGACTCTCCTATTTCTATCTCTTTTGAGCGATCGTTTCTGTAATGACCACGGATATGCACAGATTGATTATCCCATTTCCGCGTGTCATTTGATTTCCAATCCGTGATAGAATTATCATACCGGGAATTCCAATCTTCTTCGTGAACTTCTGAGCGAGGAAGACTATCCCTGCTGTCCCACAATGCTCTCACACGCCACTCTCTTTCCTCCCAATCAACGGGACCGTAAGTTCGTTCCCTGCCATGTTCCACGTCTCTGTGATGATTGTCCCAATCATCATTTGGAACATTTTCTTCTCTGATAAATAGAGAACATAAAAGATGATATTCATGTGGTTTAAACTTAAGGAGTTGGGGGTACGGATAATGGGGACAGGATGTGCCTTCTAATTTCTCGATAATGCAAAGATGGGGTTTTTCAATAATAAAAAGCGCTAGATGAAGTCCTATTTCTACATTTACGAGGCGTAATTTGCATTATTCGGCAGCATATACATGCACGTAAAAATAGGGCTTTTGAGGGCGATCGCGGCCTAGATTGATCTTTTATCTAGCGTTTTTGACTATTGAAAAACCCCATCTTTGAATTATCGAGAAATGAGAAGGCGCATCCCGTACCCTTGCAATCCTGGAAACGAGAGTTTACTCCCTTAATCGACTATAACGCTATGTAACTTTAAAGACACACATTGGTTATTTACATGTTTCGAGACTTGTTTTATTTTATTGTTAGAATTTTATGTGAATTACATTGTTAATACTGCAGACGTACCGGATTGATGTATTACTTCTTAACTTTTCTCCAGGATACAATGGATGTCTGTGATGATGATGGTGATGTCGATGATCTTCGAAAGTTGTCCTGTCTGCAGCCTGAACAACGTATCTAGATTCACGAGATCTTTCTTCACGAATCCCTCTTCTTTCATCAAACGGACTATCGTACCTTCTTCCGTCAACAGGTTTTCTCCTCTCATCTTCGTGAACATGATGTTCACGGTAATCCAAGTGCGTAGATGCTTCCTCTTGTTCATCCCAATGCTCGGACAACCGTCCGTAATTCCTGTTGTAGTTTCTGTCGATTTCGATAGTACGTCGCGGACTGGTTTCCCGTCTGTCAATTAATGTACATTAGCAACTGGATCAGTTTGTGTCACCTCGAACACTTATCATTAGACTACGGATTTTTATGCAGTTATGAAGAAATCGGCTGGGTGAAATATAAAACAGTGAAAAATTAGAAAAATCTAAAAATAGTATTATGTTGTTTTCAGGTGTAAAGAACTATTGGGGAATGAAATGAATTTGTATTTAACTCCTGCTGTCCACAGTCGCTGCTGAACATTTTTATTTTGCATAAAGATCCGCAGTCTACTTATTATTGTCGATGTCAGCGATTCCAAATAAAATACAAGTTAATGCATCGCATTTTTATGTATCAAACATATTTCATTTCGACGAAGATCCCTGACATCAACAGCGAGAAGTGAATCGATTGAAATAGGAATAACTTGATTAATGTAGCATGCGATCGATCATGCTACATGCACGAATTCATTCGTACCTTGCACCAAATCGTCTGTGCCTTTCTCGATCATAATGTCCAGTATCTATCCTGTCGATTAGGTTGTCTCGTGACGTTGACAGTGTAGCTGGCGCGGATGAAGACGACGAGGATGCTATAGAGGATTGTACTGGTGGTAAGGAAGGTGGTTGCGATGGAGGCGGTGCAGTATGTACAGTCTTATCCAATAAAGATGTTCTATCTAATGATCTCTCGCGTGGAAAACGATCTCTAGGAGAATTTACACCAGGCTTGCGAGTTGGTGCATCTTTATCGACAGCAGTTCTATCGTATCTGCTTTCAATTCGTTGTGTGGATGTCCTGTCTCGATCAGACAGTGCTTTCGTTTCTGATCGTTCCCTCTCCCTGTCGCTCCTACGTTCTCGGGTACCATTCTTCTCGAAGGCACTGTCTTTTCCTACTATTCGTTCTTTGTCCCGGCTGTAACGTGAGTTTTTTTCTGCGGCTATACTTATCGGTGTCGGAACCAGTGGTGGAACATCTCTGTCTCTGGCTTTCAATGGATCTTTCTCTCGATCACGATCCCGATCTCGATCACGATCACGGTCACGATCACGATCTCGATCGCGATCCCGATCCCTGTCACGATCACGATCACGATCTCGGTCCCTCTCCCGGTCACGATCTCGTTCTCGATCTCTGTCACGATCACGGTCTCTTTCCCTTTGTCGTTCGCGACAACGTTCTTGCAAATCCTCTTTCTCTTTATCACGCGGGTCTCGCTGATCTCGACCAAGTCTTGAATGACCCCGTTCGTCCCTTGCATGATCTTTATCGCGTCGCTCTCTACTCTTCTGTCGTGTTTTGTCACCCACGTAAGCTTTATCATCAAACTCCTTCCCAATTCGCCTGTGACTCTCTTCTTGACTCGTCACTTGCCTGGTTCTACTACTTTGCTCAGTCTTTCTAATGTCTTCCCTGTCTTTGGTCTTATCACTCTTGTGAGATTCACGATCTTTTTTCTCCACGTCTCTGGACCTGTTTGCAGAGATCTGTCTGTCTTGGGTCTTCGTTGGTGAGGGTTCTCGTTTCGATCTCGAGGATTTCTCCGGTGTACGACTACGACGAGCTTTTGTTGATAATGCCTCTTTCGAGTGTTGATGTTTTGACCTTTCAGACGTCGGCGGTGTTCTGGACCGTAACTCCTTGTCTTTACATTTCGCTTTTACCCTTTCGTCAATTTTTAGTTTCTCATCTATCGTACGATTCTTCTCCTTTTCCTGTTCTTTGCCTTTATCAAAAGATTTGTTTTTAGTGGTTTCTTTAGGCACTTCATCCACGTCTCGTACTTTTTTATAATGTCTGTCCTCTTTCTCCATATCTCTAGTTTTGGTCGCTTTCGGAGATTCTGTCCTATTTCGTTCTCTAACTTTAGTAGATGGAGCATGATGAGGCACAGATACCGAAGAGCCTAGTACCGCCGCTGCTGTAGATGCAACTGTTGTGGGCACTTGTACCGCCGGTGATCTTGTACGGGGTGTGGAAGAATGTTTTCTTGTTACTGAAGATGAGGTATACTTTTTAGCCGACCTACCGCCAACTTCCTTTTTTGTCAAAGTACTCTCCAGCCTACGCTTCTTCTTAACGGCAGGCTTGTCATTTTTAGTGCCAAGCCTTTTCAATTTCAATCTATCGAATAGAATTAATTTTGATGTATACAATTGAACACAGAACATTTTACTTGACAAAATATACCGTAATCATTATACAAATAACTTACTTTCGTCTTCTTTCTTTATCTTCATCATAATCTGTAGAACCACTGTGGTGCCGCTTAGATTTAATTTTTTTAACCTTCTTCCGTGAATCAGATGTTGAACTAGAAGATGAATCTTCGCTGCTGGAACTGCTACTACTGCTAGATGTGCTCGAAGTATGAGAACTAGATGAAGAAGTCATTGCCTTTTTCTTCTGTCTCACTTTGTCTTTTCCATGAACTTCTTTATCCTTCTTCATTTGTAACTCTAACTCACGCTGCAACAGCTGTCTACGCCTCTCTAACACTTTCTCGTCCTCGTATTCTAAGTCTGTTTGATTCCACTCTTCAAGATTTAAATCAGGACTATGCGACGCCTTTTTTACGATCTTAGAAGTAAGCCTTTTAAACGGATCCTCAATAAGCTATGTATTAAAAACATACATATGTAAATATCTGTCTGTAGTAAACATTAATATAGCCTTTATTTATCATAGAATGATCTACAATCGAAATTGTAATAATTAGACTACGGATCTTTATGCATTTATAGCAAAATTAAGTAGAAGAAATTTAAAAAATTGAAGATATGATTTCTCCTCTATTAAAATCATTAAGGGAAGAAACAACGTTCAATTTAGTTTTTATTTCTTGCGATTGATGTAGACAATTTTTATTTTACAGAAAGATCCGTAGTCTAGTAATAATATAGATAAAAGTTTATAGACTTACTCCTGTTGTATTTGCAATTGCATTATCCTTCTTGGCGCGCTTGGATGGACTTATTAATGTGTGAGTATTTGCATATCTAGTTATAATATAAAAACAGAAAATATATTGGTCTTCTTAAAATGAACAGATAATAATTTTTACTCTACAGTCTAAATGAAAAAGCTGATATTTCATGTTGAATAAATATTCAATCAGCTACATAACGTTCATTTCGTTTGTAAAATATTAAAAACGTCGAAATTATACTTACTTGCAAATCTTTCCATACGAACAACTGCCATTCAATGCCCAGTTTCTACAATACTCCGATGAATTTTGGCCGGCAGTAACTGCTGGTTTGGTCCCCAACCTCTCAAACACACTTGGTCGACGAGAGTCTGTATTACATTTCGTAGGGTCAACCGTTATTTTCCTTATGCTTGATTTTGACATATTATCACCATAAAACAATTATGTTTTCACAATGGAAGCACATAACTGCAGCATGCAAATATTCATTTGCTATGGAATCACCATTAATAAGTCTAGTATTCACAAATATAAGCACAGCTCCCAAAGTATTAATCAGATATCTCAAATCTATGAAACACAAACTTGCTGGTTATGCTCCATATGATTGTTCCTCTTATAATACGTCACCTTGTTTTCTATTTTAATATTTACAGTTATTCTGTTTTTAAGACCTAACCCCTGACACAACTTACTGCATACCAGGGTAGGTTCACTCAAAGCAACTCAAAGATGCTCAAAGAGGAAGAGGAAAGTTGCAAATATAGGCATAGAAAACTATACCAGAGGTGAAACTTTTGTTCAAATCTTTGATGAGAAGTACTCTTCGTGTCTCACAAGTTGTCTCCTGGCAGCACCTGGCAGGCATTCGAAAGGAATGCGGCAGCAACTCATCCGATTGGGTCATTCCACTCGCACTTTCAACTCTAGCTGAGTTATTGGCTAAAGTGTGTGACGCCATGGCCTAACCATTGGCTGCATGGACCTAAAGGACGGTGCCTAGTTCGGTGGAGTTGAAGCGAAAGACGGAAGGGGAGTCGACCTCTAAAACGTCTTTCAGCCATCTTGGGAGGCGAACGCGGTGATGCCGTCTATGTCATGTCGCGGTAAATTTTAAAGTTACACACTTACATTACATTTTATATCTGTAAATTACATACTGACTTTGTCTCTATGCGTTAAATTGTTTTATAAATGTTATAATAAGTGATATCGTCCGGAAGAGGAGTCATTCTAATGTTCCTATTGGCTGTGGATAGGAAGGCGGGAATGGAGAAGCTGGAAGAAGATTCAAACTTCACGAGTCAGATTTTATTCTGGTATCATAGAGTATATCGTAGAGCTCAGTCAATAAAGACTACATTTCACGATATATCTTTGTTGAAAGTTAATTTTTCATACGTCTTCCACGAGCAGAGGAATCGAGTTGTTTTTTGCGGTGTCGGTATATTTTAGATCGTGGGACACGAAACCCCATATGGTGATTGGTCTACTCTTATACCTCGTCTGTGGCTGTAGAGTGACTGTATTGGGCTGTATATAGGTGAGACTTTTCTACCTTCAAATACATATGCGTATATTTATAGAATTTGGATGTGTCGAAATGAAAATGTAATAAAAGTAAATGAATTTTTACATTAAGTAAAACATCAGTATAATAGTTTTTACTTTTAAATAACATAATCAACATACAATTTTACATTTTATGTTACCCTAGCTCTAGAACCTAGAACGTACTGTTGATTGTATATATCAGAGAGGATATCTCTGATTGTATCAAATAAATGATAAATGAAATAAATTTCATAATAACAATACAAATTAATAAAGCGATTGCGACTGTTTATCTACTCTATTATAACTTATATTTATACATTACAGTACTCTGACTCTGACTCATCTATTTATGTATTTACGAAATTCCGATTGTCATTTTCAGTATCGTAAACGTTACGGTCACGTTGTTAACTAACTGCAATTCTTTAAAACATTTTTATGTTTAATTCACAGAAAAAATTAAATTTGTTGTTGTGTACATTTTTCTTCTCAACAGTGTATAATTATTATAGTTTTCATTAAGATTATGGTTAATATATTTACTTTCATATAGTTTGCACTAATTATAACGAAAATAATGTAGAATGATTAACAATATAGTGTCCATAAATATTTCAAAAAAGTCTGTTACAATTTCTATGTATATACCCTTGTATTAATTGCAATAATTAAAGAATATTTAGTTAAAAACTTCTGCTCCTTTCTCACAGATTTTTCTGTAATGGCACATCACTGTAATTGTGGAGAAGAGCATGAGGAAGGAGACTTGGGTGTACAGTACAATTTATATGAAAAAATTGATATACAAAATATTGAATGTTTAAATGAATGTGAAGAAGGTAGCGGTGCTACGGTCTTTAAACCGTGGGAGGACAGACTAGATAAAAGCAAAGTAATTATCTCGTTTATTTGTTTTGTTTTGACATTTTATATAGTCTGATTCATTACATAGATAATTATAATATTTTCTCTTGTAACTAATCTTGTTTTCAGTATGTAGAAAGTGATGCTGACAATGAAGTTAATGAACTCTTATTTAACATTCCGTAAGTATTCTTTATATATTTTGATTTCATTCCTCCTAATCAGTAAATGTAAATTTTATTTCTATACAGTTTCACAGGTAATATCAAATTAAAAGGTCTCATTGTTATTGGAGGTGAAGATGAACTTCACCCAAACAAAGTGAGTTTGTGAGTATTTCTTAGGTGTCAATGTTAAAACATTACAGTTCCATGTTTTTATAGAACATTTGAATTATTCTCTGCTAATTAAAATATATTCGTAATATAGATATAAAAATCGGCCGCATATGACATTTGATAATATTGTAAAACCTGAACAAGAATTTGAACTCTGTGTAGACAATTATGGGGTACACCAGTACTTTCCAAAGTAAGTATCAAATACAGGATAGTTTACAAATCGGTTAGCACAATATTTATATTAGTTCTAATAGTGTGACAAAAATAATATTTTATACAAATGTTTAGTGATAATAATGAACTTTTGTTTATTGCAAATCAGAACCGACTAAAATATTAAAACACTCAATGTACAGATCACCCTGTTCTTTACCATTTATTAAATTGAATAAACATATATAGTCATATATCCATGAATTATAATCTGTATTTAATATTGCAGGGTGGTTAAATTTTCATCAGTAAATCACTTAAGCTTACACTTTACTGGGCGTGAAGGACAGGAAAAAATAAGGATTTATTATATTGGTTTGAAAGGGGAATGGACACCTGCTCATAATCATGGAGTTACCATATGCACTTATGAATTATTGCCACAGAAAAGTGAACAACTGAAAGACCATAGAGATGTGGACAGAGCAATTAGTTGATTTGATAAAAGTAAATTGATGGATAATGCATTTTGTTTCATTATGTCTAATTCTTCATAAATTTAATTAATAAATACATATTTATATTTAAGTGGATACTGTCGCTTATTTATGCCCTCTAGTAATGTAGATGATTTACAATAAAAGTATAATTTCTATATTATTAATTTGCTTGTACTCTTATCAGATTTTTAATATTGTAATATAAAATATAGTATATATTAGTTATGAAGTTTGTGTTTAAGGAAACCACAGTATATCACGATTTTTTAAGGTAGAATCACTTCTTATACTTAATGGATCCAAATTGGCCTAATTATCTATAATTATCACTTTGAAATAGCTGGAATTAGCGGTAGTTAAAATGGAAACGAAATTTCTGTGAATAAAATCGAAAATATTTCTCTATAGTGATTCTGATTTAGTATTTTATATTCCATAATATAAAAAAGTTGTTTATTTATTAACACTATTAAACTTCTTTCGTCTTCAGCTGTTCCAATTTTCAAATATTAAAGGTTTATAATTATATTATTTATCGATAAATAATTTTTTTAATAAATAATAGTTTCGAGTAAATTACCTTTCGTTATACATGATTCCTTTTCGCGATCAACTATATTACAGTGACAATAGAAGCGTAGATTTTTAATGTATATTTATAACAATTATATGAATATATTTATACATCGGTAACTAAAAAAAAGTATAGTATAGTAAAAATAAGGTTCAATTGAATATCCTTTTCAATCACAACTTTTTTTCTCATATGAGAACCGCAGTTAAATCACGTCTATTAGTAAACTATTACGATATTCCAATAATAATTGCGAGTTTCTAGAAATTAATTTTAAATTTGAAAAAAATCGATTTGTTAAAATTATTCAGTTTTAAAAATCTTAAAAATACATCTTTGCAAAAAACGCTTAAAAAAGCTTATAAATACAGCTTTATGGAAATTTAAAGGAAAATATAATTATAATATTTAAACCCACACCATGAGGGCTTTACACGACTGAACTTGTTCTTCTATATAAATCAGTGAAATAAATCGTACAACAATTTCCAAGAGGTTGTTGCAAAGGGGAGACAAATTTTCAGGAAGAGAATGATGAATGTTCGCCGACAGGAGAAGCTTCGAGTTTTAAAATGAGTCCAAATATTTATTCCTATATTTTTGTTTTTTTTTTTACGAAATGATCATGGGTTAAATATCGACAATTTCTCAAGAATCGGAATATTTAGTATTCAAATACTTTTTTGGTTCCACTGTAAGCCTCTTCGGTTTAATTGTGCGGCAAGTGCGACCGACAACGTGCTTTTCGGCGACCATCGGGGTCTCCCCTTCTCTCTTGTTTCGGTCCCTTCCACCATGAGCACCAACTTGACGCGGTACTTGGTATCGCGAGTAACAACGCTCGCCAAGTCCAACAATTGCAACTCATGGCACACGCGGCCGTCGGCTCCTCCACCGAGACAAACAAGCGGGGAAAAAAAAGTACAAGCGAAAATGTCGCCTGTGAACGAATGGATCACACCACGAAGAGCACCACCGCACAGCATCCCTTGCCGCCAGATGGAGGATGGGGATACATCGTTATCCTTGCATCCTTCTTAATCCACGTAATCAGTATGTACCCCATTCTCTTTCTTACTGTAGTTCTAAACCGCAGATTTTACACGCTTGCGATATGTACTCACGAATTTACGAAGTGTTTTCACACAAAAGTTACACATCAGAACGCAAAGAGGGCACAAACGGACACGTTTTCAGTTTGAAATGATTAACACTAAATCTATCTAGCACAAAATGTCTTTATTATAATATATGATTGCATTCAGATATTTATTCAACCATTTCCTCTGAAATGAATCTTTAAAATCTGAGACCGGTCATTTAACCGGCGCTGGAACGTGTACTGTTGAAGTTTATGCGCATGTGCATCTTTTTTTATCCCCGTTTGAACGTTTCGAGAAATTCGTTGTCTTCGTAAACTTGTGTAGCGATACGACATGAACTCAAAGAATGAGAATTAACCTATGCAGGAAATATTCAAAAACATTTTTAATTGATCTCGCGTGCTTAAAGTTATGGGAAAAGTAAATTTGTGAATTGGTTGAAGGCGTTTCTTCGAAACATTGAAAAATTCGTGTACTATTGTTTACGGTAAATAAGATACGTTTGTTTGTAGAAAGATGAGTCAATTCGTTTGTTAATTGTCAACAGACGAATTTATACGAACGAAACACTATTGTTTAATTCATACTTGTGTTTATATATATGATTTCCACAATTTTAATTTTGCTAAGGAGAATTATTCTGCACGTTACTGTCATGGTTGTCATTTGTAATTGATGGTACTGTGTTGTATAAGAAAAATACTCATACTAGTATGCTACATAATTGAAATTGACTGTAAATGCTTTTGACTTATCGTGGAAAATGCTCGGACAGGTACTTGTGTAATAGATATCATTAGCATATTTTCCTCGTAATGTATCAGCTGGTGATAGAATATTTGGTGACGGATAATTAAGTTGATTTTCTCAAGAACGAAACCGCAGAGGAAAAAATGTTGTACTCAATTTTTTTGTATTTTATTGGAATATCATCTAGGTAGAAATTGTTCAGTACCAGTTATAAATTAGTCAACTGTCCATATTGAGAAAAATTACAATTTGCGTAGATTGATTTTAAAAATAGATTTTTAGATAAATAATGATAATTTCTCCCTTAAGAAAAATTGAAAATGGTCTGTCAACAGGTTGACCATTAATAATATATTATAAGCATAATATCCAAATATTATATCGATTATAATAATATTATATCGAAATATTATATCGAAGGAAAAATGTAGTTTCCTTCAGTTCTCCCTACATAGCTTATTATGACAACAAAGACGATATTCAGTGAAGTAAATTTGACTTTTTCCACGTGCGTAAGAATAAAGAAAGCAGATTGTTCAAACAAATTGTTCGCATAGATTTTTATATGTTTTTTCCTGTTTGAAAACATCATTTTAGACTGTTGATTTTGTTTTTGAGAAGTGGAAGAAAATGAAGAAAAAGCAGAACGCATTACAGTTACGTTATAAATTATTTTTATCGTTACGAGGAATCCGCGAAGAATGATGGAAATTTTGTGTTGATTGAATATGAGGTGTTATCAAAATCAACTTGCATTTCTTAAACTGATCCGTTCAAACGAAATTGAGCGAGTTTCTCTTACAAATTTACACGTTAGTTACATGAGTTTCACTTTTACTCTTATTACTTTCGTTGCGATCAGACGAGAATACGTCGTGGTATTAGTTTAGAGACGCCGGAATATATGTATTTTAATTCGTCTATATTCATTCATTCGGTTACATATTCTGCAGCCATGAATGCTTTATATGTATTGGGTCGGAAAGAAAGCTCGTAGCGTTTTCAAATTAAGAATCGAAGATAAAATTAAGGTATTTATTCATATGTTTATTCAATAACACGAGAAGTTTCCTTGAAAATGGCAAAAAGTAATAGAACAGAATGGGAAAATATGTTATTGAATAAATCTATGAATAGATATCTGAATTTTACCCAATATATTACTTTATTTTTGGCGGAACGTGCTTTTTCTTCGCCTCGTTTCAGAAATTTTATCACGACTTCGATTCCAGTGCCCGTTTTGATCCCGTTTTGGTCGTATTAATCGGACAAATGATATCTTTGGTTATTACGGTACACTGCCCACGTAAAATGGTACGCGATACGGCTGCACGGCATGAGTAAACTGTTGGACTGTTGGATTTGTAGAAGTTGTATGAATTTCGCGATCGACACCGCCACCACGGTAAAAATAGTTCAATCTTGTAGTACACGAACTGAGAGTAAAACAGCTTTGACCACTGAACTGTGAGTTTATACATTTATAGAATAAACGATTGTTTTCAACTCACAAAGGGTGTGTATCATTCTGAAACCAAAAAATGCAGGTTTGATGAATTTAATGAAACTTTTGGAGAGAGAATAAACAAAAAAGAATTTCTTCATTCGAGGGAAACACACATCGAAGAGAAAGTGCTCTCTACGTCTAGAAAATTATCTAATTTGATTAAGAGCATCTGCTGTCACGTGTATCACATGTAGCAATCAGGATTTCATACTTTTGCATGAGAAAACCAATTGAGGTTTCTGTGATCGGTTCTGTAAAAACATACTAATTGTTTAACTGCCATTACATCCATAAAAACAGTCATTAATTGTGTTCGATATTTCACAATCGTGACAAACGTATTAAGATAAATTATTGAATGCACAAAACTATCTGTATTTACATGAAGAAATTGCTGATTTATTAAAAGTTTATTAGACGCAACTGGGGTAAGTGAAATAAAAATGTATTATCAGTTGTGCGGGAACTACCGTAAATTTGATACTACAAAAGTTTTGTTTACATAAACATTCGCAATTTATCAGTTTGTATGCAAAACCACGGACTGACTAGATTTGTGCAAGCAAAACTGTTTCGCTTAAGAAAATTTTAACGATAATATTTTTGTGTTGTTATAACTTTCAAATCTCTTCAATTTTAAACAGCTTAATTATACCTTCAAAATTATCTAGATTTCTAAACGAAACGAGATTTTTTGTGTTATTAGGATTGCGCTATGTAATTTCCAAAATCTAGTTGCATATTTTATATTTTACTACAGTATTGTGATTCTTAAACATCAGCGTATCGATTTCATCGAGACCGACAAAGTTTGAAGTCCTCGATCAAAGGAAACGTGACGACGCGGACTAATCAAGTGATTCCTCTACGTATTCATCATCGTTGCTCAAACAAAGCCGACCACAGTTTATCTATGAACTTGCTATCTACGAATAACGACAACGGAAGAAAGGGCAATATTCGAGATTGTCGACTTTCCTTGAAACTGAGAGCTCTGAACTGCAACACGTGTTCATAGCTCGGTGATGACTCGGCGATCGAGTTTCCAAAACAGAGTGCAATCGAACGCGGAAATTATTAAAACAGACATGCATTATAAGAATGTATACAGAAAAAACGATGATATTTATCAACGTGTAATCATCCGATGGAAAGAAAAAAGTGACCTTGCGATTGAAGATTTCGTACGCGCGGATTACATATTTTGCGTTCGGTCACGCGTTCGCGATTTCGTATAAGCTTATTTATCGGAGCCACCAGTTATTTTTTCATTTCTCAATAGTGGCCGTGCACGCAGAACGGTTTCTATAAATATTTATGTTGATTTGTTGCAGTCAAGGACGAAATTCACGATAATGGCGAAATGAAAGTTTTAATCGGTCACTGTCAATCCAACGTCACGCAGAGGGGTGTGCAACTATTAGACTGAATCTCGTTCTTCCAAGGCTTTTTCACAAATATCAAAAAGTCAATTACAGTGACAAATGTCCAATGACAGATATCGAATAAAATTTGGATTTCTTTGAAAAATCAGAGGTGTAGGAGTCCTACAGTAGGACCGACTCTTTGTTTCGCGCAGCAATTTGTGCTATAATTGCAGAATAAATTCTCGACTGAATTAACATCTAATCATTCACAATATATAAATCTCCCGAATCACAGTTTAGAAGCGTTAATTGCATTCTTTGCGGAAACCATGCACCTGAAGTGAACATTAATGTTCATTAATGTAAATTTACATAAATGAAATTCCAATGCCTTGCCAAACTCGTTTTACATGGTAAATGTAATCATTATTAGATTTATAATCAACGTACGATAGATTACTAAGCACTGCGGAGCGAATTAAACTCGCGTGATTCATACACAAAGTGTTATTTTCACATCCTCTTGTTTTTACAACACGTATATCTATTTCCTCGGCAAATTAAGCAGAAGCTTGTAAATCAATATTATTAACTATACTCGACCGTTGTTATGTTGAGATTGTGATTGAACGTACATTGATTTTGATTGATGTGCCAATTAAAAATGAGGAAATTCAATTCGGAATTTCGTAAACTTTTTATAAGATCGATAACATGTTAAATAGAGCAAAAGAGAGGAAGGACCTCGACATTATATAAATTGCATACTTATATATCTATATCCCCCGCATACTTATCTGCAGCACTAAAATAAAATGAAGATTTCGACTCACGACGATAAACGAACGAATTTTGATTGCGTATCCGTAAAATGTTCTCCGAGGCTAAACGAAAAGTTGGATAATCGTAGGAAACTCCATCAGAGTCAGGAAAATTAGAGTAACGGGGTTATCGTAATCATAACGACACGATAAGGAAAATAGAAAATAGAATCTGCGGATCTTTATGCAAAATAAAAATGTTTTGCATTGACTGTGGGAAGCAGGAATAACATAAAAATTGATTTCATCCCTTAACGACGTTGTTACACTAAAAGCAACAGTACAACATTCTCGAATTGTTTAAATCTTTTATTGTTTTATATTTCACCGAACCAATTTCTTCATAAGTGCATAAAGATCCGCAGTCTAGTAATGATTTTGGCACAAGGAAAAGATGTTTTCACTGAATCCCACTAAGAGAAATGATCTTGACATAAAAATGCGACTGATAGCGTCAGGATTATGATTCAGAACTACATTTCCATATATTTACTGCATATGCGTATAATAAAATGAACCGTTCGTTTTTGTGAGTACCAATTGAACCACCGCTAACAATTATTGAATCATCGTAGGTTGATGTGCTTCCTTCGCTATTACCATTACGCATGAATGCGTATTCGCTCGCGGCGAGTTTTGATTATGCGTGACAGTATCATCGTGATACGTAAAATCATAGCGCGATACGAACGTTATACTTTGTACCGTTCGCCACTTGTGCTATACTCATTCTACAAAGCGAAACACTATCTACTTTCGAAATATTATTTGATTCATCTCGTTTTATTCGCTATACTGATATATTAATAGAGCTGTCTCCTAATATTAAGTATTAGAGCCACCCACTCATTGTAAGCTTGCCCGATGATACATGGAGCAATTGAATATTAATGGCTTACTCCACGACGTTTTCTAATAATCTGTCGTCAATTATAACACCATTTTAACACCATTGCTACACATCGTGTATTAGAGCTCAAAAAGAATTCATTCACCATTCTTTATCTTTAGACCGACGTGACTGGTACACCATATATACGTGAATGGACTGTGACGCATCCGAAATTAATTACCTCAAATATAGTCGAGATATTTGTTTCCAAATATAGATATTTATCTATAGTCCTATTATTCTGTTTCACTCTATTTCTGTTGCACAACTCCCATTATAAGAACTGTAAGGAGACTCATTCTACAACTTTGAAATTATTGTATTTTTTGCTGAACAAAGGTCCGATTCATTCGTCATATTTTTATTTAGATTATTTCTACAATTTTTAAATTACTGATATTGTATTATATATTCCTTATGCTCCTATACCTTTTATCTTGTGTTCATTACACGTTGCTTTCCTTTTCATTTTTTATACCTATTATTGACTTAGTAAATATTAGTATTACATTAGTGCTATCATTATTATAGTTAATGTGATGTTTGTTACTTTAGCGGATGGTATTACGTATTCCTTCGGTGTCTTTTACTTGGAATTCCTGTACTATTTTGAGGGTGGAAAAGGTGCAACAGCATGGGTTGCGTCGATATTAGTAGGAGTCACTCTGTGTTCAGGTAAATTCTTTTGCTTATATGTTTTTACCGTAACATCTATTAACGAAATGATAGTATATAAAACTTCGATTGCAGGTCCAATATCGGGCTCTCTCGTAAATAAGTTCGGATGTAGAGCAGTAACTATTGCTGGGTCCATATTAGCAAGTTCATGCTTATTGGCAAGCATGTGGGCCCGCAACATCATTACATTATACTTTACAATCGGCATTGGTGCAGGTGAAGTGAGACACATATTTATTTAGAAAGAAGGCGTTGTTTTCCAAGAAATTAACTTCCCCATTTTCAGATTTTTTACGACGATTGAGCGTACGATTCTTCTGAACGATAGAACAGTATGAATAACTTAGTGAATAAAATTTGAATGTTTTTGTTTCAACAAATTCTTTTTTTTTATTTGATTGAAGGAAAATAATGAGAAATATATGGATTAAGGATTGTACAGTGATTAAAGTAGTATAACTCTAATAAGTTTCTATTTTAAAGTCCATCTATTTTTCAGAAAATAATATTTTGGAGTTTCAGAGTTATAATTTCTATCTTGTGTTTATTGTATAAAATCGGAAAGACATTTATTCTCTATTAAATGTTTCATGGATAAAACGTGTCCGCTGTTTGATATCGAATATAGTCATTCTTCAATATCAATAAATTCAGTTATTACAAAATAGGATTAATTAAAGAAGTATCATACGCTCTTTTTACTTTATAATATTTACTTCCTAATCTACGTTTAAATTTAAGTATATTACAAATTATTATGTACAACCATTTTGCAGGTTTCGGTTTCGGCTTGATCTACTTGCCGGCGATCGTAAGCGTGTCATGCTATTTTGAAAAGTATCGTTCACTTGCCACGGGAATCGCAGTGTGTGGCTCCGGATTAGGTACCTTAGTCTTTGCTCCATGTCTAGAATACTTAATAGCGTCATACGGATGGAGAGGAACGATTATGATCTGTTCCGGCATCGTTTTAAATTGCATCGTTCTCGGGGCCCTTTTCAGGCCCATCAAAGAGAAAAAATCACGAAAGAGAGGTTCTCCAGAGGTACAGGACTCTTGTATGTATTATTATTAGATGTATAATTATGTAAAATGTCGTTATACATGTTACATGCCGTATAAACGATTAAGAAAAGTTCATGTAAATACAATTATAGGATGCTTCATACATAGAATGAAAAATTGAAAGACTTGTGTTCAATGAGAATACTTCGAAAACTGTACACTGTATGCTGTGAATACTTTGTGTACTGAAAAGTGTGGATTTCGTATATTGTACCATTAAAAAAGTAATTCTTGCAGAACATCTCGAGGGTAAATAATGTTAAGGAAAATTCAGGGACACATGAAGTTGCTTTCCAAAAGGAAAGCAATAGTGTTAGAGTAATATCAACCATCAGTCAGCCTGCCTTTATACTGAAAGATGGATTACATGAAGAAAGCTTAGGAAACGTTCAAAATGAAATGTCAGTATATTATAATACTTCTTTGATATTAATTATTCAACTCCTGTATATATATATATGTTAATAATGACAAATACTAACAGTTAATATACATTTTACAACATAAACATTATAATATTTCCACGGCCATAAATTTAACGATATAAATATTAATATTATATTCTTTTATTGGCAGACCAAATTTAACAGAGAAATATAGCGAAGAGAAGAATCATATTCATGAATCTTTACAGAATTTACCAAATTCTATGGAACATGCAAAGACAGATAGTAAAATACCTAATGGTAACTGTGAAGACAATAGAGGTAACTTTCATAAGATACTGGATATTTCTATATTAAAGGATCCAGTATTTATTTTATTTACCTTCTCCAATTTCTGTACCAGTATTGGATTCAATGTACCATATGTATATGTATTGGTATGTATATAAATTGCGTTTTTGTTATAAAAGAACATGGTAAAGAAAATTATAATTAATGATATCATATTTATATTCAGCCTCAAGCAGAGGAACAAGGGATTGCTAAAAACGATGCAAGTTATCTCCTGGCAATAATTGGAATTGCTAATACTGTGGGTCGTATAGTATTAGGATACATATCTGACAAACCATGGGTTAACCGATTATTAATATACAACTTATGCCTTACCATATGTGGACTCGGTATGTTTATTTGTAATGTATTTATTATTAAAAAGAAGCATTACTATCTGGTATATATAGATTTTGTGCTTTGCAAGAAATATTTGTAAGCTATGCGCTTTCCTTCATCAATTTTACGTAGAAATCATTTCTTCTCAATGGAATTATGTGCAATATATTGTAATTATTAAAAAATCAGGCTTTTCCATTTTATAAATGGGAATAACGATGAATGTTATACAAATATGTATCCTTCGTCTATTCGTATATTTTACCTGTATAGGCCTATTCATCCAAACAGACGCCTTTTGAATATCATGTACGCGATTTTAGAAATCCTTGTATATTGTAGTTTGTGTGATATTTATTGTTGTTCTCGAAAAATATTGATTTACTAGTGTCTTATAATTTTCTAGCAACGATTCTTAGTACAGAATGTACATCATTTGCAACCTTTGCAATTTACTCTTCTGTATTTGGATTTACATCTGGTGCTTATGTCGGCCTTACATCTGTACTTTTAGTAGATTTACTGGGTTTGCAACATCTCACAAACGCTTTTGGTTTGCTTTTATTATTCCAAGGTTTTGCATCACTTTTAGGACCGCCTATCGCAGGTATAATTTTATAATAATTATAACCTTGAGACATTTAATATCATTTGTACTTCCCTAGGATGTCTGTATGATGAGCTGAAGTCATATGATCCTGGATTCTACACCGCTGGTGCTATGATTACTGTTAGTGGATTAATATTATTCTTCATACCCCTCATTCAAAAAAAAGTACGACGTAATGTAAACAATAAAAAGAAAAATATAATAAATAATGAATTTGCTTAAAATAACTTTATTCACGCAGATGACCATTATTACTCCCACTTCGCTCTAGAATTGACATTTATCTCATAGATGATTAAAAAACAAGGCAAGAGAATTAGAACGTTAATTATTATAAACTAGCTTTCGCCCGCGGCTTCGCTCGCACAGGAAACCGTTTAATGCCCTCTGAAATTGATATTGTTTCTCCATAAAACCTCCCAGATAGCACACCGGCCTGATTTTGGCCGGGCCCCTGTGCGCGCCGATGCGCGCATGCCACCTGCAGGGGCTCGAGCCCAGGGCCTGCAGGCCGGGCCGGTATTCGGCCCATTTGCAAAATTGCAAGTATGCGGAATTTGTGTTCTCATTTCGTGAAAATACAAACACGGGGTTTTTCAGTAGTTAAAATAGCCAGATAAAAAATCAATCTAGACAGCAATCGCCCTCAAAAGTCTTACTTTTTTACTTTAATGACTTCTGCCACATTCATACGACCCGCCTTGTGTTCCGTATACTGGCGTCGGCCTGATTGGCCACATTAACTCTTGGGCTGGAACGATTGGCCCTCTCAAAAACAGGCTGAATCCCGTCCCGGCCTGCAGGCCCTGGGCTCGAGCTTTTGCAGGTGATATGCGGCACATTGGTGCGCACAGGGGCCCGAACAAAATCGACCTGCCTGGGCCTCGAGCAGCTCCAAGTGTTGTGTTTGCCCGTAACCTGCAGGTCAGGGGCTTTGCAGGCTGGGTCAGCTGGTAACTATGCCAGGCTGTGCTATCTGGATTTTTAACCCCCCATTCACCCCTATAGAGCTTTAATTTTATGTCATGTCGCCATCTTAGATTTCAAATCCCCTTTTCACCCCCTTAGGGATTCAATTTTTTAAAATGCCGAAATAGGTATTTGATTAATTATATCAAAGAGCATTAAGACCAAGTTTCAAGCAAATCCGACCAGAAATAAAATATTCCTCGTACAAATGTTGCAACCCCTTTTCACCCCCTTAGGGGTTGAATTTCGAAATATCCTTTCTTATTCCTTGTATAGATCACAAAAGAAACCTCTGTGCAAAATTTGAGCTTTCTAGGTCCAAGGGTATAGCCTAGGCGTTGATGAGCCACTCAGGACTTTCTTTTTATATATATAGACTTCAATAAGTATTCATGTTCTATGTGTACTTAAGAAAATATCAAGAGGAAGACAATGTCACCAGTCAATTAAAGTTGTCATTACATTGTTAATTTTAAAAAATATCTGTAATAGTATTTGTCAAATGTAGAAATGCTCATATGGGTATTTTTGCATATATTTATACAAAGGTAAAAACATTGAGCCTGTTATAAGTGATCCAGTACATCTGTGAAAAAGTATTTAAATGACCGCGAAAATTTTAATAGTCCTACTCATTTTCACAAAGGATGAATTTAATTTCTTGTACCACAATTGAAGAATGACGAAATTTTAGAAAATTATGGCATTTTAAAAACACATTATTGACTACTATTTTCATTTTTTACACTTTCGTAGCTATAAAATTATTAGCTAGTTTCACATTAGCTATACGTATATTCACATACGTAATTGTTCATATATATACAACTCTCTGTCTCTTTAAAAATTCTAATACCTGACATGGTTTTATTTACAAATGAAATTTCCCAGATAGTTTTCTGGGTATCTCCGATGTAATTATTATAGTACATGTCTGCAAGAGTTATAGTAAAATAAAGTTTTACAAGTGTAATAAATATTTATTCTGAAAAAATTTTCAATTATTGATTATAAATTAATATGAATTACAGATACTTACTTATTTTCTTTTCACTGAATCACTTATACATTGCTAGCTTCAGTCTCGTACGGTGTTAAATGTTAATATCTTTCATCAGCTCATTTATATTACTTGATATGTACTTATTTCTATAATACATATAAATTGACATAAGTATCGAATAAATATTACTTAAAATAACTTTATAAGAATTTTAAAAAATTCTTTTTTTAATTAAACAATACGGCTATACCCTTTTCTTGGCATTTTTGGAAATATGGACATTATATCATTTGCCATATTTGGTCCTATATATTGACGTATCCTTTGTGTTGTCTCAGCTGTTAGTCCAATTTTTTGTCTTCCTATATGAGTTACTATCTGAAAAAGAGGCATTAAAAAATAATTAGATATTTAATTCTTATAACTTGTTATAATATATATACATACAGGGTCTCCAGACCACCATACCACCCATTTATAATCCATAAAATAGGTTATTTTCAAAAATTCAAAGTGTTTCTTTTAAATATAAATCAGATGCGCTCTATCAAATGGTGATATTTTTAACTTCCGGTTCCAGCCGGAAATAGGTGATTGAGACCGGAAGTTACATTTTTTAAATGGAACATGGTATTTTTTATTACGGATTCGGATTCTATGCGAAAAAACAAGAAACTTTTGTCTGAAACATTTTTTCAAGAAATGTCATTTTATGTCATTTATGTAACCTTCAAAATGAGTCTTGGCGAAATAACGTTTTCACTATCTGTGTAATATAGCCCAATTTTTTGATTCAAGCAATGAACTTTAATCAATAAAATATTTTCCACTTTGTTCGATGATCTTTTGCCATCTTTCTGGGTTATGCCAAGAGCAGATAGTGAAAACATTATTTCGCCAAGGCTCATTTTGAAGGTTACATAAAGGACATTTTTGAAAAAATGTTTCAGACAAAAGTTTCTTGTATTTTCGCATAGAATCCGAATCCTGAATAAAAAATACCATCTTCCATTTAAAAAATGTAACTTCCGGTCTCAATCACCTATTTCCGGCCGGAACCGGAAGTTAAAAATATCACCATTTGATATAGCGCATCTGATTTATAAAAGAAACACTTTGAATTTTTTAAAATAACCTGTTTTCTAGATTATAAATGGGTGATACGGGTGGTCTGGAACACCCTGTATACATATATTAGAAATTTTAGTGCAATCGATAAGCTGTGTGAAATTTTATGCTCAAACCTTTTTAATGATCTACTATGAAAAAAAATACTGTGCCTCTTTAATTTTATATTTTTCGAGGAAAATTATATGTTTTGTTCTATAATTTTACATTTTATAGAACATTTTGTTCTATAATTCCATAATTTCTATAATTTTAACATTTTCTATTTTATGCCTACATCTTGTAATAACTATTTTTGTAGTAATATAAACATAATAGTTTCATGCATATATGCATGGATATGGCTTATGAAATCCGAATGAAAAGTTGTATGATATTAACAAAATATTAAACACGTTAATGTACTATAAGATTTGTTTGTAATAGAAAAAGTGCGTACATACCTTTTTCACGCGAAGTTTCGTGGCAAGACCATCATCCAATATACCCAATAGTAGTTTATCAACAGTTGCAGGTGTCATTGTTTCAGTTGCTTCTTCACTGTATACTGTGTCTATATCTTGAATGTTTTTCTCTACTAAAAGACTACTGATGTGGATAAGACTTGCTGTATCATCTGACTTAACTAAAGCATCCTTCAGTGCGGGTGCAATGTAATTGTACAAATATGGTCCACGATACTTCTTAACTATATCGGAAGACAACCATTATTTAATTATCGTATAGTTCGCATAAATCTATAACATTTACCATAGAATGAAGCATTCTGCGTTTTTAAGTCCTTTATGTACATCAACAAAAAAGCATTGTCAATTATTGTTTTATTTATTCCACATGTTACCAACAGTTTTCTTCCGTCTATAAAAGTTCCAAACAGATATGGCAAAACATAGTCACAAAGTGTATAAACACAAGGTGGTACATTAAAATCATTAATCATAATCTTAAGAATAGTTAATAAGCCTACAAGTAAAAGAAATGTATTGTTACTTGATAAAACCTTGTATTACACATATGAATTACACAAATTTGGAATATATTTTTTATCAAAGTGCATACCTGCTACATCGTATATGTTTGTCTTCCTTACTAGCATTGGCCAAAAGAAATGTGGTTTTATTTTTTGATCATGTTTATATATTTTAAGCAAAGGAAAACATAGATCATCATCTCTGAAATATGAATAATACAATGCCCAGTATAGAGAGTTTTCGCATAGATTATTATTATCTAGGAAATTGCACATGTCGATAATGGTATGAACATCCTAAAATAAAATATTTATTATTTTCTGTGACTAACCATGCAAAAATACTACACTCAATGCAAAGAGAAATGTAATACTTTATCTCACCGTACTATGATAAACTAAATTTTGTATAAACAACTTTGAAATATACTGGTCCTTAAAATATAAAAGTATCTTTTGAACTATGTCTGTTCGATTAATATACATTAACTGTAGTACAATATGAATTTCATCATCAGACAGTGTTAATATATTCCGAAGATACGGTATTATCTACAACAAAAAATCTCAAATATTTCAACAAAAAGTCTCAATATGTATAAGATTAATATTTCATATTGAAATCTTCAGAAATACTTACTTCATCAATATGTTTTGTGTGATTGTTTACTGTTAATCTATAAATTACAGTTAGAATATCTTTATTAGAAAAGCATATGTTATTTGAAGAACATGTTTTAAGTACATCTTTGATTTTGTGAAATTTATTTTCTTCTGCATTAATGCACATATGAATGGTATATGTTTCATTCTTTTGCGCCGAACATTCGATTCGGCTTTGAAACATTTCTAGTGCTGTTTCAATTTCACTGAAAGATATATACAAAATTTGTACTAAAAAATCTTAACCTCTAATTGACAACATAGAATCTACAGGGTGTCTAGTTTAACTTCAAACACTCAAATATCTCAAAAAGTATAAATTGTACAAAAAAATGTTTCAGACAAAAGTTATACAATGGAAATTGGACATATCAGACTGTTGTTTATTTGATCTTACAATAATCATAATAAATAGTATATAATAAAAAATAGAGTTTATCATTTAAAAATTTTAGTGTGACCGTTACAAGACATTTGTAAGGTGACAATAAGGTCAAAGAACACTGTATATGATATTATATAACTTTCGTCTGAAACATTTTTCGTATCATTTATGTTTTCTAAAATATTTGAACATTCAAGTTAAACCAGTCCCATTGCAATTAAGTATAATTCATATAATTCAATATAATTTGCAATTCATTGTAATACATATTTACCCATTTTCATAATATCCCCATATCAATGAATTGTACATATTCTCAGTCATCGACATATTTTGATTACTAAATTCAGTTAAAAGGGGACTAGTACACTTAATCTTTCCTTTTCTGCAATAATACTCAATACACTGATCATATGTTGTAGTATTTGGGCTGATTCTTTTGCTCTTCATCTCTTTCAAAATATCCATAGGTGAAAAGTCGCAACCACTTTTTAAATAAAGTTTTAAGCGTTCATTATAGTGATCAACACCCAATTTAACATCTATAAATTATTTAAATATATACAGGGTGGTTCACAAAATATTACAATATTTGTTACCAAAAAAAAGATGACCAAAAAATGTTTCAAGTAAAGTTGAATAGTTTTGAAGGGAGGAGTATATTATGAAATTAATAGTTTTTTTGTAGGTGAACATATAGAAAGCACATGAAAGTAATTACTGTTTCTTTTAATGGAAGCATGTATCTTCTATTGCACCAGTTGATACATCTTGATACTCATTAAAATTTATGTTAAAAAATTGAGAAGTTAAGAAATATATCTCCCTCTTAAAACCATTCAACTCTATGTGAAACATTTTTCATATTAACTACGTATAACAGTTAATATCAAGAATATAATTCTTAAAAACATACTGCATACAGATAAATGACTCCATAAATATTCTAAAAATTGAAGCCTTTTTGATGGTAAACAATCGAATATTTTGTTACAACACTTGAGTAGTGTAAGGGCATCTGTGGTACGTATATCCTCTGAAACAAAAATTATATTTAGGATTAACTAATAAATTATCATTTTATATTGTAAAGAATAATACTGCTAAGATAATACATCATACTTTTATATACATCCATAAGTAATTACGTTACAATAGAGTTCCAATTATTCAAAATGCCTTGTACTATTTATGACTATTCTTTGGCAACTGTAGTAATTCAACCATTTGATTTTAATATAACTACAGTCTTATCTGTTGCAATTCAACCATTTAATTCTAATGTAACTATAGTTTCATTCCTCTTCTAGTTAGTCATAAAATTCAGATTTAAGAGAGTATATGAAATTTGCCAGAAGATAGTTGTCTATAATCATCCGGATGGTTTTATAATTCTAAATATTGATTATTTGGCACTGTTTCGGTCCTAAGCATACTGCTTAATTGGAATTCTAACATAGATTATAAATATAATATTTACTAACTTAAAATTATAGATAACAGTGTAAAACGTTTCTTAGTTTTATACCCTTTTTTACAATTAAATGTAGCATGTATAATGAATATGATGGTATCAAACATAAACACGTTATATACCTGCAGAACCAACGTGTTGTAATATATTTTCAATTTCAGCTTTTCTAACTGATCTAGGCCACAATATTCGATCGATTATCTTGCAGGAATTCTTTGCTGCATTATTTCCTTTTTTATGTAGTTCTACTTCTCCTCTTGGAATTGACAACATATTTCTAACAATATATAATTGTTTGTAAATCACGTGGATAAAGTTACTTTACCTAATTCAAAAAACTAACCTTATTTCATCATTAAATGGATCACTTTGATACAAAATTGTTAAATTTGATAGTTTCCTTCTTTGATTAAAAATCACATTTTCTGGAAACTGTGCTTGATATCTTATACATTTTAATAAATGACCCGACATCATAACTATAATGTGTAATTCTCTGGTATTAAAAACTAACCAAAAGTAAATTGTATATTTAGTGTACACTGTACACTGTACAGCACATAGCACTACAGCATATATCTCTATCCAACGAGAGAACCAGTTTTCGTTCGTCGCTGCTCATCTTCGCCCTAATTGGTTCAAGAATGTGGGGAGTGGATAGTGGAGTGAGACATGATAGGCTCGCTGCGCCCCCACCACCTTCCAAGCTGCGTGCAACGTTACTGTTCTTTCGTTGGATATAGCAGTTTCCTACAGTTTCTTATGCTTTCGAATTGGAACTGATTGGAACCAGGAATCAGGAACATTGGAAGTGATTGGAAGTTTCGATCATCAGAGTCCGTAACCGTTACGAGTCCAAAAACCCAAAACGATTGCGTTATTTGAACTCTATGTAGAGAAAGTAGAGAAATATACACTAAAGGAAAGGATTATAAGTTTAGTAGCTGAAAAGGATAGAAGAAAATGGAAGGAAAAATTTTATATAAAAATGAGTTATTTTTTCTTCCATTCCATCTGATTCCATTTACCAGTTATAATTTTCTGATAATGTCACTATATAGAAAATCGACCAATAAGAAGGAATTATTGTAGCAATATCACTAAATAGACAGTTAAATCTGCCTCTATATATAAACCTAATTATAAATTGACGAAATTATGTAATTATAACAAAACAAACAAATGAAAAATAATTAGAGGTGAACCACGAATGAAGATAGAGAGAAGTACATATATGTGTGACAGAGAAGTACATATATAGATACATATGTCACTCGCAGGAGAGACAAAGACAGAGACAACCAAGCAGCTTGATTTTTCGATGAACTTACAACTTTGTGAGCCGAAGAAGCAATATTTTTTATAATTTTTGTGTTGAAATGTTCTCTGTATTATTCCGCATTTTCGTACCACAGAGTCCTTCTTTGCAATTTGGCTCTGGAAACTTTGTAAACAATAATAATGTACGTTTTTATATTTAGAAGACATTTTTTTCTGTACACTTTTTCCAAAAAAGGCTTTGTACGAAGATGTGGAATAATACAGAGAATATTTCAACACAAAAATTATCAAAAAATATTGCTTCTTTGCCTCAAAAAGTTGTAAGTTCATCAAAAAATCAAGCTGCTTGGTTATCTCTATCTTTGTCCCTCCTGCGAGTGACATATCTCCTTCTCTGTCACAGCCCTGTAGGATAGACAAGGATCTCTCTACCGTCGTCCTACATTAAAAATATGAGATAATAATTATTACATATTAGAAGGAATATTTAAATAAGAATACAAGCTGTTTAACACATTCACGACGGGATGTACTAAGGGTGGTATGTACAAATACGATCCTGTCGTGAACATGTTAAATATGATTTATTCAGTGCATTCATAAGGATGTAATCTTTGAAATAATTAATGAACAATATTGGGATAATACAAAAGTGTAGAAACACTAAAAATATTATGTAAACAGAGTAAGATTAAGTTATGCACATATACTAAGACATAAAATTGAGCATACAAATCAAAAGTATGTTTACACAAAAGAAGCAAAAATTACAGTAACTGTTATCTGAACAAATTTTTGTATGCACTCAATGTACATCTTTCAATAACAAAGGAATTAAAGGATTATATATCATATGGTATAATGTTTTTCTCACATCTTGTAAAATGTATATATTTTGTGAAATTAATCTTTCAATTTTATAACTATCGATATATGTGTATCATGGTTTTAAAAAAATTGTTCTATAATTTTATGGTCATAGATATTACAATATTAATACAACTTGAAATACACTACTGTGCAAAAGATAGAAGCACCCAGCTGTATTTAATAGAAAAGCGTAAAAAATCAACTAGAACACAGTAAGTTTTGAAATCCGCTGTTTCATTACATGGTTCTGAGGATATGTGTTATTGCAGATTATCTAATACTTTAAATGTAATAAATCAATCATGGTACAATATAATTTCTACACAAAGATATTGTTTGTCATTATATCTTATAATTATACTGAGAGCTTCTTTCTTTTGCACAGTAGTGTATGTGATCCAAGATTTTTATGTTCACAAAAGAATTAAATAGAAGAAAATTTAACGAAGTTAATGTCATATTATTACAGTATTTCACTATTTTTCCAAAAATATATTTTCAATTGAACTTTTTCATTTATTTCTTACATTTTTTTACCAGAATGAAATTATTACATGTTATATATTAAAATCACACATTGAATGTATTTCAAAACTATTACCACCTCTCATTTGTCTCATTTATAAAAAGATATTTTTACCATTAAGAAGTTATAATTGTGTCAAATAATTAAAATATCGTTCTCAACATTTATTCCTAGTTGTACTATCATAAAGTTCTTTGCAATTCTGAATTCACTTATAGTGAAATAGTTTTTATATTTTCCATCAAAATTTTATAAAAGATACTCTACTATATTAAATATTTAATTCTTTTCATTCAATATTAACGTTAACCCTTATAATTACTTTACAAAAATTCTTCGCACCAATCAGAGATGCACTGGTAGCAATCACTTGATTGCTTTACATTAGCTGAGCATACATCCTTCATCCATTCCTGAAATAATTCTCTATTCTTTTTCAGAACCAGAAATTGTCCTAGTACTACGTACGCCTATAAGTAATTTAATTAGTTTTATAAAATATATTATACATACGATTAGATTGATAAGATTATATTAATAATATTTATACCTTATCATAACCTGCAGCTTCTAATCTTCGTCCTAAGACTTCTCCAACTCCAGCAAGATCCGTAACAGGTTTTTCACCCATCGGCTCTGCTATAAAATTCTTATGCTTTTGTGATGTAGTAGACATGTTTGCTCTGTAATTAAAGAACAAGAATTAAGAATAATACCAAAACTAAATATGTATTAATAATGCATGAGGAATAAAAATAAAGTACATCCATACATTTTTTAAAATATGCACTTATGTGACAGAAAAATTAAAGATTCAGAGTACAGTAAAGTAACGTAAACAGTTAATGTAATTGTAACATCTATTATTTCATCCTTCTGTTTAAAACCATAATATATATACACATATCCTCTTCGATAAAATGGGCAACTTTGAATCGCTCAAACACAACACTATCATCACTACACATCAACACAAATTCATATGAAACCATAGAATAGAAACTCACATTTCATTTCGTTCACGTAATGGTACATTTCTATGAAAATACTATAGTAGCGTATTTATTATATATATATTTTTTATAACATTGAAATATACATATATTATATTACATACATACATTATGTATATTATATTTGTGAACATAAATATTTTATGATAAACATTATTATGTATACAATTCGGAAGATGATTTACAATGAAAGTGTTCCGTACATGTAAGATTAAGTAAAATTTTTATTAAAAATAACAGTACTTTCAAATATTATAGTAATTTAAGATAAACGCATAGACGTTGAAAATATTTGAGTATCAAAATAAATATATATATTCATAAAAATGACATTTTTTGCAACTTTTTTACGAGACAAAATATTGACGAAATTTATTGTTATATTGCTTTGAAAAGTATCTATTGTGTGATTTAAGAAAGCAATTGAAATATAACGAATTATAACACACTATATATGTAAATATATATATATATAGTATTGACTTACAAATTTTTTTAAAGACACACCGTGAAGTGTCGACACCATCGGTGTATTTGTAAGCAGAAAGCGTTTCATTTCTTGTCTATTCGTCTATGGAATCGGGTTATTGTCGGAAAGTATAAGGCGGTCAATATGTGAAACATAAATAGAAATGCATATTGTTATTACAGTGTTTTGAATTTGACTTCTTCTACTTGTAATATTTTTCGTAAAATTTGAATTCATGTAACCAGTTTGAAGAGTGTTTGAGAAAGTTGAATTTTTGATATATCTTCGCCCCAATCGCGGAAGAGCCGTCATGTTGTGTCAACGTAATCCACGGCAGCACTGACGCCTCTTCAGTAATTAACCAAACAAAATGGACACCAAGATAACGATTAAGTGAACATTTGTGCAGTAGATTTACATGGAATGTCCAGGAAAATGGGATTAACGTGTACGCTACAGTGAGTTTTACTTAATCATTGCTAAACGCTAAATATCTATAATAGATCGGTATCACGTAGATTTCTATAAAAACCGTACTGACTACTTTAATTTAACAATATTGAAACTTAATTTTGACACTTGAATCTGTATTGGAGATGTACAGTTGTATATTGTATATACAAATATTATCTTAATAATTGCAATGAAATTTTTCATTTAAATTCCTATTTAAATGTTACGTTATAGTTTGTACATCATAAATACCTTTATTCAGTTTCCGTTACAAAGAAAAAAATGTGCATGCTTTTTATATATTTGTGTATTTAAGCACGAAGGACAACATATAATATACTGAACAATGTACAAATTGGTTTTCAGATCTCTAATCATTTATTTGAGTTCTATCCTTCTTCTTAATTTGAAAAATTTACTGAATAATATAGACTATTAATTGTAGTTCACTGCTAGAACTACATTGTAATAATAGAGTATTATATATATTAGATCCACGCGCAACATCGTTCTTTTCAATGTAGTTGCCCAGATTTACCTAGCTACCACATTGCATGTCGCTTGTTTCATGTGTTGCAATTTTATAGTTTTTATAATGTAGCGAAATTTAAAAATAGAATCTGATATAGTTGTTCAAATGCTAATTTTGGTACAATAATGAAAAACTTATTTCATTAACTCTAACATTCCAAGTAAGGTAAGCATAAGATTATTTTATTTTGTATGAATTTATAGTCATTATTTTTTTTTAAATATATATTATAACAGGTCTACTAAAGAATTCATACCACTCAGATTACTATTTCATTCTTATATAATTGTATAAAATAATATTTTCTAAAATATTTAATAAATTATAAACGATCTTATTTTCATGTTAAACATACCTTTGCCGTCGTTATGCACGATCAAATTTTTCCGTTTATATTTTTTTCTAACCAATCATTCGAAATTCGCTAGCAATCGATGAATTACGTAACTTTATTCGTTTGTTACCATTTTATAGCAAATCGTTGAACTTGTTCCAATCTTATATTTACGTGTAATCAAGAAAAATTGAACGCAACGACAAATGCGGCCCTGTTTCATTGAAGATGTTGCGTACACATATACATTCGTGCTGATACCTAGAGGACAGGATTGGTTAATCGAATATCCTGCCCTGGTATCCTACTTTATAAGGTAAAATCTGATTGGTTCTCTTTGTGGTATAATTCGGACTCCGCCTTACTACCGCCAATTGCGCTGTGTGTTTTTACCACGATACCGAATACTTTATGCGCTAGGAGTGTAATTCTTGGGAGGTTGCGGCGTCCAATCTGCTTCTTTTTCCCTATTCTTTCTTTCGGTTTATTATTTTCTCTCGATGAATTTTAGAAGTACGATATATAAAGAGACGTGTACTTTTTTCGTATATAATCGAAAATACCAATTTTGTCAATGTTTCATTTTTACGTATTAAACTGTTTAACCGTCTTCGAAATGTAGCTAAGAGAAATGGTTTAAAGATGTAATTTTCTAAACATCTTACGCAGATTCAAATGTTGTATTTAATCTTTGCATGTATCCGTAGAAATGTTACGAAGCCTGCATCGATTTCAATATTTTCGGTCGTGTGTGAAATATTCTTTCAATATTTCAATATCATTAGAAATTTTTTTGTTTCTGCTTGTGTCACAAACATTTGAAGGGGAAAGTAATCAAACATCGCATGACAACTTAACGTAATATTTTTAACTGATGAAAGTTATGTAATTAAATATAGACCAAGCCACGGATTTTAATAGATTATTGAAAAATTAATATATAGGTATAATTTCAATAAACACTCTACATCAACAAATAACTCAAGTATAATGTAAATAGAAATCTTTATTCCTTTTTTCGATTAGGATATCAATCAATATTATGGTTTACATCGAAAATTTTTATTAATAATTGTCAGACGATTTCTCAAGAATACTGTATTTTAACTGTTCAAATATTTTTTCACATTCTTTTAATTATCTTCTGTGTAGATATATTTTTTATAGGCAAGTTATATAGTCATTATTTTAATAGAATTGAGATTATCTCCCATTCAACGAACTAATGTAGTAATGCAATGAAACTTTTACACGATTATATGACGCTTATTGAAATAAAATAAAATAAAATAAAGATTTAATAATCAAGTAATGAAGGTATACAGTTTTATGTAGTATCAAAATGGTGCACATAGAATATTATTTTTCGATTAAATATCAGACGTTTAATCAGCTTTTTCAACAATTTCACTTGGGCAAAAAAAAAGTATTAAATACTTCTCGTCGTCTTCAATTTGCGATTTTACTATAGCTATGATAATCAACGGCAAACCTCTAATTCTTTATTTCCATAAACCGGTATCGAATAACGTTAAAGCATAATACAATCTTCTTTAGATTCTTAAATTTATTTGTTCTATTATTTGTAAAATGTATCTTTTATCAAAACAAAAGAAACTGGTAGTAACAATCCGTGACTGTCTTTCTGTAGTAATACCGTACTTTAAATTTTCGATTGAACATTGATTTAACTCGCGGATGTTACCGTTTCGAAATGAAGAAAGGGGACGTCAATTTTGCCAGAGAAAAATTCAAAAGAACGAATATACACGGTATTGCAAACGCGTCAATCTAATGAAACGAAGATTTTAATCGAGCCGAACACAACTCGGAACATCTTATTGTTTCTTCGTATACACGATACACGTGTGTGCATACACGAACCTTTATAAGTGGCAAAGAGAGATGCGCGCGCCACCAGGTGGTGCAGTGAGTGAGTGTGCGCGCATGATGCGAAAGCTAAGTGTGTGAGTTTCTACAGATGTTACGATGTGTAACTGGTGTGTGTAGTGGCCTCCGTCGGACAGGACAGGATAGAACAGGGTAGGGTAAGAGAGAAGAGTAGTCCTTCGTTGTGAACTGAGGGGAATGGTAGGGGGTTAGGGGGGAGGGGGTAGAGATGTGTAGAATGATTCGGACCTATGGACACGCTTGCACCTCGACGGTCCGTGCCGCCGCAGCCGCAGCCGCAGCCACCGTCGGTGAAAATCGTGTGAACGCGCGCGCGAATGAGGGTGGTTTTTCGGTAAAACATTAACACGAAACTACTTTCGTCGAACGGTATATTAGGTTTTGAGCGGTGTTCTTACGAAATACATGAAGGAAGAGTGAATTGTGGTAAAGTGAAGTGACGCTTTGGTGCTGGAATATCGAGCGTCGCGGTGGCCGCTACGAGTTCTCTCGGAAGCCCAAACGGAAATCTCTCACGATAATGGCGTACTTTCCGACGATCCGTGTTTTTTTTTCTCGAAGTCGCTTCGATTCGCTCCCGATGTTCTAATACATTTTTGTATCTACGCTTTCCGCATATTCGATAACTGCCGATCCCACGGGAAAATATTTTCCGGACAAAATACCTACGTTAGAATTAAAGCGTGAGAACTTTCTATACCCGTCGTCTTGCCAGTTTCTTTCTGTTCACCCTTGTAATATATACTCAACGTGTGTATTTGAGTTGATTTTTCTAATGCGAACGAGAATATTCTTTCGTACGTTTTAGTGCTGCTGTCAGTGCTCCAGGTTTGTAAGGTGTTTTTTCGCCGTTTCTTTCCATTTTTCTGTGTTTATGAATTTCAACACGAATATATTTGATTTAATATTATGTATCGGTGTGCGAATTTTTTTCTTGCATATTAGTTCAAAGCGTACAGTAATACCGTATTGTTATTCTTAGACATTTTTGCTTATTTCACGATTGTTGGTCATAATTGAACATTTTCGGCATCACTTTGAACAAATCACACGAGCCAAGAATATATGGAAACTAAACGTTCTTGCCAAATATGTAGTTTTAATACGAAATTATTGTATCATTCTTATTATTTGTCTGATTTATATAAAATATTTTTACATAGTTTCAATAATATTACAGTTTCAATTATTATGTACTGATTGTTTAGAAATGTCTTTTGATTATGTGGCTATAAAATCAGCTTTTTGTACAGAATTTGAAAGCATTAGAAACATCTATATGCACATAAATTTCTTTTTTATTTAATGTAATTTGATCATATTTCACATGTTTTATTTCAAATTTAAATATTCCTCTTTCTTCAATGTTAGGTTATGTTAACTGCATTAAAAAATGTATTATGTACAAAATTACTGTAAATATGTATTATTGTATGCAGTATGATTCTAGTTTACTGCAATTAATGGAAGTAATGAAAATAGTTAAAAATGTATCTTTGCAATACAGTTTTAATGCTTTTAGTGTATGTAGTAAATTCAAACACTCACTATAGGTCAGAAATTACATTTTTTCTTGTTTATAGTAATGTACAACTGTAGAACACATGTATATATTTATGAAATAATATAATTATTCAAAAACGCCATTCTAAAATTTATATTTGCTTAAGAAAGAAATATATCTTATCAAATAAAATGATGATTTGGTTTTATATTTTTCATTACAGTACATATATATGTATTAAATTTATATTTATTCTTTTGTTCTATTTTCCAATATTTAGAAATGCTTTAATCACATAATAAAATAGTACAAAGATCGATTTAATCAAAATTATTTTTATTTAGTGGAAAGTATATAAACAAATAACACAGCTTCATATACATTTTTATGTTTTTCTTTTTTATATTAATATTTCTTCTAAATTTGCATGTTAAGTATTCATTGTATATGATTAATTGTTTCTGACATATATGTGCGTAGGTAATAGGAAGTTTCTAATAAGTTTTATTTATAGGAAAACATGATTGTTCATACATTAATGTATGTTATGAACTTTAGTATGGTTGGAAGCAGTGTTACAAATGAGGACATGCTCCAAGAGGGAAAGGTTATAGCGATTATGTGAAATTAATTCATAAGCGTATAGCTTTTCCCCTTTGGCGCTTGCCATTATCATCGGAAGATGTATAATTCAGTAATTAAAATTAATAATCATAATAATCACAAAAATGATTTAGGAAAAGTTATTATAACTAAATGCACTCGTTGCAATCGTAATATGAATTCTTTTATACATTGTTTCAGGCAGAAAAGACGTGGATCAACAATGGGCACGTTACTGACTATAAAAGAGACTATACGATACTCTCTTAAGCCTGAAATAGAGGCGAAGAGTCCTGCAGCGTAGACATGGACTCGTACGACCTGTTTGGTGAAGATGTTAGTGGCTCGATGCTTGATGCTCTTCCTGACCTCGGGGGGAACGACCATTTTGACCCTGCAGGCACGAATAATTCTGTGGTAGTATCTAGAGATGGTTCAAACTCTGGCGTTAATGGAGGAGGGAGTTACATTAGTCAATCTTATATATCTCAAGAATCTCCGCTTCAAAAATTAACTTCATTTGGTGGATCCGAATTTGGAAGTTCTAATCAATTGCAAAATACAACACAACGCAACATGTTTAATCAAAATCTTGGAACGTTCGATAGTGGTGCACCACAGCGTGCTATGGTGCCAGGAGCATTTCAAAATCAAGCACGGAGTATGGCCCCTCAGCATAGAGGGCCCCATCCTGGGAGTGGAGGACAATATCCTAATTATAATGATAACATGTATTCGATGGAGCAGCAGCATTCAATGACTAGAGCAAATATGTCTATAGACCCAAGTATGCAAGGTTGGCCAGCTAGTGGAGGTGCTTACCCACAAATGCAAAGACATTATAATCAGATGGCACCGCAACCTGGTGCTTATAGACAACATATGCCTCCGCAGTATTCTCATCAACAAGACCAAAGTGGTGTTATGAATCAAAAATTACAGCAACAACAACAACAACAACATTTTGGTAATCAACAAGGTATGATTGGAAACATGGGAGTGCCACATCAAGCAATGCAAGCTGGTGGTACAGGAAGCGTTTACCAACACATGGTTGGTCAGCAACAGCATTATCAGCAAGGAAATTCTGTATCAATGTATCAGGCGTCTCCTGGCTATCCAGGCTTTGCCATGCACCAGCAACAGCAACAACAGCAGCAACAACAGCAGCAGCAGCAACAACAAACTCAACAACCTCCACAAAGGATGCCACATCATCATCCAACTCATCCAAGTCATCAGGCGCATCCTTCTCATCCTCAACAATATCCCCAGCACACGCAACATCCTACTACTCAACATCCTAGTACGCAACAACCACAACAACAGCAAATAGATCCTCAATATTCTCATCATGCAACTTCCATGTTCAATCAACCACAACACTCTGGACCAACAACGCAATTTGGTACAGCCAAACATGCCACGAGTCCTCAGTACCGTGCAACTTTTCCTCAATTATCACCTCAAATGTCTCCAAGACCTCAGATGTCGCCGAGACCACCAGCTGTACCACAACAAATGTCTCCTAGACCTATAATGTCACCAGCCAAACCGAATACATTATCCCCTCATCCTCATGTTCAACTTCCACATCAGCAACCAAATCAACCGGGTGCAATGTCTGTGTCACCTTGTCCTCCAACTTCAATACAAATAAATCCATCGTCGCAACAAACTACTCTTCAAGCATTGGAACAAATGGTGATACCAGGAGTTGCTGTACCAAACTCAAGTGTTCCAAATCCAGAGTATAATCAGTTTCAAACACGTCCAACATTGCCACAAGCCCCAAATGTTTTATCTCAATCTACCGCACAAAGTTCTATGCCACCTATCACAGGTCCCAGAATGCCAATGCCTGCTCAGTGGTCGCATCCACCTCAACAGCAGCCACAAATAAGGCCAAGTATAAATGAAGATAGACCTATAGTAGAAGCTCAACCTCCAGTATCTGAACAGAACGCGCCAATGTTTCCAGTACCTGGAACAGAGCCGCCTATTCACAGTGTTGCAGAGACTACAACTAGAGATGGTGTAGACTCTATTCATAATCCGATTGAACCATCTAAACAAGAAAATGAAGCACTGCATCAAAACGTTCAAGATCAATCGCAAGATGTGCTGAGTCAACCACCACAGGCTGATACTTTGATACAAAATACTTCACAGAATAATTCACCTTTGGAAGCTACTCCTGGGAATATCTCTCAATTGGAACCTGTACAGACTTTACCAACATCTAGTACAAATGGAAATGTTGATTGCCCCAGTGCGTCTACGTTACCTCAACAACCAGCACCGAGTCAGAATCCTGCATCTACTATTGAAAGTCAAACTACATGTGAAACAAACCAGCATAGTCAACATTTAGAAATAAATTCAGTAAATCGTCCACCAGCTAATAATAGTACACCAGTACTTCCTCAACAACCTGCAGTCAGCAGTCAAGTGCAGCAACAACCACAGCCCATTAGTTGCCCGCAGCAACAAGTACAGCCGATACATATAAATCAACCACAAGTAGTACCAACTCAACAAGCACCAGTACAGTCTCAACAACCAATGCAGTCTTCGCAACAACCACAGTTGGGCCAAGTACAACAACCTCAAATGGGTCAACAACCTCCTTCACAACAACAAATAAGTCAACCACAACTCAATCAGCAGCAAATTCAACAAATAACTACCCCTCAACAACAACCTACGATTGCTCAACCTCAGCAACCTACATTAAGTCAAACGCAACAATCGCAGCCACAAATTTCTCAGCCCCAATTACCACAACCATCACAATCTCAGTCGACACCGCCATGTGTAACACAGGTTCAGACTACACAGCAATCTCAACCTCTCGTAACCCCACAAGTTGGTATAATGCCACAGAGTGCTCCAATAACTTCATCTCAAATACCACATCAACCACAGTTGCAACCTGCTATACCAAATTCATCTCCCCAGCTGCAAACACAAACTACTGCAGTTCCACCCACGCATTTAAATGGTCAACAGATACCTACGGTTAACCAAACCAGTGGTATTGTATTACCCCCTCATCAAACTGCAGTGCCAGTGCCAAATTCACAACCTACACATCCAGTACAACCAGGCTTTACAGAATATACGAATATTCCAAAAAATAATATATACCCTAATGAAATGATTGTGGGTTCTGGTCAACAATATCCTCCTGCTGCAGATATTGTTAGTGGTAGTACCATATCGAATATGTACAGTATACCACAAAATCCAACATCGACAGCAGTTACGTCTGGTGGGTTTGGTACTGCTTGTACGCCAGTTACACATCATCAAGAAAGAGCAGCATTACAACAGCAATTACAAGAGTTGTTCTGTATGCCTCCGGCCGCTGAAAATCAAGAAAAGATTGTTGCTCTGCAGGAGAAGTTACAGGCACTGCAGCAACATGAAACTAATGACCAATGCAACGGTGGACCTCAATGTATACTACAGACTCCTATGTTTACAGCTGCTGTTGTTGATAGTCCACAGGTAAATTGTCAATTCCCTTCATTTTTATCTTATCTCCATGTTAAGTATATGAAAAATATATTTCAAGATAAAATGCAGTGCTTAAAATATTTCTCTTTAAATAGGTTTCAAGTACTACTGGTCGTGGTCGTGGTAAAGGTACACCCAGAGCTAAGAAGAGTAGAAAGAAAGCTGACAAAGAAGCTGTTGCCCCTGCACCAATTACTCAGCAACAGCCAGAACAACCAGTATCGGACAATCAAGTAACTCCTGGAGATAGTAGTAATATCGTTGATAGTGCAGCAGATTCTGAGGATATTAAGCCATCTTCAGGTGATATGGAAGAGGAATGGAATAAAGGCAGAAAGTCTCGACCTCCTAGGAAACCACGTAAACCTAAGGAGCCAAAAGAGCCAAAGGAGCCTAAAGAACCGAAAGAACCGAAAGTTAAAAAGGAGCCGAAGCCTCCAAAAGAAGCGAAATCTCCTAAAGCACCAAGAAAGAGGAATAAAGACAAAGATTCTACAAAACGTAATAGAAAGTAAGTTACCTTAAACATGAATATTGTTTCTTAACACGTTGGCTATTACCTGTCTGTTAACAAAGTATTATAATTGTTTCACTGATAATGTTGTATTTTCATAGAAAAGTGAATCAGTCTGAATCAGCTGATGACGAAGTTGTACAAGAAACGGAAGAGACCGCAGTCTCTGATTCGAGCGCAGTTAAGGAAGCGGATACGAAGCCGTCTGAACCGTCCATTCAAGGTGATCCGGAACAAGTAGATTCTTCGACCACCGAACCTTTAGTAATTGAAACAAAAGATGAAGGTAAACAAAAAGGAGAGTCGGAGGACAACTCAACGGATGAGAAGAAAGAAGAAAATTCGGAGGCCGCACCTGCTACAGAAACTGCTACACCTAATAAAAAGAAAGCAGCTGCTAGGAAGAGGTCTACCGCTTCGAAAGTTTCAGCAGGAAAGTCTCCCAGAAGTTCAAAGTAAGTTTTATTACAATACTTTTACTCTTTCGGTATTATATTAACAATCGGACAGCGGTCGCTCAGGCAGATTGGATTATTGGCAAAATTAAGTCAGAATTGTCCCGGCACCGTCCGCCGACTGTTAATGGAGAAGGTAATATTCATTTCCAATATCTTTCAACAATGTTTAGGAAACGTAAGAGCCGGATTGCACCTGACTCTGATGGCGAAGAATTAGCAGCTACGCCACCACCTTCACCAGAAGCTGGGGATGATAATAAAAGGCGTTCTGCGAGAAATACGCATCGTAAAAAGTATGTTGATGATGTAATGCTCAGATTTTCGGACGACGACGTACCTCTGCAAGATGCTCAACTTTCTAAGAAAGTGGAAGGTACAAACACAGCAAAGCCTGTTTCTGTTAAGAAGGAGAACGAAGGTGGGGAAGTCGGACCTAATAAACCGAACTTTGTGTACATAGTATGTATTATACATTATTATACGTGTTCTGCAATACATTTAAATTTTAAACATACAGTTATAAATAACCGTATTATTACAGAATACAACGGATGAAGATTCTATGGTTGTGCAACACATACTATGTTCGCGTATGGGGAAAAGAGAAATTAAACCACCGCCGCCAGAAGTTAAGGCAGAAACATCGACTGATAAAGATGATAATGCTTCAAATGCAGCCTCAGAAACCAAGAGTAAAGAAGAAGAAGATGGCGCCAAGAAAGAAACACCTGAGAAGGAACCAGAACCAGACGACAAAGATGAAAAAGATGAAACTGAAACTTCTGAGGAAACTAAGAACAGTGACACTGAAAATGCCGTAAAAGATAGTAGCAAGCAAGAAGACGAAGTTACTGAATCTCAACCAGAAACGGCAGTAGCTGAAGTGAAACCTCAAATAGTAGAGGTTGAAGAGTATTTCGTTAAATACAGAAATTTTTCATACTTGCACTGTGAATGGCGAACTGAAGAAGAGTTATATAAAGGTGACAAACGAATTCAAGCTAAACTGAAAAGATTTAAGCAAAGGCAACAGCAGAACACCAACATTTTTGAGAATGTAAATACTGATTTACCATTTACCTCCTACAGTTTTTAATTGCTTTATAGAAATAATAATTTTAAATGTTATCGTTTATAAAAGTATGATCATATATATATACGTAGTAAAATAATAAAAAGTAGGTATACGTTGTAAAGAGCAACTTCTTTTCAGACTGAAGACGATCCATTTAACCCAGATTTTGTAGAAGTTGATAGAGTACTCGATGAAGCAACACATACTGATCCGACGAGCGGAGAAACATTAAAACATTATTTAGTTAAATGGCGGTCTCTTCAGTATGAGGACTCTACTTGGGAGTTGGAAGAGGATGTTGATCCAGAAAAAATAGCTCAATTTGGAAGGTTTAATAAATTACCTCCGAAAGATCAGTGGAAGGTAATCTATCGCCAATGGATAAACTGATTAATTTGTAAATAATAATAATGCTTTTACTCTTTTGTTAACATAATTTTGTCCTTAGCCGAAAAAGAAACCTACAGCGTCAGCATGGGTAAAGTTAGAAGAATCGCCTATTTATAAAAGTAACAACAGTTTACGGCCATACCAATTAGAAGGTCTCAATTGGTTGTTGTTCTCATGGTACAACGGACATAATTGTATTCTTGCGGATGAAATGGGTTTAGGAAAAACTATTCAATCCTTAACATTTGTGGACGCAGTTTACAAGTATGGGATCCGTGGACCATTTTTAATAATCGCACCCCTTTCGACCATTCCGAATTGGCAACGCGAATTTGAAAGTTGGACAGACATGAATGTTGTAGTGTATCACGGATCGTAAGTTGATCGAAAAATTATAAAATAGTTTTGCATATCTTGGTGTAGACATTTCTTTTTATTAGACACACTATTTTGTTTATAGCGCAGCAAGTCGGACTATGCTCCAAGAATACGAAGTCTATTATAAAAATGACAAAGGACAGCAGATTAAAGATTTAATTAAATTTAATGTCTTGATCACTACATTTGAAATAATTATAACAGACTTTAACGAATTAAAAGGATATAATTGGAGGCTCTGTGTTATCGACGAAGCTCATAGGCTAAAAAATAGAAATTGCAAGTTGCTCGAGGGTCTTAGGCAATTGAATTTAGAACATAGAGTGCTTTTATCCGGTACACCTTTACAGAATAATGTCAACGAACTGTTTTCATTACTGAACTTCCTTGAACCACTTCAGTTTTCTAGTAGCGAAGCATTCCTTAAAGAATTTGGGAATTTAAGTAGTGAGACTGAAGTTCACAAATTACAACTTCTTTTGAAGCCAATGATGTTACGTCGACTTAAAGAGGATGTGGAGAAATCGTTAGCTCCAAAAGAAGAGACAGTCGTTGAGGTGAATGGAAAAATTGATTCATGTTTTACATATTGTATTAGTTTGGGATCAATTGATAGTCCACGGTGGATCATTTTCTAATAAATGTCTTTTGGTCTATTTAGGTGGAATTAACAAATATACAAAAGAAATATTACCGCGGTATCCTAGAACGAAACTTTTCTTTCCTTGCAAAGGGAACCACATCAGCTAACATTCCGAATCTCATGAATACAATGATGGAACTAAGAAAATGTTGTATTCATCCATTCCTACTTAATGGCGCCGAAGATCAAATACAATTGGATTACAAGACTGGTGAAAAGGAAGATTCAGAGGCTTACTATCACGCGCTAGTAAACAGTTCAGGAAAAATGGTTTTAATTGATAAGCTACTGCCGAAACTTAAAGCCAGCGGACACAGAGTACTAATATTTAGTCAAATGGTGAAATGCTTAGATCTATTGGAGGATTATCTGTTATACAAAAAGTACGTTAACTTATAAAAGATTCATCGTTTCATTTGTTTCGAGATATTTATGTTACCACTTTACTGAACAGATTGTTAATATTCCTATTCAAAATATCTGTTTAGATATCCATATGAAAGAATCGATGGTCGTATTAGAGGAAACTTAAGACAAGCTGCGATTGATCGGTATAGCAAACCCGATTCTGACAGATTTGTCTTTCTTCTCTGTACCAAAGCTGGTGGTCTTGGTATTAATCTTACAGCCGCTGATACAGTTATTATATATGACAGCGATTGGAATCCACAAAATGACTTACAGGTATTATATTCGGTGATCCTCCAAAATTTACTTTAAGCTTCTTTTTATTTTATCTATGTTACTCATACAAATGTTGGTTATATAGGCACAAGCCCGGTGTCACCGAATTGGCCAACAAAAGATGGTGAAGGTATACCGGTTGCTTTGTCGCAATACTTACGAGAGAGAAATGTTTGACAAAGCTTCTCTGAAGCTTGGATTAGATAAAGCTATTTTACAATCAATGAATACGAGTCAAGGGGGTAAAGATCCCAGTAACAAACAGCTGACGAAAAAGGAGATAGAAGACTTGCTAAAAAAAGGTGCTTATGGTGCTATTATGGATGACGACAATGCTGGAGATAAGTTCTGCGAAGAAGATATAGAACAAATACTTGAACGTAGGACACAAGTAAGTCGATCACATTTCTGTTTATCGCTTCATTAGGGGTACGCGCTATTTCGTGGTGTTAATATGAGTTTTTTTTCTGTAGATCATTACTATAGAAGCAGAAAAAGGATCGACATTTTCGAAGGCCAGCTTCGCGTGTTCATCCAATAGATCGGACATCAACATTGATGATCCAGATTTTTGGAAGAAATGGGCGAAGAAAGCGGAAATCGATACGACTGAGAAGAAAGAAGAGGATGAATTAGTGATATCAGAACCAAGACGAAGAACTCAAATTAAGCGATACGGTCATGACGAATCAGTTGTCATGTCGGATCTCGACAGTTCTGATGATAATAGCGATGACGAAACGAGTAGTGGGTTAACAGGTAGAGGTATGTTCATTGTTGATGCATGTTAAAGCACAACACCATTCTTAGTATCGTAACTTCACATAATATATCACTCCGTGGCTGTGATACCTGGTGTGGATAAATGATCTACGATAATTATGAAGGTATTGCCATATTTACACATTTAATAACGAGAACTTGAGTCTTTCTTTTTTAACCACAAACTAGCAGTGCGACTATCAGTCTATCGAATCACTTGTTCTATGAAGACACTAAAATTTTTCTCTAAGTAATTATGTGTTTGATACTAAATGTTGTAACCACTAATTTTTCAATGTAATAACATTCATCATATGAGATTTACATAATGAACATCTCATTTATGTTACATTGTACATGTATATAGCATAAATGTTCACGTTTTATGATATTGTTTGAAAAATACTTTTTTTTTCTCATGCTCAGTCGTTATTATCAAAAATATTCTTGCATGATGCAGAGTTTGTTAACATATAGAGTAACGGCGAAATAATTTCTCGTAGTTAAGTGACTAAATGTTTTGAACATCAAAAAATCAAATAATACTGAGTTCTATTTTCTTTCATCGGTTACATACAGGGTGCCCCACGCAACTGGAACAGGCTGTACCTCCTAAACGGTCGGGAATAGAGGAAAATGTTATAAGAAAGAGTTGAATGGCATCAGACGGTGCATACTATGCAACTAATTTTATGCACTTTTGTGCATCGGTGCATCAGAAAAATGGAACTGCACTTTTTTTTAAAATGGAAACCTACATTTTTGACTGCACCAAACGATGCAGTTTGTTGTGCTCTACATAAAAGTACTAACATACTTATGCCCTAAACTTATTCGTTAAGAAGTTATTGAAGCTGAAAGTTCACTGAATTATTTCGGTCTCGGCAAGTGTTCCGGAGTACCTACGTTATGTTCCATTATAAATCAGAGAACTTTTAGCTTCGATAACTTCCTAACGAATAAGGTTAGGGCATAAGTATGTTAGTACTTTTATGTAGAGCACAACAAACTGCATCGATTGATACAGTAAAAAATGTAGGTTTCCATTTTTTAAAAAAGTGCAGTTGCATTTTTCTGATGCACCGATACACAGAAGTGCATAAAATTAGTTGCGTAGCATGCATCGACTGATGCCATTCAACTTTTTCTTATAAGATTTTTCTGTATTCCCGACCGTTTAGGAGGTTCAGCCTGTTCCAGTTGCGTGGGACACCCTGTATATGTATTTTCATAAATTTAAATATATAGTGTTTCGTTCTAGATGAATTGTACACACATTTTAGAAATATTTCTGCTATAATGTTTTATATACGTATACACGTAAATACACTTAACATGCATGCATGTCCATAAAGCTAATGATTACAACATTCGTATTATCACGCGCACATTCATTTTGGCAACTTAACATGATGTTCGTATCTTGTATTGTGTAATGCATGGCAAAACATTCACTCACAACATTTTTATCAAATGTAACATCCATGATTCTTAGTTCCACATGGAATGTAGACAAAAGATGCTGTGGCTATAAGAAAATATTCATAGTATAATACAAATACTTCCACAAATCTTAGTTTTCTTCGTGTCGTTTTTGCATTGTGGCTTACTATTATATTATTCTAAAGACACGTACGTTTTTGGCATACTTTGTAGGACCTATCTGTTTGTTACATTTAACCGTTTACAATGTATGATAAATAACAATATAAGTAATTCGTCTATTATTATCAAAAGGTAAAAAACGAAGAGACAAATTTGGTAAGAAGACACGGAAGTTCTGCGACGAGTATGTACCTCGTGAAGGTGAAGTGATGTATGGCAGTTGGGCGCGAAGCGAATGCTTCAAGGTAGAACGAGGTCTGCTTACGTTCGGTTGGGGACGATGGGAAGAGATTCTTCAGCATAGTCAGTTTCGTCGAGGATGGCGCGAAATGGATGTCGAGGACTGTGCACGAGTCATTTTGCTTTACTGTCTGCGTTACTATCGCGGGGATGAGAAGATTCGTAACTTCATTTGGGATCTCATTACCCCTGTAGAGAATGGAGAAAAGATTAAGAACGTGTGCATTAATACTGGCGGAAGAAACAGTAGACAGAAGAAAAAGGGCAGAGTCCGAGAAGGTAGAGAAACACGAGGATCGGTTGTTAACGACGGTCCAAGCGATCCAAATCACTGGAGTAACGCTGAAAAGTACGACGGAGACATATTTCTGGAAAGTAATTACAGGAAACATTTGAGTCGTCACGCAAACAAGTACGTTACATACATATTTTTCATTAAACATTTTGTCTTATTAACCTTTAGAGGGCCAGAGGTAGCCACTATAGTGGCCAGGGACAAACTTGGGAATTTAGCATAACATGTTGGTTGTATATACAGTAAATTTGTATTTGTAATACGAAAAATGTAAAGAAACCTCAAGTTTTCAATGGAAAAATGCCGGACTTCTAAAGGTTAAAGCATTATATGTGTATTTAACAGAAATCTAATCAATCATCTTTTATTTACAGAGTTCTACTACGAGTTCGAATGCTTTACTACATTAAGCATGAGATCATCGGGGATTTAGTTCAACACATTTCTGACGGTGTTCATGTCAGGTTAGTGTTCTTGTATCAATAATATATTTACTTACGAACCTTCATTATTCTTTGCTCAACTGACTATCATGGAATATCGTGCACTTACATATGTGCTTATACAGAGCTTTATAGTTGCATGTGCAATGTATTTGTTTATCCTGGGAGCTGTAATTGTATGAGGAATGCTCATAGAGCTAAAACTATGTTTACTTCGTAGCTCTGTAAACAGCTATCAGTCGCTGATCCTACATTACTAATATTAAAATCCTCCCATTCCTGTTCTATAAACATGTACACAAATATACACGCAACTTTTTTCGAATTACTGTAAACACTTTGTACGGCTATAAAATGGTCAAAGATGGTCAAGTCAGCGGTGTCATGGTAAGAAGTAATTAGAAAGCAGTGCACTGTATTAAAGGGGCAAACGGAACAGGAGTTTGAAAGTTTATATACATTTGCCTTTAATTATAAAAAAAAAGAAGTATAGTAAGTGTTAATTACGATTCTCCAAATTTGATTAATAAAACGAGCCTCTATTCTATATCTACTACTCAGCGAATATCGTATAGTTCGCGGTTATTGAAATTTCGAGTGCAAAATTTCGTATTAACTTTACTATCTAATTGGCATAAATAAATTGGCAAATTGTAAATGAAACCGCCCTACAGTGCGTTGCGGATAAACCCTCCACAGTTGACGGAACGACCAGTGAAATGGTGGGACTCGCAAGCAGATAAATCCCTAATAGTTGGCTGCTACAAACATGGCTACGAGAATTACGACCAGATGAGGATCGATCCCGCTCTCTCTTTCATTACAAGCTGTCCTCCCCCTTCCCAGTCTCAGACCACACAAAGCAAGTGAGTAATTATTCTCTTTACGTTATTTGTTTTTCTTCCGTGTCTATGTTGCTACCGCTAAGTCATTCTAACATACACTGCTTGGCACGCATTTTTAATTCGCTTATGATCATGCCTATGGTAGAACTAGCATAAACTTTCCCCCTTTTCATTTTATTTGTACGATATAACAGCAAAGGAAATTATATCTCCATTTTCATCTAGTTTAAAATATTACTTCCTACAAGAGTTTGTTTACAGCGAAGGAGGATTATGCATATACACATATATATATCTATATATACATATATACCAGACAATATGCAGTGATCCTTAAGCAATTTCTTCTAAACGATTGATTACATTGTACATATGTATATAATTATCCATAACATTATGTTTACAATGTAAATTCTTAATATGTACAGCCTTCTAAAGTGGTAAATGTGGAAGTCTTTTTAGTTTTGACATTGTATACCTGTAGACTGTATTTTCGAAATAACTGTTATATTTATGATCAGTTAAGTATGTATCTGTTTTCACGAGTGCATACATATTAGATAATTTTATTTTTAGTGGAAATGGACTTGAACGTAAGAAACAGAGAAAATCGTATCTGTTGCAAATTAATGCTTCTTAAAATTTCAGCAGTAGCAGCAGAGATGACACCAGTTTGGAAAACGACATGGATGATGGTGAATCTCTTGGAATGTTGAAAGACTTGAAAGACTCCGATAAATTTAGTCGCGAAACACCGACTGATTCACCTGCTATATCCAATAAGGCAGATACGCCTATACCAGAACCTAGCAGTAGCCATGAAGGAAATGACGGTATGTTAGACGACGAAAAAACTTGGCCCTCCGTAGTTGATCTTAATACACGCTTGCGCCGAGTTATTTCTTCTTATCAACGAAGCGTAAAGAATGTAAAAGACGACGTAAAAATATTACAAAAAGCGAAAACTGGAATGGAAGGTGAAACACCTATGAATCATAATCCTCCTATGAACGAACCACCTTTGAACATGCAAGGATGGGATTTGCAACAACTTGCTATGTATCTTTTGGTAAGTAGATGGAATTTCAGATAGCGTTTTAAATGTCTGTAAGGCACATCGCAGGACTGAATTTTGTATTTTGCATAGAAAATGGAAAGAAGAGAAAAAATGGAAGCTATGGTGAAAGAAAGAGAACGAACTCGCATCGAAGAACAAAAAGCAAAGTGGTCTCGTCGCGAAGAAAGTGAATTTTTACGCGTTGTATCAACCTACGGTGTAAATTATGATAGGAAAAAGGCACAATACGACTGGACGAAATTTAAAAGTATTGCTAGATTTGATAAGAAAACAGATAACGATCTTACAGATTATTATATGTCTTTTAGAGCAATGTGTAAGAAAGCATGTAATGCGAAGTTGAACGATGAAGAAGGTATGTGTAGAATTTGGCTCTTATCACAAGTTTATTCGTAGAAGTAAATATATTCGAATTCGGACATTAAATATTTGGTAGGCATTAGGTATCGAACATTTTGTATATATCCAAGATTTTTCAGACGTTCCTGTTGATCATCTCAGTCCAGCGAAAGCGAGACAAATATTAGATCGTGTGGATCTTCTAAGTAAAATTCGTGAGGAGATATTGTCTCATCCTCACTTGGAGGAACGACTTTCATTGTGTCAACCGTCAGGTGACACCCCCGATTGGTGGCAACCTGGAAAACATGATAAAGAATTGCTGCTTGGAGCTGCGAAGCATGGCTTAGGCCGTACCGATATCACGATTTTAAATGATCCTGATTTTTCATTTCATAAAATTTTAAATTCGAAAATGTACAGCAACATTCAAACATCGAAAATCATAGATAAATCCGAGAAAGCAATCAAGATTGAAAATAGGGAGGACATATTGAAGTTTGATAAAGACGAAATACTTGTAAAATTAGAGAAAGGCGAAGGTACTTTAAAAATAGAGAAAGTAGGTGCGAAAAAGGACAAAGACACAAGTGTGACAGACAAGAGAACAGAGAACACAGATGCGGAAAAGAGTCAAGTTGAATTGACTATTATCAAGGCTGAAAATAAAATTGAAGAGAAACCTCTGAGTAATGCATTAACAATTACAACCGTACCAAGGAGTGCGTCTGTGGATAAGGAGCCTGCTACAAAAGTAAAATCTGAAGAAAAAAGCGAAATAGTAGTAGAATCGATAAAAACTGAAGTTTCTAAAACTGACCAGGACACGGGAACTAACAATGTCGAAGAAGCGAAAGCAAGTAATGAAACAACAAGTTCTGAGGAAATATCAGCTTCTATTACTGCTGCTGCCGCTACTACGACTACTACTACTACTACTACTACTATTTCTACTACTTCTTCTAGTACTACTACTACTTCTACCACTAGTACGACTACTACAGAAACGGAGAAAGAAACTCAAAATAAAGAGAAAGATATAATAAAAGAAACAGAGAAGGAATCGCAAGAGGAAAAAGTTGAAGAGCCGCAGGCCTTGCAAACTGGGAAAGAGACTGATGATAAAAGTTCAACAGAACAAAAAGACACAACGGAGACAATAGAAAAATCAACAACAAATACTGAAAATACAACAATCGAGGAGAGTAAAACAAACGTGAAAACTGATCCTCCTGTTGTTAAAGACGAAGCAGTGGAAGCACAAGAAGGAAAAATAGTGGAAACTTCCAAAGATAAAAAAGTATGCAAAATCGAAGATAAATGCAGCGTTCAAGCAGCTGAGCTTAAAGCAATGTTTCCAGACTTGGAAGTTATACAACCATTATCACGATTAACTCAAATAGACACATTTGTTCTTCGTGATAAACCGGTAGATTATAACGAGCCTACGGTTGTGCACCTTTTGTCACACAATTGTAATAATTCTGTGAAATGGCCGAAGGTAAATAGAAACTAATTTGTTTATAAAGGGTGTTTTATCTACCTCTGTTATTTTAAATTACTTACGAACTGTTTGTTTTATGAAACATTGAATAAAAAGTACAATTAGCCTTTTATTAATTGTGTACTTTTACCAAAATATTTAGAGCATTTTAAATCTTCAGAATATAACATCTCTATATAGTTGGGGACAAAATTGAGTGGATAACTTTTGAAAATGAATAACTTTTAATATTGAACCAAACAACTTGAATTTTTTAAAGGTGTTAGAAGGCATTTAGCATGTTAGTTTGCTAGGCAATGAGTAAAAAAACTCAAGACGTTCGAACCTATTTGAGAAAAGTTATAAGTTTTTAAAGAATGCCCTCTTAATTTTGTCCCCGACTGTATACGTATATACATATTCATTTCTGTCTATTTAAATGTTATTATCGTATCACCATTATCGTATTTAAAATTTGTCTTTTGTTTCTTTAGGAGCATGCCATTGAAGCTCGTTTAATGCATATTGTTCATGCGATTGAACACAAGGAATGGCCGGTGTCTGTAAACTTTAGTGCTGGCGACGAAGCAGACATACCGTCAAACGAAAAAGAATGTTCAGAAGTGATCACGATAACTACAGATCATGGAGTGTCACGAAATCCAACTCCAGGAAATAATATGCCACTATCGAAAAAACGCAAGAGACACATTGCTATTGATGTAGAGACTGAACGAGGTAATGGGACAAGTGACATTACCAAGCAATTTTTTTATAAATATTTCAGATTATTCAACGCGCAGGAAATGTACATTATGCTTTTTGTTTTAGCAAAACTACATGCTCTATTGAATAGTAGTCATACAACTGTACAGCCTCCCGCGGCTTTAAGTAAGCCTGCAGTGTTATCTGGATCTAACACTTGGGAAATAAATGAGGAGTCACAGTCTGAGGAATCGAGGCGTTCCACGCCGGTTCAACCGCCTCCAGCGCATCAACAAGCACGAACTCCGAGTATACCTTTTGACTTGAAATATACAGTTCCTGGAAAGCCGACTGTTATTCCTGGAACTTCGAGTACTTTAACGCCCATCGACTTGTCTGCTGGGTAAGATTATTATCACTCGGAATGCAATTTCAACATATAATACGATACGAATACTCATCTCTGAAATCGTTATCGGTGAATTATAATTGTTTATGTATTTATGCGATTTGTGAGGTCAATTTCGTATTTGGTATTAAGGAATAAGAAATTGAGTCTTCAGACGTCTGTAAAGTTATATAATATCGCATACACTGTTTCAACGAGTTATTCAAGTATAAATTGAAGTATGAATAATTTTCAGGTATCCAAAAATGAGCACTGACAACAGTAAAGATATTATGAACGAAGTTCAAGACTTTTCAATGCCAAATAAAAATAAACAAATTAGCAGTAATAAGGGAAAGTTAGATAGTATGTTAGATAAACTAATGAAAAGAAAGGGCGGACCGCCAGATGAACCTGTTATTGGAAAGGAAAAGAAACGCAGAAAGCTTGACGAAATAGTGCTAGGATTGAGCGCAGCGAAAGAACAACAAAGCACTCATTATCCTGAACACAGCAAAAAGAGCACAATCACGCCTAATGTAACGGTTACTCCGACATCTGCACCTATGGGTCTTCCGAATCCTCCGACGAGTACCCAGAAACCATTTTCTATTACCGTTACGTCGATTCCTTCTTCACGAGCATCAAGTTCCACGTCCGGGTTGCCTCCTCCATCTTTACATTCGCACAAAGACAGCTTCTCTGCGTTAATTGCTCAAGCAGAACAGCAAAATCGTGAATTTAAAAAGCAGCAGCAACAACAGCAGCAACAACAGCAACAACAGCAGCAGCAGCAACATCAGCAACAGTCTCAGCAGCAGCAGCAGCAGCAACACCAAAGTTTCAATTCCGCACACTCCTCGTCATCGAGTGGTCATAGAAAGAGTTACGAAGCAATGATCGCAGATATTAATAAAGTTGCTGAATACTCTTCTAAGATTGGATCATATTCGCATGAAGCGAAAGTAAACAAATGGTTAGCTGAACAAACTGCCATAACTGAACAGTTGAGCGCTGAATATTTGAATGCACCTAGACGACGACGCCCTCGTGTGGATCCATCTTTGCTAGATTGGAAGAAACTAACGGGTGAAGAAAATGTTGCTGTAATCAATCGATTAACGGGCAAAAAGGTTTGTAAGGAAAACTTTTCTACGCTGCTCTTTTGATCACTAGTTTATTATGTAAAACACTAAATATACAGGATGTCCCACGCAACTGGAACAGGCTGTACCTCCTAAACGGTTGGGAATAGAAGAAGATGATATAAGTAAAAGTTAAATAGTATCAGATAGTGGATAATATGCAACTAATTTTATGCACTTCTGTGCATCGGTGCTTCAGAAAAATTCAACTGCACTTCCTTTTTTTTTATGAAAGCTTATGTTTTCGTTAGGAAGATATCGAAGCTAAAAGTTCTCTGAATTATTTCGGTATCTCGGCAAGTGTTTCGGAGTACCTACGTTATGTTCCATTATAATTCAGAGAACTTTTAGTTTCGATAACTTCCTAACGAATAAGTTTAGAGCATAAATATGGTAGTACGTTTATATAGAGCACAAGAAACTGCATCCATTTAAAAAAAAAGTGCAGTTGCATTTTTCTGATGCACAAAAGTGCATACATTAGTTACATATTATGCACCGTCTGATACCATTTAACTTTTACTTATAACAGGCCTGGGTTCGGTTGGCTCGCGGAACAGATGTTGCTGCTTCTCCTCTTCGCTTGGTCGGCAAGTCAGTCCCCACCACGACTACTCTGACACTTCCCTTAGCCCTTAGCCTTAGCACAAGCTTCGGGCAAGGGTCTTATTGTGCGTGTACATGTTTATATAGTAGTGGTGAGTAACCTGCCGGTGCAGCATCGTGGGCGTGCTCGTGCTAAGGCTAAGCCTAAGGCTAAGGGAAGAGTCGGAGTGGCCGTGGTGGAGACTTACTTGCCGACCAAGCGAAGAGGAGAAGCAGCAACATGTGTCCCGCGAGCCAACCGCGCCCAGGCCTGACTTATAATATTTTCTATTTCCAACCGTTTAGGAGGTACAGCCTGTTCCAGTTGCGTGGGATATCCTGTATAATATATAATAAAATTTCATTATAGTTTAGTGAAATATTACTAAATAAATTATATATATAATTTAGGTTACCGGAAGCAAAGCACCACAACTAAAACGATTAGGACAATGGTTAATAGAAAACCCAATGTTCGATGTGGATCCAAAGTGGGCCGAACTTGTGAAAGAACGTGGAAATCTTCCGCATGATTTGCAAAAGAGATTGTCAGGAAATGATAGAGGGAATGTTAATAAGGGTAAGAGTCCAGGAAGACCTCCTATGATGCCAAGCCCTACTAATCAGCAATCAGCAAATCAAGCGAATCTGGTAGCTACGTCGATGGCTTCAGGCTTAAACTTTCCTTCGCTGGGTAATCTGAACAACTCCCTTTTATCTGGTCTCTCGCTTGGTAATTTTGATCCGAAGAACAATCCTCTTCTAATGCCATTCGGTGGTTTACCAAGCTTAGGTGCTTTGAGTGGACTCGGCAACCTCAGTAATCTAAGCAACATGAGTCTAACGAATTCTTTATTTGCGAACCTTGCTGGACTTGGTTTACCGTCTTTAGCGGGCATGGAAGCTGCTTTGGGTGCAACAACGACCAGCACAGCAGCCGACACGAATCCAGTTGTCAGTTCTGTCAGTAGTAAGAACACTGGCTCGACTAGCATTAGCAGCGCTGGTAAATCTCGTAGTAAATTGGAACCACCTACGAGTAAATCTTCGGTTCCTTCGACTTCATCGGCATCATCTACGATACCAACAACGACACCATTCCCTTTCTTCTTTCCAAATCCGAGTCTTTTATATACGCCACTGGGTTTGGGTGGTTTGAATCCGTTCTCCATGCAACCCGGTGGTGTGTCATCGGCCTATGAAAGCCTTGCCCAGTGTGGTCTTCTGAATCCAGCAACTTCGAGTGCGTCAACAGTTCGTAAACCTACATCATCAGGAAATAACTCGAGACGAGACACGATCACCGAGTCGACATCTAAACGGAAGGATACTGAGAAAAAATCTAGATATTCCATGGACCCTGGACTAGCATTACAACAGTACACCGACATGTCAGCATTACACAGCGAAGACAGGCGTAGAGTAGAGCATGATAAAAGAGAAACTATGGAACAAAACGATATAGCAGATCTTTCTGATCGAAGAATGGAGAAGAAGAACAAAGACCAGGAAATGAAGGAAGCTCTGGAACATCTGAGTAGAACCAGCGCAGAGCTTTTAACAAGAAATCTCGAAGATATTCAACGGTCAAGTGATAAAAGAGGCCGTGGTACGGACTATAATCAAGGATCCGAGCAACCGCAGCCATCAAGTATGCTCGAGGTAACACTTGAACCCGTGAATAAAAAGCCACGAATCGAAATTGAAGTTACTACAAAGCCTGTAACGACCACCCCGGCTACAACCATAACACCTGTAGATGTATCGGCAGTTGATATAGAGTACGGATCGAGGTCGTCGTCTGTTACAATTAAACCAAGCCCAGTAGAAGAGAACAATACTATCACTATAACTGAAACATCCCCGAATACCAAGAAGAGAGAAACTATTGAAATAACTCCTGCAGTAACAACAACAGCTGTACCAGCAACTACAGTTACACCTGCGACCACAATCACGCCTATACCTACGCCTACACCTGCACGTACGCCGACACCAACTCCAGCACATACACCAACACCAACATCCACACCAGTGTCCACACCAACACCTACACCAACTTCTACACCCACACCCACTCCTGCATCTGTACTAACACCTGCTTCTACGACACAAGTAACAACCATTCCGGATGAAACGGTCACACCTCAACAAAGTACTAATAACACTAAAGGGGACTCATCAAAACCGGCATCAGAAGTAGAAGAAGATAATAAAGGCACTAAAGGAAAGAAACCACGAAGCGGTAAACGACTCAGTGTAGAACCTCCTCCAGAACGAAAAAATCTTCGGTCTAGTGCTGGAAGACAAGCAAGAGCAGCAGCAGAACGACAAGCAAGAATGGAAGGTGAACTTCAAGCTGATCAGCAACAAGAGACTCACACAACGAGCGAGTGAAGTGACAACAATTAAGTGAGTTCTGAATAATACTGGTGATGATAATGATCAAATCTTCCGTTGTTGCGTCTATTTTTATTGCAATAATTCTGCAGTATTCGCACAACGATATTTCCAAAAATAAAAAAAAATAAAAAAGAAAGAAAACGGTCGATTGACAGACATTTAAATAAATGACCCAATGCATCGACAATTCTTAGTTAAATAGAGCACAAGTGCATTCAAAGAACTTGATAAAATGAATGAAAAACATTTATCGAATTTGATTTCTCCTTCCATGTCATATGGGAGAAGTGGGACAAATAATGAGAGCTCGTGTGTTGAGCCACGTGCGCATTACCATTACTGTCAGTGTGAATGTATAACATGAAGCTGTTTAAGTATGAAGGCTGGCAATAGTATTTTATCACTCGATATATTGTGTGGTAATTAACTTTTAATTATATAACTTTACAATAACAAAGTATAGTTTTGTTAAATTTATTATTCTTTATGATCTTTATTGGTTTTGACGAGGGACTGTTTTATATAACTGCTATCACACTATTGCGTAGTCATGCAACAGTTCGCGGATCATTCAGGCATAAAATAAGGTATAACCATAATGTAGTAAAATAAATTTAGTAATAACTTAATAAAGAAAACAAGAGCAGTGTAAATATTATATACATTATGCCTAGAGACCTTAAGCGATCGTGTACTTGGAAAAATGTATATAACACAGTGTACTTTTAATTACATTGGGTGATACAATAAACAGCTTCTTCTGTTGTTTGCAAATACCAACATTAGAATCTTCGTTTTGATAATTACACGCACCTTTATCGAAGAACAGCCTTACAAAAAAAAATAAGTTGTGAATTGTGTTAATAGAAACAGTGGAAAGTGTGCATGGAAGAAACGGACAATGAAAATTTTAACCATGGAATTTTCGAAAACTTATTTTAGCGGATTATTTTGAATTATTTTTGTCCTAAATTATTAAGAAATTTTAAATAAAAAAAATGTTCATTTCTACTGTATTCTGTTTGGAATGATATGCTGTTATGTACCAATGTTAAGGCACTAAATGAATACGCTTATTTATAATTATACTTCGAAGAATACAACACAGTACTATAATATTAGAAAAAATTCAGTATAGTATCAGAATGTGTACTTTAATTTTTACAACATCAATTGTGGTAATTTAAGAAAATACATTGTAAAATAATTGTTTTTCATATTTCAAAGAATTATTTATGTGTAGGTTGGCTGAGGTACAATACGCAAATAAGTTTTGCCCGATGGTAGTGTTAAAGTTTTAATATTGTCATACAGCGTTTTTGCCTCATCTTCAGAAACAGTAGGCTGAATCATAACATCTTGACCTTTCTGAAAAATCATAATGCAGAAATTAATCATTTTATAACCATAAGGATAATGTTTCAAACAGATAGTTGATATCATAAATACAAACCTTCCAGTCAGCAGGAGTTGCTACTTTATACTTTTCTGTCAGTTGAAGTGATTCAATTACTCGTAAAATTTCACTGTGTCCAAAATAAGTGGTATTAATAAAATTATACAACAATAAAAATTAAAGCATCCGAAATACAGAAAAGAAATTACTCAAAATTTCTTCCAGTTGTTGCAGGGTATAAAATTGATAATCGCATCTTTTTAGCAGGATCAATGATAAATACTGCCCTAGCAGACATAGGTATACCATAACCATCAACTTCTGCAGGATCTAACATTCCCAATGATGATGCGAGTTTCCGAGATTCATCTTCTATTATCGGATAAGGAAACTCGCCGTTTATTTCTCCATAAGACTTTATGTCCTAAAAATCACAAAGATACAGTTGCATTTCGTAAATTCTTATTCAGCCTGTATTGTTTATTATCTTCGTAAAATGTCAAATAAAATTTTTTTAAAATAACATGTTGAGATCAAACTTACCTCTATCCATTTACGATGTGATTTCACTGAGTTGCATGATAAACCAATAACTTTCACTCCCAATTTTTTGAATTCTGGCATCAATTTTGCCACTCGGGCTAATTCTGTTGTACATACCGGAGTAAAATCGTTCGGATGAGAGAACAAAATTCCCCATCTAAAATATGCATTAATTCGTTTAATAACATATGTATGTTTCAATACATCAATACCTTCCGGCAATTGTCTATTAGAGTAGATACTTCTTATGCTACGTATTTTAATATTATGTAAACAGTAATTAAAATATATAAAAATATTCAGTGTTTATATATAATTAGCCGAAATAATAATACAAAATAAGTGGAAAAACTGTTTGTATGTAAATCAAGTGTCAATAGAAAAAATAATACGTAACATAATAGGTTATGTTCATTGAATAAATATAGTCTTACGAGTTGTCTAGCCAATCGTGAAAATTAATTGTGCCATTTTGAGTCTCTGCATCGAAGTTTGGAAATGTTTCGCCTAATAGCACCATGTTTCTATTAAATTTACGTTTAATATTATGTATTCTTATACTTTTAAATTTGTCAAAGTGATAGTGCTTCCAGTATCCTCCACAAATGTTTTAAAATATGACTATCAGTGTTAAAAAAGAAGAACTACTTATCTATATATCGTTCATCAAAAAGAAGTATGCAATACTCAAAAATATGATGAAATGATTACTTGACATTACTAACGTACATGTTTTTGTAGCATTATAATATTCAGTGCATATTTATTGCATTTATTAAACGATAACTATTAACATTTAGTTATTTCCTAGTAGTTAATTTACTCCTTTATAGTTTAGTAGTTTATGTTTATATGGTTATGAATTTTTTTATTAAAATTATCTAATGTGTCAAATTTCCCGCCGTTTAATAAACATGGAGAATGTTTTACCCAAAGAGGATTAGATAGAGGTGAAGGTGCTGTGGCCACTTTTACAGCGCCATCTATTATGTCAAATACCGAACTATACGTTGCAGTTCTATTCAGCTTATTTCCCTTCTTATATTTTTCTTGTACACGCCGACTGAAATATGTACGCCATTTGTAATCAAATCGTTGTGACTGGTTCATTGCTTCCTATATTTCCAAGTATTTTTGGTTTTGTGTTTTCGAAATTAGACAAAAATGCCTATACATTGCTGCATTTGGAAGCAAAAAGTGGAGCAGAACGTTCGTAGTTTGTTTAATATACCCAAAGAGCCACATATGTAAGTCGAGTCAATATGTATAAGTGCTGTAAATATGTATGTATATATGTATACTGATGACACTGATGTATACGTATATTTCTTTTGAAAATAAATGTAAATGTACTTTTCAATTCTATTTTATATTCTTCCTTCCTAACTATATAACATGTATGTATATGAATTAAGGTTTCAAAATTTTTTAAATTGTGTAGTCAGAAAAAAATTTAATCTTGGAGTTTAATGTAGAGCGAACCGTAAAATGAGGTATAGAGGATGGGACTGTCTTCGGGGTGCGGAGCAAGGGGATAGATGAATAGTTCGGTATTTGACTCGTTAGGAGCGCTGCAAAACGAGCCACAGCTTTTAACATAGGGCTCTTATGGGACCTTCACCTCTATCTAATCCTCTTTGGTTTTACCATAGAGGAAATGAGAGTGCTGGAGAGTGCTCACGACCGGGGTCTTTTCTGCCACCACTTTGGTTCACTTTTGTCCACTTTATTAAACGGCGGGAAATTTGACATTCTTTCTACTTAGATAATTTTAATAAAAAAGTTCATAACCGTATAAACATGAACTACTAAGCTATAAGGGAGAAAATCATTTCATCATATTTTCGAGTATTACTTCTTTTTGATGAACGACACATAGATAAGTAATCTTTTTATCACTGATAGTGATTTCCTCTCTGCTACTTACTATTATGGAAACACATACATAAAAATACTTCAGTGACCCAGATAGCACAGCCTGGCATAGTTACCAGCTGACCCAGCCTGCAGAGCTCTTGACCCTGACCTGCAGGTTACGGGCAAACACAACGCTTGGAGCTGCTCGAGGCCCAGACAGGCCGATTTTGTTCGGCGTTCCCTGTGCGGCGTGCGCACCAATGTGCCGCATATCACCTGCAAAAGCTCGAGCCCAGGGCCTGTTTTTGAGAGGGCAGCTTGGTCACACTAATGTGGCCAATCAGAACGATGCCAGTATGCAGAACACAAGGCGGGTCGCATAAATGTGGCAGAAGTCGTTAAAGTAAAAAAATAAGACTTTTGAGGGCGATTTGCCTAGATTGATCTTTTATCTGGCGTTTTTGACTACTGACAAAATTCCGTGTTTGTATTATCATGAAATGAGAACGCGAATCCCGCACCCTTGCAATTTTGCGAATGGGCCGAATACCGACTCGGCCCTGGCCTCGAGCCCCTGCAGGTGGCATGCGCGCATTGGCGGCATTAACGCGCACAGGGGCCCGGCCAAAATCGAGCCGGTGTGCTATCTGGGGATATTCACTTGTTTTACCAATCACGTAATCAATGAACTTATTACTAATCGAAATAAGGATATAGCTTTATATTCTTACACTTTATTAAGCTTGATATTACAAATTTTGTCAACATATAAAAGAAACAAAAACTGCATTCATTTATTGAAAAAATTAATTTAACTTGTATGAAGTACTGTATACTTATATATATATATATATATAAGTAGCATTTTATGCTGCTTCAATTTGTTATATCTTTTTTTTGCTTATACAAGAACTTAAAAAGTACAGAACACCTTTTCAACAACATATTACAGGTCTACATTTAATTACACACATTCCATTTTATCATTGGCCTGCTTACTTTCTTTAAGTACATTAGGATTAGTTGTTTCTTCGTCTTTTATTTCAGAATTCTTTTCTTCGTCAATACTCTTATTATCTTGTCCACAACTTTCTCCTTCAGGTTGTGTATGATCTTTTGAAGTATCAGAGTTTTCTAACTCGGCATTGCATGCTGCAGATTGAGCAGCTTGTGCTTGCGGAGATGTATCGAATTTCAAAATTTCTCGCAATGCCATTGTCGCGTATGTAGATGATTTTAAAGACATTTCAACAATTAAAGCTTTATACTGCCCTTCTGTAAATAAAAAAGAAATCGTTACACCTTATTTATTTTCCTCTCAGATTAAAAATAATTTAATACATCTTTTAAATTTTTAATTGCAAAGAAGCTGTACCTGGGTCATCCTTTGGAGCTGCCAGCTTTCTCATTTCATCGATATCACATGAAATAAGATCACTATGTTTTACTTTATAATGCATAATTTTCCAAGATAAATTTGTAGGGATTTGCAATATTTTTCTATAAGCACCACCTAAACTATATTTCCTGAAATAAAGTAAATGTAATATTGAGCACCTGCAATAATACTTTCAAATATTATGTATGTATATAGACTTCTTCCACAGCTTACTTATTTTTTTGTCTAAGGTCTGTAGTCAATCCGTCTTTTGCTAAAACTGCGTCATACCATGGTTTAGCGTAAGGTGGGTATGTGACTTTCCAACCAACTTGAGGCATTAATACATCTGCCAACGTATAGTTGGGCAAATCTTCTTCTTTAAGAATCTTTACTACTGGAAGGTTGGGCGAATCCTCGACTTCATCTTTCTCATTGACAGTACTATCTTTTTCAATATTTTCATTTATTTTTAGACAGCACTCTGTAGCATCTGTTACTTCTTTAATTGGACTATATGTTGCATTTGCAGATACTTCACTAACTTCTTCTTCTTTGCCCACATTTGTAGTCTCATGTCTAAGTTCATTGACTTTTTCAGCAGACACTGCATTATTTTCAGTTTGAGCTACATTTTCATTGAAAACAAGCTCCTCATTTTCATCATCACCTTGTCTGCTATTACTTTCATATACTAAATCTCCCACGATAGGTTTCTTTCCGAATTCTTTAATTCGTTTTGATACCATCTGATTCCATACCAAACTTTGATACGCATGAATATACATTAAGCGCGCATTTCTTGGTAAGGCATCTAAGGCTCCTTGAGGATTATTACTGCCAGATATACAAATACCTTTCAATAGTGATGCCTCTATTTTATCGCATCTCTTAATGTTTCTGTAAGCAGCATCTGCATTTTTGGTTGTTGCATATATCCTTCTAGCTTCTGCTAAATCTACATCTTGTTCCCCTTCTCTAGGTTTCAAAATTAATTCAATTGCTTCATCCCATTTACCTATATTTCATAAATAAAAAATAAAAATTGAGAAATATTTCAATAAACGTTTCAAAAGATAGAGTACTTATAACATATAAAAGGAATAATTACTCTGAAGTAAAGCTTTCCCTATTTCATGAGTTGGAATTTCAACTACAGAACCAAACCTCTGTAGACCATAATAATTAATAAAACCATTATCCCTCAACGAAACCATTGTATTTTCAATTTGTTCATCTGTTCCATTTACATTCCTTATAGCAATCCTAAAATGATTGCCACTGAGCAGGCCTAGTTTTAATTGTTCTTTCATAAATTTAAAGTTGCCCACAAATGCTCCACGTACATTTTTTGCTGCTCTCAATATGTCTGATGGTTCGGTCTTTCGCAAACTAACCCATTGACTAGTCCACGCTCTACGATCTTTTGTTCCAGCATAATTGAAATTATTTGCTTTCATACGTAAGTTTATAGCTAACTGATTTAAAGCATCCATTGTATCCATATTCACTTTGTGTAATACAAAGTAACAATATTCACCATTTTTTTTCCAATCTATCCGGTTATCTCTCCGTATATAACAATCTAGTAAAAGAATGCAATATATTAAAACAAATAAAGAAACTATGTTTCAAGAATTATTTGAAACATACTATATCTATTGTCCTGTTTATCTGGTAAAATCATCATAATCTTCTTATTATCTTTGTCTATTGTCTGACTAATGACATTTGTTATCTTTTTGGCAATTGTATGAATCGCTCTACGTTGATCCTTATCTACATTTGTTACGTCTATCTCTATGGGAGAGGACTCTGGGTTTTTTAGTGTTTGCAGTTGATCCCATATTGTATCTGATATTGTGTGCCTCAAGTCTTCTACATTCTGATTTTCTGTTGGATCTTCTGGAATGTCTTGATTAGTCAACTTAACTATTTCTCCATCGAGGGTAATTTCGTTAACATGGAAATCTGTGTATCTTTCTTTGATTACGCCAAAAAATCCTTCATTGCCGATAAATTCTGTAATACCAACTTCGTGTTCTTTTAGTCGTCTTCCAACATCTAATCTTTTCCTTTTTCCATCATTCTGAGTATTTGACCAGTTGCGTTTGAAAGGTTTCTTACTAAAACTATCTTTTTGATGCCCTTGAAAAATGTATACAATATAAAGTCAGATACATTTTCATAGAGTAAATATTAAATAAATTTCATTTCACATTTTACTAAATACCATAGCGTGAATCTCGATTGTGTCTGAAATGATGATTCTTTCTGAAACCTTTTTCATATCTACCACGAGAAGTATTGCCTGAGTTGTCACTTTGTTTCTCCATGTTCGGTATGATTGTTTATCTAAATAATAATTCAATTTGAAATGCAGCGAATGTTTATTTCACATATACAAAACATCCTATTATTTACTGAAAATCATATTTGGTTTACATTTCCTGAAGATTGGAAAATCACCTCACGTATTCGTATATAGTTGCTCTTCAATTGCTTCCAAAATCGTATTATTGTCAATAGATTCCTGAATGACAACACGTGCTTTAGACTTAGACCGGTGTCTCGCAAACCAAATGCTCCCAAACTCCAACAACCAAAGTTTCTACTGTACATACAGGGTGTTCCAGGAAGAGTGTAGGAAAAAGAAATGGGACATTCCTAAGGTAAATCTGTATCAGCAAATTATAAAGGTAATTCTCGGCTCAGCGACAGACAGCGACAGATTCCGTTGAACGTGGCGTTGCCGTTGGCCTAGCCGGAATCCGCCCACTGTAGCTGCGCTTTGATTGGTCCGTGTTTTTCGTTAATAATTCGCAAACAAAGTGTTTTGACGTGAATTGGCAAATTAATTGAAATGAATAAAGTGCTTTGAATTACCTCGAAAATCACCCATTATGTTTTCTTACATACTTTCTGGAACACCCTGTATACAGCCTGTATCTATATAATATATATAGTATATATAGATACTTTAGTATATATAAGGAATAAGTTTGATATCCATAATAAATAATGTAAAATAATGTAAACAATTCTGCTGAAACTATTTTCGATTGGAACAATATTCAATTTATTCATTTTTTATATTGTAATAAATTCTTCTTCTTTCAAGAATTATTAAATTTTTGTTTCAAATAAGATTGAACCTTTCATGTATTTAGCGTGACGCAGGTATTAGAACTTTGACAAAGTAAATTTTTATATATGTAGCGTAGGTATTATTTTAAACATATATGTATATGTAGATTTTTTATATCATACATAGACATATAGATATCATACGACTTGTAAAATTAAATTAATTGATTCGACATTCGAGAATAATCGACTTTGGTATAGTGCACTGTAGTCGATACTCAAAACATTCATTTGCAATCGTATTTTTACCTGTATGTGACTATAATTGTAAAAATTTGCTGTCACGAGAATTAGTAGGAACTTCATTGTTCCCTCATAAAAGAGGACTCAATTTGATAAATTCAGCAGCCGAGAATTAACAAAATGATTTTCGAAAGGGTGATTAGGGGAAACATTTTCCGAAAGGTGAAACAATTAGGTAAGTACATTTATAATATGCGGAACTGTTTAAATTCTTCTCCTTTACATAATCTTACCAGAATTCATATGTATATAATTGTACTGGCAAGATCTTTTTATACTTCTCATTTAACCTAACATTATACGTTACTATAAAATTAGCATTCAATAAATATCAAATAATATTTAACTTATTATTGTGAGAAAAATAGTGTAATATGTATTTATCATGTTAATTCTAATTTTCGATGTATTTTAAAAGTTTTGAAAATCACTTTATTTTTAGTGTCATGAAATTTTAATTATATTATGTTTACATTTCCAGAATCTCTTTCTAAATCTAGTGTATTCTCAAACTCATGCATAGCTCCTCAGTTTACTAGAACATCAACAAGTTTATCTGGTATAAATCGATGTTTAAATTCTAATACATTAAATAACGGTGGCAACCGTTTTCTGGCAAAGGTAAATAAACTTTTGTAGAATGTGAGTATAATTAGACATAAGACATGATTAATTTATAAATACGTGCAGCCATCGACAGTATATACAATATGAAAATAAACATTAATTTCACTTGTAGTTTCCAAAGACTACAACTGTTGGCTTACAACAAAATCGTAATGCAGCCACACCCACAGGTGATCATGTACGACTGTGGGTTATGGAAAGAGTTGTAGCTCTGGCACTGCCCTTCGTAATTCCTGCTGCTTTAATAACAGAAAATGCAGTCCTTGATGGAGCTATGTCTCTTTTAATTGTAATGCATACTCATTGGTAAATAACACATTTTATAGTTTTGCTTTACACATAGTTCAAACACTTTTCTGATAACTTTAATAATTACCTAAATATTGTTAAATAGGGGTTTGGAGGCTATTATCACAGACTACGCTCGTCCCAGTGTTGTCGGAGCAATAATACCAAAGGTCTTACATGTTACATTGATTTTGCTTTCTGCAGCTACTTTGGCAGGTTTACTCGTACTGATAAATAGTGGCCCAGGTGTTTCAAAGTCTATTAAGAATTTCTGGGCAATTGGAAAGGAGAATCCCCCGAAAGAAAAGACCTTAGAAGAATGAGACCCACAGTAATTTTCATTATCTGCTTTATTTAGGATAATTTAGGCCTCCATAATTTAATATCATGTAACATATACAAAAATAAATTATATATCTCTCTAAATCTCATACTGTACTATTTAAAAACATTATGAAACACAAATAGAATTTATTACATAATACATCTTCAACAAGTGTGAAACATTCAATAGGTAGATTTCAGTAAAGAAACATGACTTACAAGCTTGCGGATGTTAATTATTATACAAGTTTTAATTTTGATCCAATTTAGCAACATTATCAATAAATGTTGCAAGTTTAACATCTCTTTGTGATAAACCATTCACATCATGGGAGGAGAGAGTGATATTCACTTCATTGTAAACATTAAACCATTCTGGATGATGATCCATTTTTTCTGCTTGCATTGCCACTCTAGTCATAAATCCGAAAGCCTACCAATGAAATTGTACAAATAATATATTTTCCATAATAGTAACTGTTCTTAGCAATATTAAATATAATATTATTTTACGACAAACCTGATTGAAATTTTTAAATAAAAACTCCTTGTAAATGGCATCCCTATCTGCTTGAACAGACCAACCATTAGTCAATAATGGTTTTAAATTTTTTTCTCTTTCTTCTTCAGTGAGTTTTCCCTAAACAATAATAGATTATTAAAAAATTAAGTTACAAAAAGGAACATCGAAAGTCAGTAGATAGTGTTTAGAAAGAATTAAAAAAAGGTACGAGGAAACTTTGTTCAAGGATCATGGTGACGGGAAAACTTGATCAACTCGATCAGGAAATAGTTCGATCGTTCTTCAGTGTGTAACATATGATACGAAAAAATGAACATTATTTCATAAATATTCATTATCTCGATTTTCCACAGATATATTAACGAAGTCCGTTATGATTTTCGTCTAAGTTTGATTGTTTTTATACAATACGAACAGGATAATTCGGGTAATGAGCAACATAGAATTTCAACCACTTGTTACGCCCAAACAACACGCAATTGTGTCGAAACACACGATATTATTTCACATATAATTTTTCTATCGTAAACGATGAACATTTATCAAGTATCAACGATAACAATCATAATAATAATTTAAACACAAAAATATTTAACGTTAAACAATTTGTAAAAAGTAATTTTTTTACGTTTAAACACATAATAAATTAAATACTTTGTTCTTTATCTGATAAACTATTTTCAACGTGTATGTCTTCTCTAAATTCACAATAAAAAACGTACCATTTTGCTTCTTTTCAAAGCAGGAGCAGATATTCCTCTTTCACTAAAATTATGGAATATTTTTCCCTGAAGAATCCCCCCACCATTTATAAAACGCATGCGCGCAAACATCGACATGGTTTTAGATTTCTTGTTTTCTGATTACAATTCGTCTGTCATTGTGAAAAATAAAAGAACATATCATTATTATGTAACTGTTCATTACTAAAAAAGAATATTTTATGATTAACATATGACAAGCATACTACATAAATATAATATGATCGTATGTAATGTATGCATTAGAATCTGTTGAATATTTAGTTAGTGAAGTATTTTAAATGTATATACGGTATCAGAATAATTTCAGGATTTTTAACATCCTATAAAGCCAGCTAATATTCTATTAATGTGCGATACGATACGAATCACTATTGAGAAATTATGTATATCTTACACAGTGAGTCCATAACCTTACCGGTGAATCTGTGTCTCCTTTTCCGAGACGGAGAAAGCGCATATACAATTTTAGTGTAGTATTACAACATATTAAAAAGTGTAATACCTTTATAATTATTTGAACTATATTTAGAAAGTTCTACTATTTTACTAACGTCGTTTGAGAAGCACTACATTGATGAAATACTTGTTTTGAGCGACAAAATGTGGCGGTTTATTTGAAATTAGTTTCCATTGCAGTTTCATTTTCACACATTTTTTCAGATAAAATTTATAATATCTAGTCAAAGTTTGTTCCTGTACATAAACTGTTAAATTTACACTAGTTTATTTTTATGTAGTTTCTATAATAGCCATTACTAGACAGCGGATTTTATGCACTTATGAGAAAAATGAGTAGGTGTAAATTAAAATAGTGAAAACATTAGAAGAATTTAAAACCACTGTTATATTGTTTTCAACCTATTAAACATATTTTGAAAAAAAAATAAATTTCTAATTCACTTCACTTTGTTACAATGCAGGTAGAAAATTTATATTTTGCATAAAGATCCGCTGTGTAGCCATTACACTTTTTATCAGATTTCCTAATTGCTAAATTAATGTTCTTCACAAATTTTCTTTGGTAAGGAAGTTTGAGATCCATAATAAATAATGCTACTATATTAGTAAAATAATATAAACAATATTCAATCGATTCATTTTTTAAATTGTAATAAATTCCTTTTCTTTCAAGAATTATTAAATTTTTGTTTCAAAAATTGAATCTTTCATGTATTCAGCGTGACGCAAGATGTTAGCAACATTTTAATCCAATAACAATATGAAATAATAAATTCTATTCATTGCAACTCTTACTTTCATGTATACTAGAAATGCGTTTGTTGTTATATACATTTTGTTGTACAATGATAAAACGCGTATACAAAAGATGAATTTCGCGAATCTCTGTGTTCTATAAAATCGTTTGGTTGCAATTAAACGTTTTGAAATTCAATTATGTATTCGTTTCGTCATTCAAATATGTTTGCCATCTTCAGGGGGGTAATACACGTTACAAGATGCTCGGAATTGGCTTTTAATAAAACCTCTCGATTCGTCGTTTCACGCATACCGTTTCCCACAAGGACTTTCATTCTCGCACGTGCTTCACTTCTAGGATGACGATCGCGATTACGATCCTTTTACTCACTCTCACTCATCGTGATCACCCGTTTTACGTTCACATCGTCGAGGAGGGAATGTTACGTTAAATGCTATAATCTGTTTACAGATAGTTATCAAATATTTCACATAAGCAAGCCTTGATAATAAATTCATCATTACCCGAGGTCGTGCGTAATCTGCGGATTATAATTGCTACACATTCAAATATAAAAATTGTAAGGAATTCTTTGGTATTTCATATTCTGCTGCACTTTGTAAAAAATGTCTTCACTTCACTCCGCAAAATAAAAATATTTCTCTCTTTCTTTCTATAAAATAATTTGTAAGCTGGAAAGAAATAGATATGTTCTTCAACTTTTTTAATATTTTTACTGTCTGAAATTTTATTCACCCATTTTTGTCATAAATGCATTAGATCCGTAGTCTATTAATGATATACATGCTTCATGCATGTACCAACATGGGTAAAGAATTAATTTCAACAATTTTTATTTCGCATAAAAACCCGCAGTATAGTAATAAGGAACAACATAAATTAATATTCTTATCCTTAACCCCTCGCTCTGCAATATCGTGTCAGACTCGTGATGAAGATTATGAACAAAATCTAATAAATATATGTATGTTATTAATTTCATTTAAACCGAGATGAAATTCTATTTTGGTTTCGTTAATGTATAGTTATTGGAAAACATGTAGGTACACAATAGATATAAATTTTCTCCTCTTTTAGGAAATTACGAACTACAAAGAAAGTTCTAATCATTCAAACCGTAAATTAAATCGTAGGGCAAGGGGTTAACACGAACCGTAGTACGTAATTCATAATTATTCAAATTACAAAGATGTTTCGATTAGAAATGACTAAATAAATTTCCTGATACAAGCACGTGTTGTTTATAAAGATTACGAGAAATCGAAATAAATTCATTCTTGTAATTTTTATAAAACAACGAATACCAGTTACATTTTGTGCTCGGTACGTTTAGTGTTTGTAACACTAAACCTACCGAACACTGAAAGCGATTAAAATGTTTCATCTGATAAAAATGACAAGGCTCTATTTATTTAGATTTTGTGCAATTTTATCGAAATCAATTTCCCTGTAAGCAACGTCATCGTTTCAATAATTATAAAATTAAAAATGTAAGACCGGTTATTTGACCGGCAGTGGTAAGTTTAGTGTTAGTATATAAAATATAAAACATGCCAAAGAGAATTTTCTTGTGGTAGCTAGAGTAGTTCGGTGTTTCCCAAACGAAGAACAAAAGTTATAGGTCGCCGGTTAAGGCTGGCCGACCAATTTCTGCATAACTTTCTGATTAGAACTCGAGCTGTCTCGTCTTCGAATCGATGAATTTCATTTCACTTATCCGTGTCAGCGTCGAAGCGATCCACGATCGGGCAACAGTCGGCTACCGCTTCAGATTTACTCTCTCCTGTCACGGATATCCAGTCGCCGACACATTCTGCCGTTGTCTGCGCGGCAACGTTGTTAACATGGTATATTTCTGCAATATATTTTCAGATTGGAGACTGCATCCTCGGAGCCGGCTTGCTCGGGTTATTCTGGCCCCGATGAAAAATAAGATTGCGCAGTCCTTACGCTCGAATGTTAGCGCATCGAACGATCCCGATGCTACCGTTTCTCCGATCCGTGATCTCTGCAGCGTATCCGGATGCTGATACAAATCTAAAAGAATTATGCTGGTCCCCTGATTTACATAGTCGACGAACACATACTTTCTGCAATTGTATGCATTACAGTTGTATAATATATTATTTTATTAATCGGTCGACATCTTTCATCGACGGAAATGTGGTTTCTGATTAACAGATATAATCGAAAAGTATTCAAGATTCAATGCATAAGCATAATAAATAGGCTGCGGACCTTTATGCAAAATAAAAATTGTCTGCGTCGATTGCAAGAAATAGAAACCAAATAAAGTGCTATTTCCTCCTTGAATAATTTTAATAGATGAGAAATCATATATCGACATCAACAATTTTCAAAATTTTCCTACAATTTTGAATTTCATCTACTCAATCTTCCTATAAATGCATAAAGATCCGAAGTCTAATAATTAATTATGATTTACTTAATGATTTATTTTGTTATTATATAGTCTTCCGAATTCATTCATGGTTTGTTTCAAGCATTTTCATAGAACATTTTTACATTATATCAAATGTGTATGTGTACAATATATCTATCATTCATACCGTTATTTTACCGAGATAACCATAATAATACTGTTACAAGCGATGATATTTATGACTATGAAAATTATAATTAGCAGTGTAGAATGATAACCGCTCTATTTCCGCACTGATATAATTTGTGCTTAGCGTAACATTGAACATCGTTTCCGGTCGCTTTGCGATTACTAGTATCAATTTTTACATAAAAACAATACTGCTAAATGTACGATCGAGTACTTTGTTATGAATGGTGTACATTAATGCATACTTATGGATAATACTTAAACAAATGAAATCATTATAATAGTTTTGCCATATTAGAAGTAAAATGTATCGTAGTTTAAATTTGCAGATATAACTGCGTGTTTTAGACATTAAGAACCACTGTTCCATTACAAATAATCTTCTGTATTTTTCTATGGTATTTTTATTTAATAAAAACTTTGAAGGACACATTTAATTAAATTTTGTTATTACTACATATAATTACTAGAATAGTAACAACAGTTACTGTAGTCATTTAATGTATCGAATACAACAAGGATAAGATATGTTAAAAAATTTGTATTTCTACAGTATTTAGTAATTAAATTATTAAAATGATAAATTCATAAATCTGTGAGAATTAATAGACATAATTTATTTAAAAAAAAATTGTATTTTATTCGACAAAAATATTTTTTAACATATTCATTCGTGGATATTAAAACCATAGTTTTAATATTATTATAATACTGCAAGAGTGATTATGCTAATGTAGGAGGCTTACATAGACGGAAAGGATGCACTTATGGACACTCGGACAAGTATTGATACAAAATGCGTATTATCAGCAGCTTCAGGGTCCTTCCGTTTTACATAAATATGAAATCACTACTGGTTGTGATTTGTTCTTCACTCTATACGCAGGAAGGTTGCGCGTTCTTTCCGTAGCCAAGTGTCATATTTTATGTGCTACTGAAATGACACGAATCGTATGGATACTGTAAGCGAAATTATTCGTCTTTTATCGTTTAAGTCGGCGCTCCCAAAGTATTTCGTTAATAATTGTGTTTATAGGACACTTGTCGGCGTCCTTACCGGCACGACTGCCTTTATGAAGGACCATCCTCGCAATTTAGGAAGGTTGTTCAGCGCGGATGGTACATCAGATATGAAAAAATCGAAAGAACGGTCACTTTGTGAAACTCCAGAATGCGTTGCGCTTGGTAAGGGAATAAATGTATCTTCATTTTATTATGCGATGAAATTGTCAGTTACATAACTCAAGTAACCAATTGAGGTCAGTTTGACTATTATTTAGCCATTAAATAACCGGTTTCGCGTAATGAATTACAGTAGTAAAAATATTGATGGTTGAATATGGTTGTCACTTTTCGGAACAGAAGACGACTCTAACGTCTTTATTATGCGCCATATTTCTGAATTTTGTCGCTATAATTACACCACCACAATTTGTTCAATAAATTGTTTTTATTGTTTCACGCGGCAGAATTTTATTGTCAGAGTAAAATGTAGGCGACGTTTTACTAATGGTTTTATATCGCACGTTTTTTAATATTTATACATGCTGTAAATACAGAAATTTCCTCCACTGAAGTGTATGAATAATAAATGTTTGGTGTAATGGAGATTCTTCTGCGTACAGATTTGTAGTTCAGACCTGTTTACCGTGCTCGTTCTGTAACTTCAGGTGCTCGTAAGATAATAGTTCTGATTTGCATAAAATCATATTGTTCCTTTAATTTCGACAGCAAAAATAATGACCGAGAGCATGAACCCAGACGTGGATCCGTGTGAAAACTTTTACGAGTACGCGTGTGGGAATTGGGAAAAACAGAATCCCCTCCCCGAAGGCAAAGATGCTTGGAGTCCATTGAATAAGGCGAATGCTGTAGTAGAGCAGCGTCTTCTAGGTCTGTTAATTTTTGCTTGAACTATTCATTAAAACTGATTAATACTATCGTTTTCTTTGAAACATTACAAAGATGAAATGTTCGTAAGAGATTTTAGTTTTAAAACTATTAAATGGAAAATTCATTTTATATGTGATTTTACACACTTTTTCCATTATTAATGTTTATTTCTATAGTAATTTGTTATTATTAGCAGATAACGAAATTGAGGGAGCAAAGAATCATTTTCTTTGAAACATCACAAAGATATGAAATGTTCGTAAGAGATTTTTACTTTTGAGAATATTAAATGCAAAATTCATTTTGTATGATTTTACACACTTTTCCATTATTAATGTCTATTTCCATAGTAATTTGTTATTACTAGCAGATAACGAAATTGAGAGAGCAAAGAATATCTACTTCTGATAAGTAGAAACGCCGAGTAATGACCAGACATTGCGTCAAGTAGTATAACCGTATACATTCATGTACAAAAGAATAAATATGATTATGAGGTTGATTTTTGAAGTGAGTTTTATATTTATAATATGATTAATAAAATTTATTACATGCATAGATATATTACAAGAAAAATCGAAGCCTGAGGATCTCGTGGGCTTGAAACTGTCTAGGCGAGCGTTCAACGCTTGTATGGACACAGGTAAAAAATATAATAGTTAATGTTTTTCTATCATTTTCTAACGTAATTAAAATATATTTGCGAATGCAATATTCTGATTTACCGAACTGTCTGAATTGCAGACGAAGTGGAAAGAGTAGGACTTGATCCGCTCATTACTTCGCTATGGAGAATCGGCGGCTGGCCACTAATAATGGAGGACGACGAATGGGATGATGAATTGTACACCTGGCAATACGTGGATGATTATTATGCTAGTTTAATTGGTTTGAATAGTTTACACGATGTGAATGTTGACGTTCCATGGAATTGGGATAGTAATTATACGTACTTAACGGTGATTATATTTATATGCATAATTTATTATGGTTTTAGGAAACGAATGTTTCAAAATAATTGATTCTACTGATACAACACAAATATCAGTCGTTTGTGAAATTATTGGGGTGGCAAGAAAGTAATTCCGGTATTTTAAGGTGAAATAGAGAGCCCCATTGTTTGATTCAAGCAATGAACTTTAATGAATTAGATATTTTCTCTTTTGTTCGATGATCTTTTGCAAAAACGAATATGCTAACGAAGAAGAATACTGATAAGAATATTGCGAAACCAATGATAAATACCAGTATTTATAAGAATATTACCAACCTAATATAACAAGCAATGCTGTTTCAGATCTCCACACCGGACTTACCATACAAAATGTACAGGCTTGTCAGCAGCGACGAAGTCACTCCACCAGACTACAATGAGAACGAAGGTAAAGACGGCAGTCAAGAACATGGCAGCGAAGAGAGGCCAGAAGATAACGACCATAGCGGGGACGATGACGAAGAGGACGAGTACGATGAGGAGAATGACGAAGAGGACGAGTACGATGAGGAAAATGACGAAGATAACGAAATTCCGCAAGATAAAAGGATAATTAAGAGAATTAACAAACGATTAGGTCGCAAAATGAAAAAGTACAGCAACGCTAAACTGAGTGATAAGAAGCATGCTAGCAAGAAAAGAACGAATAGAGCTGTGTCTCAATCAAAGGCTCATTACAAGTCAAACCGTAAACAGAGGAAAGCTAATAACCAGAGAATTGTTCATAATAAGAGGACTGTTAACAGACCATCGCATCATTCAAAAATGCCTGCACGTCATCATGTCAAAATACATTCGAGAAAGGGCAAAGGCGATGAGAAAATGAATAAGTACATATACATCGATGATGATGACACTGAAGATGGAAACGTTGACAACGATCTTGGTAACTCTGGTGATTATGAGAATTATGATGACGACTCTGAGGACAGCGGCAGTGGTAGCGGTGATGCTGACGATGACACCGAGAATGATGATGAAGACGGTAGTGGTGATTACGAAGATGAAGAGGAACGAAAAAAGGAAGAAGATAGAAGACGATGGAAGGAAGAAGAAAGAGCAGAAGCAGAGAAGTTAAAAAAAATATATAAAGAATATATGTTCAACGTTACCATGGCGCTTATCGAATCCAGAAATGTCGAAATACCAAAGGAGAGGATACAGAAAGATATTGACGATGTACTTGAATTTCAGCTGAGGATTATAAAGGTAAATATACATTTTTTCTAAATTAACTTCCCGATTTTACAGGGAAGTTATTGTAATGACCCCGAAAATCGAAAATCGATTTTTTAACAGATCTTCACGTTTCATGGTCATTGCAGTCATTTTAGACTATTTTTATCAAAATGTGTGTGTGTGTGCGTATGTCCGTTTGTGTTGTAGCAAATTTTTCGTTAACGTTTTCAGAAAAAGTAACAACGCGATCAGGATGATGAATGATGCAATCGATGTGCCCCGCTGTAACTTAGAGCTGATTAGATTTTGGTCCATTTTGGTCAAGTAGTTTTTTAGATTTTTAGTTTTTTTCGAAAAGAGTTGATTCTACAATGCAATTTATAAGGGAGGACGAAAATTTTCCACCAAAGAATCAAACGCAATTACATAAAAAATTTTTTTCTTAATTTTTTTTTGGATTAAAAAAAATTTTTTTTTTTTTAACTGATGCTAATGTTACCGCTTGGAATAATCGAAAGTTATTTCAATGCAACAGTGAATTTATCATCTATACTCCCAAGAATACATTTTGGGAGAATATCGATGAAAGTACAAAAAAAACGATGTTAGCGATGTGGGCGAAGGAGTAACGAATCGGGAAGTTCTTTGTGTGACTCTTGGAGAGTCACACACCAAATAAAAAACATTAATAGCAGTAGGCCCTACTAGCCATGTGTATCACTAACCCTCTCGCAAGATCAGTACTACCCGCGAGCTCGCGAAGCGAGCGAGCAAAAACAACCCTACTCGCGAGCGAGCGAAGCGAGCGAGCAACAATAGCCCTCTAGTTTATTAAAGGATTTATCTAACTTGTTGTTTGTTTATGTTACAGCTCATATATCAAGATTATGACGTGTCGAATAGTACACTCGAAGATATGCAGAAGAAATATGATGATTTGGAACCAACCACAATGGATGGCCGAGTAAGCAGATTTTTAACTTTTTTATTGTTTGACGTATTTTTTGATGTTCGAAATATTTTATTGTTAATCTCGCTAAGCAACAAGATATTTGAAGTTGATGGAAGTCGATGGTATGCAATTACAAATCATTGCTATATTAAATATTTCACTTTCGAAATATTCTTAAATTAGCTGTATTTGTAAAATTACATGCTAGCTATTCTAAACTAAGAATTATTATTTTGTGTTAGGAATTATTAAGTGCATGGTTTATTTCTCGTAGATAAATTGGATCAAGAAGGTAGGAAACCTACTTGCAACGGCGGGAATGCAAATTGATAGCGATGCGATGATCATAATTCCGTCTGATCCTTATTTAATAGGACTTCGAAAATTACTGGATGAAACACCGAGTAGGACTATCGGTATGCAAATAGAAATACATTAGTACACATTGCGTAGATAATAAATATTTGACTGCGGATCTTTATGCAAAATAAAAATTGTTCGCATTGATTGCAAGACACAAGAGCGAAATAAACATTTCTTTCTTCGTTTAATTATCTAATTAAACTGAATCCAATACGCTGATGTCTTTAAATCTTTTTAATATGTCCACTGCTTTAAATGGTCCTTACCCATTTTTGTCATAAATGCATAAAATCCGGAGTCTAGTTATTAAGAATATTTGGATAATGTATTTCAGTGAATTACATTCATTGGAACTTCATAAGATTAACGATAAAAGCCACTACTGCAGATATGAGAGAGCTTTATTTCGAGTGGAACAGTTATGAGCAACAATCCGATAAGAGGTATTGCAGATTGTATCATAGAATTTTTTTATTGTAACAAATTTTAAAAAATATGTAATAGGTTTATTGTTTGTTAATTTAATTTCATTTTACAAATAACTGTATTTCTTCACAGGTCCATGCAATGCATCGACGAATTAAATGCGAAGTACTATTTAGGATATGAATACGTAAAACGATATTTCTCTGATGATTGGTTGAAAACGGTATTATTTAAATCTTTAACTAAGAAGTTCATAATTTCTTGTTTTTTACGGTGGAATTTCTATTAGTAATACTTATTTGAAGAGAAGCATCTGCAACGAGTAAAACTAATAAACTCTTATTAATTATTCAAGGCTTCGGATATGATCGATGATATTCAAAAGGAAGTCGAACATCAGATCGAGGAATCGACTTGGATGGACGATACCACCAGAGAATTTATATTGAGCAAATTGGTGTTTATGGATAAGTTAATTGGTTATCCGCCTCTCTACCGAAACCATACGGCCATGAAAAAACATTTTAAAGGAGTAAGTAAAAAATTTAGGTACCGCAAACAAGCCTCCTAGTATAATTTTATTTGTGAATATTTCGTCGATCTGGTAAGCATTTTGAATCATTTTAAAAGCTACTTCTTCCGGCCTCAACTGCTTTCTAGCAAAGTATTCTTGTTAAAGTGCTTTTAGATGTTACTCATTATTTTTGGAAATTACGTATTAAACGAGAAAATAAACTTGTTTGAATGATCCTCTAGCTCAGTATCAGCAAGTCTCATTTCGAGAATATGTTGGCTGTAATGCGATATTTGAAAAGAGTAAATCTGAAAAGCCTTCACGACGATGGAAACCCTACCGAAAAGTAAGTCACTGTGAACTGGCTTATTTCTGAACAGTTTATCGTTCGTAAAATAGAAGTAAACGCTTTGAAATCGCGCTCGTTTTATAATTAAAAGAAATGTTTATTTGTAGATATTATATAGATCCTTTGGTCGTGAATGCCTTTTACATGCCCAGTCAAAATACTTTCGGTAAGTTCTGAGCTTATTAGCAAATCTGTCGATTGTTCTAAATCGCTATACTTTTTAAAAAAATTTTTAAAAATAACATTTTTACAGAAATAACAGCGGCAGATTTCCAAAGCCCATTTTATAGCCCTAAACAACCATGGTAAGCATGAATTATTTCTTTATAGTGTAACATGACTGGAGCCCGAAACATATCATAGTAAAACCATTAAAAAATGATAATCTTTTAATATAGGTACACTAACTTCGGTATCATAGGATTCATAATGGCTCACGAAGTAAATCACGGATTCGACGACATGGGTAAATCAATTACGAAATGGTACCTTTTTTGTAAAATAAATATTAATCTACAACCGTTCATTTTTAGGTCGCTTGTTTGATAGACATGGCGAATACTCGAAATGGTTGTCTGCCATGGCAGACAAAGCATATGAAAAACGGGCTGACTGTTTCAGAGAACAGTATACCAAATACAGCGTGGTGGAAAATAGAACGTTGAATATTCCGATAAAGGTAGAATTCCTAATTTGCCTTTAGCAATGAACTTCCAGATTGCTTATTATTAGACTGCGGATGTTTATGCATTTCCCAATTTTTGTTGACTTTTAAGAAAGTGGAATGAAATGAAATTCAATTTTTAATGGGAACAGCCTTTGTAGATCTAAAACAAAGTTCTATGATATTTTATATTCTAGCCTTTTTTGCATAAAGATCCGCAGTCTACTTATTATACAGTTGTTACACGAATAATATATAATTAAACAAACTTCTCCAACAATCTCAATAGAGTAAGGTATTGATATGCAGAAAGTTTCAGGAGTTCTAAGATCGACAAGTTTCCGGTCATTATTTACCAATCCTTTAATTTTGTGGAGTAGTGTAAAACCGAAGATATATAGATCGAAATGTAATTGTGATTCATACATGATTTTACACATGTGCAATTTTAGAATTATGGGGAACAAACGTCGGGGGAAAACATCGCGGATACAATGGGCTTGCAAGCTGTATTCGGAGCGTATCAACGAAGGCAAAGGAATTGCGAAGTCCCGGACCCAATGTTACCTGGTTTACAGAATTTCACTAACAATCAAATGTTTTTCCTATCCGCTGCTAGTGTAATAATATTACCATTTTACTCAAGTTATTTCATAAATTTTTCTATTTCTCGGAAATATAATGTTCTTTTTTTTTTAAATTATAGGTATGGTGTTCAATTTATGATGTGAACAAAATCAAGTCGCGATTAGAGCATGATCCGCATAGTCTTGGTCCATTAAGAGTAATTGGATCTCTATCCAACTCTGAAGACTTCGCGAAAGCTTACGGATGCCCAGCAGGAAGCCCCATGAACCCCAAAAAGAAATGTAGCATATGGAAGTAACGAAGCTAATTTCAAGATTAATAGCTTTCGATATCTTTAATCTTCCGAAGCCTGTGTTTCCTTTGCAGTAGTAAAATGGCAGTAGTATCTAATTAGTATTCCACGATTAAGTTGATAATAAAAATGTGCATGTGCAAAAAAAAAGAAATAAAGAACATTAATAATATTCATCATCTGTTTTTAATATTTACCTGTACTCTCGTCAATCATATGTTTCTTTTAAATGAACAATGTTCAGTTCGCGTCTATTAAAAGTTAGGAAAGTGAATCATACAGCGAAGGTATTATTACCGATGTATAATTTGCACGAATGTTAGAACAAAATACATAAATATTCAAACAAAATAAACACATATCAACATAAAAGTGCTTTTACGATTAGAATAGACAACATATAATTTTCATTCAGTTCAATTTAATGGAATAAATCTGACTTGTGAATATTTAATTGAAATATTATACATTATACAGGGTGTGGCCGGACGGGTGGTACAACCGAACAGGTTATTACGTGTAAAAATAAGTCGAAAAAAAGAATAACATTTTTTTGTTTGACGCTCCGTTTTCGAGAAAATCGAGTTTGAAAATGCAGCGAATACACGTGCTATTGCATAGGAAATGGGAATCGTTTGACGTGTCTGACCGTGATGAACCAATTCTACTTTGTGCATTATACTAAAGCGCGCCGACACATTCTGCCGTTGTCTGCGCGGCAACGTTGTTAACATGGTATATTTCTGCAATATATTTTCAGATTGGAGACTGCATCCTCGGAGCTGGTTTGCTCGGGTTATTCTGGCCCCGATGAAAAATAAGATTGCGCAGTCCTTACGCTCGAATGTTAGCGCATCGAACGATCCCGATGCTACCGTTTCTCCGATCCGTGATCTCTGCAGCGTATCCGGATGCTGATACAAATCTAAAAGAATTATGCTGGTCCCCTGATTTACATAGTCGACGAACACATACTTTCTGCAATTGTATGCATTACAGTTGTATAATATATTATTTTATTAATCGGTCGACATCTTTCATCGACGGAAATGTGGTTTCTGATTAACAGATATAATCGAAAAGTATTCAAGATTCAATGCATAAGCATAATAAATAGGCTGCGGACCTTTATGCAAAATAAAAATTGTCTGCGTCGATTGCAAGAAATAGATACCAAATAAAATGCTATTTCCTCCTTGAATAATTTCAGTTCAGTTTAAAGACGTTAGTGGTTACTTACTTGTGTAACATCTTAGCACGACAATAATGGTATTTTTTGAGTTATTTAAATCGAAATATCTCGTGAACTACTAACTTTTCGACATACATAGGTTAGTACTTTTTTATAACGAATGTCCAGCTGCATCGATTGATGTATTAAAAAATACCTCATTCCATTTAAAAAAACATCGATAACCTCGAAATCTCATAAAAATGACCTTGAACATTTTTTTTCCCTTACACCGTTATATGTGGCCCTTCAAACAGTGTAACTTTGTCCTACGAAGTTTTTTTGTACAACGAAAAGTAACGGAGATATTTAGGTGTCCTGCTTTATCGAAGTCACCCCGTATAGTTTTGTTTCAAGCATTTTCATAGAACATTTTTACATTATATCAAATGTGTATGTGTATAATATATCTATCATTCATACCGTTATTTTACCGAGATAACCATAATAATACTGTTACAAGCGATGATATTTACGACTATGAAAATTATAATTAGCAGCGTAGAATGATAATCGCTCTATTTCCGCACTGATATAATTTGTGCTTAGCCTAACATTGAACATCGTTTCCGGTCGCTTTGCGATTACTAGTATCAATTTTTACATAAAAACAATACTGCTAAATATACGATCGAGTACTTTGTTATGAATGGTGTACATTAATGCATACTTATGGATAATACTTAAACAAATGAAATCATTATAATAGTTTTGTCATATTAGAAGTAAAATGTATCGTAGTTTAAAGTAGATATAACTGCGTGTTTTAGACATTAAGAACCACTGTTCAATTACAAATAATCTTCTGTATTTTTCTATGGTATTTTTATTTAATAAAAACTTTGAAGGACACATTTAATTAAATTTTGTTATTACTACATATAATTACTAGAATAGTAACAACAGTTACTGTAGTCATTTAATGTATAGAATACAACAAGGATAAGATATGTTAAAAAATTTGTATTTCTACAGTATTTAGTAATTAAATTATTAAAATGATAAATTCATAAATCTGTGAGAATTAATAGATATAATTTATTTTTAAAAAATTGTATTTTATTCGACAAAAATATTTTTTAACACATGCATTCGTGGATATTAAAACCATAGTTTTAATATTATTATAATACTGCAAGAGTGATTATGCTAATGTAGGAGGCTTACATAGACGGAAAGGATGCACTTATGGACACTCGTACAAGTATTGATACAAAATGCGTATTATCAGCAGCTTCAGGGTGCTTCCGTATTACATAAATATGAAATCACTACTGGTTGTGATTTGTTCTTCACTCCATACGCAGGAAGATTGCATGTTCTTTCCGTAGCCAAGTGTCATATTTTATGTGCTACTGAAATGACACGAATCGTATGGATACTGTAAGCAAAATTATTCGTCTATTATCGTTTAAGTCGGCGCTCCCAAAGTATTTCGTTAATAATTGTGTTTATAGGACACTTGTCGGCGTCCTTACCGGCACGACTGCCTTTATGAAGGACCATCCTCGCAATTTAGGAAGGTTGTTCAGCGCGGATGGTACATCAGATATGAAAAAATCGAAAGAACGGTCACTTTGTGAAACTCCAGAATGCGTTGCGCTTGGTAAGGGAATAAATGTATCTTCATTTTATTATGCGATGGAATTGTCAGTTACATGACTCAAGTAATCAATTGAGGTCAGTTTGACTATTATTCAGCCATTAAATAACCGGTTTCGCGTAATGAATTACAGTAGTAAAAATATTGATGGTTGAATATGGTTGTCACTTTTCGGAACAGAAGACGACTCTAACGTCTTTATTATGCGCCATATTTCTGAATTTTGTCGCTATAATTACACCACCACAATTTGTTCAATAAATTGTTTTTATTGTTTCACGCGGCAGAATTTTACTGTCAGAGTAAAATGTAGGCGACGTTTTGCTAATGGTTTTATATCGCACGTTTTTTAATATTTATACACACTGTAAATACAGAAATTTCCTCCACTGAAGTGTATGAATAATAAATGTTCGGTGTAATGGAGATTCTTCTGCGTACAGATTTGTAGTTTCAGACCTGTTTACCGTGCTCGTTCTGTAACTTCAGGTGTTCGTAAGATAATAGTTCTGATTTGCATAAAATCATATTGTTCCTTTAATTTCGACAGCAAAAATAATGACCGAGAGCATGAACCCAGACGTGGATCCGTGTGAAAACTTCTACGAGTACGCGTGTGGGAATTGGGAAAAACAGAATCCCCTCCCCGAAGGCAAAGATGCTTGGAGTCCATTGGATAAGGCGAATGCTGTAGTAGAGCAGCGTCTTCTAGGTCTGTTAATTTTTGCTTGAACTATTCATTAAAACTAATTAATACTGTCGTTTTCTTTGAAACATTACAAAGATATGAAATGTTCGTTTAGAGATTTTACCTTTAAAACTATTAAATTCAAAATTCATTTTATACGTGATTTTACACACTTTTTCCATTGTTAATGTTTATTTCCATAGTAATTTGTCATTATTAGCAGATAACAAAATTGAGAGAGCAAAGAATATCTACTTCTGATAAGTAGAAACGCCGAGTAATGGCCAGACATTGCGTCAAGTAGTATAAGCGTATACATTCATGTATAAAAGAATAAATATGATTATGAGGTTTATTTTTGAAGTGAATTTTATATTTATAATATGATTAATAAAATTTATTACATGCATAGATATATTACAAGAAAAATCGAAGCCTGAGGATCTCGTGGGCTTGAAACTGTCTAGGCGAGCGTTCAACGCTTGTATGGACACAGGTAAAAAATATAATAGTTAATGTTTTTCTATCATTTTCTAACGTAATTAAAATATATTTGCGAATGCAATATTCTGATTTACCGAACTGTCTGAATTGCAGACGAAGTGGAAAGAGTAGGACTTGATCCGCTCATTACTTCGCTATGGAGAATCGGCGGCTGGCCACTAATAATGGAGGACGACGAATGGGATGATGAATTGTACACCTGGCAATACGTGGATGATTATTATGCTAGTTTAATTGGTTTGAATAGTTTACACGATGTGGATGTTGACGTTCCATGGAATTCGGATAGTAATTATATGTACTTAACGGTGATTATATTTATATGCATAATTTATTATGGTTTTAGGAAACGAATGTTTCAAAATAATTGATTCTATTGATACAACACAAATATCAGTCGTTTGTGAAATTATTGGGGTGGCAAGAAAGTAATTCCGGTATTTTAAGGTGAAATAGAGAGCCCCATTGTTTGATTCAAGCAATGAACTTTAATGAATTAGATATTTTCTCTTTTGTTCGATGATCTTTTGCAAAAACGAATATGCTAGCGAAGAAGTATACTGATAAGAATATTGCGAAACCAATGATAAATACCAGTATTTATAAGAATATTACCAACCTAATATAACAAGCAATGCTGTTTCAGATCTCCACACCGGACTTACCATACAAAATGTACAGGCTTGTCAGCAGCGACGAAGTCACTCCACCAGACTACAATGAGAACGAAGGTAAAGACGGCAGTCAAGAACATGGCAGCGAAGAGAGGCCAGAAGATAACGACCATAGCGGGGACGATGACGAAGAGGACGAGTACGATGAGGAGAATGACGAAGAGGACGAGTACGATGAGGAAAATGACGAAGATAACGAAATTCCGCAAGATAAAAGGATAATTAAGAGAATTAACAAACGATTAGGTCGCAAAATGAAAAAGTACAGCAACGCTAAACTGAGTGATAAGAAGCATGCTAGCAAGAAAAGAACGAGGAGAGCTGTGTCTCAATCAAAGGCTCATTACAAGTCAAACCGTAAACAGAGGAAAGCTAATAACCAGAGAATTGTTCATAATAAGAGGACTGTTAACAGACCATCGCATCATTCAAAAATGCCTGCACGTCATCATGTCAAAATACATTCGAGAAAGGGCAAAGGCGATGAGAAAATGAATAAGTACATATACATCGATGATGATGACACTGAAGATGGAAACGTTGACAACGATCTTGGTAACTCTGGTGATTATGAGAATTATGATGACGACTCTGAGGACAGCGGCAGTGGTAGCGGTGATGCTGACGATGACACCGAGAAGGATGATGAAGAGGGTAGTGGTGATTACGAAGAGGAAGAGGAACGAAAAAAGGAAGAAGATAGAAGACGACGGAAGGAAGAAATAAGAGCAGAAAAAGAGAAGTTAAAAAAAATATATAAAGAATATATGTTCAACGTTACCATGGCGCTTATCGAATCCAGAAATGTCGAAATACCAAAGGAGAGGATACAGAAAGATATTGACGATGTACTTGAATTTCAGCTGAGGATTATAAAGGTAAATATACATTTTTTCTAAGTTTATTAAAGGATTTATGTAAGTTGTTGTTTGTTTATGTTACAGCTTGACGTTTATTTCGGGTCGAGTAGTACACTCGAAGATATGCAGAAGAAATATGATGATTTGGAACCAACCACAATGAATGGCCGAGTAAGCAGATTTTGAACTTTTTTATTGTTTGAGGTATTTTTTGATGTTCGAAATATTTTATTGTTAATCTCGCTAAGCAACAAGATATTTGAAGTTGATGGAAGTCGATGGTATGCAATTACAAATCATTGCTATATTAAATATTTCACTTTCGAAATATTCTTAAAGTAGCTGTATTTGTAAAATCACATGCTAGCTATTCTAAACTAAGAATTATTATTTTGTGTTAGGAATTATTAAGTGCATGGTTTATTTCTCGTAGATAAATTGGATCAAGAAGGTAGGAAACCTACTTGCAACGGCGGGAATGCAAATTGATAGCGATGCGATGATCATAATTCCGCCTGATGCTTATTTAATAGGACTTCGAAAATTACTGGATGAAACACCGAGTAGGACTATCGGTATGCAAATAGAAATACATTAGTAAACATTGCGTAGATAATAAATATTTGACTGCGGATCTTTATGCAAAATAAAAATTGTTCGCATTGATTGCAAGACAAGAGCGAAATAAATATTTCTTCCTTCGTTTAATTATTTAATTAAACTGAATCCAATACGCTGATGTCTTGAAATCTTTTTAATATGTCCACTGCTTTAAATGCTCCTTACCCATTTTTGTCATAAATGCATAAAATCCGGAGTCTAGTTATTAATAATATTTTGATAATGTATTTCAGTGAATTACATTCATTGGAACTTCATAAGATTAACGATAAAAGCCACTACTGCAGATATGAGAGAGCTTTATTTCCAGTTGAACGATTATGAGCAACAATCCGATAAGAGGTATTGTAGATTGTATCATAGAATTTTTTTATTGTAACAAATTTTAAAAAATATGTAATAGGTGTATCGTTTTTTAATTTAATTTCATAGTAACGATTTTACAAATAACTGTATTTCTTCACAGGTCCATGCAATGCATCGACGAATTAGATGCGAAGTACTATTTAGGATATGAATACGTAAAACGATATTTCTCTGATGATTCGTTGAAAACGGTATTATTTAAATCTTTAACTAAGAAGTTCATAATTTCTTGTCTTTTACGGTGGAATTTCTATTAGTAATACTTATTTGAAGAGAAGCATCTGCAACGAGTAAAACTAATAAACTCTTATTAATTATTCAAGGCTTCGGATATGATCGATGATATTCAAAAGGAGGTCGAACATCAGATCGAGGAATCGACTTGGATGGACGATACCACCAGAGAATTTATATTGAGCAAATTGGTGTTTATGGATAAGTTAATTGGTTATCCGCCTGTCTTCCGAAACCATACGGCCATGAAAAAACATTTTAAAGGAGTAAGTACAGTTCAAATTACATATTTAATTGTTCACACGTTTATGAAAAAATTTAGGTACCGCGAACATGCCTCCTAGTATAATTTTATTTGTGAATATTTCGTCGATCTGGTAAGCATTTTGAATCATTTTAAAAGCTACTTCTTCCGGCCTCAACTGGTTTCTAGCAAAGTATTCTTGTTAAAGTGCTTTTAGATGTTACTCATTATTTTTGGAAATTACATATTAAACGAGAAAATAAACTTGTTTGAATGATCCTCTAGCTCAGTATCAGCAAGTCTCATTTCGAGAATATGTTGGCTGTAAAGCGATATTTGAAAAGAGTAAATCTGAAAAGCCTTCACGACGATGGAAACCCTACCGAAAAGTAAGTCACTGTGAACTGGCTTATTTCTGAACAGTTTATCGTTCGTAAAATAGAAGTAAACGCTTTGAAATCGCGCTCGTTTTATAATTAAAAGAAATGTTTATTTGTAGATATTATATAGATCCTTTGGTCGTGAATGCCTTTTACATGTACAGTCAAAATACTTTCGGTAAGTTCTGAGCTTATTAGCAAATCTGTCGATTGTTCTAAATCGCTATACTTTTTACAGAAATAACAGCGGCAGATTTCCAAAGCCCATTTTATAGCCCTAAACAACCATGGTAAGCATGAATTATTTCTTTTTAGTGTAACATGACTGTATCCCGAAACATATCATAGTAAAACCATTAAAAAATGATAATCTTTTAATACAGGTACACTAACTTCGGTATCATAGGATTCATAATGGCTCACGAAGTAAATCACGGATTCGACGACATGGGTAAATCAATTACGAAATGGTACTTTTTTTGTAAAATAAATATTAATCTACAACCGTTCATTTTTAGGTCGCTTGCTTGATAAACATGGCGAACACTCGAGATGGTTGTCTGCCATGGCAAACGAAGCATATAAAAAACGGGCTGACTGTTTCAGAGAACAGTATACCAAATACAGCGTGGTGATAAGTAGAACGTTGAATATTCCGATAAAGGTAGAATTCCTAATTTGCCTTTAGCAATGAACTTTCAGATTGCTTATTATTAGACTGCGGATGTTTATACATTTCCCAATTTTTGTTGTCTTTTAAGAAAGTGGAATGAAATGAAATTCAATTTTTAATGGGAACAGCCTTTGTAGATCTAAAACAAAGTTCTATGATATTTTATATTCTAGCCTTTTTTGCATAAAGATCCACAGTCTACTTATTATACCGTTGTTACACGAATAATATATAATTAAACAAACTTCTCCAACAATCTCAATAGAGTAAGGTATTGATATGCAGAAAGTTTCAGGAGTTCTAAGATCGACAAGTTTCCGGTCATTATTTACCAATTCTTTAATTTTGTGGAGTAGTGTAAAACCGAAGATATATAGATCGAAATGTAATTGTGATTCATACATGATTTTACACATGTGCAATTTTAGAATTATGGGAAACGAACGTCGAGTGAAAACATCGCGGATACAATGGGCTTGCAAGCTGTATTCGGAGCGTATCAACGAAGGCAAAGGAATTGCGAAGTCCCGGACCCAATGTTACCTGGTTTACAGAATTTCACTAACAATCAAATGTTTTTCCTATCCGCTGCTAGTGTAATAATATTACCATTTTACTCAAGTTATTTCATGAATTTTTCTATTTCTCGGAAATATAATGTTCTTTTTTTTTTAAATTATAGGTATGGTGTTCAATTTATGATGTGAACAAAATCAAGTCGCGATTAGAGCATGATCCACATAGTCTTGGTCCATTAAGAGTGATTGGATCTCTATCCAACTCTGAAGACTTCGCGAAAGCTTACGGATGCCCAGCAGGAAGCCCCATGAACCCCAAAAAGAAATGTAGCATATGGAAGTAACGAAGCTAATTTCAAGATTAATAGCTCGATATTTCGATATGTTTAATCTTCCGAAGCCTGTGTTTCCTTTACAGTAGTAAAATGGCAGTAGTATCTAATTAGTATTCCACGATTAAGTTGATAATAAAAATGTGCATGTGCAAAAAAAAAGAAATAAAGAACATTAATAATATTCATCATCTGTTTTTAATATTTACCTGTACTCTCGTCATTCATGTTTCTTTTAAATGAACAATGTTCAGTTCGCGTCTATTAAAAGTTAGTAAAGTGAATCATACAGCGAAGGTATTATTACCGATGTATAATTTGCACGAATGTTAGAACAAAATAAATAAATATTCAAACAAAATAAACACATATCAACATGAAAGTGCGTTTACGATTAGAATAGACAACATATAATTTTCATTCAGTTCAATTTAATGGAATAAAGCAGACTTGTGAATATTTAATTGAAATATTATACATTATACAGGGTGTGGCCGGACGGGTGGTACAACCGAACAGGTTATTACGTGTAAAAATAAGTCGAAAAAAAGAATAACATTTTTTTGTTTGACGCTCCGTTTTCGAGAAAATCGAGTTTGAAAATGCAGCGAATACACGTGCTATTGCATAGGAATCGTTTGACGCGTCTGACCGTGATCAACCAATTCTACTTTGTGCATTATACTAAAGCGCGCGAACCTGGCGGAACTTTTAACCCAAAATGTTTATTACACGGGATATCTATTTATTCATCGTATTTAAAAAAAAATACTTCGAATAAAATTTGTATGGTTTTCAAAGCTCTATAGAAAGATGTATTTTTTAAATATTCTATTCGACGTGTTGAAGGTAATTTTAAGGTTAAGTCCACTTTTTAAAATAGAAACATAACTTTTTTATTACGCCAACTTATTTTATGAGAAAAAACAAGTAAGTTTTATTCGAAACGTTTTTTAATTCGACATCAGCATTTTAAGTTATTCAATGATAAAGACACTAGAAGAAGTTCTTATGACTTCATCATTCAATAACTTATAAAGCTGATATCGAATTAAAAACGTTTCCAATAAAACTTACTTGTTTTTTCCCATAGAATAGGTTGGTGTAATAAAAACACAATGTCTCCATTTAAAAATATGAACTTGACCTTAAAATGACCTTCAACACGTCGAATACAAAATTAAACTAGAGGGCTATTGTTGCTCGCTCGCTTCGCTCGCTCGCGAGTAGGGTTGTTTTTGCTCGCTCGCTTCGCGAGCTCGCGGGTAGGACTGCTCTTGCGAGAGGGTTAGTGATACGCATGGCTAGTAGGGCCTACTGATATTAATGTTTTTTATTTGGTGTGTGACTCTCCAAGAGTCACACAAAGAACTTCCCGATTCGTTACTCCTTCGCCAACATCACTAACATCGTTTTTTTTTGTACTTTCATCGATATTCTCCCAAAATGTATTCTTGGGAGTAGAGATGACAAATTCACTGTTGCATTGGAATAACTTTCGATTATTCCAAGCGGTAACATTAGCATCAGTTAAAAAAAAAAAATTTTTTTTTAATCTAAAAAAAAATTTTTTTTAAATCTAAAAAAAATTAAGAAAAAAATTTTTTTTATGTAATTGCGTTTGGTTCTTTGGTGGAAAATTTTCGTCCTCCCTTATAAATTGCATTGTAGAATCAACTCTTTTCGAAAAAAACTAAAAATCTAAAAAACTACTTGACCAATATGGACCAAAATCTAATCAGCTCTAAGTTACGACGGGGCACATCGATTGCATCATTCATCATCCTGATCGCGTTGTTACTTTTTCTGAAAACGTTAACGAAAAATTTGATACCATACAAACGGACATACGCACACACACACACACACACACACACACACACACATACAAACATTTTGATAAAAATAGTCTAAAATGACTGCAATGACCATAAAACGTGAAGATCTGCTAAAAAATCGATTTTCGATTTTCGGTGTAATTACAGTAACTTCCCTATAAATCGGGAAGTTAAAAATGCACCTTTCTATAGAGCTTTGAAAACCATACAAATTTCATTGGAAGTATTTTTTTCTAATTACGGTGGATAAAGAGATATCCCGTGGAATAGAAATGTTGGGACACCCTGTATACATACATATATTATATTTAATTGAAATATATAATAAATTGCAATATGTTGTCAAGGTCATCATTCTAAACAACTTTTTCCTATACATATAAAAGACGGTATCAAGTAAAAATATCAAATTAAAGTACAAATAACAGTAGGATTTTAATAAAGTAACGTGGTTGGTGACTATTACAAAAAAAGGACCAAAGATTAATACGAATTGATTTCACAATAAGAACTAATTATGATGAGAATTGGTCTGACTTAAATATACGTACATATAATGAATAACTATTACTCATTATTTTATTACAAACATTACTGATCATTAGACTGGATTTTTATGTGAAATTAAAATTGTGTCCATTAATTGCAGGACACAGGAACCATACGGGAGTTGATTACTCTCCTTTAGAATTTTACTAACAATAGGTTGTAAACAATGTGTGTGGATTGATACTCTGAAATTATTCTAATCCTTCTTCTGTTTCGAATAACGCCCCTTTTATTTCTATCATAAATGCATAATATCCAGAGTCTACTGATAACATACATGCTTTACCTTTGTTTTGATGATATAATGTATTCGTTATCATTTCATTGAATCCTTGGTAATGGACGTAACCATCTTTATCAAAGCGGACGGAAGTAGCATTTCACTAACGGACAAAGGTGTTGGGTGGCGACATTGATATACTAGAATAAATTATTTATGGAATCCCCAAGGGCAGAGGATGCATTTTTTCTGTCTAGTTCGATGTGTTTGCATTATCAGAGTATATTGTTAACACTATCAAATCTTCTCCCCCGTATTTCACGCTTATAAAACGACCGCACACAATTTTCCCTGAACACTTCGCAAAAAGTACGACTGGTTGGTTCTTCGTTGAACCGACTTTGCTTTTGCGAAGATCGGCATCAGTTACGTTCCGAAAATGATTCGGATTTTGATCTTGTAAGTAAAAGTTCTAATTATTATATCCGGACCTTCGAAATGTTCCTTCAATCCTATATAATTTTTATAATTATAATTCGATCATTTTTAATCGTGTTCGTCCACATTACATTTTCAATCACCTTTGAAAGCAAGCTAACAAGTCGATAATTTGTCAGCTAAAAATTCTAAGAACGGAGCTGAAGAGATGTAAATAAGAGAGCTGTAATTAAGAAGAGCTGTAAATTTATTAATATTTTTCGCGGGCTGCATGCAATTAATAATATAATTATTGTTTAACGTAAGTTTGTAATATTCTTTTTCTAGAGCGTCCCTAGGCGCTGTTGTGAGTGCTACTCCGTTTTTCTCAGACTACCCTCTTGGTTTGGAAAGTTTGTTCGCCAGAAAACGCGAAGCTATCGGTGCAAATGAGGAGAAGGCGAGCACAGTATGCGAGTCCGAAGCGTGCAAGTTGATCGGTAAGTTCTTTCGAGTCCGCCAAGAAGTGAGATAATGAAATTTTCATTATTTTCTTGATGTGTTGTTTATTTATATTTCTTTGTACTCGCAAGTTTTATATCATGTTTTCTTCGAAACAGCTGATAAAATCAAGGAAGGTATTGACGAATCTGTTAATCCTTGTGACGATTTTTACCAATATGCATGTGGGAAGTGGGATCAGAAAAATCCTGTTCCGGAAAATGAAACTTCTTGGAGTTTGTGGGACATGGTCGACAATAAAATTAGTAATCAAGTTAAAGGTTTGTGTCTCCGTTTCAATCAAATATTGGTGCTCAACCGTGTGAGTTTAATATCCTGTGAAGAAGTTCTACGAATTTTACTTACACTGGTATTAAACTCTATCTACTGTATGCAATACACACTTTTTCCAAGCAATCCGCAGACAATACCACAATGTTATTATAAATATTTAACATTTTCAGGCCTTATTGAAGCTCCAGTTGAACCAAATGACCTATTTGCCGTGAAACTGGCAAAGAAGTGGTACCAGACTTGCAAAAACGAAGGTATTTAATCAAATGTCATTAGTTATATTTGTTCAACTTTGTATTTTGAATACGTTGAATACATATACTGCAAAGGCAAACGTTATCGTTAAGTTATTGTCTTTATAGAAAAAGGCGGACCCGAAGAACTTGAGCCAATCGTAGCAACATTGTGGAGGCATGGGGGTTGGCCGCTGATAATGGAGCAAGGGGAATGGGACGATCGCATATACAACTGGCAAATAGTTGATGATCACTTTGCTCGTTTAACGGGAATGAGTACTTTCTACGACATATTCTTCGCTCCGCTGGATTATGATGCCAACGAAACATTAATCGTATGATCATAGTCCATGTATAGAACAATGTTAACCATTTGCACTTTTCCAGGATTGCATGGATGCGGGATGCGCCTTCTTATTTCTCGATAATGCAAAAAGTTTTTCAGTAGTCAAAAGCACTAGATAAAAGATCAATCTAGTCCGCGATCGCCCCCAAAAATCCCATTTTTACGTTTACGAGGCGTAATTTTCATTATTTGGCAGCATGTAGCTATCGCAACTTTATGAAAATAGGTACTTAATGCTTCCAAACAATGCAAATTACGTCTTGTAAACGTAAAAATAGGACTTTTAAAGGCGACCACGGCCTAGATTGATCTTTTATCTAGCGTTTTTCACTACTGAAATCTAACTTAACACTACTGAAAAATAAAAAACCGCATCTCGCACTCTTGCTATCCTGGGAACGAGAGTCTACCCCCTTAAATCTGCACTAAATGTTATAATTTTTCATCGTCTTTATACTCATTATTTCTTAACATTTCAGTTGGATACACCCCATTTGCTAGTCGGTATTTACAAACTTCTTCCGGAGCCCTACGAAGGCACGGACGCCAGCGACGAGAACAACGAGAGTGGTGAGGGCAGTCAAGAGAACGGTAGCAAAGAGAAGATCCCTAAAACTGACGAAGACGAGGAGGATGACGACGAGGACGAAGGGATCGAGGAAGACAATGAACCAGAAGACGAGGAAAAAGAAGAATCGCAAGCGAGAAGAGTGTCGAGAAGAAGGAGCCACAAGAGATTGGGTCACAATAAACGATCGAGCAGTAAACACAGTGTAGGAAGGAAACATCATGAAACCCACCTTAGAAGAAGGCCGAAGAGGAACGTTATTCATGAGATTGTTTTCCATAAGGTACGAAGCGTGAAGAAACGCGCTAAACACGGAGTTCATAAAAAGTCGCGGAAGACCGGCAGAAAATCATCGAAACATAGACACTTACCTATGGCTGTCCAGAAGAAGTCTTCTACGGGAAAGAATGATATGAAACGTAGTGAAAAAATCAATAACGGAAATGTCAAATCGGCGAACAAGAAGCATGTGGTGCACAAGAAGAGGGTGACGAACGATGAAGAGAATGAAGGGGTGCGAAGGAAGAACAGAAACCATCATCGCGGACATGAAAGGAGGTCGGTCCACGGAAGTCATCAACATAAGCAGAGGAGACTCGGTCATCATGGAGTCCATCACGCAGCGAGGAAGATGGAAGATAAGGAGACCGACGAAGCTCCGAATGATGATGACAATGAAAACGAAGATAATACCAGCGGCAATGAAGTTGACACTGGCAGTAACGAGGATGATGATAGTACCAACGATGAAGAGAGTGGCAACGATGATGATAACGAAAACGATGATGATAACGAAAACGAAGAAGGGAATGACGATGGCGAAGGCGATGAAGACGAGGAAGAGGATGATGAAGAAGAGGATGAAAAGACTGTAGAAGAACTCACGGAGATATACCGGAAATATATAGTTTCGGTGGCGGAAGCATTCGCAAAGGTCAGAGGTGTAGAAATTTCGCGTAATAAGATGGAGAAAGATGTGGACGACCTCATCAAATTCGCGATTAAAGTGGGCGAGGTAAATAAATTGATTAACTTCGTTTCATAGATGACTGTTTTCTCAGAAACTGACTGAAATTGTTTATCATTACTTCTTAGGCTTCAATGGGTGACTTTGCGCTGGAAAACATGACACTTAGTGAATTCCAGGAATGGTATGACAGTTTAGGACATACTAAAAAGATGAGCAAGGTGAGAATCTCGCAATGAAACGCGCGTATAAAATGGTAGCGTGGCGCTTGTAGCAAACGAAACTTTCTTTATTTAAATATTTAGGTAAACTGGGAAAGGAAGGTGTTGAAACTGTTTTCCGAAGCAGGATTGGAGCCCGAGGATGATTTAAATGTTACAATACTGTACACCTCGTATTTCAAAAAACTTCATGATATACTCGAGGAAACACCGGCTAATGTAATCGGTAAAATCATGAAAGATTGATCTACTATTGACCATCCATCCGATTTATTTACTGAAAGCAGCGTCGCCGAATAACATCGTTGTTTGTTTGCTATAGTTAATTACATTCACTGGAGCTTCGTCAATACAATAGGATACCTTTCATCTTCAGTAATACAAGAATTAGCGGAAGATTGGGACCCAATGCGTCCATCAGACAAGTAAATTCTAATAACTAGACTGCGGATCTTCATGCAAAATAAAAATTGTCTACATCGATTACAAGCCAAAGGAACCAAATAATAAATTCTTTCTTCTTTTAATTATCTTGTTAAGCTAATGCATAAAATCTGCAGTCTGTTAATAACATTTCAAAATTAGAAAAAATTACAAAGTTGTTTGTATTTCTTTTTACAGGGAGAATATATGCACCAATGTAGAGCTGTCTGACGTAATAGGGTACGAATATACCAAAAAACATTTCCCGGAAAAGCTGGAGAGAATGGTAAATGATCACAGACATAAATATTTTTCCACATTTTCTTTTCATAACTCTCATATTCTTCGAAGAATTCTTATTCACTGAATTTTCAAATAATTAAAAACCGACAGATAGATCATTATTAGATTACGCATCTTTATGCAAAATAAAAATATTTTGCATTGATTGTGGGAAGCAGGATTAAAATAAAATCGATTTCATCTCTTAATAACTTTGTTACGTTAAAAACAACATTACAATATTCTTGAATTTTTCTAAGCTATTACTGTTTCATATTTCACCCAACTAATTTCTTCATAAAAGCATAAAGATCCGCAGTCTAATCTTTATACATATATTATTTGTTGACGCTGTAGGCCAGAGACATGATCGACGACATTCAAAAGGAAGTTGAATACCAGATCAAGGAGTCCACATGGTTGGATGACAATACGAAGCATTTCATTTTGGATAAACTGGTGCATTTGGAACATCTTGTTGGTGCTCCCGATTGGTACCAGAATGCCACAATGGTTCAACGATACTTCCAAGGGGTAGCTAACTTGTCTTTTCGATAACAATTCATTTTATGAGAACTATCCAACCGCAATTAAACAAAATTTTCATTCTCGTATACTACGTAAAAATAAATTACTCTGAGAGAATCTATTTGTTATTCATTAATGCTTTATTAATATGAGATTGAATCTTGTTTGGCAAGCAATAGTTACTTTATTAAGATAGAATACAGCAGATTAATTCTTGATTTAACGTTGCAGCTCACGATTGGCACATCTTACTATGAAAATATAGTGAACTATATCAGATACATGAGATGGAAAAAATTTCGAAGAGTATTCTTCCCAGACGAGTATCCATCGTAAGATTTAATTTAGTAATTTTAACAATCATATTATTATTGAATATTTTATAACTATATATTTTTTGTAGACTATCTATGGATCCGCTAATGGTAAACGCGTTTTTCATGCCAACAGAAAATGTTATAGGTTTGTACACTTTACTATTACGTATATTTATGAAAATTCTGATATACATCAATCACATTATCAGTTGAAATTCACTAAATTTTGAAAAAATAATTCTCAATAAGTAAGGTACCATATTTCATTATTTGAAAGTAAAATAAATTTTTTTGTTTAATGCAGCAATATCTGCCGCTGATCTCCAAAACCCCTTCTTCGATGCGAACAGACCATGGTAAATAATTTGCGTATGTTGTTTCTATGTATATTGTGGTATTTATGGCTTTACGATCTCACTTCTATATTGTTTTACTATATATATATTATAGTAAAATGTAATTAAAATAATGAAATGTGTTAATAATGACACTTTTAACGCAGGAATGCAAACTTCGGCATCATTGGAAGCATAATAGCCCACGAAGTAAATCATGGCTTCGACGATAGTGGCAAGTTAAATTTCTTTTAGAACACATATATGTTGTATGGAACATTTATAAAGTACAATCAATTAATGTATTGTTTTGTAGGCCATTTATATGATCGCACAGGCAAGCCTACGGAATGGTTATCTGCAATGGCGTCGGCTTACGATAAAAGAGCAGAATGCTTCGTTCGTCAATTTAACAATTATGATATCATAAAGGGGGACAGTTTTAGAGTTAAGGTAAATGTTGCAGCATCCATTTTATAGAAGCCACTTCGTCCTTTTCTTCTTTTCCTTAAGTGTATTATTAACACTAAACTTACCAGGAGGGGCCAAATGACCCATGTTAGATTTTTTATTTGACATTTATTGAAATTGTAAAGGTATTTTCATAGAAATTTATTGAATATATTTTTTGACTCCAGTACATATTACAGTAAACATCGTACAAAATATAAATAAATTTAATCTTGTTATTTTTATAATGCTATACACATCAGTCACTTTTGATGGCCGGTAGGTTTAGTGTCAATATATGCATAAAATCCGCAATTTAGTTGTTGTATAAGTTATTAATATCTAACATGTGTTTCGATAATTTTTAGAATTACGGTAACCAAACAGCAGGCGAAAACATCGCTGACACAATGGGTATGGAGGCTGTATTTAGAGCTTATCATCGAAGATTAAGAGCATGCAAGAATCCAGATCCGGCATTACCAGGATTAGAGAAATACAACAACAACCAAACTTTCTTCCTGTCTTATGCAAGCGTAAGACTTTGACATTTGTTAAATAACAGTTTAAATAACAGTAAGCTTCTTTCTTAATTACTATATGTTTAAAATTGATTTACAGTTGTGGTGTGAAGCCCAGGACCCAGAAAACCTGAAGAGAAGCGCGAAGTATGATGTACACAGTCCCGGACGTCTTAGGGTGATCGGTTCAGTATCAAATATGGACGGTTTTGCTAAATCCTTCAATTGCCCTGTAGGTAGTCCTATGAATCCCGAAAAGAAATGCAACATATGGCAGTAGTTCAAATAATTTCGAAACTGTCGATTAAAGCTTATTATCGTTATGATTCGACTGCGAATTTTATACATTTATGACAAAAATGAGTAGGTAAAATATAAAACAGTCGAAGAATTTGACGAGTTCAAAAAATTTCGATATATTATCAACTTGCAAAAATTATTCATGGGAAAACGAAGTTCCTATTCGACTCCTGTCCTCCAGAATTAAAAAAATTTTATTTTGTATAACGATCCGCAGTCTGGTGATGACGAATTTATCCACAAAAAAAGAAAATATGTAGAGGAATTACAACTCTGAATTATAAATATTAATAATTGAGAGTAATCGCAAAATAAATTTTAAATATAATAAAACTTGATACTCATAGTCTACTCTGTTATTTATTACCTATTACATTACAAACTGGTACTTACAAATAGTTTATCGCTGTAGGAAGTTATTTACGAAGTATCCGCATAATTTATAATTAAGATCACATTGTATTTTATAAGATACGCGATTTTCAAGAGCATATCATGGATTTTTCAATGAATCTGACGATGATTGTGCATCATCGCAGAAATTGGATCTATACCATATTCGGCAGTGATTCAAGTTCTCAATGTCAAGCTCTTCAATCGATAAATTGGTCTCGACCTTAGTTTTTCCAATCTCAAGTGTATCCCTTTCTATTCGCCACAATCACTTTTTATCGAACGAAACCGCTTGGAATTCAATATTACAAGAATGACGAAGGATTTGTAACATTAACTTCAAGGTAACTTCGATTTGCTTCGTAAGTAGATGGTACAAACAATTTTGCAAACCTTCGCGCAGGTAAAAGTAAGAAGATTCCTGTTGTTTGTTCCCCTTAATTGTACCTACGTGTCACTGGTATAACTTCACTGCAGAAAAGTCAGTGAAAGACCCTCGTCGAGATGTTGCTCAACGTGTGATTATAGAAATTAACAGTTCTGCACTCGAAACTGCAGCAGACGCATTAATAGGAATAGTCTCATTTCTTCATCGGCAAGTATGCTATCGATGCCCCCAGCAATACCGATTCCATAGTAGGCTACGGTGTCCACGCATGGGAATGTCTACTATTAGTCCTAAGATTAATTGTTCGGGAAGAAGCATCGCATAGACGAAATTCTTCAGAGTTTCGTGAACAGACTGCGGATCTTAATGCAAAATAAAAATTGTCTTCATCAATTGCAAGACACAGAAGCCATATAACACTTTCTTTCTATTTTCAACAATTTTAATAAATTGAGAATAACATACGGGCGTTGTTAAATTGTCTTAATGTTTTTACTGTTTTAAATTATATTCACTACATTATTCATGAAATTTAAGTATGTTTTAAAAAAGCGTTTTAAAGCGTTTTATTTATTATATACTCTCATGAATATTTAATTTCGTATTAACGTAATCATGTTCATTTCTTCCAGTCATACAAGAATCATTAAAATACTATTATTATAATGTTACTAGTGTAAAATCAACGGTTGTTTGACAGTGATCCCGTGCGTTCATAGTTTACGTGCAATGATCGACCAATTTCTGTCGCGCATACCAGCGATCACGGCAGTTGAGCGTTAAATGGCGTGTAAAAGTAAGAATTCCGATAAAATCCCGGCGGTCTAATAATTGTAATTATCGTCATCATCATCATCATCATCATCATTATCATCGTATTTGCGAGCACGTGAAAAACGATTCTCGTGTCATCGGACCGCGGAAAACGAAACGAGACGAAACGGGACGAAATGAAGAGGAGCGCGTAGCCAGAGCTCGCCGGCAATAAGTTACCGGCGTTATATCAAAAGCGTAAGCGCCTAACCGCGCATTGCATCGTTAACGGCGCGGATGTTGCAATTCGGTGAGACAGTTGTAGATCGATGTAGGGACAGTAAATTAGATCGGGCAAAAGAACATTACCTAACTGTAGCACGAGCGCTCATCTTCAGGCCACCAACACTTTCACAGATCAAATAGAGAGAGAGAGAGAGAGAGAGAGAGAGAGAGAGAGAGAGAGAAAGAGGGAGAAGTGGTGAAACTCCTCCGATTATGCCGGCGCAGCGTATCGAACAGGTATACATCGCGGCGTCTGCTCGGCCAGAGAAAGCACGCTCTGATTCATCGGAATAAATGGCCGCCGTTTAGAACGGATGCACCCCATTATAATGTGCATATCCACCGATAAAACTATCACTCTCGACGATCGCTCGTGATATCGTGATAACGTGCGCGGAATTGCTAAATTTGTAGCGCGCGGCTGCATCGTTTCGGTCTTGCGAGACCTCCTCTTCTTCAGCCGCCATCTTGATTTTCGTCGCATACACAGCGTATGCTATTCCTCCAAAAAATGTCCCACAGATTTCTCAATTCGGTGGTATTCGGTATTTTACAATTCGATCGAAGCTAACGATTCGATTATGCTTATAGATACAGTGGCTGCGAAGTGTGTTTAAAATTAAATTTCAGCTTTTTGAAAATTTTTTAGTATTTAAGTATTATGATTTTGTAGCAAGGAAGCGCATGACAATAAACCTGGGCTCGTTATAAAGATTGAAGCCTTTATCTTTACACGCCATCGTTTAGTTTTGCATAATATAGCGGATGGGAAACTGACGACACGTTGTTTCTTGGGAACGCTACAGATTGGAACGTCTCGAAAAGCATTGGAAACTTTTTCTTGTGACTGAATCTATCATAGACTTGAAGATTTAGGGATCTTCTTTGCAACGAATCCCTAAAACTTGATAGACGATCTTGTTTAGTCGTTTTATCGAGCTTCGAATGAAAGGTGTACCGCCATTTTTACAATAATTAAGTACACCACGAAGGCTTCGCACGATCGAATTTGTTCCTCATTTTCTTCTGTAAAGAAGCAAAAAAGAATTACACGAATCATTGTAAAGGGAAGCTCCACCCTTCAAATCTATGTATGGTAGATTATCAGTTATGAAAAAATTTTCTGAAGAATATAAATATAAAAAACAGAAAATATTAGGTGATAAACATATAAACAGCAATATTATTTACGGAAGTGCAGTATGAAATTTTAGCGCGTACGAAGCAACTTCGATTGCAAACAATTAATCATACAGGTAAAGTAAATATAAGGTTAGAGCCAAATTATTTCATTAACCGGGGAAGTATTTATTATAGCGAATCAATCACAGCACGAGAGAAAGATGAAATTCATGGTGCATTTAAGAGATAGAAACGATTAGGGGAATTGCGTTTTGCGGAGGAAAGCATGCGCGATATAATGAGCATAATAAATTGCTTGTTTGAGGCGAGCCGAGATGTCACGGTGTAACAATCGAACTGCATAAAACTGCAAAAGCTGTGCACGCACGTAAGGCAGAGCAATAGCTTTACGCAACGGTTATCTCCGAAACTAATTTGCTATCTTTCCTCGTTGACGCTCCGCCGAGGAGATAATCATCGGAAAAACTATTAAGTAAGCCCCCTCGAGTTAATTTAGCCATTCGTAATTTCATTTACTCCCGCTCATTTGCTTTTCTCTTGGACATGCTTGTTGTCTTTCTACGGCAAGCCCGATAAGCATTTATCTCTCGGTGTGTCGTAAAATACGTCGCAAAAGTAATGAATCTACCTTCATTTCATAATACCATAAGTGAAATGTAATATGTAAATTTTGAACTGTAGAGTGCAAAACTTTCTTATAGTCCACAAACAATTAACCTCTTAGGGACGAACGTCATCACATTGACGGCTTCGTAACTATGCTATTTTTCTATGATTCAATTCCTAACGTTGCAAGCGAATAATGTAATCGGGTACATGATAAAATATTAGTGTATATCTTCCATTTTTCCCAGCATTCAAGACTTTGATGCATGATGTACTTCTCCGAGTAATATATTCTTTAACATTTTAAGAAAATCTTCGTCCGCAAATGGTTAAACTCACCACTATTTCGTGTTAAAGTTTATTGAAACCTCGAAGTGAGACATCCTCTAATAATATCACGAAATCACAGTCTACTGATAGGTAATCGACGATCACCGCTGATTTGTCGGGCGACAAGCGAATACTAATTTCACTCGAAATTTCGAGGAAATTCCGGTCCAGGTTTTCCCGGGACGCGATGCATCAACGTCGTCGTCCGAAGAGAATCGTCTTTATCAAGTGTAAACCAGAGTTCGCCTCCGGTCATTTATTAAATCTGAATGCTTTCGCGGCGGTGCAGTGTTGCGCGATGCGATTTATGCAGTCGGGATTCATCCGTGTCTCGTAACGCGCGAACAGCGTAACTTTAGCCCGAGCATAATAAAAGCGGACATACTAACCGCGATACAATCGGAACTGTATCTAAAACCGATTAAGACGAATTTCAGGATTCGCGAACACTATAAATCTCCGGTCGCGAACAAAAATAAAAACGGTCCATGGTGCCGTGTGCCCGCTATCTCACTCGTGTACGATGAGCTGCTGATACAATAAACCCGTGACGCAATCTTGCATAATGTATCCCTATCTTAACCAACATCCCACGTTGCCACCACCTGTATTCAGCACGAGTTCACTGATTGCACAAACTCTCTGCATCCAGGATGCGAGCGTGTGTACACGTTGGACAGTTGAATCCGTGTGTCTGCGTGCCCTACTAATTCCGTGACGCGACAGTTCTTCGTCTTCTTCTTCTTCTTCTTCGTCCACTTCCGTTTTTTTTCTATTTCGGGAGTAATTAAACAAATCAGGCTTAATTAGTCGGGCGAAATTAATTAACTCCGCGCGGAGATGATGGACACGCGGAAATTCATTGTCGCACGCTTTCTATGGGATTACCTCTAGACATTGAAATATTAAGATGACAAGCGATACGTAATCCGTGCACGCTTATGGATTTATAGCGCGCTTTGTCGTACAAAATGGATCGATTTTCCGTATTATACTTGACGGTGGGAGGTGTAGAGCTCGGCGATCCTTAATAAAATATGAAAACAAATGTTATCACAGAGAAGTAACATTCATTTGATCTTCTTTAGGGAAGTAAGGAGATCCACAAAACAATATAAAAATTACACTGTCCAACACCAAATTTGTTCCCTAATTACTGCTGGGTCCTTCGTATAGAGTTTTTTGCGCTGATTCCGAATCTGTTTTTAATTTTCTTCCTATACGCACAGTTTTTGAGAAACATGACTTTGAAAAAAAAACATATTTTTCAACTTTAAACAAATATTGTAGTGTTATTATAAAAGATATTGAATTGTTCTTTGCAGCAAAAGATTCTGTAGACTTTCCCGAATACAGTGATATCAAATATTAATACATTATGATTGTTTAAACATGTTTAAATCATCAGTAAAGGCGGAGAGACACCACTTTTGCACCAATTTTTGAGGATATTTTTCAATTTATCTCAAAAAATAAGGGTCCAGCGGAAAATCGAACTATACCATGCGATAGAGCAGACTTTTATCTTGAGAAACCCCGCTTTGAAGTTTGAAACGTCGACGCTTCTTTCGAACCAGAAAGCAAAATATCTTCGCCCGACATGAGTTGCCGCCAGTGGCGCTCACCATTACAACGGTCGTTCGCCGCTCCGTATCCCGTCGCTGCGCCGTATCTCGTCCCGAGCGCCACTGGCGGCAACTCATGTCGGGCGAAGATATTTTGCTTTCCGGTTCGAAAAAAACGTCGACGATCCAAACTTGACAGGGTGGCTTCTCAAGATAAAAGTCTGCTCTATCGAGTGGTATAGTTCGATTTTCCGCTGGACCCTTATTTTTTGAGATAAATTGAAAAATATCCTCAAAAATTGGTGTAAAAGTGGTGTCTCTCCGTCTTTAATGATTGTTTAAACATGTTTAAATATTCATAAAATATTAATATTTGATATCGCTGTATTCGGGAAAGTCTACAGAATCTTTTGCTGCAAAGAACAATTCAATATCTTTTATAATAACATCACAATATTTGTTTAAAGTTGAAAAATATGTTTTTTTTCAAAGCCATGTTCCTCAAAAACTGTGCGTATAGGAAAAAAATTAAAAACAGATTCGGAATCAGCGCAAAAAACTCTATAAGAAGGACCCAACAGTAAATAGGGAACATAAAAGAAGCTGAAATTTGTTGGACAGTGTTATTAGTAGTTCGTATAGGAATTTCGGTTAATTAAGAGACGCCTTATTACCTATTATTACGCAAACCAATATAAAAATTATTATGAAAAATTACATAGAAACTTGTACACACTATCCACGATCGGCAATTTCACATGCACCAATCCCGATACGCTGCTGCATCTCGACTACAGTCACGATTATGTGTCTAAATGGAAGATAACAAGATAACAAGTTACAGGTAATTATTCAGTGGGTTGTTTCATACTAGAAAAAATGATTGAAAATCATCGAAAATATGAAAACTAATATTATCGCAGAAAAGTAACATTCATTCGATCTTCTTTAGGGAAGTAAGAAGATCCACCCTCTGCGGGGGCGATAAAATATTATACCTACGCAAAACAATATACAGGAATTTCGTACAGGAATTTCGGTTAATTAAGAGACAGCGACGTGACGTTGCGTAATTTTAATAAAACTCGCTGAATCTCTTCATTCGGTCCTCTCGCTGATGCAGCCTGGTCCATAATCCGATGCTAAAGTATATGATTAAAATGCATCGAATCGACATACGATCGGGATTCACGTATGTACATTTTAAGCAGCGATGGTCTAAACCCCTTCGTGCATCGGTGACGTGTGCATTCGCAAAAAAAAGAGCCATGGATGAGAAAGTCTCGCCGGCAGAAAGCATACCGGTTGCCTTAACCGTACGGGACATAATAGGTTTAATTGCCATCTCTCCTTTTCCAGTCCTCCCCACGCACGAATTACGCGGTCTTATCTTTTTATAGGTTGTTTCGGATCGTCCCGTGTACGTAAATGGCGGAGTTTTTGCCGCTGAATGTTAAGGGGACGATATATCTTATTTCGTGAATAATGGCAGATAGTTGAAGGCTTCGATATCTCCATTCCAGACGACCGAGGCGAACACTTTTAAGGGATTCTTCTATTCTGGAGGTGTGGAATTGGAATGATTGAACCGAAAGCCAACGATAACGTTTTTTATTAAACTAATGTCGATAACAACTCAAATTACTTTGATTAAATTCGTCGTAACCTTAATAATGCACGCAGGTTGAAGAATATGTACGCATCTGCTCAAAATAACATACTATCATTTAAACAGAATAATAAAAATCTTTCCAAAATGCGAATCGTTTCAATGCGAAATAAATGGCACATACAAAAATGAAACAAAGCAAAGATGAATGAAAACAATTAATTAATTATATTCAGAAGAAATTATTGAGACAGTTCTGTAGTTATAATTTCGTAGACAATTGTGGTACATTTTGTTTTAGTTTAGTATTTTAATTGTGCTTGTAGATGTGTGCTTTACCTGAATTAATTTCCTCCGCCAGTGATCATTCTTGTTTTCACACGACTCGTTTACAACCAACGGAAAGCAATTATGTTGAGACGTCTCGACAGGCAAATCAAAAGAAATTGGTATTACGAAGAGATAATAGCGAAACGCTGATCCCCGGCGTTATACATTGCGGAGGATCATCAAGTTGAAAGTATAAGCATATTACGCTACGTGGAAATTGGACTGTATCAAATCCGTGACATTCATGTCGAAGGCTACTTATCGCTTGCGAAATTAAATGGATGATCGAAAAGAGCGAAGTATTTTGAGGGCAAGTGGCCATTAACGCTCGTTAAAGATACCAGTCATATTTCCTTTCACAATGGTTTAACCTCAGACGCTATAATTCGATAAAAATAAAGATTACATTGACGGGAGGCTTTCTTAACTGGAACAAATATTAATCTCATCTTTTACTATATCGCCGCTTGGCGTGAAGAAATTCAATGAAAATCATTTTTGTTTTCTATAACTAAATGTATTTCTTTATTAACTTTAACTATTTATTTAACAACTTGCTCGTTTTATTGTCTAATTCAGTTATTTACCTGTCTGTAAAATAGATTCATGTGTCCCAATGAAACAAATTGCTGAAACTTTGTAATAGATTGAAATCTAGCCTTGTTTAAATTTAAGTAAATAGAAATCCAGTGAATATGATGTGTGAACAATTGTATCCTCACTCTGACATAGAAACTTGTACACTATCCACGATCGGCAATTTCACAGGCACCAATCCCAATACGCTGCTGCATCTCGACTACAGTCACGATTATATGTCTAAATGAAAGATAAGAAGATAACAAGTGACAGGTAATAATTCAGTTGGTTGTTTCACGCTAGAGCTGTTTATTATACGAATATTCGGCTACTCGATACACTTATTATAAGTAGAAATGGCTTTAAAACACTCTAGTTTTAAAAACCGAGAACGAGTTTGCGTAAAGCATTAACGCTAAACCTACCACTGCCGGTTAAATGTCCGATTTCATATTTTTTATTTTACAACTACAGTAGGACCTCGATTAACCGGCTTGATCGGGAGACAAACAGCCTGGATAAATTAAGGCCCGATGGATAATCGAGACCTGAGGAAAATAATTAAAATGTACATTATATTCCAAAATAAATTTTTTATTTTTGAAAATTTATTTCCCTTTATAAAATAATCATATTTAAACGCATATTTGTTTATAATCGGGTTCCGGTTAATCGAGGTCCTACTGTATTAAAATTATACAGCTACTTCTACAGGAAATGTTTCAATAAATTTCTATACTCCAGCACATACTATGATAAAAATTGTACACAATCCAAGTAAATACAGTCTTGTTAGTTTTGTAAGATAAAACATTTATAAGGGAAATCAATTCTTGGTACCTAGAGCATTTTCCAATGCCATCAGCAAAATCAACTTTTGTAACGAAGCTACTGAGAACGCAACCCAAGAATTTCTTCTATACTTTCTGAGAAAGCATGAATAAAAATAGAGCTAATAGCTACGCGTTACCCTGAAAAGGAAAAGCGACTTACCTACGTTCATAGAGATTTCTTTACTAATTATTAGAGGTGTGCGAGACGGTACGGGAAATCCCGAAAATATTTGGGAATCGCGAAAATGTTCGGGTTTTCCCGAAAATATTCGGATATTCAGGAATCCCGAATATATTTTGGATTCGGGATTCCCAAATATTTTCGGGAATTCCCGTACCGTCTCGCACACCTCTACTAATTATACCTATTTTTGTTATTCTAGTTTATTTTTCTAATATACAATGTTACGAAAACCGATTTTTGATCAGATCGTTTCGTTTCACTGCGCGCCGGCCGATCTCAATTGAAATCGCCGAGCTACCGATAGATCACCGCGCCCGTTCAATCATCGGCCGACGAAGCCCGCGTGGCCCAACATTCCGTCCGCTAATTATGTAGTTATCCCGTAATTAGCAAGCCGGCCGAGCAATTGCCCAATGTCTCTATTCACCGGCATATATCACGGAAGAGCCGCGGATGCGTCGAACAATTTCGTGAAAGTCCGAATGCGAAGAAAAGACGAGCAGCGTATTAATCAAGCCGGTTAACGAAAACGAACGGTCGAAGTTTGCGATCCTTAGAAGGCCCGTAATCCTTACGGGAGTCCTGTATCCTTCTTCGGTCCGCTCGATCGTCCGAACGAAGAAGAAAGAAACGAGACGAAACGATACGATACGATACGATACGATACCAAAAGAAAGAGAAGGACAGAGGGGGAGGGAGTGAAGAAAGAGAAGGAGAAGCAACCACGATGCTCTCGAAGTTAATGATGCGCCGCATTGCGTTACAATATAGGATTCGTAACCCGTGAAATATGGAACGAACCCGTACACTAGGTGGCTGTTGCCTGCGGTCCCACTCTTCTTCACCATTACCACCGTCACCGGCCGATTCAACACCACCGTGACACAGTTACACGGTGCCTCACCGGTAAATCCTGGCCGCGCGTTGCACCAAACCGTGATCTAGAAACACGGATGAATCTCAGGGATATATAAAGCGGATTAGAAGCAAACTTTGTCATTCCCTCGACACCGTGCCACGGTGGAAGAAGGTGTGCAAACAGTCAAGGTAGTCGTCGCAAAGGAGCGCAACACCGGCCACCTAAGAGGCGAACATCACGGTAGCTCGCGTGATCCCCCGGGTTCGTCTCACCTTCTCAAGGATACAGCCGAACAACAAACAATAAGGACCACGGGAACGGTCGAGGTTTTATTGTTTCGACGGGACACAGTTCACCGACATGTCTAAGGTGAGAAAACATCGGGGCATCCGCGTGCGCAAGGGAAATTATATCTGTCGCAACTGATAACCATCGGAACAGAGGATGAAGCTTGCGGCGGCGAAGGATTGTCTGCGCGGTAGAAATGTCGTGGTAACACGTACGTTTCGAAACCGAGGCCCCGGGATTGTGCTGGTTCCCCGAACGCAATCCTAATCTTTTCAATTTCGGATCCGGCGTTGACTAGATCGTCGACGAGATCGGGGAAAATCCAGACAACTGAACAGTGTTCACCGTTTTCGTTTGAACCTCCAAATCTTGTGATAACTCGACTGCGGATTTTATGCATTTATGTCAGAAATGGGTACATATAATTCGAAGCAGTGGACATGCTAAAAATATTTAAGGACATCGATGTATTAGTTTCAGCTTAATAGGATAATTGAAAGAAGAATACAATTTTTATTTGGCTCCTGTGTTCTGCGATACAGGCGACCATTTTTTATTTTGCATAAAAATCCGCAGTCTAGTGATAACAATCGATACCGATAAGAGAATTTTCATAGAAATGTATACGCTCTTGTATCTACAGGCTTAAAAAGGCTATCAACTTTGGGGATGAAAAACATATTCTTCTTGGGGTAATTGTTCCATTAATCAGCCATCTTAAGCGTTGTTATAATATGAGGACAAATGTTTGTATAATAATTTGTTAGTAGACATTTATTTTTGAGCAACTTGTTTCCAGGATGATTGGCTGTTAGGTAGAGGCTGAAATAAGCTACTCTGTGTATATTGCGGACTATTTGGGAAAGGGATTATTTTTAAAAAAGTTATTCGATTTTAAATAGTCTTAACTGCATATGAAGTTTTGCTTAGACGTTATTTCATTGTTGCGCGAGTTTCATGATTTAATGTAACCCGTGCTACATCAAGGCGATGGTTGATCTTACGCGGACAAAATTAATCAAGAGCGTAAAACATATTCTCGTTCAAATTTCAAAATTCATCAAGCACTCGGTGCTTTTGGAGAGTTCCGTGCGACGTCTGACTATTGCTCGCTAGTTCTACTTATAGTATCGCAGTGTCTGTATTTCGTCGGCCTCTGTATTTTCAATAGTACGTTCATTTATTTATATATTTGTGGAATCTATAGGGCTAGATTTTCAAAAATAATGTCAAACAAAAAGTAAAACAGACAGTTAACAAATTACGTATTAATTCAATTACATTTGATTTTAACTATACATTGACGACGTCTGTACATCGTGCTAACTCAGAAGAATGTTTCAAAATTGATTGCATACGGTTCTATCATTAAGTTATTGTCTAAATCAACAAGGGATTGTGGAAACATCTGTAAAGCTATGTCCACGCCGAATGGCCTGCATGCAAAGAGCGACGAGAAGTGGCTCGATATTCATGCATATTTACCGAATGTAGACCGATTTAACATATGAAAAAGCATAAAGATCGAAATGTTTTTTGTTTGTTAACTTACATCACTATTATAATCACTGGCATAATTACGAAACTTGCAGATCGCGTTAGCAGTGTTCATCGTGGCCCTCAGCCTGGTGCGCTCGGAGCCTCCAGTGAACTCGTATTTGCCACCTGGAGGCGGTGGTCCAGGAGGTGGCAGCGGCGGAGGTGGCGGAGGTGGTGGAGGTCCTTCGAGCAGTTATGGGCCACCCGGTTTCGACGGTCAGAACGGCATCGGTGGTAGCAGTGGTGGCGGCAACGGTTTGTCGAACAGTTACGGAGTGCCAACTGGTGGAAGCAACGGTTACAATGGCGGCGGTTCTGGCAATGGGAGGCCAGGTTCGAACGGCAGAAGGAACGGTGGCGGTGGTGGTGGTGGTGGTGGCAGAGGAAACGGTTTCGGAGGCGGTGGCCCACCGTCGAGCTCCTATGGGGCACCATCGAACGGTTTCGGCGGAAACGGTGGTTCTGGGAACGGCAGGCCATCGAGCAGTTATGGAGCACCTGGTGGAGGAAACGGATTCGGTGGTGGAAACGGTGGAGCTGGCAAAGGCGGGTTCAATGGGGGACCATCGAGTAGCTATGGGCCACCGGAAGGTGGGAACGGTTTTGGCGGCGGCAATGGCGGTGGCAATGGCGGCGGCCCTCCTTCCGGTCTTTACGGGCCACCTGGCAGAAACGGAAACGGGGGAGGAAATGGCGGTAACGGTGGTCGGCCATCGAGCAACTACGGTCCGCCGGATAGCAACAATGGAAATGGGAGGCCGTCGGGGCTTTATGGCCCACCTGGCAGGAATGGAAACGGTGGTGGAAATGGTGGTAACGGTGGCAATGGTGGATACCCGTCCGGAGGACCGAACGGAGGGAATGGTGGAGGTAGCAGGGGAAATGGTGGATACCCGTCTGGAGGACCAAACGGAAACGGTAACGGTGGATACCCGTCTGGAGGACCAAACGGAAACGGTAACGGTGGATACCCGTCCGGAGGGCCCGGTGGAAACGGGAATGGAAATGGCAATGGCAATGGCGGTTATCCGTCTGGAAGACCTGGTGGGAATGGAAATGGTAACGGTGGCTATCCCTCTGGTGGGCCCGGTGGTAACGGAAATGGTAATGGTGGTTATCCTTCTGGTGGACCCGGTGGAAACGAAGGCTACCCCTCCGGAGGACCGGGTGGAAACGGAAACGGGAATGGCAATGGCAATGGCGGTGGTTACGGAAGCAATGGGGACGAAGAAAGTAACGTGAGTGAACGTTTCACAAAACCTACTTTATTCTTAAACAAACATTTTCTAATATTCGCTGTGAATATGCAAGTGCGCTTCAAAGATACTCCTCAATATAGTCCTTTTCTTTTAAATTAAATAATCTATGGAGTTACTACTTTTAAAAAATAACAGCAAAGCATTATGAAAATGCATAAGATGCTACTTTTATTACAAATACTTTATAAAGAATAGTTCCCTTCCGGAGAGATATACTGTTCACAATTACTATCCGAACCGTGAAAACATTTTTAATGCTTCTGTTTCACGATAGTGAAGTTCATGAGAGTTCCTTCTAGTATCGAAAAGCAATGATAGTGACAGGAAATTAAATCAGTTGAATGTTGTTGTATAAAGTTATATCTTGCCAGAAGGAAACCATTTTGAAGAATTCATACTAGATATTGATATAATGAATATCCAAAGACTTGAATATTTACGTAAGGAAACATTAGTCTGCGGATCTTTGTGTACTTATGAACCAGAAAAACGTTTAAATAAGAATACACTAGGAAATCTAGAATTACAAAGTACGTTCTCTCAAAACCGCAAACTGTCGTAAACATCGTCCGCAGGCTAATTATTGCAACTCATTCTAAACTCTTTCTCAAGAAACCAATATGAATGTGAAGGTCAAATGTAATTATTCTCTACCGAATGCTATAATGCAAAGTTAAAAGTTTATCTGTTGCGTGAATTTTGGCTGAATGACAATAAAATTAACGTCTAAGTAAATGTCAGTCGGGAAAATGGAGATTAATGATCTAGGAGCCGGCAAAGTACGAATTCTCTTATGAGGTGAAGGACGAGCAGTCCGGTGCAGATTACGGACACACGGAGACCCGAGATGGCGATCGCGCGCAAGGAGAATTCAACGTTCTGCTTCCTGACGGAAGGAAGCAGATCATTGAATACGAGGCCGATCAAGATGGATTTAAACCACAGATTAGATACGAGGGCGAAGCAAACAACGGAGGATACGGTTCCGGTGGACCCGGTGGAAACGGTGGAAGTGACTTCGGTGGCAATGGCTACCCAAGTGGCGGTCCAAACGGGAACGGAAACGGAAACGGCAGCAATGGTAACGGTTATCCGTCAGGAGGACCAGGCGGCAACGGTGGTGGATCTGATTTTGGCAATGGTAAATGAAGCAATTCGATCTCTAATTTAACACTAAACCTACCATCACCGGTCAAAATGACCGTTTCCAGATTTTTTATTTCGCAATTATTGCAATAATAAAAATTATTTCCTAAGAAATGAGTGTATAGATAGCTCTAGTAGAGCACGTATTACAATAGGAGCCGTACAAAGTCTATATAAAATCAAACTTGTCATTTATATAAGGGAACCTACCAGTTATTTTTAAGGCTCGGTAGATTTAGTGTTAAACTATACAGTTTCGTAGATTCTAAGAAAAATAATGAGTAGACTACGGATCTTTATGCAGAATCAAAATTGTCTGCATCAATTGCGAGAAACAAAAAACACATTCAAATTTCATAATTTCTACATCTCATTAATCACATCAACTCCGGTTGGAGTTGAAGAACGCTATTTGAAGTGAAAATTTAATCGTACAATTCGAAAGCGAACATACTCAAACATGACTGCGGTTCCTTTAACTAGAATACTAAAATGTAAATCATTTGCTTTCACTTATTTCCCAACGATTTAACTTTTCTTAAGTATTTTCATTTAAGTTAATACTGTTTGCCGTTTGTTTTTTAATTTAGTTTATTATTTTAAATTTACCTCTTACGGTTCGTTTTGATGTCTGCTTATCCCAATTCCGCAAAATGTTTTAAGTCTCAATTGATTAAGAATGCACTTATAAGTGAAGTTTCCATTCACGATTGTTTTCTTAGTATTGATGCATAATAATGATAATCATTCTTCCTTTTGTGGAAGGTGGATATCCATCTGGTGGACCAGGCGGCAGAAACGGAAACGGTGGCAACGGTAACGGCGGATATCCGTCTGGAAGTGGTGGCGACGCCGCTGCCAATGGAGGATACCAATATTAAATATTTAATTAGGCGTAGTGGTATATATATACACGTATGTATGTATATTTATGTATATTTGTATGTATATTTATATATATACATATATGTATATCGCGTGTATTACGAAAAGGGAATGCATAGGGCAACATTCTTCATAATACATAGAATAATCTTCGTCTGAAACAGAAGAAACGTGGCTGTCAATAATGATCGCAGGTGACAACTTGAACCGCATCGATTCTCTCTATCGATGTTGAATGTACTCGGTCATGAAGAGTACATTCAGTTTCCGGTTCAACAACTACGATAAGCAGGACATGATTGTTCGCTTGAACGTAAAAGAGGATAAAGTTTGAGAAGTCCACGTTTTGTTTTTTTTTCAGACGTGGTTTTCATACTATATAGTACTATTATAGCATAAATGGAAAATTTATTTATACGATACACATGAACACCTCACAGTCGATGTTTAGGAACGAACGGTACTTTTGGCGATTATGATTGCATACGATTACGGTGACGTGTACTTAATATACGTTGCAGTACAGCGACGGTATCGTTCGAATCATTTAGCGATTGCAGCGTTACTTGACTGTCTCACTAACGCATTCTTTCAATATTTATATAAAAAAAAGAATCTCATACACTGATTGGTTACTTTGACATATGTTCGTTGTTCAAGTACGTGAGTACCATTTTTGTATGCATTAAACAATTGCATTTTCCTTTTTGCATCACTAATATATCTACCAGTTCATAACCATGATCAAATGTACGCTAATTTTTAACGTTTGTTAAGATATTGTATTTATTTACTATTTATCATACTATGTATATTTCGATGATGTTTAAAATGTAGCTGTTGAAACGAACGTCCGCATAAATAAATACTGCGGTAGGCCATAATGTGTTCAATCTTTCACTCACACCTCTATGATACAAGTCATTTACTAACAATCTATATTATATCTTCCTGTGAATACACTTCGTCAAATGTTCTTAGCTAACTTAGGACTACTAACAAATAGACCGTGGAATATGCACACAGTATTAACTGATAAAAGTTGAAAATAGATGATAATGCTTTATTTTACTTTTAAATTACATGTTCATTCAACTTGATACATGCAAAGAAAGAAAAATAATATTTAGAAATATTATTCATTTAATAAAACTAGATTATTATCAAGTGATATTTGAGTGTATTAAATCTGCTATGGCTTTCTGTCTAAGCGTATATAATTTCTTCACCCACTTGTCAAACCTTGCTTCTTGGTCAAGCATTATCTAGAAAAAAAAAGTGAACGTGTAAATACAAAATATCATAGATGTTGAATTAAATTTAACTATAGAAGGAAATTAATTACCGATGAATGAAAAATACTTTCTGATCCAGATGGAATATCAGCTACTGCTGGAACTTGTATCGTATCTGCCGTAATGTCTATCACAATATTTTTGAACTTTCTTTCTTTCGTATTAGAAGATGAAAATTGCTTGGGTGTAAAACCATCCGCATTTATTTCATCTAATACACATTCTTTAAAACGTGGTTCAATTGGAAAGTCATCTGCAAATCAAATTTTATTTCATTTATTGATATGAGAAAACGATTGATACTGATAACATATGACAATACAAACTACTTTCAATGAATTGTATATGTATAAGTATTGCATAATGGAGATGACGTAATAATAATAATGATTAAAATAATATTTTGAATCTATCACTTATACCTTTTATGACTACTACATTCTTAGATTTCTCAGCAACAGTAGCTTTCACATTAGACTGTGAACTGCTCGAACAACTGCTCGACTTCTCTCTTGATATGGATCTTACTTTTCTCTTTGAACGATCTAATGATCGTGATTTAGAACGATACCTATGCCTTTCTCTGCCTTTTGAATTACTATTCCTGGAGCTTTTGTAACTCTTTTGACTGCGCTCTCTATCTCTTCCTCTGCTTCTGGAATGGGAACGATGTCTACGCTTTGTTTTCGAATGTTTAGATGATCTTCTTCTATGTGATGATGAATCACTGGAATCGGAACTAGATGATCTGAAAAACAAAGTACAGTCTTAAGGTCCCAAATTTAATACTTTGGCACTTCGCATCATTTTAAAAACGTATAAACTGTCAAAATTCACGATTAATTTTTGTACCCCTTTCTTTGATATGTTACTTACCTAGACCTTCGACTACGTCTTTTTCGATATCTACTGTTATTATCTGAATCTGATTCACTAGAATACCTTGCCATAACTGTCAAAAATCCCTTTGTTTACCTTGCGTATAGGTTAAGCAGAATATTGTTGGTAAACTAAAAAATAGTATAATAAATAAATATAATAAATTATTCGATGAAAAGTGTACAGGAAATTTGTTACAAATGAAATAAGTACTAACTTTCTTGTTTATTCTTTTTCAACGTCATTATCAGTGTTAGTCAGTGTCGCGTATATGTACTATTCAGCGTCACGAGGGAGAGGGAGTTATTGTCCGATAGTCCGATTGTGATAGAAACATTATTCCAGTAATTGGACACAGATTGAAAAGCTTTTTTGTACATCTTCCTGTGTAATAAACGTCGCAATTAATTGCGACAGTGATTTCATACCTTTGGTCAACGCCACGATCTACGAGTAAACTATTTTTCCATAAGATGTCTATATGGATGTTTGAAAACGGTTTAACAATAAATCAGTAATGTCTAAATATAAGTGGAGGTTTATTTACACAATTCGATACATTTTACATGAATGATATTCCTCATGCACGTGCGCGTATTCATAAAAAATGTACAACATTGTAATCTCCCTGTGAGGTTTAAAATATATATTTTGACTCGATACCGGCACCATTGATTCCTTGCTTGTATTTACCCAGACAGCACAGCCTGCCCGAGCCCACCGCCGGCCCAAACCTCCCGAGGCCCGTGACCGGCAGGTTACTACCTAACACAATGCTTGGATCGGCTCGAGGCTGATTCCGTTGGATCCGTGCCTGCTTCTTATGCGCGCAATGGCCCGGAAATAGCCAGGCATGGGCTCGAGCCCACAGCCTGACGGCCGTGCCAGATTTCAGCTAGATTTCAGCCAGAGTCTAATGTGGCCAATCAGTGCTTCGATTGAGCCCAACTTTTCTCGCGCATGCGCGTCACAGTGCGGGTCGCATGGAAATGAGGATTGCAAGGGTGCGGGATTCACGTTCTCATTTCTTAATAATACAAAAATTTGATATTTCAGTAGTCAATAACGCTAGATAAAAGATCAATCTAGGCCGTGATCGCCCTCGAAACTCCTATTTTTACATTTACGAGTCGTAATTTGCATCATACGGAAGCATACCACTGCGCATGTAGCTATTTTCATAACATATATAATGCAAATTACGCCTCGTATAGGAAAAAAAAAGACTTTTGAGGGTGTTTGCTGCCTAGATTGATCTTTTATCTGGCGTTTTTGACTACTGAAAAACCCCTTGTTTGTATTATCACGAAATGAGAACGCAAATGCCGCACCCTTGCAATCTTGTAAATGGGCTGAAATCTAGCTGAAATCTGGCACGGCCGTCAGGCTGTGGGCTCGAGCCCATGCCTGGCTATTTCCGGGCCATGGCGCGCATAAAAAGCAGGCTGAAATCGAGCCGGTGTGCTGTCTGGGTACACGCGATTCAGTAAAGTATACAGAAATGTGTACACTGTACAGAGTACAGCATTCATTATTGACTTTCTGTTTTGTATCGAGCCACTTTGCCTGTTGTCAGTACATAGTCCACAATGAAACGAAGAATTTTATATGAGATTTTATTTATTTCAACGCTGGAATTAATCATTCGTTCCCTGCTCGATTTTATTATCTATTACGCCCGTCTGGTCCATGATCTAAATACCTACATAGAGTTTGTTTTCATACAAAAGCCATGTGAGACAGTTGTGAAGAAAAGCAGCAATCGAAAAACGTAAAGATGTGTAATCGACCGCCGAGATTACATATAGTACACCTACAAACCTGTTTCGATCGCAACCCATTTTTATAGTTTTCTTGAGTTTAAACGTTAGCGCCTTTATCAGCGTCGATCAGCGCCAATCGGCGTAGAGGTGAACTATATACAGGTGCTAGACCTTAAACCAGATAAACCTAGTACATATGGTCCAACTGCTCAGCTAGACGCTAGAAAGAGGCGCCTCTAGTGACACTCTTCCTGAAGTGAAAAAGCGATATTTTTGGATAATTTTGATTGTTGAAATATTCTCTGTATTATTGCGGGGTAGCGTACAGAGCCCTTTTTTGCAATTTGTATCTTGAAACTTTACTTGTACATTTTTGTAGAAGAAATTTTTTTCTATACACTTTTTTCAAAAAAGGGCTCTGTACACTACCCCGCAATAATACAGAGAAGATTTCAACACAAAGAGCATAAAAAAATATTGCTTGTTCGCCTCACAAAGTTGTAAGTTCATCGAAAAATAAGCTGCTTGGTTATCTCTGTCTTTGTCTTTCTTGCGAGTGTGATATCTCCCTCTCTGTCACTTTGTCACAGCCCTGTAGGAGAGACAAGGACCTCTCTATCTTTGTTCGTAGTTCACATCTACGCCGATGGTGGTTACAGGTGGTTATGTACCAAAATTACCGTAAAATGCTTGTGTACACCAAATATAATATATATACATATATAAAATTTTTTTAATAAAAAATATCATACTGATGCAAGAATTGATGAACGTACAAAAATAATTAGTAATAATAATAATAATTTATTTATTGGAAATACCTTTGTGTTTACATATGCATAAGTACTTGACACTTTGACACGTAGACGTACATAGATACGCTTTTATTATCTATGGTTCTGATAGGTCGCGCTGTAATCTGAGCAGTAATTAATACTTCTGACTTCTGACTTCTGATTGACGATTCCGCCGGGTATGAAAGATTTTCGAACTCGGTAGTTTTTAGTAAGTAACATAAACGTGTATTAGTTGATTTGAATTGTTTCCAGTATTAAGCAAAAATTGAATAAAGTTTAGGAAATACGTCGTCCATTCAAGAATGGGCCAGCACGTTTCGAGAACCGATTTCGAATGGATTTACACGGAAGAGCCGCATGCATCGCGTCGCAAAATAATTTTAGGTATGACTAATGTTATTATATATCTGTCATTTTTATCACATAATTTATTTATCTTTATCCCGGTAATAACATTTGCACATATGCATTTGTATGCCGTAATTAAATCTAAATATGTACACACTTGAATCCGAGATACGATAAGCGATAATAATGTATGATAACAATTGTTCTTTTAATTGCAGAAAAATATCCACAAATCAAAAAACTATTTGGATATGATCCAAACTTCAAATGGATAGTCACAGGACTAGTTTTAATTCAATTTGTATCCTTGTATTTTGTAAAGGATTTAAGTTATCCGATGCTCTTCCTTGTAGCATATTGTTTTGGAGGAGTAATTAATCATTCTTTGATGTTAGGTATGTATAAGCTACGATTAAGTTAATACCAGCGAGTATCAAGAATTTAATCAGCTGCAACGTACCTTGTGACTAATGCTAAGATAACTTGATGAGAAAATTAGTGTGATGGTTACCAAGATATCTTTGTATATATAAGCCCTATAGATGCTTTGTGTATGTAAGCTCTAATCAGTAGTAGGTTGGTGTATTAAATATAATATCATTTCCTATTAAAGGAGCTACTAGGAATTATCTAATAAACACAATTGTTTTAGAAAATGTTTTACATTTTTGTAATATAATTTATTTTTATACTTCTTCAATCGGTAATATTATGTATCATTATATTTCAGCAATACACGAGATAGCCCATAATCTTGCCTTTGGACATTGCAGACCCAAGGCCAATAGATTATTTGGTTATTTTGCAAATTTACCTATAGGTTTACCAGTTTCTGTTAGTTTCAAAAAATATCATCTCATACATCATCGTGTGAGTACAAAAGCAAAGCGTGAATCGCTCATAACGATTTATGAAATCGATAACTAATCTAACATGTAATTTATAGTATCAAGGAGACGAAGTATTAGATACTGATTTACCAACATTAGTAGAAGCCAAATTATTTTGTACAACATTTGGGAAATTCTGTTGGGTACTTCTACAACCATTTTTTTATGCGTTTAGACCCCTTGTTGTTTATCCATTGTTGCCCACTAACCTGGAATACATTAATTTAGCAATACAACTTACGTTCGATGGGTTAATATGGTATTTATTTGGTAAGTATAGAATCTAGATTGCAATAAAATTCAAAAACTGATACGAGTTTAATGCTAATAATTTCTAATGAATTACATAGGTGGGAAAGCTCTAGTTTATTTACTTTCTGGATCAGCATTGGCAATGGGTTTGCACCCTGTGGCTGGTCATTTCATATCTGAACATTACATGTACAAGAAAGGATTTGAAACATATAGTTACTACGGTCCATTAAATTGGATTACATTTAACGTTGGATATCATAACGAACATCATGATTTTCCTGCTGTTCCTGGTTCAAGATTACCAGAGGTAACTATATTTTTATTCATTGCAGAGTGTTCAATAAAAACTATATATGAATGTTCCTTGAATTTCACATTCATTTTCTACTTGCTTCAGGTGAGGAGAATAGCTTCAGAGTTTTATGATAATTTACCGCAACACAATTCTTGGACCTCTGTGCTATATGATTTTATTATGGATCCGGATATCGGACCCTATGCTAGAATAAAAAGGAAACATAAGGGACTTCCTTCGTAATTATTTATTTATACTAGAAAATTTTATAACTTCTAAAAATATACATAATGTTTGGGTAAATTGATTAACATCGAGATTTTGAAATTTATATACGCATTTTTAGTGTACCGAGTATTACGGCTAATTTATTTGATTATTTTCAGTATTACATGCTAAAGTGTGTGTAATCTTTATTATCGATTCCATTGGCGAATACAACTAATGTCAAATATAAACATAATTCAAATTATGTGCTTTATTAAGTCGTAATGGCTTTTTAAAGTTTTAGATAATATATTTTCAAATGAAAGTGTCTGCAAAATTCTAATAGTATTTGTTGCTGTATTTGTATAGCAATACTTCAACTGAAAGTGAAAGAAATCGAGATAGGAAAGTATTTTATTTAATAATGCCTGTAAATATTTTAAATATACATATAATGAAATAAATTATATATATATGTATAATAATTAAAGCGTCAAACGTATGGCTATGATATTTTGTAGGCAAGTGTCTACGATACAAGCACAAGTTCCAATACATTTGTAAACTAGTCGTGTAATAATAAATTTTCTACTATGAGAACATTTAATTTAAATTCTTTTCAGAACCTTTGTTCTCGTAGGATTGTTCGATATGTATAGTATTTACATTCTAAAAAGCTGCGCTTATACAAATCAAAGAAACTTTGAATTAAACCGACGTCACAGACTAATTCTGCTTTAAATGTCTGTAGATAAAATAGATTTCTTCTTTACAAATAACAATAAATATACGGTGATGTGGCGGTTCATTTGAATTGTGAAAATTGAAGGAAAAGAAAATATTTTTATCCCCAGTCTGCTATTTCGACTTATCGTATATAAAGCTACACATGTAGTAAGACCTTTCCGAAAAAATTAGTTTACATATACATGCTTGTACAATGCTTGTACAACTCTTGTAAGTATTTCTACTCTTTGATCGCCACGGTGACTGACACAACTGGTCTGCCAACTGGTGACTGTTGGTGACATTCCATTTCCATTCAGTGACATTCGATGTCTTCCAATGTCCACCAATGTCTTCGAATGGTCTTCGAACCATACTAGGGATTTTTTAGAAATTTCTAGGGTAGAACCAGGTTGAACGAATCAAGTGAACTCAATATCTACAATATTCTACAATGGCAATGGCTTGTGTTCCGATGGGATGTTGGATTACATGTATGCGTTTCGTGCAAGGTGTCCGCGACAGTGCACCGTTTTGATTATGAAAAGAATAATGTATAAGTAAACGGGGAATAATCTTGTGCACAAATGCATATCTGCAAAACGGTTGACAGCATGGGAAAGCAAGACGGACCGTGTTGGTGGTTTATGAAGACCGTCACCTGGATACCAGTTATTTTCATTTTGACGGTTATCGTATGGTCGTATTACGCTTATGTGGTGGGATTATGTTTCTGTAAGCATTATCCGTCGATTTTTCACGTTTTCCACAATATTTTACCATTCACTGTGATTATTCAATTTCCTTTTTTCTTTTTATAACAAAACTGACCATGCTTTTCAATTAATTTATGTTGTCCTTTGTTCTTTGTTTACAACGAATAGTAGAAAGAATCGATGCTCGAAAAGAAAAGTTCACACTCACTCTAGAGTGTACAGTACAATATATAGAAATAGAATCTTCCTTCAATAGAATAAATATCACATTATTCGACACCTGTTACGTATTCCAATGGTTTATCAATTGCAAATGAAACTGATTAGATTCATATCCATATTTGTAGACTATCAAGTATACATATATTCAATAAACAGAACTTTCTGACAGAAAAATACGAATCTTTCAATTCGTACACCGTAAAAAAGGAATGATTAACTTTATTGAAAGTGATTTTTATTTGGATTTTCAACCTATTGCACAAGAGAATAAACGTTAGAAAAGTGTCTTCTTGGTACTATTAAGCAAAATAAAAAGTGTTTAGCGAATGAGGAAAATCAGATTAATTTGATTTTATTGGATTAGAAATCATTTCTAAACACAGTAATATGTCTTTTATTCATTCAACTCTTTCTAGATATTTTATATTTTGATGCAGATAATTGTATATATATACCCAGTAAGCAAACGTGCTTGATTTTGGACAGGCATCTACGCACGCATAAGCAGTCTGCCGGCAGAAAGACCTGGCATCTGCCCGGCAGCTTGTGCTAGGCAGAATTGAGGACCAAGCAGCCAGCATTGTGCCCTAGCAGCTTCTGCCAGGGCTGGGCCGAGCAAAATCCAGAACCGAGCAGCCATGCGCTCTCTGCCTGGCATATGCGCGTGTAGATACCCATCCAGAATCGAACATCCTATGCTTCGAGCAGCTTTAAGCAACGTTTGGCCAGTATAATGCCCGCTACCTGCTTGCCAGGCTAGGCTTGATTTCTGCTCGAGGCAGGCCTGGCTGACTGGATATATATATATATATTATACATTATTTTATATTATTCATGTTATATATCGCTATTAATTATGTTCCTCTTCTTTTAGATACAATAGATAATTATGTTCAGAAAGGTATGTAACTTTTTGTTAGTACAAACAAATAATAATACTGTTGAGAATGAAAAGCTGTTTACTTAGGATGACTTACTTAAATTATGTGTTACGCTTGTTTGTTGGCAGCCTTTTACCTAATTTTCTATCATGCCGTATTTCTAATGTTTTTGTGGTCTTACTGGCAAACCGTATTTACAGATCTAATAGCAGTACCGGATAAGGTAACATTTCAATTCTGTAACAGCTTTTGAAATCTAAATCCTTCTATAATATCATTTTCTATATAGTTTAGGATACCGGATGTAGAAATGGAAAAATTTCAACAAGCTGAAACCGAAGAAGCACACAGACAAATTTTAGAAAGATTTGCACAAGATCTTCCAGTTACGAATCTTACAATTAAAGGAGGTATGGTTATACACGAGTATTCATATATGTATATATCTTCACTGAGATTCGTCCTGTATACTGTATATTATATTTTTAGTAATACGTTTCTGCGAGAAATGTCAGTTGATCAAGCCTGATCGTGCACACCATTGTAACGTGTGTAGAACATGCGTTTTAAAAATGGATCACCACTGTCCATGGGTAAACAACTGTATAGGCTTTCACAACTACAAGTTTTTCATGCTGTTTCTGGCATATGCTCTACTTTACTCTTTATTCATTACCGCTACATCTATACAGTATATTATACTCTTTTGCAGAGTAAGTACAACAAAAGCTTTTAACCAGACATCCTAAGTCTAACAATAAGTCGACTTGGTAGTTTGTTCCTATAATAATAGAAATACTTCTTTTGCAGGGAGAAATGGAAGGAATGAGTAGATTTCATCTTTTCTTGTTATTCTTTGTGGCATTGATGTTCACAGTTACCCTAAATTCTCTTTTTCTGTACCATTGTTATCTGGTTTTACGTAATAGGTCAACATTAGGTAACTAAACATGTTTAAATAGAAAATATAATTTTTTCATTCTATAATCCTCAACAGAGTTTAAATTATGCTACTTATGTTATATTTACAGAGGCATTTACTCCACCTATGTTCCGCACAGGAAAGGACAAGAATGGGTTCAGTCTTGGAAAATACAAAAATTTTCAAGAAGTATTTGGTGATAAACCTAAGCTGTGGTTCCTTCCTGTTTTTACTAGGTATGTTCTTTGAATGTGATTTCAATGCCTAACACAGTGTTTTCATTAGGATTATATTTATCAAATTTTTTGAATTAAACTGTGAACCATTTGCACAATATGGATAGACAATTTGTCTTCTTGTACTATTATACAGTATTGTACACAACTTTTTACGTATTTTCAATACTAAATTTATGAATTTTCTAATACTAAATATGATCATGTCCAGAAAATGGGAAGTTATACAAAGATGCTAATGTGTATATTCCGCCTGTAGTGTCATTTATTGTATTTTATTTTTCTTTTTTCGATATCATGTATGCACTGATTCAGGTAGACGTGTAGTATGACGTTACAAATAAGTTATCATTTCACCAGTAAGATAGAAAATGAAGAAAATGGTAAAGTTGAATGTTAAAGCAATGTCATATCATATTCTGTAAAATATATACAGATTTATAAACTGCCTTCAAAATCAAAATTATATAAATTAATGTTTTGTTTCGTTTAATGTCAAGCTAGGAAGAAAAAATGAGTAAAGTACTAACAATACGTATCGAGTATTAAGGGTTTTCAATATCTATTTTGTCAATATTTTCATTGATTATATGCTGCATTACTATGTTTAACAGTAATTGTACGAATTAGTTAAATCGCGATGGGTGCGTTGAATGTGTTCTAGTCTTGGAAATGGTGTCACGTATGCAGTACGCGCGCAACATCAAGGCCCACCCAATACTTACGACTCCATGGGCAGTACTCAAAACAGGTCAGCATTATAGAAGCATAAAATCTCAAGTTAATAGTTGCAACTTTACTATGGAACTCATTAGTATCGTTGATTGAAAGGCAGTTCATAGTTGGTAAACGTACGAACGGTACGGTAATATAAACTACCGTTGTTCATATTTATTTGAAATTAAACATTTTCTTCATATTTTTATTTCTCTTTCTCAGATTCATACGTTTAATTTGTAGAAGAATATCATCATTCGTTCCAAAGATTTTCATTTCCTGTTAATTTTGTACTTATACACAGAGTTCCAAAGTAATGAAGATCCATTGCATACACGTTGCTTCCTAAATGCATGCGACTGTTCGTTTCTGTTGTGCCATCATTTCTTTCCTAATACATAGCGATATCGTAAAGGGTAGTTATTATACTTGTAAAGTTAACTCTACTATTACTAACATTCATATCTTTATTTGCGATAATATAAAACTAACGAAGTTATGACTCTATATCTATCCGTTCGGTTTAAGCCTCTTATCGATATGTCTGTTGTTTATTGATATGCGCTTTCTTATTTATTAAAATATGTTTTCGAACTACATACATATCATGATATTATATGTATAATCCCCACGTTACATTCAATGATACTGTTATTCCTGTTTCGATTCTGTACAGTACAGTATTCGACACGTATATTTCACGTTTGCGACATTTATCGTTTCATACGTAATAAAATGAAATGTTCTATTTACGTACGATTAATCTGCGGATAAGCGTTAAAATAGGTATCAGCTTCATTTGAAATTAGAAAAATTAGTAACATTAGTATTTAAACAGTGCACGTGGTCTCTCCTATTTTAGGTAGGTGCATCATATTGAGCATTGTACAATTACGATTACATATTTCTTACAATTTTAAGAGGTATTGTGCATCTGGTTCTTACAGACTGATACATGATAAATTGTTAGAAGTGACGTAACTATTTTGAATTAGCCACATAGCCACTTGTAAAATTGTAGATTATAAACGATCATTACACAAGAAGGATTGTTTATATTCGAGGACTTTAGTTTCTAGTTGAAATTCTTTGATAATGTGTTCAAGTGCTACAAGTGCGAAAACAAGTAGTTACGCTACCTCTGAATACATGTGGGATAACATCAAGTAGAAGGTAGGGTGTGGGTTACAGTTTTGGCGATGGGGTAAACTTTCCTGAACGGCTGTGCAATGAAGACACACATACTCTGTTGGGACATACTGCCCAACAGTGGGGTGATGAGACCGAGCTTGACTCTCCACCTCCCTATGGGTCGCAAGCAGGTATTGTGTAGTCTGAATCCCTTTATCGAGGCTGTGCGATTAGTCTACATACAATGTCCAAGTACATGCCACAGTATTCCTGATACAAAGCTTATTTAGCTGCAGTTACTCTGTCTATAGTCTATTCTATATTATGTATTCATGAAAGATAATAGGTTCGGTCCTGTGAATACTTCTACACATTCACATGAGCTTATATGTTACCTACATCATCTTTCTTTTCCTCAATAAGTTCAATATAAGTTATCATTTCTCTATGAAACAACAGTTAGTGCTCATTTTCGAATAGTTTTCATATTACATATACAGCAGGTCTGAGCAACTAACGCTTCGCAAGTCGCTGTCGCAACGATTGACCACCCTCATTATCGCGCTCCGCTCGTCTTAGGCCCGCTACACACATCCGTTTTTCTAACGTGCGGTGACCGTGCGGCAGAATAACGGGCATGTACATCGACTGATATTCGATAATGTACTAATGATCGCATATGCGGTTTTTATAACATATGACGCCGCAACTACGGTTCAAACTTCAAACAAATGTGCAACGCCTAATTGAATCCATAGTACATATTTCAGACCGCAATTTCAGTACCGTACGGTCGTCGCACATTACAAAAACGGATGTATGTAGTGAGCATTACAATTAGTACAATTTCGTTGCTCTCATGCGAGCCCTTATTCCCCTCTTCTTGCTTGTACGAGTCGGCCTGCCGCATGCCGCGGTGGCTGCAGCGCGGTAGTGAGGGTAGGGATTTTTGCAACAGGCGACAGCGACTCCTTTTTTTTTGTTTAAGGGTGGTGGGGAAATGCAATTATGCACCCCCCAGAGGGAAGTCGGGGGGTAGTGTGGGGCTCGACATAGTGCCATACCCACTAAAATCCCACCGCTTAAGGGTTCTCCTGAACCTTATCTACTCCCGCCGCGAGTGACCCGAGTTAAGAACAGTACGGGGTCCCGTTCTCCGCGTTTGTCCCATACCGCTTTTTGATCTCCGGATCTCTACCACTCCTGTTCTTGGCTAGTCAGGCGACAGCGACTCCTAAAGCACCAGTTGCCTAGGCCTACTGTACAACCTTGGCAGCTCTGTTGCAAAGCGACATATCTCTGCTGCTATTTGCTATGGATATACTAACGATACGAGGAACTACTTAAGGCTTAAGCGTCCTATAATTTATAATACGATAGCCAAGCTAAGAAGTTTGGTAACAGTTTTGCAACAGAGTTACTGAAACGCTCTGTATACACGAACTAAGAGACATATAATTATGTATAATAGTTACCATTACATTACCATAACGTATACTTTTTATTCTGTATTATCCATACAATTTTAATCAATGTAGACATTGACAAAAAGGATATACATATGTATATTATATTGATTAGTTGACAGTAGATGTTTGCAGTTATTATTAAAAGTAGGTTTATTATTTTTTGTACCATAAGTATATAACACATTGAGGTTTTAAGGATTGGCTAATTATTTTAATAATTGTACTTTTTTAACAGCGTGAAATATTATACTTTGATTATGAATATTAATAGTTGAATGGTATACTATACTATGAACTTTCGTATTACGTAAGTACATATATGATAATACAATTTCCATTACAAAAACTAAAGAAAACAGAAGAATACGGTATATTTTAAACTGATTACTTGTTTAAAAATAGATTAATGTTTAATGAAGAATGTACATTTTTACAATACTTAACGTAAACGTAAGAGGATTATGCCTAATGAATTCTACAAAGATTGTATGAATTATTTATTAATAAATACTATTACATTTCTCACTTACGTACCTGCCAATGTTCAGGATACGCAGAAAATATTGTACATAATAGACATTAAATGCCCTTGTCTAAAGCGATAAAACTGTAATTTATAAAAAAAGAATAAATTGATAACATTGGAAAGCTTATCTACTTATAGAACATGAATAACTTTTTTTCTACAGAATACGAATATAGCATATATACTATATCTTTGATTTTTGATTTTTAGAGTTGAGTGCTGTGCATGATTTTGATTTGCTATGATTTTTGTAGCGCGCATGTTCTATTATGCATATAAGATTAAAATATAATGAATAATTTAAAGGTTTAATGCATATATCTATATATGCATTACACTTATCATATGTTTCTGTTTAAGAAGTACATGTTGTTACCTGTTACCAAAGATTTTGATAGCATTCAATTTTGGTCGATTACATAATTTTGATTCTATTTTTCCACACAAATCATACTAAACATACTTCTTTCTCTTTTAATCAAAGTTTAATCGATATTTCTTGTAAATTTTATTTATCTTTTAGACATAACTGTTTTCTACAATTTTCATACTTGGAATAGTGATCTCGAAATACACTTTATCTTATCATTAACATGGTACTCGAAACCGTTTCCACACTTATTATTTTTTCTTTTAAAGTGACTTTGATACACATTATTTAAAGATATCACTTCCATATGTATTCTTTGTAAAAAATTGATTGGAAATAGAAGGTACAAACACAAACTTACCTGAATCGTTTACGAGAATCCTTAAAAATCATTTACTCATAATAATAAGATTAAGTTTTGTATTGCCGCATGTCTTTATATTCATACAGCTTTAATAACACTAACATTTAATGCTAAATTTGTTTTCTACATAAGCGAAATGCAAACATTATCAGTATATGCTTGATTATCGGTACAACCACAATCACTAATCTAATAATGTCTGAAACTTTTCCAATCTATAGTCTTCGGTTTGATTAAATGCATTTAAAATATTTTACAGCACTGCTGTAGTAGGTTTTGCTGCAGATGCAAATCAACCACTGGTGGATACAACCGAAGTTGTTTGATACAGCAATTAAAATTTCTTCATCTTTATTACAAACAACTCTTGTTGTTGATTAACAGAAATTGATTTAAGTTTTAAAAGCTCTACATAAATCTTTTGCAGTTATCGTATTCTCTTGTATCTGAATATTCTATTATATATGTATAAACAAAACAATTTTGTCAAGTAAACCAAGCGATTCACCTAGCTCATAGCTTGCAAGCTTACCCTTTAATATTACTGTGTGTCTGTTGATTCAATCGCTACTTCTAATTTCAGTTCTGGCAAAAAGATTTAATGTAAGCTGCAAAAGGTTCATGCATAGAGTGTAAATGGTACTACTGAATTCAGAGTTGATAGTCTTATTCATAATATTCTATATAAATATCTACGTACAGTAACAACAAACATTGTTACAGCAATTAACATGCAAACGAACTTGATTAGATTTCTCGCCATGAACGTTCTACCTTGTCAATAGTAAAGTTTCCAGCAATATTACAATGATTTTGTTTTTAAATGATAGTAAGTTGCTATTAAAAAATTATTTATCAATAAAATGTAAAAAATGAGAAATTGATGTGATGATAAATGTAAATTGTACTTGAAAGAAATTACTGCCGTGAATGTTATAAACATGTATAATATACAGTTAAGACTTCAATGCATATTGAATAGTAATGTATAGAACTATTGTTGGCTATCGGAAAGCGATTGACAGTTGTATTGACAATTGTCAAAATACTAAAGAACCGGATAGAATTGTTTTATATTTCCTATTTCGCGTATATTGGAGTGAATTTATGTATTATCATATTTTATTTGAAACTATTTTTTATTATAGCTGCCTTATTAATAACTTCATAGCACGAATGATTTCATAAAACAAGAATTCAATAAATGATTTTCCAATAGTACTTAAAACTTGCAATTATTTTTATCAAGATATAATGTACGACTTTGTAAATTTTCAATTATATATGCGTTATAGCAGAACCGAGAACAATAGCACATTTTAAAATCGACTCTAATGTATCGATTTTTTGACTGAAACGTGTAACATGCTTGTTTGCAAAGATAGAACAACTTTCTTTAAATGCCTTGTATTTTTTATACTAATGTATTGTTTCGCATTTTTTGTATAACTTAATGACATAGTCTCTGTTCTGAAAATGACTAAAAGTAGAAATAACTGTTTTATAAATCTTACATACGGTACGACATATAATAGTTGACGTTTATTTGTTTATTATACAGTTATCGAACGAAGAACAAAATATATGTAAGCTTACTGAATAACAAGTAAAACATGTATATACACAAAACTTCGGTTTGGGTATTAAAACTGTCGTTATGAATTGTTTTTGTGTCTCGTATATAAATCAAAAAACAAAATCTAATTAATGCGACAATATTACTTTAATCAGTATAAAACATTTCTTTTCCTAATATCGTAAGAACAATATATGTATATCGTTATAAGAACAAATATATATACATATATATATATATATATAATATAAAAATAAGCTTACTTGCTTTTTGTTTTCCTATGTATATATGTATAATGTTTATAATAAAAATTGAATTGTAAAAATATTATGCATCTTGAAATGCACTTTGTATTTGTAAAATGTTCTTTATTCTTTTCTTATGCAATATTAAAGAATATAATAACTATTATTTTGTACTGAAATAATGTTGTTAGAATTTGTAACCATACTTCTGCATCCAACTTAATCCTCCAGCCGAAGATGATTTTGGATGATACTCTAGTCCAATGTATCCATTGTACCCTTCTTTTTCCAAAACGGAAAGTACATATTTGTAGTCTATTTCTCCAGGTGTGTCGGGCTCGTGCCTGTCTGGAACTTGAGCAATTTGTACGTGTCCTGCAGACAAACAAAAAGAAAATTAACAATCTGGTTATTTATAATACATATATGTATCTATACAAGTTATTTTAGAATCAATGTATACCTATATAAGGCATTAACTCCTTAATATTTTTCGTAATGCTTCCACAAATTTGCTGCAGATGGAAAATATCAAGTAACAACTTCAAATTCGGGCTATTTATTTTTTTCACTATGCTTAAACCTGAACAAAAAGTTTTCATATTAGAAATGTATCGGTTGATTCATATAGAAATATGAATCGCGAGAAGGCGACTTCTTACAATTACCTTTCTCAAAACAATTCATGTAATAATTTGGAGCAGCAACACTACTGATAGGTTCAATGAGACCTGTGATTCCTTCTTTTTGAAATTTCTCAACAGCGTATAAAAGATTTTTCTCATAGACATCGTCATTGGCAGATGTTGGTTGATTCACATTACCAGACATTACATGAATTCTGACAATTAAATGAAAAATAGATTAGAAATCAAATTTATATTTATCGTTGATTAGTATATAAAATTTTGTTACTTTTTGCAATCCAATGCTTTCGCATATTCTATTGTTGTATCGATACTCTTCTTAAAATTTTCTTCTTCTCCAGGAATTGCAGCAAATCCTAATTCTCCTTTACGTACGTCGCCTGTTATAATAAAAATTGTTTTAATAGAAACTTCTTTCTGGTAGAGTAACCATAATCCGTGTATACCTGTATAAATGTTTATGAGAATCTGTTCGACACCAGCAGTTCTTTTAGCCTCTAGTATATCTTTAACAGGAAAATTAAAAGGAAAACCACTTTCTACAGCTTTAAAACCAGCATCTTTTGCTAATTTGTATCTTTCCTTGATAGATGGTGCCTCCACAAACATGAAAGACAAATTACTAGCAAATTTAAAACTCATATTTGTTTATATACTTTTCTTTTAAAGTTGGATTCACAATCGTCAGCATGCAGCAAAGACTATTATTTTTCAGAAGTAGTGCGTTATATAGGCTTCTTTATCTCTTTTGAGTATAGTAAGACTTTATCATACAGCTACATATATGTATATTTAGATAAGAACTGTCTTGCTTTCTTAACCCCACGGAGTCGAAATCAGTACACCGTGCTGACTGAGGAAAATTTTCAAATTGATTACAGAAGATTAAACTACTAAATAAATAGGTGCAATGCGTTTTCATGCAATATTGCTCGCTGTCTATAGTTGAGTCATATTCCACGTGAAATCATTTTAAGAGTACTGTTTCGGATTTTGTTCAAATTTAAATGTGTTGATATATGAATGCATCTTGAACTTTTCGAATTTTACAAATTGTTGACTTTACAAACGTGAAAATGAATTTTTAGGTGGAAAAATTATTTTTCATCATTTATTTTGAAATTTTTTTTAACAAATTTTCATAGCAGGATAAATAGAAAAATGATTTTAAAAAATTAGAATATAGCCTCAAGTGTTCTCAAGTGGTCTTAAAAATGCGGATACTATATAAGATTGTAGAAATGAAAATTATTTGAAATGAACTCTGCACCACTCGGACGGTCGGTCACCGCGATGAGCGGTACAAAAAAATGATGTGTTCTCAATTTTTTTATCTGAGCCTGAAACGATGATTTAAAAAATGCGTTTTATACATTTTGATCATTGCAACATTAACCGATTTCGATGAAATTTTCAGTATGCATATATGTATAGTAAGCTACCGGAACTACAAAACGCATTTTTTAAATTATCGTTACAGGTTCAGATAAAAAAGTTGATAAAACATAATTTTTTAAATTTTGTATGATTCTTTCCAATTGCAATTTAAACAAATTTTACTAGCAAACTAGTCTAACAACTTAAAAACATTCAAGAAGAGCGTCCACTTAATATTGTCCCAGACTGTATATAAATAAAAAGTTACTTTACACGTTTGTAAATAAGCTAACAGTTTCAAGATTTCGAGGATACTAAAACCAGTGCTATATAGACTGCTAGGCACATTTGCTATTTGCCCCAATTGAGGCAAAACCGTCCCCACCATAGCGCCTACTGTTTCCTTTCAGTAAGATCCGTTACCATGGAGAAAAGACGCGCTTCGCTTGTCGCGACTGCGAAGCACTGATTATATCAGTATAAGTATGTACAATACAGAGTACGTACTGGTACGTACTTACAGAGAGGTAATCTTCTCTGGTTTCTAGTACGTAGGGTGGGGCTTGCGCGAAAGAGAGGTTGGTGGGGGAATAAGTGTTTGAGGGGCCCCAACCGTGCTAAGTGCAGCTAAGTGCTATAAATTATAAACGATGCAGGAAACAAAAGAATGTATCACCTTTTAATTCCGTTACGCCCGGTACGCATTTTTTTCAATTTTTTTAAAGACATATTCAAAACAGATTTGCATTAATAGCATTAGAAAATCTTTCTTCTACTAAGAATAATATTTTGGTAAAAGGAAAATAATATATTGTATAATATAATTAGTGAGTTTTATTAAATATATCGGAATCGAATGTATTTATTTTTTAAGGAAAGTATAAAACAAACGTGTATTTTAATTTAGTTTATAAATTGGTATGTGTTTTCATTAGAAAATGTGAAGCGTTATAACATTAGACATGTAAAACTAAAACGATTGCATGAACGTTTTTACAAATACTTTGTCCGCATAAAATTTAAGCTGAATGTACTGAAAGCCAATTAAATGCAACATTATAAGTTAAACGTAAGGCGTACGAGTTTAGATTATTATATTATATATAGATATATTATCACTCGTCGTCGTCGCGCATACCGCCACCCGGTACTTTTGGACCTCCAGCACGTTTCGCCATTATAATGTGATCGACTTTAAGAACAGTGCATGCAACGTCAACGGCGTACTTCAAACCCCATTGTTTCGTCAAGAACAGATCCAAAATTTGAGCTTCGGCAGCATCAATAAGCTCTGTACCCTTCTCCTACAAATGAACATTTGTTTATTAACAGACGGCATTGTAAAATAATAAAAGTATTTTGGAAAGAATTGTTCAAAAACACGTACATTGATGTCAAAACCATTATTTTTCTTGCCTTCTTTATGCGCCGCATAAAGTTTTGACAAAAGTTCAGAAGCATGACTTCCGCTGTTCTCTGCTAACGTTTTCGGGAATACTTCTAAAGCGGTTGCAAATCTACGTGCTGCATACTGTTCTAAACCGGGTAAAGTATCCGCATAAGTGGTAAGTTGCGATGCTAGTTCAATCTCGGTAGCTCCTGCACCAGGAAGGAATCTTCCGTCTCTCGTTATTCCCTTGAAAGTGTTTACACCGTCATCGATCGCCCGTTCGATGTCGTCCATGTAGTTGTCTGTAGATCCGCGAATGATTACAGTACTGATACGACTTTCCTTGCCATTTAACGTAAATTTTACTACAATGGTATCTCCAATTTCGTCGATGTTAACGGAATCTGCAAATCCTAGCTCTTCCTTCGATGGTGGTACCTTGAGAGAAAGATAATTGATAGAAGAATATTTATAGACATTATATATAAAACCAAGAAATACGTAGAATGAAATTATGTACCAATTTTGGAAGCGCGGTGGCCCCGACGCTCTTACATAATCTTCTGAGATCAAATTTGCTAGGTATTCGAACAGCCATTAGGTTGTATACTTCCATATAATGTAGAGCCATGTCGCCAAATTTTCCTCCGGACACTACCACGGTAGCTCCACTGTCGGCGATTGCTTTTATTTGACTTTCTAACAAAGATTCCTCTCCTCGAGAAAATTTCATAAGTTCATCCGCTGATTTTATCAATACAGTTCCTTTCGTTTCGGTTTGCATAACATCCACAGCGCATGTGAAAACAGCAATTTTCGCATTATCTTTTTTTGTAACGTTTCCTTCTACTTGCCGTTTGAATATCATTCCCTGCACTACTTCAGAGCTAGACAAACCGCTGCCAAGTATTTTGCAGACACGCACGTTGTCTACATTGAAAGTAGTTTTTTCTGGTAAAATAGATACACAGGCTTTTGTAACAAGCGAAGCAAGAGCATCTTCGTTTCCATACTGTTTACTCATTATAGCTGTCTTTATTCCAACTTTTACTTTCTCCTCGTCTCTAAAATCTGTTATTTCATGACAAACCAATGTTGGCAAGATTTCCAATGCTTTCTTTAATGAAACTTCGTATCCTTCGACTATTTCAGATATATTAATACCCTGTTGTAAAACAAATTATGTTATAATATTTCTTAAAATGAAAACGATTATAATAATATAGTATCGCAGCATCTTACCAAACGAAGCATTTCTTCTGCAGCTTCAAGGAGTGCTCCAGCAAAGATTATGACAAAATTTGTACCATCCCCAACTTCTGCTTCTTGCATCTTCGATGCCAGAACCAATAATTTTGCAGCTGGATGCTCAACCTCCAATGCGCTAATAATTGTGGCTGCATCATTAGTAACAAATAATTTCTCGATATGATCGATGACCATTTTATTCATGCCATTAGGTCCATACGCGGTTCTTACAGATTGCGCAAATAATTTGCAAGCTTGTATATTTCTGTACACAGCTTCTTCTAGACCTGAAAAATACTAATACAAAGACAGAAAGTACAGTAAACCATTACATGTTGTTGTGCTTTTCAAAATTAAAAAGAAGATATGCTACATAAAAACTCTCTATAGTTAATAATAAAATTGAATAGGGACTCAATATTGAATTAATCAATATTGTTATAATTTAGTATTACAAGATTGTGTCCATAATCCACGAATATGTACGAATTTTTCTTTTCGTCATTGTATTTATACTGACAACTTATAGGCTATAAACCGGTAACATAACCGGAGTAACAAGGGAAGAAAACATAAATATCTAAATACTTTTTGTTTATTCAATAGTACAATATCTTTTTTTTTCAATATTGGCATAAATACTATGGAATGAATGCATTATGCCTATAAAAGGCAACGTTCATTGTATTTCGAAGAGATAGCACAATCCTGTAGCAGCCCATCCAACACGCTACGAAAGTATAATATATTGTAAAATATCGCTGACGACTTTCTCAACTTACGCGGGCTCCATCTTTAAGCATTTGGGCTATGCCCGGTGCCTTCGGTACGTGTAAAGCCATTATTTTTCTTGAAATTGAAAGATCTTCTCACGTGCGATTCACAATTAATAGGCTACCACAGAGGACCTCTGCAGAAACGAAACTTCAGCCTTATTTCAGCACCAATTTTCACTGCGCATGCGCAATATACCTGAATATACCAATAGAAGACTAATATAGGCGAATTTCTCATACATATAAATTTATCAATAGTTCAATTAAAAACAAAATACGGAGATACGAGATTCATGAAATTAGCCGAAATAAGAAGTGAAAAGGCTTTATAGCTGTACCCTGTTGCCCTGTACCCATACTAAATATGTAGCTATAAGAAGCTATACATATCAACGATATCAACATATCGTATATATAAAGTATATACATAGATACATGGTTTATTTCTGGAAGCTTCCACATATTACCAGCAATCCATTCTGCATAATCATTGTTTAGCAGGCATAAAATAAAGTTTGTAAGTATATAAAAATTTTGTTCGAAAAGAACCCTAATGGTAATGCAGGAAGTTCCTTTCATGAGAATCAGTTTTAAGGGATAGGCTCCCATTGTAAACTCTGGTAAACAGCGAGGATTACCAAGAAAAACAGCAATTAATTATTATTTAATTTGTAATCGTCAAACTGGTAAGTAATATTTCGTTGTCACAGGATTTCAGTTGGAAGTTTAATTAATCGAGTGTTCGAAAATACACTTATATCGATGATATTTTAGTGTGACAATTAGTATTAAAAGGCCTATTAGACACCTTCCGTAATTTAATTGCCAAAGGAAATATAAAGTGAATTTCTTACATTTGACAGGTGTCTAGTAAGAAGTGTTCTCTGCGACTGTTATGGATATGGTGATCACAAATTTGCAACAACAACGTCAAATTACAGAGCAGTTTCGTCGTGAAGCTGCTTTGAAGAGGATCACGGTCAGCAAAGCTGTAGAGGACATCATGAAATACATCACCGAGCATGAGCAAGAAGATTGTTTGCTGGTTGGCTTCTCATCGCAGAAGTCTAATCCCTTTCGTGAAAAAAGTTCGTGTACCATTCTTTAAACTTGCCTGCTTAAAATAAGAAATCCGTAAATTCAATCTTTCTTTATCATGTATTCGTATTACTTCGATACGTTTGTACAAGGAAAAGCATCCTTTAATTACACAGTCAGTTTTTCCATACAAAATAATTGAGCCTTGTAGCGTATGATACATTTAATTTATTATAGAGCTAATTGTTTGTGTAAACTATCTAATTCCATATAGAAATCAATCTATTTTTCTATACAATTCAATCCAAGAAAACGAATCTCAAATTTCAAAATAGATTCCTATTTATATACAAAAGTTTTACATACATTAATCTATCTGCCTACATCCATATACAAAAGAAGAATATACCATATACTGTTTTGTATAATATTGTTTTTATAAGATATTTAAGAAATTACAGTATTCGTATAAGAAGATGAAAAACAGAGGATTATTCGATGTTACTATCCATTGTAATGTGTATAAGATTTACAAACATGTTGATACGATAAGCATATTCTATGTCAATATTTTTCTGACTAAGATTTACAAAACTACCATTGTATGGCCCCATCGCTTTCTCATAAAATAAAGTATACGCTTTCATACAATTTATATTGTAGACTATGCAAATATGAAATAAATATTTAAGAAAACTGAATTTTAATAAAGTCAAATGACATTGTAACCGTGTTGCAAGCTTTATCATTTTTCCATTAGCAGAGAAGGAAAATGCTGTTCTAAACAAATTTGTATATACTTCTTGATTGGGAAATAGTGGTAAGCTAACATTCATATATACAATGTATACATAAGTACATATCTGCCTGCAACAGCAACAATAACTATATACATATTTATGTATATTTAGTATGTATATTTTAAATAGGCAGTGCATTTAGTTGGTTAAACATGGAAATGTGGCCCTAAAAGTGCATACATGTTATTTGATGTTATTTCATTAATCATTTAATGATTAATTTCCTCTAGAAAACACAACATTATGTATAACATGGCAATTGAATGATTTAAGTGAAAAAGCCTTGTAACTGTAAAGATTCATGTGAAATTTGTCAAGTTAACCTACAATCTAATGTGTTATTTATTGTGTTATATACATATAAGATAAGGTAAATATTTTAAATAACATATGCACGTATTTAGTTGAACCGCGTAAAAACTAACAAGTACTTCATTTGTAGGCATCAAGTATGTTTTGTATTAGCTTGGTAACAGCAGACAGTTACCAATCACCTCCAGTGTCTGGATTGGACGTAACATTTTCAGAGTTTCGTGGGACAGAAATCAAACATGTCCCAATTATTAGAATATTTGGGTCTACTTCGACAGGTAAATGTTACAATATAATTTCAAATCTTTTAATAACTATGTCATAATTCTTTATTTTTTATTTAGGATTAAAAACATGTCTTCATATTCATGGTGTATTTCCATATATTTATATACCATGTACGATAGAAGAGAATATCAATAGTTATATGTACAAATTAGCTGCAGCGATAGATTCTGCGCTTAATGTATCTCTAGGATCAGCAATGTCTAAAACTCAACATGTTTATAAAATTCAACAAGTTTCTGGAATGTAAGGGAACTTTTTCCATTACTATAATGTGAATTCAAGCATCCAAATCTGTGATCTGATCTATAATATCGATATATTGTACAAAATATGTTTTAGTCCGCTCTATGGATATCATGAGACAGAACATTTATTTCTTAAAATATATTTTTACAATCCGGCAATGGTTAAACGAGCAACCGATTTGTTACATGTAAATAATTTCTATATTTCTAATTAATAGACAGCAGATTTTATGCATTTATGACAAAAATGAAGAATTTGGAAGTACTGTTATATTATTTTCGACCTATTGAACATATTCAGAAAGAAAATAAATTTCCATTTTACTCCAGTCCGTTGCAAATCAGGTAGAAAATGTTTATTTTGCATAAAGATCCGCTGTCTACTAATTAATCTCTCGTTAGAAACTACATATGAATAATAATAAGTTTAATATTGTAGAATGGCACAATACTTAATCAAAGTCTCCAACCACACGAAGCTCATATCCCCTTTATATTACAATTTATGATAGATTATAATCTTTATGGTATGAGCTTAATAAAATTGAGTGATATCAAGTATCGACAACATAATATAACAGCAGGATCCAAGGAAAACTCCCAAAATGAGACCTGTTCGAATTCTAATGACTCGCGGGTGTACCTTCCTGCATCTGTTATTAGACAAAGCACAAGTCGATTAGAAGTAGATGCACGAGCAACTGAAATACTCAATAAAGAAGAAATTGAAAATGGTTTAGACTTGAATCCTGGTATTGCAGCAATTTGGAATAATGAAAAGTATAGAAGAGAGGGCAAAGGTTTACAGCAAGCTGAATCGCAATTTTTATATACTAATACGATCGATAGAGTATACGAACCATCCGATAGTGATATTTATCAGGAAGAAAGATTAATTCAAAGATTGCAAACTATTTCCCAGGTACAATAAGCTAGTATACGATACGAAATTTCTACTGAAAATGCAAATCCTAATTAATTCATTACTTTGTTAAGGCAAGCAGGATAACAGCATCGGTATCATCGTCCTCGCTTAGTTATCCATTGGAAGTAGAACACAAAGATAATTCTCTGAATGCTGCGCGTGTGTCAAATCATTTTAAATTGGACATGCTAACAGAAGAAAATGAAGAGAAAATATTATTAAGGGATGAATCGATAAATTTTGAAAAATTTAATATGTTGAAACAAACTTTGACCCAAGATAGCACTACAGATGTCAGCCATTGTAAGTAGGAATAATGAGTAATGAATAGATTTATTTACAGTAGTAAATATTTTTATAGATACCATGTAAAAATGTATTTTATTTGTAGCGGATATAGATGATGTACACTTAATTGAAATGCTAGCCAACTTAGCAAAATCGAATGAAGAAGAAGAAGTCACAGTTGACAATGATAGCGTGTTAGCTTCACAGTATTCTGTATTAAGCTATGAAATCAAAGAAGATAACGAAGACGAAGTTGAAGATTTAAATATTACAAGTCTAGATTTAGATGATCTTAGTACATGGAATACAGTTTCCAAGACTGCTAGTCAATTAAGTACAATTGAAAATGAAGATGGAAATGGAAATGGAAATGAAAACAAATATGGGAATAATAGATCTACTATGCTGAAAAATGATATTGAAGATGTTACTTTGTTGAATTTTCCACAGTGTGATGGTCCAAATGACTTGATTTTGGAAAATGAAATACAATTACAGATAAAATCTGAAAAATCTGAAAATATAATATCGAAACCTAGAAATTTGATTAAAATACAGGAACATGATAATTTGTACCAAAAAACGGTGATAACATTTCTACTTAATCCCAACGATGTATCAAACATAAGGAAAAAGATGCATCAAATTTTATTGGATCATTCTATTTCACAGTCAATTCTATTTAATTCAATATTATTTGACAGTGATATACATAATTTTTTGGTACACATAAAACTCGATAAAAAATACATACGCCATTGCAAGAATAGAAAAAGAAAAACGATAAAAATTGTTGGAGATGATTCATTAATGCACGGATGTTCTACGACAGCATTAAATATATACGAACCAGACCATCAAGATTTAGATGTGTACGATATAGATGATACTGATCACTCGTCGTTATTAATCGAACATTCAAATTTAAAACATACAATTGATCATAATGAAACACATTTTATGATTCAGAATTCCTTAATGAAAGTAAAAATACCTTCGTTCGATGGCAATACAGTTGACAGTTCCAGTGATTCTGATTTGGATCTCGATATTACTACTGATAGACAAGAGAAGCGCATTTGCATTTATAAATCGGGCAGAAAATTAAAAAATGAAGAGAATCTAATAAACATCTCATTAAAAAAACGAAAACTACAATTCGAAGACTCTAGTTTAGAGTCTCCACAGAAACGGCGTTGTACTCCAATTAAAGTAAAAGGTTTGGAAACTCCCCGTTCTACAGGAAAATATTCAGCCCTTGATATAACAATAATGTCCCCCAAAGCGAAACAATATCTAGAAAAGGAAGATTCTTGGATAAATAAACCATGCAGTTCAAGATCCACGTTTAATACACCAAAACGAAACAAGGATCAATTAAGAATTAATTTACTGCGTGAGAACATTTCTAGTTTATCTTCCGAGGCAGAACAAGGTAAATGACTTTTAAGTATTTGAGATATGTCAGCAATACACATTATACTTATATAGATATGTATTATATGTTGTAGCACATCTTACCCAGAATTGTGGTGAAAATGTTCAAAAGCCTATTGATTCAACGCATACAGAACATAATTCGCTCGTAGTTCGTAAACGACTAAGTTTTTTGGACACAAATGATAAAGAAGTTGGTTCTATAAAAGATAATGTTGGTGAAAATTATTCTCAATGTTTGTCCTCGGTAGAGAAAATTACGAGTGAACTGCATGAAAATGATTCTACTACTATTGTTCCTGTCATAAATTTAATCAATAACGAGAATTTGGTAAAAATATGTACAAGAAAAGATGAAAAAATAAGTTGTGAAGACAATTTATTAAGTACGTTAAACGTCGACGTTGATTTAGACATAGGAACTTTGTCAAATAAAACAGTGCAGGAATACAATGAAAACGAAGATATTTCTAACATGACATATACTCAATTTCTTACTAAAAAATTAGAATTAGAAGCAGAGAATTTGAACGTTTTATCGTTGGATTCTACAAACAATATTATAGAAGACAAACTAATTAAAATTACTACAAAATTTAATTCACCGAGTAGAGAAAGGATTACAAATACCATAAAAACGTATAACATCTTTCAATCGAATGGACCATTTTTTAGCAAAAAAACCGACCTTCTAAAGCAAAAAGAAAATTCAATCAAAAATAGTAAGATCGAGGACGTAATTCCCTTCAAATCTAGTTTGGACAGAGTCACTGGTATCAAACTATGGCGTAGACTGAAAATAAATGAATTTCATCCATCTGGATTAAATATAAAGTCAACTGACATAAAAAGAGTTCTCACAGGACATTGTTCGATTATTATTCAACCTATTATTCGACCACCTACTGTAAAGAGCATTAAACTTTGGATACAAGCTAAAAAATATTTACTGCAACGGAATATTAAACATATTGAAATAAAAAGTGACTCGAAAGAAGAAACAAAAAAGTTAAAGGAACACATCGACGCCGAAGCAAATAATCCGAATATCGACGAACGTATTGTTGATATCAAATGTTCAAAAGAACAGTCACAAAATTCTAATATTAGTTCACGCTGTTTGACTTTAAGTGGATCTAAGGACAGTGTGAATTCTTCTTTAAGAAAAATGCTTGAAAATCCGTTATTATATAAAAATAATGACACATTACAATTGGGAATCTCGTATGACCAGATTGAGTATTCCATAAAAGAACCTAGCGATAATGCTGCGGATGAGAATTTTCGGAATTCGAAAGGTCTATTAGCGGTAAATAATCTTGGTTCATTCAACGGTAACACAGTTCCTTTTATAATATGATAATTTTAGGATAAGCATTATGAATAGGTATTCCTTGTTACAGCATCAGTACTTGACGATATTGTCATTGGAAGTACACGCGTCAACACGCGGTAAACTTCTTCCTGATCCAGAACATGATTCGATCGGAGCAATATTCTATGCTATTCACAATGATGTACCATCGTCGTCGGATACTGAACAAATAGTACATGGTATGTATACAAATATACACTACTGTGCAAAACAAAGAAGCACCCAGTATAATTATAAGATATAATGACAAACAATATCTTTATGTAGAAATTGTATTGTACAATGATTAATTTATCGCATTTAAAGTATTAGATAATCCGCAATAACACATATTGTCAGAACTATTCAATTAAACAGCGAAATCCTTTTTCAAAATTTACTGTTTTCTTATTTGATTTTTTACACATTTCTATTAAATATGGCTGGGTGCTTTTTTCTTTTGCACAGTAATGTACCTAGAATACTTAATATTCTGTCAGCATGTTTCCAACAATCATTGCTAAAGACAAAATAATTATATAATATTAAATTGATTTGTCTAGGCGCTATCGTTGTGAACTCTACTACAAACGATTCAAGAAAAAAAAATCTTTATTCGACTAGTACGACGTGTCCGACGTCGTATGTATCGAGCGAAGAGGATTTACTGAACAGCCTAATAGTACTGCTAAGGCATTGTGATGCAGATATTTTAGTCGGTTGGGAGATAGAATCTCATTCGTGGGGTTACATCATACAGAGGGCCAACCGCATAGGTTTCAATAATTTCACATGGCAAATTTCAAGAATATTAAAGGTTACTCCAATCTTGAAAGATCAAGCATCGGATAGAGATAATATAAACGATGCAAAAATTCCAGGTCGAATTGTTCTTGATGTTTGGAGGATAATGCGTCATGAAATAGGTAACGCATAATGCATAAGCCATAAGCCATAATCATTCATACGTCGTTCATTGCATTCATATTTTTTTAAAGCATTATTGAATTACACATTTGAGAATGTTATGTACCATGTACTACACGAAAGAGTCTCGTGTCCTACTTTTCAACATTTAACCGATTGGTGGAGACACAGCAATGTAACGATACAATGGAAAGTTATCTCTCATTACGTAGCAAGGGTTGTTGGTACCCTTAGAATGCTTCTACATCTTGATATCATTGGTTTGTATTTATTCGGATAATATACATATAATATATGGAAACAACGATAACGATGTTGCACAGTTTAAAAGTATTACTATTCTATGTTTAACTCGATGAAACATTTTAGGAAGGACTTGCGAACACGCACGACTGTTTGGAATACAATTTTATGAAGTCTTTTCCCGAGGTTCCCAGTTCCGTGTCGAATCGATGATGCTGAGACTCGCGAAACCTTTGAACTATATCGCCGTTTCACCATCTGTGCAACAGAGAGCTCGAATGCGAGCACCCGAATCTTTACCTCTTATTATGGAACCACAATCAATATTTTATACCGATCCTATAGTTGTTCTTGACTTTCAAAGCTTGTATCCAAGCATTATTATCGCTTATAATTATTGCTACTCAACATGTTTGGGTCGTATAGAACACATTGGCCAGTAAGTACATATAATACTATATATATATATATATATTAACATTGTTTATTTCTGCAAGCATAGTGTATTTTTCGTAGACACGAACCGTTCGAGTTTGGCGCGACTACGTTAAAAGTGAAAAAAAGTACTATTCAGAGGTTACATGGAAGTATAAATTTTACACCGTGCGGTGTAGCTTATGTGAAACCAGATGTACGGCTTGGTGTACTGCCACGTATGCTCATGGAAATTCTAAACACACGATTAATGGTGAAACAGTCTATGAAACTCCATGGAAACGAGAATCGTGTACTTCAGCGTATTCTTCATTCGCAACAATTGGGACTTAAATTGATTGCAAATGTTACATATGGTTATACATCTGCCAATTTTAGTGGAAGAATGCCTTGCATCGAAGTGTGTCATTGTTTTGTACAGAAGTGAAATTTATTTGTTGTACCCTTTTACAATTATAAATAATTGTATAATACTATATTTTCAGATTGGAGACAGCGTTGTTAGTAAAGGAAGAGAAACGCTAGAGAGAGCAATTAAAATTGTGGAGTCTACACCGAAATGGGGAGCACAAGTTGTTTACGGTGATACAGATTCGTTGTTCATTCTTTTACCTGGAAAATCTAAGGATGAGGCATTCGCTATTGGAACTGAAATGGCTGATACGATTACCGCTGCTAATCCTGCCCCGGTAAAACTAAAGTTTGAAAAAGTTTTACAGCCATCGATATTGCAAGTAATATTCTGACACTGTAATTGTAACTGTAACATTAACTTGACAGCGTTCATAGTTAAAGCGTGTAATACTAAGATATCGCTTTGTATGTAGACGAAAAAGAGATATTGCGGTTACATGTACGAGTCTCCTGATCAAAAGGAACCTGAATTCTTAGCTAAAGGTATCGAAACTATTCGTAGAGATGGTTGTCCAGCAGCAACTAAGGTATTTACATCGTATAAAACACGTTCATACATATACATATACATACATACACACAACAGAACTACAAGAAATATTTAATTTCAGATACTCGAGAAAACATTGAAGATTTTGTTCGATACCAGAAATCTTTCCTTGGTGAAACTTTATGTTACCAGACAGTTTGATAAAATTCTACGTAGAAAAATATCGATTCAAGATTTAACTTTCGCGAAAGAATTTCGCGGTTTACAGGGCTACAAAGCTAGCGCTAGTGTACCCGCATTGGAATTAACACGGAGATTAATGCGTAAAGATCCTCGAGCGGTGCCCCGTACTGGTGAACGAGTACGTTATGTGATAGTAGCAGGTGCACCGAATCAACCCCTTATTCAATGTGTACGAACTCCAATGGAAGTGATTTCAGATGAGGGTTTGAACCCAAATTCGCTATACTATATAACAAAAGTTATTGTACCGCCTCTTAATCGTTGTTTGAATTTAATTGGGATTGACGTTAACGCATGGTATTAGAAAATAATTTCAACATCTCATTCGCGTTGATTTTTATTTTATTTGTTTTTTATTCCAAATATATTGATCCAACACGTTCATTTTCAGGTATAGGGAAATGTCCCATAGACAAACACCTGACAAAGCAGTCAGTTTGGTAACTGACAATCACAAGCAGACTATTCGACAATTTTTCAGTACAGTTGTATGCGCTGCTTGCGGAGGCCAAACGCAAAAAGATATTTGTACAAATTGCGTAGAAAACCCGACTCAAACTATCATTGTTTTGCACGAGAAGCTGAGGTGGTTGGAACGCACTCATTCTAAACTCGCTATGGTATAACATGAAATACAATTTTTAAAATACACAAAATTACATTGCAATATCCGAGAAATTGATTATATTTTGTTTCAGATTTGTCGATCTTGTACCGGTTATTTGGACGATGTAAAATGTGAATCTCTGGACTGTCCGGTTTTCTACCGTTTAGCTCAAGCTAAAAGAGACCTTGTTCAAGTACCATATTTAAACAGTATTATCTATAATTGTAATACTTTTTGTACAGAAAGAAGAAACACAAAAGAATGAATATTTTTTTCACTTTCAAATCTTTCCGATATTGTTGTCATTATTTTTATAAGCATGTTGAAAATATTTTTATAAGCATTCCAGAAGAATAAATAGTATACTTTTTCATATTTCGTACGAGTATGTATTAGTAATTAGAAATACAAGAAGCATTCCAGTTTTTTGAGTATTTAAAATGAAACAATTAAGTACAAAGGTATGTATATCTACTGGTATCTATTTATTAATTATTTAGTGAAAAATTCTCAAGGAAAATGGTAGCGGTGAACCCTCTAGCGGTGAACGGTGTAATCACCGCCATTGCCGTGTCAACGGAAACGTTTACATCAGTTTACATTCTTCATGTTGCGGTTGCGTTTCACTAAAGTAACTGAAGTAACTAGAAAGGAACTAGAATCTTACTAGATTTTGGGTCGAAACCAGTCGAAACATGGGTTTGCGCGCCTCGATTTTTTATCCTTATTTGAGCAGATTTATGGCTGGGTGAGGGCTCATTCTATAGAGGAAGGTTAAATGCGGCGTGCTCTGCTATTGATTTAACGAGATTATGTTTATATCTAATAATATGAGTGCCCAAAGTAGAGAGAAAATAGAGAAAAACAACCGCAGATTTCAATGCATTTTTCTGTCTCAAAGAGACTTTTTGACTGATGTGATGACCAGAGCGCGCCGCGATGAACCTTCCTCTATCAAATGAATCTTTGTGCAGCTCAAAATATGCTCCTATAAGGACAAAAAATCAAGGCGCGTGATTTCATTCACATAGCAGAGATTTCCCCATATTACGTTCATGTAGACTGTAGACAGAGGTCCTCTCTGATGCAAAGCCAGTCTAGAACCAATTTTAGTTCAGTTAGTTTAGACGAGATGGCGCCTAATCAGGAGGACTGTCAATCAGTGCTGCGATATTGTGCAACATTTCACTGCTGCACTGCTGTCAACGTGGAATCATAGCAAAACTGACACAGACGAGGTACATATTCTTATCGGTGGCACTAATTTAGTGCGACCTGCCCTGTATAACGGCATTCGCAACGAGCTGAATAGAATATGGAAATAGCAAGTAACTCCATCTCGTGGTCATTATGCAGTTGCGTGTTTATCAATGTTACCAAACTTTTTTTCTGCACAGAGGTTGATAACATTGATAAATACCCCAAAATCTGAGGATATAGATCTCCCTGGTTTTGTCGTGGATTTCGCTCAAAAACAGTTGACTACATATGTAGGCAGTGGAGAAAAGTAAAAGATATTCTATCTATTGAATCTATCAATGTTTTATTACTGTATGTATTATTAGTAAAATATGTGAACATTTAGCTATTAGTTGTAATACACTTTCACGAACCTTTCCCGCGCAGTATCGCTTTTTGAAAAGAAGTGGCTTTGCTAATTTTATATGATATACATACAGGATGGTCCTAATGTAATAATCAATCGAAATTGTATCATTTTTCTCATTGTCACAGATTAATCGTTCACTTGTAAAAGAAACTACATGTTTTGAGTTTTGTCGAACACGGTAATTCATCGGTATGATCATTTGCTTTGTCAACTTTCTGCGAGCTGCAATAGTCGCGTACACTTTGCAACTCAACTTTTTATGAATATGCATCTATGAAGTATTCTATTCTATTTCACGTATCAATATCGGAGGTAAACTGTTTGTGACATTAATAAGGTGCTTCAAATTGTATTCGAGTTTTTCAATTTACTTTGAAACTACCGAACCCTAAAAATAAGGGTTAACTTCAATATAGTTTATAATAATCACTAGACAGCGGATTTTATGCACTTATGAGAAAAATGAGTAGGTGTAATTTAAAACAGTAATAACATTCGAAGAGTTTAAAAATACTGTTATATTAGTTTTAACCCATTAACCATGTTAACAAAGAAAATAAATGTCTATTTCACTTCAGTTTGTTGCAATTCAAGTAGAATATTTTTATTTTGCATAAAGATCCGCTGTCTAATAATCATTTAGAAGAGTTTCTATGATTTTGATTAATGTGTTTTATTAGAAATCCATTTGTTGTGTCCTCGAGCAAATAAAATGTCGAAACGCAAGTTGCTCGACCGGAAGAGGTGCTGCTTTTGTGGTCTATCAGATGACAATGAATTAGAATATGGGAAGTTCTATGAACATGGCGATATTGTCACACATTATTATTGTTTGGTGTGTACTTTATATATAATTTTGTTTCACTCTACATAAATACATACACTTACGATTAATGTATTCAAATATGCAATATACTTTATAGCTACTATCTTCTAATATGGAACAGAAAGGAAGTGATGATGATGGAATTTTGGGATTTTTAGTATCGGATATACAAAAGGAGATACGCAGAGGAAAACGATTGGTAATTGATCTCGCAAAGAAATACATAAGACGTTACATGATATAATGGTTGAAGTATATATATTGCATTAACGATATAATTTATTGTATATCTAACATGTATTTTTCTTTTTTAAAGGCGTGCTCTTTTTGTAAGAAGAGTGGTGCTACTTTGGGATGTTGTAATACCAGGTGTAAAAAAATATTTCATTATCCTTGTGGGCTAAGGGCTGGATCCTTACACCAATTTTTTGGTGAATTTAGGTATTCGCTTAATTTTCTATTATTTACAAATCAGTTTTCTTTAGAAATGGAAACATTATTATTTCCTAGGTCGTATTGTTGGAATCATAGACCAAGACAAAAAATAGATCTGAAGGTGAGAGATGAATTAGAGCGAATCGCCGATATTAAATGTTATATATGTTATGACAATGTAAATCCGTCTGATATAAGTAATACAATATGGGCGCCGTGTTGTAAAAAAAATACGTGGTTTCATAGAAAATGTGTTCAGGTAAGTTAACTACAATTTCTTGAAATATATCGAGTACTCTATTATATAGAGCTCTATATATCTAGATATTTTGGAACATCCTCTATGATCTTTTAAATACGTAGAACTGCATATCCAGTTATAAACATTATGTTTTAGCAACTAGCTATGAGTGCCGGTTATTTTTTTAAGTGTCCTTTGTGCAATAATAAAAAGAAGTTCCAGAAAGAAATGCTTGAATATGGTATTTTTATTCCTAGACAGTAAGTTTGAGGGAGATTCTGTAGATTTGATATATGTTCAGTAAATCGTTCAAATGTCGATAAAATAACGTTTTTCTTTCCAGAGATGCTTCTTGGGAACTAGAGCCAAACGCGTTTCAAGAACTTTTATACAGACACGATCAGTGCGACGCTCCAATCTGTTTATGCCCTAAAGGTAGAAAATATACCAGTATTAATGCGTAAGTGAGAATGTATTTCTTATTTTCACACAGAAGAAGTTTCTCCTATTGTATTTCTTAATTTTCAAAATACATTATAATAGAAAGTGGGAGTTAACGCTCTGTCGAACTTGTGGATCTCAGGGAGTTCACATGGAGTGCGGCCAACTAAAATGGGGTAATCCAATTTGGGAATGCGTAGAATGCACTTCTATTCTAGGTGAAGTACCAATAACTTCTATATTCTATATTTTTCGTAGGATAAATTCGACAGTGATCCATTGTAACGTCATAACGTTATTTACAGATAAATCCAACCAAAATAGTAACGTAAACACGACTCCAAGTATATTACAGTATGTATTTTTCGTTTATTTATCTGTTGTAATTACTAGTAGTAGGACTTCAGCTAATTGACAATAATGCATAATTATTAGACAGCGGATTTTATGCATTTATAACAAAAAAGAGTAGGTGTAATTTAAAACAGTAAAAACATTAGAAGAATTTAAAAATACACACTGTTATAATAATATTATTTTCAATCTATTAAACTAAACTTGCATAAAGATCCGCTGTCTAATAATTATTATATGCGAGTCAAACTGGTACTTAATTTATGTTTGCAATTATTTAAGGAGAAATGATTCTGACTCGGAAGAAAGTGACAGTGATATTTCTGTTGGCAAAGAATCGCCTATGCCGTACACGATAAATACACCAGTTCCAGTTGAGACGCAAGAGCCGCCTACCATTAAGTTACGTCCTGGTCCACGGACGTTCAAATTAAAACAATATCAAATTGCCAAACAAATGGAAGAGTCAGTACAAATACGTTTTGCGACATCGCGAATTTCGTTGTTTATTACACATCGAGGTTTTTCTTCTGACATAAATGTATCTTAATATTCGGCAGATTACAGAAGAGTAATAGCAGACAACGAGATGTTGAACAAACGAATACGATTTTGGATGTAGTAGACGTAGAGGAATATACAAATAACAAACATGTCCCATCAGAAAAATCGAACTTACCGGAAAGCGGAAGTTGCAAATCTGTAACGGTTCCTTCAGATAATGATGTTATTATGCTCGACAGCGACGATGAAATGGTAAACATAATGAATTCATTAAAATTCCATTAGCTAGAGCAAAACTTTTGAACACTAAAATATACGTATGTATAAGGTAAATATACGTGTATATTACAGAGTGCATCGACCAGTTCGCTGAATGATACAATAGTTATTGCTAATATTGATGAACCTGTACAGAGTAATGTTTCTCCGTTAAAAAATGGTGTCCTTAAGGATAAGGAAAGTGATACAACGATACAGAGTTCTAATTGTTTTGGAAAAGAAGTGTTACACACGAACAGTGCAACAGTACGACAAAATGATAGTAATAATTTAGGAGTTGCCAAGTCTGACAGATTAAAGGAACACAGTTTGCAAGATAAAGAATTCACTGATTTGGACGATACGATACGTTTAAATGTAGAAAATCATTGCGATCCCAGTGACTCGTTGTCGAATATTCAAATTAGCAATGTTATTTCTTTAACAAGCGAGGAATTTGAAGATGTGTCATTTGTTGAAGAACGGGATACCAACAGTGATGTTCGATGTTCGTTACAGAAACGAAGTCCGAAGCCTCATTCTTCGCATTCAAATAGTGATAATTTAAACACGCAATTGAAAAGAACAATTTACCATGTTGTTACGAATTCGCTAAACGCATCGGAAGATAAATCGAAGAAGGTCAGAAGAAGTCTTGACATACAATACGAAAAAGAAAAGCAATCGTTGCGTGCAAATGTAGATATTAATGATAGTTCGAAGTCTAACGTATTTCGAAATAATGCTTTAGCTTCGATATCCAATACGGATATAACGCGAATTAATCAAGATAGTAATGTTGGTAATCAAATGCATTCTCGAATGGAAAAGCATTGCGATGTAAATACGGACTTTACGGATATTCGAACGTCCAATATACACCACGCGAGCAAAAAAGATACGTCAAGAATATCACATAATGAAATCGGATCAACGTCATTGAAAGAACACAAAGACGAAGGCATCAGTGACAGCGGAGCAACGTCTAAAGCTAGAAATATTCAAACTGATGTAAGAAACGTAAGTATTAAGGTCGTCGCTCACTAGAACGCACCGGCGCCCACAGCTGAGGCTGCGCGGTGCCGGGTGGGCGCCGGTGCGTTCTAGTGAGCGACGACCTTTATAATACGATATAATCTACACTGTTGTACACTTTGTGTTTCACATTATATAGATTAGTAGACTGCGGATCTTTATGCAAAATAAAAATATTCTGCATTGATTGTGGAAAACAGGAATAAAATAAAAATTGATTTCATCCTTTAATGACTTTGTTATGTTAAAAACAGCATTACAATATTCTTAAATTTTTCTAATCTATTACCGTTTTATATTTCATCCAACTAATTTTTTCATAAATGCATACAGATCCGCAGTCTATAGATTAGCATAGGGACATTTCAGATGCACAGAGTAGTATATTCTATTACGCATAGAGAGTAACAGAAACATTATATGCATAAATGTTTCATTAAATACATTAAACACATATACAGGGTGTTCACACTATTACTAGCCAGCGTTTTTCTTGTAAATAGCAAATATTAGAAAAAAATGCAAAAGGAAAAAGTAGTGGTTTTTTGTATGCAACACAATGGCGTATATAACTTTTTTGTGTTTATACTATTTCGTTAGATATGAAGGTCACCTTCATTTTTTTAAATGGAATGAGGTATTTTTTAATACATCAATCGATGCAGCTGGACATTCGTTATAAAAAAGTACTAACCTATGTGTGTCGAAAAGTTAGTAGTTCAGGAGATATTTCAATTTAAATAACTCCAAAACACCATTACTGTCATACTAAGACGTTAGCGTTTACTTACTTGTGTAACGTCTTAGTATGACAGTAATGGTGTTTTAGAGTTATTTAAATTGAAATATCTCCTGAACTACTAACTTTTCGACATACATAGGTTAGTACTTTTTATACAGGATATCCAGCTGCATCGATTGATGTATTAAAAAATACCTCATTCCATTTAAAAAAATGAAGGTGACCTTCATATCTAACAAAATAGTATAAACACAAAAAAGTTACATACGCCATTGTGTTGCATACAAAAAACAGCACTACTTTTTCCTTTTACATTTTTTTCTAATATTTGCTATTTACAAGAAAAACGCTGGCCAGTAATAGCGTGAACACCCTGTATATTTGAATTACTTACCTCTATACTCTGTACCGCCGATAATGTCTCAAAACAGTCTCAGGTTGTTAACCCTTAAATTCATCTTTTAAAAAGTGTTCTTTTCATGCTCCAAATTTTATTTTGATGTTTTTTATTTGCGTACACTTTGCACTAATATTGCTTACCACAAAACACTGTACAAATACATTTCATTATTGTTAACACTTTACTTATCTTATTTACTTCACTTATATATATATGTGAAGCACTTAAATATCTATTATTTTTGAAAATGGAAAACGCAGCCATGTCCTGTACACCATTAAAAGTATTAAAAAACTATTATCCCCAGAGTTTGGTATGGAGAAGAACACAATATCCTCTCCCCTGTATTGAGCGACCGTCGTAGCAACAATTTAAAGAAATATTATACAATAAAACTCCTCTGTGCATTTGTTTATATTTATAGCAGCAAAGTTAAATTTCAATTTAAGGGTTAATTCTGATTGGAAGTAGGGTACGGGGATTGTGTATTCTTTTATAAATCTTCCCGTACCTTTTCTTCAGTGTATAACTTGGAATTCTAATAGTGTGACGCGGATGCAGGCACCAGTCCTGTTGCTGCAGCCAGATCAGGATACAGAATCCTCACCGGGGATGACCAGATTAGCTCCAGAAAAGAAAATATTAGACACATCTCATTGCAATCGGGAACAGCAGATCATCAAGAATCACATACCAATATTGAGATGTGAGCTTGACTATAATATAATTAGCTTTTATAAAGTTCTAGTTACACGATCAAGGTGTGCTTTCAATTGCAGGGCTACCGTATCAAATCCCAAGACGATCGCCAATACCATTAATCAAAGACCAAACAGAACTAGTGAGCGTGATCACTATCGACTGATACCAGAATATATCCGTTTATGCGATTTAAAGTTCCGCGTATGTAACTCGAATAATTTGTTGGTTAGTAATACATTTTGAATAATATGATAATATAATATCATAACTAGACAGCGGATCTTTATGCAATTTGTAATTTATGCAGACGAATTTTAAGAAAATGGAGTCAAATAAAATCGTATTTTCAGTGGTAGTAGTTTTTGCAGCTCTGAAATAAATAAAAATCGTATTAAATTCTGTCAAATTTTGTACTCCAGCATTTTTTTTTTAATTTTTAGAAACCATAAATGCATAAAGATCCATACAGGGCCGGATTAAGCCCCGTAGCAGAAGTAGCAAATGCTACGGGCCCCGCACACGGGCGCTTTATCGAAGAGGTGTCGAAACATGAACGATATTTTTGATAAAAAAAAGGTCACCCATTGTACCTGCTTAAAAAGGTGCGCTACATTTGCACGCAAGCGGCCCTGATACAAAGCCTAGGGCCTAGGGCCTAGGGCCTCGTGATAACATTTGCACGGGCCACGTGCTGACTTAATCCGGCACTGGATCCACACAGTCTAATTATAACTTATAATATAATACAAGACGAGTTGGTAATTCTCAGTATTTTTGGAATTATGAGTTTACATTGATTTGGAAGCATTATTGCCGCTCGTCATTTGTAGATATTAGATATGCATCAAGTTACAAATAAGCGAAGTTTTTCTTGCAGATGATCTTATGCAATAAGTTTTCTGTAAATATTAACATGGAGAGCTCGGCTACAGCAAGAAAAAATGCTAAATTCGATGTATCCGCGCAGAAGACCGTTCAGCAGAAGTATCACAAAACGCACAGCGAAATTTCGTCGACTTTGAAACCCGAGAGTTCTTTACACGGTAGAACAAGTACGCCTATCCCAAAAGCTAAGGACAAACAAGGTGTGTTTGTTAGCGACCAGCCCAAGAGTTATCGCGACGATGCCAAGGAGAATTTGGATCCAATATCTGGATCGTGTAAAAGTTTAGCAGATAATGACAACAATCAAACCGAAGACAGCAATACGTCAAATTCCATGTACAATGCAACGAAAACAATCGAAGAGGATAGCAAATGGCATCATCGAGAGAGCGTGAATTTATCAACCGATTCCGCAAATATTTATAACACGGACGAGCTTGTTACACACGCGAACGACAAGTGCTTTCGAAATGCTAATGGTGTAAAACAAAATCTTCGAAAGATCGGAAGCGTTGAAAGTATGAGTAACAACGATCTTATTGACGCTGCAAAATCATTTTGTGCCAATGGTAAACCGGAGAACAAGAAGAATAATGTAAAGGGGAACGGAAACCACCTTAAAATAAGCATCGACTTGGAGAAGATAGAAAGCTTTATCGACACTAATCCACAATTGTTTTCGAAAAGCAGAAGAAAAAACGAAGAGCGAAACCTCGACGAAGTGGGCCTCTTGAAGGAGTGGAACGACATAAGCGGAAGAATTAGTTTGCCGAATAAGCATGTTGCGAATTCTTTGGTGGATGAGTCAAAGCACCTTGGCAATTTTTCGTTGTCTTTGACTGGAAATCGAATAGCAGAATTGAAAAGTTACGTAACCGAAGATAATGACATAAAAACCGATAGCGAGATAATATCTGCAGACACTACGGAGTCAGGTACAAGATATTTCAATACATTCTTCATTTAGGTACCCGAAATGCGATGTAAAGTGGACCGATTGTCATTTTGAAAAACGTTTATTCAATAGATAACGTAACAAATATATGTATATTTATTTAAAGAATACGAAAGTATTAATCTAACTGTACCATTGGGAAGCATTTATCTAAATCCGATAAGTTTTTTTATGCAGTACACAACTGTCGTAAGTACTATAGTAGTACCTAAACTTTGTTAGTGATACATACTACGTCTCATGTACTATACTTTTTTTAAAGTACAAGTGAGTAAATCTATATTTTTAATTCCGTATATGCGACATTTCCACTCTAACGTATTGTTTAAGAATTGTAGTCTCTGTATTAATTTAATTGGTATTATATAGATATTTTATTAAAAAAAAACAAATTGTAATTAAATTTCCGGTTTTCTTTTATTCATTACTTTTTGGGACAATAGATAAATAATAACATGTGCGTAATAAAATCATCGTATACACTGCCCTAATTGTCTCCATCGAGGTATTTTTCGTTAGGAATTTAACCATTTCTTATTATTTCTTCCATGAACTTATTGTTAGATGATACGTGATAAGCGTAATAATCTTGATTCGCAAAAAATGATCGAAATCGAAGTCGAACTCAGGCGATGAATGTGTATTTATGTGATTACACCTTATATTACAATAGAATTGCTACGAAACACATGTACAATGAAAAAACAGGTGGCTTCATATGCTTTTAGATCTTTTGTTACAAAAGTTGTTGTCTTTGTAAAAAAGAGTTTAATAACTGCGACCAAACAATGTATAAAATTTCGGTTTACTCTGGCAACTAGGGTAGATGCATTTTTGTTTACCAAGAGCTTCAGTTGGTTGTTCGAACGGTATGCAAAGACTTTTAGCGCCCATCGAGAGTGCTCCAGGCTCCTCCCCTGTATTCTCGCTGTAAGTGTCGAATTAAATGTTGAATCATATTTCTGCCAAGTTACAAAAAGAGAAAGAGAGTAACAAGCGAATAACACTTACCGCGCACTATCGGCTTTAATGTTATCTTCGCAGGATGGTTCACCGCAAAACGGCGATAAAAGTATATTCTTTTTATTTAGTTCCAAACAAAAGTCATCCCAGTTTTGAACGCGTTTGATATGCTCGTTCAAATTCTTTCTGGCTCTATTAAAGAAAATATTGATCGATTGTCAGTATAACTGTGGGCAAAACCGAGGTTGTTTATGTTTACAGTTTATAGTATACCATTCTGGACTTACTTTTCAAGCATACTCGATTGTATTTCAGTCAATAGGGTGTGTAATGCAGAAAGTACTTCTGGCCTCTTCGCAACTACCTTCTCGCCAGTGTCTCTACGTACGAATGTTACTTGATTCTTTTCCAAGTCCTTAGGACCTAACTCAATCCTCACGGGCACCCCTTTTAGTTCCCAATGATTGAATTTCCACCCTGGAGTTCGGTTGCTACGATAATCAGCTTCCACTCGAAGGGTTTTATCTTTTGATAGCTCGTCCAGCAACTTGTTACATTCGGTGGACAAACGTTCTCTTTGTTCTGCCGTTGTATTAGCTGTGATACCACAAGGTACTATGATTGCTTGAATACAGGCTACGTTTGGTGGGAGCACCAAACCTTTATCGTCACCGTGAACCTGCAACAAGTAGCGTGACCATGATCATCGATCAGGATTCTCCCAAGTCGTTAAGTAATTCTACTGAAAGACGTAAACCAAAATTCGCTCGCGTACCATTATCATAACACCTATCGTCCTAGTCGTCAAGCCCCATGAATTCTGATAAACAAACGTTTTCTCGTCTCCTTCTGTCGCACCCTCCACTTGAATGTTGAACATTTTCGAGAAATTTTGTCCCAAATGGTGACTGGTTGCTCCTTGTATAGCACGACCGCTCGTCGAGATGAAGGCCTCGACAGTGGTGGTGTAATCCCCACCGGCAAACTTCTCTTTCTCAGTTTTACGACCTTTAACGACAGGTATTGCTAACAAGTCTTCGTATACTTTTGCATACAAATCTAAAATGAGCATCACTTCCTCGTCCGCTTCGGCTTTAGTAGCGAAAGCAGAATGACCCTCTTGCCACAGAAATTCTCTTGTGCGCAAGAAAGGCTTGGGATCCTTAAATTCCCACCTTACCACGTTGTTCCACTGATTCAATTTCAAGGGAAGTTCGGTGTCAGACTTCAACCACTTGGCGTAGGCCGGATACATTACAGTCTCTGATGTAGGTCTGATGGCAATTGGTTCCGCTAAATCAGATTCCCCGCACTTTGTAACCCATGCAACTTCTGGTGCAAAGTCGGCTACGTGCGCCTTCTCTTTCTCCAAAACCGCCCGTGTTACGAAAATAGGAAAATAGCATTCTTGTACACCCATTTCTGTTATTTCCTTGTCGATGTAGGCTTTTACTATTTTCCATATTGCGAAACTCCATGGACGAAGGACGTAACAACCGGATACGTCGTAATACTCGATCATACCACTTTTAGTGATAATTTGAGAGTACCACTCGAAGAAGTTTTCTTCTTTCTTAGCTTCCATTCCTAATCTAGTTCCAGTTTTTCCACCATCCGCATCTTTTGCTCCTTCGCTTTTAGCTATTTCTCTGCTAGGAGTATTATTCTGTTTTTCACTCTTGGATGTGTCTTTTTTCTTCTTCGAGCTTGCATCTGGCTTATCTTGCTTCTCTGGTTTCCATTCTTCGCCTGCGATCGTTTTATAATTACTCTTCAACTCCAAAAGAACTTTGACTTCGACATCGATGATATTCTTGTCGGCCTTGGACGATTTTAACTGCCTCACCTTATCTCCCTGTTTTTGTATGCTTTCCGAGAGCTGATCGATTTTCGGTTTTTCCTTAATTTTTGCATCCAATGCTGGAGCAGCGGTAGATGGTTTCCATTCCTGACCAGTTGCGGCTTTGAAGTCAGCCTTCAGTTTAAGAAGCAACTTCACTTCTTGATCGATTACATCTTTTCCTGCTTTCGAAACCTTCAACTGTCTTACTTTATCCCCCTGCTTTTGTACATTCTCCGACAGCTGATCAGCATTAAGCTTATCTTTACTTGCGGCCTGATTTGTTGCAGTGGTAGGTGGTTTCCACTCCTGACCAGTCACAGCTTTGTAATCGCCCTTTAGTTTAAGAAGTAATTTCACTTCTTGATCAACGACATTCTTGTCTGCCTTGGACGATTTTAGCTGTCTCACTTTGTCTCCTTGTTTTTGTATATTGCCCGAGAGTTGATCAGGGTCGAGCTTTTCTTCGTTCTCGGCAAATGTTCCGGTGGAGTCGGTACCTGTTTTCTTCTTGTACTCTGCTTTCAAAGTAGAGAGACGTTGCTTTTCTTCGTTTATTTTGGCCATTAATTCTTGGATTTTGCTCTCTTGTCGGCTGATGTCTTCGGCTAATTTATCTTGATTCTTTTTAACAGTTGCTACGGTTGCCGTTGCCGCTTGCGTTGGCTTATTCGGAGTTGCTTCCGGCTTCCAATCTTTCCCAAAACATGCTTTATATTCGGCTTTTAAGCTTAGAAGCAGTTTCACCTCCGTATCGATTAAAGCTTTGTCTGCTTTTTGAGATTTTAAATTACGCACTTTGTCACCTTGAGCAATAATTTTCTCGTTCAACGTGTCTTTTGGAACGTCCGACACACTTCTCTGCGGCGACTCTTTGGTCGTCTTCGTCGATGTTGTGGATGCAGTTTTTGTTGCACCGGTGGTGTGTCCATCCGGTATATGAAACAGAATCAAAGGTTGCTCCCTGGAAGAGAATGGGCTAGCAGGTGCGTAAGGTATGTCGCATATGAAAAATCCTTTCCTCTGCAATTGAATGATTTCTCCTTTTTTCACGCGTTTCAATTCTTGTTCCCCGATCATGCGTACCTCTACCTAAAGTGTAGATATATGTATATATACAGAAAACATTAATTAATTAATTGACTACATTTACAATCACCGACGAGAGTAGAAGAGAAGATGAACATACTCTTGTATTTTTAGCAATAAAATCTTTATAGTCGTCATCTTTCGCCAAAACTGGTTTGCTGATAATATGCTCAAAATACACGGCGTAACATGGTATTAGACTAGTTTTATCGATATTCTTGTCGTTGTTATCGGATGGTTTTGATAACCACGTGATCTTCAATGTATTCTTGTAATCTTTGTTCTCCAAATTCAATCGCGCTAGTACTTTTTGAACGGACGCACCGTTTCTTTCAAGTTTTGTTATTAATATATTGCCCCAATTGATGAAGGTCGCATTTTGATTTTCAACCAACATATCTGCGTCGTCTTTCTCTATGTACACTACCGAACTTGTCGATACTTGTTTGGTGCCTTTAGAAGGATCTTTCGGGTGATTCTGAACCGTTAGCCACTGTTCGTTTGCGTTATCTATATGAACTGGAATAAGTTTTTCGTAATCTAAGGCAGTATATCTGAAAATGAAGTGACATGAGAACGGTGTTTACCGTCTTATACAAATAATAGTCGAGTGAACGTGTTAATTAACACTAAACCTACCAGGACGGATCAAATGACCCATTTTAGATTTTTTATTTGACAATTACTGAAATTGTAAAGGTGTTTTCACGGGAATTTATTGAATGTATTTTTGGACTCTAGTACATATTATAGTAAGAATGGTACAAAATATAAATAAATTTAATCTTGTCTTTTTTATAATACTATACACATCAGCCACTTTTGATGGTCGGTAGGTTTAGTGTTAATTCATTTGAAACGTGGACCAATTCGTCTATGAAAATTTTGAGACCAACTTACCGAGCGGCGATTGGATCGATAACTTTCCTGTTAAATGCCCATATTTTATCCCACTCCATGAAAACAACAGATTTTGAGCTACCCTGAGCAATTATAAATTGCTTTAAACCTTCGACGGTCATTCCCCTTCTTAAAATACCTCTTACTGTTGGAAAACGCGGATCATCCCACCCGTCAACGAGGTTTTCATCAACGAACCATGTTAATTTTCGTTTCGAGAGTACCGTGTTGGTCATATTCAAACGCGAGTATTCCCATATGTAGGGACGTCTCAAGCCTAGAGCATCGATTATCCAATAAAATTGGGCATCCCTGTCATGGTATTCTGTTGTACGTAAAGTGTGGCTAACATTTTCAATAGCGTCGACAATGGGACAAGCGAAATCATACGTTGGATACACCCTAGCAAAGAAGAAAAATATTATTGTATATAGGATTTCTGTTCAGAATTTTTAGTATCTCCATACTCTATGCATGTATGATTACTTGTATTTCGTTCCTGTTCGAGGATGAGGCTCTGGTTTACATCTATATATCGTTGGGTCCCGCAAACAACCGTTCACCGATTCATAATCAATTTTCGCTCTAACACAACATTCTTGACCCTTTGCAGTCCCTTGTTGCATTTCGTTCCATAGTTGAAGATTCTTTTCAATTGCTACAGCGAAAAAAGAAAGAAGAAATAGTTTACATTCGCGAGACTTCAAATTCAACACCGTTCTGTGTTCTAAGGCATTGATTCTTACAATTATTTCTATTCGATGACATTAATTTTTGATCGCGTTGCTCTTTCATCGCGTTAGCAGGAGTATCATCCACGTATGCTTTTCCCTCTTGTATTAATTTGGTACAATACTCTAACATCAAATCAAAGTAATCGGAAGAATGTGTAAAACGATCAGGCTTAATTTGCAGTAATTCTAAATCTTCCAAAATTGCTTTCTCGAATTCTACAGTTTCTTTTGCAGGATTTGTGTCGTCGAATCTCATAATAAGTTGTCCTTTGAAGGCTTCTGCATAATACTGATTCAACAAAGCTGCTTTGGCATGACCGATATGTAGAAATCCGCTTGCTTCTGGTGGGAAACGTACTACGACCTACCATAGGATTAAATAATCTAAATATCTGTCTTATTCATCGTTGTATAAAAATTTCTCAGTCAACCTTATACTATCCAGCTGAAAATTTTTTTTTTGAACGATCGAATTACTCACTTTTCCCATTTCTGCTCCAGGCAAATCGATGAATTTACCTTCTTGTTTTCTCTGGCCAGTTTGTTTGTTAGTACCTTTTTCAGATTTCATATTGTTAACTACAATTATTTTGGCATTCTTCTTAATCAAGGACAATACCTCTGCAACAGCAGGCAGTGAAAGTATTTGTTTGTACCATCTACTTATATTAACAAATTGTTTCTCGAACTTTGTTAAAAACTCTTTATCCAGAAGCGAGCAAAATACAGAGATATCGGCTAGCGTTAACCTCTTAGAAACCAACCAAGTGGTTGTCATCAATATGTTGTCCAAATATCGCAGAGTATCCTCCTTTAGCGGATAGGATCCAAGAGGTCCAATCACAAAGGACAACCAATGATCGACTTCAGTTTTTTCAAGAGGTCCGACATCCCCTAAACAAGAGATACGATAGTAAATATTAAGCGAGCATATAAAGATAAGAAATATATAAAATAAGATAAGACTAAATCCATATATGCATACCGTATAGATCTATGCATATAGTTCTAGCAAAGTAACGAACCGCTTCGTTACTGTTCTCTGCTAACACTTTATTTTGACTATTTTTCAATTGAACGTTTCCATCGTTGTTCCAATCATCGCTCCAAAGTACCTCAATTTTTCCCTTGTTTTCAGAGTTAATTAATTCTGCTACTATCAAGGCGTCTACATAAACAAATATATACTAATTCAGGGTATTAAGTCGACAAAGTACACCGATACAACAACGAAATTTTTATTGGTATAAGAGTACACTACATTTTATCAAAGATTGAATCAGCTATTCAGATACCTACAATTTCTAACAAATGGAGTGTACTCTCGGTAATCAACGATAGTGCTTTGAAATATATGTAGACGAAGAATAACTTCGAGGTGAAACTGTTTGAAAAAGAATTGGATAAATCAAAGTAGTCGGCATATTGTAATTGCCGACATCTGCTATGAATACCTTTCAAAACAAACGTCGATTTATTACAATTGTTTAAATTATAAGTAATATGACAATTAGTTAACACGTAGCTAACCTGTCGGTGGATTACTGGAGTTGACCGTAAGTTTGTAAGTCATTTTTCTCTGTATGATTCAAATCAAATAATAACATTCATAAATACGTTCACGTTGGTTAGAAGTTAGAACAGTTTCTCCACCACGTGTATAGTCATAAATGACACTGATGTCATAGACGGGAATGCTATTGCACGGTTGTACACATGGACCTAAAGGACGGTGCTGCCTATAGTGCCAGTGCCTAGTCCTGTGGGGCACGGGGTTGAAGCGAAAGACGGAAGGGGAGTTGACCTCTAAAACGTCCTTCAGCCATCTTGGGAGGCGAACGTGGTGCTGCTATCTATGTCATGTAGCGGTAAATTTTAAAGTTACACGCTTACATTACATTTTATATCTGTAAATTGTAAATTATAGACTGGCTTTGTCTCTATGAATTAAAAAATGTTATGATAAACGATACGAAATGTAATGTAAGAGTAGTATAAAATGGGTAAATTAAATGCATTTTACCTCGTTGTGTAGCAATAATTTTCTAATAACTCCTCGACAACGCCAATGAGCATAATCTGGTCATCGAAGTTTTCTCTGTTTCTAAACTTTCTATCTTTGTAAGAAAGAAGGAAGCATTTAATGAAGAATATATAACAAATTTAATGAATAGCAGGGGCAACTAGAACTGCATAATTATTATTATTTTCATGATTTTCGGCCTTTCTACTTTCTATCACTTTTGATCGTTTATAATTTGTAAACCAATTAATCAATTTCAATGAAATTTTCAGAATGTATATATAATTCATACCAGTTTACAAAACTCATCTTTTAAATTTTCGTTATTGGCCCAGCGAAAGAAGTTGTAAAAATCAATTTTTACTATTGTTTATCACAATTCAGGCCAAATGCATTTTTTCAACTTAGTTATTAGACGTCATTTACTAAACTAATTCTTCTAGCCTTACAGAGAAATTGAAGTCGTTTGGTACATTTATATAAAAGTTATTCTGATTTAAAGTGTGTGGACACAGTTATATGCTCCTTTTACTGTATTTCAAAATTCAAAGTATTTCAAAGTCTTATTTAATTGCTAGCGACGGTATAGCGAGTTTTGAATAGATAAATTGTGTAGGCTGTTTGGTACGTATTCCGGACGGCGGCGCGCAAACAATACGTGCTCTTGATCACTCTTGATGCTGTTAACTTTGACCACTTGTCGCTCGTCCTATAACACTTTAATTAAATGTTGAATGTGCCGGGCATGCACGAAACGAAAATCACATTGTTGCTGGTCCTAGTGTTGGTCGAACAGCGCCTATATAGGGAGACAAATACATATAGATACATATATAGTTCCTGAGCTAATATCGCGAGAGTGCCGTAGCCGCAGCCTGTAGCTGTATAACGTATAACAGATAGAAGTCTACAGTGTACAGCAAAGGTGGGTCGGTCACCTGGAGATAACTGTAAAATGTCATCGACGAATGTGTGTCAGGCATGGATTTGACGCTCCTAGGTGACACTTGTGGGATCTGTTGTTACACTAACGATGTTTCATCGGTGTTAACTTGATTGATAAAAGACCGACTACGTAGATAAACAGCACCTTCTGCCAATTTATTCGAATGTACGTAATCCAATTATCGTTTAAACGAAGTAAGCGTTACAATTGCTACTATGCGCATAGCTATTTAGATTACCGTTTTTTTTCCACCTCATTCCTTCAGTAAGAAATTTATATAGTTCCAGTGCAATTTAAAACTCTTCAAAACATTTACGAATTGTTTAATAATATCGGCCCTGCTTATTTTTTCATATTTTCTTAAATACTTTCATGTAATTGATTTTGTAAAGCGTGTGTCTTGCACAATATAGTTCGAGCACAATTTAAAACTCTTCAAAACATTTACGAATTGTTTAATAGTAGGTCATGCTTATTTTTTTTATATTTTCTTAAATACTTTCATGTAATTGATTTTGTAAAGCGTGTCTTGCACAATCACAATGGATACATGCAACAAATTATTTTGACCGAAAATAACATTTGCACCATGTTCAACTTACAAGTATTTTTTCTATATGCTGTTACTTTCGAAGAAAGCTAACTTAGCAATGCGCTTGCAGATCACAGATAATAAGACGAATGACATGGAGGGACCAGAAGTAACATTTTTATTCCAATTCGGTTTGACTCGTGATACTGTCACCGTTGACAGTAGCACGTTAACCCTTAGGGCCCTCAAGGAATTTGCCTGCGATTTTATAAATGCCAAATGTCCGGAGCACGGTTTAAATCACTTATTCGAACGGTTGCTTTTATTCAAGCATGATTACAATTCTACCAATATACTACAACTCATTACAAATACAACAGAAGTTGTCGACGAAACACTGGTAGAGATTGTTTTGACTGGTAAGTATCGCCTCTTCGAACGAACAGATAGTTTTCTTTAAAGTACTATTAAAAATTGTTGTTTTTCCTTAAAGTGTTCGTTAGTTGTTCCAACGTATAACGGAAACATATAATTCCTCTAAAATAGAAATAAACTAACAAAATTAATATAGTCTAATTACTAGACTGCGGATCTTTATGCAAAATGAAAATGTTTTGCATTGTTTGTGGGAAGCAGGAATAATATAAACATTGATTTCATGCCTCAACAACTTTGTTACATTAGAAGCAATATTACATAAAATATTCTCGAATTTTTGAAAAATTTTACTGTTTTATATTTCACCCAACTAACTTCTTTATAAATGCATAAAGATCCGCTGTCTACTAATTACCAAACAACTAATTCTTTTTCTGTTGGTTTAGCGCAAGTGCCAAACGAAGAAGTTCCCATTCGTTCTCATGCGTTGACTGTTCACTCATACAAGGTTCCAACGTTTTGCGATTTTTGCGGAGAAATGTTATTTGGTCTTGTCCGACAAGGTCTAAAATGCGAAGGTAATTATATTAGCACCATGTATTATACGACAACGTAACAATCGTAATATATGCACTAAGCTTTGAACATTTTATTGTGCAGGTTGCGGGATGAATTATCATAAAAGATGCGTTGTTAAGATACCTAATAATTGCTCACAAGATGCCAATCAGAGACGACGTAGTTCGGCGATGCTGAACGTACCGAGATCTCCGAGTCAAGGATCCACCAGTAGTTTGACCAGCATTAGTGACGATAATCATAGTACAAATAATATGCTGAATGTGAGCCAAAATAATAGTACTTTGGTAGGATTTCTTGTAACGCCTAACATACGACCTGCTTAGTTTTTTGTATTATTGTAATATTATATTTTGTGTATTGTAATTATCTCCTATGTTCAGACAATACCAAGTATAATGGCTCCAAAACAATCCCGCTCTCCTTCGCTGGGAGGAAGACCAGTATGGGTCGAACGAGAACTTGCAACACGTATAAAAATTCCGCATACATTTGTGGTGCATACGTACACTAGGCCAACTGTATGCGGACACTGTAAAAAATTGCTAAGAGGTTTATTTAAGCAAGGCCTCCAATGTAAAGATTGTCAGTACAATGCACACAAAAAGTGCATTGAAAAAATACCTAAAGACTGTACCGGAGAAAATACACGAGACAATACAGGTTGTACTTGCTCGCTTCATTGTTACCTGTTAGGTTTACCGGAAAGTTCTGTTTGTCCTCGATTTAATGCAACAAAAGCCTGATTTAAACAAAATGACACTGCCATAAAAAGTAGAACTCGCGTTCGTCAAAATATCATTTTCGACCTGTTTCCACGTATCGGGAAGATTTTTAATTTGAATTTTCTGGGATCGTATCTTATCTGAGTAATATGAGTTCGATGAAAACTTCGGAGATCCAGATAAATCTGAATTGGTGATAGTTCGAAGGTGCAGTCTGAAGAATATGGAAAGTAATCTTAGTCCTACCCCCATTTCGGATCCTCGTTCTTTCATATGTCTCTACGTAAAAACACATGCATCCTGATGTTACCACAATGCAAAATTTCACACTTCCTGTTCAATAGAAATTACAATATCTTTTAATTTCTTGTCATCGCCACTCGTTAAAGGGCTAGACTTGCATTTCCGGGATTGCAAGAATGCGGGATGCGCCTTCTCATTTCTCGATAATGCAAATATGAGGTTTTTCAGTAGTCAAAAGCGTTAGACAAAATATCAATCTAAGCTGCAATCGTCCTCAAAAGTCTTATTTTTACGTTTACAAGGGCGTAATTTGCATTATTTGGCAGCATGTAGCTGTCGCAGCTTTATGAAAATAGCTACATGCACAACTGTATGCCTCCGAATAATGCAAATTACGCCTCGTAAACGTAAAAATAGGACTTTTGAGGGCGATCGCGACTTAGATTAATCTTTTATCTAGCGCTTTTGACTACTGAAAAACCTCATCGCATGCATTATGGAGAAATGAGAAGGCGCATCCCGCACCCTTGCAATCTTGGAATCGTGAGTCTACTTCCTTAATCTTACAGAAAAAGTAAGTCTCCTTTGCCCCACCAAATTCAGAGTTTTTTATGCATCTCTGATGCAAGAATGATTTTCTTGTAATCGGTACAGTTTCCTAGATCGATGGTATGTGTTTTCCCTTAGATTATTATTTTCGTGCGTATACTTCACAGAAACTATTTTTCCAAATTCTTGTTAATCGGTTTCATACACGTTATCAATATTTATAATTCTATTTCTATGTACATCCCAAACGTTGCATGTGTTTGGGAACTATTTTAATGTTAGTCGTCACCCTTACCGAACAAAATAGTTTTTAACATTCTGAAGCAAAGAAAAAATGCTATTTACAAAGAGAGAACTTTCGGCAGACCTAAATAGTTGACTCAATAGAATATTGTTTTAATGGAGTTGAATTGTTATACAGGTAACGAGTATCCAGATAGTGGAGTTGGTAGCGAACCAGAGGGTAAATGTGATGGAAGGAACGAAGAAGGTGACGGTGACAGTGACGCCGAGTCTCCATCGCCTCCTCAACATTCTTCTTTCGCAGGAGATGAAACGAAGTCATCCGAAGATTACACTGTAAAATCTCTTTACATTTATATTTTTTATACTACATAATAATATAAGTTTAATTATCGTCGAAGCGAACGATGTATCCATTTAACAAAATACATTATTACAGGAACAAGTTCCAAGCAATGATGATACTAATTACGACGAGTGTCAAAAGTCGAGACCATCGAGGTAAGTTAGATTCGAGTTAGACTATCATCCAAATTATCAATAACAATGTATTGCAACTCTAACTTTTTGTTCCATACAATAATTGTGTACTTGAACAGTTGCAGTTCCACGCCAAGCAATAACATACCTTTAATGCGTATAGTGCAAAGTGTAAAACACACGAAACGGCGCGGTTCGAAAGTTTTGAAAGAAGGGTGGATGGTTCATTTTACAAATCGTGATTCAATGGTAAACAATTTTTCTATACATACACGTGGAAGAACGATTTTATTGGAACCATTTTCTAGAAACGTATTTAAATATTTTCAGAGGAAAAAACATTACTGGCGTCTCGATACGAAAGCTATAACGTTATTTCAAAGCGAAAACAGTTCCAAATATTTTAAAGAAATTCCACTGGTCGAGATAATATCGATCGAAGCTGCAAAGACATCTCGTTCAAGTATCCACTTAAACATTATTCAAATTCCTACTGTATCAAAGTTATGAAATTAATATTAATTGTGTTGTTCCAGGCACAATGCATTGTTTCGAGTTGAAAACTGCCAATGTTGAGTATTATGTCGGCGAAGATCCTTCATACGGAGACAATTGTAGCCAAGTTCCTCCTCCAGAAAGTGGTATTGGAGCACATATAGCTCGATCATGGGAAACTAGTATTAGACAGGCGCTTATGCCTGTAACAACTGTATCGAGCAGTGTGTATCTTGTTTCTTACAATTAGTACAGTAATGTCCGACTGTAAGTAATTTCTCGGTTCTGTGTTGTGACCAAGATATGCGGAGGACACTATTTTTTTGTGGCTTCATAGACCGCGCCGTACGTAGAAAAGGACAGTGAAGCTCGATAGGCCTCGGTCGCCGAGAAGTGTAAACATAACTAATCCAATAACAAAACTTCTTTGTTTTTCATTATTTTTTTATGGGATTTTGACCAACATATTCGTGGCATTTTCCTAAAGAAAATGATACCAAATATGATATAATTCGATATAATATGATATAATGATATAAATATGATATAATAATGAACGATGAAAATTTTCGACGCAAAGAAGGACAGCGTATGGGAAAGAAAGAGACGCGAAATGTCGCGGGGTGTTGCGCTGGCACAGTTCAAAGCATTTCCCATACGCTGTTCTTCCTTGCTCCGAAACATTCGTCGTTCATTACACAAGTAAATATCATCGGAATTATATCATATTTGGTATCAGTTTTATTAGAAAAATGCCACGAATATGTTGGTGAAAGTCCCATAAAAAAATAATTGAAAATGAAGAAGCTTTGTAATTGCCCGGCATCGGATTACGCGGCGTGTTTACATTGTTCAGCGACCAAGGCAGTTCGAGTTTTTTGGCCCCTCGCGGGGTATGCCTCCCAGTGGAATGAGCAGAGTAACGGCATACAGTTAAACTTTCGGACATTACTGTATAGTATCCATTTCTTTTTTCTTTTTCTTTGCAATAAATTCGATGATCAATCGACTATTATTTTAGGTCAGGAACAAACTACAGAACCAGAAGAAAATGTTACAGACATGTCTCAGTTATATGAGATCTTTCCAGACGAAGTATTAGGTTCTGGTCAATTTGGTACTGTATACGGAGGTGTTCATCGTAAGAGTGGTCGAGCGGTGGCCATAAAAGTAATCGACAAGCTACGTTTTCCCACGAAGCAAGAGGCGCAACTTAAAAATGAAGTTGCTATTCTGCAAAATCTATCCCACAGCGGCGTAGTAAATCTAGAACGAATGTTCGAAACTTCCGAACGAATATTTGTAGTGATGGAGAAGCTGAAGGGAGATATGTTAGAAATGATCCTAAGCTCGGAACGCGGCCGTCTCAGCGAAAGAATCACGAAATTTTTAATTACACAGATATTGGTAGCATTGAAGCATTTGCACAGCAAAAATATAGTTCACTGCGACTTGAAGCCAGAAAATGTGTTGTTGAGCAGTGACAGTGAATTCACTCAAGTAAAACTGTGCGATTTCGGTTTCGCGAGAATCATAGGTGAGAAGAGCTTCAGAAGAAGCGTTGTTGGCACTCCCGCGTATTTAGCACCAGAAGTATTAAGGAACAAAGGCTACAATCGATCTCTGGATATGTGGAGTGTCGGTGTAATTATTTATGTATCTTTAAGCGGTACATTCCCTTTCAATGAGGAAGAAGATATCAACGAACAAATTCAGAATGCCGCTTTCATGTATCCCCCTGTTCCTTGGCAAGACATTTCATCCGATGGTATAACAACAACCATGTTACTCAACGACAAATACTTTCCATATATTTAGTATATATAATAATTCAATATATTTTCGTTCTCTCTTTCAGCAATCGATTTAATCAATAATTTATTGCAAGTGAAACAGAGGAAACGATACACCGTAGATAAAAGTTTACAGCATATATGGCTTCAAGTAAGCGTTCAACGAAACATAAACAAGCGCAAAGATCGAAAATCAATCATTCAGTAATTCTGGTACGTTCTGTTATTTCTAGGATTATCAAACATGGTGCGACTTACGAGAATTAGAAGCAAAGGTGGGATACCGTTATTTGACTCACGAGAGCGACGATGCTCGGTGGCTGGCGCACAGTAACCAACGCACATGACAGAACTGTCCGCCTATGTTAAACATCGAAACATTGCCAAATAATTTGTCGTTACACAAAGGCTGGGCTCGAAGCGCTCGAGCCACATTACGGCGTTTTATTCGTGCCTGACTTGAATAAGTTCGTACAAGGGAGTACAACAATTTAATCTCTCATACTAAATGTTAGAATACCGATTAGTAAACCACGCCACACATCATCGATGAAGTCCATCTTTCAAGGTATTCTTTTCGCGTAGGGAATATGAATCTTATTCAATGATATTTCGATCAGACTGGGATGTGTAAGATAGGATATTGAACAAAATATTGTAATGAAATGCAATAGCAACGTTTATACAAAATATTATGAAATTTCATCACAAGTTAACGGTTATATCGCAACAGGTGTTTTCCACTGAGTAGCGGCACGTTTGTGCGACATGTTCTAACGACTCCTTACTTTTCTCGTTGCGAGATAAACGATTATTTCGTATTCTTTTATCGCTTTAATACTCTCAAGTATGCATAATATTTTACAAGTAGTTTCTAAGTGCTTAGGCTCGTAACAAAAATGATATATGTATGTACATATATGTATACATACATATATCAACATATTTTCCTGCTTGATATGGGATTCGAAGTTTAGCATGGTTTATAACTGCACAAATGTTGCTTGAAACTAAAGTTAGTAGATTTAAATAGTACACAATATTATATTCTATGCGAAGAGAACACATACATGCAAACATTCTTAAAAAGAAAGAATGCAAGATTTAGAATACTAGAATATTTGTTAAAGTTCTACTATTGCAGACGTCAGGAATCATCCAAATGAAGCTACGCAATTTTTTCCAAAGACATTCCTTGATGTGTGAACAGCAAAGATATTTTTCGTAATAACGCATTGACGGACTGCCTGCTCTAAACATGGTGGCATATTTTCGGAATCTATGATGAGATTCGATTCTATCCATATAGGAATAGCTTCTACAAAGTTGTTAGATTTTCATAGATTAGGTAAGAATATAAAATGATTCTCTATATAAAGCAAAATTTCCTACTTCGCGTGTTTTCTCTTTAAAAATATCTAAACTTCAAAAATTAGGGGCTTCGATGTCTATTGTCTCTTGTCAAGGTTTATTCAAAGACAACAGTCTACCAGTAAGAAATCATAAACTTTCAATATTTATATCTATCTTTACACGGTACACTATGTTACTACGCATAAGATCGTAATACGAATATATTAATTGTTCCTTAATGCTTCGAATTACAAAACATTTGCCTGTATCGATTACGAGGGGAAAAAAGATTGATAATAACGTAAGTAGATTTCGCATACATAATTGAAATTTCTCAGATATACACATGTATAGCTCAGAAGATGTTCTACATCGTGTTGCGAACATAATCGCTAATGTGATAAATTTTGTATTTGGAAGTAGTAATCAAGAGTTTATTGAAATTATCCAATGATTGGTATTCTCATAAAATAGATATAAGTTGAATATTTCGAATGCATTATATTTATTGTTTAATCTTACTATCAAATTTTATCGAATTTCATTTACTATCTTTATTAGAGGTAAATCAAAACCGTTCAACGGCATACTGAGAAAGCACAAAGCGAAATCAGATTTTTATTTATGTATATATTATTCTTTATAATGTATGCATTCCTTTGTTGCATTTACTTCCATTGTTCGTAAAATGCCAATTAAACGAGGTTCATATATATTCATATTGTAATTTTACGATACATGGCCAACTATGGCAATTTAAGATATAGTATATAAATAAAAGTACATAGTATGCAACTAGTTTCTTAAATCATCTTGGAGGAACCGTAATGATAGCGCATTAATTACGATACTAACATAATAGTTTTTAACTAGAAGAACAACGATAAGATCGAGTGTATGATTAATAAGAAAGTGAAAAATTCATATTTGCAGAAGAAGAACAAATTACCTCAAATTCAAAATTCTGACGTGAACACATGTATATATAATTTCACACTACTTAATGGATGATCTATCTTACAAAGACTGAGTTGCTCTTGAGTAGCGATAATTGGCATTTCAATCATTCATCCAATTACTCAACCACCTATATACACACAAGCCCGTACTTAACTTGAGTTTCTTGTTTGATTGGAAGTTATTTAAATTGTTTCTTGCTCGCGTGCACGATTCACGGCCTATGCGTATAGGTCGTAATAATATATATATGTGTGTTATTCGATGTCCTATGTTTATTGTTATGGTTGTTTTGACAATAGTCAGATGTTTTATTGGTTGCGATTATGAAATTAAAAAGCTACATTTGAGCAGTTAATACTATTATTGGTATAATAAGTTTAAATATGAATGCAATAATTTACACGAGATACTATATATTATATTTTAATTGTTCGTAGGAGGATTTGATAATATTATGTACCCATGGTATGTTTCTATAGTATTTGCTGTACAAGATGCGTTGAATGTATCATTTGCTGTGTAATTGTACTAGAGATGATTATTTGTATATAGCATATGTATCCCATATATTTTTTAATTTTTTTTATTGTTCTTATTATCCAGAGAATGTTCGAAAAATTCTTACACACGCATTCAATTTCATAATTATTAATGATACATTCCACTTGAGCTATGCGTTTATGTCACTCGCAAATGTATTAATTAACAGGTGAGAAACTTTGAAGTACTTAAATGAAATGCAGTCATGAATTGTAACAGATTATATACATTTTAAGTGAAACTAACAAATCTTCATAAGAATGCTAAAATGTTAAATCATCATTGTACTTATAATTATGTGAATAAATTAATGATGAGCGAGCTTTGTAAAGTTTAATATGTAGTGTTGTGCGACGAAAACGCTATTCCCTTTCCTTCGAACATTCCGATAAAAATAATGTAGAAAAATGTATAAGTAACATAAAGCTTTTGACGACGCGACGATCTAAACATTATTCAAAATCGAATTTCTATGTCTGTGTCTTGAACGGTTTAAAAAGAAAACCTGCGAATCTAGATATCGTTATAGTGGGAATGTAATTGTTCGTCTCGTTCTCGTTAATTCTAACAGCACTTTTGCTTGAAATAATAACATCCTGCTTAGCGTCACACTAAGTATCTCCGAGTAGGTCCTCTCAGTTGGTCACTGTGTGGAATATCCGAGGATTCTCACGAATGCAAGATTCGACACAAACAAATTGATACTTCACCGATTTCTGTTATTGTCATTGTCATTGCGTGATAATATTACTCGCGTTACTTCAGTAAGTGGCCGGTACCATTGCAATAGACGCTAGTATTCGGTTCTTCGAAATGTTCATATTAAGCATGTTAAGTATATTCTTATGGAACATCAGTTTGGCAGAATGGGTGGACATGCCACAGTTCTCCGATGAGAAAAGAATATACAGGTATGTAGCAAAAGAAAAATAAATAGTATGTAGTATTATATGTATTAGAGTACGTATCAAAAACAATGATGCACATCGATAATTAATTTGCAAAGTTATTCATCTTTTACTTGTAGAATACCGTCATCCAAACAAGATCATTTTCATAAATTTTCCTCAACACCCACGGAAAATCAATTCCCTCTCGTGTACGATAATATACCTCCAAAAGACTTGAGCGAAGAAGCAGCGGTGAACGGAAGTGGAGGATCTCTGATGGATCAACATCGATTTGAAGATCCCGACAGCGAAACCACGATTCACGAGTACACCAATGAGGAAAATTCATTTGCAACTAGTACCGAAGAAGGAGAACAACAACTAGAGGAGGCAACCGATTCCTCGATAGTGGATGTAAGTAAGCGTTTTTTGTTTTTCGTTCATCATCGACTTAGAATTCCTCTTTTTTCAGGAAAACGATACGCATACAGAATGTTACAATGAATCCATCGTCTCGAACGACGTGGATATTTTAAAATATTTACCGATAAATATATTGAGATCTGTTCATCAGACTTTAAAATCGCAGTCGACATCCAGTGAAGGAAAACTCTTGTTTTTGAAAACGTTTGAGCAAACGTTAGTAACCGAAATAGGTAGTAAAATGATTTCTACATGTAAATACAAACTTACTGTACACGCATAATAATGTATAAGCGACGCAGCAAAAAGAAAAATGTGACAAACAAATGGTTATTGGCGATTTTTTTGTTTTTCTTTTCAAAGAATCTCGACTTGCGCAAACTTTAAAAGGCGGTCGACAAAAACGAGGCACCGAACATCATGATGTCGGTTATGATTCTCATGATAACGCTACAGGATTTCCATCCATAGAAGGTGCATTGATGGCTATTTCATTCCTCACGTTCGCTGTATATCTTGTTCGACTGGTCATGGTATTAACGGCTCGATTCTATATACACGTTAAATTCTAGTAAATCCCAAGTAACGGTTTTTATTTACTTTCTGACGTAATTGTCTCCTGTTACAGCTTTTATTCCGAAATATGAATAACCCTGCACCCACCCCTACCGGCGCCACGTTACTTCTCGGCAGAAGAAAAAGATCTATAAACATACTTGACGAAGAGACGGTTAAAATACTCAGCAGCATGGATAAATTCATCTGAAATGTTTAACTGATTTGTAATTGGTAATTCAAATGGTAACATATGTACGAAATAATTACAAACAACAAAATAGAAAACTTAATAATAAAACTATGTATGTATAATGTATTATACGTGTAATGACTATACCGTTAATCGTGTGACAATATTTTGTTAGCGCGAACAAATTCTTGTTTGCTTATCCAATGCGACTTATTGCAACGAGTGTTTCTCAACGCTTCCTATCTCAACTGTTCAAGTTTACAGTTTGGCTTGCACGGCTGGCGGTGTTGGGGACAATAATACTGCGTTACGATACGAACCCTGCGGTCGTTTCAACGAAAGATCATGTAATTGACCAAGAATTAACGCTAGTCGAATTTTGTCGACACGGTATGTATCTCGTTTTTCAGCTGGCACTAGAATACTTTGCAGTACGAGATTGCTTATCGATGTAGAAAATAAGTCAAGGGATAATGAATACGGATGGTTCCCCCATTCATCTCTTTCGAGAAATGCTTTTTCTGCTCGTTTTTGAGCTTCTGTGGAAACTACTTTTACAGTTATGTCAGACGACTCACCCCACTGTAATCGAAAAGAAGAAGAGAAATGAAATAATATTTTTCTATGTATAAAATATCCTACTTACATCATGAGAAAAATATTTAACTATACCTCAAACAAGACAAGACACGTAATGTATATCGCATCCACGAATGGCAGTAGTACATTGTACAAGAGAGAAAATAATTTCGAATTTTCTCCTCGAATGTATTTGTTGTTCTGAATACTGATGTAATCTAATTTCAACAAAATATTTAAGGTTTCTTCCCATTCTAACTTCATCGTGAGCTCGTCTTCTATCAGTGGCATTGCGAATTCTGTACTCATTATTGTCCTGAGTAACGTGTATCGTTTTAAAGCGGAATCTACGTATAAGACAATGAAAAAGTTTTACTTAGAATTACAATAGTTCGTGTATCAATAAATATCGAGAACAACGAATGAGTAGTACGTGTAATGGTTCCAAGATTACCGTGTTCGACTCCTTCCGTTCCAATCGCTAATGTGACAATGGCAGGTTTCGTTAGAAAAGAAAGAGTGGGATTTAGATAAAGTGATATATTGATAACCGATACCGCTATTTCCATCGTTTTCTCCGTGAGAGTATGCCCTTTAACTCGCGTGACGCTTTTCAACTTCGTCGATTTGTGTCTTTGTTTCAGTCTTAAAAATTCCGACGAGTCGAACGTAAGCAATTCTTCGTGAGTTTTCAGAGCGTTTAATATCTCTTGTCTCGCATCGTTTCTATCTGACCTAGAGAAAACGTATTCTACGATTAATAACTGTAATATTCATTCATATTAGTTCTATTGTTTCTTTCGAAGCGGGACTTACTTTCTCGGATGCATAGTCGCGTTGAATGTTTCTAAAGCGTTTTTGCACCACAAATAATCGTTGACTAAACTATCTAACGTGTACGGATTATCAGGGTACATTTGACATCTTTCATTGAACAGCAATGCAATTAAATTGATAGGCATGAGAACGGTGTTCTTTTTATGCGAATCGATTATAAGGTAAGCCAAATCTTCACGAACAGTCGACGGTAGTTTCGTATAGGGTGATAATACTTTTGCCTTACGGACTTCCATGCTTAAAAAGCTGCACGTGGAAATAGGTTCGCCGATATTAAAAAATACGGTACCATAAGCATAAGGTTTCTGTAAAATAGACAAAGATTGAAGGAGACCGAATGTAGATTCTTTTGGTTTTGGGACACCCAACAGTTCGTACGCGAATAGTAATTCTTCCGGTGGCCGTTCGTAACTAATGCTTATAGGTATGAAATAAATATCGGGTACTCCACCTTCCAACAAACTTTCTAAAATAGTTGACAGTAGACCTGAAACACAATGTTGTCAGAAATTGTGTTTGCATTATTTAGTACTTACGAGAGAATTAAATCGCTGTTCCAGCAATTTCTGCATACCAAATTTTGGTATTATACTCTTCAAACTTCTACTGCGAGTGCCTTCGATAAAAAATTCTATTGCTCTGTCACTGTGTTGTACCAACGATGATACATATGCTTGGAACACTTTTTTGTATAATAAATCATTGGAGAAACTACGTCGCATGTAAAAAGCTCCTGTTTTTCTCAACAATTCTCCTATTATGTACATCTGATAAAAGTCCATACCACTCGCGATGTTGGGAAGCGCCATGTCGTACGAAAACAAAACATATGATAACAAGATAAAATCCAAGTAACTTCTGTGAGAAGGAGCATAAACGTATTGAACTTGAGAAATTTGCATTTCTTTCTTCATTCTTTGTAGCACATTCTCATTCACATAAATACTTTGAAAAATCCTTTTAAGTACTTTGGTAATAACAACACCTGAAAACCAAGATCTACATCTAGAATTTAATGGACAAACATTGCTATTTATTTGTCTGTTTCTTTTTAGAATTTTATGCTTACCTAACCAGCGAACAGTAGCTAAATGTGCCTTACTAGCCATTTCATTTACCATTGCATAAGCTTCTTGTAGAACTTTGTTTATGTTCTGTTGCTGTGTCGCAGCCACAGATGTAATTGCTAATTTAACTCTTTCATCGTTGAGGACAGCTTCGATCATTTGATTTCTTGTATACTTGGACTCGAAAGGAAGTTTATGCGGCAATAGTGGATCCATAGGTCGAGAAGCCCATAAAATATCACAGTCCTTTCGTCTTTCGAGCAACAGATCTACAGATTCTACGTGTCGATTCATTTTAATCGCAGAACGTAAAACGCCGACAGCAGGACAGCCGACAACAACTTCATTCGTTTAGTAAAAGACTCCTCCCAGAATGGGTATTTTGCTGGAAACGAGGAATCAACATAAAGTCCAATGTTCAACTTTCCCTCATTTTGAATTCGATTGAAATGTCAATGCAATTTGTTATGCAAAACGTATGTATATATCATATATGTAGACATTTATGTATACTTACTTGCGCGGTCATAGGTCACATTGTAACTCGCACTCGTAAAACATCTGACAAAGTAGTGTAGTTTGTAGTCTGGTTGTAGAATGTAAGTGAATGTAAGCCAATGAAGCCGACTGAAGCCGACTCTGACGTAAGTACCACCTGGTATTACGTAGGTACTAGAGAGGCATGCGCTCTGGAAATTTATTGTTTCTATATATTTGCATGCAAATGAAGCGATCCAGCACGCGAAACAACGATTCAGAACAGAAATAGACTTATTCATTTATTTGTAGCACGAAGATTCTGACATAAACCCGTCTAAATCGCGTGAAATGAAAATAGTAATGAGGTTACGTGGCCCCCGAAAGTGGGACGCAAAAATATATTGGATGATAGGTCTAACATCATACCTAGTCGGTGGCTCAGATATTTCACAGGTTCCACGCGCATGTGCAACGATTTTTAGCGTCAGTAACGTAAAAGCGTGGCTAAAATGGAGTACCTTGGTCACCCTGCCTGATTTCGCGAAAGTTATGATTTGATTTCGAAATATGGATGTATAACTAGTGTGTGTTGTATTAAAATTAAATATTAATTTAATAATAAATTTAATATGTATTGGGCTGGCAGGAAAGTAATTTCAACCCAATTTTAGGAAAATTTTAAAGGTTTATGAGCGCGGAATTATGAAGCTACCAGAAAGATGGAAAAAGATCATCGAACAAAAGGGAAAATATTTTACTGATTAAAGTTCATTGCTTGAATAGAAAAATTGGATTTTATGACTTTCTTGTCAACCCAATATATAAATATATATATTTTCTATATAAACTGTTCCGGTACTTTCCTGCCAGTAACAGCTCCTTATGACTTTCCCCACAAACTTGGCACGTAGATACATCCCTGCATTTGATCACGCATGCGCGTGAAACTGAAACCCGTGCACTTGCAAGCAATATTGCAATTGCAATATCCCAGCTAGCACTAGCGCTAGTAGCACTGTCTGTGTAGTGCATTGTTTACATGCGCGCAAGTACACATGTATTCCTGAGTGTGTGGTCCGATTCGATATATATAGAATATACAATTCAATACGATACGATCCTTGTTGAGTTGTGTTCGATGTTTACGGATGAAAATTTGAGCAATTCTAGTTTTTGAAAAGCGAATATTTTCAATTTTTGTGCATAGCAAACAGAATAAAAGATGGGGTCTGCTGACGATGGACAATTCCAAGTTTCTTATTTTACGATGAGTACGTACGACGAGCAAGTAGACTTATACATCAAATACATAACCTAAAAACTACCAAACAATTCATAGGGGTATTGTAAACATGTATGTATATTCCTTGGTCAGAGTTGTCATTCTCTTGAATTACTCTTCGAGTAGAATTCTGTTAACGTATTTGTAGCTTCTGTAGAACGTAGTTAAACATACGTAGATACTTTCTACTTTGTCATGTTACGCGCTTCGATAGTTCTAAAAGCATATTGCAGCGAGGATTATCGTCGAAGAGTCGTCTGAAACGTACTACCTATATACCTATCGTATTTTCTCCGCAACGATACATTCGTTGTTACGATTTCATTTAATTACGCACAACGAAATCTTAAAAATTTGCACAGTATGGTCTGCCGTTGCATCCGTGGGATGGTACATAGTGGCAATTCTAATCTCCCTATGGTACGCTTCGCCTTATATTCGAGAGAAATATACAAACTGGAAGATGAAAAGAGAGGAGCAAGAATATTCTGCAAAATATCATAAGAGTAAGCTCAACTAGAACCTCGAAGGAAACCATTCAGGCATTCACCGTTGACAAACGGTAGAATGTTCGTCCGTTTAAACAAATAATAATAACATTTTGTTTTCATTTAGATCCAGATCTATTGCAGGAGAGACTATCGGCTGTGGAAGCTTCAAGGCAAAAAATGCAACAAGAATATTACGAAAAATGTTCAGTCACACTGAAAGATAGAGAGGAGGTGAAATCATTTCTAAATTCAAAGCTTTCGTTGTAGTTGCCGAACAGAGAAGTAAAACAAAACCTTAACTTGTTTATTATTATATTTTTCAGCGTGCGGAAAGAAAGAGAGAAGCATTGAGATCGGTGGACACTCAGTCTGGTGGACTAGGTCATAGATTGGGATCAGAGACGGATGATCGATTATCTTATCCCAAGGGAAAGCCTAACACGATGAAGAAAGGTTCGGAATAGATTCGATGAAAAAGGTCTCGAAATCGATTTCGAATCGGAGTAACGTGCAAACTCTGTTTCAGAGTACAATCCATTGATGGGGGATAATTCCCGTGGATATCGACCGCCAAAGCGAAGTTGCTGCGGAAAGGGTGGCTGTGGATAATTTTCGACTAGCATAGATATCAAAATTTTCTTTTCCGCAAAATATCTCTTACACGCGTATTCAGTCTTTTCTTTTCTTTAAAATAACAAATTCAAAAATAACTATCTCTAATTATTTCTACATATTGCTTGGTACTTTAAATACAAGATATAGCTGAAATGTTCACTTTGAAACAACGAAATTGGCACGAGTCAGTTATACGGCGGAATAAAAAGAAGAGACTTACATTTTTCCAACAAAAAAAGAACAACGTATCAACGCTGTAACAATACGAATATCATTGTTTTGGTAATACATAAATTGAATGCTGGGGAACGAGGAGTTTCGACTGTTGTCTTTGATTCCTTGATTTGCTCGCGAAGAAACGTCGTTGTTGCTTGCAACGGTTGTTCCATGGAACTCCCCTTGAACGCGAGAATTCGTTCGGAACGTGAAATGGATAAAGTTCGAGATTTCAACGTAATTTTTTTATTAATAATTGTTACCTGTATATTATGTAACGTTTCCGTATATCTTATACGTCTTATACATACGTGTACGTAGTACTTGACAATAATGATCCTTATTCCGTAATTATCTACACTTGTGCGCGCGTGTCTGCTGCGTGTATGCGTACATTGATGTTTCGTATTCATCGACTTTATTCGCATTCTTGTTTCCTGCAACTCGATGCGCTCGAACTGGACATTAATTCGTGTTTCTTTCGTAATAAATAAGTTATTGCCTACAAAAACGTTTTTCCGTTTCCTCCTTACGCGCATTATTTACAAAATGTAAAGAAGATTTAAGCTAAATCACTCGTCAGCCTTCGCGTTTAGATTCAGACTTAGGAGCTAAAAGACGCTATTAATCAAGAACTTGCTTGTCATCGAATTGCATTAGCATTCGGATCCGATCCGATCCGATCCGCCGGCTGCGGATTACTAATTTTTTTCTTTGCTTTTTCATTTTCTTTTCATCGTTAAAAGTTAATGATATGACACGCGATCAATGTCTCGCTGCTGTAAAATATATATTGACGACCTACGATATCGATAAACTCTTTTACGCCGATGCGATCGATAGAATTCTGAATCTCGACGATCGGTCTTCTCGACAGGCTGGAGAAGAGAGACTAGTCCGTTAATTATATATTGGCAGTCAGGCAGGCAGTGGGACAGTCGGGCAGTTGGGCAGTTGGTTGAGCAGGTAGGCAGGCAGATCGGATAAACGCGTTTACCAAATCATTTTCATTCGTCGCGAATCGTCGGGAAACCGAGTTCATCGTACATACAATTTACTTCTACGAATACGAATCATCAGTCGGGATTACATGTAATTTGGCTGTATCGCGAACGGAAGAATCTTTAGGCGACCTTTCTCGTTCGAAAGGTAAACGTCGTGTCCGGCATTTCGATTCTCGGCGGGTGGTTTGACGATGGACACGACTCGACGCGGTGGTCGGTCGTCGACCAACCGAACGAGTTGCGTTGCAAGAACAAACGGGCAAATGTAACAACGATTTGGCCCGACGGTAATTATGGAAAATTATGGAGAATCATGGAGAATTACGAGCTACGTATGCCGGTGGGAGGTAGGAAATGGATTGGATAGGACCGTGTACGGATCAAGAACGAGATAGTCGGCATCGCCGATCGTACCGCGACTCATGGTGCGATAAATGTCGCATAAAACGACCCCGACCCCGACCCCGATCTGTACCCGTATTCGTATCCGTACCAGTACCGTGTACACGAATCTTTCTTTGCGTTAACATTTTCATTCGAACCGCGAAAGTCGACGCGTCACGCATTAGGTGCATACACGTTACACGTATGATACAAACGGTGCCGCGCGAACCATCGTAACAATCGCGCGAGCTTGGAAAACTATAAAAATAACGTATTACTTTTTTTTTGTCTCGCAAATTGATAGGATGGTTCAACGGCCAAGCGAATGTCCGTTTACTCGCATAACGAAAGTACCGTGGGTTCTCGATCGCGAACCATGTATTTTCGTTTGCTCTTCCTTTTCCTTTCTCTTGTTCTTTCCTTGTTTGCATTCTCGTTTCGTTTCGTTTTCCGGTAGCCAAGTAAGTTATTACGGTATCTCTAATGTACTATCGATCGTTCTTTCGTACCGCGGAAAACCTCGAGCGCGATCATAATATTTACAGAACCGAAGAAGTCGTTAGTCGTTATTATGTCGTTCAATGACGTGCCTACTCTAGAACGGCAGCCATTTACTTTTCCTTATTAATCTTGGATGAAATTTGGCAAACTCGGCGTACCTACGGTCCAAACAGACCCCCCCGCCCTATACGGAGGCGATTCGTTCGTTAACGGGTAACGTTTACGGTGAATGTCACTTAAAATACGTGTCCTACGTGCCTACGGTTCTCCGATTCGAGTTCTAATCTAAACACGCTACAAAAACGAGAACCCCCGAGAGTCGATTGATCAAACTTTCTCGCTCCTCGGCTATCTGCTGGATGGATTACACTCGCGTCACTATACACGCTACGAATCGATCAATTTCATTTACGAACTTTGTCTCGAACGGCTGATTTAGGCTTCGATTTATTTCTTTTTTGTTTACCTTTATATTCCTCTATCTTTATACTTATTCTTAGCAATAAGTTTCTATTCCTTATAATTTCTAGTACCCGGCAGTATTTTCAGTATCGGTCTTTCAAAATTGGTAATTGAACTATCGTCGAGTCGTTTCTCGCCGTTACCACGCTCTCTTCTTTCACCTTTCTTGTCCGTTTTTATTCATGCATTTTGTCTTTTCACGTTTTGTTCGTCGAACCGTTAAACTAATCTCACGAGGGATTTTGAGCGATCATCGATGCGAATTTTCTTTACAAAATTTACTTCGTACATGCAGTGTCGTACACGATATTTTCCGTTCCTCCGTCCGCCATTCTTTCTTTCCATCTTTCTTCCCTCCCTCCCTTCCTTCCTCCCTTTTCTTGGGAAGCAGCGTATCCAAAGTCGTCCAAAAAACTAAATATATATGTGTATGTATAATAGGTACATGCATGTATACTCGAGCGGATTCGCTTCCGATTTCGATTTCGAGCATGATATTGAAATCGTTCGAACGTGCGACGCGTTGCGCCGTTGAGCAGCCGCAATTCGATCGCAGTCGGCGATCGAAATTGTTCTACGTAACGTTCGACGCCTTGTTTCGGCAGTTTGTTGAACAACAACGAATCACAGACCAGGAAGCGTTGTTACGATCGCGTCGTCGCCTCGACTGGCGAAATAACCGCGGAACGCCGCGACTTGTACGATACAAAATTCCTCGATATGGCAATTTTTTTTATCGTTCTATTCGTTCTAGCGTTACATTATATTATATTATGTTATATTATACAATCGGTTTGCACTGGTCGCTACGATCGTCGCGGAAACTCGCTTCCCGGAAGAAACCGTGCCATCGTGCCATTGTGCGTCGACACATGGTCGAGCCATAGTCGAGCCTGTACGTGCGTCGGACGCGCGCGACCAACTTTTGCGATTCGTTGCTCGCAAACAAGTTCAGGAACGTTGTGCGTGTGTGTCGTGAAAGTCAACGCACGCACACGCGCGCCAGCGCACACACACTTACGCGGAACGTCGCGACGAGAATTTCGAATCTTCATAAAATAAATGCCGTCGCTAGATCCAAGTGTGCGCGCGAGCGGATAGTAATTGAAATGTTTACGCTTTAGACTGTAAATTGTAAATTGTAAATTGTAAATTGCTATTCGCTCCGCGAAGTAGGAAAACAACCTATACAGATACACCGTTCAACGTACACCACAATTTCTCACGCTATAATTTCTATTTACGCAATCGTAATCGTAGTCGTAGTTGTAGTCGTAGTAGTAGTCTAGACGTCTAGACGATGCTCGTTTCCGATCAAGTATACGAATCGCTCGCTCACCTTCTTTCCATTTGCATCATTGCATTCGACGAGGCTAGAAGCTAGGGACGAAATTGAAAATATCTGGACAACTCGAGCATGGAAGTGTCGACCGGTCGTTATATTTACGTATATACATGGTGGAACGATTCGAAAAGAAAAAGAAAATATCACAATGGCTCTGAAAAGTTTCCGTGCCTGGCAGTTTAGAGACGTTCCATCTCGTACCGATTGTAGAATAAAGTCTGTATTTCTTGTTCGATATAGAAATTGTGCTGTACGAGCGAAAATAAAGTGTGGTGCACGAAACTGGAAAGCATTTCGAGCCACTGTACACGCGCGCGACAGGGATTCGAAAGGATTCGAGGAGAAGCAAGAGGAAAGAAACGAGAACGAAAGGAGAAGATGACCGAGCGACCTATGTATAAGTGACATCGCGGACACGCGACCAGTTCTTATAGTTCTTATAGATTTTATAGTTGTTGAAGGAATCGGTTCATCCGTAGACGATAATCGAGAGCAGCGGCAAGGATGCGTTCGTAACGTTGTCGCGTTAACCGTCGCAGAGATCCGCTGGAGGAACGTTCGAGTTGCTACCTCCGACGAATACGTTGCTCAACTTGTTGTACCTTTGACTTCCGGAACTGCTGACCGTGTTCGAACCCGTGGAATTGTGTTGAGAATAACCGCCGACTCTGGTGAAACTAGGCACTTTGTCTGTTCAAAGATAAATATAACAGTATCTTTTTAGAGAATATACATAATATACATGTATGCACTGTACCCGTATACATACGTACACGTACACTACCTCTCAAAAGTATCCAGACACTTCCTTTTTCTCTACAAGACGTAGTTTAAGTTAGTAGGAAAAATATTTAGGGCAATTTTGTCACTAATCATTATTATTGTTATGTGTATTGTGGTATCATAGCACAATGGAATTTACTTTTATGTACAAATTGTATGCACAAATACGAAATCTAGTGGAACGAATGGTATGAATTTCAAGTTACATTTTGTATAATTTCTGAAGTGCAGAGCGAATTCAGAGAATTTTTCGATACAAATAGTAATAATAAAAAACTAATAGAAAGATTGCCGCGATTAGTGCAAGCGGTGATATCTAATCGCGGTGGATACGACGACGAATCTAATATTTAATCTTAGTCTAATATTGGTAAGTTTCCACATAGGTAGTTTTTAACTTAAAACGTTAGATATTCCGTAAGAAAGTAATAAAAATCGATGTTAGTCACTGTTTTAGATGCTGAAGTAACTTCTATGCGTTGCTGTTACACATTTCGCAAGTGTCCAGATACTTTTGAGCGGTAGTGTATACATGGAACGGAACGCTACGATACCGGCGTAGTTACTAACCTTTCCCACGATTATGCCTCCCCCTTTCCTGCGAGCCGATACTTCCGGATTGCCTCGGGGGAATACAAGAGTAATTGCTATCACCGCTACTGTAGGTTGGCGAAGAGTTTCTAGTGTTTCTTCTGCGCGGACTCCTGCCGGTTCTGCTTCGAGATCCAGTTCTACCGTGAAGACAATTCGCTGACGTCGCGGTGAACTGATCGTTGTAGTCGAGCGTGTTGCCGTAGAGGCAACTCGACTCGGAACAGGAGCAACAAATGTCCGAGTGCGCGTTCGAGTCGCACGACTTTCTGTCCCATTCCTCGGTTTCCGTTTGGTAAAGATTCTCTGTCGGGTAACAGTCCTCGTCGTGACGACGATACATGTTCTCGTTCACGACCGATTGTTCCGAACGAGAATCGGTTCGGTTCACGCGACAATACGCGCTCGAATCGTAATCTTCGAGCGGCGAGTCGTTTCGTTGCCCGTACAAAACCGAACCGCTCTCGTACTCGTTTTCTTGGCTGTTGCACTTGTACTCGTAACGTTCGAATCCCTGCGGAAGAGCGGGCAACAACGGTGGATTCGTCTGTGGAGGCAAGCTCGTGTATCTGTTTGGCTGATTAACGTTGCTCGATTGCGGAACAGCTCCGTCCGTCTGCTGCTGCTGCATTTGCTGCTGATGCTGTTGCTGGCAATGATTCGAGCCGTTCCAAACCAATCCCGAACCGCTCAAGTTGTTGGTGGCTCTGATCGGTGGACTCGGTGGACTTTGAGAGTTTCCCGATCCGGGACCGGAACCGCAACCGGACCCGGACCCGGATCCAGACCCAGATCCCGAATTCGAACTTAAACCCAAGCCCAAACCCAGTGGCAATCCCGAACCGGTCATCGAGTCTAAATCGTTTTGCCTGTCGATGCTTCGTTTTCCCAGATGAGGACTGAACGCGGATTGATATTGTTGTTGCTGTGGTTGTTGTTGTTGCTGTTGTTGATAGTGATGCTGATGTTGATATTGATGGCCGAGTTGCTGCTGTTGTTGCGGCGACTGTTGATGGTGATGATGGTACTGATACTGATGTTGGTGTTGGTGTTGGTGTGGATGCGGGTGGGAATGCGAATGAGGATGGGGATGGGAATGCGGATGCGAGTGGGAATGCAAATGCGTCGCTCTGGTCGACCCGAGGGATCCCTCGAAGGAAGGTGGATGATCCGGTGGAGGAGGTAGCATGTCGCACCAATTCGGCGGTTGATTCTCGTTCGGAAGCGGCATTCTGTACTGATGTGTCCTTCTGTGGGATTCCGCGTTCTCCTCACCGTTGTAAATGCTACCTGCGTTATCGCTGCACGGCGAGATTGTCGACTTGTTGCGATCCAAATTCGAATCGAGACTGGAGTAATCCGGCTTGAGGCACGAGTCGCTGGAATTGGACTTGCGACCGCTGGTCTCAGCCGCTGATTCGGGACTACGCGTCGGCATGCAGAGCGTGGTGGTGGCGTACGGTTCCGGTGGAGCCTGCAACTGTTTCCTCGTGTTGTAGAACGTGGTCAGATTGACCTCAGCGTACTCCGAGCCCGTCATTCCGACGATACCGGGCGGCAGGCCCATTTGATTCGGATTGCCGAGAAGCTTAGTTTCGCAGTCCTTGTCGGTGGTCGAGGCCTGAAGGGTATTACTCGGTCGCCAGCCGCGTTCCAACCACAGGGCGTCCTTGTTCAGCTGACAGATATCGTTGGCCGTGCCTACGGGTACGTTCAAGTGGCCGAGCTGTTTGCTCATCGCCTGTCTCCGCCGAACATAGATGATCCCCAGAAACGCGGCGACGCTGATCAGCATCAGCACCGCCGTAATCATCAGTACAAGAAACCACGTTTCGCTGATAACGGAGGCGGTCCTCTGACTCGAATCGGTTCTCGGCGGCAGTTGCGTCAACTGTCTCGGATCCATGTTCAGAATAGTCGGATTGGAAAACGGGCCGAGACCCGCGCGAGTCAATCCGGCCACGCGGGCAGTGTAAACATCACCGGTCGTTAAGCTGTTGATGATCACAGAAGTCGTGGGCGCGTTCAACGACATCTGACCCAACACCTTGTTGTTCTTGTTGCACTTTATTTGAATCTGGAACGAACGATCGAGCAAATTACCAAATCGAACCGTATCGCTTTCTATCGCATCGCATCGCATTCGTTACCTTGTATCCTATCAATTGTCCGTTTTGCGCGTTCTTTGGCGGCGGTGACCATCGAACGAACGCCGAGGTAACGTTTATCATGCCGACGTGAACGTTTTCGGGCGCACCGGACGGTACGTCTTCCATCGTGATGGCCAGCTTCACGTTGCTCGGTCTTCCTTCAATGGTTTTGAAAAATGGAACTAGAAAAAACTCGTACCGCGTGTACTTGTTCAAGTTGGTTAGAACGTAGCTGGTTGCTCCGGCGTTCAGCACCGTGACCATCCGATATTCCGGTTTATCGGAAACTTCGCGGTACCGTATGTACAGACCTTCGACCAAGTCTGCGGCTCCGAGAATCTGAACGCAATTGCGAAAAAGAATGAACAACCCTTATTTAATGATCCATTATTCGCAAAACAGTGTACGGTGTATCGCAACGACACGATTACGTTCTACTTACGTCCCATATAATTTTGACGCTGGTGCTATTCAAAGGTTGAACCTCTTTCAAGTAGAGAATCTCGCTGTTTAGACGATCCCTTGCGCGAATCAATTCGGATTGGGGTATCGTTTGTTGTTGTCGATCGAGATTACTATTGCTGCTATCGCTGTCGCTGCTGCTGCTACTACTACTGCTACTGCTACCGGTACTGCTGGTCCGCGCTACGTCCGATAGAGGCCCGGGAAGCGAAATACCCTGACCGTTTCTAGCACGGACAAGGAACACGTAATTGGTGTCGGGCTTCAAGTTCGTTACCTGAAGAGACAGAGACAGAGACGGAAAGGGAGAGTGAGAGCGAGAGAGGAAAAGGCGTAAACAGATGCCTCGACGCATCTACCGTTTTTTCGTATTTGTAATTTCGCACTTATATATATAATATGAATTATACAAAGAAAAAGGAAGAACAGACAAACCGTGAGACAAAGAAAAATTCGGCGCGGGCAGACTTTTCTAGCTGCGGAGAGCGAATACTCGGTACCTGATCACTGGACTGCGAATCTTTATGCATTTATAGCAAAATTGAGTAGATGAAATTCAAAATTATTAGAAAATTTTAAGAATTGAAGATTGCCGATACATGATTTCTCTACTAAAATCATTAATAGAACAAATAACATTCAATTTGGTTTCTACTTCTTGCAATCGATGCAGACAATATTTATTTTGTATAAAGATGCGCAGTCTACTAATCACCTAATGGATAATGTAGATGACAGATAATAGGTGATAGGTGATACCAATTGACTGGATACGACGCAAATACGATTAAGAGGCGTTCTCTTACGGTATATGTGTCGTCGGTGATGTCCGTCGCGGCAACCAGCCAACCGGTCTTTGGATCGGTGGCGTAGTATTCGACGGTGTAGTCGATTATCTTGCTGGCGCCAGAGTGGCCCGGAGTCCAGGCGAGCGTGACCGTGTTGCTCGTGGCGTTCATTATCCTCGGTTTGCTCGGACTCTCGGGCAGAGCCGACGCGTCCGGGACGAGGCTGCGCCGGTGACTCGCATCCGGGCTGACCGCCAGACTCGCGGACCACGACGCGTTACCGGAATCGGAAGAGGCCACGCAGCTGTAGAGGCCGGCGTCGCTCAGCTGAAGATTCTTTATCGAGAGGGTACCGTTGCTCGCGATCGCGAACCGTCCCCCAGAATCCTCCTCCCGCAGAACCTCGTCGTTCTTCAGCCATCGTATCTTGGGAGGTGGTGTTCCGGTCGCTCGACACGCCATCGAAACCTCGCTCGTCGCGGACAATGTTAGATTCGTCGGGCCCAATTCGATGATGGGTGGCGGAGCGTCTTCGATCGATGTTACCTGCCGACCGAGAAACTGTGTATTTCAAACGTTTCGATAATTCGACGATATTAACAGGGACAAGAGAGCCGAGAAAGCGGCTAGCGTATCCAAATGGACGTACCTGTAGGAAAACGGTTGCCGTGCTCGCGCCGGCTTGACTGATCGCGCTGCAGACGTAATGTCCCTCGTCTTTCGGAGTGACTCTCATAACGAGCAGACTTCCGTCCGCCGTCACTCTGTAACGGTCCTGATACCCGTTCCCCGGGAACATCAGTTCCTGAGAGCCTTCACGGGTCCAAAATATAGAGGGTTTCGGCGCGCCGCGCGCCGCGCAGGAAAACGATGCGTTCGACCCGATGCCGACGATCCCGTCCTTTGGAAGATCGGTGAAGACCGGTCTCGCTGAAAAAGGTAATCGATGCACGAACGAGATACTAGCAGAGATATCATATCGAATCGATTACCGCGCGAAAGCGAAAGCGAACGGTTCGATGAATTGATTCCGTATGCGACGCGGCATACGGTATGCGACGCGGGGGTACGGGACATGAGACATGCGACACTCACAATGGACTGTTAGAGTCGCGCTCGCCGATATCGCGCCGACACCGTTCTCGGCGTCGCAAATGTACGTGCCCTGATCCAGCGACGTTACTTTCTCGATCCGCAGGCTCTTGTCGTCCGAGATGTGCGCCCGGCCGATCGGCATTTTCCCGTCGTCTCGTCGCCAGAGTATCTCGGGCGGAGGATCGCCACCAACGCGACAGGTAAACTCGGCATTTTGACCCGTCAGGATCGTCTGGTTCGCCGGTGTCGCCAGAAAGTACGGTTTCACTGTGAACAATCGGCGAAAATCGATTAGAGAGATTAGGGTCTCCGAGACACGCGCGGCTGGCATCGATACGCCACCGCGCGCCGTATTCTCCTGTTTCGAACGATCCGTTACCGTGAACCGTCAACAATGCCACCGCGGACTCCTTCACTCCCACCATGTTCTCGGCGACGCACTGGTACTTTCCTTGGTCCGTTTGCCTGACATCGGAGATCATCAAATTTCCACCGTCCACCAATGTGATTCTGCGTAAGGAAACAGCACATCGACGAAATTGGAATCGGAATCGAAAACAAAAAGGTCGTGAATCTGCGATGTCGCGCGATATGCATACCGTTTAGCATCCAGTTTTATCTTGGCACCGTTCCTCTTCCAATGCAAAGTTGGCTCGGGATTTCCTCGAGGTGGTTCGCACTCCAACAAAGCGGTTTCTCCGGCCGCGACTCTGGTGTTCTGCGGTATTTTGCGGAAGTCATCCCTCAGTACTGCAACAAAGAAATTCGTTTACTCAGTCAGCTCGTCAACTCGTTGCGTCGGTTCGTCGATACATAAATCGGCGCACGCTTGTTCCCCTATTGAAAAATTTACGCGGACCTCGAACGATTCGACGTTACACGCTACGCGTTACGCGATCGGCGCGTCGGGTCATTGCTCGCGCAAGTTTCGTATGAGTTTCGTCGAGTGTCCCGAGTTTCTTGAGCACCGCGAATCGGTTCGACCGAGAAAGCGGTATCCCATTTGGAACAAAGGAGCTGCGTTTAACGTTACGAGAGTACGAGAATACGGGAGGACAAGAGGATTTATAGAAGCTTTAAGTGGAAATACGGTAGCCGGGTCGGAACTATTCGGACCAGCGAATCGAAGGGAAACGGAAAATTGGGTACGCTTTTCGATACCGAGGAATTTACTATCGATACTTTCCACGGAACGAGAAGGGCGTAAGCGCCGCTTTGTCTTTCGTTTTTGCTTCTTTTGTCTTTACGTCTATTCCGCTCTATATACGTCTCGACGCTGTTCGAGCATCGCGTCGATCGGCTTTTAGAATTTTCGTTATCGTCACGACGTCGCGACGTCGTTCACCGGAGTAACGCGTTGTTAATTCGCCTTTGAGGATCGTTTACAGTTCATGGATACGAAATCGCGCGACGAACGCGGATTTCCTTTCGGCCGGGAATGCCGGGATCGACGGAACGATTTGTCGCGCGCCGTGAATCGCATTGATCGTTCGCGCTTCAACGATAAACGGGAAACGGAGAAAAATGTTGAAGCGGCATCTGTACCAACACGGTCCTTTCTCTTTTCGATCGTCTCGGTCTTCCGACTCTCGTCTCTCGTCTCCGAGCGAACGATGAGTCATGCGACCTAGGCAGTGTATCGGCTAAACCGTTCCGCTCTGTTTGCTCATCGTTAGCGCCGTACAAACAGTTCTACGTCCGAGCGGTATGGTTTGAACAGCTTTCGTCGTTTCTTATTCGAAACAAATTCGTGCAGTGGGAGGAGGCGGTTCCCGACTCGCGCGCGTTCGTACGGACGTGAACGCGGACCCGACGACACACGACGCCGCCGCATCTCGCCGGTCCACCCTTCTTTTATCGTACATTGGTGAAACAAAGGCGACAACGCTAAATAAGATAATCGAAGGGGTGGATGGATGAAGGTGTCAAGTTTGCTTTCTGTAAAAGAGTTTTTAACAAAATATGTTGTCCTTTTTTGACGAATGAAGATAATTATTATCTTTCTTTTTGTATTAGAGATTAACCACAACGATATACAGGGAGGTCCGTTTAAGTACGAACACCTATACAGGGTGGTCTTTTTATCTGAAGACATTGAAATATCTCGAGAACTATGTATCGGATCAAAACAAGTGGGCAATGAAAGTTGTTCGTCGCGAAGGGGAACATCCAATGATACCAAACTGGACCCCCCACCGCCACCCCCTGGGGTGGGGGTGGGAGAAGATAAAAAACTTAAATGGGAACCCCCATTTTCATTGCAGATTTGGATTCTCCAGAAAAAAATACACAAATTTTACCTAGGAGTTTTTGCATTTTGGTTCACAGATGGCGCTGTAATGGACAAAAATCAAAATGGAAAAAGTCGTTGAAAATTGGGCATATCTCGAGAAATACACATGAGATCAGAAAAATAAAAGTAGACGTATTTGATATTTTTAAGAATGCTGTTCAGTAACACCATAATTGACCCTCCACCCCCACTTCCTGAGGGTGGGGGAGGGAACTATTTAAAAATATTCAATGGGAAACCCTTTTTTATAACAAATCTTGGTTCTCCATTGATTTGATATTATTGGTGTAATTTCTTTCACAGATGTCGCTGCAATCGAAAGCAGTTAGAAAAATTCATTGGTTTGTTTATCAATCCTCAGGAAGTGGGAATGGGGGGTCAATTATGGTGCTTTGAATAGCATTCTTAAAAATATCAAATACGTCTACTTTAATTTTTCTGATCTCATGTGTATTTCTCGAGATATGCCCAATTTTCAACGACTTTTTCCATTTTGATTTTTGTCCATTACAGCGCCATCTGTGAACCAAAATGCAAAAACTCCTAGGTAAAATTTGTGTATTTTTTTCTGGAGAATCCAAATCTGCAATGAAAAATGGGGGTTCCCATTTAAGTTTTTTATCTTCTCCCACCCCCACCCCCAGGGGGTGGCGTTGGGGGGCCAGTTTGGTATCATTGGATGTTCCCCTTCGCGACGAACAACTTTCATTGCCCACTTGTTTTGATCCGATACATAGTTCTCGAGATATTTCAATGTCTTCAGATAAAAAGACCACCCTGTATATCTCGGTTATTATTAGTTGTACAAAAAATCTCCACAGAATAAAGTTGTACTGTTTCAAGGGGCGAATTTGATGATGGAAAAAATTTTTTCTCAAAGTCATTTTTTACAAGATTTCAAAGTCATTGATATTTTTTTTAAATGGAATGAGGTATTTTTTAATACATCAATCGATGCAGCTGGGCATTTGTTATGAAAAAGCACTAACCCATGTACGTCGAAAAGTTAGTAGTTCAAGAGATATTTCAATTTAAATAACTCTAAAATACCATTACTGTCGTACTAAGACGTTACACTACTAAGTAAACGCTAACGTCTTAGTACGACAGTAATGGTATTTTAGAGCTATTTAAATTGAAATATCTCTTGAACTACTAACTTTTCGACATACATGGGTTAGTATTTTTTTATAACGAATGTCCAGCTGCATCGATTGATGTATTAAAAAATACCTCATTTCATTTAGAAAAATTAAGTTGACCTTCACATGTCCTTTACGCGCCCACCTGTAAAAAAAATAAATAGCCTACATAGTGTATATTTTATAACAATATTGATTTTTTTAATGGCTCGTTACAGGTATTCAAAATAAAATTGCGCAATACTATTTGTTAATCGTACCTGTATTTGTTTAGTTTTGCGCGGTCCATTATTATGTAAATTTTAGGTTAAGACCTTTTCTTTGTTAAGTTTTCTTTTTGTTTTTATCAGTTATACTGTAAAAAACTGTATACATTTGTATAAAAGGACCTTGATCCGTATATAATATATAATAATAATAATAATAATAATAATAATAATAATTACTGTCGTACTAAAACGTTACACACGTAAGTAAACGCTAACGTCTTAGTACGACAGAAATTTAGAAATTTATTTACTTTAGAGTTCTTTGAATTGAAATATCTCTTGAACTACTAACTTTTTGACATACATGGGTTAGTACTTTTTATAACCAATGTCCAGCTGCATCGATTCATGTATTAAAAAATACCTCATTCCATTTAAAAAAAATATCAATAACCTTGAAATCTTGTAAAAAAATGACTTTGAGAAAAAATTTTTACCATCATCAAATTCGCCCCTTGGAACAGTACAACTTTATTCTGTGGAGATTTTTTGTACGACTAATAATAACCGAGATATATAGGTGTTCGTACTTAAACGGACCTCCCTGTATACATATTTGTAATTGATTTGTGTTATTATCTTCATTTATCGAAAAAGGACATCATACCTCGCTAAAAACTCTTTTACAGAAAACAAACAATTTGTTACTTGACACCTTTATCCATCCACCCCTTCAATTCTCATCGTATCCTCTATACAGCTTCCATTGCTCTATCGATAACGAACAGAGAAAATACCTATCTCTCGATATCCTGCAACTATTTACGATTTGAACTCGAATCATATAGCGAATAGTTTCTCGACTGGAGAAACAGAAAAACGGAGTGGAAGCAACAGCAAAAAAGAAATAAGTGAAGCGTCAATGTACGAACAATATAAGAAAAAGAGAGAATAGGCAGAAGGGGTGAGCGGGAGTGAAGAAGAGAGGGGGAGGAGAGCGGGAGACAAATTATAAGAGGGAAAGATGTAGAGGGAGAGAAAGAGGGGTGAAGCTGGGTGCGTAGTCAAACAAGCTCCAATTAACGGACGCTAGATCTGGAGCGAAAGAATTGAAGGGTTCTTGGATCTCCCGTCTCGCCCCTTTCGTCTTTTTCACCATTCTCACCCCAGTCGGCCTTCTAACCCCCAGGCTTTTTCGCGAGCCGCAGGAACCAACTAATGAGAGCAGCAGGCGCGCGTACCCTTCGTGCCCGTCTGTGCCCATCTATGCCCCCGGTCTATGCCTGTCTACGCCGCGCCGGTGGCACGCACCACGCATCACGCGTGTATAGACGGAGACAAACGGCCTGTGCCCGTTAGACCGTACTCGTGCTCGCGCGGGAGTAGCACCATCTGCGCGAGACGAATCCTTCGAAACGAGTCGAGCCCACGTTGGAAAACGAAAGATGACTAAAATCGGCCAGACTCTTTGCTCGGAAACGCATGTAGGAATCGCTGTTGGCGTTCGAATGGTACCAATCGCACGATAAATTCCAATTACGAAACATCGTTTATTTTAATAAATAGTTTTTACGGTGCTATCGTCAAAGCCGACAACGACGCCGAAAGAACGCAGCCACCTACATACACGCATACGCGTAGGCAGATATCCCGAGGTAACGCAGATACCCGCAACTTTTTCGAGATGCTGGATAAGCAGCAGTCTCTCTCTCTCGAGATAAATGTTTCTCGATCGTGCGCAGACATTCCGCGAGTCTTCTTCGTCGACTTTGACCAAATTCTATCTGGATTGCGCGTATTCTTGCGATTCCGGTCGAATCGATTCAATGCGGTATTGATAAAAGGAAACTGCGTGTGTGCGCGCGTGCGCGGGCCCTCGCAACAGAGACGTAATAGGAACCGAAAGAGATGAAACACACGAGACAAAGAAAGAGATAGAACCACGCGCGCGCGCACCCGCAAACACACGCAGGCACACATACAGCGAGAGAGAAAAAGAGAAAAAGATAAAAGTCTGACGACAGGGCTCTCCCAGAACCATATTCGATATAATTAAAGTGCATAAATAAACACAATGGTACAAGGACCGGTTAGAAAGGGCGAGAAGCAGTGGCCGCGGTGGCAATGCCTACGTAGAAGGGATACTTGCTTGGTAGGTAAGAGCATTGAATGCAAATACTCGCAGAGATATATCTCCGTATGAGTGCGCGTTAGCATGCTTGCATGTTTGCACGCTTGGTTGCCCGGTTCCTTGCCGCAAGTTTTAGCCGAGGTGACCGCTGCCTTTATGCCTGCACGCTCGTACGTGTGCACACGAACGCGAACGCGAACGCGATCACGAGCACGGGTACAAGCACGTTTAATGTGTGTCCATGTACGCGTACGGAAAGCATATCCGTATACGGGTGGTCGATCGCGAATCCCCATACCCGTGGTAGGCGTAAAAGTAGGCGCATGCACCTATACTCTATACTCTACACTCCATACATACTATGCAGGTACACTGGGTACGTTCATCCGGTGACTCTCAATTTTCGAAACAGAAATTTGTGCATCGTCGCACGCGATCAACATTTCGTGATTGTTCATTTACCGGTCGTTCGCCTTACGGAAAAATTGCTTTCCCTCCGGGAACGACACTCGCACTTCACTCCGTTCTAAACCAGTGTCGCCAGATCGAGGAAATCGAGGGGAATACAGTTTATCCCCTCTCTGATAACCAGATTAAGGGTCGATTCATATTCATTCGGTTTCGAGATTCGGACCGAGTATTCTTATCCGGGTTTAAGTGAAACCGTTCGTAACCGAGCTTGTCCGTCGATTCCGATCTGATACTTTTCTTCGAGACTGCCGAGGCCATATCGACGGACAAGCTCGGTTACGAACGGTTTCACTTAAGCCTGGGTAAGAATATGTATTCGGAACCGGATGAGTATGAATCGATCCTAATACGTGACCGCTCTGCGGACTTAAGATGTTCGAGTATGCTCATGGTGCTGGAATGGGATAGTGGAAGGGGAAAAGGAGGAGGAGAAAAATCGACTAGTTTTGCTCGATTCTGGCGACACTGTTCTAAACGATTATACGCGCGTTTCTACAGTCCCTGCTCACTTTATTAGACTCACCTCTATAATTATGATATTTTGAGTTTTACCATCAATAATGGGTATAGTAGCCTTATGGAAATATCACTTAATGATGACCAATGTATTTTCCATATATTTATTTTACAAAAACAATGGATACAAACACAAATAGATCAATATAATTCTTGAAACACTAATATTTTGTTAATCCTCCCTTAGCTGATATTAAAGCCGCAACTCTTCTGGGCATGCTATCTATGCAAGTTTGTGCAATTTCTTTTAATATAACGTTATGGTGCCAGTGATAGATTATTCTCCCTATCAACTTGGTCTTTGTTGTTATATTTTCTTTGGCCAGTTCTCTTTTCAGGCACTCCCAGACATTTTCAATCGGATTCGTGTCTGGTGAATTGCTGGACCATGGTAAAGGGGGGTTTTTTGCTCATACAAGAAAATTTTACATTTGGATAGGCAACCCATAAGGCAACCTTGTAGTACGAAATCATTACCCCATAGGTTGAAAACAGCGTTGAATTCCTTATAGGATTTCAAGAAGCATCAATTCTTCAGGTGAGTCTAATAAAGTGAGCAGGGACTGTATGTCTAGTCGATCCTGGAAGAACAGTCCGAGCTTTTGTTATGTTTCTTTTCGCACGGACTCGTACCGTGAACGGTGTGTACCGCGTGCTCGATCGATCGAAGACAGCGAACGGTGTGCACACCGCACGCGTAGGCGGGCAAACTACGAAACTTCAACTTGCCAACTCGCCAACTTGCCCGGCACAAAAGTTTAACATCGCGGTTATCGAACAGAGGTGGCTTTTTCGAAAGCGTGCACTTAAAAACGTGTTAAAGACTTTCATTTTTCGTTGTCTGCTCGAATTCAAGTCGCTTCGACAGCGTTGATAATGGAAAAGCCTGTACAGCGGCGGAAATGTCGAACGAAGCTGATCCGGAACGGAATGGACAGGCCTATTCGTCGTTCGAATTTCTCCGGGACTGAAACTGGGAACGTCCAAGTTTCTAGCTGTAGTCGGAGCTTAGGATTTACCGTTTGCTCCGAGACGGTTCGCCGTCACGACGCAAAATACGTACTCGTGTGGATACGCGCGTACAAGGACAACGCGGAACGTACTTTTTCTCAAGTGGAAAGTCTACTCGAAAAGTTCTTCGGTATTTTGACGACTCGAAGGCTATCGACCGACTTACGACTCGCATATGGTATTCGACGAATGGTGAGACGAACGATTTGCGCCGAGACAGGAGACGGGAGAGACTAGGGACGAGAGAGGCGGGACCAACAGGGCACGCACGCCGCTGCGGTTCATCGAGATCGTCTATCGCTGACGCTCTCGATCGGCGGAACAGCTCAGGACCGTAACAACGAGAGCCGACTTCGCCAACCAGTATCGAAAATTTCGATAAGGAGATGCGCTGGTATCTATATCCATCACAAGAGATCCCTCCCTCAATCCCTCTCGATTTACGTGTCCATTGGAGAGTACAGTAAAGTCGCGGTTCTTGTCAAACAGGCTGTGTTCAGCATGGACAACTATCGCGCGGAGAGTTCAAACGAAAGCCGAACGTAGAGAAAAACAGCATGAAATACGGATCGCGTGGCCGAAGCGTATTGGTGTGAATCACTACTAATCGAATGTACGAAAAGTTCTTTATTTTTAATTATTTTCTTATGGGATTTTCACCAACTTATTTCTAGAATTTTTTTGATTAAAATAACACCAAACACGATATAATTTCAACTGTATTTAGTGGTTTAATCGACGATGAAAGTTTCGGGCGCAAGGAAGGTCAGCGACCACGCAGGCCTTGGGACTGTGCCGCGACGGCGCACAGTGGAACTTTTCGTCCAAATCGGAGACAAAATTAAAGAACTTTCGATAGAAATGATGTAGAGCGATGCAATTTTTTAAAAATTATAGCTGAAACTTGGCAGAATATGGGAAAAATAGGGAGATTATGGTACGAACGTTTTATAAACTTGAGAAAATTCGTTAAACAATTCGTTCACAAAAATCGATTTCTTGTAAAATCCTGAGGTCGCAGACAAATTTTGAGACCATATTTAAAATCAGCGTGAAAAAATCTACAGGAAATGATGTGCAGCATGTTAAAAAAAAATTTTTTCCACCCGTGTTATTGAAAAAACCGCAATTTTCTTGAAATTGTAAGAGTTTAACGAGTTTTCTCAAGTTTATAAAACGTTCGTACCATAATCTCCCTATTTTTCCCATATTCTGCCAAGTTTCAGCTATAATTTTTAAAAAATTGCATCACTCTACCTCATTTCTATCGAAAGTTCTTTGATTTTGTCTCCGATTTGGACGAAAAGTTCCACTGTGCGGCAACTGTCCTCGTTTCTTTCTTTCCCATACGCTGTCCTTCCTTGCGCCTAAAACTTTCATCGTCGATTGAACCACTAAATACAGTTGAAATTATATCGTGTTTGGTGTTATGTTAATCAGGAAAATGCCAGAAATAAGTTGGTGAAAGTTCCATAAAAAATAATGAAAAATACAGAAGTTTTACCCGAGCCGAGATCAATCATCGCCGCCCTGCGGCGTTGGCTGGCAGTAGAGTGGGTAAGCACCTGACAACTACCGCGTACGCGGTCGTTGACAAATATCGCTACTTTATTGTACTTCAGAAATTTCTTGCTCTCGGAGATTGACGTGAGCAGATTGTAGCTCGCACATGAATTTCGATAGTTATAACTAGACTGCGGATTTTATTCAAGCAGTGGACATGTTAAAAATATTTAAGGTCATCAATGTATTCGTTTCAGTTTAATCAGATAATTAAAAGAAGAATACAATTTTTATTTGGTTTTTCAATGCGAACATTTTTTATTTTGCATAAAGATCCGCAGTATAGTTGTAACAATTCTCGTGAACGGAATGGATGCGGCAAAGTTTGCTGCAATTGCTGCAATGCACTTAATAAGAAAAAAGAAATACATATTTCAAAAAGAGAAAATACTGGACTAAGCTATGGATAGTGTTTGGTTGACGTATCTAGTAGCCCAGATCATAGTATCTACGTGCAAGATACATCTGTAAGTTCGGTGGTAGGACATCAGCTTACAACGCAGGTGGTACGGATTAAATTCCGACGTGGGTATTTCTGTTCCCAATTTTTACTATGGAAATATATTGCTTATATGTATGTACACTGCGGATGTTTATGCATTTATGAAAAAATTAGTTGGATGAAATATAAACCAGTAAAAGATTTTAAAAATTCAAGAATGTTCTGATGTTGCTTTTAATTTAACAAAGTCGTTAAGGGATGAAATCAATTTTTATGTTATTCTTGCTTCCCGCAATCAATGCAAAACATTTTTATCTTTCATAAAGATCCGCAGTCTACTTAATGTATATTATTGATGATATACAGTCAAACCTGTTTTTGCGCGGTCTTTTTTCATGCGATTTTTTTTATGCGGTATACATATGAATATCAGATCAGATCAGCAGGATACCTCCGAAGACGTCGTTATCAAAAAAGTGTTCCTACAAAAGTTGTCTGGTATGACGGGCTACATTACGTAGTATTAATTGTTTTCTTGTGGGTGGAGTGGTGGAGGACATTCCAAGGTCACCTTGATATTTTTAAATGGAATGTCCTATTTTCTACACCATACATCGATAGAGTATCAAATTCTGAGTATAAAAGTGTTGACCTTCATATGTCCTAAACCTAATAGTGAACGAGATATTATCGGAACAATTTTCTTTCTTTTTTGGATAATATCTCCTTAACTATTAGGTTTAGGACATATGAAGGTCAACACTTTTATACTCAGAATTTGATACTCTATCGATCTATGGTATAAAAAATAGGACGTTCCATTTTAAAAAATCAAGGTGACCTTGAAATGTCCTCCACCACTCCGCCCAGAAGAAAACAATTAATACTACGTAATGTAGCCCGTCATACCAGACAACTTTTGTAGGAACACTTTTTTGATAACTACGTCTTCGGAGATATCCTGCTGATATATGTATTGAATTATGTACATTTTGACAATTTCTCCATGTTTAAAATGAGAAATTAAAATTTTTTAAAATGTTTCCATGTGCAATTTAATTATTTATTTTGTTTGGAAAGCACTCTCTCGCTATTTCGTGAAGCTTTGACATATTTTCTAAGTAAGACTTTTTTTATGCGGTCTCTCTCCACCGCAAATTATTTGTTATAACTATTTATGAAGTTTGTGAACATTTTTTTGTGCGGTCCCTATCTACCGCACAAAAATAGGTTTGACTGTACAAGTAAATAACTGTAAAAGAGGAGATCAGAATATGTATTATGTTAGCGGGCCCAGTTGGCCATTCGTATTATAGCGACGTTGGCTCTTCATCGGCCATGATCGTTAGCCCACCTGCATAAAAGGCGACATATGGACCGTTTATTTTGAAAGTGGTGTAAGTCCATTTTCTCTTGTTTTTTTTATTTTTTTTTTATTTTATTTACATTAAATTAAGCATGCATTACGCGATATCTCATTTTCTTCAAACATGGACTTACACCACTTTCAAAATAAACGGTCTATATCTAACGGTTCGCCAACCGATATTGCAACGAAGGCCCAACAAAATGCCAACCATAAACGCGACTAGTGTTTAGTCTGATTCTTTGCGGAGAACGCGTTGTTCGGTTGTTCGCGCGGTAGCAGCGCCGACTCGCTTACCCTAAGTTTATCCTAAGCGGACCGGGCGGTCGGGAGAAACCGTGTCCGCAGTGTCGCGGGAATCACCAGCTCGCCAGGGACCGGGGACTGGGGACCAAGGACCAAAGACCAGGGACCAGAGTTGCCGCGAGTCGCGACGCGACGCGCCAGTCTGGTCCGGTATGCCCACGGATTCGATATAAATAGACGCGGCTCGCGGCACCGCGCTGCTCCGCGTTGCGAGACGTGCAAGCGTTCGTTCCCCCGTGCAACTCCACTATTCGATAGATAACCGTCGTCATCGATGGACGTTCCTAGTTCTACTTTGGCCAAGTCAATCGGCTCAAGGCTTATCTGTGTACGCAACTGGGCGATGCGCGATACGCGAACGCGGAACGAGCCATGGAATATGTATGCCATTATTCGCGCCACATATTCGCTATCAATTTCTATACCCCCGTTTGCCTCTGCACGTACGTCTAAATACATGCTCGCGCATCAGTTCCTGCAATCCCTGTTTCTCGCCCTTTGTCTTCGTTTATCGATTGCTGCGAGCGCGTTTAGACGCGTGATCGTCGAAAACACAAACGGCGGACGAGGCCAAACTTGTTTCCGACTTATTCGAACGATACAGGGTATCGAATCTTGGCGGGGCTTTTACTTTTCACTTTCGACTTCTCGCATTCTTTGCCGTTCCAATCGATCTTTTATTGACGCGCGTCGTACGACAACGTAAGTGAAATTTCGAGAGAGGGAACCGATAGAAATGGGTCGTTGAAATTCTATGCAACGTACCTAGGTAACTAATCTACGCTATGAAATGTCCTCGAAGAGAAGGTACGCGAACGCGGTCAGACCGGGGGTAAAAGAAAAGGTACGACTACAGCGACTGCACCAACTGCAACGGGGAAAACGGTAGAAGGGCGTAGCGGGTGAGCAGGGAGACGAGGGAAGAAGGGGCGGAGAGGGTTCAAAGTGATTCTCCTCCTGGTTCGGGTTTGGGTTCGGCTCCGGGTCCGGGGAATGTTGCGAGGGTACTCGATTACTCGATTAAACCGTAGTGTCGGTAGGCGTGGCAGTCGGACGTACTCGCGCGCGCATATATCACCGAGAAACATCGCGCGCTACGGGATTTCTATGCGGTATCTATGTATGTATACGTGTACGTGCGCGAGCGCGTTCCTCGTGGAAACGGAAAAGGAAGAGGCCGCTTTCCCGATCGACCGCGAGCAATCGATCGCTCGTTTGCGCGCGGATGCGGAGCGTCCGCGACAAATCGATCGGATCCGAGTCGAATCGTAAACGTTCGGGAATCTTGCGAGAATATACGAGATACGCGCCTGACACCCCGTATCCGGATTTTCGCGAAACCGTGCTCTAAACTCGTACCCGACGACCGAGACGCGACGCGAACAAATGCGAATACCAAAGGGGCCGATGAATTCGTCCGCACTTTTTGTTGCGCGTAGATCGCATCTCGCGATAAACGTTTGCACGCGTCACGATCCTCGGGCCCCGGACTATGCTTCGCCAGCTTGGCTGTCCACGCCGGAAGTACCTACTACACCATTGGGACTGAATGAAGTCGTTGTTTCGACAACATTTGCTCGCTCCTTGTGCGACGAGATGCGGGGAGCGAAGGGCGAAGGACGAGAAACGAGGGGCGAGAGACGAGAAACGAGAGACGACAGACGGGGAATACGCGAGTCGAACACAGACTATGTGCATGTCTCTGCTCGCCATGCAACTGCGCGCGGCATATCACGGTTTTTCTCCGAAACGAATAACATTCGTCGACCAAACTTATCTTCCTACGCCCGATCCCTGAACCATTTAAAATGTTTTCAGATTGCAGAGGTCGCTCTCCATTATTGTCCATGAAACTCGATCGACAACTCTCGGCAAGGTTTCTCGCATCCGCCAGTTTTCCCGCAGGTGTACATGTCAATACATATCGGAGGACGACCCGTGCGCTTCTCTCGCTTGTTCCACGGCGTGGAATCGCGAGCCTAAGAAGGAACGTGAAAGTGGAAGGGGGGTCATGGCACGTACCGCAAATACGTATTGTATAGAACGCAGTAGCCGGCGATCTTTCCGTTCTGGCCTCGCACGAATCCGGCTGCGATCCGACTACGATCCTACTGTGAACGGCGAGAATCGTTCGAGGATTAGGTTTACGATGCGAAAAGATTTGGTTCTTTTGAATTTAATAGAAACAAAGGCTGCTCGAATCTCGTCGTGAACGGTAAGTAAGTGGTCGGTTAAAGGCTCGACGTAAGCAACGAGGGTATTGTTTCTGTTCCTCGAGGTACCATTCGCGCGAGACAATGGTCCGTTAAATAATAATCGCGATACCCTTCGACGTTTTCGTTCCCTCTAAAATTGCTTCTCTCCGCTATAATCTCCGTTGCTCCGGTCCCGACTGGTTTCGTTCGATTCGAAACCTAAAAGAAACGTTGCTTTCATTGTCGTCTGATACGTACATATCTACAGGGTGTAAAAAAAGTAATGGTCATCCGTCCTAGGGGTGAATCTACACCTCTGGATCGGTGGACATTTGTAAGAGAAACTTGCCGCAAAATTGTTTATAACACAGAAAATTAGTGTTAAAGTTTTTTTTTGCATCAACGCATTCTACTCATCGACAAGAGGAAAAGTTTGAAAGGAGCCATATGTCACAAACAAATAGTTGAAACAAAATTTGATTGTGTGGAATTATACGTATAGACAAAAGCCTACTACTACAGTCCACACGTCCGTGTCGATGAGACAGAAGATGATCGTGTGCGTGCCGCGAGCAGACGAAATTTAAAGGAGCCTAACGACGAATGCGCCTTTAAATTTCGTCTGCTCGCGGCACGCACACGATCATCTTCTGTCTCATCGACACGGACGTGTGGACTGTAGTAGTAGGCTTTTGTCTATACGTATAATTCCACACAATCAAATTTTGCAAAAACTTTAACAGCTTATATCTCAATAACTATTTGTTTGTGACATATGGCTCCTTTCAAACTTTTCCTCTTCTCGATGAGTAGAATGCGTTGATGCAGAAAAAAACTTTAACACTAATTTTCTGTGTTATAAACAATTTTGCGGCAAGATTCTCTTAGAAATGTCCACCGATCCAGAGGTGTAGATTCACCCCTAGAACGGATGACCATTACTTTTTTTACACCCTGTACATTGTTCCTTTTCAACCGCGAATCGCGGTTACTGCTTACCCCTTTGCCCTTGATACAGTGGAATCTGAACAGTTTCTTGACTTCTAACAAAGGAGGCCACCTAAATACCTCCTTTATTATTAATGGCACAAGACAAATATTTATGGCATAATTTAAATGGTATCGAAGGAGGAATATCATGGAAGAGCATCTTTTATTTGTCCGGTCATTTTCTCATAGTTTTTTCAAGGTCATCGTTACTTTTTATCGGGAAAACTTATTTCTTTTTATTCCGTCTTGTTAATGACTTAAGCATATTCAAATGTATTTTTTCAGTCGCTATAAGATGGAATAAAAAAAGATAAGTTTTCCCGAAAAAAGATGATCTCGAAGAAACTACGAAAAAATAACCGGACAAATTGTTCTTCTACGATATTCCTCCTTCGATACCATTTAAATTATGCCATAAATATCTTTTGTGCCATTAAAAATAAAGGAGACATTTAGGTGGCCACCTTCACCTGAGACACCCTGAACATATAATGAAAAAGGAGTAGGAAACCGATAATATTAGTCGACTTTTACGTAGCAGAGAATTCGCCGATACAATGCAGAGCACCGTGGTCCTCCGCGGAGATTAAAAACTGTTGGGTCGTCGGGAAAGTCATGACGGATTGACCAATACATTATTGATTGAAAATTACTCAAAAATACGTCATGAGTTTCCCGAAAACCCAATATAACGCACCCCCCTTCTCTCTCTCATCCCTCTTCCCCGATACGGGCTATGACAATAGTTCCATTCGTCTCTGTTTAGCTTTCTCTTTGAATTTGAATTCTTACTGTCGCGCCTACTCGAATTTTCGTCTCTTCTAGGTATCCTTTTCCTTCGCCCGTCTCTCGCTCGGTTTGCTCGTGTCCGACCTTTAGCTCGCATTTTCTTCATCTCTTTTCCCCTAAAAGCCATGCGAAGTAACTCTGGCGCAGGCACAGTAATAGGCGCATACACGCACACATACAGGGCACGGCAGAGCACAGAAGAGCAGGGCAGAGCAGAGCGGTACTATGCCGGCCGGCTAATCGATACGCGGGGATGGAGCGAACGAGGCACCCGAATAGGGTCCCGAATAGCGGAGGGTTGAAAGCAAACGATGGATAGGTGTTATTTCGCCGAGGCGAGAATCGAAGAAAAGAGAGACAGGGGAGAATCGGTAGCTGAGCAGCTTGAATCGCTCGAATCGATTGCGCGTTTCCCGGAATTCGAGCTCGACGCGCCATAGTCGCGGGAATCGTTGCTCGAAACGCTTGAAGTTCGAACGTCGGTTTCGGTGTTTCCCAAAATTTGGTATCGTGTATTTTACCTTCGGTGTATGCGTATCGCTTGCACGTTTGCCGATTTTCTTTGCCCCGTTTCAATTTGCAATTCGCAATTTGCAGGCAGTTTGGCTTCGATGGAAGTTGAAAGAACCACGAGGTCGCGGCACAAAGGTTTATTCATAGCGACCGGTGTGGTGTGGTGCTGCACGGCGCGACGGTTACCACCGTTTGTACCTACCGCCATTGCTATCGCCATCTTAACTGTCGAGTATCACGGTACATGCGACAAAGATTAACAAAGCAGGGAAGATCGCCGGTACCGTGTAACCCGGCCGATAACCAGAAATGTGCGTGAAAAGTAAAATAAATTTTTTAAAAGATATCGAGCCGAATCACGCGAATCTGATCGCGTGATGCATTTCGTTGCTCGTCGATCTTCGTTCTTGTTAACGGCGAACGACGGGGGAGAAAGAGACCTCGCGGTGCGCGAACAACGATATTTCCCCTGCAGTTTGACGTTGAATTCGAGTTTGTACGTCCCCGCGAATGAAAGCAAAGACAGCGCTCGGGTACAAAGGAAATTTGAACAGCACCGGCGCATCCTGTTTCGTTCATAATGTTCCGAAATCAGGGAACAGCGTGGCAGTAATAGAGCGGACGCAAGGCGATTAGAATACGCGTTCATACTTTGCGCCGTTTGTAGGTACATACACGTATGGACGTTGCGCGTAGAGCCGACGAGCCGTCGCGTCGCGTCGCGTCGAGCCGTCGGGCTATCCTGCATCGCGTCGCGCTACATAGCATACCACCGATGTTGGCCAAGCATACGTTCGATGTAGATACAGCTTGGTATCGATTTCTATTCTCCTTCTCTTCCTCCTCTTCCTCCTCCCTCTGGCCCTCCAGCTCTCTCGTTCTCTCGCGCTTTCCGTTATACATTGTACACTATACGATATGCGTATAGAGTATACCGTATACGAACGCAGGTTGGCTCGGCGAGCACCGTAGCCGTATAAAAGCGGGAGCGCGCTCACCGCATCAACGAATGGTTAAGTTTCAACCGAAAACTATAACATACCACGGCTTCCCGTGTATTTGTTTTCGAATCAAATTATCCATCCCTGAATCATTTCACGCTTTGTTCGAGAATCAATCTACATCCACGACCCGCTTCCACGGTGCGGGGAGCTTGTTCCGCTTTTTTCCGTCGGAAAATCGCCGGCGGAGAAAAGCTGCAAAGAGAAACTGGAAAATATGTCGAACTGCCGCGAAGCGTGTGAATTATCAACGATGAAGGAACGAAAGATTACGAATCGAGGCGCCGGTGCTTCGAGCGAACATTTTTCTTATTTCTGCGAAGCGATGTGGTTCGCAGAAGGAAAAACCTTTATCGCACAGATAACTACGCAAACTCGATACCCGTTCGGACCCGGTCGATTCGTATCGCGACTGTAACGAGTCCTCCGTTCTTTTATCGGCCAAAACAATTTCTCTTTCTCGTACCCAGCCGCGGAAATTGACGCCATACGCGCATCCAATAAAAATATACGCGGTACGTCAATATGAAATTTACCGTTGCGCATCGAAAAGATTGCGTTACCGATATTGCGTCGCGACGCGAGCATCGCGCCGGTCCCACGATAAGACCGAAGCGCGACGCGAAGCAACGGAGGAGAGAGAGAGGGAGGAAAGCGAAAGGAATTAGAATGAGACAGAGAAAGAGAATGAGAAAAGCGAAGAGAACATACCTGCGACAGTGAGAGTGGCGTTCCGGCTCGAAACAGAACCAGCTTCGTTTCGCGCGACACACCAATAAACTCCGCCGTCTTGTTCCTTTTTCCCGTGCATTACTTTTAAGAAAAATAGAGATCCCGTCGGGAGAAGAACACGGTGGGACTTTGCATCTCCTGGCGACGTTTGAACCAGTTCCCCGTCTTTGTACCACTCGATTACCGGTTGAGGTTTACCTTCCGCCTTGCAATTCAACGTTATCGGCTCGTGTTTCACCACAATTATGTCCGAAGGATGTTCCGTTATGCGCGGTGATCTCCATTGCCCTGAAACAATCGTTTCGTTCTCGTTTAGAACACTGAAACCAATTGGAAAAACAGTTAACGATATCAAACCGTGCTTTCTCTACTTCTACTTTTATGTACGTGCCTACTTCTATTTCCATTTCTGCATATTTCTATACCTATTCCTATTTCTATCGTATCGAACGACCACGTGGAAACGGGTTGGTCGACAATCGCATCTTGTATGCACGGTAGCTAGTTACCGTACACGATGCGACGTGACGGTTTTAAGTTTGAAACTCTGCCTAGTACTATTCCTGGTGTCTGGATCATCGACGGCGATTGACATCGATGACAGAAGCGTTCGAGCGTGTTAACAGATTCGACGTACGTATACGCATTCGAGCAGAGGTATTACCACCATCTCTAGCGACGAGAATTCTAAATTGGAACCATACAGGTACCAGTAAGCAGTATAGGCACGTATGACCGACAAGACAAACCAACAGCGTGTGCGCGCATCCGTACACATAGATGTACCTACATGGTACACGTAGGATATATGCACATCGATGTACGTGTATATGGATATATGCACATCGATGTACGTGTATATGGATATATTGTACATACATATACGGATATACACGGAGATATGCGGAGATATGCAGAGATATACGGTCCGCGATCGCTTCGCGCGGTCTGCAAATTCTATTCCCGTGGAACGTCCGAAGCGAGGCCACTCTCGAGAAATGTTTCGCATCTGTAAGAACGTTTGCTCGAATTCCGAAGCCATACGTACTTACGTTATACCGCGTTTGCAGACGGTGCACGAATTTTCGTGCGAACGATCGTTACTCCCAGATCGTCGAACCTAAAGTTCCTTACTCCACGCGATAAAAATTATTGCGATTGCGGACACCGTACGTTTCCCTGAAATAGGAGTGTCGCCTCGCGTTGACGGGAATTAGCCGATACGAGACGATATTTTTCCGGGGGCGCGTACCGATGGCAATAGAAAGAGTGACAGGCAGGGACCGATACTTAATATACAGTTTGGAGCAAAACTGATCAGACACACTTTAAATCAGGATAACTTTTTTGTGAATGGACCAAACGACATCAATTTCTCTGTAAGGCTGGATGAAATAGTTTAGCAAATGATATCTAAAAAATATGTTGGAAAAATGCATTTGGTCGGAATTGTGAAAAACAATAGTAAAAATTTATTTTAATTATTTTAATTATTGTAACTATTTTAACTATTTATATAATAGTAAAATTTATTTTTACTATTGTTTATTAATGTGTTTGGTCGACTTGTATAAATTATACACGCTCCGAAAATTTCATTGAAATTGGTTAATTGGTTTACGAGTTATGAACGATTAAAAGTGGTGAAAAGGCAGAAGATCTTGGAAAATCGCAATTTTGACCACTTTTAATCGTTCATAACTCGTAAACCAATTAACCAATTCCAATGAAATTTTCGGAGCGTATATAATTTAGACAAGTTGATCAAACACGTCTTCTAAATGTTCGTTATTGGCCCAGCTAAAAAAATCGTAAAAATCAATTTTTACTATTGTGTTTCACAATTCCGACCAGATGCATTTTTTCAGCAGATTTTTTAGACGTCACTTACTAAACTAATTCTTCTATCCTTACAGAGAAAGTTATTCTGACTTAAAGTGTGTGTGTTCAGTTTTGCCCCTAAGTTTATGTACACAACATTATGTTACCCTAACATTATGTACATATACAGTGAGTGCACAAAGTATTCGTACACCTTTTGAAAACTAATAACTTTTTTATAATTGTACCGAACGACCTGATTTTTTGGTTTACGAAATGATATGCAAAAAAGATTTTCCGAAAATTATAATTTACAAGGTTACATGCAAAAATAGATAAGGCATTTTTTAAAACATTTTTATTTGGGCCCTTAATGAAAATTTAAAATATATGTTACGTAGTTATGCACATGCTGAAAATTTCATCGAAATCGGTTGACGCAGAAACGACACGCTTCGAAAGATGTACGATTCTGTGGATTTGAAGCAGAAACCGATCAAAAGTCGTGTAAAACTACGATTTTCACCATTTTTAACCGCTTATAGCTCGTGGGTATGTTGATCGATTTTTGGAAAATCTTCTTTGCATATCATTTCGTAAACCAATGCTTCCAATTGATTATAAAAAAATCAGGTCGTCTGGTACAATTATAAAAAAGTTAGTAGTTTTTAAAACGTGTAGGAATACTTTGTACATCCACTGTACGATATTGTTAGTATTATTTTATATAAGGTAAGGTGGGGTAAGTTCGTAAACGGGGCAAGTGCATATACAGGGTGTCCCAGTTTTTTCCGGCCAAACGTTGCCAGCGTGTTCTACACGCAAAAGTCAGAAAAAAATGTTATATATGGACATATGCTTTTAAATGTTGTACTAACGAGTTATTTCAAAATGACGTCCGTTATTACGAATACAGGGTTGGCATCTAACAAAAATTGACCCTATCGTATTATTAATTTCTTCTTCATTCTCTCTAATCGCAGCATGTTCATATAACATTGTTTTCTTACTTTTACGTGTAAAACACGCTGGCCAAGTTTGGCCGGAAAAAACTGGGACACCCTGTATGTACTGGTTATTTTTATTGTAATATGAGCGAAGTTTCTCTAGCTTGTATTTACTACTGTACTATAAGGTAAAATTAACTATTCGACATAGATGTCGCCCAAGAATAAAGGTGTTTTCCTCGCTTAAATCAATAAAAAGCATTTTATAGCGGGCTTGTTAATAATTCTGCTGTTGCCCCGTTGCACATGAATCAAGGTTTGAAAGTATTTTTAACTCTAAATTACGCTTTTGTCCCATTTTCGGGGGAAAGTGCAGAATAGTTGACGTTTTGTACAATATCCTATCAAAATGAAAATTATCAAGAACAATTAGAATCCTACGTAATATTAATACACCAGTAACAACTGTGCAAAGCGTTTGACACCGACAGCGTTAAGTATTTACATACCAGACTGAAAATACATCAGTTTAACCCTTTGCACTCGGTTGTCCCCTCTGAGGTACCACTAAAAATTGTTGTATCATTATTCAAAATATTGTTTACATTATTAAATATATCGGTATCTAATCAATTACTAAACATTTAGTATTGTATGAGGTATTCTACCAATTTCATATCCATACAATTTCAAAAATCATAGGGAATGGAAGTACTCTAGATCGGAAGTAATGTTTAATTTTCCAGTTAAAATAGCTCCGAGTGCAAAGGGTTAAAATCCAACTTTACAAAAACCAGTCTGCACTTACCCCACTTCACCATACACACAATTTTATACACATTTACATACATTTATTAGATTGGCAACTAAGTTCGCGACCCACACATTTTCTCAAACAAAGTCATTTATATATCTTTTTTAGGCACAAGTATTTTCTATCAAATTAATCAGAAAATTCAGAGCTTTCCAATGATATACAGTTCAAAAGGAATGAATGAGCTTATAATTATACAATAAAAGAATTACGAAACAAAAGGACGCGAATTTAATTGCCAACCTAATATATACACAAAATTATTATATATGCATAATCGTGTTAATATTACTCGGCGGAGTCGACAAATATCCGCGCGAATAGCACGAGTTCGGGCTCAGCTCGGCACCCTGCACGCGAGCATCCCCGCACCCGCGCACGCCGGCACATTTTTCTTTTGTGTTCTTGCCTCGGTACTCGGAAACAATAGACGCTGTGGCTAAATTAAAATCGCCTCCGGAGTTTTCATATTTCGCTGTTGAACAGAGTCGTAGGCAAGCGAACGCGCGAGGACGAACGCGCAGCTTTTGCGTTCAGTAGGCCCGAGGCATCTCGTTTCATTTCAGTTCCAACTCCTCCGAATCAAGCTATCCAGACAACCTGTGCATTGCCAACTCTTCCCCACTCGCGGTTCTTTTGTGTTCCAACGTATCTGCCGTTTCTCGTTCCATTTGATCCTTCGTTCTTGCGCTTTGCGTTCGTTCTTGTTCTCATTCTCGTCCTCGTTCTCGTTCGTTTCTCCTCGTATTAAACTTCGGTTCTTTCGATCCGAAACTTTCTTTCTTTCCCGATGAAATCTTTCCGCTTTGGTCTAATCTCGTCGAATGCGAGCAACGTCTGCCTCTCCGCTCGGTCTCCCGCGGTATGAAGACCGACGGAAGAGCGCGACGTTGGCTACTCGAGACAGTCGAGATAGTCGAGCTGAGCATTTTTCTTTTTCTCGTTTCTCCCATCGTCATCCCAAATACCATAGATCAAAATCCGAACGATTCGTGTTTCGAAGATCGTTTCCAACATCGAGTGACCCATTTCAGGCGTCGCGTCGCATCGCATCGTAACAGTACAAATACAATACAGACGGCATACCAAATTGGTTCGAGCAAGCCAGATAAAATATACATAATATGTGAAACAACGATCGAAAACTCAAAGATAATACTGGACGATTAAAGCGCGGAACGCTCGAATGCACGATGACTTGGCATACGGCTTCACGGCTTCACGGCTGCGACGCGAGTATTGATTTGCCGCTGTTGCTTCGGCTCTGTTAGTTCTGCCGTGCCGGTTTCGCTGCCCTTAGCCCTTAGCTCCTAGCCCCTAGCCCCTGGTCTTTGCCAATTTCATCGGATCTACCAAGGTACGATGCTGTTCTCTCTCCTCTGGGTCGTGTCTCGTATCCCTCTTTGCCCTCCTTCGCCGTTTCGTTCGAGTTTTCCAGATTCCTAATAGTTTTCTATTCTATCGACGTCCTATTCCCTCCAACGTCTCGAGCAACTATTTTTATGCCTTGCCATCCCGTTTACTCTAGCTTCCCTCTGTTCTTCGTGTCGAAAAAAAGTGGATGAAAAATATAGAACGGAACGGACCGAGAAAGGGAACGTTGCGTTTCAAAGGTTTCGCAAAAAGGGCATAAAAGTCGAAGGAATGGGAAACGAATACAAAGAACATAGGGGGGAAGAGAAGAACGGAATATAGCTTCGCGAGTACGCATTATGGACTACCAAACTGCATTTGGCACGTCTCCAGAAGCATACCACGGCAAACCGTCGCGAGGATTGTCCTATTTTGAAATCATTACCACGCTGTAGACTACCATTTTTACCCGTTCGTTCCGCCTGAAAGGGTAACCCACGCGAATATCTGTACACGTACCCGTGCGCGTTCGATTTAGCCCGATTTCGAAGTAAATACGCATCGATATCGGCTCGTACAAATTTTCCGTACGCTTCTCCGGTGGAAAAGATGTTTCGCGTATGTACGATACGCGCGCACGTACATGTTGTACATAGGCGAGTATACAGGTACGTTTTTATCGTCGCGTGTAAAAGATTAATAGATGTCGAGATTAGATGGAAGGGGGCCGCGGAGGTGGAGGGGTAAGAAAACGAGAGAGGAGGACCAGGGATCGGGGGATCAAAATCGAGGAGAGGGACGAGGAGGGAAGGGAAACTATGGAGGAAGAAACAGTTTCATTACTTTCTTTCCCCGATCCCCTAAGAAGGATATTCTTTCGAGAGGGGAAGCCAGAAGACGAAACGGGAATAACCATTGAATTCCTCGAGACGCGGGGGAAACCTAAGACGCGCAGAACCCTGGAAGGGAGTTTAGCCGACACACCCTCCTCGAGTTCTTTCCTCCTTCGAGCGGCGGCAAGCTCGTCTAAACTCGTGGAAAAAAAATAGCAACGTTCCTAGAGTAAATAACGTGGCCATAGCCCCGTAGCGTAACTCCGGAAAGAATCGATGATCCTCGCCGCGCCGCGCCGCTTCTATTTCCGTTTCTACACGGTTTTCCATTTGCTTTTAGCTGTTTTTCTCGTTTCTCTCGATTTATATGACTTTACCAAAAATAGCGATAGCTAATGGAGGGAACTTTACCGTGTGACCCAACGACTACAGCTACAGCTACAGCTACGAGCACAACCGCAACCACCCCCTGGCCCTTCGGCTCCCTTCGACCGGGCCTCGCTGTTTCCTCTGTCTCTCCGACCTCGGAAGAAATTGTCTTGCGAACCGAGGCTATCGATCGTCCAGTTTCTCCCTCGCAAGTATCGCGCGCACATCCCGACGTCTGTCGATACGATACGATACGGTATAGGATACGTTTAAACAACAAGAAAAAGGATCGACGACCGCACGATTCGGCCTATTTTATCGCATCCAGAGATAGATCCCTACGATTCGTCCCTTACGACATCGTAGAAACCAAATATTTTCTAGACGCGTCGAAATAGATCCGTCTCCAGAAAATGTCGCGAGACTGTGAAAAACGAGTATGTCGAGAAGCTGGAAACGAACAAGAAAGAAACAGGAATACGTTGGAGAAAGTCAGGAATCCGTACGCGACTTGACGCTCGAGATTTCTTCGTTGCTCTCGCCGCTCGCTTTTCATCGATGAAAACCGCGCAGAGAGGAACGCCATCGTGCTCCGAAGGTAGAGAAAAGCGGAGCGATTTTCCCGACATTGTTTCGAAGCGCTTCGCTGTTCCCGTTCCGAAATAGAACAGTTTCGTACTTCTTTTCTGTGTATAAGATCGTCCACGTATACCTGCATACGATTTACGTCAGCGAGACGACACGTTTTTCCAGCGAAACGAAGCTTGTCGGTTAAACGAATCGATATCGAGCACCGACCAGCAAAACGTTTATTACAAAACTTTTTTACCCGATCGAAGCAGTTTTATACGATAAGTCGTTTCTTGTAGCGGTATCGAGGCGAACGAAGTTCGACGAGTTTTGCGATCGACGGAAATTCGGTGAACGATCGAACCAACGACAAACGATTCGATCGTTTTACCGGATACGAGAATCGCTAAAGTTTTCCGAAAAAACGCGAACGTACGTACCACGTGCGCGTTCATGTACCTTTGAGTAAAATAAGTCGTATGCGAAAGTATATACATAGTAGTACATATAATGCATATGTAGACTACTGTGCAAAAGGAAGAAGCACCCAGTATAATTATAAGATATAGTGACAAACAATATCTTTATGTAGAGATTGTATTGTACAATTATTGATTTATTGCATTTAAAGTATTAGATAATCCGCAATAACACATATTCTGAGAACTATTCAATTGACACTAAACCTACCAAGCATTAAAAGTACAGTAAATCCTCTATCGATGCAAAAGCCTCGACTCGTTTGCATTTATCGTAGTCGGGACCAGGATTGCCATATGCGAGTCTCGCCAGGCTCCTTACCGTACCGCCCCTCGCCCAGCTGCGCAGCGAAGCCGCGTTTGCTTCCCCCACTCTTCCTACTTACGCTGACTAACGCCACTTATCTTCCTCCACGTGGTACGCGTCAGCGTTAGTGGGAAGAGTGGGGGAAGCAACGGCGGGCTTCGCTGCGCAGCTGGGCGAGGGCGGAAGGGTAAGGGGCCTGGCGAAACTAGAATATGGTAACCCTGCTCGAGACACTATTTTTTTGAGCTTCAAAGGCCGAGCCTAGGTTTTATACAAAAACCGACTTTTTAAAAAACCGGTTTTCGGTTTTTAACTTTTCCATGAAACCTGTTTAAACCGGTTTCGGATTTTTACAGATAAAAAATAAGACATGTTTACAACTTAGAATAGAAATTTAAAAATTTTTTTTATTTATTAAAGAATTGACAAAATAATACCCTTAAAGAATCACAGAAATTAACAAATATTTATGAACAGTATTATTTTACTTCTTTCTTTGATTAATAAAATGTGATTTTAAAAAGCAAAGAACGTCAATTGATTTATTGCTTAGTCGTGTCCTTATATTGGACAAAAAATGTCCAGAAATAGAAAAAACTCGCTCACTTGCTATTGAACTGGGCTTAATTGTCTTTAAAGCATTAAATAATAAATCTAAATTTTTTGTTCTTCTATTTGTAGCCTCTAAGATCAAAAACTCATTCTTTAATGTATGAGGACTGGAGGAAGTCGCTTCTTCAGGTTCTTGCAGATATTTATTTATTGCTATTTCCATAGCATTTTCATCACAGTCTCTATGCGCTGTTTTCATTTCCACATATATATGTATACAGGGTGTCCTAAATTTCGTGATCGTCCCGGAAATGGGAGGTTCTTGAGGTTATTTGAAGCGAAATTTTCCTCTACAAAAATGTTCAAGGCAATAATGTTCCCTGACCTTTCTCCGCTATACCACTAGCTGTGTACTTTTTGATTACATCGAAATCATTATAGCGGATTAATATAAGTGTTATGTATAAATTTAAAACCGGTTTTTTGACAGAAAAAACCCGGTTTTCGGTTTGCAAAATTTTCTTTCAAAAACCGGTTTTGAAAACCGGTTTTTAAAAACCGACAAACCCTAGCCGAGCCCAACGTAGGACAGCGCGCGGCCGAAGCGACTGGCACTCTCCGTGTCTCTTTCTTTCCCATACGCTGTCCTTCCTTGCGCCCGAAACGTTAATCGTCAATTAATCGAACGGACCTTTAAACTGTGCCGACGGCTGTGATTCTCCGCGTCGCATTAGTAGTGGTTCACACCGATATACCCGAACAGAGATCAGATTACTACAGTGGAGGGGATATTATTTTGCGTCCATCGTGTAGCACCTTTTTGCGTCGATAGAGGATTTACTGTATCTGGTAAATATTGCCTTATAAAAATGGCAATGCTAAATTTATTAAGACCGTCTGTAATTTTGCGATATGATTGATGCTAGGACAAGGAAATTTATTTCATTATTTTTCATAAATGGATTTTTATAATTTCGATAATTGGAACGCATAAAACCGGTCATTTGACCGTGGTAGGTTTAGTGTTAATCAGCTGAATCCTTTTTCAAAACTTACTGTATTCTATTTGATTTTTTACTCTGTTCTATTAAATATGGCCCCGGGTGTTTCTTTCTTTTGCACAGTAGTGTATATACAACGTACAGTATATTGTGCATGGGGTGGTACGCGTTTCTATTATAATGGAAAAACTATTGTCGCTACACGCTCGACCACGTGCAACTTTATAGTTTCGTTTACGGTCGTGTCGCGTCAGTGGAACTCGGCCGTGTTCGCAACTTTCCAACCACGAAAATGGTACGACCACCGATATCTGTTGCGTAGAGTTCAATCGTGTCGTTGCTTCCTGCATAGGAGTGTCGTGTACTTGTAAATACCAATAATTGTTTGTTGGAAATACGGACATTTGTATCCCAGAGACAGAATGTACGAGTCGCGTTTTTTACGAGGAATCTACACGTGTACATTCTACATATGTATTGTATTCTACGTACACATATGTACGTAATGTGTTAAACGCTCATCAAACAACATCGTTTCGCAGAATCGAACGACTCGGAACAACTCGGTAATTGTTATCGAAATGTAAGAGGTGAAAGGTGAAAATGCTCGATAGGTAATACAGTAATATTTTCCCATTACGACGCGACACGCAACACACGACACGCGACAGACGTTCCGAACGCGAAGCATCGTAAAGAGACGGTATCGTCTCGCGTGGACCAGTTCGATCAATCGGACGAACAAATCGAGCAAATCGTTCGACTGTCGGCTCTATGAATATGGAACTACGCCATATTCTCTGAAACCGTATCTATGAAACAAATGAAATGTAATAAATAGATAGCGGATCTGTATGCAAAATAAAAATTTTCTACCCGAATTTCAATGAAATGGAGTGAAATAAAAATGTGTTTTCTTTCTTAATGTGTTCAGTAGATTGAAAATAATATAACAGTATTTTTTAATCCTACTAATGTTTTTACTGTTTTAAATCACACCAACTCATTTTTGCCATAAATGCATAACATCCGCTGTGTAGTAAGAATAGAATTGGCAACGACCGCGGCGAATATAATTGCTCCCCTTCCGAAAAGAACAACAGCGCAATAAAGTAGAAATATGTAAATACAACGTACACATCGTCGAACGATGAATCTAAAAGCTGTCGCAGTACTTATTACCACGTTTTTATTAGCTCGCTTTCTTGTTTGTTTGTCTGTTTGTTCGGTGGCAAATTTTGCAATTGATTTTTTTTAACACTAAACCTACCGAGCATTAAAAGCGATGAAAATGTTTTAGCTTATAAAAATGGCATGACTCTATTTATTTAGATTTTTAGCCATTTTTATTACAATATGTGCTTGGATAAAGGAACCAATCGAAACAATTTCCATGTAAGCAACTTAATAATGTCAATAATTGTGAAATTAAAAATATAAGACATAAGTACGAAGTGTACCGATTAAAGTTTGTAAAGTCGATCGCAGAACATACAACTCGCTTTAAAGATATTTATAATAGTTTGCCGTGGTTGCGCGAAACATCCTGTACGGATGTACGTAGACGTACATATTACAAGACATGGAGACGTAAGTACACGTGTCCATGCACTTGCTACGATTCCGTTAAACGTTCGTTTCGCGTTATATCTACATACTACCATGTAAGTATGAAGGTTCTCGACTACCCGAACGTTGATACGAAGTGACGTGTACCTGATCCTACTGTCAGCCTCGTTTTGACGTTCTCGATCGGAGCGCAAAGTGATGAATTTGGAATATTGCGCCAACCGATTTTTCCACGCGTAAATCGTAGGACGAAAGTACAGATTTTGCGCGTTGCAAAAGAGACTTTGTGAACGTTTCGCGAAAGAAATTACGGTTACAAGCATCATCGTATCGGAGAGTAGGTTTCATGAGATTCGGCGAGGACGCAACAAGACCATTTCGCTCGGCCAAGCTACGCCAATGTAATAATAGTTCAGTTTCAAATCTAATTGTAAGTGAGAGATATACATAGTTCGTTTCCGATCGTATTCGATACAGTAAATAATTATCAAAAAAATTGTAAATAACTATTACCGCCGATCAACTTACCGGTTTCTGGTTTTTTAGTTTTCAGTTATTGAAATTATAATGATGCTCTCACTGTAAAATGATTACTAAATGATTACTGCGGATCTTTATGCAAAATAAACAATATTTCCATCGATTGCTGGACACAGGAGCCAAATAAACATTGTATTCTTCTTTTAATTACCTATTAAGCTGAAACTAATACATCGATGTCCTTAAATATTTTAAACATGTCCACTACTTCAAATTGTACATGCCCATTTTTGTCATAAATGCATAAAATCCGCAGTCTCATGATTACATATACTCCAAGCACATATAATAAAAATTACAGAAAATCTATACAATACAGTCCCTGCTCACTTTATTAGACTCACCTCTATAATTATGATATTTTGAGTTTTACCATGAATAATGGGTATAGTAGCCTTATGGAAATATCACTTAATGATGACCAATGTATTTTCCATATATTTATTTTACAAAAACAATGGATACAAACACAAATAGATCAATATAATTCTTGAAACACTAATATTTTGTTAATCCTCCCTTAGCTGATATTAAAGCCGCAACTCTTCTGGGCATGCTATCTATGCAAGTTTGTGCAATTTCTTTTAATATAACGTTATGGTGCCAGTGATAGATTATTCTCCCTATCAGCTTGGTCTTTGTTGTTATATTTTCTTTGGCCAGTTCTCTTTTCAGGCACTCCCAGACATTTTCAATCGGATTCGTGTCTGGTGAATTGCTGGACCATGGTAAAGGGGGGTTTTTTGCTCATACAAGAAAATTTTACATTTGGATAGGCAACCTATAAGGCAACCTTGTAGTACGAAATCATTACCCCATAGGTTGAAAACAGCGTTGAATTCCTTATAGGATTTCAAAAAGCATCAATTCTTCAGGTGAGTCTAATAAAGTGAGCAGGGACTGTAAATTCTACGATAGCCAAGCCAACACATATCAGCCATTTTCAGAGCTCGGTAGGTTCGGTGTTAAATGGAAACGTAAAAATTCAACGATGGTGATCGCAAAATCTGTTTATCCGTTATGGCCCCGCGTTCTCGTTCCGTTGCGATGGCTGCAGACTTTCCATGTTCTCGTGTGTACCACGGAACGATTGAATTAGTCTGAACGATTGCGACCACGCCGATGACATCGATGGAACCAATCGACTTCGAGGTGTCCGCTTGTTGCTCGTCGAGTCGAGTCGTTAGGAGTTTACAGCGAAAGCAACATCCGGTTGCGCCCTCTTTTCACATTTGATTCGGTAAGGTTAAGGATAGTCGAACGGATGCAACGTCCATAGAATGCGCTACGAGATAATAATGCATCCTGAAACGTACGTACTGTACTGTCGTACAATTACCAACTGTTCGATTCGCGCGAACGATTCGTATTCGCTGTTCGTCGGTCATTCGACGAATATATGGTTGCGAAACCATAAATACTAAACGTAAACGTAAACTTGAAACGTAAAGACGTGTCCTCGACCTCGTACTCGATACATGCATCGAGTGAATTGAACTGCTGCATCGGGGAAGATGGATCGATTGAAATTTAGAGGATGCGGCTTGCGTATCCGCGCGAATAGAAATAATCGTACTATGTATCTAGATTATTTCCGTTTCGCGCGGTCCGTTCGATTCCCTGTGGAAACGACACGATAACGACCGACGACAATTTTTGCTGCGTCCGGAGCTCGCACGGTTTCGAATTCAGGAAGGAGGCGAGGCAAAAAACGAAGAAAATACGAGGAAGGAAATATTTATCGGTGAATCGCTATATAGAGCGATATCGATCGCGACAATCGCCCTTTTGTTAGCCCTCTCTCGTTCTCGTTCTCGCTCACACCTCCTCCCCCTCGTCGACAGTTAACGCGTTTCCAGATCCGTGCATGGAAACGAGACACCGTAATGGAAGAAGCACGTACACGTTTCTATTGCACTCGTTTTCGGTAAACCGTCGAGCGTATCGATTCGCCGAAACGAATGGCGCTAAAGCGAGCGCACAGTCGCCGGTCGCGGTCGATGCGATCAGCCAAGAAACGTAAGTACTCGTTATCTATCTGTTTGCTCCAGTATCGGTCGCGTTTACTCCTTGGTTTCTTTTTCGATCGTCGCTTTCCAATAAATGTCGCGATAACACGTCGCTACGATGGGGAGAAAAAAGAATAGAGGGGTTAAAGTGGAAAACAGAAAGAAAAAGAGCGGAGAAGATATGTTTAAAATAGAGGAGGAACGGGGTGAACTTACCGTGAACCGTGGTAAGGGCGAATACTGCTATCGCGATCAAGTTTCTTAGCCACTCGTTGCGCATCTTTTCTTTCGGTGTCCAAAGATTTCGGGATGTCGTGAATCACGAACGAGACCCTTTGCGGTTGCTCGACGATTCGATGCTATCGCATGCTGTGTGTTATGAGTGGAAATGCCAGAGCGTGTGGCGGCAGTGTTGGCGGTCGTCGATGCAAAACCGAAACAAAGCCGAAAAATGTATAGAGTTCCGCGGTAAAACGGAACTCGGAACTCCGAACTTGAAACTCGAAACTCGTGTCGGCGAAAAGCCGACGATGGTGACGACGACTGCACTCTCGATTGCTCGAATCGGCCGGAAAAGGCGACCGAGGTTACACCGGTAACGGATAACACCCGCGAGAGGATTCCACTTTCGAGTTTGGGGCACAGAGTAGCTTTCCAGGCGAGAGGCGTATCTTTCGAGATGACACTTGCGGGCGCCTCATTTCCATGCCATTACACGTTAACACTGAAATACGCGTACGCATGTACGTACAAAGATCGGTGATGATGCTGATGCTGCTGCTGCTGCTGCTAACGCTCACCCACACCCACATCCACATCCACGTCCACATCATACCGTAAACCCACCCACGCGAACGTACAACGTATTCGCCATTACGTGTGTGGCTGGACTCGGTGTTCGCGAGACGTACGTGTAAACGGGTACGTGAACCCGTATACCCGTGTATCCCGTGCACGCCGAGAGTCCGAATATATTCTCGCGTGCGGAGCAACGTAACATTAATGCACCGACCGTCGACCAATCACCACCAATCCCATTCTTATCGGACAAAACGAACGACCGCTTTCGTACGACGAACTTCTGACATCGACGAGCCTGCCGCGCGCGCGCGCGCGTGCACGCACGCTCGCACACGCGAAACCCACACCTATGCACCACACCGTATGTGGGGAAGGATATACGCGTGTACACACAAACGAGACCACGGATAGATACGGAGTCACGCGCGCACACGAGCTTACACCAGCTTGCACACTGATTCACGAGCGACGCACCCACACCGACGCCGTCGGCGAGAAGGCGGAACCACCACCGACGCACTCTGGATACCGTTCTTCTAATACACTTTCATCCTCTTTTGGAACGGGTACTGCTACTCTAATTTTTTCATCGATCCAAGCGGCGCGTCCTCATTGCCATCGTACGCGAGCTTGCGAAGTCGCGGACACCGATATCGAGGAGAGACAGATCGAAATATATGTATATATTGTATATGTGTGTATGTATATATATAATATATAGAGGAGGAGGAGGGAGGAAGCTTCGCGTTAGATTCTTCTCTCTATTGCCTCGAGTCGACGTTCGAACGATTCGTTCCGTTCCTTCGGAGGACGGCGTTTCTTCCGAAATCGATCTCTGCGTGACCGACCGTTGAACCGTACGCCGTTTCTATGCCTTCCAGACGACGATCATTCTTTTCCTCCGTTGCGGCATCTGCCATTTTCTATTAACGAGCACACTTCGATCACGAAAAAGAATAGAACGATTATACGCGCGTGTGCAGTCGAACGCAAAATGAAAATCGGAAATCCGAACGAAACACGCAATCGTGAACCAACAAACACCGCAACCGCGACGATCGAGTCACGACTGACGTGACGGTGCAGCACGAGAGCGAGCAGAGCAAGCTCTCTGTAAAACCACGCGGCTCTTCGGCCGTATTCGATCGTGCTCGGCTGCGCTCGGTTTCGCTTCGGTTTTCGCGTCTCGGTTCTCGGTGTTCGGTGCTCGGCTCTTGGTCCTCCGCGTTCCCGGTTCCCGTTTCCCTGTTCCCGGCCGTGTCGCCAGATCAAGGAAATCGAGGGGAATACAGTTTACCCCCTCTCTGATGGCCAGATTAATACGTGACCAGACTACGGCTTAGTAGGGGATGTTGGAGTATGCTCATGGTGCTGGAATGGGATAGTGGAAGGGGAAAGGGAGGAGAGGAAAATCGACCAGCTTTGGTCGATTCTGGCGACACTGACACTGGTTCCCGGAGATGATTCTATTGTAATGCGATCGTATTCGCGGTCATCTTCGTTTTATGCATGCGCATAAAGCGTGCACATGCGTTTGGAGAAAAGCACATCTGATGCGATTATTTTCGTTTCAAAATCCAGCTTTGCAACCCCATTTATCGTTTCAAATTTTGCTGTTTGCTGTTTCTGTCACGGGAATGCAACGGAACAAATATGTTGCGGCTGCGGCTGCGGCTGCAACTGTGACAACGAGAGTAACCAAGATGGTGCGTCGCTTGTGGCGTGCAGGGCATCGCGCGTGTTACCGCCCGAGCACGAACGAGTGGCTGGCAAATCGAGCTGTTGGGGATGACGGGACGATCAGATTGAGAAGAAGGATGGGAAATTAGTATATTTAACACTTTACTTACCGAAAGCCTATTAATAGGATTTTCAATAACTGTGCTGTACCAAAAGAAAGCATAGAAATGAAAGTATTAGATGACGTTATTGAAGGTGATTCGTTAGTTCGCAATGAAAATTGCAGTCACCGTTGACGGTTTGATTAAAAAGTGTTTAGCCATGAACCATAGATTTTTCAAAATTATGCAATAATCACCGGTCGGTAATGTGTTAAGGATGTTCTGGAGGTACAATGGGAGACAAAAGTATAAGAAATTCGAAATGCATCAATACATGGCAATGAAAGCCATTCATGAGTATATTTTGCATGAAACTTTTGCGAATACTGTATCCTCTGTAGCTATTTTCAGTGGTCTACACTTGTCGCGTTTCCATGCTAGTGAGAGACAACACGATAAATTTGACGTTTTGTAACAGTTTATAATTTTTTTGCTCCGTAACTGTTTAGTAAATCCTAATAAATTTTGAATATAATTAATTACATAATTTTTACTGCATATACAAAAAAGCTGGAGTTTCTAGTTGCGTTTTTTCAAGGTTTAAATAGGGTTTGAAGTGGAATTTTATGAATTCTCCATAAGAAGACGTGTTAAAATGTGCAAACTTTAAGTTGCTATAATTCTTAAACGGTGCAGTGAATCGAACCCAAACTTTGGTAATTGCATTAATTTAGTAAGAATTATACCTTATCAAATTTTCCAAAATTTTGTTGCGTTTTTATATACCTCCAGAACATCCTTAAATCAAATGCGGCGCATCACGAGGCCAATGTCATTTCTCATTTCTTCTTTCGACTATGAACGATAAACCCTGAACGTTTGAAGTTTCAGCGAACCGTTCGGCAACCGAGTGTTTGTATACAAAGGAGCCACAGCTGCTCCTTCTGATTTTTCTAGCGAGTCAGGACCAATGATCTCGTTCGATTTTTAAAGTAGTACGAGTTTGGGTTCCAAATTACTTTCATCGGGGATAAAGGTTAGCTCGCTCGAAGTTAATTAATGCATCTACGACACGCACCGTTCCAATGTTCATTTCATGCAAACAATGATTGTATTGTACGGGCACGTACGGTGTCGATACATTTACCATAAGTATGTACGGGTTCGGGTGTGTAGCGAATAATTATATATTATTAACGGCAATACGCCGACGATGCATTTTAGCAATACGCGGAATCGGATCGATGTAAAATGAGAGTCGATGTTCCAATCGGCTCGAACAATGCGAACGAGACGGTAATAACGGCACGGATCGAGTAATGGGAATAAAGGAAAGCAACATCTACCTACACCCTTTGACACCGGAAATTAATTAACTGATCAAACAATCGTAAACTTCCTTTCGTAAATAGCCGGAAACTAGACGGAAGTACTTAGGTACGTAGCATGGAAGCGCTTACATTTACGCGCAGGTACGAGCACGTATCCGTGGACCGATTTCTATTTCTATTCCTATTTCTCCTTATACTTGTCCCACCATAAGCATATACAATAGCGAGTGTCTCGTGTGACTCAACCGGCAGCTGCATCTTCGAGGCTGTTCGAACGAGGACAATTCGATGGACCGATGCATCTGAAAATCACATTCTCGCGTACAATTTTAACGTCTCTTTTTTCGTTTCTTTTCTGTTCTTAGTTTTTCATTTTTTCAATTCTACAGGTACATTGCAACAAGTTTCAGAGCTATCCGCTAGAACGTTCGTCGGTCTTTGAAACTGGAATTCGATGTCGTCCGAACGGTTGGTATGCAAGAAATAATCGAGGAGTTCCAGCAGTATTTGTCGGCGAGGTCTGTTAAAAAATTCGCCCACAGTTTCGTGAATGTTTATGTCGGGCCGGCTGCACAGTATGCACCTACGCGATAACGATGTCTGTATCATTAGGGTGTTGGCTAGCATCGTAATTGTAACTTAAAAATACGTATGTAGTATGTATAACACAGATATACACACAGGATACAGTATACATATGTACATATTTACATAAAGTAGATGTTTGGAATATAACGTGTTGATCGATGTCGCAATGCCAACGCGTACATTCATACTATTCTTTGGAATATACGCGTTACGCGACGATCCTCGTGTAGTTGCATAGCTCGAAGGACAAACTCGGAGGAAAGGAAGACAAAAGTAGAAAAACACTAAAAAGGGCTTACTTGAGCAACAGAGAGATCAGACCCTTGATTTCTGGATGCATTGCCAGATAGATTTCGTTTTCTTTTCGAACGGTCGTTTTTCTTAGATTTAACATTTTTTTCTGATGCTTGCTCAAGGCGCCGATATCATAATTTCGCGAACCATGTGCCGGATCTTTTGGATGAAAGGCACGATACCGTCTCGAAAGCCAATCATCCATTTGGGCGAGCTTGTAGAAAAATCCTTTGTAAATTTTCTTTCGATTTTAATCAGGGATAGAACGTGCGTCGGTTTGATCTCCAACCAGCAAACCGAATAACCTTTTCACGTCGGATACGACGCACGACAGTACTTTGTTCTCGGTAAAAAAATATCAAACGAAAAAACAGCCAATTCACGGCTAGGCGTGTGATGAAAAAATACGTGTAGATCGGTAGATTTGAAGACAGTACAGGGAGCATATAGTTAGCAAAGATCAACGTGTACCAGGGGAGGGACCGGATGCGTAAGTCCGAAGATCGTGAGTATTCGAATGGGGAGGGGGACGCTGATCAACGAGAAGAAGAGAACGCTCGTTTTGTGTGTCGCAAAGCGAGAGAACAATCTCCGAAGACGATATTCAAAGGGGGGTGAACAAGGTGGAACTTGTGAGAAACGTTTTAGTGTTGTAGCGACAACAGGAGAGACCGAAGGAACGCGAGAGCTCAGAACGAGAAATGGTCGAAACCGTGGAAATCTTCCAGACAATAGTTAAACGATGGAACGATACAGAAGCGTCAAATCGAACAACTCTGTTCTAGTCGCTGTAATTCTACTCTACCTGAGCCGGGTCTCTGTGCAGTGCACGCGCAATGGCACAAAATCGAGGGAAGAGTTTTTAGAAAACTGCTGTTTCGGCAACGTTGACGACACGAGCGATCGTCGATGCGACTCGTTCGACGATACGAACGGTACGTGGTCAACGATACCTTTCGAATACGATACACCCGATAACGTGTCCTCGACACCATGCTGTACGGTCTGCGTTTCAAGTGAGTATGGCGGGATAGGATGCGTTTTTGCCTCGTTTTCTACGCGACATACCATCCCAGCGTCACGCGTGCGTAAATCGTTGCGTTGCAATCCGAAACGTAGAAATGCTCTTGACCGATCGATCGCACTGCATTATTTTTTCCTTTTCATTTTCGGTTTCGTTTGAAAGACCTTCGTCGAGCTACGTACACACTACCGCTCATAAGTGTTTAGGCACTCCTCTTTCATGATAACTTTTTTAATATTGTACTATACGATTTGAACATTTTTGGGAAGCTGGAGCAATTAGTTTACTACAGGATGTGAAATGAAATTTTTTTCAAAGATTGCAATTGATCGGAATTGTAGAAAAAATACTAAAAGTTGCATTTCACAACTTTTTTATGTGGGCCTATATTGAAAATTTAAAAAGTGCATTTTGTAGATCTGCGTCGATTAAACATATTCTGAAAATTTCGTCAAAATCGGTCGACGTTGCAATGAACTACAAACGTTCAAAGATGGTAAAAATTGCAGACTTTCACAATTTTCGGCCTATATCTAAGAATAAGAATTCTTACATATTTAAAGGCCTGTCGTTTTCTCCCGCATCAACCGATTTCGATGAAACTTTCACAGTGCATATTGACACAGATCTAGAAAATGTACTTTTAAAATTTTCGATGTAGGCCCACATCAAAAAGTTGAAAATGCAACTTTTAGTATTATTTCTACAATTCCGATCTATTGCAATATTTGAGAAAATTTCTATTCACATCCTGTAGTAAATTAATTGCTGTAGCTTCCCAAAAAAGTCCAGATCGTATAGTACAATATTAAAAAAGTTATTATGAAAGAGGAGTGCCTAAACACTTATGAGCGGTAGTGTATATACACATGTGCCCATAATTATGAATGGGTTAAGTTATAACTTCTTGTTTCGAGACATTTAAAGGAGAAGGATAATAACACTAAATTAATTGAGAATTACTTTAGTTTAAAATAATGTCATGTGAAATCATGGATAAGTTCATTTTATTTTTAAATTTTGACTTGGACCACTTTTCTTGATTACGGGCACATATGTCCGATGAACCGACAGCAAAGTCGTAGGAGCATCGTTACATTTTATTTAACGATTTGATCGTTTAATCTGTGATAAAACGTGAGTAAATAAAAGGGGAAAAACGGAAAGCATTCGCTTTAACCTTTAGACTTAATGTTAGTTAGCAATATCACACACCGATGCGATGTACCGCTCCGTTTCGAAGTCGTACATGCTATACTATACTATAGAATGTATAAAATATGCAAATTTCATTCGGATTCAAGGAAATTAGTAGATAGTAGAGGAATTTTCTGGAATTCCACAAGTTCTAGGAAACGATCAAGTGTTGCCAAAGCACAAATTAATATGTATGTCGGATACAATGACGTGGCAGTAGAATTAGGATAAGGATTATGATTAAGATTAGGATTAGACACGAAGGATGGTACCGTCGCTAGAATGACAGCTTCATTGGTATCGGTTATATACGTACGACGATTCTCTGTGTTTCAGAAGAGTTGGAATTGGAGACGGAAATCGGACCGCAAGAACCGAGAAGAAGAAACGGGCGGAACCGTTTCGAAGTGGAATCACGGACGACCGCGAGCACGAGCACGAATACGAGTACGGGTATCAACCCGAACGGAAACACGAGTCGCGTTTGTTCCGAACTGTGTTTCTCTAGGCATAAAAACGACGAAAATTTCGTAGCGACTCGGCTTTCGAAGGAAGGCACGGCGAGCAACGGCGAAGGAAAGACGAGCACGGTCGATCGACGACGGTGCAATAGCGTGTTTTCTCCGTTAAATTACTGGGGTGCTAACATCGTGGTATTCGCGAACGCGATATACATATTCCCGTACGTGGTAGTTGTGGTGATTTATTTGGTCATACCAGGCCTGAATGTACGAGCGTTCGGCAGAATCGTAATATGTTACAACGTGACGCAGATTGTTCTAAATCTGATTCTAATCGTCATAGGAGTCTGCGACTTGTGTCACGTGCCGTTGCATCTGAATGTTTATGTCATTGTCGGACTAACGTTGATGTTCTTAACGATATCTTCGACGTTTTGGCTTTTCATGATTTGTATCGACGTCACATTAGCGATCACCAGATTTTATCAGGAGTCGCGGGTCGAGTCGAAGAATCGTATGGAGAGAACAAAATTTTTATTGTACGCCGGGTGTACATGGGGTGGATCATTGCTGCCGACGATGCTGGCTTGCATCGCGGAGTTTTCGCCGCTGGTGCCCGAATCCTCCCCGATAAGACCGAATTTCGCCAATTTCGAACACGGCCCGAACTTGCCGGTGCTTGTGTACGTGCTCACTTTTCCGATTCTAACTTTGCTCGCGAACAGCTTCCTCTTCTGCTACGCGTCGTACAAGATGTGCTCGATACAGAGGTCGACGAAGCTGGCCTCCGCGAGCAGCACCACCAATGCGAACAAGGCCAGAAAGCGATATTTTCTTTACCTCAGGCTCTACCTGTTGATGGACGCACCGTGGATCACGAGCGCTCTCGCCGCCGCTTTCTCCGATCTATGGCTATTAAAATTTTTTCGAATAATTCAACCGATTCTCATGCTGTTGAGCATTTTACCCCCACAAACGACAAAGCTTATCTGCGGTTGCGGTTGTTTTCGCCGTCGTACGCGTAGCCGCGATTTGGATCGAGATCGAGATAGCCAACTTCCGAAACCGATGGCTACTATAAAAACTCTCGACGTGCTCTAAAATCGAGGATTTTTGATCGATTGGCATCCTTCATGGGATTTAGAATGGAAAACTCCTCTAGACGTCGCGAAGCTAGTTGGAAATTTAAGAGACGCGACGATCGATTTAAACGATTGCGAATAACACGGGCGAATTTGTGCAAGTATTATGGGTATAGGGAAAGGTAAGAGAGTAAGACGTATTCTCAGGGATTTTTGGACATTGCTTTCTAGATTGTAGACTGTAGACCAGTAGACTATAGAGGTGATGGGCGCCGCGCTACGTCGCGTAGCTTCGATTCGATTCCGCCGCGGTGGATACTCTCGCAAAGACGTTGGAAACGCTTACGACAAACTTTCGAGGCGATCGATGCTCTTTATACCGGGAAAGGAATCCCTACTCCAACGCGTAACCTAATTGTAAGAGGAGTTTAAGAGCTCGTCCGATTTCATGTACGCAATCGTGTACGAACATGAACTTGTCCAGCTACGCTACACCTACGATGGATTGGATCGGATCGGATCCGATCGCATCGAATCGTTGTCGCGCGCACGATAAAGTTACACAAATCGAGCGATTCCTTGAAGCTCTCCTAGAGTTACTCGACTCGCGCACACAGAATCAAACACATCGATGAACAATACACCGATAACACGATACATCTTAGCTGCTATTTTGCGATCGCCGCGCTTACCGAGACGCCGAGATTTTGTTACCGAATTGCGCAATGATACCAATTATTAGCTTACATTAGTATTAGCTATCGTGTGATCCCGCTCTCGTAAAACGACCGCAACATATTACGTTTCTTTTCGGGTAGTTTTGTCTTATCGCTTCGCGGCTTACGGCTAATGGCTTAAGCTCGCGGTTTGCGGCCGAATCCAACCAATGTAATCCTACAATATTCAATCTTAATTTAGCTAATCGCTTATACTTTTGCCAATGACCAGCCAAATTTCACGATGGTGCTCTTAATGAAGAGACTTGGAAAGTCGAAGCGCCTTCGATAACCTCAACGAGCATCCCTTTCGTCGAAACGCTCGCGTTAGAGCAGCATCGAATGTTTTCGAACCATAAAGCATCGTTTATTACTCGTACTGGAGTACCGATGATGACTCGTTCCTTCCCCGTTTCCCATCTTACCGATTTTGTCGACGAAAACGCGCACGAGTTTTCGAAACAATGGTCCGCGAGGATCAAAGAGACTCAATCGATTCGAATGTATGACCCTCGGCTGTCAGCGACAAATGTAGTACACTCGTCTCAAGTAACGAGCATGTCTTTAGATTGGAGTAAGGCTAACATAAGATTCTATTCTTACGAAAGACGGCAAAACGATCGGTGGTCGTATTCGCCCGCATACTACGACAACGATTCCGATGTAAGAAAACAAGTAAATGTCCGGCCGAGTACGCGTTGCCGATACAGTGGGGCGTGTGTTCGTGTCATCGTGGAAAAGTCGCGGGTGGGGTCAACCCGGGCCAGCCGGTATAAAATACACGCTACCAGAAAGCAACGACACGCAGTTGTCAAAGAAACGCATCCCATCGCACCTCATTGCATCGTATCGCAGTCAAAGCATCGGGCATCATGGACACCAAAGTAATTTCAAGTTTTTCTTACCCTGTGTCTCTTTCCGCGATTTTTTCTTTGTCGCAGGATTGAAAAAGTACAGACCGAAGGAACGAAAAGAAGGACGGAACTTTTGATTACCGATTAATGTTGTTCGTTTCTTTTTTCGAATCTCTGTAGATCTTCTGTTATCTGGTTGGTTTGATAAGCGTCGCACGCGCAGGAATAATTGGGCAGAGCGCGGGACTCATCAGCCCTGCGGGAGCGACGGTGGCCGCGGCCATTCCAGCACAGGCCGCGGTCGTCAGAGCCGAGAATTACGATCCGAATCCGCAGTACAGTTTCAGTTACAGCGTGGCAGACGGTTTAACAGGTATCGTTGTTGTCGTCGAATTGTATCGAGTTTCCCTCTGGTAGCAATAAGTTCGAAGCAATGACCAGATGAGCAAAGATAAGAACACTCGGCTTTCTTCCAGGTGACAACAAAGCCCAAGAGGAGACTCGCAACGGCGACGTGGTCCAGGGCAGTTACAGTTTGATCGAGCCGGACGGTTCACGACGCGTGGTGTCGTACGCCGCCGACCCCATCAACGGATTCAACGCTATCGTGCAAAAGGACCCCAGCATCACGGTGAAGACAGCTGTGCGGCCCGTTCTCGCGGCACGACCAGCAGCCGCGTCCGTGATCGCAGCCGCGCCCGCTACCGCTGCAGCTGTCGCTGTTCGTCCGCAGGTTCGTTCTTGGTACATTTCCGTTTCGACACTAGAGTTGTGACTTATGAGTAGACTGTGGATCTTTATGCATTTATAGCAAAATTGAGTAGATGAAAAACTTATTGGAAAATTTGACAAATTGAAGATGTCATTACATGATTTCTCCTCTATTAAAATCATTAAGGGAAGACCTAATATTGGATTTAGTTTCTAGTTCTTGCAACCGATGCAGACAATTTTTATTTTGCATAAAAATCCGCAGTCTACTTATGAGATACCTGGCTACTCGGATAAGGCATGAGATAATCGGGTAAACGAAAATTACCCGACTACCCGGGTATCTCATATACTCGGGTAAAGGTACTACAGTAAAGTCGCGTGATTGTCAACGACCGCGTACGCCAGGTATGGCCAGAAGTAGCACGTGTGCTAAGGATTCTCAAGGAATACCCCCACTTCTCCCGGCCGCGCGTCTCGCTCCCCGTGGCGTACATAGTGCCCGGAGCAACTACGGCCGCCAAGGGGATTGAGACGCGCGGCCGGGAGAAGTGGGGGCATTCCTTGGGAATCCCTAGCACGTGTGCTATTTCTGGCCGTGCCTGGCGTACGCGATAGTCGTCAGGTCAGTGTCGCCAGTTGAGCTCCAAACGGTTCTCACACATTCCCCTCTTTTTCCCCTTCCAATATCCTATTCCAGCACCATGTGCACCAGTGTATCCAGAGTCCAGACAGGGTTAATGGAAAAGGAATCGAGGGGAACACAAGTACCCCCTCTCTGATGACCAGAGCAATATGTGACACGTTGCGCGACTACGCGACAAGAATAGAGTGAGGCAGAGTGAGGCGAATGGGAGACACGTTGCGCGTGCGCGATAGGGACTGAACGGTGGAATAGGATAGTGGAAGGGGATAAGGTGGAGAGCCTGGAGGGGGAAATGAAGTTGAAACCAACTTCATTCTGGCCACACTGATGTGCATACTCCAACGTCCCCCACTAAGACCGTACCACGGTGCCCGTGCCTAGACTGGATTGGTCATCAGAGAGAGGGTACCTAATTCCCCTGGATTATCTCGACCTGGCGACACTGCGTCAGGTGCCTACCCACTCCACTGCCGTCGAACACCGCGCCGCAGGGCGGCAATGATTGATCTCGACTCGGGTATATCTCGGATAAAACTTCTTTATTTTCCATTTTTTTTATGGGGGTTTCACCAACTTATTTCTGGTATTTTTCTGATTAAAATGAAACCAAACACGATATAATTTCAACTGTATTTAGTGGCTTAATCGACGATGAAAGTTTCAGGCGCAAGGTAGGTCAGCGACCACGCTGGCCTTGGGACTGTGCCGCGACGGCGACTGTCCTCGTTTCTTTCTTTCCCATACGCTGTCCTCCCTCGCGCCTAAAACTTTCATCGTCGATTGAACCACTAAATACAGTTGAAATTATATCGTGTTTGGTGTTATTTTAATCAGAAAAATGCCAGAAATAAGTTGGTGAGAGTCCCTTAAGAAAATAAGGTAATTATTGCGAAAGGGTCATCGTACTCCGATTTTGATGAATTTTAAATATGTTATAGATTTCGATATTTTGAACAACTTTTTCCTTTTCCAATATAGGGGGGTCGTTTTTAGTTTTCGAGATATTCGCAAAAAACTATTGCTAATACTGTGTTGAATTTTCCGTATTGTTGCGCGCTCCGTAGGAACGTGAGACTCCTTCGACGCGGCGTTTGTTTACTTCTTCTTTGTACACACGCTGTGGATATGAGAGAGAAGACAGGATCTCACTCTGGTCATACATATATAGGGTGAGCTTTCAATTTTGAAAGACAGCTCCTGGATTTTCGTATGCGTAGTCTGGCCGGCCCTCTTTTCCCCCACCACCTAATTTTAACTAATTCTGATAGCATGATTTTTCATTACTAGTTAAAATTCTGTATGACGGCTGTGTAGAATGCAAAAATCATGCGATTAGAATTAGTTAGGATTAGGTGGTGGTGGGCGGAGAGAGATGGGCGGACTACGCATATGAAAATCCACGAGTAGTCTTTCAAAATTGAAAGCTCACCCTATATATGTATGACTCTCATCTCCAGAGCGTCAAAATGTAAACAAACGCCGCGCCGGGACAGGCTTACGTTGCCACGGAGCGTGCAGGAATACGAAAAATTCAATACAGTATTAGCGATAGTTTTTTGCAAATATCTCGGAAACGAAAAGCGACCCCCCTATATTGGAAAAGGAGAAAGTAATCGGAGTACGATGACCCTTTCGCAATAATTACCGAAAATAATGAAAAATAAAGAAGTTTTTGTACATTCTATTAGTAGTGATTTACACCGATACGCTTCGGCCACGTGATCCGTATTTCGTGCTGTCCTTCTCTACGTTCGGCTTTCGTTTGAACTCGCGGCGCGGTAGACGCTGTCATAAAAACATAATGTCGGTATGCGATAGTTGTCCGTGTAGAACACAGGCTGTTGGACAGTAAACGCGACTTTACTGTAGCTCTATTCGACACCGAAACCAGACTAATCCTGACAGATCTTGACATGACACGACTCTACTCGAGCCAATTTGATATTTTGTCGAATTTAACGAATCGCATGGTTGGTCACAGCTGCTGGCAGCAGGACCTACGGTGGCCACCACGAACCTCGTGGCCGCTAACGCAGGATTGCTGGGTCTCGGAGGACTCGGTGTTGGACTCGGAGGGCTTGGAGGACTCGGGCTGCGACAAGGCTCGCTCTACGGTACGCAGGCTCTGCTCGCGGGTGCTGCTTACGGTGCCGGAGGCATCGTCAAAGTTCACTAAACTAGGCAACGCGACGCGAATTTACTCGGCTAGGCTTTATCCCCTTCTCTCTACCGCGCTGATGGTTCACTTCGCTCTGCTTTTTCCTAATCGTAAAATCGCCTAATCGTTTCGTATGCCGTATCGTAATCGTTCGATGTCGATTCGAATCGCTCCTTCTTTTTCGCGTTTTTCTTCTTCTACCTCTTCTACCGAGTTTGCCATCTCCTCTTCCACCCGTCTCCCCGACCGATACTCCTTTTTCTTGTCGGAATCGTGTTCGGGTTCGCTGATTAGTTTTGTCTCGGAAAATTGTCTGTTCCCGCAGCGTCGCGGAAGTCGGGTAAATGTTGGGAACGTCCAAACGGTTTCCTTTTCATTTTCGAGCATGCATTCGCATATCTCCTTTACCAAGCAACGCGGAGTTCCCTATACTATATACGATACGCTAGCAGGCAAATTGAAACGATCGTCGAACGAGCAAAGTTGGAATTGTTCTAGACTCTAGACAAGTATATGTATAAAGTCGTAGATGAAATTCTGTTTGCGTTTGTATTCTGTGACACGTGATACTCGTAAGATGCTACATTTTCTATATCGAACGAAGACCAGAAAGAAGTTAACGCTAATCCATGGCAAAACGTTGGGTCTTGTATAATCGCCTCTTTGCTATTTGCTCGCGAGACGCGGTCGCCGAACGATAGAAACAACCATATGTACACCAAAAAACGATGCACGGAGTTTCGTCGTTCGGTTCTCGAGATGCGAAAAAATGTCCGTACGGTACTTACCAACGAGTAGCGTTAACGTCGAAAAGAAAATAAATCATTTATTTAGCAACCGTTCAGCCGAATCTTTGATCCTTATACGATCCTGCACCGAAAACTATACAGGCCGACACTAACAAACGATTGAATGTTTGTGATCGGTGTTGCAGAAACGTCCGAGACGAGTGAAGCGCGTCGCCGGCCAGCCAACGGAAAAAGGACTGTATTTACGTCCGTAATTCGTCGAGTTATACACTGTATACTCGAAAATTACGGACTAGCTGGGTTTCGGGGTTCAAAAACAATGCTTTGGAAATATTGCGGGCGTCATTTCGAATCGAATGTTTCCAACGCGCGACGAGTTCCTTCCGATCGTCGCGCCACACGGTTTTCCCAATCCAAAGCCCGTAAAAATTAGAAAATTTCCTTTAGCAACATTTACCTTTTCGCATTCGATGCGAGTCTTGCTCGGGCGTGGTTCTAATCGGCCGATGCTGCCGTAGCTGATATTTGGATATACCGTGCGATAGATGGTTCAACTATAAAATGTAATATTCTTTCGGGGGTGAGGGGACCTGTAGTTATCCGTTATCTCAAAGTATCGGTCGAGCAAAGAATGCGTTTCGTCGAACGCATGAACCGCCGAGGATTACGAAGAAAACCGATGGTTCATCGAACCACCAAAGTATATAAAAGATTAGCTCAAAATTTATTAAAATATGGTATTTCGATCACTGAGAAATGTATAGCGTTTGAAAAATGCGCGTGACAACCGTAAAAAGATTACAAAGAAAACAAAAACATGGTTAAATTGGAACGACGGAATTGCGACGGTTATTCGACGAAGAAATGATTTTTTCTACCGACGATATGACCATTCGAAAACGCGTCTATTCGTTGATATTGGTCAACATTCTATTGCTACTGCTATCACTATTACCTTTTCGTTTCTTATAATACATCCGTAGATCTTTCAGTCAATGGTAAGAAGCGCGACGTAGTAAATATAGTTAAGTACATACATATGTTGCGTGATGCGATCAAGATTCATTGCGGGTTTTCTATTCCGATTGCGATCATTAAAATATAGTAAAATGAAGTAGAATAAAATAAAGTAAAATAAAATAAAAAAATCCAATCCAGGTACAACGAAGTTGTAATTATGTACAAATCGGTTGCGTGTAGAAAGATACATGCACTCGTATCTACATATGTAAGAGTAAGTACCTACGCGTGGTCGCGTGCGCGGGTAGCGAATGCCAGTGCGAGTACAAGTACGAGTGAGTGTACACGACCTATGCTTCGTAAACGACAAGAACATTCTGTGTCACCGATTCCTAACGTTTGGCTGAAAGCCTTAGGTTGACAGACTGACTCGGAAATTGAGCAACATTTCCCTGAAAAGTTGACACGGTGTGCAAATACGACAACATTGTACACCCGTTTGTCTACGCTTATCCTATATCACATTTGTAACGCGTAAAGCAACGCCCTCCTACTCGTTCCTTTTCTCGGTTCTCTCTCTCTCCCTCTCGCTCGCTCGCTTTCATTCTTCTCACTTTCTCTCTCTCCCCGCAATACATTTTCGTTTCGGTCAGCTGGCATTCCGTTCGAATCTCCTTTCCTTTCTTCCTTCAACTAATTCAATAACACGTTTGACACGCGTATTACGATTTTCGATGAGAAAACAGCGCGATGCTTCGCGATCCTCCGACAAGACGATCACGAGCACATGAAAATGTAGCAGGCAAACTTTGTAGTCGCGTCGACGATGTGAAATTTTTCTCCACGTCACGGCGTAACGGACGAGCGTTCGATCTTTTCAATCGATTGCATTTATTTTTGTGTCCTTGGTGGCGGTGGCGTCCTTAGTCGGCGTCGGTGGCCCGGACAACGTCATCTGTTCCTTCAGGTATTGGTAGTTCTTCAATCGAGTCACCGCATAGTCCTGCAACGTCGTAACGATCATATAATAAACGCAAAAGTGAAACAGATTAAAAGCGAAATTGACGGTTGTACGAACGTAATGTATCGTTGCTTACCCAGTAGCCAAATGGAATTTCGGAGAGTTTCGCGTTGACGATGCTCCACAAGCCCCAAAACAAATGACTAGCCAAAGAGAATATTTTGATTTCCGCCATGACGCGCTCTTCTTCCGATGCGCCTTCTTTCCCGACCGTTCTTAAATAACTTTTTATGAAGTTGAGCTGTCGAAAAAAAGGAAAACGTCAAACGCATACAAAAAAATAGATTTGAACGAGAGTAAAATAATCGTAAAACGATACGTGAAAAGATAAGTGATATTAATACGTATCATATGCATATGCGTTCACATACGCGCATACACGCTGACACGCGTACGTACACATACACGTTCGTAGACGTAAAGAGAGATGATGGCACGCGAGTGAGAGCGTGTGCCGGTGAATCGATACTCAAGATACTCGAGTGCAAATACATCGATTTGAAATACGTGCACGCGCGTGTATGCGCGAACATGTAGATTCATCGAGGAAAATTCAAGTAAATTTCTCTAGGAATAAGATTTTCTGAAAAGGGCATATATGCATATATAGAGAAAACGCGAAAGTGACACCACATAGTAGTTAGCACTTAGCGGATCGAAAGCTCGTGTCAATTTTCCATAATGGTACGAATCAATGGTCGGAATAAATACGCGTTCGTATAGAGGGGCGGGGGTATTCTACCATAATGCGGAAAGCGGATATATAATTGCGGTGATTCGAGTGAAGTGTCTTAATTGGAAATAACGCGGTTTTACCACCCATAAGACACTGTACATTTATGGACCGACTATCGAGAGTGCGTGTAGAAGTACTCTAGAGTCGTAGATGCGCAGGTACGGGACTGATGTTGCAAAGATGGGTGATGGTGGCACCGGTCGTTCTGGTTCCACAACGTACGGTGCGAGACAGGATCCATCATCGCATTGGCAGATCGATATGCCGCCCATTATTCCGATTAGCCGATCGCAGGCATCAGCCTTGTCTCACCGAATCGTGGTCCTGTGAAACTAATATATACACACGCAGCACACGCCAACCAGTCCTCGATCAGCACTCGAAAACTCTCGAATTCGCTCGACCGAGTATGTACAGTTATACGCTACTCTTCTTCGCGCATATCATTTCTTGCGTCAAACGATAGGCTATCTTGGGATTTCGATAACGAATAGGACAACCAGGAATGGTTTCGTGTATCGTGTATAGTGTATCGTGCATAGTGTGCAATGTAACAGTATATAGTGTACGGTTAATGGTGTGATCTGTGTGTGTGTCTGTTTATGCGTGTACGTGTGGATGATGGACGATGGGAAGTGACGGGCGGTGACGGGTGTTGGGGGAGTGGATTTGGCAGATAAGAATCCGGAATACATCGTATTCGAGTTGTTGGCCGCGAATATGAAAAGAAATCGAAAGAATCAGCGTTGCAGCTCTTGTAGGACAGTTGGTTTCCTTAGCGAGAACAAATCTGAAGCGTTCTTTTACTCTTTTAGATCTTTTTCGTATAGAGAACAATCGGCATAGAAAAATCGATGTACGCTGTTGGAAACAACATGTCCTGCGAGGCAACGTCCTCTTCTAGCGAATACCTAAAACTAATAGAAAACGCGTTTGTCACTGGAATGATGTAGCCACCTTGGCTCAATGCCTTGCTACTGAAGCTTCATCGATTCCGTGAACGGTGGAACAAGTTTTATCGTGATCATTATCTTTATCTCTATCCTTGTCGTTAGCTTTATCGTTATCGGTATTCTTATCGCCATCGTTATCGTTAGCGCTGATCGTTGCGATACAAAATCGCATACTTGTCGTTCGATTACATCTCAAACGTACAATCGAGTTCTTTCGTTAAAAATCGAATAACTTTAGCCGAGAACCGAGGCATGAATTGGTCAAAAAATCTGCGTATGTGTGGACGGGACGGATCGGATCAGGTCGAATCTGGATCGGATCATAATGGAACGTCTTACCCGTCTTGAAATATTTGCTAATGGTTTGAGAATCGGAGCCGTCGATCTTCGTCACATACCTTCTGCTCTTCCGTAGGTCCGGATCCCGTGCGTTCGTGAAAGAAAGGATATTCTGCCGCCGTATAATCGTATTGCCACTCGACGAAGTGATTCGCTATATCGAATCCCCGGTAGTTGTAAGAACAGTACTCGAAGTCGATAAGAACCAGTTCCGGTTTACGCGTGTTCTGTCTCAACAATATGTTACCTTCCTGCATGTCGTTGTGACAAAATACGACCGGATGTTTCTGTCGCGTTGCGAGGGATCTGAAAACACGTATTTCATTTCTTTATCATTGTTGTTATGCCGATCGTAGCGATACCCCGTGTACCGCGACGTTATCGAGTATACATACATTCTGCGCTGCGAGCGAACGCGATTGATCGTAACGTGTCTTCTTATCGAAACGGAAACGATTATTCTCCTCCTACTCACCTGAACCAATCGATCTCGTGATCTAGGTCGATCGATCGTATCGCGTTTACGTTCTTCGCGTGTCGGTCGTCTATGTCTTCGAGGTTCTCGAGGATATCGGTGGCCGTGTCCAACCATTTGGCCATCGTGTCCCAGAGCCAGGTCGGTTCTTTGCTTATGGGAACTTGCATCGTGTGAATCTGTCCCATTTTCTCAGCGATCATCGTGCTCAATGTCGGATCAGCCAATTCTTTGGTGAGCAGAGGCCTCGCGGGTATATACTCCTCTATGCGACCTCCGGGAAATATGCCGTGCAACTTTGGCCCGAGTCGTCTTTCCGAGAGTAACGTGAAGATCACGGACTCTGTGATCAACCCTTCGAGCGCTCTCTCCCCATGTACTTGCCCGTACAATCGCAATAGAACTTGTCGTGGTTCACCGCGAATCGGAACGGCTCCGTTCGGCAGTTGAACGTTGTACAACCAATTGCTCAGTCCGCCGCTGTAAAAAAATAACGAACGTTTGGTTACGCAATCGAAACTCATACATTTTGGTTGGGACTACCGTTCGTCGGGCGCGACTCGCGACGGAACGAAACGCGTGTCCCAAATACCTTCACGTATCCAAGGCCGCTATCAGACCAATGTATGTATACACACACGCGCTAGCCTCTAGTTTGCTACTAACCTGATGCGTTTCAGCGCGATGTTCTCCGCGGTAACGTGCTTCCAAACTCCGTGAAGGTAATCGCGACATATGCGTGCTGCCATTTGCCGCATCTCTGGGTTGTCCTCGGACATCTAATGCAGAAAACATACGAAAATGTAATTCGATCGAAAGGATCAGCTGTAGCTGTAATAGAAAAGTACAAAAGATAAACAGGATGAATGGGATAATAAACAAAATGCCGAAGACGGACGTTTCAAAGCTTCTCATCTTGCTCGTCGATCTATCGCGATCGCCTTTCCCAGAAAAATTCCGTTTCTCGGAAGAAGCGGTTAACGTTTCTACAACGCGTCTACTTAGAACCCTGCTCTCAACGATATCGATAGAAAGTTATTGTTCGGATCAGGCTGCCGATATGTACTGGGGTGGAACGTGGATCGAGAAAATGATATCCGATTTTTCTGCAGCGTATTGTCGAACAGTCTAACGTGTACATACATACACGAGCACACTTGTACGAGCAAGCATTCGTCGTCTGCCACGCCGGATGCAAGCGTGGCTTTCCTACTGCCTTTCCTCTTTCGCTTTTCCCTTTCTTCTTGTGAAGATCAATGAGCGTAACCTTGGAACATTGACTGAAATTTACGAGGGCCGGCCGACCGGCACGCGTCACATTTCGCGTCGACTATTCGAAGTGAATCGAGACTAAGACGCCTGCTCCGAAGCTGGTCAATCAGACTTGCGCGAAAGTAGCAATCGATATTTTGCCCGACGTCCCTGCGTATCGCCATCGTTTCTCGACGGTCGACGCTGGATGCTCGGTGGATCAACGTTTCGATCGTTGTCAATTTTCAACAGCGGTTCTAGACTAGATCTCGAGTTGTTGACGCGCTCGTTGCCGAATCATCGCTAAACGAAAATCGAATCAGCTTGCTCGAAGGTTTCGAGAAACAGGCTACAACGCGTTACCTACCGGCGGTATTTTCGCATTTTCGAAAAATCTATGACTCTCAGGAATTTCTTAATGCTTCCTAATGAAATAATCATTTCAGCCGCGGACCGCAAGCACCGGAATGATTTCTTTCGGGTTTATTATGAAAAAGAAAAACATTCCGGTATTCGGTGAAGTTTTGTCGAAGAATAAAATGTTAGGGATGGGCGAAGAAAGGTGTGACCCGTGGTAATATCGCCGATGTGGCATTCGCATGTACATAATAAGAACGCGCGCACGCGCGAAAGTATGTCGAAGAATCGAAGGAAAACGTCCGCCGATTATTTATCAGTCTCTGCTATTCGTATTTTGTTATCGCGCTCGTTCGGTCCGAACGATCATGCATACGTATTTATCGATTTAGAGTTTTTCAACCTTCCTACTTGGTATTTACGCGATACGCGTCGTGTCACGGTCATTGTTGCACCGCTGGCCTCGTGACAAAGATTGTTTAAACGCTTCGTGACGCGCCGCACCGCAACCGTCCATCGTCGCCAAACGCGAAACGCCCGTTTCCAAGTTTATCGTGAAAAACTGATCGCTTGCCACCGATTAACATCCTGTACAATACCGTTTATTACGTAACATTGCGCACAACTTCGTACCTCGTTAATTGAACGGCCGCACCGACCAAAACATTATTATCGATTAGTTTCTTTGTATTTCCTCCGGGTGTGAGAGAGAACGATTTATGTTATTCGCGTTTTCCTCGAATTCTCAGAAATTCTCTTACAATTACGTAATACGTTAATAGGGCCTAAGGAGAACTCGAGTTCCGAGATAGAGGCAATTATCGTTTGACAAACGTAACGCGGAGGCGGCTGTACGTTTTAGTTTTCCCTGCGAAGTTCCGTATTATCGAAAGAAAGCTGGACGTGTCTGTTTCGATCTGTCTCGCTACTTTCGTTTATTACTCTGAATATATTATATCGTATATATTACATTATATTATATTACATTTTATTATACTACATCATATTATACTATATTGTATGTTATTATATGTATTATGGTATATTATACTATATTATTTTATTATACAATATATACAGACGCGCATAGTTTGCGATTTTTACTTGGATTAGAAATGCTTCTAATAGAAAAATATTTCGTAAATATTCCGTGCAGGATTACACGGCTCTGCATTTTCCAGCTGCAGATTGAGATCCTGGAACGAAACTCAATTCTGTTAGCATCCCTACCTCCCTCTAGGGGTAATACGTGCACGCGTAGATTAGCGAAAAAAAAATTAATCACGGAGCAATCGATTCCAGGATGTCTGAGAATTTCAAAAACATTTACACGATTCGGTATTTCCATTGTGACTGTAGGTGTACGTGTGGCTACACGTATTCGTACATCTTTTAAAAACGAATAACTTTCCCAAAATTGGAGTAACAGCTTGAGTATTTTTTGAGACGTTAGAAGGATTGGTTTACTAGCTAATGTGTAAATAATTTGTTTTTTAAAATCTTTATTGGTCGCAATTGCGGAGGAAATATTGGGTTGGCAAATAAGTTCGTTCGGTTTTTTACATTGAAATAAATCACAAAAACCGAACGAACTTATTTGCCAAACCCAATAGTAAAGGTCACGATTTTTAAATTTTTTATCTGTGCCCGTAATAAAAATCTAAAACATGTATTTTGTAAATCTAAGTAGGTTATATACATGTACAAAGTTTCTTTGAAATCGGTTGATGCATAAAAATATTTGAATTTATAGGGTCTGCGATTCATTTAAATTGCAGATTCTTACAATTTTTGCTATTTTCGATCAATTATGTTTCATAACAACCTTAATCGATTTCGACAAAACTTCGTACACGTATATAACTTACTTAGACCTAACCTACCAAATGCACCTATTTAAATTTTCATTACAGGCACAGAAAAAAAATTTAGAAATTGTGACCTTTACATTTTCCTTCGCAATTGCGACCAATAACAATTTAAGAAACAAATTATTTACACATTAGCTAGTAAACCAATCCTTCTAACAATTGAAAAAACCTCAAGCTGTTGGGTCCAATTTTGAAAAAGTTATTCGTTTTTAAAATGTGTACGAATGCTTTGTACACCCAGTGTAGATTGCACTCCAGCGCTACGAGTGGAAAAATCGTTCGAGGGTGCTGCGGCTACATACTATTGATACTATATCCGATCAAGAAACTTTGCATCTGCGTAGTTCCAGATATTTTCCTCGTGCATACAAGGCAAGCGTGAACCAACAATGTCCAAGATTACGAGCTCGCCTCGTCAATTAAAATCCGTCGATAGCGAACATCCCAATTTTCTTCGGCCTAGCTATTTCGTTCCCTGTATTTGTTTCTTTCAAAATATGCATGGAAAACGAGCATTACGTTTGATTAGAATTTAGTCGCGCTTGCTTATCCTTCGAAGATAACGCGTTCATCCGACTGTCTGTCCGTCGACGTACGTAACCGTATAAGATCACGTACGGTGCGGTGCGGTGCGGCACGATCGAGCTAACATTTGGCAAAGGAACAAGAAAACCATCGGATATGAAATAACGATAAAATAATTCAATGGGAAAGGAAGGAGGGAGCGTAAGAGATAGAATCGTTTACGCACCTTATATCCCAAGCCCATTTTTGTGGTTATCGGCCGCTTGAAATGCTTCGAACAATGTGGCAGAGCTTCTGCTTGGTTCCCCTGCACTTTGACTACTCTGTTGTAGCACGAGAGTAGCTGAAACGGTTCGAGCAAGCGTAACGTGAATCAGTTGTTGTCCGCAGTCCGCAGTCCGTTGTCCTATGTACACGACAAATCTGATTCCGCAAATCCGTAACGAGAACAAGGTTAGGTAGCGGGTGCAGGCGGTAGCAGGTAGAACAATAAAATACTAGCAGCCTTGCGAGAACAAGTTTCCGGTTTTTCGAGCTGCGAAACGATCGTTGTATCGATGGACGATGGAAATTCACTGGCGATCGAGCGAACGTGCAAATCGATTTCTATCAACTACGATCGGCCACCGCAAATTTCTTCGAACGCGAACGAACTGTATCGGATCGACAATTCCGTTTTGCACGGAATCGTTTGATAAAATATAAACAATTATCACACCACCGTTAAATATAGAATCGATCTTAAGGTCGACCACTGCGAACACAAATTTGCGATTCGCGAGCTTTCACGCGGTATTTCTTCTTAGAAAGATAATATTCTTTACGCGTGTAATGGCCTTTACGTGATTCTAAAAGATACGGATCCGTTCAAGTCGAAACACAGCTACTGAGAGAGAGAGTATACCGAGCGCGTATGCGTACGTTACTGGTGTTCGTGCACAAATCAACACGAATATGCGAAGTGAAGCAAGAAGCAAGCATCTACGAAAAGAGAGATGCGACGATGCGACGCGTTACGAGTTACGAGCGGCAGCCAATCGTCGTTCAGTTCTCCCCACTCTATCATCGTGTTCTAACGACGACAGCGCCACTCGCGCCGCGTGCACGTACAATTTCGAGCATGTACCGTGAATACCATGAACCTGTGTTAGTAGTGTATGTGTTTACTAAGCGCCCAACGTTACACGTAGGCAATTGTTTGTACGTTGTGCGCTTGCGCTCACGCGTCCGAACTGAAACACCGCACCGGTGAGTTTGTTTATCATTGCTCGATTCTCCAAGTATGCGATCGATTTCGAATACATATTCTTTCGACATATATATATATCATTTGGACGATAATCGATTTTCTATTCGAGACATTCTCATATCTTCTTTTCGAAATCTCTGTTTCCCGTGTACGAACGAACAATATGCATATCGGATGCATATCCATACACGTAAACAATGCACTTGCATGTATGTATCTTATTTGAGTAACAAAATTCCATACTTGTATCACTAAGATCTACAATTTCGAGTGTCTCGAGTTTTATCAACTTCGGGCTGATACAGAGTGTTCACACTATATTACTAGTCAGCGTTTTTCTTCTAAATAGTAAATATTAGAAAAAAATGAAAGAGGAGAAAGTAGTACTGTTTTTATACGCAACACAATGGCGTATGTAATTTTTGTGTTTATACTATTCGATTAGATACCAATGTGTTTACAAGTATTCTTTATTGGCGAGGCTACAGTAAATGAAATATTCAAAATGTTTCTTCAATTTCTGACTTTGCATGACCTTGCAGGTCACTGTGCAGTATACAAATGAATTCGTCTAGACGTTTAAACACACGCTTTTATGTGACATAAAAAAATATACAGCATTCCATTTAAAAACTTGAAGGTTACCTTCATATCTAACAAAATAGTATAAACAAAAAAAATTGCATACGCCATTGTGTTGCGTATAAAAAACGGTACTATTTTTTCCTCTTTCATTTTTTTTCTAATATTTACCATTTACAAGAAAAACGCTGACTAGTAATAGTGTGAACACCGTCTCTGTACACAGGGTGGGGCAATAACTATGTCCACTTTGAATATTGCCGTTATTTGTAATAATATGAAAAAATGTTATATACAAAACTTACACGGTATAGAGGGGGGCATATTGTGACAGATACATTTTCTGCATGAGTGGAGGCATAGAGGAGGTTTCAAGGTCACCTTGATTTTTTTAATTAGAATGTCCTTTTTTTATACCATAGACCAATAGAGTATCAAATTCTGAGTATAAAAGTGTTGACCTTCATATGGCCTAAATCTAATAGTTAACAAGATATTATCCAAAGAAGAAAGAAAATTATTTCGATAATATTTCGTTAACTATTAGATTTAGAACATATGGAGGTCAATACATTTTTACTCAAAATTCGATAGTCTATCGATTCATGACACAGAAAGTAGGTCTTTCCATTAAAAAAAATCAAGGTGACCTTGAAATCTCCCCTATTCCTCCATCCACGCAGAAAATGTTTGTGTCACAATATACCCCCCTGTATACCGTGTAAGTTTGGTATATAACATTTCTTCATATTATTACAAATAACGGCAAGATTCAAAGTGGACATACATAGTTATTGCCCCACCCTGTATACAACTACTGTCCAAAAGAAAGAAGCACCCGGCCATATTTAATAGAAAAGCGTGAAAAATCAAATAAGAACACATTAAGTATTGGAAAAGGATTCCGCTGTTTAATTGAATAGTTCTGAGAATTATATGTGTTATTGCGGATTATCTAATACATACTCTGTAAATGCAATAAATCAATCATTGTACAATACAATTTCTACATAAAGATATTGTTTGTCATATATATCTTATAATTATACTGGGTGCTTCTTTCTTTTGCACAGTAGTGTATTTAACACGCGTGCGTTGCTGTTGCTGGACTATCGTTTTAGAATATTCGGCAGTTTAATCGAATATATGTATGCATAATTTCGACATACATTATACTTTCATTGTTAGTCAATCTGTCTACGTTGAACGATAAGCTTCTTCCACTTATGTAGAAACGTCGAGTTTGCGCAGTTTCGTTTGTACGTCTATTATGTACACAACGATGATGCATCGATGGAAAGAAGCGAAACATTCCTAACAAATTAATCACTGTATCGCTAGGAAGTAATCGTTTTTATAAATTGTACGGAACACGATACGGAGATCGAGATCGTTGAATTCCAGCGCGTCGTAAATCCACATATGCGACAATCGATCGTCCGATCGAACCGGGATAAGTTTGCTGCGCGTTTCAGAATTTCAACAACGATCTAAGCCTTTTATAGTTGAATTCTGTCAACAGTTTGCCTGGAAAATTTTGCGATCGTATAGATAGAGGAAATTCTCGCGTGGTGATATCGTGGACACGCTGTGATCGGTATTTTGCGTAATGGATAACAGAGATTAGATAAGCTATATTCTTTTTCTCTTTCGAATGTATAGAGTATAGACTACGTTGAAAAGCATTAAAGTTGCGTCTCTCCTCGTCCCGGACCTTTTCCACGCTTTTCTCGCGAAATGTTTCCCTCGTGCGACCGGCTAGTTAGTTTGACAAATAGAAAATTCGCTAACTAGCTATATTCGCCTGCAAAATAATATACATTGAGTAGAGAGTAGGGATATATGAGACACCAAGGTTTTGACCGATATACAATATTGCTACTTTTAAGAATGGCTGTACATCACTTGTGTATCATACCAACTAGAACAAAATACATGATGCTAAGCATCGATCTTTTGTTTACAAGTAACGCATTTCACGTATGCTTCTAAAAGTAGAATTTACTGTTGTTTATTTTGTGATATTCAATCGTACTATTAGTACGTGCTATTTGAAAAAAAGAAGTGAAATCGTGAAACAGTAAAGCTGTTATTTAGCAATATGAGACACTTGAATGAACATCTAGAATAGAATGATGCAATGTATTGTACATATTTTGCGACATGAATTTTTATGAAGATTACCGAGGCGAAATGTGAATACATTATCATGTTACTTATAGTCCAGAAAGCACTTTTTATGTATGTATGGGATTATTGTAAAGTAAAATTAATTTTCTCTCGGCGAACGAAAATGCTGATGCACACGCCCACTCGCGAGCCTTGACCCGGAAATCGTTTTCCTCCGCTTCATCCACTTCCCCTCTGATCCGGGAAAGTACTGTACCAGGCACCAAGTGGCTGATTCTGAAAAAGTAGTAATCTACGCGGCTTAATTGTTGCATTAATCGACCAATCGCTCGATGTATCTTCCTGACACATTCTTGTGGGGATTTAGAGGTCCATACCATTTTTGTGTCGCGCTCGACGTTACCGATAACTCGTGATTTTAGGCAGTTAGTGGGAATCGAGTGTTCGGGCGTTTAATATAATCTGGAGGGGACAAAATTATAAGGCGCGTATACAGGGTGTCACTTAAGACAAGCCACCTGAACAACATTTTTTGAGATACGATGAAATGTTTCAGACAAAAGTTGTTGTTTTCGAGGGCCCCATTACGTGGTGTACATACGTAACTATTTGTCAGGTGGAGGCGCTTAGGAGATTTGAAAGTCAATCTAGCTTTTTTAAATGGAGTCACATATTTCTGAATTCCTACGTTTGTAGTTCTTCGCGAGACAATTTCAACGATATAGTCATTCAGGGTCAGAAATTAAACGATGAAAAATGTAAATTGACTTTGAATGTTTATGAAATGGGATATTCCTAGAAGAAAACAAATTCATTTTTTTAGAAGTGGGGGTTGCAAGCAACCCTTTGAGTGATCTCATTAATAAAGCTGAATATCCCATTAGAATTTATATTTTTCATACTTTTTTACGTTTCTAACCTTGAATGATTATACCGTTGAAATTGTCTCGAGAAGGGCTACAAATGTAGGAGTTCAGAAATATGTGATTACATTTAAAAAACTAGGTAGTACACAACGTAATGAGTCCCTCGAATCCGAACAACTTTTGTCTGAAACATTTCTTCGTATCTCAAAAAACGTAGAAGTTATTCAGGTGGCTTGTCTTAGGTGACTCATCCTATATTTACATTCTGCGCCAGTACGGAACACGAACCAGGAACCAAAACTCGCGGGGCGCGGTCTTATCGTTGCTTGTCTTTGACTCCGAGAGCAGCACTGTCAGTCAGTGACGTCAGTGTCAGTCCTCAACTCACGAGTAGTCGTCGTCGCCAGTAGTTGTCAGTCGTCGCGTTAGACGTCGGGAATTCGCGCCAATTTGCAGAAAGTCCGTATGCCTAAGAATTGAATGATTCGATCGGTGAGTTTGCAGTGCAAAGTTAGAGTCAGGTACGCGATTCAGATATTGTTGACATACTATATCACGTAGAGATTCAGATATTGTTCGGGAGGAGTTGTTAATGAACGTTAATAAGAGAAATGAACGTTAATAAGTTTGACACGTTCACGGTTTCGAAAACAAAAGGCATTCTGTTTATTTTCATGAAGCTGCGTGCAAATCGTCAAAGTGAATCGTATAAGTATTCAGCCGCGCGATTTTCTGATTACAAAATTAAATATGTAATAAGGGATACGTCCAATGAGCTGTATTATGCGTGTTTGTTTACATTCAAACATACATTTCACCTTTGATTACAGATCCATTACTGATTTACACAGAATTGATTTCGCTTGCGCGCCTTACCGTCGTTGCATTCGAATTTCTGTATTCTTCTATATTCGCGCAATTTATTTCGCGATATCGTAATCCTCTCGAGATCCAAGAACAGATATTACGCTGTCCAAATTGTAACAATATACGTACAGAAGAATATACGTACATACACAGATTCATACACACGTATCAGTCGATTGTTTGTTTCTATTGCGCCTACGTGTCTCTCGGTTAATTCTTTTGTTTGTGTATTGTACACATTTCATTACGTCGCAAATGAATATTCCGCGATTCTTCGAAGTTAAAGCTATTTCATCGTACCGTATCGTATCGTATCGTAACGTCAACGTTCTTGCGACCATTGCACAAAATAAACCCTTAACTACTTTGTACAAATACAATATAAGTATGTATAACTCTATGCGCGAATTTGGTTTTAGTAATAGAATACTAGAGGACCTCTACTTGACTAGTTTTATGCATCACTAGATTCCATTCCACTGCGAATTCGTAACTGTCTGGAAAAATCACGTTACCGGGAAGTGCAAGACAAATACGCGTAATTCTATTACATATAATCTAACTGTAGCTTTTTTTCGAGTACTTTTGTTTACGTGTCTGATGCCGCTGCTGTTGTTGTTATTGTTGTTCCTGTTCCTCTCCCTATTTCCCTCGACAGATTTTTCACAAAAGCAGTTCGCTAACGCGCGGTTCTTATTCTTTCGCCGATATATCATTGTCGGTGGTCCGTCCACGTGGGGCCAACGGTGGTTTTTCAAAGAGATCTTGTTCCCCTGTGTGCACGTGTGTAAATATACACGGCGCATACGTACGTTTCGGAGACTATCGAACGTATCCAAACGTAATCAATCGAAAATACCGAACCGAAAACACGGTATTGCGTACGCGTAGCCGATTCTATATCGGTTCTCAACTAGTTTCCCATATATTCAATGCCACTATCGTAGATGCAGAGTAGCTAAAGTACATCGAACGGAATCGGTGCAAACTGTTTTCATCGTACAAACTACCGAGAACAGTTCCAACGAAAAGAACGGAAAAGAACAAGCTACGTTTTAGGAAGAATTTGTTAAGCGTGGTCGGTGATGTTTCAACGTCTCGCGGCACGAACGGAAACAACACGTTATAGTATCTCGTAGAAAGAAGGAAACGAGAAACGGAGAAAGAGCGCGAGAGAAAGAGAGAGAAAGGTATATAGATAGATGGAAAGAAAAGTGTGCAGCAAGAATTTGTTCTCTTCGTAAACGCGGATTACTTCCTCGACTTCTTTTCAAAACGCCATTATCGCGTTGCAGTAACTTGGTAACGTGCACCATTTACACATAATCGTTAATATTTATCATAATTATCATCGGACGCATTTAAGGACTAGGAAGTGTAATCTTTGAAGCACCACCAATTCATATAATGTTTGCGTTTCGCGAGAGAATTCTGCATCGAAAATAAATAGTACGGTAAACGCGCACGGATGGACTGAACGAATAATCGTCGAGGTTAAACGCGTAGATGCGTCGAGCAAAAATTGCGAAAGTTTCTCGAATCTGATTAAACCGTGCTGTCGATCTGTTCTGAGAACGTGTGACGTTCGCGAAAATAACCAGAATCGCTTGCTCGTCCAGAAAAGCAATTCCAATTCGTGGATATCGTGTTCCTTCGTTCGATCGATTATTCCCTCGAGTTTCTTTTACGCTTATGAAGCTGAACGACTGTTCGGTGACAGTATAGTACGGGGCGTACGTTTCAATTGCCGCCAGATGGCGAAGCGCCATTCCTTCGCGTCACGTGGAAAGAAAGGCTTCGCATGTTCGAAGAACCAGTTGACCGCAAAGTTCTGTTGCGATCATGATATTAGAAAGAAACGGACCGTTTCCCTTCTCGTCGTCGACGTTGTACCTCACGATTCTCGGCTGACTAACGTTGCGTCCGGTATAGGTCGGAATCTGCGGCATCTGTGATCGGAACGAGACATCGGTGATTAACGACACAATATGCAGAGTGTAACGAAAAGCGGATAGCAACGAGTAAAAAGTAGAGATCCCTATTTCACGTGTATATAAATGCACGTGGTACTTGAACCGTGTAGTAAGAATTTAAGGATCCGTTCGGCACGATCGAGTCCGACAACTGATGCGTTATTGTTTTTCGTGCCAAACGAATCCGTATTGACGGATCCTTAAATTCGTACTACACGGTTCACGTACCACGTGTATTTTAGTACACGTTCAAAACCGCGATCTCTAATAAAAAGGCGAAACGCAAGAAGAGGCGGATAAGAGGTGTACCTGGCATTGTTTTCTGCAACGTGCGGTGGCAAGGACGTCGGGGGTGGTGGAGGTTGAGCATTCGGTGGACCGCTGCTGCTGGAATCGCTGTCGCTGCTCTCTTCCGTTTGTTTGGCCGCTTCTCCTAGGAGATGAGAAGGTACTCCTCTAGGAGAAAATCGAGACAGTATTTCGGAATTGGGTCTGACTCTGCGTTGCAGTCTTTGGAATCGCAGATTCAGTTGACTAGCATCCGTCACATATTTCTCGCTTTGTCTTCGACGACGTAACGCAGGGGTGCATCCGGTCAAATTTTCATCTTCCGCCGAATTAGTCGACGTTACCGGTGAAAAGATCTGTCGTGCGTCGGGCAAGGTTGCGCATCGTCGTATCCGGGCCTCGCAGTTCCTGGGCGCTGTCAAGGGTTTGCCTTTGATAGCTAAAATTTGCCAATGTTAGTATCGCTACGAATCGCTATTACTTCCGACAAATCAGCTTATCCGAAACAAATACGGTTAACCAAGCGCGCAGACCTTCCTTTCCATTTCCTTCTCCTCCTTTCTCGCCTTTCTTTCTTTCTTTCTTTCTTTCTTTCTATCTATCTTTCTTTCTTTCTTTCTCAAGACTTTACTATTTTACCGTTTACATTTTCCTGGACCGTACGACCATACGCAAAAACTTTGGAAAAGAAAACGAAAAGTTCACCGAATGGCCTGCTGTTCTTGGATTAGAACGCGAGTCGATCGAAAAACTTTGGAAAACTTTTCGATACGGAAAAATAGTGAAACAATCGCGATGCAACTATTTGTATAGTGACTCGAGACGGAATCCGTAAATGTGTACATGTATAATGTATAATGTATATGTATATGTATATTTTATACATATACAGATGCATATATGTATAATTGAGAATATTATCATTTATTCCGTAACTCTTCTATTATCTGCGTCAAATATTCACTTTTTTTTCGTGGCAAATATTATGATCGACAGGGGTACACAAGATTACGCGCAAAACCCGTCTCTATCATATTAGTTGAATTTCATTAGTTTGAAAATGTAATGGCAAAAAGGAACGGAATGGAACGAAACTATGTTTGCAGTGTCGAGTGTCGAGTGTCGAGTGTCAAGAGTCAAGAGTCGCGAGTCGCATAAGGGATTCGAAAGAGAATCGTACGATTACAATTTAATCGAAAAAAAGGCTTACTAACTAGCATCTTTATCCCTGGTTATAGCCGCGGGTGTAGACGATTTTTCAATTTCGTTAGCCACGCAAGTCCTGGTATTCGGAGTATTCGTTTCTGGAGTGGACTCTGATAGCGAACATCTGGGACTTTTAACCGGGACCGGTATTTTACTGACAGTGTTATAAATCCTACAAGGAGCTTCCTTTTCTTTATTGTCCTTATATTCACGAGTGGCTACTACGTTCGATATAGTGGTCGAGACGGTTGTGGTATTGTTTTCCTTATGTGCCGATGCGACAGCATCGGCAGGTGGCCGATTCTCGACAGCATCGTCGTATACCGACGACTCTTCCGATCCTGGATTAGGGCCAGCTGGACTATCCACTGTACCGTTTGCCATGCTTCCTGTCGAATCACAAAATTGTTTTCTTCGTTGCCCAGAATTGTGTTTGAACGAAGAGAAAGTTACTGTGAAACGAAGTGTCTGCGATGCTAGAAAGCTTGTTTCTTTCGGCCAGATGGATGACGAGGAAATAAGACGAAAACGAAGCAGGCAGCCGCAAACACGTTAAAGTATATTGAACAAATTATTGGGCGTTAGGCGCACAGGCAGACGGGAACGCGGAAACATGGGAGACACGTGAAACACGGGGGAAAACACGAGGGTAACACGTAAAATCTATTCTCTGTGGTAAACAATTCGCACACTTACTCTGCAACGGTTCTCTGTCGGTGGTAGTTTGTACAACGGTAGCGCCAGCCGTCGCGTCCACGACCCTAATTTCCAGCCTGCCCGCCACCGCCCCCGCTTCTTCTTCTTCTCCACCGGGTGTATTAGGTATCGTGTTGGGTGGTGAAAAAGCAACCGCCGGTACACTCGCTCTTCGTGGCGGCGGACTTTCTCTCGGCGAGTCGTAACGCGTTGCAATGTTTCTCATTACGTCGACCTCGTACAACAAATCGTCGAACGCCGCCTGTTGAACCTGTTCCGATCCGGTTCGTGCCAAACAAATTCACGCATCAATTAGTGATCAATTTCTAACAAAATACTAATAGGCCGATGGAAACGCGTATAGTACAGACTGGTGTCTAGTATAGTATATAGTATATGTATAGTACAGACAGATGTATACGAACCAATGGTGCTTCGAGGTTGGCGCGGACATGCGGTGCCAATGCTGGAACGCTCCAAGCACTCGGAAGCGCCCCTTGGAGATCCGGATATTTTTCGATGCCAGCAATGTTCAAGCATCGATGAGGTACCGCAGGTTTCGGAGAATCTTCGCTGATTCGAGACAGGGCGGAAGGTACAACTGAATGCTGATGAGACACAACCACTGAACCTGAGGCTGATTGAACCACCGCTGTTTTCGCATCGATAGACGCAGGCACTGAAGATGCGGTAGTCACAGCATCACTGACAACTGTTGACTGGATATACAAGCATGGTAAAAACACAAAACGTTTCCGTACAGAATGTACGCATATACATACATAGATACATAATAATATGCATGGGTATACATGTACATGTCTGTTGATCCACTCAAACAAAAACATGTGTAGGATAAGTGCGAGGTATTGGACGGTCAAACGTGAATGCAACTCGCTCTTTCGACTTTGCGTTTCTCGTATCGTTTGATATACATAGATTGTACTACACCACAAATATATGTATATCCCCTTCCCAGAACGCCCCGCCGGTTTGTAACGCATGCGTCTCTACAAACTACGGTAAACTACACGACAGAATCGAGTTATCTTTGGGCGTGTATAATGTATGCGCCTCCTCGTAAGGTTCTGCAACTTCTAGAGGCGCGGAGAAATGAGAAGTAGTCGAAAATTGATCTAACATCACAGATATTGAAAAGACAAACGACACGAGCGACGGTGACGAAGAATACGCAACTACGCGTCAAGTTTCGAACGATGGCATATAAAGGGTCGATTCGATTCAGTGGCAGGTAACAACGGTCGCATCAAACGAGGGCATCGATACTGGCCAGACGTGGCTAGAATGTCAAACATATCGTCCGTGAGTCGATAAAGAAATATCGTATATCTTTCTTTTTTTTCAATTGCTTGTCCACTTTCTTTTTTCGAACGGAAAAAGTACGTGGGATTCGGAAAGATAGACATGAAATTCGAAACTAGATTTACCTGCGGAACTATCGCTGGCAAGGTGGTTCCTTTATGTTCAGGACTTTGTAAATTCTCTCCTTTCCACTCGTTGTCGGTCTCTTCGGAATCGTCGAATTGCGACTTCCATTGAGAGGCCAAGGTCAAGCCCCCACCGCCTTTGGTTACTTGTTGCAATGCGGATACGTTGTCGTCGTCGATCTGTGCGAACTGTGTGATAGAACAGTCTCTTATCGCCGCACGGCTGGCTCGTGTCTGTTGTCGACCGTCCGTTCTTCTGCGCGGTTCTCTTTTCAGTGGCTCTCTTTGTTCTGTAACCTATCGGTTAACGGTCGAGCATTAGAAAAATGCAAAATATAGAATGCAATATAGTGATATATAATAAAGTATCCTTTCAAAAGGATGGAATCGGATCGAACACGTGCGCTCGATCGATACGTACGGGACTCTGATTGCCAACGTATTTTGGATTGGTAACATCGTAGGAACAATATGAGGCGTCGACTTCGGTTTGCACTCGAGGGCTGGGCGGTTCTTCGGTTGTCGGTTCGGGTGCAGGTCTCACTCGTACTCGAACGAACGCGCCGCTCTGTGATTTTCTCAGCGGTGCCGGCAGCTTCGCGCTAATTTTATATCGAGTCACCTCCGAAGCTGAACGCGCAGAGGCCATCAGCGCGTTGCCTTCGTTGTCCATGGGTTTCTCCTCCGTAACCGCTCCCGTCTGCGGTTCCGCAGCCATCGAAACTGCGCGCCTTTTCTTCGGCGAACCTGCAAACCGCGTACAGATACGGCCACATAAAACGGGGGCTACAAGGGAAACGGAAATACGAAATTTGTTCGAGAGAAAAAGACATATGACCATGAGCCGACGGTGGAAGAACAGCCTGCTGTCTGGTCTGCTGATGGGTATTATCGATCGTCGGTATCGTGGCATTACAGTTCTTATCTCGGCCATGATTGCTGATGGCCGATGTAAACGGCACCGAAGATCCTTCCACACCGCGTTGTTTGTTTCTTCTGCATATGCTCTCATAATCCAATTGTGCCTGTAAAAAGACACGAAATAATAGTACAAGATAACCGACCGACCGAAGCACATTACAATCCGTCCAGCGTACGCAATTTTATGCCAAAGAGGCGCAATAGTCCGTCCAGTCCGCTGTTAGCGTCATCGCATCTTACGTCTAATTCTTTCCTGTTGTCGGGTTCGACGTTTTCTTGGTTGTTCGTGTCGACGTTCGGCGTGGGCGGCGGCTGATTGATCGTGGTCGCTGTAGTCAGTACGGGAGGTATGGTCACAGCAGGCAAAGACCTGGTAGTTGGCACGCTTTCGTTGGCCATTAACGATCTTTCCCAGTCGTAAGGATCGTTCGTCTTCACCCCTCTACGTTTCATGCAACGCTCGAACAACCCCGTCAGCATCTCGTAGTCTGGTTTGTCCGCGTATTCCAAACTCTAAAACGGAATTGTTCTATACGAAATATCAAATTTCTTAGTAATCCTGATACCGTGTCTTTCAAAACGCATACCTGAATGTGTTCTAGGAAACCTCGAAAGTCGGATGGAAGGTGTTTCAGAAGTAAATGATGATCGTACTTCTCTTTCATGAGACCCACCTGTATCGTAAAATTACGTTAAATACTATCGACCAATCGGTTTAGCCCGTGTCTCTAATAGCATACTCTTTGTTACATACCTGTTCTTTGTCCTTTATCTTTCGCCATGGAAGCTGTCCATTAACAAATTCTACCAACATGTAGAACAACGACCATAAATCGTCGTGTCTGCCCATCTCTTTATTCTTGTGTGCATTTACCGATGCGTAACGGACGGTTCCTCTAAATCCTGCCGCGCTGCGAGGTGGTCGAACTTCACCGGTGCTGGTTGTAAACTGGCGAGATAGTCCAAAGTCGAGCATGTACAGCAGCCTCGAGTTGTGTGGAAGTCGTCCGATTGAAAAATTCGACTGCAAACGTATACGCGAGAGCGCGAATCAATTACGAAAGAGACAACAACGGTAAAGCTAATGAAATATATAGTAATCGTGCTTACCGGTTTAATGTCCCTATGAAGAAAACCTACTTCATGTATACTTTCTATCGCCTGGAGAATTTGAAGTCCTAAACGGAGAGTGGTGGACAAAGAAAAGGAGCCTCTCGGTTGGGCACGACGTAATTCAGCTAAATTTTTGCCTTGTAATTGCATCACAACGTAATTGAATCGATCATTTCGGCCACAACCAATAAATCTGCACACATGTTCCCTACCTGTAATAGGTAAAAGCATTTGTGTAAACGTGTGCAATATTAAGAATGCTAATATAACGTAATGTAAAATCTTCACGAACCCTGGAGTTTTTTTAGTACAGCTACTTCCATTTTAAGAACTTGTTTTGGCTGACGAGCGGATTCGACTTTTAACGCGACTTGCTCCTTGGTCATTAAATCTTGGCCTTCATAGATCTCCCCGAATCCTCCTCCCCCTATTTTTCTAATCTATGAGAAGAGTAAGAAGAACCGTTAGACGTAAAATGGAAAGAAAATAAGAAAAGAATCCGGATGATATCTGAAGCGAAAGGAGAAATACATAGATGAATTTATTAAATGACTCACGACTTTCCAACGTTCTTTGACCACATGGCCAGGCTGTAGCAAGTCCTCACTCGTCATAGTTATATTATTATTCTGGTCCGTGCTTTCGTCGCCTACATTCCTTAGCAGCAAATTGGTTGAATGAACGGGATGCCTGAAAAATGCAAGCGATCCCTGATGCGTTGCGATTGATTCGGGAGACGTTGAATAGTTCGCATACTGGATGCGTTTAGGCCTCTGTGGGCCTCTCTCGAGAACACGCGAAAAGGCGACATATAATTAAATAAAAAATAAATAGAAAGGCGGAAGCGCAGAACTGCAAGATATCGATGCGACGTTGGTCGCAGAGAACGGAGCAACGGCACGATCCAACAAACTTTGTAGCTGTCAACGCGAGACAAGCGACACGCCCCGAAACCGAAACCGAAACCGAACCGAGACCGTAATAGGTTAGGTTTTTAACCTAAAGCAGCGTATTACGGTAGAAAATTGGTCGATACCGAGCGCCCTGTGTTAGGCAGCCATGATTGCGTGCAAGCGAAGGGTACAGTGGATATGTAGGGAACGACGATCAACCGTTCTATCCGTCATGCGACAGCGTTCGAGCCGTCACCCGTCACCCGTCACATTTCATTTTTTCATTTTCTTTTTCTCCTCCTCTGCGGAAATCGTTCGTGGATTATTTCTCGTTTAGCGACAATTACACCTTTGAAACTTTTCAGCGATTCTTCCAGCAAGTTAACGCTGGGAGTCGCTAAGTCGCGTTAACTCGCGTCAATCATTACGAACACAACCGAATGAATCCGAGCCGAGCAATGAAACTGAGAGAGGGAACACGGCTAAAGAAAATAATACATGTAAGTTCGTTCGGTTTCTTTGGTTTCGTTGCTCGTCGCAGTCTTGTATGAAACATTTCATTTGATAGAGCGTTTTTGATTCGAAATTCTCTCCCGCACACCCATCGATCCAGATTTTAATGTAATATTTCATTTTTACTAACGATCTTGTACGTCGTTACTATTAATCCACGACGACGTTTCCTCGCAAGCAGAACTTTCCCCAACCAGTGTACAGGTCTTTCACGATTGCACACTTTCCGTCCGCATCTCTCTCCTTTTCTGCTTTTTCCCCGATACTTCGTATCCGTATCACACGTATTTCGCCCCCTTCCCGCTAGTTTCACTCTATCTTCGCTTCACCCTTCCATCTTTCTTTCTCTCCTTTTTCCTTCTCACCCTCTCCCACTCTTTTACTCGCCCACTATCCCACTCTCCTAACCCATTCCACTGTGTTCTTATGTCTCTCTCCCTCTCCCTTTCCCTCTCCCTGTTCCTCGCCCTCTTTGTTGCGAGTTGATTCGACCCGACCGACCGCTCGCTATTTTACCCTTTCTTTTTTTCTGTTCTCTCCCCTCATTTTATCTTTGCGATCACTTTGTTCGCGACGATACAAAATCTATACGATACGTTTGCGAGAGCTGTAGGTACGTACTATTTCCCGTGAAACACCGATAGAACAGCCATTTTTCGATTTTGTACCACTATACTCGTAATACTTGTAAACGCCGCAAGATAGCGACCTGAATGCTCGATCGATGTCTGTCTCTATCGTCCTCTCTTTTCTCGCTATCCTTTCAAATATTTCAGGGTTTAATCAGTTGACCATGTGAACGCTCCGCGTGACCGATATACGAGTACATAGAATACTTGTACCTACTTACTCGTGTTTCTTTGTTTCTTTCCAATTTTGGTTTTACGCATGCATTATATACTCGTTATAATTTTCATAAGAAATTTTTTGTTTTAGTAGAATTCATCTGTGCATTCGATTATATGTATTTAGCGTATTCTACTCTTACTGTATGTCGTTTACATTGATCTACAATCTATAGCGTAACTAGCGTTTCAGCTACTTATCTAGCTACTCTGCGGCAATTCTCGCATCGCATGTACAGTAGAAAACACAGTTTCAAATCGTTCGAACTTACAATTTATGAGTAGGTATGATTTAGAGATCAGTGACAATTGAATTTACGGAATTGAAACGTAATTTACAGTCAATTGTCATGAATTAATTCTCTACGCGAATTGAGGTTATGATCGTTATCCATTGTAATTGATACTCCAAATTGTTTAGATTAGTAAATAATAAGTAACAATAGTAGTAGCAGTAAATAACAATATTTTTATTAGTAATTATAATAATGATTAACAATTAATAGTAATTGATCATCAAATAAAAACTTGTTGAAACGTAGCTTTGTCCTATTCGTGTTTGATTGTTTCATGTGATCTGCTTGAACTCTGTTGAACTCCTAGCTTGAACTATTGCGGTTGCGTTTCTTTCGTTTGTTTAAAATACGATGCGTATCGACTCGACTCGATGTGATTTCAAATGTCGCGCGTAACGCGCTGCGGTGCCAGACACTATTCGCGGTGATTCGCGGTTCGAAGTTCGCCACTGTGAAGCAGTGCCCAAGTTTAATGATTATTTTGGCTTTGGCACTCGGCACTCGTGGTTTACCGTTGTCGGTAATATTTTACGGAGAACTTTCACCATGCATACACTATCTACTTGCATTCTCCTGTCTTTATACGAAATAAATAAAGGTAGATTGAATAACAACTCTATCTCGTATATAAGCAAGAAAGTGTTATTGTAGTCGTATCCGTATTACCTTAAAATCTACGGAACGGCATTACCAAATGATGTTGCTTTTAATAACCGATGCTTAAGTAATTCAAAGATACCGAAACATATATATCAAAATGTCTACCTACATCCGACTAGTTCATACTGTATTACTATAGCAATAATGCTTCTAAAATGTTGGGCATCTCGAAACATTTGTTATAAAAGTACTATGTGTATAGCTGGCCAAAACACATTTAGAATTAAGACTGGTATTAACTAGTCAGCGACAATATCTACGCTTCTAGAAAGATAGAATTTCGACTTTCATAATTTTCTAAGTAGAAATCTCATATTTCAGGCATAACTATATATATTTGTCTGTTATCAGCAGCTGATATATTGACTCCGACAGAGCAAGACTCTTTAGTTTCGTTTGAAAATAACAAATTCGAAGCCGTCGTATGTTATACGACTATAGGATATAATATGTAGATATCTTCTTCGATACATAACCTTCGTCTAGAAATACAATTCGTAACGAACATATGTAATTATGATGCGAATGAATAAAGGAAGCTGAATGTAAAACATTATTTGCAAATAGCGAATATAATCGCTACGTTTTATACTGCCGCGAGATTTTTTGTTTGCAATCTTCTACGTATGGGATCTTACTCCGTTGGGTGGAAAATAAATTCTTATGTACACATGTACCATACAATTTAAGTTTAAACATCTATTTTTAAACGACCCCACTTTGTATGTGTATACATATAATACGCGGAGTAGCATCTTTCACCGCGCCAAGGTACTTCTCGAGGTACATAGTTTTGACTGCTCTCTAACCATCTACCGGTTAAACGAGAGGTCTATTCTCTTCTATTAATTGGTCCATCACAATTTCTATCTATTGAAACACGCGTAAAAGATCGGGACATGGGACAAAAGCGCGAAAACGCACAGCGAAGAAACACGCGTGCGCGCGTTCATGCGTGTTCTCCAGGGTGATTAACAGTACTCGCACACTTCGGCATGCTCTGCTTATGCAAAATATACGAATATGCGTGTGGGAAAGAAAACGGATCAAAGTTAGCAATCACCGGAAGGGAGGAGAACACACACTTCGAAACAAACCGATTGGCCAAGGGAAAGAAAAGAAAGAGGGTAGATAGGTATAAGTAGTAGGGGGAAGATAGGAGAGAAATAGAAAGGGAGAAAGAGAGAGAGGGAGTATGTATGTGTATGTGTGTGCGTGTGTACATGTAAGAGAGAAAGAGAGACAAAAGGAGGAGCAAAAGGGGGTCGAATACCAGGTTTGAATCGTCTTGAAAGAAATAATGATCACGTACCATTTCATGGCTCCGAACGAAAGAGGGACTGGGCGATAAATAAAGGCAATGAAAAGATCGTGCCGAGTGGAAAGGTGGTTACACGAAGATGACGCAGAGCAGAATGATTACGGCAACGGTAGCGTCGGCGGTGGCGGTGGTGGCGGTGGCGGTGGCGGTGGTGGCGGTGATGATGCTGATGGTGACAGCGGCGGTGGTGACGGTGGTGAATCGACGCGTTGCTCAAAATCAAACACAAAATGCGAACAAATGGCTCGTGAAACCGGAAAGGATCTGTATGATCTTTCTACCGTGGAATTGTACACGGCCCCTCCCATGCAGAGCGCGATCAACGATGGTCAAAGAAAATGTCTCGCGTGGTCCAGGGAGGAAAACACAGAGAGGAGATTTGGTGAACAAACCGATGGCCAAAGTTCGTTTGGGCGAGCCAGAGTCAGAGTCAGAGTCAGAGTCAGAGTCAGAGAGCTCGAACGCGAGTCGTCGCGTTCCACTGGCATTGGACTGACACGCGAGTATCGCGTTGTTCCTTTTCTTCCATCGCCTCCTTCTCTTTTCGATCCTCTCTCCCTCCACCCGGTACAGACTGGCGGTCGGCGGTCGCCCGGTCGTGCGGTCGCCCGGTCGCCTGGCCTGTCTTGAACCGAACCGATCGTGGACGCCGCTTCGTGTACCAGACCTTGGCTCCTACGCTCCTACACTTATACACTCGCACACTCGTACCTATCAGCCTATTTACCACGTGTCTGCCATTCAATTACATGCGAGGTACGAGTACTCTTGTATCGTTCGTGGCTCGTCTTCTCTTCTTCTCTATTCCACCTACTCCGATTCTTATCTCTTGAACCATTCATCGATTTTCGATCGCCGCCGCGCTCGCGTGTACATGTATTGTATACATGTTCCCGACGTCTGTTTTGGGAGCTATCTCTGAAAATTTCAAGTTTGCCGTTGATTTCGTTGCAATTACAGCGCGAATCCACGCGAGTGCTTGCGAGTACCAAATTCTGGTGTATTCCGAGAATAAAGAATGCTAGTTCTCGAAGTGGCGATTAAACCGGAGTTCTAAAAGTACGATTGTCTTGAAATCCTGTACGAGAAAATATACATAGCTATATTTCGCGTATCCCGCCTTCGCGTTTAGCAAACTTGTGTTATTTCGGTACTGCGTGGCGTCGGTTAAAGCGTGCTCGGTCATTTCTCGCGTACAATTTTTACTGGTCGATGGTGTCGCAACTTATATGTATACGACAAGCCGAGTCAAGATCTCGTTCGAATTCATTTCTTTCCTTTTTCCTTTCCTTTTCGAAAACGCCGACTTAATTCGTGGCAAACGTAGCGAGCGGTCATGAGAAGTCAAATTAAACGATGTTATCGAAGTATATAATACTGATAACATTGGATATTAAAGTATACATACATAATGTGATAATATTAGCAACGATTAGGAAAAGTTCGTTCCCGTCCTATTTTCACGCGTGCCACTCTGCTTGCTCTCTACCTTCTGTTTCACCTTCGTTTTAGATTCGGATAAACGGTCGACGGCACGATTGTGTTACCCATGCCAGACTCGAGAATAGCATCGGTCAGATGAAATACCGGAATACCAGACGTTGATCGAATATTCCATGTCTACGGACTCGACCATATTTGTATTATAATTCAACGATTCAGCGATTCCACGATATCCAAACTCGACGATCTTCGTTCTCCTATTTACCGAATACCTTCTTCCGTCGAGTCTGACTGTCTCCGATTCGTCTGTTTATTCACCGGCAAATCTTTGTCGTCGAACGATTCCGTACTTTTAATTCACGGACGAAGTATAAGCATTTTACTAGTTCAACTTTCATTGCAATTCAAGCATTCGATAATTCACAGTAGAATTACATACTGCTACAAATCCCTATCAACGAGTAAAAATCAATAAACTGTTATCGAATCAAAGCAGTGGACTTCTTTTTTTCTATCTAAATACAGACACATTCCTATATACGTAAGTACATATACGTGTAATGCAATACAGATTAAATACATATATTTTATGTTACGTTGCATATTTTCTTTGACACCTATCCATTTTGACGTTAGGCCCGTTAGGCTCAAGTTGCTGTTTATCTATTCGTCCGTAACATGTTTGTGAGAACGTTTTCACAGGGAAATAAAGTCGTATCAAAAACTAATAAGATGAAAATTGTCTAAACAATGAGTGTATACGTATCGACAAGAGCTACGTATTCTTATATATTGTATGGATAGCATTCACGTATGTACATATATGTAATAAGTTGACATTTTTTTCGATAGAACTCGCAACGAGTATGTAACAAGTCCACGTTCGAAACAGCTGTTTCGATGCGCGCGGCTCGAGAATTCGTAGGAGGTCGCTACATTCGTCGACCTTGCTTTGACTTTGCCGAGTCAAAGTGTTTCGGTGATAAGACGTTCCGAAAGGTAGTCGAGAGTTTTGTCAGAAGTTGTTGCACAAAACAGAGGTTACCCAAGTTGAAAAACAACACCGACGACGCATTACAAATCGTTAAAAGGAGAATCGCTTCGAAACTAATCCATTGCAATAGTAAAACTATGGCGTTGAACAAGCTCAGCATCGACAAAGTGGATCTGACGGACAAACGGGTTTTGATACGGTACATATTCCTTGATCGTACCTTTCGCGATTTTAATTCACAACCAATATTCGCAAACTGTTGCGAGCTTGTCGAACTATTGTGCAACTTTACATTAAAATGCTCTCATTTTGTTTTTCGGTGTTCGATGTAACCTTAGTACGATAAAGGATGCAACGAAAAGTTCGGAAGCCGGTCAAAGAATTTCAAATTTTTGTATAAAAATGAACATACTTCGTTGATTGACGAGTTAATTTGTAACGTTCGCACGGTTTGCCTCGTATACGTATATAATATATGATTATATATATATTATTATATATAAATAAATTGTAAGTGTAATTGTAATTGTATTTCAGGGTGGACTTCAATGTACCGTTAAAGGAAGGCAAAATAACCAACAACCAACGAATTGTAGCCGCATTAGATACTGTTAAATATGCTCTTGAAAAGAAAGCAAAGAGCGTTGTATTAATGTCCCACTTGGGTCGCCCAGATGGTAAACAAGATATGAAATATACTTTAAAGCCAGTAGTAGAAGAGTTGAAATCGCTGCTTGGAAAAGAGATTTTGTTTTTAAACGATTGCGTTGGACCGGACGTGGAAGCTGCTTGCAGCAATCCTGCACCTGGGACTATCATCTTGTTAGAAAATTTAAGATTTCACGTAGAGGAGGAAGGCAAGGGAGTAGGACCCGATGGAAATAAGGTACAAAGTTCTTTGCAACCTTTCGAAGTGCGCATAAAGTAGTATAGTCTGACAAATTTCTTTTCTTTTAGATAAAAGCAGATAAGGAAAAAGTTGCAGAATTCCGAAAATCCCTCAGAAAACTCGGAGATGTTTATGTTAACGATGCATTCGGCACTGCACACCGAGCTCATAGCTCAATGCTAGGAGAGGGATACGATACAAGGGCGAGCGGCTTTCTTCTAAAGAAAGAATTGGACTATTTTGCTAAGGCGTTGGATAATCCTGCGAGGCCGTTTTTGGCAATATTAGGCGGCGCAAAAGTTGCAGATAAAATACAGTTAATAAACAATATGTTGGACAAAGTCAACGAAATGATCATCGGCGGTGGAATGGCATATACTTTCTTAAAAGTATCGAAAAACATGAAGGTAAATATTGTGGAACAGTATTCGGTCCCTTTTTGTTTCTACTTCTAGAATATGTTAACGCATAACGTTCTCCATACACAGATCGGTAACTCGTTATTTGACGAAGAAGGTGCGAAGATAGTTAACGATCTGTTATCGAAGGCAGAGAAGAACAAAGTTCAAATACATTTACCCGTTGATTTTGTTACCGCGGATAAATTTGCGGAAAATGCGACTGTCGGTGCAGCAGACATAGAGAGTGGCATACCCGATGGTTTGATGGGCCTTGATGTTGGTCCAAAAACGAGAGAATTATTCGCAGGTAAACAATATTCCGACAATAACAGCAATTTTCTTCTTGCATCTATGATGTTTAGGACATATAGATATCTATCAATATACAATTTACAGAACCCATCAAAAGAGCAAAAACTATTGTGTGGAACGGTCCAGCAGGCGTGTTCGAATTTGAAAATTTCAGCAAAGGTACAAAGGGTTTGATGGACAATGTAGTGAACGCTACGTCGCAGGGTGCCATTACCATAATCGGAGGCGGTGATACAGCTACGTGTGCCGCCAAATGGAAAACCGAAGATAAAGTGAGCCACGTGAGCACTGGAGGTGGTGCCAGTTTAGAACTTCTCGAAGGGAAAGTCTTGCCGGGAGTCGAGGCTCTTTCTCCAGCGTAAATTAGCAATACTGAAAAGTAGCAGGTGGTATTCGAATTTGAAAGATTTAACATCGGACAAGTCCGAGTATCTGGCACACAATGTTTAATTTAATAGATAAAACATTTAATAATCTTGTAACAACAACCCTGTTGTTGCAGTTTCCATGTAAAAAGTATTGTATTTGGTAAAACACGATTTTCGTTTCTCCGCGTGAAGTATATTGAAATGTATTGGAAAAGATTGAAATCTACCCAATTCATTGGCAATTGTCTTTTGTAGGAACGACTGAATCATACGAATATATTCTACTCAATCTTTGAAAAAGTCATCTTGTGTTAAGATATATACATGTATGAACAGATCAGTTTGTAGATAGGTGAAATATAAACAGCCCTTCTAACGAAATCTTCAATATTAATACAAATATAAATCCAACTTATTTAGGTAAATAAAACTTAGTTATTGCAGATTTCACGATGTGTTAATTCCCATAAGTTAAAAAATACAATTACAAAACGTGGATTTAAACATAATACCGTCTAGTAACTTTGTACGCGTGTGAACAGCTATACATATATATGAATATATATGTATAGAAGTATGTATGTACAAATTGTGAAACATACAGACACGCTTACGCGTGTTTCAATTTATTTACAGACATGAGTCCTTTCTCGTAATATCATTATCGAGAATGATATTACTTTTCATTAAATAGATTACCGTTTGTCGGCTATACGTACAATTAGAATGTACACGCTTAAAATATCATCGTGTTACAAGCCCCTATACGGGTTTATCCAGATTTTTTCCTTTCTGTGAAATGATTTTAAAGACTGGTTTACATTAATTGACAATTTTGCGATGAATCCATTCCGCGAAGTAACGCTGGGATAATAGGGTCCCCTTCGGCATCGACTTGAAATGGCATTGTGTGTTCACCTACAAGTTCTTCAGGTAACTGTCCACATCCTTGTACTTCTTGCATCAAGGATATCACCGTTTTGAAACGTTTCTTCTTTGTTTCTTTCGTATCTTCATCTTTTTCCTTCTCCAGTTCGGAACACACCTAAAGCGTTTATGAGATACATGAACGCGTAACGATACTCGATTATAGTAGTTCATCGTATTTGTTATATTTTCGCTACTTACCTGTCTCATTAACTCTAATTGTTTATTGAATCTCTGTAGATCGTCGGGGGATATCGATGTCTTCTTTGCTTCTAACCATTCGGGGAATTTATCTACTAATTCTTTCAACGATGGGTACAAAATTTCTTTAGACAGCAGGTGTTGCAGCATTCCTTGCATGATTGGTAGAATAGTGCCAGCTCCATCCTCCAAAGATGCTTGGCCAAGTAGTTCAGAAATATCAACGTCGCTCTAAAATATTTTTGCAAAAGACTTCTTGTCAGAATAAAACAGATTTATTTAAACATATGGCCACGTTGTGAACACCTACCTGCAGTGTTTCGTTTGTTGCAGATAAGTCGTTCAATGCTTGAGCAATAACACTTTCAAAGTCTGTACTTGCATCGTCTTTACTGGTCTTACCATCTTCCGATACTACGCTTGCAAGCGTTTGTGCCATTTTTTTAACAGAAGCACCCAACTCGCTATCTGCTCCTAACAGAGAAATATTAAAATAATATCCTTTCTGAAATATTCACAAATCTTTACCATTCTTAATTAAATTCTGTAAATCCTCTTCCAATTGATCGACAGCTTCTTCGATGACATTGGTGCTCCAACCATCGTCTATCGTTTCGAAACTATCCTCGTCTGCTCCGGGTGCTGAAGATTTCTTTTTCTCATTTACTTTACCTACTTTTTGTTCTTTGTTGAAATCTTCTAGTGCACCTATAACAGTACAATTACATTGGACGACATTAATGTTAGAAACAAATGTTTTTTTATCATAAATATGTAACAATATCCTAATTTTATATGTTCGTTTTAGTAAAATTTTTATGGATCATTCAACAAAGAAATTACTCTGCGAGTCACCAATCAAATCTGGTAAAACAGCAAGAAATAATTGGTCTTTTTAATTTTTGTATTCTTGATAAAAAAAATGGTTTTACTAATTTTATTGATAGCATATGCTTGATCGGTGTTACCTTCGTCCGATACTACGCTTGCAATTGTTTGTGCCATCTTTTTAAAAGAGGCATCCAGTTCGCTATCTGTTTATAATAAGAACGTATTAAAATAACACCTTTCCCAGAAATTTCAAAAATCTTTACCATTCTTAATTAAGTTCTGTAGATTCTCCTTAAAGTGATCAACAGCTCCTTCAATAACGTTTGCAGTCCAAGCATCTTCTAACGTTTCAAAGTTCTCTTCGTGTGTTGCCACTGCCAAAGACTCCTTTTTTCCATCTACTTCATTTACCTTTTGTTCCTTGTTGAAATCTTCCAAAGCACCTATGATGTTACGATTATAACGAGAATAAGAAATATTTACGATATCGTAAAGTTAATAAAATTACAGTTTCATTTGTGTTTATTCGAAATCAAAATTATATGAATTACATAACAAAAAAATTATTTTCGAAACACCAATAACTTTGTAAATTCTCTTATGACAATGAGAAATTGTTTAATTCCTCTTACATTAAGACTATGTAATAAAATTATTTTGCTAAGAGTCATATCGATAGAAATAAAAACACTGTAATATTATTGTTCCATGTTTTAGGTTATAAAACTTTTGCAGCACGTTTATTTATTTAGTTATATTTTGGTAAACGAACGAACTACTTACTGTCTAATAAATCATTTAATTCTTGATCCTCTACTGGATTTACAGGTTTTACATCAGCCATATTTACCGTTTTTCAAACTCGATGATAACTTGAAAATTATAGCATAAAAGTGCACGTATCAAAATGGTATACGTTTATCACCACATATATATACGTATAAATACATATTATATTAAAATACACTTTAAGTGAACTAACACAAATAAACTCGTGTACTTTTGGTGAGTTCAGTTTGAATAACAGTGTTTCGACCATTCGCAGTCTTCTTTAAATTCCGAAAAAATTTAGATATTTAGTTGTCCAATTAGCCAAACCATCTGCTTCGTGCAAATTTTGATCAATGTAATCGTATTTTGTGAGCAAAAGGTGATGTTTTTAGTACCAAGACCTTGCTTGGAGCAGAATTTTGTCCCTATTTGCTATGAATTTGCCACCAAAACTTGTCGACAAATTCCGGAAACTCGGAAAACAGATAGATATTGCCATCAAATTTTGATGGCAAATTAGCAAATTAATATACATAGCAATGTGTTGGAAACAACGTATTTATATTTAATTAGTAACACCATGATAGTGTTCGTATATTTTCTTAAAATAGTTTTCATCCGAATTTAAACTTTGAAATATCGATATGAACATGAACTATATTATATAATTATATATATTTGGAGGGGAGGGGGGCATCATAAACACCAGAGATTAGTGATAAAAAGATAGCTGTTCTGTTGGTAATAAATAATCTTCATTGCTATTCAATATGTTTATATTACAGGCACTTTGGAAATAAATTTTTTTATTAAATGAAAAATTCTGTTCACAGTAATTACAATAATATATGTAAAATATAGTTGATTTTTATCTATTAACAACATTATTTGACAAGGTACAGGGAGTAAGAAAAGTAATGATGATCGCTTCTGCGGGTGAATTTATACCCCTGGATTGGTGGACATTTTGCAAAAACTTCATCAATTTATCGATAATTATTTGTTTACATCATATGATACCTTTCGAACCTTTTCTCTTTTCGATGAGTAAAAGAGATTTGCGTGAAAAATGAACATTAGTTCAACAATTTGTTTCTTTTACAAATTTCTATCGATCCAAAAGTATAGATTCACCCCTAGAAGCGCCGATCATTATTTCGCTCACACTCTGTACAAGTTCAATAGACGCAAAAAATAATTTGCCAATATTATTGAGAACTAATTATCTTTCCTGACTTGTATCGCTTTCAGGGAACACTTTGTTTAATAACCGATAACATATATCCAATTGATCTACATTCTCCTCTTGTTGTAAATCTTTTATGTAACGTTCCAATGTAGATTGTAAACGAAGTTCCGGGCGCCTACATTCATTTAAGGCTGGGAGAAAATTATTGTTGGTCAAAGCATCGAGAATATTCAAAAGCTGATCTCTGAAACAACGAATGCTACATTTTAGTCTATGAAATTAGATAAACTAAGTGAAATAGAAACGCGATAATACCGAATTTCTGGAAGTAATTCATTGGCGACTAATAATCCAGTTGCTTGTTCAATGAAACCCATATTAACCAGCATGAGTTTCAGATCGTTTGTGTGCTCCTTGTTGCAAAGAGAACATAAAAGGAAAGCAGATTTAATCTGCAACTTTTTCACTGGACTTTGCATAGCTCTTAAAAGTACAGAGTATCCGTCATGCGTTTCCATATGCTTCAGAGACATGGATTGCTCACGAACTATACCTAAATTTTTACGATTTATATGTTAACATAGTCTATAAAGAAGTGTAATTTGTGTTTTCGAATAAATAAGGTCCATACTTACAAGACACAGCGTACAAAGCTTTGATTCTGGCTGTATCCACAGTATCTGAATCTACCATGTTCAGCAATACAGGGAACAGACCAGTTTCTAGAAATTTCTCTTGGCAAAAAGGATTATTTTGAGTTAATGTGGCTATCACGTCAGCTGTTCTCCATCTGATGTTGCCATGTGGAGAGTTTAAACATGGACTGAAAATTGAAAAACCTCCAATTTTATAGAAGTCGTTCGCGAGATCCATATTATCTACAAAATCCGCTATTTTTTCCAAGGCAGTTTCTTGCTGCGAGGTATCGTCGTCCGGACGTAATTCGACTACATTCGACAATATTTTAATACCTTTTTGCAATTCTTCAATAACATTACATGACAAGGAAGAAAGTGCTTCCTTTAAAAATTGTTGTCTCTGTAAATATATGCGTATTATGGTTATGCGATTCATCGAGATTATGAGAACATGCTCACGAGATTATAACTATGATATCTACTTCTTCATCCATTGGATTTAATCGAGTATTCCTACTGGACTCTTCAGAATTTGCTGCTTCCATGGCATATCTCAACACTCCTTGTAAATTTCTTGGTTGTCTGGGTTGATTCGGCATTGCATCTAGTGTTTCTGATTCGGCATTGTCTATGTTTGGAGGCCCTTGGATAGATAACGGTCTCGCTCTGCTACTCGCGCTAGATTTAGCTGCTGCTTTTTCTTCCATGTTCGAACACTTAGACCTTAAATTCGAATTAGTTAACAAAGGGTTTATCGTAAATAACGGTAATTATTAGTATGATAAGTAGTAAAATAATGAGATTTCTCATACTTCTCCATCTTTTTTGTAACCTTCGTCGCATGCGCTGCACCCATCAATGGATAATATCAGACGTTCTTTTGATATTATCAAAAAGACACATTATGAAATATATACTGCAATCACTGCTGTTTTTTAGATGATTTCGTTGCCTCTCGAACGATGGTTTGTTATTAGAGGTTGCAATGCACACAAATATGTACGTAAATAAGTGGTAAATAAGTATTTACCTAAGTACATACACGTGTACCCGTTTTTGCAGTGGAAGTTTAACACGATCTGCCACTGATATGACACTGCACTAACTGACTCTCACGATAAGAAAAGCCGAAAATAAAACGTGAGAAATTCACATCGATCGATGTTACAACCAGAGAGTTGTTACAACGCTTGTTTTGATAATTTTCAGCGCAAGTATCCGAAGAATTCCCTAGCGTAGGGCGTAGGGAGAAGGCAGGAGAAGGCGATCAGGTGATGTCACGTTGATCTATATATGTAGGTGTAGAGTAGTAAGTACTGTACTTACATGGTACCCGATGGCTGATGGTACGTACACTGTGTATTTGCGTGGGTACAGTGTTACAAAAACGACATCTCCACAAAATATTGTGAAGTATTCTGTGATGTACTTACATGGCATGTAAGCACTCCAGACCGTCCATATTAGTTTGTTACATATTTTTTAAAAAACTGGTTAATTTCATTCATAATAGCATCTAAGGCATGTAACCTTAATGTCGAGTACAACGGCAGATTATTATTTTCATGCGAAACGTAATAAGAAAAGGTATTTTTCAGTAAAATTCAGTTGATGAAATTACGTGTCTACTCAACATTGATATCTATCATATTCAAATATTCCCGCGCCTCGTTCAAATGTTTGTACAGCGCCATTTCACGTAGCGGTGAAACGCTGAAACTGCTAGTCAAACCATCGGCTATTTAGGTATAAGGATAGACCAGGATAGACTTATGAAATTCGTCCAAATCGCCTGAAATGAAAATGGTAATGAAGTTACGTAACCCCACAAAAGTGGGCCGCAAACATACATTGGATGATAGTGGATGATAGGTCTATCCTTATACCTGACTAGGGCCAACTAGGGCCAATCAGAAGGACAGGGATATTAATTTGGAGAAGTGGCAACACTGATCGTATATAGGTAAAAAATGTCAAGGGGCGTGAGAATGTTCTGTTTCGCTTCTGTGAGAACGTTCTATGCACTTTATGTATTAGTTCATGTCCATGTACGTCACCAATGTAGGCTGGTGCACGTGAGACGACCGTCTGCTAGACAGGTCAGCCGCTAGCTGTACGCTGTACGAGAACGACGACGTTCTTTGAACGTTATCCCGGGTCATTTTTCAAAGTCTCGTCAATCTTGTCAGTTCCGCGTGATTATGTTACATAGATTCGTGGCAGTCGAGGAAAGGCACTATGTTCACGGTATTTCGCACGCTACTGGTACTCACGCATTTCCTCTACGGCTTAATCATCGCGGTTTATAATTGCTGTGTTTTACTTCATCGCAAATGCACCGAGATTTGGTACGGTGAAAACTCGAGGACAGAAGTGGAGTGGTTAGTGCGCGCTGCGAGCAAAACGAAAAAGTTGCCGCGGCACGTTCTGATTATTTTCGGCGCGAAGCAGGACACTACGTTAGATTGCGTGCGAATAATCGGCTGGTGCATCACCCTCGGTATACCCTATGTCAGCTTCTTTGATATCAATGGTAAATCTTGTCTCTTCTCATTTATTCATTGGAACGTGTACCCTTAAAGCCGGCCTAGCTTTGTTTTCAAATATTTTTGTGTTTTACAGCGTGCACTTCAAGTTTATGAAGCGAGCAAGGATTGTTATTAATGTATCTATGTTAAATAGGTTTTTGTATTGTAATGTGCTTACTTCGTCAGTTGTTACATTAGCTGTTCAACCATGAAGAGACTGCATGTTTTACCGGAGGCTCAAAAGCCATTGGGTTATGAAATGTTTGAAGAATTCCAAACAACGATGTGGAGGGCTCTCATTGGATATTCGATGTACATTCATTGTTAATACGATTTAGAAATTCATTTGTGAAAACCGACGCTGTGAATCGCTTTGCATAGCATTTATTTAAAGATGAGTCATGTAGTTTCTTAGATATGTGTTTGTATCAATGAAAAAGTTTATCTATTTTATCTTTTCTGATCTTGGAACATTTATCCTTCATTCATGTTGGGTATGAAGTTATTTCTGCTAGTTATTTGTATGTATTTTGTAACATTATTTATGCTATTTAATTCAGTATTTACATACTTCACGTTCATGGAAAAAACTATTCATTTAAATAAGTATAAATTTGTATATTCCATATCAGAGATTACTATATTATCTAATAGCAATACAGATAAGGTTGCAATTTACACGTGGCTAAGTACATATAGATATATTAAGGATATAGTATTTTATTACAGTTGGTATTACTTGATAATTGTATAAAATAAATTAATATTATTCCATTTTTAATTGTTATTTGATTATTCTCTATCTGGAAGTGCATGATGTAATGTTACACAAGTGTTCTACTACATAGAACCAAGGACAAACAGAACACTCACATATGTTGTGTGTTATCATTCAGATTACCATTAGCGTAATGTATACATAATCTGACTGTTAGCATTTCGTTTAATACCAGACAATTGTTCAAATTTAAGTATAAAATCCCAAACCACATCGTTATATCGAAAGAAGTAAATTATGCGAACAGTTTATAGAATTATTAATGAATTCCTGTTTCATATAACTGTTGTACGTATTACAGGTTTCCTAGTGAAGAATGAAAGCATTTTGAAACATGAGATCACGAAGAGAAGACCTGATTTAGTGGATCATATCAGTTGGAGCAAACCAAAAACAGTATTTACTCAAAATGGAGTGACCGGTAATGTACATACTATATCTTCAATATTGTCTTCTAAAAGATCTTCGTATAACAATTATATTATTGATCAATATTTTTCCCTCAGATTCTAAACTGAAGACAAGAGTATCTTTGTTAAGTGCTTTGGATGGGAAAGAAGAAATAGTTACGTTAACGAAGAATTTGGCTGAAGCAGTTCTCATGGGGACAATCAAGCCCAATGAGATAGATGCTGATCTGCTTAACGAGAAATTGAATTCCCGGGGAATACCTGATCCCGATTTTGGAGTAATCTATGGCCGCCTTTGTTCTACGTATGGAGCTTTGCCATGGCAGACGCGAGTAACGGAATTTTTGTAAGTCCAACTAATTCATTCGAGTTCACGAGGCAAATACTTATACATTTGTGACAACAGGTCGTTAAACGCTATTCTCTAATCGTTTTCAGTACGATACCTCTGCACGGTAGCCTATCAGCCAAGGACTTCACGTGTCTGCTGGAGAAGTACAATAAATGCGAGCAACGATATGGGAAATAACTGGAATTGTTATTTTTATTTGTGTAAAGTTTTTGTATTCCGAACAAATGAAAAAAGAAAGAATATGGAAAAGAAAATGAAACAAGAAATAGATATTTAAGAAGACTTACAAAGACTGAATTTAAAACAATTTACAGATACTATTTTATAAGTGCTAGTGAAATAATAACGGAGGGACGTGGTGCTTGCGCGGCATGTGTAACGCTTGCAAGACAAGTTGAAACGAGTGTCCGTAAGGAGGAACTTACGTAGGCTTAACTTCAAGACATTCGCATGAGCATCAAGAGAAGAGGATTTCCACCGAACACCGAGAGAACGGACTAGTTTAATTTAGAGCAAATTATTTTACCACAAAATGTAAAGACACAGAAAAGAGAAGGATAGTCGCAGAGAGAAGCGTGGTGTTTCTATTGTCTTCTTGGTTTCGCCAGGCTCTTTGTTATTTAATTTCGCGTAAACGAGAAGTACTTCTACAGGGTACAGAAAGAAAAATGATTTGATGAACTAAATGTTTGCGTTCAACGTCAGGAGTACAAATTTCATATTTTCGAACGTCTAAGATAAATCTTAATAACACTTTCGTAGATTTTCAATGGATGGTATCATTTTCCTCGTACCTTTTTACACACACACATACACATAGCCTGAAGAAGAAACATTAGAAAAGCCGATGCTCTTGTGCACGAATCCACCTGCTTCAGGAAAGAAACTCGGAACAAAATTGTTGCATTTAATGTTCAACATTGTCAGCGACAACACCGACATTCCGTGTACATAACAGTTTATCCGTGACGCTTCCGTGCACGTGGATATTTTGATATTAAAATGAAAAGCGTATTTTCATTTGATCTTAGTTATATTTTCTTGAGAAGAAGCGTCTATCGAGTCTGACATTTCTGAACACGTAAATACAATCCTCTTGTGCAAAAACGCTGTGTTCGAGTTTATTCTACAACCCGTATACGTTCTATGATTATTATTCACGTTAAGCATGTTAGGTATCTAGATTTTCTTTTGAGCTTCCGAAACACTGAGTCAAACTGAGTAGCTATACTGTAAATCACTGTATCTATATAGTTGAAGACTAAGGAATATATTACCACGAGCGGAACGCTATGAATGTTTAAATAAATTATTTTAAATTATTTTCTTTCCCTTATTCACTGCACGGATGTCAATTTATTCCCTGCTCGAACTATTTTAGAAACTGCAGAATTAATAAAAGACACCTCTTGAAAGCATTTGCGAATTACCAAAAAAATTTGAAATTTGAAAAATAAGTTATGTATAAAATAATTTCATTCAATGGGTACAACATGTACAAGATAAAAGAATGTAGTTTTTCAAGGGGTGGTTTTACAAAAGAAAGAAGATCCCGAATAGGAGTACAGCAACGATCCATGGATCACGGTTCGAATGTCCTACGATCCCGCAGGATGTCCAGGACACATTTCAGCCAGTTCATCGGCTTAACACCGGATTATGTACTTTCAGGGATGTCAGTCCGGCTTCGGCGGACACAAAGCATACACAATGGTTGTTGTCGACTTCTGGCGACCAAACATTTTTCAAGATAAGGTATACTATACTGTTCTACCTTTGTGCGGTGCTCCTACGTGTATATCGGCCAACAACGGAGACATCGTGAATAAAAGTCAACCCTCGAAGAAATGCGATCACGTGGCTCGAGTAGCGTTAAAATATTGTTTAAACTTCAGGCTCTCGTTGTAAATTCACTGTACGTTTAACAGGCTCGCGTTATTCTTATCTTGGACCTGTGTTTCGCGCGTGCTCGTCAAGTTTATCAAGCTCGTTTAAATTATCGGCATTTATACTCTACTTATTTACTTTTTCACTCGCCAGGTGAAGATATGCATGTTTTTAACGTTCTAAACAGTTGCATTTTCCATTAAAATTAACAAATCATGTTTAATTTTTAATTTAATATTTTAATTAAATTATAATGGTCAGTATATATATATACAGGGTGTTTCGTCTAAAATAGGACACCTAAATATTTCTTCAGGTTATTGTGATGTAAAAAATATTTGTTACGTAATGTGTGCATGGTGTCAATGGACCAAATATCTGGCACGTTTTCAAGGTCATGTTTTTAGAAATATCTGAATGTATTTTTCGATCAGTTATACCCGATGCAATAAAATAAAAATGTAGTTATGTATCAAAAAACATCGATGACCTTGATAACTCCGAAAAAAATGACATTCGAAAAAAAAATATTCGTGCCAGATATTTGGTCAAATATTTTTTGCATCACAATAACCTGAAGAGATATTTAGGTGTTCTGTTTTAGACGAAACACCCTGTATATACATATATACAGTGGGTGTAAAAAGTATTCGTACGCTATTTAAAATGGCATAACTTTTTTATAATTGTACCAATCGACCAGATTTTTTTTTATCAATTAGAAGCATTGGTTTACGAAATGATATGCTAAGAAGATCTTCTAAAAATTATAATTTACAAGGTTACATGCAAAAATAAAAAAGGCATTTTTTAAAATTTTCTACAAGATCCACATAGATCTACAAAACATATATTTTAAATTTTGATTAAGGGCCCAAATAAAAAAGTTTTAGAAAATGCCTTTTTTACTTTTGCATGTAACTTTGTAAATTATAATTTTCAGAAAATCTTTTTTACCACGTTTATATTAGCTTGCCGAGTTGTCATTGTTGTTGTTGTATCCGTCAAATCTTGTAATCGGATTTTAAACCACTTCCCGATGAGCTAGAGACTTGAAACTTTAAACATAGCTCAGAACTGGAGGACAATGCAGATATTAAAAAACAAATTTAAAAAAGAAACTGCGTTCAGGAGAAAAAAATTTTAAATATTAAAAACAAATTTAAAAAAGAAACTGCGTTCTGGAGAAAATAATTTTAATATTAACCTTTACACCTCGCCGCACGACGCTCGGTAGTACGTCATCGCGTTCAGCGATCCCCACTCCGCGCGCCAGCGCTCCCTACTCCACTACGCGTTCCTACTCCGACTCGTCCCCACTCCACTGGCCCATTTCGCACCGGAGGAGTTCAGTCAGTGTGGTGTTCCGTTCATTCAGTTCCATTTCGGACAATTTCGGACTCCATCAAGAGACGTCGTCTCTCGGAGTCATCCCCTCATTCTATCTCGCGTATTTCCATATCTTGTGGTTCTATATCTTACTATTTCATACCAGTATTACTATATCTTGCGTTCAATTTAAAAAAGACTAAAAAGTAGAAAATAAAAGAATACTTTAAAAAAACTTTGTAAAAACCACGCTTATATTAAAATGCACTAAAAAGAAGAAAATAATTTTTTTACACATTAGTGACTATAAATAAAAGCGTGGAACGCCCACGAAGATTACGTCAATATAGTTTAGCGCTCAACGCTTTTGTTTATAGTCACTAATGTCTAAAAAAATGATTTTCTTCTTTTTAGTGCATTTTAATATAAGCGTGGTTTTTAAAAAGTTTTTGTTATATATTTTTTGTTGCATATCATTTCGTGAACCAATGCTTCTAATTGATTATAAAAAATCAGGCCGCTTGGTACAATTATAAAAAAGTTATTCTGTTTTAAAGGGCGTACGAATACTTTTTACACGCACTGTTTGTCTGAATTTTTACCTTGAGAAACGTATGATGGTTAAAAAACGTGGTAAAAAAGGAGACGGTCCTGTTTGGACGTGGTTGATTCAACCCCTAATTTGCTATAGGAACAACACTCCCTAGTCGGAGTAAATTATTTTGTAATTTGTTCCATATTTTTTTTATATAGTAAATTGTGTAAATGAATGAGCTAAAATTATACAGCGTATTTATTATCTCGTGTGAAACTCTTTAGAAAATTGAATTTACATGATTCGTGTTTGATCTCCATGTAAATAGAGACTTGTATATTATTAATGTGTCGTATTACGCATTCGGCCGGGCACCATTGTGTCCGAATTAAGGAACGAATATATACGGTTTTTTTTAATACCATGGTTTCCGGGCGACGCGACGCTGAAAAATTCATCGTTGCATTCCGCGCGTTTCATTTTCGCATAGCTTGTCCGACGAATTTTGTTTCCCGCCTATTCGTTGTACTGGAACACGTGAAATAGGGTGACGAATGACTTCCGGGCTCTTTTATTGAGAGAACAATGCTTACTGCGAATGGAAAGAGGTTCAATGTTAATAACACTCGTGAAATACAGAAAAAAAATGTTTAATCTTCTTCAGTCGTGATTAGGATATGTCACGTTACCTATTTGCACGTTAATTCGCGAATCTTAAGGTTCAATTACAATTGTAACAGAGTGCATTATTTTTTTTGTTAAGGATGGCACGCAGAGGAAATTGAAGCGAAATTTTTCTCGCAATGGGAAACGGGTGACACAGATTCAACCCTAGAAAACAAGTGTCTCTACCTGTTGCACTTCGTTCCCCATTCACGAAATACTATACAGGGTATGTCAGGATTAACGATTAACAGAATAGACTGTTTGTCTCGTAGGAATACACTGCTTCGACGAATAATGTTTTCTTTCGTTTTTGAAGAAATTCAATCGAAAATAGTTAAATATTCACGTGTTGTTGATTACTTCACATCCTTGTCTATCGCTTTTCATTTTATACGGCCATTTTGGTCGGAAGAAAATTTTCGGATTCTTTAATTTGAATAAAAACCAATTAGGTTTTAGTAGAAACATGTTGTACGTCATTCTATCTCGACGTTGATTAGTTTAAACTTTAAACACTATTTTCATACGAACCAGAAGTCACTTTTTCTGTTAGAATATAATTAATCTTCATGGGCGATTGCTTTCAACGGCTAGAAATTCCGTAATTGATCGATGTGCTGTCGCTTTATCGATCTTGCTTCGGTTAAGGGATGAAGAAATGCATATAAAAGAAACACTTGTCACTTTATCAAGTACACTGGAAAGTTGAATCTTCTGCCTCGAGTTTTTTCTTATTTTCTCAATGAAGTGACCGCACCTGGGACTTCGATTCTGCAATCTATCTGCTCCAAAAGCAGTCTCATCAAGGATTACACATGCGTTTCATTGAATCACCACTGATTGCTAATCCCGCCAAGGATATCTAAGAACGCCAACAGGAACTCACGGAAGTGACAGTAATAAACGAGGTCGGCAGCGTTACAAATGAAAAACAAATACAAAACAAATGATTAAAAACAAACACTGCCGGCTTTCGCGTACTAATATTTGTCTAAATCCCGAGGATCTCCAAAGAGTTCTCCGAAAGTTACATTCCTCGGCGTTGATATTCTAGATCCTGAAAATCATTTGTTCATTAAAAAAAAACAGGCCTCATCGTTCAATTTCAAGTTCTTACCGAACTCCCAACTCAAACAAATCAGCATTTTCAATTAAATATTGAGTGTTTACTTAACTTCGACGATTTTGCAAGAGAGAAGCTTAGAAACTCTTCTTCAACTTCATTCTCACTATTCTTCATCTTCAAAGTCAGCTCGAGAAGTCCCCTATCACTGAATTACATGGTTCAAAGCCTCAATCAATGAAGTTTAAAATTCATCTAGGTGATTTCTATAAAAAGTCTAGAAACCTCTTCGTCAGAACATCATCACTATCTTCAAGAAAATTATCCTCTTCATCATGCCTTGCTAAAAAATCGGTATAGATCAAGAAATTGCTAATCGATCTAAGAGTACGAGAATGTTCATTTGAATGAGCAAGAATTGGAGTAGTTGAATCAAGAAAAAAATGGAAAGATTTGGAATGGTTCATCTTCAGTATCCTTCATCTTCAAAGTCGGCTCGAGAAGTCCCTCTCAATGAATAACATGGTTCAAAGTCTCAATTAATGAAGCTTAAATTCATCTAGGTGATTTCTATAAAAAGTCTAGAAACCTCTCCTTCAGAACTGTTGGATTCTTGCATGAATCTTTAGTTTGTATTTTGATTTAAAACGCTCTCTACTTCGTTGGTACTTTCCCTGCTGTAAATCATGGAAAAATCCTATTTACTATTACGTGCTTCGATGACGTTCCGGCAATTACGAAGGTCAGTCATAAAGGCCCTTCCTGTCCGTTTACCGGGTAACGGCTGGTTTTTCCCTAAAAAGCATAGTATGCAGGTATAAGTTCTCCTATGCAGACCTTTGCCGAACTGAAGTGCGTAGCTCAGTTCTGTATGAGCACTTCGACTAAACGGTTGCTGAGTTGACAGCATCGCGCAAGATACATTTATACATTGTTTTTATATGATACATCCTTTAATAAATATTGTTTAGCGTTTTTGGAAGCAAACTCTGTTCATTATTCAACAAGAACATCGTCACTATCTTCAAGACCATCATCCCCTTCATCATGCCTTGCTTAAAAATCGGTATAGATCAAGAAATTGCTGATCGATCTAAGAGTACCAGAATGTTCATTTGAATGAGCAAGAATTGGAGTAGTTGAATCAAGAAAAAAATGGAAAGATTTGGAATGGTTCATCTTCAGTATCCTTCATCTTCAAAGTCGGCTCGAGAAGTCCCTCTCAATGAATAACATGGTTCAAAGTCAGAATAAATGAAGTTTAAAATTCATGTAGGTGATTTCTATAAAAAGTCTAGAAACCTCTCCTTCAGAACTGTTGGATTCTTGCATGAATCTTTAGTTTGTATTTTGATTTAAAACGCTCTCTACTTCGTTGGTACTTTCCCTGCTGTAAATCACGGAAAAATCCTATTTACTATTACGTGCTTCGATGACGTTCCGGCAATTACGAGGGTCAGTCATAAAGGCCCTTCCTGTCCGTTTACCGGGTAACGGCTGGTTTTTCCCTAAAAAGCATAGCATGCAGGTATAAGTTCTCCTATGCAGACCTTTGCCGAACTGAAGTGCGTAGCTCAGTTCTGTACGAGCACTTCGACTAAACGGTTGCTGAGTTGACAGCATCGCGCAAGATACATTTATACATTGTTTTTATATGATACATCCTTTAATAAATATTGTTTAGCGTTTTTGGAAGCAAACTCTGTTCATTATTCAACAAGAACATCGTCACTATCTTCAAGACCATCATCCCCTTCATCATGCCTTGCTTAAAAATCGGTATAGGTCAAGAAATTGCCGATCGATCTAAGAGCACCAGAATGTTCATTTGAATTAGCAAGAATTGGAGTAGTTGAATCAAGAAAAAAATGGAAAGATCACTGAATTTCATGGTTCAAAGTCAGAATAAATGAAGCTTAAATTCATCTAGGAGATTTCTATAAAAAGTTTAGAAACCTCTTCTTCAGCACATCATCACCAGCTTCAAGACTATCATCCTCTTCATCATGCCTTGTTTAAAAATCGGTATAGATCAAGAAATTGCTGATCGATCTAAGAGCACCAGAATGTTCATTTGAATGAGCAAGTATTGGATTAGTTGAATCAAGAAAAAAATGGAAAGATCTTGAATGTTTCATCTTCATTATTCTTCATCTTCAAAGTCGGCTCGAGAAGTCCCTCTCAATGAATAACATGGTTCAAAGTCTCAATTAATGAAGTTTAAAATTCATCTACGTGATTTCTATAAAACGTCTAGAAACCTCTCCTTCAGAACATCATCACTATCTTCAAGACCATCATCCTCTTCATCGTACTTTGCTTAAAAATCGGTATAGGTCAAGAAATTGCTGATCGATCTAAGAGCACCAGAATGTTCATTTGAATTAGCAAGAATTGGAGTAGTTGAATCAAGAAAAAAATGGAAAGATCACTGAATTTCATGGTTCAAAGTCAGAATAAATGAAGCTTAAATTCATCTAGGAGATTTCTATAAAAAGTTTAGAAACCTCTTCTTCAGAACATCATCACCAGCTTCAAGACTATCATCCTCTTCATCATGCCTTGCTTAAAAATCGGTATAGATCAAGAAATTGCTGATCGATCTAAGAGTACCAGAATGTTCATTTGAATGAGCAAGTATTGGATTAGTTGAATCAAGAAAAAAATGGAAAGATCTTGAATGTTTCATCTTCATTATTCTTCATCTTCAAAGTCGGCTCGAGAAGTCCCTCTCAATGAATAACATGGTTCAAAGTCTCAATTAATGAAGTTTAAAATTCATCTACGTGATTTCTATAAAACGTCTAGAAACCTCTCCTTCAGAACATCATCACTATCTTCAAGACCATCATCCTCTTCATCGTACTTTGCTTAAAAATCGGTATAGGTCAAGAAATTGCTGATCGATCTAAGAGTACGAGAATGTTCATTTGAATGAGCAAGAATTGGAATAATTGAACAAAAAAAAATTGTAAGATCTGGAATGGTAGCTAAGATCGACGAAACATCATCGTATTGATCATATCTTGCTTGCAGGTTGACGCAGATCAAGAAATCGCTTATCCACTGAAGGATACCAACAATCTGATCAAGGTCAGTCTGTGCGGGATCCATCGGGCGACGAATAGCATCATCATCGCTGGATGTCGCGAAGGTGACCGATACCACGAAAGGCGAAGGCGAAGGCGAAGGCGAAGGCGAATGGCGTCGCGGCAGGTTGGTTCGTGCCGATGATGATTATTATTCGCCGGGCGGTCATAAATAATAAAGGGGAGATTACGTAGGTCGGTAGCCGGTGGTGTAATTGAATCAAAATAATGTAGAGGTATCGTGTTGTACGCTCGGCCAATCATAACTCAGGTGAGGCTATCCCGTTTCTCTGTCTCTCGGGCCAGAGAGGATGCGGGGATGCGGCGAGGATGCCTCTATATAAAGGGTGTCATCTCTAACCCCGGACACACTCGTTTCCAACCAGCAACAGGCCGCAAGCGTCGCCGACGCCGCGACGTCGTACGCGCGATATCTTGTCCTTCCTTTTTTCACCTCTTCTTTCCGTCTCCGGGAAAGTCGCGAGAAGAATTCGAGAGGGAGAGCTACTCCGGAACACACAATCCGGCAGTCGTCCACGGTCCACACGCACCCCCAACACTTACGACCATGGTGAGTGCATCGTGACAGCTTGTGTGTTGTTCTTCATTCTCATTTTATCGTGAATTTTTATCATCTCTCTTTTAATTACTCGAACGATGACAAAAAACAATGAGAAATAGTTTTGAACAAAGTGCTTTTTGTTTTTGATGGTCCACGTTGTCGTCACTGCGCGTTCGTATGCAACTGCAATTTTGATGACGTTTCCTACCGTGCAAATTTTTTTTTTTTTAGTTTGTGGTGGCTTAAAGTCTCCTTTTCTGTTGCCAGTGCGTGAACACGCACCCCTAACACTTACGATACCGTGAATGTTTTCCGCGACGTCTCGTGCGTTTTTTTTCAAAACAAACAAAAAACAAGGGTAATAGAGATAATAAAAAACAGAGGATGCGGTTCATGTGGTTTTTTTGCATTGCAAATTTATTTTCTTTTTTCGTTTTTCATTTCCTCTTGCCATTCGTAAATTTTGTTGTTTGTCTACATGCAGACTGGAGTTCATTTGCGGTTTTTTATTGTTGAATAAACTAACAATATTTAAATTGTTTAAATATTGTTAAAACTTAAAACTTTTTGACAGGCTTAAACAAATGACCGTTTGGTGTTTTAAATTCTCCGTTTTTCTATTTTACGCTGTCTTAGAGACCTGTCTGCTTTTTATGATTGCACTTGCCCGCGACACTTGGATGGCGAGTACTCTATGAGTTACGTTTCTTCTTTTCTTTATTGAACTTTTATATATCTTTACTCTTTTTCTTTTATCCACCTTTAACCCTTCGTGCTCCGGAGATAAATACGCGGTTTCTTTTTGTTTCTGTTTGTCTGTCCACGTTGATGTCGTTAGCCATATGCAATTATATGCAATTCTAACACTAACAATGAGAGAAATATTCTGAGAATATGTGAAACCGAGTCACATATTCGATAAAGGACTGCAAAAGGTTAATCTCTTTTTGTTTTATATCGATCCGAAGTTCCTCTTATTTTTTTCCACCATTGAGTACACAGCAATCTTCGACGTTTACAATATGGTGAAGGCTCGAACGCGAGATATTGTGTAGTTCAGTTTTTTGCGACAGTTTGCACGCCTTTCTCTGGCTAGTGTAAATTTACTTTATTTTTACTTTGTATTGATTTCGAATGTTGTTTGTTTTTACGATTGGACACGCATTTGTTCTAGCATACGCATTGCGAGTGCTCCGTGAGATATTGCGTGCTTATTTACCTTTTTCTTGTTCATCAATTTTCTAGTTGTGTCCTATTTATATTTTATTTTATACATTGAAGTTGCTCTTCTTATTGGAGAATTTATTCTTGATACTTTGGTGACGGTGATTCTGTGAATATTGCCGACTATTTACTTTCTTCCGGTGCTTTTTGCGAAATCTACAGTAGAGGAGGTTAACAATAAATCGGTTTATACTTCAGATTGTTCTTCAATTTTCTCGTGCACTGTAAAAGTGCAATAACAAGATATGACCATCTTATCTTTTTCTCAAATCGTTTGCAGTACTAATTTTACCTGTTTCCGGTTCAGGGCTGTGCGGCAGATTTTCTCAGTATGATGCAAGTCTTCGAAATGCCGCCCCTTAAATGTTTTTTCTTTAAAATAACCTTCCGTAAATTATAAATCGGATACATCAATGTCGGAGTAACATAGACCAATATAGAAAAGCGTTGCGTAAAGATTTATAATTATTGAATGATTGTACTTTGTAAATTGTACTTTGATTTCGCTGCTTATGCCGCCCCTTATGGTGGCTCCTGATGCGACCGCCTCTCTGTATCATAGCAAGGCATGGGCTTGTTCCGGTAAATTGTTCTGAAAATAGTTCCTCTTTCGACGTGGAAGAACGAATGATTAAATAGTACAATTATAAGTATAAACAATAGATTAGATTATTACTGGCACGTACTTGCTGCAGCGGTGTTAACGTCGCAAAGTATTAATTCTTATTATTAATGAATAGTTTGTAGATCTTTATGCAAAATAAAAATTGTCTGCATCGATTGCAAGAAATCAAATTGAATGTTATTTCTTCCTTTAATGGTTTTAATAGAGGAGAGATCATATATTGACATTTTCAATTTTAAAAATTTTCCAACAATTTTGAATTTCATTTACTCAATTTTGCTATAAATGCATGAAGATCCGCAATGTATTAATGAATCTAACACGATGATAAAACAAAGTACGTGTGTGATAATATTTCGATAAATTTTTGGGTACAATTATCATTTCAACCACTGTAAGATTACAAAAATCTCGCGGGACAGCAATGAAAAATTCAATATCGAAGCGTTAATATCTAGGGTATTTTGATATTAACTTCTCCTATTTTTCACGACAGTGCAATTAGTAGACAAGTGTAATATTCAATCCAAGAGGGTTATAATCATTAATCCGCGAAAGCAACACTTGGGAGAAGCTTCTTATTTCGATGAACGTTATCCAAGTAACGAGAAGCCCACGTCAAATTTTACCAACATTTTGCTGATCTATAAATATTCCGTTTTGGCGATCGTAACGAATTTATAGAAATTAGTTTGTTATCGGCGCACAGGTTCGATCCAAAATCAAAACAAAGCAATTTTGCAATTTAAAAGATTTTTCTCAACGTTTCGATCCAGGTATGGATCATCTTCAAGAGAATTTTGCGTTTGCCATGGGTAAATTGTTTATAAGTCTTTAAATTTGCAACTGTATTCCATGCTAGCACGAAGTAAACTGATTTTGTTGATCTGTTCGAAAGACTAACATTTCAATTTTTCTATTAAAAAGAATTCATTGCATAAAATTCGCACAATCTCGGCAAAGTCGTTGTTGCAACTTTTATGAAATGTATTCCGATCTTTCTATAAAAAAGGAATTAAATGAATTCGATCTCGATACTTTTGGCATTGGAAGGACAGTTTTCACTATTCGAGAGTTCGAATCGATTGCATACTCGATAAACGCGGAAACGCAGTCCAGCAATTCGTATTGGCTTTTGTTGGAATTCGTGTGACCGTGTATTCCCATCTCGGATCGAATTAATCGCGCGTTCCGTTTTCGCAAGTAGTCTCCGCGGGCCGATCTGTCAGCGCGTTTCGTCCCGAGCAAATATTTAAAATTCTCGGCAAAACCTCCCGCCTTGCACGATCCCTTTTTGCAAGTTCGTCCAAAGAAATTGCCATCAGGACGCCGTGTGCACCATGGAAGACAGCCAAGGGGCGGCGTTGCTCGAACACAATTTGCGAAGTCAATTTTTCACCCTAATTGCGTGAATTGCATATCACATTTTCACGATATACCATCTCTGAAGGAAACTCTTCGATCAGAATCGTTAACGTGAATTATTTACAATATTTTCCAAAAGATCACCTTTCTACGCTCTGGCGAAATACTTTTACAATTCTTCGTACTTTCATTGTTCTTCCTTAAATTTATACGTTTCATCTCAGTTCTGTGTACTCTCAGTTTCAATCGTCAAATAGCGAAGCTCGAAGATTTTCCCTGTTCTCGCAATTGGTTTCCTGTTTCTTTCAATTAAGAGCATCGAGAACTACGTTTTTCTATGTTATCGCATAATTTTTGTTTGGAAATCAAATTTGAAGAAGTCAAATGTTCCCTAGCAATTACAGTGGTAATATGTTTGGCCGGTATATGTTTGGACTTATATCGAATAGGACGTATACCAAATCAACCGTTCCCATAATAAGTAATGCAAAAATGAATAAACCGTTTTCATGTAAAAAAAAACTTCTATTGATATTATACCTACATTAATGGGGTTGTAAAATAATTTAAACACTGTTCAAACACATAAATAAACTAGAGGGCTATTGTTGCTCGCTCGCTTCGCTCGCTCGCGAGTAGGGTTGTTTTTGCTCGCTCGCTTCGCGAACTCGCGGGTAGGACTGCTCTTGCGAGAGGGTTAGTGAGCATGGCAAGTAGGGCCTACTGATAGTAATGTTTTTTATTTGGTGTGTGACTCTCCAAGAGTCACACAAAGAACTTCCCGATTCGTTACTCCTTCGCCAACATCGCTAACATCGTTTTTTTTTGTACTTTCATCGATATTCTCCCAAAATGTATTCTTGGGAATAGAGATGATAAATTCACTCTTGCATTGGAATAACTTTCGATTATTCCAAGCGGTAACATTAGCATCAGTTAAAAACAAAAAAAAAATTTTTTTAAATCTAAAAAAAAAATTAAGAAAAAAATTTTTTATGTAATTGCGTTTGGTTCTTTGGTGGAAAATTTTCGTCCTCCCTTATAAATTGCATTGTAGAATCAACTCTTTTCGAAAAAAAAGTAAAAATCTAAAAACTACTTGACCAATATGGACCAAAATCTAATCAGCTCTAAGTTACGACGGGGCACATCGATTGCATCATTCATCATTCTGATCGCGTTGTTACTTTTTCAGAAAACGTTAACGAAAAATTTGATAACATACAAACGGCAATACGCACACACACACATATAGACATTTTGATAAAAATAGTCTAAAATGACTCCAATGACCATGAAACGTGAAGATCTGCTAAAAAATCGATTTTCGATTTTCGGGGTAATTACAATAACTTCCCTATAAAATCGGGAAGTTAAAAATGAGATTTTATTATAGATTTTTAAAAAACTCTGCTTAATTGCTAAAATACAAAAAGAATCAAATGATATTCTATTCTGTGGAAGAAGAGTCCCCTTGCAATAAAACCTGACATTCTGGTGTTTTTTCTTTTTCCGTCTTCTGTCGCTTTTCACTGGGCTCAGTTGGTTTGACTGTCCTTACTTATATGATCAGTCAGTTAACAATACATCAACTCCGAATATAATTGATTATTAATTTAACACTAGAACTACCGAGCACTAGACTCAATTGGCACATATTGCTTTATAATAGTGATAAAATTGCATTTGTTTAGATTTTCTACCAGTTTTGTCTAAATATGTACTTTAATAGAGAAGTTGACTAAAAAGATTTCCCAGAAAAACATATTTATAATTTTAATATTCCTAATAGAAGAAATCAGGAGCAAGTCATGTTGACTCATCCGGTAGTTCTAGTGTTAATTTTTCCTCCGAGATAATTATTTAAAAATTACGCAAAATTCACACAAAACATTTATGCCTTGTATATCGAGCAAAATTTGTCACGTCCAAACAGGACGTATTCCGAATTGGACGTACTCCGAAGCAGACGTATACCGACTGTATTCCTTTTAAACCTGATCAAGGAAAAACGTGCAGAGAAACCTAGAAAAATTTCGTACCCTCTCTAGAATATAAAACAATTTTTCTCGATTGTTTTCTGTATTTGCGTATAAAAGTATTTGCAAGAAGATGTTTGCGCAAACTGTTCAGAATAACCTCTGTTTATTTGTCCGGAGAGTTTCCGCAACATGCTTTACGATAAAAGGAGAGTGTTCGACGTAAATAAATAATAATAACGAGTTGCGTCGTTCGTCGACCGTTCATGGTCTATTTTACGCCATTAATGCTAGCGTTTTTTTGCCAGGGCCGGTCGTAAACGTGTACGTTTTTAACGGAAACCTATGGTGGGCAAGTTTGTAGGCGGCGCCATTATGGAGGGTGACCGTCGTCGGTTCATTAAAGTAACGCAAGCCAACGTATATTAATCTTGCTCGGTATAACACGGGGTATTACTAAACATCCTGTTAAGACAGCTAATAACAGACCGATATTATTTATCGCGGGGCGTACTATGTCCCATCGTTGCAACCGATAATCTCGCAGCATCTTGCACGCAGCTCCTCCACTCGCCTAACCTTGGGGGCTCTTGCGAAGAAACACTTGTGCGTCATCGGTTCTATGGGGTGCACGATCGATCATTTCAGTTTATCATTCGCCCTGTACATATTCGTTATAACGTCTTAACTAACTCTCTTTAGATTAATTTCGTTCAATGGCAAGCCCTTCTTACTAACACTAAACTTACTGAGCACTTTTTTTCCTTCCCTAAGGGATTTTCTTACTCCCTATCGCAACCCGGGATGTCGACAAGACCCCGTTTCATCAATTCACTTGTGAACATCTTGCTCGAGATAGGCCACAACGTGCTCTTGGCTTAAAAACCTACTGAGCACTAAATACGATTAAAATGTTTTAGCTTACTAAAAAGACAAAACTCTATTTAGATTCTGTACAAGTTTTATTACAATATGTTCTGGGATAAAGAAAATCGAATCAGTTTCCATATAAGCAACTTGATAATTTCAATCATTGTAAGATGAAAAATATAAAACCGGTCATTTGACCGGCAGTGGTAGGTTTAGTGTTAAACTTTGCAAGTTAACACTTTACCTACCGGAAGCCTATTAACCACTTGCCGTACTTTGACGAGCCAGAGTCGTGATGAAGGTTCTTAACACAGTCTAATAAATATGAATGTTACGCGTTTCATTTTAGATGAAATAAAATTCGATTCGTTTGTAATCAATATTTAAGCATTCAAATAAATGTAAGTCATGCGAAAACTATACATTCTCTTTCCTTCTTTCTTTTTCTTCTACGATATTTTTGTGCATCAAGACGTTCTAATCACTGTAACTGTTAAAGAAAAGGTACAGCAAGAAGTTAATGGGATTTTCAATAATTGTGCTGTGCTATTGAAGGTACCATTAAACAGTGTTTAGCCATCATTTTCAAAATTATGCAATAATCACCGGTCGGTAATGTGTTGATATACTTCCTCTTGACATAATCTTCACCTGTTGACATCACCGGTCTCTAGATTGTCATTTTACAATTTCTTAAATGATTGAAATTCTTCGGTGGAATATTATACCATCTAACTATCGAAAATACGATATTTTATTTTGACAGTAACTTCACTTATATTGCGAAATAAATATTAAAGATAATAAATAGACAATAAAGAGATATTCTCGAATAAATCTAGTTTGTTAAAAGCAGTGGCTCTTGACTCTAACTAGTTCTATTGTTAACGTTTCTATTGTTAATTTCACCTACCGGTACCTCCTCTTTCAAACGTCGTCTCTCATAAGAATAAATAATTCGGTCGTAATACCAGATTATAAAAGGGCATTATTAGATTATATTGTTCAGAGAGACTTGTTGGTTTACAATTGAAATTGCTGCTGTTATTAAAACATTTATTAAGACATGTCTTTTGAACAATATCTATCCAATTCTCTTGTATTTTATTAAGCCAGCAAACTTAGTTACACATTGTTGCATTAGTGTGTAAAAGACAAGAACGAAGACTGGCATTAGCTGCTTCGAAAAATATTAGCCTCGAGCAAAACGCCAGTTTAAACGAGAAATGAGAATTTCGTTTCGACGATAACAAGGAAATATTAATCTTCCGTTGCTCGATATTATTTAAATCTCTTAGTGTGCATCAGATTTTAATAGACTTTTCGAGGACAGCTGCGAAATCGTTAGTCTCCTTTCCTCGAGAAGTAAATCGCAGCGTTTTACAGGTACAACAGGTGTTCGCATTGTTCTCTTTCCGGAGCCGCACAACAGACTTCGTTCCGCTTCCAGATCAAACTCCGATATAACATCCGAACGGTGGATATTTCCTCTTTTTATTCGCTCTGAACAGATAAACATCGAGCGAAAAATAGAAGGGAATCGCTTAAAATTACTCTCGGGGCCATTGTTCGATTATGATACTTTGGATCTTGATAACTGCTCGCCTATTGTATTCTTGGCTCAATGGAAAGTTGTCTGTATTTCTTCGAACTTACATAATAACGATGTTACCTGCTTGTGCGCCGGGTTACGTGAATAATGTGAGATTTCTTACCATTGCAGCACCTTTTCTCCATTTCTTTTTGGCGTACGTGAACTTAGGCTAAACCGTACCTTTCTATACATATGATCTACATTTTGCTTAGACTTGGGGAACCTGGTCTATACATAGAGGGTTGACTGCGGAGCACAATAAGTCTATTTTCTTCAGACTTGAACAACTTGGTTTATAACTCTTTCCTTATGTTTTCGATCGTATATTGTTGTTCAAAACGGTATTATTAATGATTTCGGCGCACTGGTTCGATCAAGTATTAAAAATAAACACTATTTGCAAATTTTCACAAACTCCCTATTTCAACGTTTCGATCTTTATTTAGATCATTATCAAGAAATCTTTGAAGAATTGCGCCTGTAAAATAATAATTGATGCAAGAAAACTTTTCAGTTTATGTGGATTTAAACCAATGTGAGAAAAAAGCTACTTACTTGCTTAGTGCAAAATAAAGTAATAATTCATATTGTAAAGTTTTAGAGAAACACGTGTTGGTGCTGTGGCAATGTACTTGGTAATGATGTATACTTGAATCAATAAGACATATAGAAACGAAACTAACTTCATATCGATCGTTAATACGTAGATCGAAATTTGGCGCTAAATTCAAAATCACACATAGCCAATATAGTCCTCATTTTTCTGCTCTCTTACCATATTAAAATATGGTAATTATTAATTAACATTCAATTTCATTATATTATACACCATATGTGTGTATGTGTCAATTGAGGCAATGAAGCTGTGTCAGGAATTTGTTTAGAAAAATTGGTTTATAGATGCACTAGGACCTCCATTAACCGGCTTGATCGGGAGACAAACAGCTCGAATAAATTAAGGCCCGATGGGTAATCGAGACCCGAGGGAAATAATTAAAATGTATATTAAATTCCAAAATAAATTTTTTATTTTCGAAAATTGATTTCCCTTGATAATTATCAATATGATAATATATTATATATAATCAATGAAATATATAAATATAATATATATAATCATATATAATAAACATAATATATATTATATAATCAATATAATATATAATAATTATTTCCCTTGATAATTATCAAGGCAAATTCAATTTATTTTGGAATATAATATACATCTTAATTATTGTTGTTCAAGTCTGAAGGAAATAGACAATTCTAGATAACTTATAAAGTGTTTTAAAAGCCATTTTCCCAGTTATTGTTTTCTGCAGTCAACCCTATAACCATATTTGAACGTATATTTGTTTATAATCGAGATCCAGTTAATCGAGGCCCTACTGCAGTTAATTAGAAAAAATAATAACTAAAAGAAGTTATAAATTACCTACAGTTTGTTGGAACTTGAGTAACCATCTCGAATAATCACAGAATGGTAACAGTAGAGAACAATGAAAAATAGTTTCAAACAATATACCGTTCGATTGTTAACAGACCATGCTGTCATCGCTGTACGTGCTGCCGTTCCTCTGCAACTGCTTGTTAGTGTCCTCCTCGATACTAACACCATTGAAAGCCGACGGCAATCTGAGGATCTTCAAGGACGTTCCCAGCGACTTCGAGTACGTGCTGAAGAGGCACAGCGTCGACAGTCGCGCGGACGATTCTGATTCCAAGGAGCGACGAAGCAACAAAGGTTCATCTTTCATCAGGTTCGGCCGTAGCGACCCGGACAGCCACGGTGAAAACGTCCTCGGCGGTGAGAGTGACGGAAACTCGCCGGTAAACAGATATCCTCGTTGGAAGTCGCCGGATATCGTCATCAGGTTCGGTCGTTCGGATTTCAAGGCTGCTGGAAATGGCGACAGAGACTACAAACTTAGAAGGAACGACCTGAATTTCATCAGGTAAGTGAGTCTTTTGTGACCGGACACGTGAAACTGGCTCATAAAAAACTGGTTCATAATCGTACGAGTAGATAGGGACAATGATTGGTCAGACAAATAGGTCGAGGCTGTTACTGGGGAGACAGGCAGACTGGGAAGGCGACTGATAATATAAAGTAATGATTAGACTGATGATCTTTATGAAAAATAATCGTCTGCATCGATTATTAGCGACAGAAATCAAATAGATCTTTTTTAACCCTTCGCACTCGATTGGTGATTTTAAGGCGACACTAAAAATTGCTGTACCGTTAATCAAAATATTGTTTACATTATTAAATACGTTGGTATATATTCAATTACTAAACATTTACAGTGGGTGTACAAAGTAATCGTACACCTTTTAAAAACTAATAACTTTTTTATAATTGTACCAAACGACCTGATTTTTTATAATTAATTAGAAGCATTGGTTTACGAAATGATATGCAAAAAAGATTTTCCAAATAATTGTGATTTACAAGGTTAAATGCAAAAATAAAAAAGGCAGTTTTTTAAACTTTTTTCTTTGGGCCCTTAATCAAAATTTAAAATATATATTTTGTAGATCTGTGTTAGTCATACACATACAGAAAATTTCATTGAAATCGATTGACGCAGGAAAAAACGACACGCATCGAAAGATGAACGATTCTGTAGATTTTAAGCAGAAACTAATCAAATAAAATAATCATATAAAAAAGTTATTAGTTTTTAAAAGGTGTACGAATACTTTGTACACCCACTGTAGGTATTATATCGATGGTTGTCGGGAAGAACGCCCCATGTCACATACTTTCACTTTCGAGATATTGCCGTTTAAAGTTTCGATCACTAATACTTTGACATAGGACATCGGTTAAATTGCATTATTGTTTTAAGCCTTCCGAATTTGTTTTCATAACTTTTTTTGGTAAATGCGTAATTTCTATACTATAAAGCTCAATTAATGCATGAACTCGAATTTTTTGAAATTGTGACGTGCGGCGTTTTTCCTTGCAACCGCAGATATAGGGAATGGAAATATTCTATGTCGGACGAAATGTTTAATTTTCGAGTTAAAGGAGCTCCGAGTGCAAAGGGTTAACAATATTAATGGATTGCAAATAGTATATTGACATCCCTAAATTCTTTCTATCATCCCATAGAATCTATCGATGATAGATTGATAGTGGATCTTTATACAAAATAAAAATTGTTCACTTCAACTGCAAGAAATTGGCACAGTGCAGAAATTTCCCTCTTTTTTTAATAACTGTAACCCTGGAACTGCGCTGCGGGTCTCAGAAACCCAGAGCGTCATTAATTATAATGTGACATGCGCATGGGTGGCTTGTTTGCATTTTAGTGAAACATCGAGGTGGGATATTAAACCATTAAATATTCACATTTTCTGCTGTTTTTCTAAAAAAGAACTTTGGGTTTCTGAGACCCGAGTGTGAAGTACACATCTAAAAAATAAGCGTGATGTTCCAGGGATGACATTGACACTTTAAAATTGTCTTTTCTTCATAATTTTCTTCATTTCTGCCATAAATGCATGAAATCTAGTGATAAATGAAGAGTAGATTGGGACAGCCACTAATTGCACGACTACACGACTAATAATTAAATTAGACCAGCCGCGCTTAAAGAAAATTTCAAAGATCGATTTTCTGAAGATGAAAACCAGAATACAGTGGTACCTCGGTATACGACCTCAATCCATTCCTGATGTTTGAATTTATACGTATACCAAACCAACCTTTCCCATAAGAAGTAATGTAAAAATGATTAATCCGTTCTCAAGTATAAAAAACTCCTATTGATATTATACCTACATTAATGGGATTGTAAAATAATTTAAACACTGTCCAAACACATAAATAAAAAATGAGATTTTATTATAGATTTTTAAAAAACTCTGCTTAAGGGGGTAGTTACACCTCGGTTGCAACTAGAATCTTACTAGTATCTTACTAGAAAACATGGGTTTGCGCGCTTCGGTTGTTTGACCTTATTTGAGCAGATTTTGGGCTGGGTGAGGGCTCATTCTAAAGAGGAAGGTTCATCACATTGCGCTCTGGTCATCATAGTAGTCAAGAAGTCTTTTAGAGACAGAAAAATGCATTGAAATCTGAGGGTTTTTTTCCTAGATTTTTTCTCTACTTTGGGCCCTTATATTATACATATTAAACATAATCTCGTTAACCTCATGACCAGAGCGCAGTGTGATGAACCTTCCTCTTTAGAATGAGCCCTCACCCAGCCCAAAATCTGCTCAAATAAGGTCAAACAACCGAAGCGCGCAAACCCATGTTTTCTAGTAAGATTCTAGTAAGATTCTAGTTGCAACCGAGGTGTAACTACCCCCTTAATGCTAAAATACAAAAAGAATCAAACGATATTCTATTCTGTGGAAGAAGAGTCCCCTTGCAATAAAACCTGACATTCTGGTGTTTTTTCTTTTTCCGTCTTCTGTCGCTTTTCACTGGGCTCAGTTGGTTTGACTGTCCTTACTTATATGATCAGTCAGTTAACAATACATCAACTCCGAATATAATTGATTATTAATTTAACACTAGAACTACCGAGCACTAAACTCAATTGGCACATATTGCCTTATAATAATGATAAAATTGTATTTCTTTAGATTTTCTACCTGTTTTGTTTAAATACGTACTTCAATAGAGAAGTTGACTAAAAAAATTTCTCGGAAAAACATATTTATAATTTTAATATTTCTAATAGAAGAAATCAGGAGCAAGTCATTTTGACTCATCCGGTAGTTCTAGTGTTAATTTTTCCTCGGAGATAATTATTTAAAAATGACGCAAAATTCACACAAAACATTTATGTCGTACACCGAGCAAAATTTGTCACGCCCAACCAGGATGTACCACTGTACTCCCTTAGAACAGTCTCGGAACAGAAAAGTAGATTAGCCAGCCACGATTGGACGAGTATGCGAGTCAGTAGATCTTCTTTCTGGCCAGACAGCCAAATAGACAGTCTTCTGTTTCCCCTCAATTTGCGAACGATTGCGTTCGACAGATTCGGCCGCAGCTCGCAGATCTATCCGATGGAGATCGACATGACGGCGATGTGCTCGGACCTGTTGTTGAACGACGAGATGAAGGGCAGCCTGCAGCCGTTCGAGGCGAGGTTACTCCGCCTCTGCAACGTGTTGAGCAACATGGACGCCGAGCACAGAAACACCCTGGACTTCCTGGAGGAGCGTGACGGCTCGAAGCACGAGTAAAGAGAAGAGTACTGTCACCGTCGTCGTCGTCGTCGGCCGCCGGGAAACGATCCATCGCGAACGTAGTCGAGGATTTGTCCGTTGTCAACGGGACATCTGCGGAACGTCCGTGACGCCTCGTCGCACTCCTGGCAAAATTCTCACGGACAACGTTATTCCATCGGTCGATCCTCTATTTAGTTATCCAGGTCCTCCATTTTCGCATGATTCAATCTCGCCTACTCCGCGATGCCCACGGATGCCTCCATTCTCGGTTTTTTATTGTATTAGAAACGCGATCTGCTTGCCGAGGTCTGCCTCATTTGCGCGCCGTCCGCGGTAGTGCTCTCTGCAATTTCATTTCGGCTTGGAGCTCTGCCTCCCTTTCGCTGGATAATGTGACGCAAGCATCGCTCATTGATTTTTAAAAGGTCCGTGCTTAATGCATTTCAGTTTGTATTATTATAGCAACTGTTTCTTACATTTCCATCTTCGCTGTTCTGATTAATCAGCGATTTTCAAATTTCAAAATGCACAGTGTTTTCGCATAATTCTTGTTCCTGGAATCTTTAACGTGAGTGAGAATATTTATATTTTTAGTATTTAATTGTGTCTAGTCGCGAGCTCCATAACCAGAGTTGGGCAAAAATTTTATTGAGATAATTTCGAATAAAGTGGCTTTTTTCCAAGTGGGTTTTCAACCCAGTTTATTCGAAATTATTTAAATACAACTTTTGCCCAACTCTGTTCATAACTAATTATTTATTGACTGTAATATTTGTCAGGGAACTGTATATACAATATGACTACAGGAAACGTAATTTTAGTATTTTATTTACTATTTCTAAACCGTATGCGAAGCGCACATTTTTTTAAACGGTTATGTAATTCGAACGATTCTTGGGAGATTCGATGCAAGTGGAATGATGTTAAATATTTACTTTCGAGGAACGTGATCAAGCAGCATTGCCGACGAATAACGTTGTTCCAAGGTATTTCGTCTGGGTACCTTAATGTGCATCCACCTGCTCCACCGCGTATTCAATGTACATATACAGATTTAATCATTAAACGGCTTCGATGCTGATGACGATTTCACGGCTCGCTGTGAACCGTTTTAGGGATCGTTCTCACTGTCTCTCCGGGAAAATATGTCGTCATTGTCGAAACGACACGTTTGTCGTTGTTCCGTTCTGCAATTGGTGAATCCACGGAGAATCGCGGCTGAGTCTGTTTGCCAATCGATGTCAATTTCGTCGTTGAAAAGTGTTAATTACAATCCGAGACTCAACGCTACTGTATCTCGACGCTAACTAATATCTAAACACACAATTATAAATATTAGTCTCTATAACTGTCTCTATAATTTCCAATACTGTTCTGTGTGAAAATGGTACTTTATCATAATTGAACCACCTATATCGCGTAAAATCAAACATTGCAAGATTTGCAATATTAAAGTAGTCGAAAGAATAAGGTTACAATATTTCGAGGCTCTAACGAGGTCGCCATTAGATTTTTAGTTCGCACATTTCTCAGACTTTGCCAAAATGGTACTTCATTATAATTGGAACGTCCACACCAAACAGAATTAAAAATTGCAAAGTTTTAATATTAAAATAGTCGAAAGAAATAAGGTTACAATATTTTGAGGTTCTAACGAGGCAGCCATTAGATTTTTAGTTCGCACATTTCTCAGACTGTTTTTTATCAAAATGGTACTTTATTATAATTAGAACGACTACACCAAACAGAATTAAAAATTGCAGAGTTTTAATATTAAAATAGTCGAAAGAAATAAGGTTAGAATATTTTGAGGCTCTAACGAGGCTGCCATTGAATTTTCAGTTTGCACATTTCTCAAACTGTTTTTTATCAAAATGGTACTTTATTATAATTAGAACGACTACACCAAACAGAATTAAAAATTGCAAAGTTTTAATATTAAAATAGTCGAAAGAAATAAGGTTACAATATTTCGAGGCTCTAACGAGACCGCCATTGAATTTTCAGTTCGCACATTTCTCAGACTGTTCTTTATCAAAATGGTACTTTATTATAATTAGAACGACTACACCAAACAGAATTAAAAATTGCAAAGTTTGCAACATTGAAGCAGACGAAAGAAATGAGATACCAATTTTAATTTGCACAGAGTACAAAAACGTCACGCTCAGGTCAGGCGGAATGGACTCGGCCATTTTCCTCCCCGATACCCTCCAATTACGATAGGAGTTAGAATTACGGTAATGCGCATTGTCTATAACCTTAAACGTCGTTCTTAAAGTGAATGTAAATTTAATACACGCGTATACATTAAACGGAAAAAAGTGGCTGGAAACGTGGTTCTTCTCTTTGTGCGTTTTACCCAACCTCCTTTCAGCTCGCGTCGAAGATAAATCACTATTTATTTCCCGTCGACCACTTGGATGCCTTCGGAAGCGTACGTATAATCTCGTGTGCGCGATAACGAGCATTTTTCTTGCAGCATTATTTCATTCTCCAGATTCATTTCTTTCTTCAATTGTTCTTTAGTCACCGATTCAACTGTTACCACGAAAATTATAATTTTATCATTCTTATTATCACAAAAATTAGCTGCATTCTTTCAGCTCTTGATCTAGTCGAATTTATTTGTTACATATTAGTAAAAAATTTCTTTTCCCGAACTCTTACGTTCGTTAAAATGTCAGATGATTGCATAAGTTCGTGCCCGTTGTGAAAATAAAATTCAATGGTTAAACTTCAAAGAGTACAGCTTTGTTAATCAATTTTTACACTCCGCCGTGGAGTACAGTTTGCAACATCTTCCAACATCTTGCAACATCTATAAAAATTGGGCACGAACTTATGCAATAATCTAATATATCTGTGGTTGTCAGAAAGAACGCCGCGTGTCACATTCTTTCGCTTCCGAGATATTTCCGTTTAAAGTTTCGATCATTAATATTTTGCCATAAGAAAACGGTAAAATTGCATTACTTTTTTGAGTCTTTCGAATTTATTTTCATGACTTTTTTCCGGTAAATAGGTAAATCCTATACCACAAAGTTCAATCAATGCATAAATTCAAATATTTTTGAAATTGTAACATGCGGCGTTTATCCCGACGACAACAGATACATTTGACTTTCGTTTGTCAGAGAAAATTGAAGCAATTAACGTAACGACCCGGAAGGGCAATCTTTATCACAACAATTACCTTCTTCATCTTCTCGGCTCTCATACATTTTAATCAGATCCATGTTGATTGGACGCATTACCATAAAAATGAACTTTCGAGTCTCGTGAAAGAAACGTGTCACCTGTACGAACACAAAGCGTTCGAAAGTGTTCAAAAGGATCCTCTCGGCTAGGGATCCAGGAGACACAGCAAAAATAAAGGATCTCGATCCACCTCATCGCTATCGTCCTTGCTCCAGATGGCCCGTACACTAGCCAGCACTCTAGCCATCGAAAATTAAAAGAAACGAGGTACCCGGTTACGCCTTCATTCTCGGCCCCAACCATAACTGCGCCATTTCTCTCAATCCTGTCCGAAACTATCCCGCGGTCCGAGCACGTACAAAGCAACCCCTAAATGCTACCCCAAATAGGCGGCCGTGTGACGAACAAAAAATCGGGTTACCAGCTGTACGTGTTTATACCCACGCACATAAACGAAGAAGAATGAACCTTCGCCCGTATTAGGCCCTGTTTTACTTTCATCGCGTTCACGACACGTCGCGCGTCGCGTCCAGAGGATCATCTGGACAAAATGCCGAAGACACGTGCGATTTTTCGGGGTTTTTTAAACGACGAGACTGCAAGTTATTGCAAAACATTGTTATTATATCTGTTAATTGGCTTTCGCAGTATCAACTAAACCTGAATGCCATTCCGTTCTTTCAGGTTTAAACAAAATTCCATTTGTAATCCATTGACTGCGGATTTTATGCGATTATGGGAAAACTGTGTAGACGAAATTTGAAACGGTGAAAAAATTTAAATGTGTAAGGGAAGCATTTTTATTTGACTCCTGTCTCTTCGAACAATTTTTATTTTGCATAAAGATCCGCAGTCTACTACACGATATTTAAGCATCAAAGTAAGTGTAGATGTATAGATACAGTGGGTGTACAAAGTATTCGTACACTTTTTAAAAACTAATAACATTTTTATAATTGTACCAAACAACCTGATTTTTTATAATCAATTAGAAGCATTGGTTTACGAAATGATATACGAAAAAGATTTTCCAAAAATTATAATTTACAAGGTTAAATGCAAAAATAAAAACGGCATTTTTTAAAACTTTTTTATTTGGGTCCTTAATAAAAATTTAAAATGTATGTTTTGCAGATCTATGTTAGTCATACACGTGTTGAAAATTTCATTGAAATCGATTAACATACACACGAGCTACAAGCGGTTAAAAATGGTGAAAATCGTAGTTTCCCACGACTTTTTATCAGTTTCTGCTTAAAATCCACAGAATCGTACATCTTTCGACGCTTCATGCTTTTTCCTGCATCAATCGATTTCGATGAAATTTCCAACATGTGTATAAAGAACATGCATCGAGAAAACATGTTTTAAATTTTCATTAAGGGCCCAAACAAAAATGTTTTAAAAAATGCCTTTTTTATTTTTGCCTGCAACCTTGTAAATTGTAATTTTTGGAAAATCTTTTTTGCATATCAGTTTGTAAACTATGCTTCTAATTGATTATAAAAAATCAGGTCGTTTGGTACAATTATAAAAAAGTTATTAGTTTTTAAAAGGTGTACGAATACTTTGTACACCCACTGTAAATAATTAGAGTTCCAATTACTGTAGCAGCGAAGAAAATCATGTAAATTTTCTTATTGTGTCCTACTCTGTACTGTTACACCTTTCTGGTACTTCAGGTGCCATCCTAAAGGGTTATCCAAAAGTATCTTTAGGATGTTGAATGAGAATATCTGTCAAACGCCATCTTTGTTTCTTGTCACTTTCTTCTATTTCTAACCTGCAATGATAGACAATTTTAACAATGGAGTCGTATGAGATTGAAGAGCGTGTTAAAGTTATTAAAATTCAATTGCAAATCAGTGCTGAATAAAACATACCCATCGTAAATTACGTGATTTTTTCGGCATACATAATCGTCCATCAGAGCAAACAATTCGAAATTTGGTTAAAAAATTTGATGGAACTGGATCTGTTCATGATAAACCAAAGTCTGGCAGACCAAAAACAGCTCGTTCGAATGAAAACATTGCTGCTGTTCATGAAAGTGTTGCTAATGACCCATCAACATCAATTCCACGTCGTTTTCAAGAATTGAGCATTTCTTCGAATTGATGTAAACGTGGTCGTGGTGGACATTTGACAGATATCGTCTTTCACACATAATTGTCATAGATGATACCTGATAACACTGTCCAACAGCCAAAAAGTTAAACATGTTTAAACAATCATTAAAGACGGAGAGACACCACTTTTGCACCAATTTTTGGCGATATTTTTGAATTTATCTCAAAAAATAAGAGTCCAGCGGAAAATCGAATTATACCACGCGATAGAGCAGACTTTTATCTTGAGAAATCACCCTTTCAAGTTTGCATGGTCAACGTTTTTTCGAACCAGAAAGTAAAATATCGAGTTGTCGCCAGTGGCGCACAGTGGGACCTTTCGTCCAAATCGGAGACAAAATCAAAGAACTTTCGATAGAAATGAGGTAGAGCGATGAAATTTTTTTAATATTAAAGGTGAAACTTGGCAGAATATGGGAAAAATAGGAAGATTATGGTACGAACGTTTTATAACCTTGAGAAAATTCGTTAAACAATTCGTTCACAAAAATCGATTTCTTGTAAAATCCTGAGGTCGTAGACAAATTTTGAGACCAAATTTAAAATCAGCGTGAAAAAATCTACAGGAAATGATGTGCAGCATGTTAAAAAAAAAATTTTTCCGCCCGTGTTATTGAAAAACCGCAATTTTCTTGAAATTGTGAGAGTTTAACGAATTTTCTCAAGTTTATAAAACGTTCGTACCATAATCTCCCTATTTTTCCCATATTCTGCCAAGTTTCAGCTATAATTTAAAAAAATTTGATCGCTCTACCTCATTTCTAACGAAAGTTCTTTGATTTTGTCTCCGATTTGGACGAAAGGTTCCACTGTGTGGCGCTTACCGCTAGAACAGGCGTTCCACGGGATACGGTGCGGTGAACGCCCGTGTTTTGTAATATCCTTAAACATGTTTAAACAATCATAATGTATTAGTATTGGGTATCACTGAATTCGGGAGAGTCTGCAGAATCTTTTGCTGTAAAGAACAATTCAATATCTTTTACAATAACATCACAATATTTGTTCAAAGTTGAGAAATATGTCTTTTTTTAAAACTCCATTTTCTCAAACACTGTACGTCTAGGAGAAAAATAAAGGACAGATTCGGAATCACCGCGAAAAACTATAAGAATCGCATAGTGGGAATCGAAATACAAAAAAAAGTTGAAATTTGTTGGACCTTGTAATTGAATTAAAAAACCAATAAAATTAAAAATAGTATGTTCTTTATTTAAAAAGAACTTCCTATAGTCTATTTTGGATAACGCTATATATTTCCTGAAGTGAAAATCCTGTAATTCGAACATCAATGATCTAATCGGAGAAGGCTGTCTAATGAATGTTCGAAGCTGTCCAGTTAGATTCGATCCTGTTTACGATTCGGTTGATCATCCTCGGCGTTGTGCACGTGGATGCGCAATGTGATGCGGTGTGGGACCTAACCCAGCACGTCCCGATGCGACCCACGTGTTTGTGCCTAATCCATGCCCCGGCTGACCGACGTACTAAGGTTTCCCTGAACTATGTGGAGCTGGCGAACGCACGGTTTTCCCTTTATTCGGTATCGTTCGCGCGGCCTAGCTCCAGCCTGACGACGTTCGCCATCATCTCTGGGATCTGTGCACCGATCTGCCATGGACCCCCATTGACCGACACCTACTGCCAAGGTACTATAGGCTCCTATGGAAAACCACCTTCCATTTCTTATACCATGACTTTTACACAATCGCTATTGTGCTCGTTTTAATGAAACTTCGATTCGAACGTTATTGAACAAAATCCCCTATTGTGTCGTGCAAAAAATACCTTGATAGAAATTATTGGGTTGGCAAGAAAGTAATTTCGGCATTTGATGACCTGAAGTTGCACTTGGATCAGGTTTTTGCCGATAAGGAGCAGAAGTTTTATGAGCGCGGAATTGTGAAGCTACCAGAAAGATTTAATATTTTAATATTTTTCAACATGGAAAATATTTTATTGGTATATTTATTTATATTTATTTATGTATATTTTATTGAATATTTTATTGACGCAAGTTCATTGCTTGGATAAAAAAATTGAGATCTATTCACCAAAAACTACCGAAATTACTTTTATTAAAATTATTTGTTAATAATTTTTGGAGAAAATACCGAAGAATATTATTCTAGAATACGGTACAGAAGCTTGCTGAAATAAAAAGATGTGTACTAGGTCAGTTTTTAGAACATGTTACACGCGATTTTGATTTTCTTTTAATATGTCCGCCATGCGTGGCTGATACTTTGTCATTTATAATGTACTTCTTTGGCTATTAATCCCAAAGACCTAATTTGGAAATTAATTTTACCATAGATTATGGATTGTGTCGTGTTCTGTCTGTAGAAATTTTCACTGGGCTTTTTTTGGAAATATTAGTTTCACGTCGCTTTTCGTTTAATTTGTTTCTTGTTGGTTTTACGATTGAGAAGAAGCTAGTGCGGTGTAGAGATTGCGAAGATACTACAGGAATAATTGAGGACAAACGGAAGCACTATGTGGGGTGGGGATTTGGAGCTCGATGGACTTGAGGTCATGTATTATTTAACACTTTCCACGTGTTAACGGTGGTAGCTTTGTTATGGTTGAGATGGAACTGTGGATCCAAATTTTTAGTCATTCCTTTTGTAATATATGTATACCCACAGAAATAAAGTTGAATATTTTCTTGTAGACGGATCTTTACAATCTCAGTATATTAGAACCCGTCTATTTTTCGTTTTGAATTGAAACGGAATGAACTTGAATGAAATTGAATCCTTTTCTTTGTCACTTTAAGGAAGAAAATTATTATATTATATAAATAATTATTTTATCATCTACTTGTAGCGAGACTGCGGATCTTTATGGATTTATTAAAAAATTAGTTGGGTGAAGTATAAAACTGTAAAAGATTAGAGAAATTTAAGAATGTTGTGATGTTGTTTTTAATGCAACAAGGTCGTTAAGGGATGAAATCAATTTTTATATTATTCCTGCTGACCACAACCAATGCAGAACATACAGTGGGTGTACAAAGTATTCGTACACCTTTTAAAAACTAATAACTTTTTTATAATTGTACCAAACGACCTGATTTTTTATAATCAATTAGAAGCATAGTTTACAAACTGATATGCAAAAAAGATTTTCCAAAAATTACAATTTACAAGGTTGCAGACAAAAATAAAAAAGGCATTTTTTAAAACTTTTTTGTTTGGGCCCTTAATGAAAATTTAAAACATATGTTTTCTCGATGCATGTTCTTCATGAAATCGATTGATGCAGGAAGAAGCATGAAGCGTCGAAAGATGTACGATTCTGTAGATTTTAGGCAGAAACTGATCTAAAGTCGTGGGAAACTACGATTTTCACCATTTTTAACCGCTTGTAGCTCGTGTGTATGTTAATCGATTTCTATGAAATTTTCAGCATGTGTATGACTAACATAGATCTACAAAACATACATTTTAAATTTTCATTAAGGACCCAAATAAAAAAGTTTTAAAAAATGCCTTTTTTATTTTTGCATTTAACCTTGTAAATTATAATTTTTGGAAAATCTTTTTCGTATATCATTTCGTAAACCAATGCTTCTAATTGATTATAAAAAATCAGGTTGTTTGGTACAATTATAAAAATGTTATTAGTTTTGAAAAAGTGTACGAATACTTTGTACACCCACTATATTTATTTTGCATAGAGATACGCAGTCTACTTATAACACTAGCAGACAGATGGGAAGAATTAAACCATTAAAAATGACAAAAGGTGTATTGTGTGAAAAAAATTTATTATAAAGAGCATAAAAGCTTCGATAATCTACTGTTAAAAAGAATAATATTCCGTCTTTGTTCTCCCCTTAAAAAATTACGAAAACGAGAGAAGGATGTTTAACGTATACAAACTCGCAAGAATGCGAGTTATTTTGTTCCTCGCCGGCGGGTGAAATCGTGATTCGAATTTCGATACTGTTTAATTAAGTTCGCTGATGTCCCGTAAATTAGTATGTGGAATTTTCACCTGTGAAAACCGTGATCCAAAGTTCGGAAAGTACGTCATAGTACGCGACCGCGACGCGTTAACGCTTTGGAATACGCGGTTTCCGGGCAAGCTACCGAACCGAGTGAAATTGTTTTGCAGCTGCCGCGCCGGTGAAACCGGTGTAACAGGAAACGTAAATCTCGAACGGCTTGTTCGAACACTCGCTGAACGAATTTTGAAGGTAACGTTCCCTCTTTCAAAAACCGATCGATGTCGGATACTGTGCACCGTGAGCAGAAAAACAGCTCTCGCTTTAAAATCGTTTACGATGAGCCGAAACCAAACAAATTGGAACTGCATGAAATTCGCAGTTTAATTAGAACACAATAAAGTGATTCTTATTTTTCATGGCGGAATGATTAATGCTAACCGTACCGCGACGGGCAATTGACCGCTTTCACATTGTTCATTTTTGAAATTGTAAAGATGCTTCCAGTGGCTTCCACATTAGAAGTTATTCAATAAATTTCTTTATTCGAGCACGTAGTACTATAAACATTGTGAAAAATCTAAATAAATTCAGTGTTGTAATATTTATAAGACAATATACACTACTGTGAAAAAGAAAGAAGCACACAGTATAATTATAGACATAATAACAAACAATATCTTTATGTAGAAATTCAATTGGTCAGTGATTGATTTATTGCATTTAAAGTATTAAATAATATTTATAAGACAATATACACTACTGTGAAAAAGAAAGAAGCACCCAGTATAATTATAAGACATAATAACAAACAATATTTTTATGTAAAAATTCTATTGTATAGTGATTGATTTATTGCATTTAAAGTATTAGATAATATTTATAAGACAATATATACTACTGTGAAAAAGAAAGAAGCACCCAGTATAATTGTAAGACATAATAACAAACAATATCTTTATGTAGAAATTCTATTGTATAGTGATTGATTTATTGCATTTAAAGTATTAGATAATATTTATAAGACAATATATACTACTGTGAAAAAGAAAGAAGCACCCAGTATAATTATAGACATAATAACAAACAATATCTTTATGTAGAAATTCAATTGGTCAGTGATTGATTTATTGCATTTAAAGTATTAGATAATCCGCAATAACACATATTCTCAGAACTATTCAATTAACACTAAACCTACCAGGCATTAAAAGTATCTGGTAAATATTACCTTATAAAAATGGCAACGCTGAATTTATTAAGATCGTCTGTAATTTTGCGATATAATAGATGCTTGGACAAGGAAATTTATTCCATTATTTTCTATAAATGGATTTTTATAATTTCGATAATTGGAATACCTAAAACCGTTCATTTGATCGTGGTAGGTTTAGTGTTAAACAGCGGAATCCTTTTTCAAAACTTACTGTGTTCTTATTTGATTTTTTACGCTTTTCTATTAAATATGGCCGAGTGCTTCTGTCTTTCGTATAGTATTGTATATTCGATTCATTTTATATCTAGTACGGTTAGTGTTAACGAAGGAATAATATTTTTAATAATGCAGTATTTTAATAATGTCCTGTCTGATTTTCGAGCAAATTGCTCAAATTTCTGGCGTTCAGGATAGAACGACCGTCGCACAGTGGTCCGAGAACACGATTTTACTGGCCAAAAGTAAATTTTCCAAGTTCAACATTTTGAAAAACTTTTTTGGCTATAATGTAACAATGCTTCAAACCATCAAAATCCAAAATATTATCCATTTCGGATAATTGTGTAACCGAGGGTAACGTTCTAAAGACAAAATTCAGAAATTCAAAGTGAAATTAATGATTCTACGAACTCATTATACAGCATTATATAGGGTGTGGCCGGACGGGTGGTACAACCGAGCAGGGGGTGATACTACATGTAAAAGTAAGTCGGAAAAAAGGAATAACATTTTTTCGTTTGACGCTTCGTTTCCGAGAGAATCGAGTTGAAAGTTCCGCCAGGTTCGCCTGCTTTAGTATGTATATGCAGAAAGTAGAATTGGTTGATCATGATCAGACGCGTCAGACGATTCGTATGCAATACATAGCACGCGTATTCGCTGCATTTTCAAACTCGATATTCTCGAAAACGAAGCGTCAAACAAAAAAATGTTATTCTTTTTCTTCGACTTATTATTACATGTAGTATCACCCCTGTTCGGTTGTACCACCCGCCCGGCCGTATTACAGGTTTGAATAAATGTTTTATACAGGGTGAGTCGTAAGAAACAGAACACCTAAATATCTCCGTTACTTTTCGTTGTACAAAAAAACTTCTTAGAACAAAGTTACAGCGTTTGAAGGGTCACATGTAACGGTGTAAGGGAAAAAATTTTCAATGTCATTTTTTTACAAGATTTCAAGGTCATCGATATTTTTTTAAATGGAACGAGGTATTTTTTAATACATCAATCGATGCAGCTGGACATTTGTTATAAAAAAGTACTAACCTATGTACGTCGAAAAGTTCGTAGTTCAGGAGATATTTCGATTTAAATAACTCTAAAATACCATTACTGTCGTGCTAAGACGTTAGCGTTTACTTACTTGTGTAACTGTTTTACTACGACAGAAATGGTATTTTAGAGTTATTTAAATTGAAATATCTCGTGAACTACTAACTTTTCGACGTACATAGGTTAGTACTTTTTTATAACGAATGTCCAGCTGCATCGATTGATGTATTAAAAAATACCTCATTCCATTTAAAAAAACATCGATGACCTTGAAATCTTGTAAAAAAATGACATTGAAAATTTTTTCCCTTATACCGTTACATGTGGCCCTTCATACAGTGTAACTTTGTCCTAAGAAGTTTTTTTGTACAACGAAAAGTAACGGAGATATTTAGGTGTCCTGCTTTATCGAATTCACATTGAAATTGAAATTGATGTTAGCGTTTACTTACTTGTGTAACTGTTTTACTACGACAGAAATGGTATTTTAGAGTTATTTAAATTGAAATATCTCGTGAACTACTAACTTTTCGACGTACATAGGTTAGTACTTTTTTATAACGAATGTCCAGCTGCATCGATTGATGTATTAAAAAATACCTCATTCCATTTAAAAAAACATCGATGACCTTGAAATCTTGTAAAAAAATGACATTGAAAATTTTTTCCCTTACACCGTTACATGTGGCCCTTCATACAGTGTAACTTTGTCCTAAGAAGTTTTTTTGTACAACGAAAAGTAACGGAGATATTTAGGTGTTCTGTTTCTTCGGACTCACCCTGTATATTAATAGGCGTATTTTCATTATTTAATTAGTTTTCCAGCATTATTTAATCCATGTAAAAATGCTGCAATATTATTAACAATATAAACTTTGGGAAGATTTAAAAAAATATGTTTAAGAGTGTTAAGTATCAGACTTGTTTTATAAGAAAGTTAAAACAATTTCGAATAAGAGCATATAGATTTTAGGTGCCGACTGCTGCCGACTTTTAGTTTATACGACAATTAAGAAATAAAAGTTCGCGGTATTTTGGCGTGATACGGAAACAATCGATGATGAAAAAGATTCAGATCAAGAGAAATTCGAATTATCGATGTTGAAGTATTTGGATAATTTAGAATTAACATGGGAAATATAACTATATACAAATTTATTACGTTGAAAAATGTCGATATGTGTGTCTATTTAATTTTGACCACGAAAAATGAGTTTCCAGTCCGCATGTGCATAGTATTGAATCCACCACTTCGAATTTTAATTTTTTATGTCAGATACCTTATCGGTGACCGCAAAATCATCCGATTACCAACTTCTAGAAAGTTTCAATGACATTTTGACATCTGGCCAGTAAAATCGCGTTCTCGGACCACTGTGCGTCGTCGCTCATGCGATTTTACGGTCTCGCCGGATCGCAGTTGACTTCTACTACTGGGCTGTTCGGTGCGCGAGCATTCGTTCTATTTAATTGAAGTCGCGGAAACCCGTGTATTCTTTTAACCTGGAAAAAGACTAGGTATAATGCTCGGTAGATCTGTGTTAATCGCGGTGTTCCAATTAAGCAGTCGATTTCGCTATCGAGTTATAGATTTGGTTGCATGGCCGATATACGGGACAATCGATAGGCGTGACGTATCCGCCCTCACGAGATTATCTCGGGATCGTTACAAAGGGAATCCGGTAAATCTCAGTCCGATTTAAATCGTGCCGTACAACGTGTAATCCATCGGTATCTTCCCCAAAATTCAATATTCGTTATCGGACAACTTGGGAACGCGTGATCCCTTAACAATAACACCGCCACCAGGGTAATCCGTTTTCAGGCCGAAGAATTAACTACGTCCGGTCAGAACGCGCTTCATAATCCCCCCGAGTTACGCCAAACTCTGCAGCTAATTGCTGCATTAATGTTGCCCGAATAAAATTCCATCAACGTGCTGCGATCCAAGAAAAACCCTACATTGTAATGCATTGGATGCATCTGCTTTGCAAATCGAACGGTTCGAACGCGATTTATAAACAAATACGCGAAGCAACAGTTGTGTGATTTCCACGGATAACGTACATAATGATACGCCATCTTTATTTTTTTCTAAGCGAAAACTTCTTTAGGCGCACCGCGTTACACAATGACTGGGTACTGAATAGTCTGATCCGTCACGCTCCGAGGTGAAACGCTATTCGGGTAAATTTGGGGGAGCCGTGGTTAGCCGTGCGAGCAAAAAACAGATGGGTGGGGTAATTTTTTGTTGAGAGGGAAAAGGGCCCTTAAAAATTATCTAAATGGGAAGTAGTATTGATTTTTTATTATTTTGATAGTTTTCATTAAACTCAATAGAATTTAGGTGCTTGAACCTTTTTTTATTGCGCGTACTTACAGAGTTTATTTAGTCCTCGAACGACGGGCCCTTTTCGAACTTTTACATTTGAGGTTCTTTAAAAAAATTGATAATAAAGCTGAGAATGATCTCTAAGATGTAACAAAGGAAGGACCCCAAGTGTCCGACTTCGATTTTAATAATTTTTTGTGAGATGATGGTATATGGATCCCTAATTATGTATGCAAAATATTAGGTGTAGTTACTCAATAGTTTTAAAGATGTAAACAATTAAATTTAAAAACTGCAGCTCAAATCATGGTATACCAACAAGGTATTGTGGTATTTGATTTAATATACTTTATTTATTAAATATAGGTAAAAAGGGTATTGAATAGATGTTAGATTAACGTAAGAAAAACAACAAGGTACTCTAACTCGCAAGCAACGCACACGTCCTTCACTCTCCGCAGTCAACGCAAATCTGTCCATTCTCCCAAAAGTGTCCTTCTCCAATCCTCACTCACACACCCGTACTCATCCCCATAGCCTATGTATGTATCTCTGGAAAATCGCAGCCGACCCTTGGGCCTGGTTTTCGTCAGTAACGCTTTCTCTTTAATGGCCTTCTTCCCTTGGGCCTGACTTTCGTCAGGCCGTTCTGTTTTATAGCCCTCTTCCTGCCATTAAGGACCCAACGACATCCTGGCTAAAACTACGATACTGCAGTACGAAACTTTAATTGTTTATATCTTTAAAACTATTGAGTAATTACACATCTAATATTTTGCATACATAATTATAATATAACATAATAATAATATAGCATCATCTTACAAAAAATTATCAAAATCGAAGTCGAACACTTGGGGTCCTTCCCTTGTTAGAGATATTTTTGTAAGGTACTTCAGCTATCCACTCAAGTGAATCATCAGAAATTGACTAATTAAATTACGATTTTAATACTCTGGGTCAGAATCGACTCGGTCATCGTCGTCGAAAGGTTAATGGTTTAATTGGCGATATGCATATAGTGCGTATTCGGCCGGGCCGATCCCACTTCGGGGGCAATCGCCGATCTCCGGTGACAATCGGTCGCGAGGGTTCGACCACGGATTCATAATATACGCGAAAGTCAAAGTGAACACTAGGGTGGACCTTATTTTTTGACCAAAGAATTTTTTCCTGGGCACCCCCCAGAATTGTGACAACTGTTGAGAAAATGATCTGGAAAAAATTTGGGGCCGATTGGATCATAGGAAACCGGCGCTCAACGAATTTGAAAAATTTTTTTTTTAAATCTTAACATAAATATACGTTGTAATATATCGTTGAATTTGTCTTTTTTTTCTCTGTAAGAATCTATATATAGCATAATCAGTTGTTAATAGAAAAAACATCCGTGGCCTTGAAAACTTGAAAAAATGACCTTGAAAAAATTTTTTTTCTCTGATGCTATATTCACCTCCTTATATACTACAACTTTTGTTTGAAAAGTTTTTTCATATATACATAACTGACAGAGATATTAAATAAATTCATTAATACGCTCCAATCTACAATTCACAATTTTTGAACGCTACGCGATATTTCTCTGCAAGTTTTTCTCGAATCCTCGTGCGTTGACGTCGAATAGATGTTCGATTGATAATTAAGTCGTCTAGAACATGATTAAGAGCTTGTGCTGTTGCTGTTATTATACGAACAGCATCACGATCGCTTACTTTGCACTTGTCAAGTGTTGCAACAAGTTTATCCGTAATGAACTCTTTTTGACCACGTCTCTTTTTAGGGTTGCTTGGACCAGGTTCATCCACAGGAATATCAATTTCAATATTGTCATCCTGACTTGACACGTTCTCTTCTTCGCTGAACGATGATATTTCCATTGTTTCACCTACATTTAAAAGATATCAACATATAAATAAAGATTAAAGAATATTTATATCTAAGATAATGATCAATATTTTGGCTTTTAAAAATAAACTGCAAAAGAATATTTACCTGGCACAAAGTCTGCCTTATACTTTGCTAGTCTAGATTCTTCTTGTTCCTGTCGCAACGCTTTTCTGAGTTTTTTTTCGATATAATGCACGATCCGCTCCAATCATAGAACCAGGACGTCCCCGTTGCCGTTGACTTAACAGAAACAGTTTGTCTTCCTCTATTTGAATCGTTTCTAATGCATCCGCATGTGCAATATCAAAAAGATCTTCCAGTTTGTCGACAAATTCCTTTTCACGATCTTCTTGAATTTTAGTATGGCGTTTGCAATTTTTATGCAAGCTCACCCATTCTTTATACAATGATTCCAATTTTTCGATGCAATTCTTAAATACTTTCATGGGAATTTTGGCTTTCTGCCAAAACACTTGAACTTCCTGGATAACTAAGTGAGCACTACCGCGAACACTCAATTTCACATTGCGCAAATTGTGAAATAGCACTCTTAAAACTTGCCCGTTGGAAGGCAATTTTGCACCTATAATTTGGGTTTCTGCGTGCCCGAGTAAAAATCATTTTCTCCTCGTACCTTCCATTTGAAATTTACTTTCACCACGTATTTGAATGTCACCACGCCGAAGACTCAGAACCAGAACGTACTGTTTTCTTAACTGTTTGCTCGCGGACGCGTCGGTTCACGAATTTGTTCGAGTGCTTGGACTGAACTGAACGTGAACTTGACTTTCGAGGCTCCTCTATGGATCGAGAGGGCGGCTTTTTACCGATTGTCATAAGCTGAAGATACCCTGATTGGTTTGCTGGATTTTGGATTTTCCAATCAGGACACCTTTAGTTGTTCAAGTCTTCTACCGATGATTCTAAGGGAGGTGTTAAAATTCTAAAAAATATACGAATTAACTATTTAAGAAACTGTAGTATTATCAGAAATACAACTATTATATATTTTAGATAAAATTTAAAATGTATCTTAAACACCTGGGTACTTTGGTTCATCTTTCTTCTACAAGAGTATTTACGAACGTTTAAAATAAACTCTATTATATCTCTGTCAGTTATGTATATATGAAAAAACTTTTCAAACAAAAGTTGTAGTATATAAGGAGGTGAATATAGCATCAGAGAAAAAAAATTTTTCAAGGTTATTTTTTCAAGTTTTCAAGGTCACGGATGTTTTTTCTATTAACAACTGATTATGCTATATATGGATTCTTACAGAGAAAAAAAAGACAAATTCAACGATATATTACAACGTATATTTATGTTAAGATTAAAAAAAAAAAATTTTCAAATTCGTTGAGCGCCGGTTTCCCATGATCCAATAGGCCCCAAATTTTTTCCAGATCATTTTCTCAACAGTTGTCACAATTCTGGGGGGTGCCCGGGAAAAAATTTTGCAAAATAATTTTCATCAAGTATAGCTAAGGTCCACCCTAGTGAACACACGTACAGCTTGTCAAATCTAGCTGTGCGGCTGAATGTCCCCCGCAAGGGGAAATCTTCGTATTTGTTTGCCCATTCCTGTCTTGGTCAGCCGCACAGCTAGATTTGACAAGCTGTAGTTTTTGTTATCTCCAAGGCACACTTATGACCTTGTCAATCGCGTCGGTTGTTACCGGAACGCAGAAAGTATACGTCGCAAAGCAGGAGCCGTTACATGGTGCGTACAGTTTCCGTGTTGCATCACTCGATAGAAATCAAGATTGTTTACCGTAATTGTTATTCGAATGAATTCTGTGTTCAACCGAGTTAGTGAAGTGAAAACTTTTGTATCACCGACACGGTTTTCACCGACTCCAGATTTGACCGACAATAGCTTTGGCCGACAACGCCTTTAACCGACAACGAATTCGATCGACAACGAATTCGATCGACAACGAATTCGATCGACAACGAATTTGATCGACAACGAATTTGATCGGCAACGAATTTGATCGACAACGAATTTGATCCACAACGACTTGAGACACGGTATGACAATATTGTATGATAATACATATGATAATACATACTGTGGTCGTCTTAAGTTGTTGTGGATCAAATTCGTTGTCGGTCAAAATCGTTGTCGATCAAATTCGTTGTCGGTTAAATCGTTATCGACCAAAGCTATTGTCGGTCAAATCTGAAGTAGGTGAAATGTTGTCGGCGAAAACCGTATCGGACAAATCTGTGTCGGTGATTTTCATGGGACCCGATTCATCACTCTCTTGATCTGTGAAGCATTATTGTGTTTATTTTGATTGAAAGTGTTCTGATCGTCGTTTAGCAATACAAATAAATCAACTAAAAGACAACGAGATTCGGTCCAATAATTTAAATCTTGTTTTCCAACGTTCATTAAAAACGAAGACCACCCCATCGAGTCGTATCTGCAACAGAGTGTTTCGATTCGATTAATTGTTGCAATTTCTCAGCGGCAAAATGTAAACAATGATATTGTCGATTGAGGAAACAATGATTCTGGGTCACGCAGTCCCACTTTCCGGTGATAAAGGTTTAAAACCAGATGCATTCATATTCGGGGGCTCTTGTGGCTTGTAAAAATGGCGACCGACATAATGGCAGACGATTAGGGACGTCCCACGCGTTCTGTAGTCCTAACGACTGCTCAGGATCGCTCTGTTTTGTGCGTAGGTGTATCCGGGATCGATGAACCAAGCCAGCGCTAGCATTGTGTTGGTCCCGCCGATAGAATTCCGCCGAAAGAGAGCATGAATCCGTCCGAGTCGCAGCAAAATCTGCTCGCGAACGAGGCGAGAGCGTCGTCGGAGCAGTCGTTAACGCCGCCCCAGGACTACAGTCTTGGCCCAGTTGAGAAGCACTTCCTGCTCAGCGCGGAACGAGGTGATTGTGCCACTGTCAAAAGGTAATCCGACCAGACAGCACGGATGATACATCGCTAACGGAGATCTCGCGGATCCACGAAGGCCGCGGAGTCCTTTCCCGCGCGGCTCGGAGCTCGAACTCTTCCCCCTTGATCCTAGATCCCGTCCTGCAGTTTCTTCTCCCATTCGACCTTTTCAAAACTACTGGAAACTATACTTAACACGTTCCTGCTTTTGAAAACACACTTTCCGAAGGTACCGAAGCGGCTATTATACAAAGATATTCGCGTGCAATTTTTGATAATTATATGGAGGGGTAAACTTTATTTTACCGGACTCAAAAGTGCCTTTCTCCTATAGTTTCTCCTGAAGTTTCGATCCTGTAGGATCAATGGTTCAGGAGTTATGCTTGCTTAAAGTTGAGCAATCTGCAGTTTTTCGACAGGTAAGAGCGCCACCATATTGGTTTGTAGTGACGACCGCTTACCGAGCAGAACCGCCGGTCGTTACCCCCCCGACCTAATCTCCAACCAATTAATTATTCTGCTCGGTAAGCGGCGCGCGACCGTCACTACAAGCCAATATGGCGGCGCTCTTACCTGTCAAAAACACTGCAGATTGCGCAACTTTAAGCAAGCATAACTCCTCGATTATTGGTCCTACAGGATCGAAACTTCGATCTGCAACCGCCCCTGGTACAAATCTATTGGATTACATACCAAATACATCATAATTTGTAGGAGAAAGGCACAAATTTTGACCGTGGTAAAGTAAAGAGCAGCCAAATGTGGTACTCTTCATTGAATTTTCACGCGAAAATAATAACGGATCTTCTTTGCGATTTAAATATTGTGAGTTTAGATAATTTTCCACTTCTAACACAGCAGTCGATGAGCTAGGTATCGTATTATTTGTAATTGCTATTCCATTGTCGAAGGATGAGCAAATTGATAACACTGTCCAACAAATTTCAACTTTTTTTATGTTCCCTAATTACTGTTGGGTCCTTCTTGCAGAGTTTTTTGCTCTGATTCCGAATCTGTTTTTAATTTTTTTCCTATACGCACAGTTTTTGAGGAACATGGCTTTGGAAAAAGAACATATTTTTCAACTTTAAACAAATATTGTGATGTTATTATAAAAGATATTGAATTGTTCTTTGCAGCAGCAGATTCTGTAGACTTTCCCGAATACAGTGGTATCCAAAATTAATACATTATGAATGTTTAAACATGTTTAAACAATCATTAAAAGCGGAGAGACGCCACTTTTGCACCAATTTTTGAGGATACTTTTCAATTTATCTCAAAAAATAAAGGTCCAGCGGAAAATCGAACTATACCATGCAATAGAGCAGACTTTTATTTTGAGAAACCCCTCTTTGAAGTTTGAAACGTCGACGTTTTTTTCGAACCAGAAAGCAAAATATCTTCGCCCGACATGAGTTGCCGCCAGTGGCGCTCACCACTACAATGGTCGTTCGCCGCTCCGTATCCCGTCGCTGCGCCATATTTCGTCCCGAGCGCCACTGGCGGCAACTCATGTCGGGCGAAGATATTTTGCTTTGTGGTTCGAAAAAAACGTCGACGTTTCAAACTTCAAAGAGGGGTTTCTCAAGATAAAAGTCTGCTCTATCGCATGGTATAGTTCGATTTTCCGCTGGACCCTTATTTTTTGAGATAAATTGAAAAGTATCCTCAAAAATTGGTGCAAAAGTGGTGTCTCTCCGCCTTTAGTGATTATTTAAACATGTTTAAACAATCATAATGTATTAATTTTGGATACCGCTGTATTCGGGAAAGTCTACAGAATCTTTTGCTATAAAGAATAATTCAATATCTTTTATAATAACATCACAATATTTGTTTAAAGTTGAAAAATATGTTTTTTTTCAAAGTCATGTTTCTCAAAAACTGTGCGTATAGGAAAAAAATTAAAAACAGATTCGGAATCAGCGCAAACAACTACTATACAAAGGACCCAACAGTAATTGGGGAACAAATTTGGTTTTGGACAGTGTAATTTGCTATTTTGCCGATTTACGGACATCTGCGTCTGTGAACTATCACATATTGTAGATGAAATAAATTCATACAGTGATCCATGAAAGTATTCGAACGCCCTTTAAAACAGAATAACTTTTTCATAATTGTACCAAACGATCTGATTTCCTATAATCAATTAGAAGCATTGGTTTACGAAATGATATGCAAAAAAGATTTTCCAAGAATTATAATTTATAAGTATACTATTACTACTAGTACTAGGAGTACTATTTCTGTTTTCCGAAGTACTTGTAGAGAGTTCGAATTCAGTCAATCAAAATTCGAACCTGTTTGCGAGGTACTTGATCACATCCCCAATCACAACCTTAACATGGTCCCAAATAATCCGAAAATTTACTTTCATTATAACGATTCTAAAATATTAATCAGATCAGAGATTTTAGAAGGTGGTTGTATGAAACTGTTAACCAGATTATTGGAAGAGAACAAGGACCACCCCGAGCTACTTAACATCAACTGCGTGGATCCTCTGAATAGATCAGCCTTGATCGCCGCGATCGAGAACGAAAACGTCGAGCTCATCAGACTGCTTCTAGAACTGGGGATTCAAATGAAGGTAACACTAACCATCACTTGTGAACTTTGGATATTCATCTTGTTTTTCGTCAACGATATCCTTCCTTTTCAACTGATGTGTGCACAAAATCTATGAATTTATACATTTTTAGAAACTACAGAGTAGAACTTCGATTGTCCGAGTGTCTCTGATGTTTGAATTCTTTATCGTGTGAATACTTTCCAGAAAGAATTAGTTTGCGTTAAACCAACCCATACGCTACACGATTTACTGCAGACTTCAATAAGGATTAAGTTCAGCAATGAAACTACGTAATTATTAGACTGCGGGTTTTTATGCCAAATATTATAAAAAACGTTTGCATTGATTGCAAGACACAGGAACCACATAAAAATTTCTTTGTTCTTTGAATTATGTCATTAACGTGAAACTTAGACACTGGTGGCCTTAAATCTTTTTCATAGGTCATCTGTTTTAAATTGTACATACCCATTTTTGTCATAAATGCATCAAATCCGCAATCTAGTAATTGTTGTATTATCTGCAGAATCATGTTCCACTAATTAGCACGGTTAATCGAAGTTCTACTGTATTAAGTAACTGCTGTTGGAGTATCAAACTTCTTGACTCAGAGTATTACGCAGAGTTCGTCGATAGTTTCTGAAACGTAGATTCCCGGGATCTTATAGCGTGTCGCGCTCGCCTAGCGAATTGTTTTGTTTGTTCTTCCGATGCAAACGAGAAACAAAAGAGCCGTTTTCATGTATATTTTACCGACTGGAGATGTAGCAAAAATGCTGATGTGGAACGCGGATACTCGATAAACTGTCCACCGTTGGGACCGCGCGTTTAAAAGCGCGGCACACACCAGACATAATTCCTCGGTCTTCCTTCAGGATGCACTCTTACACGCCATAAAGGAGGAGTACGTGGAAGCCGTGGAGATCCTGCTGGAATGGGAGGAGAGAATACACACGCCGGGAACCCCTTACGTGAGTTCAACAGGTTCACCATACCTTTGCAATTAGAGTATCGCCTTTAAGGCGGTAGACTCGTTTCCTGGATTGCAAGGGTGCGGGGATCGCCTTCTCATTTCTCGATAATACAAAAATGGGCTTTTTCAGTAGTCAAAAACGCTAGATAAAAGGTCGATCTAGAGCGCTATTACCCTCGAAAGTACCATTTTTCGTTTACGAGGCGTCATTTGTATTATTCGGCAGCATGTAGCTATGAAAATACGCTGCCAAATAATGCAAATTGAGCCTCGTAAACGAAAAAATAGGACTGTTGAGAGCAATAGCGCTCTAGATTGATCTTTTATCTAGCGTTTTTGACTACTGAAAACCCCCATTTTTGTATTATAGAGAAATGAGAACGCGAACCCCGCACCCTTGCAATTCTGGAAAAAGGAGTCTATTCCCTTAATACTAAGTTTACATATACTATAAATACTAGGTTTTTTAATTTGCGATTATTAACACTTTACCTACCGGAAGCCTATTAATAGGATTTTCAATAACACTGTCCAACAAATTTCAACTTTTTTTATGTTCCCTAATTACTGTTGGGTCCTTCTTATAGAGTTTTTTGAGCTGATTCCGAATCTGTTTTTAATTTTTTTCCTATACGCACAGTTTTTGAGGAACATGGCTTTGAAAAAAAACATATTTTTCAACTTTAAACAAATATTGTGATGTTATTATAAAAGATATTGAATTGTTCTTTGCAGCAGAAGATTCTGTAGACTTTCCCGAATGCAGTGGTATCCAAAATTAATGCATTATGAATGTTTAAACATGTTTAAACAATCATTAAAGGCGGAGAGACGCCACTTTTCCACCAATTTTTGAGGATATTTTTCAATTTATCTTAAAAAATAAGGGTCCAATGGAAAATCGCACTATACCACTCGATAGAGCAGACTTTTATCTTGAGAAGCCACCCTGTCAAGTTTGGATCGTCGACGTTTTTTTCGAACCAGAAAGCAAAATATCTTCGCCCGACATGAGTTGCCGCCAGTGGCGCTCGGGACGAGATACGGCGCAGCGACAGGATACGGAGCGGCAAACGACCGTTGTAGTGGTGAGCGACACTGGCGGCAACTCATGTCGGGCGAAGATATTTTGCTTTCTGGTTCGAAAAAAACATCGACGTTTCAAACTTCAAAGAGAGGTTTCTCAAGATAAAAGTCTGCTCTATTGCATGGTATAGTTCGATTTTCCGCTGGACCCTTATTTTTTGAGATAAATTGAAAAGTATCCTCAAAAATTGGTGCAAAAGTGGTGTCTCTCCGCCTTTAGTGATTATTTAAACATGTTTAAACAATCATAATGTATTAATTTTGGATACCGCTGTATTCGGGAAAGTCTACAGAATCTTTTGCTATAAAGAACAATTCAATATCTTTTATAATAACACTACAATATTTGTTTAAAGTTGAAAAATATGTTTTTTTTCAAAGTCATGTTTCTCAAAAACTGTGCGTATAGGGAAAAAATTAAAAACAGATTCGGAATCAGCGCAAACAACTCTATACAAAGGACCCAATAGTAATTGGGGAACAAATTTGGTGTTGGACAGTGTAATTGTGCTGTACCAAAAGAAAGCATAGAAATTTTCTTTTACATTGCAATCTTAACTGAAACTATTAGATGACGTTATTGGGGGTGACTTGTTAGTTCAGAATGAAAATTGCTGTTGCTATTGAAGGTTCCGTTAAAAAGTATTTAGCTATGTATCATAGATTTTTCAAAATTATGCAATAATCACTGGTCGGTAATGTGTTAAGATTGTAAAGATGCTTGCCTGAGGAATTGTTTACCAAATTTATTTCTTTGGGTATATATTATTAGAAAAATGGCAAAAAATTTGGATGGACACATTCTTGTTTTATGTTTATAAAATAATACTCCCTCTGTCCCATAATAATAGTAGCAGTTGATGAATTTAATTTGTCTCACAATAATAGTAACAAAAGGAAATAAATATGGAACGCAACATTTATTATAAAAATCTAGATTACATAAAACAATGAATTAAAAATATTACTCCTAATTTTTATTTTCAGTGTTCAGATAGTTTCTGGATTTTTCAATAAATTCGTTACTGCATTTTAAACTTGTAGGTAGGATTCCTTGGCTGCGAAGCTTTGCTTTCGCTATATGCGTGAGCTTAAAATTATTGAAGCCATCGTTCTTCATTGCTTGCCAGCATAACTTGCATTTTTTCATCTTACTTTTGCAATAGGATGATATTCAACAGAAATACCTAAGAAAATTGATTTTAATCAGCGGATGAAATTAGAAAAATAGTTGTCATTCGTTATAATTACTAACCTAACCTAAAAATTGAAAGGTGTGTCAAAACAAATGACAGATATCATGAAACATTGATTTTGATTGAAGGCCTCGCAATTTTGCGCTACAACATAACTTACAGCTGCATTCGCCAATTATTCCCGTTTAAATATTCACTTGCTACTATTATTATGAGACAGGGGGAGTATGAATATATTTCTAGAGCTCCGTAAACCTAGCGTTAATGGGATGACACGCTTGTTGGACAATCCAGTAACACTGAGCAATATTATTCAAGCTGATGTTCTTTTAACTCGTGGATAAGGGATGGTGATGTAGACATACTGAGGGTTGAATGCTATAATTTAGTGGTTTTTCGTTGTTGCAGAGCTGGGAAGCTGTGGACAGATCATCCTCCAACTTCACCCCCGACATAACACCGCTGATTTTGGCCGCACACAAGAACAACTACGAAATTTTGAAGATTTTACTCGACCGTGGAGCTACCCTTCCCACTCCTCACGACGCAAGGTAATGCAAATTTTACAAACGATTTCTTGAATACGTGAATTTTGATTAACCTTCATGGCCTATCAATCATATCAATTTCATTGATATCATTTTTAAACAACGTGATCTCGTACGAAAGACACGATCTCATAAGGATAATTCGATTTAAATCGAGAAGAGACAGGTGGGATTATGCGGATCTGATCGAGGTGAATCATTTTCCGTTGTCATTGACCCAGAAATAGTCACCGTGACATTAAGCGGCACGTTTTATCGAACCGTGCGAGAACGGTTGTCTAAAATGGTGTTAAGTCTCGAATCATAAATCGAAGTCGACCGGTTATTCCAAGTTATCTGGCTTCGCGTGGCAATACCCGGTCTGACGCTTCTAACCTGGTTATTCGATTAAGGGTGCTAATTATGTTATTCGAAAAGTGGCACGTACTCATATCAAAACGTGCCCAAGCGCAAACGGATCTTCAGAGCTGCGCAAAAATTTTATTTAAATAAAAATTTCGAATAAAGTTGTTTGTTTTAAGCCCACTTTATTCGAAAATTTTGCCTAACTATGCGGATCTTTACGATTTCAATAATTGTGAAATAAAAAATCTGACACCTTGTCATTTGTTGAAGAGAATTAAATATTTTCTCAGATGCGGCTGCGACGAGTGCGTGACATCCAGCGAGCAGGACTCCCTGCGACACTCTCAGGCTCGCATAAACGCGTATCGTGCGCTCACATCGCCATCCTTGATCGCTCTATCCTCGAGGGATCCTCTTTTAACGGCATTCGAGCTTTCCTGGGAGCTTCGACGACTCAGTAAAATGGAGCAGGAGTTCCGTTTCGAGTACAACGTAATTCACACGAATCTGTCACTCTATTATCCACTGAAATTTCTTCTTTATAAATATTGACTCGGTCCAAACGATTTAGCAACCAATTTCGAAAGACTCGAAAGACTTCAATAGACCATAAAACCCGTTGTCGATTCGTGAAAAATAATTGTACGGCAATGAACTTGGACTCATTTTGAAGCTGGGAGATTCTACTTTCGCACACCGTTATTTTTTTACTTTGAGATATTTTTATATGATGTAACGAATGAGAAACCGAGGACACCTTTTTTCTCAAAAATGGTACAAATTGAAACCTCTGTGAGAACATTGAAAAATTTTTTCCGTGAATGAATCTTCCACAGATTTGAAGATTAATGTCTCCTCTTTCCAACGAGACCTTAAAAATTGATGTACGATTTTTCCTATTCTTCCATGAAACTAAAACGAGGACCAAGTTTGGTGGTGTAAAACAGTCATGGTGTAAAGTTGTAAAGTCACTGTAAAGTTGCTAAAAAAATCGTAGATGAAGTTTTTTTATATCGCTGGGGAGAGGAGTTCAGTCTGGAGAGAGACTTCAGTCTTCAAATCTGCGAAGGATTGAATTCTGAAGAAATTTTTCAATCTTTTTAGAGCCACGTCAATCGGTCCATTTTCGAGAGAAAAACATGTCTTCGAATTTCAAGACATGTTTCAGTTCCTTGACACGTTCAATGCGGGTCAGTTCTGGAACTGACAAACGGACCTATCGATTTGCGCTCAAAATTTTTGTGAATAAATGTATTTATTTCATAAAAGTGATTTCCAGAGAGGTAATAGAATAGAAATGCTTTATTTTTAGCCTTCCGGCCATAAAAAGGAACTCGGTTTAAAATTCCGTCTTAACTCTCTCATCCTTCCATACCTTTCAGGATCCATTCATACAATTTTACTTTGCCCTATCCTTCTCCCATCCTTCTTTCAGTTCTGTTAATTCCTTTTTTTTTTGTTTCTCTAGCTTCCTCAGCCAATCTATCGCTTCTTTTGACCCCCTCTCGCACACTATTTCCTCTATGTTCAGGCCTCTTTCAATTTCCCTACATTCCCTTACCATATGTTCCAGGTTTCCAAAGCTATCCTCGCAGAATTCACAATTTCTATTTTCCTCCAGAGAGGTAATATTTAGATTTCACAAAAAAATAAAATTTAATAAAATTCGCGTTGGAGCGAGTTTTAGATCGTCAAAAACGCATTGAAAGTTTAGGTTAGTTCCAGAACTGACCCGAATTGAACGTGTTAAGAGGAACTTGACACTGTAAATACCAGTTTGATTAACCCGAGAAATTGATTGTTTACAGGAGATGAGAGAACAGACGCAGACTTTCGCCACGTCACTGTTGGATCACGCACGCACGTCATTGGAACTGGAGATCATGCTGAATTACAATCCTCATGGAGAAAACTGGGAACCTGGAGAACGACAGACGCTGGACCGACTCAAGCTTGCCATCAAATATAAGCAGAAACAGGTGAAGGAATATCTTTTTATTGTAACCTTGAAATTTGGAATTGTTAGAAGAGCCATCAGAAGGAGGAAAGACTTTTTATCTTTGATTTGGTGGATTCTTTATTAGAGAATAGAGACTTTCACGTTTGGTTTGAATCGATTCTGCACTAGTTCGTCGCCCATCCAAACGTGCAACAATTGCTAGCCGCGATTTGGTACGATGGTTTGCCGGGATTCAGACGGAAAAGCATGATCGGACAGTTCATCGAGGTCGGGAAACTGGGAGCTATGTTTCCGGTGTATAGTTCGATCTACATGGTCTCGCCAACCTCGCCGATGGGAATGTTCATGAAAAAGCCGTTCGTCAAGTTCATCTGCCACTCGTCTTCCTACGCCTTCTTCCTCAGTGAGCAATTTTCATATTGAATCCTTTAGAAAATCTTGCGAACAAACAACTAATAAATACATAACTCGAATTAATATTCGGACTGTCTAAACAAAACGATAACTTTTTTAATATTGTTCTATACGATTTCAACTTTTTTGGGAAGCTAGAGCAATTAGTTTACTACAGGATATGAACAAATGTTTTTTTAAAAATAGCAATTGATCGGAATTGTATAAAAACTACTAAAAGTTGTATTTTACAACTTTTTTATGTGGGCCTATTTGGAAAATTGGTGGAAAATTTAAAAAGTACATTTTGTAGATCTGTGTCAATTATATGCACTGTAAAAATTTAGGTCGAAAATCGTGAAAATCTGCAATTTTGAGCATCTTTAAACGTTTGTAGCTCATTACAATGTCGACCAATTTTTACGCAAATTTTAGAATACATACTTTTTTAATTTTCAATAAGTATAGGCTCACATAAAAAAGTTGTAAAATGCAACTGTTAGTATTTTTTCTACAATAAATACGTAACTCGAATTATTATTCGGACTGTCTAAACAAAACGATAACTTTTTTAATATTGTTTTATACGATTTCAACTCTTTTGGGAAGCTAGAGCAATTAGTTTACTACAGGATGTGAACAAATGTTTTTTTAAAAATAGCAATTGATCGGAATTGTATAAAAACTACTAAAAGTTGCATTTTACAACTTTTTTATGTGGGCCTATTTGGAAAATTGGTGAAAAATTTAAAAAGTACATTTTGTAGATCTGTGTCAATTATATGCACTGTAAAAATTTAGGTCGAAAATCGTGAAAATCTGCAATTTTGTGCATCTTTGAACGTTTGTAGCTCATTGCAATGTCGACTAATTTTGACGCAAATTTTAGAATACGTATTTTTTAAATTTTCAATATAGGCTCACATAAAAAAGTTGTAAAATGCAACTGTTAGTATTTTTTCTACAATAAATACGTAACTCGAATTATTATTCGGACTGTCTAAACAAAACGATAACTTTTTTAATATTGTTCTATACGATTTCAACTTTTTTGGGAAGCTAGAGCAATTAGTTTACTACAGGATGTGAACAAATGTTTTTTTAAAAATAGCAATTGATCGGAATTGTATAAAAACTACTAAAAGTTGCATTTTACAACTTTTTTATGTGGGCCTATTTGGAAAATTGGTGAAAAATTTAAAAAGTACATTTTGTAGATCTGTGTCAATTATATGCACTGTAAAAATTTAGGTCGAAAATCGTGAAAATCTGCAATTTTGAGCATCTTTAAACGTTTGTAGCTCATTACAATGTCGACCAATTTTTACGCAAATTTTAGAATACATACTTTTTTAATTTTCAATAAGTATAGGCTCACATAAAAAAGTTGTAAAATGCAACTGTTAGTATTTTTTCTACAATAAATACGTAACTCGAATTATTATTCGGACTGTCTAAACAAAACGATAACTTTTTTAATATTGTTCTATACGATTTCAACTTTTTTGGGAAGCTAGAGCAATTAGTTTACTACAGGATGTGAACAAATGTTTTTTTAAAAATAGCAATTGATCGGAATTGTATAAAAACTACTAAAAGTTGTATTTTACAACTTTTTTATGTGGGCCTATTTGGAAAATTGGTGGAAAATTTAAAAAGTACATTTTGTAGATCTGTGTCAATTATATGCACTGTAAAAATTTAGGTCGAAAATCGTAAAAATCTGCAATTTTGAGCATCTTTAAACGTTTGTAGCTCATTACAATGTCGACCAATTTTTACGCAAATTTTAGAATACATACTTTTTTAATTTTCAATAAGTATAGGCTCACATAAAAAAGTTGTAAAATGCAACTTTTAGTATTTTTTCTACAATTCCGATCAATGGCAATTTTTGAAAAAATTTCTTTTCACATCCTGTAGTAAACTAATTGCTGTAGCTCCCGAAAAAGTTCAGATCGTATAGTACAATATTAAAAAAGTTATCGTCTTTTTTAGAGCGTCCGAATATTTTTCCGAGTCACTGTATATAAATCTTTAACTTAATTCCGAATTAAATTATTAATACGAGTATAAAGATAACATTCGAACAAACACCAATGCTGGAATCTTTGAAAACGATCAGATTTTTACAGACGTTAATTAATTAAATTAAATTAAAAACAATTAGGCCTTCATAGTTGGAGTCTTCGATTACGATAAAAAATAGGTTCAAGGTTCATCTCATAAATTAAAAATATGTTAGGAGCTTGAAATTTTAACAAAATTTCTTTTGTACAATGTTGGAAGTACAGGTGGTGATTTGTCAAATTGAAATTTTCTTAAGAGTTGCATTTTTCCCGTGAGAGAAATGCACAAAGTTGGAGGCGCGTTTGCGATCCCCACAATCAAGTGGTTAACCCTTTAAAATACAGCTGTTCGCAGGATTTCCCCTGAAATTGTACCGATAACGCGATTAACCGTTAAATAATTACGTTATAACATGCGACGAAACACGAACGGATTAAAATTTCTCCGATAGTGCTGCTCGGAATGGCATCGCAACGCATCGAGTACCTGGTAATTGAATTGTTTGGGAACGCGTGGATGCGCGAGATCCTGGCTGGATGGAAGAGACGGGAACGTGGTTGCATCCCTGGCTTCGTCGAGAGCGGTGTCATCCTCTACGTAATCAGTAAACAGCTCTGACTAAACTGCTTCGACGAGAACGAACAATCGATTGTTTCTACTTTTTTTATTCCAACCCTTATTTTAGTACTAGTCAATTTGTTAAAAAATTAGCCTTCTGTTTCATCCGAAAAACAACGTGAAAATAACAGATCTTTTTATACTTCTCTATATTTCAAACTCTCTTAAAAGCCTTCAAAAATAGACCCATTAAAAATACAGTAAGACCTCGATTAACCAGATCCCGATTGTAAACAAATATGCGTTTAAATATGATTAATAATCATTGATTACATTATGAAGGGAAATAGGTGGTTCGGAACCCACATTTATAAACTGTAGATCCCGCTGAAACTAGGTGGTAGTGGTTAGAGTGGAAGAGGGGAGTGTGGTAAATGGATTTGAAACCCTGAGGGGACCAAATATCATTACATACATTATGAAGGGAAATAAATTTTCAAAAATAAAAAATTTATCTTGGAATATAATGTACATTGTAATTATGTCCCTCGGGTCTCGATTATTCATCGGGCCTTAATTTATCCGGGCTGCTTTCTCTCGATCAAGTCGGTTAATCGAGGTCCTACTGTATTCTCTTTTTTTGCGACAAACTTTCCAAACCCTCTGAGAAAACTTTAACAATAAGACTCCAAAATATTCTTCTTTTTACCGCGACAAACAACGTGAAAACAACCGATCTTTATACATTTTTTCTAAATCTTCAATTCTTGCTAGATTTACAAGTTGTTGCATGCAAAAGGTCGACAACACATTGCACATTTCCCTTCCTCGCTTTTATCTGTATATTTGAAGAGTTGCCCATATTGTGTGCAATAACTTGCTAGTTCTTAGATCAGGCATGTCAAACTCATTTATCATCAAGGGCCTCATTAAGTATTATAAATTAATTCGTGGGCCACAATAAAAAATGCAGACTCGAAATAAAGAAGAAACACATTTTTTTATTAACGTTGCAGTTACTAATACAAAATAACATAGTGCAAACGCAACAATATTACAAAAATACATATGAAGTATAAAAGTTGCTTTTCTTCAAGTTTACTTTATTTGAATAAAACTATTTAATTGTTTTATTTCGAAGAAACTTGGCAACGGTTTTCAGTAACTTCAAAATTCGGTGGAATCTGTTGAGCTGTAATTATTTTTGAAATTGATTGCACCAGCTGGTCTGTTAATCTTGATCTTTCCTCAGTTTTATTATTTTTTAACGTTGAAAATAGTGGTTCGCACATAGCTGAAATTGGGGCTGTAACTTTCCTTCGAAGGTCGAAGATTTCGAAGCTTCGAAGCTGCGAATTTGGAAGCGTCGATTTCAGAAACTTCGAAACTTCGGAACTTCGAAACTTCGGAACTTCGAAGACGATGAGAATCAAAGAATCGAATTTCAAACCTCCGTAGTAAATTATTAGAAGATTGAAAGGTCGTCGGTGAAGAGTTTACCTACCTGAATTCGGATTCGCATTTGTTCCTCCGCACGGAGGGTTTTACCGGTTTTAGGATGCGGCGGAACGTATTTATATTATGTACACTAAACTAATTTAGGAGACTGTGCATCTTGAGGGTTCTGGGGTACGTGTCACGCAGTTCTTTTTTACATGAGGCATTCTTCGCATGGGAAAAACTAAAAAATACCGGCATTTAGTTCGGTTTCTGTAGCTTCGATTTCAGAAACTTCGAAGTTCCGAAGTTTCGAAGTTCCCTTCGTTCCTTCGAATCCTTCGAAGCTTCGGAAAAGTTACAGCCCTAGCTGAAATACGCCTAATTGCATATAACATATTGGGAAATCGATCGGCAGATAAATAATTGTAGAAATCAGGAAACCCAACATCCATATACATATTTTATTAATTCCAGTTGTCAGCAACAGTTTGATATGCCTGTCTTAGATTGTTGAAAAGATGTGTAACAAAAGATTGGCAATTCTAGGTTTAGTCTTGGGAGAAATGAGATCGTTATGGTCGGACGGGATACTGGAATATGTCTCGGATCTTTGGAACATCGTGGACTTCATTCAGAACGTGTTTTACGTGATATGGGTGATGCTGAGGCTCACTGCTTTTATCGTAGTGCAAGTACGTTGGCAATTTCGTCTTCATCACAGTAGATTTAAATTTGCTTGTCTAAACAATGAAAAAATTGATTATCTTTGATAGAGGGAATCCTGGAATGGTATAGATCCTTGGTACCCTAGAGATCAATGGGACGCTTTCGATCCTATGCTGCTTTCCGAAGGAGCTTTCGCTGCCGGAATGATCTTCAGGTGATGATCCTTACCATAACTATAGAATCAAACGTCCAAAATTACTGTACAACTTGAATCCGGTTTAAAAATTCAAGCAAAACACTCGTAGCTTTTATTACAAACTCATAAGCGCTGCAATTAAAAATGGCCGACGCGGGACAACTAGTTTTCATTTTCTAACCTTCAGTTTTATCTAAATTCAAATCTTCTAGTAGATCTTCTAACAAGTTAAAATAGTCAGCCATTTATATGAGATCTAATAAGACGAATAATGTCGATCTCGAAGAAGTAGGTTCGAAACTATGTAAACCAGAATTGATCCGTACGAATTTGAATAAGTCTAACCATGACTGCTACGAAATAGTGAAAGGCATCCGCCTCGAAAGGTTCAAAAAGATCGAAGTTCAATTTATACCACGTTTTTATTAACTCGCTTTCTTGTCTGTCTGTTTGTCTGTTCGGTACAAATTTTGCAATCGTTTTTAAACTATCCTCCCGATGAGCTAGAGACTTGAAACTTTAAACTTTAAACATAGCTCAGAACTGCAAAAAGCAGAAAACAATTATTTAAATAAAAGAAAATTTGTAATATACCACGTTTTTATGACGGACTAAAAAGTATAAAATAATTTTTCCTAGCCCCATAGTCCTGAAAATTTGTGATTGTGAATTTTTAATAGCTATGGAAGTACATGTAAGATTTAAAACGAAAAACCGTGGGGCGACGAAAGTTAATAGTAAGGAGTGTAGAGAGTAGCTGCCGTTGAGAAAACTCACACGACAGTTCATATCATTTGCAGTGCAATAAAATTGTTAGTGACTTAGGTGAACGATTCAAATCTTACAAGTATTTTCATAGTTATTAAAAACTCACGATCACAAATTTTCAGGACTATCTGTATGGGGTTTGGAATCTTTATGGAGCTAGGAAAAATTATATTATACTTTTTAGTCCGTCTTAAAAACGTGGTATACTAAAAATTTTTTTATTTAAATAATGTTATTTGACATGTAAATCCACGATTTATGGACGAATTTCCGTATTGTCGCATTCAGAAAATATTATCTCGTGTTTTTACATATGTTATCAATGTAACACGGAACACATAACCCGTATTATTTATTAAAATCGCTTTTCGGTATTTATGACCACCATAAATGCGACGCGACGGCGAAGAGACGACTACAACTCGGTATCATAGTCGAATGGGACGTATATACGAACCGTTCCAATTCTTTTTACGTGCCTCTCCCACGCATGGAGTAGACGCAGCGTATTAAAAAAACATTCTCCACACGTATTATTAAATGATAGCTCAGAAGGGATTATCATCCGCTCACGAGCCTCAGCCTGCGAGAAAAACGGTCGGTAAACCTTACGTTAAGGGGAAGCATCTCGGATGACCTTGACTTTGACATATGTTGTCAAGGACAACACTGAAATGAATTTTTCGTATTCGTGCATGCTCCGTGGCAATGTTGAGAGACTACTCCTGGATTTTCGTCTGCACGGCCCTTTCTGCCCCCACATAACCACAACTCACTCTGTTCGCATTATTTTTTCATTACTAGTTCAAAGTCTGGATGACGGGGCCGTTAGGCCGGCCCGATCCTACAGACGAAAATCCAGAAGTAGCCTCTCAAAATTGAAAGCTCACCTTATAAAAAATAAATTTTTTAAAAATACCACGTTTTTAAAACGGACTAAAAAGTATAAAATAAAATTTTTAAAAAAGCCACGTTTAAAAAACGGACTAAAAAGTATAAAATAATTTTTTCTAGCCCCATACAGATTCCTAACTCCGTACAGATAGTCCTGAAAATTTGTGATTGTGAATTTTTAATAGCTGAGAAAATACTTGTAAGATTTAAAACGAAAAACGCGGGGCGCATGCAATAGATAATTGATGCATGAACACTAAATCACTAACAACTTTATTGCACTGCAAATGATATGAAGTGTTGTACGAGATTTCTCAGCGGCAGCTACTCTCTACACTCCTTACTATGTACATATTATCTTGCGCCCCACGTTTTTCGTTTTAAATCTTACAAGTATTTTCTCAGCTATTAAAAATTCACAATCACAAATTTTCAGGGGTTAGGAATCTGTATGGGGCTAGAAAAAATTATTTTATACTTTTTAGTCCGTTTTTTAAACGTGGCTTTTTTAAAAATTTTATTTTATACTTTTTAGTCCGTTTTAAAAACGTGGTATTTTCAACAAATTTATTTTTATTTAAATAATTATTTTCTGCAATTTTAGTCTTGTATGTGTGAAATTTTATAATCGATTTTGATCATTTTGAGGAGATTATAAGAGAGACATGTAGTAAATTTCAGACGGTATTGCGACGCGTCATATCGAAAACGAACGCCGTGGTAAAATGTCAAAGATAAAGGTTCGACGGAGAATTTCGGTGTAACTGTTCTTTCGCTTGGTAAACAAACATTATAGTATACTAATACGTAGTAACTTTGTAAACACCGCACGGAGCTCTAACGCACACTGAGCTCCTTCGGTGCGAAGCAGGTCAGTGGAGTGGGGATGAGTCAGAGTGGGAACCGAGTGGGCACTACCGATCGTCGTTAAATTTTTAATAGTTTATATCTCCTAAACGCGTAGGCTGTTGTAAATTAAAAAATTTTTTTTTGAATATTGCATTGTCATATAGTACTGAGCTATGTTTAAAATTTCAAGTCTCCAGCTCATCGAGAAGTTAGTTTAAAATCAGTTGTAAAATTTGTACCGAACAGACAAACAGACATACAAGAAAGCGACCTAATAAAAACGTGGTAAAATATTTAATGGCATACCTGGAGATTTGGCGACTTCTCTGTGAAAATCATCATTAACGAATTGCTCCTTTTTTGTAGACATTATTTCGAGATTATAACAGAGACATGTAGTAAATTTCAGACGGTATTGCAACCGCATCATATCAAAACGCCGTGGTAAAATGTCAAAGATAAAGGTTCGACGGAGAATCTCGGTGTAACGGTTCTTTCGCTTGGTAAACAAACATTGTTATAGTATAAATAATACGTAGTAACTTTGTAAACACCGCACGGAACTCAAACGCACACTGACGCACACTGAGCTCCTTCGGTGCGAAGCGGGTCAGTGGAGTGGGGATGAGTCAAAGAGGGAACGGATAGTGGAGTAGGGAGCGCTGTCGCGCGGCGTGGCGATCGCTGAACGCGATGACATAGGTTTCGCGGGGGGGGGGGGTGAACAGGTAAATATTTAATTGTTATTTCTCCGAAACGGATAGACTTTTTAACAATTTTTTTTTGAATAATGCATTGTCATCCAGTTCTGAGCCATGTAACTGATTTCAAGTCTCTAGCTCATCAGGAAATTAGTTTAAAATCAATTGCAAAATTTGCCACCAAACAAACAGACAAACAGACAAACAAACAAACAAGAAAGCGAGCTAATAAAAACGTGGTAATAAAGGGTGAGTCACCTATTGTTTGATTGTTTTACGTCGCTTCTTAAACTGCTATGGTTATTAAGCGACGGGACCTACAGTTTAAGGTGGGTTCCGAACCACCTTTTAAAGATATAAAGGTCACCTTCATTTTTTTTAAATCGAATGTTCTATTTTTTATACCATAGATCGATAAGTAACAAATTCCGAGTATAGAAGTGTTGACCTTCATATGTCCTAAACCTAATAGTTAACGCGACATTATCCAAAGACGGAAGAAAATTATTATTATCATTATTTATTTATTATTTGTTTAACGTCGTATCAACTGCTATGGTCATTAGCGACGGGAACGAAAATTGTTCCGATAATATCTCGTTAAGTTTAGGACATATGAAGGTCAACACTTTTATACTCAGGATTTGATACTCTATCGATCTATGGTATAAAAAATAGGACATTCCATTTAGAAAAATGAGGGTGACCTTCATATTTCTAAAAAAATTGCATAAAAACAAAAATTTTTTTTGGTATCGTATGGTTTTACCATTCAACTTTGCCCTTCAGACATTTGACGTATCTTTAAAAACAACAAAGATTATTTGAGGTGGCAACGTTAGGTGACTCACCCTGTATGTATGATCAGAGTGAGACCCTGTTTCCTCTCTCATCTCCACAGCGTGTTTACAAAAAAAAGTAAATAAACACCGCTCCGGAGCAGCGTTACGTTGACACGGAGCGTGCAAGAATACGGAAAATGCAATACAGTATTAGCAATAGTTTTTTGCGAATATCTCGAAAACTGAAAGCAGCCCCCCTATATGTAAACAGGAAAAAGTTCGAAGAATCGGAGAGGATTACCTCTTTCTAAATAACTACCAAAACTTCGTTTGTTTATCACTTTTTAATAAAAAAACGAGCGACGGCTAAAACTTCTTGAAGGTTACTTAGAAGGGTGACCTTGATAACATATATCAATACAGTTATCGTTTTAACCTTCATTACTTAAAATAACTGCTATATTTTGAAAACTTCTTTTGTTTATCACTTTTTTTAATAAACAACGAGCGCCGGTTAAAACTTCTTGGGAGTTACTCAGAATGTTGTTTTCGACAATATGTGTCAAGGTCAAGGTCATTCGAGGTGCCTCCCCTTAACGCAAGGTTTACCGAACGATCTCGCGAAGTGCGATCTGATAAATAAATAAACAAACACATTGTTCCCAGCTTTTTGAAGCTCGTCCACATATTCAGCGTGAACCCTCACCTTGGGCCACTACAAATTTCCCTCGGGAGGATGATAATAGACATTATCAAGTTCTTCTTCATCTACACCCTGGTGTTGTTCGCCTTCGGCTGCGGTGAGTGTCGTCGTTTATTTATTCGTTTGTTAATTATTCATCGGTCATGCCTGCACACCTGTTCGTCACCGTTTAGGCGACTTATCCACCTAATTCCTGGGACAGAAACCTGTCCCAGTTTTGTTAACCGATGTAAACACATTGTGCACGTATTCTGAATGGAATTGATCGCATTTGAATAGTGGATTCTCTTCAGGAATGAACCAACTGATGTGGTACTATGCTGACTTGGAGAAAATGAAGTGCTATCACATGAAGGACTTCCCGGATCTACCTGATTTCGATAACCAGGAAAAGGCTTGCTCGATTTGGAGACGTTTCGCTAAGTATGCCTGAAACTTCTATCTAACAATTGTGCATAATGTAAAATTTATATTAACTTGCTCTTAAGGATAATGTCGCAGTTTACTTAGAGATAGTTAAATTAATTATGCACCTAGTTACTTAACACTTAATCTACCAACACCGGTCAAAATGATCGGTTCCAGGCTTTTTATTTTACAATTAGAAAAATAATAAAACTGATTCCATAAGAAACGATTGCATAGATATCTTTAGTAGTACACGTATTACAATAGGAGCCGCGCAAAGTTTAAATAAAATCAATCTTGCCATTTTTATAAGGGAACATGTACCACTTACTTTTATGGCTCGGTAGGTTTAGTGTTAAAGTTGTGATGCACATGATAAAATCAGAGAGTCTATAATATTTTTCTGCTAAATTGTTGTTATACTATAAAGTCGCGTTTACTGTCCAGCAGCCTGTGTTCTGCACGGACAGTGATCGCATATTGACATTATTTTTTATGACTGCTAGGGGTGTGCGAGATTCCCGAAATGTTCGAGATTTCCGAAAATATCCGGGATTCCCGAAAATATCCGAGATTCCCGAGAATTTTCAAGATTCCCGAGTATGTGCAGGATCCCGAGATGATTCGGGATTCCCGAAAATATACGGGATCCCGTGAAGATACGGGATTCCCGAGAATTTTAGGGATTCCCGACAATGTACGGGATATAGAATAATATTTGGAATTCCCGAAAGTATCGTTATTCGCAATTACTTTCTACAATATTATTAACATAAACATTCCCGACTAATCAGATATGTAATCTTAGAGAACACAATGGCTTTCAGATTCTTGTAATTATTGGAAGTATGGAGAAACTTCAAAATGTCGGGAATCACAAATACCTTCGGGAATTCCTAAGAATTTTCGGGATTCCGAAAGACTCGGGATTCCGTCCCGATCTCGCCAGAAATTCCCGTCCCGCCAAAGATCTCGCACACCCCTAAATGACTGCGTCTACCGCGCCGAAAGTTAAAAAAAAAGCCGAACGTAGAGAAGGACAGCATGACAGTGGAGTGGGTAGGCACTGGACAATGATCGCGTACCCGATCGCGGACAGTAAACGCGACTTTACTGTATTTTGAAAAAGCGATGCGTTTGCTACCTAAATTGTAGGGGTGTGCAAGAACTCGAAATATCGGGAACCCGATGGTCGGGACGAGTCGAGAAGAGATCGAGTCGGGTCGGGTCGGGTTCCCAAAAATTTCGAGATTCCCGAAAATTTCGAGATTCCCGAAGAAATTGGGTTCCCGAAAATTTCGAGAATATGACAAAAGACACTCTTGAAAAGAATTCGTGATGGACAACATTCTTTCAATCTCGAAAACATCTCGAATAAAAAATTCGAAACTATGAATGTATTCATTAAAACTAATATATATGATTACTGGGTTCTCGAAATTTTCGGGAATCCTGATAAATTCGAGAATCGCGATTTCTTTCGGGAATCCCGATAAATTCGAGAATCTCGAAATTTTCGGGTACCCGTCCCGATCCCGAAAAATGTCGTGTTCCCGTCCCAACCCGATATTTCGGGTTCTCGCACACCTCTACTAAATTGCAACAAACTGGAGCGAAATCGAAATTTATTTTCTTTCTTAATACATTTAATAGGTTCAAAATTGAAAATAATGTAACAATATGTTTAAATACTCCTAATGTTTTTACTCTTTCAAATTACACCAACTCATTTTTGTCATAAATGCATAAAATCAACTGTCTATTAATAATGAAGACAGATTTCGAAAGACGTTGTGCTTTAATGATTCCAGCTTGTTCGAGACGTCGCAATCACTCTTCTGGGCCAGTTTCGGTATGGTAGACCTGATGTCCTTCGATCTAACGGGGATCAAGAGCTTCACAAGATTCTGGGCACTGTTGATGTTCGGTTCTTACTCGGTGATCAACGTAATCGTCTTGTTGAACATGCTGATCGCTATGATGTCGAATTCTTATCAGATCATATCGGTACGTGAACATTTTTCATTGTGTCGTAGTAAATTCAATTGATTTGGATTAGATTGAATGCTAGCGTGATCGAAGATAGATGCCACTCTGACGTTGAGCACGTAACCGATTAGTGGAGGTTTCGTCTGGCGTAGGTCGGCCAATCAATTGACCGAGATAAGTATGGATCATGTGGAATGACTATCTCTTTGTCTCGCCGTTTTTTTTGGACAGCTGCTGAAATTGATTCTGTAATCGGCTTAGCAGAAGCACTGCGCATTCTTGTGATTGTCTGGCTCCATAAATTATTCTCTGTCAATGACACGCGAAAAGATCTCTAATTTTAGAATGATTAAGATGCATATTCAACGCGAAACACTTGGAAGGAAATCTTCTGTTTATTTACGAATTAAAAGATCTCTTTAACACTAGAACTACCACACCCGTCAAAATTACTGGTTTTACAATTTGATTTTAAAATTCTTACTTCATATGTTACATTTTTTATTGTTATTATTATTTTAGTTTTACATTTTTTAATTCCAAAAGTGATCTATTTATTATTTCTTGTTTGCAAATAAAAGATTATTTTTTATTTGGACTGAGGTGGAAATCAAATAAATAGTTTTTGGTCTTCTCTTATTTCTTGTATTTCATATATATTGGGTTGACAAGTAATTTCGTTCGGTTTTGGTGATTTATTCCACTCTAAAAAACCGAACGAACTTATTTGACAACCCAATACAATGAACGCGTGCGCGTTTTTTGTCTGCTATAGCAACCTTTTCAGGTATACCGCCAGTGGTCGAGCTGGATGGCCTAGCTGCCTATAAAAAAATACAATTTAATTTATTATTTGTAAATACAAATAATAATTGAAATTGTATTTGTAAATAACAATTAACTTTATTATTTTAAATAATTCATTTAGACCTGCTCAAATAATAAATAATTATTTTTGCTTTTTATTTAATTTATTTATTTATCCAATTAACAAATAACTTGTTCTTTAAATTTTTATTTAAATAAATTTATTTATTGCCCAACACTGAGTGTGAAACACTAAATTTTATCTATAAAGTTTATCTATACATTAAAACATCGCTTTAATTAAGTTTAGACAGACTAACAATAAGATACAGAGATTACAAACATGACAAAACATTGTTCTATATTCGAGATAGGAATTCTGAAAACGTTATCAACAAAGATGTTTTAGTAAGATTGTTTTATTAAAATAAGGTAACAAAAAGAAATTATCTGCACGGATAAGCTGTTCAATTGTTCCCGGGTTGTATAATAGGTATAATAAACGTATGTATTATCGGATTTTTAGGAACGTGCCGATACAGAATGGAAGTTTGCCAGGAGTCACCTTTGGATGAGTTACTTTGAAGATGGAGATACTGTGCCCCCTCCTTTTAATATGGTACCGACAGCGAAATCGTTTAATAAACTCCTTTCTTGTGGGAAAGCCGGCCGACAGACGAAATCTTTGATCGTACGTACACTCGTTGATCATTTAAAGATATAGTAAGCAAGCGATGCTTCTTCGTTGTCATTCTTTGCAATAAAAACGAATCAAAACGATAATGACCGCCATACTAGACTGTGGAGATGAGTACATAATATATTAACTTGATTTTTAGTTTAGGAACACGTTGATAAGAAAGAAAGTTACTTTAACCCCTTGCTCTACGATTTATTTTACTGTTTCAGCGACGAGAACTTTGTTTATAGATCGCAATTTCCTAGAAAAGGAGAAAACTGACATAAATTCTATGCCTATATGTTCTCCAATAGCTGTATATTAACAAAAAATCAAAATAGAATTTCATTTCGGTTTAAAGGAAACTATTAACATACATTGTTATCAGAATCTGTTCAGTATCTTCATCACGAGTCAGACACGATATTTAAGGCATGGAGTTAAATCGATGTTAGTTGCGGAAGTGTGTGTTCCGGAAGTCTTCACAGTCTAGTAAGAAAGTATCGATAAATCCAGCTAGCGAGAAAATTAATCATCGAAATCAAGAAACCATTTCTCTTGATAAATGACAGAAAAAGTCAAGGGAGAAGGCGCTGGCGAGACATGAAACAGTTATGAGGCTACTGATCCGGCGGTACGTGACCGCGGAACAAAGGAAGCGAGATGAATTCGGTATCACTGAGGACGACGTCATGGAAATCCGACAGGACATCTCCACGTTGAGATACGAATTGATTGACATCCTGCGGCAGAATGGAATGAGAACACCGAATGTTGACAAGCAGGACGCAGCCCGTGAGTTTAAGTAGTAGAGAAAGTACCACCTTTAATTCGGGTCGTCATACATTTAAACATTCCTACGGGAAAACATTCTAAGATCTAGAAATTCCTCTTAAATTCTCGCGAATTTTGTCTGTCAAGGCAAGGACCCTTGGAATGCCTGGGTCCCATAGAAATCATCGACACAGATTTCTCCGACACGGTTTTCACCGACATTTCATTAATTTTTTATTTATTAATTAATTAATTAATGTGGATTGAATGAAAATCAGTGGAAAAACGAAATGTGAAACCGAGTGTTCTTGAATTAATTAATTAATTAATAAAAAATTAATGAAATGTTGTGATGATTTCCATGGGACCCGGAATGACTTTATGGTACGGTCGACCATCTGCAGTGATGCCAGAATGAGCTCCAAACGGAGCTCATGTACTCTCCTCCTTACCCTTTCCACTATTCCATTCCAGCACCGTGCGCAGGCGCACACTCCACGGTCCCCATCGCGCACGTGCAACGTGTCTCCCATTCGCCCCACTCATTCCCCGTCATTAGAGAGAGGGGGTACATCATTTCACCGTGACTCCCCGCATCTGGCATCACTGACCATCTGGTAGTTTTTCAGTAATTTCTTTTTATTTTATTTTTTTTAGAAGACTAGTCTATAGCCAACATATGGCACATAGTAATAAACACAAGTAGAGAAGGTTTTATGACTTATTCATCCAATTTAGCCTACAGTTACAATAGACCGCATCGTAAAGTCCCAGTGTCCGAAGGGTCAGATAGTAAGTAAGCAATACACGCGGCTCACTCACCCCTACACATGGGGAGGATCCAAAAAGGCGGTCAGTAGACTTAGGTTAGCGAGCATAAGTTGCAGATTGCGCTTCTCGATTTTTCAACTCGATCTAATATTTCTTTTCAAGACAAAGTGCCCCTATTCTTTAATAACGAACAGACAGACAAGGAAGCGAGTTAATATTGCATTGTCATCCAGTTCTGAGCTGTGTTTAAAGTTTCAAGTCTCTAGCTCATCGGGAAGTTAGTTTAAGCCTTTGCACTCCGAGTTATTTTAACTGGAAAATTAAACATTTCTTCCGATCTAGAATATTTCCATTCCCTATGATTTATACAATTTTATGGATATGAAATTGGTGTAATACCTCATACAATACGAAAATGTTTAGTAATTGATTAGGTACCGATATATTTCATAATGTAAATAATATTTCGAATAATGGTACAGCAATTTTTAGTGGTGCCTCAGAGGGGACAACGGAGTGCAAAGGGTTAAAATCAATTGCAAAAGTACCGAACAGACAAACAGACAAGAAAGCGAGTTAATAAAAACGTGGTAAAAATCGCGGTGTTTAACCATGAATAAACGAGTCAAAATAATTTTCAGTATCCGGCAAGAAGGGCCGAGTGATGGAGCGACGTCTGCAGAAGGACTTCCAAATAGGCATAGTCGAGGGTATAGTGAACGCTGTGATAGCAAACGACATGAAGGAACCCAAAGACGTGTTCAGTCAAATTGCTAAAGCAATCGGCCGCAAGAGCAGCGGCAGCAAGAAGAAGGACTGGAACGCTATGGTCCGGAAGAGCACAATTGCTAGAGATCCAATCGGCAGTACAACCGAGGCTAGCATTAGGCAAACGCGTCGAAGCATTCGCAGACATGGTGATGCGGCGAACTCTGATCTAGCTTCGTTGGATCCTAATCGTCTGATCGATTACAATCCGAACTTGTCTGAGGTGTCGCCAACCACTAGAATCGCTTACGCGAAGTTCATGATGAAGAGAGTCAAGTTGCCTGAGGAGCCAGGTAAACGATCTTCTTTCTATTTGTTGTTCATCTTCTACGATTCTGTGGCTGTTGAATGGTCTTCGTTGTAACCATTTAACGGTAACTTAATTAATGATACGACTGCTTCCAGCAGCTGCCGACCAAGGGAAGGAGGGAGATGGCGGCGAAGGGACAGGAAGCTCAAAAGTCAGTATCCGTGTTGGAGCAGCTGATACTCCTCGTGTTGGCCCAGTGCTGCGGAAGAGCGTTCTGAAGTCTCTCAGCGCGAGTAGCTTGGACAAGGACAAGATGATGGACAGGACGCCATCAACAGAAGGTAAACCGGAAACGAGAGCTCCGTCTCCGATCCCTGAAGACCCACAGGAGGACGCTGCGAATAAACCGCCAGAAGACAAGGCTGCTGCGAAGAAACCAGCAGCAGCGAGTCAGCCTAAGAAGGAGGACGATAAGAAGAAGGAAGATGATAAGAAGAAGGAGGATGATAAGAAGAAGGAAGACGATAAGAAAAAGGAAGGTGGCGATCAGAAGAAAGAGGGTGAAGAGAAGAAGGGTGGCGATGAAGAGAAGAAAAAGAAGGAGGCAGAGGAGAAGAAGAAGAAGGAGGAAGAGGAGAAGAAGAAGAAGAAGAAAGAGGAAGAAGAGAAGAAACCTGCGCCCCAAGAAGATAATGTACCCGTTGCTACCACGAAACTGCGAGGGAAGTCGAAAGCCACTGGTCAGATTATGGGAGGATGGATCTGAATTCATTTCGACAGTGGTTTCTTTCATTGGCTAACTCGTCCCTTCCGAGGATTGACTCGTGAGGTATCTAAGAGACGCGAGAATACGGTGGAATCTCTTTTATTGAAATCAATTGATGTACACTACTGCTCAAATATTTCGAACTATCATTTTAATGCTATCTTCTCTTTGGAGATTTGTAGGAGGAAACAAAGGGACGAATCAAGTGAATGCACTGTATTCAGTTACCGGAATTGAATGTTTTAGGTTTGTAAGACATTAGTGTTTTTAATTACTGATTTACTAAAATATTTCATTCGCATTGGAGCAGTGTTCTACACTTTCAGCAGCAGTGCACGTCAATTTTCTAATAATGTACCGAGAAAACGCAATTTATTCGGACACGACAAACGTTGCTTTTTGGAAATTCGCGGAACAAGGTCTCAATTGTACTCTACTGTTTATTTTTTACATAGTTGACCTCTTCGGAATAAGATTACAATGATTCTGATTCCGATTCCAGAGAGATTAGATATCTGACACTTTTCCTAGAATAACATCAATTCATGATTCTCCGAAAAAACATTGACAGATTTCAATCTTGAATTATCAGTCGAAGATAAACGATTTTTCATTGTGCGTCTGTCTTCTTTTACGCCGTGTCCTTTTTTCTACCTCGTTTATTTGTACGTAGACTGGGGACATCTGTGCTAATTGACAATTACGTTTCCCATTTGAAATATCGATTTCAATGAATTTAATTTACAATTTTATTAAATTTCGTACATTACAATTGCTTCGAAAAATATTTCGATATCAACACAAGAGATCCGCACTCTAATTGACAATACAAATTCGGTTACTTAAGAAAAATTGATAACCTAATAATACTATGAAAGTATTAACTGAATTTGTTCAGTCTACATTACTTAAAAGATTTGTTGTAAGTACATAATGATCCGCAGTCAATTTTCAGAAAAATTAATTTTAGAAGAATTAATCGTTTCAGAACCTCTAGATGATCGTCACGAAATTCTAATCAAAATTATAAGCTGAAGATAAGTACAAGCGAAACCGAGAAACTATTATCTCGAGCATTCCTAAGGATTAAGACTTCAGCTCCATATGGATCCATATCTGATCCACATCGATCATCTTTACAAATCGCGTGTTCGTTTAGCACGCTGCCAACGCATCGCGAAACTACATTACCAGAGACACACGACCGCCATACTTAAAAATAGAAGCCTAACGCGATGACCCCTTTTTTTAAGAAAGAACAACCAACTTGTACGTATACATATACATATACACATTATAATGAATTCTTATCCTATTCTTACATTATAGTTTGTATCTAGGTCGATATATGTATACTAGTGGTAAAAAAAGAAACGCGAATAAAAATTAAATAAATAAATTGTTGCACTACTTTGTCATGATACACAGCTTCCGCAAAGTCTTCGTAGAAGGCTGTTGGAAAAATAAATTCATTACAGATTGTTTAACACTATTTTCACAGATTCTTTTTTAACGCACGGTGAAATTATTTTTAATTCGTTAAAAGATTTTCGAGAGATGATATAAGAAGCAACGTACCTCCTTCGGTTAATGCTGGCGCCCCCATTCGCCACTTTCTTCTTTCTATTCGCCCTTTTATCCTCCTATAAAGAGACAAATTTATATTATTAGTAATTACAATTAATTTATATTTATATTATTATTTGTAATTGTACTCTGTTTAATCACATTTGTGATTTTATGTGAGGGATGAAAAATGTAAATTTTCACTGGAGATTGCTAATTTAAATTTTATCTTTGAGTTTCGAATGTGAGTACGAATTTTGATAGTACCTCTATTAATTCCCCAACGAGGAAGTCCTTCAGCATGCGTTTCGCCTCCGAAGAGTGCCCAAATTCATCGAAACCGGATGTTGCGTCACGGCCTGCATACTCTTCGATCAATTCGGAACCACCAGGATGCTGAAATCAGTTTCAGATGTCCATTAAAAAATGTTCGGACGACTTCAAGACGGTCTTGCATCTTCCAGCCTGCGGAAGATTGCACTCTGCAATTAAAAATTAATCGATCATTTTTTTTCGTACATTTCAATCGCAGATATTTCGGCTTCGTATCACAGCTAAGTAAATCGAATTCTCTGGTAAATATCTATTGGGTTGGCAAATAAGTTCGTTCGGATTTTTACATTGGAATAAATCACAAAAACCGAACGAACTTATTTGCCAACCCAATAAATTTTTAGCAATGACTAAAGCAACATTTGATTTCTTTCAGGTATTAAAAGTTTCGGTGAATAGAAAATGAACGAAGCCACATTGAGTTTCGACAGCTTTGCATGTTTTTAACACTTTGTTTTTTTAACTTCCCGATTTTATAGGGAAGTTATTGTAATTACTCCGAAAATCGAAAATCGATTTTTTAGCAGATCTTCACGTTTCATGGTCATTGGAGTCATTTTAGACTATTTTTATCAAAATGTCTGTATGTGTGTACGTATGGCCGTTTGTATGTTATCAAATTTTTCGTTAACGTTTTCTGAAAAAGTAACAACGCGATCAGAATGATGAATGATGCAATCGATGTGCCCCGCTGTAACTTAGAGCTGATTAGATTTTGGTCCATATTGGTTAAGTAGTTTTTTAGATTTTTAGTTTTTTTCGAAAAGAGTTGATTCTACAATGCAATTTATAAGGGAGGACGAAAATTTTCCACCAAAGAACCAAACGCAATTACATAAAAAATTTTTTTCTTAATTTTTTTTAGATTTAAAAAAAATTTTTTTTTTAACTGATGCTAATGTTACCACTTGGAATAATCGAAAGATATTCCAATGCAAGAGTGAATTTATCATCTCTACTCCCAAGAATACATTTTGGGAGAATATCGATGAAAGTACAAAAAAAACGATGTTAGCGATGTTGGCGAAGGAGATTTAAAAAAAAAAATTTTTTTTAATCTAAAAAAAAAATTAAGAAAAAAATTTTTTATGTAATTGCGTTTGGTTCTTTGGTGGAAAATTTTCGTCCTCCCTTATAAATTGCATTGTAGAATCAACTCTTTTCGAAAAAAACTAAAAATCTAAAAAACTACTTAACCAATATGGACCAAAATCTAATCAGCTCTAAGTTACAGCGGGGCACATCGATTGCATCATTCATCATATGATGAGTCAGAATATTCTGATCGCGTTGTTACTTTTTCAGAAATCGTTAACGAAAAATTTGATAACATACAAACGGCCATACGCACACACATACAGACATTTTGATAAAAATAGTCTAAAATGACTCCAATGACCATGAAACGTGAAGATCTGCTAAAAAATCGATTTTCGATTTTCGGGGTAATTACAATAACTTCCCCATAAAATCGGGAAGTTAAAAAAACAAAGTGTTAAAAACATGCAAAGCTGTCGAGTAACGAATCGGGAAGTTCTTTGTGTGACTCTTGGAGAGTCACACACCAAATAATTTTTTATTTTATTATTAATGTTTTCATTAGTAGCAGTAGGCCCTATACTAGCCATGCGTATCACTAACCCTCTCGCAAGAGCAGTCCTACCCGCGAGCTCGCGAAGCGAGCGAGCAAAAACAACCCTACTCGCGAGCGAGCAAGCGAGCGAGCAACAATAGCCCTCTAGTTATATTTATATTTTGTGCGATTTTTACTATAATATATACTGGAGTCAAAAAATATATGCAATAAATTCCCACATGAAAACACCTTTACAATTTCAATAATTGTCAAATAATAAATCGAAAGTGGGTCATTTTACTCCTCGTGGTAGGTTTAGTGTTAATTTCTGAACAGTGCAACTATTAATTTCCACTTAACAATCGATCACTCAACATTTCGCGTACCTCTTTTTTGTACTGTGTCACATTGTACACCTTATCATGGATCACGATCCACGTGTCAGCTCCATCCCTGCCGTTCCTCTGAGCCACATCGTTCAAAGAATACAACGTTAATTCTCCCATTTCAATTTATTTCAACACTTAAACATTAACTAACTTTCAAACACGAGAGGATCAACTGTCGACCGCGATAGAGCTGTATCCAACTATACAGTTCTCGTGAAAATGATCGACTGTCCCGACCAGTGCGAATAATGAGGAAGATGAGAGCCGAGATCACGGCCAATACGAACGATAACGAAATCCGTGATATATGTCACATATGTAGATAAACGTAGATAGTGAGTGTCACGTACACGATTACAGATCAAGACTGGAATTTCTGGAGGAAAGACTCGCTATTTATTCGTCGACGCAGCACGTCGCTTAGGAAATCCCACTGAGACTACTAAGAATTGAAATCATTACGAAACATCAATCATTGTCAAATTATTTGTTGAAATAATGTAGACAACGGAATCGACTTAGATTGTGATCTTTTTATTCAGAGTTTTTTCATTACAAACACAGTTAAAATTTTATCTAGTGAAAACTTATTATTAATTATTAATAACTTATAATAATAATTATAATATACAATATTATATGTAATATATTATATAATATACACGGTGAATTCGATAAAGCAGGACACCTAAATATCTCCGTTACTTTTCGTTGTACAAAAAAACTTCGTAGGACAAAGTTACACTGTTTGAAGGTCCACATATAACGGTGTAAGGGAAAAAAAATTTCAAGGTCATTTTTATGAGATTTCAAGGTTATCGATGTTTTTTTTAATGGAATGAGATATTTTTTAATACATCAATCGATGCAGCTGGACATTCGTTATAAAAAAGTACTAACCTATGTATGTCGAAAAGTTAGTAGTTCACGAGATATTTAGATTTAAATAACTCTAAAACACCATTACAGTCGTACTAAGATGTTACACAAGTAAGTAAACACTAGTAATGGTATTTTGGAGTTATTTAAATTGAAATATCTCCTGAACTACTAACTTTTCGACATACATAGGTAAGTATTTTTTTATAACGAATGTCCAGCTGCATCGATTGATGTATTAAAAAATACCACATTCCATTAAAAAAAAACATCGATAACATTAAAATCTCATAAAAATGACCTTGAAATTTTTTTCCCTTACACCGTTATATGTGGCCCTTCAAACAGTGTAACTTTGTCCTACGAAGTTTTTTTGTACAACGAAAAGTAACGGAGATATTTAGGTGTCCTGCTTTATCGAATTCACCCTGTATAATAATATAATTAATAATAATAACTTATTATACTACATGTTACATATGCCTACAGACTGCATATTTTGAACAGTTTTCGTACACGTTTTGCATATTTTTCGTACATATTTTGCATATTTTTCGCGCATAAATGTCATATGCACTTTGCATATTTATCGTGCATGAACATCCGTAGTCTACTTATTAATAGTTTTCTATTTGAATAGTAATCCCAGCTGAAGTAATCAGAACATGTTGTAAATTGTTAGGGATTTGTTAGTCGCTGCAATCGCTGTTGAATAAAAGCCTATCTATCAGCGACGACTTAGTATTTAAACATAAAGGACCAACAATTGTGAGTTTTTTAATAAACTTTTCAATAGTGACAACATTTTAATTCGTAAACAGATAAATTATCTTGGGTAACAAAGTTTAGTAATTGCTTCTAGGTTTGTTATTTGAAAGAAAGTTGTTAAGCTTCTTTTAGATCTAGCTAGGCTATAAGGTAGTAAATGGATGTTGGACTTTGCATATATACTTGGCTGATAATGCGAGTTTGTACTTGAATTTGTAACAAATCATGAGCCCCGTATTTGAATCGCAAATTTCAGATTTGAATTCTGATTCGGCATTTGCAATTTGTACTTGAATTTCTGTAGAGAGCGTAATTAGAAATCGGTGGTGAAGCATTTTCATGGACGGTATGTGGCCTAGACTAATAACAGACTTCAATGACAAGAGAAATTACTGGACAAGTGTATTGAAATAAATAATTTTTTCGTCCTAAATGAATATCCACTGATAATAGGAGATTAAGAGCGATATATTGTTATTTCTTAAAAATTGATCAGTTCTTTTTTAGAAAAGATAAGGAGAGGGTGAAGGCGTTATCTATGATTCAGTAACGGAAAGTGCATCATTAACTCTTTCTTAATACCAATACTGAGGATTTGTCGGAAATAAGAATGTGCAACAATTCGTCATTTATATTCATGATAAGAACTGACGAATGATGAGTGTTTCTTCCATAAGTAAAAGTGCAGTAATTCCCCGGTCAGTGGGCGGTATGCAAAGTGTTATACATACTGATAGCACTGTTATTCCCAAAAGTTTCCTCAAAGTTCATTTTTATTACTAACCCCGATATCGCTCGTAATTATTAAACTGATACTCATTGGTGCATTACTATCGACTAGTATATTGATAGATAACAATAATTTGATAGATATATAATAATAATATTGATAATAATAATTAACGATCGTTTCTCGTATTATTAAGCAGCAACAATTGTTGCTAAGCGACGCTATACAATCGTCTTGAAAAGTACCAAATATGGTAAATATGAATTACTACTGCTATTGTACGAGTCGAAAATTAAATTCTGTTCTATCCATATGTATAAGGTTATTTTTAAAAATCGAACGCATAATTAGAAAGCGCAGTCTCATCTGTTTCATATTATTTAAAGAAATTGACCGGTCATTGACATAGTATTATCATCGATAACATTGTGTGTATATATGTGTGTGTGTGTGTGTAATTGCTCAAGTCTCGTCACGGGGAGATTAAACACAACAAAGGAAATGATAAACCATTCCGATTAATTTAATATATGTCAAATACTGGAATGAAATCAACGAAATAAATATAAGTTCGAATGATCCTTATCGGCTTTCCTGACTCGAAATAAATTCAGGCGTAATGTGACACGGTGAGAGTATTACAAATCCAGAAATAATAATTGACGACGTTCATTGAATAAACATGAACAAGCATTCTGAAACAGAAACGATGTGTTTAGATTAATAACACTGTCCAACACCAAATTTGTTCCCAGATTACTATTGGGTCCTTCTTATAGAGTTTTTTGCGCTGATTCCGAATCTGTTTTTAATTTTTTCCCTATACGCACAGTTTTTGAGAAATTTGAGTTTGAAAAAATGACCTATTTTTCAACTTTGAACAAATATTGTGATGTTATTATAAAAGATATTGAATTGTTCTTTGCAGCAAAAGATTCTGTGGACTTTCCTGAATACAGTGATATCCAATATTAATACACTATGATTGTTTAAACATGTTTAAACAATGATTAAAGACGGAGAGACACCATTTTTGCACCAATTTTTGAAGATATTTTTAAATTTATCTCAAAAAATAAGGGTCCAGCGGAAAATCGAACTATACCACGCGATAGAGCAGACTTTTATCTTGAAAACCCCCCCTTTGAAGTTTTCGACATCGACGTTTTTACCGAACCAGAAAGCAAAATATCTTCGCCCGACATGAGTTGCCGCCAGTGGCGCTCACCACTACAACGGTCGTTCGCCGCTCCGTATCTCGTCGCTGCGCCATATCTCGTCCAGAGCGTCACTGGCGGCAACGCATGTCGGGCGAAGATATTTTGCTTTCTGGTTCGGTAAAAACGTCGATGTCGAAAACTTCAAAGGGGGGGTTTTCAAGATAAAAGTCTGCTCTATCGCGTGGTATAGTTCGATTTTCCGCTGGACCCTTATTTTTTGAGATAAATTTAAAAATATCTTCAAAAATTGGTGCAAAAATGGTGTCTCTCCGTCTTTAATCATTGTTTAAACATGTTTAAACAATCATAGTGTATTAATATTGGATATCACTGTATTCAGGAAAGTCCACAGAATCTTTTGCTGCAAAGAACAATTCAATATCTTTTATAATAACATCACAATATTTGTTTAAAGTTAAAAAATATGTTTTTTTTTCAAAGCCATGTTCCTCAAAAACTGTGCGTATAGGAAAAAAATTAAAAACAGATTCGGAATCAGCGCAAAAAACTCTATAAGAAGGACCCAATAGTAATCTGGGAACATAAAAAAAGTTGAAATTTGTTGGACAGTGTAATAATTGAAAGAGCTGCTGAAAGGCAGTTCAAGATACAAAAATTTACCTCTCAAATAATATAAAAATTTTAAATTTTAATAAAAATTTCATGTATACGGAGATAGCCTCCATTGCGGAGTTAGCAGTAATAAAATCATATAGAATTCATCAGGCAAAGTGCTATAGTCTGTTGAGAAGTCCACAATACCATGAAGCTAAAGTGTACCATAAATATTTGTGTAAACTGTAACTGTAATTTTTTTGGAGAAAAATAAAGAATATTAGTTACAACAGTTAATGTGTTCTTTTTTCCCCACCTTGTACATGACTATTCGTCAGACTTGTCGTCGAGTTGAATTACTGAATTTTCAACAATTTTTCGGCCGTCTGGCTTGCCGTTGATTTGTACTACTGAAATTCGTGCCACCTCCTTTGCTATCATATTCTCATAATACAAAACTCAATCCTCGAAATGTTTGAAAATTTCCGGCCTGGTTTGTCGTTTAGTTGTAATACTGAATTTCGTGCCACCTCCTTTGCTATCATGTTTCTCCTAATACTTTCTCAATTTTAGAGATTTTCGAAAATTTGCTACCTCCTTCGATATTATGTGCTCCTAATACTTTCTCAATTTTCGAGATTGCCGAATTTAATATCACAGGAGGTGGCATGAAATTCAGTAGTGCAACTCAACGACAAGTCAGACGGTCGAAAAATGGCGAAAATGAGTAATGTCGTTGTTGAGTAATGTCCCATGTCAGCGATACAAATATGTAATGTTAATTACGCCAGTAACCATGGCTTCAGCTGAACGTAGTTTCTCGCGGTTGAAACAAATAAAAAATTATCTTCGATGATCAATAAGCCAAGACCGATTCTTTGGCTCAAGACATTTTTGGCACCTTTCAATAGGAAACGAAGTAGGAAACTCAATCAATTTTGATGACGTAATCAAAGATTTTGCGACGGAAAAAGCGCGAAAAATTATGTGATATTTATCTTACAAAAAATAATTGTGAAATAAATTGTGAAATTTAAGTATAGGATTTGAATGTGTATTCTGATCCCGCAAAATTTTTGAACCGGGCCCCATAAAAGGTCACGCCGGCCCTGGTTATATTGGCGGGAAATGGGAAAATACCGGTATTTTACCGGGTGTTCAAGGTGCCCCATTTTATCGAGAATTTTACTTAACTGAGGCTAAAATTGCCACGCATGCGCGAGAAATCTTGCACAATATCTGACCACTGGTGCGTAGCCATCGAAAATCGGCCGAAATGAGCACATCTTGCCTGCCGACTGCCGACCTTTGATCACCAGACTGCCAGCCCCTGTGCCCTGTGCTATTCAGCGGGTCCAGTAAGCGGGCGCGACCAGGCGCGGGGATAACGTGGAACTTACAGTGATCTGAAATACCACATCGCTAAAAGTTCTACCACCGACGAGATACTCGTCAAGTAGAAGAAGAATGATATAGTATAGAATGCTCACATTACCCATTCTGTAATTGCCTCATAATACTATCACCGACGAGATACTATATCGTCTCTTTATCTAAATAGAACCAGACGATATATGACATTGTTCACGCCCGGGGCGAACCAGTTTGAATAATGCATACATTTTGTTCTGAAGGAAGGTGAAATAGCAAGATGTTATGAAAGACAATAGGTATAGGATAGAATTTATTGAAACTCAACATATTTATTAAATGTGCAGCTATTAGCTCGATATTATCCTTTATTCATAAGATACTAGAAGATCTTACAAATAGAGGATAATACCGATTGCCCAGGTCTCACCACGAGAAGGTTGCTGCACAAGAGACCCGAAAGAGAGTCAGAACGAATGCAATATTCCTTCTGGCTCCCTTTCTAACAACAACGGACTTATACTAAATTACGCAGATATGTCGAGTAATTATTGCGGAGCAAAAGGTGTGAATCGGAGAAGAAGTCTCCGATCCACGGGGGATCAAAGGCGAATCAGGCAGAAGGCTCTGATTCTTTCAAAGAAAAAAACTAAAACGAACCACAGCAGAAGGCTCCGGTTCGAAGGAGGCGCGTACAATGCTTGCAGCCCATCTCCGACCAGAGCCGATACCCGACGTGTCCTCACCAAGAGAGATGGATCATGAGAAGTGTTCAAACGTATTACCATTTCTTTGCCAACTACCTGCCACCAGGCAACGCAATGCGTTGAGGTGAACCCGGGTAGGATGACGAACAGAGCGAACTCTGCCAACTACCTGCCACCAGGCAACGCAAAGCGTTGAGGTGAACGGGTAGAATGACAGAGAGAATGGCAACACGAGTGGACAGATCTCAATGACCCACCTCTCTCAATGATTCGACGCCGAATACCGGCTCCAACCGGTCAGGTACATGCAAGCAAGGTCCGACAGAGCAGATGGCTGTGTCGGAAACGAGAAAAGGAGCAAAGTGAAGTTACGGCAATAATTACTCGACATATTTACCACGACGACATACAATCTTAATAACTAACGCACGCAAGCCGAGCAATTATTGTGGACCAAAAGACTAAATCGCAAAGGGGGAAGAATCAAAGCAGAAGGCTTTGATTCGCAAAGCAGAAACATGAACCAGAGCAGATGGCTCTGGTTCGGGGGTGACGCTAAGACAATAATTGCTCGGCAAATAAAACTAACTTAAGAATATGCCGCAATCTTCTTGATTTGTCCTCTTCTTGGTGTGTCCTCTTCTTGGTGTGTCCTCTTCTTGGTGTGTCCTCTTCTTGGTGTGTCTTCTTCTTGGTATGTCCTCTTCATAGTATGTCCTCTTCTTGGTGTGTCCTCTTCTTGGTGTATTCTAACTAAAACAGACTAATAATAATTAGACATAACAATATATTACCCCGCACACGAGTGCAAGCCTAAGACCCGCTCACAAGAGCAAACCTAAGACCAGTTCTCGAGAACCAAACAAACCCCGCACACGAGTGCGACACTAACCAGCACACGAGAGCCCAACTAACCCCGCACACGAGTGCGAATGAAACCAGCTCACGAGAGCCAACCTAACACCAGCTCACGAGAGCCAAACTAACCCCGCACACGGGTGCGGCCTATAGGCGATTCGGGTAGCCCTGGGGACACGACACCCCGCACTCACTCACAGCCCCATCCGTGAGTGAGTCCCTGGAGGATCTCCGATCGGAGGAATACCAATTTTAAACAATATGTCAAAATTGTTAGAAGAGGGTCTTGTCAAAGTTCCGAAGCCAACAATTCAAAATTCAGAAATAACACGAGTGCGAATAGAGCAAATATAAGCCCGCACTTAAGTGCAATTCTAACCATGAACATGAGTGCGAATGCAACCAGAGAAGCAGTTCATAAGAGCAATTGTAATCCCGCTTAGATGTGCGAATACAATCAGTTAACAAGAACAATTGTAATCCTGCACATGAGTGCGAATACAACGGGAGAATCAGCTCGTGAGAATAATTATAACCGCGCACACGAGTGCGAATAGAACCGACTCACGAGAGCTGTGCTAACTGTTCACACGATTGCAGCCTATATGTGCTTCGGGTAGCCCCGGGGACGCAACACCCCGTACTCACTCACGGCCCCATTCGTGAGTGAGCCCCTGGGGGACATCCGATCGGAGGAATACCAATTTTCATCAAGAAATATAAATTTGAGGAAGACTCGATGCCGAAAGTTTTGATGGAAATCCCAATTAGCATATTAGAGATAATATTTTATGGTAACTGTTGACTGAACAGTTGAACCACCGGTACGTTGAAGCTGTGCCAATGATAGACAAAGGAAGCATTGAAGAATATTAATAATAAAACTTACCGTTGTTCGTTGAATGAACAGTTGAAGGACAAAACAGGATTGTTGAAGGTAGGCCAGGGTAGCTGTAGATGATCCCTTGTCCACCTCTGGTCCACCTCTGGTAAGTCTCTGGTGCTCCTGTTACCGGAGCCCGACCGCTCACAACTGACTGGCACGAGCGCAGCGATTCTCGTGATTATTCTCGTAAGAATAATTATAACGCCGCACAGAAGTGCGAATACAACCGGCGAACCAGCTCGTAAGAATAATTATAACTCCGCACACGAGTGCGAAAACAACCAGCGAAGCAGAGCACAAGAGCAATTATAACCCCCCACACGAGTGGGGCGCTTAAAATATAAATTTGATGAAGAATATAAAATTGATAAATTTGAAGAAGACTCAATACCGAAAGTCTCGTTGAAAATTTCAATTAGTATGAAGGTTTGTTGAAATTGGGCCAAGGGTAGACAAAGGAAGCTTTGAAAAATATTAGTAATAAAACTTACCGTTGATCGTTGCATGAACAGTTGAAGGTGGGTCACGGTAGCTGTGGATGACCTCTTGTCCACCTCTGGTCAACCTCTGGTCCACCTCTGGTAGGTCCCTGGTCCTTCTGGTCCTCTTGGTCCCGGTTCCCCGATCACTCACGCCGCCACCCCCGGCCCGACTGACTGATTGACGGAGCTCTCTCGCCGACCTCGGGCGTGCGCCCACGCTCGACGCTGGACGCTCCCCACCCCACCGAATATCCATCGATGTCGATCGCCGTGACAATTATTGATAAATTTATTATTTCCAGCTGGTTAATGTTTATAACAATTCTATTTTACAGCGATGTCCACAAGCAATCCCTTGGCTATCTGACCACCTAATTTTTTAGTAAAAGTGGCTAATAGTATTCGAAATACGGAATAACTTTTAAACCATGAACATTCGCACGCATTAATTTATTAATACAATTCACAGATAAATTTATTATCTCTGAGCTGTTTAATGTTTATAACAATTCCTTTTGCTAATGATGTTAACGAGCACTCCCTTGAGCACCTTGCCATCTAATTTTTTCGTCAAAATGACAATAAAACTCGAGATACAGAATAACTTTCAAACCATGAACATCCGCACGCATTAATTTATTCAACATAATACTATGATACATTTATTAATTCTAGCTAATTAATGTTTATAATCATTCCTTTGCCAACGATGTGGACAAGCACTTCCTTGACCACTTTGCCATCTAATTTTTTACAGTGTACGGTATTGGCCTAAACGGGAGCATTCAAACGAAGGTGGTTCGACCGTTGGTGCCGTCTCGTTATTGTTTTCGTGTCTCGAGCGCGCGATCGCGAAACCGCTGTCTTGTCCGCGTAAAAGTCATCGTCACCAACGGCGAACATCTCCATTTGAATCTCACATCACGGACAATGGTGAAACCGAAGTAACTGATCCTAACAAAGCTGTTACCGTTCACCGTCGTTCGTGCGTTACCGTGCGCGGAGGAGCGTCTTCACTTGACGTTCAAATCTCGCAGCATTCTCTTGCAACATCGAACGTGTCATTTTCGGATCATATCGAATCCTCCGTTTATCGCGGCATAGTCGCTATATCTCTATAATTTTCATACTCGTTTTGCCGTAGAATTGTGAGCAATCTATATGTTATGTATAACGGTGTGGTTAAATTGAGTCAATAATAAAGTGGTTGTTGAACGATACTGGATTTCCCTCGTTTCGCCTCCATCACTAACCACGTCATCAGCGCTCAGATGTCAGTGGTCCCGGCCTCAGGCTCTCACAATCAGACAACATTCAAGCCTAAACATGCAGTAAAGTCTTTTCAACATATTTCTGTTCTCACAGATCGATTCTTGGAACATTTATATGTATAAAAAAGTCGAAGATAATAATTCTCGTTTATGAAATATTTTGAAATTACAAATTTGAGAGGTATCTCATAAAATTTGAAATAGGAATTGTTGATTTTCCTAAAATTATGCTTCAATAATATATTTCTAGGAATTCTTTGTCCTTGAGTTTTGCTTTTAATATTGAAACCAACATCGTCTGAAATATCTGCTCGGTACAGAATGTAACAATTCATGATGCTCAATATGGTTCCTTGACGATTTGCCTTGTCACCGACGAGAATCTCCTCAGTAGTCTTCTGCACCGACGAGATCATGTCGATGGCCTTCTGTTTCTCACTCCAGTCAGAATATATCTTAGAGGGCGTAAGAGAACACCGAAATATTCGGGTGACACGAACTCCCATAAGGCTGGCAGTCTTTAAGTCTATGTCTGTGGTTTGAAAAGAAAGAGGACGCTGCAATCGATCGTAAAATATTTCTATAGTCGGTAAGATAAACCTGGGACACGAATGCTCATCACTTGTTACGTCTTCTAGTGTCTCGTTTGTGGTATAATCACTACTCCATTTAAACTTTGAAAAGATTCACTTGAAATGTAATTGAATGTAATTCATATACATGAATGTAATTTATATACATGATACAGGTATGAGTATTTAAAATGTACGAATAAATAACACGACGTTATATGCAACCATATTCTTGTTTAGCACGTCTCTTTCGAAATTATGGCAACAGCCGAAGCAACGATCAATAAAGAGAAAAACAACTTTTTAGCGGCATATCATAATTTAAAATTTTCCCAAGCCGACAAAGATGATCCAGAAATTGCAGATCTTGAGCGCAGATGTCTTGCCATAAAATATTTGACTGCAAAACAATTGTAAGTATTTTATCATTACAATGTTAACATAATGGAATGTTTTAAACCATAAACACCTAAACACATTATGCTTCATAGTGAATCAGAGGACATGGCAACATGTTTACTTCGAAGAAGCCTAAAGGATTATCAAAGGATAATGGAAAACAAAAATGGAGTTAACAATTACTGGAAACAGTTTAAGGCTCAAACTCCAAAAAGTAGCAATGACCCACAGAAATGGAAGTCTGGATTAACCAACATAGAAACAGCTCTGAATTTTATGAAGCCTTTACCTTGCCAAACTGATAATACACTCCCGTGTAAAGGAAGGGTATTCAATGATAAACATATAGAAAGCATCATACATATCTGGAAGAACAAAGAATCCTTAATACGAAATAGAAAAGTCAGTGCACAAGCTAAACTTCATCTAAATCCTGGTATGAGTTTAGGCATCAAAGGAAGATCAGAAAACAATAGTTTCAACGAAGTAGAACGATCATCCTTTTCATCGAGTATCTCTATACAAGAAACTAGCAACCCCAATATGAATTACAAAAAGCAGGAGTCTAAGAATGGTTCGATGTCTCTAGATCATCAAAGACCTGCTAAATTTGTAAGAGAGAACTCCTATAGTAAGAATAATCACGAACCATCATATGCTTACAGAAACAATGTCAAATCAAAGTCACACAGTTACGTTCAGAACAGTAAGGAAGATTCTGAAGCAGCAAACCCAAAAATAAACTGCTTTAAGACAGCCAGAGACGAATTAACAGTACAACAAGCGAAAGCTAACAAATCAGGCCAGAAAAAGACTCTAGGTGGTAAACCATCGGTTAATTCCAAATTCGTGTGTCCCTTCAAGAAAGAGAAAGATAAAACACAAGTACCCGATACCATGTACAACAATGATACTGAAACGATGGAAGTAGAAGACGAAAGATTAAAGAACATTGAACCAAAAATGATTGAATTGATAAAGAACGAAATAATGGACTGCAAAACAACAATCTCTTGGGACGACATTGCTGGCTTGCAATATGCGAAAAAGATTATCAAGGAAGTAGTTGTGTATCCTATGTTGAGGCCTGATATTTTTACCGGTTTAAGGAGACCCCCTAAAGGGATTTTATTATTTGGACCGCCAGGTACTGGTAAGACGCTTATAGGCAAATGTATAGCGGCTCAAAGCAAATCGACGTTCTTTTCTATTTCTGCGAGCTCGTTGACCTCCAAGTGGATAGGTGAAGGAGAGAAAATGGTCAGGGCATTGTTCGCTGTTGCGAGAGTTTATCAGCCGGCGGTTATTTTTGTGGACGAGATAGACTCGTTGCTCACGCAGAGATCCGAGACCGAGCATGAAAGCTCTAGACGACTGAAAACCGAGTTTTTGGTACAATTGGATGGAGCCGCCACCGCAGATGAGGATCGCATTTTAATCGTTGGAGCGACGAACAGACCTCACGAGCTGGATGAAGCAGCGCGTAGACGACTCGTTAAACGGCTCTATGTTCCCTTGCCGGAGTTCGAAGCTCGTAAACAAATCATAAATAATTTATTGGTAACGGTTCCACACGATCTCACAGAGCAAGAAGTAGATGACGTAGCCGAACAATCGAAGGGATACTCGGGAGCGGATATGTGCAATTTATGCAAGGAAGCCAGTATGGGACCAATAAGGAGCATTCCATTCAGTCAGTTAGAAAATATTAAAAAGGAAGATGTCAGGCACATAACAGTCGATGATTTCAAAGAAGCGCTGATTTACGTACGCCCCAGTGTATCCGAATCCAGTTTAACAGCTTACGTTGAATGGGATTCTATGTACGGAAGTGGAACCGCGCAGAATCATAAAACGTAAAAGCACAATTTCTCCGGTGATTTTTAAATATTAAATGTATATTTTTGTAATACAAATTTTTGTAATAAATATAGTTATGAATATATAAAATTATATAAAATATAATGTCTTGCGAAAGACAATCAACTTTGTCGCTATGTAACTTTCTAAATAAGAGCCACGTGTTAAGTTAATTGAACAATGTACACTTTTTGCATATAGGAAACTATTAAATGTGTTTCGATGTGTACGAGTATGTTCAATGATACAACAGCTGTATAATCGGGGGTGAATTTTTTAGAACGAATGGTATTGAAGTTAATCGTTCCAAAGTCATCTATGTAATATGCATGGACACTTCCTGAAAACCATGGTTACCATTTAGTACAATCGTCGACGTTCTCAAAATACTGTGACTCGTTTCTAGAGATCGCTATTTCACGTGTACAAGCATCTCAATACGTATAATGATTAATACCCGTACGTTTCTGTTTCACGGGTACACGTGGCACGTTTAACGTGTTAAGTGTACGGTGTACACGGATCCATGAGGACGGAACGTGAATACGTGAAGATCCGTTCGGCGCGTTCGAGTCCAGCAACTGATGCGTTTATATTCTTCGTTTGAGAGAGTCGAAAAGGCTTCGATAGAAAAACACAAATGTATCAGTCGCCGGACTCGAACGTGCCGAACGGATCCTTAATTTCTTAACCCCAGATAGCCAAAATGCTCGATTCTGACGAGGGCAGTTATGACCGTGTGGGCTCGTAACGTTCCCTCGGCACAAGCTGCCCTCGGCACGTCGGTCCTGATTTCTGCCAAATTTTACGACATTCGCCACATTAATGCGACCGTGCTGCCCTCTTACAATCTCGGACCTACTTAAAATTTGGCAGAAATCAGGACCAACGTGCCGAGGGCAGCTTGTGCCGGGTTTGCGCCGAGGGAACGTTACGAGCCCTCACGGTCATAAGTGCCCTCGTCAGATCATAGCCATCGTGTGCCTTTTGCCCATTCAAGCGACGTTCGGCCCGTCTACCTGACCCCGACACGCCGGGCTCGATCTGTGCCCGAGGATCGCTTGGCTATCTGGGACGGTTCACGTGACACGTGTACACGTTCAAAACCGCGATCTCTACTCGTTTGATGTATAATATGTTACCGGAATCCACGCCTATGATGAGTGTATGACCATATACCAAAACAGTGGTCGGATTTGCAAGTAAAATTGGAAACAAATTGTGCATTTCCCACTGGTTGCCATTCACTAAAAAACCTACGTATCCGTTTTCTAGAACCACAAAAGAAAATTATTATTGACAACAGAAAAAAAAATACTAGGAAAAACATGATCAGACTCGACCTGCATAGTCTCTGATATTACAATGACGTTAGCAGTTACATTGATTATTCAATTACATTGATACATCATAAGTAGACTGTAGATTTTATACGAGTTCAAAAACATAAAAAAAAGAAGAAAGATATTTTTATCTTGCTCTTGTCTCTTGCAATTGAGACAGACCATTTGTATTTTCCATAAAAATCCGGAGTTTAATAATAAGTTATTAACCTGCAATGCAGACGACTGTGTCTGGTTTGAATACATAAAACCGACGTATTCTTATGTTTGGAAGTTTGGAGGGAGAAACTTTTTGATATACATTTTTTATTTCACTATCCAATTCAAAATGCACAAAATTATCTCGGGTATAAAGATGTACCTGAAACATAATACATCAATGTTTAAATGCGTTGCATCGACTTAACAATCTATAGAATAATACTGGAAGTACTACCTGATCATTATCTGCACCAATGGCAATCACTTCGGTTGTATCCAATTTGTACACTGTTCTAGGTATCAATCCTTCAATAATTATCGTGTCACGGAGAATAGTATAACAATAACTGTAGCTTGTACTATTAAACATTTACCATGTAATAATAACTGAAATATTTATGTGTATTCTTTGTACTTTATATTATTGAAACCATACCAAATCAACTCCCCTCGTGTGTTATCAATTAATGTTCTTCCCTTAACATCCAACCTGCTTATGTGATTGTTCTGAGTACGACATATACAAATAATACACATTTCTAAAAGATAAATACTGTTAATTAAGAATCGATATTAAAGTTAGTTGTTAAAATATATGAGTACCATCTCTGATGAATTGTATGCTTCTTATCTCTTCTAAAAGATCAGCCACATAAAATGCTCTTTCATATAAATCACAAATATCGTAAAAATAAATGTAGCCTTCACTGGAGCCTATAGCTATTATGTTTCCTATAAAATATTTCAAATTGATCATGATCTCATATTCTCAGATTTAATTGCATACTGTTACCTGATGTTTCTACACAGGTAATATGTTCCGCAGTGTTCACTGATCGTAATGGTACGATGCATTTAGCATCTACATTCCATCTCATTACATTTTTGCACGTTCTCCATAATTTATATAATGCCATCCACATTTGAGAGTCATGTTTCTCATGAAATTCAGTGTAATACTTTGTAGGATTCAGTGACTCACAGAAAGTACTCCACAGGTGTTCCGGTATGTCTCTTTTGCAAGCTTTGAACCAGTGATTATTTGTCTGTAATTGATTAATAAATTTTCGATAGTTAATCTAATTAGAATTTACAATCTTAAACGTCAGAGTGATTGTTACGTTAAAGATGTCATTGATAATTCAAGTGTAACATACCTTTAATGTTTTATTGATGATTTCATTCCAAATATTACAAACAGTTTTCAAGTTCGTAAGCGTCACTGCATCGGAATATAAAAATATATGTTCCCATATTTCTGGAGGGAAATACATTTTCCAAGCAATGTTATCACTGAGCACTGGAATTCCTTCCGTGTTTCGGCAGCAAATCTTCCGCTCGTTCAAATATGTGAATTTCAACTTGCTATTACGAACATTTGACAAGGCATTGTTACATGTAATCGATATGTAATTACTTGGAATTCTCAAATACATAGGAACAAGTACAGTTTACGCAAAGCATATGCATAATGATATTTTTCGATTTCGGTTTTAGACTTTTATCGCGATATATCAGGTGAACACAATAAGTTTTAAAAAGTTAGATAGAAAAAAATTTGGTATTGCACACTTCAAGGATATAGCCATAGCCTCTTATTGTTTTTGTTTTGAAAACTTTCGAGAGTGAGTCGTGAAGTATCGTAAAGTGAAGTATGGAAGAAAAGATTTATATGATCCACCCTGTATTTTTATAGAATTCTTAAAATTGTTATCAAGTATAAAAATATTACTATTTTGTTATTGAGACTACGAATTGCGTGTGTGCGTCAATAGCCGTATATATATATGTATATATACACACATATTAGTCAGTAGTCGTGTTGCATTGTCAAAATTGTAACATAAGCTCTTCTTTTATTTTATTTGAACAACATGCGTCGTATTTCAATTTTATGAAACTCTCTGTTATCAAGTAGAAAAGTAAGCAAAATTTTATATTAAATGATCTTCAGATATAAATAATACAGTACTTACATTACGGGAGTACTCAACCAGAGGTATCCTGTCTGACTGAATTTTAAATTTTAGTTCTAAGTCAACTATCGATACTGCAATTTTCTACAAAGCTATGTTCACGGCGGTACCACTTAGAAACGCGTGCGAAAAACTCCGAAGTTTCGCCTCTGTAAAGATTCTCTGTGGTCAAGTGCTCTTGAGTTACGAATGGAATCAATAAATATTAAGTTCTAGTTTATGTAGGGCCACCCACACACAATAAGGTTTTCTTGGCTGCTGGCACAAGGTGATACGGGATATTGTTTTAGTCGATAAACAAGTCGCGCTTCGCCTAAATACTTCTACACGTGCACGGATGAATCGAATGAAAAAAACATTTAATTGCAAAATGACAGAAGAAGGTATTGTTATTAATTTACGATTTGCATTTGTATTGATTACACTTCAGCAGTGTTCGTTACACTTGTTAAAACACAGTTGTTATACTTTATTTTAGAGATTGCTTAAAACAATTTTGGTAGTATTTAAAAATGAATTAACTCTGAGAGTGTTATTGTATTAATATTAACGCTAGATTTACAGGACCCGTCAAAATTATGGGTTCTAATATCTTTAATTTACGATTATTGAGATTGTAAAAATGTATTTCTTTCGGTATATATATATATTAAAAAATGGCTAAAAATTGCGGAAATTTTCATAAAGTAATGTAAAATAGTAAGTTTCAGTGCTCCGTAAATCTAGTGCTCACCATAGTATGATTTTGATTATCCTTTGCTTTTCAGCTGCTTCAACGAAGACTGATGTGGAGTCAGCAATGGATGGAACCAGTGACGATGACAGCGGAGATGACTGGGATGAAGTCACAGAAATTTTCGAGACCATACCATGTCTTTTTTGTAACGAGGGCACAAGCAACTTCACAGAGGCACTGGAACATCTGATCAAATCACATAAGTTTGACTTGAAGAATTTTGTAACAAGACATTCTCTGGATACTTATTCTTATATCAAGTTGATCAACTTCATCAGGCAAAAGAATGTTTTACCTGATCAGTTGAATGCATTGAATATCAAAACATGGGAAAACGATAAATATTTAAGGCCTATCATCGAATATGATCCTTGGTTAATGTTTGGTAAGCCTCAAGATTAAGATTGTCCAAGTATCATTTCTCTCGAATTCCTAAATTGGTTTGATGTCCATTTTCTTAAAGACATCGACGATTTGGAAGAGAAAACAACGAAGCCTATCGCATATACAGTAAACTCAGAGAATGGTTGTGTCACTTTGTCGGAAGCTCATTTCGCTGAATTGCAGAGAACAATACAGATACTGCGTGCGGAGTTGGAGCAACGTGAAATGGCATGTTACTTGGGCAAACAGGTATTCATACTGCTGCTTCAAAATGTACAATTTGATCATTGATGGCACACACTTTAAATCGGAATAATTTTTTTGTAAATGAATCAAACCACTTCAGCTTTACTGCCAAGTTAGATGGATTACGTGTGTGCCATCAATTATAAGATTGACTATATATACTATAATATACTATATTATTTAGCAAATAGATGAGATGACAGAACAAGTGCAAAAGCTGATCATGGATGAGGATTTTGATAAAAATAATATTAGCGATAGTATTAGATCTCATAGTAATTTTAATTGTCGCCTCGACGAAAGTTACTTCAATGCATACAGTCATTTTGCAATACATCACGAGATGTTAACGGTATGTATTTCACAGTATCTGTATTTCACATTAAAATTAATAATTGTTCAAGCAATGTTTTTTGTAGGACAAAATAAGGACAGAGAGTTATCGCGATGCATTATTAACAAATGCAAACAGATTTACCGATACTGTCATATTAGATGTTGGCTGTGGAACTGGTATTTTATCAATGTTTGCAGCCAAAACAGGATGCCGCAAAGTCATTAGTGTTGATCAGTCAGATGTAATATATCAAGCTATAGACATAGTAAGGTACAAACAGTATTCCAAATATTAAACAAGCCTTCGACCTGTTCTTCTCTACATTTTGTACTGACAAAGCATGACAATTCATCTAATAAGAACCTTTTTAACATACTATAGAGAAAACAATTTGAGTGATATTATCACTTTAAAAAAAGGTCGCCTTGAGGATATCAATCTCGAAGATGAAAAAGTAGATGTAATCGTGTCCGAGTGGATGGGCTATTTCCTCTTTTTCGAATGTATGCTAGATACAGTGATATATGCCAGAGATCATTACCTGGCACCCGGTGGACTACTCCTGCCTAATAGATGTACACTTAGCGTTGTAGGAAGTGGAGATACTAGTATGTTAATTAATATTTAGTGAACCTGCAGAACAGCTATCTACCCTCCGATTTCGATGCTTTTTGGATATGTTATAGACTCCGGATTTTTATGAAAAATAAAAAATTTGTGCATCAATTGCAAGGCACAGGAGCTATACATCAATTTATATTAATACTCTTAAAGTTTCTTAATTTGTTCACTTTAAATTGCATCTACTCATTTTTGTTATAAATGCATAAAATCCGGAGTTATAAATCTCAACATTTTTAACAACTTTTTCCTTTGGATGATAGTGTGACGATCTCGTTTAATTTCCGGAATATTCGCGAAAAACTGTCGGCACAACTACAGTGAATTCTGTCTACGCTTGTGCGTCTGTGGCAGTGCACTACGTGTTCTGCAGGTTTACACTACGACTTAATTACGCTAAATATCATCGAATAATAAACGATAATTCTATTACAGAGAGGTATGTCGAACTTATCGACTACTGGTCAAATGTGTATGGCTTCAAAATGAGTTGCATGAAAGCGGAAGTGATTCGCGAACCAAATATAGAAATCTGCGCTGTCGACGAATTGATAACAAATACCGTTGAAATCCAGAGGTTTGATCTATACACAGAAACGATGGAGTACATGAACTTCTCAACATCGTTCGAATTGAAAGTAAAAAAGACTGGATCGTTGACTGCGATTGTTGGCTTTTTTGATATATTTTTCGACTTGGACAATCCAGTTCATTTCAGTACGGGACCCTACTCACCTCCAACCCATTGGAAACAAACAGTGTTCTCATTGAAGGAGCCAATTAGCATCACCGAAGGTAAGTTACAATTAACTAAAACAAAGCTTAACACTTGGCACTCGAATAGCGACTTTCCGGTGCCAATAAAAATTGCTGTTATTAATTACAAATATTTCCTGTATAGGTGATGTTCTACACTGTAGAGTAAACTGTCGCAGACACACGCGAGATCTTCGTGGACTTGTGATTATAATCGAAGTCGAGAACATGTCTCAAGTTTATTACCTGCAGTCGCTTTGAAGTTCATTGTAATCCTAAGTGCCAAAAAAGTAAACAACCTAGGGTCCAGAACAGCTTATCGATTATGACATTGTTGAAGACTATCTTCTCGCTTCTATAACTTTCCGACCACGACACGTAAACTATTTAGAAACTTCTCAACAGGTAATCGAATCGTCCGAAATTAACTTTAATGATATTTCTGCCAACGTTCTTGCATGTGCTATTGTAGAATAAGTATCCAGTTATTGACTCTCAACGATTTCTTCGAGTTAATCAACACGATACGTATTCAAACTGATAGTCCATCTCCTATATACATAGTTTCTAAAAGAGAAACGAAAGCAGAAATTCAGATATTTTCTCTCTAGTTCTTCAAGATTCGTCTAGAGATAAAATAAAAACGACATAATGTAGTCTCTTTTCAAGTTGGCCCGACGTCTCGATTTAGTCGGGGTTCGATTTAAAAAGACGTTCAATGCTTCCAGAATTTAAGGTATACAATACAAACTCGGTGATATAAAAAAAGAATAAGTAATAGGAATTTATTTGATTGTAAGTCACGAGAATTATTGCCTTTCTTGATTATATGTATACTTTTACATAAGTAAACGATCTATTAAGCTTAAAATTAAATAAAACTGTAAAAACCTTACACGGCTAAATTCGATTCACACACATGTCTCGGTCTTCCATTGGTTCACACGTTAAAGCATGCGCACACAAATACGAAAAATCTCTGCATTTTTGTTCACTCATACAACATGTCAACATGTATCACCTATAATACTAGATCTTTTCTTCTTAGTCTTTTGAAGTTCGTAATCGAGACGACCAAAAATACTTCCCACTAACACGTTCAAATGCTTCGAAACAACAATTCATCCTGACTGATAAAAGTATTTACAAATCACAAATTTGCGCCCTTGTTTCTTCGTGCTCGGTAATCTACCATCCTAGGGATAGATTAATACCGGAAGTTCGGATTGTCAGTCTCCCAGCCTTTCGCGTTCGGCCCGAATTGGTAGACCAATCTTCGTCCGAGTACGGGAAGAAAGATTTTACTCTTGTAATAATACCTTAAAGGATAGTTCAAGTATTACGAAAATGTATAATGCAATTAACCTGCAGAACAGCTACCCACCCTTCGATTTCAATGACTTCTGGGTATGTTGTAGAAATCGATATATTGAACAACGTTTTACCATTTTACCACAGACGCACAAGCGACAGTTTGTTGTGAATATTTCGGAAATGAAGCGAGATCGCAACTATCATGCGTAGGAAAAAGTTGTTCGAAATGTTGAGATTTATAACATACCCAAAAATCATCGAGATCGGACAGTGGGTAGCTGTCAAGTAGTTTCACAAACATGTATAATGCCATGTGTATACTGAAGGCAGCTTTAAATTAATTATTAATTACCTCATGGCTCGACTCAGCTTCTCGTAGGTCATCTTCGTATTTCCTTTCCGCGATCCCCACCGTTTCGCAACCTCGTCGCTTTTAACAAACCGGAATTTCGCCTGCGAATAATCCTCCCAGCAAATTAAACTCGGACATGTTTCCCTATTACGCAGCAAGTCCCTAATGAATTCCCAAAGCTTTCCCTGACTGGTAGCTGTAAACCATTAATTATGCAAATCGTTCAAACTTCGTAGAAGACAGCAAGACATTTTAATACTTACAATTCTTTTTTGGTTTCAATACCCTCGGTCTACCCGGCGGCCGCTTCGTAGACACCTCAATACTGTTATCCGATTCCACATCTGTGAAGTTAAGAAATTTGGTATGCTAATGCGATCGAAGGGACTATCTGAAGAAATTGAGGTCAAAAAGACTCTTTACCTGAAGCATTGTTGGAATTGATCCGCGTGTACTCGTCTTCGGAATGGGGATGTATGGTGTCGAATGACGGCACTGTAATCGAAGTCATGCATTTTCATTTAAGCATAAACACAAGCATAACATTTAATTCGCGACATATTCAAGTACACTGATTTATCTACGCCTTGGATAGTTGTTCAATTGCGTACGGAAATTCGAGATGTGTTGTTGCGAGTGAAGTAGGTCATAGAGCTTCTTCCCGTATACTGGATCGTGATTGATAAAACTATTTCTCGTGAAGGTGACTAACTCGTTGCCAGGCACAGCGAGACTGTGCTGGATCGAACTGTACGGCTGACCGATAACAGACGCTGCAGACATTAGCCAGTTTATTGTCTCCTCTTGAGACCAGCTCTTAACAGGTTTGTGAAACCATCCGGTGCTGTCGATCTCGTTGTTCTCCTCACCTGTTGAACAATTGATATAATTGTGAAACTCAAATAAATTGCGATGGGAAACGTTATAGAAGATTTGGTTGTATATTGAAGGGGGCAAACAAGATTGTGATTAAGATCGCTCCTGTATCTGAACTTGAAGCTATTCTAATATTTTTAATTTACGATTATTGAGATTGTAAAGATGCATTCATGACGAATTATTCAACAACAGCGCCCGCTCTAGCGGTTACGTCGCCCCGGACAAAAAGACAAATTGCTGCCCCTTAAGAATATATATATATATATATATATATATATATATATATATATATATATTTTTAAAATAAAAGTACATATTTTTTATCTTCAATAAAAATCAGATCATTTTATTTAAATTTTAATAAAAGCAATTTTTCTATTAATTGGATATTTAACATATCAATATTTTTCTCACAGTTACAGCCAAAATGGCGCCCCTAAATTTTCGCGCCCCGGACGAATGTCCGAGTTGCCCCCCCTTAGAGCGGGCCCTGTCAACAAATTTATTTCTTTGGATATACATATATTTCTTTTTACAGTAAAGTCGCGATTTGTTGCCCATCGCCAGTTCCGAGCAGGAAAAGAAATCGTGTAGGAACACTATTTTTTGATGACTGCGTCGACCGCGCCGAAAATAGAAAGGTACAGCCTATAAACACGGATCATCGTCACTTTCATCGTCAATTAAACCACTAAATACACTTGAAATTATATCGCGTTTAGTGTCGTTTTAATCAGAAAGAACCCGCAAATAAGTTGGTGAAAGTCCCATAAAAAAATAATGAAAAATAAAGAAGTTTTGTAATTGGATTAGTAGTGGTTCACACCAATATACCCGAGCCGAGATCAGATTACGCCGACCGAGGCAGCTCGAGCTTCGTAGCCCCTGCGACATTGCCTCTCAGTGGAGTGGAGACATTCAAGGATAAAAATCGCGACTTTACTGTAAATGGCTAAACATTTAAATAGACATATTCTCGTTATTTTCATAAAGTAATGTAAGTGGAGGACTTTAGTGGAGGGGGTGGTACCTGAACTTGAAGCTCAGATCGTAATTAGCACTATAAGAAGCACTAATAACGGATTGTACGAGGGAAGCCCGTCGGTATACGAGATTTGCATTAAGCGCATAGACGTCGGAGTGTTAAAATGATAATTTTGGACATTACCGAAGTCGCACTTCTTCCGTGTGGTTTCATAAGTTCGCGTGGTCAGGGCGTTGCTTTTTCTGGTAACCAGGGAGTCCATGTCCAGCAAAAGATGATCGTCGTCATCGCTGAGATTGCTGAACGACGGGTACACCTGCAAGTTCTGCAACCGGAACGTATCGTATGACAAACAAACTCGAAACGAAGTCGGGCTACAGCGCGTTAATAACCTTGCCGATGCACTCGCACGCGTGCAAAACAGAGCGGTATTTACGTCGCGGTTATAAGTGGAATATCTACACAAAACAGGTATCGTCAATTCGTAATAAATAACCACGGATTGCCCCTCTAACGTTATCTCTTTTTCCTCGAGCCTGTAGGCAATTTGCATGGAGACGCACGTGCACGGCGTGTGTATTCCAAACAATTACCGATTGTTATACTTTCATATTTATTATATTCTGTAAAATATTTAAAAGTTTTAACGTCGTGCGCGCACACAATGCTCGTTATCGGAAAAAACAGTTTCGACACAACAGTAACATTACAAAATGGAAATGCAAATTGCTAATTCCGCCAAGTGCATATGCATATATATATACATTCTGAATACGATATTTTACTTATTCAACATTGCGAAGAAACGTGTGCACAACATTGTTTCGACAGCATTACTGAACATTTGAGTCTCTCGGGAACTATCAAGTACGTTCTAACGGTTTCGATTGATAAATATCGTGGTACAAATTCGTTCATGACCGATTTCTCGCAAAACTCGAGTAACATTAGCGACGCACGTGACGCGAAATGAAGTAAAAAGAAGAGAAACTCGTTGACAGCACGTGTAACAAAGCAAACTATGTATCGTACGAGACGCCTATGATGTTTGCCAAGTAAAACACCAAGCTGACTAAGTAAATAAACAGCAAAGACATAACACTTGGGCCAAAGTGCACATTTGCAAGTTCGAAGCGATGAGAGATAATCACCGTAATATTTACAGAAACATTCTCTCTCGTACTCATTAAACATGACATGCACGCTTGAAAAATATACTCAATTTATACATTGTCTTAATAGACAGATAATTGATTTACACGATGTATCTTGATGTCATTAAGCGATTCCACTCGTTGGTGTCACTAGCAATTAATCCGATCGAATGATCTAGATAGCACGATTATTTCAAGTTTGCGTACCTTGAGTGCCATGATGAACTGGTTTAATTGAGTGCTACATAGATGTCGATTCATTAGATGGGAGTCGAGTGGTTCGAGTAGAAACGTGATATATGAAGTAGAATGTAGTATAGTCTCTAATACTTTCTAGTATTCAAACAAGTATCTAATACGCGAGTACACTAAACAATTTCTAATATTCTAATAAGATTAGAGTATCGGTACAAAGTGGGGTACCAGTACACTGATACGTAATTCGTCCAGTCACTCTGGACACTAGGACTATTATTCGCGCGTGTGCTTTTAATACCGTCAACTAAATAGTGCAAACATGTAATACAAAATTACCACCAACAGTCTACTTGGTAAAAACAACCTGTTTGTCGAGCAGGTCGAACAATTTGAATTCCAAATAGTGTTCCGCGCGAATGATTACAATTACCTCGAGCGCTGCTTTGAATGTTTCGACTTACCTCGGATAAGTCCGTTCTGTGGTAAATATTAAAGGGATCCATGTCTGCACCGAGGGAACTTGCGGAACAATGTAAACAACACGTTGGTTCGTGGTTTCACGTGGTTCGTGTCACAATGTGTCGGTCGCAATAAATTCGCATCACTGGTGGCGGATTCGATGTCTATTAGACGACTGTTCGAATGCGACGAAGTCGCCACAGTGTCGCGCAGCGCGATACTGATCGGCCGGTCGTCGGAATGTCTCCGACAAAGCTCGGGCTAGTCGGGCTCTCGGGGTCGGCAGCTCTTTCGTGACGCGATAGACGTCATCGGGGAGAACCGCGGGGACGGATAGCGCGGAAGAGCAGGTTTCAACGGGGATTTCCCGCTCTTCGGGCCTGGCCAATCACCGGCGATGTGCTCCCCGACTGCTGACGCAATAATTGCGGATACGTGCCATTGGCGGCGGCCTCCTTGATCCAGAACCAAAGAGGTGTGAAACAAAACACCGGTACACCCCGGGTGTATCCACAAAACTTTAAGGGAGTAGACTCGTTTTTCCAGGATGGCAAGGGTGCGGGATGCGTCGTCTCATTTTTCGATAATACAAAGATGAGGTTTTTCAGTAGTCAAAAGCGCTACATAAAAGACCGATCTAGGGCGCTATCTCCCTCAAAAGTCCTATTTTTACGTTTACGAGGCGTAATTTGCATTATTCGGCAGCATGCAGCTGTCGCAGCTTTATAAAAATAGGCTAATAGACTTTTGAAGGCGATCGCGGCCTCAATTGATCTTTTATCTAGTGCTTTCGACTAGTGAAAAGCCCCATCTTTGCATTATTGAGAAATGAGAAGGCGCATCCCGCACTCTTGCAATGCTGGAAACGAGGAGTCAGATTCGGGATTCTGAACAGAATCTACTGACTGTTTTGATCTATAAGTGTTATTTAGAAAGGAGTTGTATTTGTTTAAAATTACCGTTAGAAATCGGACATTTCACATGTAGCAAAGTAATAGTTACTGTAACTGTAAAAGAAATTGTAACGCAAGGGTGAAGGGTGTCTTCTGGTCTAGACCGTAATTTTGTAGGCCTCGTTCGGAAATTTTTCGAAAGAAATCGGACGGCCGTTTTACATCGAGGATTTGCATACATATTTTCCCATTATGTAGACCATACAATATAATTTCTTGAAGACGAAATACTTGAAATTGTGCGAGTTAAAATTCGTTGAATACAAAAAAGAGTGCCTCAGTGGCCGACACGATTCTAACCGTTCTATTGGAAACAAAAGAATTAGTTTTGTATCTACAGACATATTTGTCAAGCCACGAGCTTCATAAAAATGAAAAACGATTGATTCTGTATGAAGCCGATTCTTTTTCGGAGGCCAAACACCACAGCGACAACAAGTCTGCGAGTTTTAATCGTGTCATGCGATAACCCCTCCGCGGCCGCTAAGACTCGTATCGCTGTTCGATTACGCGAAATTAATTTGAACTTATCGACTGTAATGAGAGTAATCGTACCGAAACTGATTTTAACGAACTCGGTAGACTTGTGGGTTCTTCCGCGAAATAATCGATTTCTTCGTTTTATTAGAAGTGAGGACTGAATAAAAATTTGTTGTTTTTGTATGGATGGTTTCTGTACACGCATGAGATCTGAAATCTACTGGTTCGCCGCGAATATGATTTAAGCATGAAAGAGATAAAAAGTATACGGAATTCCCGACGCTTCGTTTCATTATTTTTGTTATGTTTTCTTATGATGCATGTGTACAGTGTGTCGACAGTTTCATTGATAAAATTCAAAGTTGCTGAAAAAGAAGTATAATCAAAAACGAGATGCGTCGACGCTTTCTCGTGTTCCATATTTACAAGCCGTGTTGTTGCTTTCACAATATGGGACTTAATTCTTTCACATGATCTTGTCGAAGACTTTGTAAAAGTAAATAAATTCTGCCCTTGACCACTGATACGCGTAATTCTTAATCTTATATTAATCCTATTGTCGGCATGCGAACAACCTTCCACTTTTCCTGTGCTATACTTATAAGGTCAAATCTTAACACTGCGGATCTGCGTATGCAAAAATAAAAAGTCTGCAAGAAATACAGCTCGAGTAGAAAATTCTTTCCGTAATCATTGTAAAAAGTTGGAAGTAATAGAACAGTATTGTACTGTCTTCTTCCGCAATGCACAAAATTCGTTTTTAATGATATATATATGTGATTGGCCCATCGAAGATGAACGTTAACAGTGGTCTACACCAATCAATCATCTTTTCGTGTATTAAAAATAGTGTTGACAGGTCTATAAATTTCACTTAAATACGCGGAAGTTTTTATTTTTCTTTTTTGCAGCAAATTGCCGCATAAAAAGAGCGGCTCGTTCACTACGCCAATGCAGGCGTTTATTTATAGTACACCAAGATGTCTCGACACCGGAGTGTAAACACGTCAGTGGTACCATGATCTTCATTTTATTTCGCGATATATCATTTTATTTTCCTCTTTTTTTCCATGGCAAGATAGGTATTTTATCGTAACCGCAATCCGCGGAGGACACCTAAGCATTACTAATGGCTGATTCAAGGAACTGCAATCGTTGCCGACCACATTGACGCAGCCTGATTTTGTATCAGTCCAACGATTAATCGGTCATATTTCGAAATAGGAAAAGACAACTGCGTGCCGTTTCTCCGAACGAATTGATAATGATCGACAAAGAGAAAAAAAAGGACGGGCTCGTAGTCCCGAAGATCGGACTGGCAAACTTTGCTTTCTTCATTATTATAAACTTTCTAATTGGCACAGAAGACCGGGCGTTTCTTCACTGTTTTACGAAAAAATACTACAAGATTATGATCGACCGCATTGTGTCGTCGAGAAATCAAAAAGTCCCCGGACAACTTGTTTTCCCGCCTAAGATTCAGTGTGTTTTTTTTTGGGCTGCAGCTGCAAGCGCCCCGATGACTCATCGCGTCCTCGTCTACATTATAATATAGCCTCATTCAAAGCAGCAAACATAGTTTCCTCGATCACGTTCGGATACGATTTTCAAGGACACGAGGTTGCCGTCCTATCTTGGTCCCGATTCACCTTCTACGCCTAATGATCCGTTCGCCATTTTGACGGAAAGTTTGTCAGTTCTATTTAGTACTATTCATAACGTATCTTAAAATATTCAGTTTTACATTAACCGAGACAGGCAAGGCAACAATGTACTTACATATCTTTTCTTTGAAAAACTGTTTTCCGATAGTAGCAATTTTAGTTTCGTCAAATCATTCCCAGATGTTGAATACTTTTGGACACGAATTTCGCCATATTAACATCGTCAGGTTCGCATATGTACCTTCTAAAATTGTAAAGAAATTATTTAACCGTTTAAATAGCAAATTTTAATATTTAACAAAATCCTTGTCCGCAAGGGAGTAAGGCAAAGCTACTTTATTGTATGCTTTTAAATGTTCTCCATTTTTGTTCATAAACGAGGAAGTGTAGAATGTCTTCCAGTGGACGAATGGGTTTTTGTGACTATTTTGATACTTCCTAAACCATGTTCTTGTCAAAACGTCGGTCCGTGTGCATCCTGCGCAACACCGCTACCGGAAACCAAAAAGAAAGATTATAATGTCTGTCCACCTCTGGCCACATTGCCTCGGGTATCATTTGCGTGTATCTCGGTTTCATCTACTTCCCTGAAAGCTGTCGATTATCGCAAAAAATACGAAAATCTTACACACCGATCATACACAAGAATATTTTGCTTTTCTTAAATATTTAACTCACGAAGATAAATGAGGTCAGTAAGATCACGAGATTAATAAGCAATATCACGAAATTATTTCATGAAGGAGCGCTAATAAGAATAATATGCAAGATTGTATGTCCTATCATAAATTATTAATAAAAATGTAATGCTCATAGAAAACAGATCTCGTTTTATTTCTCGGGAATCATGCTCTTTAATGGGTGAATCACCTCATTTCAAGATCATCGTGATTTCCCATAATCTCAGTTTCCGTTTGAGCATTTTATTTCACGGCCACATATGTACGTAGAAGCTGTAGTAAATTTGCACATTTTTTTATGTCATTACACGTCATAAAAATATGATTTTCTGGTATGGTGCATGTGCACTTACAATAATGAATTAATGAGATCAAGGTTAATCAATGGTTGGTATATACAAAATTAGCCAATATATACTTGCAGTGGAAGATAAACCATATGATGTTTTTTCATTGACCGATATGTATCCTTTTTTTTTGCACTGTAAATGTTACACTCGCAAAAAGTGCAACTATCTTGAAATAAAGATATTTATTCTATCATTACAATGCACCGCGGATATCAGATTCTACAGAATTATAAATGCAGTCTGGCACATGATCGTCTTCGGTTTACAGCGATGCGCCGTCTACTCTTTAATTTTTATTTCCTTATCCGAATACAATCAGAAAATTACTTTGCGACGTGCAGAACATAATTGACTCACAAATAAACTATAACCTATGCAAATTTCGTGGTGTGTGCTCGTAACCGGATCTCCCGGTCACCGTCGGTAAATATTGGGCCTGAGTCAGAAATACTCTCCATTTTAAATATATTTCGGTCTAACAATAAGCCGCCTACAATTTATAGCAGTCTAAGTTATTTAACCTAAAATATTGTGAAGTAATTTTTCCATGATTCGATCTCAATTTGGGCAAAATAAATAATTTTCCAAATGCAATATGCTTTTTTTGTAAATTATTGTCTTGCAGTCGAGCACGAGAAAAAGCTTCAAAATTGTCTATTCAATGTAAATACATATTAATGCTAGGAACGACACTGATATGCATATTAATTCTAAGAATTAGTAGAATTGCAAATGAATTCGGTTTGCCGCAACGAAGTCGGATCAATTTTCATAAAGAGCTCTGTTTCCGATGGACACGTTTTGAATCATTTAGCGTGTACTTTTAGAAGCAGTCTCAATAATAAAGAATAAACAAAAGCATACAATGAAAACAAAAGTCAAATTTCAAAATTGATGTCAACATAGCAAAGTACATAGCTATGTACAATAAAAATGGAAAAAAATGTATAGGTATTGCTGTAATTAATGTTTATTTTAAACGCAGCAGTAACAAATTTATGTCCTCTCGAGAACAAAGCTAAATGACTGGCTTATTAATTACCCATACAATCACCTTGTTCTGACACGATATTTACGTAGAAACAATGAAGTGCGTAATAAAAGTGTAATTTCGTTCAGCCATGTACGCTTATTAAACAAAAAAAATATATACGTCAACGAGTCCTCGGGTTCCTTGGTAAGACCAAACCCGTTGCGTACAAAAATGGCAAAGTTGTTTCTGTTTTGATGACAGGTTACGTTCGAGTCTTCCTGTGTACAGTACAGCATCTTTTGACGAACGTGTGTGTACTCGAATGCGTTTCGAAACAAGAAAGGTCATAACTGGATGTCAAACAGGTTCAAGCATTTTAATCGGAAACTGGTAGTGGAAATATCTAAGTAACGTCAATCGTTCACAGGTGACACCTTATCTAAACCTTAATGATCGTCAGATAAAACCTGTCTTAAAATTTTCATCTACGAAAGACGTTGCAATCTTTTCGATGCATAGATTTTTCTTACAATTTTTCTTCCGAAATATTGGGTAATATACTTTCTCCGTTGGCAAACTGTCTCTCACAGTCACGTTGCAATCTCTACGTATTTATACATTTTTTATATGTACTTTTAATATATATTTATGGTGACTTGTAATTTAGAAAGATCGATATTGAATGGATGGACTTGTTGTCAGCCATTTTGATCGATCAAACAAGCAAAACCAGTTCATCGCGAAAGGTGGTCGAGTGATTGCTTACGTTCGAGGAAAATCACATCTGTAAATAACAGAGGCGTGATGGCTGCGTGCGCACACGATCACGTGAACGCGCGTACTATGAATCATTTACAACGCCTGTTTCGCAACGCGCCGTCGAAAAGACTGTAGACTGTAGACTGTTTCCAGGAAGGCCAGTGTCTTCGAGATGCTCTATTCATAATATTGTTTCTTGCACATTTCATGCGTGTGCTCGTGATTTTCCAGCACACAATTTCAAGTAAAAATTTTCGGTCGGAATGAGATAGATCCCGTTTTCAATCATCAAAAATTTCTTACGAAGCATTCACGTAATTCTCGGTATCGACACTCTTATAATGACCATAGTGTCATAACGAGCGTACTTCCCGAGATTATTGTCTAAGCTTTTCTTTTTGCATTATCCAGTATGGAGGCGTAATTCCTTCGCGACGGACAACGGCGTCCGCTAAACCTGTTTTTTTATACAATCTCGGAACGTTAACAGCACGGTATGCTGTTATAAAAAATTGCTGTGATACGTGAGTATTCGACGTTTATTTTGCATTTTTATTACGGTTAACGTGTCTATCCAGGCGGTCATTCATAATCGCTAAGAGAATAAAAAAGGCTCACCGTATATAGCAGAATTTCTCCATTCTATTCCCGCGAAGGAAAACCGTGAAACGAGGATTCGCCTCTTTCAACACACGTAATTAGTTACATGGGACTGCAACGCAATTCCATTCTGTGCGAGGACTTGCCTAAATGATTCCATAAACAGCCACAGCCGCCACGCGTCATCTTCGTCGATCGAAGAAGGATAAGAGATATTTCCAACTAAGTATATTCTTGTCGCATATCTGCAATGCTTCTGATAAATCTTTTTCAATAAACATCCAATGAAATATTCATGAGCATTTGCAGGCGTTCGAACATACAATACACCGTTGAATTAAAATATGTTGCGAAATTTAACACGACGATGGTTACTGCGAAAAAATGTTGCTAACACGTATCATCTGGAATAATGTTACCTTAGCGCTTAACGCGCAGTCGTTAAGCACAATCGCACACGTTACGTCTCTCCTAAGTTATTCAAACGAAAGAAAATTAAACCCTATGTAACACGCTGTTCAACAAATTGAACGGCGCTTCGAAAATATACATTATATATGTATATATACCGTAAAAAATTCTATATTTTAACCAGTTATCTTTCATTTACTATCTACACGCATTTTCATAATTATTATGTTCCATAATATCTCAAATATCAAACAGACAGATATACGTCGATGCAAGTATAATTACAAAGTCCGATTGTAAAATATAATTGAACTGTTTATGTCACTTGGTCAGTGATTCCGAATATCAAACAGACACATTCATTAATTCAAACATTGTTACACTCTTCGATTGTAAAATATGATCCACGATTTAAAATAGACGTTTCGTTAAAATTTCTATACAATTCGCTAATATTTATATTCTTATTTCTTATTGTCGTCCGACGCCATTTGCGACGCGAGGTTCGCGAACTTCGCCATGTAATCTACACTGTTTTCGCCCATGAGACACTGCATATGCGACACAACCTGAAAGATTAATACCGTAAGAATATATTAAAATATGTTGATAAAAAATTTCGATAAATAGATTTGTAAATTTTACATCAGAAGATGGCCGAGTGTCTTCGACATGATCGCTATTTTGACTTCTCTGCGAGATCTTCATAGGAGATTCAAGTTGCCCCAAGAAACTGCTTAACGAAAAATCTGCCACCTGTAATTTTTATAATTACTGTAGTAGAATAAATCGATCGTTGGTATTTACTATAAAACTAGGAATTTACTTCGCTGTTCAACCACTGATGCTCTCCCTCTTTAAGAATTTGCGTGGCACTTGTGATAATCGAGTTAGCCACTTTCGAATCCCTCGGAACTTCGAGATCATCCAAAAAGTTTTTCTCCAGCGTTACACTTATGTGTATGGACGGCGGTTTATCATTTTGTTGCTCATTATTACTTGGAGCGGAATCATTTACTTTACTCGTCCCTTGAGGATTGGGGATAACTTCTTCTGGCGTAGTACTTGGTGTAGATATTATTGGTAGCACCCTTTGCACAACGAGACTCTTTTGCCTTACTGTTCTCCCTCTTTTACTGAAGCGCGTCTTGAATTTCTGTATTTCATAAAATTATATACTTACATTAAAACATAAGTTCCTTAACAAAGAATGTGATACTGTACAGCAATCACTCACATCTAATTGTGTCTTAAAAGCGTCAGGAGTACCAATTTTATGATAAGTTTGTGGAATGAGTGGTCTCCTAAAGGTCGACTCTTTCGTTGAAAGCATACGAGATGAAATTACGGTTTCATTGCTTGCAGAAGTATTGTCGTACACCTAAAAATAAATGATAATTAGTCAGTTTACATCAGCAGCATTATCAAGAGTAAAAGCTGCAGGGTTTTATCTTACCTTGCTTGTCCCATAAGTATGCTTTGCTATTGACAATAATTTCTGGAAAGTCAGACACAAATTCTCATTTTGCAAAGTACAAGACAAGGACTCTCCAGTGTGTTCTCGCTGGTGCCAATCCCACCAATATTCCAAAATAATTTTCGACTCGCGACCGAACTGAAAAATCACTCGTTATATTCCTGTACACACATGTAACTAATACATTAATAAATATACTAATTTTCACGTTTTTCAATCTTAATCCTTAGCACTTGAATTCTGGGTCTGGGTTGGATTTCTTGGGGAGGAGATGTAGAGAAAGGGGTGGAGCACATCCCTCATCCTCAAGGACGAATTCGGTCATTGGGAGAAGGCGGAGTTTGTTATAGTCATCTTAACAGTTTTTTTTTGTACAAGAAAAATTGTAAATGATGATCTTGACAATATATTTCAAGGACATTGAAATCGGCGAGGTCGCCCTTATTTCAAATAATTACTTAAAGGATTAATCCTTTCCTGTTTATTCATACTAATCTAAATTTATACGTGTAACAAATGATTTATTGAACACAGTCTAGAATGAAATGTTACCATTAGGAAGAGGTCTCCCACTGTAATAGTATTTGCCTCTTCGACGTTCCATCCCTTTCGAATTCTTTCAATTGTCTCTCTCCCTGGGAATCTATTCGGCGCAGTGTGTTGTTGGTCTACAGACGGCTTTTCTGCAATATTAATTATCGACGCTTTCTCTGAAACGTTGCTACCAGATTCTATCATGTCCACGTCGCTGTTGTTATCTGGCAGCATGCAATTCTCTTCCGTTTGATTCGCCGCTTTTTTGTCTACCTTGTTCTTCTTGATTCCTTTCTTCCCGAGACCTTTCAAATATTGCACCGAGCCTAACATGTCCATCCTGGAACTTTTCAATCCCAGGCGTTTTTCGTAAGAATTTAAACTAACACTGTTACTGGTGAGATATTCACCGAGATTTACCACTGGTAAAGTGATCTTACAACCTTCTGGTGGTGCCACTCGCAACAATCTGGTATCTTTCATTTCGTTTGTGATAGTGGTTCCTATGTTAGAGGACTAAAATATGCGTATAGGACTTTCTTCTATGAATTATAATGAAAATATCTTGGCATTAGTAACATGATTTAAAAGAAGGATACTGTGTTGTATTTTGCTGGCCTCCATCTTTGTTGCAAAAATATTAACAAAGTGGATAACCGTCTCTGTATAGGTAACAGTGTTCGAACTCTGGGGTTCATGGATGATGCTTGCACTTGCCACCAAGCTAAATTGTTGCGAGGTCTTAGTTCGATTGTTATTCGAGGTGGCAATTTAATTTCCTCTTGCCAATCTAAAAAAACACAACATACGATGAAAATGTATTGTTGATAATGCAAAATATTTTGTGTTGTAATAATACCTTCTAACTGGTTTAATTTTCTTAATGCCCTACAGATAGGAGTCTTTACTCTCATTGTTTTTCCCCTAAGTCTAACTTGCGTTGATCCCCAATAAACTAATTCATTTAGTTTCAAGTGTACTTTCTCATGTATCCTAGGTAATTTTCTTCTGAGTTCGCCGTAATTAATTAGACCGTACAGTTCCTGCGAAGTCTTCTTTACATCTACAAATAAAACAGACCATTTTATTGATTCAAGAATGTGACAAAATTATTACCAATGATTATTATGATTACCTTCTGCAAATTTCAAATGTTTTGAAATTTTTAGCCATGTTCTATAATAAAAATGTCTAATTTGTTCTTTATTCTTTATCATAACATCCGGCAGACCCTTCTTCTTTCCCTGACACAAAAAATAACTTTGAAGTGCATCAAAGTCTTTTCCATACTCGTTTAAAGCTTTGAAGAAAGTATTCTTATCCTCCATAGACCACAATTCGCAGGATCTTTTCAACGATTTCACTTTGACTTCTGCGTTAGTTTCTTCATCCTTGGTATCTAAAAATATTTGTAGTTAAAACACTATAAATTATTCATAATTTCCTTAGTTGTGTACACCTTTATCTTTTATTATAAATGCACACTGTAATTTAAATAATTATGTATCTATGATTTATTGGCTCATTAAGTCACACATAAGGTTGAATTTTATCTTGAAAATATACATGAACAACCGTGTATAGTCAATTTGGATATGGCTACATGTATTTGTTATACGAGTACTGTTTTCAAATGTATTTAATTACATTCTTCATTCATATCTTTATCTCGTGTATGACTCAATAAAGCAGACAGACAGCGATGTCACGCAAAGAGGAGAATACAAATATTTGATCAAAAAATGTATAAACCTTTCTTCTCTGAATTGTTGTCGCCAACATCCAGCTTCATTTTTTTAGTACCCCTGACAACACGAACTTGAGTGTTTTTGGTATCTATGGCCACCTTAGCATCAGTGCAACTTTGTGCAGGCTGTGTAGTTGCACTTTCTTCTTTCTTGGTCGCATTGCTGGTCCCTGGAGCTTCGCATTCATCGTTTTTCGTGTTGCTCTCCATGACGAAATTTTCCACAAACGTGTGGAGCTGACAATCTCACAAATCCGAATTATCATGTGTTTTGAGCTTTGGAACTTGTAAGAAAAGGTGACACGATGATCGACAACATCGTTGTTCAACGACGAAAAATAAGTCTATCGCATGTCACTGTATCCATACAATTATTTTGCAACAAATCGATGTTGTAAAACGAAATGTTTCTTGGCGCGCACAGTTTAGATCAATCGCTGGATCTGTTGTGAAACGAGCACGACGTTTACTGTCGTGTCAAAACATACCTACATATGTATTTATTTAGTTCATCCGTTTCCACGCGCGAACGCGAACCTCTTCCGAGTCTGCATTTGTTTTGATGATTTTCAGAAACAATTATCTCCGCGGAAACGGGCGGCTGGCGGACTTGGAAAATCACGTAATTCGAACGATATGATGATGAATTCTCGAACAGATACAATCGGTATTCACCTCACACTATACACTCTTACGAACTGCAGTTTCGAGCGTGTTCCGACGCAGATTGGATCATCGCACGGTGAAAAATCCTTAAATGGAAACATTGTCAGTCATATTATTGTGAATAATAATATCATCGAATCACTGGCTCGGCTGTGGCGGACATGATAAGAATTGATCACAGCGTCCCAAATAATTTCAAACGTTTCGCGTGTTTGTGTTGCGTAGTAGACTCTTGGCAAGAAAGTGCCTAAATCAGAAACCTAATCGGTGGATAAGCCAAGTCAAAACTCGGCTCAAATGTGGGTATATTTATTGATTATACAGAATGTTTCGAACAACGAATCACAGAAAGGATTATACAAGAGTTTCCATATTATCAAATAAAATGATATTTCGTTAGGAATAAGAAATTAGCATTTTATATGTATTGTGTAGGTATATTATATTTCGTTGCCTATATGCTATGATGAAAGTTGTTGCAATACTTCTGATTTGTTATTCGAATATTATCTTACTTGAAATATCCGTGGAAGGTTATTCTAAGCCACGTATACTGATAATGTTTAAATAGCGCACTAGTTAAAATATTCTTAACTTTTTCAATATAAATATCTTTTTGAGGAAGGATAATTAACAATATATAAAAATATATATAATGAAGCTATATTTCTATAACGAAACATTTACTATAAAATATTACGAACTCAATTCGGTTGCATGACGTCAGGTTTCTCGAGTAATCGTGCTATTTTATGTTCTAGAGAACCAAACTTTTGTTTAAAATATTTTTCAATTATATTTACCGCGTGAAAATTGCTTACCATTCATTATTTTATTTATCTCAAGGATAGAAATACCATTTTATTCCAAACTAAATAGTCGATCTTTGGAGTTTAGAATTCATACAAAATGTTATAGGAAGGCTTACGCTTAGAAAAATATAAAAATCGCGATTGAGGGAGCCATATGTTTTTGGATTTTGATTGGAAAGAAAATTGTATTTTTTATGTCATAAGTTCATGGTTTACAGTTTACGTAATCGACATTCAGAGCTGGGTAAAATTTTGGAGAACATATATAATATTTATATGGAATAATTGAAACAGTTTACGAAACTGTCGTTTTTCAAGAGAACAGTTCATTTGCGATCTATGGTTCCTTCGAGACTTTTGTTCCTTTTTACGAGTACTATACGATGCTGTGAAAACAAATTTTGACCGTGAAAATCAAGGTCAAGGACATTGTCGCACGGACTTTTCTTTATCACCGAATCACATGTGTAAAATGTCACGCTACGTTCGGCATTACACTTACTTTTTATACACTCTGGACATTCATATTTTCAGAAGTAATATTTTATAAATAAAATTCTCACTATTTTGAGAATCCTTCAACTAAAGTACTATTCGAAAAACATGAACTAAGAAATAAAATATTTTAGTTTTAAAAGTGAACGTACGATTTGAAATCAAATTAACTGTTCACTATTTGAAATAGTATTTTACCCAGCTCTGTCGACACCAAAGCAACGGGGAGTAGAACGACATTTCAAATGTGACGGGGAAAATTAGCGAAATGAAAACAAAGAAATGATTTTCGCGCTGCACTGGCGCTGGCAATGCTGCTGTGACAAGTGCAACGACGGGCCAATCGGAGGCCGGGTAGGTTGTTACGCGCGACCAATTGCGAATTTCCACTCATTTGCACGGCAGAAAGTTGCACCAATGTTGGTTTCCAATCTAAATTAATTATTTTCCGGAACGTTGTTCGTGGGCACAGTGGCCTTGATAGGAAAACCCGACTCTGTTCTGAGCAGTGTACTTAATTAATAAATCGATCGATCCGCTTGAAAAAAACTGATCCCTCGGCCATTGACCGACGTGTCAGTCTTCATGGAGCCAGCAACGACAGTGTGGAAGTTAGTGATGGGACTGTTCTAATACTGTGGTGCGGTCGCGCGTGTTATGCACTCGTCAAATTGTATCGCCACCCCGGTTTCGATAACTATAACCTTGAGTGTATTCACTATTGCGGGACTGCGTCAAAGGTGACAACGGGCCAAGAGTATTCGGCTTTATTCGACTCTAAGCAACTGCGCAAGGGGGGCGCGAGGTGTCGGTGACAAGGTGTAACCTAACCTTAAAATGCGAGCATCCGTGATCAACAATGTGATTGTACTGTTCGGGCTGCACATATTGTATTGGTGTTACATTGCTGTGGACGCGAGCGGCGGAGCCCTCGACTCGAGCCCGAACTTCCAGCCCAGCTCCTCCGGAAGCTCACATTCCAAAATCTCAGCATTCTCCGCCACTCTCACCGATGGATTGGCTCAGGCTGTTGCCCAAGAAGCTGGTAAATTTTCCCTTTCGATTGATTAGATTGTCTAATTGTGTACAGTATCCCTCGCATTGTATTTTGTTGTGTTGTCTATCCGATAAGGACGGGATCGAGTTCCGTATCGCTCGTTCGCTGCAACAATGACATAATTAACCTTTTGACTGCGGAGCGCTCGAACACAAAACGTGCCAATCGACTGGTGCAGCGAACCCAACAACCGTTACTATACACGGTACATAAGACAATATTATGATAAACACTAATCTTACCAAGACCAAAACATATAAAAGTGAAACACTGTATAGAAGTGAGAAAATTGGATTTACTTCAACTTTGTACGGTTTTCTTTAAGATACAATTCAGTCATTTCATATGAAAGCGTTTTTATAATTTCAATAACTATGGCATAGAAAACGGGTCAATTTGACCATGGTAGGTTTAGTGTTAAACAGCAGATCTTTATGCAAAATTAAAATTTTCTACCTGGATTGCAACAATCTGGAGTGAAATAGACATTTATTTTCTTTCTTAATACGTTTAATCTGTTGAAAATAATATGACAGTATTTTTAAATTACACCTACTAATTTTTGTTATAAACGCATAAAATCCGCTGTCTAATTATGACAAATAAGAAACATGAAACATATGAGGATTACACATGAAAAGCTATTCGTTTCGACAAGCTCTTGATACAAAGTAGCCTGATATTAAGTGGCTCCTGACACTACACGCAGTCAAAGGGTTACAAACTTACAGATTTTCAGGTAGTATATTCTTGTTACAATTTAACTCTCTGTCTGCAACTAAGGTCGTTTATGTCTAGAGCAAAATTTCACTTTCAAACTTCTTTCTATTTTGATATTTACTTTTTCCCATTAATGAGTCAAACATTTGATGTTACAACGATTATAAAATAGAGACTTCAATATGTATCCCAGAATTGTTTTAGATTTTCGAAAGCGTAGAACAATAAAAAAATTAGTTGTGAACATAAACGACCCAGTGTGCAGACACTAATCGATAAAAATAAGATTGCAGATGGAGAGAACAAACATTTAAAGTTAGTTATGTCATTCCTGCAGCAGATGGTCGATATATTAAAATACCAATAACGCTATTCTTTTTCAAACTATGCATGAAACATTTGAAATTTGTGATACTTTATCCCACCTCTACTCTTAACTTAATGTATTTGATTCACCCATTTGTTGGACTTAGTTCGATGCTTCTACACTTGTCTACGTTGCATTCATGGCCACAATTGAGTTTCATAGTGGTGATAATACTGAGTTTCAGAAAGAAGTTTTCGTGTGCCCTTGTTTTTTATTGTTTTTGTCTAAACACTGTGTGCAAGATTTGCTTTTAGCAAGATTGAACGTCCGAGATGTTTTTTGGTTGTCCATTTGAAGTAAGTTTTGTTTGGATTCATGGTTTTGTTGGTAAGCATGAAAGAGACAAATGTGTTTATGATAAAAAGTACAGAAAGAAAGAAATGATAAAATAAGGATCAACTTCCTCAATTTATAAAAGAGTTGTACTAATAACATTCATATTAACAACATGTGATTGTATTAATGCAATTGGGTAAAGAGCTTATTGTGCATCTACAACTAAAGAAACATAGTCTTACTTGAAAGGCACCTGTGGTAACAGATTACATGTAATCATAAACACATACAATCAAACGTAGGCTATTTAATTTATTACAGGTTCCGATACTTGTAACGATGACCTAGCTTGTCTCACAATGGCTTCTCATGATCGACTAGGTTTAGAAGCTATCAAATCACTCCACAGTCAACTAGATGACGATGCCAATGGAAATGTAGACCTATCAGAATCTGATGATGTGAGTGTGTTGTTGTTGTTGGTGTTTTGTTGTGCGTCTTTTAAGTAATCGATAAATGGTATTTTTCATTGTAGTTTTTAAGGGAGGAGTTGCAATATGAAGCTGGGTACGAAAGAAGACAGAGGGCTTTCCATCACAACGATGATATGCACATCAGTGTTAGAGAACTTTGGGAAGCCTGGTTGAGGTCAGAGGTACAGTCAGCGCTCTGTATTTATTGTAATTCGAACATTTAATCAGCGCAAAGATGCCTATACAATTCATTTCTTTCTAGGTTCACAATTGGACCATAGAACAAACTTCTGAATGGCTGTCTTCTAATGTAGAGCTTCCTCAATATGTTCCTACTTTTATACAACACCGTGTAACTGGTGCTACACTTCCAAGGTGAATATTTTATCAAATACATTATGTTTGTTACGTTCCTATTAGAGGTGTGTGAGAACCCGAAAATGTCAGCATTCCTGAGAATTCTCGAGAATCTCGAAATTTTTGAAAACCTGTCCCACTTCCGAATAAAATTCTCGCGCAGCTCTGGTTCCCATGTTATTTGATATTAATGTATACGAATTGTTTGTTTGAAAGGTTGGCTGTGACCAATATGCACTACCTAAGTAACGTTTTAGGGATCAAAGATCCCATTCATAAACAAAAGATTGCCTTAAAAGCTATGGATGTAGTTCTCTTCGGACCACCAAAAGGTAACAAATTATTCAAGAATTTTCCACACACCCAAGGATAGATTCCTCTCATTACTTACATCATTTCATTGCAGATACTGGTCACAGTCTCAAAGATTTGATATTGATAACACTATTATTCGGAGCCCTTATTGGATGCTGGTACGCGTATCAGCAAAAGAAGAACTCGCAGAAACACCTTCATAGAATGATGAAAGACATGGAAAGTTTACATAAAGCTGAACTGGCACTCGAAGACCTGCAAGTACGTCTTTCGTCATCTATTTGTTATTAAGAATATTTATCAAGGCTATTATTAAAGTCGTACATTACTATATTCACAGAAAGAATTAGAAAGAGCGCGGATGGAACAAGAAAGTGCCACAACGGAGAAACAAAATCTGGAGAAACGGCTGCAAGATGAAAGTATGGGACTACATGCCTCGTACTCGGATCTTGAAGTTTCACAGTTGAAGGCAGAGATCGAAGTAAGTATTATGCAATCCTTCGTTCTCAGAAGTCCAAATGATTTTTCTCGAAGTTTATTTGATTTACCATCTTACAGATGTTGAAAGTTGAGTTACAACGCGCTGAGGGCGAATTGGAAGATAGATGTTGGTCTCCACCACCGGGATTGCAACACTGGCTGCAGTTGACTCATGAAATCGAGAACAAGGCTTACTCGAAGAAGAAAATATCAGCGGAGAAACAGTTGCAACAAGCACGCGAAGCAGTAAGTGATGCGTTTTTCAAATGGAATCTCATATTTTATATGAAAAATATTTATACGAGTATTAACGTGTGTTGTCAGTGCGAGAAATTACGAAAAAAACGATCAAGCTTAGTGGGTGCGTTCGTTTCAACTCATGGGAAGTCGATCGACGAGGTCGACAAGAGCATTGTGGAAGCAAGGACCGCGTTGAATGAAGTCACCGTGGAACTACAGGAGAGAGTGCATCGTTGGAAGCAAATTGAACTTCTCTGTGGATTCAACATAATCAACAATAATGGTTTAACCTATCTAGAAACTGTTTTGTACAGAGGAACACCGAACCTAAGCAGAGGTCTTGGACTAAGAGGTATTTCATCGAAAAAATGGTTAACAAAGCCGATTAGTAGGCACAGTAGTGGTTGAACGATTTTTGTTTAGCAGAAATACTTCACTTCCTAAAGAAACGCTTATTAATTGAATTATTAGGTGGATCATTCGATGTCACAAGGTTCCGATCATTATTTTTCACGAAAGCTGAGTTATTTAGAGTTGAACATAAGACTAAGGAATTACTTGAGTTTAATATTAAATTATAGATTCTATTTTGTTTTTTATATATTCTGCAAATATGTAATTGTCATTTTGTTAGTAACTTGGTGTTGTAACCGTGGTTTGATAAAGTATCGTCTGTGCCGTGGTTTGGTGGATAATTCCGACTCGGTCACGGTAAATTAATGTGAATAATCGTCTGTAATTGATGTTTGCAGGTCGACTCAGTAGCCAAGATGACTTAGATGACGAAGCAAGCTCAGTGTACTCTCCTTCCACATGCGGTGCCGCAGGTAAGCCGGAAACGGACATCTACGAGCATATAGAATGATATGCTCAATTTGTATATACTATTACAAACAGTTTACGTGAAACTTAAGTACTCGTATATCTTCCATTCTATCTCACGTGGGTGATGCCTTCGAAAACGATAATTTACTAACTCGTTTGTCTTCCTAGTAGTAATTTTTTTGTGAAATTAATTTCCCTAAATAGAACCTTGTATGATGTAGGCGCCCCCATACCAATTAAGTAATCATTCGTACGCTTGCACAGGTTGAATTTGGCGTTTTGGTGAAATTTAAACATTTTCTAATTCACATTCTGACAGTCTTAATTGTTGTAATAAATTTAATATAATCGACCATATCTGTGAAGAGTGCTAATGATTCTGTAAATGCAGATAGCTTATGTCACACATTACAATGTGTTTTGCTATAATATTTATATAAACCTATTGAACAAAAAGACTCCCATGGTGACTACTAATCAAACTATTTTCCATAAATTAAAAGACGTGTACATATAACTGTACATAAATCGTAATCGAGTTCCTAAAGAAATATTATTAATAATAGAATTTATTCAAAGCTTTTGAATAACGACTGAAAAATATTTACTGTAAATTCGTTTAATTTGCATAAATACGTTATTGTGTGTTACAAAATTATTTTTTTTTCTTGTTGCGTGGCCCATGTTACAGTAGGGTATTGCAACTGTTTTGGGTCAATTGTTTTGTTAAAAAATACGTTAGATTTTATTTTTACAAACAATAATTCCAATTTAGTAAAAGACTTACATAAAAATGTGTATATATTTTTTGCTACTATTTCAATTGTTTAATTAACAATCGTGACGATCATGACGATATCAAATCTTGCTACAGGGTGCCATAATTTCGTTCTAGGAAAAGACGAAAGCTTTCTTAGTGATTTACAAAAAAAAATCAAGGAAGCAATGTAAATCAAATTTGTTGGTGTACTGCTAACAAATATGCTCTGTAAATTTTGCTTGAGACTTTACGATTGTCTGAAATTATTAAAATTGCTCGTTGCAAAAATAATTGTCGAAATAACTGTTAACAATTTAAGATGAAAGATCTTGAAAATCGTAACATATCGATCTATGTATAGAAAAATATATTTTCGTGCATATATATCGTGAAATGTTATTACCAAGTAATGTGTGACATAATTCCAGCGTTTACGATCAGAGGTATACGCTTTTAACAAAAAAAAAACATTTAAAAGTGACACTCGTAATTTGCGGAAACGGAAAACTTAATTCTCTGGTACATGACACTATGATTAGTATTAAAAAGGATTGACAGTCTCCTTGATGGATTCGTCGGGACGTGTGCAGGAAAAGGGAGGATTGAATCTGGAATGTTCCCCTTTCCTAATTCCGAGATTTGTCAAGTTTTCCAAGGAATTCGGTCCGCGTCGAAAACGGTGACAAATCTTTTTAACTTATTGTTAATGCGTAAGTTTGTATACCACACACAGTTTAAAAATTAGCAACATTATTACACTGATAAATCGTGTTGTTCTTTTTTTTGCAACCATGTACTCGTTATTAAACGTTTAAGAAGAAGCTAGACTGGTGACAGTTCAGTGGAAAACATGACATATTTTTGTAATTCACATTTTTACAATGTATAGAATGAATGCATAGGATAAATGGTTTGTTAATGACAATGTGAGGAAGCATGGACACATGGAGATCATGTGCTCTCAACAATGTGATATTTTTACAAAAAATGTCATTGTGGTAGATGCTGTATGCTAACTCGGAATGTTTTGTAGATTTCTGTTTTATTGAAAAAAACAAACAAAATTGATTGTTCGATCGGATTACAAATTGAATGGAGATCTGAGCAGATCCGAGCAGCACACATTATATAAATAAAGCAATTGGTAGCGTAAAATAAACGTGAAGAATATTTGAATTATATCAAATCGGGTGCAATAAAATCAGTAATCCAATCAATCACAAAATGTACGCTTCAATCTCAATCGAAAAATGAGGCTTCTAAATATTCTAAACCTCCGGAGCAGTGATTATCAACTTATTCGATCATCAGCCTATGGAAAGGCTAAAATCACGTCGCTTCAATTTCGAGACCTTGCGAATCCCAAAACTGGTATCCCTGAGTCACAAGAATCATTTATACTTTGAGTCATCGTGTCTCGTAGACGGTGCACGAAAGTTTGTTGCGATTAAGTGACGATATTCTCCGTCTCGCCCATTAAATATTCGCGTTTAAACTTTAATCGTTACCGCCGAGATTTTTCATCGAATTCGAAAGGTCAAGCCAGGTGCCGGTCTCCCGTTCTACGAAAGACGAACGTTTCGTTTTGCCAGACCAGCGGAAAGGCAGTTGCACAATGCGCTCTTTTATTAATAGTTCGAATTAAAGCGAGCCGAGCATCGGAATCCGATTTTAATTGGACGATAGTGGTCGCGTCCGATATTCTGGAGGTGCTATTTCGCGTGTAGACCACCGATTCGAAATATGAATTAAACGGCTTCCGCGAGATAATTTTAAACGGAAGCATATCAACGTGTTACACGCGTTCGTTCGGGGAATTTTTTGGCGTCTACAAGGTCAATACTGTCCTTCGATCTATTATCAATTTGACCATGTGATCATGTCTCTACACTAGTGTACAGTCTCACGACGGACAGTGCTTCTCAACCTATTTTTAATTCCATTTGCTAATTTCATGGGAATTAGGAGAATTTTTCGAGGGGATTCGAAACATTAAATCGTTCTACTACAGACATCAGTTGTTCAATACATTTTAACACCAAACCTTCCATTGTTGGTCAAATAGCGGGTCTTACGTTTTTAATTTTATAATTATTGGAATTATGACGTTGCCTACATGGAAAATGATTCGATAAATTTCTGTATCCAAACGCATATTGCTAAATAAATGGAGCCTTGTAATTTTTATCAGCTAAAACATTATAATCGCTTTCAGTGTTCGGTAGTTTTAGTGTTAAGGGACGTCTACAATCATTTTAACATAGTCAAATTAATTTTATACTCTGCAATGGCTACTACTAACGAAAACAGAATGTTATTTGATACCACTTTTCTAAAATTTGCCTATAAAAATTGAAAACTGCATGACCATCCGCAACGTGTGAGAAATAAGAGATCCAATTGCCTATTATTGCATGAAGGCAAAAAGCGAGACTATGTTTTTCGATGTTATTGGCAGGGGTTAATATATGTATAGTGGGGGTAATGAGCGGGTGCAAAGTACAGGTGCAGTGCGAGTCCAAGACTGACGAAGTGGGGGAACTAACGAAGGACAGAGTGGGGGTAACGTCCTTAAATTAGAGCGCATTTTGAACTGTCTGCACCCGTACATTTAAGAAAACAGTACCGGCTGTAAATCACAAATAGCAGTGGTTCTCATAGCGAAACGCGGATAAAATAAAGAATGTTTGATCGTTAGTATTTCTTTCCGGTCGACACAATCGTCTTTCGCTCGCGAATTCGTTAGATAATTTTGATTTCACAATCCGAAGAGACTGTACACTTCCCACGATTCCAAATTTCTGGGATCCTCTGTCCGGGGTCCATTGTGACCGATCATGCCAAGAAACGAATTCTATTTCTCTGGGTATACGCCGTTTAAGTAGCACGTCACGTTTAATATTAGGATCAATTAAAATTAGATTCGACTGTATTCGACCGTGGTTTTTACTCGGCTGCAACATTCTCGCGCGTTGTTCAATACCGTGAGGCAATCGCGACGGTTCTCCCTCCCCCCCCCTCTCGGAGTATGCCGACGATATCGAGTGGTGTGCTATTGGTCAACAGTATGCCGCCGGAATGATTAAGTCATTGCGAAATTCAAACAACGGTGGATCGAGCGATATTTCGAAGAAAGTTTCTTCAAGATAATTCGACGTACTTCTACACTATAAAACGATTAACATCAATCGGCTAACCCGATCTTAAAAATCCTCTTCCATTCTTTCGCGATACTGAACAATGATACATCAGATTTCGTTCCATTTAATTAGCATAGTATTTAAGCACTTATGTAGATATCTATAATTTATAAACTGTTTCCATCTTCTGGAGTTCCTTCGGAATTCTTTCGAGTCGGTTCAATTTGAATTAGTAATTTTGTTAATTAATCTTCATCGAAGTTATGGTTTCGTTATGTTCTGTACTTAATAATTAATTGTTAATTTCGATTCTCTCGTTGATGTTCGTCAGTGTAGCGAAACTATGTACGTCCTTTGACATTACAATAATTCATCCCCACCCTGATTCTGTACAATACATAGCTCGCAGTTAATAAATCAAGCTATATGCAGGAAAGAAAACAACCATTAAGTCTTGTTCGCATGTCCTAAAGGCAGTCTGTCTCTCCGTTAGATGTACGATCAAATGCGCGCCGAGTATGTCACTCCCATCGTGGAATCTTCAATTGATTATAACGCCAGCTATTGGAAGTTTTTTGTCGATTAATATCTAGTAGATTTTAATTTTAGAAGTAGATATTTTCAATTAACGATCGAGTTCACTCAAACCATCTACCGCCAATCCATCTGAAAATTTTTTATTCAAACCTGAAAGATTGTAATTAAGAAATTGTAGAGAAATTAACACAATATTTTGGAATGCATTTACTTTTAGAATTATCTTGTGTTTCTTATTAATGTCTTGTACACTTCGAATTAGTCCTTTCCCGATTTTGCTGCTTTTTCTAGTGATAATAATTAAATCATAAATTAAATGATAAGAATTTCGAAAATAAATGACCAAGGTTGCTTGAATGTTCGAAATGTAACCAGACGATTGTAAATGAGTCGAAATTACCCTCCCGATGAATTTTCTCGGTGCCACAATTAAAACACAAAATCTGAATTATTCAAGAAAAGTTCGAAAGGGTCGAAGATCGTAAAATTTTTGAGAATTCTGCGATTTCTACACGAAACATGGAGGCCAGCTACAAATTTCTGGTAAAGTATGTAATATGCGCCGCATGCTGACTCCCCGATCACGTTAGTTCTAGTAAAAATTGACCGTCGAATGAGCATGCAGAATCTTAATGGTCGATCTGAGACGATCTTCCGCATATCTTTATCCTTACCAGGAATTCTCACGCATTTATAAATGCACATACATACTATATTCAATGTTCATTGTGACCAACTATAATCGTCGACGTAGCAGAAGAATCTAATTATCATTTAAAAATAGAGTTCGTCAATATTATTGTACGCGGATGCTGCTTTATTTATAGAAACGTATTTTATAAATGAAATCTAAAAATCAATGTAGCTGAATTGTTAAAAATTCCTGCACGGTATCGGCGCGTAGTCGCCATTTTTAAATAATTCTAAATCGAATTTGTGTCTTTAAATGTATTCAACCTTGATTTGTGTTTTTGATTCACGTTTCTGTAAATACACTGAAAAGTCATAAAAATTCATGATTCTTTGAACAATGTAAAAACTTATAGCCAGTGGCGGCTCAAGTCAAGTGGAGGCCCCAAGCGGTAAAATTTAGGGGTTCCCTCAACCCTCAAACTCAAATTAGAAATAGAAGCCGCAAGAAAACTCTCATAAACTTATCAACAAACAAGAAAAGTAATGAAAAATTTCATACCGTTACACATTAAATGAATTTATTTAAAAATTCATAAATTTATTAAAAATTCGGGGCCCTATGGTAGCCCGGGGCCTCACGCGGCCGCTTAATCCGGTTACCGTTAGATCCGCCACTGCTTATAGCAAAGGAACATCAAATGCTAATAAAAAAAAGAAAACGAGATATGGTATCTTGTTCTCCACTTCCGCTGACGATGTGGTTTTCCGTGGAGCTCAACCTTGCACGGAATCGGTCATTGTAGAATAAGCATGAATATTTCAATTCAGTTGAACTAACAAAAAGCAAGTTCATCACATATGAAATTCTAAAGAATGAAGTAGTTCAAAAGAACAAGTTCAACACTCGAAGTTAACTCTTCGACAATTTCCTGTAAATCTTTTGCGCCGATCTAACACAATGTCAAATTAGTAGGTGTCTGTATCAGCATAAGTCACAGAGACCAAGTCCAAACACTGAACTAACTCGATTCAAGTTCCTCCATGTTGACATCTATCCTCCGCTAAACAAAACACATTCAATGCCATCAGGAACACTACCGAAGGTTAGCATTGTAGGACTCTTCCGACCAAATGGCGAAGACTCCTGTAAACAATAATTTCCTGTGAATGATTCAATCTTCGGTCAAGTCTTTCAATAAATTCTCGAGTCACTTTCAAGTAAATACGAATAACAATTCACCACTTGTGTCTCCTCTTTCTCATTATACAGGATGATTCAGTTCAGTGTGCCACCCAAATTACTTGCAAACAATTTGGTATATGAAAAAAATGGTTGAATCGAAAGTTGTATGACTTCAAGAGTAATATACAATCCAATAGCTGTTTTCTTTCAGTTTATTGTAATCGGTAGTTATTTATTTATGTTTTGACTTGAATGTCCTCGGAGTGGGGGCTGAGCATTTGTAATAGTTTAGGTGGCCTACTCAGCTGAATCACCCTGTACACAACACAACATTGAATAACCCTAGCGTAGAGAAGCCCATAACTGCACTTCTCTGTAAAGGATGTGTACTTCCAAGTGATGACGTGTTTACTGTTTCGCAGGTACCCTGGAGTGTCTGACATGGAAGGAGTCATCGGCGCCTCCAGACTCGTCCAGCAGTGAAACAGGGAAGGACACACCACCGGAGAGCAACGCGGTGCACTTCACAGTGGGAGAGGGTCCGGAGGAGCCTGTGAAGTCGTACAACAAGGAGAAGACAGGGATAGTTCGTTCCTACAGCCAGGACACGAACATGCTCTTGGCCATCGATGACAAGACTACCTCAGCATTTCTGTCGAAAACATCGTATTCGGAGAATTCATTGGATTCGCCGGTTCCAGAGAGGCCAGCTCACCAGAAGACTGGCCAATCATCGGGCACCGCGGCGAGCACAACAACAGCGATGACGATGACATCGAGCAGCCACAAGAAACCGCTCAGGGAGCTGCCGACGGTGATGTCCGTGGACGACGAGACGCTTTCCACCGATTCGAACTCCACCGCGGACAACGACGAGCTGAAACGAAGACGCCGGAAATTCCCACAGTTCCCGCCGTTTCGGAAGAACAAGGCCAAAGTGACGTGATGCTCGTCGCCATACTAGTCATAACATAATCGTGCATCGTTTATTCCTTACTTAATGCTAACTCTTTATGATTCGTTGGTAAACCGCGATGTGCACTTAACAATTAATCTTCGAGAACCGGTTGATCAATGATTTAGCGATTAGATTGCTGCTGGGTATGTACATATACGTTCACAGAGACACGGATATTATAGTACTGGGTAGAGATATATATTATACCTGTAGCCGTGTGGAACACGTCCCCAGGACTGGTTGGTCCTACGAGCCCGGATCACCGAGGCTTGATCATTGGCGCATCGTTTGCTCGTTTAATAGCTTGGGTTATGGAGTTTGTTGAGGTCGATGGAGCTTGGTCAATGCGTTAAGTGCTGTGATAGTAAATCCTGGAAAAAGATTAACGATTCAGTTAGAAAACCATTTTTGCGCTCGGAGGAGTTACGAGCAACTGACCTCGAAATTCTGGCAATTTCTTGAGCATGTATTATCTATTCAAAGTCTATCACTTTCCCACGATTCTTCGGGATATTCCTTCTATTATACTGGTTCCTTAAATTGTACGGGCTGTAAGAAAAGTAATGGTCATCTAGAACGAATGCCCATTACTTTTCTCATACTCTGTACATCAACACCCACACGAGGTATTTGCACGCTGTACATTGATGTATTATATAAAATATTTTAAGAAGAGTCTATATTGATAGAGGTTTGTGTGTTATTGGTTTAGGTGGATAGGGTCGCTGTCACGAGGGTGCGCCAATATCAGACCGATTAAATTGCACAGCATTGTTGCATCGTGATAAAACTGAATGTTAGTCAGTTGAAATTGCAATGGATCGTAGGACCAACCCGACGGAAACTAGATTTCTATAAACGACCGTGTTTCACTCGGTTATTGTCGCGTAGGATGTGTTTGGTGCCCCGGTGTGCTCCCATTTTGCCAAATGTTTACTTTGAACTGCGAACCAACGAGTACGGGTTCGCCGAGACACCACCAAAGCGACGTCCGACCTAGGTAGCTAGATTGTTAAGCTCTCAATGCCGAAATTGTTCAGTTAAGACAATACACCTTCGCTCAGGGATGGGCGATCAATCGTGTCCAAAGCTGAAACCAGCTCTTTGTCTCTCTAGCTTCTTTCTTAGGCTTAATCTTAATTCTTTTTATTCGGGTTCTACAATGTCTCTAGTACTTCGCATAGATACTAGGGCTATGCTTCAATCAATAATAATTAGACTGCGGATTTTTTATGCATTTATGACAAGAACGATTAGTTTCAATTCGAAGCAGCGGACAGATGAAAAATATTTAAGAATATTAATGTATTGATTTAAGCTTGTTAACATTATTAACCACCTGTACTACAATTTATTTTAGGATTGTAGGGTAATGGGTTAAAGAAGAAACGAATTTTTACTTGGCCCCTGTTACTTGTAATCGAGGCAAGCAATTATTATTTTGCATAGAAATCCGCAATCTAGTAATAATTATTCTAGAAGCTTCTAAGGACATGTTCCTAGCGACAACATGACTTGGTGAAAGGCGTTATCCCTAGACTAGCATTCGTAGAGGTTTCCAAGCTTATTTATCGTCTCTCTATAGAAGAAGAATCTCAATTGGCTACTTTCAAGTCAGTGAAATTTTAATCTTTAGTACTTTATTTGCCTTACGTAACAAAGAAATTAATAAGGCTCATTCTCGTGTCGTCTAACCTCTTCTTCGTCATTCAGTCTCTCTGAAGGCCAGTAGTTCTGTCCAGGAATTTCTGAAAACGAATTTTTATCTTACTCTTCCATGACTATACTAGGCCTAATTCGCTGTTAATTTTTCTTCTAGAAATCTTTAAAATATAAATTTGTGTATTCTCCATTTTGCTCTCGCCCATCCCTGCGTCGAACTATCCGAGACAAGTTCTCGAAAATGGAATTCTAACACACCAAGGCTTCCCGTTTCTGTTCTTTTCTTCACGATGATATTAGTAGTTAGTATGAAGCTCACTTGTTTTTCTTTTCTATCGACTGTCTTCAGGCTTCCGACGTTGTACAGGCTGAGCACAAATTCGAAGCTCTTCCGTAGATCATCAATCTTCCGTTTCCGGCTTTTACCCGTATGTTTTAGGACTCTTTTTATCGTGACGAATTTATTCCACCGGATCCAACGAATGTGGTCGCTTCGATTCAGTCACTACCAGTTCCGAGCGAATCGAAAGTGTTCTACGAGGCGACCGGAAGTCGACCGAGTCTTCGCGGTCACGCAATATTAAAGAGGAATCCCGGTTTGGGATTCGTGCGTTTCCGAGAAACTGAGATGCGTACAACCGTGCGAGTACGTGTTCCACAGTAACTGATAAAACGTATACGATAAGGACAACTGTCGAACATTGGGTAATCCCATGGAAACCGTTATGCAATATACACTGTACATTCTAATTGTAGTAGTTCTGTGACAAACACAGAATAGGCCATACATTTAATTCAATCGGTAGAAACTGAGTGATTTAATAACGATTTTCATATTCTTGGCCGAAACTGGCTCTCCAAAATTTATTTGGAACAGACTGTGCGCAGGATGGCTTTACATCACTGTCGAAATTCTTTTGAACATTTGTAATTTGCAACAAGGTAATACTCGATTGAAATGATTTAAATACTGTCTGTAGGATTACCCAATAAAAATTAGTCCTGCATAGAACCATGTTTCTAATCTTCTGGGGTCTAGCGACATTGTCGAGATCGATGGAATTGTAAATAGAGTATTACAAAGCAATAACTCACTAAGGTTCTCATTTTGTAAACAAATTTATAAGTATTATTAGATGTATAAATGCAACAATGGTCGTTCACGGGAAAGACCTCAGGGGATCGGCAGTCGCGGCGAGAAAACAATTTGTGCTTGCCCCGTACGCAGATAGCTTCAAAATTGCGTTCGCGACTCTTCAATTGAAACGAGAGGAAAAAGGCATTTTATGGTCGCGTACCGACATTTTTAACTCGAGCGTCGTTTAAATCTTTAAAACTCTTTTTTTCTTTTTTTTTAACGTCTCGACCATTTGTTGTACTTCACTTTTAGACGTTAGAAAGTTAGAATTAACTTATGGTTTCCCCCGTTTATATATATCATTATTAGACAGCGGATTCTATGCATTTATGACGAAAACGACTAGCCTTAATTCAAAACGGTAGAAATAGAAGAATTTACAAACGCTGATACGTTTATTTTCAACATATTAAATATATTAAGAAAGAAAATAAATTTCTATCTCACTCCAGTTTGTTGCAATTCAGGTAGAACATTTTTATTTTGCATAGAGGTCCGCTGTCTAATCATTATGTGATTCCCTTGTTCCCCGTCGATGGGGTTCGACGAGGGAACCGTCGATACAGGATGGAGTGGTTTCTTCCTTTCGTATCCTAATCTCTTTTCTTTTCTCTCTCTCTCATTTATATATGTATATATATATATTGTTTATATATATATATTATATATACAACAAAATGTTTATGTAATATTGTATGTACAGAAGTTGAAACGCGGCGAGGCTGGAACTCTCTGAAACTTGTATCTACTTGTAAGGGATAGTGTGATAAAAGTATATGCGTGAGTTATACACCGACATTGCCACAGAACATGTGGACAAGTCGTATAGGCAATCTCGACAAGTTTAATCGACCACCCGTGTATCGGCCTCCAAATTTTATTTATCCTGCGTTGCGCCTTTGTTAACATTCATAACGAAAAAGTGATCGAGTTAGTCCATTGCGGGCGAGAATTATTTCTAATGATATAATAATAATTGAAATGATAAAAAGGTTTCCAAAAATTTCCAAAAATCGTTTAACCCCTTGCCCTACAATATCGTGTCAGACTCGTGATGAAGATTTTCAACAGAGTCTAATAAATATGTATGTTATTAATCTCCTTTAAGCCGAGATGAAATTCTATTTTGGTTTTGTTAATGTATAGTTATTGCACAACATGTGGGCATACGATAGATATAAATTGTCTCCTTTTTTAGGAAATTACGAACTACAGAGAAAATTCTAATCACTGAAACCGTAAAATAAAGCGTAGGGCAAGTGGTTAAACGATTTTTGGAAACCTTTTTATAATTTCAATTATTGAACTTGAATGTAGTATTGGAAAAATGAAGAAACGGAGAATTTGTTGAGTATAATAGAGGATGTTGGATGCACGGATGGCCGAGATGAGAATTTGTCGATCAATTTAGTATCACTTGGTTCCTAAGGCATGCGCGAACCACCCTCAGGGAACCGAAACCAACTTCCGCTTTTAATCTTCTCTTGTGCTACCTGATGTACCCGTTTACGATGTATTACGTTGCCGTGTATTCCGATTTTATTTGGCCTAAGATTAGTGGATTTGGTTGACCATTGCGATTACCACCGTATCCCGCGCTTCGCACGAAGCGTTTCTCACGCGACGACGCGCATTCCTTCTTTTTTCTTCTTCTTCTTCTGTTTCTTTTCTTTCTTCTCTGCCGGCTTCTTATTGTCCGGGTTGACACTTAGTTCGCTCCCCTTCCCAACCAGCTCACTGACACATTTCTATCTCAGAGCTGATCGAACGAATCACTGGATTGATTCGATCCAAGCAACGATTCATAGACTGCGGATTTGATGCATTTACGACAAAAATGAGCAGATCAAACGCAAAACAGTTAATACATTTAGAGAATGTAAAAATATTGTTTGATTTCTTATAAATTCACTAAAATCATTCACGCAACAAATAAACGTTTATGGAGAGCTCCTGTACTTTGCAATTAGTGCCGACAATTTTTATTTTGCATGGAAATCCGCAGTCTAATGATTAACGACGAGAGTCTACGACGAGACGGCTGGATCAGTGGACTTAGTTTGGACAGAGGTCGCTTATAACTTTCGTGGAAAATATTCTGAAACGTTGATGTTATGTTCAACATCATTTTCGATGTATTACTTTTAGAAATTAGGAAATAATTGGCGATAGATAACGTGTTAACAAGGTACAGGCTCATGAGTCTGACTGCAAATGGATTCTTGTGAAATACAGTTACGTACATTTGCAGTGAACCATAAATGTATCATTAGAATTAGAGTTCATGCTTTCAGTCGAACACATTATCAAAATATCAGCATATTAATCGACCTAACATTTATGTTTCAGAATATTTGCTGTGCTTTGGACACCACGATTCTTGCGTTCAAAGCAGACAGCAATTTTAGTTTGAATATAAAACAGGGACAGGGACATGATAGAAAGTTAGTCTTCGATTAGCAAGCACAGTTACGATCAGTAGTGTGCACCTGACGAACGTAATATTAGCTGTATTTATTATAAGTGTGTAGACTTGTAGATATACAAACAGTGAGGATCAATAAGTAATATCAGCGTATTTATTCCGAAACGTAGAAAGCATACAAAAAGATATCAAAAGATTAGTAAGCCGAGAATTTAGAGTGATTCTTCAGCGTATTATAAGCAACGTGCGCACTTCTGATTTTAACTGCGTGTCGAAACACGTACTCGATGTACGTGAATGTAATTTACAATTTGAGTGGAGATTTTTTCCACTGTCAGCGCAACAGTATGTAAATAATGGAGATGAAGAACGATTGAAGCGACCTCTATCGAGATTCAAATGTCGTCGCGCTGTTTCGCCGTTCGTCGAGAGTTTTAAATCAAAATTCGTAATAATTATTCGAAGAAAGTTCGTTGCGTGAATTGATAGGCATTCGGTAATTGTAGAAAGAGGATTATAATAAGAACGTGTACCATATAAGAGAGCAATAGTCATTGGGACTTGTATATAGTTTCACGGACCAAGTTTCAATTAAAATACCCGAACGTTTGAGGGGGATGACAGTCGGCAGAATCGAGACGATTCTCTAAGCTCAATTATAAATAGATAGTTACGCGGAACAAATTGTAATTAAGGGTTTAGGGAAGTTACTGGTTCATTCTGTTGTGCGAACACGCTGTCAATTCTACCCGTTGATCAGAGGATAGATCATCGGTACTGTTACGATCCACGCAAAAGAACCGGACGTTTATGTGAAACGTGAACTATTGTACAAAGCGTTTACCGAGATCTGATCAATCAAAATTTTACCATTTCGTTGTTTCTCGAAGGGGGAGGGAGGCAATAAATTCGTGTAATTTTACTCTGATAATCAGTGCAATGGTTGTAGGACCACCGGGGTCGAAGTGCAGAATAAAATTGAGAGTGAATTTTAACTATCTCTCTTCCCTCCTCTTTCCGTGTTTTGAAACATCTCTGTATACTACTCGATGAAATAAATATGGCGGTTGTGAGTTTCAATTTTTTGAACGTGAAAAGATATAAACATAGAGAAGAAAATTCTTCTCTTGTTCTTAAATATTTTAATTTCGTATAGTTAAAGATTGTTTTTAGCAAGCCACCATGTTTCTTCCACCGAGCACAGTCTTTTTCTCAATGTGACACTGTTCTCTACGCTACAACTGTTCTCGAATATATATTTTTTTTAGAAGAAACGAATTTTATTCCCTCGGTGAGAAAGAAACTGGAAACCAGAATCCAGACCGTCCCGAAAAACCGTGTGTGCCGTCCTCGGACAAGAACCACCGAAGCTTGTTCGTCGCAATATCAACCGTTTGTGCAATTCGACAAATTTTATAAACGAATCGTTCGATGGGCGTGCGTCCCAGACCGACCATCAGACCATTGTTCGAGAATAAAATGTGTCAGCTTCGTTCTCCGTGTCTTACTTCGTGTATTGACCCGTTAAGTACCATTCTTCAACGTTTGTTTTCGACAAGGCTGAGCTGCCCTTAATCCTTTTGTTGACGAGATGGCCCCTGACTCTGAACTTCGACGTTCTTTATGGACGCGAGAACAAAATGGTATGAAGTGTAAGGGGTAGACTCATTTCTGCGCAATGCAAAAATGGGGTCCTTCGGTAGTCAAAAGCGCTAGATAAAAGATCAATCTAATGCAGGGCGCTATCTCCCTCAAAAGTCTTATTTTTTCGTTTACGAGGCGTAATTTGCATTATTCAGAAGCATACAACTGCGCATGTACAGTTACTCGAATATTTGGACGTTCTAAAAAAGGCGATAACTTTTTTAATATTGTACTACACGATTTTAACTTTTTTGGGAAGCTAGTAATTTTTTCAAAAATAGCGATTGATCGAAATTGTAGAAAAAAATACTAAAAGTTGTATTTTACAACTTTTTTATGTGGGCCTATATTGAAAATTTAAAAAGTACGTTTTGTAGGTCAGTGTCAATTATATGCACTGTGAAAGTTTCATCGAAATCGATTGATGCGAGAAAGAACGACAGGCATTGGAAGATGTAAAAATTCTGAAATATTTTTAATTTAATTTATTTCAATTTATAATTCCTAAATATTTTGCCATCTTTAAACGTTTGTAGCTCATTGCAATGTCGACAGATTTTGACGAAATTTTCAGAATATGTTTAATTGACACAGATCTACAAAACGTATTTTTTAAATTCTCCATATAAGCCCACATAAAAAAGTTGTAAAATGCAACCTTTAGTATTTTTTCTAATTAGTCTAATTTAGTATTTTTTCTTTTAGTATTGTTATTCTCGAAAAAATCTTTTTCCACAGCCTGTAGTAAGTAACTGCTCTAGCTCCCAAAAGAGTTCAAATCGTATAGTACAATATTAAAAAAGTTATTGTCTTTTTTAGAGCCTCCGAATATTAATTCGAGTCACTGTACTTACATGGTGCCGAATAATGCAAATTACGCCTCGTAAACGTAAAAATAGGACTTTTGAGGGCGATTGCGGTCTAGATTGATCTTTTGTCTAGCGGTTTTAACTACTGAAAACCCCCATATCTTTGCATTATCGAGAAATTAGAAGGCGCATTCCGCACCCTTGCAATCCTAGAAACAAGTCTACTTCCGTTAACTGCAATGTTTACCTGAGCAGGACATAATATTTTGTAGAGACTAGGGAGATTGACAAACGATCAGAGAAATAGTCTTCCTTAACGTGTCCACCGACTTGCGAGACACTACGAAACAGTGGAAGCTTTACAAAAGTTTTACCTTTGTTATTCCCATTTCGCTGACAGATTGTTGGTTCGAGGGACAATTTGTGACTCATTTCTGATGCACTGGGTTTTATTAGAAAAATGTTATTAAATAGTTCGCGCTGGACACACACGCAAAACACGCTCGAACGAAGAAACGGTCGCTGTGAACGAACAATGGAAACGATCGCGTCGGAAGGTGAACATATTTATATATTCAACGACAGAATTAAGTCGGGTAAGTGATAATACTATAGAGCGCCTATCTCTTTCTTTCTTTCTCACACATGCACACTCTCTTTCTCTTCTCTCTCTCCCTCTTTGTGTTGCGCGTAAATGCAAAACCGCGTATATATATAAACATTTGCACACTACGGAGTGGCTCGGTAATTCCTATCACCTCGAAACACCAACAAAACTGATACAGTGTTTCATTTTACAATTTTGCTGATACTATATATGTATATGAATAGTTATCAATTTGTTGTTGATGTTAGGTGACAATATTAATTATACCGAGCCACTCTGTATAACGATCTTATAATAATTTCTAGGCTAAAACGATCTATCTGCAACCTAACAATCAAACTAGCTGCAACAATGATTAGAACGGTATTAAAGAGATCTGTGGTGTACTGAAAAATATTTCTCAGGCGCCATGGACCGCTGTAATGATCGGACTGCGGATGTTTGTATTAAAAGTACTATTAAAAGTAAGAAAAAATAACTAAATAGGATGTACATGGTTGCAAGACGTTCTGAGCAACTAATAAAATAAGGTGATATTACCCTTTTCGTTTTATTACCTTTGTATTCTTCAATGAGAAACTGATTTTTTCGCCTGCAAGGTCACGTCAAGGTCATGGTGTGCAGGTCGTTGAACTCATCCTGATGATACATGTTAATATATAAAAATACGGCGACCTTCAAAAAATCGTTAAAATGACCTTCAAAGGATTTTTTAATTACCATCTGATGCACGCCTTAAAACCATGTACATCCTATTTAGTTATTTTTTCTTACTTTTAATAGTAGCAGAAATAATTTAGGTGTTCGAGTTAAAATTAACACCCTGTATACAAGTGCACACAAGTTTTATGAATTGTATTCCTATTGCTTCGAGATAAAGTTTGTTATGTCTAGACTGCGGTACGAAAAAGGAGCCTAGTAAAAAATTCTTTCTTCCCTTAATAATCTTTCATCATTTTAAATTGGACCTACCCATTTTAGTCATAAATTTACAAAATCTGCAGTCTATATATACAGTACTGTGAAAAGAAAGAAGCACCCAGTATAATTATAAGATATAATGACAAACAATATATCTTTATGTAGAAATTGTATTGTACAATGATTGATTTATTGCACTTAAAGTATTAGATAATCTGCAATAACACATATCCTCAGAACAATTCAATTAAACAGCATTTAAAAGCTTACTGTGTTCTTGTTTGATTTTTTACGCTTTTCTATTAAATATGGCTGATGCTTCTTTCTTTTGCACAGTAGTGTAGTTATAATGTCCTTTCACGTGTGACGAGTCACATATAGAGCATGTTTCAATTTCCAATGGACGTCCAACACCCGCAGTCCAGTGACAACCAACAAATCGCCGTTCACGAAATAAATTAACCGTCGTTCAATGAACCGAGTTTATTATATAACTAAATAAGATAGTATTGCGGAGCTCCCTCGCGTGCCTGGGACTCTCGGGACGAATTCTACAAACCGTCAGTCTTATAATATCGCAAAACTATTCACGCAAGCTATTAACGGCCGAATTGAATCGATCCTCCCACGAATACTGATCTCGCTGATGCAAAACGCCGCTAAAATGTTCGCGTTCCCATGAGAAACGCTTCGAGTTCCCGTTTGTTGAGCCGAGTTCACGATAAACGAACAATCAAGAGAAACAAACACACCGTGTGTCCATCGAGTTTATCAATAAATACTTTATCGTTCTATGCTTAATCGAAAACTGTATAGAGTTCCTCGTCATAGGTTTTAAAGTTACGATCTTCGAGGTCTGTCTTAGGCGAACCCCCTAAAAAGAAATCGACCAGTCTAGGATTTTTTTGTTTCTCTGTTTTTCTTTCTTTTTCGAGAAACTATCCACGGACAGGAAAAAATGCTTTCCGAACTTGTTCAGACGTATCAAATCAAGTTGTTGAATAAAACTATTATTATCACGAGGTTAACGCGTTAACTGTCGGTTCGCGCAATTTTCTAAGAACAAGTTGCTGTAGTTCATCGACCGTTTGGCAGTGAGTAAATGTCAGACATTATTTCGGCAGGATTACGACGACCTTCTCGACTATAAGATTTCAAGTTGCTTCTTGATTCTTGTTCTTGTCGCGCTCGTTATGTTAACACTAAACCTACCACCACCGGTCAAAACGGCCGGTTCCAGATTTATTATTTTACAATTATTGAAATAATAAAAATGATTTTATAAGAATTGATTGCATAAATATCTTTAGTAGAACACGTATTGTAATAGGAGCCGCACAAAGTCTAAATTAAATCAATCTTGTCATTTTTATAAGGGTAGGTAGGTTTAGTGTTAATATTAGTTTTCGGTGGCAGTCTTCTTGGCTAGAGTATTTTATTATGAATGGACTGCGGATCTTTATGCAAAATAAAAATTGTCTGCATCGATTTCAAGAAATAGAATTCAAATTGAATGATATTTCTTCCCTTAATGATTTTAATAGAGGAGAAATCATATATTGACATCTTCAATTTTTTAAATTTTCCAACAATTTTCCAACAATTTGCTATAAATGCATTAAGATTTGCAGTCTATTGATTAAATATATAATTTATTCGTTTCTGTTGCGCCCGGCAGTTAACGTGCTAAAGCCTCGACTCCTTTATCAGCTGTACCTAACAAATGTGACTACAGTGTGCACCGATTGCACCTGTCTAGTGTAAACGGACGGTCAATGAAGGAGATCAGAGTAAAAATGCTGTTTAGGAGTAGTGTATACAATTATCAAGGTCACTCTTTTATCTTAACGCAGAGAATACCCTATGTTTACGTTTTTATAAAGTGCAACAAACCAATTATAGAGCTAGACGATAACTTTGATCCAGCATTTTTACCTCGCTTTTTGCACAGAACGTTAATAAATTGTTAACAATCGTCGAGCATCGGCTGACAACTTCTTCAGTCGTTCTTCAGAAGCTCGCTTCAGGGGTTGGTCTTGATTAAATGTGTAGAAATCAATGACATTGAATATGGACCCCTTAAACAGCATGTTCAACCTGTTCAGTTTCAAGACGTGGGGGTATTGTTGCTTCGAGTTCCCCAATTTGGCTTCGTTTCTACCTGATCTATTGCTGTTGGTTCCCTCATACGGCCACTGTTGACAGGAACAACTCGACCAATGAACGTGTCCCTTCTGGGACTTAATACTGAAACCCTTCGAGACTCTTCTCTCCCCACCTGCGTGGCAATTGAAACACCAAAGAAACGGGGGGACGCCTCTAAAGCTGGTTTTACATTAGTCCAGTTTTGCTGGATCCAGCAATTTATATTCTAGTAGTTTGACTGGAAATTGGTCTGTGTCTACATCAGAGTTTGGCAAGAACCTACGCCCCCTTTTCTCGGCCGCGCGTCTCGCTCCCCATGATGATCCTAGTTCTTTCGTCACCTCAGGCACGCACCATATGAACTCCGCGTGGCGCATTAGAGCAACACCGTATCAATAGGTTCGCACATTATCAAGGAGGTACTATTGTCAATACGTATTTTTTGTCTAGGGTATCCCTCGTAGTCCTATTCCACTATGTCGCATGATAATTTTGGAAAATAAATTTGAAACATAAATTCGGAAGATAAATTTGAAAAATAGTTCTTAGTTTCATTGTCAAAGTTATATTCAGAATTGGGAAAACATTTTCGCGTACGTTTAGACGCGCAGGTCATATGGTGCGGGCCTGAAGTGGGAGCGAGACGCGCGATCAGGAAAAGGAGCGTAGCACTCGAAAAACGGCCGAAATGAGCACTTCTTGCCGACCTCTGGTCTATATACATGCCGTCATGCCGTCTGTGCGGAATTACAATTGAATTGTTGAGTTCTAATTGGAAACTGGACTGGAATGCTACTGGACTAATGTAAACCCAGCTTAATTTTGTGGCGTGTTATCGTCGTCCTGTTGGTCGCTGGTCTCAGCGGCGGACGGTATAGTCGCTAGTAGTCTGACCGCTAGCCTGCTGGGAGATCCGGGTGGTTCTGGCTCCTGTATGGCTAATTGCCTCGTGAGCCTTGGCTTCGACCTGGCTGGCCTAGGTGTGGTCCTCGCAGCGATCTCCAAGGACGCGCTCGATCTCGAGATCCTCCAGGTGCTGGTGCTGGCGGTGGTAGCGGACCCGGAGGAGTCGTTCCTGGAGGAGCTGAGATTCGAGTCCTGCGACGGTTTCCTTGTGATCAGCCAGGACGAGGCTCTTCTCTTAGGGTCCAATAGCCGCAGTGGTATTCCACAGTGATGCGTCTGTCTCCAGGAGTCAGATCGAGATGAAGAAAAATTCTCGCTGGAGGACACCGAGGAGGCTCTCTTGTGCTGTTTCTGTTGAATCTCCGCGATCTGATAAGCGTACTGGTCGCTTCTCGTGTGACGGGGCCTGGTATCCTTGGCGCAAGGCCATAAGATCCTTGTCCCCCATCTTCTGTAGCTCGAGCACTGTCCAGGCTCGAGCAGCCTCGAGTTGCACGCGCAAGGCGTCTGATTGTCCCTGGACGAACGGTCCATCAGGCTGTTAGTGTTCACCGGGGTGTGACGGTTGCTGAAGTTCGAGCTGTGCCTGCATCTGCCGATCCCCCTAGTCACTCTGGACTCCTCGATCGCTTTGCAGATCAGCACGCAGTCTTTCTTGAACTGTTTCGTCAAGATCGCGTACAGGAACGGATTGCAGCAGGAGTTCAACGGTAAGACGAACACGGCGAACACCTTCGCCTGCTCGAGCGACACCAGCTGCAATCCGAACGTGGCCGTCAGAGAGAAGAACGCTATGGGGGACCAGCAGAGGAAGTCCGTGAACACTAACAGCGCCATTCGCTTGGCTATGCGGGAGTCGTTCGAGTTCCATGCTTGGGAGCCGCGGATCGCGCAGTACATCTTCAGGTAGCAACCCATCAGAATCAGGAAGGCTACTCCGTTGATCAGCATGAGGAAGATCACGTAGGCTAGAGCCGCGTCGCCGTTTGTTTCGAACGGGAGACAGATGGCGAACTTTCTGTAGTCGGAAACGCCAATCAGCGGCAGCGAGGCCATTGACAGAGCGAAACACCAGCCAACTGTCATGATGTAGCCGGCGTGTTTTAAGGATAGTCGTTTGTTCAGGTGCATCGCGTGGGTTATCGCGTAATTTCGCTCGAGGGTGATCACCGCCAAGGTGTACACGCTTAGTTCGGAGCTTAGGACACCTAGGAAACCGGCTAGTTGACAGCCAGCTGACGTCTGCCAGGGGATCGCGTACATGCGGAATTCGCCTAGCGTCGAGGCGTCTACCACGGCAAGCAGACCTGGAAATATATCGTTTTAATTGTTTTAGAATACAAGAGAAGTCCAGTTATATGAACCTGTCCGGAGACAAGTTGGTTCACGCCTGTCTCCCACTACCGATTCACAGTGTGCGATCAGTGCTAATTAGCTGGACAAAACTCATAACTAATTCCGTAAACAATAGATGCTAGTCATATGAATTAATGTCTAGACAGTAGGAATATTAACATTTCTCTGTCGGTGAAACTCCCAAAGACTTTTTTGTCCTACATTTTCCTACATTCTGTAAGGAGGACCATAAATACTCTTATACAGTAATTAATATCAATCGATATTTTAAAAATACGGTTTGCACTTACTTTTCTATATACTACAGTAAATTTTTATAATAGAAACTACCGGCGTAAGTCCGTTTCATTGCCTTAATTGATCCCGTTAATTATACATACTATGAAAGGTATGTATGCAATATTCAATAAGCTCCAAGTAAGCAATGAACGCCAATAAACGGAACAATTTTTGTTGGTAGCATTAGAGCAGACTTTAAACTTGCTTTTCATTTGAAAATGTGCGGAAATTAACAATATTTATATTTTTAGCGACAGTGATCGCTATTTCACGATCTTAATTTTTGGAAGTTTGGAGGAGTTTTCAGAAAGACAATCATCTTAATAGATTGTATAAATATGTTTAAGAAAAATCGTGTATAGATACGTTATGTGAAGAAGCAGAATAATCTATACGGGTTAATATTTCTAATATCTTTGTATTAGTAATTAGGAAGAAGGTTCTGCCCAGCTTAGCACCTCGAATCGCAACACTGTGCGATTGTGAGAAGAGGAGAAAAGAATCTTATCGGTATGTCTACTTTCGTAACAACCTCAGACCCACCTAGATAAATGCCCATACAAAAATCGGCGGCAGCCAAATTGCAAACCAGAAACCGGGGAACGTCCATCTTGCTCCTAGAGAATATTAATACGAAAACGACTGTGCCGTTTCCGAGCATGGCTAGCAGAAATACTACCCATACCCCGCAACGCAGCGTCCACCAGTCGAATAAATCTTGACATGGCAAGAAAGGACCTGGAACAATATAGTCGTGATACAGAAATATAATTGATATTGTCTATTAACGATTAGGGATGTATTGAGGAGGTAGACTCGATTCTAGTATTGCAAGGGTGGGGGTGGCGTCTTCTCATTTCCCAAAAGCGCTAGATAGAAGATATAAATGTAGGCTTCAATCGCGCTCTCAAAAGTCCTATTTTTACGTTAACGAGGCGTAATTTGCATTATTCGGCAGCATGCAGCTGTCGCAGCTAGGGATTGCAATCCCGCGCCATTTTCAATCCCGCGGGATTGATGTGGGATTTATTTCAATCCCACGGGATCCCGCGGGACTAAGAATTTGGGTCTTCAATTTAATATATGTTTAATAAAGAAACAAATTTTACTTAATAAGATAATCATCTGTAATCATATTAGTCAAAATTTATTAACAGAATACATATAAAATCTAAATCTACATAAATTTAAATTAAAATAAATCTCTTTTTGGAAAACAAACTAGAATTGAAATGTATATACACTAGCGGACAAAAGTTTAGGACCGCTCTAAAGAAGACGATAAATTTTTTAATATTGTACTATACGATTTGAACTTTTTTGGGAATCTAGAGCAATTAGTTTATAAAGGATGTGAAAAGAAACTTTTTCAAAAATTGCAATTGATCGGAATTGTTGAAAAAATGCTAAAAGTTGAATCGTTAACTTTTTTATATGGGCCTATATTGAAAATTTAAAAAATGCGTTTTGTAGATCTGTGCCAATTAAACATATTCTGAAAATTTCGTCAAAATCGGTCGACGTTGCAATAAGCTACAAACATTTAAAGATGGTAAAAATTGCAGATTTTCAAGATTTTCGGCAATAAATCTAACAACAACGAAGATATTTTCGGTGTGAGTCTCAGGTGCCTCACCTTGTATATCTACAGGGTGTCCCAAAGTTCGTAAACTTCCTGCAAGGGGGTGGTTCCTGAGACCATTTCAAGCGAAATTTTCCTTTGCAAAAATGTTATCCACGGCTTTGTTTAGGAGCTATTAACGAAAAACACGGACCAATCAGAGCGTGACCTAGATGCGAGTTGCCACAGTCGGCCTGGCGGGCCAACTGTCTATTGGCCGACTGTGGCAACTCGCGTCTAGGTCGCGCTCTGATTGGTCCGCGTTTTTCGTTAATAACTCCTAAACAAAGCCGCGGATAACATCTTTGCAAAGGAAAACGTCGCTTGAAATGGTCTCAGGAACCACCCCCTTTCGAGAAGTTCATGAATTTTGGAACACCCTGTATATTAATTGCTGAGGTTAATCGGAAGAATTTTTTCCTTTACCAAAATGTTGGTTAGAACTTAAAAATAACTATAAAAATTGTTCAGAACGAACTATATGCAATCGACCTGTCTGTGAATATAATTTTAATTAGATTAAAATCTGAGAAATGTTAAAATTATAAAAGCAAATTTTAATTTGTAGAACTTTGAAAATATGATCGTAAAAAGCAAAGTCTATTAATTGTTGTATCTTCTAGTTAGGTTCTCAAGTCATTACAAAAATATATCCTGCAGCGGGAAAAGCTCGTTCAGCCTCTACACTTGAAGGTCGAATAGTTAAAAAATAGTCGTAAGCCAATACGTAAATATTTCCCCTTTTTGCCATCGCTCTCAAAGGAAATCATCTCTTTTTTTAAAGTTTTGTCGATGTCTTTATGACAGACCATCGAAATAGTTCTTCGTGCGCGTCGCCATTCGCGAAATTTTGGGACGCATAGTCCCAATTTACGAAATGCGGGACCAAAATATGACGCAGGATTCTGCGGGATCCCCCTTTTGCGGGATTGCAATCTCTAGTCGCAGCTTTATGAATAATGCAAATTAAAAATAGGACTTTTGAGGGCGATCGCGGCCTAGATTGATCTTCTATCTAGCGCTTTTCACTACTGAAAAATCCCATCTTTGCATTATCGGGAAATGAGAAGGCGCATCTCGCACTCTTGCAATCTTGGAAACAAGAGTATACCCCTTTAATTATGTATAGGGAACTTACCCGGCTGAGGTAGGCATTGTACGCGTGACGGCAGTGTCTGCGGTGGCAGTGTAACACGGCTGTTCTGCTCTTCAAAATAATCCTCAATATATGCTGGCAGGTTACCAGGGTACGTAAAATCTGAACCAAAGTTAGCCCAAAGTTCATTTATTTGCGAGCCGAATTTGTCGGTCATGTTATCTAAACAAACGTCATCACTTGAGTGCTGCAAAGTATTCGGGGAACGTCGATAATGTTTGTAAAATGTGAGATGTATGTCTCGCGTATAATCACATACTCAAACACGAGCTCTATGCGTCTGTTAATTAAAATGATCTTTTCATAAGTGAAAAGCAAACTGATTAAAAAGCATCATAAACGTGTGAAATTCGCAGTCTAGTTATGTGTCATGATTAAGTATACAGAAACTTTCCTGGGCCTATGTGTTACATGTGTTATGATTAAAAAATGTCTCTGAAGACTATGAAACTACTATGATAATTGTAGTGAGACCATGTTACGTGTTCGAGTCGATGAACGGATTAATCGTTGCATGCTTTGCAGCATTTAAGTGTCGGCCACAGCGCGCAAATTAACTGAATGGAAATAAAGTAGCAATCAAGGGACCAGCCAAGTGTAAAATATCAAAACGATCGAATAATCGAAGGCTGAAGAAAATCATTTCGACGATGGTATCAGTGGCGACGATTCAACATGGCGGATGGGAACCACTTACTCAGCTGAGGCCAGATATCGGAGTCGCTCGAGTTCCACAGACTCAAGTCGAACTCATTGTTGGTGGGGTAGAGGATCGACTCTTGAACGGAGGATTTCGTTACCGGTTCCTCCACTTCGATGGACAGGAACGAGCAACAATGGTAGGCGTATGACAGCACCATAGTCTGCACTCTTGGGAATCTCTCTGGCGATGGGAATTCCCTGAGGGCAGGGTTGTTGAACGTCTTCAGATGCAGCAGACCGGACAGGCCTAGCGTTGGCAGTGCGGGGAACACGTTGTTTCCTAGATTTCTGTAACATTTCCAATTAACCCTTATGTAGTTAACCAAAATGTATAGATTACTTAAAACCTTTCTGTATTTAACATGTTTGCACAAATTCTCATTATAAGACTATAAATTAATACAATATAAATTTTGTAATATTTTTTAGACGAATAATAATTCCTCTTAACACTAGATATACCAAGCACTAAACGCAATTGGCATACATTGCCTTATATTAATGACAAAATTGCATTTATTTACATCTCGTTCGAGTTTTGTTTAAATTTGAGCTTCAGTAAAGAAGTTCACTAAAACAATTTCTCAGAACAATATATTTATAATATCAATATTTCTAAAAGAAAAAATCTGGAACCAGTCAAAATGACTGGTCTGGTAAATCTAGTGTTAATTAAGAAATACAGTAAATGGGTATCCGGTTGATTACATAAGGGTGAAGGGGGTAGACTAGTTTCCAAGATTGGAAGGGTGCGAGATGCGCCTTCTCGTTTCTCGATAATGCAAATATGGAGTTTTTCAGTAGTCTAAAGCACTAGATAAAAGATATTTTTACGTTGTCTAGGCGTAATTTGTAAAAAGCATAAAGATGTGACAGCTATTGTGGCGAGATGACAAGAAGGGCTCTAGAAGCAGTGTCGCCAGATGAGGGAAGGGAGCACAAATTCAGGGGAAAAGTTACCCTCACGAGTGGATGGAGGCCGGAACACCAGTGCGGTCGGGAGAAATGCAAATAGCGGGGCCCGACTGCCCTACCGGGCCAAAAGAGTGAGAAGACAGGGCCTATGGTCCTAGATGAGCGGTTCTTTTAGTGGATATTGGGGAAACCGAACATACGTTTCCCTCGAGCCCCACATTACCCCCGCCAGGAGTGTACGTAAAAGTATTTTTTCCACTCATCTTTAAATTAGAAAAGAAGGGGGAAAGAGTATTTTTCTCTCTCTGCCAGGTACAGAGAAGGGGAAGGTAGAGTGGGGAGATAAGTCTTGCTCTGGGAACCTTCTTGTCATCTCACCACAGTACATGCTGCCGAATAATACAAATTACGCCTCGTAAACATAAAAGTAGGACTTTTAATTCTTCTTCTTCTTCTTTTATCTAGCGCTTTTGACTACTGAAAAACTTAAACTTATCGAAAAATGAGAAGACGCATCCCGCACCCTTGCGATTCTGGAAACGGATCTACCTCCTTAAATAAACTCAACTCATTCGAAATACATAGCCCTCCAAAAATAAAACGTCACGTAAATCCACAGGAACATAATACCCTTTATTAACTCTTCGGGGACGACGATGGATTATCAGGTTGCTTCTATATTGACAAATAAATATTACTTGAAAAGTGAAAGAAGAATAGAAATTGAAAGTTTAATGTTAAGCCTTAACAAATTGAATTACGTGAAGGACCGAAAGTTGGGTCCAAGATGGTGGCTACTTACAAGTCCTCTAGATGCTTCGTCTCCTTGAACGCGTCTGGGTGTATGTACTCGATGTAATTGCTCTCCAGATCTCTGAAACATCGAACCCTCTTTTTCAAGACGATAGCGTTGAGCCATCTTCGCGGGGCTAGCTACAAGCTACACTACTTACAACAGCTGCAGCCTTGTCAGCCCAACTAACGAGTCGCTGGAGATGATCCTCAGCTTGTTGTTCGACAGAAGAAGATCGTGCAGCAAGTTCAGCCCTCTGAACGGCTCATCCATCAACGAAGAGATCTGATTGCTGGCTAAGTCCCTGAAGAAAGATATTCTTAATTGTTTCGCAAAGGTGTTACCGCAAAAACAAATTCATATTCCAAAAACAAATATATACAGGGTGTCTTGACTAGTAGAGATTACTCTGTTATTAGCAGCTCGATCTAAAATGTTTTTATCAGGTGTAGCATGGTTTCAAGAGAGCTTTCGCGTGATTATAGCAAATTTTTCGTCAACTCTTTTTACCACGTTTTTATTAGCTCGCTTTCTTGTCTGTCTGTTTGTTCGGTACAAATTTTTAAATTGATTTTAAACTAACTTCCCGATGAGCTAGAGACTTGAAATTTTAAACATAGCTCAGTACTGGATGACAATGCAATATTAAAAAAAAATTTTTTAAAAAAGCCTATGCGTTCAGGAGATATAAATTATTAATAATTTGAACCTTTGCACCCCCCCCCCCCGCCGCGTGACGTAGTACGTCTTCGCGTTCGGCGTCCCCACTCTACTACGTGTTCCCACTCTGACTCATCCCCACTCCACTGACCCGCTTCGCACCGAAGGCGCTCAGTGTGCGTCAGTGTGCGTTCGAGTTCCGTGCGGTGTTTACAAAGTTGCTATGTATTATTATAGTATAATGTTTGTTTACCAAGCGAAAGAACAGTTACACCGAAATTCTCCGTCGAACCTTTATCTTTGACATTTTACCACGGCGTTCGTTTTCGATATGACGTGTCGAAATACCGTCTGAAATTTATTACATGTCTCTGTTATAATCTCATCAAAATGTTCAAAATCGATTGTAAAATTTCACACATATAAGACTAAAAAGCGGAAAATAATTATTTACATAAAAATAAATTTTTAAAAAGTACCACGTTTTTAAAACGGACTAAAGAGTATAAAATAAAATTTTAAAAAACGCTACGTTTAAAAAACGGACTAAAAAGTATAAAATAATTTTTTCTAGCCCCATACAGATTATTAACCCCGTACAGATAGTCCTGAAAATTTGTGATTGTGAATTTTGAACAGCTATGAAAATACTTGTAAGATTTAAAACGAAAAACGTGGGGCGCATGCAATAGATAATTGATGCATGAACACCTAAATCACTAACAATTTTATTGCACTGCAAATGATATGAACTGTTTTGTGAGTTTCCTCGGCGGCAGCTACTCTCTACACTCCTTACTATGTATTATCTTGCGCCCCACGTTTTTCGTTTTAAATCTTACAAGTATTTTCATAGCTATTCAAAATTCACAATCACAAATTTTCAGGACTATCTGTACGGGGTTAATAACACTGTCCAACAAATTTCAACTTTTTGTATGTTCCGAGATTACTATTGGGTCCTTCTTATAGAGTTTTTTGCGCTGATTCCGAATCTGTTTTTAATTTTTTCCCTATACGCACAGTTTTTGAGGAACATGGCTTTGAAAAAATGACCTATTTTTCAACTTTGAACAAATATTGTGATGTTATTATAAAAGATATTGAACTGTTCTTTGCAGCAAAAGATTCTGTGGACTTTCCCGAATACAGTGATATCCAATATTAATACACTATGATTGTTTAAACATGTTTAAACAATTATTAAAGACGGAGAGACACCATTTTTGCACCAATTTTTGAAGATATTTTTAAATTTATCTCAAAAAATAAGGGTCCAGCGGAAAATCGAACTATACCACGCGATAGAGCAGACTTTTATCTTGAAAAACCCCCCTTTGAAGTTTTCGACATCGACGTTTTTACCGAACCAGAAAGCAAAATATCTTCGCCCGACATGCGTTGCCGCCAGTGGCGCCCTGGACGAGATATGGCGCAGGGACGGGATACGGAGCGGCGAACGACCGTTGTAGTGGTGAGCACCACTGGCGGCAACTCATGTCGGGCGAAGATATTTTGCTTTCTGGTTCGGTAAAAACGTCGATGTCGAAAACTTCAAAGGGGGGTTTTTCAAGATAAAAGTCTGCTCTATCGCGTGGTATAGTTCGATTTTCCGCTGGACCCTTATTTTTTGAGATAAATTTAAAAATATCTTCAAAAATTGGTGCAAAAATGGTGTCTCTCCGTCTTTAATCATTGTTTAAACATGTTTAAACAATCATAGTGTATTAATATTGGATATCACTGTATTCGGGAAAGTCCACAGAATCTTTTGCTGCAAAGAACAATTCAATATCTCTTATAATAACATCACAATATTTGTTCAAAGTTGAAAAATAGGTCATTTTTTCAAACTCAAATTTCTCAAAAACTGTGCGTATAGGGAAAAAATTAAAAACAGATTCGGAATCAGCACAAAAAACTCTATAAGAAGGACCCAATAGTAATCTGGGAACAAATTTGGTGTTGGACAGTGTAATCTGTATGGGGCTAGAAAAAATTATTTTATACTTTTTAGTCCGTTTTTTAAACGTGGCGGTTTTTAAAATTTTATTTTATACTTTTTAGTCCGTTTTAAAAACGTGGTATTTTTTAAAAATTTATTTTCATGTAAATAATTATTTTTCATGATTATTCTAGGTCACCTTCAATTTTTTGCAAATACGCCTACAATTTTTTACGCCTATATAACATAAAAAAATTGCTTCTTTAATTTTAATTTTTACCTGCTAAAAATATTTTTGATCGGACTGCTAATAACAGAGTAATCTCCACTGGTCACGATTCGTGGATCAGTCTGTATACATACAAGGTGTATACGGTCGCCAGATTGCGGATCTTAACGCGAAACGACAATTTTCCACCTCATTTGCAATAAACAGGAGTTGAGTACCAACGATTCAAAAATGAGATAGGGTGTCTACTACTTACAGAACCCTCAGCTCGCTACAGTTCCTCAAATTAGGCAGCTCCGACAGGTAGTTGGACTTCAAATCACTGGAAAAGACAGTTTCGATCAGCCGCTCTAATTCCCAACGAGATCTTCGAGATACTCACAGACTTTTCAATCTCGAGCAGCTCTCGCACAAATTCGCCGGCACGTTCGCGATCTGGGCTCGGTCTAATCTCAACACCTCCAACGACCGTGTGCCGTTTAGATTCGGGAATATCCGCAACTCCTTCAGGTTCGAGAGGATCCTGCGAACGAGGACAGATCGTTACGAACTGATATTTCGCCTGATCTCGATAAGCTGCTCCTCGACGGCTCATCCTCGCTGTTGCCTTCCCGTGCACATTCTGAATCGGATTCAACTACGGTAATGTCTCGATCCATGTAAGAGATGCGCAAGAGTGTAACCATTTCAGAGGCTCAGGAACCTAGAGATCGTCTATGGATCTTCGAATCCGATGTCAAAACTTTCACGATCTTGATAATTCTTTTATAAAAATGTTACCGGAATATTCGTGACATTTTTGTTTGACATTAAAATCAGGCCAAACATTCGTAGTGACGCAATCTGCGATTCAGAAAAATCTCTACCAGAGTGGTCCGGTTTTTTGTTGATCAAGGAATAACGTTTGGACAGGGTGTAAAGAAATGTTTGGTTTTGACTGCCACAGGCGCATTCTACAACTTTTGTAAATCTTCTGTAAAATGGTCATCGACCTTGACTTTTAGGGTGAAATGCTTTTATTGCGTTGTAAATAAGAAAGGTCCCGCAAAATTAAGTTCTGTCTTGAATTTCAAGGTTGACAGGTTTGTTAGGAAACCTTTATTAGGAAATTACAAACTTTTTTTATTGCATTCTATTCGAAGCATCATACCATAAAAAAATTGACCTTAAAATCTAAGGTCAATGACAATTTTGCGGCAACTTTTTTTTTACAGATCTCCATCGATCTGAAGATGTAGAATACGAATACAGGGTGTCCCAAAATTCCTTCAAAAATTTTCCTTTGCAAAAATGTTATCCGCGGCTTTGTTTAGGAGTTATTAACGAAAAACACGCACTAATCAGAGCCCGACCTAGACGCGAGTTGGCACAGTCAGCCAATAGACAGTTGGCGCGCCGGGCCATATGTCGCGCTCTGATTGGTCCGTGTTTTTCGTTAATAACTCCTAAACAAAGCCGCGGATAACATTTTTGCAAAGGAAAATGTTGCTTCAAATGATCTCAGGAACCTACCATTTCCGTCTGTTGAAGGAATTTTGGGACACTCTGTATAAAGAAATTATACGTCGCGGTTATCGTAGGATGATTCTACACCCTCGATTTGGTTGAAATTGAACTAAGGTGTCGCAAAATTGACCTTGACCTAGAATTTTAAGGTAAAAAAGTCAACAATTTCTTTTCAATTGCATCGCATTTTACTCGTCGCGTGGGTCAAAAGTGCAAAAAGAATCATGGGACGCAATTCAACCGCTTTATCCTTTGTTAGGAAATTACGAACTACAAAGAAAGTTCTAATCACTGAAACCGTAAAATAAATCTTATGGCAAGGGGTTAAATACAAGATTCATCGACGTATCCACCACGATTAGATATTACTGCTTGCACTAATCGCGGCGATCTTTCTATTAGTCTTTTATTCGATTAGTATTTGATTATAAGTAAGTATTTGTATCGAAAAATTCTCTGAATTCGCTCTGCACCTTAGGAATGAAACAAAGTGAAACTTGATATCCTTTCAAGCACCGAGACCGTTCCACTAGATTTGGTATTTGTGGATAGAAATGACATTATTGCATTTAAATTCTACTGTGCTATGATACCACGATATACATAATAATAATAATAATTACAAGTGAAAAAATTGTTCTAAATATTTTTCCTACTAATGTACACTACGTTTTGTAGAGAAAAAGGAAGTGTCCGGATAGTTTTGAGCGGTAGTGTATATCGAGACATCACCGAATACTATTTACTATTTTAGATTTTATTTTGCTTAAAGAAAATAGAATTTCAAATAAGATGTACAATTTCGAAAATAAAATATTTCTATTTGAACAATCTGTGTGAACCTCAAAATAAAATATCTCCATTTCAACAATTAGATCCACGAAATATAATATTTATATTTTAACAATCTGAAACACGAGATAAAATATATTACTGTTTGCATTGTTATAATACTCTGAGAAACCGCATAAACATACAGTCCATCTTATCGTTAAGAAACGATTTACACTCATCAATGTATTGAATTCGAACCATTATTATCAGCTATAATATTTAACCCTGTCCACTCGAAACTATTTTAACTCTAAGATTAAACATTTATTCGATCTAGAATATTTCCATTCTCTATCATTTTTTAAATTTCACGGGTTTGAATTTGATATGATAACTCATACAATACTGAAATGTTTAGTAATTGATTAGATACCAACATATTTAATAATGTCAACAATATTTTGAATAATGGTACCGCAATTTTTCGTGGCGCCTCAGGGTCACCTCTCGAGTGCTAAGGGTTAAAATTGAAATTGAAAATACAGACAAAATACAAATATTTCCAATATTCTTCAAATCAATAAATTACTGCATCAAATAAAATATTTTATTTTCAAAGTTGTACATATACTGTAAAATAAATTCAGGCCTGCCGGAAGACCCTCCTAAAAGGCCCATGTTACGAGGGTGCAGATTCAAATTGTAGCTTCGATTTCAGATAACGGAGAGACCGCGCGCCCGAGATAAACGGCCACGGAGGGGGAAAAATCGGGGAACGCCTGTACTCACAGCTTACGAAGCTTCCGTAGATCCCGAAAAGCATCTCCGTGGATCTCCTTGATGGGATTTCCCCGCAGGTCGAGCGACAACAGATTAGCAGCCCGCCGGAACGTCCGGCCATCCACCGTTTCGATCTTGTTGTTCGACAGGGACCTACGGAACCGGACGGAACATAAACGGATACGATTTTCTTGGCTTCCTCTTCGACGGAGAAATAAGAGAACAAAAGAAAGAGACATTCCATGTCGGCGATTTCTTGCGAGGGAACGATTTTATGCACGACCGGGAATTCCTTCGCCCAGCGCCACTTTGCGTTGCTTTTAGCGGTGCGAGAATTTTTTCGATGATTTATGGAAGTCGTGAGCTCACGGCGAACCAGGGAATCGAACGGTTGAAAGGGATCGAAAGGGCTTGTATGAGAAGGCTAATGCTAGGATTTATGGAGCACTAACAGCGACTATTTTACGTTACTTTGTAAAAATAAGGAGAACGTATTTGTTCCGATGTTCTGCGATTTTAATCGTAAGGTACACTACTACTGTGCAGAAGAAAGAAGCACCCGGTATAATTCTAAGATATAATGGTAAACAATATCTTTATGTAGAAATTGTATTGTATAATGATCGATTTATTGCATTTAAAGTATTATTCTCAGAACTATTTAATTAAACAGCGGAATCATTTTTCAAAACTTACTGTGTTCTTATTTGGCTTTTTACGCTTTTCAATTAAATATGGCCGGGTGCTTCTTTCTTCTGTACAGTAGCGTATGTCCAAAGAAACAGATTTGTTGAATAACTTCTATAAATGCACCTTTTACAGTTCCAATAATCGGAAATTAAGAAATTTAGAAGCCGCCTTCTTGTAGGGTCCCCGGCATGGTAATAAACGAACGAATTTTTGTGGTTTATGTGAACGCGAAATGGCGTGGGCGTGCTTGTATGAATGATTCGATTCTTCATGTGAAATGATCATCGAATGAAAATTGACTTTGAATTATGATTAGGCGGGCAAGACACGCGTGATACGACATAGGAAGAATGGTATCGTAGAATGTAAAAAAAAGTTGTCAAATTACATTTTACTTAATCGATGCACACTTACAGGTCTTCAAGGCCAGAGAGGTTTACGATCGCGGTCGGAATTTTTGTTAAATAATTGTCATCGAGCTCCCTACAAAGCAGACAAGAATTACAATTTTTAGCAGTCGCGGATATATGTATGCTCGTCGAGATCCGATCTTTTTGCTTTAACGTGTTCTGGGTCTCCGTTATCGGAACCAAAAACCATCTAAACATTTTCTTTTTTTTCGTGTAAGATTTGTGCGTATTTGGTTTGTTTTTTTTTGTTTGGTCGGGACACTCACAATACTCGAAGGCTCGTTAAGTTTATGAATGCATCGTCGGCGATCGTGTGCAAACGATTTCGTCGGAGTAGTCTGAAAGAAAAATACAAAGTTTCATGAAGAAAAAAGAATTTTCTCGGAATCGTTCTATCCTCGATATTAATATTACATTAATAACCAGTGGATATATAACAAATCTAATGAATGAATGAGTAGAAAGTGGAAAATATGCCTAAGAAATCAACGAGTGGAAAAATAACTCGGTAGAGTAGGGAGTGAAGAATAAACCTAATAAATTAACCAGTGGATCAATAACAAGTCGATTGAGTAGCGAATGGAAAACGAACCTGATAAATTCAACAGGGGATAAAGAATAGTCCGAGTAAACAGTGTAAGGAGTTATTAATTGCAGAGAGTAAATATAGACTCAGTAAAATAAGTCTCCGTACACCCTTTAAAACAGAAGCATTAATTATTAGAAATTATCATAACCAATTAGAAGCATTGGTTTAACAGATGATGTGCAAGAAAGATTTTCCAAAAATTACAATTGATCAGGTTACATGCAAAAATAAAAAAAGCATTTTTTAAAACTTTTTTATTTGGGTCCCTAATGAAAATTTAAAATATATGTTTTGTAGATCTATGTTAGTTATACACATGCTGAAAATTTCATCGAAATCGGTTGACGCAGGAAAAAACGACACGCATCAAAAGATGTACGATTCTGTGGATTTTAAGCAGAAACTGATCAAAAGTCGAATTTTCACAATTTTTAACCGCTTGTAACTCGTGTATATGTCAATCGATTTCGATGAAATTTTCAGCAGGTGTGGTAACTACTATAGATCTACAAAACAGTATATATTTTAAATTTTTATTAAGGGCTCAAATAAAAAAAGTTTTGAAAAGTGACTTTTTTATTTTTGCATACAAACTTGTAAATTGTAATTTTTAGAAAATATTTGTGGCACATCATTCAGTAAACCAATGCTTCTAATTGCTTCCAAAATATTAGGTCATTTGGTACAATTATAATGAAGTTATTCTGTTTTAAAGGGTGTACGGAGACTTATTTTACTGAGTGTAATAAGAATAAGAATGAGTATTACTTATTCTTACTATTCTAAGTAAGTACTACTATTCTAAGCCGATTGAGTAGCGAGTGGAAAATATGGTTAGCCTGATAACTTCATCAGGGGATAAAGAATAGTGCGAGTAAACAGTGTAAGGTGTTATTAATTGCAGAGAGTAAATATAATAAGAATAAGAATAAGTATTACTTACTCTTGCTATTCTAAGTAAGTATTACTATTCTAAGTCGATTGAGTAGCGAGTGGAAAATATGGTTAGCCTGATAACTTCATCAAGGGATAAAGAATAGTGCGAGTAAACAGTGTAAGGTGTTATTAATTGCAGAGAGTAACTACAATAAAAATAAGAATAAGTATTACTTGCTCTTGCTATTCTAAGTACGTACTACTATTCTAAGTCGATTGAGTAGCGAGTGGAAAATATGGTTAGCCTGATAACTTTATCAAGGGATAAAGACTAGTGCGAGTAAACAGTGTAAGGTGTTATTAATTGCAGAGAGTAAATATAATAAGAATAAGAATAAGTATTACTTGCTCTTGCTATTCTAAGTACGTACTACTATTCTAAGTCGATTGAGTAGCGAGTGGAAAATATGGTTAGCCTGATAACTTTATCAAGGGATAAAGACTAGTGCGAGTAAACAGTGTAAGGTGTTATTAATTGCAGAGAGTAAATATAATAAGAATAAGAATAAGTATTACTTACTCTTGCTATTCTAAGTAAGTATTACTATTCTAAGTCGATTGAGTAGCGAGTGGAAAATATGGTTAGCCTGATAACTTCATCAAGGGATAAAGAATAGTGCGAGTAAACAGTGTAAGGTGTTATTAATTGCAGAGAGTAACTACAATAAAAATAAGAATAAGTATTACTTCCTCTTGCTATTCTAAGTACGTACTACTATTCTAAGTCGACTGAGTAGCGAGTGGAAAATATGGTTAGCCTGATAACTTCATCAGGGGATAAAGAATAGTGCGAGTAAACAGTGTAAGGTGTTATTAATTGCAGAGAGTAAATATAATAAGAATAAGAATAAGTATTACTTATTCTTACTATTCTAAGTAAGTATTACTATTCTAAGTCGATTGAGTAGCGAGTGGAAAATATGGTTAGCCTGATAACTTCATCAAGGGATAAAGAATAGTGCGAGTAAACAGTGTAAGGTGTTATTAATTGCAGAGAGTAACTACAATAAAAATAAGAATAAGTATTACTTGCTCTTGCTATTCTAAGTACGTACTACTATTCTAAGTCGATTGAGTAGCGAGTGGAAAATATGGTTAGCCTGATAACTTCATCAAGGGATAAAGAATAGTGCGAGTAAACAGTGTAAGGTGTTATTAATTGCAGAGAGTAAATATAATAAGAATATGAATAAGTATTACTTACAGCACTTCAAGATTAGAAATTCGATGGAAGGCACGGACTGGAATGTCGGTTATGTTGTTGTTCGTCAGGTCTCTGCAACAATCCATAAAAAAAAGGTCTATTACAGAGCCGGTTGCAATGTGAATGCTTTAAACAATTGGTTCGGGAGAAACAGGCTGCACTGGAGACCCGGACTGTCAACGTGAAGCAACAAGAAACGAAAATACCGAAGTCGGACGCGACGTACCGCATCCGAGCACGCGACAACGTGGCAGCGTCGTCGAGGTGGTCCAAAATAAAAAGGAACCACAGAAAAGCGAACGGGGTGAGAAAGAGAAAGAAAGAAGATGTGCGAGGAAGAGGGCACAGGAACGGGGTGGAGGAAAAAGGAGAATAGTAAAAACTCGTAAACCGAGAAATTTATTGGCTACTGTCGCTACGCCCTATATTTTCAAGTGTGAAGCGTCATTAAGCGCTCCTTGACGAGCTGCGCTCCCCGTGCTTCGAGAAACCCTCCGTTGAACGTTTCACAGAGACGCGAACCAGATACGGACAGTTTACGACAGACTAATTCTGCTTCTATACTACTGACGCCTCGCTAGACAAACTGTCGAACGGTTATAGATAGCCTAACTTTATGGGGAAGAAATATTTCCCGGCGTAATTCACGCGGACTGGATCTGACGCGTTCAACGTGGAACTTGTTTATAGTTATTGAACTGATTTTCCTTCGGAAATCATACTCTCTGATCGTTTCTTTTCAATTTCTGTTCGTTAGTATGTTTCTTTAATTCTTTTGTTATGTCCAGACTGCGGATCTTCATGCAAAATAAAAATTATCTGCATCGATTGCAAGAAGTAGAAACCAAATTGAATGTTAATTCCTCCCGTAATGATCTTAATTGAGGAGAAATCATAGATTGACGTCTTCAATTTTGAATTTCATCTACTCAATTTTGCTATAAATGCATAAAGATCCGCAGTCTACTCATTACTATTAGGTTGTTGCATCTGTCCGATTTTCGAATGCAAACGTTACGAACCGTTTTGATCAAGAAGTACAGTTTTCACGATCAATATCGCGAAGCAAATTCGCGAGAGAAGTGGCACGCGATCTTAGATTTCAGGAAGCCTGTACATCCCGGTTACGCGAATCAGGAAACGGACGTGTCTGATCCTCCAAGTCCAACATCTCCTTGGTCTCTCATTACTAGACTGTGGATCTTTATGCATTTATTGCTTCAAAAAGTTTTCAAAAAATGCTAGAAAATAAAATTCCATAGAATTTAGTACGACTTTTACTTATTTCAGATCTACAAAAATTACTACCACTGAAAGTAACATTTTACATGATTTTACTTTCTTAAAACTTGCCTATAAACATTGAAAATTGCATAAACACCCGCAGTTTACTCATTACTAGACTGGATCTTTATGCAAAATAAATATTATCTGCATCGATTGCAAGAAGTAGAAACCAAATTGAATGTTAATTCCTCCCGTAATGATTTTAATAGAGGAGAAATCATATATTGACATCTTCAATCTTTTTAATTTTACAACAATTTTGAATTTCATCTACTCAATTTTGCTATAAATGCATAGAGATCCGCAGTCTAGTTATGTCCAATCAGAATCATGAATAAAGCTGGGCGAATAAAGCTGATCCGTAAACAACATCAATTTTATAGTCGCGAAAGTAGCCCGTCGTTTGAGGGTGGAAGATTAATTGTTTTAACTCTTAGCAGTCGAGGAATGACTCAGAGAGTCACTACTAAAAATTTCTGTACCATTATTCACAATATTGTTTACATTATTCAATATGTTGGTATCTAATCAATAGACTGCGGATTTTATGCATTTATCACAAAAATGGAGAGGTGTCATTTCAAACAGTGAAGACATTAGATATGAATTTAAAAATACTATTCCATTATGTTTTCGACCTATTAAATATATTAAGGATGAAAATTAATTTCTATTTCGCTCCAGTTTGTCACACTTGAAGTAGAATATTTTTATTCTGCATAAAGATACGCAGTCTACTAATCAATTACTACAAATTCAAGTATTGTATGAGGTATTATACCAATTTCATATTCATAAGATGAAAAATATCATATACAATGGCATTATTCTAGGTCGGAAGAAATGCACATTCATGTTTTCTTTCATCCTATTTCATCCAGAGCTATTTTAACTTGAATGATGTTTTAAATCAAATTGTAGAATAATAATCCAAAGTGTAAATAATATTTTAAATAGTAAATAATAAATAATCCTATTTATTTGAAAGTATGTGTACAACTTTGAAAATAAAATATTTTATTTGATGCAGTAATTTTTGAAAATAAAATCATTTATTTGAGGCAGTCATTTTTTTGAGAATAGTATTTTATTTGAAGAATATTGCAAGTATTTGTATTTTGTCTTTATTTTCAACTTCAATTTTAAATATTACTGCTGAAAATAATGGTTCGAATTCGATAGACTGTATATTTATGCGGTTTCTCAGATTATTATAACTAGACACGCATTTATGACAAAAATGGGCACGCACAATTTAAAGCAGTGAACATGTTAAAAATATTTAAGAACACGAATGTCATAGTTTCAGGTTGATAGGATGATTAAAAGAAGAATACAATGTTTATTTGGCTCCTGTGTTCTGCAATTTTTTATTTTGCATAAAGATCCGCAGTCTAATTATAACAATGCAAAGAAGTAAAATATTTTATTTCATGTTTCAGATTGTTAAAATAGAAATATTTTATTTTATGGATCAAATTGTTAAAATAGAAATATTTTATTTATGGATCAAGTTGTTTAATAGAAACATTTTATTTATGGATCAAATTGTTTAATAGAAATAGTTTATTTTGTGGATCAAATTGTTAAAATAGAAAGATTTTATTTATGGATCAAATTGTTTAATAGAAATATTTTATTTATGGATCAAATTGTTAAAATAGAAATATTTTATTTTGTGGATGAAATTGTTAAAATAGAAATATATTGTTTTGAGGTTCAGATTGTTCAAGTAGAAATATTTTATTTTCGAAATTGTATATCTTATTTAAAATACTATTTTCTTTAAGCAAAATAAAATCTAAAATAGTATTTGAAATATTTGTTCCGGCAAATGAATGGCCACCTCTGCCGTCACGGTATAATTTGGTTCGTTACCGATCCGTTCAAGTGGCCAAAGATGAAATGTTGGTAATTTGCAGAAGAAAATTCCGTACAGTCATTTGAAATGACGCATTCGAGCACGCGTTCGACGCACGAGCACATAGGGACGGGCCATTCTATATTGGTCGCGTTCAAGTGGTTTCGTACTCGATATCGGCGAATTTATGTGGCCGTTAAGGGGTAACCGGCGTGTAATTGATACTATGGCCACCATAATACCGTCATCTGGAAAATCACTTTACAGGGAGGGGGATTGAGTAAGCAGCAGCAGTCACAATGACGAAGGAAATTTTCTAGATTTCCCCTGCGAGATCCTCGAATTAACCGGGAGATAGTCTCATCCCGAATAGTCCGACTATAACTTAATAAAAGCAATATGCACGTGAATGAATGAAAACCTCCCGTACCCAAGTACATATAAACCATGAAGTACAAATTTTCCCTCAATTTCAATTTTACTTAATTTAAATTACAATAAATTTACTAATTTATATTTTAATTTAAAATTTCCCTTCAATTTTAAATAATCATAATTGTTACACTGAAATTAAATATAATCAAACTAAAAATTTTAATCGTCAATTATTGTGCACAAATTACTTTTGTACAATGTATTATTTATTTACAAGCGAATAAAAGACATTCTACTCTAAAAAAAACAACTCCATCATTTTCTGTAAATTTTGTAAACAATTTATGAACCTCCAATAAGGTAGTTGGGTGACTTAATTTCAAAATAAGATTGTAATTTATTGGGGGAGCTACAAATTAATTTGTACACCAAATATCGCAAACAACTTGTACTTCGTTGAAAATTGCGATTCCTAAAATCATTTCGAATAACTTTTCCCTAAGCAGAACGTCATCCGCAGCTTCGTTAAGGAGTTATTAACGAAAAACACGGTCCAATCAGAGCACGGCTACAACTGACGGATTCCAGCTCTGCCTCAGGGCCCGTTGAGCACGGCGTTGGCATTGGCCGAGACGGAATACGTTCACTATAGTCGCACTCTGATTAGTCCGTGTTTTTCGTTAAGAGCTCGTAAACAAAACCGCGGAGAACATTATCGTAAAGGAAAAAGTGATTTCAAATCACCTTAGGAATCACCCTTTTCAACGAAGTTCGCTATTTGCAGGACACCCTGTATAAAAACGTCCTGTGTGTTCCCTTGGTTCCTGATATTTGCCTGATCTCTTCCTGAATTATTCAGCGGGGGTAGCCCCGAATACTTTCGAGTATTCTGTATTCTGTGTATTCATGATTTAAGGTGGCAACTTATTCGATTTGGCTGTCGGCAACCTGTCAATAGAAGAAACCTCGGCGAACAGCTCGGATATATCGAAAGGATTCGAAGAGGTTTTGGAAACGGAGAGAAAAAGGATTTCTTACTCCATGTGGTCCCCCGTATACCCCTTACATTTCAACACATTGATCGTGGCCGACTCTCCCACGCACGCGCAGCCTCCCAGATCCTGCAAAGTTATGGTAGAAAACGACAGTTTTTTCTTCCTTTTTTTTAATGCCATCTTCTTCCTCTGCCCTCAACCCCGTCTCAGCCGGATCAGCCCGCCAAAGCGAGAATTCATCTGGTTTTACGGGGCCGGGCGAGGCAGCTTTTATTTTTTCCGAGGTAACCCTCGAGGAAGCTCTAACGCGATAACAATGACAACAATTGTTCTTTGATGCCTTTTCTTGGAGGAGCTCCAAGATACACGTATAAAATGTAAATGTACATAAAGTTACTCGAATTAATATTCGGACGCTCTAAAAAAGACAATAACTTTTTTAATATTGTGCTATACGATTTGAACTTTTTTCGGAAGCTAGATCAATTAGTTTACTGCAGGATGTGAAAAGAGATTTTTTCAGAAATAGCAATTGATCGGAATTGTAGAAAAAAATACTAAAAGTTGCATTTTACGACTTTTTTATGTGGGCCTATATCGAAAATTTAAAAAGTGCGTTTTGTAGGTCTGTGCCAATTATTAGGTCAATCGGAAAGTTCCGTCCCTTTAGCGTCGAGTAGCCGTAGCTCGAACTGTCGTTAACTATAACGTCTAAAGTAAGGTTAACTTTTTAGTTTGGACATCTTTCAATTAAATTTAATACATAACAATATACGCTTGCATGAATAACATCGTTTTTTTCCACATTGTGCCGAATAAGCGTCATTTGCGCGAAGTGTTAATCTATTGCTTCAATTGGAAGAAAACTGCAGCTGAAGCTCATCGAAAGATTGTAGACGTTTATGGCGACAATGCTGTTTCCGATAAAACATGTAGAGAGTGGTTTCGACGCTTTAAAATGGTGATTTTACTGTGGAGAACAAGGAGCGTTCTGGACGGCCACGAAGTATTCGAAGACGAAGAATTGCAGGCATTGGTGGATGAAGATCCATGTCAAACGCAAAAACAAATTGCACAAGCGTTAAATTGTGTTTAATCTGTCATTTCCGATCGTTTAAAAGCCTTGGGGTAGGTCTACAAGGAAGGAAAGTGGGTTCCATATGAATTCAAGTCAGAGACATTGACAAGCGAAAAACCATCTGCAAAATTCTGCTTGCGAAACTTCACAAAAGTTGTCAAAGAAACGTTAGAAGCACTTCGCTGGGAAGTACTACCCTATGCGGCTTATTCGTCAGACTGGGTCCCTTCTGACTATCACTTGTTTCGGTCGATGGCATACGCACTTGCTGAGGAACGATTTAATTCTTACGAAGATGTCGAAAAATGGATCTCTGACTGGGTGACCTCCAAAGATGACTCATTCTTTCGTCGCGGAATTCGCTTGCTGCCCGAAAGATGGGGAAAAGTCAACGCTAACGATGGAGAATATTTTGATTAATGGACTTTTTTATTTTGTTTCTTAAATAAAGCTCTACTTTTTGTAAAAAAAACGGATGGAACTTTTCGATTGACCTAATATGTGCAATGTGAAAGTTTCATCGAAATCAATTGATACATGAATAAACGACAGGCATTGGGAGATGTAAAAATTCTTAGATATTTTTATTTTAATTTATAATTCTTAAATATTTTGCCATCTTTAAACGTTTGTAGCTCATTGCAACGTCGACCGATTTTGACTAAATTTTCGGAATATGTTTAATTGACACAGATCTACAAAACGTATTTCTTAAATTCTCAATATAGGTCCACATAAAAAAAGTTGTAAAATGCAACTTTTAGTATTTTTTCTACAAATCCGATCAATTGGAATATTTAAAAAATTTCTTTTCACATCCTGTAGTAAACTAATTGCTCCAGCTTCCCAAAAAAGTTCAAATCGTATAGTACAATATTAAAAAAGTTATCGTCTTTTTTAGACCGTCCGAATATTATTTCGTTTCACCGTAAATGCGTATCGCTTTGAAAAATGTTTTTCAGTGACCGTTCCGTACATTGATGAACAAAATGTTTTTTTTTTAAATTGATCAAGATATGGACGAGCTGATGGCGAAGCAGATAAATGAAAAAATAGGAGACGCGAATTGAACGAGGTTCGAGAGCGAATTTATATTTAAAAATTTTGTTTGATCTAGATAGCGGGTCGCTGAATTCTATCAGATGCATTCTCTGTATTTGTATTCGATAAAACTGACACTGACGAAGATAGATGGGAAAAGTAAAATACAATCCGCGCGAGATCGAAAACTTGTTAATAGTCTATCGGTGGATTCTGCGGTTCAAGCACAATTTACGTAGGTGTATGCTGGAAAGGGTCTTTGTCAAGATACATACAGTGGACGTACAAAGTATTCGTACACCCTTTAAAAACGAATAACTTTTTCAAAATTCGACCCAACAGCTTGAGCTTCTTTTTTGAGACGTTACAAGGTTTAGTTTACTAGCTAATGTGTAAATAATTGGTTTTTAATTGTAATTGGTCACGATTGCGAAGGAAAAAGTAAAGGTCACGATTTTTAAATTTCTTATCTGTGCCTGTAATGAAAATTTAGAAAACACCTTTGGCAGGTCTACATAAGTTTGTATATCGAAAATAGCAAAAATTGTAAGAACCTGCTATTTAAATGAATTGCAAACCCTGAATACAAAGATTCTTACATCTTACTTACTTAGATTTACAAAATACATGTTTAAAGTTTCATTAATGACACAGATAAATTTAATAATCGTGACCTTAACTTTTTAACAAAAATTATTTACACATTAGCTAGTAAACTAATCCTTCTAACGTCTAAAAAAAAAACTTAAAAAGTTATTCATTTTTAAAAGGCGTACGAATACTTTGTACATACAGGTTTTGCACTCCAAATTCACCCTTCTGCAAGACAATTTCACCTTTCTATACATTAATTTTCACCGTTTATGCAAAAAAATCAGATGAAATGTAAATTAATTATGATATTCAAAATTTTATTTATTGCGAAGATGCACATCAAATACTTATTTAAAAGTAATTCATTAACTTTGTAATGTGCGAAAACTGTGTGTAGATATGTATATTCATTGTAGCCATTTTCTGATTAAATTATAGAAATGAAAGTGTACATATGCATTTATTGAAGCATATTGAGTATTGAATTTTCCCTCGCAGCAATGACACCGTTCACGTGTGTCTAAGTAAATATACATATAATTTAATCGAAATAAATAAATAATCAATTTTAAATATTCTTAATGGGTGAAATTGATTTTCAAAAGGTTGAATTTGATTTGCAGAAGGGTGAAACTGATTTGCAGAAAGGTGAAATTGATTTGCAAAAGGGTGAAATTGATTTACAGAAAAGTGAATTCGGAGTGTAGAACCTATAAATTGTCATCAACAGTTTTAAAGATTTTGTTTGGGCCGCAGACTACGTCGACGGACCTCAAACAACTCATCGACGGACCGCAGACTACTCGTCGACGGACCGCAGACTACTCGTCGACGGACCACAGACTACTCGTCGATGGGCCGCATGCGGCTCGCGAGCCGCGTGTTTGACATGCCTCGTCTATAAGTATAACTCCACACAATCAAATATTTTGCAAAAACTATAATAGCTTACATCTCAATAACTATTTGTTTGCGACATGTGGCTTCTCTCAAACTTTTTCTCTTCTGGATGAGTGCAAGATGTTGATGTAAAAAGCAACTTTACCAACAATTTCCTTCGCTATAAACAATTTTGCGGAAAGTTTCTATTAGTAGATTCACCTTTACGAAGGATAACCATTACTTTTTATACATACACCAACAGTACGTGCCTCGAAGGACGCAAACAGGAAACAAAGGAAGGGAAAGAAGCTAAATTATTGAACGGGTCGAAGAAACTTGACCTTTTCACGGCCGAGGAATTTTTCCATCGGGCATTTCCTTCGTGACAGAATAATTCGGACCTGTCAGCAGGATCCGTCTTAAAGCGTGGGCGGGTCGAGAGAGGTTTTCGCCCTGAGAAGGTCGCGTCACGCGAGATCGAAATGAGCCGATTACACGGCGGCCGGTCACCAGGTGAACCGATTCGAAAGTGAAAATCGTCAGCGTGTCTAGACACGCGGTGTGCGATCACTTTCCCAAGTGTGTACGTACGTGTGTATATAACCTGGTTCGCATCGCTCACGCAACGTTTTCTAGGACACGCTCGGCCTCGAATCGAGCCATTAAAAGCAGCGATCGTCCCCGGATTACAAACATCGTTCCCAACGAACCGGCGCGGCACCGCGATATTTCGTCGCCGAGTCGCAGCGCAGTTTCGCGTTGCGAATCGACCCGCAATGAACCCGTTCCGATCCGATGATACCGTTCATAAGTCACCGGCGCAATCGCCTCGGCCGGAAAATATGCAAATTTTCCCGCAAACTCAATTTCCCGAACCCTCCCACGCGCCGCGCCGGTCGGATAATTACTGCGTCGGTGCCTCGCGAATTAAATTGGGAACAATGTTGACATCCAATTAAACGGACAAACATATAAACTGGAGTGCTATTCGTTATTTCTAGACTCCCGGTTTTATGCATTCGTGATATAAACATCACTGTTCTATATTCCACCTACAGTCGCCGCGGAAAGTATGTTGACACGTCTCAAAAATGAATATTTTCTATTTTATTATTAATAATTTAGGAATTAATGGAAAATATATATTATGTATGTTATTTAATATAATACAAACTAGTATGCGTAGTGCCAAAGATGACAGAATGTTTACAATAATGACAGAAAAAATTGAATAACTTTTTATCGGGAAGTATGTTGACAGCATTGAACATTCGTAATTGAGTGTAGTCTTAACTATAGAACGACATAATTAATATGAAGTTTGGTACCCTTTGTTTCTTGTGACCTCTTCAAATCTTCTAGGCATACTTTCAAACCATTTATTTATAACATTTTCGTCAATACTATTCCAAGCACTCAGTTGTGCTTGATTCAAAACTGATTTATTATTCCGAAATTTCTCACTTACACTTCGATCTAACAAGGAAAGGACTCTAACTGTCCGACTTAGATTTTGATAATTTTTTGTGAGACGATGGTATATGGATCCCTAATGGTGTCTGCAAAATATTAGGTGTAGTTACTCAATAGTTTTAAAGATATAAACAATTAAACTTTCATACCTTGTTGATATACCATGATTTGCAGCTCAAGTTTTCGAAGTCCCGTTAGGCCGCGCTCACAGGGGCTCCGAATCGGCCGATTTGGCCAACGTCCGACACATCTGTCTCTTTTTTCGAACGTGGGAAAAAGAGACACAACGTCGGACGTCGGCCGAATCGTCCGATATCGGAGCCACTGTGAGCGCGGCCTTAGCCGTGTAAGCAGGTTGCGTGAAAGTTCAATTGTTTATATCTTGAAAACTATTGAGTAACTACACCTAATATTTTGCAGACATCATTAGGGATCCATGTAGTATCGTCTCCATATCAATCATCCAGATCAATTAAATTCAAATCAGGACTTTGAGGGGGTCGTGGTAACAATTGAATATCATTTTCACTGAAATATTTCGTCGCTACTTTGCATTTATGTTTGAGGTCGTCATTTTGCTGGAAGATATAATCACCGTAGATGTTCATTTTTTATTATTATTGAATCTTGTAGATTCTGTTGCAAAATATTTACATACCCTGCCACTGTTAATATCCCGTCTATAAATTGTAAATTGCCAACACCATTTGCAGAAAAACAACTCCAAACCCATACTGATCCTCCACCATGCTTTGCTGTATTAAATTAAAAAAGTTATTCAATTCTTTCTGTCATTATTATAAACTTTATGTCATCTTTGGTGCTACACATACTAGTTTGTACAATATTAAATAACATACATAATATATATTTTCGATTAATTCCTAAATTATTTAAAATAGAAATCATGCATTTTTGAGATGTGTCAACATACTTTCCGCGGCGACTGTACGTCCTTTTCGTGTAAACACATAAAAACCGCGGTCTAGTAATAAGCTGCGCTCACCAACTCTTCCGCAAGGTCTCCCTCTAAATAATAAGAGCGATCGTTAACAGCTATATTGCTCTGACCATTAACCATTAATGCAGACCTAGCGGTCTCAAAAGCGATCCTTCAGCCGAGAAAGCCGACGACGTTTCGTCGACAGCCCCCTAATCGTCGTCCGGGGATCTCGGTCAAGACTAATTTCTCATCCGCCGATGAATCTCAAAGAAGCTAGCTCCAGGATCCTCGACCTTCGTTTTCGCAATCAACGACAATTAATCATTTCGTCCCGGTACTATTAATTCTTTCTTCCGTCGACGTTCTTTCTCTATCCCGCTTCACACTCGACAGAATAAACATCGATCGGTTTCGTCGGTAGGGGCGAGGAACTCATAAAAATGGAGGAGAATTGATTTTTCGTATGCTCGAGAGAGAGAGAGAGTGAACTTTGTCGTCGTTTCTCTCAGAACTTCGTTTTGTTCGCGAAAATTTTTGGAGTTCGCCGCAAATTTATGGTCGACCTACACTCGATCCCCGAAAATATTGGCATGAAACCTCGTTCGAGGAACCACTTGTTCGTGGTTTAAAGAGGAAATAACAGCGACCACACATGGGAAACAATTAAACCGCCAATTTTCAAACTGTGTCAAATAGCAAATTCTGTCATAAATGCGTAATAATCCGTAGTCTAATAGTAAGTAATAGAAAGTAGAAGAGCTTCCTCTATAATTCTACTGAACAACAAGAGTTACCGAAGTTCTTTGTAGAACATACACAAATGTAAAATTGGTATTGCGACAAGTATCTGAGCGTACAACATGAATGTCGCAACATGCTATAAAAGAGGATAACGCTTTACGAGATCCTGCAGCGTTCTCGAGTGAGTCTCTTGAAGAAAATCCGCAACTTCTGAATGTATCCATCAAAATCTCGGCGAAATCGTGGAGTTTCAAGAGAACCATAATTTTCGGTTTACCAGGAATCTCTCTCGTCAACGTTGGGCATTCAAGTCTCCAAGTTTGGAGCCCTAACCTAACAATTCGCATGCGAACGACCGATCGTTCCCGTCTCTTTTGAATGAATAACAAGAGAAGCACCCTTCGGACAGTGTTTCGACCCGAGGTTTTCGGTGTGCACTCGAGTTTGACGATTCCAAGACGATAGTCGATCGGATTTATGTTCGGGACCGCATTACATTGCGGCCCCGTTCAAAATGGCGGACAGTTAAAGGGGCCATCGATTCGCCCACCGGGATCCCGACGCAACGTCGTAAAAACGGACAAACGAGACGGGAATCCGTCGGGAACCGTCGCGTCGGGGTTTCGGCTCGAGGGGGCGAGTTTGCGTCACGGTCATCGTTATTCCGCTCGTCGAGCTGCCACTTTTCATCATAGCTTTATCTCCGCGGCGTCCTACGCCATTTTACTGCCGACGCCCCCCTTTATGCGACGTCATTTCGCGAAATAATGCGTATTTTTTTCTTCCCTTTCCGCGGTCCAGATAAAACTGAACGATTCCCCGTTGCCAGCTATTCTTAATAACGCGCCGCGGTCCGTTAATTGGCGGGATTCAATATTGCACAGACTGTTCCGGCAGCCATCTTGTTTCTCATTCAGTCGACTATTTCATTACCGCAATTGTACGTAATTTTTTGATTTTTTAGTAGTTTCTTTGTTGCAGTGGAAGCTCGGTAGGTGAGACTTTAGAACCCCCCCCCCCCACTTCCTTTCGACATGTGACATACGTCATTCTATTCGTTTTGACATGCTGAACACAAAATGTACGTGTCATTTTTGGCTGAAATGAATAGTTTTCGAGGTATTCGCAAAAAACTATCGCTAATACTGTATTGAATTTTTCGTATTCCTGCACGCTCTGCGGCAACTAGGGGTGTGCGAGAACCCGAAATATCGGGACGTGTCGAGAACACGAAATTTTTTCGGGATCGGGACGGGTACCCGAAAATTTCGAGATTCTCGAATTTATCGAAATTTCCGAAAAAAATCGGGATTCCCGAAAATTTCGAGAACCCAGTAATCATTTATATTCGTTTTAATGAATTCATTCATAGTTTCGGATTTTTTATTCTAAATGTTTTCGAGATTGAAAGAATGTTGTCCATCACGAATTCTTTTCAAGAGTGTCTTATGTCATATTCTTGACATTTTCGGGAACCCGATTTCTTCGGGAATCTCGAAATTTTCGGGAATCTCGAAAGTTTCAGGAATCTCGAAATTTTCGGGAAACCGACCCGACTCGACCTCTTCTCGACTCATTCCGACCATCGGGTTCCCGATATTTCGGGTTCTCGCACACCCCTAACATTTTGCTTCTAAACACGTTGCGGAAATGAGAGAGAAAACAGGGTCTTTTAATTGTGAAAGACTACTCTTGGATTTCCGCATACGTGGTCGGGCCCTCTCCGCCCCCCACCACCTAACCCCAACTAATTTTGATCGCATGATTTTTCACTACTAGTTCCGCTATAGTTTTTTGCGAATATTTCGAGAACTATTCATTTCAGCCAAAAATGACACATACATTTTGTGTTCGGCATGTCAAAACGAATAGAATGGCGTATGTCACATGTCGGAAGGAAGGGGGGTTTCTAAAGTTCAGCCGCTCGGTGTACGTCCAATTGGGATTATGGTACGAACATTTTTTAACCTTGAAAAAATCGTCAAACTTGCACAATGTCACGAAAATTGTGGTTTTCGCAATACCACGGGTAGAAAAAAAAATTTTTTGTAACATGCCATACATCATTTCCCATAGATTTTTTCATGCTGAATTCAAATCTGGTCTCAAAATTTGTCTACGACTTCAGGATTTTACAAGAAATCGATTTCTGTGAACGAATTGTTTAACGAATTATCTCAAGGTTATAAAACGTTCGTACCATAATCTTCCTATTTTCCCATATTCTGCCAAGTTTCAGCTTTAATTTAAAAAAAAATTTCATCGCTCTATCTCATTTCTATCGAACGTTCTTTGATTTTGTCTCCGATTTGGACGAAAGGTCCCACACTGTGAGGCGTTCCATGGGATACGGCGCACAGTGGAACTTTTCGTCCAAATCGGAGACAAAATCAAAGAACGTTCGATAGAAATGAGATAGAGCGATGAAATTTTTTAAAAATTAAAGCTGAAACTTGGCAGAATATGGGAAAATAGGAAGATTATGGTACGAACGTTTTATAACCTTGAGAAAATTCGTTAAACAATTCGTTCACAAAAATCGATTTCTCGTAAAATCCTGAAGTCGTAGACAAATTTTGAGACCAGATTTGAATTCGGCATGAAAAAATCTACAGGAAATGTTGTATGGCATGTTACAAAAAAATTTTTTTCTACCCGTGGTATTGCAAAAACCACAATTTTCGTGACATTGTGCAAGTTTGACGATTTTTTTCAAGGTTAAAAAATGTTCGTACCATAATCTCCCTATTTTTCCCATATTCTGTGAAGTCTCAGCTGTAATTTAAAAAAATTTCAGCCCTCTATCTTATTTCTATCGAACGTTCTTTGATTTTGTCTCCGAAATGGACGAAAAGTTCCACTGTGCGGCGGTTCTGCTCGGTAAGCGGCTCGCGGTCGTCACTACAAACCAATATGGCGGCGTCCTTTCCTGACAAAAACACTGCAAAATGCTCAACTTTAAGTAAGCATAACTCCTGAACCATTGATCCTGCAGAATCGAAACTTCGATCTGCAGCCGCTCCGGATACAAATCTACCGGATTACATACCAAATACATCATAATTTATAAGAGAAAGGCATACATTTTGAGTCCGGTAAAGTGAAGTTTACCCATAAATTATATTCAGAGTTGATGTGTTATATTATTAACCAGTAATGGAATTTATTATTATATTAATATTATTAATATTATATTATATTAATTAATATTAATCAGTAATGGAATTACTGATGAGGTTGGCGTATGATCGCGAAGCCCGCGAAGACACAACACAGAGAGATGAAAGAAAATGATCAGTCGATCGAGTGCATCGGTATCGACGGCTTGATACAGAAGGCGAGTGTGTCTGGTGCGATGGCAGTGCTACGATACAAATATGAAGATAGATTTAAAAATCTATAATAAAATCTCAGTTTTTATTTATGTGTTTCAACGGTGTTCAAATTATTTTACAACCCCATTAAGGTAGGTATAATATCAATAGGAATTTTTTACATGAGAATGGATTAGTCATTTTTACATTACTTCTCATGGGAAAGGTTGGTTTGGTATACGCCCTATTCGGTACAAGTTCAAACATCAGGAACGGATTAAGATCGTATACCGAGGTACCACTCTACTTGATACGATTTTTTGTAACTCATTTTTGCAGGGTGTTGAGGAAGCAGCTTCACTAAAAAATAGTGCGGTTGAAAATGATGTTTTAGGGGGTTGGTTATAACTCTTTCAGGCTGAATTTACGGGCAGCGGAGAAAATTTGTCCCTGTTTGAATCTACATAAAACGGCGTCCGGGACTGTAAAATTGTATGAAAATTAAAATTTTCGAGGAGCTGGCATTCCGGAATGAACGCGAGCTCAAGGTTCATCTGAGAAAATTGTATTACGCCAATCAGTAACTTGGTACGCTTCATTCTATTTCATCCGATGTTCTCTTCGCACCCCACGCCATTTTTCGAGGAAGAAAGCGTGGGAAGACGTGGCAATTTAATTCTGTTACAACTCTTTAATTCAGTTTTCTCTGACCCGGGCGAGTTTCTACGAAACTGGGAACACAATTACGGGAAAAATGAAGGATCTACAATGAGGTAAAAAGAAAGGCCACCGTATTGGTTGTTTGATAAAGACTATGGAAATATCATCGGCTTATCTTCGAGTAAAATCGAGGGATGTAGGAGGATAGCGTATAACAGCATCGAAGCCTTGAAGCGAACTGATTTCCATCCGGTCTCTCTGGGTTTTCCCTCGGGACGAAATTCACTAGATCCACACCGGCGAATCCGTCTCATGTTTACGACCCGTCGTTTTTCACGGACGCAATCGGAAACTTCGCCGCTGCTGGAAAAACTGCCGCGCGACATCGGACCCGCGTAGTCTCGTCCCGAATCTTCCCCGTTATCTATTCAGACCGTAGAAACGAGCACGAACGAGGCAACAACGGACAAACACCCTGTTTTTCCTCGTTTTACGTTTCGCGAAACAACGCTGGAATCCGCTAATGGAATCGCGCGCTAATTACAGTGGATACTGATCCCCTAAACCCAACATCTTCTTCGTCTCTCATTATACTATTAGCTTGTTGCCTCTGTCCGATTTTCGAATGCAAATGTTACGGACCGTTTTGGTCAAGAAGTACCGTCTTCACGATCAATATCACGACCAAACAAATTCGCGGGAGAATGACATGCGAGATTTGAGGAAGCCTGCACATCCCAGTTACACGAATCAGGAAACGGACGTGTCCGATCCCAAGCCCAACATCTTCATGCATTCTGTATGCATTTATGGCTACAAACATTTTCAAAAAATGCTAGAGAATAAAATTCCATAGAATTTAGTACGATTTTTACTTATTTCAGATCTACAGAGACTACTACCTCTGAAAATAACATTTTACATGATTCCACTTTCTTAAGATTTGCCTACAAACATTGAAAATTGCATGAACATCCGTAGTTTACTCATTACTAGACTGGATCTTTACGCAAAATAAAAATTGTCTGCATCGCTTGGTAGAAATGGAGACTAATTTGAATGTTATTTCTTCCCTTAATGATTTTAATTCTGAATTCTGAAAATTATCCAACAATTTTGAATTTCATCTTCTCAATTTTGCTATACATAAATGCATAAAGATCCGCAGTCTACTCGTTTCGATTAAATTTTTAATCGAGATTGATTGATTAATGTGTGCGATTAAAACAGGTAATCATTGAAAAATCAACGATTGATTCAATCGATTGATAAAGTTAATCGTTAATCGTTGATTAAAAAAGAAATCATCGAAAAATAGGAGACTGATTCAATTGGTCGATGAAATTAATCGTCAATCGTTGATTAAAAAAGGAAATCATCAAAAAATACTTCAATAATTTTAACAAGCTGAGGACTGTTTTAAATTGTACCCACTCAATTTCCCATAAATGCATAATATCCGATTGACGATTACAATTGAAAGGGATGTAATCGTTAATCACAATTAACGACTAAACTAGAAGATTAATCGTTAATTGCGATTAACGATTCAAGTAGAAATGTATTCGTCAATCGTTGATTAAATTTTTGCCCAACTCTGCTATTAGGTTATTGCCTCTGTCCAATTTTCGAATGCAAACGTTACGAACCGTTTCGATCAAGAACATCTACATCCCGTTTACGCGAATCAGGAAACGTGTCGGAGACGAAACGGGAATTAATAAGGGGACCAGAAGGCTAAGGTTGGTTCGGCTCGGCCGAGGTTTTGCGGGCTTATTTAAAGTTTCGAACGAAACTTTCTCGGACAGTCGCGAAGTGACTCGGATGCCAGAGCGGCGAGCGTGACTGGAATATCGAACGGCAATTGAGCTTGCTTTTACGGGAACGGGGAATATATAGCAAGTCCGGTTTGGATCGTGGATATCCGGTGAAACACGAGATCAGTGAATTTCGTGGAGGTCAGGTAAAATGATTCTCCCTTTGTGGGACCCGGGGAGATCGTATTCAATTAAACCGGCCCGAAGTATTGCTCCAGGACTATACCCTATCCGCGTAACTTACAGTCTTCGTTCACGTAAGCCCCTACGTTGCGCTGTATTTTAGCGAGCCCCGGATTTCACGAACTTTAGATTACAGTTATGAAATATCCGTCGAAGAAACTCGGCGAGAAGTATTAGGGGCGTAAAACGTGTAGAGCATGGAGAATACAGAGGAACGTTGTACACGGTAATATAAAAAAACCTTGTGCCAAGAAAAGATGTAATAAAAGTTTATGCTCGAGCAAAGCTGAGGATCGCTGGATATGATCAATTAATTAAAGATTATCATACGATCAAGCCTGATGTACTTCACCTGTGTGTAAAACGTGTAAAATATACCGTATACGAAGGAACATATGCAAAGTGCAACAAAATAAGAATTTGAAAAAATCTAGATACAGCTTCACTGTTTCTTTGCTATGATGAACATTTTTACAAGCTTGAATTTGCATAATAATCCCCAATCTAGAATAAGCAGTATTAGTCTTGGTTAGTATGTAGTACAAGTGTGGGACACTGATTTATATGTTAAAACGAATGAGCTTATATAGAATTCCTGGTTTCACTGGGCGCGCGTTAAAACATCACGTCTCTAATATTGTTTTACCTTTTGTCGATTCACAGTGCATTTATAAAGGCTATGGGAAGTCAACGAATACTTGAAATTTTTCTGCGAGCTCGTGAGGAGGGGGTGGTGGCACGGTGTAGAAACATGTCTGATGTTATCACGAGTTAACGTACCGTTAGAACTCCAACGGGGGAAACTCCAGCCGTGTGTCTGACGACTGACGGTTCCAGACGCGGTTTCGCCGCTGCGGAATTGCTCCGAGACGTTCCAAGCTCGTCTGGAGCGCGGCCGTCCGCTTCAATTACTCGCGTCGTCGTGATACCTATTCTCAGACGCGAAATTTCGCAGGGAACCAGCCTCGAATCATTCCCCACGCATGAAGAAACTTCTCGAGCATTCGCGACTTCGCACCAACTGGGACCTAGTCAATTTTTCTGAACGACGGACGAAGATTGCTTTGTAGAAAACTCCGTAACGCACTTCCCTTAAATTATACTGTTTTTATTTTGCAAATAATTCTTCTGTAATATTTTTGTTCCATAGAGGTACCTTTCAACTATGTTTCGTGAAAATTTCATTGAGAAATATGCAGGGTTAACGAAGTTATGACTTCCACTATATACATTCCTCACAAGGGAAAGACACCCAACTGTCCGACTTCGATTTTGATAATCTTTTGTGAGACGATGGTATATACAGGGTCATCCGTTTTTAAACGGACAAACGTACACCAGCTATAAAGGACCCCAAATGAAACAATTTTTACCCCTACCACTTTTTTTGATTCGGCCTTGAATTTTAGATAATCGCAAAAAACCATAATTTTTCCACGACGTGCCCTATGCCAAAAAAACAAAGATCCGAAGGTCATACAAAAATATTTTGTTAACAAAAAAGATGCCCCTATTTATTTTAAACCAAACAAAGGAAAAATCATCAAGATTCATCACTGGAGTCCCGAGATATTCAAGTTTATGTGAACTAAAAAAATTATGGTTTTTTGCAATTTTCTAGAAATCAAGGCCGAAACAAAAAAAGTGGCAGGGGTAAAACTTGTTCCATTTGGGGTTCTTTATAGCTGGTTTACGTTTGTCCGTTTAAAAACGGATGACCCTGTAGATCGCTAACCAAAATATTAGGTGTAGTTATTCAATAGTTTTAAAGATATAAACAATTGAACTTTGAGCTGCAAATCATGGTATATCAACAAGGTATGAAAGTTTAATTGTTTATATCTTCAAAACTATTGAGTAACTACACCTAATATTTTGCAGCCATCATTAGGGATCCGTATACCATCGTCTCACAAAAAATTATCAAAATCGAAGTCGGACACATGGGATCCTTCCCTTGTCAGCGGTGTTTGAAACATAATATTATTTCTTTAAAATTGCTATCTAACATGAAAATTGGGTTATCGATTTTACCTTTGAGACTTTGCACACACCTACAGTGGGTGTACAAAGTATTCGTACACTTTTTAAAAACTCATAACATTTTTATAATTGTACCAAACAACCTGATTTTTTATAATCAATTAGAAGCACTGGTTTACGAAATGATATACAAAAAAGATTTCCCAAAAATTACAATTTACAAGGTTAAATGCAAAAATAATTACAATAACTTCCCTATAGAATCGGGAAGTTAAAAAAGGCATTTTTTAAAACTTTTTTATTTGGGTCCTTAATGAAAATTTAAAATGTATGTTTTGTAGATCTATGTTAGTCATACACATGTTGAAAATTTCATTGAAATCGATTAACATACACACGGGCAACAAGCAGTTAAAAATGGTGAAAATCGTAGTTTTCCACGACTTTTGATCAGTTTCTGCTTAAAATCCACAGAATCGTACATATTTCGACGCCTGTTGTTTTTTCCTGCGTCAATCGATTTCTATGAAATTTCCAACACGTGTATAAAGAACATGGATCTAGAAAGCATATGTTTTAAATTTTCATTAAGGGCCCAAATAAAAAAGTTTAAAAAAAGGCCTTTTTTATTTTTACCTGCAACCTTGTAAATTGTAATTTTTGGAAAATCTTTTTTGCATGTCAGTTTGTAAACTAAGGCTTCTAATTGATTATAAAAAATCAGGTCGTTTGGTACAATTATAAAAAAGTTATTAGTTTCTAAAAGGTGTACGACGTACGAATACTTTGTACACCCACTGTATGTCCACATTTTATTTGCATAACTAGAATTTTCTTCAAGTAAAACTGTTTCCTTTTGCAAAGTGTTACCCGTTTTGAAATGTAATACTATTCCAACTAAAAATAATGAGTCATTATAATTGAATGTACTTGAAGAACAACAGGTTGTACAAAATTTAGTATTTATAAAAACTCATTTTGAAACATTACCAATTAATATGAAAAAGTTAGAGACGAGTGGAATGTTATTAACTGACTCAATAAAATTATTAAATGATATTGAACAAAATTTAAGAACTGCACCTGGATGTACTGGAAAACAAATTATTTTAAAATGGAATGGAGTTTTGAAAAGAAATCCCGGATATAAAACAATATAACAAATCGCTAAAACTTTCGCAGGTGAAATTGTTGAACAGCCAATACAATTTGAAGACCGCTATTGGAGTAAATTTAAGTACGTTCCGATCACGTCGTGTGATGTCGAGCGATTATTATCGCCGCATTATCTTCAGCTAATATAGAAGAAATGCTTGTAGCCTACTGTGTGTGTGTGTGACTTGAATTATAATCATATTCAGTAACAAATAAAGTTGCAATTAATATTGCATATTTTCAAGATACTTATTCCACATGTCGATATTTCTTGCATACGTTGTTATATTTCTGCATATATTTCATATATTATATTCTAATATTTCACATAAGTTATTTGCATATCTCATCATATTTTAAGAGCATAAACATCCGCAGTCTAATAATGACAAACGAATAAAACTAATCTACATATGTAAAGAAATATTTTAACAGGATAGATGTTATAAAAATGTTGATGTTCTCGAAGCGGTGCAATTTTTCCGCGCAAAGAGCGTCAACGGGGCGGTCTAATGGCAATCTCTCATTTTTTCCTCGCGCCGAGGTGAAAATGGTCGTTAAGCTCAGTGGTTAATAATTATCCTCCGGTGTATCCATTTTCATGCACGACCAGCTGCAACAAACTTTTAATTGCAGCCGAGTTTCGCGGAGGTCGAGTGTTTGCGTCAATTCGTTCGTTGCTCGCGCGCGCGGACGAATCTCGTGCAATTTTTTTCGGGTCAAAAGGCCTACTCTCGTTTGCCTGAGATTAGGAGATAACGAGACGTGCAGGTACGAATTAAAACACGATTGTTCCCGTTGAGTATCACCCGGTACGAGGGCGAGGGCCTCTTGGGAGAAGACGCGAGAGGACACTTGGCCGCGCAAAAACTTATTCGAACAGAATTTCCCACCGTTAAAATGCAAATACGGAGATAGCGGTAGCTCGTATAAAATGCAAATTGTCCATATTATCAATCATTAGACTGCGGATTTTATGCATTTATGGCAAAAATGGGTAAGCACAATTTAAAGCAGTGGACATATTAAGAAGATTTAAAGACATCGGCGTATTGGTTACAGAGCTGTAACTTACAGCCTAATCAGACCATTAAAAGAAGAAAGATAAAGTACCTCGGAAACAGGTTCGAACATTGATTGATTGAATTCGAACTCTCTATAAGTATATAATAAATTTTATGATTTCGGCGCAAGGTTCGATCGTTTATAGAAAACCAGCAAATGTGTAATTAATTAAACATGCTTCTCGACGTTTCGATCCTTATGTGGATCATTCTCAAAGAGACATTTTTTGCGTTTGTTGTGACAACAGAGACAACATTTAAACAATTATTAACGAGTTACAAATAACCGGACTTTATTTCAGTCGAGAAGCATGTATAATTAATTGCATATTTGCTGGTTTTCTATAAACGATCGAACCTTGCGCCGAAATCATAAAATTTATTATATATTTAATTTTCGATCGAGAAGAATTCACCCTTCTCTATAAGTACTTCGAAAAATATAAATAGTACTCCTAAGTATACTCGAACCTATACCAGATAGTTTCGAACCTTTTACAAGTACTTTGGTAAATGGAAGTAATACATACTTGTAAGAATACTCGAATCCTGGTCGAACAGATTCGAAACTTCTATGAATATCGTACCAGAAATTCTCTTGATTTTTCTAATCATTTTCTTTTACTTTTACAATCAATCATGCTGTCCTTTAATGCAAAAGCAAGAAATATCATGGATAAAAAAAGAAATAGACTACCACTAAGTATTGTAAATGAAATATTATTCTTAAATAGTTACGAATTTAATGAATAACTTGTGCTACTTGAGAAAGATTAGATTCCTGTCAACATCGAAGTACTTATCGAAAGTATCTTGTCGAAACTCGTAAGTGCTCATTCTGAGGTTCGATATCAGTTTGTATAAAATGAATACTTTTCAAAGATAATCATTGAGACATCATTATTGCTTTTAAGTAGTAATCGAAACTCATGAAATGAAACTTGGTTATTGAAATTGCATGAAATCCCATCCCTACCTGTGTCTTGCAATCAATGCAAACATTTTTGATTTTGCATAAAGATCCGCAGTCTATTAATCATGAATAATTGACACGATATAAAAATTGAAAAGATTAAGTATTAATTTTTTAAGTATTAGCATTAGCGGACGATTGTAGTTCGACGTTCTGTGGGTTTCTCATTTGTGGGCCACAGTATTTAATGAAACATCGAATGAGTGATACCGAGGAAACATAGAAGAACGATGAAAATTATGCGAGTCACGCACGCGACGTGAATCACGCGGCAATGACGTTGTTGTGAAAGTAATTCCAGCAGGCAGTTGCCAAATTCGATTCATTTGCTTGCGCGTAAAAGAAATATTTCGAAATTTTATTATCTTAACCGAGAATGATTCGCGTCTATTCCGACTTAAAATCTTTTAGGTTGCTGAATTCATTTTTTCCGATCGACAAAGCCGTGTTCCGTTCAATAAAATGAAAGAATATCCTCGAGTATTGATGTCCGATAAACGTGTTCTTTATCCTCAGTGATAAACGCGACGATAAAATAAAAATCTCCTCCAACACACATCCCCGATATCCCCTTTACTTTCATTGATGAGTGCCTCAATACGGTGCCATTTTATATTCAATAAAGTCGAAGAAAAGCTCTCGAACGCCTCGATAAAAATTTGTCTTCATTTTTAGTGAGCCGCGAAAGTCCTGTTTGTATGCGGAGCGAGCTTGGACACAATCTTCGGGAAATTTATCAGAGGTCGATAGAAGTCGCCTTGCTTTTGATGTAATAAACTGGTGATTATGTATAATTACCTGTTATTGTATGTAATCACCAGTTTATTTGGAAAATGTGATAAATTATTGAATATTTATCAAATTAACCGGGGAGTTTATATAATTCCTAACTCGTAATGACGGTAATAGTGAATGTGATAAATATCTTGACTGATTGACTGCTAGAGAGAAATACCAAAATGAATGTGTTAAAAGACCATAACTTTACCAAAATTCGTTTGGGTTAGCTAGATAATACTTTTTATGTATTATATAATCCAGACCTAACTCTTTTCTTTGAAAATATTTCCCACAGTTAATTAATATAATTAAAATCTCTACCAAATTTGGAACAACTTATGTAAGTTTTACCTCCACCTATTCCCTAACAATGTCGATTCCGCTCGCTTGTATAAAACAAAGAACAAAATAAAACACTGTTTTCATAAACCGCCGCTGTTAGCCTCGGTCAGCGTACTATCGGTTTGCCGTACAATCTATCGCTATTTACTACTATTCTAATCCTATCTACTATGTATTCTAAACCTATCGCACACACTCTCTCTATTGACCTAACTCAGTCCAGTTATAGACCTAACCATTTATTGAATTTTTAATTGTAAATTATAAAATATTGTTATTCGCAGCCTCTCGCGCCATAGTGTCCAACGAAAAACTATCCTTCTCACTGGAAAACTGCGCTGTATTCTACTGGCTTAATCAATCAAGATATGTACTTATCACATTCACCATTACGAGTTGGGAATTATACAGGGTGGGGCGCCACATTTTGTCACCTCAAATATCTTTGTTGTTGTTAAAGATACGTCAAATGTCTGAAGGACAAAGTTGAATGGTAAAATGGGGCTTATACGATACCAAAAAAATGTTTGTTTTTATGTAATTTTTTTTTAGAGATATGAAGACCTTCATTTTTAACTTCCCGATTTTATAGGGAAGTTATTGTAATTACCCCGAAAATCGAAAATCGAATTTTTAGCAGATCTTCACGTTTCATGGTCATTGAAGTCATTTTAGACTATTTTTATCAAAATGTCGGTGTGTGTGTGTGTGTGTGTGTGTGTGTGTGTGTGTGTGTGTGTGCGTATGTCCGTTTCTATGGTATCAAATTTTTCGTTAACGTTTTCAGAAAAAGTAACAATGCGATCGGAATGATGAATGATGCAATCGTTGTGCCCCGCTGTAACTTAGAGCTGATTAAATTTTGGTCAATTTTGGTCAAGTAGTTTTTTAGTTTTTTTAGTTTTTTTCGAAAGAAGTTCATTCAACAATGCAATTTATACGAGAGAACGGAAAGTTTCCACCGAAGAAACAAACGTAATTACACAAAAATTTTTTTTCGATTTTTTTAAAATTAGAAAAAAATTTTTTTTTTTTAAATCTTTTTTTGTACCTTAAGATGATGTTTCCGCTTACAATAATCGAAAATTATCCCAATGCAAGAGTGAGTTAATCATCTCTACTCCCGAGAATACATTTTCAAAGAATATCGATGAAAGTACAAAAAAAAATTTATATTACAATCTTTAAAAAAACAATCAGTTCAAAACGAATTATTAACTGAGATTAAATTGAAAATTAATATGAACTATATGATAATTATTAATAACAGTGATGTTGAAAACGGATTGGTTAATGGAGCACACATGCGGAATATTAAAATTTATTACTTTTCAAGAAAATACTAAAATTCCGTCTATATTGTAATTAGATTTTCAATTGGCCAGAGTAGGAGTGAAAGTAAGAACTCGTTATCGCGATTATATGAAAAATGCAAATATTGATCAAAATTTAACACCAATAATAAAAATATCGAATCAAGTAAATATGTCGAGTGAGGAAAAATATCTAATCACACGTAGTCAATTTCCAGTGGTTCCTGCTGAAGCGATTACGATTCATAAAAGTCAGGGACAAAAAACATACGAGAAAGTATGTTTGGATTTTAAAAAATCAGAAAGGCCAACTTTACAAATGTTGTATGTAGCACTGAGCAGAGTTTCAAAATTGAGCGCGGTTTATATATTTCGGGACAATTTAAATTAACAGTATCGAAGAAAACCAAGATCAATACTGCAACCCCGGATAATGATGAGTTGTATCGTTTGCGAAAAACTAATTAAGACAATTTATATTGCAACATTAGTATGCTATAACAAGGAACCAAGCGAGCAAAGAGCATACGATATTGGTTTAATGCGACGCTATATGGCAAACATTTTGATAAGTAGGAAACTATTGAATTTCCCTGAAAATGTATAATATTCTTAAAACGTACACTTAATAAATAATAATAATAATATACAGCAACTAACGAATCGGGAAGTCTTTGTGTGGCTCGTGGAGAGTCACACACAAAATGAGACATTAATAGCTGTGGGCCCTACTAGGATTGCGTCCCACTAACATTCTCGCAAGAGCAGTCCTGCCCGCGAGCTCGCGACGCGAGCGAGCAACAACAACCCTACTCGCGAGCGAGCGAAGCGAGCGAGCAACAATAGCCCTCTAGTTTTAAATGGAATGAGGTATGTTTTAATACATCAATCAATGCAGCTGGACATTCGTTATAAAAAAGTACTAACTTATGTATGTCGAAAAGTTAGTAGTTCAGGAGATATTTCAATTTAAATAACTCTAAAATACCCTTACTGTCGTACTAAGACGTTAGTGTTTACTGAATGAAGAATTGTTTTCGATCGTAATATTTTTAAATTAATAAGAAAATTGTTATCGACGCACAGGTTCGATCAATTATTACACACTATAAAACTAATATTTGTAATACTTCTGTGGAAGTATTTACTTACTTGTGTAGTGTTTACTTACTTGCGTAACATCTTAGCACGACAGTAATGGTATTTTACAGTTATTTAAATTGAAATATCTCCTGAACTACTAACTTTTCGACATACATAGGTTAGTACTTTTCTATAACGAATGTCCAGCTGCATCGATTGATGTATTAAAAAATACCTCATTCCATTTAAAAAAATGAAAGTGCCCTTCATATCTCTAAAAAAAATTACATGAAAACAAAAATTTGTTTGGTATCGTACAAGACCATTTTACCATTCAACTTTGTCCTTCAGACATTTGACGTATCTTTAACAACAACAAAGATATTTGAGGTGACAAATAATACATTTATCACATTTACCAAATTTAGTGGCAATTATATACAGGGTGGCCCACATAACTCTAAACAGCTCAATATCTCCGTTACTTTTCGTTGTACAAAAAAACTTCGTAGGACAAAGTTACACTGTTTGAAGGGCCACATATAACGGTGTAAGGGAAAAAAAATGTCAAGGTCATTTTTATGAGATTTCAAGGTTATCGATGTTTTTTTTAAATGGAATGAGGTATTTTTTAATACATCAATCGATGCAGCTGGACATTCTTTATAAAGAAAGCGAGCTAATAAAAACGTGGTAAAAAGTACTAACCTATGTATGTCGAAAAGTTAGTAGTTCTGGAGATATTTCAATTTAAATAACTCCAAAATACCATTACTGTCGTACTAAGACGTTACACAAGTAAGTAAACTCTAACGCCTTAGTACGACAGTAATGGTATTTTGGAGTTATTTAAATTGAAATATCTCCTGAACTACTAACTTTTCGACATACATAAGTTAGTACTTTTTTATAAAGAATGTCCAGCTGCATCGATTGATGTATTAAAAAATACCTCATTCCATTTAAAAAAACATCGATAATGTTACACCGTTATATGTGGCCCTTCAAACAGTGTAACTTTGTCCTACGAAGTTTTTTTGTACAACGAAAAGTAACGGAGATATTGAGCTGTTCAGAGTTATGTGGGCCACCCTGTATAATAACCGTCAATTATACATAATCTCCGGATTAATCACCTGTACCATAACATACATATTACCGTGAACTGTAACAAATTGAATGAGCGATCAAAATCGAAAATTTGGGGGATCGCGAATGCCAAGAGCGCAAAAAAAGACTTGGTAATCGTGTCGTTAGGGTGACTATATGCCGTGCATAATCGCATCGAGCACGTGCGAGAGCTCGTCAAATTATGCGGGCTCGGCGAGGGTGCGCACGGACTCGTGCCCTCAAGAGGAAAGTGATGTATCCGGTGCAGATGTGACACGAATATTTCCGGATTACGGTGTCTCGATTGGCGCGAGAGACGCGCGCGCGTGTGTGTAGCAGATTCTTTTGGTTCCCGGTCACAATGTTCCCGAGGCCGATGTCGTCGTCGCGACGCAGAATTACCAACGAAGAATGCAGATTCGTCGTCGACGAACCGCGCGGACGTTGGATGGTTCTTTTCTTTTTTAATTTGCACACTCCACCTCTTTCTCTCCCTCTCTGTCCTTCTATCGCATTCCGAGATACTCTGGTCGGCGTTCGGCAAGCCGGGGTCCACATTCGTTCCGACCCATATTGCGTTTCGTCACACGGATGGAATCTAGCGCGGCATTCGTGAGCCACCTCTTCGAAATTGATTTTTCCATAGTTGCCGACTGACCATACTCTCCACGACGCTTTTCAAGCATTGCGGGGGCGGCGATCAAGTTCGATATCTGCTCGAGAATCGACTGCACTCCACCGGACGCTTATGGGAAACGCGAATTTTTGCTCGACTGATTTGTGTCCAACCTCGCTTTTTTTCTACTGACAATGAAGGCAGACTTTTCTCGAGGCGTTTCAGAGCTTCTCTTTGACTTCACCGAATGCAAAGTGGCCCAAGAGTTCCGAGTAACGAAAATATTTTAGGTGAAATATTTTTACAAAAAGATTGAGGGGAGTTCAATAAAATTCAATTTTCCTTTGGTCTTGCTTAAAAGCAAAGTGGCTTCTATCGATTTCTAATAAGTTCTCTGGAGATTCTCTCTGAATATAAAACGGTCCTTCGCATGATTCTTTTTCGCAGTAAAAATGGAGTCAAACTTTCATCGAGGCGTTTCAGTGCTTCACTTTGACTCCATTGAATGTAAAATGACTCAAGAATTACAAGTAATGAATATTTTTACAATAACATATGTAACATATACATTAATAAATCTTTTTGTCTATCGATGATATATTTGTTGATACAAGATATGCATTAACATACACAATATCATATACATACAGGGTGAGTCACCTAACGTTGACACCTCAAATATCTTTGTTGTCTTTAAAGATACGTCAAAGTTGAATGGTTCAGTGGGGCTCACATGATACCAAAAATATTTTCGTTTTCGTGTGATTTTGTTTAGAGATATCAAGGTCACCTTCATTCTATTAAATGGAAGTACCCTTTTTCTAAATACCTACTATCATAGTCCCTTTCATTAGGAATTCAGTGACCATAATTACCCATGCACGAATAAACTTTCTAAGTAGCTCCTAGTCCACATAACAGACACAGAACATTATTATTTTGCTTTAACCCTTAAAAATTCGCAGTCTACTCGTTAATCACTTACTAATTTCTCGAAGTCCCTTAATTGTAGACTTTATACTTAGGCTTTAAAAACAACAAAGATATTTGTGGTGGCAACGTTAGGTGACTCACCCTGTATATTTGAAGGTGTCTATCTAGTGGTGTGTCTGTAAGGGATTGTTCTGTGGACTAAAAATTCTACAAGAACATCGACTCCATGTAACAATCGAGGTTGCCGATTCAGCAGTCAAACTGTTTAGCGAAACACAATGTAACTCACACTTAAACAAACGCGTTACACGCTTTATCTCGTCGGGGAGGGAGCAATCGAGAGCAAAACTGTTCGCAGAAGTTTTCGAAAGCTTCGATTATACGTGTGCGAGAACGTTAGTCGGCCCCAAGAGGGAGAGAGAGACGGAAAAGGTTCGCGCGAAGAAACAAGTCTCCGAAGAGAAGCTCTCCTCTGACTCGACAACTTTTCCGCCAGTGTTTCAAGAAGGGTGTATAGTGTCGGCAAAAGGAGGGATCCATTGAATCGTATCAGGCAAAAGATCGGGAACAAAGAAAAAGCCCTAGCCGGGATTTCGGTCGTCGTCGCGACCGGGAAAATCGATAACGTGTATTTTCGTAGTTTCCAGCACGATCGAGAAGCATGTGTGTCTAGGCGAGCGGGACGCGCCGCAAAATGCATTTTCGGTGTCGCGTATACTACTCGCTTTTAGTATACTACTCGATGCCTGAAAGCACTCGGTCCGTGGCATATTTTTATACTCGAGCGATCCGTTGCGCAGTATTTAGGTAACGTTTAACCTACCTATAATATCCTTTTTACGTTGATAACGGCATGTTCTTGATAAATGCATAAATATCCGCAGTCTAACGATGTGTATTCAATCTTTTTATACGCGAATACATTACATTTTCAACTGATGCTGACTTCTGTCCCACTTTGTTCGAAAAATCGACCTCTGTGCGTCGCTCTGTCTTCTTTGAACTTATTTTGCAACTTATATTTATTCGGTGATGGGCAATATTTAAATAAATAATTATTTACATAAAAATTTGAATGACAAGTTATGTGTTATTTGGATATTCAAATAAAAAGCTAAAATCATTATTTATTATTCGAGCAAGTCTAAATGAATTATTTAAAATAATAAAGCTAATTGTTATTTTCAAATACAATTTATTTATTAATATCCCCAGTTAGGCCCTCCGGACGGTCCCGTCCACTGGCGGTATACCTGAAAAGGTTGCTATAGCAGACAAAAAACGCGCACGTGTTCACTGTATAATATACAAAATACAAGGAATAAAAGAAGATCAAAATCTATTTATTTGATTTCCACCTCAATCCAAATAATAAATAATTTTTCTTTGCAAATAAGAAATAATAAATAGATCACTTTTGGAATTATTTAAATTACTTCTATTTAACTAAAAAGTTTATTTATTATTTGCAATTAAAATCACACGTTTATTTACTATTTATTATTTAAATTAAAATTTGCCCAACACTGTGTTTATTCAGTGGTCAACATTTTTTGTATTTCTCGCTGTTTTATGTCATCCAGTTAACTTCTTGACAAATACATAAAAATCCGCAGTCTAACGATATGTATTGAATTCTTTTATACGCGAATAAATTGAATTTTTAACCGATACTGACTTCTGTCCCACATTGTTCGAAAAATCGACCATTGTTCGTCGTGTTGTCTTCATTGAACTTATTTTGCAACTTATGGTTATTCGATGGTCCAGCTGCCGGCGATCGGTCATTCGACGCGGTCACGACAACAAGGTAATAAAGATTCGATATCGACGAGCGCATTGGCAACAGTTAATCGGTATTGGCTCCGAAACTGGAAACTAACATTGAACATCGTGTTCATGAATAATGCATCGGTCTCTCTCTCTCTCTCTCGGCGTGGTCCGAGTTCAAATAGAGCCGCGCGCTCTAAATGGTTTGTATTAATGATGGAAACGCACGCGGCACCGATTGTATACCGTAGTAATTCAATTTAATAGAGGAGACGAGCAATAGCCCGCGCACTAATTCAATGATTCTTGCCGGCCCCGTGCGTATTGTGCGGCTGGGAAGTGGCAAGAATTACTTGTACAGTATGTGGGCACGCGGTGCACAATAATTCTTGCCGTTCCGCAATGTATCGTCCGCGAAAAAGCGGCAAGAATCCTCCCCCGACGTTGTACGAGCATACTCGACTGCAATAATTCTTGCAGCTACGCCATTTATTTTCCGGGCAAAAGCGTCGTGCATCATACGACGCCAGGGGTGTTAGCTAATAATAGCCTGCGGGGGATGTTAACGCAGAATTAAATATTTATGGGCTCATCTACGAAGCCAAAAATCAAGTAAAAGTTTGAAGTAGCACGGTCGCTACCACTGTCAACGGACATGTGACGATGATTATCGATGAAGTGTCGCTTGGCGAACGAAGAAAAGACTATCGTTAGGATCTGATGATCGTTAGCGAGTTAGTGGTGCAACACAGAGAAAGGTGTCCACGTAACGTCAATCGATTATGCGCAACATGAAAGTGTCTGCCCCGAAGCGTTATGAAATTAACCGTGTCCGCGGCAGTACGTGATCCTTCATTGGTAAGTAGTTGACTCGTTACTATGTCGTACCTAGTTCTTCGGCAGGCAGCGCGCAACTGCATGGTATATTATATTAGACTGCGTATTTTATGCATTTATGACAAAAATGAGCATGTACAATTTGAAGCAGTGGACACGTTTAAAATATTTAAGGCCATCGATGTATTAGTTTCAGCTTAATAGGATAATTAAAAGAAGAATACAATGTTTATTTGGCTCCTGTGTCCAGCAATTGATGCAAATATTTTTTATTTTGCATAAAGATCCGCAGTCTATATATCATGTGCTACCTATAATAAAGTTATAGAACTTTCGACAATATTGTAGGAACTCTGAAAAAATGATGGGCTCGTCAGTAAAAATTCTAAGTCTTCCCTAAAGATTTAATCTTCCCAAAAAATGCTAGTAGTCCAAGATATTCTGGAGTCTTCGAAATAATTGCAATACTCACGAGCGATCCGAGAAACCCGAGAGAAGCGATAATTCTAAGCGCGGTTGACGCGAGGGAAGTCGGTATTCAATTAGGACGGATCTCCGGACCAAATTGGAGTAATTAACGAGAAAGCTTTACGATCGTTCGACGAAAGGATGAATGAAAGTGTTTCGGCTAGCGGGTCGTCGTCGGAGCGTATGCTGCGGGTTTTCTGGCGTGAATACGGGGACCGTAACGCGCGCGAGTTTTCTATAAATATTTTGGATGTTGGGATGACGCGACGTGCTGCAGCGGTGCTTTTAAAGCGACGTGATTTATTTTTCTCCGAGCGAGAGATTAATTGTCGGCCGTGCGGTGAGATATCGGTCGTTGAAAGGGCTGATGTACAACTGTCTTTATGTAATAAATGGAGAGCAAACTGTTGATCACGAAACGATTGCCAGGAACGACCCCTTTCGCGCGCGGCGCATTTCCGCGGCACGAAATCTCGTTTTAGAATTATTAGATCCGATGCCCTTCGGTGCCATCTATTTCCGATGTAGCTTGTTTGCCTCGACGCTACCTCGGAATATATTCGCTACTATTTCATACGAGTAACATTGTATCCTTCTGGAGGGTCGCCAATGCCTTTCGCAAGAAAATTTGTCCATTTTGTCTCTAACGTCGCGTAATTTCTGCGGAATTCCATATTGTCTTTGGTAAAGAATATTCAATTGATTTATGTACTCGATATGTAGTCCTACCATTTTTCTAGAGGCCCCACAATTTTTTGGAGGCCCTACAATTTTTCTGAAGGTCCTACAATTTTTTCTTAAGATCCTATAATTTTTCCTAAACGTCCCACAATTTTTCTGAAAGTCCTAAAATCTTTCTGAAGGTCCTACAATTTTTTCAGAGGTCCTACAACCCTTCTGAAGGTCCTACACTTTTTCCAGAGACCCTACGATCGTTCTGAAGGTCCCACAATTTTTCTGAAAGCCCTAAAATTTGTTTTGAAGATTTTAGAATTTTTCCTGATGGTCCTACAGTTTTTGCAAAGGTCCTACGATCTTTCAGAAGTCCTTACAAATTCTTCTTCATAGTTCAACTCCGGTGATAGACGGATATATTTATTATTCTACCTAGACAAAATAACCTCTCTACTCTGTTTATTATGCCACTTTTATTGCCGTCTACTCCAAGCGTTCGACCATTAAGAACGTCCACGCGTTTTCGAATCAGTGTGCCTTCGGGGCTTCGATCAGGACGACTCTCGTTTTTATCGGTTTATTTTCCTCGGGCCGATTGAAACGAGTCCGCCCGACCGGAAATAAGCTTTCGCTTTCGCGGCACCGGCGAAATTGAATCGGCCCGCAGCAAGAATCGCATTTGCTTTTACACCGTAAGCAGGATTTCGCGCGGCTCGCGGGAAATTTCATCGAGTCCGTCAAGACTCTCCGGGGTCCATTAAATCTTTCGATTATTCGAAGTTTCTTAATTGCATCGTTGCTCGAAGAAGTTTGTCGTACTTTTAACTTGGAAACTCGAGCGATTGGGCGGAGTTTCTGTGCTAGTGACACTCGCGAAGTTTTGCAGAAAGAAGTGCAAAGGCCGCCGCTCAACGACGTAAACAGTCACGACCACTGGTCGATCGTTTTTGATCGAAATTGATCGCTTTGTTACATCATGTTTTATTAGAAAACATTTATCAAATTTTACCCTTTTGTGGGCAAATTTTACAGAATTAGAAATAAAGATCCCAAAGGTCCCTCGTTCGAAAAAGACCCGAACGACGAGGAAAAGGAGCGACTATCGAATCAGCGACTACCATGACGAATCGTTCCGAGAATAAAGGAAATAAAATCGCGCCGGATAAAATATCCTAAAGGCAAAAGTTCCTAGTGGCGCGTAATGTTCGCGATCCGTACAAGTACGATGACGCTGCGACCTACATACCTACGGGACTGATCCTTCTCGGGCCGAATACAGTCGATACTTTATCGGACGTCATTTAGGATCGGGGAACAACGGAATTTATGTAGAAGCGGTCCGTTTCTCGAGGAATTCCTCGGTGTTATCGCGTTGCGAGCGTAACGAGGATCGTCTTCGTTCCAGCGATTTTCTCCAACTTTTGCTTCCTCTCGCGAGTGAAATATTCTCTCGCACGGAGGGATCTCGAGCGATCCATTTTCCACGAGGATCGATGAGAAGCACGTAGAGGAACGCGAGAACGAGGACGAAGGGGTCCCGTACGGTAGGAGGATCTTTGGAAAGCGAGAGCAATTTATCCGCTTGCCGGAGAATCGGCTGATTAATCGACCGCTCGCTCGGCTCGGATTAAATTCGCGATCCGCGTTTAGAACGCGCGCGAAACGTATCGCGGGAATTATCAGCGTTTATTGTTTCACAGCAGTGGCCTCGATCAATCCGGAAACCGGTTGTCGGGCTAAACAGCCGATTTGTTTCGCCGAGTTTATTTATCCGCTCGCGGAAACCGAGTCCTAAATCACTCGAGCATCCAATTTAAACGAACAATGGTTACGTTCGAATAAGAATAATAATTGTTTTCGATCGACTCTCTGCTCGATCGACTCTCTGCTCCATTTCACTGACAAGAAACAAGAGGATATTTTACAATTGACTCATTCAGAGTCGACGTTACACTATCTTCTCAACGCTGAATTTACTGAGCATTAACAAACTCTACAATACAAAATACATCGAATCATTTTCTACAAAAGTATTTTTATCATTTTAATAATTGCAAACTATAAACTCATTTGACCAGCAATGGCAGTTTAAATTTTATACATTAATACCAAGCATATATTGATCCTTTACTCAACAAACACGTAACAAGGGATACGATTTGATCGTATGAAAATTACGGGAACCTTTTCTGAAACCTACAAAATTTTTTAAACCTTTTTTCACGATCTCGTTTGTATGTTCTCCAGTCTTCCCGCTTCGCCATTCCTTCATCTCACGACAGTTCTCTATTTTTATACTTGTAGGAGATCTATGACTCTCTGAATAGAGCTCCGAGAGCCGAGAGAAACGTTATACAAATATAAATCTTTCAATTGAAAACTCGTAGCTTCGATATTCCCGTATAATGGAGCCGCGAGCATGATTTAATGTATACTGCGCTCGGGTGATTTCAATGCGCGGTAATGGCACAAGCGCGGCGCCCGAGGTAGTAATGCGAGCTTTATTGCATGTTTGTTACTAAATTCGAGCCTTGAACTGTAAATACTGCTGGAAAAAGCAGTAAAAGAGGAGAACCTTGTTTCTACTGCTATCAATAACTTTTGCGCGAGCGTGGTACTTTTCTAAGCGAATCGCAACAGGAATATTGCTCGAAGAAACTAGGGCATCACTCTCTTTTCCAAGAAACCATTACTTTTAAATTAATTCTGCGACTGAAAAAACCATATTTCGTCCGAACAAAATCTTAGTAAAAATGAGAACAGTGTAGAAATAATATAGTTCTTTCTTCAACTTTTTTTATTTATCTGGCCGACGTTATCTTTGAATAATAATTGTTATATTTAGTGATGAGAAGTATCGTACTTTCGAAACTGTTCATAGACTATGGTGCATTCTAAGCGGATCTACAATATGTCTGACAACGTACAGTCTAATACTACTGCGTCTTGATTGTACCAGCGCGGACAGTTAATGACGTGCATAGCTGTTCTCTATCTTCCAGCATCTATTGCTAAAATAATACAAATAATATAATAAAATGATCAACAACTAAAATTTTCGTTCACAATTCAAACACGTTCAATTCCAATTCTATGCAGAAGAATCTATTTCATGGAACGAGGCTAGCATATTTCCCCCTGTTTAAAAATAAAGAGCACTCTTGGAGAACGAATAAAAAATGGGATGGACTATAAACAATTTTTACGCTCGGTTTTGTCTGTAACTCGCTTTAATCTCCCGAAAGCGAAATTCAAAGCAGCTCTAGCCTCGCAGCGATCATCGCCCCGTAAATCTCCCATTACGACGTGGTACCGGAGACGTTTATCGTCGCGGTAATGACAAATAATGATAAAACCGTCTCGCGCGTCTAAGTCATCGGAATCTTCCTTTAGCAGAATTTACGAGGTTCCTTGGAAAATCGTGGTCCCGCCGAGCGGACCGGACCGGGGCGTACAATTATAGTTTCCCTTATAATTTTAGCTCGAGGCTCGTCGGGTCGTAACGCAGATTTTATTGTAATTTTAATTTATCGTCGCGAACTCGGATCTTCTTTTTCTTTTTTTTTCCTGGCGACATGTACCATGTTGGAGTGGCGATAGAATAAAGGAAAACAAGACCACGGGAATAGCCTGGGCGCAGTAGTATGCATCGAGAAAAGTTCGACGAGAAGAGCTCCGCCGGTTTCCGAGTGCGCGGCTACGAAAACTACGGGCAACTGTCTCACGCGGAATACTTTCGGAAGGAATCCAGGCCAGAAAAAAGTTGAATCGGTCTCGTGTGTTCTCCGTCGTTTTTCCCGGCAGCCTCGGGAGACAGCCGGAAGATTCCTTCGTCGACGACATATGATCTCTTTGCTCTATGCTTTCTGATAGAGACTCACGCGCGTTACGGTTACCGGGAACGTCGTTTTCTACGTGACACGCAAGTCAAACCGACTGGCGACTGTTCTCCACGCATCGACAAACTGGTTCAACGGATTGCTTAGAATAAGGTATTATGTACGAGCTCGTGCCACCGTGGGAGCAAACGTTTTGCCGATCGCACGATTTCAAGATGTGTATCAGTCTTGCTGGAAATTTCCTAGGATTACTATTTGTCTACTTTGACCGTGGAAGATTATCAGTGCGAAGATTATCTAGTAATAAGTAGTCACGCGCTTCTATGAGTAAGAAAATAGATTTCTTATACTTGTGATCACTCTTGGACTGCGGATCTTCGTGCAAAATAAAAATTGTCTGCGTCGTTTATAAGAAATGGAAACCAAATTGAATGTTATTTCTTCCCCTAATGATTTTAATAGAGGAGAAATCATATATCGGCATCTTCATCATTTATCACAAATGCATGAAGATGGTCATTCTTGTATTATTAAACATTTTTTACAGCCACTAGCAATAATTCATGTTAACAACAAATAACCAGCAGTGACCACGATGATCACATTGTGATACCTTACCAGTACCAAGTACTAATCATTTACAAACAATACCGTCTACTTAACCATGAATGAGTAACCACTGAGGATTAAACAAGAATGTACTTCAGTGACATTAATTTATTGATCTATAACTAACGACAACTATTACCCATTTGCCACTACTAACACGATACTAACTAGGGACAACTAATAGTATTTATCAGCAATAAATTGAAAGTAACTATTGGTAGCTACTTTGTAATATGTTACTAGTAACAACTAGTGACTATATACAATTACTAGCAACTACTTATATTAACCATGATTAATCAACCAGTGACTATTAGCAATAAAATGAAACTTACTATTGCTGGCTTCTTTCGAATATGTTACTAGTAACAACTAGCGACCATTTACAACTACTAGTAACTACTTATATTAACCATGATTAATCAACAGTGACTAATAGCAATAATAGAAAAGTGAATACTAATAGCTACTTTGTTACTTTGTAACTTTGTAACTACTTATATTCACTATGGCTAATCAACAACGATCGCGAAGGACGAAAAGAAAGTGGCCATTGGTGACCATCTTGTAATTCGTCTTAATAACTACTAGAGTGACCATTTCCAACTACTAGTAACTACTTATATTAACCATGATTAATCGACAATGACTACCAGTAATAATAGAAAAGTGAATACTAATAGCTACTTTGTTACCAGTAACAACCAGTGACCATTTACAACTCCTAGTAACTACTTATATTCACTATGGCTAATCAATAACGATCGCGAAGGACGAAAAGAAAGTGGCCATTGGTGACCATCTTGTAATTCGTCTCTAATAACTACTAGAGTGACAATTTCCAACTACTAGTAACTACTTATATTAACCACGATTAATCGACAATGACTACCAGTAATAATAGAAAAGTGAATACTAATAGCTACTTTGTTACCAGTAACAACCAGTGACCATTTGCAACTACTAGTAACTACTTATATTCACTATGGCTAATCAACAACGATCGCGAAGGACGAAAAGAAAGTGGCCATTGGTGACCATCTTGTAATTCGTCTCTAATAACTACTAGAGTGACCATTTCCAACTACTAGTAACTACTTATATTAACCATGATTAATCGACAATGACTACCAGTAATAATAGAAAAGTGAATACTAATAGCTACTTTGTTACCAGTAACAACTAGTGGCCATTTACAACTACTAGTAACTACTTATATTCACTATGGCTAATCAATAACGATCGCGAAGGACGAAAAGAAAGTGGCCATTGGTGACCATCTTGTAATTCGTCTCTAATAACTACTAGAGTGACAATTTCCAACTACTAGTAACTACTTATATTAACCACGATTAATCGACAATGACTACCAGCAATAACAGGAAAATGAATACTGGTAGCTACTTTGTTATTAGTAACAACCAGTGGCCACACATACAACTACTAGTAACTACTTATATTCACTATGACTAATTAACAGCGTTCGGGAAGGACGAAAAGGAAGTGGCCATTGGTGACCATCTTGTAACTCGTCACTAATAACCACGTAAAGTCATTATAAATGTCATTATACAGTACTTAACTCTTTGATCGACATATGAATTCACATCGGTACTATTTGGCACTCTAATTATGTAGCTCACGGTTCTTCGCATTCAGTGGTCTAATTTTGTATTCATATTTCTCCCGCGGTCTGACACAATATTTCGACGAAATAATTGATGCAGGACCATAAAGACAAAGTTAAGTCGTCGCCGGGAGTCTTATTAGCGCGAAGAAATTCTGTGACGGCGAGTACCCGAAGGCCTCGAAGACTTTCAAGCCTTTTAAATACTTCATGACCGAACTTTGAAGGACCTTCATATGACTAAACCGCTTGAAAACTGAATACAGTGACGGTGAGAGAACACTGGCGCGATACAGACAACGTGCGTCATTAACTTCCGATGCATCTCAAATACTTTCCAACCTGTTATTTGAAGCGCTTATTACGTGATCGCTAATTACAGAACCTCTCACGTGCCAATTCGTAAGCAATTTATTATATTAATGGTAACTGGAATTAATATTCCTGTGAACGATTCTTAAATGGATTAAACATACTACGTGATCCAAGACTCGCATTAATATCGCGATGCACGACTTGCGATTATTACATGCTACCTCCCCGACTTACAGCCCATAGTATACGATAATTACCATAAACACTACACGGAATTCTAGTTCCTATTGTACCAATTCAAAAATCCCGCGCTTCCATCCTTTGACTCTACGTAGACTATACATGTAGTAATTGGACTACAGAATGACATTCACGAAAACAATAACAAAACTAAGAGATCATTCCTCAAAATATTCGCGTGACAAGATCCAGAGAAAGACGCGCAACTGTCACCGAAGACAGATCGATTTCAACTAAAACTTTCTATGAATAGAGAAGAGGAAGAATTCGTCAAGTGGACAGGACGACCCGACACTTCGTTCTGAATGAGTGTGCACACGTCCATTCAATCAAACAAACGGTCGCCGGGCCGAAGGCCTTACGCGCCGTTTCCATTCATCGTTTGTACAACGGGGGGCGCATCTAGATCAAACTGTCAGAGTACTTACAGTTTGGTGAGATTGATGGCTGAGGTGAGCACGGCGGGATCGAGCTCCAGGATGGACAGGAAGCCAGCTCCTCGGCAAATGAATTCACGTCCGTCTGCGGTGATGTTGCAGGGGTCCGGTCCGTGCGAGGATCCGGGCTGCTCCTCGGCGGAGCAAATCCGGCAGAGGAACATCGCGAGGACGACAGCAACGGTGTGCTTCGTGCACATGCCGGCCAGCTTGCTAGGCTCTTTTCCTTCCACCGGAGTCGCCGCGCCCAGGACACGGATACGTTTCTCACACTTCACCGCATTATAATCAGTCGAACACGGTCGCTTTTCTCCTCGGTGAACGAGAAGAGTTTCCACACAGCTGTCAACCAGCACCGACAGGAGCTTGCACACGGAAGCTCTTGCGAATCCAGGCAAACACGCGCGCGCACACTATCTCTCCCTTCGGATGGCTTCGAACGACTAAACCGCGCGCCAAGGATTACGTTTACCGACTGACAGCTCGGTGGCGGTTACGTGCGCAACCGCGACCAACCTGATTCGCTCTCTCCCTCGCACCCACGCCCCTCCCACCATTCGGCCGCCAACCATCATCGCGGGATCGCCGCCCCGAGCTAATCAACTTTCTCTGTCTACCGATATGCCGTCGGTAATAGACTCGCGGCGATCGGCACACACCGCAAGATCGTGTCCTGCCGTATATAGAGATCCGATCGCTCCTGCTTCTTTTAACCCTTTTTATCTTGATTGAGCACCGATGTGATAGCAGCGACAGGTTTGACTTACCGGTGAACTGACCGGTATATGCCTAGCGGCACACAAATGTTTTCTGTAGACTATCAATAATTTTGATTACTTTTTTTCTTGATGGTAATCTATTGAAACAAACGTGCAGATTATTTTACATTCTTTCCAGCTCCACGAAATTATTCAAAAATAAAATAACCGACTATGTGCATTCTGTAACTTACAATCAATGCAGACAGGTTTTATTTTGCATGAAAATCCACAGCCTACTTATTTAATAATAATTTTATCATACGGAGATTTTATCATGAAGCGTGATTTTACCATTTTACCATACATCTAGCGTGATAAAGGGTGATGTCTATCATAGATAAGATAATTCACGGTATATCAAGTGGCCGTATATTTCAGGTATTAATGGATATTTCAAATTCTCTCAATTTAATTATATTTAACATTTAATACTTGTAGGTAGATCAGATCAGAGAAGAAGATACTCATGATTCAATCTAATAGTATCTGATTAGGCTAGAATTATACTTGAAAGTACCCAAGTGAATATATTAATTTCTCGACTCGAATTCTTGAAAGAATGGTTCTATCTTCAAAAATTTTAGCAACCAATAATTATGAATAAAATTCAAATGCTTCAAGTTTTTTAAAGACGACAGACGTGCCATCTCTGGGACGCTTACAAAAGCAATCGAGATTAGTAACCGGTAATTTTAAACTTTCAAACATTTCCGTGATTCTCATTTACACACAATTAAAATCCGGCAAAAAACTTGTGTTAGCGTAAATTATATTTTTTTTTCTAAAGTCACATAACATGATTTTTACAATTTCCATCGTAGCGTCTTAGTGCAATACTGTTTAACGCGACAAGTACACAAAATAAAACATGGTTTGTTGTTTTAATCGCAAGACTTTAAAACATGGTTTACTGTTCACATAATGCAGCTGGTATTTTAGAAGTCGTTGAGGTAGCGAATATATTCAAGTTTATTTTCGAGATTACGCCTACCGACGAGCTTATTGGAATATAAGAAAAGAACGTTCATGTTCATTGCTTGGTTTACATGTTATTATACAAAGTATGCTGCTAATTGAGCCATCTTATCTTTAGGAGGACGAGGTTTCCCCCGACTGCGACCTTTCGCGTGACCGCGACTGCGAGTTGTGACTGGTTTTGAAGCAATCGCCCTATGTTTCTCTACAAGGGAAACGAAAGCTGGCGTGCAAAACACGCAGCCACTCATTTCTGTCGCTTCGTTGGGAAGTTTAGTTTTCTCCTGTAAAAGAAACATATATATACGCCTTTAACCTCGCACAATACTCCATGTTCCTTTATTCTATAGAAAGTAGAATTTAGATTCAAAGTGTATCTATTATTCACTAAAGTTCATATAAAGAACCGGAATATTTCACATTGCCCTCAATAGCAACGCATCCTTGAATGTAAACAGTTCTCTGTTTCTAACGTGGCAGTTGAAATTGATAGCTTTACCTGTTTATATTCCACAGTGACTAACTGAGCGCCACAGTTGCACACATCGGTGTCGACCATTACTTTATGGGCATTTTCGAATAAATGAATAATAACGTCGCAACGATTGCAGCCCAATTTCCATTTCGGTGCAGCTGAAGGATCGAGTACGAGTATACCCGAATCGCATTCGAGACAACTCGACAAACCGTTCGAATTCATACCGTGTGGGCAGGTTGGATGTGTACATGAATTACAACCGCTCATTCCTTTCTTCATATCCCTGGAATTTCACACGATATATTGAACCAGTTCAATACTTACTAGAGGTGTGCGAGAGTCTGATCACTTAATTAGAAAATAATTACCTAAATGGCGGATTGTTATAACAATATGGACAGAACGTGTAGCTCTTTCCCCGGGCTCCAGTGGACCAGGATAGCAATTCGAAATCGTCCAAAGGACATTTCAGTTCCTTATAAATTCTAATGTTTCCGTTCTGTGGAAGATTGTACGTCTCGTTGCAATGCACGCAGTGCATTCTGGACGGTTTTGTTTGTATATACTTCATGTACCGTCGACATTTTCCACACCTATATAAACAATATTTATTTTATTTTCGTTTATCACTCGAAGCCGCGTATTTTTTACCTGGAATGGGCTTTTCCAGATGCAGAGAGCGGTGAAAACGAGACTTCAAATAATTGGTCCATCGCTTCTATACTGTGGACAAAGTACTTGAACTTTTGTTTAAATATTTCTACTGTGTGCTGTAATACAGCATAGTAATCTGCTCGTCCCTGAGCTATCAAATTCAATTGTTCTTCGACCGCTGATCTCATTGTAGGCAACACCAAGTCAGGGTCTATCTGATATGTAAAGGAATTGACATGAAATTATGATTTTTATAAATACCACGAATTCGTACCTTCTGATAACCATGGACCAACACGATTCCTAACGATGTAGGAATCAATTTCCTACCGCCTGTAACGTTTACATAATTTCGCATACATATATTATTTATATGTACTGGAATTGAAGCATCGGTTCCTATCCCGTGTTTCTCCATCAAGGAGATCAATTCGGCTTCCGTCAAATAATCGGGCGGTTGTGTGTAACATTCCAGCATCTTTGTCTATTACAAATTACACAAATATTTTACATTACAATTATTATTAAAAGAATCAACATTAATTCTTCGTAATCACCTCTTGTATATTGAGTCTTTCACCAGGTGTAAACTTAGGCAACGTATCGTTGTTACCAAGTGCCTGCCAGGTGAGAATACTGGTGTATCCGGGATCCAACAAACTGTGGCCATTTGCGGTAAAAGTTTCCATCCCTACTTTGAATGTTGCTGTGGTGCTTAAATATTTACAATCTGGAGCTAACTAAAGGGTTTGAAATGTTTAATATCTTCACATTCGAATGTATCAATAAGGTCGGGGACACACGGTTGCAACGTCTGTCCTTTCAACGCTCGTGTGACCCCGGCCTATTACAATTAGAAATATTTACAGTAGCAATGAAATGTCGGGTAATGTAATCGTACAGTCTCCACAAATCCCCATCCAGTTCGCTCCTTGTAGCGTGTTTCATCGGAGTAATAGGAGGATGGTCCCCGGCGTTGTGTCCCTTCTTTGGTCTATTGATACCGTTCGCTAATATTTTACGAACTTGATCCCCCCAGTCTGAAGCGTTCTGTTGCTGCTTCAGCGTTGCACTAAATGCAGACATTTTCATATTCACTGATACCGACATAATATCTAAGAAATAATCAGAATTGAAAAAAGTAGCCGTGTAACTTACGCTAAATCGAAGTTCTCTGGGTACACAGTTGTCTCCGTTCGAGGGTAACTTATATATCCTTGTATGTAGAGACGTTCCGCGATTTGCATAGCATGATGCGGGCCCATTCCCAAACCTGAACTAGCTACCCTCATTAATTCTACTGTATTCAACGCAATTGGACGCGATTTTGTTTTCTCCACGCTATGCACGCCTACGACGCTGCAACACATGACTCAATAAATATTTCGTTTCATTACTAATTTTGTAATAAAAATTTCAAGCTGTTCGATACCTACGTTGCTTGTTCAAACTCCTTAACATGGCTGAGAAATACATTTGCTACTTCTTTGTCAAAGGATCGCACGCGACTCCAACTTAAGACAATATCTTGACCATCAGAAGACTTTACTGTAACCTTGAATGGATTTTATCTCCTTTATACTGAATATTCAAGTTGATTTAGAAGAAATACGTTCTGCAGCGAATAATCGTAATGTAATGACTATACTCCGGATTTTATGCATTTATAACAAAAATGAGCAAGTGCAACTTAAAACAGTGAAAATATTAATAGACTTTAAGAGTATTAATAGATTATTTTCATCACATTAAAATTATTAATGAACAATTTTATGTTTAGCTCCTGTGTCTTGCAATTGATGCACAAACTTTTTATTTTGCATAAACATCCGGAGTCTAGTAATGCCAAAGTGATTATACCTGTAGGACCCAGTACGGGTCAGGCTTGAAAGTTTGAATTTCATCGTGCCTCTGTACACAAAATCCTAGCGTTGGCGTTTGACAGGGACCGTAAGAAATGAGCGATACATCCAGATCTCCATATTTTCCCTGAAGAAAGGAAGAAACAGATAAATATAATCAGAAATACATTACATTAAGATCTTATAATTGTACCTGAAAAAATTTTGTCTGGAACCTTGTGAAAGCGCAACCAATTCGCAAATCTAAGTCTTGTCTGGCATCAACACTTTTAGCCTCGTTTTCATTTGGTTTTATCAAGTTGCCCATTGCAGCTTTAATATCTTTCTCTGTGATAGCAGAAAATCTAGCTCGCCAAATGTCCTAAAATAAACGAACAATTTTAGAAAATGTATATTATTATTATGAAGCTTAATTAATGTTAACCCTTCCGACCAGACAGAGATACGCCGTCTGTTCCCATTCGTCATGTTGCATCAGGACGTACACCGTATATCCTTCGGATCAGAAGAGTTAATAGAAGACTTACATTTGGATTCAATTTTCTACTCGTGCCCTGTTGCACTGCAGAGATAACTTCAAAACAGATATTTTCACCTTCCTTGTCACAATCCAGCCATAATATTAAATAATCACAGTGAGAACCCTCCTTGGCAAGGAAGTAAGGAATTTTTAATCTAGGAGCTGCCTCCTTCTTCTCGGTTGGACACGAAAATAACTCTGCCTTGAACAGGCCAAAAAATAATTCTCTATTAATGCATAAATAAGTTAATTTTCCGAATAGTATTTCAATGAAATACATTTTTCTCTTACAGGATCCACTTTGTCCCAGTGATTGTATTTTCCAATAAAATCCAAATTCATAATGTGACCACAGACCGATGTCATTTTGAAGTTCACTGTTTCCGACCTAAATTGGCCTATCCATTCGTGTACCGAACACGATCCGTTTAAGCCTGAAATACATCAAATGTTAAATGTTCAGTATTATTCCTGAACGAATCTTTGAAAAGTAAAATTCAATTGGAAACTTGCTCCGATTATCGTGAAATTTAACCTACCTTTTCTAGTAGTGCATCGCCCATTACTTAAAATGTTGGCGAGCGAAGCTGCCAAAGAAGGTTTTTCAGCGACCATAAAAGCCGTCTTCATTTTTAATTCTTTTCTTTTTACGATATACTTAATCTTATAACAAAGTTTTACTTTTTATTATGACAGTGTAACCACATAACGCACGGAGTACCGATAGCTTGGACCACGCGTGTAATACGTCGTACATAAGAACGATTTTCTAAAGTAAGTAATGTATATATGAAAATGATCTGCTCGTTTTTTCTTCTTTATTCGATTTACTTCTAAATTCGACTACTTTATTAATACCAGAGAATTTCCTCTCTGTTTAAATACTGACTCGGGTGACGGCGATAAAACCATAGGTGAACACAACCTCCTATTTTTTGATATGATGCAAAATGCAAACTTGCCAACCGTATACGCAACAAGTTTATAAAGTTCAAATACACCTTTTTCAGATTATAGTTTAAAATAGCTTAATTTTATCTTAAAATTTTCATTTTAAAAATCAAAATACCAACGAAGTATATAATAATATAAGTTTATTTATACGGTACTAATAAATATTCACAGAATATATTCCCAAAAGTTTGTATGATTTCAAAATGATCGTCGATAAGTTGATCACAAAAAATTCTAAATAAATTCATTTAATAGAAGTTATTAGCAACTTAGATTTAATTTTAAATGTCTTGCGGTATCTGTCAAGTTGACGTTGACTGTAGTCAACTGAGTATCTGAATCGCACACCTAACCATGAACTCATTTGTTCATAATTCGATAGCATTGTTTCTCGGGTGTGTACACGATTAGATAGTTTATAGACTGATTTAGTGTGACTACAATGTTCGTCTCGCCTCGATAAAGTTTAGAAATGTCCAAATCATTGTTGATATATTATTACACGTGAGAGAGTTTTTAATCATTTTGGATTTGTGACTCATCGGTTCGCAACCTCGGAAGATCGTATTGTATTTGTGTCGCGATTAGTCGCGATCTAACGAAAATCAATTTCAACGGACAATAAAGTATTGTCGGCAGCTATTCCGAATCTAATTACTTATAAAACATTTCGACAATTCAGGTTTGTTTTTACTATTGCGCATTATACACTACAGGTCCATAAATATTTGTAAATTGTCATTAAAATGTTATCGCTTATCACAGATTATTCGGTTTACTTCGTTGAAGTAAGAAATTATCAAATTTCTCTTTCGATGTAGAACATTAACATTTTATACGATTTCTTTTAATTTTATGCACATACACATATACACATACAATACTTAAACGTTTAGTGATTCATTAAATATAAATTTAACAATGTAAAATATATTTTGAATAATGGTATAAGTTTTATATGTTTATTTGATTTGTAGTAAATAGATTTGCTGACAATTCTTCATCCAGCGCCATGGAGTGGTTGTTTGGAAAACGAGTTACTCCCGAGGAGATGCTCAGGAAGAATCAGAGAGCCTTGAATAAGGCGATGAGAGACCTTGATAGAGAAAGAATGAGAATGGAACAGCAAGAGAAGAAAATTATTGCAGATATAAAGAAGATGGCTAAAGATGGACAGATGGTAAGACAGTACAATTTTGTGAAATTCGTTTTCTATATTATTTAACAGTTACCATTGCTTATTTCATAGGATGCTGTAAAAATCATGGCGAAAGATCTTGTGAGGACTAGACGTTACGCGAAGAAGTTTATGTTAATGAAAGCAAATATTCAAGCAGTTTCGTTGAAAATACAGACATTACGCTCGCAGAATACAATGGCACAGGCGATGAAGGGTGTTACTAGAGCAATGCAGAATATGAACAAGTAACAATATTATTTGATTTGAACAATATTTAAAAAGAGATTGTATCTTGTGTGACACAATTATTTTTACCTGCAGGCAACTAAATCTTCCTCAAATTCAGAAAATATTGCAAGAGTTTGAGAAGCAGTCAGAAATAATGGATATGAAAGAAGAAATTATGAATGACGCGATAGATGATGCAATGGAGGATGAAGGAGATGAAGAAGAAAGGTAACAGTAGACTGAAATTGGAAACTTTGATATTAGTAGTAGTTTTAACTGTTTCCCTTTGTCTGTTTAGCGATGCCATTGTATCGCAAGTTCTCGATGAACTGGGTCTACAAGTAACAGACCAGTTGTCCGGTCTACCACAGGCATCGGGTTCGCTAAATGTAACAGGCACAAAGCAACCAGTTGCAGCAGCTGCTGGAAACGATGATGCTGGAAACCTTGATGCAGATGCTGATTTGCAGGCCAGACTGGAAAATCTACGACGCGAATAAGTTGCAAACACAGTTTCATCGTTGAATGATGTATAAACATGTAAAAATGAAGTTTAATCTTGTAAGTATATCTCATTTTATATGCTCTATAGTTTTCGTTAGTTCATCAGATCGTATAAACGCGTAATCTGTAATATGTAGGAACAATGTTACATCTACAGCTGCTTGAAGCCATTCATTTGGAGCTGACACACACGAAATGGCACCTACTATTTTGCCTACAGTATTTATTAAGGAAATGTTAAGTTTATCAAAGAATGAAAAAAGATGATATAATTGTATGCTAATGTAGAGAGCATCAGTGTATGTTAGTGTTCCTGTGCACCTTTTTTTAGCACAAGGAATTTTGTAAAAAAGTCTTATACGGAACTGCTTATTCAATATACATATTGTAACAAATACTTACTGTATTTTGATAATTACGTGTACATAATTTTTCGTGGAAACATTATAGTTTATGTATTATATACATACGTTTTTCTTCTTTCTTTCAACACTTACGAGTACATAATTTCTTAAAGCGTCTAAGAGCTAATCTAATAACTTTTATAAGAAAATGCGAGCAACAAAGTTTATATGTGATTCTGTACACGATGTATAGACAAGCGAACGCGATATATAATAAGTTTTTGCATTGTTTTTACCCAAACATTTTTCAGTGCCTGACCCAAGACTTGCTTCCAAAATTAACGAGAGTCACGATAATAAGCTTATTAAATTGCAGCAAATATTATGAATGAACGAAGTTACACATGAATTGCACTGAAATAAAATAGTGCGATAGGTAATCCTACATAACGTATAATAATAGAACAAATATGAACACCATGATTATCATAATCGAAGACATTGGAAAATGTTTTAAATTTAAATGGTTTAATAAATGAAACATAAAAGCACATTTATTTGTTTCAGTCTATTTCTCAATACCTTCATCATTTCAGTTCTGGGACTTACCCTTAATCTGTAAAACATGAAGAGAAAAGATAAACGATCTGTTAAAAACAATATATATATATAGTGAACTGTTCGATAAAACGAAAATTATAGTTTGTTGATCAGGAGGTTTCATCGGTTCGGGAAACAAAAATAAGCAACATGTTCGCTAGTTACAGGATTTCGGTAGTCAATAATTTCGATACAAATATGAAATATTATCTCTATTAACCGAAATGTACATATACATAATAATGCGCAGTAGATAATCATTCTAATATCCTGACCGTGAAATACAGGTATAAAATAGAAGTCTGGTCTGGTTTCGAACATGGCCTAAGTAGACGTTAAAAATGAACATGAACGAGTTCAATTAATCGATCGAAGTGCGCTGAATTGATAATTCGGTATCATTCTGGAAAGTTTCAATAAACGTATCTATGCAGTATCACTGGACCGCGAATATATTATATAGAGAGAGAAAGGGGGAAGAAAACAACGAACAGAAAAAGGAGATAAATCTTTCTGTCGGTAATACGATGATATTACTAAAGCGGAGGAACGAGGAAAATGCCAAACACACGCGAACCATTTCAATGTCCTTCGTATTACGAATTGTTTTCAACAATTTGGTAAACCAGAGTGCGGCAAAACTAGTGGGATAAGAAATGGTTTTCGACAAATTCAAACATAAATTAAAAATAAATCCCAACGGCCAAATTAAAATTCAAAAATAAATCTCAACGGTCAAATTAAAATTCAAAAGTATATGGCAACGGTGAAATTTAAATTTCAGTAGTTGAATTGTTTAAAACTGCTGATTTACCGCAAGTTCTTTGTTTCGTTGGATCGATAAAGTTCGATACGCGTTGTGATTGTGATCGCGCGCTCTTTTGTACTTCCTTCGTTCCCCGATTGGTAAATCCTATAGAAATATGATGTAGTTTACAAAACTGTGATGGGACCTTCTGTCAATCACATGTATATATATTGTCAATATCTTTTAAACATCTCAGAGGTACCGGCCAAGCGTAACGTACCCCAAGCTAGAATCGTTATACCGAAGAGATATATCTTGTAGCGCCCCCTCCTCGTATCCGCTTAGAATTAAACGCGTTTGAAAATTCGCGCGTGTCCGACATACTTCGCCAGCCCTCGCGAAGTATCGTAATGTATGTATGTACTAAGATATAGGTAATTGTTATTTAATAATATAGACGGTGGTAGTAAACACTAAGTAAAATAAAGGGATCTGCAATTTTCACAATACCGGGAGAGAGGATGGCTCTGCGTCTCTTATTGTTAAACAAACCTTACGAGCTGAAGTTGTTCTTCGTTTAACGGTCGATAACGTCTGCCGGGATAGATCATCTATTCTCGCAAGCTATATACGTTGGATCATGCGGATAAATTGGAGAATCGTTTGTAAACTGATTATATTTTTCTCGTCTTTTTTCGTTCACTTTGTAAATCGCTCGAATTTGTTACCCTGATATTGTGCAGTCGAACGAAAACTGACTGTAACGAAGGAATTATCCTGCTTCGAGTACGTTTACAACTGTGGTTCTTCCTGTGGTACCCAAAATCGCTGATCGTTCGTAAATAGCACCAATTCTATGACAATCGTCCTCCTTGAATATAACGTTTACGTTTACACCGCGGAATCGCCCTGAAAACTTTTGCGATTCTAACCACCGAACGCGTTTTACAATTTAAAGAGACTCGCGAGCAGTGATGCGATATGGTACAACATTTCACGCGCATGCGCGGCGATTTCAGCCTCAGTAAAGTAAAATTCTCGATAAAATGGGGTATCTTGAGCACCCCGCAGAATTTTAAAAAATTGGTATGATTTGATTCTGAAAAATGAATGTATAACATGTGTATCTTTTGTAACTCGTAGGACACGTCCTGGAGTCTTTTTGTTCGGAACAGATTGTTTCGGTACATTCCCGTCAATATAACTGCCTCAGGGCTCTGCTACCTCATCATCCTAATATACATACATATAGATACGTTACTGTTTTGGCCGCACATGCGCGTGAAATGTTGCACCACATCGCAGCACTCGCGAGCTGCGAGAAGCAGAAGTAGTAATTGCTTCTGCGAGTCCTGATCGGAATGTGTTCGTAACAAATGCGAGAAATTATTTTAAATTCAAAGAAATTCATCCCCCCGAACGTTTTCGCTCAAAAATTTTCAGAATGAGTCCGCCACACCTGCTATGACGCGCGATATGCTACGATATAATAGAAAGTAGTACGCAAACACTGAACCTCGTAGTGTTATTATCGCGGTAATTATACGCTCCTCATTGGATGGAAAGGGAATAAATATGCGCGAAGGACAATTCTTTGTTTTCTTCATCTTAAATACTCGCTATATAAGTGTAGGATTATTAGACCTTAATACACGGTGTGTATCTGTGCAGTTATGTACGCTTTTTGTACGCATGTGTCTTCTTACGTGATACGTACTCAGATACATGTGTATATGTATATAGATTGTATATATACATATACACACGTAACATATGTATATACACATGTAAGCATTTGCCGAACACAGCCATCGCTAGATGCAGCGTCAAAGATCCGACAGTTTTCTTCGTATTATTTTTTGTTCGTTTATCAAGTTGCTGTGGAGTTTTAAGTACGAATAGGGAACCTTACGTCGGTATGTCTACGGTAGGCATGCGCGAATGTCAATCGTGTCGAATTTTCAAATTCGCGGGTAGACTCGCGTTTCCAGGGTTCCAAGAGTGCGGGATGCGTCTTCTTATTTCTTGATAATTACGTCTCGTAAACGTAAAAATAGGACTGTTGAGGGCGATTGCGGCCTAGATTGATCTTTTATCTATTTAGCACTTTTGACTACTGAAAATCCCCATCTTTGCATTATCAAGAAATGAATAGGTGTATCCCGCACCCTTGAAATCTTAGAAACGAGTCTACATACCTCCCTTTGTCACCGAACAACACACACAGGTTAACGTAATGTATCGAGGAAGACTATACAATATACTGACATCGAGTATTCTGCAACGGTGAAACTGAGGAGACAAGTGATAAAAAACGTTCGCTATAAACCCTTCGAAATTGTACTCCAGATTTACGTTAGAATTCGCACATACCTAAGTCTACGATAACTATTACAATAATCTTCTGACGGCGATATCCGCGTACGTATTTTTCTCCCGCGCCCGTTTACTCCTTTTCGACGATCGTCCACTGCGAGTTCGCGTGAATCATGTGTATGTATAATAACCCATATAGAAATCTTGTGAGTGAGGTTATATGTTATGGTGTCGAGCAAGAAGAACAAAAAAGAACGCGTCAAAGGACTGTTCGAAAAATCAGCATGATCGTTCGTAAACATACGAATAATAAACGATTAGACTCTAATTCAAATTCATTTATCGCGACGAACTCCCGTCACACCGAATGTTACTGCGTGCATCCGCCCGTTTGTTCTGTGGCGGCGTCAGTGTCGATTTTTATGAACCGCGACCCCCCGGAACAATGTTATTCATCCTTACTAAAAATGTAGTTCTGAACAGAAACTAATTGATATTTCCGTCGAGTTGCGTTCAGTTCAGTTCACTTGACTTCACGTAACTCGGCTCGACTACAATCCAACGAAAATCAACTCGGTACGATTCGGATCTGTTCGAATCGAATCAAGCACAGTTGAACCGACCGCAACCGTTCGAACATATACTCACGAGACCGTGAGAGATTGCCGATATTTGTATGTATACACGTATATGTATATAGTTTTCTGTATTCTCAGTAAGATATTTACAAAAAAAGTGTAGCAAAGTACGCTCGTTCATAACATATGAAGTATAATATCACTGGATCCATTAAAGTTTACTTTGGAGACTTATTAATCCCTTTTCGTACGTGCGCGATCGTTTCTTACTATGTATGATCTACCGTAAACGCTTTTGTAAATTGATTTGATATTTGAGTCAACAACTTCGCGATCTACTATTATAATATACATATATAAATATTATATATTATATATTATATCTTATTATATATATACATTTATTTATATATATATAATAATAGTATAATATATATGATAAAATATAACAATGAATATATGTATATATAATGCAGTATATCTGTATATATATTATATATTTTTATTATATAATACATATATGTATACTATTTGCATCTTTTAACTAGATTACTCGCAGTCAGTACCGTTTAATGCATATAGATTCACAGTCCTTCGTTTCAACCCTTTATTACACCCCTCTTAATCATTTGCTGTGCAACATTTACGAGATGAACATCTCCAACAATCTTCATTAAACGAAAATCGCAGAAATTGTTGCCGGTCTGATTTCGTATCTGAATGCAGATTCTTTCAAACGAAGAAATTTCCTTTCGATTCTGTTAACAAATATGCTTCCGGAGAAAGTGTTAGCTATTGTTCTGCTATATCTGTAGTATGCACTCGTCGAGTGATTTGAAGTTATTGCGATATTACAACAATTCCGAACACTTGATGATCCCTTGCATCTTTGTGTCATTTTGTTTCACGCGAGCACACTTTCGTCTAACAACGCCAATGAAATCGGAGACGTATTCTATTTTTTACTTTGGTCCTTTGTGTTTTATTACGTTTCGAATTTTGTGAGTGTCGCTCTCCGATGAGTGAGATCGTTTTACACCGCTGATATTGAACTCTAAATCCTCAAGGCTGACTCGTCTCTTCAAACTATACTTCGAATTATGATATAATAGATCTGTTCTTACGTTTCCAGATAATAGACATTTTGCACCAACAGGGCACAAATGTTCTGCGCAAAATAATAAGAGGATCTTCGCGTGGCTTGTGTGAACCACGGGGCTAGTGATAAGAAATTTATTTGGTCGTCCAAGTTCGTTAAGGCGCTATCCCCTTCTCATGCAAAAACATTACATTATTGGTTTCCCTGTAGATTCATTTCTCTTCTTACACCTGTCATTTAACGTGATAGAATTTTTATCGAGGGTTCAGCTGTAGTGCCTTTTCGAATATCGATAGATCCTCCAATTATTTTGCTCGATGTACAGCGACACCTCATTTAACAAATTTCAAGTGTAAATAATCCACATTTACACAGTAGCATTGTAGTCACGCGATCACATACGTATTATCGAATAAATGGGGAACAAATGTCGAAGCAAATCATTGTCAGAAAAATTTGTTAAAAATTAATGTCAGTTGTTTATAACATGTATAATGGAGTAACATTTTGTAACACGTTCTCTTAGTTAAAACGAGGCATTTCTGTATCCGTTTCCTCGAACCATCCTATAGTAATAGCGCAATAACATTCGCTACCTTGGAACCTTACTTCCGTTGTACAATTTCAATCGCAAGCCCTCGGTTTTCTGGCTGAATAAACGCTACCGAAGCATCGTTATACCTGGAAGTAATCTATGGTTGCCGAACGAGAGTCAATAATTATTTACATTGCACGATTAAAAGAAAGTTACCGTTTGTTGTTTGCCGTGCGTATCCTTAGACAGTAAGAGTTGACGCGCCTCACGGGAAAACGAGATAGCTTCTTGTATGTACGTTCTATACGTTTTCTGTTTTATTCTTTACTATCGATCCACTGGCATACGAAGCTCGCCGGAAACACTCGTTTCCGTCACGTGGACCGATTTCAAACGATTCCCAACCTTGTCGATGTTTACGAACATTTAGCGTATCCTGCGCGGATATTCCAAACATCCTAGAGGTTCGAACGCCTGAAGAAATGAGCAAAACTCGACTCGAATCGTACTCGATCATCGATAGGGTGTTCATTTATTTACTAACAGCGGCCTTCCGTGTAAATGTTTAACCGTACGGAAACAATGAAAGAAGAAAAACAGCTGAAGCTTTTTCTGCTGCCACGTTCTCCGTATATTCACGTGGAAGAACGATAGCTAGTAATTACGCGAACATCCTGTATACTTTTATGGATACCTTAAATAGAATAGGTTGACTGATTGATAACAGGTGTTCTGCGATGAAAAAGATTAGGAACCATGGACCTAACGCTTAAACTAAAGCTACGTGATATCACGGTTCGAGACTAGAATATGATCTTCCAACGGGGACGAATCAAAGACGAATTATAATAAACGAACAAGTAAACGAGAAACATCTTTTGGTCAAGCGCTTAGACGAATGATACAAATCGCTATTCTACTAGTGTCGCTTACTGCTGAATACCTTCGTTTACCGATCTGTGCGCTTACGTCGGAAACGTTTTCTTTTTTATTTTACATATTTACAATGCCGCCCCTTATCCATTTAAATCTAAACTCGCCACTTCCGGTTCCCTCTTTTTGGCTCTAGCTCCGCCCCCCCCCCCCCGTATTTTGGTACATAGCGAATGATACATGATATATTTGTGTTTGCAAATCAGCAGAATTCACCAACAGACGTACGTCATTGATATAAGAGTTTATGCTAGAAATGTTGGATACTGCGCGACGAAACGGTCCTCGGATCGTGTGGTACTTCGAGGGTAGCAAGTTCAAGACCACCGATTTAATCGCGTTTAGAAACTTCAGCGTTTATACAATATAAGTCGAAAATAAAAGGGCTTCAAGAAACTTATTGTTAGTCAAATTAAAACTGATAGTTTCATTGAGAGCGCGCGAGTGAAACCAAGCAGGAGGAAGGCAACCTGGTATACGCCGATGCAAAGTCACTGCGACGTTCAAAGAGAGAATCCGAACTAGAGTCTACGATTTTGAATGTGTACTGAAGGGACACGCGTGCACAGAATTCGTGAACCGTGTATCCGCGTCTCTAGTACACGTGTAATTATGCATTCTATTCTTAGCGTATACGGATGTACAGAGTGTCCCAAAAGTGTCCTAACTTGAAAGGGGTGATTCCTGAGGTAATTTTAAGTTACTTTTCCCTTTTTTCGAAAATGTTCTCAAAGAAGAAAAGCACCGAAACAAGCACTGATTGCGACCGTGTTAGGAATCCGTATTCGTTTGTTACACGTAAAAGAGACCTCTAATCCGAACGTGGCAGAGCTTTCCAACAGGTTTCTCGCATACTCTGACAGCCAACAGTTAATCCATCTCAGCCAGCAAACCAGAACGTTTTAAAATAGGTCTGAGCACAAAGGCTCGAACGGATAGTATTCATAAAAAGACGCTCGCTACAATGCGGATAGACGGCGTTCTAAACGCAAAGAAATCGGTCAGTACCACACGAAAGTAAAAGCCCCGAGGCATCGCAAGCTGATTAAGATCCCCGATAAATGATCCGCCTGGCGTGGAGATTAAAATGTGCGACTCGAGCACGGGCCTCGAGTCATATAGTCCAGACCTGCACCTTCTCCGCGACGATGCACCAGCTCGCGTGGTCGTAGTAGGACGAGATGATGTGCAGGTTCTCCACGTACTTGTTGATCAATTGGTCCAGCTCGCCCTCTCTGAACACGTGATAGTACTGGTGATAAGTTATAGCGCCGCCGCCTCGGTCAGACGGCAGGGACTCCTGAGACGACGAGGCGCTGAGAGTGGCGTTGCTCCCTGTGCTGGTGACCAGACAGTCCGTGCTGCGTTTGCTGTTGTCCGGATACCTGGACGGCGTCTCCTCGGATGCCGAGCGTCTCTGTATCTGCAGTCTCCTTTTCTCCGCGTACGATTTCGGGTACTCGGCGTTGTTGGACAACAGCGAGACCATACTGCTGCACAGTCTTCCGGTTGAGTCCGCGTGGCTCCCGTCGCTCAGGCTAATGGTATTGTCGATAGACTCACCTATGTCGCTAGACTCTATAGAGTTCGCTGACCTCACATAAGGCTTTGCGGAGTTCTTCTCGGAATTCTCTTTCTCACCGATGAACTCCCCGGTGTTCGATACCATCACAAAGTCCATGATGTCGTCCGACGTGCTCCTGTGCATCTCGACACCGCTGTTGTTGCCGTCCGCATTCTCGGTGTTCTCGGGGAAACCGTTGTTCGAGTTACTCAGCCAGGCGATCGTGTCGGACAGATCGTTGTATTTAGAAGATTTGGTAGTCTTCGAGACCTCCGAGGACAGCATCGACGGCTGTTCGCACTTATTATCCACCTTCTTGTCCAGGATCTGACTACTGCCGTTCGTATCGACTTTCTCTTCGGACGCCTGACGACTCTTGTCAGATCGCATCAGGTTCCCGTTCAGCCTCTCCGTGAAGTCTATCAAGTGTTGCCGGCACTCCTCGCTCCAGGTGTCTTCCACCGCTGGTAACTGGTCATCCAACACAGAATCAGTCCGATTCTTGTTGTTCTCAGTGTTGACAGACGTTTCCGTGTCTACTCGTTGTGCTTCGGTGCTGACTCGAGTGTGCGTTTTCTGTATTGCAGCCTCCACCGTGTCCTCCAAGGAGCTGGCCACGTTAGCCGCAGCCTTCAGCAGCCTGGAACACTGCGACGACGAGTCTGTCGCTGTTCTAGTCTCGTCCTCTTTCGAATCAGCCACGTATCCTGACGATTCCTCGTTGGTTGTGTCGCTGGGATCGGAAACGTTCTCTGCCGAGCTGTCAAGGACTTCGGACTCTGTACATTCGGACTTGTTGTTGTCCTTTTTGGCGTACCTCTCATCCGAAATTACGCTGATTACCGAACCCACGGATTCCGGCGACGACACTCCGCTGGAGTCACTGTCGAGATCGTCGGTCTCAGGATTGAACAGCTCCAGGGACAATAACCGAGGCAAAACCTTGGTAACAGCTTCCAGACGATTGCTAGCCGTGGACGAAGCTCGCCTAACTAATGGGAAGGAGGGCTTAGTCCTAGTCGCGAAGCCTGACTTCTGTTTCAGCAGCTCCTTTATCTGATTCAACATAACCTTACGACTCTCCTCCTCTTTACCGGTAGTCTCATTCTCTTTCTCCTTGCACGGCGTTTCCTTCGATTCCACCGCGTTCGGTATCAACGGAGCGGTGTCGTCTATGGTTTTTGGTTCGTCTAGGTCCACGGTCTCGGACATAGACCTGAACGCGCGTATGGTCTGCAAAGAGGGCTTCTTGCTGTCGAGGACGCTATTCCTGCGGACCTCGATCTTCTCGTTCTTCTTCGTCTCATCTTCTGGTGCTGGGTTCGCCGGTTGCTGATCGTTGTTGAGGATGTCCGATATCTTCGGGCTGAGTATTTTCTCGCTGGATGAGGGTTGCTGAGTCGGTGTGGGACCAAAAAATGGTCTCATGAACATTGGATTCAAGGTTCTAGGTGACAGCCCGGGAGGACTAGGCGGGGGCAGAGACTTACTGGTCGCCGGAAACTGTTTGAGCAGGGGAGACATGGAGATGAGCTTGAGTCTGGAGCTGGAGAGGTCCGGCGGATATTTGACCCGGGGGGAAGGGGGTGCCGAAGTGCTGCCCAGGTGATGATGACCGGTGGTAGCCGGCAGAATGTCGGGCACAGGCGCAACGTCCTGCTTTGGCACGAAGATCACGGACGCGAAGCTGTCCTCGGAGTCGACGCTCGTGTCGCTCTGTAGGCTACTGTCCTTGGACGAGTCCGAGCCATCTTCTCTAGACAAACGTCTTTCAATCCCCTCCACCTCCTTCTTCACGGTCGCGGCAGGCTGCGTCTTGTCGTTGACCTTCGCCTTGGATTCGTCCTGCGAGTCGGCGGCTGGCGACGTCTCGCTCTCGCTCGACTTCCAGCCCTGCAAGATCTTCACGAAACCGTTCTTGATCGACATCCCCGAGACCTCGATGTTTGTCGACTGCTTGATTTTGTCCGTAAACCGTTGAAATCGCTTGGACGCATTCCCCGAATACAACGACTCGCGCAGAGCCTCGAACGTCGTCCCTTTGTATATCAGGTCCTCGTTCAAAGACGCCTGCTTCATTATGTTCCGCTTGACCCGCTCCTTCTCCTCCAACCGCTCCGTGGACATCAACTCCTCGTTCATTGAGCTCTGCTTCAGGATGCTTCCTCGCTTCGAGTGACTGGGTGTTACCTGGATTCACAATAATACGAATATACATAACGATAGCTTGAGCATTACATACGAGTCAATCAATTAAATGAATCGTTAAATACTTTTGGCAAGATGACTCTTCAGCAAAGCTATCTGATGCGTCTATGGTTTCTCTACGGTTCCCTTGCCAGATTTATGATTTCCTACCTGAGAGTCTGGAATGTCCTTATTTAGTTCTCGAATGGCAGTGTTAACAGGATTTTCCAAACCGGCGTCTTCGAGATGAGACTTCTGTTTGACCAGCCGCGGCTTCGACCCGCTCATCGACGACGAGGTCCGCGATTCACCGTCCAGGTTCAAATCTGACGTTAACATGGAACACAAACCCGGGATGCTCGACCTGGATCTCACCAAATCTTCCAACCGTTGGATCTCTAGGATGTCACCGAGGCTCTTCGACTTTATACTCAACGAGTCCGGCTGCTTGGTCAAGCTCACGTTCACATCCTCCACTCGACGTAACTCAATAGGCAGCTCGTCCACGTCCGGCGGCTCCTCTTGCTCGTAGTCCTTCCGATTCTTACCGCCGCCGTTCTGCCAACTCTCGAGGAACCACGGCCTGTTCCCGGATCCGCGCCTGCCGCCAGCCAGTTTCTGTGAATCATTGATACACGCATCAGCGAGTCGAGCTGCATTTGATGAAGAAAGAAGAAGCACAAGAAGTAGGGATGGGATCAAGTTCAATAGATACTCACGAATCCGAGTCAATTTCAATAACCAAGTTTCATTTCATAGGATTCGATTACTACTTGAAAGCAATAATGTTTCAATGATTATATTTGAAAAGTATTTATTTTATACAAATTGATATCGAACCTCGGAATGAGTACTTACAAGTTTCGAAAAGATACTTATAAGTGCTTCGATGTTGATAGGAATCGAATCATTTAGAAATCAGAACCGCATAGTGTTAAATTTGTAACTATTTAAGAATAGTATTTCATTTACAATACTTGGTGGTAATAAAGGTAAATTCTTCTCGATCGCAATTTTAGATAATTAAACTTTAAATGTTATCGGCGCCAGGTTCGATCAATTTTAGAACAACAACAAATGTGCAATTATTACATGTTTCTAACGTTTCGATCCCGATGTGGATCTTTTTCAAAGAATCATTATTCTTGTCTGAAAAAGTCTGAAAAATATTTTAAATGATATAACAGTATGCAAAATTAAAGGAAACCACATCACCGTATATAAATAATACTTACATGTTGTGCAGAAAAATGGACAATACATTATAACAATTATTGAAGTTAGTATGAATACTATTTAAACCTCATGGTGGCAGATGTGTGACTGGGCACATGCTATTCAAACGGTAAGAGTGCTGTGACATATATGTGACAGAACTCGTCAACGATTGGTGGATCGATCGGGATCGAAACGTTAGAAACATGTAATAATTGCACATTTGTTGTTGTTCTAAAATTGATCGAACCTGGCGCCGATAACATTTAAAGTTTAATTATCTTGGTGGTAATCTATTTCTTTTTTTATCCATGACAGTTCCTGCTTTTCCATTAAAGGACAGCATAATTGATTTTAAAAGTAAAAGAAAATGATTAGAAAAATCAAGAGAATTTCTGGTACGATATTCATAGAACTTTCGAATCTGTTCGACCAAGATTCGAGTATACTTGCAAGTATGTATTACTTCCATTTACCAAAGTACTTGTAAAAGGTTTAAAACTATCTGGCATAGGTTCGAGTATACTTAGGAATACTATTTCTATTTTTCAAAGTTGTACTTATAGGGAGTTCGAATTCAATCAATCAAAGTTCGAACCTGTTTCCGAGGTACTTGATCACATCCCTAACAAGAAGGTATTAGATCAGAGCATGATCTAACTCGGTGAGATGCACGATAAACTCGGTGCGACTCGGTGGCGCAATTGATCGACGATTTCGTGCACGGATCTCGTTCAACAGTCTCGGGTTTCCCTTGGACCGTCCAAGGATCTCAAAAATTGTCCGAGTATGTAATCTCTCGGATCGCATGACTGCGTCCGGGGCGCATTCCGCAAGCAGTTACCCTACTTTTTGGCGCGAACATTGTTATGGTCGCGCGCTAAATCGATAGTACGCTTCCCGACAATTCAGTTACGTATTGCGGGGATGGTTATCGTGTCGAGACGTGTATACACGACAAGTCGAAAGAAAGGTGGGAGGAGGAGGTAAAGGGGAAGGAGAAAAATAGGGAAAGAAAGAGGGGAAGAAAGAAGCAATTTAGACAGGGTTGCACGCGACCACGCTCGCTACCCGAAGCACGTGACAACGGCTTCAAGGAAACCCTTGGGCGGCACGTTACCTGCAAAGCACGACGGAAAAAGCTGTAGCAGGTTTCGTTTGGGCTGGACAGGCTGCTGGTCGACGGCGATGGACTGAATATTGGATCGATCCAATAGCCTTTGCTCTTGCATTTTCGTTGGCTGTCCCTGCGAAACCAAGCGAACTCCATTAGCTATAATTATATTGTTCGACCCGTTTCCTCCCGCTCCCTCGCCAGAAAAGCTCTCGCCAGGGAACAAGGACATGGGCTCGCGAAACGTAATTTCGCCGGGCAATTTGAAATTGTTTTCAGGGACTTTTCCCTCCCTTCGAGGACGATCGAGTATGCGAATTTCGATCTTGCCTTTCAGACTCAAGTTTGTCCATTTACATAATTAACGCTAGAACCGCGGGCTGCAAATTTAATATACGATCATTGAGATCGTGAGTTACATTTAATTATTATTCAATCAATTTAGTCCTTTGAAAATCACTAAAGATCTGGACAAATACAATCCTTAATTTACATAATTAACGCTAGAACCGAGGGCTGCAAATTTAATATACGATCATTGAGATCGTGAGTTACATCTACGGGGAATTATCAATCAATTTAGTCCTTTGAAAATCACTAAAGATCTGAACAAATACAATCCTTAATTTACATAATTAACGCTAAAACCGCGGGCTGCAATATAATATACGATCATTGAGATCGTGAGTTACATTTACGGGGAATTATTCAATCAATTTAGTCCTTTAAAAATCACTAAAGATCTGAACAAATACAATCCTTAATTTACATAATTAACACTAGAACCGCGGGCTGCAAATTTAATATACGATCATTGAGATCGTGAGTTACATTTACGGGGAATTATTCAATCAATTTAGTCCTTTGAAAATCATTAAAAATCCGTACGAATACAATCTTGATATTCTTATAAAGTAAGCATTGTGGTCGGTTAAGGAATGAATAATGATTGGTAGGTAGGTACTTTTGAGCGTTGTGAGCGGCATGTACGTCACTGACGTTCAACGTGCCCGAATATTTCGACTTGATCTTCGAATTGGCGCAGTAGGCTTTGGGCCATGGAACTAAGACATCCTGAGACTGGAACTGCGAACAAAAGAACAAAATATTTTGAGATAAGATTTTACAACAGTATTTATTAGTCTCGAAGTTTAGAAAAGCAAAATTGAAATCACAACAGGCTGAATGTTCTAAAAGGATCTCGACGATGCAGTCGCAGTTCTATTTATTCAGTTGACCTTTCGAGAGGGAGAGACACACGTTTCTTGAGATTCATTCAATAATATGAAATATTCTATCGTTTTTCCAGCAACCGATGGAAATTCAGTGACACTGTTTTGCATTCGAGCGAGGAGAATGTGTTACGAAGGACGATAAAACTGCTCCCCGTGTCAATTGATAGAATTCATCTTGAACGTGTTGCAGGCATGTAAAGAGCAAACCCTGAAAAATAGAAATGCCGCCGATATATCCGAACGGTTTACCTTGGCTATATGCATCGGAACAATTGTATCGATTGACCGTCATGCTCGCGTGGGTGTATTTCATAGGCTCCGTTCGAATACCGTTTGCATTCAATCGTATCGGATGACGACATTTTTAAGCCGATTCGAATAGCATGCATCGCTCCGTGAATCCCTCAAGTGACCGATCGTTGATCGTGAAACCGTCCCGAGTTGTCCGGCAATACTTTTAAAGCTGTGCACATCAGGATAAAAAGAGCTTACAGAGATGACATTCGACGAGCACTCGCAATGATCAAACTTGTTCATTCATAACATCGAAACATTGGGTTGGGGAAAAAGTTTCTTCGCATTCATTCGATAGATAGTCTTACCGTGTCATAGCTCTGTTAATATTAATCGGATCAGGCACTATTTGACTACGTCTGAAAGCTGATAAATCATAGAATAATTACTAGACAGAGGATTTTATGCAATTACGACAAAAATCAGTAAGTGTAATTTAAAGCAGTAGAAACATTACAAGAATGTAAGCATGTTCTTATATTATTCTCAATCTATTAAACATATTAAGAACGAAAATAATTTTCTATTTCACGCAAGTTTGTTTGTAATTCAGGAAGACAATTTTGATTTTGCATAAAGTTCCGCTGTCTAGTAATTACAAACAAGAAGTTGTGATGTTTGTTTATTTAGTCAAAAGGAATTACGTCTTGAAAATGAGTGAAAATAAGGAAGAAATTTGATACACTTTGAAATCTTATTACAAAAAAGGAAGGAATGCGACTCAAGCTGCTAAAAAATTTGTGATGTATATGGATGTGATACAGTATCAGTACGTGTGGCACAAAGTTGGTTTAAGCGTTTTGAATCTGGAAATTTTGATATCAAAGATACACCTCGTTTTGGTCGACCAGTCACTGAATAAGTCGACGAAATCATGCAGACAGTTGAGCAAGACCGGCACATTAGCAATCGTGATATCGGTGAGGAACTAAACATCGACCACAAAACAGTTGTAAACCATTTAAAGAAGGATGGATACAAAAAACAGCTCGATGTTTGGGTGCCTCATGAGTTAACATTGAAAAATTTAATGGATCGACATATTTGGCGACTCGTCAAAAATTAAGAGAGCTTAGCTGGAAAGTTTTGATGCATCCACCGTATAGTCCTGATATTTCATCATCAGACTACCATTTGTTACGGTCTTCACAGAACTCTCTTAATAGTGTGAAATTGACTTCGAAAGTAGGCCTGCGAAGTTCTACAGTGACGAGATTATGGTTTTACCTCAAAAATGGCAAAAGGTGGTCGATCAAAACGGCACATGCTTGATCTAATAAACTTCATTTAAAATATGGAAAAAACTTGATTCATTTCTGCATTAAAATACGAAGAAACTTTGTCCCCGACCCAATATTATATTTATTCACTAAAACTAGAACTACCGCGTACTCAAAGTGGCTTGTCCGAATAGTTTTTTAAATATTTTTTTAAAAATCTAGAACAGTAAACAAAGTTAGTCGTGAACGTAAACGACCCAGTATGCAGACGGCGTCGATAAGAATAAGGTTGCAGGCGGAGGATTAATAATCGTGTTGTAAAGAATCTGACATTTGGTAGTTCTAGTGTTGAAGGTTGCATGAAAAGGTTTCATTGAGTGCTCGTGATTAAAAAGATCTCCGAGCGTGTTTGTCTACCGAGATTTTAGATAGTACGAGCCTAGATTCTTTTAATAGAACTTTTCTATCTACCCGTCGGAATGATATCGACGTTACAGTTGCTCGGTGGTCTAGTTACCTTCCTATGTCTTTGTTCCATAGCCCATACGGAGATGACTAATCGGCCACCGATTCGGAGCACTCGCGCGAGTTCTTTCAGCGCGTGGACCCTCCTTTCCGTGGTGGCGAAATGGTGCACCACCGCGATCGACAGGACCGCATCGAAACTCTCATCTCGAAACGGTAGGGCCAAATTGTCGCAAATCAGCACCTGCAATTGGCGAATCAACATTTTTCCACCACTTCTTCAAGAACTGTTCAACTGCTTAAGCATATCATAGTACATGATGAATAGACAGCGGATTTTATGCATTTATGATGAAAATGGCCACAGCATCATTTAAAGTAGTGATCATATTAAAAAGATTTAAGGACATCAGTGTATTAGTTTCAGTTTAATACGATAATTGAATGATGAACAAATTTTTCATTTCGCATCTGTGTCTTGTAAACGACGCAAACATTTTTTATTTTGCATAAAGATCCGCCGTCTAATGATGAATATATGGTAGTGCAAGATAAATAATAAATAATAAATACATATACGGGGTGGTCCACGCAACTTGCACACCTATAATAACATCCAAAGTATGCGTTGCACGAAAAAGTTTTGTATATAGAAATTGCATGGTCTGAAGGGATACATTATGTAGTATATTTATTATACAGGTGGACGCGTAAAGGACATATGAAGGTCAACCTCATTTTTTTAAATGGAATGAGGTATTTTTTAATACATCAATCGATGCAGCTGGACATTCGTTATAAAAAAGTACTAACCTATGTATGTCGAAAAGTTAGTAGTTCAGGAGATATTTCAATTTAAATAACTCTAAAATACCATTACTGTCGTACTAAGACGTTAGTGTTTACTTACTTGTGTAACATCTTAGCACGACAGTAATGGTATTTTAGAGTTATTTAAATTGAAATATCTCCTGAACTACTAACTTTTCGACATAAATAGGTTAGTACTTTTTTATAACGAATGTCCAGCTGCATCGATTGATGTATTAAAAAATACCTTATTCCATTAAAAAAGATAAAGTTGACCTTCATATATCCTTTACGCGTCCGTCTGTAAAAAAAATAAATACACTAAATAATGTACCCCTTCAGACCATGCAACTTCTGTATACAAAACTTTATCGTGCAACGCATACTTTGGAAGTTATTATAGGTGTGCAAGTTACGTGGACCACCCTGTATGTTAGTATATGATAGTATATGATAAATATTTGGTTGGCAAGAAAGTAACTTCGGTATTTTAAGGTGAATTAGATCCCAATATTATTATCCAAGCAATGAACTTTAATGAAAAAGATATTTTCCCTCTTGTTCGATGATCTTTTGCCAAAAAGAATAAATAAGAAAATATTTTATTGATTAAAGTTCATCGCTTGAATATAGAAATTCGAAATTTATTTCACCATAAAATACCGAAGTTACTTTCTTGCCAACCCAATAGACAGCGGATTTCATGCACTTATGACAAAAATGAGTAGGTGAAATTTAAAAGAGTAAAAACATTAGAAAAATTTAAAATTTGCAGTTTGCAAAGATTGCAGTTTGTTGGAATCTAGGTAGAAAATTTTTTTCTTTTGCATACAGATCCGCTGTCGAATGATAAATATACACCACCGTATTAACTACACGATGAAATGCAGTATTTGTATGAAAATATGCAATAACTTTCGTACGATGACATTACGATGGAGTATGACAAATAGGTAGCTGAAAATGTTACACATGAAGTAGTACCTATCTCACAGTGTACGTGAACTGTGGGATAGAGAATATAAAAGTGTATTCCAGCATGATGTAATAAAACATTGAAGTGTCATGGGTAGACTGCGGATCTTTATGCATTCATGGCTGGTAAAAATTTTCCAAAAATGCTGGAGTATTAAATTCAACAGAATTTACAGTCCCTGCTCACTTTATTAGCCTCACCTCTATAATCATGATATTTTTAGTTTTACCATGAATAATGGGTATAGTAGCCTTATGCAAATATCACTTAATGATGACCAATGAATTTTCCATATATTTATTTTACAAAAACAATGGATACAAACACAAATAGATCAATATAATTCTTAAAACACTAATATTTTGTTAATCCGCCCTTAGCTGCTCTTAAAGCCGCAACTCTTCTGGACATGCTATCTATGCAAGTTTGTGCAATTTCTTTTAATGCAACGTTATGGCGCCAGTGATAGATTATTCTCTCTATCAACTTGGTCTTTGTTGTTACATTTTCTTTGGCCAGTTCTCTTTTCAGGCACTCCCAGACATTTTCAATCGGATGCATGTCCGGTGAGATGCCGGGCTATGGTAAAAGGGGGACTTTTTTGCTCTTGCAAGAAAATTTTACACTTGGATAGGCAACCCATAAGGCAACCTTGTAGTATAAAATCATTATCTCCCCATAGGTTGAAAACAGCGATGAATTCCTTATAGGATTTCAAACAGCACCAATTCTTCAGGTGAGTCTAATAAAGTGAGCAGGGACTGTAGTAAGATTTTGATTGATTTTGGATCGAAAATGCTATTACCAATAAAAATACAATTTTATTTGGTACCACTTTCTTAAAATTTGTCAACAAAAATTGCAAATTGCATAAACATCCGCAGTCTAGCCATGAGACTTTGAGAATCCAGATAAAAACTATCAACATTCATCATCCCGTAACTAGAGCACACCGAGGAACAATTTCTTCCTGAAACGTCAGGGTCCCCGGCAATGATTCAGCTGACACTGCACGGTTAGAAGTGAAGTCGAGAGGAATGCATGCATGTACTAGTTCCGATATTACGTTCACGGGCAGCAGCAGCAATTAATTTTCAATTGATATACCCGGAGATCAAGATATAGAACCGCGAGATTAATATCAACCGCACAGTCCTCGTACTCGTTTCGCTTTCGTTCGTCGGTTTGTTCGGAAGCATAGCATGCGGTTAATCAGAAAAAGGGAAAAACAAGGTTTTCCCGGGCGGGGAACGCTCCGGATACAATTAAACGCGGTAATTACGATTAAGCCGATAGAGCTCAGGATACGGATGTAAGAGTCGGTTTCCTGTGATCCCGAGCGACGCAAGGTGGCGTTTTCATCGAAATGATATATTCACCTCATTTTCCTTCTCACGCGCGATATCCGTGAAACGCTTGCACCGGTCCACTCCCACCTTAAAGATGCTGTGATTAACGCTCAGGTACTTCCCGTTGCCACAACCTAGGACAAATAAAGTCGAGAGCGTGAGGTAATGGATCCCCGAGAAAACATTAATCGCAATTACTATTTCGAAACACTCTGATGAACGCAATTCCGACAGCCGTTGCGGGTAGGGATTGAATCAAGTTCAATACGCTACTGTGGAAACGAAAGAAGCACCCGGTCATATTTAATAGAAAACACGACATAAAAAAAGTAATGATTTTATTGTCTCTTGATAAATTGTCTATCGTGTAGCGTATGGGTTTTAAGAAAAAATCATTTTTGTAGAAACGCGAGGAAAGTAAAAATGAACATTAAATTTTTACCAAAAAAGTCGAACTTTAAACGATTGTTATAAACAATTGGGATGTCGTATAAAAAAAATCCTACGTTACACGATAGAGAATGTTATTAAAATTATGTGTATCAAATTTGAAGTAAATCGGACGTATAAATTCCGAGATTTTAGTTACACCAGTTGTAAAAATGTAGGTTCGAGAAAAACCCAAAAGAAGGAAAAATGCGACTTGGAAACGCGACCTATGTAGGTATTTACCTGCTCGGAAACGGCGACTGCCGCACGAACTTCTAAGCACTGTAACTTCGATATTTTTGGGAGCCGTTGCATCTACCATGGTTTAAATTATTCCCTGAACTCTACATTAGAGGAAAATTTAAAAAAAATCGATTTTGTTTAAATCTCACAATGGCTTAACCCCTTAAGGACCCAAATAAAAAAGTTTTAAAAAATGCCTACTTTATTGTTGCATGTAACCTTGTAAATTATAATTTTTGGAAAATCTTTTTTGCATATCATTTCGTAAACCAATGCTTCTATTTGATTATAAAAAATCAGGTCGTTTGGTAAGATTATGAAAGAGTTATTAGTTTTGAAAAGGTGTACGAATACTTTGTACACCCACTGTATGTGTTATTGCGGACTATTTAATACTTTAAATACTATTAATCAATCATTCTACAATACAATTTCTACATAAAGATATTGTTTGTCATTGTATCTTGTAATTATACTGGGTGCTTCTTTCTTTCGCACATTAACCAAGTTTCATTTCATGGATTTCGATTGCTACTTAAAAGTAATAATGTGTCAATGATTATCTTCGAAAAGTATTCATTTCATACAAACTGATATCAAACGTCGGAATGAGCACTTTCAAGTTTCGAAAAGATACTTATAAGTACATATGTATGTACTTCGATGTTGATAGGAATCGAATCTTTCACAAGTAGCATCCAAATCTTGGAAATCAGAACTGCATCGTGGGTTTTAAGCACTTTGTTTATTAAATTCGTAACTATTTAAGAATAGTATTTCAATTTACAATACTTGGTTTCAGCCTATTTCTTTTTTTATCCGTGATAGTTGTTGCTATTGAAAACACTCTTTCCGAAGCTACAGAAGTGGCCATTATACAAAGATATTCACGTGCAATTTTTGATAAAATTGGATACTTCATTGAATTTGCCAAGGATCGCTGTAAGATCATTACACAAGTTCAAGGGCAGCAAGGGTGATAATGAAGTTGCACGCGCGGTGTCGCATAACTTGTTTCAGGAAGTTAGAGCAGGTACAGAATCCGACAAAGGATCTATTTATAGGAGTAAAGGAATGGTCAGTAACTTCGTCAGAATGGGGTCAGCTACAAAGCTGTAGGTAGATCATTTAGCACGAGTACTGTTGGGATAGAGGATCCTCTGGCCAATAGTAGGCGAAATTAATGGTTAAACGCGCGGGTGTACGGTTAGGGGACAGGCAACCAATGGATGTCAATGGAATATCCTTTGGTGTTTCGTGTGGTCCATCAGGAGTAATTACTCACGAGTTTGGGAGGATCACAACTGCGTGACTATAATCTTTGGAAACTTGGGATCAGAGGATCATTGGGATCAGCAAGTTGAACATTTAGATAAGAAGTAAAAATAGAAAATGAAGGATAAATAACTAGTAATCGATTTGGTTCATTGGGAATAATTACTTATGTGTAGACTGCGGATGTTTATGCATTTTCCAATTTTTGTAGACAAATTTTAAGAAGGTGTAATGAAATAAAATCCTATTTTCAATGGGAACAGCCTTTGTAGATCTATAACCAATAAAAATTTTACAAAATCCTATCTAGTTTTATATTCTAGCCTTTTTTGAATATTTTCATAAGCCATAAATGCATAAAGATCCGCAGTCTACTACTTGTGAGTCTACTTATGATTGTTATGCATTTATGAAGAAATTGGATGGATGAAATATAAAACAAGATAGAAACAATAGAAGATTAGAAAAATTTCAGAATATTGTAATGTTGTTTTTAATGCAACAAAATCATTGAGGGATGAAATAAATTTTTATTTTACTCCTGCATCCCACAACCAATGCAGAACATTTTTATTTTGCATAAACATCCGCAGTCTACTTATGAGTTTGCAAGTAATCTTGCAAACTTGCGAGTAATCTTGGGATTAGAGGATTATTGGGATCAGCAAGTTGAACATTTAGATAAGAAGTAAAAATAGAAAATGAAGGGTAGAGAACTAGTAATCGATTTGGTTCATTGGGAATAATTACTTATGTGTAGACTGCGGATGTTTATGCATTTTCCAATTTTTGTAGACAAATTTTAAGAAGGTGGAATGAAATGAAAAACTATTTTCAATGGGAACAGCCTTTGTAGATCTAAAACCAATAAAAATTTTACAAAATCCTATCTAGTTTTATATTCTAGCCTTTTTTGAATATTTTCATAAGCCATAAATGCATAAAGATTCGCAGTCTACTTCTTGTGAGTCTACTTATGATTGTTATGCATTTATGAAGAAATTGGATGGATGAAATATAAAACAAGATAGAAACAATAGAAGATTAGAAAAATTTCAGAATATTGTAATGTTGTTTTCAATACAACAAAATCATTGAGGGATGAAATAAATTTTTATTTTACTCCTGCATCCCACAACCAATGCAGAACATTTTTATTTTGCATAAACATCCGCAGTCTACTTATGAGTTTGCAAGTAATCTTGCAAACTTGCGAGTAATCTTGGGATTAGAGGATCATTGGGATCAGCAAGCTGAACATTCAGATAAGAAGTAAATATATGAAAGGAAAGCTAAAGAGCTGGTAGTAAATTTTGCAGTGCATAAAAGAAGAATGTTACTATACAAGATAAGAGCATGAAAGTTCACAGCTCAACGCACTGCGGTGAGATTGTGAAAACTGTCTATTCGCCGGAAAATAAATATGGTTCGCATTTACGGTCTGAGAAAATTTCACGCAGGGTTATTAGGCGATGTTTGCCTACGGATAATAAGTGGGAAAGGATCGCAGATAATTGTGGAAATTAATGTTATATAACCGGATCGGACGTAATGTTCGGCCGCATTTTCCAGGAAAACTCTCTATCCGCTCCGGGACTGAATTCCACGGATCGCAGGAAGATGACGTGGGGTTGCGAAATGATAAAGTTGCGAGTGTTTTGGGAATGTAAAAAAGTTTTGCGAGATGTACGAGGGAATTTCGCATCTACCGGAGGCAGTTCGAAGGCCGTTGACGGAGCACCGAATCGTATTCGGAGCGACAAAAATCGGTCGGAAGGGGTATGCAGAGGCGAGAGAGCAGGCTTCAAAGTTCGCCGGTCGATGAGTTTGTGTAATCCCGACGGAGAACGGATCCCACGGTATTTCAGCGGCGGGATCATGCGACGTGGGATCAGGCACACGGGGCTTGGGCACCGGTGAACGCAAGCTGCACGGATTCGCGTCGATACATCCGCGCGGAGGTCAATTGATCATGTGAAAGCGCGAGTGACCGAGGCTGCTGGAGTCGAGGAAAACCCGAGCAGTCCAAGGAACGAAGCCACGTGCCGGGAATGGGTCAACTGGGAATCCTCAACTCTTCTTCATTTCGCGATCACAATAAAATTGTGGTCTGAGCGAAAATTGTTTACAGGATAATGTTATAAAGGGCCCGACCAATTAGGACGCAGTAAATGCAAATTAAAAATACAAGGATTGGAGATGAATTTTTTATTTATTTTGATTTATTATTTTATTTTGAACTTCGATATATGCCATTTGTGGGTGAAAAATCATATCACTCAAAAATATTCACCACGATTAGTTTTACAGACGTTAATACGATGGTCGAAATTTTCGATGACATTTTCAACATGGTCGCTCCAATCGCATTTATCTCGGCAATAATGTTGTGTTTTAAATCTTGGATGTGGTATCTGGTTTATTGACGTAAACTTTGCTCTTCAAAAACCCCCACAAAAAAGTAAAGAGGTGTCAACTCGCATGAACGAGCGGCCATTTCACATTTCCAGTTTCTGAAATTAAGCGTTCGCCGAATTTCGATCGCAACAACTCGATAACTTTAACACAACTGAATAACTTTAACTCAAACATTGAACCAACAGAAAATAAACATGGCGTCACTTTACTGCGTCCCTATTGGCGGACCCTTTAGAGAGGTTTCTGGTAGAGTTGGGCATTAATCAATTAAAATTTTAATTAAGATTGATCGATTGGCGTGTACGATTAAAAAAGGAGATTATTGAAAAATCGACGATTGATTCAATCGTTGATTAAAAAAAGAAATCATCGAAAAATCGGAGACTAATTTAATCAATTGTTGAAGTTAATTAAGCAATTATCCGATCGACGATTACTAGACTGCGGATCTTTATGTAAAATAAAAAATGTTTGCATTGATTGCAAGACACAGGAGCCAAATAAAAATTTCATTCTTCTTTTGATGATCTTGTTAAGGTGAAACTAATACACTGCTGGCCTTCAATCTTTTTAATACCTCCACTGTTTTAAATTGTACGTACCTATTTTTGTCATAAATGCATAAAATCCGCAGTCTAACGATTACAATTGAAAAGAATGTAATCGTTAACCGCAATTAACGACTAAGGTAGGAGTTTAGTTGTTAATTGCGATTAACGATTGAAGTAGAAATTTATTCGTCAATTCAGTTTGAAAATGTTTTCGGCGCTAACGTTTCGATCTTTAATACAATATAGCAATTTTGCAAAAGATTTACACCTTTATTCCTGACGTTTCGGTTCTGTTTTGAGTTCTGTTTCAAGTTCGTTACGAACATTCTAGTAGGTTTCAAACCAGCAAACATTACAGATCTACTTCAATGTCTTATTTGACATAAACAGAGTTATTATAGCATGTATGTATCAAAACCAATTTTCATAGTGTTTATTACACATTATTTTAAAATTATATTCACACACATATTTCTTAATTTTTTTGTTTAGAAGCAAATTTCCAACCTTTGATAAAGGTTCAAAACAGAACCGAAACGTCAGGAATAATGGTGTAAATCTTTTGCAAAATTGCTATATTGTATTAATGATCGAAACGTTAGCGCCGAAAACATTTTCAAACTGAATTAACATTTACGATCGATATTCTAAATAATTTTATTCGTCAATCGTTGATTAAATTTTTGCCCAACTCTGGTTTCAGGGGAATGGGTCATAGAAATTTGACTGACCGATGTCGCACACAAGGGCTCCAGGCTCCAGTTCCTCGAGGAATTGATAGATCCGTGGCCAGTGTCTGCTTTGGACAGTCTTTTCGGCGCATTGTTCGTAAACTTCGTGGACGTAGGCTTGCTCCAAGGCCACCGACCGAGCTACGTGCTCTCCCTCGCTTTCAGACATCCCTCTCGTTGAGATGGTTTACCCTCATCCACACGCGTGTCCGTGATACTGCAAGCAGAGCAATGATCGTTCATGTATATTCACGTTGCATCTACATCGGTACAATTCAGTATAAAACATGCAAGACGCAAACATTTGCAATTCAAGAATCTTAGACAATTTTCTAACGCAGGGATGTAAATCGGAAGACCTTTAAATCCAAGGGCTCAACTTACAAAGAAGACCTCTAAGTCTGTGGATCCCAAGCCAGACAACTCTGGAATCCAAAGACACGCCTGACTCCGGAGTTGTTAACTAGAACCACTCAATCGAAAGGCGTTACCTTGAATTTCTAGGTTTAGCGATTCTTCAGAGGTCCTCAAGTTTAGATACAGTGGCGGTACCTCGGTATACGACCGTAATCCGTTCCTGATGTTTGGACTTATACCGAATAGGACGTACAGTAGCGGACAAAAGTTTAAGACCGCTCTAAAGAAGACGATAACTTTTTTAATATTGTACTATACGATTTGAACTTTTTTGGGAATTTAGAGCAATTTAGTTTACTAAAGGATGTGAAAAGAAATTTTTTCAAAAATTGCAATTGAACGGAATTGTTGAAAAAATACTAAAAGTTAATTTTTAAACTTTTTTATGTGGGCCTATATTGAAAATTTAAGAAATACGTTTTATAGATCTGTGTCAATTAAACATATTCTAAAAATTTCGTGAAAATCGGTTGACGTCGCAATGAGCTACAAACGTTTAAAGATGGTAAAAATTGCAGATTTTCAAGATTTTCGGCAATAAATCGTGAATATCTGCAATTTTTACCATCTTTAAACGTTTATAGCTCATTGCAACGTCGACCGATTTTGACAAAATTTTCAGAACATGTTTAATTGACACAGATCAATAAAACGTATTTTTTAAATTTTCAATATAGGTCCACATAAAAAAGTTAAAAATTCAACTTTTAGTATTTCTTCAACAATTCCGATCAATTGCAATTTTTGAAAAAATTTCTTTTCACATCCTTTAGTAAACTAATTATTCTAGCTTTCCCAAAAAAGTTCAAATCGTATAGTACAATATTTAAAAAGTTATCGTCTTCTTTAGAACGGTCTTAAACTTTTGTTCGCTACTGTATATCAAACCAACCTTTCCCACAGAGTAGGGCAATAATCAACTAATATTTAAAAATGAATAGTCTTTTTGAATGTTGGTCATAGCAAAATAATCATTGGTCAAAACTTTTTGATTAGTTAGTGATAACTACATGGCAAATAGTTAGTCACAGGTCTAAATAATCGTTAGCTATTGCTTATTAGTGAATTAGTAGTTGACGATCAGTCATCAATCTTTAGTCATCAGTCACTATTGTGCGATTAACATACATTAATATTATTAATTAGTTATCACTAGCTAATCAAAAAGTTTTTACTCATGACTACATATTTTGCTATGACTAACATTCAAAAAGCCTATTACTCATTTTTAAATATTAGTTGATTATTGCCCTACTCTGCTTTCCCATAAGAAGTAATGTAAAAATGATTAATCCGTCCTCATGTAAAAAAAGCTCCTATTGATATTATACCTAAATTAATGGGGTTGTAAAATAGTTTAAACACATAAATAAAAAATGAGGTTTTATTATACATTAAATTTAAATTCTGCTTAATGCTGAAATACAAAAAGAGGCATATGATATTGTATTGTGTGGAAGATGAGTCACCTTGCAATAAAACCTGACATACAGGTATTTTTTCTTTTTCCGTCTTCTGTCGCTTTTCACTAGGTTCAGCTGGTTTGACTTTTATTAATAATCTGTTCAAAAAACTGTATTTCCGTCTTCTTCTCAGAATGTTTCTAAAGTGTGCAAAATTCACACCAAAAATTTATGTCGTAGACTGAACAGAAGTCGTATACCGAGCTAATTTGTCACGTTCAAACAGGATGTATTCCGAATTGGACGTACTCCAAAGCAGACGTATACCGAGGCAGCACTGTACTTGTATTCTAGAATGTTCTAATGTGGTTCATTAAATTCGCATGCCTTCTCACTTATGTAAATCCTTGAGTTCGGAGCAGCTTAAGTCAGAAGACACACGAATTTAATAATTCTCGTCGGAGGATCTTAGAATACAAGAATCCAAACTTACGGGAAAATTCACTGCAACATACATATAAAAGTCAGGAGATTGAAATTATTTAAACTATGTATGTAGAAACTTTCGTATAGCTTTAAATCTCAAGGCTCAAATCCTCTCAACTCAAAGATTTCAGTCACCCGGCTTAAATCCTCAGACATCGTGCATTTTTTGTAATGTCTCGAAAGACACTCGCGACTCGAGTCCAAGGCGAACAAGTACGGAGGCACGAACCGTATTGTAGCCTATCCATTTTGCGAAGAAAGGAAAGCACTCAATTTCTTCCAAACCGCCTGCCTTTGGTCGACCCCCGTGGCGTTTCCATTCGCCTATTGTTGCACCACCGAAACAGGCCGCGATAACTCTTTGTTTCTTTGTCGCGCGCGGCGAACAATGGCCCAGGAGTCACTTCAATCACCCAAACGGAAAATCGGTGTTCGCTTTGACGAAGTCGGGCAACGGGTTTCTCTTCGACGACCGTTAAAAAGTTGACCGCGCCGGCAATTATTTAATGAAACTAAAAACGCCGAACAATGCCACCGAGCATTCCATTCTACCTCTTCGTTTGTCGCTTGGCCCCTATAAACGGTTCATAAGTCCCATTGACACGGGAAAGAATGTGATGGCTTTTTGGCACACTGGGAGATCTATTGTTCGCGTATAACTTTGTCGTAAAAGGAATATACAGTCGGTGTACAAAGTATTCATACACATTAAAAAAACGAATTACTTTTTCAAAATTGGACCCAACAGCTTGAGTTTCTTTTCAGACGTTAGAAGGATTAGTTTACTAGCTAATGTGTAAATAACTTTTTTAAAAATTGTTATTGGTCGCAATTGCGAAGGAAATAGTAAAGGTGACGATTTTTTAATTTTTTATCTGTACCTGTCATGAAAATTTAGAAGGCGCCTCTGGTAGGTCTAAGTCAGTTATATACTTGTACAAAGTTTCATCGAAATCGATCAAGGATGTTACGAAATATAATTGATTGAAAATAGCAATAATCGCAAACCGTAAATTCAAAGATTTTTACATCTTACAATGTCCATAGCTTTTTTAACCGTCAACCAATTTCAATGAAACTTTGTACATATATATATAACTTACTTAGATTTACAAAATACATGTATTACATTTTCATTACGGGCACAGATAAAAAATTTAAAAATCGTGGTCTTTACTGTTCCCTTCGTAATTGCGACCAATAACAAACTAACCCTATATGTATATTATAAACTAACCCTTCTAATGTCTCAAAAAAAAAACTCAAGCTGCTGAGTCCAATTTTGAAAAATTTATTCGTTTTTAAAAGATGTACGAATACTTTGCACACCGGCTGTATCAATTTATTCGTTCTGAAATGAACTAAATTCAGGGCCCGCTCTAGGGGCGCCATTTTGACTGTAAGTGTGAGAAAAATGGTGATGTGTTAATTACCCAATTAATAGAAAATTTCACAGAACTGAAAGTGAGAAAAAAGTTTTTTGTGATTTTAACGTAGTCGATATTATCCTTGTTTTATTTTCAAAATAATGGCATTTTGATTGTTTGTGCAATAATACACATTTTTAATAACATTTAAAAATGTAAAAAATGACATGGTTAATAATTTGTGGCTAGGTACAGATATTTCTTAATTAATTTCTACTGTTTTGTACTGCTTGATTATCAATGTTATGTTATCTTATACGTTTCTTTCTAAATATATGCTTTCATTAAAATTTAAATAAAATGATTTGATTCTTATTTAAAATAAAAAATAAAAGTCTTTTCTTTAAAAAATAAATTCTTTTAAAAGGTCTTTTTGTCCGGGACGACGTAACCGCTAGAGCGGGCGCTGCCTAAATTACAGTGTAAGCTGCTGACTTCATTATCAAACATGATCGAAATAAATAAGACTTGTGTTAAGAAAAATACGATTTTTAATTGAACAAGCGACGCTGCCGCTGAGATTATCGGCCCAAGGTCGTCGGGGCAATGTAATGGCATAATGAATCTAATCGGTTAAAAAAAATATTTTTCACTCGTAATCGAAGCTGTTACGACATCTTATCCTCGCAAGCAGTGCGCGCGATCGATCGATCAACGATTCGCTGCGCAATATTACGTTTATCTAGCATCTCGTAATCGCGCGATTCGCCTGTAGACTCGTCTCTAACACGACGTCTAACGAGCACGAAGCGGAGCCTGTCGTTTTATTTGGTCATCCGCCGATTGATATTCCGTAATCGGACGGTGATGAAGAATTCCGGTTCCGCGGGTGCCCATATACCGGTTTTCATACTTTCTCGTCACTTTCTTTTATCGAACGGCTCGAGCGCCACACCGACTACACCGAACGAAGCTCCGAGGGAGTTACGCTGTTTATTGCTGTTCTGACGGCTTAATCCAATGATATCGAAGTTTCACACTTTCCTCGGGTTTCTTCTACGCTTCGATTGTAATTTTCTACGGCGCCGATTACGTACCGTTCGTTACCGACCGGTGAAAGAAGGGAAATCGGTCGGATAGCGAATCCGACAGAAAAGAAATCACGTCAGGAAGATGCCAAAAATGTTGTACTTGAAAGGGGTACAAAACATTCTCGCAAAGGAAAAAGTTTCTCCTAATGACCTCAGCAATTAAAGAAATCCCTCTTAAAGAAATACAACAGTTTTGGGACACTCTGCATCTTCTATTTATTCTTCTTTCGGATGTTTACCGAGTTTAATCACACCCATAATATATTTAGTAACTAAAAGTGAACTTTAGAACGTATGTTCACAATTGAGAAGCAATTGTGCACGAATTCTGGAGCATGAAATTCATTTTATTATCTCCAGTAGATGTACCAGATTAAGAACAAGTCACGAACACGTTTTTAGGCAAGGAACAATTAATTACTCAGATTATCGTAGACGCGGTTAGCCTCATTTTCGCGGGGCAAACCTCGGCGAGGGATTAAAAACTGATTAATAATTCCACCCCGGCACTATACGACGTTTGCAGCAAAAATAATGTGAACAATCAATTTATAATTACTTTATAGAACTTTGAACAATATTTTCGTGACACTTTTCTGATTGAAACGAGACCAAACGTGATATCCTTCGGGGCTTATTTGCTCATTTAATCGACTATCATCATATTGAGTGTTTCAAACAATTCAAGCTGAAACGATCCATGTGCATTTATATCCCAACGTATGTATGTATATTCCCAATCATATGGGATTGGTATGGTGAACTCAGTTTTCCGTTTCAGCGGTTCCCTTAAAATTCAATATCACAGAAGTTTATAAATCGGTATCGATCGGACCGGACAAAGAAAAGCAGTTTATTTTGCCGCAGCGAAAGGGTTAAAAATACCCATCGTCTCACGGAACTTCCGGCGGTACTGAAATAGCGTGTCGAACGCTTCCGCGTTCGCAGGTGCTTTATGTTTTACCGGAGGCCTGCACCTAGGCGAACACCGAGACTATTTTTAGGGCGACGCGGTTCGTCGAGGTTTCCCATCGCCCGTGTAAAATCGTCTGTGAAAAACCCGTCCCCGAGTTTTATGAACCTATTTGCGGCCGAAGGTTAGGGTGTTTCTCACCTTTTACCGGAAGGCTACTCGCTACACACCACATCGTCACGTCTGCTAATAAAATTGTATTACCCTGCCATTATGTCGGTGTTGCTCCATTCGACACCTACTTTTACGATTTATTTACAATCTGCGGCTCTTCGGTGACTTGTCTAATTACTAGAGAGTGGATTTTATGCATTTATAACCAGAGTTGGGCATAAATCGATTAAAACTTTAATCATGATTGATTGATTATTAATGTGTACGATTAAAAACAGAAATAATCGAAAAATCGACAATTGATTCAATCGATTGATGAAGTTAATCGTCAATCGTTGATTAAAAGAAGAAATCGTCGAAAAATCGACGATTCGATCAATCGATTAATGGAGTTAATCGTCAATCGTTGATTAAAAAAAGAAATCATCGAAAAATCGACGATTGATTCAATCGATTAATGAAGTTAATCGTCAATCGTTCATTGAAAAAAGAAATCATCGAAAAATCGACGATTGACTCAATCGATTAATGAAGTTAATCGTCAATCGTTTATTAAAAAAAGAAATCATCGAAAAAAAACATAAAAGCTCAAATCAAAAAACATAGATCAAATGACAATACACCTAAACTCAGTTTACATTTTTGTCGGTATTCATACAGTTTCGATTCCGTATTTCATTTCGAAACTTCAGGGATGTTCTGGAGGTACAATGGGCGACAAAAGTACAAGAAATTCGAAATCCATCAGTATATTGGCAATGAAAGCCATTCATGAGTATATTTTGAGTTTGATTCATTAAACTTTTGCGAATACTGTACCCTTTGTAGCTATATTCAGTGGTCTACACTTGTCTCCTTTCTATGCCAGTGAGAGACAACACGATAAATTTGACGTTTTGTAACAGTTTATAATTTTTTTGCTCTGTAACTGTTCAGTGAATCCTAATAAATTTTGAACATAATTAATTACCTAATTTTTACTACATATAAAAAAACTGGAGTTTCTAGTTGCGTTTTTTCAAGGTTTAAATAGGGTTTGAAGTGGAATTTTATGAATTCTCCATAAGAAGTGTTAAAATGTACAAACTTTAAGTTGCTATAATTCTTAAACGATGCAGTGAATCGAACCCAAACTTTGGTAATTGCATTAATTTAGTAAGAATTATATCTTGTCAAATTTTCAAAAATTTTGTTGCGTTTTTAATACCTCCAGAACATCCTTAATCATTAATCAATTACCCGGTTGACGATTACAATTGAAAGGAATGTAATCGTTAATCGCAATTAACGACTAAACTAGGAGGTTAATTGTTAATTACGATTAACGATTCAAGTATAAATTTAGTCGTGAATTGTTGATTAAATTTTTGTCCAACTCTGTTTATAACACACAAACATTATTTTCAACCTATTAGACATGTTAAGAATGAAAATAAATTTCCATTTCACTCCAGTTTGTTGCAATTCAGGTAGAAAGTTTTTATTCTGCACAAAGATCCGCTGTCTACTATGTAATTACTTTACGTAACGTTTCACCCTGTTACATCGGAAATACGTCTGTCATCATTGCATTTTCACCCTGTCACAAAATTTTCTGAGTCAGACACAATAACAACTACGTTACGTTCAAGTTGTAATTCAGTAATCAAGGGTAATCAGTAGACAATGGATCTTTATGCAAAATAAAAATTATCTACCTGCATTGCAACAAACTGAAGTGAAATAAAAATTTATTTTCTTTGTTAATATGTTTAATAGTAATTCTTCTAATGTTTTCAATCTTTTAAATTACATCTACTCATTTTTGTCATGAATGCATAAAATCCAATGTATAGTAATCAGGCTGTTTATAATTTTATGGGTAGGAAGATATTTTGTCTTCAGCAGTATTCTTTTCGACTCACTGAAATTATTAAAGAAATAAAGAAATTTCTATTTGGCTTCTGTTGGCTGCCATTAACGAAGACAACTTTTATTTTGCATAAAGATCCGAAGTCTGATGATAAGTGAATTGGAGCGGCAAATAATGTTCGTTAGCCAATAAATTCGAGCTTCGTTGGTTTATTGCAGTCTCTGGATGACGTTCGTGTGGGAATCAGAAGCACTTCGATGATCCTTCCCGTTCCCATACTTCTCAACCAACCTCGTATATCATGTTCCAATGTCTCCGCGGCTGTCAACAACAATGAACGTTCTTTCACGAGGATAATTAAACTCGACGAGAGAGACCGGGTTCGTGTTCGGTATACATATTGCTTGGGCAGCACAGCAGCAGCCGCAGCGTCGTTTACGTGACTTCCAACGCCAACCACGGAAATAATTATTCCATAGAATTCGAAGAGGGCTCGGCGTCCTGCGACCATGCCAGCCGAGTCGTGGTATAATCAGCCCCGCAATTAGGATGCCGTGGGTCTCTCTTACTCATTAATTGACCGGTCCCACTAATTGCAGCCTCGCGTACTTAGTTCCTCGATGCATCGAGATTTATTGGCCAACTTCTGAGAAAACATCGACGTACCGGGACAAATTGCTGATCTAACGTGGCGACAATAGTAAACGGAGACCTCATCAACGTGTAAAATCTAGCCTTAAAAAATATTGAACCTACACAGGTGGTCAAAATGATAAGGCACCTCAAGGCTTTTAGCAATGCACATTCATTTGTACATACAGTGGGTGTACGAAGTATTCGTACATCTTTTAAAAACTAATAACTTTTTTATAATTGTACCAAACGACCTGATTTTTTATAATCAATTAAAAGCATTAGTTTACAAACTGATATGCAGAAAAGATTTTCTAAAAATTACAATTTACAAGGTTGCAGGCAAAAATAAAAAAGGCATTTTTTAAAACTTTTTTATTTGGGCCCTTAATGAAAATTTAAAACATATGTTTTCTAGATCCATGTTCTTTATACACATGTTGGAAATTTCATCGAAATCGATTGACGCAGGAAAGAACAACAAGCGTCGAAAGATGTACGATTCTGTGGATTTCAAGCAGAAACTGATCAAAAGTCGTGGAAAACTATGATTTTCACCATTTTTAACCGCTTGTAGCTCGTGTGTATGTTAATCGATTTCAATGAAATTTCAACATGTGTATGACTAACATAAATCTACAAAACATACATTTTAAATTTTCATTAAGGACCCAAATAAAAAAGTTTTAATAAATGCCTTTTTTATTTTTGCATATAACCTTGTAAATTATAATTTTTGGAAAAACTTTTTTGTATATCATTTCGTAAACCAATGCTTCTAATTGATTATAAAAAATCAGGTTGTTTCGTACACTTATAAAAATGTTATTAGTTTTTAAAAAGTGTACGAATACTTTGTACACCCACTGTATATACACGTAGAGAAGTGATTATTAGACTACGGATGTTTATGCAAATGCATATTTTTATCGAAAACAGATAAAGAACTGGGACCTAAACTGAAATTTGTTTTGTCATTAGAGGATTCTAAAAATATAATTTTTATTTTGCATATTTTGCATAAGTGCATATTTCTTGCATAAGTGTATATTTCTTGCATAAATTTTGCATAAATATTATTCAGAGCCATTTCCAAATGTTACCTGAGGCCATGAAGAAATTGGAAACAATAAGATTATCTCTAACGGAATCTATAGATTTGGTAACTACAGTTCTAGAAAATTTAAAAATTGTACCCGGTGATTATGGAGAGAAGGTTACACATAAAATGGAATCTGTATTAAAACGAAATTTACATTTTAATGTATTATTAAAAAATTTGCCACCGAACAAACAAACAAACAAGAAAGCGAGCTAATAAAAACGTGGTAAAATAGGCAAGACTTTGAAGGTGAACACGTTGAAGGACCACGAGAGGTTCTGGCTCATCATTGGGGTAAAAAATATGCCCCTATAATATCATGTGATGTAGAACGCTCTTTTTTCAGCGTATAAATTAATTTTAACAGACAAGAGGCATCAATTTACAATCGACACTATAGAAAAAACTATTATTGTATATTGTAATTTAGATTATAATAAATAAAACAATAAAATAATTGCTATTTTACAGATCTGTACCTGCATTCCCTATACATATATTTAGCATATACCTTGAATACATCTTGCATATATTTTGCATATTTCGACATATTATAAATGCATAAAGATCCGCAGTCTAGTGATTATACAACGAAATAAGGTACTAAGTTTTATATAATATACTGAAAATTAAATGACTCGTTCAAACTATTTATTATTTCTACAAAAATTGACTTTTAGTGTGGGCAAAATGATAAGGCACTTTGTATATAAAATAAAAATAGTATTAGAATTCAACAAAACACATTTTTTGCAGTTTTAGTAATGCGTGGACTGCCCTTTACGTTGTACCGCTTCAATCAATCTTCTTGGTAAACTTCTATATAGATCTTTTATATCGTTTTGATGTATGCTTTCCCAAGCTTCTAAAATTGCTGATTTCAATTCGGATACTGTACTGTACTGCTTTCCACCTTCGTGTAATATTCTTGACAGTCTTCCCCAAAGGTTCTCGATAATGTTTAGGTCAGGAGAGCTAGCAGGCCAATTCAGAATCTTTATATTTTCCGCTTCAAAATAATTTTTTACTATGCGAGCAGTATGCACAGCTGCATTATCTTGCTGAAATGTACATTTTCTGCCAGAAATTCTGCGAGCATATGTTCCAATTGGCTCTTTAATTAAATTTAAGTAGCTAGCACTATTCACAAGGCCCTGAATAAATTTTATTTCCATTTTTCCTCTATAGCCGATTCCTCCCCATATCATTACTGTACCGCCACCACATTTTCGACGACTCAAAACCCTTTGTTCCTTTCTTAAATCATGGAAATAGTACTTGTATCCATCTAGACCATCCAAGTTTCTTTCCATCCGTGAGTATAATTCGTTTCCACTGAGATTTCACAACACATATATAAAATTTTGTGTGTACAACGGTGCCTTATCATTTTGTCCACCAGTGTAGCGTGTGTGTATTTTTGGAAAATGGTACGAATATTCTGGTTGATATTTCCCCATCGAGCAACTTCTCGGTGGGATTTCGCTGGCTGGGAATCCACAGGTAGCACGTTTGACCTAATTAATGGCGCGATCGTCCCTGGCTGGCCTACATCCTAATGAATCGCCACGTATTGATGACCAAGTCCAGCTGACCCCGAGCTGAAGATTAGCCGAGGCTCGGTCGACAGTCATCGCGTTGCGACAATCGCTTATGCGATCTCCAAACAGAAAATCACAATCAACGGATCCAATATGGCGTACCCCTTGACACCCTTTATAGATGTTTTAGCAATTTCCTGTCCATGATAAAGATATGAATCCTCGAGAATAATAAAGAAAATTGTACTCCCTCTGTACCATAATAATAGAATTATTGGCGAATGCAGCTGTAAGTTATGATGTAGCACAAAATTGCGAAGCCTTTAATCAAAATCAATATTTCATGACATCTGTCATTTGTTTCGACACATCTTTCAATTTTTAGGTTAACCTAATTATTACGAATTGTAACTATTTTTCTAATTTCATCCGCTGATCGAAATTAATAGTTTTATTTCAGTTGAATATCAACCCATTGTAAAAGTAAGAAAAGATCAAGTTATGCTGGAAGCAATGAAGAACGATGGCTCCAATAATTTTAAGCTCACGTTATAGGGAAAGCAAAGCTTCGCAGTCAAGGGATCCTACTTACAAGCTTAAAATGCAGTAACGAAATTATTGAAAAATCCAGAAACTATCTGAACACTGAAAATAAAAATTAGGAGTAATATTTTTAATTTATTGTTTAATGTAATCTAGTTTTTTGATAATAAATGTTGCGTTCTATATTTATTTTCTTTTGCTACTATTATTATGACAAATTAAATTCATCATCAGTTTGCAAAATTGCTTTGTAAAAATAACAAATGATCGAATCTTCGCGCCGAAAGCATTAGATATTCAGTATAAATTCATCAACTGTTACAATTATTATGAGACAGAGAGAGTCATATAATTAGCAGAATTTGCAGAAAACGGAACATACGTCATGTCGATGGTTGATCTTTTAGGAAGTAATGACTAGAGTCATTATTTTATACAATTTTTAAGCTGAACGTTTCGCACGGTGAATGCGGAAAATAAAATTTTATTTTAGCCTCGCGGATATCTGGACGGAACAAATTTTAATTTCCATGAAAATTTAGTCGCAGTCCAGTTGCCACAACTCGAGGACTCCTGCGAGCTTAATGCTGCATATTCACTTGAGAGTAGAACCTCGCGAGCCCCTAAAACCTTCGCAGCCTCTCACAATCCATATATGGGTCATGATGTTTTTCGAATAAAAAGTTCATAAGTCACACGTGGTCAGGGATAACGAGTGCTACGAGTATAATTAACCTGGTCGCCATTTTGGAATTAGTGGAACGACATTGTGTTGTTCTTAAGAGGAGAATATCATTGTGCTTAAAAGGAAATGCTTGTAGTACTGTACTATTATACATAGTACTGTGAGCTCAAGTATCCGAAGATTGTGTGAAAAAAAAACTTTCAAAAACCACATTACACACAAAATAATTTTTTTCCTGGTTCTCCATAAAATACCGAAATCCAGTAAAATGATTAATAATATTTTTCCCCAAAATTTCAAGCAATTAGTTCAAAACTTCTTCTGTTCTAAAATTAATGTCGGAATAGATAGAAAGATTTAATATAAATTTAAATAAAATCATGACATTAGTGACTATAAAAAGAAAAGCGTGGAGCGCTGAACTGTATATTGACGTAATCTTCGTGGGCGCTCCACGCTTTATTTATAGTCACTAATGTTATGATTTTATTTGAACTTATATTAAATCTTTCGGGGAAAAATATTATTAATCATTTCACTGGATTCGGTATTTTATGGAGAACCAGGAAAAATATTATTTTCTCCTTTTTAGTGCATTTTAACCCTTTGCACTCCGTTGTCCCCTCTGAGGCACCACTAAAAATTGCTGTACCATTATTCGAAATATTATTTACATTATGAAATATATCGGTATCAAATCAATTACTAAACATTTTCGTATTGTATGAGGTATGACACCAATTTCATATTCATAAAATTGCATAAATCATAGGGAATGGAAATATTCTAGATCTGAAGAAATGTTTAATTTTCCAGTTAAAATAACTCGGAGTGCAAAGGGTTAATATAAGCGTGGTTTTTAAAAAGGTTTTTTTATATATTTTATTTTCTACTTTTATTGTCGTCGGAAGCAAGCGTGTATACATCAGCAAGATTGGACTATGGGAAGAGATTTAAAATTCGATTACAAGATTTGACGCATACAACAACAACACGGCAAGTTAATATAAGCGTGGTAAAAACAAATTGTTTCAATGCTGTCTGCATACATAGGGGTGGTTGGTCAAAGAATATTAGCATACTTGAGCAATAATTTTTTAGAAATGTTAAAAAATCATTGTCATGACAGATTAATAAATGTATAGTGATAAATTTTCAGATTTTTCTGCAAAATAAAAATGTTCCGAGTTGATTGTACGTAATAAAAGTTAAACGAAAATGATGTACTTCTCGATGACGTTTTCAAACCGTCTCCAGTGTTTTTACTGTTTTAAATTACATCCGGCCATTCTTGTCTTAAACGCATTAAATCTAGTCCGGTAATTATCTACAAAAGCCGTGAAACCGTAAGAAATAAATCGCGAGGCGTCAAAGAATCGATGTAGAACAAAAAGTGTCTACCAGAGAAGAAACCGCCGATCTCCGTTTTCTAACTGCCGTGCCAAACAGTTTATTGCCACATAAACGTCGCGAATTTGCAGTTTCGCGAGATCCTCGTCCCGGGCGACGAAAAATCGCAACTTTCTAACACGACCGGTGCTGAGCGAGTAGCAACGAATGAACAGAAGAAAAAAGAAAAAGAACGATGGAATAGAAAATGGAATTCAGTGAAATGACACGGCGCGGCGTCGTGCGAAACGACCGGTTATCTTCGCCGGCTCGCGAAATCGTAAATAACAGGCCGCGCGATAAAAGGATCGACCGGGAATCGACGATGCTATCCGTAACTCTCTTGTTGACAGACCAGACAAAAGGTGCGAAGGCGAAACCAGATGTATCGTGTGCCACGATCCGATTGGATTTTATCGAAGCCCAAAGAGAAACGCTCCAGATACGTCCGAAACGCGGCGGCCGGGCCGGGCCGATCAATCACTGACATTATTTGCTATACGTTCTCGTTTCGACGCGGATATGTTTGGATTAGGGGATGCAGCGCGAGTTTTGAGGACATAATCGATCTCCATGCGGCTGGACGTATCCTTTTTCCACTGAGAACTTCCGAAACGGATCTACAGAGGGTTCTTACTTAAACATTGGACTGTTTCGACATTTTATAAAAACATTATTGATAGTGATACATTCTTAAGGGAGTACAGTCCCTGCTCACTTTATTAGACTCACCTGTATAATTATGATACTTCGAGTTTTAACATGAATAATGGGTATAGTAGCCTTATGCAAATATCACTTAATGATGAACAATGAATTTTCCATATATTTATTTTACAAAAACAATGGATACAAACACAAATAGATCAATATAATTCTTGAAACACTAATATTTTTTTAATCCGCCCTTAGCTGCTCTTAAAGCCGCAACTCTTCTGGGCATGCTATCTATGCAAGTTTTTGCAATTTCTTTTAATATAACGTTATGGTGCCAGAGATAGATTATTCTCTCTATCAACTTGGTCTTTGTTGTTATATTTTCTTTGGCCCGTTCTCTTTTCAGGCACTCCCAGACATTTTCAATCGGATTCATGTCTGGTGAATTGCCGGGCCATGGTAGAAGGGGGATTTTTTGCTCTTGCAAGAAAATTTTACATTTGGATAGGAAACCCATAAGGCAACCTTGTAGTACGAAATCATTACCCCATAGGTTGAAAACAGCGTTGAATTCCTTATAGGATTTCAAAAAGCATCAATTCTTCAGGTGAGTCTAATAAAGTGAGCAGAGACTGTAGACTCCTTTTTCCAGGACTGCAAGGGCGCGGGATTCGCCTTCTCATTTCTCGATAATACAAAAATGGGGTTTTTCAGTACAGTGTTCCCGCGATTGTTGCGAGAACCTCGGGGGTATCGAGTTTCAGGAAACGAAATGGTGCTACGTCTTTTACGTGTGCCGAACATAGACTTCTTGGATAACTTTTCCAAGTGTAAACGACGATCCTGGGTAAACAACGGTGCTAAGCGGAAAATTTTTATATTGTACTAATTCTATTCCATATCTGAGAATGATACATCGAGTATCATAAAACCCCAATTTAAACACTCTAATACTTTAATTTCTTTGTAGCACCATCGACCACCCAAGGGGGAACCCCCTTGTAGTGGGGATAAAAGAGTCACATCATCCGCATACTCGAAAGTCACATCAATCGCGGGAACACTGTACTCAAAAACGGTAGATATAAGATCGATGTAGGGCGCTATCTCCCTCAAAAGTTCTATTTTTCCGTTTACGAGGCGTAATTTGCATTATTCGGAAGCATACAACTGCGCTTGTAGCTATTAGGTTGGCAACTAAATTCGCGACCTTTCGTTTCGTAATTCTTTTATTGTATCATTATAACCTCATTCAGTGACCATTCCTTTTGAACTGTATATCATTGGAAAGCACCGAATTTTGCGATTCATTTGATATAAAATACTCGTGCTTAAAAAATATTAGAAAATGTGGAGGTCGCGAACTTAGTAGCTGTATGCTGCCGAATAATGCAAATTACGCCTCGTAAACGAAAAAAATAGTACTTTTGAGGGCGATAGCGTCCTGGATCGATCTTTTATTTAGCGTTTTTGACTACTGAAAAATCCCGTATTTGTATTATCGAGAAATGAGAAGGCGAATCTCGCATCCTTGCAATCCCGCAAACGAGTCTGCCGCCTTAACGCAATCACTTAACTTTTTACTCTTTATCTCTTATCTGCTCAATTTTTCTTTAATTTCACTTGGCTGATTCAAGTTTTTTAGGGGTGTGTTGCCTTTATTATCTTCAAATTGCAATTTCATGTCACAGTACCTGCAAAAAAGTACCTTTCGTAGACTGCAAATCCAAGCTGTCTCTTTTATCGTGCACTCCTTAAGATCGCCAATCTAATATCTCTTTAACGATCGCAAAACAAACGGTGAGAAAAACATTTTTGTTCAAATGACAACATTCTTTAGTAGATACTCTTATGTTTTCACTATAAGCTCCTAAAAACTCATTTCGATCGGTTTATCAGTTCTAGTCTTATGATTTATTGTGGAAAAAGGATGACGGATCTTTAAGCAAAATAAAAAATGTTCGTATCGATTGCAGGACACAGGAGCCAAATAAAAATTGTATTCTTCTTTTAATTGTCCAATTAAGCTGAAACTAATACATTAATGTTCTTAAATATTTTTAACATGTCCACTGCTTTAAACTGTACGTGCCCATTTTTGTTATAAATGCATAAAATCCGCAGTCTAAGGATGACACTTTTTTTTACGCGTCTGTGAAATCAACAATTTTTAAGATGTCGAAAAATCCTTTGCTCATAAAGAGATTCGTTCATAGGTCACTAAAGACTGCAACATATTCAGATTTAAACAGAAAGTGTCTGATCTTGCATGGAATAACCCATTAGGAACATACGATGGTAAAATCTTTTGGAATTTTTCCTCTTCAAGATTGAACTACTAAGATTGCCTTACAATGTGCCATAAACTGGTAGGGTTTTAATTGCCGGTCGTTTCCCTTTCACCATATCGCGCCACCAGCAAAAACCGAAGATTGTCAGTTGATCGGACCCGTCGATCATCGAGCAGGAGCTATTTCCACTCGAGTCCACGGGAGTGTCTCTCTCTCTCTCCCATTCTCTCGTGAAGCTTCTTATTCAGCCGGGGTATCGTAACAGTGAAGGGCTCTCGTCAGCCGGTGACGACCACGTCGACGACGATGACGACGACGGCAAGTGGTCCGACGACACAAACAGGTCGAGTGGCCACTTCGTCGACGAAACGAAAGAACTGCAAGACGTCCACTCGTCGAACCACTATACCGCTTCGACCACCATCACCACCATCCGGGAGCAAGGACAAGGACACCGAAAGAAACGGCACCGGTGAAGAATAACGAGAAACAGACGTCGAACACAGCTACAGGTAGATTTTAGAGTTGAGGAGCCCGGAAGAATCGTTTGGATTAACCCGCTCATTAAAAAGAGAACGGGGAGACCGTTTGGAGAAAGTATTAGTCATCGAGTGATTATGTCGTTAGGCTCTGAAGAGACTTTCGAGCACCATTCAAATCTCCGGATTCTAATGTTTAACTTATAACTAGCTTAATTTAATGTAAAACGTCAAAATACTGGATAAAGAAAGTAATTTTCATCAAAGATTATTATTAGAAACTGTTCACATGATTAAACATCAAAGTGTCAATCTTAGGTACGAAAAACCTGAGATTAATGAAATTTACACTACATTACTAAATCAGTAATCAACTTATGATGATTTTCTATAATAATCTAACTAATGAATTCCAGTAGTAAAAATATGGTTAAGCATATTAACAGTGTTATGTTAAACTTCACACACTAAATGATTGCTAATTTTTTCTACCAATTTTTGGTAATACATTGGCTGGAAGTGTATTGATGAATATTTAAAATTTGAAATTCGCGCCTAACATTGATCTGGTTGTCTCTTGATCCTTGACACTGTATTGGCTAGTTATTTCTACGATGTTTCTATGTTTTTCTGCTTGACTCCGTCGTAGCGGTTACAGTCTAGTACAGTTTAAACCCTCGTATAGACAAGTACCATGTATTTACGCTTTTCATTTTGTGTCTTTTCAAAGTTAGCAAGTACGTACATTACCTCTGGTTTAAAGCATAAAAATTTTTATCTGATTTAATGAATAACGGTGTCTAATTCACAGACGCGGACTTTTCCTGAAGATGGTTCAAAACCGAACCGAAACGTCGAAATTATAAATCTGCAAAATTGCTAATTTCTTATATTCTTGATCGAACCTGTAGCGCCGAAATCATTTGTGCTTAATTTAATGAGCATCTCTCTCTCACTGTCCATGTTTTAATGATTGTAGATTGTATAAAAATGTTATTAGTTTGCCGCTGTGTGTTGCCTGTTTACTTTTGCCATTTATTCACTTGAAGGAGGTCTGTCTGCAATTCTAGATTGTTTAGTCTCTTGAGAGCAGCCTGCTACGAGATGTTTCCTCTTAAGAAAAGCAAACAGATCGTGTTTACAAACAAATATAAAACGGTGGCAAGTGACAACAGCCCCAGAAGCAACCATAGGATCTCGGTACGAAAGAACGTGACGATTGTCCACAGGGTGCACAAGTTCTACGACTTCCGTTCCGTCTGGAAGCACAGCTGGCAGACATCCAGGAACCTCATCAGGTCGACGACGCGCTTCTCTCCATGGTCGAGCAGTGTCTTCCTGTCCGTAGCAATCTCTTCAATGATTAGTATGATTGACCTCTGTTGCGACAGAATCGTAGCTCTGATAGTAATGATCATTGCTAGCACGGACCACCGAAAATCTTCGCTAGCACTGATTGCGGAGATTATCAATTGTCGAGGTTCCACGCTATAATTGTACTGCGGATCTTTTTGCAAAACAAACATTTTCATCTCTTCTATTACGATTTAACATACCGAAATTCTTTTGATGTTTCTACCGTTTTAAATTGTACCAAGCCATTTTCACGTTCAGCTTTTACGGTGGCGGATCGAACGAGGTCAATTTTGCTAATAAAATCAGAAAATTCCAAGTTGACGATCCTGGACCGATTGATCGAAGTCAACAACTTCCCAACACGGATCTCCGACGTCGATATTTCGGATTCAGTGCTGGCACGATGAACGCATTGTGTCCCCGATCTTAGGTTTTATTCCTTCTCGGTTATTTCGTTTTCTTTACATGTTTTATGAACCGCCAATGCTCCGTGCGTATTTCCCCAGCCTTGAGTTTTATTTTCTCTTCGATCTCCTCTTCTGTTCTACTTTCAGACTCTTCCTGCGCCGCCATCTTGGGTTCGTCATTGATATGCATATCGTGTCCCCGATGTTTTCCTTTATTTCCTAGAATTCTTTCTTCCTTTTAAGTCTCGTCAAAGGATCGTTAGCATACGCTACGATTTCGACTTCGAGTTTTAGTCTTCTTTCAGTACCCTCTTCTCTGTCTCGAGTTCTTCCTACCGCCATCTTGGATTCGCTATTGTCGATACAAGCATCATCGCATCCTCTTCATGTTTGTACTATTTGTTTTGTCTTTGGTTTGTTTGCTTTGATCCAGTGTTTCAGTTTTTCCATATTTGTGTCGCTCCTCGATTTTTGTGCCGATTTTATCACGGCTAGCCTGACCCGTATACTCCGTCCTTGTCCACGACATTTGTTTTTTCATTATTTCGTGTCCTCGTTAGTCTGCTGTCTGCGTTCCCTCGTCCTTGCGTTTTCTTTTTTTCTCTCCGATTTCCGTTCCCGTTTTTACTCGGATTTTCCTCCTATCCCCGCCTTGATTTCGCCATTGTTAACTCGCCGCGTGTATTCCTCCCTCGTTCTCCGACTCTTTTACCATTTAATTTTCCTCTTATTAATCTAACACGTGTTTTCGTTTGCCTCTGGTCTTTGCCGCTGTCATTTAATTTTCATCTAACCAACTGTGTTTCCAACCAGTTCTGTTACCTAAAGTTTTACTTTCTCTCGTTCTATTCTAGCACCTTCAGAATTTCAATGTTTTCCTCTTAATCTAACTATTGTTATTAATCTCTATAATTCTCTTTCTCCCCTCGATGCTCATTTTAATCCAATCTCTTCGTGTTGCGCGTTGCCTTTGTCTCCCAGCCGCCATATTGTCGCCATGCTCTCGTCCTCAGTATTCTTACACAGGTCTCTCACCAATTTCACGTTGCGTTCATTAATCCAATGTGTCTATCTCTTCTTACACCACGAGGGGAAGCGTCAGGCGCGTTGCCTAACCCTATTATTTATAATTTTCCGTGAAATATGTCTGCGAACGTGACTTACATTGTCGCGACGAGGGCTCATTAACGCAATCGCACTGCGATAGACTATCTACGCTCTCCACTGAATCCTCTCAATTTATAAACAGTCAGTTATAAACTGTACAACATTGTTGTACAGGAAGAGGAACCAGTGCAATCAAAACAGAAGAACAGGAAACAAAAATCTCTAGAGCAACGGTTTCCAACCCAGGAGGCGCGCCTCCCAGGAGAGAGAAATGATTAAAATCGTACAGGATACATCTTTGAAATATATATGTACCTTACCTCAACTTCCATTTTCATTTTCCAATCTAACCTCGTATCGTTCTCTTATTCCAACAATTTGATTTAGATCTTTTAGTTTCCAGATCTGCCTCATCTCAATGTTCCATTGATTTTATTTTTACCGTTAAATGAACTCTAGCCGATTTTCTTTTCATTCAGGAAGAGAAGTGTGATTAAAATCGTACAGGATACAACATCTTTCAAATATATACCTCAACTTCCATTTTCATTTTCCAATCCAACCTCGTATCGTTCTCTTATTCCAACAATTTGATTTAGATCTTTTAGTTTCCAGATCTGCCTCATCTCAATGTTCCCATGATTTTATTTTTACCGTTAAATGAACTCTAGCCGATTTTCTTTTCATTCAGGAAGAGAAGTGTGATTAAAATCGTACAGGATGCAACATCTTTGGAATATATACTTCAACTTCCAATTTCATTTTCCAATCCAACCTCGTATCGTCCTCTTATTCCAACAATTTGATTTAGATCTTTTAGTTTCCAGATCTGCCTCATCTCAATGTTCCCATGATTTTATTTTTACCGTTAAATGAACTCTAGCCGATTTTCTTTTCGTTCAGGAAGAGAAGTGTGATTAAAATCGTACAGGATGCAACATCTTTGGAATATATACTTCAACTTCCAATTTCATTTTTCAATCTAACCTCGTATCGTTCTCTTATTCCAACAATTTGATCTAGATCTTTTAGTTTCCAAATCTGCCTCATCTCAATGTCCCCATGATTTTATTTTTTCCGTTAAATGAACTCTAGCTGATTTTCTTTTCGTTCAGGAAGAGAAGTGTGATTAAAATCGTACAGGATACAACATCTTTCAAATATACACATACCGCAACTCCATGTTCATTTTCCAATCCCATCTCGTATCGTTCTCTTATTCCAACAATTTGATCTAGCTCTTTTAGTTTCCAGATCTGCCTCATCTCAATGTTCCCATGATATAATTTTTACCGTTAAATAAACTCTAGCCGATTTTCTTTTCGTTCAGGAAGAGAAGTGCGATTAAAATCGTACAGGATGCAACATCTTTCAAATATATACCTCAACTTCCATTTTCATTTTCCAATCCAACTTCGTATCGTTCTCTTATTCCAACAATTTGATCTAGATCTTTTAGTTTCCAGATCTACGTCATCTCAATGTCCCCATGATTGTATTTTTACCGTTAAATGAACTCTAGCCAATTTTCTTTTCATTCAGGAAGAGAAGTGTGATTAAAATCGTACAGGATGCAACATCTTTGGAATATATACTTCAACTTCCATTTTCATTTTTCAATCTAACCTCGTATCGTTCTCTTATTCCAACAATTTGATCTAGATCTTTTAGTTTCCAAATCTGCCTCATCTCAATGTCCCCATGATTTTATTTTTTCCGTTAAATGAACTCTAGCTGATTTTCTTTTCGTTCAGGAGAGAAGTGTGATTAAAATCGTACAGGATGCAACATCTTTGGAATATATACTTCAACTTCCAATTTCATTTTTCAATCTAACCTCGTATCGTTCTCTTATTCCAACAATTTGATTTAGATCTTTTAGTTTCCAGATCTGCCTCATCTCAATGTTCCCATGATTTTATTTTTACCGTTAAATGAACTCTAACCGATTTTCTTTTCGTTCAGGAAGAGAAGTGTGATTAAAATCGTACAGGATGCAACATCTTTGGAATATATACTTCAACTTCCAATTTCATTTTTCAATCTAACCTCGTATCGTTCTCTTATTCCAACAATTTGATCTAGATCTTTTAGTTTCCAGATCTACGTCATCTCAATGTCCCCATGATTGTATTTTTACCGTTAAATGAACTCTAGCCAATTTTCTTTTCATTCAGGAAGAGAAGTGTGATTAAAATCGTACAGGATGCAACATCTTTGGAATATATACTTCAACTTCCATTTTCATTTTTCAATCTAACCTCGTATCGTTCTCTTATTCCAACAATTTGATCTAGATCTTTTAGTTTCCAAATCTGCCTCATCTCAATGTCCCCATGATTTTATTTTTTCCGTTAAATGAACTCTAGCTGATTTTCTTTTCGTTCAGGAGAGAAGTGTGATTAAAATCGTACAGGATGCAACATCTTTGGAATATATACTTCAACTTCCAATTTCATTTTTCAATCTAACCTCGTATCGTTCTCTTATTCCAACAATTTGATTTAGATCTTTTAGTTTCCAGATCTGCCTCATCTCAATGTTCCCATGATTTTATTTTTACCGTTAAATGAACTCTAACCGATTTTCTTTTCGTTCAGGAAGAGAAGTGTGATTAAAATCGTACAGGATGCAACATCTTTGGAATATATACTTCAACTTCCATTTTCATTTTTCAATCTAACCTCGTATCGTTCTCTTATTCCAACAATTTGATCTAGCTCTTTTAGTTTCCAGATCTGCCTCATCTCAATGTTCCCATGATATAATTTTTACCGTTAAATGAATTCTAGCCGATTTTCTTTTCGTTCAGGAAGAGAAGTGCGATTAAAATCGTATAGGATGCAACATCTTTCAAACATATACCTCAACTTCCATTTTCATTTTCCAATCCAACTTCGTATCGTTCTCTTATTCCAACAATTTGATCTAGATCTTTTAGTTTACAGATCTACCTCATCTCAATGTTCCCATGATTTTATTTTTACCGTTAAATGAACTCTAGCCGATTTTCTTTTCGTTCAGGAAGAGAAGTGCGATTAAAATCGTACAGGATGCAACATCTTTCAAATATATACCTCAACTTCCATTTTCATTTTCCAATCCAACCTCGTATCGTTCTCTTATTCCAACAATTTGATCTAGATCTTGTAGTTTCTAGATCTGCGTCATCCTTGCATCATCTCAATGCTCCTACAATTTTCCTTTTACCGTTGAACGTACCCTATGACTCCTCTATCTCATTTTCTGTTTATCTTCACAGGACCTGGAGGGTCCTTTATTTTTATTTTTAGACGTACCTCGCTCCATTTTCTCTTTCACGCCTACGTCATCCCTGCGCTCGCACAATTTTATTTTCGTTTCTCTCTCTCTCACTCTCATTTTGTTTTTACCCTCTGCCTCTCTCTCCCTCTCTCCCTCTTCTTCTGCATCTAGCAACCTGCTACGTCTCAATATTCACCATCCCTCTTTCTATCGGGCACACATACACAGTGCACATGCATAGCCAACACCGACACGCAACACTTGACGCCACCAATACGGTGGCGGCTGCGCGGTGAATTTATTCGATATCCTCTCCTCTCTTTCGCATAACTGGGTTAATTTCAGTGCACCAGTTTAACTAATTTAAGGACGCAGGATGCACACCGGGGCCAAAATCGAACGGCGATGGACCGACAACAATTTCCGAGCTCTCGATTACCTCCACACCTTCCGCGAACAGGTGGAAACGCGTCATTCTTCCACGCTTGATTATAAACCGTCTGATTATAAGACTTCTCTTAAGACGAAGCAACAAATTTAAATTACAGGCACATTAATGACTGGACTGCGGATTTTATGAATTTTTGAGTGAAACTGCATTAAAATTCTTGAAAAGCAAACCGCTATTCAAATTCCGATTATTGGAATTACGTTTTAGTGTCAACTAGAATGTGCAAGGGCAAAAAATATACATTTACAAGAAAAAAATATCGACGACCTTGAAAACTCGAGAAAAATGACCTTGAGAAAAAAATAAGATTTGCAAACCATTCATCTTTATTTACAGTGCATTCAAAGCATTTGTTATGGCATCAAAAATAAAGGAGATATTTAGGTGGACCAGCCTATACATGTGAATTTGCTAAAATAAGAAATCGACGGAATTTATTCTCGATCCGACTAAAAGTAAATGAATGTGGGTCAAGTGTGACCCAGTCATTTGCTTCGTCCGATCTCCGGACCATTCGATCAGCTGTTAATCCAATAAAATCGTAAATGTTACAATCGAAAGTATTACGTGCCAAACAAAGAACTAGCACCTGACTTTTTTTAAATAGCAAATGTTGCTTCTTGAACAACAAAATCAAAAAGATTTTCGTGATAACCCAATAATTTCGAGGACACATCGAGAAAGTTCATACGAACTTTTCCTTGAAAAATTCGAAGCAAGATTCGCTTATCGAGGCAAGCTAAAGCGACGAAGTCTGTAACGTTCGTAGAAAAAAATGACAAAAATGTTTTAATTGAGAATTCGCGTGACTCCTGCGCGAATAAATAAATTTATTAAACAATTCGTTGCAAAAGTAGCTCGATAATTTCCTCGACCGTGCCCAGAATAAAGAAATGGGTCGTTTTTGCCGGTCTGTTGTTTCCACCGCGAAAAAACGCGCTCGCGCCTCGGTTTACGCGAGATGTACTCCGCGGATGTTTTCTCTCCTTATTTCCAAGTTAACCAGATATTGAGAGAGGGACTAATTGTCCGCACCTCGAGGAACAATTTGTAACGAAGATACGATCGTTCCTGAATAACGGGAGGCATTATTCCCGTAGGCAGCCCCGAGATACATACAAACGTAGACGAAGTCCATGGCGATACGAAGTGACAGTGAAAGTGTCGAAGAGAAAGGAGATGATTGAAGCGAGATAGTAGCATGTAAACGCGCTTATGGCACGCGCACAGCTCGACTCGACGAAGGATTGGCGTGTCTGATTGTGAGATACTTTGACTCCGATGCTTACGTAGACCTCTGTTCTCGTTAACTTCGTTTCATTCGGTAATTCTATTTACTTCGCTTTCGTTAAACACTTATTCAATTTTTCTTTAGGACATTATTTTAATTATTACTGAAATTAATAAATTAACACTAAATCTACCGACCATCTAACGTAACTAATGTGTATGGTATTATAAAAATAACAAGATTAAATTTATTTATATGAAAGTTTATATTGAAAGTGGCCTAAATCCATATTCGAGAAAAATCAAGCTAGCAATTTTAATATTTACATTTCTACGTTATCTTTTCATTCTGAAGTAAATTGTAACTAATATATTTAAAATCACAAAGATTTTGTTAAAAGGACATTAGCTGGTTAATAGAATGATACAAATTTTTATTTTGAAAATGGCCAAGGTCCATTTTTCAGTTGTTTGATGTTAAGGTAGTAGCTCTGTTTTACCGAAAAATTCTAACGGAGAAACAATAAATTGGTTAAAAATATGCTGGATACGTTTTATGAGAAATGAATCATATAAATAAGAAAGCACAGTTTAAAATAATTGTCAAATAAACAATCTAAAACGGGTCATTTGACCCCTCGTGGTAGGTTTAATGTTAACACTAGGTTTACGGAGCTCTAAAACTTCAGCCATTTTTTGGATAGTACACGCCCAAAGAAATAAATATCTTGAACGATTCCTCATGGATGCATCTTTAGAATCTCAATAATCTTAAATTAAAAATATTAGATCGCGTCTCGTAAACGAACATATTAGATGTATATTTGACTCCAAATAAGAAGGTACTCGTTCTGCGCATGTCGTTGCGCGCAGCCTTGTTGTAAAGTCTCTAGATCACCCACTACGTTATGAATATTCATATACCAGTTGACAAAAAGTAATCGCATCGTCTTAACCTCTCAAACCGGTTTGACGTTTGTACGTCAACGTAACCTCATTACCTGTGGCGGTTCGACGTACGTAAATACCTACTGTTGTACCTTTTCGCTTTCATTTAATTAAACTATATTGCACAATATTAATCTCTCAATATTTCTCTAAATACTACGAACACACGGCATTGTCTTAATGGTCACGTGGTCGGCGGAGTACGATTGGGGGAATAGCCAATGAACGAGTTCCGTTCGAGTTATATGCGCAGTAGAGTCTTAAATTCGTCGGCTAGTGAGTACCTTCTTATTTGGAGTCAAGTATAACACAAACAATGTTCAATGAACGAATAAACAAATTTTTCAAACAAAACGCTGCCTCATGCACACTCATTTCTTTATTGCGTTCAACCAAATTCACTTCATACAAGTATTGTCAACTTTATTTATTCAAGAATACACTAATTGTACTTGCTATTCAGTGCAATAATAAATAAATTAATTAACAAACAGATTCATTACTTTTTTGTTTCGGATCAGTAGAAAGACCGGAATAAAGAAGAAGTTGGAGTCGCCAGCGGTTCGCGCGATTATTTAAACAAACTTTACACTCTATTTCAAGCTTGCGCTTTTTCCGCGACGGTAATTGCTGTTGTCGCCGATCGCCGTCGGCCCTAAAGTCCATTAAAGCCCGCGGAAATTTCTTGACGCCGCGCCGTGCTGCGGCGTTCCGGTTAAGAGCGAAAAACCTAGTGGGAAGGTGGAAAAGCCATTCGCAGTGTTGCATAAATTCTAATTGGGTTAAACTTCCAAGTCGGCGACGGAGAAGCGTCTATTACGCGTGAAACTGGGACTCGATCTGCGAAGGACGTCTATAGAAAAGGAGAGGAAAAAATGGTATTCGATATACATATACCTTCACAGAGACGTCGACGGGTAAATGGGTGGCGCGATATCATCCGACGACCGCCGACTTCTGTGTTTGATGCTCGACGATTCCGTCGATCTGCGTGTCGGCCGAATAAAAATGAAAGATATCGGAGAACACGCTCGAAAAATGAAAACTGCGGAATTGGATTACAACGGACATCTGTGTAGTTTATACACGGGTTTATTCGGCTCGAAATGGAATAAAGAAGTCGGCGAAAGCCAGGCTTTAAATCTTTTGGAATTTTCGGGAACAGTGTAGTTTATAAAATTATAGTGACACGCATTAATATTTGTACACGCTTACAAAGACAATAACTTTTTTAATGGTGATGAAGACTATGGGAAGAGGTTTAAAATTCGATTACAAGATTTGACGTTTTTGAAGATTTGAAGTTTTTATTACAATACTTTGTACACCTTTTAAAAACTAATGACTTTTTTGTAATTGTACGATTGACTTTTTATAATCAATTAGAAGCATTGGTTTACGAAACGATATGCAAAAAAAGATTTTCCAAAAATTATAATTTACGAGGTTACATGCAAAAATAAAATAGGCATTTTTTAGAACTTTTTACCACGATTATATAAACTTGCTGTGTTGTTGTATGCGTCAAATCTTGTAATCGAATTTTAAACCTCTTCCCATAGTCCAATCTTGCTGAAATTTTGTATACATAGTTGCTTCTGATGACACTAAAAGTAGAAAATAAAATATATAAAAAAAACTTTTTAAAAGCCACGTTTATATTAAAATACACTAAAAAGGAGAATATAATTTTTTTCCTGGTTCTCCATAAAATACCGAATCCAGTTAAATGATTAATAATATTTTTCACAAAAATTTTAAGCAATTAGTTCGAAATTTCTTCTGTTATAAAATTAGTGTCTGATTGTACGTAAAGATGTACGATTCTGTGGATTTTAAGCAGAAAGGCTATAGCCGGGTTTGATAGTGAAATTCGCCCCCGGCGGGATTTTAATCGTGCTTGGACCATTCGATAGCCTACCCAAAAAAACCCCTCTCTGCCAAGTTTCAGCCCCCTATCTCATCTGTAAGGGTAGTTATTGAGAAAAAACGAAAAATCAGTTTTTGGCCCATTTTCCCTATTTATTGACAATTAAAAATTCTGGAAAAAATCTGGCACATTTCGGATATCGAGCCACATATTAGGTATCATTTCCAGATTTTTCTGCTGCAAGCTCTGCTTGTGAAAAATGAAAAACACGAAAAAAATCGAAAAAATGCAGGTTTTATATAGAAATCTAAAAGGTGCTACTCCAGATTTAATTTAGCAATGAGGTATTACCGTAAGTATTATGCTCAATTTTTTTCAGATTTTTGTGAGTGGTGCGTCATAGTTAAAAAAAATAAAAACCGCTTTTTTCGGCGTTTTTCCTAAGTTATACTTATATTCCCTGAATCATAAAAATATATTATGTGATATTAAACGTTCCTACGTTCAGAAAAACATCTCCCAGACTTTAAAACTTGCCTAATACGAAATACGCAAATTATACCATGTACATATATTCGAATATTTCGAAGAGAATTTCAACAGCGCCGGTTGGTGCAGTGGCTATGGTCTCCGTCTGCGGAACCGCTGAAGACTTTTTGGACCGGGTACGAGTCCCGATCAGGTCAATTTTTTTTTCTAAGTTTTTTAAGATTATTCTTCTAAGATTATTGTTGAACCATTGTAAAAAACTTATTTGAACTATATTTAGACTATCTTAAAATATTTTTTCGGAAAAATATTCTTGGAGTACTTTCGGCCAGTAAAGATAAAAAAATCAAGTCGATGCACAAATCCACATCAAAAATGTAAAGTATAGCTGTAATACAGTCCGTAAATGACTAGAGGCCGATAGTACTCCAAGAATATTTTTCTGAAAAAATATTTTAAGATAGTCTAAATATAGTTCAAATAAGTTTTTTACAATGGTTCAACAATAATCTTAGAAGAATAATCTTAAAAAACTTAGAAAAAAAAATTGACCTGATCAGGACTCGTACCCGGTCCAAAAAGTCTTCAGCGGTTCCGCAGACGGAGACCATAGCCACTGCACCAACCGGCGCTGTTGAAATTCTCTTCGAAATATTCGAATATATGTACATGGTATAATTTGCGTATTTCGTATTAGGCAAGTTTTAAAGTCTGGGAGATGTTTTTCTGAACGTAGGAACGTTTAATATCACATAATATATTTTTATGATTCAGGGAATATAAGTATAACTTAGGAAAAACGCCGAAAAAAGCGGTTTTTATTTTTTTTAACTATGACGCACCACTCACAAAAATCTGAAACAAATTGAGCATAATACTTACGGTAATACCTCATTGCTAAATTAAATCTGGAGTAGCACCTTTTAGATTTCTATATAAAACCTGCATTTTTTCGATTTTTTTCGTGTTTTTCATTTTTCACAAGCAGAGCTTGCAGCAGAAAAATCTGGAAATGATACCTAATATGTGGCTCGATATCCGAAATGTGCCAGATTTTTTCCAGAATTTTTAATTGTCAATAAATAGGGAAAATGGGCCAAAAACTGATTTTTCGTTTTTTCTCAATAACTACCCTTACAGATGAGATAGGGGGCTGAAACTTGGCAGAGAGGGGTTTTTTTGGGTAGGCTATCGAATGGTCCAAGCACGATTAAAATCCCGCCGGGGGCGAATTTCACTATCAAACCCGGCTATAGCCTTTTAACGGCTTGTAGCTCGTGTGTATGTTAATCGATTTCGATGAAATGTTCAGCATGTGTATAACTAACATATATCTACAAAATATATATTTTAAATTTTCATTGAGAGCCCAAATAAAAAAGTTTTAAAAAATCCCTTTTTTATTTTTGCATGTAACCATGTAAATTATAATTTTTGGAAAATCTTCTTTGCATATCTTTTCGTAAACCAAAGCATCTAATTGATTATAAAAAATCAGGTCGTTTGGTGCAATTATAAAAGAGTTATTAGTTTTTAAAAGGTGTACGGATACTTTGTACATCCACTGTATTTTATCCGGACACCCAGCGTGAATAAAGAGCAACAAAAGATCGTTAAAAGATGCTCTGTTAATTGTATCGAATCCAATGAAAATGGATAAAGCATTATTAAACGATAAGATTGGAAGTTGCCGAGATCTTGAATAAATTTTTATTAAAGTGCAATAGTGGTGTAAATCGTGGCTTGCACAACGGTCCCATTACATCTTTCGATATTGCTGTATTTCACAGAACTTTTACTTAATTCCTCGTTATCCGATGATTAACTGTTTTCATCTACAGAATGTTTCCAATAAACGGCTCCTATGTTAATTCGCAACGATAAGAAACCTATCAAATTTATTCTCTGTCTGACCAGCCAGTTTGTTCATCTGATGGATCAACCTTCCGACTGGCTGTTAGTCCGATAAAACGTCGCAAGATCGAATCTCGGATCCAAATAAGGAGCTAAACAAGATATTTTTTCATCGAACCGGTATATTTATAGCCGCATCTCGTTTTAGAGATCGCAGAATTAATTTTTTCGCTGATCGAGGCACACCGGTTACAGTGGCCGAGGTTCTTGTTCGGCGGCGAACAATTAATCATCGCGAACGGACGCGACTAAAATGGGTATAAAATGTTCGCGTAAATTATGCGCATTCGTATCGGTTTTGCAGGCGTACAGGTGTCGAGACCGTCGCAGACTCGTTAAATTCCTTTTATTGTTGATGTAATGTCACGCCTCCATTCTTTTCTCGTTGGCTAGACGAGTTTTACGATGGCGCTGCGCGGCGGTAGATCAATCTCGAATTTTGACTCCCTCTGGCACCGTTCGATTTGTTTTTCGGACCACTTTTTTGTTTCTCTTGGCATCGGACGGTTTGATCTCGCATAAAATGATAATTATTGCAGTTCCAGCCGGTGACGCACAACCACAGCTTCATTTCTTAAGCCACACTTTTTCAGTAATTTTTTCACCGTTTTGTTATGAGCTTTTCGGAAGTGATTTTGTGAATTTGGGAACCTCTGCAGGGATGGTATATATTGATATCAATTATGTACTGTATAATCAATGGACTGCGGATTTCAAACATTTACGAATTTAAGGAAATTGATCCACCATTCTCGACTTTTTACGATCAGTAAAAGAGAAAATATATTTTTAATTAGCTTGAATTTCTTATAAGTATCTTATACAATTTCTATTTTGCATACAGATCCGCAGTCTCATAATCACTTTCCCCGTTGCACCACTGTTCACAAATCCGCAGTCGTACGAGATGACTGGAGGGTGCAAGGAATTAAAACTACGTCCTATAAAATTCAAAAATTACGGATCACCGGATATTTCTCCTTTCGAAAGCGGAAACAATAGTTTTAGGAAAATGCCTACAGGATTCCGTTGCATCCAACGTGAATTGCATCCGACTTTTGGAAGACGAAAGACTTGTTCGTTGCGAAACCACCAAGTAAATGACGATGAACGGAACGAAAATATTCTCATTGTTGTGGAAAAGGATTTTCCCGCGGTTCCAACCGGTGAACGCGGAAAATCGCGGTCATATTTCCGCGACTTTCCAACGAGCATCGTGCTCTGAACTGGGATCTCGTTAACAGAATGATTACGATGGCTGTACTGCGAAACGACACAAGTTGTATATTTTCACTTTCGAGATGTTGCGGTCGAAGCATTCCTGCTCGATTCTTGACTTCAGTGTCATTACTACCGTGGGTTTCGTCTTTTCATTTCTAACGTAGACAAATTGGCTGACTAATGGATCCGGTGCTTTGTGTAAATTGTAGGTGCAAGTCTGTTGATAAGGTGCGATTAAACGTTGAAATACCATTTATGTTCGCAGATGTACATGCACTGTGAAGTCTCACCATTAATTTAGCAGAGACTGATTTGCTTAAGACATTAAACATTAGAAGAATTTAGAAATGCAGTTCTATTATTCTCAACTTTTAATTAGCATTTTAATCTAACCTTAACCCTTTTGCGTTCCAAAAAGGCTGATAGAATTCATTTTATTTGAAAACGTAAAAATAAAAATGAATCCTCAAGAGAACATTTAAAGCTGATCTGCAGCATGAATGAATGTAGTTGTAGCTTCTCTTATAATTCGTTTGCGTAAGCAAGAACGAGCAACTGATGAGTTGTGTCGACTCGCTCGAGAGGTTTTGGATCGCGGCACGAACTTATTACAAGCTCGTAGCCGAAGAGGTTTTCGAGCATCGTTGATACATTCATCTCGACAATAACACGCGATAATTAGCCGCGTCCCGTGAAACTAAAGAAATCGCAAGATCGTGGGTGAAAGTGGCGCGATGCTTGCGACGACTGTTGCGTTACGCGCCGATCGTCGAGGACAAGTCTGCTCCCAGTGGTTCCTTTGTTGCGCAATTTTGGTTCGCAAGCGGCCAGCCCGCGAGGATCTCGATCACCTTCGAGAGGTTCGACGTTAGATCTCTGTGATTTACATATCGAATTACACCGGTGGTCTCCGCATTTTTAAAGCTTCTTACAAAATGTTAGCCTTTTAATTCAGTTTCTTCGAAAATGTTCAATAAAATTAGCTCTTTGTACTCCAAACCATACTGTAGGATATATAAAAATGCTCTTGGATCTACCAAACCGTCCAGACTGACCCATTTCACGTTCGTTCTTCCTATAGAGATCCTCTTAAAAGATTGTACCATCGCTGTACGATGTCTCATCTCAACTGATCTAATCGTTGGTCCTCCGAAGGAATGTAGGGCGTCGCGATTCTCGAAAAGGAGACTACGAAGATGACAGAACAATGGTCCCTCGTTCAACGATGACGCCAAAGGTATCATCAAGTGAAAATTACGCGGTTTACGTAACAATTATGAGGATCCACGTGGATCGGATCATTCTTGTCGATCTGTCGGCGATCTATTCAGGTTTCTGGAGCGGCAATTTTATCTCGCAGCTGTTTGGCGAATCGCGATCCACGTTCGCCGCATTTTCGGGCCAATTATTCCGTCTCGCGATCTACACTCGGCGTTGTTACGAGCGAAAGTCCATTCCCGACTTGCAACTCGTTCCCTCTCGATCGTCTCGCAAACGCCCCCATTCCTCTCGCTGCACATTATAGACTTTTATTCAACGGAACAACCTGCATCAAGTTTCAGATCATCATCATTCCCAAAGCTGCACCTTTCTGCAGGCAGTATATGACAATAGATTGTCTAATGCAACTGGTACGTAAAGGATCGATTTCAAAAGCGTACGATACAGTATAATATATAGTTGAAAATTAGTTGTGGTTGTAAATTAACCTCTTACATGGACAGTCTCCTTTAAAATACTTCTTGTGATCAGTCTGGTAGATCCATTTGTGTATCAAAAACAAACTTGCATCATTCTCATCAGTCGGGTAGATCCAAAAGGATTTTTCTGGAAGAAACAAACACGAAATGAATCGGTCTGGTAATCCAATTTGATACCGAAAACAAAGTCGCATCATTCTGACCAGTTTGGTAGATCCTAAAGGATTTTTATGGAAGGAACAAACCCGGAATTAATCAGTCTGGTAGATCCACTTTTATACCGAAAACAAACTTGCGTCGGTCTGACCAGTCAGGTAGATCCAAAATTATGGATTTTTATGGAAAGAACAGTCCGAAATGGTAGATCCAATTTTATACCAAAATCAAACTGACATAATTCTGACCAGTTGACATAATTCTGACCAGTCTGGCAGATCCAAAAGGATTTTTATGGAAGGAACAAACATGAAATGAATCGGTCTGGTAATCCAATTTGATACCGAAAACAAAGTCGCATCATTCTGACCAGTTTGGTAGATCCTAAAGGATTTTTATGGAAGGAACAAACCCGGAATTAATCAGTCTGGTAGATCCACTTTTATACCGAAAACAAACTTGCGTCGGTCTGACCAGTCAGGTAGATCCAAAATTATGGATTTTTATGGAAAGAACAGTCCGAAATGGTAGATCCAATTTTATACCAAAATCAAACTGACATAATTCTGACCAGTTGACATAATTCTGACCAGTCTGGCAGATCCAAAAGGATTTTTATGGAAGGAACAAACATGAAATGAATCGGTCTGGTAATCCAATTTGATACCGAAAACAAAGTCGCATCATTCTGACCAGTCTGGTAGATCCTAACGGATTTTTATGGAAGGAACAAACCCGGAATTAATCAGTCTGGTAGATCCACTTTTATACCGAAAACAAACTTGCGTCGGTCTGACCAATCAGGTAGATCCAAAATTAAGAATTTCTATGGAAAGAACAGCCCGAAATGGTAGATCCAATTTTATACCGAAAACCAGCTTGCGTCGTTCTGACCAGTCAGGTAGATCCAAAAGGATTTTTATGGAAAGAACAAACCCGGAATTAATCAGTCTGGTAGATCCACTTTTATACCGAAAACAAACTTGCGTCGGTCTGACCAGTCAGGTAGATCCAAAATTAAGAATTTCTATGGAAAGAACAGCCCGAAATGGTAGATCCAATTTTATACCAAAAACAAACTTGCATCATTCTGACCAGTCAGGTAGATCCAAAAGGATTTTTATGGAAAGAACAAACCCGGAATTAATCAGTCTGGTAGATCCACTTTTATACCGAAAACAAACTTGCGTCTGTCTGACCAGTCAGGTAGATCCAAAATTAAGAATTTCTATGGAAAGAACAGCCCGAAATGGTAGATCCAATTTTATACCGAAAACCAGCTTGCGTCGTTCTGACCAGTCAGGTAGATCCAAAAGGATTTTTATGGAAGGAACAAGCCCGAAATGAATCGATCTGACCATTCTAACCAGCCGACCGAAGTTGAATTTATCTCCTAATTTACATATACGTATATGTATACTTCCTCGATCTGGTGATAAATTTCTCGTTCCTCAACTTCCTCAACGATAGAATTCTAATACTAATCTCCAGGCAGCGGATGTATACGCGAGTTCAAGTTTTTGTGAATCGACCAAGGAAAGTGGTATTCAAATAGAAACTAACCACAAGAAGAATGTTGTAGCTAAATAAAGGAAGCCATTTAACTCTCTTAACAAATACACTCGGGTGCACAAAGAGACGCAATCTTCTTTTTTCTCCATTTTTATTTTTCTTCTCTCGCGTGGATTTCGGCAACAGAGTTTACAACTTTGGCAACGGAAACGGGTAATGCCGTTTGATTGCCACAGAGACACCATTAGAAAGGAGTATTTTCGTTGCCAAACACCTGGATATCGGTCTGGAACCGAGATAAAACGACGTTTTTATTGCTGTTTTATTGCTCGCGGCAAGATTTCGAGGCGACGAGGAAAACAGTTCGCGACGAAATTTCAAGGCGAATGCCTTCGTCTATTAATAAGCCATCGGCGAAATGTGAAAAACATGAGGCCCCGAAGGACACTGTCAAGCCGGGCCCCGTTTCCTAGAAAGTCGACTCGCGACTGATCCTGAGAATCGAAAATACGCGTCGTCGCGCTTCTTCGCTTCTTCGCTCCTTTCTCTCTCCTGCTCGAAATGATCTTGACATTCTGCGAACGTTCCGCGCCGATTCGCAGAAAAACCGGCCCGAAATGATCGGATCGTAAATAGACGAACCTTCCGTTCCCAGAATAATAATTCGGGCCATACATCAAAACAGTCGACGGCTAGAAATGCAGACACCGTTCTGGTCATATTGGAGTGTTCCGAATGGTACTTATCGTGTTTGATCTCATTTTAACCTTCTCTCGTGTGTATAGGGAGAGCAAATGCACCACAGACTGACAAAAAATTTACAAAAATTTTCTAGGCATATGTAGACTGCGGATCTTTATGCAAAACAAAAATGTTTTGCATTGATTGTGGGAAGCAGGAATAACAAAAAAATTTATTTCATCCCTTAACGATTTTGTTACATTAAAAGCAACATCACAACGTTCTTGAATTTTTTAAATCTTCTGCTATTTTATATTACAAGCAATTTCTTCATAAAAGCATAAAGATCCGCTGTCTAGTGATATGTGTCAAATTTTCAACCCTTATCCGCCCCTCGTGTCAATTTCACACAGTTTTCCCGAAATAAGTTATACTGTTCTGTTATTTGTAGGTAAATTGGCTCGAAACTTCGTGACTTTCAGTTTCTTAATGCGATACGTATAACTAGACTGCGAAATTCAAAATTGTTGGACAATTTTAAGAATTGAAGATATCAATATATGATTTCTCCTCTATCAAATTCATTAAGGAAAGAAATAACATTCAATTTGGTTTTTACTTCTTGCAATCGATGCAGACAAGTTTTATTTTGCATGAAGATCCGCAGTCTACATATAACCGAAAAACCTAAGATATAAATGTAAGCTAATCAATTTGAATAAAACCACATCGAAAAATAATTGTTTACCTAATTATTTCATCGATCTTTTACCACTGTGTCAATTTGACACCGAGGGACAGATTCAGTTCGTGAAATCAGAGTTGGGCATTAATTAATTCAAAGTTTTAATAAAGATTGATTGATGTGTACGATTAAAAGAGGTAATCATTGAAAAATCGATTGATGAAGCTAATCGTCAATCGTACGATTAAGAAAAGAAATCGTCGGAAAATCGGAGACTAATTTAATCAATTGTTACGTTATGTCTATCCATAAATTGTAATAAGGAGGGAGAGAAGAGATAGAGAGCGGAGATGGAGAATTGATAGAAATATATCTCAATAAAAACTTAGTTTACATTTTTTTCGGTATGCATACAGTTTTGATTCCGTATTTCATTTCGAAATTTCAGCGGCTAATCCTTAATCAATTATCCGATTGACGATTACAATTGAAAAGAATGTAATCGTTAACGACTAAAGAGTAGGAGTTGAATTGTTAATTGCGATTAACGATTGAAGTAGAAATTTATTCGTCAATCGTTGATTAAATTTTTGCCCAACTCTGCGTGAAATGAAAGACGTATGAGGGTTAAAGTATTGCATACTTATCTTTTAAAAATCAATAAAATTTCACAAGTACTTATGCAGACAAATTTTTTCCATGTATGGGTACAAGTTTCATAAAAACAGGATTATAAACAAGAAAGTGATGGTATCGAATTAGTATTGTCTCCGACCATCGCAATCAGCACACTACGAAGTAAAGGGGATAAATTCTACGAAAATAATGTTGCATTTCTGAAGAATAATTTTTTCATATTTTTAGACGCGAAAAGCATGGTTATTTGTTTCTATTTTGGAACGACCGTGAAGTTTCGCCCAACACGGGCTCGGGCTTAATGTCGGATAATAATCGGCCGGATGACGGAAATCTTGATCCCGTCGCATGAGCGGAATGATCGCCATGGTAATTATACGCAAACGAAAGTAAAACCAACGACCACGGAGATATGAACTAATTATTTCCTGGTGTTATCGTGGCCGATTAACTGCGCACACCGCCGAAAGAAATTCGAAACTGAAAAAAATGTATCAATTTGCTCCGGTCTCCCCTAGCATTACCGAAGTTAACACTAAACCCACCATTGCCGGTCAAATGACCGGTTTTATATTTTCCATTTCACGATTATTGAAATTACATGAAAATTCGATCAATTTCTTTATCCAAGTACATCTATATAAATAAAAATGTAATGTTCGTTTGTTCAAAATCTAACAACTCCGAAACTGCTGAACGTAGAAAGCTGGGGTTTGAGCCATTAGACGCAGCGTTCCTTCGGGAAGGTTTTAGGACAATCCGCATTCGAAAAAGTCCATTCGTTCAAAAGTTGTGACGTCATTAGTGACCAGAGACGACATTTTCGCCCTCTTTTGGCACGTTTTTGCTTATAATTTTTGACTGGTAGCGACTATGTATATTCAATTTGAGGTATTCATTGGATTCAGCTCGCCGTGTTCTTTCATTCTTTCACATGACTACTGAATCGATTCAGTAGGTTGCATAGTTTAGGAGTTATAGCATAAAAAGTGTGCGTTTTTTCTTAAACTTTTTGGTTTACCGACTTTTTAAACAGCTGTAGCTTTTCAACGGTAGGTTTTAGGAAAAATCTGAGATCACGTTGGCGATTGGAAATTTAATTCTCTACAACTTTCATATTTGACCCTTTTTTCTCCGACACGATCTAAGCGGTCATGCAAATAACGATGTAAACTCGAAAATGTTGATAGTTTTCTTTAAGATATTTTCGGCCGTAACTTTTGAATCGTTTGTCGGAAATAAGTTTTGGGCAAACAGGCTTACTTAGCGCGCGAAAGTCTACAAAATGAGTCCAACAGTTTTACAGAAGTTAGAGGCAGAAATATGGTCAAAACGGTAAAATATGGTAAACATGAGCCACAGCAACGCATGGCCGGTTACAACTAGTATTGTAATAAAAGTTGCACAAAATCTAAATAAATAGAGCCTTGTCATTTTTACAAGGTACATAAAACATTTTAACCGCTTTTAGTGCTCGGTAGGTTTAGTGTTAAGCTTCGAATAGTTGGGGACACGGTCCAATCACGGAGAATTGATGTAATTAACAGAGATTCCCGGTCCATGGAAATTAGAGGTTCGTCGACCGCAGACGTTGGCCACTGGAATTGAGTTCTACGGCGAAAATTGTCGGTTAACCGAACAAACGGTGCGAAAGGAAGTTCTGATGAGAGTAGTCGGTGGATGGATCGGTTAGGCCCGAGCCAACTATAGGACTAAGTAATATAATAGAAAGTATCGAGAGACGGAAGCAGTTGACACCGCGCAACTGGATACATCGTAAAACGCGGTATCCGTACTCACAATCAGATTTTCATCGCTGCCACGCCGGACAATTCCAAAGAAAGGATCCGTGTTTCCTTTCTAATCGGGCTTCGGTCTACAATAGACCCGTTCGAGCTATTTACAAGCCTTCCTTCCCGTTCAGAGACACAGAACTCCGATTGACAATTGAATCTTATCGGAGACAATCAATTCCTTATCGACGAAAATGGAGATTGTTGCGGAACTTGCAGCATTTCACCAGCTATTTTCTATAATCATTCAAAGACTGCGGGTCTTTGTGTAAAATGGAGAATTTCCAAGCCAATTGTATGGAACAGAAGTTAATCAAAGATGTACGTTTTCTATTGATAATGTTAACACTAAACCTACCGAGCACTAAAAGCGATTAAAATGTTCTACCTTACAAAAATTACAAGGCTCTATTTATTTAGATTTTGTGCAATTTTTATTACAATATGTGCTTGGATAAAGAAGTTTATCGAATCAATTTCCATCTAAGCAACGTCATAATTTCAATAATTCTAAGATGAAAAATATAAAACCGGTCATTTGACCGGCAATGGTAGGTTTAGTGTTAATATTTAAATTCGTTTAATGACTTCACAGTTTTTTAAGCATTTATAACCACAATTAGCGGACAAAATTTAAAACCGTGAAAACATTAGGAGTCGAAATCAATTTTTATTTAACTCCTTTTTGTTGCAATCGATGCACAAGATTTTTATTTTGTATAAAGATCCGCGATCTGATTTTCTACGAATTTTCTGCGAAACAGTAAAAAAATGTTCAGTGAATTTAAAAATATTGTTGCACCATTTTCGACTGATTAAATTGATTCTTCAAAAAGCAAGAAATGCCTACGTGCATCATGCAATTAACGCAAACAATTTTTATTTTGCATAACAATCCCCAGATCATCGTCCTTGCAATTTCTACTTCATGCTAGATGAAGGACTAGCTTCTTCTCCATCCTTCATTGCCGATTGCTCTATTGTGAGAATCAATTCATCTATTTCGTAAGTTCCGCTCGAGAAGTTGGCAACTGTTGCGACAATTTCGCGGAAACAATTGAAATCCACTGTGATAGCGTCGAGAGACCGTTGGTTGCATTGTACACAGTCTTGAAGACGGAAAAGCTCAAGGTGGAAACCTTGAGCACCACCCTTTGATAGACACGAGATCATGTTTTAAGACCCTCCGGGGGACAGGGACCGTTTGAACTTGTGGGACACGTGAGACCTTGAGGCCATTTGAACTTTCGGAACTCTCTAGAGCTGCGAGATGATCGTGATCCTTGAAACTCTTTGAGAACCTTGAAATTGAAATCCCGCGGATCACTTTAACGTCTAAGATCCTCGAGCGTCAGGCCTGAACCATCTTCGCGACGAATCAGACTAGTCGATAAAAACTCGTTAAGTCTTCTTTCTTCGAGATATTTAGACTTTTGCGCCTGTTTCGATAAAAAATATTTTACCACGATAACTAGACTGCGGATTTTGTGCAATTTAAAAAACTGGAAAGATTAAAACAATGTAAAAATATCGATGAACTATTTGTAGATTATTGAAGTAATTAAAAAACAAATTCGTTGAGACTTTCATTAATTTTTCCATTGGAGTAAAGAGGATTCTGTTCAAGCATAGCGATTCTACCGAGTATCTGGAATTGGGGTATGTTTTAAAGAGGAGTATCAAAGGGTAGCAAAGACTACTTTCTCGATGTTTTATCTAACTCCCTTAAAAGTCCACCAGGTTCCAAAAGACCAAAAATTTTCGTGTCGGTGGTTCTACAACCCCTGAGACGCGCACCACCGGTCACGAGAGCCTCTAGCTCGCAGTTTCCGCCACGCACATAGTCCACCGCGACGCCCGGCGTCTTCCGGCGTCGCCAGGCAGCTATTTATGGCCCGTTTGAATTTCTTATCGAGAAGGGGGTTGGTTCGAGCTCGGTTCCTCGTGTGTCGAGTGAAGAACAGGGTGATTACGGGGCCCATTTATTCAGTCGCGGATATAGGCTAAAAATAGGAAAGGAGAGAGAGAGAACGCCGGGCGAAACGTGCGCGAATCCCAGGAAACACCGAGGGGTTTGGGAGTGGAGGGGGTGGAAAACGTTGGTAATCCGATGACGAAGGAAACAGGGATGAAGAAGGGTCACGAGGAGGACAAAGGTGGCGGGGAAGGGAGAAGGAAGCGACCACACGAATGCTACGATTGAAATACTCGACTGCGGGGGTGTAAAAGGGCGTCAGCAGTGACGTAGACGAAGTTGGAGAGGGTACGACTGCGATACGACATGGTGAACCGTGTCGTGATCGTATCTGACGATGTCCCGAACTATCCCGGAACCTTCCACGACCAGGGGAACTTGTAATGCACAAAGTAAAAATATTAACGTCAGTTAACTCTTTGCTCTGTGGAGCCACTTTTCAGCATGCAGGAACAAGTTTCTGCACAATCGAGTTCTGCACAATAGTTTGGAAAGTGATTGTGCTAGAAAGCACTAATTTTGAAGCATTAATATTCATGCGATTTTCCCTCTCCGAAGAAGAAAGTGATACGAAGATATTAAAACACCTTCCACCTTTTCTATACATATTATCTCCACATGTGCTGTGAATCACAATAGTGTCACTTCAGGTGGAACATCACGAGATCCCGTTCGGTTCGTTAAGCCGTATCACCACCGCACTAATGCATTTATAATAAAAATGAGTGGGCGAAAAACAAAATAATAAAAGCATCAGGCGATTTGTATTATTTAGAACCGATTAAAATTATTGAGAGAAGAAATAAATTTTATATTCTGCATGAAGATTCGCAAAAGAGTCTTGAAGAAGAAGAAGAAGAGTCTAATTATCATCGACCATTTCTCAGTGGCAGTAATGTTCTCAATTTAAAAAGCGGATAACGTATAAATTCGTACCGTTTCTTTCTCTTTTCTTCGACGAAACGATTACCCTCTTTACAAAGCGATCCCCGGTTAAATGATACGATTCTGTTTATGCAATTTACTCCTGAGAGCTACCGTTGAGAGTGGCCCGAAGGTAATATTAGTCGAAGATATTCGCGGAATCAAACGAGCAGATAGAACTCCGGATTATATAGATTACATTTGCTGATTCTATTTGCATACTAGGTTAAGAAGGTAGCCCGATCTCGTCCTCGTTCGATACCGTCTCAAGCCCGAACGGGATTATCTTTTTATCAGCTTTTGTATGTACGGATAAGCGCTTCTTCATGTACCGAAACGCGTATTGTATGCGCACACGATTCATTACCGCGGTAACACGCGTAACAGGTAGCTTTCAATGATCCTACTGTCTCGAGTAGCACTCGTCAATCGAGACTTCCATGCAAGGATGCAGTCGTAATGAAGGCTGAATTGGGGAAAAGCGGTAATTCCGCGGAGGAAACTAAAAAACGATTTGCGACATACATTTTTATTGAACTTCTGCTTCTTACAATTGACTCGGACAATTTTGGAGTTTGCATTAAAAAATCCTATGTGCTCAGTTTGTCGAAATGGTCGAATTGACGAAATGGTGGCACTTCGAAAAAAAGTGCTATTTCAAAATAAGCCTTTTTATTTTGTTGGTTCATCTACTAGAGTATAAATAAATTATGTGTGTAAAATTTCAGGCCAATTAAAGTAGTTAAATAAAGTAGTAAGAAAGTAGTTTCGAGACTTTTTGTACATTTCTACTATTATTGATTAAAGCACAGCGAACAAAAATTCGAATATTTAAATCTTCCATACGAGGATTCCCCATTTAAGGGAAATGAATAATGTTCGTGTTTGGTCGACTGTTTGCAGTCCTCGTCACAGAGTCCGTCGTATAGGGCAAGGGGTTAAACGCGGAGCGTTTTGGTGTGTGAATAGCGGGTTCGGGGCGGTTCTACCCCCTGGCATGACGTCATCGGACGAGCAGCGATGGGGGTGGGAAAGCGAGACGTTGGGAGAATTTGAGAATCACTGCGACAGAGATAGCCGTGCCCACTAATGGGCGAAATGTAGTGGGGTTGGTCCCGGCGACGCGACGGTGGTACGCGCGGGAGGCAACGTGCCAGCAACGTGAGGGGAGGCAGCCATGAATGAAAGTAGCGCGTATCGATTTACCCGCGCCGCCCTAGATAAAATATGGTAAATAGTGGGCTGAAACGGGCTACGAGCGGGGGAGGACGTCATCGCGCGCATAACGACGCTTTTTACCCGTCGTACCCGCCACCGTGGTGGATCCTCTCTCGCCATCATCCGTGCCCACACGTGGCCCCCGCAACACCACTGATTTCACGTTTCAATTAAAGGGGGCTTCTCGTATAACAACAGTGAAAACAAATGACTCTTAAGAATTTTTTTAGGACAACTATTGGATATAGGGAATAAGAAGAATCGGACTAAAAAAATCTCTTGTATTATACTCCAAGACTATCTGTTTGTAAAAGAAAATAATTCTTTTGATAAATTTTAATTTGAAATTTGCATCGACGTCAATAGCCTAACACATTACCGACCGGTAATTATTTTGCTTAATTTTGGAAAATCTATGGTACATGGCAAAACACTTTTTAAAGGAATCTGCAATGGCAACAGCGATTTTTATCGTAAATTAACAAGTCACCCTCAATAACGTCATCTAATGTTTCCACATTTAAGATTGTTTACAGCACACTTATTGAAAATCCTATTATTAATTAAGATAATTATTAAGAGTTAAATAGACAAAGAATTTGCTAAAACAGATGATTTGCAAAAGTACGAAAAAGGATTTTTGGATCCGGGTCTGAACGGACCCTGTGTCAGTGGTCTAGGAGTGAAGTACCGTTGGAAATGTCTGATTATACCCTCCACAACATTAACTACACGCTACGCCGCTCGTGGCTCAACTATGTACGATACCATTGTACTATACTAGCACCGTTCGACTGTAATACTATACGAGTCCGCTAGTATAGTTTAATTATACGCTACGTCAGAGAGCAATGTTGGTATTGCTCGATTTAATGGTTCAACTATTTAACTAGACTATACTAATGTAATTATGGTATAACGTAATATAGTCGAACTATGAATAATGGATCGATAGTTTAAATATACATAATATTGCTCTAATAAGCCGGTATAGCTGAACTGTGCGATACATGCTGGTAAAATGGTTCAACTGTACAATATACTTACACGTGTATTCTTATTTTATATTATAAATCAATAGTGTCATTTTACACCCTATTATTCTAGGCTGCCTATGCCTTATAGTTAGACTGCGGATTTTATGTATTTATCAGAAAAGCGAGTAGATTAAATTTGAAACGGTACAAACATCGTATAACGCGATCAAAAATTCGTTCAAAACAATTCGAACAATGTTTTGTATATTTATTGCCGCATAAAACATAGGAGAGTACACTTGACGAGTATGTATGATAGTTGTAAGATAATTTGGTCTCCAATTCCATTGATTATGTTTAGCGTACTCGCATGGAGCTGTTAAAGATCTGCAGTCTGAGTTTTGGGCAGTAGTAATTTTTCTAACACTGTTTCGTTTAGTGCCAGTGCAAACGGTTACCCGCGCACCGTTCTATTGTTCCATTGTGTAAATTGAAAAAGTTCCCGGGTCGCGCCACATTTCGCCCTGAATAATTTACACAGCTCACGTAGTAGACAGGAATTACGTATCTGCGTTAAAAGCGTACGTCATACTTGTAATGTATAGAGCGCGCTCGCGGGGCGCTGCAATAAAAAAGTAATTCAAGGTGGCGGCTCATGGCTCCGAGTAAACTTCATACGCACGCATTCAACGCTGCAATTACCGTTGTCCGAACTATTATTACCGCCGCAAGGCGTGATACCATCTAGCTGAGGAAATATGTCTCTCTCTCTCTTTCTCTCTCAATACGATTCAACAAATGCCAAACAAGATCTCCCGTGGCGCCTGGATCGAGCCTCCTGTGTCTAAATCAAATTGTACGAATGTGACGAAAATCAAAACAGAGTGGATATCTCGGAAAACTCGGCGAGAAGTATTAAAACGCGGACGTTACACAGATCAATGGAACGATCGCAGCGCTATATGCGTGTCACTATCTAAAATTATTGTCTCGGGTCTGCCGCCATTACCCATTCATGCAAACCATCCGAGAGCTGGATTCGCGTCAATGGCACCGAATCCAACATTCGAATAAACTCCCAACCCTTCTCCGAACGAAGAAGTCCAACGCGTCGTCGTTCACATTTTACGATCTCTCCTACGATGCCACTGCATCCCGGGAGTCATTGATCTCGTCGGAAGATTTCGCGGTGCTTATGCACCAGCAGATTGCAGATGCACCCTGGCAGGATCTAACGCAACTGCCCGGAAACTCCCAAGGAACGTTGGGAAGAGAGACTGTCTCTTTGCACGCGTAACTTCGATAGAAGATAGCCGCGGGTACGGAGCCAGTACGAGGAAAGGAAACGTCACTGTCATGCATCCGTTGGGAGGCAAGTCGAACTACGTCAACCCGATGCATCAGTCGGTTATCGGGAAAACATAAAATCTTTCGGGTAGGATGCGTTAAGGAGAAACGAGAGAAAGCTGTCGTTGTGACGAAACGAGGCGCAACACCTAAACGGGAGATGTTGCGGACAAGGAGGGTTTTTTATTCGCGGTGAATGGATGTCACAGGGAATAGGTGATGTCCGCTCTTACCTGGGTCATGACAGGGGTGGTATCTTCATGGTTCCAGCGGAGAGGCTCACAACAGCTGGACGTCGATCGGCTGGTATATCCTGGTAACGTGGGACGAGAACGACGACGGCACTGCAATGGTTGGCCACCACTTCCACGCCATAACACGTCCGAAAATCCGCGACGGTTTGCTCACATGACAGCTCTCGCGCTGCCTGATGATGATGTCCGATGGATCGCGATGGGATGCCGCTGGATCTGGCCACGCGATCGACACCGTACGATTGTTCTCTCTTTCTTTTTTTCCGGGAAGTAACCAACGTATTTGGTTGCACGCGCTCCCTTCGTCAAGTAAATTGACGACTGTCCCTCCGACAGCCCCGCGTTCGACGGTGGCTGCGGGATTGTTGGGGGTTCGCAGCGAACGAACCAGCCTAAGAACGAGAAAGAGGTTAACGGAGAAAGGTGCTATCCGAGCGAGACAGAGAACGAATGACTACGGTGGTGCGTCACGACGCGGCGCCACCGTCAACCATCCCCAACATGATCAAAAATTCGAAGGGGGAGCACCCGTACGGGGTGGGACGAGACTTACCAGCTCGTGTATCAGTCTGCTCTGCATTAATAAATGTTTAACGGTGCTGATGCACATACGGAATACGCGATACGATAAAACTTTCATTTTACATTAGTTTCTCGCGGGAGGAATGTCGGAAAAGACGGTTTTTATTCTTTTTACCACAACGCGGCGCCGCCGTACCGAAAAATCTGAAAAAATTCATAAACCGAAATCTGCATTTTTTCGATTTTTATTTTTTTTTGTTTTGCAACGAGGATGATCTACTCATATTAGGACACAGATCGTGCCATATTAAATTGGGTCGTTTTAATCGGAAGAATCTCAGCCATCCATTGGTGCTGCAATTATAAATTAAGATAAGACTACAATTAATGAAAAGCCTTCATTTCGTGTTTACTTTTTCCGATCGTGGTATTACATACATTATATGTATTCGTTCATGTAAATTTAACCGTGCAGATTTCACTTAAATTAGTACCAATAATTGAATAGCACAAGAGCAAGGGAACGAACTGCTGGCTCTAATAAATAATCCCATTCGTGCAGGATCCTGATCTACTAGATTGTTCATATGAAGAAGACAGTCTTATTTTTTCCAGCATAAATATACTTTTTGAAATAAATAAATAAATTTTATACTAAGACAATCGTTTACATAATCTAATATTGCACTTCAAAATTGATTACAGATTTCATAAAAACATTTTCAATTGGACAAATCTTAATTAATTGGACTGATTTTAATTAATTATGATAACTTGAAATAATCGAAGTTACGGTATCGTAACGTTGAAATAATCAAAAGATACGATATCGTGTTCAGTCATTGCATTGTAAACAAAAAGAGTAGTGGGACAGACAATGCACAACTTTGCTATCTACGAGACAGTGTACGATACTAGACCGTACGTTCACCTTTCGCTTGTTTCAATATTTTGTAGAGCCATAATGTCTTTTACGAAAATTGCAATACATATATACTACACTTACGATTATGCGTTACTAGCTGTAAAGAAGAATTAAAAAATGATATATAATCACCTTTTCCTTTTTTTAGGCTATAAATTGAAACCTCAAAAATATTTACTATACCTATATAAAAAGGTATCTATACTCAAAGTTGTGTATACACAATCTATATTTACACAAATAATATTTTATATAAAAATCGTGATTTTGTCGAAAGGTTATGACAGTAGGCACTGCGCCAATTTCTAACGCTATCGCTGCGATCTATTTTATTATGCAAAGATAAGATAAACCGTACGAAGTAAAATGTTATTGTAAATGCAGCCGATAAGTTTTATCTGCGTGGTGTGTATACCAAACAGAAATAGCCAAACGAGTGGATTTTAACAGGTGAATATAAACACAGGACGCAACAGGCATTGTTGCCAGTCTCCCATTGGACAACGTACAACGCGTGGTGATCTCACAAACAATATACATCACTTGATATAATTATAAGAACCAGTGCATTCATTTAGCGACGATACATTCCGATTTATTTTATCAATTTTTGTCGGCTTAAAATATTAAACATTTAGTAAATATTTGAAAATTTCTCATGATTTGAATATCGATCGAGATTTTGAAATTTCATCATCGACAGATTTCCATCGCCAATAAAAGTAAGTAACGTTCTTTCAAAAATTCTTTTCTGGTACCTTTGAATATTTTATTTGTTTTAAAGTCACAGTATACTGAACGCGAGAAATGTCTTGTTGACTCGAAACAATTCGAGAATGCATATATTCTTTAACAATCCTAGCGAAAGACAGAATATATACTTTCCCGCTTTCTATGAAGAGTACAATTTCTCCTAAATAATGATCATGTTTGATACTGTAACAAGTGTACTAAATTGTTGGGTAAAACATCCGACGTTACAAGTAGCAGAGCTTATGAAATCGTAAAATCGAAAGTCAAGTCCGATTCAATTCACGGCTGTTTCTGGTGCGTTTATGCAGTTAAATCGTGTAGAAAATACCAAACGAACGAAACACGAATTAAAACTATTTCGGTGCGTATATTGTATATTACAAACCATGAATGAATTTTTTGAGTTAACAAATGGTATTTAGGTATCATCAGTCGATAAGGAGATATTGGAATCTATTCCTGAAGCGATCGATTTTTCCTTTCGATTAGGTAATCGAAATGAAAGTATGGAAAGCAATGCTGTCGTAAAACCGGTGCTGATCAAGAATCGAGTTGCACAGAATACTCTTAATTTCTTACATTTCATTGATTCCCTCCAGACAAACCTTCACATAAATTAAAACTGCTAGCAGATCCGAAATAAAAACTCTCGCTTTCACATAAACATAAACCATTCAATCTTTTGTCGAACAGAATTTGTAAAACAAAACCTTGCCAGATAGAGGCATCTTGTTGTCCCTTTTGAAAACATCTATTTTTATAAATTGAAAAGTAGACTAAAGATCGAAACAAAATTGTTTAATTCATGTACAGAGAGTAAAAAGAGTGTAACAATTTTAAATTAATATCGAAAAGTCGCATTCTGGACGACTGTGGCGACACAAATAGTCAACTGTATTTCCGTCAGAGATATGTCAAGTTCATCGTGCGAGTACGTGGCTTGTTTGTAAACACTTCCAATTACACGAATGATCGTAATTGGAGAATTAACGATCGGCGAACGCGTCGAAAATTAATGGTCCATTCACTTGATCACGGAGCATTACGCGGTAACTGATCTCTCTTCTTCACGTTGCCAGTTATGACAGAAAGTCAAATACATATAGCATACGCGTGTTTCGTTTAAAACATACGTGGCATGTTCGAATCAACTGCAGCATAAACAGAATATAATAATTCCCGGAGACCAATGAAATCCACCGAGTACGTATTACTGGAAGCCGAATATTCCGTCGTCGAAAGACAAAGGCGATTACTATTCGCGGATAAAATGTGGTCGCGATTGTCTCTCGTAAACGTAATTGTACCGTAATAGTTACACGGGCAATCAACGCGTCGGTGTGCAGATTCGTTCTCTGTACAAAAGGAAATCAATGCTCACACCAGCAACGACAGAGCGATTGTGTGTAAAAATGAAATGGGGCATTGGGTGAAAGTACTCTTGGCTTGGAGGTCTTATATCAGATCAGTCTGCCAAGAGCCGTGCAGGATGTGGATGGCAATTTTGCTCTGCTCCTAATGACTAGATCTCCTACCGACTCCGACAGTGTCATACACGCTTTTGTTAGAATTATTGTTTAACAAAATTATGATTCCGGAGACGTAGTACAACAACAGTTGGTTCAGTGTACGTGTGCAGTGAAAGGGATTAGTAAAACGAAACGTGGATTTTTGCAGAATGTTGCAGATGGTATGGATATGGTGTTTGCTTGTGTCAGTGGCAGATTTGACATTGGCTCTTGATAATGGTCTTGTGAGAACACCGCCGATGGGCTGGCTCGCTTGGGAGCGATTTAGGTGCAACACAGATTGCAAAAATGATCCCGACAACTGTATCAGGTGAGAGTGTTAATTTTGAAATTTGTTTTCTCACTTTCCTCAGCTTTCTATAATGTTCATTTCTGACAACCTTGTTTTGTAATCTTTCATTGAGATTCTAGTATCTCTAGAGATTTTTATAGCTTTTCGATAGTATAACGTGATTCTGTATATGATAAAGTGAAACTTCATTAGCATCTCTGTTATATATCTCTAAATCTATTACTACCAACTCCAGTCTGTAGATCATTATCATGAAATTTGATTTCATTCTCAGAATGACCTATATAAATGATACTGTAAAAATTATATGAAAGTATTGCTAAACTTTTTTTCGTAAAGTGAAAGGATAATTAAGAAACCATAAATATCTTGGCAAATATGTTACATAGTTTATGTCTACAGAATATTATTCTAATGTATTTGTAGCAGTCATAAAATGCTTTTGAATCTTAAAATCAAAAAACTTTTTAGATGGATCTATGAAACATGAACATTTTCTACATTCTTTATTTAATGTTATTTACTTAGGATATTTGTAAAATTCATTGTTAAATCAAATTTGAAATGAAAATTCTTGTTCAATGAGATGTTGATTATAAAACTGACTAGCATAAGATTCACATTCAATTATTTACTTAGAATATACAATATGCTTTAAGATATATTAGTTGTTTGTAAAATTCATTGTTAAATCAAAATTGAAAAATAAAATAGTGTATTTCTGTTTTATTCTCATGAAATGAAAATTCTTGTTCAATGAGATGTTGATTATAATAGAACTGACTAGCATAAGATTTAATCAAGGATCTATGACTTCAACAATGACACTTAATAAGATTATGTAGAGCTGTGACATAGTTGTTACATAAATTTTTCCAAGGCTGTGTTGCCTTGAGAAGTGAAATCTCTTAATAAGATTACTTGTTTATTATAATTATTATAATATAAACAAATGATCACCTGAATACCTCGTATCATTTAAGATAAAGTAATTAAAACTGAAAGAAACCATGATTACATTGCCAAAAATTGAGAAACCTGCTAAAAACTAAATTTTTCCATTTTATAGTGATCGGCTCTTTCGCACAATGGCAGACATTATTGTAACAGAGGGCTATGCTGCCGTTGGATATGAGTATGTTAATGTTGATGACTGTTGGTTGGAGAAAGACAGAGATGTTGATGGTCAACTTGTACCAGATAGACAAAGATTTCCATACGGGATGAAAAGTCTTGCAAATTATGTATGTTTCTATCGTTATCATCACACACACAACATAGAACATTGACTTCCTAGTCTCTACAATGCTTTACTTTCGCTTTGTAGATTCATTCAAAGAATCTTAAATTTGGGATTTACGAAGACTTTGGTAACTACACGTGTGCCGGTTACCCTGGTATATTAGGATACTTAGAAACAGATGCGCTTACTTTTGCATCTTGGGATGTTGATTATGTGAAACTAGATGGTTGTTACTCCCATCCATCTGAAATGGACAGAGGTACAGAGGGAATTATTGTATACTTAATTTCTGACAAACAGATTCGAACTGATCAACCATTTCTCTAACTTTAACAAATATTTTAGGCTACCCTGAGTTTGGATTTTACTTAAATCAAACAAACAGGCCTATGGTATATTCTTGTAGTTGGCCAGTTTATCAAATTTATGCTGGGATGCAGGTTGGTGTTTGTAATACTATCTTTAAAATATTACATTATAGATCAGTCTTTGAGAGCATCTACATTTCAGCCAAACTTTACTGCCATAACGCAACATTGTAATCTTTGGAGGAATTTTGACGACATTCAAGATTCCTGGAACAGCCTAGAAACCATTATAGATTATTATGGAAACAATCAAGACGCGATTGTACCGAACGCGGGACCCGGTCATTGGAACGATCCTGATATGTTGATTATAGGCAACTTTGGTCTGAGTTACGAGCAAAGTAAAACACAAATGGCGTTGTGGGCGATTTTAGCGGCGCCTCTATTAATGTCCGTTGATCTACGAACGATCAGGCCTGAGTATAAAGCTATTTTACAGAATAGAAAGATTATTGCCGTGGATCAGGATGCACTGGGCATACAGGGCCGACGTATCTATAAAGTTAGTAAATTAAACATTAGTCTTTAGTATGTGCATGAAAATTTCGCAGAAGCAAGGAAAGAGTGTGGGCTTCAGAATACGTTAGTAAGAGTTCTATTCTACTGTTTAGCATAAAGGCATTGAAATCTGGGCGAGGCCGATAACTCCCATCTACCAGAATTACTACTCTTACGCCATAGCGTTTGTAAATAGGAGAACGGACGGCACACCGTCCGATGTATCTGTGACACTAAAAGAGCTTGGGCTCCAGTATCCTGGAGGATACAGCGTGGAGGTATGCGGTTGTCGAACAATCATAATCTTAACATTACGTTTATGGAACACTAAAAGTAACGTTATTTTGACGGGTTCATCAAAATCAAAATAATTGAAATAAATGAATTATCTTTCCAGGATTTATACGAAGATGTAAACTACGGCGTTCTGACGCCCCAAACGAAAATAAAAGTCAAAGTGAATCCATCCGGTGTTGTGATACTGCGGTGCGACTTGCATTTAGAAGACGTTTTTGATACAAATCAATTTCCACAATTCTCGCCGTCGAATCAACTCTATAAAGTCAGACAAAATTCGTTTAAATAACACGAATTAAATAATCAATTTCTAACTGTAATTTACCAGTTTTATTATACTTGACTACACAATGTTACCATACTTTGTTAAGAAAGTAGGAAATAAAGAATTTTATAATGTATCGACGGTAATTTATTTAGAAAATATACAATCTTCGTTATGTACACTAATTCCTGCGATCGTATGGAATGTGTTGAATCAGTGTTCGGATACGCACCAGGCGTACGCGTTGTCAAACATACGTTGCCAGGGTGAGTTCTCGTATTTCGCCCAGTCTGCGGGTTTCCACGGGCATTGCCACATTATCGAACATCGTTCAGGATGCGGCATCATCGCGAGATGACGTCCATCTGAGGAACAGATACCAGCAATGCCACCTAAGGTAATAAAAAGTATTTTATTGATTATTTCATTACTGTAAGACTGATTTGTAGAGGTATGCGAGAGATATTCTCACCTGGACTACCATTAGGATTGAGAGGATATCGTTCGGTCGGGTTACCGTAATCATCAGTATATTTAATAGCCAAGCAGTTATTCTGTTCGAGTTTCCTCGCAATATCATCGTTTCGGAAAGTAAATCTTCCCTCGCCGTGTGCGGCCCATACGCCTAAGACGCAGTTCTCCATTCCGTCCAACATAATCGATGGGGACTTATCAATTCTGACTGTACACCATCGACACTCAAACTTCTCAGATACGTTATGATTTAAGAAAACGTCTGGTTCTGTAACATCACCTGCAATGGATGGAGGATATAATCAAGCATGTTAATCAAATTCATGCATTTCACAAGCATAAATTCCTCAGACTCGATAAATTTGATTACTCAACAGAGCATACCGGTTTCGTTTCCTATCCATCCTAGCAGGGACATTAATTGACATCCGTTACAGACTCCTAAACTGAACGTGTCCTTGCGGGAGATAAATGCTTTCAATTGATTTTGCAGAGACGGACGGAAGAGGAGACTCGCTGCCCATCCTTTGGCCGAGCCCAAAACATCTGGAATTATAAATTCATTTTAATACAGTGGCAGTAATCACTTCTTCTTAACACTATGATTGTAAATGAAAAATACTAGAATCTGCCATTTTGACGGATCCCGTAAACCTAGTATTAAATAACTGAACGACGTACCAGCATAACTAAAACCACCAGGGAATATGACACCTTTGAACCTATCAAGTGTTATTTTGTCGTCTAATAGATCTTGCATTGCCACATCCCAGACTTCAAAGCCAGCTTTCACCAAGGATGCCGCCATTTCCCTATCACCGTTCGTACCTTCTTCTCTTATCACGACCACGTTAACATTTGCTGTGCAACGATAAAAAAAGGAATATCAAATTTGTTACAACATAAACAGACGGTGAATGAAAATTTTACGAACGAGTTAAAGTTTTGTGAAATCCAGCAGGTTTTACGTCAGGATCAAAGGACAATTTGTAGGCTGGTACAGTTCTGTCTTTGAGCCCGTTGAACTCCTCTACTGCGCACTCCACATTTGTTTGAAGACGTTCTAACTGATAGCTAGTCTCTTCCCATAGAGACATCAAAGATATCACTATCGAATCTAAGACAGTCTGGTTTTGAACTTTCACATTTATCTAAAAATATTAAATCGAAGTAATTAAAAATGTATTCATGTTGATGATTTCACGGAAGATTTAGATTAAATACTTTTGAAGACATTCCAGACCCTTCGGATCTGCCAATGGAATATACAGGAGCATTGAATTGTTTGAACACATCCAATGCGTGTTGGTAATTTTCTTCATCAACTTCCAATACCCAGCCTACTTCTTCGGCGAACAAAATTTCGATAGGCGTTCCAGATTTGTGGGAAATGTTGATGTTCATTCCAGAGATACCAGCGAAACACATTTCCAAAAGACACGTGATAAGTCCTCCATCGCTAACATCGTGTCCTGCCAATACTTTTCCCTCTGTAAAAAAGAAAAGAAGTATATAAACTTTGCATATCTTCTCGGTATGATAAAACTAAATGTGAAGTTGCTGTAATTCACCTGCAATCAGCTGTTGCGTGGCTTTGAAAGCATTTTTCAATAAATCAGCATGTTTCATATCTGGAACATCGTTGCCAAGTGATTTGTACACCTGAGCTAAGGCCGTACCGCCGATTCGACTCTGTCCATTAGACAAATCGACGAATAATAAGCAGCCATTTTTCCCTGCCGCTGGAGCCTTCATATCTGGCGTTACCACCTGCAATATGAAAGTGTTAATTGAACGTAAGAGTCTGAATAAAATTGTTTCAACTTTCACTTACTTGTCGGATATTCGGGCAAGGAGCGTAGCAAGAAACCACTAGCGTTCCTGGCGCTTTAACAACTTTTTTACCGATTCGAGCAGCCATACTAAGAGAATCTTTACCTCCATCGATTGCAATGCCAAGTTCGTTCATGAATGAACACATTGCTGAACACGCATCGTACAATGCAGCACCTTCGCCAGGCAATTTGGCAGCCCACATCCAATTTCCGCTGCATTTAACATCCTACAACATGTAAACTGTAGTAAAAGAAAGATAAATACAGGTTGTTCCACTAACTTTTATGCTATACAAAATATCGTTAGGACAAATTATTTGGTTCGAGGGAACGCGTATTATGGTGTAGCATAAAAAATAGTGGGGATATCGCCTTGTAACAGAGTTAGTGGGACACCCTGTATATTGCGCAATGGGTTGCATCTACGTTGATGTACCTAATTACCTTTAAATCTGAGATATGTGCAAATACTAAGTTGCTCAGTGCTTCTGCTACGGTCATCCGAGCTCCAGCTGCTGCGTTCACCAAACCCTTTATCGGTTGTTCGCCAATGGATGTAGCTATGCCAACCTATACAGATTAACATAATTCGATATACATACATATTGCTAATATTATCATTAAGAAATTATTTCCTTTTTTTTACCGTTGAGAAGTAAGAAATCGCAGTTACAGCAACGTCGGCGAGAGGAGTGTGCAGAGGACCAACGCACTGTTGCTGCGCTACCAATCCAGTTACACAACGATCAACTTTACTAGTTAAATATCGTTTGCTCCCAACTGATGGCAAACGCAAGACTCTTTCCAAAGCAGATTGAACGGTCAAACCTCCTGGCAGTGATAAAGGAGGTAGCTGCGTCTCCTCTCTTTGAAGATTGAATGTCTGCGAAACCAAGGACATCATGTTTAATTTATACATTGTACCACAAACTTATTTATAGCGTTTTTTATTAGGTTGTTGCATATAAAATGTCCGTGGGCCACCCTGTACAATAAACCCTGAATATTATAATATAGTTTTTCTTGCTTAAAACACTTCATAGCGTTTGCATTTCGGAATCGGACATTTTATATGCAATGATCCAATAGTATTCGTTCACATTTACCTTTCGTGGCATTTTTCCGAGTACCAATTCCAAATCTAAATCCACCGGGTGTCTCTTCTCATCCTTGTAATTTTCATTCAGATACTTTGAGACGTCGCAATCGTTTTCTTCGGAAAGAATGATCTTTCCGTTTCCGGTAACAGTCCCTACAAAATTGATAGGACATTTCTCCCGAGCTGCTATTTCCTTGAGTAAATCGGAATTTTCCGGTTTACAAAGAATTGCATCGTTCTCTTGATACTCAGCACCCCACAATTCCAAAGTACTGATGCTAGGATCGCCTAACTCGAATTTCTTGGTGAAGATAACAGCGCCAACAGGTTCTACCAATTCCTTTAGAACGTTGCCTAATAGTGTTTGAAACATTCATTAGCGATGTAAGTTTTTTTTATAATTATGAGAAAATTATGTGGGAATAATCCACACCATTCCCTCCCGCTCCTTGATCGTGTATACTAAGTATTGGATTCTTTTGTCCCATTTCTGTGCACGCACGAACCACTCGATTCATTTTCTGCTCCATTTCTGGATCACCTCTTTGGACTGCTCCGAAATCGAGGTCCGATTTATTATCGCCTTGCACCTAATAAATTATTTAAAGGACTACATACACCTTGGTGGGTCAAAAGCATTTATACTACACTCTCCCAAAACTTTGTTTCGAAATTCGTAAAATTGACCAAGTCATTGAAGTTCTTTTGAAACACGAGAGGAGTACGTAGCCCCTTAATTGATCATGGAAAAAACAGTATTAATGAATTAATATAGTCAAAGTACCTCGATGGAACTCGCTGAACCACCTCCCACACCGATTCTATATACAGGACCACCAATTTTGATCACTTCCATGCCTAAAACAATAAATCTTCAATTTTTATGTACTGCATTTGCTTCTCTTGTACACAATCTATTTTTCAGACCTTTTGCTGGTGGAACTTTTTCTGACATATCAGCATCCATTGTACCTAATCCTCCGCTAAACATTATCGGTTTAATCCATTCACGACGTACGCCAACATTGTCCGTCATACCGAAAGAACGTGCGAATCCTGTGATCAACGGTTCTCCGAACTTATTACCGTAATCGGATGCACCGTTGCTGGCCTCAACTATAATCTCTAATGGACTAGCCATGTTGCTAGGGTATGGAACACTTTTTTCTTCCCATGGCAAGTCGTATCCTATCAAATAAATAAAATAGTTAATGAGAATAATAATCATTAGACTGCGGATTTTATGCATTTATAAGAAAAATCAGCAAATGAAATTTCGGATGGTACAATCGTTAGAGAAGTTAACCTTTTAAAGGGGTAGAATCTCGTTTCCAGAATTGCATCGCCTTCTTTTCTCGACAATGCAAAGATGGGGTTTTCCAATAATCAAAAGCGCTAGATAAAAGATTAATCTAGGCCGCAATAGCCCTCCAAAGTCCTATTTTTACGTTTACTAGGCGTAATTTGCATTATTCGGAAACATAAAGCTGCGACAGCTGCATGCTGCCGAATAATGCAAACTACGCCTCGTAAACGTAAAAATAGGACTTTTGAGGGCGACTGCGGCTTAGATTGATCTTTTCTCTAGCACTTTTGACTACTGAAAAACCCCATCTCATGCGTTATCGAGAAATGAGAAGGCGCATCCCGCACCCTTGCAATCCTAGAAACGAGTCTACCCCCTTAATAGTGGAAGTAAATATATCCTTTGTTCCTCAAAATAGATGCAGAGAATTAGAGACGCATTCTACTAATTACCATTGGACTTGTACAAGCTCTGAGAAACTAGAACGAACCTGGAATACGCAAATTTCCAACCGAATAACCAGCAGTTCCAGCAATATAATATCCTCCTCTGCCAATGCCTTGAATATCTCTTAGTCTACCTCCAGTTCCTGTTGTAGCACCACTGTAAATTACAATCATTACTGTAAGTTCTCCGACACCTAGTGTAAGATAGTGTAATTCATTGACAGAATATGCTGATTGGAATTATGTATACTTTCATCTATCAGTTCATTTAGAAGGAGATGATTGGTTGTTGAATATTACTGTCAAAAATCTAATATTTACCTAAATGGAGCAACACCAGTTGGAAAATTGTGAGTCTCAGCAGTAAATATCAGATCTTGAATCGCATTCTGTAAGTGAAAAGGGCCACATTTATAGGTGAAAGTAGGCCTCAGTGTCTTAACTTGATATCCCTTGATCGCACTGCTGTTATCACTGAACTTAATTGTATTGTTTGGATTCGAGTACTTCTGTGTCTCTGTAATCATGTCAAGCAACGATTCCTTCATCTCTTCATTGTCAACAACTATGTTGCCTTTAAAGAACCAATGACGACTATGTTCGCTATTGGATTGCGCCAAATCGAAACATTCAACACTGGTTGGGTTTCTCTTCAATTTATTCAGGAACAGGTCTGTGTAAAAATCTAAATCCCAATTATCGAATGCCAAACCTATATAAAGAAGAAAATTCGTTTTACCCTGTTTAAAGTATTTTACTACATTTTATTTTCGATATATATACCTAATTTTGAATTAACTTCCTCTAGTGCTTTTCGTCCACCTTTCAGAATATCCACTTCGAACCATTCTTCAGGTCTGAAACCATGATCGAATGTCTCTATTGGTCTCGTGTACCTACATTGAGTCATTTTATCATGTAATGTATCTGTTATCTACACGAAAAAAAGAATATAAATTGTAGAGACTGCATTATTTTTTATATTTGAAATATCAATTTTTGATACATACAGCATCTTCCAAGATTTTATCAAGTTTTCCATTATGTTTGATGCAGTATCTAGTCGATGATTCGATTCTTATTATCTTATGCAAGTGTACAGACTTACAAATCGATACAGCATTGCTGGAGAATGCAGTGGAGAAGTTCAATCTGTAAAAATATAAAGAATTGATTATTTATAGTATGCTATGCACAGACTGCGGATTTTATAACAAATTATTTTTAGTGTATTGAAGTTATTAAAGAAAGAATGAAATTTCTGCTGGCTCCCTGTTTCTTGCAACTGCATAGAAAATTTTTATTTTGCATGAAGATAATAATTATATATATCTAACAAGTTGTTTTACCTTGGACCAATTTCAATAATTAAATTCCCATCCAATTTTCCATCAAATACACTGTCACTCTTTAAACAGTGTTGTTCAAATGGAGGAATAAGAATCCATTTCAATAGTTTTGATTCTTCGTTGCTTAAAGGCTCCTTAGTTTCGATGTAATAGCACAACTCTGTTTCCACTTCGACTATCGAATTAGATATTTGATGCAGACTGTTGAATTTGCTTTTGAGCTTCCCAGATTTCAACCCAGGTGATTTGTAGAATTTTATAATACCCATGATCTATAAATGAAAGATCGTAAATAAACTGAACACAAAAGAGAAGAGGAAATTAAAAAATGTGGAAAGAGCACAGTACAGTGATGCAGATGGAACATAACAGTTGATAGTAATCAATTCCGTTCACTTGGACCCCCTAGTTCAGTATTAATGGAATCATTGTGCTATCTTCATTTATCAGTGTTGTAATTGCAAAATAGCGCACCCATGTTATTATTTCAAAAGCAAACAGAGTTTAAACTTAGGTCAAATGGACATCTTGCTCAATAATATTCTTATCTGTCTGAGATTATGCATGCCTTTACATTCTACTGCGATTGAAGGCACCTTTTTAATTTGTCCATCTCTAATAATTGGTTGTAAAAATGCAATATTCTTAAGAACAGATTAAATTTTATTAAAAACGAAGTTAAAAAAATATCAAACAACTGTTCGATTTTTACAGATCAATGTGGAAGTATATATTATTATTTCATTGGATTTACGTCATGACTTATCAGATCAATGTCGAAACATGCTGAGAAACATATTTTTGCATGCAAAATAATAATGTTACAAGCGATAATAACAATTCCTGCGTTTCACATTTAAAATTTATCTGATATATATGTCCGAATTTACAAAATAAAAATAATTAAAATTTATTTTTTAACAAATTCGCATGAAATTCGGCAACTTTAGTTTGTTTTTTATGTCACTAATTTTTTATTGTAGTTCAATGCATATAAAAAATGTTTTTATCGCCATAATAAGCATTAGGTATTCATATATATACATACATATATTTATATAAAGAAAGAGAGAAATGCATGAAAATAAATTGAAAGGATTTAAATACAACAAACTTCTTATTTTAGTGCTTTAAAACAAACTTATTTATTATAAGAACGAGTACATAACTTACAGTATTAGATGCACGTATGTACAGTCTTGAAGCCTTGTATAATTGTCTCGTGCAACAGGTTTCTTAGCTACATAAACGCGATCGAATATAATTAAAAGGAATTGTACGACACATAACCTTGCCGTGCTTCCTACCACGTGCTTATATGTTTATCAACAAAATGATCGCCACATACGAACAAACACTATCTTTGTCAAAATGATGTTTTTCAAATTTATGAAATTTGAACATTACAGAGAAATGAATCCCCGAACTAATTTATTAGATCATATTTGAATATGTATTATTGTAGATATATATATACATATATATCTAAACACAATAATGCATATGCAATGCAAATAATTTTTAAATATTTATCACTCTTACTTCCGATCGTTCATTCTTAAATAGTTTCGTTCGTTTCGTTAATCATTAAAAGAAATACATACTTTGCAGTTTTAATAAATACAGTGTTTGCACATACAAATATTCTGAAGTTCGTATAATACATATATACACTACTGTGCAAAAGAAAGAAGCACCCAGTATAATTATAAGATATAATGACAAACAATATCTTTATGTAAAAATTGTATTGTACAATGATTGATTTATTGCATTTAAAGTATTAGATAATCCGCAGTAACACATATTCTCAGAACTATTCAATTAAGCAGCGGAATCCTTTTTCGAAACTTACTGTATTCTTATTTGATTTTTTACGCTTTTCTATTAAATATGGCCGGGCGCTTCTTTCTTTTGCACAGCAGTGTATATACGTAAAATTTTCAAAATGACTCGTATACACGAGTAAATAGTTTACTTAAAATACAATGTTCCGTTTAAAAAAGTATTTACTGTCTAAATTGCTTATCCGAGAAAATCGTAATTACCGACGTCCTCGAATTGTTGATTCTGTGCATTACCTGGAGCCATTGGCCTTGTTGGCATCTGGCCTCTGGCTCCAACTATTTGTTGCTGTAGTCCAAGTACTTGCCTGTATGGTGGTTGTGGCTATAAAAAAAGTTAATACATGTAACCAAACCAATTACTCAACATATTTTTTATCTAAATTCAATGTCTACGATATCATACTTGTTGCAGTAAATGCCTGAGGCCCATGTTTGAACCAGGGCGCATCAGTCTTGGCGCGTTTGCCTGTTGATTCGCCATGCCGACAGGATTAAGAGCCCTTTGCGCTTGCTGAGCCTATAAACAAATTTCCGTTTACTCTCTTTTGCAAGTAGCAACGTACACAATAGAATAATCTTTAAAAGCATTTCACCTCCAGCTGTTGTTTATACTGCATTTCTTGTTGCTGCGCTACTTCCAAATTTTGTTGAATCTGTAAAAGAAATTTTTGCATAGGACAGTAGAGTTTGATACTTCTTGTTAAAGCTAGGTTTACATTGGTCCAGTAGCATTCTAGTCCAGCGATCCAATGTTCATGTCTAGCAACTGGACAAATGTAAGCCCAGCTTTATAGAGTCGGTGACAATATTAAGTCGACACTCTTAAAAATCGCATAACTTGTTTAAAATTGGTCCAAAAGACTTTTTAAAATGTTAGACCGACTAGTTTACTACATCTAGAGAATGAGTAAACAATAATTCATTTAGATCGCAAATGGTAGGAATCATACAAAATTTAAAAAATGCGTTTTGTAGATTCCAGTAACTTATATGCATACTGAAAGTTTTATCAAAATCGGCCAACATTGCAATGAGCTACAAACGTTTAAAGATGATCACGTGAGGACGAAATGCCCTGACAAGGCTATTATTAAGCTCTCATCTGTAAACGTATGTAGCTCATTGCAATGTTGACCGAATTTGATAAAACTTTCAATATGCATATAAGTTACCGAAATCTACAAAACGCATTTTTTAAATTTTGTATGATTCCTACCAATTGCAATCTAAACGAATTTTTGTTTATTCATTCTCTAGCTGTAGCAAACTAGTCGGTCTAACATTTTAAAAATCTCGGAGTCTTTTGGACCAATTTTAAACAAGTTACGCGATTTTTAAGAGTGTCGACTTAATATTGTCACCGACTGTATCTTGCTGAGATTTTTTTTATTTACATTTACTTCCAACTGAGACTTATATTGTGCCTCCTGTTGCTGTGCAGCTTCTAGCGTTTGCCTCAAGTGTTGAATCTTCAACAGATTTTGATGTCTAGCTAATTCTATATCATCGAACGGTGGTCTCTGCTGGCCTATCATTGTGCCAGAAGGTTGAGCAACTTGAGGACCAGTTATTTGGCCAGGCTGTCAATACATTAATGACAAAGTTCTAAATCTGAATACACAAAACAAGTAATAAATTGTTCTCACTTTTATGGTGCCCCTGACCTGCATACTGATTTGATTTTGCGGCCCAGCAGACGAAGTCAATGTTTGTTGCGGAGCGTTCGTAGGAACAACATTTTGAGTTATCTGACCGCCTCCCATTGCCATAGTGTTCGTTTGGGACATCAGAATGCCACCTTGCGACGTGCCCGTAGTGGGCATTGGTCCGGTTATTGCATTTCCTTGTGCAGGTCCGCCCTATGATATTAAATTAATATATTTTTATTTTTCGTAGATCGTTAATTATCCATATCGAAATTTATACTCACTTGTCCTTGTCTCATGGAGGCGTGAGATGTCTTCTGCTGTTGAATTACTTTCCGAAGACGGTCCACGAAGCCTGCCTGATCGTTTGGAATGAATCCCAAATATGTTCTCTTTTCAGCGGTGTATAGGAGAATAAGTACTTTTATGTCACAGGTTGACGGTGGTCCAGGAAAATTGAAGTGAACACAACCTGCCTGTAATACGATTACCGTCTCAGTAGCTGTCCAAACAAATGTGTGGCCAAAATAAATAAATAGAATACTAACAAATCCGGAACCCATAACTTTAGTCAAGGATTCTAGTGCATCGCATTGTGCTGGATGGAACAGTACAGACTTAGAATTCTTCAAATAAGATCCGCCAATATTGCCTATCAAATGTTTAGGCATCAGTTGCATAAGTAACTTCTGTGGCCAGGTGTCCGCTTTCCTATAAATCAATTCAGTATGTTAGCATTAGTTATGTATCTGTGGAATGCGTATCAATGAAATGATCGTCTATCTATTCCTAGAAGGAACTTACAATTCAGGATCACCATCCTTAGAGTTTGCAGAAACGTGACAAGGCAGATGTCTAGTTTGCTTCTGCGTGTCCGCAGGTGCTTTAGCTTTCTCAACCCACTCGATCACACCATGCCATATTGTATGTCTTTCTCTCGGTGCTGAAATCTGTTGACCAGCTACAGGTCCACTGGTTATGTTACCCTGCGCTTGAGAATGTGGAACTTGCTGTTGCTGACTAACCGACGACACCGATGATTGCGTTTGCGAAGCGGTAACTGTTTGCGGAACTTGAGTCGGCACGGATTGACTGACACACGATACTGTAAGTTGTGGTGCACCCTGTCCATGACTTTGCTGAGCTGACATCGGCATCGAAGATTGCTGCTGTACATTTTGCTGTTGTTGCTGCTGCTGCTGCTGCTGCTGTAATTGCATGGTGAATCTCACTTGCTGCTGCTGCTGCTGTGTAAGTTGCTGCTGTTGTTGTTGTTGCTGCTGTTGTTGTTGCGCATTGGCAGCCATCACGTTGGTGTTGGCTACTGAGAATGCGTATTACAATGTCAGTACTATATAAGGTGATTCAGCATTAACTAAGGGTAAATTATAATATTATGGTTGAAGAGAGAATTTTCGGGATTCCCGATATATTCAAGAACCTTAACACTTTACCAACTTTAAGTCGGACATTACTGTGTACTCGGGTATGCCAAATATTCTCAGAAATCCTGAAAATTCCAAGGAATTCCGATATGTTCGAGAATTCCGAAATTTTCAGGTTCTCGTATACCTCTAATTAATACGAAAATTATAAACCCGTTATTACCGTCCATTCTTTGGAATGGTGTTACGTTAAGACCCAATGAAGGAGGCTGATTTAATTGTGCTATCAAAGCACTGCTTTGAGAATTCGCGGCTCCACTGGATACCTGTGGTACGAAAGGTCTCCACCTTTGGGGTGGCCTTGCTGGTCCTGGTGGGTGATAAGTTGGTGGAGCAGATATTTGAGGATTATAGGGTGGTCTTCCGGTGTTCATGGCTGCCGGAATTGGTACCACTGTCTGATGAACAGGAGTAATATTTTGAGGTGTTTGATTTCTGAACTGAGGACCTTGCGGTTGGGTTGGCTGAGCAATATTTTGTTGAACTTGATTCGTATTTGGACTGTCGTTGCTCTGCAATGGACTTAATGGGATTTGAGCAGCTGTGCCTGGATTCGTGTGAACAGGTCCGCCAATTGGAGGGCTAACAGGTCTTTCTTTCAAATTGTAGTTACGTAGTAACACTAAATGTCGTGGATCTTTAGCGTAATTTTTCGTTTGGGACGACTGCAAGTCGCCTCCGGCTTTTTCGAACATTTTAAACAACGCAGGTATCTTTCTGGGTGACAATATTGAAAGATTAATGTTCCTCTGTAACAAACAAGATCTGTTATAGAATTATGGTTTCTATTGAAATTATTTGCAACTACGTACCTCTTGATACAGAGAAGCCAATTGTTCTATAGTATGACCAGCAAATTTATAAGACTCTTGAATCACCGTCTGATAAGGAGGAGAATTACAAATAAGAACACAATGTTTCTGCGATGCTGTATTCGGTTCACGTCGTAACTGTAAGTCCTCGAAGCATTGTAATCCAGTAGCGAGGCCTTCTCCAATATTTGCATAAGATTCACCCTTTCCGCCAACCATCCTGGTTATATAGAACATTTTATAAATCGAGAGACTGCTACTAAAGAAATTGCAAATATGTATCATAACTTACTCTAACTTGTCTAGAACAAGTTGTAACTTGTGAGGATTAGCATATGGTCCAAAAGTTTCTGTACAAGGTGCTGGCAAACAGTCTGCAGCATGGTATACCACTATACCGTACAATGTTGCACTATTCTAAAGTAAAATGGAAATTTGATTAGATAATTATATATTTTACAATCAGAGATTCGATCGATCATTATTAGACTGCGGATTTTTATGAATTTATGGAAAAATTGAGTAGATGAAATTCAAAATTGTTGAAAAATTAAAAAAATTGAAGATGTCAATATATGATTAAAATCATCAAGGGAAAAAATAACATCCAATTTGGTTTCTATTTCTTGCAATTTTTATTTTGTATAAAGACTCGTAGTCTAATCATTATTTTACCTCAGATACATATTCTCTATCTTCGATAGGACCCTGATTGAAATATCTGTAAAATACAGAAATTACAGATCAATAGATTTGGTAAATAAGTAGAGGAATACTTTCTGAATCAAAGCATAAAAATATAAGTATACGACTTGGAACATACTCGAGCGTTGGACCAAGGTAATTAGTTCTGAGATCATTGAGGTACGCTCCGTTAACGGCTGTACCTTCAATGACAAATATTACATCTGCCTGTATCCCGTGTTCTGTAGGACCAGCCACCATTTTTGCTATATTATCTGCAACGACATAAATAATATATACAAATATGTATGGGATTCTAATTGTTAATAAATATGTTCAGTCTTGGTAATAATTGTATTATTAGCGTTTATAAGTTTGTAGTAATTGCATTTGTTTAAAATTTTCAAATACCTGTTTCAAGTATTTAAAAAAAATATACTTTTACAATCCACTAAACACGGTTATTATAGCGCATGTCAAACTTTGCATCAAATCGCTCATAAATTATGCTACATACGAAGTGTAGGCCATGTAGGCAATTTAAAAATTAAATGTTAATATCATGCTACTTGTCACAAGGTGTATCTTTTTAAAATCTGTATTATTTTCACAGCTGTTACAAACGACAGCTGATGTATGTATTTGTCTCTATGCGAAGAGTTAAATCGTTACTTTTTAGGTTAAAGACATTCTTAACAATTCCACAAAATGATTAATTATCTGTATTAATGACTGCAATAGGTCGTCAACCAAATACAAAATTATGCGCGACATTCGTGAAATAATTTATTAACAATAAATATTACGTAGTGAAAACATTTATAACACGAAACACAACATACTGTCGCGATTCGTTTTTAGATTTACAAGTTCTCTTTGAAGGGTTGGCATCAGTTGGCATTAGTGATGCCAGACGGGTCACCTCTTCTCGCGCATGCGCGGCGATTTTAGCCTCAGTAAAGTACGATTCTCGAGAAATTGTAGCACCTTGAGCGCCCCGCAGAATTTTAAGAAATTGATATGATTTGATTATGAAAAACAAATGTATGACAAGTGTACTTCTGTATATTTTGTAACTCGTAGGACACGTCCTGGAGTCTTTTTGTCCGAAACAGATTGTTTCGGTACATTTCCGCCGATATAGCTGCCTCAGGGCTCTGCTACATCATCGCTTCATCATAGATACGTTACTGTTTTGGATGCGCATGCGCGAGAAAAGATGACCCGTCTGGTATGACTGGTTGGCATTACCAACTTGACAATGGCAATGGTCAGCAATGGTCCCCGACAAATCTGATTTGACTGGATTTGACATGTATATAAATAAATTATTTAATATCTCCTTGTGCCAAGTTTCAAATAATCTAATAGTTCTTATGTTGTTGTAAATTCAAATGGTAAAACAAGTTTTTTAAATCAATACAACAAGTTACTAAAGTGTATTCCTTTGTAAGACGCTTCTTTGGCCAATAGCGACAACGAGTGCGATGATGGGGAATCGCTATTGGTCAAAGAATCGTCTTAGAGCTAGAATCATTATTTGACGCGCGCAGAAGCGAATATACAAATGAAAGAAGAATATTAATTTATCGAAGTTTGTATAATACAAAGGTTCGTTGGCAAATGAGAATAACTTAAAATATTTACGACAATGTTCCTAGTAGGTCTATATAAAATTAATCTCAGCAACCAATAAGAATGAAACCGACGTTTCAACGTTTCAACCGGTTTCGGTCACCGAAATGAACAGTTCATCATTTGACGTATGATCTGTGACATGGTCACGTGATTACAGTTCGTTGGTTCAAAATAATTCAAATTTGTAAACAAATTGCTGAATTATGAAATTGTAATTCTCATGGTGTTCGATCGTTGCCCGCAAAGTAAAACTGGTAATCGAATAAAAAAATCCATAAAATTTATTTTTCCGCGGTAACGGTCATAAGTTGAAAGGACGAGAAGGTCGGAGGTAGAAGACGTTACAAATTGTCGGCAGTGAACGTAAGGATTCTAAACAATTTAGTTTTTCTTTTTTTTATAAATTAAAATCATTATTTCCTTAGCTACTTGAAAAACGAAGATATCTATTGCAGAACTAATAACATATTCTACAGAAAACATAATATTTTCAGTCAGCATTTCTTTGTTTAAAGTACGTGACTCCGATTTGGATTATTGTCGAAAATATTCGAATTATCTATTACGTTTAGTTAGTTTACTACTGGTACTGGTTAGTTAGTAATAGGCTATTTGAATTGTTATATCGTATTTCGAACAGACTGAACACAATTCTATGTATGTAGTGTGACATTTTTCTCACTCGTTCATTCTTGTTTTATTCGTATTTTCTATTTTAAAAATCATGTTTTTCTAGTTACAATTGAAATGGATCAACTAAAGTGGACAACGCCGATTAAGAATGAAATGAAATGCGACGGCGTAGGAACAAGAAGCCCTATAGTGTATAAGACTCCTGTGAAACAATACAAGTCAATCTCGAAGCAGGCAACATATCAAAACAACATCAGTTGTTTTAGTGTACTTCCTAGTCATATTACTCCACCGTCAGGTCTGACAAAATTTATGGCAAGAAATCCATTTGAGACTGATTTAACTAGTAGACTGCATTTTTCTGTAATTAGCCCAACAGTGTTCACTAAGGTAGTCTTTCAGAATTTTTTCTACTGAACATTCATCATAACACCAATCTGTTCAATCAATGTCCAGCATTTGTTCATAGTATTGTTTATATAGGTTTCAAGTGCGTCCCAGCAATCTCCAGATTTTGCATGGAGTGTGGACGAATTGGCTACGATGAAGCCAGCTTGTATAGAAGAATTTCCTGAGCAACAAATCCACACTGTTGATTCGGAGACCGAGGTGAAAGCCCAGGCAGCTATCGATCGATTTTTTAAAGAAAATCAAATTATTCCAAGCCCATGGGACGTAAAGAGAAAAGATGGTAGAATTAAACTTAAAACAGACACTCCAACCAGAGTGTGTAGTGACACGAATGCAGTATCTTCGAAATTGAAGAAAGATGGTAATTACTATAAATATTGTACACCACTTTCCCATAATTTAACTTTCATATTTTTTCAGGTTGGAGCCAAACAGTATTATCATTGCCGCCTCAACTACCATCGCATGTTGAAGACGTTTTAAAACCTTACTTTACATTCACTCAAGTAAATGATTGCGTTTAGAACTCATTTAAACATAATACATGGAGTTCTTTGCTGAAATTCATTTCTTCCATTTTCTTAGGAACAAAATGCTGAGAGCGACGACGCGAACGTGAGCAACAATTCTTTGAGACGAAAGTTATTCTTCAATCACAACGAATGTATGGAAAATGAAGAAGAGTCCTCTGTATCTTTGTCATCTGTACAATTAAATGGATCTCCTATATTGTCTTCCGGTCATATGCAAAGTGGCATGATAATAGATGGAGTTGCATTCAAGGTAAATCAAAATTCTTAATTATTCATGAGCTTAATTGTTTGGTATAATTTAACAAAATCCGTTTACAGCCTTCACGTGATTCAGATGATCGTCACAATGCATCTCAAATTGTGCCTGGTCATTTATCTCCCCCTGACATATCGCCAATTCACAGGGGAGGAAACATGTCTTGCGAAAGCATAAAATCCCGAAGTCGTTCGGTTGTTCGATTAGACTTTTCCACAGAAATGAGCATGGATCAAATCAGTATGCATGATAAAGAATGCTCAAATGATAATTCTTTAGGTATTATTATGCGATTAAATATTAGTGTACCAATAGAAGTACTTGTGCATTCTTGCAATATTATTTTAATGAAATTTTTGTTAGATACGCTTCGCAATATCTGTGGTTGTCAGGAAGAACGCCGCATGTCACACTTTCACTTTCGAGATAATGCCGTTTAAAGTTTTGATCACGAATGCTTCGACATAGGACATTGGTTAAACTGCATTATTTTTTTGAGCCTTTCAAATTTGTTTGCATGACTTTTTTTCTGGTAAATACGTAAATCCTATACTATAAAGCTCAATTAATGCATGAACTGAAATTTTTTGAAATTGGGACATGCGGCGTTTCTCCTTGCAAGCACAGATATATTCGGAGGTACTATTTAATTTTGCTTTCCAATCTTCTAGATATATCCCATGACAAAATTAAGGCACCGTCGACAGACTACGAAATCGACAGATTTTCAAATTTCGACAATCGTTCCGAGTGTGCGGAAGTTAGCGATTCGCCTAAGACGAAAATCGTCGTGAAAAGTTCGACCTATATCGAAAGGAATTTTGAGACTGAGGATAGAGAGTTTTCTTCGAAAGATCAAAACGATATTCACACATTTACTAAATTAGGTATGTCTGATCAGCAAAGTGTTTCGCACTCTGTACAAGACACCGGTTATCACACGTATAATATGAGTAGTACAGTGAATATGACAAACAGCTGTAACACCACTCCGGTGAAGCAAAATACTTATTGCGGTGAACGAATTTTATTAACCGATGACGAATTACATTTGTCCGACTGGAAAGAGAACATGAAAAATATGTTCTGTTCTACACCATCAAGAACGAAAAGGGAAAATCATATATTCTAAATAATTGCCACATACGTTCTTGGAATATAAGATTAGACTATATTACATAGAAAGAATTTATTTCAATGCTTTTACACAAACATATACTTGTGTGAAGGTAATAGTACAATTGTTTTGAGAACAACTTTATTACTTGTTCATTATATTTACAACACATTACCCTCTTGCTCACATGTTTTGTTTTTTAGTTAAAATTTATAGCAAGTAAATTGTAATATATAATAAGTAATAGTAAGTGGAACCGTTCTGAGAAGTATCAGCTATTCACTACTGTGCATAGGCTGCTATTTATCCTCAGTAGTAATCATAAAAAATATAATGTATTATGAGTAGACCGCGGATCTTTATGCAAAATAAATATTGTCTGCATCGATTGCAAGAAATAGAAACTGAATTGAATGTTGTTTCTTCCCTTAATGATTTTATCTTCAATTTTTTAAATTTTACAACAATTTTGAATTTCATCTACTCAATTTTTCCATAAATGCATAAAGATCCGCAGTCTAATTATGAGTATTATCATCAAATTATATCTTAATATATTAATGATCAGTACACACGCAAAAAATATATCATTAGATCATTAAAATGGCAATGTGTATAAAAGTGACATCCTGTATAAATATGAATTTGACTCTGTCAAAATATTTTGATATTACGATATAAAAAAAAACTGTACGTCTGTATGATATCTGTACAATATAATAAAACGTCTATATCGCCTACATTTATGAAATACATTTTCAAAAGATACATTAACTATTTCGCTCGCATTATTTGAATTTCGTTGAACGAAGAAAAACGCGGCAATTTCAAATGTGCATCTTCCAAACGAATTCAATTGTTCTCCCAAAGAAATCTATCGTTTCGGCCAATTTTACCGTGAAAATTCAAGTTTCTACCACATCATTTCCCCGAACCATCGTATTTGCTATCCCTGAACATTGAACAAAAGCCATCCTACTACCATGAGCCACCACTGTACTTCCGAGAAGGATGAGAAATTGTACATCCTGGAAGTTTTCGTAAGCCACGTCAGTTTGCACGCCGAGAAGCTGCACGGAATCGATCCAGCCAGCCTGGGTGTCGATATGCAATTCCCAGACATGCCATTGTTTCGAATCTTTCAAACTAGTTTCCAATTGACCAAACCGGACAGGGGTAAAGAAACGTCTCGCGAGTCTGGATTCCGCAATGTCTACTTCAATGCTGGAAAAATATACGTTTTCACCAGAGTTGCCGGCGAATTGGTGGAGAAACTGCGTGCAAAGCCTGTGCTGTTGGACGTTTATAAAATAAAGGAGATCCTCATATGCCCCGAGGAGGTGAAGAAACATCCTCTCGGAAGATCAAAGATACCCATGTCGGGTTGCCTCTGCGACTACGTGATGATGTCGAGCAACGACACGAAGCATCTTCCCAAGTCATACACTATAGACAATACGTTTGGTCTCGTAGACGATGATGGAAAACCGTCTGGCTACATAAACATATTTGTAAGACTGACATGCTTCGGCACGTACACGACCAATGCGTTCTGCATCTTCGAACAGAAGATGCTCTTCAAGAATTTAGGCTCGTTCAATGAATTCCTATGCACGAAGGTGCTGTACGATGATGAGGAGGACAGGAGAGCAGCGGAGGCAAGCTCTAGATTTTGTTCACCGTACAAAGAATTCGAACAAAGCGAACTGGATACGCCTCCGAGGCCTATCAACATAGCAGGCATCGCGTTCGTCTGCAGAGAGCTGTCCAGAAGAGATGGTTTCACTCCCGAGGTGATTCCCCTGAATTACCCGGTGAAAATCCCAGTCACGAACATTGAAGAGAAGGGATTCGATGTAGACAAGGCGCGACGAAAAGGTTTTACCGACATCACACCTGTTCGACCAGAATTCTTAGTCGACAAGAAGCCGTTTTCGGAACAGATCGGTTGTACAAATGTCTCGTGCCCTGGTAACATTTGCATAGGGAAGGAATGCTGTTAATTTTGCAAGAACAAAAGTCACAAAGTTACGGATTCATTGTTCTACAATTGTCAGGATGGCGTCGTACTTTAAATGAAAAATGTGGAAATTGACACGAGGGACGGGTGAGGGTAAAATTGAAATCTTAATAACCAAAAGGCAGTATTATAATAAACTAGTTTTATTTTTTGGAAACTAAAAATATTTTGTTTTCATTAATTCGGTACATTACATTTCGTATTATTTATTATAACATTTATAAAACAATTTAACGCATAGAGACAAAGTCAATCTATAATTTACAGATATAAAAAGTAATGTAAGCGTGTAACTTTCAAATTTACCGCGACGTCACATAGATAGCAGCACCAGGTTCGCCTCCCAATATGGCTGAAGGACGTTTTAGAGGTCGACTCCCCTTCCGTCTTCAGCTTCAACCCCGCAGATCTAGGCACCACCGTCACCGCCCTTTCCTTTCTTTAGGTCTCTGACCACAGCCCACAGCCCTAAATAAAGTAGGCTGTGACAATATCTGTTGTGTAGTGCATAGGCGGTCTCTAAAGATGTCGCTTTGATAGCTTTCCCTCTTTCCCTCGCGTGCGCGTCTAATTCACTTTCTGTGTCGAACCAAATACAGTGGAGTGGAGTGTGTACGAGGTGACCACTCCTTTTAATCATGAGATCTTTCTGCAGTGCATTCAACAGGTCCGAACAAATATATTTCTTTTCGTTTTCTCTCGGAAGCGTTCTCGTACATTTCTTAAATGCACGTGTCTGTGTTGATGGTGATCGGTTTTGATATGAGGATTTGATCGAGGAAAAGAAAAAGTACAAGCTCGCTGAGATAGGTGGCCTGTAGGTGAGAAATGCTGTATGATGCTAGTCGGTGAACGCGTATTTTGGGCGTTGACCGTTAATTTTATTCGCAATTAACGGGGAAACGGTTTCCCTTTCGACGTCGTTTCACGCGAAGCGACAACAGTTCTCAGTGTCCATGGACTGTTACGAATATTTAATCGTTCCGTGTTGTAGAAAATGTGGATCTTTATTTTGGTGTTAACCTTCGCTTGCGGGAACGGGCAGTTCTCGCAGGAACCGAATGAATCGACGCGCATTCCTTGGAACCGTTTTGACGACAGAGATCCAACCGGATTGGGATCACGGAACTCTGGAAACTCCATAGACAGTATTATTATAAAAGAGGCGTGAGTACAATGACGAAGTACCGTGTTAATTAGATGATTCATTGTTCCGATCATATCCTACATATGCACCTTGCATTTGTTTACAATGGTCGACCTAATTGTCGCAGTGGTCACAGAGAAGACCAGCGTCGACCAATTTAATAATCGAATTAATCCTTTGCACTTCTTTTTCGAGTGTGACACGACATCGGAGAAAGGAACATATAAATGAAACGTGTATTTTTTAACTGTACAGTAAAGTCGCGATCTAGCTCACATCGCCTGTTCCGAGCAGGGACAGATATCGTGTAAGGAAACTATTTTTTTATGACTGTGCCGAAAGTAGAGAACACGGATCGCGCGGCAGCTCGAGCTTCTCGGCCCCTCGCGGGGATGGTCCTCAATGGAAGGGGTAATCGAAGGGACAGTGATCGTGGAGATCCTCAGGGAGCTAGATTATTTATTTAATTAAGTCGTATTTTTTAGATAAAAACAAATATAAATTCCACAAATATAAATTGCAACAAAGTTCGAGAGTTATATATAATATAATTAGTAAAAAACATTGTTTAAAATAGGTAGGAGTCAAGAAACTGTCCTTTGAAGTGAATTTCGAATTAAATACTTAAAACAGTAGGGAGTTGTTGGCAACAAAATTGAAAAGTAATTTGGAGTGCAAAGGGTTAACACGTTTATTGCCATGTTAATTTTCAGTATGTCATACAAACCATTTTTTTTATAATATTATTGTACTGTAACATCTTCTAAAGATAATTTTTCCTTTTAGTTCATATTTCATAGTTGCCTCGAGAATGGTCAGACCAGGTCAGATTTATAAGGTGGATGTAAATGTATTGCACAGTCCACTACCAATGGTGGTACGTACATCCATCCAAAGAAATGGAGTCGAGGTTGCGGCAGATCATCAAGAGGTAAAAGAAGGTATCCCAGAAACCCTGATGATGAAAATGCCGCAGACTTCTGTCGGAGGGGAATATAGGCTAAGAGTTGAAGGAACGTACAACAGCTTGACAGGTGGTCAAGCATTTCTGAACGAAACTAAGCTCACATTCTCCCTAAGATCAATGACGATTTTCATTCAATTGGATAAGCCTCTGTACATGCAGGGAGAAACGATACGGTTCAGGACTATACCCATAAATACAGAACTGAAAGCATTTAACAATCCAATTGATGTGTACATGTTGGATCCGAATAGAAGAATAATGAGGAGATGGTTGAGTAGACAAAGCAACTTGGGCACAGTGTCCTTGTCTTATCAACTGTCGGATCAACCTGTTTTCGGAGAATGGATTATACAGGTGATTGCGCAAAATCAAGTGGAGGAAAAAACATTCCAGGTTGAAGAATATTACCAGACACGTTTCGAAGTAAATGTTACAATGCCAGCGTTCTTCTTCGACAATGATCCTTATATATATGGTATAGTTCAAGCTAATTATACCAGTGGAGCACCCGTGAAAGGAAATCTGACTTTGAAAGCAAGCTTCAGATCATTAGATAGAATTCACACGGAGTATGGTGGCGAAGTTACCGAAAGATATTTCTTTTTTGACGAATATTATCCGTCGTGGCTAAGTGTATCGTCTTATTCTGACCAAAAAGTTCCTGTTTTAAGGTTTTTCAATGGAACGTACCATTTTCGATATCCCATGTCTGAATTATTAACTTTTGTGCCCTCTTCGAGCGGAGTGGAAGTTACAGTCACTGCAACCGTTGGAGAAAGATTCTTAGAAGAGATAATTACGGGATATTCCACAGCTCGTATTTTCAATTCTACTACAAAGATCAGATTTTTAGGGGGCACGCCACAGGTTTTCAAGCCATCGATGCCATTCTCGGTGAATCTGGTGGCGTCCTTCCACGATAATACTATGCTGAAGAAATCGCAGTTGATGGGAGCAGTGATGGAAATTCGGGCGGACATCGAAATGAGAACAGGTGGTCGTCGAACCATGGAGAATCAATATTTGCAGCCTTCGTCGGAGCACGAAGGAATCTGGTCTATGAAAATAGACTTGAGAAAGCAGCTTGGACTCGAGCACAACGTGGAACAAGCTCAACAAATATTGAGCGATATTTCTTCCATGAGGGTTTACGCTTATTTCACAGACGGCGAAGGATATAGAACTCAGGCAGAGTTATTGTTGTTAGCGCATGAATCTCCGAATCAGCAGCATATCAAAATCTCCACGTCTACCGAGAAGCCTAAGGTTGGAGAGTATATGGTGTTCCATGTCCAGACGAATTTCTACATCGACACCTTTAACTACATAATCATGGCGAAAGGTAGCATTCTTTTAACTGGTCAAGATGCTATGCAACATAACATCAAAACGTTTGCCGTTCCGCTGAGCGCGGAAATGGCTCCTGTTGCCACTATAGTGGTATATCAGATCGGACAATATGCCAATGTGGTAGCAGACTCTTTAACATTCCCTGTGAACGGCATTTCGCGCAATAACTTCACTATATTCATCAATAACAAGAAAGCCAGGACTGGCGAGAATGTCGAGGTCGCCATTTACGGAGAACCAGGCGCTTATGTTGCCTTGTCGGGCGTAGACCGATCCTTCTTCACTATGCAGGCTGGTAACGAGTTATCTTACGCTACTGTTATCACTAAAATGGCACACTTCGACGAAGATACTAATGGTACCCACAGTCACGTTTGGTTATACCACGATGGCGATCCAGACGAGGTTGTCTACTATCCATCTTCAACGTTCGGTATAGATGCAAACAGAACTTTCGACTACATAGGACTGGTAGTGTTCACAGATGCTTTCGTGTATCGACGACCTGATAATTGCAATCGAACTCAAGGATACGGAGAATGTCTCACTGGAAGATGTTACAGACTGGATAAGACTTGCGACGGAATACTCGACTGTGAAGATGGCACAGACGAAGCAACCTGCGAGTTCAGGAACATCACTGACATAGCACACTTCAGAAAGTGGCGGTACAACAGGATACAAAGATTGTACGAGAATGTGTGGCTATGGAAAGATATTAACATTGGCCCGCACGGTAGACACATCTTCAACATAGATGTGCCGAGGAGACCGGTACATTGGATGATCACGGCGTTTGGTATGTCGCCGAGTATGGGTTTCGGTATGTTACCAAAAGCCATCGACTATGTAGGTGTTCTACCGTTTTACATAAACGTGGAAATGCCTTCTCATAGCAAGCAAGGGGAACAAATTGGTGTTCGGGTATCCGTGTTCAATTACTTACGGCACAACATAGAAGCTGTGATAGTTCTGGCAGACTCTAGAGATTATAAATTCGTTCACGTAGAAGACAACGGTATCGTGCAATCTTACAAGCCGCGCACGTCCTTCGGCGAGCATCAGTTCTTTGTTTGGATCCCCGCGCAGGATGCGTCGATCGTCTACTTACCCATTGTACCCGTCAGACTCGGAGACATCAAAGTGCATATTTATGCTACAACTGTAATCGGAAGGGACTCGGTTACTCGTACCTTGCACGTGGAAGCTGACGGCGTACCGCAATATCGTCATCAGTCGATTCTGCTTGACCTTAGTAACCGTGCCTATGTGTTCCAATACATGCACGTTAACATTACCGAAACTCCTATCATCCCTTACGATGAGAATCGTTACTATGTATTTGGCTCGAACAAGGCAGTCATCAGCGTCGTCGGAGACGTCGTGGGCCCAATATTCCCTACGATGCCAGTCAATGCAACCAGCCTGATGAACCTACCCATGGACTGCGCTGAGCAGAACATGTTCAGTTTCGCAGCGAACTTGTATACAACTTTGTACATGCGGCTGATCAACCAACGTAACAGGACACAGGAGAAGGAGAGCTTTTATTACATGAATATAGGTTACCAACGACAACTCTCGTTCATGAACCGTGATGGATCGTTCAGTTTGTTCAGAAGCGATTGGAATCAGTCCTCGCCGAGCGTGTGGCTGACAGCATATTGCGCCCGTGTTCTACAAGAAGCTCGGTTCTACGAATGGGAGAATTATTTGTACATAGATCCTGACGTTATAGCTCAGGCAGTGTCTTGGTTATTGAGACATCAAACGCAAGATGGATCGTTCTACGAAGTAACATGGCTATCAGATAGGAAGATGAACAGCTCTCTGAACTATGAAGGGGATATAATATCACACAGGAATATTACTTTAACAGCTCACGTTCTCATTACATTGCAAAGCGTCAAAGATTTACCAGAGGGCCTGGGTACCCAGGTCGCGGTTAGTTCTGCCAATGCAGTGAGATGGTTAGAAAGGAACTTGAAGCTTTTGGAGGATCGTGGAAAGCCGTACGAAATAGCCATAGTGGCCTATGCTTTGTTATTGGCCAAAGCTTCCATCGCAGGACAGGCTTACAATATCTTGTCTAGGCACGCCCGTAGAGAAGGCGACTTAACATACTGGGGTAGAGAACAAATTCCACCTCCTCCGTATAAATTGGAAAATCAGAAACCATTCCTCCTTCCACGTTTACCATACACGTACGACTCCGAGAACATTGAAACTACTGCATACGCTCTTCTTGTGCACGTTGCGAGACAAGAGACAATGATAGAGCCTATTGTGAAGTGGCTGAATTCCCAAAGATTAACAGACGGCGGGTGGGCATCTACGCAAGATACAGCGTGGGCTATGAAAGCTCTGATGGACTATACAGTCAGGACAAGAATCAGGGATGTCAGTTCGCTTAGTATTACCGTGGAAGCCACAGCTCTTCCTGGACAAACGAAAACGTTGTTTGTTAACGACAAGAATCTAGCAAGGCTTCAAACGATAGAGGTAATAACCATAAAACATGAATTTTTACTAATTGTCGATAATTTCATGTTGTACTAGATTTGATTTCTTGTTGTACTAGATACCGGAAGCATGGGGAACAGTGAAAGTACAAGCAAAAGGTGCTGGTTACGCGATTTTGCAGATGTCAGTGCAGTACAACGTGGACATCGCTAAATTCCAGACCCAGCCACCGATGAAGTCGTTCGACTTAGTCACCAGAGCTAACTTCCATGGAAGAAATCAGTCTCACATATCATATCTCAGTTGTCAGAGGTAAACTATTTCTTTCTAAGTGTTGGCTTGCTAGTTTTAACCGTATTAGTAACAGGCACTTAAGGGGGTAGACTTGTTTTTCCAGGATTATAAGAGTGCAGAAAATTACGCCTCGTACGTAAAAACGTAAAAATAGGACTTTCGAGGGCGATCACGGCCTAGATTGATCTTTTATCTAGCTCTTTTCACTACTGAAAACCCCCATCTTTGCATTATCGAGAAATGAGAAGGCGCATTCCGCACCCTTGCAATCCTGGAAACGAGTCTACCCCCTTAATAAACCATGTGAGTCGCGGAATATCTCATTTATGATCGTGAAGCAGTTAATGTATCCCATACGTCGGAAAAACCGAAATTATTACCGGTAAATATATGCAAATATACCGGTATTTTTATATACCTGTATGACGTCATACCTGTATTCCGATATTTCGGTTTCTATAACGGTTAGGAAGAAATAACCGAAAAATACTGGTATAAGTTCCTGAATTTAGTAATGCATCTGTCTCGTTCACAGGTGGACAAACACAAATGAATCATCGCGCTCTGGAATGGCAGTGCTGGATGTAGCCATACCAACGGGTTACATCATTCAACAGCAAACCTTGGACAGATACATTCTCTCGAAACAAGTGAGGAACCTTCAGAGAGCGAGATTCCAAGAGAAGAAGGTTCTCTTCTACTTCGATTATCTGGATCAAGAGGAAACGTGCGTTAACTTCACTATAGAAAGATGGTTTCCGGTTGCAAACATGTCGCGGTTCCTACCCATCAGAGTTTACGATTACTATTCGCCAGGTGAGTACCGGTAACAGTTTCCTTGCCCGTTACTTGTATTCCAGTAGAATGAATATATTTTTTAAATGATGTTTCAGAACGATTCAACGAAACAATATTCGACGCTTTGCCTACATACACGTTGAATATTTGCGAAGTCTGTGGTAGCTCTCAGTGCCCTTACTGTCCCATTTTCAACACTGCCGCATTGTTAGCCACGCCGACAGGTTTCGTGCTGGTAATATCATTTGTAGTTGTTTTAATGCGATACTTCCGAACACAGGAGTTCAGCGTAGGCTAGTTACAAAATTGAACACAACGAAATCGAAAATTTCTTTCGATTCCATTAACGCCGTCCATAAATATGTACAAAGTTACGATTATGTTTATCTTATACAAAGACCAAACGTGAGCGAAGTACTTTGGTGCAAAGTGGGAATCAGTGTATACTTAGTTGCATGTTAAATTATTCATGAACATAATCTTTGTAAAGCGCTGTTCCTCGTTTGCGTAATCCGTCCGAAAATATATTTAAGTTAGTCAAGAGAGAACAGCATTTAACGTGTGTTAAATATATTTTTAAGTTTTATAACCTTTATACAAGTAAACAATAAAGAAAACATTTTATCCACCTCGTTTTTCGTTTTAATTCTCTTTCTTGGGAGTGTTAACGGATTTTCTTCATTTACGAAAAAGAAAATGAAGGAAATATTTGATAGGAAGCTTTTGGAAGATTTAGGGAATCGTAAACAGGCATAAGCAATGTTGTTTTCGAAGCAATCTTTAATATAGCAACATAGTCAGTCTTACAATAATAAGCCAAAAATACAATCTATATATCGAGCTTCCGGAGAACGGGCGAAAAATGTTTTTGTTTTCCTTCACGAGCACCCTTCGAGGGCCCCAGGAGTATTTTTTCGTGGCTAAAGAAAACAGATGGCTTTCCGCCCGGACCTCCGAGACGAATTTTACAATTTTACACATAATTATATGATGTATCACGTTGTCAAACTGTACGTCCTGTTCTCCCACGATGCAGGCCTCCACGAACGAAAAAACGTAAAGAAAGATTTTTCTAAAAAAAAGTTAAAAAAGAGCGGAATGATCTGATTGGTCCTGTTATCGGTAAATCCTTTGTTAGATTGTATCTGAACTGATGCTACTCACTGGAAAGCACAGAAATGTGTTATTCATTTTAATGTATAAATTGATCAATAACGAATACGCGAGTGGCAACTCATGGCAGTTTTGACCGGAATTAGAATTGTACAGGGTATCACAAAATCACATGTCACAAAATTATATGAGGATCCCCCCGCCAAATTGACCTTCAACGTGAAAAACAAGGTAAAAGAACATACATTTTTTTAAGATTTAAGATTTAAAAAAAAAGAATTTTGTTTTTGTTGACCTTGTTTTTCACGTTCAAGGTCAATTTTACGGGAGGTTCCTTATGTCATTTTCGACTAAATCGGGGGTGTAGAATCGCGCTATGGGTTCCGCAACATATAATATTGTGACACCCTGTACATGAAAAATTTTAATACACATTTCTGAGCTGCACGTATAAGAAGATGATGAGTTCTGTTGTAAGTGATTCAACTATAATCTCTGGAACTCTATTGCTTTATCCCGGTTGGATTGCGTCCCTCAAGCGACTCCACAAATAAGTACTGAAATGCTTCAGCCTTCTTGGTTTTCAAGGACAGTGAACAAGTTATAAAGTTCTACAGAGATATGGTGGTCGGTACAATAAACGGTGCAGGGATGATTCCGCACCAGACCACAGGGCAGAGATTCGAAGGAAAGTCTATAACTAAGACCCGGTTCGTTGAATTTTCCAATAGGATAATTGATGAATTACATTATAATGACTTGCTAGGCCTAGCGATTACACGAAGTTTCAAAGCAGTCTTGCTCACAGTCTCATTATCGATTTCCATGAACACGGTGTAGAAAACATTATTATTTAGACAATATTATAAATTGCGCGTGCAGAATGTTCATATTGGTATAACGTTTCTTGCAAACGACTGGCAGAATTGAAAAGGACGTCCGTGCTAAATGCTCTTCCTCTTCCTATAATCATTCATTTTCAAGAATTGTATCAATAACAGCATGAACACCCTGGGATTTGTGCTTTAACCCCTTGCCTTACAATATCGTGTTAGACTCGTGATGGAGATTCTGAACAGAATCTAATAAAAATGTATGCTATTAATTTCCTTTAAATCGAAATAAAATTCTATTTTGGTTTTGTTAATGTACAGTTATTGGGAACATATAGGCCTACAATAGGTATAAAGTTTCTCCTTTTTTAGAAAAAAGAGAATTACAAAAAAAGCTTTAATCACTGAAATCGTGAGGCAAGGGGTTAATATGAGAAATATAATTGTAAATAGTAACAGCGCATTCTAGACACCTCCGCTGGCAACCAAGACTGATTGAAAAAGTATTACAAAGCTCCTTAGTACGCCGGGTGTTAATTACAGACACGCTACAAATACTTCCGGACCTAAACAAATGATCAGGATAGGGAAAACGATCGATACAAATATATAGATATATTATAATATAATAGAGTTATTTGATGAAACATTTAAAGCCTTACATAAAATATACAGTATGATGTGTATCGTCGCACGTATGTGAATAAAAGTGTATACCATGTTCTCTCGAGTGAAGGATATTACCGTCGCGTTCAACTCAACTGTCTATTCTCAAATCAGTACTCTCTCTCTCTCTTTCTCTCGTTCTCTCTCAATCTCACTCTCTCACATACAAGTGTTCAAAAGATGTCTTAAAATATGCAGATCCACATTCAACCATTTCTCTCCGCGAGCTTTTATCTATTTCCACCTTTGTTTTCTTTCTTCATCTACTCATCGTTCTCGTTTACGCAGACTGATATATTATACGTTCTTCGTGAGTGTACGGGCGCTCGCGGCACCCGATTGGACTGAGAGATTCGATACGGCAGTAGTAATAGTTAATAGTCAATAATTCTTATAGTTCTTACATCATTTTTTCGTCGTGTCGACAACAACGAGCCGCGGAAGAGCGCGCGTCATCGGCTTACTTTAATTATTTACTCATTTATTTATATTTATATATATATAATATGTATAGCTCCCCCCCCCTTCCTCACTCATCAGCAACTTCTCTTGTTTAATAGTGATCTGTTATAATATAGATATTATCGGTAATACAGAGTTAGTATCAAATTCTAACAGAATCGAGCTACATAAAAATTGTTCCAACCGTTTCGGAGAGATATGCATTTCACTCTGCATCAACGCGCTCTTTTCCGGAGCTATTTTTCAATTCACTTCATCGTCGTCTTCCTTTTTTTTTCTCTCTTAATATTTCTGTCGTTCGACGTAATAATCTCGAGTATTCTCAGCGTCCCTCGATGAGACGAGACGTTTAATCATTATCTCTTTCAACACCATTCGAACATCCGTTCGTTCTGATTCAACAAACCAATTGCGCTAACTTGTAACCTCACATGCAATCGTTCAAATCCCCACTCGTCAATAGATCATATGTTTAAAAAAGTCGACTACAAAATGGCATCACATGTACGTACGTTTAAAAATACAGATACTCGACTTCACGGAAATTCAGATACATTGTTGTTTTTCTTTCATCGTTAGAAATACTTGTTACAAAATTAAAAATGGAGATGTTTCGTTCTGCGATGACTCGGAAAACGAAATTGGACATTAAACGTGGAGTAAAAATAACGCGGTGTTAAAAACGAGGTCTACCCTTTTTTCGGATGCTAGGAATCGAGAAAAGAATGAAGTCATCATAATAGACGCGTAATCGTTGGTAAATCGTTGCAGAAGTTATCGACATTATCATTTTTAAAATGCCCGCCTGTTGTGGTAGACCGGAACAGGCAGTTAGGGACATCGATTCTACAATGTTCAAGAACGAATATGCTTCAACAAACACTTTGAATTCTCATAGTTGGTTATCATTAAAACTTTCAAGCTACAAAACCATCGTATCGCGACAATATTCGAATAATAAAATATCGTAGTAAAAACATTCTTCGTAAAAAGTAGGCGTAAATTAAAAAAGAAAAAAAGAAAGTAACACACAGTCGCTTTTCCTTTCGCCTTTCAGGTGGGCTTTCTGTCTTCTCGTGTTCACGCGATGCCCACCGTCGAAGCTCAATTAGATTACCATACTCTATTAAATTACAATAAATGGTACTATTATAGTAGTGTAAAATGTTGCTGGATATATATGTATCGCAGTAGAATAGTAGTCAATGCGAGTAGATAAAGTAGCGATTTTGTTGGCCACCGCAGAATCGTTGGGCGGTCTTTTTGTTGAACATTGCGATTCTAGAGTCGCGAGTGTAGATAGAAAAAAAAGCATTCAAAAGACATGTTCGATAAAAGAGAGCAACTATCAGTTTTGTCTAAGGCCGGTCCAACGAATCCGGGCGTCCAACAATTTATTTTACTCTTACGTGAAAATCAATTTATCATTTTGGTCAGTGTGTAAAAATAAAAATAATAGTTCTTTTATATTCTGCAAACTACTGTGGACCGCGTCGAAATTGATATTTGTATTTGGTTGTCGTTTGTCTCCCTCTATTGATCGTAGAGGGCAAATATGATTGTTACTTTTTTCTTCTTCTTTTTTTCTTTTCTTTCTTTTTTTTTTTGTAATTTTCTTTCTTTTCTCCTATGCACCACTTTCTCGCTCACGATTCTTTCTCTCTCGAGCTCTTTCAGCGCAAAAACAGACGAAATAAGGGAGAACAGAGTCATGCAGATGATTTTCCCGGCGAGAGCGAGCCCGTTTTACAGACTCGAACCAACCGAGCTAGACACCTTCGATGAAACCAGGCAAATTCTTGAAGCTCGATTCTTCTGTTGTCTTTTTTTTATGTTATGAAGAAGTTCAAAGTTCAATCATCTGCGTACGATTCTGCGGAGATTGCTGCTGAATCAATTGCTGGATCAAATGTTCAGTTTCCTCGTGCAGCAACAAAGCTGTAGTTGACCGCTTAATAATGAAGTAATATTTATCTGGAAATTCTTGATCTTCATGGGATATCAGTTTTGCTTTTTCTTATATATATATATTTATATGTATATATATACGCGTAATAGAATTAGCTAGTGCCGCTAATTCAGCTCGATTCTTTTTCTTTCGAATCTAAAAACAAAATAGAAACAATAGTCAATCGAGAACACGATACAAAGTACACCGAATAAACCTTAACGCATTCAGGACATTACGAAGTAGCATAACTACATCGTGGAATGAAGATACTATCAGTTTTTTTCTGCATTTATAGTATTTGATATAATTTACTTCACAAAGGACAGTTTCTTGACTCCTACTTATTTTAAACAATTTTGTTTACTAATTATATTAAATATAGCTCCCGAACTTCGTGGTAATTTATATTTGCGGAACTTATATTTATTTTTAATAAAAAAATACGACTTAAATAAATAAAGAAAGAAGCATTCAGCACCCTTGCAATCCTGGTAACGAGTCTACCCCCTTAATTAGGAAAGTGTTAATAGTCTTTCGGTAGATGAAGTGTTAAACAATTTTAAGGCAACAAAAAAGGTTGGTATTACAAGTTACTTTGTTTCCGGAATGCGTTGATTGCGTTTAGGTACAGAGACGTTCGGAAACGTGATTTCGTCTATTATTTACCGCTATCAGATTTGTCTTCAGATGTTCCGTTTGTCAATTCAGGCTCTTTCTTCTTTTCTCCTTCTTCCGACTCTACGCTGGATGCTTTCTTTTCGTCTTGATTGGCCGTTTTCTTATCTTTCGCTTTTCCCTTGGCTGGCGTCGCCGGTTTCGGTTTCGGCTCGAGGCTTGGGTCCAACACAATCTTACCAATGTTCTTGCGGTCGTGCATCTTCTGCATGGCTTCCGGCACATCCTCCAATGCCCACGTCGAATCTATTACCGGCTTAATCTTACCCTCGCCCCACATGGTGAACACTTGTTCCACCGATTGCCGCACGAATTCCTGACTGCCGTGTTTGTACATCAGATGACGGAGATTCAACCCGGACAACGTTTTGTTCTCGTCGAACAGCTTTATCGGCGACACTTTGTCCACTTGCCACCACTGCAAAACGAGCACCGTCAAGAATATTCGTAATTGGATATGATCTTTAAAAAAGTAGATAGAAATCAAAGTATTTTCCAACATTCAATAAGGTAAAAATTTAGTAAATTTCTTATTTTGCTGTTCTTCTTGAAGCCTAATAGAGCTCTTAATAATTTCTGTATGATAAAGATCTACTAGGCATCACAAATTAATTTCTAATTTGACAGACATCCAGAAGAGGTGGCGAAGAAAAAGTTTACAAGGAAGGGATGTTCTTCCTGTTGAAGCCTGATAGAGCTCTTAATAATTTCTGTTTGATAAAGATTTACTAGGCATCACGAATTAATTTTTAATTTGACAGACATCCAGAAGAGGTGATGAAGAAAAAGTTCACAGGAAAAGGGATGTTGTCCTTTTTGGAGCCTAATGAGCTCTTAATAATTTCTGTTTGATAAAGATCTGCTAGGCATCACAAATTAATTTCTAATTTGACAGACATCCAGAAAAGCTGACAAAGAAAAAGTTTACAGGGGAAGGGATGTTGTCCTTTTTGAAGCCTAATAGAGTTTTTAATAATTTCTGGTTGATAAAGATCTACTAGGCATCACAAATTAATTTCTCATTTGACAGACATCCAGAAGAAGTGGCGAAGAAAAAGTTTACAAGAAAGGGATGTTCTTCCTGTTGAAGCCTGATAGAGTTCTTAATAATTTCTGTTTGATAAAGATTTACTAGGCATCACAAATTAATTTCTAATTTGACAGACATCTAGAAAAGCTGACGAAGAAAAAGTTTACAGGGGAAGGAATGTTGTCCTTTTTGAAGCCTAATAGTGTTTTTAATCATTTCTGTTCGATGAAGATCCGCTAGGCATCACGAATTAATTTCTAATTTGACGGACATCCAGAAGAGGTGATGAAGAAGAAGTTAACAGGGAAAGGGATTAGATTAGATCACGTACTGATCGCGCCGCTGAGAAGAAGCTTTTCATTTCTCCGGTGACCACGTTGCTGGACCCATAAAGGATGTATTTCCCCATGGGCTTCAGTAGTGCGTATCCCTTGTTGCATTCTTCGCCGCACAGGCAATCGAGAACTATATCCACACCCTCCGGAGAGATCCTGCGATAAAATCAAAATAAATATCCTCCTGGTCATAGATCCTGGGACCATTGTCCATCCGACGACAAAGCGGATTTCGAAAATTTCTTACGTACTTTCGGACCTCGCTGCTGTAATCTGTACCACGTTCGAGGAGGTGGTCAATGGTGCCGGCCGCTTTGAGGGACTCGTGTTTCGATTTACTGCACACACCGAAAATAGTCACGTCGTTCACTGTCTTGGCCAGCTGGACCACCGCTTGACCCTAAAACAAAAAATCAAAATGAATATCCGGGTGGGATGAGCTCGGGATAACGGTGCTCCTTTTGATCCTCGATTTCCAAGGTCGGCACACGCTTTATCTTTTTCTCCCGACTGTCCAGAGCTGGATTCTCACGTAATCCTTTTTCTTTGCACGATCGAATCTCCTCGTTTCAGAATAGCTTGAATATTTAAATAAGCGACATCACTAAAATATAGTTGTCACTAAAATAATGTTTCATTGGTAGACTGCGGATTTTATGCATTTATCACAGAAATGGGTAGCTGGGAATGTAAATAATAGAAGTATTGCAGGAATAGAAGAGTATCAACACATTACGTACTTGGAAATTCCTATTTCGTTCCAGTACCTTGTAGTCGATGAAGAAAATTTGTATTTTCCAAAGATCCGCAGTCTATCCGATATTCAGAAACTTACAGAGAAAAATGAACATGCTCAGAATCGTTTTTTTTATTTATTTAAGAAAAACCTTAAGTGTCCGGCGTTAGAGGGGAACTTCCCCTGCAAACAGCGAAGAGTTGGTCGAGAGCCAGTGGGTATAGTTCGCGGGCGTGTGTGCTTCCCTGATAATTTTTTCTGAACGGGGATCAATTATGCGGCTTCGATCGGTCAGATGAAGGGTCGGAGAGATATAAATACCAAGGGCAACTGTTTTCCGTCTGGCCGGTTCAAACGAGAGAGTTATAAAGCAGCGGACGATCGCTGCTCGCGCGTCAAGTGGGGTAAAAATTGAGCGAAACGGCCGGAGATTTTCAACAGAAGCAGCATTCATTATTTCCAGGAATCGAGAGCTGACCGCTGCTCTCTTCTGTCTGCGTTCTCGTCCGTTGTCGAGAGAGAATTCGATACCCAATAACATGACCAATCCGGAGGCCCGGAGGAGCCACGGCCAGTGAAGACGACCGGGGAAGAGGCAGAAGAATTTCAGGGGGAAAAAACGAGAGGAGGAGGAGGCGGAGGAGAAGAAAGAGGTAGCGAGAAGGGAAAGAGAGCAGCCACGGCCAGAATGTTAAGAAGCCGCTCTAAATTGTGCGTCATAAAAGGGCCCGGTCGATGGATCCGCTATCTGGGAAACACGTTCTTGCATACTTCTCGGATCGTTCAAAATTATGATGGATACGCGCCCGTCCGTCAACCAAATCAGCAAATTTCACGAATGTGAACGTATTAACGACATCGTGAGTGTACACATAACTCCTGCAGTTGTAAATGTGTCATTTCACCCCTTTCCCTACGATTTACTTTACGGTTCCACTGATTTTAGAACTTTGTTTGTAGATCATCATTTCCTAAAAAAAGAGAATATTTAGATCTATTGTATGTCTGTACAATCTCCAATAGCTGTATATTAACAAACTAGATTAGATGGAAATTGTATATTAACCAAAATAGAATTTTAATTCGGTTTAAAGGAAATTATTAACATACATTTTCATCGGAATCTGTTCAGAATCTTCATCACGAATCAGAAACGATATTCTAAGGCAAGGGGTTAAAGGAGTAGTCTCTCTCGTTTCCAGGATTGCGAGGGTGCGAGGGATGCGCCTTCTCATTTCTCGATAATGCATGCGATGGGGGTTTTCAGTAGTCAACAGCGCTAGATAAAAGATCGATTTAGGCCGCAATCGCCCTCAAAAGTCCTATTTTTAAGTTTACGAGGCGTAGTTTGCATTATTCGGCAGCACAAAGCTAAGCACGTAGCTATTTTCATAAAGTTGCGACAGCTACGTGTAATAATGCAAATAATAAATAATCCGAATAATGCAAATTACTCCTCGTAAAGTAAAAATAGGACTTTCGAGGGTGTTCGCGGCCTAGATTGATCTCTTTTGACTACTGAAAAACCCCATCGCATGCATTATCGCATCCCTGCAATCCTTGCAATCCCAGAAACGAGTCTACCTCCTTAATCATGTACATATCAAAATATAAGTATGTTTCTTCTCATTATTATTAGTATTTTCAAAAATCCTCGTTCTCGAAGGGTCAATAAGCTCTGTTACTTCGAGAAGTTCGTTCAGTGCAGAAGAAGCAACCGTAATATTTTTCCATTAATTTATTTAGGCAACATTAAAGAGATTTAACATAATTAACGCCAACAAGTGGTTGATTCTGTAGGTACACCGGCAACAAGAATTATCAGGTGTATATGGACGAATCTCGTCACGGAGGGCGCACAGAAGAATCATTCAGCGTGTTCATTGCCAACCTACCACCGAATATTAGGGGCTCCCCTAACAGCTCCGACGAAACGAGGAAATACAGCGCGGATTTACGAAAGCATTCCGATAGTCGGATTAACGTAATGCGGGGGATTCTGCGTCCACATATACAACGTATAAATAGTTAGTTACCGTGGATCTCGGGCGCGCGCGCTGTGTTCAGCTATAGACGGTGAAAGGGAAAATATGAGTCGGCGGGTGGTCGGGGGGAGGGATCGAAGAAAGTGGGAAAAGTCCGACGTGATCAGGAAATGCAATTTTTCAAGTCAAGTGCTTTTCCCAGCTTTCCCGGTGAACGTGCTCCGACTCTCCGCGTATGTCTCCGCCCCTCCTGGTGATATATACACCGCGACAGCGGAGAAAAGTGCGGTTTTCATGCGCGCGACCGCAGCCTTCACCGAGACGACGCGCGACGCCGATATTGTTCCCCGGGAACGAATTGTCTCCTCTGTCTAGCCCATTCCGAGTGAGGCGCAACCATGCGTCCCGCGAAGGGGCGCGATGCTGAACAACCGTTTAAATAAGCGATACCTCGCCGCGCGTATCCGTTTTCGCCGCCAACCCGCTCGTTTCCATTGATTTTCGGGTCCATCCCATAGACTGATCAAACAATCGCCGTAAATCACACTGTATTAGGTTGGTGCACGTGAAATGTCGGATTTTGAAATGAATATTATTGCCAATTTCTGTAAGGTGCCGCAATATTGTCGTATGACTGGTCTCTATTCTGACAGCAAGTTGTCTCACTGTTACACTTCAATTTGTTTTCACTAATCTTTTCAAAACATCGTTATTTACAAACTTTGGAATAATGTTCTCGGCGCCACGGTTCGATCAAATACTACACTAAATAGCCATTTTTGTAATACTCGTGCGTTTAAATTTGTACAGATATTATATATAGAGATATAATACAGATTTAAACGCACGAGTATTACAAAAATTGCTATTTAGTGTAGTATTTGATCGAACCGTGGCCCCTAGAACATTATTCCAAAATTTTCAAAATAGAACGATCGATAACAATTCCTCATCGTTATTTACAGACGTTTTGGGTTTCCCTCGCGGATTATTTTTTAGGGAAAAATCTCCAGAACGAAACTTTGCAAACCAACGTCACAGTGGTCCGGTAGCCCGCCTTTTTGCAGTCAAAACTATTGTATCGTTATTTCACGGTTTAATGTTATATTATTACAGGTCGTTGGATTCGTCTTGATACCAGTTAGAATATTATGAAGTCAAAAATATATGTTTATACTTAACAAATTGAGGTAACCCTCATTTTTTATAGAAAAAATTTTTTCTTTAATTTTTATATTGCAGTTTGTAGAAAAGTGAATACTGATCAACTTTCGTTTGAAACATTTTTTTTGTCAGATCATCGGAAATATTTGAAAAATCGTGTTAACAATGCTCACAGTATACAGGGTGCCTCAGCCATGCAGGCCAAATATCTCCTTTATTTTTAATGACACGAAAAATATTTATGGGATAATTTAAATGGTATCGAAGGAGGAATATCATAGAAGAACAATTTTTCTGTGCGGTTATTTTTTCATAGTTTTTTTCAAGGTCATCGTTATTTTTTTATCGGGAACTTATTTCTTTTTATTCCATTTTATAGCGGCTGAAAAAATACATTTGATTGTGCTTAAGTCATTAACAAGATCGATGTAGGTGTTCCTCCAATTTCATAATTTTGAAAGTTATCCAAAAGACCTAATATTTTGAATTTCGAGGTTTCGAAGTATTCTTATTTGAGAGAAACAAAATTTTGTTGCAATTTGAAAGTCGAAAAATTGAATTTTGGCCACAAGAAGAGGGGCTCCAGAACTACTGTGCAACGCTGCACTTTTCTCTCGTTCACAATATTCTCCCCAAAAGCTTGATTGATATTACAAGTAGTTTTTGCAGCATTACTGCCAAGTTTATACTAATATAAAAAATTACACAATATCAGAAGAATCCATATTTAAGGAAAATTAAAATAATTTTCGAAAATTCACAATTTGGAAGAAAACTTTCTCACCAAAATATAACTCTGGTAACAGACAATAAGACTACAGAAAAGGTTATGTCAAAAACAATAGCATAACGGTAGCAGGGAGATAAATATTCACATGAAATAAAAATTCGACGTTTCGTATGCACCAACCAAATATAATGAGTACACCCGATTTTCTTACAGCATCCACAAAACGTAATGTTCGTAGAATCGTTTCGGGTTTGTTCTACAATTAAACAATCAACATAATCGCACAAGGGCAGGTTGATGCAACTGATTTTCTTTCAGTTTCCTTGAAGTGTAGCTACTGTTTCCACCAAAAGTTGATTTTTATTCTGTTCTACAGATCGATTAAACAGTTCAGGACTTACAATTAAAGATATAATCAACGTAATTGTTCCAGAGCAGACATCGGTCTAGTGCAATTTTTATATAATTCTCTTGAACTTTCTTTTAATTGATGAAATTTTTCAAATTGCATCTATCGATTTTTGTCATAAACGCATAAAATCCACAGTCTAGTAATAACACTGTCCAGCAGCCAAAAAGTATTTCGATTCCCACTATACGATTCTTATAGAGTTTTCCGCGTTGATTCCAAATCTGTCCTTAATTTTTCTTTAGACGTACAGTTTTTGAGAAAATTGAGTTTTAAAAAAAGACATATTTTTCAACTTTGAACAAATATTGTGATGTTATTATAAAAGATATTGAATTGTTCTTTACAGCAAAAGATTCTGTAGACTTTCCCGAATACAGTGATATCCAATATCAAGACATTATGATTGTTTAAACATGTTTAAATAATCATTAAAGACGGAGAGACACCACTTTTACACCAATTTTTACGGATATTTTTGAATTTATCTAAAAAAATTCATAATAAAAAAAGTTGAAATTTGTTGGACAGTGTAATCTATTGGAGCTTTCTTCCGCGGGAAAATCAAACAGTAGCTACGTTTTAAGAAACACACAAGGTCTATAAGGGATTATTGGAACGTTGTACCGGTCTCTGTTATTTCGTACAAGACGATTCAACAACTGTGCCGATATTATAATATTTATACCAATCTCTATTATCGTAGGATTACATAGCCTGTGTTCCCGGGCTCATTTTCTGTTTATCCTATAGAGTGATTAAACAGTCCTACCTAACCAGTGGTTATGTTTCCAGAAAAGATAAAACAACAGTGTGTGCTTAAGGGACCGCTCGCTGCGTAGTATATTCGTTCTTGTTATCGTAGGATCGTGTTTTTGGTGGATTTCGGCTCCGTAATACAGGATGATTCAACAGTTTAAATGCAACAATGGCGACGTTTAAAGAAAAGACGAAGTAGTGTGTACCATACAGATCATTATTGTTATAGGATCATGCTGCTTGTGTTTCTCGTCGAGTTGATGCTGCAGGGTGATTGACCCTTACGTCAACACCCAAAATTTTCTACGACGCACGAAAAGCATTTGTACTTCATCAATTTCGGAGGGGTCGTGTTCGGCAAGCACCGTCGCAAACATCGCGATTGACTTATCCAGATACTAGCCGGCGATAACAAACGCGTGGAGGTCGATTAACCGAGAGCCATAATACTCGCGATTTCACGGGGCCGTGACTGCGTTTCGCCCCTCCTCTCCGAAGGGTTGGGGACGCGCGCGATCAAACACAGTTCGCTCGTTTGCGCTTAGATGTGCCCCTCCCCGAAAAATGCACCCCTAAAATTTACCGAAGAAATTACAAATCAGTCGTTCGGACTGGGCCCGGCTGTTTCTGGTGTTGAGCAATTACGAGTGCACCGAGACGGACAAGGTTACTGCTCCGCGAACACACAAGTTACCCCCGCGAGTCATCCCGTTGCGCGCTGCAAACAGGAAGGGATGATTCTCTCCGTCTCTCTACCCCTCGGTTTTCTCTGTGAACGTCGTCGAAGGCGAAGAAGAAGGCATCTGGGCTGGGCTGGGGGGTTAGGGGAAGGCGTCGGGATCAATACGGCTCAACAGGTTACACTCGAAGCTAACTACATCGCCCCCGCAGACCTGTACCGCGTTGCACACTGAGCCGTTGCTACATTTAAAATGGGTGGAATTAATTGAAAAATTTTCGATAAAACAGGTTAACCCTTTATGGTCCAACGTGTTTACTTCGAAACTTGCTACGAACTGATATAAATCAATTATACTGGGCGAGGCACCTAACTTGATCACGCCGAATAACTTCCAAATTTTTCGTTGTGCGGAACAATTATTTCTACAGGTGTTGTACATTCGATTTCTATACAAAAGATAATAAATGTTTTGTACAGAAAACATTCCTCGCTGCGACTAATAACAGGTTAACCCTTTGTGGTCCAACGTGTTTCCTTCGAAACTTGCTACGAAATTATGTAAATCAATTATACTGGGCGAGGTACCTAACTTGATCACGTCGAATAACTTCCAAATTTTTCGTTGGGCGGAACAATTATTTCTTCAGGTGTTGTTCATTGGTTTTCTATACAAAAGATAATAAATGTTTCATACAGAAAACATTCCTCGCTGCGACTAATAACAGGTTAACCCTTTGTGGTCCAACGTGTTTCCTTCGAAACTTGCTACGAAATTATGTAAATCAATTATACTGGGCGAGGCACCTAACTTGATCACGTCGAATAACTTCCAAATTTTTCGTTGTGCGGAACAATTATTTCTTCAGGTGTTGTACATTCGATTTCTATACAAAAGATAATAAATGTTTTATACAGAAAACATTTCTCGCTGCGATTAACAAGTTAACCCTTTGTGGTCCAACGTGTTTCCTTCGAAACTTGCTACGAAATTATGTAAATCAATTATACTGGGCGAGGCACCTAACTTGATCACGTCGAATAACTTCCAAATTTTTCGTTGTGCGGAACAATTATTTCTGCAGGTGTTGTTCATTGGTTTTCTATACAAAAGATAATAAATGTTTTATACAGAAAACATTTCTCGCTGCGATTAATAACAGGTTAACCCTTTGTGGTCCAACGTGTTTACTTCGAAACTTGCTACGAAATTATATAGATCAATTATACTGGGTGAGGCACCTAACTTGATCACGTCGAATAACTTCCAAATTTTTCGTTGTGCGGAACAATTATTTCTACAGGTGTTGTTTATTGGTTTTCTATACAAAAGATAATAAATGTTTCATACAGAAAACATTCCTCGCTGCGACTAATAACAGGTTAACCCTTTGTGGTCCAACGTGTTTCCTTCGAAACTTGCTACGAAATTATGTAAATCAATTATACTGGGCGAGGCACCTAACTTGATCACGTCGAATAACTTCCAAATTTTTCGTTGGGCGGAACAATTATTTCTTCAGGTGTTGTACATTCGATTTCTATACAAAAGATAATAAATGTTTTATACACAAAACATTCCTCGCTGCGATTAATAACAAGTTAACCCTTTGTGGTCCAACGTGTTTACTTCGAAACTTGCTACGAAATTATATAAATCAAATATACTGGGTGAGGCACCTAACTTGATCACGTCGAATAACTTCCAAATTTTTCGTTGTGCGGAACAATTATTTCTACAGGTGTTGTACATTCGATTTCTATACAAAAGATAATAAATGTTTTGTACAGAAAACATTCCTCGCTGCGACTAATAAAAGGTTAATCCTTTGTGGTCCAACGTGTTTCCTTCGAAACTTGCTACGAAATTATGTAAATCAATTATACTGGGCGAGGTACCTAACTTGATCACGTCGAATAACTTCCAAATTTTTCGTTGTGCGGAACAATTATTTCTTCAGGTGTTGTACATTCGATTTCTATACAAAAGATAATAAATGTTTTATACAGAAAACATTTCTCGCTGCGATTAACAAGTTAACCCTTTGTGGTCTAACGTGTTTACTTCGAAACTTGCTACGAAATTATATAAATCAATTATACTGGGCGAGGCACCTAACTTGATCACGTCGAATAATTTCCAAATTTTTCGTTGTGCGAAACAATTATTTCTACAGGTGTTGTACATTCGATTTCTATACAAAAGATAATAAATGTTTTATACAGAAAACATTCCTCGCTGCGATTAATAACAAGTTAACCCTTTGTGGTCCAACGTGTTTGCGTCGAAACTTGCTACGAACTGATATAAATCAATTATACTGGGCGAGGCACCTAACTTGATCACGTCGAATAACTTCCAAATTTTTCCGTTGTGCGAAACAATTATTTCTACAGATGTTGTACATTCGTTTTCTATAGAAAAGATAATAAATGTTTTATACACAAAACATTCCTCGCTGCGATTAATAACAATGACGTAAATCAAGGTGGTAATATCTCGCCAGACCCCCTGTATACGACAAGATTTATTAAAGAGAATATTTTCTACTCTGAAAATATGAGTGATTACAATGATGGACACTCTGTCTGAAAAAATTGGAGAACAAAATCGAAAGTTGTAAGTATTTCGCTTAGCTATCGCTTGTAAAAGAATTCCAGAAAAGGGTTGATTTCGCGACAATGTCCGACAGGCGTAACCCCTTAAAAGAATCGATCTTCTGAAGAATCGAATCGGAATCGAGCATCCCTAGTTGGAAGTTGAGACGACGAAAATCTACGGGGGATGCTGCCGGTGTGCACGAGAGAGCCATGGGGGTGTGGGGGTTGCCCTGGCAACCCTTCGTTCTCTCATCGACCACCGTCACGGGCCGCGCCCGTCTGAGACCGCACCACCACCATAGTCATCGCCATATCCCCCACCATGCAACCCCCGAACGTCACCGCCACCCCCGGATCACGTGTACCGGTGCCCTTAAGCTCCGTTCACACGGACCAGCTTAATTCGATTTCGCGTCTCCGGCTTCCGGGCCAGACACTATTGCTATCCAACACGTTGTTTACCGTGCAGCTAAGCGCGTGCCCGGATACCATTCTCCGCGGATTTTGCCAGAAACAGTCGCGAACCCGTGCAAAATTTTCGGACAAGCACTCGCGAGAAAACCGTCTTCCGTGAAGTCGATCCGGATTAAATCTGTACTTTATATTTAACATCTAAGAAAAAAATTCGATCCTCTCTGTCCAATTTTTAAAAAATTATTCGTTTTCAAATGGTGTACGAATACTCTGCGCTGTACACCCCCTATATAAATGATTTTATCCAATTTTCGCCTCCAGAGTGCAAAGTGGACTTGACTTAACAGAATTATACGCATCTTACGTTTCCTTACTTCTACTCCATTTGAAATTGCATTGCTCCTCTGGCATTTTGCTCATCGCAGACTGCTTCTAATTTCTTTAGTTCTATCTCATCTTTAAATATTCTCGTCCTCGCTAATTCTACTCTCCGCAGTATTTTATCCCGCCTTTCGCAGATCAATGGAAGTATTCGCAGTTACTTAACCCCTAATCAGGCGGGGTCTCTGTATTTCTCACTCGGGTTTAAAGCTGCCTGGAATAAGCAAGGGTAGTCCGTGTTCCCGCAAAGTGTCAGTAGATAGACGAATCTACCCTAAGCCTGGCTGCGAGTTAAACTGCTTTAATACTTATACCCCTAAATTAGGGGCAAGCAATTTAACGATTAGACACACTGCGGATATCTTTATGCAAAGTAAATAATTGTCAGTTTCAATTCTCACTTTTCAATTCTTCTACTGTATGAAATTTTGTCTACTCACTTTTGTCATAAATGCATAAACGCTCTGTGAATTACAGTCCCTGCTCAGTTTATTAGACTCACCTGCATAATTATGATATTTCTATACGATATTGTACTATACGATTTGAACTTTTTTGGGAAGCTAGAGCAATTAGTTTACTAAAGAATGTGAAAAGAAATTTTTTCAAAAATTGCAATTGATCGGAATTGTTGAAAAAATACTAAAAGTTGAATTTTTAACTTTTTTATGTGGGCCTATATTGAAAATTTAAAAAATAAGTTTTGTAGATCTGTGTCAATTAAACATATTCTGAAAATTTCGTCAAAATCGGTCGACGTTGCAACGAGCTACAAACATTTAATGATGGTAAAAATTGCAGGTTTTCAAGATTTTTGGCAATAAATCGTGAAAATCTGCAATTTTTACCATCATTAAATGTTTGTAGCTCGTTGCAACGTCGACCGATTTTGACGAAATTTTCAGAATATGTTTAATTGACACAGATCTACAAAACTTATTTTTTAAATTTTCAATATAGGCCCACATAAAAAAGTTAAAAATTCAACTTTTAGTATTTTTTCAACAATTCCGATCAATTACAATTTTTGAAAAAATTTCTTTTCACATTCTTTAGTAAACTAATTGCTCTAGCTTCCCAAAAAAGTTCAAATCGTATAGTACAATATCGTATAGAAATATCATAATTATACAGGTGAGTCTAATAAAGTGAGCAGGGACTGTAAATACACAATACTTGAAAACGACTTGAGGGGCTGGACTCCTTTTTCCAGGATTGCAAGGGTGCGGTATTCGCCTTCTCATTTCTCTATAATACAAACACGGGTTTTTTCAGTAGTCAAAAAGGCTACACTGAGAAAAAGATCCTGTCGAAACAAAAAAAATATATGTTGATTCAATAAGATGTACTATTGAATAGTGCCAATATCATATGAACTTATTTTAATATTTAATACTATTGAATTTCAATAGCAAAACTCATTTCCGCGAATCATATAAGCCAATAGCTTGACCATCAATGTTTTCAAAAAAATAAGATATGACCTCAAACCAATTCCCAAATTTGTTTAACATATCTGATTGAAGGAAAAAAAGAAATATTACGAATAATAATATACGGTATTGAATCAAATAATATTTTCAATCATTTCATGATAGACAATTCAAATACATCATGATTTGCTTCTAAATTTTATACTATTGAAAACAATACATTGATATTCATCGAAGTAAAAAATTACAATAACACGCGTGTTATTGAAGTAACTACTTTTTTTTCTCAGTGTAGATAAAAGATCGATCTAGGGTGCTATTCGACAGCGTAATTTGCATCATTCGGAATCATACAACTGCGCATGTACCTATGAAAATAGCCGAATAATGCAAATTACGCCTCGTAAACGAAAAAATAGGACTTTTGAGGCAGATGGCACCCTAGATCGATCTTTTATCTAGCGTTTTCGACTACTGAAAACCTCCGTGTTCGTATTATCGAGAAATGAGAAGGCGAATCGCGCACCCTTGCAATCCTGGAAACGAGTCCACCGCCTTGAATTTGTTGACCAATGACAGGGTTTCCCAAAATTCGTGAACTTCCCGAAAGGGGGTAGTTCCTGAGACAATTTCAAGCGACATTTTCCTCTGTAAAAATGTTATCCGCAGCTTTGTTTAGGAGTTATTAACGAAAAACACGGACCAATCAGAGCGCGACCTAGACGCGAGTTGGCACGATTGTTCCGTGTTTTTCGTTAATAACTCCTAAACAAAGCCGCGGGTAACATTTTTGCAAAGGAAAATGTCGCTTGAAATTTGTCTCAGGAACCACCCCCTTTCGGGAAGTTCACGAATTTTGGGACACCTTGTATATTTCCATCTACCTGCTCCCATCGATTCGCGGAGTGACTAAGAACTTTCGTATTGAAGTTCATGAACTGATTTAAATCGAAAAATACGCTTTGTTTTCTATGCATACACGAGAAGTTTTTACCGCGAGAAACCGAGGAACCATTTTCTCTCGGAACAATCGAATTGAAACTAACTTTGAAAATCGAAGAACAATTCTATGCTCAATTTAGCAGCCGCTCCAAATTAGGCTGCTTTCCCCTACACAATTTTGCAAAGGATTTATTCAACTCCTTTGTGCACCAGGGTCTTCAATTAGTTTCTAAACCTGTTCAAGGAACGGTGTGTGTCACTCACACATACTCGACGCGGTATTCATCGTATTAAAGCGCTTGCATTATCGTGTTTCAATCCCCCACGCTTCATATGAATGTAATAAACGTCGGTCCACGCACAAAAGGCTGCCAGTTCATTTTGACTGCTGCGAAGGTTTCAGAATTAAGGTGTCGCCGGCCGGAAGCCGGGTTAGGGAGTGATGGAAGTGTATGTTGACTCTGGATGGGTGTGGAGGGTGGCATCAAGGAAATGGTAAATGATGTGGTTAGCGGGACATTCTTGTATTTCCGTTGGCTGATCGGGGAACGTTGCAGTTCTCTTTGTTCAGGGTTTCGAGAGAGTGCAAGCCGTGACCTTTTGCAAAAATTCTCTCTCCGCTTTTCGCTGGCGTGCAGCTTCGATGGAATACCGAATAACATATTCATGCGCACGCTGCGGGTTTTTACAATAAATTCCACCGAGTCGATTTCAATAATCGCGAAACGTAGCATGTTATTCTTACGCTGGCGACAATAGATTTTTTGATACTGCACACTTTTACTGATCTGATCGACCAACTTTTCGAAATCTGGTTCGACTTGGTCAGTTTGATAATTAAACGAACCTTGTCGTTGGAAGCTTTAACTTAGTCCGATTAAGAGACGATTTTAATTAATGCTCCTCTTCTTTAATGATCTTTGCCAGCTCAACAATTTTCTAACTAGGTTTGAACGGCGAACTAATCTATAGGAGGGCTCTGGCAACTGATCAAAGCTGACATTAATGGATACTGCCTCGTACAGTACCGAATGTGTCACTTTCTCGCTGTCATGACAACGTTTTGTTGACCTAAACCTCCCCTCGTGGTCTCTCGACTCTACAGGCTACTATGTCGTTAGCTACTCGTGCTACAATTATGTAGCAAGAGGCTCTTGTCTCTATTCAGCAGAACAATAGACCTTGAAAAATTATAAAAACCTGACCTTCAATACTGTACACTTTTAAAATATTTTTTTAAATGTCAAATGTACAGAGTGCTTCAATATTTTCTGTCTCATACTCATTAATGTACATTTGATCAATTCTCCAAATTGATTTTCCTGAAATCGAAACTTCCGAAGAAGTAATTCTATTCTTTTGCTCCGAACGCCATTTCCGTTCGTAGTGCGAGATCCTGTACGAAAAGTAAATGCTGCTGGGACACCATAATCTCCAGAAACGTGAGAAGTATCGGAACAAAAGCGGTGGTGTTAAGCACCCATGATCCCCAAATGGGGACAACGATAATTCACGTTAGCTGTAACAACACCCGGTACACGTGTAGGGCATATTTCGGTCCAATCGCAGAAACCCTCCACATGTCTAGCTCTATTTCCGCTGCAAGAAACGCGATACGAATTTCAGATTACACCCGCGAATTTGACAATTTAAGCGGGGCCCCTTGTCGCGCGTTTATTCCTCGATCTAAGGAGGATTTCGTGTTACTCGTGGAGTAAGTAAGCATCGAGGAGCTGAGATTGGCTCAATACTTTTAGCGATTTTGTTCAGACTACCATTGCAAAGACGTGCCATTTTTAACACTAAACCTACCACTGCCGGTCAAATGACCGGTTTCATATTTTTCATTTCACAATTAATGAAGTTATGAAGTTGCTTACATCGAAATTGATTTGATAAATTTCTTTATCCAAGCACATAGTATTATAAAAATTGTCATTTATAAAAAAAAAACATTTCAATCGCTTTCAGCGCTCGGTAGGTTTAGTGTTAAAGGGGATCTATACCCTCGGATTGTAACTAGAAAGGAACTAGAATCTTACTAGATTTTGGGTCTAAACATGGGTTTACGCGCATCGATTTTTTGTCCTTATTTGAGCCAAATTATGGCTGGGTGAGGGCTCATTCTATAGAGGAAGGTTAAATACCGCGCGCTCTGCTATTGATTTAACGAGATTATGTTCATATCTAATAATATGAGTACCCAAAGTAGAGAAAAAATCTAGAAAAATAACCGCAGATTTCAATGTATTTTTCTGTCTCAAAGAGACTTTTTTGACCGATGTGATGAGCAGAGCGCGCCGTGATGAACCTTCCTCTATCAAATGAACTATTGTGTAGCTCAAAATATGCTCGTATAAGGACAAAATGAAGACAGAGGTTATCTCTGATGTAGAGCCAATCTAGAGCCAATTTTATTTCAGTTAGTTTAGACGAGATGGTGCCTAGTCAGAAGGACTGTCAATCAGTGCTGCGATATTGTGCAACATTTCACTGCTGCACTGCTGTCAATGTGGAATCATAGCAAAACTGACACAGACGAGGTACATATTCTCATCGGTGGCATTAACATTAGTGCGACCTGTCCTGTATAACGGCATTCGCGACGAGCTGAATAGAATATGGAAATAGCAAGCAACTCCATCTCGTGTTTATCAATGTTACCAAACTTTTTTTCTGCACAGAGGTTGATAACATTGATAAATACCCCAAAATCTGAGGGTATAGATCCCCATCTTTCTAGTATCTCTTCGATGAATTTATTGCTTTATGATTCGGGTATGGCTGGAAAGTATCAGCTGACTTCCTTGAGAAAGTCTCGCCACGACTAATTTATAAGTTCCAAATAAGATCGCGAGTCTGGCTCGTTGTTGCAAGAGGTTAAGCGAAAAAGAATGAGTAACTTACCACACCCCCACCAGCGCTGTGTAGCAGGAGTTTCTTGCCAGGAGCCAGATTGGCCAGCTTGAACAGCAGGATGTAAGCCACGGTGTAGTTCATAGTGATGGCTGATGCATCGAGGTAGCTCATGCCGGGTGGCAATCCGAAAACGGACGTCGCCGGCACGACAACGAGCTCCGCCCACGCTTTGTGATCAGGAAACGCGACCACTCGATCGCCCACCTAAAAGCAAACAGTCGAATGTGTCCCGTACATTAATTGATCAAGTCCGTTCCGAGCCGGATTCCTTCACCAGAGAAATCCTAACATTCTTCGCATTCCACATCTTCCTTATCAATCTGTTCAACAAACAGGTTCGGATATGTTTTTGTTAAAGTAGATTAAGAAAACAAATTTGTAGAAGAACGCAAAAGGATTAATTTGGAGTGCGACGCCTGTATAGGCAACGACTAGGGGGCTTGCTTCCTCAAAGAACAATGTCTCCGACAAACAAGTCGAGCTCCACACAACTGACTCATCCGAAACGCTCTTCCCTATCCGTCATCAATTACGAAACAGCCTGTACGCTCTCAGATATCATCCCCCGGATAGGCAAAACCCACTTCGGACGTCGTCTAGGAGCATATGAAAAGGGGCCTCGAGCCTGTTTTCCCCGGCATATTCGCGAATAGCAAGGGAACCATTCCCGGACAGGTTCCACGGAGCTCGGCAACGCTAATTCTCCGTTTAACCCGGCCTTGAATTTTTCACCCACTAATCTTTCCAGGAGGGTGGAGTCCCACGGTACTTTTCCAGAACGCCGTGACGTATCTGCGAAGGGAAACCGCCTCGGGCTGGTCCATTTCCGCGATTCGCGAAGGTCTGCGAAGGTCGTGAGGGCTGGTGGATCGTTTTAAGGGGTCGTCACACGCTCGCAGAAAAAGAAATACAGTCGTTTCTTCTTTCTCTCAGCGTCCTCTTTGTCGAAGAAGTCCCATGGAATTGCACCAAGCTCGATTTTATTTTCCTTCTCATCCCCAACGTCCTCCCTTTTACCCGAAAGCAAATCCTTGTTTTCTTAGCCGTACCTCTGCGAGTCATCCGCAATTTTTTCAATGAGTTGCTAAGTTCATTCTATCTTGGAGAACGAAGATGCTAATTCTGCAATGTCTTCGTCGAAATTTATATATCATTTTCAACCTTCAGGAACGACGTCTGCGCACTGCACCTGTATTATTTCTGTACACCGACTCTCTATCGTTTCAAAATTGATTACACAATGAAAGATTATTCGAGAAGATACAGTTTCTTGCATCATTGTTTAGTTTCTAAAATACAACGTTTCAGATTGTTGAACTATTTCTTTGCGGAGAGAGTACAGACAATAAGAAACTCGTCCGAATAACATACAAAATGAATGAAATACGGTTGTATTTTCATGTACCAATTTAATTTGAAACTCAAAAGCAAGCGAAATATTATCCCACAATCAGCTGTACAGCTATCCCCGATGAGCATGTATAAAGGTTGATAATGCACAAGGGTGAAAAGCAATACGACTACGAGAACTCGCCGTAAACATCAAATCAAAAAGCCAAATCAAGTAAAATCGTGTGCTAGAGCGAATGCTATACAAATTTGTAACTTCCCCCTATCCTTGTCAGCATAAAATCAAGTAAAGAGAGCATATCGGAGGGTTAATTCCACCCCTGATTTTCCTTCGAAGGGAGACCATCGCGCAGTAAGTACACGAGGTCCCCAAGAATCGGAATTTTCGGGTCGAGTGAGTTTCCTTGTCGGAGACATCGGTGACGTCAGATCACATTTCCGGATATCCGAAGTGTGACAACCCCTTAAGGGTCAGATATCCTGAGCAGCACGTGTAAACGACCGACAGCTGGGGGTTGCAAAGAACCTCGACGAGATGGAATATTCGAGTTTTTCGTCTCTCCCGCTCGATGGACACAAACCCACCCCCTTCATCCCCACGACTGCCTAGAGTTCTTAGCATTGTTGCGCTCGTACGCTGAAACGGCCGTTCAATTCTCTACAGCTCGTCCGTTTATTTCTCCTTTTATGGGATTATCTCCTCTCGCCGAGGGTGGTTCTAAGATCTAGCCTCTGTGTTAACGGATGAAGGAAGCGTCGACGGATCTCAGAAAATTTGCCAGCCTCTTAGACCGTCGGTGTTGTCTCGGCTCTGTCTTCCGCGAGAAGGGTAGTTTGGAATTTTATTAACCCCTTACCAACTAGTATGACCCGTGAGCATTTCAAATTACTAAATGAACGCAAGCAAATTCTGTTCTTTTGTAGACAGAAGGGTCTATCATTAAAATAAATACAAATCTTTTAGGAAATTATGGAAGACAAAGTTTTAATTACTGTAGTTAAAGATTGTGTGTATTGTACTAAAAGAAATGGCACGGCGAGGGATGAAAGTCTCCAAGAATGAAAGGGGTGCAAAACTACCCTATTTTCATTTTCTGCCGCGCTTAACTGCCTTTTTATTTGGTTTCCGTTGACGATTCCAAGGTGCAAACAACACAATATACATCTTCATAGTTGGAACAAAACGCTTTATGCTTCTCGCAAATTTTTTAATGTTGCTCGTGACTTATGATAGGTCGACCTACAAACTTCCCTTAATTCTTCCAAGAACAACTTTGCTCTACTGAGTGTCTCAACTGAATCAGAATGTATTTTGTAAACTTTTGCACCGTGAGAAACGAACAAAAATAGCAGCTATTAATAAAAATTGTTTACGGAAACTCTGAGACGAAGTGCAATCGCCGGCGGTTATCGTTCATCAATATTGAAAATTTCCAGAGGAAGTATCGTCCTCCACTCATAACACGGTAAATGAAGAGCGGCCAGACGAGACGCGAGGAGAGGAGTCGTTTGACATGATAATGGATGCAAATCGCGACGAAGTGGAGGTGCTTTTTCCTCCTGTAACGTTGTCTCTGCCTCGCCGATAGTTATTGCTCCGAGTCAGCCCCATTCCCATCGATTTCGTCCGCGGTCTCGTCAGCGAACGGGGCACGTCTAACGTTTTACCGACGCGCAAAACGATTGCGTGTTGTTGCGTGGAAAATTTGCAACATTTAACCAGCGAACTGCCAGTGCCGCATTAAGCCAGCGCGAGGCCCGTAGCAAATGTTATCGCGAGACTCTAGGCTTTGTATCATAAACAAACACAATGGATGACCTTTTTTTTTTAGCAAAAAGCGCCCTTGCCCGTTCATGTTTCGACGCCACTGCGATGAAGCGCCCGTGTGCGGGGCACAACCTGCCTAACCACTCGCGACGGCCCTGTTTTGTATGGCACGGGGCCCACAGAAGCGCGGGCCCATAGCATTTTACTACCGGCACTGCGAACTGTCCGTTTTAACCTTTAGAAACATTATACCATGAACGTAGACAGCGGATCTTTATGAAAAAGAAAAATTGTATACCTGAATTGCAACTAAAGTGAGGTAGTTTATTTTTTTTTGTTAATACGTTTAATAGGTGGAAAATAATATAACAGTATTTTTCAATTCTTCTAATGTTTTCACTGTTTTAAATTACACCTTCTCTAATTCTCTAATTATGACATACTGTCGGCCAAACAAATTTTGTTTCAGCTATTTCAACGTACTGGCAAATGTTAGAGCAATAATATATAAAATCGATAGTTATTTAAAGGGTTTAGTTCGACGATTATTTTCTCATTTAGATGGTTGTTAGAGACAATCTGCGGAATGACTACATCATTACATTTTTTGTTGTTGATAACTTGTTGCCCCGTGGCAGCCACACCATCATTCATCACTTCCTAGGAGAGGAAAGAATTCTAGCTATATTTTTTTGGTTGTAGTTTATGCTCGCACAGGAAATGTGTTCGCCGGATCCATCATTCAAGTACCATCTGTGACGTCAAACAGAAAAATTCAGACGCTATATTTAATACTTAACAGAATCTTCCCAATGCTGTTTATACAGGGTGTTCCCTATCGAATAGTCTCTTCAAAAATTCCTCGAAAAACAGTCGATTATTTGAATACGTTCAGGAATATTCAAAATATTCGCGTGAAAAATTTCATCTGAAACGACTCGATCTTTATTCGCAATATTTTCCGATACGATCCATAAACGATCAGAGGAACTGATTTGAATGAGACACTCTGTGTATAACGAGGTCTCTCGAGTCATCGGTGAAGAATTCATAGACCGTCAAAGGGTCTTCAGATTTATTAACCAAGCACTAAGCAGCTTTCGTTATCGTCGTTCTTTGAGGAAGCGGAAACCAGTGTTTTTAATTACAACCTCTTATCGTCTACTCGAAAAAAAAAGAGATGTGCCGAGTGCTTTCTCGGAAGCGGATCTCAGGAAAATTAATAATACAACCGGAATTTTCTCGGTAACCATTTTTAATTACGATTTTCCAAGAACGTTTCCAGTTGAGTCTACTTACCAATGCGATATAAAACAGTTTATACTATCAATACAACTAGTAAAATTGGTGATTTGCGATTAACCCTTTGCAGTCGGAGCTATTTTAACTTGAAAATTAATCGTTTCTTCCGACCTAGAATGATTCCCTTCTATATTATAGTTTTCATTTTATAAAATGTGTAGTAATTGATTAGTAGACAGCGGATTTTATACGTTTATTACAAAAATGAGTACGTGTATTTTAAAACAGTAAAAACATTAGGAGAAATTTAAAATACTGTTGTATTATTTTCAACCAATTAAACATATTAAGAAAGAAAATAAAAGTCTATTTCACTCAGGATTGTTGCAGTTCAGGTAGAAAATTTTTGTGTTGCATAAAGATCCGCTGTCTATTGATTAGATATCAACATATTTAATAATGTAAACAATATTGCGAATAATGGTACAGCAAATATTCTGAGTCGCGCCTCGACTACTAAGGGTTAATATCGACCCAGGAATTATCATTCGAAACACAATTTAAATAAAACACTAAAAATGGTTGGGAATTGTCGGGAACAAAATTGAAATAGTTCGAAGTGCAAAGGGTTAAAGCGACATTGTTCCTAAGCACAGTTCTTCGGAGCAGATTCCTCCGTTACCAAAAACGATCTACTTAAAAGTTTCCAACATGGTTAAATGGAAAAGTTGTCGGGCGTTGAGCGGAAATTATCTATCGACGGTGACAAGAGAATGTGACTAAGAGTGTTTTAGTTAGTGTCGCGTGTTTCAGAAGAGAGAGGTCGGAAAAGTTATCTGTTAATAAGAGGACGAGATCTCTCGTCTCGTCTTGTCTGCTCGCGAAATTCCGTTCGAGGAATGGCAGCCAGGAACGTTTTACTTACTTTAAAGTTCTCCACGCCCTCGCCGACCTGCTCGATGTCACCTGCGCACTCGGATCCCATAATAAAAGGAGTTTTCGGCGGGGAATCGATAGCGCCCTGTCTGGCCATCAGATCTTGGAAGCTCAATCCGCTGGAAAAAGACAAGGCACGTGCGTGTAAAGTACCACTGCAATCGATAACTCGCGCTTTTACGTTTTACGACTTTCCCTATTTCTCTTTCTTTCTTTCTCTCTTCCTCTCTCTGCTCTGGCGATACAGGAACTCGAATTTTCCCTCAATTTCTATTTTGTATAAAAATCCACAATGATCAATGTAGTGTTAAAAAAATTCTATTTCAAACTACTTCGTCGAAAAGTGTTTTAACTTCAGCGTTATTCTCGTGAATAACAGCATAAACCTTTCATAAAGAAATGGCTCTATATTTTTTTAGACTTCCATTTTTGGAATGTGAACGAGGATAATTTCTATTTTGTATAAAAATCCACAATGATCGGTTTAGCGTTGAAAAAATTCTATTTCAGACTACTGCATCTTCATCGAAGAGTGTTTGAACTCCAGCGTTATTCTCGCGAATGACAGCGAGAATAACTTCTTTCATAAAGAAATGTCTATATTTTTCTAGACTTCCATTTTTGGAATGTGAACGAGGACAATTCCTATTTTGTATAAAAATCCACAATGATCAGTTTAGTGTTGAAAAAATACTATTTCAGATTACTTCGTCGAAAAGTGTTTTACTCCAGCGTTATTCTCGTGAATAACAGCATAAACCTTTCATAAAGAAATGTTTCTATATTTCTTTAGACTTCCATTTTTGGAATGTGAACGAGGACAATTTGTATTTTGTATAAAAATCCACAATGATCAGTTTAGTGTTAAAAAAATTCTATTTCAAACTACTTCGTCGAAAAGTGTTTAAACTCCAGCTTTATTCTCGTGAATAACAGCATAAACCTTCCATAAAAAAATGTCTCTATATTTTTTCAGACTTCCATTTTTGGAATGTGAACGAAGACAATTTCTGTTTTGTATAAAAATCCACAATGATCAGTTTAGTATTGAAAAAATTCTATTTCAGACTGCTACATCTTCATCGAAGAGTGTTTGAACTCCAGCGTCATTCTCGTGAATAACAGCATAAACCTTCCATAAAGAAATGTCTCTATATTTTTTCAGACTTCCATTTTTGGAATGTGAACGAGGACAATTCCTATTTTGTATAAAAATCCACAATGATCAGTTTAGTGTTGAAAAAATACTATTTCAGACTACTTCGTCGAAAAGTGTTTTACTCCAGCGTTATTCTCGCGAATGACAGCATAAACCTTTTATAAAGAAATGTCTATATTTTTCTAGACTTTCATTTTTGGAATGTGAACGAAGACAATCTCTGTTTTATATAAAAATCCACAATGATCAGTTTAGTGTTGAAAAAATTCTATTTCAGACTGCTGCATCTTCATCGAACAGTGTTTGAACTCCAGCGTTATTCTCGTGAATAACAGCATAAACCTTTCATAAAGAAATGTCTCTATATTTTTTTAGAGTTTGATCAACATTTCCAGAAAGTTTGAAATCCATCCATTTGGCCGATACGTTGAAAAATATTCAGGAAGACGTATCTCGTTGTTTCGATCGTGAAACTATGACGGCGTCGAAGCATCGATATCCGCACACCGTGGTGTGTCGAATGGCGCAAAAATACTTGAACTGGAAAGTTCGCGATACACACGGTACGCGCGTACAAGCGAAACGTGAAACGCGATCGATAAACGCGTCACCCACGTAACACCGGATTATTATTTTTTAATGCGTTGCGACAAACGAGTAAATTATCGGCGAGCCATGCGCCGCAGGATAATTACGCGCACGACAATGTCGCTTATCATGAATAAAGAACGCGCGCCCGTCATGTGAATGGGGCCTTATCGATACCTCCTTTTTCCACCGTGTGTGTCTGTGCGTCTCTGTGTGTACATGGAGAGATACCTTGGAAACTGGTTTTTAATGTACTTGCTCCCCCGAACACGCGCATTCGTTTGGAAAACGGTAACACGATTGCAGAAGTATTCCCGGGCCTTTGGCTTCGGTCATTAGTACAGCCGCGAATCTTTATGCAAATCAACGAACAGCAATTTATTAAACAGAGAATTAACCGTGACCCTAGGGGGTTCCCGGTGTATTCATTACAAGTTTTCATTCGGTTAATTAAGCTTCGCGAAATATGCGCTGCTCGTTCGACAACCGCCTGTCTTTTCTACGTATTCATTTGTTTTTGCAATATTTATTAGCCTATCACAGTGAAACCCAAAGCTATTTTAATCCTTTTGGAACGCGTGTCTGCTGACAGTCTCCAAGCAATTTTACCATTCCGTCGACTGCTCGACTGCGGATCTTCATGCAAAATAAAAATTGTTTGTGTTTGATTCTCCTTGTATTAGCAATTTTATTAAGTTATAAGAAACGAGTTGACATTCTTCAATAGATTGAATCGTTCCACTGTTTCAAATTATACAGTGGGTGTGCAAAGTATTCGTACACTTTTTAAAAACTAATAACATTTTTATAATTGTACCAAACAACCTGATTTTTTATATTCAATTAGAAGCATTAGTTTACAACCTGATATGCAAAAAAGATTTTCCAAAAATTATAATTTACAAGATTAAATGCAAAAATAAAAAAGGCATTTTTTAAAACTTTTTTATTTGGGTCCTTCATGAAAATTTAAAATGTATGTTTTATAGATCTATGTTAGTCATACACATGTTGAAAATTTCATTGAAATCGATTAAAAATGGTGAAAATCGTGGTTTTCCACAACTTTTTATCAGTTTTTACTTAAAATTCACAGAATCATACATCTTTCGACACCTGTTGTTTTTTCCTGCGTCAATCGATTTCGATGAAATTTCCAACATGTGTATAAAGAACATGGATCTAGAAAACATATGTTTTAAACTTTCATTAAGGGCCCAAATAAAAAAGTTTAAAAAAATGCCTTTTTTATTTTTACCTGCAACCTTGTAAATTGTAATTTTTGGAAAATCTTTTTTGCATATCAGTTTGTAAACTAATGCTTCTAATTGATTATAAAAAATTAGGTCGTTTGGTACAATCATAAAAAAGTTATTAGTTTTTAAAAGGTGTACGAATACTTTGTACACCTACTGTAGGTACTTAATTGTCTGCTTGTTTATGATAGTTGTGACGAGTACAGACAGTCAAGTGGAATCATCGCTAATAGATTATTGTCGAATATAATCATTAGCAACAAATTACTGTGCAATCACCAATAGGGATTTATTATCGAATATAGTGAGGAACATCGGATCACTGTTCGGTACGATCATCTTTAACGAGTTCATATCGAATACAGTCATTAGCTTCAAATTACTGTTCGATATATACATAGTCGTCTGTATACGATTACCTACCGCTGACTACTATGTATAGTCACCGGTATGCACATCGTACAAGACTGATCGCACGGTCACGTCGTCGTTACGATAAATATCTGCTGGAAAGATACCTCGATCTCGAGCATAGTCACTGTAATCACTGGACCATTGATGGTAGCCATTACTAGATTGCGGATTTTATGCATTTACGAGGAAATTGAGATCGTAAAATTGAAAATCGCGAACATACGTTGCGTTAGAAAAGTACCCAGCGTTTGAAATTGTTTCAAAGGTATCAAAACAATTTTTTGTAAATCGGCACCAGTGTGTCAGTCGACCTCAAGTGTGTTCTACGATCTTTAAAATGGAAAACGTTGTCAAGCAAAGTACACACCGACCTTGATGAGCGAATTTTTGATGAGTAACTCGACAAATGTTATCGATCAAGCACCGTATTCTTCTCGCGTTTATTGATCAACGCGAAAACATGGTACATAAGATCTATAGAAATCAACAAAATTAAATTTGATATATCTCTTAAATTATTAACTTTTCGGCACACATAGGTTAAAATACTTCTTTTTATAAAGGATGACGAGCTCCATAGAATAGAGCATAGAAAAATATACACTACCGTGCAAAAGAAAGAAGCACCCGGTCATATTTAAGAGAAAAGCGTAAAAAATCAAATAAGAACATAGTAAGTTTTTAAAAAGGATTCCGTTGTTTAATTGAATAGTTTTGAGAATGTGTTATTGCGGATTATGTAATACTTTAGATGCAATAAATAAATCATTGTGCAATACAATTTCTGCATAAAGATATTGTTTGTCATTATTAGACTGCAGATGTTTATGCAATTATGGCTTTTGAAAATTTTCGAACAATACTAGGATATAAAATATGGCTGAATTTAGTATGATTTTAATTCATTTCAAATCTAAAAAGGCTACTACCACGGAAAATAAGATTCTATTGTATTCCATTTTCTTACAATTCGTTTACAGAAATTGAAAATTGCATAAACTTTAGGCGAACAAAGATTCTTCATATTTTCAAAAACAGCAGAGATAATAATGTATTAATATGTACTTTATAATAAACCTGTAAATGATAATAGTATTTCTTGATTGAAACAATTCATTTTGCATTGTGAAATCAATCCTTTCGAATGGAAAGAGCTAATAGAACCCCGCAGCGCAGTGCATCGTCTCCAAACAATTCAATCGTCCACAGAAGGAATCCAGCGGAAGGAGATCTCTCATCGTATTTCCTGTTAGGACCCCGTAAGGGCACAAAAAAGGAATGTCCCTTCCAATTTTAGCCATTGGGGTTCCCTCAGATTCCGGCGAAAGTGTTACGAACGCTTATCGTAAAAGACGAAAATAGAGCGCGTGTCTTGAAGAAGAAAGAAAGAGCTGGTGTGGCAGGAGCGGCAGATTTTCACGGTTCCGGTTCACCCCGAAGGAAAGCACGGGTAGTCACGCGTGAATACGCGCACGTGAGTGCGACGTGCGTGAGTCTGCCGGTTCTGAAACCAGGGGGCTGAAATAGAACGGTTTTCTGTGCGTGCGAGCAACGCGCGCGCGCGAGTATACGTACAGGGTGAGTCTCGTAACATGAAGACTCGTTCAACTAACTACTGAAATATTCTCAAACTTCTCTCATTTTTTAAACATTGGAGAATAAAGTTCACCGCGAGCCATCAACGACTGCCGAAGAAACTAGAAAAAGTTTCCCGTTCGCTCATAATCCGATTACGCGAGTGCATTCAGAGTAATGGACAGGACTTCGAACATCGATTGAAATGAAAATTTGTTTTACAAATATTTTAGGGATTATTTATTTTAAGCCCTGTACAGTGGTACCGCCGTATAGACCTTAATCCACTCCTGATGTTTGGACTTATACAGAATGGGACGTATACCAAACCAACCTTTCCCATAAGAAGTAATGTAAAAATGATTAATCCGTTCTCATGTAAACAAAAACTCCTATTGATATTATACCTGCATTAATGGGGGGTTGTAAAATAATTTAAACACTGTTTAAACATATAAATAAAAAATGATATTTTGTTATAGATTTTTAAATTTAAATTAATGTTAAAATACTTAATGCTAAAATGCTTAATGCTCTGCTTAATGCTAAAATACAAAAACAAACAAACGATATTCTATTCTGTGGAAGAAGAGACCCCTTGCAATAAAACCTGACATTCTGGTGTTTTTTCTTTTCCCGTCTTCTGTCACTTTTCACTAGGCTCAGCTGGTTCCATTGTCCTTACTTGTATGATCAGTCAGTTAATAATACATCAACTTCGAATATAATTGATTAATTTAATTTTTTTATGAGATAGTTATTTTAAAATGACACAAAATTTACACAAAATATTTATGTCGTATACCACGTGATAAGTCACGTCCAAACAGGACGTATTCCGAATTGGACGTACTCCAAAGCAGACGTACACCGAGGTATCACTGTATCTCGAAATTGGAGAAAAAAATTTGAAGAACTGGAGGTGTCCCTCCTCTCGACTCTCGATAAAAATGCATAGTACAAAGAACAAAGTACAAAGAACAAAGTACAAAGAAGTATTGTATGTACCCTAGGGAACGATGCAGCATTTGTTTGAAAAATGTCTTCGTACAACCAATAACTTACGAGTTGTTTGAACGTGTCGTCATGTTACGAGACTCACCCTGTACGTATAGGATGCGTGTAGCAGCAAAGCGGAGGAGAAGACGCTTGGCGTTTCGCTTCGCGTATAAATACACGTGTGCGGTTACCTTCGAGGCTGCTACCCTAAGTACCCGTCGCAGGCACCGGCTGACAGACGGAGGGGTACGCCACGAGGCGCCACGACGCCTAGACCGACGCCTGGCGTCGCACGCGAACCCATAGCCGCCACGTACCGACCGTGAAACGGTTTATCAAAGCTTCCTTACTTCGACACCGACGTTTATATCTTCCTGGAAAAAACGGAACGGCCACGAGCGCGCTCACGAATATTTAATCGACATCGATTCGCGTGTTTCCTTTTTTTCTTTTTTGCGTTCACGCGCGCGCGCGAGGCATTACACCCCCGACGCTTGATGCGTATGATGAACCTATGTGGATTTTTTATGAACCCGATGAACCTACCCGGACATCAGGAATAAGAGCATCCTTCATGCTATGTATAACTTTTTTAATATTTGTACTATACGATTTGAACTTTTTTGGGAAGCTAGATCAATTAGTTTATTACAGGATGTGAACAACATTTTTTTTTTCAAAATTAGCAATTGATCGGATTGTTGGAAAAAAAGTAAAAGTTGCATTTTAAAACTTTTTTACGTGGACCTATATTGAAAATTTAAAAAGTACGTCTTGTAGATCTGTATCGATTACATGCACTGTGAAAGTTTCATCGAAAGATGTAAGAATTCTTAGATGTAGGCCGAAAATCGTGAAAATCTGAAATTTTTACCATCTTTGAATGTTTGTAGCTCGTTGCAACGTTGACCGATTTTCACGAAATTTTCGGAATATGTTTAATTCACACAGATCCACCATACATATTTTAAAATTTTCAAAATAGGTCCACATAAAAAGGTTGTAAAATGCAACTTTTAGTATTTTTTGTACAATTTCGACCAATTGCTATTTGAAAAAATTTCTTTTCACATCCTGCAGTAAACTAATTGCTCTAGCTTCCCAAAAAAGTTCGAACCGTATAGTACAATATTAAAAAAGTTATCGTCTTTTTTAGAGCATCCGAATATTAATTCGAGTCACTGCATAGCTTTTACAGTTCTACGAGTTCTACCCGACGAGTAGATCCGGCTAGAAAATTTTTTCGCCGTTGCACAGTGACGGCCATTTCTATAAAATCGGCTGGAATTCATTGAAAAATATTCTTTCTATATCTGCTGTACAAAGATGCGCAGTCTAATGGCACCACGAAGTCGTCTGCTCATGCAATAGTCTCCTAACAATTTGATCCTCTACAAATTGCAAAAAGGCTGACGCTTTGCTCTACATTGGGGTTATAGAGCATTTCTCACTGTATAGAGCAAGAAGCATCGACTATAAACTTGATGATACATACGGAGCTCTACAAGTTTCTTGCCGTTCTCAGGCGACAAGAATTATTAGGGTACACGGTGCAATCAACATCTACTATCTGCATGTATAACGAGTGAATCATCGTTCGCAGACTCCTTCGGCTCAATCCGCACCGGAAGCCCAGCAAGCCTGCCGCGGAACATTAAACTCGCGTTATATATGTACTTCTTTCTTCGACGCCTGATTCGCGTGCCGTTCATTCCACATCACTCACAATGATCAAAACGAGCTTCCTAGCTGGACAAAACCTGAAGGTTCGAAGCGATCGAAGAAGATCTTTCTACGACAAATGTGCCGGTGATTATGAAAGTGCCGTAGGTCGAAATTCCAAACAGATCGATCTTTTTGCTTGTTACGTGTTGAGCGGTCCCTAGACGTCGAATAATATTGTCAAAATGGGCATACTGAAAGGACATATTGACCGTTTAGAAGGGGTCAAACGCATTGGTCAATATATTGAAGCATATTGATAGAAATTTTGATTGCATTGACGTTTAGGAGGTTTATTGTCAATATTTCGTCAGTCTCACTATACAGTGATGCAAGATTTCTCGCGCATGTGCGGGCAAAGCACTAACGTGTCTACAGGGTGTTCCAAAATTCGTGAAAATCCCGGAAATGGGAGGTTCCTCAGACAATTTGAAGCGACATTTTCCTTTGCAAAAATGTTATCCGCGGCTTTATTTAGGAGTTATTAACGAAAAACACGGACAAATCAGAGCGCGACCTAGACGCGAGTTGGCACAGTCAGCCCGGCGCGCCAACTGTCGATTGGCCGACTATGCCAACTCGCGTCTAGGTCGCGCTCTGATTGGTCCGTGTTTTTCGTTAATAACTCCTAAACAAAGCCGCGGATAACATTTTTGCAAAGGAAAATGTCGCTTCAAATGGTCTCAGGAACCTCCCATTTCCGGGATTTTCACGAATTTTGGGACTATATTACGATGATGAGGTAGCAGAGCCCTGAGGGCAATTATATTGGCAGGAATGTACCGAAACAATCTGTTCCGGACAAAAAGACTCCAGGACATGTCCTACGAGTTACAGAATTTGCAGAAATACACATGTTATTACATTCATTTTTCGGAATCAAATCATACCAATTTTTTTAAATTACGCGGAGTGCTCGAGGTACCCCATTTATCGAGAATCTTACTTTACTGAGGCTGAAATCGCCGCGCATACGCGAGAAATCTTGCACCATATCGCACAGCGTACAGGCAAAATGGCTAGCGCACAGATTATAGACGATTCCGACGCGGAACAAGAATTTACTACTATGCTTATTACGTTACACCGCGATTGCCCAGAGCTGTGGAAACTGAAATTGAAAGATTACTTTAACCAAAGCAAGAAACAAATTTCACAAATTTTGGGCCTAATTAGCTCCAATAGATTGTCAAACCCCGCTTCATCCATTCGAAGGAAATTTTTATAATTCTCTGGTTCTGTGACTCGTAAGAAGTTCAGCAAATGTTCATGAGTAAAGCGTCTTCTCAGGTTGTACCATTCTTTTGACCAGCGTCAACTTCTTTCCTTTGGTTTTTTTCAATTTCACACACTGTCAAAGTCAAGGCAAGAAACGCCGCATCTGTTATTGGAAACCATTGCTTTAAACAATAAACACCTAATCTGAAAATCGCCACCTCGTCACAAATGCGTCACAGTGCGTAGTCGCCGTATTGATAACTAGATTGACGAGATTATTGAAGCGTATTGACCGGAGCTTCAATATTATTGTCAACCTACATTGACAATATTATTGAACGTCTAGGAGCCCTTTTAGGTCGATTGATGATGCGAGAGTAGCCTCGTTCATTTTGGATTTTTGATAGTGGTTAAAACGCGATGGTGTAGGCGTTGAAGATCGTAACGAGAGCGATTCTTCGGGGGTTGTATATCGGAGCGGATCTTTCAGCTAGCTATCCCGGACGCGTACATCGTAAAGCTTTATCGACGCTTCTGTGACACACGCGTAATTTCCTGCCGGCAATCGGCCACAATGAATCACGGGCTGTGTGTGAATCGGATGAAACATTGCAAGGTTAGACTTCGATAACGGAGGCATCGTCACCGTTGCAATAAACATCCGGAGCAATGGGAAAAAGCGCTAGATGCTACGATTTTTGTCTTCGTGTCGGTTCAGGTAAGATTCCTCGGCATCAAAATTCGGGAAAAAAATGTTGAAACATCCGCCAACACATTCGTGAGATTTTTCTGATTGAAACGATACCGAACACCACACCATTTCGATCGTATTTACTCGCTTATTTCACGATACAGTGGTGGCCCCACTTATCCGAACTAATCGGTGAAACATGAGCTGGAATTTAGATAGTAAAACACACGATTATCGAGGTACAGTGCTAGATTAAATGTTTACTGATTTGTAGAATGATTCGTATTGCATACGGATCGCTTTAGATGAAACTGTTTACGTGTGATACGCGAGAATTCAGATACCGTCGGTTTGGATAATCGAGACTCTACAGAATCGTCTATTGAACGAGCAAATATGCGAATTACGTCATGTTTGATATCGTTTTCATCGGATGTCCCGACCATGTCGAAAACAAAAAAGTTTTGCCAAATATTGTGCGCATGACATGACTCTCGACAACATGTATCGAGAGATATAAAAATCGCTGTTTTCACTGATCAATTAAGTTCAATCAATTATCATGATTCAGAACCAGTCTTACAATACTAGCTCCACTATGGAGATTACTGCAATAACGATGCAGTAGCTTGATTTTTAAAAAATTCATAAATGATCGCGATTTTCAATAAAAAATATCTCGCAATCAACTGTCGAGATTTTCCAATGCCCGATGGATCTGGTTTACCACGGGATTCGCTGACGAGCTTGATCGCCGGTGTAATACGACCTAACAATGCAGAAACTTATTTTAGAAAAAAGAGAGGGGGAGGAAAATTTCGCGATCTCTTTTCTGCTCGAGGATGGCGTTTAATTAACTGTCGAGTTTCCCAACCCCGTTCTCCATGGCTTTTTCCACCGCGGAATCGATGGAAGATCGACGCGCATTATTCCTGCGTCATGTATCGGCAGGCGCGGCGTAATAACGTCCAGCCCCGGAGAGTTCCTCGACGAAAGCCGATTGAATGCAACAAGTCAACGGTGAAATGCAATAATTCCACGGACGGTGGATTTATCGGCAGCGGGGGACGGGGCGGGAAATAACAATTGGACCAAGTTGCGTTTTCACCGAGGCGCGGATTTTAATGGATTTCGCGAACTTTCCGCGAAAACAGCCCATCATCGCGCTACCAACCCATCATCGACATTGGAACTCGATTATAGATTAATTAGTACTATTAGATTCCATCCGAAGTTATTGGAAAACGAAGCTCTTGACACTGAGCGCGACAGGTTTTAATTCGCGAGTGATAGACTGCGAATTTTATGCGAAATCAAAATGGTTTTAGTCGTTCGTACATAGCGGAATGGCATTGTTCTTTCAATAATATCAATGCGTTGAAAATAGTTTTGTTGCGCATTCGTGCATTTTTCCACGTATGCATAGAATTAAACTTTAAATGCATAGAATCCTAGAATTCCAGCCATAACTTTAATCGCAGATCAAATTCATATTTCTGGTATCAAGAATCGCGAGACAGAGTTACAATAGTATTTAATTTCCTACATTTTTATTAGCTTGTAACATGAACACGTTCGGTTCCGAGTATAATGTTCTAGTTCTAAGAATTCAGTTATGACTCATTGTAAATGCGCATATCTATCATTAACCAGGAGCTATTCCTAGTCAGAGATTATATAATCGATTGGATTTAATTCCATACCCTATTAATGAATGCAAAAAATAATTAATTTCAGAGGATTAGAAGTCGTATAAAAAGAGAGAGAAGAGGATCACGAGTCTATAAAAATTCATTTCCATCCTTGTGAAAGATCTGAAAACTACATGCATGAAGATCTGTGGTTTTAGTCGTCGGGAATTGTAGCATGACTTTTTAATGAACTGTAAAGATGGTGAGGAAGAATTTTTCGCTTAAACGATACATTTTTAACGACTCCGCCGAAGTTTAGTGCACGGTAACAGGTTATTAAATATTCATTGCTACAGTATCTTATGTCTACGGCGGCGTTTACGATAGGTATCCAGGATAATTGGAAACATATATCAACCATCGAGGGGTAGCTACAATTTAACTATCTCAGTCGAATGACCAACTTTCTATATTAAAATTACAAAAATGCATTCATGGAACAGGACTGTAGTAACAGCCACAGGAATTCTAAGCAAGTTCAATATCGTCATATTTAAAAGGAAACATTTATTCATCGTTTTAATACCTTGAGAATAGTGTAACAATAGTCATAAAGTCGCCTGATGTTTTCATAGTTTCATGTTTGGCATGTCCATTTTTAAAGAAATATTAAAAGAATTATTGGATTGACAGTGTTTGTGCGAGGTCTTGATAAAATTAAAGGGGGAATAGAAAGGGGAATTTAATAATGATTTCGAAAGGGTTGTCACGTACGCGTTCGATTAGGCATAATGAAATTCAGCCGACGCCTCGGTCGGTTGGCATTATCATCGGCTACCGCATAATTCCTACGTGATTTAAAGTCGATCGCGTGACACGAAACATTTTCATTCGCGGAAAGATGCTTACTCGGCCAACTACATTCGGTATGATATATTGGCTACGACGTTCGGTGTTCGAGCACGTTTGGCCTAATCAATTATGAATAATTACGCCCAAACGCAGGCTCTTCTACAATTTTATTCAGGCTAAATGTACACTGGTGGTCACAATGATAAGGCACCTCAAGGTTTTTAGCAATGAACATTTATTTGTACATATATACACGTCGAAAGTGAATATACAACAAAATAAGGTACTAACTTTTATATAACATACTAAAAATTCAATAACTCGTTCAAACCATTTATTATTTCTACAAATTGACTTTTAGTGTGGGCAAAATGATAAGGCACTTTGAATATAAAATAAGAAAATTATTAGAATTCAACAAAAATTACACAATTTTTGGCAGTTTTAGTAATGCGTTGACTGCCCTTTAGTTGTACCACACTTCAATCATTCTTCTTAGTAAACTTCTATATAGATTTTTTACATCATTTTATTTATGCTTTCCTAAGCTTCTAAAATTGCTGATTTCAATTCGGATACTGTACTGTACTGTACTGCTTTCCACCTTCGTGGAATATTCTTGACAGTCTTCCCCAAACGTTCTCGATAATGTTTAGGTCAGGAGACCATATGTTCCAATTTGCTCTTTAATTAAATTTAAGTAGCCAGCACTATTCATACGGCCTTGAATAAATTTTATTTCCATTTTTCCTCTATAGCCGATTCATCTCGATATCATTACTGTTCCGCCACCACATTGTTGGCGACTCAAAACCCTTTGTTTCTTTATTAAATCATGGAAATACATTGTAGTACTTGTAGCCATCTGAACCATCCAAATTTAGTTTCTTTGTATCCGTGAATATAATTCCTTTCCACTGAGATTTCACGACATATGAAATGTTGTGTGTGTATAGCGGTGCCTTATCATTTCGTCCACCAGTGTAATATCTTTTCTAAAAATATTGCGACAGTAATATGCTATCAGATGTACAAATATTATATTAGAGCCACGATAAACATATGTTTCAACCATGTGATGCATATTGTCTACGTTATTATACGCTAAATGTGTGTTTGTAACGTGCATACGTAATAAAATATTTGTAGTATGTCATTTGAAACAGTAAAAATATTAAAACAAGCTGCCACATTCGTTATATGTCATCAGATGTCGAGAAACATGTTTTAACCATGTGATGAATATTGTCTACATTATTATACGCTAAATGTGCGTTTGTAATGTGCATACGTAATAAAATATTTGTAATATGTAATTTAAAACAGTAAAAAAGTTCAAGCAAGGAGCCACGACGTTCATTTATGAACAAAGGTGTAATAAAAATATGTTCTACCAAAAAATTTGTTCCTCCGCGAACGGTTGTAGAAACTGCGGAATATAGAAGAGAGTGGTCGAATGCTATTTCCAGAGCGACACGAGCAAAACGTGCACCGAGCTTTTTTACGTTCTCGACGTCAGATGCAACGCGTTGCTACAATGTCGGGCGGGATATAACGAGTAGGAAAGCGACAGGAGGAGTAGCCGAAAAATCTGGCTGCAAGCGACAGGAATCTCAAGTGGTAAATCGAATCACTCGGCAATCTTCGTCTGTCTCACGACAATTTCCGATCTGAATTTTTCATGTTAAATGTTCATGAACTTTGAATCGAGTTCTAAGAAAGGTTCCAAAAAGTTCCTCTCTGATTTTTTACACTTCTGGAGTACATTATACTTTAAATAGCAATTGACTATTTGCCCAACTTTGCCCAAATCAGAGAAACTTGCGTCAGCAACGGCAGCAGAGCGCATCGCGTGTCGCAGTCACGTATTTCTCGTAACCTGATAAAAAAGTTGTTCGAACAAAAGTTGGTCAGTAATTACGTGATAATAAGTAGCAATGAAAAGAATTAGCAAAAAGGATGATTTGATTAAAAAAGGATGGAGATCACTTCAATTTTTCTTAACATCACATTTTTTTCATTAATCGATGTACCTACATAACGTTGGTTCTTCTTATTCCACTAACGGATTTCCACTATCAGAACGATCCAGTTACGAGAATCGTCTTGTTTATCGAACGGTTCGGATAAATGGTGTCCCAGGATATCGTGTTTGGTAGAATTGGAGGTCCGAGGGTCCGAATGTTTACAGAGGCGGTACGATAGAGTACAGGAAGGCTGAAGTCAACCTCGTTTCAACGGTCGAGCACGGTGTTTCCGGTTCTGCTCGGCGAAGGGCCCTGAGGGATAGGTTTTGCGTAGGTTCTCCTCCAGGGGACTTGTCCCGGGCGGTGCTCGCCGCCTCGCGATCGGTTAATTCGTTTAAATTGCGCGGAATTGAGGGGAATAATTTTCTCGATTCTTGGCACCGGCCAATTGTAACCCGGGAGAAGGAACGGGCGAGACCGTCGCGGACCGACGACATGCAACGACGCACCCCAGGGTCACGCACACCATGTGCGCGAATGAAAGGGGATAGTGGCCGGGACATGGCGGGACCACGGGGGCGATGGGCCAAAGAGAGTCGGAGAGGAACGAAGAGAGATAGAGAGAAAAAGATAGAGGGGCCAGAGCAGAGGGAAAAAGAGAGACGACCAGATGAAAAAAGAGAGCCGAGCGAGAGAGACGTAAAAGGAAGTATAAGGATAAAACAAAGGTAGCTGAAGAGAGAACACGAGCTTCGGGAAAATAAGAACCAGAGAACCCGAGGAGAAGAATGAGAGAGTAGGAGAGTGCTTGACGTGGTTATTCGAACCCAGCCTAATATTTCGAGTGCTCTGAGCATTACAGATTAGGGCGTTTTCTGCCCTTGGAATGGGTATTTTTAGAAGCCTCTAAGAATTTTTTCGGCAGATGAATTTTCTACCTATCCTTTGCGAGTTCAACGATATTTACATACTCTAAAGCTATGGTACAGCGTGTACTAAATTAATTTGACTATCTGTAAGTAAACTGCGAGATTGTGGACGAGTAAACATATTTCAAATGGTATCGCATTCGGAGTAATTTCGATCAGAAAAGTGTGACACATATGTTGGTAAAAGTATCATTAGAAACTGATTAGAAATGAAACAGTTTTATCCTTAATTAAATGAATATTGCGTACGTTCGACGTTAGCGACAAGCGATCAAGAAATGGTGTCTGTACACGATGTAAGCGACACTTCGATCGCGAAATTTTCACATAAACGTACAGAGGCATTAGCGTATGTACTTAGCAAACGGGACCAAAGAAAACACTGGTCAAGGAAATTGACCACCAAGCGGGAGAACGCGGTTGTCGGTGTCGCACGCGAAAGAAAGGAAAACGAAGAAGTAAGGGAGGCATTTCGAAGTAGCGTCGCCGTCGCCGTCGGCGTCGTTCCAATTGCTATTACACGTTTGTCACGTGACAGATGGGGGCTGGGGATATAGGCGTAGCACCCCAGCAGGAGCCGTGGCGGCCCGATCGATCCGTCGGAGAAGACATCGAGGCGCCTGTGAGAACTCCGAGCGGAATCACATGCACGAATCTCGCTCGCGTGACTCGACCGTACGTACGTGCATATATCGAGGAGGGCCCCGTTGATTGAGCCCGAGAAAACGAGCGACATTGCGTACAGAAGTTGTCCGGCGACGATCCGTCGTCGCGACGACTCCTGCGTGCATAGGTCAGCGACGAGCGGAAAAATCGTCGCGCGCCTTACACAGGGTGTCCATTAAGTCTATTTGCGGAACGACATATTTTCTCCGTTTCATTTCAGAACTTGCTAAAACCTTGTATTACTGTGTTACAAGAGGCTTAAGTGTTCACGTCGTTTAACAATGTTTCAAATAAAAGTGCCGTTTCAAGGGGGACGTCTTACGAAGGCCACGACATTTGTCCAGGTGGACCGCCTTTAAGGTTTCGAGATGACCTTGTGTTTTTATAAATGGAACTACATACAAATTTGTAATCAGTCACGATTATAGCTCATTTCGTGAAGGAATTCATCTATGTTGTTTTTTCAAGGTCATTCAAGGTCGATCATTCTATTTCATCGAACGTTCCCAACAGAGATTCTCGATCAAGAAAGTTTTGGAGACCATCAACCTAGGAACTTAGTAGTTCATTCGCTGAACGGGTCACCCTATATTTTGTTAGAAGCGGGAGGGAAGAATGATGATGGAAAAGAGAATGGGAAACAGGAGAGAAGAGCGAGAACTGGAATGAAAAGCGAGGAAATTGCGATCGTTAGCGATTTGAAAACGGAGCGTCCGCGGCAATTTCGTCGTTCGCGAGAATTTTCGTGTAATCCGGACCTGTAGAATCTGGTTACAGGCAGGATATCGTATGTGCAAGAGGAAGCCCGACAACGTGGCACCGCGAGGGAATTAAAACGGTGCACGAATCGATTCGACGTGCCCTTTCCGCCAGGCTAATTTCTTTTCAGACGTCATTTATCTTCCGAACCGGAGACGCGCAAACAGATCTTGTCGCGTGTCTACCTCTGTTATACGAGTAAATGGCTACTGGTGCACCCGACCGATGCACACGGTGCGCGCCGTGCGAGCACACACGAGGTTGCGAAACACGATTGCACCCCGCCGTCTTGTGTACAGGACATGGCGGGATGATATTCAGAACGGTGCCGGTGCTGCTTGCCGGCCGTGTCGATTATTGATTACCGTACCCGACTAATCAATGAACGTTGACGATCTTATCACGCTGTTTGTTACGCTTCTTTGTTCCGTCGTGGAAACGAGAAAAGCCATTTGTACTCGAAACGATTTAATGAGCGCCTATCTGCGGGGAATTATTGCCCGCCGATCAGACCATGGTCGTTGCGTTATCGATAACCCTTGTTAGGAAGATTAATCGTTCTCGTCAACGGTATTCCTGTTCTTTCGGAAATAAATATCGACGTTTTTCTGTGTCGATACGCATCGATGTCACGATCACCCTGTCGGATCGATCGGTTTTTACAGCTATTCCGAAAGAGACGTGCTCTACAATCGGCAAGTACCAATAGATAGCGATTTTCATCAGTATCGATAGGTACCGATTTTCACCGGTGTTGATAAACGTGGAGAAAAATCGACGAGTATTATCACTCATTGTAATCGATAGATATCGATGTGTATTCATTACAAATAATAAATATTGGCAATCGATAAAATTCGAGAAGGAACCGTTTTCATTCGAATCGACAAGGATCGATAATCGTTGCACAGTTTGGAACCCGTCGTAAAGACATGCCAAGGTCACGCGGATGAAGTCCATCGCTTGTGCATTGTTGGAAGAAATAAAATGATTATTTCCGAGTAGCATGAACTGAAGGAATGTATTCAACCAACGTTTAATGCGACCGCATAGTCGAGTGTACGGGTATCTGGAATTTCTACGTTCTCTTCTTAGGCGTTCCCATGAAATTAAGGGATCGACGTCATGTTGCTTTTCACTTCTGAAGTCATCGTGTGTCGGTGCGTCTTGGCCAGGACAGGACGTTAACTCGAGACAATTAATATGCTTCTGAGTAGAAACGCGTTACTCCCAATTATCCCTAAGGCTTTCACAGAATTTCCTGACAGCGGCTGAAACGTCAGCTTCGTCATACGATACTGCCCCCTGAGAAAATGTGCGGTTCAACCCTCGGAATGGGTAGCCGATCCGTTTCACTCGAATTCGAAGCCTCGACATTCAAAATTTCAAATGCTGCTTGTGAAATGAGCTATGCGAAATTTTCGCCTTTGACAGAAATTGTTAAAAATAATGTAAAAATGAGTACCCTATTGCTCATGACGGAATTGAACCTCTCACACTTCTTACAAGGGGATGTCGCTGTTGATGGGTCACGGATTTTTCTGAAACTTGCAGTACTTGAAGATGTCATCTCCAAATGTAATTTAGCAAAGCAGTAGCGCGGGCTTCTCAAGATTTTCCGAGAAAATTGCATTAGAAAGTCGGTTTATACGCGCGCGTTTTAAGGAGTTCGCGTTGAAATATTAACAAAAAGATGAGAACCGAGGGCGTAGCGAGAAATACTAGTACATAATCGGTAGGTTGCTGGTTCGAGTCCTGCTTTCGATATTTTTGTTTTCTTGAAATTGATACCTACATCAACTTTAAGCCTAAAATCTATTATTTATAAGCTATTTTTATTTTTTAAGTAGAAAATGCATGTTTTTTATTTGTGGGCGTTAGGAAATAAATCGAACATAAAAATAATACAGAATGTTATATTTACTTTATTATTGAAAATTCTCTCTCTGTATTAATTAGATGCTAGAAATACCAGATGCTCTGTGATACTAGAGAGATATTTATAAATGTGAATGAAGCATGTCTTCCGGTAGACGTCCTCAAAAAAAGGTGCTCTTGTACGAATGCTGCATTTATAGTGTGTGCTAGATGCCGCAAAAATTGTTTTCCATGTTTTTACAATGAATATCACCCTGGCTCGTGTCATACTAACATGCAATTAATACAGAGAGAGAATTTTCAATAATAAAGTAAATATAACATTCTGTATTATTTTTATGTTCGATTTATTTCACAACGCCCACAAAGAAAAACATGCATTTTCTATATAAAAAATAAAAATAACTTATAAATAATAGATTTTAGGCTTAAAATTGAGGTAGGTATCAATTTCAAGAAAAAAAATATCGAAAGCAGGACTCGAACCAGCAACCTACCGATTATATCCTAGTATTTCTCGCTACGCCATCGGCTACTAATCTTCTTGTTAGCCTCTTAATGCGAACTCCTTATGGACGTGTAAACCGATTTTCAAATGCAATTTTCTCGGAAAATCTTGAGAAGCGCGCGCTACTGCTTTGCTAAATTACATTTGGCGATGACATCTTCAAATACTGCAAGTTTCAGTGGCATCCCCTTGTTAGAGTAAAAATGCATCCCATGTTTCTTTCCAGCTTCTACATAAAAACGAATAAAAATAGTCAAATGTTTGACCGCTTTCTATCCCACTTCCAAAATGTACTTGTTTAAACTGTGCAATTACGAATGAAACAAAAATCGTGGTTCTAAACTACAAAGTGAAAATGCAGAAAGTATTGGTTTTAAAGGTTTGAAGCAATCTGTCTCAATAGCGAAAACAATTAACGAGACTGTGCAATTCACAGGTCACGTGTCCCGTGCAAAAGCGATTATGTAAAATCTGACTCGAGACGTTATTAGTCGCGTAAGTACACCGCGCGCAACTAGTACGAATATTATAGTTCTACAGTTGGTGTTGCGACGCCAGGCGGAATGTCACACGGATGAAACGATGATTCGAATTTGAAAATTCAAAGATGACAAGATTCGCCAATGAGGAGCGTATATCGCAGAGCTCGTGACGAGCGAAATCGGGTCGAGCGCGGTTTGTTTACGAGTTCGCCCCCAATCGCGACTCTTTGTTTTCGCGTCGAGCTCTCTTGATTGTAGCACTATCCTTGGCGAATGTATCAATCGTTGAAACGCGAGGAAAAAAAATCCGTGTATCGCCGTCTTCCTTCGACTCTGATGGCTTCGACGCGCGCATCCGATTCGTCGCGAATAAAATCCGATGTAAATCTTGAAACGGGTTGTCGCAGCATTACGCGAACGCCGCCGTCGTGTAAACTCGTTGCGCTAATCCGAACTGTAATTTGTTACGTTAATCCGGTGGGTAACAGCGTTACGCTGTTCGCGAATGGAATGAGCGAAATGTTCGCGAGCTAATGCGGGATAAAATGTTGTGCTAATCCAGGGCTCGAGTTTTTCCTATCTAAAACGGCTGCGATAATCCGGGGAACGATCGTATCGGCCCTTTCGGGGTCTCGGCAATTCTTAGCAAGTACTTTGCACATTTTCCACCGGAGATGTATTCCTCGCGATAAGACAAAGAAAGTACTCGTTCGGGGAATGGAATGCAATTTATTCCGGTGCGAAAAGAATGCGCGATAGCGGCGCTCTCCAAAAATGTTATTCTACTTTCTCGAGCAGCAGCTAGTCTAAAGAACTCTCTCTTTGATAAAGAGGTTGCATCTAGGTTGTGGAATCGCTATCGTGACGAACTTTGGCCGATAACTGCACAATTTTTTGTTTCCTCAGGCTTTTTTTCCTTTTGTCGAACGACACCGAGAACCTGTAATTTCGCGAAGGTCAGCGCCGCTCGCAAGATAGTAGTGGAAAAACACGAGGCTGGGACAGACAGCGCGGAAAATATACGAGCGAGCAATAATTATTTTGCACGATAGATGACCCCGCCGTCGCCGCGGTGTTATCAATTGTTTTCAATGGGGCGCGAACACCGATACAGGAGTTCTTTGTTGCTTTTTATCGGCCTCGCCTCGGTGCCAATGTGTGTCTAGGTGTGCGTGAGACGGATTGCTCGTTATTAGCGATGGGATCAAGTTCAATACGTATTTACGAATCCGAATCAACTGCCATTATCGAGTTTCACACATTCTACGGGTCCCGATCCCTACTCAAATTCAGCGAAGTTCCAACTAGCGGTGATCATGATTTACCATATTTTCGTGTTTATCAATTAACGCGGAAAAAGATCTACAGAATTCAACAAAATTAAGGACGAGCTCCATCATCAATATGTTCCTACTTTAACAAATGAAGGTGACCCCGAAATGTCCGAAACTATTTCACATACAAAAAAAAAAACTGTTATTGCCATAATGTAGTCCTCTTTATACTGAAAAACTTTGGTTCTTAAAGTCTCTTCAGTCTTTCGAAGAAATCATAACAGGTTCAAGTACACTTGGAAGTAATGTATTCCCGGAAATACTTACAGAGGGTCGTGTCCAATCAATCAAGGTTCGAACATACTTGCAAGGCACTCGATCCCATCGCTACTTGTTATAGGGTGGTTCCCGACGCGAGTTGCCCCGACCATCCTATTTTCGCCAGCCATTGACCCCGATACCGTGACATAGCAAAGATGCAACTAATTTCTTCGCGCAAAACCACCCTGTCACTAACACGCGTGTCATGGTGTACCATCATGGTTGGGTACCGAATCTGTTCGGTGATCGTTTCGAAAGAATTCAGACAAATCCGTCGGTAATTTTTTTTTGCATCCTTGAAGACTCAAATAAATTCCTCAAGTAAAATGACGTCGGTATACTTGAATGCAGATGGAGGAAGATAGTGGAACCGCCGCTTCATCCTCCGAAGGGTTTTACGACGGGGTTTTAGTCTGGCCTTGAAACGAGGGTGACCGAGACTAAACAGAATTGTAGATGGACGGTTGCTGGCGACTACGTTGGGTCGCATAAGTATGGGTGGTCTTCGGGATGTTTACTCGAAGGATCCTTAAAAATAAGGACCTTGTACCCAGAGGATCTGACCGCTAAGTGGGTAAGACGAGGCTGTCTTTTCGTCAGTGTTTGACGTGCCCCAGAATTGTTCGAAGATAACGTCCTCAGCTACTTTCTAACAATTTGCTAACATACTGATCATACATCTATGCTATTGCCTATTGTATAAGTGTTCGTTTTCAGTCAGATTTGCGCTAAGGATGCTTGTTATTGATATTAGAGCTTTGAATCCAATTCTGTTCCTATCCACGCGTTGCAATCACCAGAGCACTGCTTTCAAATGGCCACGTTTCGCAGCTCCGTTAATTACGAACGTGATTGGACACAAGAAGAATTTCCAATTTCGAATTCCACTTCTATAATCGGATCGGTCGATCATTCTCCCCTTAGGATAGATGTAGTTTGCAATATGTTTACATCGTGACAAATGCTTTTTCAACAGTAAGTAATTAAAAACAGATGTGCATTATTCCAATGCGGTATCAGGTGGCGGTATTATAACAATCGATGGAAATGTACCTGTTGACGTCAAACGAGCGGCGTCGCACAGCAATAGCAACTCGCAGTAACGAATAAATACCATAAGAGATCGCGCAACTAAAAAAAACTCCGAAATCCTTCAGTTTCAATGTTCACGTTAATTACGTTTTTAAAAAGTGGACGATGAATGTTACATGAAAAATGGAGTTCGAGAGAGGTAATAAATTAGAAACTTGCTCCGCGATCCGATGATTACCAGCATAAATTAAAGAAGGAAGAGTTCGTTTCGCTGTTTTACACGATCTCAGCCGATCGAGGGACGTTTAGGTTAAACGATACTATCTGTTTCATTTTTTGATTAATAAATGATAGCGGTAGACAGATGTAGAATGCAATATGTGATCTATAAGTTGCTTTAGAAACTCGATACGTGTTACCGCCGTACCGAGTGCTGTGCTCCTGTAAATCGGCGACCGGATCGACGAAGGATACGGTCCATCGACTAGGTGAGAGCGAGTATCACGCGCGACCGTATAATAGATCATGTACAAGCACGCCACGTTAGGTCTAATTACGCGGAACACTTACTGCTTTGTGATCCACCGGTCGATAAAGTCTACGCGATAACTGCCGAAAATTAGCGAAGCCATTAAACGGCATCCTTGATTAAACGGATGAGGAAAGCAACGTGCTCAATCCTGCGCAACTCGACTGAATTTCGGAGCAGGCGTTGCCACGACAAACCAATTTCTCTCCCGATTTAGACCATGCTTCGAAGATATTAGACACAATTTAACACTATTCCTACCGAGATCGGTCAAATGACGGGCTTTATCACAACTTATATTTTTTAATATAGAATGAAGATAATAGCCAATTTGACAGTATAAAAATATAGTTCCTTTTATTTAGGGGTATATAATGTACATTTTATTCTTGCATTATTAATTGTTAATTACATTTTATTCTTCTTGCCAAACAGTTCCGTCTACAGCAGTTTCGATTACCTCTTCCTCATTCTCACTATCGGAACTAACTAAAAATCTCCTTCTTTTTCGTCCTCTACGTACGTTCGAAACATTCTCTTCGTCCTCAGCGGTGTTCGAGTCGGTCTCAAATAGATCATAATTTTCCGCATTGTCATTTTCAATATCAAAAATTTCCAGATCATCTTCGGAACACTCTTCATCAATATTATTTATTTTCTCTAATAATAAATTTACACTCTTCGAACGTCTTGACATTTTGGGAATGAATATTCAAGGGATAAAATAAAAACCAAAATATAAAAATGTAAATCCAGATGGATAAAAAAATGAACAAAAGATAAAATGTGAAACTTACTACGAAGTATTGTTGGTATGTTCACTTTTTTGAAAATGACACTTATAACACGTAAAACAATATAAAAGTAGAATAATAATATAATAAAAATACAAAATCGTAAAAGACTGCCGAATATGCTCCTTCCAACTTTCACGGTTTGATGCTTTCTGTTCAGGTCACAAGACTTTACTGATTTGAATTCGTGAGAAGACGTCTAGGCATCCCCTTCGGCTATGATTTTATTTATTTTACAGTCATAGTAGATAAGACGGTGTAAGAAAATTAGAGGTTCTGGACCGTTTCGGATACCAATCAGGCAAATAAACACCGCGAGGCCGATAGGCGAGCGAGAACTGTAAACACTTTGAAGTGCCGTAAAGCAGTCCCTGGAAGACACTTTTCGGCTAAAATCATGCCACAACTGCATTACCTTTCGTTTGTAACGACTTTATAGTTTCGTAACTGAGTCTTTGAAAGAATACTATTAAAAAGATATAAATCGTTCTACCGGTCAAATGACCGGTCGTGGTAGGTAAGACAGACTACAAATTTTTCTCAGAAAATAAACAATAAAAAGAAGTGAATATTGAAAAATGTATTATATGCATATTTTAGGAAAAGTCGTGAAGTTTAAAGGCGATTCAATTACGTTGTATATAGGAAATTCTAATCGAAATTTTAGAAACGGTCATTTGATTGGTCGCAGTAGGAATATGGTAAAAAAATCGTCACTATATACAGGGTTAGACGATTCTGTCTGTCAGTAACCATATAAAAATTGTTCAACATCTCTTCAAAAAAGTAAGTTGCTAAGTTGGGTAGATTTTTCAGTAACCACTAGCTCAATTAAAAAATTCCATCCACACTGCACTCGATAACTATTAAATCGATCAACGTATTTATTTTTGAGCTACTCCTTTGTTAAACACTTAAAAGTTAAAAATGAAAGTGCTAATCGGAAAGAGCTGATTACTCTACGTAATATTTTGTACAGGGCGATGACATAGGGCGTGTCCTTTTGATGGAATTCCGTGGCCGATGGAAACGTGCAGAAGCACCCGGTATACAGCTGGCCAGATGTAGGCACGAAGAATTGAAACGGTAAGAACAGCTGCGGGTCCAAACGCGAGCTGTTATTGTTTTTGTGAGTCACGAGTGGCAATAGAGGAATGTCAACAGAAGTGTCGGTTCGGTACGAGCGCGAGAAACCGTTTTACGTTTGTGCCTTCAGACAACTGTACTTGGCAGCGGTAAAACATCCAATTATTCCACACGGTGGCGATTAATCTTCCCGACCGCGATCGTTCGCGCGGAATTAACGAAAACGCGGACGCGTGGCGCGGAGTCATTCACGGGGAGGGCAAGAATTCGAAACGTGCGCGGAATATCATTACTTTTCGCATCAACATGCATGGGGACCTGCATAGCCCCGCATGCGACGCTGGTCATAGGCAATCGGAACGCTATTTTCTGACTAGGACATCGCCTATTTCTGCTTATTGACGTTTACAACAAAAAGAATGCAAACTAGATGTGTTCATTTTATAGAGAAACACAATTAAACATACTTCTTGTTCAGATTTTTATTGAATGTCAGCGACTGATGTCGACCCTCAATTTGTCCAATCGTATTGCTTTTAATTTTTGTATAGCTTCTCAGTGATCAATACCGATCCTAAGTGCGTGTCTGATTGATCTGACGACGTTGCCTTCATTCGACGTCTGACTTTTCAGTTCAGACCTCCCCGCTTGTCAAGGGCCGATATCTGCTTTCAATTTGATTACCCGATGATGTTTCCTGCACCTGCGCGTTGCCGGTCACCGGTCACCGGCGTCTAGATTTTCCAATCAGATCTTATCGCTTGTCACCGATTCATACCAACGATTAGTTCGTTAAGCCAATAACATTGCTTTCGCTAACGCGTTGTCGGTCATTGGCGGCAGTTCTTTTTCAATAGATCATTTGGGAAAATGCTTACTACATAGTCGGTCGGTAATTGTAAATTGTGTGGAAGCCGACGAGAACTCGTGGGTCGTGACGAAGCCGAGTATTTTGAAAAGGATTTATATTTCTTGTCAAAAAGTTAATTGGATAAATGTGTTTCATTGTAGATGACCGATACGGGCAGTCACAATTCGAGGTGATTCATCCCGGCAGTGTATACCTGGTGTGCACGCACCGATAGATCCATGGGATGTCCGTATTGATCGAACCACACCCGTATTTTCTACACCCCCCACATTCACGCGGCTACACACGTATATGCGTGCGCACGAAATTCATGAAACACCATGAACCCCCATAATAGCCGAACGCCGCCCTTCTGCCTGGACTTCCAGATTCAACGGATTCCCTTCCGAATAGTTTCGACGGGAACCGCTGGACTTAAGTATTCCGAAAATATTTTACATATTTTTCTCTCGAACCCATATTGTATAACCAGACCTCGGGTTTTATTGCGAAAATGAATTAATAAAATGCAAAACAGTGGAAGCGTCGGAATGTGAAAATATGGGCAGGCTATTTTAAAATAATTAAAATTATTAACGTCCGGAATAAATTGTCGAGTCTACCGGTAACGTTTCAATCTGTAATACAAGCTTCTGAGGTACTCGAGAAGCATCAATCTCTAGACCGGTGCTAAATTCTCAAAAACATTTTCAACAGTCAGGTTTAAAGACCTCGCAAAATTGGAGTCGCTGTACCGGAAACATTAGGAACCACTTTTTCCCATTAACCGTCGCAGCACAAAACAACTTTGCTGTACAAGCTTCTGCAGTTGCAAGCCTTCTTCGTGCGCGAACTTTAAACAATAGATTTACAAGCTGGGAAACTACGCACTCTAATCCTCTTACGGTAATCCATTCGCGAGAACAAGCGAGCGCGATATCGAGCGATTCGGCGATCACGATGATAGTTTCAAATCGAATTTCGTTGCAACTGTTATACCTATTACATACGTAGAAATTGATATTTTCCTATTCGTACACGTTAATTGTAGATCAACGCCCATTAAATTACCGGTGCAAACGTACTATCGATACGAAACAATGAATACAATTTCAGAATTACATCGAGGTGTATGCAGAAGCAGGGAAAAGTGTTATTATAAATTACAATGCCTGAAATTATAGGTGAACGCGCGCACGCTTTGCGGGATGAACGACCATGTATGCTCAACATTTACCCGTCTAATATTTGAATACGAGGCTGGCAAACACCGCCCGACCTTCCCAATTCCCTAGTCTGCAGATGTGTTTCCGGAATTTCTCTTGACAGCGGAATACTTGAAAGGCGCGTGCTACGTCTACACATTTATTATACACGGACCGTTGTACAATTAAGTATTCTTTCACCGTTGTGTAATACGATTGCACAATCAATTAACGAAACGGGGGGGGGCTATTCTATACACCAATCCACTACATTGGCGAAGTTCGTAACAGAAATCAATAAACTTGCCCACCGCCACCGAAATTTATTTTTAAAGCAATTAACAAGAACACCATTTAATCCTATATGCAAGGTATGCAACTATTGCATGCTGTTGTATTGCATACAATATGCAGTTATTAGACTAATTCAAAATGACTACATTATACAAGAATTTTGTAGAATACTATTCTGTACTCGAACCCATTTGTAAAGAATTATTGAAATGCACTGCATACTGCAATCCTGGAGTCATCTGTTCAACGCAAAAATTGTTTACGGAATAAAATACTAGAAGGAAGACCGTCGTCTCGAAGTAGTTTTAATTGAGTACTCAAACGCGCAGGCAGCTCAAATATTTGGAAGCACAACGCACACAGACTCGCGAGCAGAATGCATTCCGGAATCGCATACAGGAAGCTTTACGGTATATTCGGGGGCATTACCGCTTCAAGTTTACCATGCAACCTTTCAGCGTGCTTAATGAAAGACAGCATTATATCCGACTAGCCGGGTTTATCACGACAACGAGGTCTTAATATCGCGGCTATGGGAAACTGAACGGATACCATTCAACAGTCGATATACCGTAATCTCTCCGCGGTGCAGCCTCATTTCAGCCCGAGGTTTTACTGAGAATTTTTCTCGGAGGCTCGTGACGAGCCTCTGCAGGTTGTATCTAGTCCCTTTAACTTTCCGATGCTTTGACGTCAACCACCTTGCTGGCGACGTTCTCTCGCCAAAATGTTCTTTCTTTCAACACTAACGGTTCCACGACCGGTTTCTTATCTTTTTTATCTTATTCAAATTACAATGATGCTTCAAGCAGATGTTATTGTAATAATTGTGAGAAAACTAAATAATTTCAGGCTTGCAACTTTGATAAAATAACGCCCTCTAGTCACGCATTATGTGTTGAAATCAATTACAAATTGCAATTGCGTGATTCTTTGTGGAAATGTTCCTTCGAATGGAGCAAAAGAATTTGCATTTCAATCGGCTGCGGAAAATTAGAATTCGGAGGTCGCGTTCGCAACCTTGAGTGAAAATGAACAGTCATCGGAGGATCAATGATAAAATAAACGGAACGCATCGTTCCCATCCCTTTGTTCGTGTGTGCCGATGAGCAGGCACGGTGCACACGGTATACACGGTGGCACATGATCAAGAATCACGAGCGTGTGAATCGTGCGCGCTTCACTTGTGACACACAACCTGGCTGGAACGCGTGGACCCGGCCGTGTGGCCACAGTGTGGAAAATTGCATCTTAGAAAAGCACGCGGATGAATTATCGCGTCACGCTGACTCACGTGCACGACGTTTAACCACCCCGATTAACCGTGTGCACGAATCGTTGCTCGGATAAACGAGATACAATTATTCGCTCGTACAGTCTTCAATGACGCTATCGTCAATTAAAATTGAATGGCGTCGCTCGTTTGTCGACTGACAAACCGTAATAGGAGTTTTCGCTGCGTTCTTAATCAAAACTGGACGCTGGAGCTTCCGTTCGAAGTTCCTTCGGAAAACCAACCTCGTTCTGCATTTGCTTAATTTCATTCTTGAACGCGTTTTCATTGTAAACGTTCTGAATTTTTTCGAGTAACTGTACCTTTGGTAAAATCGGAAACTGTGATTGATATTGTAACACGTCGTATGAAACGTTGAAAAGCTGCATCGATTTTCGACACAGTGGAAAGGGTTGACGCGAAATAGAATCCAGTGAAATTGAATTGGATCTCGATAAATTATCCGGTGCCTCTACACACGAAGATGTCCTATACACAAAGAAATAATAGGAAGACGTCGCGTCGCGTCGTCGACGCAATAGTGGCATTTTCCCAGTGTAATCTTGAACTTCTTTATTGGATGGTTATTAAAGTTTAATAATAACTCCGCACTGGAATGTTCGTTATCGATTGAATAGACCAGCGTAGACGTCGATCCGGAGCACATGAATTCCGCTATTATAACCGGCCGATAGAATTTCTGAAACTTTCGCTGCCGCGACGGGCCACGGACACACAACACGCGGCCGCCGTTCGAGTAAAATCGGTTTTTGCGCTGGGTGATCGCGATCTACGATGGTGAAACTTAAAAGTGCGATACTTAGAAAGTACATCGTGGAAAAGAAGAAAGAGAGCTGGTCAACGATAAAATTTTAACGGTTCTACGAAAACGAGACAGTACAACGATCGGGTAAATTCGCGACTGTGTTTCCTAGAGATATTTCGTAGTGAAATGAATAGACTGTGGGTCTTTGTCCAAAATAAAAATTGTTTGAACCCGAATTGCAATAAACAACAATCGAATATAAATCTTTCTTTAACAATTTCAATGGGCTGAAGATGATAGATTGATATTCTTGAATTCTTCTAATACGATTTTAAATTTAATTCTACTTTGTCGTAGACGCGTAAATCCTCGATCTATTAACGAGTAATTTGTTAGGTAACTGCTGTGTGGTAGTCATTTGGTGGTTTACGTTGTAAATTTTTAGTCGAATCGTGTAATCGTGCAAAATGGTCTTTTATACGACGATCGTTTCTTGCGGAAGTAATTTGGAGACGGCCAACCATAAAAATGTTCCTCGAAGGGTCATCCATTGTTTAAAAAGTCATTAGACTCCATCAATTTTATAGCAGTGACGCACATTTATAAACGAACCTCTCACTATATTTCTTGCGTTTTATTGCCCTCGAGTTTGCCGTACCTTTATCAGTCTCCGTTTATTTTAGTTCTCTTTTCAAGGAAAAACAGAACAATGTTCATTGACTCGAGACTCTATACTATACGCTGTACCGTCGAATCCAACTATGTATTTTTTTTAAACTTCCGAAAATTAAAGAAAATAATATAAAATAAATCTTCTCGAGAAGCGTACCCGGTCTGTGTGTGTTACTCTTCCCGCGAATAAAATAATTTACAAGACTGCAATCGACTTGCTCGAATTATGTATCAAATAATTACTTCCGGATTTGATTGAACTTGTATAAATAATCTTGTGTAGAAAAACAAAAACACGTGTTAACATTAAAACAACTGAAAAGACCCGAAGATAGAAGAAAGAAAAAACAGACACACGGTATGCAATGGCTGAGGGCACCGGAAGTGCTCTGGAAGCTCGCCTCCAGAGTAAACAATGTACTCGTTAAGAGTTTCTTTTCCGACCCCTGCGTGACCTTGAACAAAATTGTGCCATATGCGGCTGAACATGCCCCGTCTTCTACTTTCCACTTTGAAAACCCCGGCAAACACAAATGCTCCGTTTTATTTAACCCTTTAGGTCACGGCGTCCTCATATAAGGACATACTAAATAAATGTAAACATTTATATTTTTAAAGTACTGCTTAGCAAAGCCAGGATTTTGTTTTTCCAGGAATAAATAATTCGTGACCGAGAGGCTTAAATCTACAAAAAAGAGCCTGCTCTCGCTACGTAAAAAGCAAACCACAAATAATATAAACACAAAAACATATAAAATAGGAGAATACAAAATGTTTGCATCAAGTACAACACCCACAGGAGTTTCAGGTGTGCGTACGTTCCGGTGGCCAGAAAAATAGCGCTAATGATGCAAATGGGATAGTTGTGTGGAATTAGAATTTTCGTGAGCGTGCTCTCGAAAGGGGGCGAGCTCTAATGCTTTTACTTCTTGTGTTGGCGAGAAAAGTTTCTCGTAAGAAATTCGAAAGAGAGAAGCAAAAGGAAGGGGGCAAGAAAGTCGTTATTTTCCCATCGGCAAGAATTTCCAAACGACAATTGAGCCGGAGTGTAGCGCACTCGGTGTAATGTCCACGTTGGGAGCGGAGCACTTCTGTGTCCGCGTCGTGTATAGAGGCAGGGGTGCCAGCGTAACGAACGTCTCTGTAGTCGTGCAGACAAATTCATTCGAGCCAGCATTGGCAGCGTGATATCTTTCTATGGGGGCTATTTTCTCATCAATCCCAATCGCTTTTATGAAACGTGACTCACGCGTGAAAAGGTCCGCACGCCTTTGGCGAATTCGACGCTGTGTTCCCCTGGTACCCCACACGCGCGCGTTCTCTTTCTCGCGCCTGCGCCCTCTGGGCCCGTTCGCACCGTCGTCGCGCGTCGGTCACTCTCGACGACCAGAAAAGAAAAGTATAAAAAAAAAGCGAAGAAAAAGAAAAGAAACCCGGAGAGACGAAATTCTCTCAGGCTAGACGCGCCTCACGAAACAGAACTTTATACCTAGACCTCTCTGCACGCGCTCTTTTTCGGGATCCTAACCTTTACTCCGGCCGTAGGATAAAGGGGAGATTTTCTATGGCGAAAGTTTTGTTCGTCGGCTAGAAAACGAAGGATAAAGAAAGGATGTTCTTGCCGCGATTCCAACAGTAACACTTCACTCGGTCTTTTATCCACGATTCTTGTCCCCCAGTACTACGAAACATTAAAAATAAAAACACTGACCAATATACAAACAATTGCAAATAAAGGCCGTAAATATTTGTCAAATTGATCAACTGTTCACTAAAAAATGATCCATATATCTAATAAGACTGTAACTCGTGCACAATAATATTCATTTTCAGGTAGTCATCTACTTGATTCTACAGGGTGACCCAACAATCATCCAGTCATGTTAGACTGCTTTAAAATGGAATAACCCTTCCATTTCTAACATTCCCAAGTGTTCTTTCGTAAATAAATTCGAAATTCAAATGATCCGGTGACTTCTGGGTCACCCAGTACAATAGAATCACTGGTCGCAGGATAATTTCAACTGACTCAACTACTCAAGAGTACACAAGAGTGTAGCATTCTATAACATGGTATCCTGTTACTCAATTGGAATTCATTTATCAGATACTACAGCAAATTCATTCATATGTACTGGTACATTAAAAAATGTTCAGTCCTATTGAGAAAGATTCAAAAAATAATTTAAAGTACGAAATCTAGAAGACTGTCAGTGGTGAGACATGGAGGGAAACGGAGGATTCGCGAAACATATGTCGAACGAAGTTTTTGCAGCTCGTAACGAACTGTCGGAGAGAGTCTCTGCGCAAGCAACTGACAGCAATACGAGTTTCACGAACATGCGATGATTTTCGCCGAGGAGGTCGACAATGACCTCCAACAGTTGAATAAAAAAAAAGAGAATACTATATCGGTTAAGTGCGATAAAAACCGCCTCTTTTTTTCGTGCAATGTTCATGAATAGAACGCAAAATTCATTATCGCAAAGATTAGAAAGCGTAGAAAACAAGAGCGTTGTCGTCGAGTCGTGTTCATTACGACATACATACCATTAATTATAAGAAGGTATTTCACATTGTCATAAAAAAGGATATTGAAATAAAAAATGCATTATTTAAACAACAAACGTCAAAGCTTACAAAAAATCTTTCAAATTCTGTTATTGTCCAAAATTTTGCAATTGACGTTAATAAGAATATCAACTATACATCCCGATTTAAAAAAGGGTGAACCAAATCTAGGTCTAGTTCTGAAATTCCAGTACAGCTTTCCGAATTCAAATTATGTTAATCAGAGCCACCGCCATAAATTACGCGGGCGACATAGTGGGTGAACATAATGTATGAAATAAAGCGAGCCCTAATATCGCTAAAGGTACGTGCATTAACGGCGTGCCAGTCTACCTAATAATCCTTTTTCCCACGTCTGAATTAATGGACAGCGCGTAGAGCCATCAGCCGTGGTTTACCGTAGCCCAGAAACTTCCGACGACATATATATATATATATATATATATATATATATATATATATATATATATATATGTATGTATGTATGTATGTATGTATGTAATGATTATATATATTATAATATATTAGCATAATAATGCTTTAATTCCACTCAATTATCTTCCGCGTATGTACGTATGATATATTGATCGAAATTTGCAGTTCAGTGATGAACAGAGAGGAGAGAAAGAGCGAGAGAGAAAAATTGTACGCACGAACACTCGACAATAAACGTAGTGCGGAGTTAAACGGCTTATCAAACTTCGTTTTGCGTATCTGCCGACGCATGCACGGACATTAAACGCACGGATAAGTATTCTATAAATGTAGCCGCCTATTTAGTGCACAGACCGCGTCGCGTCCTGACAAATACTTAATAACACTTTCCTCGTCGACCAGCATGGAATACCTTCTCGACAATATTACATCTAAAATGTCAATTTACAACATGAAAAGTATTTAAAACTGACATTTACACTAAAATATATGTATGTACATAAAAAAGTAGAACGATAATAAGGAAATATTTGAGAAAAAAACTGTAATATTCCATTTTGAATACACTTGGAATTTGAAAAAAGAGAGGTCAAAAGATTGTTCCAGGATCAATCACGCGTCGATTAATATACATAGAAAGTTTCGATCCGGTACAATTTTCAAATGGTACGTGCATAAAATTCTTAAATGCGCCGATTAAAATACCTCCGGCGTCCGTTATAAAGTTACTCATCCGTCCCGTAACGTAAGGATTAAAATTCTAATTATCGGCGTCTCGGAACAGATACCACGCCTTAAATTTCAAAGATGCAGCGTAGTTGTAACGGTCTGTTTGCTCGGGTCGAAACCCCGGCGCGTATTTTCTATTTATTTTCCTCGCGGCAATTCACCTTCGTCGAAACGAGTAACGGATAATCAAACCAGATCGAGTTACATCGGCCAGCCTATGTACATATATACATACATATACGTGTTCGAAATCGTATCGGTTCGACCGGTGCGGTCGATTATCGAGACCGGCGATAATTCGTCCGCGGAAAATCTGCGATCGTGCACCCGTCAAAATTCGTATCGCTTGTCTATTCCTAACATCCTCTCGACTTCGAGGCGGATTAAGGACGCTATCGAGCTCAGGTCCGTTAACATTGCGTCAATCTTAATTAACTTCCTCTTCTTTAGATTCCGACGGTAACGCGAAAGAACTCGTTAATTTCTATACTTCCCGCAGATAGCGAACGACCAAAATGAACGATAATACGATTGTCATCCGTTTGACGTCGGTCGAACACGATCGATTTCAAAAGTCGAAGTCTCTCGCGGTTCGGAGGTTCGATCGTCGATACGCAAAAATGAATTAACGAGATACGTATTTAGAGTACTTACCATGCCTTGACTCGAATGAGGACTTCTCCCTCAGCGGGGGTGGGCATGGGCTTCCTGAGAGCCTTGACACTTTTCAATCCGCCAAAACCGTTCAGTACTATAGCCCGCATGTCCTTCGGCTCTGGCGTGGGTTTCTCCTCGCCGTTCTCCTTCGGTTTCTCACCGTCGCCATTCTCCTCTACTTTCTTCGATTCCTCTTTGCTGTCTTTCGGCTCCTCGTTCTCTTGCTTCTCAGCCGGCGGCGCTTCCTGTGGTGGCTTTTCACCCTCGGCGCTCGGGCTGGTCTCCTTCTTGTCCTCAGCCATTTTTCTTCTCGGTCTCTTTTTCGAACTTTGCTCCCGCCGCTTTGTTACTTGAACGCTCTCGCTTTCTCTCCCTTTTGAGCTACTCCAGTGAAAGAAACTAGCTAGGTAGTCTGCTTCTTTCTCGGTTGACGACTCAAAGGAGACGAAGAAGGAGAGGATGAAAGAAAAGCCTCGATTAAAGTCTACTCTACTAGTGCTTGAAAACCGTAGCGCGTTCGCACCCGACGAGAGCCAACGTCGTTCTGCGCCACAGTGCCAGGAACGCTTCGGTGCCGGCTATGCCGGCCGGTGACGCGCGCGGTGTTGCCGTTGCTTAGCAACCGCGCGCCCCTTTCGCCCGTCCAATCGGATCGCAGCTCCGTGTCCCGTCGTTCGCCGCCGCGCTAAACTACATCGCGCAGAGTACGACAGGTGCCGCGAGTCGCGGAACATTGCTCTTCGCGATTAAAAAGTAGTCCCCCTCTCTCTCTCTCTCTCTTTCTCTCCCTCTCTCTCTCTCTCGCCCTCTCTCTCTCTCTCTCTCTCTCTCTCTCTCTCTTTCTCTCTCTCTCGTCCCACCCATTAAATCTGTATTAACCCACGCATCTTCGACTACGATTTTCAACGATCGATCGACCGACCGGCGCACAGTGGTCCAGAAAGCGACAATTCGTGGCCAAAACTCAATTTTTCAACTTTAACTTTACAATGAAAATTTGTTCGTATACATTGAGAACCTTCCAGAGCTTCAAAATGTGAATACTTTTCATTTTCCAAAAAATTTTTGTGAAATGTGACATAAACACGAAATCATCAAATTTCGGGTAAACTATTTATTTTAATTACTCATCGTAGGAACATCGAAATGTGGCTTTTTATAATACTATTTATAATTAAGTATATTTTAAATATCCATTTGTGCAAATAATGATAAGTTTATAACAATTTATCCTTCAAGAAGAGTTATAATTAAACGTGAGTAACGTCTCGCATTTTTAACTCCTGTATAGTTTCTGGTTTTATACATATATTTAAAAGTCAACGCTGGTAACACTTTAATACTACAGTAGATTTACATCTATTAATAACATTACATCTATTAATTAATAACTATATATATAATAGTTATATATACATATATTTTGAATGTATTATTATAGTATAATAAAGAGTACAGTAATTCGAAATTTTATTTTAATTCTCAGTCAAACATTATGATTGTACACAGTATACAGTATACAGAATGACCGCGTGAAACGGCATCGATGTCTATGTTACGTTACATCACAGCTATGTTTATGTTTATATTTTGGCGCCAGATAAGACGTAGGGTGCGCGATAACATTTCCCAACAAAAACATCGATAAATCTATCTACATATCCAATTAACGGTTTCAGGTTCAGGACACAGATTATAGGATACTTTTCCACTTTGAGAAGTATCAGTCAAAATGACTGGTATTGGTATAACGAACCATGATACAAAATTATTTTGATTCTGTAATATTCATTATATTACACCTTTAGTTATCACTGTAAAAGCCATCACATCATTGCGAAAAAAATGTAACATGAAGTAGGAATTTTAGAATGAAATTGTAAAACCAGTAATTTTTACTGGCGTGGTAGATCTAGTGTTAAAGAAACGGACTGACATCGATGTTTAGGTTTAGGTTAGATTATACGTTACATTTTTTAGCAATTATATATACATATATAGTTACAGTTTTCTATAGTTCAGTTATACATATATTTTAATGTGCAATGAAGATTTATTCTATAATAATTTTTAATTCTGTGTTTTGAATGTCAAATTCATTATCAGCGACTCCAAAAATCCTTAATTAGACATTTTCAAAAAGCTGTGATGAAAACTTGAATTTTGACCACGTTTTCGCGGTTTCTGGACCACTGTACGGCAGCTGGATACATATTTGCTACACATCATTTCGACGTCGCCCGTTAGTGGACGCGCATAGTCCAGCTTAGTCGTCCCGAGGAGAACGCTCCCCGCTGATGATCCATTCGCGCTGCAAGACGTGGTGACACAGGACCGGAGACAACTTTGATTAACTGCGAATATGTTAAACTCATCTTTTATCTTATGTCTTCTGTTCCGTAGAAATCATTGAATCTATAGAAACGTGGTCAACAAAGAATATCTATGCAACTGCACAGACTATAGTATCAACTTCAGTTTGTATGCGTTTAAAGTTGATGAATAATAAAACATGGAACTTTGAAGTAACGCTTACATTATTGCTAGTAATTTATTACTAAAAATATTATTTCAACCCTGATATAACGAACGCGTTTCGAATAATACTAGCTTTGAGATACCTAACCCCTTTCATTTTTTATACAACATGTATTCGCTTGCACTGATAGCAAAACGAGTTACATTTTACGTGGAGACTCGTTGTTTATCGTAAAATATGGAACTATGCTAATGAGGATTGTCGAGTGGTAAACTTGTACGACAATTAGTAATCATCCTTTTTTGTCTATTAGTTTGTATTACGGAACATATGGAACGGATATAATTGAAATGTAAAGAAAATGTGTGTGGAAATGCATTCGGAGCATGGAATCCGAAGGACACGCCTTTGTATATTATGAATCACTAGTGCGGGTATATCGAAAAAGAAGATTTGCTTCTTTACCGCAGATAGCTAATTGCGTCGTTAAAGAACAATGGAGAATGAGTGATACGCATAACCGAGCATTAACGATATTTGAAAACAAGGCGTGAATTGTGTTGGGATATCATCGATTGGTTTTAGGTGACATGCTTCATTTGCGGAATAGAAATTGTTTAAACGATGAAAGCTCGTTTTATGACAAAATAAGAATGTTTGTTAGTATCATTGAGATAAATATTGTACATTTTTGTTGTTGTATAATTTCGTATTTCTATGGGATAAAATGAAATTCCTTAATTTGTCCAATGTCAAGGAATGTATAAAAAAGATAATGTGATCCTAGTTCTGAAATTGTCAGTTTTGATTAGGATCCTCTTCTTCCACAAGCAGACAGGAAAGTAGTGCCAGCAGACGACGCCCGAACTGCACGTGTATCCTTACGCCATGCATGGTATGCGTCATATAGTACTATACACACAGGCACAGTCTACATCCTGCCTTTCCTTGAACACGCCTTTCAAAATTTAAACGTGCACTGCCCCACGTGCACTTTCCATAAATTTTGCCTACGAAATAAAAATAATGGAACATCTATTTTCTGTCAAAGAAGAAACACACATTTTTATTTCTCTATATCGTTAAAATTGAACAACCTTTCCATATGTTTCTCCGTATCACCGTTCCTCTAATTCTATAACAATCAACATGAATAAATATAAGTCAAATGTCCATGCTTTTAACATTATATGTCCACCGCGAGACAAAATTATCGATTTCTGCTTATCAGAGGAATTCATTCTCCCTCTCTTTTCGTTCTTTTTATAATAAAACGTCAAGTATATCTAATCTTTTTTCACAAGTACACTCGAGGGTGGATTTAAAAAATGTTAGTCAAATATGATTTGTTCATCTGCCCTGGCCATGCAAATGCCAACGAGAGTGGAAGTGCAACTCGCTTGCTATCGTGCAACTTTGAATTCCCGAAACAATTGGACCGAGTAATGAGAATCATGCATGAGTGCAATGAGGATGTGCTGATTGGGATGAATAGCTCATATTGTCGGGAGAGCCAAAAGCACCCAGAGCCTGTATACAGAGGCTCTCTGGTCATTATAAAATGCCCTGTCTGATACTCTTTTCATCATTGTACTACACTTACATTTTGTCTGTCGCACATTACAAAGTCACCAAGTGTTGCATTCGATCAATTTTATCTCGTACTGTGCCGACACACGGTATAGTCCCACAAATATTCGAGTTTTTCGTCGGAATTTTTTTAAATAAAACGAAATATGAAATTCCACCGAAATTAATTATCTATTTATTATTCAGAGAAATATTTAGTATACATTATAATTAATGTTAATCGATTTATGCTTTCATCGTGTCGGTACACAGTGGCTTTTAACCCCTACATTTTCTGATAATAATAAATAACAGATTCCATGACTTTATCGCTTTCAAGCCAAGAAATGTATAATAATATTTAAAACATTTTTTTATACATTCTCCTTTTTACATTCGTAAGCATAAAAATCAAATAAAGAATATATATCCAAAACATAAGAAAATAATTTTTGAAATTACTGTTTTTTCGGTTGCATAAACAGTGATAAATAGATTAAATAATTTAGCATTTAATTTCAAGTGTTCATATGAATTGTAGAAATTATTTGAAAAATCATTACTTTCGTACCACGTCAGTTAAACGAACATATCATGAAATCTATCGACAGTGCTCTAACCTATATTAAGATATAAAGAAAGAATTAGGTGATATCGATTTCGAGTGATTTGGTGTTACGTTACTTTAAATGACATAAGAGTAACTGTAAAAGAGTCAATTCAACATATTTAGGACAGTGTCATATATGCATGTCGAAAAACAGAAGAGTCACAATGTACGATATATAAACACATGTCTCGACAAAGTCGAACTTGCAAGTTCTCCAGCTCATACAAGATACAAGTACATATATACATCAGCTGACTCTCCCACCATCTGAGCCATTTTTCATCAGATAGCGTGCTCGAATCGACACTTCGGCTAGATAATAGAAACGGCTACGTCGACGCACTGTTTTTCCGCATTGTCAACAAAGAGGCCATCGTGAAGGAACAACGACCGCATCTTTAAGGCTAATGGCAGATCATGAAGTTGTCACTTCGAAAAGGTAAGCATTGAAACGTACTCTTTCTCTCTTCTAGTAACTGTCATTGGCACGCGTGCGATTTCCAAAATACGATTTTTCACGACCTTCTATGCAAGCCTTGACAATTTACTGGTTTTCATCACATTGCGTTATAACAAAAACTTGGCTTCCGTACAGTCACTTGGCTGTGTCATCGCAGGAACGACCTATACATTTCGAATAACAGTCTATGCGAAATCGTTTTGTCATACAAACATATATCTAATATAAGAAAATAATCTACAAAGCGATGGAATTATCTGTGTCGTGTTGGATCATGTTCCAAGGTCACGCGCTCTAAACAATTCTTAGTCCGAAGTTTCTTAACCAAAGAAAACAGAAGTTGAGTCAGTTTAGTGTTGACATTTTAAGAAGAAAATTCGAGTTTGAGTATGTCTGCTGGTGTTCTGCAAACTCATTGTCTCAATCGTATATTATATCCTTATCATGCTTATCAACATTGTTGTGTAATCGAGAACAGTTTTTTTTAATTCTTTCTGACATTGAATTCATTGTATACACGCCAGTCAAAATATAGCAATGCATTGCTGTCATCTATCTAATATTATGAAACAAATCAATGGTATGGATCACATAAATTAAAAAACCTATTTAATCGAATGCAGAGAGTACATACAATCGAATTGATTATCATTTAACGCGTAAACAAGTCTAATTAGTTTAACCCGAGCAAATCTATTAATACCTGTAGAAACTAAAAACTAGAAAAAAAACGCATGATGCAATAAACGTAAATAGATCGCTCAAATATAATTATAATCACATGAGAATATGTATATCTTTTGTTTATTAGCTGGTTGTGGAGATGGTTTAGCTGGTCTGTCTCATCGTCTACTATGTTACGTGCTGCGGAGAAAAAAATCCTTTCCTGTAAGTTCAGTGTGAATGCTTTTCAAATTTTATATTATAACTTTTAAACAATTTTATAATTGATTTAATGTTATAATTTCATAATATAGGTTTGAGTACTGCGTATCGTGGTTGGTACGTGGACATAGGACCTGTTGTTGGAACAGCTGATAAAATATGGACTATTTCTTTAAATGAAGAATCACCCAAAACACCAATCGTTTTGTTACACGGTCTGGGAGCGGGTGTAGCACTCTGGTGTTTAAATCTGGATGCGTTAGCTTCTCAGAGACCAGTATACGCAATTGATATATTAGGTAAATGTAGAACAATTCGAGCATTTCATTATAACTTTCTAGTAGATAAATAATATAGAAATATTTTTTGTGAATGTTGAAAGACAGAACAATTATCAGACATGGCTCATAGATGAGTAAGATTGAACTTTGGAATTACACACATCTGTGAAAAAGATAATCTTCCTGTTATTATCAGAATACTTTGTGTTTTCTTCTTACAAGGAAAGAAGACTGTACAAATTAATATTTAAATACCTCGAAACTTTGTTACCGTGTTGTTTGAATATGAAATCCTGTTAAATTTTTATTACATCTAGCTTTCTATGCAATATCAAAAACTAGTTTTTATGAAATTCAGTGTCTTATTTTAGATATTCTTTATTTCACGATGTTTCTTTTATTCAACGACGTAAAAATTGTTTCGTTATACCTATATTATTTTCTAATGATACTTTTAGACGTTTTTATTCTTCTTTATTACCGATTCTTCACAATCCAGGTTTCGGTAGAAGTAGCCGTCCTGTTTTTAGTAATGAAGCCCAAGAAGCCGAAAATCAGCTAGTCCAATCCATTGAAGAATGGAGAAGAGAAATGCAGTTAGAAAAGTTCACGTTGCTGGGTCACTCGATGGGTGGCTTTCTAGCAGCATCGTATTGTATTCAACATCCTGAAAGAATTAAACATCTTATTCTCGCGGATCCTTGGGGTTTCCCTGAAAGACCTGTAGAAGCAGTGTCAAAAGCACCTATACCATTATGGGTGAAAGCTATAGCTTATATGATTCAACCATTGAATCCACTGTGGGCAGTCAGAGTGGCTGGTCCATTTGGTTCGTAATTTCACATACTATCCTTTCCTGTGCAAGTCTCTCAGCTTTTGTAAATCGTAACAAAAATATTGTTCTTTTCTAGGACAGTGGTTGATTGAGAAAGCTAGGCCGGACATCGTAAAAAAGTTTGTACCTATTCTAAAGGATGAGACTACTGTAATTTCACAGTACTTACATCAATGCAATGCACAGTCTCCCACGTAAGTATTTTATTAGTCATTAAGTTAAGTTGCAAACGCAACTTCTTTTTTATGTAAACTTATTGATCAAAGTAAGCACCATTATAATTAGGCTGCGGATGTTTATGAAATTTTCAATTCTTATAGACAAATTTTAAGAAAGCAGCATGAAATAAAATACTATTTTTAATGGGAATTGCCTTTGTAGATCTAAAACAAATAAAAATCTTACAAAGCTTTATCGAATTTTATATTGTAGTACTTTTTGAAAATTTTCATAAACCATAAATGCATAAAGATCCGCAGTCTAATTACAATCAATGTATTCTGTCAATATTCAATATTTTATTGATCTCTAGGGGTGAGAGTGCGTTCCATGCGATGATGCAAGGTTTTGGCTGGGCCAAGAATCCCATTGTCAGAAGAATAGATAAATTAAATCCAGAAATTCCAATAACTTTGTTATATGGAAGTCGATCATGGGTCGACAATTCTTCTTGGGAAACACTTAAGCAAGCTAGATCATCGTCGTACATCAATGTCCAGGTAAAATAGCGAACATGAAAATAGAGTACATCTCGTGAACATTAAATCGCATGAGCTACTATGTTTCTTTTTCTTCTAGGCAATAACGGGTGCAGGTCACCACGTTTATGCAGACAAAAGTGAAATTTTCAATAAATATGTATTAGAAGCATGCAATTTAAGTGACTCGATACCTAATTTATCAGCGTCGGACGTCCGTCTGAACATTAAAACTGTAAATGAGCAACAAATTTCTCTGATACTCACGAACCAGGAGGTTCAGTCGAAACCCGTAGAAGAACAAGAGTTGAATACGACACAAACCCGATCTAGTTGAAATTTAGTGCAATTTTAATGTTGAATTACATATGTATATTTTTTTAACTCTCTCGTGCGGTTGGATAGACTGCATATGTCGTGTGATTTAGACTAGGTATATGTACCACATACAATTGCTTACGAATTCACATTACTATGTAACTTAATTTCTAATTGATGTAATGCCATATTAGTAGTGTAGTTTCCGACTCCTTGAACTATCTTGGAAAATATCTGTTCATATTCTCTTTGTTGATTTTATATAAACTTTTCGAAATATTAATATTAAATCGTTGAGATTTTAATATTTACTTTATGAATTCCAATTTATTTCTCAAGCTTTAGATATAAAATACTGTATTGTAAAAAGGAAAGAGGGCGAGGGAGAAACGTTCAGTTCCTCACACATAGGCAAACAGTTTAAACCAAGCGATTCATTACAAATAAATCTCGTAAAATCACATAATATCAATGGGATCAATGATTAAATAAATTAAAATATTCCATATAAGTTATGTTGGAAGTGTATCAGAAGAAAATTGAATTGTATATTATGTACAATTATAGTATAAAATGAAACGCTAGTGAAACCAAATAAATGCTGATGTCGATTCTGTTCATAAAACAATAGATTACAATAAAAAACTATTGTGTTAATATTACCGATAAAAGATTATTTATTATCTATCCATGGATTCATTATCGTCAGTAAACTCATCACCATGAAAATCATCAACATAATCATCTTCAAAATCATCTTCTCTGTCTTCATTAAGCTGATAAATCACATCCATATTACGATCTTTCTTATTCTTTCGTCTCCGTTCTCTCTGTTTATCTTTCAAGAATTTTTCAAACTGTTCTTCCTGTTCTTGGACAGTTACAAAATTTGGATCATTTTGTGAAACAGATTCGGCAGCGGGAAATAAATTTAATTCTGTGCTAGTTGCTCGTTTTTTAAGCATTTGCCTTGACTGAGATAGCGAAACCTTGATCTGCAAAAGAAGAAATTGTTTTTAGATGTTACTAATGCATCGATAACTTCTCATATAGCATACCTTTGACATTATTCGATCGTGATCTAAATTAAATACGTCATGCTGCATTACTGGCAGAGTTACATTAAAGGTATCATCAGGACTATCTGTGCTTTGCTGATCAACATTAGTAAAGGTTTTTAATGAAATGGTATAATTCGCAGCAAGCGGATATAAGCTAGGTTGATAATCTTCTCCATAATCTGCTATTGCTAATTTTCTCTCCACTTCTTTGGCGATATCCACGCGTTTGTATTTCACAAAACTAATTGGGGGCAAGTTGCCCATAACATAAAGTTGACATAATTCATATCTCAGACGATGTGCACAGTCACTTAATATTTCTATTGTATCAGACTTATCGAGACTATTGTCTATCCAATATATATTAATTTGTTTAAAATCCTGTGTTATTTTTACAAAACAGATTTCTATGCATTTGTTTTCAAGTCTAGGATCTAGTTCTCCAGTGGACATAAAATCTGTGATATGTTCCATCAAAACCTTATTTAAAACATTCATCCTCCGTGTTGTGTGTACAGACGGTCCTCTCTTCATTGTTTCGCTAAAGGTGATGCCTTCTATTTGACCCCTAAAAATTTATACAGTAGAAAATTATTAGGTAGTGGAAAAGTAAAAGGAAAAACTTTTGCAATGTGAGAAATTTAAATTTTAATACTTGCCTCTTCAATTCATTTTTGCGTAACAATTTTTTCATGACCCTACTCTGTTTATGAATATTGTTTTGTATGTTATTGGTAAAGAAATGTCTACGGGTTTGGTTAATTATAAACATTTGAACATTCCGAATTTTACCAGAGTAATACATGTTTCGCTGTGTAAATACATAAGCACTCGTTCCTCTCAAAACATTGAGATTTCGTTTGTTTTTTGTAATAGGTTATACACGAAATGATTCCATATCATATGAAAACGACAATATTATTTTAGTGATTGATACTGTTCGTACTTTTAAATAATATGATATTTAGCTAACTATTATAAGGATAATATAATTTTGCTTCTTTTAAATATGTATTTATCTGAAAATATTTTCAAATGCTTTAGGTTTTCCAGCCTGCGTGTGAAGTTTAAAATCAAACTTACAAACCAATGTTATCATAAAATTAGATTATATGTATTGGGTTGGAAAGAACGTTCGTAGCAAAATTATTTATTCATATGGTTATTCAATAACACAAGAAGTTACCTCGAAAATGGAAAAAAGTAATAGAACAGAATGGAAAATATGTTATTGAATAAATCTATGAATCTCCAACCCAATATTAGATAAGGGGAATACATATTTAGTAAAGAATTTAATTTATTGTGGACAAAATTTATGTATAATATATTGTACATATTCAGATATAAATTGCAACGTAAAAAATATGTCTGATTTTTATTTTGATATACTTACTATAAGAATATTTCTGTTCCTGATTCTAGATTAACAAAAAGAAAAATTACATATGTATTAAATATTTATTAATTTACATATTACTCGATACGTCATATTAGAACAGGTATAACATATAAAATTTTCGACTTTTATTCATTCTAATTTACTTTCGAATTACAATACTATGTACATATAAACTATTTAATAATTAATTGTATGCCGATAAAACTTTACATTTTCATTTTATCTAAAGGGAGAAGTTGTTAGAGGAACTGCCATAATTGCGCAACGAGAAACAAACTCTCGCACTTAAACCTCTTCACAAAGTTTCGTCGGTCTAGTTGAAAACATTCGTGAATACAGATTCAAAGAACTATTATTGCGAGCGGTGATACTGAGACATTTGTATGATCAGGCTATGATGTCTGTCTGAGATAACTATCCACTTTTATTTTTACTGATTGTTACTTATATCGTCCGTACTGTACAACACTTACTGAATAAAAAAGAATCTTTTTCCATCTTACCTCATCGCATATCGATCTTATCTTAATAATAATAATAATAATTGTAATTTATATGTATACATACACATATGTATATATGTATATATATACTCTCAAAATGGAATTTATATATATATATAGATAGATATATATATATAAATATACACATATATTTATATTGTTTGGTATAAAAGCAGATTAATGAGATCAGAAGTCAAATTTGAAAAATACTTATACCTAAATGCACACGTCACGTGCTAAAGAAATCCGAGATAGTCCGCGAATGAACAAAATGTCTTAAGAGGCGCAAATAACTTATTACATTTAAGACCAAGCAAAATACATTGGACGATGAAACGTTAAGAATTTTGTAACTTCAAAACTTATTCCTAGGAAATTTAATTAAATATCACCCAAATTATATTTGCATATTCCAAGCACTCTATTAACCTCGGAGGATGCTTAAATCTACTAGTAAACTAATGTCAATTTACCATCTATATATTCGTTACTTTTACAAATTCATCATATACATTTTTATATAGAGAGTGCCCAATTATAATTTGCTTGTACCTCTTAAACTATTTATTACTCGAAAAAGTATTTACGCAGAATGTATTCCTTGTTAACACACTCGTGACCGGCGGTTATTACATGAGATGCTTAGCAGAATATAATTTCCAAAAGTCTATACCTGAATACCGCAAGGTTCTGCTATGTAAATGTAAAGAATGATGTAGAATCTACGTAGCCGGTATTCAGCTAATGAATTTAAAATTACGTTGAACTACGTTGCCAGTATTCAGCTAATGCAGTGGTCGGCAAACTACGGCTCGCGAGCCACGGCTCTTTGGCTACTTGACTGTGGCTCTTCCACAAATGACGTTTTTGAAATAAATTAATTTTATTTTAATACAATTTTCAATCAGTTAGTGTGTTATATCTAAATAAAAATAAAGTGCAATTTCCACTGTCAGGGTTCTTGTAAAGACATTTGGCTCACAAAATGATTTGGAATGACGTAGGATTACGTTGTTGGTATTCAGCTAATTGATTTGAAATGACGTAACACTACGTTCCCGGTCTCGAATGTGTTAAAAATGATTTCATCTCAAACGTTCCTTCGATTACGAAATAATCTGAAAGGTAACTGTGTGTAAAGATTATAAGAGGATACTCTGTATATAAGATTCATACATACGTATACACGCATATGTATATGTATATATAATTTCAGAGAGAATACATAGCTTGATCAAAATACCATTGATCAGTGACATCGATGAAAGTCAGAATTATTTCCAGTGATATATGAAATCACGATCTGTAATCATATCAATATGTAAAAAATACGACAAAAATGCTCAAATTCATTATTTCATTACGCGAGATTTAAAAAAGAATACTGGAAATAAAATTCTGGCTCTATTCAAAACGACAGTATCGTACCCTTGTCAATGATTAGGTATCGTGAGGATTTTTCCTCTGTTTCTAACATGATCATACCTGAGAAACGAATAAATCATTTACATCAAGCCGCACAGCCAAGAAACAGAAGATCGTCTTTGAAAATGCTTTTTCTCTTACATGTTCGAGTTTCAATGAATTTATATTCAAAACGGAAATACAAATGTCTTCTGAACGTACTCCATTCGTTAGCCTTCGGGTACTGGTTCTTCGTGAAAAAACGTATTCGACTTTCCTTATTGGTTCTGCGTGCGTCGTTCACCAATTATGTTCTCCAATTTACGCGCGACAAAGGCAGACTTCTTTTTCGGAGATCCTTCCGTCATTTCTACGTCCGTGTCATCCGATAAAAGTCTCTTGCCGACCGATCGTTTCGGATCAACAGAAATCATCATTCTATTAATAGCCTCCAAATCCTGGAAACATGTGATTAGCAAGTCAGAAAACAAAAAGAATTTTTTATGTTAAATCGATCTATATTCTTATATTATGGAAGAAATTTCTGTGGTTGTCAGAAAGAACACCGCATGTCACATACTTTCAAATTTGAGATGTTGACGTTTAAAGTTTTGATCTTTGATTTTTTGAGCCTTTCGAATTTTTTTTCATGATTTCTTTTCTTCAATTAATGCATAAACTCAAGTTTTTCCTTGCAACTACAAATTTATCTAAATAGCTATGAAGCAAGCAATGACAAGAAGAGGACAGTTTCATATTTATCCGCGGAAACAGTACATTTATTTTGATAGTGAAAAATATTGTCTAATATAGTCAAATGCTCCATAAGCCAGAGTGTACAAAAAAATGTATGTCCTATGTAACTATGTGAGTTAAAAGGAAGGTTCAACTTACCTTAGCAGGACTACGACTAAAACAATAACTAAGTTGTGGTGCTGGAGAAGCTGAGATGGCTTTTGGGTCCAAATTACGGGTCATAATACTACTGGTTACGTGTCTGACTGGTGAACTTGCTGGGGGTTTCCCCTTGGGCAGGGGACTCAACGACAGATTCATCACGCTGCCGCGTGCTAATCCCAATTTGTTTGCTACTTCTTTCACTTGGGGCACGTATACTGTATTATAAAATTTGATCAGATCACCGCGTGTCTCTTCGCCGAAGCTTTGCGAAGTGCCTGCCATGTTTGAAGGTGTAGGCGGTGCCACGTTGGCCTCTTTATCCGACACATCTTTCGAGCCCGATTCCTCGTTGTTCGGCTGCAACTGATTCGTAGAAGTTTTCGCGATCAGCACTGATCTGTATATATGTGAAACTGCCTGTGGTTGTAACCGGTAGCATCGCATGATCTCCGTGAACGAGTTCTTCTCCAATTTTGCTAGTTTACAGATTACATAAATTGCACACATTAAAATCTGATCGAGATGTCGATCCTTCATCAGTTCCGTTCTATCCTTGATCGAGTACTCGAATATTGTCCAGATTTTTCTTTTTAGATCGGTATCCATGATTTCTAGAGATCCGCATAGATCCGACATGCGGACGCTGGCAAGATTGTAATATTTCCTAAAGAAAAGCGCGACCGAGCCTGTCCGCTTTGGTCTCGCTGGCTCCCTATTCATCGTCATGGTTTGCATTGGCGTACTCGTAGACTGAACGCTAGACGCTCGAGAAACTGTTATTTGCTCGGGCAGCAACAGTATTCTCGGATTACCATCTATAGCCAGAACTTGCGGTGGTAATACGCTTTGACCAGCTACTCGCAACACGCTCTGACCACCAAGATGTCTGGTGTCAGCGAATAAACGCTTCTTGACTACACCCGAAGCGGCGACAGGAGACTGAAATCTTTCCGAAGCTGAGGAAATAGGACTCTGCTGCACATCGTGATGAGTACCACGGTCCAACGCAATTCTCCGCAATGCCGGTTGGCCAGGAATATTTGGATCAACGGTTTCCAACGTTCCCGGTAACGAAACTTCTTCGCAACTGGGTACACCTTCCGGCGTGGATTGAATAGCTGCCCATAGAGGACTGTCGCTTTGCCATGCAAGGGACTCTAAAATCTTCTCCTCTATCTGATTCAAATGCTTCACGACGTCGCGCGATAATTGGTCTTCTGCTCTAACTATAATCTCTATCACTTTGTAAAAGTAGTAGGCGTCTAGATTCAACGCGTTCAAAATCCAAGGGAAAACTTTGTCATTGCTTTTGTATGAATAAATGACAATCTCCAAACAGCAAGCGAACAGGCATTGAATAAAAACCTCGTTCGTAAGAAGGTTCTGAAAAAGAGAGATATATTATTCAGAGACAGTAGTTTGCGTAGTTTTCTTCTGGGCAGCCGTTCAACGTACCGTCACATCGTAACTTGGTTTCTTGCGTCTCTCTTCGTTTAAAATCATCTCTAAGAGTCTGTAAAATAGAGTCTGACCCAAGTAGAGTCTCTGCTTCCCGAAATCCAAATTAGCCTCCTTCGGATTCATGCTTTTGTTAAAGTTCGCATAAAATTGTTCTCCTATTTCCTTCACCTTTGTTTCCACTAACGACTTTACGTCTTGAGAACAGCTGTTTAAAATTTGAAGAAGATTCTCGCTTGGTGAAGTCTGTCCAGCCAACATGGCTTGAAGTCGAATTACACTTTGTGTTGCAGTGGACACCGGTGTTACATTCGTAATATCTTTTGATCTAAGATAGCTACGTCCAGTTAGCGGTGTTGGTGGAGCTAAATGCTGTATCTATTTTGGAAAGTTTCATGATATAATGAATACAGAAAATGCTATTTGTAATTATGGTAAATATATTCACCCCACTGTATTGCTCCCTTTTCAACTGAAACTGTTCTTGTAGGTCTCCAACATTCATCATCTGTGTAGGAGAACCAATATTATTACTAGCATCATGATCTAAAACAGAAGGAAATTAGATATGAGATATCAAAACATAATTTGCAATAATATTTCTTCCTTTCGTATATAGTTTAATATAAAAGCAAAACACTCCCACACCCACATACACACACACAAGTATACATACAACCACTGAATTATACGATTAGTAGTCTGCAAATTTTTATACATTTATCACATCCACAAGTGTATAATACACAATATAACAAAAATTTTGTTCTTAATCTTACATATGTACAACCCGTAATAGGGAAAATAAAATTCTGTTTAATCTTCCAGCAAAATGTGAATATACGTAATTATTATTAAATATACAGTCATGTTTAACAACTCGGAATTAAACGTCCTGAATGTTGTAAACCCACCTTTGAGAGAAATATGTTTGGCTAATTTAGCATACGCTATATCTCCTCCAACTATTTCCAAGCTTGATATTCCATTTAGTCTGACTCGCCTCCAATCAGCTTCAAATCACAGCCAAGACAAAGCAGACACAAATTGATTAACAGCAAGAAATGAAAATTATCATTTAATAAGATAAAGACGGTCATGCACTCTATATGTAATAAAAGAATTGCAAATCATGAAACATATGCAGATCGCTATGATAACCTTTGTAGATTTACAGATTATGTTGTCTCAGCAGAGTAACACAATATATTCGAAATAACTTTGTTATTTACATTTGGGATTTGTTAATTACAAATAAGATATTAACACAGTTTGGACAAATTACTGAACTTTTTCTGTACATACCTAATTATAAACATATAAAACGAAGAGGACGAAACATCCCTTTTAATTTACAGTTTCGGAAACAATTTATATTTATCAAAGCAAAAGACAAAAAGTAAGCATACAGGCATGCAACTTATAGTATTATTTTCTTTTGTTTTCAAGCAGTTCTTCCTTAATAAGCAAGATTAGGAGCAAGATGTTATGTAAGTATAAATGAATGAAAAGTGTATTTACCTAAAAATATTCTTTCATCAAAATCTCCCACACTCAGCACATGTTGTTCGTACACTCTATTGATAGCTTTGTTGTTTCCATCAAAATATAAAGCTTCCAAAATACCAGAAAAACTTGTGGGATCACCACGGAGAACTCTTTCCTCAAATAATTTTTTGATGTGATTCTTTAGATGATATTCCTTAATTACTTTAGCCTCCACTGCAATAGCTTCGTGACGCTCGCAAAGCAAATTGACGATACAGTTCGCTGTTTGAGGCGAAGTATAGTTTTCATCGTTAAAATTCGCGGGTAGACCTATTTGAAGGACGAATAAAAAAGTAAATTAAAAACTTCCGCTTTCTTTCCACTGCGTTTTATGTCTATTTACCTGGAAAGTTGGGATTCAAAAGGTCTTTCCTATTAGCCAATAGAGCATTGTTATATATAAGATCACAACAAACTAATAGTAAATGATACGAATTAACTAGATCATCAGAGATATCAGGAAATGCTCCCTTTATACAAATAAATAAGGTCCAGCAGAATTCAAACACTCTTGCTGGTGTACAAGGCATTGCTTTGTGTCTTCTCGATCTTGGTGGTCTTGAGATATCTTCTGCTGGATATTTAAATACATCGTTGAAAATCGGTTGATATTTCTTGAATATCACCATAGAGACAGAGAAGTTTCCTTCTAGCTTTTCGATTTTGGAACGGAAGTCTTGCGGCATATTTGCCATATCTGCCCATGATTTACTCTTTGTAAAGAATTGTATCAGTGAAAGGTTACACAGTTGTAACAAACGAGTCAGCGACACGCAATTCCCTTCCACGTTAGGGCCTGTTCTTCCAACAGTGGGTATAGAAGATTTACGGCATGCTACATACAATGCACACCCTATCCAATGCAACTGATCACCCTGAAAAGAATTATGATCAGTATACTGTTTTTTCATTAAATGTAAATCAGTCTTTTGTGATTCATTTAAATCACGGTTTTGTTTTTACAAGCAAAACTGCTGTTTTCAATGAATTATATTTCATAGCAACCTTGACCAATTTCGATGAAACTTTGTACATGCGTATAACTTTGTCAGATCTACAAAAGACATCTTCTAAATTTTCATTACAGGCACAGATAAGAACTTTTTTCTTTGCAATCGCAACTAAAAGCAATTTGAAAAAAAAATTATTTACACATTACCTAGTAAGTTAATCCTCCTAACGATTAAAAAGAAAACCCAAGTTTGGTAAAATTTTAGGAAAGTTATTCGTTTTTAGAGGATGTACGAATACTTTCTATACCCACTGTATATGCAATATTGGTTTGAGTGAGCTTTCGTTTGAAGTAATTATTGAAACCACAAAGAGTATAATATGTTTCCATCTGCTTTAGAAGATGGTGGTTAACTAAGTACCTATGCTAAAAGACTAAATTAAACTTCTCAACTGTGCCTGATGATGATACATGTCTATAAAAACTAATTTGTTAACGGATACAGTTAATTTTTCGTTTCAGTAAGGTTCATAAGTCATTAAAATAGACAGTCTCGAATAATAACTGTGGCATATTATGGGAATGGAATAATTGTTAAAGATCCTGTAGAAACAGTGACATTTACATCGCATTCTTTGGACAGACGGTTTACAATTATTAGTGAATTTTAAATTGGTGCGCTTTGATCGTCTACCGAACCGCGAAATCAACGACATTGAACGTCGCTCAAAAAAGTCAAACAAATTGGTACGTTGCAAAAGTAAAGAATTGGGATTAATGGGACAGTGAATGATCCTGGAAAAATTCAGGCACCGTTTTAATTAATCAAACTAGACGGGTGCAGTTTGACATAACCAGGGGAGAGGAGTAATTCAAAAAGTACCTCGAGAGTATAATTCTGTCGGATCGTCTCATACGATCTCCAGGCTTCGGACGCGGCAGTCGCATCCATATTCAATTTTTGGCACAAATCCTGGTGCCTACTGTATGTAGAATCCTCGATGTCGTCCGACTGCCCCATTTTCGTCGGAAAACCGATGGAAAATCGCAGAAAAACACGACTACCTTACACCGCTAAACGCGACTGATCTGCGCCATACGAGGGCTCCGTGATGGTTTGGCGCACTGATATATATCAGTGATTTGGCGGGAAACTGGCCGAGCCCCGCCATGTTTGCCATGTTGGCGGGAAATGTAGAACACCTATTATAAGAAAAAAATCCTTAAGTCGACCTTGCCGCGGAAATTGTTTACCGTACGATGGTCGGTTTATTCACGAAACAACGAGCAAATATCAAATTAATACGATTTCATTTGTACAATGGATACAAAAATACAGCCCTAAAAAAATTCCCGAGTCTTGATCACGCGCAATGGTTTTTACGATCTTTGAAACAACACAATTAAAAGAGGCGGCAAAATTTTCGGGCCTCCTTCTCGAATTCACAAAGTATATACGGATGGTACAGATACGGATACGTTTTTTTCTGTATACGTATTGCGAATTATGAAACAAATAAAGTTATCGAGTAAGTTGATACTTTGTCGGCAGATTATACGGCATTTTTACTCGAATGTCGCGCATTAGTCTCGTGGGGAAAAAATAACTAACCATAATTGACTAGTTATTTTTAAAAAAGTAATTAAGTAGTTAATAAAAAATTAATTATAGTTACTCAAATACTAACTGCTTATAGTAAAGCAGAAAGGAAATGAGAGTTTCAGTGTAATTTTTAGCATGGAACAGAACATACATATATCATTTTTAGCACGGAACAGAACCCGTTTTCTCCTAGTAACTACCAGTCCTTGAAAATAACTCAATTCCCTGTCACTAGTGCGCACTATCCAATCAAAAGCCCTATTTTCTGTCATCTTGACATCTTGATCACATCTTGATTTGAAACGCTCGCTTTTTATTGGCTCTCGTGTGTTCCATCTTGTATGTCGTATGACCATTTCGTTCGTTTGTAAAATCTAATTGTAAAATAAAGTATTCCAAGCATGGAAATAGTAGTATGCCTTTCATTTCTCATAAATTTTTACGAATTGTATATTGTACATGAATTGTACATGAAAGACGTATTATTGTAACATAGAATAACCGTATATCGAAACGATTCTTAGTTTTTTAAAAGACGTATCATTCTCAGGTTATTACATGTGGAAGAACAATGATTGTGTATTTATATAAGATATCAGAGTAATATGTGGAATTAGAAAGCACTCTATGTCGACGGTGCGCTTCCATGGTATAAATATGTAAATACAATATGGCGGATAGAAGCGGAACATTACGAGCTTCTCCGAATGGCATTTTGCCAATTGATTGAGAAATAGCAGAACTCGTGAATGCGATCGAGTTTTGGGCATACACGGACGTTCGGGCAACATGGATTAAAAGATATCGCTCGAAATACTCGGACCTCCTGTTGATCGTGTGGAAAATGTCACGAAGGTGGTGTTGTTAAAGAATGTTTATCTCTTGAGAAAAGGGTAATCGTGCTAGTAGAACTATCCGGCGCAATATGAAATAAACCGCGACGAAACCCGTGTTTCGTCGAATGCAACGGTACCGTGGCTTTCACGTTCGATTTGCTGCCGGCATTTCGCATAACAATGTCTGATGTATAGGTACTGTCATGGACACAGATGTAGAGCTTGGCAAAGGTGAAGGGTGTGAAACCAGTCCAGGTTGCTCTGGCTATTCTAGCATGGTGCACAGCAAAAAAGTTATCAAACATGCACTACGACAGCAGGCCAAGAGACGCAGAAAAAACACTACCATAGCGGCTGGTAATTCTCGTACTCTTCCAAGGATTGTCGTCAAACCGTTGCCACCGCCGCCGCCGAACGACCCCCCGCCTCCAGTGAACAATGTGCAGCATATTAACACTAGTAAGCTAAATCCTTTTCTGTAATATAAAACATAATCTATTATTGACATACACTGCCGCTCAAAAGTATGTGGACACTTACCGTATTCATGAAATTTGTGATATATAATGTATATTTTTATTATCAAACGATATTTGTTGCTAAAGTCTATTATGAATATCTATGTAATGTATTCTAATAGTACCAAAATAAACAATATAGTTATTAAATTTTCTTAAACAAATAAAAGAAAAACTATGGGATCACATAGATAGATAAGTCCGAAAACGATGTCCCAAATCTGAAAAACATTTGTGGGATATCTTAGAATCTGAGTGGAACCTTATTGATACTAAAATAATGAAAAAGTTAGTAGCCAGGATGCCACGACTAGTAAATGCGGTCATAAAAGCACTATTTTTTATAATTATTGGTGAGATATTTAATAAATTATTATTAAAATATGTTCTCTAACACTGTACAAACTGGAATACATACAGGGTAATCAAATTTACCAAAGATATCATAACTTTTTTCAGGTAGTTATAAGAATTAAGGAAGTGTGCACATACGTTTGAGCAGCAGTGTACCAAGAACAGGTACACATGTAGGAATCTTAGCTATCGCAGGAAAAATTCAAATGAATTTACATGTTGTATAGTAGCTGCTATTAAATACAGGAGACTCTGTAGGGTTAAGATTTTGTTAATATAAAGAGGAAGAAACATAAACAGAGATGAGTAGATAGCAGATCTTTATGCATTTATGAAGAAATTGGTTGGGTGAAATATAGAACAGTAAAAGATTTTAAAAATTCGAGAAAGATAATTAGACAGCGATCTTCATGCAATATAAAAATTTTCCACCTGAATTGCAACAAACCGGAGTGACATAGAAATTAATTTTCTCTCTTAATATGTTCAATAGGTTGAAAATGATATATGAGTATTTTTAAATACAGCTAATGTTTTTAATGGTTGAAATTACACCTACTCTACTACTATAAAGTATGCTGTCCAGTTATAATATTGCTTTTAACGTAACACAGACGTTAAGAGATGAAATCAGTGTTTATGTTATTCCTACTTCCCACAATCAATGTAAAACATTTTTATTTTGCATAAAGATCCACAGTCTAGAGATGTGAATGTATATAAATTTTTGTTTGGTGTACCTGGTAAGCCAATAAATCAGTGACCAGTTATAATTTTGAGTATAAAAGATTTTATCCTAAACTATTTTAAAAGATTAGAAATATTGTGAACAGGTTTTAAGTAATTCAATGTTTAAACATAGCAATCGAAGAGCCTGCTGCCACGATGAAAGAGGTTCTGGCTAGTTTGCCAGGATTTAGTTTGAAATCTGTGCGTCGACGATCAACAAAGAGACTATCGGCGACTGCACAGCTAGAGGCTGGTCTTGTGGATCTGGAATCTCCGACAAGTATTTTAGCCAGCACAAGTTTACGTGCTCTTTTAAATAGGCACACGTTTCAAGGTTTACCACCTTTGTATCAAAGGAAACTGGCGCAATTATTGCCTGCTGTAGATAGACAGGTAATATTTATAAACTATTTTTCACAAGAGTTTTATTTACATTAACGTTTCTACAAAAAAGTATAAGATGTTGGGAATATATGATTTGTTTCTTACTGCCAGGATGCTGCCACATCCGGATTAAACAATGAATTCTTTTCACGAGCATGTGTAGAATGGCGTAAACGCTTGACAGAAGGAGAATTTACTCCCGAAAATCAACAACGATTGAAGATGGAAGCAGAGAGAGATAAAAATAAGTTAGATCCATGGAAAGTGAAGCATTTCGAGCCGATATGGGGCGAGAAACGTGAACCCAAGCTTAAGTCAGGTCTCCATTGTATTACGGAATCAAGATCTGGTGGAGCTGTAACGCGTTCTAGTTTAAGACTTCGTTTGGAATCTAGTATAGATACACCCGCATCGGGTGCTCCTTGTCCTGTTATTATGTCTGAAGACAAAGTAGAGGAAGATAATTGTAAAGTGGAAACTACTATAAATAATACAGACGAATTGGTCGAGACGCCAGGAATACAAGAATTATTAACAGAAGAATATAACGAAACGACGCATACGTTAATAGACGAGAAACATTTAGAATCTGTAAACATAAGTTCCGTAGAAACGATAGCAGACACTGAAATGCTTCAGGATAAACTGGAGGAAGAAGAGAAAGTAACTATTCTCTCAGAGAAGCAAGAGACCGTTGACGAAGACGAAGTTGTCGTACAAGTTTGTCAAGAAACTATTACAAATACGTACGACGAAGAAATTAATTTGCCTGATACTAAAAAGGATCTCGAACCAATGGAAGATCATATTCTCGAGGTTACGGAAGAAACGATTCTCTTGCCAGAAGAAAGCGCATCACCAAAATCGAACGAACAAGTAGAACAAGTATCCCACACACCTAATGAAGCAATATCTCAACTATCAACAGAATGCACGTCTCAGACTACAGTAGATCAAATATCGCAAATGTCGAAGGAACAGGTGACCCAAATATCCGACGAACAAATCTATCCAATGTCCGATTGCGAGACCACGACCATGCTCGAAACATCGCCGACGCATGAGCAAGTTAGATCGACAGAAATTGTTATGGAAGATTCTACATTGATTAATAACAATCCGAGCGAAACGGCTCAGGTCTCTCATGAGAATCCAACAGATGGTGAATCACAAATTCCAGAGGGAATGGAGATTGATAGTGAAACATTGCAACGTATTCATGAATTGGAGGTGAAGCCTTGTGCACTCTGCAAAGACAGAATTCATAAGTTTAATTATCTTACCAAGAGTATACTTGTTTTTAGGTAAGAGGGGAAATGCGCGAAGCGTATGAAGAGATTTCAGGATGCCCTGAAGAGATAATGTACCCTATTCTTGATGGAATGGAAATGGGAACGAACAGTACAGAGGAAACAGAAACGCAAGTTGTCTCAGGTCAAGCAGAGACTGCTAGAGACCAGCAAGATGTGAACGGCGGGAACGAAGAGGAAGCTCTTAGAGAGGCTAACAATTATGTTTGTTCTGAAATGTTAGAATGTAGTTGGTCAGTAGACCCGACTGTTAATAACATTAATAACACCGCGAGGGTAAGTAGATACGTAGTAAACCATAAGCACTCTTTACACGCTACAACGAATATTTCCTGTTACTGAGGTTTCTCTTGCTTTGTGAAGACGCAGGAGGAGCTTCAAGTTCCGTGGCCATTGGTAGCTGCAGCTTTGGATGGATCTGTAGCCGCAAACATTACCGTTACCACTCAAGATGAATGTAATGACACACCAACTACTACTGACGCGACGACAACTCAATCTCAACAGTTCATCAATGCCGATTCGAACGTAGAATCGGTTAACTGCATCCAGTTACCAGTGGTCCAAGGGACACCCTTTCAATCCGAGGGCCTTGCGATTGGCACGCCCGGCACAAGTTGTATAATGAAGAACTTTCAATCGCAGAGTTCACCGATCATAGCTTTCCCACAGTTGCAATCGATCAGATTCGTACAGACTAGTTTTCATTCTGATCAAACTGCCGCTGCCGCTTTGAACAGTACGTCCCCGATTACTGGTCAACTTCAAACTCAACAGACCACCAATTCGCAAGTGAACATAATGAGAACGCAGGAAGAGGTGGTACAATTGAACCCTCAAAACAATTCCACGCGGACTGTCAGGAGCAACGTCACGCAAAATCCAATCCCGAATGTTGTACCGGCTGCGATCGGGGTACAACAGAACCGAGCGCAAAATACCATTGTTATACAACAACAAGCTTCCGCACCGGCCCAACCGCGGCAGGTTGTTGCGACTATACAACAGCCACAGTATCCTGGAGCAACTGTGGCGGTAACGTCGAGGACTTCGCGCTCGAATAATCAAGGCAGTCAAAGGGGTTCTAGGAATAGTAATAAGGAGCAGGGGGGAGGCAGATCTCGTAGTACCACGAAAGAACCACCTGGCGCAGTCAATTTGGAACGCAGCTATCAAATATGTCAAGCGGTAATTTAAAGTACATTTTAGAAGTTCCTATTTCACGTGTATGTAAATAGGCGAATGGTCCCACGAAATATTCGTGAACTTGCTACCCTATTGAATTTCCAGACTCTAATTTTAAGAATTTTTTACGGAATGTAATGAAAGATATGAAAAATCTATCTACATTTCTTTATTATATAGAAGATGTTCTATATACTTCATAGTCTATATAATAAAGACTTGTAAATAAATTTTTCATTTTCTTCATTACATTACATTCAGCTTTTCCTGCTCTAAACTAGTTTTACACCCCAAACCATTCTTTCCTTGTTAATGTAAAGGTAAAGTAAACAATTGTTTTTCTTATTGCAGGTCATACAAAGTTCGCCAAATAGAGATCAGTTGAAAGCACATTTAAAACCTCCGCCGAGCTTACTTGCTAGAGGTGATGGTGCATTCACCACTAGTAAGTCAGGCGGTCGTACGATCACGACCGTCAAGACTCAAAAACCGTCTCAAACAATACAACACACTAAACAAGCTCAAAACAAAACGCAAGCAGTTATGCTGAGACACGTCTTTGCCACGGCGCGACAAGCAACATCAGCAGAAGTATGTTACACCTTTGTGAACAGTCGCAATAACTTACATTACATTTTATTCTATACTGAATTTAAGAGCGCATTGCTCTCTCATAAATCATCACTAAAATCATCAAAATTCGAGGAACGAATTCTTTGTTATCATATACCTGAAACGGATGCAAGTAGACTTCGAATCGGATCAAATTAATTGAAAAAGTACGATCATGCTTATTTCCATTTATTTAATCACTCAATTCACATTTGGATCACTCGTATAAAATAGACACTCGGCCTGCGCATGTACTATTTTATACTTTTTCTGTGTGTACAGTGCTAATCTTGCGAGTGGCTTGTGTTGATCACTGTATCATACAGGTATCTAATAAATAAATTTTCTTACTAATTTTCTGCTTCTAAGTGTGGAAAACGAATCGTGATCTTAACTTTCAGAGCGGAGATAGCGTTAGTAAAATATGAACGGGTGAATGAGTACAAATATATTTGAGTAATGCCGTTTTTATTCGAGTGCAAATAAAGTAAGGATAACTAACTTAATACATTGAGTACGGCGCTCTGCTCGCTCAACATGCTTCCAGAGCCCGCACAAACTTAGTGCTATGCTTACAAGCACTTCTTTAACTCACATTTGTAAATTCTTAAATATTACAACGAGATATCTTGTGACCCGTACGTAATGTGTTAACAAATACAAATATGAAAATCTTTCAATCTGAATTTGAAGAGGGTGACCACTGCGCCAGGTTAAAAGAGGCTAAAATATAGTATTTATGGTCTCAATGGTCAGTCTCTTTGATTTAGAGTTAAGGTGTAGATTCGTATCCAGGATTACAAGGGTGTTGGATGCACCTTCTCATTTCTCGATAATGCAAAGATGCGGTTTTTCAATAGTCAAAATCGCTAGATAATAATTTGCATTATTCAGCAACATGTAGCTGTCGCAGCTTTATGAAAATAGCTACATGCGCAGCTGTATAGTTCCGAATAACGCAAATTACGCTGCCGAATAATGCAAATTACGCCTTGTAAACGTAAAAATAAGACTTTTGAGGGTGATTTATCTTTTATCTAGCACTTTTGACTACTGAAAAACCCCATTTCTGCTTTATCGAGAAATGAGAAGTTGCAATCCTGGAAACGAGTCTACCCTCTTAAAGAATGTTACAACTTCCAGTTAATTAACGTCGATTGGAACACAGATTGGTAGCTAACAGAGAGATGAAATTTTACAGGTTCCAGAAAGCAATACCGTAGCACAGTTAGGATCCACGACGACAGGTGGACTAGGGCAATACATACTTGTACAAAGGACGGGTGTCGGAGACAGCGCTCCTAGGGCGTCTTCTGCCCCACCATTGCCTCCACAAATAGCTGGTATGGGTGTGGGGGTGCATTTGGTGCGTGGTAGACCAGCCAGCGCCGGAGAAGGTTCTCATCAAGCTGTGACGTTGAAGGCAAGGGGTGTTGATGGCAGGGGAGGCGGTGGAGCTGAACCTGCAGCACCTGGAATGATAATGGGTGGAGATCCACCTCCTCCCTGCGAGTGTAACATGAGGGGTGCAATGGTAATATGCCGGCAGTGTGGCGCCTTTTGTCACGACGATTGCATCGGGCCTCAACGTATTTGTGCTACCTGTCTGATACGTTAATCATTGTTTACCAATTGTTTATGTATAAATTTATAACTGTACGACCAAAGTGCTGAGTATCAAATTCCGGGAATAGAGACAAACGTAAGGAGGGCTTGAAAACTGTTATGATATCGGTTTCGGTTTTTAAAACATTTACAAAAAACCTTTATTTTGAATATCTGTTACGAAAAACCGAAGTTTCCAACCAACATCTGTTTTGATTACGGTTCTTGTCTCCGTTCTTATATCGTTTCAAAACAATTATTTCTTCGGTTCCTACGGTTATAGAATTGATTCTCGCATCAAATTCTCATTCGTCCTAGGGGCGAATCTGGATCTTTGAATCAGTGGACATTTGTAAAAGAAATTTGCCGCAAAATTGTACATAACAAAGAAAATACATCCTATATATATATATGTATATATAGAACCGAAAAATCAATTGTTTGGAATCGATATAAGAATTGTAATTGAAACAGATATTAGCTGGAAATTTCGGATCTCGGTAACAGTTATTCGAAATGAAGGTTGTTCGTAATTGTTTTAATCAGGACCTTTATGTAACAATTTTAAACAGTTATTTTCGGAATCGTTTCAAGCCCTAGATGTAAGAAACGTCGTTGTTTCTTAGAATCTTTGTATTAATAAAAGGAAGGAATGGATTGATTAAAAAAAAAGACATATTGCATGAAGTTTCGTACTGTCAACCGAGTTTGTTGTCCAGCACTTTAACGTGAACGGTGATTTGTGTAATGAAGGGGGTCAGCGGATACAGTTGGAAGTAATGATTGTAAATTCTGTGATTGTTTTTCAGTATTAATCATGTATTTACATCTTTTACTGTACACCTTTCTTTCGTCTCTTGTCCGTATTGCAATGTACGAATGATTTTTAAAAAGATTTTAACAGAGTGTATTTTAAATAAAAAAATTTTTAATAATTTTTAATGATTTTTAATCGATAGATATTTTATCTAGAACGCAAGGTAGCTGTACCTTTGATTATCTTGACTAACAATGAAGATATTACAACTGTATCCTCGTAAACCCTCACTTTTAATACAGATAAAAGTTAAAACTCTTACAGTCAGATTCTAATGCCGTCTTCCAATAAGCATTACATTCTTTATAATACGTCTTTAATATTTATTTATTAACAGAAGTTAAGTTTATCTTTATTACATAAAAGATATTCCTGTACACGCTGATCTCAGCCTAAGGGAATCGGAAGGACTATTCTTACATGCTCTCTCTCTCTATTTCGTAGATTTTCATGCATAAAAGGAAAACAGATTTCCATTCGTCGCGAATCATGTTTCTATGGAGCATCCTGTACAGGAATGATAGTTTTGAGTAAAACATTGATTACTATCATTAATCTATTGCCAACAATGACAAAATCTGACTAGATACTAAATGCGTAGTGTTTATGTAATTTAGCTTTACCTCTCACTTCGTTGTAAACAATTCTCTAGGATAGCATCGAATACATTACTTGCTTCGCGTTAGCGTTCAAAGTCAAGAGTGAGACATGAAACACCTGACAGAGAAAAAGTGCATTGATCATAGTTCCGCAAACGACATTTCATTCTGTATATAATTCGCATTTCGAACGTTCATTTCTCAAGCATGATTTCTCCAGATTGCCGTGAGCCGTGACAATCCTCTCACGCAGATCGAAATTCGTTGTAATTATTGGAATGTCAAAAATGTAATTTCGATATTCTCATGTGAACTGAAAACCTAATTTTTCTATTCAAGCAATGAACTTTAAATCATTAGAATATTTTCTATTTTGTTCGAGGATCTTTTACCATCTTTCTGGTAGCTTCATAATTCCGCGCTCATAAAACTTTAAAATTTTTCCAAAATTGGGTTTTATTTCACTTTAAAATACCGAAATTACTTTCTTGCCAACTCAATATTTTCTTATATCATACTCATCGTATCCAGAATACTTGATCACGATTGTTGCATCTGGCCATAATCCCATTACTATAGTCTCTCGTTATACGCACGCATCAATGTATTAAAATACTTTACTCATTCACTCATTTCTATTCAATATGTTTTTTCAAAGCACATTGCATGGTATATTTAACAATTCATAGATTTATGTGCAAATTATTATTATTAAAGCATTTGCAACGTAGATCTAATTTTCAATTGCTGTTGTATCTCAGTTTATCCCTATTGCCATGCTCCAGGAAAAAAAAACAAAAATTTCAGCATTGATTAAAAATTTTGTAAATTTTCGTTCCAATGCTCTGGGGAGTAAAGTGAGTAAATTAAAGGTACATAACGGGAGATTAATGTAATTTAATCTACTGTTTCTTATTATACAGAACTGCATGTATTGAGTACAAACATTGAAAGAGAAAAGCATTCATACATAATTGCCTGTTGTTTCCAATTGATTTTTAAGTCAGTACTATGCTATTAGATTGGTGAATATAAAATGTCCGATTTTAGGATGCAAATATAATGAAGCCTTTTGATCAAGAGATACTATTATAGTCTACAGTTTACATTGTTTGTTATATACCGTTTTATGTGCGATGCTGATCTTTCAGCTTAATTTTAAATAACATTTATTTTAATGTTCATCATTGTGATTGTTCTGTATTCTTCTTATATGGGTGGAGAAGTAAACATATCGACGAATACCATTATGTGATGGTAAATGGAGGCACTATACATGCGATGCTAGAAAAAACTCAATATGTACTAGAGATGTCAGTGACAAAAAAATCCAATTCTACCATAATACAATCAAGAAACTTGTAATTCGTTGACAGGATATGTTGATTAGAATGGTGCTCATGTTGACCAATGCGTTTTATTTAGGAGAAAGTTACGTTTGTTTAACGATACTATTTTAAAAAACGGACATTTCATATGCAAGAACCTAGTAAAGACAGTGTTGACTAACAGCTGGAAGCAAAAATGAATAGTGTAAGAAAACACTTTTTTCTCTCAATGTTTACACTACCGTCCATAAGTATTTGACCACTTGGCCGAATCGAATCTAGAAGTTTATATCAACGTTATAACTTAAATTACTTTGAAGTAGAATGAATATAAATGTATATGAATGACATAGAAGCATTATAATGCATTACATGTTAAGGATTTTACCCGTAAATAGATGAAAGTTATTAAATATTTCTGACGGTATTTATTAATTAATGACGGTGTTTACAATTCGAGGCAATCTAGCAACAAGCTTTTTTAATGTTTCCTCCTGGAAATAGTAAACAGAGCGGAGAGACACTTGAAACCATCATACGCTCGACCAGTTTTCGTTCAATTTTTCCTATTATCCTTTTATTCACAGTAATTGACGTTGAATATTATCTGTATTATTAATTATTACTAGCTTACTTTATGCATTTATAAAAGATTGAGTGGGTGAAATATAAAACAGTAAAAGATTAGAAAATTTTAAGAACATTGTCATATTGTTTTTAATGTAACCAAGTCATTGGTGGGTAAAATCAATTTTTGTTTTACTTTTATATGAGTGTATAAAAGAAATACTGTGGCAAAAGTTACATTGGGATTCCGTATTTTAAATATATTTTGTATATTTTCGATAAATTGAAGTTGGTGACATACTTATGGACAGTAGTGTACGTGTATCAATCGATTTTCATATTGATCATGTTTCCATTGGAGTCATCGATGCTGATAAGTAGTATTCTTAAGGTTCGATAGACAGAAAGCAAACCTATTGTGTATTTATCGCTCAAATGTAAATAAAATCATACTCGTTTAATGTGTAAATTCGTTTAATATGCGCAGTGTATGTGACGACTAAAGTGCGGATTTGGCTATTGTGAGCGTTGTGGAGAAAGTAACACTTGAAACAGGGTGAAAGCACCGTGTAATGGCCACGGTGAAGACAGGAATTGCATCGGTTTGCCGACACCTCGTTGCAACGCAACGTTGACGTGCGCTGAATTCGTACTTTAGAAAACGATAACATATTACCTGTCGGAAACAGCAATAGCCACACGTGTATGTACAAAGATATTCTATATTTAAAAGCTGCTGAAATTAAAAAGTAGTATTAAGTCAGATGTGAGTATTCCTTTTGTTTCAACCGCCTCTTCAAATTCATAAGTAGACTGCGGATGTTCTCACGATATTTTAAATAATCATTTTTTTCTGGGATTATTTCTTCTGCGGACCATTAGTAAATTTCGTTTATTTTAGAGTGCCTTTTATACGTTAAATGTTCTGTCAATGTGCAAATATCCGCCGCTACTTATCAGTAATAATATAATTTGGTAAGAAAAAGGCTTTGTTAGGATATTTGCTTTGCAATATATGTTAGTTCAATCATGGAGGTAATATTCATTTTTTGTGCTGTGGATTCTAACAAACTGTTAACGAACTAGCGGAAATTATATCTGCCATTGATGAGTATACATGTCGACTAACAAATTGTAAATTTTGTATTTATTCTGTTTTTGCAAAAAAACGAAATCTCAAAAAATTTGTATTGAATCCACTGTACAATTATGAATACTTACAGGCTCTAAATTGTATTACTTTTTAGTTGTATTACTTTTAATATATTAATTATCGTGTACAGTGTATAGAATATTTTGTACATATAATCAAATGATCTTGCTTTCGATCGATGATTATATATTTAATGTTACTTCTCTTGTACTATTTTTTTTTTTTACTTTCAATGAGACTTTTTAATATTTTCCCTTAATGCAACTCTACATTTTTTTCATATACGCATCAAATAGAATGTACGGCTGTGATAATGTTTCTCACTGGAATTTTTGCTACGCGATACTGTACTTGTTTTCCTGTGACGTGAGTTTCATTCTTTCAATAAACTTATTGAAAATTTTATGACGTATCAGTATTAAATGTAAATATTGCTCTATACGTGCGAGAGTTCGTGGGTGTTGTATTAGTTAATAAATAAGCAAGCTTTGCATTTAACTAAATTTCATCTTGAAAATAATAATGCATACTCCAAATATAATTGTCGAGAGACCGTTGCCTTAATTATATAATATATATGTAAGTTGTACACACGCGGGGTATACCCATGGAATCGTTCTCCAGTTTACAATCGATTTATAAATTGCGTGTAGAGATCCTCCATTTAAAAAAAATACTCGATACTGTACAATTCGCAAAATACGATATTTAATAATAATTTATTATTAGAGAGAGTTATTCATTAAAGAAATTTAATTCCGGATTGGTTAAGGTTTTTATTATAGGGTTTACAAATAAAATAACTGATAAACAAGCGTCAAATTTCGAACAATAGATGATATTAAAATGTTAATAATAATAATAATAAAATAAATATTTACTAAATTTTCTACTTTGCAAGATATCAGGATAATTATTATAATCTACAATCTACACTAATACATCGACTTAAAAATTTAGTTCTTCTGTTTACATACTTCTACATTATATTCAGATTGATTTGTAAATTACTCTAACTCAAGTAATAACTTTTGTATTATAAGAACAATGCGATTGTTTAAAGTTCAAGGTACTGAGAAAGGATTTAGAACTGAATTACTGTAGCATGAAGTCATATATTACGTATTATTCGTTGGCCAGAAATGTGAAGCACATTTCAAGATCGTATACAGTTTCTTAAGTTAAAAACATAATATTGATTTTGATATTGTTTCAGCACTCGCATATAAAGGGCAAAAAATATATCTTTCTATCATGTATGTAAACAGCGTTATGCATGAAAGAACAATTATAATAGTAAACAACCTTTACAAATATATCATTTTTTTAAATATTTACAATAAAATGTCAAATGAGAGAAAAACACTTTTTTTTATTAGAGATAACGTCTCGAGTGATGGATTGGAATATATGATATATTTTGGTCATTTTCATCATAAAAACAAGATTTTCTACTAATCATTCATTGATATACATATTATATGTTGTTGATATACATAAAAAACGATAAATTATTATAATCGATGATTATCTTATCAGCTGTCGTGTAAATCCTCTTGCACCTTGCTGCGATATCATTTTGATTTTTGCCGGATACCATTGGGAATCTAGTTGTGTGACTAAAAAAATAAATAAATTCCATTCTCAACTGAAAGCCATTTGTCCATTAGTAGATTTCACCAATTCACTTTACACATATTAACAAATTTATAGTTTCACTGTTACGTATACAACTCAGTGTTAGACCGTACCAGCATCAATTGTAGTGTAATTTCGCATTCTTCGTTTCCCTTTCATTTGTACTCTGAACCACTATCAGTTTACGTTTGTACATTTCCTCTTTAACAGCACTAAATCTGTACAGGCCAACAGCCACTTCATTGTACTAATTCTCTAGAAATCTGTCTGCAACAAGAGCCACCTCTTAACGTGTTCCTTTCAACTCATTAATTTGCTTCAGCGTACAATTGATTCATTCACAGTTACATTTAGCATCCTTTTTTGCACTTAATACTGTATAAAGAAAACTAATAATAAGAACAACAAATGACATAGATGAAGACCGCGCTACAAATTCGTATGAATCGCACAAAATACAAATATATTATATGTATATATAATTACATTTACAATATAAAGGAATATGTTTGCTTATTGTTTCGCAAAGTAAAATAAATAATCGCAATAAATATTGAACACACAAAGTAATAAATAATATCACAAATATCATACAAAATCTTTCAATTTACAAAAAATTAATCACAACTGACTTATGATACAATTGTGCATCCGACACTGACCCTATGCATTGAATGATGTCTCTTAAGGATATGAATTAGTGTCGCGCGGACGCAGATAGATTTAGTGTTTACAACAATGTAGAGGGCGAATTCACATAATATCCGTCCCCGGAACAATTATTCAAGTTTAAACATTTCCCAGTGTTTATGAGCTGAGAATGCACACAGTGCGTATCCCCTTCTTTACCATTAAGATTAATTACTATAATTATCATTGAATTGGGAAGCAAAAATAGTTCACCACCACTGCGAACCAAAATGGAATCTTAGCCACCATAATGAAATATTCGACTCCATAATTATATCATTTTTTTGCATGCATTAACGATACTACTTAGATACAAGCCTGAATGTAGGTACGTAGACTATATTAGATGCCACAATATATCAGTTTCTCGTACTAGATCCCTTATCTCTTAGATTCCATCATATTTTACCGAAAAACAAATTAGATCTACCCTGGTTTGTATAGTGTACCTCCATGTTTGTTCTTTTCGAACGATAATTAATAATTTTCATAAAATTTTAGTGTTTCTCCAAACAATAACAAATTTTGCTAACGCTAGTGCTAACTCTTTCACAAAATCAAAATAATTTGAAACGTCTTAATTGTCACTTGAAATAACTGCACAAAAGAAATAATATGTATAGCCTGTTCCACAATATTATCAAACGATTCTGTGTAAACCCATCGACGCCATCGTGTAACAAATAATAGAACCAATACAATATATTCAAAGTCTTGCGTAGCAAACGAATCTACGCTCGTTGTTTCGAAGAGAGACTGGCAACCATTCGCAGAAGATTACTCTTACAAGGAGAACAAGAAGACATTGGTACAAGGAGAACAAATCTAATCTACGTGCCTCCGATACTGGCACTGTAGCATGTAAATCCACTTATCAGAACTGCGAACGAGAAGACGCGCCAGTTTGCCAATCAAAAGTTGGTCGACCATTGAACATCCGGTACCGGGGCGGAGCAGACTCTCAAACATAAGCTGGCGAAAGATTCAAAGTAAGTCGCGAAATGACATTGTTGCGTAATGTAGCCCTTGTTGTTCTCGAACTCTTAATTATCTGTATCACCATTATGCGACAGTCGTGACAAACGACCATGGATACGCCTCGCAGTCGTTCCGCAACCAATCGTTGTTCTGAACTTTGACTGCTGAAGCCAGAGAACGCTTTTGGTGATGGCACGTTCGCCGGACTGCCACTGCTTTTGCAACTTCTGCGAACAACGAATTACAAATTAATACTTTAGCCGTTCAAAGTTGGGTAAACCTGCAGAACAGTTCCATTTTTTCTTTAATAATAATCTTCGTAAATTGCAAATAATATATAGATGTCCTTAGACTCTTTTAATTTCTTTACTGTTTAAAAATTCCATTATATTTATAACATATCCAAAAACCATCAAAATCAGAGGGTATGTAGGTAGCGGTTCGCCTAGAGTTGTACTACAGTCGGGGACAATATTAAGTGGACATTCTTAAGAATCGCATAACTTTTTTATAATTGGTCCAATGGATTTGAATTTTTTGTGTTTGCTAGAGAATAAGTAAACAAAAGTTTGTTTAGATTGTAATTGGTAGGAATCATACAAAATTAAAAAAATGATGTTCTGTCAACTTTTTTATTTGAGCCTGTAACGATAATTTACAAAATGCGTTTTGTAGATTTCCGTAATTTACATGCATACTGAAAATTTCCAATTATAGTTACCAATTGCAATCTAAACAAATTTTTGTTTACTCATTCTCTAGCAAACTAGTCGGTCTAACATCTTAAAAAAATTCAAGTCCATTGGACCAATTTAAAAAAAGTTATGATATTTTTAAGAGTGTTCACCTAATATTCTCCCTGACTGTGTACTAACGCGAAGATCAATTATCTATTGATGCAAGCGCAATCACCTCTTATCCAAATGGTCCGTATCTTTGCGCGCGTGAGAAGGTGGCGTCGAGGTTGGCGTGAGTATCAAAACAGGTGTCGTAGTCGGCGTGGATGAAGGTGTCACGCTTTTCAGTGATGATTCTTTGCGTCTAGAGGCTGGTGATGCCGGCGCAGATCCAGCTGCTCCGTTGCCCCTGAGCCAAGAACTCTTACTGGTGTCCGGTTCCGATGATGACGGAGAAAGAAGTAGTCCAGGTGATAGTAACACCACGGGCACGTGTGCAAAATGTTCCGTAGGGATGCGCATCTAGGGCATAAAGATACAACGATTAATCTAGATCAAGATAAAATTTGTATGTATTGTTCTTATTCTATGTACAGATAGAGAACTCACTTTGGAGTAACACTTCACGCACACGGTCCTTTCACACAAACGGCAACGCTGTCCCCAAGGACCCAACAGTCCAAATCTAGTCTTTAGGCAAAGAAAACACACTCGCCGTTTTTCTACATCTTCCTTCACGCGTCCTTCTACCGGCAGAGATTCTAATTCGGCTTTGGTAAGTACACTACGAATATGCACGATTTCTTCGAGGGTTAAAGAAAGCCTTTCATCCAGGAACATATCGCCCAAAGTAGGTTTCTAAAGAAACAAAAATATTTCATATATTTCTTCATAAAAATAGAATGCTTCAAGTAAGGCCGGAGTTACACAAACATTAAAGCGACGGACGTCGATACGATACACTAGCAAGCAATTTCTGATATTTTTTGATTCAAATGGCAAAGTTGTGTATTTTTTTTTATAAGGAATAGATACTATTTTGGTCCCTCGGATTCTCACCTGTCCTTTATCTTCTTGCCACTCTTCATTTTGATCTTCTGAGTCTTTTGTTGCACCTTCGGCAATCGTTTGTGAGCGACGGGGCTGTCTTGCTCGCGGTTGGGGACTTAAACTTGGACTTGGATTCAGGCTGATGTTAGGACTCGGTCCCTGACTCAATGTCGCCTCTGTTACGCCTATGTGCTGACGACTCTGGGGTCTTGAATGAGGAAGGGATGTGGTACCACTCAACGCTGTGAGCGCTATACTGCGTCTGGCTGCATGTTTACGGGCCGATGCTCTTCTAGATGGGCATTGGGTTGCAAGATCGTAGGCTACAAAACGCAATCAGTTACATATTACCAGTACATAAGATAAATCTGTTATTATTAGACTGCGAATTTCATGCATTTATGGGAAAAATGTTCAAATACAAAATACATGTTCATTTCACTTCGGTTTCTTACAATTGACTTGGACAATTTTTATTTCCAAAAAGATGCGCAGTCTAGTTATTAGTTGTAAGTGGTAATTACATTCCAGCTGTGCATCGCAAAACCGGTGATACTCGTTTCTTGTCAGGCGAAGTCCGCCGGTTTTTCGCCAAGGATTCGCTGAATCCGCTTCATCGTCGTCTCTGTGGTCTTTGTGCCTATTACGAGCACTGCCTCTGTCCGCAAAGGTGTTGTAGTCCTCTTTAAGTTGCCAGTAATTCGTTGCTTCATCCTCTTCCTCGAATCTTGTAACTGCAAATTCTTCATTGTAGTCCTCGTCGTCGTCTTCGTCTTCTGCATCTAGCTGTTCATCAAGAACATCTAAATTTAGAAGCTTGTACAATAATGCTTACCAATCTTTTAGAATAATTATAATAATTTCACAATTAGTAGAACTTTTAGTCCTTACGTTCGAAACGTTGGTGCCTGCAAATCCTAAAGATCGGTTATTTAGAAGTAAATGCAATTCAAGATGGGAGTAGTATCTACCTTTAAGTCAAAATCCACGGGTATTACTTTTCGTCTGCTTGTTGTAGAATTTGAACCATCAAGATCCCTCCTAGGAGGTTTTGGTATTGCAGGTGATTCACTTCCTTTGATGTCAGCACTACTTTGGGTTTGATCTAAAAATTTCGTTCACACTAATAGGTTTCAACCATGTCGATCACTATTGCAGAGAGCACGGAAGTATGTATGCCGATGATCAATGAACATGACATGTGATCTGTTCCTTGAGGATCTTTTGGAAACAAAGCTTTCCAGAACGCAAGACAAATAAGACAGTGGTACCTCGGTAAATCTCAAATACATACATTGCTTCTTCCTGAGCATGCATTGGGTCAAATACAATTATTACAGTTACATAAATGCTCTTGTATCGAAAGAAGTCTCCATTGTTTGATGTGTGAGTTGTATACTTCAGTTGTGATCATCACATATGCTTTAACACTAAGCTTCCCGGAACTAATATATCCCCAGCAGTGTTTTTTCTTTCATAGGCAAATTAGATATACATGAACACAAAAGTTGTATGCACTTTAATGCTAACTTTCAGAAAAAACGTTCACAATAAATTGCAACATGAAAAATATACACGGAGATCCATAAATTGGTCATCGCGAGATTCGTACTGTTTCCAATAATTTAACAAAAAGATATGTTTCAAGCAAAAATGCATTAACGCTCGCACGGCCATCGGTGAAAATGTGATGCGGATGACCATCGGTGGGTCTTCTGAGACCCAGACGTTTCTACACTAATATCTACATAGAAATGAATATACTAGAGTACAATATTCTTAAAAAGTTGACATCAAAAATTGTGATTTCACAACATTGAAACTGTGACTTCTGGGTCTAGAAAGACCCACCGACGGCCGTGCGAGGGTCAAATAAAAAGTTTACAGATGTAAACGATTCATTAAAAGCTACACATTTTGCATATTTCATTGAAATGACGACATTGAATTTATCAGTTCTTTTATAACAAAGATTACATATTTCAAAACTCATTTACATTTGCAAATCAATTTTTAGTACGATTGCATTTTCGTTTGAAGCATTTTTTGGGTGAACTATCGAAAGAAACTCAAATATTCTGGACTATCCCGCGTGTGCATATAAAGAATGCAGAAAATTGATTTTTAGTATGCAGAAGCAACAGAAACGTTCGTTGTCAGCATGGTTTACTCCAAACGGTGATTAGACAGTATGCACCGATATTCGTCATGGAATTTCATATTCATACATATCACCACCAGTCGCGTCGAGCGAAGAGAAGATGAATGGTATGATTACCTGGGACCGTAATGCGCCTTCTACGCGACTTACGATTCCTGTTTCCCGGTACCCTGATCTCAAGCTTGTTGACTCTCTGTCTCGGTTGCGGTACCGGTGGTACATTAGCTCGACTTCGGCTCGCGGTAGCCGGTACATTAGCCCCAGTTGCATTGACCGTTGTTGTTGTCGTTGAACTGGTCGAAGGGTCCTCTGTCTGCAGCCACTGAGCCGCCACATCCTGCGCTGGTTCCTGTTCCTGCTCCGGCTGCGACGGTGGAACTTCGCCCAAGACTATCATGCGGGACTCACCGCCTACGATCATGAACTTCATGCTTTTCCAATCTTCTCCTTATCGACATTTATTCTATAGAACGGTTCACTGGAATGTTTTTACTTGTAACAACCACGAGGTCTGACCGGAAGTTACGTTCGACGAATCCCTCGCGATCCTCCGGCTCAACTGGAAAATCTCGCAGCCTGCGAATCAACACCACTTTGTTTTTAAAGCCGCCGAGCATCCCAACGGGGTGAGAGATAACGACAGTTGTCTCGCGTCGAGATGATATTCGATCTTCGTCGGAAATGTAAATGTTAATGGTTACCAGCATCCAGACAGTCCTCGTTCATCTGTTCGTCTTTCTCATCGTCCCGAGTCGCTGGTCCACCGTGATGCTCGTAAATCCCCGGGTAGAGACTGTACATCAAGTGCACGTGCTCGTTAGTGTGCTTGTCCCCGTTTCGACGACACTTGGCTTACGCGTTGGACAGTCGAACGGGATTTCGCGTTTACAAATCGGATCGTTCCCTGCGCGAGAATCAAAAGAGAACGAAACGTCTGCAGAACGAAACCCGAGGAAACACCGAGAGAGAAAGAGACAGAGAAATCAACCGCGATCTGACAGAGCGCGTTCTCTCGCAACGATGACGTTCTCGGTCGACGTCAACTCGCCCTTTCCGCGCTTTCGGTTATTGATCGCGCCTCAGTCTGTAGCTCGGGATACCTAAGCCGCCAGCCTATCCATACCCAATCATGATTCATTCAGACCGGCCCTCCCTCGACAAACAGAAGATCGGGAGATATTCGCGACGGGAAATAACAATTATCAAATCGCGAAATTTATCTCTCGGACATGATTACTGCTTTAGGATGATTACTCGTTTTATTTTATTCGATAACGGAATAGGTCAAATTGATGCACACCGTTGATGAACTTCACATTAATCTCATTGTGGGATTGAATCGATTTAGGGGAGGGGGGAGAATTCTGAGGAAAATAATAATGAGATGCAAGCATTTGGGGGGTGGGGGATTATTATTAAAAATAATATGAGAGACACAGATACCACTGTTCTGGTCGAGCTGCGAGGAATTGCCAGGCTGTACTCTCGAGATCACGGGCGAGAGATACGCGCAGACCTGTGCGGGCCTGCGCCCGCGCACCCCTCGCATCCTTGCGCATGGACACTTCTTAGTAAATATATTTTCGTTAAAAATACAGTCGCACGTGTGCGTCGCGTGGTTCTCTCTATGTACCTACGGGGCATAATATTTCCTGGGGATCGTGCGCTCACGTACACCGAACTCCATTACAATATTTCTTCCCCCTATGCAATGGAGAACCTCTTTCATAGATTTCTTCTTAGAAAATTGAATTTTTTGTTTTATCAGGGTGTAGTTTAATTGATACTAGGACACAAGTTTTAACTATTATTTTTAACAATAACCTTAACAAGTACAGGAACTTTCCTCGAAATAAATAGTTTTATATTTAAAACCAGTGCCGCAGCTTGCTCAGGGAGATTTATTAAGGTACCAAATAGTCCAGCAGCGACTATATTTCACCGAACATTTAACGTATCCTTGGTATATAGATATGAACTTCACACATCAGCTTTTATTGATTTATTGAACTGTTTATAAAGCAACACAACGCGTAACATGCATAAATGATTGCTGTGTAAGTGAGCAGGCAACTTAACTTACCACTTTTTTGGGACGGCTGTTCGTTCTTAGGAATGTATCTGTTCCGGGACGGTCTCAGGTTCGGTGGCTTTTTTATGCTCTCCATAAGTAATTCTCGCAGAGTCCATTCTTTTCGTCGCGGTGGTAGTTGTCTTTCAGAGGCCTGAACAGCATTCAACGACACACCATAAAAAAGTCTCCCCGATTATTTAGGCGAATCTTACAAGGAATGATCCGGAACACGGAAATTCAAAAATAAGATCACGTTTCTCGCTCGCTCGGCTAAACTCGGGGGAGATAGCGTTTTACCTCGGAGCGTGGCGGGTCAGACTCATTCAGTGCCCAGCAATTATGTACGCGGTGCGCCTAAAGATGTTTTCACTTGAAAAATATCAAGAGTCGACTACACTCCTTGTGATCATTCCTTGTTAGAATCTTGTCGAACTGGAGGGCCTGTTACCTTTTTCAGTGGAGGTTTACTCCTAATAAATTCTAGGATAATTGCGTGAGCGTCTTTCCGCAAATGTGGCGAGGGCGAGGGTGTTTTCCTTAGGCGGTATCTCCTTTTCCTAATATCGTCCATCAAGACTTCATACGGTGTTAACTCAAACTCTTCTCCTTTACCGTGGCCACGGGGTGTGCTTTTTGCACCCAGGTTGGCTTCCACCTTCTTCAGTTTCACTCCTTTTCGCAACTCTTGTATAACTTGTACCCAAAACCGTGCCTATTGAAATATCTTTTGTAAATTCTCGCGACAAGCGTGTTAAAAAAATGTAAGATCTACCGTCGGTTGCATACAAATTGCAACACGACAAAATAGCAGTGAAAGCAAATATTGAAACAGTAGTTTTAAAATGTTTCTTTTATAATCATTATTATTAGGGTATAGAAACATTATTTATTGCATCTTGATATTCGTTGGTGTAGCAATTTGTGTGCATAGAGCTAGCTCAATTAATTACTGTACACACAGTGTTTGAAGTGAGCACAAATGGACACATGCATTTATATATCGAAACTGTGCAGATAATTCTATGGAATCATGCTACATGCTCATGTTAACACATTTTAAACTCTAACACTTTTTTCTCCCATGCGCAAACAGTTATTAACGATGACATACTTGTATAGCCCTCCAAATCCTAATGTCAGTCTATAACGGTAGAGAGTGAAGTCAATAAATCTCAAATATCTTATCTCTGCAAAATGACAAATGACTTTATGGGATAAGGTAATGCTAATGGCCCCATTTACGCACCAATTACTCCACGGACTGACGTAGAATTTGCCATAATTTGTACATTAATGGAACGTTTGTATTTCATTAAAAATTTAATCTAACAAAACAAAAAGATTTCTATATACATCTTGTATACAAGCTTTTCAATTATTTTCCACTGAACTACTACTAACCAGTTGAATTTATTTCAACAATATTTCGTAGAACCGTGTGGAAAGTTTTGAAACGGAAAATTTCATGAATCATGTAAAGCAGGCCTGAGCGTTGCTGGCTCGCCGAACAGATGTGGCTGCTTCTCTCCTTCTCTTGCGAAGAAGATGAGAAGTGGCTGCTTCTCTTCCTCCCGAAGAGGAGTAGCAGTAACATCTGTTCCGCGAGTCAGCGTCGCCCAGGTCTGATGTAAAGAAATGAGTTCAACACACGACAGATAAAGTCTTACCCAATCAATGAAATCTAAAGTATCGAGATTCTGGACAGACATCGAGTTTATCCTATTGCCATCGTTGTTGCCGATTTCCCTTTGGGACAGTTCCAGAGCCTCCGCTACAAATGTCCGTATTACAGCTTTGTAATGAGCTTTCACAGAGTCAACGTTACTTTGCATGTGCCTGGTACATAACTATAAATTAATACAAATTAATACACGCTGATATGTCAATGTAAACATATTAAAAGCTCGCGATCAACAACTTACTTCCATCACATCTTTCAACGAGATTATAGACGGCCGTTGTTCGTACGTATCATGACTCTTTTGTAATAAAAATTCGTCTGCATCGGCATCGCTGGAGTCCCGCTCGATACCTTCGTCATCCGTTTCCTGCGGACGCTCTTCTGTTTCTCCTTCACATTCTACATACAACAAAAACAGTGATAAAGTAATGCTCAGCAATTTTTAAAGATATTTAGACTGTGAGTCGTCACTCGATTACTGACGATTTATCACTAGCAAATTTTACCTTCATTCAAACTGGTCATTAATGTAATGAGTTCTTGTAGATCCGGTGATAACAATCTTTCTTCTTGTTCATCTAGGCCAAAATCAAGAGCTTTAAATATCATCATGCCTAGTGATAACATCGCCTGCAATATAAGAACAATTTGCTTTATCCGAGAACAAAGTCTTCTTATCACAAGAATTTTATAGCAGTTGCTTACTTTCTGCTGGGAGACCGGGGTTTGCTTAGAGTCTGTAACAAATGCAACAAACATTTATGAAAGAAGTAGAAAATGAATATTAAAACCCCTAACAACCTGGTTTCCTCGAATAACCGAGATCTATCTATAGATCGGTGAAACGATCGGCAATTACCGACACATGTAGGTAAATTACCGACCAAACTATGACTATTCCCGCGCTATAAAAAATTGTAAACAAGTCAATTCGAACGATCGATGCGGCGATGATTGTACATAGTGGAATAGCGACCCCCATTCCAGCATCGAATACCAAGATCACGCCCCACCTGCAATTCCAAATTCCAATACGAGCGAATATATGTACATACATCGAAAGGGCACGACTGAAGCTCGTCAATAAATAAGTTAGTGTACAAGGTTGAGACAAAACCGTATGCGATTAATTCACGTTTGATCGGTGCCGGCTGTTGTAAAGATTGCTAAATCTTTTAAGAATCCGCTTTTCCCTGAGAACTGATGTATTTGTTTATATCCTGGGCAAAGTTCAATAATTTCAAATTATTTTTGGATTTAATTGAGATATTCTTTTACCAGCGTTAGCTATATTAATAGTCCCCTTATCGTAAATTTCGTCACCCGAACAATTAACTTCTATCAGCAATTAAGCGTTCAAGATTCATGGAATGCGTGCCTTGAGCGATTACGTAATTTCTACTTTAGAAACTATGTCACGCTTTTCAAAAATGCAATTTTTATATTTAAATTACATAGTGTAGTAAATTCTCTCATATATGGAACATCGAATGTGTAATTAGTATAGTGATATATTCGGGATAATTAGATATCGTGCTATATGTTAAAATGTCAAAATCATCAATATATTAAAATCCTTAACCTTTTTACATTAATGATATTATACGTTAAACTCACTATATCAATGAAAAATTAGCAATCACAGTAAAACGATGGTGCAACTACATGACGTGCTATATATTTTTATATTTAAATTACATAGTGTAGTAAATTCTCTCATATATGGAACATCGAATGTGTAATTAGTATAGTGATATATTCGGGATAATTAGATATCGTGCTATATGTTAAAATGTCAAAATCATCAATATATTAAAACCTTAACGTAAATTCACTATATCGATGAAAAATTAGCAATCACAGTAAAACAATGGTGCAAGTACATGACGTATGCGACTATTGTATACTACAAACATGCAATATCATGCACGTGATATATCTCAAGTGATACATTCTACATAAGCAATACACTACAAAATATAGTGTAGGTAGAAAGTATTATATCTATGTATTATATCTGAGAATTTTCACACGTGCGTAATATGTTATTGTTTATTATCTGTTTTCCATCAACTATAAAATAAAGCACATCGATAAGAAGACACGGAACATTACCGAGATAAGAACTATAAGTACGCTCACCGATTAGATCGTCGAGCCACACGTCTCCATCCTTGTGAAGGACGATCTGCGATAGATCCAAGATTTCATAGAAGTTCTTATCTGGCAGATTTGACAAACTTCTGGCTGTTTGATAACATAACGCCCATGCTCGTTCTTGACTGACCGGTCCATTGAAGGATAACAAAATGTCCTTCAGGTTTAGACGACCATTGGCATCGAGCTTGCATATCAACTTCTTTGTTGCTTCTTCTTCATCCTTGGTCTTTACCGGTTTCTTGCCATCCCCGCACGACACCGCGCTTCCCACGTGCGTAGTCATTATTCTGATGGTGCCACGAACACGTTTTAATTAGCGGTTATTATTGAAGTCGTTAAACCGAGAGTTCGAATGCTACTTCATATATTCGCCGAACGGATCTGGCTTATGAAACTGAGTTACTGAAATATTTGGCATTCTGTTTCCCCTTTTATCAACCCGACGACATCAAAGTTAACATTAAACCGATGATGACGTAAAGTACTGACGCGAGAACGATAAGATTAATTCATGAAATCACTGGTACAGGCGAAAACTTTTTTAATTTCTAAGAAGCGTCTACTTAATCTATATATTTATTTTCCCTCCGTGGTCACGTATGTATAGGACAAGGGTCGCTCTAGACGGCAGCGTAGGATGAGCGTGTGTGTAAATACAAAGAGCGTAACGTGTCATTATCGGGCGGCTACTTATCGAACTACCACCGTGTATGTAGTACAAGAATTTGAAATATTCAATTGATACTTAGTATCTGTACAAAAAAGTGGAATCGAACAATTGATCATCGGACTGGAAATAAAACCTTGCTCATTTGTTTTCCGAGCCAATGTTTGTATCGATCGATTTATCCGACTTATCGGCGATTGTTACTTTCTAAATTCGTGCGACCCAAAAGTAAACACACAATACTGCTATCAGTACGATGTACCATTTACAGCTCGTACAATTATGACTCTCGTAGGTTAATGTTCTATTTTGCAATTCATGTTTACCATACATCAATAAGTTAAAAATTTGAACATAGATTTATGAGTGTTCAAACTTACTTCTAGTTATATCTGCTGCAATTATTATGCCAAAGAATATGGTAATAAAAAAGAGACAGTGCTCACGTTTTATTCCACCGTAACTATGTTTGTATTTTTCAAATAGCAATCGTACACACGATTAAATTAATCAAAGAGAAAACGTGCCTTAAACAATGAACGCAAGCTGACTGAAGTATCTCCCTTGATCATCCACATTTTTCGAAATGGTTTAAAAGCCGGATAAACATTTACTTCTGGATATCGAATGCATACAATGACAAAACCTAGCATGAGATAGCGGTACGTAATCTATCGTAATCAACATACGCCCCTTTCCCGGTAGAGGAAGTATTTCCGCGAAAAATCTGATTTCGCAAATGTATAGTATATATATTTATTTATTTGCGAAATCATCAGATCAATCAGATTTTATATATGTATGTATATATCTATGAAAGCAATCTTGATGTTAGGACAATTTCGAGATTCGTATTATGTATTATTTTTAAATTTGAACTTATTCGCTAGCACCTATTTCCACTTTTCAATACATATACACGCGTTATGCATTGTGCGAAATTGCAATCTAATTTTTCGTTCGAAATTCGAATGATTTCTTCGTGAATTATGCTGTTACGAAGCACACATATGCGTTGTTCCTTGCAGCCACACTTGCCGGTTCAAAGGATTCATTTTCAAAAGAACTGTTACTGCGCGAAAATTATCGATTACGTGTATACATACTATTACATACGTATACATTAATATCGTGCAAACGTAAAGTTGCAGGTAGAAATACGTCATTTGCATAAGAAACAGTGATAACAGATTTGTTTCAATCTATCGAGAGGCTGTTCGGCCACGTACTATACGTAAACAATTTGATGACATTCATGAATTATAAGTTGCACGATTTCTTAAACAATCGAGAAATTCGTGCATTTTTACGTTACTCAAATTGATCAACCACTTCTACTGCCTACAATCCTCATTTTACATATAAAAACGATCAATATGGGAAAAGTTGTGTGACACAGTTCAAGGTCGACTGTTCCCACTTGTAGTACATATTTCAAAATAAATCCTCGAGTTTGTGTTGTTACAGGAAAGTTACTCGAAATATATCCATGCATCCAACAAAAATAATTTACTTACCCGTCTGTACATATGTACATATATACATCAATCTCACTCATCGATCGGGAAAACGATTAATTGTTAATCGAAGAATATCTACGTAGGGGCGAAACATTCTCGAGAATCATCATCTCAAAAAACACTTTTGTTAAAACTATCTATACGATTCTAACCGGTTCACGTTGACAATCAAATTTTTTCGCAATGCAGCATCGACTCGTTACTCGTGTCATTTTCAACACGCTCGGTTGAATGTTAATCAACGCTATGCGGATTACGAGGAAGCAGGATTTGAATGTGTTATTATGATTTAATACGTACTTTTGCTTATTTAGGCAGCTGACATGTACGTTTCGGAAAGAAACACGCGTTGGAAATGTTCACCATGCATCACTTCTTTTGTTCATTGTCCGCGGGACACTTTTCGCATCACTTTCCCGGCAAAGTGAAAAATCACTTGGTACACAGCTGATCTTTTACATCGAACTCGCCTCCCGCAGCATCTAGCATGTATCATATTAATTTCTCCTTTGAGCACATTATCAATCAAGTTCATAGATAATCTCATAGATAAGTAACTTCTGTAGTAGACAGAGTTGATCGTTGCCAGCGCCGCCACAGAGGCTCTCTCAATCTTTATCACCGACAAATCTCTCTGTTGTATCATTGTATCTGTACAAAATTCTTTTTGACGTTTGTGTCTCCAAATTGTTTCTAATAATAATAACTAGACTCTGGATGTTTATGCAAAATAAAAAGTTTGTGCGTCAATTGCAAGACGCAGGAGCTAAATATAAATTTATACTCTTCATATGAAAATAATATATTTTAATATTTTCACTGTTTTAAATTGCACTTGCTCATTTTTGTTATAAATGCATAAAATCTGGAGTCTAATAATAATAATATACCTTATCTCAGCCTTACGGCGAAGAAATATGGGACTTGGTTCACATAATTTATATAGAACTATAATAGTAAATTGTAAATTTACAAGTACCAACCATAATAATATAATAGAACATTGACTAAATTTAGTCTTTTAATTATTATTAATTAGTCTTTAGTTAAAGTTCACAGTTTTCTATAAAACTTCTAACAAATCAAAAATGTAGTGAAATCAGCTTTTGATCGGTAACTAAGAATATGACATGTTCGTGATAAAAGAAAATACCAATAGATGGCATTATGTTAACTACAAAAAAAACATATATATATAAGATTAAAGAACGATACGCATGTATATACCAAAATAATTCACCGATTCATATTGTAACCGTATGGTCGGATAATTTCGCAATAAATGAAGCAACGTTATTCGTTTATAAAAAATATAATATAATATCGGATAATATGTACGTATTAGGCACTTATCGGCGAACCTAATAGAATTGACCAATAAGAAAGCTTTTCGCAACTCATCAATGGCACGACAGGATCGAGTTTGTGAATCACACTTTGGGTTTCTGATGCAACATTCGTTAGCAAGACGTTATGTGTAAGTACTATATAGGTGGTGCAGAATAGAAGATAGCCAGGATCCGTGCAATGAAGATACACAGTTACATCTAAAAAAGTGAACAAATTTATCAGTTTGTCAGAATCGTAAAACTATTTAAAGAAATATACAAAATGACTGAAGAAGATTCGGTACGTACAAATGCTGAAATGTATGCCAGAAGTGGCATCATCTGTATCGTATCGGAAAAGCATGGGAGCGTGGTCAACTTGACATACTTTTCGATTTTTTGACAATACCTAGTAACCCATCGATGATAGAATAAAGCATTCGCCGATATACGAAGGATATACTCTAGCAAGATTACATTCCGATAAATATACTGCAGTTTTTTGCATCCCAACCTCAAAGCCATGTGGATAGTACTAAAGAGAATAAAAATGCATCTTTGACATAGTATCCCTCAACTCCAACACGCTATATATATTTTCTCCCTTCGTTATCAAATTTTTGTTTCTTGCAGTCGTATTCAATATATCGTAATCTTTCGCGCATATTTTTTAGAAAAATATATTTTGGAGTAAATATATTGCCTTACAATATCGTGTCCGATTCGTGATGAAGATTTTGAACAGAGTCTAATAAATATGTATGTTATTAATCTCCTTTGAACCGAGGTGAAATTCTATTTTGGTTTTGTTAATGTATAGTTATTGAAGAACATGTAGGCATACAATAGATATAAATTTTCTCCTTTTTTAGGAAATTACGAACTATATACAATGAAAGTTCTGTCATTAAAACCAAAAAATAAATCATAGGGCAAGGGGTTAAATATATCTAATACTATTAAAAAAAATGAAATTTTATTTAATATTCAACATTGTATCAACTAGTTTACCTGATAAATGAAAATTCTCGAAAATTTAATTAGAAAACTTTCTAGGTGTTCGATCCTACTTTGAAGAAGAAGAAGAAGAAGAAGAAAACTAACTTTGATCTTAATGCTGCAATTAATGAAGTTGATAATGCTGGTGATACAATGGAGACCACCGGCGATAAAGAAAATCAGGAGCCAGACCCTCCTGCACTCGCTGAAGACGATGACACGTTGGATTTAGAAAATTTTGGAAGAAAGAAGAAGAAGAAGAAAAAAGCATTTAATTTGGACGAATTGGATGCAGCTTTGCCAGATACAAAGAAAGAGGTATTACTTATAAAACAGTATTCACATATAATTGTCAAGAAAGTGGTTTTCATCAGTTATGTATTATGATTCTGAAAGGATGTTGTTGAACAACAAACTGAAGAAGTCGCTGTGGACGACACATTTGATTTGGACATGGACTTCTCTAAAACTAAGAAGAAGAAAAAGAAAAAGAAAGATCTCGATGAGCTGGTAGCAGAAGAAGAACGAAAAGAAATAGAAGATAAAGAGAATGGTAAATATTATATATTGAAATTATAACATAGCTGCGGGTAACTCATTATTTTATGTTACTCATTATTTGTTAACATGCTGCATTGAATCTGAGCGAAATGCAGAGTACGGTAAGAGATATATTTGCTGTTTTCTACATGCATATTATCCAATAGTTCAAGATTTCTGTAGCATCTCTGCATTTTCATAAGTTTCATTCTAATTGAAATTATGTATTGTTCTTTTTTCTTTAAATATCATGTAACTAGAGGTGTGCGATAACCCGAAAATTTTGGGATTCTCGAATACATCGGGATTACCCGTCCCGACCTGACATTTTCGGGTTTTTGCACACCTCGACAAATAACAGAAAAAAAATATTCGAAGAAATTGTACCTTCTCGTTTTTTCTCAAGTAAATTTTTCGATAATTTTATCTTTTTCTTATTAGTACACTAAATGAGTATTATTTCTTTTTCTCAGAGGAAACAAGTTTATGGTTTGGATCGGACAGAGATTACACATACGATGAACTGTTGGTAAGAGTATTCAACATAATGAGGGAAAAGAACCCTGACATGGTTGCTGGAAAGAAACAAAAATTTGTTATGCGTCCGCCGCAAGTAGTACGTATAGGTACCAAGAAAACATCATTTGCTAATTTCACCGAAGTAAGTATCGATTTCACAAATATGTTAATACTGAAAAATTGTTCTTTGTGTGTTTTCTACCATAATTTTCCCCATTGCAGATATGTAAAACACTTCATAGGCTACCAAAACATTTGCTTGACTTTTTACTTGCTGAGTTAGGAACTAGTGGTTCTGTGGATGGAAATAGTCAACTTATCATTAAGGGTCGTTTCCAACAGAAACAAATAGAAAATGTTCTTAGGAGATACATTAAGGAATATGTTACCTGTCACACATGCCGCTCGCCAGACACCATTCTTCAGAAGGACACTCGACTATTTTTCTTACAGTGTGAAACCTGTGGCTCAAGATGTTCAGTAGCTAGCATAAAATCTGGCTTCCAGGTAAATAGTATTCCATGCTGCGGATGTTCGAGCAATCATGTTTCTTTGAATCATTTCAATAACGTATTATTATTCTTTTACAGGCCGTTACAGGAAAACGTGCTGCTATTCGAGCAAAAACTGCCTAAGAAAATTTTCATATGTCCCATTTATCAATTTTGTAGCATAATTTTCAAATTGTCAGAGATTTTTGTGTTAGAATACAGTTTTTACTATACCTATTGTAACGGCGTGCAATCTAAACATCTGTTTTTACTCGCATGAATTGATGTCGTCAGTTCTAAGAGAAAGTGATTGTGAAATTTGCAACCTATGTTTTTTATCACCAATCTATACAGTCAAACACAGAAACTGCGTGAACATTATTTCATAACAAATTTCCTTTTATAATATTCCCCAACGAGATGTTTTTAGAATTTGTAATTTCGAATCTCTACAATTTTCATATTTACCATGTTTTTTTATTTTCGAAATCTTAAATATACTGCCTACCGTTAAAAACATTGAAACGATTAGATATTTGGCTAGATCTTAATTCTTTATGCATTTTCTTTTGCAATATATAAACGAGTATACGTTAATTTGAATGAAAATAGATATTACCGACTGTTCCTACAGTCATACATTAAATAGTAACGATATAATGATGCAATAATATGATATGGCATCGTTTATCCATTTGTCTACCATTGTGACATAAAATTCTGTATAAAGAATCTTCGATTAAATGAGAAATGGTATGGATTACCAGTTGTTAACGATACATATAAGCAGGTAATAATACTTTGTTATATTACTTTGTGTATACAAAGGAAACAAATTGTACCATTAAATTCGAATACATTATTATGTATGATAAAAAGTATTACACCCGTAACTAATTATGTTTTTGAAGAATTATCGTGATACAATGTAATAATTTTGCAAGCAATTAATAGTAACGTTTCTTAGCTAATTTATTCAACTGTATTTAGTAGGTAATAAATCTATCTTAAGAAGCTTTATTGCTACTCTTCTTTTTTATCCATTCAGTGAAAATGTTAAGTTACTTATCAACATTGCTTGTATTAACTTTTTACTTGTTTATAACGAATTTTTCAATGTAATTATTCCGTTACTGATAAATGTGCAATTTTATGTTCTGTTGGCAGAATATATGGGATTAAACATACTCCAAGTTATTAGGAAGTTCTTTGAGTCAACATTTCTTTATAGTTTCCAGTATTTAAATGTTCCATTCTGCTTTCAGTGATTAGGAATTTTTCATTAATCATCACAGCAGTATCCACAAGACTTTGAAATATACCAACTGGCATATTTGGTTTTGGGAAATCTTTGAAAGGTTTCCATACTCGAGATTGATCTCCTAACACTTCCAAATATACTGGTTGTGAAAATACTAATCCTTCCGGGATACCAAATGAACCTGTGATGAACAAAGTATTTGTATTTTGACTAGCATTTTTACATTTATTATATACTTACCATCAGAAATAACGCCCAACGATAAAATTTCATCACCCACTTCCGCGCTGTACCATAACTTTAAAAGATCGCAAATTGCTCTACAATTTTGAAAATCTTCAGATCTACCTACTTGATATTGAGTGAGAGACTATGGAAACAAGTGTCGAAATTTGTATTTCTTCATAAACATATAGCAAAAAGTAAATTAGCTGTAGGTTTACGAGACGCATTCTAATATTTTTAATTCACGATTATTGAGATTGTAAAGATGCATCTATGAGGAATTGTTTAATACATTTATTTCTCGTTATTTTTAAAAAGCAATGTAAAATAGTCACTTTTAGTGCTCCGTAAACCTAGTGTTGAAAATGTTTCATTTATACCTTGCGTATATAAATCTCTTTATAATGATCTGTTTTATTGTGGACCATATAAAAAAACCACCTCAACTGTGAACGTTGGACGCCAATCGGCAGTACCGCATTATCACTTGCCTCCAAAGCTCTTCTATTAGGTAGATAATAGTCATATTTTTGAATCATATGATGAACATCCACAAACTGATTAATTCCTAGAATTGAAGTCAGTGTCTCATAATAAATGTGTAGTGTAAAATAATGTAAGCATACAATTGAATTATATTGATATGTAAGCCAACCCAGGAAGCCCCAAACAGGAGGGCAACCAAAGTTTTTTAAAGGGAAACCTGTTGAACGTGCCAACACATATATCAATTCTAATCCATACTGAGATCCAACAGCCACAATATTTGTTTTTGGTATGTTTGTAACAAATTTGTGCATAACATTAGCAAAAAAACACGTGGGACCTAATGAACATAAAAGTATTTTCATGTGAGATGGTGCATGATTATTTATTAGCATAGATAATTCTTTTGCAGACTTGTAGTTGCGGTACAACCAACTTTCTATTCCCTCGAACTCCTCTCTTGAACAGATAAATCTTAAAGTTAGACGGCTCTTTATTAATAAAATTAAAATGTTAACTATTTCTATTTACCTCAACAAAGCATCAATACAAATCAACACTTCACAATCATGTAAACCATCAGGTATATCGTACACAACTTTGACAGCATCCAAACCACTGGTGAGTCCTTTTGCATCTTCGAAAATCCTTCTTACTTTAAAGAAACACCCTGGCTCATCGTATAACTTTATAACTAATTCATGGCTCAACCAGAACTCTTTTGTCATTATCAATTGAGGAACTAACTTGTGACACATGGATCTTCCTGCTCCTATTATCAATATATTACGACGTTCCTGACATGTCTCTAAACATTTACATTTCTTACTTTCTGCATCATAAATCTACAAGATATAAAATTGACTAGTTGTTTAAAATATTGGATTTACACACATTTAATTACATATGCAAAATCTTCTTGTAAAGCGTCAAGATCTTCCCTGTTTAAGTGAGATGTAATATTATAATATTTATGTAACAATTCCCAAAATTGGTATGCACCTCCGATGTATGTAGGACTGGTACGGGTCAGTCCAATTTCTTTCCATATCAAAGGAGATTTAGTGTGGTTCCAACCACAACACATACATCTTTGTTTTAACCAAGACTGAAAGAGATGTTTTATAGTCGATATTAATACAGTAAAAAACAATTGTCACCTACTTTCCATTCTGTTGAATCTTTACAAATAACATTATAGTTGAAATTCGGCAGTAACGTGGATAAACTTTCCGCAATAAAACGAACATGAGTAAAGGTACGGTCTTGTAAAATACCTGCTATCACAATTACACATTTCTCTGTCGACATCTTTTCCGCATTTAACAAGTGATCTGTGTTTAGTGAAATTAGCAATTATAGGTACATCTATAGTAACAAAACAATGACTGACGTTACATATACAGGTAATTTATTGTTTGTAATGATACATTAGATAAGTATAAAAAATAGAATACTTTTCATTAAATTTATACTATATAAATACTATATTATATGCTATATATTTTTAATTTACGTCTTATGTTTAAAAGCAGTCTCTAGATATTTCAGTTACACGATATTAAATTAGAAAGTATCATCGTCTGATAACTCTGGTAAATTAAGTGTTAAATTACTCTCCCATTCTTCACCGTCGGATGTTGGAGACATACGTAACATGGGTAAGTTAAAGTCTAGCGATTCTGGATCTAGATAGAAAATTTCAGATTTAATTTAGAACATTTCCATACCATAATTAAATTTTTCTATACCTGATTCAAATCCTTCATCCGCATATGGCAGCACTTTGTCTTTATTTTTCATTAACAGTTCCTCGAATTCATTTTTCAATGTATTTGTGTAAAAATCATCTGCAAAATTATAGATGTTTTAGAAAACGTGTTCAAGTTAAAATATTCTGCATCGTGTTATTGCTAGAGCTATGCGTAAACACGAATTTCAAATATATCGGGATTCCCGAAAATATCACAGATTTCTAAGCATATTCAAAATAAGTCCCCAGTATTTAAATTAGGCTTCTCGAAACTGTCCCAACCATTGGGAACTCAACATTTTTAGATTTTCGCACACCTCTAGTTATTGCTAAGATCTTACCAAATTCAGACTGCATATCATAATAAGGTGCCAAGTTTTCTGGTGTAGGATATAAATCCTTAACGATGTTATTCGGTGGCAATGGTACCTTGAAGACAAATTCATCGGATGGTTCACGTATTTGCACATTTTGGTTAAATGTTTTCTTCGGAGATAAAGTATTTAGTTTGTCAAATTGGGCATTTTGTCTCTGTATATAAATCATACGTTATATTTATTTAGAAAACATCAATAGTGCGAGTAATAATACCTTTAGGAACTCTTTGCGTGGTGATAGTGAACGACCATTGCTGTCCAATTGTGTTAAAGTTGGTTTTAGATATTCTTGTTGTTTATTACACAAGTCTTGGTTCGAATGTGGTATACTAGATACATTTAAATCAGAGTTAGACCTAAATGATAATCCCTTTGGCTTTAATTGATTAGAAGATTTCAAAGGAGTTCCACCGACTCCAAGAGATGTATTCGCTCTTGATAGTGGCTTTGCAACTTGACCTGTATTGAATCGAATTGGTAAATTTTTATAAATAATATTTATAAAAATGATACCGTAAACAGCAGGAAAGTTATCACTAGACAGCGGATTTCATGCATTTATAACAAACATGAGTAGGTGTAATTTAAAACAGTAAAACCATTACAATAATTTAGAAATACTCCGACATTATTTTCAACCTATTAACCATATTAAGAGAAAAAATAAATTTCGATTTCACTCCAGTTTGTTGCAATTCGGGTAGACAATTTTTATTTTGCCTAAAGATCCACTGTCGAATTGTCACTTTCGAAAGTACAAATTCATACCTTTGTTGAGATCGGATGTAATACCAAACAAATTGAATATACCAGCCATTTTATTTAAACCTTTCACGGTATTGCGTTCTCACAATATGCAACAAATATTTTGTACGTAGTGTAGAAGAATTTGGCAATAATAAAGTCTTTTCTTTTGAAAAACAAGTCGCTTCGCATTCGTTCATCACAAGTTTTCCGTTTAATTTAAATTGTAACCAGAGAAAATTCATCGGCTACGTTCAGCTTATTCAGGTTGTTCGATAAAAGCAGGGAGAAAGTAAAAATACTATTACGCTACTGCGTGAACTTAGATACGATACCAATATAATTTTCACAGTAGCGTCAATAGCAACTGGCGCGAAATTTGAAATATGGAAAGTAATATTCCAAAAATTCGTTCACATTAGTATAATACCAGGAAATCTAAATTTAAATTTGAACATAAAGAGAAAGTTCTGATGTGTAAATCATGACAACATGTTTGTTCACAAAAGTAAGTTTGAAATCTTCAAAAGGAATTGAAGTTCTAAACACTAAATCAGTGATGACCAATAATATTGTAATTATAATGAATGGAAAAGCTTATAAATTATTAAGGATTGTTAAAAACATAAAAGGTTAATATGTATTCATAATATAATTTATTAAAAGAGACAAAGAATTGTCAGTAGCAAATATTTCATTAGGATAAATTACATTGATATTATATATAGTATATATTTTACATATATAAGGACCTATTACGTTCTTAAGGCCTCTAAAATATATCGACAACCAAAAGCTACCAACTGCTCACAGTGGAATGCTTTGATTAATGAATTGATACAATTAATCGATCGTACATATATACAATTATTTACTATGCACGTATCGATGGAAGAATTCACATTTTTTATGAAAATATGCATAATAATTGCTGTATACGACGTGACTAAATGAAAAAAAGTGTTTTGTTCACTGTGCTATATTCAATTGGAAATATCTGAACAAAATGCATTAAATGCAATCTTCTTTCATCGATACAATCAATATGTAATGCGGTTAAGTAAGAAGTGTATAAATGCTAAATTTTTACAAATAAATTTTTCGTATTGTGGTAAATGGAAAAAGTTGTTTAGTGAGACTCTGATTTCAGTTTTGTATCAACAGCATTTCGATGCCTACATGTTTACAGTATATGGTAAAACAGTCTGTTGATCTCGTTTATGTACCAATTAGTTGTAGACAGCTTTTCATATTAACAATAACAGCAACATCTGTTCGATTTGCACATTCGTAACATCTCTTATGCCATTCTAATACTCTGAATTATTTGGAATACAGCTGAAAAATAAGCATAAATCGATTTTTGTGCAAATAAAAAACAAGAAAAGAAAAACGAATGATTATTAAAATGTAACTTACCGGAACCACATACAACAAATAGGAAAAGTGCTAACAAACATGGTCCAACTGGAGATCCATCTTCTTGTGGTTTCTACAAATTATCAAATAGAATTATAAGATATACTGGTATTATTCAAATAAATGATATTACTGTAGATTTTCAAATAAAAATGATACCGAAGTATACCGAAAAGTATTAATAATCTAATACCTTATGATCATTACATATGTTTACATTACATATGGTAAAAGTATTGCTCTATTAAACCATCCTTTTTACTGTACAATAAACATATAACTTTGAATATATTCTATTCCTTACTCCTACAATTGCAAACAGATTGCAGCGTTAAAAAATTGAGAAATACGATATAACAATACTGTCAGTAACGTCAGAGTATGTATGCATTACTTATTTCGGCTATCAAAGTTTATAACCTCAATATTGTAAATTGGCAATAGCTTGGTTTAATATGATTGAACCCTCGATAATTATTTTCATTGACCAAGAGCGTTTTCTAGATGAATTTTATTCAACAGCGAGAGAACAACTTACCGTTGATTTTGGAACGTTTCCCCGAAGCGTGATGTTTTTCGTAGCTCTTTCGTTAGCGATGCGCATTCTCTGTTTTGGTGCCATTTTTCTGGTTTTGTCCTTGTCGAAAGGGTTCGAATAAAAACGAAAGAAAAGCAATTGCCAATTGAAAGGATGTTGCTGTCACCGTGCTTCAATATGTAAAGCTTTCCGAACAGCGAACAGGTGTGTACGTGCGCCACACGCTCGGCTCTGAACTGCGTCGACGTGTGCGCTTTGACTTTACGACGGAGCAAGTTGGGTGCCACACTGGCACCATTCAAGTCAAAACAACAACTATACCTATATACCTACATACTATATTAAACAAGAAGAAATATATTACACTACTAGTTTCTATTATAAAATATTTTACACTCAGCCGTTCGTATACTCTCTAAAGATATCTTTTGTAACATACAACAGATTTATCAAGTAAGATACCGATTAACGTTGCCCTTTCCAAACACGAGAGTACACATGTTACTTTACGTATTATTGTTTGGGTACTGTTATAGCCAGTTATAGTCAAACAATTAATAATTATTAGACAGCGGATCTTTGTGCAAAATTTGCAATCAACTGGAGTGAAATAAAAATTTCTTTTCTTTCTTAGTCGAAAATAATATAACAGTGGTTTTAAATTCTTCTATACTGTTTTCACTGTTTCGAGTTACACGTACCATATAATACATACTCATTTTTGTCATAAATGCATAAACTCTGCTGTCTAATAATTACAAATGTAATTAATTGTGCAATCCAATAAAGAAAATAATATGTAGAATTACATTATAGAATACTACAGAGATCGATAGAGTAGTAACTATAATTCATAGATATACAGCACAGCCTGCCCGAGCAGATAGCACAGATAGCACAGCCTGCCCGAGCCCACCACCCGACCAAACCTGCAAGGCCCCTGACCTACAGGTTACTAGCTAACACAATGCTTGGATCGGCTCGAGGCCCAAACCGGTTGATTCGTGCCTGGATTTTATGCGCGCATTGGCCCGGGAATAGCCAGGCATGGGCTCGAGCCCAGGGCCTGCCGGCCGTGCCAGATTTCAGCCAGATTTTGAGAGGGCAGCACGGTCACACTAATGTGGCCAATCAGTGCTTCGATTGAGCCCAACTTTTCTCGCGACATCTTCTCTCTCCACATCATGTTTAGCCTGGAACAGCTCCTACATCATCTTTAGCATGGAACAGAACCTACACCATCTTTAGCAGGAAACAGAACCCACTTTACTGTTATTAAATCTGTCTTAAATAAGACTTTTGAGGGCGTTTGCTGCCTAGATTGATCTTTATCTGGCGTTTTTGACTACTTAAAAAACCCATGTTTGTATTATCACGAAATGAGAACGCAAATGCCGCACCCTTGCAATCTTGTAAATGGGCTGAAATCTGGCTGAAATCTGGCACGGCCGACAGGCCCTGTGCTCACCTGTGCTCGAGCCCATGCCTGGCTATTTCCGGGCCAATGCGCGTGTAGCGTGACCCGTTGATCACGCGAACATAGTTACGATAGCGTTACCGCAATATAAGTTCGATTAATGGCGCTGAGAGGGAAATTTGAATATAAAGCATAACGTTTAGGTCAAAGCCGTGTATTTCATATACATATATTTTATTCGGGCACGATAGCTTAGACTTAGAATTAGTAGGGAAACAACGGGAGGTTTCCACAGAGATCCTCGACGAAACCAGATAGGCGAGACTAAGCGAGGAATTTGGGTAAAGTCATGTAACCTCTTTGAGGAGCTTCTCCAATTTCATATAAATAGACAGTCGAAGTTTGGAATCGGTCAAGGACGGGAAGTCGTAAATTCTCGGTCAAGGACCTCTTGGAACTCTCTCGGACCTCTCTCTCGCTCGGTCCCACGACCCTCGTTTTGATGGGCCTTCACCATCAGTGGCCTTCACCCTCGCGTATACCCCACTCTCGTGCGCGCGCTATTGAGGCACCTCCACCACCAATCATCATCAAGCAGCAACCGAAGACGAGCCACCCGACGAATCAACGTCCAGCTGGAAGATCCGAATTTTTCTATTGGCTAAGGAAAAGGATGCTGGAAAAAGATAAAACTTCAGGACGAGGCAAATACGAGGCAGATACATTTCTGAGATATTAGAGTCAACAACGAGTTCACTATTAAATAAAGTCTATATTTATATTTTTCTTTACATTACATTGTTCAAAGTTATTTTCTGCAAACCTTCCACGAGCAGAGTGCTTCAGCGCTCCACGGGCACCTGCCATATATATATAAGGCCTAAGGGCTGAATAGTACAGGGGCTGGCAATCTATATATAATATACTCTCTGATAATATCTCGTCGGTGATTGGGTGATTCTGTATATCGAATCTTGAGCAATTCGATTTATTGTTTTCCCGCGCAAAGTTGTTGTCAGTTATTGTGCAGGCACATGTCATTTGCAAGTCTGTTGTTAGTGCGAATTTTAATACAATCTGTAAATATTAGTCGAAGTGAAAATGGACGCTATAGACAGAGATCAAAGGCTCGAAGAGATACAAAGAGAATATGTTGATTTTTTGGACGATATGGTAAGTAAAAATATTCAACAAGTAAATACGATTATTCCCTTTCTGATTATTCTTTAGGAGGATCAAGGTATCTATACTACTCTTGTTAAGAATATGATCGAAGAGAACAAACGTAGATTGTTTGTAAATATTAATGATTTGAGAAGAAAGAATCCTGCTCGTGCGGCAAGGTGAGTATAGCAACATCAGATTTATAATTGTTTAGTTTACTAAATGCTTACAATAATGACTATAATGACTAACTTTACTTGTAGTTTGCTAAATAACTGTTTCGAAGAACATCTTGCTTTTCAAAATGCATTGAAGCAATTTGTTGGAAGCATAGATACTGAGTATACAAAAGGAAATGTAGATTTTTTTATAGCTTTCGAAGGAAGCTTTGGAAACAAGCACGTCACACCGAGAACTCTTACCTCTCGTTTTTTGAGTAATTTGGTGTGCATGGAGGGTATTGTTACAAAATGTAAGTTGAATTCCATAAACTTTCATGTTTAATGTCATATAGCACAACATAATACTATCTAATGCATACATATAAATGCTATTAGGTTCCTTAGTGCGGCCAAAGGTTGTTAGAAGCGTTCACTATTGCAGTATAACAAAGACAGTAATGGAAAGAGCTTACACCGATTTAACTTCATTTGATGCGTTTCCACAATCTGCTGTGTATCCAACTCAAGTAATTCTTAAAGCTTATATTGTTCAATCTCTTAACACTAAACCTACCAACCATTAAAATTGTATAGTATTATAAAAATAACAAGACTAAATTTATTTATATTTTGTGCGATTTTTACTATAATATATACTGGAGTCAAAAAATATATTCAATAAATTGTCATGAAAATACCTTCACAATTTCAATACTTGTCAAATATAAAATCTGAAATGGGTAATTTGACCTCTCGTGGTAGGTTTAGTGTTAATGATTAGAGATTATTTACAAATTTTAAAAATGTCTAATGTGTATTTTATCTATAGGATGAAGACGGTAATCCTCTAGAAACAGAATTTGGCCTTTCTACATATAAAGATCATCAAACACTCACTATACAAGAAATGCCTGAGAAAGCACCAACTGGCCAGTTACCAAGAAGCATTGATGTTGTATGTGATAATGACTTGGTGGATCTCTGCAAACCAGGTGATAGAGTTCAGGTTGTAGGAAGCTTCAGATGTTTACCTGGTAAACAAGGAGGATATACAACGGGCACTTTTAGGTTTGTCACTCGGAGAAACTTACTATAAATCTATTAGGACTGTATACATAGAGAATGTCTTATTTTTTAGAACAATATTAATTGCGAACAATATCATGCAATTGAGCAAGGAAGCTAATTTGACCATTTCTCACGATGATGTGGCTATGTGTAAAAAGCTAGCCAAGCACAATCCATGTAAAAACATTTTCGAGCTACTTGGCAAGTCACTGGCTCCTTCCATACATGGACATGATTACGTGAAGAAAGCAATATTATGTTTATTACTTGGCGGTGTCGAGAAACTATTACCTAATGGTACAAGATTGAGAGGGTAAATACTTTCGCATAATGTGTGTACTGCATTTGCGTGTTCTTGCACACCTCTGATCGTAACATGTAGTAAACACTTATTTTTCTGCAGAGATATCAACGTTATGCTGATCGGTGATCCATCAGTTGCAAAATCACAGCTTCTGCGTTACGTTTTGTGCACTGCTCCGCGAGCAATACCAACTACTGGCAGAGGATCATCTGGTGTAGGTCTAACAGCTGCTGTAACTGTAGACAACGAAACAGGCGAGCGTAGATTGGAAGCTGGTGCTATGGTTTTGGCGGATCGAGGAATTATTTGTATAGACGAGTTCGATAAAATGTCGGATATAGATAGAACAGCTATACACGAGGTGATGGAACAAGGAAAGGTAACGATCGCCAAAGCCGGGATACATGCCAGCTTGAATGCAAGATGTTCTGTGCTGGCAGCTGCGAATCCAGTTTATGGAAGAGTAAGTGACGCTTTGCAAGTACAATCTGTTTCACAAGAGCGTACTCTCGAGATCTACAAAGAAAGCAACTTTATGTAGAATATTTATAGATATTAGAAAGTATATTTAAAGTACTATTACGCTCTTTCTTAACACTAGGTTTACGAAGCTCTAGAAATAACTGTTTCACATTATTTTATAAACATAATTTTACAAGTATCTGTCTATCCAAATTTTTGAAGAGAAACAGACTATAACAGGTGTTCAAGAGTATTACTAGTATTCGACACAAATGTTCATGTTCACAGTACGATCAGTATAAGACACCTATGGAGAACATTGGACTTCAAGATTCGCTGCTCTCACGTTTCGACTTATTGTTCGTCATATTAGACATAGTGGATTCCGAGCAAGATCAAATTATCAGTGATCATGTTGTGAGGATGCACAGATACAGAAATCCGACGGAACAAGATGGAGAAGCGTTGCCTCTGGGCAGCAAAATAGACATACTGACTACTAAAAATCCTGATGAGATTCTTCCTGAAGGAGGAGAGACTCAGGTTTATCAAAAATATGATCCTTTGTTACATGGACGTTTGCGTTCAAAAAGGTACTTGAATGAAAATCAACGCTGCGGCAAAACAACAGCGAATTCGATTGTAAAAGTTAATATTTTTCAGTGATCAAATTCTTTCTATAAATTTTATGAGGAAATACATTCACATTGCCCGCTGCATGAAACCTAAACTCACGGAAGAAGCTAGCGAAGCAATAGCTGCCGAATATTCAAAACTGAGGTCTGAGGAATCGGTGGAGTCCGACGTAGCAAGGGTATTTCATCAATCTCTATATTTCGAATTGTGCCGGTGATTATGAAAATGCCATGAGTCATACATATTTTGTTACGAGATATTTAGACTTTCGTATTTAAATACATTAGAAAATATTTTTCTATTCATCCCCATATGGAACAAAACGTTTCATAAAATCAATTCAACATATGAACATATAAATTTAACATAAGAAACATGAAAATGAAAACTTTTTTCGCTTACACTACTTTCATAATTACCGGTACAATTACTGCGATAGGAATTACTCTGATCTGTACTTAATTAATTATCTTTTTATTCAGACTCAACCTGTAACAGCTCGTACTTTGGAAACGCTGATTCGATTATCTACGGCGCACGCGAAGGCTCGTTTGTCGAAGAACGTCACTGCCGAAGATGCACACGCTGCAATAGAATTAATAGAGTTTGCCTACTTCAAGCGAGTTCTAGAGAAAGAGAAGACGAAACGAAGACGACAAGACAGCGAAGGAAGCTCGAACGAGGACGAACCAGCTGAGAGAACGAAGAAGAAACGCGCTAGAAAAACAACCACACATGGAGAGCAAGACCCTTATGATTTTGAAGATGAAGATGATAGTCATATCGACGAAGCTGCGAGTAGGCTTACTAGATCGCAATCAAAAGCTGCTTCGACTCCCAGCAGGTCTGAAGGTACATCGCAGGACACTGAAAAGGCCTCGACCTCGACTTCGGAATCTCCTGCAGAAATTACCGAAGAAAGGTGAGCACAGAATTACAGAATGGTCTTTACATTGCATTCTAATTCAGTGAAACCCTTACTTCTTATCTAGTTTGGTACGTGTGTTTTACATGTTATGTATACGCAATGTATTCTGTATAATTTCAGATTAAAAGTGTTCAGAACACTTCTTCACAAGTTGTTCCAACAGCAAAGGGCGCAATCGCTCTCACTGTCAAGAGTGCGGGAATACATCAACAGTGAACAGTCTAAAGAGTTCTCATCGGGTGAAATTACTGCAGCGATTAATAAAATGTCAGATGCTAATCAGATAATGGCTGCGGACGATAATATTTTTCTCATGTAAACTGTGCGCATTGCGTAAGTGTCTCCTTTTATATTTTTGTACTTTTAACACTATAAATTATGTATATCTGTTATAACATTTTTACAAAATAGATGCCATTGAGTATTTTACGTTTAAATGATTTATTCATACACACGATTTGTCATTTCCTTCTTAAATAATTAATTTATTTCTTCCACGAATTAAGAAACAAATTAAGAATAATTGTATCTATCAACATTTATTATCGTTCCGTTGTTACAGTACAGCACATTGGCACATAAACTAGCAACAGTGATCAACATTCATTACAATACTGTAAACAATATTATTTTATAGCTCTAAGTTCTCCTGATCTGTATATATATATATATATTTATATCAACTTATATCACATAGATAATATAAATAGTTGTGCTGTCTCATTTGAATATACATATCTAATGTTTAGGCATTCTCTTCCCTTTACACATAATTTGTTCTATCCACGCTTCCGATTCTTATTTAAAAAATCCTTAATGATTTAATGTCATCAATATCAACTACTTATCCACTAACTTCCTTTTCGTGATCAAGGTGAACATATTAAAAATCTGTTAGTGTTCAATCAAACTGCAACATACTTCAAACTCTGTTCATTTACATATTTAATGGCATTTACTTAGAACAATATGCTGACAGTGAATTATTGATATCTCGTTTCTTTTTTACATGAACAATTCGTACAATTAAATGTTTGTTGAAGATATCAAGTCATTCAAACTTCTGCTATATACACAAAAACTTATGTATGACATTTACAAACAGATGCAAAAGTTTCACAACTGCCAATATTAAAGTTACTACTTTCTTATCATTATAATACAGGCCTTCAGGACGTAATGTTTCTGTTGTAAACGGATTCACATTACATTAGTTTTCGTTCGCATATTATGTATTCGATCGAGCCACGAATAACTCGTAGTTAAAGAACTTCGCAGTAATCGTTAATAGATAACGACAGACTCTTTATAATAGATTAATGTTAAATATACTTTATATGAAGGTGGATACAAAGAAAGAGAAATTATTTATGGCTCAACCGAACAGATAAAACCTTCAACAACTGAATTTTTTCCAATAGAAAAAAAATCATTATTCGTGTTCCTTGTACTCATAGTTGTCCTCGACAACGTCAATTTGATTTATATTAATTAGCACTTCCGTGGTTCAATACTTTTTTTTTATCGTACAAAACCTACCATGTATCTAAATACTACTGTTCTATACAAATTCCGTACTTCAACATTGGTAACTGGCACAAAAAATATATGTGTAACGGAATTAACAAATTATTCTCAGTATGTGTAAAAACGCGTTGCACAATCTACAAAACATTAATCTACGTGGAACCTGAGTATTTGCTGAGTAGAACGCTGACACACGAGGTAAACGAATTTATCTGCGGTTTCGAAGAATAGTGATCTTAAGTGCTGGAAGAAAGAAGTCTAAGCATAAAAATGACGTAACACGATTCCCCCGTGCATTGACGAAATTATTTCTATGCTCTACGTGTGAAAATAAAACGGTAAAAAGTTTCAGCACTTATATAATGTTGCTTCGTATGACTTAACATAGAAAGCTCCTGTTAGAAGATTGTTGTGCGACATTGCTAGAAAATTATGCATTCAAAAAAATAATCATCTTTTGTCATTTTTCATAGCCTTTCAGGAATCTCCTTTTCTCTATACCGAGGCTACAGGTATTTCTTCAAAACTTCTTTCTTTCTCTTGAATCATTATTTTAGGATAACTAATTCGCGCAAATTTGGTTCAAACATATGCAAATAAAACAGAAGCACATGCGAAGATGCATTGGAATGTGATTTACGTTTTGCACCATTTAAATTTACATTTCGATCGTAGAAAGCATGTGCTCCCTTTTTACAAGCATGCTTTTTGTATGAAAAAGTTTAAACTTCGTCTTCGCTGGACTCACTGCTATATGCAAGTTGCTCCTTCCACCATTCGCGAACCTCTATCATAACGCTGGAAGGTTTTGGCGCGGTTGCCTTTGCATTCAAGACTTCTCGCTGTTGTCGGGGCGGTTCTGTACTCTCTGTGAGATGTGGCAGATTATTTTTCGCCATTGCTTCAAATGAAATGCACGAGTTCAAACAAAACGACAGAGAAGGTATTCGATCGATAAACATACAAAAATAACTTACGTGGTGGTCTATTGTTCCTCTTTTTAGGTGGTGCATTTTTATCTTTTTCAGATCTGATCGAAGCCGAGTCTGATGACGTTGGAGTTAAATACTTCTTTCTTGATCCACTGCCTATACTATCCGACCTTGGAAGAACTACAGGCTTCTTTGGTCTGTGTTTGGATCCATCCGCATCCTACTCGAAAACATACAGTTAGTTACATAATTGATGGCACACACTTTAAACGAGAATAACTTTCTTATGAATGGACCAGGCGATTTCAGTTTTTCTCTTTTAGGAGAGAAGGGAATGGTAAGCTACCCAGATAGCCAAAATGCTCGATTCTGGCCAGGGCAGTTATGACCGTGTGGGCTCGTAACGTTCCCTCGGCACAAGCTGCTCTCGGCCCGTCGGTCCTGATTTCTGCCAAATTTTACGACATTCGCCACTCGGACCTACTTAAAATTTGGCAGAAATCAGGACCGACGGGCCGAGGGGAAGCTTGTGCCGGGTTTGCGCCGAGGGAACGTTACGAGCCCTCACGGTCATAAATGCCCTCCTCAGATTATAGCCATCGTGTGCCTTTTGCCCATTCAAGCGACGTTCGGCCCGTCTACCTGACCCCGACACGCCGGGCTCGATCTGTGCGCGAGGATCGCTTGGCTATCCGGGTAATGTGTCTACCTTTGTTTCTGTTTCCTCTTCTTTGTCTGCTTCTTTTCCCTTTTCTTCTGGATGTTCTTGTTGCTGTATAGGTTGATCAGCGTTCGCACGAAGACTGGCTACAAGGTCATTTTCTTGTTTCTGCGATATACAATTTATAAGATTCATAAAAATTGATGTTAATTTGTTTTCAGCAGTTGCATTTGGTGGAAACTCACCCCACTGGCTCGTTTCTTCTTCAAACAACCCTCCAACCAATTTCTAATTGTTTGCTTAGCAACTTCCTCTTCAATGATGTACTCAAACTCCTCTCTCGCCAGCAATTCTTCCAGTTGAAGAGCTTTTCGAATGTCAACTGACCGATATGACAGCATACTGCAAGAAGTATTGCACCAATGAAAGACAATGTCCCAAAAAATGGAGTATAGGTAATTACCAGAGGTCTAGGTTTTGAATGTGTATTACAGATACACGTGCACACATGTTTACTTACATGTATAGTTCGTATACAGGGTGAACCACGAATCATGACCAGTAGATATTACTCTGTTATTAGCAGTCCAATAAAAAATGTTTTTATCAGGTATAGCATGATTTCAAGAGAACTTTCACGTGATCATAGCAAACTTTTTGCCAAGGTCACGTTCAATTTTTTGTAAATACACCTATTTTGTTAGAGGATTTCAAGGCGAATTCGGTATCATAACATAAAAAAATTTGCTATAATTACGTGAGAGCTCTCTTGAAACCATGCTATACCTAATAAAAACTTTTTTGATCGGACTGCTAATAACAGAGTAATCTCTACTGGTCACGATTCATGGTTCACCCTGTATAACTATACAAAAAATTGTCTTAATAATAAGACCTGCAAAAGAGTTAATTTGGAGTGCAAAAAGGCGAATATGATCTACAAAAGAATTTCGAGTGCAAAACCTGTAAAGTAATTACTCACTTAATGACATCATGGAAAGTAACGTCTTCGCCGTTGTTCAGTTTCTCCAATTCATAACACATATGCTTGAAGAGTAACCGATCCTTCTGCGGATCGGTCTCCAATCTGCCTTTCAACAACCGTAAAATGAACTTCACCTGAAACACACTAATACATCATTACTTCTAATCTAATTTATAACAGACTTCGAGATCAACAACAATATTTTCAGGCGTACCCGTTTCACTGGTATGACACCCTTCTGATGATTATCGACAACGTTCCAGGTATTCTGGAAATTTCTTATGTCGGCGTACGAAAGTAAGGCGTCCTCTTCGTTCGAGTAAAATAGAGAGAAGTTCTCCATGATAATAGCTGTTACGAAAGGATCAGATATTGTATCCGAGGCTGTTAAACCTGCAAGGAACCTGTAGCATCGCTGCCTGATAGATCAATTGGCACTTACCCACTAGAAGATTCAAGACAATGTAAGTAATGATTACATAGAATGTACAAAAATAAATTAAGGAAGCATGGAAATTGCCGCAATCAGTTTCCCAATAATTAGCAGCTGGTGTGCAATATGGTGGTTGTATCATGCAATCGTGCATTATTTTGTTCCAGTCTTCTCCTGTGACAATGCGAAAGAGCATAGCAACGCCAGTCACGGGTGATTCGAAATTGGCACGTCTAAACGATAAATCATTTTGTTTAGAGTCACATCGTATCAAAGACGCCTGCGCCATTGTATTATCAACAAGGAGAGGACACTGAGTTCGAATTTATAACAAAAATGAGCGAGTGCAATTTAAAACAGTGGAAATATTAAAAGATTTTGGGAGTATCAATATATTATTTTCGTCACATTAAAATTATTAATGAAAAATATAAATTTATATTTAGCTCCTGCATCTTGCAGTTGATACACAAATTGTTTATTTTGCATAAACATCCGGAGTGTAATGATAAGTAATAGAACTAACCCAAATTGCGAGTAGTTCTACATATCGCCGCTAAATTTCGAAGAGGGCGTGACGAACTCCATGAAAATCTATTCTATTTCATCAGTGTTTATACTCGTTAATCTATGCAATATTAGTAAAAATAGGCTATCAATGAACGTGTCCTTCCCTTGTTAGTTAAAATATCCCCGTTTTCTATGGATATGTAAACACATTACCTTCCTATACCTTCCCCGTATTTCACAGTTCCAAAGATGATGGTGCCCGCTAAGGCATAAAAGAAAACGAGAAGAAACATGCCGAATATAATGAAGAAACTTTTACACACGGACACTCCGACCGTCAACATCAACATTTTGAGAGTCGTGTGTTTGCCAGTGATGGTGAAAAACCTAAGGATCACGACCATAAAGCCGATTACATACGACAGATCGTTCTGCAAGAAATCATTCCTGTCATTTACAAGTCGGTCAGTTTCACACAAATATAATTACAATTAATTAGATTACCGAAACACAGAAACACTGATTTTCTTTCTTTTTTTTTTTCTTAATTGTTTACCGGAGAGCAACGTACCTTCATTGTGCAATGAATGACGATCCAAATAACACCCATGACTGTCACGAGCAAATCATATCTGTTTCTTCTGGACTGCCAATAGCCACGTGGTGTAAAAGCAATATTTTTCATGATCACTTCCACGAGGAAGATCAGTGTCAGAATCGTGGAGACCGTAGCGAGTGCTTCCGTGTGTTCCTCCTCGATTCTCCACTTGAGTGTACGAAATGAAAGAGAGAAAAAGATTGGTATGTCGTTATGGCAATAATAGACACGTGTCGGTTTACTTTTACCACGGTCTAATGGTAGCCGGCAAGGAACAAATGATTCAAGGTAACAGTCTTTCGTGAATTGAGTAGAGTGCCTCCTCTATCTGAAGGTTACTACTGTCATCAAAGTATCTGTTTAGTATTTGTGAACAGTGTGTTGTGTGTTGTTACTATACTTGTAACTGGGTGTGTGAGGAGAGGAGGAGGCGAGGATATATGATACGAGAATAGATGAAAATTATCCAACTCACAGAAACGCATAGAAGAGCACTGTTTATGAGTACCATGACCGCAATGAATCTTTTGAAATAGATATTTTGAGTGATGTCATAGATAAACGCTCTGAATATCTTCCCATCCGGTCTGGGTGGCAAATGCAATGGTTGGGCGATCTTCAGTCGCTTTTTTAAATCACACCTGGGTCACACATTAACGTACACCATCAGATTTTTCAGAAAACACGAACGTATTGATTAACAGACTGCGGATTTTTATGCATTTTAGTTATGTTGTTATTAGGTGTGAAATACTATTAGGGGATTAGATGAATTTGCATCTAACTCCTGCTGCCCACAATCGCTGCTGAATATTTTTATTTTGCATAAAGATCCGCAGTTTATTGATTGATTATGATTTTACCATCGCCTTTGATCGACAGTGAGTAACGCGGTCCCTTTGTTTTCAGAATAATTGGCGATGACAACACCAACAAACAAAGTCAAACCGATCATACACCCCAGAAAGATGTAGATGTGGATATAAATGGCGTGGACCTAGAAAATTATTATTCCATAGCATCATCGTCGTGGTTATTTTGTGCCGTATCACATAGTGGTCGATAAGTATGAAAAATGGGATGAAAATAAACTAACTTACGGGACCGAGAGCCTTGATAAGAACGTCTCTAACGTCGAGCCATCCTTTAAACGAGAGCACCTCGAAAAGCGCCATCAGTGCATCACCGATATGGTCGAAATTAAATCGCCTAGGATTTGCCCTAAAATATTTCACTGTCTGTTGAAAAATATTCTTCGATTTAGAATGGACAATTTTATACTGTAACGCCTACCAAACGCGTGGCACTAGTATAGATGGATAGCTCTCGTTTTGGCCCGGTCGCAATTTCATTTTCGTCACAAACACCCTCCTCATAAACACGCCGACACAGTCTTCCCGTTTCAGAATGGTTGGATCGTTGCAACGAGCTAATCTACCACCGTAAAGCTGTACACCGTAACTCGCAAATATGAACATCAATAGGATCAACAGAGTGGACACCTAAAAAGCTTCTTATTCATTCTTTGTCTGAACTCTTCGCATAAAATAGTACCCAGCAAGATCAACTGAGGGATTCGTAATACAAACAACTCTTTGAAAAACTACCGGTAGGTAAGGGGGTAGTAAAAAATTGATTTTTTTTGCATTCTCTTTAAACATAAGCGTAAAAAGATTTACAATAGCAACAGCAACATCACGAGTCGTTCATATTACAAATTCCTCGATGGAAAACCTTGGAAGAACTTGAACCGGCTTTGCGCTGAGATTATTTACCAATAAGATCTCTTTGAACCCCCTACACAATTCGTACACGACCTTCCTCATGTGCGGCACAAGTGTGAATATTCTAAGCGGTCTGACGCAACGCAAGATCATCAAAAGTTGAGCGCCGGAATTGGGCGGAACGCTTTTCGGCATCCAGCAAAGGAACACGAGACTAACCTGAATTGATCGTTCAATTAGCATGGGAAATGAATCAGAAAAAAAGAAAAAAATGACCAGAATATCAATGAGATTGGATGCGAACGTACGACGTAAATAAAAACGTCCAAAACAGAGGCAACATCTTTGATGTAGGCCTTAGGCGTAAAAAATAATCCGTCCGCGAGGATCTTGAGCGCCAACTCGATGCTCATGAAGATAACGAAACCATACTCAGCGATTTGCAACGCGGGTACCTCCATAACGCGGTAACGTGGCGTTTCGAACATCATGGAGATGCAGGACATGGTCGTAGCAAAGATCATCACCCAATCTAGGTACGTGACCAAGCCGAGGAAGTTGCTAAAAAGCGTGTGGATTAAATTGGCCATTGTTAATTTCATGTCCGAGTCGGATGTTCAAGCAATGTTCTACGGTGTGTCAAAAAACAAAAGCAGCCAGATTCGAAACAGAAGCACTTACTGCAGACTCTTGTATTGAACTTTCCTCTCTTTGCCGGTCAACGGGTCTTTCACGTTCGTGTCATATCTCGCGTAAACGAGCGACTGACAAATCTTACGGAATTTGCTTTCTCGCGGCACCACAAACAACGGTGTATCGAAAAACGGGTGATTCTCGCGCAAATCCTCCTCGCGTTGGTTTCTACATTTGGGTGCAACAGGTGGTGAGAGCGTTAAGTCACAAAGACGTGGTAGAAGTGATTTACTTGCTAATAAACAGTGCAGAATCGGTTGCTTTACCTGCGCATCTCAGCCTGCTGCCGCTTGGCTTGCAGTAATTTAATGTCCAAATCATGTGGTCTACTGCGGGAAGAACTCACTCTGTTTATACCTCCAATATCACCATTCTCCATCAGGTGCTCATACGTTTGCTTTAGTTTGATGGAACCGCTGCGAACACTTCTCCTGATCGACCTGTAACACAACAAAATTGTTAATTTACAAGCTCTTCATTGTTCTCCTAACTATGTTCGTTTAATGTGACTATTACGAATCGGACTTTGAGGATTGTTAATTAAAATGAGTAGTCTACCTAGTTACTCAACTTTCTGTAACTTACTTTTTTTGGTCGATGCGTAGTTGCTTGGCGCTGTTGACAGTACCTTGAGGCTTCAAAAGACCTTTTCCTGGTACCGGTATCATTGCAGAATCACCTAATAGAAGCCTCTGATTGTTGGAATCACTGTGGAACATAGTATTAAAAATATATAAAAAGGAACAGTATCGAAAGTTATATAAAAAATAACAATAATGAAAATATATGAAAAATAACAAGTAATCTTTAAGAATTATTGAGAATCATAATATATACTACTTTATAATGTAGGTAACGGCTGCTTTTTTGAGGCTAGTAACAACGTTTCGGACTTTCGGCGGATTGTTTAAAATCTTAACTGGACGTTGTTTCCTGTATATCATTTTTGAGTCAAAGGTCTCGTTCACTTTCTTTACACCTTCGTTCTCTTCGTTTTCCATCTCGAAAACGAACTGCCGCATGAAGCTTTCACGTACCTAGATTAAAAAAATATCATACGATTATTTTATTCGTGATACAACGTTCAAATTTAACAATTATAATATTACCTTTGGGAGATTGAAATCTGATGGTACTTTATGTAAGCATGTCATTTGAGGACTATCTGGAAATTTTTCAAAAATTCTCAACCTAAATGGTAAAGTTTCTTTTATCTCTGCGCTTTGTTCGCGAAATTTCAGTTGCTTTAGTTTTTTAATATCCTCATCCAATTCGAGATTATCCAATATGACTGCGACGAACAGACTCAACACAATCTTGAAAAGTGAATCAGAAGTCGGTGCATGATCATCGTGTGATTAATAGACTGCGGATTTTATGCATTTGACAAAAATAAGTACATACAATTTAAAACAGTGGAGGTATTAAAAAGATTTAAGGCCACCAGTGTATTAGTTTTATCTTAATAAGATAATTAAAAGAAGAATGAAATTTTTATTTGGCTCCTGTGTCTTGAAATCAATGCAAACAATTTTTATTTTGCATAAAGATCCGCAGTCTAGTGATTAAACTGTTATAAGAATAATTCTTACCAGTGTGACGAAAAGATGATATAAAATAAAGTATACAGCTACAAAGGGTCCCATTGTCTCGTGCGTTCGCAGCATAGTTTCATCCATAACATCGACCCAAGCTTCTTGCGTGAGGATTTGAAACATAGACATAAATGCCTGTAAGAAGGTTTATAAATTATTTTACATAGAAAGAGAATGCATGATTTAATATACCTTACCTCAGCAAAGGTTTCAAATTTGGTAAAATCACAGAGGAAACAAAACAATTGCATAGAGATGCTGGACGATATAACCAGCAACCACATAGTAAAAATAATGAGACCACCAAGCTTTTTTCCAGGTCCAAATATTTTGTACACGAAGTCCTCTAACATTGGCGATGCTTTGATAAGCCTAACTACTCTCAGAACCTAGTTTTAAAACACATTTTCATTAGTTTATAACCACATACTTCAATTCTGCTCCTAACTATTGGGTTGGAACGAAAGTTTGTAAATTAAAATTGAAAGCTAAAATTCAGATATTTATTCATAGATTTATTCAATAACATATTTTCCATTCTGTTGTATTACTTTTTGCCATTTTCGAGGTAACTTAATTTTATCTTCGATTCTTAATTTGAAAACGCTACGAACTTTCTTTCCAACCCAATATTTCATTAATTCTTATTTTGCGTTTCAGGAGAAAATCGAATGAACATGAGGGTAGAAACCTGAAAATATGTGAATCCTGTAAGATAGAAGAACGGAATGATGTGTATGGTTGTACCAATTGCCAGCAGCAGCTCGAATTTGTGAATCGAATGCTTGTAATAACTGCGGAATCCGAGGCACCATATTTTGAAAAAGGTTTCGAGGTCCAAGAATATCGTAAACGCAATCTCGGCGTAATAATAATTGTCGTAGTACGTGTGCCTTGGTTTCTCATCGTGCTTGAAACTCATTGTCGCGGTGGTAATGCCGTTCGCCAAAATGGCGCACATTACTACCATCCGGAAGTGAGGAGATCTCAGGATCGCATGGCATACCGGAGATGCTAGACCACCGTGTTTGTTTTCATCTAAAGTTACCAAACTCCAGCCGTTATCGTCACCAATTAAAGTCTGAAAGATGATGTCTTTGCATTATCGAGAAATGAGAAGGCGCATCCCGCACCCTTGCAATCCTGGAAACGAGACTACCCCCTTAAAAAAATAATGATTGGCTCTTTACTAACTTGTGACGCAGTACTATTGCTGATATGTCCTCTGACTCCCCACATTTGCTGAAACTGTACGCGTATTTCGTTAAAAGTCTCCGTGATAACAGCAATGAAAACGTTCTTCACCAGCCATGCTAAGAAAAATATCATTGTACTGAAGTAAAGGACTGCACGCCAGGCTGGCAGGCTGTCTATAGCACGGTACATAATGAAAACCCAACCCTCTTGTGACGCAGCTTGATAAACAGTAAAAATACTTGTAGCTGAAAATAAAAATTATTCCTTTAGCTATCGATTGTCAAATATTAGAACTAGACTGCGGATTTTATGCATATATAACAAAAACGAGTAAGTGAAATGCAAAAGAGAAGAACAGAACGTATTAAAATTCTGATGAATCAATATTTTCATATAACTCTCTTTTGTTGTAATCGATGCAGACAATTTTTATTTTGCACGAAGATCCGCAGTCTAATTATAACAAAATGTTTTAACGCTTAATGCGGCATTATTACCAAATTCGTCGAAACCATTGAAACCCATAATATACTTTGACAATTCGAGTTTCATACAGGTCATCCCTTCTGGACACTGATATCCTGATTCAGGATCAGTTGAGCAGAATGTATCTGGAATAGCTAGACTATTTATAGTTATGTGCTTCGGATGGGTTGTGTTGAGAACGCAATGGTTTTTCAATTCTCCAAACAACTGAACACCCAGCAGGCCGTATAGGGACATGAAGAACAGGAAGAAAAGAGTCACATTGTATATTTGTTGGCTTGAACGTCTGAAAGTATAAATTAACAACATGTAGAAGTACTATATTATATATTCACTAACGTTTCAAACAATGAAACAGTTCCATACTTGAATATCTGATTAATTCTAGCTTTCGGCATGGAGAACTTAAGGAAGACTCTCAGGAAGCGTATCATAATTAAAGGTCTTGGTGCCCGTAATATTGAAACACAACTAAATTTTGTAACAAGCCCTAGCATTTCGAACATCTGTAAAATTACGGACAACCAGAGGAAGACAACCATACTCCCATCAAATTGGCACCAATGGTCATTCAAATAAGATTTTTCCTTCTGCAATCAAATATATACAACATTTAACACCGAGTTTACAAATGTACAAACTATGCGAGCTATAACTTCAGGTTACCTGTAGTATACCTCTAATGTACATCTTGGCGATCATTTCAGCGGTAAATAAAAACGTAACGATTAAGTCGCAAATGAAGGTAACATACTGAAAGGGCGGATAATATTCAAAAGTCTTAGGAGTATTCAAGCAAACAGAAATTAATGATACTAGGGCGCAGAACCTCATCAATCTTCTAATCCACCGCTGAAACAATTAAGCAAACATTATCGTAATCTGATAAACATCAGGCGAGCTTCAAGAATGTGTTATATTCATGGAGATATTACCTTGTTCACCCATTCTATGTCAGTGCTCTCATTGAGGGACTCCTCTGGCCCATAATCGGCCAGAACGGTGTCCCCCTTGAGGCTCTGCTTGCGCCCCAGCATCATAATAGGTATTATGTTTGCAATGGTGAGGCCTATAATCAAAATACTTATTAAACATGTGTTTGCGTAAGAAATTTTTTGTTAGAGCATTAACACTACGTTTACGAGTACCAGTATTTTTAATTTACAATCATTGAGATCGTAAAGGTGCACGAGGAATTATTCAACAAATTAATTGTTTTAAGTATATATTATAAAAAGAATGGCTAAAAATTTGGATGGAGATATTCTTGTTATTTTTATAAAGTAACGTAATATAGTCACTTTTAGTGCTCCGTAAATGTGATAAGAAATCGCCGGTAGGTAAAGCGTTAATAATGTCAAGATTGGTGTTATTTGCCGCTATCTTGTTGACAAATATTCTGAAGCATAGCAATTTCTTTCGTGGTATTGTCGAGATGGTTACTACGTAAGATGGTAACGAATAAAAATAATTTTGAGGTTTAGACTGAAATGCTGAGGAACATGCAGTTGTTAATTTTGTAAATCTCAGAAACGTATATAAAGTTAAGACCTTTGTAACCCTTGGGTCAGAACTATTTCTAGTATCATGCTTGCTAAAGTGATTTAATTGATGGCATTGACCCACCTTTTTTTTAACAGTTTGGACGTCGACAAGTATTGCCTTTACGGCAGTTCGTATAGACTACATTTCAGTATAAAGCAACGAGAGAGCTTAACGTGTAATAAACATCTTAGCAGTAACAACAAGCTGGTGGCATGGCGGTGAACATTTCTTGGTCGGATTCCCCGAGCTTTCCAGCGATAGTGAAAGCACCGTGAGCATGAGCAGACAGAGCCTCCCGTCGTGAATAAATCAATATTTCAAATCTTAAATGAACGCGCGCTATTCGACGCACCTCCGAATTCGCAAAATTTCTCGTTCTATAACGTATTATTTAATAAACTGCTTTTTTCATCGGCATTAAAGGTAACTGTAACAATATACACTTTCTTTTTATTGAATAACAATTCGTTGTATCGAGTAATAGTCGTTTAAAGTCAATATTTTTATTTAGCAAAAATTTTACACAGTACACATAAATCTGTAGTAAATACATTTCAGATATAATATATAAAAAAAATATATATTCTTCTGTTATTAGAAAATATAAGGCATTATTTGAATGCTATCTTTTTACATTCGTTGGAAAACAATGTATTATAAGAAATACTTTTGGTTAATACTATCATTGATATGAATTGACTCAAGATTCTTTTATGGCTTTGTCTGCGGACGCCAGCATTTTTGAGAATTCGGAGTCCTGATTGGATAATAGTGTGGATGGTGCGTCAAATTCAATTATCTGCCCATTTTTCATAACGATAACGCGATCACACGAGACGACAGTCTTTAAACGATGAGCTATCGTTAGCACGGTACAGTGCGAGAACTCATTTTGTATTGTGCTCTGCACAGCTTCTTCAGTCTCAGGATCAACAGCAGCTGTTGCTTCATCCAAGATCATTACCTACAATTAATAAAGACGAATGAAGCTACTATTAATAAATTAATTTAATAATATAAAATAGGCGATGTAATGCACAGACTAATATTGCGTTGCTGAGTATGAAATGTCTGCTTTTTTACAGTAACGTTAAACAAACATACACTACTGTGCAAAAGAAAGAAGCATCCAGTATAATTATAAGATATAATGACAAACAATATCTTTATGTAGAAATTGTATTCTACAATGATTGATTTATTGCATTTGAAGTATTAGATAATCCGCAATAACACATATTCTGAGAACTATTTAATTAAACAGCGGAATCCTTTTTCAAAACTTACTGTGTTCTTATTTGATTTTTTACGCTTTTCTTTTAAATATGGCGGGTGCTTCTTTCTTTAGCGCAGCAGTGTACCTTCTACCTAAATAAATCTAGTTTGTCGAAGTAAGCACCATTGTAAACAACATATTCTAACAACGATTTCATATGCAGCAACCTAATATCCACATAATATTATAAAATGAATACTATACTTTGGTATTGCGTAGAAGTGCTCTGGTCAAACAAAGTAATTGCCTTTCTCCAACACTCAAGTTGTTCCCTCCTACTTCAACAAACGCATCTAACAGTCCCGGCAAGTTTTTCACTTTCTCTTTCATCTTAGTCTTCTCCAAAGCACTCCAAATATCCGAGTCGTCGCATTGCTTAAATGGGTCTAAATTTGACCTGTAATACATATTAATAATTTTTCAAATTATCTTCGGACATATCTTTTTGTGAAGTCCTCGCCTGCAGTTACCTTATAGTTCCGCTGAATAAAACTGGGTCTTGAGGAATTATAGCTAATTTACTTCTCAGTATGTCAAGGTTCACTTTTGCTATATCTATGCCGTCAATTTTAATCTTCCCAGATGAAATTTCAACTAGCCTAAACAAAGCAACAATAAGGGAACTTTTTCCAGCTCCTGTTCGTCCAACAATACCTGAAATTTGTTATATTGTGTTTAGTATTATATTATATTGTGACATATAATTTATAACATTAAAAACATTAGAAGAATTTAAAAATACTATTATATTATTTTCAACCTATTAAACATATTAAAAAAGAAAATAAATTTCTATTGCGCTCTAGTTTGTAACAGTCCAGGTAGAAAGTTTTTATTCTCCATAAAGATCCACTGTTTATTGACAACAATTTTTATCCGTTGTTTACAACAGATTGTTTTCAAACTATGCTTACCTACATGTTCTCCAGCGTTCGTGGCAAATGAAATATTATTTAATATCGGCGCTAGCTCTTTCCTATAACTCAATTGAACTTTATGGAATTCCAGTTTACCATGAGTTGGCCACTCGTTGGAAGGATCTACCAGTGACTTGTTGGAAATACCTTCCTTTTGTAGTGTCTACATGGATATACTTTTGATTAATGACAATAATCTATATTTTGGTTACTAGTAAACTGCGAATTTTATGTATTTATAATGATTAGACTGCGCATCTTTATGCAAAGTAAAAATTGTCTGCATCGACTGCAAGAAATAGGAACTGAATTAAATGTTACTTCTAGAGGAGAAATCATAAGGGTGTCCCAGCATCGGTAGTACAACTGTGGACGGGGTGATTTTACATGATAAAACAAATCGAGAATGAAGAAAAAAATTTTTTCGTTTGAGGCTTCGTTTTCGAGAAAATCAGTTTTGAATATTCAGCGAGTACGTATACACTTATTGTTAACTATGGTTTTGATGAATGGATCCCGATACAGACTTTTGTTTATGTTCATACTTTAATTCGAAGAATACAGTTGTGTATGCGGCATAATGGACAGAATTTCCAACCATTTTTGCATTAATAAAGTAAGCTAGTAACTAAATTACATGTCTTATTTTCATTTAAATCCACTCTAAACCGAAGAATAGTAAGAAATGAGTAATACTACTTATAATAGTACTACTTATAAGTAACATTGATTTCTATCGAGATCCATCCATCTAAACCATAGTTAAGTGTACTCGCTGAATATTCAAAACTGATTTTCTCGAAAACGAAGCCTCAAATGAAAAAAATTGTTGTTTTCATTTTCGATGTTTTTTCATGTAAAATCACCCCGTCTACGGTTGTACTACCGATGCTGGGACACCCTGTATATTGACATCTTCAATTTTTTAAATTTTCCAACTATTTTGAAGTTTATCTACTCAATTTTGGTATGAATACATAAAGATCCACAGTCTAATAATGACTATGAGTGCAACTTGAAACAATGAAAATATTGAAAAAGTAGAACAGTGTCGATGTTATTTTCAAATGACACAGTGGTCATTGGTGACAGGCACCAATGGAATTACTTAAAAATGATTGTCATAAAATTAATGCCACTATATATTAATTGATTAATGCTGTCATTAACTAGATTATAAAAATAAGAATAAAGTAAGAACTTCGTTACGAAGTCAGTAACGATAGTTATTAATAACGCTGATCGTGGCAGTCAATGTGTTGAAGAAAGAAATTTCTAAGTTGCTCCTGGTCTTTCGAACAAATGCAGAAAATTTTAATTTGCATAAACATCCATAGGTTTACTGTAAAATATATAATAAGTTACTGACTCTTATATAATGGCTTATCCTTTCGACGCTTATAAAACGTGTCTCTGTCTCCGCCATCAAACGTACGGTGTACTGAAAAACACCAGTCATTTGGGTGGAATAAGCCATCGCCAAGCCTGCAAAAGCTGGTGATAACTGATTTTTGAACGCGATCACAAGAAAAGCAGTGATGGAAGAAGATAAAATTGCCAAACTATCAAGTCTCGCCGCTGACCACCTCATAATCGACTGACATAGGAAAAGACCCAAATTATTCAAGTCGAATAGCTCTTCGAATCTAAAAAATTTTAATAATCATGTGTCTATCCAAATTTTTAGCGATTTTTTAAATAATATATACCCAAAGAAATAATTTGTTGAATAATTGCTCATGGATGCATCTTAATAACCGTAAATTAAAAATATTAGAACTAGTGTTCAGTAACATACTTGTCCGTAAAAGCTTTTTCCTTTTGAAATGCGTGGATAGTGTTCAGACCATGGACCGTAGTTGTAACGAAACTCAAAACGGGCGATCTTGTAGTACTCTCCATTCGCTTGAAATCTCTCATTGCCACTCTGAAAACAGTTTAACATTTTTATATACTTAAATGGTAATAAAAAATATCGTTCGGTACTATTTAGAAATCTGTTACTTTTACCTGAAAATTCTACTAATGCAAAAGAACATGCAACCGAGAATGATTAACGGCAAGGAAAACCAGGGTATTATTACACATATAAAAATAATCGGGAAACTGCACGTGAAGAAATTCTGCACCATATTCTCCACGGAGATCGGTATGTAATTGTCAACTAAAACCAAGGAACAAGTTAAAAAATCAGATCATTGTGGAAATAATTAATACACTTACCTTCGTCTATATCGCGGCTAAAAATATTTTGTATTCTGCCACTAGGCGTGGTTTCAAAAAATGTTAACGTGGACTCGATCATCTTTTTGAACACTTTATTATGTAGCGTAGTTGAAGCACTAATCGTAGTGTAAGTGATAATTAAACCACGTATCAGACTTGTAATCAAAATAGCCCCAATGCAGGCGCCATAAACATTTTTGTAATATGCCAAGTCGGGATTATCATTTAGGTTCTCTGATACTATAGTTTCATTAGTTTGGGGATCAGTGATGTTCTAAAAGAAAAAGAAACGATTGTAAAATACAGATATAGAAGTATATGTTTTACTAAATCAGCGTCTAAAAAAAATATTTACTCCACCACCAGCTTTGATCCATGTAGCTAACCACCAAGTACTGAACGCAGAGCTTCCCACGTTTAAGAAAAGTGTACAAAAAACTAAAAGAGCCACAAAGTAACCACCAGCAGATTTAATGTACATATGGTAGGTGTGTAATTTCACTGTACCAGTTTCTACTTTCTCTTGTGTGGTCAGGGTCGCCCCTAGAAAAAGTAAACATAAATTGAATGAACTGTATAATACATCATAGATTTAATTTACAATAAAGTCTATACCCGGGTTTGGTGGTAAAATTCGCCTCCGGCCCGATTTTAGTCGAGCTTGAACCATTCGATAGCCTACAATCTTTCTCTTCTCTTTCAATTTCTATATAAAATCTACATTATTTGATCTTTTCGTGTTTTTCATGTTTTACAACCACAATTTGCAACGGAAAAATCCGAAAATGATACCTAATATGTGGCCTAGTATCCACAATGTGTCAGATTTTTTCCAGAATATTGAATTGTCAATAAATGGGGAAAATGGGGCAAAAACTGGTTTTTCGATTTTCCTCAATAACTACCCTTACAGATAAAATATGAGGCTGAAACTGGACAGAGAGGGGTCTTGTTGGGTAGGCTATCGAATAATCCAAACTCGATTAACACATTACCAACCGGTGATTATTGCATAATCTTGAAAAATCTATGGTACATGGCTAAACACTTTTTAATGGAACCTTCAATAGCAACAGCAATTTTCATTGTGAACTAACAAGTCACCCTCAATAACGTCATCTAATAGTTTCATTTAAGATTGCAATGTAAAAGAATATTTCTATAAATTCTTTTGGTACAGCACAATTATTGAAAATCCTATTATAATAGGCTTCCGGTAGGTAAACTCGGGTATAGCCTTTGTAATTCGTACCTCCTCCGTGCATTCTACTTGACGTATCACCATTTACACGATCGTCTCCTGAGTTACTTCTAAAAGTTTGCATCTTCGAGTCGTTGCCAGAGCTTTTACTTTTTAATTGAGCACCTGAAGCGGTTTGTCTACAAAATGATATCGAAATAAACGACAAGATTAAGTGATAACAAAGCGACGTTTAAATAACACTTACTCCTTTGTATTGTCCTCAGTCTTTAATAGGGAGCTGTGCACCATTGCAGTATACTCCTTATTTAATTGCATTAATTCATCATGAGATCCTTGTTCTATGATTTTGCCATTACTCAATAAAAAGATTTGATCACAGTGCTTCAAAAACTGGAATTGGTAAAAAATTATTCATGGTACAATAACTCTAGGAAAGAGTCGAGTATTTTTTAACGATTTAACAAGTATAGCTCGAATAAAAAATTTTTAAGAAGTGCCTTCCTTGCAAAAATCTTTTTTGCATGTCATTTAATAAACCAATGCTTCTATTTGCCGAAAAAGGTCAGATCGTTTGGTACAATTCGAAAAAAGTTATCCGAATCAGGAGAAAGCATAAGTCGAGGTATGACTGTATTACCTGAACTTGATGCGTCACAAAAAGAACACATTTCTTCTTGAGTGCTCCAAGAATTAAATTCTTAAAAATGTATGATCCTACGTGTACGTCTACCGCGCTCAACGGATCATCCAGGAAATAAATATCTCTTGAATGAAAAAAAGAAACCATTAAATATTGTTTTTTACAGATTATTGATTAGCATCAGTGCTAAAGAAACCGGTGAATCTGCAGAACAGGTTCGCTATTCTTGAATTCTTTCAAACATTTCAGTGTTTTAAATTGCACCTATTCATTTTTCTCATAAATGCATAAAGTCCACCGTCAATTTATAACATATTGAAAAATCATCGAAATCGGAGGATAGGTAACAGTTCTACAGTTTTATCATGAAAACATTTCTCACCGGTTGGCATAAAGTGCTCTAGCCAGGGCAACCCTTTGCTTTTGACCTCCTGAAAGATTTATGCCTCGCTCGCCGATCTCGGTGTTGTCACCACCGGGTAACATGTTTATATCTTCTTTCAAGTTGCATACGGTAACCGCGTGATAATATCGTTGAGCGTCGAACTGGTTTCCAAACAATATATTTTCTCTGAGCGTTGCATTAACAATCCATGCTTGCTGACTAACATAAGCACATGAACCTTCTCTGAAAATATGTCCCTCTGTCATTTTCAGCTGCCCCAAGGCAGCAAGCAGTAGACTAGACTTTCCACTTCCTACGTGGCCACAGATTCCTATCAGTCCATCTTTCGCAGCCCCAAATTTAATGTCCGAAAGTACTTCGATATACTGAGTCTCCTTGGAAGATTCGTTAAGCTTTTCCAATTCAACTTTCTTCATCGAATCCTTTCTGGAATCAAATATCGAGAACTAATTTAGACAAAAGAACAGAAAATAATGGTAAATATTTCATTAATCAAAAACACTCACTTTCCTCCATTATTAATGTATCCTGAATCGTTAGCGTGCAAAGTGGAGTTTTCATGAACAAATGTACCGTTAGCAATGACTACTGCTTGAGATTTCACAATTGGTTTTGATGCATGGCATGTGCTCTCTTCTAGAAGCAATACGTTCTGCACAAATGTCGCTAATTATTATAACTGTGTTTCAAAGCTTAATAGTTAATGAAAATAATGTTTGCTAGACGCTAACATATTTTTCTCCTGATTCATGCAGTACACATTATTAATAGTTGTTCAGAGTATCTCAATGTAAAAAATTTATAAAAATATAGAATAGATTTAATTGACTATATTTATCTCTGAAGCCATATCTTTTTAACACTAGGTTTATGGGACCCGTCAAAATGATGGGTTCTAATATTTTTAATTTGCGATTAATAAAATCGTAAAGATGCTTCCCTGAGGAATTATTTACCAAATTTATTTCTTTGGGTATATATTATTGGAGAAATGGCCAAAAATTTGGATAGACACATTCTTGTTATGTTTATAAAATAATGTGAAATAGTTATTTCTAGAGCTCCGTAAACCTAGTGTTAAATCACGTTAATCATTTTAACTCTGTACATAACTATTGTACACAAGATAAAAATCATTACACAGTGCTTTGTTCGGAACCCACAACCAAAACGAGTAACAATAACATTAAATTTATCATGCTGATATATGTAAAGTAATTGTATATTGTAAACGTGCTGCAAATGCTCAAGCGTTTATAACATACGCAACATGCAAAATAAAATTTGCTGAAGTCACCAGTGCGCTAACTGTAACAGACTAGATGTACCCATACCATTTCTATATTTACATTTACTGACTGAGAATGCATTCGACACTAAATAAAATAACTCGCATAACACTGCGCATTGAAACTAACGAAAAAGCATGTATGCTATCCTCATTCGCAAAACTAAAGAAGAATCATAGGCACTACCGAAAATGCATTTATAATATCATCTCCACGATTCCATTAGTATTGTTAGTAATTACTGTTACAAATAAATAGATAAAAATAAACACCTGCAATCTGTTGAGTGTTATCTTTGACTCGGCAATACTAACTAAGGCCACTTGTATGAACATGAAAGAGGAACGAAATTGAGAATTGAGTAACGATATGAATGGAAACACCTGGAAAAGTAACATATCGTAGTTTAAGTTAATTGTATTAATTACTATTATTTTGTAATGAATTATTTCTACATATTTTGTTATATATAACATCCGCTCTGAATTCGATTACGTTTATACAACTGCATGTGCGGATAATAATACCAGAGGGAGGAGTAAGAGAAAAAGCAATTATCTTTTACTTATTTACACGGCATACAGCACTTTCCCTTTTACACATGCGACTGTTATGAAAAGCTTCTGAACCTATGTTACACCACCTAACAGCCAGGTACATATTATTAATAACACAAATTTCGTGCAAATTCTATGTATCTTTTCTATTAATTCATATTAATCCCTTCGCGTCCACCAATTTGAATAATTTTCGAGAAGATAGTAGTACAAATTACTTCTCGTTTGAACTAATATGTATGGAATGGAATGTCTTCTTTAGTTAAGACATAGTGAAACATAAAGAAAAATATAATTTTATAAAAAATTAGCACGCGGGACCGACCCGTCATCATCTAATTTGACTTCTAAACGTGACGATGGGTCAGGAGGATATATTAAACAAATGTTATGGTAAAATGCACGAAAACTGGTTCGCTAATAACAGGTACAGAAATTGACTCCCATAAGTTTAATTAAAATCTCGAAGCGTAAAATTACGAGATATCCGAACATTAAATTGTACTTTAAACTTAAACTTTGGGAGACCTTGAATCTTCTAAGGGCTATACGAGCGTCGAAAAAATATCGTGTGGCGTCCTTAAGTGAAACGAGTACCAGTCTCATCATAGTTCCAAAATATGTTATAACTGGGAAAGCCTGTAATACACATTTTATTAAACGCAACACTTATTTCATGTATAATAAATGTTCCAGTAGCTACTGAAGCAAAAATGTTTATTATAAATGACTTATTCTAATATTCCTCCGAAAAAAATCTGTCATTGTAATAGTATATTAATTCATTGATATTTGAAAGACTATACCTGTGCAGCAGTTAAACTATTGCCTGACGATAAATGAGCTAAAAGCGTGGTGATCGCCGATATTACAGGTACAGCTGGCGTTAAGGAAATAGCAAGGCTTTGGAAATATACAGTCTTGTGCAACCAGCTCTTTTCCTTCTTTCGTATATCTAAAAGACAATGATTATAACATAGAATATACAGCACTATGTATTAGGTTGTTGCATATGAAATGTCCGATTTGTAGCAGTAACGTTAAACAAATAGAACGTCTTCCGATATAAAACTTGTTGATCAAAGTAAGCACTATTGTAATCAACGTATTCTGTCAACGAATCTTCTTGATGAAGTTTCCTGATTGTATTGCGATAGAAATTAATACGATAGTTGGTATGCAACAACCTCTCATAATAGTAGTTAACTGTGATAACTGAACTGCGGAATTTATGCATTTATGACAGACGATTATATCAGACGATGTAAGAAACACGATTATATGCCTGTGGCTTAATGAAATGATTAAGAGAAGAAACAAATGTTTATGCAGCTTCTATTTCTTACAATTGACTTGGAAAATTTTGATTTTGCATATAGATCCGCTGTTCAGTGATAACTTAAAAGTAATTGTACCAAGAAGTTTGCGGCTGAAATATTTCTCCCATGAACACATTTTAATTAACTTTATACAGTCCAAGATTTCATTCATCAGTTTCACGCGTCTATCCGTAATGACAACCGTCTTTGAACGGAAATATCCAACTCCACGAGATATAAGATACTGTACAAATAAACACGTAATTATATCGCATTCGAAAATATTTGTGAAAAATGATTTAAAATGATTGTACAGGCCAAGCTACTTACTTGAAAAGGATAGAACAAAAGAAACACAAGTGTTCCGAGGAGGGCTAGTGGACCAAATATCCATAGTATATAAAATACACCGCAAGTAACGATTATCGGCCCGTTAAGGATCATAGGCCCATAAATAACGGCATCGAAAAGTCTTTGACTATCGTTACTAAATAAATTGATTAACTAAAACCACAAAGCGGTAATTATAAACTAAATACTCAGCTTAATATATGCGTCTATACTAATCAAATCTTACCTCTCCTGTGCTCTTATTTCCAAGACTATTTAGTCTTATAATTTTCTTGTACAAAAGAGTGCTACAAGCAGATTTCAACCTTAGCCCTGTTCTAATGTTTGTGTTCCAAGTCCAAGTGAAAAATATCATTCGTAAAAGATCACAACACGTTAATAATAATGCCCACTTTATACCTTCCCAATAATTTTCTTCCGGGGATTCGATATGTTCTAATAATTTCTTCATTAATATCATCTACAAAAAAAGGTTATTTAATATCTTCCAAACTATTTGTTATTAAAAAAAAACATATTTGAAGCAGAACTTATTTTATTTCAAGAGAATATCTTGTGATAGTCATAACTAGACTGCGAATCTTTATGCATTTATAGCTTATGAAAATTTGCAAAAAATGCTAGAATATCAAATTCGGTAGAATTCAGTACCATTTTTATTTGTTTTGGATGTACAAAGAGTGTTCCCATTAAAGATAGGATTTTATGTCATTGCACTTTCTCAAAATTTGTCTATAAAAATTGGAAATTGCATAAACATCTGCAGTCTAATCATAACATTTGTCTGTCTCATCTTTTAAAAAGAACTTCATGTTCTTATCAAAGTAAGACGTTTTCACTAGTGTCGCCTTGAAATACTGGAGGTACAATAGTACATTCAGAACAATCCAAAACAACAAGTTCTGCTTCACATATTTTTTTCACGTAACGAATCGCCTGAGAGGTAAGCGAGTATAAAACTCTAAATAGAACTAAAAATGAAAGTCGTACAGGACTTATAAATCCACAAAGTGTCGTACAAGTTAGTAAGATCCAAGCAATGTATATCCTCGTTCGCACAAATCGCCAAGCGACGTTATGGAAGGATGCCAAACGCGGACCACGATTGCTCAATTCCTCTTGCCAAAGTACTTCCAGTCTAAACATAAAATTGCATTTTATAAAATGTACATTTTTTGTTACCAAGGATATTTCACATACAATAATATAACACTTTACAAATAATAATGCAGTATGTATCGTTATATAAATTTAAATTAATATGAACAGTAGATGCTAAATCCTAGGTTTACGGCATCAATAAATAAATAAATAATATACATATATACTCTGTTGCAACGCAGTATCTCCGCTGTTTTGTATGCTACGCGAAATATTAAAAGGACAAATTATTTGGTGTCCCCTTGAATTAACTAATTTGTCTTTAGCGGAGATATCGCCTTATAACAGCATTAGTGGGACACTGTAATTTCTTTCAAAAACCAATTTACATTTAATCTACACTCGAGATAATTTTTTAATAAATTTTTAACAAGACATCCCCAGTAAGATCATATGATTACCTCTTTAAGAATTATTATTTAACAAAATATTTTTAAACTGCTTCCACAAATAGCACAATGGTTGAGGATCTTATCAATACGCTTCCGGTAGATAAAGTGTAACATACAAAAGCAAATCAAGAGGATAAATGTAACTTTTATCAATTGAATGTATAAGAGTTACCTTTGTGCATTATATTTGCAAGTCTCGTAAGATGAAATATATGGTACATCATCTATTGTGATGCCCTTCTTATTTGCTTTCCATATATAAGGTGTTACCCAAGTATAAAATATGTAGGAAAATAATCCTGCACTGTCCGCTGGCATACTTCCTTTTTCACTGAAACATGAAAACGAAAATGTACAGAAACAGTTGTACTATAAGGAAAGTCTTTCAAACACGTACGGTTTTCCAAGGCGTACGGGTATAAGGTTTCTCAAAGCTGGATTATACCGACCCACACTGGATCTCCTAATATATTTTACAGGTATTTCAGGCGTGCGTGCATTTGGACTAGGAAGTAAAAAATGCTCTCCCTCGTAATTATCATTGTATCTGAAAATATACAAATTTGTCAATCGACTTTAAAAGATGAATAGCATGTAAAACTAAATGTAATATTGCTGACAAATATTTTCAGCAGTGAGTGCATAAAAAGTTCTACTTTAATAAAAAAATCAAGAAGATGGGTTGAAACAAAAGTTCATAGCGTTTGCAAATTAAAATTGAAAGCTAAAATTCAGATATTTATTCATAGATTTATTCAATAACACATTGTTCATTCTGTTGTACTACTTTTTGCCATTTTCGAGGTAACTTCTCGTGTTATTGTTTAAATAACTTAATTTTATTTGAAAATGCTACGAACTCTCTTTCCAATCCAATAATATTTAACAGAATCACATTGACTCTTAATGACTTCATCTGCAGAGAAATTAATTAATAGGTTTATGTATTCTTTTTATTGCTAAACAGTCTTGGTATGTGACTGCATTATACCTTTCATTGGCAAAAGTCAGATTCACAGTATTCTCAATGTCTTCACTATTGATAACAGCATCATCCGTTCCATGACTTTCGTCCATGTCTTCGGACACTGTAAATCAATCATAAATATTATGAAAAGTATGAACAGTTAAGACGAATTTATCTTACAAAAAATAATAAGTAATAGCGTGTATGTATATTCAGTACGAGATGTGATGAATTCTATTTATATATATATCATTGCACCCATAAACAGATTAAATACATATTGTATACATACACACACACACATATATATATATATATATATGTATATCGACATCCACGTGCTTTGTGATTGACAAAAACTTCTGTACACTATTGATCACTTTACACCTAAATAATACGATAAAAGGACAAAGAAACGTCTCGTAAAAATACATACATACCTCGATTCTAAATACCTTTATTGCTGACTAGATGAGCAAATTAATTTGATTGTTAAATAGACGATACGGTGTACGAACATAACGCGTCGCGGTGCACTTGATGCCAATAATGAGCGTCAAGTACGTTCGAGGGTTGATAAGGAATCTAATCTTTTCTAATCAACATTCGAGAGTAAGTAAATATACCTGTGGCTTCAGTATTTAAATTTCGCGTCACGGTCTGCCCTCTATGCACTGACAATGTGACAAGGTGACAATCTGACAATTCCCACTTTCCACCGCTTTGAAGTTTTTCATCGGGATGTGGACTGATGTGGACGTCCTATTTAGTTTCGTAAATTCATCTCGAAACAATTGACCGTGCGATACCACTGCTAAACCACGAGTAAATAAAAGATTCGACTTACAATTGCTTATATAGATTATTCTTTCGCTTATGGTAAAAAGTCTAAATAGCACCGAATAATGTTTTCTGAAAAAGTGATAAATAAATTTAAAACTTTCATATACATGAAGCTTTTCTCGTGCAAAAGCTATTTACTATTTACAAGTCAGAGTTAGAAATGACAATAATGTCGATGATTGTTAGTCACATGGAAGATAAACGAGTTACTTTATTTGAACTGCGATTTATTGAATTGTCCTTGTTGAATCCTCCATCACATACAGTCGCAGTCACAGTACGCACGGTCACACACAACAATGCCTGAATTATTATGTAGATTGGCATAACGAAAGTATGCGTGAATGACGTGCTTTCCTTTGTGAGGTTACTTCCAGACTGTGAATATTCATGATATATTCTCTGTTTACAATTCATCTTTCAGAAATTTGAATTAAAGAAAACAACAAATATAAAATTTGTTGACCATTTTTACTACATTTTATTTTAGGATGTTTTGCATGTTTATATTTTCAATCAATTTCTATTCACGTTTGTAAAATCTAAAAATATACAAAATAAACAAAGTTATTGTAATTTATTCGGGTTTTTATTGTTTGCGATTTCCATATGTCCAATCAATTTTTAATTTCAAATGTACATATTCAAGGAATCGTTAAAATTGATTTGTAACTGTATATAGTTGTTTTTGTAACATAGTAGCTTTTTTTATAGCTTTCCTTATAGTTATTATATGTTGTGTTCAGTTCAAAGACGTACTACAAGTTAAGTCTTTAATTATGAAGATAATATTTATTGTTATACTTTATAAAACACAGGTCACATCAAACATACACCATTCCTACGAATTTTTCATGCACAAGACAATTTACGAGGATACAATATTCGTCTTTTGCGAATGAACTTCTTTCACATACAAAATATAAGGCCCAAAACGAATACAAGCATTCCCTCCTCCTCGTGTACAACATTCTTCACAATGAAATACTTAAAAAAGTATTCTAAGTCCGTTCACTTAAAATATTGTATATTTAAGTTGTTAGCTCTTCAAGAGACATTCATAATGGTTAAAGATGCTGCAAGTAACCAAGTGGTCTATATGAACTTACATTATTTAATAAGTTCGATTTCATAATATAACATTGGCTATTATTAAAAAAAAATTGCAGGGAATTTTCTGCTTATGTCTTTTAGTTTATTCATTATAAGATAAATTATTTCGAATAAAAAAGCTAAATCTCAACTAACTTTAAGAGATATTCTTTGCATGCCAGCCTAATTAAATCGATGGGTTCAGAAGCGGATATACAATTTCATAAATGCCAAAAGTGTATATGGCGCTCCTGCTGCCAGAACTGCAAGCTGAAGCAAGTGGGATGTACGAGTCGGGTTGAACCGAAGTCCCCATTTACCGCAGCTTCGACTGTTGGAAACTTTCAGCGTTTATATACGCTGAATAAATGTTTTTTCTTTAAGTATCCTTCTTTTGCACTATTATGAAAAGTTGGCGTTAACGTAAACTATGTAAATGTAACTGTGAATTATTATTTAGATAAATATAATACAGTATGAATTAATCATTGAAGATTATTTGCATCAGATAAGTTAACTAACTATTGTTTTTGCACGAATGCACACACGTCTTAATTCTAGCTCTGCCAATAGCTTGTCATCGAAGCTGTAATTGCAGAATATATATATATGCTTATTTTTATGATATTCGAATTTGGAACACTTCTCAATAAGATCTTAATGAAGTAGCAGATGTACAATGTATTTAAAACTATCTGTGTGTGGGAGTGTGTGTGTGTGTGTGTCGAAGAAAAGAAATAAGGAAAAGCATTGAACAATTCGTATAACATAGTTTCTTCCTTTTTTTTATCAAGCAAAATTAAATGAAATAATTTTTAAAATATAAATTGTCTTTTACAAGATTGTTTGTAATCAGAATTGAAACGTAGAAACAAAACGAGAATGGAAGAAGACAAAGTAGAAGGTACTACAAATGAATTCTTATTTACCTTCTTAACGTATGTCAACTAATCAATATTCATCAATAATACTTTAGCGTTATCAGAAGTGAAACATAAGATTTTCATATGTTCTGCTTAAAATTAATGCGTATGTATAATTCATTGTTTAAAAACTTTGATTTGCGATACGTTTTACCGTTGATAGCGTAAGAAACGCGATACCCGGCCTCAAAAACTATTATAATTATTCCCTCCTAACTGAGAGCTGAAACCTCTGTTTGGAGAGTATCCTGGCCTGAAGTTATTGCCCAAACCTGATAAAACAAATAATTAGAATCTTAATCTCAGTTCAATCACAAATTGAAAATAGTTTTCTAATTCAGAAGCATACCTCCGCAGAAGTTTCCAATACCACCCAATGACATTCCACTTGAACCACCAGTGGAATTTAGGAATAATTCAATGTACCTGTGAGACATGTGACTTTTGTCCTGTAACATACATTAAGTATTAGTTTTAGGTGAAATAAAAAAATTATTGTTTTATTATAAAAATATAGAAACCTTAGACATTGCTTTAACAGCCTCCTCATGAGTCGCAAATTCAACATCAGCTTCTCCAGATGGACGACCTCCATTTTCAAGAATAATCCGCACGTTCACTGGCTCAATAGGTCTAAAGAACTGTAATCAAATCCATTGTGAAAGATCAATTTGATTTAGCGGAGTATTTTTTACTTCAGACGAAGACTTACATCAGCTATATCTTGTTCTGTAGCTTTGAACGGCAACCCACGCATGTGTATGCTATGCATACCAGAATTGCCACCCCATGTATCTCCGCTACCTCTGAAGTTTCCACCCTTCATGTCTAGTCCACCACGCATACCCATGCTTCCTCCACGAGAATCAAAATTGTTTCCGCTTCCCCAGGGACCGCCATCGAAGTCTGTAAGGTATGAAGAAGTAATAAAAGAAGATCAATAAGCTATCTCATCTTCTGAACGTTTGACAATATAAAAAACAAAGGATTAATTGTTACTTTGAAATAATGATTTGGATTTGGTTGTTACCTCTGTTTCTAGAACCTCTGCCGTTATTGCTAAATCGGTTCATGCCACCGAATCGTGCACCTCTATCATAAGGAGCAGGTCTCTGATTAAAGCCTCCCATTGGCCCACCTCTCATTTTTGGTCCAATACTAGCACGTACTTCTGACAAACTGCTTCGGAAGATTTCGATGTATCTGTTAAGATCGATATTAACATTGTTACTATCCTTGCATAAACGTTACTGCCGTTTGTAACCGGCTGCCTTCGAATAAGAAACTTCAATGCAAAAATATCAATGAGCACAATGTTCGAATTTTCAAATAAAAACGAAAAATAGATATGTTAAATGGGTAACGTGAAACCAAGATATAGAACTCTGCGCGCCGCAGATAGTCTAGTATATGTACTCGATTATTGTGTGATGTGAAGAAAGTAAAAAAAAAAAGAGAGAAAGAAAGAAATGATTCAAAGAAGAGATCCATATTGAAGATTTTGTAACAGATTAACTGTTCATACTGCACCTCCACGGATTTATTAAACCTGTGTAGATACCCTCCCACGGTGACATTGCATTCTGTCGTACCTATGTCACCCTAGCCTTTGAGATGCTGATGATCCTCAGGTATATGACAATTACAATTGCACTTTATGCAATTCGATTGTAAGAAACTAATGACCGGGTATCGAGAAGCGATACAATTAAACGAAAAAGTGTTCTCAGAAAATCAAACAGTTTCACGAGCCTCGGAGAAAGCTAGAACGTCAGAGTTAGCGTATCGTACTACCATCATCACAGTAAAACATGTTTCGTGCAATTACGAGCTGTACTTTACCAGTGATACTTTGTTGAAACAAAAGAAAACTGTGCAAAGCTTTTGAGAGCTTGATATTGATTCTTGGTTTTGGTTTGCATAAAACGTACAATTGTGCAATTGTCAAACAGATGTGCCAGATTAAGATCGATGATAACTACCTCTGTAGCGCCCACCCATCCTGGGTTAGCCCTACCCACCTCCCATGGGATTTGGTGACGATGTAAGGGGGTACCTCCCGCCCGGCACCCACCCATAGGTTTCAGTTGGGCCAACAGTACTTTCGCTTACGTACGACTAACTTTCTTTTTTGTATTTGGATAGAAGCAGTTTCTTTATGCAACCAATTCGCATTGTAACGATTAACAGAAGAACGAAGCGATTTAGAGAAGCTGTAACACAACTTGGAAGAGCATCTTTACATTTTCAATGGACTTCTGTTAATATTGGAGAGTAATAAAAAAACTGCATCTATTGACAAATTCTTTCCCGCTATTTACTAACAAAATTGATATACCTACATGTACTACGATCATAAAATGATATTGAAAAGTCATAAGTATACCCAAACCCAGCTAGCGTCAGTGCCCCACCTGTGTCCTATCTTTTCCTTGTGTTTCTGCAGAGCGCGCTCCGCAACATCTTTGTTAACAAATTGAACGTAAGCCTCCCCAGTACTGCGGCCCGTGTAGTCTGTCGGTAGTGAAATCCCGTTCGGCAATATCTCCAACCCTGACCCACACATAATCAAACATCGACATTGTAGCGTAACACCCATTATTAATTAAAGTATCGTCAGTTTATTAAAACCCTTATAAAGAAGCAAGATTTGAATATCCTTTGCACATTGCGTGCAAAACGTCTCGCTCCAAAAAATATACAGATACATATATTCATTTAAGATAAAAAAAATATGTACTTTACTAGGCCAAAGTTAAGAATTAAGTTCTCCCATTGATAAAAACAAAGATGTATTCTAAACAAAATAGAACGTATGTGGAAATTATAATAAAAATTTTTCAGTTGAAGACTTAGTAGAAGATAGGAACTTCAATCTTGAAAGTCTTAAATCTTAACTTGGACAGTTTGATAATTGTGAAACACAGAGACTCTGCTGATTATGAAAACAAGTATGAAATTCTAGAATGCATCGATATCTGTGTCAACAGTACAAAACTAAAACAGAAAACATTATCATCGCAATTTTTAATTAAAAAGGAATACATATTTGTTCTCTGTGATTCAAGACTATTTTTTCAATCAACAAAAATTGTACAAGAGGAAAATATTTTGTTTAAAAAGAAAATATTTAAGGATACATTGGTTATCAAGAAGGTTCAAGTGAAATTTTAATAATATATCGTAAGAAAAAATAGTTACACATACAAGCTGATGTATGTTGTATGAAATACCTGAGAAGAACTGTGCTATTTCTTCTTTAGAACATCCAAATGGCAGGCCCCGAAGTCTCACACAACCATCATCCATTGCATTTTCCAGGTTCAAACCACTCCTTTTGACTACCCACTCCATTTCACCTCTTTTTGCTTTGAAGACTACAATTAAAGGGAAATTCAGAATTTTTATGGATTCGTTAGACATTGGGTAGCAAGAAAGTAATTTTAAGGTGAAATAGAGCCCATTTTTTTAATGCAAGCAATAAACTTGAATGAATAAGATAGTTTCCTTTTTGTTCAATGATCTTTTGCAAAAACGAATAAATAAGAAATTGATTAAAGTTCATTGTTCGAATAAAGAAATTCGGTTTTTTATTTTACCTTAAAATACTGACATTACTTTCTTGCCAACCCAATAGTTAAATGTATATATATATATTTTCTAAAAATTCAATACTTTTATAATTATTAATTTACCTTCAATGTAACGATGGCCCATGTGGTCTCTATCTCTCTTACAAGCTTTTTCAATATCCTCTGGTGTGTCCATTTCAACATAAGCCTCTCCGCTAGGGCGTCCCTCTCTAGACATAGTCATATGTACTCCATTTTTGCCATTTGAAATGGAACAATCACTGAAGAATTTCATAATCTCATCAACGGTAGTGGACCATGGAAGTCCACGTAATTTGACAACATAGCCTTCATCATCATGATCTCCACTACCATTTGACATGGCTGCAAACTAATATAAGATGTGTTATAAAATATTCAACTCGTACATTAAATTGGATTTCACCTTTGGAGTTTGATTGATTTTTTAGATAGATTACTTAAAACAAAAATCTGAAAATATTACGATCAAATTTTCATTGGATCAAGTTCTTGAGTACTACAAAGATGTATTGTTTGATTAGATAAAAAAAGCATACAAAGAGAAAGTACTTTTATAAATTAACTATGTATGTAGATAATATTTTGGAAGACAAGCCTTTATATCATACTAAAATGTTCGAGTTTGAATGAGCAAAGGAAAATATTGCAAATATTTATTAATTATTATATTAATATCAAACGAAACACTTGACCATGTTCAAGTATTATCATTTGTATATATTACTCTGTTGCTAATTTTTATTTGAAAACGAATTAGGTACAAAAAATTTGAAGGTCACAAAAAGTGAAAAAAATGTTTGAAATAGCTACATATGAAGCAAATATATATAAGGTATTGTTAATCAAAATATTGAGTTAAGTTGAGACTAAGAGAGAAAAGAAAAATGCAAGAAATAATATAACGGGAAGTTTATAGAAAAAATCTCGTTTTCGAAGAATGCATAATGTCGTTATAATTATGCTATAGGCTTCTTCTGGTAAACATTTTATTATTGTTTAAAAACCAAATATATTGTTTATACTTACAAATATTCTGTATTGAAATATGAACAAGAAAAATCACAAATTAATTTTAATTGACAGCAAACGCTCGGCCAACACCACGCTCTATGAGGCCACCAGCAAAATGGCGTTTGCTTCTACGATGTTTAAGGCTGATTCACAATTGCCAAGGTGATCCTATCCCTGACAACCAAAAATCTTATTTCTACCAGGGATGTAATGCGCGCATTAGTGGCTATTTCTGCCGTCAGTATGCGCAGGGCAATTCCGTGGGCAGGCTGACGGCAAAATTCCGGCAATTAGACCCTGAATCTGCCTTTTTTAAGAGGGCAGCACCGTCGCGTCGTACTGATGTGATTGGCGAATGTCGTTTTACAGGGCAGCATCGTCGGTGAGGGTAGTTCGTACTAATGTGGCAGATGTAAGCAGCGAAGTAAATTTCTATTGTACCAAATATACACAGCACTCGTCCTTTTTACTGACAATTCGAAATACCGTTTCTTGAATGGAGAATTTTATCTTGTGTACATGCAAATTTTACTTATTCTCATACCCGAAAAGAAAATTTATATTTTTTGTATGACTACTATACACTTATTTTAATGTTTAAATATTAATAATTTTTAATTTAGACTACTCAATATCAGAAGGGATAATAAATGAATGAAGCATATTTTTCTCAGCAAATTTATTTTTGCTGCTACCTTCTGCACCTCTTCTTAGGAACGACGTGCTTCTTCAGGGTAACTCAAATATCCATGTGTGGTCCAATCTGGAAAAATATTCATGCACATGAAAATTCACAGTAATTTTGGATTATAATATTTTTTATGAAAAGTGTAGCAACCGGATTGGATGGTCCAACGTGTTCGAAATACCCAAATTGATCATTTCTCATATTGTTTGATAATATACAATTTTACAAATAAATTTTTACAAACCATGACTTGCGCGAACACTGCTCGTTCTTATGCATTTCTAATTGTTGCAGGACATATCTGATGAACAGGTTCTGGAAGATTTAACAGAACATAGCTTTTCTTCGTAACTCCTCTCGTGAATCGGTCGAGTGTCGAGTACAGTCCTGCTCTCAGCGTATTTCTTCTTGGCTGAAAAGAGGATTGTCTTATTAGATATTACCCACAGTACAATTATTCTAAATGAAATAATATAACGTGAAACGACTTGTTGAACAATGCGAGACGCTAAAATAAATATTTACCACTGTACTCACCACTGTATTCTTAAATAAAAGTTAGAAAGCCTCATCGAAGGCCTGTCATTTCTGAGAAAAAAACTGTGCTGTGCAGTAATGCCATATGGAGCTCCAAACGGAGCTCCCGTACTCTCCTCCTTACCCCTTCCACTATTCCATTCCAGCACCGTGCGCAGGCGCACACTCCACGGTCCCCATCGCGCACTTGCAACGTGTCTCCCATTTGCTCCACTCATTCCCCGTCATCAGAGAGGGGGTACATCATTTCACCGTGACTCCCCGCATCTGGCATCACTGGTGCTGTGTACGAGTCAGTACGAGTCACGGTGTATTATAGAGGTGTTCCGACTAAGCCCTCTGTAAGGCTGAAGTTTTGAAAAAGATAGCGCTGGGTTCTCTCTGGTCGCCGCCAGATGGATCCGTGTTCTAAGGTATCATTGTATCAGTGTATCACGTTGCCTCCATTGCACTCCATTGCTGCTCCATAATGGAGCAGCCATAATGGAGTGCAATGGAGGCAACGTGATACACTGATACAATGATACCTTAGAACACGGATCCATCTGGCGGCGACCAGAGAGAACCCAGCGCTATCTTTTTCACTTTCCCGAGAGTAGCCAGAACACCTCTATAATACACCGTGGTACGAGTGCTGTGTATATTTGGTACAATAGAAATTTACTTCGCTGCTGACATCTGCCACATTAGTACAAACTACCCTCACCGACGATGCTGCCCTGTAAAACGACATTCGCCAATCACATCAGTACGACGCGACGGTGCTGCCCTCTTAAAAAAGGCAGATTCAGGGTCTAATTGCCGGAATTTTGCCGTCAGCCTGCCCACGGAATTGCCCTGCGCATACTGACGGCAGAAATAGTCACTAATGCGCGCATTACATCCCTGGCAGAAATCGAGCAAATCCTTCCTTGAGTCAGTGTGCCCAGATGGGACGCTTTTTTTCGCGCATGCGCGACTTTTTCAGCCTCAGTAAAGTACGCTACGCGAGGAAATGTGGCACCTTGAGCGCCATGCCGAATGTTAAGAAGTTGATATGAACTGATTATGAAAAACGAATTAATGACAAGTGTATTTGTATATATATCCGTATATACATATGAAATATTGAAATATTATTAATTATTATATATAATTTTAAATTATCGTTACAGGTCCAGATAAAAAAGTTGGCAAAACATCATATTTTTAAATTTTGTATAATTCCTACCAATTGCAATCGTAATAAATTTTGGTTTACTTATTCTCTAGCAAACTAGCCGGTCTAACATCTTAAAAAAAATTAAGTCCTTTGGACCAATTTCTAAAAAGTTATGCGATTTTTAAGCGTGTCCACTTATCGCCGCTGACTGTAGCTGCCTCAGGGCTCTGCTACATCATCGCCTCGGCCGCATCATAGCTACGTTACTGTTTTGGACGCGCATGCGCGAAAAAAAGCGTCCCATCTGGGCACACTGCCTTGAGTAGCTCGAAGCGTAGCTTTGACCCAGGGTAGTGTCACTCTAATAGGAGAACTGTTAGCAAAAGTTTAGTACCGTAACACAAAATAAAGATGTCACTACTTGCAAGAGTAATTCTCAAAGTGTCCGCCAGATGGAATTGATGACAACATTTTGGTGCATGTTGTAAACAAACATGTACGATTTCAATGAAATAGGTTGGAAAGTTTTGTTATTCCGGTTGAATTTAATTCTGGAGTCCTGGAGGCAACAAACTCGTTGAATGCCGTTTCTGCATCTCTCTGGGATTTAAAGCATTTCACACGCAAGAAGTTGTCGAGGTGCTTAAAAAAGTGGTAATCGGTGGGCGAGAGATCTGGTGAGTATGGTGGATGAGGTATTTAGAGTTTTGTAGCCTAATTTGTTCAACTTTTGAAGGGTCGGTCGGGCGACGTGTGGCTGGGCGTTGTCGTGGAGAAGGATAGGACCATTCCTGACCAGTGCTGGGCACACACCTTGAAGTTTTTCGTGCATTTCGTCGATTTGGTGGCGGTACTTTTCAGCTGTAATGGATGCACCAGGATTCAGGAAGCTGTGGTAAATTAAACTGACCACAGACCACCAAATTATCACCATGACCTCCTTTTGGTGCAACTGTGGCTTTGGTAAGTGTTTTGAGCCGATCGTTGATTGCGCAAAGGAAGGGCAGATGACCCTCACGTTCTATGATATATGATGTGTTATGCGATATGCGATGTGTGTTGTATGATCTTGATGTATGTTCTGCAATATGCGATGTATGTTATGCGATATGCGATGTATATTATACGATGTTGATGTGTGTTATGAGCAGAGTAGGGCAATAATCAACTAATATTTAAAAATAACTAATGGTCATCAAAACTTTCTGATTAATTAGTGATAAATAATTAATAATATTAATGTATGTGAATCGCATAATAGTGACTGATGACTAAAGATGACTGATCATCAACTACTAATTCACTAATAAGCTATAGCTAACGATTACTTAGAGCTGTGACTAACTGTCACTAACTAATCAAAAAGTTTTGACTAATGACTATTTTGCTATAACTGACATTCAAAAAAACTATTAGTAATTTTTAAATATTAGTTGATTATTGCCCTACTCTGGTTATGAGATATATGATGTGCGTTATACAATGTAGATGTATGTTCTGCGATATTTGATGTGTGTTATGAGATATATGAGGTGTGTTGTACGATCTCGATGTGTGTTACGAGATATACGATGTGTGTTATGAGATATACGATGTCTCTTATACGATCTCGATGTGTCTAATGAGATATACCATGTGTGTTATGCGATATGCGATGTGTGTTGTACGATCTCGATGTGTGTTATGAGATATACGATGTGTGTGCATGTGTATTATACGATCTCGATGTATGTTACAATATATACGGTGTGTGTGGATGTGTGTTATACAATCTCGATGTGTGTTACGAGATCTACGTTGTGTGTTACGGTATGTACGATGTGTGTTATACGATCTCGATGTGTGTTACGAGATCTACGTTGTGTGTTACACACATCGAGATCATACAACACACACATCGTATATCTCGTAACACACACCGTAAATCTCGTAACACACTTCGTACATTTTGTAACACATACCGTAGAGCTCGTAACACACATCGAGATCGTATAACACACATCGCACATTTCGAAGTTATTATTAAAGAAATGTACGATGTGTGTTATACGATCTCGATGTGTGTTACGAGATCTACTGTGTGTGTTACGAAATGTACGATGTGTGTTATACGATCTCGATGTGTGTTACGAGATCTACTGTGTGTGTTACGAAATGTACGATGTGTGTTATACGATCTCGATGTGTGTTACGAGATCTACGGTGTGTGTTACGGTATGTACGATGTGTGTTACGAGATCTACGGTGTGTGTTACGGTATGTACGATGTGTGTTACGAGATCTACGGTGTGTGTTACGGTATGTACGATGTGTGTTACGAGATCTATGGTGTGTGTTACGATATGTATGATGTGTGTTATAAGATCTCGATGTGTGTTACGAGATCTACGGTGTGTGTTACGAAATGTACGATGTGTGGATGTGTGTTATACAATCTCGACGTATGTTCTGCGATATGCGATGTGTGTTGTACGATCTCGATGTGTGTAGATGTGTGTTATACATTGTTTTGCGCTTGTCTTTGAGCCAGTTCATTGTTAATTGCTGTGATATGCATGTGATGTGTTCTTATTACCAAAAAGTTTGTAAATAATGTATAACTTGCAATATTTGTAATGAAACATTGTTATCGCGCTTGATAATATGGTTTCAATTTATTAATAAGTAGAAAGTTGTACATATACTGTTTGTAATTGTTTTAATGTTCAATAAACTATGTTTAAAATGTATTAAAATGTTTTAATTTGTTTTATTTTTAAATAAAAATTATAAATTAGCAAGGAATGGGTAGTATGGATTTTGAATCCCCGCGTTTTACCCGTTAGTTGTGTAACACAAAATTCAGATGGCGCTGGATTTCCGTGCTAACAGAACAATACATTGAGTGACACTACCCTGGCTTTGACCGCATGGATATAGGAATATAGGGATGGAGCGTGTCGTTGCGGGGTGGGCAAATTTTTAGGGGGGGACGAGGTAAAAGACGCACATGTTTCATTGGCTGTGTCCGGCGCAAGCGCAGTACGTCATTATGAATGCAGCGTCACGCATTGAAACAGAGTTACATAACCTTCTAATGCCAGAACGGATAAATCGAAGACATCAAGAAGAAATAATGTAACCCTCTCTGATGACCAGAGTAACGTGAGTAACGTGAGAGTATGTGACATTTCCAAAAATCTTTATTTTTACTGACATGTTTTTTAGCGAAATGTAGTCTTTTCTGCTTATTAACTTTGCTTACAAACGGCTTCTTTCAAGGAATACGACCATGAAAATCATTTTTACGAAGGATTCTTCGACAAAGTTCAGGGTGCATTTGTTGAAGAGGTAGTCTCATAAAAAATCTAAGCCCAGGATCTTTTCCATAATTAAAGTCCCCAACAGCTGTGAATCGCACCTCGGGATTGATGACCCGACAATCCCCATTGAGCGAGAAGCCAGAACCGTACTAAGTAAGTATGTTCCTTTCACGAAAAAATAGTAACCTAATATACTTAGATTGCAGGGCCTGACTCTAACAATTAACCCAGGAACGACCGAAAGTCCCACTGGTAAAACTTTCTTAAAAATAACGGAGCTCAATCGCCAGGGTCGCAAACACCCTTTTATAACGTTTGGCTCCATTATTTTTAAGAAAGTTTTCGGAGATTTTAAGAAACCGTTGATTCAACTTGAAATAATGAATAGAGTACTGCAACGTTTTATCAATGCCAATATATTTAACAAATTAAGAGATCACAATAACGATCAGGGTTTAATGAAAACTCATACATCACATTTGATACGTTTGATTGCTAAAAGATATATTAAAATAAGATTGCACTATGTAGCGATTAACAGAATCGATAAAGCAAATAGCCATAGATCTTTTTTGAATAAATTGACTTTATTTCGAGGGCAATAAATTCTTTGTGAAACCTGTAAATTATCTTGTAAAACTGATTTCTTGGCCAAAAGGCTTAAATAAAGATATACATACATATAAACCTATTATGTGTAAAAACTTATTGTACCCTATTTTTAATTATAAGAAAAAATTACATTTATGATATATTTATTAATTATTAAATATATAACACCTATTTTTTTTTTAATTTACTAAAAATAATGATTTTAAAATATAAATAACAAATTATGTAAAATTAGTATGTTCTTTAATTCGTGTTGCACGTTTTAATTTCCTTTCTATATTCTCTAATTTCAGTTTTCTTTTTTAGTCCCTCGTTCTAGAATTTTGTTCACATTACAGATTTATGAATTATTTGAAATTGTACATAAGAACATGAAATATGTAAATAACTACTAATTGCATAAAATTAAAAAATGTAGAAGATTTGCCGTTATCGAAAATTTATACAATTTTTCATTTCCTTTACTTTTAATTATTTAACAACGTTCATTATAATATTTGGAACATAATTCATATCACGAGTGTCATACGTTATTACAGGACAAAGGGTTAACCATCACATTTTTTTCTAGTTTCAACTTGTCAGATATATGTAAGCAATCTGTAAACATTTTTCATACTTGGCGGTACAGAGTATGCGCAGAAAAACCACCAATCAAACATGTGCGTCATTTGGTACCCTGCCTCCTCCGCAAACTTAGACCACCCCCCTTGTCTAAAGTGCTAGCTCACGCTCCATCCCATGGATATAGGAATATAGGGATGGAGCGTGAGCTAGCACTTTAGACAAGGGGGGTGGTCTAAGTTTGCGGAGGAGGCAGGGTACCAAATGACGCACATGTTTGATTGGTGGTTTTTCTGCGCATACTCTGTACCGCCAAGTATGAAAAATGTTTACAGATTGCTTACATATATCTGACAAGTTGAAACTAGAAAAAAATGTGATGGTTAACTTTTTGTCCTGTAATAACGTATGACACTCGTGATATGAATTATGTTCCAAATATTATAATGAACGTTGTTAAATAATTAAAAGTGAAGGAAATGAAAAATTGTATAAATTTTCGATAACGGCAAATCTTCTACATTTTTTAATTTTATGCAATTAGTAGTTATTTACATATTTCATGTTCTTATGTACAATTTCAAATAATTCATAAATCTGTAATGTGAACAAAATTCTAGAACGAGGGACTAAAAAAGAAAACTGAAATTAGAGAATATAGAAAGGAAATTAAAACGTGCAACACGAATTAAAGAACATACTAATTTTACATAATTTGTTATTTATATTTTAAAATCATTATTTTTAGTAAATTAAAAAAAAAATAGGTGTTATATATTTAATAATTAATAAATATATCATAAATGTCATTTTTTCTTATAATTAAAAATAGGGTACAATAAGTTTTTACACATAATAGGTTTATATGTATGTATATCTTTATTTAAGCCTTTTGGCCAAGAAATCAGTTTTACAAGATAATTTACAGGCTTCACAAAGAATTTATTGCCCTCGAAATAAAGTCAATTTATTCAAAAAAGATCTATGGCTATTTGCTTTATCGATTCTGTTAATCGCTACATAGTGCAATCTTATTTTAATATATCTTTTAGCAATCAAACGTATCAAATGTGACGTATGAGTTTTCATTAAACCCTGATCGTTATTGTGATGTCTTAATTTGTTAAATATATTGGCATTGATAAAACGTTGCAGTACTCTATTCATTATTTCAAGTTGAATCAACGGTTTCTTAAAATCTCCGAAAACTTTCTTAAAAATAATGGAGCCAAACGTTATAAAAGGGTGTTTGCGACCCTGGCGATTGAGCTCCGTTATTTTTAAGAAAGTTTTACCAGTGGGACTTTCGGTCGTTCCTGGGTTAATTGTTAGAGTCAGGCCCTGCAATCTAAGTATATTAGGTTACTATTTTTTCGTGAAAGGAACATACTTACTTAGTACGGTTCTGGCTTCTCGCTCAATGGGGATTGTCGGGTCATCAATCCCGAGGTGCGATTCACAGCTGTTGGGGACTTTAATTATGGAAAAGATCCTGGGCTTAGATTTTTTATGAGACTACCTCTTCAACAAATGCACCCTGAACTTTGTCGAAGAATCCTTCGTAAAAATGATTTTCATGGTCGTATTCCTTGAAAGAAGCCGTTTGTAAGCAAAGTTAATAAGCAGAAAAGACTACATTTCGCTAAAAAACATGTCAGTAAAAATAAAGATTTTTGGAAACGTCACATACTCTCACGTTACTCACGTTACTCTGGTTATCAGAGAGGGTTACATTATTTCTTCTTGATTTCTTCGATTTCTCCGTTCTGGCATTAGAAGGTTATGTAACTCTGTTTCAATGCGTGACGCTGCATTCATAATGACGTACTGCGCTTGCGCCGGACACAGCCAATGAAACATGTGCGTCTTTTACCTCGTCCCCCCCTAAAAATTTGCCCACCCCGCAACGACACGCTCCATCCCTATATTCCTATATCCATGCTCCATCCCTATATTCCTATATCCATGGTGTGAATGCGTGGCGGCCGTGGCGCTGCATACATAATGACGTACTGCGCTTGCGCCCGGACACAGCCAATGAAAATTAGGCGTCAATTTTACCTCGTCCCCGTCCCTAAATTTGCCACCCCCGCAGCGACACGCTCCATCCCTATATTCCTATATCCATGCTCGAGACCAGTGCTTCGATCGGTGGCACCTTTTTTCGCGCATGCGCGACAATTTCAGCCTCAGTAACGTAACTATATCGATGAAATCGGGTAGCTTGAGCACCCCGCAGACTTTTATAATTGAAACTTATTCTTTATTTTGAGGATGGGATAGGGAAAGAGCACTACAATAACTACGCAAAAGAATACATAATAAAACAAGGAAATAACACTGGTACATTCCCGCCAGAATAACTGCCTCAAGGCGTCAGTGCTCTGGCCGCTCCGCAACCCAATAGTAGATACGTTACTGTTTTCTCGCGCATGCGCGAGAAAAAGGTGCCACCGATCGAAGCACTGCTCGAGACAGGCCTGGTTATCAGGGAGGTTACGTTCCATGCGCGGAACGTAGAAGAATGAAAATTGATGCGTTTGCTTTACGGTGCTGATTATTCAAGAGAAAAGAAAATTGCGATTGACCATGGATACTACAGAAAATTGGGACGGCGATTGCCAGACACCGTTGGACGACCAAACACAGGAAAGCGAACGTCAAGAACCTGACCAGGTTGTACCTGGGTACGTCAAGTTTGACGATTACATTCAGGTATCTCATTCATCTTTTAAATCTGTATTAAGTGATTTGGACAGTCGTTTGTCATTTTATTCTTTTATTTTCTTATCTTTTCAGGATGCTTTTGATGCTATAAGAGCTGGGATCAAAGCAGCCAATGCTTTACCAATCGAGTCGAATTTTAACTATTACTCCTGTTTCCCAAGTTTTCTTGCTGCCACAGAGAGTAATGTAGAGCTATTGTTAAGCGTTGTGCAGCATGCTTTGGGAACGGCAGGTATTAAGGGTAAAATTTCTAGACTCGACACCGAAGAAAAGTTCGAGCTTCTATTAGAATCCAACGACATACTTTTGGACAAAGCGGTAAGTCTACTCGTTCGTGTAGAATTTTCTATGAGAATTTATGATCCTAATGAGCTCAAAACCTCTCTTCTCTTGTTGCAGAACTCGTTAATGGACGAGGAATCTGGCATCACAAAGACTTCTGAAGTAGAATTTATTGTAACACAGACGAAACAACAAACAGTGAATGGTAGCTGGAACAAGCGAACATCCCGATTTGCCGATACAGCCGAAGCCACGCAATCCGTTCGGTTACTTGCTGGGAAAAACATTCAGAGGCCTCAAATAATGTTTAAGGATAAGATTGATAACAGTTCAAAACCGTGGTGCCCTAAGATCAAAGACAAGCCAAACTCTTTGAAACCTTTGGCGATTTATTTGGAAGAGGACGTGGATGGTGAAACTTTCAATCACCCGTATGAATACGAATTAGACATGTTTACTCTTCCCAGCAGCCAACTACAGAAATCTGATCCAACAAAATATAAACCTCTGGACATATCGAGTTTGGTAATGATCGAGAAACCGTCCGATATCAAAACACTGATACAAGACTTGAAACGGTATAAAGAAATTGCTGTAGACTTGGAGCATCACTCCTATAGAAGTTTTCAAGGAATAACTTGTCTAATGCAAATCTCAACAGAAGACACGGATTACATAATCGATACCTTGGCGTTACGTTCCGAGTTGCACGAGTTAAATGAAATTTTTACGAAGCCTACTATTTTGAAAGTATTTCACGGCGCCGATCTGGATGTGCAATGGCTCCAACGAGATCTATCTCTGTACGTGGTGAACATGTTTGACACGCATCAAGCTGCAAAACATCTTAATCTGCCTTACTTGAGTTTAGCATATCTGCTGAAACATTATTGTAACATAGATCCGAACAAACACTTCCAATTGGCCGATTGGCGAATAAGGCCTCTGCCGGAAGAACTTCAAAGATACGCTAGAGAAGACACGCATTACCTGTTGTACATAAAAGATATATTAAAGAACGCGTTAATAGATGTAGCCAATGGGCAGTCGAATATTTTGAAAGCCGTGTATGATAGAAGTACAGACATATGCAAGAGAACCTATGTGAAGCCAGTCTGGACGGAGGAAAGTTGCATGAGTTTGTATAGGAAGAGTCAAAAAATGTTTAACAATAAACAGCTTTATGCTCTCAGAGAAATTCACAAGTGGAGAGACTTGACTGCCAGGGAGGAGGATGATAGCACCGCTTACGTTTTACCGAATCATATGCTTTTGAATATCGCGGAAACATTACCTCGCGAGATGCAAGGAATTTTGGCGTGTTGTAATCCTATACCTCCCCTTGTACGGCAACATTTATTAAAGCTGCACAAAATAATATTGAAGGCTAGAGAACAGCCACTCATCAAGCCGATTCTCGAGGATCTCAGGCAACGGTTGACTCAAAGAAATCAGATTGCTAACTCGGAAGCTTGGATGCATTTGCCGCATGATATTCCAAGCGGTATGGAAGCGAGGGCTGATTTACCATGCTTGTTGGACAAGAATATGGTACCAGAAACATTGTTGGTAAATACTACGACGAAACACACGGTTACAGTGTTCGACAGCCCAGTTACGTCCGAGGTAAAGAGAAGATAAACGCGATAAATTTCATTTATCGGAAAATAAAAAGATATTCTATCGAAGTATATTTATTTTTTGTAATGATTTCAGGACGAGGAAACGACAAAGGACGGGCAACAAAATATGAAGAAGAAAAAGTTTGTGTTTGTTAGTCCGTTTGAACGATATAAACGCGTGATACCAATGATAGCGCAGGAAGAAGCACAAGAAAGGGAAAGGCAAAAGCAAGCAGAAGAAAATCGATTGAATAAAGAGAAGAAAGACGACGAAGAAATAGTAGAAAGCAAAAATAGAGTTTACGAACACTTTAAACAAGTCTCCCAGGTAGTGAAGGGAGAAAACTCGAAAAAACCAAGTCCAGTATCTTTAGGTCAGATGCAGGGACGAAAACGGAAGCGAGATTCGAATATTAAAAAAGAAGATGACACGCAAGAGAAAGCTAACGATAGTTTATTAACTCCGGCTCCAATGTCGATAAAGAAAGTATCGAACAACGAGACACCTTCAGAGGAGCGAAAGGTACAAGAATGTTTAGCAAGAATTCAAGGTCAAGACGAAGACGAGGAGAAGATTAAATCTCTACGGTGAGACGAACGTGTTTTATAGTGTCTCGTAAAGGGATATAGAATTATCGTTGAACAAACTGTAATTGTTTATTAATTTGTTCGCAGCACGAGAAAAAAGGGAGATAAAAAACGCGCAGTGCGAGAGTTAAACAATAAAGGTTTGATGCCATCGGATAAGTTTGATTACAAAACTGTCGATTTTAACTCTTTCCAAGGAGGAAGCGCAAATACGTCCAACAAAGTAAACTTCGTGCAAACAATGGTAAGTGAATCTGCATCGTGTACAGTTTACATTAACGACCAATAATATTTCAAATAATGCTAACATATCGTTTTTTACAGAAAAAACAAAATGAGAAAAAGCGGAAGCGGAAGAAGCAAAAGATAAACATATAAGCTGTAGAAAATATTTAGAAATAGCGAAAATACAGTCTAGGAATTTACACTAAATACATATAATAAATAGTTTGTTATACTTTTATGACTTATGACACTCTATCTGAATGACATATAGCAGTAACAAGTATTTAAACATACGTTGTTCCATATCTAATATACAAAAATAAATCGTGTGTATTAACACAAGAAGCTTGTAATACTTGTTACAAAAAATACAAGAAATACTTTTAATGTATTTACCTTTCTTTAATTAGAATTGTGCGTTCTGCTCTGGTGTCATCGAATAGTTAAAATACAAATTTGTTTACGGTCCTTACATTACGTTTTCTTACATTTCATACAGATGTGGTGTATAAACATTCGTTTACCGCAACGAATAAATATGATTCGTTATATCTAACGGTACTGTTTCTATTCAAGCACGTAACAAACGGATTGGTTCGTAACAGTACTGAAAGCAGTCTGAAAAAAGTATTCCGTTTGAAATTGGTGATGTAACCTCTGATGTTATCGTTAGGTCAAGAAATTTGAAATTTGTTTGTATCAACGATCGTTGGATGAACAAAAGTAGTTTGTCCGCGTGCGGTAGGAGTTCAGCATCAAATGGTACTGAAGCAAAATGGTATCCTTTCTGACCGTGTTGATTAAACTCTTTTTGGTTTTTGCAGCACATAGTCTGCTGTTTAACTGTATAAACGGAAGTGTCGGTAGAAACGTAAACGCTATAAATGTAGTTAAAAATTCAGTGTCCGATTACGCGAGAAATCTGTCGGAGTTTATTTATACGATTTCGACTTCTTCGAGTCTCGTAGATTCTTCACGAGAATCCAAGCCGAAGCAAGTCGATTGTCTTGGTTTGGGTAAAACGTTCGCGGCAGCTTTGGAGTGGTTTTTCATGAACAAACCAAATGGAACTCATGCTTTGGACGTCACGTTTTTATTGTCTTCGAGGAATCAACCGCGACGCGTTCAGGTGATCACTGGAAAACAGTTTGGTTTAGAGTGGACAGACTTTCGAGTCGATCGTCCAACGATTATAATTGTACATGGATTTTTATCGCACGGTCAAGAGTCGTGGATTAACGATCTGGAGAAATCGTTTCTCCAATGGGTTAGTTTTTGAATCGTCACGTTATCTCCGAAATCAAATTGAAATCAAATTTGCATAACACAACATATACGTATGAAACTGTTCAGAGTGATGTGAACGTTGTGGTCGTCGACTGGAGCAGCGGCGGTAATACTTGGAATTATTACAAAGCTGCAGTTAATACGAGAGTAGTGGGATATCAAATTGCAAGGTTCGTTGATTCGTTCTTTTTTTTTACGTTTTTCAATCACCAATAATCGTGCGACCGTAAAATTGGCCGAGCATGGTAATATTCTTTCGACGAAGATTTTTAGGACATATAGAAAATGCGACGGCCGCCGGAAGTATTCCCCAGAGCAACAGCTGGGGGCCTTTACACTTGGTGGGTCACAGTCTCGGGGCACACATTTGTGGATTCGCTGCGAAGGAGCTGAAGAAACAACAGAGTAAATGGAAGGTGGAAAGAATAACAGGACTCGATCCTGCCCAGCCTTGTTTCAAGAACGCGGATCCAGCCGTGAAGCTTCACAAATCCGATGCACCGTTTGTAGATGTCATACACACCAATGGCAAATTGCTCTCCCGGATTGGATTGGGTTTACCGGATCCAATAGGTCGGTATCGCAATGGTTTACGCCATTACGCTATCATAGTTGAACGATCTCTCGTTTAGTCGTGCTTCACTACATTCCTTCTTGATCAGGTCACACTGATTTCTATCCGAACGGTGGAAAAAGTCAACCCGGTTGTACCAAAATAGACACTTCGTATTACCAATATTTACCGCTTCCTGTTCGAGGTAAGCACAAACTCCGAAATTGTATGCCATGCTTTTCAAGAACCGAATCTCTCGATAAAGCGACCAATTGTTTCCAGCGATCAGTAATTCTATCTGCAGTCATGGACGTTCATACATCTACCTGACGGAGTCTTTGATATCCGATGTTAAACATAATTGTACCTTCTGGGCGCATCCCTGGGATTTATCGTATCGAAATCTAATGGCGATAGGGACGGAACATTGCACTAGAAACTCCTGCACCGAAATGGGTATAAACGCGATCAATTATCCCCAGCGTGGAACATTCTTTGTTGCCACTTCGAACTCCATACCATTTTGTCGTAAGTATTGTTGCTCGTATGTCGAGAAAAACATCGATCGATTTACTAGGTATGCATAAGTACTCGAAGATTTGAACAGCCTTTACACTTTTCTTTCAGTTAACGATACTCACGCGGTCGAAACGATGGAAGTTATCGCGCAGGTGGAGAAGGACAATGAGAACGAAATTTACGACTAAAATTTATCATTGAATCAACATGTATTAACTATTTATAAATAAATGCTTTTTACTTTCGGGGATCGTTGCATATGTACCATGCTTAAATTATTCGTTCCAGATGCTATTTACAATTTAGATTCGGAGAATAAAACGGCTTACGGTGTACACGTGTGACAAATTTCGATGTCGCAAAAAATCCGAGTAAATGAAAAAGCACTTACTTTGCCCGTCGATCCTCCGGTACGTTTACATTATAGCATAGTGACTCGAACCAACTGTATTTTAACGTAAAAGTAGCGGCGTGTCGCCGACGCGATTCCCTATATCCTATTAATACTATAAATTAATCGTATATTACAAGGCGTAGACCGTGAAAACAGCAATTACGATAAGAGTTCGTTGTATTCGAAATATCTTCTTGTGCGTTGCGCATAGTCGTCGCGTATGCTTTCATTGGCACTTTCATCATGTTATTCGTCACGTATTCAACGCGTATCCGTTTTTATCGGTAGTCGTTACCGGACTCGTAAAGTATCATGTTTTGCCCTTATTGCGATTCAAGCGTCGGCTTTTCAAAGTGGTCAAAGTCTACATATACCTACACTAGATTTAAGTAGAAATGTTATTCTAACCAGTCGAGGTTGACGTTTAACGAAACGCGCGTCACACTTGAGATTCAAGTGTGCTTTGGTAGGTCTCGATCGACTTGGATCGATGGATCGTATCCGTGAAAGTTCTTTTCTCCGTGTAGCGGCGGTTGTTGGCCACTGAGGGGCAAGGAATCGAGAAGAGAACCGAAGCGAACAAGATCTCGTGTCGTCGGCAGATCAATGAATAACTTGTACGTAAGTGGCTGGAAATATTCCAGTCCGTCCTCTGCATTCGCCTATCCACCAGCCGTCCGGCTGCTTCTGATGCACCGTTATCAGATCCCCGGGGTTTAGACTGAGCTCGTCGTTCAGATTCGCGGAGTACTGATAGATCGCCCTGCACTGTTCCGCCGCGGTGACATCGGTTTTGCTGGTGGTCTCGGCGGCACCGTCAACCTCTTGATTGTTATTGTCCTCGGAGTGGCTGCTAAACTCGTCGAAGTCGCTGAAGTCGTCTTCATCGGGCGGGTTCTCGGAGTTCCCGTCGCCGGCCGTCCTGTCGGCCCAATCGCGGCTCTCGGTCTCGTGATCTTTCGCGAGATGGACATCTATCTCATCTTGGTCGTCTTGAAACTCAAACGATTCGTTCTTTGCCCAAGAAGGAACCTGAAATTTGATGTCAACGTCGCTTCTAATTAAACGCTTCCATTCTACAACGATAGAATCTACTTCTGCTCTTCGGGTTCGTAGCAACACAAACGTATTCTGATAGAAGTTGCAACAGATAGAAGGAGGCTCACCTTAAGGACGCTCTGTTGCAGACCTTGCTTGTCCCTCGAAACGAGAATATGTTCCGCCAAGGGATGCTTGCCTCGTTTACTGCCTTCCACTTCCGCAAGCGTCCCCCCAACTTTGTATCTCGCTGCCTCCAAGTACAACAGCATGGAGCGCATCTGCCGGAAAAACGGAAAAGGTAGCAAACGTGATCGCACGAAACCAACAGAAAGGAAAGAGGAAAAACAAAGTAAAGGACTACGTACGTGATGCAACTTGTCAGTGACGTTCTGCGTGCTCTCGTCGGCGGCGAACGCGGGCGTCGAGACGAAAGCTCTGTGTAGCGTTTCGAGACCTTCGCGGCCACGTCTTTCTCGCTCCAGGTCCTGCCTGATCAAATGGAGAACCCTGACCAGCGCCTGTTTTCGCCGATCTCTGTTCATCGCGAGAGTAACGTGCTCGGCGTAGAAGTCGGGTAGGAGTTGCTCGGAGTTGCAGGCGTCGTTGCTCTCGACTCTTCGTATGAGATTCTTGAGGATCTCAATGTCGTGGGACACGTTGCAGTTGCGCACGGGCGTAATCAAACGGTCCGTGCTCTGCGAGGCGCGAGACGAAAAAGAAAAGAGAGGTGTCAAAGTCTGCTCAAGGTCGAGGATCGATCGTGAAAGCGAATGAAAAAGTGGAGTAGAGAGAGAGAAAGAGAGAGGGAGCAGTCACCTGTTGCAAGCGAGGAGCGAGCGCCTGCAGGTGCGCCAGGTAAACGTTCGCGAGGTCCTTGAGCGCGCTGGATCGTTCCTCTTCGAGGAGCTCCATCTGTTTGGCTCCTTTCCTCACCGTGCTCTCGTACTCGAGCCTGGCTCTCTCGGCTCTCACGCTCACCGTGTAGAATTCCGTGTCCGCCCTACGGGACGAGTCCTCGGCCTTTCTCCTCCTTGCTTCGAGCTTGCTCGCCTCTTTCTCCGTCATGTGATGATGATGGCTCGACGATTTGTTATTGGTCTGCTGGCTCTGGCTGATCGACTGCAACCTCGCCAGGTCCTGTAGCCTCTCATTTTCTCGCGCGCAAGCGAAACTTTGCTTTTTACTTTTCGCCGCGATGTTGCGCCACTCGTGCAGAGATTTTCCAGCTTTGTCGACCGCGTTCTCGATCGACTTCCTTGAGCGGCCCTGAGCCTCCGCTACTCCCACCTGCGAATACCCGAACGCCTCGTTAACGTCTCCTCTTACGATCTTGGATTTACAGAGGCGGTACAAAAATGTCCAGGGTAGTCCTACGTTTAAAAATTCTACGCGACTTTTACGCGTCTGTACTCTGCGCGAAGCTCTAGCTCCTTGCTCAACGATACGTACCTGCCGTGCTAAACAACGCTAAATCCACCGAGAACCGACCTCCTTTTCGCTCCGCGTCTCGGTGCTTCGATCGACGTGGAACGCAAGGTCGAACATCTTCTCCGAATTAACCTCGCTCATCCCGCGATATGGAGAGGATCGAATCAAACTTACCCGAATCGGTTTGGCGAGCTGCTCGCTGAGCGTGATGCTCCATACCCGGTGTGCTTCCGCGGCAGCCTCCATTTCCTCGCCGATGCATCTCCATGCCTCGTTCACGCCTCCGCTGCTATTTCCACCTGGGTTACGAAACACCGTTGGTCACCGAGCAATTATTCGAATGCAAATTGATTGCATCCCCGGGCTTTATATAGGTATCGCGTGGACACATCGCACACAGGCCTGACCAATGGAAACTGATCGTTTCGATTGCAAGACGCGAAAATCGTTGACGACACGTACCTTGATCCTTCGCGCACGCTTTCGTCAGCTTGTTGCTGAGCTTCGAGAGTCCTTTGGCGTATGTTGCTTCCAGCTCCGCCCTGAAACGCGCGGAATAGTTTTGAAACGCGTACACGCGTAGGTTCGCAAGTCGTGAATATATTTGTACGTGTACGCGATACGACACAAGAATGGTGTTACCTTTCGTGGAGGATAGCCGCAAGTTCCTTGCAGAAATCGCCGCCCTGCTTGACGTACCTTCGCACATCCTCGAACCCGCCTTGCCCTCCCTGCAACCAGAAAGCGACACATATCGATAAATAACGCGCACATCCTCGTGTTCCTCCGTTCTCGTCGCCTGTCCACTTTCGACAAGAAAGTCCCGGACAGGCGCAGAGCTCGTTCTACGGTTGAATAATCGCGGTACTTAAGGGGAACGTTGAAAATAGCGGTAACCACGCATCGTGGCTCACGAGATGCAACATTTCTAATGTCCCGCGAATGAATTATGAGGATTTCTTTCGCCGACTCGTCCGCGCCGCACCGTACCGTGCCGCCGGGCTTCACCTTCTCCTTCCGGACGCATCACGCGGCGTCTCGTCGCGCCGGGGAAACGAGAAATTTACGGTGTACGAACTTCCGTTTCTCTCACGCGTCGATATCTCTGTCTCCTCTACGCTCGTTTCCGCTCCGTTCGACCGCCAAAGAGACGGGGGGCGGCCTATTGAGCATAGGTTATTCGATTTACGGCGATCTTGACCGAGGCAAAGGAATGAAAATTCAACTTTTCCACAGCCTCGAGCTTGGTCGTGACCGGAGAAAGGCAGGATCGATTCTCGGTACGTGTTCGCACTGCCGATCGGCGAGACGTTTACTTTCCCGTGTCAAATCCCCGAGTCACGCCAGCGAGAATCGCTTCCACATCGCTCTTCCCTATTCTGTTCGAGGAAGCGCGAGGATTCTTCGCCAAGCGTCGGATCTGCGAAGCGAAACTCATCGATCCGGCACGATAACGACGATCCGTTTCTTTCGTTCGAGGCAAACGCTTGCGAGAGAACGCGATCGATTCCGAGTTCGCGGAATCCTCGGGAATAAAGAAACGGTTTCCCGATAACATCGATAAGAGCGTACGGTGGAAACGGTTTTCTACTGCTCGAGAAATAGAATAGAGAAATGCGAGATCGTGACACGCCAGCCGCGACGATTTAATCCCCGGGATGACCGTGCAGTGATTTCCTTAATCGCGACTATCGTATTTGTAATTTGTATGCGGTGGAACTGTTATAGGCGCGTCGAACGTGCCTGTCGTCTTCACTATTTTTAAAACAATCGATCGACTACTCAAAGTCGACGATTTCCAATTGAACAATTCGACGCGTTACTTTTGCAAACTTTCTGACTCAAGGGCGAAGTAGTCGCTTTCGATTATTATCTATGATTTCGGTTCAGGGTTACATTTAGGAGGCGTGAGTTAATAAGATAAAACGTGCATCGTAATGCAGGGACGTAATAACGATTGCGCGAGTCTATACATATGTGTCTTTTCTTGTCATGCGCGTGTTACGTCATCGCGAGTCAGCTCTGCTCGGTAGATATTTCGTCTTATAATTAAACGAGCAATGCCGATCTACAACGCGCAAACATCGGACACCTCGAAATTTCTTGCGTTCGATAACACTGTCCAACAAATTTCAACTTTTTTTATGTTCCCTAATTACTCTTGGGTCCTTCTTATAGAGTTTTTTGCGCTGATTCCGAATCTGTTTTTAATTTTTTTCCTATACGCACAGTTTTTGAGGAACATGGCTTTGAAAAAAAAACATATTTTTCAACTTTAAACAAATATTGTGATGTTATTATAAAAGATATTGAATTGTTCTTTGCAGCAAAAGATTCTGTAGACTTTCCCGAATACAGTGATATCCAATATTAATACATTATGAGTGTTTAAACATGTTTAAACAATCATTAAAGACGGATAGACACCACTTTCGCACCAATTTTCGAGGATATTTTTCGATTTATCTCAAAAAATAAGGGTCCAGCGGAAAATTGAACTATACCACTCGATAGAGCAGACTTTTATCTTGAGAAGCCACCTTGTCAAGTTTGGATCGTCCACGTTTTTTTCGAACCAGAAAGCAAAATATCTTCGCCCGACATGAGTTGCCGCCAGTGGCGCTCGGGACGAGATACGGCGCAGCGACGGGATACGGAGCGGCGAACGACCGTTGTAGTGGTGAGCGCCACTGGCAGCAACTCATGTCGGGCGAAGATATTTCGCTTTCTGGTTCGAAAAAAGCGTCGACGTTTCAAACTTCAAAGCGGGGTTTCTCGAGATAAAAGTCTGCTCTATCGCATGGTATAGTTCGATTTTCCGATGGACCTTTAGTGATTATTTAAACATGTTTAAACAATCATAATGTATTAATATTTGATATCGCTGTATTCGGGAAAGTCTACAGAATCTTTCGCTATAAAGAACAATTCAATATCTTTTATAATAACACTACAATATTTGTTTAAAGTTGAAAAATATGTTTTTTTTTCAAAGTCATGTTTCTCAAAAACTGTGCGTATAGGAAAAAAATTAAAAACAGATTCGGAATCAGCGCAAAAAACTCTATAGGAAGGACCGAACAGTAATTAGGGAACAAATTTGATATTGGACAGTGTAATCATATCCTCGGATCGAGAAAAAGTCGATAGTCACCGTAAACATCGACAAACCTCGATCGCTACGCTTTCCACTTTTGTGGAAGCGACGAAGAATAGCGTGATCGATCGAAACCTTTGACGCATACAGTCGAGCGTGTCGGCATGCATTGCCCCATGGGGTAATTATCCTATTAGAAGCTCTCTATGCGAGAAGGGTGTACCTGCATAGAAAGAATCGACAGCGAAACCGTAAGCTGTAAACGAATGTAATTAGTCGGATCAGTTCGGCTCGGCTCGGCTCGGCTCGATTTGAATCGAAGTCCTTCGTAACGCAAAGTGTCCTCGTCGCGACAGGAATTACTGGTCGAAACGTTAATTGAAAATATGTATGCTTGTTACGTGAAAACGGCAACCGGTATTCTCGGTAATTAAACCGGTCGCCGCACCGGTAGACTAAAAATCGTTCGTTTTTACTTCTGCTCGAAATCTGGATTTCTACGAGTTACGCGACACGCGTTACGCTCTGTTCCTCGAACGTGAGATATTTCATATTTTTGTCGGGGGACAACCGGATCGAGGGAAACGTATTCGAAAATGTCATTGGTCACACGCACGACGCACACAGCACCAGTGCGGTGTTACGCTCAAATCGACATGCCTTCCCCCGGTTCGACTTTCGTAAAATTCGAACTCGACCGAAGGTGATCGAGCATGCTCGCCATTCGACTCCTAACGAATTCGAAGGATTGCCGAAAGAAATCGCTTCCAGTTTCCGTAACGAACAAAGAACCGCACGCTTCGCGCGCGGCACGCTCCATCGGTGCGTTTCGCGATTAAACGTGTACCAGATAAACGATACGAACGAGCGCGTGCGCGAATCTCGCAAGCAGAAAAAATCTTGTTTACGACATTCGTGATTGCGCAAACGATAAAAGAAACGATCGTTCGCCGTGCAAAGCAGGGGGGCTGGCACGGGATCTGTATCGACTACAGATTGCGACCTAAAGGTTAATCGACACGTGGCGACGTGACGCCCCATGGTCGCGAAACAAATGGCTGGCAAACAGCGCGCAACAGGTGGCGCAGGCCCGTACGGGCGCACGGCACATCGCACGGATCTTCCTCCTACGCTCGAGCGTCAATGTCCTTCGAGTTTGCCGAGATCGGCGAGATTGCGAGCGAGAGGATCTCCGATAAACGTTTCCTGGCTGGCGCGCAATCGAACAACGAGCGAAAAGAAAGTTTGCAACGAGCCGCGTAAACTTGACCTCGGCGAGGCAGTTTTCGGGACAAGTTCTCGCGTTCGTTCACGTTTCGAAAATCAAGTTGGCCGAGCCAACAGGGATTCGGTCGTTCAACTTGTCGCGTGAACGATCGAAACTGGTCGACGCCTAAAAATGTAAACCAGACATAGTCGCGAGACAGTGCCAAAAGTAACCGTTCGAAACTCTCGTACAAACATACGAATCGAGATCGACAAGAATTTTCGGATGCGACGAAAGTCAATGGGTTCGGAAACCAGTGTCGGGATAGAACAGCTGCGACTCTTCCTTTCCCTTTTACCTTGCTCGACTCGACTCGACACGACACGATTCGACCAACTTCCCCGACTTCCTCTAGTCGGGTTCACGCGACACGGTGAAATCGCAGAGGTCGCCGGGTACTATCACCGCGGCTGTACACGTACGTTTCACGTTACCAGCGCTTTCCATTGTACGATGAATTTTGCGTTTTTACGCGCGTTCTTCGACAACTCGAGAGAGATTAACTCGCGAGGAAAGTCCCTGGCTCGATACTCGACGGACGCAACGAATGCGCAACGAAAACGCAGCCAGAATTCGCGTGGCTTTCTAGAGAGACGCGGACCGTCGCGAAAAGCGAAAACTCTACGCGTTTCCGAGAGGCCGATAGCCTTTTCGCGGAGCGAAAGCAGTATTCGGCACGTTAGATTCAAGCGATTTCGAATTTACGACTCGATCCTGTAGCCGGATCGACTCTATCGCGCGTGCATCCTTCGCCGGTTTTCCGATTGGAGAACGCAGCATCGCCAGCCACGATCAAAGTGCAACGAGAGCCGCCGGTATCTTTCGATCGACGAAGAAACACGGGGAAGCGTCGTCGCTCGTTGTACCTGCTACCTACACGAGTACGGCCATATGAACACTCGCGGACGAGCGCACGCGAAACAAAGTCGGTTATTTTCTCCGCCCAACTTTCCCACACTTTCCATGCTTTGATAGTTGCTCGAAACAGTATTTACGTTTACCGGACCCCGAGGCACAAACGAGTACGGTTCCAACGGGCTTTGAGAGAGAAGAGAGAACCGAAAGCGCGTACGATCGTGGAAATTTCGGGTCGCGACGGGTCCTGGGAAAAGAGAGAGATAGATAGAGATTCGATCGAGAGAGCGAGAGACGGTTGACGCGTAATTGTACGCAATTGCGGGTGCCAATTCGCGATTCGGAACGAAGTAGAACGACGATGATATACCTCTTCGGTCTCGTGAACGTGAAGCAGATGAGTGGAGGCCATTAACCCTCTGATTGACCCCAGCATTCTCCTCTTAATCGGGCCGACTTTTCGAGCGCGATCTTTGGTCTCGACGGTCTCGGCGGTCTCGGCGGCCTCGTCGTCCGCCTCCTCATTTTCCGCGTCGGAGCACGGCCTGGAAGCGCGAACGGAGAGCGGGCCCGAACCGTCCAACAGATTGTCGGCACTGCCCAACACTTTTCTCGGACTGGCTCCGCTTTCGGGAGAGCAAGCCACGATTACTTCCTCGGATACGGTGGCGGCCATACCGAACTCTTCGACCCTGGTGAGCGAGCCCGTGTCCCTCGCCGTCGCCTTGGTCAGGTCGTAGGACGCGCACTTGCTGCTCGAGATGCTCGGGATGTTAGGGATGTTCGAGATGTTAGGGATGCTAGATATGCTCGGCGGTGGCCCGGCCTCTGCGGCGAGGGCCCCGACCGCCTGCAGTCTCGCGTGCTTGTTCACCACCTCGTTGATCCTGGTGGTTTCGTCGCGCAGCCAACTCCTCATTTTGTCCCACGCCTTCCCCAACCGATGTTTCTGCAACTACGGACGCGCGCAAACATGTACTCGAAACGGTCGACGACGTCCAAGAACAGGGCTCGAAAACTGATACACCGTGTGTCGCATCACCGCGAAACGCTAGTATCGAGAACCTTTATTCCAAAAAACCCAAACTTCCAATAATTTTCTATTTCGGTTGAATCCTTCAGGAACGACGACGGATTGTCAGTTTGTTTCTATATGATCGGCGTTGAATCATGTTACAAATCTTACAATAATCTCTCTCGATTATTCAGACTTTTTGATATTTCCCGTAGCTACTTGCGAATTCGGTACAGCGAAAGATAATGCATGACAGCACATCGCACTTAATAATCCAACCATCTGTAATCAATTTTGAAAAACTTCTCAGAATCAGTGCGATGTACTGACGACGCGTCGTTCCTGAGGGATTAAAGGCTATTCGATAGATTACGCGAGACCCCATGATACCTGGAAATTTCTGTCGTTCGTAACAGTTATCGGAATAACGATTCCGTTCGCTTTCAAGCCCTGTTCAAGATCGTGTTCGACTCGAGTCTGTTCAACGGACGTTGCTCGCGAAGAGACCTCGCCACACGTATCTTTAACTACCTTGGATCGTCGGATCCGGCGAGACACGCCAGACAGAGCGTCGTTCGAGCACTCGGGATCCGAGTAGGATCCGGACATCGACGCGATTCCTGCGTCGTACTCCTCGTTGTCCTCCGTGCCGTAGCTCTTCCGGCCAGATTTCAACGATCTGACCGACCGCTTCGCGCAATTGTTTCGGTCGACCCTGTTGCTGTCGTCGGTTGGATCGATTTTCACGGTCGCTCGTCTGTTCGTTTTCACTGGTGGAACCGGTCGATCGACAGAATCGACAGAATCGACGGAATCGTCTGGCGACACCACCCCTTTCGTCAATTTCTCGTTTAATTCTTCTTGGGTCATGCCCTGAATCCCATTAGCTTCGCTGGTCGCTTCCGCTTCGTCCTGTGGACTCTTTACGGCTTTCTCGATTTCGGTTTTAGTGGTTTCGCTTTCGATTTCTATTTCCTGGCGAACGTACGAATTCCTGGGAACGTCGTAGAGTTGATACGGCGGGGACGAGTCGTTTTCCGTTTGGTTCGCGTTGTCAGCCACGCCCGAAGGCACAGTCGTTAACGTGTTTGAGTCCGAAGCTAGAGGTTTCTCATCGGTGTGCAGAAAACTGAAGCTGATCGTCGGCACACCGTCTTCGTCGGTGTTCACCGACGCCACCGCAGTCAGTTCTACGGTGTTTCTATGCCGTTTTTCCCGTTGGCGAACGGTCGTCTTTCCGCGATCTCCCGAGGGACTCGTCGGTGGCACTGGTTGGTCGATGTCGTTCGCGGGCACTATCGATCGTTCTTCGATCAGCGTCCCGATACCTCGATTCTCGTCGCAGAAGTCACGGCAGTGGACTATCACCGGTGCCGGGGCGTCGTACCAGATTGTCGTCGAGTTGCTGTCGTTGCAAACGTTCGCGTTCGACGACGACGTCGACAGTTTTCTAGCCGATTTCAGAGAGGCCCACGCGTGTCTCACTTCTTCCATTTTTCTCCGCTTCCCTCGTGGTTCAATTCGCTTCACCGCATCGCGATTCACACGTTCGAACGTCGTCCGCGACAGAAACGCGGCCCGAATGACGTCTTAAACGTTTACGCGTTTGCCGTTCGCGCGATAGCGACCGATAACGAGATCGAAGCGCGTATATCCTGTCTATCTGCACGAGCACGGAAAGTCGGCCGATTCACCTGCGAGTATCGAATTTGTAAATGTTCCACGGTGGGTGACGGTCAATGACATTTCTGTTGTCGTTGTGCGAGCATCGCCGGCCTCGTCGCGTGTCGCCGCGACGATCTCCCCGCGTCTGTTTCGAAACATCGGCGAAAGTTACGCGTCCAACGACGAATTCCAAGGTGTCGCGTAACATACGACGCGTCGAGACGATTCGAAGCTCGTTAGACGAAGTTCGTAAGTACGGCTACGACACTGATCGTTCACCGTTTCAGCTCCGGTCAGAGCACTCGCTCTCGAGAACGAACGTCGCCACGCACCTGCGGCTGTCGCTCGCCTCTGCCGTGCCAATTTCGCGATTTATTGGTTTTCCACGTTCTCTGTTCCGGTTGCGCGCAGTCGCGCCGTCAACGTTGCCGGCTCATTCGTCGACCGATTACAACCCACGCCGATTCGAAACGATTCGCGGAGCATCGGACGACCTTGCGAATCGTGGCTCGACGCGTCGCGAGGACCACCGTGTAGAGCGTTGAGATCGCGATCCGGATCGATCGCGCGAGATCGTGACCCTCGGCAACGAGACCGTGTTTCAAGGTCGATCATCGGAGCTTGTCGATCGACGCGCGGCCGCGCTGGCGCACGAGACGGATCGCGCCACGGCGAAGTTCCCGATTTTCGGAGGCTGAGGGGGGAAACAAGAGGAACGGGAGAGCCGCGAAAACACCTCCGCGACGCGACGCTACGTGAACCGTGATGCTCGTGCGACGACGTTCCAGCCGCGACTGGATTTACGCTGGAAGCGGTGTATTATACAACAGCGTCGGTCAAACAATTATATCCGTATTATGTTGCGTACACACACACACACGTGTTGCACAACCGCGCAAACTGTGCAAACGGTGAAAACGGTGCACCGTGTTCCTCGCGCCTCGACAAAAATAAAACGCTACTCGGATTCGCGTGAAAATTGAATCGCGCGAACGGCAGGTACCGTTCTAATAATAGATTGTAAATCTTCCTTACGAAACGGTTAAGCGGCGCTTAACTCGCGGCACGCGTATCTACACGCGATTCTCCGCGGAGCGGTTTGAACGCGTTCCGCTACACGCTGCTACAAAATCGGAACGTATCCGCGCGTGGCGTCTTGACGTCGACACACAGGTTTGTCCTACTGCCGCGAATACTCTGCGGGACGAACATTTCGCGGCGCGTATTCCTTTTGTCGCGAACAATCGGCTGCATCGCGAGAACAGTCGAAACGACGCTCCATTGTGCCACTTCTACGATCACGTCTTCGCTGAAACCGCGTTTCTTCCGCAGAATGGAACACGCGTTCACCGAGCGGATGGAACACAGACAACGATACCGGAAAATCGAGAAACCTCGCGATTTTCGCGCAACTTCGAGAGAGGACACGATTGTTCACGATACGCGGCACGGCGCTCCTCGACGATCCGTCAGCGACGAAGAGGAGGGAAGAGCACAGGAACACGCGAACAACGATGCATCGAGAGCGGTGCACTGTTGCGAGTTGCGGGAATGGGCGCGGGCCGGACCTCTCTCGCGGTCGGAAACGTCATGCGCGTTTAGAGCGTAACGCTCCGAAGCGAATGCGACCAGAAGCGGATAGTTTGAGCGACAAACGCGTTTCTAGGCGGGAGGTTGTTCGTTTTGTTTCGAGATTATATTTAGCTTGGTTACGCGCTCGCGACACTCGCGTTACCGAAACATGGTGCACGGTACACCACTTTACCGCACCACATCGCACCATACCCGATCGCGCAGCGCACAACGCGCGCGGCCTGCCCCGACGCGACGTAACATCGATAGACAACTGCAACTGCTCGCGCGACTGCGTTTCTCAAACTTGCACGGGCGATTCTTACGACCGGTTAACGAGCCGCTTACCCGGTTCGCTTGCCCAACCGAAATTGTCGAGACCCGACGCGAGAACCTACGATCAACGGTCAATTTCCGTTCGGAACGATCGGAACCGATCGGAACGAGAGCATGACGCTATAAACTATAAACGATCCTGCCTAGTCGACGCGACGCGACACGGCTTAACTCGATTGTTTTTCGGGAAATCGTGTTTCGTTCTAATTTCGATCGCGCGTATCCGCTTTCACGAATAATTCAATTCTTTTTCCAGCCTGTGGTTCTCGCAACGAGATATATTTCAGACTTTCTCGGACGTCGAGCACGTCGATCTTATCGAAGATGCATCGGACCGAGAGGACGCGCGATGAAATCCATTTTTGCCTACTTGCCATGCGACGCGTACGCTCCCCAGGACGGCTGTTGACCTTGCTTGATTTTCGGCGAATAAGCCACGCGACGCGCCGACGCGAGCATTATAAATTGCGCCGTCTCCGAAACGTAAAATATGACTGTCTAGCGATAACGTCGCATTCTTTCTCTCTTTCTCTCGCTCTCCCGCCGCGCTAAGCGGGCTGCTTATCGTCCACGGAAGGTGGAAATTCTCGCACTGTACTCCAAACGAGCACGGTCCCACATTTCTTTACGTAACTACCGGCCCTGTTACCGATAAAACGGAACTACCATCGCTGCAAGTAAAAGCGCCGGTGCGTCCGAATTGTCCAATCAACTGTTCCCCGGGATGTACCGTCCGTATCTCATGAGAAGAAACCCGGAACTGCACAGAAGTACATCTGATGTACCGTGGCAATCTTCTCAACGAATAGCAAAGATGCGTGTGACTCGCCTGTCTGCGTTGATCAATCAGACGGTTTCTTTGCGAACTCATTTCGCTTTCGTTCCGAGGATCTTCTCATGAGACGCGGATGATACTAAAGTGTACTTTCGGAATATCGAATCGCTATTCCGTATTCAACTGATCAATGGGGAAGGGAACGTATGCGAAGCGTTCGAATCTCAATGGCAGATTAAATGCGGAAAATAGAGACAAGCGCATAAGAGCTGGCCCACCGGAAAGTGTCCGGACCACTGTCTTTGCGGATGGTATTCGGTGATCTACTTCAGGGATCGGCAAACTATGGTCAGCGGGCCAAATCCGGCCTGTCGCCTGTTTTTGATCAGGCCCGCGAGGTTAATGGACACGAAAAAAATGAATCAAATTATGTAAAATAAAAAATATTATGTAAAAATATCACTTCCTAATAAAGAAATTTTGAACCTGGTTTTCTTCGTTGCTCTATGAGTAGAATTAGCTACCCATGTAAATATCTTCGAGCTTGCTACCCGGCCCCCTAGCCTAAAATTTTACGTTCTGACCCTTCCCAAAAGAAGTTTGCCGACCCCGGTCTACTTGATCGAGAGAAACAAGCAATCGATCGATATAGTTCTCCCTCCGAGTATTCCTCGCAAGGTGCGCGTCGTAACGACCACGTAAATACGACGAGCACGGAGGCAGTGTGCTCGAAGAAACGCGAATCCTTTCTAGGTCCATCTTTCTAGGGATAAAAAATATTATGTAAAAATATCACTTCCTAATAAAGAAATTTTGAACCTGGTTTTCTTCGTTGCTCTATGAGTAGAATTAGCTACCCATGTATATCTTCGAGCTTGCTACCCGGCCTCCTAGCCTAAAATTTTTACGTTCTGACCCTTCCCAAAAGAAGTTTTCCGACCCCTGGTCTACTGGATCGAGAGAAACAAGCAATCGATCGATATAGTTCTCCCGCTGAGTATTCCTCGCAAGGTGCGCGTCGTAACGACCACGTAAATACGACGAGCACGGAGGCAGTGTGCTCGAAGAAACGCGAATCCTTTCTAGGGACAGCCGAGGTGAATGAAACACGCGTGACTTCGTGGACAAAAGGGAGAGAGGTAGAGAGGCAGAGAGACGGAGAACGGGAGACGGAGAAGGGAACCGTAGTGACGGAAGTACGGTGCACGCTTATCCGGTGTCGAACCTTGCCTCCAGCCATGGACAGCTTGTTCTGTTACCTCGTTGACCCACTACCTACCCGTTATAGAAAATACGGTTGTCTCCCTTTTTATCGTTACCGCGTCGAACGATCTCGATTCGAACCGACTCGAAGCGATTCAAGTCGTTTCTTCTTCGAACTGACTCCGATATTTAGCCGTTCCTGTTCCTGTTCTTGTCCCCGTTCGTGTCTCGCTCTCCTACAATTCTAAAGCCATGTCCAGATATTGGACATCGGCGTGTTGCGATTGCGAGGAGTCCTCGACGCGATCGACAACTGCCTCGACCGTGCTGCCTCGAGTGTTCTTTAATATTTGTGTGACAAGCACGACGGCGGGACAGCGTGAGTCATCGATTACCGCGAGGCAATAGTGGTACTCAATGTCTGAGCTTCGTCTATGGCTTACGGGAATTGAGTTCATTCCAATATCATATCGCGAGAAAAATTAACTTGTAATCGTCGACGCGGCAGTCGACTCGGTCTTCGAGTCGTTCGAGCACGTGTTTTGCATCCGGTTTTTGTGAACGGGACGTGAACCAGACGCGCAGTGCGCGTAATAAACGTAGCATACGTAGTAAGCGCAGTAGCTGACACCATGCACACAACCAAACGCGAATACTTACAACTACGGGCGTAGCAGGATCTCGGAAGACTTTCGAACGAATGTAGCCAGGAAACCAATAACATCTCGGATGCATCGTGCCAAGTGGTAACACTCCCTCTATCCAATTGCTATTGAGCGACAGCTACTTGCGTTCGATCTCGCGGCTACACTTTTCTCGAAATGTACGTGGCACGCGCCAAGCAACATTTCGGTTGAACCACTAAATTCTTCCAACAACGTATAGTATCGCGACAGCTAGCGAGGACTAATACCGTGATTCGGAGTCCCGACCGAATTTCTGACTGATAATCTACGTATACAATCGCTCGTTTTACAGTCATGTTTCACTCTTATCGGATAATCCATTATGTTATCCGACGCGAAGTGCTCGTCAGCCCAAAATTGCGAAATTTTGTACACGGACCGGAAACGTCGATCTCGTTGGCGAATCGTTGACGTGTTCGAGTAAAAGGATTCCCTGGTCCCGCATCAACTTCCTCGATCTCGACGCGATTCGTCATCCGCGATCCACGATCTCCTGTCCGATCCACGACGCACAGTGGGGTATTTGCCCGATTTTAGTGGCCACAGCTAGTTCAAAATTCGCTCAATATTGAAACTGCTGTAACTTTGGCAAAATTTATCCAAATTTGATGAAAAAACAACCATTTTAAAGCTTGCGATTTCTACTTTTTGTACTGTATGCCGTTTTTACTAAAGCGGATGTTTTAAATGCAAAATTTGTCCATAAAGAGGAGCGTATCAGATTGTAAAGTTTGTAGCTATTTTTCAATCAAGTACTGCGGATTATAATCAATATTTTAACGTTAATCGTCTATTTTATGTACACTATCACAAAGTATAATCATTTACAATTAAAATATCTTTTTAAAATAGTTATTACAAAGAATAATCTCCGTTATTTATAATAGTATGGAAAAATGTTATGAACAAAATTTGCACAGATCAGAGGGGGCATGTTGTGGCACAAACATTTTCTGCGTGGGTGGAGGCATAGAGGAGATTTCAAGGTCACCTTGATTTTTTTAAACAGAATGCCCTTTTTTATACCATAGATCGATAGAGTATCAAATTCTGATTATAAAAGTGTTGACCTTCGTATGTCCTAAACCTAATAGTTAACGAGATATTATCAAAAGAAGAAAGAAAATTATTTCGATAATATCTCGTTATCCATTAGATTTAAGACATGTGGAGGTCAATACACTTTTACTCAGAATTCGATAGTCTATCGATTCATGATACAAAAAGTAGGTCTTTCGATTTTAAAAAATCGAGGTCACCTTGAAATCTCCTCTATGCCTCCACCCACGCAGAAAATGTTTATGCCACAACATGTCCCCCTCTGTACCGTGCAAATTTTGTTCATAACATTTCTTCATATTATTACAAATAACGACAATATTCAAAGTGGACATAGTTATTGCACCACCCTGTATATTATTTAAATTTCATGTGTATACTGTTTCCTTATTTTAGTGTATATTGTGTGTTTATTATTATTATTTAGTATTTACTTAAGTAAATACGAAAATATAGCGAATGCGAACGTGCAGGATGTGAGAAATGCTGCGATTTTGCGCCCGCGCAATGGCCATTTTTCCGTAAATTCAACTATAAAACACGGAGTCAGTCGTAGTCAGATCCAATTTTTCTTGCATCTTAATCAGAAAACTTCAAAGAATACAATGGCACAGAAATGAACACCGGGACGCACCCGGGCGCATAACGAAATCATTACCAAAGTCTTAGAATCATCAAGAAAGTGACTCATCGTTGGTTATCTTTCAATATTAATAATTACAAACATGTATATGGTACAAAAGTGAATTTCTCTTAAAAGTATACCCTATACTTAGCTAAAAAAACTTCTATAAAACAAAAATCTGTTAGTGTATGTAAATAAGGTAACAATTGCTAATAGATGAATTCGTTGAGAAATGAAAACGGGTTAACGGAACTTCAACTTCCGACAAATTTCAGTGCTTAATGGATACATGAATGGGAAAACGAATGATGGGAGATTGTTCCTCAGACATTCAACTAACTCAAGCCACAAAAATTTTACAATTTATGTAAAATTTTTAAAATTGAATTTTGACCGCTGAAATCGGGCAAATACCCAAGCAAATACCGGGTGACACGTTCGCTGAAACTCGAGCATCGCAAAAAGGATGTTCGAACGCCGGCGATTTTGATCGCCACGTTACAGCCATGCACTCTTACTTTCTCCTGAAGCCGTTTCTGCGTGCTGTGCGAAGAAACGCGCGAAACTAATGCATGACCGACCGTAAACTCGCCGTAAATGTTCGAACGAATCAACGCGAACGACGAAAACAACTGTGGAAAATGTTCAAGAAGAAAGACGGGACAACGGCCATCGCTCTCTTCCTGAAACGGAACCGATCGCCGATCATCGATGCGTGGAAACCTGGAAACCTTTTCTCTCTCTCTCTCTCTACTTCTGCTCTTTCTTTGGTTGCTCCGATTTCCATCGGTCAACTATAGAGAGCATACTCGCGCGAAACCGGAGAAGAACGTTTCGTCTATGTATAATGGTGGGTTACGAGTTACGAGTTACGAGTGCCGCGTGTACGTTACCGGTTACGCGCGATATTTTGCCACGGGTGTGTCGCGGAATACCTGACGATAATTCCTCTGCGTATTTCTTGGCGAGCGTCGTTGGCGAACGCCGAGTCGACGATTTTACGATCTTTCCCTATAAAGAGACCAACACAACCGTAGAACGTAGATAAAAGAAGACATAGGCTCGTCGCTCGAAGAAGCAACGGATCGATGGTAGATCGGGCATCGTTGTTTCGATCGAAATCGGTGCGGACTTTCTGAAGTGACGTACGACGCGTAAGAACTAACGAAATCCGTGCCATATGCCGTAACAATACGAACCGTATTACCGTAAGTATACGGTGCCTCGGAACACGTATAATCAACGGTGACACGCGTATCGCGTACGAATCGATATGGGTTCATAGTGTAGCGGTCTGGTTGGTAATGATACAGCGACGAGGATCAACCGGAAACGGCTCGTCAACCGGAACGAGGCTCTTTCGCGACGCGCTCGAGCTGCGAACAACGAATACACCGAATAGAGCGAACATAACGTAGCGCGATCCTTCGAACCGATACTCTGTGTATTTAATAATAATTCCCGTGCCCATCGAACGAACGACGGTGTCTTTGTAGGACGCATTTCAACATCAAAATACCACTCTACGATCGGTTACGCGGTCAGAACAAAATTTCATCGCTATAGTCTGCCCCACGAGACGAAGAAGTAAACGTGAACATAGCCGTCACTCGCTAGTTAGCAAAGTAAACAGGATGGTGCTTCTCTGCCCCGTATCGTAGGTCATAAATGTTAGAAGAGCTCTCGTGGAAAGATGCGAACTACCGAAACGTGCCAGAACGGAGCGGCGCGCAAGCTTTTGGTCGGGTTGGGTTGTTTCGTTGCTTGCTCCTCGGTCCGTGGGAGTAGAACCCGTTTCACGATGCTGCACGAGTCGTGGACGGCTGCCCGACATAATAAGATGCGTGTCTATGACGTAACACTTTCACCCCCGAAGGCCTTTCTGCAGACGGGCTTACGGGCTTGCGGGCCTACGTTACGGCCCGAATGGCACAGCGATCGTACCAATCCGCTCGCCAGAATCTCGAAGCCGCTCCGCCGCCGCTCTTACGATATTTAAATATCGATATAGCATATTCGGCCGCGTTGCAAACTATTATACGATACAAACGCGTTGCACCTTAGACGTTACACCCAGCAACCTGCCGCTGCGGCCACTCTCCGCTCGTGCAGCAGCCTTCTTTCTCCGTCACCGATCCTCCTTTCCTTCTTCTTCTCTTCCCCATTCTCCTCTTTCCCTCGAACTCCGACGATAATTACGTAACGGAGTAGAAAAGTCTTTACCGTGATCTCGGGACGATGTAACAACGAGGTCGAGTATCGTTTCGATTTCCAGGTCCACCTTCCCGGTATCGTTATCTCTGTCGGCGACGATTGCTCAAACTCACGGTATCCTCCCACTCTTTCCGGCTCTTCCGGCTCTTTATTCTGCTCTTAATGGAATTGTGAAGTTTGTTGCAACAACGATAGAGTAATCGCAACACATCTTTCCCACGGTAATGGTAAAAAAATTGTGATTCAGAATTTTGAGAAAAGTGGAAGCATTGATTTTGTACATCTTTTACAAGATTCATCTGTCTCAATTTCCAGCGCCTCCACCATTCGCGGTTTTCTGTTGTTTCCCACACTTCTGTCAAAAAACGCACTAAAAAGTATGAAATAATTTCCATTTAATTTATGTGAATGCACACGAATTTAAATACAATACAATCTTTTCGGAGGCGGCGCAAAATTGAAAATTTTCGAAACTGGAAATTACGAAAATCCTTAAACTCTTCTACATGCTTTCACACATTAACATTAATGTATCTTCTCTTCCCACCTACTGATTTCCAAGTTCACCATATTCCAATGAAATCATAATCAGCAACATCTGTCATTTGGCAAATTTTCAATTTTGCTCCGCCTCCGAAAAGATTGTATTGTATTTAAGTTCGTGTGTATTCGCGGAAATTGAATGGAAATTATTTCATACTTTTTACTGCATATTTTTAGTGCGTTTTTTCGAAGTTGGTTTAATTTTTTTTCATGAAATTTTTTTATTTCGCACTTTTTAGTGGAACGAGCAGAATTTATAGAACACCGGTCTTATTGGTTATTTACGATAAAATCCGCAAAGAATGAAAAAATGCAAAAGTGCAAAAGTTGTCAAGGGTCCAATCGGGAGACAGCTTACAAAATGCAGAAGGTTTCGTTCCGATTGGTCCAGTACAGATCGAATTGAGTAACCTCCTCCTTTTTCGAAATCGATTAAAAAATGCTGGTGCTGCTATCTTATCAGAAGTTAAATAGCATAGATGGTTGCAATTACTTATTTTTTTCATTTACGCGTTCCATTTATTCTTCTTCTTTCATGTACCTATATATGCGGACATTTCGCGACGCAAACCCCTGGCATTTGCTTCAAGTCACAAGCTTCAACTTGTCGAAGAACTCGAGAAGAAGATCTCGCTGTGCGAACATCGTTTATCGCACAGATCATCTCCTAATTATGATCATTAAGAGCTGTGGATACGGACGTGGACATCGTCACGGTTTTCGCCGCATCTCCACGAATTAACGAGACAGAATTAAGCATCACGGTTCGCAAAGAGCACCTCTTCCGGGTGCAAGCCTTAAACGAACAGAGTTGGGCAATGTTGAAATGGAATTTATGATTAAGAATTGCAATCGAGATGTTCACCGTGATACGCGAAACAAACGGAAACGCCGATAGCGGATCTGAACCATCGCGATGCGATGACCCAACGCGAGATAACAAGTACTTTTTCCAATCGGTACGTAATATAATAGCACGTATCGACGCGGCGTCCGAGATAAGAAGTTCTTTTTGAATCGCGCGGCAAGATTAAGCCGAGCAACGAGGCGATTTATCGATCGCTCGATAAATAAACTTCAATGCCGATCGTCTTCGTTGCGTTTCGCTAACTATTAACTATACTATAACACACACCGGTACCAGGTCTGTCTCTCTTTCTCCCTCCTTGTCGCGACCTCGAGACGATCTCCGAAGGTAGAACAGAACCGATTCGCCAACGCGAAAGCGAAGGCAAGCCAGAGCCAGAACCAGAATCGAAACCAGAACTAACGAGATAAATCATTTCGAGAACTAATTCGGAAAATGAGAAATCCAGGATTCGCTCGTACTCTTTCGAACTTATTTTCTTTCGCGAGTCCGAGATAACATCGATCGACACGCGCGGATGATTTCAAAGCGAGAAAAGTATTTTCGCGAGGCGCATCGCGGCTAGAAAATGCTCTCGAAAGAACAGAAGCCGACGGGATGCCATCGAAACCTTGTAACGAATCTCCTTTTATAATATACCCACACCATTTGCGATGCGGCTTTCGACCGTGTGAGATGATCGCGTTGTTCCATAGAACGCACGGAAACGCAGTCATTATCCATCTATAAGTACCTACGCAGTCATTCGCGGATAATTGTTCATCGCCGAGGCGAGGCGATGACGCGTCATCGCGCGAACATCGTCAACGCCCTGTGCCTCTATTTTTTGTTATGCTATCAGGTACCGAAAAGGCTAGAACAACGCGTTGAGAAACAACGTGACTCGTGTACGTAGATAGAAGACACACGCGAACGATAGGTCTTCGTTTCTTGTTAATCAGATTAGATTGTTACCATTTCTTCGTTAACGAAAGTTAACGCTCGTTTGATCGGGAAAGGACTTTGGTAATCATGTTCCCTGAAACTGCATCTGGAATTTTGTCATCTCGATATCGTCCCGAACGTAGAGCCAGCGACGCGAGACGACGACCAAGACGATCGAGAAAGCGTACAAATCGTGTAAAAATATTTACACGCACGCGCTGATGCGTGTGTAACGTGTTTTCGCTCGACAATTTTTACAGAAGTGGGTCGTACATCCGATAACCCGTATAGACAACAAATTAGATGGTACGTTGTCGATTAACAACTATGCGAGCTAGAAAAACATTGGGGAAATGATCGCAGCAGTTTGCCGCGCGATAAATCGACGGAATTGACGCGTAGATCAGGAGAAGGCCGTAGGACCTCAGTTGCTACTCACCGCGTACTTGTCCTTGTAAAACAGCGAACTGGTCGACATGGCGTGTTAATCCCGACACAGCAACAAGTTGCAGAGAACGCGTTGCACTCTCTCACGACTGCATCATCGTCGATCGTCGGTCGCCGTTATTTTGGCCACGGCTCCGAACCGCGACATCCATCGAGCCCTGTCGAACGCGGTTGCACGCGTGCACGCGTGCACGCACATGCGCGCCCGCAGGGGTGCACTTGCGCTCCTGCTTCTGCTCTGCTGCCCGCGAGCTCCGATAACTCCGAAAACACCGAGTGCTTCTCGATCGCCGAGCACCAACGAACCAACTAGAACCCCCGACAAAACACCGAGAACGTCACAGCGTTTCCGGGTGATCGGCACACGATCGAAACAATCGAAAAGATCGACGCGATCACGGCGAACCGGAAAAACCGTCGAGTTGTCTCGCGCGAAAAGAGTCGTGCACGCGACTGACAGGACAGGACAACTTGGGACAAGATGGAACTGGACTGCACCAGACGAGAACGGGACGAGACGGGACGATACCGGACGAGTCAAAGCTGCGAAAGAAACAGACTGATACACCGTGTGCATGTCCTGTTAGTTTATGGCCACGGTTACGGCAAGAAAGGTACGGTTCTCTTCCTCGCTCTCGCTCCCGCTCTTTCTTTCTTCCTTTCTTTCTCTTCCCCTCTTCCTCCTCAACACCCCACCAACCCATACCGCGTTGACCTACAATCTAACGCAAAGGCTCTCTCTTTTCGCCCTCCTTTTCCCCTCTTGCAACCACGCTGTCTCTCTTTTTCTCGCGCTCTCTCTCTTTCTCTCCCTCTTCCCTTTATCTCCCACCATTGTCGATGGGACGGGTTCCATAACGGCGTGCAACAGTGTGTGCACCACGCCAGACGATTTAATCGAAGAATTTTTTGAAGGATCATCGTAAAGTTATGAAAAATTCTTTTTGTTCAAACGACAGCTAGCAGTCCTGAAAATATAATGCAGAAAGTTTTCTCTTAAGTCGAGCTTGAACTTAGAACGCGTTTATCTTGACGCAACAGTGTTAAAAATGGTGTACGTAAATACTTATACGATATCTTTATCAGTCCTGAAGCAGTTGCAACAAAAATCTGAATTCAGGGACATCTTTGCTATTATATTTTGTGAACACTATATGTTAGGCTTATAAAATTTCCCTTCGAAACGTTGCTGAAAAGACGAGAACATTTGTCATTTTGTTAATACTTACTTGGCGTGTTATCGACTATTTCGTTGTATTTAATACGTGTACTAAGTTTGTGTTCGAAATGAAATACTAATTGAGTCGAAAAAGCGCGCGAACCAAACATTTGAATGTTCGATTCCGGAAACAAGCAAGGTCGATATCGTCGAAAACAACCAATCGCCATCTTGTTTGGTCGACAATTGAATCTCGAAACACTATCGAATCAGAGGTCTACGGCGCGATACGTGAGTTCCCTGTGTTTGTTTGCTTCTCGCGGAACGAAGCTCTCGAAATATGACTCAAGAAGGCCAGTAAGTATAGCGAAATTCTCCTAAAAACTTCCTCGGATGTGTTCTATGATTTCTAAATCGTATCCCTATTCTATCGCCACGAGAAAACGGGTGGATATTCGCTGGAATGGCTGAAATGCCGCCCCGTGGCTTTCGAAACACCGCCATGTTGTAAAACGACTTTATTGATTCTCGAAATTTCTGGAAAAGAATCTCAATGAATTCCCTCATGTCTCGTTTTCTCGTCGATTTATCACGTTTCTTTCGTTTCGTTCCCGATATCAAATGAATCTACGATATTAAACTTCTCCTCGCGTTCTACCATCAACGAAATATCGGACGATCAACATCATGGTCGTACTAGCTTTTAATAGCTTGTATTTCGAAGCAACAATTTATTAATATCTGAGACATGAACAATACGTCCGAATTCTACGTTCCTCCTCGAAATGCGTTCGGCAATGCGCAAATACTTTTATTTTGTTTGATTCTCGAGCAACGATGGTGTGTTGCTTTATCTGCAATGACTAGCGGTTTTTGTTGGAAACCATAGAACTTTATTTCCAACCTTTACCCACATTTTACGCTTGCCGCATTGTCGTGAATATATATTTTTTCTATCGACACTTGATCGTCCCCGTAAAACATTTCATTTCATTTCATTTATTCAGTTATGTAAGACAATCATTCAAAGTGCTTGAAATATAATAGTACGCTAAAGAAAATTCCGATGCTTTAATCTTCTCGCGTGTGTGTCTATGCTTACATTTATCCAAGCACATGTTTCCATGTGAAAATAATTACGTCTCGCCCGTGTAATTGGATTTTCTATAAGTTATTCTTTTTCCATTGCATGTGTGAAGAACAAGTTTTATGTTCGTCATAAAAATATGGATCTTTCGAATTCATAGATCCTTATATATAATTCATTATATATATTTCAATATGCCGTCGACATTTAAAGTTTATCTAAAATACAATCGAATTAATGTAAATAAAATGCTTTTCAATCTATTTTTGATGATACGTAATTTCATTTTATCGCTTTAACCTGGTAAACCAAATATTATTTCATCGTTTTTTAGATTGCCCCCGCCACCTGTTATGTGGGCTCAGAGGAGAGATATTTTATATCTTACAATCTGCTTAGAAGATTGTAAAGATCCAATTATTGAAATTGAACCAGAAAAGATATATTTCAAGGGAGTCGGTGGAACAGAGCAGAAAATGCACGAACTAACAATCAATCTATATAATGAAATTGTTCCAAGCATAACGACTAAAACCTTAAGAGGCAGGACCTTCGAGTTAGTTCTTACTAAGAAAGAAGAGGGCCCGTATTGGCCAAGATTAACAAAGGAAAAAACAAAAGCTCACTGGCTAAAGAGCGATTTCAACAAGTGGAAGGATGAAGACGACAGCGACAATGAGAATGGTTTGGTGGACAGTAATAATTTAGAAGAGGTAAGGATACCATTCTTCCTGCTCAAATTTTTAATATTTTAGTTCATAGGTATAATTGGTAGGCTAATTTTTTTCTTTGTTCACAGATGATGAGACAAATGGGTGGCTTGGGTGGTTCGGGTGGTTCGGGATCCAGTAAGTCACAGTTTGAAACATTCGAGGACATGGGAGACGAAGGCAATGGAATTGATAGCGACGACGATGATTTACCTGAACTGATTGAGTGAAAAAATTTCGATGCTACTTTAAAATAATCTTCATTCAAAAAACGTTAAAAATAAAGAAAGGGGCGACCTAAGAATAGTGCACCATCAGGCGATATTTCAGTAGGCCATGCTATTTGTATTTTCAATTGCAAATAATTTTGCAAACTTGCTGACGGCCCGTGATGCAGTAGCAAAGAAATCGATAAAGGTGTGCAAGGAACTGTAAACAGAAAAAAAGAGTACAGAGTGGTCGGAGGAATGAACAGTAATATACTTTTTAAAGATTCTCCAATCTTTTAGTCTGTAGTTCATATGCTAAGTTATAATGGACAAGCTTTTTTAACAATGATTACTTGTGTAAAAGATGGAGGAGATGAAATAATGAAAATGATTTAAATTATTTGTGCAGTTGTTTATTTCAGGGAATCCTGTCGAACGGAGCAGTAGATCGTGTATAAATCAATTTACATAATTAATTGTGAATAATCGTGGTAAACAGATCTCGATTTATCTCTTTACAAACTAAGCATGTTTCTGTTTATATTTACTGTACAACATAAACAATTCGCAGAATTATACATTGTGTTTGTTCATTTAAAGTAACTGTAATAAATATACAATTATAAAATGATCGTTTCTTGTTTCATGTACTGTCTAAATTCATTTAACCAACAATACTGGAAGCGCCGCGTAATGCCAAGTACCCAGCAGTTATATCCATTGGTAGACTTCGAACTGTTGCAAATTCTTCGGCAGTTGCATAATATAGCTTGGTTTGCGGATCCGTATATCGTGCCTACAAAATTCATATACTCGTATTTACCATCTATTTCTCAAGTACTAAACCAATTGTGTAATTATATGAAGAGTGTTATTATATACCGGTAATCCAGAAATATCTGAATATTTCTTTGCTGGTCTGAAGCTTGGTGGTGCATTGATAGAACTATCTGAAAGTTTTATAATTCAATGACATAGCTTTCCTTTATAGTTCTACTAAATTTGTTTAACAATAATTCATACAATGCACGACTTCTATAGGCCACGGTAATGCACGTTCCTGAGCCAAGACCTGCTTTAACGACCGCCAGGTTCTTTTCTTTCCGGTAGTACTTGTTGGCCGGAATTTTTGCTGAAAAACTGGACTCTTGAAAATCGGTTGCGATTTCTTGTTAAACTCCACTGCTTCTTCGCTCACCATTTTCTCATTTTATCTATGAAATATATCAATAAAACGCATCAATGAATATTAATTCTTGCAAATAACACTGTTTCAATTTCTTTATTAAGCAGTGGCATTACATTCACATTAAAACCTCTGTAACAATATTTCTTAAGGATTATGCAAAACTAATATTTGGTGTATATTGCATCCGAGTATACCACAAATTGTCTGCATCATCGTTGTATTTGAATGTTGAACTAAAACTTTAGCCCACTGATTTAAAATAATCAAAGCAGCGAAACAGTTCTGTGAATCTCTATATTAAAGGGATATACTAATATTTAATCTCTTTAATCTTATATTGGAATATTTAAATATATATGGGGGACTCCCTTTCAAAATTAAATACCTTTGACATTCAAAATGGTAATCATATCCTTGCAATAGATACTTTTTAATAACAGCAGATAAATCATTTTCAATTAAAACAAAAGCTTTGTCGCTTGGCTCGATCAAGCATAAAATTGCATGATGACAGAGAAGTTGATTGTACATTATCCGATTGCTTGTATCGGCGTCATAATTTCCATTCTGTATAATAAATATGACAATAAATGAAATAAAGAAAATTATTTAATAAATCCAATCCAAATACAATTGACAATGTCCTATAACCTTTGAGATATAAAGTGAAACATGCAATTTTCTCTTAAGAAATTCTGTATCATTTGCGTGAAACCATAAAATTTTTCTTGCCATTTCTACTTCCTTCTTTACATCTATTAGATTTTTTGACAAATTATTTTTAATCAACACTTTCAAATTATCACATTTTGTTCTTGAAATATCAAAACTTTTGCAGTTATTAGGGCGAGTAAAATCATGAGAGAATGTATCGTTATTTTCATTTATAACTGCCTTACTACATTTGTTAGTTTTACACGTATCTCTGTGGAATCTTGGTGACACGTTTGATTTTGATTCGTATAATTTATTTCTTAAATTGGTTCGCACTTTTCTTTTACGAGATAAATTTTTATTCGATAGTTTAACTTCCACTTTTTTCATAGTTTCAGTATTTCTTTTCCTTGCCTTCACTTTCTGCAGTATTTTTGTATTAATATTTTTCAAGTGCGAAGTTAATATTTGTCTGTTGCTCCAAGAATTCAATTTATCAGACAATCTGGTATGTTCTTCTATGAAATATCGTACATTTCTTTCATCGGAGAAATCTAAATTATGTTGTATATTGATCTCTTTGATTTTTTCCAATGCGAATAGTAAGCGATCTTTAATTCTATAAGCTTCGTCAACATACTTTATGAATGTGATTTTGTTAAGATTTCTACAAACAGGGGATTCAATTCTTAAACCTAAATTTTGAATAAATGTATGTACAAATTTATCCACATTTAGCATTGATAATTGAATCATGATTCAAATCACTGCATTACAATGTATCACTTATAACGTAAAAATGGATATTAGTACATGTAAACGTATGAAAGCTGTTATATAGAAAAACATTACAAATATTAACTTTGTTATAAAATAATTGCCAACTCGATATCTCAAAAAACTATTCTATAGCTTTTCCAAACAACTTCATAATGATACATGACTTAGAAATTGCAATTAAAAAGACAGCTGTCCTTTTTCGCAGGAAAAATCTTATAAAGATATTTCATATGGATCCTTTAAATACGACAATTCTGAAACAATGTAAGTATGTCGTACATTTTTCTTATGAATAATCAGGAAAAACAAGCCGGTTACGAAAAACGTCAAACATGACAACTAAATAGGGGTGGCGTGAGCCGCTACTTTTGTATCACTCGTTATTCAATCACGTTCATTCCCAATCACGGTGATTTTTCACAGTGATTCGTAACTTTCGTGATCGCTTTTGATTGACGGAGAGCATAACTGTTCTTCGCGCAAGTCACAGAACCATAACCTGTATATTTTATTATGCGAATTACATTGCATTATCATTAGATTTGTAAGCCGTTTCTCAAACTATCACTTGCGTTTCCTATGATTATTAATATTTTGTAAAACTTTATACATAGCATATATATACGTACATACACATAAAAGAAATTATCAGCACTTTTATACTATGTAATATTTAAATAGATTTAATACATTTAAACACTGAAATAAATAAGGTACGTAAAAGAAAATTTTTAATTTACGTTACATGCAGATATTTTTATGCAAGCTAACTAATTCAATCGAGATGAAGAATTAGAATTCGTGATTTTCCGATCACTGTGATAAATCACGGTTAGTGCTTTTCAGTGCTTTTGCACGCCATCAGTACATATATGTAAGTCAATGAATCGTTTCTTAACCTCTAAAAAAAATACAATTTCTCCAGAAATATTATTAAACAATTTATTAAAATCTTGTATACGATTTATCCGATCTTATATGCTCGCATACTTTTTTGGGATATGTACTATTTCACGATCAAATAAAATGTATAAATATGTAAACGCAATTTTTATTTGTACTCACCATCGATAGATCGAAACGTCACGTCGACTTAATCGTTAATTTGATAAAGCGATACCTTATTGGCTATTCGATCTATTTCGAACAAGACATAAGAGTACATTTCATTGGTCCATTTTTGCGCCAGATAAATGTCTAATTCAAACTAATAAACTACTTTCGATAAAATGTCCAAAACTTATGCTTCGTTGGTTTGAATTTTTGAAATTTTCCAGATGTATATAGAGAAAGAGACTATTGTGCCTTGTATATACAATGTATGCAATTAAATAGATATTTTAATTGGTACAGAGAAAGAGAGGGGGGAAAAAGCAATTGAAAATGGTGGGGGTGTGGTTTAACGAGGTTGGGGGAGACGTGACCAAAGTCACTGAAATTCACCTTCTGTCCGCTTGAAGGTCAGCAGAGTATTTTTGAAATTTGTTTCAGGCTCGCCGAGAAATTGCAATCTTGCTTCAATTGCCAATATTGACGCAGCAGCCATGGGTCGTAAATTTTTCGTCGGTGGCAATTGGAAAATGAATGGCACGAAAAGTGAAATAGACGGTATCGTTGCCTTTCTGAAAGCTGGTCCTCTCGATCCAAATGTTGGTATGTTTCGTTCTTATGTTATATCATAACAATTACTAATTCATCTTTTATGCTTCTTGTACGACATTGAAATCGATCATTTAACTTCTAATAATTCTCATATGTGGTCGACACTTGAAAGTATTAAACGACTAATATTTTCGTAATACTAATAATACTAATAGTGTTATTATAACAGAGGTTGTTGTTGGAGTACCGTCAATCTATTTGACATATGCAAAGGGCATATTACCTGCCAATGTTGGCATCAGCAGCCAAAATACGTACAAGGTAGCAAAAGGAGCATTCACTGGTGAAATCAGTCCTGCTATGCTATTAGACAATGGAATTCCTTGGGTAATTCTGGGCCATTCGGAACGGCGAAATGTCTTTGGTGAAAATGACGAACTAGTCGCTGAGAAAGTAGCTCATGCTTTAGAAGCTGGGTTGAAGGTAAAACCAACATTTTTCTATGAAATAATGTTACTTCTTTCGCATAGCATTAAAACTAATCTAAATACTTTTGATGTAAAGGTAATCGCGTGTATCGGAGAAAAATTAGAGGAGCGCGAGGCTGGTAAAACTGAAGAAGTAGTCTTTAGACAGACTAAGGCTATTGCGGATAAAATCAAATCCTGGGATAATGTCGTTGTTGCCTATGAACCAGTGTGGGCAATTGGAACTGGAAAAACAGCTACTCCTCAACAAGCTCAAGAAGTACATGATAAATTGAGACAATGGTTCTCTACCAATTTGAATCCAACAGTTGCTGAAAATGTTAGAATTATTTATGGAGGATCGGTAACAGCAGACAATGCAAAAGATCTAGCAAAAGAAAAAGACATCGATGGATTCCTAGTTGGAGGAGCATCCTTGAAACCTGATTTTGTCAAAATTGTCAATGCCAAACAGTAAGATCGATATCCTCGTTTCGAGCACAAAAGTATTGTTCATGAATTATCAATACTATCACCTTGATATTATCAATTATCAAGGTTATCCGTTACCTTCTTGTTAAATAGAGAAACATCAATGTAATAATGTTGCAATGAAATTTGCTGCAAAGAGCATTTTATTGTTAAAACTTTCAGAGTATATGTTTCTTGTAAATATTTAATTTCCACAGCATAATAAACGTTACAGCTAAATGCAGTTTCTTAATCGTCTACTAATCCTTTGGTTAGAACGCTCTTGGGCATAGGCGTGTTTACAACATGCCTATCTCCTCCTATCTTTGTCTTGGCACAAGCAATATCCAATAAACCTTTAAACGTTCGTGGTTCCCATACAGCCAGAGTTGCTAGAGACTTGCGATTAAGTAAAATGTTACACCTAGTCAATCCTTCCATTAATGTTTTGAAATTAATACCATGTTCATTGCTAGCAGCATCTATTCTAGTTTCCCAAAGCTGTAAATAATTATTGAATCGATTACAGGATGTTTGAAAAAAAAGGAAGATACTTGTTACCTTTTTCATATCCTCCTTTTTGAGTTGTCTTCCAATCGTAGATTTTAACAATGCCCTCTGTACATTTTTTATAGTTATACTATAACAGTTTCTTTTTCTGCCTATGTAATGCTATAAAATAAACGGTCAAATTTATTGTATTTTTTTAATACCACCGGTAATGCTAAGTAAACTTACAGCAGCCAGTTTAAATATTTGTCGCTTTCGCCAAAACTCATCTGGACCTCGAGATCTTACGAACGATAGCGGTGTTAAAAATACCATTTTCTTCACTTAAAAGACAGACAATTGAAATTGTAAAATATTTTCGTCTCTTAAATGGTGCGGAAAACTACTATCAATTTTAGGTTATGTATATATGCGCATGCGATCAGCGATCACATGCGATGAAGATATGTGTGCTGTGTGCTAGTGTGCTCACATCACTTATCTGCACTCATCTCATCTGCTATCATCTGTGAGATCGGAATCGGAACCTTTGATGGTCTAGTTTCATTTCGATTTCAAGTATAACTATTGTAATTATTTTGAAATCGCAAGCGTCCAGCTATACAACGCATGCTTTCAGCTCCCAATTTTAATATTCAAAAATTAAAAAACTCAATGGGAAAGCATTAATATATAATTTTTTATTCGAGTGCAAATGATTCTTACCGTCTTTATTACTTTTCCAGATAATTTAAACATTTTTACCTCGTCTGTGATATTGTACAGCGCGACGGGATTATACCATTATCGCCATCTATATAACAATATACTCTAAAAGTGATTGAGAACAGGCTTCAAGATTTTACCACAAATAGGGAATGGTGCTATACCGAGACCTGAACAAAGCGCGGCAAATTCGAAACGTAATGAAAGAGATATCGATAATTTAATATTTATTTCCAAGTGGCTTTTAATCCAGTATGAAGTATAAATCTTGTTAGGGAAAATCAACTATGTACTTGTGTGGGTACGGTGTCATAAGTTCGTCATCTCAATATTCACATAAATATATGTATCTCTACTTGTCTCTTCTAATCTCTGCTTCTACTATACAGCCATGTTCCCTCACTTCTGGCAATCCGCAACCCTGCTGTGTCGGAACCAGTCGGAACTGTGCATGGAATACATTGAAATAGGTACATTTATCCTGTAAATTCGGGTTGTTGATTTTCTGGCTATAAAATGAGTTCGAACAAGTTTGAGACGTTTGACGTTTCTCCGGACGCCAGAGAAGCGATAGAACAAAAAGCTGCGAGAAGGAAAGCATTACGTGAAAGTTATCTGAGACAGATTCATAATCCAGTAAAGCAACAACTTATCGTACGTATCATTCAAGTGTTAACCTCATCTACATGACTTCAAGATGTATCAAAACATATATGAAAGAAAACTTTTATTAAACGTTCTCTGTATTTACCTTTCATTTTTTATTTTCTACTTTCTAATTTCTTCTCGAAATGATACGTTAGATATCAGAACGGAACTCTTATAAAAATTGGAAATTATGTAAGACATTCAGGCGGTATTAATCTTGTGTATTTTTTATTAACAGTGTATGTTAACTTGCTTCGTAGATAAACATATTCAATCCAGCATCGGTCTATTTAATTGCAATACTCTTTACATTTTACACACAAATGTAGAATTTTATATAATTCTTATATCTGAAATGCACAGATGGATGATGGGGTACACAGATATAGCATTGTGAGACAGTTCCATGAACAGTTTGGAAAAGTAACTATTAGAAGTTACATACTAGGTTACGGTATTACTACTTCAATATTTATTTTATATACTTTGATCGCAAAAAGGATAAAGGTAATTTATTGAACTCTTAAGGGGATAGACTCGTTTCCAGGATTACAAAGGTATGGTATGCACCTTCTCATTTCTCGATAATGCAAAGGTAGTGTTCAATACTCATAAGCACTAGATGAAAGATCAATCTAGGCGGCAATCACCCGCAAAAGTCCTATGCACCCTTGTAATCCTGGAAACGCGAGTCTACTCCCTTAACTCCGTGCCCTACGATTTATTTTACAGTTTCAGTGATTAGAACTTTCTTTATAGTTCATAATTTTCTAAAAAAAGAGAAAACTTATATCTATTGTATGCCTACATGTTCTCCGATAACTATACATTAATGAAACCAAAATAGAATTTCATCTCGGTTTAAAGGAAATTAATAACATACATATATTTATTAGACTCTATTCAGAATCTTTATCACAAATCTGACACGATATTGTAAGGCAAGGGGTTAATACCAAAATTAGATTGTATGCATAATACATAATAACAAACACGATTGTTACAGAATAAAGAGGAGCACCTGTGGTCAACTGGGCAAGTAGCCTATGCTGATAGGAAATACAAATTTAACACTTAATAACAAATCCATTATTATTTAATAGAATATTTGTAAATGTAGACTTCATAAATTAAAATTATTATCTATTTACAAATATATAAGAAATAAACGTGTTAATTTAGAAAGAAAAATGATTGTAGTTCTCAATAGAATAATTCAAATTTTTAACATATAGAGATGTTTCTAGGTACAGTTTCGTAGTATTGGTAAAATTAAAAGAAAAAGAAGTTTAATCCGTTTTAAAGAACAAGACTGCATTACTAAAACGAATTGTAATGAATTTCTTCTAAATTTAATGTGTACAATCTTTGTTTTTTCTTCATGCTCATGTAGAGTTTTTCATAGCAATCTCCCTTGCTTTCTTACGTACATTTATCGATCTTCTAATTGTTTGTCACGAGCAACAACTGCATCGTCAAATTTAACCATGTACGTAGTTCCTTTGTGCCAATGTGCTGTTACCTTTGCTGGCTGTATGTAAACAAAAAAAAAGAAAAATCTGTTTGATCAAATTAAGATTCGTTCATAGAATGAAGAACATTGAACTTTAGATTTCTACTCACAAAACCACAATCGCAAAGAATAGCTTCGACTATTCCGGCAATAAAAGAAGCACAATTTAAGCTGCCTTTATCTTTCGGTACCGATATAAATTTATTCACTAATGCTTCTTTCTCTATAATGTAGTAGGTGCGCTCATCGTCGTTCGCATGTTCCAATTTGTCAGCCTCGCGACCAAATAACGATTTCCACACTGTGCTTTTGATGAACAACAGAATGTTCAGCAATTTAATTTCACGCTTTCCTCCTTTTTCACGAACAACCAGAAGGTCTGTTATTCTATGCCCAACTTCTGCGCCTATTTCTGCCAATCTAAAAAATGGATAAAAATACATTGAATTTACAGGCAATCTTTTCATCGTTTAGTTCGTTTACGTACTTGTTTTGTAACTCTGGTACGGTGTAAACTCGATTTTGACAGTACTGTACGAGTTCCGAAAACAAGAGTGCAAAACAACTTAGGCTAACCTCTCCTTTTCCTTTACTCAGCGATTTATCAAGGATGCTTGTTCGCGTTCGAACGGCCGATATCGTAATAGTTGCCATTCTTATAAACAAATTTGCTTTTGTTGATATATGCCTTTATTAATAATGTTTAGCTAATAAAACAAAGCTACTCGAATCAATTTTAACATTGGACTAAAATGCGTTGCCTTTCTGTACACTCGCCATCTGCCGGTGACAAGGAGAATTGCGAATATTTTAAACAAAATTTAGCCAACAGAATAACCACTTTATTGTTACTCTCTTTAAAAAAACAATGTTACCCGCTATCATAAATTTGTTGTACTTAGTTATTATTCTACAAGCAAGACTTCAAAACCTTTACCGTAAGCGCATATAGCTGGTTCACCACTAAAAAAGAATGATATATAATATGTAGATCTATATTTTACTAATTTAAAAGCTAACGTGTCTCATAAGTAAGTAGATTGTGGATCTTTATGCAAAATAAAAATTGTCTGCATCGATTGCAAGAAATAGAAACTAAATTGAATGTTATTTCGAGAAATCATATATTAACATCTTCAATTTTTTAAATTTTCCAACAATTTTGAATTTCATCTACTCAATTTTGCTATAAATACATAAAGATCCACAGTCTACTCATAAGTCAATAAAAAATGTGCATACTTTGGTGTATCCCATAAAGTTAGGCCTTTTACATCTGTTACAAAAGTAACAATTGTTTTCAATATTTTTACAGATAAAATATCATTGGTGAAATTATAACTGTACATATTGATTTTTTGGTCTAATCCAACGCTAAAAATTGTATTTTCTCCGTGAAACTTTATGCCTGAAACAAATACAAGTTGAACCAAAAGAATTCGTTTATCGAGCAGTATTGAAAGTAGACGCACCTGTAATTTGTGCGATGTGCGCGGTTGATGTATTCCATTTCGATAACAATATAACGCGTGTTTGATTATCGTCTTCAGATAAACAAATTTTAAAATGGGTAAGATTAAATAAATTATCATCGCCACCAGTTGCCAATAAATACTCATCTTCCTTAATTATTTTGATGTCGTACGAGTTAATTCCAGATTGATGTAAATTGAATTTTGCAAGAACTATTCCGGCACAATCTTTTAATTCCAGATCGTCGCTTTGTATTCCTCTTTTTGATATGATCGAAACGATTTCGGTAAAATCGATAAGACGACCAACTCCATCGGTTGACATAGTTAAGAGAATTACCTTTTCTCCACACTTTAAAATACTTATTTTCACTATACAACGATCAACAATTTTCGCATGCACTTTTAACGAGACACACTTTGTGTTCGAATTATATAAAAATATTCTGTAAATTAAATGTTCTGCTCAGCCCTGCACTATGTCTCAAAGTATTAAATACGATAGATCACGAATCATTTACCTGACGAATCCATCCGCGCAAGCAATAAAAGGGAGTATGTAATGTACATTGTTTATATCACGATATATTGCAATATCCATATATCGAGTTTCAGGTTGAATGATGTACAAGTGATTAACTTGTAATTGTTTCTTTCGCAGTTGGTCGAATCCATACAGCATATGAGATGTAACATCGAAACAAGAAATATCTGAGTCTTTCAAAGTAGTCTCACTATTTTTTATATCGATTTCCCATACTTTCATTTGCGCTCTTCCACCCACCGAAAATACAAGGTTCTTATTGCACAATAAAGTCGATTGCAAACTTATGGAAACTATAGACTTAATGCTGGAGATATGACCATTAAAAATTCCTAACATACGAAAATTCAAATTGTTCTTTATCTCTATATTTGAAACAGTCGAAACACGCAGACTGCCGTCTTCTCCTCCAGATATCAAAACATTCTCATTATCAAGTTTTAGTATAGGATCGATACAGCACACTTCTTTCGTGTGGAAACCATTCTAGAAATTTCAAAATAAAACAACGAATATACTACTATTCGGTTTAGCAATCAATATAAATTGTCACAAATGATATTACTTACTAATAAAACCGGTGATTTGATAGAATTTAATGAAAATTCGAAAACATATACTCGCTTGTTACGAATATAAAGGAACCTAATTAATTCACCTGATAGCATACAGTCCCATGATCTATGACCTCCCCCGCAAGGAATTCTTGCTACTGTTCTATGATAAAACATGCTGTATACCAGAAACTCCACCTGAAAAGTAAGAAAAAATTATACATATCGATCGATTGAAATATTATTTTTATAACTATTTATATACCTCCTTAAAACCTAATACGAGGATGTCATTTGAAATTTTTAAGCTTCCACTGATCCAGTCCATTGGCATTCTTTCTTTATGTAAACTACGCAGCAATGTGGGATTTTCAAGGTTGTTTAATTCATAAAATCTCAACATTCCATCACGACCTGATGATATCAATTTTGAACCTATGATTAAAAAGTTTTGAATGCCAATTTTCCCATGAACCTTAGTAAAAGTTTGAATAGGTTTATTATCCGCTTCCATCATATTTATTTCCTCGTGTAAAACATTTTCATGAAGTTTGAAAATGTGCATATTTCCAGCTCTATCTCCGCATACTAACAATCCTTTGTAAAGTACAGCAGCTGTTAGCCAGCGTTCACGACTAGGCGGTAACAGATAAATTGATTCTATAGTAATATTTCCTGCGTGCAAAATGTAGTCAAAATGAAAATACATAACGAAAAATTTAATATAGTACATATTTAAACACACCATGCTGTGTAACAACATATACCTATTGTATCAAAGATGAATAATTTTAATATTCCATTCGATCCACACGCTATTACTTTATTATCTTGCAACCATTGAACAGAGAATATCTGGGAGTTCATTATCTTTTCTTCAAGAATCAGTTCTAACTTTTTAATAGTTGCTGAAAATATATTGTACAAGTTACTAAATAATTATTTAACATAGAGTATATTCAGTAGAAAATATATACTGAAATAATATCTACCTTTATAGATTGCGACATATCCATCTCTTGATGCGAAGCAAACAAAAGATCGACATAGAGATACTTCCATAACACAGTATGAACTATATTTTTCTAGATACAGCGATTCTATCGGATCGTTGTGCAACTTATTAACAACAAAAAGATTCCCGTCTTCATTGAAGACCAAAAAGTTTCCATTATTTAAATAACAAACATATTTTGGCGAAGTACATGAGAAGCGTTTAGGTATTGAAAAAACCTTCTGAGTGTAATTATTATCAAGAAGCCATACATGGACTGCACCATCAGCTCCTCCAGTAAAAACATATTTATCATCAGCTGATGTATCAATGCTCCATATAGCAGCTCCGTGATGAGCACATATTTTGTGAAGCAGTTTACCATTCAATGACCAGATACACATAAGAGAATCCTTAAAATATAAACATACGAAAATACATAAATACTGTTAATGGTATTTTATGCTCTACATTACGTACTTCACCTATTGTTATCAAAGTTTCATTCCTAATAATGGACCTCCATATCCTAGCTGTATGACCAAACATTGTTCTTGTTAATGTTATTTTTGCTTCTCTCCAGTTTATATCATTTTCATTTTCTTTGTCATTACAATTTATTGTCCATAATCTGATGGTTCTATCGTCAGATGTAGAACAAATCAGTTTTGTGAATGGGTCGTATATAACTGAAAAAATGACACCCTAAAAAAGGTTTTTTTTCATGTAGAAAAAACTATAAACAAAAATTCATAAGAACGATAAACCTACCAACCATCAAAAGTGACTAATGTGTATGATGATATTATAAAAATAATTTGATTTTACTTTTATGATTTGACTACTGATTTTACTTTTATGATTTTTACTATAATATATAATATAATACTAACATAATACTAACATAATACTAACATTATGTCCCTGTAAACGGTGTAAAACTGGCATAGCTTCGTTTAAACACGTAGCATGATCTAATTGCCATATTAATATTTCTTGAAAAACGGTTCCGCCAAAGACTACCAAATCCTTGTTGCTTTTTACAAAAATAGAACCAGTGTATCTATATCGAATAAAGTCAAGTTTTTGAATTATGAATTTGTTGATTGGGTATGTTTAAATAAGGATACAGAATACACTTTTCTTCGCACCATTTCTCTTGGCAGTGATTGTTAGATGTATTATAAACGCATACGCTATTATGAGCCGATAAATTAACTAAATAATCACATCCAGAAAAAGTAAACCATTTTGCTGCTATTATCCAATCGTTAAGACACTTCTTCTTAATATCTTCTTTGATTCTGAAACAAATGCTTTTTTGTTTCATACAGCTACATTATGATATACATATTTAATATACTTACTCTAATGTTCCATCTTTTATCTCGATATAGTAAGTACTAAAAATATTAGCACCAAACACAGCTAATTTATTATTGGGACCTTCAACGATTCCATGTATATTATTTGGATAAAGACAATCTATTTTCTTTTCTAATTCGAACGTATCAGCACGAAAAATATGCAATGTTGTACCTATACCTGTAACGAGCAACAATAAATCATATAAAAATAGAAAGGAAAATAATAAATTTCTAATAAATATCGTATAATTTAAACTAACCAACAAAAATTAAATTATGTCTGCAATGGATAGCAAGAACATCGGTGCACAACAGTTTTGAGATCATTTTAGGAATTATATCGCTAACTATATATTATTATTACAATAAACAATTATCAAAAGTTTCACATCTGTATTGACAAGTGAAAACCCATGTGAGTGAGCCGGGAGTCCCGGGACCAGTGATGCCATATGGAGCTCCAAACGGAGCTCCCGTACTCTCCTCCTTACCCCTTCCACTATTCCATTCCAGCACCGTGCGCAGGCGCACACTCCACGGTCCCCATCGCGCACGTGCAACGTGTCTCCCATTTGCTCCACTCATTCCCCGTCATCAGAGAGGGGGTACATCATTTCACCGTGACTCCCCGCATCTGGCATCACCAGTGATGCCATATGGAGCTCCAAACGGAGCTCCCGTACTCTCCTCCTTTCCCCTTCCACTATTCCATTCCAGCACCGTGCGCAGGCGCACACTCCACGGTCCCCATCGCGCACGTGCAACGTGTCTCCCATTTGCTCCACTCATTCCCCGTCATCAGAGAGGGGGTACATCATTTCACCGTGACTCCCCGCATCTGGCATCACTGGGCATCACTGCCCGGGACTGACAGAACCGTGCATACCCCCTCCATAGCCTACTATCGCCCCTTCCGGGACCAGGAACCACCAGGGACCATAGACAATAAGACAATTTAGTCGGTGTCTCTATGCTAAAAGACAAATTTGAATAAACCGCCATCAAGATCACCAATTACGACTGTGGCGGTTTACTTGAACCAGCTGGAACCAGCCGATTGACCAATACTCGACAAGCAGATGTTTACTCGTATAGTACAGATAGTAAGTACTAAAGATGTAAATAGAATATAAATAGTAATTAGACTATTATATATATATACATTGTATATTTACATTGAATTCTACCGTTTATCAATTTATTATCGCATTAATCATAAGCTGAAATATATGCATATTGAATAATGAACGAAACAATGATTGAAACAGTAATTAAAAATAAAATTTGGATAAGGTTACACCTGAATAAATATTAAATACGTGTTTCATTCCGTTCACGTGTAAATAGAAATTAACCTAACGTGAAACTACTAATACACAATACCACAGCCTATTTCTAAAGTAGGCTGTCACAATAAGTAAGTACACGTGTCAAATCGTATCTTTGATCTCTATGTAAGCCGGAAATTAAAATTTCTATGCATTCATGTAAGACTTTTAAGAAAAATACTTCTTATTATTTACAAACTGCTTATTATCGTCTTGTCTCAATTTCAGGCTATTCATGGCTTTATCATTAAATATGTTACTTGTACTCTTTATTTGTAAAGTACTGTGCGTAATTATTTCTATACCTATTTTATTCGTAACGTGGAAACGAGTATACTCCAGAAAGCGAACAGACAGGTCACAAAAACGAACTGTTGTCGGCATCTTCCATCCATATTGTAATTCAGGAGGTGGCGGTGAAAGAGTACTTTGGGCTGCGATTAGTGCCATACAAACTAAGTACTTGAATCTTGCTCTTGATCCAACTATGTTCGCACACTATGAATCTCTTCGAGATCCTTATGATTTAAAATGTTTTTTTTATTTCAGATATCCAGATGTACATATAGTAGTTTACACAGGAGACCTCGACGCAGATCCAGAACAAATTATCAATAAAACAGAAACAGTGTTTAATTTTAAAATTGAGAGGAAAATTGAATTTGTATACTTACATAAACGCAAATGGGTGGAAGCCACGATGTATCCCTACTTTACACTTTTGGGTCAAAGCTTAGGATCAATTTGGTTGGGCATCGAAGCTTTAAATAGCTATGTACCAGGTATGCAATTATTTATAGTTGAAGTACTTAGAAACTTTTCCAAACATATACATAAGACATTATTACAGATATATACATCGACACAATGGGCTATGCGTTTACATATCCCTTATTCAGATACATCGGCGGATGTAGAGTAGCAACATACACTCATTATCCTACAATTTCGACCGATATGCTGCGACATGTTTACAAAAGAGTTATTTCGCATAATAATAGACGAATTATAGCTAGAAATCCATTTCTATCTGCAGCTAAAATCGCTTATTATAAATTGTTTGCTTTTGTAAGTAAATTCGAATTGGAAACCATTTATGCTTGTATAACATGATCAATGGCAATTGTTTTAGATTTATGGTTGGGCTGGCAGTACTGCTGAAATTATCATGGTCAATTCTTCTTGGACGGAAGATCATATTAATGCAATTTGGAAGTGTCCATTAAAAACTCACAGGATTTATCCACCGTGCGATGTGAAACACTTAACCGAATTGGAGCTTCTTAGCGAGGACGAAAAAAGTGATAACATTCGTATTGTGTCAGTCGCACAATTCAGACCAGAAAAAAATCATCCATTGATGTTGAGAGCAATGTATGAACTTAGATCTATCATTAAGGAAGAAGTTTGGGACAAGGTACATTCGATACAGATTCTACTCAATGTTGAAAATAATCACAACGCATGAATTTTTCCAGATTCGCCTGATTCTTATTGGATCTTGTCGAAATGCGGAAGACGAAGTACGCGTTAAAGACATGCAGGATTTATCGAAACATTTTGCGTTGGATGAAAACGTAGAGTTTAAATTGAATATACCATATTCAGAGCTAATGTCAGAACTTCAAAGAGCAACTATAGGACTACATACTATGTGGAACGAACATTTTGGAATTAGTGTAGTCGAATGTATGGCTGCAGGATTAATTGTCGTGGCTCATGCTTCTGGAGGTCCAAGGTAAACTTCTATCGAGAAACATTTTTATAAAACGAACCGCACTAAAACGTGTCTTGATACGTTTGCTAATAATTCTAGAGCTGATATAATTGAAACACAACCAGGATCGCAGAATGGTTTCTTGGCCGAAGAAGCTGAGGAGTACGCGGCAATAATGGCACATATCATCAATATACACCCAGAAGACAGAAATACTATTAAAATGGCTGCTAGGTATAACATGCATAAATAATTAAAAAATATCGATTTTCACAAATAATAATAATTCTTTTTTAGGGCATCCGTAAGCCGATTTTCAGATGAAGTATTTGAAAGAGAATTTTTACGAACGATAGAACCATTCTTTCGACAGAAACAGGAATGAATTTTATTTAATTAATATGTTAATAAAAATAAGTTTTTATAAAATGTATTTCTTAATTGTATTATAAAACTATAGAAAATCATAAGCGCAAATTATTCATTTAAGTTTCATTTAAGTTTCACCAAAGATCGTGGTACGGTTGCTTAATATTAAAAGCACTAAGAAGAGCAATAAGAAACTTCGAACAATAGAATAAAACGATATTCGTATTACACAATTTCAAACTACCGTTTATTCGTTGAGAAACAGTATAAACGAGATGACAAACGCTTTTTAATCTCATTGTACGTAATTCCTTACATTAGAATTCTTTTTTCAAAATCAGACTACAATTCCATGATTATATAACACATACAGTCGTTGTCTATTATGTTATTAAAGGTTTATAATTGCAACCTTCACACACTAAAACAGAAGAAACGGTATCTCCAACTTTTTCCTCATTCAATTCAAAATGAAGATTGTAATTTTGTAACATCATTTCTGCCACTTTTATAGCAGTCTCGGTGTGGCAAGTCAATTTTTGACTTCCAAGTTTAATTTTCGAGGTACCTCTTGCCAAAGCCATCAGAATTATTAACTGAAATTAACAAATATTAAAAACGTTCGATTATATTTGTGATTAAAAACTTTATTCTATTATAGAAAAAACTACCTGATCTTGCAGATGTTCATCGACACAAGACCCTGTCAAAATAGCATTTAAGATTTCGGTAGCTGCCTGTACACCTGGCGCAGTTTGCTCTTGACGACCAGAACCCAACCCCGAACCACCATAGATACACTGACTAGTGCTATTGCACACTACACTAATATCAATTATGCTCGATTATTGAATTGAAATTCGTAGAATTGTCATTTTTTATAGAACATTCTCAATCTCACTTGATGCCAGATCCATTTCCAAAAGCTACAGACCTATCCTCCTTATAACATTCTATATTAATTGGTGGAATGGGAACATTGTGTTTATTAAAACCTTCTGTTAGAACATCCTTCACATCGTTCGCCATTTTATGAGCTTCCTGAAAAAGATGAATATTTCAATTACAATAATGTGGCTGATATTACATAAAAAGAATAAGAGATCGAACATATACCTTAATATGAACAACACCTGCAACATATGCCCATCCTATTATTTCATTAGGTACACCAGGATCAAGTAAACTAACAGCATTCAGAGCATGTACAGGTTTTACGTATAAATGCACTTCTCCACCTCCCTTTGGATAATAACCCCTCCATTGATCATTAAAAAATTAGTATTCTCTAAAGAATACACTCTACACCTTATGTTAAATATTGTGAGAAGATTTTTATTCATAACATTTATAACTAGACTTGCAAGACGCAGGAGCTAGATATAAACTTATATTCTTCATTAATAATTTGAATGTGGTGACAATAATATATTAATACCCTTGAAGTCTCTTAATATTTTCACTATTTCAAATTGCGCTTGTTCATTTATAAATGCATAAAATCCTGAGTCTATTTATAACATGTTAAATACACGCATAACATACACACACAGACACATGCAGCCATGCATACATATGTTATCAAACATGTTATTAATAATAATAATGTGTTTATGACAATACCTTCTTACAACTCTGAAGTCAAAATCAGCCCCAAATTTATTCAGTAATGGTCTTAATACTTCTGTAAGATATTCTATGTGCGGCCCCATAGGGACATTTGTACCACCTTTCAGAATTAACGTAACAACATCTTCTCGTGGGAAAAACAATGCACAGGGCAGTGCTACCTGAGCTAACAGACAAATACACCCGGCAGTTCCTGTATCCACGACAAACGTATGTTTTTTGTCAGAGTTTAATTGGTTTGGTTTAAATTGTATACAGGTCGATCCTATATGTGCTCCTTGCACTTCAGCATTACACATACTTTTTAATAATTCTACACCTTTAACAATATTCGATGAAAAGTTACTTGAATTCTATATAAACATAAACTGTCTATCGATAAATCTGTACCTTTTAAATGTTGAGCTGCTAGTCCAGGTTTGGGACGACCGGCTCTAATATTATCAATCTTAACTGGTATTTTGTACAGTGCACTTAAACACAGTGCTATCCTTAGTACTTGACCACCCTTTGAAGAAGTAAAAATATTTGTATTGTATTTATATTCACGGTTTATTGACCTCTTAACCTATCAAAAATGTTAATTTAAAAAATGAACAGGTTGTTAATACTTACACCTTCACCTAAACTCCCATCAATGTGTACCGGGGATGTCATAATATGAATATTGTGATCAAATATACAAGCAAAACTACGTGTTATCACGCGTAAACGTCTTTGACACTTAAAAGCCGCTTGTTTACCTAACACTTTTGAATGAAATTGAAGGTTGCCCAACTCAAATATTCGACTAATAACTACATTCATGTCAAAGCTGTCTACATATATAAAGTTTATGTAATATTATGATTATAATCGAAATAGTTCAGTTATTGTCGTCAATTGTAATCAACGGTACGATTCACATATTTCTCATTTCGTTGATGTATAATCGCAGTTAAAATACAATAGGATTTCTTATTACATGAAAGATGATCACTGAATTTATAGGTGATTGTTTTCACATTTTTATTATAAACACATATTGTTATATTACAAATAATGCCACTTAACATCACACATGAATAAAATGCGACATACGGCTTTTTTTCAGTGCTTTACATTTCTGTTCGCAATAAACAGTATTTATTAGTTGTATATAGCACTTCTACAAATTTTACTTTTAGTTTGATTGTACAGAATACAAAAATTGAAATAGAATTAACTATTTACTTTTTGTGCATGAGAAGTCTAACAATTTTTTTGCTTTATATTGTCTTATAAAAATCACAATTCCCACCAAATAATATATATGTTAATGTAGCAATTCAGTATTATGTTAACATATTTAATTTATATTAATAAATATATCTTTAAATATTCAATTTTCAATAATCAAATCTAATTTTTTATTCTATTTCATAGTAACCTGAATAATTCTCTACGAGTTTAAATTTAAACTTCATTTAAATGAAGATAAAAATATTATATACATATATAAACAAATTCCTACTCATTGTGTGCTACTTTTAATGAAATTTTTGAATATTTATTCAAAGATTAAATATATATATAGTTCCTAAGACATTATTATTCTTTTCATGAATGCATTATTGTAGCAGCACTTAAATAAAATCTCTTCTCTAAGAAAGTTGTTCATAGACAAAATGAGTAAAACTAGTTAATACATGTATTGTTTGTCATATTAAAATTTATATTTTTTTCACTTTGTTTTGGCATTTTATTATAAGAAAAGATTCATTAGAATTATAACTTCGAAAAAATATACAGAATTGCATGTAATGTGCTAATGGAAAAAGTAAGAGAATTCATGTGTTTTACAATAATAATTAACTTGTTTCCTTGTTTGATTAAATACATCTCTGGATAACAGTCTGACATATTTTGGTACTATTCTAAGATATGTAATTTCAATTATTCTTTGCTATTCATTCTAAAAACGAAATGAAATTTTAATGTATATGCAACTTATGACTAGCATAAACTGGCTATGGATGTAGAGACGCCTTGAATTGAATCCATTTCTTTGAAAATAAATCGCCGTTTCAAAGTAACAACATTAACTCTACTCTTATATGTGTAGTTTAAAAATTAGGCGTTTCATATAAAATAAGAACATAATATCTCCGTGTTTTTACAATCAATATTTTTTCTATTAATATTTTACAATTTATTATGTATTTATTCAACATAAGTTATTTCATAGTAAATTCGAAGTATTTTTGTTCCATTTTCGACGTGTTTTGAACACTACGGATTGCCACAAAAACCGACCATATGATCCCTAACATATGAAAACAAGTACACAATAAATGGTGACAGATAAATTTTAATTCTCAAATGCTCGAGACAATATCGCTACCATTTAATAATTGCCACGATTGAAAGCTATCTTAGTAAAAAACTCTATCACAAATTGTGGCTTTAAAATATTGCTCTTATCTGTAATCGTATGTAATACTATCTTAAATTATTTTACACATAATTATACTTTCACAGCTGACATTTTCTTTTTTTTTTGTTTTTTTCAAACAGTTTGTTTGAAGCATTCATAATAATTATATATCGTTAACCTCTTGCGCTCTTATCAGTGTTTATCAAGAAGAACATATATATAACATATATACGTTCAAAAACATATATACGTATCGTATTTCTCACGTTTCTTCAATAATTCTTTTATAAATACTACCTAGATTGAAATCGGCTTTAGTTTATTTTAAATGTCGCCTACGTTAAAGGCAATCACTACATACTGTTCTTTTCGCGCGTGTATGTCTTACACGTTATCTATACATACGAATTTAATATACAAATCGCATTTATGTGCCAATATTTAAAAAATTTCGAAACAACGTTAAATAGAAGATTGAACGAAATTTACAGTATGCCATCCGAGTGCAAAAGGTTAAGTATCTACATTATTCAATCAAAAATGCATCGTTGCATCTTTTACTCCATTTACATACCATAAAAACATGTAACAGAAGACTACTCTATTTACATTCATTCATGGTTTTTCCTTAAATCTTCTTAAATCTCCTTAAACAATACACATAATTTCAATACAGTCTGACGACAAAACATCAATCAGTGAATTCATTTTTGGTAAATTTTAAAAGTTAAAATTTATTGAACATTTTGATCATCGTAATTAGATTTATTAATTTTTATAATTTATTTTTAAATAATTTTTAAAATTTTTAAGTTATATTCACGTATGATCCAATTCCTCGCTTTTCAAACATACATATAGAATTCTATCCATAAAGTACGAGTTCTACACTGGACATTGTATGTATCACATTAACTTTAACGTTAGTAAAATACGATTTGCCGTTTCGATTTTTCTTCGCTTCATTTGCACATCGCTCGTGTGCTTCATATAGCTATAAAACATTAATTTTTCGAACAGAAATTCTCGTCTTCTTTTATATAAAACATATGATACAATTGAAAGAAAAAAAAGTATGCATCTAATGCAACTAATATATTCGAAATCTTCGATTCGATTTTCCATTTTAGAATACTGCAATAAAATGTGAACGTATGGTGCACTCGTGTTTTCAATGTATGATACAAAGGAAATATTTGACAGTTCGTCATACGACATAAATACATTGGTATTTGTACTTTCTATTTTAATTTCTAATTTCAAATTAAAATTGAAGTTACACTTCCATTATTGCTTGACGGATAAACACTGAACTTCTAATCCAGCACCTAAAAAAATAATATAATAAAAATTCTAATATGTCCCTTTCCAATTTCTAGTCTTGCAGTACTTATAATGCCAACTGTAGACTCACTTTAAGGCCTCGATATTGCCACTTAACGTCTCTTGTTCCCATGGCGTCGACCGAACTTACGATTTTTTCTGTAAATGTAAGGGAAATACTTATTGTCGTATTATTAAATAAAATATAAAAAGTTATATTCTATAACGATACAATAATATCTATAAGGAAAAAATCAATTAAACTAATTGTTGAAATATACCTAATTTTACTCGGTGAAGGAACTGGAGCGTGTTCGGCGATAACAGGTAATACAGAAGTGAATTTATCAGTTGGACGTAAAAGGCGCGCCGTACGAGAGGATAATCTCCATATCAGTCTTTGTTTATGAGGAGTTTGCTCTTGAGCATTGTATTTGCTCAATATAGCACCTACAGCCTCATGCGTAGAGAAAAAACTTGTGTCTGAAATCTATAAGTAGACAGAGCGAATAAACGTTACGGCGTGCACGATTTTATTAGAAAAATCTAATGTGAACATTAACGTTTCAACGTTACCTTACATATTTTCTGAAGTTCTACTGCAAATTCCAAAAGTCTAAGTATCTGATGTTTCGGTATTACAGTCGTATTGATCGTAGAGGAACTAGGTATAGCGGTTGTGGATTTGGTAGTATCTGTATTAGTATCCAGCCGATTAACTGCACTATCTAAGTACGTGCAAAGTAAAACAAGTGCCACCTCCGATGGCCTTAGACTTGCACAGTTACCATCGCAAGCAACCATCTCTAGCCTGAGTAGAAGCTCGGATTCCTGAAACAGTATACATAATATGTTCCCATTGTCTTCGTTTCAGCATCAATTATTACTAGACAGCGGGTTTTATGCATTTATAACAAAAACGAGTGGGTGTCATTTAAAACAGTAAAAATATTAGAAGAATTTAAAAGTACTGTTACATTATTTTCCAGCTATTATATACACTATACACTAATGAAAATAAAGGTTTATATCACTCCAGTTTGTTGCAATTTAGATAGAAAATTTATATTTTGCATAAAGATCTGCTGTCTAATTATTACATACACAATTGATCAAACATATATCTTACCGTAACTATGCTATTGTACATCTCTCCTAAACCAAACTGTAATGCAACTGCATGGAACATAGCATGAAACAATCGAAGAAAAATCAAGGGTGTAACGGGTTGTGTACCGGGTGCCCACTCTAATTTGTTCCTTATCACTTCCGACATACGTTTCAGATCACCACCCGTGCATTTGCACTGGGAAATAGAGACTAAGTGATCAGCATCCAAGGACTGTGCTAATTGAACAGCAGCTATGTGAAAAGCAGACACACTGATACAAGCCATATGCTTCGGCCTTGCTTTCATCTTTGTTAAGAAGCGGTCCATCAAGTTGATGGCAATAAAAAACACATCCGATGGTAAGTCGTACCATACTTTCAAACACCTCAGTACATGGGCTGAACCATCACGAGCTCCGATCGTGATTTCGTCATTCTGAAAAATGGAACATGTGCATTACATTTACTGCAAACGAACAAAATGTATAAATGAATCTGTTAATGTGACTTGTACGCTCTTACTTGCGATATAGTGGGTAACTGAAGGTTAGGTTGATATTTTACTTCAAGAACCAAAGCTTCTTGTAGTTGTTCGAGTAGCGGGTGGATTGCATCCGGTACAGGCAAGCCCGATGTGTCCATTCCTGCGATGTGTGACCAACAGCTAACTACAGCAACAATGAAGTAATAATATTACACACAGAAGATGTGTAGTATGGCTGATGATGCAGGTGTCACACAACAAGAATGGCGCAGCTGGCTAGCCTTGTATCTGTAACAATAAAATAATAATCAATGTATAAAACATTGTTTACATCATCATTTAAAATTCTATTATTCCATTAATTGTAACTTTCTTGAGAAACATTTTAAAGAGAGTAGATTATTTAAGCTACAAACATTTTAAACATACAAATAATATTGAAAAAACATTTTCAACGATTCGTTCTTCATGTTTTTGTCTTTTTGATGGTCCGCGTGTTCGTGTTTACGTTCAAGCGCCGTCAAACTGGTCGACTGATAGTTCCGATTTTCGATGAACATACGAGAAAACGGGTACATTCGAAATAACTTCGAGAACTTTCGGTCTATCACATTTTAATTCGTATTGTAATCGGAAGATATACAACTTTGTAAATAACAGACTCTTTCTTTTTAAATCATACAACTAAAAAAGGTTGGGAAAAACAAGATCGCGTAAGTACTTACTCGATTCGAACTTAAAATACGATTTCCGATACTCTTTAACATTCGCGAGTTATTTGGTTGGGTATTTCGTCAGCTCTGTTACTCATCGTAGGATATATTCCGAATATAAAGTTTGAGCGGAAATATATTTCATGAATATAGATATAGAACTTGTTTTAATAGGGTTTTGAAGGCATTAAGAAAATTACCAAAATAATTCAAAACGAAAAACTGAAAATTTTAAAGAGTAAGAGATGTACATCTGACGGAACAATAACTCGAACTTTAAAAAAATTACTAAACGATATTTCGAATTAATATATATATTAACATAAGTAAATATTTATCGCGCAATGATAATACGAATTAAATGAAATGAGGAAAGGGGGATCGCGTCGAATTAAAAAGTCAACCTTAAATTATACCGACCTACACCGCCAAGGAAAGGAGCTATACAAAGCCATTGAAAGCTGATGCAACGAACTGTCAAAATCAAGGATCGGTAACAAGATTAACGCTCCGGTTAACTTTAGTACAAGTTTATAACACAGTGAAATCGTATTGTCGAATATGTATGATACACTTTCATTTAATTCAATTAAACTTTGTATTTCAGAGTTGACCACTTTTTATAAACTATCGAATACGTGATTTTAAATGATTATCGCGTGAAAAATTACATCAGGATTGTATTACTCATAATATAAGAAATGGAAAAGGCGGGATCGAGTAAACACAAAGAACATTTTTATTTCGAGGATTAATGACCGATGTATTATTGTTAACAGGATCTGTTTGCAATACATACTATCGGTGATGTATAATATCCTGTTTAAATACGTACTATTTATGTGAAGAAATACGGTCGTACGAGATCAGTGAACTACGAAAAAACTATATACACTTCTTCTTTTTTTTTGTTTACGTAAGAGCAAAACAGTTCCCATGAGGAACAAAAGTACGCTCATTGAGCGCGTACTCGACTCGACTGTAGCCGTAGCCTGTAGCGTAGCTCGCATCTGCTCTGCAAATCGTCACTCGTCACGGATGAACAATACCCGAACGGTCACGACGACAAACGAATTTTAACGAACTTTACCAAGAAATGTTCTATGCATGTTACCATATCACGTATATACATACAGGGTGTATTATTTTTCATCCACTTGCAGCCATCCGACAAAAAAAGTTTAGAACAAGAGTTGCAGAGTATGGAGTGCACAATGAATATCAGTAAAAAGAATTTCGAAAACAGTTTGTTTTCATGGCGAAATCGAGGTCACCTTGGGTACAACAAATAGAACCACATATTTTTTCTGTTTCCTATATTTAGAGGACATCGGGACAAAATCAAATTCAAAACACAATTACATGATATTTTTACTAACATATTACTCGATTTATAGTAGTGGAAATGTGAAATATGTATTTAGCTTTTCGTCATATTCGACTTTAAGACAGAGTAAATATTATTTGATAGCGAGGAGGTTACGAAACGCTAAATATTTCACATTTCCACTACTGTAAATCGCGTAATGTGTTTTGAATTTGTCTCGATGTCCTTTAAATATGGGAAGAAGAAACAATATGTAGCCCTATTTGCTATACCCAAGGTGACCTCGATTTTGCCATGAAAACAAACTGTTTTCGAAATTTTTTTACTGATATCTATTGTGCATACCATACCCTGCATCTCTCGTTCTAAACTTTTTCTTGTCGGATGGCTGCAAGTGGGTGAAAAATCATGTCTCGCCTTACAGGCAACACCCTGTATATGTACATATTTATATAATATGCAAATATATACATTTTTACCTACATTAACGAAAAATATTTTTCGATAATATAAACGCGTTACTTAAGTAATAGTTTATTTATATGTTATCGCGTTATTCTTTTCTACGGATACGCTTCTATAAAAAGTCTAAAATTCAAAACTCATTGTACGATTACGTTGATTCTACTATGTCCAATATAAAATTCTCGGTTATCCGTGATTTGAAAAACTAGCTTTTTAATTCATAAATAAATCAAATGTATAAAATATATATATATGTATATTACACTTAATAGATTATACAGTTTCTTGACTTCGAGTGCCGAATGAACTTTGGAACAAACTTAATTTTGTTTGTTTTCGTCAATGTTTCGTGTTGTTTTGTCTGAGTCATTAATGATAAGTCATCGTCCACCAAGCAAACATATAATATGTACCTCAATCAAAAATCTGTCGGAGTATACTCTACACTATACATATCCCTGTTGTATATATTTAGCTGTTATTTGTAGAAAAAAATGATACAATGTTTACAATATTTATTTCTTTATTGTAGAACTTGATACAAAGAATGCCTGACAAACATTAAATGCAACATAATAAACAAGTGGATGTAACGAAAACGATTAGTCTGATCGAAACGGTTTTACATAAAAGAATTTTATTTATAGGTTTAATATTTTCTCGAATGTAGAACAACTGAAAATGTAACTATTACATGGTTCACTTTACCGTTCGGTTCGGATTTTACCACCATTTTGTCTTAGCTGGGCACTCGATGTATTTAGCAACAATATATGTGATATAAAAATTGGAAGATTTTGAAAAATAACTTACCCGGATGCGTCCGAAACGCTTTCACGTTAATGGATCACCCAATCTTGGCTTTTTTTATCGTATTCGTCGGTACAGAGAGGAAACAGACCCGCAGACGAACTACTGGGTTTGACAGTTGTTCTAACAATAAGAAATGGCGGACTACGTAAGTACGTTCAGCTGATCATTACGCGTCAACGCACGCTCATGCGTAATAAAAATAGTTCCCTCGCAAATGTAAACAATTATCTTTCTCGGAAGATTTCAAATTGTTATCTTTTCGAAAATGTTATTTCTGTAAAGTATCCGAAATGAAGCATTATCATTTCTTTCAAATTGACATTAATATAGTTAGAGGCTGATTTGATAACCTTAGGATTTAAAAATCGATATCGATACGCGAGTTATAGTATTTCAATTTTATTCGGAATCGAACGTAAATACATATACAATTATTCTTCTATAGACACATAAATATAATATTTTTATTATTTGTCAATTTGATCAATATCGAATGAATCAAAGTAACGTTTGATATGAATTCAAAATTGAATATGTTTACTTTCTCAAGCTAAAAACGGTTGAACGGGTTACTCATTTTCTTAATAAATTATATAAAATATTTATTAGGAGTTGTTACTGTTTTGAAACATTATCTTTATATTTTGTTTTACATAAAATTAATTTAAATTATATTACAATAAATATCATATTTTCTATCTGGAACAATTTTCCTTCGTACTTAACTTTGCATTCGCTTTTCTAATGAAATATGTTTTTTTTATCTATTCTTGTCGATAGTTGAATTTTCATTTGATTTTAATTTTTCTGTTTGCTCTTTTTCTAGTGTCTTTACAGCAGCTTCTAAAGTGAACAAATGCTCGTCATATACATTCGGCGCTATTATTCGCATCGCAGATGCTAATTTATATAAATATTCTGTGTTAGTTCCGCTAGGGCCACTAGATACAAGTATTTGTTTAGCTATTGTAGGAATAGCTTCTACGCCTGCATAATTTGGATTATCTTCTCCACCTATATAAATTGTAATATAAAACGATGTGTCTTCACTCAGCGGTATTAATTTTGTACATTCAAGGTTGCCCTGACATGCGTTATTTCCTAACGAATGAATTCCAATATGTTCTGTCAAAAACGATGGATAAAAGAGAACGCTTTTCCTTTCGTAGCCACCTTTTTCCCTGTAATCCAAGTGTTTTACAACTGTATTTATGTCTTGAGATGATATTTTATAAGCGACACCCCATACTTCGTCGTTTACATTATTAGAAGCTATTAGTGTGACAACTCGGCCAGGCTGAAAAGAAATTAAAGTTCTATTAAAACAACAGGTAGAAACTACAAGGGTATAAGACAGTATAAATTATTGACAAATGATGATATAATACAGAATAAAAACATAAAAAATTTAAAAGATGAAAGCGACTGATAGAAAAATTATTATTAAATACATACTTTATTCGGTGTTCCTCTATGATCTGTACTTTTTTGATAAAATCTCCTAATATATCCTTTAATGTGTCCGACTACAGTCTTTTCATAAGGAAAATCTGCTTTCCATATAAGCGAACCATAACCAAAAACCCACATTATAACTTATCTCGTGGAACAGTAATCAATTTAATGACTCATTTCACTTTGTATCAGACACGTTGCTTATCGATAAATTGGAACCATTAGATGACGCATTGTACATACTATTCCTAAATAAAATTGGTTTATGTTAAAATGACGTCACACTGTTTATCAACAGTTTTTGAGGACAATACGATTCATACGAAACATATAGTATACCTGTTTTTTACATGACAAAATTTTCTACAAATATTTCGGTTGCATCAGTTTTGAATGAACTTGTAATTTTTCAAGCACCTAAAATAGCCATATCTAAACTGGTGCTCGTTCGAACTAGTTTCAGTTTCGGCAAATCGAGTTGCGAAACTATCAAAAGTTGTCTGCTAGTAAAGCCACGCCACCAAAGAATTGGAGTATGTAGTCTGATGGTAGGGCAATCTATGTATTTTATCAGCGAAGCACAGTTAATTCCTTGCCTTATCGGAAAACCATAGCTGGTCATAGGTTTACCTATGTACTAATATGTATACATATAAGTACATACATGCATATATGTATTTAGTAGACGCTCCTTATCGTCTATTTTTTCTAAATATGTCGGTAATAGAAACAACTATTTTGGCTAAACTTCCGAAAGTCGGTCAAATCGGATTGAGCTACAAGTTTGCACATAGGTTTATTTTGCATTAGAAACATGTTTCCGAAAGGAATTTTTGATCACTCGAAAAGAATTTCTTATCATTTTAGTGTCGTTTTCTATCTTACCAGATTTACGTTTAAAAATGTAAATCTAACCCAGAACCATCAACGAAATGCTATTCACATACTTAGACCGTGATCTACGTACAATATGTATATAGTAAATAAAAATAACGGTGAAAAAATCTACGCAAAAACACGGGACAAATGATGCATGATTTTTCATCTATCTATTACGATAGATATACATACTGAGATTCTTGGATGAATAAAGGGATGAATGACTTAGAGAACTGTAATCCAAATCCAATTTCTTGGCTGTGAGGCTGAAATAAATAAATACTACTACTACTACATACTGAGATTCTTTCATAATTGACATACAAACAAATCTTATAAATAAACAAATATATTTACAGTATTATACATCGAAATGTAATCGAGTGAAACCATATTATGACTGGATAACAGTGTAAGGTAGATTCAGTAACCATATTTTTCGTTAAGACACGTTTTTCCATCTCCTTCTTGTCCTTGCGGAGGAGTCCACATAGAATAATTGTCAGCATAAATATCTTGATCGCAAGATACTACTTTTCGACGTTTTTTCTCTTTACTAGACTTATTTACACTGATTGTGGAAACAATAGTATTGGTATCGGCTGTAGTGGTAATAGTTGTAGTATCAGTATTATCAGTATCGGTAGTAGTAGCAGCTACAGCAGTAGCATCAGCATAAGTAGTCAAAGACTGTCGTGGTCCACTGACTTTTTCGTCTACGTAAAGAGATGAATTCGAAAGCGACTCGTTCTCGTTTTCATTTGTGTCTTCAGTGTCCGATTCTTCCTCAGATTCTGGTTTCAAATCATCTTCGGCTTGCATACGCGATACTAATCCAATACGGTTTCCGTTTGATCGATGATTATCTGGTTTTTCCTGTTTAAGATGTGTTGAAAGTTATTAGTAAGATTATAAATAAAGAAGTCCAGAGAAACAAATAATTTTTTTTACCTTTCTACGCTGAAACACGGAACGTTGGATTTTACTTGCTTTCGATATGTCTTGTATAGTATCCATAATTGTTTTATCACGATTAACTGCTAGATCTGTTGTTACAGCTTGTTGAACAAGTGGCGGTAAATTTGCGGGTCGTGTCAAATTTAATAATTTAATTAAACTCGCCTCTTCTTTACGAAGAGTTTGTAGTTCTAGCTTCATCTTGGCAATATCATTTTTCGACAAAGCTGACGAACTTAGATTCAACATAAATGCATCCAACGCGTCCTCTTCCGGTGTTTCTTTCTTCGTGTTACTTTCATGTTGCCAACTACGAATAGTATCTGTCAGATGCGAAATCCGTTTTAGAATTTTTCCATGCTTTTCAAGCTGAAAGAATAATAAAAGATTTATGTATATAATATATCTGCTGTAAGAAATGTGTAACTAATTTCAGGATCATCAAACATACCAAGGAATTATATGTTTCCACTTTTTCTTCTAATTTGCCAGCCATGCGCATTCTTTGTTCACGTTTTCTTTCTATCGATCCTGTTCTATCTAAGAAATTGTCCTCGTCCGAATCATAGTAATCTTCGGCTTCCCAATTTCTTGTTTTCCGTTTTCTAGCTTCTACAAAATGATGCGAGAAATGTTAAAAAGAAAAATAAATTAAAATTTGCACCAAAAGATTATCAATTTTGTTCTTACCATGATGCGATTGTCTCAGTAGTCCATACTTGTCTAAGACTTTACAAGCTTCCAAAGCACACTGTACTACCGCTTCCTTCTTTTTGCCCTTGACAAGAGCTTCTGCTTTTAAGGCGTGACCAACAACATCTTCCAGAGGTAGACTACAATTTATGTAATGATATATACCAAAAACGCGAATATGGTGTACAGTCACAATATTTGAAGAATAAGTTAATTAGCATCAACGTGAACACTTACTCTACCCAACATAAAAATTGACCAGGTCCTCTCTCCTCTGTTTTATATTGTAAATCGTATCCTTCTCTCTCAAACCAACCTCTCAAGGTCTTTTTAGGATCCTCCAAAACTAAATCCTCGTCCCCAATACAAGCATAAGGATTCTCTTGTAAATCTGTTTCTTCGTTTGCATCCTCTCCCATTCCCCAATCAATACCGTCGCTCTCTTTATTTTCATTAGATGTTTCAACATCTTGATGAACACGTTTCTCTAATTTTCGTATTTGCTGAAATATTTTTGTTTGTTATACTCGTTTATACAAGTGAATCGGATAATTATATTAAACAAAAAATAAAACATTTAAAATACCTTCAATTCTGATACAGTATACAAAGATTCCTCTTCTTGATCATCCAATGGAGCTTGTAATATGAATTTTCTTTGGCTACATCCAAATCTGAGCATATGACCACCTTGCACCCTTACATAAATGTTAGGTTTTATACGATTTCCGTTCCAAAATGTACCATGAGTGCTTCCTAAGTCATATACATAAAGACCTTTAGAATATTCGCTATCTTCTTTCGCTCTATATTGTAAAACAGCATGATGCCTAGAAATCGTTGGATGAGCCAACGATATGTGACAAGACGGCAATCGTCCAATAACAAAGAAACTTTGCTCCATAAGCGAAATTGTCTCTATAATCACACCAGACTTTAATACCTCCACTTTGTAATCTTTCTCTGGTTTCCCACTCCAAGGTGGTTCCACGTATGGAAACTGCACATCTTTAGGATGTTCTTGAGATTTCTCAACTTTAACCAAGTTTTCTGTGTTTTCATCCGAAGAAACCGTGCATGTTTTCAAATTTTTACCTTCTGGTCGAAAACGTTCAGAACCAATTACGATATTCGGTTTTTTAAAAACTATTTCGATGCTGGCGGCATTTTTTAACAAATCGCTTTTACAATTTTCTATCGAATCACAGTCTTTTTCGTCGTCTATTTCCCTTGTTTTCTCATTGTTCGAATAATTCTCCATTGGAATCTTACTTTTCTTTACCTCACATGATGATTCTTCGACACTTGTTTTTATATCCATAATTATTCTTACCAGAGAGTATATTTAGTATATCCTCTCTGTTCTTACCAAGCTGTCAGGAAAGCGTTAGTTGAAAGTAATTTTCAAGTAAAGTTTACTTACAATTAATAAATAACGTTGCATACTCGTATAAATACCGTATTACATATTTATGTATGTATTACTGTTTATAACGTATATCTGCGTATCTGCGTATATCAGAGAGGATACCGACGATACCGATAAATACCGTATACCGTATGCCTGGTATGCCGTATATATGTACATTGTACATATCAAAGAGGATTAGATAGAGGTGAAGGTGCTGTGGCCACTTTTACAGCGCCATCTATTATGTCAAATACCGAACTATACGTTGCAGTTCTATTCAGCTTATTTCCCTTCTTATATTTTTCTTGTACACGCCGACTGAAATATGTACGCCATTTGTAATCAAATCGTTGTGACTGGTTCATTGCTTCCTATATTTCCAAGTATTTTTGGTTTTGTGTTTTCGAAATTAGACAAAAATGCCTATACATTGCTGCATTTGGAAGCAAAAAGTGGAGCAGAACGTTCGTAGTTTGTTTAATATACCCAAAGAGCCACATATGTAAGTCGAGTCAATATGTATAAGTGCTGTAAATATGTATGTATATATGTATACTGATGACACTGATGTATACGTATATTTCTTTTGAAAATAAATGTAAATGTACTTTTCAATTCTATTTTATATTCTTCCTTCCTAACTATATAACATGTATGTATATGAATTAAGGTTTCAAAATTTTTTAAATTGTGTAGTCAGAAAAAAATTTAATCTTGGAGTTTAATGTAGAGCGAACCGTAAAATGAGGTATAGAGGATGGGACTGTCTTCGGGGTGCGGAGCAAGGGGATAGATGAATAGTTCGGTATTTGACTCGTTAGGAGCGCTGCAAAACGAGCCACAGCTTTTAACATAGGGCTCTTATGGGACCTTCACCTCTATCTAATCCTCTTTGGTACATATAGGTACAGGGTGTTCACGTTCACAGTGTTCCAATATGGTCCAAGATTTCTCGCGCATGCGCGGGCAAAATAGTAACGTATCTATATTAGGATGATGAGGTAGCAGACCCCAGAGGCAGTTATATTGGCGGGAATGTACCGAAACAATCTGTTCCGAACAACACGACTCCAGGACGTGTCCTACGAGTTACAAAATATTCATAAATACACATGTTATACATTCATTTTTCAGAATCAAATCATACTACTTTTTTTAAAATTCTGCGGGGTGCTCAAGGTACCCCATTTTATCGAGAATTTTACTTTACTGCGACTGAAAGCGCCACCATCGCGCGAGAAATCTTGGATCATATCGGAACGTGTTCACTACAAGCACCACAATTGAGCTTTTTAATAAATTTAAACAAACAAAATCTGCCAACATTGGCACAAGCAGGATGTTCAAGAGAATTTTCTAGACTAGAATGGCTGAATAAATAAAAATTTAACAAAATATGTATATGTACATACATATATAATTGTTAATGTTGTCAAATAGTTTTGGACACATTTGTATATTATCAGAGAGGAAATGAGAGTGCTCACGCCCGGGGATTGGCCGTGCCGCTTTTGTCTCCACATCATGTTTAGCCTGGAACAGCTCCTACATCATCTTTAGCATGGAACAGAACCTACATCATCTTTAGTAGGAAACAGAACCCACTTTACTGTTAGTACATCTGTGGCCTGAATCGGAACTAGCATCAACCAAAACTTCGTGCGCCATTACCGTTCATTAGAAACTGCTTCGTATAACATTACCATTTGTCAGAAACTGCTTTGTGCGATGTTACCATGACGAAGAATCCGTTGAATTTCGTATTATATTGATACGATGAGGAAAATTTGACGCAATAAAGTTTATTTTTTAATCTTGCCAAAGTAGTACATATCGGATCGGCACGTTCGAGTCCGACAACTGAGGCGTTATTGTTTTTCGATCGAATTCTTTTCTACTATTTATGTTAGATGTGAGACAATAATAAAGTCGCAGTAAATTGTTCGACGTTAAATCAGTGTATATTAAAATACACATGTAAAATAAATACACGAATATTTGTGAAATGAAAATACACGGGGTACCCGTGGCCGACCCGACCACGCATACGAAAATCCAGGAGTAGTCTTTCAAAATTGAAACCTCACCTTATATGTGTATCGCCGTATATAGAATATCGTTCGACGATCGTAGTGATATATCTGTAGAAACAGACTGTGGTACTGAACCATACCCCCTCCATAGCCTACTATCGCCCCTTCGTTCCTTTCCAACGCGCCCGCGCGCTACACTCACCAGCGTACCTCTACTGTATCCGTGTGCGCTGCTCGTACGCTGCTTGTGCGCTTGCGCCAGCCACAATCTATTTTTAGCACCTTCCATGTTGTATTGTTTTGCGGCAACGAAACTGAAATTCGGCTTTCGAGCCGTCGAGCGTACGAATCGCAATCTGGAGCTAGCCTTCGAGTCCCCGTGCAGCGATATTTCTTTTTCATTACTTTCTTTATTTTCATTCCTTTTTTTTATTTCATTGTTTAACCTTCCAGAAAATTAAAAATGTAAAAACTATGTTAAAAATATGTTTTCATTTTAAATAGACACGTTTTATTGCTATTATTCATTTTAATAGAAACGTTGTATTTATTTGGACTAATTGGAGAATACAAAAATGCAGACAGTATTTTTTAGTTTACGAAACAATTTGTAGATTTATTAGTTGTCAATTTTACAAGCATACACAAGTTTATTTGACCTTCTGTCTTCCTGTAATAAAAAAATACAGTCAAAATTATAATTATAATAGCATTTCATAAAATATCGAGGTTATTGCAAACTCATCTTTTTTCGCAATGAAGCTCTACTTTCATTGCTTCTCTCGAATGTCCATTTCCTTCCGAGGCAGTGGCGTTTCTAGATGTAAACAAAAAATGTTGACATAAAATGTATCATAATTAAACTACAATTATTCTAATCACGTGGAATGTAGTACATATTAAGTTTTAGTTACCTGGATTTTCTTCTTCGACGTTAAGCTTACTGCTAAGTTTACTGCTTCTCCTAAATTGCGTATACAGGGTGAATTCGATAAAGCAGGACACCTAAATATCTCCGTTACTTTTCGTTGTACAAAAAACCTTCGTAGGACAAAGTTACACTGTTTGAAGGACCACATATAACGGTGTAAGGGGAAAAAAAATTTCAAGGTCATTTTTATGAGATTCCAAGGTTATCGATGTTTTTTCAGATGGAATGATATATTTTCGTTAACGTAATGTTGTAGCTGACAAAATAACGAATTCATGCATGTAACACAATATGACCTTCAAATGACCTTCAACCCAGAAAAATGGTATAAATAAAATTCAACGTGTAAGATTCATTTGATGTATTTCTGTTACGCCAAATGTTCAAAAATATTCCCTTGAGCTGCTATACATTCAAATGTATCGCAATACACAACATAATAATAGATTCGGTGTTGACAGGAGGACAATTATGATATACCTTCACCCAGTGGCGCACCCAGGGGGGGGGGCAGGGGGCCAAGTCCCCCCCCCAAGAATAATGACACTGGAAAATTGGTCAAACTGTAGAATATCTGCTTCCTCTACGATTTCGATGATTTTTGGATATTTTATATGTAAAACTCAACATTTTGAACAACTTTACCCTATACATATAAGGTATGCATTTGCTTGGGTTCCAAAATATTTGCAAAAACTGCCAATACTAGAATACTGAATTCTGCCTATTGTTGTGCGTCTGCGGCCGTGTACGCGTCAGTATTGGTGCTCCTACCGCGCCGCTGCGCCGCACAGTGGTCGATTTACTCCAAAATGTGGCCAAAAATTAAAAAAATGAATTTTCGAATCAAGAGTTTTGTATACGTGGGTTGGCTACCCTGATAGTTGGGCTATTGGATGGTTAATGGGAAAAGGGCCTGACCTTTCCCCATGTTACACAAGGATATAACAACTGGAAGAAAGCCGTTGATAAATTTAATAAGCATCAAAACACAAAATATCACGTAGAAGCTGTTATGACTTACGAAAAACTACAAAATATTAGAGATGGAAAATGTCTTTCAGTTGATCGACAAATTGACGCAAGCAAGATATCACAAGCTGCAGTTAACCGGAAACGATTGGAACCGATTATAAAAACAATAATTTTATGTGGTCGGCAAAATATACCTTTGAGAGGACATCGCGATTATGGAGAAATTTCATTTGAACAGGAGCCAATCGCTAATGAAGGCAATTTTCGAGCTTTATTAAGAATGAGAGTCGATGCGGGCGATGAGAACTCACTGAACATTTTAAACATGCTGCTAAAAACGCTACCTACATTAGCTGGAACATACAAAATCAAATCATAAATGCTTGTAATGAAGTCATTTTGAACCATTTGGTTAAAAAAATTAATTCGGCGAAATGTTTTTCACTTCTTGCTGATGAAACTTGTGACATTTCTACCACTGAGCAACTTTCCTTGTGTGTCAGGTATATATACGAAGAAAATGATAGCAAGCTTTGTGAACAATTCTTACAATTTGTTCCTGTAACAAATACTACAGGAAAAAACTTATCTCAGACAATATTAGAAAGCTTAAATAACTATGGTAACACATACAGTGAACCGGATTAATATTCGGACGCTCCAAAAAAGACGGTAACTTTTTAAATATTGTATTATACGATTTTAACTTTTTTGAGAAGCTAGAGCAATTAGTTTACTACGGGATGTAAAAAGAAATTTTTTCAAAAATTGCAATTGATGAAATTTTTTATGTGGGCCTATATTGAAAATTTTAAAAATTTGTAGGTCTATGTCAATTACATGCTCTGTGAAAGTTTCATCGAAATCGGTTGATGTGGGAATGCAATTTTTACCATCTTTGAACGTTTGTAACTCATTGCAACGCCGACTGATTTTGTCGAAATTTTCAGAATATTTTTAATTGACACAGATTTACAAAACGTATTTTTTAAATTTTCAATATAGGCCCACATAAAAAAGTTGTAAAATGCAACTTTTAGTATTATTTGTACAATAACGATCAATTGCAATTTTTAATAAAATTTCTTTACACATCCTGTAGTAAACTTATTGCTCTAGCTTCCCAAAAAGTTCAAATCGTATAGTACAATATTAAAAAAGTTATCGTCTTTTTGGAGCGCCCGAATATTAATCCGGTTCCCTGTATGTAAAACATGTTTAGCTTCTAAAAGCAAAATCGTGGAACAGCCCTGGGTATCGTTAGGGGATATTTTGGCTAAAAAACGAAAAAAAAGATCATTCATTGTGTTTCATATTATTATCACTAGTTATAACGCGCTAACTGTACATTAGCAATTCTTGCACCAGGCCACAAAATTTTGTCCGTTCAACTCGCCCCCCCCCCCAAGATTAAATCCTGGGTGCGCCACTGCCTTCACCTATACGTTCGTACAGAATCGTGTTTATCCACTACTAATTACTCAGAAGACCTTCTTGCTATCAGATTTCCACAGTTTCTAAGATTTCTCGATCAATTTATCGATGAACGTTTCACAATGGGTTACTCGAAGGAAGATAAGATTGATATGATTTTCATTTATTGAGAAAGTCGACAGTGTTTAAGAGAAGCCGTGCAGTTGTACAAGGACCGATTTCCTAATCGTAATTGTCCATCAGTTTCCGTTTACTCTAATTTGTTAAATAAATTCCGTGAAACTGGTAGTGTCGAAAATAAACTAGAGGGCTACTGTTGCTCGCTCGCTTCGCTCGCTCGCGAGTAGGGTTGTTTTTGCTCGCTCGCTTCGCGAGCTCGCGGGCAGGACTGCTCTAGCGAGAGGGTTAGTGATACGCATGGCTAGTAGGGCCTACAGCTATTAATGTTTTTTATTTTGTGTGTGACTCTCCGCGAGCCACACAAAGAACTTCCCGATTCATTAGTTGCTGTATATTATTATTATTATTTATTAAGTGTACGTTTTAAGAATATTATACATTTTCAGGGAAATTCAATAGTTTTCTACTTATCAAAATGTTTGCTATATGGCGTCGCATTAAACCAATATCGTATGCTCGTTGCTCGCTTGGTTCCTTGTTATAGCATACTAATGTTGCAATATAAATTGTCTTAATTAGTTTTTCGCAAACGATACAACTCATCATTATCCGGGGTTGCAGTATTGATCTTGGTTTTCTTCGATACTGTTAATTTAAATTGTCCCGAAATATATAAACCGCGCTCAATTTTGAAACTCTGCTCAGTGCTACATACAACATTTGTAAAGTTGGCCTTTCTGATTTTTTAAAATCCAAACATACTTTCTCGTATGTTTTTTATCTCTGACTTTTATGAATCGTAATCGCTTCAGCAGGAACCACTGGAAATTGACTACGTGTGATTTGATATTTTTCCTCACTCGACATATTTACTTGATTCGATATTTTTATTATTGGTGTTAAATTTTGATCAATATTTGCATTTTTCATATAATCACGATAACGAGTTCTTACTTCCACTCCTACTCTGGCCAATTGAAAATCTAACCACAATATAGACGGAATTTTAGTATTTTCTTGAAAAGTAATAAATTTTAATATTCCTCATGTGTGCTCCATTAACCAATCCGTTTTCAACATCACTGTTATTAATAATTATCATATAGTTTATATTAATTTTCAATTTAATCTCAGTTAATAATTCGTTTTGAACTGATTGTTTTTTTAAAGATTGTAATATAAATTTTTTTTTGTACTTTTATCGATATTCTTTGAAAATGTATTCTCGGGAGTAGAGATGATTAACTCACTCTTGCATTGGGATAATTTTCGATTATTGTAAGCGGAAACATCATCGTAAGGTACAAAAAAAGATTTAAAAAAAAATTTTTTTCTTCTAATTTTAAAAAAATCGAAAAAAAATTTTTTGTGTAATTACGTTTGTTTCTTCGGTGGAAACTTTCCGTTCTCTCGTATAAATTGCATTGTTGAATGAACTTCTTTCGAAAAAAACTAAAAAAACTAAAAAACTACTTGACCAAAATGGACCAAAATCTAATCAGCTCTAAGTTACGACGGGGCACATCGATTGCATCATTCATCATCCTGATCGCGTTGTTACTTTTTCTGAAAACGTTCACGAAAAATTTGATTACATAGAAACGGCCATACGCACACACACACACACACACACACACACACACACACACACGAACATTTTGATAAAAATAGTCTAAAATGACTCCAATGACCATGAAACGTGAAGATCTGCTAAAAATTCGATTTTCGATTTTCGGGGTAATTACAATAACTTCCCTATAAAATCGGGAAGTTAAAAACGTACAAAGGTGAGGACTGTAAGGAATGAAGCAAACACAATTAATGTTCTGGCAGCAGTGAATACAAACCCTCATGCTAGTACGAGGCAAATCGCACGAGGAAGTGGCATTAGTCAAAACTGTGTAGTGCAAATACTCCAGGAACACAAATTTCACCCCTTTCACCTATCAATTCATCAAGAACTTCATGGTAGAGACTTTGTAAATCGTGTAAACTTTTGCCAGTGGGGATTGAGACAATTGATAAACGATAGAGCATTTTTTAATCAAGTATTATTTACCGATGAAGCTTCGTTTACAAATCACGGGCAAATAAATTTAAAAAGCCTGCATTATTGGTCATCTGAAAATCTGCGGTGGTTACGGACAGTCGACAAACAAAGACCATGGTCCGTCAATGTTTGGTGCGGAATTTTAGATAACCAAATAATTGGGCCTCACTTTATTACCGGAACATTAAATGCAGAAAAATACATTGCATTTTTACGAGAATCGTTACCAATTCTCCTGGAAAATACACCCTTGAACATTCGTGAAAATATGTGGTATCAACATGACGGATATCCGGCCCATTCTTCCCGTGTCGTAACACAATTCTTAAATAACAAGTTTCCAAATCGTTGGATTGGACGTAACGGACCCGTATTATGGCCAGCTCGCTCACCAGACCTTACACCCCTTGATTTTTATCTATGGGGAAAACTGAAAGACGATGTTTATAGTGAACCACCAACGACTATAGACGACATGAAAGAAAGAATCGTCCAGGCTTGTGCGTCGATTTCCTGAAATAAATTACACAGCAGTACGTTCTGTAACTTCACGGCTGAATGAATGTATAGCAGCTCAAGGGAATATTTTTGAACATTTGGCGTAACAGAAATACATCAAATGAATCTTACACGTTGAATTTTATTTATACCATTTTTCTGGGTTGAAGGTCATTTGAAGGTCATATTGTGTTACATGCATGAATTCGTTATTTTGTCAGCTACAACATTACGTTAACGAAAATATATCATTCCATCTGAAAAAACATCGATAACCTTGGAATCTCATAAAAATGACCTTGAAATTTTTTTTCCCCTTACACCGTTATATGTGGTCCTTCAAACAGTGTAACTTTGTCCTACGAAGGTTTTTTGTACAACGAAAAGTAACGGAGATATTTAGGTGTCCTGCTTTATCGAATTCACCCTGTATACGCAATTTAGGAGAAGCAGTAAACTTAGCAGTAAGCTTAACGTCGAAGAAGAAAATCCAGGTAACTAAAACTTAATATGTACTACATTCCACGTGATTAGAATAATTGTAGTTTAATTATGATACATTTTATGTCAACATTTTTTGTTTACATCTAGAAACGCCACTGCCTCGGAAGGAAATGGACATTCGAGAGAAGCAATGAAAGTAGAGCTTCATTGCGAAAAAAGATGAGTTTGCAATAACCTCGATATTTTATGAAATGCTATTATAATTATAATTTTGACTGTATTTTTTTATTACAGGAAGACAGAAGGTCAAATAAACTTGTGTATGCTTGTAAAATTGACAACTAATAAATCTACAAATTGTTTCGTAAACTAAAAAATACTGTCTGCATTTTTGTATTCTCCAATTAGTCCAAATAAATACAACGTTTCTATTAAAATGAATAATAGCAATAAAACGTGTCTATTTAAAATGAAAACATATTTTTAACATAGTTTTTACATTTTTAATTTTCTGGAAGGTTAAACAATGAAATAAAAAAAAGGAATGAAAATAAAGAAAGTAATGAAAAAGAAATATCGCTGCACGGGGACTCGAAGGCTAGCTCCAGATTGCGATTCGTACGCTCGACGGCTCGAAAGCCGAATTTCAGTTTCGTTGCCGCAAAACAATACAACATGGAAGGTGCTAAAAATAGATTGTGGCTGGCGCAAGCGCACAAGCAGCGTACGAGCAGCGCACACGGATACAGTAGAGGTACGCTGGTGAGTGTAGCGCGCGGGCGCGTTGGAAAGGAACGAAGGGGCGATAGTAGGCTATGGAGGGGGTATGGTTCAGTACCACAGTAACACGGTTCTGACATCACTGGTTCTAGTGAGCGACGACCTTTATGTTCCCCCTTTTGGCCCCAAATACGCCGCGGGTCACCACTGATTTAAACAATAATTTTAAAAATAAATTATGATTGAAATAATAATTCAAATAATGAATATAGAAACAAATTATAAAAATTTACTTGTTTAAACAATTATTTTAACAATAAATTATTATTGAAATAATAATTCAAATAACGAATATAGAAACAAATTATAAACATTGATTTGTTTAAACAATTATTTTAACAATAAATTATTGAAATAACAATTCAAATAATGAATATAGAAACAAATTATAAACATTTATTTATTTAAACAATTATTTGAACGATTAATTATTGAAATAATAATTCAAATAACGAATGTAGAAATAAGTACTTCATCATTAAATTAATTTCCAAGATATAAAATCTGTGTTTCTTCGAAATCTTCCGGCTTTTTTATTTTTTACAACTGGAGTTTGCAACAAAGGCTCGAGAAAAATTAAAATACTTCTATGAATATAATTTATATTATTAGAGATTTGTATATTAGTTACATATTTTATATAAAACAATATAAACTGTTTGTCCTAATCTTGGCCAATGATGATGTAGGATCTGATCCAGTCTAAAGATGATGTAGGATCTGATCCAGGCTAAAGATGATGTAGGATCTTGTCCATGCTAAAGATGATGTAGGAGCTGATCCAGGCTAAAGATGATGTAGGAGCTGATCCAGGCTAAAGATGATGTAGGATCTTGTCCATGCTAAAGATGATGTAGGATCTTGTCCATGCTAAAGATGATGTAGGAGCTGATCCAGGCTAAGTACTAGAGTAGGGGGCAGCACTAGTATGGGCACGGCCAAAACCCGGGCGTGAGCACTCTCATTTCCTCTCTGATATTATATTCATTCGTTTGTTCATCGTTTCTAATCGACGAATTTCTTCTGTATAAATCAGATCTACATAAATAAACTTTCAAGGAAATTACATGATAAATTTATCGAGTTATTGAGTTGTAAGTGTAAAGATAAATATTATTATATAGTTAAACAATTTATTTGAGAACATTCCCCACACTTATTTGCGGTGACCAGCGGTGACGCAGACGGCCAGACGCGCGTGATCTTTTTGAAGAAAGGTGAATGGTATCCAGTGTTCCGATATTGCCTAAGATTTTTCGTACGATGGATGGCCGCTAGAGGCGCTGCGCGGAAAAAATAGTAACGTATCTATGATGACGAGGTAGTGGTAGTGGAGCCCTGCGCCCTGCGCCTTGAGACTGTTATATTAGCGCGAAAGTACCGAAACAATCTGTTCCGGACAAACAAACTTCAGGACGTGTCCTACAAGTTACAAAATATACACAAATATATATGCTATACATTAATTTTTCAGAATCAAATCATACAAATCTTTTCAAATTCTGCGGGGTGCTCAAGGTACCCCATTTTATCGAGAATCTTACATTACTGAGGCTGGCAGCGCCTCTAGCAGCCATCCATCGTACGAAAAATCTTAGGCAATATCGGAACACTGATGGTATCACATTATCACATGCATGATCACATGGAAGAGATCGCTGTATTATCGACGTCATTCTAAATTCACACGCTGGCCTTTTAGTTGCAACATCTCGCCACTGTGGACACAGTGGTGTTCACATGCAATGCAATGGCTCTGATGTAAAAGGGTTGAGGTTCAGGTGACGTGTACCTTATTTTCCAGTTTTTCGGTGGTCGGTTTGCAGAATGAATACGTTTAAACGCGATAAAAAGGAGGAGGAAGATGGTAATTATGAGTAAATATACTTTCTTTCCCGTATCAACATAAGCCATAATTTTTAAGCGAAACTAAACGAGTCGCTTGCATTCTCGTGATAGTTTGTATCAAACAGGTTGAAACAATTTTTCCATATAAGTTAAAAGACAGTAGTATTTCTTCACTGAAATCTTTGCTTTTGTATTATTCAATGATTCTACATTTAATTGATACATGTACACATGCCGATTTGTGCGAGTGACATGTAAATAGTCGGCTTGATTATGACATCTCTAATGTGATTTCTTTTTTTATTAGGTGGGGGGAATCCTTTCCAAAATTTGGAAAAGACCACCGTGCTGCAGGAAGCACGTACCTTCAATAATACACCAGTTAATCCAATAAAATGCGCGCACATCCTGACAAAAATATTATACTTGTTAAATCAAGGAGAACAATTGGGAACATTGGAGGCCACAGAAGCGTTCTTTGCCATGACCAAATTATTTCAATCCAAGGATGTTGTGTTAAGACGTTTGGTGTATTTAGGTATCAAAGAACTGAGTTCTTTGGCAGAGGATGTGATTATAGTAACCTCCAGTCTAACAAAAGATATGACTGGAAAAGAAGATTTGTATAGAGCTGCAGCTATAAGAGCATTATGTACCATTACCGATGCTGGAATGTTAGCAGCTATCGAACGTTATATGAAACAAGCTATAGTAGATCGTTCTCCTGCAGTTTCTAGCGCCGCTTTGGTCTCTTCGTTACACTTGACCAATATATCTGGGGATGTTGCGCGCAGATGGGCGAACGAAGCCCAGGAAGCATTATACTCGAACAATGTAATGGTTCAGTATCATGCTCTGGGTGTTTTGTATCAAGCTCGAAAATCTGACAAACACGCTGTAATTAAGTTAGTTGCAAAACTTATGAAAACCTTCCCGAAGAGTCCCTATGCTGCTTGTATGTTGATTCGAATGGCATGTAAATTGCTGGACGAAGTTGATGGAAGTGAAGAATTGATAGCATTTATTGAGTATTGTCTGCGTCAAAAATCGGAAATGGTGGTGTATGAAGCAGCGCATGCATTGGTGAATCTTGGCAGAAGCGGCGCTAGGGAGATAGGCCCTGCCATTAGTGTTCTTCAATTATTCTGCGGATCAGCTAAGCCAGCTTTGAGATTTGCCGCAGTTAGGACATTGAATAAAGTTGCTATGACCCATCCAGCGGCAGTCACCGCTTGCAACTTGGATTTAGAAAATTTGATTACAGATTCAAACAGGTCGATCGCTACACTGGCAATCACTACTCTTCTAAAGACTGGTGCGGAAAGCTCGGTAGATCGATTAATGAAACAAATTGCAACATTTGTGTCCGAAATCTCAGATGAATTTAAGGTCGTTGTTGTTCAAGCTATAAGGTAATAGTCAATGAACACATCCTCTTCCCGTTGACGACGTTCTATTCTTAATTCGATTTCTTTAATTTGTATCCAGGGCTTTGTGTCAAAAGTTTCCTCGCAAACACGTGGTTTTGATGAATTTTCTATCCGCTATGCTAAGAGACGAAGGAGGCCTCGAATACAAGGCAGCGATCGCGGACACAATAATTGCTGTTATGGAAGGAAACGCCGAAGCAAAGGAAGCAGGCCTGGCACATCTCTGTGAATTCATCGAAGACTGCGAACATATTTCCCTCGCCGTTCGCATTTTGCATTTACTCGGGCAAGAAGGGCCAACTTCCAAGCAGCCATCCAGATACATCCGTTTCATTTATAATCGCGTGATCTTGGAAAGTGCTAGCGTTCGAGCAGCTGCAGTTACTGCGTTGGCACGTTTCGCTGCCGCGTGTCCTCCGTTGTTGCCTAACGTGTTAGTTTTATTATCACGTTGTCAGTTGGACTCTGATGACGAGGTCCGCGATCGTGCAGCTTATTATTGCGCTATACTCCAACAGCAAAGCGATCCAACTATTCTTCCCTTGGTACAACCACCCCTTTTGTCTGTGCCTAGTTTAGAGAGAGCCTTAAAAAATTACATTCACACACCTATGGACGAACCGTTCGATATTTCTCTGGTAATCTCATAAGTATTTAATTTATATAAGTCATACGTTAAAAATGATTGTGAATGATGACTAGCTGTAGCTGATCAAATCTGAAAATTGTTTGTTCACAGATTCCTCCAGCACAAACAGCGGAAGAACCACCGCAAATAGAAGACCATACAATCGTGAAACAACAAGTAATTCGTTTGACGAGAGAAGAATGCGCCATGAATCGGATGCTACAGATACCACAGTTGGCTATGGAGATTCGCAATTCGATACTAGTCAGCACCTCGCTCCCCTTCGATCTAACAGAATCGGAGACCGAATACAACGTGAAGTGTATCAAACATACGTTCTCGGATATTCTTGTTTTAGAATTCAGCTGTATGAACACGATTTATAATCAGACTCTGGAGGATGTAACGGTAGTTCTTGATCTATACGAAGGGTAATTACATTCCTATATACTTTACTTCAATTACAAACTATTTCATTTTCAACAAAATCATATAATATCATAATTTTAGTTACTCGGTCGTTTGCGAAGTTCCGTGTCCAGTTTTAGAATATTATCAACCAGGAGAAACTTACACAGTATTAAAATATCCAGAGGATGTTCACGCTAGCGTTACCACCATTCCCGCAACTCTGCGGTTCACGGTTTGCGACCGCGATCCGGACACAGGTCCTGAACCAGAATACAAAGACGAATATATGGTATGTCGTTCTTTTCTTGTTATGGAAATATAAAAGAAACAGCCAATATTCGAGTATATTTGCATTTGTTATCTAGTTGGACATCGTGGAAATAACTCTCGCTGATCAAGTTCGAGGACTTGGAAATAGGGGTATAGATTTCAATGCTGCATGGGCTGCAGCCACCGCAAAGGGATACACCACGTTGGAGGAGACGTTCGCTTTAGGCCCATCTGTATCGAGCTTACAAGGAGCCATTCAAATTCTTACAGAATTTTTAGGACTAGAGGATGTAGACCGAACAAATCGAGTTCAGGCAGGTGCTACCGCGCATAATCTGTTATTAGGCGGCTATTTCAGAGGCGAAAAAGAAATTCTTGCTCGCGCGAGATTAGCATTATCCGGCACTCAAGTGACAATGCAACTGACAGTTCTATGTTCAGATCCGGATGTTGCAGAATTAATCATTTCTTCTGTAGGATAATTCGATAATTCAAGTAAAGTATTTTATACTTTAGGGTCAGCATGAAAATTGATGATCAGTGTGTCACCACTATTTCCAGATTTTTAGGAGTACATATAAGAGTAACGTTGTTTTAATAAGAAAAACAGACCTGTTGCTTGCAGTTTCTATTTCTATATGTAATAATTTCTACACCGTGTAATTATAAAGTTATACTTTAAATAAGACCGTTAAAATTTTTATTATTTTATTACTTATACATGCATATATACATACGCATCCATAGAGAAATTTCTCCGTATACATATACCCTATGCACCACATTAAAACGAATGTATTTCATCATGTAACTTTACTTTATTACGTGGTGTGCAATAAAACTTTACACGTTTTCGTCTGTAAAGGAAGAATATTTTTGAAGAAATGCTTTGTATTTGTATTTTGTATATACCTTTATTGTGTAATTAACATACACATTAAGCTATCATAAAGTTTCACAAACTATCTTCTCGTATCCTAAACGTAACACGCAATACTAACGATATTCCATATACATAGAGTGGATTCTTTATAATGTACGTATGGTATTAGTGAATCGCTTCGTGGTCGCTAGTGAACTGGTGATAAGAAAAGTTATTGCGCTTGGACGTTTGCGATATCATATTTATGTTTCGGTATAGTTGATGGAATCCTTAACACATTGCGCATCGCTTTTGAAACATTTCCACAAATTATTCTAACATAAATAACCTAAGTAATAGTTAAAATTGACAACTGATCGCTCGCAAAAGGAAAAAAATTCTGTTGAACGATTCATTATATTATCCAATGTTTCAACGATCAATTCTAATAATTACAATTAACCAAAAACTCATTGTATTACTTACAACAAATCGACGAATTGTAGTCGCACGTGCTCGGATACAGAGATTCGTCGAGTCTCTCTGTTTTCTCGTTTAATAACGATGAGTAATACACTGAAGCGAAAAATTCATTACAACAAGACTTGTGCACAGCAAGAAATGCACCGAAGTAGCTATACACAATTTTGTGTATACTACTCGCACATTACAACGCAGTATAAATTATATTCTAGTCGTAATGCACGATATAGAGCGTAGGGAGTTTAGAACGGTATACAAGTAAAAATGGTTGTGGTTCGAGAGGCATTACAAAAATGCATTTGGTGTATATCAATTACATCATATACATTTATAAGAAAGCTTTAGGTTTACAACGTACGACAAGTTCGAAATAATCATAACCAAAATTATGGATTTTTTTTTATTTGCTGAGTACAACATATAGTTGATACGTCTCGACAACGCGTTGCGAACCTTAAGCCGTATGGTCCAGATCAATATGCATCGAGAAATAGATTGTTTGGCTGTATCATTTCTCGCTTATACAGGGTGAACGACGAATCGTGACCAGTAGATATGTTATTATCTATTATTATTATTAGCAGTCCGATCGAAAATGTTTTTATCAGGTATAGCTTCAAAAGTATAGTTTCAAGAGAGCTTTCACTTTTTTGACAACTCCTTTTTCCCATGATCTTTCAAGGTCACCTTCAATTTTTTGCAATTACATCTATAATTTTTTTACGCCTATTTCATAGACGATTTCAAGGCGAATTCGGTAATTATCATAACATAAAAAAATTGCATTTGCAAAAGAAAATTGCTAATAACAGAACAATCTCTGCTGGCTACGAATTGTGATTCACCCTGTATTTATAAGAGACGAAGCCGTTATCAGGACGAGAGGAAACTCTATTTAAAATCGTGGATCGCGTCAAGAATTATAATAGTTCACTGCTTTCAGTCCAATGTTGCAATCTATTATTTTACTGACACGATCGATAATATTTCTCTATTGTACGAATGAAGAAGATTTAATTGGGTGAGCGGATGATTGTTTTACACTAACTAGTTGGCGGTGGTGGTGGCGGTGGCTGCGCCAATAGCGTGGGCAAGGTATTGAGATCGATGCCAGGCGGAGCAGGTGTTTGTTGTTGCGGAGGAGGTGGAACAGGTGCCGCCGGTGGCCATCCTCCCATTTGCTGCGGCTGCCATCCTGGGAATCCTGGCGGTGGAGCTGTTCCAGGCGGTGGTGGACGCATCGGTCCTTGTTGACCCTGTTGCCATGGTGGAATACCCATTCCAGGAGGTGGGATTTGTGTTGGTGGCATTTGTCCAGGCGGCGGTGGCTGATTATTCCCAGCCATCCAAGGCATCAACGGCGGGATATTTGGTTGAGACGTGGAGCCCGGCGGTGGTGGAGGCGGTTGCATTACACCGGGTGGCGGGGGCATACTAACTGGTGGTTGCCATTGCATGTTCATGCCATTCATGTTGTTTACTTCGCCTTGACTCCATGGTGGGGGAGCCATACCTGGCGGTGGCATCATTGGTCCACCTTGCATCATTTGCGGAGGTGGATGAGCCGGTGCCGCCATTAGAGCACGAGGAGCTTGTTGTCTGAAACGAGAAACATTAGACAATTATAGGAACACTACTAACACGGGGATACTATACCCCAGGACAGAGGTCGGCAATCTGCCAAGAATAGGAGTGGAAATGAACCCGAGACTAAACAGTACGGGAGAAATGCGGAGAGCGGGGCCCCGTACTGTTCTCAACCCGGGTCATATGCGGCGAGAAAGGAAAGGGCTCAGGAAAGTCCCGGGGGAGGAGGTAGTGGGTAGTGGTATTCAGATGTGGAAATAATTCTTCGTGGACGTTTAGACGTGCTTGGTAAATCAAAAATATCGAATAAAAGGTTGGAAAGCTTCTCTATCGTCTGCGATGCGAGTAGCGACGTCCAACCTTTTATTCGATAATGAAGGTCGCGCCTGAGCTGGCTCGAGAACTACGGCCGTCACGGGGAGCGAGACGCGCAGCCGGGAAAAGGAAGCGTAGTCCTTGAAAATCGGCCGGAGTGTGCAGCTCTTTGCCGACCTCTGCTCTAGATGAATACAATTTACCTGTCAAAGAGACCAGGATAATTAGGATTCGGATTTGGTTGTCGTTGCTGCCCGCTTTTCGATCTATCGGGCGGTGGACCCTCGCCCAATTCTGCCATAAGAGACATATATTCCTCGTCGATTTTTGCTTTGTCGCCACCAGGTCCCATTCCTCCCATTCCTACGGCAGCTGGTCCACCCTGACCTGGTCTTTTGGACCGACAGTCGCGAGCAATATGACCTGCTCCTCCACAGCTCGAGCACACTATGTTGTTTGTCACATTTGGCTTGTCTGGACACTGTAGCAACCGAAATAAAAATAAGATACACACGTCTTTTCGAGATACTGGTCAACAAAATATGAAGGGATTAGACAGTATACTAACCAGCCATGATTTGTGATCCGATGCGCCACAATTCGTACAACGTGGTCCGTCATTTTCACGCAACGTTCCATTCAATAAAGCCAACTCTCTAAGCTGGTTGCGTCGTAAATCATTTTGTCCTTCTGGCACTTCCACGCCTTGTCGTATAATTTCATGAATCTAGTTAAGAAAAGAAACCAATGAAAAAGCGCTGATTTACAAAATGCGGTGAATAGTACACTGAAACGAGAATACGACGTACTCTTTCAACGGCTTTCTTAACAGCATCCAGATTGTTGGCTGTAATATACGCGTGTAGGGGTTCATCCTCACCAGGCAAAGGTTGTCCATCTTTCCTTCCGACTTTTCCCTCTTTCACCGAGCCCTTACCACGAATGATGATCTTTGCTCCAGTTTCCTTCTCCATTGCTGCGTTGTAATAAATAATACATAGCAACGTGCATGGCATGGTATTCGTCTAAGTATAAATAATGTATTCACGGTATTTAGTATTTACTTACATTTTAACGTATTTCCACGTGGACCAATAAGCAAACCAACAAAGTTAATATCTGGATGTTCCTCTTGGGGAATCATTACTTTGTCATGTACTCGTATTATCGGAGGCCTAAATATAACAAGATCATCGATGTTATCATGAAAAAAAAATTTTCTTCGACGAAATTTTACTTGCTCATAGGTTTGTCTTACTTATAGTCTGGCGGAGGTTTGAACTCGGGATTAATTTTGAGAATCTTCTGAATAAGATTGTGACGTTCTTCTTCCAATTTACGTCTAGTACGATATTCTCTTGTATTCAACCGTTTACCATCGCTACTGTATATGGGTTCAGGAGATGGTGATCTGTAAAACAAAAAGATAAAAAAATCCATTAGGATACAAAGTCTGAATCAAGATGGTACTAGCGTACAAGCAACCTGATCCTACTATGACTGTGTGATTAAGTGAGGAAAGAACTGCTGATTATTAACAGAAACTTGGAAATTGGGACAATGCTTTGATTGACTCTTTTGTTTTATTTTTGCAATGTTATTAGGCTTTAATCGTCTCTTCGATATATATATATATATGTATATTGTATATATATATATACACACATACATACTGTCTCTTATAAATAAGATACATTGTGACCATGTTGGAAAAAGAATACTCTTTGCGACGCAACATCTAAAACAATGATTATCCTCTGTATATCGAGTAAATGGAATAAAAACGGAATTCAAAATAAATAATGTATTCTACATCTTTTATCCATATATGCAACAGTATGTGATAATTTTGAATTTCGGAGAAAGCAAAAGAGCAAGTTCATTGAAGATGGATTCTCAAAGTTTAATAATTTGCCAGTTCAGAATCTGTACTCGAATAATGTTAAAGAAAAATGGAAATATTTTATTGCATCAAGTGTTGCTTTCCAACAACAGTGCCAAGGTATCAAAACAAAGAATAAAAAATTATATATTGTTAATTGTAGGATTGCTATCATATGTCTAATCAGTAGGCAACCACTGGAAGACTGCGCGTTTGTGCACGGCAGATATCGGTATGATGTCGGCTGCTAAGATAGATCCTGTGATTATTAGGAAACAATTTTTGTTGGGTTAGTTAATAATAGCTTGTATATCTTACTATGATGTATAATACTAATGAAACACAATAATATAAAATAATGGTTCCAGCTAAAATCAGAAAAGTTAAACCTATTGGAGTAAATTAATTTATTAGAGAAATTAATAAGTGTATTTATTTAAGGTCGAACCTGAAAGTAACGTAAGATTGATCTTTATAATAGTATTATGCCTATAATAGCAATTATTGTTTGATCAATTTCATTATTTTCCTGAAATCTGCTCATTAAACTTGTAATTAAGAAGAGAAAAAGTCTATCGTAATTCCTTAACGATAACGATATTCCTGTGGCCATTAGCAAAATAAATAACAAGATTTAGAAAGTACCGTGCAAATCACGGAAGCCTAATTAGAAGGAGTGTCTATCAAGGCATCCTATGCGCAAGTTTCCATTATTTTATTGAAATGAGAGATACGTTTACGAAATCGTCGAATAGAGCCTACTAAGTTTCAATTAGTATGAATTCGAATAATATGTATAGGACTGCATAGGAACACCTTCGAATTTCCCTACATGTGCAACAGTAGAACTATTTAAGAGATATATGGACTAGAATACCCACTGCATGTTAAACACTGCTACTACAACATTTTCTACATACATGTGCATACATATATGTGTATATATGTGCATGTCTGTCTATATATACATACATATAAACATATATATGTGCGTATATATTATAGTAGATTTGTAAATTTATATATAATGTAGTTTTTCAATTAAGATAACTTGATATAAATGTAATACGAAAGATGTTTGCTCTTGTAGCAGTGTCTAAAAAAATGAATTAGTAAAAGAAATTGATTAGGGCAAACCAATATTATCAAAATTCATCTTCTGTGCTGCGTGGTGGCTTAAATCAAGCCCAATCTTTTCAAATAGACATCGGTATCCCACACTAATCGTATTGGAGCCAAATCATAAGGCCCCAGTATTTATGGGCTGTTGAATGGTCAGTAGATAGGTATTGTAGATATGTAACGGTCATTTTTGGTATGTAAGTTTCTTTCAAACCTTTCCTCAGGATTAAGTGGAATTCCAAGGTCTCCAGTGCGTAGCTTCCTGCTGATTTCCTCGATCTGCAGCTGAACTGTAAACCAACGGGTTAGAGGGGGCGGAAACCCCAACAGTTAGATATTGCCAATTTGCCATAGCCATATACATTCTATAATGTAAGCATGTGTCAAAAGTGTAGAGCATTTTCTTATATCTAAAGATTTTCCATGAGGTAAATGTTCCAATCAAATATATACATTTGTTCCTTTTATTTCGCTTTCTCGATAAGGTACAAAAATATATTTTTCTCAAGCTTTTGTGCTAGCTATTGTGTATACAGTTATATATATATATCGCATTCGAAAACAGATGCTAGAATCTGCTGAATTAACGTATATTACAAATTTTTGTTGTACTCTTCTTGTCCAGCAAAACTGGCAATCCCTATTGCCGTACATTACTTATTCAAATTATCTCAAAAACGCAAGAAAATCAATTACCTCTGGCAACTAAATACTTTGGCAATACATACATACATACTTACATCTTTTATAGTACTATAAATTTGGTTTTTAGGAACTTATATGCAGATGCAAGATTCTTATATCGTTTCCTGCTTGTATATGCATATATATTTATGTATATGTACATATATATACACATATTCTTATATATATGTATATATACATATGTATATATTGTATATATATTCATATACATATATATGTGTGTGTATACATATATTCGTACAAAGAACATAATTAAATGAAAACAACAACTAGAAAAAGAAAGAAAATAAACTTACAGAGATAAGCCTTCTCCTGTTCAGGAGTCAGGTTTGTTGGGAGAACTGTAGGCATGCCTGGTATAAAAGTTTTGTCATGTTCACTACCGCCCCATCTAGTTTTCCTCCTCTTCCTACGTTCCTCTTTCGACTCTTTTTCCTGCTTACCATCACCTAAAATATTTTTAAGTTGCTTATTCATAATCGTGTTATACAATATAAAATATATTCTGCATTATATTTAGATCCGATTTATTACAAGATTTCAGAATAAAGTGTATCGTACTATACATATCGCTCGTTGTATACAATTTACATGCAACAGTCTCAATAGCAGGTGGGAAGTTTGTTTAACCCTTGTGTAGTCAACCGGATACCCAATTACTGCATTTCTTTCAACAATTTCTGAATGTTCCTCTAAAAATATTACAAAATTTCTCTGAATGTCTATTCTTTACTCGCTAATATATTCGTTTATTTAGTTGCAAATATGTTAAAAATTTACAAAAGATATTAAATAATCTATACATTTTGGTTGGCTACATAAGGTTTAAAGTTAACGATGTCGGAAAAGGCCGCCAAGTTTCTATCGATTGTACACACGAGTCATCCAATAAACAGGAAAAGACCGCGTAGTTTACTCTATCGAAGTTATGTCGCGTATTTTTCAAGAAATTCGAATTTCACGAATTTAAGTCGACTTTCTTTTTGTACACACACACTTGATATATATCGTATCCAATCAATCTTGTAGAGATCTGTGTATACGCGAAGACAAGCGCAACAAACAGCAAGCAGCGCGCAGTGGACACGTCGCACAACGAAAAACCATATGATAGATCGGCCGAACTGTTATACTGTATGTGAAACGAACTGGCACGGTGCATACTTTCCGCTTCGCGTTTCCTGACATTGTTCGTCGTCGAATTTGGAGAATTGCCGCTTAGCTGGGTACCGTTTGCAATTGCGGCGCTCACCGCGGCGGCTGCAGCGGCTGCAGCGGCAGCCGCGTTCGCAGTTGCAGCATTTTGCTGCGCGTTTTGCAAGTAACTCGGGTTCAACAGCGACGTGAAATTCCGTGACTGGTTCATGCCGGTAGGAACGATCGTGCCAGCCACGTAACAATACGTTCACGAGTATTTACACGTTCACTAGAACACCACCGTTTCGTCGCGATCAGAAACAGAAATATTCACATTCACACCACTAAGAAAAATGGCGAAGCTCCACTGACGAAAGGAACACCTTTCGCCTCTTTCATGGGCATACCGGAGGCGGATGCAGACTCTTCGCCTGATATCCATGTAGTCGAGAACATTCTCGCTAGCTGGCGCTTTGATGAGTTTCAGAACATTCATATATAATTATATAGACTCTGGATCTTTATGCAAAATAAAAAGTTTGTGCATCAATTGCAAGACACAGGAGCTAAATATAAACTTATATTTTTCACTCATAATTTTAATTTAATGAAGATAATTACTCCTAAAGTTTTCTAATCTTTGCACTATTTTAAATTACTCCCGCCAATTTTTGTCATAAATGCATAAAATGGGATGTTTTTTCTACGGTGTAACTGCGGTTCCTTTCTTGCCAGTTGGTCAGCGGACAGATATGGAAGAAAAAGAACTTTGTGCGTTGGGAACGTACCCAGACAGCACACCGGCTCGATTTGGGCCTGGATTTTATGCGCGCATTGGCCCGGATATGGCCAGGCATGGGCTCGAGCCCAGGGCCTGCCGGTCGTGCCAGAATTCAGCCTGTTTTTAAGAGGGCAGCACGGTCGCAACGGTGCGGGATTTGCGTTCTCATTTCGTGATAATACAAACACGGGTTTTTTCAGTAGTCAAAAACGCCAGATAAAAGATCAATCTAGGCAGCAAACGCCCTCAAAAGTCTTATTTAAGACAGATTTAATAACAGTAAAGTGGGTTCTGTTTCCTGCTAAAGATGGTGTAGGTTCTGTTCCATGCTAAAGATGATGTGGAGAGAGAAGATGTCGCGAGAAAAGTTGGACTCAATCGAAGCACTGATTGGCCACATTAGTGTGACCGTGCTGCCCTCTCAAAAACAGGCTGAATTCTGGCACGGCCGGCAGGCCCTGGGCTCGAGCCCATGTCTGGCCATATCCGGGCCAATGCGCGCATAAAATCCAGGCCCAAATCGAGCCGGTGTGCTGTCTGGGTAGTTACCGACTAGGTGTATATATAAGGGAAGACCTACTCTCTTATCTGCTCTTTATAGATCATATCTATCTATATCTTACAATTAGACCCGGCTTCAGATACCATGCCGTGTTCCAAGATTACTTTATTCACCATATGACGGATGTGGGCAAAGTGCTATATATATATATATGTAGTTTGTTGAGAATCGCAGTAAATACCACCAGAGATATCCTCTCTGTTTGTACTCAACCAATTGAGTTGCTCGCCTGGAACGATACATACATGGATGCATCGAGTCGCAAGTCGCAACACATTCATTATTTTTGATTGGCTGAACAATGCGGCCGTTACGATAGCCACGAGCGCCACGAGACGCGCATCAATGCGCATCTCGTTTGGTTATTGGTCATGAGCATCGACTACGGAGTTATTGAAACACCTACCGACTTTCGAAAACTCGTATAGCTCGCGCATTGAATTCGCGGTGGTGACCGCGCGTTCCGCCGCAGAAATCATAATCGGCCCGTGATAAGGTGATACACACCAGACACCGGCGAATAGTATTCGCAGTGTTTCGGCGTTACGCCAACTAGCGATACACGCCCGGTATTTAATTCGCAATCATAACAATGGAGTCGATAGGTTGTCGGACGCTCGAGAAACGTGATGTAACGTTGTACGTGTAACGTGTTCTCGAGCGTATTGACACCGGCATTGAAACAGGTACCGAGTGTCCGTGGGTTCGCCCGTCATGAACGTGACCGAACAACTGCCATCGGAAATCGCTTGACAGCTGTTCAACGTTTGACCGTAATGCGCGCTGACTTATTTTTCCCGAGGTTCGGAAACGCAGTCGTACGCAGCGATCGTGCGAGCTCGTGATCGTGATCGCAAGTGATCTACGATGAAACTGGTGTGTAATCGCGACGCGTCGCAACGTGGTTCTGCCGCAGCATAATCGTGCGATTTGAATGTTTCCCTCGATTATCATTGTACTGGAGGATCAGTTCGCGGTGTAATGGCAGCTCACAAGACGGGCGGGCAGAGTGCCCGGAAGAAAGTTCAGGTATATGCTTAAAATACATTGCTTCCTCCAGCGAAACTTATTTTCAACGTTTTCCTTCCTTCCTCTCTTGTTTCCTTCTTTCCTTCCATTTGTTGTTATTTCGTGCAACTCTATTCGTGAAAAAGTTCTGTCACTAGATTTTTACCTGTACGTTTGCAACCTTATTTGGGAATTTCTATAAATTGCAACAAGTTCGGTTATACAGGATGGTCAAAAAGAGTGTTTAACTAAAATCAATGTTTTCCATGTAAAATCAACTGTACAACTCCAAGATGTTGGTTCTAATGTTTTCTACTTGTCCATGTGATGAAGGTATCCATGGTTATAAGGGACGAAGTGGAAAAGAGACACAGAGCTGGAGTCAACTCCTTACAATACGATCCAGCTTTGCATAGGCTTTATTCTGCGGGTAGAGATAGTATTATAAGAATATGGAATTGTAAGAATATGAAGGACCCTTACATTCAGTCGATGGAGCATCATACGGATTGGGTCAACGATATAGTATTATGTTGCGGTGGTAAGAATTGTACGTATCATTCTGTTATACCAAAGTAAAGCAATTTACTGTTTACCTTTACGTTCGATTAGGAAACTAGGAACAAATAAAAATGGAGAGAAATTTGTTTCTTTACAGTGATATCAGCCAGCTCTGATACAACAGTAAAAGTATGGAACGCGCATAAAGGTTTCTGCATGTCCACATTAAGAACACACAAGGACTACGTGAAAGCTTTAGCTTATGCTAAAGACAGAGAGCAAGTAGCTAGCGCAGGCTTAGATAAATTGATCTTCCTGTGGGATGTTAATACGTTAACTGCCCTCACAGCTAGCAACAACACAGTAACAAGTAAAGATACGATTATTAAACAATTGTTTTTCGCCATGGTTGTACTATTTCTTACTTTGTAATGTTGTTTACAGCATCATCCCTTAGTGGAAACAAAGATTCGATATATAGTCTTGCCATGAATCAGACCGGAACAGTTATAGTAAGCGGAAGCACAGAAAAAGTTTTGAGAGTGTGGGATCCAAGACATTGTAATAAATTAATGAAACTCCGTGGACACACGGATAATATTAAAGCTTTAGTATTAAATAGAGACGGAAGCGAGTGTTTGTCTGCTAGTTCTGATGGAACTATTAAACTTTGGTCATTAGGACAGCAGAGATGTATTCAAACATTTAGAGTACACACGGAAGGCGTTTGGGCTTTATTGGTGATTTTGATTTCTTGTTGATTTTGTAATAAATTTCATGTATTAAGGGGTAGACTCGTTTCTAGTATTTTAAGGGTACAGGATGCACCTCAGTAATCAAAAGTGCTAGATGAAAGATCGATCTAAGCCGCAATCGCCCTCAAAAGTCCTATTTTTATGTTTACGAGGTGTAATTTTCATTATTCGGCAACATGTAGCTGTCACAGCAAATTACGCATCGTAAACATAAGAATAGGAGTTTTGAGGGCGATTGCGGCATAGGTTGATCTTTTATCTAGCGCTTTTGGCTACTGGAAACCCCCATCTTTGCATTATCGACAAATGAGAAAGCACATCCCGCAGCCTTGCAATCCTGGAAACGAGAGCCTACCCCCTTAACATGGACTTCAAACTAATTGTAAGATACTTTCAGGCAACGGATACCTTCAGCCATGTGATATCAGGAGGTAGAGATAAAAGAGTTGTAATGACTGAATTGAGTTATCCCGAAAGGTATACTGTTATATGCGAAGAACAAGCACCTATACTAAAAATGGTTATGATGCCTGACCAGTCTAGTATTTGGGTGGCAACTAGTGAATCTACTATAAATAATTGGGTAATAATCTTTTGCACTCTGTATCTACGATAACATGAAATTTGTAACTGTGATATGAGTAACTAAACGTCGCGATTCTATGTACAATAGACTATAAGTCAAAAAGATTGGCAAGACTCAGGAATTGGTGATTACTGCGACTCTGCTACCGGAGTGACATCAAATGTTTTACGAAACACGGAACCTGCGCAAAGAATATTGGGTGGACCCGCGATAAGGCAGTGTCACGTTTTAAACGATCGGAGACACGTTTTGACGAAAGACACGGAAGAAAACGTAGCCTTGTACGATGTTTTAAAGGCGTACAAAGTCGAAGATTTGGGGAAAGTAGACTTTGAACAGGAAATTAAAAAGAGAAATAAAATGGTATACGTTCCGAACTGGTTCAACGTCGATCTCAAAACAGGGGTAGGTATTTCTCTTGTTTGCTAGAACAGTTTTCAATCGAAACGACTGTAAACACGCGGTTGGTATTCTTATAGATGTTGACCATTCATTTGGGCCAAGATGAAAATGACTGTTTCTCTGCATGGGTCTCCGCGAAAGAAACTGGCCTCGCTGAAAACGATGCTGTCGACCAAAAAGGTAAGTAACGTTTCTACTTTTAGAAACGTTATCTTTTCTACTCTTTCCGTACAGAAGAATATTGCATTTCAGTGAATTACGGGAACCTTTTGCTGCAAGCTTTACTCGAGCATTGGTGGAGACCGTTGCACGCCGATGATGAGAACGAGGGTAGTAGTAACGATGGTAATGGTCCTATACATACAAGGGGAGGAAATCCATACTTTTCAGTACCTAGTCACACGCCTCTTATATTTAGGTATACTTGGATCAACAAAATACCATCAGATTAATTCAAACATAATTGTTACTATTATAAATATAAATGCTGTTTCATTGTAGCGAAGTGGGAGGAAAAACTTTGTACAGGTTATTAGTTAGAGATGCTGCAGGGGAAACGGAAGGAGGATTACTAAACGAAACTGTACCAGCATGGGTAGTCAATATTGTTGTGGATAAGAATCTTCCACAATTTATTAAAATACCTTTTTACCTTCTTCCGCATGCCACATCCGGTGTAAAGAGTTTGAAGAAGTATGCAACCAATTGTGTTTACATAATTTATACAGGAAAAACGTATTTCGTTTAGTTTATCGTATTCACAGACCTGTGTTTTTTATTCTTCAAGGGATCGTTTAATCGCGAATGATTTTATACAAATTCGTAAGGTGGCAGAACACGTTTGCGACAAGGTGCTTGGCGCGGGAAGCGATTCTGGATCAGTAGCAGGCACTGGAAATACAGTTTCCGGGGGTTCTCCGGCAGGAGATAGAACAAATACAGACTCGAATGCTGATAATTCTTCGCTGGCCGAAGAAAAGGTTGAAATTCTGTGTAATGATCAGGTTTTGGACCTTTCTATGGATTTAAGAACGGTAAGCAATTAAAACGGTAGTTTACCACTAGGGCTGTTACTTTTGCGAAGCTTCGACTCTTCGAAGATTCGACGGAACGAAGGGAACTTCGAAGTACACGAAGTTTTAACGTCTTCGGATCGTATGAAGTTGTAACTTAATCAATCTTTTAGCTGTGCTGGCGTATTTTTTTTCGAAATGTAGGAGTGTCTGTAACTGTATCAAATACTATAACTTAGCAGCGAAATTTCGAAGTTCAAAGCTTCGAAACACTTCGTTTCTTTTAATCCTCTAATAATTTACTACAGAAGTTCGAATTTCGAAGTTTTAAAAATTCGATTTTCATCACCTTCTAAGTTTCAAAAATCGAAGCTTCAAAATGTTCGACCTTTGAAGAAAAGTAACAGCCCTATTTACCATCTTTACAACAATAAATTTCTTCTATGTAATTTTTGGTTGGTTGTATGGCAGGTAAGGCATTTAATTTGGAAGAGTTCGGCAGATTTAACGTTCCATTACCGGCCTGTTAAATAGTTAGCACTGAGTATGTCGGAACAGGAATCTCTAAAGTGTGCCTGGTTTTTTACTATGGTAAGGTAAGTAGGCATTTATTACTATAGTTAGTTGGGTGACGAGACAATTATTTTCTACAGAGAAAATCGAATTCTAGAGTAACTGAAGAGATGCGGAGTAGTTGTAGAGTCTGGCACTTTACATTACCACCTCTTCATGAGATGTTCAATCGACTGTTAACGGATGGTTTATTGAACATTACATCGGACGATGAGTAAAAGCCAGGCTACATGCGGAGTACTTGAAACTGAATGCGCTCAGAGGCAATAATGTGTGGAAGTATTAGCATGAATTGCTCATGTTTGTATATTTATATCCTGAGGCCAAACTCATCCCTGAAATACGGTGGAACGCTGATTTCAGTTAGGTCTGCTTTTAGAGATATACATATGATGTGTTTTTTGTACCTGGGTGTATAGTATTACATGCTTATATCGTCAGCCATTTATTGTCTTCCCATTTCAAAAGTATCGGCGAGAAAGGTTAAGCACAAAATTGCGGGACAGATCCTATATTATGGCCCAGGAAATTCTTTATTTCATTTTTTTCGTCTAAACGCCATCGTATTCACGCAAATGCTTCTGAAAAAATTTTCTGTGTTACTACCACGTAGACGTATCTCGTACTTTATAATCAACGGTACATTTCATTTTTTCGATTAAAATAAAACTAAAAGGTAGAGAAATTCGTTATGTATTTATTAAAACAAACAAAATGAAACAGATGTTTGTCAATAGCACTCTACACGCCTGCCTTGTTATGGTGAAGGAAAAAGCAAACTATTATGGGAAGAAGAAAATGTCAATTTACTATTAATCAAATTACATTTGAACAGCCAAATTAACAGTTCAACATTTCCTGTCAATAACATAGGAAAGAAACAATATATATCTGTCTTCGTTACGATATGGTCAAATTCTGTCTTTAGTAGAACTTCCATTAATTACATTTGTATTTACAAAATATATAACGATGTTTCATAAGAGAAGAAAAGTATAAGTATGATATAGTTGTCCGATAAACAGATATAAACTACATTGACAGAATTTGACCTTAGAAGACAATCTCTAATACAGATAAAACAGGAAAGAGAAAGAGTATGTAGTTGATCCTATGTTAAAAAGAAAAAAATATTCACTCTACTAGAATCCCACAAATTGTATATACGAATGCAAGTGTAAGTAATGTTCCCTAATTACGGTGATGGGCTGTATAAATAAAATTGTATTGAAAACTAGAGCTTTTACACCAATTTTACGAAATTGGGTTAAACGCTTAACTTTTCTATTTAAACAAGAGAACGAGGGAGAGAGAGCGTGCGCGTGTGTGTGTGTGTGTGTGACAGAGAGAGAGAGAGAGAGAGAGAGAGAGAGAGAGAGAGAGAGAGAGAGAGAGAGAGAGAGAGAGAGAGAATATAGAAGAAGAAGAAGAATATACTGTTCTTTATTGATACGGCCCTAAATGTTATAATTTTTGTGTTATCGAAATGACATAGAAGCAAATTTTTTAATAAAACTAGAGATTATTCCATTGTTACATTATGATATGCCGCGTACTGCAAGTTTAACCTTTTGCTCAGCCTTTGTTATAGGTGTTCCATAATGTAAAGAAATGGTTTATACTGCCGCTTATTGTTCTTCTTCAGTCAGAGAGTTACAGATTTTTGTTATAAATCTCCAATTCAGTTCTTCTCTCGAGCCAATAACAACGTCGATTATATGAACATGTGGCTACCAAAAAGAAACTTGTACATTTTATAGTTAAGTTTGATTCATATCTTTATGTTTGTAAATTAAGCATTACATGTATATTTTTTACATTTCATTAGTTCATTTCAACTGAAATATGTATTTTCGTAAAAAAAGCAAACAAAAAAATAGAAGACAAATGACCCTCGTTATCGCGACAGGAAATCAACATGTGCCTGATCATAGATTATAAGTTGTAGAGGGCATTTCAATTAATGAGCTGATGCGTACCGGTCCTTATTGAAATAATATCAATTGTAAGTTATACCGTTGCGATGCATAATCATAGAAAATATTTTGCGAAGAGTGTCCAACATTTTTAATTGTACATTTATAATGTTCATTCGTAGATGTTAATGTTTTATTTTTTTAAATGCCACACGCAACGCACGATCCTCAACGCGAATTCATTTTCTTTTAAATATTAACGATTGAACATGAAATTATTCTATTCGATTACATGGAAACAAGTAACGTCATTCTATTGGATTTGCAAAAACAAATTTCTGTCTATTACTTTACAATACTTGATTCGATAGAAGAGACTCGTGAAGATTTTTATTCTAGGTATCGTTTAGTTGTTTCACACGTAGGTAATGTTATGTTAGTTTTAGATAAAAGTCATGCATTTCATACAGTATTCATAAAAATTATAACTGAGCCTTCCTCACTAAAGAAATAACATTGTTCGCTAATGGAAGTATTAATGTATAACGTTTAAAGGAAAGAATGAAGAAAAAGAAAACAAGACACTTGCAACTACTCTATTGAGATGTGAATACAACTTGAAATCAAAACTAATTATACACCTCTCGCATCTTTTTAGTGACTGACAGTGAACACGTTTTCAAAGCAAAAAGATTGTCGGTCCTTGCATAAAGAAAAAAAAACAATTGCAGAATGGTGCCAAATTTTATACCGAAGGAAATTCTTGCAGTGCACCAATTCCTTTTAAAGCAAGACTAAGAAGAATCTGTTTCTGCGAACACGCTCTTAATAATAACTTACTAAATATAGTAGTTATAATATACTTATATTATCTAAGGCCACGTATTAGTAGCAATTCAGATTTACAACGATTATTTTTTTCCCTGTTTTTTAGAGGGAGATAAGTATTTTAGAAAATATCGTCTCTCATCTAGAAAGATCTGGATTCGATATAAATAATTTCGAATTCGTAAACGTAAACCATAATTTGTAAAGTATATATTATCATCTCACAGTAGACGAAATTTTCTATAACTTTCTAACATCTGATCACCTGATGAGACGATATCCATCGAAAATTTCAAACACTCTTTATTTTCATCTACTTGTCATTATAGCATCCGAGAAAAGAGTGTGTTATACCAAACTTATTTTGTCGGTAATTTTAATACAAAACAGTTGGTATGTTACATGTTTCATATCACGAATAATATACCATCATTATTTCTTTGTAATTACCTTTCTATTTTGAAACTTCTGTATCATGAAACTACTCCAGATCATGTACACTGTACACCATTGTGGAATTATTAATATTTAAATAAAACATTTAATTTAATACAGAATATTCATCTATTCGGCTTTTACAGTTCTTGTTTACATCCTTAATTCTTCTTTTCCAGAATATATTCCACAGCTTCCACAAAGGAAGTGCACACTTTTGTCGGTGGTGGTGTAATTGTATTTTCATCCCCTTCTCTGTACTTTCCTGTCTGCACCAGAAGACCCTTGATGCCAATAGCTTGCGCCCCAGCCACATCATCTTTAACGTCCTAAATTAATAAACAAAACCTCAATCAGATACACACCTGAAACATGTTCTATCGTTCAATCTATCTAAAATGTGGTGTTGTCAATTTTAACCGATATAAATGTTGTTTCGCAAATTTTGTTAAGAATTCTCGATTAAGTTCATGGTGTTTATTTTGGAACTAGTAAATCCAAAGATAGATACTACGAAGAAACAGTTGTTACTGAATTTAGTAGAAATTATTATTAGTAGAAAATTAATATAATTTTCTGAATTTCCGTGACATCTTGGAATCGATAAATATCAAATAAAAATTGTGTGTATTCGTACATCGCCGATCATAACAGCTTCTTCCGGGTGTACACCTGCTAGAGCTGCTTTAAAAAATTCCGCGGTCGGTTTGCCGACAACTTCCGCTTTCACGTTGGCGGAATATTCCAAACCGGAAATAAATGCGCCCGGCCCCAGGGCCAAACCATCCGGTCGTTTATAATATCGGCCTTTATGAATTGCTATGAGTGAAGCACCATCTAACAACAATCTAATCTTATAGATTACTTTAATAATATTACCTTAACGAAACAGTTCTGTAGTAGAAAACGATCAAGGCATATATACATACCTGAAAGCTTCGTTTAATGTATCGTAATGGAATTTGTTCGGTGCTAATCCAACTACCACCGCATTAGCTTTCTGATCGTTCTTTATTAAGTCCTCGAAATCTTCGTTGGCCGCTGGATCGATCAACAACATTGGATTCAATTTTCTCCCAACGATTAAATTCCTTGCGGCGGCTAACGAGCTAAAGATCTCCTCTTTCCGAATATCAAAGCCGAGACTGGTTAGTCGTTTGTGCAGACAGTTCCCGGACTCTTTTGTTGTATTTGTAACGAATTTCAATGGTACATTAGCACTTCGAAGCCTGTTTTGAAAATTCATAGCATTCATATATATATAAATATATATAATTGGTAATCTTTTTTGAACCTTTTATCATTTTAGAATACGGAAAAGGCCGAAAATCATGAAAAATTGCAATTTTTACCACTTTTGATCGTTTAGAATTCGTAAACCAATTAACTAATTTCAATGAAATTTTCAGAGCGTATACAATTCATACGAGTTTACAAAACATATCTATTAGCCCAGCTAAAAAAGTTGTAAGAATCAATTTTGACTATTGTTGATCACAATTCCGACCAAATGCATTTTTTCAACTTATTTATAGACGTCATTTACCAAACTAATTCTTCTAGCCTTACAGAGAAATTGAAATCGTTTGGTCCATTCATAAAAAAGTTATGCTCCTTACTGTAACTGTACGATTACAAATACGTATATCGCGCCAATAAATGGAACCGGCGCAATGAAAGCAACGCCATATTCGCTCTCACACATATTTACATGTAAATAGAGGATGTAAAATATTTTCGTAAAATACATAAAGAAGAACCACCTGGATAAAGCTTCCACAGCGCCAGGAATCACTGTGCTATCAACATGCAGCGTTCCACTAAGGTCTATCAACACCATTCGTATCTGTTTCGCCATGTTACCAAAAATCTTTGATAACCTGCTCTCTTTTCACTTTACAGTGTCAAGTCTGTTTGCTTCCGTAACGCAAACACACGCACGTGTGCAGTGTATATACATTAAACTGATCAACACACTTGCACAACATCTGTAGCCTCTGTGAGCTGTGAACGTTAATCAAAGAATAGTAAAGCGTGCGATTGCACGTGGTTTGCTATGGCGCTTTCCATAAAGCAGGAAGGTGTGAAACAAGTTCCATGGTTTTCGCTGTAAGTGCACATAAATCATAAAAATATCCTAAAGAAACCTCGTGTCACTTTAGACATGCAGGGTATTGGCACTTTAATTGATGTATTAGGGTATTGTCATCTTAATTGTTGTTGTTAATTATAACCGAAATGTTGCGATTAAATATTCAATAGATACGATCAATATGAATAAACAAATTAAAGTGCTTCTATGAGTATGGGTATAATTTTGATGCTTCCAAAATTTTACTTTCCGTTATCTTGATATTTTTAGAACTGAATGGCACCAAGTGTACCAGCAAGTATACTCAAATGAAAAGACTGAGCAAACCAAGGCATACGAAACTCTACTTGCATGGAAAGCAAGGTAACATAATAGCAAACGTGTTTCATTAACACTAGGTTTACGAAGGTCTAAAAATAACTATTCCACATTATTTTATAAACATAACAAGAATGCGTCTATCCAAATTTTTGGCCATTTTTCCAGTAGTATATACCCCAAGAAACAAATTTGGTAAATAATTCCTCAGGGAAGCATTTTTACAATCTTAATAATCGCAAATTAAGAATATTAGAACCCGTTATTTTGACAGGTCCCGTAAACCTACTGTTAATAGACAGCGGACCTTTATGCAAAATAAAAATTGTCTACCTGAATTACACCAAACTTGAGTGAAATAAAAAATTATGTTCTCTCCTAACATGTTCATTACATTGAAAATTATATAACAATATGTTTAAATTCTTCTAATGTGTTTACTGTTTTAAATTACACTTAATCATATTTATCATTAATGCATAAAATCTGCTGTCTGTTCATTAAAATATTTTCAAGCACCAACAATATTAGCAAAATGGTTTTCAGGGTGCCAAAATTGCCAGTAGGCGTAGATTGCACCCTCTCTATTATGCAAGTCTGTCTCAGAGATTTTGAATGGACTCCCAAGATACATAATGGAGAATTGGCAATCAGTTATGAAAATGACTTATGTTTGATGTATTCAACCACTATAATGAGATTCTTAAATCATATCTCTAACATAGGGCATACGAAGCAAACATCCTTGTTTCAGATCGCGAAACAGCTCAATATCCCAGAATGGATTGTAAACTTGAGACATGATACCGCTCATGGACACGAGTTGCCATCCATCGGTGTATTGAGAATAGCTATAAATATATTATTAACATGGCTACATGTAAGTCTATCTTTCCATATTTCCTATATTCTTTCAAATGTATAGAATTGTACTATTAGATCGAAATTATATTTGAAGGAAGAATATTGGGCAGCTGAAGCCAAAGGATTGGAAGAATGCATTGTCACAGACGAGTCTGTAAAAGAAGTTCAAGAAACTGAGGAGATCCAAGAATTTAGCGATTTGATTGAACTTTGGACTGCAGTTAGTTTATACATTCATGCCGGATACCATTTAGTAGAAGATATTCCAGATTTGGAACTGATGTACGTATAGCGCATACTCATAAAGAATTTATAATATTCTACGACTATTAACAAACCAATTCTACTACTAGGGAAACGTTACAAGATCTGTATTCCTATGCCATTTTTCTGTCCGAACAAAATAATGAAAATGCAGGAAATCATAACGATACCCATGCAAGAGTAGCTACCGACGATATAAGGAAAGACAAAAAATATACATTACAGACTGCAAGAGTGGTTCTTCTATCTGAAATTTCTAGGTACCTTGCTAGAAAATCTATGCCTTGTAACAAGGATATAGTTTGCGATGAACTCTTCCAATCAGAAGCTTTCTTACCAAATAAAGATGTTCTATCTATCTTTGCACAAGAAAGTACCGAAAATGAATTAAAAAATAATACCTTGCCATTGGATATGATGGAATTCTGGAGAGATATTATATTTCTATTATACGAGAATAGAATGCTGGAAACTTTGATCATGAAATTACTTCAATTAGCGAACAACCAAGAAATAGATAAACATAAAAGATTATTAGCCTCTTTGTGGATAAGTTCTGTAGCCTACGGTTTTGTGAAACTAGATATTGCTCATTGTGTATCGCGGACTTTAGAGTACAAGCTCGAATTGTCTGAAAAAAGGTTACCACCGAAAGCTTTTCAAATGAAAGTGAAAGAAGAAACGGAAAGTGTTTATCCACACCTGAAACATGTTTTATGGTTCAATCTATCTGATGTGGTGTTGCCAATTTTCACCGATATAAACGTTGTTTCGCAAATTTTGTTAAATGCGAATGAATTCTCGATTAATTTCTTGGTGCCTATTTTGGAACTAGTAAATCCAAAGATAGATACTACGAAGAAACAGTTGTTACTGAATTTAGTAGAAATGTATACTGGTACACAAACAATCGACAATGAAAGTTCCAACAAGTATTATAAAACTTTCACCGTGGAAGATGTTCAGAATTTAGATAATCATCGTGTACCAAACGTGATCGAAGAAAATAAAACTGAAAATGGAGTGTCCCATTGTTTAACAGATCAAAGAGTGCGAAACACTGAATGGAAATTAGTGCTTGGTAGGTGTATAATGTCTTTTTGTTAAATAACTGAGTCAACGAATACGATAACGATTAAAAAATTTTGTTTAGATAATTGTGAATGGGCGGAATGTCCGATTGGCTTACTCCCATGGCAAATCGATTCCATGGAAATCCTAAAACCATTGAAGACTGTTGCACACCGATACATTTCAACGTTGGAGTCCGAAATTACTCCCGGCGTTCTAGATAGCAAAGATCTAAAAATGCAAAGTCAGATTAACTGGGACAATGTTTTAAGAAAAAGGAAACGTCCAAAACGGAAGCGTGAACAAAGGAGTACAGATATTATAGTTAATAGAGCATTGGAAACGGCTAGAAAACAAAAATAATATTGGGTTGCAAAGAAAGTTCGCAGCGTTTTCAAATTAAGAATCGAAGATAAAATTAAGGTAGTTATTCATATGTTTATTCAGTAATGTGAGAAGTTACCTCGAAAATGGGGAAAAATATGTTATTGAATAAATATCTGAATTTTAGCTTTCAATTTTAATTTACAAACGTTACGAACTTTCGTTTCAACCTAATACAACACGCTTTGTCGCACTTTAAATATCATATTTTCAGTTGGTACTATTTGTTGGAATTATAAGAACAGGAAGAATAATTCAACAATTTATTTTTATAATGCAATAAATTATATAATTCTATAAAAATTTCTAGTATCAAAGTTTCATTAACTGCGCATGAAATTTAGCATGGAACTTACTAAACATACGCCTCTCAACATTATGTACGTCTAGTTCACAAATATCCACAATGCAATAGAATTTATATACTACATTACATGAAATTGTATTCCGTTAGTACCCACACTTTTAAAATACCTTTCCATATTGTATATATTATACAAATGTACAGAAATCACAAATCAAGTTCTTACAAAATATACATATATTCACACATAGATGTACTGCAAAACAAGAATTCTTTCTTATCACGAAGTATGAAGTGTTAATATCTATAGTACCCTCGTATTATAAAATAATCATTTGGCATATAATAAGTAGACTTGCAATATCAACCAGTTAGATTCGTATAAGTTCTGACTCACTAAATACGAAGGTCCCTTCGGTTTTTCCATGTACATGTTCGATATTGTACATAGTCAAAATAAAATTTGAGTAGGTCTTTCTTCTTGTTTAATAACATAAAATTAAAATATATAATTTCTTTTAGTGTTGATATTGGTTTTTGTAAGCACCCTTTCGAGATGTTTACTGGTTTCTAAACCAAATCGGTCTATTGGTATTCGAGACATGTTTGCTATTCTAAAAAACAAAAAAGAAGACAGAAAATTAAATGATATGTTATACACATAAAGTGCGTGTGCTACCATACGTTCATAATATTCATTACCTATCCCCAGATATTTGACATAAGAACTTCCAATAAGACGGACGTAAATTTTGCGGTTCAACGATCGCTACATGGAAGAGTACTGCTGTACTAAAACAGTACAGGGGAATCACAAACCACTTCACCTCAGGTACTATTTTTTTTTCCACAAGATCATTCCAGAGTAACTAAAACAAAATCAACGTTATATAAAGTAAAACAATAAATGCTCTAAGGAATGGTATTTGTTTATCTAACACAAGTACCTGTAGTGTTTTCCACATAAAGTATAATGCTATAGTATTACCACCATAAGACATAAATGTCAGGCCACTTATAAATCCAGCTGGAAATGCATAGTAGGAGGAATCTTTCTGGAAAAGTCTCCTCAATGAACAAGACATTAGCTGAAATAAAAACTTCATTAATATTGAATTCATTGTTTACCAATGAGTTGTAGGCATACATATTTCAAAGCATGTGACATTATTATGAAAAAAAACTAACTGAATTGTTTATCGTAAAAACTAGAAGAAGAATTCAGAAAAACAAGAACATTAAATCCAGTTTTAAATTTGTTGTTACAGCATATACAGGGTGAGTCAATAAGATCTATTATTTGAAAGAATTTGTACCATTTTATCGATACTTGCGAAAAAGTCTTTTTGAGATTTAAAATAAAATAAAACCTATAGGTAACAAGTAATTTTCGATAATAGTTCTTATTGACTCACCCCGTATAGTTTAGAAGGAATACGGTTGGAAGTAAGGGGAACTTATTACCACCACCATCACCATATAGACGGCACGGCAAGTCGACGGTCGTTCCCCTCCGAAACTACGGTGCACTCAAGTGCATTTGCGGTACACTAGCACCGGGTTTAGTGCACGTGTACTCGGTAAAAATTCAAGCGTAATTTACTGAAATTGAGTGCCTTACGAAAAAGATAGTGTTTTTCATATATTTTGTTAAATAAAATGGCTAGCATATTATTAGCGGTTTTATTTATTAAACATTACACACATAGGGTAAAGGTACCAGTTACCGTGCCCCACCCGGGTTTCGGAAATACAAAACAAACTTTTTAGAATTTAATAAAAACAGGATTGGTTTATTTTTAAAAATAAAATTGATGTTTCCTCTTCGCATATAAATCAAAAGTATTACAATATTTTTGTTTAATATATAGAAAACATTAATTAAAAACCTTATTCCTCGAGACAACGCTATTTTTCGTTTCCGATTATAGCAAATGCTAAGAAACTGTGATACTCCAGAGGATTATAGAATGATTTTAAATGATATATCTGGTGAATAGGACCAAAACTTCGTTAATATTTCTTTAGCCTTTTAACAAAATCGTCCAGAAAAAGTTTGACGACTCTGAGAAAAGATTAATAATCAATTGTTTATCACAAATAATGCAAAATAAATTACAGAATGCCTTCAAAATTAGTAAAAAACTTCCAAGTCGTCACTAAATATCCGGTAGCTGGTACCTTTACCCGTTACCCTATAAGTAATATTTGTGTACCTTGTAAAGTCCTGAAAAACCTCCTAAGAACACAGCCAAGTTCAAGTTGCTTCTTTTAAACATTATAGATTTGATCGACTGTGGTTTCGTAAGTAACTTGTGATATTGGAAGACCAAATTGAGCCCTAACTGAACACAAAGACCATAACTAAAGCATTTCACACCACCCTGTGAATGAAAATAACTACTGTTAATATTTTCAACAATTTTCAAGTACAATTAATGTCATGTTTTATGTATATGTACTTACGTAGTATGTATAATACATACCGTTAACGTGTAATGAAGGCAACTATGAGGATGCGGACAAGACATATGTTTCCCTAGATTTTTCAAACTCTCGATAATCTTCTTGTATACTGCGAACGATTTTAGAAATATATTCTTATCGAGAGATCTTTTAGTTGTATTATACTTTCTCTTAGAACCTTTCTCATTACATTCATCGATAGAACATTCTAATGTGGAAGATTGTAAGGTGTTTTTTTTAATGCAATCAATACCTTCGTATTTTCCAATAATAATTCTGACAAAGATTTTAAATGATTTTTAAACTATTACAAAATTATGTGAGCAGTAAAAAATTGCAGTAAGTACCTAAATATTTTGTACATAGAATCGTGTTCATTCTGTTTAGAACGGAAATAATAAAGTAACAACGCCACGCTGATTGAAAAAATATATGTATCTCCTCTTGGAATAGAAGAATAATATCCCCTGGCTTGACCCATCCTGAACAAGGTTTCCGTAGCCTAAAAAGAATAAATGTGCAATGTAATTTTTTAATTTAATCCAACTACCGACTATATTTTTTATAGTTGTCACAATACAGAATAGGAATTCTTTCCTAGAAGCCAGGAGGCTCTGCACATTACATTATAATATTAAATCCAGTTTACTTACAATGTTAGACACGTATAAACAAAGCAAAGTACGTCGAGATGGTCTTTCTACAAAAATAGCTGTTAAACTGGATAGAAAGGATGGCAGAAAGGATACTGTCAGAAAATTAAAATCCCCAAGCAGTTTTCTGAAATGCAGAAGATTTGTTAAAATATTATCCAATGATTCTTTATGCATTTGATTTTATGCATTTATGACAAAACTGAGTAGGTGTACTTTGAAATAGTGAATACATTAGAAGAATTTAAAAATACTGTTATGTAATATTATTTTCAACCTATTAAACATATTGAGAAAGAAAATAAATTTCTATTTCACTCTGGTTTATTGCAAATCAGGTAAAAAATGTCTATTTTACATAAACATCCGTTGTCTATACAGAACATTTAATTCTTTCGTACCTCAGGAAGCAAATGAACATAGAATAAGAAAAGGCGCTCCACGAAAGAAATGCTGTGGATTGTAGAATACCGGCAAATGTTTTTCTGACATCTTTCTTAGTCGGAAGTTTCCCTTTCAATAATAGCGTAACCTAGAAAGAAAAAGTAAATCAAACATGAAATAAGAACATTTGATAAACAGAACGCGCTATCTACAACGAAAAAAAGTTTGATGCATATTTGGTTTCAGTGTTAATGAATATTAATGATATGCGATGATATCGATGACAAAACAAACGCACGAGAAAGTGCATGTGTTTTGCACGGGACTTTTCAGACGGGAATAGGAAGAGAAAACGTAATTGCTCAAAGAAATAGAGGAAAGCGTTGGAAAACGTACTAAATAAACGGTGGAGTATATCTTGAGACTTTCTTGAAGCGCGTGCAAACCGAGGCCGGCCGTCGTGCTGACACACGAGTCGGTCCAAGGGTGACAGTAGTCTCTGCATGACGCGTTCAAAAAGAACTTGCTGTGTTGAGCGGGCATTATTTGCTAAATAACCAACGACGAATGACTTTCACACTTTCTATCGAATCGCAGAACGTGAATCAGTTCGTCGCGCGGCGCACCAAAGGAAAATCCTTCGATGACAGTTTCCCGATTACGGGCTGCTGATCCGATTGTATGATATCAGTTTTCGCATTGTCGATCTCATTTTGCAAGTCTCCATCCAATGATCACGTTAATTTTATATTACGCAATGTGAACCCAGCTGGTCGATCAAATATGTAGTTTGCGTTTATCAACGGACAACGGTCAAAATCGGATTAGATAAAAGTGTTCTTGTTTACGACGTTGAAGTTTCACTTCGATTTCTCAAGCGGCGATCAGTCACTTTGTCTCACTCTCTTGTCACTGTATCACTGTATCGACGCAATGCGAACTGGTGCGAACTCGTCGACCGCTCGACACCGACTGACTGAAATACCGCCGCGCCAATCGTAATTGTATTTGTGCTTATGTACATATTCGCAATCACCAATGCGCGATGCTTGGATATACAAATGAATCGCATGATCCACGATTCGGTATTTATTCACAAAACGAGTCTGTTGACTGTCAAATGACCTTAAACCTCTCGCACCTCAGTGATTAACGATGGATTAAAAGCGTAGCAACTCATCGCGATTAATTACACGAGTCGAATCGATGGAATGGTTCTGGAAAGAATATTGTAGACTGTGGATCTTTGTAAGAATTGTCTTCGCCAATTATGAGGAGCATGAATTCTAGTAACATTTATGTAGCATTTATGGTTGGCATTTTGTTGGGCCTTTGTTGCAATATTGGTTGGCCAACCGGCAGAATTGTAGCTTTTTTATTCAGGTGGGCCAACGATCATGGCCAACGGTCACGTCACTATACTGTATGAACGGCCAACTGGGCCCGCTAACATATTATTCTGATTTTCTCTTTTACTATATCATAAATAATATACACATAAACAATGTATTTCCACGATAAAAATTGGGGGAAAAAAGGAAAAACTTAATTATCCACGTCGGACTTGAACCCGGATCGTCTGTATTCTGTATAGTATACATACTACATACTAAGCTGACGTCTTACAGCCGAACCTACAGAGATATCTTGCACGTATGTGCTATGATGTAGACTACTATAGATACGTCAACAAATTTAAATCAAAATATCTAAAAAACGAAGGTCCAGTCTGAAGAAACCCAAAAGGGTTTTCTTCCCCTTGGAAAATGGAAAAATGAAAGAAATAAATAAATTCCAAGGCGGCACACAATAAACCTTTAATGGGCCAATATTGCCCGACAGTAACAAATTGCGAATATGTATCTGTGGTTGTGAGGCAGAACGCCTCATGTCGCATACTTTTATCTACGAGATATTGCCGTTTAAAGTTTTGATTACTAGAGCCTTTGAGCCTTTCGAATTTCTTTTCATGACTTTTTTTCTGGTAGATACGTATAAATACTATACTCTAAAGCTCAGTTAATGCATAAACTCGAATTTCTTGAAATTGTGACATACGGCGTTTTTCCTTACAACCACAAATATATCCATAAATAATGAAACAAAAAAATCAATTTGAAATATAATAATTAACAAGTGTTTCGTTGTAGCTATACGTTTCTAACGTCTGTAAGACGTACGATATTTGTATACATATACTGATATTGACTGTTCTAATATTTTCACTGTTTCTCTCGTACTTTATTCACTGTTTGCTTGTCATAAATACATAAAATTCGCTGATCAGTGATAAGTTACTCGGTCAATTAATGTTTGTTTGGTTCAGATGTGTATCGAATATATTTCTGTTTGCTTTGTTTCACGTCAAAATGGCAAATATTTCTTGCACGATACATAACGATGCTATATGTTCCAAGCTCGATTCGCTTTCGAGAAAATCTAGATCTAGAATCTAGACCGATCACACAGTTAGAGCAAGGGATCGCAATATTGCAAGCGGGAAAGAGAAACCCCAATAACACCGTAGCCCGGCCCGTAGGCGGACCCAGGGCCGTTCCCCTTACCTCATGTTACCCCTCGCACATCAAGAGTGGAATCCGAGTGCACGCGTACTCGCGACGAAAAATGAACGGGCGACGTTTCGAACGAATAGATAGACTTACAAAACGAAAACATAAATAAACAAATATCGAAAGTCATACTCGCAGGCGAGGTTTCTCGCCGTGTTTTCTTATGTTCTTCTTGCATTTTTCGCGGTACCAAATACATAAGTTCTTTCTCGATCATAAGACCCTAAGAAAATGTAGTCGACGGCGACTCCATTTGAAATTTGAAGCAACGGGAAGCGCGAATATTTTGAATATTCAAGATCGGCGGTAATCGAATTAATTATCATTTGATTGCACGATGTAACGTCCGCTATGCGATAAAATACATTGTGAATCAAATGTATGCGATTTGCAATAATTCTTTGCCGAAAGAAATTACACGTTACGATATCGATGGTTCTCTGGTTCAGCGACCTATGTTCAGTAAGTTCGAAGTAACGGTATGTTGAAAGTGCACTTAGAAAATTATGGGTATATAGGTAATTTACGTGTAAATCATAAAAAGAGTCGATCAAAAGCATATATATTATCAGAAATAACTCGTTTCTTACTGGTCCCATGAGAACCGTTCTAAATGAACAGTATTTTTTATGTCTTTCATAATGTTCTTATATTTATTATATTATGTTCATGCAAGCAGTTTAATTATTTTCAGAGTATGTTCCAAAGTTCAAGCGATCGGTAACTATATATACGACACATTTCTCGCTCGGCTAGTCACAGAATATTGTCGAGGAATGTAGGACATATTAATTTTATGTTTTATTATACGGTTACGTTCGCTCAGAGCTCAAAACAAATCACGTTTCGGAACGTGAAGCGTATATGCATATATGCGATAAACTTAATCATACTATAGGTATATGTATTATATTGTATTTATCTCTTTTATCGCGTCAAAAACGCTTCACGTTCCGAAAGTTCTAACTATTTTTTTAGAGTTATACATATTATATAGAGGGTGGTCCACCTAAATATAGCCACCTATATAAATATCTCCTTTATTTGTGATGACATAACAAAGGTTTTTAATGCAATGTAAATGGTATCATAAGGTGAATGCTTGTTTTAATTTTTTTCTCAAGGTCATCTTTCCGGAGTTTTAAAGGAAATCGAAATTTTATTCTTGTGTAAATGCACATATGTTTTTCTTTACACTAAAACGTATTCATATATATATATAGTTTGGTATCATATATGATACCATAATTGCTTATATAAGCTATATGCACTCAGATATAGACATATGTTAATGCGAATGTTCTCTGTACTTGCTATTATAATATGTAAACGTTAGGATGACAGTACAGCGTTGTATAGTTTTTTGTAATGTAAATATTTTAAAAATAGTTTGGAGTATAACTCTGCTCAAAAAGTTCCAGGATACTCTCGTTTACAAGAAACCGTGCGATGCTATATCTCTTATTTTTATTCTATGTAGTCACTACACCTGTCTATATAGAACATATTTGCGTTGCCAACTTCATCATCGTTGCCAACGATCAGTCGAATAGTTTATAAACAGCAGTTGATTCGAACGAGCGGCGATTTTCATAATATGTTCAGATTCATTGAGCATCGATCTGCATTTTTTCTGTGAAAAACGAAATTAACCGTTCTATGACAATCGTATTCGCCCGATCAAGCTTCCTGCGACTTTTTTCTCTTTTCGCAATTAAAACAAACGACCATACGGGGTTAACGATTTCAATCGATTGATGAGGAGATGAAAGAAAAATGCCATCACAGAAATTGATTTTTTCGGATGTTTTGAAGAGTGGAGAGAACGTTAGAAAAAAATGTATTGTTAGCAATGAGGATTATTTTGAAGGTGAAAAAATAGAAATTGATAAATAAATGAATAGTACGTGCACCGACGAGTATCTCGTCGGTGGTACGTGTGTATGATTTGACTTGTCCTGGAACTTTTTTGAACAGGGTAGTATATGTATATATAAGTTTATATATATTTATACATGTAACATATTATATTTTTGTTTATATTATTGTAATATTATATGTATATTATTGTTTTAGATATTTTTATTATTTCAATCCTGTTTCAATGATATGGTAAATACCTAACCTACCTGCTCTCGCAACAGTATTACTAGCGCCATCTCTGATGGAATCGAGCTACTCGTTCTCCAACGAACTGCACCGGTAATTTCACATCCCGGGTAATTCGATACCTGTAATATTTACAACAATTGCAGTCTTTATGACATTATATTATCAACTTTATTCGGTTCGGCTAACTGCATTTTTATTATTCGCTAGAAAATGAATCGTTCCACGACAACCATGTGGCGCGGTGAATCGATAAACTGCATTTTGCCACTCGATTGCATCATACCGCGAATTTCGATAGATTTGAGGAACAATATCAAACCTGAACAACAGAGATGGGTGATTGTTCGAGGACGATCGGTAATTTAGCATGCGTTTAAACATAATCGAAATAGCATCATTTACGGTATCTTAACGAATATTTTAAACAATCTGTCAAACGGACGCGCCGAAGGTAATATTTTATTTTGATTTGCTTCATTAGCATTTATGCTACGTGCTGCGTGGAACGCGTAGTAAGAGTTATTCAATTGTATACGCGTCGTTTTGTGGACCACGCATTAGAGCGTAGAACCGACGCGACGTGATCAGTTGCACGTATTGGTACGAGACCGATCGATTTTGCCATTCTAATAAACACAAACTAATGTAAAACAGACTCTACTTCTTGTAGGAACATCTCAATTTTCATTTAGAAAATTTGTAGTAACGGATTACATCGATCTTATTGTTTTCGAATCTAGAAACGTTCCTGCTCAATTACACTGAAAAAGGACAGACAGAATGGAAATTAGAATTGAGGGGATTTATTCATTCACATTTCTTAGGAGTCGCAAAAATGTAAGTAATATTTTTTTTTAATTAAGAAATTGACGGAAATTGTACAATGTATGTAAGAAGATAGGTATCCAGATCCAGGACAGTCACCTGTCCTGTCTCCTACCTGGTCATCGAGCATCAGGCGTCGCGCGTCGCGTCGATCGTTCGAGGTCCTACATGTCCTCTGTATTCTAGTATACTATACCGTACCCGATACCCTGTACTCGGCGAAAAGACTCAGTATCAGATAAGGGGGTGACACAATTGTGTTTGGATTGCGATTGGCCGGCGCCGAATAGGTAGTTTTCCGTGTGTCTTTAATGAACGGTAATTTGTCAGTCGCATTTCAGTTCGAGACGACGCGATGCGAGGCGTCGGTATATAAGCCTCGCCCGAAAAAACGTTGCCTACTAATCGGTGTACAGGATCCGGAGCGAAACAGTGGCTGCAGCTAGGCGCCGCGTGATATCAGAGTGAGAGTTGCATCAGACACCTGAGAGAGACCGGATACGAATATTCTCCCGTGCCCGGTGCACTATGTAAATTGGGTGAGTTCCTGTGTGCCTGCATAATTGAATACTTTAGCCGAATCCGATCGCGAATATTTGAGCGAATCTATGTTTTTATCTTGGGGTAATTAACACTTTACCTACCGGAAGCCTATTAATTAATAAGATTTTCAATAATTGTGCTGTATCAAAAGAAATCATAGAAATTTTCTTTTACATTGCAATTTTAAATAGGGTTGCCAGATCTTCTATATTTGATATGAGCCTCCAATATTTGAACTTGATCTCCTATATCATATTTGAATAGCATATAATTTTCAAAAATCTTTGTTTGAATAAAAAAGTTTAAAATGTGCTGTGTACCTCTTTTACTTGAACTCCTATATTTTGAGCCTATCTCATATAGAAATTAAAGAAATTGGTGACAGTTGAACATTTTAAAATGGAAAATATCCGAACGTCAATAAACTTACTTTTTCCGGGATACTTCATGGGAAACATTGATCTCAAAGATGCATATTTTTTAGTACCAGTACATAAAACAAGCAGAAAATATTTGCGGTTCGAATTACTAGGTACATAATTGCAGTTTTCACTACTTCTTCTACATTTGGATAAAACATTTCTGGCAAGCCTAATCTTAAATAAAACTATTAGATGACGATATTGAGGATGACCTGTTGATTCACAATGAAAATTACTGTTGCTATTGAAGGTTCCATTAAAGTGTTCAGCCATGTACCACAGATTTTTCAAAATTATGCAACAATCACCGGTCATGCATTTATGAAGAAATTGGTTGGGTGAAATATAAGACGGTAAAGTATTAGAAAAATTTAAGAACATCGTAATTTTGTTTTTAATGTAACAATGTCATTATATAAGGGAAGAAATCAATTTTCATTTTATTCCTGCTTCCCACAATCAATGCAGAACATTTTTATTTTGCATAAACATCCGCAGTCTAGTTCACGCAGGTTTATTTCTTCAATACTATTACGGTTGCAGAACGTTCATTGACGTGGTCACGTCCTCGTTTGTTATTGCCCTTTCATTGGGGAAAATTCACCAAGTTCGAAATAAGAGAACGAATTGTGGTTCACGTGTAACTTTGAATCGATTGCAAACGATTAGGATGAACAGCGAGATAAAAAGTAATTTAACGATACCAAATTTAATTTGATGGCAGATCGATTGTACAAATTTGGATTAACCACGATTATCTAATCTAATTTTTTTAATTATACACTCCGCCTGCTGTTCGCGTTATTCGGTAATGGTAATTGTATTATACCATTAATGTATAACTATAACTGCAACGCGGTATTCGTAAGCAGACTTCCAGCTTTCTTTTTCTATATTTCCTCATTGATCCTTGATCGTTGGGACAGAAGGGGTGTTTAGATACTCTTCGAACTAGTGTGCGAAACTACACGTTTTCCGATCATTGATCAAATAAAATTGATCTATTTCTGTTTCGATTCTGTTTGACAGGTTGTATACTGCAGGTTGTACATTGTGAGTTGCGATTGTAGCTACGACTGTTCCATCGATCGCTTACGATCGCTCATTGAATCTCGCGCAAGACGAAAGAAAGAACCAAACAAGGAAGATGACCACGAGCCTGAAGACAATGGAATTTCTGAAATTAAGCAGACGCGTCCGGCGACGGCTGAACGCTCGGAACGGTGAGTAACCGAACAACAAATATTGTCACCATTCAATCCGGATCGCGATGTTATCGAACGACTCGCGATAACGAACCGAAACGTGATTCCGTTTAATCAACTTCGTAGACCATTCGCACGTGACACCGTCTACGTTTTGTAATCTTCGCGTTCGTTTACATTGCTAAATGCATAATAGCAATTATGCTATTAAACATAAATAGAAACGACGAGCGTAGACGGAACGCGAATGATTACAGTTCTATTATAGAGGAATCACATATTTTTCGCAAAGCAGTGTTCATTTCCCTCAAACTAAGAAGATGTTTTTACATGATGTAGCACATGGGAAACTGAAAACCCATTTGTCTAAAAAAATGTGTGTTAGCGACGAGTTTCAAGTTCCAAGTCAAGGGCTGATGCCGAGGCAACCTTTGTATGCTTGGAAGGATTTATGGTCTTGGCCTACGTGAGGTCTTGAATAGGGGTGCGTGAGACTAAACAGAACTGTTGTCGGGCGATGGTGCTTGATCACCCTGGGTCATTCAGCTATTGTGAAACACGCCGGGGCGTGCAGCCCAAGGTTGCGTTGCAAGCCGTACAATCTGGCAAACGTCTCTAAAAACTTTCAAAAAATTTTCTCGTTAATGATGCTACGAAGTCTCTCCTCTTTGCAACCGCACCTTAAATATTATATATTACACGATTCTTTTTTCACGGTTTCATGGAGCAAAACCGAAGTACAAGTTCGATTGTGTAAAGAATTGTGTTTTGGAATGTAAGAACTTAATAACGATTTGCAAATACCAATTTCAACAGCCATGCAGTTCAAGTGCAGCTATGTTACTTTTCGAAATGTTTCTATTAAAATAGAATAAGAAAAAAGAATCGTTGTCTCGTTCGGTCGAGACGCTCCGCTTCGACAAGGCTGTGCATCCGTGGCGTCCGTGACATCCGTGACATCCGTGCATCTATCGATATCGCGACGCGCCATCGTAATCGAGTAGTATGTCAACCCTGTGAACCGGCCGAACTGTGAACGCTATTACTAATTGTAAGATGACGAGTGGCGCGATCGGTCGCGGTCGTCTCGCCGCTTTTGGACGCGATACGAAACGAAGCACGACGCGATCACGCCGCTTGGCATTGTTCCGAGACGAAGCGGAGGAAGCGTGATCAGGCGCCGCTAGTGATTCGGCAGTTTCCGCTGCGAGCGAATTTCGCGGTCTCGAATGACCCGAGCAATGGCCCGGGATAAATACACCCTTGTGACCCGTGTCCATCTCCGCGTACGAATACGTCAATTGCATTACATAATGATCGCGCGATTCGATCCACCTCGCTCAAACGTCGTTCAACGATGTTTTCCTTCGAGCGCAAGCCAGGCTACGATATGAATTACGGTCCCGTTCCTTTCATAACAGCGACCGCAACGTTCGAACAATTGGCACCGGTAAGCCGGCGAGAAATCGTAAACGAACAGCTCGTTTGTCGTTTTGCGGGCATGTGTCCGTGTCCTTGCAGGCTCGCAATGACGATGCGTAGGGCGTATGGACGGGCGCGAGCGAACACCTTATCTCCTGCATGATTACATAAAATAAAAACAGAAAAAACGAGGAAGAAAACGAAAAGAGAAAAACACGAGCGGAATAATCTGAAGTTCCGGGCGCGCGCGCTCGGCCAGAGAGGCTGAACGGGGCTAATTGTATGAGAATATCGTGATCGAACCACCGGCCACTGCCGGTCACCGAGAGTTCCCCTTTGCACTGTGCAGATTAGAAACTCATTCGACTCAGATTAGAAACACACTTAGTCTTTAGCTTCGCCGTTTCTGCGTTCGTCGCAGCTTTTCCGTCGAAGAGGTACGATCCGTCGCGGATCAAGACTGTTGCTCGTATAGCTTAATTCGTTGCGCGATATCGTAAGTAGCCAGTGCAGTCGAGTACGATGCAATCGTTGTGGATGCTCGTGACTATCGTCCGATACCAATAATTCCGCGCAAAGTCATAGTTTAACAACTCCCGGTGAAGAGGCTTCTACTCGAGTAGACATTCTAGACGGTGTCGCAGCTCCGTGACCGTGCAGTAAGGGTTGCTCGTCTCATCAATCGAGTGTAACGAAAACTGTGTCCAGCTATAACTGTACGAGCTTGAATATTTTCATTTTTATTACCATCTCCATTTCCATATTTGTCATCCAGTCAATTCCTCGATATATTTTCCCGACGACCAATGGACTAACGCGGTTGATGTTTTTTCTGCGCAGTGAGCGACCAGCTTCTCGCGGACGGCCAGGAAAAAAGGAAGAGGGTATCGTTGAATATCGACACGAAGATGTTGAAGATCGGCTTCCTTGGAGGCGGCAAGATGGCACAGGCACTTGCCAAGGGTTTCATTCGTACTGGTAAAAACAATAATAGAACCTAGTTACTCTCGATTAAGGATAGAACAATTGTTTTTTAACACAAATACGTCGTCGATTATCCATCGCATCTTTGGAACTTTACGATTCAACGGCTACGAATCCGGCATGCTTCTGTCAATTTTGTCTGCGCGTCTTTTGTCCGCCCCCTTGAGCTATCTTCTACTTTTCCACTCGATCACTGGCATTTCGTCTGCGTACAGATATCACACCAAGTGATTCCGTCTTTTCGTGTAATATAGAATACACCGCGAGCAACGAAGAAAATGTAATTTTCCAGAACGAATACAAGTCTCTGAGGAACAGTGGCTCGAGAAGCAGCAATTAGACCAATCGTTCGATGGTCGCGCTGTCCGTCCGCGATAGCCTTGTGGTAAACAAGTTCGCGTTTATTATTATATTACGCGTACATCAGCGTAGCGGGTGAATCGTGTCAATCTCTTAAGGAATGCATACATATATCGCGCCGATCCTTGTTGAATTGTTATTAACAGCAAACACGGTGTTTCGCAGGACTGAGCAAGAGCGACATGATACTGGCTAGCTGCCTACCAAACGATGTGGCCAGTATAGAGGCGTTCAAGGTAAGTCGGTTTCGCAATCGTCGGAAGAATAAAAATTTTCCCTGCCTTCCCCCTTGATTGGCTAGGTCTCATTTGTCATTGTTGCATTCCTCGGACACGCAAGACAAACACGATAAAAGATAACCAGCGAACGGTCGGCATTATCGGCGTGCGTCGGCTACCGTTTACCACGAAAGAACATCAAAACAACAAATGTTTTTTTGTTTGCTTGGTAAACACCGGTAGGTTGCTCAATCATTTAAGCATGTCGCGTAGACGGTGCAGCGCAGCATGACGATTTCGATTTCGAATTGGTCGTCGATTAAGATATAATCCGCTAGTCGACGATGCGTGCGATTTAACGAATCATTAATCGAAGATGGTCACAATCCGTGATTTCCGTGATATTCTATCTGATTACCAAATCGATTCCGAAATCTGTTTTTCTGTATTGCTCGTGCCGACAAACCCGATCAGATTATGTTTTCGTGATTATTTATCGCGTCTAGAAAACTTTCCGTTCCGTTTCAGGTATTTTTCCTTATCTTTGCGCAACGACGATGAATTGTCTATGAATTGTACTTATCCGTCGCGATAGACCACTCAACGCCGCGCCGAAGTCGCGTCGCGCGTCGCATCGTGCTGCGCGTATGGATCTTACTTTATCTCGAACTTTTACGGTCTACCGATCCAACGATATCGATCGCCGAATGCATACCGACTAGCGAGGAGAACCGCGTTCCTCGAGCATGTTACACCTTGGTCGTTGACAAGCGGCTCCTAGACCAGGTATTCGCGAAACAATGGAATCTCTGAAAGGCCAGTTGAAAAGTCACTGTACGATTCGGAAAAACTTTTCTCGCGAATTAGATGGCCCGATTTGACTTTTATAGATCAAAATGATTCATGACCATGTCTCGCGATCACGTCAAAATAAGCTTTCCTTATCAGGACGATAATTAACGTAAAGAACTTATTCATCGATTGGCCAACTATAATAAAGAAAAGAACAATAACAAGGAAAAATACGCAAAGTCTGTCTCGAAAAATTAGTGATATTTTATCGACGACCTAATAAAAACGAATAAACCTGTTAAATTATTTTCTTAAGATCCGTATAATAACTGCAACGCCTTTCTAGGAAATCGGTTCGGAGACCGTATTTAAAAATGGACCGGTAGTCGATCACGGGGACCTTTTGATCCTATCGGTGAAACCGCAAGTGGTACCGATTGTTCTCCCGGATTTGAAAAACTACAACAAACTGTTGCTGTCCATCGCCATGGGTGTTCCGATAGCGTCGTTGGAAAAGGTACATGCGCCGTACCAAGTACCAAGCGTACCAAGTAGTTCACAGCGGAACATCATTCGAATATGAACAATCAGCATAACAAACCAGATATTTAATACGTATTAACACTTGTATTAATTGCAGGCTTTACCCGAAGGAACCCCGGTGATAAGGGTAATGCCCAACACACCTGCTCTCGTTGGTTGCGGAGCTACAGTGTACGCGCGTGGGAAACACGCTGGCGACAAGGAAGCTGAAATAGCGGAGAAATTGTTCTCTTCTGTGGGTATCTGCGAAGAAGTAACCGAGAACATGATCGACCCAGTCACCGCTTTAGCAGGTTCTGGGCCCGCTTATGTACGTACATACAGTAATGTAATTGATCAGAGTTTGTAATAGGCTGATCAAACGAACAAAATAAAAAATGTAGTCGTGTTTTCCTATTCGTCAGGTGTACATGATGATAGAAGCCATGGCCGACGGCGGAGTGAAAATGGGCCTGACGAGGCCTATCGCTTACAAGTTGGCCGCGCAGACTGTCCTCGGTGCCGGTGTAATGGTTCGGGAAACTAACATTCATCCGGGACAACTTAAAGACGACGTAGCCTCCCCTGCTGGTTAGCAAACAAATATGTTACACTCAACCCTCCTAATCGCCATTTATTCGTACCGCGTTATAACAAACTCAGAATTAGTACAAATTAGATGAAATTCAATGATAGAAATCAAATGCAATTTTTGTACTTACTTTCGCATATTAGCATTCAGTTATTACATGACTCTTTTTTTATATTACGAAGTATCTCTTGTCTACTTCGAACTATGTAATTAGTCGCAATTGTCTGCAATTAGGATCCACCATAACGGGCATCCACTATCTCGAGGAACACGGTTTGAGATCGGCGGTGATCGGTGCGGTGGAAGCCGCAACGAAACGGTGCAAAGAAGTCAGCTCGCTTTTAGAGAAGAGCTAATCGACCGATCGAACTGGAAAGTTGAAATGAAAAATTGCCAATGAAGAAAGTATGCAGCAACGAGAAAGAACTCGAAGAATAGTACGCGTAGTTCTATATACGTAGGAGATAAGTCATAAGGATAAAGTACGATCTATTTTTTAAGAAGTCTTTTGTATATTTTGTAAATAACTTCACCGAATTTGTTGCTTATTATTCGTTCGAAGCATCGTGATTAAAAACATAGATCTGTTACTTTTTGACGATAACATACGTTTAGAACCAATGTTACGGTATACATATAAGAATGTTATATGTAAATATTTTTTATATTTTGTAATAACATCTATATACATATATACTTTTGCGTTTGCTCGTATTGAAACGAAGCAATCCCCTGTACCAAAGGTTTTTTCGCTGTAAATTTTATCGATTTGTTATCGATTCGAAACACATTATAAACAATATATATATTTTATCTTACACGTATCGTCCTTGGATTTTTCCTTGAACCTAATATGAAATTTCGCGATAAATATTATTTTCTCGTCGTATTTGAAATGTTTCGTTTACAAAATCTCGAATATTATTTGTCCTTTGCTCTCGAATCGAAGCTAACCGGATACATAAATCGATTGTTCGAGTATTTATATCTGTTGTTGATGCATCTTCCGACCGTTGTACGTTTATCAATGCACCAACAAAAGTGTTAGATGTGTAATCAAAGTTAAGAAAGATAACACAAATATGTACATGTACATAAGACCGATATCATTTTCACTTGCCTCCATTATCCCTATATTTACAGTAAGATGGCTCAAATGATAAAGACCGTCCTTGATTTTCATCTGCGTATTCTTCATCGAACCAAGATCCTGTTTCTTCTCTTATCATTCATCTATCCTGATTAAGCGAATTTATGACTGTCGCATACAGCAATTACGCTATCAGTAGTTTGTTATCATTGTTTTTTTGTTTACGAACATCGAAAACTTTGATCACGTATCGGTACGTATTGCGTTTTTACTAACAACCGTTTACGCGAATCCTTTTACTGTTGGCGAATGCAGCAAAACATTGATCCCGCATGCGAATTTCTGTAATTCCTATATTTAACCCTTGTCGCAATTATCTTTTAGGTTGTGTCACATTCGTTTGGCTTGAAATTAAGCTATGTAATTATCTATATGATATATGTATGTATGTACATTACTATGCATATGCATAATGTTTGCTATGCGATAGCGAATGTGGCGCCAAAGTAGTAAACACATTCATGAATGAAATGCAAGCAATGAGAAGGGGTTGGAATGAAGGAAGATGGAGCAGTAAAAAGGGTCTAACAAAGAGAAACAATAAGAGATGGGCCAGAATCCAGAATCCAACACGGACACGGATCATAAAAAGTCTCTTCAGACTTTTGCGGGTTGTTGCAAACGCCCAGAAGACAGAGTCCGTTCACCCCAATGGCTCTAGACTCTAGACTTGACCGCGTAACGTAACTGATAAAATTTGTTCAGCAAATTTACACTAAGAGAATCTACAAATAACGAATCTACCGAGTTTTACAAACACCGGCAGTTCCGGATCCGTGTATCACAAAATCGAATAAGGTAATTGATCGATTCTTATAAATAACTCGTCCACGTTCTCGTAGGTGGTGCCACTGTTCCCACATATCGTGATTTCTTTGAAGGAATATGCGCAAAGATGGCGCGGTGATGTTGTCGGCTGTTGTCGGCACAACATTCAAGCCAAAGGAAAACTACATCCGTACTGTCCGTACATGTACTCTTACGCACTCTGTACGTATAGGATCCAGAGGGAATGGAACAATGGATCTATTTGTCCCTCCGAGCAGGATCTACCTAAACGTCTAATCGAAATAAGAAAGTAAAATGAAGTGAACGTGTGAGCTTGGTGCTAGCTTATTGCGTTTCGTCTTGTATTATATTATATAACAGATCGTTGACAGCGTCGTATTTTTTGACCTATGTAGGAGAAAAAACACTTCGTCAACAATATATGTACACAAGCGTAGATAAATATATGTACATTGCGTACGATTAACCGGACTTTCGAGGTCGTCGAGTTTGACTCGTATCGGCGCGCGCAAACGTCGCGTGATTTATTTCGTGGGTGTACACCGTGTTTCCTTTCCTTGCGGCGCAACAATGTAAATAGGTACATACCTACATATCTACTCATGTAGAAACATATAGTTGCATTCTCCCAAAACACAACAGAGTAATACGACTCGATCGACAGAAGGCAGATTCGATAGTAAGGTGTGTGCGGATGGTTGTTCGGTCGAGGATCATTTTTCCGGAGAAATTGTACATGTCAGTCAGTGCCGTTTTGCGAAGAGAAATCGCAACAATGAAAATAACTATGCGAGTATCGTGCGATGAATTCTCGAGAGGTGATCGGGTGATCAGGAAATCGTGAAATCGGTGCGAGCGCAGCTTCGTACGCATACCGATGATGCGATACAAAACGATCAAAGAGAATCGGCGATTCCTTGGCTTTGTTAGACTCGCGGTTAACCGAACGCGTATGCAAGGAGTTAGGCTGTACATGCATGCAGTTTTTCCCATTACAATTGTAAAGAGAACGATGGCGTGGCCCGTGTGGTGTGGCGGTAGTAAGGCAGACAGACGGAGCAAGCTGTGACAAGGACAAGGAAGACAAGACGAGTCAACCGCGTAAATATTGCGGATGGTCAGAGTACGGTCGGGTCTTGCCAACTATTGACGAAAGCTAAACACGTCGACTACATCTGGATCCACCTTTAGCATCCGAGGCTAGGTAGCCAAACGTTAGGAAGACTCTGGGACACAGAGAAAAGAAAAGCTCGCCGGACACGTGTGTCGCACTTCGACGCACGACGCTACGAGAAAGTTACGTATGTATAGGCAGGTCTCCCGCTGTTTAGCAGCAAATGACCAACGCAACGGAAACCTTCGAACGAACCTGAAGAGCCGCCGAACGTCAAGACATTTTCCAGAACCGAGCAACAGTCGTTTAACATTTTTTTTGTAGATCGGCCTTTATACTTTATATGGATAATGACGCAAACTTTTCAACTTTTTCATTGCGTTCGAATGCGTCACCGAGAACAGATTTCGATACAAAATCGTGCAACGAAGCAGCGCGCGCAACGGTGCTTGCAAACGAAACGAGAACGATTGCTTACGGAAGAGTCAGAGAATTTGGATCGTGACGATTCGAACCAAGAGCGTAGAGCTCGAAAGGCTATCGTTCGCTTACGATCGAGACGACTTTGACTCATCGACGGTCACGGTCGCGAAAGTTTCTTGTTGTTCGGTTCCGAAGATGATGAAAGAAGAGCTCATCTATACGCACATGTATACGTCGCTTTTGGGCAACGATCGCGGTTAGTCAATTTCGAAGCGAAAACATCGCGATCCCGAACCGACCGATGCAGCGGCCGTCGCAACTCGCCGTCGCACCTCGCCGACGAATTCATCTTATCGGCGTTGATAGCGTGCGGATTTGCGCGGGCGATTGGAGTACACGACTAATTTAAAGAATGCTCAATATTTTCGTCTAAACCATGGTTGTAATACGTTTAGCGCGTTTCTAAACGACACGATGCAATCTCTACAACGTTTACTTTGCTTTCACGTGTGAGATGATTTAACTGTCGGACGATTCGATAACGATCCGGCAGATCAACTCAAGTATTATTTAAATGTAGCTGCGCAATACTGATCGCGGTCAACTTGAATACGGTGTACGGCGTAAATACGTCGAAATAAAACGAGAAAACGTTGGCACGTTTGTCTTTCGCTAGCACGTATCTAATGCACATAAATTGTCATGTCGCGTACACAACATTACATATTACTCGCGTCGATAACGAGGTGTTACCCCACGCGCAGCTGCGCCATCACCTATATACCTCGGAGTCGTTCTATCTATGCCTACGCCTATATATGCTCGAATTTCAATTTGTCGCGCCACGACCAGCAGCGATATCATTCGCTTGGCACCTCTTACTCGGCTAACCTCGTTTAAATTCTGCGCTTTTGCACCATTTTGCATGCCGAAAGTTTTCTCTCGTCGTCTTTGTTTACCGACACATTGCGAACAATGCGTAAGGCGAAGTGGCGTCGCAGGGTTCTCACTACTTACGAAACTATCGGCAAAAATAGAAGATAATTTGTTGTTCCGTTTCAGAAGTTTGCAACATGGGGAACGGTAAGGTGTCGTTCTCGTTCGCAAAATGGGTCCAAATCGCTTGTTATACCTGCGTCTGGCACGAATCCCGCGCTCAACGTATCGTTATAAATATCTTTCGCATTAGCTCGCATTCCCGCTGAACGCGAATCGCTCGAAAGCTATTTCATAATTTGTGTCGCGATTCGGCTTGATCCGACTTCATTTAATTTCCTCGTCGATAATAGGGAGTTATATTCTCGTTGATGGAATATTGCTGTTCATGAATCACCTGCGACGCACAACGGTTGCAACGACTCACTATGGTCTGGAAACCCGTTTTTCGTGGCCAAAAGTCAATTTTTCAAGATAAAGATTTTCAAAAAATTTTTTTTGGAACAGAGTAAGAACCATTCAAAGCTTCCAAATCCAAATTATTAATCCTTTCCGATTATTCATTGCTGAGATATAACGTTTTGAAGACAAACATCGTAAAATTCAGATTCAAAAAAAAGTTTAAAATAGTCATCATAGACTATCAAAATACAAGTTTAAATGATAATTTCGTATGTGTCAGCAGGTATATTTTAGGTGTGTAATACTGTTGTTAGCATCTTTTTATCCATAAACAAATAGTGAAAAGTTTAAACAATATAAACTTTGAGAAAGGTTTTACAAAAACGGCAGCAATCGGCATAAATTGAACCTTTTGCATATGAAATTATAGACATTTCTGAATATAGTGTATAATGTTTCATTTGCCCGTTTCTGCCCGTTTTAGTTGTACAACGTTTTTAATAAATAGTAACCGGGATTTTCAGGCGTTCCGAACGCGTTCGCTTGCAGCCGCTTGACTAACTTTGAGAACGGTTTTACAAAAACGGCACAAATCGGCATAAATGGGACCTTTTGCATATGAAATTATAGACATTTCTGAATATAGTGTATAAAGTTTCATTTACCCGTTTCTGCCCGTTTTAGTTGTACAACGTTTTTAATAAATAGTAACCGGGATTTTCAGGCGCTCCGAACGCGTTCGCTTGCAGCTGCTTGACAAACTTTGAGAACGGTTTTACAAAAACGGCACAAATCGGCATAAATGGGACCTTTTGCATATGAAATTGTAGACATTTCTGATTTGTTTAAGTAGCCTGCATTTTTCCGAACAAGTAGCTCGGATTCGTACCACGAATCGTGACCAGTAGATATTACTCTGCTATTAGCAATCCGATCGAAAATGTTTTTATCAGGTATAGCATGGTTTGAAGAGAGATTTCACGTGATTATAGCAAATTTTTTGTCAACTCTTTTTTTCATAATTTTTTAAGATCTATTTTTACGCCTATTTGTTAGAGAATTATCTCGAATTGTCAAGGCGAATTCGGTAAGTATCATAACATAAGAATATTGCAAAAATTGTTTTTTTAATTTTTGTACAAAAAGTTTGCTATAATCGTGTGAAAGTTCTTTTGAAACCATGTTATATGTAATAGAAACATTTTTTATCGGACTGCTAATAACAGAGTAATCTCTACTGCTTACAATTCGTGATCCACACTGTATATACAATTATTGCAAGTAGTTTTTCATCGTTACCCGTTACTGCACAACCATTTGGCGGCATAACAATGCAGAACAATTGCCACGGGTTTGGCTTGTTTTCAATTTTGTTTAGCCTCATCTCCGTTCGATTGTTTACCGATCGTCTTTTGTTAAATTCGTAATATGTCGAAGAATCGTCGCACAGTGCAGTGTGTCCAAACGGCGAAAAGTGATAATTTTATTGTGTGTAAGTGTGATCAATTTAAGATTGGTTCATGGGAAACCGGCGCGCAACGAAATTCAATGATATATTTGTCAAGATTTTTAAAAAAATTTCAAATTCGTTGCGCGCCGATTTCCCATTTTCTCAACATTTGTCACAATTCTGAGGGGTCAAAGGGAAAAAATTCTTTGGTCAAAAAATAAGGTCCACTCTAAATGTATATGTATGTACATTTATTGATTATATCATTCGTATTTATATTTTATATATTTTTATAGTTTATGTACATTTATAAATAATGCATATATATGATATACATTAATACATTAGTGATTTTATTTATGTATTTATCTTATTTGTGCTAGTATTATTACTTATGTTATTCCTGCGGCAGAATAGTACTATTAACACGATTTTTAAGACATTTCCTACGATCTTCCCAAAAAATGTTTCCAACAAAAGTTGATCAGTATTTACATATCTATAAATTTCAATATACAAAATTTTAAAAAATTTTTTTTTGTTTATAAAAATGTTAATCACGTCAATTTTTTAAATGTTACCATATATTTCTGACTTTATAATATTATTGCTGGTGTCGAAACAAATTCAACGACCTATCATACTATAAGCTTCAACTTTAAATAACGCTAAAATACTTTTGGCCATGAAAAACGGGTTTCCAGACCATAGTGCGACTGCGCGCTTGTCGCGTCTCCGCTCAAATGAGAAACCCTAGAACTTATGGCTTATTTCTACAGTACCTTATGGCAACTGCGACAGAACCAGACAGAACTTCAACGGTCAAGTTCAAATACTACATGTATGATATTGTACGATCGATCCTTTCGAACGCTTTCCTCACCTACATTCAGACTACCAAATCGACAGTTTCACCGTGACATATTAGTCCGAACACTTTCTACTTGGTGACGAACGAATAACGGTTTCTCGACTGCATGGGGCACACGCAGTTCCAATTTATTTACGACTTTATCAATAAGAAATGCAATCGGTGTTGGCGAGATGTGAAGTCGTACCACGAGCTGCAAATCCAGACCTGTCATCAATTTGTAACGGCGATCAAGTTTTCGCAACGCGATGCATACGCGTACATATTACGCATGCATACATATATATATGTATAATATTATTTAATAGGTTCTGCGATGAGAAAGCCGAACGACTTCCTCGAGAAGGCGTAATAGGAGGATTTAGAGGTTTCCGCTACTGCGACGAAAACTACTATCTTGCGACTATATTTGTACTCCTTGTGATAATCGCCCATTGAAGCATTTCTATGTATATGTAGGTCTCGATTAAAGCACTCCATACAACGATAATGATCGAAATTACGATAAGAATAACTGCTGTTATTGTCGCGCGGAGATCTTACCACCATACCATGAGTAAAGATGAAACTTCTTGTCTGTGGTTTCAAAACCGTGAAACATATGTACATATTATGTACACGTATGTACCCAAGCATCCATTAAACGTATGCTTAATCTTATCGAGCAAGAATAAATATATACATATGTACAGTTTGAATACCACGTGGTAAACAAGTTTGTTCCGAACTGCGCGGAAACGATTCGGATCGAAAGAGTGTTCATTCTGATTTTGGGGAGGTGACAATGTTGAGATTAGCAAGACGCCATTTTGTTTGGGACTGGTGCAATGTTCGGGGGTGCGAGCTCGGACCGCTGGAAGGGATGTTGGCCGTCCCATCGGTCACTGTGCTGCGTAGGAGTGATTTACGACAGACCATTCCTATTGAGTTGGAAGTCAGGACATCATGTGCTTTCCAGAAGTGCAGTAATAACATAATTGCTGGGCCCTGACTTCCAGAAACTCTAAAACATGGCACGTTCCGGTGTCCCCGTCATAAAGCAACCCCAACTAACAGTCTTCCTGTTCTGAATGTACCGAAACATGATGAAAACCGTTGAGATTCCTAACGAAAGTGCCATCTTTGCGCATTGCAGTTCTTCCTACGTATTGTTACTATTATGATTATTATTATTAGTAGTACTACATAATAATGATTGGTATTACACGTGCAACACGTGTTCGCGGGTACATGCGTAGTCAACGACCGGTAGGCGCCGTGTATCAAAACAAACACAAATTTTTATCGGTTTCGTTTCATCGTTGCTTACGAGAGAGCCTTATCGCAGCGGATATTGAACGTATATACTCGAAAGTATTATGTACAACTGTTTTTCTCGGTTTACGTTGCCGATCGTTACCGCTGATTCGCGGGCTAATAAAAAGCACACGTGATCGGACCGTTTCGTAACCTCCGGCAATGTCTTCAGCGCATCTTGAGATAGGGACGCAAGCTTACGATAACAACTCGAAGCGACAAATTAGAAGACATAAGATTCGAAATGATGTTGGTTTTTCCACCCTTGTCCACCCTTTCGCGCTCAGGTCAAGCAAGTTCATTGGCTCTTTTTCGCCTGGTCGCTTTGTCTGCTCGAAAACGGTCGTCGACTATAACTCGCTCGCCGCAACGACAGCCACAGGCAGCAGCACGATTCTACGCGCGACGAATGCTTCGTTCTCCGTTACGTGTTACGACTTACGCCGGCAGTTCTCCGTTCCAATCTTCGCTTCGCTTAGAATAGTTGGGTTTCCCGATGGACGCGAGAATCGCCTGCGCGCGTACGTGCCTCGACCGCGGTCGACTCGATCTTTCGCATCGATTTGTGGCATCGATGCGTGTCCCGGCAAGTTCCACTCATCACTCTCATAAACATCCCCCGTGTCGACCGATAGCTGAATGACCCAGTGCTCAGTGCACTCATCCGCCATTGCTCAACGACAGTTCTGTTTAATATATAATAAATTTTATGATTTCGACGCAAGGTCCGATCGTTTATAGATAAACGATTGAACCTTGAATCGAAATCATAAAATTTATTATATATTTAATTTTCGATCGAGAAGAATTCACCTTTGCTCTGTTTAATCTCAAGCATGCCTATTAAACACCTGACGTAGTCCAGGACCTTGTAATAAATCTTTCAAATCCCAAAAATCTCCTCAGCAATCAGCCCTCGATTTTAATTAAAACACGTTGGCCCTAACATTGCGAGTACACGTGTTGCTCGCGACATCCTGTCGGATATTCATTGCGTGAATCGCAAACGTTGACGCCAGCGATCGTACTCCGATCACAGATCGGTTTTTCCATATCCGATTTTTCATTTGTTCAATCGTCGCTAATACTCGATACGAGAAAAGTACCTACGAAGATCGCGTCTCTCGCAGCCGGTTCAACGAGAAAACTTATAAATAGCCAGCGTTGCGTTAATCGTTCATCCGATATGAAATCATCGTGCATCAGCTTGGCGTTTCTACGAAAACATTAAACGTTCGACTGTTTGGGGCGAAGCCGCGCCGCGCGAACAATATTTATAATTTCCGATGTAAGACGAAGCTTATCAAGCCATGTCGCATACTTACATATATCTTAACGGTAAATATGTGCGGCATTCGATTGTTTTAGTGTGTACGAGCGTATTCCGGTATCGAACGAGAAACGTGACGGCACGTGCCTCGAAATACATATGTACTCGCGGTGACGGTACGTTGTCGCAGTCGTTTCGCGAAAGAGAGGTGGCAGGTCTTACAATTAGATAAGAAAGCGTCACGTTGCATCTCGTTGTTCAACAAAATGTTCAAACGGTGTTTGCGCGTTGTTACCGATTTCCGCGATCAGAATGAATAGCGTGGTGGAGCGGCCGAATTGAACGAGGTCGTCGACCGACGACGTGCACCGACCTCTCCAGAATTTGTCCCCCGCGAGCTTATTTCTGGATGACGTTAAGAGTATTTCCCCGGGCGAGAAATAGGTGCGCGAGCAAACGCGAGTAAATGCAAGTAAACGCGAGCAAGTCAAGGCCACTGCGTCGAACTTTTAAGGGTGTGGTTGTACTGCACGTGATTTTCGATAACATACGATGAATACCTACCGGTGCAAAACGCATTCGGTTTGACGGTTCGACTATATAGAGCAGACCTGTGCGACGTTGGCTCAAAAAACACATGTTGCTACTATTCCTCTGTCGGAGTGGACATGGTGGGGACTGTCTTGCCGAACAAGAGAAGGAGAGCTTACCGAGCAAGAGAAGGAGAGAAGCAGCAACATGTGTTTTTCGATCCAGCGTCGCCCAGGTCTGATATAGAGGTTATATCAGCCTAGGAACGGTTCAGACCTGTCTATGTATTTAGAATACGCTGAAACGAATGAGACGACCGGTATAACAGCATCCTTAGCGTCTTACAAGTAGCGACACTATTTTCCAACTGGGAAAATTGTCGGCGCGACGCTGCACGGGGGGCAGTGGGAGGCGTTTCCCGCGATAAAGAATGAAGCACAACAGAGGTGGCAGATGCGCCTCGAGAACAGTCGGTGACATGATCCGTGTCTAGTCAGCTTCGTAATGGCAGGACAATCATGAGCGCAGTCGATTTAAATAGAACCAGACTACGATAGAATATCGAGACAGAAACAGTGACGCACTGTTCATCGCTTTTAGATGATCCGAAGAGAAAAATTCTTTCTAATCGAAAGAAAAGCGTGCGCGGCTCAAGGCCTCCCGCTGGAATTCATGCTTGATAAAAGAAACGACTGGTGAGACTGATTGTGAGCAACACACGGAAGACGAAAGACGAAAGACGAAAGACGAACGATGAAAGACGAAAGACGAAAGATGAAAAACGGAAGACCGAAGAGAGACCGAAGACCTTCGGCAAGGAGAAACTTTTGCGCGTCGTACTATTTGATCTTGAACCGTGGAGCCACGTGCACCGTAAATTCGAACGCTACGCGTCTTCGTGTGCGTCACCACGTCTACATATGTACGTATTTACGCGTGGTACGTTCATCCGTTTTGTTTTTTAAAATTAGATATCGCCCTGTGATCAAAATTAAACGTTATCGACCGAATAAGAATCGAAAGAAACGGTCTACCGAGCCGAATCAATTCGTACTTTGCACGTTCGTGGGTTCTCGAAGCGTCGAACGATAGTTTTTTTATCCATAAACCGACTATAAATATTGTATATTCGCGAACCTTGTCCGATGAGGTCATCGTTCAGCTTTCAGTTAAACATAGGTAATTCTTATCTTTCGAAATACTCGAAACGAAGTTATTATTTTTGTCGCTACTACGCGTGATGCTCAGGCGTAGACATAGACAGACTGTTATTCGCATCAACTTGTATGTATTAGTTTTCGACTTCGCGATAAGGAACGTGTGTTTTTTACAATTTATAGAACAGAGAGAGAAAGAGAGATCAAGTTGGCTGATAAACGCGATCACATGAGTCACCGACAACTGGTGACCGATAATAACTCATTAAAATTAATGAAGTTGATACTTTTGGCAGTCTCGCGTTCCAAGGCTGACGCAATTAACCGTCATGTTTAGGTTCTCTGTTTTCATGAACGCTCAACGACGTATGTAATTCCAACAATGGGGCACCATGTTTTTTACATAGTTTTTTCTTGCCGCCTGAAACTTGGACAAATTGGTCGACGACAAGGGATCCCGAAAACGGAAAGCGACAGAAACACTCGAGGGTGTCGTAAATTGTTTACGGTACCGTTGAGTGCTTGGTCAAATGATTGTTTACAAATCTTTCAATGCCGCGCGTTCATATAATTACATATGTACATAGCAAAAAAAATTAGGGTAAAAGAGGCTTCCAGAGAAGGAATGTTTTGAAATTGGAAGAAAGTTACTTGAACGGTGAGTATCGGAAGTGTATTTTGTGCGATAAAACGCTGTCCTTTAAATGTTCGGTTTAGTTAAGAAACTGTTAGCTAATTTTATTTGCAGGAATATGTGTACATATCTAGTATCCGGTCAATCAACTTTGAGCCAGCGTCGTCGACCGTTTCTTCTTTTCTAAGAAAAAGTTTTGAGGGCAAGGTCATTCCGGACCGGAGAGAATTTGAAACGATGAGCCAACGTCTTCCGCAAAATCGATCGCTTCTCTCGTCGTACCCTTAATCCGTAAAGTTGTCACAGCTAACGCGCGCTCGATTATGGCACCGCACCGGTGCGATGATGCAACAACCACGATAACGTTACCGTACATCCAGCAGATTTGTCTACCGCTGCACAAGGAAGTTGGCCCCATTCGTTGCAGTCCTGGCAAAATTCAAATTGAGACTACCTATGGCGAAAAAATGAATCGAGCGTGAATCACGTTACCACCCGTCCAAGGAAAAAGATCAAAACATGCTTATGGGTGTAATATGCGCGTGTACAGTACCCGGTACACAGGTACAGATAACGTTGGATTAAACGGTACTCGGTCAAACAGGGACGCGTCTCGTGTCACATATACGTAGGTAAACAATCGACCGGGTTGCGTTACGTAATAATAATACGGTTAATAAACTTACGACGCAATAATGTAGCGATTATGCGGGCAACAAGTTCACGCGATGTTGGACGGTTGAAAACAAACCTCGATGGCCGACACGAGCCTGCGCACAACTCGTGTAGAGGAATTACGCGACTTTGTGTACAACAAGGTGCGCAAGCGTGTTACTAATACATATTCGACGCTACGTGTTACAACTACATTACAGCTACAGCTACGGAAGCTGAACCGACACATATTCCCCCGTCATTATTTTCTTTCTCCATGCCTCTATTTTTGTTGTTGTGTTATCTGTTGTCTATCGTTTCTCGATTCACATCGAACATTCGTCCGTAATGTAACTTTACTCGAGCAAGTATAAAAAAAATGAAGTACATATTAACAAATGCTGTAAAATTTAGCACAATTTTTGCTGGTAATCGAGATATCCATTTCTTTTCGAAACAAGTAAAAAATAACAATAAGGAAGCAAACGATAGAGACGATACGTACAAAATTGGGTAATGCTAGATATATTTGGTCTCGAGTAGAATCGCATTTGAAAACACTGTGCGTCGGTGTGTGTCGTATATGCCACATACACATATACACACACCGACTCACTTCCCGCTCGATTCGTCTACTGCGTTCTACGTTCTACGTTCTACGGTCGCGTGATGTACGTGGCTCGTGGCCCATAGGCATTGTGCGCGCGCACATTTACTGCCGAAAGAACGCGCGGCGCCGACCGACGCCGCGCGCCACGATTACCGGCGTCATTTCCCGTACATTTATCTGGCTTTGTCATTGTCGATTAGGGTATAAGTGATACCAGATGTAAACATCTCCGGTATCCCCTTCGTAGAACATGCATGCAAACGCGCGATCGTCTATATTTCCAAGTGGACCTTAATAAAATATCGTATGACAAAGATGGCGCTTTTACCGGTGAGCTAATCTCAATCACGCCGGAACGATCAGTGACTCTCAAGCGTTTTTACAACGATACTGGAGTGTTGATCAAGCATCAAAGCCGGGTCATTGCTAAATGAACTTCTAGAAACGAAAGAAGACAATAGAGGATGAGAGAGTAGGTCGACAACTTAGGAAGCGAGTACATTGGAGCGGCGACAGTAGCCAAGAGAGCGAAGCGTCGAAATTGTAGAATGCATACTTTTATAGTGGAAGCGTGCACATCGAAGCGGCGCGTACTTACTTAGAACTGCGCTTAGCAGTCGATCATAAAAAGCACCGCTCTGACCACGCTCTCTTCGTTAGTATCGCAGCTCTGTTGTACTCATACCCTTATCCACTCGTCGACGTGTATCGAAACTGCGTCTCCATACATATACGTCGAGCGAGATATAAAATACGACGAGGGAGATCGAAGGAGTATCGATTCGTTGATAGTCTAGTTTGTAAGACCGAAAAACCTTGCGTCATACTGTCCGATAATCGGATGAACACTGCTCTAAGATGAGAATCTCTGGTCAGAGGGCTACGTGACACAAGGCGCGAATCTCGCAGCGCGTTTTCAGAGGGCGTCGACGAAGTCAGCCGATCCTACGTGGAAGCGACTGAACGGAACGGAACGGAACGGGTGGGGAGCGAAGCTAAGGTAAGGTAAGGTACGGTATGGTTCGACGAGAAGAAGGGGAAGGGGACGGGAACGGCGAAACTGAACGAGTGAGAGAGGAAGGGAGGGGGAAATAAAGAGAGAAAGAGAGAGAGAGAGAGAGAGAGAGAGAGAGAGAGAGAACTGGGCTCACACCGGGGACGAGGACAAGCGCACAAGCACAAGCACAAGGTACAATCGGACAGGGGAATCGTTGATGCGACGACGCAACGCGCAACGCGGAGAGACCGGTGGGGATGTTAGTAAGCGGAGCGACCATCTTGCGAGATTCAGTCGGAAACCAGCTGCCGAGCACTGAGGGAAGGTAAACGAAGAGAACCGATGCGTTAGTCGAAGGATTTTTAATGCGCTTCCGAGCCCGGATTTCGCTACCCGCGAGTAAAACGGAGCACCGAGCACCGCGAGATTTTCGTGAACGGAGAAACCTTGGTTTATCCGGCGAAAATTCTCCGAGCAGAAGAGAAAAGGCATCGAGGGAGGTGCGGACGTAGGCGAGGTTTGTTGGCAGTCAACGAGTCGGGAAATAGACTTATTTCCCATCAGCGACTTGCCTTTTGGAGGAACGCAATCGGATCGAAGGTAGTCGAAAGAGAAATTTACATCTGTTGATATCGAACGTGGTTGGAAGTAAAAGAGCGTACAAGACGGCACGAGAAGAAACCTGGGACGACCAAGGAAAGAAACCAACCGAAAGAAGAAAAGTGTAGTGTCAAAGTCTGTGATAGTATTTATTCGAAACATACAAGTTACAACGCGTATCATCGACTACACAATAGCGCGGTTTCTGTCGTTCGAAGAAACCGTCAGAGCCAAAAGGGCACAGGAGAGTAGATAGCCTTTATATATTTATTTATATCTGTGATACCGACACTGATATACATCGATCTATCCCGGGAGTACACATCGGTAGAGGGAGATAGACGAATCGAGGAGAATAGAGTGGAATAGATCCGAAGAAAATAAAGAGGAAAGAAGAAAATACTCTTCTGCACCGATATACATACATATATCTGTGGAACGACATTGTGCGTGTACAAAGCAATCGCCGAGTGCCTGCCTGGAACGAAGATTTATATCAGTATCTCTTAGTGTATATAGATGTTTTTGTATATACGACTGACTCTTTTTTACAATTATTGATACCGAGTTAAGGGAAAAACGTTCGTTGTTCGCGGAGAAAAGGGAACAGAAGAGGAATTTGGATTTCTGCGACGTTGATATCGTGTTCGAGGCAAAAATGGTGGAGAAAATTTTGGAAGAGAGAGAGGATGGATGTCTGGATGCTGGTAGAGGTAAGATGTTGTCTTGATTTTGTTAGATCTATTTAGAAGATCTTCGACTTACTGTTTATTCTCGTCGAACACGCGAAGTCCTCAAAACAAATTAGAATTTGGATTATCGCGTCGATTTAACCTCTCTTTTTCTTCCTTTTTTTTTGGCAATCTAGTTTTGTTATTCGCATCGATCGTATTCTGCTCGCGTTTTATACGTACGTATACATTTACACATATGTGTACATCGAACACGTCGGTAGCCGCAAAATCTGTCGGAGTCCAGCAAAATGTTCACCTCGATGGCAGAACCAACGGAGAACCGAATCGAACAGAACGCTCGAAGTAGCTCGACGAAAGAACTTTCTCGAAGCCGGCAGACGGCTGATCGTTGTGTCGTGTCGTGCCTTGCTTTGCCATACCTCTCGCTCTTACATGTGTGCATGCTTCGAATATAGCACGTACAAATGCAACGTACGTATCATTGTTTCATGACGCTCGAGAGTTTCCTCCGGGTCGTTAATTGCAATCAGAAATATTTCCTTACCTTTTACAGAGAATAAGTTCGCGAGAAGTTTATGGTTATCGGGTTCTTGCCATCAACTGTGCGTGTTTTGCGTTTCGTTGTTGTATACACGAACGTCTTCGTTCTGTGAGCGGTAACGCGCGCTAATGATCGCGTTAAGCCGTAGCCCCTGAATTAAGAATCCAAGGCGACACTAAAAACGGCCACACTATCATTTGGAATAATTTTTACATAACTATGTTTGTATATCTAAGAAATTGAAATGTAAGCACGTAAGCACTTGAAACGAAATAATTTATGTACAATACCGCGATCTTCGTAACGTGAAAATCTGATTTTATCGATTGGCCGCGTGTTATTTATTTACATGCGTTTCTGTCGCCGCGAATCTTACAATGAACTCTGGCATGCTCGCGTTGTAGTTGCTGGGATACAACTAAATACACGGTAGGTGCATCCGTAGATTCTTTTGTAACGTTCGCTCGGCTGATCGAGAACGCGACGTAACACGCGATGTTAGGCGACGCTACGCTACGCGACGCCTCGTTAACTTATTTTCGAGGGTCGAACTGGGTTAGTCGTATCGTTCCGAGTTCGACGCGTATCGCGAAGGGCGCCGCTAAGGGCAACCCAACACAAAGAACGAACGCTTCGCGGCCGGGAGGAGAAAGGGGCGAGAGGAGAACGCGTTGATCGCGACTGCGAGAAGGGGGATCGAGGATGGGAGAGCGGCAGGAGGAGGCAGAAGGGTCCTTGCGCGCCACAGATTCGTTGCCCCCTCCATTAAAGGGAAGGGTTCGTTTTCAAGGACAAAGGGATTCGCGCGTCGCACGTAGTATGTACCTACCTACCTACCGGCTTTTAAACCGTAGCGTAGCTGCGAAGTTATGTAAGCGAAAGCTTTTCCAACATCGGCTGCATTGAAGGAATGCAAACGAAAAATCAATTTTCCGGAAACTAGAATCCAAAACGCATTCGTCTTCGCGCAAAGTGTTATACGATCGGACAGGTTTCATCGGTACACGAGGTACAAGCTTCGCAATTAGTTGTATAAACGAGTCGTTGCTCCCCACGTAAATGCTAACGACCTACGCGAGCAAAACGAGAAACTGATTTCTCATCGGAAATTGTATATCATGTCCGGAAGGTAACAGATGCGGACGAGCTTGCTACATACGTACAAATGTATTCCTCGAAACCTTTCGAATGTTTCCCGAAGAAACATATTTCGGAAGCACAGCCGATAACTAACGAAAGAAAAAAGTAAAACGGGATGAGTGCACAAGGTGCTTGCCCACCCCAGCAAGGTACATATGCCTTTCGAACGTTCTACACTCTACACGAAGATTTTTGCTCGACGACGCCTCCGCCACGCCGGTTTGGCGGATGCAGCGACATTATCGTACACTCGTATCTCGCGTAAGATGGCGGCGTTACTTTTCTGTGCCAGTCATTGAACTCTGGATCGCGCACCGCCCGCGCCCGTGCTCGTACCCATGCCTGTGCCCCGTACCCATGCCCGTTGCCATCCGTGTAGACTGTATAGCGAAACAAACAATTATATTCGCAAACGCCGAATACTTTTCGGCAGTCCGACTCGACCTCTCGCTCTTACCGTTCTTACAAATAACAGCGTGTCGTTTTCTCTCGATTCTTTTGAATTTTGTAATTTTCGAAGAAACCCAAACTCTCGATGAATCAGAACGTCAATTAGACACCTTGACGCGTTATCAACCGTTGCACCAAGATATCACAAGTTCGAAATAATGTATTCAGTGAAGTACAAATTTAATTGATTTTTGTGCATACAATATAGATGAATAATAATTGCATGACTCATGTATAACTGACGCTACAGACGACCCGGTAAACAACGACCAATCGGATCAAACCCGACAACAGGACAGATATAACACTCCGTTCAGACACTGAGGAATCCGCGGATTTGATTTATATTAGCGTCTTCGTATTCGTTCACACCTGTCCGCGCGGTCCAACAATCGAAACGCAAATCGCGCGGTTTCAACCGTGTCTGAAGAGTACAAATCTAATTGTAAGAGGGATCTAATAATACAAATCGGTAATTTGTGTACGCACTCTACGCGTAATACCGACAAATCTTTTGAAACTGTATCGAACAGAACATGATCGCGGTTATAATTGCATCGGACTCGATGTTCGAAGTTCGAAAAAATTGCGACCATAATTCACGCGCATAATGCTCATCGGTTATCCATGACAGACAGGATAAATATTATAGAATGCGATAAGCACAAAACGAACGGAACGACGAACAACTAATTCTCGTGTCTTTGGCTGATTCGAGTCGAACGACATCGCCGATAAACGCGCACGAAAATAAATGTCGACGCGGTTCAAACGATAACGAAAACCTCGTAGCGTTGCTTGTAATTGGACGATCTGAACGATCTGGACCAGTGATTCTCCGAGCGAGCCTTCCTATAGCATAAATACACGTTACTAAACCAATATCTAGATCGTATCGTAGAATGTAGAAACATCAAAATAAATGGACGCATAAAAGAGAGATCAGAAATGAAATCGTTTCCTCGAAGCGTATCGGATCTCGACAGAGCTTTCGATTCGAATCGGAAACTATCGATCTACATGTATTTAATGACAAAACTGTGTATGTTTCAGAGGATACGAGTTGCATCGGTCGAGAGACCGTGAACAATTCTGGGGAATCGATGAGCGCGGTGCAAGCTCGTCAGGAAGAAGCTAGGCGTAAAAGGCGCAAGAAGAAGCGTTCTGGATCCTCGTTGATGTCTTCTTGCTTCCAAGGTAAAGATCGATGGGAGAAGAAGTTAACGACGAGCAGACGACTGTCCGCGAAACCAAACATTACTTTGTCCTGTAAAGTTTGTCGTTGTGGTTTCGCTAAAAGACGATATGAATTCGCGTTGCGTGGACGTACGCGGGATCGGTATACAGCAGCGTTGCGTATGGTCAGCGCAGCGTGTTCTCGTGCTTGCGTGGTCTATGTGTCATTCGTGCTTCGGTGACTTGCATTACGCTCGACCATCTGACCTTGTACAAGTTCAGAACGTTCGAGAAACTCCGACGCGAACCGTTGCGAATCGATCGCGGGCGCAAGCTTGACTTCTGTTCGCGGTGCAATGGCCGACAACGAATTCGTGGATGCGGACGTGAACGCAAATACGAATGAACGTATCTAGACAAGGAAGCGACCCAACCGATTCCAGAGAAGAATGCCGTATTCTTTCGCTGTCTCGTCCGATTCTGCTGTCGAAACAACCAAATTGCGAGAGAGAAACGATTTGACGCACCCGTTCGTTGAAACACCGAATAACGATCCGACCGGTTTCTACGCGTTTACCGGTAACCAGCGACCGGTAAACCACCGCGCCGATCGAGTTCACTGGCTTACAGCGGTTACGTCATCCTGCTACGATCGATTCGTAAAGCAGTGTCGCGTTCGAGAAGCTTCTACCTCGCGTTTACCCTCGCGGCGAACCGAGCGAATAGAGCGAATCGCGCGAACACAAGCGTCCGCAACTATATGTATGCACTTACGTGTATCTTGATAACTGGGCCATGGGATAAATCGTCGACAACGGACGTGCCGAAGATTATCTGCCCACCTTTTCGGCTCATCACCGTAGTCGCGTTAACGTAATATCGACATCTTTCAACCCATAACTTCGATCATTTACACGTGATATAAAATGTAGAATTGCATAAAAACGTTAAGCGAAATGTACGATCAGTTTCGTTTGAATTCAGAGATTCGTAATACCGTCAGCAGTGAAATCTTAAATCGAAAATAGTTAAATGTCTCTCGCAGGCGATATTCGTCCGACGCATTCTTGCGTCATCCGTGGCAGATGACAATTAGATACTGTTTCAATCCGATACGATATTGAGTCATCCGAGTTGACAAAGTGCTGACAAACGTTTTTTACTTGTTTGTTATCTATGTATAGACTAGTTATCGAGGGGCTCGGCAGTCTACGCTTTCAACATCGATAAACAATCGTTCCGCGTTCGAACGATTCGAATAACGCGACAACTTCGAGTCACGTTGTCTTCTGGTTTCTGTCTCAAGTTGTTTTCCTTTAGGTTGAAAATTTGAAGGCGGCGAGGAACAGAATTTGAAATTTGAATTGTACTTGCAAGCGCTCGCTGTATCCGCGCATCGCGCGATAACGCTTTTCGGTGTCCAATTTCGCGGCCATGGCGTGGTGTTTCGCGTGTCTGGGCGTTCTCGTTTTTTTTCATCGTTAATTATATAATCGCGATGCTAGGTTCTTTTCGACGTTGCGCCCTGAATTTTCGATTGTCGAGTGAAACGCTGTGAATCGTAGAAACAATATTTGAATGTAAATTTAGTGCGTTCGCGCGGCGAATAGCGAGTGGTACCATTTTGCGACGTCGTCATTGTTCCCGAATTAATCCCGTGCCAATTTTACGTTTCGCGGCATCTTGGAGGATGGAAGGTAGGACCAACCGCGAAGATAACACCTACGAGTATATACTACCACCACCACTATCATTTACCATGAAGACGACGAAGACAGTACGGCTGCGGCGATGGTGGCAACGATGGCCGAGAAGTTCACTCGTATTTGTCTGGTTTCGGTTACTGGCTGTGCGAGCTATGTTAGCTGTGTTGGCCGCCGGTGTTGCCAAGCAGAAGCGTATATGTTGGCGTTGTCGCGAGGCGAGAGGGAAAACAGTCCTTTGGAGGAGGGCGATTCGTTAGATGGGGAGTAGAGACGAGACACGGGCAAGGGAACAGACGGGAACGCGAAAAGAGAGTTAGGTTGACAGCAACGGCGCAATAGTTGCATCGCTCAGCAAGCCACACGCGGACAGAATATGTGGGACGGAAGTCGATGTGTTAAAAGGAGTAGGGACCAGCCAACGGAGCGGCGAAGAAACATCAAGACGCGAATGGAGAACAGAGAAGGAGGGAAATAGAGAGAAAGAGAGAATAGCATGTACTTCGACCGACGATAGTTTCCACGACGGGTTACCTCTGCGTGACCTTAACATTGACTGCGTTACAAGTTACAAGTTACGCTAACAACCAAACGAAACAAAATCCGGCATGACCGATGTTTCGTTATTAGAGACACTACACTGCTTCCAGCCGAGAAACACGTCGAACCAAAACACGAACCAAAACCACAATGGTTTTTCTACTGTGTCTTACGCGCACACGCGCGACAACGGATTTAAACGTTCAACGATCAATGTCTGCGCCGAGGAAATCTATACTTGCAATTGTTAAATACATATATTCGGCACGATTGTATACGAAAGAAAGATGACTGTGGCTGCGTAAAATATAACGAGAATTGTTTCGGAATCTGCAGGTTTCTATAACATTTTCGACCACGGTTCTTTCTTTCTTTCAGAACTGTACAAATTGACCGGCGAGGTTCTCGGGGAAGGCGCTTACGCCTCGGTACAGACATGCAGATCTCTCTACACGGATCTGGAGTATGCTGTGAAAATAATCGACAAGATACCTGGTCACGCGCGAACGCGCGTGTTCAAAGAGGTCGAAACGTTCCACCATTGCCAGGGACATCCGAATATTATTCAAATGATCGAATTCTTCGAGGACGAAGAGAAGTTTTATCTTGTATTCGAGAAGGTCAATGGTGGTCAATTGTTGAGCCGTATCCAAGAAAGGATTCATTTCAGTGAATGGGAAGCCAGTCAGATAATCAAGGAGATAGCCAGCGCTTTAAATTTCCTTCACAAGAAAGGTAAGATCTTTTCACTTTTCCTTCTCGTTCTATTTTTGCTTTTGTTTTCTCGTGGTAAAAGAAATAATTTGAACTGTGATTCGCTCTTTTACAGGAATCGCTCACAGGGACTTAAAACCCGAGAACATACTGTGCGTGTATCCTGATAAGCTGACACCGATCAAAGTGTGCGACTTTGACCTCGGTTCCGGCATCAAATTCAACAACTCACTGTCGAGTCCTGTGGCGACGCCGCAGCTATTGACGCCGGTAGGAAGCGCCGATTTCATGGCTCCGGAGGTCGTCGAGGCTTTCATCGGGGAAGCGAATTATTACGATAAACGTTGCGATCTTTGGAGCCTTGGTGTGATCATGTACATCCTTTTGTGCGGCTATCCGCCGTTCTACGGGAACTGCGGTACCGACTGCGGCTGGGAGAGGGGAGAGAATTGTCAAGCTTGCCAGGAGCTGTTGTTCACCAGTATTCAAGAGGGCAGGTACGAGTTTCCGGACAGCGAATGGCGATGCATTTCCGAGGACGCGAAAGATCTGATCAGAGGCCTACTGGTCAAGGAAGCCCATCAGAGGCTGAGCGCCGAATCCATTCTGAATCATCCGTGGATCAATCCTGGTCCTAGTTCGGTTGAAAACACCGAAAAATCTCTTACGACTCCTCACAACATCAGGTTCGTTACGTCTCTTAATCTTTCTTCCCCTAATTCACACGTGCTATTCTCGTAACAACACACATATGCAAATACATGTAATAATCTCAACAAACAAATCCTCCGATCTTAGGAGGAATAATTCTGCGAGGGAACTTTCGACGTTTGCCGAATCGGCAATGGCTGTGAATCGCGTGGTACTTCAACACTTCTCCGTGAATCTGGAGGAAGTAACGGAGAACAGAGAGCCGAGATTATCAACTTCCTCCACCGACGAAGATAATCATCCGTACGGGCACATGTCCGATTCGAGCAGTGAGCTGTCCGAGCACAGTAAGCTTTGCGCGACCCATTCTTCTGGCGAGTTCGAGGCGAACGCGCGTCAAGAATGCTGCTCGATTCGTTCGAGCATCGATCTGTCCGATCCGAAGACCATCGGCAAGAATCGTTTGATCGGGAAGGATTCTTCGTTGCATCAACTGTTCGGTTTGTCGCCGCCCAGCGAGAGCCGGCTGATGCAGCGTCGTCTCAAGGCCCGTTCCGACCTGCTTGTACGAGAAACCAACAAAGCGCCGGTGATCGCGTCTCCGAGTGGCTGAGCACGACCGACCGCCTTTCCACCTTTGTGCGGTAACATCTCCTTTCTTGGTAGCGTTATACGTTCGTATTTACACGTCTGCGTATAGGGATACACGAAAGCGTGCAACAGCGATCTTATCTATCGACGGTTTACCACGGATAGGCGACACGACTCGAGCGACTACTGCGCGTCCACGATCAGGCTGGTTTAACCACTTGCGAGAACACCGACTACGATCCGCAACTCCAACTATCCAGCTGCGGTAACGGTACGTCGACGCGACCAACAATCATGATCACTATCACTATGACAACAATAATACTAACCATGATATATACGGCACGATACGCGACGCCGCGACGCGTCTAACACGCGGTGTTTGGTTTGTTCGTTAGCATTAGCGCGCTCCAGTCACTTCCATCTCAATCGTTTATCCGTTGTTTCACGGTGAATCGTTCAACCTTCGCGCAACACTTCGCGAATCGCAGATTAGAGTCCACGCAGATCCATCCATCGCAAACGTGTTTACAGCCAATTTTCTTGCATCGAGATTCCGAAATTTGTTTCGTTAACGCGTGTTTGGGCTCTGGTAGATCCAACAACTTTTGACGAGAGTCGACGAAAACTACGAGAACAAATTTAGTTATAGAATCGATAGAAAGTGTGACCCGTGCATTGGGCGCTTCCGATGTACGTTTCCGCATACATAGATCCCTTTTGTGTACGGTTGCTGTCATTCCAGTGGCCTGCATATGCACGCGACAACGTATGTATATGCTCGTTGGTTGGCATCGATTCACCGATGCACATCGGGTAGTACGCTTAAATCGGCGATCGTGAGAGAAGAGAGATGTCTCGCGGTATTCTATTTGATTCGGTGAACAGTTTCTTTTTTTTTTCTTTTGGCTTTTTATTCGCATTATCTCGTGGTTTTCGGATGATCTCGAGAGATCGATGCGTCGGTTGGAGTTTCTCTCACCGCTCGATCGCATGTGGAAGCGCGCGGTCGAGCGGCGACGCGTATTCTCGAACCAGAAATAGCGATTAGCGGCGACAAATAAGACAAACGCGTTCTTTGGTGCATGTTACGAATAGTTTGCTCAGTAGGAATCTAAGGATGTAGTTGACAGTAAGTTCGGAAACGTCGCGAATATCATGTCCAAGAAAGGAACGCGAACGAGTTTTGCATCGAGACAGAAGAATAGGGGTGATAATTACGGCCATTTCTTTTGTAAATGTCTTTTAAGTATCTTTGTAGAAAGTTTAGTACGTAAGAAAGATAAAAGATTAGTTTAAAGAAATAACGAAAAGCAAAAAAAAATGAAGAAAAAAATGATTACAGAAAAAGTGTACCTGCGTCGTAAGGGTGTGGATGTAAGCGTAGGGGAAATGAAGTCAGGAAGTAAAACGAATAGACGAAGGAAGGAAGGGATGTTTTGAAAGAAAAGAGAATGCAAAGTTAGCGGAAAGTATTCTCGGCGAATATATAGTAGATTATACGAAATTATCAATTAATTACCGTTGTGTATTTTTCTAGAGTTTTATCGATGAAACATCGTTTTATCGTATACCCGCTCACAGACGCAACCTCGTTGCTCGAGTGCCTCCGTGCGTTACACGTATACACGTTCACACGTTACATTTCAACCAACATCGATCTTCTCTTGATCATTTGTTTCAATCGAACCACTCGTTCTTCTACTGTATTTCCGTGGTAGGCGATTTCGGTTTTCGATATATATTCCCAACATTGATTGGTTTCGAGTTTCGCGTATTGTTGGTCCGCGCTGTGAGACGGGCTTTTTTTACTCAGGGGAGGTGTAACGATCCGCGCGTAAATTCGATTTGCTAATCGGTGATTTATCGCGTTCGAGGAAACCTATAAAGGTTACGGATAGAATTTAGGATACCGCAGGTGTACACGCTCCGAGTCGAAGCTGGCAGAAAGACAGAAAGAGGTCGTTGCTCGTTATCTGTTGTTCTTCCTTCTTTCGAGGTAGCCCTGAAAAACGTTTTCTCGGTGACGGTCGTCCATGCCACGCGTTACAATTTTCCTCTCGCGAACCCATCGATCTTTTCGGAGTAACATCCTAGAAGGTGTTACCATTGCACGGTAGAATCGACCGCTCGACTCGTCCGAGCCTTCGAATTTCTCCCAGTCATTGAAACCAACCGCGCTTCTTTCAAGATTGTAACGCTCGTGAACGAAAGTAGAGAACCGAGACATGTTTACGATGCAAGGTCCAAAAAGACAAAAAAAAACAAAACCGTATCGACGTCGCGCGTCGCTTATCGTACGTGGTTGTTCGTGGCATTAAACACGAAAACTGAATTAACGCGTCGCGTGATATTTATTGGTCTCGTTTTTGTAAGACCAAAGATAATACAACGACAGCGGACAAGATTTTGTGACTGTCCTTCGGCTCGCTGAACAATTGCTTTTCCGGCAGGTTGTAGCAACACGACTGTCGACGTTAAATCGAACGTACTATTGTTTAAGTTTTCAACGCGATCGATCGTTTACCAATCTCTTTGGTTCGTTTGCTTTCTTCTCCGACATAAGTTGAACTTTTTCGGACGAGAAGACGATCGATCGATTCTTCGCGCGGTTTCTCGACAGAGAAACCTTCAGTCGCCGAGACTCGAAACGGTGGTTTCAAAAAAAATTCGCGTACTATGTTTTTGCAAAGTTTTCTCCGTACGGTACACGGTACACGATACGGGTAGAACCTAGACTCCGTGGACTGTTTTGACCGAGTCGAAAACGTCCAGAACCGTACTAGATTAACGGGAGAAAGAATTGGTAAATCGAAAGATGAACGCTAGTATAAAAAGTTCTGTAATTCATTGAAAAGAAGCCAGAACACAGTCGGGGAATCTACGGCCATAACTCATAATTCATAATTCATAAACGCCTCGAGGTTGGATGTTCCAGAACCACCTTACCATTTTACCAGAAACATCAGGAATTTCTATATTCTATGCGAATCATTCCGCGGTAGTGCCCTCCACCGGCCAGTGGGTGTGGATCATCGACAGCCTGAATTTCTTGGCTTGCCCTCCTATATCGGGAAAGGTCACATCTCGAATCGTCTGTTAATGCCTTCTCCGCATTTCCAGCCTTCTGACGGCACTCTGAACAATTTGCCCGTGCTTAGTCTGTCGACCAGAGCCCCCCTCTACAGGCGGGTGATTACCTGCACGTTTAGTCAACAGCTCGAATGTCTTGGTTCAATTTCCTATACAACAGTGATGTCGCATAGCATACAGGATTCCAACGTAATATCAAGTGCGTCTGCGACGCTAATTAAGGGTGATCTTAAAGTAGCGGGACGACATAGTCTGAGAATGCCACCCTAACATTTTGATCCAAAGATCTCCCGGAGGAAGCCCCTAATCACATCGTACTCTATCAGGGGTCTGGACAAATTCGGCTTTATGGTTATTTTGGACGGTTTTGTTGTTTCCGTTTCAGTCTAATAAATAGTCTTTGAGTTGTCGCTTTTCTCTATTTGTCGGTAATTCTAGGGTGGCGTTTTCGTTCGGGGTGATCCGGGACAATTGTCACCCTGATGCACTGTGTCGTCCCACAAGTGCCAGCGTTCACGCCCTACCGTCGTAGGTAACCGCTTGAACGAATCATCGCCCACTCAACCTTATTCATTCTCGCAAAACTGGCGTTATGTCGTCACGTGTCCCATATTGCGCCAAGGAGACGATTTTCCTTACCGGCGCTTCCTGTCGTTCTGCCCACGCATATTCGACACCCGTGGGCTGTACTGCTGTTTCTTTTCTCGATCACGCGCGTCATTAAATGTGTATTAGGACGCGAACCAGGAACAAATTGAACGACACACGGTTAGATAGAGTAGAAAAACGAACAAAAAAACAGAATTAAGAACGGCGGCCTGTGGGGGAGGGGGGTTGTTTGCATGTTATTAAAATAAAAATGAGCTGTGCGTGTGTATGTGCGTATGCGAATTTGCGAGTTTACTAGTATGCGAGTATGCGAGTATGCGAGAAGAGCGAGACAGAGAGACTGACAATGAGAGAAAGAGCGATGAACGAGTTCGCGCAACGAGTTCTCGAACGAGAATAACAATATTAGCGTTTAAGCGAAGAAATAAACATCTTTGTAATAGATTCGTAAGGTTTCGTACAAAGAAAGAAACCGCTGTGCTATATACAAACGAATCTTTTCTCTTGGAAATGAAGAAGAGTTTGCTCACGGTACGATCCGATATGCGAGGAAAGCGTACAATTTATTTTCATTGGGTCGTACGCGACAGTTGACAACGATTCGAGATATTTTCCTTCAAACTTCAACTGATACTCCAAATTCTCGGTTGCAATCGCAGATTTCAGGGGTTCGAGGACACCGGTTCTATCGATGTCGATGTGATCGTTCATCGTTCGAAGTCTGCGAACGCTGATCAACCATAATTGTATGCACACGATCTTGAAAGAACATTTTGCTCCGTTTCTTTTCCTTTGAGAAAACAAAAAAAAATGGCACAAACCACTCGACAAAAATAAAGATCTTGCGTGTACCACGTTCTTTTTTATGGAAATTCAATCGATTGTTATCATTTGAACCTTATCGCGTTGTACCGTATCTTCGGGTGATCTCCGTCGAGCTGTGTATCCGATCAACCGACGAATTAATTGCCAAAAAGAACGATGCTCGTCCTTTTTCCTTGAAAAAGCTGCGAAATCTTGTAAAATTCTCTTTTGCGAAGAGAGGGAGAGAGTGCGAGTGAGCGAGCAAGTAACAGAAGAACGAACGACAACCGAGAAGTGTAAAGAGAGAAAGAAAGAGTGCGTGCATTTCGAATGGGTGGTGTGTGGCATCGATCCAGTTGCATACAATATTTCCGCGTAGAAATGTCGAAATATCTGTGCCTCTTGCAAGGTATGTTTGGATGCGATTAAGAATCGGTAAAAGATGTACGAAACGAGAGACCATTAGAAAGTGCGATACGATCGAGAACATACAGCGGGCCATCATTGTTATCGTGCTACAGATCCGGCGAGTCTTACGAGAACTGTGTAAGCTTCCTAATAAAATAGCATTTAATTGAGACGTTTTGAAGCAATAAATCTGCGAGTGCCGTTTCTATCCTATCATCAATAACGATTTTTCTTTTTAGTATTCAAGTCTTTCGTACAAACTCGAATACTTTGACGTGGCAAATTCACCTGAAAGGTGAACGATTCGGAAAGGAGAGAGGACAACGTCAGCTCGTCTTGTCCTTTCGAGAAATGTCCTTTCCAGTACTAGATATTTATTTCTGGCATGGTCGGAAAATATTGATCAAATATGCCCTAGGTATCTCCGTGTTGACGCTTGTTTCGGTCGACTCGTGTGACGTGTTTACCAGACAACAACACCGTCTCGGAAACGGTACGACTCCGGCGAAACAGGACAAAATACGTGTCCGTGCATGGTTTCTGGGTGAAGATCCCATGGATCATACCAGTTCTCGCGATTCCGGCTCGCCGACGATCAGGAGAATACCGGAAAAACCACCGTTCAAACTTTGCTTCTCCAAGGATCAGCTTCTCGGTAAATCGAGCGTACGTACGCTCAGAATGAATTGTACGCACACAAGTTTTCGTTTCGCAAATCGAGAAAGGGAAACGTTCCATTATTCGTAACCCGTGAGACGTTGCAGGTGATTCGATCGCGCCGAAATTCTACTCGAGGGAATGCGAGAACGCAAACGATCTGGACGAGAGCAACGCTATCGACGAAATTACATCTGGCGAGAGAAAACCCTCCACGGATACTAATTGTTACCCTTATCGACTTACTCTTACCAGTCACACGTAATCTTATTTTTACATTACATCTTCGCGTATGCATACACGTAATTATAGGCGTGTTATTAAATTACGGTACAATTTTGTTAGCACATTAACAAATCTGTGACACCCACGCAACCAAACAAGCAAGCAACCGTAGACACATTTTTGTTTGAAACGTGTTGAGCGATCGAGAACAGCTCCTCTTTGTTTCGCGCAGGTACGGATGGTGGCACGAGCAAGGAATACAACCGAAGGATTCCCGATTCAACTTTCACAAAAAAACGTCGGATCTGGTGCATTTTCAAATGAAACTGTACGCTGAAGATCGAAGGCTCGGCGTTGCGAAACATTAACGCGAGAAAATATGAATTACCGAACAAACAGAAACACAGTCCATTGGAAGCACTGTGTTGAGATCAGTTGTTTTCGATACGAATAAAAATACGATATGAAATAGCAAAGTTTCATTCTGTGCATTTATTTTGTATATTTGGAATATAATTTTTCCATCGAATAGAAATTTGCATAAATATCCGCACTCTAATAACAACATATATCCCTCTCTCAAAGTTTTCGAATTCATACTATATATACTCGAATTCTATAGGCTGCGGATTTTATGCATTTATATGATAAAAATAAAGCAGGGGTCATATTAAAAGGATTTAAGGACATGAGTGTATTAGTTTAAGATAATTATGAGAAGAAAAATTTTTTTATTTAGCTCCTGTGTCTTGCAATAAACGTAAATATTTTGTATTTTGCATAAAGATCCGCAGTTCTAAATTTTATTGTGTTCGCGGCGAAATAACAGATGCGCGCGCGCACATGTTCAATCGCTTAGTTTCCCGCCATTTCGGAAGCTTCGAAACGCCAGCCAATCTCAATCGAGGCTGAGGGAATGCTCGAATCGAAGCATGCGGTTCGAGCGATAGGAAGTCGCCACTAGCGATTGTTTTCCGAGCGTGCAACCATTGACGATTGAAAAAAGGGCATCGCGACGGATTCCGCCAAAAATGAATTCCGGCGTGGTGGAGCGCACGAGGCTCGCTGAGGATAGCCCGGAAAATTCCGAAGAATTTTCACCACCCGAAAGGTAAATTCGTTTGGCTGGTTTTCCTCGCTTCCGAAAGAATCTCGAAACTCATGGTAATTATCAGGCGCGAATCTCTTACCTGTTGCACAACCCGATGCAGGTGTATAGTCTCGCGCGCACAGGTAAGGTTAAGAACCTTTACCACTCAGTCAGTGTTGCTTGCGTCTACTTCGAATTTTTATTCGAATGCGTTCGACGAAAATGGTGTGTATCCTTTCTCGTGTATCGAGTCTCGTCGGTTTTCTATTTCTTGTCGGCGAAAGATACACGGAGCCGAATGACATGAAAATTCTCAGAGAAGCCGCGTTACAAGTAGAATTTTTCGTAGTACTTGCTTCGGCCTCCGGAAAAAATTGATTTTTATTAGAAGCGAGAACCTTTCGTGTCCTTCTATTACCGATAGCTTGTATGTTTTGATGATACTTTTTTAGAACCACTTTCCCCGACCTCTGTATAACCATATTTGTTTTTGACTCACCTGTGTGTGCACATTATTGAAATTTTCTTTCTGCACGCTGTACGTTCGCGATGGAAGGATCTTCTTCAAAACCCTGTTGGGATAGGTTGTTTCATTGCATTTAATAATATACATGTATATAGAATATGTTAGATAATTGTGCATTGTGACTAATCTTCTATGTTATCTATGTGTATGTTCTAGCAAGCGATTACGTTTAGACGACAGTTGTAACAATCACTTAAATGGTGTTCTAAACGACCAATCCAGAAGCAATGAGAGATGGTCATATTCTGGTGATGGGACACTTGTGGAACCAGAAATCTTAGCAGATATGGGTGTTAGCATGTTGGAAGATGAAGTACCTTGCGAGAGTGTAAAAATGTCTCAGTCGCTGAGGCATTCTGTTTCATCTACCAGTTCACATGCCAATAAACATTGTGAAACAGTCAATAATTATCGAATGGAACAACATGTGTATAGAGACTCCAATTTAAAAGCTGGCAGGTCTGCGACTTTTTATTTTATTTTACCGTACAACCAAGTCTTATAATGTATTATTATAAAACTTCCAAACGCATTTTCAGATTAGAACAAGATTTGTACGAATTGGACAAACCGGCTGCTTACTCAACTTTGGGAAATGAATCTGGTTACTCTTCTAGAATAGAAATAGACAATTTCGTAGACTCAAAAGAAAGTTCCTGCAGAAACAATTTAGACGCGTCTTCCGAAAGAAGTAATCTCGAACAATTCTACCTTTCGAGAAGGAAAAAGAAGCTCTCTGTCATTGGTGAAGATAAATTTAACAAATTGTCGGATGAAATGATTTTGATGATTCTGAAATGGCTTCCCAAAAAATGTTTGGTACTGTCTTTACTTTCACTACAGCTTCGGTACAGGTTTCTCGAGCCACGTGAGATTACGGTATAATACCGTATAGAATTACGATTGTTCATGATGTTGAATCGTTTTAGGTACGCTCTATGTTGGTGTGTAAACGGTGGTGCCAAATAGCTCGAGACGAAGCATTGTGGAGTAGATTGGATTTAGGTGGTAAGGTGCTGAGCGAAGGTACATTAGGACACATACTACCTCGAGGCGTTCAAATACTTCGACTTGCTCAAGCAGAAATCGCGGATCCGGTGTTCCTCGAGAACAGCGAACTACTCATCGACGGATATATTAGTAAATTACAATATTTGGATCTCTCGATGGCCGTGATTTCCGCAAATGGACTTGCTATGCTTTTAGCAAAGTGTAAACACTTGAAGAAATTATCGCTAGAAAAATGTACAATAAACAAATCGTGTTGCAAAGCTATTAGTGAAAACGGTGATCTAGAAGTATTGAATTTAACGATGTGCGAAGGTATGAACGTCGAATGTATCAACGATCTAATGAAACTTAAACGGTAAGGAAATCAATTTTGTCGACGCGTCGCCGATCGATTTTTCAGTTCGTTTAATCCGTTTATGGACAATTTTCAGTTTGAACGCTGTTAATATGTCTTGGTGCAGCTTAGATACGGACTCGATGACGTTACTTTGTAGATCGCTACCTCCGTCTGTTACGCGTTTAAATATAGCAGGATGCAGGAAAACAATGACCGACGATAGTAAATAGAATTTTCCATAAAACCGTATTCCGAATATTCTTGATATATCACCTGACGGCTTTAATTTCTAATTACGTTGTTCGTTTATTTCAGGTGTCAGAGATTTAGTGAGAACTTGTCCAGATTTGGTGGAATTAGATCTGAGCGATTGTACGATGCTCACAATGAATACCGTTCGTAACTTATTAGAATTAACCAAAATAGAACATTTATCGTTGAGTCGGTGCTACGGCATACCGCCCTCTACCTACCAAAAGTTATCGTACATGCCCTCTTTGTTGTATTTGGATATTTTTGGTTTAATGTCGGAACCAATACTGAAAAATTTACAACTCGGGTGTGGCGAAACTCAGCTGAACAAGTTCCTATATAGTTCCGTTGCGAGACCGACGGTCGGCGTCCGTAGAACGAGTATATGGGGACTCCGTGTTAGGGATTGAAACGTCTACGCACATCTACAGTCTACGGCAACATTTTGTTCGTAGATGCAACACACTGACGAAGAACAAGTGAAAACCAAAGTGAAATTGGGAGAATATATGTAATATTGTGCCTTCGCAAAGTGTCTTTTTATATCAAGAGACTGATTTTACGGTACTACTGAAATGAATTTATTAGATATCAACGAGTCCTTCGATATTTTTTAGTCATACCTTTTTTAAGTCGAAGACATACTTCGTCGTTGATCGCGTGCATCGATCAAGGTAATTGCGCTGGAGGGATAAGTATGCTCAAGTGATAGAACCTCGATACCTAATACTATGGCTCCAATTACAATAGAATTAGTCGTTCTATATTCCATATACTACGATTCCGTTTGTACAGTTCGGTGAAGGTTTAAGTTTATGCGTACTTGTCGTACTTTTTCATTAGAACCCATTTGAAAAGAAAGAATCATGTACACTAGTATGTTCGGCCGAATATAAAATGTAATTACTACTTTGAATTTAATCGCGAAGCTTGTTTTACGTTGTATAGGCTTGTTATGAAAAGTGGTGTGTAATCAGTGCCGCCAGATCGGGGAAATTGAGAGGAATACATTTTACCTCTCTCTAATGACCATACTAATACGTGACCAGTTTACGATCTTAGTGTGGGATGTTGGCGCTGGAATGGGATGGTGGAAGGAAAAAAGGAGTAGAGGAAAAATCGATCAGTTTTGGTCGATTCTGGCAGCACTGTTTGTACCCAGATAGCCAAAATGCTCGATTCTGGCCAGGGCAGTTATGACCGTGTGGACTCGTAACGTTCCCTCGGCACAAGCTGCCCCTCGGCCCGTCCAGGGCCGAGCACCTGGACCGACGGGCCGAGGGGAAGCTTGTGCCGGGTTTGTGCCGAGGGAACGTTACGAGCCCTCACGGTCATAAGTGCCCTCCTCAGATTATAGCCATCGTGTGCCTTTTGCCCATTCAAGCGACGTTCGGCCCGTCTACCTGACCCCGACACGCCGGGCTCGATCTGTGCGCGAGGATCGCTTGGCTATCTGGGTAATTGCGGGCTTCTATAAAACCGAAATGACCAGCAGCTACTATCTTACCTAAACGATCCCCTTGTTTTTTTTGTGGAATACTATACCTATTGTGTTCCCAGGAAACTCTAGTGTAACATTGTAAAAAGTCAAATCTATAATCTACAGCACGTTTGATCGTGAATATTTGGATACACAAGCAGTGGATCTTTTATTATCCAACTGTTAGCTAAACTGTTACAGTAAATCAAAGCGTTTAATAAATAACAGTAACAAAAATTGTACATTTATTAAACCTTTCGAGAATACAATAAAAAGGGTTTGAAATATCGTTATAGAAACACTGGGATGTACGTATGTGACCATTCAGAAACAAACCTGTAGAAGTAGAACTATGCAAAACCAAAGTATTACCCAAGTATGTATTACAAATCACAACTCATTTTCCAAATCTACGAACATTGTTACTCTGAATATGGTAGGTAGTACGAGGAACAATTAATCGCAATTTACTTAGGCCGAAACATCGAAGCTTGTCTTGGAAATGTGATCCCGAATTCTTTGTGCTTTCATCCTCTTTTTCCATCAGACTGTGACCGATCGTAACCGAAGATCGAATATGTATGCATATACATTCGAGAAAAAGAGAGAGAGAGAGAAAGAATGAAAGTTTAATTAGGCTAGAAATTCACATTTCTAATAAATGCACTATTCCTTTACAGTATTTGTACACTAACGGTTTGCTTAGAAAACGAGAACTGTACAATTAAATTCGTTTCCTCAACAACGTGATTTGTACCTTTTTCATTTCCACTTAGTATAAGCTAGTTTGGCCGGTAGTGAGCTATGGGGTAGAGGTGTGGGGGTGGAAAGAAAGGGAGGGAATAGAAAGATTGCAAGAGAGGTATTTGAAATGGGTCCTAGGGGTAGGGAGATATACACCAGGATATATGGTTAGGGAGGAACTTCAAAGGGAATTATTAAGGGAAAGGGCAGGAGTAAGAGCGTGGGGATTCGAAAAGAAACTAAGTGAAGGAAAGGGAGGGGAGCTAGCGCGAATATGTTGGGAGGAGATTAGAAGAAAAGATAGGAAGGGGGGAGAAGGGATGGGTGGGAAAAAGAAAGGGAGGAATTCTTTGAGGAAAGGGGGTGGGAAAGAGAAGAATGGGTCGATATGATAAAGAAAAAAGAGTTAGTAAGCGAAGAAATAATAAAGAGAGAGAAGAAAATACAAAGAGAGGAAAGATGGGAGAAAATAGAAAAATCTAGGTATAATGAGTGGTATGGAAGGGTGAAAAGAGAAGGGCTACCGGGGTATTTGAAGAAGGGTTGGGGGAAAACAGATGGCAAAGAGTAGCGAGATTTAGGTTGGGAAATGAGATGAAGGGAGGGAGATATTGGTTGAATGAGGAAGAGAGAAAATGTAGGTTGTGTGAATGGGAGAGGGAAACATGGGAGCATGTATGGGAGGTATGCATGAGAGTGGATGAGGATAAAGGATGGCAGGAGAGAGTGTGGGAAGTATTGGATGATGAGGGGGGAGGGGAGGGATGGTTGAGGATGATAGAAGAATGGAGAACAGATGTTAAAGTTGGGATGGGGATAAATGGGAATAACCGGAAAGGGGAGTCCATGAGTAGGGAAGGGGGGGTGGAGAGGGGATGCGAAAAGGAAAGTTCGGGGGAAAAGTTATGATGATGATGTATAGACGAAATTGTAAATACTGTAAATATTGTAAACATGGTGTGCACGGGTCTCTCTCTCTCTTTCATAAGTTAAGTTAAGTTAAGTTTAGTTGGTAAGTTAGGTTTAAGTAATTAATAAGTAAGAGATATATGAGAGGTGGAAAAAGAAGTCAATTTGTGTAAATATTTTGTAACCCCAAGAGGATCAAATAAAGGTCATATATACATTTCCACTTAGTACTAATTAGTTCCTTAAATAAATATGGCCAGCTCGTATTCGCATGGCGCAGCTGTACGGCTCATCGATTAAGCTGTTGCGATTGAATGTTCGGGTGCTGCAGGTTCGATCGCGGGTTTCGGCTTTATCGGTTGCGTTGGTTCTTTTTCATTTGCATAGATGGACTTTGATTCTTGTCTTTCTTGTTCGCTCTGCCATTGAACCTGCAAGGAAGGGAACAAGTTTAATCGTGCGAATTTAACTAAAATCGAAATGCAGCCAAGATGTTACACCATAGACATATGTATTCTACTGTATTGCATCCGAATGAAACGCTTAATACCTTTTGTTTGTGTTGTTTGATGGCTTCTGAACACCTGTCTAGAACCATTTGTTCGGTGAGAACTCCGTCCTCGGAGGCGTACGCTGCCGCTTGCCAAGCGACTCCCAATTTCGCCATTTCCCTTCCGGACATTCCTTCGGTCATCTCGGCTAATCTGCTACAAAGCGCGCTGTAATCGAACTGCGCGACTTTCAGACGTTTATTGCCCTCGATCGCCGGTTGAAGAACAAATTTGTCAAAGTAGAGACGAACTAGACGTTCGCGTTCATCCCGTCCGGGCAAACGGAATTCTACCATCTCGTCTAATCTGTCGTTGACGGCCCAATCGAATTGTTCCGGAGTATTCGAAGCGAGAACCAACATGAATTTGTTGCTTTGCTCGCCGGTCCTATACAGAAAAGCGTTTAACATCGCTCTCAGATCTTCGGAAATGTACTCGCTAGAACGTTTCCTCAAGAACGCGTCAGCCTCGTCGATGAACAGAAGCAGACCTCTTCTAGAGGTTGTCGCCCAATCGAAAACTTTATGAATCGCGGTGACACCGTCTCGACCCAACGGTGCCAGGTCTCCGCCGGTTACGATCGCGTAGTCCATGCCGGAGTGTTCCGCCAACTTCTTCGCGAACATGGTTTTACCGGTTCCAGGTGGACCGTGCATCAATATATTTCGATACATCCCACGATTCTGCTTGGTGTTTTTCGTAGCTATCGCAATATCACGCAATCTTTCCTCTAGTTTCGGTGCTAGAACAACGCCGGATAATGCGTCCGTCTGCTTAATTTTTAATCTTTTCGCTGCTTCGACAGGATGTCGTAACGTGTCTAGTACTGTGAATCTCGAAGTCTCTCGGACCAGGGATGGTTTTCCCAAGCGAGACTCGATATATTTTGCTGCTACACCCGTCGAACCTTTGGCAGTGTACACGCCGAACGCTAGCAACGATAGTCCGCCAGCCGCGGCGATGATTTTATCCCAATCCTGTAAAAGAGCTGTCGCTCCGGAGCCCAGTACCGAACCTGCGGTTCTGAAACATACGACGCACATGTTTTAACGCTTTCTATCGTTGCAATGTAATCGGATATCTTGTTCACTTACTTTATGGACTCCAAGACTGTGATTCTCTTTTCCGATGCTTTCAGTCTGATCTGTTCCAGATTCAAGTCTTGATTTTCTCTGTCGATTTTTGCTTTGGCTTTCAGTTCTGCTTCTAATTTTCTCATTTCGTTCTGATGTCTCAAATTCATTTCATGCTCGATGGTAGCTTTTCTCATTGCTTCCTGTTTGGCGACTGACTCCTCCTGCCTCTTTAGATTCTCATCGTTCATTCTTTGCTGTTGGATCAGTTGATCGTCATATCGTTTTCTCGCCAGTTGATCTTGATACTGAGCCCTCATCTGATGCTGCTTAGTTTCCTCTTGCATAGTTTTCCTCCTTTCTTCTCCTTCGATGCGCTTATGATCCCCTTTCATCTGTTCTATGCTAGCTTCATATTTTTTTAGCTCCGTTTGCATTTCAACCTGTTTGGTTGACTCTTGTAGTTTGGATAGTTCCAATGCTTCCTTGGCATGACCTTAAAGAAGAACATGTTTAGAAGATTCTTTATGGTATCGCATACTCTCTGTGCTTCATAAGAAGTCCTCGCTCGCAGCCAATGGTTAGGCCATGACATAATTTCTGCCAGGAGACTTCTTGTGAGGCACAGAGAGTACGCACATTACATACATACATCACTGTATATAGGGATTCTACCCTGTTCTGAAGGAGAACAAAATTTCGTTCGGCCTTGAACATTATTCTACCACAATGCCAAGTTTTCAAAAAGAAGAAACATTGTAAATGCAACGCGAATCGAAGAATCGCGCCATCGAAAAACCACGAGGACAAACATTCTAACCCGTCGAATAATTTTTAACTTACGTAACCTTGCATGAGAGATTCGATCAAACTGAAGATTTAAAGGAATCAGTTGTACATACTGGATCTTTCGAGTTCCTTGGCAGCCGCGGCTGCTCTTTCCAACGCACTCGAATCGAAACGGTAAGCTTCCATTTGAGACTTTGTAATTTGTGGACGGGAGCCATCGCCATCGCCAGCAGGATTAGCCGATGCCGGCGGCACTTGTACAAATTGTGAGAAGTCTTGAGGTTGGGTGTTACGATATCCAAAAAGCCACGACATAGCGCTAGTCTTATCTGAAAAGAATGCTACCGATCGAAAAAACGAATGTCTTTCCTCCTTTTTATAAGCAGTCACCACGAGGAACTCTCACGCTCACGTCTCACGTGCATTGGAAAACATGAACATGAACACCGAAACGAGTGGACACCCGACTATATTTCTTTCCTCGCGTCGTCGCATCCTCCTATGAATGAGTACCGAAACGAACTTGCGCGAATGCTTGAAAAGTCCTCCAAAACGATTTCTCTTCGATCCCCACTGCCACTGGATTACATTATGATGAATAATTGAAAACGGTAACGAAATATATTTCGTTCATTTGAGTTTGCGTTCAATCAAAAATCCTGATTGTATTCTGCTATGTATTCGGTTTGTTGTACTGCGGATCTTTATGCATTTATGAAGAAATTGATTGGATGAAATATAAAACAGTAAAAGATCTAAAAAATTCAACAATAATATGTTGTAATGTTGCATGATTTCATGTTATCCCTGCTTCCCACAATCAATGCAAAACATTTTTATTTTGCATAAAGATCCACAGTCTAATAATTATTAAAATATTGAAAGTGGAGGCAGAAAAACCCCTGACGTGAGCACTCTCGTATCCTCTCTGCTATCAGACGGAGTCAGTGTACTAATATACAATACATGTCCGCCCACACATAATGCGAATATTGAAATAGAATTGAAATGTAAATAATTATGAATAAATTAAGTAACAACGAAGATTAGACATCGAGTTTATATTGATTTATTAAATAATTTTACTATTTACTATATATTTAAAATAGTATTTTACCCAGCTCTATTAATATTTACCGTCAACGATTGACGAATAATTCCATGAATTCTTTCGAAACGTAAGAAATTTAAACATCGCATTCGTTGTTTGTCGCCCAGCGCATTGCGCGCATGGAAGGAAGGATGTTTCATCACATCCGGTAAGTAAGTACGCAGAGTACGCTTCCAACGATCTAGTTACTTTTCTGTACATGTCAGTAATACATGTGTATGTTATACGCCGTGGAGAATTTCATGGCCGTATCGGTCGCGTTGCATCAGCGAGTGCAATGTTCATCTATTTTCGGGCATTTCGCAGTGGCGAATATCGTCCTACCGACCAGTGATTTTTCGTTGGTAAAATGGCCGAGCCGGAGCCGAGAAGTAAAGAGAATTGTACCGGAGGAACGAAGGATACGATGGTGAAGCAAGAAAAGCGTGAGAACACGTTGACGAATGGCGGGAAGGGATCTGGCGATGACGCGGACAGCCTCGAGGAATTGCCTCTCGATATAGGAGAGCACTACCTCGTCCGTAGATCAGACGATTCCTGGCGTAAATAAATTATTATTACGTGATATTAATTATCTCACCACTGCCGGTACGACCGGAAACTTGCGGTGTTATCGTGAATTATTCGACTGGATTTTCGCGTCTTGCGTCTCTGTTTGTATTACCGGCTTTGCTCCGATAAACCGCACTTGTTTTCAAAACATTATGATGTCACTCGCGATCCGAGTCAGTATCACTTCAGAAATTAACCAGACATTGTTAATCGGGACTCTGTAACCACATTTGCACGTTCATCGTCATTTTTTCCCCTACATTATTCGTTCGTGGATTTTATCAAATATCGCACGGAGGATCGGGCACACGAAAATGCGTAATAAGTGAAAATCCATTTATATTCGGTGTTTCGTAAGACACAAGTAACCAGAAAAGAAAAACGGAACGATCGCGTGTTGGTGTCTTGAATTATTTATAAAAATTTTCCGTTATTTTCATTACGGTTCATTGTATATACATATATTGTCTTTTTTATATTATTCTATATTCTATAGGCGTTTTCATATTGTAGCAAAGGTTTCTGATTGTTGTTCAGATCCTGCGGAGATAATACAGACACGTTACAATGAAGGTGAAAGCCATTACGAATATTATGTACATTACGAGGGACACAACAGAAGATTGGATGAATGGGTGCAGAGGGACAGAATCATGTCCAGCAGGTTTGACATGAGCGATAGAAGCTGGAAAAGCGGAGACAGAAATTCCACTACTGATCTATTGGCAGATTCCTCGGATCGTAAAATCACAAGAAACCAGAAGAGAAGGCACGATGAAATCAATCACATTCAGAAGGTATTTATTCGTTCATTATAATAATATTTTTAGAACAGTATAGTCTATTTTGTCAGTACTATTTTGCTATTATTACTTCCTTTTTTAGACATATGCAGAAATGGATCCGACAACAGCAGCTTTAGAGAAGGAGCACGAAGCAATTACAAAAGTCAAATACATTGACAAAATACAAATTGGTAAGGATCAATCTACTTTCTCCTTCTGCGATTACACTTATTGTGTGAAAAGGGTCTTATTATTTTCAAAAGTTCATTTGCAGGAAAGTATGAGATTGATACTTGGTACTTTAGTCCGTATCCAGAAGAATATGGCAAGCAGCCGAAACTGTGGATTTGCGAGTATTGTTTAAAGTATATGCGTTTGGAAAAAACGTACAGGTATCATATGGTAAGAGTGTAATTCTTAAAACATTTAGGCCCGCTACACATGTCTGTTTAACGTGCGGCGACTGTGCGATACCGGAATTGCGGTCCGAAATACTATGGATTCAATTAGGCGCTGCACATTTGTTTGAGCCGTAGTTGCGGCGCCGTACGTTATAAAAACGGATATGCGTGGCGGACCTTATTGATTCATTAAATATGATTGAATACACAAATCCAAACTTTCTTTTATTTTAGAGTGAATGTACCCACAGACAACCAGTTGGAAAGGAAATCTATCGAAAAGGAACGCTAAGCATTTGGGAAGTCGATGGCAGAGAGCATAAAATTTATTGTCAAAACCTGTGCCTGTTGGCAAAGCTGTTCTTAGACCATAAGACTCTGTACTTCGATGTAGAACCGTTTCTTTTCTATATTCTCTGCGAGGTTGACAAACATGGGGCTCACTTGGTTGGTTATTTCTCAAAGGTACAAATTAGATTATATCCATTTCTATATTTTATACTCAACTTTCATTTCACATTTCATTGTCTTCGATTTGTTCTAGGAGAAAGAATCGCCCGATGGAAACAACGTTGCGTGCATTCTTACCCTACCGCCGTTCCAGAGGCAAGGGTATGGAAAACTTCTAATTGCTTTCAGCTACGAGCTGAGCAGATTAGAACAAACCGTTGGAAGTCCTGAGAAACCGTTAAGCGATTTAGGGAAGCTGTCTTACAGAAGCTATTGGAGTTGGATTCTCTTGGAGATTCTCAGAGACTTTCGCGGCACTCTCAGCATTAAAGATTTAAGGTTTTATTTCCAAGTTGATGCAATATACAGTAATGCTCGGTTAAATTTTGCATAATATATCTATAGATAAGTAAAAAAATTTCTGTCGAATGGTATGATGATGGATTCATTTGGTTTGGAGGATCATTTGATCACTTTATTTGGTTGTACCCTCTAACCGAGCACGACTGTATTTGTATAATATCAGAATACAGTAAGCACGCTAAGCCTACTTCATTTGTATCAATGCAATTTACAGCCAGATGACGAGTATTTCGCAAACAGACATTATATCAACATTGCAAAGCATGAATATGGTGAAGTATTGGAAGGGACAACACGTGATCTGTGTAACGCCGAAGTTAGTTGAGGAACACATTAAAAGTAGTCAGTACAAGAGACCAAGGCTGACGGTGGACAGCAGCGCACTTCGATGGGGCGCACCACCTAGGAAGAACGTGAAGCCCGGCAAGAAGTAGCGGAAAGTGAATGGAAATTCGATGGTCTTCGCCACTATGAGATTCATGATTTGAACGATTCACGTTTAACAAACACTTGACACGAAGTTGTACACGATAGTTTGCAAGGATGTTCTCGAGTTTGTTAAACATCATCTCTTCGATGCATTACCACTGAGCATGCATTGCACGTGCGGATCTTGGTGTCTACTTGGAAAGACAACACCAGGCGATCACGTCGAGCTGGTATCGTCCTCGGGAGCGTAGAGACGACATGCTTTTTGGTTTAGCAGCATATTATGAGAGAAACATGAGACGACACCGTGAAATACCATGTATTTGTTTTGGCAATGAAGGGAATCACCTTTAATTAATATTTCATAGAAATACAGACGCATTGTATTACACGTGAGAATCAACATCAATGATACCACGCAGTATTAGCGCATATTAACGATTTTCTCCTGTAAACTCGTTAATAATAAACCGCATATATTCACGAACATTGGTTTCTTGTAGACGAATCCTGAGTAAATATGATTATTTCTGTTAGATGCCGAAAGCTCGAAACTTATGAATTGACAGCTGCTTCTGTGTTTAATACTCAATTCTATACTCGACAAAATAAATTCGTCTCGCTCGGGTTACTGGATATCAGATCCAAATTTCTTTAAATATTATTGTCGGAATCGTTGTCAAACCCTAGTTCGAGATTACAATTTTGCCACAGAGGACTTATGTAGTTCCTTCGCCAGTTGTACTGCATACTTAGCAGTTCCAGGAGCGGTGCACACTCCGTACCCACCGTGTCCGTAATTGTGTACTACCTGTAAACACAAATGTGATTAACGAGAACGAAATCTCACGATGAATTCAATGAAAACTTAAAACGAACGATTGCTTTGGAGAGTCCATTTGCAACGTGTTCAGCTTCAACTCGGACGTTATTCTCTCTGTGTGGTCTTAAACCAACTTCCTCGCGCAAGACAGTGGCCTTTTTTAGAGCTGGAATAAGTTTGTTACATCGTTCATGGATAGCTTTCGACTCGTAAGGACATAGTTTCGTGTTCTCGGAATCGTAGCTTCTTGAACCACCAAGGGTAACGGCATCAATGCCTGGTATAATGTAAGTGTCCAATTCTCCATAGAAGAACGTTTTCATCCATGGTGCCTTCACCTAGAGATTTTTAGAATGTTACACATTGTTACTTTTCTGTCCCTTTATGACTCACGCGTCGGAGATACGTTTTACAGTAACAATAGTCAATCCATCGTTCTTCTTTTTTAAAATTTACATTACTTTTCTACCAGTTTATGCCTGTATGTATTACTACACTGACATAGAATAAACATCCCCAAACTCTGAGTCTTAATGGGAAAAAAGTAAATGTGTTGAAATGATCGTACCTTAATCACCTGACCACGCATAGAAACAAGTCTTCTATCGTTGCACAATGATCTTGCACCGAAACCAGTACAATTCATAATTAGATTCCACTCTGGAATAAGTTCTTCGAAGGAATCCAGTTTCTTTACTGTCAATTTGGTTCCACCTTCTTGTAATCTGAATAAGAAATATAATATATGCAATATTTACGTTTAGCACTGATGTTATCTAACAGAAAAATGCGTTTACTTTTTACGAGCCCACGGCAGGTACAGTTTGCAATCTGTAAGAAGAGTTGTTAAGAACGATCCGTATTTCCAACGTCCTCCGACTAATTGAAATTCTTCTTCCGAGACGTTTCTGTATATTGGCACCAACTTTTCTAGCCATTGCGACTATTTTCAACAAAAAATTAATTAATTTTCTCAAATAATATAGTCGCAATTGCATAGGATTTTAAATATTGCGATTACCTTAACGGTTCCTGGTGAAGAATTGGCGAACATGTAACCGGAAATGCTAATTACTCCGGCTTTTGCGGCTTCACGCGATTTCCGTAAGTCATCGTAATATTCATACGAGTTTTCTATCCAATCTCTAAGAGGGGATTTTAATTGACATTTGTTTTTAATGAAACATAAAAATTAAAAATCCTGTTGTTTCCAATAATAGACCGAAAGAGTAATTTCAATTTGATATAAGACAAAACTCTGAAAGTTTTTAATAAGAATTCTTATAATAATTTCAATTATGTACCTTGTTATTTGTTCAGTTGGTCCAGAATAGGATGATCCCACACGAAATATTCCAGCAGCTACATGGCTGACGGTATGTTCGAAGTCGGACGCGAAAACAGTAATTTCAGCATTACGTAACTCGCGTTGAAGTTGTAAAGCTGTTGTTAAACCAACAACTCCACCTCCAACAATGGCTACCTTCATCTTGAGTTTTGAGAGATTCTATATGCACTTTTGGCATCCGTTTATATTGATCGCCGTGGCTAGAACAAAATTGTATTTGTATCCCTTGTTTCGATATGCTCAGCCAAAAGATAACGTATGCTTTGTATCCAGAAGCTAAAATCTTCTTAAACAAATAAAATTGTAAGATATATTGTAAGCAACAAAATTTCTACCGTGCTAGGATAAACTAGATGAAATTTGAAAGAATAAGTAAAATCTTTTTCGTTGTAATTTGTACCTTTTTTAAACGAAGCGTTAAAATCATATACTTCGTCCGTTCCTCTTGAAAACAAATACTTGCTTCGAGATTGCTTTGTATTGGCGAGTTCTTATCTTTTATTCCGAAGAGAGATATATATAGCTTTCTTCTATATATAGTTATTAATATCGAGAGGTATCACGATAGAGTCGGTCGCGCTACATACATGCTTTGGAATAAAAACATGACGCTTATTAAAAGAATTATTATTTATTTTTAATACAAATCGACACCTTCCAAAAGTCGTGCGAATTTATAGATAATTAATGGGCAGTTAAACGTCTTTCTGATTGAAGGCGCAGAAATGTATCATCTTGCATGAAGCAGAAAGACATCCACGTAGTAAAACGGAAAGATTGCGCTAAACAATGATCGGTCGAGAATATGTACAATAAGAAATATAAGAATTCCAAACAACTAGACTGACCGCTCAGCTTTAATATTTTACCTTATTTGTAGATTAATACGAAATTTTGTACTACTCTATCGGTCCACGTATGTACAGACTGATTTGTGGACTCTCAGTTAAATGGAGAAAAAGAAAAAGATTCGATGAACATGTCAATGGAGAAAGAAGAGAAACAATTTGATTAAGACCCATTTCTGAACTACGTCTAACTTGAAGACAGTTCGTGGTAAAACTATAGAAGTAAAATATACAATTGATAGATCCGCCTCTCGCGTGTACCATACATCTTTAACGATGTAATTGCTATTATTAACAATCGGTCTTAAAGGTCCGAGTCCCTCGTTGTAAATTACACCTTGTGTCTAGCTTACAATTTCCGTCGTATACGGTTCTCTCGCGCTCTCTCCTTTTCTCACTCTCTTTATTTTCTTGGTTAATTTATTCGTATCGAAAATATATGAAACGTAACGTGAATTCGTCGAGACTTGGACGCAATGGACAATTTAGTTGCGTGCGAGCTCTTCGCCTCTCGATGGTGACGAACGCAGAGTAAAAGCTATTTACAAGAAGCGAGAATTATGAGAATCTTTATCGCTAATAATACATCGTTTCCCTTAAGTCTCGGGCTGGGAACAAATTTTTTTATGACGCCTTTCTATCAAGGCCACCTCAATGATTCAAAGTCTTTGAAATGATTTCTATTGCCCTGACTCTCTTAATATCTTCTAATCCCTAGCGCGGAAGATGTTTCGATTATAGTTACAGTAACGACAAAAATTCTCGACAGGCTTCGTCCCCTCTCTCTCAACAGAGAAACGAATTTGTATTGTTTGCTTAATAAGTTTAACCTATATCCATCTGGTGATATGGCCATTTATAGTCATGAAACTTAACCCGTAGCTAGTGTAATGTTCATCAGTCTAATTTCCGCCTGTAAACCATACTTAAAAACTTTGTTAGTTACAACGATTTTCATGATTGAAAACGCTAAAAATTTGTTCGCGCGCTATATATTAAAGCAGTTTTCCTCGGTAGCATTATTTTAATATTACACTAGCTGAGGGTTAGCACCAGAGGACAGTTGTAAAAAAACATCTAAGACTACCGCTGTCCATTCAGAGGACTTTTTGAACGATTGTATCACCCTTTATACTCTCTATATTGCATTTATATAGGATACAACGCCTCTCAATAATTCGTGATGTCATCAAGATAAAATTTCCAGCTGTTCAAAGCTGTAGAAACTGCAAGTGTCTTTAGCGACGACACAAATTAATGAGACACCTGATGTGTCTAATGAAGACAAAGTAGGAGACTTAACGTATTAGTGAAGTAGGCAACGGTCCCCTAAACGCTCATCGAACAGTATTGCCCTATGCTTTGCTACAAGGTTGTATCGTATAATTCAGAGGCGGTGGGGGAATTAGAAGAGGCAAGGGCGTTGGTGGTGGAGGAGCCTGAACAGCGTTAATAACCGTAGACGACGTAGATTGAGCTTCGATGGGTCGAGTGATGGAATTGTAAGCTGAAAGATAACTTGGCCATAGATGCGGGGGTGGCGGCGATCCTGGCGGTGGTGGTGGCGGAGATCGGTCGTCCAATTCGTCCGAATCGTCCATCATCATCGCCGTTAAAGGAGTGACACGTGGCTTCTTCAGTTTGATGATCTTCACCTAGTATATCCATCAATTTCATTAACTAACTCGCGTCACCAGGAAATTATACAGGGCGAGTCACTTAACTGTATCGGTTGAATTCATTCATAACCATTGCGTAACAAAAAGTTTCAAACAAAAGTTCCTTTATATCAAATAAGACATGTAACGAGATCATTAGTTTTTTTAGACCTTGAGTTTTTGTATTATATAATGTATGACATTTAAATATGTGATTTGAAAGAGTATCGAATTCTGAGGTTACGAGAAATTTAGGTACAGTTAAGGGTGTAGATTCGTTTCTAGGATTGCAAGGGTGCGGGATGCGCCTTTTCGTTTCTCTATAATGCAAAGATGGGGTTTCTTAGTAGTCAGAACCGTTAGATAAGAGATCTAGGCTGCAATCGCCCTCAAAAGTCGTATTTTTACGTTTACGAGTCGTAATTTGCATTATTCAGCCGCATGTCGCAGCTTTATGAAAATATCTACATGCCCAGTATTATGTTTCCGAATAATGCAAACTACACCACATAAAAATAGAACGTTTGAGGGTGATTGCGGCCTAAATTGATCTTTTATCTATCGCTTTTGACTACTGAAATTAGAAGGCTTATTCCGCATCCTCGCAATTCTGAAAACAGTATACGACAGACACAAACCTTCACTTTCTTCTTGGTCTTAGGCGGTCGACTCCTTTTTTCTTGTTTCCTGCTCTTCCTAGAGCTGGACCTTCGAATCTCACGGACCCCATCCCGGGTGATCACAGCCGTAGGAGGTGGAGGAGAAGGCATGTCCCCTTCACCTCCACTAGGACTCGTACCCTCTCCAGGTTTGATACCGTCCGCGAATTGAACGGACTTCTTACTCCTCCTCCTTATGCTTAGCTTCAACGTTTTCGACTTGATCTTGACTTGAGCCTTCGACTTACTCGACTTATTCTCTCCCATCTCCTCTTTATTGGATTCGTTGATTTTGTCTATGTCCAACCATTCTTTCTCTCCATTGTCGTCACTCTCATTTTCAGGGGTGGATAAGTCATCCAGGTTACCATTAGGCACCAGAGATCTTCTAAAATGCAAATACACAATGAAAGAATGAAAAATAAATTTTACTACAAGTTTTGCACCCGAAATTAATCCTTTTGTAAAAGGGTTACCGTGACATGCAAAAGTTGTACAAGGATATAATTCTTACCTGAAGCCTGGAGCGACTAAAATTCCTTTAAGAGGCGGCGGAGGCAAATCTGGCCAATCTTTCGACTCCGTTTCAAGGTTGAATTTGCTCATTTCAGAAGTCGCTGCTACAGCAGCATCGTCCACTTCGGTGCGTCGATTGCTTATCCTCGAGGACGACTTTTCATCATCTTCCTCATCCTCTTCCTCGTCTTCCTCTGGTTCCTCTTCATCTTCCTCGTCATCCTCCACTTCAGGTTCTTCCTCCTCTTCTTCCTCTTCATCGTCGTCGACAGGTACGTCTTCCTCCTCCGTTGAAGCAGCTAGCGCAGCAACCGACGCGCCTTCTTCCTTTTCAGAAGTCACAGAAGCAGGTTGCTCTTCCGTTTCGACTTGCTCATCGGTTTCTCGAAGAGCCTTTAACACCGCTGGATCCATACTCGAGGAATTCGTTTGACCACTGTCGGTCTGGCGCATGGTGCTCTTCTCTAACATCCGAAGGGCGCGACGGTTGATTCTCTCTATCCGTCTTCGCTCCTTCTCCTTCCTCCTCATTTCTCTCAATCGTTTTCGTTCCTCTCTTTCTTTGCGCCGAGTCTCTAATATGACCTCGTAATTGTACACTGGCTGAACTGGTGTTTCTAAAATTGGGAAATTAGAGCATCAGTTGCTGGAACGAAACGTACCTTGAGGTATGATTGTACAATTTAATATTGAATTACATACTTGGCGTCGGCACTTCCGTTCTGGGGAACACCGCTGGCGTCACAGGAAGCGGAACAGGTCCGGGGACCGGTACAGGAACAGCAAGTGGCAGTGCAACCGGGGATAGTGCAGGTACAGGCGTGGATGCGCTTATAGTGGGTACAGGCACAGGCATGGGCACAGGAACTGGAACAGGTACGGATATGGAGGCTGAAGGAACTGGAGAAGGCTGTGGAACTGTCGCAGAGTACATTATCCCCGCCGGTTGCTCCACTGACGAAGGTTGCCCGCCACTCCAGTCTAACGACGTGGGTACTACTTGGAGAACATTACCTACGCGCACTACCTGACTGGAACCTCTCACTATTGGAGCCGTTGAGGAACTCGTGGGTTCCCTGTGCGCTGTCGGGACCCCATTGAAGTCTGCTGGCACAACTTGCAACACGTTGCCCACCTGCGTAGTCCATTGTAATTATAAACAAAATGTTTCTGTTATCACTAGACTGCGGATCTTTATGCATTTATGACAAAAATGTATATTAAATGTACTGTTGTATTGCTTTCAACTCATGAATGAACACGAGCTGAATAGAAATATTTTTCTTCCTTCAATAATTTTAATAAGCTGAGACTAACACGTGACACTCGTAATCTATCAAATCCGCAATCCAGGTATCGCAATGAATGCTTAGATTGAAATGATGTACTTGTAACACGGTAGGTTGTTGTCGGTAGAGCATTTGTTGTTGCTGCTGAGGCGAGGATGAATAGCAGACATTAGAATTGAAGTTATCGGGATAATCCGAGGCTACTCCTGCAGTGTCCTGTTGCTTTTTAATTCCCAGTTCGAGTTCCAGCCTACAATACGAACCATTAATGTAGAAAACGTGCCGAGATCGCATTCCTCTAACTACATACTACTCTTTACAGTGCTCTTCCTAATCGATGGCTCTCTTGTTTCTGACTCGCATTAATACTGGGATAAAATTCAAAATTGGAAGTTACTATGAAAATGACTTCGAAAGTAAAGTTGTACCCGCCCAACATTTAATCAGATGACAAGAGAGCTCGGTATCAAAGTACTACATTGTCTCAGCATTGGTATCAGCAGCCATGCAGGTTTTGGAGAAGCAGTGGAAAGGAAGGGTGTCCAAGGACCAAGCTGGTGAACACGATTGAAATGGTGTAGGGAGTTACCTATCGTCGAGGGACAAACGTTTCGGCGAGCTCGTGGCTGAGTCGTCAATGCACGGAGGATAAGTCAAGTTATTCTCGCTATAATAGTATTCGTTTCCAACTTCGTTCTCGTTGGGATATTGGAAACCAGCCGCGACCGTCTCCATATTGTCGGCCATGTGCATTTCCGAGTCTAACACGGCTGAGTCCCTAGCCAGCCCGGAAACTGACTGAACGATCGTTTCAATGCGTCTACCCCTTTCGCTGCAGCTATCTAGCTTTCTATTATCGTGTTCATCCTTCCTTTCCCTCGAGCTCTCGCCGGCTCTGCCTCTTCCCACAGAGGGTGATCTGGATTGACAGTAAGACCGCTTACTGACTGTCCAACGCGGATAACAAGCCGACAATCACATTCAAATATTTACCTGGACGAGCGCAATCGTTCGGGTATCCTCAAACCATGATCCGGACTCCTCAGTCTAGACCCAGAAGTGGATCTAGTCCGTGATCGCGATCCTGATCTGGATCTAGATCGTGACCTAGATCGCAGCGACCTTGATCTCGACGTTGACCGTGAACGCGACCGTGTTCTCGACCTAGATCTCGATCTAGACCATGATCTGGACCGTGATCTCGATCCACGTCTGAAACGATCGTGAGACACTCTCGGCGAGGAACGTCTTGGCCGAGGTGAAGTACGACCTCTCAACGGCGCCGACTTTTCCGGTCTCCTGGAGTGACCGTGTCTGTCTAGATCCATTGATTCTCTGTCCTTCTCCCATTGTCTGTCTCTTCTCGAGCCAGATATGCTTCGCCTGTCAAGAAGTTGCAAGCTTTGTAATGCAAGCATTATAACTAGACTGCGGATGTTTATGCAATTTTCAAATTACGTAGACAAATTTTAAGAAAGTGAGACCAAATAAAATCGTATCTTCATTGGTAATACCTAGACTCCGGATTTTATGTATTTATGACAAAAATGAGTAGGTACCATTTAGAACAGTTAAAAAATTAAAAGACTTTAGGAGTATTAATATATTATTTTCACTTCACTAAAATTATTAGTGAAAAATATACATTTATATTTAGCTCCTATGTCTTGCAACTGAAGCACAAACTTTTTAGTTTGCATAAAGATCCAGAGTCTAGTAATAGCATTTGTAGATTCAAAATAAATAAAAATCGTACTAAATTTTGTCGAATTTAATACTCCAATATTTCTTGAAAACTTGTGTAAGCATAAATGTATAAAGATCCGCAGTCTAATTAGAACTGTTTTCAATCTCTGATTACAATAGCTTCAGCTCACCTTTGTGGGAATTTAGATGCAGATCGAAGAGGACCTTCCATAATGTCTCTTTCAATACTGTCATCTCTGTAATAAACCTTCTCCTCATAGTCAAGATCCAAATCCTGACCATTGGGATAAGACTCCAATGACTCGTTTCTATCTCGTGGGATGTTTTCGGATTCGTAGGGCCAGTAGGATCTGTCCGTCTCGTCCCCTCGAAATCTACCTTCTCTATGTCTATCAGCGTCAGCGTTCCTCTCCCTTAGAACCTCCATTGGATCATATGGCCTTCCCTCCTTTTCTCTGTCTCTTTCCATGGAATCATATTTTCTTCTATTCCAATCATCACGGTCTTTAGAGGAACTATACTTTCTGAAGTGGTCTAGAAATACATACATCAAATTAGCAAGCTATTACATCGCGGATTTTATGAATTTATAACAAAAATGAGTAGCTGCAATTCGAAACAATAAGAAGATTAAAAGAGTTTAACTGTCGATGTATTATTTGCAACCTTTTAAAATTATTGAAGACGATTGTAAGGTGCAAACTTAATTATCAAGTAACTAATAATAGTTATTAATAGTGCTGATATACGAATGAAATAAGCAAAACTTGTATGAAACGAAGAAAGAAGTTCCTAAGTGGCTTCTGTTCCTTATAATTGATGCAATTTTTATTTTGCATAAAAGCCCGCTATGTAATCATCATACAAACCTTTGTTATACGAGACAGTGTTGGATCTGGGAGGAGTCCTAGTAGACCTGTCCCTCCTATCGTCTGCTTTCGACCTAGATCTTTCTTCATCGAGCCTGCTACTCCTCTTATCTCTGCTCAAAAATGATCCGTCTTTCCTCTTTGGACTCTTGCTTCTGCTTCTACTCCAGCTACGACTATGACTCTCGCTGCGACTTCTCTCTCTTTCCCAGGACGTACGCGGACTAACGCTTCTTCGTCTCCTGCGACTATTCGACGGACTGGATCTTCTCTTCTCAGAGTAATCCTGCTTTGAGCTTCTACTGTCTCTCCTTTCGCTCCTCTCTCTATCATCAAACTTCTTATCTCTCTTTTCTTTACCACGATCACTAACTCGTTTCTCACTTTCCTTTTTACTCGGACTTCTCTTTCTTTGTTCCCTACTGGGCGATCTGATCTGAGTCTCGGTATCACTAACGTCTTTGACGAACCTAGTTTTCTTAACCTCTTCCTCTTTGCTACCCTCTTTCTCGCTGGACTTGAACTCTTCTACACGATTGAAATCGACCTTCACGGCGCCCGGTGATTCTGATGCGGGTATAATTAATGTATTCGCTGTTGCAGATAAATCTTTGGAGTCCACTTTAACATCAGCGTCGGTAGTCTGCTCGGCAGGGGCGACATCCCCGACCATTTTTTTGTCTACTGTGGCCGGTTTCTCACATTCGATTTTGAAATCGTTAGCAGAGTCCTCGCAAGGAACACTCTGCATGTCGTTCCTCACGGCGTGAGACTCTCTGAGCTTTTTCTGAATTGTTAAAAGGGCAGCAGCATGTTGCATAGGGTCGTCCGAGATCAGTTTCGCCTTCACACGTTCGTTGTTCCGACGTATAAGCAGCTGTTTGGGAATCAGCTTCAAAGCTGCTTTTCCCTCTATCGATTCTTCACTTTTGGAGCTGTTGGACACCACCGCCTCAGTAGTTTTAGCATTCAGTTTATTGCGACATTCATCGGATTCGTATTCGGCGAATATATCCATCCGCAATGGTTTGCAATTGCTGGTGTCAAGACATGGTTCGTTGATGGGGAGATCAGCGAGAGAAGACTCCGACCCTTTCGTTAGGAACATCTTTTGGGCCGACTGATCGTCCGTCTGTATCCCTAGAATTTCTTCGAATTCTTCCTTCATCATAGAAGACTTTGAATACTTTCCTTCACGGTACTTGATCTGGAGAGGTATATTCGAAATGGATTCTTCGTCAGATATAATAGCGCTCTCTTTCTTCAACTTGTTTTGAGTCAGGTTTTCCTTGAGAATCAAGGAACTTGAATTGTCGTTTCCAAAGTGTTCCACATCCTGAAACGTCTATATTATTAACATAGTAACCAAAGATTTATACCAAAGTACAAAATACCAGTATCATACTAGTTTCAACAAGTTTTTAAAGTAGAGGCTTGATCCAGAATCAGAACCAGTGAATTCTATAGTGAATTACCAAAGTCAGACCAAAACCAATATCCTTACAATACAATTTATCTGACGATATATTCAATGATATTTTAATACTTAAGACTAATAAAAATCATTTACGTACATATAGTTAATTATACCCAAAGAAACGTATTTTGATTATCTATAATTTCTGTAAGAATACCGAAATAATACCGGCATTTATTTCGGTTTCGGTATAACTTTGTTGACTTAATACCGGTATCAAAATCATACCGGCATGTAAGTGCCTGATAGTAAGTAACAACAGATCTACAAATTATAGACAGCAGTATAAATACCTCAGACTTCTGAGACGGTGCCGGAGAGCTAGGGCTGTACAATTCTACATTTGTGGTAGGTAACTTTACGTCTATTTCGAACATGTCTTTCAGTTGCTCGGCAGTATGTGGCTCCTTCATGCTCGTCGGAGATATTTGCTCCTTGTTGAAGAATATGTCTCTCTGAGAGCTGCTTTCTACGCTTTTCAGGCGTGACTTGTTTCTCGTGGGCTCTTCCGAGGTCCACGATGTTTCCAACAGGTCATCCTGAGACTTCCTCGAGAACAGATCAATAAAATCCGCACCCTTCGACACAGATTTTCTTAGCTGTTGATCAACGTCTTCGTCTTTTATTTTGGTTTTAGGTAAAATGGTTTCAGTGCGCTCTAACTTATCACTTTTACGGTCGAGTTTATTTAGCTTCGTCCATTCTGCACACTCTTCTTCCCACATAACCGGAGCTTTGAATTCTATCTTCTCCTCGACTTGCGACGCTATGTCCCAGCGGCTCTTTTTGTTCTTTCTTGCAGCAATTGCATCCTGCTTCGCACATGCATCGGCGTCGCTGTCGGCTGCATTTATTTCCTTATGAATGCTATCAATCGCGGCGATATTTTTTTCTATGCTATCCTTACGTTCCTCTTTCTCACGCAAATAGGTCTCCTCCTCTATGTCCCACTCATCCCTCTTCCGCTTGTGTTTCTGTTCCATGAGCATCATGGCTTCCCGTTCGCCTTCCTCTTGCTCTTCTTCCCAGATTCTCATCGCCGAGAGCCTGTCCTGTCTCTTTTTGCTTTCCCTAGATGTTTCTTTATCTATGGAGATGTATGTGTCCGTCTTTTTGTCGTATCGAACCTCTTTCTCCACTTTCTTCGAAGTGCGCGCGGGCTTCTTCTTGTTAACCAGCAAATCCGGCACAGCTTCCAAACTGTCGACTTCCCACTCATCCGCCAACAGCTGCCTCTTGTTCACCTCTCTCTCGAGTTGGGTCAGGGACAGTACATTCAGCGTATCGAATTCAGTCTCTCCCCATTTTTCCTTTTTCTGCTTCTCCAGTTTCTCCCAATCGGCTAAAAATTCATTGCTGCTTTTGCTCTCTTTGTCCTTCTTCTTTTTCTTCTTTAAATCGATCTCCTCTTCAATGGTCGTACCAGGTTGTATAATTTCTTTAACAATACCCGAACACTTCTCCTTCAGACGTTCATCCTTCTTAACCCGCTCGTCCTTCTTGTCTGCCTTTCGAAAATCGTCCCCGACAGTCTCTATCTTGTCCATGCCACTCTTCGACATTCTCTCCCCCTTCTGCTGTGCCATAATCACGGAATCAACTTCCCATTCCTCCAAGTATCTCTCTTCGGGTTTATTCCTCTTCTCTTCGTCCTTATGAGCTTTGTTACCACTGTCGGATATAACATTTCGCATCAATTCTTGCTCCTTGCTCCAAAGATCGTGCTTCTCTACGGATCTCTTTCTAGACTCAGCTTTCCTCTCTTCCTTGATCTTCTTCACCGGCGAGGAGGGCTGCAAAGGCGACTTTTGTATCGTATCACCGTTCTCATTTTCCTTCTCGACATGTTCCCGCTTTTCTTTGGCTTTCTTGCTCGCTGCTTTCTTTTTCTTCCGGTTGTCGGACGAGTTACTGTTGCTGGAATCGACACTGACTTTTCTTTTTCGCTTCTTCTTCGTTTTGGCTATCCGTTTCGCCTTCTTCTTTCTCTTCTCTGCCTTACGCTTTTTCTTCCTTCTCTTCTTTCGTTTGTCGTCCGAACTGGAAGAATCGCTGCTACTGCTGCTGCTCTCACTGCTGTTGGAGTCCGAGGGGCTGGTGTAATCGTCGGACAACTTCCGTTTTCTTCTTCTCTTTTTCACTTCCTCCTCCGAGTCCGATGAACTGGTCGTACTGGATGAATCGCTGCTAGATATCACCTTCTTCCGGCGTTTCTTCTTCCGGACCTCTCTTGAATCCGAGTTCTCGTCGCTCAAACGTTCTACTTTAATTCGAACGTTCTCCCAGTCGCTGGGAATTGATCTGGAATCATCGGAATCGCTCTTTTCTCCCGCTGCTTCGCTTTGCTGCATCTGGATGCGAGAACCAGACAAAGACGCTTGGTCTTCTTCAACTTCCGGCACTTCAACATTCTGACGGGTCTCCTTACTGCTGAGCGTGTCTTCGTTGCTCGTGTCAACTTTTTCTGGTTTCTCACCGCGTTCTGCGAACGCAAAATTATTGTCTTCTGATAAATTAGTTTCTATGTTAAAATCGTGATAGCTCAATGGCGAAGTGGACTTCGTTGGAACTGTTTTCGGGGAGAACTCCTTCGACGTTGGTATATCGGTGCAAACCATCTTCATAAATTGCTCGTATTCCGACGCTAATTTTTCGTCGCCCGTAGACTGTAGCAGCGGGGACGTTGATTGTCTATTGTCATTGTCAACAATCTTGGCGATGCACAATTCAGTATCTTCGTTGTCGGCTGCCTTATCGTTTTTGGCGTTCTCCTCTATTATGCTTGATCGCGAAGAAAATGTCTCTTGATCTGAAATCAATGTTACGGATTAAGGGCGTAGTCTTATTTTCGAGGCAATTCTTCCGCGAATTTTTAGGAATTTTTTTCAGAAAAACTATTAAACCGTTTACATTAGGATTTTGCACGCATGTTTATTGGTGTTTGAAGTACACGTGTGATTTTTTTGAAGTAAAAATAATGAATGTTACATCAGTTATATATATTTTTACAGAGTATGTTTTCAGAAACATGGGTCGACAGTCGCCATGTTTCCAGTCTTTCTACTGATCGGAAACAAAATGAAGTTGTTTATTAACCAGTATGAATGTAGTTACGGACTGAACTAAAAAGAAATTAAAAATCTCGATTATTTACAAAATAGCGGCATTTAGAAGTCAAATTGCCGATTTTTTAAAATATTTTCGGCCTTTAGCACGATATAAAAAATTGACAGATTTAACAAAATTTAGTTCGTGTGATAGCAAGGTACATGCTGAAGATTCTCTCAAAATTTCAATTCGGTTGGTCAACTAGAGCTTGAAATATCGTGGCAACTGTTTCGAAAAATGTGGTTCCGAGTGAAACGCGTTTAAAGATTCAACTGTCAATATCTCGCAACGCGAATTGCATCATTCAAACGTTTATACTTATCGTAATTTTACGAAAGCAGACAAATCCTTTCGCGCAGATATTCTACAATATTTACACTTAAGCGAATGCTTTACTATCTATCTACCTCGCTCTATGTCGACTGATTTTGCTTCGCATTCTTCTTCTTCTCCTCGTTCTACCTCATTGGACAACCTGTCCTCATCTTCGCTATCCCATTTCGATCTAGGCAATTGCACGTTGACTGGGAACTGCCACTTCACCTTCTCGCTGGCCTTACATATGCCCGCTTTTGGATACCAGTTGCGAACACGCGCAGGCTTCTCAGCGACTTCTGCATTGTCTCTGGAATTGTTAAGATCTGAATGGGTAAAAGAAAGTTAACGAGATGGAGAACATTTTGATGTACCGTGCAATATCCGTTTCACATATCTCCCGCATTTTTTCGCGTCGATCACCGGCGACGGTCTGGAGGATCTGTTCGTGACTCAGGAAGAGCGAGGTGCGAGGATTCTCCGAATAAAGCACTTGAGGTCTTCCTCTTTTAGTCACTCTGACTGATTCAGGCGGGTATTCTTTTGGTCCATCCAGTCCCTCAGCGGTGAAAGCGTACCGTTTTAAACGGCAGTCATTTAACAGCAACATTTGGTCAAAGTAACGTATGTAATCTTCGGCTGTTCTGTAATCGATATTTATTCCATAGACAATTTGGAGTTTGACGAGTAGACAGCGGATTTTATGCATGTGTAATTTAAAACAGAGAAAACATTAGAATAATTTCAAAATACCGTTACATTATTTTCAACCTATTAAACATATTAAGAAAGAAAATAATTTCTACTTCACTCCAGTTTGTCTCAATTCAGGTAGAAAGTTTTTATTTTGCATAAAGGTCCACTGTCTATTGAAGAGATGTGTCCGAATTAATATCAAACCTATTCTTCATTAATCGGTCTGTGTAATCGCGCCTTCTGATGTCTATGACGTCATCCATCGTTATACCACACTTCTTCAGCTCTAACCACGAAGACAAATTCATGATGTCTTTCTCTTTTCCTTTGTCCTTGTCTCTTTCTTTCTCCTTCTTCTCTTTGACTTCTGAACTTTTCTCTCTTGAGAGGCTTCTCTTTTCTCTGACGCTTTCCCTTTTTTCTTTCGCCCCTTTCTTTTCCCTCACATCCTCCCACCTGTCTTTGTCGTCATCTTTTCTGTCTCTCTCGTCCTCTCTTCTATCGCGGCTTTCTTCATATCTACTTACATCGTCTCCTTTATTTTTATCATCCCTTTTATCTTTCTGTTTCCTACGCTGATCTCTGTCCTTGTAATATCGTTCTCTACCGCTATTGTAATCTTTTGATTCTCTATTTCTGCTGTCCCTTCGTTCTTCTCTACCATATCGTCTCCTTGAGAAAAATAGAAAAATTATCAATTCCCAAAAAATGCAACTGCAACGAATGCTATCGAATTCATACCTCTCAGAATATTTGTTCTCCATCAATGACTTCGAACTGCCTTTACGAGACACATTGTCATCCTGTTTATTTCTATCTCTTATGCTCTTTACATTTTCTAATAAATTCTGTCCATTTCTATTTACAAAATTCTCTTCCTCTAAACTAGCTGTAAAGTAAAGTGATTATTGCCTATACTAAGTAAGACAGAGCTTCAAACTGTGTGCAATTATATACCTGCAGCCATAGCTTCTGCTAATAACATTTTACTTTTAGACTCTTCTCTTCTGATTTCTTCGATAGCCAATATCTTTTCTTCTGTACATACAATAATATCAATGAATTTTTAAGGAACATACGCAATACTTCTCAATGAATCGTATTACCTCCATAACTAACAATAAATATAGTGGAAAGCTATTGATCTACAAATGTAAAAGAATGTACCCAGTGAAATTTGTTAAACTGTACCTGTTTTCTTCTTAGATTTACCACTGCCTGAATGTCGACTATGGAACGGTTGTATAGAATCGGAGTCGACGCTTAAACTTGTACTTGAATCATTTTGCAAAGATTTCTCGTTGCCCGATTTAGTCTTGGATGCTTTAGTAGAGTGTGCCTGAAGTAATGCAGATTTATTCGGAACCTTTGGTAGGACATTGAACTTATTCACAAATGCCATCAATCTTTTCTTGGCTTGCACTTTTCCTAGTACAGGCTTAAGCAGTCTGGGACTTTCCAACCTAGGCATATCTCCATCGCTGATCTGGCCTTTTGTGCTTTCTGGTGTTTCAGGCATTTGTATATCAAGCAACGATATCGGAATGTCTGGAGTTGGTTCCTCTGGAGCATAGACATCTTCTGACTGTGACATTGTGTCGACAGCCTTCTTTTCCGACTCTTCTACATACAAAAACACAACGCAATCAAGATACTGATATCGATACATCGACAGTGCTAGACAAGGCAGAGAAAAACTTTACCTTGAAGAGAATCGACCATGTCTGTCTCTGTCATTGACAAATTCTTATTTTATCATGCATACAGTGTTCGTGTCAAGTAACTATTATATACGTACAGAAGTTTTATTTCTCATGCTCGATAAACATTGGACTCTACAAAATAGAAGGTGTATATCAGTTACCATTTTCTAATGTTTCGAAAGTAACCTTTATACTATCTAGAAAACTGATGTTCTCTTTATGTCTTATGTACAAAATGTGTCACGGAAAAAGAAGAACTCACTTTCATAAATAATGTGAATGCACCTCAGATGCAACACTCAATGTTCACGTATTTACACACGCGAGCTGACGCGCGCGCGCGCAAACACACACGCACACATACACTCACGTACGATATTAGGACAGGTACTTACACGGTCTACGCGATCATTGATTAGAACAATTTCAGCAACGAATAAACGAATTAGACATTGATTTCGATATCGATTTGTTTGATAAACGGAAGATTAGAACATCAAACGACTCCGATTATCAGAATATGTTTCTTCCAGAAAAGATCGAATTATACAAGAAAAATTCTCAATTTTCTCGTGTACCTCGCATAATCAAGGGAAAGACGTTTGTTGTTGATAGAATTTCGTTAAACTGTCAATACTCGACGAAATCGAATGGAAGAGATAATATTAAGAAGAATCGGAAGAGGCAGTGAAACATTATAGAGTGTTTTGGAGACTTACTACGTATCGAGCGCTAAGTAACTGACGAGTACATGTTGCCCGTGATAAGAACAACGATATATCTCGCGTGTCACGGTCAGAATCCTTTAACCACGCGAATGTTTTCAATTCCACTTCTATGTTCCCGTACACGGTCAAGTCAAACGGAACCACTACGTGAAAAGCGTCAGACATTTTAGTCAAACCGCAGGCCGGCAACTATAGACGCTGGTGCATCCGGCTCAAACATGGTTACCAATAGATGGAAGGTAAACGTGGGTAAACGTCCAGTAAACGCAAGTAAACCAGTAAACGTCACATGACGTCACAGATCGTTCTTACTATCAGATACTATATATAAACTTACAGAAGTGAAACCCTTCAATAGTTTTTGCTAACCAATTTCAACACCTCAAAATTCTATATTGAAGTGCGCATGCTCACATAAGTTTGTAGTACACAAGTAAATAGTATCTGCTTATTTATATTATATATACACTACCGTTCAAAAGTATCCGGATACTTGCGAAATAAAATTTAGGATTGCAAGCGTTCTCATTTCTCGATAATACAAAAATGTGGCTTTTCAGTAGTCAAAAACGCTATATATATGTACTGATACGACATGTACGGACAATGGATAAAATATCGATATAGATAAAAGATCGATCTAGGCCGCTATCGCTACATATCATTTGGCGCGCGGTAAATGCAATAATTGTAATATTTATTATTACTATAAAAAAAAAATTCTGAATAATATATTCTCACCATACTTTTGTATTTTACTTGATAATACCGATTTCAAATGAAAAAGTAACAATGAATTGTTTTTGTTCAATTTTATTGTATTTGGTAAAATATAATAAAATTTCACGTTAAACCATTGATTAATCTAATTCTGCAGATTACACATATCAAATTATTTTACATCTTTGTATAAAATGTTTAATATAGCTTTATAAGGTATCAAAAAGTATAATTTTTGAATGATACAGAACTGTATGAAATTACATCTACAAACTTTGAAATGAAGTGCTTGCATAGTATTACGCGCAAACAAACTGTAATATAAGTGAAATTTATCTACGGTTTAAATGTATATTTGTCACATGAAATACATACTAAGTATCTTCCTGGTCTAACATTTATTATAATTTTACAGTTTCCTATAGTTGCTATAATTTCAATAACTGCAATGAGTGGTTTCCTTTTTCAACCAATAGTTCATTTTGAACTGATGTACCAAAAAACAGAGTCTATTTCAAATGTTTATGCCTGTCGAATGGGAACCAATTTAAATTAGACAATTAATGCAAGAATTAATCTAATTCTGTTTCCGAAGGATCGCCGCCCATTGCTTTCCAAAAAGCAGTGACTAACTGTTCTGCTGCTATTCGCCTCTGACTTGTTGGCAGTGATGCTGCATGCTCTTTCATAGCCATCAATTGACTAAACAATTCACCGAAATCTGCGTTTTCTTCTCCCATAATTCCATCTAAAAGAAAAACTGATTATCAGCTTCACTAAAATCATTTTAATGGATCTATTTTCCACTGACCTAACATGTTCTCCATTGGTAATCTTTCTGTGGAATCTTGTGGCAGTTTAATATTCTCAAGCTCTACGTTTACTTTGTCCATGTCGAAGTTTGATTCTTGAGTGCTGGATGGTTTAGCTGAAAACGAAAGTCAAATTAAGTTAAGAAGTAATATGCTTTTAAATTACAATCAAGAATAAAAGATATAGAAAACCTTTGAGTGTCATGCTAGGCCACATATGAGCATGTAAAGCTTCAATTATTCTCTCGATGCCATGTTTATTGTGATCTAGATCAGCTTCTGCGGTATCTACATCTGGTGTGTTTAATTCGATCAATTCAAACTTTTTCTTTAGGCACCATTTTGTCACTGTAATACATATAATTTGTTATTAGCCTTTGCTAACATAACAGTGCTTGTATTACATGTAAAATATTACATATTTCACCTTTGTTTCTTACACGATCGTCTGTTATAAAATTGCAAATAAACAGCAGTACTCCTGCCTCTGCTAAAGAATTGATTAAAGGCAACCATTGTTTGAAATTCTCGTCTGCATCTTCCTAAGAAAATCAATGTTGAATATCTTCCGTTCCTTCTAAAGCTTCGTTTTTTAAATGAAAATTCTTACTGCCTGTGGATCATGGTGCACAACTAGGGCTTGTATACCGTCAACATTAAGTTGTGGAGTTGGACTCTCTGTTGCACCGACTAACACTACTGTATCGTAATACTTGTTGTCAATACGCCACAAATAGTAATCTAGTTCCCCTTGATTACACACTTTGTTGCCACCTATTTCTACAAAATGAACAATTAAAACAACGTATAACGAGAACAGTGATCAAGTATGGTCTATGTAAAATCAAAACAGAACAGTGAAATCTAAACTTACTCGTAGCTATATCACGAGCAACACCTTTTCCCTTCGCCGTACTCACAATTAGTAATCGTTCTTTACTCCAACTCATTATTCCAAAGAAATCTATTTACAATTGCAGAAGCGAATAGTGTCTATAAATTATATCGAATGGTTCAGCAGAAATTGTTTACTGTTTATCGTGTTAGGTTATATTTACATCGAACAGTCGCTGCAAACACGTACTATACTAAATACGTGGAAATGAATCAGTTTTATTCAATGTGTAGCGTTATTTATTATTCCTTGTACGCAATAAAGCAAAGATCATACCATTTTTAAAATGGTCGTGATGTTCTATTTCATAACTCTCTGTAATGGACGATCTATAGAGACTAACTTTTTTATTGCCTTGGCTATTAAAACAACTAGACTAGGGTAAATTTGATAAATTTATTTCCAACAAATTCGTTCGAAAAAAATATAGTTTACGATTAAACTATAGATCGGTTCAAAGAAATTTAAATTAATTAATCAGGGAAAATAAAATGAGAACAGTATTTATATACTGTATACCTTTATAGGTATACACGCACGCCACACACACACGCCCATTATGCATACATACATACATATATATGTATAATATATATACACTCAAAACGTTTTGTGTAAACATATATTGATTATTAGATCATAGTAATACATGAACTCACAAGTACATATGGAATCGTAAAATATGAAAACGCGGTACGGGAGAATACATTTTCTCCTTTTTACTTGTAGAATTCGTGTTCGGATTCGCTTTTTTTAATATTGTTCTTGTAACCTTTCTCAAAATCTTTCGCTAAAACTATATAACGGTTTTCGCGAACCGCGTGCATTCCCGCTTCCTGACAAATCGCGTTTATATCAGCGCCAGAGATTCTATCCGGTCGTGCGACATAATCTTCTAGATCTACTTCCTCGCTCAAATTCATTTTCGTGGTAATCGTTGAGAATATTAGACGCTTTTGACGACGATCGGGCACAGGGAACTCAATCTTCCTGTCTAATCTGCCTGGACGTAGCAAAGCAGGATCCAATGTATCCGCTCTGCAAAATCAAAAGATGAATTGTTAATATTAAGCTTTTACATGATGTATTTGTTCGTATATTTACTACCAGGAGTAGTAAAATATAAAAAGGTATCTTTGCAGACTAAACATTAAAGCTTCACCTGTTTGTAGCCATTATAACTTTGACATTAGTCGTCTGATCGAAACCATCCATTTGATTAAGTAACTCCAAGAGGATACGCTGTACTTCACGATCGGCTCCCGTCTGAGCATCGAATCTTTTCGTGGCTATAGCATCGATTTCATCAATGAAAATGATAGCTGGTGAATTTTCCTTGGCTAAACGGAAGACGTCTCTGACCATTCTCGGCCCTTCGCCCAAATACTTCTGTACAAACTCGGATCCTACTACGCGAATAAATGCCGCTAGAAATAAAAATCGATGAAATTAATGTTTGTATTATAATTTACATATACATGATAGATGTATAGAATTATGATTATAATTTCCACCTGTAGTGTGCCTAGCCACAGCCTTCGCAAGCATAGTCTTACCACACCCTGGTGGACCATACATGAGTACACCTCTGGGTGGGTCAATTCCAATTTGTTTGTATAGTTCGAAGTGAGTAAGAGGTAGTTCTACTGCTTCCCTAATCTCTTGCTTCTGCATATCCATACCTCCAATATCACTGTATTGTATATCAGGCTTTTCGTCTGTACACAAAAATGGTGTGATTAAAACATTTGATCAGACTAGAGTTGCGAGAACCCTAATATGCTCGAGAATTTAGAAAATTCGTAGGAAATTTGGAATTTTCAAGAACCCGTCCTGAATCTGCATAAAATTCTCATCCTGTACCGATCCAATATTTTTGGGTTCTCGCATATACACTGCTATGCAAAAGAAAGGAGCACCCGGCCATATTTAATAGAAAAGCGTAAAAAATCAAGTAATAACACAGTAAGTTTTGAAAAAGTATTCCGCTGTTTAATTGAATAGTTCTGAGAATATGTGTTATTGCGGATTATCTAATACTTTAAATGCAATCAATCATTGTACAATACAATTTCTACAAATGATATTGTTTGTCATTGTATCTTATAATTATACTGGGTGCTTCTTTCATATACACAGTAGTGTACCTCTAGATTGGATCTTTCTTTAATTTCATGCCTTATAAGACAGTACCTGCTTGTAGCATGGAAATACTCGAGTCTGCTTCAGGTGGTAGAACATCTACCAAGGCGTTGCTGTGCTTGTGAAGCGCAACGCTTGCCGAAGGCTTCAACAACTCTCTGTCAATTGTAGACAAAATACGTACATAATAATTTGAGCCTGTGGTAGAGCCCACTATACCAGTATTTTGGTCTACAGCCTCTAAGAACTGTCCGATCACTAAAGGTACACTTTGTATGCGCTTTACTTCCTCTTGGGCATGTAAATATTCCTTCTTCAAGTTGCGCTGTTCATCCTTTATGTATTCTTCTTGAACTTCGAGGAATTCCAACATTCTTTGTAATTTCTGTTAAAATCCCCTAAATTCTCATTAATGGTAAATTTAACAAAAATGAAATACTGATATTCTTTACCTTATACTTTGTATAGAGATCTTCGATGTCGAGTTCGTCACCGCCACCGGTATAATGCCCAGTTATGGGTTTGCAATCCATCTCCGTTACGTCCTATAATTTGAAAACAAATTTTTATTCGCGTCAATGGACGAAGCAGCAAAATACAGTATACAAAAGCGTACGAATAAATTCGATTGGTAATAAAATTAGGTTAGAGTAAACTGTAAAAATTTCGACGAAAATTTTCATTTCTCCGTCGGAATTACGACAAAAATTGTGAATAAAGATATATGTACCTTGTCGGGAACAATCACACTCATTTCCTCCATTATTCCACAATGATTTGTACTCCCTAAACTCTAATCGAACATACAAATCGACGAATGACTCGAAGTTTTTGAGCAGATTCACGATTCACTTCAGTGATAGATGCAGATAGATGTGTCAAGGTGCCTACCATGTCTCCATGAACTTAATAGACTGAAGAATGAAACAATACAAACAGATCAAGACAGATATAGATACAGACTACTAAAAAACCTTTCTCTTTATTCAAATAATAACTATTAATTGATATTAATGTACGTATTTGTACACATGTTTGAAAAAATTATCATTTGTTCGTCAAAAGAAGAATATTTAGGATAATCTTGAACGGTGATGATTGCCTAAGCAATTATTTACTAAATAAATTGTTCGATGTAATAATTATAGGACCAATAATTAAAATACTACTGACTTATAATTCCTGGAATTATAAACAATTATAAATACTCATTGATACTCGTCCATTTAGCGAAGAAAAGAATTTCCTATAAGATTGTAGTTTTTAGTGGTTTTTAGCAAGTTTTTAGTGATTTTTAGATAATCCTAAATATCCTAAATGTATTGTTTTGTACGATGTACGTGTACGATCTAGCCTAAAGTTATGTGATTTCTGGTTTTATGTTTACGAGGGCTTTCGACCGGGAAAGACCTATAATTTGGATCGTGTATGTAAGTAATTCAATTCTTCAATAATTTTGCGATTATAGGATATTAGAACAGGATAAATCATCGTGATTATAACATCAAGGCATATGCTCAGTATATGAATCTGGAAGGATCGCGTAAAATTTTGATTGGGCATGAATTTACAGGTATTTCAAGAATAAACGAAGACAATATTTCCAAAAATATTAGTTCTACAAATTTGTGAGTAACAATGGTGATGGAAGAGCAGCAGACAGACATGGAGCTTGATTCAGAAAGGGTTCCTGTTCCTCAAGTGCAGAAGACAGGTGAAGATTCGCACGCAGAGACAGTAAACAATGTGAAAAGTATTTCACGAGGAAAGCCTAGGCTTAGAAAAAAAGCACTGCATGCTGCAATACTGAAACAAATGGAATTCTACTTCAGCGATGCGAATTTAAACAAAGATCGGTTCTTAAGTGGTTTAATTAAAAACGATCCTTGTAAGTGTCAATAGAAGTCACATGTTCACTTGTACTCCGTTCATGTTTCTTAATAGTTGTTTCATATTTTTTAGATGTTGATCTCAATATTTTCATCAGATTTAATAAAATACGAGAGTTAACTACTGATATAAATAGAATAAATAAAGCAATACAATCATCAATGATATTATCAACATCTGAAGATGGAACGAAAGTTCGACGTGTAACGCCGATAGTGATGAAGGAAAATACAGATGAATGTACAGTGTATGTACAAAATTTACCACCAGATGCGGATCATGAAATGTTGAGTGCAATATTTGCCCAATACGGTTCAGTAGAATATGTTTCGGTTCCAAAATATAAACAAACCAAAAAGATAAAGGGATTTGCATTTGTGGAGTTCGATACACCAGAAAATGCTGCCAAGTGTCTGAAGGTATGAGATATCAACTTTAAGAGATGAGATATCGACTCAATTTCTTAGTATCAACACTAATCGTGTATTACGTTTTTTCACAGGCTTTCCAGAAGAAAGGTTGTGTTCTACCGTCACACTCAGCTCCCGAAAAACTCTTAAGTATTACAACCTTTGATGATGCTGAGAAAGATGTGACAATGCAGGGAACGCAAACCAAATTGAATGAAAACAAAAGATGTTTAGAGAATGATGTTAACATGGATGAATCAGAATGTGGTGAAGCCGATGAAGATAAAACTCTCGAAAGTAATGAAAGTCTCGGGCTTCAAGAAAACAAAAATCAGAAGAAAGTGAAAAAAAGGAAACACCAAACTACAGAATCATCGGAAGCAGTTGAAGCTGACAGTGAGACTGATAATGAAGTCACAAAAGCTAAGAAAAAATTTAAACACTCTACTGACGTGCAGTCTGATGAAATAGAACAAAATAATGAAGCACATAATGATGTTCCTGTGGATAATGTATCAAAGAAATCAAGCAAACGTAAGAAAAGTATGTCCATAAGTAAGGAAATGGATAATTCCACTGAAAATGAGCAAGTTGCAACCGAAGATAGTATGATTGCTACTGCGGACGAACAAGAAGATATCAATGAGAAAAAGAAGAAAAGGAAACGTAAGAGGCGTAGTAAAACTGAGGACATTAGTGTGAGCATGGGACTGCAGGTGATGGCTAAAAAAGAATGGAAACATCTTAGAAATAAATACCTAGAATTGCAGAGAAGTAAAATGAAGCAGTTGAAGCAGCATCTCAGAAAAACAAGATGGAATCAGTGGTCTAATTACGAGAAAAATAAACCAGAAAAGGAGGAAGCTAATGAGAAAGAGAAGACTAATAAGCAGGACAATACCACGACCTCATGCCGTTTCTCATTTACACCAGGAGTTATAGTTAAGATTGAGATGGACAAACCATGTTCAGATCCGAAAGGATTTAAGGTACTTTATATTTGATAATTAACACTTTATCTACCGCAAGCAAATAGGGTTTTCAATCATTGTACTGTTAATGCTGAAGCTTAACAGGTTTCTTTTACATAGAAATTGCTATTGCAATAGAAGGATCCATTAAAAAGTCCTTAGCCATCGATAATAAATTTTCCAAAATTATGGAATAATCGTCGGTAGATAATGTGTTAAAATAGATAAGTAGAATTAGTAAGCGAATAGTCTCGTTAAAATTACCTATTCTTCCAGATGGAACTAAAAAGCAATAATTCGGTGAAATACATAGACGTATCAGAGGGTTCTTTCATTGCTTTTGTTAGGTGCGATACAACTGAAGGGGCTCAAACGTTCGCACAAAAATCTGATGAAGAGCGGCATATGACTATACTCGAAGGTATGATTATTTTACATATAGTTTATCGCTGATATACAAATTTCATACAACCTTTTTACAGGTAAAGAAGAACGGGACTATTGGAACAAAATTTCACACGATAGAGAAGAGAAACTGGGTAAAAAGATCCGACCTAAACAGAGGGGAAGAACTAAACTGTTGAAAAAGGCAGAAAAGGAACTCGGGAAGCATATCAAATTTGACGAGGTGTAATAATGGCGATAAAGTTCTCTTGTGAGATATCTTTAATGATTGTATATAAAACATACGTTTTTTATGTAATGTATTGATTGTGAAAGTAGGAGACATACATTATTTAACAAAATGTTGAACATAAATTTGTTATTTTATTTCGCTTGCATTCCTCTCTTCGACTTCAAATTGAACGTATCTGTCTTTTGCGTGAAATTAACGTATTCTTATATTTTAATAGTTCTTTGCATAAAAATTCATTGTAGAATTTTCTATTTGTCTACCATCTTCCTCTTCCACGACCTCTTCCAGAGTCGTTACGTCCAAATCCGCCTCCGCCACGACCTCTGAATCCACCGCCGCCGCCACCACCACCACCACCACCTCTATTGCCAAAACCGCCGCGTCCGAAGGAGGGTCTACCACCGCCTCTACCTCCTCCACGTCCTCCACCACCTCCTCTCTTCATTCCACGACCACCACCGCCACCGCCACCTCTCTTTTCCCCAGGAGCTTTAGGCAAAAACCTTTGTAGAGGTAACAATTTTGCTGGATCTATGAACAACTGCAATAAAACAGAAAAATTATTGGCCAATCTATTGATAAAAAAACTTAACTTACATACAGGATTACCAGATAAAATGATACCCCAATAAATGCGTCCCCCTCTACCATTTAAGGGGGGTAGACTCGTTTCCAGGATTGCAAGGGTGGTTCTCATTTCTCGATAATGCAAAGATGGGGTCTTTCAGTAGTGAAAAACGCTAGATAAAAGATCAATCTAGGCCGCGACTGTCCTCAAAAGTCCTATTTTTATGTTTATGAGGTGTAATTTTCTAAATAAAGCTGCGACAGCTACATACTTCCGAATAATGCAAATTACGCGTCGTAAATATAAAAATAGGTCTTTTGAGGGCGATTGCGGCCTAGATTGATCTTTTATCTAGCGTTTCGACTACTGAAAAACTCCATCTTTGCATTATCGAAAAATGAAAAGGCGCATCACGCACCCTTACAATGCTGGAAACAATTCTCCTCTAGGGACTCTGCACAAGGAGAATACGTGAAGTCACATTATTCCCATTACCTACTAGCCAACTGTTGTCACGTATACTCTTCATGCAGAGTGTCTCTAGAGGAGAAATCTGTTGGTAGAGAGAGAAGCTTAACGACTTTATCTGGCAACTCTGCTTACATGTAAGAAACATGTTACAAACCTTTGCGTCCTTTTGAAAGCTAGATGCCCTTACGTTTTCTGATAATTTTATAGACACATAGTAGTCTCTAATATTACCAAATATTTCATCTATTTTACCAATTTGCTGTTTGTTTTCTGTGTATATAGGAGCATTAAAGAAGGGTACTTGTTCTATGTCTACTTTAGCAACAAGATCGTCTTGAACCGTCCATGTAAAGTGGCATAATGGAGTGACTTCCTCTGGTGGACCCTGGTCGAAGCTGTTAAATAAAAAGCAATGTTAGGCTTTATTAATTATGGATATAATTATCTAGATTACTTACTTTCTTGCACCGCCAGGACCGCGTCCTCCTCTAAAGCCGCCACCTCCACGTCCTCTAAATCCACCACCACCACCTCCTCTGCCGAATCCACCACCTCCACGTCCTCGGAATGACATTTTCTTAGTTGATAATCACTAAAAACGTTAAATACAATTTATTGTCATGCTCGGTTCCGCGTTGCCGGATCATATAGACACAGTACCACGTGCTTAACCTACAAATGCTTTAGTCTTTTGGATGAATTTTCTATTTGCTTATGATTATGCAGCAATTTTCATTATTTATTTCACCGACTTCACGAAGTTCCAGATTTAATTCTAAGACTCTACTGTTACCGCAGGTTGTATTAAAATGCGATGCTATAAACTGGCGGCATTTTACATATATAAGATCAAACACGTTTTACATTACACCTTTACACCGTACAATATACACCGCAACAGTATTCGGGTTCTTGGTTCTGGCCAGGTCCCGAATTGAACCAAATTGAACGTAGAATACAATGCCAGCGCCGCCATGAAGTGATCGGTGTACTGTATCCCCCGTACTTTTCTTTACCACCGTGATCCTCGATACTTTGCCATGTGTTGGCGTCCCTTCAGGTGGCGCTGCTTTCAATCGAGTTGATTGGACAAATTCGAACACCATGGTGTCGATGGCGTCCAATCAACTCGATTGAAAGCAGTGCCACCTAAAGGGACGTAAACACATGGCAAAGTACAGAGGATCACGGAGGTGAAGAGGAGTCCGGGGAATACAGTACACTATACACCTTGGCGGCGCTGGCATTGTATTCTACAATGATTCTACGATCAATTCACTGATATATATACTATGGATACGAGATGCTGTGAAACATATTGAAATGGCTTTACATGCCAGCGCTGCGAAGAGGACACCGCTGTACTATATTCCCCCGTACTCCTCTTCACCCTGTAGTGCTCTACACTTTGCCACTCTTCAGGTGGCGTTGTTCGCAATGTAGTTGCGCGTTGGGGAGAACGACCATTTTTAACCATTTTGGTTTACAGCGTGGTTTGGAGCAGGCGTGTATTTTACTGTTTATCGTGTTTTGTCGTGCATATTTAGTGAAAATAAAAAAAAATAAAATGTTAAAACATTAAACATTAAATGTTTAATGTTTAGAAACATTTTTAAAATTACTATTCACTTTCTGCGAATTCCAATAATCATTACTCCTGTTTCTTTTATATTATATTTATATATAAATATATTTATTTCACTATTTCCATGAATATTATTTTTTGCAACCAGTTTTTTAAATTTTAACCTTCATACAAGCAGTTCGTATTATTGTGCTATATTAATACGCGTCCCTTGTAAATTCAATCTTTCAAACTTCGCGCTAGTTCCGTTAGTACAGTGGTGTCCTCTTCGCAGCGCTTGCATCTAAAGTCACTCTTCAATATGTTTCAACTGCTGTACGGCTGGCTTATGGGAATCTCGTATCCATAGTATATATATCAGTGGATCAATTCGGGACAAAAGGCTGTACTGCATCCATAGTATATATATCAGTGGCCAGACAGGTCACCTTTTCTCGCGCATGCGCGGCAATTTTAGCCTCAGTAAAGTACGATTCTCGAGAAAATGTGGCACCTTGAGCGCCCCGCAAAATTTTAAGAAATTGATATGATTTGATCATGAAAAACGAATGTATGACAATTGTACTTCTGTATATTTTGTAACTCGTAGGACACGTCCTGGAGTCTTTTTGTCCGGAACAGATTGTTTCGGTACATTCCCGCCGATATAGCTGCTTTAGGGCTCTGCTACATTATCGCCTCATCTTAGATACGTTACTGTTTTGGACGCGCATGCGCGAAAAAAGGTGACGTGTGTATACGAGAGTGAAATACTGCGCATGTGCGTTTCTATTTAGCGCGATTTAGCGAACTAAATTTGGAAATTTTAAATATTGAAAGTATTAAAAGTACGTATATAACAACAATAAAGTTGATAATTCCATTACTTACATTTAATGCAATTTAATGTGATTTAAGAAGTTAATAAGGATAATCAATTTTCAAATACGTTTAAAAAGATAACTTGCCTATCTATCTAATGATGTTCTACGATGGTTGGTGTTGCACATTCTTTCAGTATCTCGTCTTCAAGAAAAAAATTTCACATTTATAAATTTATTTCTATAATAGTCGTTCGTATCATTCCAATGTTGTAAGTTTGTAGTAACAGTAGCGGAGTGAAAAACTATTATGATTATGATTGTAATTCAGGTGAACTTCTTTGGAAATGAGGTCATGATAATTAATTTATATGAGATATTCTAGAAGGGGGCATTTTGTAATGTTATTTATTTAGTTTACAGTATTGCATTCCTAGCAGTGTCATTTTTGCATTGGCATTATCGTTGCAAAAATCGATATCAGGAACTATAGTAAACATGTGTGCCTGATGTGCTGATCTGCGCCATAGAAACTCGTTTCATAGATGGGAATGCCAATTTTACCGAGCTTCTTTTACATTTTACGGGACGAGCACAAAGAATATTATGTGATATTGTGATATTATAGAATATAACTATAGAAACGAAACTCTGGTGTATTTTTTCGTGCGTAGTAATCAGTAGTAATATTCGCTTTATATAGACGAGTTTATGCCAGAATCTTTGTGCCACAAATAAATAAATTCTATTTCTGTTCTGAACCATGAACCATCGTTGTTTCGCGTGCTGGATCGCTTCATTTGGCGAAATGAAAACGGTAATAGGGTTACGTGGCCCACAAAAGTGGGTCGCAAAAATACATTGAATGATAAGTCTATTTTTATACCTCGTCGGTGGTCATGGATAGAAGTTTGAAGATTTCGTCACGAGCAGCAGCACTCCGCTGCTCACGTTTTTGAATCTACTTTTCTACTCTGTCGGCCACTGTTGAACCAGTGGTGAGATATTGTTCTAGATTTCTCGCGCATGCGCGGCGATTTTAGCCTCAGTAAAGCAAGATTTTCGATAAAAAGAGGAACCTTGAGCACTCCGAAGAATTTTAAAGAATTGATATGATTTGATTCTGAAAAATGAATGTATAACATGTGTATGCATGTATACTTGCGTGTATTGTCCTGGAGTCTTTTTGTCCGGAACAGATTGTTTCGGTACATTCCCGCCAATACATACAACTGCCTCAGGGCTCGGCTACGTCATCATCCTAATATAGATACGTTACTGTTTTGCCCGCGCATGCGCGTGAAATGTTGCATGCAGTCGGCGCGGTCGTTTCAAGTATTTGTACGAAAGTATCAAGGTGTTAAAACATTTAAGAAATCGAATATCAATATTAGGTTAGAAATAGAAATAGACATAAGTCGAAAAGCAATAATCAAATGTGGAACAAATGTGGAATAATAGCTGTAGTAAGAAATGTATTAGAAAATATTTTGTATAAAAGTGTATAGTATAATAGGTATCCGGCTGCAAAATACGAGATTTCCGGTTGCAATAAACGGAGATTTATTAACTTTTATGAATTCGAATCCAAATTGGGAGAGCGCGCTTTCTGATAAGTGGTTTGCAATTTGAAAGTATTGTCAGGCTCTGCTATTATATACACATATTCATATAGATTAATCGCGATCAAAGAAATTGGTCACTTCCACCTCGTGACTCTTAGATAGTTCAAGTGGGGTGGACAACTATTTTGACTACCGCATGTCCGTACGTATCTATATACTATACACATTGCGAAATACATTGAAATACTTTCGTGTTAAAAACAACGTCGATGGTAGATCGGAACAAAGAAACAGGGACAGTGGCGTCCGTTGCTAACAATAAGTTTGTGCAAAATGCAAAACAACTGTAAGTTTGATACTTACCCGACCGAATGAATCTACTCGAATTCGATGTTGCAAATTGAGACGGAGGTTGCGATGTAAAGATGAAAATGCGTACGTGGTCGTCTGTAGCTGAGATTTCTTCCACAGAAATGCTTGTCATTAGAATGACGTCAGCTAGCCGCAAGTATAATTTCGTTGTGGGAGGATGAACCGACCACGAGCTTGATGTTTTATACTTGTACACGTGCAATCGAGTATTTTAGTCACAAACCGAATCATCCAGATGATCCAGAGAATGTCTCGACGTGTTCAGCCAAGGGTAAAATGCTGCATGTACTATATGTACGCATGTGGCGTGTACCCGAGTACCCGATTACCCACAAAGCTCGCGCGATGTTGCTGGTCGTTGTATCGTAAGATTCGTAAGCTCTGCTCGAGTTCGCGAACGCGAGAAAAGATAGAAATTACGGAAAGAAAAACATTTGTTGTACGAATTAGATCGTTTCGATTCGACGCGTAATTCGCCATTTATTGTGTTTCGACCGTCAACACGGTTGTATCGGATTCGATGGAGATGACAAACTCGTATCATTGACAAACGAATGGGTAAATATACATACGTACCCGTGAGTATATACATGTACTGATAACATTAGGTGACACGATGAATCCGTTGGACGGATGGTGTGTATAGGTACAAAAGCATTGTCGATGAGCACTCGCATGATCGCGGTAAACGAGTAAAAACATGGACGGTAACGCGATCGAGTCAATTAAACGAGTTTCCGTTTAACGCTCGGATTTCTTATTTGCAGATTCCGAGATACGGTGGCAGGTTTCCAAGCCAAAATCGAGAAGAGATACTCGTGGCCGGAGTCAGGAACCACGCATGGAAACTGTGCTCTGCTCCTTGCGTCTCGTGCTCCGTATCCTCTCTCTTTCCTATCTCCTGATGTTTCGTCGGATTGTTCGGAAGCTCGAAAGCAGCTTCGTGAGCGGCTATTCCGCTCGAATAGGAAAGTTTCGAAAAATTTTTAATGGAAGTCGTACAAGAGGTAGCGATGGAGCAATAGCGGCAACTGAAGTTTGTGGACGACTTTTGGTAAGTTGTTGCCGCACAACTTTCGGACTACCAACCTAGCCTGATGGGTCAGCGGCAACGGAGTTCCGGCCGCCTCCATCACGATCGCCCTCTGCGCGTCCGTCAGACTGCTCGATCTCCGTATCATGCAAGGGTCGAAGCTTTCCGCCGCTTCCAGCAACACTTTCAATAACCGCGGTTTGTTCGCTGTATTCTGAAGGGAATTCAGTATACCGTGCGGGTCGCGGAATTGCGTCTTGATCACGACCCGCGCACCGTACTTGAGCAAGAGAGCCACCACTTCGACCGACGCGTTCTCGTTCGAAGCTACGTATTCGGCTAACACCGGACGTAACGCAGGCCCTTCGTCGCTGCGTATCACCAGGTTCGGGTCCGCGCCTCGCTCCAACAACATCGACAGAATCTCCAGTCTATTTGGAATGTTGTCCGCGCAAGCGACGTGAAGCGGGGAACCGATGATCGGCGAAGTTGCGTTCACGTCGGCACCTAAATTCGACGAATACGACGCTCGAATATACGTGTACTCTGTATAAGTATTGTAATAAGCATGTCGCATCCAGCGTTGGGCCAGAGTCGGCCGAGTCCCGTTCGGTGACGGTGACCCAACGCTGGTCGCATCGCGCAACTAACGAACTAACTCACCTGAACGTAACAGCATCCTGACGATAGAGGGATCTCCTTTGAGGATGGCCAAGTCGAGAGCAGTAGGCTTTTGATACTCTGGCCCGAGATCTAGTCGAGCGCCCTGCTTCAAAAGAAGATCGATCACCGATGGATCACCACCGAGGATCGCGTAGTGCAGAACGGTCCGGTAGTCGTGTCTTGCGTCTGCCATTGAGTTCACGTCCGCACCGTAACTCAGCAGAAGCAGTACGGAAGCGATGCCCTGCTGGCGAGAACGTTCTCGGATCAGATAGGATAGCAGTATAAAATACCAAAAAGTTACAGCGACAGACCATTTTACCTGAGGCAATCTCGAAGCTTTCATCAACGGCGTGAGTCCCGCGCGATCTCTCGTGTTCGGTTGAGCCCCGAAGGCAAGCAACAATTCCATGCATTGCAGATCCAACGGCGAAACCAAATTAATTTCCGAACCGAAGAAGTATCGTTTGTTCGGATTCGCGCCAGCTTCCAGCAGAATCCTCGCCACGTCGACGTGACGATTTTTCAGGGCGAGGCGCAGCGGTTCGTCGCACATCGTTGTCCTGCATCGTTGATCGACATTCTTTCACGCGTCGTCTATTTCTTTTCTAACGACGCGACGCGATCGTTCTTCTCTTTCCCCTTTCACCGACGAATAAGAATAACGTGCACGCGTAGCAACGAAAGGGACAAACGAACAGGCAACAGAAAAGAATGATCAAATATAATTGCGCGGAAGTAAGCAGTACAAAGGATGTGTAATGTAATACGTTCACGTATGCATAGCGTATCAGCGTCCGTGGACACTATACTGGATCGACAAATTGTTGGCGCGCGCGATCGACGCGTTTTCGATGCCAATCGATCGTAGATGAAGACGAAGCGAAGGAGAAGAACGACGATGGTTCCCCTCTCCGTCGAAAAGATTGAAATTGAACACGGCAGATATCGTTGGTTTAATATGCAACGCGCAACCAGACGAAGGGAGGAAATCGTAAATGGTCGGATCGTAGATCGTACCTTGGGAAAAGCTCTCCAGTGTCCGGTCGATGGTCGACCTTGGCACTGTGGTCGAGCAACAGCTGGACCAGATCCACGTAACCATGCTCGGCGGCAAGATGCAACGCCGAATAGCCGCATTCGTCGGTCGCGTCGATGTCCGCGCCGCGTACCAACAACAATTGAACCGCTTCCATGTACTTCTGCCATACCGCGTAATGCAACGGCCTCAAACCCTGAGTGACAGCTTCGTTCGCCTTTGCCCCGCATGCCAGCAGAATACGAATTTCGTCGAGCGGCTTCAAACGTATTATCGAGTCGGCTAATTCCCGTTGCAACGGACTAGCGATGCATTCGGTAGGCATCTACAGACGTTGTCACCGAAAACGAAAAAGCACAACAGACATTTCAACAATCCCTGTCTCGATCTCGGCCCGCCTCCTTCCTCGTTCTTTCTTCCGCCTCGATCGCAGTGTCGGTCATCGTTAAAAACAGAAAGGTTGCTACACGATTCGCCAGCGTTCACGTCCGCCGCGTTGTATCCGCGTATTTCGTTACGAGTTGCGAACCGTTTGAGCGCCGCGCGTCTCGAATCGAAGCGAATCGACTCGAGTCGCTGTACGAGCTTGATCGAAGCTCTGCCAAGGGAGCGACACAAATTTAGCGATGATAACGGAACCGCAAATTGGTTGCGAAAAGTCTCGCGTCTCGCGTCACTCGCAACCATGTCGATTTATCATCTGAACACTGAAACGCGAAACCGCTCATAAGCGGCCCCTACACGGTCAATCGGAATGACAGTCACGTCGAAGATTGACATTCGGATTGATGGTGAAAAATTAATATTGACGGACTGATGGAATGGACTGACGAATTTCCAGATATTTGATAGGTCCTTCGTTATTGTAGCAGATTGAAGTCAGCATTGACAGTCTGACTGATCAATCAGACTGTCATTCCTGATTGACCGTGTAGGGGCCGCTATACGTATCCACATTGTTCGACTTCGAGCCCGTCTTTTGTTTTCATCGACAATTAGATCTAGCCTATCCGATTCGAATAAGTCTGGCGATCGCTGCCAAGTTTGCATCGCCGTAGACGTGGACCATCGAGATACTCGTTGCATTTTATACATTTGGTTTCGATTCGAACTCGTCGCTTCCTCCTTGAAAAAGTTGATTCGATTCGATTCGACTCGATTAGAGGAACTTTATCGAAACGGAATTTTGATTTTCGCAAAAGGCAAACTCCAAAGCGCGAGCCTGGCTGTTAGGCTGTTACCTACAGGTTTCGAACGGATAAAGCGACAGTTGACGTTTCGCGACGCGAACACCGTTCCACCGCTCATCATTGTTTACTCACGGTAAATAATCTTCGGTGCTCCACCATATAGAACCGGCTGTGTTACAAACTGTCTTCTCGGTCGGAAAGTCGGTCCTATTTAAAGCTTCAAACGGTGATTCCGCCCGAAAATAACACAAAGGGAACGCGCGGGAGTGTGCGCAACGATTCATTCGCTCGCGACAACTGCGCAATTTTCGCTTCGCAGAAGCTTTCGCAGCAAGTACTTTTGCTCTTGTCTCGTGTCCTGCGTCTCGTGTCATAGTGGCGCAATTCTTCTCGCGTTTGTGAACGATTTCTTTGTCTTTGATTTCGATTTTCCCAAAAAATCTCATTTTCGAGCGATGAGAAATATCTTATGTTTGAAACAATCGGGTCTCCCTTGCGATTTCTTTGGCAATCAAATCGACGCGACGATCGCGACCCAACGATGCCACCAGTTTGGAAGGATCTCTAGCGAGATCAACGCGAAACGAGACGCGACGAGACGGAACGGGACGAGACAAGACTCAACAAGCGAGCACGAATCACGGCCACGTGTGCGCAAGCACGCTCTTCGAACAGGTGATATTCGTGATCGCTGATCGTCGAATATCGTCGCGTCAGTCCGTTGTCTTTCCTCCGCAAACTCGACCTTTTGACGAAGAATCCAGTCATCGTTCTCATATGCGCGTAGATGTATACGAATGTATTATTTCCATCAGAGCGGAACATAGCGATACACCCGCGAAATACATAGATATACATACGCGTACGAACGTCGCAGAGACGAATGATTTCGTGTCGTTTTCGTGGAACGCGTATTTACGCCAAATGAACACAAGCGTCGCAAGTTGCGGTCGCATATGGCGTGCTTCCATAATCGAAAACTTGATTAACCGGTCGACTAATGAATATTGGTCGCGTCGCGCCGATACAATACGTTATGATAAGATGCGTGACGCGCCGGACGATCGGCGTACCGGAAAGGAATCGGACTCTCGAAAGAACTAGTACACGTTTTCATTTTTGGAAGTACTTTTATTAAGAAATACTTTGCACTTATTAAATGCCTTATACTCTTAACTCACTTTAATTATAATAATTATTGTTATAGCATTGTCCTATCTTTCTACTTAGAAGCATGCTTCGCTAACACACGTTACACGACCCTAAAATTATAAGCAATTTTTCCTTAACGTACAGCTTATACGTAAATGAAACAACAATACTTTAATTTCACGAAGCCGACAAGTGCTGAGTTTTTCATGAAAATCGTCGCAACCTACGAAAAATTCTGTACAGAAGTGCATGTTATGTTGCAATTCGAAACTCCGAACGCATATTACTGTTGCCATGACGTTTGTTTGCCGAACGATCTCGTTCAAGAAAATCGGTCGACATTCTGGATACAACACTGCACGATCTTATGCTTTCTCTCAAAGTCGGATCGGTAATCGCTGAAACGATATTCGCCGCATCGTCCCTTTCCTCTTTCCCTACATCTTCTGGCCTGGTTTGGTCTGGTCTGTTTTGTTTTCTTCTATTCTATTTGATCCTACTCTCTACTCTCTATTCTATTCTGTTTTGTCCTGCGTCTCCTTGTTTTTTTTTCTTTCGGATCGCGCTAAAAATGTCGAAAGAACCAGAATAAGAACAAGAGAAAGAAACTGGAAACGGAAATACAAGGACCAACAGAAACGCGAATCGATGCTTTATCAATTTTCTTTCCCTTTTCTCTTTCTTTCGTTTTGAACGGTGATACGGCTTTCGTAGTCGGCGACTGTGATCGCGATCAACGCGCATACGCGATACACGTTGGCACGCGGGGCGACGCACGATTTATCATTTACCTATGTTTTGTCGCTAATCGCTAATTTATCCGTCTACTTGCAACGGCAACGGCAACAACAACGGCAACGCGTAGACGCGTGTACGCAGTATTGACGAGCATCGCGTCGATCGGTGCCGTCGCTCTGTTCGGAAACAAACGAAGAAAATTCGGTACACGGAGTGTATGTGTGCTCAGTTTCGGATACGATTTCGTCCAAAGTCAACATTCGCTCGACGCGATGCTACGCATGTGTATACGCGTGGACGCGTGGATGCGCAAATTCTACGTACCCGCAACTCGTCGCCACGGTTACGCCGAATTCATTAGTCTTAAGGAACCTACGTTTAGAAAATTGGACTTTTTTGTTGTTTACAGGTTTATGATTTCGTCAAAAAATATCTATAGAACGTTCTTCACGATTCTGATTCGAACAAGGAACCGATCGACCGATCGACCGACTGATTACGTCAATGACGGAGAATTGGAAAAAGTCGTACAACGTTTCAATGAGACCAGCGTTGTGTTCGCTGTAATTGAAAACCGAGCGGGCCTACTCGGATACCTCCGAGTCAAATTCTTTTATTTCCGCGTGCCTGTACATGTGCATGCATACGTGCATGTACATGTATATACGCATGTGTATGGTATACCGACCAGAAGACAAAAACTATTCAAAAAAGTAAGAAAACAGAAAGAAAAACCACGTCGCAGAGTGGAGAAACGAATAGCCGATCGATCGCGTTCCTTGTTGTTCGCAGGACATTGATCTCGGTAACTGTAAAAAGAAATCTTAATCATAGTGATCATCGACCGATCATCGCAGTAAGTATAATCGCAAATTCTATCTACAAATAATAATACCGCCTTAAAAGAGTAGTCCGAAGCAATAATCTAATATAATAATTAAATATAACATAAACTGCCTCAAAATGGCTACGATCTATGTATTCCTAAGAAAACGTCTATATTAATAATAGTCGTCAAGTATCGTCCATGCTTCTTTGATTGTTGTTTAGTTTAGTTTAATTTTAGTTTATTTTACTTTACTTTAGTTTAATTTAGTTTAGTTACATATTTTAAGGGCATTATAATTCACGTGAGTATGACACGGATTTCCACTAAAAATATTTGTTACATACGCTGAGCATTACTGACTTAAGCACTGTTTCTAAGTTCACGTAAAATGTACTGTTATTATTAGAAAACTAATTATTCTTCATTGGTTTGAAATACTGGTTTTTAATAGATCTGTATAAAACCTTTGTCAACTGGAACTTTTTGAACGATGATTCACGCGATACAAACTTGTTAAGCAACATTGCTGTACACTGATAAAAACGCTACCTCGTCGCTTGTTCTCGCTCTCGTTTGCTTGATCGTTATTTGATCCTGATCGGACCGCAACTAGAAATTAGAAAGCGCAAAACCCTCGATTTTCTCTATCGTTTGTTTATCTCTCTCTCGCTCTCTCTCTCTCACACTCTTGTGCGCCATCTCTCGTTCTCTCTGTCTCTTGATACGTTTCTCTCGCATTTAGAGAGTTGATTCGCGATCTCGACAACAAAACACGAGGCAAGAAAAATAAGGAAGAGCGTCGAAGAAGCAGGAATCGGGATTAACGCTGAAAAGACAAAGGTGGAGGAACAACCACAACACACCCCACCGATTGAGGGGGTGGAGCCAAAGGAGGAGCAAAAAGTAAAACAGAAGGGGAAGAAGAAGTAGAAGTAAATGTAGAAAACAAAAGAAAAAGCACAGGTTGTGCTCACGGGACGCGACCGACGAAAATCCCGGATTCGCACCGATTCACGCGAACGAGGTGGAATTTTAGGATTCGCAGCGTACCGCGAGAAATCATTGGTTCATCAAGTTTCCTAACCTAATTTAGTCGTTCCTTCGCACGGTATCCAGTATATTGTCGAGTACAAATAAAGTAAGGATTTATCACGAGGCCAGAATAAAAGGCAAATATGTTCTAAGTGGTAGGAAATCGTTTTACATCGATCACGCCCATTATTCTTCTCCTCTTTCTTTTCCTTTTTGCAACCCCATCCTTTTCTTTTTCATTCTTCTCCTCTCTGCGCCACGCTTCTTCTTTTCTCTCCTCCCCTTCCTTTCCTTCTTACGCGCTTTCACTCCTGATCCTTCGCTTTCTCTTTTCTTTCTCCTTTCCCTCCTTCTTCCTCTTCTGTTTCCTCCTATTCATTCACTTTTTTTGTTTTATCTGGCACTCTTCCCTATTTTAGGCTGTTTCACAATTACGGTAATTTATTTTGCTGGATTATTGCATTGCATGGAAAAATATGGCTTTATCCGAATGCTATTTAACAAAGGCAATACACTGTACGATTACGTTACATTTGTGTTAACGTGTTGTATGTCCTCTGTGATCGATGTATGTATATGTGTGTACGCATGTTTGTGGGTGAATGAGTTGCGCGTGCGTAATTTTATGTTTGCTTACGTGCTCTCGCGCGCGCGCACATGTGTGTATGTATGTATGTATGTGTGAGTATGTATTTGCTGTAGGCGGGTTAGTATAAATATACTTGGGAAATGCCTATCATTCGTCCGTGTTTCTTTCTAGGCGCACGTTCCAAACTGCCCTTAATCTCTATCCTATCGAATCAGGAACATGATCCTTGGCAAAAACGCGAATCAGTGACAAGGCATCGTATTGTATATGGTTTGTTCTTTTATCGTGTGTACGCGAGAATGTATATACGCGTACATACGTGCATACATACATACATGTTTGCACGAATCTACATAGACATGTATATATGCGCGTACGCGCAAATGTGTTCCGATATACTTGCGGCAGTATATATGTACACGTATATAATGTATATAGGCGCACGGTTGCTTGCTGCGAATGCGCGCCATGGATCTCAATATCTAATCATATAATCTTTCGAAAAGGCAAATCCAGGATTCACAAAACGATCGAAAAAGCCGTGTTTGGTCGCTTTCATGAAAACTGGTAAATTTTGACGATCGATTATAAGTATTATTGTACACTAGCATGTAAAAAGCATTACGTCAAGTACGTCGTGATCGTTCGTTTTTCCAGAGACGTCTTCGAAGAAGCTAAATCGTAAACTTTTTGAACAAGTACCAACTTTTTCAGTATTGAGTACCAGCATCCAATCACCGATATATACATATTCATATAACACGCGTATACGTGCATGTGATTAGATACATTTGTATATTCATATATACATGCGCGCCCACATACGCAACCACTCTCTCCACACGCACACGCACACACAAACAGTTCGTCCTGCGTATCAGTTTCGACGCTTTATACCAATTGTGTTCCTACATGTACGTGGTCATGTAGGTGTTCGTGTTAAGGCGTGTATATGGGTACCTGCCTGCCTGCCCGCCTGCGTGCGTGCGCGAATGCGTGTGTAAGCGTGATTGCGTGAATGAGTGCACGCCCTCGTATATACGCATGTATGCATATACGTATACACGCTCCTACGTTGATACACGAATAATATATACATGGGTGAATTAGATTGGAGCACGAGCACTTGTATCAAGGCAGAAAGAAGACTCGTACCACGACAAGGTTCCTACAAAAATATCAGTGTAATCAATTGAGATTTTCAGTATATAATAAGACTCGACGTGATTGGGAATCAGCCGTGTGTGACCAGTCTTGAACGTAGTGACTAATGTTCGTTCATGGACAAAGCCTACGATCTCGCCGTAATATTATAACAAGCTTTTTTTCAACCCTAACCCCGCCCCCCCCTCCGCGCTCTTTTTTCCTTCGCCTTGCCTGATTTCGCGTCAAATTAAACGAAACAATAACTCGACGGTGAGAAAAGTTGACGAGTTGTAATATCCTATTAACAATAAACTGTAACCACAGGTTGATTTTAAACACAACCAACGCAATCCATACGTATGTTGCCGATGTGTTTGCGCGCGTGTCTGTATTCGGTTGTCTGCTGTCTGTCTGTCTATGTGTAGGTGTGTGTATGTCTGTGTGTAATGGTGTGTGCGTGTCCATGTTACGCGGTGTATGTCAGTGCGTGTGTATTTCTATGTATATAAATACGTAATAAAAAAGAACCTACCCTACGGATACGTATTATCAAAAAGATTTTTCGAGCGATCGTAAAAATATGGTTCGCGTGACGCGTTCAATCTTTTTCTATGAACCGTGTTATGTAAATCTGTTGTAGCAATCTGTGTATAGGACTCAAAAAAATACCTCTTACGCTATCCATGTACGCAAGGTGTATGTGTCACTAAGTAGAAGAACGGAACACGGCCCAAAACTGAACCGTACGAGTGGCCTTCGAGCGCCGCATCGACACTTGTCACATCAATCAGAGTTCTGTTCGCTTCGCGACTTCTGCTCACAATGCGACAAAGCAATGAAAACGAACAAAACGAATCGCGAACGATCGGGAAAGCACTCGATCGAATTAAACATCGTCGCCAACTAAATTCATTTGACCGGCAAAATTATCGAAAACTCGGAAAATGTCGAAAAAAATACCCGACACGACAAGTCTCTTTAGCTTTGCTTCTTTCCGTTATGTAATTATTTTTTCCTTTTGTCTAGATGCTGCGTCCGAAAGCTCGCGTATGGTGCTGCTTATGTACACGGAGTCGAGCTGTTCTAGACTAAGATCATATCTATCGTGTACGATACGTACACATTGTCAATTACTCTCTATTAAATTACTATCTTCTCTGTAAATGCAATAAATGTATGGAGAATAATTAATTATTCGGTGAAAACGCATTCGCAATGGATATGCGCGACCGCTGTAGTCGTGAATGATCGAGTGAAAAAACGGATAACTCAGTGTGAGTCGATAAACATGGGAAAAATGACAGTCTGGAACAGCTCCGATACGGCAATAAAAAATTTGTTCGATTCAACTCAAGTCTAAAAACTCGCTACTTGTATAGCACTACGGTAGGCTGGAGTTTAGGCTCTCTGGCAAACGATAATTCATCATATGATACGGCGGACTCGCCGGACTTCCCGGCTGACTGTTCATGCCAAGATTGCTTGAACCACGACCGCGTTTTCGCCTTTGCAATATACCTTTTCGTACCATGTAGAAGCGAATTGTACTTATCGGAATCTTATATTTTTCCGAAGCAACTTGAAACGTCATACCGCGTGCCACCATGTCCGAAGCTTGTTTCAATTCTTCCTCTGAACGTCTTTGTCGTCTCTGGTAACCTGCAAGTGAGACACACAAAGATCAAATAGCGTTCACTCGTGATGTTATTCTTCCCTCCCCCCCTCTTTCATTAGATTTCTTTAAATGGTTTTGGTTGTTTAAATTGTGACAGAGTACATTCGTTTCTCACCTTCGATAGCTGGAAACGGGCTACTAGGGTTACAATTACTGCTCGGTACCATACTAATGGAGTATGGTTTTACATCCTGCTGCTGAGTAAATTGTTCGTCTGGTTCCATCTTTACCATTCCCTGGGTCTCGGTGAGAGTCGCTTCACAAGCGCTTAACGCTTTCTCCAAATGTTGTAGTGCTTCGCTGTGCTCCATGTTTATAAAATTCGAGGAATTTGGATTTTGTGACACTGGAGTGCTAGTGTCTGATGGCGCGTTTGCTGTACTGGGTGCGGCAATCGACACAGCTTCGAGAAAATTAGTGTTCGAAGCTCCATCATCGGATTGAGTTTCCTCCAGTTTGAAATTGGGTGTATCCTGCAGCGGGGTCGTCGATGGAGCAGCTGATGGAGTATTCGTGTCGCATTCTTGAGAATTGCTAGTTTCATTTAAAGTATTGACGTTTCCTTGGGTGGATAAACCACGAATCTAGAGCGAAACATGTTATCGTCAGATCGGATTGCCATTGCACATCGTCTAAATACTTTAGAAATCTATTTCATCGAAAATATACACATTCGTCAAAATAGCGAGACAAATCTTATACTTATTACCTGTAATACTACAGCAGCTTGCATTAGCTTTGGTAGCTGCTGTCGCTCGACATATACTTCTCCACAATACATAAATTCCACCAAAGCTTGAAGTTCCCACATTCTCATATCTCTCAAAAAGATAATAGGATGGGTGCATGGTATTTCTAGCAGTAAACGTTCCAAATAATCGCTACAGGCTGACAATACCACTTTGTGACACTTTATCGAACCTCCGTCACAAGCCAAAGTGACATCAACAAATTGCTCTGAACTTAACAATTTAGGAAACGCACTGTGCATATTTGACTGATGAGAATTCCAGGAAACACAAAACTGCTGACGAGCTCCACCAGGGTAATTACCTGGGGTATTCAAGATACTTCCAGTCTCCATTATGGTAGCTTCTTAGAACAATCTTCCTGTCAATATTAACAAGTAGTTTAATTATACTTTAGCAACATCGAAACTATAGTTTTTGCTAATAGTCATTTACAGTATTTGTTCAAATACAACGTATAAAATGAATTTCATATATTGTTCCGTTAACGTTTCTCTGAAGATATTGAATACGAGCAAACGCTAGGATTAAAGATACGAACAAACTTTCTTTGTCGAATAACATATTTGTACGTTGAATACAGCGCAAGCTATAGTTCATTTTGATTCTTCTGTCAATGATTTTATGATTTCACGACTTATTTATTTCTGGTGCTTTGTTAACAATGAATGCCTTATCCCAAAATATTTTTCTTGTACAATAATTTGACTGTACTACAAACAAAAGATTAATATTATACGTATATCTGCTACGAGTACGCCTAAAGTAGACCAAATCTAGTTATACGAGTTCATACATATGTGTATACGTATAAACTAGACAAATTGTATTGATAATCCAGAATAAGTACAAATTTAAATAAAAACGACCAAAAGGCAGAATAAGAAAGGAGACGATGAAAATGAATGGATGCAACAAAGGAAAATTAGAGTAGTTCATGGAAAATATAGAATTGGAGTATCTACTCCATTACAATGGTATATAAGATGGCTAAAATAATTTGACGATTACAGTGTATACTCTCGAATTCATAAACAGTTAATCATATACTTATGAAATGCAAAATATCTACCTGAATGAAATACAGAAATCGGTAATATAATGAAACAAAATGTGGTTACAAAGAGAAATATTCACGTGAAAATATCTCGGATACAAATTCGTAGCATCATCTCCGAGAAAAGATGTAACAAAACAAATCGGCCGTTGATAATGTTTAAGCAAATTCTTTGGAAAAAAAAAGTTCAAACACAAACTGCAGTTACGCGGCGTTTATCGTAATCACGTGTTCAAAGCGTACTAGCCGACAGGTTAACCAAAAAATGTACGATATACATGGAGAAATGTAAAATTTCATTCCACATAGAAAAATGGTGAAATCTTTGTGGGAGACGCTGTCGGCGTGAGTGCCATCACCCCCCAGGAACGCCTTGAACACAAGTTTAGTCTTTCTTCTTAGTTTACGAATCCAAATTCTACAAACTTCAGGACTCCGGGAACAAAAAATAGAACGAATTTTCGAATAAATGGTTTCACTCACGAGTTTTCAGCTTTGTCGACTCCTCTCAGATTTTCGCGTCGCTTTCGGGAAGAATCCCTTAAGAAAACATTCATCCGCCGAGATTTGCACTAGCTAGGGGAGCTCGAACAGAAGGGTGGGGGTAGTAAGGCTGGGGGTAGCTTAGTGGAACACTAGCGCACCTCTTGTCTTTCCTGAAAACTCTTACGAACGTTAAACTCCCGACGCGTATCAAACTGTTCTACCGTATATACGTGACCACACGTACGTGCGTGCACACAAGCAACTGCGTACAAACGAGATCGCGCGCCTCACGCCTCGCCTATGTGTGTGTGTAACGGATGGTATCGCGTGGTATAATCGCGTGTCGCGTACTAAATACACATTTCTCTCTTTTCAGAATATTACGCAAAATCGACAGCGCTGCCACCGAATCTTTGAAAAGCTGTAACAACATCAATAGAAACCCTTACTGTCCATTAAAATTTATTATTTTACTAACAAGTCTAAAAGCCAATGACACATTTTTACTATTACCCATTTTACTAATCAAATATTTCACTGATATTTCCATGGAATATGTTTAAAATAATCGGAATGTGTTCGATGAATTTGTACAGACACGAATTTGATTTGTTTCATGAAAACGCGCCAAAGTCTAAATATAGTCAAACTGAAATGCAAACCAAACAGAGGGAACCAGAACGAAATCACTGACTTTTTCAGTGACGTGATACGGTGTCGACATATTTATAAAAAGGAAAGTAAATAATTAATTTCACAACCAAAATCGAACTTATACGAATTTCAATTGGTTATCGTCACTACATGCTTCTTGCCGACAAAAATGATCCAATGACAAGTCTGTCACGTGACGAGACGCGCCGCCATTACATTGTTCGAGATTTCATCTATGTATACTAAAATTGAACTTATAGCATAATAAGTTTCATGTGTATATGCTGCAGATCCTTTTCCGTAGATCTGTCCAATCTACATATATAGATCCAGATCCTGTTTGTATATAGCTTGAGCGAGCCAATCAAACAATGCTAAAATTCTTTTCATCTCGCATTTCATCTATTTGTCTTTCACAACTATGAATCATTTTTGGTCTGAATTTGAGCCATTCTTCAAGGCCAACTACAATTAAACATTCACGTATATATAAACATATATTAAACAACATTCGTAACCAATTAATACGCGAAACGATTTAGTTCTTTTCACACGTGCCTTCGGATTGGTCCAATGAAATAAAGCGGTGGCTGGTTTGTAAAGTATTTATTTGTTTTGTGAAATAAATATCTTTGCCAAAGACTTGACACGTGTGAAGAAAATACACGAATATTGAACAATTTATTGTTGTACGTATAAGGGTATGTGTATGTGAGTACATACGCCGCACACACATACCTCCATTGCCGGACAAAATAGGCCAATAACAGATCAGTTAGGCGACAAAACAAGTTTTGAAAGGATCTTGAGAGAATCCTCATATCTTTTTTTACAGTAACGGTAAAAGTATTAACGATACATGCCATACAATATTGTTTCTTCATAGTCTGGAATGATTAATTTGGAGTATTCGTAACATTCGAGAAAGTGAATGGGTTGCACGCTCACACACCGCTACATAAATACATGATACATGTATGTACATCTCTGACGTACACGATGATTGCAAAGACCAGACCATGCAAAGTTGGGGGCTTCTCCGTAGTCACAATTGCTAGATAAAAGATTAATCTAACGCGCAAGCTTGCCAAAGTGGCCTACTTTTGCGTTTTCGAGGCGTAATTTGCATTATTCGGCAGCATGTAACGGAACCGCGAGAAGCAATATGGCGGCGCGGCGCGGCGCTATAGTGCTGCCGCTGTGTCATAACTGTCGAGTGATACATTTTCATAGCTACATGCTACCGAATAATGCAAATTACGCCCCGAAAACGCAAAAGTAGGCCACTTTGGGAAGCTTGCGCGCTAGATTGATCTTTTATCTAGCAATTGTGACTACGGAGAAGCCCCAACTTTGCATGGTCGAGGAATGGTTTGAGGTTGCCCAGACCCTTGCAATCCTCATGTACTTACCTATTTACACTATTTACATGTATCGATGTATCTAGCGGTGTGTGAGTGTGCAACCACGTTCACACTAATCACACTTCACACGTGCGACGAGTTTATTTAGTGCAGGGAGTGTCGACTCCTATGTTAAAAAGTGGCAACGAATTTAGTTGCTCTCGATGATTTTAGGTGTGGTGGCAGCACAGTAGTTATAACGTATATGTGTGTGGTGATCACACACACCTGACTCACACATAGCCAACCTCTTATGTACGTGTAATCGTATTCATCGCTAGCTGTTGAATATGAATGGTTATGAATTTGTTAGAAAAATGAATTTGTAATAAAACATATTTATTCAAAAAATTACGTATATGCTACATACATAATAAATTTTACAATAATAATATATATACATAATAATATATATCAGCAAACTTATATTTTCTTCAGTATTTATGCATTTATCATATAAAAATAAAATAGAAAGTTTATGCAAATATTGCTGAATATTGCATCCAGCGATGTCGATCAGTCGATGCCAAACAATAGCACTGAATATCACACAATAATGAATACAGAAGACACAGTATGCAACCGTATTAAACAATCAAATGCAATTAAACAGTATCACATATGACAGTTGACAGTGCGCGGAAATGTGCGGTGGAGTGGGGTTACAGTTTATATCCCCACCGCCGGGGCACTACTGTGCTGCCATCACACCTAAAATCCAGAAGAAACTAAATTCGTTGCCACTTTTTCATATAGGAGTCGACAGCCCCTGATTTAGTGCCTCAAACTTCTTGGATATTGTTAAACACAAAACATGTCAAAAATAACTGGATACGATACACACGATGACGGACCAGGTTTTGTTGGTATTCGATTTTGTCAGGAATGCAATAACATGCTGTATCCTAAAGAAGACAAAGAAAACAAAGTACTGATGTATGCTGTAAGTATTAAAAACAAGCATTGCTTACAACAAACAAGCAAGCTATCCTTAGATTGATTGTAATTCTTGATACTCGTTGTAGTGCAGAAACTGTGATTTCAAGCAACTGGCTGATAGTAATTGTATCTACGTGAATAAAATTATGCACGAAATCGAGTAAGTATTTGTAATGCGGTCTATTTGAAATGTAAATGTCGTTGAATAGCATGTAAAAAGATGCATTATAAACTTTACAATTTCAGTGAACTAACGCATATCGTAGCTGATGTAATATCAGACCCCACTTTACCAAGAACAGAGGAACATCCGTGTCCAAAGTGTAATCACAGAGAAGCTGTATTTTTCCAAGCACAGACCAGACGTGCTGAAGAAGAAATGAGGTTATATTATGTGTGCACTAATCAACATTGTTCTCATAGGTGGACTGAATAAAATAATTAGAATACTTTAGGTTTTATAATTGTGTACATATATTTATCAATATGATATTATTAAACAACTTGGTAACATTTATCTGGTATGTATTTTAATGAATAAATTCGTGACACATATATAATTCTAATTTACATGCATCCAATTCAACTGTGTGCTATATAGCATATTCGTATATATATATGTATGCTCATTCAGTATTTTCCTTGAAAAGTGCCAACTATATTGTTTCTTTCCAAGATTTAATCATTTTTATATGTAGCATTTGGTTCAGCATAAAATACATTCTTCCAGCTTTGATTTATGCCTCTACTCAACCTTACAGCATTATTCCAATATTCAATACAAAGTTTCAATATAATATATAATGTGTATGTAACAAGTGATTGATCTATGCTGTAAATACTTGTGTACCTTGTCTTTGGCCGGAACCAAGCAGATTCCAATCCATACTACATGGGTTCGAGCCCATGTTGTTATGAACTTACAACTTCGTGAAGCGAAGAAGCAATATTTTTTGATTATTTTTGTGTTGAAATATTCTCTGTATTATTCCACATCTTCGTACAGAGCTTTTTTTTTTGAAAAAGTGTACAGGAAAAAATTTCTTCTATAAAAACTTACACTTTTGTTGTTTATGAAGTTTCAAGAGTCAAATTGCAAAAAAGGGCTCTGTACGGAGATGCGGAATAATACAGACAATATTTCAACACAAAAATTATAAAAAATATTGCTTCTTCGCTTCACGAAGTTGTTGCAAATTCATCGAAAAATCAAGCTGCTTCGTAATCTCTGTCTTTGTCTCTCCTGCGAGTGACATATCTCCCTTTCTGTCACAGCCCTGTAGGAGAGACAAGGATCTCTCTATTTTCATTCGTAGTTCACCTCTATACCGATAGAGGCATCAGTTTCGCTCCTGCGTCACTTCATGCATATATAAAATAATCGTTCGTCCCGTGACAGGTGTATCTGTATCATCTGTATGTACAATATGTTTTATATTTACTGATAAATTCGGAATATTTTTATATATAAATTGCCGCTGTCATTTTATTGGTTAGGTTGCAATGATGACGTACAAGTTAACCAATTACTTTTGAGAACAAGCCCCGTCCCTCTGTAATCCAGGGGGTGTCGACTGCTGTAACCTCAACAACCTTTGATCGACAACAGTGGGAGAAAATATATGTAATAACACGAAATAGGCGAAAGGAGGAAGGAAGGAAGGAAGGACGAAAAGGTGTGCAAAAAAGGTACAGCGTATCCTTGACAATCCTTGGTGTGGACCTACGATCGCGGGTGGACGTAACAACCTCTGATAGTCAAAAATGGCCGCCAGAGCGTTGATGTCCGGTCTGCGACCAGGAAAAGGATTCCTTGGAGTATGGAACGTAAAAGGAGTTTGCGCTGCTGCCGAGAGGACAGAAAATTCACTCTGCATCGGAAGGTGATATTAACGTAACGAGTTTCAAGTTCGGAGATGTCAAATGTAATTGCGCGATGTAGATACTTGTTATGTAACCGTCACTTAACCTACAAAAGAGTGTATCTTCGACATAAATGATACCGAATATTTCAGAGAGCAGCGAAGGAGTTATGCCGATAAAGTGGGTGCCGAGGATATAATGCACCAGCAAATGGTAGATACGATGTGGAACAAATCGGGCAGAGAAGAATGGAAATTGCCGCCACTGATTAAGGATGATGAGAAACCAGAAGTTAGAAATACGATTATCAATTTTGGACCTCAGCATCCAGCCGCGCACGGAGTATTGCGGTTGATTTTAGAGTTGAAAGGCGAACATGTCACCCGTGCCGATCCGCATATAGGTCTTCTGCATCGTGGTACAGAAAAGTTGATCGAATACAAAACGTACATGCAGGCTTTACCTTATTTCGACCGGCTGGACTATGTCTCTATGATGTGCAACGAACAGTGTTTCTCCATTGCTATTGAAAAATTGCTGAACATCGAGGTACCCTTGCGAGCAAAGTACATCAGAAGTAAGAAATTTTGATTTCGTTAGGTGGCTTAGAGAAATCGCTTTTTCAATGATTCTAAATCTCTTTATATTTTCAGCCCTTTTCGGCGAGCTTACAAGAATCTTGAATCACATTATGGGAATTGGAACGCACGCGCTGGACGTTGGTGCCATGACGCCTTTCTTTTGGTTGTTTGAAGAGCGCGAGAAGATGATGGAGTTTTATGAGCGAGTGAGCGGTGCGCGAATGCACGCCGCTTACATTCGTCCCGGCGGTGTTTCTTTGGACATGCCGCTTGGTTTAATGGACGACATATACGAATGGGCGTCAAAGTATGCTGAACGGTTGGATGAAGTCGAAGACATGCTGACTGCGAATAGGATTTGGATAGACCGTACGCGTAACATTGGAGTACTATCGGCGGAAGATGCGATAGATTATGGTTGTAGCGGAGTAATGTTGCGTGGCTCGGGAATAAAATGGGATATTAGGAAAGTTGCTCCCTACGATGCGTATGATCTCGTCGATTTCGATATCCCTATTGGTATAAATGGTGACTGTTACGACAGGTGAGGATCTTCTATGTATGCCGTTAGATTTCGTATATTAATGCCATTGTATGCCGCCTAGAGCTCAGCCGTTCGAAGTGCAAACTCCGGCTCGTTTACTTGCACAAAACGAATCATTATCTTGACAAAATATGTTAGAAGCATTTTTCATTCGTCCATAAAGTAGAACGACGCAAAAGAAGCGAAGTACAGCAAATCGCGCAATATCGCGGCGCCGGTGTACAAAACTGTAGAGAATGTTTCCATAATCGAATCGTTAATATCGTTTGTTCACAGGTATCTTTGTCGTATCGAAGAAATGCGTCAGTCTCTGCGAATTATATATCAGTGTTTAAATCAGATGCCACCGGGTGAAGTAAGAGTCGACGATGCGAAAGTAGTCCCGCCGAGACGAGAGGAAATGAAGACCAGCATGGAGGCTTTGATCCATCATTTCAAGCTGTATACGCAAGGCTTCCAAGTACCTCCGGGAGCCACCTACACCGCGATTGAAGCACCGAAGGGAGAATTCGGGGTTTATCTTGTAAGCGATGGTAGCAGTAAACCATACAGATGCAAGATCAAAGCTCCGGGCTTTGCTCATCTGTCCGCGTTGCGTCATATGGGACCGGGCTGCATGCTCGCCGACATTGTAGCAATTATCGGTACTTTGGACGTTGTATTTGGCGAAATCGACAGATAATTCCGGATATAATTCCTCCCAAGTTTCTATAGTATCGTCGGGTTTTGCAAACACGGCCCGTAATCGTCTGAAGAAAAAAAATAGAAAAACGAGAAAAATATTAAGTGGAAAGACGAATTGAAGAACAAATAAATCATCTTCATTACTCTCCTAGAAATTTGTCTGCGTTCATTTGTCGCATCCGCACTCCCAGCTATTGCTTATAAAGCTATGTCTATTTGGCACAGTCAAAGTGCACGTGTCACCGTTCAGATTTACAATTGTTTCGGCAACATATCGTTGTAACGGAACGAGGTGCAGTGACAAACGAAGACATAGCTTAACGCGTATAGTAAATACGCTATGTTTTGCGCTGCAACGTTATAAATATCAGCGTTATTTATCGTTGTACACGCGTATAGAAATATTAGATAACTAACCTTACGGGTGCGTCCATGTTGAACATCAAGAGTGGTGGTATCAAGAATACCAAAGGAAAAAACGCAAGGTTCCCTTTAAACGCGTACCGATGGCCTTGAAGTCTTGTAGAAAAGAAAAAGATAAAATAACGGATTTAAGAAGAAATTTTTTTCAGCGTCCTACACGTGCTTTGAAACCGTGTAATACTGTCCGAAAAGGCCTTTACGCGCAACAACAATTAACCCAGATATTTTAGTGATTCTATGTAACTTGGCAGGTATCGCAGGTATTTCTATGAAATTGCGTAACGCTATTCGATGCTGAAAGAACAAGCTAATTGCACGTCGATCGAGTCGAACGGATCGGAGCAATTTTAAACCCCGAATTAAAATTCTCGATCGTCATCTAATCATGAAATTTTTTCTCTTGCAAGAATTAGTATGAAACGTAAGATAGCGATACTTAAGCCGTCGCGTTGCGGGAGACGAAGAGATGAAATGCAATCACTCGATTGCGTAATATTTAAATAAGCTCTATAGATAATACGATACGAATGACGCGTCCAGTCGCGGGGTTTGGTTCGCCCGAGATTTCCGGAAATGTTTTTCGTGTCATGAAATTACAGGAATTATGTTTCAATGAAGGGATCAAGGGTCTCGTTGTTTGTAATCCTGACGTGTCTCGAGCAAGGGCAACGCATGGGTTACACAATTATTTTATGGCACGGCAATTATGTACGCGCTCGTCCGCGCCAACGAACGTTTGGCGTGTCGTTTCGTTCCAGTAAATGATCGTATCTATTTCATTATAGTTTTTACCGAGCCGTAATGCTAACGACTGTTTTCGAAATGGAGTCAAACAGGCTTGTTCTTCGGGTAGGGTAATATTAGAACGCATGAGTTTTAGCGGAACGATCGTTTAGATAAGGGGAACGCGTTTTGTCTTACGTAAATTTAGGACCATGAATCGGATAAAAAAAAGAGTAAACGGTCAATAGCAGTTGCGGTGGACGATCGTGTTCAAGAGGCAGATGAGATCGTGCGAGCTGTAGGTAAATAGTAGGTATCGGCATCAGCATCGGCATCGACATCAGCGTCGGCGGAAAAGGAACAGGAAGATAACGACAAACAAGAGGGACAGAGCCAGTTTGTAGGTAAGAGTCGGTAGGTAGATTGTTGGAGCGGGACGGGGTAAAATGAGAAAGAAATGGTGGATGTGAATGGTAGCGGTGGTGGAGAAGGCAGAGGAGGGGAGGCAGTTCGAGATGGAAAAAGAGAGGCGAATTGTCGAAGAAAGAGGAGAACGGGTTGGTAGAGAGCTGTACGGGCAGGTGGTGGTGGTGGGTAATGGTGGTGACTGTGGGCAATAGTGAGCAGTGGTGGCCGATGGTGGGAGGACGTAACGTGGAAGGAGACCACGGCGAAGAGAGTAGAAGGAAGAGAAGAATCGGTGGAATCGGAGAACGCAAGAACGGAGTTGAAAAGAACCGAGTGGGGGTAATAATAAATCGTTCACCTGAACCGCATGCTTGCCGTTCACGATGCAGTCGTGCGGGAAGAGAGCAGCGTTCGTTTAGACGTCCGCGCGTAGTCTTTCGAGCGACCTCGTAGGGATCGCTTCGTTTCGTTCCGCTTCGCTTCGTTTCGTTTCGCTTCACTTTATTTCGTTTCCTTCGTACGCGCGACCCTTCCGCAAGCTTTCGTACGTTACCGTACGTGTTTTTGTTCGCATTGCATTGTAGATTACGTCGCGAGTGTTTGTCGTGTTTGCCGCCAAGGGTTGAAAACGCGATTGTCTCGAGTAACTGGTAGTATTCGTGTTCGTTGGCAATTTGGTCGAACGTTTTTCCATTCCGTTGCTTTTACGGCACGATCGTTCAAATCCTGCACGGCGGCGGAACAAGCGAACGAACGAACGAACGGACGAACAAGCGCGCGCTCGTTTCCAAAAGCCCTTCGATAGAAGAATCGAACGGCGCGCACACCGGCTCGACGACGCGACGGTACCTGGATCGGGTTTTTTCACTCGATTTCGAGCAGTTTAACGGCTTGCGCACGTTTAGATCGACGCTGCGTCGATAGACTTCGCGGACTCGCAAAGCTAACGAAACGTCGACCGTTCGACGACGGAGAAAGGCGATACGTCTGTTGGAATTGGAGGTAACTGGCAGCCAGCTCGTTTCTCCGCCGCGGCGCGTAGATTGCGCGCGCCTGGTATCGTTGTTGCGTTGTCAACGAATCGCTGGTGGCACACTTGTCGCTTCGAAAGGAGAATAGACTTTCTCCTTCTCACCGTTCCTTGTGCCGCTACCGTGCCGCTGTCGCGTTCCGTCCGCGTTTCGGCCGCGTTTCGGCCCGTTCTTGCGCGGCAAGGAACGCCCTCGAGAAGGACGACGACTTGCTATTGGGGGGCATCCTAGATAGGATAATCATCTTTGAGATCGACGTCTACATTTTCCACGGTGACGGTGACGGTGACGGCGACGAGGGCAACGAGGAGGAGGAGGAAGAAAAGGAGAAGGAGAAGGAGGAGGAGCAGGACGATGATCAAGGTCTGATCGACCAGAAGAACAAGTGCTGTGACGTATTAAAATTCTCAACGTTGGCGCGTCTTCGGAGAGTTCTCGAAATCGCTTGAAACCGAGAGAATTCTTGCTCGGAGGAATACGCCGCAAAGAAGAGAGCGCGAGAAATGGAATAAATTACGAGACAGACAGATACTCACACGCAGAGAGTGAGAGAGAGAAAGAGCAAGAGTGAGGCAGACAGCTTGAAACGGAGACAGGGGTAGCCAAAGAGAGAAGAAGAGAGGTCAAGGAGATCAAAGAAGGTAAGATAGAAGGAAAGAGAGAGTAGAAAAAGCGCGAGGTCGTTTAAACGCAAGAAGAAGACGCACACGCTCGCAGGGAAGGAGAAACGAGAGTGAGCCGAGAGGTTGACGACGCGTGTACGCGGTGACCAATCAAGATGAGGGTACACCGTGGGATTTGCGCGAAATTGCAAGGAGGATTTCTCAGGCGATGGTGTAAGTAAACGGCGAAACGGAGGCGATCGCGACGCTTACACCGATTCTCTCCGGTGCGGTCTTTTCTCTTTTCTTCTCTTCTCGCGTCGCTCCGCGTTTCGTATCGTCTCGTATCTTCTTGTCAGGTTGAAGCGGTAGCGCAGCATTGTATCGTTCCAGGGAAGGCCAGTTAACGATCTCGTTAACGCGGTTACCGGCGCCACAACAGTCACGCTCGATGCGCTCTTAATTCGATTCGATGAACGTGTCATTTCGTATGCTTGCTCGATGAGTCATCGCGGGCGCGTCGCGTCGAATTGCAACGCGCGGCCGTGACGCGCCGGAGTCACCGCAACGTTCAGCATTGCTCCGCACTGTCCCGCAACGTTTCGAATTTCTCGATGTCGAAGAGCTACCGGAACCTCGGTGTCCCCGAGTCTGTCTCTCGCGAACGTTACGAGCGTAATTCGCGCGAGTCAAAAACTCGAGCACCCGTCGTAAACCTGAGTCTTTCTTACTTTCACTTCGTGTTCGCGTCCACGATTGTGCGCGCTCGCGCGAACACGAGCGGGAATCTGAACTTAAACTCGAACTGGAACGAGAATGCGATCGAGTATTCGAAGGAAACGTCGATCGAGTAGTAGACGATCATCCATGCTACGAAATCGTTGGAAACGGCGAAGGGTGGTTAGAGTATTAATTCGATCGAGGATCGATGAACGGAGAACGGATCGAAATCGCTTTGAGGATGTAAATATGATCGGTAACGAAATGCAAAAGGTAGTTAGTCACATGTCGGCACTCATGGCTGCGACGCGACTACCTATACTCCTAGGACGAGTCAATGTTGCATGTTTGCTCATTCGTAGTGGTATAGCCTGCGGGTATTATTCGCGCGTCAGAAAGCGAACTTTGATACTATTACGAGGAACGATCGAGCGGGAAGATACTTGCTATTCCGGGTCTATTATTGGGTTTTTTTCTGCTGTTGATCGACTCGTTATGCAACTTTTCGATGTTGCCTCGCTCCGAACAGGTAGGAATGAACAGGATATCGGAGCACAGAGACTGTAACGTAACACTGTTTTTCAATGCTCGATGCGTAGGATCGCGACGAATCGTCGGATTTCGTTGAGAACCCGACGCGACGGGACGAGGATTGTCCATCGGACTAGACAAGTAGCTGCCGATTTGGACGTTTAAAATCATTGACAAAAAACGAAAATCAAGACGAAACCGTCCGATCTGGTTTGCTCGCGCGAACGTTCGTTGCTTCGTTTGCTAGGCGCGAAACCTTCCGAGTAAGAGCAGGAAGCGTAGCCTTATATAATAGCGAGTAATTGCCGACAAGTACGCGTAGGAAGGTATACGTAGGCTTGCCTTTCGGGATCGAAGCTCGCGCGACGGCGATGCGTTCTCGTTGTCGACCGTCGTCGACGATCGTCGTTAATCCGGATGCCAACGAACGCAGACGGTCGCTTTTCCGTCTCATCGTTACTCGTTACGACATATTCGAGACTCGCGTTTTTCCTTCGCTGACGCGATCGATCCAATTCGATTCGTCGACCGAGAAAGAAGCGAATGAGGGAATAAGGACGCAACAAGGTGGCGAGAACCGTCTTTCCGAAACAGTTTTCGGTTTTCGTTCGAGCACGATTGTCACGTGTCGCATGTCGGCGAGTTGTATGTTGCATCGCGACCATCCGTCCGATCGCATTCCTTTCGAGTTGATATCGGGGGCGGTCTACAGGAGCTATCAGCCATCAAAACCTCCTCGCGTGACAGGCTGTTCGAAGAGCGGCATTTTTCCCTGTTTGTCGCATTCCTTTCCCGGAGCTATGAATGATCATCGATAACGTCGGCTGGTAGTTGGTCGTTGGCTGTTGGCCATTAATCGATGGTGGTTCATTGATCGCGATGAAACGCGTTACGATTTACGAACGAGCACGTATTCTGGACGCGTTGCATCATGTACGAAATTTCCTCGAACTTGAACACGTTCTCGCGTTCTCGCGCATCTCGATTCCAGATACCACTAGCTATACCGTGTACGCATGTACGAGTAGAAATAGAAGATAGAACGTAGCAACGAGACGGAACGGCCGACTGGATCTTTGGTTGAACGCGAACGGTTCGCTCAGCGGTGTTGCGCTTTCACCTGTTTGTTAGGTGCGTAGGTTCTTCCGTGAGCGGAGTAGCCATCGCTAATTCGCTGTAAACACCGAGATTCGATTGAATCACCGCGGTTCTGCAGAACTGTAGTAACGATTTCAGTAACATAGGCGGAGACTAAGATGGCTATACGAACATGGCTATGATATCGACGAAATTCTTGTTTCCATGGTCGAAGAGGTGTTGCGCGATTTGATTGCTCGGCGGCTGGATCAGCGCGCTGCACTGGGACGAAGCAAGCCGGCACGGCAACGCAACGGTAGAGACTCGTCGAGATACCGTCGCTGTGAGAATAGGAACGCTTCGAAAGCTAGTCGAGCCGCTCCGCTCTTCTCCGAATTTCCACGTAAATTCTCGTGATTTCGACTGACGCTCGCCAGGCTCCGTTACATCTCGTCGAACAATATCTCCCGATCAAAGTGGCGACAGGAACGTGACGATCGTACTGGGCAAACACGCGTCTAATGTTTGTAGTTTCTGGTTGGTTCCACGCGAAACTCGGCCCATTGAATCGCTAGTCAAGGACAAAGGCTACGCGTGGCCGTTCGGACCTTCGTCAGTGAGCCACAGGTGTCTTTCTCTCGTCGAAAACAGGCCCACGGTATCTCTGCCGTGGGAATTTTTGCGTTCGCGCAACAATCCTTGAGAAATTTTGTTACAATCGAGATCCACGTTTCGCTCGAGGCGTCCATTTCGAGCTAATCAGGATCGCGCGACGCGTTGAATCGTCCAGGGGTGATGGGGATGAAAATGCCCGTAAAAACGAGAGTTTATCCAATTTACTGGATCACCGAGGATAACGTTCTGGTCCGATGTGCTGCGATGCGCGTCGATGCGTGCTCGCTCGCGTCAAATACGAGATCCTTTATCGTCGAACTTCCGTGTCCGTTAACGCGTGGCAACATTGAAATTTAGTCAGATCCGTCGCCGATCGCTCTTCGCTTTAGGGAATTCGTGAATTTCCACATCGATCAACGAGAATGACAACGCCGACGCGACGCGTTGACCTCTGCACGAGGCTCGTGTTCCTTCGCATTCCTTTCGACACCGTTGAAACGATCGATCGCCAGTATCCGTTTCGTAATCACCGTCGCTGTCGCTTCGACGAATTTTTTCGCGTTAATCGTTATCGTTACCAAACGCATGCAACGGCCATGGTTCTACGGCACGCCACGCCACGCCATAATATGACACGACATGGATAGTTGACGCGAGAATCGCAGGCCGAGAGTTCGAGTTTACGGTTGAAAAACAAAGTCGTTCGGTTAGTTTGCGCACGCCTCGCGTTCGCTGGAAAGTACCGATCTCGAGGTCGCGACACCGGCTCGAAGGATTTTGTAAGGTCGAGCGCGTGACGTCCGCGAGCGGATAAGTCGTGTCTTGCATTCTCGATGCGAACGCTAAGTATCCTCGACGCTTTTTTGCAGCATCGAGCTGTCGCCCAACCCAAATGTTCCACTCGTGCGATTATCTCGAAGTGATCCCGAGAACATTCCACGGATCGAAATCTAGAGCCGTTATCAAACCATTTGACAAAGTCTAATGATCGCGAGCCGCGGCACGAGTTTCAGACACCGTGATACGAACAATCGACGAAGCGGCTAGGTGGCGAGGCAGCGAGGTGGCGAAGCGTGGAAAAGTAGGACCCGCCCGTTTCGAAGGTCGACTCGCGCGGAGGCGCGTACGTGCCTTTTCGTCTACGTGACTAAAAAATTAACCGGTCGAATCGTGGTCGTGGTTGCGATCGTCGTTCGCCGTTTTCCGTTCGAGCCTCGCGACATCGCGCGCGGTCGGTGGATCGACCAAAAATCTCGATGCATCGACGTCTCGCGATCGTTTTTCGAGATCTCAAGAACCTCGAAAAACGATTGACAGAGACATTTCGGAGATCGTGCGTTCGTCGCGCACGAGAATTCGACATTTCCGACGATACCCGGTCCACGAGCGAATCTACGGGCGAAACTACGCGCGAATGGGTGGTAAGAAACAACTTGCTCGAGAAATTCGGTCGTCGACGCGTCGCGAATCGCGACATGCTAAAGACGATCGCAATGCGATTTCGAAAGGTTCGTCGATTCTCCGCGAAAGGGATCTGTCAGGGCGAGACTGGTAAACCTCGAGAGGAGCTTGGCGGGAACCAGGTTGCCCGGTGGAGAGCAGCGGACATCGAGAACCGAGGATCGTTGATGCGCCCCGATGGCGAACGAACGCGACTCGCGTGACACGGTAGAAAGCAAAACCGATCTCGGAACGGGTGCTGTTGCTGTTGCGGGTGGTGTTGCGGGTGCGAGCGCGGGACGACTTTCTTTTCTTGGTTCGTGATCGGGTTCGACGGAGCGGCGCGAGCCGTGTTCCGCGAATCTCACCGATGCAACCACCGATGCGTCGCGCGTCGCATGTCGCACGTCGCAAGCTAATCATCAATTTCCGTTCGGTTCGATTTCAGGGGCGGCAGTAGCTGTGGGAGCTCTGCTGATCATAGTGGCTGCGATCTTGGCGGCGGTGTTCCCGAAACTGGTCGACGTTTTGCTCAACAGGGAGATAGCGTTGCGCGATGGCGGCCGTACGTTCAAGTGGTGGAAGGAGCCGCCCGTGTCACCTCAGCTGAGCGTCTACATTTACAATGTGACGAACGCCGATGAATTTTTGAATGACGGCGAGAAACCGGCGCTGATGGAGCTCGGACCGTACGTATACGTGCAACGCTGGGAAAAGGTCGAGGTGAAATTCAACGACAACGACACCGTGTCGTACAAAGTGAAGAAGCGCTTCGTCTTTTCACCGGTAAGCACCGATTACGCGCTCCTTGCCCCCGCGAATGCGCACCGCTTTCCGTACTATCGGACCACGCTCTCGAATACCGTCGGCTCCGCGATTTCAGGTTGCAGAATATGTAGGATCAGGTGCCGCGCCCGCCGTGGTCCGTAGCGCGTCGCGACAGGGTTCTCCGTACATTTTCTGCGGTCGTTGTCAATACCAAACTTTTATGCTTTTGTCACGGTCAGCTGTAGTTTTACGAAAACAAACGTTGCGATGCTGGCCAGAGCAGAATCGGGAAACGAACCAACGCCTTCGGGCGAGATGAACGGGGAAAGGAAACGGAAAAGATGGCGATGGTAGTGGTGGCGATTGCGATGGAGACGGCAACGGAGATAGCTATGGCGACGCAGGGGAAGGAGGGATCGTAGAGTCGTGGTTTCTTGTAAAAGTTCTCGAGAGTAAGTCGGGTCGCGGGGTATGACGCAACGCTGCTAGGTAACGATAGTCGGGTTGAGTAAGATCGTAATAGCGGAGCAACGCGCTTCCGTGAATTAAAAGCAAAAGCAAAAGCAGGCGTACGGGTAACGTTTGGCCAACGTGGCACGTTTCTCCGAGACACGCACGACACCTCGATTCTCACAATTGTCGGTATTGTTAGGAAGAACAATGTGGGTCGCGCGAATAATATCGTTGTTCGCATCGATGAGAGGATATGTAGGTACTACAAACGTGTACGTATGTACATAGGCGAGCGCATACGCGATACACGATACGTGGAACGATACCTCTCCTTCGTTTTCGAAACAGCGAACGCGATCGCACGTTCGCGCACCGTTCGAACGCGCGTACGTTTCGAACGAGGCAGTCGAGTGACAAATAAGTAGGGAGAAACGAAAGAATGGAATAGCGAATGAAAAATGTTAAAAAGGTCTCGACGACGATTTCAGGAAAAATCGGTCGGCTCGGAGGAGGATTTGGTGGTGGTCCCGAACGTACCGATGCTCTCGGCGACCAGCCAATCGAAACACGCGGCTCGTTTTCTGAGACTGGCGATGGCTTCGATCATGGACATCCTTAAAATCAAGCCGTTCGTCGAGGTGTCTGTCGGGCAGCTGCTCTGGGGCTACGAGGACCCGTTGCTCAAGTTGGCCAAAGATGTCGTGCCGAAAGAGCAGAAATTGCCCTACGATCAATTCGGCCTGATGTACGGTAAAAATGCGACAATGCCTGATTGGTTTACCATCTTTACCGGGCAAGGGGACATCACCAAGTACGGCGTACTTGACAAATGGAACGGAAAGAGCAGTCTCGGTCACTGGACGACGCCGGAATGCGACAGCGTCGCCGGCAGCGACGGCAGCATCTTTCCGCCGCGCATCAGCAAGCAAACGGTGCTCAAGATTTTCGACAAGGATCTCTGCAGAACCCTGCCTCTCGTCTTCAAGGTAGTTGATCGATCGAGTTGTCGATTTCTGTCTCGATGATCTTGCGATGAGAGATAGATTTTTATCATGTTAATGCATATGTATTTGTGTACGACCCTTTCGTTTCCGTTTTCTCTCAGGAGGAGGTGACTACGGCCGGTGGAATACCCGGTTACAGATTCGTCCCGTCGAAAGACGCTTTCGGTTCTCCCGATAGAGTGGAATCTCAGCAATGCTTCTGTCCGGCGGGCCCGCCGTGCGCGCCCGAAGGAACCTTCAACGCTTCCCTCTGCCAATACGAGTCTCCCGTTTTACTCAGTTTTCCGCACTTCTACCTCGGTAAGATGCTCGTTCAGCTAGCTCGGTTCGCTCGGTTCGATCGGAGAAATCGATTTACGACGACACGGACCGATAACCGCTGTCTACTGTCCGTTGTTTGCTCGAGTCGATTGAACTCGATAGCGTCGGAGATAATCCCAACGTAATAACATCGACTTTTCCAGCGGACCCCTTGCTGCGCGATGCCGTCAACGGAATATCGCCGCCGGTCGAGGAGAAGCATCAGTTTTTCATCGACGTACAGCCGATGATGGGTACCTCGCTGAGAGCCAAGGCGAGAGTTCAGATCAATTTGGCGGTGAGCCAGGTGCGAGACATCAAGCAGGTCGCCACGTTTCCGGACATCGTTTTCCCCATCATGTGGTTCGAGGACGTGAGTATCGCATTCCGGTTAATCGTGAAGAACCTGCGAACGATACCGAAACGTTGCGTGATTTTCAGGGAATCGACGAGCTTCCCGTCGAGATGCGGAGTCTGATGAAGATGGCGGTGGAGGCGCCGCCGATCGCTCGATCAGCAGTGTCCGGAGCTCTTGCGGCGATCGGCGCGGTCGTTCTGATCGGTGCGCTCGTCTGCTTGGCGCGTGCCGCGAAACGTCAAGAGAAACTTCACCTGAGCAATCCGCTACCGTCGAACGCCAGCGCCGGTAAAACCGGTCAGCTGAATCCGGCTTTCCAGAATTCCGCGAGTACCAAGTAGATCGGCCGACTCCGGCTCCTCGACTTCCTCTCGACACCGGATTCTCCGTCATCGATTTGATTAGATTCGATTCGATTCTATCCGATTCTATTCGATTGATCGATCGATCCACCGCACCGGCTGCTGTTCTATCGCTTATTTGTCCCTTCGTGCTCTTCGACCTCGACACACGACGCAACGGACGGACCACCGTCGACATCGTCGACATCGGCGGCTTCCAAGACGAACCACAAGAGCAGCTAATATAAGAAACAAAGAGTAGATACAGTAGAAAGAGGACGGAACGGATATACGAGAGGATAGCAAACGGAAATCTCGGGTCGCGCGTTCATGATCTAATGAACAACTCGAATTCGAGTTCGAAACGGTGTCGGTATCGGTGTCGGTGTCGGTGATGGTGTCGGTGTCGGTGCGTTGGGAATAAATGGATAAACGTTCGATCGGAGAAAGGAAGAGTGCGCTAGGCCGCGCCACTTAACGGTACACGGTATACGACTCACCGTTTTCAGGAACTGTGCCGTATTCTCGACACACCTAGTTTACTCGGGTCGAGCCTACGATTTCTTTCGCGTCCGTCTTCTAAGCTCTCCGAGCAAAACACACGGCGAGCGTCTCCGTTGATTATATATTGTTTTATAAATATGTATATGTAGATAGGGAAAAACCCAAGCAATTAAAAGTGGGATAGAGAGGGGGGAGGGGGGAATCTGGAACAGGATTCCGGATCGTCGATTTGAATCGGGCGTGCACCGAAGCACCCAACGAAATCGTTCCGTCCAATGGACACGCGTGTACCCGCGTACACGCGTGAACATCTGTCGTCTATGTACATACTCGATCGCGCGTACTCGGATCTCGGATCTCGAGGAATCCGACAACGATCGAGATCCTATCGTTATTCGTTATCGGTTCGAGCGTACGCGCCACTCGTTTTAATAATCGTTATTTTGGATGGATTGCGGTTAGGTTCTTATTCATAGGTAAAAATTTAGTTTTGTACCATGATGGAGCGCGAGCAGGTAATAAAACTACTGCGAAATGGTTTTGAAATCGGTCGGATTGGTGTCAATTCAATTACGAACGCATTCGATGGGGACGAATACAGTTTCGCAAGACAGGTACATAATGATATGACGACCGCTTCGCTTTGGTCTCGCTTCGCGAGACTAGTCGGATAGCCTGTATTTGTCCAGTGCCTCGAATCTCGTAAATACCTTGTCCGGGCGGCCCGGACTAGTGAGTAGTCGACCACGTTCACAGATACAACGTCGCGAGAACTTGTTGCCGTTGAACGCGTTGGGTCGCGATAATCCGAGGAAAAAATAATTCAGCGTTTATCTCGAGTCTTGAAAGATGTCGTTCGATGCAACCTCCGTTATCGGTGTCGAAGAAAACAGACAGCGTGCAACGTTGCGTTCTCTCCGACGCGACGCTACGCAATCGTGGGACCGCGGAAGATCGCATCGATCGCGAATGTAAACGGCGAGGGCGTCGAGATTCTTGCCGGATAAACGACACGAGAGCGGATGAACGCCGTTATCGCGCTCTGTTTACGCGAGCTCGATGCGATCGATGGATGATGGGATCGGAGGAATGTCCACGACCTCGGGTCGTCACTGGTCGATCGTTCGATCGATCGATTCACGTGCACCAGTCCTGGTCACCGGAACGAGAAACGAGAAACGAAAAGCGAGATTAGCGAATCGGTGTCGGAAACGGAGGCGACGAACGACAAAACGCGAATCGGAACGGTTCACGTTGCCGTAACGTTTTCACAACTTTTCCGTTGGTCCCTCGGTGACTCGAGTTTCTCTTCGTGTGGCTCGTCCTTCTTGTACGCGGCGACCAGACTACCGAAAAAGAGGACTACGCCGATCAGACTACACCACTGAAATCCAGCTTCGATGGCGTTGACGAGGAAGTGACTCCGATACAGGAGCAGTTTTATGGACTCTGGCAGGTCTTCGATTACAGAATCCGTCCAGATCAACGGCAAGATCGTACCGTCTTTCAAGTGGTTCGCGTACGGCACCCCGGTCGCCTTGCGCACCTCCAAGTTTAGTTGAAGTTTCAATCTGGCGGCCACGGTCACCCCCAGTCTCTGAAATTTCAGACAAATCGATCGAGATTTCTTCACCGCGAGGATACACGAACCCGGCAAACTACGAACGGCGAACGGAAACCGCGCGACCGCGAGTCACTTTGCTTACCTGATGGAGATCGATGTAGCTCTCACGATGCTCTTGCTTCGGCGTCAAGCCGTCGATCTCGTCGAACAGAGACTCGTCCGCCGAATAAAAGTGGGGGAACGAGATGAGCATCGGAGAGCCGTATCCGCAGGTGGAAACGTTGAACAGTCCGGTCGGAGGGCATCTCCTGGAGGAGATGTCGTTCGATTCCTTTGGGCAAAAGCAGGTGTTCACGTCTGGCGTCGTCGTAAAAAAGTTGTTCGGTATTTGGTACCTACGATCGACGGATATCGATAATTCTACGCTGCGATCCAGCCGAGACGAGACGAGAGGAGACGATTGAAACCACGGGAAAGAAAGGCTCAGAGTCTGACTTACCTATAAGTAGGAATACCGTTGGAATACTCGCGGCGTTCGAAATGGAACGGAATACGCCGACAAACGTCCTTCGCGTAGACGTCCAGGGTGGTGTTGTTCGGTCGTTCGACCCAGTGCGGCGGGAACATGCTGCCGTCGGTGCCATACACTTTGTCGCATTCCTCATCTCCCCAAATATTGCGCTTCTCCATTCCGTTCACTCGCTCGATCAGCCCGATGTTTTCGAGATCGTCGACTCCCGTCCGCATCGTGATGCGATCCTCGCTTACGCCGCTTCTCTGAAATCAACACGTGTCGATCGATTACGAGTCGACTTGATGTCGCGATAAAGCCGCGATACAGCCACCGCGCCGCGCCGAGCTGCGTAAACCGTTTTCTTAGCCCCTGATCTCTTCGCGACCTTCGCGACCTTACGAACGCGCTCGATGCATCGAGCACGAGATCGGAACGGAACCTTTTACGACGCGCGACCGTCGAAGAGAGCGTAATCGTATATCGTGCGTACGTACGAACGCGAGAACTCCAAATTTGTCGAAAGGAATGTTGACTTTGAGCGACGTTAAAGGCTTGATCATGTGAAACAGTTTGTCCTCGTAACCCCAAAGGAACTCGCCGACCGGAAGCTCGAGAAACAGCTTGGAGCGTAGACTCGAGAGCAGCACGGTCAACATTAGTTGCGTCAAGTACGGTATGTTTCGGGAGAAGGCCAGCATCGACATGAGCAACACATTCGGAACGATCACCGTTTGGTCCTCCGATTCGCCGGACACCCATTCGAAGCTCCGCTTCTCTTGATACGTAACAGTTCCGTTGTCGTGCAGCTGCACATTCACTCGACTCAAACTTTCCCGGTAGACGAAAGGACCGACTTGTTGCACCTGCAACTTGCTGGCGTCTCCGCTCTCGAACTCGGCCAGATTCGTGTAGTTGAAAACGTAAACGTGCAACAGCAGACCGGCCGGTGGCCGCTGCCACAGCAGGAACGCCGGTGTGCCGTTCCGAAGCTCCAGATTCGACAGGATCGCGTTCTGGAACACGTTCGTGAACCAAAACGCCACAAACATCGTTATGCTCGTGAACGCTGCCAGGCCGTACAACCACAGGACCCGTCTGCTTCTCGTCTTATCGAAGCGTCTCCGAATCGCTCTCGCCCAGCCCTTCGTTTCCATGGTTCGCCGACAATCTTAATTCCTTGATTCCGGAATAGCTCTCAATGCTTTGATGTCTGTTCAACTTTTCAACTCTCCTACTTTCCACCGTTTATCGTATAGTACGAATATTATATTAGCTACACAATCCTGGCTAGGCGGAAGACGCTTTCCTTTCACGGTCACCCTCTTCGTTTTCGAGCAATCGTTGTCGAACGGATGATCCTCGAACGCGCAACACTCGCGATTACGCTCGAGTCGTTTGCTCGACGTTTCGTCGACTTACTCGGCACCGTGGAATACATTGACGGCGCACAAAAATCTCCCCACCTTTCTTCGAATCATCGATAACCTCTCCACGATGATGACCTCTCCCGTTTCCTACCAAACTTGGGACACACTCTTGAAATCCTCTTGTAAGCTGGATGACGTTGCAACCCCCGAGTCGTGGCTACCGTTGTCGATCCTGTTCCTGTTCCTCCACTTCTTCCTCTGTTCGACATCGGCGTAGATGTCGACGTCGATAGCGACATTCTCGGCCGTGCCGGTCGTCTCGATCCGCCCCTTTCTTTCATCTTGCAGTCGTCGTCTTCCATCCCCGATTTTTCCACGAGTTTTTCTTCTCTCTGATCGCTTTGTCGCGACATTGTAGCCTCGTATCGCTGCGGCCCTGTATTTCCGAGTTCGCGCATCGAAGGAGAGAGGGAGAGAGAGGACGAGAGCATCTATCGATATCGTTCGCAGACAAAAAAATCCATCGAGCGATCGATAATGCCGGTCCATCGCTGCCAAGACTAGACGCGTGAAGGTGGGATTTCCTACATTATAAGCAAAGGTCACATGTGATCGCCATTTGAACGCGCCCAGACGGGATTTTTGCGACCGTCTGATAACATTTACGAGCGTCGAATGAGCTTTACGACCATCTAGGCGCGCTACATCATAGATAAAAGAACGCGCGTAGAAAATCCGAAATCGTTCGTACGCGTTTATAAACCGTTTCCGCAGCGGCACAACAACCTAGTAAGCAAAATGCTCGATTTTGGACGGGCATCTACGCGCGCATAAGTAGCGTTTCCTGTTGGGAGAAGCAACTCGGGCCGAACGAAGGTCGCCGACCGTTCGGTCCTGGGCTCGATTTCTGCTCGAGGCAGGCCTGGCTGATTGGGAAGGTGCAACCTTTCCGATTCATCGTATGTAGTTGCGTTGTGTCTCCGTTGCGCGTCGGCGCGAAAAGAATCGCGCCTCGCCGGAAGTCGGTGACTCGGAAAAGGAGCAGCTCGATATGCTTCATCGCCGTTGATTCAATTTTATCGAGACCGTCCGATGTTGTGACTGGCAGATGCCCTTTTCACCCGTTCGTTTCGCGCGAACGCGTCGCATGTCGCGCGTCACGCGACGCATCGCGTCGTTCTTTGATATATTCGTCTCTGGTAGTTTACGCGCGGACAAGCGTAACGAATCGTACGACAGATATGAGGTACGGGCTGTACCGCCTCTTCTTATCCGGAATCGGGATATTGCGATTGCGCCAAACATTCTCCGTTTGAACGCCACCGATTTCGCTAGAAACGGTCCATGTCATTTCACACGATATTCCCAGAACGTGTCTGTTTCCTTCTTCATGGATTGCTTCGATTCGTCTTCTTTCTTAGATTTCGCGGGGCCAGATCTTATCTCGAACGGTCACGATCACGATCAAGATATTTGCGAAAACTACACCGACGTATCTCGTCGGTGTCTTGGCTAAACGTGAGTATAGGATCTGGTCCAGGCTAAACGTGGACGTGGGATCTGATCCAGGCTAAAAGTTGGTGTGGGGGCAGCACTATACCGAAGATTTGTGAGCACTCTCATACTCTCATCACAAACGAGTCTGTTCTCTCATATCCTCTGTGGATGATCAAAAATTCTACTTTTTGAAAGATATATTTTTATAAACTTACTTAGTATTACTTTAAAATTATTTCGTATTTGATTTGTCATAGTAAAAGAAAAATAAGATATCAATAACTAATTTACAATATTATATATATATATATATATATATATATATATTCTATATCCAACGAGAGAGCAGTACCGTTGCGCGCAGCTTGGGAGGTGTTGGAGGGGCAGCGAGCCTATCATCTCTCACTCCACTATCCACTCCCCACTTTCTTGAACCAATTAGGGCGAAGGTGCGCAAATACGAACGAAAACTGGTCTTCACGTGGTACTGCTCTCTTGTTGGATAGAGTATATATATATATATATATATATTTGACATTTGATAGATGTAATGATGAACCAATCCTGTAGATTGTTTATTATAAATGTTTATCACAACTTTTAAAGTACAAAAAAAGATATGTATATATCCTCTCTGTGCATATGTATGTACACGCAAAACTAATTATTACTAATTATGCGTTTCATATACCCAGTAAGCAATAATCTGCTCGAATTCTATGTATGTATAGCGGTTTGTTTTAAAATAGATACTGATTTTCTAATTGGAAAATTATGTCATTTTAAATTTTTGAAATGAAGTATGAAGCGCTTTATTACAGTTTTCTGCCCCAAATTAAAGATTTTCACCCTCTTAGACCAGAGTCGCCAGATCTCCTCACTCTATCTTCCCCTTCTACGATGCTATTCCTTCACGCTTCCCATACGCTTCCGTCACGGCCCGGTCACGTGACGCGTTCCGTCTCTGTCGCGCATGTTTCACAATGTCAAGTGATTAATCCGGTACTGGCAGAGAGAGGGTAATTTTTCCCCTCGATCCGAGTCAATTCCCCTGATCTAGCGACTCTGCCTTATTGTTAGAGTACTTTACATTTATGTATATCCAAGTTATAAATTACTTTATGATGCGACAATGATACAATTTGTATGTATAAGTGATTAGCACATAATGAGATAATAAATTATCAACAAGTGTTAGGAAACTCTCTTTATGAATAATTTATTATGAATATACAAATTCTCGTACTTTACACATTGAAGTACAATTGACACTAATTTGATATTGTTAGAAAGCAATAGAGTGATATAGAAAAATGTTTACAAAAATATTGTTTACTTTATTACATGGTGTGAGCAGTTGTCAATACCATATTTAGTATAACATTGAGACACCTTTTCAGTTTAAAATGTTTTTATCTATGTATGCATAACATATCTCTGCTGCGTTTCATTTAAATACTACATCTGTATGATAGTTATAGTATATTATATGTTTGTATATACAATGAATATTATTATTAGATCAGTGCAAAATCGTATTACATATTAGAAATGACAATATTGTCGAAGTAATATCAATGAAAGCATCTGCTCCATTTTCTAATAAATAAGATAAAAAATATTTATTTGCTCAAATGTGTAACAAAAGCTTTACAAACAGTATGAAATGTTTAGTTATGATAAAATCCCAATATAGCGACTTGTATATCTGTAGAACCAATATAAATTATAAGAAAGAGTTTTAAGTTTAAGATGTTCGATTCATTTCAGTATAATAAACTTACTATACTTTACTGTGTAACAAATGCACCTAAATAGACCTTGTACATACTTTTCAGTATCAAAAGCATATTTAACGAAAAATACTATTATCATATTTTAAATACAAATATGCATTATGCTTGTATATCTTAGGTTTTTTATTCAAAGCGTATACTCAGTTTGTAACATTAATATCAAAGGTCCAGGAACATTGGTTCTACTAATTTATAAAAATGTCTAATCTAATAGATTAAAACAACCAATCTCATGTATTGTAAAATTATACAGAGTGTGCATATATAAAATTACCTAGTACAATATGTATCTAAAAAAATATAAATTACTTTATTACTGTATATATGATTCAATACAAAATTTCTGTAAAGTGAAAGATCATGAGCAAAAAATGGTTTAATCTTAAATAGGTCAAATGCATTGAGCTTGACAAAAGATAAAAATTGCAGTGCAAATAAATATGTGTATTTTCTTTCATGAAATTGTAAAAGTACATTCGATAAAAAATACGAAATGTTATATAATTTGTTCAATCTATTTATAAGAATTGATTTTCAATATTTCCAAAGACGTAAATAGGCATAATCTAGTGCTGTTTTAAAACACTCATGATTATTGCTTCTAGTTCATAAGTCTTAGATTTGATTAGTTCTCTCATTTTTAGTGTTCTATTTTAACCTTTAAAAAGCACTTGGTAATAAAGTGTAAATGATATTATTTTTATACAAAAGAAATCGATTTAAATTGTGATTTAACTAATTTATGATACAAGTTGACCTTTAACATTGTGTTAAATTGGAAGCAAATTTAAGACTTACTAACAGTCTTACGTTTTCTTATATTTTATATACAAAAATGATAGAACTTGAAAAATTTCAATTTCATAATCACAGCATTCACTAATATTTTTAACAGTTTAATACTTCATGAAATTTTCTTTTCTTTTATAGCTATGTTCCATATTTCGTTATTGTATACGAGCAAATAGATAAAGTATTCATTACCTACTTTGCTTTACTATTAGTCATTACATATTTAATTTGATTTATATGCATAGCAACAATGTAGCAATGTAATTTTTATGCAATGTATATTGAACTCCTTTGCATTCTGTTCTTTTAAATAGAAAAATTACTTACATTTGATTTTGTTTTATTCCAGATGTTACACTTCAGAGTATTAAATATTTTGTGAATAATAAATATTATGTGTTTTGATTGTTATAGGCGATTAAAAGACAGAATGCAAAATTATCATTTGGAGAATTCATGTCTGTTACATCAGTCATTCTTATCTGATATACATTTTACAACATGGGAAGAATGCAGAATTAAGTATTACTAATGTGATGTAATAATAGTAATAATAATGCAATAATGATATACTCGTTCGAATTTTAGAACTAATGATCCTATATATAAAGAAAAATCACAACCGGCAAGTAGCCAATTACATACTAGTAACAAAAATATGATTAATATTGTAATAAATTATGCCATGTTTGGCTTCAGGAATTTTATGAGCGGCATACAATGTAGCTATCAGAACCTAAAATTCCCTAAATCTCTAGAGAAAATACATTCGTTATAGTGTCATAATATTGTCATCATAAAGAATAAAGTATGCTTTGATCGATCTATTACATTATTTTTTAATTATAAAAATAAGATCAATGGAGGTATTTGGTAATGTAATAAATAAAGTAATTATAACAATACAAATACCTTCCTCTCAAGTAAAAGAATTCTCAAAAAGGAGAAGTATAATCTACGAAATATTAATAAGGATTAAGGATTAAGAAATCCTGATAACAAAGTAGCCGTATTTGATCACAGAGGATATTCTAGAGAGTCTAATAATTATAATATTTATGCACCACTTGAAGGCCTTTCCCAACAACATAACCACCTACGCCACAATGGTAAGGGTTTCCTACGCCTAAATAATAAATTTGCACCACCTCTTCGAGTATTAAGAGCACTAACAATTGCCTGATCAAATGCTTCTTTAAGATCGTGTTGAGTTAACGCGGATGTCTCTACATAACTTACAGCACCTACTCTTTGAGCCAATTGATGTCCTTGGGTAGTTGTAATCGGTGTTTGGCCATATCTTGCTAATTGTAATTTAACGTGCACGTCTGACCTTAAATCACTCTTTGTGCCTACCTGAAATCATTATTGAAGTCAGTTACTTTATAATTGTATTATAAATTTACATATATTGTATACAATTTATTGGTATGTAATTGCCTAGAAATTTGACGACACTTATTAAAATTATATAATGCAGTATCATTACCAAAATAATTGGTGCATTTGGACAATATTTCCTTATTTCATTTATCCATCGAGAAGCTACACTATGATAAGAAGACGGGCATACTACACTGAAGCAGACTAGGAACACATCTGTCTCTGGATAACATAATGATCTTAAAGGATCAAAGTCATCTTGTCCTGCTGTGTCACATAATTGGACGTTTAATGGTTGACCATCAACATTGACTACCACTGAAAACACAGAAAGATTATTTCAAGTTTCTTCATAGAAACAGATAATTATGATCATAGAATTTGTAGACATTTAGATTATTAAGATTATTGTAGAAACCATCTGGATTATTACCGGCTTGTAGATCTCTTTTGCAATAAATAATCAAGATAAGATTATAGAAACAACAAACAGAAAGCTAGAGCTCATTCATAGAATATCACTTTGAGTTTCGCAACAACTTTTTAAAAGTTACATACTATAATAATGAAATATTGTGTAAAAATTAATTTTTATCAATTGTCACGAATATCTAAAAGAATTTAGTACTCCTTTTTACAACATTGTAAAAAATCTGAAAACAGTGAGAGAATATAAAAATTGTAAAGAACGAATTAAAATTGAAATTATGCCTATTATGTTAAATTTATAAGTTACCACCGTAAGAACGTACTATTTAATGATCGCCAGTCGCAATAAAAGTCGATATTGTATAAATGTAAAACTTACCGTCCAATGAAATAATCAACTAACCATTATAATTATCGAAAGCAGTGGGCACGTATTCTCCAGGAAACCCGTTCGTCGAATAAGAAACAACGAGGCTGGTCTTTCCAACGGCACCATCACCTACTAAAACAACTTTGATTCTCCTATCAAGTGGTGTAGCACTGTGGTCCGTGCCACTGCCGTTTGAATTTTGATTCTGTGCAGTGTATGTCGTTCGTTTCGCCTGCATCTGCATTGTTTGTCTACTTTTTAGCAAGGGCTTAGTCCAATTCGTATGGGACGACGGCGGCATTATTTCGTCTTTTATTTTACCACAGTCACGAGCTTTCATACGTATGTATACTATACACTAAATAATATCGCAGGTTATAACCTCTACCTGTCCAACGATGGAGAGCGATGCAATTAATTGCATCTATCGCGACATGTACCTCCACGGAATCGTCATATTTACCGTCCCTCTTGCTGACACTTGTGGCTCACGCGATCACGGATCGAGTTTTGGACACGATGCTTTCAATACGCCCTGTCAGGTACTGTGTGCATCGCTCGAAAACAATGGGGGAACCTTCACCGTACAGGAAAGATGAAAAAAGAGAAAAAAAGAAATTGATCCACCTGCCGCGACGCGGAGCCACCTGTTATTACGCTTTTCTTGCGGCGGTCGCAACCGGTGGCACAGGTACCACGCGCTCCTATTAAATCGGCTCAACCTTGATTTCTTTGTCTCTGTGTTTTAGGAAAATGTCATGCTACTCGATAGGTTACGATATTTATAATTAGTTAATGAAAAATAGCCGATGTTATATATATGTATTTATCGTTTCTTTTTCAATGCGATTAAATACAAGCAAGTCACCACCTGCTAGAACAGGTAGACCTGCTACAGCTGCAAGAAAAAAGTGACATTAGGATGGCTTTTAGCCAGACACGTGTAGTAGGTGACGCACATACACCAGCATGTATACATATACCAGCACATCTGTCGCAATAAGAGTATTTTAAACATAAAAATATTTCAAGATCTGGAAATTCAAGTTCCTTCATAGATTTTATTTAGAGTATAGGAAATATATGTTTATGTATCGCATGTTTAGAAACATTTGATAAACTACTAGTTTGTAGAATATTTTAATAATTTTGACCATGCTCTGCTAATGTGCGTATATGCGTATATATAAGCATGAACATCGATTTTATGTTATATTTGAGAATATTTAAAATATTATCGAATATAAAATAGAATAGATAGGATACATTATTGGTTATAAATCTAATGCCTTGCCTATAAAGTATACAGTATAAAGGTAGAATGAAGATAAATAACAAAATAAATACAAACAAACAGTAAAATAAACAAAAAATACGATACAATATTAGGGAATATATTCAAACTGTACCGAGTGACAATTTACGAAGACAGAACAAGAAAATTACATTTTCGAAAAATTAAATGATTCGCAACTCATAAGTGTATCTGTCTTGTCTGTGTTTTTGCCATCCGATACTACTTCACCGACCAGTGTTGGGATATTGCACGGTTTTTTCGCGCGTGCGCGACAATTTTAGCGTCAGTAAAGTACAAAGGTGGGCTAAAATGGGGTACCTTTGTCACCCCGCATAATTTCACACAATTTTGTTTTCAGATTTTCAAATATGAATGTTTAACATGCGTATGTTACATTAAAATTTAATGTGTATTTAATTATATATTACATAGTATGTAATATATAAACTTCTGAACTCTTCCGGTACTTTCCTACCGATAATTCCCCACTACATTCCTCACTAACTTAGGACGCAATACATACGTTCCTGTATTTCGTCGTGCATGCGCGAAAAAGCCGTGCAATATTCCAACACTGCCACCGACCGTGCCCAGACCACCGACGAGACTGCCCGCCCCTGTGGCACCGACGAGATACTATTAAAGACTGCCAACCCCTGTCACCGACGAGATACTATTAAAGACTGCCAGCCCCTGTGTTATTCAGCGGGACGGGTAAACGGGCGCGACGGGCGCGGGGATAACGTGGAGCTTACAGTGATCTGAAATACCAATCGCTAAAAGTTCTACCACCGACGAGATACTCACCAAGTAGAAGAAGAATGATATAGTATAGAATGCTCACATATTGATTGCCTTATAATACTATCACCGACGAGATACCATCTCGTCTCTTTATCTCAATAGAACCAGACGATATATGACATTGTTCACGACCGGGGCGAATCAGCTTGAATAATGCATAGATTTTGTTCTGAAGGAAGGTGACATTGCAAAATGTTATGGAAGACAGTAGGTATAGGAATAGAATTTACTGAAAATCAACATATTTATTAAATGTGCAGCTATTAGCTCGATATTATCCTTTATTTGTAAGAGTTTCACTAGAAGTTCTTACAAATAGAGGATAATACCGATTGCCCAGGTCTCACCACGAGGAGGTTGCTGCACAAGAGACCCGAAAGGGAGTCGGAACGAATGCAATATTCCTTCTGGCTCCCTTCCTAACAATAACGGACTTATAGTAAATTACGCACGCAAGTCGAGCAATTATTGCGGAGCAAAAGAAAAAGAAGAAGATCGGAGAAGAAGTCTCCGATCCACGGGGGATCAAAGGCGAATCAGGCAGAAGGCTCTGATTCTATCAAAGAGAAAAACTAAAACGAACCAGAGCAGAAGGCTCTGGTTCGAAGGGGACGCAGCGCGTACAATGCTGGCAGCACTTCTCGGTCAGAGGCGATACCCGACGTGTCCTCACCAAGAGAGATGGTCACGAGAAGTGTTCAAACGTATCACCATTCCTCTGCCATCTACCTGGCCACCAGGAACGCAATGCGATGAGGTGAACCCGGGTAGGATTACAAACAGAGAGAACTCTGCCAACTACCTGCCACCAGGCATCGCAAAGCGTTGAGGTGAACCCGGTAGGATGACAGAGAGAATGGCAATACGAGTGAACAGGTCTCAATGAACCACCTCTCTCAATGTATCGACGCCGAATGCCGACTCCAACCGGTCTGGTACATACAAGCAAGGTCCGACACAGCAGAAGGCTGTATCGGAATCAAAAAAACGAGTAACGAGAAGTTAAGACAATAATTACTCGACGATATACAATATTAAAAACTAACGCACGCACGCAAGTCGAGCAATTATCGCGGGGCAAAAGGTGTGAATCGGAGAAGAAGTCTCCGATTCTTTCAAAGAGAAAAAATAAAACGAACCAGAGCAGAAGGCTCTGGTTCGAAGGGACGCGGCGCGTACAATGCTGGCAGCACTTCTCGGTCAGAGCCAGTACCCAACGTGTCCTCACCAAGAGAAATGGACAGTGAGAAGTGTTCAATCGTAACACCATTCATCTGCCAACCACCTGGCCACCAGGAACGCAATGCGATGAGGTGAACCCGGGTAGGATTACAAACAGAGAGAACTCTGCCAACTACCTGCCACCAAGCATCGCAAAGCGTTGAGGTGAACCCGGTAGGATGACAGAGAGAATGGCAATACGAGTGAACAGGTCTCAATGAACCACCTCTCTCAATGTATCGACGCCGAATACCGACTCCAACCGGTCTGGTACATACAAGCAAGGTCCGACACAGCAGAAGGCTGTATCGGAATCAAGAAAACGAGCGAAGTGAAGTTAAGACAATAATTACTCGACATTTACAACGACGGTATAAAATCTTAGTTACTAACGCACGCGGCCTATAGGCGATTCAGGCACCCCGGGGACGCGACTCCCCGTACTCACTCATGGCAACATCCGTGAGTGAGCCCCTGGGGTACCTCACCCGGCAAATAAAACTAACTTATTGATATATCCTCTTCTTGATTGCCTTCCTCTCGGGGTGTCCTCTTCTTGGTACGTCCTTTTCTTGGTGTGTCCTCTTCCTAGTTTGTCCTCTTCATAGTATGTCCTCTTCTTGGTGTGTTTTCTTCCTCGTTTGTCCTCTTCGTGGTGTGTCCTCTTCTTAGTGTGTCCTCTTCCTAGTTTGTCCTCTTCATAGTATGTCCTCTTCTTGGTGTGTCTCTTCTTAGTGCATTTTAACTAAAACAGACTAATAATAATTAGACATATCATCATACATTACAATACATTACCCCGCACACGAGTGCAAGCATAAGACCCGTTCTCAAGAGCAAACCTACGACCAGTTCTCGAGAACCGGACGAACCCCGCACACGAGTGCGAATCTAACCAGCTCACAAGAGCCAACCTAACACCAGCTCACGAGAGCCAAACTAACCCCGCACACGAGTGCGAATAAAACCAGCTCACAAGAGCCAACCTAACACCAGCTCACGAGAGCCAAACTAACCCCGCACACGGGTGCGGCCTATAGGCGATTCGGGTAGCCCCGGGGACGCGACACCCCGTACTCACTCACAGCTCTATCCGTGAGTGAGCCCCTGGGGGACCTCCGATCGGAGGAATACCAATTTCAAACAAGATTTGGTAACTTTTAGAAAAGGGTCTTGTCAAAGTTCCGACGCCAATAATTGAAAATTCAGAAATAACACGAATGCGAATAGAACAAATATAATCCCGAACGTAAGCACATGAGTGTGGACACAACCAGTTCACAAGAGCAATTATAATCCTGCACATGAGTGCAAATACAACCTGTTCACAAGAGCAATTATAATTGATAATCTTGTACATAAGTGTGAATACAACCAGGTCACAAGACCAATTATAATCCTGCACAGGAGTGCGAATACAACCAGAAACCATCTCACGAGAGCAAATACTACCCCGCACGTAAGCGAAAACCTAACCATGCACATGAGTGCGAATACAACCAGCGATCCAGTTCACAAGAACAATTGTAACCCCGCACAGAAGCGCAAATACAACCAGCGAACCAACTCATGAGAGCAATTGTAACCCCGCACAGAATTGCAAATACAACCAGCGAACCAGCTTGTAAGAATAATTGTAACTCCGCACACGAGTGCGAAAACAACCAGCGATGCAGCTCACAAGAGCAATTATAACCCCGCACACGAGTGGGGCGATCAGAATATAAATTTGATGAATAATTCAATTATAAATTTGAAAAAGACTCAATACCGAAAGTCTCGATGAAAATTAGAGAAAACAGTTGATGGTATTCGTAGAATGAACGGTTGGAGGACAGGTTTGTCGAAACTGGGCCAAAGCTAGACAAAGGAAGCATTGAAGAATATTAGTAATCAAATTTACCGGTGTTCGTTGAAGGAACAGTTGAAGTTCAAAATAGGATTGTTGAAGGTCAGGGTGGCTGTAGATGACCTGTGGTCAACCTGTGGTCCACGTCTGGTAAGTCCCTGGTCCTTCTGGTCCTCCTGGTCCCGGAGCCCGACTGAACTCGACCGCTCACGCCGCCCTCCCCCGTCCGACTGACTGATTGACGGTGCTCTCTGACCGAGCGCGGGCGTGCGCCCCACGCTCGACGCTCAACGGTCCTCACCCCAACCGAATATCGATCAATGTCGATCGCCGTTACAATTATTGATAAATTTATTATTTCCAGCTGGTTAATGTTTATAACAATTCTATTTTACAGCGATGTCCACAAGCAATCCCTTGGCTATCTGACCACCTAATTTTTTAGTAAAAGTGGCTAATAGTATTCGAGATACGGAATAAGTTTTAAACCATGATCATTCGCACGCATTAATTTATTTAATACAATTCACAGATAAATGTATTATTTTTGGCTGTTTAATGTTTATAACAATTCCTTTTGCCAACGATGTGGACAAGCACTCCCTTGACCACCTTGCCCTCTAATTTTTTACGATAAAAAGTCTTTTCAACATATTTCTGTTCTCATAGATCGATTCTTGGGACATTTATGTATAAAAAAGTGAAACGTAATAATTCTCGTTTATGAAATGTTTTGAAATTACAAATTGAGGTGTCTTATATAAATGTTTCCTTTTGTGTCCTTATGATTTCGGCGCACTGGCTCGATCAATTGTTATTTACACACTATTTGAAAATTATCACAATATCTTTTTTCGACGTTTCGATCTTACTTTAGATCATTTTCAAGAAAATTATAAAAATTGCGTCTTTTACAGACATTTATCATGGAAGGCGAAACATTCACAACGAACACAAATGTTTATTGAAAGGACTGGATTTAAAACAGTGAAGGCTTTCTTCTTGTTTTAAATTCACACAATATGAAATATAATATTGATTATTAATTTACAGACGCAATTCTTCTAATTTTCTTGAAAATGATCTAAAGTAAGATCGGAACGTCAAAAAAAGATATTGTGATAATTTGCAAGCAGTGTGTAAATAACAATTGATCGAACCAGTGTTCGATCGAATCAGTGATGTTTGTCTCATATAAAATTTGAAATAGGAATGGTTGATTTTCCTAAAATTATGCTGCAATATTTCGAGGAATTTTTGTCCTTGAGTTTTGCTTTTAATATTGAAACCAACGTCGTCTGAAATATCTGCTCGGTACAGAATGTAACAATTCATGATGATCAATATGGTTCCGTGACGATTTGCTTTCTCACCGACGAGAATCTCCTCAGTAGCCTTCTGCACCGACGAGATCATGTCGATGGCCTTCTGTTTCTCACTCCAGACAGAATATATCTTACACGACGTAAGAGAACGCCGAAATATTCGGGTGACACGAACTCCCATAAGGTTGGCAATCTTTAATAGTACCTCGTCGGTGGAGATACTATTAAAGACAGCCAGCCACTATGCTATTCATCGATACCAGTAAGCGGACGCGACAGGGCGCGGGGATAACGTGGAACTTTATAGTGATCTAAAATACCACATCGCTAAAAGTTCTCCGACCAACGAGATACTCGTCAAGTAGAAGAAAAATGAAATAGTATAGAATGCTCACATTACCCATTCTATATCTGGTTCACGCCCGGGGCGAACCAGCTTGAACGATACATCCATTTTGTTCTGAAGGAAGCTGCAATTGCAAAATGTTATGGAAGACAATAGGTATAGGAATAGAATTTATTGAAAATCAACATATTTATTAAATGTGCAGCTATTAGCTCGATATTATCCTTTATTCATAAGACACTAGAAGTTCTTACAAATAGAGGATAATACCGATTGCCCAGGTCTCACCACCGAGGAGGTTGCTGCACAAGAGACCCGAAAGAGAGTCAGAACGAATGCAATATTCCTTCTGGCTCCCTTTCTAACAACGACGGACTTATACTAAATTGCGCAAGTATGTCGAGTAATTATCGCGGAGCAAAAGCTGTGAACCGGAGAAGAAGTCTCCGATCCACGGGAGACCAAAGGCGAATCAGGCAGAAGGCCCTGATTCTTTCAAAGAGACAAACTAAAGCAAACCAGGGCAGAAGGCCCTGGTGCCAAGAGGAACTCAAGCTGCAATACCCATTTCTCCCAACCACTTGCCGCCAGAGACGGACATGAGTGGAATAAATTTACAGTGGAGAGGTTTTACATGAGCGAGCCACATCTCTCAAAGCCTCCCCCCATTAATATTATTTTGATTTTGTAACTTATGACGTATTATCTACCGTGAACTGCCGTACCAACCGGTATGGTACAAACTACATACGAGCAAGGTCCGACACAGCAGAAGACTGTGTCCGAATCAAGAAAACGAGCAAAGTGAAGTTACGGCAATAATTACTCTACATATTTACAACGATGGTATACAATCTTAATATGTAAACCAAGTATAACTCACTTAAAAATACACTCTAGTCTTCTTCCTCTTCGTTGGTATGTCCTCTTCATTCGGTGTGTCGTCTCCGTTAGCAGCCGGCTGTTGTAATCTAGCTGAAACAGACTAATCGTATTTAGAAACAATGCTGTTGAATACAGAATTAAATCACGCACACGAGTGCGAATGTAACCAGCTCACGACAGCAAATATAAACCCGCACGTAAGCGCAAACCTAACCATGCACATGAGTGCGAATACAACCTGTCCACAAGAGCAATTATAATTTATAATCATGTTCACAAGTGAACAAGTTCACAAGAACAATTGTAATCCTGCACATGAGTGCGAATACAACCAGAGAACCAGCTCAAGAGAGCAATTGTAACCTCGCACAGACGTGCGAATACAACCGGCGAACCAGCTCGTAAGAATAATTATAACTCCGCACACGAGTGCGAAAACAATCAGCGAAGCAGAGCACAAGACCAATTATAACCCCGCACACGAGTGGGGCGCTCAAAATATAAATTTGATGAAGAATAAAATTGATAAATTTTAAGAAGACTCAATACCGAAAGTCTGGAAAATTTCAATTAGTATGAAGGATATGGTATTCGTTGAATTAACAGTTGAAGGACAGGTTTGTTGAAACTGAGCCATGGAAGTTGAAACTGATAAAGGAAGCTTTGAAAAATATTAGTAACCAAACTTACCGTTGATCGTTGTATGAACAGTTGAAGGAAGGCCACGGTAGCTGTGGATGACCTCTTGTCCACCTCTGGTCAACCTCTGGTCCACCTCTGGTTGGCCCCTGGTCCTTCTGGTCTTCCTGGTCCCGGAGCTCGACCGCTCACGCCGCCCTCCCCCGCCCGACTGACTGATTGACGGAGCTCTCTCGCCGAGCGCGGGCGTGCGCCCCACGCTCGACGGTCAACGGTCCTCACCCCAACCGAATATCGATCGATATCGATCGCCGTAACAATTATTGCTAAATTTATTATTTCCAGCTGGTTAATGTTTATAACAATTCTATTTTACAGCGATGTCCACAAGCAATCCCTTGGCTATCTGACCACCTAATTTTTTAGTAAGTGTGGCTACTAGTATTCGAGATACGGAATAACTTTTAAACCATGAACATTCGCACGCATTAATATATTCAATACAATTCACAGATAAATTTATTAATTCTGGCTGTTTAATGTTTATAAAAATTCCTTTTGCTAATGATGTTAACGAGCACTCCCTTGAGCACCTTGTTATCTAATTTTTTCGTAAAAATAGACAATAAAACTCGAGATACAGAATAACTTTTAAACGATGAACATCCGCACGCATTAATTTATACAACATAATACTATGATACATTTATTAATTCTATTAATCATTCCTTTTGCCAACGATGTGGACAAGCACTCCCTTGACCACTTTGCCATCTAATTTTTTACAGTGTTCGGCATTGGCCTAAACGGGAGCATTCAAACGAAGGTGGTTCGACCGTTGGTGCCGCACAGTGGAACTTTTCGACCAAATCGGAGACAAAATCAAAGAACTGTCGATAAAAATGTGGTAGAGCAATGAAATTTTTTAAAAATTAAAGCTGATGCTTGGCAGATTATGGGAAAAATAAGAAGATTATGGTACGAACGGTTTATAACCTTGAGAAAATTCGTTAAACAATTCGTTCACAAAAATCGATTTCTTGTAAAATCCTGAGGTCGTAGACAAATTTTGAGACCAGATTTAAAATCAGCGTGAAAAAATCTACAGGAAATGATGTGCCGCATGTTAAAAAAAAATTTTTTCCGCCCGTGTTATTGAAAAAACCGCAATTTTCTTGAAATTGTGAGAGTTTAACGAATTTTCTCAAGTTTATAAAACGTTCCTACCATAATCTCCCTATTTTCCCATATTCTTCCAAGTTTCAGCTGTAATTTTAAAAAATTGCATCGCTCTACCTCATTTCTATCGAAAATTCTTTGCTTTGTCTCCGATTTGGACGAAAGGTTCCACTGTGTGGGCCCCCGGCCCGGCTGACTGACAGACTGGCACGAGCGCAGCGATGCTCGTGATTATTCTCGTAAGAATAATTGTAACTCCGCACACGAGTGCGAAAACAACCAATGATGCAGCTCGCAAGAGCAATTATAACCCCGCACACCAGTGGGGCGCTCAAAATATAAATTTAATGAAGAATAAAATTGATAAATTTGAAGAAGACTCAATACCGAAAGTCTCGAAAATTTCAATTAGTATGAAGGATATGGTATTCGTTGAATTAACGGTTGAAGGACAGGTTTGTTGAAACTGAGCCAAGGAAGTTGAAACTGACAAAGGAAACTTTGAAAAATAGTAGTAACCAAACTTACCGTTGATCGTTGAATGAACAGTTGAAGGTGGGCCAGGGTAGCTGTGGATGACCCCTTGTCCACCTCTGGTCAACCGCTGGTCCACCTCTGGTAGGTAACTGGTCCTCCTGGTCCCGAAGCCCGACCGCTCACGCCGCCACCCCCGCCCCAGCCCGACTGACTGATTGACGGAGCTCTCTCGCCGAGCGCGGGCGTGTGCCCCACGCACGACGCTGGACGCTCCACACCCTCACCGAATATCGATCGATGTCGATCGCCGTGAAAATTATTGATAAATTTATTATTTCCAGCTGGTTAATGTTTATAACAATTCTATTTTACAGCGATATCCACAAGCAATCCCTTGGCTATCTAACCACCTAATTTTTTAGTAAATGTGGCTAATAGTATTCGAGATACGGAATAACTTTTAAACCATGAACATTCGCACGCATTAATTTATTCAATACAATTCACAGATAAAGTTATTAATTCTAGCTAATTAATGTTTATAATAATTCCTTTTGCTAATGATGTTAACGAGTACTCCCTTGACTACCTTGCCATCTAATTTTTTCGTAAAAATAGACAATAAAACTCGAGAGACAGAATAACTTTTAAACCATGAACATTCGCACGCATTAATATATTCAATACAATTCACAGATAAATTTATTATTTCTGGCTGTTTAATATTTATAACAATTCCTTTTGCTAATGGTGTTAACGAGCACTCCCTTGACCACCTTGCCATCTAATTTTTTCGTAAAAATAGACAATAAAACTCGAGATACAGAATAACTTTTAAACGATGAACATCCGCATGCATTAATTTATTCAACATAATACTATGATACATTTATTAATTCTAGCTAATTAATGTTTATAATCATTCCTTTTGCCAACGATGTGGACAAGCACTCCCTTGACCACTTTCTCATCTAATTTTTTACAGTGTTCGGTATTGGCCTAAAAGGGAGCATTCAAACGAAGGTGGTTCGACCGTTGGTGCCGTCTCGTTATTGTTTTCGTGTCTCGAGCGCGCGATCGCGAAACCGCTGTCTTGTCCGCGTAAAAGTCATCGTCACCAACGGCGAACACCTCCATTTGAATCTCACATCACGGACAAAGGTAAAACCGAAGTCACTGATCCAAACAAAGCCGTTACCGTCCCCCGTCGTTCGTGCGTTACCGTGCGCGGACGAGCGACTTCACTTGACGTCACTTGACGTTCAAATCTCGCAGCACTCGCTTGCAACATCGAATGTGTCATTTTCGGATCATATCGAATCCTCTGTTTATCGCGGCATAGTCGCTACATCTCTGTAATTTTCATACTCGTTTTGCCGTCGAATTGTGAGCAATCTATGTTATGTTTAACGGTGTGGCTAAATTGAGTCAATAATAAAGTGGTTGTTGAACGATACTGGATTTCCCTCGTTTCGCCTCCATCACTAACCACGTCATCAGCGCTCAGATGTCAGTGGTCCCGGCCTCAGGCTCTCAGACAATATTCAAGCCTAAACATACAGTAAAGTCTTTTCAACATATTTCTGTTCTCACAGATCGATTCTTGGAACATTTATGTATAAAAAAGTGGAAGGTAATAATTTTCGTTTATGAAATATTTTGAAATTACAAATTGAGAGGTATCTCATAAAATTTGAAATATGAATTGTTGATTTTCCTAAAGTTATGCTTCAATATTTCTAGGAATTTTTTGTCCTATTGAAACCAACATAGTCTGAAATATCTGCTCGGTACAGAATGTAACAATTCATGACGATCAGTATGGTTCTGTGACGATTTGCCTTCTCACCGACGAGAATCTCCTCAGTAGCCTTCTGCACCGACGAGAATCTCCTCAGTAGCCTTCTGCACCGACGAGATCATGTCGATGGCCTTCTGTTTCTCAGTCAGGATATATCCTGGAGGGCGTAAGAAAACACCGTAGTATTCGAGTGACACGATCTTCCATAAGGTTAGCAGTCTTTAATAGTATCTGGTCGGTGGCCTTCTGCACCGACGAGATCACGTTGATGGCCTCCTGTTTCTTACTCCAGTCAGAATACATCCAAGAGGGCGTAAGAGAACACCGAAATATGTATTCAGGTAACACCAACTCTCGTAAGGCTGGCAGTCTTAACAGTATCTCGTCGGTGCCCAGACGTTGCATCTTATGGACTTTTCTGTCTATATTTTTTGGGATTTGGAGTTCTAAGAATCTAAGAGCTCCAATACCACTTCGGTGTCGCGCCAAAGGTTACCGATCTTTGATGCATTTATCTCGTCGGTGATGTAGATGTATTAGTGCAGACGAGATGAGGGGAAAAAGTTACCCTCTCTCTACCAGTACTGGGCACATGCGCGACAGAGACGAAACGCGTCACGTGACCCGACCGCAGCGGAAGCGTGGGGAATAGTGTCGTAGAAGGGGAAGGAAGAGTTAGTACACAAGTCTTGAATCTTGAACTGACTGGCGATACTGCTTCAGTGAATTAGTGAATACATATGTACTTTTTTAGCTAGCCGTTGTACGTGAAAAAAGGACGCTGCAATCAGTCCAGTTGCAAAATATCGAGTCGGTAAGACTGTTAAACCCGAGACAGGAAAATTTATAAGGTGTTACGTCTATTCTTATTTTTTATATGTCCTTTGTGGTACTATTAAAATGGCTCAAAGTCAGAAAAAGGTCGATTTTTCTTTTATCTCAGAAATCGACTGCCTGTTACTATAACGTTGCGTGTATAATTTGAAAAAATGTCTATCCCACGTGTAATTTTTTACTAAATAGAATCAAGTACCTCCTGTCAGATCTCGATTTAATAGTTTGTTGCATTTGATAACAATTAGTATTTAGATACTGAATTGACTGTAGTTTAAATTAAATGCAATTTTTTAATTATTCAACATACATAACATGTTCAGGTGAATTATTTTATTGTATTGTAACACGATCGCGTATTATGAGTAGCAATACAAGTTATATACGACTGTTTGAAAGAAGTATCTACATTCGAAAGTATACCACATATATATTCTGCAGCTTTGAAGAAAAAAAACATTCGGTCGATACACTTCCGCTAGCCTATGACGTACCACGTATACAGAAGAAGTTTATGCATGCGTATGGAGTATGGAACATGGAAGTGCAGTGTGATGCGTCCTTTTATATCAGAAACGAAGAAGCACTGAATAAAAAGAGTTGACTTCATCAATTAAAATGGAGGTTTTAAACAATTTCGATCGCATCGATGACAGGTATACATTACATAATCTATATCAATTTTAGTCAACGAATTTTAGTAAACGAGTTTTACGTACATCGTGATACAAAAGAGCGAATAATAATAATAATAGCAATTGTAGCATTGCATAGATAATATCTTTCGATAACTTTAACAACCGCATTAAAAATGATGTTTTTTTCTGTAATAAACAATTTTAAAAGTTGCTATTCAGATCCTACTTGTGAGGTTAGTAGAAGAAAAACATTCTTAATTAAATGTTCTTTTGTAGCGTGGATGAAAATACAATTAGCAATGATAACGTCGGAGTCGTTCTAGAGGAAACAGAAATAGTAGATTGCGACGCAGAAATAGATGCTGTCACAGATGAAGATAATATAAGGTATCAAATATGTCAAGTAAATAGGAATGATAATGGTGTTGCGTATAGAGTAGTACAAGTTGAGGATAATCAACCAAACAATGCGGAAGTATCAATAGCTGCACCATTAAATAATACTGTCCAAGTTTTAACATCGCCTATAAATGGTCAGTTATATGTACTGAGTAATAGCAACGAAGTAGTTACTCCAGATTCTCCAAGAACAGTCGCACCGCGTGTGAAACTTCAAATCGACAATCCACAAAACATTCTTACCACTATCAAAAAGGTAATAATTTCGTTATTTATAATAGCACAGTAACTATTTAATAATAATAATAATGACCAATAGATAATCTTTTACAGAGGGATGAAAGGAGAAGGGTAACTCACAACGAAGTTGAAAGACGACGCAGAGATAAAATTAATACTTGGATCACAAAGTTGGGTAAACTTTTACCTGATTACGAACAGAACACAATAGGAGAAGGAGATGTAAAGACAAATTTTGAATTACAGGTAATGTACTTTATAATTTCAAAATATGTTGTCTATTAACTGGTTTAATGTTGTTTCAATGATAGAGCAAAGGAGGAATATTGGAAAGAGCATGCGAATACATCACAGAGTTGCGAGATGTACAAGAAAACCTCCAGCAAAGTTTAGACGAAAATGCACAGCTGCTGGAAGAAGCTAAGACATTAAGGCAAGTTGTGTCTCAATTAAGGAAAGAGAATTCCGAATTGAAGATTCAGATGTCAAAAAATCCGACTTATATACTTGGTACTTAATAGCTATAATAGCTATACAGAAAAATTAGAAATATATAAGAGCTTCAGGAAGCTTATTCAAATTTCTTTTTTCGTTAGTACAAATTCATTTATATGTTAGGCGGTTTTAATTGTACATGTATGAAGTTCAATAATATGTGGAAATTGTGCGATAAATTTCAATAAAATAATTGTATGTAATAATTATAAAATGTTTATTTACATATATTTAACTGAGTATATATTTATATTATGAAAACAATTTTAAACATATCGAGTAATTTCAACTGTACATATCATAAACAATAAGTATTTATAACGTGAACAATCGAGCAAAGGGACCAATTTATTATTAAATCATTAAATTAGATATACAAATATACAAAACATCGCGCTATTTAATTAATAGTTAATCATTATCCAAAAGTTATGTTATTTAACTTTAAAGTCACTTATTGCCTACATTGTTTTCACTAATAAAGAGGTCTACAATATTTACACTTACAAGTTACAATACCACCTAGCTATTTACACAAAACAAAACGATACATTATTGTATCAGTTGTTTCCAACGTATGTCACGTTAATTATCAATATGCACATACACAGTAACCAATATCAAATACAAGGGAAAGTGTATGTGTTTACATATATATTTAACAGCTTAAACTGTTATTACTGTAACGCCTAATAATATTATTGCTTCGAAGCACATTATTTTGCCGTTTGTGCAGGATTTGTGTCAACGTACCCAGAGTAATAGAACAAATAATTTGATCGGTAATTACAAAGACAATAAATATTAAACTATAATTTTTATATTTGTCAACATCATCTGGATCTTCGTCAAGATATGTAAAGTGTAGCCAATACAAGCAACGGGCATTATTCAGATCTCTTGTTAACCGGATGTCCCGTCGGCATTTGTACTACTACTCTGGTAATTCACAGAAATTTTATTTCTTGACTCGTAAAGGATGAAGTATTCTGAGTTGCATACTATGCAGTATTATCGTTTCAGCATTTATAGTTAGTGTGAGACATTCTCTTCTTATGTTTAGTTACATTGGCCATTAAAATTGTTCTTACATAACAATGCGTCCAGAGAAGCGTCGCATTGAAACAAATAAATTTGTCCTATAAAAATAACTCTTGAGTGAGTTAAATTCAGCAACAAATGTTTTGCTTCTAGTCTAAACATCAACGGTTAGTGTTCTCTGTACAGTCGAGTAGGAATCTTGCTCCTTCATTTCATCATCATATTGTCCTCGTCGTATAGTAAATATAATGCCAGAAAATAAGCAAAAATATATTTCTGTGAATTGTCATTTCTTTCGCAAACATCTTTTCGTTTCTTTTTCAACGACTTCCATCAACTTGCGCACATGTTCGAAGACAGAGAAACATGAAAAATCCACGGACACAAAACAAACGTTTAATCTTGTTTTCCCGTTCTTTGTCAATGTATATTCGAGGTTTGTTTTTATGCATAAAAAATGACGAGAAACTATACGAATTGAACGAAGACGCACGTAGTAAACATATTGGCAGTGTTAAAAACTTTCACGATCGGTGCATCAATTTCTTTAAAGTTAATTGAATCATCTGTGACGACGAATTGCACAGACAAATGTTCACAAAGTTGTCACCTTTAAGTTTACATTTTACAAAACACAGAGATTTTTGCTGGTTGACTGGCTCTCGGCACGATATTCTCGTAACGTTTTCTTCTGTACAAGAGTAGAAAAACTTGAAAGATATTCTCTTGGGAGTTCACTTTTAGAAACTGCTTCAGCCGCAGTAGAAAAAAGAGGCTTGATATGCGAGTATTTACATATTTAGTAGTACCTGTATCTTTAATACTGTCTCTCTGTTTACGACGTAGAAATATAATTTTCTCCGTCCCAAGTTAGCAAATTTAAAATCTTCATACAAACTACATTGAGTATTTTACGATTACTGCTTTAGTTGAGATAACAGACAAACCCTTAGGCAGTAAAAGGACTATATCATGTGATTTTGCTTGAGATTCGTTTCTACAAGTATTTGCTGTGGATACATTTCCCGTCACTGAGAGAAAATTCTTCGGACACTGTTTGCTTAACAATTTTTACTTTAGTGTGCGTTCTAACGTACTATCTAGAGTCTAAAGTATCGAACAGTGGAGTATATGTAAACGTTCTTCCAGGCTGAAACTACAAATAGTTGGCTATTGTGAAACTTGCTTATAGCATCGCGTTTTTTCTCTCAGTGGTACCCCCATACCAGTTCTTTCGTAGACATCGTGGAAAGCATTCCTGTCGTCAGTCTTTCGATTACCATAAAAAAAGAACGTATGGCCATTGCTAATCCGTTCAATGCTCACAACACCCATTCAAGCAGTCGAGTAACAATAAAATTTTTATCACTGTTATTTATACGATTGCGTGATAAAAGTGACTAGTACTTTCTCTTTAGTACCTCGAAAGCTCGCTAGTTTCTTCATACATGTATTATCTACGTCTAACAAGAACTGCGTTTATTTTTCTAGTTTATACTGCATTTTTCTCAGTTTTCATGCTTATTAACACGATCACTTTAAATAATTGTTTCATTCCCATTGTTCGCTATAATTTCTTAACACGTTCTCTCTCAGCTGGATGACGATCATTCTGCCAAAAAACATTTGCGTTAACACTGCTTGTGTGCAATATAATCTTCATTACGTGAACTCGATTAATTTAATTTAACAATATTCCTCGAACCATTACTTGGATCAAACAACGTTCATTATTTACTAGAGGAGTCTAAACGATAATACCTTGTCACTCCGTGCAGTGATCTGATGAAACAGTGAAATAAATTATCGTTGGCGATGCAGACTTACGATTTCTTTGACCGACCTGTATACTTTAACATTATATAATGCTACTAAAATTGGACGCAAGAAAAACAAATTGTAACGTTCTGTTAGTCGGTCGACAGGATCCTGTCAATGCCATTGAATCGATGATGCGTTCGTGAAATGAGATTTGATGATCATACAAATCAATTACCTTCGTCCCATACATGTGACGAGCGCTTAGGATCGTTTGCGTTCCCGATGAGCGAGAGCAAGTGCAATATCTAGTTTCCGCGAAGGAAGGAAGCCGGGCTAATTATCCTCAATGAAACCTTACATCGGTTTCTTAAATATTGAGTAACGTGCATTCGAGCCTAGATCGTGGAGCAACGATTAAGCGCATCTCGTTCGAGGTTCATAGGTCAATGTATGGTACGAAGGTAGGCCTGTCTCAGGACGGTTGAGGTCGTGTACTCTTTTTGCTGCTACCAAACGTGAACCAGGTGCCGACCTTTCGGCCCAACGAGTTTGTCGCGCCTTGTCCAACCATGGTAGGCATGTCGTAAGCGGACTCTCTTTTGTACGTTTTGTCTACAATTATAAAAGGTAGAGAATTAGGTGGTACTCTTTCCTCTAGCAGATTTCTGTGGTATCGAAACTTTTCGATGGTCTTACTGCGAGGTTTGATTGGCGGTCTGTTCTGCTGTCTCGCTGCCACGAGCCTTGCCAGCTGTCTGGCTGCAGTTGGGAACTCCAGTCCATCGTTTCTATCCTGAGCAACTAGCCTCCGTTCCTCCGCCATAGCTGCCAACCAGCGACGCTTCTCTTCCGCCGTGCGGCAACAGAAAAGCAACCATTTGTCTCGGACACAGCTGTATATTTTTAAACAATGCCTCACTGTCACCCCCGATTGATGATCTGCAAATGAATATTCAGTGTTACGAAAAATCGATTTCTTTTTTATCGTACTTTTTAAAAGTGTAGAACCTTGTAGAATCCGAAATGACGAAGCTATGACTTTGAATTACCTTTTCCGTCGGGAACGTCGATCACCTCACTCGTGTCGAGGTAAATGCGACCTTTAAATACATAAGTGTTTCGTTTTAGAATATCCTTTTTACAGTAAACTAATTGATGGTCGAACAGAAACAAGGTGATGTTGTTCGTCCACATGCCAGTCGTGACTCTCATCGCCTCGCCTTGATAAATTAACTGAGATGAGACTTCTATGAGGTCCTCGCCCTGAAATAAACACATGAAACGTGTCATTGAAACATTACATTTAGAAAGGACTTTTAAGAGATAGGGAGATATAAAAAGTGTACGAAAAATTCGTACCTCCCAGCCTTCGACCCTCAATTGCCAAGCAGCCAACTTCTCAAGACTCTCCATTCGCCTTTTCCTTTCGTTGATCAAAACCGCGACTCCTCGCATCGCTTCGAGGGCCTCCTGGATTTTATGGTAATCCGGGTGATCGGCTTTCGTGTATTTCAACAGCTCCGCCAATTGGAGCGGATATTTACATATTCGTTGCACGGGCGTCAACAGATACCCGTCCAAAGGAATTTCGATCAAGCCTCTCATTAGTCTACAGGCTTCGAAGAATTTGCTATAACGATTATGCTGGTACAGCTCTTGCAGCGTGACGGTGGCCATCGGATGACTGTTGCAGTATTCCGAATACATACGAAATCCTGCCCTCTGCAAAATCAATCGTAGATTATAACACAATGAATGAACAACGCTGACAAAATTGAGTTTAGAGCATTCTTACATGATCCAGGAAACATTCGCCGACGCAGCTTTTGTACGGAGCGTTCCAGTCTATCCTGGACTCGAGATCCTTCAGAAACTCGGACTGAAAGTCCAGCAGTTCCTCGAGATTGATGAATATAGTTTCTATTTGTTCTTCGTTGAACATGTCCGTCCGTCGTCGACATTCGGCGATGTATCCCTCCGCGACGTCCCTCAAGATCTTCACGAAGTCTCGCTCGGTTTGGACCAACTCGCGGACCACGCTTGTTCTGACTTGCTCGTTTGACAGCAGCGAGATGCTCGTACGTCTTCTTAGCTGAGAGTTGGACGTGCTACCGGACGCCATCGCCGCCAAACAATCCTCTACCGTGTCCTCTTGACTGACACGCAACTACAAGAATCGATGTTCCATCTTAACACAAGGAATCTCCGAGGTTTCGAGATTAGTTTGGAATAGAATGAATGTTGTACCCTAACGAACGCAGCCGGGAACCAGCCATGCTCGCCCCTACAGTTACCCCACCACCAATCCTTGTCCAGATTATCCAGAACTTCGATCACGTCGCCGGCACGAAAGGCCAGCTCCTCCGGTTCCATCGCTACATGGTCCCAAACAGCTTCAGCCAGGATCACGACCTCCTCGTCCATCGTCTGCTCGAACGATTTCTTTCTGTCCGTCAAGGAGGCGATGGAGGACTCCGAGTCGGACATCATCTCGTCATCTGACGTTCCACCTCTTCCATCCTGTTCATCCTCCGACAGGACATTTCCACCGGGCAATCTCGCACCTGGTTTCAAACAAACCGATTTTCTTTATTCGTGAAAATTACGCGATCCTTTCGCAATGTTCGATGATCTATTTGTGATACGAGGCTCAGCCAAGTATAAACCGGACCTTCTCTAATTTTTTATTTGACTCGCTCGTTAGTCGTTCCAGTTATCGATAATACGTCCATGGGGTAACAGCTGAGGAAAAATGGGATGGTCCCATGAATATAAATGGAAGGACAAATGGATGTTTGGACTCTAGGCGTAGATTAATGAATGGGAACAAGGAATAGAAGAATGACTGGGAATAATGATAAACAATAAGGAAATACAATTTAAATATTGACCATCCCCTTGGTAGTAATGTCGCAGTCCTGGGGGTGCCGTGAGAGGAGGTGGGATTGCAAGACACGTCTACTTTGACTTCCATTCGGTCGTATTTACGTGAGAACTATGCTGTTGTACAATGCAAAGTCCGGTTGGTATTTGACTGACCCTCGTACATTGCGTCATGGTTGCGTAGATTTCGATGTGCGTGTCCCTTTTAAATCGCAATACGAGAAAGCAATGACATATTCGAAAAATCACCCTGCAGATTATCCATCGTAGGCGTTGGCAGCGGAAGATCAAAGAAATTGTTTATGATGTTTGTGTAATGAAGGCGGCCGATCGTTCTCGTTGGAACCTCGCGAGAATGCTTGTTGGTGAAATTCTTCGAAGCGAGATCCTTATTGTCCCCAAGTCTCCTTATCGTTCCGAAAGCTTCGCGAGGCTCCCCGAGAACGATCGGTCTCTACTGTAGCTTGCAAACAAAAGCGTATTCACAGGAAGCAGTCCTTACAGAATGAAGATATTAACACGTTTAATACAGGAGTGTTCCGCATTCCGTACTCTCAAGAACTCTTCTTACAGGTGCGTTCTCTTACAACGATATGAATGCTTTAAGATCGTTACAAGGATGCATGCTTACTCGGAGCACTCTCGGAAGTGGCGTCTAGAGAAACTGGATACCATTGGAGCGGAAAGTGTGCACTAATCTTCGTCAACGGGGTGCTACCGGCGAGTCTCTCCCACCAAGCGAACGAGCAGATATACATATTGAACGAAGTATACAACTATCTCGAAGATATTTGGTTCTCTTACGGATCTAGAGGCAAGCAAGTATTTAATATAGATTGCCAAACGTTTTACCAAGCTTCTAATCGAGCTAGTTTCTTCTGAATTGCTTTTAACCTTTAGTTACTCGCACCTCGATTTGTGCAAAATTGCTCGCATGGCGTCTTGTAGGAGCCCAATATAATGATTCAAATAAATAAAACAACTGTTGTTACAATTCCACGTATACAATTCAAATAGAACAACTATTTTAGACTATTACCATGACCATGAGTGTTGGGCAAAAATTTTATTTAAATACATTGTCATTAAATTGTATTTAAATACAAATTTCGAATAACGAATAAAAGAATTTGTATTTGTTATTTGAAGGTTCGAATACAAAAGTATCTTTTATTCGACTTTTATTTAAATAATCTTGTATTCGCCGAGAATGTATTCGATGAATAATAGTTACAAATTGTATTCGAAGTGGATGTATTCGAAGCTTCGAATACAATTTGTAACTATTATTCATCGAACATCATTCACATTCTCGGCGAATACAAAATTATTTAAATAAAAGTCGAATGAAAGATACTTTTTTATTTGTACCTTCGAATAACGAATAAAAGTGATGTATCTTTTAATCTTAATGGTTTATTAGTTACTCCATATCGTAGTACAGAGATGGCGTTGTAGAGCCGAGGCGAGAAGTACTTAAATACTGCCCAACTCTGCATTACCCCATGCGAGTAATTGAAGGTTAAGCATTTTAACTAGACCTTTTTACATGTTTGTGCAACGAGAAAACAATTTGGTTACTATGTACTTTCTAATGAAAGAGGCAGAAGGATAAATCCTCGATAGACTGCTCATTTGCTTGGAGCGAGGGGAAGGAAGTTGTTTCTACGTTGGAGCTCAGACAGTGTGTCAGGGGTCTGACTCTCTGTCGACGACTGTTAGCTTTACCTGCAGTTTTGGTGCGCATCAAGGGTGATAGCTGATTGATACCCAGTGGTTGGCTGAGTGAACGCCTCAGATTTGTCCGAGTACTCCTCCCTTTCGCGTTACTGAGATCAAAATAAAATCACCATTAATATTCATCTTCGCCCGTACACGGATGGATAGAGGATCAACAAGCTTGTGTTTACGTAGAAGCATCGATACAACATTCAGCAACGAATTACAATAGGTAAGTATATACACACGACAGGTAGAACATGTCTATACAGAGTGGTTCTGCAGATCGGGCTACCTCGAACAACCGCTTATCACTTTGTCCTCTCGCATCACTGAAATTCTACAGAGTTTTTTGGTGAATGGTACCGGGGGAGATTTCGAGCATTTACTTTTGAAATGATCAAAAATCAAAAATCATCGGAGTAACGTGTACCATTCATCATTGAACGTCCTACGTATCTTTTTGCGAGTATCAGCCGACTATTTCTAGAAATTTGTATACCCTCGGTTAGCATCTAATTTCGAATTTAGACTAAGAGGATCGAAGGAAATCGAATTCGAACGATAATCAAATGATTTAATGCAATTTTTAAAAAACAACGTGAATTCTACGAATGGAACGAATTACGCAAACAAAATTCAAATACTTTTACGGTGGTCTGGCTATCGAAGGGAAAGAACCACTCCGTACATGGTTACGCGTGGCAGTCCAACTTGTTTTACGAGGAAAAATGGAAAATAAGGTGGTTTGTTATAATACCCGTCTACCTACCACTATTCTCCCTCGATTTACTGGAAAGGTTCGAGAATAAAGAATTTAAATTTCCTTCAAGGACATTTTTCAAGGATTTGTTTTGATGATTGTCTAATGCCGTGCTATGATTCGTTTCGATCCGAGCAGAAACGAAGAACAAGGAGAAAAGAAACAGCGAGCCGTTCGCACGACGCCCGCCCGTGCGAAATCGGTCGAGAGATTCGCGAAAACGTGACGAGAAAAAAAAAAGAAATCGAAAGAAGCACCTAGATTTTTCCATCGGTCAGAGGTATGGCTGGTTTCATCTGCGATGTACGCAAGTACTTCACATCAAACCCAAGCAATCGTCATGTGCGTGTACATGCCCGTAATAATAATAATAAAAGTTCAACAATAAGACTTCCAGCTACAATAATGTCTCGATACATGCGAAACAGATCTGCACGATATTTGTGACAAATTTTGTCTTTACACAATGAACAATACTTTCGAGTTTTTCATTATTTCTATTTCAAAACTTTTACCGATATACTTGTGACACTATTCTGATTAAAATGAGACCAAACACGATATAATTTGGAGCAAATTTGCTTGGACTTCGATTATCCGAACTGTCGATGAATACGTGTTTCACGCGTAAATGGTTCAATCTACAGCGATCCATGTACAAAACGATTTACTGTACAAATCAAAGACGATTTAATCGAACATTGCAACTAGGAAACTGTTCTATTATCCGAACACTACTGCACCACTGCACAGTGATCGATTCCTTGATTCTAGGCGGACAAAATGGTAAAGATTAACTTTAGATATCTTCGCTGTCGTTCTATATTGTTTACGAACATTTATTTATTCGATATATAACCTAATATTTCGATTGCACGTGGTTATTACGACGTAATACGGCGTTAAAGTTTTGTCTTTGCGAAATACTATAAATAAGCTAATTCTTCTCCATCGTATAACTTGTTTGTTTGTTGTTTAAATTATTATCTAAAAAATGGAGCGTGTAAGCGAAGGTAAGTATTTAATTTTTACATATCGGTATAATTTTATTTTGCCGTGTATATCATATACAACAGGTTAACTAATAATATTATTTAAGAAGAGGTCAAATTGTATAACTTCTTTCCCCGGACTCGGCCAGACTTCGTTCTTTGATAGTTTTGAAGAATACTTATTTCAAAATAATGATACTAAATATCGCTTGCCCGTTTTGGCCCGTTAGTCATTTATATCATTTTTTAGAAAAGACATGGAGTATGCCACGAAGACTGATGTTTGAAACCTGGTATTCAACAAGTTCTAAAGATACCAAATCCAAAGTTGATGCAATAATAGGGCTGATTCTAAACTTTTTTTAACATCGAAGCTATTAATGATTCAGCAAAAAATATTTTGCATACAAAAATTACAAGTTTTTGCAAAAGAGTCCAAGGAAAATGGCAGAAATTCCATCGCACTATCGACCGCTTTTTAAAAGAAAATAGAAAAAAAAATGTAGAAGACATATTTCATATGTTACTTCTAATGTCCGATCCACTTATAAGTAGTAAGAGGAAAATTACTAAAAAATGTTCTAAAGAATTAGCAGCAGAGGCAAAAAGTTTACTCAAATCACCTTAAAAAAGGTACGAGATTTACATATGACAATTATAATTTATAATAATTTAGGATATGCACCTTTGTCATGCACATTCCTTATTATAATTTTGTAATTTTGTATTATATTTTCGTACAATTTTATCTAATTTTTAAATATAAGTTAAGATTAATTCTTTTCATTTTGTGTATTGTGTATTCACGTATTTAAACAAAAACTATAAAATATTTAATTTATGTTATTTTCACAAATGTTACAATTAATTGTTTTATTTGTCCATTATAAAGAAATTATATAAATCGTTAAAGTTCATGTTGTTTTTATACACTTGTCATGATTTCTGAGAAATAAAGCTATATTACTACAAGAAAACAGAAAAATTTGAATTTTGTCCCCCTAGAATCGAGGAATCGATCACTGTGCACTGGCTAGATCTAAAGTGTATCGTGTTTGGATTCATATTAATCAGAAAAATGCTAGGAATATGACGGTAAGAATATCACAAAAGAATAATTAAAATCAGAAAAGCATTGTCACTGGATTATAATAGTATCCACTATCCAACCAATGGCGCCAATGTTTTTTATCTTATTCCACGTTTGACACCAACGGTGAAGGATCGGGGAATACTCTCCGCGTACAATATAAATGACATGTCAGTTCTGAAGTTTCCACATATATCGAGACGTTACTGTATTCTTCAAAAACGTAAATTCCCGGTAGACGTCGATTGCTCCAAGTTTTCGAGTCTCGGTCGGGGAGTCGACGAGACACGTTCCGTTGCTCGCAGATGGCGAAAAGTCAATGAGGCGTTTTGCGATAAGGGTGCAAAGACCGCGGGACGGGTCTTGGCGTTTGAACGCACCTTCTCAGCGTAACGATGTCATGGGAGGAGTGCCTCGGGCTGAGCCTGGGAGGCCTCGTCTTGATAGGCGAAGGAGTTGAGAGCATCCTGCGGTAATTGTGCGCGTGGCTGTAACCGGACCTCGTGTCCCACTGCAGTAACCTCTGACCTCCTAAATCGCTGTTCGTCCGACGTACATGCTGGTGCCTCGACGATGTTCGGCTCTGCAGGTCCGCCTGAAAGTATCACAACATCCTGGTCATCGTTCGCGTTTACCTTTGCCACCGGGTACCAAGCGTGAACTCTCCACCGAACATGAGATCGGTCGGCATAAGCTGCATCGCCAAGCTGATGCTCAAAGTGGGATCGAAAAGTCTCCGTTACGGTTGCAGATAAACTTCCCTTCTGCCGTTTTCAAAACCGAAAAACATTTTGCACGTTATCTTCGAAGAATTCCCTCTGGTAGAAAATAGTTGCTCGAGATAATATGCTTGTTGAAAGAATTATTCGGCATTTATTGAAAACGAGAAATGGTATTGTCTGCTTAAACTGGGTACACTGAGAAAAAAAAGTAGTTACTTCAATAACACGCGTGTTATTGTAATTTTTTACTTCGATGAATATGAATGTATTCTTTTCAATAGTATGAAATTTAGAAGCAAATCGTGATGTATTTGAATTGTTTATCATGAAATGATTGAGAATATTATTTGATTCAATACCGTATATTATTATTCGTAGTATTTCTTTTTTTCCTTCTATCAGATATGTTAAAAAAATTTGGGAATTGGTTTGAGGCCATATCTTATTTTTTGAAAACATTGATGGTCAAGGTATTGGCTTATATGATTCGCGGAAATGAGTTTTGCTATTGAAATTCAATAGTATTAAATATTAAAATAAGTTCATATGATATTGGCACTATTCAATAGTACATCTTATTGAATCAACATATATTTTTTTTGTTTCGACAGGATTTTTTTCTCAGTGTAGAAGTTAAAAAGTTTACCTGAGCGATTTCGACCTCGCTAGCTAATGTTTGTAAGGTTTTCAGGGTAATTGTCCAGCAGTTACCTTGACAAAAGCGATGAATATATTATCAGGTTCGAGAAAGCACGATTTATCTTTGCAAAGTTCCCGAATCTTTTCGATCACACCTTGCACATTCGAATTCCACTGTCCGTGTAGAAACACCGTTGACATTCATTCGTTAATGAGACGAAGGATGAAGAGATTGTAACGGTTCACATAGTCACGGGCCTGGCGATCACCTGGCAGATGGTTTCGCTATTTTCTGACCGTCCACACTGGTCGCGCGTTCATGATTCTACAATTTTCCGTTTACATCGGACGGGCTTGGTTCGTCGACGACGAATTCCTCGAACAACTCGACAGAGACAAGTACACGAGGCTCGAGATCGCGACGCGTATCACGGCCTGGTGTTGATTGCTCGGTCACGTAGATCGAAATAAAGTAAACGACGGGCGAACTATGACTCGGCCGTTCGTACGCGATCCCATAAATCGTGTTCGGTCGGTCGCGCAACTCGATATCAACTAACCAGGACTGCGTTTCCTCTGCTCGTATCCTGGTCAGCGCGATATATTCTCTGGTCGCCTATCAGAAACTGCCAGTGATCTGTACAACCGTGGCTAAACCGTATACAAACGTGAGTAATGCGAGTTATTGTTGCCGAAGGAAACAGTCATACGTGCGGCTTGATAATGATTACAAATGTGTGACGCTCTTAACGGCAATTATAAATCATCGCCGGTAGCGTGGCGCGGCCGACCGATCCGACAGACCGCGAATCACGCTCGAATTCAAAGACGAAACACCGGTGGGACAAAAGCCCGCGAACGCTCGAACCGATGATTTATAATATTTTATGATACCGTGAATGAATCGTCGTCACGTACGTCGCAAGCAGAAGCATTCGTTCCTCGGGACCGATCCTTGATCACCGTTACCAGATTGGGTTAGTTTTTGCGGTGAATTAGTCCTCCAACAATGGATAAGCATTTTGCGTCGGCTGACCATTTGGTAGATCGAGCTGGACTTTTATGATTCTATTACGCCACCCACCAGGGTTGTTGAAATAGTTAAAAAAATCTGTGTAAAGTTTCAGCACCCTATGATAACGGGAAAACGTGCCCTAATGCCCTTAAACATTAAAATAATTAATTTAATGCTCATAAAATCGTTTTTCTCTGTTCTTCTCCGTAACTAAGTTTTTCATTAAATCAACTAGTTGAATATTCAGAAGCTCGTTTTACCTTTAATGATGGAATTTTTGGATCAATTTTTTTTATAACTACTGGAGTTCATGGACTTCATGTAATACTAGGGATTATATTTTTATCTACAAGATTAATTCGTATGAATTTAAATCATTTTTCTAAAATTCATCACTTTCATTTTGAAGCCGCAACCTGATATTGACACTTTGTTGATATTATTAGACTTATCTTATATATTTTAATTTATTGATGAATATATTAATTATCTAATATATAATTATATATATATAGTATAAAAAATATATTTAATTTCCAATGAAAAGATTTACTTAATAATATATATATATATAATGTATAATATAATTTTATTTATAATTGTTTCATTTATTATTTCTTTTATAATTATTTTAATTAACTCTTTATTATCTATAATATTAAAGAAAGATCGAGAAAAAATCACACCATTTGAATGTGGATTTGACCCTATTACTAGAGCACGTCTTCCTTTTTCTATTCATTTTTATATCATAACCTTAATATTTTTAATTTTTGATGTAGAAATTATTCTAATTCTTTCTATTTTCAACTTATTAAATAACCTCTCTATAACTTCAATTTATACTTTATTTGCTTTTTTAATCATTTTAATCCTTAGACTTTGAATCGAATGATTTTGTAATTTATTTAAATGAATTTATTAAATGAATTTATATAAAGTAAAACTTTACATTTAATTTCGACTTAACCCTAGGGTATTTTAATACCATATATAAAAAGAACTTCTAATTCTTTAAAAAATGATTAACATTTATATTTCTTTAATTTATATAGTTTAAATAAAACATTATATTTTCAATATAAAATTAATTACAAATTTATAAATTTATTTAAAAATTTTTAATTATCTTAATATTTTCAATATTATACTTTTTTATTAAGCTATTTAAATTTTTATAATTATATAATAACTAAATAAAAAATTAAAAGAATTACATAAAATTTTATCAATTTTATTATATGAATTCTAAAAACCCACTTATTTATTAAAGGATATATTTTTTGTAAATAAAATATTTTCTTTATACTAACCCCTAAAATTTTATCTAATTTCTTTTCATTGTAAACTTAGTTGGTAAACTTAGAGTCTTGGAGAGATGTTCGCGTCGAATGCAAGATGCTTTTCCATTGGTTTGCGTTGAGCTCCATCGACAATGTTAAGAACAAGTAAAGCGACGATGAGGTTGTCGAAATGATTGGCGTGTGTTACCGATGGTGTTAATGGCTAACAAGGAACACTGCGCGTAGCGGGATTCGGGGGCAAAGAACGACAGTCTTTACCTTAAACTTGTCGATCAGTATCTGGTTGATGAGCTCGGACTGGGGTCGTGATTTGTCGGCGACTCGCCTACGAAGCGCTGGAGGGCTGTCGGTCTCGTCTTGGACATCCGTGTCGTGGGACTCGGAGCTATCACCGCCCCCCATCATTCCACCACCACCGCCCCCAGTCAATGCTCCACCAGATACCATCTATATCGTTCACAATGCATTTCATTATTTCGCACTTTTGTCGCGGACTCCTTCGGTATCCGAGCGACACTCCGAAACGAGAGAATTCGCGGGAATTAATCGGGTCCACAGGCTCGGACGTGCGAATCATTAGAAGCCAGTATCAAACTTCGGTAGTCATTGAAGCACTGCGTAGTTTTCGAGTTTCTGCGACTGGAGTAACTTTCGAGACGTCAACTTTACGAGAATGAAATCTGAGGTATACGTGAGAAAGAAAAACGCGTTGCAACGAAAAAGCACGTAAAAATATATCGACCGTAAAACGTTTTCTCTTTTTATCTCGTTGACGCGAACACGGTGTTCTACAGAAGCGGAAATCAAGGGAGTTTCGTGTTTTCACGAAATGGGAAAAATGCTTCGAACAATATGTTCCCCGCGAAAAGTTCCAAGAAAGATTTTTCGATATCCAATTTTCTCCGAGAGATACTGGCGTGTAACGGTTCATGTCACTCGTCTTGTTTCATCCGTTCAGTCGCAAGATAGATTAACAATCTCCGCACGATTGCGTCAATACTAAAGCTAGTGGCAATGCAAGTCAATGTGTTTATATTCGAGCAAAAATTCTAGGTACACCGTCCCGCGAGTTTACGGACGATTCATCTTAAAAGAGATTAAGCATTACACAGTTCGTTTCGTCTATCAATCACCTCCGATCTGTTCTAGCAGAAGTAAACTTAAGAATTACGCCGCGGAGAGGTTGATTCCCACGAGATCTCTCACCTCGATTTGTATTCCGCTGTCCCCGCTGTTGCATTTCGCATTTCTGGCAGCCTTGCTACCCTTTTTCCTCTCCTTGCTACTTCTCCACACAAGGGGGCCGAATCTGGAAACGGAGAATTCACTTACAACGACGATCTCGACGAGCAGGGAAAATTAGAAATTCGCGAGAGCACGGCTGCGACATCAGTTCGGAGAGATTCGACTGACCGGAATTTTTGGTCGTTGCTGGTGTCCTCCTTGTGCTGAGGGGTTTGCTCGGCGACGATCGTTTGTTCACGTTCTTCCTCCTCGTCCAGTGGCCCGGATCCGTCGTTATCGTCCGGCGGACACTCGCTCTCGTTGCTCTCCTTGCTGCCCTTTTTGTGGAATCTCAAGGAGAAGCTCTTCCTGAATTTCTGCAGAACGCTTTCTTGCTGGCTCTGCGTGCTCGACCGGGGAGGATTCTGGCCGCCGGAAGCGGTCACGATATTGCCACTCAAGGTGGAGGGCTGTTCTTGGAGACGCGAATGGGAAACCAAGGGGATTGTCGCCTCCGCCAGAGGATGCTCGGTTGTTACGTGACCGGTTGTCCCCTCGTCCTCCTCGTCCCCCGACCACTGTCGACTGCACACACAACAGGACGAGACATTATTACCAGATATTTTAGATTTTTATCGTCGGCTTCATTTCTGACGCGCGGTTCGCTGACCACCGATCCAACGAGCCAACGCTCTGACCACGAAAACGCGGCTACGACCCGTCAGAGAAAGCCGTTTCTGGAAATTGATTGTCCGAGAAGTACTCTTCGAAGTAACTCAGTTTAATATCGTGTCTCTGGCTAGTGTAGAGTACAAATCAACATTATCAGGACTACATATCATTAAAAGCGACTATTTCACGTTAATTCATGGACGTATCCGTCATCCACATCGTCATCCAACCCGGCAGTCAAAGTGTTAACCCCTTCTCGTATTTTAACGAGTTATACTCGTGATGAGGATTTTAGACAAAGTCAAATTTGATTCATTGGTAATCAATATTTAAGCATTAAAATAAATATAGCCATACAAAGAATGTAAATTTACTTTTCTCTAAACATTTTTGGGAACAAAGACGTTTTAATCACTGTAACTGTAAATAAAACGTTACGTTAAGTACCATTATTGTATACCATCTCTCTTCGACTTACCACAATTATTACAAAAAAAATTTTATAAAAAAAAATTAAACCGACTTCGAAAGAACGCACTAAAAAGTATGAAATAATTTCCATTTAATTTATGTGAATATACACGAACTTAAACACAATACAATTTTTTCGAAGGCGGCGCAAAAATTAAACATTTTCTAAATGACAGAATATGAATTGGAATTGGAATATGATGGACTTGAAAATCAGTAGGTGGGAAGAGAAGATACATTAGTATGTGAAAGCATGTAGAAGAATTTAAGGATTTTCGTAATTTCCAGTGTCGAAAATTTTCAATTTTGCGCCGCCTCCGAAAAAATTGTATTGTATTTCAGTTCGTGTGTATTCACATAAATTAAATGGACATTATTTCATGCTTTTTAGTGCATCTTTTAGTGCGTTTAGTGCGTAGTTAGTTCTCTTCCCACCTACTGATTTCCTAGTTCACCATATTCCAATGAAATCATAAGCAGCAACGTTTGTTATTTGGAAAATTTTCAATTTTGTGCCGCCTACGAAAAGATTGTATTGTATTTAAGTTCGTGTGTATTCACATAAATTAAATGGAAACTATTTCATACCTTTTAGTGCGTTTTTTCGAAGTCGGTTTAATTTTTTTTTACAGAATTTGTAAAACACCGTAGGATGGTTTTTCGGTCGTATTGGTTATTTGCAATAAAACCGCAAAGAATTAAAAAATGCAAAATTTCTTTTCAAGGGACCAATCGGAAGACATAGCCTACAAAATGTAGAAGGTTTTGTCACTGATTGGTCCATCCATCTCGGCGTAATCGGTGAACATACATAGAAAAAAAGCGAAAAAAGGCACATCCGGATCGAATTGAGCAACCTCCTCCTTTTTCGAAGTCGATTAAAAGGAAGAAACACATTTTTATTCGATGCCCATTTCTCACGATCGACTTGGAAAATGTTTATATTGCATAAAGATCCGCGGACATCACCATTTTATACAATCGTCTAACGGTTTACAAGCTGATTTCTCTTTCGTAAGAACCACGTGGTTTTTCCTCGAAGATCTCGAGGACTGTGAAAATGGGACACGAACTTTTGCAATCATCCAATATAATACTTTCTTTTCAAAGTTGTTTGAATAATCGCACGCGGTGCCGTGTATTGCATAAATCATTCTCCTTTGTGAGACTAGGGAAAGAAGCTTAATAAGAAATTATCTGAGACAATGTGCACGTTCGTGTTACACGACAGCAGCGTCGACGGTGCACGCCCAGAGCTCGGTTTAATCGAGGCACGATTAAACGCGTCCGAGGAGCACCGATCGATTCAATTATCCGCTTAATCAATGGACCATTGTGATCGCGAGTGGAAAATAATTTACGGGCCGCATGAAACTTAACACCGTTTCTTCGTGCTGGGGCCCCGCGGGAGACTCGCCGTAAAATTGATAGATCACGAAGGTGCGCTCGCCCCGCCGTGCCGTCCGCCCGACAATTTACCTTGCCTGGACAAGTCCTGAACCCAGCCAGCTGACGAGGCGACTGTCCGAGAGGTCTGCATAACGGAAACGAACCCGTCACGGAACGACCACCCGTCCACGGAGTCAATCAGACGCTTTGGAAATGGAAACCCGTGGTCCCGGCGCGGACATATCGAAATCGCTTCGCGGACGGTGTTCCATTACCATTTCGCGAACTACAATACTGTATCGCGTTCCCCGAACGCGGTTGACTTATCGCTAGACTGCTGATCGTTATACATTTGACAAAAATGAGTAGGGGACTGTCGTAAAGGTTCGGACGCCGCACAGTGGAGTATTTGGCCCCAAAAGCTGGCCAAAAGTCAATTAACAAATTTTGTCTAGAATATAAAATTTTTGCATTTTGAGATAGTTAAATATATACAGAATGATATTGCAATACCTTTTTTTAAATTTTAGTCCCTCATGAGGTGTTATGCTTCATCAAAGATGGAGAGTTTTCGTAGTCCTGTTTCTCTCAACTAGTCTCTGTATTACTGTGCGCTCGTTAATGATTTTTCTACACCGCAAAGAAATGAATGCCAACTTTTCCCTTTACAGATGTTTTTTTAGGTAAGTATGTACTTTACTTTCATTTAAAAATTATGCGCTTTTTTACTTGTGTTTTTGAGATTAGTGTTGTTAAAAACTGACCAATAAATAATTCAGTGAAGTACATTAGAATTCAAAGAATTCAAATAGAATTTTAGTATGCTTCCAAGTGGGTCCAATTGCTTGTTTTGGTGTCATTAGACGCGCCAAGGATTCTAGTTTATTACATGAAAAAAATTGGCTGCCCGTTCGCGCCCCAGCGAATTTCCAAACGGTTTTTGTGGCAACGCTCGATACAATGTACACCAAGGATGAGCAACCCGCGGCCCGCCGCACTTTCTCGTGTGGCCTGCAAATCGGGACGTTTTGAATAGACTTTTACTATCATCAGACCCATTCATATCTGGCACCCGAAAAAAATTTCATAAAAAAAGAAGACCGTTTTCACCCGAAATATTACAACTTTTAATTTCCGAGGAACAAGAATCTAATACAAGTAGTAGAGACATAGAAGACGATTCAGAAATAGATGAGTAAGGATTAATGTAATACGTTAAAATAAAATAATATAAACAAAAATAGATTTATATAGAATTATAAATTTGTTTGCAGAGTTTCTATCCTACACATTCTTTGCATTGCAGAATATAATGGCATTATTTCATACACAAGAACTCTTAGTGTAATAAAAGTAAATAACATTAATTTGTTTAAAAAAATGGTTTGAACAAAAGTTGAACAGTGTTCCGACATCTACAAACTTCGATATATAAAATTTCGAAAATATTTTTTTTACAACAATTAATAAAGGCCACTTTGATTTTTTAAATGTTAAAATGTATTTTTTATTTAATAATGTTATAGCTGATCTTAAGACGAATTCAACGATTATGATATTATGACCTTGAGACCATAAATAACGTTGCAATAGTTTTGGCCAGATTTTCGGGCCAAATACTCCACTGTGCGCCGTATAAGTTGGGACAGTGCTTTTCCTCCATATTAAGGGGGTAAGTTTACCCCTTAACTAGTTAGTTTCCAGGATTGCAGCAGTGCGGGATCCTCCTTCTCATTTCTCGATAATGGAAAGATGGGGATTTTCAGTAGTCAAAAGCGCTAGATAAAAGATCAATCTAGGCGGCGATCGCCCTCAGAAGTCCTACTTTTACGTTTACGAGGCGTAATTTGCATTATTCGGAAGCATGTACAGTGAGCCACGAAAGTATTCGAACGCCCTTTAAAACAGAATAACTCTTTTATAATTGTACCAAACGACCTGATTTTTTATAATCAATTAGAAGCATTGTTTTATGAAATGATATGCAAAGAAGATTTCCCAAAAATTATAATTTACAAGGTTACATGCAAAAATAATAAAGACATTTTTTAAATCCTTTTTATTTTACTTAACGAAAATTTAAAATATTTGTTTTGTAGATCTATGTTAGTTATACACACACTGAAAATTTCATCGAAATCGTTTGTCGCAGGAAAAAAACGACACGCATCGAAAGATGTACGATAATGTGGATTTTAGGCAGAAACTGATCAAAAGTTGCGTGAAACTACGATTTTCACCATTTTTAACCGCTTGTAGCTCGTCTGTATGTTAATCGATTTCGATTAAATATTCAGCATGTGTATAACTAACATAGATCTACAAAACATATATTTTAAACTTTCATTAATTTGCAATTCTGGAAAACGAGTCTACCCCCTTAACGCACTGGAAACACCAATGCCACGGTTATCAACTTTATTTCCGTTTATAAACAAACTCTTCATGAGCACTAGCAGCAACAAGTCGTGTTTAGTGTAGCTGTGCCAAGCAAACGATAAAAATATGAGCTAAAAAGTTTTTTCCAGAAAACATTGTCTTCAGAGAATTGGCTATAACTAGGGATGGGATCAAGTACCTCGCAAACAGGTTCGAACTTTGATTGATTGAATTCGAACTCTCTATAAGCACTCCGAAAAACAGAAATAGTACGCCTAATATACTCGGACCTATATCAGATAGTTTCGAACCTTTTACAAGCACTTTGGTAAACGAAAATAATACTTGTGAATACAAGAATACAAGTGTATTCGAATCTTGGTCGAACAGATTTGAAACTTTTATGCATATCGAAAATCAATTACGTTGTCCTCTAATGCATAATTTAATTCAACATGTACAACTATAATTTCGTAATCTATCGGAAATATTATTCTTAAATAGTTACGAATTTAATAAAGAAAGTGCTTAAAACCTACTATGCAGTTTTGATTTCCAAGACTCGAATACTCCTTGTGAAAGATTCGATTCCTTTAAGCACACATCGAAGTACTTATAAGTATCTTCTCGAAACTTGTAAATACTCATTCCGAGATTCGATATCAGTTTGTATAAAATACTCTTCAAATATAATCATTGAAACACTATTGCTTTTAAGTAGTAATCGAAACCCATGAAATGAAACTTGGTTATTGAAATTGACTCGGATTCGTGAGTACATATTGAACTTGATCCCATCCCAGCTATAACTTTTTAAGCGTTAACGATATCATTATACCTTCTACAGCGAAAATGTAGCTGGCAATGATATCTTTCAAACTGTATAAATTTATTTTAAAAAACAAAACGTGTCTCAGCCTTTACGACAGTTCCTTAGACGTCATTTGAAACAGTAAAAAAGTTCAAAGAATTACAAAAAAGTCGATTATCTTTTCCAAAAACTTCAAACGTCAAATTGATTGAAAGTCGCGAAATTTCGGTAAACAAATAAATCCTTAATTAACTGAGTTCGTCTGCGGAAGTTAAGAATTGGGAGGCGATTTTTTGTGTAACGTAAATCATGAAAAACTTTTTATGCTGAAACTTGTTTTCGTAGTACTCGAATGCATTGTTGTCCACTCGACGCGAATAATTTCAGTTTCTAGTTAATTGCATATTGGATAAAAACCGAAAGTTTGCATTACAATTAATATTAAATCGATTAAAAAATATTTCTGTTTATACATACAGGAATGAAACATTTTTTTATCCAACTGTTAATTCATAAAAAAACGCGTTCTGTTTCGGGAAACGGAAGAGCGATGGATTAAAACATCGCGCGGTGCAACAGCTGTTATGATTTTTCATTTTCCTGACAACGTTTCCTCGTCGACTGGTTTTTCCGTGTCAAACGAGTGAAAGAGCATCGTGTAGCGTCACGTACCACATCATAGAGGCGATTTTGATCGAGTTTTTCTCCTCCGGAAGAGCTTTTATCCAACGCAGTTCGTTGTTAGTCGCTCGAACAACATTTTCCAGTCCCTCGGGGATCCATTTCTCCTATTTCGGTGTTCGAGTCCCTCGACACTCGCCGCGCGAAAAACGCGTAAGCGCAGTTCCTCCTGGACACGGACGACGAAGTTGGCGCACGCAAAACAAACGGCGAAACCGGCCGATTATCTCGATGAAAAGCACCGAGGAAAACTCGTTCCACGACTGGGCGTCAGTCGATTTAACACGTCAAGAGCCTCGAAATTATTATGCACACGAAGAACCACTTGCGACCACTTTTAGACAGGAAATGCGTCGAGTGGCGGTCCGCAGACGACTGGAAACCTTCGGACGGCACACCAAACTACGTCCATGTGTTTCCCCTCGTGTGTCGCTCGTACACTTACACAGCCACCGGCGGTGTAACGATATTCATGGAAACCTTCCTGCATTAGAATTTATTCCACGATAAAGGTCTGCCACTTGCGCCCGAATGAGGAACCGTCACTTGTTGATCCAAGGAAACGATCACGTACACGCACCTTGCTTCCTCGCTATCGCCGGAACGGAACAAATCGATATACCGTGGAGAACACAGCGGATAGTAGAAATACGCTTCGGTATCTCTTCACGTTCAAATTAAAACGTTGAAGTCTGCAATAGCTAGCGACTTTTTCACACAAATGAAACACCAAAGTTCAAGGCTGGTAAAGTACGCAGTCTTCCACGGAAATAAACAGTGGATTACGTAATAAAGGAGCAACTTTCACGAAGGAGTGACAATTGGAAGTTTAAGACCGGAAACGAGCAAATCTGCAGTTCTTCTTCGAAGGTCCAGCGCGGATCACGCGATAAATGCGTTCGAGCACTTTTACGCAGAACTCGAGGATGAAACGTTCAAGTTTATGAGCGTAAACGATCAAAGTCTTTAGCTCCCTTTTAAAAGTAAACCGCGACGGATGCACTGAACTTGAAGGGTGACACTGATGCTCTCTGCGAAGATACACTGTGTAGCACACTTGCACAGAACGTAGAAGTGCAGGAGCTGATTAAACGGTTAATGTTTCTAGCTGTTTCACAAGAGTAAACCGTGCACGAGCAGCTTCACCAGAGGAATGAAAATTGGAGCACCAAAGCTGAAGGGCGAGCTATTTTCCGACACCATGGATCACACAATACTTTTGCACAATGAGATTAAAACACCACAGTTCAAGGGCGGAAACGAGCAGCAGAGTACGCAGCTCCTCTCCGGGGGTAAAGCACAATAGAAGCACTCGAGTGTCCCTAGGACGGGGATGAAAATTGAAACACAGGTTTAGCGGTGGCAAGAGCGAAGTGTGCTCTGACAGACGAATGGTGTCGGGAGGAAGTGTCGCGTCCGATGCTGCGATTCCTCGAAAAGGGAGAAGCGTGCGAAAAGCTGTGGAAGAGGGCCACTCTCGAAAATAAGAAAATCGCCTGGAACCACTCTTCCACAGGAAGTGCATTGAACGGCGAGCTGCGGGCGACTGAAGGCACCGGCGATGTGCACACAGGCCCATGCCGTTCACATGTTGTCCCACGTGTGTGCGTGCACACCGGGGTTTGTGTGCCAGTGCACCTCGTGAACTCTTCCGAGAACAGATTTCAAGGGTCGCTTCAGGTATAAACCGAGGGTTGCACGCTGCCCCCTCCACCTCTGCTTTTGTCGCTTCTTCTTTTTTTCCCTTACTTTTCCTCTCTCTCTCTCATCCTCTCTCCTTTCACCGCGTTTCTACCCTCGTTCCCTCCTTCGTTCTCTCGTGGGCGGGAGAGGAGCGGCCAAGGAGAGACGCCGGCCTCCACAAAAGGTACCATTTATCCATTGTAGTGACAGTGGTCCCCTGCTCCTCTCTCGTTCCTCATTTAATCGGCGGAATTTTTACCCTCTCTCTCTCTCTCGCTCTTCTTTTTTGCCTCTTTCTTTTTTCCTTGGACACGCCACCTTCCGCCGTACAAATTTGACACGCTGCACCTACCTCGCATTCTGTCATTCTTGCTAATCCTCGTCGGCTCTCTTGCTCCTTTTGTTCTCGCTTCCAAGTACGCGCAGCCGACTCGCTTCGCTTTCGATATCTATGCCTTCGATCTTACAGACAAAACGGTCTTGCGTCGTAGATCTTTGATCGTGTGTGCAGGCTCGCCTGGAAGCGTGAAGTTCGATCTTTCCGGGAGATTCTTAAAGGCACTCTAACGAGCCACACAGGTGGCGCGGAATTAGCCGGAAACACTCTTGTATTCAATGTTGAAATTGTGTTCGAATGTTATCTCGTTGTCCCCGGGAAGTTCTTTAAAACGATCCCCACATTATAAGGGAAAATGCTTGAATCACTAAAAATCGAATGTTCTTTTATGTAATTAACATTCGTGCGTCGTTGCTGGTGATTGCAGATTGTTAGTCATTTTAATTTACTTCTGGTATCGATCTATTTTATATAGTTCCTTTTTCGTAGCTTGTATCAACCATGTACTTCGCACAACATTATTCAGCAGTCGTTCAGCTACAAGAAAATTTACAATTTCAATGGCAACTGGTAACGATCGCGTGAAATACATAAAACCGTTATCGAAGTAAAAAGGTCACGAGTCGGACGCATGCAATTCATTCTGCATCTAATTATCGTTCCAACGGTTAAATTAATTTTTTCGTTAGTGCTCGCTGAAAAAAGGGGCAAAGAAAGGGATGGACCTCCGAGGGTCCCAAAAAGACTTTCAAGGTTCTCCAGGAATCCCCAGGTATCGGTGACTAGAAGCGGTCTGACTATTTTTGGTTGCGCAGCTCCATTTATCTACTCATCCTAACTCGTGCGCATGACCGAAAATCGATTGCGTTGCTATCTTAATAACGCTGATTGCAGTAATATTATGTTTCTCGCTTTGTAGTTATCAATCGTCGGCCGTAGACACATTAATTGACACACATTCCCTGCGCGTTCCAATAGTATATTGCTTCCATGAATAGTCTTCCGACCATCATGTACAAGGTGATGCTTCAACACTTAAGCACCGAGCCCGTCAAAATGGCGGATTTCAGATCCGTTCTTTTACAATCGTTGAAATTATAGAAGTCCTGTTATTATTATAAAGGATTCAACTCGTTGTCATATCTTCTAAAAATTCAAAGCTTTTCTGACAATTGTTGCCACACTACATAAAATTGCTTCTGAGAAAACCGTAATTTATTTCGGTATTTTGAGATAATTTAAAGAAAATTAACCCCTTGTCCTACGATTTATTTTACGGTTTCAGTGATTAGAACTTCTTAGTAGATCGTAATTTCCTAAAAAAGGAGAAAATTGGTATAAATTGTACGCCTATACATGTCGCACCTCCGCAGGAAAAGTGACTCAAGAAATGGCAATTTTGAGGTTATGTTATTGAAAAACACGTATGAAGTGCCCCAACATGCACGAAAAGCGTCACGTCTCTATCTCGCAATTTATCATACTTCCCTGAAATTTAAAAGAAGCTTAAACTATTTCAAATAGATTTTATAACATTCTTTAAATTGATTTTTCTCAAATGCTGCATTTTTGAGTTGCGTCACTTGTCTTGCGGGGATGCGAAATGTTCTGCAATGGCGCTTCATATTAACAAAACCAAAATAGAATTTGATTTCGGTTTAAAGGATATTATTAACATACATTTTGATAAGGCGAGGGGTTAAAAGAGTACAATCTACGAATCTTACAGACCTAATCCGTGTACTGGTTCATCAGTTTCCAATTTCTAAACCATGAAACATTAAGCCACGACCATAAAATGCCTATTCTCATATCCTGTCGGCGACTCCACACTCCACACGACCTGCACGGTACAATAATTAATCATTTCAGAACACATGGAACACGCTGTATCCGTTCCAACCCTTCGCCCCGAGCAATCTTGTCTCAGACTGTGTTATCCCTCGAAACTTTCGTTTTCCATATGTTGTCCAGACTAATGCGATCGTAAACCTATAGGGGTAATTCCCCATACCCGTCTCCACGGACAAAGGCCCATTCTTCCTACTTTTCCGGCGGCGGTACCACTGATATTTGGAAATTTCCGAAGCATTGATGCAATTCCAAGAACCGAGGAGATGCGTATACGAAGGGGAAAACGTTTACATGGATGTGACGTAAATCGGGACGAGTTCGTAGACTTCGAGCTTCCTGAAAATTTTTTATGAGAAGCTCCAGCGAAGACTGCTGGTCACGTTCGAAACATTATTATTTTCATGCGGCACTCCTCGGCAAACTTCGCCACCGTTTTGCCCACGATTTATAACTACCGCGTGCCGGGATGTGCGGCACGAGTGCGCCATACCTCCTTCTTTTTATCGATTTGTGTACTGATCCTACTCGCGCGGGTGTTATAATTCCAGTTTCTGTGGACATTACCAGGAACTTGGAACGGCCTTGCCTGTTCAGGAAACCATTACTTAATCATTCTTAATTAATGCACTCCCACCTGCTTGACACTTTTTACGATAAAATTGTCATTCGGTTTTTACGATTAATTTGCCCCGGTGTTTAAGTGCTTTTTTAGCGGTACAGAATGGTGATAACTTAGGATAGAATGCTAAGCAGGGAAAACGTAAAAAAATGCAACTTGAGGAGGCGAAGCTTTGTCATATGCACTTACAGTGGGTGTACAAAATATTCGTACACCATTTAAGAACTAATCACTTTTTTATAATTGTACCAAACGACCTGATTTTTTATAATCAATTAGAAGCATTGGTTTACGAAATGATTTGCAAAAAAGATTTTCCAAAAATTATAATTTAAATGTAAGTTTACAAGCAAAAATAAAAAAGGCATTTTCTAAAACTGTTTAATTTGTGTCCTTAATGGAAATTTAAAATATATGTTTTGTAGATCTATGTTAGTTATACACATGCTGAAAATTTTATTGAAAACGATTAACATACACACGAGCTGCAAGCGGTTGAAATAGGTGAAAATACGACTTTTAATCAGTTTCGAAACGTGTATCTTAAATTTTCATTGAGGACCCAAATAAAACAGTTTTTAGAAATGCCTTTTTTATTTTTGCATGTAATTTTTTTGCACATCATTTTGTAAACAAATGCTTCTAATTGATTATAAAAAATCAGGTCGTTTGGTACAATTATAAAAAAGTGATTAGTTCTTAAATGGTGTACGAATATTTTGTACACCCACTGTACGTATCTGTTGTGTTGTCTTATGACGGATCTTGATGCAAAATAAAAACGTCCTGCATTGATTGTGGGAAATAATGACTTAATGACTTTGTTACATTAAAAACAACACTATAATGTTCTTAAATTTTTCTAACCTTTATATTTCACCCAACCAATTTCTTCATAAATGCATAAAGATCCGTTTTATGTTGTACTTTCATCTTTGAGAATATTTGTTCAGCACTGGCGTAGAATAATTGACTAATCCACGTTTATTCAGGGATTGAACCTGAATTTGTATTTTATTATGTATTTACAAAATATTTTTAAGTAATATGAACCCAATTTAATTGCAAAAAATCAAGGTTTTCTTTTAGACCTTGTTATTTTCGCAATTTTCTATTACGAAGATGAGAATTGTACTTAAACTCCTAAAACGTCAAGCGAAATAAAGAAATTATAAAGTCACTAACATTTATAATAAATGAACGAGACTCTCCCTTAAATGGCGGAGGAGTATTTCTTAGCAGAAATGTTGACCAGGTGGTTTAATATTTCAGCAGGATCATGAATTAGCGGGTAAAACCGTGAGCGAAGCACTCCGCGAAAAATTCTTCCCGCGAGGATAGTTTTCGGAATAGTGTGCGGAAATGTAAGGGGCGGGGTCGATAAACAGAAACTCCGTGCTCCTTCTACTACGGGAAAAGTAGGAAGTTTTCAGCGTGCGGCGCGGTTAGGATAAAAAGTTTCTTTCTCGAACACATCGGAGCGTCAGACCGCGCTGGGGAATATTAAAAGATAATGCTGTCCCTCGAGGAGAGACTTTCAAAAGTCGTCTATCTCTCGCGCGTCGAATTACCAAACAATCTGGAAGGATAATTCAAAGCGGCTCTCTCGAACGCGTCCCGAACGGAAAGTGGGGCGGACGAGCCGATTTTAGTTGATCACGGCGAACCGAGAATGCTCTGGTCCAAAGGATTAGAAGTTCGAAAGGAAAATTTAAATCGTCCGGAAATAATCGCTTGAGACGTCAAACCGGAAACGTTGATCCACACTCGCGTCGAAGCCCCGCGATTACGGAACTTTTAATTGGATTCTGTCGCGCGACCAGCCTTTTTTCACCGAGTTTTGCTTCTTTGGATTCCTTCTATCGTTTCGGATCGAGTGTTTCGGAGAACGGAACAGCGAGCATCGACGACGACGAGAACTTCGTGGCGTTAACGGAGCGAAAAACGGGGGTGAAGAGGCCCGGGCCGACGCTAGGAAACTTGCCATACCTCGGAACTTCAAAATTAGAATAATGCCGAGTTACGTTCCATTGTTGGAGCCGCCGAATCCCGAGAAGTTTCGAGCTGGGACGAATTAACGTCTCGGCGATTCGAGCTCGATAGGAATGAAAAAAGTACAGTGTCTATTAAAAGAAACCGCCGGTGGGAAATAATTAAACGATTCTAAACTATTTTTACGAGAGACGTTCTGACGTCAGGCGAATAATTTATTTAAGTAACGTTACCAATCCTGGCAGAAAACAGTCGATTGGACCCATGAATGTGGCTGTGGCTAAGATACTGCGATAATAATAATAATACGCTTTTTAACACTTCAGACGATGAGCATCATTAAAAGGAAATTCTTCAAGTTGTATTCATTTTTAAAATGATTAAATTATTAAAACATTCAATATAGGTCCATATAGGAAATTGAAAAATACAACTTTTAGTTATTTTGCTCACGCCATGTAAAATAATCGTTCCAACTTCTGAATAAAATGTATAAAAAAACTTTGTAAAAACATGCTTATATTAAAATGCACTAAAAAGGAGAAAATAATTTTTTTCCTAGTTCTCCATAAATTACCGAATACAGTTAAATGATTAATAATATTTTTCCCCAAAATTTTAAGCAGTTAATTCAAAATTTCTTCTGTTATAAAATAAGTGTCGGAATAGATAGAAAAATTTAATATAAATTTAAATAAAACCATGACATTAGTGACTATAAAAATAAAAGCGTGGAGCGTTATAAACTATATTGACGTAATCATTGTGGGCGCTCCATGCTTTTATTTTTATAGTCACTAATGTCATGGTTTTATTTAAATTTATATTAAATTTTTCTATCTATTCCGACACTAATTTCATAACAGAAGAAATTTTGAACTAATTGCTTAAAATTTCGGGGAAAAATATTATTAATCATTTAACTGCATTCGGTATTTTATGGAGAACCAGGAAAAATTTATTTTCTCCTTTTCAGTGCATTTTAGTATAAGCGTGGTTTTTAAAAAGTTTTTTTATATATTCTGTTTTCTACTTTTATTGTCATCAAGATTGGACTATGGAAAGAGGTTTAAAATTCGATTACAAGATTTGACGCATACAACAACAACAACACGGCAAGTTAATATAAGCTTGGTAATAAAAAGGTCTAAGTCGTCTGGTTCAATATTAAAAAAGTTATCGCCCCTTCGAAAGTGTCCGAATATTACTGTGATTCAGTGTTGCTGGAGAGTTTCGGTCTCCAAGTTGCAGCCGGGAGTTAATCAAAAAGTATCGATGCGTTCAAAGTTCCGGTGTACACCGTCGCTCTCGAGATTTCTAAACGACGTGATTAAATAGCACGCGAGTCGTGTTTACAAATAATAGAGAATATTCCACGGAGTCAAAGGGACGGGAACTTCATGAAACACTAACGAGCGAATCTCCGTGGCGAGGTGAACCGGAAGCGAAGGGACGCCTCCGTGAAACTAAAGAGGATGTCGCGAGAGATTTTCTATTCACGTCGTAATTAGTGCAACGACCGGATGAATGTTCGTCCAGGTACAAAGTCGATGGAACCTAAAGAGAAGGGAGGGAGAGAGAGAGAGAAAGGGAGACGGGTCATTCGAAATAACGTCTTTATTCGTGCCTCGGCAAACAACCCCGGCTGCCGAGACACGTTCTGCGGGGATCAAGAGGTCACGATGGAAAGTCGTGAACCAGGAGGAAGCACTTCAAACGAACCTGGACGCGATCAACCCGGAACCTTTGATCTATTCCCTGCACTTCGATCGGCTGCTTTTTTCGAAACTATTTTTAGCTCCCTTCGCTTGTCGTCCATTCAACGTTCCCAATAATACGTCAAAGAAGGGATCGGCTCTTTTTGGCGACTTTGTTCAACTGCTGCCGTTCACGGTTTTCACTTTATTCATTACACGGCAAATACACAAGACAAATACACCTTTAACTGGCCCAACCGACCAGTTATAAACGACAAAGTCATTAGCAAAATAAAAATGTTGCGCACCGATTGCAACGAACAGGAACTGTATGCACATTTATTTCTTCTCTTAATAATTGTAACGAGTAGACTGCGGATCTTCATGCAAAATAAAAATATTTTGCAACGATTGTGGGCAGCAGGGGTTAAATAAAAATTCAATTTCATCTCTATTTAGATTTTCATATTCTTAGATTTTTCGAAGCTTTTACTGTTTTATATTGTTTCACAAATGTATACAGATACGCAGTCTAGTAACGAGTTACAAATAATATGTTGGAACTCTTAAAATATTTTGGTATTGTCACTACTTCGTGTTTCTCGATTTTACCAATAGGCTGCGGATGTAATATATTTATGAATGGTTAACCCCATTGAAGAATGGTTAGGTTAGGTTAACCCTTTGCCCTACAATGTCGTATCTGACTCGTGATGAAAATTCTGAAAAAATTCTAATAAATATAAGTATGTTATTAATTATCTTTAAACCAAACTAAAATTTTATTTTGGTTCTGTAAATGTACAGCTACGTTCTCCTTTTTTAGGAAATTACGAACTACGAAAAAGTTTGAATCACTGAAACCGTAAAATAATTTGTAGTGCAAGGGGTTAATTGCAAACCAGTAAAGACATTGCAAGAAGTTAAAATTACGTTGTTTTCAGCTTTACAAGATTATTAAGAGAAGAAACAGATGTCTACAACTGGTTTCTGTATATCGTAATTAATACGTACAATTTTTATTTTCCGTGTTGAAACGGTGTAAATTAATTTTCAACTTTGGAGCTATTTATCCGAAACAAATCGTTTCGAATCAAAGCGTTTCACAAACGACGAAAGCCAACTTCGCTCTTTCAATATTTGCCCGTGTACAGTTTTTCTTTTTGTTGTGGGACGCAAACACGGCTCCCTGAAACAGGAAAATCTTCGTGCAAAGCCCACGAGGCACGGAACAGACAGGTTTCATAACTTATCTCGGGCACCCCAGGTGTTTGCACGAGGAAAGATGTCGGAGTTGGAGGGTGAACGCACCCCCGAAAGAAATCCGAACCTCCGGGCCACTGTAGGCCACGCAGTTGTTCGAACACACACCGCCCCTCCGGGATCATCTGAATACGAGAACGTCATCAACGTCCTATTTTCTTCGCATCCATCATTCGACGATTGCTGCTTTCACCGGGACACCGAAACAATTTGTCTTGATTGTCGTACTCGAAGAAACAATGATATGGGAAAACCAGAACCCTACCCCTTTCACTGTCTACTTTGGAGGTCCGTTTAAGTACGAACACCTATATATATCGGTTATTATTAGTCGTACAAAAAATCTCCACAGAATAAAGTTGTACTTTTCAAGGGGCGAATTTGATGTTGGTAAAAATTTTTTCTCAAAGTAATTTTTTTACAAGATTTCAAGGTCATTGATATTTTTTTATATGGAATGAGGTATTTTTTAATACATCAGTCGATGAAGCTGGACATTCGTTATAAAAAAGTACTAACCCATCTATGTCGAAAAGTTAGTAGTTCAAGAGATATTTCAATTTAAATAACTCTAAAATACCATTACTGTCGTACTAAGACGTTAGCGTTTACTTGCTAGTGTAAATTGAAGAGCTGAAATTGAAATCGAAAAATTACGTTGAAAATGAAATTGAAGATTTGAAATTAACGAATTGAAACTGTAAAATTGAAGTTAAAATTGAAAAATTGAAATTGACATTGAAAGTGAAATTGATGTTAGCGTTTACTTACTTGTGTAACGTCTTATTGTTAGTAAGACAGTAATGGTATTTTAGAGTTATTTAAATTGAAATATCTCTTGAACTACTAACTTTTCGACATACATGGGTTAGTAATTTTTTATAACGAATGTCCAGCTGCATCGACTGATGTATTAAAAAATACCTCATTCCATATAAAAAAAATATCAATGACCTTGAAATCTTGTAAAAAAATGATCTTGAGAAAAAATTTTTACCATCATCAAATTCGCCCCTTGAAACAGTACAACTTTATTCTGTGGAGATTTTTTGTACGACTAATAATAACCGAGATATATAGGTGTTCGTACTTAAACGGACCTCCCTGTACATTGTTCATACGACTCCGGATTATATTTGTATTATTGGATTGACAAATAAGTTCGTTCGGTTCTTTTAGAGTGGAATAAATCACAAAAACCGAACGAACTTATTTGCCAATCCAATATATTATAAACGTTGATTGTTACACTAGTGTCTATGTATAGTAGTCACAGAAAATTAAAAACTTTTATGCATCTTCGTCCTTGAACGAGTTGTGCTTTACTCATAATTTGATGATTAAGAGAAATGCATTTTGAAGCTGAAATAATAGATTTTTCAGCTGGATTTCCTTTACGTAGAACATTTTATAGTGACGCAAGTTGTGAAACTTTTCATCGTAATACAGAATACGTATACGTTCGTCGAAAAAGCATAAAGAGAGTTCTAATTTTAAAAAGCCACTCAAAACCACCTGGAAAAATTTGGATCTTTTTTCAGTCGAATCGACTCCATGAACTATAGAATTTATACGTGAAAAACTTCAAGGGAAAACACAACTGATACTAGCCTTAATAAATATATAATTCGAACCATCAATTAATATCTAAAGAGAACAACAACACTGCAACTTAATGAAAACTTTCTAATATTACCGACTAACCTCGTAAAGTATAATGCACACGCTTTCGCAGTAACAGTGCGAAAAAGTAAGAAGGAGCGGTTTTAATTAAACCGAGTTAAAAATTGTCTGGACTCATAGCTGCACGAAAGAAAGCGTATTTCCCGTTCGATACCGGTCTCGAGCAAGTCAGCTAAGAACGCAATCTTCGTAATGACATCGGGAAGCAGATTTCGAGAGGGAATTAAGTTTAAAGATGGAGCAGTCGCGTCGAGGGAAAAAGGATTCGGGCGATTGAAAACGGACGGGGATGACTGGGAGAGAAAGAGACTTTTCACACGGGTGCCTGGCCTGTCGATAAAACCGCTCTACCGTGATGGTTTCCGGCGCTCGGTGCATTAGAAGGTTCATTCAAAAATAACCTACCTCGCATGTAAAGGTTTAGATAAAGAAATAACAAGAAGTGTGACTAAAGACTCTACAATATTTACAGCTCGACTGCTGCTGTTTATACGAGCCATTTAATGCAAAAATATCGTTAAGTTCGTCTTAACACGTTAGCTACCAGCATTTATTTCGTTGCTTATCTTCCTTGTTGGAAGGTTTTATTAAATGCAACGTACCCAATTTTGAATTATCAAAACAGTTTAGCAGAAGAAAGTCACGGATTCTCTGAAAATTATGCATTCTACTATGACTTTAAGCAACGAAGTGCTTAAGCATCAAATTAATTTCACTGTTTTTATGTGAACTGTCAGATTATGGATGTCACATTGTGACGATGGTTAGGTGAACTTGTTAAGGATGTCCTGGAGATACAATGGGAGACAAAAGTACAAGAAATTCGAAACCCATCAATATATTGGCAATAAAAGCCATTCATAAGTATATTTTGCATACTTTTGTATACTTTTTTTTATACTGTTGTCGCGTTTCCATGCTAGTGAGATGACAACACGATTTTGACGTTTTGTAACAGTTTATAATTTTTTGCTCTGTTTAGTGAATCCTAATAAATTTTGAACATAATTAACCCCTTGCCATATAATTTTCTTTGCAGTTACAATGACTAACAGATCTTCATGCCGAAAAATGTCGTAGAAGAGAAAAGACAATTTATAATTTTCCTATTTCTACATTTATCTTAATGCTTAAATATTGATTACAAACGAATAAAATTTTATTTCATTAAAAAAGGAAGGCGTAACATTCACATTTGTAAAACTTCGTTAAAAATCTTCATGACGAGTGTGGCTCGTTAAAATACGGCGCACACACACACACACAAAATTATCTTTAGATAATTTTTACTATATATAAAAAACTGGAGTTTCCAGTTGTGTTTTTTCAAGGTTTAAATACGGTTTGAAGAGGAATTTTATGAATTCTCCATCAGAAGACGTGTTAAAATGTGCAAACTTTAAGTTACTATAATTCTTAAACGGTGCAGTGAATCGAACCCAAACTTTGGTAATTGCATTAATTTAGTAAGAATTACATCTTGTCAAATTTTCAAATATTTTTTCGCGTTTTTATATACCTCCAGAACATCCTTAAGCCACGCTAAAATGTTACAATTATTGGAAAATAATGACAAAAGTGGACCCTGCTCCAATGACCTTCACATATGTTGTCAAGATCAACAATCTGAACAATTTTTCCCAATACACGTATCCGTCGCTCGGTTTAGTTTCCGAGATTTTCGTAAAACACACGTGAATCTCGAATCAATAATGTATTTTAACCATTTGCACTCGGTTCTCTCCTCTGAGGCTTCACTAAAAATGGCTGTACCATTATTCAAGATATTGTTTCCATTATTAAATATATCGGTATTTAATCAATTACTAAACATTTAGGTATTGTATGACGTATTATACCAATTTCATATCCGTAAAATTTCAAAAATCATAAGGAATGGAAATATTCTAGATCTGAAGAAATGTTTAATTTTCCAGATAAATAGCTCCGAGTGTAAAGCGTTAAAAAACTACATAATATTAAATGTAATTTTTGTTGAACATGTCGAAAAGTTACGATTAAATTAGGTTCGTGAGGGGGCCTGTACAGTCTGTTCTATAAGGCACTGTTGCATTGAAAAATAATGTCCTTACGGAAGTTAAAATTGCTGAATGTAATAATGGAAAAAAGTAATGCACTGCACTGTTGCATTTCAATTCAATTCAATGCACTGTTGCATTGAAAAATAATGTCCTTACGGAAGTTAAAGTTGCTGAATGTAACAATGGAAAAAAAGTAACTCACCTTTCTATATCGCGATCCAGGAGCGCCGGCGTGCTGGACGCTTTGATACGCCTCTGCGCCTTGCTCAGTCCAGGAATTCGTCTTCTCTCCTTGCCGGTGTACGCGGCCGAGCGTTGATCATGCAACGGCTGCAACGGAAACATAATCGGAATTATTTTACACACCGCCGCCGGGATAATTGCGTGAAGCGTTGATCGAAATACCAGACACAGAAACCGAGGCCGTGATAACACCGCGCAACCGGTAAACCCCGTAAACCAGTTGATCTTTCCCATGATTCGACACGCACGAACGCTCTTGATCGCTCATATATCTTGCCTCGCTTATCGCAAAAGTATATGCAATAACAAATTATTCGATCCGGTAACGCGTTCGGGAATTATTTCGCAAAGTATACTCGACTCACCTACTGATTCAGATATCGTGTCCCTATTGTGTCACGTTCGACACTAAGTTTTGCTAGACCGCGGCTCTTTACGTATTTATGGCGCGTGCAAAATTAATTGCGTTATTATTTTATGTTTACCTCGGAGAATCTTCTAGTCGACGCGGAAAACCTCTCCTTCAGATTTTTTATAAAATAATTCATGAAAACAAGAATCTGCATCAAGATCTGCAGTCAACTGATCACGTTCACTTTTGAAACCTCTTTTTCACAGGGGAATTGTATAACTGCGTTTAATTCGTTGACTGTTGTAGATTTTTCGTCACAAAGCTGTAACAGTTGACATTTTTTAAATTGCCCAAAAATGTTGTCCAATCTACAAAGGGGCGGTCCCTAAGGGCATTTGAAATGACATTTTCAAAAATGTCTGTCACCTGGTTCCACTGTGAGCGGAGTGTTGGAACTACGCCGCGGTGAAGTAGTGAACAAGACAAAGATATACAGTGAACCACGAAACTATTTAAACGCACTTTAAAACAGTATAACTTTTTTGTAATTATACCAAACGGCCTGATCTTTCGTAAGCAATTAGAAGCATTGGTTTACTAAGAGATCTGGAAAAAAGATTTTCCAGATTTTACAATTTACAAGATCGCGTGCAAAAATAAAAATAGCATTTTTTAAAACTTTTTTATAATTATACCAAATGACCTGATCTTTCGTAAACAATTAGAAGCATTGGTTTACTAAATGATCTGAAAAAAAAATTTTCCAGATTTTACAATTTACAAGGTCGCGTGCAAAAATAAAAATAGCATGTTTTAAAACTTTTTTATAATTATACCAAACGATCTGAAAAAAAGATTTTCCAGATTTTACAATTTACATGATCGCGTGCAAAACTAAAAGTAGCATTTTTTTAAACTTTTTTATAATTATACCAAACGACCTGATCTTTCATAAGCAATTAGAAGCATTGGTTTAGTAAATGATCTGAAAAAAAGATTTTCCAATTTACAAAGTCGCGTGCAAAAACAAAAATAGCATTTTTAAACTTTTTTATAATTATACCAAACGACCTGATTTTTCGTAAGCAATTGGAAGCATTGGTTTACTAAATGATCTGCAAAAAAGATTTTCTAAAAATTACAATTTACAAGGTCGCGTGCAAAAATAAAAATAGGATTTTTTAAAACTTTTTTATAATTAAACCAAACGACCTGATCTTTCGTAAGCAATTAGAAGCATTGGTTTAGTAAATGATCTCAAAAAAAGATTTTCCAGATTTTCCAATTTACAAAGTCGCGTGCAAAAACAAAAATAGCATTTTTTAAAACTTTTTTATTTGGGCCCTTAATGAGAGTTTAAAACTTCATCGAAATCGATTAACATACACACGAGCTGCAAGTTTTAGCTTTTTAAAATCAACAGATTCTTACATCTTTCTTTGCATGTCATTTGGTAAATTAATTTGGTAAATTCTTCTAACTGCTCAAGAAAAGTCAGATCGTTTGGTCCGATCATAAAAAATGTTATACCGTTTTAAAGTGCGTTCAAATACTTTCGTGGTTCACTGTAGGTTATTTTAATTGCAAAAGTATAATTTGGTTCAGAAGGGGATCAATTTTTCATAAATATCGTGTACGTCTCTTCCACATGTATGGAGACATTACTGTGTTTCGTGACCAGTATCGGGACGTCTTTTCAGTTCGCGAGCGTAACGACCATAGTGTATCGTGTAATGATTCTGCCGTGGTCGTTGGCACTGTTTGGCGTTGTCACTCGGAAATGAAGAGGGTGCAAGTGGTAAGGTGCCACAATGGCAGATGATATCTACTGCAATCTCCTCTGCGGATACGACGACGCTTTGCTAATTAAGACTCGTAGCTGGTGGAACGTCGCTCGCCGCGCCATTTTTAGTGTTTTAATAAAATCCACGTCTGTCTGCGGTTACGTCCGTCTCGTTCAGTTATTTCCGAGCGACAAGCTGCGTAAGAAATCACGATCCAATTATCTTCCCTTCGACCAACTCCTCTAAAAAAGCTCTAGGAACACTCGAACAAGTGTGTAATTGATTAAAACGTATTAAAAATGCACTTCGATTCGGTGAGCTGTTAACTCGGCGAACGAACGATAAATTAAACATTCTATATATTAATGTGTTACAGTTTTAACGAAATTAAAACTGCACGAGCTTCAAGAAATTCAATAATTTAATAGAGTTATAAATAAAATTAATTGAACTGGGATTCATAAGTTTCAATTAAAAGTGTATTTACACGCTGTTGGTCACGTATATCTGTTTGTTTTAAAGAAATTAGTTTCTTAATGATTACGATCGCTTGTAGTCCTCAGCTTAGCAAAGTGAATGAAACAAAGAAACAGGGAATCGTATTTGAGTTTCTGCATTCGGTACAATGATCTTCAAAACACGTGTTTCGCTCGGTGATTCGGAAACCGTCGATCCTCCGTTGCCACGCGCGCACCATCCAAACGAACGAACACTTTTCGGCTGGCGGAGTTTGTTTTGTGGCCGAAATTCCGCGCCGCTTATAAATTTGGATTTGAACGATTCGCCGTACACGTCCGCTCGAGACAAAAGCCAATATTTTCGTTTCGTTTCCGTTTCATCCGTCCCGTTGCGATCTGCTTTCTGTTGGCCGGCGTTCAATCAAACAGATTCTCGTTTCTCTTCCTTTGCGGATCCGTATCGACGCAAACTTTGTATGTACACTTACTTAGAAGAGATCAACGGCGATGATGCTATCGGGCTTCTCGAGCCGGCCTTAATTAAAAGTTTTAATTAAAGGTTACAATGAATGTTCGCATGGTCTATGCATATTCAACACTGTAAAATACATTTTCGTGGTTCTCGGCCACGGTATTGCGGCGGCCTGTATTCAGCATTCGAGCGCGGCCTATTCCTTAATTAGGAAATTTGCAATTTTTTTGGAGCGTTTCATGATCGAGTTCACGGTAAGGAGGGTAACGCTTAGGCTAGACAGCTCTTTCTTCTCTGATATCCTACAGCCGATTATTACCTTTTTTATGAAGCACTTTAGGAATCTTTTTCGTGAGTCAAGTCCTCATTTCTAGTGCGATGTACGCATAATATTTAATTCATTAGGTTAAGGAATTTTTATCTTTTTATTTTTACTATTTTATTACTGATTTATTTTGATTTTTACTATTTTTACACACGGTAAAATGATTGATCTCTTTCTGTCCGCGTTGAGAAATATATTTCTTTAAAATATGACGCTATGACGCGTCGTTAGTTGACAAAAATGGGCGAAATTAATGTCGTTTATCAGTCGTTTAAAATTTCATTGTCACAGAGTCAAGGATACGTATCCTGGGAAATTCTGAATCTACATTGATGCACATACATTAATGAATACTATTAGTATACTAAATTGAACTAAATCGGTGGCGTGGTTCTGATCAAAAGATCGCGTTCCCAACAAAGGCTCGCTTGAACGTTTATCAGTCGTTTAGGATTTTATTGGATACCTATCTTTTCACGGAAGAAACTTCATTGCAACGGATGAAAAAGCGGCTCGGGGAATGGAGGAATGTCGGCGACGCTGTTGAAAAGAGGAACGTCTGTGAAGGCAATAAATCGAGGGGGTTAGAATCCAGCAAAGCGGCCATTTGTAATTAAGAGAGCGAGACAATGGCATCGAGACATTTTAGGTGAGTTGAATTCCTTCGCGGCACAGCCATTGACGCGGACAATGCTCGTCCTCGACGAGTCAAGTGACTTCTCGACCTCCCTTTAGAAACACCGATGCGGACAGAAATGTGGTCCGAGCTCGTTTAGGAAACCGGAAGTTGGTTACACCGGCGAGGCGATCGATATTCTGTTACCCCAATCTATTCACCTGAGCACCGAGGATCCCGCGCTGTGAACCCATTGAATGGATATTTTTCATTGCGGACTATTCTCATGGAAATGCTCAAAGCTGCGCGCGCGTTCCTCCGATAACTAGATACGGAACACCGATATACTCCTTCCATCAGGATTTCCATTGCAATAAACACAATATACAAACGTTATCCCTCCATTGTTTTTCCTCGCGCAGATAGCATTCACGATCTAACTATAAGGCAAACAGCTTTAGCGCGTTGAATAAAAGTCACAAAACTGAAACAATGAGGCAGTGACCGAGGAAGCTGAGATCCATTTTAATCATTGCTGGTCTGCATTTCTTTACTCGTATCTCTATTTTAACCCTCATACGCTCCGCAGACAAAAGATCCTAGAATAATATTTCACCCCTTCGTACTTCACATTTTAAATCTATGAATTATGCTGCAACTATAGCGTGACATTTCAAAGAAATAAATTTTGCAGCCCAGACAAAAAGAATTCAATCGTTTTACAATATGTAAAAAAGGAAACTGGGTAAATTTTCACCCGGAGGCAGAGTTGGGCAAAAATTTAATCGACAATTGACGACTAAATTTCTACTTCAATCGTTAATCGCAATTAACAATTAATCTCATAGTTTAGTCGTTAATTGCGGTTAACGATTAAATATTTATTAATCGTTAATTGCGGTTAACAATTAAATACTTATTAATCGTTAATTGTGGTTAACGATTAAATTTCTACTTTAGTCGTTAATTTCAATTAACAATTATTAATCGTCAATCGGATAATTGATTAATGATTAACTGCTGAAATTTCGAAATGAAATACGGAATCAAAACTGTATGAATACTGAAAAAAATGTAAACTGAATTTAGGTGTATTGTCATTTGGTCTATATGAATATAATACAAACTCTACGTGCTTTTATGTTTTTTTTCGATGTTTTCTTTTTTTAATCAACGATTGACGATTAACTTCATCAACAGATTGAATCAATCGTTGATTTTTCGATGATTTCTTTTTTTAATCGTACGTATTAATCAATCAATCATGATTAAAATTTTAAACGATTAATGCCAAACTCTGCCGGGGAAAGTATGAGGGTTAAAATTATTTTCTGACAACCAATATAGGGGAAATATTATTGCTTGACTACGATACCCTTTACAGCAGAAATAAAGCAAAAATTGCATTGGTGTGAGGATTTTATGAATCCATGATTAGTACAGCAAATGCAGTATAGTAAAGCACTCAAAGGATTAAATAACGCAATTGTACGTCCTACGTTTTGCAATTAATACAGACAATTTTTATTTTGCAAAAAGATCCGCATCTGTATCGACTGCATTATCTACTTATCAGTTATTACTAGAATGCGGATCTTTCTGCAAAATAAAAAGTGTTTGCATCGATTGCAGGAAGTAGAAACCAAATTGAGTGTTATTTCTTCCCTTAATGATTTTAATAGAGGAGAAATCATATATTGACGTTGTCTATTTTCTAAATTTTCCAACAATTTTGAATTTCATCTACTCAATTTTGCTATAAATGCATAAAGATCCGCAGTCAAGTTATATTACTCTCCACGTCGTCTGATATGTAACAGATTTTTGTTTGCTAAATTATTATCAAGTGTTCCTGACGCGACGCTTAAACTATCACTCCCTCGGACAACGAGACAATGAAAGCGATCGTAAGCGGAGGCTGGAAAGTGTCTGCTGTAATAGGACCGGGTATCAGAGCGAGCCAGAATTTTTGAGCCGCGTCAAGTCTTAATTAACAGCCCTCTGAGAGCATTTGCATGTACCTGACGGAGGCTTTATGCACGACGGCACCTGATGTGGCCGGGACACCGATAATCCAAGGCTCCTGGGGGTCAACAACGAATTATTCATCCGTACGGTTCCACTGGCTTCAAACGATTCGTAGGAACTCCGATCTATACTCGATTACGCACTCAGTTAATTTAGTACGACGGAAGAAATTCTGATTTAATGAACAGATATACTCCGATCGATACCCGTTTATTTATTGCTCCGTGCTGGATCGAGCAGTTCGTGTAACGCGAAATTGCTTTTGATTGGTACAGCCCGCGAAAAAGCGCGAACCTTTTGATCAAATTCAATGATCCGTGGCGTTCTCAGCCAGCGAACGTGTCTGAATCCAGACAGCTAATGCGTTTTCTTTATATGAGGAAACAAAAATTTTGCGAATATATCATATAAATTATGTAAACCACATCTTGCGACATAATTAAACTAGAACCGAGTTGGTGTAACTAGCCCAAAAATTAATAAGATTTGAAACCATCAGTAAATCATTTTCAACTTCTTCTATTAAAGAAAAAGCGAAGATCCTACATACAGTGACTCCCATTAATATTCGGACGCTCTAAAAGAAACGATAACTTCGGTAATATGAAGCTAGAGCAATTAGTTTACTACAGGATGTGAAAAGAAATTTTTTCAATAATTGCATTTGGTCGGAATTGTAGAAAAAATACTAAAAGTTGCATTTACAACCTTTTTATGCGGGCCTATATTGAAATTTTAAAAAACACGTTTTGTAGGCCTGTGTCAATTATATGCACTGTGAAAGTTTCATAGAAATCGGTTGAAGCGGGAAAAAGCGACAGGCATTGAAAGATGTAAGAATCCTTCGAAAAAACAGCAATTTTTACCATCTTTAAATGTTTCTAGCTCATTACAACGTCGACCGATTTTGACGAGATTTTCAGAATATGTTTAATTGATACAGATCTACGAAACGTGTTTCCTAAATTTTCCATATAAGCCCACATGAAAAAGTTGGAAAATACTACTTTCATTATTTTCTATGCAATTCCGATAACTTGTAGTTTTTTTCAAAAATGTTTGTCACGTTGAGTAGCAAACCAATTGTTCTAACTTCTCCAAAAATTTAAAATCGTATATCCCAATATTAAAAAAGTTATGGTATTTTTAAGAGTGTCCGAATATTAGTGGGAGTTACTGTATTTGGCTGCTGTTTCCTGCAATTGGTGCAGACCATTTTTATTTTGCATAAACACTTAAATTTTTGCGATTTTTAGAACAATACTGTATACAAATATATGAAATTAACATTTCTTATTGGATGATCGTTTGGTGAACAATTGGAATTTTCAAAATGGTGAAACACGTTGCGCAAGATTGCGCGTTTCTTTGCAAAAGTACTTGTTTGAAGTTATTTTTGGGAATAGAGTAAAGGAGTTTATTTGAACGTGTCTAATACTTTTGGAAGACGAAATTGTACGCTTCATGAATCCTCGCGTTACTCAACAATTGATCTATAGCTTAGAAGTAACGGCGACTCCGAAGTCACTGTGGAATACTGTGGATCGCTAGACATCGATCATTTTCAACCTCGATAATGAAACATCAATCAGAGAAGCTCGGTAAATATTTGAACGGCCGTGTCGCGAAATTATTGCCAAGGAAGCATGTCAGACGTTCAATCCGTTAGACACACGATTCGCAATTTCCTTCTGGAAACCGATGGATGGACAGAACGGCGGAATGAATAATGGCCGTCGCCAACGACGTCTTCGCCATAAGTTCGAATGCACGCGACAAGCAAATCGATCTGCACGATTGGTATTCGACACGTTTCAGTGTTTCAATGGCTTGGACCAGAGCGTCTCTATTGCATTGGAAATCAACTCGAATTGAAACGAATCCATTCTAAAATCCCAAATAATTGATTTTTATGTTGAATCTACTTTTTGGAAGAAATACTTCTATGTATTATGGAAGACAAAATATTTGTGATCTTGTGATCCAGCTTACATAACATTTATAAAAATGATTTCTGTATTATTTTGCTTGTTTACAACACAGGTGACGATCCATAATTACTAGACATCAGATTTTATGCATTTATGGCAAAAATAAGGTGTAATTTAAAACAGCGAAAACATTACAAGAATTCAAAAATACTATTATATTATTTTCAACTTATTGAACGCATTAAAAAGGAAAGTAAATTTCTATTTCACTCCGGTTTGTTGCAATTCAGGTAGAAAATATTAATCTTGTATGAAGATTCGCTGTCTAATCATTACAGTTGAATAATGAACAGTGTGTGTGCTAGTGTAGCTAGATTTTCTTTGAAACATTGATTGCAGTAATAGATCATATAAAAACGATAACAACTCAGAGTAGCTGGATTTTCCTTGAAAAATTGATTGTTTCAACGCAAAATGATCAACTTACACAAGTGTTCCTAATATTTTGACTACTCACCGTGCGTTTCGGCATTGCAAAAGGAAGGTTTGAAGGCCATTATTCAAGAAACATTTGCATTTGTCAACTAGCTCAGGGTATATTGGAAAGCTCAGGCACTAGGATCTGGATCGAATGCAAAAAGAAAGCGAAACTCCGTCGCTGGCGAGGATTGCGTGACCGTTCCTGGAGCGAGAAGACCGAGGCCGATGTTTCACACGGAGAACCGGAAGATAGTCGATAGAATTTCATCAACGCCTTCAATTACACTCGACTTCTAATTGGAGCGTGCTAATATATCGATTGCATTATTGCATTCGACTACACGGAGGCATGGTGTACCGTGACTCGGTACGACCTACATGCATCATTCACAGCGACGTCAACGCGCACCGGTTCGTTGACATTGCCGGCAACAATGCCACGTCGGATTGACTGTATCTCCCACGTTTATGCACAGGTTACTGTCGCCCGGGACAAGCATTTATCTGAGAATTAGACGGAACCGTGGACAGAGGCAGGTGTGCCACCAAACTCCATGGTATCGTCTTGAGAGGGCCTTCTGGAGTGTCATTATGTACGCCTTGTTTGGAAATATTTTTAAAGGCATCAGACGATTGGTTTTTATTGAGGGTTTGCATACACATTCTCCGTTACTTGGACCACATAGTATAATTTTTTGAACTCGAGATTCTTAAAACTGTAGGAGTTATGGCTCCTTCAAGAGGGATGGCCACGGTTGTCGTTTGGATTTTCTGTTGTAGAGCGTCATTTTGTAGACCTTATTTGGAAATATTTTTAAAAGACACCAACGTCTATTTCGTATTGAAGTTTTGCACACACATTCTCCGTTACTTGTACCATACAGTATAATTTTTTGAACTCGAAATGCTTAAAATTGTAGGAATTATGTCTTGAACAGGGATGGCATCGTATCGGTGTTGTTTGGATTTTCTGTTGTAGAGCGTCATTTTGTAGGCCTTATTTGGAATGATTTTTAAAAGACAGCAGACGAATATTTTGTATTGAGGTTTTGCATACACATTCTCCGTTACTTGGACCAGACAGTATAATTTTTTGAACTCGAAATTCTTAAAATTGTAGGAATTATGTCTTGAAGAGGGATGGCTGTAGTGTCGTTTGGATTTTCTGTTGTAGAGCGTCGTTTTGTAGGCCTTATTTGGAAATATTTTTAAAAGACACCAACGTCTATTTTGTATTGAGGTTTTGCATACACATTCTCCGTTACTTGGACCATACAGTATAATTTTTTGAACTCGAAATGCTTAAAATTGTAGGAATTATGTCTCGAAGAGGGATGGCTACGGTGTTGTTTGGGTTTTCTGTTGTAGAGTGCCATTTTGTAGGCCTTATTTGGAAATATTTTTAAAAGACAGCAGACGACTATTTTGTATTGAGGTTTTGCATACACATTCTCCGTTACTTGCACCATACAGTATAATTTTTTGAACTCGAAATGCTTAAAATTGTAGGAATTACGTCTTTGAATAGGGATAGCATCGTATCGATGTCGTTTGGATTTTCTGATGTAGAGCGCCATTTTGTAGGCCTTATTTGGAAATATTTTTAAAGACACCAGACGTCTATTTCGTATTGAGGTTCTGCATACACATCCTCCGTTACTTGGACCATGCAGTATAATTTTTTGAACTCGAAATGCTTAAAATTGTAGGAATTATGTCTCGAAGAGGCATGGCCACAGTGTCATTTGGATTTTCTGTTGTAGAGCGCCATTTTGTAGGCCTTGTTTGGAAATATTTTTAAAGACAGCAGACGACTATTTTGTATTGAGGTTTTGCAGACACATTCTCTGTTATTTTGACCATACAGTATAATTTTTTGAATTCGAAATGCCTAAAATTGTAGGAATTATGCCTTGAAGAGGGATGGCATCGGCGTCGTTTTATGTTTTGTAAAGAAACCAGACATACTTTTGAAGACACGTGCTCTAAGAAACTGCAAAAAATAATTCTTTTTTCAGGTCCTAGACGTTTCATCGCGTACTTCGATAATTGCTCATTAATTCTATAGATCTTGAGGGTCTCGGTAATGACTCCGTTCTGTAGTTTCCCACGGCTTCAAAATTGCGGCGGTAAATACCGTGCAGGCGTGCGATCGTCTCAGAATTATATCACATAAACGTGGAAGCCTTGATGATCACCCTTGCATGAAGATGACAATTTCAAAATGGAATTATAAACGAGGCAGGCACTGGAACGATGATCGAGAAAATTTGTAGGGGAAACAAGACCTCTCGTCCATCAAAATTAATCCTCAGAAATGAAAATTTATGAAGGTTTTTGCAGCACAGTGTCCGGTAGACTTCTAATGGTTTATTCAATACAAGTTATCACGAATGCACGGAATAGCATTGACTTAAAAAATTTTATCGAGTCCCAGGAAGTAATATTTATTTTCCTTTATATAAATTAGCCTGTAGAAGTTAATATTTATGTAAGTCTATTTTACAAAAGTCCACCTCGAAGTTTTCACTAACTTGTTTACTGGAGAACTTTCCACCAACATTTGCAGGGTCGCAATTAAAAATAAATAGAGGTTACGGGGTTCATTTTGAGCTGGAAGAAACGCGGTGACTGTAGAATATGACAATGATATATACCGATTGCCATAATGGCTGTCTATTCAACTCTGAACATCCAATAGTCGTAAATCTGAAGTAACTGTGACTATTATGACTGGCTGCGAATGTTTATGTATTTTCCAGGTAATATTTCTTATCTAAGAGACAACTAATATCACTTATTTAATAGATGATTTAAATACACATTGTCTTGTACTCCTCTTCTTCTATACTCTTTATTCTGGATGAATAAATAGGAAAGCGAATGATTGGAAAATCCGGCGAAGCAGAAACGGGGAGATCGTCTGGTTAACCCTAGCACTCCTATTTTCGAGCCCACAGGTTGAAAAAATTGGAAATAGGACTATTTTTCTTGGGTGAAAAATTCTGAAGAAATTATTTATTGTTTATACATTATAGTTTAATATACAGAAGGTTCTGCTGCTATAGAACAAAATTACAGTGAATAGAAAAGAAAAACACTGACGTGAGCGGACCCGAACGCTCCTCTCATCTCCAAAGAATAACAAATAATCCCAGAACTAAGGATCAAATATAATAATATATCGAAACCCAAACAAAAATGATATAAATGTAAAAATCACGTATGCAAAAAGCATTCTATAAATGTTGTATCCTGTCATTCATGTTTGTCATTTGAAGAATCGAGTTCAGAGTAGTATTGATGTATACTTTATCTTATATTATTCTATTGTATACATCAGGGAGTTCCAACATGATGCTCGCGAGCCGCGCGTGGCGTTTTCCCTGCTTAGGTACTGCCCCCACTCCTAGACTTCATCGTTGCCGTAGAACTTCGTCCTGTCCCCCGCCGCTATGCAGCTCGCTAATTCTACGGCTGTACATAGTAGTGGGGAGAGGTTTAACTAATGGTGGGGACCTCGCAGGGAACATGTTGTAACTCCCTGGAATGTTCCTGAGACCATTTGAAGCGACATTTTCCTTTGCAAAAATGTTATCCGCGGCTTTGTTTAGGAGTTATTAACGAAAAACACGGACCAATCAGAGCGCGACCTAGACGCGAGGTGCCACAGTCGGCCAATAGACAGTTGGCGCGCCATGATTACTATGCCAACTCGCGTCTAGGTCGCGCTCTGATTGGTCCGTGTTTTTCGTTAATAACTCCTAAATAAAGCCGCGGATAACATTTTTGCAAAGGAAAATATCGCTTCAAATGGTCTCAGGAACCTCCCATTTCCGGGATGTTCAGGAATTTTGGGACACCCTGTATACATCTAAATACAATTATAGAATGTTTATAAAGTATCACACGCTTAAATACTACCAACCTTTCGTTTTAAATATTTTTTTCTCAGGAGAAATCAGTAAAGAAAGAGTATGGGTTCGAGGAGGGTTGGGAGTCCCCGTGATGGATCGGAGCTTCAGAGTGCTAGGGTTAATGAAGTCGCCGAGTCGACGAAGCCACGGAGATGACTTCGGTGTTGCGACATTACGCAATCGTTTGAAATAGCGATCGGGTGTGATCGCGATGGTGGCCGGCGAAGGATTTCACGGGGGTTGACGCGGGGCGGCTGACATCGCCTTCTCGTTTCTCGGGGCTCCTGCGGGAAGTCACGTCGCGGCCACGATAACGTATCTAAGATTTGCATCGCCGCGGGGAATTCGACGATCTCACGGCACGGATCCGGAATGCATCGTCGCTCGCGCCATGCGCCTCGAAAAGCACGGATCCTGAATAGCCCGAATCCTCGATCTCGATCCAGAGCGCGTCCCCGCAGACCGGAAACGTTCGAGCCATGATTCCCGATTCCAGAATCTCCACCGTTCCCCCGCACATCGTTCAACAGCTTTTCTTTCGCACTGTCAACCCCCGCATTCGTGTGCGATCGTCCCCGAATACAATGAATATAATGGGCCACGGTGCACGACGCGAGACTGCGGTTACCGTCGACGTGGTTCGGGTTAGTGTAGCTTCCCATGTAGTACTTAGACGGTTAGCCTATACCTCTTGTACCAAACACGATAGGGGAGACCGCTTGCGGACCTGGATCATTTCGGTAAATTTCACCGTTGCCTTTTAAACGGTTAGGTGTCCGATATCAACCCCAAAAATTCCCACGGTATCGAGGTAATTTGGTTAACGATGGAACTACAGAGCGCTACGCGTCGCTGGTTTACGGGGTGAATCACCTAAAACGGGCCATCAGAATATCTCGCTTGCTATTTGCTACACTACTGTGCAAAAGAAACAAACACCCAGTATAATTATAAGACAAATGACGAATAGTATGTTTATGTAGAAATTGTATTGTACAATGATTGATTTATTGCATTTAAAGTATTAGAAAATCCGTAACAACACATTCTCAGAACTATTCCAACAGCGGAATCCTTTTTCAGAACTTACTGTGTCATTACATGAATTTATGATTTCGGGGCCAGGTTCGATCATTCATAAAGAGACAGCAAATGTGCAATTATTTAACCATGTATCTCGACGTTTCGATCCCTATGCGGATCCTTTTCACAAAGAACATTTATTGCGTCTGAAAATAATGCAAGAAAATTATAATTTGGCAAAAATATTATAACACAGCCGTGTAGATCCAAAAGATCAAACAAAAATAATACACTTACTTACTGCGGCAAGGAAAGGAAAAAACATTTTAAACGAAAATTATGAGTTACACAAAGACAAACTTCCATCCATGGTGGCAGATATGTAACTGAAACCATGTACTAACCCAAAAGTAAGAGCGTGAAGTGTCATACATATAGACAACAGTTTACTGATTGGTTGGTTGATATCGATCAATCGTGAATCTCAATCACCTCTGGCGGCGATTTTGAGCAGCGTGAACTTATAGATATAAAAATAAACATTTAAGTGCAACATTATCAAAGAAAAAATAACTAAATTTTCTTTTTGTAAACAAAACTAAATTTTTGTATTCACACTCATTGTGATTGTACCATATTTGTGAAAATGGAAGAGGAAAAAGAAAAAATTCAGAATCTAAATTATATTGGAAAAATAAAAAAATTTAGAAAAATTTTTCCAATATAATTTAGATTCTGAATTTTTTCTTTTTCCTCTTCCATTTTCACAAATGTGGTACAATCACAATGAGTATGAATACCAAAATTGTTTTGTTTACAAAAAAAAAAATGTAGTTATTTTTTCTTTGATAATGTTGCAATTAAATGTTTATTTTAATTAAATATGGCCGGGTGCTTCTTTCTTTTGCACAGTGTTGTATCTCAAAGTTGCATGATTAAATATTAGGTGAGCAAATAAGTTCCTTCCCGTTTTTTTTCAAATTCAAATGTCTGGTGACTCCCAATCTCTCTGCCAATTATTCTTGCGTCTGGGTTGGAATTTTGTTGAGCAATTCCTCTATCTCACCGTCTTCGAACTTTCTCGGTGCACCTGAACGATCGTCGTCTTCCAAATCAAAATTTGCGGCTTTAAATCGTTGGTATCACTTTTTGCATTTCTGTAAGATACGTTCTCTCCCAGTGCCGCACAAATCATTTCAGTAGCTTCAACAGCTGATTTCCTATGCTGGAATACAAAGAGTAAGCAGTGACGCAAATGATGCTTCTCGCACACGCCATATTGCTTGAAATATTTGCATGGAACTGGAAACTCTTAGAGCGGGGTCATCATAACTCTTCTTAAAACTGAAAGAACGCACTTTCAGATGGCATCAAATTCTGGAAGTAATTCGAATTCAGTCAGAAGTTAAGATCATACAAAAAAAGAGAAGGAACTTATTTGCACACCTAATAGTTTTCTGATAGGTCTGATAGGTCAACTTCGGTTTTGTAGGTATCTTACATATTATTTCCTAGAGCGTTCTACGATGCGATTTTATGCATTTATGGCAAAAATGGACGAGTGAAAAACAGAACTGAAGAAATATTTTCGAAATTATTGAAAGATGAAATGTGTTTACTTAATTTTTGTTGAGCCCTTTGCATAATTTGTGGACATTCGTCAGTGAAACTGGAACAAGATGAAAATGAATTTTAACTTTGGGGAACTGTGACCCGACTTTCGATGTGCTATATTGCACGCTCTATTGCAGCGACACTTGAAATAGAATTGTCACTACTGAACCCGATGTCAGCACGACGGCATGAGTATTAAGATTGTAGAATAAACTGTCAGGATGATGGGACCTAGATTCGTGCACCGTTTACAGTGTAACCGCAGTCTAATGCGACACCGTGGCGCAGATTTCAAAGCAGACCGGGTTGCTTGGTTTTCTGGGACAATCCGTCACTTGCGGCCATGATTGATACCTTTTCAGGATTCTATTTGGGACGCTGCGGGTGACGTATGGGTCTCCGCGAAAAAATCAGTAAATTATCGGACCAAGAAATGGGAATCGCGAAGCGGACGCGCAGAGACTGCGTCAATAACTCGAGACGTTTTTGATATTTTATTGATTAATAGTGGCGGGCGTCGGCGAAACGTAGGGAAGCTGTGTGATACGATTTTCTAAATATCGATCGCGAAAAAATGGCGACAATGAGAATAACATCGCTCAAAGTAAATAAATTCATTTCTAACGGAAACAAGATTAAAAATACATAATACAAACCACCGTTTTGGTTTTTGTTGCATTTCACCTGTCTCGTTAAGAATTTCTACAATTTTATAAAACCCAGTTTATCTTTATCCGTGACAAAAATGAGTAGACCAGATGCGAAACAGTGGAAACATTTAAAATTATTTAATAAAAAGAATGTATATGTAGAGCAATTTCTATTTTGCATAAAAGTCCAAGTCTAATTGTTATTTCAGGAAAATATCTTAGAATAAAGTTGTGACAGGAAGAAGTGGTGCCTTTTTCATCCCATGTTTAAACTGTTACACAAGATTACATCATTTGATACGAAGTTCGTGCACTTTCATTCTACGAATTGCACGATAAATCATGATAATAATAAGACGAGATTGTACTTAAGCTTTTCTACGGAAGAACCACTTTACAGTAGAACGTGTTTTGTTACCGCAACAGTCCAAGAATCACAGGCGAATACTTGCTGGACGAAAAGTTCACGAAGGGACAGAAGTTGCTTGGGTGGTTCTCCTCGGAGTTTCTTGGACAAACTTGGGAACCGAGGTCTGGCAGCGTCGCGTTGCTCAGCCTCGAGCTTAATTAATCCCAGGTAATGTTGTTTTATCCGACCGTCGCGTCGTATTGTTGCAAGTTGCCGGATTTATTCGCAACGGTTATACGCGCGTCGCAAACAGAACGGCTCCTCGCTGCAATTCATCACGTGGCTCTCGTCGTATTAATTGGGATCGTTATGCGTGCGGACGTGTTCCTCCGGTTTCGCCGCTCCTGATCGAGCAATTAATAGAATTCGAATTTGGACCCGAGCAGTTGCGAATTTCGCGACACGAATCGCCGATTCCGTGCGACGCGATTCCGGCAATCTCACGTTCCTCGTCAAGTTTTATCAATTCTGTTAAGGGAGCAGACTCTTTTTTCCAGGATTGCAAGGGTGCGGGATTCGCGTTCTCATTTCTCCATAATATATTGGGTTGGCAAATAAGTTCGTTCGGTTTTTGAGATTTATTCCACTCTAAAAAACCGAACGAACTTATTTGCCAACCCTATAATACAAAAATGGGGTTTTTCAGTAGTCAAAAACGCTAGATAAAAGATCGATCTAGGGCGCTGTCGCCCTCAAAAGTTTTATTTTTTCGTTTACGAGACGTAATTTGCATTATTCAGAAGTATACAACTGCCGAATAATGCAAATTACGCCTCGTAAAGGGCGTAGATTGATCTTTTATCTAGCGTTTTTGGTTTACTGAAAAACCCCATTTTTGTATTATCGAGAAATGAGAACGCGAATCCCGCACCCTTGCAATCTTGGAAACGAGTCTACCGCGTTAAGCCCTTCACCACAAAGACAATTAACTATACAAATTATTGCATACTATTTAGTTGTTAAATAAAACTGTGACAGTAAATTTGATTAAATTAATTCGTCAGGACCAGAGAGAACTGGATTTTATTGATAAACCCTTATGTTGTAAAATATCATAAAAGTGTTTTGAAGGAGCCTCCTGGTAAGTAGGCATTTAAGAAGATGCTAAAGTTTTAAAATGCCTTGCTTATTTGTTTGCCAACATAAGGGTTGAATGTCCTCAATATTTGTTCACGTTAACGTCTGGTATTTTACAAATCATCTGGTGTTACAAATCCATGATGCTCTACTAATGTAATGTGAAACATAACGTGAAGTGCCCTAAGTCTGGACAGTCCAAAAGTGATACCTAAATCCGGACAATTGAATTTTCATAGTAAAATCAGTAATTAAGAGATTAAATAATTATATTATATATTCTGAGGCCTTAGCTACAAGTAGCTGTGAATATTATTTCATTGAGACATCAATTGAAATTTAAAAATGAATTCAAAGTTCATCTGAAAACAGTATACAAAATAGTCTATTTACATGCGAATTATGTGCATTTATAGTTCGAACTTTTGTTAGAAAAAAAGATATAATTTAAGCCCTCAGACCAAAAATAATTATCACGCATAATAATATTGATATTTTATAATAAATTGGCAATCAAACTTAACGTAAATAATAATTATTAATCCAAATATTAGATGTCCAAGATCAGGACTGTTTTCAAATATAAGTACTCCATACTGGGACGCGATGACAGTAGCTGTCCCACTCTAAGCTTATACGCAATGTGCTTACGCCTGAAGCCGGACACGTGTTTGTGAATAAAATCAACGCATTGTTTGCAAATTATTTAACTACATGTACGTATAATTAGTCTTCTATTAGCTTGAATAACGTATATAGAAAATGTATTCCGGTTGTGACCTTAATGATACTTTATGTTTACATCTTAAATCTATCAGTATTACTACCTAACCTTAAAAGTTGTACTATGACAAGTTTTATTAAAACAGTAAATGAAAATAAATATATATTTGGTTAAATAATACAATACTACAATCTATGATAAGAATACTACATATTACGCAAAGCATCTTCTATTCGTCATGCGCAACAGCGCCACCAACCAACGTTTTAGGTTATGTTCGCTCGATCAACTCGTAAATTGAATTTGTCCCGATATAGGCTTTACTTCTGTCCAGGTACTAGCTTAGATTGGATTTAATATGTTCAACTATAGGTTTGAATTATTCTTGTTAATACAATTAAGATATTAACCTAAACAATGATTTTTTTATTTTAAATTACTTTACAAACTCTTAACTGTATGTTAAAACTCTTAAGAAATTGTTTTTGTTTATTTAAAGTGATAAAATTTAAAATAGAAAAACATGCTGTCCAGGCATAGGGCACTTCACCTTAATCCTGACAATAATTTAAAAATACATTAAAATGTGTTATGAAAACATTTTTATAGTTTGAATAATTCCAAAAGAAAAAATCAGAAGCAAGTTATCTTTCGATATCTCAACAAGCTGAAGTAAGATGCAATTAACATACGAAGCTCGAGAACTGACAGCTAAAGCCAAGACGTTTGAAACTATTTAAAGGCTTGGTCCAGTACACTTTTCAAGTGATCACAGAGCCAGAACGTCTGAAAAGCTTTCGGAGACATGTTTAGTGTTTCCTGAAGTTCCAACGGAGCCAGGACGTCTGAAGAGGCTTCAGAGACATGGCAAGTGCTTTTTGAAGTAATACTTACCCGCGTACGGAGTTCGAGGTGCTGGTTCCTCGTCAGAAACGCCTATGAAAATCAGCGATAATTCCGACGGAATCGGCGGAGCAATTCGAAACGTTTTATCGACCGCGGCGAGACGTTCTGCAAGTGGCTGAGAAGTTGAAGGGATTTGCTCGGAGAACTTCTCTTGGGAAAGAAAGTTCCGGAAGCTGGCCGCCGACGAAACGACCACGAAACTTTTTAAAACGCGGGACCGGCGATCTTTAAAATGTTTTAAACATTCGAAACCGCTCCACGAGAGATGCTTCTCTCGTTTAAATAATACCGTCGGATCTCTTTTATTCGAAAACACGCTTTTCTATTCGGACATTCCATCGCCAATATACAGGATGTTCTCAAAATGTACTTCCTTGAAGGGGGTAATTCCTGTGGTCATTTGAAGTAACTTTCTCCTTTGCGAAAATGTTCTCCGCGGCTCTCTTAAGGAGTTATTAACGAAAAACACGGACCAATCAGAGCACCGCTACAGCGAGCGCTGGCATTGGCCGAGCCGCAATCGGTCCGCCCTAGCGGTGCTGTGATTGGTCCGCGTTTTTCATTAATAACTCTTCAACGAATCTCTGGAGAACATTTTCGTAAAGGAAAAAGTTATTTCGAATGACCTGAGGGATCGCCGCCTTCAAGTTCAAGGAAGTATTGTGCATACTATGTTATGTTCAGAGTTGGACAAACATTTTTATTTAAATAAAAATTTTGCCCAACTCTGGTTATGTCGAACGCTGTACAAATTAATATGTGGCCCCCAAAATCCATTAACGGTAATGTCATTTTAAATTCCAATCTTTCATATTGGAGATTTTTTAATCGCTTGTAAAATGAAGAAAATACATAGAAAGCGATAATGGTACGTAATGATACGTACATGATGTTGGCTAATGATCAGTAAATTCACATAAAAATATCAAGCACTAAAAGTGACCGATGTGTGTTGCCTCACAAAAGTGAGAATATAAATAATATCGTTGATAAAATTAATTGATGTTTAGAGATGTTACCGAATAAAATATCAAATATTGTGCTTGTCCCGATGCTGCACAGAATTTAGAGGCAAGGAGATTGCGGTGTCTGGTTCCAATATTACGCTTCGGAATTTATTATAACAGGGCACTGAGGGGAAATCCAAATTCTGATCGACCAGCCAAGTTTAAATTATATTGTGGCGTTGCGAATGAAATATCTGCGGGGAAAACAATTTCAGCGAACAACAGCGACGTGGGAACCGTCAAGGAAGTTTTAATAGATATCCAACTGCGGAAAGTTTACGCTGTTTCAAAATATACGACGTGCAAAAAACGAATGTACGTCCAGAAAAAAAAACCGATTACGTTGAGGCAGAAGACTGAAAAAATGGTTTTTGGGGATGTTCCCCTTAAAAACTGGAAGAATTTATCCAAAGGATGTTTTCGTATTTAAATGGGGGTTTATTTTAGAAAGTACACCCTTAATTTTGTTATTTAAAAACATTTATCAATTACGAAGTTATGGCAGAGAGGACCTGTCGAGAATTGCTGCGGGTTCATCAGAAATTAAAAATTCGATAAGATTTATATACAGTGGGTGTACAAAGTATTCGTACACCTTTTAAAAACTAATAACTTTTTTATAACTGTACCAAACTACCTGGATTTTTATAATCAATTAGAAGTATTGGTTTACAAAATGATATGCAAGAAAAAAAATTTTCCAAAAATTATAATTTACAAGGTTAAATGCAGAAATAAAAAAGGCAATTTTTAAAACTTTTTTATTTGGGCCCTTAATAAAAATTTAAAATAGATGTTTTGTAGATCTATGTTAGTTATACACATGCTTCAAATTTCATCGAAATCGATTAACATACATACGAGCTAGAAGCGGTTAAAAATGTTGAAAATCGAAGTTTTAGACGACTTTTGAACAGTTTCTGCTTAAAATCCACAGAATCGTTCATCTTCCCATGCGTGTCGTTTTTTCCTGCGTCAGTCGATTTCGATGAAATTTTCTGTATGTGTATAACTAACATAGATCTACAAAACATATATTTTAAATTTTCATTAGGGGCCCAAATAAAACAGTTTTAAAAAATGCTTTTCTTACTTTTGCATGTAAGCTTGTAAATTATAATTTTTGGAAAATCTGTTTTGCATATCACTCCGTAAACCAATGCTTCTGATTATAAAAAATGAGGTCGTTTGGTACAATTATAAAAAAGTTATTAGTTTTTAAAAGGTGTACGAATACTTTGTACACCAACTGTATTACTAGATTATCTGGTTTCTTGAATAATGAACATTCCGAAATGTTGATTTAGAGCAAAATGGCGAACAAATCAAATTACAAACTCGATAAGATTTATATATGTATACTAGATTATCTGGTTCTTGAATAATGAACATTCCGAAATGTTGATTTGGAGCAGAATGGCGAACAAATCAAATTACAAACTCGATAAGATTTATATATGTATACTAGATTATCTGGTTCTTGAATAATGAACATTCCGAAATGTGATTCAGAGCAAAATGGCGAACAAATCAAATTACAAACTCGATAAGATTTATATATGTATACTAGATTATCTGGTTCTTGAATAATGAACATTCCGAAATGTTGATTTGGAGCAGAATGGCGAAAAAATCGGTTAACGTTCCTCGCGTGAGAAACCAGCGCATCGAGCGATCAAGAGCAATCGTCGCTAATGACTTCGCAGTCGACGTAAAACAAACGTACAACAATAACAACAACAGCACACGGAAAAAAAGAGAAAATTGTATTTCCGGCAGGGATCGAATACTCACGGAAACAGGAGCTGTGTGAGGCGCGGCTACTTCCTGCGTGTGATGGCGTCGACTGGGGCTGGGGCTCGACCTTTGGGAACTTTGTCCACGATGCCAGGAGCTCCCTTTGTTATTGCTGAAAGCAAATTGAATAATCGATTATTATAATGGGACTTGGTACTTCGAGACTGAAGTTTTCTTTTTCGTCGCTTCGTTTTCCGACAGGTTGACCATAAGATCGACACTGGATTAAGAGTTCGAAACTGCTATGGAACTTACAAATTATGTATTACCGGAATTAGCAAAACTTGTTTAATTACGTGTAGGGTAATATTGGATTTTATACGATGTCTACGGGAAAAAGATTCTCAATTATTGGAGAAGATTGTTAAGGAAGCACGACCTCCCAGAGCGCAGACATTGGCAAGGATAATTGTTATACGGTTATTTTAATTATTTTCTTCATTAAAAATTATGGTAACGTTATTGATTAATAATTGAAGATTTATAATTATAAGTTTAATTTAATAATTAAATTAAATGCATAATTTAATAATTTAAGTCATCGTGCGCGTGTGTACAGGGTGTAAAAAAGTAATGGTCATTCGTCCTAGGGGTGAACATACACCTTTGGATCGGTGGATATTTATAAAGGAAAATTGTCGCAAAATTGTTCACACTAAAGAAAAATATTGTTAGAGTTTGCTTTTACACCAACACCTTCTACTCATTGCAACCAAATTGTTATTAAGATACAAACTGCATTAGTCGTTTATAATCTATAAATCTATATAATCTATAAATGTAATCTATATAACGTCCCTTTAGACTTCGTTTATCTCGAGGCACGCACACGACTATGATTTATCTCATCGACACGATCAGGTGACTGTAGTACATAGTAGACTTTTGTCTATACGTGTAACTCCACACAATCAAATTTTGCAGGAACTTTAACAGCTTATATCTCGATAACTATTGGCAAGAAAGTAATTTCGGTATTTTAAGGTGAAATAAAACCGAATTTCTTTATTCAAGCGATGAACTTTAATGAATAAAATATTTTCTTATTTATTCTTCTTGGCAAAAGATCATCGAACAAAAGGGAAAATATCTTATCCATTAACACTAGATCTACCGAGCACTAAACGCAATTGGCATACATTGCCTTATATTAATGACAAAATTGCATTTATTTAGATCTCGAACGAGTTTTGTTTAAATATGTGCTTCGGTAAAGAAGTTCACTAAAAAAATTTCTCGGAAAAATATATTTATAATATCAATATTTCTAAAAGAAAAAATCTGGAACCAGTCAAAATGACTGGTCTGGTAAATCTAGTGTTAAAGTTCATTGCTCGAATAAAAACATGGGCTCTATTTCACCTTAAAATGCCGTAATTACATCCTTGCCAACCTAATATTTGCTTGCGACATATGCTCCTTTCGAATTTGATCTCTTCTCGATGATTAGTAGATGTCGATGTAAAAACAAACTGTTCTTTATAAATTACAAATGTTTCTTTTACAAATGTCCATCGATCCAGACGTGTAGACTCACCCCTAGGACGAGTGGCCATCACTTTTTTTATACACCCTGTACATACAAACAAGAGTTGGTCAATACTGTGATCGAGCATTGGCGCAGATAACATCTAAAACGACCAGTCCTGCGCGTGCGTTGAATCTGTGTCCCTGGAGGGCAAATCGAGAGTAAACAGATCCTGACAGGAAGACAGTTAGGACGCATTTTGCAAGCGTGTTATTTACGTTGCCACGGGACCTTTGACAGTGTCGCGGGGGCACCTAGTGGCTCTCGCATTAAGGCAAAGAGGGGAAAAAATGACGGGAGCAACCGATTAGATCTCGCAATAAATTGTTCCGGGGCGCGACTCGTCATCGTGGCCAGCCAATAGAACGATGTAATAAATTATCGGGTCGAGAGTCCTCGGACGTGATTTACACGGCCGATCATCGATAATCGGCCCTTGCAGATGCCGATATATTACGCGAGACAATGATCTACGATGCGATGATACGGTATCACGAGATCGGAGGGCTTTTAGTAATCTCGGCATGAAACAAGTTCCGACGTTTCGCCTCGGCCTTTTGCAACGATGCAATTTCTTCTGGACTCGCCAACGGTACTCCGTTTTGGTCTGCTTCAAGCCTTCGCACTCGAAGCCATTTTGAATAGAAAATTGAGAAATTTCATCCAGCGTATTTGCTTGTACCTCATGTTTAATCATTCGTTGAACGCGAACTATTTAGAATTGTGGCATGGCAATTTTCTTAGTGCACCACCTCAGAACCGCCATTTGCATAAATACATAAAATCCGTACTTCAGGTGCAGAGAATGTTCCGATATTATTTGGCGGAAGAAATCTAATTGACTACACACTCTGTAAACCTTGAAATTCTTATCCGCCAAGAATCTACTGAAAAGTCCAGCAGTTTTCATGCGGGGCGCTCTGATATTTCACTAGACCCACCGTTTCTCAGAAAAATATATGCATCAGGTGAAGTGCCCTACGCCTGGACAGCATGTTTTTATATTTTAAATTTTATCACTTTAAATAAACAAAAACAATTTCTTAAGAGTTTTAACATACAGTTCAGAGTTTGTAAAGTAATTTAAAATAAAAAAATAATGGTTTAGGTTAATATCTTAATTGTATTAACAAGAATAATTCAAACCTATAGTTGAACATATTAAATCCAATCTAAGCTAGTACCTGGACAGAAGTAAAGCCTATATCTGGACAAATTCAATTTACGAGTTGATCGAGCGAACATAACCTAAAACGTTGGTTGGTGGCGCTGTTGCGCATGACGAATAGAAGATGCTTTGCGTAATATGTAGTATTCTTATCATAGATTGTAGTATTGTATTATTTAACCAAATATATATTTATTTCCATTTACTGTTTTAATAAAACTTGTCATAGTACAACTTTTAAGGTTAGGTAGTAATACTGATAGATTTAAGATGTAAACATAAAGTATCATTAACGTCACAACCGGAATACATTTTCTATATACGTTATTCAAGCTAATAGAAGACTAATTATACGTACATGTAGTTAAATAATTTGCAAACAATGCGTTGATTTTATTCACAAACACGTGTTCGGCTTCAGGCGTAAGCACATTGCGTATAAGCTTAGAGTGGGACAGCTACTGTCATCACGTCCCAGTATGGAGTACTTATATTTGAAAACAGTCCTAATCTTGGACATCTAATATTTGGATTAATAATTATTATTTACGTTAAGTTTGATTGCCAATTTATTTTAAAATATCAATATTATTATGCGTGATAATTCTTTTTTGTCTGAGGGCTTAAATTATATCTTTTTTTCTAACAAAAGTTCGAACTATAAATGCACATGATTCGAATGTAAATAGACTATTTTGTATACTGTTTTCAGATGAACTTTGAATTCATTTTTAAATTTCAATTGATGTCTTAATGAAATAATATTCGCACCTACTTGTAGCTAAGGCCTCAGAATATATAATATAATTATTTAATCTCTTAATTACTGATTTTACTATGAAAATTCAATTGTCCAGATTTAGGTATCATTTTTGGACTGTCCAGACTTAGGGCACTTCACCTTACGACAACCTCTTCCCGCCGCGATCCCCGATAAAAATCCTCGGTCGAATCGTCGAAAAGCATTCAGCCGTTCGCGTTTCCCCTCATAAATTAGAAACTCTGTCGTCACCGAAGGCTGAAGAGCATCTCGGAGCGTGATCGTCGCTGTCGGCCCCCGCCGGAGGATGAGACACGCTTATTGTCTCTAAAGCGACAGGTCTGATCGTAGCCACTCCCAGGCCACGGGAAAGGATCATCGAGGATCGCTTCGTAGAAAGTGGAATGGAATCGATGAACCACCGCGGCCGGCTCGTGACCCGGCGTTCAGCTGGAAGACGACTTTACTGTCAGTCAAGTCGCTCGAGCGGCTCCATCATCGCGGAAAAGAATGATCCTTCCTCCTGGTGAAAATCACAGACGCACAGTGGGTCCAAAGTGCTGTTTCATCTCTCACAAAGCGCAGCATTTTATACACGATGGGAAGGCATTCAGCGAGATTCGCGATTTTACCGCGTCGTACCCGCGGCTTTTATCTGCTAGCCGATTCCAATGGGGTTGTAACTTTAAAAAGTCTATTCTTATTTCGTATTTTCTATATTATTTAATCTTCTCCATTGCTTCTTAAGCTTCTTTTGGTAACTGTCTGTCTTATATTGAATTTTGAATCTCATTGTAGTATTAATTCTGATTATTAATAACGATTGCAGGACACAGGAGCCAAATAAAAATTGTATTCTTCTTTTAATTATCCTATTAAGCTGAAACTAATACATTGGTGTCCTTAATTATTTTTAACATGCCCGCTGCTTTAAATTACATGTAAGAATTGTGCCAGAATTACGTAAAATCCGCAGTCTATTGATTAATGCACGGTGGACCACGAAGCGCGATCATCTTAGATTGTTCTACAGTTAGTGGTACGATCGGAATTTTACTTATAAGAAACTGAAGATGACCTTAAATGCTCTGGCAAAAAGGTTTGACATAAAGTTTGGTATAATCGCCTTAAAGCTCTGCAGAATAATCTAAGCTGACCACGCTCGTGGTCCACCCTGTATATAAAATTGATTCGTATAAGTATTGTCGTGGGATCAGTAGTATATCCATTTTGTTAGGAGCGTACGAGGGTTAAGGGAAGAGCGGTACCCTTAAATAGCTCCGTAGGGGATGAATCCAAGAATCTTGAAATACAAGAAACTTTCTTTGGCGAAGTTAACATCTAGAAGTTAGGAGTCATAACTTCCCGTGTAAGATTTCATCTAGTCAGGTCAAGAGGTTACGGCGAGCGGTGTTCCGCATTTGTGTCTGCAGATGAAAAATTGTAAAATTGATTTTTAAGTGTTGAAATGCCACTTTGACTCACTGTGTCGTGTTCTGAGCGCGCGTGCAGTAAGGTCGGCCTAGCATTTCGTTGACGGGTTCGTTAGAACGTGTCGCGCGTTAGACGGACCATCGTTTATCAAACGGCGATCATTCGCGAAGCCGATAATGACGTATCGGGCCACAGTGAAAGCATCGTGGGAATTGATTCGCGCGCGCGCGCCTGCGCGATCCGCGGCCCGGAAGCGTGCGACGATAAGGTCACGAGGCAATAGGACGATTAACGCCATTAAAGTCCGCTTTTACGGGGTTCTCACATGGGAACCTCGTTATCAAGGATATTTTCGCGCCTTCCAGTAATTTACACGTGGAACGTGGGACCGACAACGCGACGATGTGATGGATTGCCAGTCTACTAGTGTTTCAGATTATTGAAATCGGTAAATTAAGAACACGGAATTTCTGTTCGGAGAAATACACATATACAGATCCGCTGTCTACTAATGAGAGCTGGTGTTCGAATTCTAACTTTGCCTAACTTGTAGTCTAACATCGTTGGCTAATCATATAGCATTTTTGACGGCCGTAATCTATGGCCCTAAGTGTACCCGCGTGGACTAAATCAGTGCCGCTATGGAGGGAGACACAGTGGTGCGGACGACCGAGCTAGCAGCAGAGTTGGGCAAAAATTTAATCAACGACTGACGAATAAATTTCTAGTTCAATCGTTAATCCATTAATTTCATCAATTGATTGAATCACTCTCCGATTTTTCGATCATTTCTTTTTATAATCAACAATTGACGATTAACTTCATCAATCAAAAAATTTAATCAACGATTGACGAATAAATTTCTACTTCAATCGTTAATCAATTAATTCCATCAATCGATTGAATCACTCTCCGATTTTTCGATGATTTCTTTTTATAATCAACGATTGACGATTAACTTCATCAATCAAAAAATTTAATCAACGATTGACGAATAAATTTCTACTTCAATCGTTAATCGATTAATTTTATCAATCGATTGAATCACTCTCCGATTTTTCGATGGTTTCTTTTTATAATCAACGATTGACGATTAACTTCATCAATCAAAAAATTTAATCAACGATTGACGAATAAATTTCTAGTTCAATCGTTAATCGATTAATTCCATCAATCGATTGAATCACTCTCCGATTTTTCGATGATTTCTTTTTATAATCAACGATTGACGATTAACTTCATCAATCAACAAATTTAATCAACGATTGACGAATAAATTTCTACTTCAGTCGTTAATCGATTAATTTCATCAATCGATTGAATCACTCTCCGATTTTTCGATGATTTCTTTTTATAATCAACGATTGAAGATTAATTTCATCAATCGATTGAATCACTCTCCGATTTATCAATGATTACCTTTTTTAATCGTACACATTAATCAATCAATCTTGATTAAAATTTTAATCGATTAATGCTCAACTCTGTCCAACAGTTCATTTAGTAAATAATGATTTGTTTCATATTGCTTTGATTTGCATATTGATTTGATTGATTTGCTACATTGCTTTTTAAATGTTTAACAATGCCGACAATGTAATGTACCTGAATTGCAACAAACTGGAATGAAGTGGATTTTCTTTCTTAATATGTTTAAAATTTCAAAAGTATTGTAAAAATATTTTTACATTGTCCTAATGGTTTTACTATTTTAAATTGCACCTACTTATTTTTATCATAAATGCATGAAATCCGCTGTCTATACATGACGGTCCGTGCAGTATAAGTATAGTGATCGACATTAACTGGTCGGTGCTCTACGTCCGGGCCCGAACTCTAGCTAGACCCTCCGGAGATTTATGTCTACGACGTGCAAATAGCCGTTGAGGGAGATTCGGAAGCGACTGATCTTGATGGATTGCGGAGATGTATTTTTTCACAAATGGCTGTACAAGTGTGAGCGTCATAACTGTACCAGATATGTATCTACTAACCAAGTGTTGCTGATGCTGATCGCCGTGTTTCATGAAAATTCAAGGGTTTTATTTGGCGCATTGTGTCAATGGAATAAGAGTGACGAAGTCCTGAATATTGTATTGTATTGTAGTTGCTTTATTTCAGCGTTACAGCTAAGAAATGTGACTTGGTTTACCGTAACCTAACTTTCCATATCTATCTTATTTCACGCATTCGGTCCATACCTTTTCTCACTCTTTTTCTTTGTCTCACTCATTCCTACTCTAACCTACCCTGCTTGTATCCTACTGCACTGTCCAACAAATTCCAACAAATTTCAACTTTTTTTTTGTATTTCGATTCCCACTATGTGATTCTTATAGTGTTTTTCGCGCTGATTCCGAATCTGTCCTTAATTTTTCTCCTAGACGTACGTAAAAAAAGACATATTTTTCAACTTTGAATAAATATTGTGATGTTATTATAATAGATGTTGAATTGTTCTTTACAGCAAAATATTCCGTAGACTTTCCCGAATACAGTGATATCCAATAATAATACATTATGATTGTTTAAACATGTTTAAACAATCATTAAAGACGGAGAGACACCACTGTTTGCGGATATTTTTGAATTTATCTAATAAAATAAGGGTCCAGCGGAAAATCGAGCTACACCACGCGAAAGAGCAGACTTTTATCTTGAGAAACCACCCTTTCAAGAGTTTAAAACTCAATTTTCTCAAAAACTGTACGTCTAGGAAAAAAATTAAGGATAGATTTGGAATCAGCGCGAAAAACTCTATAAGAGTCGTATAGTGGGAATCGAAATACTTTTTGGCTGTTGGACTAAGGTTATTACTAACCTAATTATGGTATTCCTTTCTACTCGCTAACATTTGTTTTTATAATAGTTTGGTATATTCTTTGGTGTATTTATGCTCTCCTTTCTCTCTTTCTCTTCAACTTCTCCAACCATTCTTTTGACGAAGCTAATAGTTTTCTAGAAAAAAATATAAAAATATTAGTCGATTTTATGGGCAGGAAGCTTGGATGTTTAATATCTCATCGACGCGTTCCGTTTTACCAAGCATGCAGTTGAGATTGAGAGATTCCGCGGTGCCGATCGGCATCATTCCGTCTAACAGGATTCGCGAGGCCGTGCGACGCGGCGCGGAAGATGATAGTCGGGCGTCATTTATTTAACAGCTCCCAACGCTTTTGACACCTCCGCGGACGCTGCCGCTCATATCGCCGCTCTCCTCGGCTAATATTTGTCAGGAGTTCGACGAGAATTCCTGTTTGCCTCGACGTTATTCGGAAATTGAGATATCGGGACACGGAGGCCGTGAATCACACACGGTCGCACACGCTCTCTCGCGAATATAACTATGTATATGTACATTGGCGAGAGAGAGCCTGCCGGCAACTTACGCCAGGCTTCTCGCCCGTTAATTCCGTCGTTATCAAGAGTTTCGTAATCATCGACGCGCCGGGGACAGGATCCGTACGACGCCGAGGCACAACCTCGTTTTCGGTGCGGAAAGTGCAAGGAACTCGGTCAATATTTCCAAGGCTGATGGAAACGAGATGTTGGTTCACGGGGTCGTCGTCGTTGCCGAACAGAACTTCAACCAGTTCCCGGATAGATATCCGCGGAAACTACACGAGTTTCTACTTATAATTATCTCGGCTGTTTGGCGGACCGAGCTCGATCTCCGCGACGAAACCTTTTTATCAGTGCAGTTTGTTTTTCGCGTATCGACTCGGCACTCGTTCTTTGCACGGGAAAATTTTTCCTGGAAATTACCTCATCGCGACAGCGCTGCGACAAATCGAATGCGAATAAGGCTCTGATGCGATTGCGAACTGGAAGAAAGTACAGAGAAAACGAGTTCTGTATATGAGATGAGATAATATTTCAGGAAATCTTTCGCACATGTAATGGCAATTATAGTTTTGAATACTGACCTGCTTCAATCGTGTCTTAAATGAGAAGCATATAAAAAATATCAGTTTATAGGACACGTCATGTACGGAGAAATCGGGTCCTCTACGCGAGATGAAACAATTATATTCTTGAATAAAGAATTCTGTCTGAAATGAAAATCACATAAAAAAACTGACGTTTTATAAAACCAGTTAAGCTTCTCTTAAGTTTCTAGCCTCTCTAAGCATAAGTTGCGTCAGAAAGGAGCTTAAAGAGTCTCTTTTATATGTACAATAATCCCCGAAGGATTAGTTCACGCTACTGAAGGTGTCTTGTTCGTTCACGAGTAAAATTACTATTTCCATTGCAAAATTTATCAGAAAATCTTTAGCTATGAATTATGTGCCTTTAAAAAATAATTGTTGGTGAGTAATTTGAACTAGAAAGAGAAGGGCGAGTTTGTTGAATAATTTGTGTTTGCCTGTTCCTCTTAAAATTGTTTCGATCTTTTATTTAAACCAGGCCTGGCCAACCGAAATGGTTTCACGGGCCACTTTGATGACGCGTAACGTTACAGCGGGCCGGACTTTAGGTAAACATGCTTTTAAAAAATGTAATACAAATGCAAAATAAATAAAAAAATGAAAAACAATGACACATGCAAATTTTAATTTATTTAATATTTTTTGTATACATACAACGAGAAACAAAAGTTTCAATAGAAATATAAAACCGCCCGGCAGGCCGCGTGTTGGCCAGGCCTGATTTAAACCGAAGGAAAGAAACAAGTATTAAAGGACGCGAGAGTTAACTTTTGCAATGATAATAATAAAGATCAGTGATATATTAATAAAGGAACCTTCTCAGATTTTCACTTTTCGCCAAGTTTATCAGGCGAGAATTTCATCAATCGATTGAATCACTCTCCGATTTTTCGATGATTTCTTTTTATAATCAACGATTGACGATTAACTTCATCAATCAAAAAATTTAATCAACGATTGACGATTAAACCGAAGGAAAGAAACAGGTATTAAAGGACAGGAAAGTTAACTTTTGCAATGATAATGATAAAGATCAGTGATATATTAATAAAGGAACCTTCTCAGATTTTCACTTTTCGCCAAGTTAATCAGGCGAGAATTTATGAGGACCGATGTCCGGTAGGTAATTTAATGACAAAATTCGGACAATGGTTAATTTGCATAGCCGCCGAAAAGTGCAAGCCCAGTTTCAATTAATTCAGAGAATGTTGGGTTACGTGCACGTTTCGATTACCTATGGTTCCGCCCCCGGCTGGAGGGCTGGATTTATTCTAAAAAGAATTTTGCTGTGTGCTCGACATGCGTCGGTTTTTTTTCGAATTACCGACTCGTGTAACGAGTTACAAGCAATTTGCGTAGCAGTGATTTGTGCAAACACGTTTACACTTTGTTCACCGTTGCCCACGGTATCGGAACTTTTTATCCGGCTCTCGTATGAAACTCCGCTGCTACGACTATATTTCATCGTCGTCCCCTCCTCTGGTTCCTCGAAGCGAAGGACCTCGTTATTCCGACTGACTAACATTGTTCTGTTACGTTACAGTATTTTATCAGACGTCTCGGCAAACACGAGTCGCTAGAATTTTTAACGAAGCAAGTGGATAGACGAACGAAGATAAACGAGTCAATTCGATGTTCGGATGAATGAATTGTGACACTAAAATTAGGATAGCGAGTTACGTCGAACTCGTACGATTGTGTCAGCTAGGGCAATGCAATCGATTAGAATTATTGCGATCTAAAAATTTTGGAAAATAGGCTGGTTTGAGAATTATAGGCACAACTGTCACTATTTACGCGATACGTTTAATTTAAACCTACAATCTTCTGCGTTTTAGGAGATACAACGAAATGTTCGAAAGCAGAGAATGCTATTTTGCCTTCATTTTCATAGATTAGGGGAGGAGTCTATATTTAACACTAGATTTACCAGACCAGTCATTTTGACTGGTTCCAGATTTTTTCTTTTAGAAATATTGATATTATAAATATATTTTTCTGAGAAATTTTTTAGTGAACTTCTTTACTGAAGCACATATTTAAACAGAACTCGAACGAGATCTAAATAAATGTAATTTTGTCATTAATACAGGGTGAGTCCGAAGAAACAGAACACCCAAATATCTCCATTAATTTTCGTTGTACAAAAAAATTTCTTAGGACAAAGTTACACTGTTTGAAGGGCCACATGTAACGGTATAAGGGAAAAAATGTTCAATGTCATTTTTTACAAGATTTCAAGATCATTGATATTTTTTTTAATGGAATGAGGTATTTTTTACCACGTTTTTATTATTAATACATCAATCGATGCAGCCGGACATTTGTTATAAAAAAGTGCTACGTATGTATGTCCAAAAGTTAGTAGTTCACGAGATATTTCGATTTAAATAACTCTAAAACACCATTACTGTCGCACTAAAACGTTACACAAGTAAGTAAACGTTAACACCTTAGAACAGAGGTGGCCAATCTGTGGCGCATGCGCCAAACGAGGCGCATTGGATGATTACTAGTGGCGCATTGGATCATTGCGTCCATACTTATTTTTTTGTAGTAGGCGCCATAACTGAATCCATCTTCATATTTTCAACACCTGGGAGCTCTCAGTTGAATTTATACAGCCTTCTTACTCATCAATTCGTCGGAATTTTTTGACAGTTTACAATTATAGGATGGGAATTGCAGTGTTCAAGACAGCGATCGTCCTCTCGTCCAAAAGATCATTTCTCACTATTGTAGATTGTAGATTTTCAACTAGCGTAAGTTAATAAATAATTAATTAATAATAATTAATTTAGTTGCGTAACTGAGTTATCCCTTTTCCTCCCCTAACCGAAGTAGATCCTACCCCTATTTTCCAACCGCAAGGATGAACGTAAGAAGGTAGAAAAACTGCTTAAATTGTATGGCGCATCTGAACTCATATGTGAAAAAAAATTTACACATGGTATGCAGAAGGTTGGCCACCCCTGCCTTAGAACGACAGTAATGGTGTTTTAGAGTTATTTAAATTGAAATATCTCCTGAACTACTAACTTTTCGACATACATAGGTTAGTACTTTTTTATAACGAATGTCCAGCTGCATCGATTGATGTATTAAAAAATACCTCATACCAATAAAAAAAATATCGATAACCTTGAAATCTTGTAAAAAATGACATTGAACATTTTTTCCCTTACACCGTCACATGTGACCCTTCAAACAGTGTAACTTTGTCCTAAGAAGTTTTTTTGTACAACGAAAAGTAACGGAGATATTTAGGTATTCTGTTTCTTCGGAACTCACCTTGTATAAGGCAATGTATGCCAATTGCGTTTAGTGCTTGGTATATCTAGTGTTAATGAATATACAGGGTGCCTAAAAAATGTTACGGTTCCTTGAAATGGGAGTCTCGGCTTTGTTAAGGAGTTATAAGCGAAAAACACGGACCAATCAGAGCGCGGCCTAGACGCATGTTGGCAAAAGCGTTGGCGGTTCACACCGATATATCCCACCTCGTGTCGTATTACGCGCATGTTCACAATTCACACTGCTCGACCTTGGGCCTTCGCGGGAACGCCCAGCAGTGAGGGATCTTCGTTTTTCGTAGATCCTACGGTTTCCGTTTTCATCAAGGATCATCTTAGATCAAGGCTTTGCTGCATCCACATAAATTGCCGTATAAGGCAACGCTCAAAGTGGCTCCATATCGACCGAATTGTCCGACATCGGAGCCACTGTGGCCGCGGCCTAAAGCGCAACAAATGGCTCCTGCCTTTTATAATGCATCACAGTAAATTGAAGTACGAAGCGGGGCACTTACTCAGAGATTAATCTCCAGCAATCCAACCATAATCAACGCTTTCGTTTATCCGATCGGATCATCGTGTTCCGAGAAAACTGTGTGGCGAATCGGCTCACGGCGACGACGACGGCGGTCACGGTGAAAGAATGAGGAGCAAGTGTTAAAAGCTGAATTTATGCGATGACCACCCCCTATCAACGTTTCCTGACTCGTTTGCGTCTCGGTCTTTTTTCCATCGTCGTTGTTTCGCGGCGCGGGTTGGATAAATCGATGCACTCGGGGCCATATAAACAATCGTATTTATCGTGCCGGGTTCACGTGGGTGTGCTGCTACGGGCGGCAAGAACCGGTCATAAAATCTGACCGGTTTCTCGGTACGGCTTCCCTGGTCCGGCCGCGGAAAATTTTATTCGCCGAGAATTTCAATTGATTTCGAGCTTGGACGCTGCCTGTCGCGTCGCGTCACAAACATTGGCAAAAGTTCCTGTCCGATTTTCAACGATGACTTCCGTCAAAAACTGGCACGAACCAAAAAAGATGCTTTTTTGGTTCGTGCCAGTTTTTGGGTACTGCGACTCCATTAATATTCGGACATTATTATAAAGACGATAACTTTTTTAACCCTTTGCAGTCAGAGCTATTTTAACCCTTACCACTCGAGTGGTGACTCTGAGGCAGAGTTGGGCAAAAATTTAATCAACGATTGACGATAAATTTCTACTTCAATCGTTAATCGCAATTAACAATTAAATTCCTGCTGTAGTCGTTAATTGTAGTTAACGATTATATTCTTTATCAATTGTAATCGTTAATCGGATAATTGATTAATGATTAACTGCTGAAATTTCGAAACGAACTACGGAATTAAAACTGTATGCATACTGAAAAAAATAGAAACTGAGTTTTTGTTGAGATATATTTTTGTAAATTCTCCATCTTCGCTCTCTGTCACTCTCTCCCCCCTTATTACTAGACTGCGGATTGTATGCATTTATGACAAAAATGGGTACGTACAATTTAAACAGTAGAGGTATTAAAAAGATTTAAGGCCACCAGTGTATTAGTTTCACCTTAATAAGATAATTAAAAGAAGAATGAAATTGTTATTTGGCTTCTGTGTCTTGCAATCAATGCAAACATTTTTTATTTTGTATAAAGATCCGCGGTCTACTTATTACAATTTATGGGTAGACCGTGTGGCGATTAATCGATTTAATCAACGATTGACGATTAACTTCATCAATCGGTTGAATCAATCGTCCATTTTTCAATGATTTCTTTTTAAATCGTACACATTAATCGATCTATCTTGGTTAAAATTGTAATGGATTAATGCCCAACTCTGCTCTGAGGTGCCACTAAAATTGCTGTACTATTATTTAAAATATTGTTTACGTTATTAGTCACGTTGGTATCTAATGAATTACTAAACATTTGAGTATTGTATGAGGTAGTATATGAATTTCATATCCACCAAATTTAAAAGTCATAGATAATGGAAATATTCTAGGTCGGAAGAAATGTTTAATTTTCCAGTTGAAATTGGTTCGAGTGCAAAGGGTTAACTTGAAAATTAAACATTTCTCCCGATCTAGAATATTTAAATGTGTAGTAATTGATTGCTATAGACTGCGGATCTTTATGCAAAATAAAAATGTTTTGCATTGATTGTGGGAAGCAGGAATAACATAAAAATTGATTTCATCCCTTAACGACTTTGTTACATTAAAAGTAACATTCTTGAATTTTTAAAATATTTTACTGTTTTATATTTCGTCCAACCAATTTCTTTATAAATGCATAACGATATGCAGTCTATTGGTTACATACCAACATATTTAATAATGTAAAGAATATTGTGAATAATGCTACAGCAATTTTTAGCGGTGACTGGATTACTAAGGGTTGAAATCGGACCGTACGAGATGGGCCTTCTTTGAGAATTTAGAACGATTAGTTTACTGTATGACGTGGAAAAGAAATTTTGAGAAATTGTATGTCATAACTATTTGGTGTGTATAAAATGTTTTGTAGATCTGTGTCAATTATATACACTGTGTGAATTCAGGAAATAAATAGAAATTGATTTTTACCCCAATCGCGATATCTAGAACATAGTACAACAGCGAACTTTAATTTTCCATGTGTTTTCCATGTCATCTTCTTAATTTTCTTAAAACTGCATACGTCACGAGACATTTCAGCGTTAAACTGTTTATCTTGAATTGCAACAGCTTCTGTTTCATCTTCGAATCGGGCACGAGCTTTTGCACTCGTCCCATAAAAAGTGCCGTCGCGCGTCGTCGTTTATCGACGATGACGCTGTGAAATCGGTAATTGCGAACGTTAGTTGTCGACGTCGCGATCCATCGACGCGCGCCATTCACGAGAACGGAAAAATCGATGCGAACACTATGTCAAACTTTCCCCGTGAATACTTTTTCTAAGCCCGGGTCTCGACCCTGCTGGAATTCAGCTCCGTGTTCAGTCACCCCCGTTCGGGAACACTTTTAGAAACGGGAAAAATAGTAATTTGCGCTGTGATTAAGAAGATGGGTTCAAACAGGTTCGCCGTAGAAATCTCTGTGTTGGGCTTGGTGAAATTATAAATTGTTGGGCTCGACGAGTGAGGTGGGAACGCGTGTTGGTAGGAGTTTGTACGCGCGTCGGACAAAGTGTTAATTCGGTCTATGAAAGTGCTCCCGTTTCTTCAGTCGAAAGTTCGAAAGTTCGATCGAACGTCGACGAAACGATCAGTCTGCACCTCGTTGTAGAGCTCTATTTAACATAATATTGTTAAAACGCTACGAAATTGTAAGTCAATTATTAGGAAGATTCTGTAGTCGAAAGTTGGACAGACAGCTAAGCTTTTTGTGACGCACGTGATATTGTTCTTTATTTGCGGCTCGTAAGAATTGAATTTGGAGACAGACTCAAAGATGTATGTATTCTGAAACTCGGTGCATGTATCAAAAGATATTTTAAAGGTGAAAACAGCCCTTTTGAGAATGAAAAGATTTACAGAGTAAAATTATTCAGAGAAGAAATTTATGCAGCTCCTGTCTCTTGCAATCGATCATAGAATTATTTTACATAAAAGTCCGTTGTCTACGTATACACAAGACACAAATGAAAAATATGCACCTCGTAAATATGAAAAGCAACTGAAATTTTTCATTGCACTCAATGACTTTGAGCACTTCAAACTGCAAAGTGAAGCCAGAAATGTGTGAAACCCGATTTGCTTTTGAAATCCGTGTAACGAAGAAGCACGCGGCCATCCCCTTTGATCCATTTCCGAAATAGCACCTCCTTTCGGTTTGCTGGAAACGTTTGGAAGCTTTTCAATCGCGTTTTAATTGTAAAAGGCCACCGCGATCGCATCTCTCTGTCGAACAGCAAGGCGGTGTCTGTTCAATTAGGCTGATTAAACGTACTAATTGCATAATGTAGAGCGCGGTTCGCTAGGTATTCCATCGAACTCGCTTTTCCCCTTCGCACTTTCAAGGATATCGTTTTCGTAACGGCGGATCGTTAAAGCGGAATCGCTTATTAATTCCCGTTTTTCTACCGGGCTTACGTTAGCCGTGTAACGCGCCATGGGAACCGGCTGCTTAAGAAATCCTTTGGACGTAACAAGATTTAACGGGCGAGCACTTGGCAATGAATCATTCAGCGACTCCTTCGTGCCGCTGTGACACGCATTTCATGCCAGCCGAGTAAACACTTTTATAACTGGACTGCGACTGTCTGTGCATTCGTAACAGAGGCACGTGAATGTTTCGCCTGCACGCGACATCCTGCTCGAAAATATTTGATCAGCTCCCCCAAGCGTGCGTCCGCTGGTTTCTCTTGGCAAACATGGTTCATGGGGATTTTCAGCATTCGGTGATAATGCTGGCACGGTAACGCGTTGGATCCGTGTCGAAACTTCGGGACCGGACTGACACTTTTATCGTGTACGAACAGCATTCATTGACCAAGATAATACCAATCAAAAAATATATATAAAAAACTTTTTAAATACCACGCTTATATTAAAATGCACTAAAAACGAGAATTATAAATAAAAGCGTGGAACTCTAAACTATATTGACGTAATCTTCGTGGACGCTCCACGCTTTTATTTATAGTCACTAATGTCTAAAAAAATTATTTTCTCCTTTTTATTGCATTTTAATATAAGCGTGGTTTTTAGAAAGTTTTTTTTATATACTTTTTTATTTTCTACTTTTTAGTCCTTTTTAAATGGAACGCAAGATATAGTAATACTGGTATGAAATAATAAGATATAGAAACGCAAGATATGGAAATACGCGAGATGGAATGAGGGGATGACTCTGAGAGACGACGTCTCGTGATGGAGTCCGAAATTGTCCGAAATGAAACTGAATGAACGGAACACCACACTGACTGAGCTCCTTCGGTGCGAAATGGGTCAGTGGAGTGGGGATGAGTCGGAGTGGGAACGCGTAGTAGAGTAGGGAGCGCTGGCGCGCGGAGTGGGATCGCTGAACGCGATGACATACTACCGAGCGTCGCGTGACGGGGTGTGACGGTTAATATTAAAATTTTTTTTCTCCTGAACGCACAGTTTCTTTTTTGAACTTGTTTTTTAATATTGCATTGTCATCCAGTTCTGAGATATGTTTAAAGTTTCAAGTCTCCAGCTCATCGGGAAGTGGTTTAAAATTCGATTACAAGATTTGACGCATACAACAACAACAACAACGACAACTCGGCAAGCTAATATAAGCGTGGTAAAATGATGAAACTTTCGTATTTGTAATAATTTCTTTACGACTTGATTCAACGTATTCGTGACATTTTTTCTGATTAAAATGACACCTGACACGTCACATTATGGTCCGGATAGTAGAAAATTTTTGGATTAAGTACTTACTAATTTGTACAATAAATCTAATTTACTAATACTATATCGTCAGAATTATGTTTGGCTACATTTTAATAAGAAAAATGTACGGCAAAAGTTTCAGTAGAACGTAATTAAAAAGGGGTCACACCCTGTGGTAGCAGTGTTCATTAATTCGAAGGAAATTATGAAACCATAATCGCGGCGGACGTTTGCGCAAACTTGCGTCTTCGACGCAATTTCCATCATTAATAGCCCCCGATGGATTGGAAATCATATGAAACGATTGACATTTAGACCTTTTTCCTCGTCGTCCTTGAGAGATCATTATAAAAATCCACTGTAATCAAGACACTCTCGTAGTGTTTCTTTTCCAGATTGCCAATGATGCAAATGATACATCGATTACACGTTGCAACACGCGGAGCAAAAACTGCGCGGAGAAGTAAAGTATCCCGTTAACAATGTTTCGGATGATTAATTTAAAAAGCGGGACCAGAGGATGCGCGCGTTAACGAGATACAAATGACATGCCGCAGATATACAGCGGCGGGACATGCACGGCACGAATATATCACCGTGGTAATATTATATAATGACTAATTTAAATTACCACCTAGTGTCGAGTTAATATGAATCAAATATGGAAATGCTGGAACGGTTCTGTTGGAATTATACGCGAACCGTCGATCATCTGTGAAACACGATTTCCACGCTCGATCGGAGGTCAGTGACGTGGAATGCTCTTGTCCCTCCAGGCGGATTCTTCTTCTGGCAAGTGATTTTCTTAGGCGTGTTTTATTGCCCGCCACGAGCTCGGATACATAAATCTTGGGGGAGCCATGTATCAGTGCTCTAAAGTGTCGAAAAGGACGAGGGGAAGTAACTTTTTCTATTTTCTTGAACGTCGGACTGGCTACGAGGAGATAAAGCATTTCGAGGTTCCACAAAATACTAGTAAGTCCGAACAACAAAATTTTGTACCTTGACATTGGGAATTTATAGAAGTGACATCACGGGGAGCCATGTATCAGTGCTCTAAAGTGTCGAAACGACGAGGGGAAGCAATTTTTTCTATTTCCTTGAACGTTGGACTGGCTACGAAGAAATAAAGCAGTTCGAGGTTCCACAAAATACTGATGACTTCGAACAACAAAATTTTGTACCTTGACATTGGAAATTTTAGAGGTGACATCTCAGGGAGCCATGCATCAGTGTTCCGAAGTATCAAAAACGACGAGGGGAAGCAATTTTTTCTATTTCCTCGAACATCGGACTGGCTACGAGAAGATAAAGCATTTCGAGGTTCCATAAAATACTAGTAAGTCCGAACAACAAAATTTTGTATCTTGACATTGAGAATTTATAGAGGTGACATCTCGGGGAGCCATGTATCAGTGCTCTGAAGTATCGAAAACGACAAGGGGAAGCAATTTTTTCTATTTCCTTGAGCATCGGACAGGCTACGAGAAGATAAAGCATTTCGAGGTTCCACAAAATACTAGTAAGTCCGAACAGCAAAACTTTGTACCTTGACATTGGGAATTTATAGAAGTGACATCTCGGGGAGCCATGTATCAGTGCTCTGAAGTATCGAAAAGGACGAGGGGAAGCAATTTTTTCTATTTTCTTGAACGACGGACTGGCTACGAAGAGATAAAGCAGTTCGAGATCCCACAAAATACTGGTAAGTCCGAACAACAAAATGTTGTACCTTGACATTGGAAATTTATAGAGGTGACATCTCGGGGAGCCATGTATCAGTGCTCTGAAGTATCGAAAAGGACGAGGGGAAGCAATTTTTTCTATTTCCCTGAACGTCGGACTGGTTACGAACAGATAAAGCAGTTCGAGAACCCACAAAATACTGGTGAGTCTGAATAACAAAATTTTGTATCTTCACATTGGGAATTTATAGAAGTGACATCTCGGGGAGCCATGTATCAGTGCTCTGAAGTATCGAAAACGACAAGGGGAAGCAATTTTTTCTATTTCCTTGAGCATCGGACTGGCTACGAGAAGATAAAGCATTTCGAGGTTCCACAAAATACTAGTAAGTCCGAACAGCAAAACTTTGTACCTTGACATTGGGAATTTATAGAAGTGACATCTCGGGGAGCCATGTATCAGTGCTCTGAAGTATCGAAAAGGACGAGGGGAAGCAATTTTTTCTATTTCCTTGAACGTCGGACTGGTTACGAACAGATAAAGCAGTTCGAGATCCCACAAAATACTGGTGAGTCTGAATAACAAAATTTTGTACCTTCACGTTAGGAATTTATAGAAGTGACATCTCGGGGAGCCATGTATCAGTGTTCCGAAGTATCGAAAAGGACGAGGGGAAGCAATTTTTTCTATTTTCTTGAACGACGGACTGGCTACGAAGAGATAAAGCAGTTCGAAATCCCACAAAATACTGGTAAGTCCGAACAACAAAATGTTGTACCTTGACATTGGAAATTTATAGACGTGACATCTCGGGGAGCCATGTATCAGTGCTCTAAATGTCGAAAACGACAAGGGGAAGCAATTTTTTCTATTTCCTTGAACATCGGACTGGCTACGAAGAGATAAAGCAGTTCGAGATCCCACAAAATACTGGTAAGTCCGAACAACAAAATTTTGTACCTTGACATTGGGAATTTATAGAAGTGACATCTCGGGGAGCCATGTATCAGTGCTCTGAAGTATCGAAAAGGACGAGGGGAAGCAATTTTTTCTATTTTCTTGAACGACGGACTGGCTACGAAGAGATAAAGCAGTTCGAGATCCCACAAAATACTGGTAAGTCCGAACAACAAAATGTTGTACCTTGACATTGGAAATTTATAGAGGTGACATCTCGGGGAGCCATGTATCAGTGCTCTGAAGTATCGAAAAGGACGAGGGGAAGCAATTTTTTCTATTTCCCTGAACGTCGGACTGGTTACGAACAGATAAAGCAGTTCGAGAACCCACAAAATACTGGTAAGTCCGAACAACAAAATGTTGTACCTTGACATTGGAAATTTATAGACGTGACATCTCGGGGAGCCATGTATCAGTGCTCTGAAGTATCGAAAAAGACGAGGGACGTCTTTTTCGATATATTATCTTGTCGATTATATTTTCTTGAACGTCGGACTGGCTACGAGGACATAAAGCAGTTCGAGATCCCACAAAATACTGGTAAGTCCGAACAACAAAATGTTGTACCTTGACATTGGAAATTTATAGACGTGACATCTCGGGGAGCCATGTATCAGTGCTCTAAATGTCGAAAACGACAAGGGGAAGCAATTTTTTCTATTTCCTTGAACATCGGACTGGCTACGAAGAGATAAAGCAGTTCGAGATCCCACAAAATACTGGTAAGTCCGAACAACAAAATTTTGTACCTTGACATTGGGAATTTATAGAAGTGACATCTCGGGGAGCCATGTATCAGTGCTCTGAAGTATCGAAAAGGACGAGGGGAAGCAATTTTTTCTATTTCCCTGAACGTCGGACTGGTTACGAACAGATAAAGCAGTTCGAGAACCCACAAAATACTGGTAAGTCCGAACAACAAAATGTTGTACCTTGACATTGGAAATTTATAGACGTGACATCTCGGGGAGCCATGTATCAGTGCTCTGAAGTATCGAAAAAGACGAGGGACGTCTTTTTCGATATATTATCTTGTCGATTATATTTTCTTGAACGTCGGACTGGCTACGAGGACATAAAGCAGTTCGAGATCCCACAAAATACTGGTAAGTCCGAACAACAAAATGTTGTACCTTGACATTGGAAATTTATAGACGTGACATCTCGGGGAGCCATGTATCAGTGCTCTAAATGTCGAAAACGACAAGGGGAAGCAATTTTTTCTATTTCCTTGAACATCGGACTGGCTACGAAGAGATAAAGCAGTTCGAGATCCCACAAAATACTGGTAAGTCCGAACAACAAAATTTTGTACCTTGACATTGGGAATTTATAGAAGTGACATCTCGGGGAGCCATGTATCAGTGCTCTGAAGTATCGAAAAGGACGAGGGGAAGCAATTTTTTCTATTTTCTTGAACGTCGGATTGGCTACGAGGAGATAAAGCAGTTCGAGATTCCTCAAATTACTGTTGACTTTGAACATCAAAATTTTGTACCTTGACATTGGGAATTTATGGAGGTGACATCTCAGGGAGCCATGCATCAGTGTTCCGAAGTGTCGAAAAGGGCAAGGAGAAGCAACTTTTTCTCTGAAATGGAAATATTAGGTTCGCAACTAAATTCGCGAACTTTTGTTTCGTAATTCTTTTATTGTATCATTATAACCTCATTTAGTGACCATTCCTTGTGAACTATTATTGGAAAGCTCTGAATTTTGCGATTAATTTGATATAAAATAAAGGAAGTGTTTCACTCAAGGTCCCAAGTTCAAATCCGTTTGATATAAAATACTCACGCTTAAAAAATATATATAAATGACGTTATTTGAGAAAATGCAGAGGTTGCGAATTTAGTTGCCAAGATTGCCAACCTAATAAATACTTCGTATTTTCATTACACACCAACAGCTTATGACCTTCGTTCACCTACGAACCTAAACGCGTTATCGCGAAAGTCGATACGTCCCTGCGCAGCAAGTGGTCCCGTTCTCTGCGCGGATATTGAATTTCATTTTACGATATCGTCAGCCAATTAATGCGATCCTAACGCGTATCTTCCCTTCCGTTCTGCGTACGCGTTCGTCATCGTAACGAATACGTCGAATACCCTATTTTTTCGGCGCACGGTTTGTCAACGGTTGCTAGATGCGCGCTTGTTCCGGAATCGATCGTCGGACCCGTGCGAGACTATTTTTCCATCATTGTCAAAGCGAGCGAACGTGCGCGCTGACATGACAGATCGCGGGAAACGGGAGTTCGAGGTTTCAATTCTGTCATCGGGATGGCAGCTTTAGTTTCCTGGGAACAGCTTGAAAAAAAAATTTGGTCGAACGTTGCGTCATTGGTTACCTACACTGCGGCACTTTTATGAGAAAAATTGGAGTCGCGGCGACATGGGAATACAGAATTAGAACACACAAATATTTCGGAGTAATCGTGCGGAACTTTGTGCAAGTCCTCCATTATGAACACTAAATCTCAGGTTTGTGAATGTTGAATTCCGGTAGGCTTTTATATTTTATAAATATCTAGTATAGTACAAGAAAAAGCTGCAATGCGGTTGCACTGTAGAATTCTCTCATTGCAAGCGCGGCTTCCTGTGCTCGATGCAATCACATCGTCCGTTATAATCATATTCTCTTCATTGTGACATATCGGTGAAAGTAGCCGAGTTTCGTTTCAATCTTCCTGTCAACGAGATGGAAGGAAGAGGATCGTATCGATCAACTGGTAGACGCTTATGGTAATTTCTATTTGAAATGATCTATTTTCTAAAATCGAAGAGCACAAAATACTTTTGGAGCACAAAAATGTATAGAGTATAATTTTAAACTCAATTTTTGAGGATTTTCAAAGGGTTTGTATAAAAATCCAATTTAGAGGAATTCTTATAGCAATTCTTATATGTAATAACTTTATTTTATCCTTCATTTTAGTGGAATTTTCCAGTTTAAATGAATTTCGGAAGAATTTTTGTAAATATTATAATACAAATATTATTGTACTATATAATATACTATAGTAATATTATAGTAATATTATAATACAAATATTTGTATTATATAACTATAGTAGTATTATAGTAATATTATAATACAAATATTTGTATTATATAATACAAATATTATTATAAGATATTATAATACAAATTTAGAAGAATTCTTATAATAATTTAACCCTAAATAAATATTTTTTTCTTTCTTCAATAACTTTAGTAGATTCAAACTAACACGTCGATGCTCTCCAATTCTTTTAATATTCTTATCAAGTTGAAACTGCTGATTTTTCTGATAACTCCATAAAATCCGCAGTTCAGTGATCAGTACCGAATACATCGAATTCATTATAAGACGCGAACGGTTAACGAGAGCAGATTCGCGTAGAACACGGCGAAAAGAGCGGCAGATTTAAAGAGCCGTTGAAAAACCTCCGTGCGAGTGAGTACACGGCTTCATCGGCACACAATTCAGTCGCCGACAGGAGAGAAGCGGAGCAGCCGTAAATCGTTCGTGATGAATTTTCGCGTGTGAAGTGCAATCCTATTTGCCAATTCATATTCATGACAGCGCGCCGCAATCATGCATGGCGTGCTTTCAATAATACTCGAGTAATCTGACGTTCGAATCAGAATCTATGCCCGAACAATGACACTTAACGAGTGTTCGCCGTTTTACGTCCACGGCTTCCTTCCACGTACACATATTTATACGCAAAACTTGTTTTTCCACCTTTTCGTTTTTACATTCACAGATCGATGCACGAGAAAGTGAATTCTTCCACGTGTTTGCCGATTTTCTAACCGGAGAACAGCAACACCGGGCTCGAACTATAGTTACGTATGTAAATCGCCGTTGATATCGCGATTAAACGGCGCGCACACTCCAGGAAAGAACTAGTCTAACGCGTGGACCAGCGCCCAGAAGAATTCGGTGTAATTTATTTAACGAAAAGCTACGATTTACTGCTGCGATTAGATGTTCTTGCGTCGCACAGTGGTCTGGAGACCCTGTTTTCGTGGCCAAAATTCAATTTTTCAACTTTAATACATTGAAAAACAATTTTTTCCTATAAAGTAACAACCTTTTAAAGCTCCCAAATCCAAAATATTATTCAGTTTAGATAATTCTGTGATGAGATACAGCGTTCTAAAGATAAAGTCAGAAAATTCAAAGTAAAATAAAACGTTTCAGATTTCAATCACCAAATATCAGAAAATAGATTTTAACGATGATTTTATATATGTTAGTAAGCGCATTTCAAATATTTAATCCATTTTTAAGCATTGTTTAGTCCATACACGAATAGCAGAAATTAATGACATTTCAAACTTTGAAAAGAATTATACAAAAACGTTTAAGACCGCTAAGCATCGGACTTGTTTTATATGAAAGCTTGAACATTTACTAAGAAGATCATGTAAATTTTAACTGCAATCTCCCGCAATCTTGAACTATAAACGGATTTTAACAAATACGGGCCCGCGATTATTCGACGCCTGGATACGCAGTTCCACTTGAATCTTGCATAGCAGCTTGGAATTACAATGTATGTATATGTTTTCTCTGTGCCAGTCAGAGACCTCGAAAACCTCCCATTACTAGTTTTCGTATAATTCCTATGAAGAATTCAATCTTAACTACTTTTCCGCGATTTCTAGACAATAGTATGCATTGTGATAATTGTTAACAAGATTTTTCAAATATTTCCGATGATCTTACAAAAAAATTATTCCAACGAAAGTTAATCAGTATTCACTTTTCTACAAACTTCAATACAAAAAGTTGAAGAAAAATCACTTTTTTTATAAAAAATGAAGGTCACCTCAATGTTTTAAATATTAACATATATTTTTTACTTCATAATATTCTAACTGGTATCAAGACGAATCCAACGACATATAATAATATAACATTAAACCTTGAAATAACGCTACAATAGTTTTGGCCACAAAAACCGAGCTACCAGACCACTGTGCGTCGCAGATCTTAATCCAATAGCAAAGATGGTAATAATAAAAGTTAAAAGATCAAGCAATCTTAGGGAAAAATTGCTAGCATTTCAATCATGGGAGCAAATGTGTATCAAATCACCGTGAATTTCAAGATTAACGCGTAATCGGTGTAACGACCTCGTGAAACGTAGTGTACGATTTTTGTTTACCGTTATACACAGTGCTGTTACAATGAAAACTGTGTCACCGGTATTAGAATTAAAGGCATACTTTCGGTTCAATAAAACGGTAACGTCAAACTGTACACCAATTTTTGTGGTGTCGTTATAAAGAAGAGATTCATGTTGATTTCAACTGCGGAATAAATTTCCCGCAATCTGTGCGCACATTTTCATTTGGAAAGTTTTGAAGGAAAAAGATCATTTTCGCCATTGCTGGGCGCATTTGCCTGAATTAAGGGAAAACCTTAAACCGTATAGCGCCCAAGGTCCCCTCCCACGGAACAGGGAAGAAATGTTAGTGGAAGAAGTCTATGGGGCCCCAACTGTGCCCAGCATTGATGTTCACCATTGTACGTGCTTTTCGATACAAATTTTATCGAAAAACGCAATTTATGGATGTTGAAGACATTTCGTCAATTAAAACAAGCACTTATTGTCTGACCGCTATCAAAGTCGTAAGGATTTAAACGACCATTTCTGATCCAAGAATTTTCTCACAAATTTCCAAAGAATTACAGATCCCTTAAGGATGTTCTGGAGGTATAATGGGAGACAAAAGTACAAGAAATTCGAAATCCATCAATATATTGGCAATGAAAGCCATTCATGAGTATATTTTGCATGAAACTTTTGCGAATACTGTACCCTCTGTAACTATATTCAGTGGTCTACACTTGTCGCGTTTCCATGCTAGTAAGAGACAACACGATAAATTTGACGTTTTGTAACAGTTTATAATTTTTTTGCTCTGTAACTGTTTAGTGAATCCTAATAAATTTTGAACATAATTAATTATATAATTTTTACTACATATACAAAAAAACTGAAGTTTCTAGTTGCGTTTTTTCAAGGTTTAAATAGAGTTTGAAGTGGAATTTTATGAATTCCCCATAAGAAGACGTATTAAAATGTGCAAACTTTAAGTTGCTATAATTCTTAAACGGTGCAGTGAATCGAACCCAAACTTTGGTAATTACATTAATTTAGTAAGAATTATATCTTGCCAAATTTTCAAAAATTTCGTTGCGTTTTTATATACCTCCAGAACATCCTTAATGTTAGTCGTTAGTGTAATTAAAAAAGACACTCACTGGAGTTTTCGCTCACTTCCGCGAACAGCGATTCGCGAGCGCATCGAAAATCCTTCGTCGAATGTTTGCAAGCATCGCAACCCCGTGCAAACACGCGAAACGATTTCTCGCAAAACCACCATGCGAGTAAAAAAAAAAGAAACAGAGCGGAAGACTGGAAACGTTCCAAATTCGAGAAAAAACAACATCGGGAGAGAGAGCTTCCACCTGAAGCCGTGCGCATCTTCTGTTTTCGTTTCATTTTCTTTCTCGTCGGCCAGAACACCAGCCCAACCGTGAAATAAACTTTTCCTGGATATTCTTGATGCTATTGACACGTTTGCGATCGAGTGGTCCGCGAATAAACACGGTCGGCCGATATGCTACAACGTGCTCCGGCGTCGTACACATTCCCGGAGGATATGAAAACTGAACTATGTAATAAAGACTTTTAAATGATATTGATAGGTCAGGGAATTGCAAAGTCTGGTTAAATATTTTAGCGGGGCGCCATCGTGAAATTCTGCGACTTTGAAAAATGAGAGAAATTCAACCATCCTTTTAATATATAACATCATGTTTCTGTAAAATATCAATTCATACAGTGAGTGTAAAAAGTATTCGTACGCTCTCTAAAATAAAATAACTTTTTAACCAATTAGAAGCATGGTTTACGAAATGATATGCAAAAAGGGTTTTCCAAATAATTTTCATTTACAAGGTTGCATGCAAAAATAAAAAAGGCAATTTTTAAAACCTTTTCTGGAGGTACAATGGGAGACAAAAGTGCAAGAAATTCGAAATCCATCAATACATGGTAATGGAAGCCATTCATGAGTATGTTTTGCATTAAACTTCTGCGAATACTGTACCCCCTGCACTGTTTCCATGCTAGTGAGAGACAACACGATTGACGTTTTGTAACAGCTTATAATTTTTTTGCTCTGTAACTGTTTAGTGAATCCTAATAAATTTTGCAAATAATTAATTACGTAATTTACTACATATAAAAAAAGCTGGAGTTTCTAGTTGCGTTTTTTCAAGGTTTAAATAGAGTTTGAAGTGGAATTTTATGAATTCCCCATAAGAAGACGTATTAAAATGTGCAAACTTTAAGTTGCTATAATTCTTAAACGGTGCAGTGAATCGAACCCAAACTTTGGTAATTACATTAATTTAGTAAGAATTATATCTTGCCAAATTTTCAAAAATTTCGTTGCGTTTTTATATACCTCCAGAACATCCTTAATGTTAGTCGTTAGTGTAATTAAAAAAGACACTCACTGGAGTTTTCGCTCACTTCCGCGAACAGCGATTCGCGAGCGCATCGAAAATCCTTCGTCGAATGTTTGCAAGCATCGCAACCCCGTGCAAACACGCGAAACGATTTCTCGCAAAACCACCATGCGAGTAAAAAAAAAAGAAACAGAGCGGAAGACTGGAAACGTTCCAAATTCGAGAAAAAACAACATCGGGAGAGAGAGCTTCCACCTGAAGCCGTGCGCATCTTCTGTTTTCGTTTCATTTTCTTTCTCGTCGGCCAGAACACCAGCCCAACCGTGAAATAAACTTTTCCTGGATATTCTTGATGCTATTGACACGTTTGCGATCGAGTGGTCCGCGAATAAACACGGTCGGCCGATATGCTACAACGTGCTCCGGCGTCGTACACATTCCCGGAGGATATGAAAACTGAACTATGTAATAAAGACTTTTAAATGATATTGATAGGTCAGGGAATTGCAAAGTCTGGTTAAATATTTTAGCGGGGCGCCATCGTGAAATTCTGCGACTTTGAAAAATGAGAGAAATTCAACCATCCTTTTAATATATAACATCATGTTTCTGTAAAATATCAATTCATACAGTGAGTGTAAAAAGTATTCGTACGCTCTCTAAAATAAAATAACTTTTTAACCAATTAGAAGCATGGTTTACGAAATGATATGCAAAAAGGGTTTTCCAAATAATTTTCATTTACAAGGTTGCATGCAAAAATAAAAAAGGCAATTTTTAAAACCTTTTCTGGAGGTACAATGGGAGACAAAAGTGCAAGAAATTCGAAATCCATCAATACATGGTAATGGAAGCCATTCATGAGTATGTTTTGCATTAAACTTCTGCGAATACTGTACCCCCTGCACTGTTTCCATGCTAGTGAGAGACAACACGATTGACGTTTTGTAACAGCTTATAATTTTTTTGCTCTGTAACTGTTTAGTGAATCCTAATAAATTTTGCAAATAATTAATTACGTAATTTACTACATATAAAAAAAGCTGGAGTTTCTAGTTGCGTTTTTTCAAGGTTTAAATATGGTTTGAAGTGGAATTTTATGAATTCTCCACAAGAAGACGTGTTAAAATGTGCAAACTTTAAGTTGCTATAATTCTTAAACGGTGCAGTGAATCGAACCCAAATTTTGGTAATTGCATTAATTTACTAAGAATTATATCTTGTCAAATTTTCAAAAATTTTGTTGCGTTTTTATATACCTCCAGAACATCCTTAATGAAAATTTAAAATATATGTTTTGTAGATCTATGTATGTTAGTTATACTCATGCTGAAAATTTCATCGAAATCGGTAGACGCAGGAAGAAACGACACGCATCGAAAGATGTACGATTCTGTGGATTTTAAGCAGAAACTGATCGAAAGTTGTGTAAAACTACGATTTTCACCATTGTTAACCGCTTGTTGCACGTGTATATGTCAATCGATTTCGATGAAATTTTCAGTATGTGTGTAACTACTATAGATCTACAAAACACATATATTCAATTATCTTTCAGGGCCCAAACAAAAACGTTTCAAAAACTGCCTTTTTTATTATATTTATATTTTTATAATTATAATTATTTGGAAAATCTTTCCTGCACTTCATTTCGTAAACCAATGCGTCTAATTGATTATAAAAAATTAAGTCGTTTTGTACAATTATAAAAAAGTCATTCTATTTTATAGGTCGTACGAATACTTTTTACACTCACTGTATATGATGCCCAAAAGTAGTATTTGCTGAAAACTTCAACTAGATGTCTTAAACTGGACGTGGCAGACATTTCCCCAAGGCCATTTCTGCAAAACATGTTCGTGGTATTCGATATCGGTGAATTTTCAAATAAAATTTTGGAACAGTATATTTCAGAGGGATCGTGTGTTAGCACAATATATTATTTATGAAAAATCGATTTTTATTATACCAAAGGTATACAGCCCCGTAAAGGTTAGTTCGTGTTTTGGTCAACCGGTTCACGTGTCCACGAGCGAATTCACGGTTGCAGTAAACTTTCTAACGATTCTAGTGGACTTAGTTCCGGTGCTAAGAGGATTAGCAGTTGGAATCACTCGGCTGACCATGTTCATCGACGGCTCAAGTCACTCTACACTTCTAGACGCCATTATGCCGCGTGCAATCTCCGCGAAGTTCGTGAATTCGTGTACTTCGCGTCCTTTTCGCAAAGAAGCTTAGCTGAAGTCGTTACCTCCGTCGTTCATGAATTGTAAATATTAGGCCTGTGCAGAAATAATTATGGTCTTAAGCGGTCAACTTTTAAGCACTATACCAAAATATATTTTACTTGTCGAAATGAAAACCATTAACACCATTTACTTCGGTAATATTAACCCCAAGCAGTCGAGGGGTGACTCGGAGTCACCACTAAAAATTGCTGTACTATTATTCATAATGTTGTTTACATTATTACACATGTTGGTATCTAATCAATTACTATACATTTAAGTATTGTATGAGGTATTACAGTGAGTTACGAAAGTATTCGAACGCCCTTTAAAAACAGAGTAACTTTTCTAAAATTGTATCAAACGACCTGATTTTTTATAATCAATTAGAAACATTGGTTTATGAAATGATATGCAAAAAAGATTTTCCAAAAATTATAATTTACAAGGTTACATACAAAAATAAGCAAGGCATTTTTTAAAACTTTTTTATTTGGGCCCTTAAAGAAAATTTAAAATACATGTTTTGTAGATCTACATGTTAGTTATACACGTGCTGAAAATTTCATCGAACTCGATTAACATACACACGAGCTACAAAAATGGTGAAAATCGTAGTTTTACACGACTTTTGATCAGTTTCTGCTTAAAATCCACAGGATCGTACGTCTTTTGATGCGTGTCGTTTCTTCCTGCGTCTACCGATTTCGATGAAATTTTCAGTATGTGCATAACTAACATAGATCTACGAAACAATTTTTTCGTATCTAATAAATTAACCCTCTATTGCATTCCGTTCCAAATTGGGGACTTAAATTTCAAATATTTTATAGTAAATTAAGTAGACAATAGTGAAGACTCTGAGCATGTGATTCCAAGTGGGAACATTGCGATTTTGTGCCTGCATATGTATAAAGTTCCCATATAGGAACAGACATAAAATGCAATAAATAACATTTTCTAATAAAATTTTATTATTTTTTTCATGGCCACACTCATTTTTAATTAGACTAACAGCCATATATATTTTTTTCAACTCGTCATAAAAATTCATGCAATAGAGGGTTAACACTAGATATCTACCGAGCAAGACAAAACTATTTATTTAAACGTACAAGTTTTGTTTAAGTATGCACTTCAAAAGAGGAGTTTACTAAAAAAATTAATTTCCCAGTAATCGTTGAGATGTTTTCTTAGAGGCTTTTCTTTTACTTCAACGATTCTCGACGTCGGACAGTTGCAAGGATAACCTCTCTCCTCTCTCTCTCTCTTTTCCTTCTGTTTCGTCTACTTCTTTCTTTGAAGACGCTCTTGCAACTGTGTCGCTCATTACCGAGCGTAATCCGTTAAACTAGAAGAGTCTAACCGACTTCTGCACAATATTTTAATTATTTGTGCAGCTCGACGTCGGACACTTGCAACTGTTGTCTCTAAATCAATCGTTGAACTAGAAAGTGGTCTAACGAGATTTCTGCACAAATATTGTCCACCAATTTGTGCAGCTCGACGAGATGCTGCCCGTCGGGCAGTTGCAAGTGATCCTCCCCACTTTTTTTCATCCTAAGGGGGATTTCGTCCCAGGGCCGCTAGAAGACAACTCATCGGTAAAGTTACTTACAATAGCGGTCCCTGCCACAGACGCTGGGATATTGGAAGACAGTTGAGGGTGGTATATATACAAATCGGTGACGGATCAGGTACTAGCGAGAAAGGACTCGACTATTTGTCCATCTACTGGCGAGCGTCGGAGGTAGCCGCCATAGTGCTAGCGCGAAAGCGGAGCCGACAGTATTTTGTATTTCGCGCTATACTCTACATATGTTATGTTTGCTCGTCACCTGAGTTCGCTCCTAGTTAAATGTACAATTATACAGTGAGCCACGAAAGTATTCGAACGCCCTTTAAAACAGAATAACTTTTTTAGAATTCTACCAAACGACCTGATCTTTTATAATCAATTAGAAGCATTAGTTTACGAAATGATATGCAAAAAAGATTTTCCAAAACTTATAATTTACAAGGTTACCTACAAAAATAAAAAAGTATTTTTTAAAACTTTTTTATTTGGGCCCTTAAAGATAATTTAAAATATGTGTTTTGTAGATCAACATGTGAGTTATACACGTGCTGAAAATTTCATCGAATTTGATTAACATACCCACGAGCTACAAAAATGGTGAAAATCGTAGTTTTACACGACTTTTGATCAGTTTGTGCTTAAAATCCACAGAATCGTACATCTTTCGATACGTGTCGTGTTTTCCTGCGTCAACCGATTTCGATGAAATATTCAGCATGAGTATAACTAGCATAGATCTACAAAACATATATTTTAAATTTTCATTAGGGGCCCAAATAAAAAAGTTTTTAAAAATGCCTTGTTCATATTTTACCTTGTAAATTATAATTTTTGGAAAATCTTTTTTGTATATCATTTCACAAACCAATGCTTCTAATTTATTATACAAAATCAGGTCGTTTGGTACCATTATAAATAAGCTATTCTGTTGTAAAGGGCGTTCGAATACTTTCGTGGCTCACTGTATATCAATTTCATATCCATGAAATGAAAAGAATCGCATACATTGGAATTATTCAAGGTCAGAAGAATGTTTAATTTTCAAGTTAAAATAGCTTCGACAGCAAAGGGTTAAATAGCTTGAGTAATTTATTAATTTCCGAGAAGAAATAGATCTCCATAATTTGTTGAACCCACGATGAGGTTTACTGATCACCCCCATCGATCAAATGATTTTTGAAATGCGAGTAGTTTGCATTTCATCCCTTGTTTCCGAAACATTCGATTAAATCGCTCGAATTTCCTTTCACTCCGGCGTAAACAACGCGACGTAATGGAAATAAAACAACTCGTAAAGTTTAACAGAGTGAACTCTGTGCTTTAAAATGCTGTAGAAGCCAAAGTTGGAGAAGTCACAATTATTTTTGCACAGCCGGAACTGTGTATTATTTCTTTTACTGTCCTTCCAACGCCGGAGTTTTGAAACGACAATCTGCGCAGAACGTCATGGTAAAATTGACATCGGACAGTGGATACGGTTTCGATCGCTGCGATGAGATGGCGAATACAGACACTCGTAAAGATGATATGGTGCATCGACTCTTTCCGCGAGGGATTTGCCATTCAAGATTATACATCCGGCGAGTCGTTATTCCGTTTACATGTGTCGCATGGAAGCTGAATCACATTCCGAGAAGTTCGTTCTTGATAAAGGTCGATCTACACAGTATGGTGCAGTATAACAGTGTAGTGTAGATCGACCTTAATACTCGAAGAACCGACGTGCAGCGAGATAAGAAGAATCGGCACGATTAACAGGGCCGTTTGGCTGTTAAGCAATATTATTACAATGATTCAAGCGAGCATCGACGATTATCGCGCGAGATAATGGCACCGGTTGCTGCAGAGACAGTATTTACAATGGCTCGACGTCGCCAAATATTTTTACAAGACATGGATCCATGAATCCAATAAATCTGGATTTTCTTAAATAATCTTGGGAGATTTTAAACAGTTACAGAAAATCCTCGGTGGTCCCAAAATATTTTTGAATGTTGAAAAATGACTTCAGATATGGGTCCTGCTGAAAATCTTTAAAAGTAATTAATGAATCTGGATTTTCTTAAAGATCTGTAATCTTGGAAGGTTTAAACAGTCTCAGAAAATCCTCGGAGGTCCCAAAATATTTTTGGATGTTGAAAAAGGACTTCAGATATGGAACATGCTGAAAATCTTTAAAAGTACTCATTGAATCTGGATTTTCTGAAAGATCGACAATCTTGGGAGATTTTAAATAGTCTCAGAAAATCCTCGGTGGTCCCAAAATATTTTTGAATGTTGAAAAATGACTTCAGATATGGATCCTGCTGAAAATCTTTAAAAGTTCTCAGTGAATCTGGATTTTCTGAAAGATCTACAATCTTGGGAGATTTTAAACAGTCTCAGAAAATCCTCGGAGGTCCCAAAATATTGTTGGATGTTCAACAAGAACATCAGAAGTTTTCCAAAACTGAAGTGTCTCCGAAGATTCTTCTAAGATTGTCGCAGCTGAGACTATTTGTCTTTCAAAATATTCATAGACATCCAAGAAGACTTTGGAAATTCTGTAAGTGATCGCGGCGTTCTTTCAACAGATTTCCAACAGAAGATCAAGTTTTCTTGGCAAGATATCCCTCAGAAGATTCTCAGAGGACTCCGGAGAGCTCTACTCAAAGGATTCCTGAAGACCCAAAGTATAATCGATACGTTGGAAGTCAGAGAAGCTCCCACAGGGAAGGTCCGTCAAGTCTGAAGACCTAACAGAGAGTGGCATTTCTCGGCTTCGGTGCTTGTCGAATAAGTAGTTATGTCCTTCAAGCGAAGACGATGCTTGATTTAACAGCTTTTACCTTGTTTCATCAAGAGGATCACCTGTCTTCATATTATACTGTGATTATACAGATATTCTACATTATCGCGATGAGCGGACTGTGAATCTTTATGCAGCATCATAAATGCATAAAATCCGTCACGTAGTGACGAATACATTTTTTTCGCAATACACATAATTCATTCAGTGAACTAATTCTTATAATTTTATATGTTCTAAAAAGTTCTAAAGTTCTAAAAAATAATATTATAAGTTCTTGAAACAAGTCATTTGGTTCACTGCTAAGAAAGTTGCATCATCTCGAAGGATGCGTGAAGATTTTCGTGGCTAACTATTAGCATTGGTACACTCTTAACAAGACGATAACCTTTTAAATATTGGGCCATATACGACTTGGACTTTTTAAAAAAGTTAGACCACTTAGTTCACTTGGAAAAATTGTCAATATTACAGAGAAAATGCTAAAAGTTGTTTTGTACAATTTCTTTTACGTGGGCCTATATTGTAAATTTCAAAAATAAATTTTGTATTCCCCGTTGAGACTGCATTTTTCATTTGAATCCCCGCGATTATGCGTAAAGGATGGAAGAAGGAAATTACAGAGAAAAATATCGGTATTGCGTCACTGTTCCTTCAGACCGACGGAATTTCAGAGGAGCGAATCAACGACGAAGATGACGTTTTCGCTCGGTTTTATTCTGAGCCGGTGGAAGGTCATTGTCAACGAAGAAAAGGGAAACGCGGTGACGGTGCAATCAGCCGTCCATATAAATGGCGGCAGGAAGGAAGGAAAGGCAGGGCTCCAAGGAATAATGAAAGGAAAAGAAGCACGGAGGCAAGAAGCAGCCAACGATCGAGCGAATTCCACTGTCGTCGCTCGCGTAGAATTGCGACGCTCGTAGGACGAGCTACTTTTTCTAAGGCCACGTTCACACGGAACGAAAGCTCGACCCGCGTTCCCACAATTCTCCGAACGATCCTGAGAGCACACGGTGGCGTCGGCTTCGTTTTTGTAATAACGTCACGTCGCGACTCCTCCGTTCATCGCGATCATTTATTTGAAGGGTTGCTGGAAAACAGAACTTTTTCGACTCCAAGTGCTTCAACGGATTTCGCTCAAGGTTGCTCCCGCGGAGTTCAAGGTTGCCGATTGCGTATGCAGAACATCGATTTCTCGTTGTATCATCGACTCATCCTTGCACCGGGATTGGTTGTCTAATTCAGAATGTGTTTCACTTATATTAATCGGATATTGATATTTTGGTGGCTATTCGCCTACAAGATGTTTACACATTCACCTACGCTTATAGTATTTTACAGAAATGGCCAAATACTACTTAAATATTAGGGGTACCGGCAAGTAACGTTGTTTTTGCGCAAGTCAACATTTGACTGATAATAATGGCTAACTTCGTACACCTACGCTGTTCAGTACATGGCTGCAGGTTCGGGAAACTAGTTAGTACTGTTTTGTACAAAAATATTGTTCTTTTAGAGGTTACGTGCGGAATGACCGATTCAAAACCAGAAGAGTTGCGCATTCGGCATTATTTGTTATTTGCAAAAAAGACTCGAAAAAAATCAAAGAGTTAGGTTGGCAAGTGTTACCACATCCACCTTATTCACCCGATGTCGCACCTTCTGATGATCATTTGTTCAGGACAATGCAGCATTTTTTAAGTTTTTTTAAAAACCATCTATATTCTATCGATCAGGGATTGAAAAGTTACTTACTAGGTGGCAGAAAGTCATTGATAAGGATGGTGACTATTTCACTGATTTACTACTTCAATTTTACGAAAAAAATACGACATTACTTTCCGGTACCTCTAATATGATATAATAAGACGTACATATTAATTGTTTAAAGATGATCACACTGCAACACTATATATACCAGTAGCGGACAAAAGATTAAAACTGCTCTAAAAAAGACGATAACTTTTTTAATATTGTACTATACGATTTGAACTTATTTGGGAAGCTAGATCAATTAGTTTACTAAAGGGTGTGAAAAGAAATTTTTTCAAAAATTGCAATTGATCGGAATTGTTGAAAAAATACTAAAAGTTGAATTTTTAACTTTTTTATATGGGCCTATATTGAAAATTTAAAAAATACGTTTTGTAGATCTGTGTCAATTAAACATATTCCGAAAATTCCGTCAAAATCGGTCGATGTTGCAAGGAGCTACAGACGTTTAAAGATGGTAAAAATTGCAGATTTTCACGATTTATTGCCGAAAATCTTGAAAATCTGCAATTTTTACCATCTTTAAACATTTGTAGCTCCTTGCAACATCGACCGATTTTGACGGAATTTTCGGAATATGTGTAATTGACACAGATCTACAAAACGTATTTTTTTCATTTTTAATATAGGCCCACATAAAAAAGTTGTAAAATTCAACTTTTAGTATTTTTTCAACAATTCCGATCAATTGCAATTTTTGTAAAAACTTCTTCTCACATCCTTTAGTAAACTAATTGATCTAGCTTCCCAAATAAGTTCAAATCGTATAGTACAATATTAAAAAAGTTATCGTCTTTTTTAGAGCAGTTTTAAACTTTTGTCTTCTACTGTATATACTACAACACAATTTCATTCAAAATCAGATAAGAATTTATCTGATGAACAATAAGCTGGACGTTTCGAGAACCGAATGCACGAGATCTTCGACCAGAGAGCTAATTGCGGAAAAAAGGACAATAAAAGATCGGTATTCTGGCTGCGAAGGTCAGCGACCCAGCAATTTCGCAGACAGAAAGGTATTCTCTCGAAAGAGAAAACATGCGCGAAGGTGTGCGGCCACAGGGAATATTCAGATTCTGTCCGGACGCAATTGGAACACGTAAAATATCGCGTGTGAGACGTGCTCGATTTCCAGTTCACTTTATCTCGCGCGGCGGTACGTAGGCTTTGTACGAAACTTCCATCTGTAAGTTAAGTCAAACCGAAGTTACTGCTTTTCACGGAGTTAAATGGAACAAATCTGTTCAACTGGAAAGGATTTAGATCGCAGCGAGATACGTCGAACCGGGGGCTTTCAACCTACTTCCTTTTTCCGGTGGAACCAGACGGTTCCCGAATCTCCGGGCTCGGTTAATCGCGAGCCGAAGAGGCCGGTGTGCTCGGATTTAGGGAACGATTGAGCACCGTGTAAGCAACCTATCGCATATCGGCGAAGGGCCTAAACGGTACACGAAAAATATGGGTAAGCGTGTGTGCTCGTTCCACGCGGGTCGGACGCGCACCGGAAATGGAAACAACGGATTACGCGATCGAATTGATCTGGACCAATGTACCTCGGGGCTTAAAGTGATCCGTGCTTGACGTTCGAATCGTGGAAAAAAAAACAAGAAACAACGAGAACCATTGACGTAATATTTTTCGTGAAAAAGCGTTTCGGAAATTCGTTCAACGCTTCGAAATTGTTCGCGCAACGACGCACAGTGGGCGAGGAACCGATCTTTTTGGACAAAAATCTGCCGACAACTCAATTTTTCATCGATGCAATTGGAATTTTTTTTTAAATGTTCATAAAGGACTATACTTTGATGACATGCTGCGCGAAAATCGTTAACTGTCACAAGAAATCAAGATTCCTTATCCACAAAACCCAATAACTCCGATACTTCATCCGCCCATGCCATAAATTTGTATGTCCCAGCTGAGTTGCCGACACTTTTTAACCCTAAACCCTAAACCGCACAATTTTAAACTGTAAATCTGGCCCTGAGAATTACCAATTGAATAGATTTTAGGGTTACGAAGTGTCGGCAACTCAGCTGGGACATGCAAATTTATGGTATGGGCTGATGAAGTATCGGAGTTATTGGGTTTTGTAGATGAGGATTCTTGATTTCTTGTGACAGTTAGCGATTTTCGCGCAGCACGTCATCAAAGTATAGTCCTTTACGAACATTTAAACAAAAATTCCAATTGAATCGATGAAAAACTGAGTTGTCGGCAGATTTTTGTCAAAAAGATCGGTCTCTCGCCCACTGTGCGACGCTCGGGCATCGACGCGTTCATTTGTCTCGAGATAGGGTAGGGAGTTTCCGTTTTAAAGGGCTCGCTTCATTTTTTTTGCACCGAGCTGACGAGCATTAATCAGAATTGTTTGACCTCGAAGCCGGCGAAAGAGAACGAGCGATGCTCCAGGCCTCGAATTATTTTCGATAGATTAAAATCCTTTTGTCCGGTGACCCATACCGCGCTGGAAAACCGACTCCCCAGTGAAAAGAGTCATCGCCGGAATCAATAGTTCCGAATAACTTCGCCGCGCATGTTTAAATATCGCCTACGAGATTACAGTTTCGCGCGTGTTCCCTCCTGCCTCGCTCTCAACGTGGAAAATAGAAATCGACGTGAAACAGAATTATTTACAGTACGTTGTTTGACTTGTGTAACTCGAATTCTAGATAAAATAGTAAATAGTATATTTCGCATATCGGAAATGGTTGGACCTGCTGTTTTAAATCTTTTTGTTTGCCTTCGCTGCATGGATTTGTGTTCGCGTAGGGGTGTACTTTAAAGAACAGCTCTGGGCGATGTCCTCTGTTACTATTTACAATCACGTGCAATCAAACGATAAATTTATTGCACTGCGTATCGGAGTTCCTTTGTGCAACGCCATTTATCCTCTCAATATTTCTTTTTCGAAAAATAACAAATCCATGTTTGGAACAAAAGACTGTTTTATGCATGCGGCTATTAAAAGAAATATTCGCTGCTTCATTGTTGTTTAACATGTTCACTATCTCGTGTTTACATACATCGTACGCCGATTGAAGACAACAAGCTCCGCAAATAAAATTAGCCTTAAGGCTTCTTTGATGTTTGTAGAATAACGCATCGTAATCTACTTAAAAGGAGACCCGTTATTACCGCCTTTAAAAAAGCTATCGCCTTTCTCTGTACTCAATCTTAGATACTCTGTGAACTGTGAACGTGTTAATCTTCGTAACGCAGCGGCCTCGGCTCTTCCTCTAGTTTTCTTCGGATTCAACAATATTTCATCCTCCTCGAGTTTATAACCCGGTAAACGATGAAACCGTTTTAGACATTTTATTACAGTTTGGAACGACTGAGCATCGCCAGCAGACAGTGGCGGTCGTAACCTGAGAAGTTGAAGATCAATACCGAGGATAATCGAACCCAGTGGCACGATATCGGCGACAGTTAGGTCGCGGGATTTCAATAATGGCGGAGCCGAAGTCATGAAATGCCAATATCGGTGACTCCGTGACACGGAATTCGACGCCGATGACCACTGGGTCGTGGAACCACGATACCAACGACTCCCCGCTCGCGAAAACGCGACACGGATCATTTTCGCGTCGTTGGCTTAGAATCATCGAAAATTTCTGGGTCATGAAGTCGCGATAACGTTAAATTTCCCCGGTTGTCCACACGGCGCGCTGTGGTAATGATTAACGCTGTAGTAGGTGGGGTCGGAGTGATTTTGAATTTTCTGGTTTTACGTGATCCCTAGAGCCTCAAAGTTCCTTTTGTTTAATGTTTAATCCTTCGAAGATGAATGTCGACGTACAAACGACGCATGGTGGACTATTACCACGATCTAGCTGGACAAAATTTAATTTTGATAACGGTCCAGTTGTATGAAATCATTAGAGGTGTGCGAGAACCCGAAATATCGGGTCGGGACGGGAATACGGGAATATATGATATATAATAATAATACGAAATTTGTTCGGGATCGGGACAGGTCACAGTGATCGATTCCTTGATTCTAGGCGGACAAAATGGTAAATTTGATTAACTTCAGATATCTTCGCTGCCGTTCTATATTGTTTACGAACATTTATTTATTCGATATATAACCTAATATTTTGATTGCACGTGGTTATTACGACGTAATACGGCGTTAAAGTTTTGTCTTTGCGAAATACTATAAATAAGCTAATTCTTCTCCATCGTATAACTTGTTTGTTTGTTGTTTAAATTATTATCTAAAAAATGGAGCGTGTAAGCGAAGGTAAGTATTTAATTTTTACATATCGGTATAATTTTATTTTGCCGTGTATTTCATATACAACAGGTTAACTAATAATATTATTTAAGAAGAGGTCAAATTGTATAACTTCTTTCCCCGGACTCGGCCAGACATCGTTCTTTGACAGTTTTGAAGAATACTTATTTCAAAATAATGATACTAAATATCGCTTGCCCGTTTTGGCCCGTTAGTCATTTATATCATTTTTTAGAAAAGACATGGAGTATGCCACGAAGACTGATGTTTGAAACCTGGTATTCAACAAGTTCTAAAGATACCAAATCCAAAGTTGATGCAATAATAGGGCTGACTTTAAACTTTTTTTAACATCGAAGCTATTAATGATTCAGCAAAAAATATTTTGCATACAAAAATTACAAGTTTTTGCAAAAGAGTCCAAGAAAAATGGCAGAAATGCCATCGCACTATCGACCGCTTTTTAAAAGAAAACGGAAAAAAAATGTAGAAGACATATTTCATATGTTACTTCTAACGTCCGATCCACTTATAAGTAATAAGAGGAAAATTACTAAAAAATGTTCTAAAGAATTAGCAGCAGAGGCAAAAAGTTTACTCAAATCACCTTAAAAAAGGTACGAGATTTACATATGACAATTATAATTTATAATAATTTAGGATATGCACCTTTGTCATGCACATTCCTTATTGTAATTTTGTAATTTTGTATTATATTTTCGTACAACTTTATCTAATTTTTAAATATAAGTTAAGATTAATTCTTTTCATTTTGTGTATTGTGTATTCACGTATTTAAACAAAAACTATAAAATATTTAATTTATGTTATTTTCACAAATGTTACAATTAATTGTTTTTTTTGTCCATTATAAACAAATTATATAAATCGTTAAAGTTCATGTTGTTTTTATACACTTGTCATGATTTCTGAGAAATAAAGCTATATTACTACAAGAAAACACAAAAATTTGAATTTTGTCCACCTAGAATCGAGGAATCGATCACGCGGGTACCCGAAAATTTCGAGATTCTCGAATTTATCGGGATTCCCGAAATTTTCGAGAACCCTGTAATCATTTATATTCGTTTTAATGAATACATTCATAGCTTCGGATTTTTTATTCTAGATGTTTTCGAGATTGAAAGAATGTTGTCCAACCCGAATTCTCTTCAAGAGTGTTTTATGTCGTATTCTCAAAATTTCCGGGAACCCGATTTCTTCGGGAATCTCGTAAATTTCGGGAATGTCGAAATTTTCGGGAACCCGACCCGACCCGACTCGACCTCTTCTCGACTCGTCCCGACCATCGGGTTCCCGATATTTCGGGTTTTCGCACACCCCTAGAAATCACATTAGAATTCAATAGTAGAATGCCCATTTACCAAGGAAATATAAGAATTATTGCAAAATATTATTAATAGTATTGAAAAATGTAATTCACTTCATTTACTCTTGTGGTTCCGTATTATGAAAAACTATACTATTAAAAGAATATTGAAGATACATTTGCAAATATCTTTTGTGCACATGATGTTTCATTAACCTTTCAAACCTCCATAATAGTTTACATGTAATTTGATCTCTATTCCGAACATCAACGTGACTTTTACCACATTATGGAAAGCTGGAATCATAAGCTACACGAAACACTAAAGAGCATTTTAAACAAATTACGAGATCCATTGTTTTCTCTTGTTTTGTCACGGTTGTCGTGGGCGGCTTCCGCCCGGCAGATTTTTGTCACAACTGAATAAAATCCACAGTCAGGCTCGTACTCTCAGGAAAATATTTTTAGTATTTCGACAAAACCGCATAAGTTTATTTTCACCAACCGCTTGACTTTCACTTGCATTTTTGTGGGTTTGTTCAAATAACTCTCTGCTAATTACAGCAGCTTCTTCGGTTCGTATATTATAAAATAATGGTGGCAACATATCGGTGGTTTGGAAATTGTTAACTTGTCGGGTGGGAATGGGTACCCGATGGACGATGTGTGCCATGAAAATAAGTTAGAGAGGCCGCGCTGTTTTCGCTCGATGTAATCGTGCGGTCTCGATATCGACGGTATCTCGTGTTTTATGGTGAAACGGTTGCCGCAGCAACGCGTCTCGACGGTTCGAGAGGCATCGAAATCTTTTAATCGGGGCGGCGCGACGGCAATTAAAAACAACCGGCCATTATTGGCTCCGGCTTGGATACCGGCGGACGACGAATAGTAATGACGGATACGTGATCGAAATGCCAGCGGCCGCGGCACGTTGGCCAGCCTATTACCGAAGGGAACCGGAATACCAAGAGAAGAATCGATGGTTTAACTATGCCAGACGCACGTGCACGTACAATTTATCAGAATGATACGAAGCTTTTCGTTGAATACAGATGAGCGGCGTGGCACGCGCCGTTCGACGATAACCGCCGATAACAGCCGAAACGAAATCGTTCCGAGCTTCCTTTGTCGCGGTAATCCAACGTCTTCTATCCTAACCATCGTCGTCGCATCGAGCCCAGGTAGTCACACTATTTCTTGTATCAGAACGGGCGCATAACGTCCACTATAAATGCATGCACGGCCGCGTACCACTCCATAGAACGGCTTTAAACTCGCCTTACGAATGAAAGACTACGTCGGGCTAGTAATCGTTTCAATCTATCTGTTCCTCGGTTCCTTGGCTCCAATGCATACGAAAGAATCGATCCAAACATGCTCGGAACGACTACTTACCGAGGAAACATGGAACCACTGTCGACTGCGTTCCATACGTCGACCACGAGAGTCTCATGAATCATTTTATACACTTTCAGGATTTTCTTTGTGTCTTAATTACCACGCTTGTGTTAACTTGCCGTGTTGTTGTTGTATGCGTCAAATCTTGTAATCGAATATTGAACTTCTTCCCACAGTCCAACCTTGCTGAAATTTTGTCTACAGACTTGCTTCCGATGACAATAAAAGTATAAAATAAAATATGTAACAGAATCTTTTTAAAATCCACGCTTATATTAAAATGCACTAAAAAGGAGAAAATAATTTTTTTTGCTGGAACTCCATAAAATACCGAATCCAGTTAAATGATTAATAATATTTTTCCCCAAAATTTTAAGCAATTAGAATACATAGAAAAATTTGATATAAATTTAAATAAAATCATGACATTAGTGACTATAACAATAAAAGCGTGGAGCGCTAAACTATATTGATGTAATCTTCGTGGGCGCTCCACGCTTTTATTTTTGTAGTCACTAATGTCATGATTTTATTTAAATTTATATCAAATTTTTCTATCTATTCTAATTGCTTAAAATTTTGGGGAAAAAATTATTAACCATTTAACTGGGTTCGGTATTTTATGGAGAACCAGGAAAAAAATTATTTTCTCCTTTTTAGTGCAGTTTAATATAAGCGTGGTTTTTAAAAAGTTTCTTTTATGTATTTTATTGTACACTGATTTTCTTATCAGCTAGTTGGAATACCATCAACATTCACATGGCTATAACTATACTGGGTCTATTTTTACCCAGAGAGTATAAGCCGTCATTTAACTACCCAGTTCTAACAATAAGTTAAAATTTGTACGTATTTCATTGGGGTCAGGCGCACGTTAAGTCACATTTTGAAAATGCAAAAATTAAATATTCGGGAATATATATGGAGACTGTAATGGGAAAATGAACAATGTGTAACAAATTAATTTATTTAAAAGCAGGTTATCCAGATGGATTTCTTGTTGAAAATATACAATTTTTACGTTTAAAGTTTAAACCATCTCTCTAGTTCCAATAATGTTCAAGGTATTCAACCAAACATATTTCATGAGGGTAGTTTCCACCCCTTTAATATACAGGGTCATCCGTTTTTAAACGGACAAACGTAAACCAGCTATAAAGAACCCCAAATGGAACAAGTTTTACCCCTGCCACTTTTTTTGTTTCGGCCTTGATTTCTAGAAAATTGCAATTTTGCCCTATGCCAAAAAAACAAAGATCCCAAGGTCATACAAAAATATTTTGTTAACAAAAAAGATGCCCCTATTTATTTTAAACCAAACAAAGGAAAAATCATCAAGATTCATCACTGGAGTCCCGAGATATTCAAGTTTATGTGAACTAAAAAAATTATGGTTTTTTGCAATTTTCTAGAAATCAAGGCCGAAACAAAAAAAGTGGCAGGGGTAAAACTTGTTCCATTTGGGGTTCTTTATAGCTGGTTTACGTTTGTCCGTTTAAAAACGAATGACCCTGTATGTCGTTATAAAAAAAAGTGTCCCACATTTTTGCAAGAAGCATGTCCCCTCAAAGTTTTATTACGAGACGTTACCTTTAGTTTTATTTCTCCTGTGAAAAGCAGCACATCTGAAATCAATAAATTAAAGTCTCCTATCCTCTCGGCTACAAGATATGGGTTACAAATGACCCAGCATTGATTTGCGACGATTAAAGACTGGGATCATTGCAGACAGAGCGATAACCTACAGCAGTACCATGTTTGTAATTGTTGGGTAACTTCGATGCAATGTAACGGAAAAAGATCTGAACTGTAATTACAAGTTCTGTACGTATTGCCACGTGACAAGAAATGAATAATAGACCCTCTGTGAAGGTATTAACAACTTGTCGACCGATGCAGTGGGTAAATCTTGCTCATAACGTTGCACTGAATAATTTAACAGGCAGGCATCTGCTACCAACATCCTCATTTTACTTTTAGTTTTGATTTAAAATCTGAACCTTTTTCTCAGATTTTTCTTTTTTTACAAAGACACAACTACACGTGCTTCTTCAAGGATAAACTTCTTCGTTTGTTCTTCGTCTAAAACACAATTCTGTAAAATTTCAGACCCCTTCGTTTAAGGGTTGTTTTTACTACCCTTACTAGGTAATGATAGAAATTATTAAAATACAAATTACTAATTTATTTCTGGTTCTAATTCTTATAAATTCTAAAATTAAATCTTTTGAATAAAATTCAGAAATAAACGGATATCCCCTTAAATTTAATAAAGAAAATAAAAAAACTATACTTTTTACCGAAGTTAAACACGCTATTCCCCTAAATTTTCATAAATCTTGATTATTTATAGTTGAATGAATAAACCCTCCAACACGCATACATATCAACGATTTAAAAAAAGCATGGATTAATAAATGATTCATATAAGGGCCTAAGCCTGATCTTGTATTTTACCACGTTTTTATTTGTTCAATTATTTTTAAGATGTGAAGGTGACAGAAAAACGAAAATGAAGCTAGAAACTAGCTTGATTTAAGATATTTTTCAGAATTTTAAATCAGTTAGTACAAGTTGAAAAAAAATTTATCTACCAGGGGTAAAGATCTGAAATTTTACAGACCACTGTTTCCGGCAAAGAACATTGTTCAGCAGACAAACAAAATGAATGATTCTGTTAGACCCTTTGATGTGTCAATAGTATTTAGAGTCACTGCATTTGGACGGGTGAAAAGCTGTCTCCTTGTTCTTCGAGGCAAACCGAACTTTCTAGCGTAGCAAATATTTCAGCGTGTGGCATAGTTTGCCGAAACGATCGTTTACAACCGCGCACGAGGTTTTCCTCTGGTGACCGCTAGTCGGCTGTGGTTCACCGTGCTCGACATTAAATTAATTACGCCGCGGCAAACGATAATTCGCCGGCGACGCGGCGCGACGGTGCAGCGATTCAAGAAAAATGCCGGGGTTGCATTGTTGCATATTCACGACGGTGTTGCGTGCAGGCATGTCGTTCTGGGCGGCAGCTGCTGTCCAACTACCGCCACAGCGCGTCCCTGGACCGGTTTTCTGTCTGTGCTCTCTCGGACACCGGCAACTTTTCGTACGAGACCCCCCCGTTTATCAGTTACCGAGATTTATGGTAATTTGATGGTGCTTCTGCTTCGGAGGAGTTCTCTCTGTCGCCTCGGTGAGACCAACAGGCGAAATTTCCCGACTCACGAGCACGTTGCGATTCGGTTTCCATCGCGGTAGGGTTCCCTTTGAATGAACGCGAAGTTTAACAGATTCGGAGCTTACCGATGCACTGGGTACACCGTAAAATTGCAGCTACACGAATTCCTCGAACTTGCGAATACGGGTTCCGGAGGGACCAGAGAACTCGATTTCTTTTTCTCCCATTACAAGCACTTTGAATTTCAAACGAGATCCATTTCTGCCGCACTGAGACGGAGTAAATTATTTATATACCTTACTTACTCGATTTAATTTAACTTGGATCGAATCAAATCTGTAGTTCACGATTTTTTAAGATATTAATCCCTTGTCGTACCGTTGTCTTTACAGTTACAGTGATCGAAACGTCTTTATCCCCAAAAATATCGTGGAAGGGAAAGGAAAATTGATATTTTTTTATATGGCTACATTTATTTTAATGCTTAAATATTGATTAAAAATTAATCAAATTTTATTTTATCTAAAAAGAAACGCATAATAGTCATATTTGTTAGACTTTGTTAAGATCTTCTGGACGAGTCTGACTCGTTAAAATGCGACAAGGGGTTAAAAATGAAAAACTTCCTGCAGATTAAAAATTCGACGGAACTAGTCGGCAGAGTATGTTGTCCGCAGAGGGTTAATTCGATAAACAGGAGTAATTGTGAATGCGAGCAATAAATTATTAGGGACGAAAAGAGCTGACTTTTCATGGTTTATTTTCGAGACTCGAGAAGCAATAGAGATTGTACTGCGACCCGATTGCACTCGAAAAAGGCCGGAGGATTGTAAATCTTTCAAGTGTCCCCGGCAAACCAACCAAAACACGGAAACGAGGGCGATGGTATTTACTCGGCGCGAGTACATTACACGCGCGACAAAGTCTCTCATAGGGAAGGGGCTGCTAAATGCCACGCTCGTGCGACTTTTTCCGAGTCTGGAGGGTGAAAGAAACGGGAGGATGAGGTCTGCTCTTCGGAAACATGTGGCGCGCGTGCCCTCCCTCATTAGAAGAACCGTAAGCGGATGTCTCTGAAGGATTGAGCGTTTATGGTCGAATCATGCTCGAGTGGTTCTCAATCTTGGAAACCACTGTGCCCTCTCGTTACAACATCGTAACGAGAATTCGCACGCGAAGGCGTCAAATGAGGGGGAAATGAGAGAGGATGGACATCCGTAGTGCTCGCAACACGAAGATGAACTACGAAGGTATTAGGTGATCGTTTGTGCTCGATTGGAAAAGAAGACACCAACGTTTTATTAACCAAGTGTACAGTCACTACCATTTTCTACATTTTCCATCGTTTTGTAATCTGGTGGATTCCTGTTCCGTAAAAAGTGCGTGGTTTTTTCCAAAGAAGATCTTCAGGTCTGTGAAAGTCTCACGAATTTTTGGAATCATCCAGATCAGGCAATTTGTTCTCCGCTGTCGCTTCACGACTTCCACTACCAGTGTATCTGTTCCCCCACTGTCCATTATTATACTTTATTACTCCCTCTGTCCCATAATAATTGTAGCAACTGAATATTTAAACGGGAATTATTGGCGAATACAACTGCGAGTTATGTTGTAGCGCAAAATTGCGAAGCCTTCAATCAAAATCAATGTTTCATGACGTCTGTCATTTGTTTTGACACATCTTTCAATTTTTAGGTTAACCGAATTATTACGAATTATAACTATTTTTCTAATTTCATCTGCTGATCGAAATCAATTGTTTTATTTCATTAACCCATTGTATTTAGAAGTAAGACGAAAAAGAAACAAGTGCTGGAAGCAACGAAGAACGATGGCTCCAATAATTTTAAGCTCACGCATGTACGGAAAGCATAGCTTCACAGCCAAGGGATTTTACCTACAAGTTTAGAATGCAGTAACGAAATTATTGAAAAATCCAGAAGCTATCTGAACACTCAAAATAAAAATTAGGAGTAATATTTTTCATTTATTGTTTAATGTAATCTAGTTTTTTGATAATAAGTGTTGCGTTCTATATTTATTTTCTTTTGCTACTATTACTTACTATGAGACAAACTAAATTCATCAACTGCTACTATTATTATGGGACAAATTAAATTCATCAATTTATGCTACTATTATTATGGGACAGAGGGAGTATAATTTATTCGGTAAACCAAACTGTTAGAATTTACGAGATCTCTGTATGCATATAGAGTGGGTGTACAAAGTATTCGTACACTTTTTAAAAACTAATAACATTTTTATAATTGTACCAAACAACCTGATTTTTTATAATCAATTAGAAGCATTGGTTTACGAAATGATATACAGAAAAGATTTTCCAAAAATTATAATTTACAAAGTTTAAATGCAAAAATAAAAAAGGCATTTTTTAAAACTTTTTTATTTGGGTCCTTAATGAAAATTTAAAATGTATATTTTGTAGATCTGTGTTAGTCATACACATGTTGAAAATTTCATTGAAATCGATTAACATACACACGAGCTACAAGCGGTTAAGAATGGTGAAAATCGTAGTTTTCCACGACTTTCGATCAGTTTCTGCTTAAAATCCACAGAATCGTACATCTTTCGACGCCTGTTGTTTTTTCCTGCGTCAATCGATTTCGATGAAATTTCCAACATGTGTATAAAGAACATGGATCTAGAAAACATATGTTTTAAATTTTCATTAAGGGCCCAAATAAAAAAGTTTTAAAAAATGCCCTTTTTATTTTTACCTGCAACTTTGTAAATTGTAATTTTTGGAAAATCTTTTTTGCATATCAGTTTGTAAACTAATGCTTCTAATTGATTATAAAAAATCAGGTCGTTCGGTACAATTATAAAAAAGTTATTAGTTTTTAAAAGGTGTACGAATACTTTGTACGTATGTAAGATATGTATGTATATTCTGTAAATTCTCTGGTAAATTGTCGTTGTCCGACATTTTTCAGTGTTGCCCTCAAAACAGTCCAGTTTTTAGGTCTCCACGATCTAAATTTTAAAACTAAATGCCACTTTCATTACGCACGACAAGCGCGACAGCCGAAAGCCCGCCGAGTTCCTAAAATTTCGCACCCCTTGCGGTAATTGCAGCCGGATATAAACATGTGTAAGATAATTGGGTAGGACAAGGTTAATTCTAACGAATTGCCCTCTGCCAGCCGTGACTCGGGAACGAGGTTAAACGCGTGGATACTGGATACTTCTGGCATGTTCGCAGCGTAACACGGATAAAGTCCCTAGCAGCTTCTAATCTCGGCTATAGGACTTGCTATCGGCACATACTGGTTGATAAGTATGAAAACTGGGATAAAAAGAAAAAATCAGAAGTTGAAAATTGTATAATTTGATTCATTAATATCGAATATCTAACTCATTTATAACGAAACCAATTCTGCAGATCCAATAAATAACAAAGAATTTGAGAAATGCACTTTTCAGACAGCAGAATTCAATTTTCGAGGAGCTAGTGTGAACATTTCAGATCTGTTTCCCAAGCTTTGCATATGGTACTTCGCACCTCGTTAGAAAAGACCTGATGGAATTTTCATTGGGAAAACCCAACATGATTGGTGGATAAATCATTACTTGGCAAAAATGTTACACCTGTTTACAAAGATTCGACAGGTGTATTCAATTCTATCGAATAAATGAAATTTTAGAGCCATACTGATTTTTGTTACACGCTTCTGAAAAATCTACCAGTGTGGCAGCGTGGTTCCAGAGTCGCCAGGTGAGGGGAGGGAGCATAAATTGAGGGGAAAAAGTTACCCTCTCTCTGCCAGTACCGGGTACATATACGACAGAGGTGAAACGTGTAACCTTTTTTGTTTAATGATACCAATTAGTATTTAGATACTGGGGAATAGAAGGGGAAGGTAGAATGGGACAGAAGTATTAATCTGGCGACTCAACGTGGTCCCAGCAAAAACGGAGATTACCTCGTCGAATCGGACTCATTCTGATGCTTCGACGGGCTTCTTCCGAGGGGGGTTTTAGGGAGATTCTGAGTAGTTTCGCGAACGTACATACATTCGTCCTTATAGGGAAGCGTTCGGCAGTGGTTGCTCCTTCCGGCGGCGAATGCGAAAATCCACGTGCTCCGAGTAGAGTTGGCTCGTATTGTACATTATTTGCGGAAGGAAATGTGTCTCTCGGAGCGCATAGAGAGCGGCAGCTGGTATGCCACTTAAATCCGCTGCATCTGGACCGGTTTTCAGGCTCGCGCGCGCACGCGGCTAGGGAAGGATAAACGACTCTGCGGGAAGAGGGTGCCTTTTATTCTTCGAAAGGAAATATGTGGCACGCGAGTCGTGTGCCACCGGTCTAGACGTGGGTGGATCTACTATTTCTATACACACGCAAATAGACCCGTTGCACGCCAGTGGCTCTCATAGTCGGAAATATGGATCTGTGCCACGTGACGCGCATGCGACCAGAAATTGCACAAATCCTTTCCAATCTGGATTTGCAAACGCGGCTTTGTTTTCAACCAACACGGTCCATCGCGAACACGAAAAAAAATGGAGAAAGGACAGACGTAAAGGGAAATACAATTTCTCCGCTGTTCCTTTCGCTTCAGTTCCCCAAAGAGTGTAATTTCATTTTACCGCGCGCAGAAGTGTAGAAATCATGCCCATTAGCCTAGACGTCGCGCGCAACGGAGCTCGTAACAGCGAATTTCAGTTTCATATGCATAATTCTCCATGATAAGTGTGAGGGCAGCGAAGTGAACGTGGGTGGATACCTTCTTCAGGCTCCTTGATTCCGTGCGCCCTTTAAATTTCATATTTTCACATTTTGCTTTGTTTTAAGCTTTAAGGAGTTCTGAGAAAGTCCTGAGGCACTTGTTCTAGTCTTTAATTGAACATGCAAGTGCTACTTTACAAGGCATTTAAACCCTTCTACAATAAAAATAGGAAATTCAGCGATTCATCAATTATAACATTAGTAATGAAGATACTAGAAGATATACAGCTGGAAGCAGAAACGACTCGCGATAACGAATACAAGAGCGAGACTTGTTTCTTCGTAAAAGCTATCTGCTCGTTGAAATAATGTTGTGTTTGCCATTGTGGGATTGTCGTTCAGATAGCGAACAGAAGGCCCGTTCTTGAGAATCCGGGACAGGCTTCTATTTTACTGGAAGATATCAAATAGCCTAAACGAAGGAAGAACCGTGGCGCACAGCTGTCGCGTGCCCATACGAACATCTGCTCCTACCTGCGGCTTCTCCCGACTCTTCAGGTCCTCCTACCTCCGGTTCCCGGCCTCATCCTCGTCTTATTATTTCGCGGTACCGCCGACAATTTTTCCCCCGAGCCCCAGCGGCTCGTTTTAACGTTCACCACCTGCCGACGCGCCGTGGAATTTTATACGGTCGCAAGGCGATCACAGACGAGATCGATAGTGAAATCCGATGAACCGTAAAACACCCCGACGTTCGAGCTTCCTTCTTGATTTCTCGCGAATAACCTTTGCAACTTTATCGGGCTGCCGATGTCCGCGGCAGTAGCGATTTCATCGTGGTAATATCGATAACGTTACGCTCGCCAGTGTAACGCGCGAAAGGAAATATTTATTCAACGATGAAATCGCCGATGGCTTGTAGAGGAATATTATCAATCTGTGTTTTGACAGTCAGCTCATTCGGCTTGGGGCTTTTATCTCTAGCTCCGATTGTTTTCTTCTGGAGAGATCAGAACTTTCGAATTGTGTACGAATCTAGATTTTTAATGGGATCTTTAATAATTATGATCTTATTAATAGCATCTTCAATAACTGTGCTGTACTAAAAGGAAACTCGAAAATCTTTTCACGGGAAGTGACTTGTTGGTTTAGGATCGAAGGTGCTACTGTTGTTGAAGGATCTATAAAAATCACACCTCTGGTTATAATTAGAATATTACTAGATTTTGGGTCGAAAATATGGGTCTGCGCGCTTCGGTTGTTTGACCTTATTTCAACAGATTTTGGGCTGGGTGAGGGCTCATTCAAAAGAGGAAGGTTCATCACACTGCGCTCTGGTCATGAGGTTAACGAGATTATGTTTAATATGTATAATATGAGGGTCCAAAGTAGAGAAAAAATCTAGGAAAAAACCCGCAGATTTCAATGCATTTTTCTGTTTCTAAAAGACTTTTTGACTGCTATGATGACCAGAGCGCAGTGTGATGATCCTCCTCTTTAGAATGAGCCCCCACCAGCCCAAAATTTTCTGAAATAAGGTTAAACAACCGAAGCGCGCAGACCCATTTTTCAACCCAAAATCTAGTAAGATTCTATTTATTTGCTAATTTACTAGATTCTAGTTATAACCAGAGGTGTGACTACCCCCTTAACGAATCAGCACAGAAGATTTTCGAAAAGGAAAAAGTTATTGGTTATTTCACAATTTCCTCGACTTTCGAAAATATCCTTGAGATAAATGAAGATAGTATAGGATAGGGTCTGTCAGATGTGTCGCAGAATGGTCTTGCCTAGAAAACCCTCGACACCCTGTATATTTATTCAAATGCATTAACACTAAACCTACCATCACTGGTAAAAATGACCGATTCCAAATTTTTCATTTTACGATTATTGATATAATAAAAATAATTTCATAAGAAATGATTGGTGGAACATACATTACAATAGGGGCTGCACAAAGTCTAAATAAAATCAATCTTGTCATTTTTATAAGGGAACATGTATTTACCAGTTACTTTTAAGGCTCGGTAGGTTTAGTGTTAAAGAATGTTTGTCTAATTGATAACGCAATCTACAGAACTTCGATCGAAACAGGAGACTAGCCGGCTAAGGACAAAACTTAATGGAAACGTTAACGTCGAACTTCTTCAACGCGATTATCGAAGAACTTCATCGGAGGTTCATTCTAAAGAGGGAGGATTATATTTTTTGATCATATTTTGCAAACCCATATTTTCAACCCAAAATTTAGTAATATTCTAGTTATAACCAGAGGTGTGACTACCCCCTTAATGAAATAGTCGCTGGTAGGTAACGTGTTAAGTGCTAAATTAATTGAAGTAATTTAAGTAATGAAACCGAAACTAGAAAGTTAACATTTATCAAGGTTAATAGTTTTCTTACATGTGTATATTACGATGTAAGAAATAAAATTCTATGAATCAGAAAAATGCAGGCTTCTTCCGCCATACGAGCGACATCTGTATTCCCCTGTAAGAGTCGTCACGATTATCGGCACCCTCAATCGGCTAAATATTTTTCGTTTCTAGCAGAATGAATAGAAACTGCAATTTTAATTTACACAGTATCCATATTATTATTAATCCTCGTTTAAACATCTTTTATGAATACGCTCATCCTTTGCTTTAATTATTTTTCCAAAACATTTCACGCTTTTATCGAAGCATTTTCGTTAATGTTCTCATTCTTTACTTTTCTGTCTTGTAGAATTCTCCCTTGGCGTCCAAGGGTTAATTGGATTGTCGCATTATCGAAGTTCACTCGAAAGACCCAAAGAACGCAGCGGGGTTGATAAATTGCCGGCAATATGTTGCCATCGTTCAAGTAAAAAACTAAAAACCAGAAAAAGAGGGAAACGATCTCGCAACGGGTGTAACGGGTTTTCCGAAAGTTCAATTAAGATTCGTATCGAATTGACGGATGCCCAAGGCACGGAGCGGTGTAGAGGCATTCCTGCTTGTAATGACTTAATCTCTGGTAACTTAGGTGCACCCCGGGTAAACTGCAACGTTTGTTTGGTCACGTTCCCCTATGGTCGCAAGTGGTTCGGCCCAGTGATGATTAAAAGTTAACGATGCAGAAAGATCCGCGACGGGCGCGGCGGCCGCGGACACAATCAACAGAGTGTTCCGTAAATATTCCGGGGCGCTTATTAAGCATCATTAAATTTTCTAAATTGTACCCGTTGCTCGGTAACGACCCCGCGAGGAATAATACGCGGCTGGGCCCGTACACTGAGGCTGTAGTTAAGAAGCTGTAAAAATCTCTCTCCCGTTCCCGACGCTCTCGGAATGGTAGTCGACCGCGTTTTTGGCGCACCGTGTCACTCGCATAATCGCCGGGGCTTGCGCGGATCAGTCGTTGTTCCATAGACACCAAACACAATACAAATATAAGTAAAATACCTTATAGAAGTGTGAGAAGATTGAGTTTATTTAAACTTTCTTCGGTTTTCATCCCAACATGTGTAATTTCCTTAAAAATCGTTTATATTATTTCAACAATTGTGACATAGAAAACCGGACAATCGACCGTGGCAGGTTTAGTATTAATTGGTCGCCTGAATTATTAGGTTGTTGCATATTAAATTGTCCGATTCAGTAACATTAAACAAATATATTATTCTCTAAATAAGGCTTATTAATTAAAGTAAGCATAATTGTAATCGCCATATTCTGTTAAAAGTGGCGAGTTTCTCGCTTATTTCGACCTGGGCGAAATGCGCATTTTCGTCGCACCGTATCACTCGCATAATCGCCGACTCTCGCGGCTCGCCCGAATCAATCGGTGTTGCTCGGGCACGGTTTCAATTCGTTGCGCGGAATCATTTTAATTGGTCGCCTGATTTTCATTCGAACTGCACACCGACGTTCAATCGCCGACGCATGCGTGCCGAGCGGTCGAATCCATCTGATGACGCCGTGAGTAATTAATGCCGGGTAATTGAAGTTTCGAAACGAAACGACCGACGATATTTCACAAGAGATGTCTGCCACAATTTTCCAAATTGTATTGCCGCCTACGCGACGATAATCACCGATCAAACTTTTATTTCTTTCAAGGGAGACCGGGGTTGGAAGGAATCGTTCAATATCTTTGATAGCCTTCGCAAATTTCGTATATGTGGTCAAAGTTATAATTGAATGTGTAGATGTATGTGGCGAGAATGAGAAAGAAACATAATGAGAGTGGATTTGGTTGAACGAAATAAACGAAATGTGAGTGAACGTCGTTTGTGTTACATATTCACACTGAAGTATATTCGTCGGCGTGTTAACATGCAGAGCAGCTCGTGCAATTATTCCAGGTTTTAACTCAATGAACAGTGCAATTATAGAAATCGGCTAGATTGCGCAATTGCAATGCAAAGTTAAATTATAACGTTTGCCCTCGGGCACTCTTACAGAAAAATCGTACGAAGTCAATGTGTGATTATTTGTGAATATTGTTTCCATTTTCGCGAACTTCTCTGCCACGAATGCAGATGGAACGGCTTCGTCTCGAGTTTCATCGCTTCTTTTTAAACACACGTTTCGTTAATTCTTCCGTCACCGTCCACCGCGCTCTCGAATGTCGTTCGCGCTTAAAAGCCCCGCCGTTCTAGCTCAGAACGTGCAATTTCGTTTAATTGTTGCTCGTATGCAATTTGTCCCGTTACGGCCGCGCGCCGTAGGCTTCCGAAAACACTCTTGCAGCTTACTGCTGCGAATTCTTGCGCGGATAACCAAATTATCTGAATAAATTTGAAGCTCCAATATTTCAGATCTTTTCAGAAATGTACATTCGGAGCTTTACTTTGAAAGCATGGAAGCTAATTCTCTTAGCTTGAACACTTAGCTTGATTTAGACAATTCTAATAATATTTTTTAGAGCACGCTTGGGGATATCGATCCTCGGACCACGATAACTGACATTCGTTCTATAGAAGCGAACGGGGAACAGGAATCGATACGTAACATCCTCCATAATGGTCAAGGAGGTTCAGTGACCTTGTTAGATAACCCGAATCGATACTATCGCGCCGAGATCGGACGACAACCGTTATCGAAACTCCCTAAACGAATCGCTAGATTTACCTTCAATCTCTGGACGATAACGAACTTGCCAGGAACACTGTAGCACGCCGAAAAGACGGTGTTGTTCCTTTCGGACAGTTTATGTGTACAGCCCGAGATTGTACGTGAAGGTCTTTAAATTCTACGAAACTCCGTATTCTTCATTAAAAAGGCGAGTAAGTTCTTCTATTTTCATCCACCTTTTGACTATACGTATTTCTTCATACGTTATTTTTAGTTTTTGCTCGCTTTCGTAGTGCAGTTGTGCAATTAAACGTGCGCAAGTTCGCGAAGCTGTCGTGTTTTCGCGATATTTAAATGTCAAGGCCGAAATTTATGACACATACGACGTCACAAAGCATTTGACAGTAATCTAGTTTTTACGGCGCGAGGTCGCTTTAATTTCTCGCGTGAAGTGGCGCTTGCTTTTCCGTGTTCAGTGACATAGCAGAGGATAAGGAAATCGATTACGAATAGCCTCGAGGTGCCCTTGACCATAAACGACTGCGTAGGTGCAAGCAATCAGATGGAAATCAGCGAGGGATATTTTTTGGATAGGAATGAAACAGGCAGCCATTAATAATCACTTCACATATTCTTGGAAAACCAGACCACAGGTTATTAAAAAATTTAATGTGCAATAGAAACTGCAATATACATACTAGAACTATCGGAGGGCTCAAAATGACTTGTTTTTGATTCTCCATTTGCAATGACTGAAACCATTAAAATAATTTCATAAGAATTTTCTGAATGGACTTTTGCATTGAAAATTGTACCAAGTCCAAATAACAGCAATCTTGTCATAATTATAAAGCAATAATCAATATTATTAACCCTTTGCACTCGGTTGTCCCCTCTGAGGCACCAGTAAAAATTGCTGCACCATTATTCAAAGTATTGTTTACATTATTAAATAATATCGGTATCTAATCAATTACTAAACATTTAGGTATTGTATGAGGTGTATTATACCAATTTCATATCCATAAAATTCCAAAAATCATAGGGAATGGAAATATTCTAGATCGGAAGAAATGTTTAATTTTCCAGGTAAAATAGCTTCGAGTGCAAAGGGTTAATAATGTAGATTATTGCTTTATAATTAATAATATGTATTATCAATAAGCAAAGTAGGTTCAATAGGTAGCAGACATTCATCGTTAATCAGTCCTTTGAAATGTTATTCACAAAGAAGGGTACGTACATATCATCTGGAATAAATAAATTGCAACTCTGTATAAAAGTTATTTCTCTCGAATAAAAATGAGTACTTATACGATCCTAAACAGTACCGAACTATCGTGTTAACGGCACGAAGCCTTTCATCAAACAATCAGAAAATGATCGTGCAGCTTTCACGGCGGTTTAGAAAGCACCGTTTAGTTTTCGTTAATGGCAACGCGTTTTTGCGATCAACATTTCACGCGGTCGTAAAGGGTTTCGCGAGACCGCCCCCCAGACGCAACAAAACGCCGGCCCACGCACATTCGCGTGAGTTTGCCGTAACGACGGTCGCGATAACTCGGAGGCAGCGAGTACGTTGACTGGCGCACTTCGAATTGCATTTGCATGGCTAATTCGTCGTAAGAGGGAAATGGCACTGCCGCCGTTATCAGGAAGTTGAGCATATGAAACGTTCCGTGCGGATTCGACGGTTCCCGTTGCCGAGTTTCGTCTTTGAATTGCGCGACGCACGTTCACTATCTTTCGAAGATTCGCGCCTGATTTCAAGAGAAACGAATACCCAGGCTCAATTGTTATCGGTAGACTTAGATCTTTATGCAAAATGAAACTTCTATGTATCTGCTCCTTTTTTCTTTTATCATTCTTCTAGATTAATTTGCTTAAACTCTTTCGGTAATTATACAAAAAAGAGGACAACTCACCGATTTTGATGGCCTTGAAATATATTGTCAAGGTCATCATTCTGAACAAATTTTTCCTATACATATATATATATTCTCAAAAAAACTGTTGCAGCTACTAGAATGGTCTGGGTTAAATGTTCTGGCAAAAACATTTGTATAATCATAACAGCTGCAACACAAAACATTGTTATAGTAAAAAGTAAATTTTTTTCCTTCAAAATTAACTTTTCAAAAGCAGTTTTCAATCTCCGAAAATAATCTAGAAAGGCTAGTATTCGTTAAACCCTTCCACTTTTACAGGATGATCTGTAAAATAAATTAGAAAAGTTTGTGCGACTAAAACGAAAGGAAAACATCGTGTCAATTTATCGTTGTATAGAAGTTTTCTTGTATTTCACGGAAGCGTGATACAGATCCGCAGGCTAGTAGCAACACGTCGAGAAACGAAAAGGAGAACTGCGGCCGACAAGTTAAATTTTTAATTGAATCCGGCAAGATAAAGAACGCGGTTCGAATGTCGGGAAAACATTGCAGCTCGGTTTTCAATTAAAAGGTACGAGAAACGCAGTCTCGCAGGAAGTTCTCTCCGCAGTAGGAACTTGCGTTTCGAACTTCAGCGACATTCCTCCGATGAAGTTCTTCGGTAACCGCGTTGAAGAAGTTCGACGTTAACGTTTCCATTAAGTTTTGTCCTTAGCCGGCCAGTCTGAATCGAAGTTCTGTAGATTCCGTTATCAATTAGACAAACAATCTTTAACACTAAACCTACCGAGCCTTAAAAGCAACTGGTAAATACATGTTCCCTTATAAAAATGACGAGATTGATTTTATTTAGACTTTGTGCAGCCCCTATTGTAATGTATGTTCCACCAATCATTTCTTATGAAATTATTTTTATTATATCAACAATCGTAAAATGAAAAATTTGGAACCGGTCACTTTTACCAATGATGGTAGGTTTAGTGTTAATGCATTTGAATAAATATACAGGGTGTCGAGGGTTTTCCAGGCAAGACCCTTCTGCGACACATCTGACAGCCCCTATCCTATACTATCTTCATTTATCTCAAGGATATTTTCGAAAGTCGAGGAAATTGTGAAATAACCAATAACTTTTTCCTTTGCGAAAATCTTTTGTACTGCTTCGTTAAGGAGTTATTGACGAAAAACGCGGACCAATCAGCGCGCTGCTACAGCGGACGGACTCCGGCTCGGCCAATGCTAACGCTACATTGAGCTAGACTCCGCCCACTGCGATGTAGTCACGCTATGATTGGTTCGCCTATTTCGTTAATAACTCCTTAACAGAGACTCGGAGAACATTTTCGCAAAGGAAAAAGCTGCTTCAAATGAGCTCAGGAATCACCTCATTCAATGAACTACATTTTTGGCACATCCTGTATGAAGATGTTCATACTATCCGATCGCGTCAGCACACACACGTATCGGGCACTAAACAAAAGAAGTATTATTACACTGAACGGAACCGTTCCGCGCTAGAACGGACAGTATAAATCGACCTTAAAACACTAGCGAGCCATTTGGAAACGGATTTTCCGGTCGAGAGAAGCAAGTTGAAAGCGGCGCCCGCCCGGAGAAAAGAGGATACATATACGACAATCCCGCCATCGACTCGCTCGAGTTTCGCTGGGTCTCCCCCGCATTTTCATTCCTATTAATTCGGTCACGCGAATTTCCGGGATAGTTTAATATCAGAAGCGGAGAACGACTGTTTCGAGCGTTATTGTCTACACGCCGGAGGGTAATTCAGAGCCTCCACGTTTCGTGCACTTTATTCACCACCCCCGAACCCCGTTCCATCCTCCGGGCTGTTTCATCTGGACTTTTTTCCTGTTACGCGATGCCTCCGAGGGTTTCGCGGACCAGATACTCGCAGGCTGTCCTTGTTTACCGTAACTATCTCCGCCGGCTTGTGATTTTTTTCTTCTTATTTGCAGCTGGATCTTCTCATTGGACTACGTTGGGTCTTTATGCTTTCGTGAGATATTCAAATTTGTGAGGTACGGCGGACCATCGAATTATGTTAGAGCCACTTGCATTAAGTAAGCACAAAAAATTAAGAGGTCCAGCTCCATTGAATTCTGATTATTTTTATGAATAGACTGCGGATTTGATGCATTTATATATAAAAAATGAGCAAATATAATTCGAAGTAGTGGATAGATTAAAAAAATTCAAAAACGTTTAGATTCAGCTTATTAAACTTATAAAAGGAAAAATGGAACCTATTTCTGCTTGTTGAAACCGATGCAAATAATTTTTTGTCTGCAGATGCACCTTTGACAATAGTACAAAATAAATAGACTCTAAGAGTTTTGTGCGTTTATGATAAAAAAGAGTAGGAGCAATTTAAAACAGCGAAAAGCTTAGAAGACTTTAAGAGTGTTGAGATATTTCCATAAATTATTTTGGGTAAACTTTACTTTACCGGACTCAAAATTTGTACCTTTCTCCTATAAATTATGATGTATTTGATATGTAATCCAGTAGATTCCCGGGATGGCTGCAGATCGAAGTTTAGATCCTGTAGGATCAATGGTTCAGGAGTTATGCTTGCTTAAAGTTGAGCAATCTGCAGCGCTTAGCTAGCCGCCCCTCCCCCGATCTAATCACCAACCATCCACCACCTAGCGGCTCTGCTCGGTAAACTGCGCGCGACACTAGAAACCAATATGGTGGCGTCCTTACCTGTCAAAAACACTGAAAAATGCACAACTTTAAGCAAGCATAACTCCTGAACCATTGATCTTACAGTATCGAAACTTCATCCGCCGCGGGTACAAATCTACTGGATTACATACCAAATACATCATAATTCGTTGGAGGAAGGCACACATTTTGAGTCCAGTAAAGTAAATAGCAGCCATTATTTTGCATAAAGATTCGTAGTTTACTAATAAGCAGCATTACGTCACGGTATAAAAAATGCAGTTCTTAATTATTAGGGGTGTGCGAGAACCCGAAATATCGGGAACACGATGGTCGGGACGAGTCGAGAAGAGGTCGAGTCGGGTCGGGTCGGGTTCCCGAAAATTTCGAGATTCCCGAAGAAATCGAGTTCCCGAAAATTTCGAGAATACGACATAAGACACTCTTGATAAGAATTCGTGATAGGCAACATTCTTTCAATCTCGAAAACATCTAGAATAAAAAATCCGAAACTATGAATATATTTATTAAAACGAATATAAATGATTACTGGGTTCACGAAATTTTCGGGAATCCCGATAAATTCGAGAATTCCGATTTTTTCGGGAATCCCGATAAATTCGAGAATCTCGAAATTTTCGGGTACCCGTCCCGATCCCGAAAAAATTTCGTGTTCCCGACCCGATCCGATATTTCGGTTTCTCGCACACCCCTATTAATTATATTTAGTAAACATTCCATACAATTCTGACTGAACTAATTACAAAATGGCCGAACTGTGTACGTATTTTGCAATACAAGTTTCCGAGGACATTTATGCACGAAGGCTCGCAGTCTAACGATCCTGCTACAGTTTCTTCCTGGTATCGGCGTTTCATCGGATCCATTCGTTGACATAGGTTGAACCGGTGCCAGCGGCGATCAGTTGCGCCGGTCGTTGTAAATTTGTGTTTCCCGAAAGGCTGTTATTTAACGATTGCCTAGGTACACACGACGATTCCTGTGCGCATCAGCCTGCGTCCATCCGTCTACGCACGCACAGGAAATTATGGGTTGTTGTAATGTTGGTTGCTTCGACATTGCCCAGGGTGATACGATTATCCTGTCGATGCGACGGTACGTGCATTCGCACCGGTTCATTCGGCTCTCGGTGCAATTATGTTATCAACCTATTGATTGCGGCGTTTAATGACATTACACATCGCGGTTGATTAAGAAGCCCTCTGCCGTCGATATCGATGGTAAGAAACGCGAAGACAGCGTTGCCTCCAGCCAAATTGATCTATTCAGGGAGACAACATGGCAAGAAGTTACTTTTCGGATGCATGAATAAAATTGATTTTTCCTATCGTAGTCACGGATCCATTATACATGGACGAGGACTGAGCTCAAGAGAGAGACTCTCGATTTCTCTTGAAGACATCTGTCGAACTTTTATCGATTATACCAGAGCGATTGGAACGTGTTTCCATTGTTCCTAATTTCGACAAAGCCAGAGCAAACTGTACCCTACAAAATTGCTGTACCATTAGTCAAAATATTGTTTAGATTATTAAGTATGTTGGTATTTAACCAATACTAAACACTTAAGGATGTTCTGGAGGTATATAAAAACGCAACAAAATTTTTGAAAATTTTGCAAGATATAATTTTTACTAAATTAATGTAATTACCAAAGCTTGGGTTCTATTCACTGCACCGTTTAAGAATTATAGTAACTTAAAGTTTGCACATTTGAACACGTTTTCTTATGGAGAATTCATAAAATTCCACTTCAAACTCAATTTAAACCATGAAAAAACGCAACTAGAAACTTCAGTTTTTTTTATATTTAGTAAAAATTATATAATTAATTATGTTCAAAATTTATTAGGATTCACTAAACAGTTACAGAGCAAAAAAATTATAAACTGTTACAAAACGTCAAATTTATCATGTTGTCTCTTACTAGCATGGAAACGCGACAAGTGTAGACCACTGAATATAGTTACAGAGGGTACAGTATTCGCAAAAGTTTCATGCAAAATATACTCATGAATGGCTTTCATTGCCAATATATTGATCGATTTCAAATTTCTTGTAGTTTTGTCTCCCATTGTACCTCCAGAACATCCTTAAGTATTGTACGAGGTATTATATCAATTTCATATTCATAAAACAAAAAAAATAGAATTATTCTAGGTCGGACGTAATGTATCATTTTCGAGTTAAAATAAATCCGACTGCAAAGGTTAAACACAAATTGTTAATTACAGAAAACCAAGACTTTGAAGCCTACGTAATTGCTTTAGCTCGGTATCGATTTTATATTTCAAAGTGAAAAGTGTCGAAAGTTATTTATAAGGAACACAACTGCAGATTTGATTTAAAATTCTGTCCTCGCTTCATAAGCTTTAAGGGATATTTTTCAATAAGATCCGAGATAATAGAAAATAAACTTTTAACCAGATTTAAGAAAATCATGACTTTCCAATTTGAATTTCCATCCAAGTTTCGTTTCCAGGTCGATCGATGCACGCCAAAAAACGTTCTACTATGCCTACCATGCAATTCCGCAATGCAAACAGTGATTAGGAAGCATTACGTGCCGGGATTCGACAAGATCGTTAATTTGGCGCAATTAAATTATCAGGATCGTAATTCAAAGCTTTGAAAAATCGCTGTTCTTTGGTTCAAACGTCGACGCATTTAATTGCCACTTAACATCGGTCGAGGGAATAATTAATGGCTTTGGACAGAGCATTTTCTCTCGAGCCACTGACTCCGTGCATCATTGCCGAGCGAATATTCTACCTTGTCGATTTTTGTTTATATACCTCGCCGAGCAGCCCTTGAACGAGTTCGAGATTTAAATTCCTCCATCGCGGTCTCCTTTCAAGGGAGATTCTTCTGTAACCGGTTAAAAAAATCAATGTTTTGCATCAATAAAAATTGCAGAGAATAATTTCTTTGTACTCTATTTTTCAATATTTTTCATTCATTTTAAAGATTCGATTTCTTCGCTTTTCAGAGGCTGTAAAAATGAGAGAAAAATACATATTCTGGCATGATTGCGACAGCCATACGTAAGAGATTTTCGAAAAGATGTATGTGTACGATTTATTTGCATTTTTTGTATCGACTGTATTAAACTACACTGCTGTGAATAATGGGCGTTACGTGCGCCGGAGTTCACAATGATTTAAACTAGCCGTCGCAATTAGCATGCTTTAGGTTACAAGCTACGCGATAAGGGTTTAAATTCATAAGCCAGCCGGAATAATTAGAAAGTTACGTAAGAGGACTGATCTACGTAGGAACAACGATTACGTAATAATCGAATTGCATTGCGCGGCGAGGTACGTATCTCATAATCAATGTATTAAACAGTCTTGCGAGTTATCTTATAATATAATATAAGCGAATCACGAAACAGGAATAAATTGTATCACTTCATGGTTGCAGATAGAGAAGAAAATGGTGCATGGAATAATTAATCGAGGGGGGCGACGAGATCTGCATTCCACCGTTTATTGTTCCTTTTTTTTCATAAGTGCATTGCTGCGCTCGCAACATTCTAAACGGATTCATTCCTGTTATCAACCGCTGCCGTTATCAGTCGTTTTAAAGCATACTAGTTCAAGTACGTTGGGCTTCTTTTTCGTATGATAAGCATTCTATAAATTTTACTTTCTAGGGTTATCAGATGAATTCTATAGAACTTCCTGTGCCGATTACGTTCTTCCCTACCCTCAGTTTTTTGAGAAGTTTAATTAATTTCGAAGAGAAAACTAGAAGTTCAACATTTAAAGAACACTGCGTTTTAATTTTTATCGACGATTTTCGAAGAAAAATTATGCCTCGGATTTTTAATTATGTAAATAAACTATGTGAACGTAAACACCGTCCGAGAGAACAGAAAATATTCTTAAAGTCGACAATTTAATGTCAAAAATTAAATATCTCAGAATCGGAAAAAGGGATTTGCAGATTTGTATTGAGCGCGGAGGACCGTGTGAATTCTTTGCAACAAAATCCGCGATGATGAGTGTAATTGCCGGTTCGTGTTGAATAATTTAACACCGGTGTAAAGAGGATTTTCGTGTTGCAATCGTAATAATACGCTCGAGGAAATGGCACAAGATTTTATTATGAAGCGATCGGCACGCGAGGCTTGTCCGGTGCAGTGGCCAGATAACTTAATTCAGATTATCGACTTTTACGCGAGGTACGTCGGCAATGGGAATGCGCTGGGAATGCAAAAGAAAAAGTGCCGGTTCGATCGGGTTGTACATTCAGTAATAAGCGAGTAAAGAGTCATTTCGCGGATATTAGCTCAATCATAGAGTTTCTCTCGGATAGTTAAAAGAACCCGCCGTCACGTTTGTCCACGTACGAAGAAATAAATATCGATTTCACTTAGCCGACCACGGCCGAACGGAACAATAATAAACGACCGGCGTCTAATTGCGAGCGCGGCAAGAGTTAATCGGCGACCTTTATTGGACCAGCGATGGTGGAAGTCGCCGCGCCGCGATGGAGAAACTTCAACGTGAAGGAAGCCTGCCTCATTTCTCGTTTGAAGTCAACGCTCGAAACGTTCTTTGAGCTGCTCATGCAAAAGCCGAGTGCCTCGAATACCAGATATCCGATTTCTCAAGGCGGCCAGCGCGCGCGCATCGGGTCCGTTGGCAAACTTATTAACCGCTGCACCGCGGCCAGGAACACAGGTTATTAAGCACCGGCAGTAATTAAGGTAATTACTTTCCGGCCGTTGCATTAGCGGCGCACACACGGACCAGATACACCTGACGCAATCACGAAATGCAAATCGCGCGATTTTAGGCGGTTCTGATAAGTACACCGCCACGGGGGACGGATCTTCGGGGTCCTGGCACGTTCCGTTCTTCTGCAAACGATTTACGGGGAGGTAGAGCCTCTCATATCCGAATTAATAGGGAGACGAACGTGTCCAGATAACGGAATTTTTGGATAACAGGATAATCACTTTTCTCATATTACTTACTTAAATCAAGAGACATTATAATTTGCAGTTTTTGAGGATGCCAAATCTTCCTGTTCTCCAATAATTGTACTATTAACAAAACCAAAATTTCAATAGAATTTCATCTCGGTTTAAAGGAAATTAATAACATATAATACATACAGTGGGCGTAAAAAGTATTCGTACGCCCTTTAAAATACGATAACTTTTTTCTAATTGTACCAAACGACCTGATTTTTTATAATCAATTAGAAGCAATTAGAAGATTTTCTAAAAATTATAATTTACAATTTTTTATTTGGGCTCTTAAAGTAAATTTAAAAAAATATATTTTGTAGATTTATAGTAGTCACACACGTGCTGAGAATTTCATCGAAATCGATTAACATACGCACGAGCTACACGCGGTTAAAAATTGTGAAAATCGTAGTTTTACACGACTTTAAAATCCACAGGATCGTACGTCTTTTGATGCGTGTCGTTTTTTCCTGCGTCAATCGATTTCGATGAAATTTTCAGTATGTGCATAACTAACATAGATCTACGAAACAATTTTTTCGTATCTAATAAATTAACCCTCTATTGCATTCCGTTCCAAATTGGGGACTTAAATTTCAAATATTTTATAGTAAATTAAGTAGACAATAGTGAAGACTCTGAGCATGTGATTCCAAGTGGGAACATTGCGATTTTGTGCCTGCATATGTATAAAGTTCCCATATAGGAACAGACATAAAATGCAATAAATAACATTTTCTAATAAAATTTTATTATTTTTTTCATGGCCACACTCATTTTTAATTAGACTAACAGCCATATATATTTTTTTCAACTCGTCATAAAAATTCATGCAATAGAGGGTTAACACTAGAAACCTACCGAGCATGACAAAACTATTTATTTAAATTTCGTACAAGTTTTGTTTAAGTATGCACTTGAATAGAGGAGTTTACTAAAAAAATTAATTTCCCAGTAATCGTTGAGATGTTTTTTTAGAGGCTTTTTTCTTTTACTTCAACGATTCTCGACGTCGGACAGTTGCAAGGATAACCTCTCCCCTCTCCTCTCTCTCTCTTTTTTCCTTCTGTTTCGTCTACTTCTTTCTTTGAAGACGCTCTTGCAACTGTGTCGCTCATTACGAGCGTAATCCGTTAAACTAGAAGAGTCTAACCCCGACTTCTGCACAATATTTTTTAATTATTTGTGCAGCTCGACGTCGGACACTTGCAACTGTTGTCTAAATCAATCGTTGAACTAGAAAGTGGTCTAACGAGATTCTGCACAAATATTGTCCACCAATTTGTGCAGCTCGACGGGATGCTCCCGTCGGGTAGTTGCAAGTGATCCTCCCCACTTTTTTTCATCCTAAGGGGGATTTCGTCCCAAGGCCGCTAGAAGACAACTCATCGGTAAGGTTACTTACAATAGCGGGACCTGCCACAGACGCTGGGATATTGGAAGACAGTTGAGGGTGGTATATATACAAATCGGTGACGGATCAGGTACTAGCGAGAAAGGGCTCGACTATTTGTCCATCTAGTGGCGAGCGTCGGAGGTAGCCGCCATAGTGCTAGCGCGAACGCGGAGCCGACAGTATTTTGTATTTCGCGCTATACTCTACATATGTTATGTTTGCTCGTCACGTGAGTTCGCTCTTAGTTAAATGTACAAGTATACAGTGAGCCACGAAAGTATTCGAACGCCCTTTAAAACAGAATAACTTTTTTAGAATTCTACCAAACGACCTGATCTTTTATAATCAATTAGAAGCATTAGTTTACGAAATGATATGCAAAAAAGATTTTCCAAAACTTATAATTTACAAGGTTACCTACAAAAATAAAAAAGTATTTTTTAAAACTTTTTTATTTGGGCCCTTAAAGATAATTTAAAATATGGGTTTTGTAGATCTACAGGGTGAATTCGATAAAGCAGGACACCTAAATATCTCCGTTACTTTTTGTTGTACAAAAAAACTTCTTAGGACAAAGTTACACTGTTTGAAGGGCCACATGTAACGGTGTGAGGGAAAAAATTGTCAAGGTCATTTTTTTACAAGATTTCAAGGTCATCGATATTTTTTTAAATGGAATGAGGTATTTTTTAATACATTAATCGATGCAGCTGGACATTCGTTATAAAAAAGTACTAACCTATGTATGTCGAAAAGTTAGTAGTTCACGAGATATTTCGATTTAAATAACTCTAAAACACCATTACTGTCGTAGTAAAACGTTACACAAGTAAGTAAACGCTAACGTCTTAGTACGACAGTAATGGTGTTTTAGAGTTATTTAAATCGAAATATCTCGTGAACTACTAACTTTTCGACATACATAGGTTAGTACTTTTTTATAACGAATGTCCAGCTGCATCGATTGATGTATTAAAAAATACCTCATTTCATTTAAGAAAATATCGATGACCTTGAAATCTTGTAAAAAAATGACCTCGAAAATTTTTTCCCTCACACCGTTACATGTGGCCCTTCAAACAGTGTAACTTTGTCCTAAGAAGTTTTTTTGTACAACAAAATGTAACGGAGATATTTAGGTGTCCTGCTTTATCGAATTCACCCTGTATAGTAGTTACGCACATGCTGAAAATTTCATCGAACTCGATTTACATACACACGTGCAACAAGCGGTTAAAAATTTCTGCTTCAATTTCTGCTTAAAATCCACATCTTTCAGAAATCTTTCAGGTAATCAACCGATTTCGATTAAATTTTCAGTATATGTATAACTAACATAGATCTACGAAACATATATTTTAAGTTTTCATTAGAGGCCAAAATAAAAAAGTTTTAAAAAATGCCTTTTTTACTTTTGCATGTAACCTCGTAAATTATAATTTTTGTAAAATCTTTTTTGTATATCATTTCATAATCAACGCTTCTAATTGATTATAAAGAGTCAGGTCGTTTGGTACAATTATAAAATAGTTATCCTGGTTTAAAGGGCGTACGAATACTTTTTATACCCACTGTTTATTGAGTAGACTCGGTTCAAGATCTTCATCACGAGTCTGACACGATATTGTAGGACAAGAGGTTAAGTAGAATCGCCAATTAGTTAAACCTAGGTATTCTTTACCATAATCTTTGTCCTCGGATCGTCACACAGAAGTCATAAAAAGATTGGATAGAGTCAACTCTTTGTCAAGAAGATTAAAAGGTGTAGAAGTCTGTCATTTCTGAAATCCCTATGCAGCCCGTGACCAGTTTTTAATTATCCTTTACACGAAGCTGTACGGTGCCAGCGATGCAATAACGGATCGCCTAGAAGAGAAAATGAGTTTCACGCAGGACGTGGAAAATGCGGGAGCTATTATCGCAGCGCGTACGCGAAATAAGTGGATTTTACGTGGCACCATTCATTATACGATGTACGGGAGGGCTTCATTACCACGAGCATGAGTTTTGTGCGTACGAGGCTTGAGGGGTTCTCAGGCCTTTGGCCGTACACGCACAAAAGATTCGTCGGCAGCAATTACGCACGAGACATTAAGCCCGAATAGAATACGAATAACATACGTGTCTTTGACGCGACCGACTCCAATTGCCATGCGACCGTGTGTGTATATACGCTCGACCGATGCTCACTTTGATCTAAAAAGCGAAATTTTCACTTCTGTTACTGGCCTTGATCATTCTTCGTGCCTCTTACTTTCCTTTTACGACGCTCTTCGGGGTCCCCTCTTTCCGCGTACTGAGCACAACTCCGATACCTATCGACAGTCCCCTGTATCTAGAGTTTCCAAGAATTTGGTATAATCGAGAGAAAGATCGATTGAACCTTCAGATGACTGGACTTCAGACAAAGTATAACATTCTAGTTGATCAGAAAAGGAGTCACTAAATTTGGTTGTTCTAATGTTTATCTCAACGAAGTGGGTTGCAAAATATATGGAAAGTTTGGTCCAGTAGCAACGATGTCATTACATTGAACTGTTCTGATTGAATTGTTCTGATGCCTCTTCTAGACAGAGCATGCCAAGAATCAAATTCCAGGTTATAACTCATTGAACAGTGCTATTATGGAAATCGGCTAGATTTTAGACTTTAGACAAAAGTATAACATTCTAGTTGATCAAAAAAGGAGTCACTAAATTTGGTTGTTCTAATGTTTATCTCAACGAAGTGGGTTGCAAAATATATGGAAAGTTTGGTCCAGTAGCAACGATGTCATTACATTGAACTGTTCTGATTGAATTGTTCTGATGCCTCTTCTAGACAGAGCATGCCAAGAATCAAATTCCAGGTTATAACTCATTGAACAGTGCAATTATAGAAATCGGCTAGATTTTAGACTTTAGACGAAAGTATAACATTCTAGTTGATCAGAAAAGGAGTCACTAAATTTGGTTGTTCTAATGTTTATCTCAACGAAGTGGGTTGAAAAATATATGAAAAGTTTGGTCCAGTAGCAACGATGTCATTACATTGAACTGTTCTGATTGAATTGTTCTGATGCCTCTTCTAGACAGAGCATGCCAAGAATCAAATTCCAGGTTATAACTCATTGAACAGTGCAATTATAGAAATCGGCTAGATTTTAGACTTTAGACAAAAGTATAACATTCTAGTTGATCAGAAAAGAAGTCTCTAAATTCGGTTGTTCTAATGTTGATCTCAACGAAGTGGGTTGAAAAATATATGAAAAGTTTGGTCCAGTAGCAACGATGTCATTACATTGAACTGTTCTGATTGAATTGTTCTGATGCCTCTTCTAGACAGAGCATGTCAGGGATCCAATTCCAGGTTATAACTCATTGAACAGTGCTATTATGGAAATCGGCTAGATTTTAGACTTTAGACAAAAGTATAACATTCTAGTTGATCAAAAAAGGAGTCACTAAATTTGGTTGTTCTAATATTGATCTCAACGAAGTGGGTTGCAAAATATATGGAAAGTTTGGTCCAGTAGCAACGATGTCATTACATTGAACTGTTCTGATTGAATTGTTCTGATGCCTCTTCTAGACAGAGCATGCCAGGAATCCAATTCCAGGTTATAACTCATTGAACAGTGCAATTATAGAAATCTGCTAGACTTTAGACTTTAGACAAAAGTATAACATTCTAGTTGACCAGAAAAGAAGTCTCTAAATTCGGTTGTTCTAATGTTGATCTCAACGAAGTGGGTTGAAAAATATATCTGAAAAATATATCTGAGAACCTCTTTTTCTATTTGTGCATAAACTATAGCTCTGTTCGACAAAAACCATTTTTAGTCATTTTAATTTTCAGCAGTCTATGTCAGGTTGTCCCTTTAATGAGCAAAGCGTTGCTATTGCGACATCAAGCGTTTGTTGACTGACACTCATGGTAACGACTTGAGATCAGTTTGTGTTCCCGGCGGATTACGTCGTCACGGTTGCAGAGAGATTGGGCCTTGTTCCGAGCAGATTGTATCGGCAAAGTGGCACTGGCACGAATTTGTATGCAGATAGGCGTGTTACGGTGTGTGGAGCCAGGATCACTTGAAGAAATTATAACTTTCAGCCTCAACGTACACGAAGGGAATAATACTAGTCCGGTTTAGAAGTGTTTAATCCGTCTGAAACGGTATCGCTGCTAGACATCAGAAGAAAGAAAAAGATTACAATTTTCAGGTTACCACAATTGTTAACAGAATACATCATTTTCTATTTAACACCTGTTTTCTGCGGCTGAGGCGGAACATTTTTATTTTGCATTAAGATTCGCAGTCTGGATTTATTCTCTTTAACTGCGGCTGTCGTCAATAGACGACGGTACGAAACTTTCGTGAGATAGGACCGTCGTCAATAAGCGATTTGATGAAGTATGCCGGGAACGGGGTTCGTTTATTGACTTTTATTTAGTTTATAAATAAGACAACAAGCTTAGAGGGACTAATTTTCTCAGCAAACGTATTTTTTATAATAATATACAGTGTGTCTCAAAATTCCTTCAACATTCGGAAATGGGAGGTTCCTGAGATTATTTGAAGCGACATTTTCGTTTGCAAAAATGACGTCTGCGGCTTTGTTTAGGAGTTATTAACGAAAAACACGAACCAATCAGAGCGCGGCTACAGCGGACGGATTCCGACCCTGCGACAGGTCCCGTTCAGCGTGGCGTCGCTGTTGGCCCAACCAGAATCAATCCGCTGTAGCCGCGCTCCGTAGTCCGTGGTTTTCGTTAATAAATCCTAAACAAAGCCGCAGATGTAATTTTTGCAAAGGAAAACGTCCCTTCAAATGATCTCAGGAACCTCCTATTTCTATAAGTGTAATTATATTAAAGGGGGGATGTAATTATCCCGTTTACCGCCTCTAATTTTGCCATTATTATGTACATAAATCATTACATATAGATAAGAAATAAATGTATGTATCAGCATTTGTACAACTTTTCTGTTTTTTTGTTTTGCGGTTAGACACACACGTTTGTGAATATATACCAATTAGGGTTTATACAAAAACCGACTTTTTAAAAAACCGGTTTTCGGTTTTTAACTTTTCCATGAAACCGGTTTAAACCGGTTTCGGATTTTTACAGATAAAAAATAAGACATGTTTACTTAGAATAGAAGTTTTTAATTTTTTTTTATTTATTAAAGAATTGACAAAATAATACCCTTAAAGAATCACAGAAATTAACAAATATTTATGAACATTATTATATTACTTCTTTCTTTGATTAATAAAATGTGATTTTAAAAAGCAAAGAACGTCAATTGATTTATTGCTTAGTCGTGTCCTTATTTTGGACACAAAATTTCCAGAAATAGAAAAAACTCGCTCACTTGCTATTGAACTGGGCTTAATTGTCTTTAAAGCATTAAATAATAAATCTAAATTTTTTGTTCTTCTATTTGTAGCCTCTAAGATCAAAAACTCCTTCTTTAATGTTTGAGGACTGGAGGAAGTCGCTTCTTCAGGTTCTTGCAGATATTTATTTATTGCTATTTCCATAGCATTTTTCATCACAATCTCTATGCACTGTTTTCATTTCCACATATATATGTATACAGGGTGTCCCAAATTTCGTGATCGTCCCGGAAATGGGAGGTTCTTGAGGTTATTTGAAGCGACATTTTCCTCTACAAAAATGTTCAAGGCAATAATGTTCCCCGACCTTTCTCCGCTATACCACTAGCTGTGTACTTTTTGATTACATCGAAATCATAATAGCGGATTAATATAAGTGTTATGTATAAATTGAAAACCGGTTTTTTTACTGAAAAAACCGGTTTTCGGTTTGCAAAATTTTCTTTCAAAAACCGGTTTTTAAAAACCGACAAACCCTAATACCAATAGCTAAAGGGTTAAACCTAAGATTTAAGACAAAATCAAGATACTAGGTACAAGGTACTTGTTTTAATACTTTGGAGTATGATGACAGGTTACCCTATGCTCTATGGGAAACAGTAGTGGCTCCATTAAAAATTCGACATAGGTAGACAGTTTCCTATTGCTAGTCATCTCTTTTTCTACCATCATTGGCCCTGAAGCATTGCTCCCAAGGCAAATAGTGCCGCTTACTCAAAAAAATACCAAATGTTTAGCATCTCCAACCTGATAGACTCCAGAAACTCTTTACTATTAGTCTTCCCAGAGTTAATTCCTAATCCAAAGAAATGATCTTCGAGGTTCCTTACTCGAGCGTCCGCCCAACGCGAACGACTGTGATTTTTCCAATAAAAATAAAATGACTGTCCGTTGATTACGTCGTAATTTACAGTTCACGTTCCCTCGGATCAGCTCGGCTCCGTAGATGGATATTGAAGGAATTACTTGTGTTATTTATGCAGTCGTTTGAATTCCCGTCGTCGCGCCTCGCGTTCGACTCTCCATGCATAATGAAGAAAAGTTTCCGAGAATGGCCTGCGAAGAATCGAGAGAAAAGGCGGTCGACGCTCGGAATTTATTTCCCCTTTTATTTCCCCGTTCCGAACGGGACGCCAGCATATTAATTCTAACGCGGCACTTGGCACACGTGCCGCCATTCACGGTGTACCGAGTGCCACCGCGGATCGCACTATGCACATGCACCGATCACTATGAAACGAGCCGACACACGGCGACTGTGTTCGCCGAGCCAGGATGCGTTTGTCGGGTTTCGAGTGAATGGCGTTCGTTAGCCAACCGACGCATTACGAAATATTAACTGTGTGTCATCCAATAAGACCACTGCTCCCTTCCCATCCTTTTTCGAATCGGCGACCATTTTTTCCGGGACTGATTTTTTTCATACGTTCCGGCTGGAGAACGGGAGGACATCGTTTGTGTGTCGAAGCCTTGCGTAACGCAATTACCCTCGTGACAACGGACGTCGAAAGTATACGATCCTTCGCTCCCTTTCTGATATCGGAGACGGAGAAAGTGTGGGACGATACAAATAGAGGTTAATGGCGCCTATCGGGGATACGGGCCGACAATAAAAGCCCCATTTCGACCGTTTTTGCGTTGCCAATAGCAAAAAGTAGTCAATTGATCGTAAGAGTAATCAGCGCAGTTACTGGATCTCTTACACAACGAGACTGTGTTTGACGGCAATTAATCTCGACGTGCTTGTAGCTCATAAAAATCTTCACCGTTCGAATCAAATTATTGCAAACGTAATAAGGTGAAGTGCCCTATGCCTGGACAGCATGTTTTTCTATTTTAAATTTTATCACTTTAAATAAACAAAAACAATTTCTTAAGAGTTTTAACATACAGTTCAGAGTTTGTAAAGTAATTTAAAATAAAAAAATCATTGTTTAGGTTAATATCTTAATTGTATTAACAAGAATAATTCAAACCTATGGTTGGACATATTAAATCCAATCTAAGCTAGTAGCTGGACAGAAGTAAAGCCTATATCGGGACAAATTCAAGTTACGAGTTGATCGAGCGAACATAACCTAAAACGTTGGTTGGTCGCGCTGTTGCGCATGACGAATAGAAGATGCTTTGCGTAATATGTAGTATTCTTATCATAGATTATAGTATTGTATTATTTAACCAAATATATATTTATTTTCATTTACTGTTTTAATAAAACTTGTCATAATACAACTTTTAAGGTTAGGTAGTAATACTGATAGATTTAAGATGTAAACACACAGTATTATTAACGTCACAACCGGAATACATTTTCTACATACGTTATTGTTGAAGTAAAAACTCAAGAATATTGTTACAATGTAACGGGTGGTGTGCGTCACATCGAAGTGACGATCGTCGATCGAAAAGACGATCGGCAGCCGCAGCGACGAACAAAAACGAGAGTCGCGGTTCAGTTCGACGCTAGAGTCGGTGTGGGCAGGATATACCTGGTGTAATTGTCCCTAAGTTGTTTTATATTAAAGTTATTGTTAAAAGGTACCTATTTCACTAAATTGTTTAGTCCACTCAAAAACATATCCCTTAACAGGTTATGGGCCCAGTGTAATTTAGTGAAAAAAGGGGTGTTAAAAGCAAGTAAAGCAATAACTGTTAAAGTGGGTGTTGGAGTGTGTTAGAGTGTGTGAGGAAAAATGGAATCTACACATCTGAAAATCGAGAAGCTGAGGGACAAGGACAATTGGCAGCAATGGCGCTTTATTATACGTACATTGTTGGAGGAAGATGATAATATGCTTGACGTATGCGAAGATAGGCTAGTTCGTCCGGAAATAAATACGGAAAATTACGAAGCAAAGCTGAAGAGTTTTTTGAAGGCAGACAAGGCTGCAAGGAAATTAATTGTTACGACAGTGGAGAAGAAACCGCTGGATTTGCTATTAAGCTGCACAACTGCCAGGGAAATGTGGAAGAAGTTGAACGCTGTGTACGACATGAAGTCGGAGGAAAATCTGTCATTGGTACAGAAACAGTTTTTCGATTTTAAGTGGGAAGAAAGTGAGAACGTGACACACAATTTGTCAAAAGTCGAGCAGTTGGCGTCGAAAATGAAGAGTTTGGGTAGCGAAGTGCCAGATTCAATGCTCGTGACACGCATTTTATGTACTTTGCCGAAAAGATTTAATCATTTTCATAGTGCGTGGGATTCTGTTGAGGAAGGAAAGAAAAATCTTGAAAATCTAACAGCGAGACTAATGTCTGAAGAGATGAGGATAGAAGAACAATCTGATGAAAAAGAAACAGTAGCGTTAGTAACAAAATCAAGATTTGAAAAGAAGCCGTTTAAATCGGGTGAAAATAATCATACGAACAATAGTGCAAATATTATTTGCTATGGTTGTGGCAGGAAAGGACACAAGAAACAAGATTGTGTTGGCTGTTTTACGTGCGGCTCAAGGAATCATATAAGCAGAAATTGCTTTAAAAGAAGAGATAACTTCAGAGAGCGGCCAAATATGCAGAAGTTCAATTCGAATCAAGGACGGCGCAATTCAACGGAAAGACAGGCGTTTTTGGGGAGCTGCAACGTTGAGCAGGACAATGATTTTTGGCTGATTGACTCAGGAGCCACGGACCATATGACGTACCAACGAGGGTTGTTTTGTGAATTAGAGGAATTCGAGGTACCACTAAATGTAAGGATAGGCAATGGCGAAAATATTTCAGCGCATGGTAAAGGTAAAATAGAAATTGAAACGTACGTGAATGGTGAATGGATTGAAGGTATGATGCATGAGGTATTGTTTGTACCGGAATTAAAACAAAATCTATTCTCGGTTAAAGTTGTTGCGAAAAAAGGCGTTAATTTCTCTATTACTAATTGCGGAAGGAATTGTTTATTCATGCGTGATGGAATAGTCATAGCGACAGGCACTGATAGTGGTAATTTATATAAAATTAATTTGCGAGTTGTATTGCCGAAGAAATGTAATTTAATTGAAAAGGTCGACAAAAATTTAAAATTTAATAAGTCGGGTTCATTGCAATTATGGCATGAGCGTTTGTGTCATCAGAATAAAAGGCACGTGAAAAGTTTTTTGCAAAACGCGGGAATAAGTGTAAATGTTTTGAATGAGGATGATGTGTGTGAAGGCTGTGCTTACGGGAAGCAACATAGATTAAGTTTTCATGAGAACTTTGAACGCGCTAAAAAACCTCGCGAAATTGTACATGCTGATGTGTGTGGGCCTATGCAACAAGAGTCAATGGGTAGAAAATTATATTTTGTAATTTTCAAGGATGATTTTTCGAGATTCAGAACAATCTATTTTATTCGACATAAATCGGAAGTAATTGATAAATTGAAAATATATTGTAACGAGATTGAAAATCAATTTAACGAGAATATAAAAGTGTTTCACACAGACGGTGGAAGAGAATTTAAGAATAGAGAGGTCAAAGATTTTTTGGACAGTAAAGGGATAAAACATACGATAAATGTTCCATATACACCTGAGCAGAATGGTATCGCGGAGCGCGAAAACCGTATTATAGTAGAAGCAGCGAGATCAATGATTTACTCTAAGTCGGGAATTTCTATGTCTTTGTGGGCGGAAGCAATGAACACCGCCGTGTTCGTAATTAATAGAACAGGTCCGACTAAAGATGGGAATAAAACTCCTTACGAGTTATGGTATGGAAAAGTCGGGAACATTGATAATTTAAAAGTTTTTGGGACTGAGTGCTATGTTCACGTACCTGTGGAGAAAAGGCGAAAGTTGGATAAGAAGGCGTTAAAAGGGTTTCTTGTTGGATATATTGAGAACTGCAAAGGTTATCGTATTTTTGTTCCGGGCTTGAGAAATGTAATTGAAAGTCGCGATGTAATATTTAAATTAGAAAAGGTATGCTCAAATGAAGCGATTGTTACTAATTCAAAAGAAAATAATGAGGCTGGTAATTCAATTGAAGATAATCACGAAATAGTAAATAATAGTACTGAGCAAGAAAACGTAAGAGAACTACGCGATAGACGACGTATTAAACGTACTGACTTTTATGGGTGCCCGATTACATTTATGGCAGAAGTGTTACCTGAAAATTATAATGATGCAATTAACTCTGACGAAAAAGATAAATGGATGAAAGCTATGCAGGATGAGATTAACTCTTTGCATGAAAATAAAACATGGATACTTGTAGAAAAACCGGAGAAGCAAAAGGTTATTCGTAGTAGGTGGGTTTACGTAAAGAAATTTAATGAAGATAGTACAATACGTTTCAAAGCGCGATTAGTTATTAAAGGTTATTCACAAAAGGAAGGGATAGATTATAAAGAGACATTTAGCCCTGTTGCTCGTTTTGATACGGTTAGATTTTTGTTGAGCATTGCAGCTCATGATGGATTATATCTCGGACAGTTTGATATAAAAACGGCATTTCTATATGGAGATTTAGAAGAGAATATCTTTATGATGCAACCGGAAGGGTTTAACGATGGGACAGTGCGGGTTTGTAAACTATTAAAGAGTCTTTACGGATTAGAACAAGCTCCAAGGTGTTGGACTGAACACTTCTCAAGTTTTCTCAAAAAGTTCGGGTTTCATCAAAGCTCAGCTGATCCTTGTTTTTATATTTACAAAGAAGGTGACCGAAAAATGTACTTAGTTGTTTACGTAGATGATGGGCTTTTAGCAACTTCACAAGATTACTTAATAGATCAATTCTTTGCTGAATTAGCTAAAGAATTTAAAATAACTAGTACGAAAGAAGTAAAGAATTTCTTAGGCGGAGAAATTATTAGATTAAAGGATGGTTCTATTTTTATACACCAGGCAAAATATATTGAAAGTATTTTACGGAAATTTAATTTATGGGAGGCAAATAGTGTCTGTACTCCAATAGAGGCAAGTTGGGATGTAAGTATTTTAGAAGGGAACAATTGTAAAGCACCCTATAGGGAGGCCGTAGGTAGCCTTATGTATCTTCAGGTATTTAGCCGACCCGATATAAGCTATGCCGTAAATATTGCTTCGAGAGCACTAGAAAAACCAAGCGAAGGACATTGGTTACTCGTTAAGCGAATACTAAGGTACCTCAAAGGTACTGTAGAATTAGGATTATTTTATACTAAAGGCGGTAATTTTAAGGTTTATAGTGACGCAGATTATGCGGGAGACAAAGAGACACGCAAATCAACTTCGGGTATCGTGTGCCAGTACGCGCATGCAGCCATCTCATGGCAGAGTAAGAGGCAACAATGTGTATCATTGTCTACAACAGAAGCTGAATATGTTAGTGCAGCATCAGCTGTTAAAGAGACTGTCTGGTTCAAGAAATTGTTCCGTGAATGCGAAATTAATGTACATTACACATTATTGGTAGACAATATGAGTGCGATCAAATTAATAAAAAATCCGGAGTTTCACCAGAGAAGCAAACATATCGATGTGAAATATCACTTCATACGTGATCTGTATAATAAAAGCGAAATTGATGTAAAATATGTTAAGACTGATGAGCAGTTAGCTGATATTTTTACGAAACCACTATGTAAACCGCGTTTTGTATATTTAGTAAAGAAATTAGGAATTGTAAGTAGGGAGGATATAGCACTTATGATGTAAATTTTTTTTGGATGTTGAGCTTTAGGGAGAGTATTGAAATAAAGCTCAAACCCAAAATGTTGGGGTGCCGCCCTTGCTGTACAAGCAAAACGTTTTGGGAAAAACCCATGAACTGCGGAAGCGCTAAAATTTTTTTTTGGATTTTTGAGTTTTAGGGAGAGTGTTGAAGTAAAAACTCAAGAATATTGTTACAATGTAACGGGTGGTGTGCGTCACATCGAAGTGACGATCGTCGATCGAAAAGACGATCGGCAGCCGCAGCGACGAACAAAAACGAGAGTCGCGGTTCAGTTCGACGCTAGAGTCGGTGTGGGCAGGATATACCTGGTGTAATTGTCCCTAAGTTGTTTTATATTAAAGTTATTGTTAAAAGGTACCTATTTCACTAAATTGTTTAGTCCACTCAAAAACATATCCCTTAACAGTTATTCAAGCTAATAGAAGACTAATTATACGTACATGTAGTTAAATAATTTGCAAACAATGCGTTGATTTTATTCACAAACACGTGTTCGGCTTCAGGCGTAAGCACATTGCGTATAAGCTTAGAGTGGGACAGCTACTGTCATCGCGTCCCAGTATGGAGTACCTATATTTGAAAACAGTCCTAATCTTGGACATCTAATATTTGGATTAATAATTATTATTTACGTTAAGTTTGATTGCCAATTTATTTTAAAATATCAATATTATTATGCGTGATAATTATTTTTTGTCTGAGGGCTTAAATTATATCTTTTTTTCGAACAAAAGTTCGAACTATAAATGCACATGATTTGCATGTAAATAGACTATTTTGTATACTGTTTTCAGATGAACTTTGAATTCATTTTTAAATTTCAATTGATGTCTTAATTAAATAATATTCACACCTACTTGTAACTAAGGCCTCAGAATATATAATATAATTATTTAATCTCTTAACTACTGATTTTACTATGAAAATTCAATTGTCCAGATTGAGGTATCACTTTTGGACTGTCCAAACTTAGGGCACTTCACCTTAATCTAATTTTCTTCTACTGAAATTATGAACTCTTCAGAGACGACGCTGAAGTCTCAGGCTCGTTTCATTATTTCTGTTACTACAGGTGCTATCGGAATCTGTTAACAATTTAGTCAAAAAGCATGATATCTAAAAACATAAATTTACATAAATATCCGCAGTCTAATAACGTTTGTTAAGAATTCTGTCAAAATAATTCTAGGTAAAAAGAAGTTCATTTTAGATACACTGTATGTTTATGCGGTTTCTCAGAGTATTATAACGACGAAAAAGTACAATATTTTATTTCATGTTTCAGATTGTTGAAATAGAGATATTTTATTATGTAATTCAGATTGTTAAAATAGAAAATTTTATTTTGTAGTTATACATATATATCTTCGAAATTGTATATCTTATTTGAAATACTATTTTCTTTAATTAAAATAAAATCTAAAACACTAAATAGTATTTGAAATATTTGTTTCACCAAATATAATGTCCACCTTGCTAGCCAGTTTATCTCGTCAGCAAAATTACATTTTAGAAGCTCGTGCTTAATAGGCGGGTAAAGAAATCTTTTCCAGAGTAATTTCTGCACATAATCCCGAAATGCAACCTTTAACATTTTTCTTCATTCAAAGACGGAAAATAATTGCAGTTTGCCGGGAGTTTTCATACGCTCAAATATGTATAAAATCGTTTCTTTCAGCTGCTGTGGTACAAGTAAGCACTCCTTTCGAAGTCTACTCGAGCGATTTTAACGAAGCCTTAATGGTCGAAGGTTTGGGCTAGGACCAGGTCACGGACATTCTTTGAAAAGTAAGAATATTAAAAAATTGAGAGCAGCCTACGAAACAGCTTCTTTCAAACGTAAAGAGGTTAAATAATTCAGAGCACGGAACAGCGAAAAATATTAACGAATTATCCGCGGAACTATAATTCGCGTGTCCCTGATTCAAAAGATAGCGCGTAAGTGCACGGTCTATCGTGGAACGTGTATGCGAATACTTTTTTGTCACGATCATATGGTCATTTTCTGGAAACCGTTTGGTTGCGACACTTAGCTTACGGAACCGAATTACTATAATTTTAGAGCTACGATGAAATTGAATGTTGTATTGAAGTGGTTAAGAAATGCTCTTTTAAAGAAGATTATTTATTAGAACGGTATGTACAGGGTGTAAAAAAAGTAATGGTCATCCGTCCTAGGGGTGAATCTACACCTCTGGATCGGTGGACATTTGTAAGAGAAACTTGCCGCAAAATTGTTTATAACACAGAAAATTAGTGTTAAAGTTTTTTTTTGCATCGACGCATTCTACTCATCGAGAAGAGGAGAAGTTTGAAAGGAGCCATATGTCACAAACAAATAGTTATTGAGATATAAGCTGTTAAAGTTTTTGCAAAATTTGATTGTGTGGAATTATACGTATAGACAAAAGCCTACTACTACAGTCCACACGTCCGTGTCGATGAGACAGACGATGATCGTGTGCGTGCCGCGAGACAGACGAAATTTAAAGGCGCATTCGTCGTTAGGCTCCTTTAAATTTCGTCTGTCTCGCGGCACGCACACGATCATCGTCTGTCTCATCGACACGGACGTGTGGACTGTAGTAGTAGGCTTTTGTCTATACGTATAATTCCACACAATCAAATTTTGCAAAAACTTTAACAGCTTATATCTCAATAACTATTTGTTTGTGACATATGGCTCCTTTCAAACTTTTCCTCTTCTCGATGAGTAGAATGCGTTGATGCAAAAAAAAACTTTAACACTAATTTTCTGTGTTATAAACAATTTTGCGGCAAGTTTCTCTTACAAATGTCCGCCGATCCAGAGGTGTAGATTCGCCCCTAGGACGGATGACCATTAATTTTTTTACACCCTGTACAGTGGGTAACGAAAGTGGTCAAACACCTTTTAAAACAAAATAATTTTTTTATAACTGTACCCTACAACCTGATTTTGTATAATCAATTAGAAGCATTGGTGTACGAAATGATATGCAAAAAAGATTCTCCAAAAATTATAATTTACAAGGTTTCTATTTGCATGGGCTCTTAAAGAAAATTAAAAATATATGCTCTATATATGCCCTTAAAGAAAATTTACAATATGTTTTGCAAATCTATGTTAGTTATACACATGTTAAAAATTTCATAGAAATCGATAACATACAAACGAGCTACAAGCGGTTAAAAATAGTGAAAATCATAGTTTTACACGACTTTTGATCAGTGTCGTTTTTTCCTGCGTCAGCTGATTTCGATGAAATGTTCAGCATATGTATAACTAATATGGATTTACAAAACATATTTTAAATTTTCATTAAGGGTCCAAACAAAAAAGATTTAGAAAATGCCTTTCTTATTTTTATATGTAACCTTGTAAATTGTAATTTTGGAAAATCTTTTTTGCATGTCATTTCGTAAACCAATGCTTCTAATTATTCTGTTTTAAAGGACGTACGAATGCTTTCGTTACCCACTGTATATAGTTGATGTAAAATGGAAAATCTAATACGTATTTTAATGAACGATAAATAATTGATTGATTAGTATTCAGCGTGCAAAAATTGATCTGAATAAAGTCCAACATTGAAATTAACTTTTTGTAAAGTAATTTTCTTGCTGGTTGGAGCTATTAAGAATTTTCCAGCGGCGCTCGTCTTCGAAGGAAGTCCCCGAAGATTTAATCAGTCACAGAAGGGAGAAGATCCCTTTCTGAACAATTAACCCGTCGCCGATGATTCTGTTTTTCAGTAGCATCCTCTGATTTATAATTTCCTTTCGGCGAGGAATGAGAGACACTTGGACGTGACGGTCGTCGTTAGAGTGCACACGTACCCTCGCGTTAATAATTTACACGCGTCTCGCGCGACCATCGTTTCGAGACCTGTAAATATTTTAAGCCTTCTCTATCGTTGACGCGCCCGTTTCATTAAATGGAGAGCTTTCCGGCTTCGAAACGTTCAACGTTCTTGATCGGACATGCATGTGCGTATTAGAAACCTGTTCGGCTGAATTTATTCGACTTATCCATGGGTTCGTTTCGGATGTGGAATAACGACAGGTCATTTCCTCTCAACCGGAGAATAAAGATCGTTCAAGAGACACAACTCATATTTAAATAATCGAATTTTGTATACATCAACAATGACACGACACAGGGTGGTTAAACTATAGTTTCGATAATTTTTGAGACACACTTTCGAGATTGTCCGACAAAAATATCAAAGTTGATAATTGATTAGGAACTTGAATTTCACTTTTTTAAATGGCATTGTATCTGATCGAATAGTCTTGTAGACGAATTCAATGATCTACCATATTGTGACCTTGAGGTGACCTTGAACTATTGCGACTATTCCGCCTTTAAAGCTCCGCGATGCAACACAAAAAGTGGACAAACATTAAACACGATATATATTACAATATTACGTACAGTTATTCGAATTAATATTCGGATGCTCTAAAAAAGACGATAATTTTTTAAATATTGTACTATACGGTTTGAATTTTTTTGGGAAGCTAGAGCAATTAGTTTACTAAGTACAGGATGTGAAAGAAGTTTTTTCAAAAATAGCAATTGATCGGAATTGTAGAAAAAATACTAAAAGTTGCATTTTACAACTGTTTTACGTGGGCCTATATTGAAAATGAAAAAAATACGTTTTGTAGATCTGTGTGAATTCAACATATTCTGAAAATTTCGTCAAAATCGGTCGACGTTCGAAGATTGTAAAAATTGCAGATTTTCACGATTTTCTGCCTATATCTAAGAATTCTAACATCTTTCAATGTCTGTCGTTTTTTCCTGCATCCACCGATTTCGATGTAACTTTCACAGTGCATATAATTGACGCAGACCTACAAAACGAACTTTTTAAATTTTCAATACAGGCAATAAAAAAATTTTCAATACTCACATAAAAAATTGTAAAATGCAACTTTTAGTATATTTTCTACAATTCCGACTAAATGCAATTATTGAAAACATTTCTTTTCACATCATGTAGTAAACTAATTGCTCTAGCTTCTCAAAAAAGCTTAAATCGTATAATACAATATGAAAACAGTTATCGTCTTTTTAGAGCGTCCGAATATTAATTCGAGTAACTGTACGTAACATAACGATGGCACGTTTGTAATTATCAATGCGGATGTTAATCCGCAAGGGACAATATATTACGAGACCAGCCTAATTGAAGCACAGAAATATTGGCAGAAGATTTAATTTGGAATTAATTCGTGGCTTCGTCGCGTCGATTCGACTGCAACGAGGTCGAGGAAACGTATCGATCGAGGATGATCGTTGTAATGCCGAATAATAAATCAGAAAACTTCATCGGACCGAATTGTTGGGAATTCGTTCCGGACTCGTGTACCGGGTCGAAGATAAAAGGTTAAATGCGAGGCAAAGAAAGGGGCGTGCATGAAACGATTGGGTAGGGGGATAAAAATTAAGATGGGACGCCGATGAGGCTTCGCAGGAATTCACTGACGCCCACGAGGGCTTTGTATCGAGGGCCCACGTGCCGGTGGTTAAACAAACGTGTGGGATCGTTGCAAAACACCTTGATCGAGGTATTCGTATCATATTATCAAACTGCAGCCAGTCTTTTCTACTGCCACTTCGTCGACCTGGGCTCGTCCAGATACTTCATTTTGCATTTTTCGCCACCAAACTGCATCCAGTCTTTTCAACTGCCTATTTGTTAACAGAGTATTCTCTTTTTCCTACAGAATTATAGAAGCTTTCGTTATCAGATTTTCGTGAACGTATTTTGTTTATGTTGGAAAGCTGCCTTTCGAAGATTATCGTCATTCCCGCTTGTTAATAATTTTTGGGAGCTATAAGACTGGAACAAAGAGTTGCTATGATACAATTATGCCAACGGCTGTAGCGACAGGTGTACCAAAGAAGCACAGCAATTTCCAAGTTAATCTATTGAGCAGATCTTATGCAGGATATAATAGCATTCAGCTTGAAGTATTTGCAAAGTACTGTATTCAAATTTTAAAGCGCTGTAATTTCGTTCAGCAATTCTATACTTTAAGAGAAAGCAAAATATAAAAAATTGTATTGACTTTTCAATATTTTATTGACCACTGAAAACCATGTTAAAGTCCATCCATGCACCAACGATTAGTTTCGACAAGCAATCGCATGAGTCTCTGGAAGAAGAGCCTATGTCAGATTTCTAAAATTTTATAAGAGTGCAATTCGGAACTTATTTTGCTTCAACATTTAATAAACCAAACCGTAAAAAAGTCTTTTTATTATTGGAACTATATAGGAAAAAAAATTTTGTGAATAAAAATTAAACCGACTTCGAAAAAACGCACTAAAAAGTATAAAATAATTTCTTTTTAATTTATGTGAATACACACGAACTTAAATACAATACAATCTTTTCGGAGGCGGCGCAAGATTGAAAATTTTCCAAATGACAGATGTTGCTGATTATGATTTCATTGGAATATGGTGGGCTTGGAAATCAGTAGGTGGGAAGAGAAGATACATTAATATGTGAAAGTATGCAGAAGAATTTAAGGATTTTTGTAATTTCCAGTGTCGAAAATTTTCAATTTTGCGCCGCCTCCGAAAAGATCGTATTGTATTTAAGTTCGTGTGTATTCACATAAATTAAAAAGAAATTATTTTATACTTTTTAGTGCGTTTTTTCGAAGTCGGTTTAATTTTTTTTTATAAAATTTTTTTTGTTTCACACTTTTTATCTCTGTCAGTCGTCACATTCCAAATCGTAATTTATAAATATCTGAAAGCCGCAATCGATAACGGTAACGACGTCGCGTCGTTACTGTTCCTAATATCTAACATTCAGCGGAGTTCACAACGGCATCACCACCCTACGTTTTCGCAAATAAAATCGTAATTTATAAAAAAATGTAAAATTTTTAGCATGGGACCATCCCGGGAACATACTCTACAAGATGCAAAAGGTTTCGTTCCGATTGGTCCATCCATCTCGGCGTAATCGGTGAACATACAGAGAAAAAAAGCGAAAAAAAGTCACATACAGATCGAATTGAGCAACCTCCTCCTTTTTCGAAGTCGGTTGAAAAGGAACAATTACTTTTTTCAAACTGCGAATGAAAACCTGATACCAACCAGTATTTTATTGTAAATATAAAATAACAATTTTAATAAAAAAAGGATATTCACGAATATCATCGTACGATTGTTTTACCGATTCAATGATACGTGATAACTTCAGCTGGATAAAAGCTGAAACATTCACCCATTGAAAGAGCGGGGATCATTGTACAGCGAACAAGCGAACAGTCATTTTTCAGCGGCAGCGTGTGCACTTTTAACAAGATACTAAAAACGTAATCAACAGGTCTCTCAATTATCGCGTCGGTTGTATGTGACACAAGGCATTATACAGAAGCTATTCACATTTCTCTCCGTAACACAGGATTTTATTATACCCCAAAAAACGAGGACCCAAAATGTCGCTGTCATTTGACAGCAAACACGTTTCAAGCTTCAAACCCAGCAACGGCAGCACATTCTTTACTGGAAGCCTTTTATCGGGACAGTGCAGAAGTTCGTGGCTAAATATTTCCAACTCGGCCTCAAATGACTGTCAAGCTAAGCATGTTGATATCTGCCACTTGATACATGACTGTCGCGCGCATCTACATATGGACTGTTTATTTTGAAAGTGGTGTATGTCCATTTTCTCTTGTTATTTTATTCTTTTTATTAACTTCCCGATTTTATAGGGAAGTTATTGTAATTAACCCGAAAATCGAAAATCGATTTTTTAGCAGATCTTCACGTTTCATGGTCATTGGAGTCATTTTAGACTATTTTTATCAAAATGTTCGTATGTGTGTGTGTGTGTGCGCGTATGGCCGTTTCTATGTAATCAAATTTTTCGTTAATGTTTTCAGAAAAAGTAACAACATGATCAGGATGATGAATGATGCAATCGATGTGCCCCGTCGTAACTTAGAGCTGATTAGATTTTGGTCCATATTGGTCAAGTAGTTTTTTAGATTTTTACTTTTTTTCGAAAAGAGTTGATTCTACAATGCAATTTATAAGGGAGGACGAAAATTTTCCACCAAAGAACCAAACACAATTACATAAAAAATTTTTTTCTTAAATTTTTTTTCAGATTTAAAAAAAAATTTTTTTTTTTAACTGATGCGAATGTTACCGGAATAATCGAAATAATCGAAAGTTATTCCAATGCAAGAGTGAATTTATCATCTCTATTCCCAAGAATACATTTTGGGAGAATATCGATGAAAGTACAAAAAAAAAAAGATGTTAGCGATGTTGGCGAAGGAGTAACGAATCGGGAAGTTCTTTGTGTGACTCTTGGAGAGTCACACACCAAATAAAAAACATTAATAGCAGTAGGCCCTACTAGCCATGCGTATCACTAACCCTCTCGCAAGGGCAGTCCTACCTACGAGCGAGCAAAAACAACCCTACTCGCGAGCGAGCGAAGCGAGCGAGCAACAATAGCCCTCTAGTTTAAATTTTATTTACATTAAAGTAAGCATGAATTACGTGATATCTCATATTTTCAATAATGGACTTACACTACTTTCAAAATAAACGGTCCATATGTACAACGTACGCAACATATAGCTCTGAAATCGCAATTCTTTACTCTTCATGTTCATCTTATATTGTTATTGAGAACCGTCCCTTCAATTTTCTCCCACCCGTAATTAAACACACTGTATGTATACCAACAAGGGAAGTTATCGAACCCGTAAATTCAAAAATTTATGAAAGTTCGCACACAACTATTTTTTTGTGCTACTCTTCACACTAAACGGATGAAATCAGCCCTTGAAACAATTTCAATATCTTCTTTCTTTCCTGGAATGTCTCGAGAACAACAGATAACATTAAAAAAAGTTGAGACGAAAGCTGCATGGTATTATTGTGTCTACCAAACTGTGTAAAACAATTTTTAATCAAGGTCACCTTGACTTTTTAAATATTAAAATGTGTTTTTTATCCCATAATGTTGTAGCTGACGTTAAGGCGGTAGACTCGTTTCCAGGATTGCAGGGGTGCGGGATTCGCCTTCTAGTTTCTTGATAATACAAAAATGGGGCTTTTCAGTAGTAAAAATGCTAGATAAAAGATCGATTTGTCGCCCTTAAAAGTCCCACGTTTTCGTTTACGAGGCGTAATTTGCATTATTCAGACGCATACAACTGCGGATGTAGCTATTTTCATAGCTACATGCTGCCGAATAATGCAAATTACGCCTCGTAACCGACAAAATAGGACTTTTAACGGCGATAGCGCCCTAGATCGTTCTTTTATCTATCGTTTTTGACTACTGAAAACCCCCAGTTTTGTATTATCAAAAAATGAGAACGCGAATCCCGCACCCTTGCAATCCTAGAAAAAATACAACGATGTATTAGGACCTAGAACCCACAAATGACGCTGTAATACTTTTTGTTGGCTGTTCGGGCTGAACACTTCACTGTGGGCCGCTTCCTTACAGAGGCAAGTGGCCGGCGCCATGGCGGCTCTAGTTAAATGAATAATTAGAAAATGATCCCAGTGCGCGGTGGCGGAAACACTGTCAAAACACGACCAACTTTTCCTTTTGTCGGTGCGTGGAAAAATGAGCGGCGCGCTCACAGCGACACGCCCTTCCCCCGTCGCAACCGGGGAGACATGACGTCCGGCGCAAGCGTGAAACGCTCGCAATTATGCGGTCTAATTACGGAATAGCACGTCTATCCGCATCTACGTACGCGTCCCCACACAATTACGGGGCTGCGTAACAAGAACGACGCATGCACACAGCCACCAGGATCACCTATAGCCCAACTTGCGCTCTCTAAGGACGAATTACGTAGTACAGGATCCGCTGACACCTGGAATCTGGTCTGTGGAGTCCGTCAGTGGCGATCCGGACGCGATGACGATAGAACTACGGGACGAGTCAATGTGAGGAATTTCAAATTTCAAATTACATTGACATTGTGAAACTGCATTTATCAGTTGTTCAATGAATTTGTCTCCGTGGACATACAGTTAAGTAAAAAAATAACTTCTTTATGAATGGACCAAACGACTCCAGTTTGTCTGCCAAGCCAGATGACCAAATTGTGATGAACATTTCAAATAACTCTGTTATCTACACTTAATCATTAAAGTAAATGTAGCCATACACATACACAGGAAATGTAAATTCTCGTTCTTCGAATTGATGGAGGACAAAGAAGGATAAATTCTAATCAAGGTAGAAAGTTGATTGACAGTCAAACGACCAGGAGTGAAACTGAGAAACAAGGACAAAACAGTCGCTGAAATGACTTCTATAATATCTACAACAGGGGTGGCCAACCTGCGGCGCATTCGCCAAACGTGGCGCATTGGATGATTACAAATAGCGCATTGCATCTTTGCGCCTACTTATTCTTTTGAAGTTTTCATCATTCATGTTTTCAATACCTGAGTGCACTTAGTTCTATTCATACAGCCTTCTTGCTCATCAGTTCGTCGCAAGTTTTCGACAGTTCACAATTACAGGATGCGAATTGCGGGTTTGACGACAGCGATCGCCCTCTCGTCCAAGATATCATTTCTCACTATTGCAGATTGATGCTCCAGTAAACGTGTCTTTTGAACTGGCGTAAATTAATGAATTTAGTTGCTTGATTGAGCTACCCTCTCTCTTCCCTAAGAGTAAGGTAGAAAGAGCGCTCGAGTTGTATGGCGCATCTGAACTCGTATGAGAAAGAAATTGACGCATAGAAAGTAAAAGGTAGGCCACCCCTGACCTACAATACTTTAAACCAGAAGTTTGATCCATAAAATAATTGGTAGCATTTACAAATCTTATTGACGACTGAATACCAGAAAAGCGTTTTCCAGTTTGAAAAAGAGCAAACGAATTGGCAGGTGTGCGAAATGGATTAATAATTTACAGTAGAAATGTAGAAAATGGCCCAAAAAGTCGAGAGACCGCTGACTTTCACATATCTTCCGTTTACTCTGTCTGCTACCAGTTTGATTACATAGAAAAGAACATAAACGATCGAGCACAGTAAGATTTCAGTCTTCCAGTGCATATTTGTTCTGCTCCACGTCGATCTTGGCACAAATTAACGAATAACGTTCTGTTTGCGCGTTATCTATTCCTAGCTCTCGATCTTTGCGAGCTATACCATACAGTTGCGCTTGCGTTGGCGCCACCTTAAAGTTTCCGAAGCGATCGTTCATCATTAGCGGAGCACAACAGTTAAAACAGGACTTTAGAATCTATATTTACCACGCGAGAATAATCTCTATTTGCTGTCTGACACGTACAGAGCACCGTTCCCGGCGAAAACGGCTCGTTAATCATCCCTAATCTTCCACACTCGGGGGCAACACGATTTTCGAGGCATAAACTTCACCGGCGAACTTCATGATCGAATATTGGGAGTAGTCGGACCGTGGTTTCGCCGAATAAGAAGAAATTTATGGCAGTGGACGGTTCAGCACGGCGGAACAAAACGATCGATCTGTTGTGGATCGTTTAATCAGAACGGTAGCAGGTGGTTGGCAGCGTTCCCAGTTCGATTTGCGACTCGAATAACACCGCCACGAGAACCAGTATCTTAGGGGACGTGGTCGATCCGATCGCAACTTTCTGACACGTGCGACTGTCTCAGTGAACACGTCCTCGGTTCGGCAGTGCAGAGTACTGAAAAGTGACTCATCTCTATTGAAACTTTAGCAGTTTTCAATTCGCCGAACGACCAACAGATTTGTGTCCACGAAAAGTGAAATACTCGGATAAAGAGTTGAAAACCGGTTAACAGCTTGGAAACTTGTAATTAGACTTCAGATCTTTAAGAGAAACGCGCTTGTCGAGAAGACTTCGTTTCGTTCTATTTCTGAAACAAAGAATTCTCTATTCTAATTTTAAGTAACCACAATTCCTAGAGCAATGAATCACCAAATCAAAGAGAAAATGACGTCAAAGATTTACTAAACATCACACTCAAAATCAAAAGGCATGTTTAACCTTCTCAGAATGTCTATTAGACAATCTGGCATCTGCTTTTTTATTAATTAATATTTAAACAGTACTACGAACGATTGAAGCGAATTTATTGCATTTATTATGTAATTTCAAGTAGTCGAATGAAGAACAATTTTCGTCATTTTTAACTCTGACGAAAATCGCTCGAGCGAGATTTCAATGTTTCCTCTAATTTCTATCAGCACATATCTCCAAAGGGAACGGACATTCTACAAATTTGCAGAGCTCGCAGAATCACGAGGAGAAAATTTAATTTTTCAGCCAGCAGCTTCGTGTTCCAGCAAAAAGGAGAGATCGGCTCGACTACGATCAAAAGTTTCCGTTCCTTGTCGAGCACATCCGGGTAATCAGTTTTCCAAATCATTCATCGAATCAGCGGACTGATTCAGCGAAAATGACGATTCAATTTCGCAACGAGCGGAGCAATTTCAGGGGCCATTTAAGCTGCTGCCCTCTCGGATTGAAATTTCGCGGAAAAGAAAACTAAATGAATGGGTCTGAAGGCATCGCCGGCCTCCGCGTGTAAATTGCGTTCCTCCTTTCGCAATTAGTCCTTTTACCGGGGTCCCCGTTTCCGGGCGTCGACCTCGTCAACAAAAATCCTGCGAATTCCCCGGGACGGAACGGTCTCCGATAAGTTTGCAAAACGTCATTGAACGCGGCTTTGCCAAACGAGTCTCTGCCAATCAACAAGCAAAGGGAGTAGGTGCTCACTTGATTACAAGAGCTTGGATGAGGAAGGTAGATTGTGATGGCGGACGATTGTTTTTCGAGTGAACCTTCATCTTGTTGGAACATATCCGATCTCCTACTATTCTAGAAGCTTCTAATCTATTTTATTAATCAAAAATTGTAGCACTCATGGACAATATTTTCTACATTATATAACAGGTACACGATCAAAATAATTGGGTAAACTTTACTTTACCGGACTCAAAATTAGTACCTTTCTCCTACGATTTATGATGTGTTTGGTATGTAATCCAGTAGATTTGTACCCGGCACGAATGCAGATCGAAGTTTCGATCGTCTAGGATCAATAGTTGAGAAGCTATGGTCGCTTAAAGTTGAGTATTTTTGACAGGTAAGGGCGCCGCCATATTAGTTTTGTAGTGACGACCGCGAGCCGCTTACCTTGCTCCCCCCACGACCTAATCCTAACAAACTCAGCAAGCGACGCACAGTGGGGTATTTGGCCCGAAAAAGTGGAAAAAATTCAATTTCTAAATTTTTGTTGTTCGTTGTAGTTAAAGGTCTGAAGAATAAGGCTGCAATATTATTTTTTCTATTTGTACACCCGTGAAGTAGTAAACTTCATCGAAAGTCGAGAGATTTTAAGGCGCGCTTGGCGTTCTTAAACAGTCTCTACGACAGCGTCTGTTTATTGGCGATTTTCATGTGTTTGAAGGGAAATTCTGTAAATTCTTGTATTACAAAAGTTGTTCAGGTAGGTATACAGAGCACTTTCGCATAGATTTTATTTTGTTATCATCTAAATTAGTATAGTTATTAATATTTGATTACCAATCATTCTGTAAGCTTTTTAAAAATTACAAAACTTTATTGACAATTTTGTTATAGTATAAAGCCGTATTGAGTGCTCCTTTTGGTGTCATTACATTCGGTAAAGATTCGTGATTATAAGCCAACAAAGTTTAAATCCGAATATGTCCGAATTCAAATTTTATAGCTAATTTAGAATTAAGTGTTTAGCAGCGTTTCGCGTACGCGTACGTTCGGCTACGCTTGGCCTCAAATGAAGAAGAAACATTATCCGAGGAAGAAATTTCTTATGTATTTTCCGATGAAAATTAATGGTAATCATTTTAAAATATTCTTATAATATACCGGGTGTGTCATTTAACGTGAAACAGACGTATATCTGGGAAATGAAGCTATTTTGGAGAAAAATGTTTCAGACAAAAGTTGTATGGTTTAGAGGGGGGCATAAAATGGTGTCATTGATTTGACCTTGGATAGTCGTTTGAAAATCACGTGAAGGTCATCTTCCATTTCTTAAATAGAACTCCCTATTTTTTGTTGCATATTCTTGTAGCTTGTTTTGACAACTTTCCAAAACACTATATTAAAATATTTTTTTCTTAAATATTTTTCAAGTTATAATAGTGCAAATATTCCACTATCGCCTTGCTTTTTCAGGGGTTCTCGATAATTTGAGGAAAAAATGTTTCGAACAAAAGAGGAACAGTATACTGACGTCTACAAATTTCAATATATAAAAGTTACACAAAAATTTTTTTTTTCAAAAAATTGAGGTAAATTTGATTTTTCAAATACTAAAATGTATTTTGGATTTCATAATGTTGTAGCTGATCTTAAGGCGAATCCAACGATATATAATATTATAACCTTGAGCCTATAAATAACGCTACAATAGTTTTTTCCACTTTTTCAGGCCAAATACCCCACTGTGCGACGTGCGACCGTCGTTACAAGCCAATATGGCGGCACCCTTATCAGTCAAAAAACTGGAAATATGCTCAACTTTAAGCAACCATAACTTCTAAACTATTGATCCTAGAGGTTCGAAACTTCGATCTGCATCTGCGCCGGGTACAAATCTACTGGATTACATACCAAATACATCATAATTCGTAGGAGAAAGGCACACATTTTGAGTCCGGTAAAGTAAATAGCAGCCATTATTTTGCATAAAGATCCGTAGTTTACTAATAAGCAGCATTATGTCACGGTATAAAAAATGCTGTCCTTAAGTATATTTAGTAAAAATTCCATAAAATTCTGACTGAACTAGTTACAAAATGGCCGAACTGTGTACGTATTTTGCAATACAAGTTTCCGAGGACATTTATGCACGAAGGCTCGCAGTCTAACGATCATGCTACAGTGCTCATGCGACTATACATCATAATTCGTAGGAGAAAGGCACACATTTTGAGTCCGGTAAAGTAAAGAGCAGCCAAATAATCTTCTGATAAGCTAGTGCACACGTAAAAATATTACTTTGCATTTTTTATTCATACATTGTACATAGATTGGGATAATATTATCGGCGCTACGGTTCGATCAAATTCTACACTAAATATAGCAATTTTGCAGTAAATTTCCAACGTTTCGATTCAGATTTGAATCTGGTGCGTCATAAGATCACCAGACGAAACACCACCTTTCTTTACCACCTTTCTTTTCCACTAATAGAAAACATTTCTATAGCAAACGTGGTCTTATGACGCACTACATTCAAATCTGAATCGAAACGTTGGAAGTTTACTGCAAAATTGCTATATTTAGTGTAGAATTTGATCGAACCGTAGCGCCGATAATATTATCCCAATGTTATGCATGTACGATCGAGAACAATTTATCATTTGTCATTATACATACAATCACGTTTCTTCCGGTACAAGTGTAATCTAAAACATGAATTGAAATATCTGCTAAACTACTAGCTTTTTGACATAAGAAGGTTAATCATTGTTAACGAGGATAAATTAACTACATCGATTATTAAAAAATACACGGTCCCGTTAAAAAATTGACGGTCACCCTCGTATGATCTCTACTCCTCCGCCCATAAGAAAGCGGAGTTACATTCACTTAGAATTATGTCCTCCTCGAAACCATACAACTTTTGCTTAAAGCAGTTTTCGATATTGTTAATAATTTCAGAGATATTCGAGTTCAGATGGTATATGCTGTACGAATCCTGCGTCGAAGCCCATGGTATAGACGACCTCGCGTACGAATTAATTGGATTAATTAATGGGCCCGTATTATTTCACGGTAGACGTTTCACGAACGAGATACACGGCGGTGCCCACGGAGAAACGCATCGCGGAATTGCGCGACGGCCTCGGCTAGGGAAATAAATTGGACGGACGCCAGATTGCATCCAGAGACACGCGTAAAGAGTCGGCGGAATGAGATGTTTTTAACCGTACCAGTCTGCTGCGGCCAGATATGCCGACGATTATAAAGAAATATTTCACCGGCTATGTTGCGACTGACGTTTCGCAGTGCCGACCACCGCTTGTTCCGATCTAAAAAACCATTTGCATATATATGGGACAGATTACTGAATGCAAGTAATTGGGCCGCGCATGCTCACTAAATAAATCTCGTTTGAAATAACGTAGACTTAACTAAACTAGCCTTTGCTAAGCAAACGAAATATTCATCATGACTCGATGTTATACAGCAAATGATTAACATAGAGTCCTGAGTATACCCAATAATCCTTCGAGTAAGTAGTTGCTTTGATCCGAACACTGTTGTCTCTCCATTCTATCTTCCCCTTCTACGATCCTATTTCCCCACACTTCCGCCTGGTCACGTGATGCGTTTTGTCTCTGTCGTGCATGTGTCATAACGTCACGTGACTAATCCGCTACTAGCAGAGAAGGGGTAACTTTTTCCCCTCGATTTGAGTAAATTCCCCTCATCAAGACGGTCACTGTATAAATAAATGAAATAAGAAAATATATAAAAGAACTTTTTAAAAACCACGCTTATATTAAAATGCACTAAAAAGGAGAAAATAATTTTTTTAGACATTAGTGACTATAAATACAAGCGTGGACCGCTAAACTATATTGACGTAATCTTCGTGGGCGCTCCACGCTTTTATTTATAGTCACTAATGTCCAAAAAAATTATTTTCTCCTTTTTAGAGCATTTTAATATAAGCGTGATTTTTAAAAAGTTTTTTTTATATATTTTTTTATTTTCTACTTTTTAATCTTTTTTAAATGGAACGCAAGGTATAGTAATACTGGTATGAAGGGGCCAGTGGAGTGGGGATGGGTCGGAGTGGGAACACGTAGTGGAGTAGGGAGTGCTGGCGCGCGGAGTGGGGATCGCTGAACGCGATGACGTATTACCGAGCGTCGACGAGGTGTGACGGTTAATATTAAAATATTTTTTCTCCTGAACGCACAATTTTTTTAAAAATTTGTTTTTTACTATTGCATTGTCATCCAGTTCTGAGCTATGTTTAAAGCTTCAATTCTCTAGCTCATCGGGAAGTGGTTTAACATTCGATTACAAGAATAGGCATTTTCTACGAAGCCTCCTTTACAAGAATAATTTCCATAAGCTTCTCATAAATACAGAGCTGATCAAACCTTCTTTATCGAAGGTTTTCATTCAAAATGATTCCGCAATGTAAAGCTTGCGATGGTATGTACACAATCATTCTTTCTTGTTATTGCGGCTGTTATTTACCTTGATAACGAAGGGGAAAAGGTACAAGACGCACGGTCCGTTTGACGAGAGTCGAACTTCAGATGATTACCTTAAGAAGTCTCGGCCGAACGGAAACGGCCATTTGATACGTAATTTTATTGTAGTCTGAACGCAAGAGGAGTTTCCTGAGGCATGATCTTTAGATGAAATCGTCTTTCTTTATGTAGCCGGCTTCTGTACCGTTGGATTCCGGCGTTTTGCAATTCGCTACAAACGAAACTGCGAGTTGAATGTATCCGTGTGCAGAGGTTCCTGTGTACAGGAAGCGTGAAGCAAGTTCCTTGACAATCCGTCGATCTGTGAAACTCGACGAAGACCACCCGTGTTGAAGGGTCCTCGAGAAGTCTTTAGGAACGCCGCTCGTCTCTTCACGGATACTCCATTACGTCATTGCTATCTGTGCTGTCAGCCTGCTGGCTCCCTTCAGCCGGAAATCTTTGGCAAGTTAATTGTTCCGCCCGTTGGCAAACATCTTAAGGGTATTAGAGAGCGATTACGCTTAAAGATACTTTTCACTTACAACGATATCCGACGAAATTCTTCCGTACCTTCCGCAATCAATTGTTTTTGAGCGTCTACTCTGTTTTGCCCTGATAACGATCTGTTAATTACGGAGGGGAATTGCCAAATTCGCACTGGTTATATTATGAGTGGACTCCGGATCTTTATGCAAAATAAAACGTTTAAGCATCTATTGCAAGACACAAGAGCTAAATATAAATTCATATTTTTCTCTAATAATTTTAATATAGTGAAAATAATACATTAATACCCTTAAAGGCTTCTAATCTTTTCAGTGTTTTAAATTGCACCTACTCATTTTTGTCATAAATGCACAAAATCCGGAGTCTAATAATGGGAATAAATTTTTAAATGACGTCCATTTATGCTAAATTCTTATTATTTTTTTACATGATAATCGATGTTTGCATACTGCAAATAAATATTTTTTTCCTGACGAAATTTTACTATTTCAGAGATAGGTACGGTTTTGCACATTCGTTTGACAATTTAATTGGAACGTATCTAAAATGGTCCATTAGAGAATTATGTTTCATTCGCAATCTCCCATTTCAAACGAATATGTACATCCAAAAAAAATATGTAACAGAGTCGTATGGGAATAAAAATGTTTGTGATATCTGAAAAAGAAAATTGGAGTATTTTCACCTGAAGCGTGACGGTATCGATTATCCGCATCAATGTTCAGGCACGTTTGGTGCAGTTAAAGTCAATCACTGTAAAATTAGATTGATGAAAGTATCAGTTTTGAGTTTGAGTTGTGAAAAGCTTTTACGAGAATAATTTCGGTTTGTAGGTGGGAATAGTCGTATCTTTTTACTGATATTTTAACAGTGATATTTCGCGAAATATACTTCTGCACACATCCGGCTTTTATTCGATTCGATACCGTAACCGTATTGTAAATAAAACCATCTTCCTCTTGCACAGTTTCTTTCACGTTTTAAAGCTGCACGGTTGTTAAGATCAATGAAACGAATGGAAAACATCGCATGTACATATTATCATGCTAATTAACAATTCAACAGATATGATCGTCATTAAAGCGTAGAATTAATCAGCTATTTTGCGACTAATGAATATATGAATCTGAAATGCATGTATTAAAAGGTTTCCGTCATAAATTACCGAGAGCAATAACTAAAAGCAAAAACGAAGATACGGTCGCTGCGTAAACATGGTCATTAAAGTCTACGTTGGGAAATCAAATTCATCGATACTTACTGATTAATTAATTCGTTGAACTTATAGTAAATGCTTCGACATCTTTTCGAAAGCATGAAAGAGTCTGAACAATTTTCGTCTTTTGGAGCATTGTGCAATGTCTGAGAAAAGGGGGGCAAAAAGTGTAGGTAAATTTACATGACAAAAGCATTTTGCAAATAGAAAGCGACAGGAGCGTATAAATTCCACGACCGAAAATCCGAGAGTCAATTAACACCGATCACTCTTACATCTGTGTAAACGTGACATCTTTGAAACTTTCTTCAAACACCTACTAATCCGATGCAGTCACATAGAAGACCACTGAAAACCATGTTAAAGTCCATCCATGCACCAACGATTAGTTTCGACAAGCAATCGAATGGGTGTCTGGAAGAAGGGCCTATGTCAGATTTTTTAAATTTTATAAGAGTGCAATTCGGAACTTATTTTGCTTCGACATTTAATAAACCAAACCGTAAAAAAGTCTTTTTATTATTGGAACTATATAGAAAAAAAAATTTTATGAATAAAAATTAAACCGACTTCGAAAAAACGCACTAAGAAGTATGAAATAATTTCCATTTAATTTATGTGAATACACACGAACTTAAATACAATACAATATTTTCGGAGGCGGAGCAAAATTGAAAATTTTCCAAATGACAGATGTTGCTGATTATGATTTCATTGGAATATGGTAAACTTGGAAATCAGTAGGTGGGAAGAGAAGATACATTAATATGTGAAAGCATGTAGAAGAATTTTCGTAATTTCCAGTGTCGAAAACTTTCAATTTTGCGCCGCCTCCGAAAAGATTCTATTGTATTTAAGTTCGTGTGTATTCACATAAATTAAATGGACATTATTTCATGCTTTTTAGTGCATCTTTTAGTGCGTTTATTTGAAGTCGGTTTAATTTCTTTTATAACATTTTTTTATATAGTTTCTGAGATATTCTCAAAAAACCGCCAATTATGATAAATGAGAAATTATTATCGATCGTAAATTTTTAATAAATTTGGGATGATAGCCTTACTGATGAGTCCTCTAGCGGGTCTAAGACGAAACACACCACCATCTTTCTTCTTTTTCTCTTAGGCCCTCCACACACGGGTCGATTGAAATCGCGTCGTGAAGTTCGTACGTCTTGCTCGTCAAATACGATTCATGCGACGGACGCGATTGCTGTCCACACACGGGTCGATTGTAATCGCGTCGTGCAGTTTTTACGTCTTGATCGTCGTACGATTCATGCAACAGACGCGAATGCCGTCCACACACGAGTCGATTGTAATCGCGTCGTGAAGTTCGTACGTCTTGATCGTCATATACGATTCATGTGACGGACGCGATTGCCATTTGCACACGGGTCGATTGTAGTCAATTTGTGTTTTTCAAACATCAAGAATTGCGTTTTCACGTTTTCACTCAAAAATATGAAAACATGCTATTAATAGTGCCCGAATAAGCTACCATCAAAAGCGGTGTCCTCGATTTTTTTCAGATTTTTTGTTGTGGGAGATCATTGTCAAAACAATAAAAACCAAACTGCTTCGACGTTTTTGCTGCTAGAAGGAAAGCTAGACTTGCAGGTTGTACCGTGGGGGTATATTAAGTTCTAATTAGTGATACTACATCGAATTAAGCAATTTTTTTACCTCAGAAATGCGATTTAAGAGAGTGAAAAAATCGTCTCCTGTGGAGTCGCGCGAATCGTACGATCCACGCGATTTTCCAACTTCGCTTCCGATCGCAAGCGATTAGAATCGCGGCGATTTCAGTCGAGTCGATCTCAGTCGACCACGAATCGACCCGTGTGTGGCTCTCCATTCATTTGCATTGGAAGTCACGTGGAGGGAGAAATCGCATGCGACTGGAATCGCGTCGACCGAATCGCCGATCGACCCGTGTGTGGACGAACTTCGCTTCCGATCGCATGCGATTACAACCGCGGCGATTTCAGTCGAGCCGATTTCAGTCGACCACGAATCGACCCGTGTGTGGCTCTCCATTTATTTGCATTGGAAGTCACGTGGAGGGAGAAATCGCATGCGACTGGAATCGCGTCAACCGAATCGCCGATCGACCCGTGTGTGGAGGGCCTTATAGAAAACAATCTAGAGCAAACGTGTCTCTTGACGTAATGATTCAAAGCCGAATCGAACGTTTGAAAAATCTCTACAAGATTGCTATTTAGTGTATAATTTGACCGAACCGTTGCGCCGCGAACATCATCCCAAATTTATTCTGAAAAAACTGTTGCTGCTACTAGAATGGGTTGAGCTACAACATATTTGAGTTTCATCAAAATCGATGAAGTGTACTCTTTCCTGTATAGTTACCCGGTTCACGTTTGAGTTCAAAATTGTGCTCCCATATATTTTGAAAAATCTGACAAAGGCCCCTCTTCCAGACACCCATTCAATTAAGCATATTTCATTGACACACATTTTTCTAGTAAATGCTACAAGTTGAAAGGTTTGCTAAATATAGCAGATTTAGATATCGATTTTGTGGAGCCAAAATTATGAAAAAATTTGGTCATACAAAGCCGGTATGTATCACCTAAACGCAAGAAGAACAATTTGCGAAATTTGCGTTGAGCCGTTCGATCACAGAAAGTTCCCGAGGAATCACGCTTATCCGAGTGAACGACCAGGTGCAACCCTCATTATAAAACAATCGCATTCTTCTGCGACCGGTAAAGGGGTCATCTACCTTGCCGCGATGGAAACGGTAACAAGAAGCATTCTCGAATGAACGGGTCCTTCCGGCAGAAGAAGCGTCTTCCGACGAGTCGGCTGGGCGGCGGTTGTTCCAAAAGAAAAATACGATGGCGCGGCGCGGAGCGAGCGTTGCGCAAAGTTTCGTGGGTGGGTTGCTCGCATTGTCGGGCTCGCATGCGAACACGAGACCAGGGAAAAATATCTTGGCAACGGCGCTGGCAGGGCGGGGGAGAAAACCGTGCATAATAACCGCGCCGGCGAAGACGAGACGAAATTATTACCGTGTCCTAGGTGACAAAGAATCCTCACCTCGGCCTTCGTGCTCGGAGATGTGGTCGAGGCGAACTGGGTCAGGTGTGTGGTCTCAGTGTGTCGTGTGTGCGTGTGCGACGCGAATGTGTGCGTATCTGCGCGAATCCGACAGCCGTCGTTGCATTGTCAACGAGAAAGGAATACACCGAGAGGTATCGTATTCCGGCGAAGTGGAAATCCATCATAGAACTTGCCGGAATTAATTGGACACCCGCGGATTTTCCTTTCGCCGAACGCAATAGCGGATAAGATTGTAAGATGTCGCGAGAATGACCGGCGCAAATAATTTCTAGTATACGAGAATTGTTGACTGGAATTTCAAAAAGATGTAAGTTAAAATTCCGGGAATAATCCATGTAAAACTTGTAAGATCATCTTAGTACCAATCTTGTAACCAACTCAGAACTTGTAATCAATCGTCAGGGAACTTTAAACCTTATTTCATTGCACTGGCGTTGGAACTTACATCCTTTTTAAAAGAGAAAACAATCTTTGAAAAAATGACACGTACAGTCTTTTTAACCGACTTCGAAAAACGAGGAGGTTACTCAATTCGATCGGTATGTGCCTTTTTCGCGTTTTTTCTATGTATGTTCAGCGATTACATCGAGATGGAAGGACCAATCGGAACGAAACTTCTGCATTTTGTAGGGTGTCTCCCGATTGTTCCATTGAAAGCAAATTTTGCATTTTTTCATTCTTTTCAGTTTTTATTGCAAATAGTCAATAAGACCGAAAAACCATCCTTCGGTGTTCTACAAATTCTGCTCGTTCCACTAAAAAGTGTGAAATAAAAAAATTTTATAAAAAAAATTAACCGATTTCGAAAAGACGCATTAAAAAGTATGAAATAATTTCCATTTAATTTATGTGAATACACGCGAACTTAAATACAATACAATCTTTTCGGAGGCGTCGCAAAATTGAATATTTTCGTCACTGGAAATTACGAAAATCCTTAAATTCTTCTACATGCTTTCACATATTAATGTATCTTCTCTTCCCACCTACTGATTTCCAAGTCCATCATATTCCAATGAAATCATAATCAGCAACATCTGTCATTTGGCAAATTTTCAATTTTGCGGCGCCTCCGAAAAGATTGTATCGTATTTAAGTTCTTGTGTATTCCCATAAATTAAATGGAAATTATTTCATACTTTTCAGTGCATTTTTTAGTGCGTTTTTTCTAAGTCGGTTTAATTTTTTATATACAATTTTTTTTAATTCCAGTCTTCAATTATACTGCGGATGTTATGCATGTGTGGTAAAACTGAATGAGTGGAATACAAAACTGTGAAAATATTAGAAGAATTTCAGAATAATGTAATATGTAACACTATTTGCGACGTGTTGAAATGATTTCAAGAAGATTCTCCTTGTGCTTTAACTCTTGCTTTCCACAATCGTTGGAGAACATTTCTATTTTGCATAGAGACTCGCAGTTTACTTAGAATTTTCTCGGCTGGTGCATCGCGGTTTCGCTGGAAAGTAATTGGACAGAGGTGGTTTCAACTTTCCCATGCAATTCCGTAATATGTTTACCCTGATGAAAAGTAGATTTCTCAATTACGCGATTGACGATCGATTTCCATACTCCCTGTAGAAATTCGCAAGCGGCGCCCGCTTTTTGGCTTCGTTTCTGGCCCGCTTTTCAGGTTCGTTTCGCAGCAATCGTTTTCAACGATTCGTTCATTCGTTTTGCGAATTCGTTCGAAACGCGCATAACAGCGTGGCCGACATCATACGGTCTCGTAGCTACGGAGCTCTCTTTGGAAATCTACCGGAATAGTTGTAGGTGTGATGTTCAAGCTTCAATTGACACACACTTAGGCTCCAGTGCTCTCGCAATTAGAGCACTAGTTTTTTTAGGACACTGGAGAACACTCGCGCGACGCCCGTTCCCGTTTTTAGACTTTCCGCGCGCGATTATTTCGGAACCCTGAAGTTTTTCGAGGAAACAGCGCGAAGCGTGTACCGCTCCCACGCGAAATTGCTCGCGATTTATAGTTTCAAGGCTGCCGATATAATTTCCGAGGCTTGGCTGATATTCGGTAAATTGCTGTTTCGCAACCTCCATTGTTTTAGTTTGCAGAGGCTTCTGGCTCTTGAATAAAATGGTAGCCGACGTTCAAATTGTAATAGAGACTTTCTATCTACAATACTTTCTTTCCATCTCTTAGAATACCAACCATTTTCATTATAAAAGTTCGAAGAATTACGAGTAACGAAGATCGGCAAAAACTCTTCTGGGATTCTCTGATACCTTGACATCACAGAAATTATGGTCATCATCAATGAAATTATGAATGTTGTAATTTTTAAGTATCAATCTATTGTGGATTGTACCACGAAAAAAATTTTCCAATGTTTCAACATTTGTCTCTAGTCTCGCACCTTTGATAACATGCAAAAGTATCTCGAAACAAAATAAACGATAGAGTTAACAAGAGGCCAAGTTTACTGATGTACGACTCTTTTTTACAAAATGATGACAGTTCGAATACCGACAAGGTATTGTTAGGTTTTGGAGCCACTGTATTTGTTTGAATTATTTTCCAGATAACGCGGTGGAAAATTCTTTTTTCTCCAGGGGGCCCGGTGACAAAAGCTTCCGCAGCGAAATTTACTTTCGTAAGCCGCCTTATCTCCGAATTCGAACGGCCTACGGCCTACAGCAACGGCGGCCGTCTACCAGGGATTTGCCGAGGATTTTCCAGAGTTACGAGCCGGCTTGCGCAATGACAACGCCTGGCGCAATGAAAAGCCAGTCAGAATGCCGGCGCGATGCACTTTCCGCGGTGCACCGTGGTGCAGCGGCAGATCGGCACGCGTATTTTATGCGTGACGTAGGACCGTAGGCCGAATGACAGCCTAGGACAGCTACTGCGGAAAGGATGCGGTTAACCTCACCAGTTTCGTGTTTCCTGCGAAGGTGAAGCGTCGCACCGGTGCGCACGCATGCATCGGGGGTGCAGAAATATGCTACCTTTTCGACGATGAACTGTTATTATTCAGCGTCGAGTTACTTCCAACGGAAACGCGATCAATTTTAATACTTCTCGGAACAGCCATCTTTCATTCTCGCCGTGTGTCAGACCAGAGGGTCTGATCAAGAGGATAATTTGGAACAGACGATGGGCTATAATTAATTTTCGTACGCTCCTAACGCGAAAATTCATCCATTTTATGCACGTACGTGTGCACCTACAACACCCTTGCTGTACGATTTTCTACGCACCTACAATAATGATTAGAACTCCTCAATAATTTCGCAAAAGTGAAAATAAAATGAATATTTATTTTATATCTACATTTACTTTAATGCTTAATATTTTTCCTAGGCTTCGCACAACTACTCAATTCTCCAGTTTCCAAATAATTTAGAGCATCTAGAAATTAAAGATTTTCTTCACGTCGTGTAAAATTGCTTTTAGAAGATGATCTGCTAATCCATAGCTCCTGGCTATTCGAACTCTGGGAAGTTTGTATGAAAATAGACGCGTAATATATCCAGGATGAAGATGTCAAAGTGATCCTCCTTTATGGAAAATTCTATTGAAACGCCGACAGTAAAGGAAGCGTTCCGATGAAGTGGAACGCGCCACCCTGTATAATTCACTTTTGATGATTTAATTATTATTATTATTATAAACGGACCAAAGCCCTCTTACATAAATGTGTACAATAGAAAACAATAAAGGACTACTCGTATAGTAACATAGGAGGGACATGCACAAAAACGAATGGTACTAACTATATGGTATTATCCTATAATTCTGCGTAACTGTTTTTTAAACATGTGCAAAGACTCAATAATAATAATAACACGCTTATGTCTGTCTCGGCCTGTCTATGGCATTCTTATCCGAGTAAGTTGAGTAGAAAAGAAACATCATGTTTGCAAATCAGCCCGGGAACATTCGAGAGAAGAAGACTTTTTCTATAAATATTCTAGTTATCACGGCGTGGGAGTGTTGCCTTTCTTCTCACGGCTCCTTGTAAATTATGTGCTCGAGAATGCTTTCGATTAATGCGTCGGCTGGTATCCACGCAAGGATGACGGAATTATTCATGCACATTTTTTTACGCATATTCAAAAATGGATTTACGCATATTTAAAAATGAATTTATGCATATTTGCAAATGAATTTTTATGCTGATGTATTCAGTGGCCCAAATTTCGTCTAAAAAGGATTGAAAGAGTAATCACCAAAAATAAGATTCGCGAGGCCGAATCTTTCAAATACAGTTTACTTTTCAAAGTGGATACAAGAAGAATAAATAAACTTTAATATGTGTATTTTTTGTTTTGAAATTTTTGTCACTGGGGTCTTGTAGACCTTGTAGTATTGGCGCCGGAGTGTAACTGTTTATTTCGACGGCTGGTTTAAAATTAGGTGTGGAGATTCGCGAAACAGCGAGAATGCAGGCCGAGCGAAAAGTTTCATCGGGGAGGTGGTTCAAGCATAAAGCGGCCGTGGGCCAGGTCCCGTGACTACTCGTACGGAAAATACGGAAGTGCTCCTGGCGATGCTCGACCTCAGCCGCGCGCAGTTTTATTTCGCGTAACAGCCTAGCCGACGAAGATTTTACGTACGCGCGACGTCTCTTTACGGATGTTTATATCGCTGCCTCGCAGCGGGAAAGGTTCGTCGCGGACATAGGCAGCACAGGGGGGATATTCCCCTGGTTTGCGCCGGTTAGAAGGCAGGTTCTTCCAAGACCAGTTTTTCTTTAATGCGGCACGCCGACCGGCTCTTCATGAAGCAGTTTCTGCTGAAGCAGACAATGCACGATGCGAACGAGCCAGCCTCGGGGGGCTCGTATTTCATTGATATTGCATCGTGAATTCCCGACCTAAATCACATTCTGATAGCCAACCAACCCTCTGCTCCTCCTCCCTTTCTCCATCCTCTCCAATTTTTGCATCCTTCTCTGTCTACCTTGCACCCCTCTCTCGCTTTCTCGCTCTCGTTCACTCCCTCTCTTTCTCTCGAACCCTTTCTAGCCTCTCTGTATCGTATCGCGAAATTATTCACAAACGGAGCCTCGAGGAAACTCGAGGAACTCGAGCCGCCTTCTGCTGGAGGCTTTCATTCGGCGTCTACCACGTTGCATCTGTTCGCAACCCTCTCTCGCGATCGCGCTCTCTTGAATATTCCATTCGGACCACCTTGCTCTACGGCTTATTACGCGCAAATTGTGACCGCGCGCTTTATCCGACTCTCGCCGTTCCATTACATCGACCGGATCGTCTCGCTTTTTCCGCAACCGGACCCAGTATATTGGGCAAATGTTATTCAGAGTGCAAAGTTGGGAAATGTGTTTCGGAGATTTGTCATCGGTACATACACTACGGGCAAAGAAAAAAAAAATCCTCTCTTCATTTCTTCTTTAACAATTTTAATAGATTGATAATAATGTATAGACATTCTTGATTTTAATCTTCGTACTACTTTTCATCAAATTTACTTTGTTATGCATGAAATACGCAGTTTAATGATCAACATACATTTGCAATAATTCCATTTGAATTAAATTAAATGTTCGGTACACATCTTCAATACCAGAATGCATTGCAGAACAATTTCACATGTGCTACAGAGCCAAAATGATTACTGTTTCTTTCTCTGTTCCTCCGTAACGGGAAGACAACAAAGAATCTCTTTGTTTCCAGGTCGATTCGATCGTTTCCGAACGATTTCACCAATACAACAGAAGCAAAGGAAAGCTTGGTACCCATCGAACCGGAAGCCGAATAATCTTTGTTCCCCGTCGAATTAATAATTCATTCTCCGCTGTCTTCGGTCCTCGACCACTAATCATTTTCCCGTCAGAACTTCCTTTTCCGCTCCTTTTCATCGTTTACCATTCGCTTTAGAGTCTCCGCGAGGTTCCGACGAAAAACCGTGCTCCCTGGAACTCGAATATCGCGAGGGAAGCATTCCGGTTTGCAGTAAACACATACAACCCCCTGTGTTTTTTTGTCGTTCCACCGTCACCTCTTAACTTTTTTCCCCTGCTTCTGCTTTGCCGACCGGGGAATTATTCAACGAGCAGGGAGTAAGAGAGAGAGAGAGAGACCTCCGGGAAAAGTGGACCGGGAATTCTTTTATCGCGGCATCTGTTTCGAAGTCCTCTTTGTACGGAGACCATTATAGCACGAACAATTCATTGATTGAATTAATGGCGCTGTTTGGAGAAGCCTCTCCAGACACTGAATATCGTGGAAACTAATGAATGATTAAACCGCCTTTTCTCCAATAGCATTGTCCGACGTCCGTTCAACGACACGTTCAATTTGCACGTATTTAACCATTGTTGGCCGACGGTGCACGGGGCTTCTCGGAATTCATAAGTCGGTGTTATACTCGCGGTCCTTTCTATCGCAAGATTCGGTCGATGAACTCGAGCGAGCGAGAAGAAACAATTTCTTCGAGTCATAAAATTTTACCTCGAACACTTCGGTTTAGCGCTCAAGCTCAACCCTCTGGCGAGCCGTCGCGTCGTCCTTAACACGCAATAAATCTCTTCAACGCTGCTGGTCTCCATAACTGGAATGGAATTTTAATTATGCCAATCAGCGCCCAGCGAGATAAATAAATACCTCTCTCTTCGTGGAAACAATAAAGCACGTATATCGAATTGTTCCAAATAATCGCCCGTGAAATATAAAAACTCATTTATATTAATTTGCCAAATTGCTCGCGTACACGAATAAAAAGTTTCCCAAATGAAATTTTATCGACTTCTTAAATAATTATATTTCTTCGAATATTTCGAGTAACGTTCATAATGAAAACTAAATTTAAACTTGAAAATCCCGAAAAATTCCTCTAAAATTAAATGTATTAAATTTCGGTGACTAAGAATGTAATCCTTTGCAGTCGGAGCTATTTTAACTTGAAAATTAAACATTTCTTTCGACCTAGAAAGATTCCTTTGTATACGATTTTTTCATTTTATGGATATGAAATTATATTATAAAAATAGCAAAGATGCAATTATTCAAATTTTTATTATAATATCTGTCCAAAAGAAACAACATTGAATAAACCCTCCATGCGTCTGCACGATCCAAATAATCACGAAATAAAAAATTGGTTGTCATTTTAATTTTAGCGTTAAAAAAAGAAACGGATCAGAATTTTTCCCGATTTTGCTGGAAGTGTGATTCGGTGTTTCTGCGACAGAGAAACATTTTTAAAACATTTTTTTTTTAAACATTTCTTTCGACCTAGAAAGATTCCTTTGTATACGATTTTTTCATTTTATGGATATGAAATTATATTATAAAAATAGCAAAGATGCAATTATTCAAATTTTTATTATAATATCTGTCCAAAAGAAACAACATTGAATAAACCCTCCATGCGTCTGCACGATCCAAATAATCACGAAATAAAAAATTGGTTGTCATTTTAATTTTAGCGTTAAAAATAGAAACGAATCAGAATTTTTCCCGATTTTGCTGGAAGTGTGATTCGGTGTTTCTGCGACGGAGAAACGGAGGTTTCTCGCTCGACGACGATGTCATCGTTTCGAGGACATTTTTGCTTCGAGCCGCTGACGCGGATGGAGTTAATTAATGCCGAGTCATCCACTCTCACTCCACCCTCGGCGACGAATACCATTTTCCAATATGGAGGAAGGATCGACGATCCCCGAGACTTGGTGTTATCGCACAGATTCTCCAATTAAACCGGATTAAACAACGCATACTGTCTGCCTCGAGCTCTATCTCTCTCTCTCCGTTATTGGGTCTCGTCCGTTCATCGCTAAATACCCCGCATTAATTGAGTTTTCCTCTCAAAGCGTCGATCGCTAACGCTATAAAACTCAACGCAGATTACGTCTAATAACGTGCAATGGAAAATCTGCAGGCAAACTGTTCCCGACTGGCTTCGCGACCGCGGTGTTTGAATCCAGGTGGTTCCGCGGCCGGCTAATAAAATTCGGGGAAACAACGCGAATTACTAAAATACGTCGGCCTGTTCCGGTAATCGAGTTCCGAAATAACTCGCTCTCAATCACCGGCAACGAAGTTTTATAAGCGGCCCCTCATGTTCCCATGGAAACTCTAACTGGACGCGTGTACGTTATTGCTCAAGGAGAATCGGGAAAATATTTCATCCGCATCGTAGTGCTGCTCCAACATAACAAAATAGTTCGTAGAGAATTCCTATTTATACTGAAAATTATTTTATGCTTCATGTGGACTCTCCAGTTCGCTCTCAAAGCTTAACGTTAAACAGTAACGTTCGGATAAAGTTAGATTCTTTTAAATAGAATGACTATTTCTATTACTGAATTTCGCTGGTCTAGCAAAGAAATTAATGAAACTGTTGGCATGTTCGATTATTTAAATAATGTCATTATTAGATGTCATTATTATTCGAAATCGTTTGATCGAACACGGTAACGTGCGCACGGTACATAAATGCAACATGTCAGCAGCGGGAGATGACATTTGCTTTAAAGAGACAAAAAAGCTGTACCAGCAAAACCACGTACACATTTGCTGGACGTAGGTGCGATTTGCATAATTATTCTGCTCGTGTCCAGTACGTACGCGTGTGCCATAAAAAACATCTACCGTATCTTTGGAATCGCATAACTCGGATGATAACAGCTCTTCTAGTGTAGAACTTTGCCAAAATGACATACAAATTTTAGCTTGGAGAACTGTCGCTTCAACTCTTTGCACTCGGAGCTGTTTTAACTCAAAAACGAAACATTTTCCCATTCTAGGATATTTCCATTCTACATATACTATTTCTTTCATTTTATGCACATGAAATTGATGTAATATCTCATATAATACATAAATGTGTAGTCATTTATTTTAATAAAAAACGAATTTAATATGATTTAATAATAGGAACAAATTTAATAATGTAAACAATATTTTTAAGAATGATATCGCAATTTTTAGTTGTGTGTTAATAAAATTATCAAGCTTGTTTTCTGTCCACAGAGTGTCCTTTGTAGGCGTGGTTTAACACTAAACCTACCAACCATTAAAAGTGACTTATAGTATAATATTATAAAAATAACAAGATTAAATTTATTTATATTTTGTGCGATCTTTACTATAATATATACTGGAGTCAAACTATGTATTCAATAAATTCCTATGAAAACACCTTTACAATTTCAATAATTGGACCGTTTATTTTGAAAGCGGTGTATGTCCATTTTTTTTATACATAAAAGTTTACATTAAATTAAGCATGAATTACGTGATATCTCATTTTTTTCAAAAATGGACTTACACCACTTTCAAAATAAACGGTCCAATTATCAAATAAAAAATCTAAAATGGGTCAGTTGACCCCTCGTGGTAAGTTTAGTGTTAATTGCCCATAGTCTCGGCGGAGCCAGAATAGCGTTCCACAGGGCAATCTGTGCCAATGCATACTCGCATAAGTCCCAAGTAGGCGTGGCTTCGTTGCTCTCGATATCGACGGAGCCACACCAGTGCCCCACGGGGCAATCTCTGCTTTCGGCGGCTCCAAACTTGCTCGGAACATCGATAATTCATGCGCACGTGTGGCGTACAAAGTTTTCATCGGCGATTAACGATCCGTGAAATTAGCTCGAAAGGCCTCACGATGGTCACGGTCGAACGAAAAGCCTCGTAAATTCGCGTACCAGCCGCGAATCGTTTGGTCTTCGAGGCTAGCGAAGTTTCCTGCCATTTGTTCGACGAAAGATTCGATTAATTTTGGGTATAAGCTCTCGCCGGCACAGAGGCTCTTAACCGTTCCCATCTACCGCGGATTTCGTGTTTCACGGCGATACCCAGTTGTTGTTCATCGATCCGGACGGAAATAATACCGAGGAATCGCGGTTATCGAACGACAAACCGTGCTCCCTCGTTTTCGGCCAGAGCGAAAATAGTGCGCGCAATTACGACCATGCGCCGCGCAGACTGGGTCAAATGGCAATTCTAGCAAATGAAAGATCAAATTAATCGGGCACCGCTTTCGGCGACTTTTGTTTGCAACCGGAATCGCACAAATTGGCGGTCGTGCCCATAAAAACTTGACGGTCTTGATACTTATCTGTTATCGATACAAGTCTGATACTTATATCGATAGCATTTTTAAAAAACGCTTAAATTCCATGTTTTATTTTTGAGAACAGAATGGATGTTGTATTGCTGAAAATGCTAATTTTTTTCAAGTACCCTAGCAACACCTTTCATCGAACAACTTCTGTAATAATTTTAAACGTATAATTTGGATAATATTTGAGATCGAAGATGTAATTGCGATTGAATGTATTGATATGTTTTTATCCCTTCAACTATTTTCATTAAATTATACAGCAGATCGGCAACGATCTCGTTTTACGGACGAATTCCGTATGATAAACAATTACATGATAGCCGATGGCAACTGATTATTCGAGATTTATATCAAACTAAACTTTTACGATTCGAAGAATATCCACGTTGAAAATGGTTATTGGCTGGAATTGATATTTGGTTCAGTGCTTGTCGAGCCTTACACGAAATTTACAGCGCGCTCGTAACGATCCTCGTCCACCGTAAAATATATCGCGCCGCGATACCGCGACCGATATGGAATTTAATAACGCGAATATAAAGCGGGAAATTTATTATTTGTCTTTTTCGATCTGCTCTCCTGACATCGGTGCACCCGATAAGATTGTAGGTTACTTCCTACAATAGAGCATTTACGATACAATTGAAATAGAAAATTCATGCTTGCTTAAGAAGATGTTCATTTTCTGAGGATTCAGAATACAATTTTAGATTTCCCATTTTACAATTATTGAAGCCATAAAGATGCTTTAGGAGGAACGATTGAACAAATTTCATTGTCGCACATGTTGTAATAAAAATTGCTTGACATTTGAATAAATCAAATCTTGCAATTTTTAGAAAGCAACACTGTTGAAGTTTCCGATTCAACCAGCTTGCTGTTAATTTTCGTCGCTGTACAATTTGTTGTTAACTGCAGCCAGTTTTTAAATATAGAAAATCTATTCCCAGTGGATATCGCATTTCATGCACAACTCGATGTATTTCTATCTTAGAAGTATGAGATACAATTTCCTTATGAAGCGAAACCGATCCTTAACGTGACGTCAAGTTCGTGTTCTTTCGCTCTAGCTCAAAGTCAATTCGTTCAGCTCGTATACTTACGCTTACGTTATTAAAAATATGCATCTCTCTAAATTCTAAAAAACGCATGACAACAGTTAAGTCCTATGTAAACACCCGATTACTCATTTCCAATTTTCAAGTACAAAAATCTATGCTGAAAATAGGAAGCTTTGCTTAAAAAAATAAAAATCCCAATACCACCCACATTAATCAATAGACAGGGGATTGTATACATTCTATTTCAATCGAATTTGCAATCAAGGTAGAAAAATCTAATTTTGCATGAAGATCCGCAGCCCATCCTGTATTTTATTCACAAAGATCAAATGCTTACGATGCTGGAACACCAAGGGACCGCTGATAAATATTCAACTCGTTTTCTTATGATACCTAGTTCTGATAAAAGGTGTCCAGTAAAAACATTTCGATGGATCGATAGCTACATTACTTTGAGTAACGCCCAGCACCTCGGTCGTCCCATTCCCGTTTCAGTGAACCGCGGGTGCTTCTCGACGAGGCGCGAGGCTCAGGAAAAAAGCGAGAAGCAAACATAGGAAAAAGGTGCTTGAACTCTTACTTGTCGGTCTTGGCCGGAGCCATGTTGTCCCAGCTACGAACGGGGCAGTTGAGCTTGCTGAAGGGCAATTCCCTGGATAAATAGGCGGAGCAATGCCAGCTGTGCCTCCAGAAGATGCTTCCGCTCACCCTTTCGCGGTTCTTCAGCGTCGTCACCACACCTTTCTCACTCATTTCACTGTCGACGACGATCAGATTTGCCTCGATCAAACACGATTATACACAGGATCACACATCGGCTCGCGTTTTATCCTTGTCAAACGTGTACAGAGGAGTCCGAACGGTGCTGGCTGTCGACAGAATAGGTCGAATTTCCTTTTCCTGCCCCGAGGATCCAACTTCCGGGTTTACATTTTCACGGAGGCCTCACACATGCGTGTAATAGCTGGAATACAGTCTGTTCGCGTTTTGTTTCGTTGCTGGCCACCGACTTTCGGATACGTTCGTGGAATTCTGCTTCTATTTTTCTTCAGTTTTCCGTCCCGCGAATTATTGATCGCGACGTTATCAATCACGGGACACGTCACGGCCTCGCAATCGAAGCGAGTTGTTCAGAACGTCGCGACGCTGCCGCGTCGAGGACGATCCACGTCTCTGCGGGAGAAAGAAAACGCTCGAGAAAAACCGACACACCTCGAAACTCGAACCGAGGCAACGTCGATTTCAGTGATCGGATACAGCGACGACGCTACCACCCACGGGAAGTCCCGCTTCCGGAAGTTTTCTATCTCGCCCCGTCCGAGATTCGCGATTCCCTGGCTATCGATCGTCCGAGACGTTCAAGTGGTTTTTTTAATCAATAAGCCCGTTTGCTAGGAATTTATTGGCCATCCTGCGAGCTCTCGTAGAACTAGGAAAACACTCGCAATTTTTCAGTGTATTCAATAATATTTTCAACGCATATTTTCAAGCGTTGAATGTGAATCAATTTATTGTTATCCAAGAAAGTAGAAGTTAAAAATTAAATATTTATAATTAAATATTATCAATAGAAGTTAAAAATTAAATATTTATAATTAAATATTATCAATAGAAGTTAATAACTATAGATAAATTAGGTACAGTGGGTGTAAAAAGTATTTTCGCACTCTTTACACGAATACTTAAAATTGGATGAAAAGGCCTGAGTTTTCTCTGAGACGTTAGAAGGATTAGTTTACCATTACTAATCCAATTTTTAAAAAAGTTATTCGTTTCGAAGAGAGTACGAATACTTTCAGCACTGACTCTATGAAAATACATTCGCCATAATAGTAGGTGAAATTACATGTTAATGTCGAGGTAATAATGCAGTAATCTAATATTTTATAGCACACTACAGCTCATAATATTAGATTAACCACATAATACTTGATGGATCATATAATATTATACTGACAATATAATAGTAAATTGACCATATAGTATGCGAGCCACAGTGCCACATAAATATTAGATTAACAACTTATCCCGTGGGGTTCATAATACATAATTTTACCATCGTGACTAGTTGACCCGATTCTGGCAAAAATGTGAGAGGGGTAATAAAATAAATTCTTCGAGCTCGAGCTAGTGAATTTTCGTTTCTTATCTGGGCCGCAAGCCCCGCGGAACTTCTGCCGCTCGGGTTTACGGCGGTCGAAGCTTATCGACTTATATTTCGAAGTTATACATTCCTGGTATCGATGCTATTCGAAAACTTACGGGCGATACGAGAGAGAAGCTTTTGTCGAACGTTTGTGAAGGAAGCTCGATATCTTGAGCACGGTGTGTCGATGCAATAACGCGAAATTCCCGCGAGTAGGTTACATGCATGTTTCAATACAAGGGGCTCACCCCGAATTCAAAAAGTAAAAATTTACGATTTGGAGCGTGTTGCGCATAACATAACGTGTCTTGTTTGGAAATAAATATAAAACATTTAGAAAATAGTATGTTCATAATAACTAGACTGCGAATTTTATGCATTTATGACAAAAATATGTACTATTTAAAACAGTGGAGGTATTAAAAAGACTTAACCCCTTGCACTATATCGAGTCATCGATATCCATCGAGATTCATCGAATCAGACTCGTGATGAAGATTTCGAACAGGATATATTGAATATGAGTGGAATTAATTATTCGAATCAAATTTTATTGTGTTGTTATCGATATGTTGCCGTCCAAAAATACACAGGGATATAATAAGTATAAATATTCTTCTTTTTTGAAGAAATTATGAACGACAAAGAAATTCTAATCACTGCAACCCTAAAATAAATCATGGTGCAAGGGATGAAGGCTATCAATGTATTAGTTTCACCTTAATAACATAATTAAAAGAAGAATGAAATTGTTATTTGGCAATCTTGTTAGTTTCACCTTAATAAGATAATTAAAAGAAGAATGAAAGACCCGCAGTCTAATAATAACGCTTAAGATGGCTGACTATTAGAACAATTACTCTATACCGCGATTGAGTTGGTCAAATCCACAAAATCGTAATAAAGAAATCCTCCACCAGTAGTCATTGAAACAATAAAATACTGCGCTAGGGTTTTAGCGATAAAACAAACCGATGTTGTTACAGAGGATAGCATTCCTAAAAACACCCCGCACAAACAACATAAAGCTTCCGAAAAGGCGATGAAAAATAGAAGTGCCAACACCTAAAATCACAACTTGAACGAGTTCAACTATTTCAATATTGTTCTCCGCGCAAGCATCGTGTAAAATCAGCCCCAAATACCGAAGAAGGCTGCACGTTTTCGAAATCGGATGTAGCCACTCGTGTACGAGCTCTCATCGGTATTGTTGCCGCGCTGCCCGGAAGCCGAAAGACGCTTTAACATGGGCAGGAGCCTGCGCGTTGTTTTCCGATCGCTGGGATTCATCGGATATTCTCTGTGAAGCTAATGGAATTGGCCAGGGGCAAAGGGACATTCCTGGTGTTCACGGTTTGATGGAACAGACTGCGCGAAAGGCCGAGTTCGACGCTAACCGACAAGGAGAGTCGGCAAACCGCGGATCGATCGCGGATTAGAAGCTCCAGGTAATCGAAAATTGTCGAGTTTCCGGTTAATTCGACGGAACACGAAGTGGCCGGACCTGGGGCGGTCCAGGAAAATTTCGATATTCGGGAATGCCGTGAATCGTCGCCGAGAGCGAGCGAGAGGAGCGAACGAGAGCAGCAAACCCGGCCTTCATTAGGAGAGAAACGATTGGAGAACCCGAAGTTTCCTTCTAATGACTCAGTAGATCGACCAGCCGGCGATCAGCGAGTCGTCAAACTCGCATCAGCTTGCTCGCGCGAAAAGTTCGCGAGAGGAAAGACGATTCGAGACGGCGACTTCGATGGTGTGGCTCCGTTTCGGAGCCGATGATGAAATTCAGGAATTCCGAGCGAGAGAGACAGGAAGGTCGTTTCCTTTGTTGGCTCATCTTCATCTTTTTGCTCGGTTTTGTGCGCGGGCCGAGTCACGTTCCGCAAATCCTCGGCGCTCGCCTAAGCGGAAGGAACGAGAGAGCAGAAGATATCTGCGAGCGGGACACGAAGGTGAACGGGTTTGCGGCGGGTCCCGCGAGTGCAGGTCCGACCCACTGCACTCGCCGGTCCAGCACACGTATTTTTGACCGTTCAAGGACGACCGCGGAAAACTACCCTCCGACGAAACTCTACCCGACAGACATTCATCCCTCTAAACTCCCTCAGGACCTGAGGGAGTCTTCTAGTCTAGAACGTTATTTTGTAGGCCTCGTTTGGGAATTTTTGTAAACAGACGATTGTTTCCTATTCAGGCTTTGCATACATATTTTCTATTACAGTTACAGCTTCTTGAAGAGGGGCATATCAAAAAGTGCCTATTGGCTGACATGATTCCAGTCGTACCAGTGGCCTGAAACGAAGAATTAAGTAGCATTTTAATTAGTATAAATGTAGTTGTGTGGTGTGAACCAAAATGAATTAAAGATCTCGCATTCTTTAACCCTTTGCACGCAAAGGTATTTTGATTTTGAAAACATTCATCTAGAATATTTTCACGTCACACATGACGTTTTTCATTTTGTCCACATGAAATACATGCTTCAACGTTTAATGTTTAGTACTGTAGTAATTGTTTGAATGACAATATATGCTAATACGAAGGGTTAACAATATGGCGGCATTTTGAATCAGCTCTTTCTTCACATATGGCATAAAAAGAGGAAATATATCAATATTAGTCAAAGTTCGTGGTTCTAGTAGAGAAATCTAATAGACGGTATAAATTATGCTATTAAAAACAATCCAGTAGATAAAGCTCCTTTATTATATTATTTAGATTATGTAGAGCTAGCAGCCTAGATCCCTTTCCCCTGTGCTATTTAATTTGTAGGAGCTGAGCAAGTTAGGACCTCTTTACAGTACATTTGATCTTTTTTAATGAAACTGTGAATTGTTTATCCTGACAACGTTCCGCTAATGATCTCCATCAAAAGCTATTAAATTACAAAATATTATCGAGAAGGAGATTTCACATTTTCATGAAGAATATACATATGAAAAGGTTAGTACTAGTCCCGCGGTGCAGTATGTTAATCCACAGACTAGCTCGCAGGTCGTTCGCCAATATCCTTAATGAAACAACAGAGAAAAACGTCGACGACACGACTACTCTCGCGGCGACGATGTTTGCTCGTTTAACCTAGAAAGATATCGATTCGAGCACTAACTGTACCAGGTTAAGAAATGAAAAGGTCTGATTAAGAACCGCGGGGTGATCGAGGGGTGCAGCAAAAGTGGAGAGACTCGGAATTTTAATGAAAGGTTCTCGAAAGCCCACGCAATAAACCGGGGGAGTATAATCGATACGCGACAGGTACCGCTGGTTACAAAAGTCGCTGGGAATTTTACAGAGCTCTCGCGAGTGTTGGTTTTCCCGGGGATATCCGGGGAAGAAGCGAGCGATTGCGTCGTCCCCCGACTCGTTTTACTCACTGATAGTGAACGTCGTCGCTGTCGTCCGATCACTGTCTACAGGTTGTCAAAGGCAACTCTGATACAGGATAGCGTAAATTGGTTTCCTGGTCGAGACAGACAGGAGAGTCGTCGCAGGTATTTTTGATTGAAAATAGGAGATGTTAGGCTGTGTCGGAGAGAACGAGAGTGGGAGAGTGTGACGTACCGAAACGAAAATTTTTATAGTGATGCCGGTAAACAAAATGCGCGCGGAGGGATGCGCAGAGAACGGCGGATAGGAACACGTTGACAGGAGCGATGTACGGACGTTACACAACACGACATGCAGCCAAGTCGACGGCGCGCGGTGTACTGGAGTCTCGATCGCAGCGCCGCGTCGCGCCACGCCAATACACCGGCGCGTCGCGATGCGCCGTGGCAACCGTTGAGGAATCGCTAAGCCGGTTCCGCTAGCCGGTGGGTCCACGACCACTTGTTCTCTTCAGGGAAAGATGCTGCACCGAGGGCTGGACACCGGACAATGCACCTCCTAAGTCGCTCCTCGTTAACCCTTGCAGCCATGATCAAAACTTGACACGTTGACTGACACGCTACACGGCGCTTTGGCCAAAATCCGCAAAAACTAGGGCATTTGTCCCAATTACAGTGCCGTAAAGCTATCTTGCTAATTCAATCGTGTATTGCCAGCTGGTCTGAATGGGTGAAAGCGTTTTTAATTTGAAAATCCGAAAACCACAAAGGCAAGTTGACCTTTGAATAACCTTGAAGACGTCTAACAAGTAAAAAATAAATAGTTCTAAAAATATTAACATTCAGATTTCTCTGACCGCTGTAATATATGACTAATATTTTTGTAATGTACTCGATGATAATTCTACACGATGATAAAGGACTATTGGAAGCGAAGCGTCACAGTATGAAAAGAAGCAAAAAAGTTCGAAGAGCCCATAAAAGACATCAGAATCGCATCAATCCGAGACTGAGAAGTTCACATTAGATCAATCTAGTTCAAAGAAACCCGAATCAGACTAACCCAGTTTAACATTGATCTGACTTGGGTTCCTCAGTGGTGGTTTGACGCGGGTTTCTAGGTTCTGGATTGATCCAATTCGAATCTTCTGACCCCGGCGTGAATTCATTTGGGTCTCTTATTCCTAGATTCGTCTGAGCATCAGATGGCTAGGTCTGATTCGGGATTCTCGTTCGTGGATTGCCCTAATTTACATCTGTCAGTCTTGGTTTAGTCTGGTCTAAGTCTTGCAAGTTTGATTCGTTTATTATGTATCTCAGAGTGAAGCAGGATATACATTAGTATTCTATGTTTACGCGAATTAAATATCCTTGTCATGAGTAGAGCAGCTAGTGATGTGACGAGTCTATTACATTTAAAACCACATTTTATCACTTCTATGATTCATGCGTTATATTTGATAGTTTCGAGGTACTAGTACGTCGTAAATTTGGAAATCGGAGAAAGAAGAAGTCTTGTGAATAGCACTCAAATAAGACATGAGATTTGATACACTTAAGACAATCTATTTTTTCGGATTTCACGTGCATCAGTGTTTTACATCTAAATATGATCGAAAAGTCCACTTTTACGCCGATAGTTTATTGAAACTCAGTAAAACTCGAGACGGCTATTTCGCTCGAGCAAAAAAGGCACGCAATAGCAAGGGGGAAGCGAACAGCGAGCAAACGCGAAAATTGCAAAGCTGCTCATAACAATTGCGTACGTGCGTTTGATAAGCAGCAGGCATTTTTATCGTAACTCCCACTGATTAATCACGTCCGCGTTCGCTAGAATCCGACAGGTTTATGAATCACGATTCGCGGAGCTCGGGATCGCGTTTCGCGTACGTTTCTTATCGCGAGCCATTCACGAATTGTTGAAACAATTTCCTGTGCCACGAAGGCGGCCAATTCGAAGTCGGGGGGCGTTCGAAACACGATGAAAACGTTCGAATAGAAAGGCTCCGTTTTGCAAGTCTAATTACATACAGGTATCGATATGCATCGACATTTTGACCCGGGCAAACGGAGAGAGAGAGAGAGAGGGGCACGCGGGAAAATGCGAAAGGAGAAAAAATTGGCGAAGAATTCGTCACGAGTACAATGCAATCCGGCCGCGACCCGGCGATCGACGGAACAACGGATCGATGATTAACAGCGGGGATTTCGACGGCAGAATGAAATTAAAGTGCGAGGACTTGTTGAACTCGAGATTCGATCAGCGCATAGTTTCTGCGTATCGTAATGCAACCCGGCGAGATCTCAGCGTTCCAGCAAGCCAGAACAAAGCCGCGTAACGATCATTATATTCGGCCGTTAATATTAGACGTCTGCGCCAGGTATGAACGTGTGGGCGCTACCGAATGCATCGCGACTTGCAATTTGCATTCAAGACCGCTCCGAGCCGATCTCCGTCTCGACCCGCGTATATCATAATAACGATACTTACGTCCGTTCGACATGCTCACTTTCCAGCGACGCATTATTTATGCTCCAATCAATTACGCGTTCGGTTTTTCCTCTTCAACGTTTAGGGCGGACTCGCTCCAAATGATCGCCACGGGAACGCTTTCGCTGATGCATTCGCAAGTAATTGCTCCCTCTACGTTATTCTAATCTGTTTCCCATCGCTTACGCTTCCATCAATCGCGCGTTAAGCGTCTAGAAATTTTTCTACGCTAACGACCAAACTTCGAACGAAACATTGTTGATACTCATCCTGTTATTGGGCGAAGAAACATGTTTAACTATTCACCCGAGCTCTTTCTTAACGGTCAAATCCCTTAAAGATATTAACAAGATTCTTCTCAAATATTTAACGTTCATTAACCCATGTATCAATTTCTAGGATGATAATTAACTCATATATCGATACCTACAATTTTCTACGATATTTCTTAAGCCATGCACCAATACCCAAGATTTTCTACAATGTTCTTTAAGCTGTACACTAATACACAAAATATTCTTCAATGTTTATTAAGCTATATACCAATACCTAAAATTTTCTATGATGTTCACTAACCCATACATCAATACTCAGAATTTTATACGATGTTCATTATCCCATATATCAACACGCACAATTTTCTACAATGTTTATTAAGCCATGTACCAATAACCAAGATTTTCTACGATGTTCTTTTAGCTATACACTAATACCCAAAATATTCTTCAATGTTTATTAAGGGGGATCTGTACCCTCGGATTTTGGGGTATTTATCAATGTTATTAACCTCTGTGCAGAAAAAAAGTTTGGTAACATTGATAAACACGCAACTGCATAATGAACACGAGATGGAGTTGCTTGCTATTTCCATATTCTATTCATCTCGTCGCGAATGCCGTTATACAGGGCAGGTCGCACTAATATTAGTGCCACCGATGAGAATATGTACCTCGTCTGTGTCAGTTTTGCTATGATTCCACATTGACAGCAGTGCAGCAGTGAAATGTTGCACAATATCGTAGCACTGATTGACAGTCCTTCTGACTAGGCACCATCTCGTGTAAACTAACTGAAATGAAATTGGCTCTAGATTGGCTCTACATCAGAGATAACCTCTGTCTTCATGAACGTAATATGGGGAAATCTCTGCTAATGTGAATGAAATCACGCGCGGCGATTTTTTGTCCTTATACGAGCATATTTTGAGCTACACAAAGGCTCATTTGATAGAGGAAGGTTCATCACGGCGCGCTCTGCTCATCATATCAGTCAGAAAAATCTCTTTGAGACAGGAAAATACATTGAAATCTGCGGTTATTTTTCTAGATTTTTTCTCTACTTTGGGCACTCATATTATTAGATATAAACATAATCTCGTTAAATCAATAGCAGAGCGCGCCGGATTTAACCTTCCTCTATAGAATGAGTCCTCACCTAGTCCAAAATCCGCTCAAATAAGGACAAAAAATCGCCGCGCGTAAACCCATGTTTCGACCCAAAATCTAATAAGATTCTAGTTCCTTTCTAGTTATTTCATTGGGTATAGATCCCCCTTAAGCTATATACCAATACCTAAAATTTTCTATGATATTCACTGACTCATACATCAATACTCAAAATTTTATACGATGTTCATTAACCTATATATCCTTTATTATTTATTTTTTCATTAACCCATATATGTAACGCACAATTCTCTACAATGTTTATTAAGCCATGTACCAATACCCAAGATTCTCTACGATGTTCTTTAAGCTGTACACCAACACCCAAAATTTTCTTCACTGTTTATTAAGCTATATACCAATACCTAAAATTTTCTATGATGTTCATTAACTCATGCATCAATACTCAGAATTTTCTGCCATGTTCAAAATGTGTCAACATATAATTAAGGGTGAATGTAATTAACAAGAATTTCCTGGTCTCATGTCAAAAGACGGAATTTTAAATTTCATTATTCCAGAGTGTTTCTTCCCGAGGACGCTTTTACACCAGGAAGCGGAACAGCGAAGCTAATTGTCTCTCCGAGTATTGTTTAACAGCGTAGGTCGTACGAATTTGTAATTTGATGAGTTTTTGTGATTTTCTGTTTCGAGGAAACCGAGTACGCGAGCACTCGTTCGACCCACTGTTCTCGACTTCCGCACGAAGAACGCCCACGGTCGGGCAAGTATGTACTTCGGGTTGGAGTTAGTAACAACGAGAAATGAATTTTTAATGAATCCCGCGGCCGATGAGATTTCATTACTCGGGGATTGTCAACTGTTCTGTGATTAAACGTTTATTTATTTGGAGATTTTTTAACGGAGTATTCTGGCTTTTTAAACGTAATTTACCATTTTGTGGGTATTTTTTTCAGGAAAATTGCTGAACTTTTGCTCTGCTGTTAAATTTTTTCATTAGCATTTTCCATACATGCAACATTAATTTCCAAATTAATTTTAAATGACGCTTTATTTGTTTTACAAACTCAATTAAATTCTTTTGTGCACACGTTCATAAACATTTATATTTAAATAAAATGAAAAAAGATTGGTCTTCTGGAAGTGCAAAACCAGAATACCCCCTTAAACGGGGAACCGTGATGACGCATAATTTGAGGCTTGAGAAAACTGTGTAATTTCACCAAAGAGTCGGGCTTATATAAAAATATGTGCCTCTTCAACAAGTAGAATTTCCGTAGAAAATGGACATGCCCGGTTTTTGCAGCAGGATCTTCAATTTTCCGAGGGCGACGTGCGAATTCTGTTTGGAGCTTGTCAAATATCAGGATGCAATGTCGCGCGGAGAAATTTCGCGGATATTTCGCAGGGACGTCCGAGAGAGAGACGGCTCCGGTGGTGCTTTCCATGATTCGACGTCGTGCTACACACGACTGATCCGAATATCACGGTCCAGCGTGTTCTGTTCGGACGGTGTCTCGTAATTTATGCTCACAATCAGACTAGCATCCGTCCCGGTGAACATGAGCCGGTGCAAACATACCGACGAACACGTACCGAGAACCGGAAGTCTGTACACAGATAATTCCCGCGACAAACGTTATAGGACAACGCTTTGACTTTGATATTAATTGAGGCACACGTCGCGGCGCCCGTCGTCGTTTGAATTAAGGGCAAACGCTGAAGTTACGCCGGGCCGAATGCAGTGTCTTCGCCAATTAGGGCCGTGGCACCTTCGGATGTAGGTCGGCCTAGAAGATGCTGAAGCTAATGGGATTTTTACTGAAGTTCCGACGAACATTTTATATTGCGCCGAAATATGTATTATGTGTTCAACCTTTTTTTGTAATTTTAAAAAATTCTTTTTATTTCTCTCGCAAATTTCTTTCGGTGGAAATTATATTATTAAATTAACTATTTTTTATATTCAAGATATAATAAGGGAATCGGAAGATTTCCTAATATTTTTCTCATCACTGTTTCTTGTTGCACCCGAATCTTATAATTAGACTGCGGATCTTTATGCAAAATAAAATATTCTGCGTCGATTGTGGAAAGCAGTAATGAAATAAAAATTAATTTCATCCCTTAATAGTCTTTTTACGTTGAAAACAACACAACAATATCCTTAGATTTCTTATATTTGTCATTGTTTTATATTTCATGAAGTAAATTTCTTGATAAATGCATAAATATCCGCAGTCTACTTATGATATTTTGAAATTTGCAAAGATTAAACTATTCGTAGAGAGTAAAATCATTTTTGATATCTTTTACAAATAAAAATTCGAAATTTTCCAATCGTTACTTTCCGGGTCGACTGTACCAAAGATATGCCATGCGGTTACAGTAATAATAATATAACGCCGTTGTACGACCGGAGGAATGTTTATTGATCTTCGTGTGCGTGCCACCGCATTTATTTATGGGATAGCGTCTTACAAAAGCAGTCATTAGTATGAGGATGACTTCTGCTTATACCCTTCGCTCGTTTTTCTCCTTCAGTTTTCCGGGCTCGTTGTTATATTCTCATTCTTCGGGTCGGAAGATTTACTATTGCAGCAAAGTGCACTGCAGTCCTCTTAAATTCCACTATGGTTCAATGGACAATGACAATAATGGTCTCGCTCACGGTGTCATTCTCGTAATTTTCTATCACACCCATTGTTACTTTCATTCTTCCTATCGAACGGGTACCTATATACTTTTACAAATGGCATGACATTTCCAGGAGATGGAACTCTTCTCTTTAACATTTCTTAAAATTATTTGATAAATAAAAGATAAATAAAATCGTAACTTTATTGGTTAATGTATCTGTTGAAAGAAATGTATTTTCCTCGGATTAAAATTTAGAAGCTACCCATTAATCCGCAGAACAACAAAGACACATGGTTATATTTTTTCAACATTTCTCATACGTTCCTGGTGTCGTATAACTCGTTCAAACTTCGGCTCGACGCTCAATTCGTTTCATTTGCTACCAACATCGTCACCGTCGCCGTCGTCTACATATTCCATAAACATGTCCCATAATACTCCTACGTTGGCCAGTCGCATAATCAACTGGAATAATAACGGGAATTCCTGGTGACGAGGCTACCGATTCACAAAATATGCGAGGCAGCAATTACTCGTCCCATAAACCGCATCACGGTCTAATAACAATGACTTAATTGTTGCGAACGCGGACAGGCTTGACAGGGAAACTTCCAGAACGGACATTCCGATACTGTAGGTCGACTTTCGGACAGAGTAGGGCAATGATCAACTAATATTTAAAAATGTCTAATTGTTGAATTAGTCTTTCTGTATGTTAGTCATAGCAAAATAGTCACTAGTCAAAACTTTTTGATTAGTTAGTGATAACTAATTAATAATATTAATGTATGTTAAACGCACGATAGTGACTGATGACTAAAGATTGATGACTGATCATCAACCACTAATTCACTAATAAGAAATAGCTAACGATTACTTAGAGCTATGACTAACTATTTACCATTTAGTTATCACTAACGAATCAAATAGTTTCTAATGACTATTTTGGTATGACTAACATTCAAAAAGACTATTAGTCATTTTTAAATATTAGTTGATTATTGCCTTACTCTGCTTTCGGGTTTCCAAATTTTTAAATAAAGCGAAAATGAACCTAGAGTATTTTCTAATTTCAATGATGGGTTATTCTCAACACAAACAGTTAGTGTGTCACAGTACTCGGTACCAGGAAAATAAATAATAAATTGCCTTACTCTGCTTTCGGGTCTCCAAATTTTTAAACAAAGCGAAAATCAACCTAGAGTTTTTTCTAATTGCAATGATGGGTTATTCTCAACACAAACAGTTAGTGTGTCACAGTACTCAGTACCAGGAAAATAAATAATAAATTCGAAAGATTACGACCATTTTCAAAATTAGGCGTCGTGGTTTTCGCACATTTTTCAGTTTTCGCAGGCTATAAAATTTAAACAGGAACAGTGATCTAACTCTAATAAGAGTTGCAATGATAGTGTTGCAAGTGCACGCCAAGATTGAAATCAGCTGGTCGAGTAGATCTCGAGATATCATGGTAACCAATTGGATATGCATAATTTCGAAAGCAACGTGATTGAAGCTTGCATTACTGTAACTTTATCAATTTTTAGAATTTAACGATACATTTATGAAATGCCATTTCCGAGAAAAAAATAGACACTAGGTTCTTCAAACTTTCAGACTGGGATATCCTCTAAGCCCGGAGATAAATTGAGTCGATGTGCACCGGAGAAGAAAACTTAATAACTTCATATCGGAATACAATACTAAGGTCGCGCTTTTAGTTCCCGTATATGTACATATATACCAGCCGAGAACAGCTGAAAGTAGGTAAAAGAGAGATATAGAATGAACGTTCGCAGAAGAGACGACGATAATGTATGTCGGATCGCCGTAGGCTTCCAGCGAATGCGGATTGCGAGTTTCATTGCACTTCGTTTCGCAGGCAAGGATCGAGACGGTGATACAGTGTACTCAACATTCGAAAATGATTTATTTCCATGCGACTTTTATTGTACCGATCCGAAATGTCTGTTCCGAGGAAATACTTTTCCAAGAAGTTCTGAAGGTACGATACCAATACCACGGAAGCAGATATTTCCTTAAAATAAAACAACAGAAGTAGACTGATAATGTATTTCCTTGTTTAATCATCCAGATAAGTCCAAAATGATGTGCCTATACATTTCCCTCATAAATGCATAAAATGCATAAAACCTTATTTGAATTCAAAACGAAGTCACAATGGATTAGTCATGACAGCCCCGGATTAATTTGTGCACTTAAACAGAAGTCGAATAAAAATATATTTCCTTGTTTAATTATCCAGATAAATCGAAAATGATGTGCCTATACGTTCCCCCATAAATGCATAAAATCCATAAAATCTTATTTGAATTCAAAACGAAGTCACAATGGATTAGTCGTGACAGCCTCGGATTAATTTGTGCACTTAAACAGAAGTCGAATAAAAATATATTTCCTTGTTTAATTATCCAGATAAGTCGAAAATTATGTGCCTATACGTTCCCCCATAAATGCATAAAATCCATAAAATCTTATTTGAATTCAAAACGAAGTCAGAATGGATTAGTCGTGACAGCCTCGGATTAATTTGTGCACTTAAACAGAAGTCGAATAAAAATATGTTTCCTCGTTTAATCATCCAGATAAGTCGAAAATGATGTGCCTATACGTTCCCCCATAAATGCATAAAATCCATAAAATCTTATTTGAATTCAAAACGAAGTCACAATGGATTAGTCGTGACAGCCTCGGATTAATTTGTGCACTTAAACAGAAGTCGAATAAAAATACAGTGACTCAAACAATTGATCAAATGTTTAATTTTGTTTAAATTTTTATTTAATTGAACACATGTTAATAAGATATGTAACAAAATATTTTATTATAATACATACATAGTTTTCGTAGTTCATATAATATAGAATTAACTTAAATATGTTACACTTTTTAAACAAAATTAAATGATATTAACAAATTATGTAATGATCAAATTTTTGAGTTTGAAAAAATGAAATATTAGTACTTCGTATGCCCTCCTTTCGCTTTCAGTACGGCTTCTATGCGTCTTGGCATACTATCTACTAAATTTTTACACTGTTCAGCCTTAATATTTTCCCAAGCGGTTTTAACTTCTGACCACAATTCAATAATACTTCTCGAATTGTGATCGAAGTTGGCAACTGTTCTTTTTAGTAAACTCCATATGTGTTCTATTGGGTTCAGATCAGGAGACTGTGGGGCCAGTCTAAAACAGTAAAACCATAGCTGTTAACCATACTTTGGTGATTTTTGACTTGTGTTTAGGTTCGTTATCGTGCTGAAAAATGACTTCTTCTGCGTTCTTATTCCATTTTACCAAACTTCCAATTAAACTTTTCTGCAGGATGGATGTGTATGACGTTGCAGTCATTCGACCTTTAATTTTTTCAACGCATCCGGCTCCCTCAGTGGTCATACAACTCCAAACCATGATATGGCCTCCTCCAAATTTCAGTGTTGGATGAACTTGATGCGACCGTACTTGTTCTATATTTCCTCGCCATGTCGATTCGCGTCAATAGCACCCAAAACAATTAATTTTCGTCTCGTCTGATCATATTACCCGGGCCCAATCGAGATCTGTATAATTTTTACATTTTTCGGCAAACTGTAGTCGAAGCTTCTTGTGCCGCTTTGTAAGAAGAGGTTTCTTTATTTTTGCACGTCCTCTTAAATTTACTTCTCGCAGTGCATTACGCACTGTCTCAGCGCTTACGTTAATTTTTTGCATTTGTACGGCATTATTAACGCTACCATTACGGATTGATCGTATGATTCATCGCTTTGTGATAGTGGATAGCTTTGATTTTCGTCCTGATTTATTTTATAGTATGTTTTCTTTTAAAGTTTTACGTACTGAAGACACAGCACCAACAGAGCACAGTAGCTTCTTAGAAATCTCGCGATGAGAAAGCCCAGATATTAATAGTTTTTTCATTTCTGATATTTTACTTGCTTTTATTGGTCTCATTATGAAATATGACTAAAAATATCTTTTTTATTCATTATTTTATTACAAACGTATTCTCGAATGTTTAAAAATAACGTTATGACTTACCAGTAATTATATTTGTGCTAAGGAATGCCAAAAATATAAGAATTTTTCACAATTGAGCTAAACACAAATAATTGATCAAGTATACACAGAATATACAAATTCGTAATACACATCCGCTTTATACGATTACAGGGCTTAAACTGTCGTAAAGTACCGACGCAATGTTAACATTTTTCGTATATGTCTCAACAGTCTTAAGCAAGATTCTGAGAAAGGTATACTGTGACTTGTTTCCTTTTTGTTCGAACATTTGATCAATTTTTTGAGTCACTGTATGTTTCCTCGTTTAATCATCCAGATAAGTCGAAAATGGTGTGCCTAGACGTTTTCCTCATAAATGCATAAAATCCATAAAATCCGATTTGAATTCTAAACGAAGACACAATGGGTTAGTCGTGACAGCCCCGGATTAATTTGTGCACTTAAACAGAAGTCGAATAAAAATATATTTCCTTGTTTAATTATCCAGATAAGTCGAAAATTATGTGCTTATACGTTTCGCTCATAAATGCATAAAATCCATAAAATCCGATTTGAATTCAAAACGAAGTCACAATCGATTAACCGTGATAGCCCCGGGTTAATTTGTGCATCTAAAGAGAAGTTGAATAAAAATATGTTTCCTCGTTTAATCATCCAGACAAGACGAAAATGGTGTACTTATCTATCTATACGTTTCCCTGATAAGTGCGTAAAATCCATAAAATCCTGTTTGAATTCAAAACGAAGTCACAATGGGTTATTCGTGATAGCCCCGAGTTAATTTGTGCATCTAAAGAGAAGTCGAATAAAAATATGTTTCCTCGTTTAATCATCCAGATAAGCCGAAAATGGTGTACCTATCTATACGTTTCCCTCATAAATGCATAAAATTCATAAAATCCTATTCGAATTCTAAACGAAGTCACAATGGATTAACCGTGATAGCCCCGGATTAATTTGTGCATGTAAAGAGAAGTTGCATAAAAATGTTTCCTCGTTAAATCAACCAGATACATAAGTAAAAAATGATGTATCTATACGTTTCCCTCATAAATGTATAAAATGCGATTTGAATTCAAAACGAAGTCAGAATGCATTAGTCGTGACAGCTCCGGATTAATTTGTGCATCTAAAGAGAAGTTGAATAAAAATATGTTTCCTCGTTTAATCATCCAGATATTATGAGTCGAAAATGATGTATCTATACGTTTCCCTCATAAATGCATAAAATGTATAAAATCCGATTTGAATTCAAAACGAAGTCAGAATGGATTAGCCGTGACAGCTCCGGATTAATTTGTGCACTTAAACAGAAGTCGAATAAAAATATGTTTCCTCGTTTAATCATCCAGATAAGTCGAAAATGGTGTGCCTAGACGTTTTCCTCATAAATGCATAAAATGTATAAAAGTGAGTACTTAAGTGGAAGAGGCTGCTCGATGGCTGCAGCGTTAAAAGTGCATTACTCCTGAAATATGATCGGGGCCGTTACCAAGCCTAATGCATCATGATTCATTATCAACGCGAGGAGACAACCGGGAGACAAACGTCTGGCGACTTCCCCGCGAATATTCCGCGGAACGTCACGCTCGGTGATGGATGCGGTTGCGAGGTTTTTTCTCGCGCGAAGACAAAAGTTCCGTCGACACGCGGCTAGTACAATCCTCCCGAAGTTTCTGACGGCCCTAAAAAGTTTCACGGAGACACCGTACCGGCTGCGCGCTAATGAATAATTAACAGAACAGAAACGGAGCAACGTTACACGGGATAAAAGTTAGTGACCCGGCGTCCGCTCGTCTCCGAGGTCGAGGATCTCCCGCGGGGGAACTAATTACGTCCAATTGTAGCTCTATCTTCTTCGACCTGTTCTGAACTGTAATTTGATAACGCGGGCCCCCATGCATTTAGCTGACCGACTATAACTTCGCAACGCTGACACCGGGTTTTTTTTGCTACCCGAGATTCTGCGCGCACGGTTAACGATCGGAAGACGTGGGAGCAAGATCGTGATTCCAATCAATTTTCTTCCGTGACAGTGTGATCATGGTAATACGAAGTAGTTGAGGCGAGCGCTATGCGTAAATGGAAATTTGTGGAGACCGAGAAAGTCGTAGCACTTTTTAACAGGTTCCGTTTCGAAATTCGACCGTGGAACTTTTGCAAAAAATGTTCGTAAATCACCAGTTCTGATAGAAAAGTTTCAGTCTTAATGGAATTTGTGTACTACAGGGTGTGCCCGTTAAGTTATGTCACCACTTTTTAGGCATTTCCGGTAGTGTAATTAAAAAATGTTATAGACAAACGTTTCTCAGTTGGTGAGCTACATATTCACTTATTCTTAAATCTGAAAAAATGCTTTCTACGTAAAAAAGTAAAGGTCACCTTGACTTTTTTAAATGGCACCACAATGCTTTGGACATCATGGGTTTGTTTCTGACGTCGCACAGTGGAGTATTTGGCCCGGAAAGCTGGCCAAAACTATTGCAACGTTATTTATGGTCTCAAGATCATAATATTATATATCGTTGAATTCGTCTTAAGATCAGCTATAATATTATGAGATAAAAAATACATTTTAACATTTAAAAAATCAAAATGACCTTGACTATTTGTCGTAAAAAAAATATTTTTGAAATTTGATGTATCGCAGTTTGTAGATGTTTGAACACTGTTTAACTTTTGTCCCAAACATTTTTGTCAAACAAAAATGTTTTATTTGTTTTTATTAGGCTAAAAGAACTTGCGATTGAAATAATGCCATTGTATTCTGCAATTAAAAAGAAATGCGTAGGATGAAAACTTTGCAAACAAATTTATAATTTTATATAAATATATTTCTGTTTATATTATAGTATTGTAATTTTCCGGCGAAATACTCCACTGTGGGCCGTGCAGACGCAATAGGACGCGCAGCATCTTTGGAGTGTCATTCTTACTTAAATTAGCTATAAAATTTCAAACCGGACGAATCCGGAACCAATTCTGTTTGGACTGTGATCACAAACCTTTACCAAATGTAACGAGACGAAAAAGAACATGGGGACTCATAGGGAAGTATAACAAAACTGTTAACGAAGTATTATAGGCGAAAATAATGTTTTCAAATTATTGGTGATTTTCAAATATTAATAACTATACTAATTTGGATAATGAAGAACTGAAACCTGTTCGAAAATGCTGTACATACCTAGCAGAAATATTTCTACAGCGAAAACATTTACACGATTTTCCTAAAATACCTGATAATCAGTCATAAGCGAACGATGTTTCAGAGAATGGTTAAGAGCGAAAAATGTGCTATAAAATCTCTTAACTCTCGATGAGATATGCTGCTTCATAAATTTAAAAATTAAAAACGAATGCTGATACATTGTTCCTTAGTCATTCAACTATCTCGAACAACAAAATTCGTACAGCTTGCGCAAAATTTTTGAAATCAACTTTTGGCCAGCTTTTTCGTGCAAATACCCCACTGTGCGGCGAGACGAATTTAACAGTGTATTGCACTTGAAATCTACATCTTGAAATGACCTCAAACTCGGAAATTTTGTGCATACATAATCTTAATGAGAAATTATTTCTTACAATATAAATCAAGTTACATCAGATGTTCGAACTGCGATCCATCTTCTACGATACAGAGCTCCGCTCTTTCTATCAGACTTCTCGTTGACGCCATAATTAGGGCGTCTCGGTTTACGTTATTACATGCACTTGTTATGCGATTTCGAAGTTCTTGGACATTATTGATTGCTGTATCGTATACAACAGATTGTAGATATCCCCAAAGATAAAAATCCAACGGAGACAGATCTGGAGAACGCGGTGGCCAACGAATTGGACCACACGTTCCTATCCAACGATTTCTAAACTTGCGTGCGTTCTAAACTCCGCCGTGCGTGCACTTTTTCCACATTCATTGAAAACAGATAACATATCACATCTTTCTGTATTTGAAAGCTTACCCATTCTGAAAGATCAAATTGTGATATACTAAACTACGACTGAAGGAATAATGTCTATAAGCTGATTAAGATCGATGACACGATGACACACTGATGATTCTGAACCGTAAGTAATAAATACAAACATAAACTGAGCCGCCCTAATTATGGCATCAACGAAAAAACTAATACAAATAGCGGAGTTCTGTATCATAGAAGGTGGATCGCAATTCGAACATCTAATGTAACTTGCTTTATATTGTAAGAATAATTTTTCATTAAAATTACGTTTGCACAAAATTTACGAGTTTGAGGTCATTTCAAGGTCATAGTGTAATACACTGTTAAATTTGTCTCGACGTCAGAAACAATCCTATGACGACCAAAATATATGGTGCCATTTAAAAAAGTCGAGGTGACCTTTACTTTTTTACGTAAAAAGCATTTTTTCAGATTTATGAATAAGCGAACATGTAGCTCACCAAGTACTGAGAAACTTTTGTCCAAAACATTTTTTAATTGCACTTCTGGAAATGCCTAAGAAATGGTGACATAACTTAACGGACACACCTTGTGTAGAAATACAAGTTTTTTAATTTAAGGCATCCCTTTGAAGGAAGTACAACATTTTTGGAACACCCACCCTGTACAATAGGATGGATCTTTGAATAAAACTTTCTTTAACGACGAGGATGGCACGTGACTGAATAAAATCGTCAGTCTTGTTGCCCTACATTTCAAGACCTAACAGTGGAGGAATTACGAACCCATGAACATTAAAGTAATTTGAAAAACTTCCGCCGAAACAACAGCAACCGAAACTGGCATACGTACAACTGGAAGAGACTTGACGGATGATAAATTATTCGGTAAAGACCACCGTGGAATCAAATATGCATGTCGGCAGAACTGCCTCGTGTTTCTCGAGTAATCTCATGTTCGATTGACTCGGCAGCCCTCGGGGATGGAGAACGCCTCCCAAGACTCGACGGATTCGCAATATCGTTACCATTTTATTTCCTACGAAGCTTTTTCATAACGTTAATCTTTTTCCGCCTCGAGAAGTTCATTCGGGAAATTGCCCAGCTGACCTACATAATTCCCCGTGTTTGAACCACTTTAGACTGCGAAGAATTTATGTTTCGACTGTCGAATATTTGTCAGCTTAATTTTAATGCGTAATCGCGTGTCAGAACGAATTGCGGCGCTTGGCTGATATACAATCCGTATAATTAAATCGGAACGTTTGAATAGGTGGAATTTTCAACTTCAAACCGATTAACGTCACTGTTTCAGTGAAATGGATCCGTTGCATGTAATAATTAATGACGTAAACGTGGCTTGTACTCGAGTGCTGGGCCAAACTACACTTTCGGTGTTACGGTTTAGGAGGAACGAAGTTTCTGAAACTGATACGATCAAATACGCTGTTTAAAATTATGACTGCCGCTGCGTATTCATCGTAACTACAGTGTCACTCATAATTATTGCGACAGTGTTCGGCAAATTACAATTGACAAATGTGACCAGCTTATAAACTATACTTCGTTTAATAATGGTTCTAAGGAAATTGAATAACTTACAGACACTTTCCTTTATACAATGCTTATTGCTATCAAGTAGCACAAGCGAGTTTATGAGTATACGTAATGGGTAATGAGTGTACGTGTAATGTACAAAAATCAATTATGAGAATTAGGGTAAAGTGCCTAAATATGGTATAGTCGCTTATTATAGCACTACCTTATATCTTGTAAAGGAGAAGACGGACTCTAGTGAGAAAATCCTCAACCAATAGTTTACCATGTTTACTCAACAATGTGCTGTGCAATCGCAACATTCTATAGATTTTAGTATCGATCCTCCGCTAGTTATGTCTCCACGTGTTGAATATTTTTGTGGTTAGACTTTCGATTGTATCTTTTTCGAGGAAGGTAAGTGATTTTGAAATGTTTGAACGTATCTGTAGTTTGGGCTGAAATTCATTTTCTCGTTGTCAGTAGCTAGTATTGTCAGTCCACGTGGAGTTCCCAATATGGCACTAGCAAGGGTTCCCTAATATGGGTATAGCTATTGACATTCTTGGTATGGGTGCCGAATATGGCACTAGGTGTCATATTAGGGACTCATGGTGTACCATATGAAGAACCCCTTTCGCAGGAACCTGTAAATGACACACTACAAAAAAAATATTTTTCTCAAGCTGTATTAATTTTTGAACAAACTTGACCCTAGAATCTTACAGGGAGGAAATGCATTTATAACTGGTAATATTTTGGAGGAAAAAGAGCATTCTAAAATAATCAAAAAATGACATCAACAGAAAGTGGTTCATATTTGGGCACTTTACCCTATTGTTAATTTGGTTGAACGAAATAAAAGGAAATGAGTGTGTATGAGGGAGCGTTTCGTTTGGAAAAATTGTCAATCGTTGATCGAACATCGTTTGTGTTACACGTAATATATTTTGTTTAAATACGTGGTTCGTTTACAAACTTCGTTAATTCCATCCACTGCTTGAACAGTTTATACTCATTGGGGTAATCTTCTGTATAGGAGTCTAAATTGTGTTACAAGATATAAAAATGAAGCAATTCATCAACAATCAAGAAATAGACAAAGCAATCTACAACTACATCACAATAAAAAAAGTTTTGTTACGTGTGTATATTCTAACACAGTACCTTTAATTGTGCCTCGATTGAATGTTCGACTAATATTTAAAAATGACTAATAGTCTTTTTGAATGTTAGTCATAGCAAAATAGTCATTAGTCAGAATTTTTTGATTAGTTAGTGTTAACTAATTAATAATATTAATGTATGTTAATCGCAGAAGAGTGACTGATGACTAAAAAGATTGGTGACTAATCATCAATTCACTAATAAGCAATAGCTAACGATTACTTAGAGCTGTGACTAACTATTTGCCATTTACTTATCATTAACTAATCAAAAAGTTTTGACTAATGACTATTTTGCTATGACTAACATTCAAAAAGACTATTAGTCGTTTCTAAATATATTAGTTGATTATTGCCCTATTCTAGACGTGAATGAGCATAAATAGTAATCTTTAGAATTGAAACATAAACCAAACAATGTTTTATTCAGGAAAATAAAAAATGCATGAAATATAAAGTCTGCTTGATATTCTCTCGCTGTTCCGATCATTTAAACAAATGTTGTTATCCGATTTTATTAACACATTCGCTGTCAGTTTATCGCGTTCTTTTCCGATGTGTGAATCGTAAAATTTTAATCAAACAGAAACCGACAGCTGAAATTTATTGCAGTTTCGCCCGACGCACCGACGGTGAAATGGCTGTTATTTTAATAAAGCGGCATTTACTCTGGCAATAATATGGAGCGTTTATGCTTAGCTTTCTATGGCGTCGCGGAGTGTAAACTGTTCATCGTTCGAACAATTATGAGCTGTATTGTACGTAGCAACGTGGGCGAAGAGGGTTCGAGGCGAGGAATGTTGGTAATATTTCGACAGAAAGCAGAAAATTGCGTTTCAACGGTTTTCATTAGTACCCGGCCGAGCGAGCTGTCGGCTTGACGAATATTTGTCGTTCTGAAAACGGGATCGGAACGCGAATTCAGCAGAGCGATCGTCCCTCGTAACGTTAGTCGACCTTCTGCATTGTCGGCAGTGAAAGCATGTAATTTCATCGCCGGCTTCGTATCATTCGACCTCAACGGGTGTAAGTTGCAGGTGCAACGTACCACGCTTCCCCCCTCGCCGAAGATAAAACTCACATACGTGAGCAATTCTGTCAAGCGAGCCCCGATCGGCGGAATGCAAATTAATTTTATTGGTCAGCGATTCCCTTTGTATGTATTCTTATTTCTAGAGGTGTGCGAGAACCCGAAATATCGGGTCGGGACGGGAACACGAAATTTTTTCGGGATCGGGACGGGTACCCGACAATTTCGAGAACTCAGTAATCATTTATATTCGTTTTAATGAATACATTCATAGTTTCGGATTTTTTATTCTAGATGTTTTCGAGATTGAAAGAATGTTGTCCATCACGAATTCTTTTCACGAGTGTCTTATGTCATATTCTCGAAATTTTCGGGAACCCGACCCGTCCCGACTCGACCTCTTCTCGACTCGTCCCGACCATCGGGTTCCCGATATTTCGGGTTCTCGCACACCCCTACTTATTTCACTATACCCCTCTCTATAGATAGAACTTTGAAGAAATCAACTTTTTTGTATGTATTTGTCTGCAAAAGGATTTTAGCTTAATTTAAGCCCAGGTTTGATTAATAACGCCTTGTTTAATTTGATTGATCCCGACGGATCGTGATTTTAAGGTATAAATTGAAACACGAATCGGTTTAACTTTTTATGAAATTTCCATCCATCAGGAATGACAATCCCGAAAGCTTCGAAACTGCTCGTCCCAGTCAGGAGTTTTTCATCGAATGTTTTATGAATATAGAGGTGCTGTGCGTGTCTCTGTCAGTTGAATTTCGCCGAGTTTAATCGCGCGCCTAACGCGTCGTTATTAATGCCGATATTATATAAAAATTTTGCAGTGTGAAATATTTTACGGTCGCGCGATCATGATGAATAACCTCCATTTGTTCGAAACGGTAAAAGAGATGAAGATTCCAAAAGACGCGAATCTTAAATTAATCACTTTCATTTAATTTTACGATTTAACACGCCAATAAATTTCCAACACAAAAGTGCCACACCTGACACGCGTAAAATTGTTAATATTCGCAAGCACAAAAATACGGTGATTCAACAGCTCGTAAAATTTCACCGGCACGTCGATGCAACAAATCAACAACCGAGTCGTGATTAAAATTTCTTCAATTGCTTTTACCTGTTCCACAGCGAGCTCTTCCTCGCGCGCTCTGCATAAAGAAAATCTGAAGTTAAACAAACCATAAATAATTGGATTAAATGCATAAAGTTCGTCTTATCGGATTGAACAATTCGCATTGGGCAAATTCAATTGGATTAAACTTCGCGACTCGTTAAAGGGAAAAGTTGTTAACATCTTGATTATAACTGCACGAATCGTGAGTATTAATTAAATTACGCGTCTCTGTTATTGAAGAAAATTGCGATGCGATGGTTTTTCCGAAAATTAATCGAACAAATTGACAACTAGTCGATCCACTTGCATTAACTAAAAAAATCGCTGCACCAAATTGAATTATACGTTTTGAAAACTGACAAAGATCGTCGTGTGAATGATCGATGCCACTCGCTTGTCGAAATAATACTTTAATCAAATTTCTGGCGAATGAAAAGCGAAAAGTAACTGACAGGGGCTGTACAAACCGTTCCGGTATCGATCGCACGGTATCGTAGGATGCGCGCTCTAATTACCATTTGTCAGCGAAGAAACAAAGGAATAAGAAGAGTCGCGGGGCGTCAATGTCGCGGCTGCGCTTTGTTTCGCCAGAAAATTCGTCGAGAGCAATGATTACCATACGCCGGCCGGGTAATTTAGCGGTTTAAACTTGTCCATCGAAGTTCTCTCTCTCTCTCTCTCTCTCTCTCTCTCTCTCTCTCTCTCTCTCTCTCTCTCTTCTCCCGAGTCGGACTAATTACTAACCGTGTAATTAATGCGAGTCATTACGCAGGGGTCGCGCGGCCCCGTTTCACCTGATTCGCTGTTGGGAAGAAACCGATTGTTAATTGTATTCGCAAATCGGCCGTTCTGACAGTTCCCGCGCTCGCGAAGTTTCGAGAACACTCGGATTAGTACGCTAGAACCGAGACTGCCGATCAGCGCTAAACTAAGGTTCAAATTAACTTGATAACACATTGAGAAAGAAGAAAAGACAAATTTTTAACTTGAAGAAATTTTCTGGTTTAACACAAAACCTACCGAGCCTTCAAAGTAACTGGTACATGTTCCTTTATAAAAATTACAAGATTGATTTTATTTAGACTTTGTGCGGCTCCTATTATAATTTATAATACGTGCTCTACTGAAGATATTAAGTTGGCAACTAAGCTCGCGACCTCCACATTTTCTCAAACGAAGTAATTTATATATGTTATATATGAAAATATACATTATTTTCTAAGCATGAGTATTTTATACCAAATTAATCGCAAAATTCAGAGCTTTTCAATATTATACTGAACGAGGTTATAATGATACAATCAAGAATAGCGAAACAAAAGGACGCGAATTTAGTTGCCAACCTAATATTTATACAATCAATTCTCAAAAAATCATTTTTATTATTTTAATAATTGTAGGCTAATAAATCTGGAACCGGTAATTTTTATACGATTTATTCTTACGCCGGACCAAGACTTGTGTCCCCACTCTAGTTTCCCCTTCTACGACGCTATTCCCCACGCTTCCTCCCGGTCACGTGACGTGTTTCGTAACTGTCGTACATGTGTCACAATGCCGCGTGACTAATCCGGTACTGGCAGAGAGAGGGTAACATAATCCAAGATACAGCCATTGTTCTAATCCGAAACTTATGATTTTGTATGTCGACTCTATTATTAAGTAAGATCATACGCGTGAAGATAGTAATCCTTTAAAAGAAAAATCGAATTGCTGAAAAGAAAGCTATCTAACGATACTAGACCGGAGATTAAATTAGCTTACTTAATGATCATTTCGCGGCGAATTAGGTGAAAGTTAGCGAAATGCTGTGGTCAGTGAGAAAAAGGAATTTGTGTGGTCAGTAACCTATTATTGAGAAGAATATGTAAAAAAAATTTTAAACCACGCTTATATTAAAAGGCACTAAAAAGGAGAAAATAATTTTTTCCTGGTTCTCCATATTTTTCCCAAAATTTTAAGTAATTAGTTCAAAATTTCTTCCGTTATAAAATGAGTGTCGCAACAGAGAGAACAATTTAATATAAATTGAAATAAAATCATGACATTAGTGACTATAAAAATAAAAGCGCGGAACGCCCACGAAGATTACGTCAATCTAGTTTATAGCGTTTCATGCTTTTATTTTTGTAGTCACTAATGTCATGGTTTTATTTAAATTTATATTAAACTTTTCTATCCATTTCAACACTCATTTTATAATAGAAGAAATTTTGAAGTAATTGCTTGAAATTTTGCGGAAAAATATTATTAATCATTTAACTGGATTCGGTATTTTATGGAGAACCAGGAAAAAAATTATTTTCTCCTTTTTAGTGCATTTTAATATAAGCGTGGTTTTTAAAAAGCTTTTTTATATATTTTATTCTCTACTTTTATTGTCATCAGAAACAAGTGTGTATACAAAATTTCAGCAAGATTGGACTATGGGAATAGGTTTAAAATTCGATTACAAGATTTGACGCATACAGCAACGCGGCAAGTTAATATAAGCGTGGTAATAAAAAGTGAGAGTACTTGGGAATGCTTAAAGATCTGTAAATTCTTTTGTGTGAGAAATAATTTTAGAAATGATGACCCATAGTTGTAGATTAAGAGAGGTATTTTGTCAACAATTTCATTCCACTTCGACGTCCCCCAAAAATATTAGCGTCGAAGGAGCGGTATTAGAGCATTCCGAATGCGACACGGCCTCGAAAGTGGCAATCGGCAAATTCTTTGAACGTTTTACGGAGAGGTGAAGTATTGGAAATGGGTTACATCTATTTTTTGATATGCTTCAATATCGAGAGAGCGGTGGCAGGTCTCGAAAGCTGTAGACAGTAGATTGAAACATCGATTTGTTATTGTAAATATTTCGCTCGCAGTGAATCGCCATTTTTTAAAACATTTATCGCCACGGTGACAAATATTTTGACGGATTCAAACAAAGCTCGGTTCCGAAAAAAAAACATCCAGAAATCCCCATGATGAGAGAGAAATAGAATAGAAAGGGGTAAAAGTCATCCACACACTCGCACTCCGAATGATTGCGTTTAATTAGTTGAAGCGATTATCGAGCAATCGAGTACGTAATACTTCTACCTACAAGCGGATCGTTTAAACGGAAAGAGATTTAGGTGGGTAAACAATGGCCAGAAATTTCAATATTATGGAAATGCGGTGTATCAGGGTCCCGGAAGAATCGAACGAAATATAATTACATTCGATTGCCGTTTAATTTAATGTCTATCGATGGGCCGCTCGTTTCGAGAAACCGAATCGATCTGGGTTTTCGATTAACTCTTTCGTTCCTAATGGCGGCTACAATCAAATAAGTTTCGCATTTAATGGCAACTCGAATTTGCTAGTGGAATTTGATTAGTTCTGGATCAAACTGGATTGTCTAAATAAGCATAATTTCGCGCCGCGCGGTTCTGATTAAAATATTATAAAAAACACACAACTGTGCGTAATACGTGGCTCTCACAGTTACCAATTGCAATTTCATAGCGAAATCAAGTCTTCCAATCACCACAATGAAGATTCATTAGTTAAGTATTACTAGACTGCGGATCTTTGTATTTTTGGCTTCAGAAAATTTAAAAAAAATGCTAGAATATAGCCTGAGATAGAATTTAGCGAAATTTTGATATATTTCAGATCTACAAAGGGACTACTACTTAAAAATCATCTCGAAAAATTGCAAATTGCATAAACATCCGCAGTCTAGGTATTACTGAGGGAATAATAACTATGACAAATAAAATGTAGAATTGTGTAAACACGTCTTGGTGGAACTGCATTGGTGAGCAGACCCGAATCGTGAGGTTTAATTGAAAAACCGTTTGCGATCGAAAAAAGTGTTTAGCAGCGAGGCATCATCGGCGGCGTCGAAAGGCGCCACGCCGCGAAAGAGCACAGGTAGCTGCGGACAGGTGAGAAAACCGGGATGCGAGGCCATCTGTTAGTTTCAGAATAAAGTAGCCGGCGCAGGTCGATCCTAATGGAACCTCCAGGTAGCGCTTACTGCAAAGAAATCTGCGCGTCGGCGAAAGTGCATTCGCACGGTGCAATCGATGGCTGCACATCTAAACTTGACACTTCCTCGTGCGAAACCGGCCCACACGTAACCGATTACGTTCTCTTTAATTGGACCGGATTTTACTATGAAATTCTGTTCTGTTACAATCAATATTAACACTAAACCTACAACCACTAAGAAATTATTGTATAGATATCTTTAGTAGACCACGTATTACAATAGCAGCCGCACAAAGTCTAAATAAAATGAATCTTGTCATTTTTATAAGGGTACATGTACCAATTACTTTTAAGGCTCGGTAAGTTTATTGTTAAGGGACAAACCGTGAAACTACCAAGTATTGAAAGCATCGTGTAAATGTTGCCTTATAAAAATAATAAATGAACAAGAACAATCGAACAGAAAATGTTCAAATTCGAAAATAAATGCGGACTTCTCTGGCATAGTACAACGTGTGTGAAACGAGTAATTAGTCTGTAAATCCAATCAGGAATTAACCGCGCGGATTGCAATTCCTGCGTCGAATTGGAATTCATAGAATTCCGAGATTTCTATGAATTTCCAATAGGTTACAGAATCGAACGGCCACCTGTCGCGTAAATTTCGTATTACAGGAATAATATTATAAGACAGCGGATTTTATGCATTTATGACAAAAATAAGAAATTTTAAAATACTGTCATATTATTTTCAACCTTCTGAACTTACTGAGATGGAAAATAAATTTCCAGTTCACTCCAGTTTGTTGTAATTCAAGAGTACAATTTTTATTTTGAATGAAGATCCGCTGTCTAAATATCTTACCATTGTTCGTGAGACCAGTGCTGCAATATTTATTTCCCGTTCATAATTTCGTTGGGCATTTACACGCGAATTATTCGATCAATTAACAGGCTATCAAACGGCACCCTCAACAACGCGAAACCGAGAGGCGGACATTCATTCTAAAAACATTTTCAAAAAAGCATAAAAGGCAAAGCGTTTGTCAGTGAAAGAAAGGAAGCCCGCGCGACGCGATAACGTATCGCAGAAATTTCAAAAGCGCGTATATCAGTTTTACGAGTACGGATATCTCCTTATATTTCAGCAGTCCGAAAAAAACCGGCATAAACCATTGAATAAATATTTCTCGCGGTCGTAAAGAATGGATCAGCTTTCATTTCACAGTGAATATTTATACCCGCGTATTTATTTCGCTCGAAAACCAGAAAATAGAACGAAAACAAACCGGGCGAGTCCGCGTTCCTGGCGCGCCGAACGACACTCCAAAGATTAATGTTCGATGGTTACATAACAAACCACACGCATACAGAATGCAAAATTAAACGCCACCAAATGGATCGATGAACGATTTATCCCTCGATATCATTCCACGCGAGTTGCGCTTCGTTTTTTGCGCGAGTGGGTGTATGTCTTCTTTCGAACGAAGAGCGAAAAAAGAAAATGGAGACAGAGAAACGAGGAGGCCGCGGGAGAAAAGAAAGGTAAATAAACGATTTCATGGTCCCGACTTGGGAACGCGTGAATAATTCATGAGGGAAAAATTAACATTCTATTCACACGTGCACGAAAAAGGAGGGGGAAGCTGGTGTAATCGCTCGAAAAACCAAATCTAATAAAGCATTGTCATGTAAAAGGGAGGGGAGGGAAAAATAAGGAAATATACGCGTCGGTTCTCTGTCGGCGACGTTTTATTCTGTATTCGAATCAGTGCCCTTTAAATTCCGGGATTTTGAGCGTAAGTCGGTAGAAGGATCCCAATTTCAACCAGGATATCGAGATTTATGTATACGCTTTTAAAAACAAGATGGCTCCCCGATCAGATATCCGTAACGTAACTCGCGGAATTACCTCGGTATCACGGTCAGAATTTATATCCGGATATCTCCTTGGTCGTGTGTGCCGTCGAACGATCTCCTCGCTGGTCTCGCGCAGCATTTTTATGCGACATCAACCGCAAAATATGCGAACACGCGGGGCTGGAACGGGATCGGTTGGATCCGCTACGGAAAAGTTGCGCGGTTTAAAAGAACGCTGGGAAAACACTAAACAGCTCGCGCGACTTCGCCGAAGTTTCTTCCGCGGGATTAACTATCGGCCAGGGACTGCTGGAAAGTTTCCGCTGCAGCACGCGCACTTTCATTCCGAAACCACCACCGAACTAATTTTGTCGCTCTGTACCAGTAATTCTGTTATCGGCTTCGTTTCTTCGATAGCCATAAGTAATGCGATTCCGCGAAGCGCGAGTCATTTAACCATTTGCGCTCCGAGAACTTTTTAGTGGCGGTCATCAAAGATACGCCGTGCAGTATTCTGTTACATTTGCCTGTTTATTCGCTGTTCCGTTCTACTTGTCCGGTTATTCTATGTATAATATTGAAATAATTGAAAATCATTGTATCCTACTCGTTTAGATACTCTAACGATACCCCCAATGAAAAAGTTACGAAATAAATAAATATTTTCCTGTTTGAAAGTTGTGTTCGCAAGTTTGCATCGCTAGAAATTACAATAAGGAATACAATCATAATTTTATAATAAAGGTGAATATTTCTCGATCGAAAAATGAATATAAAATTTTGTGGTTTCGGCGCAAGGTTCGAGCATTAATAAAACAAAGCAAATGTGCAAATTAAACCATGTTTCTCGACGTTTCGTTCCTAATGTGGATCATTTTCACAGAGACAATGTTATATCAAATCAATGTGACGGCGCACCAGAACATATGAAAAATACTTGTCACAGTAAGTATGTATTTTTCATATGTTCTGGTGCGCCGTCACATTGATTTGATATAATATTGTTATAAAACATATTATACATATATTATTTTTCAGACGCAAAAAAATGTCTCTGTGAAAGTGATCCACATTAGGATCGAAACGTCGAGGAACATGGTTTAATTTGCACATTTGCTTTGTTGTATTAATGATTGAACCTTACGCCGAAACCACAACATTTTATACAATTTTATAATGTTGTACTTGTCATTAATAAATGATATGTAAATATTTAAAAAATGTATTGCGTTATTTCCAAGTATATAATAAAAGCACGTAATCTATTGCCACTGTACACAGCATTCCCATTTTCTTAGGTTGATCCATCTCGCGGCATTACTATTCTACACGCCTGGTCGCAACTCACCCTACTCTACTCGGCTGGATACAACCAGCCTATTCTACTCGGCCGACTGCAAACCAGCCTATTTTACTTACCCAGTTACAAATGTACTTGTCCGATTACAACCCGACCAAATCTACTTATCCCATTATATACTGGCTCACTCAATTTGTCCGATTACAAACCACCCCTTTCTACTTGTCTGGTTACACTCCAACTCATAGCATACCAGTTCATTCCATTTGTCTGATTACAAACCACAGCGTTCTACTTGCCTAGTTGTTCACCCTTGCGTTCTACTTGTCTGATCATAAACCACCTGTATCCCACTTGTCTGAACGTTGCCTATTCCACTTGTCTGGTTATTGATCGTCCCTATTCTACTTTTCTGCCTATAAGCTCTTTCCGTTCCACTAGTCTGACCGTGGACCATTTTTATCCCATCTGTCTGACTATTGGTTCTTCCTACTCCACTTGGCACATAAACGGTTTCGTAAGAATAACCACAAAGGTCATCGCATTATCAGGTTAGCGTACATGGTTGTGTTCTATTCTTGACGATTACAACGTACAACTTAGAAGATCATGAATGGACTTCAAAGCTTTATAGAAAATAAAATGTGTCTGTGTCAATGTGTCACAGACAGGAATGAAATAAAAACGTATTTTTTTTCTTTTTATCTATTCGTTGTTGCTAAGAACGCATAAAATCTAGTCTATTCATGACTTTGAAGTCTGAGAATCATAAACTTGCGGGAAAACCTTCTGGAACATACATTCGAATTTTCGAAAGAAATATGTCTTCTTAAGACGTTTTGCCTTATCTTTATAAGCTACAAAGACATTTTATGGTTTAATAATAGGTGGCTTACCTGACGCGTGTGTCATAAATTCTTTTACAACGATATCCATGTCTGTAGCTTGAACAATATTTACACACGGCGCACTTCCGGCCATAAATATTCATTAGCATTTCGAATAATTCGAATTTGTTTGAAGATTGCCGAACGCATGCGAGAAACGACCAAAGGCACAATAAACTCTGCCGACTGCAATCGATTCGGAAGCTCGAAGTAATCGCATTTTCCCCCTAACCGCGCCCGAATTTCTTTGTCACACGAATCTGACCGAGAACTCGCTTTTCGTTTTACGATTTGACCACCTCGCTTCAAAGCTGCTTTATTTCAGCGTAAAGATCTTCTTTTTGTACGCTACAGTATTAAATTTTTATTCGTCTCTCTGTTCCGTCGCACCTTTATAGAGGATTATTCCTGCTCTGTGAAATCGAGCGCGGAACGTTCCACGATATTTTGTAGCGTTTCATTAGAGTTCGGTTTTTATTTTATCACAGGCTTCGCTGGGACCTCATTTTGGTCAAATTACCAGTGCCTGTGTTTTATACTCGCGAAATCCGCGGGCCAGAGTTTCAAGAGTAGAAGCAAACACAGAAATTAAACACGTGCGCCGATGATACACGAGTTCAAAACATTTTATAAGAAGTTTATTTCTATATTCTACAGGGTGTCCCAAAATTCCTGAAAATCCCGGAAATGGGAGGTTCCTGAGACCATTTGAAGCAACATTTTCCTTTGCAAAAATGTTATACGCGGCTTTGTTTGGGAGTTATTAACGAAAAACACGGACCAATCAGAGCGCGACCTAGCCCGACCCGGCCTAGGCCAACTGTCTAACACGGCCCGGCGCGCCAACTGTCTATTGGCCGACTGTGCCAACTCGCGTCTAGGTCGCGCTCAGATTGGTCCGTGTTTTTCATTAATAACTCCTAAACAAAGCCGCGTATAACATTCTTGCAAAGGAAAATGTTGCTTCAAATGGTCTCAGGAACCTCCCATGTCCGGGATGTTCAGGAATTTTGGGACACCCTGTATATTTTTTTTACTATATTTTATTAAAATAATGAATAGCAACATAAAGAGGATGGTACATGATGTTGAAACTAACATGTGCAATCTAACTTCTAAAAAATTGATAAAATAGTGAAATGGCTTAGGTAATACAATATATCAATCTTGAATTAAAACGTCGAATAGCCCGAATGAACAGTCGAGCAACAATGGCTCGACGCGGAACGGGGCAAGTTTGGTGAGCAGTGTTTGGCCAATTGCTCCGAAGTAAAAACTTCAGCCATCAATTTCAGCGTACTTCCATTCCGTCGAGTCGCGCTCGGTATAAACTGGAATCGCGCGTGATGAGCGGTATAATGTCCCTTTGTCTGGTGGCAGACGTGGCCACGGATTCTGCGTGGGCGGCGCGTGGGCGACTTTACACGCGGACATAACCGGTTCGACGAACGTACGATTACGTCGCATTACACTTTGCACGCTCGTCACACGGGAACGTCACTTGTGCTTACGTTTCCGTACCTCGTCGAGTAACAAGGTGGAGGAGGAGGAGGAGGAGGAGGCCTTTACGAGAACGCACGCGACAAACGTCCCCCCTTCGAGAAGCCATAAATCATTCGAAACGTTGATATACATTGCCGCTTACAAGCATTTACCATCTGCCCATGCGACACAATCTGCGGGTATGCGCGATCCGATATGGCAATGCGGCTATGGCAATACTCTTCGATCGTCTTCAACATTTGATAAGTTGGAATCTTTGGAATATTTATGTCTAACGGTTTGTTCTAGGATCGACTGGGTCGGACAGTGGTGATCGAATGTCGAAGGCCGAGTCCACTGTTTGACATAATCGTAATTAACCTGTTTTTGAATATTCACATGTCACACATGTGTGACGAGCACGATTTTGTATTTCATTTAAACTTTTACGTGGCTGGCTTTTCAATCAAAACAAATAATTATGAACATTTGTGAGTAGACAATTTTAGACAAATACAATGGGGACAACTAAAATTTTGTCATAATCAAGTAGTTTCTATTAATATGGATATTATGATTCGATAAAGGATAAGATTCTTTCGCTGAAGTTGAAGCGCTCTTTGAACAATTTCCGCGAATAAATCCGGCGTGGTAGCAGACAATGTTGATTTTTACGAAGATCTCGGGAGAACATATTTCACAACATTAATAATTTCCGTGAACCCCCAGGAGAGAAGATCCTCTTGAGGAGACTAGAAAAAACTCGAACAGACGGGAACAATGACTTTCGACCTGAATAGTTTCGTCGGTTGTATGGTGAACGCGTTTTCGAACCGGCTTATTGTATTCTCCGAGGCATTCATACAAACATAATTCCGCGGGAACGTAAGTACGGAGCTCGGAACAATGCAAGAGCTGTTTCGGGTTAAAATTAAAATATTTCATCGAAGGTAGGCGTTCCGGATGCAAGCGTTTTGGTCGGACGGTTCAGACAACGATTCGATCTAGCCGTGAGCGGATGACAAAGCGCACATAAACGGATTCGACAGGTTGATTAAAATACCGAGGACGTTGAGCACGGGAATTAACCAACACACGTGTGTTTACCTGTGCTGCGACCGAATCTCTATCCGGAGGGGGTCGTAGCGTCTACTGCACGTGACGTGTATGTGATTGCGCCATTAGTAACTCCGGGCCAGGATTTGCGGACTATCACTCGCAGCTAGGTAACTAGTATAACTGAGAACGAAGTAATTGAACTTGTAGAAAATTGGATTGCGCGTGTACCGACGTACCATCAGTTATAGATAGCCAGACGGTGTTCACTGCTTCACGCGGCTTTCGATAAAACGAGGACCAACACCTAATGCAGCGTGTTGCTCTGTTCGAAAAGTTCATAGAAACACATCAACAACACTCGGTGCTTCAAATTTCTTCCAACTTGATGTTAAAGAAGTAATGTCCTTCATCAACTAGTGAAAGACAAGTTAATCAACCTGTCGAAGACACGGACGTCTACAAACGAATTGGTATAAAATGTAAACGACTCACCCGTCGGTGTTATGCGTCAGAAACGATTTCGGCAGGGACAAGGATCGCTGATGAGGATCCAGGCAGATCTCCCCTGGCAATGAATCGTCCCCTCTGGTGGGCGCGCTACCAGGCCTGGACAGCATTCCGTCCTTGGGCGGCTCCATCAGCGTCTTCAGGGATCCGATCACGGCGTCTTCCATGGGAGTAGACGCACCGGAACTCTTCGCGTTCCTGGGGCTCTTGGTCACTGTTCGATCGGACGTGGTGACCCAAATATCACTGCTGGACGACGACGAGGTGGTCGAAGAGGACGCAGCCGGTCCGCTGGGTGATCGGTTGGTTATCCCCTTTCCCTGGATCGGGGACACCTTCCGGTCCTTGTTGTCGCATCCTTCGAAGCTGCCTGCGAACTCCGGCTTCCTGTAGAACCGATGATGCTCCCTCTTCTCCACGGAGGAAGGGGTATTCCCATTGGAGCCTTCGAGCGGCGACCAGCGGTTCGATTGCTTCAGCACGCTCTTCGGCTGCCTCTCCTGGTACTTCGGGTTGTTTTGATCACGACTGGCCCGGTTCTTTCGAGAGTTCTCGCGATCTCGATACTCTCGATCGTCCATCCGCTCTAACGAGGCCGGGGACGAGCTGGCGCTGCCTCTGCTCGTGTGGCTCCCGGTGTCCGTAGGGATCCTCTGATGAGCCGGGTAGCTCTGGGACAGCTTCATGAACACCGGCGCTTGGCTCGGCGAGTATAGACTGTCCCTCTGCGAACAGTGCGGCCAGAAATCGCAAGTGCTACTGTTGCAACGCAGCTTTGTGTCCGGGCTGATGCAGAAATCGTGGCTCGACGATGAAGCGCTTGCATTTGGGGTCGTTGCTCCTCTTTGCAACGTCTTAGGTCGTCTAGACTGCTGTTGTTGTTGGGATTGTTGGGGTTGCTGCTGTTGCGACTGCTGCTGAGACGATTGCTGCGACTGTTGCGATTGCTGTTGAGATTGCTGCATCGACGAGCTGCTGGATTTCGCGGACTGTTGCTGCTGCTTCGACGAGATAATGTAAACATCGTAGGTGCCCGCATTCCCCCGTCTTTGCTCTTGACTCTCATCCCGGCGATCGAAACGACTCTGCAGCATATTCCTCGGCACCACGCGGCTTCTTGTACCGTAAAGATACTCGGTTACCATCTCCGGCTCGCGGAGAAGCTCCTCGTTCAACGCGTCCTCCGTCGACTGCGCTTTTCCTGGGAACATACGCGGCCACGAATCAACCGTTTTGTATTAAAATCGATTCATACGTCGGGAAGACGAGCGGGTGACTCGAGCGAGGCGATTTCAGCCGCCTGCTGGTATTTATTTTTCACGCCTACGACTACAACGGCTAAAATAATCCGTGACACGGCGAAACTGTACTCTGCTCTTATATATTCGAGCGACACATTTTACCCGAGTGGCAAATTTTATTTAAACAACCCATCAAAATTTGAAGTCCTGAATTTAATTTGATTGCATACGTAATGAGACTTATGTCATGCTTTTTGAAAGGTACTGTAATTTTTAGACTAGTAGCTACAGGGTAAAACAGTAGAATAATTTTACTTTCGACTAGTTAAAATGAATCTACTGTTAAAATGAAAATTGTCACGTGCAACCGACTTAGAAAATATTGATTTTGCAGAACTATCCACCAGCTAGTAAACATAAGGAGTACATACTGTTCTGAAGCGTGTGACGTTTCCTATCGCCTCCCCGGTCATTGGCGATTTTCACAACGACTCTATGGGGCTCGTTAGTCTCTCTCGAGTGATCCCTGCTCGGTGCTTGCGCTCCAGGGGATCTCTTCTCGGGTAATTGAAGACTCCTGGATCTCCTTACCCGGGACTGATGGGATTCCGGAGACACTTGGGTCGTCCTGGCGCTCTGGTGTTGCCTGGCAGCGTTTCCGCGTCGGAAATGATTCGGCGTCGGTGATCTGGCCTGTCGTTCGGCGCTGCTCGAGGACGATGACGACGAAGACGGCGAATTGAACGACAACTGTTTCCCGGATTCGGTGGATCCGGGCGATCTCCTCAACCCCTGCTGGCTTCTGTGATGACGGGTTTGCCTGTTCGGCGAGATCCTCTCCCCGTTCGCTCGGAGCGACTCGTTCGACGAGTTCAGCGCTATGATCGACGACGAGACCAGGCTCAGGTTCAACGACGAGCTGGGATTGTCATCCTCGTCGTCGCCGTCGTCGTACCCTTCAACCGAGGAGTCCGTGTTCTCCGACAATCTGGGCATGGTGGACCTCTGCACGCAGCTGTCCAGGCTCCTGAAGCCTAGCGAAGACGACGAGGAACTTGACGACTCCATGTAGCGTTGAATGAACTGCGTCCTTCTGGAGGAAGAAGGATCCTCTAAGGATTTAGCTTGCGCCATCCGGTACTGTTGCTGCTGTTGTTGTTGTTGCTGCTGCTGTTGTTGTTGTTGTTGCTGCTGCTGTTGTTGACTGTTAGTATTCTGTCTTCGAGGTCTGGAGGGTGTGCTCGATGACTTCCGCGAGGAAGGGGGCAAGGAGCTCCAGTTGATCTGGTGCGGAGGCGACGGAGGCGGGCTGATGATGTCGCTGTCGACGATGGCGTTCGACCGAGGCAAAAACGGAGCCTTTCCATAGTGGCCGCGACCGGACGTGTGTCTCGCCGAGGGCTTTCTCCCGACCACGTCCTGGAACGCTGGAGGAGGCGATATGATCGGCGTGATCGACGGCGGGGAGTACGATTCCGGGATGCTGTGGGGAGACGTGCAAGCACTGCTCCCTACCGACTCGAAGTCCTGGTTGGGCAGCGCCAGATAGTCCGGACGTTGACTGTCCACTCTGGAGAACTCCTGCGGACATTTTCCCGGCTCGCTGTTGCAATGGTAGTTCGCCAATTTGACGGCGACCCGTCGCGGCAACGGCAAAGTGCCCGTAGTCGCCGTGACCAGGCTGCTCTCGTAGCTTATCCGCCGATTCTCGTCCAACGACCGTTGCTGCACCTGCACCCAACCCGATCGACCCAGATAGACGCCGTCCACCTCTCTGTCGCACCATCGCACCGGCGACAGTTCGCGGCCGCAGTCGCCGCTGATGAAGAGCTCCCCTGATGTGCCGCTGTTGCCTGACAGGAACGAATTCGAGGATTCTCGACGTCGAGAGCCCGTCACCTGTCCGCAAATTCGTCGATGGGAATAGGGTCTAATTCGTGCTAGACCGGATGATCGAAAGCTTGGATGATTCGGAAAATTACGGCCACGAAATTAACCCTCTGCTCGGTTAAATTGAACGCGCTGAAATTTCTGACAAAATTTTTATCACTGACTACAGTTGCATAATCACTAATTGATTTGGACAGTCCGCCGAGCCTAATCGCGAAGTGCTGTAAGTCTCCGAATCACCTCGGAAAGAGCTATGGAACTTTCTAACGAGGACCACCGAATTTTGATACTTTGTCAGAGATCTAGCCCGTTAAGGGACGACGGAACTTTCACCGACGCTTGTTCGCGTCCGAGAGAAACGCGGAGTCAGTCAACAAATTCGATGCACGATTTTCTAGTTCCAGGAGCGGAAAATTGAGGTCCCGGAACTCGTTTCCGGGTGAACGAGCGTTTGGAAAATTCAACGCGTGTTTTTTCTTTCGGACTGTTTAACTTGCCTGCCCGTGGTTATCCTGTCGGTGCTGTTTCAAGCTGGATGTCGACGATATCGATGCCGTTGTGTCGTGACGTTTTAACGATGGTATCGATGTGCCACGTGTATACGAGCCTCGCGTGCTTCCGCTCGGTTTTCCCCTGCCACTGCTTTGGCTTTTATTGCTGCCGACGCTGTACGTGGATCCTTGGGAACCCACTTCCCACGGATCGGAAGTGCTGCGTAAATGCAGTATCGAGACGTTGGCACCCCTGGAAAAATTGTTTGGTGTCGTATCAGCACGGATTAGGCGGCAGACATCGAGTGTACACAGAATCAGCGGACCAATAATATAATAGAGCTTCTCGTTTGATAAATCGACTAACTCCACCAAATAAAGAAATAGTGTACACTCATTTTTATAAGTTAATTATAATTTACATGTTAATTAACTGTTGTGCCAGAAAAATATCGGAAAATTGAAAAGGTGGTTAATCGATTGGGTCTGTGAACGGCTCAATTAACACTTCGATTCTCAACTGGGCGTCCTGAACAATTCCATAAAGATTTATTTGCACGATATTTCCCGACTAGCTTCGCAGATCGGCGGGGGTGCGAATACGTGCGCGTGCCTACGATTCGTATTGGTCTTACTCGATTTGAGAAGGTTGTTGCACCGTTGCAAACTAGATGCACCGCTTTCCTCCCTGGGTGCGGTACTATTTCGCTGTATAAATATTCATCGGGTCTACGTGGCCGGCGATATAGATATCGCGAGACAGAAGAGAAGCAAATAAAGATGTCGCGAGGAGGGAAAGAGCGCTGGGAAACGAGGACGTTGCATCCATCTTGCCGCGGAATGCTTATACAGACGGGAAACCTCTTCCTCTCGCCAACATGCGACACGGAAACCGCGGTGCATCTCGGTGCAGCGCGATGCGACGAGGCGCACGCTGGTAAAGCACGAATCACGACGATACGGGCTCGTCGACGAATTCGCAAAATAAATTCCGCCCGGAAATAAACATCCTCGCGCAGCTTCGTTCTGGTAAATCGTCACCAACGCTGGCCAATGAATTTTCTTATCTCCGCTGGCTCGCGCGATAAATGGAAACCGATAAGGGTGAGAAACACTTGTGCCATTAGTCGAGACGCCGCGATTTAAAGAAAATCGGGTTTTGGATGTTTCAGTTTGTATTTTCTAAACAAAACGAATTAGTAGAATGTACGACATCAAAGTTGTACATTAAAATTGTAACGAGTTAAATTGTTTTTGTGGAAGAATCGAAAAATGTTTAGACTCTGGTAATTAAAGTAGTGCATAGATAATACAATTAGTCATGACTAGACTGCGGGTCTTTATGCAAAATAAAAATTGTCTGTATCGATTTCAAGGAATAGAAACCAAACAGAATGTTATTTCTTCCCTCAATAATTTTAATAGATGAGAATTCATATACAGGGTGTACAAAGTATTCGTACACCTTTTGAAAATTAATAACATTTTTATAATTGTACCAAATGGCCTGATTTTATTATAATCAATTAGAAGCATTGGTTTACGAAATGATATGCAAAAAAGATTTTCCAAAAATTATAATTTTCAAGGTTACATGCAAAAATAAAGAAGGGATTTTTTTATAACCTTTTTATTTGGGCCCTAAATGAAAATTTAAAATATATGTTTTGTAGATCTATGTTAGTTATACACATGCTGAAAATTTCATCGAAATCGATTAACATACACACGAGCTACAAGCGGTTAAAATTGTAAAAATCGTAGTTTTACACGACTTTTGATCAATTTCTGCTTAAAATCCACAGAATCGTACATCTTTCGGTGTTTGTCGTTTTTCCCTGCGTCAACCGATTTCGATGAAATTTTCAGCATGTGTATAACTAACATAGATCTAAAAATTAAAATAAAATGTTTTAAAAAATTTTTATTTTTGCATGTAACCTTGTAAATTATAATTGTTGGAAAATCTTTTTTGTATATCATTTCGTAAACCAATGCTTCTAATTGATTATAAAAAATCAGGTCGTTTGATACAATTATAAAAAAGTTATCAATTTTTAAAAGGTGTACGAATACTTTGTACAAGCCCTGTATTGACATCGGGAATTTTTAAAATTTTATAAATGCATAAAGATGCATATCTAGTCATGACTTTTCATTGCAGAATGTTCTTATCGTTGTGATCTTAATAACTGTGCTGAATAAAAATAATTCTTAATGTAATTGATCTATAAAAAACGATAAGTTTGACTAGATAAACTCGAAAAATAAAAAAGGTAAATTGGACAGTTTTAGCAGTGAGGTACTGCTAACGCTGAAAGCACCGTGGGAAGCCTTCACTCGAGACAGATATTAACAACAATTTCGAAGGTATTTACATTAATCGACGTAGACTAACAACGAGCGTTCCCCGAGAAGGAAAATAGACTACAACAGAGCGCTCGACGTAAGAAGTTCCGTGTAACCGTTCCAATATAAAAGCATTAATCTCGTTCGAAGAGAATAAAATACATTTCGCGCGTTTCGCAAAGCTTGCGGACGGAATATAAATTCTGGATCGTTTCGGGCGTCGAACTGGGTCGGGGGAAGGGTTTTCCGAAATGAAATCTGTTTCAGCGACTGCCTAGTGAATCTCACGGCGTGTCAACCTGACGGCGACGGTTCGGTAATTTACGGACGTCCCTCTGTCGTTTATCATTAATGAATCTTGGTAAATGTAGTCTGCGATGCGAGGAAAGAAGAGAACAGTATAACATCCCCGTCGCGACGTAGCAATGATTCATAAAAGAAGGAGCAGCCGCGGAAATGGAATTGTTGGCAAGATTCGGATCGGCGAACAGCTGAAACATTCGAACAAATGAAATTCCAATCTTACAAATGACTCGATTCATTTCGAGATTAGACGCTCGCGAGGGGAACTTAATAAGTCGACTACGAGGTCGACGATGAGATTTCCTTGCCAGTGTTACGTTTCCGTTCGAAAAAGTAGTACGATGTTACAGGGGGGTGCTTGAACTTCTGCGGAAGAATTGTGTTACGAGTGTAATTGTACAAATGTTCTTGTTCACAATATTTTGCTCTTCCCACGAATGAAAAATTTGTTCTTCTGAAATAAAATATCCGAAGAATCCAACACAGTTCTCATCTCCTTTTAACTGCGGCGGACCTGAAAGAGGGACGTCAATTTTGATAAATGGGTCCATAAAAATGCACGTCCGCGAAAAGTCCGCAGGTTCTAACGGCAGCGATTAAAATATGTGACCCCGTTACAGCGAAGCATATAGTGTCGTCGATAAAAAAGAATTTCCGTTGTTCCGTCACTGTGTTTCGATAGAACGTCCCTCGAAAATCGGCCGCCTCGGACGAAATAAATTCTAACGAGGAGGTCGCATTCGCCGCGGCTTATTCAGTTCAAGTAAGGTATTGAATTTTGATTAAAAAGGGGGACAAAATTATAGCGTGTACGTAGAAGTGACTGGCCGCGGTTCAATTAACTTTAATCGATCTCGATTCGAATATCAAGATCCGATATCGACTTCTCGGGGCTGTTTTATTTCCAGCGTAATAAGAGGACGGAGAGACGAGAGACTCTCTTCCGCCAGTGTCGAGAGGCTATTTGCAGCCAGACGTAGACGGAGATATAGTCCCCGAATACATTATCCTATAATTTGTTTCAGTTCGGCTGTCGCGCGACGAACGTGTCCCTATTTCCAGCAGTGTCCCGATCGGCGTTCACCGATACGGCTGTACCCGATGAATTATATTTACCTTTTAGCGGACATCGTTCGCAGGGTGGCTGGAGCTCCCCCGGTTTTCACAGTTGGATCACTCTCGCGCGTTAAATTAGACACCGTGTGTCACTTCGAACATCAAGCCGCCAACGGCGATCGATGCACTGTCATTCTGCGGCCGCATTAAACCTCACGGGTTCGCGCGACTCCCACTCGGTTAACGAATCCGAAATTTCGGTCGATCGTTCGCTGAATTTGTTCTCTGACAATGGTTTCGTAAATGTAGAACTTTCTACAATAATATTCATAACTAGATAGTGGATTTTATAAGATGATTTCAAGAATACGATTATATTGCCTGTGATTCGATGAAACGATCAGATTTTCCCAAAAATTTCTGTATGGTTGATCTCCGATCTCGGCTACTCGGTACAATTATTTTTCCTCGCAGCATACGACAAAAACACTGATAGCTACCGCAGCGGCAAGAAACGATTACTACTACTGCAGTTCTTCTTGCCGATCGCCTAGCATCCATAAGCAGCGCGGCTTTTCTCTTTCTCCTAGAGACGCGCCTATTGCTCAACCCAATATATTTGAAGAAAACAAGCTGATTGCTTTTTCATGATCTCCCGTGAGAGCGGCAAAAATCATCGGAGGCAACTAATTAACCGTATACGGCCGCGGGAAGAGTTCTAGGAGGTATCGGTGCTCACTATACCCCGTTCGTTGAATTTTGCATTCGCGTGTGTAAACAAGTTACGCTCCGCGGGGAAGCGCCTGCACGGTGCAGGAAGCGGTCCCATCCTTTCATTCAGCTTCATGAAAGTTACATCGCGTGTAACCGTCCTCGGAAGACGGCAAAAAGCAAACGCCGCGCCGCGTCGCGCCGGTAGCGGGAGAGAGCAGACGTAAACCACGCAACGATCGAATTAATTTTCTTTTTACCCGATCGATATCAGCGCCGGGGTCCCCGGTATTAATCCCGGGAGCGACGAACCGGATCGTTTTTGCGACGTCGATCTCCCACGGAACGAATGGTTTCTCGTCGCCGCGACGGAACACGATCGAGCCGATTTCGCTGTTACTATTTGTCTAGGCCTGTCCTGGCCTTTTTTGGCGAGAGCCTACCACTGAATAACAGTGAACTCTATGCCCACGTAAAAGATCCGAGAGGACGGCGTAGAAATCGTCCCGCGGCTCGTTAACGCGCTTCGATCCATCCTCGGATTCTTATCCTTGAAATATGCTCGGAATATCCAAACACCAAGAGCTCTAATTAAGATACAAGAGTTTTCTCTCTTACCTCGGATTTAGAAAACATGCAACACGGTCCACGAATTGTACCAATACCAATATCAAGTTTTGAAGTATCAAAGAAGTAACCGTCTGACGTGTAGAGTGGGGTGCAAGCGTAACTTAGCGCTGTCATGCGACAGTGCATTACCATCGTCGTCGATAACTACCGCGTTCACCGCAATCGCGTGACCGAAAAATCCTCGAATAGAGAATAAGCATCGTACACACACACAAAACCCAAGATCATCCTCGTCACCACCGTCGACAGAGCTCCTTCGTAAGAATGCGCGGTTTGCACACTTTCCCAAGGGTGTAGAACTGACGGAAGCACAGACACATACGGCTACGGAACAATACGCGCGCACGCACGTAATTAAAAATCTTCATACGGGATGCAAATCGCGAGCGAGAGGGACTCGTTAAAACCGAGTTACAAACGCGACCGACGCTGGTGATGAAGAGTGGCGGGGAAAATATGGTCGGAAATTCTCGGGTGGTTTCCCTGACGGTGGATGCCGTGGGACACGGTGCACTATAGCTAGTAGACCACTGTACAGCGATTCCCTATCTTGCAGAGATGGGGAAAAAGCGGAACAGAATCGCGCGCGTTACCTGTCGCCGCGGGAGCCGGTGGCCGTGTTCGAGATGTCGGTTGAATCCGCGGCTGGACTGACTCTACGAGGCGGCAGGGCGGGAGCAGGGGCCTGGCTCGAGGACGAGGACGAAACGGGCCCTATGACGCCCACATTGCCTCCACGGACCCCGTCCTCGGCCGAATGTTGCCTGCTCGAGGATTGCGAACTCTGGGACAGCCAACGGCGCCCACCGCTTCTCGTCGCCACATTGCTACCTCCGGATCCTCCTGTCTGATGGGACCCGGCGCCTCCGCTGTCCAGCGACGTGCTCTGAAATCAGAATCTCGCATCATTCGGTGCCCCACTCACTGACTCGACCATGCACTCTGCCGAAATCCGGCAAACCCTCGCATAAAAAGCATGTTTCACTGATGAAAATACTTGTTCAGTCGGGGCGTTAGATCCAGGTAGACACGAGCAAAATTCTGTGATCCAATGTCGTACTTAGCGACATGATTCACGCGTGAAACATCTAGATGGTGTTAAAGTCGCGTGTGCGTCGCACGCGATTGCGAATTATCGAGAGAAATTAGTCGTGAACTGATAGTCAAAGAGAAAAGTCTGCGTGACAAAGGGAAAAGTCTGTGTGACGAATCGTATATAATAACCAAATCTTGTTCAAAGTGTTTCCAACAATTTATGTACACATTTATACGTATCATAATATATCTCATTTTGTGTTGTGGACTTCACAAGTTTTTCATTAAAACTCCAACAAATTCAACGACTTTAAAAATGTTTTCAAAGGGTACGTATAAGTTCTTTAACTTTTAGGTACGTATCACTTTTAGAGATGAACGATCTTTTAGAAATGAATGTTGATCTGCAGAAACTTGTATCTAAGCTAGAAAATTGCACAAGTATACGTATGTATAAGGATAAGTAGTTAGCTGCTTTGCGTTTGATACGTTCATCATGATAGCGCTGGATCATATTGTTATTGAGATGAAACCCCTGGCACTTTCTAATCTCTTGGTCTTAGAAGTTCCCTGGGACACGGTATACTGTAACTAAATGCGGATGATAGTACATAGTGAGGGACTTTTTGTGAACAGTGGTAGATGGGCTTATAGATGAAGAGGATAGCCAAGAGATCTGTTCTTCTACCTTTGCAATGGACATGTGCATTAGAACTGTCACCTGTGCTCGGTGTTTGACTATATCAAAACGATGTATCCTAGTAAGTATAGTTTCCTCCTCTAAAGGAGTGATTAATCTTTGTGCATTGTCCGGGTAGTGCGAGCATTAATATTTCCGACCAAGTTGGTATACAATTTAGCAAACCGACTTAGCAAACAACTGTTGTAAACTGTTCAGTGAATTTATGTACTTGTGAAAGAAAATGTTCGTTAAAGAGAAAAAATTGTATTCTGGTTAAATCGAGCAGAACGGTGCACATCGATTAAGGAGTAAATTAAACGGATCGAGTTGTAAGCTTCCTGCGTTACAATGGAGACAAGTTGATTAATAATTGCTGCACTTAACCTTTGGGGATATCTGCAGCTACAGGACCTAACTGCAGCTTAACAGGGATTATGATAAAGGTTCAGTTAGTAGTTCGATATAATCTTGATCGAGTAAGTGGATATATTCCAGCGAATCTGCACGAGAACAAGCGGCGAATCAATATCCGTTTAGAATGGAACAAAGGTCCAAACTTTTCAAATTGCGAAAATCGAGAAAGATTATACAGGTGATAATTCAAGATGAGGAAACTGGTAGGTGCTTGGTTCAGTACAATTTTGCGAATAGGCAGCATTTAAACTGCATAGACCATTTTCTCGAGAGAATTGGATGTCTAGGGGACCCTTTGAACAACACGCTGAGTGTTCAGGGAACACCGATACTTGGAAAGGGCGTGAAACGGCGAGAAGATCGTTGGGTTAGTCACCCTCCGAACTTTTCAAATATTCCCCATTTGAAACTTCTGGCTTCTGGTTTTCTAGAAACAACGGAGCTTTCTACCTAAATGATTTCACAACTCTACAAACCATCTTTGCATACCTACCACGTGTCGAAACAACAATTATTTACAGGATTAGCATAAACTCCTTTGCTGTCCATCGCTGTCAAGGATATTCTAATGATGTTTTCCCTTGGATAACTCGAGCGATTCGTTCACAATAGGATCCTGCAATCGATAGCCCCTTAACGCGATAGTCTCGCTGCGGTTAAAACCGATGCCGATGCACTTGGCATTTCTTCTTATGCATTTTCAATTATTTCTTTGACGAGCCAGTTAATCGATTCAACATGGACGGATGCTTTGCGGTTCCCCATCGGTCTCGTTTTTCCATTCCATTTCCTATTTTCCTTTTTTTCATGTTCTTCTGTCCTCCTTCTCCCCTGTGCGGCCATCGACGAGGAAGTGAACCCCGACGATTCGCATTCTTCCACAAGAGACTCCGAGATTCGAGAATTACCCTCAGCGGCGGGATGTCTTCGGGCTTGACGAAAATCGAGAGGACTGGGTTGATTAGCCTTTTTTACCTTAATTAATTGCGCCCGGTGTCAGCCGGTGACATTCATCTGACTCAGCAGACCGAACATGGCGCGTTTCGCCATCGACGACGGCTTTTAAGAGGAAAACCGTTTATCCTGAGCCGTATTGTGTACGTGACAACGCTCGCTCTCGAAACGACGATTTTCTTGCGTATTCTGCGATCAAGACAATCAAGGTACCCAATACTTAGAAAATGCACTGTAAGAACACTTTTATGAACTTGTCCGTTCGCAACACATAAGACATTTAATAAAAGTCTAGTTGGAATTATATGAAGCAAGATGCTGTTGCAAACAAGAAGCGAAATGAACGTCTCTGTTCTGAAAATATTCTGTTCGAAGTTTCACGGTTTGTTTCAGAATATATCTATTCCTCAAGAACTTTTATGGAGAACATATATTACTCTCAGAAAGTTCTGAAATAACTTGTTTACACGTAACTTTTATTATAGAGGTTGTATAATATTTGTCCCATAAGAACACCTTTTGAAGAACGCTTATTGAAGAAGATTCCACAAGAAAAACATAAGCGATCCATTAATATAGAAACCAAAACAATCCATTAATATAGAAATTAACTAGATTATACTGTAAGGTGAGGATTGCACTGTCGAGTAACTAACAACTGTTATTAACGACTCGTGTCGAAATGCATAAAACTCGTCTGACAGTCAATGTATCAAAGAGTGCACGGGCGCTTGTGCGACCGACTGTATGCACGCGATTAGCATCGAACATTCCTAGGTGCAGGCGACTTCCTCCAACTTCTGTATTGTTTATGCGACAGGCCGGGTCGTTCGGAAAGGCCGAGTCGATTGCATAAAGGTATTCTTGAAAGAGTCGCGTCGAACGTGACACGGGACAAACTAAACTCGCGGGCAAGAGGCTGGCAGGCAGCGGCTGTTTCTACTTCCAAATACGGATGAGGCGCGAGAGACTGGCTACGCAACTCCTTCGATGAAAGTATTTTTATTTTGGTCGCAGCACGGTGAAGAACCAGTCGCCGTAGCTATCTGTCGGGAACCGTGGATCGAGGATCGAGAGCCGCACCTCTTGTCACTTTGAAGCGCCGATCGGATCCACCGATTAATTGCCGAGCACCGGGACGGCTGCGACTGGCGCCATTGATAAGAAGTACGGTAACACGCATTATACAGTTAACCATACAAAAAATTTTGCGATCCGAATACTCATGTCCATGCGCAAAACATAGAGAGATCGCGGAGAGAAATGCGTGCCAATCTTCCACGTTTTGGTACTCGAGGATACCATTATACTCCAGAGTTGTGCTAATTCAATTACGCAATTGAATTACATTGTATTTCAATTATATAGTAATTCAACTACGTTGTAACTGAATTACGTAATTGAAATATTTCAATTAATTCAATTACCGAGTATTTTAATCAGATGTGTAGTTGAAATACAATATAATTGAAATACAATATAGTTGAAATACAATATAATTAAAATACAGTTCTCCTAATTATAGCCCAGAACTTTGAAAAAGAGTGTTCATAAAAACTAATTTAAAGCTGACTGATAATTAAAATGAACCTATAATCAGTCAAAGTGATCCTATTATTGGTTAGTGGTAAGCTAAAAACGTTCCTTTTTTCAGTCTTTTGTTATTAGATAATGTACTTCATTTTACTTACATATAATATTAATGTTGGTTTAATGAGTTTCATTAGATGATTGTCGTTATTTTTTCCTTTAATATATCGTAAACTAGGTAAGGTAGGGATGCAGAACTGTAACGCAGAAGTTATTTCTGTTCAGATATTATAAATTTATAAATAATAAATTCCTTCTGGTTGAAACTTTCACATGGATTTTTCAACCTCTTCTTAGCTATTACTTTATTATTATTTAATTTTTAATTTTAATTTAATTAAATCGTAATTCGTAATTAATGTAATTTTATTACAAAGTATTTTATAATTGTACTCTATTGAAATTACGAATTACATTGTAATTTAATTGAATGAAGATCTGAATTATAGATTACAATATAACTGAATTACAATGTAATTCCGTTACTTTGTAATTATAATTCCTGGAGTAATTCAATTGTAATTCTGCACAGCTCTGTTATACTCATTATATTGCGGAAGTTTTATTTAAAAGACTCTATACTTTCCATAAACGTATCTATGTATTTTTTGAAGAAAAGAACAAACTGTATCCAATAAACAATTGACTCGAGATATTAATATTTTATTTTTGAGTATCCTGTATTAAAACTTGGCGAATAAACTATACTCGACTAATAGACAACATATCTAAAGCTCATTGAGGTGGCACATCGACAAGTTTACTGTGGTGTGGCTCGGTCTATGAATTTTCGAGACTTGGGGTCGACTCGAATAGCAAGGAGCTCGGATCCTTGCGAGATATGCCAATAAGGAAATTGATAGGACACCTCGGGCGCTCAGAACAAATCTGGTTTAGTTTTTCTCGCCAACGCTTAAAGAAAACTATACAAATGATGGGGGTTGATCTGTAGTGGGGTTTGCGAAAATCTTATTTGTTATGGGGATTTGCGATTTTTGACAATTCAGGGGAAATTCGAAGTGGAGGGATAAAGTGCCTATGTGACTAAAATCTAGTAACGGTATTTTACCAAACAATAGGAAACAATCTCATATGTAATAATCTAATAAAATTGCTCATATTTGTCCTTCTCGCTCTTTGTTCATGATTGTCTCAAAGCAATTACTTACATTCAAATGATTTTTCCTGGACGTGACCGTAGAGTCCTGCGAGGACCCTCTGGAGTAATGTCTGGAGAAGACCTCGGCGAGCCTGGACCTTCCCGAGCTGGTCGCGTTCGGTTTGGATTTGTTCGATGGAGATTCGTCGGCTGTTTTCGCCAAATTTGGATTGCTGCTCTTGCGCTCCGGAAAAACTAAATGTTCGATGTTTGGCGTGTATCCAGGATCGCTTCGGACGATATCCTGCAGGGTCACACGGCCCCCGGCGCTCGTTCCTCCATTACTGAAACAGTCCAACCAGCAATTTCTTTTTCAGCCAATTCGCCGCGTCGATACGATATCCCTGTTCCACCCTCTATTTGCAACTATTGGGTCATCCCGAAAGTTCCCGCGGTTTCCGGCCGGTCGTTTCGAAACACATAACACTTAAAATTGAACAGTTTCATTCATATCGGTTTTCATTATTTTTCAGGTTTGAAGAAATATTTCTTCATACACGGTGCATCTACTACTCTACAATTTCTATCTGTCCTCAGTAACAACCGAGATACGCCCTGAATAATCAAAAATTATTTAAATGGCCGACCTAATAGCACAATGATCCGAAAAATGGACGAACAAAAATAACAAATTAATCATCGAGAGTCCCTTACGTGAACAGAATTGTCGTCAGAGGACGCTCGAAAGGATAGAAGGTGGAAAAGCGGAGAGAAAATGTCGCAGAAACAATAGACAGGAAGGGACAAAGAAGGGCGGAGGAGGTGGATCGGGAAAACGCGTGGCGAATGCATCGTAGCGCACGCTGACATGCGTAATGTCAGTTTAAAAGGGTTAATTATGCAAGCCCGGTGAAAGCCACGGGACAGCTCACTGTCTCCCGGTGGTTTTCACCGGAGATTCCCTCTTCCTTTAGGCCGCGATTCGTCAAAGGCGATTAAAAAAAAGAAGAAACGGTCGGCCGGCAATAAAAATGTCGACAACAGACCGCCCTGGGATCTATTCCATCCGGGACAGTAACGAAGACGAATACGTGCGAGCGACAAAGCAGAAACGTGGTACGCGGAGACGTTTTTCGCTTCGCCCCTCTGTATGTGTGCTCGGCTATTTTTTGTAATATTCTCGATCGCCGGGTAACACGTAAATAACATTTATGGGCTCGATGGAAGAGAATAAAGTGGAGAAAACGAAGGGTAAAAGTTCTCGGTCACGCGCAAGCTGTGCTACCGCCGCGGTGCTTTTCATTTAGCTCGAAATCAATTTTATGAAAATCAAATGGAAATCGCACGTGCGGGCGAAAGCGGCCGCTTTTGCGCGTGTGATCGCCGATAAATTAAAAATACCCACGCTAAGATAAAACGCTTTCGTATCGGAATACGTGAAAGCGTGGAACAATAATTTTCCGCGTGATTAATAGCCGCCAGGATACTCAGCTTTTAAAATTTGGCAGACGCGTCTGACCGTTACTTACCGCTTCTACTTAAAAGTGAAGATCGGCACTGGCGAGTTAGTAAGAGACTGCGGAACTCGATGCAAATTTACATTTTTATTGAAACCTTTGAAGGCACGAATGTTCGGGAAAATGTTACTTATCTCGATGTCGATGATGTATAATTTGTATTTGATAAATGCTTTCTTGTATGCTGTCATTGCACAAAGATCCCCCTCGTCACGTCGCGACGTGGTCTAGAAGTCAGTTCTAGAGCGAATTAATTATTCTGCGAGGAAAAAATTGACATTTTGTGTAAAAATTACTTTTAAATATTTGAGTAAAGTAAATAAAACATAATTTACAATACTAACTACTTGTTTGTTCATAGAATAATTATTAATCTAAAAATTTTTTAATGGCCTCCCAACTCTTGCGGGTTCAAGTTCGTGAATGTTAATCTCATTAAAGGGGAATGCTATGATCGATTCTAACCAAGTCTTATTCTTTGATAGAAATCTATCTTTATAATTATTGCCTATTTTCCAACGTTTCTCAATATTTTTGATAAAGTTCTCTAAAATTCCTTCAATATTGTGCCCGCTCACATTTCTTCCGGTAAAAATAGCCTTTAGTAATCCACTAACGCAATCCTTTCGTTTAAAATTCTTCAATTTGAACCATTCTTCGATCAATTCTAAGCGGATGATCGTAGATACGTTTACTAAAATATTAAAATAAAATGATAATGGGATTGCGGGAGATCGCGTTTTCTCTTTGCCGTTTATGGGGATGAAGTAAGCTTTCAAATTAAATACTTCGCAACGCGTGAAAATGCGTGCAAATATTATAAAACTTACGACACTCTAATAATTTTTCTTAAAAAGTATCACTTCATAAAATATATGATAAAGTGTGTGAAGGAAACGTAAACCAGCATTTCCAATTACAGCCATACTAATAATATGATACATATAACAAGATACTAACACAATTTATGCACACTTCAAGAAAGAACTCGATATTTTGAGGTTATAATTTGTAGCAATTGACTAACGCAGAAAAACAAAATGTGGTTACTGGAACGTTGACAGTCTCGCAAACAATAATACGGTGACGTGATTTACTAATTTTGCTTTTGTTATTGTAGTATACATATCAAACTATCATACAAGTATAAACTTTAACAGATTTACGTTAGTTGGTATTTTTAATTTATCTGCGCTAGAACTGACTTTTAGACCACGGTGCGTCGTCTAGTTATCACTTGCTCGTGCAGGTGGAAACAGTAAGTAATAAACAGACACGTTCCCGGAGTCATATTCCATTGCTGGAATGCTTGGCAAATTCTCAAGAATGGAGAAAACCTACGGGTAAATTGTTCTGCATATTTTTATGGCTTGTTTCGACGTCCGCGCACACGAGTGTACTTTCGTATTTTAATAAGGAAAAATTAACTTGAAGAAATAAATAGAGAAACTATTTTTCGCGAATAGCGATGCAGATTTTTCACTTCAAATTCAAAGGGCTTTTAGATTTCGAAGGTGCATACCCCCATAGATAATTGGGCACACTGACCTGGGTCCAAAGCCGTGGGACTGCCTCTGGCCGCGTCTTTTCCCGCTTCCACGGCCGGGCTTGATGTTCGTCGCCTCGGCTAATTGCAGCAAGCGGTTGCGATGCTGCCGCAACAGCGGGTCCTCCCTGCGATTCATTTTAACCGGTGCAAGTGGAACCGTGTCGTCCCTGCATCCTGCAATCGTAATAGAGCAGCGGCATGAAAACAATATGTCCGCCGCTGAAAAATTGCGGCGTCGACAAAATTCCGTCGCGGCGGATATTTATCGGGGAAAATAAAAGGACTGAAACATCGGGCGGGCGTAGAGAGAAAACAATTAAAACATCGAGCGAGTACATTAATCCGCTTTAATACACTCGCCACGCAGCCGGATAGATACCACTGCCAAATATCTGCGATTTTTCTTCCCAGTAATAACGAAACCGGGTCACCGACGACAGAGGAGGAGGAGGCAGAAATGGCGACCGCAGTTTCTTTATGACGTTTACGGGCACGTTAATTTCCGATCGTTTAATATATCCTCGATATCCTTCAAGCTTATTATATTTTTCTTTATTGGAACACACAGCCGCGCGTTGACCAACTTCCGAACTTTTGCTCGCGTGTAATTAGATCGGTGCGCTTTCGACGTTGCTTATCCTCCGTCGATGGGGAACTTAATTATCGGCGATTTTGTATTTCCCGTTAATGAGATATTTTAATCAGCGCGAATACGACAGTGCTGTACGGCGAAACGAAATTCGACAACGTTCAAGATAGAGCCGCGTTAAAGCCTCTTCTCCGGTGAGTAATGCAAAATACGTTTCCGAGACTCTGCCTCCGTTTCTGAAGACATTCGATCGCTATTATCGGCACGCGAATTTTCCTCCCGAGGATCGTGTCGGATCGCGAAAAGAATTCGCCACTGACACTCCGGCACCGCCGTGCTTTTATCCTCTCCTCCCCGAAGTGAGAATTGCGGGCAAAGTCTTGGCAACGACTGCCTCAAACGCGGATACTTTTTTCTCGTCTCTTGTTAATAACTTGTGGCATTGTTTCGGCATTGTGCCGACTGTACGAACACCTCCCTTTATCTCCCTTCAAACGAGGCAATTTCCATCGCGCGATGAAGCCTCGAATATTGTCTGTCTCGCTGCTAAAGTGTTTGCGGATTCGTCGAACGAGAAACGCCGGGAAATGCTCAGCAGCTCCATCAATATAGAGCTTGGAGTGTCCATAAATATTTGGTTGCAATGGAACCTCTCGATATCAAACTAACCTTCCGACGTGATAAGAATAATTCGAAAAATATGGAACGGTTGTGCAGTATGCGAAATTACGATACCTGGAATGAGCACTTAATTTCATTTATATCAAACAATGCTGCGCGTAAAACACAGTCGCATATATGCGACAAACAATCTCCCCGAATTAAACGAAAAATACAACATACTTTCAATTTGAATGAACAGAATACAGTTGGACAAAATTTAACATCGTCGACGAAAATAAAGAAAAGGTCACATGCCTATTTCATCAGCCACATACGCAGTGAATGCGTTTTTAAAAAATTTATTTCATGTATATTTAAAATATTTGGTGTTGCTGTATGAACAACTGCATTATCATCGTAACAATACTGTTTCATATATAATGCAAATTCGACAGAATTTGACGAGAGGGGATGAATTCTAAAGCAATAGTTGTAAGGATACTATAACAATGAGATGGGGAGGATGAGTTGTCGAGAAATCCCGTTAATTGTTGATGATTGAATATTAATTTACCCACTAGGCGGCCGTGTGTACGATAAACCTGTCTTTAGCGGTTGTTGGTGAAATTATGGGGATAAAACAGTGCACACACTGCTCCCTCAATTAATGTGGGTATTAGCTCGGCGTGGTTGGCTATAGCGTGTCCTCCATTATAATGTCAGATATCGACGAAAGTTTGCAGCCCCGACCATCTGAGTAAACAGTTTACGCACGAAATGATGTACACCGAGAAAAATTTAATATAAGTTCGCAACTATTTTTCAGGGGAATTTCAATCAACGGATATTAACGTGGAACCCACGGGAACATTAAGAAAGTATTTCATATAGCGTAAAATTCCTATCGATCCATTAGGCGCAAACTATACTTTATCAGCCGCAACTTTTGCCAATTATTCTGTATACCCTCTGCAAACAAGAACGTGATCTCATTCCGTAACAATTTCGACGAGTCAAACTGAATTAAAAATTGCGCTTTGCAATTAAATTCTGCTTTTGAAACATTTCGTGGATTACGAACGCAAAAGAGGTCCCCATGCTAATCATTGCACGAAACTGATAAACATCATGTCCGAACAATTCGTCTGTTCGATGAATATTAAACATTACATTTAACCGGGGCAAAATATTTAACGTTTGCACGGCGCGGAACAACACCGTGTGCCCTTCGTGGCCTGTTCAAACATGAAATTCGTTTTACCATTATTTACATGCATTTTCTGCGCGAGCAGCAAACGACAGTGCGCAACATTTGTATTAACATGATGAAATGTTACGCGGACAGTGTTCGATACTTTAACGCGACATCAATTTTTGAAGTCTGCCAGCTCGGACGATAAATATTCATATATTCTACGCGCAGAAAAATGTGTTACTCGTCGACGTAACGAGCGAAATCTGCTTCGCGCATCGGCCTGCGAAATAAATGTCGCAACGGCGCGGCGAATCGGAATCGGGGATGGAATCAACGGGCTTACGACTCTTCCGTAATTCCACTTTTGAAAAGATCGTCCCCCGGCATCCGCTTTTGAATTTCTCCCGTGGAACGCTTGGTACCGCGTTGAATTTTCAATATTGACATATCAGGGATAGAACGGAACAAACAGGAGCGCCGGCCCGAGTAATCAAACGTTCCCCTTTTCCATCTTACCGTATTTGCATTATTATGCGATCAGTATCATTGGAAATCGTCTTTGACGTCAACGCTGCCTACCCGGTGACGTGCGCGAATTTCAATGTAGGAAATTTATTATCTTTCAATCCTCGTACAATCAAATCTTTATTTCACTCTATCGTCGAGCGTTATTAAAAGTAGGATGAAACAACCCTTGCAGGCCGAAAATGCTTTTGATGATTGCATGGCAATCGCTCTTCCAACGAAGAAAAATTATTATCTTTTGTAGGTACTACCAAATTCTTATTCCATCAAAGATTATTAAGATTATAACATTAATCCTAGCAAGGCTTTGACAATCTCATGGTAACCATGGCTAGACTAACACTGACGCAATTTCTTCTGGAACGATGAAAAAATTAGGAATCGAGAAGGTGAATTCGGTTGCCTGTGAAAATGCGCCAATCCAGTGAACAAGTAGCAAACGTGGAACCAGACAGTGTGGTCAATGCCACGGTAAAAACGAGCGGGTTTTCCTGTACTCCTCGGTGCTCGTGTTTGGCTAAGCCACTCCATAAATTGCAAATTCTGATTGGGATTTACGAGTGGCGTGCATTGCAGACTTTCAAAACGAAAACTACGCGGACCAAGCCGATACTTCGCTCGCCGGCATCGGGATTTATGTTGTTCGGTTAAGAAAAAAAAAGAAAGAACGAACGAAAGGAACGGCCACAGATCGTCCTGACAATCCTGCCTGGTCCCGATCGATTCCTCGATGTTCCACCATGGAATTTCCGATACGTTACCGATACCGACGAGGAAATTTCAAACGTGTATTTTTATATTTTTGTTGCTGGTTTATGCGTTTTAGCATAAATTCAAAAATCTAACGAGCAATTCAACATTAGAACGCCGTCGGACCACGGGAACACGCGGAGTGTTTGAAATGCACAAACGATCGGCGTACAGACTCCAATTAATCAAGGAGATTGATTTCACTCGTCCAAGGATGCAATGTGTTCCGCGAACTATGCTAACGCGGGATTCAATGGAACCGGCCGATGGTATGCGCCGTTAAAATCGTGGTTAGAACGGAACTAATTTCCTTCGACGATGATTCCGCTTAACGACGATTATCCTACGTATTTATGGATAGTTTGAGGCGAAGCGGCTTTACGATCGCGGCGGTATTGTAATCACGGTTATGGAAAGATAAAACATGATCGATCGATCCTGGAGAATGTTCCTCTTTGCGATCCCTTTCTTTTACTTCAGCTACAAGATAATATAATTAAAAAGTTAAGAAAAATTAGAGTTATTCTTACGTATCGTATAATTGTGACATTATTGTTGAATATAATTTAAATCGATAACATAAGGAATATCATTCAGATCAATAGAACAGCTCCAATCGTCTCATTTTTATATGCCCCTCTTCAAGGGGCTATAACTCCTACAATTTTAAGTATTTTAACTTCAAGAAATTATATTATACAGTCCAGGCAATAGAGAATATGTGTAGCAAAACCTTAATACAAAAGAGTCGTCAGATTTCTTTACAAAAATTTTCAAACGAGGCCTACAGTATGACACTGTAGACTCTAGACCAAACCAAAAGTTTACCTTAATGTAGACTACAGTAAAATGGACGAAAGAGTGTGGTCACCCTTAGATTGACGTAGAGAAACTACACTTCTCGCAAGGGAAGGACTCCAAGTGTCCGACTTCTATTTTGATAATTTTTTGTGAGATAATGGTACATGGATCTCTAATTATGTATGCAAAATATTAGGTGTAGTTACTCAATAGTTTTAAAGATATAAACAATTAAAGTTTCATACCGTAGTAGTTTTTGAAGTTCCATTAGCCGTTTAAGCAGGTATGAAACTTTAATTGTTTATATCTTTAAAACTATTGAGTAACTACACCTAATATTTTGCATACATAATTAGGGATCCATATACCATCATCTTACAAAAAATTATCAAAATCGAAGTCGGACACTTGGGGTCCTTCCCTTATCAGTGCATTGAGAATTTCATATTTTGAAAATGTGGAGCCGTATATACACCAGCTAATATTATATTGTAGAGACATTAAAACCAAATAATACGTAGCAGATTTTCAATGTATGTCCGAAGATTCCATTCAAAATATTTCAGAATGTACAAATACAAACCGAGGACACGAAAGATTGAAAAATGTGATTCAGAGAAACCTTGGGGTCGAGAGGCAAAATAGGATCCATCTGGGACTGAAAAACCGGTATTGGGTTTACCCAATACCGAGACATCTAAATCGGAGCAATTCAGGACCAATAGAATTTCTCTCTGTAACCGAGAAACTCGAATAAATCCAATTCAGGATCGAGAGACTCGAATCTAAACGATGAAAAGAATCAACAATCCCGAAACAAACCGATACGAAACCAAGATACCCAAATCGGATCAAGGTAAGCTCGAAAACAAACAGAACCGACCATTGTTCATAGACCTAAATTAAATCAATTTGGGCTTAAACGACTCGGAATCGAGCCTATTAACAACTAGAAATTTCAGTTGAACGAACACCCGACTAACGTTATGTGAGTACTGAGAAATCTGAACTACATCAACTTAGTATCAAAATAGTTTAACTATTTCGATCGAGAACCAGAAGTAAGTTTAAACTAAGGACCCAAATATTCGAATGAGTCTAGAATTGTTGAATCAAGGACTGGGGAATCAGTTTAATCCAAGACTAAAGACTCTACTCAGACTAAATCAGGACCGAGGGACCAAAATTTATCAAGAAAACAGATACAGAAAATTGGGGGAGATGAATGAGCGCAAAAATATTATACTGTGGAAGAAAATACAATTGTTGCACATTTTATTGTCTTAATTTTTCTCGTTCTATAAGACTTATTAATGTAATTGTCCTCTTCACCCTCATTAAATGTTTCTCGTGCTTTTCAGTGCGTTAAATTTTTTCGTTACATTTCAATTATTTAATAAAATGCTAGTCCCGGTGTACAACAACAAAAAACAATTGTTTTTCACATATCAAAGGTTCCGGTACTCGATTCCACGGGTTTTTCGATGCGTACCGCGCCGCCTGACTGTTGCGAATCGATTTGTTACACGTCAGACAGGCTCTCTCCCTCTTGCTCGGTCCCCTTTTTGTCGAACAATTAACCGCGACATTGGTCTCGATAACAACGAAACTGCTATCTATATCCGTTGTTTTCCGTGCACGTACTAATAGAACATGGGAATGCGAAATGGGATGGAACAATGAGAAATGAAGCATTCCGGTCACGTTTCTGTATCCGTCATCGTACTTCGTGGGAGGGAGGGGATGAGGGCGAAGGCTTATCAGTTTTATATGAAAACCAACGGCGAACACATTTTACAACAGAGTCGAGGTATTCAACAAGTATTAACACGAACGATAGACGACGTTCGAATGAGAGAAACTCGTTAAAAATTTTAAACATTTCTGTAATGGCCCTGTTGAGCACCCAATAGGAGTATAGCCAAGTATAGACAGAGTACCGATTTGCTTAAACTGGTACAGAGGTTATTCAGTTTATGATGATCGAGGACCAGAATCCCTAGATTAACCCTGCGACGGCTGTGCCCGAGTCTATTTTGACCGGGAACATCCAAATTGTCATTTAAGTACTCAATTTGTGGCAATTAACACTATACCTACCGAGCTTTAAACGAAGCCAGTACATGTTGCCTTATAAAAATAACAAGATTAAAATTTGAATTTTGTGCGGTTCATATTGTAATATCTGCGCTATTAAATATATCTATTTAATCATCTACCATGAAAGCATCTTTATAATTTCAATAATTGTAAAATAAAAATTCTGGAACCGGTTATTTAACCGGTGGTGGTAGGTTTCGTGTTGAGCTAACTGAATAGCTGTCTCATTGAGGATATCGGAAAGACTAATGTGTCTACACGAGATATGTATCGTCAAAAGTAAATTTTTGAAAATTATTAATTAGAGCTGTGAACGGTCCTAAGAATTGCCAATTATACAGGGTGTCCCAAAATTCGTGAAAATCCCGGAAATGGGAGGTTCCTGAGACCATTTGAAGCGACATTTTCCTTTGCAAAAATGTTATCCGCGGCTTTGTTTATGAATTATTAACGAAAAACACGGACCAATCAGAGCGCGACCAAGGCGCGAGTTGGCACAGTCGGCCCGGCGCGTCAACTGTCGATTGGCCGACTATGGCAAGTCGCGTCTAGGTCGCGCTCTGATTGGTCCGTGTTTTTCGTTAATAACTCCTATACAAAGCCGCAGATAACATTTTTGCAAAGGAAAATGTTGCTTGAAATGATCTCAGGAACCACTCCCTTTCGGGAAGTTCACGAATTTTGGGACACCCTGTATGTATAGCTATAAAAATCGTCCGTTGTGCGTGCGTTAAAACTTGTCTCCCCACTCTACGACGCTATTCCCCCACGCCTTCGCCACGGCCCAGTCACGTGACGCGTTCTGTCTCTGTCGTACATGTATATCACAGTGTCACGTGACTAATCCGTTACTGGCAGAGGCCACCCTGGACCCTAGTCGCGAGGAAATCTGTTTCGTCTTAACAATATGTTATAACGTATTGATTGACGGCTGGTGACGTGTTGGTGGAGAATGAAAAATTCAGTAGTTAATCAGTGAAAAAATTCTCCATGAAATCCGAATGAATCTTTGATGTTATTCTCGTACCCAACCCTACCATAATGTACACGACGCCAGTGGTTGAAGAGAGGGATTGGATAAAAGAGAACTCCAGGGTTCGACACGTGGTTTTACAACGAAACCGGGGGGAGCCTGAACGTGTTTAATGTCACCTCCTACCTCAGTCAATGATACTACCAGCATCCCCTGCGTACTCATTCAACGAGGGAGGTTTTTGTGCACGACAAGCCTCTATAATTATTAAATCGTCTCGCCATTCAGCTAACGTCACCGACAAGAGCGAAATCGGTTTCAGCAAGCTTTGTTGGCAGTTGAATAATAAAGCCTTTATTATAATTGTTACGTGCGTTTAGTATTATTGATTCGGAAGGACTAATTTCCCTGTGATCCTCGAGAGTAATACGTGGCACAGACCTACGACATGTTGTCGACTCGAATCACAGACATGAATTACAGATTAATTCCTATGAATCACAGACATGAATTATGATAAATAGTCCAGGTGTACAACTAATAAAGCTTAACATTATTATTTCTTCGTTAGTCATAGTGTTCTTATAGCAATTTCGTCTACTGTACTCTCGCGGTCGAAATGGGTCGGTCGTGCTGAAACAAGCAAAAATTTTTAACTGGACCGTTTTCGCCGAAGCTACCGATTCCTATTTTTCCCAGCAAATTTCTCGAGTTTGAATAATTCTATCCGCGTGTTCGCTCGAAGAACGTCGTCTCAGCAAGTGCAAAGTAGAGCTTTCAAGACTTGCCGCGTACCAAGAGAGCCGCGCATTTCCCCTGTTTGCATACGCGCGAGCGCGCGCGCACACGAATATAGCGACTGCACAGAAACGCGCGCAATATTCCACGTGAACACACAATGTCGGCATTATCCGGTGGCTTTCGTGTTCGCAGTCAGATAAATACAATGAGGACGGCGTTAAGTCAACACGGCGCGGTTATCTGGACCTCGCCGAGAGGAAAACGCCCGTAAAGACAGTAACGGTCCGCTCGGAAAGCTCTTAAAGCCTCGGCCATCATCGAATTACGCGTGATTTTCGAGGGTCACGCCATTGTGTCGCGTTCTCCTTGGCTCTATGGAAATTTTCTGGAACGTCCTTTCCGCGATCCTCCTTCAGCTGTTTTTTATTTTATTACAGCATGCGAAACATCAATAGTGGTTTGTCTAGATCACATGTGAAACAAGCAATATACAGGGTGAGTTACCTAACGTTATCACATCAAATATCTTTGTTGTTTTCAAAGAATGTTGAATGTTGAAATGGGGCTCATACGACACCAAAAAAATTTTTGTTTTTATGTCGTGTTTTTAGAGACATCATGGTCACCTTCATTTTCTTGAATTGAACCACCCATTTTTAAACACCTACCATGATAGTCCCTTTCATTACCGATCCAGTGACTACAATTACTCAAGGTCATTCAAGGTCACGGACAGAAAAAACGTGTAAAACTAAAATATGGAAGCAGAATACGCTTATCACCAGTGAGACTTGTAGTAAGCGAAGGTCCTTCAATGTTATGGAATCCTCTAGCCGATTACACTGCGATTTATTGACTAACAGTATGTTTCGATACGCGATTCCGCTATGTCTTACTCAATGAATAAAAGGTGTGACATGATAACGGTTTACCGTGGATGTAAACAAAAAGCATTGTAGGCCCGATTGCTTTATGAAGAAAGGTACCCTGAGCGAAACACTCCTTCTAGGCTGACTTTTTACTAATATCTACAAGTTATTTAGAAATACTGGAAGTGTAGATGTAAGAAAGCGTAAACGAAAGAATCCTATGACTACTGAAGACAATGAAATTAATATTTTAGCAGCTATAGCTGTCAATCCACATGTGAGTACGAGAGATATTGTCCGAGAAGCAAGCATGAGTCAAAGTAGCGTAATACGAGTTCTGGCCCGACATAAACATTCGTTTCACATATCGCTATACATCAAGAATTCATCAGGTTTTTTTCTGTCCGTGACCTTGAATGACTTTGAGTAATTATAGTCACTGAATTCGTAATGAAAGGGACTATCATTGTAGATGTTTAAAAATGGGTGGTTCCATTTTAATAAAATGAAGGTGACCTTGATATCTCTAAAAAAATCACACAAAAACAAAAAATTTTGGTGTCGTATAAGCCCCATTTTACCATTCAACTTTGTCCTCAAGACATTTAATGTATCTTTGAAAACGACAAAGATATTTGAGGTGATAACGTTAGGTGACTCACCCTGTATAATACATATTCGAGATTGGCTCCTCCTGCGATGTATGTACGATGTGTATAATTTTTTCACTACAACAATATTTTTGGTAATTATATAGGGAAGGTAACACCTCACCGATTTTGATGAAACTCATATGCAGTGTGGTCCACACAACTTGCACACCTATAATAACTTCCAAAGTATGCGTTGCACGAAAAAGTTTTGAATATACAAGTTGCATGGTCTGAAGGGGTACACTATGTAGTGTATTTATTTTTTTTACAAGTGGACGTGTAAAGGACATGTGAAGGTCAACTTTATTTTTTTACATGAAATGAGGTATTTTTTAATACATCAATCGTTGCAGCTGGGCATTCGTTATAAAAAAGTACTAACCTATGTATGTCGAAAAGTTAGTAGTTCAGGATATATTTCGATTTAAATAACTTTAAAATACCATTACTGTCGTACTAAGACGTTAGTGTTTACTTACTTGTGTAACATCTTAGCACGACAGTAATGGTATTTTAGAGTTATTTGAATTGAAATATCTCCTGAACTACTAACTTTTCGACATACATAGGTGGGTACTTTTTTATAACGAATGTCCAGCTACATCGATTGATGTATTAAAAAACACCTCATTTAAAAAAATGAAGTTGACCTTCACATGTCCTTTACGCGTCCACTTGTAAAACAAAAAAATACACCACATAATGTACCCTTTCGGACCATGCAACTTCTGTATATAAAATTTTTCGTGCAACGCATACTTTGGAAGTTATTATAGGTGTGCAAGTTGCGTGTACCACCCTGTATGTTGTAGAATTTATAATTCTAAGCGGTAACATGTACAGGAAAAAGTTGTTGAGAATTATGAATTCTACAATATATTTGAGTTGCATAAAAATCGATGAATTTCTATATAATTACCATATTTTTACATTCTTGGAATATTATCACTGTTTTGAATTTAATTTACTCATTTTTGTTATAATACATAAATGCATAAAGTCTATTCATCAGCAAGTAAAAATGTGCTGCAAAATGTAGATTACGCCTTCCGAGATCGTTTCAAATTTGTGTAGCGTACCGAAACATCCCAGGTTCAAGTGAGAAAGACAATGATAGTTCAGTAATGGGCAATTGATTCTAGAGAATCTAATACGGTTTACAATGTATTGCATCGATCTTTCCGAGCGAGTAGCTGCGTTTGACAGATGCACATGCGACTGGATTTCAATGCCCTTAATGATCAATCTTGGTAATCCTTCTTCTACCGTCTAAGAGATTAATTAATCACGGAACTGAACAAATCCTCTATGCGAGATCCCGCTGATAGATGCTCCGAAGTTAGGGTGAATTTCCGTTATGCAATTTCGCGGATGATTTCCCCATGGAACGCACGGCAAACCATAAAACTTTGTATCGGGCATAATAACGGGCAGCTCTCAGTCCGACAAATACCTAGTATCGGCCAGTCTTTTTCAATCACGTCGTTCTGAAGAATCGCATATCGGCCTTTTCGATCGACATCTGCGAATATAATGGCGTAGTATCGTGCCGACCGATGAGATCTCATTTTTCCAACGTTTCCGGGAATAAAGCGAAATCATCGACTCATCCACAACTTCGAAACGTCGTCCAACTCGGCAACAGAAATTCATTTTTAATTACTACAATTTACCATCGCGATAGATACTAACAAACAACATTTTCTTGGACTGAATTGAATTGCAGATTTTTATATAAGCATCTTCAAAAATTCATTGAATGCAAATTTTTATTTTATTTTCGATTCGTAAATGCAAGTGGAAATAAAATTCGTGCGAATAAAAATGTACGTTTCCATAGATTTTGCAGTCTAATAGCAAGCCTGCGTCCCTTTATGCAAAATAAACATGATCTACATCAATTGTAAGACACAGGGGCTAAATTAACATGTATTTCTTGTTTTAGTATCCTTAATAAGAACTTTCTTTATTTCTAACAGTAATATAATAGCTAAAGAAGTATGGTGTGCAGATAAATCAGGTCTTCATGATTTAGATCAGGCATGTCAAACACGCGGCCCGTTGACAATTACTCTGTGGCCCGCGACCAAAGACTTTGAAACTGTTGCTGACAATTTACAACTAGAATTAATCGAAATACAGTGTGATTCTGTATTGAAACTAAAATATATGGATGTTGAAATTCTAGATTTCTACAATTATTATTTATCAGTCGATCGATTTCCCAATATGTTATGTAGAATTAGGCGTATTTCAGCTATGTATGTTCGGTAGCAGTGGTAGCACATATGTATATGTGCGATCCACTATTTTCAACGTTAAAAAATAATAAAACTGAGGAAAGGCCAAGATCAACAGACCAGCGTGTGCAATCAATTTCAAAAAATAATTACAGTTCAACAAATTCAACAGAATTTTGAAAATTGGTTACTGAAAACCGTTGCCAAGTTTCTTCGAAACAAAAAGAATGAAATAGTTTTATTCAAATAAAGTAAACTTGAAGAAAAAACAACTTTTATACTTTATATGTATTTTTGTAATATTGTTGTGTTTGTACTTTAGTCTGCTTCTTTTATTGCGGTCCTCGAATTAATTTATAATACTTAATTAGGCCCTTGATGATAAATGAGTTTGACATGCCTGATTCAGATCTGGATTAATTGTCCATGCTCAAGTCTCTAGCCAATCGCAGCCAATATGTACTGTTTATATCAAAATTCTGAAATTTAATGAGTTATTCGCACACAAGAATTTCTGCCACCGGACCTCAGGTTAATTTGTTGTCCCTAAGAATGCGACGATCTCGTGGACCCTGTGTCACAATTCTAATTTTAGGTCACAACAGTCAACTTCGCGGAACACGACGGACTCATTAGAATGTCACGTAGAACCTCTCGGTGACTTAATGATCTACCGGAGCGTATTCTACCGGCGAATTTGTGCGTCCACGAAGCGGTAGTATCCTGTAATGGAATACCTTGATATATTACGGGTGGAGGTTCAATGAGGAACTCCATGAGCCATTATATCGTCGCATGTGGATAGTATGGGTCTTTCCAGTGCGCGTCGAGGGCCACCGTTGAAGATGGGGCGCATGCATAATTCGCGTTTTCGAGTGTCGGGGAAGGAACACCCAGAGAGTGGGAGAGAGCGAGAGGGCGGAGAAAGGGGTAGGGAAGATGGACAGAGAAAGAGAGAAACGAGAGCAGAGGAAGGAAAGCACTTCGACAACGACAGGAAAACCGCAGGAGTAGATTTTCAATTATCCTGGAAAAGGTGCTTGAAGCGTCGAGCCAAGAGGGAGGAAACGAACGCCGGATGGTTCAACGACACCGAGTTTCCCGTCGTTATTTGTTTGGGACTACGAAGAAAATATTAACAATATAATGACGCTCTTTTTAATGTCCAATATGTCCAATTACAGAAAATGGAGTTGCGCTCTCTGCAGGTTCAATTGCATCTCGAGTCGTTTAAACATGGTTAACCGACCGTGAGCTGGAGTTCTTGTGCGAGAACGAATTTTTCAGTTAAAATTTCCATAAAATCGAAGTGAGATTTTATTTTACAATTACTGAAATAATAAAATTGATTTCGTAAGAAATTATTATATAGATATTTTTAGTAGAGCACGTATTACAATAGGAGCCGCACAAAGTCTAAATAAAACCAATCTTGTCATTTTTATAAGAGAACATGTACCAGTTACTTTTAAAGTTCGGTAGGTTTAGTGTTAATATTAGATTTGCGCCTACTAAAAGTGACTATAGTAACAGTAGGCATACAATAAATATACGTTTTCTTTACCCTTCCGTGAAACGATCGAGGATAAAGGCATTCTAATCACCGTAACCGTAAAGAAAGTCCTACGGCAAGGGGTTAGAATCGCCGAGCAGGGATTCCGCGTTCGTTTCGCCGAGAAATCTGGCGTTGATCTATTCGCGTGTACCCGTGAAATTCTTTCGCGGAATTACGAACGAGACGAGATAAATTTCCCACGATGGGATACGGTTCTTTGCGTGATAAATCGTGCGAATGCAGGTAGGTATGGTATCTTGCGGTGCCGCGTGGTGCGCCGTGGCTCGCGCACAATAAATTCACTTGCGTGTTTTGACATGTTTAAGGGAGTCGTTCAAGTATAATTTAAGAAACTGTGCAACTGATCAAATATGGATTACCGAGGGATATGGGCTCGACGACGTAAGTCGAGGGCAGCGTGAAGCTATCCTGACGTATCGGTCGATACGAAAACCATTTGCCGGAGGAACACGAGCCGGCTGGGATAGAAATGGGCAAGCCCGAATGGACTGCTCGTATGCACGCGGTTGTTTTAGTCAATGATATCTAACCGTGAACTTTGCGCTCGAGTCGATTTAGTTCCTCGAGGCATCGTCGACACCTGCGGGAAACTGATATCTCACGCCGAGACTTTATAGGAGACTTACGCGGACTTACCGGAAAGATATACGGGCCGCAGGTAACCAGCAAACTGTTTCCCTCACGGTCGGGACTAGTTACCACTCATTAATTCCTGGGAATTATTCGAACCCGTCCGAAATCGCACGGGCAACAATCGTACTCCATCGAACATCACGGATATACACCATCGTTACGGTGAACATATTCTCTTTGAGAAAATAAGGGACAAATCGGGGATTGTTTCATGTGTTTAAATACAATTTAATTTTCATACTTTTAATGAAATTTCTTCGATATAAATGTAAAACGGTACATCCTCATAGCTATAGACGAAAATTTTCGGAGTTAGAAATTCACAGTGAAAAATGCAAATTATTTCTTTTACCTTTTTTATTAGATTTTTTATTTTATAAGAGTATTAATTTTTATTAGTACTAAAACAAGATCATGGTTGCGGTTAGTATTTGATGCAGTTTCTGTATGTTTCCCAGAGCTTCTGCAATGGAATGATCACTCCCTAAACTTGTGACAGCTAATGAATGTGTTTCACTCAATTTTAAACTAGTTCACATAGTAATGAACAGCGTACTCGAATAAAACTGATTTCGACCAACATTATTCATTAAATTCAAATGTTTCAAGGGATTCTACTTTGGGTAACGTGTTTTTCCTGAATATCGGTCATGTAAATTTAGTTGAGCACACTCTATATATGGGTAATAATTTCTCTCCAATTTACATATTCCTGACAGCGCTTCGAAAAAGCGAAAATTTCGAATTTTTCTTCCTCACTCGCAATTCTACTTCATTTAACTGCTTTCCATCATTTTCCTCTCTTTTTCATTTTAAAGTTGCCACGATGGCTTATTTTCTTTTTACAAAAAAAAATCGCTTGGATTGCATCAGTGATCATAATAGCTGTGCTCTATTATGATCGTTGATATAACTCAGGCGTGTTGTTTCGAAAAATAGACTACAGCTATTTTTCTACCGCTATTTTCTCGTATAAAATACATGAAATATAACAATATTTATACCTTTGCTATAAAATGCGAGATAAATGGATCATCCAATTGAGCATATTCAACAAAATATCTTTTTTGCTTCGATCTCATTCTGGTTAGTTGCTAGTTATTATGCAATAATTTTAATCTTCTAATATTTTCGAAATTTTGTATTGCACCCATTCATTTTTGTCACAAATGCATAAAAAATGTGCAGTCTAAATCAAATCTAAATGAAAACAAATGCTATACATATACAGTGGGTGTACAAAGTATTCGTACACTTTTTAAAAACTAATAACATTTTTATAATTGTACCGAACAACCTGATTTTTTATAATCAATTAGAAGCATTGGTTTACGAAATGATATACAAAAAAGATTTTCCAAAAATTATAATTTACAAGATTAAATGCAAAAATAAAAAAGGCATTTTTTAAAACTTTTTTATTTGGGTCCTCAATGAAAATTTAAAATGTATATTTTGTAGATCTATGTTAGTCATACACATGTTGAAAATTTCATTGAAATCGATTAACATACACACGAGCTACAAGCGGTTAAAAATGGTGAAAATCGTAGTTTTCCACGACTTTTGATCAGTTTCTGCTTAAAATCCACAGAATCGTACATGTTTCGATGCCCGTTGTTTTTTCCTGCGTCAATCGATTTCGATGAAATTTCCAACATTTGTATAAAGAACATGGATCTAGAAAACACATGTTTTAAATTTTCATTAAGGGCCCAAATAAAAAAGTTTTAAAAAATGCCTGTTTTATTTTTACCTGCAACCTTGTAAATTGTAATTTTTGGAAAATCTTTTTTGCATATCAGTTTGTAAACTAATGCTTCTAATTGATTATAAAAAATCAGGTCGTTTGGTACAATTACAAAAAAGTTAGTAGTTTTTAAAAGGTGTACGAATACTTTGTACACCCGCTGTAAATAACGCAAGAGTAAATTTGTCTACGTTTGTTTGTTTATGTTTTATCATCAGAAAAGCAGTTCATTTTTAATCATCTTGTGGAAACTAAATAATCCACTAGCTTCAAAGCATTTATGGGCGACACCGTATGACATTTTGGGAGCACAGCAAACCGTTTCGGTTTTCGCGTTTTGCAATGACTGCATCCGCTTCGAATGAGACGCGGGGGAACCTTGTTACGTCATCGAATTGTTGACAGAAGCAGTTCAGGTAGAACAACCGCGCTGCGTCGTCGACACAACGGCCGCGAACGGAATACTGTAAATTCGTGTCGAAAGTTTCTACGTTCGCGCATCTCTCCGTTGCAGTCGAATGAACCGCTGCATCCGCGTCGTTGCACATCAAAGATAGTGGATGTTTCTCCTCGTTCTTCCACGATCCCCTCGACCGATGTCATGTGAGCGTCGACAGCGCTTTTGTTTCCGAAGGAATTTAAATTTTTCGGCGAGTCGAAGTCGCAGAAAAACTCGCAAAAACAGGAAATTTTCTCGACGTCGAAACGAGTGCATTTTTCGGAACGAACGGCTAAACTTCGACGCAATCTACTTAGGCTCGAGCATGATGAAGAGCCGTGCCGGAAATCCGTCCGTCCAGAACCTAATTGTTTTGGCAGTGGTTGTCGCTTAACGAAATTGCGGGGTATGTTTCGCGTTATTGTATCGTTGATTGCGAGCCGTTAATTGCATAGTAATATTGATTTATACGGTTGTGTTTAATAAGAATCGTTAATGTGGCAAGGGTGCGAATATAGAAAATTGTATAAAATTGCCTGCCATTGTTTACTCAAACGACGGACATTAGATTCTTTATTTATCAGAAATTACGAATGATATGAAAGAAAGTTAGTCATTCAGTAAATTGATGAGATGGAAAATTCTTAAAAAGAATATTTTGGCAAAATGTGAAAGAATACCTTATATCGATTGTTACACATAAGAATATTAATCCCACACTATAAAATACGAATGTCAAGTATAGGTACTTACAAATGTTTCAGAACTGAATTGACGATGAAGTTCAAAACACCACAATTCTACACAATCACTGAACACTACACAACACACTTTCCGATATCGTGACAGGAAACGGGAAGAAGTTACTCCGACCTGGATCAAAATAGTTCTGCGGTTGTCACATGTAAAGGACGTTATAGCAAGCAAAAAACGCATGCGAATCGGTTCCGAACCGGCCGATTACACTGCCCAACAAATTTCAACTTTTTTTATGTTCCCTAATTACTGTTGGGTCCTTCTTATAGAGTTTTTGGCGCTGTTTCTGAATCTGTTTTTAATTTTTTTCCTATACGCACAGTTTTTGAGGAACATGGCTTTGAAAAAAAACATATTTTTCAACTTTAAACAAATATTGTGATGTTATTATAAAAGATATTGAGTTGTTCTTTGCAGCAGAAGATTCTGTAGACTTTCCCGAATACAGCGATATCAAATATTAATACATTATGAATGTTTAAATATGTTTAAACAATCATTAAAGACGGAGAGACACCACTTTTGCACCAATTTTTGAGGATATTTTTCAATTTATCTCAAAAAATAAGGGTCCAGCGGAAAATCGAACTATACCACTCGATAGAGCAGACTGTTATCTTGAGAAGCCACCCTGTTAAGTTTGGATCGTCGACGTTTTTTTCGAACCAGAAAGCGGGGTTTCTCAAGATAAAACTCTGCTCTATCGCATGGTATAGTTCGATTTTCCGCTGGACTCTTATTTTTTGAGATAAATTGAAAAATATCTTCAAAAATTGGTACAAAAGTGATGTCTCTCCGCCTTTGGTGATTATTTAAACATGTTTAAACGATCATAATGTATTAATATTTGATATCGCTGTATTCGGGAAAGTCGACAGAATCTTTTACTATAAAGAAGAATTCAATATCTTTTATAATAACACTACAATATTTGTTTAAAGTTGAAAAATATGTTTTTTTTTCAAAGTCATGTTTCTCAAAAACTGTACGTATAGGGAAAAAATTAAAAACAGATTCGGAATCAGCGCAAAAAACTCTATACGAAGGACCCAACAGTAATTAGGGAACAAATTTGGTGTTGGATAGTGTTATTTTAGAACCACCGCGCTCCAACAACTTCAACCCCGAAAGATGGACAACCCCGAAAGATGGAGACGTCACGTGCGACGGATCCATCGAAGCGACGAGCGTACTACCTTTATAAATCACGTCATTGACCGAAGACAATACCAAAAGGTATTTCTTTGACACTTTCCCCACTTCTCAACCTAAAGTTCTTCCGACACACCCCCGTCCGATTAACAGGCGCTACATTTCCCCACCTAAATCTATCCTTAAGCATTCACGAAAAAAACCGAGGTGACAACCGCAGAACTATTTTGATCGTGGTCGGAGTAACTTCTTTCCGTTCGCTGTCACGATTTCGGAAAGTGTGTTGTAGTGTCCAGTGATTGTGTAGAAGTGTGGTGTTTTGTGCTTCGTCGTTTGCAAGACGTATTCACGAAAATGGCAGTCCACTTGATCCGACGGAGGAACAGAAGATTCTGAAAAATTTGTAAGTACCTATACTTGACATTGGTATTTTATAATGTAGGATTAATATTCTTATGTATAACAGTGGATATAAGGCATGTTTTCACATTTTGACACGGTCAGGTGGACTGTAGTAGTATATAGGCTTTTGTTTATAACCTCGCACAATCAAATTTTGCAAAAACTTTAACAGCTTATATCTCAATAACTATTTGCTTGCTTGTTATTGTTTATTTAAGGTGTTGATGCAAAAAAGAACTTAACAACAATTCTCTTTGTCATAAACAATTTTGCGACAAGATTCTCTTACAAATTTTCACTGATCCAGAGGTGTAGATTCACACTTAAAAAGTGTGACCATTACTTTTTATACACTCTTACATACAGAAAAATACGACGTTATCAAAGACCCGTACCCACGTAAAAGGACTTTCTATTGAAAATGTATTAAACTTTGATGCTTCACATTTTTTATTTCAGTTAGACAAACAATGGTACTTACGCTCCTTTTGTTTGTACGTTGCCTCTGTTACGTTCCATGTAAAGAAATTTTTCATTCACCAAATATTGAATTGTTCTATTTAAAATATTTCGCTTTAGTTGCGCAGACGATCATCCTCACGCTACTTCTATTTCTTCGATTCCTCTGTTATGAAATTGTATATTTTCTCCGTTTTTGCAAAGCTAAGACGAAGTGTTATTGTTTCATTCGCTTCTAATGAAATTTATTAACATGCGTGGCACAACGTAAACGGAAGAGAGTGACAACACGATGATGTCTGTCACATGGTACATCGTTTCTATGAAAATATTTCACGATATAGACGCATCAATTTTCCTCCATTTAACTCATTCATTAAGAACTGGAACATTTTCATTCATTGTAGATGTCTCGAACACGAGTCTTTTGCTAGAATTTGATTTACTCCAAAGTAGAAGGAACATCTGCGTTAACACAACATCTTAGCGGTTTTCATTATTTTGGTAGCTGTCGGAGTAGAGGGAAATGGGGCATGAATGAAAAAAGGCAGCGTTTAAAACGATTCGAAGCGAAAATTCCAATTCGCGAAGCATCAAAGAAGCAAAATGGAAGTTTCAGATATTAAATTTCCAAATCGGCAGGCACGGAGAGGACGACGGGAGATGAAATTTGCCGGGTAACAAATGGCGGCGCGGTCCCGGTGAAAAATTAGATCGACCCGTGGAGTAGTCGTACGCATTGTCGGTGTCTAATGTTCGTCGCTTGGGTCGGCAACAGGGCTTTTTACCGGCGAAAATCGTGTCGCGCAATATCCGATATGGGACCCCAGCGGCGCAACCCGGGATATCGTAAATCAATTTTCTTCGTCGCGTCGTACATTTCTCTTCCCTTCCGTTCGTTGCCGCGATCCTGTCGTGAGTTTAGCTTCGTTAAACTAGAAATTGGCAGCTCCTTTACGGCTTTCTAAAAGGAATTAATAGAAGGAGTCCGTGTCATCCAGCGAAAACAAGTTTCCGCTGCGCATCGCCTCTCAATTTATCCCCGTGGCGTTCAAGGAGATTGAGCGACAGTCTACTTTGAGGATACATTCTGGTCAGCCGACAGGTTATGCATATGATTCTTTAAAGGCTCGTTGAAAAATCCAATGGCCGGCGAGCTAGCGGAAATTAGAGACCGCTGTTTATCTTTCACATTTTTGCCCCAGTGGACGACGGTAACACGTTCAAAATTGCATGCTTGCATTTCTTCTCTGTTTATTTCTCTGCTCCTTCCCGTATTTTCTAGTAAACTACAATTTCGTCAATGTACATGGATTATTTCAATTCAGTCATTTATTTACTGCAAGACAAACGAATAATATGATTAATATCGTGACTGGACCATGCATGTTATACATTTGCAGCATAACAGTTGAAACGAAATAGGTTAAAACGAATTGTTGTTGTATTCCATGTCAGATAAAACAAAAACCTTTGACACTGCAAATGAACTTCCGCTCCATTTTGCTTTGCGCACGGTCCATTGGGATCTATAATTGCGAAAAACGCGTGCAAAATCTGGTCATCGCGAAAACTTCGCGGAACATAACGAAAAAGCGTATTTGACAAACACACGGCGCCAATCGTTAAATAGAATGTCGAATTTACAACAGCTCAAGGAGCTTCGAACTTAAATTTTCAACGACGGAAATCGAAAATATACAAACTGTGATTGATTCTCATCTATCGACTGATCCGACAAAAACCGCATTACTCCTCGGATAACCTAATATTTTGGCCAATAGCTACGCAGAAATGGCCGGCTGAATTCGGGCCGACTGACGAATATTTAATGCACGACTAACCCTTTAATATTCCATGAACGTCTGTGTGTGCAGGTGAATTCTGGCCGGTATTGTGTACGGTTGTTTAACATTAAATATCGTTGCAATATTCAACGTACGCCCGCGGCGAGGATAATGAGCGCTGAAATTATTGCAAGCAATCGCGGACGAAAACTGTTCCCGTCTTAATACGCACGATGTTATGCGAACGCCGAGAATCGTAATCCGATATAATCTTTATTTACGTCAGCCGTTCACACGAGTCCGTACCGTGTATTCCTACATATGGATGAAACGGTTGTTTCTGAGAAAATATTGAAATTTTTTGAACGGGTGATTTTACCTCCTTAATGCGAACAGTAGGACGGATAAATGAGGTTGTATTAAGCATAACTAGGCTGCGGATTTTATGCATTTATGACACAAATGTGTAGGTGCAATTTAAAATAGTCAACCGATTCAAAGGGTTGAAGAATGTCAAAATATCGTTTTCAATATACAGTGGGTGTACAAAGTATTCGTACACTTCTTAAAAACTAATAAAATTTTTATAATTGTACCAAACAACCTGATTTTCTATAATCTATTACAAGCATTGGTTTATGAAACGATATACAAAAAAGATTTTCCAAAAATTATAATTTACAAGGTTAAATACAAAAATAAACTAGAGGGCTATTGTTGCTCGCTCGCTTCGCTCGCTCGCGAGTAGGGTTGTTTTTGCTCGCTCGCGAGAGGGTTAGTGATACGCATGGCTAGTAGGGCCTACTGCTATTAATGTTTTTTATTTGGTGTGTGACTCTCCAAGAGTCACACAAAGAACTTCCCGATTCGTTACTCCTTCGCCAACATCGCTAACATCGTTTTTTTTTTGTACTTTCATCGATATTCTCCCAAAATGTATTCTTGGGAGTAGAGATGATTAACCCACTCTTGTATTGGAATAACTTTTTTTTTTAAATCTTAAAAAAAAATTAAGAAACAAATTTTTTATGTAATTGCGTTTGGTTCTTTGGTGGAAAATTTTCGTCCTCCCTTATAAATTGCATTGTAGAATCAACTCTTGTCGAAAAAAACTAAAAATCTAAAAAACTACTTGACCAATATGGACCAAAATCTAATCAGCTCTAAGTTACGACGGGGCACATCGATTGCATCATTCATCATTCTGATCGCGTTGTTACTTTTTCAGAAAACGTTAACGAAAAATTTGATACCATACAAACGGACATACGCACACACATACAGACATTTTGATACAAATAGTCTAAAATGACTCCAATGACCATGAAACGTGAAGATCTGCTAAAAAATCGATTTTTGATTTTCGGGGTAATTACAATAACTTCCCTATAAATCGGGAAGTTAAAAAGGCATTTTTTAAAACTTTTTTATTTGGGTCCTTAATGAAAATTTAAAATGTATGTTTTATAGATCTATGTTAGTCATACACGTGTTGAAAATTTCATTGAAATCGATTAACATACACACGAGCTACAAGCGGTTAAAAATGGTGAAAATCGTAGTTATCCACGACTTTTGCTCAGTTTCTGCTTAAAGTCCACAAAATCGTACATGTTTTGACGCCTGTTGTTTTTTCCTGCGTCAATCGATTTCGATTAAATTTCCAACATGTGTATAAAGAACATGGATCTAGAAAACACATGTTTTAAATTTTCATTAAGGGCCCAAACAAAAAAGTTTTAAAAAATGCTTTTTTTTGCCTGCAACCTTGTAAATTGTAATTTTTGGAAAATCTTTTTTGCATATCAGTTTGTAAACTAATGTTTCTAATTGATTATAAAAAATCAGGTCGTTTGGTACAATTATAAAAAAGTTATTAGTTTTTAAAAGGTGTACGAGTACTTTGTACACCCACTGTATTCAAATGATTAACGAGGATAATAAATGTTAACCTAACTGTTCACTTGACTCTGAATCACCACTCGAGCGCTAAGGATTAATAATTTTAATGCACTATATATAATGTACCAGTATATAACTTCAAATTCATCCGTTTCTTCTATTTTGTGCTTCGTCCTACGCTATTCACTGAAGATGGAAGCTGCAAGGAGTTTTCCATAAAGTTTCCAGCACAGACCGTAAATGTTTCAAAGATATACATGTCAAAGTACTGCATCGAGGCGCATAAAGTTTAACGATCCCGTGAAATGAACGAGGAATCGTAAAATTTAAACGAAATACGCGGTGTTAAGCCCCGCATGGCCGCCGATGGATGAGAAACGAAAAGGAAAAAGGTTCTGACGGGAATTCCAATATTTGGTTCGGTCATTGTGCTCGGAATGAATAATACCGGCGATGTCTGGAGCTAGGAGCGTAAGTTTCATAACTCTGCGTCGTCACAATACGTCTTCGACGAACAACATGTCGTCGTCCGACGATCCCGTGTTGCGAGCTTTGTCCACAGGTTTGCACGCCGCGCAGTAATTCGAGTCCCACGGCGAAGAAGATTAGCAAGCTGTAATTGAAATTGATTGGATCTGGACAAGACTACGCCAAAGGATGGGTCCCTCAAACGTTTCTAAATATAATTAACGAACCTTTGATACTATTAACATGAAGCCATCCGAGTTATTTGGGGAAAACCGACCGTTAAACATCGAGCGGCCCCCAACATCCGATACATATTGGATTTGGGAACAGGTTTATAGCTTTGTTTTGAGTGTTTGATTTACTGAAACGAGGAACCATGATTAATATAATATTATATGTATATGTATTGACTCTAAAACTACCAAGCTTTATAAACATGACAGAGCTTCACTTATTCTGATTATGAGAAATTTATATTATACTCCACAAAAGAGCATTTTTATAATTTCGTTGATTCAGAGTCTCCATCGTCTCTTCTTGCAAATAATATAAATGTATATCGGCTTATTTTATTCTAAAATTTTTATTCCAGAATTTCTCTTAAGTACGGAGAAACGATATACTTTCCAGATAATTGTTTGATTGTTCCCTGACACATATGTACATACATTGGCCGTGTTAAAATATTTTTAGAGAAATCTGCCATTTTGCGAGTAGCAGCGTTATTCAGAAGTTTTGGAAAAGTTCAAAACTTTCCTACAGCTCACGGGATGAAAGGTTTAGCTGGGTCATTTCCGACTCATGGTACAGTTTATTATGAAAAACTGCGAAAATGAATTCATGTTTCGGTGACTGGAATTCGCTGTTAATTTGATTTTTCTTGTCGTCTATAGCGAACCAATATTGTTTTTATAAAGACTGTTTCGCAAAAAGTACCGGCACACAAGCTTGCTGTATTAATAATTACTACGAACTAGGTTGCGCGCGTTATTTAACGACCGTGAAAGGCATACATATACGGGGGAAAATTAATTTCCCTATAATTTCGTGCGCACAGCACAAGTGACGGCCGAAACTTTCCATTAATTCGATGAATGTCTTTATCGAACGCGACCAGTTTAAATAGGACGAATTTGTTAATTATAAATTCCGCGGCGGTCCAACGCGATCTGGAACCACGTCCATGAATATAAAACAATCCGGTATTGTTCGTAAAAATGATGAGCGTAATAAATGGCGTGACATCGCTCAGAATCGATTGGAATACAGTGAGTTCATAAATGACAGATGCGTCCGCCACGACGTTGCCGAGCATTTATTCATTTTCCTTTGATGGGAAGCATTCTAACTGGCCGCATTAATGAATTCCATTAAGGAGGAATAGTGGCGCGGTGAATGGGGATCGTTCGATCCATCAAAGATTTACGTTTGTTCCGAAACAAAGCGATTTCGATGAAAACGCGCCGACTCGGACCACCATTTTAATTGAAAGAAACTGATTGTAAGAAAATCGCGAACGCGGAAAAATTTAGTCCCTCTTCGCCTTTCAAATGTTGCACAATCGCCCGGGAATCTTTTGCAGACATTACTCCACGGAATGTCATTCATTGAACATGCGCTAAATTTTATGAAAGTGTGTAATCAGTTAATTTGTTAAAGACAAGGAAAATGTATGAACATGGTACGGTAAAGTCACGATATTTATCAACGACCGCGTACGCGATAGTTGTCAGGTGCCTACCCACTCCACTGCCACATCGCCGCAGGGCGGCGATGTTTGATCTCGGCTCGGGTATATCTCGGGTGAAACTTCCTTATTTTTCATTATTTTGTTATGGGAGTTTCACCAACTAATTTCTGGCATTTTTCTGATTAAAATAACACCAAACACGATATAATTTCAACTGTACTTAGCGATTCAATCGACGATGAAAGTTTCGGGCGCGAGGAAGGCAGCCTATGGGAAAGAAAGAGTCGCGGACAATCGCTGTCGCCGGCACAGTTCAAAGGCCCGCGTGTTCGCTGTCCTTCCTTTCGCCCGAAACTTTCATCGTCGATTAAACCACTAAATACAGTTGCAATGATATCATGTTTGGTGTTATTTTAATCAGAAAAATGCCAGAAATAAGTTGGCGAAAGTCTCATAAAAAAATAAAGACGTTTATGTATTTGATTAGTAGTGGTTCTCACCGATAAGCTTCGGCCACGCGATTCGCATTTCATGCTGTCCTTCTCTACGTTCGGTTTTCATTTGAACTCTCGGCGCGATCGGCGCGGTTGACGCAATCATAGGAAAATAATGTCGGTATGCGATAGTTGTCCGTGCAGAACACAGGCTGTTTGACAAGAATCGCGACTTTACTGCAGAACGTTCTTGCAGTTCAAATATTTATGTTACTGTTAGGAACTATTGATAGAAATGATGTGCATAACTTGCGTTGAAAATGGTTATTACATACCAAAAATGGTACACACAGTTTCACAGCTTTCTAAGAAAGCCTTTTTCCAGCTTTGTCCGCAGCTCGACAATAAAGTTTGCAATTTCAAGGAAATAATTGCAACTCTGAATATAAAATTGTGTTCCCTGAAGCAGAAAAAAAATGCGGAGGGTCTGAAACGTGAAATTGAAAGGTGGCTAGAAAAACGCGTTTCCCGTTCCTCGCGAAAGCAACGTCCAACAACGATAATTTTGTTTTCACGTTGTCGTGGACGTAGTTCCATTCATTTTCGTGGAAAATGGACGGAATTGACGGGTGAAACGGAAAACTATGGCGCGCACTCTAGCCGCCACGGTTGAATGCAACTTTGAATATGAGTTGGGAACAATTGGTTCCTTTAATGAGATTGCTCGTAGATGTGTGTACGTTTACACACGTGACGCGGATGACGTTTCTGCGCACGACTCTTACTACCGCGCAGCCAATCGCTGCCCGAAACGCATTATTAGCACAACTGACGTCGCAAAAATACCTTTATGCTCGTTGCACTAACGAATTCTCGCATGCTAATTCGTGCCGGTGGTGTTTCACTCAAGGCCGAATGAATTACCGCGAATCGATTTTCAGAGAGCTCGATACTCGAACAACGGGACACGAAATGTTGGTCATTTGTAATACACTGAGCCCGGAAATATTAGACACGATCATCAACCCCGGATAACAATCTTCTTGCAAATACAGCCCCATTTTTTAAATTAAAATTAGAGCCTCGAATATATTTAATAATATTATGTAGAAAAAAGTTTCTAATTTATCTTTAAATAAAATAGTATGTTCCTGTAACCGCATTGCAATTAATGATCTTATGTAGAAGAAGATTATCATTATGCATCGGATTTTAGTAGGTTAGGGTTTTAAAAAACATCTAATTGTATGATGCTAGTAGAATCTTATCAGTTATCTGTTTTTGAATTTCGATTGAGCCACATTTTCGCACTGCAAACAACCAATTATGTTTAAGGATTTACATTCGATTCAATTTCGTTCGCGTTCAAGTTTACATTTACCTCATTCTGTGGAGGCTGAAGTGAAGTTTGCTTGGGTCTGTCAACTCATCCGGTTATAAAGACTTTCCAGCTAATTAACTAGTTTAATCTACTCTTGTACAGCCGGAACATGTACTCTGAGACTCCACGTCAGTCTCTTATGTAAATTCTACTAAAATATAAGACCAGTTCCCAGAAGACTATCCTGAGCAGGTATAACGATATTCATAGTTTCACGTAACGTGTACGCAACTGGTTAGGAGCCAGAACGGTTAAATAACGAAATCAATATTACGCTAACAAGTTTATAAACATAAGCAAGTATTGCGGTAGTTTTGTTGCTGCACCTTCGCGTTCACTGTGTTTCATGGAGTAAATGAACTTCCGATCATAATAAACACAGCGCTGAGCAACAATTTGGAAACACTTACAAATTTTTGGTATAATTCTCTGATGTCAAGTATACGAAATATGTGATAAAACTTCTATTTATTTTGTTAATAAGATGTTTCAGAGTGTCGGGTATCACGAGTATATTTATCCGAAAGCCATTGCCGAAATCCTTAAAGCTAGACTGTTTACGATCGGTCTTAGAAGACATTGATTTTCAGTTAAGCTTTTAGCTGAGACATCCAGACAATGAATATGTTAATATCGGTATAGTACGTGAAGTACTTTCCTCGTTAGTGCACCAAGTTACAGCGTTACGTTCGTCTCATATCATTACCTCCGCCATTTTCGCAACGATCACCGGCGCATTCACCTTCGTACGAACAAAAACACACGACCCACCCATTCCCATTACTTTAATTAGTTGAAACTTGGCAATTTTTGGCGAAACTTAGACGCCATGTAGACAGAATGCGCTTAATGAGTGCACATTATAGAACTACGCAACTTACGATGGAAGTATGCAGGTTTATCGAACAAAGTTGCGGTTTGTTCGAGCCGCTAAGAGGAATTAACGGGGAACAAAAGCGCTCGTAAGCGGTTTCCAGCTGTTAATTAGCCGATTTTAGAGCGACCATGTTCACGATCATTCGGCCGCCAATAACTACATTTTTCGGAACTTTAAATGAATTTTTATCAAGTTTTCGGCGTAAGAAATAATTGAAACCTCGTAGTGTCTCAAAATTTTGCTGGAACAAGTTTAACTAATGGACGTTAACGAAGCAACTGGGAATATAAAACTAACAATATTTCTACCTTCCCGAACGAGCCAAATATTTTTATGGTTTCATTCCAACCACGTTTACATTTCTATTTTTTCCTTCATTAATTGCTTGCAAAAGTTAACTCAATATTTCTATATATAGTTTCTTGTGGTTTTCTTGTTAAGTCAATATACTCAACTTATAAATGATTGTGTTTTACATTTTCACGTTGGACAAAGGAGAATTTCATCCAAAGTTGACAAATGGTTCCAAATTGTAGGGCCTTATTATTATTATTGTTTGGTGCGTTTATTATTTCAAATCCTTAACCTTATTCACGAGAAGATTTTTCCATTCCCATTCTTTCATGTGCCGATTATTCGATCACAGTGATCCACAAAACATCGTACATTTAAAAGAAAATAGAACGCTGCAAAAGGCTTCGCAACATTTTTGCTGCGCGGTACGTTCGTTGTTGCAAAAGGCGAACCTCGTGCACGTAACCGGAGTAAATTTTTAATGAACGCGGGGACCCAGCATCGAATATTCCGGCTCCGACTGCGAATAATTCGGTGATCATTTCGATAGGACGGACAAGGCGTACTAGGTATAATGATCATGCGTTGTAACTATTACCGTGCGAAACTGCCAGTTGCGTTTATTTAATGATAGCAGCATTCTCGTTCAATGATTGTGGCGCAACAGTGGTATTAATCGATTCGCGGCGCTTCCAAACAGCTTTTCCAGCGGTGGATCGTCCTTAACGGGAGCAAGCGTACCGTTAATGCGCGTTAATCAGTGACTTGCAAATTATTAAAAAACTCCCAGTAATTAACAGGCGCAAAAACGTTCTTCGACTTTGGAACATTCGTTCGTCCTATTTTTTTTTTTTTGGTTGATCGCCCAGTTGATTTACCGACCGCGAACGAGAACAAATTTACCGAGCGAAATACGAATTTTCACGTCGATGGAATTACGAATAATTACGACCGAAAGTGAATAGGTAAGCGTTTGCGCACGCAAAATTTGTCGCGAGGCTGATAAAAACGTTTTGGACGCGCCGCAGGACTACGAGAAAAGGAAAGACAAATAAACAATCCGTCCAATAAATCCGCCGTCGCGCGGCGAGTTTATTCCGATCCACGTTCTACCGGCACCTAAATTGTTGTTCCTTTATAGTTACTGCCGCCAGCCATGCGGTCATTAAGTTTATTAGCCTTTACCGTTGTCCAACCGCTTATACGGCGGAACAGTAGCGAGCGGCGCGATAATAAGCGCGACCTCGTGACAAACTGCAATAAGAAGCTGTTGCTAAATAACGATATTTTGGAAGCGAAATTCGAAACCAAGGTTTGCGGACCAATTAGGGCCAAAACATCTCTTGACGTGCGTAATTATAGCGTCGGGGGCTTTATTGACTCTATGGAATACTTCTCCGGGAAATTATAAGCGAGTGACGTTGAATCCACCGAGCACTGAAAATAAATGGTCTGCGTTGTCTTATAAAAATTAGAAAATTGAATTGACTTAGATTTTTCCTAGGAAAGATCTTTACAATTGCAATAATTGTCGAATAAAATATATAAAACCGGTATTCGACCGGTCTATATTTGACCGGTCTTCACCTTCAGGGCCATCAAAACCTATTATAATTTGTATAAAAGCAAAAGGTCCTCAATACAACGCAGATTGCTCTGTAAATGCCTCATGTCTGCTCTAGATCACAATGCATCCGACATTCGTAAAACTAATATCTGTTGTCACGATTATAAAACTTTTATAAGTTCAATTCCTACAACAAAAGTCTTCTATACAGGGTGTCTCAAAATTTGTGAACTTCCCGAAAGGGGGTGGTTCCTGAGACCATTTCAAGCGACATTTTCCTTTGCAAAAATGTTATCTGCGGCTTTGTTTAGGAGTTATTAACGAAAAACACGGACCAATCAGAGCGCGACCTAGACGCGAGTTACCTCAGTCGGCCAATAGACAGTTGGCGCGCCGGGCCGACTGAGGTAACTCGCGTCTAGGTCGCGCTCTGATTGGTCCGTGTTTTTCGTTAATAACTCCTAGCAAAGCCGCGGATAACATTTTACCACGTTTTTATTAGCTCGCTTTCTTGTTTGTTTGTTCGGTACAAATTTTGCAATTGATTTTAAACTAACTTCCCGATGAGCTAGAGACTTGAAATTTTAAACATAGCTCAGAACTGGATGACAATGCAATATCTAAAAAGAAATTTTTAAAAAAGCCTATGCGTTCAGGAGATATAAATTATTAATAATTTGAATCTTTGCACCCCCCGCCGCGTGACGTAGTACGTCTTCGCGTTCAGCGTCCCCACTCTACTACGTGTTCCCACTCTGACTCATCTCCACTCCACTGACCCGCTTCGCACCGAAGGAGCTCAGTGTGCGTCAGTGTGCGTTCGAGCTCCGTGCAGTGTTTACAAAGTTACTACGTATTATTATAGTATAATGTTTGTTTACCAAGCGAAAGAACAGTTACACCGAAATTCTCCGTCGAACCTTTATCTTTGACATTTTACCACGGCGTTCGTTTTCGATATGACGTGTCGCAATACCGTCTGAAATTTACTACATGTCTCTGTTATAATCTCATCAAAATGTTCAAAATCGATTGTAAAATTTCACACATATAAGGCTAAAAAGCAGAAAATAATTATTTAAATAAAAATAAATTTTTAAAAAATACCACGTTTTTAAAACGGACTAAAAAGTATAAAATAATTTTTTCTAGCCCCATACAGATTCCTAACCCCGTACAGATAGTCCTGAAAATTTGTGATTGTGAATTTTGAATAGCTATGAAAATACTGGTAAGATTTAAAACGAAAAACGTCGGGCGCATGCAATAGATAATTGATGCATGAACACCTAAATACTAACAATTTTATTGCACTGCAAATGATATGAACTGTTTTGCGAGTTTCCTCAGCGGCAGCTACTCTCTACACTCCTTACTATGGTATTATCTTGTGCCCCACGTTTTTCGTTTTAAATCTTACAAGTATTTTCATAGCTATTCAAAATTCACAATCACAAATTTTCAGGACTATCTGTACGGGGTTAGAAACCTGTATGGGGCTACAAAAAATTATTTTATACATTTTAGTCCTTTTTTAAACGTCGCGTTTTTTAAAATTTTATTTACAAAGGAAAATGTCGTTTGAAATGGTCTCCTGAACCACCCCCTTTCGGGAAGTTCACGAATTTTGGGACAGCCTGTATAATTTCGTTTTCCGAAGTAAGTCTGATACTGTACAGAATCTTAAAAAAAACAGGCTAAAGGACGTACTTTCAAAGTTATACAAAATCAAGGTCTTTTTAAAGGAAAAAAATTCTTTCACAATTTTTTTAACGAAGGTTCTGTGGTTCGCCCATTTAAAACTTGGGAGAAGCTTAATTGATACGGTTAACAGAATGCGTGCCTATCACTATAACCTAGCTGCTTCACTGGCGAGGGTAGGTATTACCAATGATAGCTAGTGTAAGTGCAATCAGAGCTGTGAAACGCTTGATCATATAATATGGCAATGCGAATTGTATAATCCACAAAGATGCAAGCTAATAAATTCCCTACTTACAATTAGTATGGGCCTTCAACCTTAATGTAGACACACTCATAGCGAAGCCAAATATTGAAGTTTTCTTAATATTCATTCTTTTTTCAAAGATTGTAATCTGCGTATTTGAGGTTAACGGACATACTATATTCTATATTATTGTATATTATTCCTGTAAAGCGAAATATACTCTGAAGGGTATAAATGCTTGCACTTGAAAAATTTGACTGGTCTCGTTAATAATACGGTAGACTCAAATGTATTCATGAGTTTTCGGAATTATTTTTGCCTATACTGTACGCTAAGTAGATATGTATAACGCATGCAACCGTAATAAACGGCCCAAAAAATACAGAAATGAAACAAAGGAACACGTTGAAAAATACTAGTAAGCCAGAAATTAATAAAAGAATGCGGCCGCTGGAATTTAAATGAACAGAATATATGTATGTACCGCGGTTTTCATAAAATTCAAGTAAAAAGATGAGAGGGACGGAAACGTCATGTTCTCTGAAAAGGTAACTGTTATTTCAAATTCAAATTCAAATTCAATGGTAAAATTCAATGGTAAAATTCAATGGTAAAATGCAATGGTAAAATTCAATGGTAAAATTCAATGGTAAAATTCAATGGTAAAATTCAATGGTAAAATTCAATGGTAAAATTCAATGGTAAAATTCAATGGTAAAATTCAATGCCAAAATTCAATGGTAAAATTCAATGGTAAAATTCAATGGTAAAATTCAATGGTAAAATTCAATGCCAAAATTCAATGGTAAAATTCAATGGTAAAATTCAAAGGTAACTGTTGAGGTGAATTCAGTGGACTCTAATATACGTTCCCTGTACAAATATTTACGGGGTGTATAAAAAGTAATGATCATCCGTCCTAGGGGTGAATCTACACCTCAGGACCGGTGGGCATTCGTAAAAGAAACTAGTCGAAAAATTGATTATACCAAAGAAAATTGTTGTTAAAGTTTGTTCGTACATTATAACATCTTCTAGTCATCGAGAAGAGAAAAAGTTTGAAAGGAACCATATGCCGCAAACAAATAGTTATTGCGATATAAGCTGTCGAAATTTTTGCAAAATTGTGCGGAGTTATACGTGTGGACAAAAGCCTACTACACTGTGTCGACGAGACAGAACATAATCGCGTGCGTGCCGCGAGACAAACGAAATTTAAAGGGACATCAGTCGCTAGGTGTTGATATAAAAACAAACTTTAACAACAATTTTATTTGTTACGAACAATTTTGAGACAAGTTTCTCTTAAAAATGTCCACCGCGATCCAGACAGATTACTTTTTATACACCCTGTACCTAAATTTTTACGACGTTTTAGTTTAGTGCTGCATGGAACCAAAATCGATGTTACATGGAACATTGTTGCAAACTTCTCAGGATCATTCTACATCTTGAAGTTAATGACTCTCAGGTTTCAAATCATCCTTGTACGAGATGCGGTTGCTTTTGCAACTCGTGCTGCTTGTTGTAGTTTCAAGATATGTAGTCTCGAGAGTCGTTCGAACAATTTCTCACACATTCAATGAAACAACTTATCGAATTTTCCGCCGATACAGAGAGTTGCGAAAAGATACATACAGCAATTTCCGGTTACATAGGAAATGTCTTTACCGAAGGAACACAAAATTTTAAAGCTGTATCTACAAACATTTATGGTTTCACATGTTAGATGTAAAACGATTTCGAAGACATTGAATGTTATACAAATTCTTAGTGTGTTATAAATATAATACATTTGTTGTTTGATGCCACCTATTTTATAGGAACGGCCCACGGTGCGTTGGAACAATCTATTGACGACTACGCGGCGAGTTTCAATCGCCGCCGGTGTGTTTGCCGATTTATTGGTTCATCGATCGGTGAAAACACCGGACTCGGTGTGACCATTTAACGGGAAGGAGGGGTTCAAAGCCAATATTTATTCGTACAGTAGAAAAGTGAACTTCCCTGGCAGGGCGCGGCGCGTTTAGAACGTAGGCGTTGCAACAGAAGCATAGGAGTCGCGACGAAATCCGCTAGTTAATAGATAACTGGGTCGTCGTCCTCGAGAGGTCATCGAGGCTTTTGGCAAAGAACGAGTGAAGGAGTGGCGAAAGGTGGGGATCCGTCCTTCCGAGGTGACTCTGTCTAGCAAACAAGCTGTGCAACGTGTTGTAAAAAAAAAAAGTGGAACGAGGTCAAGGCGGCCCGTCGCTCCTTTTTTACTCGAAGAAAATTGCCCCGAGCCAAACCAAGTTTTCTCCCTCTCCCCCCCTCTCTTTTCGAATCACCTAACTCCATGGCTTATTGTGTTTTCGAGCTTTCCGTCCACACAGAAATCTCATTTGGTAAGATCCTTTGATGTCTCTTCATTTCCGTCATCGGTCTTACTGGGCCAGCTCGAATGAATCGTCCGGCTTCAGCAGAGGTAAATGAAAGCCGATATAAATGTTCTTTAAACTTTTGCCGCGCAATCGGAAATTGTCATTCTCGTTACTCCCTCGGCCTATCTCTTCGTTCCCTAATGATTACATCCCCCACGAGCTTCGTCAAAATTTCATCATCGAAAGACTCTTTTTGCAAAGAATAATATTTTTCACAAAGTCAAAACAATTCTTGTCTTGACCGCCAATCAATCTAAAAAACAAACGACGGACTGCAATATGGTGGTCGCGAATTTTTTTTAACCTCTTTCCATACGATTTCCTCTATGGCCAAAAATTATAAAATCCCCTTTTCCGATTTTATTAGTTTCTTAAAAGAAGAAGGGAGCCTTACTCGATGTTATACGGCAAGGGGTTAGTCTAGCTATGTTGTTTAATTAGAAATTGTCACGAACATTTGGATCCGGAGAAGAAGAAAATTTTCCTGTATGCAGCACAAGATGCGGGTGCGTCAGAATCCACGACACCAGTTAAGGGTTAAACACCCCTGAAGCTTCACCCTGAAGTTCCGCGTCCCTCGCCTAGTCATTTCCTGTAGTATTGCCACAGTCGCAAGCACGGTAATAAGACGGTGCTTGGGCGAGGAAACAAAACGGTAAACGTTGCTCTTTCTGATTGTGCGATACAAGTTTAAATATTAGCTCGTTGCCCACGAAATGTCGTTTTCTCAAATAAAGTTTTAACCGCGCGTAGTTCCCTCCAAACAGCGTGCATCAGAACAAAAATAATTGTCATGTGCTCTCCGTTGTGTAGTTTTCTCAACAAAATTCAAAAAATTCGTAAGATTATAGAATTTAAAAAAATAGTATCAAAATTGTAGGAAAAATATTATAAGTATTTCTACACTGAGAATAATTGGTACAGGCAAACTGTTATTGTTCGAGTTCTTACCAAGAATTCGGAACTCATTTTGATCCGTAGCGGAATCAATAATTTCTACCGATGAGACTGCTCTTAGCATAACGCATTAATTTAATATAAATTCAAGAGCGATGCTATAGCGGCAGATATTGTAATAATCAGACTTTATGTATTTATGACGACTTCCGGCTTGCAGTAAAGAAGAGGTTTTAGTAAAGCACATTAAACGCAAATAAGCTATTATGTGCGGAAATAACCACACCAATTAGAAACACAAATACAATTAACCTGTTGTTACTTAACGACAAAAATATAATAACCCAGTAAGTTCTTAATTGAAACATTTAGCATAGGATTGAAATGTTAGTTAACAAGGGTTAGGACGAAACTTTGTACCTAGTTATCTACGAGTATGCTATAAATTACCATAAATAATAACAAATTCACGTAACAGTGGCTTTTCCAGTTACCTCTCAAAGCTGGAAAATTATTCGTTACGCTCTTTGCTCGAATAATCTTCAAGCATCTGTTCCTCGCATCAGGAGCGTACCACGAGCGAAATAATCCGGCACGTGTATCTCCATTCCGACCATGAGCTACCCGAGGATAAGAACCGAATGCGATCGGTTTAATTAAAAAGAGAAACCCGGAGGTAATTCTGTAAACAGTTTCAGGAAGCTCACCTGACACGCTCAGCGTTCATTGCGCACTCGCAAATTCCGTGTTCCAGCATTGTCCGGTTCCCGGGAACTCACCCTTCCGGTATCCCGTACGATTCCATTAAGAAGAAAAACAATGTTCGCCGAATAGTAAAAACCGTGGTTAGCTTCGCACCTTCCATTCGTCACTGTTTCCTCCGCGAATATCGTGGCAACGGACGAAAACGTTCACAGCGGGACTTCGCCTCGGACGGTCTCACACCTGTTCCCTGTTCGCGACTCGAATACGGTTCCTCCGGCGAACTCGAACGCGGAATTATCCCCGAAAACTGTTTGCCTGTTGTCCCCGAAGAAGATCGGAGCCTCGTCCGGCTCGTCGTTCACTCTTTCCTCGGCGAACGACACTAGAAACTTCCGGTCGCAGAAATCGATCGCGCGATCGCCTCTTCTCATCATCTTCAGGAAAGTGATGCTTCTCTTGCGAAGGCTCTTCCTCCACGACAAAATGTCCATCGTGCGCGATTATTGCGTTAATCGGTTTCACTTCTATTGCTCCGTCGACGCGACATCTTTTCCCTCTCTTTCTCTCAGTTCTTTATTATCGAATTTGTATTTCACTGAATCGACGGTCGATTCGACGACTAATAAACTGGTTTCGGGATTTTATGTCTGCTGACCAACGTCGAATACGTTGTCGCCAGTACTTTCATCGTTGCTCCCTTTCGTCGTGAAACAGAAATCGCGGATCAGTCCGGCACGATCTTTACCCGCTTTGCAGGCTCGGCCTAAAAAGCGCAAAATGAAAAGCGGCTCTTTATTGTTCCGCGGGGGACTCGGCCGTTCGCGCGGGTTCACGAGCGCCCCTGTTAAGCTCGGTTCACATTAGAGGCAAGCTCGCGTCGCGATGTCACAATGCTCGAAACGAACCCAAATTTTTATAGTTCCCAACGCTGCGGCGCGGTTCAGCTGCAAGCTTTTAGAAATGTTTGACGGGTCGACTGTCGAGTCGCTCGCGTGTATCAGTGACACAGTTGTTCGGTTTCAGTGCTGCGGTCGATTAGAGGAAACCGAATTTCGCTACGATTTGTAGAGTACGATCGAGTAAACACTGATGTAGATGTTTCCCTACCAATTTTGGTTTGGATAACAAGTTAGTTTAAACATTCTGGGACGGCGTTGTCAGTTTCTTTTGGTACGAACAACGTGTATGATACAAAGATGAGGATTTTATGAGTTTATGATAAAAATTAACAGGTCAAATATAAAACTGTACAGACTATTAGAATTATTAAGAGAAGAAATTTATTCTTATTTAACCGATGTTTTTCACAATTGACTTAAACAATTATCTACATTGCGTAAAGATCCACAGTTCATTATTACAATTAGAAAATTAACGAAAGAATGGGTACACATTGGTGCACAGAAATTTCAAAAATTCGCAAGAATGTGTTAAACAAAAACGAATTTAATCAAGATTTCTTGAAAGCCAGTGAAATGCAATATGTTGAATGAAATTCAACTTTTTGTTCCCGTTTCACGAGCTAGATTCTTTCGATTTTGTGTGCCTTTTAGAGCGATGATTCAGAAAGTGAAGAAAGTTAAACAGGAGAACAACGATCTCGTTGAATACGACCCGTCCGCCGAATAGCTAAATGAAAATGCTTGACAGAGCCGTTTTTCCGAAACGGACGGTATAAAACGGCGGTAACTTTCCGGACGACCTAATAAGAATTTTTTCGCGAGGGTGGCACAAGCGCAGCGCGAGCTCGCTTTTGATGTGAATGAAACTTTACACGGATCCGAGTCGCGTTCTTGTTTCGCGGCTGCGTTTCGGATTTCACTATCGGCGTCTTTTCCCGAGGACCCCCGCCACGCCTGACCTCGCCTCTAAAGTACCCTGCCGAACAGATTCTATCCTGTTCGTGCGATTCGCCGTGTACCACTTTATCGACAAAAATTGTCCTACTTTCGGCACGCGGCAGAACACACAGAAAGGACATTCAAATCGCGGAAAAGTTGGTTTTCCCGGATTTTTTTCCCTCTTCGCCTATCTCCCTCCCTCTCTCTCTCACACACACACATACTCTCACTCTCTTTCTCTTCTCGAAGCCGAAAGGACCTATTCACGCGGAGAGTACACACGGATGAGAACGTTTTAAGGAAACGAGATCTTCAAACATGGAAGAAAGTATTGAATCGCGAACGCTCGGTCATTAAGCGGGTTTACTGAGTCCGGCGCTTTTCCGCAAGTATAAAACGAGGACAAGGGTAGGGAGGATGGAGGCGGCCCCGGGAATATATGAGCGTGTTAAAAGAAAAGTGAATTTTCCGGCAGTTGTCTTCCGCACCGTCGAGCTCATTTTTCTTTTGCGTTTCGCAACCACCCCCACCCCGTCTTAAATCACCGATTCGACTTACATTTTTCTTACGATCCCCTTGTACACAGCGACGTTTGAACACTGCCACGCTAATCGGTATCTGCCGTTCTTCCCAGATGTTTTATTTTGAAGTCGACGATCAAATTAAAGCGAGAGAAACTGATTAGAATTAGAGAAATCGACGAGTGAACGTTAAAACGTAGTTTGTACTCGACTTGAAAGTAAAACATGAGTCGATGAATTTTGAAAGTGGAGACTCGAATTTCGAAAGGGTTAATTCGATTTGCGAAAAGGTGAATAGGGCCTGCAAAAGATTAATTTCGAGTACATAATACTGTATTAATAAATACCATACATGGTGAGACCGCATGGTGTCTCAGCTGAAGGAGATCACCTAAATATCTCCTTTATTTTTAATGGTACAAAAAGAAATATTTATGGCATAATTTAAATGGTATCGAAGGAGAATATCATAGAAGAACAATTTTTTTTGTCCGGTTATTTTTTCAGTTTTTTCAAGGTCATCGTTATTTTTTATCGGGAAAACTTATCTTTTTTTTTACTCCATCTTGTTAATGACTTAAGCATATTCGAATGTATTTTTTCAGTCGCTATAAGATGGAATAAAAAAAGATAAGTTTCCCGATAAAAAAATAACGATGACGTTGAGAAAATTATGAAGAAATAACCGGACAAAAGAAATTGTTCTTCTATGATATTCCTCCTTCGATACCATTTAAATTATGCCATAAATATTTTTTGTGCCATTAAAAATAAAGGAGATATTTAGGTGGCCTCCTTCAGCTGAGACACCCTGTATAATCCCAATACAATACTAGCATTAATAAATCCTGTATTAATTCAGTTCGAGGAGTCTGGATCGAAAAGAATTGAAATCTCCGTGCGAAGAGAACGTGGATGTGAACGAATTCACGATTGAAACGACGTACAACACAAAGAAAAACCTGCGGGGAAAAAATAGTTGTGCTCTCCCTATCGCACGTAAACCCGAAATGTCGTGTATTTCAACGTGGCTCTGTAGACCTCGCGTGGATTTCTGTGTCGTTGTCGCGGCAAAAGGGAGCCGGGTGCCGTATATTCCTGCGAAAATCATAGCGGCCGCGATGGCGGCGTTGTTTCGTAATTTATCCTCGGTATCCGCGGTATCGTTTTATCAGGATGACTAGTGCTTTCCGATAACAAGATATCGACCCCGGGCGAGCTCACGAAAAACCGTTCCTTCCCTGTGCCGTTGCCGGCGATCTTTGTTTTTCAATATTGCCGTTCTGTTAGTCGACGCATGGACACTTTGTTCCGGCAACCGAGCCAGCATAAGGATGCCAATCTTTCAGCAAGGTTATGGATTTCCTCCGATTCCGAACATTGAATCTGGGCTATCTCGGCGGAAAGGTGGAAACGCCGCGGTCTTATTGAATGTTACTTTACAATTCGAGATACCGAAAGGAGAATGTCGAAAGGAAATTTAATCAGTGTATACTCAAATTGGAAACAAAATGTTAATGCCAGAACATAGAAATCCACAGTATAATATTAATGACGTACATATTTACTAGATTTTAGTGCAAAAGGTTAATAATTTTGGTAAATTGATAAAAATTCCTTCAACCACTGTTTCAAGTTCCACCTACACATTTTCGGCATAAATGCTTAAAGTCTACTAATAATATTTTGTGAAACTTTTTTAATTCCACTAATTTCAGACCGCCAAATCGTTCCAAGGCAAAAGAAGCCTGAGTAGATTTTTTCAGTAAACGGTGCCTGCCTTTTGCAGGAAAACGCTTATGTTTCTTTCCAGAAGGATTATACGAAGTAAGAGAATAGACCCGAATGGAGTTCTCGAGAGATAGGAATTAATAAAAGTCATATCGGGTTTGCCAAGAAATACAAGGAAGGGTTTCGAGAGAAGCCGTCCGAGCGATAAAATAATTTCCCGAGAAAATGTCTGCTCGTCGGATGAACAACAGCTGATGCTGGATCGTTTCCGCAACGGAATTCATTCTGCCGGGGCACTTGAAAAATTCTGCCTCGCGCGCGGGCGTATCAACGTGATTATATTTTGCGAGGCGATCGGTATACCGGGCGGGAACCATTGCAGCTTGGTGCAGCCGCCAACTATTCGAAACATCCTAACCAATCGCTGGGATGGAGCACAAAGGATAGGAATATATCGCGAGTTCGGTAGAGTAATACAATTTACCTGGGCGCAACGCGGTCGGAAACGGCCGCCTTCGAAAAATATGAAAATACGCGGACGAAGAATCGAGTATGAAACATTTGCAAAACCTTCGGCAAGATGAAACGCGGCGAGCACGGGCTAACGAGGATAGCTACGGGGGAAAATGAGATTGAACACCTGGGCTGCGAAAAATATTAAAATTCACTAACAAAGGTGAATGCCAGAGCGTTCAGAAGTTATTTTAATTTTAATCGCGCGTATTCACAACGATTCTATAGAATTTAGAGAAATGATTTTCCTATTTAAACTTTGAAATGTTTCAATCAGAAGCCAGCCAGGACAGCTGGAAATATTAAAATCTATTAAGAAAAATTAAAATCAAAGCGTCGAGAATTTCATTTAATTTCAGTCACACAAATTAACAACGATTCCGTGAAATTTACAAATGATTCTCGTGTTTAGCTGTTGTAGAAGGTCGACGAGGAATCGTAGATCGTGAGCGTTTGGATACCACCAGCGAGCAAATCACTACCAAGAAGCAAATTAAGACCCGCTTGCTAATTACCGCCGTCTACCGAGTCAATTACGCGATCAAAGTAATTGCCTCGTGTGTCTCCGATTGCCGAATGTCGACTTTTCGCGGCTCAAAGCGAGTAATTTAGTGATGCAATTATACAAGGATAAATATCTCTGTAGTATCTTCGGAATAATTTATTAGCTGTAACGAATACGCTGCGAAGGTTTATGCAAATACACTATCTCAGACATTGATATCTGGAGAAAAAATTGGACAGAGTTCCAATCCCTGTACTTCATTAGAATCTTTACATTATCGAGTTCTGAAGGCTACTGGACACTATAAATACACAAAGTTGCATCATCTTGTGGATAAATTGTAGACCGTATCGCCTCATGACAAAACTGATGAAATATGAGACAAAAGAATTTAGAGAGATTCGTATTAATTCGAAATTGTTAAGAGAAGAAATTTCGTTCCTATTCCTTGCGGACGCTTCAGAAAATTTTAGAAAGCTGCCTACTTGTGGGAAACCGGAAGCGACTCTATGAATACACAAGCTCGCATAATGTAGTGGATAAATTGTAGACTGTGTCGGTTCATGACGAAAATGACGGAATATGAGACAGAAAAATGCAGAGAGACTCGTATCAGTTTGAACTTGTTGAAATTGTTAAGGGAAGAAATTTTGTTTCTGTTCCTCGTAGACACTTCAGAAAATTTTAGAGAGCTGCCTACTTGAATGGGAACGGGAAAGCGAAGCGACGAGTGACTGTTAAAAGAGACGTGGAAAGAGAACAGTTTGAAGGGTCTGGAATCATCGATGATAAGTTTCAAGCGGCTAGAATCACGTATACCCAAAGACGACGAAAGTTGCTCAGATGAATCGTGTTTTGGGTAGCCCGAGGCTGACGGACAAGGGCGGCGAGGGAGAAAATAACAATCACAACGGGAGTTACGCGTCGTAATGTCTTTAACCATTCATTCTTACGTTAGACCGTATACAGGGACACATTGAAGTAGGCTTGACGAGAGTAGAGGATTGCTCTTGAGGCAGAGAAGTGACACGAAGTAAAAGAATGGAGGAAGAAGGGGAGAACATGGAAGAGAGTATTCCTCTGTTATGCATGTAGGAATGCGTTGTCGCGAGCCGCAGCACTGATTAATAATGCTCCTCTATGGTGACAATGGCGACTGAGAGCAGAAGAACACGGTAAAGGCGTGGTGAAGATGAAGTTGAAAGTCCCGTTTACGAATTACGAAATAGATAATCATCGACGGGTCGGCCGAACAATTGATTTCGTTGCCTCGCACACGGAATAACTATTACCTGGAATTATTTTTCTGAAATATAATGTTATCTTCATTTTTGTATGATACTTGAAAAATCTCATGTCTGTAATACTAATCATTAGACAATGGATTTTATGCGTTTATGAAAAAAGCTGAATATATCGAACTCAGAACAGCGAGAATTCTTCGCATAAAAATTTGTGAAAATATTTTTATCATAACCGAAAGTATCAAAAAAGTACGATAATAAACAGACTCGTTTTACGATAAAAAACCCCCAAAGTTAACCTAAATCAGACTAGACTAGACCCTTTAAGGTGCCTCACCCTGTACGATACAATCCGTCTACCTTCAACGAGGTATCACCGTATTGTTTATAGCTATAGCACGGAAACCCAACAATGAAATAACGAAAAGCACGCTGGAGCCAATGTGTATCTTCGAGTCTCTGGAGCATTCAAATTAACAGGACAAACCCGTTGTCACAATATTTTCGAGAGGCGAAGCCCCGTAACCGACTAAGCAAACAGCCTAACACTTTGACAGATTATTATTCGTTCCTTCGCGATAAATCCCGTTAAATAGTCGAGCAAACAGTGACTTCGCGTGACTCGGATCAAAAAGAACTGTGTCCTAAATCAATCTTAACGCCGGTGAGCACGAATCATTGCAGATTTAGTTTGAACGATAAGAGGGAGATGGGGAGGAGGACAAACGATGCTTCGATAAATTGCCAACTATAAATAACGCTGTACGAACGCAGCCACCGAAATTGAAGTACCGCAAAAACCGCATTCGACCCGGATCTAATGGTACTAACGGCCCCGAGCACGGTATATTGTGCGGTTTCGTCGAAAGTATCGCGCAACGGTCCCGTTGTAAACGTCATAACATAATTGAAAGCGTCGAGCAGCCTGTCCACCGCGTTGGCCAGGCTGCACGAAGCGCAATTCCGGATCGGCGTAAAAATTTCGCTGAAAAGAAAGGATGACGAAACCGCGAATGGAGCACTCGGTCTCGACTTCTCGCGAGGAGACCATAAAAAAAAAGGAACGAGCGCCTATTCGCCGGGCGAGAGGAGGAGGCCGTGAAAAGGTTAATCCAGCGACAAAAGTGCGACCCGGAAGGAAGCAAGGTGCGCGGCGGGGTCATTGTCCTCGAAAAGGCGCGTAGCACGATACATTTCAGGGAGAGAAGGAGGACTCGTGAACCGACAAAAGCTCGAAATCCCGGCAGACAGCGAGGCTCGCGGCCGTTTTTCCTCGCGAGATCGTCCGGAACAGCGGTGTCACGTACGGGGTTCCACTTGTGTACGTGTGCGCATCGCATCGTGTAGCGGATTCGGCTGCCCAGGCTGACGTTTACCGTTCACACGAAACATTTGTCATCCATGGCCGGGGGAGGCAGCGGCGGTAGAGAGAACTCCCGTTCTCCTCCGGACAGTGGTCGCGAGAAGCCGGTGGAAAACGAAAAGGAAAACCGTCTCCGAGACCGTAGGAACCCGGTGGGTCGGGCCCGGCGGTGTCACGCGTCACAACATTGCATTTCTCGGTGGGGCTCACACGCGACGGTTACGCAGCGAGACGCCGTGCGTGCAGGTGCAACGAGAGAGTGAAACTCTTGTCGTCGTCATGCTGCGTTGGATATCGAATCGGGTCCTTGTCACACAACGTGTTAAGTCGCGTCACGAGCGTTGCGATTCCATCAATTCCGTCACCACACACCCACTGCACGTAAACGAGCGCCGAAGGAGCGCACCGGCCGATAAACCAGCCGCAGTCTGGTCTCTCTTCTTTCAGCCGCTTTCGGCCCGAGCCGGCCCGAGTAGTCGTGCTCCGCGAGGAGAGAAGCTCCGGCTCCGGGACGCGACACGTTGCACACTCCTCTTTCGATTTCTCTCTCTCTCTCTCTCGCTCTCTCTCTCACGCTTTCTTTCTCTCACTCTCTCACTCTGTCTGTCAGGGCCGTGCGAATGTGTTGAATGGTGGCTGATACAGGGGGCTGTGCTCGAGAAAAGGGGGAGGGACGTGGAGAACGTGCGAGATCCGCGTGTGTCTTTTGGGCTGCCGGTCCCAGCGTTGACTGCACCATCGGACTCTATCGCGCTACTCGCTACCACCACCGATATCACCACCACCACCACTACCACCACCACCACCACCGACGCCGCCGACGCCGCCGACGCCGCCGCCACCAACGTTACCGCCGACGACGACGACGCCGTCGGTTCCCGTTGCCTATCGATTTTTCCGCGCAGCCTCCGCGGCCGGAGCACACAGACCGTCGACGTCTGCTGGGTAGTTCTAACATCGTTGTCTTGCTACTTTAACCCTTTCTCTCACCTGCCTCGGCTCTTGTTTTTGGTCCCAAGGGCTCCTACAACGGATTATTTTTCTTTTCTCTTTACATGGAACAGTGCTGAGAAGTTACCCTAACTACCCTACCCCCGGCCTCTCTCTCTCCCTCTCTCTCCCTCCCTCTCCCTCCCTCTCACTGTTGGAGTTTCTACTCCCAGGTTCGAGATTTAGTATAGTATCCTGTCTGGACGCTTTTGGCGTATTCGTCTCATGTAATATGAATTTCATGATTGCGACATGGCATTCTGTTCGGTTTGCTCCGAAAGTACTCCAATGGGGGGTTGTCTCAACGGCGCTGCTTGTTTTTTTATTCTTCCTCTGGCATAGCTCAACTTCGTCCTTAGTTCCATTGATGTCCTCCGGTGGAGACCGTTCGTTCCGTTTGGAAACATGTAGGATAAAAACTGGTCCGACTACTTCGTTGCATTCTATGCGTTAGGACAGACATGATTAGGCTTGGGATTTAGTGTTGCGTGTGTCGAGACCCTTATGGTAGCTCTGACACCCTCCATATGACTTTCTCGGGTCAGTGGACACGAAGTTGAGTTTGGTTTGTTCTGGACGTACCCTCGTGCAGGATTGTTCCAACGTCCCTGCCTGACACTTTAACCTTTTCTCTCGCCTAGCTTTGTTTTAGACCCATTGACATATTCCAAAAGGTGTTGTTGGATATTCTTTGGGAAAATATTGGAAAAAGTAGGTCTAACTGTGTAACTCTGTCGCCCTTCATATTGCTTTCTCGGTTCAGTGGACACCAGCTTGAGTTTGGTTTGTTCTGGACGTACCCTAATACATGACTGTTTCAATCATTCCCTTCACCTAGCTTAGCTTTATTTATAAACTTCCACTTGATCTTACGTTATCTAACCATTTTGTACATCCAGGTGCAAATGCAGGCCGTAATGAAGAAAACCCCATGTTATCGGGCACGTTGATCGCGGTTTCTCGTTGTTTAAGAAAACAGCGACGGACCAAGAGGACTAAAAGCGCTTTTACGATGGCAGTTTAGCCCGCGATTGCTTCCTCAACGATTTCATGGCTCCACCGACCCCCTTATTGATCGCGTTTGGTGTTGATCTTACGTCCACGTCCTCGTCGCAACGCAGTTTCGGATCTCCTTGATTTTACGAGGAACTCGCGTCCCATTGCGCGCGATAGGCGGCGTTCGATGATTTGTATCATTGAAGTGTTATTGTTACTCGCAAGATTTTCGCGATCGTGGGCTCGATCGTGGGCGACCACAAAGTGATCTCTGATAATATACAACGTTCCTGTTCCGCTTTATTACGCTCCCCATATTAAAAAACTTTCAAGCGACCGGCGATCCTTTTCTTAAAGAGCAGTCAACTTTCGCAACAATGGAGAGCGAGAGGGAGCTTTTCTTTTTTTCGCACAAACGAGACCCGAAAGGAAGACATTCTTATCCGAAAAAGCGAAACGTCCCGGCGATAAAATGCACGATTTTCTGGAAAGACTTTAGCAGAGGGGACGAAAAACGAGTGAATGACGGGAGGACCCCTCTTCTACTTTCGCATTATGCGACCTTTTATTCGTTTCTCCGCGGCTTCGTTCGGCCGTGGTTCCTTCAAAGCCGAGAATGGGCTAACAGTCGGAGTTCCCCGCTAACGAACGAGCCGGGAATCCGCGCCGACCTCTGGAGGATATTTGTGTTCGTTAGAGATAATCGATGCAAAACACTCGAACCAATTTCCCGGCAGAAAATTTCGGATTTAAACGGATGCCGCTGCTCGGCCAAGCGTAATCCGAAAACTGATTTTTCTTTGGGAAGAGGATAGTTACTCTTCTATCCCCCCACGCAAGAAGGATTTCGGGTTATCCCGAAATCCTGGGAATTCATCTTAAGCGTCTACCAAGTGCTGAAACTCCTTTGAAAGCGAGAGGTTTCTCATGACTCTGAAGGGAAGGAACTTACATTCTATTTCCACGCGAGCTCGTCATTTTCTCGCTGAATTGGAGATAAAGGTTTCTTTCGTTCAGGATGTCCCGACAGTCATTGCGCAACCAGGTGACTACTTGTGAGAATGCGAGTCGAAAGTGCAGAATGAAGTATTTGCGGATGAAGCTTAGAAATTCGGCGAACACGCGTGCAATTGAATAAGAAGTGGCCAGCGTGTCTGCTCATCATTCAGACACACGCAAACACTTTATTCTGCAGTTTCGAAATATTTTAACAGGAGGGATTTAGTAGTTGCAAGTAGCCTCAATGGTATGTTCAACTATTTCTCATTTTTCGAAAATTTGTACATTCTTTAATGGCCACACTAGTCTCGTCTTCAATATTGTCTCTATCTTAAAAAGTTATTAAGATGGCTTCTCTTAGGCAATCCAGTAGATTGCGTCGTCGCCTTTACCATAGATACTGAACACGCCCATGCAGTGGGTGTACAAAGTATGCGTACACTCTTTAAAAACTAATAACTTTTTATAATTGTACCAAACGACCTAATTTTTTGTAATCTATCAGAAGTATTGCTTTACGAAACGATATGCAAAAAAGATTTTCCAAAAATTATAATTTACAAGGTTACATGCAAAAATAAAAAAGGCATCTTCCTAAACTTTTTTATTTGGGTCCTTAATGAAAATTTAAAATATATGTTTAGTAGATTTATGATAGTTATACACATGCTGAAAATTTCATTGAAATCGATTAACATACACACGAGCTACAAACGGTTAAAAATTGCGAAAATCGTAGTTTTACACGACTTTTAAGGAATTTCTGCTTAAAATCCACAAAATCGTACATCTTTCGATGCGTGTCGTTTTTTCCTGCGTTAACTGATTTCAATTAAATTTTCAGTACGTGTGTAACTAACATAGATCTACAAAACATATATTTTAAGTTTCCTTTAAGAGCCCAAATAAAAAAGTTTTAAAAAATACCTTCTTCATTTTTGCATGTAACTTTGAAATTATAATTTTTGGAAAATCTCTTTTGCATATCATTTCGTAAAACAATACTTCTAATTGATTATAAAAAGTCAGATCGTTTGGTACAATTATAAAAAGATTATTAGTTTTTAAAAGGCGTACGAATACTTTGTACACTCACTGTATGTTCAAAACCCATCGAATGAATCGATGTTACTATCGAACTGAATTTACCTGTCGAGCAACTTGAAACGAAAGTTCAACTCAGAAAGGATTATTAGCTAGTAAACAAAACATTTTCTCAGACGCCTAGGGAAACGCACCTACATTTTCTTGAAAGACCTATACATTATACATTTTTCTAACAAGTGAAGAAAAATAAAAAATGTTCGACACGACTGCGCGGACACATTATATGTCCTCTATACAGTATGTAAGATTTTCTGACCCGATAACTCAAAACGAAACAGAATTACACGAACTGAACTGTGACAACGAATTCCTTCGAGTGTATCGACGGTTAATCGATTACCAAGAAGAACCATGTACGTATTGCCCGACAGGGAAAGCCAGGGTTTCCCATGATCGTTTTAAGTACTCAACGACCAGCCTGAAATATGTATTAAGAGATAGTTCGGACTTCGACGTCAATGCGTCGAAACTTCGAACATCTCGTGCAAACTATGGAAATAATGATCTACATAAGGTATTTAACAGGTATAACGAAACTTGTTGAAAACACGAAACTTGGAGCATAAATCCCGTCATTATGCTTGAAGTATTCGTTCGGGCAAAATTCCAATTTCAAATAAATCTTATTAATCGAACTTTCTAACGAACTTTGCAAATCTGCTATAACGAGGCGTCGGGAGACTCATTATTTATCACTATTACATCGTTACTAATACATACAATCGAGAAATTTGTAATTTGTTGAGAAAATGTGTTGACCACACACAGTGGTTGATTTAACCAACAAGTTTTATTTAGAAAATAACTGTCTTTGTTCAACGTTACCGTTTAACCCTAAGCAAACGAGTGGCGACTCCGAGACGCCATTAAAAATTGCTGTACACCATTATTGAAAATATTGTTTACATTATTGGATGTGTAGGTATCTAATCAATTACCGAACATTTAAGTATTTCATAAGGTATAATATCAATTTCATAACCACCAAATTTAAAATCTCATAAAAAGTGGCAATATTTTAGGTCGGAAGAAATGTTTAATTTTCGAGTTAAGAAAGCTCCGAGCGCAAAGGTTTAAAAATAAAGCAGTGCGATAACCTAATACTTGCATGTGAATTGTAATAGAATGCAAGGATTAGCAAAGTTCGCCGTTTCAACGTAGGGATGAATTATTTAAAAAAAAAGCTCGAGCGGCCATAACGAAAAGTAATTTGGCGTTCGATATCCGAACGATAAAACGAACGATAAGTGCGGCGTTAAAAAGAACAAGAATCGGGACAAATCACCCACACCCGACGCGGCCCGGTCTGATCACGGACAGATGACTCTACTTGATGCCAGTAGTGCTACTCAATCTGTGACCAGACAATAAAGGAAGTAACGCTTACGCCAGCGGGTTTCCAGCGATAATGGGTGATCTTGGAAATGGAAAAAGCCGAAGAAAAGAATCTTCGGGTGCGCCTCCCCGTGCACGAAGGAGGTCACCGTGAAATGGCGGACCTTAAGTAGATAACCGGTGATATTCTCGCAACACTTAAAAATTATACCCCGTCGAAAATAACCGGCGGAAGATAAACGACAAGCCGTTTCCACTCCGGGGACAACGCGTCCCGTGGAATTCACTGTTTTCTAAGCAACCGTTTACAGGATTCTCACTACAGAAAATTCAATTTACGTCAGGAATCGTAGTCCGAGACCGAGACCCATGCGAAAAGGGTCGTTCCACGGGAACCGGCTGAAATTTAATTTTTCATTGAGGCCCCGGCGAGCGGCCGACAAGGATTAATTAAATCTATGCTCGAAAAGGTGACCTTAATGAGATAGGATTCTTAAATTGAAATATCCTCGAGTGAGCCGATCTCTCGTTCTCAAATGGATACCTGTATCGTGCCAGCGGAACAATAGAACGGTCACTAAAATAAATCTGTTCCATCTGTAGATACAATTTCCGTTTTGGTTACTTTTCTTTTTTAAAGCGAGAGTTTCGTTTCGATAACCGACTTTTTTCAACAAATTCTTGGCTTTGTTTCTTGGCGATGGAAAAGCGTTTCAAAGCAATTTACCTAATTCGGTTACAGACAGAAGTATGCTCTTTCTTGCGACTCCTTTAACTTTTAGCTACCAAAAATAATGAGCGCTTTAAATATATCAATTGAATCCCACTGCTTGGAAATCAGGTGCTGAACCGATAGAACACGGACGCGTGGAAATATATGAAGCTGGGAATTTTTTATTGGGATGACGCACGAAATGTTAGTTGTCGTAGACTCGTGCGCGGAAGAATGCGAAGCACTGTTTCGAAAGTGCACGTGTGTACATATACCGACGTATATGCCACGGCCACATGCTCGCGACGATTCATAGACCGTATTCTGGCGAGCGAAGTCCAACCGGGTATCTCAGCGTGAAAGATTTTTCGAAGTGAAACGATAAAGGGACATTCTTCGAAGGACACCAGGAAATGGGGATAAGGACGGGTGCGAGGGGCATTCAAATAAATTCCGGAAACAGTAAATCTCCTGGAAATCTCTCTTCGAGACGGTGGAAGCGGGGCAAGGATGGATGGATAACCACATAAGAGGCATACACTCATGTACGCGATAAATACGAGTTGTAAATGGGTGGGTGTATGTACGTTAAATATATGCTCCATGGGTGTCGAATTGTGGCCTTGTGTTTGCAAAGTCGCTACTGCTACATAGTTTGCAGTACTCAGTTAACTTTGAAATGAAGTGCTCTTTAACTTCATTGTGTTCAATTTGATATAAAAACTCAATGGTCACATATGAGCGGCTTTACAAATATGTTCCTAATTTCTCAAAGATGCTAAACAAAATTATATAATAAACATGGATTCTTGAATTAACTGATATAAATTTTATAAAATAATCACAAAATTCTATCGCAGACCAATTCCTTTTTGCATACGGGCTCCAAGTCAGATACGCAGCACAGACGACTGTGGAAGGTCTAAAGGATCCAAGGATCCTCCGTAAAATCACGAAATCTCTCGAGCAGTTTGAGGAACAACGTTTTATTCTTCGAAGACCAAGTTCGAGCTAATCTCGAATATCTCCGAGAGGTATACAAGCTAGACTGCCAGGTCACTGGACAAAAGATATATTGAGTTTCCGTGTACTATGGCGTCAATTTCTGGAACGCCTATCAATAATCCTGGAATTTCCAGCCGGTGGAAGAAATGTATGTGCATTTATCGTTACATAAATTCAATTTTTTTCCTAGTCTGTTGTTTTCAGCCGTTCGATAAGTACGCACCGTTTAAGGACGAATTAGGAACGCCCCTCGCTCGTGCGCATGCGCACGCACTTATCATTCCTTATACTCATTTATTAATTAATTATAGATTGTCTTTTCCTGTCTCTGCTATGCTTAATTATTTTATTATCCGTAAAAATCTTCCAAGATACGCTCTTTTGGTTCAGTCTTTCTATAATAAAACTTCCATCAGCCAAAGAGATGTTTCTCTCAATTTTTGGAAAATGAGCTATGACAATGGGAAATTGCATAAAGATTCACAGTCCAGTCATGGTAAAGTTGACATAGGAACGCATTTAACTACGTATCGCAACATCCTGCGAACAAACTTCGCGAGTTTAGAGCAGAATTAATTGCAGTAGCAAAATAAACAGTTTAATCGCGCGATTTATAGTTTTAACATGTGCTCAAAATGTTAGCAGAGTGAAATGGCGCGCTCTGTATATCGCCGAAAGTAAATACATACAACGTAGACCCAAGCACAGCTGTGGGATATTGTTATAACCTACTGTTTACTGTACCAAACAAAGTTGCTACCAAACGTTCGAACTTTGACAAACAATTAACAAAGAGAATCTTTTACAGATGACGAGCGGTCGTGAAATCAGCATTTGCCTCTGCCTTTTCCATTTACGCTTTCGTCAATTTTCATCGAAGGGACATGCAAATTCCCGGTAAATATTCGCGCAGCTTCTGACGACGCGACGACAAAAAAATGACTCGTACTTTATACGGACGTCGCTGCATTTTTCATATAACCGGAAAATTGATTTCATCTGCCCGGTGGATATTCTCCAGCGTGTCTCTGATAAACTCGTTATTTTCATTAGGATCGTTTAACGACGCACAGTGGAGTATTTGGCCCGGAAAGCTGGCCAAAACTATTGCAACCTTATTTATGATCTCAAAGTCATAATATTATATATCGTTGAATTCGTTTTGAGATCAGCTATAATATTATGAGATAAAAAATACATTTTAACATTTAAAAAATCAAAATGACCTTGATTATTTCTCGTAAAAAAGATATTTTCGAAATTTTATGTATCACAGTTTGTAGATGATTGAACACTGTTTTTGTTAGACAAAAATGTTTTGTTTGTTTTTATTAGGCTAAAAGAATTTGCGATTGAAATAATACCATTATATTCTGCAATTAAAAAGAAATGCGTAGGATGAAAACTTTGCAAACAAATTTATAATTTTATATAAATATATTTTTGTTTATATTATTTTATTGTAATTTTCCGGCCATATACTTCACTGTGGGCCGTGCAGACGCAATAGGATTTCCCCAGAATACCTGATAATCAGTAATAAGCGAACGATATTTCAGAGAATGGTTAAGAGCGAAAAACGTGCTATAAAATCTCTTAACTCTCGATGAGATATGCTGCTTTATAAATTTTAAAATTAATAACGAATGCTGATACATTGTTCCTTAGACATTCAACTATCTCTAACAACAAAAGTACAGCTTGCGCAAAATTTTTGAAATCGACTTTTGGCCAGCTTTTTCGTGCAAACGGTTAAACAGGAACGACGCGTCGCGCGTCGCGCCGTTGCTCCTGCGAAATGAGCGCGAATTTTCGATCTTCTTAATTGATTTTCACCGGGGCAGTTCTTCGTGCAGGGACGTAGCCGGTAGTCTGCACTCGAGTTTATGCGATCATGATTTGAATTTCCGCGTTTCCTTCATTCGACCAGGAGCACCGATATTTTCACGGTGTCGCGCGAGGCAGCCGTCTGGTCGACAAAATGTCAGGTGCCCAAATTTAGGGAGATTAACTCGCCGAGCTGTACGGCTGCACTTCCATTTAGACGCTCTCCGTATAAACGTCTTAATCCGGCTCATTAGCACGACGTATCTCCTCGTAACGCGCCAATTTTTGCTGCCGGCTTTGACCGTACGAGGAGAATTGACGGTAGTGACAAGCAATTAAAGATTAACATTTTTTTGGACAAATTATTTCTGGAATTAATATCTATTCTAATGTCTATATCAAAAGGCAACTTGAAAATTTCTTTGAAAAAAAGCCTGGAAGAAATAATTGTATTAATGATAGAGCTTGTTAAACCATTCAAAACTTCCCTGCGCAATGTTTTTCAGTTTTCAACAACAATTGTATAAAACTAGATTATTAAACTACCTCTTTAATATTAAATGCTACTTACTGATAAATGTTACGAAAATTAGGACTCTGTTGAAGACGTCGCTGAAGTGGAAATGAAAAGGGTTTCTAACGCGGTTTTTGAATGCTGCGGCGAAGACAAAAAGCCACTTTATCAGGTAATCGCGAGCCATAATTAAAGTTTCTCCGGTCGTTTCGGTGAACTCGATCGCGCAATGTACACGGAACCGCTGCGGCGGAGATCGTCAAAAGCGGCATTCACAGGCAATTTTGATTTCAGGGATTTCAATTACGGCAGCAGCTTTAATGCGACTCTCGGTCAATTTGCGCGCGGTAAGTTTCTCAACTTTCGTCCGAGCCCCCTGTATAACGACTGGCAACGCGACCAAGTTTCCTGGGCCAGTGAATGAAAATGCAGCTAATACTTTAATAACGGCCACTCTCTGTGTACAATTACATTCCGAAATGACAGCCTCGCTCGTTGCGACAACAATTATCACGACTTTGCCGGGATTTGTCAAAGCCGATCCTCAAAGGGCTGTTTTCCAATGTCGATCTGTTTAACTGTCCGAAACAAATTTATGGTGATCTCTCGAAAAGGATAACACTCGCTATTCGAGAACATTTTTCAACAATTCACTGGGAAGTCATTTGCCGTCTACATCGATTCCTCTCGACAGTCTTCGAGGCTGCCATTATCAAGCGTTTCCTTGCTCACGTTCGCGAACATTGAATTTACTGTCTGTCGTTCAGGAAACCGTGGACTCATCAATTTTTGAACGATCGCCTTTCATGTCAACTTCGCGACCGGAAATGAATCAAAATAGCGCCTCGAACGTGCGCGCTTAAACCGTCTGCGAAATTCCTCGATATTATTTTATGAACAATACGGCATCGTAATATTAACAGTTTATCTGCCGGAAGCCTGTTAAGAGGATATCCAATTATTGTGCTCTACCAAAAGGAAGTTTATAAATCTTCTTTTACGTAATTCTCAAGAACAAAATTATTAGATTACGTGTTTCTAACAAATCATTGTCATCACATACTTACGGTATGTTCTGAAATTAAATGTGACTTGATCAGGAAAAAAGGAAATAAGTATACCTATATGATCCAGGTAAATATGCTATCCTAGATCCATCCTAATCACTCTTTGCCGCTATGAAACTATAAAGCAATCTATTTCGGGGCGCCAGAGTAGCGGTTTAAATACGCCAAAAGCCTAATCCAATTTTCATATCAAACGAGCGAACTCTCGTGCGGAGAACGTCATATTTGTCCGCGAAGATGGCGACTATTTAAAACTACGGGACGCAAGATTCATGGCAGCCATTTAGACGACCGGATCTTGAGCGAAACTTTGAAAATCGCGGACACCGTGACAGATCGTGGGCGGAGAATTCACGTTTGAAACGAAACTCCGTTCGACCGAATGTCCGACACAAAAAATGTACAACGTGGAACAACAAAATGGCGAGTGACAGCAGATCGATTCACGCGAAAAATGGTGGACTAAGCGGAAATCAAGGTAAAAGATTCCGCGACATTGAAAGAGCAAAAGATTGCAATCGGTTATACAATTATTTAAATGTTCATTCTGAGACACAAACATTTCCCACGCGATAAACGGAAGATCGAGATGATCGATTAAAGTCATCAAGGTTTAGTCAACGTCTATCTTGATATTGCTAAATCCCCCGACAATCCTCCAAGTCCGTATAAGGTGAAATACTGGAAAACAAACTGCATTTACCGATGCATCGAGCTGCAAAACTATTAATATTATTTCGCAATTGGTTTTATCGTATCATTAAAGCGAAATGAAAATTATCGAGTCGGAAGGATTTCTTAATTATTTTTGCCCACGCTAATTTTCCTTGTTGCAGCCCCGAGTCGGCTGTTTCGTTTCATTGCCGGCATTTAATTGCTTTGTAAACCGCTTCTGAACTTCCTCTGTGGCGGGGAAGCATTACGACGAAATAATTCGTAACTTTTGAGCGAATTAATTCACGTCCAGAATACTAGTCGCGATGGATTAAAATGTCCCGGGCGTGCTCCATTGTTACGGGAAATTTCAACGCGGTATTTAATTAATCCGTGAATGGTCTATTTATTTGCGGTGTAAAACGAAGACGCAGCGAATTGAGAAATGGACGGTGAGATACACGTGTCCGCAAGATTGTTCAAACCAGCGGCAAGAACTTAAGCTAATCAACTATTTCATCCATATTCCGAGGGAACTTCGCCGGCTGAAGTTTTGCATGAACTTCTCGAATAAGAAATCTTCGCTGCGTCTTCCGAGGAGGATCGAAACTTTCTGGGTAATATGTTTAACACGAAGACCCGTAGAAACCGAAAGAAGATAAATGGAACCGATAACTCGATGTTCCCACGGATGATCGAATCGATAACAAGAGGAAGATCGTCCTCTTCCATTCTTCTTCTATCCTCTAACGAGAGGACGGTGTCGAAGTTTATTGTCTTCGATAAAAATGCAGGAAAGAGCATGTTATTGCGCGAATCTCGATCGGGATGTCCATGGACGTGCTCCAAGATGTGAGACATAATTGAACTTCGGCCATTCGCGAAGTTCCCGTGACTTGATCCCCTAATGGGCCGTAAAACCGGGATTACGTCGGCGCTTAAATTACCGGCAACGCAAAATGTGTGCATATGATGAGCTCGTATTTCGGCAGCTACCAATAACATAACTTTTTCGCGAGAGCCGTCCCATCGATCGCTCTAAATAGAAGCCGAAGTCGTTTCGGATTGAAACACACGTACGAGTCCGGAAGCAATCATACTGAGGATCGTGTGTTGGTGTACATGGCCCCGTTTCTTACAGAATAAACTCAATTTAATCCGGCGCCGGGAACCGATGGTCCAGTGTTAATGGAATTCAACCTGCTGGATGCGTCACGCTCGACCAGGTCTTCGGACACGATTGAGAAATAACTACGGGGCTCGATTTATCGGAGCGTGAACAAAAAAACACGTCCGGCGTAGGCGGGACAAAAGGTTGACACACAAAGTAAACAAGTATATGACGACGGAGCTCTCGTGTAAGAAATAAATAAACAAATAACGGTGATAAATCACGCCGGTCCGCTTCGCGCTCGATCTAATGAAGACAAATGAGATTACCTGCATCTTTGTCCTTCCCCGCGCAAAGCAACGTTGTTGACACCATGCAGTATGATTTACCATGGACTAGAACCAGCTGCAGTTAGAGCTGCAGGGAACAGAGGCCGGGAGTATCTGAAACACGTGAACCAGACAGAACGGTCAACATTATAGCTGTTTTTATGCAGTGGCTCTAAAAGGTATTAGCACATTCTGATTTCCATAAAATTGTCGGTGTTCGGGACCCAAACATATCCAATCTTGGGCCACAGTTTTGAGTTACGAATCTCTTAACTCTGAATTGAACTGATTAAATGTGGTTGATTGTCTGTTGAACTGGCAGAAACCCCTGAATCGTAAGTTTGACAGTACAGAAACTAATGATTTTTACATCTCAAACGCCGATTGTGTCAACGTCAATTCACATTCCCGAAAGTTACGTATTTAAGACCAAGTAATAAAAGTCAGTGGACATGCAAGGAAAGTTACGAAACCCGGGTGCAACGCGAAGTTTTACAAAATTTAGAGGGTGTGAGTGGATAGGAGTTCATGCATGTGTACTATTGATATTCGAAGGACGGCCACGTTACGTCGGAGCGAATTATGTGGGTTACTAGTCCAAGGTCTAACTTCGTTCGTGTCCTGGAACATAAGCTCGTTTGTACCCTGGATAATTTACCAGGACCTCCGATGACCTACATTTTTAGTTTGTATCGCCGGTTTCATTGTGATGGTGGATCGAACATTAATCGTTCCGTAACCCGAACAACGTTAAAATGCAAAGCATTAAATGAAGACGAGTTCGGCACCTCACGGCTGAATGAGTTCTATCGATTTCGAGCAAATCAACCGTGGTTCTCGCAGAAGGAAGTTGTTCCCGAACGTGCCTTCGCACTCTACGACGTCTGTCGATACGATATTCAATTCCATGGTATTGGATTTCCCTTCTCGGTGGTCTGCAGTCAGACTACAACTGCAACTGCAGTTGCCGTAGCTAGCAACGATGCGGTTCTATCAAGGGTCCGTCAGTTCCCTTTTCCCTCGCTTCTCTATTTCGACGTTCGGTAGACAATGCGCCCGGCAAAAATGTTTGCGAAATCGGTCGGTGACCTCGTAACCGGCATCGCGATGAATTATGCAGCTTGTTCAATGCATTTGATCCGCAACAGATGCATGTGTTCTCCAAATACTGTACACAACAGTGCGTTTTCTAAACTATACAATATTCTTTACACAGCAGCATTTGATAGAACCGTTTAAATTCAATTGGTTTCTAATGTCTATGCTCGTTTAATGTTTCTATTGTCTTCAAGCGGCTCAATTGAGCTTCAATGATTTAATAAGAAAAGTATTAACACACTAATTTTTCTCCCATCTTTTTTACGACCTGCAAGAACATTATTTGAATGGTCAATCCTTGTTCTCGGAAAATGTGATAAGTCGGCGTTTCCGATAATTAACTGGATATCTGCGCATTTTAATTAGATCGGGTCGCTTAATAAAGGCAAATTTATGTCTCATTCAATGCTGTTTCGCACATTAAGGATTGTAATACATACAAGCGATCGGCGATAATAAAAGCGACACGAACGCGGCTGTGTGCTCACGATAAGAAGCTCGTCTAATTTCTGACGTTGTTGCCTAGCAGTCTGAAACATCCATTATTAATTCCGTACGTAATAATAGGAGCCCCGCCGCTCTGCATCTCGCAGTGACGGGTAGCTTGAATTCGCAGTCGGATTAAAATTCATACGGATCCTTGGAAACAAGTTGGGTTACCGGCAGATCTCCCAGATAACGTTAAATATCGCGATTTCAATGAATGCGAGAATTAATTAATGCAACGTTGCTCAACTCGCTCAAAAATTTGATTTACGACCGTGGCAGACGGTTTATACAATCATGCGCGTTGTGTCGCAGCCCGTATACAAACTTACTAATTATGATCTTGCTAATAAATTAGGAAAATTTCATGCAGGATTTCGAGAAGGCCGAAATGGAGAGAGAGAGAGAGAGAGAGATCTCAACGTTACAATTTATGCGCAACACCTTCTAAACATAGCCGCTTGCTTTAACTCGGTAATTAAAAATTCCCCAGCTCCGTAACTTGTTACATGCCATCGATTATACCGTAACTTTTTTCTAATTTATTGCCGATGATAAGCGGCGGCAAACACTTATCGCACCGTGAAGCTTTTATGCTTCGCGGATGATATACGAGCATTTTATGCTTTAGAAGACATTAATACATTTTGGATCCGGCATTATGTTATTTTTCTTTGTTCTGCTCACTTTTATATCCGCTCCAGGATACAAGGTTGACAGACTAAGGATCTATGGCACAATGCGATTGCCTTCTGAACAGAATTGTTCTTTCGCATGATTAAAGAACCGTGAAAAGCGTGTCTGAGCGTGGCAGATTGTTGAACACAAAGCGGAGAATTTTTTATCAATCATTTTTGTCCGCGTCACTCTTTGAGAAAATTCTTTGGCACAACAAGATTCACTATATCAAAGTACTTGTCATAATTTGTATTATGCTGAATGTGTTGCAGAAGAACTGTGTATTATACACTGTAATTTTTAAAGTGGTTTCTTCAACACGCCTTGAAATCGCAGTCTTTAGCAATCAGACTTTTCTATTTTATTTCTTCTGTCTTATGTTCACTTCTAAAAGGAATGTAGCCTAAGTACACAGCTATTTACCAAGCATTTTCCTCAATTTGCAAGACTGTCGATTTTTCTGGTTCCACGACAAAAAGGATGCATGGCTCAAAGGAGGGAAGTGAAAGGTCCTATGACGTCAAACTTCTACGTCGAAGTTCTACCTCTCGTCCTTTTTTTCATTGACCCCAGCGGCTTTACCGTTAAAATCCGACGCCTAAATATCTCTCTAAAGACGTTTCATTCAAAGAAACAAAATTTACACGAGTAGTCAATGAAACACGTTTAACGCTCACATTTTTATTACTAATTCATCACGATGTCTTCACATTGTCTCCGCATTCCACTCGTATTGTCAAGGAACATCACTCAACCGCCCTCTCTTCTGATTTTGAAGAAACTTTACAGATTTGTAATGCAACCAAAGATAGGCGAAACGTGGATGGAGAATTTAAGTTTGAGGGGTGAAACCGCCGTCTGGAAGCCATTTATAAGACTATCTTAGAAACTGAGATAGGAGGTACAGCAATCTGATAGCGCTAGCTGATTTCTCACTCTAACTCTGAACCAGAGATGGGTAAAATAGTATTTCAAATAGTACACAGTAAATAATCCTATTTATTTTAAAATATACATACTACCTTAAAAATAAAACATTTTATTTTCGAATTTGTATATCTTATTTAAAATACTATTTTCGTTAAGCAAAATAAAATCTAACATATTGAACAGTATTTGAAATATTTATTTCGCCAAATAATGTCCATCTCTGCTCTGAGCCTACTTAGCTTGTAAAGGGTTATCACCGAGCAGAGCGAACTTGCCGTTGATATAAATACACCGAAGGCGACTGAGAGATGCAAAGAACGCTCACGGACCCGTCACCGTGCGAATCGTCGTCGCGATGGTTGCTCAGGAAAATCCGATCCAAGGTCATAGCGGTCTTGAAAGTCCAATCAAACAGTCGATACACCGATCGAGAGATGTGTCGGCGGATAAGAGTCCGGTCGTCGGAAACGAATCTCGAAACGAGAAAACGAACGATCGGGAGGAATCGTGGAAGGGAGGGAACACCAGCGATTTAGCGGTATTATTTGCATAAGGTGACGCGAGACCGCCCTATCTCGAGATTCTGCAACGTTCGGAGCGGAGAATCGACAACTGCTTGAATTATGTATCGTTAACACAGACGGATTAATTGGCAGCTGGCAGATTGATCTCTCTGCAGACAAACGGCTATTTCGATCGAGCCGGTTAATTTATTTACACAGGAAATGAGTACATGTTGCCCAATCACCTGGGAGAAGATCCGCGCGTCAAATCGCTCGACGCCTTTCTTCCGCCTCGCGAACACCGAAATTATCGGCGTATTTATTTATTTACACAAAGAAAGTGCACCGTTCTTCCACGAATGCCACATCTCGAGATAAAAAGTATTACGGAACAAACACCATTAGCTTTGTATTCAAATTCGCGGCCGTTTTCGCGCACGCTTCATAAATCTTGCAATAATCTCCCGGTAAATCGCGAAACCGCGCGCACGCGGAAAGAAACGTCAAGCCTCGAGTTTCAAGGGACTATACCGATTTTGAACTTTCAGATCAGACAGACCTGATCAGACGTGCGAACGAGCACGTCACGCTGATCTTTGTATCGAATAAACAACCGGTAATACCAATCAACCTATCATTAAAACCTGCTTCTAAACATTAAATTAGAAGAAAGTGCATTCCATATCCAAGTGCACTTCGACAACGTAAGTATCAGTAAACAATGGGCCTTTTATAGGCAATTTTATGAAACCTTTCGCCGCGTAAGGATTCGCCCGGCAAAAAAGCCCGGATAGTGTCGCTACCCTTCGCGGGCCTAGAGTGTCTTTTTAAAAATTCATGAAGAACACAGGCGGTACGGTTGGTAGAGGTTATGATCTCTTACGACCGGTTCTCTTTTTTTCTTACTTCCTCTTTATCATGCACTTATAACACCGAGTATCCGGTCGGGAGTGGTGCTCTCGAACGAGGAATCGACTGTGGACAGCAGAGATCTGCTTTTCGAACGCTTGTCCTCTAATTATCCCTTCTATTGTACAGCGACAGCCATAATTGCCGTCTACCCTGCTCCAATCGTCCCGGCCTCGTAACATTTGAATGCTCGGAGTCAGGCGGACGAGTATTATCATCTTCGCCGTATGTAGGTACTGTCCAAAGCTTGCCCAACGAGTAAAACCAGTAACTGCGAACCAACCCGAGGAAGAGTTGATGCAAATTTACGCTGTTACCGTAAAATTTTAAAAAATCACTGGTCGAGGAATTTTCTTTCCTTCGTCGATGCTAAACTGGACGTAAAACGAAGGTGCATTGACTCTTAATTACGAGATGGATCCTGCAGTACCACAATCTCTTTTATTTTTACACATTATTCAGCCGGTATTTTGAAGTGAACAACTTCGTTAAAATTTTATTTATGATAAATATAATTGGACATCGGTATAAGGAATTCCAAATAGTCTCTAACGATCAAGGATTAAATTCTATTATTTGTTGTAATTTACAATTTTCTGAACCTTCTCATAAACTGTTATTATTGTAGAATTTGATCACACAAACAATATGTAGGATAAATGTGCTTTAAGTAGCTGACTATTGGAACGATTACCATACAGTATAACCAGTGTTGGGCAATAAGTAAATTTATTTCAATAAAGAATTATTTAAATAACAAGTTGTTTGTTATTTGGATATTCAAATAAAAAGCAAAAATAATTATTTATTATTTGAGCAAGTCTAAATAGAATTATTTAAAATAATAAAGGTAATTGTTATTTACAAATACAATTTCAATTATTATTTGGTTTTCAACTATTTATTTGGTTTCCACGTCAATCCAAATAATAAATAGTCTTTTATTTGCAAATTACTAATACATAGATCACTTCTGGAATTATTTAACCCTCATCCGTCCGTCGTGTCAATTTGACACAGTTTTCCTCAAATAAGTTACACTGTTCTGTTATTTGTAGGTAAATTTGTCCGAAACTTGGTGACTTTTATTTTTTTAATGCGAAACTCATCGATTTCAATGAAAAAAAAACTCGAAAAGTAACTGTCTGACTTGTTATTTTATCGATTTATTTTGTCACTGTGTCAATTTGACACGAAGGGACAGATCCAGTTCGTGAAATGAGGGATGGATGAGAGTTAAATTACTTCTATTTAAATAAAAAGTTTAGTTATTATTTGCAATTAAAATCACACGTTCATTTATTATTTAATTATTTATTATTTAAAATAAAATTTGCCCAACACTGAGTGTAACTTAGAAAATGAAGATAAAATATTTCCAATTTAACGTTATTCATGTGAAGCCAATTAGAGCTTAAAAAGGGCGCCAGGTGTGTTGCTACCAGGAGCAAAAACTCTACATATATTGCCTGCGACCCTTTTCCCAGAAGGTTTCAGGACTCTTCCGCAGCCATTGAGTATACGAAAAAGGAGATAACAAGATGAAATAGGATCACTTTTAACGAAGATAGTGCCTAATTAGCCGAATAGGGTCAATAGCCGAAGATGGTACGTCTGTAACGTGCTTAGCGCGCTGACATTTTGAAAACGGGGACAATAGCTGTAGCTGTTGCGCTTTGATTAGCACGCTGATGTTTCGTTAATTAGATCTCGGTAACTTTGCAGATGCGAACTGGCTTCTAGTGGGGACACGGCATAAATCAGAGGTGTGTATCGGGCCTTATTCAAGACACACCCACAACTCGTGACGCTCGACTGCACCGGACTCTTTCTGGGCCTCGAGCCCCTCGAATGTGATTCGTTACTCATCAACAACAAGAAATAGATTGTGCAGGATATCAAGAGCGATTCGTCATTGCCATGAGACTGGAGGATTCAGAACGGCGGAAACGAGATACTCTTTTCATTCATATTCTTTTAATTTATCACCTGTCGAAATTTCCTAACATCCGAAATATCCATAAAACTGTTATACCCTTTGTTCAAATATTAATACTGCACTGCGGATTTTTATGCAAAATAAAAAGATGTATTTGTTCTTTCAACTATGGTAATAAGTCAGGAATATTGTAATGTACTGTAATGTCTTCAAAATGTTGTATTTCACTTATCTCTTTTTGTTATAAATGCATAAACCCCACCGTACAAATATAACATCTAAATGATAATTATATTTGTAGATATCATCAATTAGGAACAGCTGCAAAATAAAGAAGGAAATTGTAAAACACATTCTCTGCCTAAAAACTCAAATTATTAATAGCCTTATGAAAATTCAAGTAATTGTTCACCCATTTCTAAACCGCGTATAATAAAACGAGCCACTGCTATCATATATTATTTTCATCTTTTGATGATAAAATAATTGAATTCAATCTGCGGTACGATCCACATGGTTGATTACGTAATGTGATATATCGACTGGGCTCGAAAATTGCGGCGTTCTTAATATCGCAACAAATTCCATGCGACTTCACGCAGAATAGCAGATGCATGATGCGATATTTTCGAATCGATCCAGAGAAAATTGATGGGACCCGCTTAGAATAATGGCATCGGTTTCGTTATTGCCATGAGCGCGCGCCGTGGCGTCGCTTAAACAAAACAACCCATTAATCGAAGGCTATTTGGGAACAAATCGGTAGTTCCATCACACGAGTGAGTAAACAATTAACATATCAGTTTCACTTGGATTCCACGAAAAGATACACTAGCGTTGCGTAGCGGTTCCATTGCTGGATTGGGAATAATTAAAAGGAAAACTATATAATATTACGCAAGAGTATATTATATAAATAATTACGTCACAGCTTGAATGTATAATATTCCACAAGTTCGCTGCGCAGAACCGAGGTGTCAAATGAATGGGAAGAAACATTTAACAAGTTTTTTTTGATATTGTATCGAAACAGCGATTAGCAATTTAAATCACAGCCGAAAACTCTCAGACCTTGAAGGATACTTGTGACCAGTTGTGGTATTAAGAACGCGTCAGAATCAGAATCTATTTTTGTAGCGGGGAAGTCATTTGAAAAAGATTTAGTCAGTCAGTCATAGTTCAATAATCGAAAAACCTAGAAAGCATTTTATGTATGTCGAGAATTTACACGTTTCGTTGGAAATTCTGATAGGTCAGAAAGAAATTGCTATCAGCCACGTAATTAACGCGTTGCACAGTATTATACCATATATTATGGATGATTACACAGTCCTGCACGAGCGTATCGTAAAATCTCGCGAATGGAAACCATTTATTATAGTCACGTGATCAGCAAATGGCAGTCGAACCTTTTTTCTAATGCACAGATCGAATATCTACGATTTATTTATCGAGTAACGAAGCACGTTTAATTTTCCACAGAATTCTCATTTAAATTAAAATTCTCATCGGTATAAACTCATTAAATTTGATATTGCGTGACGACAATGACGATTCATTATGCTACTGAATTATCCTGGGATTCCCGGAAATCCTATATTACGGGAAAAACTATTGCTAATCCGGAAAACGGACGAAATTAACTAGAATCGGAATATCCTGGAGTGATTAACATTCTTAATGATATCTGTGTGACATGATTAACGAAATGATCGACGTAATACGCGCGGCGCGGCGTATCCTCCCAGCGATATTAGTCAACGGGTTTTCTCGGAAAGTCCGGTAGCAGACAAAAACGTTCACGACGTTTACTATAGAAGTTCAATGTCTCTCACGATTTTTCGCGCGCGGAACAAAAATGAAACCGTAAAAGGAATGCGTGACATTCAAGCACCCGGAACAATTTGTACGTCTAATCGCGAGCATGTAGAACACCGCGGTGTAAATATTACAAGGCGAAATGGTCAATGCACCAATGCAACGGTAATGTTGCAATCGAATAAAGGTTAGTGATAACAATCAGGAGAGCATATCCTTGATAAGCACGGCGGATATCTGCGCCTACCAATGAAAACTTACGAAACTGGAGCAACGCGTGTGTACACCTGAGAATATCTCCTTCATCGTTTGTCTCCGTTTTAATCGAACGGAAACTCAAGATTCCATCGAGCGAGCCTCGAATTCGCGGGAATCGCCGAGGAAGAAACAAAAAGGTACTTCAAAGTCGCTGGAAACGTTTCAGGAAAAATCCTGCGTCGCCGTGTGCGATAATTAACGAGCAGCTCTCCAACAAAAATACAATCTTCGCAAACCTTGACTTTGATAAATAATTGTGGAAAGCTTCCTTTTGAAGTATTACCCTGAATTGAAAAGCTCCGGAACCTCGATGACAAATAAAAATCGAAACTTTTATCCTATAAGCCATAGAGATCGACAAGAAAGGTATCTACGAAAATGAAATTTTCCAGAAAAATCTGCAGTTCAATATAAATCGCTGCTAATAACTGGACTCTGGATCTTTATGTGAAATAAATATTTTATATAATAAAGAAACAGGAATCAAATTTCTTTCTTTAACAACAGAACTGCCGAACCAGTCAAAACGACCGGTTTCTAATTTTTTCTATCACAATTACTAGAATTGTAAAACCGTTTTCATCAGACATTTTTGAATGAACTCATTTGTTGAAGCACACAATTAAAATTGTATGCAGTACCTATTCAGTAGTAGCAGTAACTGTTCATGTGCGATCGACAAGATGTTAAAGTTAAAATGAAAGGAAGAGAGCAACGATGCACAAATGTCACAGGATTAACGTTTCGGTTACCTAGCGGAAGTTTACTGAACGGACAGGTTTTCCCCATGAATTCCAGTCGCTTAGCATTCGGGAAAATAAAGCAGAAGACGTCACGTGAAGTGGAATATACTCTGAACAGGAATAGCTCTTCTTAGAACTCTGAGGATTCTGCGAAAAGGAGTTCATTTAACGATAAACGTAATTCGTAGGTTTCTACAAACTCACGTTCCTTAAGTAGACCTAATTAACTATTGCATTTTCACGAACATTTTGTGAGACGTTATCACGACTCACACGAAACGTGTTATTATACATGTGTATGTAGATAGAAGTCGGATTATAGACCGTTCATTATTTTTCAATTATGCCATCAATCAGCGTTCGCAACATTCTCGCTTCGGTTACGTATATCCTAATTGACTGTGGCTGGTTATCATAATGTAATTGAACGGTTTGCAGTCATAGTTTGTCGTTTTTATGTTCACTATGGAAACGTTGAACGAAAAACTACATTGTGTACAATATTGTATCGTATTCCAAGCCAGATCAAAACTTGATTGAACTGTTTGCTCTGTATGATACTTACTATAAACACAGAAATAACCGGATCATATCCAAAGAATATATTTGTATGATATAAATATTATTTCGTATCCCGCAGTCTAAGGAAAAGACTAAAACTTCTGCGCAGATCTAGTATTATTGGGATCTGAAAAGAAGCCTCCTGAGACGGCACAGAGACAAGGGGAATCTCTTGCTCGACACGCCTGTTCCCACTATTGATGCTTCCGTGCTCCCAATGTTTAGGCTTTGACGGCACACGTTGCATAGTATGTGTGACCGCTTATCCAATAATTCGCTGGAGCCGAAAATCCGTGTGACTCGGGGCGTGTCCATCCCGTAATCCTTCCGAGAGACTTCCTTTCTCCTCCCAATGACACCTAATTTACAGGAAGCAAAACCATAGTAATTGCGTGAATGATGACATCAAACGGGGGGTCTAATCGTCGGTATAATAAGCGACGTAACGACATTTGAATACGGGTTCGTCGATCGCTTTCTCCTGGTCGATACGATTCGAGACTTTGGATTAAGCAGCACGCAACAGATCAGTCGAGAGATTCTGGCGATCCACGTGGTCTGGCATACGTGCGGCGACGGGCAGCTTCAAGGCGATCCACGGTGATCTTTGCTTAACGATAAAACACGGGTTTCTTGAGCATATGAGGCCGGTCCCGGAGCATCCAGTCCGGGAGACAACGAGTACCGCCGGATTTCCCATTCTTTGAGTGCGTGGCCTTCGAGCAGCACCACGTCGAGCTCCGCAACGGGAAAAGGATCAACGTAACGAGCAAAAACGTCGAGCCGACAATAAAAATCAAGAGAACTGCAAACCTGTTCGACGGTGTTCCTTATCCACCCCCACTCGGCCACTTGTTTTAGATAAGCACCGGCAAGAATATATACTTCTTCGTAGATCGTCGAGAGAAATTGTGCATTCCGGACGTACTTGTTCCTCTCTCGTCCTCGCCCGACCAGTGCTCAGGAAAATGTCGCCGAAACGACCGGTCACGGTGTTGCTCGCCGTTCTGTTGCTCGCTAATCTGGTCAATTGTGATCTGGATTTGCAAATGCTACACGTGGTAAATTACTCTCGAATTCTTCGCGAGAAATAGTTCTGCGTTCCGACTAGGATCAATCCTTGTGTGAATAGTGTGATTCGTCGATTTCAGTTAACGGTGAAACTAATTCTAATCCTCGAATGTGTTTGTTAAAGGTATTCCGACATGGTGACAAAGTGCCACACCGAGAGTTTCAAAATTATCCCAGTGATCCTTTCAAGGACCATTCGTACTACCCGATGGGCAACGGAGACCTGACCAACGTAAGTACATACATACGTTTACGTTAATAGGCTTCCAACGCGATCGAAATTGGCGTCTCGAATTCGTCTGCTCCTTATCGGCTCCAATTTAATCCGATTTTATACCGCATTATTCCACGCAGAGCCTATTTAGATACTTAATGAATATGTCTCGACAATGTAGGTTACCATTCGTTGACTTTCAGTCTTAAAGTGTAAAAGTTTTAACGAGTTTTTCTAGAAATCCGGATCGTGTTATTAAATATCATTTTTTTCCATCGATCTGGTAATAGTTCAACTGCTTTGTTATGTAATGTATATGCCTCTTATTCCGAAACTTGTTCCTTCATAAAGCTCATTTATCACAACGGTACTTGTCAATATCCATTTTTAATTGTTATCACAATCTAGCCTGTTTATCAAGTTAATTAATTTAATCCCGAATAGCAAGCAACTAAGGGACATGCACCTATACTATTAGGTCGGAAAGAAAGTTCTTACGGTTTTTGTTATTTTGGTTTTATAATAAAAACCGCAAGAACTTTCTTTCCAGCCTAATAATTAAACAATATCCACAAGTGTGTCTATTGGATCCAGTAAGAATTCATTTAATCTTTTACACTGACAATCGAATGGTTTCAAATTGATCCAGTAGACAATGTTTATTACAAGTTGAATAATTAACAAAATTTTCGAAAAATTACTCTTCGACTCGGTGTTTTCCTGCGTTTTTTTCCTGAATGCTTAGACTCTCGAAAAAATCCTGAGCTACGAGTTCCCGACGTCAGTTTTTCGCGCTTGGGGCGATAATAAAAGAATGCCGTAAACATTATTGAGTTTCGCTGATCGCCGCGAAGCAATTACGAGGCCATTACGATAGACTAACGTGAACGGTGATTGTTTCATGCAGCAAGGTAAGCTGCGCGAGTACAGAATAGGCACAATGCTCCGTGAGCGTTACGATCGATATTTCGGGCCATATTATTGGCCGGAGAAGATCTACGCCCGATCAACGGACGTACCAAGGACTCAATTGTCTCTGCAGCTAGTTCTCGCCGGATTATTCCCGCCCTCGGAGATGCAGATCTGGAATCCCCATCTACCTTGGATTCCGACGTCCACGTTCTTCGTGCCCTATGAAACTGACAATCTCCTATTCCCGCATCACTGTCCCAGGTAATTCTTCTAGTGACTTCATTCATTAATGGAACAATGCGAAATGTTCGCGTAGAACACGACAGAACATACCGCCGTGTAATTAAACACAATGGGAATTCAAATCGCGTGCAACTTGAGAGGCTGATTCGGAGTTCCACCAAAGGAACCACGATTTTCAGCTCCGTCGCGAACATTCACTTCCATTAAGCAGGTTTTTACCTAAAAAATCATTGCGTCTTATTACAAAGAAATACACAACAACGATGATAGAATTACTAAGACCAGTCGTTATCAAATTTTCTTCATCTACTGCGAATGTAGATTCAACCAAACGGAAATAAAAACGTTATGCAATGCAAGTGACGACAAAGTTGCTATATCAAAGATTATCCTTCCAGTAGTTGTCTGAAATGTTAACACAATATTCACTCTAAAGGTATCATTAGACTTCGGATATTTATGCAAAATAAAAATGTTTTTCATGAAATCCAAAAAACGATAGTCGAATAATAAAATATCCAAGGATGAAGTTGCTCGAAAACACAACTCGAAGTAACAAATTAAAATTCAATAACATCGAACGTGAAATCGAAGATTTCGAAACGAAAATCAAGAACAATAATGAAAGTTTAAGCAATACGAATTCGCGGAGCAACGTCGAGCGACGTGCATGGACTCGTGAAATTAATCAAACCGAAACCAAAATGTCAAGACATTAATAAACAAGCTAAAAATAAGTTCGAATGAATGTGTCCTTCGACTCGGCGCGTAAGACTAAAAAGAAACGAAACTTGATCGACGAACATCTTAGTTCCCGAAGGTCAGCTCTTTCTCTTACGGTTCAAGGTACAAGGAGGAGTACAGCAAGTTCCTGCAGCAGCAGAACACGCGGGACATACTCAGCAAATATAAAAACGTATTCTCGGATCTAAGTCTTCACAGCGGGAAAAAAGTGAACACCACATCCGCGGTGACTTATCTGTACAACTTGTTCAAGGAGCAGGTGACATCATCGTTATCCTATTCATTCATCGTATCGCCAGTTACAATTCAATGAACCACTTTCGATTCTAGATTGCCCAGAACCTCACCATCCCAGAATGGACCAAGAAAGTCTATCCAACTCCGATGAAAGAAATTATCGCATTGGATTTCAAACTCAGATCATACACAAAGACGCTGAAGCGTTTGAACGGAGGTATGAGGACACTTTTTTCATCAGACTTCGTTTTTTACCTCGTTCGCCTACCGATGTCATAAAGAAATCGTTCTGATCGATTTTTGCAGGTATGCTGTTGCGCAAAATGGTCGAAGACATTCAATTATACAAGACAGGACGATTAGAGCCTTATGATAGGAAAGCGTTCCTCTTTTCGGCTCACGAGATGAACGTCGCCGCTGTCGCAAAAGCTTTAGGCTTGGAAGAGCCTGTCATACCTGCCTACGGATCTACAATTATTTTGGAGACGCTGCGAGACAAGAAAAGAAGTTACTACGTCCGCGTGAGTATTACTTGATTAATCGTTTCGTCTGCCCATTCTAGAGGGTGGAAACCATCCTCAAGTTCCACTGACTTTTCGACAATTTTTAAAATTAAATATCAAACTAAAATATTTAATGCTCAATTTAGATTTATATTGAAACTGCAGTCGCTTCGTTAATTTCGTAGAATTGTTTAATGAAAGCACTAAGGACGATTATGTAAGGTTGAACTGCTTGGGTAATTACACACTTTGACAATTTATGTTCTGACGACAGGTTCTATTGTGGACCGGCGTTTCCGAGCAACTGATCATTCAAATGATTCCTGGTTGCGCGGAACTTTGTCCGTTCGAACAGTTCCTCGACATAGTGAAAGACGTGCTGCCAAGTGACGAAGAGTATAGTTGTGATCGCAGTGAAATGATCAGCTCGGACAAAATAGAAAAAGAATATAGATGCGCTTCATCGGCGAACGCATCATTGAGCAAATCTTGGTACTACCTATTACCACTTGCTTTTTTTGCGCTTTCCTCTGCACAAAGTATCAACCGTTGATTCTTGCGATGATTAATGGCCAGAGACGATTATGACACTACTGGTTCTGTTTTTAAATCTAAACGCAATCTTCCCCGATATTCCTGTAATATCTGCCAATTTTGTCTATAGAGCTGGATAGATTTCCATCTATTTAGAAGCACAACTATAATAGATTTATGCGTAGCCTGTTATACCAGAATAAGTAAAAGAGGAATACTCATAGGAGATTCACATGACAATCGATAGAAAATAAGTATACGTAGAATTAACGAATTCGAATTTTGTTAGACATTCTTCGAAAGTATTAGCATTAACTATATCACAATATATATGTAATCTCTAGTCAGAATTGTTAATTATACTCGCACGTGCCTTTTTTTTCGTTTTTTGTTCATTGAAGTTTGTCTAATTCCGTGAGAGCACCTAACCGTGAGAAGGATGCGAGTCAAAAGAGATGCAAAGTTATTCATACTTCGAACATGAATGTTGTAACATTCTACATGTGTGTAAGACACGATGTTCTCAAAACTAGACAAACCGATTCGCATCGCTCTCATTCTCCGGGTCTCCAGTAAATATTCATCGTAAGAGAATCATGTACAGATTATTATAGCATTCTAATTAGATCGAGAAGCATGATATCCATCGAACATTCGCGAGATCGAGGTGAACCCGAATGCAAAAGTATCGCCTGAAAAGAAACTAATTCGGCCACGATCCGTCTAATTACTTCATCAGTAATTAAAACGCCGAATTTAAGAGAGGCGGAATGAGAACGGAGCCGATTCACAAATCGCCGATTCGGTTCGACTATTTCTGTTCGGGTTAAAGGTTCAAGAACCTCTTCTGATCCCAAATAGACAAATATTTATCGTTCTGGAGCGATATTTCTGAACGGAGCAGTGGCCGAGCGAGACAGAAAACGCAGGGACACGAATTACCTTCATCAACGCGAAATAAACTCCGACGAGTACTAAAAATAATGAAGACCTTTCCTCGGTGCTGACTTCTTTGCGGTCGAAGAACTTCAATTCGCCGGCGATAGGCAGAAACAGGCCCCTGTCCTCTCTCCGAGGTAAATTACCTTGGTCGATCTACTTAGGTACACTAAAACATGTAAAATAAAGATTGTTAACACATGCATTAACGCGTACAGTGATTATTTTCTACGCGAGGTAAACGGTAAACATGCGACTACTTGGGATGAAAGATCCCGAGATGAAACATTGCTGTCAAGGTCATAATGTAACAGTTCTTTTGTAATGCGTTTACGTGATAATAATAAAGAGGTCTTCATTGGATTCCACCGAGCACCCGAGTACGGGTGTGATGCACGTAGAAAATGCATAGAGCAGGAGCTCCCACGTGAAACCAGTTTGCATAGATTAAACAATTTTATGAAAATGTTCAGACGTAAAATTGGAGCGCGGCGCCGCGGTTTATTTTTCCACTGTTCGTAATACTTCGTTCCCTCGAAATGCACCAGTATTTTTCGAGATAATATGAAAATGGTTTACGCCTCCTCCTTTACATCCGGAACGCTTCAATTACGGCGCACGCTTTAAGCATGACTGCAACAGGATCTCTAAGCAGAAGACTCTGGATGGCTCGTGGTGAACGTGTTATACAATTCAAACAGTAACACGGTTCAAGCAACCTGCGCGCTAATTTGCACAAAATAGCGTGTGCACGCGTACGATGCAGGCCTCGCCAGTAAAGCGAATCGCTCGAGCATGCGGCTCGAACAACTATTTAATGAGAGGTGCTCCTTCGGCTGATCTTTCGCATCGGAAATCTAATTATTTTCGAATCTGCGCGAGAAAATGCAAGCAGCGCGGTCGGGTGTACATAAGCGAACGCGTGTTTCGTCGCGTGAGCCACGGCAAAGTGATTCGCCGACATAAACCGCGGCTGCTTTTCGTGGAAATTTAATTAGATCGAAGATTATGAACGCTCTAATCGCGACTTTACGTAATCTTACAATTTTAATGATGAAAACTTGAACCGCGAGCCTCCTAGCTCCGCTAGACTTAATAAGTTTACCGCGGAACGCTCGAAATAGCGGTCGATCTTATTAAACGAAGTTTGCGAAAAGAAATGAGCGGGGAAACGCGTAATTTCACGAGTAAAGATCAAGAATCAGAGAGCCAAGTCAGTCAAATCAAATCAAAATACCTAGATTCAGTCAATTAAAAACTAAGCGACTTAAATCAAACCAATCTCGAATGATATCAATCAAATCAAGAACTAGATAGACTTGATTCGAGGTCTTAGTCGTGCAACCCTACATTATATAATCTAATCGCTTCTCCCGCTAATGGAAATCTCCTGGTCCTCAATCACTTCCATTTTGCTCTCCTAGTTCTATGTTGATTTAATTACATTTTCTGAACTCCGCATTGTTCTGACTTCGAACACTACACCCTGAATCGCTCTTGTTCGGTTCTATAGAAATATACACGTTCTTTGTTTCTTATAGTACTCGTATAACACGAAAGAATGAACAATATAAAATGTAGTAACCCTTGTTTACGGTAAATTCTTACGAAGTACATGCCTACGTGGCGTTTAACGAACACCTACAGCCCGAAGATTTCGCGCGTGCCTTAATTAGAGGATTGGGCTCGATGTTTTCGCTTACATAACAATAGACGACGGAAGGATATAAAATACACTCTATGGTAATTGCCTGCGAACGATTGAATGAAGACCGCACAGCGTTCGGCGATGCATATAATTTCGCATCGAAATACATTCAGCGAGAGTGTCGGAGGGCGGAGAACGTGTGGGAACATTCATTCAACGACAACGCAGACAGTGACTTGTCAAGGCGGGGATTTCCCAATAGGCACGCGATTATTCGAAAGACAAACGAAGTCGCCGACTGACGAGTAAACGCGCTAGAAAGAACCCCGAGTTGCGTGAACACTGACCTTGCATAACTCCTTTGAGTCGTTTATGGCGAATCGTCTATCAAATTAAAGAAATTATTTAAATATCGAGTTATTCTGATGGGCCATTGCAAAAGATTTAGTCACAAAAGAATTTTTTAAAATTTTCAGACACGTTTTAATTTGTAGCACCTCCGAGAAAAAACGTGTCATTATATTCCAAATCCAATATTAATTTTGCATAAAGATCCGCAGTCTAGTAATCCATTGCATCGATCAGAACCTGGCTACGATATGTATAGGTTAGGTTAATTAAAGAAATTATTTAAATATCGAGTTATTCTGATGGGCCATTGCAAAAGATTTAGTCACAAAAGAATTTTTTAACATTTTCAGAGACGTTTTAATTTGTAGCACCTCCGAGAAAAAACGTGTCATATTCCAAATCCAATATTAATTTTGCATAAAGATCCACAGTCTAGTAATCCATTGCATCGATCAGAACCTGGCTACGATATGTATAGGTCAACTCGGAGATGTTTTCCACTGCCGCACGATTCTGGAACAACTGATAGATTACGTTTCTCTAGATTTCATGATCTGTCCTTGCTCACGCGAAGAAGGTCAAGGTGGATCTCTGCGGATTCACGGCGAAACCGCACGATCCTCTATTAGAAGAGACGTGGACGTAGCACGTGCACCGTCAAGTCATAAGCAAAAGTGTTTTTGACACGGTTGCGTAATGAAAAAAGAGGACTGTCGCTTTCGTGGGAGAAGCCTATTGCGAGATACGGTCGGCTCCGGGAAGAAAAGAAATGAGGCGAAATTGAAAAGGATACTGTGACACGGGAAGGGTATTGTTCAAGTTCTGTGACGAGAACTCGCACACAGATGCACACACATTCGCTTCGGTTCTTTCGATGCTTCTGTTGCGTGCTGGAATGCAATTTTCCTACGTAAGAGGACTCGTTGCGCGCTAATTGCATCAGTCGTAACCTTCGATTTTTTGTAATAACCACGCGACATAACTTATAATTTAGCTACGTTTTATTATTGGAATTTTGCGGAAGCATTATCTTTATTTTATTTACACACATTTCGTACCGACCACGCTGCCTTAAGTTTCCAACTAACAATCATTTTTCTGCTACATTTATGTATTTCCTGGCACCAGTTGATGAAAATAAGAATTATGACGAAGTTTATTGTTATAATTAACGTTTTGCCAGGCAGAAAGAAAATGAAGCGTGTAATATTTATTGTTGAAGATATTGCGAAACTAATTAATTCGAAATGATTGTTCAATATTGTTGATTTGTTATTAACGGAAAGCCGGTATCAATTAATTGTTCGATGTTCCTGAAACTCGGCACTTTGTTTAGCAATCGAAATGGTGGAACCGCGTCTGTAAGGTGCGTACGAGTGCATTATCAACACTAACAGCAACCGCGTTCGACCAGTAAATGCATTTTGTGTGTCTCCGAGTGAAATAGGTCGTACAGAGAATTAGAATTCGGTTTCTAAACCGTGAATGTCTTGAACAACTTTGAAAATCGTTATTCAGACTTTATTTGGTCATGAAGTAATAATTAAAATAATTCCAACAATGCATTCCCTATGTAGATCATTGCATATATACATATTCATACGTTGCACTAACTGCGCTACCAAATCGGTCAACAGCCACGTTCCCATTTTAATTACTTAACGTTACTTAGGCCGTTCGATGGCATACTGAAATACTGACGCAAAAGAAGCGCTGATAATTACGAGCTACAGTCAGTGATAATTACGAGTTTGAGTCAGCGATAATTACCAGCTAGAGTCAATGCGTTGATAAACATTTGTGGCCTGTAGAAATCTTCAAAATTCCAAAAATTATAAGCGTACTTCCTTTGGTAGTCTTCTCGGAACGGCCGCCATATTGAAATAGACAAGAATAAAATATATAAAACAGAATGAAAATCTTTAGTCCTCGCTTTAATCGTCATAGTTGCAGTAATCATTGCATTTACACACACACATTTTAATTGTTACTCATAAGCACACAAGCTCATGATAAAACAACATTTGTGGCTTGTAGAAATCTTCAAAACTCAAAAAATTATAAGCATACTTCCTTTGGTAGTCTTCTTGGGACGGCCGCCATATTGAAATAGACAGAAATAAAATATATAAAATAGAAAGGATACCTTCAGTTCTAGAATCCTCTTGGTCTCGCTGTAATCGTCATAGTTGAAGTAGCCATTGCATTTACAACACACACACGTTTTAATTGTTACTCATGAGTACACAATCTCATCATAAAACAACATAAACTATTGTTACGATAGAGATAAACAGCAGCATCGGAATAGAAAGTATCATTTAACCCCTGCTAAACCATAGAACTAATATTACAATAGCTCTTTGAAACTGTGAAAAACCGAGTGGTATCAATTAAAATTTCCACGAATTGCCTAATGGAGTTCACGCTTTCGAATTTTCCATTTATTAAAATAATATAAAGGAAACCTTTAGTCTTAGAGTACTCTTTGTCACCTTTTAATCGTCATAGGTGAACTAATCATTGCATTTACAACACACAGATATACAGATACTCATCATAAAACAACATAAACTATAAGTGTTACGATAGAGGTAAACAGCAGCATCGAAATAGGGCTAGACGGCTAGACCATAGAACTAAAATTACAATAGCTCTTTGGAATTGTGAAAAACCGGGTGGTGTCAATTAAAATTTCCACGAATTGCCTAATGGAGTTCACGCTTTCGAATTTTCCATTGATTGAATATCCTTGCGAGACGCCCGTATCTATTCGAAATAATCTGATTCGAGCTCACCGCGTAAGATTGCGTAAATGTGACTCACACACCTGAGCGCTCGAAGTATTATGACACATTTTATATAACGTGCTCTCGCGCTCGTATAAATTGCACGCAACAAATACGAGAACGATGCACACGCGAACGCGCGCGCATGTGAGACGAGATTGGAAATGACCATCGCGAAACGAGATTCGAATAATGCGATACACACGTACACACATGCGCGCATGAACGTGGCATAAATATAGAAGCAAAATCCTTACCTGTTTTCTGCCGTGTACGGCGAGCAATCCTTCGCGTTCCGTCTTTTGCGCTGTTATAGACTCTTTCGAAAATCATTCAAAATCCAAACACGCCGGTTTCGGGGGCAATCGTAATTAATGGACGACGAGTTGTTTGATTCGGTAGCGGTCACTGTTTACCAGGTGTTACCACTTATTTTCAATGAACGGACGTTCAATGTTTATGTTCACACGGTTAGCACTATCTGTTGTCACACGATGCCGTCACAGTAACGATTAGGTCGCAAGTGTCCGGCTCATTCCGTTTTCCTGGAACGCGAACTTCCGACGAAAAATGGAGACTTTGTTATTCCACTGGACACTTGGCAGAAAGCGTACAACCGTTATGCCATAAACCGCGGGTACACGATGTCAGCTGTCAGAAAAAATATAGCCACTTGGCAATGTACCGGACAGCTACAAGCAAGTGCACGTTGCCAGGTTGAATCTGCTGTCACGCCTCGGGCTCCTCCGGTGCATCATGAGCAGGTGCCAGGTAAGGGGTTAGAAAAGACGGTGCCCTCGGCATAGTTTCTTCGCCGGCAAATTGTGTTTGACGCTGCTTGTTAAACATATCCGATTTCTTCTGACTCCTCGATCAAAACGTTGCAGAATTCCATACACGCATTCAATACTCAAATATCCACTTGTATGTCATATCGAATTGGATAAACTGTTTGGTAATTCAAGAAGCACGTATACTGTTAATTGTAGATACAGTTGACAGGCATGTAATCTGCATATGTATATATTTCTTGAACAGTAACCGTTTAAAATTGTTTTCAAATCAGTTATACATATAGTCAGACTTATCCTTGCGTTCTCTGTTCTTCAATAGCAGTTGTGATAGTGTGATATGTTAAGTAGATTGTTGGAATCGGGTGTCTTCTATTATGTGATTTATTCGGAGAATTTTTCGCAACAGGATTACACGAGTATACTGCCGCCAATTTTCAAGTTCGATTGTTTGTCGCCGCGATGCCCAACAAATGGCGTACAATGAAACAGCTGTTTCGGCGAACACGAGGACATCTAACGGAACGCGCGCGTAATTAAGCTCGCGACGACAGGGAAGAATGGGAGACGAGTGGGTTGAGGACCAATCGTGTCATTCGTGTCCACAGTCCACAGTAGTCGCGTCCGCCGTGAGAGTCGACGAAGGAAACATGGCTGCAGGTTGTTGTGGGACGAAAAAACAGAAGCTCAACAATTCATCGAGCGTTCCTTGCAACGGTTCGGTAGTACAGAATGGCACACATCTGAGGAACGGGGTGATCGTAAAACCCGAGATGGGCTTCTTCTGCTTTGATGTTTTGTATTGCCAACTGCATCAACTTGACCCTCCAAAACCGCCCACCTTCAGCAATGAAGCTTTGTGAGTATTATATGCTAACCGTTGTCATATATGCTTTTGACCTCTCTTGTCCCTTCTGTCACGCGAATTGTCACTCTCCCTCTCTCTCTTTCTCATTGATGTCGCCACGTCTTTTTCTATTTTCACCTTTCTTCTCTCTCTCTCTCTCCCTCTCTCTCACACACACATACACACACACGCACTTTCTCTCTCCCTCTTTTTCCTTGTATGCTGCGCCTTCAGCTGCTCTCAATACCAATGTTTTATACTCACCCCTCCTTAATTTCTTTATTATTTACTATTTGATGCATAGACATATATTTGATGCATCTGGTCTTTGTTTTACAAGATCGAGTTTAATACTTATCTTTTACAATCACTCAAACAATTATTATATTTGAAATTATTATAAATATTCATGACCCCTTATATGACTTATGATTAATTTTTATTAAATGTTGAAAGAATGAAAAAGTACATAAAGAAACTGTACAAGAAGTTTGTTTAATTCATTAATTTTCTATATATGTGTACTATATACAAAGTATTTTGTAAACTACATATAATGTAAATTATATTGTCCTTCATTTATATTTTTTAGCCCACTGTTTGTTACATGGACAATTGGAAAAGATATGAGGTTAAGAGGATGTATTGGTACATTCAACGCTATGCAGTTACATGCTGGCCTCCGAGAATATGCAACAACCAGGTGAGAGTAGTTTATACTTATTTCAGACAATTTAATTGCCATATATTTTTAAAGACATTAGATACTTTTCAAAGTGCATTCAAAGATTCACGTTTTAATCCTATAACACGAGAAGAACTTCCACGCTTACACGTAAGTGTCTCAATTTTGAGACACTTTGAGGATGGTGTTGATTATTTAGATTGGGAAGTAGGTGTCCATGGAATTCGTATAGAGTTTCATAACGAAAAGGGTAATAAGCGGACTGCTACTTATTTGCCTGATGTTGCAACAGAACAAGGTTTGCACATTTTATTTTTGTTAGATTAGTGCAATTTTGGTCCATTACGAAAATATGTCATTACAAATTTAATACATAATATTAATGTATACAACTACATTAAAAACAATAAATTATGTTTAGGATGGGACCAAATACAGACGATAGATTCATTGCTGCATAAAGGTGGTTATAAAGGATTGGTTACTCCAGATATTAGACGCAGTGTGAAGTTAACACGATATCAGAGTGAAAAAGTTACAGTAAGCTATCAAGAATACATGACACACTGGCATAGCCGAAGATGCTAGCAGCTGGCCTGGGGTCCTAATCAAGGGCCCCAATTATTTCAGAATTCTATTGCAGTTCACTGTAACACAGACAGTCCTCATTCTTCTAATTTACCATGCAGTAATACTCAAAACAGTTCTTATGTAGCCAGCCCACAAGCTGGATTAATGATGACACAACGTAATCATCCTACATCATTTATACATCCTCTTCCAATGCCCCCTATTTCTCCAGTTATGGTACCGGTATGGGATTATTCATCATTTTGGTGGGATCAAACAGGTCCTTCTTATCCTCCCTTAAATCCACAAGTATATCATCCTCCTCCATGTGTTCATCGCTTTCCATCACAGGAACCTGCAGACCGTGCGGTTCGTAAACGAAAATGACATTGGAGGCGGCTACTATTTGCAATTTTTCATTGTTTAAAGTGGTGCCTATTGTACTTTGTATGTTTCTGCATACACAGTTTTCCTTTTATGATACCACGAGGTCCTCCTTAAGAGCAGACACACTTTATGTATGATGGCACTGTTTCATTCCTTCAACACTTTTTGCATAATATATAAATGATGAAATTATTTACATAAGAGTTTATGTAAATAACTATGAGATTCTGGAAACAAGAATTCAGATTTTAAATGTGTATTAAAGTATAATTGGGTTATTCCATACGAAATATGATACTTTTTGGAGTACTGTTTCAGACTTTGTTCAAATTTAGATGTGTTGTAGTCTTTACTGACATGGAAGTATCTCAAAGTATTTTACAGACAACTCTTTTTCATTAAATTATAACAACATACACAAATTTTAACAAAATCCGAAACAGTATGAAAAGTGTTCGATTTCATGTGAAATGCACCAATTGTTTACTATTATCTACTCCAATCCGTTAACAGATCTAATTATAATAGAAAGTGTACAGGTCTAGTTCTGCCATCATACTTACCATATGTCCATTTATACTAATGTCTGCAGTATACGAGTGACATAAACAATTTCATAGCACAGTGATGCTGCCTGCAATTCACTGCCTGCTTCACAAGATTTAATGTACAAATTCATGAGAAAATGTGTTTCTATTATTCCTATACTATAATGAACATAGAATATCATTCTTAGATTTACATATATGAATATTTAAATGAAGGGTGAACCAACACGAATTTTCTATTAATAGCATTTCTTGTGTTAATGTTCTATTAAATTATATGCGACGAGCAATTGTTAGTTGCATCTTTATTTGCATATGTATAACTATATATTTTATGTTAAGCTAATTTGCATAAAAAGTTGTAATCTTATGAATTAGGCAATTTATAAATACAATATTCTTCATTCCTTCAAAATAATCATATATACAAAAACTTTTTAGTCTTTCTTGTTGTTGTTTTTTATATGTGATGAATGATTTATGTGCTGAATATTCCGACTTTAAACAGATTCAAGTTTCTTTGTACTAATGGTATAAATAAACGATTTTTATCACACGTTAAAGTTGTCCAGAGTGATCAGCTATTTTAAGTCATCGTATCATACTTCTAGTTTGCTTATTTTTATACCATTGTTACATTGAAATGTTTTTTAAAAATTAGTTATATTATGGTCCAGAGTTTTATTACAGCAAAGGATTATTGTATTTCAAATGATGAAGTCAATATGTGAATCAGTAGTTAAAATGATTCTGAAAATAATTGTTAATAACTATTATATAAAGGTGCTGACTGATAGTTATATTGGTTCTGTATTGACTCTAACAAAAAGTCGATCTTAAGTGGTTTCTAAAATCAGTAGAATTGATATAGAACCAATGTACTATTGATATAAAAAGAGACTGTACAATTATAATTTTGGTTCACTATGACTCCTCTAGAAAATAATGACCCTTGAAAAGTGTTCCGAAAATATAGAAAATACAATCAATAAATTTTTAATTGTAATTGAATTATTAAAAATTTATACCTTAACAAGTAGTTCGTTTTTATAGTATTAGAACAAAATTTTTAGCATATATTTATAAATGATATGTATTCGGTAACAGTGTTGCTAGTGTGATAGAAAGATTTACGAAACAAGATCTCTCCTGTAATTGAACAATGGACTGCATTATAACTATTAACCCATTCACAATGTAGTATGAGAAAGATTCAGGTGAGGCATCATATGCAGAAGTTTAGTTTTATAAAGATTTATGCAAGGCTGTGCATTTAAACTTTCGCTTTTTTCTCTGATAGAGTAAACAGCTTTAGTCCCTGTTATACTTTGTCTAAGTAGAAATCATTGTTCCTAATTATTTGATTACATTGTGAATGGGCAAAAATGTATGAATAATAGTTATAATATAGTTGTAAGTTAAAATACGACGATCTCATTGTGATTCTAATTATTCCCTGACTCTGAAGTCATAAATAGAATTGCTGCTGCTTTGTGCACTATACTTATCTAATTATTCTATTTTCATTTAAAGTAAGGCATAATTAAGACACATTAAAACAAATCAATACATTTTACAAAACGAAAAAGTCCAAAATATATTCTTCCATGTGCGATAATATTTTCTTTTTCTTTCTTCTGCGTTTATGCTCATTTAGCTATTCATACACTGCCGACTTATTCATTATCGTTATTCTAGCAAAAATAATTGGTACTATACATACTAAGAAAATGTTATATTTCCTTGGAATTAGTTGTTTTGATTTTATTGCCACTAACATTTATTGTGTAATTGTTTATTTCTAGAATTTAATTGTGGATACATCATTATATGCATATAGTATCCAATTAACTGCCAGTTATATATTTAACTATATAGTATTCAGTACTTGCATAATAATTATGTATGTATTCGATTTGTGACAATAGATTATATTAATTTTTTTATTCAAAATACATTGTCGATTTAACATAATAGGTATGTTTGATATTAACATTTGTGAAAAATAGTGATCGCATTGGAGAAAGGAGTTAAAGATGCACATACAGTTCGGGTAGTTGTAATTAATAATTTTTAATCAAGGCTAGGTGTGATTATATTTTACAAATATCATTATGAAATAAATCAACTTTGACACTTATGTCGAATCAATAATCGTTTATGAGTTATAAAAAAAATATTAAAATATGTAAGTACTATTTTTGTGCACAATAGTAAACCTTCATGAGCATATACATGAAACTTATTAACTTAAAAATAATAAGTACAGTTGGGCAATGAATGAATACAATGATAAGTACGATTACGAGGAAGATTTTAATATATCATCCTAAAATTAAAAGATATTGTTAATATGTTTTTACAAATAAAAAGGTGTGTTATGCTTAGTATCAAGTTTACGTTAAATAATGCACATATAATATATATATACTTGTGTAGAGATGATAAAAATCAAAATCTCACGATGAACTGAGCATGAGAAACAGTGCCGATAGCTTATAACAATTGGGATAAATAAAAATTTTATATTATCAAAGCAATTGCTTCAATCCCTTCTCCTGCGCATACATTTGTCTATGTAATAATAAAGTAACTAAACGATATAATTACAGATTAATTGTTAGAACCGCAATGTTGTGTTTAATTCTATGTTAATATATTCGCTTTTTTACTGTTAGAACTTAAAAACGTACGGGCTAACAATTCGTTTTCTGAAAAGAAAAGATTATTCAATTACAAAAATGGCGGGCTATGAAACAGCTGTTTTGCAGTCAGCAAGACATCTAGCGGAACGCGCGCGCAATTTAGTATGCAATAGCAACGGTAACGGTAAGCGCGAGATGTATGGCTTGGAAACCGATCGGGTCTTAGGTTGTTGCTACGATTGACTGAGAAAATATGGCAGCAGGCTGTTGTGGAGCGAAAAAGCAAAAGTTAAACAACTCGTCTAGTGTTCCGTGCAACGGTACCGCGAGTTTACAGAATGGTATTCGTATGCGGAACTCCATAATAGCGCAGCCTGAAATGGGCTTTTATTGTTTCGATGTTCTATACTGCCAACTGCACCAACTCGATCCACCGAAACCGCCCAACTTCAGCAATGAGCCGTAGTGAGTACTGTTCTCTGAGATCGTCTTACATTTCATACTCGTCTTCCATTCTTCTGCCAAGTTTAGCTTCTTTTTCGTATCCCTAAACTTGTAGTCTCATATGGTACATGAACAAGATTGCCTTTGTGTCTCTTCCATCTTCATCTTCCTTTGTTAGAGGTTCTTCCATTTCATGTTTATTATTTTATCTGAGGGTTACGACTATTCTTGTACTGTATGTACACTAGCAACTAATGTCGGATTATTTTGTGATACTGTTTATATGCACCACCTATTCCCAGGCTTCTTAGTAAATTTAAATGACTGAATCGTCTCTTAAATACCTTCTTCTTTCATTACCTGATTATATATCCTAAACAAACCTTGAGATTTTTAGGTCAATTACATTATCTTAAGTATCTTGGCATATTTATACATATTTATCTCTGTTCCAGATAATAAATGAAAAAAAACACACAAATAAAATGCACACACACACACACGTCTTCCTCACAATATTTTCAGATACCTTATAATATGTATAGCCACACTTTTTGTAAAAACATGTATTATATTTATTTTTGTACCTTTAATTTGATACAAATTTGAAATTATTATATTCACATCCAGAAGTAGAGTATATTAATTAATATAATGTTACTGTTATATTATTTATATGCTAATTTAACATATACATTGAACTTTGAAGCCCATTATTTGTAACATGGACTATTGGCAAAGATATGAGATTACGAGGCTGCATTGGTACATTCAATGCAATGCATTTACATGCAGGATTACGGGAATATGCTACCACTAGGTATTATTTAATATGTGGTTGAAGACGAAAATACTCAATAGATTTTTAAGTGTCTTGTATCTCATAGCGCCTTTAAGGACTCTCGATTTAACCCGATAACAAGGGAAGAACTGCCACGTTTGCACGTCAGTGTTTCTATACTTCAACATTTTGAAGATGGAGCAGACTATTTAGATTGGGAAGTAGGTGTTCATGGAATTCGTATCGAATTCCACAATGAGAAAGGCAATAAGCGGACTGCTACTTATTTACCCAATGTAGCAATGGAGCAAGGTTTGTATATCTTTATATATATTCAGAATAGATTCGGTGAGCAGAGCGCCGTACATAATGTGTTAAGAATCATTTTTTTCACATGTTAACCCTTTGCACTCCTTTGTCGAGTGTAACTCGACATCAGAGAAAGTAAAATGTAAATAAAACTGGTTGCTATATGTATTTGGTTCTTCCTTTATCTATTTAATTGTCTTATTTTTCAGTTAAAACAAATAATATTAATTACAACAAAGTTTGAGAGCTATATTTAATATAATTAGTAAACAAAACTGTTCAAAATAAGTAGTAGTTGAGGATATGCCCTTCGAAGTAAATTTCAAATAAAACATTTCAAATAATAGGGAGTTGTTGGAAACAAATTGAAAAATAATTCGGAATGCAAAGGGTTAATGGAAAACTGACTTGTACTTTATTATGCATCCAAAATTAATACTATTCATAATTTATGATAGCAGTTACAAGTATTTTGCAAAGACAAATTTTTTCTGTTCAGGATGGGACCAGATACAAACAATAGATTCTTTACTGCATAAGGGTGGCTACAAAGGGTTAGTCACTCCAGACATTAGACGCAGTGTAAAGCTAACACGATACCAGAGCGAAGAAGTAACAGTCAGTTATCAAGAGTACATGACACACTGGCATGGACGAAGATGCTAGCAACTGCCAAGGGGCCCTTACACAGGGCCTCTTCATTATAAAATTCCTGGCAAGATTTGTTATTTCAATATTAATATCATTAATTTCTGTTTACAATATATTATTAGGCAATACAATAACATAATGGCCAGTCGACAAGCATTACTTGATCTACAGTTTAATGAATTCACATTTATGCAACTGCTTTCTGTATTTGTTAGTTCCCAGGCTGTATTGTCCATGCAAAAATATCCATTTGTTTGGTGCAAATATTTGGGAACCTTGTCATACCACTATTGTGGATTTTGTCTTCCTATACAGAAACTTGAATCTTGGAATATAGAAATAAAAATGATATTAGAGGCAATTGAACGATTTAAGAACCTCTTACTGTTTAAGACAGTGCCTATTATAGTCTCAACATTTTACATTCATCTCCTTTATAAGGCAATATATTTTTCAATAAAGATAGTGATACCTTGGGAATAGTGATACTATTCTGTTACATTTATTACATGCAAATAAATTATTATACAAAAGAAAATAAATTATATAAAATGAAGTTGAAAAGTTTTCATGAGGGCTATTAGCAAAATATAATGGTACAATTGAACGTGGTTCTTTAGAAGCATGCACAATTCAATATTGTTACATTTAATTCTATATATAATAAATTTTCAAATTGTAAACAGTTTCTTCAAATGAATTTTTCAAATCTATGTATTGTATGTACCTATGTACTTACTAAGTTCAAAATAGCCATCACATCAATAATGGGTGCATTTAATTTTATTGGACATATATGTATTACTATTAGTCCAGTACTTACCAAATGGATTGTCTGTGGTGTGTAATACAGTTTAATAGATTACATCACCTCGGACATTAATATCAATCTAGAGTTTATTTAGAAATTATGAAACTTAATATGGGACATATTGATAGCGATGACTCAAATATATTTGTATTAATAGAAAAAAGAATATTAATAAATATTATTAATAAAAGAATATTAATTACACTAGAAATTCACTATTTTTTGTTGAAACTTAACAAAACCATGCTTCTACTATAGTGAGAAATATTTTTAAAAAGCCCTTGTATAAATAACAAGTAATTCTTCCAGCTTCGACAACAAATAAAATCGATTATTTAATTAAAATATTTAATGTATGATAAATGAGAAATATAATACAGTAATTCACGAGTTCTTTGAATAAAAATTTCATTATAACGTTTTATGTAAAATTAAAAATAATAATTAGTTATTTAATTAATGCGTAATAAATAAATGATTTGTATGTGGAAGTCTTTATTTTTATTGCTTACCCATACATATTGTATACGTATGTAAGAAATGTATGTACAAACATATATCATATATACACTACTAAGTAAACAAGATGTTACTCTAATTGTTCACTTTTCTTTTCTAAATACTCTTCCAAATCTAATAATGTATTTGCTATCGTGTCTGCTGCCGACATTTGTTTGTATGTTATATAGCTAGCAGCCAGAGAATTAGTTGCAAATAAGAGTGATAAATGTGGAAGTCCTGGTTTTATAACGCTCCAGGTAAAATTAGCAAGTTCTCGTACTTCGTACACTTGGGGAACTCTTAGTCCGACGCTTGCAGCTAACTGTATTAAAACAAAAATCAATACAATATTCCAAACTAAACTCCAACTAGAGAAATAACATGATAAAATCTTACCCCAAGACTAAGTAGTTTCATTGAGAGCAATGGAAATAATGTAGCTGTAGCACTCATGATTAAACTTGCTTTTATTTCATAACACACTGGACATGCGTGCTTGTATAATAATATATCATTTGTAACAAACTGGAAATAAGAAACTTCAATGAAAAGATATATTGCTATTATCTCTTATGTAGAAATATGAGTAAGTAATAACATACATACAGAACTAAAGAAGAAACCTCCCATTGCAGCTGGTCCAATTGATGCATAGAGTAATGAAATCGTACGACCTCTGCTATGCAGTTTCAATTTCTGTCTAATCATAGAATTAATTACTAAACCATTTACGGCACACATTACTGAAACAATTCTCTCACCATTTTTAAGCCACCACCTAATGCAAGAAGAGTCCAAGTGTTATAACTATAAATAAAGGTTCTATGAATACAAGTTACATACACTTCACGTTGCGGTTTCCATTTATCTAATAATTTCCGTTGACTAGCAACTGCTTCATAGTCTAATATATGTAATGAGGTTTCTGATGATTTATGGTTGCCTCGTATGGGTACTAATGCCATTTCACAGCTTAATTAATTTCTCGCTTAATTTCGCTCTATAAAAATACACACGTAAACGATTCCGCTTCAGCAAATATTCTATTCATATTAACTTTATTATTAAAACGATAATACTTCGAAATATTTCTAAAAGGATACAGCTTATTGAGCTTATTGATAGAACTTGAACAATTTTTCAAAAAATATAAAAATACAATATTATAAAATAAGTACATTTCGTAAGTCTCAAGCAACATAGCTCATTATTATTACTACTATTTATTGCTACATTCCAAATCTGGCTTCTTATAATAGTCTTTCCATTTCTGTCTTTCATCGACTTGTTAATTTTCTTTTAAGTTACCTGTTTATTAACAACCGAAATAAACAAACGATGTACATATACGAAGTACCAAAACTGGCTGCTGCAAATAATCGCTTTCTATTCAATGCCGCAAGATGGCGCGGCCATGGGCATCGATAGCTAGCGACGCGTAGTGGGCGCGCATCGAAATAGAATTATAAATCGCAATTAGACCGTCGATACTTTGCGACGCGTATCTATCACAACCGAACGAATATGTGTTTCACAATAAGTGCAAACCCGAGAACACTTTGCCTGGGTTAAACGTACAGGAGAGATTGTTATTGTTGAATAGTTCATACAATAATCGCGCGTAGATTTGGCGACGGTGGGATTCGCACACGCGTTTGTCCAGTGTGTTAACGCGAGGGGTTGCGTTTACGGGGTAGCGCGTCACATTGGCGACCTGACGTCACGCATGGTGCGATCGACCAATCGGAGGTGGCGTTCTCGCGGCCAGTCAGTTTTCCGGCTGCTAGAGTAAGCGCGACGCCATATTGCCTGTGGCCGAGTGGTGGCGGTCTGTGTTTATATCCGTTTCGTTTTGCCCACGTTTCGACGGGCCACCGGGAGGTCTCGCGAGTGACGTGTCGAGCCGTGTACGTGTCCGTCTACGCCACCCGTGAAACAGGTCGTCGATTCGCGTGACAATAGTGTACCGTGCGCGATCCCCCCGTAGTATCGAAGTGACACGCCGTGTGTGCTGCTTTTGTGCTGCTCTGTCTCTCGCGTTTCTCTCCTCCCTTCCGCGAAAAGTCAAGTGCCGTGTGTCCACGGTGGCCCCCTGTCGTCCGCCCCCTGCCCACGCAACTCTGTGACTCCGAACCTACGTTCTCATCAGCTCCGTCGGGGATATATTCGCCGCCAGGAAAGATGCCAGTCCGTAAGCAAGGTGGTAAGCTCTGCTTATTCTATCGAAACAAAAGCCACCCCCTGTGCTCGTCGATTCCGAGAAAAATCGACAATTGCCGAGCGGGAGGGGTGGCAGCTGCGGGTCACTCGGTCAGCTGTCATCTGGCTGTCAGTTGCATGCCTCTATCTTTCTCTCTCTCTCTCTCTGTCCCTGTCTATCTCTCTCGTTCTTATCCCCACCCACCCTCTTTCTATCGTCATCTCTTTTCTCACCCCTCCGTCACTCCCTCCGATTTTGACAATTCTGATTTGTACGAGCCCCACGTGCGGTCACTGTTCGCGTAACGATATAACAGCCGTCCGCGAGAGCTTCTTTCGACGCGGCCGTAAAGTATTCGCGAGCTGGTTGTTATTGTTGGTTTTTCTCGTTCGGGAGCGAGTTGCGCACTAGGCACGACCTTGAATCACATAGTTAATCGAGAGGGGTCGCGTGTCCACGGGCCGGAAAGATTACCGGCTGCGACGTAATCGTGCGCGATTATCAGAGGGATGTAACGCGGCCGATGTAACTTGTTGGAGTGTCGGCCACGTGCAATGTTGCTTGGTTTGCGGTTCGCAAATTGTTCTGCGAAAGCGCTCGAGGACCCACCGTAGTCGTCGTCGTAAGCCGAGGTTATTATTAAAGTCGATCGAGTTTGTTGTTTACGCAATCGGTTCCTACGCGCTTCCAGCACCCGATTCGGTTCGGGGTGGGCCTGGGCGATTTAAAACTAGGGGTGTGCTAGGGTGCTCAATCCACCACTCCCATCCAGGCTGCGGATTCTTATGCAGAATACAAATTTGTTTATATTCATCATAAGTAGACAGCGGATTTTATGCATTTATGAAAAAATTGAATAGATGTAATTTAAAACAGTAAAAATATTGGAAGAACTTAAAAATATTTCTACATTATTTTTCACCCCCCTATTAAATGTATTAAGAAAGACAATAAATCTATTTCACTCCAGTTTGTTGCCATTTAGGTTGAAATTGTTTATTAGGATTCATTACTGTTCATTATTCTTAAATAATGTGGAAAATCAACGTTATGTGGTCCTTTATTATGCACATAATTGAAGTATATGATTACAACGTTAAGAATTAAATGTACAGCCCTGATGTCGTCAATGTGCTGACACTCGTCCTCAAAGGGTTAATAATTTTCAACAGTATAATTGAATTCTTTAAGTTTCAGTTACTCTGTACTATCGCGCTTTAGATTAGAATACCCCCATAAGGGAGCATTGATTGAACGCATCGGACGCACGATCTTGCGCCCATATCGATGTAGGCCACTATAGACTGTTTTGCAATAATCACACGGCTGTTAGTTGTCGGTGTTTGGACGGGGGCCAAGAAAACGTAATAATTTCAGCTCTGCCGGGGCTCTTTTGCCACGGTTATGCGATGAGGGACTCACGGCCATGGGCTCGGCCGCTTCTGATCCCGAAATTTCCTCTCGGAATCTTTTCTGTTCCTTTTCCCAGTTTGTCGGCGACCTCGCGTTTATTTCAATTTCCATCCGAGTTTATTTTCATTTTAATTACTCGACGAAGTCGCGGCCCCGGTATCGCGAATGATATTCTTGATTAAAAATCTTTGTGTTTCGAGTAAGTGGACGCGATCCAGCAGGGGCTGGTTTTTGTGCCACCGATCGTCGCTGCGCTCAACACGCTACCATTGTGTATCCTTGCTTGCGTTAAATTAAATTGGCAGGAAAATTTAATTATACTGTGTCAAGAAGTGTAATTGTGTAATCAATGTACTGAATAGACGATCTAGTAATAACTCTAGTCTCTGCTAATAACTGTGACCTAGCTTGCGTGTGTAGTGGTGCTCTGACGTAACGTCGTACCAATTTTATTATACAGTAATAATTATATCACGAACGTAATTATTATCGATTCTACTACATCGTACACCGTAGTTCAGCAATAAAATACGACGACGAATCGCTCCTGCTTGTCCAAGCTGTTTTTGTAGTGTTTAGTTCGGTGTTCGTTTATTCCCCGACGTAAAAAAGACGCGAAGCGAATCCGATGACTGAAAGGGGACTTTTCATAGTACCAAATGCTCGTTGTCCTCTTGTGGGAATACGAAGAAAACGAGTACTCTTCTGTACCACGTGCCAGCCAACATCGTGTCCCTTCCAACACGCGGTATCGATCGGCAGAAAGAATTTCAGAAGCTTTTTCCGCCTCTGGCAAACGAATTTCTGCGCGTTAATGGAACCCTTATTAAATCTGTGCACTTTGAAGTAATATCGTGCGCACGCGTTCCACGATTGTCGTTAATAAAACACCGATAATTTCTCCCCGTTTAGCAGTATGTACTTTTTGTTCCTCCCGTGTGGAGGACAAATATTTGCGGAATGAACGAAAAAAAAAACGATAACTTTTGGCATGCTCTCTGAAGTACGGAAGAATAGGAATGCAAGTACAATTCCACACTGGAGCCTATCGCACGCGGGAAAAAAGCTAGAACGCTCCAAAAAACTTTTGGCAAGGGATAGGGGCTCAGCATTGTTCGCGATGACCTATCGCGATGCTTCGGCTGCTTCATTTAATATTTCCGAATCCATTGTGCAAGTCCGCTCGATCCTCTGTTCCATTAGATTACATTGGTCTGACTATTTCATCAGTAAATCCAGTGAATCCTTTTTACCACGCTTATATTAACTTGTCGTGTTGGTGTATGCGTCAAATCTTGTAATCAAATTTTAAATCTCTTCCCGTAGGCCAATCTTGTATACACACTCGCTTCCGATGACAATAAAATATATAAAAAAAAATGATAAAAAGGAGTGACTATAAATAAAAGCGTGGAGCGCCCACGACGATTAAGTCAATATAGTTTATCGTCAATATAGTTATAGTCACTAATGTCGTGTTTTATGTAAATTTATATTAAATTTTCTTGCCTATTCCGACACTAATTTTATAACACGAGAAATTTTGAACTAATTGTTTAAAATTTTGGGGAAAATATTATTAATCATTTAACTGGATTCGGTATTTTATGGAGAACCAGGAAAAAATTATTTTCTCCTTTTCAGTGCATTTTAAATAAGCGTGGTTTTTAAAAAGATTTTTTTATATATTTTTATCGAAAGACTCGAGTATTTTTCCAGGCGTGCAACATGCAGTTATTCTTGCTCGAAATTGGTCAAATTCGAACTTAAAATCTGTGGAATACTTGTTTGTAATTAACCGCAAAGGTGAAAATAATATCAAAATTTTTCGGACACATTCTGGAATCATTTTATATTGATAAAGGCATGTTTTACCACAATCTTCCTGAAATTCCGTAAAAATGTTAACAGTCCGCGAGGAGCGCGGAATTTGCAATTCCGTGTGCGAGGAATATTCATAATAATTTCGCGGGCGGTGCTCGCCGTTAGATTCGCCCGTAATTATCATCGTTTCAGAGTTATTTAGAAATGTTTGCGTTTCGTTACCGGCGCGATACGGTCTCTCGCCGGTACGTTCAAGCTTTGAGCGACCTGGCCGGCCTGGAAAAAGTTTGCACCTCTCTCGTAAGACGATATGAGCAAGAGAGCCTGCACCGACGCCGATAGTTTTCAATTTCTGCGGTGCAGGCGCTTCGTAGGCAAAGACGAGGAGAGAGTCAAGGATGGTTTATGGGTCGGTGATTCGCTTATCCGGCCAGCCCGTGAAGCTTTTATGCATGCCGATGTATGTACATTTTATATTCCGCAGCGCGTTTTTATATGTAACGCGACCGAGTTTCTTTATATTTATGCTCATCGCATTTGGATTCATAAGGCGCCGAGCTGAACACACAGTGTCCGCTTAAATTTGCTAAATCTGTTACACTTAAATTTGCACGACTTATCCCCACTCTTCCCCCACCACTTGTGCCTCGAACTCAGCACAGCCTTGTCTGAGTAGACAAGGGAAGAGAATAAAACTACTACATAGAGGAGAAGAGGTGCCATTAGACTTCATGAGAAACTGCTATACCAGTTTGGAATATCTACAAATTTATTGTTTGTACAATTATTCTGTATTCAAAATTAACAACTAACAGTGAACCCTTTAATACGGTTTTAGAGCCGCAGTTTCTTCTTTGACTTTCTTTCATTCGCAGCCAAGGTCTCTAACTGACACTGTTGAATAGTTTCAAACTTATTCGATCAAACTATACACACTATGTCTCTAGATCAGGGCTAACTTCTAATCGATTGACTGACTATCCCGGTAAGTTCCAGCTGGCATTAGCATATGTAACGCATGCTTGCAGCCTGTATGAATACCGCACGATAGAAATAGGACTACAGTTACAAAATAACTTTTACTATCAATTGTGTTTATAAAACCGCAAGTAGTCCAGTTCGAACATATTATAGAAAGAAAGGAGCTCATAATGATGATGTGCGTGTTCGTAATACAACTGTTCATTTAATTTAATCATTAGAAATTGAGTAAGTGAATTTTGCGTTCAAATAGACCCGGATCCTACCTTCGTGTCGGAGGGTTAGAAGATTTTAACACCAAACCTACCGAGCCTTAAAAGTAACTGGAACATGTTCCCTTATAAAAATGACCAGATTGATTTTATTTAGACTTTGTGCGGCTCCTATTGTAATGCGTGCTCTACTATAGATATGTATACAATAATATCTTATGAAATCATTTTTATTATTTCAATAATTGTAAAATAAAAAATCTGGAACTGGTCATTTTGACCGGCGATGGTAGGTTTAGTGCTGATGAAAAGCTACAAATTGTTTCGTGGAAGCATCGAACACATTTTTTCCAATAACAGCTACGCGACTGAATCACAGAGCAATTAACGGAGAAGTAAATTTTTCGGGTACGCTGCTAGTGACGATGAACGCGAAGGACATTTCGAATTTCACGGGGAGAAGCAATAAATCAAAACGATTCGGGTGATTAACAGTGAGCTCCGGCGTCGCTGTGCGCGTAAGTTCATAAAGCAGCGCGGCGCGGATTGTGCGAATTTTTTCCGCGAAGTCCGTATCGATTCTTGCTATTCGGGATCACGGCTCTCGACGTTTTACCGGCGTGCATATTTTTAATTTATCTGTTGGTGGGAGTCGCCGCGCGCCGGGAGCGCCTCATTTGCGACGCGTTGTCGGGTTTCGGTACGTAAATTTGTAACAGCTCGGTGTGCGCGCACGTAGGCGTGATGTATGCGGACCGGAGACGATATAGGACGAAAGGGGAGACAGCGTGGCTGATAATGAGAGCAATGAATGGGAAGTGGGGCGAGGGCTTATGTACTTAGTCTTCTCGCGGCGATGCGCTCGCCGTTTCGCAGAAACCAGGCGTTTACCTGCACCTCCTCTACCTGTACCCTCTCCCTACCCACTATTGACGTTCTAAACGGTGTATTGTATGTTTTGTTTGCCCGTCCCCTACTTTCTTCCCTTCGTTACTGTATCGAGGAACCAGAAATCTGCTAACGCGACCCCCTATTTCTTCCTACCGATTGTCACCTCAGGAGTTACAGTTGTATTATTGCAATTTATCTAGGAAATTGTTATTTTGCATGAAGACGCACAGTCTACTGATAATTATGGATATTTGTTCCTCAATTTCATCGGTATTCATACCTGTTACGTACCGTTTACATTCGACTTTTATTCCGTTCTCCCCTTATCCGCTCGTTTTTTCTCTTTCCTCTTAAATTCAATTTTCCACTGGTTTCCGTATTTCCATTTTGCCCTGCCACCCTGTATTATTCAACGCCGCCCGTAATAAAGCTTCAACATAGTCGGCACTCAATTCAGTGTTACAAACACCTCGTGTATCCTCCATGTTGAGCCAGCCATTATACAGCTTCGCACGACAAGCGACTCATCATTGTTTCCGCGATATTGTCGAAACAACCAAGCGGTTGGATTTTTATTTTCACTGTCAGAAAATACAGATTTATGGCGAACGATAAGTTCTTTCTGCCACAGATTATATTAGAGTGTTAAATGACATCTACTCTTTTACTTTCGAGAATTTAATTTACACAAAAAACAAGAGCCAAATAGGAATTGTCTTCTATCCTCAATAATTTTAGTAAGTTCAATTCGTTTATTCCTTCTGCTACGTTGAATTATACCTATTCCTTCTGACAAAAAATGCACAAAATCCACAGTCTACTTATAACTGCTCTCTCCAGGTGAAACTATGAAAATGTAAGAACAAGGTATTCATAACTCTTCAGGGAGAGTCTCGCAAAAAATGGAGAAATTTGATTAACAGGTGTAAGATGATCGGAGGCAGGTATCGAGACATCGATAGTCGTCGACGGTGAGTCCGTCTAGGTGTATAGACAATGCTGGATTAAAACGCGTCGAAAGGAGTACTCGAACGTATGGGGACATTAAATTGGATTCTGCTAGCTTTAGGAATACCTATTCGCAGCAGCACCTGCACGCCGTCCGGGGAAGTTCCGGGGAAACAATTCACAGTGGTTTCCGGCTCGCATAGAGTTTGCAGATATTTCATGGTATTGGTTTCAACTGTGAATCCTCTGCAGCGGGGTTAACCGAGATCGTTAATGTTAGTTCGAACCGTGTATGCATATTGTCCGCGCAACTTTCCGCCCGATCAGCCTTCCTCCTTTTTCTTTTCTCCTCGCTCTTGTTTTTCCGTTTCTCGTAGACGACGCACCTCGCTAAACAGAACGTATTTATGAATAATATTGTCCATGGATATTCAGTCTCGCAGCCGCGTTGTATTTTAGTTTTACGGTGTCGCATTTCAGAGTAATTTAATGGGATCCATCTCATCAGGTTTACTAAGATTTCATCAATTTGTGTACGGAGCATTATTTGCAGCGGAATCCCTGACTTCGCACACGAAAATTGCCTGAAAGTTGTTTTATGTTTATAATAGAGGTAAACGGGAATGTTAAATGCAATCCGTTCAGTTCGCATCCTGTTCAGTTTTGTACACTTATCACACATCGTTCGATGAACTAAAAAAGCAAACATTTATATGTAGTCTGTATCCATTAATTTTAATTAATTTCACGTTTTTTACCCGTCATCAAAATATTTTATGTTCGACAGATTTTCATCTATAATTTTAGGGGTGAAATATAGAACGATGCTGACATTTTTTCACGAAATCTGCAAATTACAACGAACAACCAGACATTTTTTTAAACTATGTGAAATTGCTAAACTGTTACAGCTTTATGAGATTGTAACAGGAAGTCGAAAATGCCAATGTCGAATGATCTTGAAATTTATGTGACGTTATAGACGATCAGCTCGCACACTCACGTCATCCCGCATACTTTAGCCATCCGAGTGTTAATTATTGAAATTTACTCTTGTAAACCGACGCAGATATGCGTACACATGGTCCTGGACAATTCCCCGACACAATTAGGTTTACGAGTAGAGCACGTTGCGCGTAATATCTACTACATGAATAATTCTATCAACTTGCCGAAATTCCGCCTCGATATTAATCGACAATAATCGGCGCGAATCCCTTCCTCGACGTCGTATACCCTTGACCATTAGCGCTGGCGGAATCATCGAACCGAATTTGATACAGGCCCGATACTTCCTTCAAATATTCCTGTATACGCGAAATCCATTTAAATTGACAAGCAGCAGATATATGCCAGCTATCTCGTTTATGCCGTGGCTATTAGCGGCGTGGCGCATATTTCACAGTAATATCAGAATACTTTGATAATAATTGTCATTCACGACGATTACATTTGCCGAACTTATAACAAACTGACCATCCCTGTGTTCGCACATGATTACGTAATACAATATTTAATGTGCGCAGATGTTTATTCAGTATTAGACCGGCAAACATATACTCGTAATTTGGATTTCTTTTTAATAACGTGATCGTAATATTTGAATTGAATTTATTTTGTCGAAGTAGCGTGTAGTTGCAATCATTTTCTCCCTTGTTTTTAGTTTCCGGATAAATAAACAATGAACATTATGCGCTTACGACAAAAATGATTAGCAGAATCATTAGCTGGAAACAAATTGCAATTTGCAGCAGTGCAATATTGTTTTCGATGTATTCAAATATTATTAAAGAAAGATAGGAATTCCGAAGTTGCCTTTGTTTATTGCAAAAACTGCAGAAAATTGTTATTTCGCATAAAGTTCCGTAGTCTACCGATCAGAAATGTTTTATTAAGAAATAATGTGCAATTCAGAAAGAGCATTCGGTCAACCGCGATACAAAAGTAATTCGACGTTTATTTGCAGAGTGATTAAAAGTTATGCTAGAAATATGTGCAGAGAAACATGTTCAAAGAAAGAACGGATATAAACGTGTCGTACAAAGTAAAATATGCGCTTTAATAAGTTGCAGCGGAACTGTTGCGTAAACTTTATGCTTCTAAGTTAATAAAACCTTTAATATACGAACGTCCGCTGTAATTTTTACGGTTTACAATAAAATTACAATTCGTTGTAAAAGTTCAGCTTTCTTTAAATTAAGCATGTTGATGTACGAACGTACGTAATAATACTACGTGTAGTTGCGGTAATATTCGGATGAAGGATTTGGTATTTCGATTGATCTTCTGTTGTAAGTCGAGCCGACGAGTGCAGAGGTCGGAAACCATTGACACAGCAAATCAGATATTACGCGTATCCATTTTCGCGGTAATGGGCAAGGTATGCTCGAAAATAGGTGCGTCCAGAGAGCAACATAGCCTCGGAGCATGATCAAAACTGGGCTGTGTGTTCGGCGGCTGTTAGTCCGACATTGTACATCGGACGCTGATGCAAAATAAAATCGGTACAGATCGCTGGCTACTGTGCACATTGTAAACTGATACGTCAGTATCGCCAGACACGATCGGAAACGATCATTATCGTTTAATTAAATTACAAAATATTCGCGAGAATATCACGCGCGTCACTTCGACCGAAAAAAGCTTCTCAATAATTCACGGGTAAAATTCGTTCGGTTGCAAATATGAATATGTTCTAATTTTAATGATTCGATTCCGACTCGTTGTAAATGTTCATAGCCGCGATTAAAAAGAAATTCCTGATTCACAGTCAGGAGAATAAAAAAGATTGCAACATAAACTCGCAGCGAGCTCATAAATATTGATGAAATAAAATGAAAAGCGTCATTCAAATAAGACACCGGATATATTAATGGATACGATATTTCTGGCAGCGACGTGCTCTAATAAAGCATTGTTGCGTTTTCAATTCGTACGAAAATACAAATGCGGAGCTGCTGGAAACAAATTGCGATTGGAAGGATTAATGGATTTATAACGTGCGATCATGTTTGCGCTTAATATTGTAATAACCGGTCCGTGCAATTACATATGCATTATGGTTCCGTCGATACGATACTTCATTAATCTTTCTAGTATTAAACAGCCAGCGATATGCCAAATAGTTTGATTAATTTTTATGTCCTATTACAAAAGTTATGGACGTATTTACACTAAACATTATTCAGTGATGGGGAAACGTAGCACGATCCACACATTTCATCTTCGTTTGACGATCATTTAACTAATATTCACCAGGAATAAAAGGTCCAACCATTAGCTCGATAAAACTGGTATATTTGTCATTAACGAGCGTTCGCTGCCAATTAGTATCAATGTGTCTGGCGAGACTGGGCGTGCGTATCGATTCGCGTGTCGAAATCACTCGTCTGTCTTTAGACTGCAATCTGTCTGCACTCGCGGAGGGACATGCATTCTTTCCCGTTCTCTCCGTCTCTCTCTCTCTCTCTCTCTCTTTCTCTCTCTCTCTCTCTCTCTCTCTCTCTCTCTCTCTCTCTCTCTCTCTCGCAGCTCCTGCCTCCGAAATCTCCGGAAATATTCCACATTTTTCATCCATCTATTTATTATTACCCGATACTAGCAAACATTTCGTTCTCATTTTGCTCGTAACAGAATTTCCACGGAAACAGCAGAGGCACACGAATTTTTTGAGAATTTTGTAAAGAATCGAGCACCGAGCGTTTTATTATTCCTGTTTTAAAAGTTTAATAATAACACTGCCTCGATTGCACGTCGGAATGCTTATATTTTGAAACAATCCGACTATGAGTGTGTTGGCTAATAGAAATAATATTAAAAGATTCACGCGCATGTGCTGCGTCTCATGCATCACTAGGGCAAATATTAATTCGCGTATTTATTCTGACATGTTTGAGCGGCTCGTGTCACTTTTGCGCGATACGCGGGCGGATTGATATTATTGCTATTTTTTCGGATCTGTAGCACGCTATTTCCGTTATTTATTTTGAAACGTAGAGGTGGAAAGCTGCAATTGTGCTTAATTAAAAATTAATAAGACTACTTCATCGAATCCAGACATTTTTAAAATCTTTTTAAAGGTGTCGAACTTTATTGCTTCATAAAAATGTTTATAGAGATTTTACATTTCAATTATCTATGTCAGTGTTTCTCAACCAGTGTTCGCACCAGTGTGCTACGGGAGATTGTTAAATGTGCCGCAAGGGTTTTTGACAAATAATTAAAATTGCATGGGTTTTGTAACTTTGAAATAGTACTTGTAATTACCTCGTCTTTGAAACCTCGTTTTGATTTAATTTGTTCAAGAAAACAGGCTCAGCCTTCTGATTGAATAAATTTTGTAAATAAATAATTTGTTTTGTTTTTTTTGTGTCGCACAACTTCTACATTTTTTATATTCAGGTGTGTCGCAAATAATTCCAGATATTTTTAGTCTGCCGTCGAGCGAAAAAGGTTGAAAAACACTGATCTATGTATATGCAAAGTATTAGGTGAACAGCTATCTAAATAAAAATTACGAAGTAATTGCAGTGCACTGAAATCGTAAATAATCAAATTATTAGAACCACTTGCATAAATGGTCTAGTTTATATTGAAGCAATCAGTTTTTATATGAAAGTGCTAAAGTGCTAAATTGTAAATGGACATTTAAGTCCACCATACAATCAATATAGTTTTACATAATATCAATTATATAAAATCAATTTCTATGATATCGTTTATAACAAACTCTGTTCAATTAGTACATCTGTAAATCGATACACTGCAATATATCCATTTTCTCCTATAGTGATTGACTGTAATCACAGCAGAGTGTGCGCGTCAACAGGGTAAAGTGATGAATAAAGGACAATTACGATCGATAGATAAAATAACAATTAAAAAAGAGCAAACGCTGATATAAATGTAAATAGAAAAAAAATTGACCGCAGGGAAGCAGAAATAATAAAAGCTTTTATTTACTTTCGTAATTACAATCTCGTTTCTATATCGGTGCAGGTGGTTCGGTGTTTTACCACGAAACGTCACGCGCACACAGACGAAACTAATACACATTCTACACTTAAACGAAGCCGTACGTCTATAAATGTTGTCTGTATGTGGGACACACGGACACACGGGCACGCGACCCGTGTATCTTTACACGCGACACACAGTTTTACAAAATCCCCCACACAGGAACTGCTCATACTCATGTACAGGGTGTTCGCGAAGTTACTAGCCAGCGTTTTTCTCTTAAATGGTAAACATGCAGAACACAAACAATTAGCGAGGAGAACGTTCTACTATTTTTTGCAAACAACATTTAGCGTGTGTAAATTCTTCTGCGTTTAGAGATTCTTTTTGGAGAAACGGAAGTGATTCAGTTGTGTATATGGAATGTTATACATTTTTTTTGTATCCTTTAAAGGTTTGAATCAAGATAGGCTCTATAGCTATATTTATTATTACGTTTAGTACATGTTGTATTAATCAGTGACGCACCCAGGGAGGAGGCAGGGGGCTTTGGCACCCCCAAGAGAAAGGAAATAGAACACTGGAAAATTGGTCAAACTGTAGAACAGCTGCTTCCTCTCCGATTTCGATGATTTACGTTGTGTATGATGATGTACGTATGTACTTACATACATGGCAATTCTTGCACCAGGCTACAAAATTTTATCTGTTCAACTCGGCCCTCCAAGATTAAATCCTGAGTGCGCCACTGGTATTAATTGTTCATAAATCTTAATTGTTCTGCTTAAACGACATCTAAAATTTTATGTATCAACAAATACACAGCCGCACAGTAAAAAAATGAAATTTAGCTTCGTTCGTCAAAACGCCAAAAGTTTGTAAACGTTATTAAGTTGTTCATAAAACAATAGTACTTCTACAATACTACAACAATAGCACTTCTCTGTTTCGTGTCGAACTTCTTGCGGAGAAAGCTAACTGGGAACTTCGTGAACACCCTGTGCACATATATATAAACAGACTAGAAGGTAGATAGGTGATTCTTCTAATGTGGGGCGCAGCCGAGAATGCTAAATTTAGGGTAGGTTCGAGCAGTCGATTCTCGAATGGTAACCCACGCATGTCGCGGGTGCGTCTGTCGAAAGTTTTCGTATCGGTTTCTTCAGGGTCATGAGGGAGACAGGTTCCGGACTGGTTTGTGTGTGTTCTCAGTGTGGTACCCCGATGTAAAACGAGGAATCGCGAGGGTGAAACAAGCGATTCCTCGAGGGGCCGTGTCGTCGACGGAAGTGTCCTCGGTGAAGCTCGAAAATCGCGGTGGTTTCGCGAACAATTTTCCGTGTCTGGTGTCATCGAACCGCGCGACCACGTGCACGGGCGTCACAATACAAATAAATAGTAAGCGTGCTGGCCAGCAGCCAGCGCGCGCGCCATTGTCGCTGCTGAAATCGGAAATATATACCCGAATCGAGCCGGATAATCGAGGCGGGAATTATCGAATCATCTTTCCAATACGGCATTACGAAATTTGAGCGATGTCGCGTCCCGTGATAGATAATACACTATCGCGAAGGACACGCGATTTCGAATCCGAATCACTGGAACCGAACTCGACCGAATAGCTTATCGTTCACGCTCTCATCTGGAAGAGAGAATCCGACAGGATGAAAACCAGCGATCGAACAAAGAATTTCGCTTCCGGCTTTTCCAGAAAAATGCTGATTTAACTACTGGCTCGACGAACAAGTTTCCTGGACAGTTTATACTTACGCGAGTTCCGAGACCGTTCGAGCTTCTCTGATCGAGTTTGCTCGGAATTGAACGCGTTACGACACCATCTCCGGCTTCTGATCGCTGTCTATAGTCTGTCTGCACGTGTGACGACATCTGGGTTGTCTAGCGTCGCGATTTTTTTCAGACGAGTCTCGTCGAGCCCACTTTGCGTCTACCGCGGTCGATGATCTCTTCACTTTCGCCGATGCGTTTCGACTCTTCTAAACTGCACTGATGTTCGGGAACTTCGAACGTGGAATTAAAGGGGAGCTATCAGCACACATAGTGTAGTACACCATACGTTGAAACTTGAAATCAAGAAACTTGTTGAAAGCCTGTCGATCGTTTACACATTACTTTGTAGCCTGTGTCAATTTCGTAATTGATCATGTGGGCTCCGGTGATCTCCCTGTTGTGGGCTCTAGTGTATTTGGTGCAACGCAAAGTTACTCTGAAAAGTGTAGTGTATTCAACGTTTATGGACGAGACAGGTAACACAATCTTTATCACGCTCATTGAAAAGCTTGGCAAACGTCTCGTGAAGTATTGTGAAGACACCGTGATCAGTCTTTAACTTTTCGTAACGAAACGACTGTGAAGTATCGATGAAATTTTAGTATGATCTTAATTAATAAGGATTCCGAATCACAAAAGCACAGAAACTGACAGGTCAATCCACGGTACATAGGAAGAATGTATCTATTGTGTCCCATCCGTAATTTACGAGCGTTTCGGGCATACGAAATTGCGTTTCACTGGTTCGCTATTAATGCAAGTAGTTATGCGATTTCTATTGCCATTTCTGTGCTCAATCATGATTTACACGATTCGCTATAATATCGTATCAGGCTCTCCGGAATGCGTTGCAGATTGGAGTCGCAATTCCGAATGCCGTATTAGATAATTAATTAGCAAATAACCGAATCAGCGGAATGCCTTTCGTAACCCGTTACATTTACATTTCAATAATACCGGCACCGATCAAAGAAGACGCTGGAATTTAATTGCAACTTGCGTTTTCTGCGATGCTACTCGACACTTTCGTATATCGATTTTGTTAAAGTTTCAGTATTAGAAAATTTTCTTCATTCTCGAGCTTGCATTCAGCGAGGCAAGGTCTAGGTTGAGTCACAGTCGACGTAATTCAGATTTCTCGGTCATAGGTTGAGTCTATCTTGCATTGTAAGATCATCCGATTCAGTTCTCTTGATCTCAAGTAGATTCGATTGTAATTCTTCGAGCCTGGCTTATGTCTGATTTGAATTTCTTGATTCCAAGTTGACTCTACCCAGCCTCTTGATCTTGAGTTGGCCCAGTTTGCTTCTCTCGTGTTTTAGATCTCGAGTGTATTTCATTCAGGTGTCTCGTTCAAGTCTCTCCGTTCTCGCTTGACCTATATCGAGTCATTCAGTTTCGAATTAGTCCACTTCAGTCCCCGACAATTTTCAATTCATTTATCTTCAGCTTTCGAATCCTAAATGGTTTCGTCTTAATCTTGAAATCCTGGAATGGTTAAATTCGAGTCTCTTGGTGTCGGGATACTCTTAATCGCGTCATTCAGTGTCGCGTTACCTCGCCTTTAACCTGCGGATATCGGATTAAGGCGATAGATAAATCAAGGTGAATCAAGGCGATAAATTATCCTAATAACAGCTTATTCGGCGGCTGCAGTCTAAGGTTTGACACAGAGTTCTATGAATAAATTAACGTGTGCAAGATCCGCCACGCACATATGAGGGGAGGATATACATACACATTCCCTTCGAGAATTTGATAAGTCGATTAGCATAACAAATATTTTAGGGGATCTATTACCCTGGAGTAATTAGAAATTTAGATGGGAATAGTCCAAGATAACCGTAACCAATACGAAAATACTTCCAGCGGAACAGAGTTGGATCTTCGCCGTCAGCAAAAATGTAGCAAGTTGAGAGACAGTTACGTAAGAACTTCGAGAATAAATTATTGCTAGGGTAGGACCCAGCGAGTATCTCGACAGTGAAATCCTCGGGCAGTGGTCACATTCTAGACACGCATCGACGGAGCTGATCTAAAATATTCAGCGGTATCCGGAGAACGAATTGGCACCGTGTAAGACTTAGCCCCCGACAGACGGATTAGCATAACGGAACAGCCCGAGAACCGAAGATTCCGCCGATAAAAATTGGCATGGCAAACTTCTCGGGCGCACCTGGCCGACTTGACCGTCGCGATCCTAGATTCCAGACAGAATTCTACGAATAAATTGGCATCATTAAAAGTTCGGGACAGCTCTCGCGCCTGTTGCATTAGCATAGCAGAAAATCCCAGACGGTGTTTGACGAATGGATTGCCAATAATCTGTCGATCGACTTTAGACTCTTTGCAGATCGGCCGCCCGTCACCGGGACCCACGGCGGCGTTCCTGAACAGCTGACGCTTCATCCGAACTACTCTCATTCACTCTTCCTCGTTCCGTGCTGTTCTTCTTCTTCTTCTTGTTCGTTTGGTTCTGCCGCCCTCTTTGCCAGCTTGCGCTACCACGGCTGGGCGTTTCTATCTCTCGTCTCTTCTCTCGCTTTTCTTCCTTGTTCCCGACGTTTGTCTTCGAAATTCGCTCGGGGTTACCCAGACGTGACGTAGATCCTGCTATTCTGGTGATCGTGTGACGTCGTCCTCAGGGCGTTCAGAAATAAACTCGAGTAGCAAGGTGCTCCCGCTGGTCGCGCGCCGCGTCTTTCTCTGTCTCCCTCTCTCCCCTCTTCCCTCTCTTTCTCTCTTTCCCGTCCGCCTCTTTTAACCTCCATTTGTCACTGTCTTCCCTGTTGGCCCGCGGCGGTCCCCGCCCAATACGACCGATTATTGTGTCACGGACAGGCACCAAAGCAGAAAATTAGGGGGCCAATTTAAATCTGTCTGACATTGTTGGTCGCGTCGCGAACAAACGCTCGTCCGAGTTCCTTGCTCGGTGAATCCTGACCGAGCCCACTCCTGTATTTCTGTCGTTGAAACGATTAATACAAGCGTACATTGTTGGCAAACGTCCGGTCAGCTAACCTTGCGCCACATTTCGCATAACTGATATCGTCGCGAATTCCTCCGACCGCTGCTCCGTGAACATCAAACTCTCCGGTTTCAGTCGCGCCGTTGATGAGTATCTTTTCTATGAAAACTAGTTGGAGGCTGTTCCGTATCTGCGATCGTTCACATTTCTGCCCCTTCAAACCTAGAGATGTACAAGATGCCTCTAAAGTAGTGACACAATTCGGAAAATGCGAACTCGCTTGGAAAAATCCGCTTAAAATATAGAGAATCCGCTGAACATTTGTTTCTTGCACATGTTCTGCATTATTAAGTATTTGTCATTTATTGCACTTCATCGCAAGGGGATGCTTCTAACAATTTCAAGGCAGCCATGGTGTTCGAGATGCGCGCGTCAAGTTACGTCAGACACTAGCCGCCGCGCGCATACCATTTGCGAGCGCTGCTTCGTATTACGTTCGACCACCAATCGGAACGCCTGAGGAAAGAGCATCCGGTCAATCGACCGAATTATTGGCTGACAGAGCATCCAGATCCTTCCAGAAGGATCTAGTTGTTCAAACAGGAAGTCGGTTTTTGTATCCTGTCAGTCAATAAGTAGAGCAACCGCATGCTCGTTCCTCTATCTCTTAGCAAAAGTACTTCTTCGCAATTGTCTCGTTTCGCAATCGCTCTTTCGAACGCGATCGAACTCTGCTTTTTTCAAACGGCCACGCGAAGATCACATTCTATTTAATCAACGATTGACGACTAAATTTCTACTTCAATCGTTAATCGCAATTAACAATTAATCTCCTCGTTTTGTCGTTAATTGTGGTTAACGATTAAATACTTATTAATCGTTAATTGCGATTAACGATTAAATTTCTGCTTTAGTCATTAATTGCGATTAACGATCATTAATCGTCAATCGGATAATTGATTAATGATTAACTACTGACATTTCGAAGTAATCAGAAGTGTATGAATACTGAAAAGAATGTAAACTGAGTTTAGGTGTATTGTTATTTGGTCTATAATACAAACTCTGTCTACGTGCTTTTATGTTTAAAGATATTATTCCTGGAAAGCTACGACCATGTTTTTGTTGAAACATGTTTTTGTTGAAATATCACATTATTTCTGTCAATTCTTCATCCGTTCTCTGTTCCCTCTCTCTTACTCTCTTACTACAATTTATGGATAGACCGTGAGGCGATTAACTTCATCAATCGATTGAATCAATCACCGATTTTTCGGCGATTTCTTCATTTAATCAACGATTGGCGATTAACTTCATCAATCGATTGAATCAATCGTCGATTTTTCGACGACTTCTTTTTTTAATCGTACACATTAATCAATCAATCGTGATTAAAATTTTAATCGATTAATGCCCAACTCTGCTCTGCGCGAAGATCATATTCTATTCGCAACTCTGCGCGAATACAACAGCTTTAATTCAAACGAGCGTTCAATAAAATACCTACGCGTTTATTTGTGTAAAGTGACGATTCTCAAAGGAGAAACAAGTTATTGTAACGTGAAAGTTCTTTATTAAAGTCAACGTACCTTTACCTAAATCCTTTACAAGTTAACGCGAACTCGTTCATCTAGTAACGAGTAAGCCGAACTCGCTTTTGTTCCAATCGTGAACACATGGTTAGATCCAGTCAGATCTTTACTGATCAATAGATTGTGCATTTTTGAGCAAAATTGAGAAGTTCTAAGACGATCGTAAGAATTGAAAACCAGGTGGATACGTATTTACTAGCGATGGTAACTGTTTCCTTATGTCGATCGTATATTGTTGTTAAAAACGATATTTTAAATGTTTTCAGCGCACTGGTTCGATCAAGTATTATACAAGAATACTATTTGCAAATTTTCACAAAATCTTTATTTCGACGTTTCGATCTACTTTTAGATAATTCTCAAGAAATTTTCAAAAATTGCGTCTGTAAACAGTAATCGATGTTATATTTCAGAAATTATGTGAATTTAAAACAAGAGGAATAGAAACTACTTACTTGCTTAGTGCAATATAAAACAATATTTCATAATATGAATTTTAATGAGACGTGTTGATGCTAAGGCAATGTACTTGGTAATGACATACCGTGAAGACAACATAGAAACGAAACTAGCCTCATATCGATCGCTACGTTGATGATCGATATTTGGCGCTAGATTCAAAACAAACACAACCAATATAACCCTCTTTTCACTGCTCTCTTACCATAATAGATTATGGTATTTGTTAATTCACATTCAATTTAATTATATTATACACAATAATTGTGTGTATGTGTAACTTGAAGCACAATTATGAAGCTGTATAAGGAAATTGTTTAAACAAATTTGTTTATTAATTTGTTAATAAGTAACAAGTACATTGTACAATGTACATTGCCTTGGCATCAACACGTGTCTCATTAAAATTCATATTATGAAATATTGTTTTATATTGCACTAAGCAAGTAAGTAGTTTCTATTCCTCTTGTTTTAAATTCACATAATTTCTGAAATATAACATCGATTACTGTTTACAGACGCAATTTTTGAAAATTTCTTGAGAATTATCTAAAAGTAGATCGGAACGTCGAAATAAAGATTTTGTGAAAATTTGCAAATAGTGTTCTTGTATAATACTTGATCGAACCAGTGCGCTGAAAACATTTAAAACATCGTTTTTTACTAGCGATGGGTTAAAGAGAACAACGAAGCTATTAACGAAAAACATATTTTTTTGTAATTTTTAACGGCGATTCATGTTACCGATGCGCGTGCCGATCGACTCCGAACGAGTGCTCCCGGCGAGCGAGAACTCGTCTGGTCCCGAATATCGGTTGCTTTATCATTTCGCACAAAGCGATCGTAAAAACTGGAGCATCGCGAACAGTTCAAGAATTAAACGTTCGCCTTCCGCGGACGGAACCGGGAAACGGAACAAAGCGTAGCCTAAAAAGCAGGTTGCCGCGAGAACGCGTCCACGCCATTGGAAAGAAATATTTTAATACCTAGCCCGTTAACCCCGGGGTGATATTAAATTCTCCGATGCGAAGACGCGAAACGAGGAGAGCCTCGCGAACAAGGAAAAGTTTTGCGCGCTTTGACGGCGCAAATTCAGCCTGTAATGAAGAATACGGAAACATTCACGGTACACCGCCGGGCAAAATGAATTTGAAAGTTTCTTCTCTCGCAGGGGGCAGAAGGATGTGCACGTGCACGCCTCGCTACGAATCGTTCCCTGATAGCTGCAATAAACATTTGCTCTTCTTCCTCTCTGTTCTTGTTTCCTTGTTTTGCGGGCATCTTTAATTCAGCGTTTAAAAAGAGATAGGAAAGTCTATAAAATAATGTAAAATAATGCAAAATTAAAATGTTCATTTTTTAAAAGGAACAGTCACACGCGAAGAATTCAGTAGTGGTCAAAAAGTAATGACGCAATTCGAAAGATACCTTTAGACTCTTCATGGTGCTCTCCGTGCACTAATTGCGTATCTAGATTAATCTAGTTGAGAGCACAGAGAGGACAGTTGTTGTTTCTTCATTTGTCAATGGGTAGCTGTCTTTACTTAACCAGTAGCCAATGAAACAGTCGCAGAATCGTGCCTTTACTTAACCACCAATGAATGTATAAGGTGAAGACGGAAACTAGTTTCCAGCCAATGAAATGGTCACGGAATCATGTCTTCGCTTGACCACAAATGAACGTATCAGGAGAACAAGTCGAAAACTAGTTTCCAGCTAATGAAACAGTCATGGAATCGTGTCTTCACTTCACCACCAATGAACGTATAACGAGACCAAGATGGAAACTAGTTAATGGAACAGTAACAGAATTGCGTCTTGATCACTTATGATCGCAACACGACCAATTGATGCAACCATGGAGATAATAGAATGCTACAATTGTTTAATACACAGTTTTCCCATCAACGCACTGCTGTTACAGTTCGTTGAGAGAATGCTAGCTCATTGTGCTTTCGTGAACCTTCATTCCCCTCCCTTCGTATACTCGCAGAGAAGTCTTTGCGCCTCGTTCCGAAACGCCATCATGCCCGGAGTAATTCCTTCATTAGCATTCTAACGCACGCTTCTTACGTCTCCGTAAATAGTCGAAGTGTTGAGTTTAATTAAATCTTCGGAATCGCTGATCAACTTTTCCTGGGCGAGAATGCTTCTTTGTTATACAGAGTTTCAGACGGGTCCTGGCGAAATTCGGGATTCAATTAAGCAAAGTGACGGACAGAGAGAAAGAGAGGGCGAGGGAGATATCCGCTGAGAAAGCAACGAATTGTCTGTACCTGACGACACAAAGAAGAAAGGTTGCATATCGTAATTGCATATGCAGTCGGATATTCGGTTAAATATGCTCCGACAGTTCCGATGGAACGTTTAATTCGAAATTCGTACGTATCATTTTTCCGCGAGCGGTATCGATTTTAATTACGATGGAGCTTAATTCAATATGTTTGATTGCGTGTCGCGGCGTGCAATGTAATAATTAATATAAAATGGTCCTTTTCCGTTCGCTGGGGCGGTGTTGATCAAACAAAACGAAATTCCAAAAACTCTTGCACATTCGTTTCAGCAAGATGCTTCAATTATTATAATATAATTATGATAATGAAATGGAAGCAATGTCTAGCGTTTCATTCAATTTATGTAGACACTTGAATAACGAATACACGATGGGTACCGGTTCAAGCCATGGTATTAACTGGAAACGGTAAAATATATGCTATAGAGAAACCCCATTACCATCCACCTCGTCTCGTTAGGGGCGGAAAAAAAGCTGAACGAAATTCGGGAGAACTTGTTGAGTAATTATAACTACTTTTGTGTATTAGTCGTATCCTTCATAAATAAATCAACAACTAGAAAATCGCTGGCAGGTAAAGTTGTCAGTGTGACGAAGCATGACGTACACGGCGAGCCACGTCGATTCATTTCCATGCAATGAATTTGTATGCGATATCTCGGAAACGGTTACTCGTGTCGGCGAGCGTTTATCGCGCGTCAAGGAACAAACTGAGAAGCGAAAGGAACCGCGTCACGGCGAAGGCGATAGGCGGCGGCTGGTCGTTACTCAAAATAGTTCCATTATGGTTGCTGGCGGTCGGTACGTTAACTTTCGCTCCCCTGCGAAGGAGAAAAACTGAATTCCTATTCTGGCTGAGCAGCGATGTAAGACGCGGGCTGGTACACGAGCGTAGACAAGCGGAGCCGCGACGAGCGGACCGCATTTACAAGGATGAAAGATAAATGCGTGGAAAAAAGGCTTGCGAACTTTGAAAGTGGCGCTTTCCATGCGGAAATGTATTTAAGGCGGGGGTGGGGAGCGAGGGGTTCTGGGTTAGGGGTCGAAGAGATAGAATGGAGGGCGGGTGGAGGGAGAGGATGCAAAAAGATGGCGAGAGAGGAAGCCAAAAGGGCTGGGGAACCGAAAGAATAAGAAGAGGAACAAGAAAGAGGCAGATCGATGCAGCGGACCGTGAAAAAGCGTCCGTTGCGTCGGTCGCTCAGAAGCGATGGGAAGATAGGGAAATGTTAGGCGGGTAGAGTACATATTGTATTAATTATTGACGAAGCTGTATCCGTAGGATTCATATGAAATATTTGAGCAGCCTCTTTGATTCATGATCTCGAGCTTGCGTAAAGACTAAGGCGTGAAAAGAGCCGGTCGAAAGAATAAGAAGAGGAACAAGGAAAAGGCAAATCGATGCAGCAGTCCGCCGCGCCGGTCGCTCAGAGGCAATGGAAATATAGAGAAATGTTAGAGCGGGGGTTTATCTAGGGCCAACCTTACGTCCTCTAACCCTTGTCCCGTCTCCGCCCTTCTTAGACGGTAACCACAAGTGGCTGGCTGCCGGCGTTACTTCATTATCCGGCAAAAGAAAAGCCGCGCGCGTCGTGCCGCTCTAAAGTGAATCGCATCTCTCTAATTAAATTTTTGTCGCCGGAGAACGAGCGACGCGAGCCGCTCGTTTACACCGCCGACCCCCTCGCCCTCCTCGTCGACAAACAGACGCAACTTCGGATTGTTTGGATTGCCCTGGCAGAGCCGAGCGCCTTTTTTCGAAGAGGCGACGCGGGCCCGAGGAATTACTAGAGCGAGTCGAACGAAAACCTTAAAAGCGCAATACAAATTCGAGATACTGCTCGATTGTCGTGTAAGCTGGCAACGGCGACTGGCAATTGGTGCTTTCGTGCAGGAATCCAGTAACCTATGCGACAATGATCTAATTATGGAGCTTCTGATACTGCTTTGCTCAAAAAGTTTTTAGAACGATTTCTTTTTACTACCATGTCTTATCTATGAGTAGAGTAAATCTCGCCAACCTGAAGCAAGCCGTCGCGTCGGCTTATGGCAACGTCTTTGGTGCGCCCATGCTTCTTTCGGTTGTCACACGTCGTGAACAATGTCTCGCGAAACTCGGGGAAAAACAGAACTGAGGGAACGGAATATTAGCCATGGGGACACATCGTTCTGTCATCCGTTTTTCTCTTCGAGTAATACAAGTACGGAACCATTTGGAGTTCGTTGATGAATGAACGTTAATTAATTAGTGGATAAAGTGTATAAAGTGCGTTAGAAATTTTCTACAAAAAAAAGTATTCCAAAAATTGAACATTCATTTCTAACGCACTGGGACGCTCGCGATGTCCGCTACGAAACCACGTAGAAAAATAATGTCATTATGTAACAGACTTCGACATGAAACGTGCAGTACGGTTTTCGTTTGAGTCTTGCTCGTGCTTTCACGGAAATGAAAACGTAGATTGAAAATTGGACGTTCCATCGAGGTTTATTGAGTTTCTTCGGTTTGTCATTATTCTTATAGCGAAGCACAGCGCTTTGATGCGATATTAAATTCTAGGATTCGATGAATTGAGAAAGCTAAATCGCTTTCACTCGAACAATGAATTGTATTGAACAACTATTCAGATCGAATACAGCCATGTGACTGGCGATGCAATTAGAGAAAGGAGATTCCAGAAGAAAATTTCGGTTTTTATACATATTTGTATGATTAGACTAAAATTCGTTGACAGTAGTCAACTGTTCTTAATCAATTTCAGAAGTTCATCACTTAAAAATGAGTAGGTGTGATATAAAACAGTAAAAACATTAGAAGAATTTAAAAAGACTGTTATATTATTTTCAACCTATTAAACATATTTAGAAAGAAAATAAATTTCCATTTCACTACAGTTTGTTGCCAATCAGGTAGAACATTTTTATTTTGCATGAAGATACGCTGTCTACTTATGACATTGAAGGAGAATAGACTGGGGCGTCTGATCATTGCTTCGTGTTTCTACTTGTTTCAACCCACCCGTGTAGAACACGCATTCGGTTGGACACAAAATGTCCAACAGATACTTCTTAATGTGACATTAATAGTATACCGTGTACGAATGTGTAATAGAATTATCACGAAGCAGTTTCCAGGCCACGCGAAACCGATTTAAGGAAGACAAGAAAAAGTGCGATTCGCATTTCTGTAAAGCAGACGACCGCAAAAGTGTTTGAGAGTCCATTTCGCTGAATGGAAAAACAGAACAATCTGTTAAGCGATAACGTGTACCGTAGTAAGATTCAGGGCGGGGGAACCTCATTAAGTATGCCCACAATGAGCATCGTAAATCCGATAAAAATATAGCGCAATAAACGTCGTTGCTGTGGCACTCAGCACGCGTTACGGAAACCGCTCTTACGCCCCTGCACTTTGAACGGGCGTTTAACCAGCACACGTTAAACCCTTCGTTTATATGCGTCGTTCTAAGGTAATGATCGGAATGAATCGAGCATGATTACTATTTAAAGTTCCTTCTACTACCACTGACCGAAGAAAGTCGAAACAAAATTTATTGTTGCTCTCTTCGAGCACTTCTTCTTTTACTCCATCTTTAAAACTTTGCCAGACTAAAGAATCTCGGAAACAAAGAAAAATCGAACTGACTATTGTTGCTCAATGAAATTGTCAGTAGAAAATTTGGGATTAAAAAGATTGACTCTTGGTGAGTGTGTCTGATCATTACTCGACGTTTCTACTTGTTATAGACATAAGTGTACTAAAAACGTTCGTGGTTATATTTACCCTCCCATTAAATGTACAACCAATAGATATATGTTGAATTTTATTTGAGAATTTCTTGGCAAACGAACGTGACAGCCCTATATTCGTAATGTTAATGTTCTTTGTATAGTTTCTAAATTTCGAGGTGTACGTGGACAAGTGAGAGCTGTACCTTCGTTATTTATGCAAATTATTCTATAAAAAAACTTCGAGAATATGTTTTTTAAGTGTTATGCCTTCGCTGTATGCAAAAAATTTTACTATTTCAACTTGTAGCATAAATATCTCGAAAATGGAGCTTAGCTTACAATTCTGTGGAAATGCAGGCAAATGCAGATTTTTTCTTTTACATAATGCTTTTGCTGCTACCAAGTAGCGTAAACGGACTATTTTCATGATTCTTTAAGTTACATTTTTTACAAAACGTTTCACGCTGCACCGGAATAAAAATGAGAAACCAATAGCTTTCTTGCCGGAAGAAAGACGGTACAATGAAAATGAGCAATTATATATTTTTTAAAGTAAACATCCATCGCCAATACCCAGCAGGGATGTTGGTACACTGGCCAAATGAATTATAGAAAGAATAATTCTGCCCTGGCGAGTACGTTTACGATTAACAAGATGGTACACTATGCATGTGGCCTCTTCTTCCCGACCAGCCGTATTTATTGCTTCCTCCTAAATGGAATTTGTTGTGGAACTGCTGGTGACTCCGAATCGAGTTTGGCGAACTGAAATTCGTTCCGGCGATAACTGCGTGCCAGCCATGGGATTTCGGACGAATTCTTGCCGCGAATATTATCCGGGTTATTTTATATTTTCCGGTCCGGCGCAGGTTGGAATTAATGACATGCTAAGTGGAGCAAGAAATTCCTGTCGACGCGTGAAGAAGTATCGTTTAATGAACACTCGTTCCGCGGGGGACGAATAAATTCTGTAGTTCGCCAACATCTATTTGATTTTCTTCGACGGTGGTCGATCCGGGCCAATTCTCTGATCGTTTCTGTACGTGATCTTTCTGCAAATGTCGATGCGCGACGCGACCGTACGCCGGAATAATTTCCGAATCCCTCAGTGTAAACTTCGGGAAAAAGTATTTCCCGCGGCGTTTCCCATTCTGAATGCTACACGTGTTCCGTGGGAGCCCTCGAATCGGGAGAGGATACCCTTTTTCACTAAATCCATCCACTTTATTGAATATAAAAACGACATACCTTTCATATTAATGTGCTTGTCACGTATGCTTTTTATACCCGTGGAAAAATAAACATATTGACGATAGCACTATGAGGTGTTTAATCAAATGTGCCAGTGAATGAACTCACTGTTTGTCGATGGTACAAAATATTCAAAAATTTACATGACAATCTTGTAAATAATGGAGGCGAACATTCAATTTCTAATGCAATCAAGAAACTTGTAGATGGTGCTTGCTTTGGTGAATACGATTAGTTTAAGGTCATGTTTGTTTAATGACACTGTCAAAAATCAGTCCGACTGTAAATGATGAGTTTTTGTCGGCGTAAATGATTTGAATAATACGAATCAGCCTGACGGAGGCAATGTTAGTGCCGCAGACGCAAAGCTTTTTGACAGGCTTCCCTGTGGCATTTCGCTGTCGATTTCCTTCCGCTTCGACGCTGTCTTCTATTTTCGAGGAAATTGTGAGACCAGAGACCTACTTACTTCGCCCTCCGCTGTGTAGGTAAGATCGTGGATCCATAAATTCGTATTGTATAGTTCCATAATGGTGTGATGCAGTTCAAGACTGATGCTTTTTGTTCGGCGCTCGAACAGAATCACTTTCAAACCCCTTGTGGACGATTTTACGTCTCGACACTTTCTTGTATCATCTATGTTCACGATGCTCGTCAACTCATCAGCATCGATCAGCTGAATTTCTAAAGAGTTCACGATCGATGACCGTACAGTAAACTCTTCCGCTCGAATTTATTTCAGGGCTTAAAAAAAATTGATATTTGTTCTTAGGGGAAATGATTTCTGAAAAGATTTCCACTTTTCCTGAGTTCATTTCGAGCGAACTGGGGAGGAACGTCATTGCTAATGGAGGCGCTGTTATTTATTTTAAGGTAAAGGGAAGCAGCGATTTTTCAAACAAATCGAGCCAAGTATATTCAAAGGTAAAGCGAGGCAGCCGCCTGTGATCTCTTTCTCTCTCCCCTGCTCTCTTTTGCTACCCCGGTCGTCCATTTCCGGAACAATCGGGAAGAAAGATCTCATTACCTCTCACCCGGATATAACGTCGTTCTCCTTTGACGCCCTCCTTCGATGGATTCACCTCGTGCAACCTCATAAACGATGAAAATAGGTCAGGGATAAAGTTATTCCACGTTGTAAGAGGATCGTTGCTTCCTTTGTGTCGATATTGCTGTCTTAATAACTTACGTCGCAAAATTCGATCTTAATTTCCTACGCTTCCGCGGGAAGATCGTTTGCTAGCTACTTATCCGTGCATCGCATCGTAAAAATCTGCTCCCACATAAAACTTTCATGGCCTTCTTCTAATAAATTCCGATTACACACCTTTTTTTAATCCCGAATTCTGTGAAAATATAACTTCCGTTGCGCTCCTGAAATTAAACAGCGAAAGCATGAAAACAATATTCCGAGGATGAAAATTCGTATAAAAATTCAAACTTTACTTCGACTACCAAGTATTCGCAACCAAGCTATTTTATTTCATTTAACTAGTTGAATTTAATAAAGCGACTAAAAAAGATATGTTTCAATAG